>CM077668.1:204686810-209686810 GCA_039707655.1 Elymus sibiricus
ACGTTATGGGCCGTTAGTGGTGGTTCATTGCCTATAGTGTTGTAATCCGGAATCCAAGTTTTGTGATAACCGTGTTGTTTACTTTCAGTGTTGTTTATTGTTCACAGCTAGATTGAGCTCAGTTGAGAGTGTCATGCTCTGTCAATATCTGTTGCAGGAGTTGTCATTCTCTGTTACTAGAGTTGTCAATCTCAGATGCAGGAGTTGTCAGTTGCAGCCATTCTCGTTGTGTCAAGCTTGTGACTTGCGTTGTATCAGGTTGGTAACAGCTTGTATCTCGATAGGACTGAATGTAGCCAGGAGTTGTCTTAGGTTAGTCTAATGTGCCAAAACGTTAGTCAAACCACCTAGGTTGTGTTTGTTCTGGAGAGTTCAGCTAGTCCGAGTGATCTGGGTTATCCTATGTTTTATCCCTGTTTCGATCTTTTTTTCGACTATAGGGGTTTTGTAGCAGCCAAGCAGCATCCGTGTGACAGAGAGTCATATTAAGGATATAATAATGCTTTCCCCTTGAACCCCTTGCAGAAAAAGTAGGAAAATGGACTGAAATTGTTGGATAAGTGGATTTGCAGTATCTCAACAATCAGAACAGCGAATATTCCATCATCCAAACTAAGCTTCCTCAGATCCTAACCCATTGGTCATTATCGAGCCTCGTGACTCCGGCTGTGTTGATATCTTCGTATTACCTGTTATCATTCTATCTATCTGGTTATTGCTTTATGTGTTGGTTGGTATTGAACTATTTAAGTAGTATAGTTACTGATTCTATTGACTGAAGGATTGCTATTGCTGACATCTTCTGTGATGGAAGCCGAGGGAAAGGCCACCAAGAGATTCGGGTGGGTCGGCCTTCTATATTACCTAGTCGCCCGTTACGATATTCCTTTACGAGAATAGCCTACTTTCGCTTCTAAAGTGCCTTTTTTTTCAACAACTCAATAGAACTTTTTTCTTTTTTCATATTATGTTATTTGCACTTTGGATTTTCCTCTCTCGCTCCTGGACTCTTGTTTAGCTTGTTAGAGGGAATGATCCGCCCGGGGATCCGGGTTTTTTCCTTCCTACGATGAAGGTGCCTTAAACCGAATGAATATCTCAAGCACTCGAGTAAGCTATGGACGCACATTGAGGACGAAGGGAACGCGCTTCTGTCCTTCTGTCATTGGACTGATCATTTCTTTTGGCTTTCTAGGCCATAGATTAGTGAACTTTCTCTTCTAATGAAATAGATCTTTCAAGTTTTCGTATGAGTCTACTAGTCATAGGTTTCTATTTTGTTAGTTCTACCGGAGATAGGTATGGAAGCCACTATGAGTATATATCCAGGTATGCTTCTAACTTCACCTCACGCCATAAACGGAATCCCTATCATGAGCGCAACTGTATTTACAAGTTCAGTAGCCTGAGTGAGCTTTCTCCTCAATATGGATGTGGTGATTGTTCATAAACTCCTTGAAAATCAGACAGACTTATTATCAGTGCTCCAAGCTCCATGTGTTCTAGGGCTAAGACTACGTTGGTGTAGGCTCCCCTTATCCTTCCTCTGGCATTCGCCGATCGATTTCTAAATGAGTGGAATTTCGATTCTCTAACTGCTCAAATAGCAATGGTTTCCTGTTCCGCATTGACCCTAGGATTGGTGGCTTGGCTTAAAGAATATGGGATTCTCTTTCCGGTGGAAAATTGCATCTGAAAATGAGACTGAGACCTACTTTTCGAATTGTCAGAGGCTATGAGATCCACTTTCTTTTGGAAAGGAGAAGGGAGAAGCAGCATTTCAACTGTGTGAGGATGGACTCTAGACCCACTCGTTCTGATTCTGTGATTGCAATTTCTCAAAATGGATCATAAAGTTGATCCTGTTTACTAACTCACTCTCGAAGTAGAAGTACCGGACCAGGTAACCAGAAGATAAGGCCACTCGGCAAGACTGGACTAGTTTAACACGGCTATCTAGTGGAACACTATATATATAGGACTTGTAGAGCTTGAAAAAGCTTGTTTTGGTCTTTTTTTCTCTTTTCTGGGCACTGAACTTCATAGACAGACTTACCAACTGATGAGCCAAAGTAGCAAATTTCTTCTTCCTGGGAGGGGCGGACTCTACGTTGGTAGATCGAACTTTCATTTCTTCCTTCCATTTCATCTGTTCAAGTAGTCTCCTTTTCAAGTAGATATGCTTTGATACCAGACTGGTGTGCATTCTATGCTTACCCAGCGAGCGAAGGAGCGAGCCAATTCCTCTGTTCCGGTAGAGCCAATTCCTTTGAAGAATTGTTTACTTTCTTGTCTTTCCTCCAGTGAACAGAGTGGAAGACCAGGTATCTTCGTAGTTGGCTCTGGAATGATTGCTTGCAGGATTTCATATTTTCCAGTGATCAGCTTAGTTGGAAGAGATAGATAGGAGAAGCGAATGCCAGATGCGCGGTGTGCCAATCAATCCAATTTCGTGAGATCGAGTCAAGATAAGAAGGAAAAATTCTTTGGAGTAAAGTCGCCTGGAAGAAAGAATAGGAATTGATCTAGCTATAGTATAGATAGAGTGTCAGATGAAATGCTTGACAAGGCAAGGAAACAGAACTTCCACATCCTCTGTTCACACTACCTGGATTGGAATTGGTTCTATCGAGATATACTGACTTGAAACAGGAATTTCTTGGTAACTGCTGCTTCTTTGAAGCAAGTGCTTTCGGGTTGGCTCTTTTGATATGTGTATTTGCTACCCATACGGAACAATTTCATTGATGAAAGATGGATGGCTATTCTCCACATTTGCCAGCACAGTGCACTTTTTCTTCTATTTTGTGATTCCTTTCTTTCTGTCGCCATTTGAAAATGGATTTCTCCTCCTGGTTTTAGTCACACACGTCTTTTCCACCTAGGAAGGATGCCCCTACGATCATTCCATGCTCTACCTTCGCCCGAGCGGTCCCCAGGGAAGGAAGCCAATAATGGGAGTGTCAGGGCGGAACTTCATTAATGAAAGGATTTGCACTGCCCCACCGTGCCGCAGGGACGAACTTCAATAGCCCATCATAGCACTCTCGGTCAGGGGGTTAGGGAACTCTTGAAGATATCGATAGAATAACATTTCTTTTTCATAAGTTTCAGTGGACGCAGAGCCAACAAGTGCAGTTTTTCAGCGTAAGGTCAGGTTACAGAAAGGCCTATTTTGATAAGCAAGGCATTGCAAACAAATAGGTAGAGCAGAGAGCTAACCTAAGGAGCGAGCTTGTTGTAGTTGGTCTAAAGGGGGAAATAAAGGACTGTCCCGCTACTACTTCCTTGATTCCCGGGAAAGAAGGAAGACCGAGGGTAACTAACTCTTCCTTCTGAAAAATCTATATCCCAGCTCGTTTTCATCGAGCCTTCCCCCCGTTTGGAGTATAGCCAAGTGGTAAGGCATCGGTTTTTGGTACCGGCATGCAAAGGTTCGAATCCTTTTACTCCAGAGCATACTTATTCTAGAAAATAGAAAAAGAAAAAGAAAGTCTCATCCCTAATAAATAAATGAAAGTAGATTTACATTATTTTTGTATTTCTAGGGGGAATGTTGAGGCAAACTTACGATGCTGACAAGCTGGTTAGGTGCCGAGTTGGATTAGACATCGCAGGTTTCAGTTTAAGAATTGGGAAGAGGTTAAGAACCTAGTGGAATCCACTGCGAGGGGAAGTGCTGAAGTGAAGAAAAGCCCCAATTTTGGAGAGAATTGCATAATTGGAGAGTAGAATTGGAGCAAAGCCATGATCTGGTAGGCGACTGGTACAAGTGCTAGACTGGAGCTAGACAAGAAGCGTTGAGCAGGAACTTGAGCAATTCAAGAAACCTTAGAAGAAACTGGATATGTGGCAACAAGAAGGGCTTAGCCAGAATCTTGAAACAGGTACGATACCAGCACATATCAGCCTGATGTGATGTACCTGAATTCATTCATGTTCTGTGGAGTCTTTCTTTTAATATTCTTATTTTTTCTCAGTTTAATTAGGAAGCAAATGCGGTTTCAAGATGAACTCAACCTCGAAAAGGAATTCAATTAGCTGTGCAGTTAGCCCTTTTATCTTTAATAATTGGTTGAAATGGATATTGCCTGTCACTTGAAAATAAGGTTGTTTCATTTAGAATTCAGCAAGTTTCTTAGAAAATTGTTGTTAAATAGGTTGACGTTCCACTGGGAATGGAATAACAAAGGCTTTTGGCAGTTTGTGGATCGAGATGTGATTCGCTTTTTGAGTGATAGTTTCTTTCATTTGGTGTGCTCTTCCTGGAACCGGTAATAGGAAAAATTTGGTGCATTCTACTTTGCTGTTATGGTATTTACAATCCTTGAATTGTTTGAACCTGACTCTCATTATCTGTCTTCATGGTCTGCAGGGTATTTTGGATATCGTGGAGGTAACTGACGATGAATTCGTCTCTTGCCTCACCGATCTGAACACGGAGTTTCCGAAGCTACAAGAGTGCTTGGTTAAACGGTGCCATTAAGTTTCAACTGTCTTTAAACTTACTACTTCAAGTGCAATTATCAACTCCTTGCAAAATTGTTGGCTTTCTCATCTACAAAAGGCAACTCTGGTATTCAAGGAAACAGATAATTAGGTTCCACTCACTACGTCAACTAAAGCAACTGCATCTGGAGCACTTACCAGGGAAAATAGAATAAATAATGACGTAGTACGAGGGGATTTTTTTTCTCACTATTGCCATCCTGTGTTCAGTTCCAATTTCGTAGTAGGAGACAGACTCAAAGTCAATAGATTCCTGTCCTTTTCTATAGAAATAGGCTTGGTCAAGTGCTTAAAAAAGAGGTGACCCGAATGATTTCAATGAATTGCTATTTGGTCAGATTGGAACAATTGGATTCGAAAGGAAAGAAAGACTGTGAACGAAGAGGGCCGCCCATGATCGATTGGATTCGGCAAATAAAGTAGAGGGCCCGCCCGTGTCACCACCAGTCCACCGAACCAGCTGTAGATCGCTAACTCTCTTGTCGACGCCCGGAACTTATGTACGAGTTAAGAATGAATTGTTCCCGAGTAGAGAGGGCAGGATAAGGATTCAGTAAGAAGGAGAGTCTACTTATGGAAATGCCATCCTCTCTTTCCTCAGTAACGGAGTGACTAGCTACCCCGACTTTTTATTCCAGTTCCATTCTTACTGGTGCAGGAGTCCAAAGTGCATCTTCCAACTCCCTAACTGCGTCTTCCATGAAGTTCGGGAGACCCCTCACGTGCCGCTGCCCGTGAGACTCGCCTTTGTACACTTTGCGCACCGCTTCGACTAGACCCCGCTACTACCTCGTATCCAAATACCTGCGATCTAGCTCATTCTTTTTTAAGCCCTGCAAGCCTAATAGAACCTTGTTTCCTAGGCCAAGTTATAAGTAAGTAGGGCTGAAGACAATTTGTTTGTTAGTTTTTCAATCTTCTTCCTTCTATGCTTAGAGTAAGTGGAAATGACCTCCTTGATCAGCAAGTAAGCGAGCGGTAGTTCAGTCTCCGACAAGTGAGACCGAATAGCCCCTGGTGTCCTTTTCCTTCTAAACTAGCTGCTCTCGCTTGACTCTTCTAGTGAGCAAGCAAACTGGTCGGGGAACAGGGTCGTATCAAAGTAAGGAATGGGAATAGCACTCACTCGTTGAAGGTAAGCCAGAAACAGGGGTTGTCCTCTCCCTTACTTAAGTCCTAGTCCATCTTTTCGTGCCCCAAAGGGGAAGTCAAGCAATAATGAGGGAACTTGACCCACACCTGACGAAAGAGTTTGGTAGCTCGAAGGAAGCAGAAGCAAAACCTGCTTTCTTTCTGTCCCAACCTCCAAGGGTTCCTCCCTGTATGACATAGTCCATTGGATTGGGGCAATGGTACGCACCTATGTTTGGTGTCCCCTCTCTCACTTCCTCATCAGATCCTGGTCCCAAAGGGCAATACATTGAGTCGGAAAGACGGGGGGCTTTCGTAAATTCCATTCTGTAGCCGAACTAGCCCCTGGATCAGCTCTCATAGTGGGAGAATCAGAGTCAAGTTAGGCGCAAAAGAGGGGGTTGACATCATTCGTCGTGATTGGATCAATCAGACTCCCCCACAGGAAATGCCAAGGGGCGCCCTTTCTCATTATCATCTACCACCCATTTCTTCATCATCTGCTGCTGCCTTAAGTGCGTAAAGTAGGCTCAGCTTCTTAGGTTTCTAAATATCTTGTAGTAGCCGAAGGTAGTCCAGTCCTCTTGTTAGATTGAATTGAATCTTATATAACCTACGTAGCTAAAGAGAAAATCATAATAGTCTAAGTGGACCTCTCAAAGGTATAAATAAGTAGACATTAGTCTTATTGGTTCGGTCTTTTTCTTTTTTTGTTATGATGCCCACATTTCATACTTCTCAATTCTTATTTATTCAAGGGTTCGTATGTACTGAGTGACTCTAGGTCTATTCAGATGCAGCTTCAAGAGAGCTTTATTCGGCCTTTGTATGACCGTCTTCCCTTCCTGTCTATCTCCTTCGGTCAGGTAGTTCTGCTTCCGATGCCGGAGGAGCAGGGTGGGATAGAAGGGTAGTTTCTGAGTTCGAGATGTCTGAGCTTGGAGGTTCCGCTTCTCTAATGTGATAATAAAGCAACAAGCAACGCCGCTCCCGTGCGCTCATCCCTTGCTTGTTCTTGAGCGCTAGTCATTCATCCCTAGCTGGGTTCTTGGGATATCTTGATTCTCTTTATGATGATGTAAGGGTCGGCAACAATGAATAAGGAATCGATCGGAAGTTCGCGCCAATCGATCTTCTGTAGGAGTAGGAGGTAGCGCGAATCCCCTCTTTCTTCGTTTAGAAGAGTGCTGGACCTCCACAACGTCAAACCATAGAACACAGCTCCTTTCGGTCGAACCCTAGGAAAGACGACTTTACCTTTTTCGTAGATAGTCTGAGTTCGAGCTACTGTAGTCTCCCCCGTTGACCTTCTTTTTTAGATAGAATCCTCAATGAGTGGAAAGGACTCCCAGACTTGCTCCACAGTACTATACCATACAGAGCCGCGCCCTTGTGATATGATAAGAAGAAAAGGGGCCAGGCCGCCCTCTTTTCTTTTCCGCACCAAGCCTTCTTGTAAAATCGGGTGTATAGCTCAGTTGGTAGAGCATTGGGCTTTTAACCTAATGGTCGCAGGTTCAAGTCCTACTATACCCAAAACAAAAAAAAACCACTCTTGTATTCGTAAGGATGCATAGTAGCCTTCAAAGAGCACTCTTTGGCCTTGAGAAAAGCCCCTTTCTCATCAGCATGTTGACTTCGCTCGTTGTTTGAGGTAAGTATAAAGGAGATCAGACTGGCTCGGTCATTGATAGGCTAGCCTTCTCCTTATTCATTGGATAGGGCGCGGGGGAAAGTCAAGTCAAGCACTAGTTAGTTGGGGTGGGACGCACCAAAGCAGCGTTCGTTGCACTAGCGCCTTATCTTTTGAAGCTAAACAGAGGCTCGAAAGACGGAGTACGTCCGAAGTCGTTGGCTGCCTTTTTGTAGTGCGCAAGTCAGAGTGAACTTCTTCTTCTGTTCTGCGAATCTACTAACGAGAACTGCCGTACAGTCCTGTCTTTTTTTAAGAAAGATCGTAGATGAACGTTTCGTTTCGTTACCTAAGTAGTTGAGCAATTCATTCCAAGGTAAACAAAGAGGTATTTCCTTTTCTCGTTCAGTCCTTCTCTCCTTCCATCCCAGTAGGCCTATTCATGCTTTTTTGCTATCCATCTTGATCAAATAGAAGAAGGGGAAATTCAGACTAGGCAAAACACCTCAAAAAGTGAAAAAAAGATAAAAACAACTTTCTTATTGTCAAGTAGTAAACCATAGTTCTCATCCTAGGAAACCATATCGATCATCGGTTCAGAGCTCCCAACTACGAAGCTCTTTTCTAGAGCGAGTCAACAATTCGTGGATCCATGGTTTGGATGAAGCTATGTACCCGGGTAGAGATGATTTGTCTCAAAGATGTTCCGCTCATCCAAGAATCTGAAACTTCATCTACATAAACTCATAAATAGCCCTTTCCTTTCTTTTCTTGACTTAAAAAGGTAATCAATCCTTTCTTTTCATCTTTTATCAAGTCTTCCTCTTCCTGATTGAGTCAATCAGGGATAGAAATTCGGATCAACTATGAGGAGTAGGGCTGCTGGGCAAGTGAATGAACTCTGTCCTAGGCATTTCCAATAAGTTCAGTGAAGTGAGGGCGAAGCCTTTTTTGAGAGGGAAAATACACTCCAAATGATATTCCATAATGGAGGGAATGAGTGGAAGATTTACTGGAAGAAAAAAATACGATACTTTTCTAGTCGTAGGTAGGGCTACCTATCTAGTTTCGTGCTTCGGGCGTACCAGATTCAATAGGCTAGGTTATAGCTGACAGATTTCTTTAAGAACTAGCCACCTATAAGCCTCGCTAGTAGTATTCCTGCCCAGTGCCGGAGTAGTGACTCACAAGGTAAGTTCTCCTCGATGCATTTCCAACACTCTCTTTTTCTACGTACACTTTTGATTCCTCAGTAGGTAGGGACAATGTTCGAGATCTCATCCGACCGTCTATTTCTCACTGATTGGGAGATTGGATTGGAATCCGAGGAGAACTGATTGGATGTCATGGAACGAATGGGGCACTACGTTGGTTACCCACTGCTAGCCTAGCGGAGATTTCTCTATTTGTTGAAAGTGGAAAGGAGTCATATTTGAATCGGAAAGTTGGGCTCGTTCACTCACACCTTTCTTTGATTATAGATGACTTGGCTTCTTGCTCAAGTAAGCACCCGGCATACCAATTCATTATCCTTGGGGCTCGGCTCGCTCCTTCCTATCTACGTTATTCTTTCTTTGTTACTCTCGTAATGACGTTCCGAAAGAAATCAAGGTTACCATGTCACAGCTCTGATTCTTCTTCCCTTATAGAACCTTCCCGCAAGAAATCAGTGGAAGTGGGTCCGCCCCTACAACTCATCAAATCTGCCTTCTTTTCTGTTCTGCGCTGTACATATTCTCAAGTTATGAGAAAGAATGGATTTGAATGCAATTTTGAATTAACAAAATAAACGAATGAAGAATATTTTGACCTCTTATCTGATAAGCAATCAAAGCATTTGAACTGCTCAATGAACAATAAAGAAAGAGCTAAGGTAAAAAAGTATATGTGTTACTAATAGTAAACCAATGTTATTTGGAGTTTGCTTTCAGCTGAACATGTTATAACTACAAATGAGGTGAGGCTTGATTAGGTGGCTTTGCAAGAACTAGGGAGGAACACAAGTTATGTACTTTAGGCTAAACATATGAATTTAGAAGATCAACTTTTCCAATTGGACATAAACAAAAGCAACCAATAATATATATATATATATATATATAAACTTCCATAATATTTTCTCTATGGTGAAGTAATTTCATCGATAACCACTAAACGATTAAGTAGCGATGTATGCAAAGCTAGACAACGAACATTTCATAATACACTCATTCTGCATATCTTTAGGATAAAAGAAAAAACTACGAAAAAATCCGTTTTCCTAAATAAAAAGATCAAGAAATCTATTTTGTATGGTTCTTATTTCGTTGAAAACGTTTCCATGAGACTTTCTTTCATTGAAGAAGTCCATGACTTGTTCTAGGTGATATGAGGTTGAACAGGCTTTAGAAAAAATGCAAAGAAGGGTACATGAGGGTGGAATAAAAATCAAAAAGATGACCCCTTCTTTCTTCCTGAGCATTACCGATAAATATTCATTCTTTATACGTTAGGTTGGGTTTCAGATGTATATCATTTATTATATGAAACCAAAAAGAAGAAATGACAAGAAAGTTGTATATAGATGGAGGAATAAATTATGATGTGGAAAACAAGGCAGGGGTTCAAATCCTGTCATCCCTACCTATTACTTCTCCTATGGGCAGTAACGAGGGATCAATTGAGATCGATTCAAATTGGACAAAATTCAGAGTTTCATTTTTCTATATGCATGCGGTACAAAAATCATCCTTTTCTTTACTGCTTTATCTCCCGGAAAGCGCTCTTAGTTCAGTTCGGTAGAACGTGTGTCTCCAAAACCCAATGTTGTAGGTTCAAATCCTACAGAGCGTGGTTCTGTTCTTGTTATGTCGAATCCAAAAAAAAAAGAACTTCTATAAATATAAGAAAATGAGACAGTAATGAGGTCCATATCATCATCGTAATAAAAAGAAAGATCTGCAAGCATTCTTTATGGGAGTCGGGGCTTTCTGATTTGAAGTTGCTGGAAAAGGACCTCTGTGATCGGTTGATCATTAGTAGTTTTTTTAAGGTAAGTAGGCAGGGGTGTCTTGATCGAAACCGAACTTCAATTCCACCCAGCTCAGATTCTATGCAGCAGTGGGGAAGACCTGTTTATACTTTTTTTGAGAATTCCATTTCTTCCTGCCGCACCCCAATTCTTTCCCAGCAGTTGAAAATTGATATGAGATCTTGAACCCAGGGGGCTCCTATGTTCTGGGCAGAGGCATTGATGCGGGCTATTAGAATAAGGTGGTAAGGTCCAGGCATCTTCAAACCCCACATATGCCCTCTTTGATCTATTAAGGGGAATGAAAGAAACAGGAATGTTGCACAGTAAAGTGTCAGCACTCATCCCCAAACTCCATAGGCCCCGCAATAGAAAGAGTTTACTTCGGTGCCGGAGAGCCGAAACCGCTAACCGAATAAAGACATATTAACTTTGACCACAGCCACCCGCACTTGCCTACCCGACTGGCTATTTTAGCTATTCTCTCTTCAACCTTCCTCTAACCTAAAATAGTCATACCGCTCCCCCTTTAGAGATAGATTTCTTTATTCTCTAAGCTAGCTAAACGCCCGAAACATAATAAGCTAAGCCTCCGTCGATTTAGCCAAAGCAGGCCTGGAGAAAATAATGGGAGTCAGTGTCCCTTAAACGCCTTGTTTCCTCTTCTTTACGGTGGCTTCTTCTTAAATGAAAGAAGATCTCTGCTGCGCTTATGCCTTCAAACCCGAAAACAGTGGTTATTACGACACCAGGTAAAATAGCTGCTTTTTCTTCTCTTCCTCCCCTCGACCTATTGAAGTTGCACTCACCCGCAGCCCTAAGCCCTACAGTTCCTTCGCTTACCGCCTAATCTTAATCTATTGCCCTGCCTCCAAGAGAAGAAATGGCACCAACCGATACAATGGCAGCTAGTTCCAGGGAAGCTGCTTCAATGGAAGTTGGATTGCCTAGTTGCTTTTGAGTTCGATTTGAACTAGTTTCCAAGCTTTTTATCATCCATGCCTATCAGTATAATTATCTTTTCCAATCCGAGTGTTCCATCGGACTTACTCCATTTGCTTCTAGGGTCCATTTGCTTCTAGGGATAGATAGAGCTGGAGTCGTCAGTGCTAGAATGAAATGTGAATGAGAGCATAGATTGATTGTCTCACTGCATGTACGTATAGTAACCGGTTAATAATACTAAGGGTCCCTAATACTAATCTCGACATGAGAGGAACGTGTCCTCTCGGCCTTGATATATACTAACAAATATGGTTTTTTCACTCAGACATGAGAGGTGAGATCGATTATATGATGGAGACAGATGGAGGAGCAGAAAGTGAAAGATTGTGGCGTGAAGCACATGTAAGGTGTACAACTCTTGAGACGGATGCATCGAGGTGCCGGCCTGTGAGAACGCTCGTCATAGCGTTGCGCCATAATTTTGTGATGGGTCTTTCGTTTTAAAAATAGGAGTTTTTCGGGTCTAGTTTACCGGTCCGTCAATAAATGCGTATGAAAAGTGAAATAGTTGATGTGATGGATGTGCCCGGTATCGATCAATGAAACATCGGCTCGACGCAGGATTTCAATAGAATGAAAAACATCGTAAGTAGTAGAGGGATAGGTACTTATTCCTGGCCGGCGGTATCATTGCTGCTCCCCGCCTAATGCGGATCATTGTGCAATGCTTATGTGAAATCTCAATCCAAAACTTATTCGTTTCGTTGGAAAAACCAACGCCGACGTCAAGATCAGTCTCCTTTCCTTTCAAAAGTGAGCGAGCAGAGCTGAAAAAGATGGAGTTACCTGGAGATGAGATTGATTTCTACGGATATGAAGGATAGAAATATGCTATTTGCTGCTATTACAACGAATCAACCAATTCGTTAGTGTTCCCGTCTTCCCGATCGAAATGCATTTTTCGAAACCAACATCTCTCAGAACTTTCATATAACGCCAACGCCTGAGCATATAACGCCAACGCCTGAGCGAGATGCCATGGCCATAATATCCATCCAAATACAAGGGTATTTGAGCCACAATGAGTCTGAACAGGGAGCAGTCAATTTAGCTAGAACATTATTGGGAGACCGACATCTAAATGGCGAAACTTGGCAGGGCATATTAGAGGATATTCGGGCAGGTAGTGGTATGGATCATTTTATCCGGAATCTGCCTGGTGCCACTACCCCACTGCCTGGTGCCACTACCCCATTGGATCAATTTGCCATTTACCCAATAATTGATCATCATGTGGGCAACTATTATTTGTCATTTACAAATATAGCCTTGTATATGCTGCTCACTGTCGTTTTGGTCGTTTTTCTGTTTTTTGTTGTTACGAAAAAGGGAGGTGGAAAGTCAGTGCCAAATGCATGGCAATCCTTGGTCGAGCTTATTTATGATTTCGTGCTGAACCTGGTAAACGAACAAATAGGTGGTCTTTCCGGAAATGTGAAACAAAAGTTTTTCCCTCGCATCTCGGTCACTTTTACTTTTTCGTTATTTCGTAATCCCCAGGGTATGATACCCTTTAGCTTCACAGTGACAAGTCATTTTCTCATTACTTTGGCTCTTTCATTTTCCATTTTCATAGGCATTACGATCGTTGGATTTCAAAGACATGGGCTTCATTTTTTTAGCTTCTTATTACCTGCAGGAGTCCCACTGCCGTTAGCACCTTTCTTAGTACTCCTTGAGCTAATCTCTTATTGTTTTCGTGCATTAAGCTTAGGAATACGTTTATTTGCTAATATGATGGCCGGTCATAGTTTAGTAAAGATTTTAAGTGGGTTTGCTTGGACTATGCTATTTCTGAATAATATTTTCTATTTCATAGGAGATCTTGGTCCCTTATTTATAGTTCTAGCATTAACCGGTCTGGAATTAGGTGTAGCTATATCACAAGCTCATGTTTCTATGATCTCAATTTGTATTTACTTGAATGATGCTACAAATCTCCATCAAAATGAGTCATTTCGTAATTGAATAAAAATGAGGAGCCGAAGATTCTAGGGGGCTACAGCTGCGCTTTTGCAGCACTGAACATGGTTCCGGGTACTCAAGATATTGTGTTTGTGTTTGGAGAGGTGTAGATTGTAGATTCCAGCCGAGAAGACCAGGAAAAGATAAGGATAAAGAATGTCATATATCTCAGGAGCTAGATCACTTCCCGATGAACAAGTCAGAATTGCCTCAACAAAAATGATGGAATTGGACCGAAAAAAGCCATTCAGCTTCGTTATCGATTAGGTATCAGTGGGAACATCAAGATGAATGAGTTAACTAAGTATCAGATCGACCAAATTGAACAAATGATAGCTCAAGATCATGTTGTTCATTGGGAATTGAAGAGGGGAGAACGAGAAGACATCGATCGATTAATTTCTATTTCTCGTTATCGTGGAATTCGTCATCAAGATGGATCGCCCTTACGCGGTCAACGAACTCATACTAATGCAAGGACTGCTCGCAAGCAAATTCGGAAATGAAAGAAGGCTACCGAAAGAACAAGCAACGGATTTCGCGCTCATCCCTTGCTAAAGCGCATACGTTTTCTTGCTCCTTGGTACTTGTCTGATCAATCACACTGTTCATTAGTTCACTTGATTTTTCGTTCGATGTCTTGAACCGCTTACTAATCACGTATACGTATAGTAGGCCCCCTTCGCCACTCCACGTCTGGCCCGTCTTGGTCTCGCTCACTTCGCCCGCCTATCGTATCGGCTCGGCTTCGTCCGTCAAGCGACAGCTTCTGCCTCTGACGGCTTCACTAT
Source organism: Elymus sibiricus (assembly GCA_039707655.1). Classification (NCBI taxonomy): domain Eukaryota; kingdom Viridiplantae; phylum Streptophyta; class Magnoliopsida; order Poales; family Poaceae; genus Elymus; species Elymus sibiricus. The sequence goes on from CM077668.1 coordinate 204,700,855, forward strand.
TGCTCATGACTGGTAGTAGTTGTCTCTATGTAGTAGTCGGCCTTTGTTAAGCTTCGCCAGAAGTGACTAGTCGCTTCCCGAATGCCTCTTTCTTGTACTAATTAATGTGTATGGTCTAGTCTTTCCAATGCCTCCTTCCTTGCCGCCAACGCACGCTAGATGGAGAGTAAGCAAGCTACCTTGCTTGCATTGCATTCGTTAAACGGTAGCTTCCGCGCCCTTCCTGCCTGCTTCAATTGATGTGAATGATCGTGTCTTCGACATCAATTTCAGTCTGATTAGATATGTCATTGAAACAAATCTGTTTTGTCTCTGTTTTCTTTTCGGATGATGAGGATGAGCCAGCCGATCCTAACATAATTTTGGAGGAGCCGGACGACGAAGCCTCAAAATCAGATAAAGAAGTCTCCGACGCGACCGGACTTCCACTAGATTTTTATAGGGGTCAGGAGTGAAAAGATATGCTGTTTTCTATCAGTCCCAAGCGGATACTCCCCAGCTTCCACGGTCCGCTTACCGAGGAAGAGATGCGGGAGGACCCAGGGCCAGAGCAAGTTGGGTTGGGGTATAGAGCCGTAAGCGCGGTGGGGGTGACAGAGGATGTGCTCGTACGGTTCATAGTTGGGTATGATATTCTCGTGGATTGTTGGGAACGTCCTCTATATTCGAAATATGCCTTTCTAGGAGCATTACGATCTGCAGCTCAAATGGTCCCTTATGAAGTCTCTATTGGTCTTATTCTTATTGTGCGCCTTGTGAGCACGTTTGGATCCGCGAAGGCAATCGCTCGGATCTTCCCCTAACCCAACCCGGGAACGGACCGGAGGGAACCGCAGCATGAGGAATGTCCGCGTCTCGTCGCAAGGCTCATTTTGAGTTTTGGGTCATAGGGCGGGCAGTGCAGTCCGGGGCACAAGGGTCCTGGTACTACCCAGGTGCGTAGAACCCCGGAGGCGACTGCAATGAGCAAAAATGTAACTCACCGGCCTAAACGACGAGCAAACACTCGAACGTGAGAGCAAGGGATCACCCAACGAATGGACGAGCTCCAAGGAGGGAGGAGAGAGGGAGGCAAGAACCATGCTTTCAGAGAAGTGGCGGTCCGAATCCACTCTGACAAAATAAAATAACAGACTAAGCCGTGCCGTAAGGGGGGCATTCTCCACACGGGACGGGGCCAAGGCCTTCATGTATGGGTGACAGATCGGCCATAGGAGTACTCTGGGATATACACCAGGGCAACTAATGTCGAGCATACGATGATGCCACCCGTTTTCATTTCGTGAAAGTCCCCGGCAGAGGAAAGGGTTGTAGGTGATGGCGCGTTCTGCTTCTTAGGGAGATGAAATCGTTCCTATGGGATCGTGCGTGGCAGCTGGTATAGATGATGATGAAAGGCGGGCCGCTTGAACCGGGACCTATTCTCATAATAGGCAGCAAGCAAAGCTAAATAGGAAAGGGGGCGACTGATGACTGCCTTTTTCGTTAGAAATCAAAAAGGGTGGAATGTGGAGCTAATATGGCTGGCTACAAGTATAGCCAAAGAAAGATGAGACGAGACGGACTGTCAGAGGACGCAGCGAGACTACCAGGGGAAAGCCCGCCCCCGCTAGCTAACATAGATATCTATTCTCGGTGCGCATATTCGAGATTTAGAATCTATTTCCGACCAGGCCAGGCCGAATCGGGCCACCACTTGGGATGGGAATGGCTCAGCCCACATGCATCATTTGATGAAAGCACTCCAGTCCAGTGGCCTCCGATCAGTGGCTTGTCAACCACCGGACCGTAGCTCCTCACCAAATGCCCCTGCGTTGGGGCAACACAGCACATGACTAGTTCGCTCAAGGACCACACCCTCTCGAGAGCAGGATGCCGGCCGAGATGGAGCGCCAACCTAGACTTTCCTTGGGCTTGCCTTGCCCCAACATCTAAATAAAGGGCGGGCGCCGAAAAGGAAGCAGTGACGTACACCCATTCCGAAAAAAAATCAGGTACAAAAATAGAACAGGTCATAATCAAATGTATTGGCACATCAGAGCTTGACACCTATAGCTCGGATATAAGTAGTACTCTATCTGAGAAGATTCAGTTGTTACCTCAAATTAGAGCACATCCAGGCAGCCTCCACCACGTGATGGACTAGGCCCTGTGTCATCCATCGTTCTGAGCAACACAGGGAAAGTCTGACGTTGACTCCTGTAATGGACGTCGTTGACGACGGACCCCACCACCAGCGGCGGCGGCAGGACTTCGATTGAAGGATTGACCACTTCTTCGACATGCACGAAGACTCGATACAGGTACATACGTAACGTGGTCCACGGCGGCCTTGGTGGCGACGAATAGTACAACCCCGGTTCCTGCACCGGTATCTCAACACCAATCACCTTTGGTATGGTGGACGGCTTCTTCATCCATGCCATAACCGTCAGAGCCCAGCTGTTTGGAGGAACAAACATACTTAAGAGCTCACGTCCTAGGTCGTTGATAAGCTCATTCATGGACTCGCTGTTCCAAGCCCGTCGAGGTATGCCATGGAAGGTAAGCTTTGTTAAAAACTCAAGCTCAGAGGGCACCGAGCCCCATCCTGGGTGCCACAGATCGAAGCTCACTAGTGCGCCATCGCAGAATAAATGCCGGGAAGATTCAAACACACGACTGCAGTCGAAAGTTGTCTGGAACCTGACGAAAAAATCAGCCGGTGGCGGACAGACTTCAACGAGCAAGTCACTTATTTGGATGCCGTGCGCAATGCCAAGAGCTTTGACCAGGTCATCCGGCGAGATGGGAGGCTGGTCGCCGTTGATGGTTACCATTAGCACTTTGCCGGCAAACTGGTTGTCAAGTGCCGCCATGCCACTATTGAGCGACAGCACGCAGCGCCCGTAGGCAGGACGGACCTCAGGATCTCCGGCTGGGAGATCCGCGTTGACCGGTGACATGATAGTGCGGTTGAGTACAGGGAGTAGAGGAAGTGGATTTGGGGGAACTGGGGTAGGAATCGAGATTCCAGAGGTGGGGGAGGGGCGGGGGATTCAGGATGAAAAGGTAGCATGAATTTCGAACGCACGCCGGTACGCTCTTGCCGCGCAACCGCACGAAAACAACGGTGGCGCCCACATGTCGGACTAATATTTCCTTTTTTTAGCGCCCGCCATCAGAGTTCATAATTGGCGTGTTTGACATTGCGTTACTACTCGGCCCATATTCAACGACACCTCACATGACCCAAACAAGTGTACATCACCGAAAAGTCACAGAGCTCAAATTATAACTTGAAATAAGGATATATACACTGAACACTGGAGAATGGTGATGCCCCCATTTTGCACCTCAGCAGTTTGAAACAAAAAACAGTTCGAAACAATGATATATACAACATGCAAACACTGACTAGCGTCTACTACTGACATAAACAGCAAGACATGAAAGTTCACAAGTCTTGCTAAACCACCAAAACGCACCCATCTGAAGCGCTCAGACTCTCGTGATCCACACACAAATCACAAAGTTCTAAATAGAGCGAACTAGTACATAGTAAGAGTGACATAGACAAGGATGACAAAATTACAAGGAGTCTGCATAACAAAAGAGAACATCACCCATCCAGAACAAGCAGCTAATACAGCAAGTAATTCAAAGAGGGATGATCCAGCACCATAATAATTTGTAGCTCCCCTTCAGCCACCAGTGATTCGTAGACACCAGGACTCCACCCTTTCGACACAACTGCCCCATTACCTACCAACCTCAAGGCTTGTACCACATCACTGGCTTTCGGAGTTGAGACATCCAAGGATCAAAGTTAATCCAGATGCCTTTCGCATTCTCACCTTCTTTTGGCTGCATGCTATATCGCTGACAATCAGGGGCGGCTGATCCCGTAGATCGGTTCACCGTGTACACACAATTTTCCCTAACAAACAGAGCCTCTCTGCCATCAGGATCCTTGAAGGTGATCTCCTAGTTAATCAGATAATTGAGTCCGAGAAATAGAGACTGTGAACCAAGGTTGTTTACCCGCCTCCAACTCAAAAATCCTGAAGGCCCTAACAAGCTGGTATCCTGCTCATAGACGTAACATACATTCTCCGAATACTCACGTATTTCACACTGCTTGTACATAGTGGGGTTTTTGCAATATAAACTTGTCGGCTAATGCGTGCGAATGATCATTAGTCTTTCGCCGTCGTCTGATCGAGCGAGGAACCAGTTGTGCTTCCCTGTTTTCGGCAAAGGTGGTGTGATTACAAAGGGCAGGAGCCGTATGGACACTGCAACATATCAGAAAGGAGACAAAAAGGACAGACATTGTTAATGTAAGATCAGCAATGTTCAAAGTATGAGCAGGATAATGTAAGAAACAGCATTGATCTGTCCTTGTTGGAACTGAGAGGAAAATAGAGGGAAATGTATACTGGGGTCGAAAATATAGTAGTACCATGCATGGTTATGGTTATACTCATGTTATCTCGCAGTCGATTCTTCAGAGGAAACTAATATAGCCATGCATGTTTATGTAGTCATGTTCTGTTCTCACAAATAAATTCTTCAGAGGAAACTAACACACCATGCATTGTTATATACTCATGTTCCGATAATTCTAGACGCACGGGCCAACTACGGAGGTTTTACGGGACCTGCTTTATAACTAATCTCACCCCCCCCCTCGATTTTCAGTTGGGGTGGGCCCTTCACCTGATTTCTACCCAATAAGAAAATCCCAGCTCAGCCACTCCGTTGATTCCGTAAAAAGCAGCCCGTGTATGTAGCATTTCTCCTCATGTTCTGTGTGCAAAAAAATTGTGAGGATAATATTCTAGCCATTGATTGCTGAAGGGCGAGTATAGGCATGTAGGCATGGTAAGCATGACAGGATTTCACTACTTCCAAGTATAGAGTTTTCCATATGCACTTTAACTTCCCTACTAATGTATGGTTAGATGAAACCAACAGTGTTATGCATGTTTCTACATCATGAAAATGAGGAAACTAACATGGCTATTGATACACACTCATATTTGGTAGTATAAAGATTACTATAAAGTTAGGAGAATATCCATATCTTCCTAGCCGTTTGATTATTCAAGGGTACAAATTGGCTGTATAGACTTGGTCACAATCACATGATTTAACTACTTCCAAATATAGAGATTACCATTTGGACTTCCAAATCTCCCTATTTTATTTCCTGATTTATGGCGTCTCTAATACATTGCCATAGTTCTACTCAAATTCTGCTAGATATGCCAATCATCACAAAAGTTCAAACAATGTAATGGCGTTATCATTAAAATCAGATGAAAACAACTTACACGAGGTGTCCCGGCAACATGTGGTGCCATCTGCATTGTCGATCATGTAGATGATGCCATTGTGTTCAATAGCATCACAGAACTGTGGATCACCATCGATGCAGCTCTTTGACGGGAGTAGTGTCCACCTACAGTCGACACCGCCGCAAAGATAGCCGACTCCGCGGTCGAACAAGGCAAATAGCTTGAAGTCTGTGTAATTCCCATATGCCGTGGGCACTTGGCAGATTACAACCTTCAGCAAAACAAGGTCCGTCCAGCTGACTTGGTAATCTACAGGAAGTGGGCCATGACGGTAAATCCCTATATGATCCAAGGGAGGAAGGATAATCTCATGGGAGGTGTGGACGTTCACGAGCACCCACTTCTTCCGGTATTCTCCGACAGCAGCCATCCAGTGGGAGTTCATGCCGACCCAGTACATACCTGACAAGAAGTTTTGGGTGATGGTGGTTGGATCGAAGTCGAGGGGCATGATGTGCGCCACCGTATCATGGTGAGCACAGAGGTGAGCACGCCATCCCGCAACATCAGATAGCATCAAGCAGGGTGTCTTGAAAATCTTAGGCCTCACTTCGACGATGGCCGCGTGCAGGTCCCTCGAGCATGCAGCCAGCCGCACGGCGCTGGACATATCCATACGTGAACAACAGAGGTGGAGGATGTCCACGGGGAGATCGCTCCAGCCATGGCTCATACGGATGTTGCGCGGTTCGGGTTCGGCAATGGTGGAGTTTAGAAGGTGGGGTTTTTTGAGGCTTGATTTACGCGGGAGAAGGCTCCCGGTGCTGGAGCGGCTAGCGAGTAGAATAGTGGTACTGGGGGAGGCGAGCGAGGCGAGAGGGTATGCGGGGGCACTGTGAGAGTGACCTCAGGATCTCCAGGGAGATGGACATGGAGTGGTGCTAGGGGAGAGGGAGACGAAGCGAGGCATGCATGCTATACAGTGGCGGTGACAGTGACTGCACAGGGTGAGGCTGACTTTGGTAACCCGAACACGCCGCCTGGACTAGTGTCACCTCGGGCGCAGGGTCTTGTCACTTCACTGTGAGGACCAGATGAATAATATTTTGACCAACAAGTACTACACCTGTATTACTACTAGTACTAGTAACATAGGAGTAGTAGGAAAGAGGTTGTGCTAGAATGCCTCTAGGTTCACTTCATCCTCCAGGTAGCATCCATATTGCGAGCAGACCAAAATTCTCGTGCATGTGGAAGCGCAAAGAAGGCCTTTTTCTCTTTTTTGAGTATAACCGCATATTCCTTAACCAGAAAAGGTTACACACATACGTAGCACACACGCAGAATCATCGACAAACCTGTAACACCCTGGATTTTGCCTTTTTCTTTTATTTGGATTTATTGAATATTTTATTTGCATTTGAGGTTTTGTCATTTCTTTTGGACTTACCACTTGGATTTTTTTTTTATTTTCTTCCAAGTGGGTTCTACCATCCTTAAACCCTCCCTAGACCTCATCGCTCTCAAAATAATGCCATTGGATATTTTTATTTAATGGCATTATATTCATTTTCTCTCTGCAAATGCCTATTTTCCCACAGAGCTATGAAGCAATCCCTATTTTTATTGCCCAGAAATTCCAAGAAAATTCCCAAATATTCATTGGATCATGCCTCACCTTTCTATGCAAAAATATCCCATGGTCATTTGGAAAATTTCAGCTAGGGAAAATGTTTTTGCTTCTGGTCAGAAAGAGCACATTGTGAAGCAACTATATTTTTCCTTGATCCTTTTTAGCTGAAATTTTTACCACTTGATCACCCTCCTAAGTGATGCTTAAACGCCTAAAATCAGCCCTAGAACCTCAGCAGTTTGTGCTCAGTGCTTGGAGCAATTTTCTGTCCAGAAACTTTCTCTCTAGCTCCAGTCACCTCCAATGGGCCTCCCCAACGCCGGTAGGAGGCACGCCAGAAGTGGCCACGGCGCTAGCTTGCGGTACAGTGGCTTGCACGCGCGCCCCTGTTCCTCTTAGTGCGCCTGCGCTCGAGCCCGCGTGCGTGCACTATGCTTGGACTCGCCTGCGTCGTCCCCGAGCTCACCCGAGTCCTCACCGCCCCCAGTTCGCCCTGCCGCTCAACTCCGGTGGAGCCCGAGCTCTGCCCCGCCTCCTCCTATAAATAGAGCCCCTCCCCGATCATTCTAGCCATCCCAAACCACCTCTCCACTCTCTAATCGAGCCCTAGTAGCTGCTGGCAACGCCGGGAAGGCCTCTGGCATTCAAACCTCGCCGACGGCAGCCGCGGATCCCTCTCCTCCGAGCACTCAGCCTAGTCCACCCCAGCTCCAACCACTGCCACCCCTGAGACCGTAGCAACCTCCTGAGCACGACGGTACCAAGAGCTCGCCGGATTGTCGCCGGAAACGCCGATCCCGATTAGCTCCGCCGCCGCCGTCTCTGGAGAGGATCGCCGCGACGCCATCCGACCTCCTCAGCTTGTGTTTCGGGTACGTGCGTGACCATCTCGCCGAGCTGATCCCATTCCCCCTCTCTTTGGTGATCGCCGACGTCTCCTCGCCGAAGAAACGCCGGCGACAGAGCCGCCCGGCCATGTTCCCTCCCTCTCCTCTGTTTAACCCTGACAGCGGGCCCCGCCCGTCAGCCTCTCACCCGCTCGGTCGAAGCGGTATAAGTGGAGACGTATTCTCTGAATACGTCTTCGACGTGGCCGCTGCTGGATTTTCTTTTAAATGGAAATTTTGACCAGATCTAATCCAGCTTTGACCAGCCATAACTTTTAATCTATAAGTCCAATTGAATTGATTCTTTTTGCTACTGGTTTATAAAATTCCAAAGTTTCTGTTTGCCAAATTTCAGAATTTTTCTTGCTGTTGAGAATTTCTGGTGCAATAAATAGTGTTATGTGACATTTTCTTTTTGCATTTAAATTAATTTCAGAAGAGCCTAGTTGTGTTGGAGAAGGCCAGGAGTACTGTGACACTCCTCTGAACCAAGGCAAGCCACAACATTCATATACAAGGATGGCATTGCAATAACTTTTGGTTTAATTGAATTAAATCATCATATAGTCACTATTTAAAATAACTTGCTACATAACTTTGATTCCATAGACTTTATTCTATCATTCTGATATTATACAGTAGGTTACATGCTTACTTGTTAATGTAGGCAGTAGGAACCATGTCATATGCACATATGGTAGTATGATGCATTCATCATTCATAATCATGACCCGTGCATCCATTCATACACTATGGCTCGAATCATTTTCTTCTCAAGTTAAACTTGATAATAATCCAACTTGAACATGCTGTTGATCGAGTCATGGTGCCACCGAATCGAGCTCACCAGTGCAACCACACTTGCCTGGATGGGGAGGCCCTAATGTGGTCTATTGTCATGCCTCTCGCCGGTACCTCCTACGAGGGAAGGTTGTGCTCTGGCGCTACCCTGGCCCGGTAGACAGTCATAACCTTGAGGACCCAAGTTTTGATGGTACCAAGGTCCCCGTTTGGGACAATGTTTATGTTTGGCCACGACGGTGGCAGCCACAGAGGTGGCAGATGTCACATGTTGACATCGGGGTCACCCAGGACATAGCCCAAAGGGGAGTGTGTCGGAGTGGCCGGGTGAGTGTCATGCAATAGATTGGTTTTGTCGGAATGTCGTTGGTCCACCCGAATGGGAGCACGAGGCCATGAGTTCCGTGGTGTGGGTACAGTGTACTAACCTCTGCAGAGTGTATAATCTATCGATAGCCGCGTCCTCGGATATGGACACAGTTCGTAGTAGGTCACACCGTTGGTCAACAGATATAATTAACTTGCACACTAAGGTTCACAAGATGGCACATGCAGACATGGTGATCGAGGATCACTATGAAAGGTATGAATGTGATCAAGTGAGGATCACGTTGGTAAGTTATGAACGGTGGTTACACGGTAACCCCGGGATGGTAAGTTGGTCCCGAGGACCATGGCAATGCTTCACGCACATCTCATGTTGAGTAGTATCATGCTCATGCATTAAATTTGTTAAATGCCTTGTTGTTGTTTGTCGCACTTGTTTTGTTTGCTGTAAGCTTGCGAGTACATTCAAAGTACTCACCTGGCTTATCATGCCAGATGCAGGAGAAGCCGTGCAAGGAGTTGACGTCGAGCAGTATGTCGCGATCTAGGCCGTGTCCCAGCAGTGTCCTTGTGGAATGGAGTTCCGCTACCCCGTCGTTCCGCTGTCGCGTAGTAGTTCCCTTATCATCGAGGCCCTGAAGATGTCTACTAAATAATGTACATAAGTGCAGCCGCACCGTGTGTGCCGCTTGGCCTCGCTCATCATGTAAGATGTAAACCTATGTTCCCGCTAAGAGATCAATAAAGCGGTTGTTTTCTGTACCAAGTTGTTGTGTATTGCCAGAAGACTTGATCTCTGGGCTGGCAATGCAAGGTAAACCGGTTGCTCTGAGCCGGGGTGCCACAACGCTTGGTATCAAAGCCGCGCTGACTGTAGGACGCCCTAGACAGCCGACGCGTTAGAAAACGGTAGTTTTAGCCTCTGTAGCGGTTTGAGGTTGATTGTGCACTTGGGTGTTGCATTGCATGCATCGTCGCGTTTCCTTTGCTCCAGATGTATCCGTTATCAGTTCCGATTCGGAGTCCGACACCGAGGAGACACCAGTAGGACCGTCAGTGTGCCAGTGCGATCCCTGTCGTCGCATGTAGACAAGGATAAGGTGGTGTTTACATGTAGTAGTACTATCCCTGCTGTTGCCTTGCTATGTATGCTGGATGATGTATTATTATGTTGCTTTCTGTTATTCACTTTGGCTTTTATCGATTTCTTTTCCGGGTTTGTTGCCTCACCTCCCTATTTCGCTTGTTTTCCCCTAATGGATGTTGCTCATCTCGATGCTTCATATTGGGAAACATATATAGGATGACAAGGTGTGGCAGTAACTGTCATGGTGGCGACGATACTCCTGTTCGTCGATCCGCCAGGCAAGCAGGACATTCTCTAGAACCGTATCAGCCACCGCCTCCTCCACCTCAAGTACCCACAACAGAACAAATTATGCGGATGTTTGAGGAGAAGAGAAACCAAGACCTGATGGAATTCCTGAGAAGCATGCAGACTGTGGTTGGGCAGAATAATCACAATGATAATCACTCCAAGCTGTCAGATTTTCAGAGAACCAAACCGCCAAGTTTCAGTCAAGCAGTGGACCCGATGGAAGCCGATGATTGGTTAAGGACTATTGAGAAGAAGCTGGAAATTGCTCGCACAGAAGATGCTGACAAGGTGCCGTTCGCCACTCATTACCTAGAAGGGCCAGCTGCTATATGGTGTGACAATGCCAAGGTGATGTGGCCCACTGAAGACGAGATTACTTGGGATAAATTCAAAGATAAATTCCGCAAGTACCATATTCTTGCCGGCATCATGAAGGTCAAGCAGCGAGAATTTCTCACCCTTACCCAAGGGAACTCGACTGTAAGTGAATATTTAAACAAGTTCAATCACTTGGCCCGTTACTCCACTCATGATGTGGCCACCGAAGAACGGAAGATAGATCGGTTTCTCGGAGGGCTCAATCTTACCCTCCGATGTGCACTCAGCATGCTAGATTTCCCCGACTTCCAAACTATGGTGAACAAGGCACTCATTGCCGAAAGAGAACACAAACTGGTTAATGATAATAAGACTGCCTATGAAGACCGCAAACGCAAGTTTGAACCCAAGAAGGAAGGGCAAGTTTTGCAGGAGGTTCATACTTGGCAGCAACCTCAGTTCGAGTTTAAGCCAACTTGGCAGCAGGGGAATATCAAGAATGAAAGTCAGATCAAGACCATGGTCGCCAAGCCAAACAAGGAACACTGTCAGCGTAACAATGCATGTTTCAATGTGGACAGACTGGGCATTACGCTAGGCAGTGTCCCAAGAACGGCAAGACACAAGCCAACCTGAAGCCTCAAGTCAATTATGTGGGGCAATTCCCCAAACGGAGGTACATTCAAGGGCAAGTTCATCATATCTCTGCTAAAGAAGCCGCAGAAGTCCCCGATGTGGTCATTGGTATGTTTCCTGTTAATGACATACCTGCAACAATTTTATTCGATTCCAGGGCTTCCCATTCTTTTATTTCGCGGAGCTTTGTTGCCCAACATCGCCTTTCCTACACTCTTTTGGACAAAGCTATGGTGGTACAATCCCCCGGATCCATGCACAAGACAAATATTGTATGCCGAGGATTGAAAATATCGATCTATGGAGTCATCTTCCCCGCATCACTGGTATCCATTGAGTCTCCCACCTTGGATATTATTTTGGGGATGGATTGGTTGACAAGACACCAGGTTTGCATCAACTGCGCAACAAGAGAAGTCATGCTAATAAATCCCTCAGGCCAGTCCGCTCGATTCTATGCCGGTCGAACCATACCAAAGAAAGGGATGGTTTATGCTGCCGTTGCAACAGAAATGAATCTATTCCCAGTGGTCTGTGAGTTCCCAGATGTGTTTCCAGATGAATTACCAGGCATGCCACCTGATAGAGAGCTTGAATTTTCCATTGAGCTTGTGCCCGGAACAGCACCAATTTACAAGAAATATTATCGAATGCCTTCGTCTGAACTAGTGGAGTTGAAGAAGCAATTGGACGAGATGCTCCAAAAAGGGTATATTCGGCCCAGCTCATCTCCTTGGGGTGCACCTGCGATATTCGTGGGTAAGAAAGACGGCAGTCTTCGGATGTGTGTTGACTACCGTGCTCTCAATGATGTCACAATCAAGAATAAATACCCGCTGCCCAGGATTGATGATTTGTTCGATCAACTCAGCGGAGCTCAAGTATTCTCCAAGATTGATTTGCGCACCGGATATCACCAGCTGAAAATCAGAAAAGAAGATATTCCCAAGACAGCATTCACTACACGGTACGGGCTCTACGAGTATACGGTCATGTCATTTGGGCTGACCAACGCTCCTGCATTCTTCATGCACATGATGAACAAGGTGTTCATGGACTTCTTGGACAAGTTTGTAGTGGTGTTCATTGATGACATCCTCATATATTCGAAAAGTGAAGAGGAGCACAAGCAACATCTCTGAGCAGTGTTGGAACGATTACGTGCTCATCAACTCTACGCCAAGTTCAGCAAATGCGAATTTTGGCTTAAAGAAGTGGGATTCCTTGGGCACACTCTTTCCGCTCAAGGAGTGGCCGTGGATCAAAGAAAAGTCACAGAAGTCCTGAAGTGGAAGACCCCTGTTGACAAGGGCGACGAGATGCTGGAATTAAGGACGTCTAGATGGGAGATTTATCCATTGACCTACGAGCAGATAAAGTATGCAGCCCTCGATGCCCGTGTGAGTTTCGAGATAGCTGCAAGGTCGAAGGAGCTTGTAGCGAAGCCGTCCCCCACAGAAAATGAGAAGAAGAAGAAGAAGAAGAAGAAGAAGCACCTGGGCACTATAGATGGATGAACTATTTCCTCTCTTATTCCTAAAAAAAATATTTCCTCTCTGTATATATGGATAGATGAACTATTTTGCTGGTGTGCATGTCTTTCGAACAAATGTAGTAGCGTACGTCCGCTTGAATATAATGAAGTATTTATCCGCCTAGTTTTCTCTCCTACTCCTTGCAATGATCAGTATGCAATGCATGCGTCAGATGACATGACAGCTTGTCCATGGACGCTGAACTACGGTGACCATCATGTTTCCACCACTGCCACACGCGATTCCCACGATGCCGCTCGAACCCACGACACCACATCCCCCGACGTGCGCCTCACCCCCTCACGGCCCCACCACCCCTCCGCCGCGTGCGCCGAGAGCTGCACCCCACCATGCTCATCTACCACACCTTTAAATGCTACCTTCATACAAGATTCTGAGCCATTGGATCGTGGATCGAGTGGCCAGCATCGGTCAGTGCGAGTTTTGCATAAAACGCCCAAACATTTTTGAAATGGCACTTTAGTCCACATCCTGAGATGTTGTCCATTGGATCACAAATCTAATGGCTCTGGTGCGTCCATATCACGGTAGCATATAAGGTGCGGTAGCACCAGATATTTTCCCACTCGTGCCAAACTCGAGATTTGTTTCTTATTTTTTTCTAACATTTTGTAATGTGGCACGGCATCCGGTGCACCTAAGCCTCTAAAAAAATATTGGAGTGCACTCTAAAGATCTTTATATGCTCGAGAGCAAGTGTGCATGTGGATAGTATCTTCTATTCCTAAATATCTATACAACGCAATATCTATTTTCTTCCTAGCCATGTAACCATGCCACATAAGCTAGGCATGCATGCAATCCATAAATTGCAATATATTGCGTTACTCTCCAGCATGCAATGCTGCCACATCATCTATTCATGTCTGTTAGTCATAGGTTGTTTTTTGCATTAGTCTTAATCCTTCACATTTTGTTAGAAATGACATTCTTTTTTTAAGTAGTCGTATGATTAATCCAAATATTCATGTTCCATACAACTAAACTCCAAAGGTCCGCCGGAGCCGAGGCAGAGGACGTAGGACGGGCGCGCTGGAGGAGTTGTCGTAGGAGGAGGAGAGCTCGAAGGATAATCTTGCACGTCGGCCGCCACCTGCATATCGGCGCAGGACTCCTCGAGCGCCCACTAGAGCTCGCGCTCCTCCCTGGCGCGGCAGAGTCATGGGATTTTCCTAAACCGCAATTGCTACTTGTAGTCTGCGTTGGTATTTCCCCGAAGAGGAAAGGATGATGCAGTACAGTAGAGATAAGTATTTCCCTCACTTAAGAACCAAGGTTATCAATCCAATAGGAGAACCAAGCAAAATTCCGTTAAGCGCACCTGCACACACAAGAGCAAACACTTGCACCCAACGCAAATAAGAGGGTTGTCAATCCTCTTAGCGGTTATTTGCAAGGATTAAGTATTATCAAGGTAAATAGATAAACTAAAATACTAATAAAAATAAAAGTAAATAAATTGCAGCAAGGTATTTTTAGGTTTTTAATATATGATAAAGTAGACCGGGGGCCATAGTTTTCACTGGAGGCTTCTCTCTCGAACACATAGCATACGGTGGGTAAACAAATTATTGTTGGGCAATTGATAGAAAAGCAAATAATTATGACGGATTCATGGCAATGATCATGTATATAGGCATCACGTCCGAGACAAGTAGACCGACTCCTGCCTGCATCTACTACTATTACTCCACCCATCGACCGCTATCCAGCATGCATCTAGGGTATTAAGTATGAAACAGAGTAACTCCTTAAGCAAGATGACATGATGTAGACAAAGTAAACTCAAGCAATATGATTAAACCCCATCTTTTTATCCTTAATGGCAACAATACAAATACGTGTCATGTCCCCTTCTATCATTGGGATTGAGCACCGCAAGATTGAACCCATCACAAAGCACCTCCCCCATTGCAAGATAAATCAATCTAGTAGGCCAAACCAAATCGATAGATCGGAGAGAAATACAAAGCTATAACAATCATGCATAAAAGAGTTCAGAGAAGACTCAAATATTTCTCATGAATAATCTGATCATAAACTCACAATTCATCGGATCCCAACAAACACACCGTAAAAGAAGATTACATCGGATAGAACTCCAAGAACATCGAGGAGAACATGGTATTGAAGATCAAAGAGAGAGAAGAAGCCATCTAGCTACTAGATATGGACCCGTAGGTCTGTGGTAAACTACTCACATATCATCGGAAGGGCACCAAGGTTGATGTAGAAGCCCTCCGTGATCAATTTCCCCTTCGGCAGAGTAGCGGAAAAGGCCTCCAGATGGGATCACGGAAGAACATAGGCTTGCGGCGGCGGAAAGGTTTTCTCTTCTGTCACCCTATTGGTTTGGGAATATTTGTAAATTTATAGCGAAGGAATTAGGTCAAGAGGTGCCACGAGGGGCCCACAAGCCTGGGGGGCGCGGCCACCCCCCTAGGGCGCGCCCTCCAGGCTTGCCGCCTCCTGGTGGCTCTTCTGGTCTTCTCCCGAAGCTTCCTGGGCCTCTTCTGGTCCAGAAAAAATTAATCCAAAGTTTTTCTCTCATTTGGACACTTTTTGATAATGATTTTCTGAAAAGGCAAAAACAAGCAAAAAACAGCAACTGGCACTGGGCACTGAGTTAATAGGTTAGTCCCAAAAAATGATATATAATGGCATATAATTGCATATAAAACATCCAAGATTGATACTATAATAGCATGGAACAATCAAAAATTATAGATACGTTGGAGACGTATCAAGAATCCCCAAGCTTAATTCCTGCTCGTCCTCGAGTAGGTAAATGATAAAAACAGAATTTTTTATGTGGAATGCTACCTATCATGTTTCATCATGTAATCTTTCTCTTACGGTAGGAATAATAAGATCCGAATGATTCAAAACAATAGTCTATAATTTGATATAAAGACATCAATACTCAGACATACTAATAAACAATCATGTCTTTCAAAATAAAAATGCTAAAGAACGTTATCCCTACAAAATCATACAATCCTATCATGCTCCATCTTCTTAACACAAAGTATTTATCATGCACTACCCCGATGACAAGCCGAGCAATTGGTTCATACTTTTTAACGCGCTTCAGCTTTTTCAACTCCCACTCAATACATGAGCGCAAACCATGGATATAGCACTATGGGTGGAATAGAGTGTGGTGGTAGAGATAAATAGGAGAAGTCAAAAATAAGAAGATAGTCTCACATCAATGAGGCTAATCAACGGGCTATGGAGATGCCCATCAATTGATGTCAATGCAAGGAGTAGGGATTGCCATGCAACGTATGCACTAAGAGCTATAAGTGTATGAAAGCTCAACATGAAAACTAAGTGGGCGTGCATCCAACTTGCTTGCTCATGAAGACCTCGGGCATTTTGAGGAAGCCCATCATCGGAATATACAAGCCAAGTTCTATAATGAAAAATTCCCACTAGTATATGAAAGTGACAAAATAGGAGACTCTCTATATGAAAAACATGGTGCTACTCTGAAGCACAAGTGTGGAAAAAGGATAGTAACATTGCCCCTTCTCTCTTTTTCTCTCATTCATCATTTTTTTTCATGGCTCTTTTCGCCTCTTTTTTTTAGAACGGTCTCATGGACCTCATCCCCACTTTTTCGAGGACTCATTAGTCTCCACCATTCTTTCCTCACTGGTACAATGCTCTAATAATGATGATCATCGCACTTCTATTTACTTACAACTCAACATTACAACTCGATACTAGAACAAAAATATGACTCTATATGGATGCCTCTGGCAGTGTACCAGGATGTGCAATGATGCTAGCATAACATGTATAAAAATGATGAATGGTGGCTGAGCCACAAATACTATGTCACTATATGATCATACAAAGCAATATGACAATGATGATGTGTGTCATAAAAAACGGAACGGTGGAAGTTGCATGGCAATATATCTCGGAATGGCTATGGAAATGCCATGATAGGTAGGTATGGTGGCTGTTTTGAGGAAGATATAAGGAGGCTTATGTGTGATAGAGCGTATCATATCACGGGGTTTGGATGCACCGGCGAAGTTTGCACCAACTCTCGATGTGAGAAAGGGCAATGCATGGCACCGAAGAGGCTAGCAAATTGCGGAAGGGTGAGAGTGCGTATAATCCATGGACTCACATTAGTCATAAAGAACTCACATACTTATTGCAAAAAATTATTAGCCCTTGAAGCAAAGTACTACTACGCATGCCCCTAGAGGGATAGATTGGTAGGACAAGGTCCATCGCTCGTCCCTGACCGCCACTCATAAGGTAGACAATTAAGAATAAATCATGCTCCAACTTCTTAGCATAATGACAGATCATACGTGCATGCTTCGGGAATCACAAACCTTAACACCACTATTCTTGCTAAACCACAATTATCTACTAATACCTCCCACATATTACCATCTTAATATCACAAAACTATTGCAAGGAATCAAACTTATCATATTCAGTGATCTACATGAAAGTTTTTATTATATCCCTCTTGAATACCTATCATATCAGGACCAAATTCATAACCCATGCATATTACCATTGCTATCATGAGACTCTCAAAAAGATATAAGTGAAGCATGAGAGTGCAACTATTTCTTTAAAATAAAACCACCACCATGCTCTAAAAGATATAAGTGAAGCACTAGAGCAACTGCCTAGCTCAAAAGATATAAGTGAAGCGCATAGAGTATTCTAACAAATCATGAATAATGTGTGTCCCTCTCAAAAAGGTGTGTTCAGCAAAGATGATTGTGACAAACTAAAAAGCAAACAAAATCAAACAAACTATATCACAACACTCTCCAAGTAAAACACATATCATGTGATGAATAAAAATATAGCTCCAAGTGAGTTACTGATAGATTGTAGACAAAAGAGGGGATGCCTTCCGGGGCATCCCCAAGCTTAGACGCTTGAGTCTTCCTTGAATATTACCTTGGGGTGCCTTGGGCATCCCCAAGCTTAGGCTCTTGCCACTCCTTATTCCTTTATCCATCGTAGTCTCACCCCAAAACTTGAAAACTTCATCACACAAAACTCAACAGAAACCTCGTGAGATCCGTTAGTATAACAAACAAATCTTAAACTTTAGGTACTGTTGTAAACTGATTCATATTTAATATTGGCATAATGCTACTGTACTCCAACTTCTCCATGAGTCATACCCCCCGGTACGATCCATAGATTCATCAAAATAAGAAAACTATGCAACAAAAACAGAATATGTCTAAAACAGAACAGTCTGTAAAGATCTGAATTATCATCATACTTCTGTAACTCCAAAAATCCTAAAAAATTAGGACAACGTGGGCAATTAACATATCAATATTTTTTTAAACATTCATAAGGTTCTAACACTCCAGTGAAAAAACAAAATTCCAGTGCTGGACGCAAAGTTTTCTGTTTTCCGACAGCATCTATCATACTATCTTCCAAATCATCCCAAAGGCATTACTTGGCACAAACACTAATTAAAACATAAAAATACAATCATAACAGAAGCTATAATTGTGAAAACACACAAGAACATAAAGTATTGGGTTGTCTCCCAACAAGCTCCTTCTTTATAGCCATTAAGATAGGCTTGAAATTTCAATGATGCTCACATGAAAGATAATAATTGAAACACAAAGAGAGCATCATAAAACATGTGAAAAACACATTTAAGTCTAACATACTTCCTATGCATAGGTATTTTATAAGTAAACAAATTATCAAATCAATAAATAATTAGCATATGCAAGGAAGAAGAATAAAACATTGACAATTTACACTTCAAGAGAGGTAATTGAGTAACATGAAAATTTCTACAACCATACTTTCCTCTCTCATAATAATTACATGTAGGATCATAATCAAATTCAAAAATATAACCATCACATAACATATTCTCTACATGATCCACACGCATAAAAGTTTTATAATCTTCCAAAATAGTGGGATTAACATCAACTAAAGTCATGACCTCTCCAAACCCACTTTCAATATTATTGCAAACATTATTATCAATATCATATTCATCATGAGGCTTAAATAAATTTTCAAGATCATAAGAAGCATTATCACCCCAATCATGATCATTGCAATAAGTAGTGGACAAAACAAAATTATCATCCCAAGCTTGTAGTTTTGCATATAATTAGCACAATTGACATTAATAGAATTTATAATAAAATCATTGCAATCATGCTTTTCATTCAAGAAACTATCATGAATCACTTTACAAATTTCTTCTTTTAACACTTCATCACAATTTTCAGATTCATGATTTTCAAGCAAAACTTCATAAAGATAATCAAGTGCACTCAACTCACTAGCAATTGGTTCGTCATAATTTGATTGTTTGAAAAGATTAGCAAGTGGATGAGGATCCATATCAATAGTTTTTTTATCAAGCAAAGATGCAAGCAAATAGGAAGCACATGGCAACACAAGCAAACAAACGAGAAAACAAGCAAATAAAAATATTTTTGTGTTTTTGTAAAAAAAATTAGAAGTGGGGGAGATGAAAACGAGAGGCAAATGCAAAGAAAAGGCAAATAAAGTAAATGCAAGTGAATGATAGTTTGTGCGAAGGTACTTGGTAATTTTGATGATGTCTTCCCGGCAACGGCGCCAGAAATTCTTCCTGCTACTTGTAGTCTGCGTTGGTATTTCCCCGAAGAGGAGAGGATGATGCAGTACAGTAGAGATAAGTATTTCCCTCAGTTAAGAACCAAGGTTATCAATCCAGTAGGAGAACCAAGCAAAATTCCGTTAAGCGCACCTGCACACACAAGAGCAAACACTTGCACCCAACGCAAATAAGAGGGTTGTCAATCCTCTTAGTGGTTATTTGCAAGGATTAAATCTTATCGAGGTAAATAGATAAACTAAAATACTAATAAAAATAAAAGTAAATAAATTGCAGCAAGGTATTTTTAGGTTTTTAATATATGATAAAGTAGACCGGGGGCCATTGTTTTCACTAGAGGCTTCTCTCTCGAACACATAGCATACGGTGGGTATACAAATTACTGTTGGGCAATTGATAGAAAAGCAAATAATTATGAAGGACTCATGGAAATGATCATGTATATAGGCATCACGTTCGAGACAAGTAGACCGACTCCTGCCTGCATCTACTACTATTACTCCACCCATCGACTGCTATCCAGCATGCATCTAGGGTATTAAGTATGAAACAGAGTAACGCCTTAAGCAAGATGACATGATGTAGACAAAGTAAACTCAAGCAATATGATTAAACCCCATATTTTTATCCTTAATGGCAACAATATAAATACGTGTCATGTCCCCTTCTGTCACTGGGATTGAGCACCGCAAGATTGAACCCATCACAAAGCACCTCTCCCATTGCAAGATAAATCAATCTAGTAGGCCAAACCAAATCGATAGATCGGAGAGAAATACAAAGCTATAACAATCATGCATAAAAAAGTTCAAAGAAGACTCAATTATTTCTCATGAATAATCTGATCATAAACTCACAATTCATCGGATCCCAACAAACACACCACAGAAGAAGATTACATCGGATAGAACTGCAAGAACATCGAGGAGAACATGGTATTGAAGATCAAAGAGAGAGAAGAAGCCATCTAGCTACTAGCTATGGACCCGTAGGTCTGTGGTAAACTACTCACACATCATCGGAAGGGAAGCAAGGTTGATGTAGAAGCCCTCCGTGATCGATTCCCCCTCCGGCAGAGTACCGGAAAAGGCCTCTAGATGGGATCACGGAAGAACAGAGGCTTGCGGCAGCGAAAAGGTTTTCTCTTCTATCTCCCTGTTGGTCTGGGAATATTTTTGAATTTATGGCGAAAGAATTAGGTCAGGAGGTGCCACGAGGGGCCCACAAGCCTGGGGGGCGCGGCCACCCCCTGGGGCGCGCCCTCGAGGCTTGCCTCCTCCTCGTGGCTCTTCTGGTCTTCTCCCGAAGCTTCCTGGGTCTCTTCTGGTCCAGAAAAAATTAATCCAAAGTTTTTTTTCTCGTTTGGACACTTTTTGATAATGATTTTCTGAAAAGGCAAAAACAAGCAAAAAACAGCAACTGGCACTGGGCACTGAGTTAATAGGTTAGTCCCAAAAAATGATATATAATGGCATATAATTGCATATAAAACATCCAAGATTGATACTATAATAGCATGGAACAATCAAAAATTATAGATACGTTGGAGACGTATCAGCGATGGCCACCATGAAGTACTCCTCGTCGCCGGGGGCGCGGTGCTCGCGTCCCGACTCCTGGGGTACTGTCGGGAGCACGCGCTCATCCACCGCATGAGCTGCGAGGATGCCATGCCAACGGCTGTGCTATTGGAGAACACGCTCGTGCGCCTGAGTGGCGAGGATGCGATGTTCGCGGGCGTGCTGCCGGAGCACACGCTCGTCCACGTCGAGAGCGGCGACGATGCGGCGCTCGCGGGCATGCTGCTGGAGAACGCGCTCGTCCACCTTGTGAGCAGCAAGGACGTGATGCACCTCCTCGTGACCGACCAGGGCGTGCTGCTGGAGCACGCGCTCCCCCTCGTGGCCGCCGAGGGCGAGCCGCTGGATCACATTGTCCTCCGCGTGGACGCATTGCCAGTGAGGGCGCGCTACTCGCGGCCGTCGAGGGCGTGCTCCACCTCGGCAAGGTCGGAGACTCCGTCGTCTTCCCAGGCCGCGGTGCCGTCCACCTCGGCAACGGTGGCGTGCTCCGATGGGTGTTGTGTCCGTATGGGAGCTTCGAGCTACAGTACCAATGGGGGCGGGGGTTGACCTTTTCGTGGATACATTTACGCATCGTCTGACCGAGAAAAATATAATCTAAAGTAGCACAATATGTTGGAATGTGTCGGGGGCTGGCTAGTAGGAGTAGTATAATAAACATCACGTGTACACGATATTTTGAGAAGGGTTTTGATGTAATTTGTGTGAGTTGGGCCTGCGTGGATGTACGAGTAGTACTACATCCATATCATTGACATGCATGCATGAAACAAACATTTGTGTGGAAGATTTCACCCTATGTTCATATATTATGTTTCAGAGTGGATTCGCTTTTTGTAATTGGAGCTCAGTTTTCCAAGAGAGAATCAAGAGAAGTGTGGTCCTTTGCTTGATTCCAATTTAGACTATCCATGTATTATTGCGAGAGATAGCTAGATATAGAGAGAATATTTGTGTCACAAAGACCAGGGGGTGGAAGCGAGACCTAAAGAGAGAGGGTCATATGCGTGTTCGAAAGACCGTGTGTGTGTCGGAGAGAGAGAAGTGTCTGAAAGGGAGGAAGAGGGTGTGTGCGTGTGCGCGAGAGAAAGAGGGGGGCATATGCGTGTTCGAAAGACTGATGTGTGTGTGTGTGTTTACCAGAGAGAGAGGAGTGTCTCAGAGGGGGGAAGAGGGTGTGTGCGTGTGCGTGAGAGAAAGAGAGAGAGGGGGCATATGCGTGTTCGAAAGACTATGTGTGTGTCACAGAGAGAGGAGTGTCCGAAAGGGAGGAAGTGGGTGCATGTGTGCGTGTGCGTGAGCGAAAGAGAGAGGGGGGGCATATGCGTGTTCGAAAGACTGTGTGTGTGTGTCGGAGAGAGGGGCGTGTCCGAAAGGGAGGAAGAGGGTGTGTGCGTGTGCGTGAGAGAAAGAGAGAGTGAGGGGGTGCATGTAACGTCAACCTGTGACAGGATATAAACATAAAGGGGATCTACAAGGTTACAGGGGCGGGGATATTGGGCGAGCGATAGTGTGTGTGCGATGAAGGACACACAGGCATCGTCTGTTTTCGTGTGTGAGAGCTAGATAGAGGTTGTCAACATAGCTCACTGGGGGGGAGGGGTAAGGTTATGTGTGGGAGAGAAAGAGAGTAGAGATAGAGAGCATTGCTTGTGTGTCACATGGAGACCTAACTACATAGATAGCGGCCGAGAGAAGGAGAGAATGGCGGTGTGGCTATTTTTTTGATGGGATGGGAGAGAGACCAATAGACATGGATCGTGTGGAGAGGTGTGTGTGTTTCGAGAGAGAGAGAGAGAGAGAGAGAGGGAGAGGGAGGCGTGAACCTAGATACTGAGATGGGTGTTCATGTGTATGTTTCATAGAAGGAATTGTCTAGCTGGTAGCCATGTGATGGCGGCCCAATCATTCGATGAGAGTGGGCATAAGTATTGATTTGGTGGATTTTGACGTTGACGATCCAACTACATCGTACGCGATGATATAAATCGACAATCGCTAATTAAACCAATCTCCCATGGTCACTGATATTGCCGTATGCACGATCAACCTGAATAACGAGATTGAGTTCCAGCAAGCAACCGAAGAGCCAACAAGAACTAAGATAATGCTATCTAAATTTCTAATATGAATTAATCAAGGATAATGGTGGGGTTCCTAATAGACGATCTGAACAAGGCATTAGTCATACACATCTCGCAGATGCAAATTGTAGCGAAGCAAAACAATGTCTAAACGAAAATGTGAGTTTTAATATAGAAAAAGGTAGCTATATATCTATATCTATAAACTATAGTGCTAGATTTTTTATTTCTATATCTATATCTATACTACTCCTTCCGTTTTTATTTACTCCGCATATAGCTTTGACTGTAGTCAAACTTTATAAACCTTGACCAAGTTTGTAGAAAACTATGTGAACATTTACAGTAACAAATTTACATGATGTGAAAATATATGCAACGATGAATCAAATGATATATATTTGGTTGTGTATATGTTAATATATTTTTCTACAAACTTGCTGAAAGTATACAAAGTTTGACTTTAGAGAAACCTAATATGCGGTATTATGTATTATATATTATATATTCATTATTTTTATGTAGTCAATGCTTGCATTTGCACGTATACGATATAAACCGTTGATTGATGTTGATCCAATGGTCCAGGTGGCTGGGATTCGGATCTACTATAACCTACTAATTGTACCCAGACACATTCTTCTCGAACCAGCAGCGCGACAGTGTGATCGATCCACACAAGAAGCTCGCAACAAGACCTCTAGATGTGCCACGTGGCTTCATGGGTGCCCCCCACATCATATTATTCGTAATAGTACATTGACTGAGAAAAGAGAGAAATCACCCGAAACAATATCTTGCCCCAATTTTTTTGTTCCTACGAAGCTGTGCCGTGCACGTACCGGAGTACTAGTACTCTAGTACTAGTATAACTTTGTACAGTACTAGTAGTTGTACAGTTGTACTAGTACAAACTAGTACGGAGTGCTCCTACTCTATCGACATGACTCCCAACTAGTACGGAGTGCTCCTACTCTATCGACACGACTCCCATCTGACACCAAATTTCTTGGCGTCTGTGCTACAGCGCTCTTCCCCTCCTCATTTCTTTCTTCCAATTCAAACCCAGCCGACACGCGGCAGGAGGGGTGGGGGTTTGCCGATAGTCGGTTTGCTCAACTGCGGTCCCACATGACATTGAAAATGCTAGGCAACATGCCTTCCCTAGCTATGCGGTGTGCCGGACCGACCGTGGAGTACTCCCAAGTCCCGACCGTGTGGGCGTGCGACTCGAACGCGGCAGGCTTTTCATTTTAAAACTATATAGTACTATGAAAATACATTTCATGGTGCATCTGATCATATTGATTTCACATTGTGAATGTTATATTTTTTAATATAAAGTTAGTCAAACTTTACAAAGCTTGACTTTGATCAAACTTTATATGCAGACTAAAAAGAAACTGATGGAGTATAAATTGTAACATTATCTTTTTTTAAATATAAATTGTAACATTTGGTTCTCCTCCTTGGCTCGATCGATAGATAGAAATGACAATTGAAAATGCTAGGGTGGGGCTTTTCCCACGTGGTAAGCTGGGGAGTTAGCCAGTTTGGCACATCGTCGGTTTCCTCACATGCGGTCCCATATGTTAGTGATACTATGCCTAGCCAATGTGCGTTGACCGGCGGGCCAGGACGGAGGTACTACTAGTGGTTACAGTGATGCATATAATTGACGCCAAATGTGAGCAAAGGGATCACACATGTCTTTATGGACTGGAATGAGAATGCGATACAAGAAGAATTAAGGCCACGACGACGCGATCGCAGTGGTGATTACAGGAGGCAAGAAGAAAGATGCATCCATCAATGACCTCCTCCTCCTCGACTCAGTGCGCCGGGCCACCGACCGGCGGCTGAGGAGCAGTGACTTTTGTCGTGAGGTCAAGGTGCTTCTGAACAAAGGCGTCCAAGGCTTCCAGCCGGTTGAGGAAGGCCAACGTCATAGCGTCCTCACTGGCCTTGTAGAGGCCTATGTGCATGACTTGATCGTGCACGTGGATGTGTAGGTCGATGAATGCTTGCAGGGCGAGGCGCCTCGCGGCGAGCGCGACCTCGAGGTGGACATTCTTAGTCGCGTCGGCGGGCAGTCACAGGGCCACCAGTGCTTGAAAGAGGTTCTCACCATGGAGGCCGATTAGGGTTGCAGGCAACGAGGAGCCTGGGCGCGCGGGCTGGAGGAGTACGGCGATGTCGTCCGCGAGCTTCTTGATGACGGTGAACTTGTTGATGGTGTCAACGATCATCTTGTCCAACTGAGAGTCGTAGCTGGCGTCGAAGCGGGCTATTAACCAGCCGGTCTAAAGCACAGGCACAAGACGATCCATGGTGCCATGCAGCAGGCCAGCATCTCGGATCATCTGGCACAACCGCAGGCCGCTCGCGCGCATCGCCGCCATGGGTCTGTCTTCTGGTCACTTGGTATGGGAATTGGAGTGAGCACTGTTGCGCTTAGTGTAGGTGCGTAGGTGCGTACGATCTGGTAGATGCATTGGAGTGGAGGGGCGCCTTTTATATGAGTGCAAACTGCGTCGCATTCACATCGTGCTGCCTCCTTTCCGCTTCTCCCATTAATTACTTCCCTCAGCATGCTAATTGAAGGAGGATGCATCATTGGCCGTTCAACGTTTAGGGAACCACTACCCTCTCCCTCGTCTGCATTCAAACCGTATCGGGAACTGTCCTGGTTTACTAGTTTACCCTCCGTTTCTCAAAAAAAAAGTACTACTCCCGAGGGCGCCGCCCGCTGCACGCCCGGCTGAACACGCCTCCTCGCCGCATTCAAACGCCTCCATTAAACCCGCGTGGAAGCCTAAAAACCTACTCCAACCACATGAGCGAGCCAGCATTAAATGCAACGCCGGCCGAGCTCCTCTCGTCCGCCCTCTATTTTAACTGAAGCCTGACAACGGGCAAGAATCGCACCCCTCCGCCGCTCCCCCATCTCCTCCTTCACCATTTTCTCCACTCTTCCGAGGAGCAGTTCTCCGGCATACAAGCCGGCTGGGTGGCCCGCCGAGCCCGTTGGATATGAGCGAGGCAGCTCGCTGCTCCACCTCCCTCGCCTAGCCCGACGGAGCCAGTTGCCGCCCCAAGCCAGCACGTGGTTCAGTAACTCGCCGCTCCAGGCCAGCTCGATGAGGAGTGGCGAGTTGCTCCACGCCTGCATGGGCGTCGTCGCTCCCGTGTCTACGACTGCACCTCCCGTGCCTGTGGCTGCGCCTCCCGTGCCTGCGGCCACGCCATGCAGGCAGAGACAGAAGCCGGGTGCGCGGAGAGCGACGAGTTGGTGGCCAGCGCGTCCGCGTCCGCCGCCATCATCGAGGAGAAGTAGAACACGGGAGGCCGCCGCCGCTGGGGTTCCATGAAGGCCACCGCCGAGGCGACGACGGCGTTCGCAGCCGGTGTCTTGCCGGTTCTTCTATTGCGAGGACCTTCGTCGACCCTGCAAGTGTCTTGATTGGGTTGCCGGACATGAGGAAGACAAAGGGATCCACGGGCGACCATTTAGATTAGGTTTTAATTATACATCCAGAGCCGGACTAGCACTACTTAGTTGATATAAATGTAATGAAATCCGTCATGTTTATATGAAAATCCGGCATTTTTATATGAAATCTATCATGTTTATATGAAATTCGGCCGTGTTTGCATGAATTTTGTCCGGTTGGTTCGAGTTGTTGTCAAAATGTATGCGGCTAGTGTTGGATGTCGTCGTGTTCGCGAACGGATGTGGGAGGAAAATTGCTGGTTGCCGTTGGAGATGCCCTTATGCTGGAAATTATAGTCACATCAAATCCCTGTTAGTTAATTGCATGTATGATTCTGAAAACAAAAAGTTAATTGCATGTACAGTACATGAACTTGCACGGTGGGTACAGATTCGTACAAAAAGTTAAAAAATGAAACAAATCAATCCTTAAAAAAATTAAACTTGTATTCTAAGTACTCTCTGTTAAATCCGCCTACGTTGCAAGGTGCCCGCTCTCGTTTTATCTGTGGGTTCCACTGTCAGTAAGGTAGAGAAAAGAAGTTTATATAAAAACATATAAGAAACTAAAGTTTCTGACAGGATTCGAACTCAGGTCAACGCGTTTCGAACATCGGGCGCTAACCACTCCACCTGATGTTCTTCCTCAAACAAGCAAGAGATATCTACCTTTTTATATAGTTACTGTGATAATTGGTTTAAAGTGATATATTTTATGTCTGCCCCGAAGGATCTCGCATTCATTAATAACAAAGAAAAGAGTTGCCCGGTTAATTAATAGAAAACCAGGCGAAAACCATCACATGAGGCCTGTAAAAACAAGGCACAATGGGCGAGCTGGCTACACACACAAGAATGCACACATGTTGTCGAAGAAAAAAGCATCATCGAGGTTGCAATTCGGCGTCATTGTCATTGCACCTCTGCACGCGCGACTCCGGCCGCACCATCAACGACCACGAGAAATCTACATATCTAAAGGGGCTACGGAGAGAAAGGCGTATCGAGAGTGTGTGTGCGAGGCACAGAGACACAACTAGCGAGAGTGTGTTTGTTCGAGAGAGAAGCCAATAGATAGATTAAGATCAAGATTGAGGTGTCACCCTGCTCCTGTCTTTGTTGGGAGGGGCGGGGGCGGGAGAGAGCGAGAGAAAGGTGTATCGAGAGTGTGTGTGTGCTAGGCACAGAGACACAACTAGCGAGTGTGTGTGTGTCTGAGAGAGAAGCCAATAGATAGATTAAGATCAAGATCGAGGTGTCACCCTGGTCCTGCCAGTGTTGGGAGGAGGGAGGGTGCCAGAGACACTTAGAGAGAGAGAGTTTGTGTGTTACAGATCTATATTAGGGGATAGGTAGATAGCATGTGTGCGAGGCATGCCTAAAACATCAGGGAGATAAACTAGCGTGTGTGCATGCAAATGCCCGAAATAAATGAAGAGAGAAACAATGTGTGTGTGTGTGTGTGTGTGTGTGTGTGTGTGTGTGTGTGTGTGTGTGTGTGTGTGTGTGTGTGTGTGTGTGTGTGTGTGTGTGTGTGAGCGAACTCTTCTCAAAATCTCAAGACAAAAGGTGCTCAACTGGAATCCCATTGTATGGATTCATATGGTTCCGGGGACTCGAGTTAACCTTAATTAGGGATATGTGTGCGAGACGTAGTTATACTTTGAGACATGAGTGGCGGTGGGTGGGCGGAATTAAAGGGGTGGGGGTGTTCGACAGAGAGAGAGTGTGTGTTTTTGTGTGAGAGACTTGTTGGACGAGGTAGAAAGATGATTTCTAACCTTGACGGAGGGAGAGAAATAGACGGAGCGCGCGTGTGTGATTGAGATGCCCACGGAGAAGGGAGATTTGTATGTGTGTGAGAGAGATTGCACAATTCATTCACGTATCACTATCTAACGGTCGAGGATGTGCCTCGCTTGAACATAATCAATATCTACTTCGTATCGTGGACGAAGATACAATATCGATTCAACGCTATAAAGATTGGACAATCACATATCGCATAAGTTATACTCTTTTTTTTCAAATAGCCTTTTTCAATCGTGCATGCCAAAGTTATAGTGATATTTCTTCAAACAACCACTGTAGTTATCATGTACATGCACCATTGTTAGTGTTGCACTTAAATTCATTAGTTTTGGATGATTTAAGGTTCTATTATGAAGCAATATACATAATATTCATATATGAATTCAACGGGTACTGCAATTTATGAAATGGATGCCATGTAATCATATGAGGTAACACTTTTAAGTAGCGGACTATAATATCCATTTATTTTGCGCATCTATATTATCCATTTGTTACTGTAAAATATAATTGAAATTAACATGTCAATGCATTGTGTTTAAAATAAATAACTAATGGCACAAAATTACATATTTACACGAGAAATACATAGGCTGAGCGTTTGCTCCCTTTTTTATGAACGCGCCTCAGTTACACCCGTACGATCGGCCGCACCCGTGTGATCGTAAAAAGTATTATCGGTGCATCATCCGGGTTATTGCTGACGTGTGCGCCGTGTACACGGTCGCACATCACCGGCTTCCCGCTAGCACTGCCCAAAATTAGTTGAAACTGGATACGAACGATCCCGCGGGTGGCAAAATCTCCCGCCTACTTCTAAAATTTCCGCGACCTAGTCTGGAGCATGCGAAATTCCCCTTTTGTCCTTGGTGCAAGGAGAACAACACGGCCCTCATTTACATAATAGGTCGGGGTTGCTTTGGTAACTTCCACTCCCCCCCACCACAAGGCACCTCCATTTCCTCTCCCCTCCGGCAAAAATGACTACTCCACAGCACCAGAGCATCTTACAGCACGCCGTCCGTACTTCATCGGCGATTCTACCCCCTTCCCTCTCGAAACCCTAGACTGTTCATCCACTGGCGTACCAGAGCCTATTCACTGCCGGTGTCGTCCACCTCGCCGGATCTGCTTCTGAGGCCGCATCTACCCCTCCCACCTCCCCTAGAAACCATAGACTGCTCATCCACCACTGTACCACAGCCCATTTAGTGCCGGCCTTGTCCACAACGCCGGATCTGCCTCGCCGGTGCTCTCGTCAACTGCAGCGCATCTGCAGCGGCTCCTTCCTACACCGCACCGGAGCCGCTTCGTCCACACCCCCGGAGCCGCCTCATCGACGCCCCTGTCGACGGCCTCAGATCTGCTTCGTCGACACCGTCCTCAACCCTACCGGAGCCGCTTCGCCGACGCCCAAATCCACGGCCTCAGATCCGCATCGTCCACACGATCGTCCAACCTACCGGAGCAGCTTCCCGACGCCCTCATCCACGGCCGCAGATCTGCATCCTCGACACCATCCTCAACCCTACCACCGGAGCAGCTTCACCGACGCCCTTGTCCACGGCCGCAGATCCGCATCGTCGACACCATCCTCAACCCTACCACTGGAGCAGCTTCACCGACACCCTCGTCCACGGCCCTAGATCTCCTTACTGGACCCCGACAGCCACCGCAGCATCATCACCCTTGACGTTTCTACCCTGGTTCCCACCGTCTGGCAAGATGCCAAGCACCCGCCGCAACCTAGGTACTTGTCACCTTTAAACCCGTCCAGCATCACCTGCCAGATGTACTTCAAATATACTAACAGGTCGCTGTTACATGTTATGGAGCTGGCAAGAGCCACAAGGACGATATTTCTTCTGGATCTAACACCTTGGTCAACCAAACTCTTGGACTGAAGCATTGCTATGATCTTGTAAGTGTGTATCTCTCTTGTATTGTTGTGTGCCTGCTAGCGTGCTTTGCTAGGATTTTCTGCCAGTAATCCCTTTGTGTAGCCAATGATTACCACTACTGGCTGCTAAATTAGAGATATAGACGTCATACATTATACAATGTCGTAGGTGGCATGAAGGAATGCCAGTGCACTAAATTAGGCTCCCTTAGAGTGCCTGCAAGTCCAGTACATAGAGTCATGGGTAGTTTATGCGACGCGCACAATTGTTAATTGGTGGTTTAATTATGTGCAAGGGATATGCAAAGTATTATCATGTAGAGATGTCTCAAATTAGCTGTGTCAACTTGCAGATGGGGCGCAACAATGAAAAAGTACAAGATTTCTTAGTACAAAATGCATGGTGCATTTTCATGGAACATCGCAAAAAAATGAGGGGCGGCGGTGAGCCTATACAGCGTGGTATGGTAAGTCACTCCATTGCAATCATCGTGATGTTATTTGTTTGGCATTGCTGTTGGCCAGGGTTCTTAGGGCCAGTTATTTTGAGTTATCCTATGAAAATAAGCTCCTGTGATTGTAACCTCGAGATAATAAGCCAACCAGTTCTTTTCATTGCCTGCTTTTTCAGCTTATCTGTTGTATGATCAGTGAAAAGTTTATTGCATTATATTTTGTCATTTTGCTGCCCATATGAAAATAAATTTGACTTGCAAACATCACGAATTGAACCCATCGCAGTAATTAATATGATAGGAAAACAGACCATCATTATTTGCTCAAAATGCAAATACAAAGATACATTCTACTTGGCACAATCTACTTTGGTCAATGTCTTCCAAACAGAGGATAATTGCCTAAATTTATATGGTAAATCATTATCTATCAAAATTCCATGGTCCAAGTGGCTGGTTTTTATCATATAGCAGCACCACCTGAAAGCATCATATAGTAGCAGCAACAGCAGTAGCTCATAGCAATTCATCATATAGCAGCAGCAGCAGCTCGTAGCAATTCATCATATAGCAGCAGCAGCAACAGCTCATAGCAATTCATCATATAGCAGCAGCAGCTCATAGCAATTCATCATATAGCAGCAGCGGCAGCAGCAGCTCATAGCAATTCATCATATAGCAGCAGCAGCAGCTCATAGCAATTCATCATATAGCAGCAGCAGCAGCTCATAGCAATGCATCATATAGCAGCAGCAGCAACTCATAGCAATTCATCATATAGCAATAGCAGCAGCAGCTCATAGCAATTCATCATATAGCAGCAGCAGCAGCTCACAGCAATTCATCATATAGCAGATTAGAATGAAAACTTGGCAAAAAATCAGAGGAGATCCTCACCTTATTGGATGAGCTCATCCCGCAACAGCACCTCATGGCCACGGCCTAGGAGGAGGGGAGGGGGAATGAGGGGCCATCTACCGGAGTGGGGTGTTGGCCGTAGTTGGGCGCGGCCGCCGGAGTGGAGCGTTGGACGGGCCATAGCAGAGCAGCTGCTGGGGACCAGCAGAGTGAGGGGCAGCGCCAGAGGGAGGAGCTACCAGGGAGATGGAGCCCTACCCGCAGGTCATCAAGCATCGCTGGAGAGAGCATCATCGAGGAGCAGGGCAGATGGGACCGGTGGTGGCGGCTCGCAGGAGGAACTCTAGCACCGCAGGCAGGGGAAAGGGGAGAGGAGATGCGGGGTGGCAGGGGAACGAATGCTTGCATGTTAATTTTTACTTGGGGGTCGGGTGTGACGCGGGCCTGAGCAGTGGCATTTTCTATGTAATATGGGCAAACAACAGAGTCATTTAGCTATACCCATTGTTTTTAAGG
This sequence comes from Elymus sibiricus, assembly GCA_039707655.1. Lineage (NCBI taxonomy): Eukaryota > Viridiplantae > Streptophyta > Magnoliopsida > Poales > Poaceae > Elymus > Elymus sibiricus. The sequence continues at coordinate 204,733,020 of CM077668.1, forward strand.
CATCCCTAAGGCATCGCCTAGGCGACGCTTAGGCGTCAGTGCGCCCTGCAAGCTTGAAGCATCCAGCTTGCCTTATGTACCTGCGTAAGGAACCCGCCTTAAGCTTTAGAGCGTCTGAGGTGTCTGCTTAGGCGTCCAGGTTGTTGCCTTAGTCCATTTTGGACGCCTTAGCTTGCCAGGCAGGCAAGGAAGCTGTTTTAGGCTGGAAACAGAGTTTTGGCGGGAAACAAAAAGGTTGTTGGCACCAACAGGTAAGGGGGGGGGGAGAGAGAGAGAAACAGCCCCCAATCCACACACTCCTCCCCCTCCTCTCTGATGGCTCCTCTCCAGCAGATCTGCTTCCTCCTCTGCAGCAGATCCCTTCCGGCAGCTCCTCCCCCTCCTCCTCTCCAACGGCTCCTCCTCCTCTCCAGTAGCTCCTCATTCTCCTCCTGTCCAGCAGCTCCTCCTCCCAGAGAAAGTGCAAAGAGGATGGATGCTATATGGGCTCTACAACCAGCAGCAACTACAAGGTGTGTATGCCAGTATGCCTAGTTGCCTACCAACCAAATTCTACTCTATTCTGCTGCTTAGAACTCTCTAAGGTGTCTGCCTTGCCTTATGCCTTATCGCTTAGGTAATGAGGCGCCCCCCAACGCCTTGCCTCGCCTTACTGCCTTAAAAACATTGGCTATACCCCTTCAATTTTAAGTGAGCTTATACGGGAAGCAACCCCCCCCAAGCTTTTTCTCATTGTGAAGGAATGGGTGGTGGAAATAAGTTCAGGCCGAGCCCATAACTCAAAAATGAGTTCTTTAGAGCTTTTATGGCTTATTTTGACAATAAGCTCTCAAAAGGTGGAAAAGAACTGGTCCTTAACCTGCAATTCAATTGTGCGTGCAATGATGAATCACTCCTGCCTGCTATAGAGTAGATTTAGGCATCATACATGTCATAACCTAATACATGTGCATCTCATTATAGAATCTGAAATATGCAATGTTTATGCTAGTTCGTATGTTGCACATGATGTTTAAATGCCTCCTAAATCTGGTCAGTCAAGTGATGGTCTTTAAGCCTCCTTCTATGCTTGTTTTCTTGATATGTAATTCAGTGTTGTGCAAGATTTGCTCACACATGTGTTCAATTGCTTGTTTGTATCAGCCAGCCATACTAGAACTGTTTGCTTTGATTACTTGTTGTTCATGACCTAACGGAGCTTGTCAATGATTTAAACACTAATGGCTGCTATACTGGGGGCTTGTATAACTCATAGGTGACATAAAGGTTTGCCTATACACTAAATTAGGCTCCCCAAGAGTGCGTGGAGGTCCAGTTCACGAAGGTACGCCTAGTTTATACATAGCGCACACATAGTAAATGCTCATTTGAGTGTGTGCTAGAGATGTGGCATGTTTCATTATGTGGTGTCGTTTTGTTATAAACTCATGCTTTGGTGTTGCCCAGAGACTAGAAAGTATTGATATGTCTCCGTCGTATCTACTTTTCCAAACACTTTTGCTCTTGTTTTGGCACTTTTGCTCTTGTTTTGGCCTAATTTGCATGATTCGAATGGAACTAACCCGGACTGACGCTGTTTTCAGCAGAATTGCCATGATGTTGTTTTTGTGCAGAAAATCAAAGTTCTTGGAATTGGATGAAACTTTCTGGAGATTTTTTTATAGAATATATAAAAACTATTGGCATCAAGAACTACTAGAGGGGGGCCACCCAGTGCCCACGAGGCACCAGGGCACGCCCCCCCCCCCCAGGCGCGCCCTGGTACCTCGTGGGCCCCACGTGGCTCCGTTTGACCTATTTCCAACGCTATAAATTCAGTTTTCTAGAGAAAAAAATAAGAGAGGAAGTTTTATTGCGTTTCACGATACGGAGCCGCTGCCACCTCCTGTTCTTCATCGGGAGGCCAGATCTGGAGTCCGTTCAGGGCTCCGGAGAGGGGGATCTTCCGACATCGTCATCATCAACCATCCTTCATCACCAATTTCATGATGCTCACCGCCGGGAGTGAGTAATTCCTTCGTAGGCTTGCTGGACGGTGATGAGTTGGATGAGATTTATCATGTAATCGAGTTAGTTTTGTTAGGGCTTGATCCCTAGTACCCACTATGTTCTGAGATTGATGTTGCTATGACTTTGCTATGCTTAATGCTTGTCACTAGGGCCCGAGTGCCATGATTCCAGATCTGAACCCTTTATGTTTTCATTAATATATTTGTGTTCTTGATCCGATCTTGCAAGTTGTATGCACCTGCTATGTGTTATGATCCGCATACCCCAAGGTGACAATAATTGGGATTCTTTCCGGTGATTGCCGTAGTTTGAGGACTTCATGTATTCACTAAGTGTTAATGCTTTGTTTCGGTTCTCTATTAAAAGGAGGCCTTAATATCCCTTAGTTTCCTTATGGACCCCGCTGCCACGGGAGGGTAGGACAAAAGATGTCATGCAAGTTCTTATTGCAAGCACGTATGACTATATACGGAATACATGCCTACATTACATTGATGAATTGGAACTAGTTCTGTGTAGCCCTAGGTTATAACTGTTACATGATGAATGTTATCCAACGAATATCACCGATCCAATGCCTACGAGCTTTTCATATATTGAATCTTGCTAAGTTACTACTATTGCTGCTGCTATTACAATTACTACTGCTACTGATGTTACCGTTACTGCTACTGTTACTATTATTGCTACTGCTATCAAACTATCATACTACTGTGCTACTGATCACTCTGCTGCAGATATTTAGTCTCCAGGTGTGGTTGAATTGACAACTCAACTGCTAATACTTGCGAATATTCTTTGGCTCCCCTTGTGTCGAGTCAATAAATTTGGGTTGAATACTCTACCCTCGAAAACTGTTGTGATCCCCTATACTTGTGGGTTATCAAGACCTTTTTCTGGCGCCGTTGCCGGGGAGCATAGCTTTATTTGCTAAGTCACTTGGGATTTATATCTGTTGATCACTATGAAGAATCTGAAGGATACTAGAACCAAGATTGTTCCCTCTAAGACGAGGGGAGGTAAGGAACTGCCATCTAGCTCTGCACTTGATTCACCTTCTGTTTTGAATAAACTTGCAACACCACAACATGCTATTAATTCTGATATGTCGCAAGTTATTGATGATACCACTTCTGCTATGAATGTTACTCATGATGATGCTAGTACTATGCTTGAGAATGTTGTGCCACTTGGTGAATTTCTTACTGAACAAATTGCTAAAGCCAAAGAAATTGAAAATGCTGAAACTCCTGAGAATGATGATTCACCTGTTATGCCTAGCTCTCCTACTAGAGTTTAAACACCTGATGAACAATGTTTTGATAGGGAGACCGCTAGAGCCATTCTTGCTTGCAATGATAGATATGAAGTTATAAAATTAATCGCTGATATGAAAGAAAAATCTATGAGAGAGAAAATGAAATATGATCCTAAATTTGCAACCTCTCCCATATTTGTTACTGATAAGGATTACGAATTCTTTGTTGATCCGGAATTGATTAAGTTGGTAGAATCTGATCCTTTTCACGGTTATGAAACTGAAACCGTCATGGCACATCTTACTAAATTAAATGATATAGCCACCCTATTTACTCATGAGGAAAAAATCCGCCACTATTATATTCTTAAGTTGTTTCCTTTCTCATTAAAGGGTGATGCTAAAGATTGGTATAATACTCTTGCTCCTGGATGTGTGCGTAGTCCCCAGGATATGATTTACTACTTCTCTGAAAATTATTTTCCTGCTCATAAGAAACAAGCTGCCTTACAGGAAATATTTAATTTTGTGCAAATTGAAGAAGAGTCTCCCACAAGCTTGGGGGAGGCTTCTCCAATTACTTAACGCTTTGCCTGATCATCCTCTCAAGAAAAATGAAATACTTGATATCTTCTATAATGGACTAACTGATGCTTCTAGGGATTACCTAGATAGTTGTGCGAGTTGTGTTTTCAGGAAAAGGACTATTGAATAAGCCGAGGAATTTTTGAATAATATATTTAAGAATGATAATGATTGGACACTTCCTGAACCACTGCCTAAACCCACTCCGAAGAAGAGGGGTATCTTATATCTCAGTCCAGAAGATATGCAAGAAGCAAAGAAATGTCAGAAAGAGAAAGGTATTAAAGCTGAGGATGTTAAGAATTTACCACCTATTGAAGAGATACATGGTCTTGACAAACCGACACAAGTAGTAGAGGTAAATTCTCTTATAAAATTTAATGCAAGTGATATTCCTTATAACAAACCGCCTAGTCAATGCTTGTATGAATTTGACAATTATATTATGAAGCAAGATCATTTAATGCAAACGTTATGAAACAATTGAAACGAAACTCTTATATGATTGATCGCCTGAGTGACTTGTTATTTAGAATTGCTAATGATGTTAAAGGTGTTAGTAAACATGCATCTATGGTTCAAACTCAATTAGAACAAGTTGCCAAATCTCAAAGTGAATTGCTTAATGAAATGAACAACAATATGAATGATCATGCTGTTAGAGTAATGACTAGAGGAGGAAGAATGACTCAGGAGCCACTATATCCTGAAGGTCACCCAAAAAGAATTGAACAAGACTCTCAAAGGATTAATGTTGATGCACCTAGTCCTTCCAAAAAGAAAAAGAAAAAGAAAAATGATAGGACTTTGCATACTTCTAGTGAATCCGAGGTAGAAAAACCCTTGGAGGATAGTAATGATGTTTCTATCTCTGATGCTGAAACACAATCCGGTAATGAACAACCACTTGATGATAATAATAATGATGATGTTCATATGGATACCCAACCAGATAATGATAAAGAACTTGATAATGATGTTGAAATTGAACCTGAAGTTGATCTTGATAACCCACCTACTAAAAATAAACGTTATGATAAAAAAGATTTCATTGCTAGAAAACATGGTAAAGAAAGAGAACCATGGGTCCAAAAACCCATGCCCTTTCCTCCTAAACCATCTAAGAAAAAAGATGAGGAAGAATTTGAACGCTTTACTGAAATGCTTAGGCCAGTCTTTTTGCCTACTCGTTTAACTGATATTATAAAGATGCCTCCTTATGCTAAATATATGAAAGACATTGTCACGAATAAAAGAAAGATACCTGAAGCTGAAATTTCCACCATGCTTGCAAATTATTCTTTTAAAGATGGAGTACCTAAGAAACTAGGAGATCCAAGAATACCAATTATACCATGCTCCATTAAGAAAAAATATGTCAAAACTGCTTTGTGTGATTTAGGAGCTGGTGTTAGTGTCATGCCTTTCTCCTTATATAAAAGACTTGATTTGAATAAACTCATTCCCACCGAAATATCATTGCAAATGGCTGACAAATCAACTGCCATACCTATCGGTGTTTGTGAGGATGTGCCTGTCATAGTTGCAAATGTTACTATTCTAACAGACTTTGTTATACTTGATATGCCCGAGGATGACAACATGTCAATTATCCTTGGTAGACCCTTTCTGAATACTGCAGGGGCTGTTATTGATTGCAACAAAAGCAAGGTCACTTTTCATATCAATGGTAATGAACATACGGTGCACTTTCCAAAGAAACAATTTCAAGTGAATGGTATTCATATTATTGAAAAGACTCCGACAATTACTATTGGGAGTTTCCAAATTCCTCTTCCTACTGTTAAAAAGAGATATGAAACTTTTATTGTTGGGGAGATGCATATCCCCGTTGAGGTAACTTAGTGTTATACGAAAGTTCTTCGGTTTCATGTCACTCGAAAATGGTTTGTTAATAAGACCTGATCAACCTTATTAATAGATTCTTTTTGAGAGGCATGTGGTCGATGAATTTAGTAGGCACAACCTTCTGTACCCACTCTTAGTTTGCTGTTATTTTTATTCAAATATAATAAAATGCCATGATTACTCTGTTTTCTGAATTACCCATGCAATAAAAAAATGCCCAAAAATAAAAGTGCTCAGAATACAATAAAATTTTATCATGATTTTTTATTAAATATTTAATAATTTTTGGAATAAAAATCTTACCAGGGGGATGCCCCAGGTGCCCACGAGGCACCAGGGCGCGCCACCCCCCCCCCCCCCCTGGCGCGCCCTGCTACCTCGTGGGCCCCACAGAGGCCCCCTCACTTATCCCTTTAGCTCATTTCGTCTCCTACCTCAAGAAAAAATTCCTGGTAGCTCTCTCTCTCATGTTCTTGCTCACAACAATGAAATTTTTGATCTCTTTGCTCGGAGCTCCGTTTCCGAAACTGTTTTGGGGAATTGCTCCTTGGTATGTGACTCCTCCATTCCTCCAATTAGTTTTTGTTTTAGTGGATTATATCTTGCATAATTAGCTACTGTTGGTGCTACAGAAAATGAGCTTGCATCTTGAATCCTTTGAGTTCCAAGTAGTTTGAATGCTTGATATAGCCTCTAGACATCCATATGAGTAGTTGCTATCAATCTTGTGAAGTTTTATTGATATCATTTTGTGGTCCAAAAATTTTCAGAAATTTGTTCATAGGAAAATGAATTTTATTCGGAGAAGTTCTTCGAGGAGGAGGTCCTCGGAGGCGTCATTAAGTGAAAGCTCGGCATGCCAAGCATATGAGAAACCAAGGACAAGTTCAGTACGAGGTGCCGAAGCAAAGGCATGTCGGTGGCCGTGCAACGAATTCATGTTGAGAGCAGGTATCAAAGAAGAATTTGACCAACACATTCACAATGCCGAGCTCTCCGCCTTCATTGCAGATAAGCCACCACAGCATTACAATCTCACCCACTCCTTTACTCAAAACTTTGCTTATCATCCGCGCACTTCTAGAATTTTATTTCACCTCTATGACAATTCCTACAATATATCTCTAGAAGAATTTTGTGATGCATGTAAAATACCATATTGGGGTTCGTTAGATGAACCGCCAAGATCTGATTATGAGTTGTTTCTTACTAGCCTTTGCAACGGTGAAGATAGGGGAATCACGTAGGCTAGAATAGTTAGCATTCAATTTCCCGCTATCCGGTATTTTGCGCTTTTTAATGGTAAATGCGTTGTTGGTAAGCAAGACTGTAGTGCTCTTTGTACCCCTGGTCTGAGTCTTATCCATACAGCTTTGACTGGTAGCAAACTTTATAATCTTGGAGCTATTGTTGCATGTAGGCTACAACTTAATGCAGGTAATGGTGATCTGTATGGAGGAATCTATGCCTCCCGTTTAGCGGCAAGGTTAGGGGTGTCGCCTAAATTCAATGATCCCCTTTTGCCTTATAAATATTTAAATTTTGAAGCAATGCGAGAACATAGGTTCTTAAAGCGCAACGCACATGGTTACGAATATAACTTAGTTTTTAATAAATATCACTCGGTGTATGTTGCTTTGCCTGCTCCTGCCCTTTTTGATTTTCAGAACAAACAGAGACATTTCCTTCATGAGAGTGAGGTGCACGAGTACAATGCGGCCGCTGAGGCTGCTCGTCAGGCTAAAGGGGCAGCTCAGAACCCCTCTACGAGCTACCATTTCGATCACTATCCAGGACAGCCATGGTAGTGGACCAAGCTAGGCAAAAGCCTAAGCTTGGGGGAGTACGTATTCCTCACCGACATTACATTCATGTTCACACTTTTTACTCCAGTTGTCGGTGTTCATACTTTTTCATTGTATAACCCATGTTAGTTTTATTTTCTCGCCTTCTTTTTGTGTGATTGAAAAACTTTGAGAAAATCCAAAAACATTCCTCAGCTCTTTTCAGTTTATCTTTCTAGTTTATTTAGCTGTAGTTTCGTGATAGTAAAAGAAAACCCAAAAAGATTTCCCGTTTCTTCTTTTGCTTGTTGGGAGTTTTCCCGTGTAAATAGTTTTCTTCTCTCGTTTTTTGTTTTCTTCTTTAATTTGCTTTCTTCAGAAAACTAAAAACTCCATAAATATTTTAGTTTGTTTCTCTGAATTTCTTTTCTTTTCTTTTGTTGAGTCATTGCAAGGAGAAGACCACGATGAAAATGATGAGTGGCTCTCATATGCATTATTGTTGATTTAACAAAGAGCCCATATTACCTTCTCTTCTCCTTTGAATAAAATGCTTGCAGATTCCAGCTTAGTCCACGGCATACTTGCACTATTATTATTTTTATATCATTTGGTCGTGCAAGTGAAAGGCAATAATGACGATGATTTGATGAAGTGACTGTGGCAAGGAAAAGCAGGTATGAACTCAATTTGTTCTTTGTTTTTGTAAATATGTTTAACTCAGTATCTATGATTCAGCATATTATGATTAAACATGTTTGTGATGACAATTAGAGATTATAGTTGCTCATACCATGCTTAAGTAGCTAGGAGTGGATAATGATTTATCTTGAGTGTCAACATGCATTAAAATGTTCATGATGTAGTATGATGATACGGTATCCTCCTCTAAATGTTTCAAGTGGCTTGACTTGGCACATGTTCACGCATGTAGTTGAATCAAAACCAACATAGCCTCCACGATATTTATGTTCATGGTGTTTATATCCTACTCATGCTAGTATTCAATGATGATTATTCATAATGCATGGTTATGACCGTTTTCGCTCTCTAGCTGGTCGCTTCTCAACCTATTTGCTAGCCTCCGCCTGTACTAAGCGGGAATGCTGCTGGTGCATCAAAACCTTTAAACCCAAGTTATTCCAGATGAGTCCACTATATCTACCTATTTGCGGTATTATCTTGCCGTCCTAAATAAATTTGCATGTGCCAACTCTATTATTCAAACGAACATCTGTTTTGTGCGCCCGTACCGCTCATGGAGCGACAGGGGGCGGTCAGTATATTCCATGCTAAGCGGGTTATTCTCATGATGAGTGTTTACTCACTTGTCCTTGCACGAGAGGGGCCGGTAATCAGGATGCCCAGTCCCATCATTAAAAAAGCAAAATAATAAAACAAACTCCCCCGGAAAGTTGTTAGTATGGAGGGCACCCGAGGATTCGGCTAGCCATGGCTTGTTATTGATGGTGGAGGGGGAGTAAACTTTACTTTACCGCTTGGGAACCGCCGCTAATGTGTTTAGCATGGAAGATATTGAAAACTCTTGGTCGTGACAGTGACAGGAAAGGCATACCTCCCAAAATTTAATTACCTCTGATTTTAGCTTCGAGCTCTGGCACCTCTGCAAATCCATGCTTCCCTCTGCGAAGGGCCTATCTATTTACTTTTATGTTATTTTACTTTTATTGTTGAGTCATCACCTTCTCAAATAAGCACCAGACCTGAGAGCACTATTGTCATTCTCATGCATTGTGTATAGTTAATGTTGTGTGCATCATGACTGGATCTCTTCTACCATGAATTACAATGTTTAGTCGCTGCTTGAACTTTGGAGGTGCTCTGCATTTTTGTTTTGCGGTCTCAGAAAGGGCTAGGGAGATACCATGTTATCATATTATATCATGATTGTTTTGACAAAGTGTTGGCATTTGAGATATTTTATTATTGCTCGCTAGTTGATTATGCCATCGATATGAGTGAATATAAATTCTAAGAGTTATCATTTGCGTGGTTAGTCATAATCTTTGCTGAAAACTTGGACACTACTTAAGCATATATAGAGACACAAGAACAAATGAGTTTGTAAAAGTTTTTCTTTATCACTTTCAGTTTGTCAAATGAATTGCTTGAGGACAAGCAATGAGTTAAGCTTGGGGGAGTTGATACGTCTCCATCGTATCTACTTTTCCAAACAGTTTTGCTCTTGTTTTGGCCCCTAATTTGCATGATTCGAATGGAACTAACCCGGACTGACGCTGTTTTTAGCAGAATTGCCATGATGTTGTTTTTGTGCAGAAAATCAAAGTTCTTGGAATTGGATGAAACTTTCTGGAGATTTTTTATTGAATATATAAAAAATATTGGCATCAAGAACTACTGGAGGGGGGCCACCCAGTGCCCACGAGGCACCAGGGCGCGCCACCCCCCAGGTGCGCCCTGGTACCTCGTGGGGCCCACGTGGCTCCGTTTGACCTATTTCCAACGCTATAAATTCAGTTTTCTAGAGGAAAAAAATAAGAGAGGAAGTTTTATTCGTTTCACGATACGGAGCCGCCGCCACTTCCTGTTCTTCATCGGGAGGCCAGATCTGGAGTCCGTTCAGGGCTCCGGAGAGGGGGATCTTCTGGCATCGTCATCATCAACCATCCTTCATCACCAATTTCATGATGCTCGCCGTCGGGAGTGAGTAATTCCTTCGTAGGCTTGCTGGACAGTGATGAGTTGGATGAGATTTATCATGTAATCGAGTTAGTTTTGTTAGGGCTTGATCCCTAGTACCCACTATGTTCTGAGATTGATGTTGCTATGACTTTGCTATGCTTAATGCTTGTCACTAGGGCCCGAGTGCCATGATTCCAGATCTGAACCCTTTATGTTTTCATTAATATATTTGTGTTCTTGATCCGATCTTGCAAGTTGTATGCACCTGCTATGTGTTATGATCCGCATACCCCAAGGTGACAATAATTGGGATTCTTTCCGGTGATTGCCGTAGTTTGAGGAATTCATGTATTCACTAAGTGTTAATGCTTTGTGCCGGTTCTCTATTAAAAGGAATCCTTAATATCCCTTAGTTTCCTTATGGACCCCGCTGCCACGGGAGGGTAGGACAAAAGATGTCATGCAAGTTCTTATCGCAAGCACGTATGACTATATACGGAATACATGCCTACATTACATTGATGAATTGGAACTAGTTCTGTGTCGCCCTAGGTTATAACTGTTACATGATGAATGTTATCCAATGAATATCACCGATCCAATGCCTACGAGCTTTTCATATATTGAATCTTGCTAAGTTACTACTGTTGCTGCTGCTATTACAATTACTATTGCTACTGTTGTTACCGTTACTGCTACTGTTACTATTATTGCTACTACTATCAAACTATTATACTACTGTGCTACTGATCACTCTGCTGGAGATATTTAGTCTCCAGGTGTGGTTGAATTGACAACTCAACTACTAATACTTGCGAATATTCTTTGGCTCCCCTTGTGTCGAATCAATAAATTTGGGTTGAATACTCTACCCTCGAAAACTGTTGCGATCCCCTATACTTGTGGGTTATCAAGACCTTTTTCTGGCGCCGTTGCCGGGGAGCATAGCTTTATTTGCTAAGTCACTTGGGATTTATATCTGTTGATCACTATGAAGAATCTAAAGGATACTAGAACCAAGATTGTTCCCTCTAAGACGAGGGGAGGTAAGGAACTGCCATCTAGCTCTGCACTTGATTCACCTTTTATTTTGAATAAACTTGCAACACCACAACATGCTATTAATTCTGATATGTCGCAAGTTATTGATGATACCACTTCTGCTATGAATGATACTCATGATGATGCTAGTACTATGCTTGAGAATGCTGTGCCACTTGGTGAATTTCTTGCTGAACAAATTGCTAAAGCCAAAGAAGTTGAAAATGCTGAAACTCCTGAGAATGATGATTCACCTGTTATGCCTAGCTCTCCTACTAGAGTTGAAACACCTGATGAACAATGTTTTGATAGGGAGACCACTACATCCATTCTTGCTTGCAATGATAGATATGAAGTTATAAAATTAATTGCTGATATGAAAGAAAAATCTATGAGAGAGAAAATGAAATATGATCCTAAATTTGCAACCTCTCCCATATTTGTTACTGATAAGGATTATGAATTCTCTGTTGATCCGGAATTGATTAAGTTGGCAAAATTGCTCTTTTCAATTGCTTTATTTGTCCTCAGTTAATTAGATGCCCAAACAATGCTGCCTCATGTAGGGTACTTGTATAACTATTAGTTGACACAATTAAATGCCTTACCATTTCATTACTCTGGCGAAGTGTGCCTGAAGATTTGAAGTCCATTAACCAACTATTACTGCATGAGGCTCACAATCTAGTTTATACGAGGCTAATGATTGCATAGTTTTGCTTGCTGTAGTAGGTTTGTATGAATCTCTATGCAGTTCATTATGCTCCCTAAGACTCTTTTGAAACATGGCACACAATGTTACAGCTAGTTAATACGAGCTATACAATGGCTAACTTCTTGCTTACTTATACGCAAGATATATCTAATGTTCAGTAGCTGCGCGTGGTTTAAATTTGTAACATGTCTGTTTTTTGGATTTGGCCCCAACATCATGCTCCTTTGGTGAGCTAGGAGAGATTTTTGTATGTGGCCTGCACGGACTGCCATCTTTATACTTTCTAAAATATCACCTGCTTATGCTTCATGACATGTGCATTACTGTTAGTCATGTTTTGCCATGTACAAGATAGTCTATCTTGCTCGCTTCACTGTTGTAACTATATTTTTGCTGTAGTCATGTGTACTTACAGAAACATTTCAGGATAAACTGACATCATCACAAAGCTCTCAGAGCAGTGCGGCATTGCCCTTACCAAATGATTATGGATTGGAATTGGAATGTGCTGATGTTCTAGAGTGTCAACTAGAGGTGGCAAGACAGCGTGCATATGAGTCTCAAGATTTAATCAACATGTTGAGATTGGAGATGCAGACAAAAGATGCAACAGTCAAAAAAATGAAACAAGAGACTGAGGAAACCACAAAGAAAGTGGAGATTTTGTAGACTGAAATTTGTGCTATCTGAATCCGGCCAATTCTATATTTTGAAGAGATTATAGTTCAAATGGTAAGTTGTGTTGATGCGCGTCCATGATGTATGAGCTGTATGTGCCCTGTGTATGTAATTTGCTGTTTGTTTACGCTTTATTATCAATGTTGGCGAACTATGATGCCCAGTGGATGTAATCTACTATAATTTCTTTATTGTATAGTGTAGGATTATTCTTCGTATCTATGCCTTAAATCTCTTTATTGTATAGTGTAGGTTTTTTTAGGGGATTGTATAGTAGGATAGTTTTTTTTTGAGGAACTAGAGTAGGTTAGTTCTATGTTGTTATATGCTATTGTAGAAACGGTGTCCAACAGGCCCAATCTACGTGGCCCCATAATTGCTCGGATGTTCCCATCTATGAGGCCCGTTATGATCATGGGCCGTCGCGTGGCAGAAATGGATTTGGGCCTCGAATGTGGGCTCATCGTAATGTGGGCTCTTACCAGGCCGTTAGTAGGCCGAACGCTAGGTAGGCCCGCTATAATGGAAATGAGCCAACGGGCCACTAGCAGGCCGAAATGATCGTCTGTTGTGTCTTGGCCCATTTCCTTGATGGCCCGTTAACAGGCCGAAAGCCAATCGGGCCATCTGTTGGCCCATATACAGAACGGGCCTTTAACAGGCCGAAAGTCATGTCGGGCTAGAATTGGGCCATGGAGAACATGGGCCGCTAAGAGGCTGAAAGTCAGGTCGGAATGTAAGTGGCCCAACTACGGTGTGGGCCGTTACCAGGCCAAAAGATACACCAGGCTGGAAGCTGGCCCAAATCGCTAATGGACCGCTAAAAGGCCGAAATACACACCGCCAGGAATTTGGCCCATGCCTATAATGGGCCTCTAACGGGCCAAAAGATGTACAACCTGGAAATTGGCCCATCTCTATAATGGGCCTCTAACAGGCCGAAAGAACCATGGCCGGCAAATGAGCCCAAAGACATAGCGGACTGTTAACGGGCTGGAACAGACGATGGGCCGTAATGGTGTCAAATCGTTAACGGGCATTAACAGGCTGAATTGGCAAATCCCGTATGGGCCATTTTTATAAGTGGGCCAGACGAAGTTAGGCCGTAAATGGGTCGGCCCGCTTATTTTGACCGGGCTAGCCTTTTTAACCTAAATGGGCCATAGTTGGGCCATGCCACGTGTCGACGTATCATAGGCGTCCCCAGTCCAATGAATGGATGACATCTGTCGCAACGCCGAGCTGACACGTGGATCCGCCGGCGAATGAGAAATTTACACGTGGAAAATCGCCATTGGTCAGGGCTGCTAACGGGTTATCGGATCCAAACCCGCACCCGATAGCTTAACGGCGACCCGTTACGGTGGATGCCACGTGTCGGTCACCCTTGACGAAAACACTTCCATGACGCGACATTTATCGTCATGGAAGTGAACACTTTCATGATGATAATTTCAGTATTGTCATGGAACACTTCTACGACAGCACAGGTATGACTATCTTGAGTCTGTCATAAAATCATCACGGATGTACATGCATGAAAGAAAACGTGACCTACTGTGAGAAAGACATATCATCACGAAAGTGTTTTTTTTTGTAGTGGCACCAGCCCCCCACCAGGCCCATGCGCCAAGGGTGGGCAAACCCTAGGGGTGGGAGGCGCCCCACCTGGCTTGCTGGGCAAGCCACCCCCTAGGGCCGCCGCCCCCTCCCTTGGAGGAGGGGCTAGGGCCGGAGCCCCCTCCCCCTCACCCCTATATATAGTGGGGAGGGGCGCGGGGGGCTATACCCCTTCACCCTTGCCCTCCGTCGCTCCCAACTCCTCCCACTTCTCCTCCGGTACGCGCTTGGCGAAGCCCTGCCGGAATTCCGCTGCTGCCACCACCACCACGCCGCCGTGCTGGTTCCGATCTCATCTACTTCCTCCCCCTCGCTTGCTGTATCAAGAAGGAGAGGACGCCATCGAGCTGAACGTGTGCTAATCTCGGAGCTGCCATCCGTTCGGCACTAGATCGGATTAGATCGCGATTGGATCGTGAAGAGTACGACTACATCAACCGCGTTACGATGCTAACGCTTTCGGTCTACAAGGGTATGTAGACACACTCCCCTCTTGTTGCTATGCATCTCCTAGATTAGATCTTGGGTGTTTCATAGGAAATTTTTTGATTTTCATGCAACGTTCCCCATCAGATTACTTATAACAAGACTTTTCCCATGTCCTCAAGAACAAACAGAACTACTCACAAATCATATTCATGTTCATGACCAGAGGAGATAAATATATGATGAACAATCTTAACATATAATCTTCCACCAAGTAAACCAACTAGCATCAACTACGAGATGTAATCAACACTACTAGCACCCCCAAGTACCAATCTGAGGTTTGATACAAAGATTCAAAACATGGGAAGAACTAGAGTTTGGAGATGAGATAGTTCTAATGAAGATGTTGATGGAGATGAGTCCTCCCACGATGAGAGGAGCGTTGGTGATGATGATGGCTTCGATTTCCCCCTCCTGGAGGGAATTACCCCCGGCAGAGTCACTCGCCGGAGAGCAAAAGTGCTCCGCCTCTGGTTCCGCCTCGAGACGGCGGTGGCTGGTCTCAAAAGTCTTCTCTCTATTTTTTTTTCTAGGGTAAATGGCTTCATATAGCAGTAGATGGACGTCGGTGGACCTCTGTGGGCCCCACAAGCTTAGTGGCGCGCCCTGGGGAGATGGGCGCGCCCCCTGGGCTTATGGGCCCACGGAGGGTCTTCTCTGGTATCTTTTTCTTTCTGTATTTTTTATTTATTCCAAAACAAATCTGCATAAATTTTCAGGTCATTTGGGGCTCCGGAGAATAGCTATCTCTGTTGTAGCTTTTTCAGGCTCAGAATTCTAGCTGCCGACAATCTCCCTCTTGTGATGTAACTTGCAATTTAAGAGAGAAAAGGCATTAGAATTGCATCATAAAGTGAAATATAACTCTAAAACATTATAAATAGTAGTATGAAAACATGCTGCAAAATGGATGTATCAACTCCCCAAGCTTAGACTCCGCTTGCCCTCAAGCGAATACCGAACTCAATAAACATGACCAAAAGTTTAGAGAGAGAGGTGTCGATAAAAAAGAAAATATGGACATGGCAGCATCATATTTATAAGCATCATTATAAAAGCAAGTATTCATTCAAAAAGATTGTGACACCCTGGTTTTTCCCAGCTTTTCTTTTCAAAATTTAATTGAAAATTTTATTTGGAATTGGCTTGGTTTTGTTCCGAATGGCTCTATGGACTTAAAACTTGGGAAAATTCTCTTGATTTTCTTTCCCAAGTGACTCGGGCTCTCAAAAACTTCTCTCAATTCATGTCACTTCCACTCTTGCTCAATCTCAATTTTATTCCAACCCAATATTCCTTTTCCAATAAAGGAATAACTCTTTGAGCTCTAGGTTGTGAAGCAACCCATATTTCTGTTCTTCCAAAAATTCCAAGAAAATTCTCATAAATCCTTTGGACCATGTGAACCTTGGATATGTGAAAACATTCAAGATTTACTTCTCATGGTGAGCACAACATCCAATCTTTAATCCTGGTCATAATTTCAGTTTGTGAGGCAACTATATTATATGTTGCTTCAAAAATTCTGAAATTAATCTAGGACATTCTCCTACCCATATTATCAGTCTCCACAATTTTTTGGCTCATTTCATTCAGCCAATTTCTCTATAAAATTCTTCCAAGTTTCTGTCCAGTGGGAAGTGTTGTGAAGGAAGTACCCTGCACACTAACCCAATGGGGCTGAAATTTTTATAGCATGTTGGCATCATCAAATAACCCACCAATCCCAAGTTTCAACTCCAGGAATTCATCTAAGTGAGTGCAACATCCTCTGCAAGATTTCTGGACCACAGAAGCAGTTGTGAAGCAACCATGTTCTACACTGATCCACTTGGTCTAAATTTTTTCCAGTATATGCACCTTCCTACTACACTCCATCATGGCAAACTTTCACTCCCAAAGCCCTAGCCAGTTTACCTCAGCTTGTTGCCCAAGTTACTGACCAGAAACTTCCAGGGAAGCTATCCAGCTGTCCTAGCTACCTCTTGTCAAACCATGGGCACAGGGAGGACTCGGGTTGAGAGGACTACCACATAGACATGATTGTTCGGGACAGAGCGCACCGCAAGCGTCCATGCACGCGGTGACCACGCGTCTGTCAGGGCAGAACTCGCGCTCTGCGCACAGAACCCTCTCGGGCCTCGCCGGTTCTTCGCGACTATGCCACCTCGCCGTGTCCCTTAGTGCCAACGTTCTCCCCGCTGTCCACCTGGCTCACCTGGAAGCCTCCCGTCGCCGGCAGCACCCTCGCCGGACACGGCCAAGTGCCACCACACGCGGCACAATACTGGTACTGTGGCCGCGCTAGCTGTCTTCTTCCTCCCGTCGAGGCGTCGCATCGCCTTAACTCTCTGACCTTCTCTAGCACCCTCCCTCACTCCACGATGGCCAGCTCGCCGTCCTCGCCGTGCCAGCGCAACCGTGGTGGGATCTGGCTCGGCCACCCTCTGCCCACATATAAATGGCCCTCCCCGGCCTCTCCATCCCTCACCACTCCACTCCTCTCCCTCTCAATCGCCACTAGCAGCGCTAGGGCAGGTCGGAGAGCCCTCCTTCTTCGTCTCCGGCGAAGTGCTCCGCCATTCTGCCCCAGCTCCGTCCGCTCGCCTCAGCCCACCCCAGCCCCAGCTAAGACCACCAGTGAGCTCGTGAGGCTCTACTGACCCTCCCCAACCTCTCCTCTGCCCAAGAGCTCGTCGGAGTCGCCGGATCGATCGACCGCCGTAGCTCACCGCCGCCTGAGATGAAGGGGGCGACCGCGCCAGGCCACCGTTCGAGGAGCTACGGGTACGGGAGTGCTCGCCGTCGTCCGCTCGTTCCATCCCCGCCATCGCCCAGATCCACTGTGGCCTCTACGCCGGTCAACCGTCGCCGGTGAGCCGCCGTCCTCTGCTCTCCCTCTCCCTCTCTTTTAAAACTGATAGCGGGCCCCGCATGTCAGTGACTCCGCCAGCGCCCGAAGCGGTATGCGAGTGGAGGCGTACGTTGGGATTACGCCTTCGACGTGGCCGTCTCTGGGTTTTCCGTTTATTCTGTTTAAATTCAAATAATTCCAGAATTTTGACTGAACTTTGACCAGCTATAACTCTTAAACCTTAAGTCCAAATGAGTTCATTCTTTTTGCATTATTAATCTTATGAGCTCCTCTAGTTCCTGTCAAAATTTGGTATTTTTCTCTGTTGTCTAGAATTTCTGGTCAAAAGAAAATGCTTTATGTGGTATTTGAAAATATTTTCAAAAATGCTTTTCAGATTGTTTTACCTAGTTGGTGAAGGCCAGGAGTACTCCCACACTCTATTGGTGCAAGGCAAGCCACAACTCTCATTTGCATAATTGCATTGCAATATCATAGTTTAAATAATTATTTTAATGCCAAATATGATTTATTTATGAATGGATTAATTCATGTAATGCCTTGGAGATTTTGGATAAGTTACTGCCATGATGATGATGAGATTTTGGATTAGTGGGAGATTTCCAGATTTATGTCGTAATACTGTCGGATTGTGAGATTACCGTCTATGATTATTTTGTGATACCTCCGGTACGGCATATATGGGATTAGTAGTAGAAGTTGATCATGATGCTCATTGGATTTCTAGTTGGTTATTGTAGTAACTTGGATTCACTTGTATATCAAAGTGCCAGTGATGACTAGGTTTACCCGGGGATAAATTCCTTCATCGTTGATCAAGTGCCTCTGAACCGAACTTTCCAGTGCAGCCACACCTGCCGGAATGGGACGGCCTTGGCTTGGTCTAACAGTGTGCTCTCTTATCGGTACCACCAAAGCGGGGAGGTTAGGCGTACGTGCTGCCCTGATCAGGTAGACGACGATAACCTTGTGAGCCCAGTTTGGTTATTGAGCTCAAGTCCCGTTTGGGACAGTTTGTTGGCCACGACGGTGGCAGGTGTCAAGAGTGACACAGGGGCCACCCAGGGCAGGACTCCGGGGGCAGATGATTGTCGGTGGTACGATGGAGAGGTCACAGGTTAGTTAAGTTTCGTTGGAGCAGCACCGGTCCATCCGAAAAGGGAAGTGTACCAAGGTACGGGACCAGGAGCTTCATAGTGTGGATAAAGTGCGCAACTTCACATACTCAACTATCATATTGTCTTCTGCTACTTGTGATATGCATTGGGATTTCCCCGAAGAGGAAGGGTGAAGTAGTATAGTAGCAGATAGCATTTCCGTCAGTTAAGAACCAACGTTTATCAAACCAATAGGAGATTCACGCAAACGACCTTTAGCAGTACCTACACACACAAAAGCAAATACTTGCACCCAACGCGGGCAAGAGGGATGTCAATCCCCTTGTACTTGTTAATTTCAAGGATTAATTCTGATACTAGGAGATATATAAATTGCAAAACTAATAAAAGTAAATAAATTGCAGAAAGGTAATTAGGGTTTTAGTAATATGATTTAGATGGACCCGGGATCCATAGCTTTCACTAGAGGCATCTATCTCAAGAACATAGCAACGGTGGGTACACAAATTATTGTTGGGCAATTGATAGAAAAGTGCATAGTTATGATGTTATTCATGGCATGATCAGTACATAGGCATTACGTCCATGACAAGTAAACCGAAACGATTCTGCATCTACTACTATTACTCCACCCCTCGAGCGCTATCCAGCCTGCATCTTGAGGTATTAACTTCATAACTAACAGAGTAATGCATGAAGCATGATAACATAATGCAGACAGAATAAAACCAATCAATATGATCAAACCCCGTCGTTTTACCCTTAGTAGCAACAATACAAATACGTGCCTCTCTACCCCTTCTGTCACGAGGTGAGGACACCGCTAGATTGAACCTACCACAAAGCACCTCTTCCACTGAAGATAAATCAATCTAGTTGGCCAAACCAAACAGATAGATCGGAGAGAAATACAAAGCTATAATAATCACACATAATAAAGTTCAGAAATAACTCAATTACTTCCAATGAACAATCTGATCATAAACCCACAATTCATCGGATCCCAACATACGCACTTATCGGCGTCAGTAAAACTGGGGTATTACTAGCCTGGTAAGAAGAGCCTTGGAGACAAAGACATGAACTATTCTCCACCCAGGGGGCGCTAGGAGGATACCTTGATATGACCGCCAAACTAAGCACCGTATCTGCGAGGGATGAAACGTGAGGATACAACGCCCATGGGAGGTCTTCGCAGGGCTTTCCTGGGAAGTCACCCAGGTTTTCCTAGGCCCGCTCGGGAATATCAGGTCTGGGTTTCGAAGACTTTGCAAGGATCCATACTGAGAAGACCTATTGCCGAGGTCAGAAGGGGGATGAGGGACGAATGACTGGTCTCTATGCCAGGCCTCCGGAAGGACCCGTGCAACCCAAGCTATCTACGGTGACACAGTAAGATTCACCTACCACCCACGCTGCTACAGTGGTGGTACCTCGTCACCGCCCAACGAATGCCGCAAGAGGCTGGCAAGTACCCTGGGGGTAACACGCTGCCCCGGAAGGACGTCATCATCACAAGTACAAGCGTGCCATGGGTGACCATGCCACCGAAGTACAGGTTATGCCAGCCTACCACAATGTTTATTCAACCTATAGAGCCCCGGGGAGGTCTCTCCCGCCGCTATAAATAGGGGAGGCCGAAGCCTCACAAGGGGTTGATCTTTCCATCTTGTAAACAGACATATTGTAGCTCTTTCCATTGAAATACAAGCAAGGCAGGAGTAGGGTATTACACCGAGAAGGTGGCCCAAACCTGGGTAGCTCTTTGTGTTCTTCTGTAGTTCATCCACATCTCTCACTCATGACATAGGATTGTTGGACGTGTTCAGTCCCTGCCCGAATCTCAAAGGGTTGTTGTTCTACAACTCATATGTAGGTTACTAGAAACCGACATTTGGCGCACCAGGTAGGGGGCTGAGACGTTTCCAGCAATCTTGGTCGCTTTTCCTTGTTCATTAGAGCACCGGCTTCGACAAGTGTTCCACTGAAGATGGTCCGGAGCAGGATCCCTCGTCCTTCGGTGCACGCCCAGGTGCCTCAGCCTGGGCAGGGTCCCTTCCCGCGACACCGCGGCAACGCGCTGCCCACCTGGGCGGCCCACGGTCGTAGGAGCACTGTGGGGGGAGTACCGAGCCCGAGGAACCACGGGCCATTGCCCTCGCAGACTGACCTCCTGCATCTTCAGCAGAGGGCTAGAGAACAGCTTAGGAGCTACGTCGCCCGCTTCCACCAGCTTCACTCACAGACCCGAGGCATCCCAGAGCCGGTGGTCATCACGGTGTTCTTCGAGAACGTCACCAGCCTCGGGGTCCGTGGGGAGCTTGCGGCGCAAGCGGTGACAGCCGTTGCGGATCTCTACCGCATTGCGCGATAGTGCGTTCATTCTCTGGAGGCTAGCTGGCTTCCGGGGTCTCACCGCTATCGCTGTGTTGGCCAGTTCTCCCAGGAGTGGTCATTCCCGTGAATGGGATTGAGAAGGCCCGATCGACATCGCGGGAAGGGCCCGCCGTCCTGAGTGCCCCTGCTCGAGCCGGGTCGGTCGCCGCGCCAGCGTCCCCGGCAGGACCGGCCACGGCGCCTCCCCTTAAGGAGCCTGAGAAGACTTCGCTCGCGGTCGAGATCACCCTCGGCGGGGACGCCTCCCGCAACTTCTCCGTCAGGGCGGCCCTCTCTGTCGCGTAGGCCCGGGGGCTGCGCGTGACCACCTGGAGCATGGCGGCTAGCTACTTCACTGGATAACGCGCTGCCAGGGGGTCTCCAACCATGGGGCGCTACGCTGCCCATATCAAGTCTAGATCAGAACTTGCCATTTTGTGTCTAAGAAGCTAAGTACTCTACTAGCCATGTACTTGGGTTCTCCCCCGTCAAAAGGAGCGTCATGGCATACCCTAGCTATGTACTGGTGTAGCCATGTTCCCTTTCCCCCCGCGTGTTATCACCGAGTCGGGAAAAAGGGGGCACAAGCACCCTAGCGCTCTCGCGCTTATGTTGTTTCCTTTCCGAATTCCTTCAACGTGTAATCAGTCCCGACCATTAAACGGGGGCTTCCCGGGAAACTCACCACGTGACCCGATCCCGGGAACGCTCTGTCATCTCGAGAAGCAAAACATACACGCTGCGTTCTGGACCTGCTCCAACGTATCTGCGTCGCATTGTTCTTGTCATCGGTGGCAGTTACTCTGGCTACGTGGGATCATACTGGTTACACTACGGGTTTCGGAAAGAGCAGCATGCACACACACTTAGTAAAAAGATATTCAGGATCTCAGCAAACAATCCTTTAAACTCTTACAAACTAAGACAAGCGTACTTAACAAAACATGCTATACTACTATGCAGCCCTACTACAGAACCTGCCTCCAGGACCGACGAAGATATCGCCCCAATGCGAGGACTACGTCCCAGCCAAAGATGCGGGGTTTACTCCAGCTCAGATCAGAGACCGCCATAGTCCCCGCTCTTCTCCTCCCGCACCACAGCGGATACATGGCTCGCCATGGCCCTCAGCGATCGCGCTCGGTCCTCGGGTGTGATACGTCCAATTTGCATCATGATTTCCTACTATTATTTATAATGTATTTGGTCATTATTTCACTTTATGATGCAATTCTTATGCCTTTTCTCTCTTAATTTGCAAGATTTATAAGAAGAGGGAGAATACCGGCAGCTGGAATTTTGGACCTGAAATAGCTACAGCAGAGATACCTATTCTATAGAGCTCCAATTGACCTGAAATTTTATGGAGATTTTTTATTGAATATATAAAAAATACTGGAGAAAAGAAATACCAGAGGGGACCCACCAGTTGCCCACAAGGCAACAGGGCGCGCCCCCCTTGGGCGCGCCAAGATGCCTTGTGGGGCCCACAGCTGGCCTCCGGCCCCCTCCTTATGCTATATAAGGTCATTTGCCCTAAAAAATTTATAGAGAAGACTTTCGGGACAAAGCGCCGCCGTCTCGAGGAGGAACCTGGGCAGGAGCAGTTTTGCTCTCCGGCAGAGCGATTCCGTCGGGATACTTCCCTCCGAGAGGGGGAAATCGGAGCCATCGACATCACCAACGATCCTCTCATCGTGGGAGGACCAATCTTCATCAACATATTCACCAGCACCATCTCATCTCAAACCCTAGTTCATCTCTTGTATTCAATCTTTGTCTCAAAACCTCAGATTGGTACCTGTGGGTTGCTAGTAGTGTTGATTACATCTTGTAGTTGATGCTAGTTGGTTTATTTGGTTGAAGATTATATGTTCAGATCCTTAATGATATTCAATACCCCTCTGATCTTGAACATGAACATGATTTGTGAGTAGTTACTTTTGTTCTTGGGGACATGGGAGAAGTCTTGTTATAAGTAATCATGTGAATTTGGTATTCGTTCGATATTTTGATGATATGTATGTTGTTGCTTCCTTTAGTGGTGTCATGTGAACGTCGACTACATGACACTTCACCATACTTGGGCCTAAGGGAAGGCATTGTGGAGTAATAAGTAGATGATGGGTTGCTAGAGTGACAGAAGCTTAAACCCTAGTTTATGCGTTATTCCGTAAGGGGCTGATTTGGATCCATATGTTTCATGTTATGGTTAGATTTATCTTAATTCTTCTTTCATAGTTGCGGATGCTTGCGAGAGGGGGTAATCATAAGAGGGTTGCTTGTTCAAGTAAGAACAACACCCTAGCACCGGTCCACCCACATATCAAATTATCAAAGTAGCGAACGCAAATCAAATAAACATGATGAAAGTAACTAGATGAGAATTCCCATGTGTCCTCGAGAACGCTTTGCTTTATATAAGAGACTGTTCTGGCTTGTCCTTTTCTATAAAAGGATTGGGCCACCTTGCTGCACTTTGTTACCATTGTCACTTGCTACTCGTTATGAATTATCTTGCTACAAAACTATCAGTTACTACTACTTTCAGTGCTTGCAGAAAACACCTTGCTGAAAACCACTTATCATTTCCTTCTGCTCCTCATTGGGTTCGACACTCTTACTTATCAATAGGACTACAATTGATCCCCTATACTTGTGGGTCATCAGGGTGCCAGGTCCTCCATGATGGCGTCCACGGGGAAGAAAGGGTCTCAGTGATGAAGCGAGGAGAGGATGCGCGAGGCCACCGCCACGACGGCTCGGGATTTCTCCCTCTCCAGGTTCGCCCCGATTGCCTCGCGGAGGTGGGAGAGCTCGTCTCCCAGATGATGAAAGAAGCAGACAAGATCCGCCACCCGGTGCTCGTTGAAGCCTTCACCGTGGTGGTACGGATTGAGATCGAGGGCAGACATCAGCCCGCTAATTAGGTGGTAGACCTCGCGCAGGGACGTGTGATGCTTACCGATCTCCCCCAGCTTGTCGCTGACACGCTCCTGGACCTCTTCGTGTAGGCAGTTCTCTCACGCCGCCAGACAGGCCATCCGGAGTGTCTCCTGGGTGAGGTTGTCCCTCACCTCCCGAAGCTCCTCGGTGGTCTTGTGGAGCCAAGCACGAAGCTCCCCGTTCTCCCTCTTGTGCCATGTCAGCACGTCGAGAGCACGGGAGTGAACGTCCGCCAGGACGGCGCCCTTCTCCGCCAATGCTTCGTCCTTCGCCATCAGCTCACCTTCCTTGGCAGCCAGCTCACGATTAAGCCACTCCACCTCACGAGCAAGAAGACAAGTGGTCGACATGGCTATCAAACTCCGAGCTGGTTGGGCAGACCAAGGAGGTTGGGTGGGGAGCGCGGAAGAGGAAGAAGAAGTGGCTACGACATAAAAACTCCCCTCTCCGCGTCTTATAGGCGGCGAGTGGGGAAACGGCCACGACACAGGAGTTACTGCGCGGCATCCCACCCGCCCGCTTCCCCAAGCATCAAAGCGCGGGAACCAAGGAGCCGCCTGCTTTTCATGACGTTTTATTACGGTCGTAAATCCGACGCGACCGGGCGGCGATGTGACAAGACTATAGGGCTATGTTTTCCCATTAAAGGGCAGACGGCACCACGTGTTTTATCTCTGTGGTCTCTAGGCCCCACCCCCTCTGACGACTCCTTGCTCGTTGCTCGCAGGGCCCGGGCCTGGGGGCTACACGAGATGACCACAGGCCCTAGGACGGACCAGCCGGGCACGTGAAGAAGGATCATCGCTTCCCCGCAACGTGTGCTCACAAACAGAAACCAAATAATACAGCCCAAGGGCAGGCACCGTAAGCATGTCAAAAGAAGCACCAAAGTACATGATTACAAATACAAGGCCCGGGGGCTCTGGACGGACAACCTAAGGATCCGCACCCCCATCAGTAGGGCTGGCGGCAAGCGCATTTTCTTCCGGAGCCTCCTCCTCCTCCTCATCTTCGCCTCGGACATAAGGCCGACAAGCTCCTCCACAAAGCCGGCCACAGCGGTCTGGGAAGCTTGCGCCTGCGAAGATTCCCCCAGCGGCCGCAGCACGTCCGCGAAAGGGAATTCAGCATTGATAAGGTGGAGGTTGGCTAGGACGCGCTCACCGATCTTCGTCCCTAGCTCCTGGCACTCTTCCTCGATGGTCTTCTTGAAGTCCTTCACCGCCTCGACCGGCTTGTTGACGAACTTCTCGAAGAACACGGCATAACTTCCCATGTCATCATCCTGGAAGTTGGCGGGGGCCAAGAGGGACATGCTAAACTATCTGGCAGCCTCAAAGTTGTGGGCGTAGATCCCCTTAAAGATCCGGCACTGCAACCTCCGCTGCCCTCCGAGCCGAAGAATCTCCCCCTCATGCTGGGATTTGGACTCTACCAGCTTGGCGTTCAACCCTTCAAGGTGCTCCAGCTCATCCTGGAGTTTCCCACTCCTCTCCTCAGCTGCGGTCCGTGCCTTGTCACTCTCGGCCGCGAGGGATCGAGCTTTTTCAAGGGAGCTCTTCACAGCCTTGAGCTCCTATTCCAGCAACGCGCATTTCGCTTTGAGGGTCTGCTTCTCCTTTGAGAAGCTCGACTCCTGGAGGTCTAGCCGCTGCTGAAACTCAACACATGCCTCCTCCTTCTGCTTCTGAATGGACTCCGCGAGGACCTTCATGTTCTCCTCCTCCAGCACCTGCCGCTCCCACGCGAGCTCGGCGGCCACCCTCTCGTGGGCCTCGTCCTGGGCACGGTCCAGGATCGCCTTGGCCTCCATCAGGGTGCGGGACACTTGCTCACGGGTTTCCTCGTTCTTCTACTCAGCCTGGATGGACTGGGCGAGGAAGACCCGCCATGCTTTGGCAAGGGCTTGCCGCCCCTGGGCCAGGGCCGCCCTCTCATCTGCCAGTTTGGCCTCCAGATGGTCAACCGCCTGGCGTACCAAACGGAAAAACCTGCCGGTGGGTGCACCAGCGCCAACAGCTCCTGTCGGATGAAGTACTGGCCCTAGGGCCCAGTTCGAACTACCAATAGGAGGTGGCTCCCGGATGATCTCCTCCACTACAGAGGTGGTCGCAAGGCGTGCGGCGCTATCCGGCGACCTGTCATGCTCCGCCGTGGTGGGGGCGACACTTGTAAGATCCCTTGCCGGAGCTGTGGGGGCGCGAAGACCGCTGCTTGAAGCATTGCCAGAGACATCCCAGGGCCCCCCCGCAGACCCAATAACGGGGGCCTCCGGGGTCTGTGTGTCTGGGCTGACGGCGCCCTCCTGGGCATTCCCTGGAGGGGCCGCGGGGCTCCCTGTAGACCCAATAACAGGGGCCTCCGAGGCCTGGACGCCTGGGTCGTTGACACCTCTTGGGGAATCACCTCGCGGGGTCCTGGAACCTCCTGTAAACCAAATAATGGGGGGCTCTAGGGTTAGGAGGTCTTCCGTTGGGCTCTCCTCCAGGACCTCCCGGACGATTCGGTCGGCACCCTCATCCTTCCCAACGTTGCTGTCAGGGGCCGTCTCCGCTAAGGAACGATACTCTTGCGTGGGCATGTTCGCCGCGGGATGGTCCGTCTCGCCTCAGGCTTCCCGGGCAGCCTCCCAGGACACCACCGCGTCCTCGGACTGATGGCCAGCCAGCCGGTCTCCTGCCTCGGCACCCATTTGAAAGCACATTTGCTCCCTTGGTGGTTTTGGTAATTCATAACAACATATATCTCATTAAACTAATGTCCATTCAAGTTAAAGATTTCAGGATGTTCAATGATTGGCATGGCAAGGACTAGAGATGTGGACCCCTCAAAATGCTAAGGACAAGGATTGGCAAAAGATCAAGACTCTACATTTTTGGTTTAGTGATCCAAGATCACATTGAGTCCATAGGAAATCCAATACTATTAAAAGGGGATGAGGTGTTGCTTAATGGTCTTTTTGCTCAAGTGCTTAGTGACAGTGCTCCTAAACCCTCAACTACTCTCTCTACCCAAATATGTCCAAAACCTACATTCCAACTCGGCCCCACCGAAATTTCCTATCCGGAGCAACCGAGTTCATCTGGACTTAGCCACTGCCAAAACCCTAACAAATCGGATCCACCGATATGGATCTCGGTCTCACCGAGATGGCCTTGCCAACTCTCTGTAATCATTTGCACTCACTTCGGTCCCACCGAGTTTTGCAAATCGGTCTCACCGAGATGGCTTGCCAACACTCTGTTGCCTTATTGCTTCACTTCGGTCCTACCGAGTTGATGCAATCGGTGCCACCGAGACAAGGTTTGCCCTAGCCATTGCACTTCGGTCCATCCGAGTTGTTCCAGTCGGTCCCACCGAGATTCCTAACATTCATATCTTTTACACAGTTCGGTGCCACCGAGATTTCTGAATCGGTGCCACCGAGTTGGGTCAAAAGTGTGTAACGGTTGGATTTTGTGTGGAGGCTATATATACCCCTCCACCACTTCCTTCTCAGTAAGGAGAGCCATCAGAACGTGCCTACACTTCCACCATACATTTTCTGAGAGAGAACCACCTACTCATGTGTTGAGATCAAGACATTCCAATCCAACCATTTGAACCTTGATTTCTAGCCTTTCCCAAGTTGCCTTCCACTCAAATCCTTCTTCCACCATAGCCAAATCTGTGAGGAGTTGTTTGAGTGTTGGGAAGACTATCATTTGAAGCACAAGAGCAAGGAGTTCATCAACAACACACCATCTATTACCTTTTGGAGAGTGGTGTCTCCTAGATTGGTTAGGTGTCACTTGGGAGCCTCCGACATGATGTGGAGTTGAACCAAGGAGTTTGTAAGGGCAACGAGATCGCCTACTTCGTGAAGATCTACCCCGAGTGAGGCTAGTCCTTCGTGGATGTAAGCCATGGTGGAATAGACAAGGTTGCTTCTTCGTGGACCCTTTGTGGGTGGAGCCCTCCGTGGACTCGTGCAGCCGTTACCCTCCGTGGGTTGAAGTCTCCATCAACGTGGACGTACGATAGTACCACCTATCGAAACCACGCCAAAAATCACCGTGTCTTCATTGCGTTTGAAATCTCTGATCCCCTCCTTTACTTACATATGCAATTGTTTACTTTCCGCTGCTACATTCTTAGAATTGCATGTGTAGGGTGATGCTTGACTTGTATGCTTGCTAAAATTTGCCTACTTTTAAAATTGGGAAAAGGTTAGGTTTTTATTTGGTCAAGTAGTCTAATGACCCCCCTCTAGATGTACTTTCGATCCTACAAGTGGTATCAGAGCTTTGGTCTCCGTAAGCCTTGATTTCCATTGCTTTGGTGATCATAGCCTTGGTTTCACAACCTAGGAGAGTATGGCGTCTAGTGAGGGTAACTATCATCGTAGAGGTCCATATTTTGATGGTACAAACTTTGCTAGTTGGAAACATAAGATGAAGATGCATATTCTTGGTCATAACCCCACTGTTTGGGCTGTTGTTCGTGTTGGATTGCAAGGTGATTTCTTTGAGAATGGCAAGGAATCGGATCGTGAAGCAACCCCGGAAGAATTGAAGATGTTGCAATACAATGCTCAAGCTTGTGACATTCTCTTCAACGGTTTGTGTCCCGAGGAATTCAACAAAATCAGCCGCCTTGAGAATGCAAAGGAAATTTGGGATACTTTGGTTGATATGCATGAGGGTACCGAGTCCATCAAGGAATCTAAGTTGGATGTGCTTCAAAGTCAACTTGACAAGTTCAAGATGAAGGATGGTGAAGGAGTCGCAGAAATGTACTCTAGGCTTGCTCTCATCACAAATGAGATTGCCGGCTTAGGAAGTGAAGAGATGACCGACAAATTGATCATCAAGAAGATACTTAGAGCTTTGGATGGAAAATATGATACCGTTTGCACATTGATCCAAATGATGCCAAATTACAAAGATCTCAAGCCCACGGAAGTCATTGGAAGGATTGTTGCTCATGAAATGTCACTCAAGGACAAAGAGGAGCTACACAACAAATCAAGTGGTGCTTACAAAGCCTCAACCGATGCTCCAACAACTCCAAGTGACAAGCTAGTATCCAATGAAGAGATTAGCCTAATGGTGAAAAGATTCAACAAGTTCTACAAGAACAAAGGGAAAGAAAGAAGCTCTAGCTCAAGACACTATGAGAGAAGATCATCAAGTCGTGACCGTAATTGCTACAATTGTGGACAACCCGGACACTATTCCAATGAGTGTACGGCTCCCTACAAGAAAAGAGAAGAATCACCAAGAGGAAGACATAGAAGAGATGAATCACCTCATAAGGAGAGAAGGAGTAGAGATGATCGTTATGAACGAAGACACTCTCGAAGAAGCAAGGATTCGGAGAGGAAGGACAAGTCATCCAAGAGCTACACAAGAAGAAGACATCATGCTCATGTTGGTGAATGGGTTTCCGGCTCCGACTATGACAACCACTCCGAGAGAAGTTATCACTCCAACTCCGACTATAGTCAAGATGAAGGTGTTGCTGGACTTGCTCTTGTGTCATCCAACTCCCATAATCTATTTGACTCACCAAATGAAGGAATTGGAAGATGCTTCATGGCAAAAGGCCCCAAGGTATCACACCCCGAGTATCTTGATTTCAATAGTGATGAAGATGATTTGCTTGGTGATGATGATTTACTTATTGATAAGGCTAGTGATGTGAGCTATAATGAAAATGCTAGTAATCATGATAGTCAAGAGGAAACAAGTGACAATGCTATGAAGGAAATTGAGCATCAAACTAAAGAACTAAATGCTCTTAAGTTAGCTCATGAAACAACTCAAGAGGATCATAGAGAACTTCTAAGAACTCATGAGAAGCTACGCTTCGAGAAGCTAAATTTAGAGCAAAAGCATGAGTTTCTTAAAGCTATCAATGACGATCTTCGAAAGAAGAGTTCTTCATATCTTGCCAAGCATTTACTCTTGTCTACCTTTATGCCACAAGTTAAACCTAAGCAAACTAGCAACAAGGGTAAAAGGGTTCTACCTCTAGTAGTAACAATAACAATGCTAAATCCAATGTTGTTGCTTCTAGTAGTTCTATTGATTCCACTAATGATTCTCTTAGCCAAGTTACACTTGAGCAAGAAAATACACTATTGAAAGGAATTATAGAAAAAGGTGTCTACAAGAGTCTTACCAGGAGTAAGCAATTTGAGGAAATTGTACGCAAGCAAGGAAGGCACCGGAAGAACCAAGATGTTGGTTTTGAACGAAAGTTCAATGCCAATGGAGTTGAGTGGGAAGAAGATCAATACCCCAAGATGAAGTTTGTTCCTCAACAAGAGAAGTATGATCCTACTTCCTTCGAGGGAACACAAGCTCAAGAAGATCTTCCACCACAAGACCACAAGCTAAAAGACAAGGACAAGCTTCAAGAAGAGATTGATTCATTTGAAGAAGCTCCTCAAGCCTTGGTCAAGTGGGTTCCCAAGACTTCATCAAGTGCTACTACAACTCCAAGGATTCCCATCAAGTTGATGTGGGTCCAAAAGAAGAAGAACTAGAGAGTTCTTGAGGGTGACTCCGCTAACAAACTTCACTCATATTCATTATGGCAAGAACTTGTGCAACCAACTTCCACATTTTGCACTAGTTCATGGAGTCACAAACCCTCTTGTTGGTAAGGCAAGGGACAATGTATTCAATGCATTCATGGACATCATATATGTGTATTTCACTCTATGTCTATGGATATACTTGTATGTTCCTTGTGTGGGACTAACCCATGTAGGTATTGAAAGCACAAAACTCCAAAGGATTGCTCCCAACTCTTGATGGACTACATCAACATTGAGCATCCACATCTTCAACATCTACATGAAGTCATCATCGACAAAACCCAAGGTTAATTCATCCCTCTTTGGGGGGATATCACATCTAGGGGGAGCTTTGCTCTAAACAATTGAGCTAAAGCAACTCTAATGGTGTGAAAACATCAATGCTTTATGTAAAAGTGGCAACCCCACTTGTGCTTAAACGATGAGTATGACCTATGATCAAATGTTCTCATTTGACTCCTAAGTCAATATACTCATATATAGATGACCTAGTCATCGCCATTGCTTGATAGTTGCTAGAATTGGTTGTGCATGTTTGACACATATTTCATTTGCTATCTTATTGTGTGAGCATGTTGATTTGCATGTTTTCATCATTCGAAGACATCCATTTGTTGTTTTGATTGTCTTGGTTTTTCTGGCCAAGTGGATGTACAAGAATGCCTAAGTACCTTCTCTAGCTATCTATGCTTTCTTGTCTCAAATTCTATTCTTGCTACATCACAAAAATTGAACAAGTCAATATCGGACCCTCCGGGTGAGGAGCACTCGGAGCCACCGATCTGAAAGGGCTGAACCTCCAAAACCTTCTACATGATTTCGGCCAAACCAATTCACTCAAACTCGGTTCAACCAAAATCATTTAGATTGATCTAGGTTTTCATCTCGGTGTCACCGAGTTGAACCATTTCGGCGCCACCAATGTGCTAATCTGCTTGCAGTTACACATATCGGTGCCACCGAGTTGTCCAACTCGGAGCCACCGACAGCATATGGGTATATATATCTCGCGGGCCCGAACGGTTGAAATTTCTCAAACCCTCTTGTTCCCGCACCCCGTTGCTGCCGTCGCCCAGGTCTCCGGATCGTCGCCTTCGTCTCCAGCGCACCCTCGCCGCCGGATTCCGCCGCCGTCAACGGCAATCTACTCCGTTGTTGCCACCGTAGAGGATCTCCATCGAGTTAGGGTGAGATTCGACCTCTTTCGTGCTCCAATTTCTGATTCAATGCATGATAGAATTGCCATGATTCTTGCCACGGATTGAGAACTCCCATTACACTGCAATGTCCATAGATTAGACTCGAGTAAAAAATTTAGGTTTAAGTTTCTACCGAACGCATCTCAGACCGACCGATTAGAAATTTTCGGCGTCACCGATTTGGCCCTGGGCCATAGCACTAGTACGTCTCGGTGCCACCGAGTTGTACAAATCGGTGAGACCGAAAGTGAAATCTCTGTGAAACCCTAGCATCTCGGAGTCACCGAACCCCATCTCGGTCTGACCGAAATGGCGTGTAAAGTTTCTGTTGAGTGCTTTGGTATCACCGAGATGATCAACTCGGTCTATCCGAAATGCTTTCTGTGAAAACTTGAAACTAAGAGTTGAACTCAATTTTTATGAAAAACTTCTGCTTTTTGTGATGACTCATCTACTCTGCCCATACCCATCTATTCACAGGGTGAGCTTTGCAAGATGTCTGATGCCAGTGACAGCCAAATCTGCTGCAGTGCCAGTTGTGGATCCGAGGACCACAGTCTCTGCACCTGCTGCTGTTGCTACAGTGCCACCTCCGGTCTCCACTCCATCAGCCCAACAGACATCAGTTGAAGCCTTCGCAGATGCACTTCTCTCGACGCCATCTACGCACACCGGAGCTGCCAGCCGGAGATCCCCTTCAGGAGCTTCCGAGGATCGTGCCTAGAGTGTCGTATTAGTCCTATACCTATTCGAGCTTTTTGGTACTTGTTGCCAAAGGGGGAGAATTTGTATAGATCTTAGCTTCGAGAGAGAGTGTCTTGCTTTGCTTTGCCCGTTGGATTTTTCTCGAGTTGTTTTGCTACTATTTGCTTTATGGTACTTTGTTTCGATGTGTGTGCTTGATACTATGTCTGTGAGTACTTTGTGAGCTACTACTTTATGTGATTAATCATACGATGCCCTATGTGATGCCCTTGCTTATCATTATCTCTGTATGATCTTTCACTTGTGTTGGTGATGCGTGCCTACTATTCCACTCATATCATTTTGCGCGCTCCACCAAGTTGTATGTGACATGGAAGAGTGACCCATGATCCTAATCGATTGTGCATTTGCATTCAAACGCAAATTCTTAATAATGCACAAATTTAGGGGGAGCTCTTGCTTATCACATACTTCTCAAAGCGAGAATGTATTCCATTCATTTATTCATTTATCGAAGCATTGATCTATATGTTGTCATCAATTACCAAAATGGGGGAGATTGAAAGCACATTTGCTCCCTTGGTGGTTTTGGTAATTCATAACAACATATATCTCATTGAACTAATGTCCATTCAAGTTAAAGATTTCAGGATGTTCAATGATTTGCATGGCAAGGACTAGACATGTGGACCCCTCAAAATGCTAAGGACAAGGATTGGCAAAAGATCAAGACTCTACATTTTTCGTTTAGTGATCCAAGATCACATTGAGTCCATAGGAAAGCCAATACTATTAAAAGGGGATGAGGTGTTGCTTAATGGTCTTTTTGCTCAAGTGCTTAGTGACAGTGCTCCTAAACCCTCAACCACTCTCTCTACCCAAATATGTCCAAAACTTACATTCCAACTCGGCCCCACCGAAATTTCCTATCCGGAGCCACCGAGTTCATCTGGACTTAGCCACTGCCAAAACCCTAACAAATCGGATCCACCGATATGGATCTCGGTCTCACCGAGATGGCCTCACTTCGGTCCCACCGAGTTTTGAAATCGGTCTCACCGAGATGGCTTGCCAACTCTCTGTTGCCTTATTGCTTCACTTCAGTCCTACCGAGTTGATGCAATCGGTGCCACCGAGACGAGGTTTGCCCTAGCCATTGCACTTCGGTCCATCCGAGTTATTCCTGTCGGTCCCACCGAGATTCCTAACGTTCATATCTTTTACACAGTTCGGTGCCACCGAGATTTCTGAATCGGTGCCACCGAGTTGGGTCAAAAGTGTGTAAGGTTGGATTTTGTGTGGAGGCTATATATACCCCTCCACCACTTCCTTCTCAGTAAGGAGAGCCATCAGAACGTGCCTACACTTCCACCATACATTTTCTGAGAGAGAACCACCTACTCATGTGTTGAGATCAAGACATTCCAATCCAACCATTTGAACCTTGATTTATAGCCTTTCCCAATTTGCCTTCCACTCAAATCCTTCTTCCACCATAGCCAAATCTGTGAGGATTTATTTGAGTGTTGGGAAGACTATCATTTGAAGCACAAGAGCAAGGAGTTCATCAACAACACACCATCTATTACCTTTTGGAGAGTGGTGTCTCCAAGATTGGTTAGGTGTCACTTGGGAGCCTCCGACATGATGTGGAGTTGAACCAAGGAGTTTGTAAGGGCAAGGAGATTGCCTACTTCGTGAAGATCTACCCCGAGTGAGGCTAGTCCTTCGTGGATGTAAGCCATGGTGGAAAAGACAAGGTTGCTTCTTCGTGGACCTTTTGTGGGTGGAGCCCTCCGTGGACTCGCGCAGCCGTTACCCTCCGTGGGTTGAAGTCTCCATCAACGTGGACGTACGATAGCACCACCTATCGGAACCACGCCAAAAATCACCGTGTCTTCATTGCGTTTGAAATCACCGATCCCCTCCTTTACTTACATATGCAATTGTTTACTTTCCACTGCTACACTCTTAGAATTGCATGTGCAGGGTGATGTTTGACTTGTATGCTTGCTAAAATCTGCCTACTTTTAAAATTGGGAAAAGGTTAGGTTTTTATTTGGTCAAGTAGTCTAATCACCCCCCTCTAGACATACTTTCGATCCTACACCATTGCCGCGGCAACGTTTGGATCCTCGCCGACCGTCATCTTGGACACCGTCCGCTTCACTCTCTTCGACGGGCGACCAGAGCGCGATGGGCTACGTGCACAACAAAGCAATGGTCAAAAACGGCTTGGGGGCTATGGCCTCCTTCAAGGAATATTGTATGTACTCGTCTTTGGTGATCCATGACCTCTTGAGCCGGTCTGGACGGAATAAGACACTTGGGCCCGACCACCCGGGAGGGCCTCCAACGCCCTCCTGAGAGAGATGAGCTTGCCCGGACTCGAGGGCTGCTAGACTCTCCGTTGCCTCCCCGGAGGGGGCCCCTGCGACCAAGGAGGTGGTCACCTTCGCCACGTCGTCTTCCACGGCCGACGAACTGAAGATAGAAAGGGAACCGTAAGCAAGACTATGTTTACGAGCAGTCAACAAATCGAAAACATTTACCTGGCGCCGGTGGCACGACGTTATCGGCAGGCTTGGATAACAGGACCGGGGGCTGTGGAAGACGAGGTGCGCTTCTGGCCGGTCAGAGAAGGTGCGTCTCTGGCCGGGGTACTGGAGGAGCCCTCGGAGTCATTTCCGTCCTCCTCTCTGTCCGTCGCGCTTCCCACCGCTGCCTCCTCTGGGGCGCCTGGTGATAATAAGGGGTTCGCCGAGTCTGCCAAGATAGACCCCCACCGATCGCACGACGGCATCTACTTCAGGATGTCGCCGTGGGAAGGGTTGTTGTGGAGCAGCCCAATCGAGGCCGGCAGCCCAAAAACCTCGCCGGAGTTGAACAATATCTCCATCACCCACGATAGTGTCTCCTTCGAAAGGGTGCCTTGGTGTAGGCGCTGGGCATCGTCCGCGCCCAAGAGCATCCAGCTTGGTTCTTTTCGGGACTGGAGTGGGGCAATTCGGAGGCGGGCAAAGCTGTCGGCCACCATACGACCATCCAATCCCCAGTCGACGAATGGTTTAAAGTGCCAGAGAACAGGCTCAAAGGCCTTACCGGCGGCGCATCTTGCCCACTCGGGACGCTTCATCACGGGCAACGGGGCCTCCGGTTCCCGTAACCGGGCAGAGCCCCACAAGGCCTTCACCAACAACCAGCTTCGGCGCCACTCCTTCACATGGGAGTACAAGACCACGGGGATGTAATCCTTGTCCACTTTCTTTATCGCCAGGCGGAAGGATACGCACCCCAAGGTTTGCTTGTCGACGGAGTTCAGGCACGGGGAATAAAAGTGTCAAAAAAGCTCTAGCGATGGCTGCACTCCGACGAAGCCCTCACAGAAGTAGGTGAAGATGGCTAGAACTGTCACTGCATTTGGATGAAGATGCAGCATATGGAGCCCGTAATGATCTAACACCGCCATGAAGAAATCGGAAAAGGGAGGAACCAGACCAGCTGCTAGGAAGTAGACGAAGATGGGGACCACGTCCTCATCTGCTTCCTGGCTTGTCGCCGGCCACAGCTTCATGAGCCCCCATTCATTCCCGTCACCGCCAACCATGACGCGAAGTACCTCTGTGTTGTCGGAGCCCGTGAAATCCGACTCATGCAAAGCCGGCTCCGGTGGCAGCAGCACCGCCGTCTCCTTGCCTCTCTTCCCCTTGCCGGCAGAAGGTTTCAACCCACGTGGCTCCATGGGGATAGATCCCGGATGGGCGAGGGGCAGATGTGGAGGGAAGAAGGGGAACTTTGGTGATGGCGGAAAGAATGGGTGGGGCGTGAAGGGAACGGAACGGACTGGCACCACCCAAACCACCCCTCTTTATAAATCAAGGGGCGGGCGGAAGCAAAACCACCCACCTATCAGCGATAACTGCTCGCGCTTTCTGCTTCCCAAGAACGCGCCGCAAGCAGGGGCGAGGATCCGAGGCACTCTTGTGATATGACAACAGCGCCCCCAAGCCATCCTTCAATGCAGCATAAAAAGTCTTCAATGTCCGGTCCTGTCATGAGGGACCGGTCTCCACGCGCCAAGGCCGTGGATTACTGTGGCCTTGTCCCCTGTCTCGATCACCTCAATCAACCAGATGGGTAACAGGCCCGGGGGCTACTGTTGGCATCAGTAAAACTGGGGTATTACTAGCCTGGTAAGAAGAGCCTTGGAGATGAAGACATGGACTTTTCTCCATCCAGGGGGCGCTAGGCGGATACCTTGATATGACCGCCAAACTAAGCACCGTATCTGCGAGGGATGAAACGTGAGGATACAATGCCCATGGGAGGTCTTCGTGGGGCTTTCCTGGGAAGTCACCCAGGGTTTCCTAGGCCCCCTCTGGAAGATCAGGTCTGGGTTTCGAAGACTTTGCGAGGATCCGTTGTCGGCACTAAAACCGGTAGATCTCGGGTAGGTGGTTCCGAACTGTGGATCTTGGAGTCAATGGGTAACAAGGAACGTAGAGACATCGTTTACCCAGGTTTGGGCCCTCTCAAAGAGGTAAAACCCTACGTCCTGCTTGGTTGTATTGATGTGTTGGTATGACAATTACAGAGTTGATCTACCTCGAGATCAGATGAACTAAACCCTAGGTGGGTATGATGATAATGGTTCCCACCTCTACGGACTAAACCCTCTGGTTTATATAGACACCAGGGGTACCTAGGGTTACATATGGTCGGTTGCCACCAGGGGATAAACACGCCGGCCACGCTAAGCTAGACTTGGAGAAGATGCCAAGTCTTCGGTCGTTTCCTTCTGGAGCCCGGGGTCGCCTGTAGTCCGGCCTTCCTTCGACAGATTAGGAGCGGCCCATCAATACGGCCCATGAGGGACAGGTAAGCGGCCTGAGGACCCCTTAGTCCGGGACACCCTCAGTAGCCCCCGAACTAGTCTTCGAAGCCGAGGTATATGCCGAACATCATCGGCTTTGTAGATCAGTTCCTTCCCTACTATGTTATTGGTGCCGAGCCCACAATCCCTCTGAGTCAAGTCCTCGAAGGTTGCTTGGCCATTTTCGACCATATGTTTCCCGGATTATACTTCGGTTTCCGAAGTGCATAAATAACTTAGCCCCGAAGGCCAGTCGCACAAGTGTGAACAGTGACCTCATCTGACAACTTTTGCCGAAGGGTCACGACCCCGAGCCAGTTAAGAAAACTCGATTCACGGTTCGAGGCAGTTTCCCTATTGGCACGTCCCATCAATATGGAGATCGTGCCCTGTTTTTAAGGGATATGATCAATTATTTGTGTTACCCCATGCGCGCATGACGGCATGATTATACGGGGAAATGGCGATGCCTGCGGCGCCGTAAAAGGGCTCTTGGTCTTACGGTGGCCCATAAAAGGGAGGCGAACACCATTTTCTTTGCATGCTGTCACTTCCCCCTGCGCCATTGCTTTCCCAATCTCCTGAGCTCCAGCGCCCAGATCCGATCTCCCCTCCTAAGAACTCCCTCCTGCCACTCCCCTACTCCGGTCATGGCCACCTCTGGGTCCAAGGGCAAGTGGGAGGCCTCCATCGTCACAGAGAGCGCCATCCAGGTGCTGAAGAACGCGGGTTACCTTCCCGCCGATGTCACCCACCGCGCTCCATAAGAGGGCCAGGTCATCCCCATGCCGAAGCATGGCGAGAGGGTGGTGTTCCTCCCCCACTTCATTCGGGGGCTAGGTTTTCCCCTCCACCCCTTTGTTAGGGGCTTGATGTTTTTCTATGGGCGAGATTTTCATGATCTTGCCCTGAACTCCTTCCTGCACATCTCGGCCTTCATCATCATCTGCGAGGTCTTTCTTCGGATCCAGCCACACTTTGGCTTGTGGCTAAAAGTGTTCAACGTCAAGCCGAAGATTGTTGATGGCCAGCAGGCAGACTGCGAGGGGGGGGCGATGGTAAGCAAGCTTCCCTGGGTTGAGTGGCCAGAGGGTACTTTTATTGAGACTGTCAAGATCTAGCAGAAAGAGTGGTTTTACATCACGGAGCCGCGGAACGCGGATTGGGCGGCGATTCCCGCCTTCAGATCTGGGCCCCCCACGTGGCTCGTTTCGTGGACCAAGAAGGGCCTAGACTGGGGGTCAGCCGAAGAAGTGGAGCTGCTGCAGAGCCGGATATCCAGGATGATCAAGTGGAAGGTTGGCTTGCCCAATGTGATTCAGATCATGCTCCGCCGCCGCATCCTCCCCTTTCAAGATCGGGCCTCCCCATGTGGGCCCACAAACCCGAAGACCCCGCCACTGTGCTCAGCTTCTACCACACTACCCACACCCAGCTGTGGAAAGTGCTATTTAAGCCGCAGAAGGACTGGCCGGCCGAGGAGGAAGACATCGGCCTCGACGCCGAAAACCCCCCTCGCGAGGTATGATAAGTTTTACTCTTACACTAGGATGTTTCTTTTTGACAAAGCACTCAACTCTCTTTTCTCTCATCCACAGAACTGGCTGAAGAAGGCCGAGCAGATCAACAGCCCGGCCCTGCTGCCCGAGGGCCTCAGGACGGCCTTGCTGATGGCCATGTTGGCCGAGGCGCCGTACGAGGCACCGGAGAAGAAGGAGAAGAAGAAAGAGAAGAAGAAGGAGACCAGAGAAGGTCTCCGTTCCCGAGGACCTCCGGACACTGGATCCGGGGAAACCCATGCCCCCTCCACCCTTGAGAGGGAGAAGGGACAGGAGGAGGACGGGGAGGAAAGCTTCTCTTCCCGAACAAGGAAGAGGGGTGCGTCCGAAGATGCTGAGGAGAATCAGCCTTCTCCCACCCCGAAAAGACCACGCATGGCCAAGGTGGTCTTGTCCGATAACAGTTCGGCTTCTGCCGAGCACTCCGAGGCCTCCGAAGATGTTCCTCGGAAGGCCCGTCGGGTGAAACCGCGGGCCCAAAGGTACGTATCTTAACGTATACTCATCCATTTTTAGCCAAACTAGGCCTGCTATTGATCACGCACTTGCCTTCAATATTGCAGCCCGCTGCGCGACCTCCCTACCGATCAGGCCTCGGAGGGGGACTCTCCACCAGCCGCGCTAGTGGAGAGATGGACCGAATCATGCCCATCGCCTCCCCCGGTCGTTGAGGAGACCGAGGAGGTTCTGTCACAGAGGACCCCTCCTGTGTCGACCACAGAAGGAGGGGCCGACGTCGTTATGGTTGAGGTGCGTACCTTGGCTGCCGAAGACCAGGAGGGAGGAATCCCTCTGATGAATGAAGAGAGGGAGCCCGGGCAATCCGAGCTCTCCGCAAAAGTGGTTCCGGAGCCGTTACGGCACCAGGAGCCGACCATTCCGGTCTCCACAGAGGGAGGGGCCGAGATGCCTAATACGTCTCCAACGTATCTATAATTTATGAAGTATTCATGCCATATTTATAACAATTCTATATGGTTTTGGTATGATTGGATTAGAACTAACCCGGACTGATGCTGTTTTCATCAGAACTACCGTGGTGTTGTTTTTTGTGCAGAAATGAAAGTTTTCCAAATGAGCTGAAACTTTTTGGAGATTTTTTATTGGACAAATAAAAAATATTGGCACCAAGACCCACTGGAGGGGGGCCACCCAATGCCCACGAGGCACCAGGGCACACCCCCCCCCTAGGCGCGCCCTGGTACCTCGTGGGGCCCACGTGGCTCCGTTTTGCGTGATTCCAACATTGAAAAATCATATATATTCAGAAACCCCCGAAAGTTAACCTAGAAGAGTTTTTACGCCGTCGCAAGCCTCTGTACCAGAGAGATCCCATCTACAACCCTTTTCCGGCACCCTGCCGGAGGGGGGAAGGCATCACCGGAGGCCATCTTCATCATCCCGGCGGTCTCCATGACGAGGAGGGAGTAGTTCACCCTCGGGGGTGAGGGTTTGTACCAGTAGCTATGTGTATGATCTCTCTCTCTCGTGTTCTTGAGATGGCACGATCTTGATGTATCACGAGCTTTGTTGATATAGATGAATCATATGGAGTTTTCCCCTCTCTATCTTCTTGTGATGAATTGAGTTTCCCCTTTGAAGTTTTCTTATCGGATTGAGTCTTTAAGGATTTGAGAACACTTGATGTATGTCTTGGATATGGATATCTGTGGTGACAATGGGATATTCACTTGAGTCACTTGATGTATGTTTTGGTGATCAACTTGCGGGTTCCGTGACCTTGGGGATTTATGCATAAGGGTTGGCACACGTTTTCGTCTTGACTTTCCGGTAGAAACTTTGGGGCACTCTTTGAAGTTCTTTGTGTTGGTTTGAATAGATGAATCTGAGATTGTGTGATGCATATCGTATAATCAAACCCGTGGGTACTCGTGGTGACATTGGAGTGCCTAGGTGACATTAGGGTTTTGGTTTATGTGTATCTTAAGGTGTTATTCTAGTACGAACTCTAGGGCTATTCGTGACAATTAATGGGGATGGCTCATAAGATTGACCGGGAAGGATAACTTTGAGGTGGTTTCGTACCCTACAACAATTTCTTCGTTTGTTCTCCGCTATTTGTGACTTTGGAGTGAACTCTTTGTCGCACGTGAGGGATTTACATATGATTCAACTATGTCAACAATGTTGGGAGATCGCACTAGTGAAAGTATGAACCCTAGGCCTTGTTTCTAAGCATTGCAATACCGTTTTTATTCCCGTTTACTTTTCGTTACCTTGCTGTTTTTATATTTTCAGATTACAAAAACCTATATCTACTATCCATACTACACTTTTATCACCATCTCTTCGCCGAACTAGTGCTCCTATACAATTTACCATTGTATTGGGTGTGTTGGGGACACAAGAGATTTCTTGTATTTGGTTGCAGGGTTGTTTGAGAGATACCATCTTCAACCTACGCCTCCCACGGATTGATAAACCTTAGGTCATCCACTTGAGGGAAAATTGCTACTGTCCTACAAAACTCTGCGCTTGGAGGCCAACACGAGTCT
This sequence comes from Elymus sibiricus, assembly GCA_039707655.1. Classification (NCBI taxonomy): domain Eukaryota; kingdom Viridiplantae; phylum Streptophyta; class Magnoliopsida; order Poales; family Poaceae; genus Elymus; species Elymus sibiricus. The sequence continues at coordinate 204,774,486 of CM077668.1, forward strand.
ACAAGAATAAGTTGTGTAGTAGACATCAAGCTCTTTTCTGGCGCCGTTGCCGGGGAGGTGAGTGCTTGGAGGTATATCTTTAGATCTTGCAATCGAATCTTTTAGTTTCTTGTTTTATCACTAGTTTGGTTTATAAAAGTAAACTAAAAAAATGGAATTGAGGTTGGCACATATTATTCATCTTTATAATGTCTTTCGTGAAAATGATGGAAAGGAAAATTGTGCTCAATTGATAGAAGAAGAATTCAATAAAATGTTTGGCATAAAATATTTGAATGATGAGCATGATTGCAATGTTGCTAGTGTGAATTCTTTGAATATCCATAATACTAATGATGATTACACTAGTCATGATAATGATGTCTCCTATAAGGATGTCAATTTTTGTGGAGTGAACTGGGAGTGCAAATGCATACCAAAAAGGGAAAATAGATTTTGTAAGAGGCATAAGTATTTAGAAACTAAAGGGTTGCAAGAGAGGCTAGATGATTGTGCTGAAAGATTTAATTTTTCTCGCCATCCTTGTGAACTTTGCAATGAACGTGGTTATTTAAATCTCCAATGCAAATTGTTTCATGATCGAATCGTGTCCAAAAATTGTGATAACTTGATTACCCTTGTGCATCATAATGAACTTAGTCTGCTTCTGGGGTATGAAGAAATGAAACGTAGAACTAGGGATATTCCAGAATATAATCTCAAGAGATTTCTCAATTTTGATCTAGAGGAAATTTATATGTATTGTGCGGTAAATTGCATTGAGAATCCTTATATTGCCAATTATTTAAAGACAAGAAAACAAATAGAAGATGAAGAGAATACTAATGAAGGGTAAGAGGTTTCCCAATATCCTCCTATTTTTTCTTATGATGAATCGGGTAACGAGGAGGAGCTTTTTATTCAATCAATCTCTTCAATAAAGTGCACGGAAAAATTGATTAAACCCACACATGAGGTGGTGAAGAAGAAAAAGAAAAGAAGAAAGAATAGAGGTAAAAAGGTATCCCTCCCAAATGATGTTGCTCCTATTATTGTTGCGCCTCATGAGAATGAATCAAAAATAATTGTGGAAGATGATACACTTGATGATGATATTGCTTCTTTGTCTTATGGTACAATGTCCGAAGGAACTATTGAGGGTGATATTGTTATTCATATTACTCGTTGTGATGATTATGATTGGGAAGATAATGATACTTCTTATAATCTTGAAAATCTTTATGGTGCCAATTTGGAAAATTATGATGATAATAATTGTTTTACTATTGGTGCTATTCATACTATTGATGATAATAGTGATAATGCCAATGATATGCGAACCAACAAGCTTGGGGATGCTATGTTTGATGAGAATGAAATTTTTGAGAATATATTTTCTGCAATTAATATTTGTCCCAAGCTTGGGGATACTATGCTTAATGAAGATGATCTTTTTAGTCCCCCTACTTTGAATGATCAAATTTGTTATGATGATTTCATGCCTCCTATCTATGATGATTATTGTGATGATACTTATGTTATGAAAAATAGTGATGATTCTTATTATACTTGTTATAATTATGAAAATCCTTTGACTGAACATCACTCTTTTAATGTGGAAACAATTTATAGCATTCGAGTTTCATACGATACTCCCACTATTATGAATGAGAAGAAAATTGCTTGTGTGGAGAGTAATAAAAATCCTATGCTTGTAGGTCATGAAAAGAATGCTTTATTTGATATTTATATTGCTGAATTAATTCATGATGCTACTAAAAACTATTATGAGAGAGGAACTTATGATTCATGATGCCCCCGTTATGTATCAATCCTTTACTTCTATGAGTGCATCATTCAAAATTATCATGCCTAGCTAAAAGGCATTAAAGAAAAGCGCTTGTTGGGAGACAACCCAATACTTATACCTACTGTTTTTGTGTGTCCACATGATTAAGCTACTGTAGTAATCATGTTTTATATGTTTTCTTTCAATAAAGTGCCAAGTAAAGCCTTTGGGATAGTGTGGATGATAGTTGACTTGATTCTGTGCAAAAACAGAAACTTTTGCGCCCAGTTCTGGAATTACCATAAATCACTGGAGTGTCTAAAAATTCTGAATTTTTTGCACATGATTTATATACAAATTGCCTACGTTTTCCTAATTTTTCAGAATTTTTAGAGTTACAGAAGTATGGTCATTGTTCAGATCATTACAGACTGTTCTGTTTTTGACAGATTCTGTTTTCAATGCATAGTTTGCTTGTTTTATAGTTTCTATGGCTTATATTGGTCAATATAAATTGTAGAAATTGTAGGGTACAGTAGGCATTGTGTGAAAACAATTATGAATCTTTTCTTGACAGTACCAGAGTGAATGATTTGCTCTTTATCATACTAACCTATGTCACGAAGTTCCGTTAAGTTTTGTGTGATTGAAGTTTAAGTTTTGGGAGAGATGTCGATATGAGGAGAATAAGGAGTGGCAAGACCCTAAGCTTGGGGATGCCCAAGGCACCCCCAAGGTAATATTCAAGGAAGACCCAAGCAACTAAGCTTGGGGATGCCCCGGAAGGCATCCCCTCTTTCGTCTTCAACACTATCGGTAACCTCACTTGGAGCTATATTTTTATTCGTCACATAATATGAGTTTTGCTTGAAGCGTCATTTTCTTTTGCTGAGATTTGCTTTCTGTTATCAATAATCATGTTTTGTATCTTTTATTTCAATAAAAATGTCAAGTATAGCCTTTACCATGCTTATTTTGCAAGTTCATGAGTTGCTGTTTCAAAACAGAAAGTTTGCTGCTATTGATTAAATTGCCCAGAAATGTCAGAATGTGATAAAATATTGAAATTTTGACACAGTCAACTTTGATAAATTATTTCCAGTGTGGTAAATTTTCAGAATTTTTTTGATTTATCTAAGTATGGATTCTTAATTATCCTTTACAGACTGCCCTGTTTAGGCAGATTGCTCTAATGTTTGCATTGTTTGCATATGTTTGTGTGTTTAATGTTTCTATTTGTGGATAGGAGTATTAAATATGCAGAGGCATTTAGTATTCAATGTTTAATTATAATTTTAGCGATTTTCTACAGTAGAGAATGTCGAGGTTTTGAGTGGATTTATACTAACATATCTCACAAGTTCTTGTCAAGTTTTGTGTGGATGAAGTTTTTGAAACTTAGGGATACAATTATATGAGAAGAATTAACGAGACACAAGAGTTAAAGCTTGGGGATGCCCAAGGCTCCCCAAGTTAATATTCCAAGATGTATCAAGCATTCAAGCTTGGGGATGCCCCGGTAGGCATCCCATCACTTTTCTTCATCAACTATCGGTTAGTCTCGATTGAACCCAAGTTTTTACTTGTTCACATAATGTGTGATATACTTGGTTGTGTCTTTGTTTTGCTTGCTGTTTGAATAAAATATCAAGGTCTGAAACATTTTTAATGAGAGAGAGTTTTCACATAGCTACTTAATTGTTTCACTACTCATTGATCTTCGCTTATATATTTTGGAGTAGTTTGTCATTAATTCTCATGCTTCACTTATATCTTTTTGAGAGTTAATAATAGTAATGGTAATTTGCACAAGATATGAATTTGGTCCCAAGATGATGAATATTTGAGAGGGATATAATAAAAACTTTCATATAGATCATTGGATATGATAAGTGTGATTCCTTGCAATAAAAATAATGAAAGAGATCATATGCTAATCTTATGGAAAGTAATGACATTACATAAAGAAAAGTATAAGTGGTAAAATTTATTGGAGGTTAACAAGCATAGCATTAGTCAATGATGCAATTCTTGAAAAAGTTAATAAGGGAAGAGAAGATTCACATGCAAATATACTATCTTGGACATCTTTTATGATTGTGAGCCCCCATTAAGTATTTTATGTCAAAGTGTTGATGTTGGACAAGGAAGACAACGTAATGAATTATGTTTGTTCATATTCACATAGAAGTTATATTGTTATAGATCCTCCAACATGTGGTGCTTGCCCAATATCTTTGCTAGCCAAAAATCCGCACCAAGTAGAGATACTACTTTTGCATCCAAAACCCTTAAACCCAGTTTCATGTCACGAGTGTCCACCATATCTACCTATGGATTGAATAAGATCCTTCAAGTAAGTTGTCATCGGTGCAAAAAGCAATAAAAATTGCCTCTAAATATGTATGATCTTTTATTATAAGGGAAATAAGTGTTGTACGAACTTGTGATGGTAAAGAAATAAAAGTGACGGACTGCATAATAAAGGTTGATATCACGAGGGGCAATATAACGTGACATTCCTTTGCATTAAGGGCTTGTGCATCCAACAACAAAAAGCGCATGACAACCTCTGCTTCCCTCTGCGAAGGGCCTATCTTTTACTTTTATGCATTTACTTTTATGTATTTATTTTTTATGCAAGAGTCAATAGTGTTCTCCTCTATTTCCTTTTTATTTTTCTCTTTTGCAAGCATCATGTGGTGGGGAAAGATCTAGGCACACATATCCAGTTGGATATGAGTGATCATGAGTTATTATTGTTGACATCACCCTTGAGGTGAATAAGTTGGGAGGCGAAATCACAAGCCCCTATCTTTCTATGTGTCTGGCTGAAACTTTTGCTCCATATATATGTCGTGAGTGTTAGCAATCATAGAAGACTAAATGATGGTTGAGTATGTGGACTTGCTAAAAAGCTCCTACATGAGACCCTTCCTGAAAATATGATGAATTGCAATTGCATTGTTGACTAGAATAGTTTGTTAGTTTCCAAGAAAGTTTATGCCTTATACTTCATTGTTGTGATGAATTGTTACTTGCTCATGAGAAGTTTTATGATAATAAATATTGATGTTATAATAATGATCTTGCTTTGAATCATTCAAGTCCAATGTCCATGCTATAAAAGAAAAGATTATATGATGATTATGATAGGTAGCATTCCACATCAAAATTTCTGTTTTTAATTGCTACTTTATCATGATGACTTTTATGAGAGAAAGTTGATGTTATGATGCTAGGAAAAGTGATTGAAATTATCATTGATCAAACTTATGCACTATGCTAGCATTCACACTTCATAAATTATTTCTTTTATCATTTACCTACTCGAGGACGAGTAGGAATTAAGCTTGGGGATGCTGATACGTCTCCAATGTATCTATAATTTATAAAGTATTCATGCCATATTTATAACAATTCTATATGGTTTTGGTATGATTTGATTAGAACTAACCCGGACTGACGCTGTTTTCAGCAGAACTACCGTGGTGTTGTTTTTTGTGCAGAAATGAAAGTTTTCCAAATGAGCTGAAACTTTTTGGAGATTTTTTATTGGACAAATAAAAAATATTGGCACCAAGACCCACTGGAGGGGGCCACCCAGTGCCCACGAGGCACCAGGGCACGCCACCCCCCCCCCCCAGGCGCGCCCTGGTACCTCGTGGGGCCCACGTGGCTCCGTTTCGTGTGATTCCAACGCTGAAAAATCATATATATTCAGAAACCCCCGAAAGTTAACCTAGATGAGTTTTTACGCCGCCGCAAGCCTCTGTACCAGAGAGATCCCATCTACAGCCCTTTTCCGGCACCCTGCCGGAGGGGGGAAGGCATCACCGGAGGCCATCTTCATCATCCCGGCGGTCTCCATGACGAGGAGGGAGTAGTTCACCCTCGGGGCTGAGGGTTTGTACCAGTAGCTATGTGTATGATCTCTCTCTCTCGTGTTCTTGAGATGGCACGATCTTCATGTATCGCGAGCTTTGTTGATATAGATGAATCATATGGAGTTTTCCCCTCTCTATCTTCTTGTGATGAATTGAGTTTCCCCTTTGAAGTTTTCTTATCGGATTGAGTCTTTAAGGATTTGAGAACACTTGATGTATGTCTTGCATATGGATATCTGTGGTGACAATGGGATATTCACTTGAGTCACTTGATGTATGTTTTGGTGATCAACTTGCGGGTTCCGTGACCTTGGGGATTTATGCATAAGGGTTGGCACACGTTTTCGTCTTGACTTTCCGGTAGAAACTTTGGGGCACTCTTTGAAGTTCTTTGTGTTGGTTTGAATAGATGAATCTGAGATTGTGTGATGCATATCGTATAATCAAACCCGTGGGTACTCGTGGTGACATTGGAGTGCCTAGGTGACATTAGGGTTTTGGTTTATGTGTATCTTAAGGTGTTATTCTAGTACGAACTCTAGGGCTATTCGTGACAATTAATGGGGATGGCTCATAAGATTGATCGGGAAGGATAACTTTGAGGTGGTTTCGTACCCTACAACAATTTCTTCGTTTGTTCTCCGCTATTTGTGACTTTGGAGTGAACTCTTTGTCGCACGTGAGGGATTTACATATGATTCAACTATGTCAACAATGTTGGGAGATCGCACTAGTGAAAGTATGAACTCTAGGCCTTGTTTCTAAGCATTGCAATACCATTTTTATTCCCGTTTACTTTTCGTTACCTTGCTGTTTTTATATTTTCAGATTACAAAAACCTATATCTACTATCCATACTACACTTTTATCACCATCTCTTCGCCGAACTAGTGCTCCTATACAATTTACCATTGTATTGGGTGTGTTGGGGACACAAGAGATTTCTTGTATTTGGTTGCAGGGTTGTTTGAGAGATACCATCTTCAACCTACGCCTCCCACGGATTGATAAACCTTAGGTCATCCACTTGAGGGAAAATTGCTACTGTCCTACAAAACTCTGCGCTTGGAGGCCCAACACGAGTCTACAAGAATAAGTTGTGTAGTAGACATCAATGCCCCCGCCACCCCACCCGCTCCAGGTCGAGCCTCGACTGGGTGGCCGGATGAGATGGAGGAGGCTTTAACAAGCTCCTCTATCGCTGAAGAGCACCGTGCCCTGATGGGCATGGTTTTGCAAAGTCTTCGGTCCGTGGACAATGGACTGAAGGAGGCCTTCAGCGGCCTTCTGACCGGCTTCAAGGTATTCAATGTAATGACTTTTCCTTAGAAAATTTCTTTTATATGATCTTGCAACCCCATGCACAGTAGCCCATGAGCCCTGTTTGAGTTTAAAAAACTCATGCGGGGGTCGAATAAATTTTTAGGATATAGATGAAATCAAAATGAGCGGTAGCCCCCGAGACTCTGGCCGGTTGTAGAAAGCCGGTCAGGGGATCGAAAATCGGTAACCCGGGAAGCTAATGTGCTTAGTCTAATGTGCAGGCGTCATCCTCAGCGGCAGCTGCCAACGCCGAGGAGTTGGCCGAGCTGAATCGGAAGCTCAAGAGCTCCGAGGACGACCTCGATCTGCTAAATAAGCAGTTTGACGGGGCGCAAGGCAAGTCCAAGCTGAACCTTTTATGACAATGGTTATTTATGGAAATTAGGAAGCTAATCCAAACAGAATGCGTCTGACATTGTTGCAGCTACTGCTGCCGAGGTCAAGAACCTCAAGGCCGAGCTTAAGAAAGCTCGCCAGGAAGCCGCGGAGCAGAGGGCTGCCGCCGAAGAGGCAGCCACCGAACTGGTCATGGTGAAAACCACTAGCCAGAAGCACGAGACCCGGGTGTCTAAGGTGCAACAAGAGCTCAAGGAGGCCATCACAAAATGTGAGGTCCTTGAGCAAAAGAGTAAGGAGCAGGCCACCGAACTGACCTCACTGAGGTCGGTGACATCGGAAGCGCGGACGGAGGCGCGGGGCTACCAGGAGGAACTCCGCCAAGTCAAACTTATTGCGGATGGTAAGCCATACTTACAGCAAAGTGTCTTTGGTGGTAACAGGTTCGCTTTGCTCACGCGAGTATGGAGCTCCCCAGGTGCTTTTGCGGACCTCCCGAGGAGTGCATCAGACGCAGGTAGGTACTTTGCATCCCAGGAGGGTCGTACCGAGCAGAGGTTGTTTTGGGCACAGTTTCAAGCACCCGAACACCCTCCTCTCCTCAACAATTAGCTGAAGCAGCTGAATGAGTTGCATCGGATGGCGGAGCCGGCGATGAAGGACCTCTGCGTCAAACTGTGGCCTTCGGAGCCACTGCCGAGCAGCTACTTTGGCTTGGTGCAGAAGTTGTGCGACGCCACGCCCCGGATTGATTTCTGGAAGCGCTCCATATGCATTGAGGGAGCTCGGATGGCCTTTGGCAAGACCATGGTGCATTGGCCGAGGATCAAGCCGACCGAGGTGGCCACTGGACCGCCTCCCCCGGGAAGGAGCACAGGCGCCCCGAGCAATATTTTCCCGTTGTGATGGACGGTGCTCGGGCGATAGAGGCCCAGCGCTCGAAGGATGTAATTTATGAGTGAATTTACTTTCTTGTATCCAAAGAATTTAAAACTTTTGTGATTTATAATGCAACTGGTTGGCTTTGTATATAGTTCCTTGTATGTTTATTTTGACTCCTGTGCGGCCATTTTAAACTGAAAGTTACCAGTCGTCGGCTTCAACCCCCTAGCAGATACTGCATGGGGTGTTTTTCCTTGACAACTTAACCCTTAGCCGACGTCTCGGTGCCTGGAGGCGGTTGTGTGTAAGGAAAACAAGGCAATCGGACTATGCGGCTTTAGTGCTTTCACTTAGCCATAGGAGCTTGACTGCGGGAGCAAGTGACTAGCCCCCAATGTGTGATATTCAGACGTACCGAGGTTGATGCCATTACCACTTGATTCCTATGACAGCGAACCCTTCGTTTGACATAGAATAACCTTCATCGATTTTTAGTTTAACACTTGTCATCGGATCGCCGACCAGTTCTCGCTTAGTATGACAGTCAGTTTTTGGCTTTCTCCATAGAGGTACTTAACCAGGCGAGCTAGAAGTACAATCGCAGTGGTTCTCCCTTTACCCTCCTAGCCAAACAATGCGGAACGTAAGAGGGCAAACACAGGAGCCAGGCAACCAAACTATTGACCAAAGACATAATTCAGAACTGATTCATATAATGCAATATCCAAGACGCCGAGCACATGTAATGAATTCTGGTGCCGGAATGATGCTTGGGAAAGATTTATGGTTGAGCCCCCGGTCTATTAGCTGGTCGCATCTAAAAAAAGAATGTATCATGAAGGTTTACTTCGGCTTATAAGCGGAAAGGAATACACAACACAAATGACTACGGTATGACCGGAGAAGAATGGTCTTTATTTCCTTTGAATTCGTGATGTCCAACCGTACAATCCGAACTGCCGAAGCAACTTTTATAGACACTTAAAAAAATTATCAGAGGAAAGGTTTACACAGGGCCTCCATAAGTAGTTTGACATCCCTAGTGCGCCCCGCTTCACGTCTGCGCCTTTGCTCTTTATGAAGCTTCCGTAGATAACGTGCGATTGAATTCGCTGCTTGTATGCACGATGGAAGTGATAGTGTTCGGCGGACGAGCCCTTGAGAAAGGGTTTTGAGAAGTTGCCGACGGGTATCAGCTTGACGCTGATCAGGCCCTAGATGGTGCTTGTTGTTGATGTGGATCCAAGAACATCATTGGTGATGACTCGGTCGAATCGAGCACTTGACCCTTGTAACGTTTGCCCCCAGAGATGCCCACGAAATTGTAAGCGTGAAATTATGTACCCGAGGTACGTATTTCGCGGCTAGGGAGGCCGTTCTGTGGGGCGCATATCCCTATTTAGGGTGAGCACGGGAGTGCTCTGGCACTGTGGCCGTAGCTCGGGCACGTTTCCGTGCATCCAGCGCCTTGATGGTAGACTGGGCTTTCGACGCTTCTTTGGCGGCCTGGACTTCGGCTGCCAGAGCCACTGTGTGTTCCTCGGTTTGGAGCGAGTGCTCGGTGTTACCATTAACGGTAATGACACCCTTAGGTCCTGGCATCTTAAGCTTCACATATGCGTAGTGCAGAACGGCATTAAAGCGAGCGAACGCTATTCGGCCGAGGAGTGCGTGGTAGCCGCTACAGAAAGGAACAATGTCGAAGATTAAATCTTCACTGCGGAAGTTGTCGGGCGAGCCGAAGACTACTTCCAAGGTGACGGTTCCCGAGCAGCGTGCCTCGATGCCTGGGATTACACCTTTAAAGGTGGTGTTACTAGGTTTGATCCTTGACGGATCGATTCCCATCTTCCTCACTGTGTCTGAATAAATCAGATTGAGGCTGCTGCCTCTGTCCATAAGGACTCTAGTGAGGTGGTATCCATCCACGATGGGGTCGAGCACTAGAGTCGCCGTTCCTCCATGATGGATACTGGTCGGATGGTCTCTCCGGTCGAAGGTGATCAGACAAGCCGACCATGGGTTATATTTCGGGGCCACCAGCTCGACGGCGTAGACATCCCGAAGTGCGCGCTTCCGCTCCTTCTTGGGTATATGCATGACATAAATCATGTTCACGGTTTTTACCTCAGGAGGGAACTGCTTTTGGCCTCCATTGTTCGGCCTGCGAGGTTCGTCGTCGTCCTCGCTGCGGGGGCCCTTGCCCGATTCCTCGGTTGTAAGCTTGCCGGCCTGCTTGATTACCCAACAGTTACGGTTGGTGTGGTTGGCGGGCTTGTCCGAGGTACCGTGGATCTGGCAGGGCCTATCCAGGATTTTGTCCAGCGTGGTTGGGCCGTCTCGGTTCCCTTTAGAGGGCTTCTTCTGCGGTCCTAATTTCGAGTTGCTGAACCCGGCGTTTACTGCCGCGTCATCGGCTTCACTGCCGTTGTTTGCGTGTCGGCGATTGTTATTCTTGTTGCGCCGGGGTTTCCCGTTCCCATCCTGGGCCTCTGAGGTGCCGGGGTCGTCGGGGTGGATGCTTCTCCGAGCTAACCAACCGTCTTCACCCGCGCAAAAGCGGGTCATTAGGGAGGTGAGGGCCAACATTGTTCTCGGCTTATCTTAGCCGAGCTGGCGAGCAAGCCATTCACCCCGAATGCTGTGCTTGAATGTGGCGATTGCCTCAGCATCCGGACAATCGACAATCTGGTTCTTCTTAGTTAAGAACCGATTCCAAAATTGCCGAGCTGACTCCCCGGGCTGTTGAACAACGTGGCTCAAGTCGTCGATTTCCGGCGGCCAAACATAGGTGCCTTGAAAGTTGGCTCGGAAGGCGTCCTCGAGCTCTTCCCAGCTCCCAATGGAGTTTTCAGGTAGGCTGTTCAACCAGTGCCTTGCCGGTCCTTTAAGTTTTAATGGCAGATATTTAATGGCGTGGAGGTCATCTCCTCGGGCCATATGAATGTGGAGAAGGAAATCTTCGATCCACACAGCTGGGTCAGTTGTCCCATCATACTGTTCTATGTTTATGGGTTTAAACCCCTCGGGGAACTGATGTTGCATCACCTCATCTATGAAACACATTGGGTGTGCGGCGCCCCTGACCCGGGCCATGTCGTGCCGGAGATTGGTTATCATCCGAGCACGATGTTGCTCCCGGGCTCTATCATTCCTGTCGTGCCGGAGATTGGTTATCATCCGAGCACGATGTTGCTCCCGGGCTCTATCATTCCTGTCGCGCCAAGCTTGGTATCCATCCCGTCCATCGGGCGTGTGTCCTCTGGATCCGTAAATGGATCTTGTTTGTGCCGCTCTGGCGTTTAAGTTGTGCCGCAGATCATATGGATCATCTGGTTGTACTGGCTCCTTGCCCGTCCGGCGAGGGAGCATCGTTGGGTTTTCGGCTTCTCCAGCCGTCCTGTCCCATCCTCGAGGGGGGCAGTCGGGCTGGTTCGCCTGAGTTCGTCTGGGGGGACGGGCTCGAGGGCCTCTTCATCAAATGATGGAAGCAGACGCCACCGTGGGTAGCTTTTGTTTTGATCCTGACGCTGATTGCCGAAGCCCTCTTCGGCCGCTAGGACCAACGTCCACCTGTCATTAAGGGTATCTTGTTCAGTTTTTAGCTGCTGCTGCTTCTTCTTCAGGCTTCGGGCGGTGGCTATGAGTTGCCGCTTGAACTTTTCCTGATCCAGAGGGTCCTCGGGGACGATGAAATCCTCGGGTTCGAGGCTGTCCTCCTCTTCGGAAGGACGGAGGTAGTTGCTATCCTCGGAGTCATTGAGGTCCTCGGGGTCACCCTGGTCCTCATGCCCTTCAGAAGCGTCGCGGTGCTGTTCGAGGGTGGTGTTGTCGCCGAGCTCGTCCATGTTGTCCGGAGTATCATCATCTCTGGTGCCGTTTGTGTCTATATTCGTGTTGCTTTCCCTGCCCTTTCCCCGTCCCTTGGATCGCTTTTGTTGGCATCGGCATTTGGGTGGCTCCTCGCCGGGGTCATCGCCATCCTTCTTGGGGGTGTCGACCATATAAACGTCATAGGTGGAGGTGGCAGTCCACCTTCCCGTGTTGGGGGCGGCAAGGGAGGGAGCAGCATAGGACATGACGTCGATATACTCATCCATGTCGTCAGCTTCTTCGGAGGCGTAGTCCAGCATGTCGGTTAAATCGTCGATAGTGGCTACTAAGTGGGTGGTGGGAGGGACGTAAAATTCCCCATGGTTGGCCTCAAGTCCGATTTGATCATAGACTGAGGACGGGCCATCTGCGATACTCATCATCTGGATCCGTTCTAACGTCTCGTTTAACAGCGAGAGGTCTGCCAGATTCATCCTCTGGAGTCTTTCGGAGTTAACCTTCGGTATGCCTGCATCGGGGGTGGGTTCAGCCAAGGCTGACCCCTGGTTCTCGGACGCTGAGATCGGATCCGAGCTCAAAGCTAGATCCGAAATAAAGGCTGACCCGGAGATGGGATCGGGGAGAAGATCCGAAGTCGAGGCCTCGGGATCACTGGGCCCCTCAGGTAAAGCTGAGAACCGAGGAATGATCAGATCGCCCCGAGAGTCGGCGACATACTCCAGGTTACCGAACCTGATTTCCTGCTCAGGGGCAAAACTATCGATCTGGTCAAGGCGACTGGTCGGGTCGGCATGTAGAACGATGCTGCCAAACACGAAGAGCTGGCCGGGAACGAAGATGTCCCCGGTGCGGATGCCATCGCCGATGACTAAGCGAGCCATTGATCCTTTGACGATCCTACAGTGGAACTCTTAATGAAAGCACCAATGTCGGCACTAAAACAGGCAGATCTCTGGTAGGTGGTTCCGAACTGTGGATCTTGGAGTCAATGGGTAACAGGGAACGTAGAGACAACATTTACCCAGGTTCGGGCCCTCTCGAAGAGGTAAAACCCTATGTCTTGCTTGGTTGTATTGATGTGTAGGTATGTGTCGGAAGTCGGGCTCCGGGGAACCAAAGGTTCGAACACTGGGGTGAGCTCGTTCTACTGCTTCGTCTCCCACCACGGCTAAGCTACGGCGAGAGTGCGCTAGCGAGGGACGGGGCGAGGACTCGGCGGTTTACCCAGGTTCGGGCCACCTTGCGGTGTAAGACCCTACTCCTGCTTGGTTGGGATTGCTCTGGTGAGAGAGAGTACAAGGTTGGAGACGAAGGAATCAAAACCCATCCCCTCTACAATGGCAGCTCTGCCCTTTTATATCGGCCTTGGTCCTCTTCCCCCTCAAAACTTAGGCGGGAAGGGTTGCCACACTTGGCGATTTTGAAAGGGGACAGGCGCTCAGACTATCCTGACTAAAGGTGTCTTCGCCTGCCAAAGCATGATCCATGACGCGCCGGTGGGCTCGGTGATGACCTCCGCCCTGCGCGCCCGTCGTCTTGGTCTTCCTTCGCCGATCGGGCAACCTTTGGGGTTGCTTTGGAGAGTAGATAGCTGGCCCTGCTCCCTTAACACGAAAGAGGAAAACATCTTCATCCGCGCCTGCTAGCGCGGCCTCTACTGCTGCTCGTCGCCGCGCGCGTCACCCACGTGATGGGCTCCAGACCGCGCGGCACGCCGAACGGCCTTCGTCTTGAGCGCCTGCGGGAGGGGGCCTCGGGAGGCCACCTCGGAAAGCCGCCTCGCGAGGTCACTTTGGGAAGCCGCCTCGTGAGAGGGCCTCGCGAGGCCGTTGACGGTGGTGTTGAGTATTACTCGCCACTTCCTGAGGAGGGGGCCTCAGGAGGCCGGGGCCTCATGAGGAGTCTTGGTGAGATGCTCGGTGGTGACGGCCTGCTGGGCCCCTGCCAGGCATTGCGCCCTGGGCCAAAGGCAGACGGGCCTGGATACCCCGGGTTCCATGGGTCCGACAGTAGCCCCCGGGCCCGCGGCGCGCACGTTCCCGCCTACCGAGGGGCGAAACGGCGTGAGCCCTAACCGCCTGCGGCCAGGCGCGACACGTGGAGCACGATGTGACGGGCGACGCCCCCACTTCTCCCACGACGCCTCGGTAACCGCCCGCGCTAACATAAGTTCCGCCGCGGGCGACGCAAGACCATCATTGCTTTCCTTCTTACGTCCCATCCCCTTGCGACTTCCTTCCCGTGCACGGCTCCTTCTTCCTCTCCCAAAACTCTGTCGCCCTAAACCCTTGTTGCACCGCCATGGCGCCCCCGGGCAGGGAGGAAGAGGCGGCGGACACGGTGGTTGCGGAGGTGGCACCGGAGCCTGCTCTGAGTAGGCCCACAATTGTCAACGCCGAGGGGCTCAGCAAGGTGCTCCCAATGACCGCAGCTGCTTCCAACGAGTGGGGAGCCACTCGCATCTGGCCGGCTTCGCGCCCGACCGCCAACCTCGATGCCACCTATGCCATCCTCTTCCTTCCCGTGCTCTTCGCGGGCCTGCTTCCTCCATTCTCCGATTTCTTCAATGCCGTCCTCTCCCACTACCAAGTCCATGCGCTGCATCTCGAGCCGAACTCCGTCCTTCTCCTTTCCGCCTTTGCCTTTTTATGCGAGGCCTTCCTGGGCGTGACACCCTCAGTGGCGCTCTTCCGCCACTTCTTCAGCCTGCGGCTGACCGCGGCGAACCAATGTTCCGGGTGCATCTCATTCCGTATCGCCGACGAAGCAGCGGGCGACGGTATCGACATGAGGCTTACCAAGGAGGTTGAGGGCTTCAGGCGGCAATGGGTGTACATGGACACTGCCCAATACAGCCCCCTGCTGCAACTGCCCACGTCCCCGGCGGCGAGAAGCTCCGGGTGGGGGCAGGAAAGGCTCACGGACCCGAGGCTGGCACGGGTATGGAAGAGGTTGGCCGAGCTGAGGGCCGCGAAAGTGACGGTGGTCACGGTCATGAGGGAGTTCCTCCGGCGCCGCATAGCTCCCCTCCAGCGACACTCGCGCCCGATGTGGGCTTTCACTGGCCCGGAGGACCCGATGCGGTTGAGCGCGGATGGCTTGCTGCCGGAGGTGTTGAACGGGATGCTCCATGCCCTGACCGGCGAGAAGGCGAGTGAGCCGCCCATGGACGGGCTTCCCTTGTATCGTTACAAGAACAAGGAGGCATTGGCCGGCTCGATGCCACGCTTCGACCGGTGGGGACCACTCTCAGAGGGCCTCGAAGGGCCCCGGGACAACCCCTTTTTGGTGGTCCCGGGTTCAGGCGGCCGCGGCGACGTCGGGGCCTCGACGGGCGCCGCAGAAGGTGGAGGCGGCCCGGTTCGGCAGACCCGTTGCCGACTCGTCCGCGGGCTTCAAGATGATGACGACGTCACCCCGCCTGAGGCCTCGGCCACCGTGCCTGGCCAGGCGGAGGGCGCAGGAAGCCCCCGTGCGGCAGCTGCGAAGCTGCAGAGCTCCTGAAGCGGTGGCGAGGGCGGACCCCGCGGCCCTCCCACGAGGGGGGCCGATCGCGAGAAGGGGCCCCAAGAAGGCGACGGCGACGTTCCTCCGTGGCCGCTGAGGAAGAGGAGATGGTTTGCCAGGGACCAGTAAGTGCTCGGCCTCCCTTCTCCTGTGCCCGGCGCGTTGCACGCGCCTGAGCCCTTATTTCTCTCCTCTTTTTCAGGACCTCCTCGAGCAAGAAGAGGAAGAAGGAGGAGAGGTCCCCCCGGCCTGGCGAGGGCTTCACCGCCGGTTGCCAGGGTCGGGGGGCGTGAAGAGGGCGCCAACAGCCTCGCGATCGAGGCAGGCCTCGCGAGGGCAAAGGGGCAGGAGGCCCCTCCTGAGTCACAGACGAACGCGGCGCGGGGGTCCCAAGAAGGTGAGCCTCAAGAGGCATCGTCAGGAGGCGGCTCCGCGGTTCCCAGGGCGCCAACTGCCAGGGTGGACGTGGCAGCGACAGAGGCGGAGACGCTGGTTCTCCCACCCGGCACCATCGGAGGTGGTGGCGTCGCGGGGGGCCGGCAGGACTTGCCAGCACGTGGGGCCTTTTCTGGGGGGCCACCGAGCCCGCGGGGTGTGTCGCCACGGCGGGGCGGAGAGGGGGCCCCCGCGAGCTCCCCACTCCTGACCGGCGGCGCCGGGCCCCCGCGAGAGGGCGGCACTGGGGCGCACACTGGCTGGGCCCTGCAGCTTGTGAGTAGCAGGGCCGTGCTCAAGCGCGGGGCCCTGCAAGGTGCCAGGGCTGCCCTTGACCAGTAGGAAGCAGACCTCCGGGCGGAGGAGGCACGCATCATCGAGGAGCGCCGGTGCCTCGCGGAGAGGTAGCGCCAGCTTGATGTGGCCTTTAAACTGGGCCGCTATGGAAACGACGCCGCGTGGGAGAAGCACGAGAAGGCCGCCCAAGACGCGAAGGAAATCTTCGAGAACGCCGTCAGGGAGGCCGATGAGACCGACAGGCGGCGCGAGGCGGCGGAGACCCGCAGGAAGGAGCTCCAGGACCAGAACGCCTTGCTGGAGCGACAACTCCAGGCACGAAGAAACGCCATCTCCGCCCTCGAAGAGGGGCTGGCGGCCCGCGAGGCGGACCTTGACATCCGTGAGCGGGAGCTCGCGCGGTCGGCATCCGCGCAGGACTTGGAGCGCGAGCGGCTGGAGACGTTGGAGCGAGAGGTGTCCGCTGCCCAAAATTCCTACGCCGAGCGCCTAGACAAGGCCAACGCCAATTTGGCGGCCAAGGCAAAGAAGATCCAGGAGGATGCCGACAGGAGGGTTGCGCAGAGCCGTGAAGCGTTTGCCAACGAGAACAGCAAGAAGCTGAAGCGGCAGGAGGACCGCTTCAAGGCCAAGCGCGAGGAGTTCCAGCACGAGATCGCGGGCCTCAAGGAGATGCTCGCCGAAGCTGAAAGGCGGCGGGAGACCACGCTGAAGGCCAGGCCGACGCCGAGGCCGAGCTGTCCTCCCTCCGGCAGCAGGTGGGGGTGTCACTGCGGTCGTGGAGCAGGCGCGGGACGAGGCGGCCCGAGCGCGGGGGCGGCAACTCCAGCGCTCTAAGATGTTCCGCGCCCTCGAACTCCGGGCCCGCCGCGCCTTGGACTCCATTTGCAAGGAGGACGTCAGCAGCCCCCTCGAGACCCACGACGGCAGCTACCTCGACTTCTTCACCAAGCTCGTGGAGCGGCTCGAGGTGGGCGCCAAGAAGGTAGGCGGAATCGTCAAGGAGGAGAGCCGCGACCTCCTCACCCAGGCCACGACGCGCATCTTCAGCCATCTTCTGGACGCCAACCCCAACTTTGACTTCGGCAAGGTGATAGCTCCCGTCCCCGAGGAGGTCCGCGACACCCTTGGGAAGGCGGTGGAGGACCACGTGGATGCCCTGCACGAGCACTTCGCTCCTGGCGAGAGCTCGAGCCGAGTCGAGGGGGGTGACGATGACGGTGGCAGCGGCGATGATGGCGACATGTCTTCTTAGGTCCTTCCCCATATCCTGCGCATAGCTGATTGTGACCCCGTGGGGGCGTGAGGACAATGCTTTAGCATTTTAGGTACTTTGCTCCTGACTGTATCGAATGCCCGTGCCCTCGCAGCTCGTTTTGCTCTTTCTGCTTGTCATGGCGCTCTGCGTCGTTAGGACCTAGCCCCGAGCGGGCCATAACCGCTGCCGGTATGACGAGTCATGAGGGTTCCGCTCGCGCGATCTCCCGAGGCGGGGCCTGCAGGCTTCCTGAGGTCCTGAGGGGGCTACCTCGCGAGATCTTTCAGGGGACCTGCTCTTGAGATAACTGCACGCAGAGTACTTAACGACTGCGCGCGCTCGTCGATTCGCTCATGGGTATTATGCGAGGAGACAGGACACCAAGGACCTTGGTGCGGTGGCGTGCACGGGGGCAGGCCCGCGAGCTAGATCCCGGTTGCTTGGGTTCTCCGGTGCTGCTGGGACTGACCCGAGCACAGGCACCGCGTCCAGCCCCCACTCGCGTGAGGCTCATGAGGGAAGTCGTGAGCGCGCAAGGCTCGTGAGGCAAGGGGAAAACGAAACGCCATATAAGGAAATGGAAACTTTACTGAAGCAAGAGAGCAACCCATTACATAACCAAATAAAGATGCGGCTGCCGTGTCCGGCACGGGTCAGCTTGAGGTTGGTGCAACCCGTGGGGCGCCCTCAATTGCGCACCAAAATGAGAAAAAGAGTGTTGCCATGTACGGCACGGGTCAGCTTGAGGTTGGTGCAGCCCGTGGGGCGCCCTTAGTTGATTGTTCCGCCAGCGCGGAGCATGGGGCTTCCACAGGGGTGTGGGTATGATCGCGGGTCGATCGTTCCGCCAGCGCGGAGCATGGGGCTTCCACTTGGGCATGGGCGGGAGCTCTCGCGGGCCCATCAGGCGAACGCAATGAGAGGCTCCGGGGCGTGTACAGTCCCGTTTCGTTCGTACGCATGAGGGTCACGGGTAGAACTTGCGGAGGTGTTGGATGTTCCAGGCGTTAGGCACAGGAACTCCGTCCTCCGTCTCCAGCCGGGCTGAGCCGGGCCTGGAGACATGAGTAACCCTGAAAGGGCCTTCCCACATAGGTGAGAGTTTGTGAAGTCCCTCTCTGGAGAGGATCCTGCGCAGGACGAGGCCGCCGACCTCGAGAGTGCGAGGGCGGATGCTGCGGCTGTGGTCCCTGCTGGTACCTCGCGTCACGAAGGGCGGCCTGACGGCGGCCCTCCTCGAGGAGCAGCAGATCGGTCTCCCGCGAGCCATCCTGACGCGCCTCGTCGAAGGCGAGGACCCGCGGGGAGCCGCGCTTAAGCTCCAATGGGAGGACCGCCTCAGCGCCGTAGACGAGGAAGAAGGGCGTCTCGCCCGTAGGCTTGCTTGCCGTCGTGCGGACGGACCACAGCACGAACCGCCACTCTTCGAGCCAGCCTTTGACGCTCCCGAGCCGCGACCACGGGGCGCGCTCGCGAGACGTGAGCACGAGGCTCGGCGTCCAAAGTGTCTTCGCCTCACGAGGCCGGCTCGCGAGAGGCCACCCGTGAGGTCCCTGCGCAGCTCGTCTCCTGAGGGCCTGCATGTCGACAGTTCTCACGATAGGGGGAGTGTCACGCACCCGCGGCCGTTGCGTGAGGAGGTAAGGCACCAAGGACCTTGGTGAGGTGACGTGCACGGGAGCAGGCCCGCGAGCCAGAGCTCAGTCGCTTGGATTTGGCGGCACTGCAGGGACGGACCCGAGCACAGGCACCGTGCCTAGCCCCCGCTCATGGAGTTGGCCATGGGAGGGGTCACGCGCGCGTGGCGCTCTTCGGTTGGCACTGAACTTAACAGGCGATTGAGCAGGTAAGATAATTCATCAAGGTAGAATCAGCAAAATTTGTTACACAACCAAAAGGATAGGGTTCCGAGAGCGAAGCTCGAGAGGCGCGGCGAGAAGGAGCGAGGGCCGCGCGAGGCGACGCGTCGGGCGCACCTGGCAGAGCCGCGTTGTAGTAACGTCAGACCGCTTGGCGAGGCGCGCCAAGGGAGTCTGCTCCTCTGGAGCCAGGGGGCTCGCGAGGCCCTGGGACGAAGGGAGCCAGCCTCTGGAAAGAGGCTCCAGCGTTCCTCAGCCCAAAAGGCATGCGCATGCCGCCGACGGTGGGGCCAACGCCCTGGCCATCTCGCGGCAGCTGGAAGGGGTCATGCGGGCAGAGCTGGTTGAGGCTGGTGAAGTCGACGCACATGCGCTCCTTGCCGCCCTTCTCGGGGACGATGACTGGGTTGGCGAGCCACTCGAGATGGCGCACCCCACGAACGACTCCGGCTTCCTGGAGCTTCTGGACTTCCTTGACGACGAACTCTTGCTTCTCTGGCGCCTGGCGCCGTGCTTTCTGCTTGACCGGGCGTGCATTGGGGCACACCGCTAAGTGGTGCTCGATCACCTCCCTCGGCACACCGGACAAGTCGGATGCTTTCTAGGCGAAAACATCCGAGTTTGCCCGAAGGAAGGCGACGAGCGCGCTTTCCTATGCAGGAGGGAGGCCTGTGCCAATGGTGAAGGCAGGGCCGGAGCCGCTGCCATCCACCGACACCTTCTTCGTCTCGGCGCGGTCCTGAGAGAACAGCTGCTTCTTCTTCGCCGGCGCGGCCTCGAAAGGCTCGGCCGCGTCCTCGTCGGCCGGGTGCGCGACAGCGCCAGCCTTGTAGGCACGCTCGAGGGTGTTGGCTGCGTCCTTTTCGTCGCAGGCGATGGTGATGATGCCGCTACAGCCGGGCATCTTGAGGACGTTGTAGGCGTGATGGGTGGCCGCCATGAACTTGGTGAGAGCCGGGTAGCCCAAGATGGCGTTATAAGGCAGGCCGATGTGTGCCACGTCGAAGTCGATGAGCTCGGTGTGGTAGTTCTTGCGGGTGCCGAAGGTGACGGGGAGGCGCACTTGCCCCAGCGGGATGGTGGAGCCATCGGTCACTCCGGAGAAGGGCCTGGTCGGCATCAGCTGGTCGTAGGGCAGCTGGAGCGTCTCGAAGGTCTCGATGGAGAGTACGTTGAGGCCGGCACCCCCGTCGATGAGGGTCTTGGTGACCGCGACGTTGCTGATGGTGGGAGTGCACAGCATGGGGAGCGCGCCTGCAGAGGCCGTGGACTTGGGGTGGTCCTTGGAGTCGGAGGTGATGGCATACTATGACCACTTGAGGGGTCGCGCGACCTCAGGCCTCGGGAGGGCGGCGTACACCTCGCGAGAGAGTTGCTTGAAGTGGCGGATGGACGCGGGGGCTTGGGACCCGCCAAGGATGCAGGCGACCGGGCGAGGCTCCTGGTAGCCCACAGCGCCCTCGTCAGGCCGGTTGACGTCGTTCCTCCGGGGTGGCGGCGGTAGCGGCGGGAGAGCGGCGTTAGCCTGAGGACTCGCCTCACGAGGCTGGTCGCGCCAGGCGGCCTCACGAGGCTGGTCGCGCCAGCCCTGGCGGTAGTTGCCATTACTGTTGCGGCTGTCCCAGCGTTTGCCGCTGCGGCCACCTCCGTGGCCAACGCCGCGGCCGTTGCGGTCGTTCCGGCAGCTCTGGCGCTCGTCGCGGAGCAGCTTGAGCTCCTGGCAGTCTTCGGTGCTGTGGGAGAGGACGTTGTGAAAGGCGCAGAGTGGCCGGTTGTCCTTCCTGGGCTCGTCGAGGTCGCGGCCGCGCTTCTGCTCGGGCTCCGCCGCAAGCACGACAGGGCCCTTGCGCTTGACGTCCTTGCTCTTGGCCTTGGCGGTGTCGAGCGCCGCGTCGGGGTCGTTGTGGACGAAGAGGTGGCCTTCCTCAGCCTTGGCGCACTTGTCGGCGAGGTCGAGCAGCTCGAGCACGGAGTCGAGCTCACCGTTGATGGCGAGCTTCTCGCGCATCTTGACGTCCGTGACGCCGGTGGAGAACGCAGAGATGACGGCCGCGTCGGAGGCGCGCGGGATCTTGCTGCGCACCTGACTGAAGCGCTGGATGTACTTGCGGAGGGTCTCGTCTGGGCGCTGCAGAACACGCCGCAGGTCGTTGATGGTGAGGGAGCGGTCCTGTGTGCCCTTGAAGTTGGCGATGAACTGGCTACAGAGCTCGGCCCACGATGAGATGGAAGCCTCGGGGAGGTTCATGAGCCAGGAGCGCGGGCCGTCCTTGAGGGCCATGGGGAACCAGTTCGCCATGACCTTGTCGTCGCCGTTCGCCGCCTCGACGCTCAGCGCGTAGAGCTGGAGGAACTCCGTGGGGTTGGGGGTGCCGTCGTAGCGTGGAGGCAGCTCAGGCTTGAACTTCGCGGGCCAGACCACGTGACGCAGCTCGCGGGTGAAGGCACAGCAGCCCATGCCGCTCGAGGGGACGCCGCCAGTGAGGGCGGCGCGGTTTTGATGCCCGGCCACTGCAACGTCCTGAACGGCCTGGTCCTGGCGCTGGCGCTGCCGCTCGAGGAGCACTCGCGCGTGGGGGGGCGCGCGGCGGATGATCTGGCAACTGGCTTCATCTCGGGGGGCCCGGCGCGCTCGTCGCGCAGAGGAGGCGGCGGGGGAGCGCCATGCGCCGGGTCCCCAGCACGGGACGGCGGAGGGCGGAGCGAGCGAGAAAGCGCCGGAGCGTCCCCGGCGACGTTGACGAGCTCGGTGATGCGGCCAAGCCAGGCGTCGTAGCCGGTGTCATCCGGACGGTAGCGGAGCAGCTCACGCGCCATGAGCAGCGCGGCCTGCGGGTCCGGCGGCCCACGGTGGGCGAGGGAGGAGGCCGTGGCGGTGTGGCCGTCCGCCCGCATGGAGGGGTGCAAGGAGGAGTTCTGCTGCTCGCGGGCAGTAGGGTCGGTGGTGGCAGCAGCCTCGGCTTCGGGACGGCGGCGATTGCCGCGGGCCACCGGCTCTGTCTGAGCCACACGGCCAGCCCTGCGCTCGGCGCGCTCGTGACGTGCGTCGGCCATGGGGTTGGTGGAGCTGAGGGCGGAGCAGAAGAACGGTAGCGCACCCCTACCTGGCGCGCCAAATGTCGGAAGTCGGGCTCCGGGGACCCAAAGGTTCGAACACTGGGGTGAGCTCGTTCTACTGCTTCGTCTCCCACCACGGCTAAGCTACGGCGAGGCTACGGCGAGAGCGCGCTAGCGAGGGACGGGGCGAGGACTCGGCGCTTTACCCAGGTTCGGGCCACCTTGCGGTGTAAGACCCTACTCCTGCTTGGTTGGGATTGCTCTGGTGAGAGAGAGTACAAGGTTGGAGATGAAGGAATCAGAACCCATCCCCTCTACAATGGCAGCTCTGCCCTTTTATATCGGCCTTGGTCCTCTTCCCCCTCAAAACTTAGGCGGGAAGGGTTGCCACACTTGGCGATTTTGAAAGGGGACAGGCGCTCAGGCTATCCTGACTAAAGGTGGTCTTCGCCTGCCAAAGCATGATCCATGACGCGCCGGTGGACTCAGTGATGACCTCCGCCCTGCGCGCCCGTCGTTTTGGTCTTCCTTCGCTGATCGGGCAACCTTTGGGGTTGCTTTGGAGAGTAGATAGATGGCCCTGCTCCCTTAACACGAAAGAGGAAAACATCTTCATCCGCGCCTGCTGGCGCGGCCTCTGCTGCTGCTCGTCGCCGCGCGCGTCACCCACGTGATGGGCTCCAGACCGTGCGGCACGCCGAACGGCCTTCGTCTTGAGCGCCTGTGGGAGGGGGCCTCGGGAGGCCACCTCGGAAAGCCGCCTCGCGAGGTCACTTCGGGAAGCCGCCTCGTGAGAGGGCCTCGCAAGGCCGTTGACGGTGGTGCTGAGTATTACTCGCCACTTCCTGAGGAGGGGGCCTCAGGAGACTGGGGCCTCATGAGGAGTCTTGGTGAGATGCTCGGTGGTGACGGCCTGCTGGGCCCCTGCCAGGCGTTGCGCCCTGGGCCAAAGGCAGACGGGCCTGGATACCCCGGGTTCCATGGGTCCGACAGTATGACAATTACAGAGTTGATCTACCTCGAGACCGGATGAACTAAACCCTAGGTGGGTATGATGATAATGGTTCCCCCCTCTATGGACTAAACCCTTTGGTTTATATAGACACCAGAGGTACCTAGGGTTACATATGGTCGGTTGCCACCAGGGGATAAACACACCGGCCACGCTAAGCTTGACTTGGAGAAGACGCCAAGTCTTTGGAGGTTTCCTTCTGGAGCCCGGGGTCGCCTGTAGTCCGGACTTCCTTAACAGATTAGGGCGGCCCATCAATACGGCCCATGAGGGACAGGTAAGCGGCCCGTGGACCCCTTAGTCCAGGACACCCTCATCCGTACCGAGAAGACCTATCACTGGGGTCAGAAGGGGGGTGAGGGATGAATGACTGGTCTCTACGCCAGGCCTCCGGAAGGACCCGTGTGACCCAAGCTATCTACGATGACTATAGTAAGATTCACCTACCACCCACGCTGCTACAGTGGTGGTACCTCGTCACCACCCAACGAATGCCGCAAGAGGCTGGCAAGTACCCTGGGAGTAACACGCTGCCTCGAAAGGACGTCATCATCACAAGTACAAGCGTGCCATGGGTGACCATGCCATCGAAGTACAGGCTACGCTAGCCTACCACAATGTTTATTCAACCTATAGAGCCCTGGGGAGGTCTCTCCCGACGCTATAAATAGGGGAGGCCAAAGCCTCACAAGGGGTCGATCTTTCCATCTTGTAAACAGACACATTGTAGCTCTTTCCATTGAAATACAAACAAGGCATGAATAGGGTATTACACCAAGAAGGTGGCCCGAACCTGGGTAGCTCTTTGTGTTCTTCTGTAGTTCATCCACATCTCTCACTCATGACTTAGGATTGCTGGACATGTTCAGTCCCTGGCCGAATCTCAAAGGGTTGTTGTTCTACAACTCATATGTAGGTTATTAGAAACCGACGGCACCACAAAAGATTACATCGAATCAATCTCCGAAGAGAATATTGTATTGAAGATCAAAGAGAGAGAGAGAGAGAGAGAGAGAGAGAGAGAGCCTTCTAGCTACTGCTATGGACCCTTAGGTCCTGTGGGGAACTACTCACACATCATCAGAGAGGCAGTAAGGTTGATGTAGAAGCCCTCCGTGATCGATTCCCCCTCTGGTAGATCACCAAAAAAGGCCTCCAGATGGAAGCACGGAAGAACAGAGGCTTGCAGCGACGAAATAATTGTTTCGGGTCTCGCTCTGGGGGTTTTGGAATATTTGGGAATTTATAGTGCTGGAATTAGGTTAGACGGATCCATGAGGGGCCCATAAGACATCAGGGCGTGCCTACCCCCCTGGGCGGGCCCTGTTGTCTTGCCGTCTCCTCGTCTGGCTTCTAGTCCTCCCTCGAAGCTTCTAGGTTCCCTCCTAGTCCAGAAAAAAATCGTCAAAAAGTATCATAGCATTTGGACTCCGTTTGGTAGGGATTTTCTATAAAACCAAAAACATGCAGAAAACAACATCTGGCACTAGGCACTGGGTTAATAGGTTAGTTCCCAAAAATGATATAAAAATGCATATAAATCATACAAGATTGATAATATAATAGCATGAAACAATCAAAAATTATAGATACGTCGAAGACGTATCAGCATCCCCAAGCTTAATTCCTTCTCGTCCCCGAGTAGGTAAATGATAAAAACAGAATTTTTGATGTTGAATGCTACCTAACATGTCTTATCATGTAATCTCTTACGGTATGAATATTGAGAAATGATGAAGTAATTGATATCAACGTAATAATATCCATGAATACTAGAAAACAATCATTACTTTTCAAAATATATGATGCTTAACGAATGTTATCCCTACTCATTGAATTATGTAAGCATGGCATGAGTCCGTCTTCCTAATATAAGTACAAATCATGAGCACCCCGGTGCCAAACCAAGCAATTGTACCATACCTTTTCTCGCTTCAGCATTTTCAACTTCACTCAATATATGAGCGTGAGGCATGGACTTAGCACTATGGGTGGAATAGAATATGTTGGTAGAGGGTTATAAGGGAAGACCAAAATTGAAGAAAGTCTCGTATCAACATGGCTGATCGTTAGGCAATGGAGAGGCCTTACAATCGATATCAATGTGAGGAGTAGGGATTGCCATGCAACGGATGCACTAGAGCTATAAGTGTATGAAAGCTCGCTACTAAAACTAAGTGGGTGTGCATCCAACTTACTTGCTCATGAAGACCTCGGGCATTTGAGGAAGCCCGTCATCGGAATATACAAGCCAAGTTCTATAATGTAAAAAATTCCCACTAGTATATGAAAGTGACAAATCATGGAGACTCTCTATATGAAGAACATAGTGCTACTTTGAAGCACAAGTGTGGTAAAAGGATAGTAGCATTGCTCCTTCTCTCTTTTTCTCTTATTTTTATTTTATTTTATTTCTTTTCTTTTTTCATTTTTTTAGAACAATATCATGAACCTCATCCCCACTTTTTCTAGGACTGATTAGTCTCCATCATTCTTTACCTCACTAGGATAATGTTCTAATAATGATCATCACACTTCTTTTTACTTACAACTCGATAAACTGAAATAATATGACTTTATATGAATGCCTCTGGCAGTGTACTAGGATGTGCAATGATCTAGCGTAACATGTATTACAATGATGACCGGTGGCTTTGCCACAAATGCCATGTCAGCTCTATATGATCATGCAAAGCAATATGATGATGAACACACAAGTCATGTGAATAGTAACCATGGAAGTTGCATGGCAATATATCTCGGAATGGCTATGGAAATACCATGATAGGTAGGTATGGTGGCTGTTTTGAGGAAGGATATAATGAGGCTTATGTGTGATAGAGCATATCATTTCATGGGATTTGGACCAGCGAAGTTCGCACCAATTCTTGATGTGAAAATGGGCAATGCACGGTACCGGAGAGGCTAGCAAATTATGGATAGGTGGGAGTGTTGTATTAGTCCATGAACTCACATTAGTCATAAGAAACTCATATACTTATATATTGTGAAAGTTTTATTAGCCCTTGAAGCAAAGTATTACTCGCATACCCCTAGGGAGGAGGTTGGTAGGAGTTAACCATCGCGCGCTCCCAATTCGAACAATACAAAGGATTTCAAAGAGGAATAAATATGGTCCAACATCCCCGTCATGCCATGACAGACACTTTAATGAGTAATACATAAGAAGCTTTAATATTGATATTTTTATTAACCAATGATTATGAACTAATACCCTTTCATATTAGTACATCAATATAATTAAATCACACATTTCATATTCAGTGATCTCACATGAAAGTTTTTATTATACCACTCTTGTATACCTATCATTCTTGGACTAGTCTTATAAGCCGTGCACATTACCACTTCCTATTTAAGACTCTCAAAAAGATATAAGTGAAGCATGAGAGTGCAAATGATTTCTATAAAATATAACAACCGCCGTGCTCTAAAGATATAAGTGAAGCACATGAGCAACTGCCTAACTCAAAAGATATAAGTGAAGCGCATAGAGCATTCTAACAAATTATGACGAATGTGTGTCTCTCTCAGAAGGTGTGTCCAGCAAACAATTATTGTGGCAAACTAACAAACAAAATAAAACTATAGCACACGACGCTCCAAGCAAAACTCATATCATGTGATGAATAAAAATCTAGCTCCGAGTGATATTACTGATGAATTGTAGAAGAAAGATGGGATGCCATCCGGGGCATCCCCAAGCTTAGACGCTTGGGTCTTCCTTGAACATCGTGATCTCACCCAAAACTTGAAAACTTCAGCACACAAAACTCAACAGAAACTTCATGAGATCCGTTAGTATAATAAATCAATCATCCACTTTAGGTATTGTTATAAATAGATTCATAATTGTCCTTGCATAATACCTACTGTATTCTAACTTCTCCATGACTTATACCCTCCGATATAATCCATAGCATCATCAAAATAAGCACACTATGCAATAAAAACCAAATTTGTCTAAAACAGAACAGTCTGTAATGATCTGAACTAAAACCATACTTTTGTGACTCCAAAAATTCTAAAAAATTAGGAAAACATAGAAAATTTGTATGTCAATACTGTGTAAAACTTTTAGGATTTTATCACGTTCCAGTAAAATCAGAATATTCAAATAGTGGGTGCAAAAGTTTCTGTTCTTAAACAGCATCAATTCAACTATCATCTAAATCATCCCAAAGGCTTTACTTGGCACAAACACTAACTAAAAGATAAAAACACAATCATTACAGTAGCAATAATCATGTGGACTCAAGAAAATAAAATGAAAGCAAGAAAGATAACTATTGGGTTGCCTCCCAACAAGCGCTATTGTTTAATGCCCCTAGCTAGACATAATGCATAGTTTCAAGTATTATCATCCTTCGAAGCATGGCTAACCATCTCTTTACCAAATAGTTCAGTGTTATTACCAATCTTTCTTTTTCCCAACTTACTCTCTTTACCTTCATTGATTAATGAATCGAGTGATCAAGTTTTCCTGTAAGAGCTTCTATCTCAGTTTTCAGGATGCCAATTTTATCAACCTTTTGTTCCAAAGCATCATATTTCTTGTTTTGTAATACTATGTTGCCATTCACTTTAGTGGAAAGATTGCATAACCCTTTAAGATGAGCCTCCATACTAGATTTAGTTTCTTTAATTAATTTAGTTTGATGATAACTCACTAGGATGGTAGGTTCGATGGTCTCTATTCTTGGTTGTCCAAGCATACTTCTCATCCTTCCATAAGTGTCAAAAGCATTATTCCCAATGAAATCTTTCTCAAATATTAAATTCAAAAAATGTCTATGCTGGAGAGATAAACCGACATAAAAGCTTCTGAGTAATAATTTAACATGGCATTCGGGATAAGCCCTCGCTTGCATCTCTAGAAACCTATCCCAAGCTTCTTTTAAGGATTCATCACTCAACTGTTTAAAGTTTAAGATTTCAGAACTCTCACCAACGTAAGGAGGAAGGGGAACTTCCGGTGGAGAACTAGCCATAGCAATGAGCAAATAAAGCACACAAGATATTTTTGGTATTTTTGGTTTTTTAACGGAAACTAATAAAGACAAATAAAAACAAGTAAAAAGTAGAACAAGTAAATGATAGTGTGTATGAAGGGACCTTGAGTTGTTTGATGAAGTCTCCCCGGCAACGGTGCCAGAAATTCTTCTGCTAATTGTGATAGGCATTGGGATTTCCCCGAAGAGGAAGGGTGAAGTATTATAGTAGCAGATAGTATTTCCCTCAGTTAAGAATCAAGGTTTATCGAACCAATAGGAGATTCACGCAAACGACCTTTAGCAGTACCTACACACACAAAAGCAAATACTTGCACCCAACGCGGGCAAGATGGTTGTCAATCCCCTTGTACTCGTTAATTTCAAGGATTAATTCTGATAGTAGGAGATATATAAATTGCAAAACTAAATAAAACTAAATAAATTGCAGCAAGGTATTTAGGGTTTTAGTAATATGATTTAGATGGATCCGGGATCCATAGCTTTCACTAGAGGCATCTCTCTCAAGAACATGGCAACGGTGGGTACACAAATTACTGTTGGGCAATTGATAGAAAACCACATAGTTATGATGTTATTCATGGCATGATCAGTACATAGGCATTAAATCCATGACAAGTAGACCAAAACGATTCTGCATCTACTACTATTACTCCACTCCTCTACCGCTATCCAGCATGCATCTTGAGGTATTAAGTTCATAACAAACAAAGTAATGCATGGAGCATGATGACATAATGTAGACAGAATAAAACTAATCAATATGATCAAACCCCGTCGTTTTACCCTTAGTAGCAACAATACAAATACGTGCCTCCCTACCCCTTCTGTCACAAGGTGAGGACACCACAAGATTGAACCTACCACAAAGCACCTCTCCCACTGAAGATAAATCAATCTAGTTGGCCAAACCAAACAGATAGATCGGAGAGAAATACAAAGCTATAACAATCACACATAATAAAGTTCAGAAATAACTCAATTACTTTCAATGAACAATCTGATCATAAACCCATAATTCATCGGATCCCAACAAACGCACTGCAAAAGATTACAACGAATCGATCTCCGAAGAAAACATTGTATTGAAGATCAAAGAGAGAGAGAGAGAGACCATCTAGATACTGCTATGGACCCTCAGGTCCTGTGGGGAACTACTCACACATCATCGGAGAGTGTCGGTGTCGTGACGAGGTGCGTCACACACCCAACCGTGCGCCTCACGGTCGCCAGTGGATCAAGCTCAAGAAGATAAAGGAGTTGTGTGCTACTGACCCCCATGGTGGTAGCATGCAGATCTTCATGAAGAAGAAGAACAACAAGAAGATGCAACAGACAAGATGAGGGCTCGATGGTGGCATGCAAATCTTTGTACCAAAAAGGTTTGCATACCCCATCGGCGCTCACAAGTCTAGCTCATCAAGACATCCGGCAACGACGGATAACCAAGACCCGGGAATGACCTCACCCGACAATGGCTGTCCACAGCTGGCACGCACTCAGCCAGCCTTCGACACCAAGATACCGCCTTCCCTACGCATGGCACAGTGGTTCTGCGCTCGCAGGGCCCTCGTGCCACGCGGCCGGTGGGCACGCGCGCCATGCGATGGACAAGATGCAAGGGGTGACTCACTCACCCACGCCGCCGCATGGTGCCCACCTGTGACGAGACGTGTCACGCCTCGACACAGGGGTCACCTAAGTCGGTTTTGACAAGACAGGGGTCCGTTCCCGGAAGACAGAAGGCGATGACACCACATCGCGCATTTAATGCATCCACCTACCTGGTCAGATGAAGATTACTTTCCTTAGCCTCGAAGCCACCTGTGTTACCCCTTGGAGTATAAAAGGAGGACCAGGCCAAGAGGAGAGAGAGAAAAAGAGGGGAAAAAGAGGAAAAAGAGAGCCAACACAAAAGGTTGGACACTTGGTAGAACACCAGTAGAGATACTTGGCCCTCCTCGTTCCCAGGAAGGGTTTGTAGCTCTAATCCACCCATCAAACACACAAAAAGCAGGAGTAGGGTATTACGCATCATGCGGCCCGAACCTGGGTAAACCACTGTGTCTATTGTGCATGATTTGGTAGTGTAGGTCCGTGCCTTCGTGCCCCGATCCCGAACTAGCAGAAGGACGTCTTTCGTCCACGGTGTCACACGTGTGTTCTACACACGCGCCCTGACATCTGGTGCGCCAGGCAGGGGGGCGCTCATGCGGATCTACATCAACAAAGCCGCCAGCGTCTCTGTCGACGCTAGATTCATCATCATTGGCTCCTTCATCATCAAGCGGATGGCTAGGGTGCGGTTGCCCAAGATCGCGGTTTCACACCTTGGGTGTCCATAGCAGCTCCGCCCCTGCCGGCGGAAGGAGGGTGCCCCGCCTCGTGCTTGGAAGGACCCCATGTCTGGAAAAATCCGGACCATGAGGTTCGCTCCCGAAGGCAGAGAGGTGGGACATCATCCACGGTGCCTCAGGGCGGCTGCCACGAAGATCCCTCGCCGAGGGAAGGGTCTCGGGGTGGCTCGCCCCACGTACGCGTCACTCCGACAACTCAAGCAAGAGCCAGGCGAGCCACTCCGGGAGTAGATCCGGCGTTTTCGACAAGTGGAAGACAAGATTGAAGGACTCCCTGCTGCCTCTGTCATCACGACTTTCTACCTCAACGCTCGCAGTGCCCGGGTTCGCAAGGCGATGGCGGCTCGTTGGGTGCATACCGTGGCAGAGCTATACACCCTTGCTCACGAATGCGCCCAGGCGGAGGAAGCTAGCCACCTTTGGGGGGCTGGTGGATGCCGGCTTGCTGTCTCAAGGCCTGGGCCCATGAAGCATCCAGCGTTTATGGAGCCAGTACTGTTGGGGAGGCCAGTTGAGCAGAAGAACTCCTTCGTCATCAAGTTTGGACGCGCTGAAGATGGGACCCACACTGTCAGTATGGACCTAGATTTGGTCGGCGCCTAAGCCCAGCGGGCACCAAGGCGCCCTGGTGGCGTCCTATCCAGCACTTGAAGTGCTAAATAAGCTAAGTATCTACTGATTAGAGGGCGATGTAGGCATTAAGCCGCACCCCATGCAAAGTTGGCTGAGAACACTCGTTCCCGGATATGGAGTGCTACTGTCCTATTAATCTTTAAGTTTAAAAGAACTAGTTTGGTGCATGTATTTGTGGTTCGCCTAAATACCACCTTGATCCATGGTCGGAGACTTGAGGCGTGCATCACAAACACCCTCGCTTCAGCCGGATGCTTTTCTTCTTGTTGTTTAACCCGACGTGTTCCATTCTTTATATCCCGAGGGGTGTTCGTTCGAAGGTTCATCTTGCATGTTTTTATCATCTTACCGCGAGTCAAAAATCTCTCTTCGTTTCCTCTTTGTCGAAAGCATCGAGTGCAGAATGAGATAGTACGACGCGGTGGGTTGTGTTTTCATTACCCATCACAACATCCTTCTCGGCATGGAACTAGAGGGAAAAGGCTTGATGGAAAACTCCCTTTCAACTCATGTACATTGTGTTGTTGAGGGGAGTGAAGGCATTGATAAAACCACGTATACTCGTTTTAGTCCCACGGATCCGATGCTTTGAGCCTTGTCGAGATCGTCAAAGTTTCGCCCCTGGGGTGTTTGCCTCAGGGTGATCCCAGGGGTGATCGGCCTCTCAGCTCGGCTGAACGTATCGTCAAAACATGGGACTAAGATTGAGAGACGTTAGTTTTGTCGGTACCAACAGAAAGTCGTTGGCTCCTCCCTTCCAAGAAGCCCGAGATAACCATTCGATCGAACGAGCCTGCTTACTCAGAGCAGGTGAGTAGTGCAGTTGTTCAAGGGTAATGAGCGCACGATCCAAGAAAAGCACCTACGTGGGCATCGGGATGAAATTCCGTTACGAGGTGTACAAAGAAGGGCCTGCGCTGGACGATAATTCACATCAAGGGAGCCTGCCGTCGGTAGGTTCTGATGGGATCATCAATCAGCAGAAGGCCATGAGGAAAGCTACGGACGTTGATTGTCGTACTAGTACTCCAAAATTGCCGTCGGTTAGTGCAGACTCTGTTGCGATCCCAATCCTCGTCGCCCGACCCGGTGGCGGGGGCTGGGCCTCCATAGTCAAATACCCTGCTCCGTCAGGGGCTTCGGGTCCTTGGGTACATACCCTAGACCCCAAAGTGACTAATGGAAGAGCCTGTCGAGAAAGCCACCGTCGATTTGCAATCAAGTTCCGCAGGGAGTTGGGATACTACTGGTTTACACGAATGCGTGCCACAACCTATAAATGGTATCTGGCTCCCAAGTGGTTTCCGTCAAATACTTCCTCCCTAGACGGTACCCAGATTCGTTTCACAACTAGGCATACCCCTGGAAAACTAACTCAAGGCGAAGAGGGAGTGAAGTTTTGAAGATAACTGCATGGTGCTGTTCCCGGCTTTTGACAAATTGAATAATACGGTAGGCGCTAATTTGATGAAGGTCTGGTCGCTTTGTGGTTCCTCGTAATGATACCCAGATGAGTGATAGGAAGAAAACCCTCCTTGCTTCCTCTTGTGGAGCTGGGGAGGTAATCCCTGTTGAACTCGCGTACGATTCTACCCTCAAGTACTTGCCCAAACGCCACATCGCACATGGGCAGAAGTTAAACACAATGGTGTTGACTTCCCAGAGGAGAATCGTTCTCAGATTGTTATGCGTGTCGTGTGCGCATAACTAGGTACAAGGTGGCCAGCCTAGTCACCTGGCCTATGTCCGCGGATGTGGGAAAGTGGTCTCGTCCTTTGTCTGAATTCATCCGGAAGGGAGAACAACAAGACACCACCGTGACAGGAAGGCTCTTCCAGGGTAACTTTGAGCGCCAGATCACTCGAAAGGTTGATCGCCAGCTTGAAGTAGCGAATTCGCATGCCCCCAAAAAAGGCATTGGGGTTTGGCAGAACTTTATCTCTGCAAGAATTTCACCCAAGGGCGCTGATCGGATCCGCTCCGGGAAGCAACTATCATATTCTAACACAGGCACAGAACCTGGGAGTTCCTGGAATCGACGGGTTGGCCACCCGGGGGTTCCAGGGGCGAAAACAAGCAACAAATGAGAAATGCAAAGGTAGCTTTCGCTCCCGTTTCCACTCAGAAATCACTTCTCTCGTGGCATGCGCTGTAAGTTTGAAGGAGGCGTTCCCAAAAGTATGTCATGCACTTTGCTCCAAAGGCTGGTCACGACCAATCTGGAACGCCAGAATTCCGGAGGGCATTAACCTCACTAGCGATAGAAAAAGTCTCACACTTTTTCTGAGCAGGGTAAAGGTCATGGCAACCTAATTTGTTCCTGATTGCTACCTCGCTACACAGCCAATTGAGCGAAGCTAAGAAGGGAGTCGCAGAAACAGGGCCATTCAAGTTACCATTTATAGTAGCCAAAAGAAAATGGAGATTACATATATTCTTCCGCTCTGACTCATTCACGGGCTCCTATTTCTCTACTGTCCCTTTTTGGTTGACAGGACGACAAGGACTACTACTACTGCTGCTGCTGCTGCTATGCGCTTAGTTGGGATCAAAGTCCCTCTTCTTCTCAAGGTGCACCACGGCTTCCACCACGGATGACACTGCTCGCAGCTCCCTTGCAAGCACCCTGGAGTGAAGATCGTCCAAGACGGCGGACGTGGGCAGGAACGGATCCCGATGGTGAAGATTGGAGAGGATATGGGACGCCACGGTGATGGCAGCCTGAATCCCCTCTCGATTCAACGCTTTCTTCGTGAAGCCACTGAGATGCACCAAGTCTTCGGCGAGGAAGGTGAAGAAGGACGCCAGGTCAGGCATGCGTCGATCACTGAAGTCAACGGGGTGGTTGAAGGAGTTCATCCCTAGCGCCGGCATCACCGCACTGGCCTGCTGGTACGCGAGACGCAGCCGCTCCACTTGGGTGCTCGCGTCCAGCAGTGCCTTCCCAAGGCGGTCCTCGATGGCGTCACGACGGGCCCGCTCTCGGTTGACGCGCTCTCTCAGCGCATCCGCCTCGCGGTGGAAGCGATTCGCCGCCTCCTCCATAGCGGCCTACGACTGGTGGTACTTCTCGGCGGTGGATGCAAGCTCTTTCCTGAGCGTCGCATTCTGAAAACTGAACTCTCAATTTCGTCGGGGCACTCAATTTCCTCACGATAGGCAGATCGCACTGGCGAACTCCTAACTCCTCAGCCTGACCAAATTCGTCAGCGACCAGATGAACTTCGTCACTGTCGCTAGCAAATGCGTCAGCTGTACTGGAGATTTCCAAAGGCTTCACTCGAAGCGGCTTGTGTATGGGTTTTAGTAAGTTTGAGCATCACTTTGGAAATGTAAAATATGTTTCACCTAGACCCCCTTTAACAGTACGGTTTTTCCTATGACTCAAATAAGAAGAAAAGAAACTATAAAAACCAATGTCTTCAAGCTTGAAAGTCTTCACACCAATTTCTTCAAAGGCCGTACCAATTTCATCACCAAATTCTTCACTTGAAAAAATCTATTTTTAGGGGTCATCTTCCATGTGTTAAACCAAATCTTCAGGGACTCTGTCTCCTGTGTATACTCACAAACACATTAGTTCCTCAACCTATTTGTCTTCAATACTCCAAAACCACTAAGGGGGCACTTGATGCACTTACAATCTCTCCCTTTTTGGTGATTGATGACAAATTGGTTAGGCTTTCAACGGGAGTAAAAATAATTGAAGAGTAAGTACAGAGTTTGAAGAAATTGGTTACAAGATATTGAGGAACTCCCCCTGAAGATATGTATATGAGGAATTTGCTTTGGATTGCAAATGCACATGGCAGGTTGAAATTGTGGAGATCTCCCCCTATATCTTGGAATCCAATCATGCATCATCATAAGATACTTGAAGAATATGAATGCATGATGAAAATTGGTGTCTGACGAAATTGTGCATGCATGATGAACAGATATATTAGGATCAGAGCACGCACAATAAATGTAGCAAAAGAGTCAGACGACCAACAGTTATTTAAGTTACAACTCGTCAAAGAGCGAATCAAATGAAGTCCAAGAGTTGCAACTTAAGCAAAAACAGCCCATATATCAACCCGCTTGAAGACTAACTCACACTTCTCCCCCTTTGTCATCAGATGACCAAAAGGAGACAAGGTGAGGACTAACGCCCCTGAATAAAAACATCGCGATGAAGACTAGGGAGCGCCAGCGTTGTCGGGGTCGCGTGAAGCAGATGGACCAGTCGCATCGTCTTCAACAGCTTCATTTTCATCAGTCCTGCGCGATGAAGACTCTGAACTTGGCATGAGGGGTGGAACTTTGGTATTCTTGAACTTCTTCTGAGGCGGTTCGGCCCAGTCAAAGTCCATCTGGAAGTCCAAATCAGCAAGTTCTTCATTGGTCTTGAGGTGTGAAAGGATGGCCCATGATCTGTCAAAAATCTCATGAAGATAATAGCGGTTTTTACGGACTGAGTTATGCGTCACAGTCATGTTGGCTTGAACAGCAGCAAACTGACGCTTAACCCATCTGTGATTCCTGTCCACTTTCTGGTGAAGGCTGATGAGCAGCTCACGGTCTGTCATGACACGTGGTGCTTCAGGTGAAGAAATTGGCCGTGAAGCTTTTGCAGCAGTATCCTGGCTAGCAGTTTCATCACCAGTGGACTGAGATATTGGCTGATGAAAATGTCCATCCAAAGGACGTAAGCCTTCATCTACGGGAGTCTTGCCCTTGCCAGGAACTGAGGAGATGGTGCTCTGAAGAACTTCTACTTCAGGCAAATAGCTCAAGTGATTCTAACGGTCAGCCTTGTAGTGAATGACAGATCGGGATCTGATGAATCTCATGATCCATGGAGCATATGGCTTAAGATCAAAAGGCGACTGTGCCACTGTGACCAAAGTCCTCAGAAAGAAATCATGAATGTTGATGGGAGTGCCATGAATAATATGGAACAGCAAGTTCTTCATAATTCCTACAACTTTTTAGTGTTGGAGTTGTGACCCTTAATTGGACTGGGGGTTTTGGACAGAATGCGAAAAACAGTCCTTGGCACATATAGCAAATCCTTCACTAGGAAGGTTGTCCTAGGAGCATCTCCTTCAGCCATTGGCTTCATCAGCACTTGCATCAGGTGGTCGGGCAGCTCAGGTTCTTCATATATTCGCTTTGCTTCATCTTGGGGTGGATCAACGGGTAGAGCACGAAGAAGTTCTTCAATTGGTGCTTTATAGTGAGTGTCTTCACTCATCCATTCCAAAGCCCATGTAGCAATGTCTTTAGCCTCTCCAGAGAAATGCACAGTGGCGTAGAACTGAAGAATGAGTTCTTCATTCCAATCGCACACGTCAGAGCAGAAGCTGAGCAATCCAGCATCGTGAAGAACAGCCAGAACTGGCCGAAAGCACGGTAAAGACTCCATATCCACGTGAGGAATATGGCGATGCGGAAATACTTTGTTCTTATCGAACAACAGTGAAGCATAGAAATTCATCTGCGTCCTTGTCCAGAATCGCAGGCGCCTGATCTTGGCTGAGTCATAAGGGGACTCACCAATGAAGAAATTCTTCTCTTTGAAGAATTTGGCATTATCAAACTGAAGCCGCCCGAGGGTTCTGCCAATCTTGGGCATCACATGAACTGGTTGGAGGTTGTGCATCTTCTTGCGTACATCAAACACTGGTCGAGGGGACCCAGTGGAATCATTTGGATCGGTCACGGCAAGGGACTTAGCAATTTCCTTAGCAGTGGCGGTTGGAACAGTATCTGTGTCTGCTGAAGGAATTGAGTCTGCACGAGGAGGGGATGTATTGACGACATCAACCGTGGGCTCATCTTGAGCAGTTTCATCAGCTGCTGCAGCTGGTATTTCTTCAGGAATGCTCTGGAGTGATGATGGTTGTTTCTCCTCAGAGCCCGTATGAATTTCTTCAGTGACGGCGGGTGACTGTGGCACTTGTGTCAGAGGTGTGGTAAGGGGAGAGTTTGGATGGAAGGCTTCCCAAAATTCGTCAATGATCGGAGGGGTTGTAGCTCCATCAATATCCACATCCTCTTCAGTTTCTTCACTACTTCCAGTTGAAGCAGTGGCATGTTTTTCAGTCACCGGAACCTGTGAAGGCTTCCGAGACAGGACTTGGTGAAGCGAAGCATCTTCTTCGACTTCGATTTCTTCATCCACTTGCTCTGTGGTAGCAGCAGAGTGGTTCTCTTCATCATCATCAGCCTGAGGGATTTCATAATCCACCCCATATGGAACTATTTGAAGATCAACATCTGTAGGAGCAGGGGGCGCTGATGAGATAGGTATAGCATCAATTGGAACATCTGAAGACATTGGAGTCGTCTTCACTTTCTTCACTAGTGCAGTGATGGCAGGAGGAGCTGAAGCTTTTTCTCTTCTTTGCTTCCTTCTCCGCAGCCTTGGTTCTCTTCACTTCTGATGCAGAAGGAAGGGTGATAGTCTTCACAGATGAAGTCATTGGAGGAGCTGCTGCAGAGGAACTTGGTGGTTCAGTTTCTTCAGGCACGACTGATGCAGTCGCCCTGGCTGTTTCTTCAGGAATAACGTCGTCAGTTGCCCTTTTCTTGTACTTGTGGAGATAATGGCGCAGTCTCACTGGCCTGAGCTGTGGGTGGTGGAGCTGAAGAACTTGAGGGTGGCACTGTACCAAACTTGGCTGCCTCACGCTTGTTGTGGTCTTCAACAACCTGGTTGGTTGCAGCGATGAATCTGTCATGCACACCACAACAGTGACTTGACTGGCGTTCAAATTCTTCAGATAGCTTTTGAATTTCAGACTGCAAAGACACAAGCTGCTGAGGAGAAATTGAAAGCATGTTCTTCCACAGCTCCTTTTCTTTCTGCAGCTGTTGTTTCCTCACTAGTTTTGCTTGAGCAATTTTATGCTTTTCATTCAAAATGAAAGCTGATAACACATGACTCGGACCAGGAGGCAGATTCAATTCGTCAAGGGGCGTATCTGGCTTGGTGCACCAGATGTTAATGAAGTCTAGAAGCTTCTTGGGGTCCAGCAGCATAGGGACTGAAGAATTCTTAGCAATTGCTGCTTGCTCTTGCTTTCTTCTGAGGAACTCAGCAAGCTCATCTTCATCAGCCAGCCCATGTTCGTCAGCCTGTGGCACGACGGCCTTGTTTTTGGGACTTGGCCTGGTTCCACGGCCAGCAGTTACCTTTTTCTTCAGCGTGGGCAGTGAAGACGATGGTTGCCCACAAGCTGAGGCACTTGATGCAGCGATTGAGGCTGTTGGAAAGCCCTCGGTGCGCTGGCAAGATGCGAGCACGACCGGTGTTGAAGCTTTTGCTGCTGCCATTGACGAACTTGAAGCAGGAGGAGGCACTGAAGATTTTGATGTCTTGGGTGCTGAAGCCTTTGGGACTGACATCTTTGGCTTGCTGGCAGGCTTCTTCTGCATGGCTTTCTTCGGAGCACTTGCGCTGCCACTAGCACCAGCTTCAGCTGAGGCCTTTGTGGCCCGGTTGAATTCTTCAACGGCTTTCTGGGCTTGCTTCTGCAGTTTAGCTTGTTGCTTTGCCCATTCTTTGGGGAATTCTTCACCCCTACGGATGCTAGTTGGATGAGCAGTTTGGCCTTCAGCAAGTGGTGGCCTGTTGCATGGAGGCTTCACAGCAAAATCCTTCATGTACTTGGAGGTGACGAAATTGTAATCCCTCCACTGATAGGTCCAGTATCTCTTGATCTTTTGCATGCGCGTTTTGCGCTGCTCCTTTGTTTCTTTTCCATGAGTTTCCTCATCTGGAGTGCAATATCCATCATACAGATCGTCAGGAATCTCAAAAGCCGTATGTTCCTCTTTCTACTTGCCTCCTTTCTGAGGCATTTTCCCATCAGCCATTTTCTTCAGCTGAGGTTTTTGAACTTTTGAGGACTCTGAAGATGTTTGAAGGTTTTCCTCAAGCAATGCTGCAAATGAATTAATTTGATGAGAACCAAGAGATTCGTCTGCAGACATTGTACCTGTGAATAGAATATAGTTGCGAGGAAATAGGGAAGAGTCACATGCATTCTCAGAGATTTTTCAAAATAAACCAGGTGAAGAAATTGACCCTTATAGTCTTGACGCATTTCACTAAGTGTTCTTGACAAAGGTTCCAGAGTTGTACAGATTGAAGCAATTGCACAATCGAGGAATCTAGTTGTTAAGTGAAACTTAGATGAAAATACTCAAGACTGGCCAGAAGGAAGTGCTGAAGATTTGGAAAAGTGGTAAAAATAGTACTTGAAGATTTTGTGGTAGTAAAAAGATCAAACTGGGGAGGTAAAAATAACTTTTATTTACCCCAAGGATGAACTCGACGAACTGGACGACGAGGCGATGGAAATCGTTAGTTCAGATTTTCCGTGCCCTAACTTGGCGACGAAAGACGTTTACGGCGGCGGCGAAGGTGAAGAAATCCGCGGCCGGCGCGAGTACGACGGCGAAGAAGTCGAGGCAGTGAAGCTCTTCCTCTCCGGCGACGATGAGTTCTAGCGGCGGCACTAGGGTTTGAGAGCGACAGGGGCGCGAGGGAGAAATGAGTTGAGGTTGACGGGGTCAAGCCTTTATATAGGCGCGGTAAAAACCGAGCGGTCCGAAGATTTTGGACGGATAAGCCCCTGGCGTTTCGCATCTGAGTGACACGCGTCACACATGCATTTTCATCTCTATCCTCGCGTGCGAAGCGCGGGATGAAGTTACTGTGGCAACCGCCAAAAAAAATGATTAGAAAATTTTCAAAAAGTGTTCGCAATTTCTTCAGCTGACAAGGACACAGTGAAGACTTTGAACAGTGTCAAGTAGAACGCATATGAAGAATTTGTGAACAGAGTGGGTTGAGCTTAGCACAGACGGGAGCGGGTCCGATCACATCCACATAGACGACGAAAAAAAAACACCGAATGAAGAAATAGCTATATGTTGATGCTGTTGAGGACATGAAAAGCTCAAAACAAGATAACAAAAAGCAGTGAGGAAAAATCTCAAATGACGAAATTGCAAATGACAAAAAACTCAAATTTGACGACAGTCAAAAGAGGTGGTGGCGTTACCCTCCGTGTAAGAACTATGATGATTTCAGACACCACATACAATTGTCGTAGGGTTCTGAGAATCAAGTTCTTCATTAATTTCTTCACACTTAGAGGGTTAGTCTTCATTGATTGAAGAAAAACGTTACTTCGTGTGTTGTGCATCAAAGTCATCAAGAATGCATAAGCGTTAGGATGTGTGTCCTTTTCAAAGGACATTCGAAGATTCTAAGATGTTTAGCTCACACCGCAACATGCAAAACCTTCTCTCATCCAAGGGCTTTATGAAGATATCTGCAAGCTGGTCTTCAGTCTTCACGTGGTCGATGACGATGTCTCCCTTCAACACATGATCACGAAGAAAATGGTGACGAATCTCAATATGCTTCGTCCTTGAGTGTTGCACTAGGTTGTGGGCGATCTTGATGGCGCTCTCATTGTCGCAGTATAGTGGCACTTTCTTCACGTTGACGCCATAGTCCTTGAGGGTTTGCTTAATCCATAGTAACTGAGAGCAGCAGGCGCCAGCAGCAATGTACTCTGCCTCAACAGTAGAAAGTGAAACGTAGTTAGTTCTGCTTCTTCGAGGACCAACATACAAGAGATCGTCCGAGGAAATGGCATGTGCATGATGTTGACTTGCGATCCACACGATCACCAGCATAATCAGAATCGGAATATCCAGCAAGATCAAGTGAAGAGCCCTTGGGATACCATAGTCTAAGCGTTGGGGTGTGAGCCAAATATCAAAGAATTCGTTTCACAGCCTGGTGGTGTGATTCCTTCGGTGACGCTTGAAAGCGGGCACACATGCAAACGCTAAGCATAATATCTGGCCTAGATGCACATAGGTAAAGCAGCGAACCAATGATGGAGCGATATACCTTCTGATCGAAATCTTTACCATTTTCGTCAGTGTTGAGTTGGCCATTTGTTGGCATTGGTATCTTGAGGCCTTTGCAATCTTGCATTTTGAATTTCTTCAGGCAGTCTCTGAGGTATTTCTCCTGAGATATGAAGATGCCACTGGGTTGTTGACGAATTTGAAGCCCGAGGAAGAATTTCAACTCCCCCATCATAGACATCTGATATTCTTCTTGCATCATATGAGCAAATTCGTCACTGTATTTCTTGTTAGTGCAACCAAAGATAATATCATCAACATATATTTGGCATATGAACAGTTCACCATCATAAGATTTAGTGAAAAGAGTAGGGTCAAGTGAACCGGCCTTGAACCCCTTTTTCTTCAGGAATTCCTTCAGTGTGTCATACCAAGCCCTCGGGGCCTGCTTGAGGCCATAGAGAGCTTTGTTGAGTCTGAAGACTTTGTCAGGATGCTTTGGGTCCTCAAAACCTAGTGGTTGAGCAACATATACTTCTTCCTCAAGCTTACCATTGAGGAATACACTTTTCACATCCATTTGATATAAGAGGATATCATGATGGTTAGCATATGTAAGCAATATACAAATGGCTTCAAGCCTAGCAACATGTGCAAATGTTTCATCGAAATCAATACCCTCAACCTGTGTGTAGCCTTGAGCTACAAGACGAGCCTTATTCCTCACCACTTGGCCATTTTCGTCTTGTTTGTTGCGGTAGATCCACTTAGTGCCGATGATATTGTGCTTGCGTGGATCAGGACGCTTGACAAGCTCCCACACATTGTTGAGCTCGAATTGACGCAATTCATCTTGCATCGCTTGAATCCATTCAGGTTCCAGAAAGGCTTCATCAACTTTGGTGGGCTCTGAAATAGAGACAAACGCGTAATGCCCACAAAAGTTAGCTAAATGTGAAGCTCTTGAGCGAGTGAGGGGACCAGGTGCATTGATGTTGTCGAGGATCTTCTCAATCTGCACTTCATTTGCCACTCGTGGATGTGCTGGACGAGTGCCTTGATGTTGTTGTTGCTGTGCAGAATCCTCAGCATCATTTTTGCCAGGATGTTCATTTTCTTCACGACGAGGAACAACCACTTCTTCATCAGCAACTATTTCTTCACTAGGCACAATTTCACCAGTGCCCATCAGCTTGATAGATTCCTCAGGTGGCATTTCATCTAGCAGGAGGCAGGTGCTCTCTTTGTGAGCCGTTAGTTTCATTGAACCGCACATCTACAGTTTCAACAACCTTGTGGTGGAAGGAGTTGAAGACTCTGTAGGTGTGCGAGTCCTTTCCGTAACCAAGCATAAAACCTTCATGTGCTTTCGGTGCAAATTTAGAATTGTGATGAGGATCTCTAATCCAACATTTAGCACCGAAGACTTTGAAATAACTCACATTGGGTTTCTTGTCATTGAGGAGTTCATATGAGGTCTTCTTGAGGAATTTGTGAAGATATACCCGGTTGATGATGTGGCATGCAGTGTCAATTGCCTCAGGCCAGAAGTGACGAGGAGTCTTGTATTCATCAAGCATAGTGCGCGCCATCTCGATGAGGGTTCTGTTCTTGCGCTCCATGACTCCATTCTGCTGTGGAGTGTAGGGAGCAGAGAGCTCATGAGTAATACCAAGTTCATCAAGATAATCATCGAGGCCTGTGTTCTTGAACTCAGTGCCATTGTCACTCCTGATGTGCTTGATCTTGAGACCATAATTCGTTATGGCCCGATTGGAGAATCATCTGAAGACATTCTGAACTTCAGTCTTGTAGGTAATGATGTGCACCCAGGTGTAGCGAGAGTAGTCATCAACAATGATGAATCCGTAGAGAGATGCTGCATTGGTTAGTGTGGCATAATGTGTAGGACCAAACAAATCCATATGAAGCAACTCAAAAGGACGAGTAGTGGTCATGATTGACTTCGCCTAGTGCTTGGCTCTAGTCATCTTTCCAGACTCACAAGCGCCACAGAGGTGATCCTTGATGAATTTGACACCCTCGACGCCAATGATATGCTTCTTCTTGACGAGAGTGCTCAAATTCCTCATTCCAGCATGTCCAAGTCGTCGATGCCATAGCCAGCATTCCGAAGCTTTTGCCATTAGACATGTTGCGGGCTGAGGACCTGTAGATAAATCTACAATATACAAGTCACCTCTCCTAAAGCCTTCGAAGACTTTGGATTTGTCAGATTCCAACAGCACAATGCATCTATATTTGCCAAAGATGACAATCATATCAAGATCACAAAGCATTGAGACAGACATGAGGTTGAATCCAATGGACTCGACAAGCATCACCTTTTCCATGTGTCGATCCTTTGAAATAGCAACCTTACCTAGACCCAATACCTTGCTTTTTCCTTTGTCAGCGCATGTGATATGCTTCAGATAAGACGGAGTAAGGGGAGCATCAGTGAGGAGATTCCTATCTCCAGTCATGTGATTCGTGCAGCCACTGTCCAAGACCCATTCAGTGGCTGAAGGTGTATCATCCTGTAGAAGCATTAGTTTGACTTACAAATTCATATGCTTCAAAGTGAAGAATATGATGATGATCAATTTCGTCAGACAATTTTCATCAATGAATAATATCAAGTAGCATAAGGGATGTGTGAAATGAAGCATTCATTCCAGCATGATTAGCTTGCATCCCAACAGGCATTTTGTCAGGTCTTCAGCAAATTCATCAGACATTTAGTTGTCTGAAGACCTGACCCTGCAGAAGAGATTAGTTCTTCTTCTTAACCACCCACATCTGAATGGGTGGCTGAGAAGCAATGTGACGAAGTGCATTGATGGAGAACTTAGGCATTGAAGAATATGCATTTCTCTTCACAGGAGGGTTATAGTAATTGAATGAATAAGCAGAGAAATTCTTCGAAGATTTGTGAACATAGTGGTTCGAAGAATAATGCTCATATTCATCAAATTGTTGTTTGTTTCCCTGCGAAACA
This sequence comes from Elymus sibiricus, assembly GCA_039707655.1. Classification (NCBI taxonomy): domain Eukaryota; kingdom Viridiplantae; phylum Streptophyta; class Magnoliopsida; order Poales; family Poaceae; genus Elymus; species Elymus sibiricus. The sequence goes on from CM077668.1 coordinate 204,818,847, forward strand.
GAGGCATTAGTGCGACCATAAGTGGGTCTGCGTCCATTTGACGACTTTGATCCCTGTGAAGAATTTGCACTGGGAAGTTTCTTCTTCGTCGGTGGTGTCATGATGACATTCACTTGAAGATTTTCCAGAAGGCTTTTAGGAACCCAGATTTTCTTCACAGGTGGACCGTTCCTGCAGTTAGTACCAATGAATCTGGCAAAGACCTCACCATTCTGATTCTTGAACAGTTTATAGTTGGAGTCAAATGACTCATCTGAAGAATATGAAGAATCACAAGTATAGCCAGATAAAGTGGATGGGTCTACTGGAGGTCCCTTTGCAGCAACCCATGTGGTTTTGGGATACTGCTCAGGCTTCCAATACGAACCATCAGCGTTGAGCATTCTCTCAAAGGCAATACCCTCTTTCCTAGGGTTCCTGTGAAGAATTTACTTTTTGAGCACGTCACACAGGGTTTGATGCCCTTTGAGGCTTTTGTACATGCCAGTGACATACAATTCCTTCAGCCCTGCATTTTCATCAGTATCACTGGTGGCTTCCTCAGATGAGGGGTTAGTGGCCACCGTAGCAGTTGAAGCAATTGCAAGTACAGAAGCATTTGAACATTCAGCTGAAGAATTAGCATTATCACGTTCAAGGCATTTTAAGCATGGTGCAACAAATTCTTCCTGAGCGGTACTGATCTGTTGAGCGAGGAGTGAATCGTTTTCTTTTTGAAGATCATCATGAGACGCTCTCAGCTTCTCGAGATCTTGCTTCCTTTGAAGAAATTCATAGGACAGCTTCTCATGTTCAGCTGAGAGGGACACATGACGACTTTCAAGTTCGTCATATTGAGACTTAAGCCTTCTGAGATCCTCAGACAAGGCATGACTACGATCCATTTCCTCGTCCAACAGGTCATCGCTTTTGTCTAGCAGTTTTTGAATCTTTTCCATGGCATGTTGCTGTTCAGTTGCAATTTTAGCAAGTTTCTTATAGCTTGGTTTAGATTCACACTTAGAGTCATCATCACTGGAGGTTTCAAATTAAGCTTCTCGTGAGGTTACCTTTGCACCTCGAGCCATGAAGCAATAGGTGGGAGTGTAGTCATCAGCACAGTCATCATTTTTGGTGGAGATACCATTATCCTCAGTGTTGAAGATGGACTTGCTGACGTACTCAGTAGCGAGTGCAAGGCTTGCCACACTAGTGTCTGACTCCTCCTCAGATTCCTCAGCTTGCTGATCATCAAATTCTTCTTCAGAATCCATTTCCTTCCCAAGGAATGCACGAGCTTTGCTAGAACTAGATTTCTTGTGAGATGAGGACTTTGATGAAGACTTTGAGGACTTCTTCTTTTTGCCATCAGATTCATCATCATCCCTGCTCTTCTTCTTCTTTTGCCAGAGAGGGCAGTCGGCGATGTAGTGGCCTGGCTTCTTGCATTTGTGACAGGTTCTTTTGTTGTAGTCTCGAGCAGACGCTTCTCCAGTGTTCTTCGAGTCATACTTTCAAGATTTTCCGAATCTGTTCTTCTTGGAAAACTTCTGGAACTTCTTCACCAGCATAGCCAGTTCTCTGCCAATTTCCTCAGCACCGTCAGAACTGCTCTCATACTCCTCTTCTTCTTCTTCAGATGAAGAAATAGTCTTGGCTTTTGCTTTAGCCTTCAGAGCGCGAGGGCGACCATAGCTGGGTCCATACATGTCTCTCTTCTCTGCTTGCTGGAATTCATGTGTGTTGAGCCTCTCAAGAATATCAGCAGGATCCAGAGACTTGTAATCAGGGCGCTCTTGAATCATCAGTGCCAAAGTGTCGAAGGAACTGTCCAGAGACCTCAACAACTTCTTCACTACCTCATGATCAGTGATGTCAGCAGCACCAAGAGCTTGAAGCTCATTGGAGATATCAGTGAGGCGATCGAAGGTTTGCTGCATATTTTCGTTGTCGAGTCTTTTGAAGCGATTGAAGAGATTGCGCAGAACATCAACTCGGGTGTCACGTTGAGTGGAAACACCCTCATTCACTTTTGAAAGCCGGTCCCAGATAAGCTTCGAGGTTTCCAGTGCACTCACTCTGCCATACTGTCCTTTGTTGAGATGACCATAGATGATGTTCTTCGCTTGAGAGTCCAGTTGCTTGAATCTCTTCACATCAGCAGCATTGATACTTGGTGAAATGGTGGGGACGCCATTCTCAACGACGAACCAGAGATCATTGTCAATAGCCTCAAGATGCATTCGCATCTTGTTCTTCCAGTAGGGATAGTCTGTGCCATCGAAGATGGGGCACGCAACGGAGACCTTGATCATACCTGCGGTCGACATGACTAAAACTCCAGGTGGTTAAACCAAAATCACACAGAACAAGGGAGCACCTTGCTCTGATACCAATTGAAAGCGCAGGTTATCTCCCAGAGGGGGGGTGAATGGGAGATTATTAGAAATTCGTCAAACTCTGATGAATTTGACGAAGATCAGAGTGAAGAAATAGAAACGCAAGTGAAACTAAGTCATCACAGAAGTAGAGTACATGCGAACAGGATACATAAGGGTGAAGAACATGCAATCATACACGCATGAAGAATATGAACTGAGGAAATAAAAGATAGCATGATCAAATACTTTAGTTCAAATTCGTCAGAGGATAGATCACAAATTCTTCAGTAGCGGAATAAAGTAAGAGAGGGTGAGGAATTTGAAACCAGGTTGGCTCGGTGAAGACAATGAAATTTGGTAGACTAGTTCCAGTTGCTGCATCAACTGTATGTCTGGTTGAGGCGGCTGAGTCGCAACTCAGAGGACACTTAGTCCTCACCGTATTCCTCTTGAGCTAAGGTCACTTAGACCTCGCCCAATCACTCGTGGTAAGTCTTCAAGGTAGACTTCCAAAACCTTCACAGACTTGTTCACCGGCACGCCACAATAACTCTTGGGTGCTCAGAACATGACGCCTAACCGTCTGGAGGAATGACAGTCCTCAAAGGTAACAAGCGTCGGATCACACAGATCAATCTCTTCAGTGATGCTCAATCACTTAGGCTCTGGTTGGGTTTTTCCTCACTTGGGTTCTCACAAAGTCGTCAGAGGATGGGTTGCTCTCAAATGACAAGTGCCAAGTTCTCTCGGAGCAGCCAACCAACAAGTGGTTGTGGGGGGCAGCTATTTATAGCCAGGGGGCAACCCGACATAAAATGTCATAAATGCCCTTGTCTGATTCGGCCGTTGTCAGGATAAGGATCCACTCGACAGCTGGCACGCGGCGCAGCAACGGTCTGAAAACTGAACTCTCAATTTCGTCGGGGCACTCAATTTCCTCACGATAGGCAGATCGCACTGGCGAACTCCTAACTCCTCAGCCTGACCAAATTGGTCAGCGACCAGATAAACTTCGTCACTGTCGCTAGCAAATGCGTCAGCTGTACTGGAGATTTCCAAAGTCTTCAAGCTTCAAAGTCTTCACATCAATTTCTTCAAAGGCCGTACCAATTTCATCACCAAATTCTTCACTTGAAAAAATCTATTTTTAGGGGTCGTCTTCCATGTGTTAAACCAAATCTTCAGGGACTCTGTCTCCTGTGTATACTCACAAACACATTAGTTCCTCAACCTATTTGTCTTCAATACTCCAAAACCACTAAGGGGCACTTGATGCACTTACAAGAATAAATGAGGTTGGAATAGAGTATATTTTGACTCTTACGTAAAAGTAAACTTGAATAATAAAATATAGTCCCTTCGCAGAGGAAGCAGAGGTTGTCATGCGCTTTTGATTTTTAGATGTGCAAACTCTTAATGCAAAGGAACGTCACTTTATATTGCCCCTTACGATGGCGACCTTTATTGAGCAGTCTGTCGCTTTTATTTCTTCACCATCATAAGATCGTACAAAGCTTATTTTCCCTTCCAATAAATGATCATACATATTTAAGATCATTTTTTATTGCTTGCACCGATGAGAACTTACTTGAAGGGTCTTGTTCAATCCATAGGTAGATATGGTGGACTCTCATGGCAAGAAACTGGATTTAAGGGTATTTGGATGCACAAGTAGTATCTCTACTTAGTGCGGAATTTTTGGTTAGCAAAAGATTATAAGCAAGCACCACATGTTGGAGGATCCATGACAATATAATTTCTATGCAAATATACATAAACATAACTCATTATGTTGTCTTCCTTGTTCAATATCAACAATTTCACCATGTTTGGAAATAATTAATGTGTGTTCACAATCATAAGAGATGTCCAAGATAGTGTATTTGCATGTGAAATCTCTCTCCCTTATTTATTCATTCATGAATTGTTTGAATTACCAATGCTATGTTTATTAACTTCCAACAAACTTTATTACCTATATATACCCCTTTATGTGAAGTCAATACTTCCCATGGGATAAGCATACGGAATTTATTATTGCAAAGATTGAGATGCAAAGCAACAAAAAGTAAAGGATACTCATATTCATACTAATCTTTATTATATAAACTCTCACACATGACTGCATAGATAGCACTGGCATGAAACAAACACTCAAAACTACTCATACTAATACTTTTTCGAGATCACGAAATAACTAAAAATCGAGCTAAGATAGATAATAATGATAAAAAGGTGATGGCGATACGATACTGGGGCACCTCCCCCAAGCTTGGAACAAGCCAAGGGTGATGCCCATACCTGAGTACTTAAGTTTCCTTCTTCGGTGATGGTGGTGGTGATGAAGTGGTAGGCTTGTCCTCCTTAGATGAAAGTGAAGTCATCTTGGCAATAATATTGTGAGCATGATTCTGCTATTCGACTATAATAACCTCTTGTGTAAGTGCCCTATTTTGAGCACACATTGCATCAGCGGCCTTCAATGCTTCTACACATGAAGGAGGGAGATCATGATATGGCGTTGGAAGTATATTTTCCTGCACACGACGAGGAGAGTTATTTTGAACATTGATGACTCCAACCACGGTAGGTGAGATTGGCTCCTGAGACTCGTTCTCCTCCATATCTTCAAGAGGGAGCGGAGGAGAATCTCCTTCATCCCCCTATCCTTGCTTCGGGTTCCCTCCGTGGTCTCCTCACAATCCGGGGCATCCGGCTCTCCCGCCGACCACTCGTAGTAAACCTCACTGCAGAGACGTTTACCCGGGGCTGGTCGAACGATGTGATGCTTGGTGATAAGCTTAGGAGGGGCCATGAAGGTCCAGGTCCTGAAATCCTGGCAAAAAACAGCTCAAAAAGAAAACAGAAGAAAAACTTGCGATACGGAGGTCAAAACATCGAGGAGTATATAATGAACTTTTATCTTGCAAGACAAGTATACGGAAAGAATACGGAGTCGACAAAGTGTGAGGGGCCCACAAGCTCAGGCGGCGTGCCCAGGGGGTAGGGCGCACCCCTAGGGCTTGTGGCCTCCCCGTGGACTCTCTCGGTTGTTTCTCATTTTTCTAACTTTTTAAATATTCCAAAACCGACAGAAAGTATTTTTATAAAAAATTTAGAGTCGGTTTACTTACCGTACCACGTACCTATTCCTTTTTCAGGATTCTGGAGTGCTCGGAAAGGTTTCTTCTATGTAGTCATCCAGTGTAATTACTTGAATAACGTCGGAATTAATGTTAATGGTCACTACTGGTAGTATTTTTTATGCGTAAGCTGCTCATCATGAAAGTTATTTATGTTTGTGTATGTGGCAATCTGTTTTCTTCAGTTTTTACCCTTGTTTTTCTCTTAGAAATTTGCAGTTGTCATACTGAACTCAAGATTGTGCTGTGATTTTTTAGTTGGAGAATGTGAGATAATTTTTCTTCCGTTGCAACGCACGGGTATATTTGCTACTAATACTAATAATAATTCGCTAAAACAGATATCGACATTTTTGTGTAATCTTTGTCTTTGGAACACTATGTTTATTCCTTTTTTTTTGATTCTTTTGAGATATAAGCAATGAAAAAAAAATAACGTGCTATGACAAAATAGCGCTACCCTAAAAATACGCTATTAGCGTGCTATTAGCGAGAAATTGTATACTGATTTACTTAATGAGGCATTTCTCAAAACGCTACACCGTGCTATTAACGGTGATATAGCGTGCTATTTTTTCAATAATTATAAGTAGCGGAGACATATTTTTTTAGGGAGGAGAAAGCTTTGCTGGAGGAGAAAACCGAGAAAGCAAGGCAAAGAAAGGCCAAACCTATCGAGAGAGACAGAGACAGACAGGTGGCAGGGAAGGCTTCCTCCTGGCGCCGCGAACAAAATTCCTTGCTTCCCCGGCGGCGGCTCGAATCGGAATACCCATTTATCCATCCCCGCAAGCACCCTTCCACCGCCTCCTCCCCCAATGGCGTATAAATCGTGTACGAGCCCACCGTGCCCCCCACCATCACGTTTCTGGCGATGGCGACGGCGACGGCCTCGACGTCGATGGTGGTGAGGCGGAGGCGGAACGCGCTGGCGCAGACGCTGGCGTCGCGGAGGCTTCTGGAGGGCGTGGCGGAGCCCGGAGAGCGGGTGCCCGAAGCCTTGGCCCCAGAGGTGATGCCATTCATCCGCGCAGCCGACGAGGTCGAGCTGCTCAACCCGCGGGTCGCGTTCCTCTGTAAGTCACGACCACCCCACCCCACATTTTTATACAACAAAAAATGATGCTAGCCCCCCCTACGGACGAGCACCAAATATGATTAGTCTGTGTAGATACATACATGCAGGCTATTCAAGTGCACAAGCACAATGCAGATTGACCCACGAGTCCACCACCACTTCAACTCACAACAAATCTTGCACTTTTCAGTGGAAAATTACTTCTCATACGATGATACGATGCTACTCGGCACAGTATTGAGTAGTAATTAGGTACACCGTGCAACACTCCTCACTGCTTTGTAACATTAATCATCAATCCATTCATTGTCAATTTTTTTTTCGAAATGGAGGGTTTTTCCCAGGCCTCTGCATCTGGCGATGCACACGATCATCCTAACTAAAAAAGAACGTACCAAAGATCCACACCGTTATACAAAATTCGAAACCCCCCCCCCCCCCCCACCGAACAACAGGGCCATAACAAGATTAGATGACTCAATCACATATCGTCATCCAAACGGGCTGAACAAATCCTCCCACTGGTTGCACCCAAAGTTCGTGGATGCCTGGGCCTCTGCACGAATCAGGGAGGACCAACAACTCGGTGTCACTCTACAAATCACATATGTTTTTCACCTATAGTTGGGCGTGTCACACTCACACACCATAAATATGGATAAATGTATAAAGGAAAATGATCTTGACCCGGTGCCGTGTGCACCCTAGTAGTATAACCTAGGTACGCCCAAGTACGTATCCATCCTGTAGCTCTGAAAATGATTTGCAATTTTGTTTTTGTTTGGATATGTTAAAAAAAATCATTGCAACAATTCCGTATCACCCAAAGTAAAGCATAGATGCCCACACGTATTTGTGCCTTAAGCTTATTTTTTTGAAACGGAGGCATAAGATTTGCCTCATCTACTCCGCCTTTCCAACCGGTCGGCTGTCCAAAATTACTCGCCATGTTTAAGGCATACCAAAGATCCACAGAGTATTAAATAAGGAGGGAATAGAGTTTTAGAGTTTTACAAGTACACCACGATTACGACATGACAATTACTCGCGCAATACAATATGCCCTAGATGCTTAGCGCCCGTGGTAATCCAAAGCTTTGCCTCGTCGCTAATCAAACGGAATAAGATGGGGGGGGGGGGGCGCTCTTGCGTCGGAAGACGAGAGAATTCTCTCATTCCAGAGGGTCCAAGAGACAAGCATGGTGAGGGACGCCATTGCTTGCCTATTCGGGTTTGCAAATCGGTTCTCTTGTCCCACCAATCCATGACGGAGTCCTCCATGTGCCAAGTCGAAGTGTTGACATGAGCAAGGCCAAATTTCTCGAAGACCAAACGCCAAAGCCTAAGTGTGTGGCGACACTTGAAGAAGAGATGTGGTCCGGTTTCTTGCTCCCTCTTGCGAAGAGGACAAAGGCCGCAATTTGCCCAACCCCGCCTTTCCAACCGGTCGGCTGTCCAAATCCGATCTTGAAGTGCAAGCCATGTGAAGAATTCAACTTTTGGGGGTTCCCAAACCTTCCACACCATGCGTTCCATTGGGGAGAGGGTCATCCCAAGGAACTGCGCTTTGTAAGCGGTGGTCGCCGAATATATCCCATCATTTGAGTGCTTCCAAAGAATGTAGTCTTCCACAAGGTCTTCAAGATGGAAGTCATGAACAAGCATCCAAAGAGTGAAGAACTCCCGGACGTGGGCATCGGAGACGATGGTGTTGTGGTTGATCTTGAGGATCCAAGCATTATCTTTAAGGGCTTCGTGCACCTTCCAATTCTTTCTTCTTGAGGCTTCAAAAATCAGTGGTGCGATGTCCTTAGGCTTGCGCCCAAGGAGCCATGGGGAATCCTAAAATGGCGTTTTCGCACCATTACCGACAGTGATTGTGGTGGAGGCATAGAAAAAAATCAAGGTCCTCATTGCATGGGTTTCCAAGCCCAACCCACAACTTGTTTGTCTCTTTCAATTCATACCACGGCCAATGAAGGCGAAGAGCACAAGCAAATTTGTCGGTGTTGAGGACCCCAAGTCCTCCATACTCCCGAGGGCGGCAAACGACCTCCCAATTGACCTTGCACTTGGCACCGGTCGTCTTATCTGAGCCGGATTAAAGGAAGGCCCTTTCGATTTTGTTGAGGTTTTGGAGAGAGCTCGGTGGGACGATAAGAGGCGTGATCGAGAACACCGCTTGGGAGGTAATGACTGATTTGACAAGGGTCGTCTGGCCTAGTGATATTTTGGCCCTCCCATGTGACCAATTTGCCGGCCGCTTTGTCCTCAAGATATTGAAAGTCCACCTTGTTGAGTTGTCAAACTGAGAGAGGAAGCCCCAAGTATTTCACAGGGAAGGAGGCTCTAGCCGCCGGCATGCTCTGGAGAATGTGCCCCAAGTGAAGATGATTGCAGCGAATGGGCACCACCGAGCTCTTATGAAAGTTTGTGCAAAGGCCCGTCACCTCACCAAAACCCCTTAGGATTGCTGAAAGGTTGTCTATATCCCTCTTGATTGGGGCCATAAAAACAACCGCGTCATCCGCGTAAAGTGAGGTTCTCACCATGGCACCCCGGCCACGTATCTTATGGAGGATGCCTTTCCAAGTCGCCAACTCAAGGATTTGATGAAGAGGATCAATCGCAAGGACAAATAGCAGGTGGGAAAGCGCGTCACCCTGCTGGAGCCCACGAGCATGCTTGATGGGGGGACCGGGGATCCCATTCAGGAGGATGCACGAGGAAGATGTGGATAGAAGCGCCGCAATCCAATCCTGGACCTTGCTTGGGAACCCCTTCCGTTGGAGGAGGTCAAGAATGTACTCCCACTTGACCGTGTCAAAGGCCTTCTTGATGTCAAGCTTGAAAAGCAGGGCGGGGTTTTTGCTCTTGTGTAGCCGACGAGCAAAATTCCAAACGTACATGAAATTGTCATGTATACTACGCCTCTTAATGGATGCACTTTGAGCGTTGTAGACGAGGGCGTTCATGTGGGGAGCAAGGCATACGGAGAGGGCTTTAGCAATGATTTTGGCCACCGCGTGGATAAAGCTAATGGGCCTATAGTCTGAGATGCCCTCTGCGCCCTCCTTGGGCAAGAGCACCACATTGGCGGAGTTGAGCCATTGAAGGTTGGAAGTGTGCAGCGAGTCGAAGCTTTGGATGGCTCGCATAATGTCGTGCTTGATGAATCCCCAACACTTCTTAAAAAAGGGACCCGTGAAGCCATCCGGATCGGGAGCCTTGTCACCGGGAAAGTCTTTGATGGCCTCCCATACCTCCTGCTCAGTGATAGTATTGCCAAGGTCATGCAAGTCTAGTGGCTCAATGTTAAGCTCCTCCCAGTTAAAATCCTTGGTGCACCTATCCCCTCGACCCATGACCTCCGAGAAATGGCCATGGATGATTTTCTCCTTTTCTCCGTGCTCGGTGACCCAACCATGCACATACTTGATACTGTGAATGTGGTTTTTCCTCCTTCGGGCGTTTATGCGACGATGGAAGAAATTGGTGTTTGCCTCTCCATCCTTTAGGTTTGCCAATCTCTGCCTTATAAGCTTATTATGAACACCACCCAACCAGTTGCCGAACATATTCGCTATGCTAGTTGGATAAAGATGCAAGTGGACATGACAGGAATAAATGATGGCTTGTTTCCTCCTGGTCACATAAGTAACATGTTCTACATCTCTGCCAATTCGGTTTAGCCAGATTGTCTTTTGTTAATACCACACCTCTGTGCAGGTACCACATGAAAATCTTTATCATTAACGACACTTTGATTTGCCAAATATATTTGTGACGAAACACTGGTCCAGTATTAATAAGATCAGAATACATTGACCTGCTAGAAAAAACACCGGGAGTATTCAACTTACACCGAAACACGTCGGCAACATCCGACGATAGGTTGACCGTCATCAACATATGGATCAGATGTAGCCACTCTGTCCACTTGACCCCAACAAGCGCCCATTGAAATTCAATATTCAATGGAGTCACCCCCATCGCTGACGCAACTGAAACGTCTTTTCGTTGCATGATGTTATAAAGGTTCAGATATTGGAGGCCAAGTGGCGCATCTCCAAGCCATGTATCATCCCAGAAATGAGTATTGAGGCCATTGCCTATCACAAACGACCCTCCGCAAAAGAACTCAGACTTCACTCTCATCAATCCCTTCTAGAATGGGTAGTTAGTTGGTTTCACGGACACTTGGGATAATGTCTTGGAGGCCGGGTACTTGTTGTTAGAACTACTAGGTTCTCACCCAGGACTCTCACTGTTTTTCTCACACACCCATGCACACAAGGAACAAGTATGAAGCTCTGTAGGTTTATATCAGCAGCAACACGCTTACTATTACAAACAGGGGTACATGTCCTTTTATAGGACTATGCAAACCGACCTATACTACCAATACTTAATAGCTAAGCTAGGACAGCTCAGTGCAAGCTTTTACTGCAGTCTAGGACATACTGCTGTCTATGTACAACTCAGTCAGATCAGACTTTGCTTCTTACTGCTGACAGCTACTATAGTGCTACCTGAAGAGTCTGGATGCATGCCTATAGGGCTAGCTGCTGCTCTTTGGCGACATGCAAGGCTGATGCATAGCTAGCTAATTTTGCATGTCATTATACAACATCCACATAACTAATCATCTTAGCAATGTTAGTTCTTGCATATCGGGGATACCAAATCTTGTCATACCAAACTCACCGGTATGCTGAATCGTCTTAGCTCTTGCATATCGGTTAGGCTTCTCATATTGTATGATCACATCTGCGGAGTTTTTTTGTGGACACAACTAACACAAGAAACATGTTGTCTTGTAGACGCACCTAAACTATATCTTCTCGTGGACGCAACTAACACGAGAATTCAGCTTCTTGTGGACACAACACACAACTAACACAAGAAATATCTTGTGGACGCGACTGGCACAAGATCTTGATCACACGCAATTTTGTGGACACATCTAGCAGAAGAACTCACATAACCACACACACAATATCTCGTGGACGCAACTTACACGAGAACACAAAACTTTTGCCACCGATGACACGACTTACCCGGGGCGCTACCTCCTCGTTGCCGGGGACGCAACTTACCGGGCAATATCTCCTTGCCAATCAGGACAAGGTTGGTTCATCTTCGGCACATGCTTGAGCAAAATGTGCCTATGCATTGCCTTCTTTCTTTGGTTTGCGACATTCCTCGGAGAAATGCCTTGGTCATCACAATTATAGCAACAAACCTTTGCCTTATTGAACTTGCCGTTTTTCTTGACGGAGGCGTTGCCGCCTCCATTCCTCTTGAACCTGGACTCCCGCTCAGCGTGGGCCAGCAGGAAGTGCTCCTCGCTAGCATCATTGATTCCTCCTAGACGCTCCTCATGTGCCTTCAATCGTCCAATAACCCCTTCCACCGTCATGGTTTTGAGGTCACCAAATTGTTCGATAGTCTAAGCAATTTGGAGAAACTTGTTGGGGATGGCGCGAAGGAACTTCTTGACGGCATAATTCTCCTCGAACTTCTCGCCAAGTGCCTTGACCTTGTTGACAATGGTCGTCAACCGGGCAGCAAAATCATCAATCGATTCCGACTCCTTCATGCACAGCCCCTCAAATTCCATCTTGAGAGTTTGTACCTTGGCGTCCTTCACGCGCTCAACACCCATGTGCATGATCTTCAAGGCCTCCCAAGTCGCCTTGGCTGTCTCCTTTTCGGACACCAGAAGAGCATGCCCTCTGGTATCCCTTGGTAAATGGCAGCCAACGCCATTTGATCCTTCTCCTCCGTGGGCACCTTAGGGTCTTTTGGCTCAACAACATCCAAACCGCTTGGGCACGCATGGCCACCTTCACCTTGATGGACCATGCCAGGTAGCTGCTCTTTGTGAGCATAGGGTATCGAAGGGAAACAATCTCTACTTCTTTCTTAATATCTCACTCAAGCTAATACACAGGGCTCTGATACCAATTGTTAGAACTAATAGGTTCTCATCGAGGACTCTCTTAGTGTTTTTCTCTCTCTCACACACATGCACAAAAGGAACTAGTATGAAGCTCTGTAGCTTTATATCAGTAGCAACAAGCTTACTATTACAAACAGGGGTGCATGTCCTTTTATAGGACTATACAAACCGACCTATACTATCAATACTTAATAGCTGAGCTAGGACAGCTCAGTGCAAGCTCTTACTGCAGTCTAGTACATACTGCTGTCTATCTACAGCTCAGTCAAATCAGACTTTGCTTTTTACTTCCGACAGCTACTGTAGTGCCTCCTAAAGAGTCTGGATGCATGCCTATAGTGCTAGCTGCTGCTGTTTGCCGACATGCAAGCCTGATGGATAGCTAGTTAATTTTGCATGCCCTTGTACAACATCCACATAACTAATCATGACAAGATTAATGTTAACACTTGTTTCGGAGCAGCTCCTGCCAAACACCTTCCTCTGTAAGTAGTTTGAACAACCATTTGCTGAGCAAACACTTATTCTTAACTTCAAGGTCCTCGACCCCCAAACCACCTAAATCTCAAACTGACATTGGTTCATTGCATGCTGAGTTTGTATCATGAACCAGTATATTGTTATGAAACTGGATTTACCGTGCATGTTGTACCAAGGTCGCAGATATGCCTACAAGAAAGTTCAAAGAATGGATCCATCATCCATCCAACGTGGCGTTCGGCAGTTCAAAACATACATGTCACTTAAGCTAGATCAGGTAACCATGTATCTGAACTTATGATGTTGCTACTACCCTTTCCTCACTGTGGGTGAAATCTTAGCATCACAGTTGTCAGAATTTTATCAACAACAAAAAAACTTACTGCATTTTTTTTGTAGCTTATTCATGTTCTGGCCAAAATGGGAATCCATTGTCTATTAACTCTTGTTTTAGTTTTCTTCTTAACCTAACACCATGCAAGTCTTCTTCTCTAATGCATATTTATGATATAGATTTGTATTAGCTGTTTCTTAGCCTCACAAATGGGAGTAGACTGTGAGCTCCTCACAAAGGGGAGTAGACTGTGAGCTCATTTCAGGAGTCTGACTCATATGAGATATAGTATGTCCTTGCATTCTTTCATTCAGTTCGATATAAGAAAAGTGAATAACTGATGCTGGACGTCTGATGTCTGAAGCAGACGTGACCGTGTTGTGATTATGCATGCAAACTTGCTTTACTGTGACTAAACTTACCTCCTCTTTTTTTCTCCTTTTGAGACCTACCTTCTTTGTCATCTTCTCTTCAGTGGTGAATACCTGACACTATTCTATGTTTGACAGGATGACACGCAATTTCCTTTAAATGATTCAAAGGAGATCCAACGATTTTATAAGTACTACTGTGAAAATTTGAGCAGAACTTCTGAAAAACAGAACTTGTAAGACATAATACACTCATAATCAATTTCGTTTGTGGTGAACTGCTTTAATCACCTTCTTTTTTGTGTTGAAAACTCAGTGAGGAATTGGCTAGATATTACCAAGTGGCGTCTGCTCTTTATGAAGTGTTAAGAGATGTAACAAACAACAAGGTTGATTCTGAGGTACTCCATTTTACATAAAATTGCTTTATATAAGTTTTTGTTCACCTGTTCCCTTGGTGAGCTTCAACACCGTCTCCCAAACTTCGTTTTGTAGGTGATGAAACGTGCTAAAGTAGTAGAGGAAAAGAGTGCTCATTTCAAGAGTTACAAGTACAACATAGTCCCCCTCAATTTTCCTGGTTCTGCCGAAGCAGTTGTGGAACTCCCGGAGGTTAGTTATAATTCCTAGTACTTATGTTTTCTTCTCCCACTCTTTCTACTTGTTTATGAAAATCTGCAGCAAGTTATGATCCTATTTGTGCTGTAAATGGTGTAGATAAAAAGTGCTATGGATGCAATACGTAACATAGACGGCCTTCCAAAGCCACACATGTCTTCAATGCACAGGGAAGGAAAATCTATCTGGGATTTACTTGACTGGCTTTCGCTAGCATTTGGATTTCAGGTAAATGATTGCTTTCCCAATTATGTTCTGATATTGTATCTGAGGTGGTGGAATGTCATCCCGTCCAGTCTTACTGGTGCTCATGGTATTATGCTTGACAAACATATTTAATGTTGTGCTACATGCTTCCTTTTGTAGAAATCGAATGTGGAAAATCAGAGAGAAAATATGGTGTTACTGCTTGCAAATATTAGCACAAGGACCTCAGGACAGGAAGGGCATCCTTTGGTAAGATATATGTGTTGAAGTGTATATGTGGATTGCCAAGCCCTTTCCATCAGTTCGGACTTTTGGTTGCGTTGGCTAGTGCATGAAGCTTAACATGGTATCAGAGCTAAGGTCTCCAGTTCAAGTCCTGGCTTTCGCAATTTATCTAAAAATTGCTGCTGCCCCCCTTTGTGTCCATGTATAGGCCTTTTGAGCCTACCTCCGAGTCTATCCACGTGTTGACTTCCCACGTCACACGTGAGAGGGGTGTTGAAGTGTATATGTGGATTGCCTAGCCCTTTCCATCAGTTCAAACTTTTGGTTGCGTTGGCTAGTGCATGAAGCTTAACATGATATCAGAGCCTAAGGTCTTGAGTTCAAGTCCTGGCTTTCGTAGTTTATCTAAAAATTGCTGCTGCCCCCCCCCCCCCCCCCTCTTTTTGTTTCCACGTATAGGTCTCTTGAGCCATACCTCTGAGTCTATCCACGTGTTGACTTCCCGCGTCACCCGTGAAAGGGGGTGTTGAAGTGTATATGTGGATTGACTAGCCCTTTCCATCAGTTCGGACTTTTGGTTGCGTCGGCTAGTGCATGAAGCTTAACAATATGTTCCTTGTAGGTTTTGTCACAACCATTTTATCTTCTATTTTAAACTTGCCTATGCGTTGCTCAACAGAATCTTTTGCTATGGACTTATAATGTGAAAATTTGACACTGAGCTGGCATGGAATTTCAGGTCAACACTGTGAATGATTTGTGGGACAAAATATTTGGAAATTATGAATCATGGTGTCGCTATTTGCATGTTAGTTCAAGAATCATGTAAGTGGTGCATGGTTTTGTGATTTTGTTTCATGCTATCGCCATTAAATCTCCTGTAGCATTTAACATTTCTTAATACCATTGCTCTGTTTCATAGGATCAAATATGATGACACAGAACTAAAGAAGCAGCAGCTAATGCTTCTCCACATTGGATTGTACCTTCTTATCTGGGGTGAGGCTTCAAATGTTCGGTTTATGCCTGAGTGCTTATGCTACATATTCCACCATGTAAGGCCCCCTTCAAAGGAATTGGCTTTTCTAGCTACCTTCAAATGAATATACTTATGCAATTGAGTATCTTACTTTAATAACTTATTGGTTGTGATTGATCTATTTAAGTTACATGTATATGTTCCAGCCACAGTTAAATAAATTGTATTGTTGAACTGTTGGTATATGGTTTCATGATTCCTAGAGACTCCAACTTATTTGCTCTAACAATTTTATTTGCAACTTTTTTGCACTTTTGGTAATAGTGTGCTTGTAGCTCCTTCAACATTTACTTAACTGGCATGCCTCTTGTCCCACTGCTACTGATTTTAACAAATATGAGCTATTTCATTTCCGTCAGTTCCATCACCTCAAGGTTGTAAAGAAATGGCTTTAATCACTGACTAGCTACCATGAACATGAATATCACATCATGGCCCAATTATAATTTATAAGCATGTCTCTTTGAATAGTACCACTTTACGAGACAATCATAAAATAATGAAGGTGGACTAGTATAGTTTACCATGAGTCTTACATCCATTCAGCTAACCTGTTATTATACCCAAAGATTGGCAATTCATGGAAGTTTATTAATTTGGCAGATGGCAAAACAGTTGAATCAAATGGTTGAAGAAAGTTATTTTCAACCACCACCTGGGTTTGAAGAGGAGGGATCATTCCTAAACATTGTCATTGAACCTATCTATAAGGTTCTGCAGAAGGTGAGTATGTAAAGTTTGAAACACAACTGGATTATCCTTGCAGGAGAATATATTGTTCTCACAATTTTGTTTTTTCTTTCACTCTAAAGGAATCACAAAGAAGTAAAGGTGGTACAGCTGGCCACTCAGCTTGGAGAAATTATGACGACTTGAATGAACAATTCTGGTAATCTCATTTTCTTATTTCTTATTTATCTTTTCTGTCCGACATAATATTTTCTAACTTGTAGGTCAGAGAAATGTTTTATGAAGCTTGGCTGGCCATGGGATCTCAGTGCAAACTTCTTTCATCAAGAGGTATGTCATGACTGTAATTAATTTGATACATCAGCCAGGGCAACTGCCTATTTAAAAGGCTAGAGTACGATTGTCTTACTGGGGAGTTCACTGTCGAGTGTTTGATTAACCACATTATGGCTTCACCTTGAATAAGATTTTTTTGTGATGTCAACTTAGTGCTCATAAGGCCGTGGCAGATCCAGGGTTTTATGGGTGGGACTTGGGGCGTACAACTATTTAGTTACATTATGCGCACTATTTCAGTTGAACTGTTTCTCATTGCAAGGATCGCAACAACAGCAGCAGAAGGAAAAGATGATGCCTTATTCTTAAGTTATGTATATGATAGAATTTTGTAAATGCAAAGGAGGACATTCTATCAGATCACATTGTACCCTGTGTAGCAGAATCAGTTCACTACTCCCACACATAGGAAAAGGCTAACTCCATTCAAATTCCTAAATTTTCTGAATCGCAACAAGATCCAAATTAGAGCAACGAGACAACTCTAAAGGTTATATGTCTGTACGAGCCATTTTCGGACATTTTTTGGTGCCCAGCTACCCATGCCTCCCCTATCGGAACCACCATGTTTGGTTGGGGAACCAAGTAAAACCGAATGAAATGGTTCCTTTACCCAACAAATGAGATAGACTGGAATGGTTCTATCTCATTGTTTGGTTCGGAAAATAGAGTTGGAACGAGATGATTCCTCTTTGTGTTTGGTTGGAGGGATTGGATGGAATGGATATGGTTCAAGTCATTGCATAAGAACGGTGAGGTTACCTCTATTTGATAAACATCAGCAAAGCTCCTTTGCAACCGGGCAGCAACTACTTCGATTTTTAAAACATTTAACTTCTACTTTCGTTTTATATGCAACAATTATGAACGTATATGTTGTTGTGCTGGCCAATTTGTACGTAACAATTGACAACTAGTATTAGCAGGGAAAGTTGACCAATTTGATGGTAATGTTTCTACCGTACCTCACTAGATTAATAAAATTCCTTGCTCTCTCTTGTTATCACAACTCCCGATTTATTTTCTCTAGCTACTTCTCTTCTAGTATGATCCGGGCAAGAAGCAGACTTCGAACTCGGTGGCCAGCGATAGTAGCACCAGAAGCACCAGATGTGGTGATCGCTCACAATGGAGCCCACCAAAGCAATTCATATCCAAGCATAACCATTTATTTCTCTTGAAAGTGGGCCAACGGAAAAATATAAAGTGTATAAAACAATTCATATCCAAGCACTGATTCCATATTGACCACACAATCGAACGGCTTTTTATGTGGGTGCCTAGGTTAAATGGAACCATCATACCTCTCAAATGCCTATACTTGTTAATTCGAATCTTCAAAACTCAAAGGCCTCATGTTCACTTGAAACTAACTGTTATGCTAACTGCTATTTTGATATTTTATTTTTTGGTTTCTTACAGGGTCGTAGTGCAAGAAAGCCCAAAACAAATTTTGTTGAAGTCCGCACGTTTCTGCACCTATTTAGAAGTTTTCATCGTATGTGGATATTTTTTATATTGGCTTTCCAGGTGATTCATCTTTCTGAAGCACACCAAATTCTTGTAACCTGTAAATATTTAACTCAAATGGCTTGATTTTTTAGGCGATGCTAATAGTTTCATGGAGTTCCTCTGGATCTCTTTCTGGAATTGCTGATGCAACTGTATTCAGAAGCGTTTTAAGTGTCTTTATAACTGTCTCTCTACTCAACTTCATAAAAGGTGTAGTAATTTATCAGTGCTTTCATTACATTGATTATGATGCAGATCCACCTTGTTCTGTATTTATTATGTCATGGTCTTCACTAAAGAGATGCTATTTCTGAAACTCCTTAGTTCAACTATTGCAGTGACTTTGGATATATTGCTTACTTTCCAAGCATGGGGAAGTATGGAGTGGACACAAATACTCAGATACCTACTAAAATTCTTTGTGGCTATTGCTTGGATAATAATTCTTCCAGTAACATATTCCAGTTCAATTAAAAGCCCATCTGGTGCTGGCAAACTCCTGAATAGTTTGACACGGAATTGGTACAACCAGTCAGTATATAATTTTGCAATCATCATTTATATGATTCCGAACATTTTGGCTGCCTTGCTTTTCTTGTTGCCACAACTTCAAAATATAATGGAACGCTCAAATTGGCATGCAGTTATTCTTCTTATGTGGTGGATTCAGGTCAGTCTTTCCTATTTTTAGCAAGCAAATTACTGCAAAGTGAGCATTGTTAGTGCTTACATAATGTTTTGTTGCCTTTCAGCCAAGATTGTATGTTGCACGTGGTATGCACGAAGACATATTGTCCATTTTTAAGTAAGCGTGTCATATGTCTATCAAATTATTGTTTTTCCTTTCAGTTGAGAATGACAATTCAATGTGAATCAACAGGTATGTCTTCTTTTGGGTCGTGTTGCTCACCTCCAAGCTTGCATTTAGTTTCTATGTTGAGGTAAATTCTGAACACTTCATGGAGTACTTTTCCGAAGTGAATACATCTTTAGAGTTTGGTGATTTACTATCTACACTCTTCCATGAGTGTGAAAAGTATATATTCTGAGAAACCTAGCAGAAGCAGTGCATATACATTAAGAAAATTAAAATGTAACAATTAGTATAAAGCAGATATAAAATTATTAAGTGTTGAGATTTTTCACACCAACGATACCATATAATACAAGGATTCTGGTCCTGTGTTCTGACATGTATGACATTATCAATGTATAACCTTCAACACTTCAATCTCATTATCAGATGTATAGATATTGAAGAAATTCTATTTTTGAGAAAACGCAAAACCTCCACGCCTGGATGCAATGGTAGATTGAAAAAGTCATGTTGCCAGGATTAGCCGAGACACCCATTTGAAATGTCACAACCCTAAGTGCTATGCTCCTGGATGCTGATTGCCCCTTCTTGTACTCACATCTGAACCTTGGTACTGGACTACGGGTAGTATTAGTCTCTAGCAGCCTAGCAGTGTGTTGAAGGCAGCAACATTTCACTGCTTCCAGAGCCACCATGCCATTAGCATGAGAGGGAATAAATGCCGTTTCCTCCATGCCAGTGGAGTGCACTAAACGGCCGATTGTCACCATCCCACAAACTTGTCTTCAATCGTTAGAGGTTTGACAGTTGATCAGACCCATGACAGGACCTTGTGCCAGAGGGCCTGCAAGAAGGGACAACTCACGAGCAAATTGGGAGACCACCAGTTAATTGTAGAACTTAAAGTACAGGTGCCTCAGGTTTAGGCAATCCACATCATTTGTTCTCCGAGAATATGCTTGACTTGCGCTCCATTGCATTGATAGATATACAGTTACATTTTTTTTTCCAATAAAGGGCACTTTTATTAACTCATAATGTAGCGTCAAGAGAATACAAAGCATAATGAGTGGACACCCGACCTCTGCATGACTAGGATGCACACATCCAACACGAACAGTCGCACAATGTAAAAACAGACATACTGGAAAAAGTAAAGTCGTGTAAGACCGAAACTATGCATATGTCGGGGAGGGTGGTGGTCCTATCCGTAGACTATGCCGCCACCCATGTTGGGTAAAAACCTCCCTGGTCATCTGCTCCAACCGCGTACACACCACCGTGAACAGCGGCCGGTACTCCATTCGGTGTAGCGTAGACCACGTACGAAGTCAATGCATACATCGGTAGATAACCTGCAAGGGAGATAAAATTTTACCATTAAAAACCATATCATTTCTACATAGACAAAGTGGCCATAATAAGGCAGACGCTCCCTTGCATGTTGCCAGTTGGACCAAGCCATGAGTGCAACCATGGAGGCATTCCCTTGCATGTTGAGGCCGGTGTCTGCCCCATTGTTGCTGACGACTAGTCCTTCAAGTCTTCTCTGCAATCTGGTATCTTGCCATACCTGGTACACGACTTGGTGGAGTGGTTGCAAAGAATGCATGCCGGTGCTTGCACTATTCCTGGCTGAGCCAGGTGGTCTGCAATTCAACAGCGATTTTGGCAAACTAACCACATCTGTCCACATAATTTTTGTGCCAATCTAAACATTCATAAAAGTATGATACATGAAAGTTAAGTTTGGCTGTATAAAAGTATGGTCCTGATAAGTACACAGTCCAAACTAATGGAAAACAATGCCCATGGAGTTTTATGCTTACAGTTCTCTTAATCTTGAGGCTGAATGAAAATATTGCCTATGCAAAACACAAGGTTTTAAGAAGATCAGGTAGAATAAAACCTGGGCATACTATTTTTTGTTCTTTTTTTTTTATCTAGGCACATGCCATGAAACAAGATTGATCTTGGAAAGAGCTAGTGTGAGGTCATGGCCTGGATATACAAATTGAATGAGTATGGTCTTTGATGAAAACAAAACTTGTCTTCCTATTTGAACAAATGATTTCTATGGTCTTTGATGAAAACAAAATTTGTCTGCCTATTTGAACAAATGATTTCTAACCCTTACTTTGATTTTATGTGTTTTCTTGACTGGGTATATTTTGGTAAAATAACGTAGCATACACACAATCTGGCATATAATTTTGCACATGGGTCTGAAAGGTCTTTGTCTGCTGATTGTTATACCTTTCGAAAAAAATGGAAAAAAATAAGAGATCATGCTTTATTGCTTCCTTACTCTGTGCAACATGTCCCATTTTTCCACAGATATCCCCCATGATTGAACCGACGAAGTTCATTCTTGATCAAGTAGTTGGGAACTATGAATGGCATGAAATCTTCCCTTTCTGTAAGTATGTTGTGATATAGCTAGACTGGATTAATGCACAATTTTGGCCCTCTTGCACAAAATTTGGTTCAAAAGTTTCATCTACTTCAGTGATGACATTTTTTTGATTTTGTACATATTGTTGATGCAACATTTATGCTGCGGTGCAACAGATATAATTGAAAATTAATCATACCACAAGTTCCAATGGTGCAATAAGCTTCAGAAAGTTTTTACAATCTTTAATTATGAAAATTATAGAGTACTAAATAGTTAATGCAAGAAATAATATTATTTACTTGAAAATAGAATAACTTAATTTAACACGCGTATATGGATTTAAACAAAAGAAAAACTGCTTGAACAAAAGTGGATATATAGTAAAACCTTACTCAAATTTTAACACTGAGGATTTGGCAACTTTTGCACTTTTCACATGAATAAATCAATTATGTGATTTTTGTTTAAATTATATAGCTTTCTATTGCTAACTCGAATAACCTTTTCTTCTTTGTCATCTTTTGACAAATTCTGTGAATTTCCTAAGCATTCATTTTTCATTACTTTCTAATGTTTTGACTTTAGGAATTGGCGTATGTTTTAAGATCATTTATTTATTGCGTTATGTAACTTCAAATCCTTATCATTGTTAGTTTCTGATAATATTCCTTGTGCTGATTTTTCCTCGAATATCCGTTACTTATTTTCTAATCTTCTCTTATTTCATTGGAACATGATACAAACGTTTTTATGTGTATAGTTCAAAGGAAGGTAATATTTCAAGCATAGAATCAAGCAAAATGTTCTATATTAAACCCCGAATTCTTCTAAAGTTCACTTTCAACCTTTGAACTCTAAAACCGTCTTAGTTACAACCTTGAACTATTGAAACCGTTCACTTTACAACCTCATGTGGGTTTTCAAATGGCGGCTGATGTGGATCACACCATCAAGCAATCAGTTCACGTTGCCACATTGACTGGATGGGCAGGGACATTGAGCTCTCATCACTATCTCATGCCGTATGTCTCACTCGGTTCCCTCTATTTACTGATTAGTGGCGTAGTGAAGACATTTTATCCAACTCAGCCAAAACCACTTGTGAATCCACCCAAGGTTGTAAAGCGGAGGATTTTGGTACATCGAAAATGCAATCAAACGATTTAGAGCTCTGGGCTGAAGTGAACATTTTTGCAAAGTAGAATTTTTCCTGTAGCTGTGGCGATATTTGACTTATTAATTTCTCTAGTGGGTCAATACTCTAGTTACTAATAGTATTTTTGTTAACTTTCTGTAGTGCCGCACAATCTCGGTGTTGTCATTACTATATGGGCACCAATTGTTTTGGTACGTAATTACAGCTACGGAAGTTCTAACATAAAAAATAACTAATGGAAGTTCTTATGCTATTCTTTTTGTCATACCAACTACCCCCTCGTCTCGTAGGTGTACTTTATGGACACACAAATATGGTATGCTATTTTCTCCACTGTCTTTGGGGGCGTTTCAGGTGCCCTCAGTCATGTCGGTGAGGTCAGTCATCCTTTCCTCTGTCCTTTATCTTTCCCCTGTGTTTGGGGCCCCTTTTATGGGATGCATGCGTGTACAATGCTAAACTCTGGTGGTTTCATTCTGAATGGAACTAGCGGATGGCCTGTTGCTCTTAAACGAGTGTTCGTTTGTAAGAAACATTAGTTATCAGATCTTACCTTTTGCTTTTGATGCAGATACGTACCCTAGGCATGTTGAGAGTCAGATTCAAATCAATGCCAGATGCTTTCAGGAAATGTCACGTGGCAGCACATAAAGAGGTTTTGTACTCGCAAATGTTTCAGTTTCTTTTGAGTTTTTTGTAATCATCGTTGGCCCATGTGTCCTTTTAGAAAAAGCGTGCAAATGTGTTATTTCTTTGCTCAAAATACTAGGGAAGTTAACCCATGCTTGCTAAAGACACGTGTTTTTGACCGACTTTGATATCCTACTTTCCAGCAAACACTTGATGTGAGGAGCTTCTTTTGTGTTTGGAATTCATTCATCAATTCCTTACGAGAGGAAGACTTTATTAGTGATAGGTTCGCACTGTGAACTTTCTTATATACTAATATAATATGCCATTCACCTCCTAAACCTTTATGACTTTATTTCTCAGAGAGAAGGACATGTTGATGGCTCCATCATCTTCAAGTAATTTACCTGCTGTTCCGTGGCCTCCTTTCCTCCTTGCTAGCAAGGTGTGTAATAGGCATATGTGTGCAGATAGATAATCGAATGCTTTTTGTTGCTTTTGCAGAGATGCTCATGTACTTTTGAATATACCAGGTACCAACAGCTCTCCATATGGCCATGACTTCCAAAGAGGGGGATGACCATGAGCTGATCGAAAAAATCAAACTAGACAAGGACAGATACAATGCAGTTATAGAATGCTACGAATCCTTGAAAATAATAGTTGTTTGTCTTCTGCTAGACTATAATGATAAAAGGTAAGAACAATACTCGTTTATTTCATTTCGAATTCGAATTTGACATGGGTTAATCCGTTTTATTCTTCAAATATTCAGAATTGTCCATGATATCGATAAAATAGTGCGAAATAGTATGCAAAATAACACACTTTTGGAGGACTTCGAGATGGCAGAGATCGGTAAAGTCAGCAACACATTGGCAAAATTATTACAGCTACTGGTAAACACACTATTGTTGATTGATCAATTATTTTTTCAGCACAAAACTCATTTAGTTTTAGTTCTTTCTGCATAAAATGTAGGTTGTTCTAAGTACTAGTATCTAATATTTGCAGAAGAGCGAACCTACCGATGATACTACACAGAGAAAAATCGTTAATGCATTGCAAGATTTTATGGAAATTACTACACGAGATTTTATGAAAGATGGTCACGGGTAATAACTACTTTATGCTAGCATTGTAAGAAAAATTGGCTATATTTGAATTATAATGTGTAAACTTGTCTGGACAACTGCGTCAGCATTTTGAAAGATGAGAATGAGAGAAAGCAGAGTTTCACGAATCTAAATATGAACGTGATAAAGGATGCATTTTGGAGGGAGCAGGTCTGCAATCATCACTGGTTTATTTTATTATAGTGCTAATGCTATTTTTTCATACTGAACAAACTGTTTTGGTCTCAGTTTGTCCGGCTGCATTTATTGTTGACTATGAAGGATTCTGCAATGGATGTACCTACAAATTTGGATGCTCGACGTAGGATCACCTTCTTCGCAAACTCACTTTTTATGAAAATGCCGAGAGCACCTCAAGTGCATGATATGATATCCTTTAGGTGTGTATTTTATCTTCTATGGTACTGTTATTTCGAAAGTATGATGATGTATGCACAGTTTATTAAACCATATGGTTGTTGTACTTCTTTAATTATTGATTTGTTGGGGGGGCGGGCTTAAGCTATATCCCACCCTCAGTTTTGTATTTTAAAAAACACACCAACAGATGTCCCACAGACAGTCAATGAGGCATCTTTCCAATAATGAAGCTATAGGGTTGCATGCAATTGAAAAGGCAGCAAACACCATGAACCTGCAGTTTACTGCAATCAAGTACTAGTTACAGTAGTAATTGGTCATATTATGAAACCTCTTTTTAATAGTCCTTTGAGTATTAGATTGCATCATAGTAAATTGCATTCACAAGTTGATGTTTCCATTAGATTTTTTACATCTGGCACAAACTCTTGCACATAGCTGTGAGAAATATTATTCCTTTTATGAATTTACTGTCTTCAACATTCATTTTGAAGCTCATCACATTCTAACAAGATTCATTGTGCAGTGTTTTGACTCCATATTACAGTGAGGAAGTACTTTATTCGTCTCATGAACTAAATAGAAAGAATGAAGACGGTATCTCGATTTTATTTTATCTACAAAAGATTTATCCAGGTGAGTTGCCAATTCTATTTTATGTTTCTTAAACAAAATGTATCAGTTTTTACTCATAGTAAAATTTAATGATGCTTGTCACTTTCTAGATGAATGGAAGAACTTTCTAGAACGCATTGGAGTTGATCCAGATAACGAAGAGGAAGTAAAGGGATGCATGGATGATATCCGTATATGGGCGTCTTACCGGGGTCAAACACTTGCCAGAACTGGTAACATGAAGATTGTATCTCTTAAAAGCTGACAATTTTTTTGTCTTTCTTCTTATCTTATTGTTTGCATCTTGATTTATCTAGTGAGAGGGATGATGTACTATAGACGAGCTCTTGAAGTGCAATGCTATGAGGATATGAAAAGTGAACAAGGTTAGCCACATAGGGTTCTGAACACTGGTCCTGCACTTCTCATTTTATGTGAACACACCTGAGAAAATACAGCCTTGGTCATGTGCTGACTAATGTGTTATTTGGTTATACTTTAGCTGATTTGGGTGGAGACGAATCTGCAAGGTCCAAGGCCATTGCTGATATCAAATTCACTTATGTTGTTGCCTGTCAACTCTATGGCATGCATAAGGCATCCAAGGATTCCCGGGAAAGGGGTCTGTATGAGAACATCTTAAATCTGATGCTAACGTAATTCACTTACCCCCCTTTATTTTATGAAATATATTTTCCGTGGCTCCCTTGAGTTTCATATACAAATTGTACAGGTATCCAGCTTTGCGTATTGCTTACATTGATGAGAAGGAAGTGCCACTACCAAATGGTAAAATGGAGAAACATTATTACTCTGTTCTTGTGAAAGGTGACGATGAGGTACTGAATTTACATTTCATGAACTGTAATGCTTTTTTCTGTGACGTTTTTATTATCGATGGTTTAAGTTTTTTTTCACCTTTGACTTCATATGTATTTCCTACTTACTAGTTGGTAATATTTACAACATAATTTGGAAGAATATAAATAACTATAGTCTCACTATTTGTGCGTCAACATTTCAGGAAAGTAACAGCATATTGATTATACTACTCTACTCCGTTGATTCAATATGTGCTTATCTAAATATTTTGCATGCAAAGAATATTAGATCATAAACTCTTATATAGCTTGATCTTTGCTATCAGTTTGGTCAGGGGCTGGACTGACTACTGATGCGTGACCACCTAATATTTAACCTGTTTATAGGAAATTTACCGGATAAAGCTGCCTGGTAAACCAACAGAAGTTGGAGAGGGGAAGCCTAATAATCAAAATCATGCCATAATCTTCACTAGAGGAGAGGCACTTCAAGCAATTGACATGAACCAGGTAAATGATCTGTATTTTTTTTAGTATTAAGTCTAATTTATCAGTGTATCTTACATTTTCTGCTGTCTAGGATAACTATCTTGAAGAAGCATTTAAAATGAGAAATTTGTTGGAAGAGTTCCTTATTAAACACGGAAAGTCCAAGCCAACAATATTGGGTGTTCGCGAGCATATCTTCACAGGAAGGTTAGTTTTTCTGTTGGCTACTAATCGTCTCTTAAATTTGCTATATGTTTCTTCTGCGTAACTATCAGCACAGTAAATTTAACATTCTCATTTCACATGCAGTGTTTCATCACTTGCCTGGTTTATGTCCAACCAAGAGACCAGCTTTGTTACTATCGGCCAACGTGTTCTTGCAAACCCTCTTAAGTATGTTTCTTTCCAATTTTAAAATTCAGTTGACCGTTTCATTTTGTGTAGCTTATAAAATGTTAGTCATGGTTCAACCACCTCAAGTGTTGATGGATGTCTGTGGTTTCTCTCCACTGTTTTTTCGCCCGACCATTCTTGCTCTTCCACTCAGACACTGCCAAGCAAAACAAACATATATTGGTTACTTAAACAAGGAGCTATTAGTTTTGCTAATAAACAGTCAAGATTTACTGTGATATTTCCATAAATTAAAGATTTCTGTGAGATTTACTAGTTAAGGCTTAAAGAAATTTCACCCGAAACAATAAAATATTGAACTCCCACCAAAGACTGCAGGGTTTAATCAGCACAGAAATCCTCCATGTATGCATGGGTAGCTTTAACAACTAGATTATATGCGCAGTATTTGATGATGGCTAAGCATATCCTGCTCAGCTATATGCCAAGCAAATTTGTAATTGTATCAGCATAATCTGGTCGACATAGATTCCTCAGTAAACTTGAGAATACCATTAACTTCTTAGCTGTTAACCAAAGTTTAAAGGGAAAATCTAAGCTGTAGCGTGCGCACCGATGTCGTCCTGTGCGGCGGCATGGGGACACGCGTGCTCTGCATCGCACGGCCAGGAAGAGACATCACGCATAGCGAGGGGCCCACAGGTGGACGTAGTCGTACTGATTTTTCCTATGAGATTCCCAGTCTGACACAAGCCTGTAGGGTACATGGAACTACTTCTAGCAATCACGTAGTAGGGGGGTGCAGGACACTGCAGGCTACAGGCAGCCTTTTCTGCTCATCTCACAGAGAAGCTTGATCTGCTGCATTACACATTTATACTCCGAAGGTTTTGCAACATCTCGCTCTTCCTCGTTTAGTCACTGAAACCCAACTTTGAGTAGCTAACCCAAAATACCTAATAATTAACCTGTAACCTAATTTTTATCTCCTAGATTTGCCCTGGGAACTGCACATTTTTTTCCGCTAAACCCGACAACTATACTTATTTTTATTAAAGGCCGGCAACCACACCCGCCTAAACCTGCCGAGTACATCTGTTTAAACGTGGCAACCATGTATATATATCTTGGTAATTGCACCCGCTTAAACTTGGCAACTACACCTGCTAAAACATGGCAAGTGGCACAATATAAACTGTTAATATGACAAGTAAGCACAATAAATCCGACAAGTGGGTATAATGGCAAGTGGCATGGTTAAAAGTGTAAATATGGAAAGTAAGCACAATAAATCCGACAAGTAAGTATAATGGCAAGTGGCACGGTTAAAGTGTAAATGTGGAAAGTAAGCACAATAAATCCAACAAGTAAGTATAATGGCAAGTGACACGGTTAAACTGTTAATATGGCAAGTAAGTACAAGAAATTCGACAATAAGTATAATGGCAAGTGGCACAATTAAACTGTAATATGACCGTAATATGACAAGTAAGCACAATAAATCCGACAAGTAAGTATAATGACAAGTGGCACGGTTAAACTGTAATATGGCAAGTAAGTACAAAACTCCGATAAGTATAATAACCTGAAAAGTACCGATGAAAAAAGTTGTTGAAACAATGCCAACATAGGACTTAGTTTCCACCGAAAAGCCAGTAATTGAAACTGATCATCATTCATATGAACGGTTTGAGAGATAAAGTGTTACACTTACCAATCTTTTGTAAAAGTAGATAAGTACATAGATAATCAAATAATGGCAGGCTGCTCTTAGCATAGGGTAGTACTAGTAGCAACTTTGTTTTGAGGGGGAAAAATCCTGTTGAATTACATGCATGTGGTGCCAACATTTTAGCGCGGGGAAGGATGAAAGCGATGGGAGAAGAGAGGACATTGGCTCGCATGTGAGGGAAGGGGTGAAAGCGATGGTCATGCATGTCACGGCCTAGTAGTAGTAGGGGTGATGCCCACCAGGGGACATGTTTTTTTTAAGGGGAACCGGGGGACATGGGTGCAGGCCTTTTTTGCGTCAGACAACTGACTCTTTATCACATACGTGCGCGCCACAGAGACGTGACTAGCTGTCCCGTACTAAATCCGCGATTAAAAGGGGTGGTTAGCAGGGCCGCCGCACGGGAAGCCCTACGTGCGGCACCGCAACGTAGTCCAAGTCCAGTGAATTAATGGCTGACAGTCAGCATCACCATTACTGTTAAGAGTTGAGAAGCATGAGTGAGTTCACATTTGAGCTAGTCATTTCTATATCTTGCTCGACGAATCTTAAGAGGAAATTACATCCGGCTGATGTGCTCTTCAAAGCTGTTGCAGATTGCCACATATATTTTTGAAGTGGTAATCACATGTTGTTTCAAATGTATGTCATGCAGGGCTAAGGAAAAGCTGGCGGGAACTACCATGTCCCTGCCGGGTTTTTTTTTTTGAAGAGGGGGCTGGGGGGGGGGGGGGGGGGGGGGGAGTTAGATTGATTACCTATTTGGCTATTCATACCGAAGTTTGAAGTTCCTCACAGGTTCCAACTGATTGGCAGCACCATGGGTAAATTAGGGAAACTTCTAGACAACCGACTCGTTTCAAACCAGCGAGGTCCAGTAATTTTTTCTTCTCAAATACGCACGAGTGTGCGTATCATTCATTAAAGCAGGGGGAAGACTCCCCAAAACTCCACTGTTTTGCAAATAATTTACATGCGGATTTACATTCAACACCACCTCATTTACCTAAACGAACTACTCCCGATCCAGCTCAAACCCCTCTACCTCACCCTTGATTAGTCCTGCCTTCACCCATAATCTTCCTTCCTCCTCGATTCTTTGAGTAGTCTGTGCTATTGACGGAGCCGCCCCATTGAAGACGATGTCGTTCCGATGCTTCCATAACATCCACATACCAAGGAGGCACTTGGCGCGTGTAGACCTCCGATGCTCCCTGCTTTGGTCTTGCCTGATGCGAGGTCCAGTAAATAGCGCTTCTAATCTCGTAAGCTCTGCTAGATACAATGGCTAAATGAGACTTGTGGGTCTAAGTGGTAACTGGTCAATTCCATAAGTAAATATAGGAAATATAACGAGTAATAGATAGGACCAGAGTGATTTAGGTGTACCTTTCTTTTGGAGATCATTGTGCCATGGACATTGTATACTTATTGAATTTCAATTTGTGATGCAGGGTACGATTCCACTATGGTCACCCTGATGTTTTCGATAGAATCTTTCACATCACAAGGGGTGGCATAAGCAAGGCCTCAAAGGTTATTAACCTCAGCGAGGACATCTTTGCAGGTACCATATCCAGAAAATATGCATTATGCAGTTTTTCTTCCTTTTCCAATAAGCTAATAATTGTTCTGATATATTTAAGGGTTCAATTCAACCCTGCGACAAGGAAATGTTACCCATCATGAATACATACAGTTGGGTAAAGGACGTGATGTTGGAATGAACCAAATATCCAACTTTGAGGCCAAGGTGGCAAATGGAAATGGTGAACAAACTCTATGTCGTGATGTTTATCGACTAGGACACAGATTCGATTTCTACAGGATGTTGTCTATGTACTTCACCACAGTTGGCTTCTACTTCAATAGCATGGTATGAATCTCATGCTTTCACATATCAACTTTATATGCACT
Source organism: Elymus sibiricus (assembly GCA_039707655.1). Lineage (NCBI taxonomy): Eukaryota > Viridiplantae > Streptophyta > Magnoliopsida > Poales > Poaceae > Elymus > Elymus sibiricus. The sequence goes on from CM077668.1 coordinate 204,849,630, forward strand.
TCCAGGAGGTAAACAATCAGATTGATTTACTTTGTGAGTATATAACAACAGACCAGATATAGACTCTTCTGTTTTGATTCCTCAGCGATCATACTTGCAAATAGTCTTGTTGCTGAAATCAGTAGCTACTGTTGTTGCTTGTTTTATAAAGATTGATATCAATATTTTGACTTGAGCTTATGTTGATGCACATAAGACCATGTTGCATCATGCAAGCATGTTCTCTTATCTCTGCATTTTATTCGTTTGAGATGATTTGTACAAAGCTCTCTCACCTCATATGGATTGATGTTTCTATTTTTTCAAGCAATGGCCAACATATAGAAAGTATGATGTGTTCCGTTCAAAGTACATAAGACACATAAATCATTATGAGTTTTGTGGCTTTAATTTTCAGGTGGCCGTTCTTATGGTGTATGTATTTTTATATGGGCGGTTATATCTTGTTTTGAGTGGCTTAGAAAAGTCGATTCTCCAAGATCCACGGATTAAAAACATCAAACCCTTTGAAAACGCACTTGCCACCCAATCGGTATTCCAACTTGGGACGTTGCTCATCCTCCCGATGATAATGGAGGTCGGCTTGGAGAAAGGGTTTGGTAAAGCCCTGGCTGAGTTTATAATCATGCAACTTCAGTTAGCTCCAATGTTCTTCACTTTTCATCTCGGGACAAAGACTCACTACTATGGAAGGACTATACTTCATGGTGGTGCAAAATATAGAGGAACAGGCCGGGGTTTTGTTGTACGCCATGCGAAGTTTGCTGAGAATTACAGAATGTACTCACGGAGCCACTTTGTGAAAGCATTGGAGCTGCTCATCCTCTTGGTTGTTTATCTAGCATACGGGAGTTCTTACAGGAGCTCGAGTTTGTATGTATACGTCACAATTTCAATGTGGTTCCTTGTTTTCTGCTGGCTGTTTGCACCTTTTATCTTCAACCCATCATGCTTCGAGTGGCACAAGACGGTTGATGACTGGACTGATTGGTGGAAGTGGATGAGCAATAGGGGTGGTATTGGGCTGGCACCTGAGCAAAGTTGGGAGGCTTGGTGGGTGAGTGAACATGAGCACCTGAAGAATGGAACAATACGTAGCTTGCTCTTGGAGCTGGTTCTGTCGCTGCGCCTCCTGATCTACCAATATGGTATTGTGTACCACTTGCACATAGTGCACGAGAACAAAAGCTTCATGGTACTCATCCTGTTTAAATCTCCTTATCCTCTAGAAACATTTCATTCATTTCAGGTAGAATAATAATGCTGCTTTGTTTGTTCCACTCAGATATATGCACTATCGTGGCTGGTTATTGGCATCGTTCTTGTTTCGCTAAAGGTAACAGTAGATATGCTTGGTATTGCATCCATATATATTCCCATGCATGTTATGGTACATTTACTTAGGTAGACTCGTGTGTTCCAGGTTGTTTCACTGGGAAGAGAGAAGTTTGTTACCAAGTTTCAGCTTGTGTTCCGTATACTCAAGGGCATTGTGTTTCTTGTCCTCATCGGCTTGATAGTGGTCTTATTTGTTGGTTTTGATCTCGCCGTGTCCGACGTTGGCGCCAGTATCCTGGCCTTCATCCCAACTGGCTGGTTTATTCTTTTGGTGAGTGATTTCTTTCTTTTATACAATTACTAGCTCTTTTCCCCTTTTGTCATGAAAAGAAGATGGCACGTTTTGGCCAAGACGGCAAAGCAATGTTAACGTTCTTATATAAGTTTATACTACTGTAACATAACATCCCCTTGTGTTGTAGATGGCACAAGTGTGTGGACCGCTGTTTCGGAGGTTAGTGATTGAGCCACTTGGCGTGCTGTGTTGCTCCTGCTGCCCCGGTGGAGCATGCCGAGGGCCTTGCTGCGCCAAGTTGAGGCAGAGGAGTGGGGCTGTGCTCCGTAAGATAGGGCCATGGGACTCCATCCAAGAGATGGCAAGGATGTACGAGTATACCATGGGGATCCTCATCTTCCTGCCCATCGCCGTCCTCTCGTGGTTCCCCTTCATGTCCGAGTTCCAGACGCGTCTGCTCTTCAACCAAGCCTTCAGCCGGGGCCTGCAGATCTCGAGGATCCTCGCTGGGCAGGACGGGAGGGGTACCATTACCAAGCGTGAATGACCTTTGCTTGCTTGTAAACCACCCTGCTCTGTCTGTAGCATGTGCATGTTCACGGCGTTTAATTATAGGACGTGGCTAGCTAGCGCCGTGTGCGGCTCCCTGATTAAATTGAGCAGACCCTTCTAATATGAAAAGGGCAATTGGTCCCCAGCACATGATTCCAAAAAGGAGGCATGTTGGTCCCCTGCCACCACCTCCCGTACCCACGTGATCACGTGATCCAGAGACGTTCACAAAGAAATCAACCTAGATTTTGTCCCTGCGTTGCATTTATTTGGGTGTTCAAAAAGTTTAAAAAGCCATAACTTTTGATTCAAACGTCGAAATTCAGTTCCGTTTTCATAGTTGGGTTTCTCACGATGAATACATCAAAACTAGATCCTATATGGGTGGGTTTTGTCGAACTTTTTTTCGTGGGCAACTTTGGGTGTAATGGATGCAACTTTAGTGCTATAGGGAAGCAACTTCTTCTTTGTGGCCTAATAAGACTCCTATTAGGTTGGTTCGTGTAAAAATAAGAAAAATCACACAAAACATGGGGTACCTATAGTGCTACATACAAAAGCAACTTTACTTCACTATGTGTACCTGTGAATTTTGGTAACATTATCACAACTTGCCTATCATAGATTTGATGGTCAGTTGCCTATGGTTGAGGCTTAGTTGCCTATAGATATTATGAAATTGCCTACCATTGATGCCCAATTGTCTGTTGTTGGTAATTAGTTGCCCATTATTGCTGCTCGGTTGCCTAACTTTGCAAATTAGTTGCCTCCAAATATTGTGAAGTTGCTTATCATTGGTTTCTCTAAGTTGTCTACAAACACTATGAAGTTGCCTTCCGGTGATGCTTAGTTGCCTGTCATTACTATTTCAGTTGCCTACAATACATTGAAAAGTTGCCCATCAATGTTGCTAAGTCGCCTATGTATGAAACTAAGTTTCTTACCATACCGAAAAGTATTGTATGCAACTAAGGATGATGTTAAGCTACTAGCCAGTAATGGTAGGCAACTTAGGATACTGTTAGCCTACCTTGAAAAGTAAGTTGCCTACAATTCTATGAACTTGGAGGCGAAGCTAGTTATGGTAGAATACTTGCTAATTATGGTAGGAAACTAGGAGGGTGAAGCTAGTTAACTTGATAGTCATGGTAGCCAACTTCAAAGGGATTTTCGTTGATAGGAGTCATACTACACAGACTAATAAGAAGTTGCTTTTTTATAGCACTAAAGTTGCCTCGGAAGCATCCGAAGTTGCTTTATAAAAAGGTTTATAGAAATGTACCCATACGGGATCTAGTTTTGAAGAACTCATCGCGAGAAACACAATGGTGAAAACGGATTTGAAATTCAACGCCCGAGTCAAAAGTTACAGACTTTAGAAAATTTTGAAGCCCCAAATAAATGCATGCACGTGGGATCTTGCTAAGAAATAGCGGGGCTGAGGGGAACGTGAAGACGCGAGGGGACCAGGTGTTTTTCCTCTTTTGTCAGGTATACTCTTTTGAAAGGCAGGGGACCAGTAGCAAGGCAATCACATTAAGCATGCTGAGATCGAACGGCTTGGACGGGTGCGCTCGCTGCAACCAAAAAGTGCAGTTGCACTAACAATCATTTAGGTTAATTATATTGTATTATTGATTTGGAAGGATGCAGCAGCAGCAGCAACAACAACAAAGCTTTTAGTCCCAAACAAGTTGGGATAGGCTAGAGGTGAAACCCATAAGATCTCGCAACCAACTCATGGTTCTGGCACATGGATAGCAAGCTTCCACGCACCCCTGTCCATGGCTAGTTCTCTGGTGATACTCCAGTCCTTCAGATCCTTCTTTACGGACTCCTCCCATGTCAAGTTTGGCCTACCCTGATCTCTCTTGACATTATCGGCACAGTTTAGCCGTCCGCTATGCACTGGCGCTTCTGGGGGCCTACGCTGAATATGCCCAAACCATCTCAGACGGTGTTGGACAAGCTTCTCTTCAATCGGCGCTACCCCAACTCTATCTCGTATATGATCATTCCGGACTCGGTCCTTCCTTGTGTGGCCACACATCCATCTCAACATGCTCATCTCCGCCACACCTAACTGTTGAACATGTCGCTGTTTAGTCGGCCAACACTCAGCGCCATACAACATTGCGGGTCGGACCGCCGTCCTATAGAACTTGCTTTTTAGCTTTTGTGGCACTCTCTTGTCACAGAGAATGCCAGAAGCTTGGCGCCACTTCATCCATCCGGCTTTGATTCGATGATTCACATCTTCATCGATATGCCCATCCTTATGAAGCATAGACCCCAAATATCTAAAGGTGTCCTTCTGAGGCACCACCTGCCCATCAAGGCTAACCTCCTCCTCCTCCTCGTGCCTAGTAGTACTGAAAACCGCACCTCATGTACTCGGTTTTAGTTCTACTAAGTCTAAAACCTTTGGATTTCAAGGTTTGTCTCCATAGCTCTAACTTCCTATTGACCCCCGTTCGACTATCATCGACTAGCACCACATCATCCGCAAAGAGCATACACCATGAGATATCTCCTTGTATATCCCTTGTGGCCTCATCCATCACCAGAGTGAAAAGATAAGGGCTCAAAGCTGACCCCTGGTGCAGTCGTATTTTAATCGGGAAGTCATCAGTGTTGCCATCACTTGTCCGAACACTTGTCACAACATTATCGTACATGTCCTTGATGAGGGTAATGTACTTTGCTGGAACTTTGTGTTTCTCCAAGGCCCACCACATGACATTTCGCGGTATCTTATCATAGGCCTTCTCTAAGTCAATGAACACCATATGTAGGTCCTTTTCCTCTCTATATCTCTCCATGAGTTGTTGTACCAAGAAAATGGCTTCCATGGTCAACCTCCCAGGCATGAAACCAAACTAATTTTTGGTCACGCTTGTCATACTTCTTAAGCGGTGCTCAATGACTCTCTCCCATAGCTTCATTGTATGGCTCATCAGCTTAATTCCACGGTAATTAGTACAACTCGGAACATCCCGCTTGCTCTTGAAGATTGGTACTAATATACTCCGCCTCCATTCTTCTGGCATCTTGTTTGCCCAAAAAATGAGGTTGAAAAGCTTAGTTAGCAATACTATAGCTATGTCTCCGAGGCCTCTCCACACCTCAATGGAGATACAATCAGGGCCCATCGCCTTGCCTCCTTTCATCTTTTTTAAAGCCTCCTTGACCTCCGACTCCTGGATTCGCGGCATAAAACGCCTGCTAGTATCATCAAAGGAATCGTCCAGTTCAATGGTATAGCTCTCATTCTCCCCATTGAACAGCTTGTCGAAGTACTCCCGCCATCTATGCTTAATCTCCTCGTCCTTCACCAGGAGCTGGTCTACTCCGTGCTTGATGCATTTGATTTGGTCAACATCCCTCGTCTTCCTCTCTCGGATCTTGGCCATCTTATAGATGTCCCTTTCGCCTTCCTTCGTGTCTAACCGCTGGTAGAGGTCCTCATACGCCCGACCCCTTGCTTCACTCACAACTCGCTTTTCGGCCTTCTTTGCCATCTTGTACTTCTCTATGTTGTCTGCACTCCTATCTAGGTAGATGCGTCTAAAACTATCTTTCTTCTCCTTAATAGCCTTCTGGACATCATCATTCCACCACTAGGTATCTTTAGCTTCTGTTCTACCCCCCCTTGATTTGGAAGGATGCATTGGGGCAAAATCTGATTTGTTCTCACCGTTGAACCAAAACTAAAAGAAAGCTACATATTTGGATTTCCATTACACCTTTTCTTGGAGTTTACAATTAATCATCTAATACTTCCCACTTACTATGGAGAAGATGCACTTTTTCTAGATAACTAGTAATGCATTGCAACTGGAGCACAAAATCACATGCCCCTTACCCAATAAGAATGTCTCTGTTTCAGCACCCGCGTCGCCGTTTATATTCCTTCCCGGCCCTGCCTACGATGGCCTTGGTGTCCACTTGATCACAATGCCTCTCAATGTGCTCACTCTCAGGGGAATGATCTTGGCCATCGCATTGCATAATGCACGTGCTTCGTTACAAAGCAAACACCAACTGCCATGAGCTTTCCATGAGCTATTATCCTTTTTTAGCAGACACGAGTTGAGAGCTTCCCCACCTAAATATATTATCACTTAGCCACACTGTTTTACATTACCAGGGGGCCTCAAATCTAGACGAGAGGTAACATAGCTTCCAAGACTTGGTCGCGTCCTTTGACGCGGTGTTCTTGAACAGGAAGATCCAGAGAAAAAAATCTAGTACAATGTTTCTAACTGTCACCCTTGTGTGGTGACTTTCATCGCGGAAGACTAGAGCATTGCGGGAGTCCCAAGTTTCCACATGATGTTGAGTGCCACAGAGGGCCAAATGTTTGTGTCGAGGCCGTCAGGAGTCACAACCTCCCATATGAGGTCTAGTGATGGAGGAGGCACAAATCCCAAGTTGATCCAAACGTTGGCCGCGACTGGGAAGAGAAAAGCAATGTGTGAAGCATCTTCACAAGGAGCATCACAGCGACGACATGAAGGAGAATCGACAATCATCTTGTGGTGAAGGTTGTCCTTTGAGTTTAGCATGTCCCTAAAAAGCAACCAACCAAATATCTTTACTTTGATGGGGACCTTAGAGGACTAAAGGTAGTCATAGTTGTTATCGACATGAGCTTCGGTGGTAGTGGCACTCTAGGCGTTCCTTGGCGAGAATGTCAACCCGTGGATGAGAGAGCGCTCGTCGTTCAACCCTGAAGATTGGAAATCCTGCAGCAGAGACAAAACAATATCCAACTCGCGAGAGGCAACAGAGAGTTGGGAGCCCCAAAAGCCGGCACAATGTCGGCGGAGACATCAGTGCACACACCACATGCGAGAGCGATGGCCGCAAGAGCTACAAGCAAGGAGGGGTCAGCAGCGTCGGTGATGACGAGTCCATCCTTGTCACAGAGGTTGGCATCCACCAGGGCATCGACCGGCTCCTTGATAGCCTGATATGTCTCAAACGTATCGATAATTTTTGTATGATTCATGCTATATTACTATCAATTATAAACACTCTGGGCATATTTTTTATTGAAATTTATCGGACTAATATATTAATCCACTACTAAGTGCCAGTTTCTGTTTTTTGTTTTCTTTTTGTATTTTCAGGAAAATACCCAGAAATACCTGAGGAAAAATCAAATAAAATTGGTTCGGGAAGTTTCACACTAGAGAGGACACCGGGGGCTGGCCCCACACGAGGAGGGCCCCACGGCCCCTAGGCACCATAGGATTGAGAGAGCCTACAGGTTGTGGTCCCTCATGGCTGGCCTCCGGTGCCTGACGGCTTATATATACCCCCATTTTCACCTCCGATTTATTGAGCATTATTTCTTCACCGCCACACTATGGTTTCGAGACGTTCTTCCTTTTTAGCCCTTATCCGGAACACTGTCGGAGGGGGAATTTATCACCATCATCGTCAACCTCGATCATCGTGCTCCCAGATGAGTTGTGAGTAGTCAGCCCCAGACTACGTGGTGCGGAGCACCCTACGGTCATCACCAAGGAAGCATGGAAGAGAAGGAAGAAGCGGACGAGGAGAAGAGGCCTGAAGGCAGTGGTACTACTGGCCCTCAGCGCGTACTACCGCTCTTGACGCAAGTGATACTACCAACACTCTGGCCGATACTACCAGCCCCGACGCCAACGGAACTTCTGCGCCTACTACTGCTCCAGTATCGGCGGACCCTTAGAACGCCCTTGACTTGAAAGAGACACTTCGCCAGCACCGGTCCGGAACTACAAGGTGAATTATCAGTAGTACCGGCCCCGAGCCACGTACTACCGGCCTGCCTGCGCATAGCGAGTTGGGCTCGGCTAATCTACCCCCTTTTCCTTTCCTCGCTTACCCCTTCGTTGCTAGGATTATATATACTCTCCGCAACCTCATTTCTAGGGTTAGATAAGAATAGAACTCATACCATAGAGCTTAGCTCATGTATCTCCCTTGTTGGATTCTGAAGCAGCAGGTGAAAGTAATTCCATAGACCGGTAGGTGTGTTTTTAAGCATTTTGTAATGAAAAATGACTACAAATGCATAGAAATGACTCAATAGTGCCGTAGGAGAGGTACACAAACGACATTTGGGAATCCAATGCACAATGTGCCATGCATCATCTTGGCTAAAAAGGACGGAGTACACTTGAATTTATGTTGTCGCAAGATGTTCGCGACGCGTTGAAAGACGAGGGCTATCGCGTAAGAGTACGCACGTAGGATGCCAAGATCTAACGTGACAAACGACAACATGACTTTGGATTTGAAATTAAACACCCATGACACCATCACACTTGACATGATCACGTTTATTGCTGAAGTTACATGCACAATTACAAATATACTGTGCATCACGATCCTCTAACATGGTACAACTTATAACACACTTAGGTGCGATCCTTCCCTCCTACTCGACTCGTCCTTAAAATAGCGTTCCCTCCAACTATCCTTTTCTTCGGAAAAAATTCGTCCCTCCAAAATAGCGTTCCCTCCAACTAGTCTCCCTCAAAAAATTTCCTTCCCTCCAGAACGTTTGAAAGGCCCGCTCGATTAACCCCCACCTCCTCCGTAAATACAGCCTATCCGTCCTTATAAGTGTGATCACATCTCCTTCCAACAAACAAAGCGCCTCCTCGTCTCTCTCTTCTAACCTAGTTCCCCTCCCCCCCCCGGGCCGGTGGCTCTAGCTCCGCCACAACTAATCGTTCGGTCCAATCGCGGCGCACGATATGACCGACAACATTACGATGGACTCCATCCGCTCTGAAGGTAAAAGTACTCCAATACCTCACCTTAGATGACAAGGTCACACCCCCGCTCCCACATAAAATTTGCACTTCCGTCTAGATCTGCGCATCTAGTTCCTTGTTGAGTCGGAGATGCAATCTAAGATTGTGTTACTTGTACTAGTACTAACTTTTAGGGTTTGTATCCGGGTTAGGACTGTGGCTCATTCTATCTAGGGTTATACTCCCTCCATTCGAGCGAATTCAGTGGTATAATTTTTGCTCCCGCCGCAGTCGGTCTCGTTGGTTAAATTTATGGTCAAACTTAGATCTCGGGAAGCGCAGGCGCACTACATTGTGGAATGGAGGGAGTAGTATGTATACGATTTTCTAGTATGGGTATGATGTTCTAATTAAATGCATGGTCCTAAGATCTAATCTATCAGCTAATTACTCCCTTTACTTTATTGATGAGCTTCTTGTTTGTCCAAACCTTTTTCCCATGGAAATTGTTTCTCCAAACTTTGATCCTATCTTGTTCTGGTTTAGTGATCATGCCCTTTCATATTGCTTTTCCTCTGGAGTAAATTGTGTTGAGCAAGTACGTACATGTTTAATTCTCTTCATCATTGTACAACTGTTGCCAAAAGCTCGCCAACGGGATTGGAGATCATTCAAGCAGTCCCCAACAAGGAAAACGGGTCTCAAACCGAAGAAGTGATGAACTGTGATGACGATGAAAATGAACCAACTATTCAGCAGCTGGCCTATGTTGCAAATATGATTACATGTCTAGAAGAAAGCGGGAAGGAAAACCCTACAACTCTGGTGACAATATGTTGACATTGTTTGACATTCAAAAAGGTACTTCTAAATGTGGATTATAATCTTATATGTTGAATTACATCTTAGCAGGCATTTTTCTTTGACAAAAAGGAAGGAGCGATGACTGTTATGTAAAGCTCAGGGGCATCCAAGAGAAAGTGGGATGAACTGGTTAGTCAGCGTACTGTTTACCCTCTAAACATTTATTTCAAAAGGATATTTAAATCCATATACTGTCATTGTTTACTCTACCCCTGCATATTCCCACAAATGCATTAATATTTTGGAATTGTGCAATACCTTAATATTAAACCACATCGATAACCTGGATATATGATTTCTGTAGGGACAGTTGGAATTCACATATGCTGAGCTGAATGCATGTCCAGGAGGCCAGCATGGAGAAATTGGACCTATGAAGCAGCATAAACAATTTGAAGCAGTCAAGAATGATTTGACAGAAGAACAGGAGCCTATTGCTGTGAAGGAGGCCCTGACAGATCAACATGAAGAGATTGAAGTTGTCAAGGAGGGCGTAGCATATCATCATGAAGAGGCTGAACCTAACAAGGAGGCCCTAGCAGAGTTTCAAGAGGAGGCAGGAACCGACAAGGAAGCCGTGGCCAAACAGCATGAAGAGCCTGAAGCTGGCAAGGAGGCCCTGCCAGAGCAGCAGGAAGACCTTGAAGTTGTTAACAAGGCCGTGGCCGAGCAGCATGAAGAGCCTGAATCTTGCAAGGATGAACCGCCTGAGCAACAAGGAGACCTTGAAGTTGTCAAGAAGGCCCTAGCAAAGCAGCAGGAAGAACTTGAAGCTATCAAGACGACCCTCGCAGAGCAGCAACAAGAACTTGAATCTGTCAAGAAGGCTCTGCCAGTGCAGAAGGATGAACTTGATGGTTTCGAACTGGCCCTGGTAGACTACAATGAAGAAGTTGTAATGCCCTATTAGACCTGCAGGAAGAACTAAAGTTGTCATCAAGGCAATTCGAGAGCAGCAGGATGCAGTTGAAGGTGACAAGTGTCATATTTTGTAGTACAATACTTTGTCCCATGGTGCTTAATTATGAATCAAAGCTGTTAGAGCAAATAATGAAATTTATTCCATTTTGGCAGCAAATTTAAAAATAAAACAAATTATCGGAGTCTACAAACCGTGACAGATATAGATACATTCACTAGCTTATGGAACCACATGTAAGCAGCCACGTCACCCACCTCTGGTCCCACATGTAAGCAACCACGTCAGCAATTTATGGGCCCATATGTCAGCGGTGTTGGCCGGTCAAACCTGACGCCCGACATATTACTGATGGGCACCGTCGGTGATAAAACCTTGGCAGGGCCCAACTATATGTGCCACGTCAGCATTTTATGGGCCCGTATGTCAGAAACATTGACTGGTCAAACATGGTTGGCCGGTTGTTAGTGTCGGATGTATCGTCACCGAAAACTATGATGAGGGACGGTTGTTAGTATACGGTGACAGTTTTAGTTGCATTTTTTGGCCGTTGTAGAAGATAGTTTCGGCGATGTTTATTGGTTCGTGACGGAGGAAGTGGTATCGATCTTGCGTGACTGTAATTCGAGGAGTTCATGTATTCACCATGTGTTAATACTTTGATCCGGTTCTCTATTAAAAGGAGGCCTTAATTACCCTTAAATTTTCTTATGGACCCCGCTGCCACGGGAGGGTAGGACAAAAGATGTCATGCAAGTTCTTATTATAAGCACGTATGACTATATACGGAATACATGCCTACATTGAATTGATAAATTGGAGCTATTGTGTATCGCTCTAGCACTACATAATTTGCTCTATTTTGCGACGTTTCACTTGTGTCACATATAATCGTTTTCGTCATGGAAAATACCCGTCAAGATTTTATTTTCTATGATGGCGCTTCGGTGACGGTGGGGGTGACGGCCGAAAAACGTCGCCGGGGTATTTTTCCGTGACGAAAAACAGTTATACGTGATACAAGTGAAACATCGCAAAATAGAGCAAATTTTGTAGTGCTAGAGCGATACACAATAGCTCCAATTCATCAATTTAATGTAGGCATGTATTCCGTATATAGTCATATGTGCTTATAATAAGAACTTGCATGACATCTTTTGTCCTACCCTCCCATGGCAGCGGGGTCCATAAGGAAATTTAAGGGTAATTAAGGCCTCCTTTTAATAGAGAACCGGAACAAAGCATTAACACATGGTGAATATATGAACTCCTCGAATTACAGTCATCCCCGGATAGTATCCCAATTATTGTCACCTTGAGGTCTACGGTTCAGAACAATAACAAGTGCATATAACTAGCAGATAGGACCAAGAACTCATATATATTCATGAAAACATAATAGGTTCAGATCTGAAATCATGGCACTCGGGCTCTCGTGACAAGCATTAAGCATAGCAAAGTCATAGCAACATCTATCTCAGAACATAGTGGATACTAAGGATGAAGCCCTAACAAATTGACTCGATTACATGACAAATCTCATCCATCTCCATCACCGTCCATCAAGCCTACGAAGGAATAGACCACAACAAAGTTGGATAAGAAGGGTCGAAGGACTTGATTCATCAGGTGCATAAAGGTACTTGGTGCATTTGAGAGTCCAAATGGCATGACTAGCCATTCAAACAACCCTTCCTTTGTTTTGAAGGTTGTTTTCCATTCATCCCCGGGTCTGATACGAATTTGATGATATCCGCTTCTTAAATCTAGCTTTGTGAACACTCTTGCTCCACTAAGTTGATCCAACATATCATCCAGATGGGGAATAGGGAATCTATACCTTATGGTGTCTTGTTAATGGCTCTACTGTCCGTACACATGCGCCAAGATCCATCTTTCTTTGGTGTGAGCAGGGCTAGTACAACACATGGGCTAATACTGTCTCGAATGTGCCCCTTTTGCAGCAATTCCTCCACTTTCTCCTTCAATATATCATGCTCTTTTGGGCTCATTCGATAGTGTGGAAGATTAGGAAGACTTGCTCCCGGAATCAAGTCAATTCTATGTTGAATTTCTCTCATCGGTGGCAGGCCTTGTTGCTCTCCAAGTATGTTCTGAAATTCTTCCACCTTTGCTGGAATTTCAACAGTCAAGTGCTCTTCTCCTTTTACAACAAGTGAAGCACACAAATCTGCCTCTTTCAAGTCTTCCATAAACTCATGAGGGGTATGGGAGATAGTTAACATAGTTTTCCCCTCCTCCTTAGAGGTATTACCTTCAGTTTTGTTTGGTAGAATAATGATCTTTCTCTTGTTACAAATGAAAGAGTAAGAATTTTCCTTGCCCTTGTGTGTAGTATCCACACCAAATTGCCAAGGTCTCCCAAGAAGAACATGGCTAGCGTCCATATCAACTATGTCACACAACACATTTGAGCGATAATGATTTCCCAAAGAAAGTGGCAGGTTGCATTGTTTGGTGATCCTCATATTCACTCCTTTCTTAATCCACCCAATAGTGTAGGGGTTTGGATGATCATGAGTCTCAAGCTTTAAATGGTTCACTAACTTCTGGGAGATAAGATTCTCGCAGCTGCAACTATCAATCACTAATTTGCATACCTTGCCATTCACCGTGCATTTGCTCTCAAATATTTTCTTTCGTTGTGTGTCGTCAGGTTGTCGTGTGGAACATAGGAGACGTTGAATCACACATACCACCTCTTCACCTTCTTCTTGACAAACCTCTTGTCCCTTTACATCTTCAGATTCTTATTCTTTCGCATAGTCTTCACCATCAAGGATAGTTGTGTTAGCAAATTTTCTTAGTGGGCAACCGCTGGATATGTGTCCCTCTTTACCACATTTATAGCACTTTGGGCTTTCATTTGCCTTACCTTTGCCTCTAGCTTGCTTCGGGATGGGTCATTTTGCCTTTGGTGGAGCAGTCTTTTCTTCCACTCTATTAGTGTGATCCAAAGACGAGCCTTCGGTATGAGGATATGGAGCCTTAGTTGCCTTTCTCGTCCTCACAAACCTCTCGGCCTTCAAGGCTAGAGCTTGTGCTTGATCAATGGACTAGATTTGTTGCATCATCAATCGATCATGAATAGCATCATTGAGACCATTGATATACCTTGCAACTTGTTGATCTTTAGTTTTGGCAAGGTTGCACCTCACTTGTAGCCTTCGAAAATCCTCCGTGTAATTTGAAATGGTCCTATTTCCTTGAGCACAATTTTGAAATTGGATAAACAGGATGTGGTCATAATCAGCGGGTAAAAATCTCCCTTTCAAAAGACTTCTCATTTGCCGCCAAGTTCTCACACAAGGTTCTCCTCTCAGCCCGCACTCTTCTTGAACACGGTGCCACCATGCACCGGCTCCTCCTTTCAGTTTATACGTGACCAAAGGAACTCTACGATCTTCCAGAACCTCCATGACCTCAAAGAAAGTCTCCACTTCATATAACCAATCAAGGCACCCTTGAATATCAATATTTCCATTAAAAGTTGGGATCTCAGCTTCCACCTTGTATGTATCCCTTGCATATGTAGGGTTGGGTACTCTCCGATATGCATAGAGATCAGGTTCTTCAAGGGCATCATCATATTCTTCACCTTCAGAAGCTTCAACATAAACTGGCCTTCTTGAAGTACGTTGAACAACACGTTGCTGTGGTGGTCTTGCTCCAAGATTAACTCTCCTTCTTCTTTGTTGAACATCTTCTTCTTCTTTAGATGAATCTCCTTTATTGGCAGTAAGGGGGACACCCAGCTGGTCAAATCTCCGATTAAGATCTTCACGCAGCTCTTTGATTTGTTGTTTTGCAGCATCCATCCTCTTCTCCAATTGCTCCATTGCTTGTTGCAGCTTTCTCTTAAAGAGAACAACAAGAACTAGAATGGATCAACGGGGCTCTGATACCACCTGAAGCAGCACAGGGTTGTGGAGGAGCAACTCCACCTTGCCGCTACAATGTGTACAACACAAGTGTTGAAGGAACAACTTCAATGTGCTGCGCTAGATATCGCTCTAGAGGCGGAGATAGGGCCGATATGGCAGCAAGAGTTCAATCCAAAACTCCTAGAACGCAAGATCTAGTCCAAGATCTTAGATAAGAACACCAAGTTCTATTATAGGTAGTGGGGTACATAGTCTGTTTACAAACTAGAGGTGAGGACCTCTATTTATAGGGCTTTGGGAAGCCTTCACATACTTCTACTTATAGCTGGAACACTCTTGAAAACATTATTTAGGATTCACCATTCTACTCACAACTACTTATAACTAGAGAACTCTAGAAACAGTAGGTAGGGTAAAGAAAAGAAAAGAAACATTACACTAGAGTGGAGGTATCTAGAAGTAGCCAAACAGATCTAGCATGTGATTTCCTTTTTCTTTTCCCTCATCTATTGTTCCTCATCTGATTCCTCTTGAGAGAGAAGACTCCATTGGAGTCCAGACCACCTAGAGGGTGAAGACTCCAAGGAGCACAAGGCCACCTAAAGGGTGAAGGCTCTTTGAGCATAGACCTCCATCCATGGAGAATATTCCCCGTGTGGAATTCAAGACCCATCTCTCCTAGAGATTTGGATGAACTACCTTTGTATCCTTTCCTTTGTTGTTGTTGGATGCTTGTGATCTACCCCTTTGCCTTGTGATTTGAGTATCTTGTGTGTAGATCTTGTCCAATAGAGTGGTTTCTCTTGTGTGTTCTCTGTGTTCCTCCTAAAATCTACCTCCAATTCATGAACATCGAGCAAACAAGGGCTTGGCCCTACATCATTTGGTATCAAGAGAAAGGTTACCACGAATTGGAACCCCCACCCCTCACTTTTCTACCCTTGTTTTGGATTTTCTCCCCAAATTCAAAAATCCCTACAAGAAAATAGCTATACAAAATTTCTTGCAATTTGTTCTTCTTTTTGAGTTTTGTTGATTTTAATCCGTGGATCTAGTGTTTGGCAAGCACATATACCTCCCTTGACGTTCCCTAGCCCCAAATTTTCTCCTCCCTTCGATTTGGCACCAAAAATTATATTTGGTACACCCCGAGTTCGCCCCGAGCTTAGATTTGGATTTTTTCTTCCTCAACGAGCGGGACTGCCGCCCCCACCCACCCGTTACTTTCGCCCATCAAAAAACAGTACTTCCGTTTCGCTCTAGGACCGGTACTACCGCCCCCAATGGTACTTCCGCCCATCATAATTCCAGCTTTGGCTGATTCACCGTTTTGTCCATAACTTTTTCATCCGGACTCTGATTTGAGCGTTTTTGGGCTACTTTTGAAGCTATCGATGTGCCTGAGGATCTCAAATCGGTGCCCACATCATTTGGCCAAAACAAATTTGGATATTTTTCATCGACACTAAAACGCCTTCACGCATCGTAACGCTTGTGCCACCGGTTCATCACCAAGGCTTCCCTGGAGTGACCATTGGGTACCATCTACATCAACAACCACCAAGGGAAGCTTGTACCTCTTCATATGATACATTAACCAATGAAGTTTGACATCGACGATGACCATTTCACCCTTTCACACCAACAACCAGAAGCAAGGCTGGTTACCTCCGACTATGTGAAAGGTTAAGTGTGACAAAGGTATCCATTCTGTCACAAACTTGACCTTGGCATTACCTTTGATAGCCCCACCACACTTTGCTTACACGTTTATACCTATTATACTAGCTATCCGAGTATTTTCGGGCTTTGCAAAAACTTGAGCACCTTACTGATAGTGATAGCATCATATTGTGTGCTAGTTTACTCCTTGCAATATCTCAGAATACTCGTCTTGCATATTTGATTGGGGATCAATACAAATAGTGGAAAGGAAGAGAAAATAAATATAAAAAAGAGCAGAAAAATAAGAGTCACAAATGTTTATAAGCAAAAAAGAGTTCAGCATCAAAAGATACTTGTGCATAAGGATACATGGAATAGGAAACGTAATGCTTGCATGTATAGGTTGGTGCATGATACCTCCTTTTATTGATTCGGTAATGGAACAGAAAAGTGTATCCCGCACCTATTTCCCCAGAGGTGACCCTGGGTTATTGAACCCACGAGAGGAAGATTCCCTTGAAGCAATGGTCTCCAGCAAGCTTTTGTCAAAGTGTCAAATCCAGCTTTTGACCAGATCAAGCAAGCAAATAGTGATTCAAACACTTATAATAAAAAGAGGTTTGGGTATGAGGTCTTAATGCTTACAACCATGTATTTGTGTTGGGACCAGATATGATCTTAATTTCTACGCTGGAAGTCACCCATCGAGATGTGCTTGTTACGGATCAAAGTGGGGATGTGTCCAAATAACATCTTGACCGGCACGGGTCCTTCATCAAGAATTAGTTGTTCTACCGCAGGCCCTATCCATCGTGCGGGGTTGCCTCGATAATTAAGATAATAAAATCAGACAAGAGCTTTGGGCGTTTAATGACTACACCTCATGTATCCCCAAGGATATGATCCATGTTACCCTACTGAACCTTACTGTCACCGGTGTTCGGTATAACACTTCACGGTCTCCTTACTCCTAGCCTCACCGGTGCTCGATCTCCATGATCCTGGGTACCTGCAGGGATGAAGATTGCGGACAAGACAAGAGACATCTACGGAACAATTTTATTTCACACATACGAGACGTTATTTCAAAGCCCTTCCATTGATCCCCACAACAAATACAAAGGGTTGCAAGGCTCATGCCTCAACCCATACCTTACCGAACTTGAAAGCACATTCGCTCCCTTGGTGGTTTTGGTAATTTATGCCAACATACATGTTGTTGGACTAATGCTTCTATCTAGTGAATTTCAGATAAGTTCAACTTTGGCATGGCAAGGACTAGGGAATGTGGACCCTTCAAAATGCTAAGGACATACATTGGCAAAAGCTCAAGACTCTTCATTTTTGGTTTAGTGATCCAAGATCACATTGAGTCCATAGGAAAGCCAATACTATTAAAAGGGGATGAGGTTTTGATAATGATATGTTTGCTCTAGTGCTTAGTGATATTGCTCCAAAATCCTCAGCCACTTTCTCTATTCAAACTTGTCCTATTTCCCAAAGTCAAACTCGGTTCCACCGAATCCTATCCTACCGGACCCACCAAGTTCATAAGGACAATGCGACAAGCCAAACCCTAACAAGTCGGATCCACCGATATGGATCTCGGTCCCACCGAGATGGCCTTGCCAACTCTCTGTCATCAATTGCAATTATTTCGGTCTAACCGAGTTTTGCAATCGGTGCCACCGAGATGGCTTGACCAACTTTCTGTTGCCTTGTTGTAATTATTTTGGTCCCACCGAGATGTTGCAATCAGTGCCACCAAAATGAGGATAGCCCTACCATTGCACATCGGTCACTCCGAGTTGTTTCCATTTGGTCCCACCAAAACTTCAAAAGTTCACATCTTTTGCACAGGTCGGTCTCACCGAGAATTCCAGTCGGTGCCACCGAGTTTGGTCAAAAGTGTGTAACGGCTGGATTTCATGTGGAGGCTATATATACCCCTCCACCACCCTCTTACCAAGAAAGAGAGCCACCAGAACGTGCCTACATTTCCACCATACATTTTCTGAGAGAGAACCACCTACTCATGTGTTGAGATCAAGATATTCCAATCCTACCATTTGAACCTTGATTTCTATCCTTCCCCAAGTTGCTTTCCACCATAGCCAAATCTGTGAGGGAGTGTTTGAGTGTTGGGGAGACTATCACTTGAAGCACAAGAGCAAGGAGTTCATCATCAACACACCGTCTATTACCTTTTGGAGAGTGGTGTCTCCTAGATTGGTTAGGTGTCACTTGGGAGCCTCCAAGATCATGTGGAGTTGAACCAAAGGGTTTGTAAGGGCAAGGAGATCGCCTACTTCGTGAAGATCTACCCCGAGTGAGGCTAGTCCTTTGTGGACGGATTGCTTCTTCGTGGACCCTTTGTGGGTGGAGCCCTCCATGGGCTCGCGCAGCCGTTACCCTCCGTGGGTTGAAGCCTCCATCAACGTGGACGTACGATAGCACCACCTATTGGAACCACGCCAAAAACCACCGTGTCTTCATTGCGTTTGATCTTCCATACTCTACCCCTTTACTTTCCGTACACTTGCATGCTTTACTATTTCCGCTGCTCAATATCTAGATATGCATGTGTAGGAAGTCTTGGTGTTATCTTAACATGTGCCAAAGTCTGCCAAAATTTCAAGTGAACTAAAAACTGCTACTTTGGTTGGTTAAGGGTCTATTCACCCCCCTCTAGACCTGTCTCCTCGACCCCACAATTGGTATCAGAGCTTTGTTCTCCATTGCTTTGGTTTAATCACCATTGGAGGGAGATGAATGTGTCTACTTTGGGGAGTCTTAGACGTAGAGTGCCTATTCTCAATGGGGAGTATTATCACTTTTGGAAGGATGAAATGCTTGATATCTTTGATGAATTTAACTTGAGCAAGTACATTCATAATCCTTATGTGCCTCCCATTGATCCCTTGCATCCTACTCATGAAGAGGAAATTGACATGCTTCGTAATCTTAGAACTATCAATCTTATCATTGGAGGATTACCTAAAATTGTGCTTGGTTGTATGCAAAACTTTGAGTGTGCCTATACTCTATGGAATGACTTGGAAAAGCGATATCCTGACTACTCTTTAAAGAATCTTGATGAGATTCTGCATAAGACTATTGCTTTTCACAAGATGAAGTCTAGTGATCCTAACTTTGATGATTGCTTGTTTGAGCTTCGTGATCTTATGCGTACTAAAGGAGATGTTAGAACTATTAGTAACATTATCATGGAAGCATTAGAATTCATAAACTTGAACATTGTCATGATCATGAAACTAATGAATTCGTTGCCTTAGGTGATGATCACATACATGTTGATGATGATGATGTTGAACATGGCTATTATGATGAAGACGAGGAATTTGATATTGAATATGAGAAGACCATGAGGAATCTTAGTCTTATGGCAAATCTTCGAGATTATATGTCTGGAGGAAAAGAGTGGATTCTTGATAGTGGATGTACCGATCACATGACCAGAGATAGAGACATGTTTCGTGAACTTGCAAAAAATGATGGTCCACGCAAGTATGTGACTTTTGGAGACATGATACGGGCACGACAGAGGAGGTGAAGCCCACTTTCAGGACTCCACCAAACTAGGCGGTAGTACCGCTTACATAAGCGGTAGTACCGCTATACGGTACTACCGGCCGCTTACTACCGTCCTACTGTCGCTTACAAAATCGGTACTGGACATCCGAGCGGTAGTACCATTCCCATAAGCGGTAGTACCGCTTGAAGCGGTAGTACCGCTTGCCATAAGCGGTAGTACCGCGTTGCCTGCGCACAGATTTTGGGCTTTGCAGCCCGTGTACCTCTTCGTTATTTTCTTAGACTATAAATACCCGTCGGCTAGGGTTAGTTAGGGGAGTTCAGAAGTTTTAGGTTTTAAACACTATCGTGTGTGTCTCTTGGTGAAGCATCCCTCCGGGGACGGCGATGCCGTTTATCGAATAAAGATTGCTGCGAGGGTTCTTGTTTTCATCAAGGATTATCGTGCTTTGGTTTTGAGGCGTGGTGATCTTCATCACGTTGCTGGCTGGATTCGTTCCTCTTCTTCAGGTTGCGTGGATTGCTCCCGTGATTAGAAGATTTACTATCAGGTGGTTCTTGCGGTGAAAGATCGGGCCCAATTTTCCGTATCATTTGGTATCAGATTTTCAGGTTGATCACCGCGAGGTTGTGTTGATCGCTCTCATCTAGATCGGTTGACTGGGAAGAGTTTGCTTGGAGGCTCTTGTGCAGATTGATTTGCTTGGAGGTGATTGTGCATAGAGGCTGCAGATTGCTGCTGTGTTTGTGCAGATTGGTTCCGTCGGATTGATTTGCGAGGAGGCTACTAGAGGTTGCAGGAAGGAAGGAAAACGCGCTGTAGATTCTTCTCTGCCGCGTGGCAGGATTCCAGTTTGGCAGCAGCGCCAGTAGGAGGATCAAGATCCGATCATCAGGGCGGTAGTACCGCGGCCAGCGCGGTAGTACCGTGTCCAACGGTAGTACCGTTTCCATCGCGGTAGTACCGTTTCTGTGACTTCCGTGAAAATACAAGATATGGCCAGATTTTTCAAAACTTTTCCGGGAGATTTTTATGGCAATCGGTGTCTTTCTGGGGAGAAGTCTGGTGATGTATTCAATGACTATCTAGACATCTTGTACGGTGTGGCATGTCATAAAATCAAGTGGCGGCTGAACTACTTATCCACGGATGCTGAATATGCATCGTGGGAACATCTTATGCTACAGGGTTTCTACAGATATAATACATACGAGCATTTGGACGATTCTACACGTTTGGTTCTTGCCCTGCGACGTGTGGATGAGGAGGTAGCTCGTTGGTGGGATGAAGAGATGTGTGAGCAGGATATTATAGATGCAACTTGGTATGATTTCAGTAATTTTTTGCGTGGTTGTTTTATGTCTTCTCGTCGTAAGGTATCTTGTACCAAGGCCGTGAAGGCAATCAAGCAGTCGCCCAGGGGTATGCAGCTGTTGGGTGATGTTTTCAAGCAGCCACCATTATTACCCAAGCAAGTTCCAGCGCTGTCGATTCCGTCTCATGCAACGGAGGACAAGAAGGTTGTTCCAGTGCAAACGGTCAGCAAGGCAGTTGTACCAATTTCTGACGAGATGACACCTGCTGTTGACAAGGTTGTTGTGTGCACTAAAGTTACAGTGGAGGAAGCAGAACCATTGAGTGGGCTGAATATGCAACTCAAGAGGGTACATGATGACGCTTGCAAACCAGTTGACAAGGGTCAGCGGTGGAGTTTATTTCAGACTCAGTGTATGATTAAAGGCAAAGCATGCAAGTTGTTGATTGATGGTGGTAGCTGTACTAATGGAATAAGCAAGGCAATGGTGGCATCATTGGGGTTATCCACATGGTGTATTCCTGAACCTAAGCATATACAGTGGTTGAATAGCTGCGGTATGCTGAAAGTTACCCATAAGGTGCGTGTGCCATTTACAGTAGGTGACTATGTTGATGAGGTAGAGTGTGATGTGTTGCCATTGGAGGTATGTGGGCTGTTACTTGGACGTCCATGGCAGTATGATCGCAATGTTACACATGCGGGGAGAGCAAATACATATTCTTTTGTGCATGATGGCAAACAACGGACTTTGAAACCTATGCAGACTGATCAAATAAAGTCTGATGTGGAGTTGGTGGTACACAAGGAGGAGTTGCGCAAAGCTAAGCCGCCAAGGTTAGCTAAGGTGCAGTGCGAGGAGCCTGATGCACGGCGCGTTACTGATGATATTGCTTCAGCTATGCCTGTAGATGACAAGGCAGTAGGACGGTAGTAAGCGGCCGGTAGTACCGTATAGCGGTACTACCGCTTATGTAAGCGGTACTACCGCCTAGTTTGGTGGAGTCCTGAAAGTGGGCTTCACCTCCTCTGTCGTGCCCGTATCAAGACAACTCCAAGGGTAAGGTACTTGGCCTTGGTAAGGTGGCCATATCCAATGATAGCTCCATACAAAATGTTATGCTTGTTGAATCCCTTGGTTACAATCTTCTTTCCGTATCTAGACTAGCCGACTTTGGTTTCAATGTTCTATTTACCGAAGTAGATTGCCAAGTGTTTCGTCGAGATAATCATAATATGGTCTTTACCGGGATTCGTAGAGGTGATCTATACATTGTTGATTTCACTAAAAGAGCTCAACCTCATACATGTTTAATTGCTAAATCTTCTAAAGGTTGGTTATGGCATAGGAGACTTGGACATGTTGGCATGCACAATCTTGATAAACTTGTTAAAGGAGATCATATTCTTGGTGTGAAAGATGTTATATTTGACAAGGATCGACTTTGTAGTGCTTGCCAAGTAGGAAAACAAGTTGGAGGAAGCCATCCCGTGAAGAACATTATGACCACGAGGAGACCACTCGAGCTACTTCATATGGATCTCTTTGGTCCCAACTCCTATAAAAGTCTTGGTGGTAACTCCTTCGGTTTGGTCATTGTTGATGATTTTTCCAGATTTACGTGGGTGTTCTTTCTCGATGACAAATTGCAGGTAAAAAAGATATTCAAGAACTTCGCAAGGAAGGCCCAAAATCAATTTGAAGTGAAGATCAAGAAGGTTCGGAGTGACAATGGAACGGAGTTCAAGAACGCCAATGTGGATACCTTTCTTGATGAGGAAGGCATTTCACATGAGTTCTCGGCTACATACACACCTCAACAAAATGGAGTTTTTGAGAGGAAGAACCGGACTCTTATTGAGATGGCAAGGACAATGCTTGATGAATACAAGACGCCAAAACACTTTTGGGCGGAAGCGGTTGAGGCAGCTTGTCATGCTACAAATCGACTCTATCTTCACAAGCTTCTTGGTGAAACGGCGTATGAACTACTCACCGGTAACAAACCACAAGTTGGATACTTTCGAGTGTTTGGCTCAAAATGTTACATTCTTGATAAGCATCGTCGTTCAAAGTTTGCTCCTAAATCTCATGAAAGTTTTCTACTTGGTTACGGATCGAACTCTCACACTTACCGTGTCTACAACAACTTCACTTGAAAAGTTGAAGAGACGGTAGATGTGAAGTTTGATGAGACTAACGGCTCGCAAGTCGAGCAATTGCCAATTGATGTAGGAGATCAAGAACCATCGGAAGCAATCCAAGACTTGTCCATTGGCAAGATTTGACCCGTGGAAGTGAAGGAGAGTACTTCGTCAACTCAAGTGGAAGCCCCAATCTCACGTCATGGTGAACAACAAGTCGACATGGAGGCATCCACAAGTGGAACACGTCAAGACGAAGGGAATGAGGAAGTGCAACAAGATGATCCACCTCAACCTCCTTCTCCACCTCCATAAGCGAACAACAACAACAACAATGAAGAAGAAGAAGATGATGACGAGGAAGCCTTACCACAACCCAAGCAAAAGCTACCTCGAGTTAGAGCAAGAGTTGACAAAAATCATCCCGTCGAACAAATACTTGGAGATATCCAATCCGGGAGAATCACTCGCTCTAAATCTCGTTTAGCTAAATTTTGTGAGCATTACTCATTCATCTCTAGTGTTGAACCTTTGAAGGTAGAAGAAGCTCTCAAGGACCCCGACTGGGTGAATGCAATGCATGAGGAGCTACACAACTTTGAGAGGAATCAAGTATGTACATTGGTTGAAAAGCCTAAAGATGAGCAAAACATCATTGGAACCAAATGGGCGTTTCGGAACAAGCAAGATGAAGATGGAAAAGTTGTACGCAACAAAGCTCATCTTGTAGCACAAGGTTACACACAAGTTGAAGGTATGGACTATGGTGAGACCTATGCCCCTGTTGCTAGAATTGAGTCCATTCGCATTTTACTTGCTTATGCCAATCACCATGATATCACTCTTTACCAAATGGATATTAAAAGTTCTTTCTTAAATGGTGAAATTGAGGAGGAAGTGTATGTTAAACAACCTCCCGGCTTTGTTAATCCCAAGAAACCTAATCATGTTTACAAACTTCGTAAAGCTCTTTATGGTCTTAAACAAGCCCCTAGAGCTTGGTACAAATACTTGACAAAGTTCCTTCTTGAAAAAGGTTTTGAAATTGGGAAAATTGATTCAACTTTGTTCACGAAGAGGGTTAATGGAGAATTATTTGTATGCCAAAATTATGTTGATGACATTATCTTTGGATCTACTAACCCCTCTTTTAGTGAAAAGTTTGGAAGGTTGATGTCGGAAAAATATGAGATGTCTATGATGTGTGAACTCAAATTCTTTCTTAGTTTGCAAATCAAGCAAACTAAGGAGGGTACATTTGTTTCTCAAACAAAGTATACCAAGGACTTATTCAAGAAGTTTAACATGCAAGAAAGTAAAGGTATGAAAACTCCAATGCCCATGAGTGGACATCTTGACTTGACCAAGGATGGCAAACCAGTTGATCAAAAGGTTTATCGATCTATGATTGGTTCATTGCTATACCTATGTGCCTCCCGTCCCGACATTATGCTAAGCGTGTGCATGTGTGCACGATACCAAGCGGCACCAAAAGAGTGTCACCTTAAGGTTGTGAAAAGAATTGTGAGATACTTGTTACATACACTAAACTTTGGCATATGGTATCCCAAAGGATCTTCATTTGATCTTGTTGGCTTTTCCGATTCGGACTATGCCAGAGACAAGGTCAATAGAAAATCCACTTCGGGTACATGTCAATTTCTTGGTAGATCTCTTGTGTCTTGGTCCTTCAAGAAACAAAACTCGGTATCTCTATCTACTGCCGAAGCAGAATACATTGCTGCGGGGTCATGTTGTGCTCAATTACTATGGATGACACAAACTCTTAAAGATTATGGTGTGCATAAGAGACATGTACCATTACTATGTGACAATGAGAGTGCTATTAAAATTGCACACAATCTCGTGCAACATTCTCGAACTAAGCATATTGAGGTTCATCACCATTTCATTCGAGGTCATGTTGAGAAAGGTGACATTGACCTTAAACATGTTCGTACCGACAAGCAATTGGCGGATATCTTCACCAAACCTCTTGATGAGAAGGTATTTTGCCACTTGAGGAGTGAGTTGAACATTATTGATGCTTCAAATGTGAACTAGAGGTTCATGTGGATGCATACAAGGGCATGAGCATTCTTGACTAATCCATGATACTTCCATGATCATATTATATCTTGGACATTTTGCTCCCTTGTATTGTATCTAACCTTTTGTAGGTACTTGGACAGGCTACATGTCACAAGATTGCATCTCACTCTTATTATGAGCAATCTTGTATGAACCGAGTGTCAACAATCCTTGGTGGGGCAAGGAACAAGACAAACTAAACATATCCTTTGACAACACTTGAGTTTATGCTACACTCTTGTCATTTTGAATATACATGTTGTTCCTTGCAAATCTAACCCATGTAGGAAGATGAACTACAAATGATAGGTTTGCTCCCAACTTCAACTCATGAGCATTCACTTCAAGTTCAACTACATGATGGACATCACCACCAAATCCCAATATAAGTTCTCACATCTTAGAGAAGCTTTACTCAAAGACATGAGCTAAAGCAACTCAACAAGATGTGAATACATTGAAATGCTTAAAGGAAAAATGGTAACCCCATTTTGAGCTTAGCGATGAGTATGACCTATGATCAAGTGTTCTCACTTGACTCCTAAGTCAATATACTCTAACATAGGTGACCTAGTCGCCGATGTTACGCAATTCTGGGTCCGCTAACACCGGCGTTTTTGACCCACATGCATCAACCAGGCCCAACCGGAGAACAACACCGACTTATGAGAGGCCTTGGGTCCTCTTCCCCAAAAGACTAGTCTATTAGGAGGGGACACCCCTGCCCTTATAAGTCGTGTTATGTCTCCTCCCACAACCGATGTGGGACTAAACCCAACAATCTCCCCCTCACACATCGGTCACCCATGGGCCCGCTAACACCAGCGTTTCCAGCCCACCAACCATGACCGACCACCCGTGAGTCCACCGAGATTTATTCCGGGCACCTGGGCTCTGATACCGATTGTTAGAATAAATCCGAGGCCACCGTCGATCTACCGAGGGCCAAGCAATCACACGAGCACAACACCGAGATTTGTTAACGAGGTTCACCGATATGGCTACATTCCCGGGGCCTGACTACGGGCGCTCCTCCTCGTGACACCGTCACAATACCGCACACCGGCCTCCCGGGTGCCGGCACACGCCGCCGGCTCCCCCTGCGTGCATGTGCTATTATGTTGGCATAGGTTACATCGTGTGTCTACCCCCTCATTATATAAGAGGCCTAGGATACAAGTGTCCTACTTGGACACGACTCCATATCCTATCTACACGTATGACTCCAAGTCCAACTGTAACCTACCTTGTACACATAATATTCGACATGGGTGATGGAATAAATCTCGGTGGACTCACGGGTGGTCGGTCATGGTTGGTGGGCTGGAAACGCTGGTGTTAGCGGGCCCATGGGTGACCGATGTGTGAGGGGGAGATTGTTGGGTTTAGTCCCACATCGGTTGTGGGAGGAGACATAACACGACTTATAAGGGCAGGGGTATCCCCTCCTAATAGACTAGTCTTTTGGGGGAGAGGGCCCAAGGCCTCTCATAAGTCGGTGTTGTTCTCCGGTTGGGCTTGGTTGATGCATGTGGGTCGAAAACGCTGGTGTTAGCGGACCCGGAATTGCGTAACAAGTGGTATCATGAGTAAGGTTCTGATGTGAGGTCACGGTGTGTTGATCTTGAGGAGAAAGAGCAACGATGAAGTTCTGCTAAAGGCGATCGCGAGTGATCTGGCGGCAGAGGCGTTGGTCGTTGTAATCTTTTGTGGAAGCAATTGGAAGAAGCAGCCGTGCAGCAGGCGACCTAGCGTACGGCGATGGCGGGATCACGCAAGTTCTCGACGAGATTGGGATGACGTGCAGCAACTGGATTCCACCAGATTGGATCAATCGGTTACGGTGGCGTGCAACACACGCGGGTGTGGCGGCCGATGCGGCCCAGGACAGGCGGCTCCAAGGCCTTTGCGGGCGTGCGGCTGGTGTTGGACCGAGATAGGGCCCAACTGAGGCAACGCACATGTGAGGTGCTAAGAGCCAGAGGAGGTGGCCAGGTGGGGTCGCGTACTGGCGTCGAAAGGCGGTCCAAGGGTTGTCGTGGCTCAGACGTGAGCAGGCTAGAAGAGCATGGATGCAACAAGATTTGTTTGGAAAAAAAGGAGCCCGATGTGAGTCGTTGCATGTGATTGGAGTTTTGGAAGGCAAAGCTCAATTGGAGTTCTTGGGAGAAGCGTAGTGCAGCAATTGGAATTAAAGAAATAAAAGTTTGCGAAAGACTCGCGTCAGTTTTGCATGGAAGTTGTTTCTTTCATCAAGTTTGCTGCTAATTGCACTCAGGGACTGTACATGGGAGTTAGCTAGAGAATCTTTATCAAAGGCAATGACAATATATGAAGGATGACGTGCGTATAAGGTTCAGAGGAGCCTAGAACGCATCGTGACAGGATCGTGCAAACACAGGGCGTCAAGCAATTCACTGAGATGTGCGGGGGCAGACATGACGCATGGTGGAGCATGGTTGCAGTCGAATAATTTTGGCTGGGTCAGACTGGATTGTCTGATGGATCGACATGGATGTTGGTCAAAGCAGAAGATGGCGGTGATTTTAGCGATGACGACGTACGAGCGTGATGCTGATGGTGGCTGACTTCTGGGGCGTGAAAACATGTGGTGCAGGTCTGAGGGCTTGTGCGGCTTCGACAAGACTATGGCGCGGGGTTGATTCAAGGCAGTGTACACATGAGAGCTTGAAGTCGACGAGGCGTGGGGTAGACTGATCATCTACCATGGAGTTATGTTGAAGGTGGAGCTGGAGTCTGGCATTAGATTTCACTCTATGCTGATGGAGGGGCTACGGCGTAAGGATCCGGAGAATCGCAGCCTATTTCAGTGGGAAAGTGAGAGACACGTTGTTTCAGACCGGGTACCAGTGGTCTGATGGAGACGTGATACTCGGCATCGGTCGGTGATGATCGGTGGTTCTCTGCAGTGGGGGTTGAGGCAGTGTGGGCTAGCCATCCGGGAGACTCGACCAGGATAGCAGAGGCTCGACGCGGTGATAGTGTGCGGTAAGCACGGGACACAGTGATAGGCCAAGGCACTGGTGATCAGATATGTGGTCAGATAAAGTGTGCAGAGGGTGCTGAAGCAGTGTTGACGAGTACCAGATTCAAGTTGGTGACTAGGTCTGTCAGTGCTAGTTGATGGACGGGAGTTGACCATGGAGAATCTAAGAAAGTGACGAAAAGTCTGAAATTGTCAAAAGCTGAGAGAGTACATGGCCGTATATTCTGTGGAGTTCAGTGCACATGGCAAAGTGCGGATGACAAGTACAGAAGGAGGCGGAGTGCTATAGCTATGGGACATGTCAGAGACTATCCGGGAAAAGGGTGAGACAACTGTGAATTTGACTCAGGGTGACACAGGGCGACAGTGAAATTCCTTCAAGTTTCAGAGAGACGGTCAAGAAAGAGCGATGATGTTGAGTTCAGGTAACTCTTATATGTGACGTCCAATATGTGAGTTGTTCACTTTCACGCAGATCAGCGATCGGTGTGTGATGGCGTTGAACGGATATTCCGGAAGTTGGGAGCACAAAGTAGAGTAAAGAGAAACTTAATTTTGCTCGAGTGTTGACTGTGAAGAAGATGAGAAGAGACTACAGTTGTAGGTGGAGTCACAGGGAGTTTGGGAGTAGCAGCGGTGCTCATGGTGTATCTCAAGTCCAATGTACATGGAGGTTTGACGCATGGATGAATCCAAGGTGGTGAAGTATATTCGCCAAGGTGGAGTTTGTTAGAGTTGTGTCAAATATTATGTGTACAAGGTAGGTTACAGTTGGACTTGGAGTCGTACGGTGTGTAGACATGATATGGAGTCGTGTCCAAGTAGGACACTTGTATCCTAGGCCTCTTATATAATGAGGGGGTAGACACACGATGTAACCTATGCCAACATAATAGCACAGGCACGCAGGGGGAGCCAGCGGCGTGTGGTATTGTGACGGTGTCACGGGGAGGAGCGCCCGTAGTCAGGCCCCGTGGATGTAGCCATATCGGTGAACCTCGTTAACAAATCTCGGTGTTGTGCTCGTGTGATTGCTTGGTCCTAGGTAGATCAACGGTGGCCTCGAATTTATTCTAACAGCCGACCTCTCTAGATGAAGTTCTCTAGTGTTTTTTTGTGTTCCTCTTCTTGCTAGAGTGTTTCTATTTCAAAAAAAAACTTCATCTAGATGTTTCTTTGTTTCTTTTCTTTCAGTGTTCTCTTCTCTTAGCTAGATTAGTAGTAAATTCATTGCAAATCCTTGTGAGGATTCCTTTGTCTAGTGAGCTGAGTTGACAAATTTATCCAATTGCACCAGACTCAGTCACACTGAATTGCTTCAACTCGGAGTCACCGATTTTGCTGCTCTAAGGGTTTTTCTGTCAAATATTTTCTGAGTTTTTCTGCTCTAGCTCCACTCAATGATTCTTACCCTCTACTTGCATGTGGAACTACTCAATAGTTAGATGTATATCTCAAGGACCACACCTACTTGACCAATGACCTTGAAGTAGCCCTTCTTGGAAATTGATGTCAAAGGGGGGGAGAGAGATACATCAAAGCTTATCTCCACAAGCTCTTCTTTACAAAAAGGGGAGAGAGAGATGCACTTTACAAGAGGAGAGAATGTTACATGTTTCTAAGAGCGGAGAAACATGATATTTTATTTTGGTTGCTTTAGTTTTCTCACCCTACCTACTCCCAATATCTTATGTCAATTTCAGGGGGAGAGGAAGTTCCTTTAAGGGGAGACAACTATTTTCTTTTGGGGACATGTCTGCCTCTAACAAAAGTATTCACTTAGTGATACTCTCTTCTACATGTCATCCCAATCTTGGTTTCTTGTTGATCTTGTGTCTTTTCTTGAAGAAATTATCTTGTGTTATCTAACCCTGTTTTCTCAAGTGTATTTCTTCAGGTACTTGATCAAGAACATCGAGGTAAGTATATGCATCACACTCATGTACATGATGACTGCTTGCTTTTGCACATATTGTTTGCAAGAAGATAATCATGAACATGTGGGTACTTCAATTTCATTTTATTGCTCTGATGCATGTAGCCAAGATACATGTTACATGTGCATTTCCTTCAATTTGTGCCTCTGCTTTCCATCATTTAGTATATGCACATCCTTAGGGGGAGCTCATACATGTTGCATGTTCTCTTCAAAGCTTTAATACATCTTCAATTACATCTTTATTTGAAGCTTTGATGTATGTTGTCATCAATTACCAAAAAGGGGGAGATTGAAAGCACATTTGCTCCCTTGGTGGTTTTGGTAATTTATGCCAACATACATGTTGTTGGACTAATGCTTCTATCTAGTGAATTTCAGATAAGTTCAACATTGGCATGGCAAGGACTAGGGAATGTGGACCCTTCAAAATGCTAAGGACATACATTGGCAAAAGCTCAAGACTCTTCATTTTTGGTTTAGTGATCCAAGATCACATTGAGTCCATAGGAAAGCCAATACTATTAAAAGGGGATGAGGTTTTCATAATGATCTGTTTGCTCAAGTGCTTAGTGATATTGCTCCAAAATCCTCAGCCACTTTCTCTATTCAAACTTGTCCTATTTCCCAAAGTCAAACTCGGTTCCACCGAATCCTATCCTACTGGACCCACCGAGTTCATAAGGACAGTGCCACAAGCCAAACCCTAACAAGTTGGATCCACCGATATTGATCTCGGTCCCACCGAGATGGCCTTGCCAACTCTCTGTCATCAATTGCAATTATTTTGGTCTAACCGAGTTTTGCAATCGGTGCTACCGAGATGGCTTGACCAACTTTCTGTTGCCTTGTTGCAATTATTTCGGTCCCACCGAGATGTTGCAATCAGTGCCACCGAAACAAGGATAGCCCTACCATTACACATCGGTCACTCCGAGTTGTTTCCATTCGGCCCCACCGAAACTTCAAAAGTTCACATCTTTTGCACAGGTCGGTCTCACCGAGAATTCCAGTCGGTGCTACCGAGTTTGATCAAAAGTGTGTAATGGTTGGATTTCGTGTGGAGGCTATATATACCCCTCCACCACCCTCTTACCAAGAAAGAGAGCCACCAGAACGTGCCTACATTTCCACCATACATTTTCTGAGAGAGAACCACCTACTCATGTGTTGAGATCAAGATATTCCAATCCTACCATTTGAACCTTGATTTCTAGCCTTCCCCAAGTTGCTTTCCACTCAAATCTTTCTTCCACCATAGCCAAATCTGTGAGGGAGTGTTTGAGTGTTGGGGAGACTATCACTTGAAGCACAAGAGCAACGAGTTCATCATCAACACACCGTCTATTACCTTTTGGAGAGTGGTGTCTCCTAGATTGGTTAGGTGTCACTTGGGAGCCTCCAAGATCATGTGGAGTTGAACCAAGGAGTTTGTAAGGGCAAGGAGATCGCCTAGTTCGTGAAGATCTACCCCGAGTGAGGCTAGTCCTTTGTGGACGAAAGCCATGGTGGAATAGGCAAGGTTGCTTCTTCGTGGACCCTTTGTGGGTGGAGCCCTCCGTGGACTCACGCAGCCATTACCCTCCGTGGGTTGAAGCCTCCATCAACGTGGATGTACGATAGCACCACCTATCGGAACCACGCCAAAAACCACCGTGTCTTCATTTCGTTTGATCTTCCATACTCTACCCCTTTAGTTTCCGTACACTTACATGCTTTACTATTTCCGCTGCTCAATCTCTAGATATGCATGTGTAGGATGTCTTGGTGTTATCTTAACTTGTGCCAAAGTCTGCCAAAATTTCAAGTGAACTAAAAACTGCTACTTTGGAAGGTTAAGGGTCTATTCACCCCCCTCTAGACCTATCTCCTTGACCCCACAGAACTACTCGCATATGGAGATCAGATCGCGAGAAGAAAACATTGAAGAACACATCTTGAAGATTGATTGATTGCAAATATGTCTTACAATGGATGCCTTGTGCGTTGCACGATTACAAGTATGAACTAGATGAGGAAGCACTATGGTGGTGATGGAAATGGCGGCAGCTAGGGTTTGTGGATGAAGATGATGATGAAGGTATTCTGGCTGCTGATGACACTCTCCCCGTGCCCGTATGGCGTGCAAACCGACGCAGATCGCCCACCTGTACAACTTTTATAAAGGGGACCCCATCGAAACGCGCCCGTATGGAACGCCGTCTTTTGCTCTGTATCTGCAGAAACACCTCCTGTTGATTCCTTCTTCTTCCATTCTCCTTCCTTTCCATTCCCACACGTGATTTCTTCCCTTTTTATCCCATTTCCTGTGGAAATACATCAAAGAGAGGATTTGTGGAATCCTTTGCATTCATTAGTCATTAGTGGCATTATCAGAGCGAATATCTCTTTTTAAATGAAATATCTCGGTTTAAACAAAGGCGAATAAGTGCAAAAATATCACTCATCAGTGCCAAGTAAAGAATCGTGCCCACAAGCGCAATCAAGCTAGCGTCTCTCCTAGTGTTTGTGAAACAAGCGCTTAGTCTTTGTTAGGCAATTTTGTGTTGCTCATCCCTATAGTTGCACAAGCCCCATTATCCCACCGCGTTTGTTTATTTTATTGCCTTCGCCCATGTACCCCTCTCTCCCACCTAAACGATATATACTCTTGTCCCACCTCGAGTTAGGGTTAGCAAAGTGATAGCTCGTATCTAGAGAGAGCTTTGCTCATATCTACCACCTCTCCCATGGAGATCAAGACCTCCATGTGAGAAGATCCCTAAGGGATTCAAGACCCCATCTAGGGAAGGATCTATCTAGATCATCAAGACCTCATCTCCTCTTGGATTTGGGATGAACTCTACCTTGTATGTTGGTTCCCTTTGTTGTTCATGTACCTTTGTGGATCTTGTGTGGTTATGAGTCTAGTGGATGTGTGATTGGACTTGTTCTTGAGTGTTCCTCTTGTTATTTCTCCTTGTTTTCCCCTCGTGTTCTTCGTGTTCTTCCTCGAAGCCACCTCCAATTCATGAACATCGGGACAAATGGGGCACTTTGGCCCATGCCCTACATCAGAAGTCACGCGGATACTTTCCGCGTCGAGGACGCGCCGGCGACAAATGTTGCCGGGGACCGAGCGACGGCAACTGATGCTGCTGGAGAGGAAACGCCGCCCCCTCAACAGACCCACACAGGTAAACTTGCCTTCTTGCAAATGCCTCTCTGTTCTTGCCAGGATTGCTTTTCTTCACATTGACTTCTTGATTTTGAGATTGAATTTTTCTTCTTCTCTTTTCTCCTCCCAGAACCAAATCCTCCAGAAGAGAGGGTAGTTGCCGACACCATGGAGGAGACTGCCAAAGCTGCCACTGACACTACAGAAGAGGCCTCCAAAACTGCTGCCGGCACCTCTGCTCCAAGGATGGAGGATGCTGGTGAAGAAGTGGAGACGGAAGCCGCTGGCGATGCCGCGGCGGCTGCTGCTGGTTCTTCTGCTGCACCCGGGACCCTTCCCGCGAATGAGTCCTTACAAGTCTCGAGCCCGCGGAGAGAAAAAGACGTCTCCGGCACCACCAACACTGACGAGCACGCGCTTGAGGAGGTAGACGATGAGCTTATCGTTCCTCCTACTGCAACCACCAAGGAGGAGCACGACACCAATGATGACACTGTTGACTACCTCTTCTTGAAATCCGTGGAAGACGGTTTTAAGGAGATGTAGCAGCGCTTCAACAGGCGGTGCGAGAAACTCAAGCACCACGCCAGCTACCTTGAGAAGGCAGAAGGTGAGTTCTTGTTGAAAGTCGTAGAAGCGTAGCATGGGTATGCTGACCATGTTGCTGATATCAACAACCGGGAAGCCCAGCTTGCTGACGCCAAGCACTCCTTCACTCTGGAGAAAGTAGAAGTTGAGATGGCTCAGGCTTAGGCCACCAAGAGAATTGAAGATCTCAACGGCGAGCTGACCCAGCGCAAAGCTCATCTTGATGCTCACGAAGAAGAACTTGCATCCCGGGAAGAGAAGCTGGCTACCACTCTTTGTGCCAAGGATGACGAGATCCAAGTTCTTCTGACCAAGCGCACAGAGGAGCTCGAACAGAAACATAAAGAGGCTCTCCAGGCTCTGGCTCTGGAGCACGCCGGGAAGCTCAAGGAGGCCACTGATGTAGTTCATGCTGCTAGTGTCGCAAAGACCAACTTGGAAGACCAGGTGAAGTAGCTTGAGAAAGAAATTGCCGCCAAAGGCGAGGAGATTGCTGCCTTTAAGGATTCAGTGCAAAAAGAAATGGACGCACTGACAGCGCTTCGCGCCTCTCTGGCATCGAAGGACAGCGAGCTCCAAACTCTTGTCAGTGCTAAGTTTGACCTGTAGGGTCAACTTTCTGACCTGCAGAGCACCCTTGACCATGTCAACGACAAGACCAAAACCTTGACGACCATCCTGGACAAAGCCAAACATCTCCAAGAAGCGGCAGAGCAGAAGCTGGTCCGGGAGGAGAAATTCTCCGCCACTTGGATTGAGGGTCTTGTTGGCATCGCCCAATTCGTCAGCATGCAGATGATGGCAATGGGAATGCAAGCCTTGGACCTCAGCATGGACGCCACCCAGCCTAGGGGCACAACCTTGTCTCTCTTCCTTGAGGAGCTCATTATAGAGCTGGAAACTTATCACAGTGCTCGAGGGGAAACGTTTGCCACTGAAGCGAGAACCCTTTTGAACCCTTTTGCGCAATGTGTTCCATGTGATGTTTACCAAGGTCTTGTATTATAACCCCGATGCTGATCTACGAGGGCTCTTCAAAAAGGTTCCCGAAAGCGCTGAGCTGGAAGTGACCAGACAAGCTGCTACCGTAATTGCCGACAAGGTTGCTGCCAGGTGTTCCCGGGAAGAAGGCGGTCGCCAGAATTGAAGTCCTTCTTGCATATCTGTTGCTGTACTGACACATTTAAAGAAAACTATTTTCCTTTAATTAGCCCAGTCTTATTGCATGTATGATATATCTCTTTATGTTAAATAAATGTTTGCCCTTCCCTTGAATGATCCTGCCTTGTATGCTTCTTATACCCTACGCTTGCCGAAAAGCCTTCCCAGCGCGCATGCTCTAGCCGGTAGTGCTTGAGGGAACTGGTCCTTAGCAGCTTGCCGAGAACGCCGCCTTCACAGGAGGGTTTTACCTTCCCGGAATCTGTGCGGCTGCCTACGTTGCCGAGTGGACTCGAAACAATTAGGAGCACAATAAATCCCGAAAATGCTCCTTCGCATGCAGGTTTATGTACAAGAACAACAGTCGTTCAAGAAAAAAGCGAAATCAACAAAGAAACTTAATTGTTTCAAAACTTTTGTAACTTAGCTTTCTCTGCTGTCCATCCTGCATAATGGGTGTCCAACGGTTTCTTGAACGTCATTGGTGTACCACACCTCTGCCCCCTGGGAAACTTGCACGCAAAGAGGCTTCTCTGTTCCAAAGAAAAGAAGAGAAAAAGGGAGCCGACTAGAACACTGATGGAATGTTAGCCACTTCCTTGCAGGGATTACATTTGTAACACAACATTGCACATAATATACATAATAGAAATGCACATGAACAAAGTTGCGAAACACTCATCTTATTTCTCTACGCATGGGTTCTTCGCCTAGCTTTGTATAAAGGATTACATGCCACATAGGCCAACTTGTACAAAAGTGGTTGCCGGGAGGCCTGGCAACCGCGCCTCACAGGTAGAACTTGCGAAGATTCTCAACATTCCATGAATTTTGCACAGGAACTCCATCTTTGGTCTCTAGCCGGACTGATCCTAGCCTAGTGACTTGAACTACCCGGTAAGGGCCTTCCCACTTCGGTGGCAACTTGTTTGTTCCCTTCGAGGATGATATCCTTTGAAGAACAAGGTCACATTACTTGAGCTCCCGGGCATGAACTTTGCGGTTATGGTAGAGGCGCAATGCTTGCTGGTATCGTGCTGCACATACAGCAGCCTGGGAACAGTTTTCCTCCAAAAGGTTGACATGGTCATGCCGCCTGTGTTGCTGATCTGCTTCATCATAAGCTTGGACCCGAGGAGAACCGTATACAAGTTCCGTGGGGAGAACCGCTTCTGGACCATAGACAAGGGAGAAGGGTGTTTCTCCTGTCGCTCAATTTTGTGTCATCCTGAGTGACCAAAGAACGGCAGGCACTTCATCAGCCCAGCATCGTCCACACTTGTGGAGCTTGTCAAAAGTTCTTGTCTTGAGACCTCTCAGCACTTCAGCATTGGCTCTCTCTACTTGCCCATTGCTTCTTGGGTGAGCGACAGATGCATAACAGATTTTGCTGGCAAGCCCTTGACAGTATTCTGTGAAGGCATTGCTCAAGAATTGGGTGCAGTTGTCAGCAATGATCCTGTTAGGGAACCAGAAACGAGCAACCAATCCCCGGAAGAAATTCATAGCTGATTGTGCTATCGCTTTCCTGACTTGCTCCACCTCAGGCCACTTTGTGAACTTGTCTACTACAACGTACAAGTACTCAAAGCCCCCGACTGCGCGGGGAAAAGGGCCAAGAATGTCCAGCCCCCAGACCGCAAAGGGCCAGGAAAGAAGAATAGACTGGAGAGCATGTGTCGGCTAATGGATACTTTTTGAATGGAACTGACAAGCTGTGCAAGTAGTTACCAATTCTGTTGCATCTTGAAGGGCTGTCGACCAATAAAATCCTTGCCAGAAAGCCTTGCCGACAAGCGTGCATGAGCCAATATGAGAGCCACACATTCTTCATGTATCTCTGCCAGAAGCGCTTGACCATCTTCCTGGGAAATACACTTCAATTTCACACCGTTTGGTCGTTTTCTGTATAGAATGCTGTCAATGAATGTGTACATACTTTTAGAGAAAAGGCCGCAGCCCGACTTTAAATTAATAAAGCCACAAGACAACCAGAGTAACAACCGAACATCCAGGACAAACCAAGTACCCAACCAGCAAACAGACATTGGACGGCCACAACCAGCAAAATGGCACGCAGGCCAGGAAGAGTACCCAACAACAAGGTCAAACTAAGACGAAGATAGACCGGAGACGACAACACCAACTAAGACGACCTGGCCCGATCACTCCTGGAGATAGAAGTAGCAGAAACACGCACACAAGTGATGAGGACCTCCACAGCCGCCTTGTCAGCCTCCTTAATCAGAGATTTCCACTGCTGCAAAAATGTGGAAAATTTGTAAATGATATTAACCGCCGAGTTAGGGAACACCTTCTCAATAGTAAACTTGTTTCTAGTCATCCAAAGGGTCCAACACATGGTAGAGAAGCCAAACCGAAACAGCCTCTTGAACTGACCAGACAGGGTGGCCACAAGTAAGCGAAGACCAGAGAAATTAGAAGGAGCCCAAGGGACACCCATCCACTCCCTGAGACAGCTCCAAAGCAAAGAAGCCAGTGGACACCGAAACATGATGTGGTCAGTATCCCCCAAGCTCCCACAAAGAGAACAGAACTCCGTACCCGGGCCATGACGTTTCTTAATCTGATCAGTAGCAGGTAATCGGCCCCTCATGGCCTGCCACATGAAAATTTTGATCTTCGGAGGCACTCTAGCAGACCAAATGGGCTTGAACTTAGACACCGACGGGCCAGAGGACAAAACACGATAGCAAGACTTAACTGAAAAACGGCCAGAGGCAGAATGAGGCCAGGAGACCACATCCTGATCCTCCAAGAGCGCAGGGAAGAGAGCAGCAAGGCGATGCCAATCTTCCAACTCTACAGGAGACAGGACCCGGCAGAAACCGAGGTCCCAACCACTGGCCGCAAGCTCCGTGATGGAGACAGAAGGAGACGACACAAAAGAAAAAAGCATAGGAAAGGAAAATGCCAGGGGGCCATCCCCCACCCACCAATCCAACCAGAACCAAACGAAAAGACCATTGGCTACTGAAAACTTCACCAGCGATTTGAAATCATCATGAACCTGCAGCAGCTGGCGCCAAAATTGAGACACAGAGGAGCCGGAGCCAGGGATAGCCAGTATTTGGCTTTAAGAATGCGCAACCAGAGAGAATCAGGGTCAGAGTGAAGAATACGCCACCACCACTTAAGGATCAATCACTTGTTCATAATAGAGGTATTGAGGATCCCCAAACCCCCTAAACCCTTGGGCTTGCACATAAGCTTCCACTTGACAAGCCTGTACTTTTTTTGTTGTCCGCAGTGTTCCAGTAAAAGCCACTTCTATGTTTGTCAAAGCCAGCATGAATACCCTCCGGAAGGCGGTAAAAACCCATGAGAAAGATAGGGAGGGAAGTCATGCACGCATTGATCAGGCTAACCCTACCAGCCGTGGAGTTGTACCGGCCCCTCCAGGGCAAAACCCTATTGCCCACCTTAGAAACAGAGAACTTGAAATCCTTCGACAACAGTTTGAGGGGAGAGATAGGCATCCCAAGGTATTTGGAAGGGAAAGAGCTGAGAGAGCAGTTAAGGAGATTAGCCACCCGTCTAGCCTCCTCGGGAGGGGCGCCCAAAACAAGGACTTCACTCTTAGAGAAATTGATT
Organism: Elymus sibiricus; assembly: GCA_039707655.1. NCBI lineage: Eukaryota > Viridiplantae > Streptophyta > Magnoliopsida > Poales > Poaceae > Elymus > Elymus sibiricus. The sequence continues at coordinate 204,888,434 of CM077668.1, forward strand.
TTAAGGCCAGACATCTCCTCGAAGCAAAGCAGGAGGAATTTCAGGTTAGCGAGGCACCGATCATTGTTTTGGACAAGGATAATAGTATCGTCAGCATATTGAAGGTGAGAAACACCCGCATGAAGAAGATTAGAGAAAATGTGAAGGATGTGGCCCGCGCCCGCGGCCCGATTCAGAATGCAGGAGAAAGCATCGGCCACAAAATTAAACAGAAGAGGGGAAATGGGGTCACCCTGTCTAAGGCCCCGGCCATTCTTAAAGTAGGGACTGACCGAGCCACTCACCGAGATAGCAGTGTGGCCCCCACACACAAGCTGCATGATACGGTGAACATAAGCACTATCAAAGCCCTTAGCAAGTAGAACATCATGGAGGAAGGGCCAACTAAATGAATTGTAAGCTTTTTCAAAGTCTAGCTTCAGCACAACCGCATTGCAGCCATTAGAGTTAAGGTCATGAAGAACTTCATGCAGGCTGAGGAACCCATCTAAGATAAAGCGACCTTTGATGAAGGCAGACTGGTGATGACCAATGACCTTATGAGCCACAGGGGAAAGGCGGTTTGCAAAACCCTTAGAAGGAAACTTGGCAATATTGTTGATAAGGGCAATAGGTCTAAACAACTTAATGGAGTCAGCCCCCTTCACCTTGGGGAGGGGATAAATGGCCGCATAGTTCAATCTGGAGATATCTACCGTACCCAAGCAGAAGCCAGTGATGATAGCATAGACAAGGAATTTGAGGACCGGCCAAAATTTCTTGAAGAAAGAGATAGAAAACCCATCAGGCCCAGGAGCAGAGTTGGATTTAGACGAAGAAACCACCAAGTCAATTTCATCATGAGAGAGAGGAATCGAGAGCATGAGATTATCATCCGCAGAGACCCTATCATTCACCGCCCACAAATCTGGAGAGATGCGCACATTAGCCGGACGCTTAGCCCCAAGAAGATCAGAAAAAAAGAAAAAATGTGGCGCTTGATGATCTCAGGGTCGGCCACTACCTCCCCATTGATACGAAGCTGAAGAATTGAACAGCGCCTGCGCCGGCCATTAGCAATAGCAAAAAAATATGCCGTAATCGAGTCCCCCTTAAGCAGCCAGGAAAGGCTGCCACGCTGCTGCCAGTAAAGCTCTTCCTGCCTAAGCAAGCAGACCAGAGCATCTTCAAGCTCATATCTATGGGACCAACCAGCCGTATCCAGGCCTCCCGCATCAGCACTAGCATCCAAATCCTTAATCAGAGATAAAATTCTACCCTTCTCCTTACGAGCCTCCGAGGCACGGTTCCAACTCCACCTCTTTAAGAATCGCCTGAGGTTAGAGGACAGGAAATGCCAATCATCTATAGGACTGAACGTACGATGTGAGGAACCAAACAAACCCAAAATCTTGCCAAAGACCAGCTGAGGGAAGCCCTCAATAAGTAGCCAAGAGGCATCAAACCTGAAAGGGCAGGGACAAGTCAAAGAGGTCATCCCAGAATCAAGGAGGAGAGGAGTATGATCACTGCCAATGGAAGTCTCCGCAACCTGAGGAGAACGAGGAAAAAGAACATCCCAATCGGGGGAAGCAAACACCCTATCCAAAACCGACAAAAAGGGTCTAACTGGTGATTGGATCAGGTAAACCTAGCTCCAGATCTATTAAGCTCGCGCAACGCAAAATGAGACACAAAATCATTGAAACTATCATCCCTTGACCAAGAAAAATTAGAGTTGTTTTTGTCCCCAGGAAACCTAAGAAGGTTAAAGTCCCCACCCAGCAAAAAGGGCACAGAAACTGCCTCCAATTTCGTAGAAAGTTCCAGCAAGAAGGCCTGGGAGAGAGAATGATCAGCCGGGCCATAGACCCCAATAAACTCCCAGTGTTTATCCAAGACCCGATGGTATAAACCCAAACTAGAAAATTAGGAACCCGAGTCAAAAGAAAGAACATCAAAAACGTCCACCCGGGCCCCCAAAAGAATACCACCAGACTGCCCAACAGCCGAAAGCCACTTCCAACAGAACACCCCTTCCCCAGCCAAGGAAGCAAGCTCACGGTGCGAAAAAGAGCCCTTAATAGTTTCTTGCAGGCAAATAAGATCAATGTTATTAGAACATATGTAATCCTTGAGCAAGGATCGGCGTCCCCTAGTGCCCCCAGAAAAGGGCTCTCATCGGAAACTAAGGTTCTTGATGCGAAGACTGCTGCGGGATGGGGCAATAGGGGCCACCAACCTCCTGCGCCTAGGCCTACCAAAAGACGATGAGACCGCCACCGTGGCAAGCCCCGCAGTCCCCTCAGCACCAACTGAGATGGGAGCCGTAGTGGGGGAAGCCACGGTAGCAGCAGGGCCCACATAGGAAGCAACAGGGCCCGTAGAGGAAGCAGCAGAGGCAGCAGCATAGTCCCTGGCCTTGGCCAAGGCAGCCTGGGCAAGCTTGTTCGCCCGAACCACGGAAAGCAGAAGCGAGGGGGAACCAGAAGAAGAGCCGAACATAAGCCCAGAATCGGAAGCCACTTCACGAAAGTGATCATCAGAGAAATCAGATAAAATAACACGTTTAGGAGAGGCACGAGGGATACCTTCGAGGATCTGGTCCTGCTCCACCGCCCGCTGAGACGCCCGATCCAACACCGACTCTCCCACATTCCTGGAGCGCTTGCTCTTGCGGGCAGTGGAGAGAGGGGTGCGCGCAGGGATGGAGCGCCCAAAAGACGGGGTAGCCACCGAAGCTGAGGGCGAAGCCGCCCTGCCCAGGTCACCATCCAGCTGGCGACAGAGCCCAGCAGCGGACAGCTTGGAAGCCCCCGAACCCCGGCTCCTCGCAGAGAACTTCCTGACGGCAGATTTGGAGCGCGGCACCGCAGCAGCAGGGGAAGGAACAGTTGGGGGTGGGATCGAATCATCTTCAACACAAGAGAGGGTAGGGGACATCGGCCTGGCCGGAAGGTTGGAGCAGACAGCCGAGAAGGGGCTAAGGAAGCCCGCCTCGGCCGACGCAATGGACAAGGGCCCCACGGCAGGAGCAGTAGCAGTCAAAGAGCACACCGCGGCCGCAGAAGCGCCGCCACCACCACGCGGCGCCCACGCCTTGAAGACATCCTGAAGGTGAGGGCTAAGAGCATCCCACTCATGCTGATGGAAAAGGAGGTCTGGAATCGCGGGAGTCGTTCTGGCTGGTATCATCTTGGTTGCCAGCACTTGGCGGGGCAGAGGGAGGTGGAGGAGGAGGCTGCGGCGGCCCTGCGGCGAAAGGAGGGGAACCCTCAAGGCGGACGAAAATGCGATATGCAGAGGACCCGGGGAAGAATAGCACATGGCCACAGACGCGGGCAGGGTCAAGGCACTTGATGAGCGCACGGATCGGACCAGGACGAGCAAGAGAAACGGAGTCCACCGACACGGGAAGCCCAACCAACTCAGCGAAGGCCATCATAGCAACATAGGTGCGCATAACAGATGGGACATCATCCAGAAGGACCCATGAATCAGTCAGGGAAGCAGAGGCTTTCCCACCCTCCTCGGCCTCCTTCACCGAAATCACCAACTCGTTGCGAGGAAGGGTAAAGCTCGTGCAAGAAGCTATCGTCCTGAGATTGTCTTTGGACAAAAAAATGACCCCAAAGGAGGCTGGAGCCAGCTGCTGGATCTGCCAGTCCCAGCCCTCCGAGCCCCAAGCACCAAGTTCGTCCGAAAGCACCTGAAGAGAAACACTAGGAGATAGAACCGAAATCACAACAGCGTTTTGGAAGACGGGAACAGGGGAGCAGGTTCAAGATTCCTAACCAGCGCAAAGAAATCACAACCAGGCAACCCAGTCCCAAAATGCTTAACCACGGGGGGCGGAGGAGGGAGGAAGCGGTTACCACAGTTCACCGTAAGATGGCCATCCTGGCGACAAATCAAGCAGAACGGCGGAAACTTGCAATGGGATTGAAAATGGCCGGGACGGTGACAAGCGAAGCACGACAGAGATCCAGATGGGGAGGGGGCGCTGGAGGACGCAGGAGGGGCACCGGGAGGAGGGGGAGGGAGAATACCGTCGCCACGAAACGCTGGCGCAGACTTGCGGGATTTGTTGGGGAAGGCGGAGTTGTTGAAGCGCTGCACAGGGCGAGACCCACCACCAGCCCAGAGCCACCAACAGGGGCAGATCTGGGCACCGCCAGAGGCGGAGACGCACGAGCCGGCCCAGACCCAGCCGAGGCCGCCGCCTCCCAAGGATCCGCGGTGGTGCCGGACGATGCGCCCCAGCCATCAGCGGCACGGCTGGAACCCACCATATCACGCTCGCGTGCCGCCTGCGCATCGCGAAGGTTGGACCACAACGATGCCTCATAGGCTAGCGGGTCCACCTCCCTAGCTTCCAGAGACCCCAGCGGCCTCTTGCCATTGGAGTTATGGTTGCTGGAGGAGCCGCGGGAACGGTCCATGGCGACCACGACGGCGAACGAGCGAGAGAGCGGAGGAGGAGGGAGGCAGAGGGAGACGGAGCGAGGGGGGACCCTAGATCTGGATAAGTCATGGAGTGAGGCAGGGAACCCTAACAGGGGTCTGGATTCCTCTTAAGTACCCACATGAGGCCGCGGGGCCGGGGCCGAGGCCGAGACGGGGCAGGCCCAGCTGGGGAAGCACGAGGACATGCCAAACTAGCCGGGCCGAGAAGAGGGGGAAACGCTTCCAGAGAGAGCGACAAGTCAGACACCGGAGCGGGCCGCACACCACAAGGCCCAGGGACCGGCCCACCAACCGGCCCGGCCAACCCAAGAGCGGGCCCACCCCCAACCGCATCCCAACCTAGGGTTGAAGCCACACCAGGAATGCCAACCACCGCCGCCGCCGGCCGCACGCCCAGGAGGGTCACATCTGGTGCCGGCGAGGGGGAAGACAGCGAGACCGCCACCATCGGAGGGGGGAGGGGAAGAGGCAGGCGAAGATCCGAAGCCGAGGAGGCCAGCGGACAAGGAGCGGCGAGCAAACATGCCGGAACGGCAAGATCGCCGCGACACAACCATGTCCCAGCCCAGATCTGGCACGCCAGCCGGCAACGCCGCCCGCCACGCACCCCCACGGCCCCCGGGCGCAAAACGCCGGTGGCGGGAGGGCGCCGGCAGCGCCACGACGACCGGGGCTGGCGGCACGATGCACGCATCGGGCGCCTCAGAATTAGAGTCCGACAAAGCACCATACAAGGCCCAGAAGCGGTTAGCACGGGGCGCCGCCGCACAGGACGGACCAGAGCGCGGAGACGAGGGGGAAGCAACCACCACCAAACCAACCAAGGGGGAGAAGGGGGCGGCACCGAAGCCCGCCGCGGCGGGGAGGCAAGGCACGAGGGAGGGGGAGGGTGAGGGAAGGGGCGAGAGCACCACGGGAGGGGAGGGGGAGGGGGAGCGGGGAAGCGCCATCTCAACTCCTGATCGAATGTGTACATACTTTACTGACGGGCTACTCTTTTGGCTTCTTCTTGTTTGCCGGGAAGTTCTCCTTGTTGGAGATACTGGACAAGCTGATGTGCCCATGCCGGAGCCTGTGGATCGATGACAAGGATTAGTGGCTCTTCTGTTTCTGCCAGAATGTGTGGCTCAACGGCAAAAGCAGATGACCCTGCCGAAGCCTGTTGCTCGACGACAAGGTTTTCTGGTCCTACCAAAGTTTGCTGCTCATCGGCAAGAATTTGGTTGTTGTCGGCATTGGCCTTTCCAGGATCTGCTGAAGAATCTGCCAGGAAGGACTTGCCGGAGCAAGTCTTTTGCCTTTTGGGCGCGCGTGTTGATGGTGTTACGGAAGGTTTATTCACCCGCTTTACGAAAGTTCCCGGCTCCATGGTTTCTTTCCTGGTAACACACTTTGCCAGGTTATCCACGATGTTGTTTTGAGCACGGGGGATGTGCTCCATCTGTAGACCATCAAAGTGCTGCTCCAACTTCCTTACTTCCTCAACGTACGCTTCCATCTGCGGGCTCTGATAATTCTTGTTGATTTGCCCGACGATAAGCTGAGAATCTCCCCTAACTATTAACCTCCTGATTCCAAGATCAACTGCTATCCAAAGACCGGTGTCGGTGTAGTGAACAGTGGGTGTTCATACCCCTGACTACGCACAGACAGTTTGAGCCTCCACACTGGAAAGGATTTGGCAGGGGATGAATCCATTCTAAAGCACACAAGTCTTGGTAAGCAAATACCATGAAGAAGACCTCGAGGCAGGTCATCAAGAAGATCAAGATTCAGGTTGCTGGGAAGCAACCTTCCTGGCAAGGTGTTTCCCACATCACTAGCAAGCTCAAGGCCGGCAAGCTCAAGACTGAGTTCCTTCCACTGCTCCACCTCAGCCGCATGTCAGGAATGTGCCGACAGATGGCGGGCATGCAGGCGGTTAGGTAGAGCCTGTCAGGGTACGTGGCAATCCACCACCTGAAGATCAACTTTATTGACACCCGTCCAAGGGCGTGTCATAATAATAAAAGGTAGCTAGGCTAACGGTACAGGTGGAGCAGGGCTCCCTTGCCGGTATTCAGCCGAGCGTGACACCTAACAACGCAATTAATGCGTTTGTCCTATACCGCCAGTGTTAGGTATGATAGCACTGTAGCCACTATTGGCCCTATAATTACCATTTTGCCACTGTGGTAACCTCTTTCATCTATAAAAGGAGGGCCAGGGCAACCTTTACAAGGGTCGAAACCGTGTTTGTTGGTAGTCACTTAACAGCACCTCCCGAGCTCCTTGCCGGCAAGGTTGAGCTCTCTGTAACACAGGGTCTCTCATACTTATAATCCACCAGAAGCAGGAGTAGGGTTTTACGCATACTGCGACCCGAACCTGGGTAAATACTTGTGTGTTCTCGCAGTTATTGCTGCTTTTGTGTGCTATGAGCCCACGCCGAACGTAGAAGGGGCTCTCCGGCCCCATAGATTGTCATACGCCGACATCTTTGGCGCGCCAGGTAGGGGTTCTGCGCACGCGAATCTGCATCAACTGCGTCACCAGCTTCATCATCATCCATGGCGCCCAAGAAGGCCAAGGGCGCTGCCGCTCTGTCCACCTCCAAGGCGTCGTCTCACACGCGCACCAGAGATGGAAGCAGAGGCGGCCAAGCTTCACACTCCCGCACCGGAGACGGAGGCGGGGGTGGCCAGCTTCCTCGTCGTTCGGGTGATCCCAGTGACCACACCGACGGCAAGAAGTGCACAACGAGTCTCAACGGGAAGGGGAAGGCGGCGCCCAGGGTGCTACGGCGAAGGACGCGCCAAGGCGCACACATGATGGACAAGACCCACCGTGTCCCGAGCACGCGCCAAGGACGTCGCGCGATGAGGGCGACCCGCCATGTCATGAGCATACACCGTGTCAATCACAACAAGTCCAAGATCCGCCGCGCGGTGATGTTGATAGCTCCGGCCGTCGCCGTGAGCATGGTTCTGAGCATCCATCACATCGCCCTGATGGCAATCAGCAGGTTCCACCACTGAAGCGGAACAGAGCTCCTCTTGGCTCAGCCAGGAGTCATGAGCCGTCCCGCACGCTGCTGGCCATCCAGTTCCAACTCAGGAATGGGACGGAGCTCCTCCTGGCCCAGCCAAGAGTCGTGAGCCGTCCCAGGCATCAGTGCCATACATAGCGTGCTCTTCAGCAGAAGCGATGGCGCAAGCCCAACTGCTGCTAAACTTCCCTTCAGCAGCTCATCAGATGGATGAGTGGAAGGCCAACATCCAAAGCCTTCTCGCGTTCGCCGGCAATGGTAGTTCCTGTTAAGGGGAGCCTTCGCGGTGACCACAGATGGAGACGGCGCGGGGAGCCGGAGAGTGAGCTCGAGGACCAGCGCCGACGGGGACATCGGTGGTGCAGTCCCCGTAGCCCACACCGCGCCAAGATCAGCGAACTGATGATCGAGACATGGTATCTATGGCCTCCTCTGATCCACGGAGCCGGCAAGACCAGCGCCAAGTCTTGAAGGGCCGACAGGGAGAGGATGCTCGTGTGCGGATAGAGCAACGCCGGGAGGCTCACCGGAAATCTGATGAGCGAGCAGGGCCAGAGGCAACTTTGCCGGCATCTGGGTATGTTACAGCCCTGCCTTACAACATGGGTTGTCCAGCATTCACCCATGACTCCGGCAAGTTCGCTGGCCGTCCTCCCGCAGTTTCAAACTAGACATACCCGACAAGTATGACAGCAAGGTTAACCCGTCGGAGTTTCTTAGTGTATACACCGTGGCTATCCAAGCTGCCGGTGGTAGAGACGAGAAAGTTCTCACCAACTAGTTTCCGTTAGCACTTAAGCCTAACATGAGATCTTGGTTCATGAACTTGCCGGAGGGCTCAATCTCATCTTGGGCAGATATGTTCCATCAGTTTGTTGGTGCATTCCAAGGTGGCCACAAGCCTCCTGGAAATCCTAGCGATCTGCATGTGCTTTCGCCAAAGCCTGATGAGCCCCTTCGCAAGTACATCCAGAGATTTAGCCGGGTGCACCATAACATTCTAGATGTGCATCCTGCCGCTATTGTTACCGCCTTTCACAACAACGCGCGCAATGATATGTCCATTTTGCATCATGCTTTCTCACTAATATTTATAATGTCTTTGGCATTTATTTCACTTTATGAAGCAATCCTAATGCCTTTTCTCCCTTATTTTGCAAGTTTCACATGAAGAGGGGGATTGCCGACAGCTGGAATTTTGGACCTGAAAAGGCTACAACAGAGATAGATATTCTCCAGAGCTCCAAATGACCTGAAAACTTACGGAGAATTATTTGGAATTAATAAAAAATATTGGAAGAAGAATCTTCAGGAGGGAGCCCACCAGTGAGTCACGAGCTCAGGTGACGCCCCCCTGGGGCGTGCCAGGTGAGCTCGTGGCTCCACCAGCAGGCCTCCGTGGCCCATCTTCTCCTATATGAAGCCATTTACCCTAGAAAAAAAAATCAGAAGAAGACTTTCAGGACAAAGCGCCGCCATCTTGAGGCGGAACCTGGGTAGGAGCACTTTTGCTCTCCAGCGGAGCGATTCCGCCGGTGTAACTGCATCAAGTGCCCCCTTAGTGGTTTTGGAGTATTGAAGACAAATAGGTTAAGGGACTAATGTGTTTGTGAGTATACACAGGTGAAATAGTCCCTGAAGACTTGGTTTAACCCACAGAAGTCGACCCCTAAATATGTATTTTTCAAGTGAAGAATTTGGTGCGGCCTGTGAAGAAATTGATGTGAAGACTTTGTTTTCATAGTTTCTTTTCTTCTTATTTGAGTCATAGGAAAAACCGTACTATTAAAGGGGGTCTAAGTGAAACATTTATCATACTTCAAAGCGATCCTCAAACCTATACACATTACAGCCGCTTCGAGTGAAGCCTTTGGAAATCTCCGGAACAACTGACGAATTTGCTAGCGATAGTGACGCCGTTCATCTGGTCGTTGATGAATTAGGTTAGGCTGAGGAGTTAGGATTTCGCTAGTGCGATCTGCCTATCGTGAGGATATTGTGTGCCATGATGAAATTGAGAGTTCAATTTTCTGACCGTTGCTGCGCCACGTGCCAACTGTCGAGTGGATTCTTATCCTGACAATGGTCATGTCTGAGAAGGGCATTAATAATATTTCATGTCGGGTTACCCCTGGCTATAAATAGCTGCCCCCACAACCACTAGTTGGTTGGCTGCTTTAGAGAGAGATTGACACTTGTCATTTGAGAGCAACCCTTCCTCCGATGATTTTGTGAGAACCCAAGTGAGGAAAAACCCAACCAGAGCCAAAGTGATTGAGCATCACTGAAGAAGTTGATCTGTGTGATCCGGCGCTTGTTACCTATGAAGACTGTCATTCTTCCAGACGGTTAGGCATCATGTTCTGAGCACCCAAGAGTAATTGTGGCGTGCCGGTGAACAACTCTGTGAAGGTTTTGGAAGTGTACCTTGAAGACTTACCACAAGTGATTGGGTGAGGACTAAGTGACCTTAGCTCAAGAGGAATACGGTGAGGACTAAGTGTCCACTAAGGTAAAACTCATCCGCCTCAACCAGACGTACAGTTGATACAACAACTGGAATTGGTCTACCAAATCGCTGTGTCTTCACCGAGCCTAACTGGTTTCAAATTCCTCACCTTTTACCTTTACGCAATTCCCCTGCTGAAGAACTTGTGTCTTACTTTTTTGAAGAATTTGAACTAAAGACTTTCATCATGCTGTTTTTCATTTCTTCAGTTCATCTTCCTCATGCATGTCTGCCTGTCTGATTACATGTTCTTCACTTGTTTGTATTTCATATACATGCTATCTGAGTTCGTGTCGATCTAGTTTCATCTCTGTTTCTATTTCGTCACTCTGATTTTCGTCAAAATCGTCGGAGTTTGATGAATTTCTAAAAATCTCCCATTGACCCCCCTCTGGGAGTAAACCTGCGCTTTCAATTGGTATCAGAGCAAGGTACTCCCTTGTTCTGTGTGATTTTGGTTTAACCACCTGGAGTTTTAGTTATGTCGACCGCAGGCATGATCAAGGTATCCGCTGCGTGCCCCATCTTCGATGGCACGGACTATCCCTACTGGAAGAACAAGATGCGTATGCACCTTGAGGCAATTGACAATGATCTCTGGTTTGTCGTCGAGAATGGAGTGCCTACCGTGGCTCCAAGCATCAACGCCACTGACGTGAAGAGATTCAAGCAACTCGACTCTCAAGTGAAGAATATTATATGTGGCCATCTGAACAAAGGACAATATGGTAGAGTGACTGCTTTGGAAACTTCGAAGCTTATCTGGGATAGGCTTTCCAAGGTCAATGTCGTGGTTTTATCATAGCAGATGCCCTCATGAAAGGACTTAGTGATGAGGCCATCGCATGAAGGTGGAAGCTTAACGGGGTTGATCAGAACGCGAGAGACACGAGTTTACCCAGGTTCAGCCCCTCATGATGGAGGTAAAAGCCTACGTCCTGCTTGATTGTTATTGCTTTGGATCTCGATTACAGGGATGCGGATTCGCTAACCTAGCTCTCGAGAGATTGCAACTTAGTCTTTTTGCCCTAGGTGCTCCCCTTTATATAACAGGTTGAGCCCCTAGGTTTACATCAGAGTCCGTGTCGTACTACTAACCCGTATCTTACTCTAACTTTAATCATCTTGTTCTCCAAGGTAAATCCTTTCCTGACTGGTCCTTGCTTCACGAGCCAGCCCACATTTTGAGCCGTCCTTTGCACCAGGACTCTCTCAAGCCGGCCCATTATGAATCTTCAAGGCCCGCCAATGAAATAACCCACTGAGCCTCATGGCTCTATGGCCGGGTCATCTTCCTGCCGGGTCTTCACACTGGGAAATATCCCCAACATTAGCCCTCAGTTTGACTTGGATTTATTCATGTTAAACTCCATCCTGAAACACAAAATTAAAAGAATAATTGTGAAGAGTCTTAATCTCCAAGTCTATTTCTTGAGTCGACTCTTTCTGCATCCTTCCAATTTCCATCTGTTATCCACAAATATATTTTCCGTGTCAACCATTTTGCCGGGTCGTTTGCTTCCTCAGACTTAGCACTTTCACACCACTTCTTTGTTTGACGTCATACCCACTCCCCCAAAATTCGGGCGTGACATCACACCGCATCATTGAACAGATTGTATTATCTTGTTAGGCACGAAAATCGAGGAGCCCTTTTAGCCAAAAATTACTGCACCGCCTGGAGTTTCGCTCCTGCCGGTTCGGGTTCCACCTCACCTATAAATAGGCTAGCAGCCCCTGGGGCTCATTTTTTACCTCTTCTGCTTCTTCACTCTTCTTCTTCCTCCCGCTCCCGACGCTGCGGTGCCAACTCGAGCTCGCCGTCCCCGAAGGCAGCAACAACATCAACTGCAGCGTCGTCGCCGGGACCCGTCGGAAACGTCGCGGCCGTGCTCGCGACCTCAACACCTTCAAAACTCCTCTTCCGCGGATCTGTAAGTACCTCATCCATCCCCATTGCTTTGTTCGCCATAGTTCTTGTTAGTTCGTCGACGTTCTTCGATGTTCTTTGCAACGGTAGCTTGTAGATCTAAGATATCCTTGAGTCCTCGTTTGTTAGGTCATAAAACAACTCCGCAGTACTTCCATCACTTTATAGATCTTTTACATTTTTCCGACTGAACCTCATTACGGTCTCGGCCCCATTCACAGAAATAGACCTAGGTTTTCCTTTTCTTTTTCAGCTATTTTTTAGATCCAAAAAATTCCTCAACCTGTGTAATAACTGTTTGTAGCCTTATGACTCATGCACAATTGAACCTTCTGATTTTCTTAGTGATCATGAGCTGGCGTTTATACTGACTTACCATTGTCTTAGTAGCCACAACCTGGCATAGTACCGGCTTGCCATCTGTTTTGTAGTAACCCGGCAAACTTCTGAATTTTGCCGGCTTATATTAGCTTCCTGCTTTCTTTGTAGCTGAAACCATGGCTCCAAAAACCAACAAGATTGTCAACTGGGCCAAATCCAATATGTCAGAGCTCAGATTGCAAGCTTTGGTAGATTCCGGGTTACTTCCAACCCAGGAGGAGATTGAATGGCGAGCCCCTGAGGAAGAAATCCGTCCCCAGCCGGCTCAAAATGAGATTGTTGTATTCGGCGATCATCTGGACAGAGGCTTCCACCCCCCGGGTTCCAAGTTCTTCTGGGATGTACTTCACTATTTTGCCATCAGGCCTCAGGACTTAGGCCCTAATTCCATTGTGAATTTGAGCCAGTTTCAAGTATTCTGTGAAGTTTATCTGCAGATGGAGCCATCTATCAGTCTCTTCCAAGAATTCTTCTATCTTAACCATCAAACTGAGCACAAAAGTGGACCCAACATGGAGCTTGGTGGGGTTTCTATTCAAAGGAGGAAGAACTCGGCCTTTCCAGAAGTGAAGCTGGCGAGTCACCCCAAGGGATGGTATAAATCTTGGTTCTACTGCAGAGACACCTCTCCAGAGTAGCATCACCAACTTCCGGGTTACAGGGCAGACCGGCTTGACGCGTCTATCACATTCCCTGGTTTCACCTCCCGGGCTGAAAGAGAGGCACTACAACCCCTATATTCGAAGATCAATGCCTTGATTGCCCATGGCCTCACTGGCGTTATTTAACCCGGACCTGGGTGAGCTGGCGGATTCAACCCCTCAACCTGAGGAACCGGCTAATGCATACATATTCGGGCGAGCCAGAAGACACGTTGCGGTTTAGCCGGGTCAACCTTCCTCAGAAAGATCTTATAAAGTCCACCAAGAAACTCCTTGGCGAGACCAAAGATGATATTGAAATTGTGGGACTGGCTCCCTTTTTCACTGGCAACCCGACACCCGCAGTAAGTCACCATACAAATCTTTTTCTTGCCTACTCATAACTACCTTAGCATTATATTCAATCTTACTGATCTTTGATCACTCATCCAGGAACATGCTGAATGGTGGAAAACTGAACCCCAAGTTCCCACTCCCCCCCAAGACAATGATGTGAAAGAGCTGGAGGATGAAGAAGAGCATGAGGTAGAACTTGACTCCCTTGGTCGTCTTTTTAACCAACTTGTTGACGCCGACTCTCCTCAGGAACAAGCTGAAACCAGTCAAGCCGGCGAGGCAGAGGTAACTCTGATTTCTTCAGATTCCGACTCAACAATTCCTGTCCAAAAGAAATTCCGGGTTGCAGTCCGCAAAGTCCCGTTCTCGCATCCAGACACTCATGTAGATCCACACTTTCTTTTGAAAAAAAACTCAGCATGCTGGCACTTCAAAATGGAAGACTCGGAGCAGCGAGGGAGAGCTAAGCGGCGGGTTACCGAACGAGCCGCCGGCTCAAAGGGTGCGTACTGAAGTACCACACAGCCCTACTGCTTCTCTGCCTCAAGTCGGTCTTTTCAAAGCGCCGCTTCCGCGCGATGACTCGGCATATCTGACCTCCCCTTCTTCCGATGAGTCCAGGGCTACTCAAGGACCGGTTTTTAACATCAACCGCGGGTATAACCCACTACTTGCCTTTCAAGCTTATACTTTGCTTTTATCCATTGACTAAATGATTCTTTACTTTGTGCAGCGCGAAAGCGATCAAGAAGAAACCCGCTGCCGGGTCTTCCAACCCCATTGCTGAGAAAGGTCCTTCTCAGGAGGTAGCGGCAGACAACCCGGATATTCTAGATGAGCCGGTCATTCAAGAAGAGCCGCCACACCAAGACACAGCAGTGAGCCCTGCTCGCGCTTCCCCTCCCCTAGTTGATCAAGAGAAGGAGGATATGACAGAAGAGCAGCCCATTGAGAAGGCTTAGGACGAGGTAGCGGTGACTGGTGAGAACCAGAATCCTCTACCGGAAACTTCCACCGCCTTGGTAAAAATCCCCGCCAAGGCTGAGTCGCCAATTAAAAATAAAGGGAAGGCGGCTCTTAATTTCCACTCATTTGAAGATCAAGACGTCAACTTGCTGCATCAAACTATCTTGACCTGGCTGTCTGAAAGCTGGGATACTGAAATTGCGATGGTGACTTCTCTCAAGCGGAAGTACGAGGTAATTCCTACCGCCTGTCTTTATATATATATACACATGCAACCCCCAAGGGCCGGGTCATTATGAAATGATGACCAGGGACTTCTGTAAATTTACATTCATGTAGTTGAACAATTGGTAGCCCCCAAGAGCCAGCTCAACATCATCTGATGGGCCGGGTCTCTACATGTACTGATGAAATGACTACACATTAGCCCCCAAGTGCCATGTTGAATGCCTGCATCTTCATGGGACTTATTATGTTGTAAAGGAGAGCTTGATAGATGTAGCCCCCAAGTGCCGGGTCGACCACCACGGCGGCTCGGGACTATTATGTATATCCTGTAACTTGATAAAACTGTCATGCATGACATGCTGAATCAAGCCGAGTCACAGGCGGCCGACTTCCAAAAGGAAGTGAAAAAAGAGAAGAAACTCCGGGAAAAAGCTGAATGCTTATCTTCTGATTTTCACAAGTCCTTGCTCACTGTGACAGAGACTCTAAGGAAAGCCGAGGCGGCTTTTGAAGAAGAGAAGGCCAGCCTAATCAAACATGCTGAAGAGGCCGAAGCGAAGCTTGAGCCTGTGACTCAAGAGTTGTCCACTTTAAAAGGCCATATCACCACCATGTGCAATGCCATCTTTGGTAAGCTCAAAATTTCGCAAGTCTCCAAGTGTACCGGCTTAATATGTTGAGCCAGGTTTCTGATACTTACTGATATGTATTTGCAGGCCAAAGGAATCATAACCTTGTGGAACTTCCTTTGGTGAAGCTAAAGGCCATTTATACCTTTCTGAAACAGCTGTACATAGGCAACTCACGTTGCATTATGGCCGTGAAGAACACAAAGGCACCGCCTCAACACATCCTGGACATGCTGAAGGAATTATCAGTGGTACCCCAATGGTTCCAGGAGTGGAAAAATGCGTCTTGTCATCATGGAGCCTTAACAGCCCTTGCACGTGCCAAAGCGTATGCTCCAGAATTGGATCCGGCTCAACTGGTGGAGGGGTATCCAGAATTCAACACTGATGACCAGCCCTTCACCAAAGAAGAACTTTCTGTGGTGCGTAAAGGAGACCCGGGTTGCTGCAATGGCCATGATGGAAGAAATAGACCTCACGAAGTATCAAGCCAGCTATTCTGCAGCCGGCGAATGCATTGAGCCGCCCAACCCGAAGCCTACAAATCTTACTCGTCCGCGTAAGCAAACTTTCGCTCCTAACGTCGACCCTTCAACTGTGATAAAGGCCGGCTCAATTTTTGAAGCTTTGCGATCCATCCAGTGGCTGGAGGATGGCCCCCAGACCGCAGAAGCAGAAGAGACGGCGCATGATGACCAGGAAGCACCAGCGCAGAATTGATCCGGCAACCATCATCAGGAGAATCAACCCGCCGTATTGCTGTGCCGGCTTACAGCCATAAAAACTCTTGAATCTGATGTAATGAGAAACACCTGACCTGATTTTGGCCCTGATGTGGCTTGTAATAGCTTAGGCATAAAACTTCTTCTGCTGGTGCTAGTGCGATCGTGCACTTTATTGCTGTATTGTGTAAACCTTTGGTACTTGCAATATGAACGCCAATCTTTTGCTGCCTGGGAAATCAAATTGCAATCTTGTGTTTTGAATGGCATGATAGATAACCCAGCGTCTAGAGCCAATCCGTCGACACGGAGCGCTATGTGATGTGCCATTGATAACGCCTGGGCCAATACCTGAGACCCGGCTATGCTGGTGGCTTAACTCAAACACCAATGGTGTGGATTGTGTGACAGAATATTGATTGTATGACAACTCGACAAACATGTTGCCGACTTGATAAACAAGAGAAACTGAGTACAGAAGTTATGTAATATAGGGATGTATGCATGCATGCAAAAGATTAAAAACAATGCAAATATACAAAAGTAAAAGCCGGCTTTCGAGGCACGACTGAAAGACCGGCTTTCGAGGCTCGAGTCTGATTCGCTTCTATGAAGCAGGCTTTTTTGCCTCTTTTGGTTTGTCCTATCTCTCTGAAAGCCGACTCTCACGTGACTTAACCAGTGTTTTAACTCTGATGAGTTCAGGGTCACGTCTGTGATTGACTCATCAGGCGTACACCAGGTCACCTTTTCGGAGTAGCATCTTGCTAACAGGCAGGTTTAACCAAGGGAATTGTGGCACTTTGCCGGGTTAAGAGGGATGCTAGTAGCTAAACTCGATGAGTTGGAAGCCCCCAAGTAACCAATGATCAAAGAATAAAGACTCAACACAGAATTTGAGGCGAAACGACAAACTCTCTTATACAGAAATGCCGGCTTTATTTCATTGATCATAATTTATATACACATGATAAAGGTATGTATAAAAGATACTGCCAAGTCTGTGACTTAGGTATAATATGGCCGGAGATGTGTAATATTCCAAGGTCGGCTGCCCTCCTCCTCAGAGGTCCGTGACTTATTTGCTTCATGTATATCAACAAGGTAATATGAGCCGTTGTTGAGATTCTCGCTGATGACGAAGGGTCCTTCCCCAGGTGGCGAAAGCTTTTGCATGCCTATCTGGTCTTGTATCAGACGGAGCACTAAGTCACCTTCCTGAAAGGTACGGCTTTGAACTCTACGGCTGTGATAGCGATGTAGGTCTTGTTGATAGATTGCAGATCTGGACGCGGCAAGTTCGCGTTCTTCTTCCAGCGCATCAAGAGCATTTTGGCGAGCTTCTTCATTATCAGCCTCCACATAAGCTGTGATTCGGGGAGAGTCATGACGAATATTACTTGGAAGTACAACCTCTGCACCATAGACCAGGAAAAATGGTGTATAACCTGTTGATCTGTTGGGAGTAGTCCGCATGCTCCAAAGTACTGCAGGTAACTCTTCTTCCCAGCAACCAGGCATGTGTTGTAGAGGCACCATGAGCCTACGTTTTATTCTGCGCAGCAGTTCCTGATTAGCTCATTCCACCTGTCCATTGGACTGAGGATGTGCAACAGAGGTTAAGTCCAATCTGATGTGCTCCTGCTGACAGAACTGCTTCATGACTCCTTTGGAGAGATTGGTGCCATTGTCCGTAACGATGCTATGTGGATAGCCGAAATGATAGATCAGCTTTTTGAGGAACTTGACAGCCGTAGCAGCATCACAACGGCTGACTGGCTCTGCTTCAACCCACTTAGTGAATTTGTCAACTGCAACCAATAAGTGAGTATGTTTATTCTTGGATCTCTTGAAAGGTCCGACCATATCAAGCCCCCAGACTGCAAAGGGCCACGTTACTGGAATCATCCTCAATTCTTGAGCCGGCACATGTGCTTGACGAGCAAATTTCTGACAACCATCACACTTGCGAACAATATCCACTGCATCTGTGTGAGCTATGAGCCAGTAGAAACTATGTCGGAAAGCTTTCGCGACCAAGGATCTTGAGCCGGCATGATGTCCGCAATCGCCAGAATGGATTTCATTGAGAATTGCACGAACCTCTTCAGGAGAAACACAACGTTGAAAAACACCTGTGACGCTTCGTCTATGTAACTCGCCATTGACTATGGTCATGGACTTGGACCTCCTGATAATCTGCCGGAGCTCCCGCCAAGAAGTCAACTCCACCATGTGTGAGCCCCACGGTAGGCGCCAACTGTCATGGTTTTGTCACGTCAGATGCCCTCGTGAAAGGACTTAGTGATGAGGCCATCGCACGAAGGTGGAAGCTTAACAGGGTTGATTGGAACGCGAGAGACACGAGTTTACCCAGGTTCGGCCCCTCACGATGGAGGTAAAAGCCTACGTCCTGCTTGATTGTTATTGCTTTGGATCTCGATTACAGGGATGCGGATTCGCTAACCTAGCTCTCGAGAGATTGCAACTTAGTCTTTTTGCCCTAGGTGCTCCCCTTTATATAACAGGTTGAGCTCCTAGGTTTACATCAGAGTCCGGGTCATACTACTAACCCGTATCTTACTCTAACTTTAATCATCTTGTTCTCCAAGGTAAATCCTTTCCTGACTGGTCCTTGCTTCACGAGCCAACCCACATTTTGAGCCGGCCTTTGCACCAGGTCTCTCTCAAGCCGGCCCATTATGAATCTTCAAGGCCCGGCAATGAAATAACCCACTGAGCCTCTTGGCTCTATGGCCGGGTCATCTTCCTGTCGGGTCTTCACACTAGGAAATATCCCCAACAGTCAACGAGGGGGTCTCCACTCAACGTGATTCCTGAGTTGACATTCTTCAAAATCTCTTCAATCGCTTCAAGAGGCTCGACAATGAGAATGTGCAGCAAACCTTCGACCGCCTTACTGATATCTCCAATGAGCTTCAGGCTCTTGGTGCTGCTGACATCACCGATCATGAGGCGGTGAAGAAATTGCTGAGATCTCTGGACAGTTCCTTCGACACCTTGGCACTGATGATACAAGAGCGCCCTGATTACAAGTCACTTGACCTAGCTGACATTCTTGAAAGGCTAAACACTCATGAATTTCAGCAAGCAGAGAAGAGAGATATGTACGGTCCCACCTATGGACATCCTCACGTTCTGAAGGCAAAAGCAAAAGCCAAGGCTATTTCTTCATCTGAAGAAGAAGAGAAATATGAGAGCAGTTCTGATGGTGCTGAGGAAATTGGCAGAGAACTGGCAATGCTTGTGAAGAAGTTCCAGAAGTTTTCCAAGAAAACCCGCTTTGGAAAGTCTTCAAAGTATGACTCGAAGAACACTGGAGAAGCATCTGCTGGAGACTACAACAAGAGAACATGTCACAAATGCAAGAAGCCAGGCCACTACATCGCTGACTGCCCTCTATGGCTGAAGAAGAAGAAGAAGAAGAGCAGTGATGATAACTCTGATGGCAAAAAGAAGAAATCCTCAAAGTCTTCATCAAAATCTTCATCTCGCAAGAAAGGCAGTTCCAGCAGAGCTCGTGCATTCATTGGGAAGGAAATGGATTCCGAGGAACAATCTGATCATGAGGAAGCTGCGGAATCTGAGGAGGAGTCAGACTCTGGTGTGGCGAGTCTTGCCCTCGCTACTGAGTACGTCAGCAAGTCCATCTTCAACCCTGAAGACAATGGTGTCTCCACCAACAATGATGACTATGCTGATGACTACACTCCCACCTATTGCTTCATGGCAAGAGGTGCAAAGGATGGCACACCCATAGCCACTGAATGGGTCCTGGATAGTGGCTGCATGAATCACATGACTGGTGATAGGAATTTACTCACCGATGCTTCCCTTACTCCGTCTCATCTGAAGCATATCACATACGCCGACAAAGGAAAAAGCAAGGTATTGGGTCTAGGTAAGGTTGCTATCTCGAAGGATCGACACATGGAAAAGGTGATGCTTGTTGAGTCCCTTGGATACAACCTCATGTCTGTCTCAATGCTTTGTGATCTTGATATGATTGTCATGTTTGGCAAATATAGATGTATTGTGCTGTTGGAATCTGACAAATCCAAAGTCTTCGAAGGCTTTAGGAAAGGTGATTTGTAGATTGTAGATTTCTCCCTATGTCACGCCCAATATGCGGTCCTATCCTCAAGGAACTCGGAAGTTCCACTAAGGATATAAGCGCATATCAAAGACGCTTCGCAAGGTGGATATCATTACAACATACCATGTACTGAATAGATGAGAATACCAGATAGAGGCTTACACTCACCACAAGCTACATCATGAATACATCAATACATCAATAGAAAGCAATCATCATACAGAAGAGCAAGATCCGACTACGGATGAAATCAAACGAAAAAAGAAGAACGACATCCACCCTGCTAGTCCCAGGCTGCCAACCGGGAACCCATCCTATGATCCATGAAGGAGAAGAAGCAGAAGAAGAACTCCAAAAACAAACATGCATCGCTCTCACGTCAAATCATCGCTTTACCCGTACCTGCACCTGTTGTTGTAGTAAACTATGAGCCACGAGGACTCAGCAATCCCAGAACCATGGGTAGCAAGACTATCAAAGCTTAATGGGTATGGAAGGGTAAGGTGGTGAGGTTGCAACAAGCACTAAGCATGTTTAAGTGGCTAACTTACGAGTACAAGATTAAGAAGAGTAACTACGCATAACGGTCGCAATTTAGTAATGATCAAGAAGTGATCCTGAACACCTACTTACGATTCAAACATAACCCCACCGTGTTCTCTTCCCGAACTCCCTCGAAAAGAGATGGTCACGGTTACACACGCGGTTGGTGTATTTTAATTAGATTTAGTGTCAAGTTCTCTACAACCGGAGGTTATAAATTTCCAAATCGCCACATAACCGCGGGCATGGCTTCGCGTAAGATTTAACCCTGCAGGGGTGTTCCAACCTGGTCCATCACAAACCAACACAAGCTGCGGTGGAAAGACCTCAACCTCAAGAAAACCCGATCAACCTCGAGTCAGCCCGAAGTATCCTCGGAATCCCGGTGCACAAGACATTTCGACAATGGTAAACAAGTCCAGCAAGACCTCCCGACGTGCCGACACCCTGATAGTAGTCGCGCGTATCTCATCTTAGGCCACGACCGGATGAGCTAAGCGTACAATAATTGACGTCCCGAGTTGCCCTAGGTAGCCCGCACGGTGCTCTAGTTCGGACCAGCACCATCAACACTGGCCCACCTGTATTATGTTGAATTAAGAATCCCCGGGTTCATGATGCCCTATGCAAAATTAATTATTTAATTCAGTATTATTATGTTGGCAAATGTTAAAACCAAAGTTGGGCCTTGCTGGAAGCGTTTATTCAAAGTGAACTATCAAGAGGGTCCCATAACCCCTGAGCATGTTAGGAACGCTAATCAAGGAACATAACACCGGTATTACGGAAACTAGGGCGGCATGAGTGGAACAAAACACCAGGCAAAAGGCCGAGCCTTCCACACACAACCAAGTATATAGATGCATTAATTAAATAATAGATATTGTGATATCCCATGATATCCATGTCCCAACATGGAACAACCTGCAACAGTACCTGCAACTAGCAACGCTATAAGAAAGGGGCTGAGAAACGCGGTAACATAGCCAAACAACGGTTTGCTGGGTAAGGGTGGTTAGAGGCTCTTTCATGGCATATGGGAGGCTGACATATATATGTGGTAGGAAGCGTGACATAGCGATAGCAACGAGACAACTAGCAAGCAAAGATAGTAGAGATATCCAAGGTCATGATCATCTTGCCTGAAATCCCGCTAGGAAGAAGACCGAATCCATGAAGTAGTCGAACAAGCGCAGTCGAACGAATCCTCACACTTCGCAACATAACCGGGGCTATCGAGAAGAAGCACAACCGGAAAGAAACAAACAACATGGTAAACCAACAAGCATTAACATGGCATGATGCACAACCAAGTATGATGCATGTCCGGTTTAAGATGAATGGCATGGCAAGAGTGCAACAAATAATACTACACATTAAGTGAAGCTCAATATGAAATGAGTTGCATATTGACGAAACCCCACGTTCGTTTACTTAGTTCACTCCCGTTTATGTACATGGCAAGATTAAATGTTGTTAAACATGGCAAGAGGTGAAGCATGATTAAACTACCTATCTAGGCAATTTAAATGAGGCAGGAAATAACACATAACAATTCCGGAAAATCCTCATATGCAATTTTCGAATTTGGTACTGTTCTGCCTAAAACATGATTTTAAAGTTGTTAAACAACAAATGTAGGTGCACCATGTTAATCTACACATTTTTCTAGACCAATTACATATAAAGTTCATTTAATTCGGAGCTACGGTTATTTAGTTAAGAAATAAACCATTTTAGCATGTCACTTAGCAATTTTAATGCAAACAACAATTTAAATGTGATTAACATGCATGCGGATGACGTATTCAAGTTATATGCAATGCTATGAAAAAGTTGGCATGAAGGATGATATAGAGCATTTGTCGCCATGACAGAAAGGATTGGGTGCCATGGTGACGGTGTCACGGAAACGTTCCGGTGATCCGGCAACTCATTGAGATGTCGGTGCAAAAGAAACATAGGATGTGCGGAACGTGCAAGAGTGACGGGGAGTGATCCCGGTTACCGGGTGTCCCACGTATCGATGGCATGGCAAACGAGAAACGTGCACGAAACAATTCGGACATGGTGCAAACACGAGCATCTGATACAACACATGCATTCGTCCACGGGCGATAGTCTCGGCGGTTATACCTCCGAAGCGTGCGTTTTCGGACCGGATCGAGTTCGGTGCGGTGTAGTTGTACACGGGGCGTAGTGGAGGTAGTGGTTCACGTTTGTTTCGGAGAGGAACTTGATGAATCGAAGCCCGTTATGTAGATGTTCGGGGTCGTCGGTAGAGGTACTTGGTGCATCGTTGTGGTACTTGGCAAAAACCCCGGAGACGGTGCTTGACGATCCGGGTACGGGTCTTGGCGGTCTTGACGAACCCGAGTGGCACCAGGCGAGATACACGGCCACGGTAGTCTTTTGACTTGGGGCTCCGTGTAGACAAATTTGACGGGTCCAGGTCTCTGTTGGTGGCGAAGCAAGGCTGACCAGAGAGCCGGAACAGGGAGCAGCGAGGCGTGCGGATGGCAAGAGGGGGCTCCCGAGGCCATGGAGACGGCCGGCAGCCGAACTGCTTTTAGAGGCGGGCCATGGCGGCTGCTATGGCTTCCTGATGGCTATGGTGGTGAGGTGGCCGGAGGAGAAGAGGACGGGCGAGGCAGTCGGGCGCATAGTGGCAGGCTTGGCCGGCGGCAACGGCGCGGTGGTGGAGCAGAGTCACGGCGACTGCAGGCGAGCAGGCGGGAACCAAGGAAGGGGTTGCGGGAGAGCAGAAGGAGGCGGCGAGCGAGCAGAGGCGCGGCGCGAGGTTCACCGGCTGGAGAGGCTCCGGCGGTCGCCGAGGCAAGCGACTATGGGGTGTGGACACGGCAGGGGGTCGGGCGCGAGGGTGCTTGGGCTCCGCCACAAGGCTGATGCGGGCGGCGGAGCAACTCAGGCGGTGGCGCTGCACAGAGCCAAAGGCGCGGTGGGGCAGCGATGCGGGCAACGGGGAGGTCCGGCGGCGTGGCAGGAGGGATCGGGCGCGTGGAGCTCCTCTCCTTGGCACGAGCTGTGTGGTGGTGGCGGTGTGGGAGGACGCGGGAGCGAGTGGGGATCGAGAGGAGGGGATCGGGTGAGGGAGATGGGGATCGAGCGATGCTAGGGTTAAGAGGAGTCTGCGGCTGAGCCTTGGGCTCCAGCTGCTGGCTGGGCTCTCTCTCTCTCCACCTAATCTCATTTCCTAACAGAAAACTTGCAAAGAAAGAAAACGAAGGGTAGAGCTGGGATTCCAACAAATGACATATCTTTTTGGAGACAGAAAAATATGGAGGATTTAACAAAAATGGTTGGCAAGAGTTTAGAAGATAGAAATTCAAATAAGTTTGAATAAAATTCAAAATTTATTCAAACTGTTTGAACTTGGAAGCAATTTAGATGGAGACCGAATGAGATGAGATTTTAATTTGTAACCCTACATGAATAGTATGATTTATGGGGCAGAAGTTGAACATTTATGGAGAAAGTAAAATTGCAACTCAATTTTACCCAAAGGCTTTACAGGACGATTAGGAAGTTGAGTTGGACAAAAAGGAGAGTTGAAAAATAGTGCAAATGTGTTATGGGTGATTCCAAGTTAATGGAATGGTTTAATATAGCTCCCTAATAACATTGGGAGACTTTTATATGTTGTAAAGAGAAATCACCATGTGCACCTCCCTCGATTTAAATGGATCAAAGATCCATGCAATTTATTTGGTTGAGTTGCAAAAATTTAATGTCATGATGGCATGATGAAATGATGCAATGCAAAAAAAAAACATAGAGCGAACAACATAATGACAATCATGGAAAGAATTGGTATCGGGCTGTCACACCCTAGGTCCTCAGCCTGCCACGTGTCTACTGGCAAAAGCTTCAGAGTGCTGGCTATGGCATTGACGTCTTGGACACGCTGGCATGAGGAACTTGAGCACACTCGTCAAGAAGAAGCACATCATTGGAGTCGAAGGCGTCAAATTCGTCAAAGATCATCTGTGTGGTGCTTGTGAGTCTGGAAAGATGACCAGATCCAAGCATGCGGCTAAGACAATCATGACCACTACTCGTCCCTTTGAATTACTTCATATGGATTTGTTTGGTCCTACCCATTATGCCACACTAACCAATGCAGCATCTCTCTATGGATTCGTCATAGTTGACGACTACTCTCGTTACACCTGGGTGCACATCATTTCCTTCAAGACTGAAGTTCAGGATGTCTTCAAACGATTCTCCAATCGGGCCATGATGAATTATGGTCTCAATATCAAGCACATCAGGAGCAACAACGGCACCAAGTTCAAGAACACAGGACTTGATGACTATCTTGACGAACTTGGTATCACTCATGAGCTCTCTGCTCCCTACACGCCTCAGCAGAATGGAGTCGTGGAGCGCAAGAATAGGACACTCATCAAGATGGCTCGCACAATGCTTGATGAATACAAGACCCCTCATCGATTTTGGCCTAAAGCAATTGACACTGCATGTCATATCATCAACCAGGTATATCTTCACAAATTCCTCAAGAAGACCTCATACGAGCTCCTCACTGACAAGAAACCCAATGTGAGTTATTTCAAAGCCTTCGGTGCTAAATGCTGGATTAGGGATCCTCATCACAGTTCTAAATTTGCATCGAAAGCACATGAAGGTTTTATGCTTGGTTACGGAAAGGACTGACACACCTACAGAGTCTTCAACACCTATCACAACAAGGTTGTTGAAACTATAGATGTGTGGTTCGATGAAACTAACGGCTCACAAAGAGAGCACGTGCTTCCTGTGCTAGATGAAATGCCTCCTAAGGAATCTATCAAGCTTATGGGCACCGGTGAAATTGTGCCCAGTGAAGAAATAGCTGATGAAGAAGTAGTGATCCCTCGTCATGAAGAAACTGCTGATCCTGAGGAAAATGATGCTGAGGATTCTGCACGGCAACAACAACAACAAGGCCCTCGTCCAGTACATCCACGAGTGGCAAATGAAGTGCAGATTGAAAAGATCCTCGACAACATCAATGCACCTTGTCCCCTCACTCGCTCAAGAGCTTCACATTTGGCTAACTTTTGTGGCCATTACGCGTTTGTCTCTATTTCAGAGCCCACCAAAGTTGATGAAGCATTTCTTGAGCCGAAATGGATTCAAGCGATCCATGCAAGCACAGTGTCATTGGCACCAAATGGATCTACCGCAACAAACAAGACGAAAATGGCCATGTGGGGAGGAATAAGGCGTGTCTTGTAGCTCAAGGCTACACACAGGTTGAGCGTATTGATTTCGATGAAATATTTGCACCTGTTGCTAGGTTTGAAGCCATTCGTATACTGCTTGCATATGCTAACCATCATGATATCCTCTTATATCAAATGGATGTGAAAAGTGCATTCCTCAATGGTAAGCTTGAGGAAGAAGTATATGTTGCTCAACCACCAGGTTTTGAGGACCCTAAGCATCCTGGCAAAGTCTTGAGACTCAACAAGGCTCTCTATGGCCTCAAGCAAGCCCCGAGGGCTTGGTATGATACACTAAATGAGTTCCTGAAGAAAAAGGGTTTCAAACCCGGTGTCGGTGTAAAAACCGGCTGACCTCGGGGTAGGGGGTCCCGAGCTGTGGATCTCAGATCAATGGTAACAGAGACGAAGGAGACAATGTTTACCCAGGTTCGGGCCCTCTCTATGGAGGTAAAACCCTACATCCTGCTCTTGTTTATATTGATGGTGGAGTATCGAGTACAAGCTTGATCTACCTCAAGATCGTAAGTAGAAGTCTAACCCTAGGGCTAGGTGAATGGTAATTGTGATTCCGTGTCCTCTACAGGCTAAACCCTCTAGATTATATACATGCCAGGCAGGGGTATCTAGGGTTACATAGTTGGTATCTAGGGATGCGCATGGAGGCGGAAGGAAATATCTTGGGGTACACTCCAAGTCTTCGGCAGATGCAGTCTTGATCACGTCACGGCCTCCGGAGTCCATCTGGATGAGAACAGGGCCTTCAGGCCTAGCCCGAGGACTATGTGCCGACTAGGTTGGTACCCCCTAGTCCAGGACACCGTCAGTAGCCCCCGAACTGGTCTTCAATGCCGAGGACAACACTCCTTCCTTTGACAACTTCGGATCCGGAGTCCTTGGCTCGACAAACGATTTCCCTCTTCCTGTTAATACTTATCTTTTTATTCAAAGCCGTCGCAAATCACTCCTCGAACGGGTGGCGTCCCTCGCCTAGATCCCAAACATGGCCCATATCCGAGGTCATGGGATTATTTAGCCTCAAAGGACTGCCGTATAGGTGTGAACAGTGCTTTCTAGCCTGACAATTTTTTCGAAGCGGCACCACCCATGACCTGGCGAGCAGTTACTGCTTACTCGAATCGTTGCCCAAGGCAGTCTTTTTACTGGCACGTCTTGTCGAAATGGAGATCGTGCCCACTTTTTAAGGGATATCATCAAGATTTTGTTTCTCCCTATACGCACAACGGCATCTTTTGCGGATTAGTGGCGATTTCTACGACGCGGCCAGAGGGACTCTTGGCCTTTTTACCAGTTTATATAAGGGCGAGAGGGTAACAACAGAGAGAGTACGCTCCCTTGCTTCCCTGCCTATCGCCTCCCAAGCCCCATCACTCAGATCCATTCCCGTGCTCTCCCACTCCCGCAGCGCTCTCCTCCCTCATCAATGGTGGAGCCCAACCTCAAAGGGCACTGGGGCAGCTCCTCCGTGACGGAGGGCACCATCCTGGAGCTGCGAAGCGCGGGGTACATCCCCATGGAGGCCCGCACTCGAGCGCCGACTCCGGGGCAGCGCATCCCTACTCCCGACGCTGGGGAGAGGGTTGTCTTCATCCCCCACCTCATCAGAGGCCTGGGGTTCCCGCTGCACCTTTTCGTGCGTGGGATCTTGTTCTTCTACGGGCTAGATTTCCACCATCTGGCCCCGAATTCCATCCTTCAGCTCGCCTCCTTCATCACCGTCTGTGAGGCCTTCCTCCGCAGCGAGCCGCACTTCGGGCTATCGGCGTCAAGCCGAAGTCCAGGGACTCCAAGCTCTCTGAGTGTGGTGGCGCAATGATCAACAAGAACCAGAAGGCGGTCTGGTTCAAGGGCACCTTCATCGAGACGGGCAAGGAGTGGCAGCGCGAGTGGTTCTATATCACTGAACCGCTTGCTAATGGCCAGGCCGGGGTCGAGTTCTCTACCGGCTCCCCAAAGAAGCTTGCATCTTGGAAGAAGAAGGACTTGGGGAACCCGGCCGAAGTGAAGGTACTGATCCAGAAGATTGAATTCTGGATCACACAGAGGAACATCAAGCTGACGGGCGTGGTGAAAGTTATGCTCCACCGCCGCATCCTGCCACTCCAATCCCGGGCTACGCCGATGTGGGCGTACAAGCCCGCGGATGCGGTTCCCGTCCACCACTTCTTCTGCTCCACCCCGACAGGGATGTGGAAGCTGCTGTTTAAGCCGTCCAAGGATGGTTTTCCTGAGGTGGGGAGGGACCTCGGTTTTGAAACCGGCCATGACACCCCTGAGGTAAATTTTCACACATAGTTTTACACTTTGAGTTTCCTGGCACATTACAGATTTTGACTAACCAGTTTTCCCATCGTTTGCAGAAGTGGATTCCCAAGGCACAGCGGATGCTGTGCCTGGCGCCATTGCCCGAGGGGGAAAGGACTCCCGAGCTTGTGGCCCTCCTCACCGAGGAGCCACATGTAGTGATCCCCAAGGAGTCCAGACCTCCTAGGGTAGAGCGGGTCGCCGAGGTCGGGTGACCTCGGTCACTCGATCCGAAGGAACCCACGCCTCCTCCACCGATGGAGATGAGGAGGGGGTCGAGGGGGAAGGGCAGTCTCCCCCTAAATGGAAGAGAGCGGCATTCGAGGATGCCGAAGAGGAGATGCGGCCGAAGAAGCTGCGCAAGGCCCCCGCTGATCCGGTCCTGCCGGAGAAGCCCCTCTTCCCCGATGAGCCGAAAGAAGACCTCCTCGCACTAGGGAGGAAGAAACCGGCGCCCCGGAGGTGCGTAATTACTACTTAATTTTGACTTTGACAGCTTATTTTCTCCACATGAGGCTTACGAGGAATATTTCACCAGCCCACCTGGGACCCGCCTCAGCGGCGAGTCCTCGGGTGGTCTACCCCCATCGGGTAGCGAGACGCCTAAGCGCGCCCAGACTCCCCCAGCTCTCGAGGGCCTGGGGGAAGTGTCATCCAATCCGGCCCCTCCGGCCGACACACTGGTGGCCGGAGTGCCGGTCATCATGGTCGAGGTTGAAACCTCGGCCGCACCGGGCCAAGGAGAACCAGTCCCTGAGGTCCCCAAGGAAGGGTTGGGCCAGAACTCGGCCCAGCCTATTCAGTCTCCAGCGCCTGTGCCGCAGCCGGAGACCTTTATTCCCAGCACTTCGGTGGTGGGTTCGGAGGTTGCCCCACCTCCGCCTCCCGCCGCAGGGCGGGTTAACGCGGGGTGGCCCGAAGAGATGGAGGCGGCCTTAACGGGCTCCTCCATCGCAGAAGAGCACTGTGCCTTAATTGGCGCGACGTTGCAAGGCTTTTGGTCAGCGGAAGCTGGAATACATCAGGTCTTCAAGGGCCTCGTGAGGAGCTTCGAGGTATGCTTTTACACCTTTCCCTTAATGTGTTTATGTAGCAGGCTTGTGTCCGGAGTCTTGTAGCCTAGCGAGGCGTTTTATAAGAGTGTAGACAGCCAGTAGCCCCAGGCCCAAGGCTGATTTTGAAAAAACCGGCCTTGGGGTCGATGCTTGAGCGTGCCAGTAGCCCCCAAGACTCTGGCGTTTCTTCAAAGAGACTGCCAAGAGGATCTAAAAGTGGAAAGCTAGGTACTGAGGAAAATGTTTGCAGGTATCGACCTCGGCTCCAAACTCCGCCTCCAAGGAGGTGGCGGAGATGAACAGGAAGCTGCAGAGGTCTGAGGAGGACCTCGATCGAATCAACAAGTAGCTCGAACTGTCTCAAGGAAAACTTCAATGAGTTATGATTGTACTTATTTTACTTGGAAAGAGATTCCAAGCTGATGCCGAGCTGTTTTATATGACAGCTGCCATGATGGAGCTTGAGGCACTCAAGGCTGAGCTGACGAAAGATCGGCAGGAGGCCGAGCAGCAGAAGGCTGCGGCCTCAAAGGCCGAAGGGGAGCTGGCTGCCGAAAAGGTAGCCAGGGGGAAGGACCAGGCACGGGTCCTGTAAATGGAGGAGACCCTAGAGGGTGTCTACAAGGAACGTGACACCCTCCAGGAGAAGGAGAAGGTGTCGAGCACCGAGCTCGACAAGCTGCGCCAAGCCCACGCCGAGGTCCAGTCCCAGGTTCACGCAGACCGCGAGGTGCTTCAGCAAGTGAGGCAAATTGCTGCTGGTAAGCCGTTTTTGCTTCAATGTGTTTTCGGCCGCCAGGGGTTCGTCGAGCTCACCCAGCTGTGGCGATCCGCAGAGATCTTCGAGAATCTGCCGTGGAGCGCAGTGGATGCCGACCATTTCTATGGCATGCAGGAGGGCCATACCGCAGAGAGGGCGTTCTGGTTGCAATTCCAGGCGCCCTCACATCCGGAGCTGCTAAATAACCAGATAAAGCAGCTGGCGGAGCTCCTGCGCATGGCGAGGCCGGTGCTTCAAGACCTCTGCGCCAACCTTTGTGCGGGACCATGGAACCCAGGGTATGCAGGCCCATCTGCCTTTGGCCTTGGGCGCAACGACCGGCGTGGGCCCAGCAGGCCGTCATCATCAAGCATCTCACCAAGACCCCTCACGAGGCCTTGGCCTCCTGAGGACCCCTCCTCAGGGAGAGGCGAACAAGACTCAGCATCTCCACCAGTGGCCTCGCGAGGCCCTCTCGCGAGGCGGCCTCCCGAGGCTTCCTCCCGAAGGCGCTCAAGACGAAGGCTGTTCGGTCCGGCAGCGCGGTCCCGTGCCCATCATGTGGGTGACGCGCGCGACAACGAACGGCGATAGAGGCCGTGCCAGCAGGCACGGGTGAAGAGGGTTTTGCCCTTTCGTGCTAAGGGAGCAAGGCCAGCAGTCCACTTCCCAAAGCAACCCCAAAGGTTGCCCGATCGGCAAAAGAAGACCAAGACGGCGGGCGCGCAGGGCGGAGGTCATCGTCGAGCCCACCGGCACGTCATGGATCATGCTTTTGCAGGCGAAGACCACCTTTAGTCAGGATAGCCTGAGCGCATGTCCCCCCTCAAAACCCGCCAAGTGTGGCAACGCTTCCCGCCTAAGTTTTGAGGGGGAAGAGGACCAAGGCAGGTATAAAGGGACAGTGCTGCCATCGTGGTAGAGGACCCCAGATCTGATTTAGTCGAGTCCTTCTTCTCCTACCTTGTACACGAGTGTAACATCCCAAAATTCTAAATTTTGGAATGTTATATTGACTAAATAAATAGGATTGATTGTTTGATTGATTGACTGAAAGTGAGTGAAATTTGAAACTTTTTGAAAGTTTAATGAGAGGGAATGAAATGACTTTCCCAAACTTTCACTTTGCATTTTGATCCTCAGGAATTCAAATTCATTTCATCACAAAACCCTAGAGTGAAGATGATATGACTTCTTCCATTAAAGAAAAGAAAAGGGATTTGAAAAGATTTGAATTCCATTTGAAAATATTTTTCAAACGAGAAACCTTATGCCACTCAAGGATTTTCATGAGGGAAGATAACATGATTTCTTCACATTTTGAAATAGAGTGGGAAGTAGTGAGGCTATTTTCAAAATGGCATTTGAGCCACTTTTGAAAATCCTCCATATGGGTTTCAAAATCTTTTCCATGTATTTCAAAATAAATAAAGAGAGAAGGAAATAGGACTCCTTCAAATATTGGAAATAAATATATGGAAATAAATTATGAAATCAACCCAAAGTGGTTTGAAAAATATTTGAATTAAAATTAATAACCATTCCTTATTTTTATCTGAATATTGCTTTATTTGGTTTTATGCAAATTATTTTCTCCTATATAATAAATAAATGGAATTGAGGGTAAAATGATTACCTCCAATGGAAAAATAGGAGAAAATCATTTTGGAGCTATTTTGAATATTTCAAAATTTAATTTGAATTATTTAAATGGCCACAGAATGCATTTGCATTTATTCGAATTTCTGTAGATTTTATTTGCCTCTGAGAAATAGTTCATGTTTTGGGAAATTTTACTCTATAATTTTTTTATATATAATATGTCTATATAAAAGTATAATTTATTTCTCTCTTTATTTTTCTGATCTGTCTATTGTTTTAAAAAAAATGGCCGAAGCCCTCTAAGCGCTATGGCCCATCTTCGCCGTGCTCATCTCCTACCTCCAGCACACACGCACGCCCGTACAGAGGTAGGACCTCCCCCACGCCCCACCCCCGTCCCTCGATCCCCCTCGCCCCAAATCTCGCTGAATGGATCCCCCTCCTTCCCCTACACCTCCTCCTCCCATTAAAGAGGCCATTAGGGCATGTACAGTGGTTGATAAGACAGTCTTATCTTACACCTTGCATGTAGTTTAGAGATGATAATAAAAGTATGTCTACAATGGGTTATCTCTTAGCCTTATCTTCAATAACTAGCTATTCCTAAAAACATGGTGAGACATATTGTGCTAAGAGATCATCTCTTAAATAAGAGAAGACAAACTTTTTCTTATGATTTCTCTCTTCTCCACCTCAACGTTTAACCTACGTGGCACTCCTAAGATAGCACCATTGTACATGCCCTTAATGCCCCGGATTTTGCTCGCCGGAGATCCGGCCATGCCGGATTTTGCCGCTGCTCCCGCACGCACCTTGACACCTCCCTTCATCTATAAATACTTCCCCCTTGAATACCTCTCTCCCATCGTCCGAAGACCCCTCCTTTAGGGACCTATATCCCTCCCCATCCCGCTTAATTGCTCGCCGGAGTTCCCGGATTCCAGCGGCTTCTCCATCCCGCCAGGAGACGAGGCCGACCCCGCCGCACCGGTCCCCGGGTCCGCCGCACGCTGCTCTCCATCGTCCCGTGCTCTCCTTCCTCCAGGAGCTCCCGTAACATCGGATCCGATCTTCTTCCCCAACTCCGGCGACTACTCCGGTGAGATCCAAGAAATCCCGTATTTCATTTTTTTCAGAAAAGTAGCAATCATAGAAAAATCATATCTATTAGTATACTTATCCAAATTGAGTGATTCTTTTTGCTGTAGTTTCAAAATTTTATGAAGTTTCTGATGGTACATTTGGATTTCAAATTTGAGTAATTTAATTTTGAAATTGCTGAATTTTGTTCAAATCACTAATTTGGCCATATCTTGAGTTTTATAATATATTTTTGATTGATTCTTTTTGCCACTGTTTTGTTATTGATTGGCCTATCCAGTAGCATTGAGTTATTTATTTTTAGTTTTATTTAAATTAGGTTTCTAGCTAAAACAGTACTGTTTTCTAGATAGTTTTGTTTTGATTATATCTTAGTGATTTCTATTTAGTTTTAATTATTTCTTTTGCAAAATTTTGTTAGTTGTAGTATGTTTCTGTTAGTTAACAGTAACCACTTTTATTCGTAGTTAAAATATTTTATTTATAAAAACTTGTTTTGATCATAAGTGGAGTTTTATAATAACTTTTAGGTTGATTCTTTTTGCATAGAAAACTTTAGGTGAAATTCTTTCTGTTATTTTGATAAAAACTTTATTTCTTTTCTGTTAAATTATTACTTTAGTGTTTTTCTTTGCTCTTAAGTTTTTATTTAGGACAAAACTATTCTGTTAGTTGTGGCTAAATCCTAGAGTTTTGTTAGTAGTTTTCTTTAGTGATTTTCTCTTGGGAATTTCTCTTTGGAATTTTATTTGGTTTTCTCTTTGAATTCTTTATTGATTTATTTGGTTGCTTTAATTTTGATTGAGTGTTATTATGATTGATAGTATTGATTGCTAGAGTGTTTGCTTATGTGAATACTATGTTCGACTATATAGATTTCATCAGAGAGTGATGACTAGTTTTATCGAGTTTCCGAGAGCGATATTATCTTCATCAACTTATCAGGCAAGTTCACTTTGACCATTTTACATACCTATGCTTTTATTGCATTTAGTGTCAGATTTTCATCTTTCCTCCCGTGGTGATATTGAATCTTGTAGTTGGGTAGAAGCATGAGGTAGGAAGCCACACCCCTGTTACGAAGACCCGGGAACGTTGTTTATATTATGCTAGCCTATCGTAGACGGGGATTGGTATGAGTGCTCGTGAGTGGTGTGAGGTGAAGGACTCTACGTCAAAGACGATAATCTTCAAGATGGCAACGTCAAGGACTGCATCTACAAGACCTCAAGACTTCAAGACTCGAGACAAGAATTCAATACACACTACTGGGTGAAGGATGGATTTGATGGGCACCCTGGGGAATCCAGTGGTTGACCTCGGGATTCATGGGGAAGCGCCATGACATCTTGCAGAAAGCTTCACCCAGACTCAAAGAGACGGACGGATACTTCATGCCCGGAAGCTTACCTGTGCAGCCACAAGTCAATATGGTCTCTGGCTTGATTGACCTTAGTTGTGACTCTGGCTGGGACGGTGCTAGCAGATGTAGTCGACGG
Organism: Elymus sibiricus; assembly: GCA_039707655.1. Classification (NCBI taxonomy): domain Eukaryota; kingdom Viridiplantae; phylum Streptophyta; class Magnoliopsida; order Poales; family Poaceae; genus Elymus; species Elymus sibiricus. The sequence continues at coordinate 204,922,519 of CM077668.1, forward strand.
TAGGGTTGGATGAGCACCGGACGGTGGTCAGGGGAACTCTTCGGAAGATCATGTTTCTATCGTCCTATTCTCAAACACTCTGAAGTGCGAGGACTTAAAGGGAGGGATCGATTCTTGTGGGTAAAGTGCACAACACTCTGCAGAGTTAAAACCTAATCTATTAGCCGTATCGCCGGTTACGGACAATTTGAGCCTCTGGGCTTGGATCTATCTCGGAACTCTCAACACTGGACTGATAATTAATTGTGGGCAACATAGAATTGTTCTGGGCTATGAGACATCGGTTGGCGGAACCATGTCATAGTAGATAACTCTATAGTAAAGACTCCTGATTATTCCTTTGTTGTAGGGAAAATAAAACCAGCTTTTATGCAAAAACTCAGACACAGAGCCATAAAGCCATATTGCATATAGAATAGTCTTTATCATCTGCTTCATATTGTGATCTTGCCGGTACATTCAATGTGCTGACCTACACGGCTGCAACATATCATGTTGTAGGTATTTCTACGACGAGTAAGAGTACGGTATAGGGTTACGGTCTACACTCAACTTGCCACTGACGTTGATGGACTCCACCCTTATTATTTTGTTTCCGCAGTGATATATAAGGTATACTCTGGATCTACGATATTATTTTACAAGTGATGTTATGATATTTTCATCGAAGTACTGTGTGTGCCAGCATACTGATCCAGGGATGGCACAGAAAGCACAGAGACTTGACCGTATTGGGTCGGGTCGCTACAGCGAGAACACTCTCTGGCTCACTACAATCAAAACCAAACAGGAGTAGGGTTTTACACCGCAAGGTGGCCCGAACCTGGGTAAACCGCTGAGTCCACGGTCCGCTCCTCGCTAGCGCGCTCCCGCCGTAGCTTTGCCTTAGCTTAGCCGTGGTAGGGGACGAAGAGGTAGGAACAAGCTCACCCCAGTGTCCGAACCTTTGGGTCCCCGGAGCCCGACTTCCGACATTTGGCGCGCCAGGTAGGGGGGCACTACTGTTCCTCCGCTCTGCCCTCCGTTCCACCAGCTTCATGGCCGACGCACGCCGCGAGCGCGCCGAGCGCAGGGCTGGCCGCATGGCCCAGACGGAGCCGGTGGCCTGCGGCAACCGCCGCCACCCTGTCAAGGCTGCTGCCGCCACCGACCCCGCTGCCCGCGAGCAGCAGGACTCCTCCCTGCACCCCTCCGTGTAGGCGAACGGCCACACCGCCACGACCTCTTCCTCCCTTGCCCACCGTGGGCCGCCTAACGCGCAGGCCGCGCTACTCATGGCGCGCGAGCTGCTCCGCTACCGTCCAGCTGACGCCGGCTACGACGCCTGGCTTGGTCGCATCACCGAGCTCGTCAATGCCGCCGGGGATGCTCCGGCGCCTTCCCACTCGCTCCGCCCTCCGCCGTCTCGCGCTGGGGACCTGGCGCATGGCGCTCCCCCGCCGCCTCCTCTGCGCGACGAACTTGGCGGGCCCCAGCGCAACGTGCGGGCACGCGAGCCGTCCCGTGGCGCGTCTCCGCCAGTCTGTGACGAGGCCAGCTGCTAGATCATCTGACGCGCGCCCCCCGATGCGCGAGTGCTCCTCGAGCGGCAGCGCTAGCGCCAGGACCAGGCCGTCCAGGAGGTTGCGGCGGCAGGGCGCCAGAACCGCGCCGCCCTCGCCGGCGGCGTCCCCTCGAGCGGTGTGGGCTGCCGCGCCTTCACCCGCGAGCTGCGTCGGCTGGTGTGGCCTGCGAAGTTCAAGCCTGAGCTGCCTCCGCGCTACGACGGCACCCCAACCCTGCGGAGTTCCTTCAGCTCTACGCGTTGAGCGTCGAGGCAGCGAACGGTGACGACAAGGTCATGGCGAACTGGTTCCCCATGGCCCTCAAGGACGGCCCGCGCTCCTGGCTCATGAACCTCCCTGAGGCATCCATCTCATCATGGGCCGAGCTCTGCAGCCAGTTCGTCGCTGACTTCAAGGGCATGCAAGACCGCTCCCTCACCATCAATGACCTGCAGCACGTGTGGCAGTGCCCAGACGAGACCCTCTGCAAGTACATCCAGCGCTTCAACCAAGTGCGCAACAAGATACCGCGCGCCTCCGATGCGGCCGGCATCTCTGCGTTCTCCACCGGCATCACGGATGTCAAGATGCGCGAGAAGCTCGCCATCAACGACGAGCTAAACTCGGTGCTTGAACTGTTCGACCTCGCCGACAAGTGCGCCAAGGCTGAACAAGGCCGCCTCTTCGTCCACAACGACCCCGATGCAGCGCTCGAGGCCGCCAAGACCAAGAACAAGGACGCCAAGCGTAAGGGCCCTGCCGTTCTTGCGGTGGAGCCCGAGCAGAAGCACGGCCGCGACCATGACGAGCCCAGGAAAGACGGCTGGCCGCTCTGCGCCTACCGCAACGTGCGCTCCCATAGCATTGAAGACTGCCAGGAGCTCAAGCTCCTCCGCGATGAGCGCTAGGGCCGCCGAGATGATCGCAATGGCCGCGGCACCGGTCGCGGAGGTGGCCGCGGCGGCAACCGCTGGGACGGCCGCAACAGCAATGGCAACTTCTGCCAGGGCTGGCGCGACCAGCCTCGTGAGGCCACCTGGCGCGACCAGCCTCGTGAGGCCGCTTGGGGCGACCAGCCTCGCGAGGCGAAACCTCAGGCCAATGCCACTCTCCCGCCGCTGCCGCCGCCACCCCGGAGGAACGACATCAACCAGCCTGATGAGGGCGCTGGGGGCTACCAAGAGCCTCGCGCGGTCTCCTGCATCCTTGGCGGGGCTCATGCCCCCGAGTCCAACCGCCACTTCAAGCTGCTCTCTCGCAAAGTGAATGCCGCCCTCCTGAGGCCTGAGGCTGCACGGCCCCTCAAGTGGTCGCAGTACGCCATCATATTCGACTCCACAGACCACCCCAAGTCCATGGCCTCCGCAGGCGCACTCCCCATGTTGTGCACTCCCACCATCAGCAACATCGCGGTCACCAAGACCCTCATCGACGGAGGCGCCGGCCTCAACGTGATCTCCATCGAAAGCTTCGAGATGCTCCATGTGCCCTACGACCAGCTGATGCCGACCATGCCCTTCTCTAGAGTGACCGATGTCTCCACCATCCCTCTGGGGCAAGTGCGCCTTCCCGTCACCTTCGGCACCCGCCAGAACTACCATACCGAGATCATCGACTTCGACGTGGCGCACATCGGCCTGCCTTACAACGCCATCATGGGCTACCCAGCTCTCGCCAAGTTCATGGCGGCGACCCATCATGCCTACAACGTCCTCAAGATGCCTGGCTGCAGCGGCATCATCACTGTCGCCTGCGACGAGAAGGACGCGGTCTGCTCCCTCGAGCGCGCCTACAAAGCCACCGCTGTCACGCACCCGGCTGACGAGGACGCGGCCGAGCCTCCTGAGGCCGCGCCCGTGAAGAAGAAGCAGATGTTCTCTCAGGACCGCGCCGAGACGAAGAAGGTGTCGGTGGACGGCAGCGGCTCCGGCCCTGCCTTCACCATCGGCGCTGGCCTTCCTCCTGCATAGGAAAGCGCACTCATCACCTTCCTTCGGGCAAACTCGGATGTTTTCGCCTGGAAAGCATCTGACTTGTCCGGTGTGTCGAGGGAGGTGATCGAGCACCACTTAGTGGTGTGCCCCAATGCATGCCCCGCCAAGCAAATAGCACGACGCCAGGCGCCAGAGAAGCAAGATTTCATCGTCAAGGAAGTTCAGAAGCTCCAAGAAGTTGGGGTCATCCGCGAGGTGCGCCATCCTAAATGGCTCGCCAACCCAGTCGTCATCCCCAAGAAAGGCGGCAAGGAGCGCATGTGCGTCGACTTCACCAGCCTCAACAAGGCCGGCCCCCAGGACCCTTTCCTGTTGCCGCAAGTCGGTCAGGGCGCTGGCCCCACCGTCGGTGGCATGCGCATGCCCTTTGACCTGAGGAACGCCGACGCCTCGTTCCAGAGTCTGGCGCCCCTCGTGCCAGGGCCCCGCGAGCCCCCTGCTCCTCGCGAGCCCCCAGGGCCTCATGAGCCCCCTGGCCCTGGAGGAGCGGGCTTCCTTGGCGCGCCTCGCCAGGCGATCTAATGACTCCCCAGCACGGTCTGGCCAGGCACGTCCGAAGCATCACCTCGCGTGGCCCACATCCCTTCTTGACGCGCCCTCCGCACCTTTGCTCCAGGAACCCTTCCGCCAAGGTGATTTGGTTTAACGCGACTGAGGGCACCCCATGGGCTGCACCAACCTCAAGCTGACCCGTGCTGGATACGGCAGCCTCGCCCCTCTCCTTTTTTGGTTGTGTAATGAATCTCGCTAATTATGCTCTGATAAGTTTATGTTGCCTGCTTGATTGCGTGTTGAGTATGATGCCGTCCCGAGAGCGCCACACGCTCGTGACCCCTCCCCTGACCGATTCTGTGAGCGGGGGCTAGGCAGGTTGCCTGTGCTCGGGTCCGTCCCTGCAGTGCCGCAAGATCCAAGCGACTGAGCTCTGGCTCGCGGGCCTGCTCCCACGCACGTCACCTCACCAAGGTCCTTGGTGCCTTATCTCCTCACACAACGGCCACGGGCGAGCTAGCGAGCGCGCGTCGCTCCCTCCATTGTGGAATTTGTCGACATGCAGTGTCTCAGGAGGCAAGCCGCACGGGGACCTCGCGGGCTGGACGGCAGCGGCTCCGGCCCTGCCTTCGCCATCGGCGCTGGCCTTCCTCTCGCGAGCCGACTTGCGGCGGTCGCCTAATCAGAGGGCCTCGTGAGACGAAGACTTCGAAGGCCGAGCCTCACGAGGCACGCCTCGTGAGCTGCATGCACTCCTCATGAGCCGTGGCTCGCCCGACACCGCTCTCCGCCAAAAGCTAAGTCTAACTACCTCGCGAGACGCCCTCGCCGTCACTCAAGCTCTCTCCCCTCACGATCCCATCGTACTTGAATTGGAGGACGTGCCCCCGCTTCAAGCCATGGGCGAGGGCGGACGACTTCCACCCCTGCTTCAAGAACATGAAGCCCGAAGGGGTGAACTCCGTCGCCACCCAGGAGGGGCCGTTGCAGCAGCCGTCAGCCTGCACCCACAGGCCCAAGGGTGCGCGGCCCGCCATCGCCTCCGCAAAAGAGTACGGGAGCCGGAGCCAAGTGCAGGGGCGGCGGTGCATGTTCACTATGAACTCATGAGCCCCCTCCGCCGAGTGGCTCCCCGCCAGGGGATGTAGGGCGGTCGTCCCGCCACGGCCACCTCGGCTGCGCGCGCCGCGCCCTCCGCGCCCGCGGGCGGCGCCCCTTCCACGGCCACTGGGACCGGCGCCAGCAGCCGCTGGGGAGCGCCCACACCCCCTGGGCGGGACCTTGGATGTGGCAGCAGAAGCACGGGCACACCCTCTTCCCCTCGCGATCACTACGGCGGCTCTAGCAAGACAAGGAAGGAAAGGTTGGAGGAAGAAGAAGATGGGTGGAGGACTTCGACTCCTCTCTTCCCCTCTTTATGCTCGGCGCGGGGCTCTTCTCGTCGCTCTGTCTTCTTCGGCGTCGGGAATCGAAGCAGCAGGAGTGTGCGAAGGAAGGCAATGATGGTCTCGCATCGCCCGCGGCAGGCTTTATTTCAGTGCGGGCGGTTACCGAGGCGTTGTGGGAGAAGTAGGGGCGTTCCCCGTCACATCATGTGCCACGCGTCGCCCCTGGCCCGCAGGCGGTTAGGGCCCATGCCGTTTCGTCCCCTAGTAGGCGGGAACGTGCGCGCCGCGGGCCCGGGGGCTACTGTTGGGCCCATGGAACCCAAGGTATCTAGGCCCGTCTGCCTTTGGCCCAGGGTGCAACGCCCGGTGTGGGCCCAGCAGGCCGTCATCATCAAGCATCTCACCAAGGCCCCTCACGAGGCCTTGGCCTCCTGAGAACCCCTCCTCAGGGAGAGGCGAACACGACTCAACATCTCCACCAGCGGCCTCGCGAGACCCTCTCACGAGGCGGCCTACCGAGGTGGCCTCCCGAGGCTTCCTCCCGAAGGCGGTCAAGACGAAGGCTGTTTGGTCCGGCAGCGCGGTCCCGTGCCCATCACGTGGGTGACGCGCGCGGCGACAAACGGCGACAGAGGTTGTGCCAGCAGGCACGGGTGAAGAGGGTTTTCTCCTTTCGTGCTAAGGGAGCAAGGCCAGCAGTCCACTTCCCAAAGCAACCCCAAAGGTTGCCCGATCGGCAAAAGAAGACCAAGACGGCGGGCCCGCAGGGCGAAGGTCATCGCCGAGCCCACCGGCGCATCATGGATCATGCTTTTGCAGGTGAATACCACCTTTAGTCAGGATAGCCTGAGTGCCTGTCCCCCTTCAAAACCCGCCAAGTGTGGCAACCCTTCCCGCCTAAGTTTTTAGGTGGAAGAGGACCAAGGCAGGTATAAAGGGATAGTGCTGCCATCGTGGTAGAGGACCCCGGATCCGATTCAGTTGAGTCCTTCTTCTCCTACCTCATACGCGAGAACACTCTCTGGCTCACTACAATCAAAACCAAGCAGGACTAGGGTTTTACACTGCAAGGTGGCCCGAACCTGGGTAAACCGCTGAGTCCACGGTCCGCTCCTTGCTAGCGCGCTCCCGCCGTAGCTTCGCCGTAGCTTAGCCGTGGTAGGGGACGAAGAGGTTGGAACAAGCTCACCCCAGTGTTCGAACCTTTGGGTCCCCGGAGCCCGACTTTCGACACTTTGGCCCACGGAGGCCCTACCGACCAGTTTCTTCGGGTTCTTCGCCCGTCTGCAGGAGGTCGCCGCCCAGTTGCTATGCTGGAAGCATTCAGCGTGCCTGGAAGGTGTTCGGCGGGCGTATGCCCGCGTGAATATGCACTTCCCGCGTGTTGAGCCGGCGATCGTGGCAGCCCGGCTCCCCGAAGGGAAGAATTGGACCGTGGAGCAGTACCTGGCCAAGGCGATGGACGGAGCCCGGATTACCGGGGCGGAGTGCCTGAAGGAAGAGATGTATTTTTAAACTTGTACTTCGGTATGCCGAAGTGTAGTTCGGATGTAAAAAACTTTATCCTTTATTTTGCAATGAATTCGGCTTTATTTTCCGATGTATGCTTGCTTGCGTATATATTTGTGTGTTTTTTTGACTCCTGTGTGACCGTATGTGACTGAAAGTGACCAGTCTTCGGCTTCAGCCCCTTTGTACAAAGTACAGCGGGTGTTTCCAAGGCAATCGTGACCCTTAGCCGACGTCTCGGTGCCCGAAGGCGGTCCATGCTCATGGAAACAAGGCAATTAGACTATAGTGGTTTTATTACTTCCACTTAGTCATTTGAGCTTAACTGTGAGGGCTGATGACGGGCCCCCAATCTTGAAGTGGATTGGCTGTATTAGCCGAGGTCGATGCCGATAATCACTTCAGCTAATTTAATGAAAAGCCCTTCGTTTGACACGGGTATCCTCTAACGGTACTGTGCTGGACGCTGTCTTCAGATGGCCGACCAGTTTACGCTTACCAAGACAGTCAGTTTTCGGCTTTCTCCACTGAGGCGCTTTGCCATTCGAGGTGGCAGCGCAATCACAGTGGTTCTCCCTTTACACTCTCAGCCGAATAGATCGGAACGTAAGAGGTAAGCACAGGAGCCGGGCAACCCAACTATTGACCAAAATCGAGGTTCGAAACTGATTCATATAATGCAATATCCAAGACGCTGAGTAGATACTTCGGACATGTAGGGGGCATGAGATCAAAAAGCGAAGCCCATGGTAGTTTTAAATAGTTGTATCGTAAATGTATGCTTTTGGCTCAAAGGCAAAGATCATAATGAAATGCGTAATGACCTCGATGGGTGCATTTTTATTAAATGTGGTCAAGCCGTACATGCCAAGCTTTAACAAAAGTAACTTGTAAAAGATACAACTTGAAAGGAAAAAAGCAAAGGAGTAAAAAAACAGGGCAGATGTGCTGATGGGTTTATTCACCCAAGCCCGTCGTTGTCATATGTCTGCGTCTCCATGCTGTTGATCAGCTTGCCTTCGTTGAAAGCGAAAGATGAGTGGGCTGTCCGCGACCTTGGCCTCTTATTTGCTTGATGCTTTTTATTGGTCGAGTCCTTTGAAAGGGTATGCGGCTGCCGTTTGAATGGTTTAAGCCATGTGGACATGCTGCTTCTGCTTGGGCCTTTTACAGTGCCCTACTGGTATGCAAGTCTGAAGTGGGTTGCCGCTCAGTCGAGTTGATAGCAGCGCATCGTATACTTTGGCTCCTCGGCCGCCCATGGAATTTTTAGTGCAAAATTGTGCACCCTGGGGACGTATTGTCCTTCCAAGGGGAGGCAAGCGAGGAGCCCGTGCCCCTATTTAGGGGGGATGGTGGCCTGGCCGAGGTCAGAGCGAGCGGCCCGTACGCGCTTTGAGGAGCTGGGTTTGTGGCGAGCCTCCTCCTCAGTAGCCTGTACCTCGGCTGCGAAAGCCGCGGTTTGTTCCTCTATTCAGAGGGAATGTTTGGTGTTATCATTGACTGTAATGACACCATTTGGTCCTGGCATTTTCATCTTTAAGTATGCGTAATGCGGGACTGCATTGAAGCGGGCCAATGCGGTGCGCCTGAGCAGCGCGTTGTATCCACTCCAAAAAGGAACGATATCGAAGATTAACTCTTCACTTCGGAAGTTCTCGGGTGATCTGAAGACTACTTCCAATGCTACTGTTCCCATGCAGCGAGCCTCGACTCCGGGTATAACACCTTTAAAGGTGGTGGCGCTGGGTTTGATCCTGGATGCGTCTATGCCCATTTTTCTGATCGTGTCCGCGTAGATTAAATTGAGGCTACTGCCTCCGTCCATAAGGACGCGCGTCAGATGGAACCTGTCGACGATCGGATCCAGGACCAAGGCAGCAGAGCCCCCATGTCGGATGCTGGTTGGCTGATCATGTTTATCAAATGTGATCGGGCAAGCCGACCACGGGTTGAACTTTGGGGCGACGGGCTCTAAGGCGTAAATGTCCCGAAGTGCTCGTTTCCTCTCCTTCTTAGGAATGTGGGTTACGTAAATCATGTTTACGTCCTTCACCTCGGGAGGGAATTGCTTCTGGTTTCCATTGTTGGGTCAGCGAGGTTCATCCTCGTCCTCGCTGCAAGGTTGGGTTTTACTCTGACCCTCCATCGCTATCTTTCTGGCTTGCTTGAAGACCTAGCAGTTCCGGTTGGTGTGGTTTGTGAGCTTGTCCGAGTGCCATGGATTTGACATGGCCTGTTGAGTATTTTATCAAGCTGGCTGGGTCCGTCCTTGCTCCCTTTAAAGGGTCTCTTTTTCTGACCGGATCTAGGTCCGTTGAACCCTGCATTTACAGTGATATCCTCGGGATTGCTCCCACCATTTTTTTGCCTGCGCTTATTTTTGTTGCGCCGCGGCTTGCCAATGGCGTCGCGCGTTTCTGAAGTGTCGGCCTCGCCATTGTGAGTACTGCGAGCCAGCCAGCTGTCCTCTCCCACGCAAAAGCGGGTCATGAGCGAGGTGAGGGCCGCCATGGTCCTTGGTTTATCTTGTCCGAGCTGGCGTGCGAGCCACTCATCTCGGATGCTATGTCAGAAAGCGGCGATGGCCTCGGCGTCGGGGTAGTCCATAATTTGGTTCTTTTTAGTTAAGAACCTGTTCCAGAACTTCCTTGCTGACTCACCGCGCTATTGAATGACGTGGCTGAGGTCATCGGCATCCAGAGGTCGGACGTATGTGCGCTGAAAATTGGCCCTGAAGGCGTCCTCAAGCGCTTCCCAACTTCCAATGGAATGAGGAGGCAGGCTATTGAGCCAATGCCTCGCCGGCCCCTTTAATTTGAGCGGCAGATATTTAATGGCATGGAGGTCATGTCCATGCGCCATGTGGATGTGGAGAAGAAAATCCTCAATCCACACTGATGGGTCAGTAGTACCATCGTATGACCCGATGTTGATGGGTTTAAACCCGTCGGGGAACTGATGTTCCATTACCCTGTCTGTGAAACAGATCGGGTGGGCGGGACCTCGGAACCGAGCAGTCGCGCGTTGGTCTTCGGGGGAAACCCGTGTATAGGCTTGCTCCCGAGTTCGGCCATTCCTGTCCATCCAGGCGTTTTAGCCATCGAGCCCGGCTAGTGCCCGTCCTCTTGATCCATATATGGACCGCGGCGGTGCCCGGTTTGCCTTTATCTAGCGTCGCGTGTCATACGGCTTGGTGTAGTCGACGGGGTCCTTGCCGTAACGATGTGTCATCTTTTGGGTGCGTAAATTCTCCCGCTCTGGCCTGTCACGCCCTCTAGGGGGTCGATCAGGTTCATCAGCCCGTCTGTGTGTTAAAAGCACATCGTCGGCCAGCTCTTCGTCGAACTCTGGCAGCAAACGCCTGCGTGGGTAGGATTTAGGCACGCTGCAGCGCCGTTTTTCGAAGTCCTGCTCAACTGAGAGTATTTCAACCCATTTGTCATTCAGCGCGTCTTGGCTTGCCTGCAACTGCTGCTACTTCCTTTTCATACTTTGGGCGGTGGCCACGAGGCGTCGTCGGAACCGCTCTTGCTCGAAGGGGTCCTCGGGGACTATAAAATCCTCGGTGCCGAGGCTCTCATCCTCCTCGGATGGAGGTAAGTAGTTGTTGTCTGCCCCTTCGAAGAGGTCGTCGGGATCGTCATCCTCTGTGGGGGTGCGTGGGCGCTCTGGGAAGGTTTGAAAATCCTCTCCCAGGTTGTCTGCATTATCTGCCGCCGCGTCAGTATTGTTGGCGGTGGCGTCATTCCCGCTGGTGTCTCCATTAGTCCCTCTTGGGCATCTCCGCTGACGTCTAGGCGGGTTCTTGGGGGTGTCCACCATGTATACATCGTAGGTGGAAGTCGCGGTCCACTTGCCAGTGTTGACCAGCAGCGTGGTGGTTTTCGCAAGGCCATCGACATCCTCATCCATGTCGGTGGCTTCATCGTAGTCCAGCACGTCGGTCAAATCATCAACCGTGGTGACTAGATGGGTGATGGGTGGTATATAAATTTCCCGATCATCGGCTTTAAGTCCGATCTTGTCATAGATCGAGGTTTGGCTATCGGAGATTGATAAGCTTTGGATGCGATCCAGCATCTCATCTAAGTGAGATAGCTCATTGGAGTCCATGGCCTGGCTATAAGCCGGGCTGACTCGAAGCACGACTGGTAGATCGTCTGACGCGTCATTAGCCTTGTGTGGAGCCAGGGTTGGTTCCGAATCCGCCATATGAGCCGGCTCTAGATCCGACGTAGTATCCGAAATGATGATCGGAGCGGCATGCCAAGACGAGGCTGTCCGTGGTGGAGGTAGCCGACCTCTCCGCAGGGTCCTATAGGGGTAAGGGATTTGACCCGACGTCTTCGAAGGAGGTCGGTTCCGGGACCGTGCCCTCGATGACCGCTAGGCCCTTGATCCGGCCTGGCGTCCAACCAGTAAGGATGAGTTCTCCGTGTGAATCCGCGGTGTACTCCAGGCCTCCGAAGGTTATGACGTGATCTGGAGCATAATTCTCAACGGAGGCTAGATGGCCTGAGGAGTCAGTGTAAAAGACCATGCTGCCGAACATGAAGAGCTGGCCGGGGACGAAGATGTCCCCGTAGCCAAAGCCGCAGTTGATCTGCAGGTGAGCCATCGATCCTTTATTGACCTCACAGCGGAACTCTCAATGAAAGCACCAGTGTCGGTGTAAAAACCGGATGACCTCGGGGTAGGGGGTCCCGAGCTGTGGATCTCGGATCAATGGTAACAGAGACGAAGGAGACAATGTTTACCCTGGTTTGGGCCCTCTCTATGGAGGTAAAACTATACGTCCTACTCTTGTTTATATTGATGGTGGAGTATCGAGAACAAGCTTGATCTACCTCGAGATCGTAAGTAGAAGTCTAACTCAAGGGCTAGGTGAATGGTAATTGTGATTCCGTGTCCTCTACAGGCTAAACCCTCCGGTTTATATACACGCCAGGCAAGGGTATCTAGGGTTACATAGTCGGTATCTAGGGATGCGCATGGAGGCGGCAGGAAATATCTTGGGGTACACTCCAAGTCTTCGGCAGATGCAGTCTTGATCACGTCATGGCCTCCGGAGTCCATCTGGATGAGAACAGGGCCTTCAGGCCCATCCCGAGGACTATGTGCCGACTAGGTTGGTACCCCCTAGTCCAGGACACCGTCACCCGGTTCACTTGACCCTACTCTTTTCACTAAATCTTATGATGGTGAACTATTCATATGCCTAATATATGTTGATGGTATTATCTTTGGTTGCACTAACAAGCGGTACAGTGACAAATTTGCATACATGATGCGTGAAGAATATCAGATGTCTATGATGGGGGAGTTGAAATTCTTCCTCGGACTTCAAATTCATCAACAACCCAATGGCATCTTCATTTCTTAGGAGAAATATCTCAAGAATTGCCTGAAGAAATTCGGCATGCAAGATTGCAAAGGCCTCAAGATACCAATGCCAACAAATGGTCAACTCTGCACTAACGAAAATGGTAAAGATTTTGATCAGAAGGTATATCGCTCCATCATTGGTTCGCTGCTTTACCTATGTGCATCTAGGCCAAATGTTATGATTAGCGTTTGCATGTGTGCCCGCTTTCAAGCGTCACCGAAGGAATCACACCATCAGGCTGTGAAATGAATTCTTCGATATTTGGCTCACACACCAATGCTCTGATTATGGTATCCCAAGGGCTCATCACTTGATCTTGCTGGATTTTCTGATTCTGATTATGCTGGAGATCGTGTGGATTGCAAGTCAACATTAGGCATATGCCATTTCCTCGGACGATCTCTTGTCTATTGGTCCTCGAAGAAGCAAAACAACGTCTCACTTTCCACAGCCGAGGCTGAGGACATTGCCGCTGGCGCCTGCTGCTCACATCTACTATGGACTAAGCAAACCCTCAAGGACTATGGCGTCAACGTGAAGAAAGTGTCACTCTACTGCGATAATGAGAGTGCCATCAAGATTGCCCACAACCCAGTGCAACACTCTAGGACGAAGAACATTCAGATTCGTCACCATTTTCTTCATGATCATGTGCTGAAGGGAGACATCGTCATCAACCACGTGAAGACAGAAGACCAGCTTGCAGATATCTTCACAAAGCCCTTGGATGAGAGAAGGTTTTGCATGTTGCGGTGTGAGCTAAACATCCAAGAATCTTTGAATGTCCTTTGAAAAGGACACACATCCTAACGCTTATGCATTCTTGATGACTTTGATGCGCAACACACGAAGTAACGTTTTTCTTCAATCAATGAAGACTAACCCTCTAAGTGTGAAGAAATTAATGAAGAATTTGATTCTCAGAACCCTACGACAATTGTACGCGGTGTCTGAAATCATCAAAATTCTTATATGGTGGGTAACGCCACCACCATCTTCATGACGATCCTTATATTTGATTTTTTTTCGTCATTTGTAATTTCGTCAAACTTTTAATATTCGTCATTTGTGGTTGTTCTTCATTACTTGAGCTAATTCTTCCTATATATTTATATCTGAGTTTTTCATGTCCTCAACAGCATTCACATATTGCTAATGCTTCAAGTTGTTTTTTCGTCTATGTGAATGTGATCGGACCCGCTCCCCTCTATACTAAACTCAAACCACTCTGTTCACAATCTCTTCATATGCGTTATAATTGACACCATTCAAAGTCTTCACTGTGTCCTTGTTAGCTGAAGAAATTGCGAACACATTTTAAAATTTTCTATTCCAATTTTTGGCAGTTGCCACAGTAATTTAATCCCGCGCTTCCGACACGTGGATAAGCGCACTCAAAATGCATGTGTGACGTGTGTCACAGAGATGCAAATAGCCAGGGGCTTATCCGTCCAAAATCTTCGGACTGCCCGGTTTTCACCGCGCCTATATAAAGGCTTGACCTCGTCAACCTTATCCCACTTCACTTCTCTCACTCCTGTCACTCTCACTCCCGAACCCTAGCGCCATCGCTGGAATTCATCGCCGTTGGAGAAGAAGAGCTTCACTGCCTCGACTTCTTCGTCGTTGTACTCGCGCCGGCCGCGGATTTCTTCACCTCTGCCGCCACCTTAGCTCTCTTTCGTCGCCGAGTTAGGGCACAAAAGATCTGAGCTGACGATTTCCTTCAACTCATCGTCCAGTTCATCGAGTTCATCCTTGGGGTAATTAAAATTTATTTTTACTGCCCAAGTTTGATCTTTTTACTGCCCAAAATTCTTCAAGTGCTGTTTTTACCACTTCCTTCCAATTCTTCAGCACTTCCTTCTGGCCAGTCTTGGTTATTTCATCTAAGTCATGCTTAATAATTAGATTCCTCAATTGTGAAAATTTCACAATCTGTACAACTATGGAACCTAAGTCAAGAATACTTAGTGAATTTCTTCAAGACGATAAGGGTCAATTTCCTCAACTGGATTTATTTTTGAAAACTTCTGAGAACGCATGTGACTCTTCCCAATTTCCTCGCAACTATACTCTGTTCACAGGTACATACGTATGCCGACGAATCTCTAGGTTCTCATCAACTTAATTCATTTGCAGCATTGCTTGAGGAAAATCTTCACACATCTTTAGAAACTTCAAAAGTTCAAAACCCTCAGTTGAAGAAAATGGCAGATGACAAAAGACCTCAGAAGGGAGGCAAGAGAAAAGAAGAATACACTGCATTTGAAATTCCTGATGAATTATATGCAGGGTACTGTACTCCTGATGAAGAAATTCATGGGAAAGAAACTGACAAGCAGCGCAAGATGCGCATGCAAAAGATCAAGAGGTATTGGACCTATGAGTGGAGGAATTACAATTACGTCACTCCCAAGTACATGAAGGATTTTACTGTCAAACCTCCTTGCAATAGACCACCATTGGCTCCTGGTCAAACGGCTGACCCCACAAGCATCCGAAGGGGTGAAGATTTCCCCAAAGAATGGGCCAGGCGTCAAGCCAAATTACAAAAACAAGCTCAAAAGGCTGTTGAAGAATTCAATAGGGCCTCAAAGGCATCAGCAGATGTTGGTGCAGGCTCAAGTGGCAGTGCGCCCAAAAAGGCCATGAGAAAAAGCCGGCTCAAAAGCCAAACCCTTTAACTGATGTGCCCTCGTAACCAAAATGTTCAGTATCAAAATCTTCTGCAAAGCCCTCAGAATCAAAGCCGTCATCATCAAAGGCTTCAGCACCTAAGGCACCTTCTGCTCCAAGTTCATCTGTGCCTCCACCAGTCACAAGTTCTTCGATGGCTGCTGCAAGAGCTTCAACACCAGTCGTGCTCGCATCTTGCCAGCACATTGAAGGTTTTCAAACAACCACAATTGCAGCATCAAGTGCCTCAGCATCTGGGCATATTTCTTCAAACATGCCCATGCTGAAGAAAAAGGCCACTGCAGGCCGAGGAACAAGACCCAGCCCCAGAAGCAAGGCCATAGTGCCTCAAGCTGATGAAAATGACATGGCTGATGAAGATGAACTCGCTGAGTTCGTTCAGAGAAGGATTGAGGAAGCTGCTCGCGCCAAAAACACTACTGTTCCACTTCTTCTTGATCCTAAGAAGATTTTGGATTTCATTGAAATATGGTGCAAGAAACCTGACACACCTCTTGTTGACCTCGATTTGCCACCTGGTCGAAGTCATGTACTGTCTGCATTCATTCTGTCAGAGAAGCACAAGATTGAGCAGGCCAAACTTGTAAGAAAGCAAAAGCTTCAGAAGGGGAAGGAGATGAAGAAAAACATGCTGACCATATCAAGAGAGAGGCTGCCAAGCATGGTCAAGCGCCTCCATCAAGTTCCATAGCTCCACCTCAAGCTCCTCAAGCCAGTGAGACTGTGCCTTCATCTCCTCCGCAAGTCCAAGCCATGGCAACTAAAGAAGTTGCACCTGAAGAAACTGCATACAACAGTCACGCCTGAAGAAATTGTACCACCAAGTTCCTCAGCAGCAGCGCCAGAACTGTCTTCATCTTTGAAGCTTATAACACTTCCTTCTGCATTAGAAGTGAGGAAATCAAAGGCTGCTGAGAAGAGAAAAGCATCCGCACCTCCATCCACTTAGACAGTGAAGAAGTTGAAGACGGCTCCAATGTCTTCAACTGAGCCAATTGATGCTATCCCAATTTCATCAGCGCCCCCGACACAGAACATGGACGACTTTCAGATTGTTCCCTATGGTGTGGAATATGTCATCCCACCTTTTGGTGAAGAGACTACCCACTCTGCTGCTTCCACAAAGCAGGTGGATGAGGAAATTTAAGTTGAAGAAGATTCTTCACTTCACATGGTATCGTCGCGGAAACCACAGCCAGTCCTAGAGACTGATGAACCTGCCGCTTCAACTGGAAGCGATGAAGAAACTGATGAGGACGTGGATGTGGCCTCTACAACGCACGTTATACATGATGATTTCTGGGATGTTGCTCATCCGAACACACCCCTCACCACGCCTCTGATTCAAGTACCTCAGTCACCCGCTATCACTGAGGAAGTTCATACTGGTTCTGAAGGACATCAACCATCCCTTCAGACCATCACTGAAGAAATTCCAGCTGCATCAACTGAAGAAAATGTGCAACCAATGAACACCGATGATGTTGCACCTCCTCCTACTACTCAAGAGCCAGCAACCTTAGCAGATTCTGACACAGTTCCATTTGCAACAGCTGAGGAGGTTGCCAAGTCTTTGGCCATCACCAATCCCAATGATTCAACGGGCTCTCCAAGACCCATCTTTGATGTGAGGCCAAAGAAAATCAATCTTTAGCCTGTGCCCTCAATGCCTAAAGTTGGCAAAAGCATCAGAAGACCAAAATTTGATAATGCTGCCTTCTTTGAGGAGAAGAATTTCTTCATTGGTGAATCTCCTTATGATTCTGTGAAGATTAGGCATCAATGATTTTGGACGAAGACGCAACAGAATTACTATGTATCATTTCTGTTTGACAAGAATAAGGTCTTCCTGCATCGCCATATTCCTCATGTGGATATGGAGTCACTACCGTGCTTTAGGCCTGTCTTGGCTGTTCTTCATGATGCTGGATTGCTTAATTTTGTCACAGATGTCTGCGACTGGAATAAAGAGCTCATTCTTCAATTTTATGCAACTCTACATCTTTCTGGTGATGTTGACGACATTCATTCATGGGCTCTCGACTAGATGAGTGAGAACACGCATTACAAGGCTCCTGCTGATGAATTACTTCGAGCCCTTCCTGTTGATTTGCCCTCAGATGAAGCCAGAGGAATCTATGAAGAATCTGAGCTGTCCAACAATCTGATGCAAATACTGATGAAACCTTTGGCTGAAGGAGAAGCCTCTAGAACCACCTTCTTAGTGAAGGATTTGCTCTTGGTGCCACGGACTGTATATCGCATTCTGGCCAAAACCCTCAGTCCAATCAAAGGCCACAATTCTGAGACTGAAGAAGTTGTGGGAATCATGAAGAACTTGCTATTCAACATCATCCATGGTATTCCTATCAATATCCATGATTTCTTCATGAGGACTTTGGCAACAGTTGCACAATCTCCATTTGATCTGAAGCCTTACGCATCTTGGATTATGAAATTCATCAGAACAAGGTCTTCAATCAACTACAAGGCTGACTGCCAGAATCATCTTTGCTATATGCTAGATGTTGAAATTCTTCAGAGTACCATCTCTTCAATTCCTGGCAAAGGCAAAGCAGTAATTGATGAAGGAATTCGTCCTCTTGATGGGCAATTTCCTCAGCCTGTATCGCAGTCCACAGGATATGATACTTCAAGGCAAGACACTGAAGCAAATGCTCCATAGCAAACACCTCAAGGTGAAGCTCCACCAGTCATGACTGATCGTGAGCTTCTTATCAGTTTTCATTAGAAAGTGGACAGGAATCATAACTGGGTAAGCGTCAGCTTGCAGCAATTCTGGCAAATATGACTGTGACGCAGAACTCAGTTCACAAGAATCACTATTATGCCCATGAGATATTTGACAGAAGCTGGGCCATTCTTTCATATTTGAAGACCCCTGAAGAACTTGTAGAGATGGAATTCCAACAAGACTTCGATTGGGCCAACCCGCCCAAGTAGAAGTTCAAGAAAGTTCAAGTTCCTCAGATGGTACCAAGCTCAGTGTCTCCTTCTAGAGCTACTAATGAAAATGAAGACATCGAAGACATTGCAGCAGGCCCTTCTTCACCGCGCAACCCCGACAACAACGCTGGCGCTCCTCCACGTTCATCAAGATGATCTTCTTTGGGAGCGTTAGTCCTCAGTTTTGTCTCCTTTTGGTCATTGATGACAAAGGGGGAGAAATTTAAGAGTTAGTCTTCAAGCAGGTTTTTATATTGGGCTGTTTTTTTTTTTGCTAAGTTGCAACTCTCAGTTTTGTTTGACTCGCTCCTTTGATGAGTTATAACTTAAAACTGTTGGTGGTCTGACCTTTTCTGATATGTTTATCTGCATGCGTGCTTATGCTATAATTCGTCAATGATATATGTGCATGCATGTTTCAATTCGTCAGACACCAATTTTCATCATGCATTTAAATTCTTCAATATCTTATGATCATGCATGATTGGACTCCAAGATATAGGGGGAGATCTCCACAATTTCAACCTACCATGTGCATTTGCAATCAAAAGCAAATTCTTCATATGCACATCTTCAGGGGGAGTTCCTCTATATCATGTAACCAAACGTCTTCACATTCTGTACTTACACTTCCATTATTTACTCCCGTTGAAAACTTAACTGATTTGTCATCAATCACCAAAAAGGGGGAGATTGTAAGTGCATCAAGTGCCTCCTTAGTGGTTTTGGAGTATTGAAGACAAATAGGTTAAGGGACTAATGTGTTTGTGAGTATACACAGGTGAAATAGTCCCTGAAGACATGGTTTAACCCATGGAAGTCGACCCCTAAAAATGTATTTCTTCAAGGGAAGAATTTGGTGCGGCCTGTGAAGAAATTGATGTGAAGACTTTGAAGCTTGACGACTTTGTTTTCATAGTTTCTTTTCTTCTTATTTGAGTCATAGGAGAAACCGTACTGTTAAAGGGGGTCTAGGTGAAACATTTATCATACTTCAAAGCGATGCTCAAACCTATACACATTACAGCCGCTTCGAGTGAAGCCTTTGGAAATCTCCGGAACAGCTGACGAATTTGCTAGCGATAGTGACGCAGTTCATCTGGTCGTTGATGAATTAGGTCAGGTTGAGGAGTTAGGATTTCGCTAGTGCGATCTGCCTATCGTGAGGAAATTGTGTGCCCTGATGAAATTGAGAGTTCAATTTTCCGACCGTTGCTGCGCCGTGTGCCAGCTGTCGAGTGGATTCTTATCCTGACAACGGTCATGTCTGAGAAGGGCATTAATGACATTTCATGTCGGGTTGCCCCATGGCTATAAATAGCCGCCCGCCATAACCACTAGTTGGTTGGCTGCTCTAGAGAGAGATTGACACTTGTCATTTGGGAGCAACCCTTCCTCCGACGACTTTGTGAGATCCCAAGTGAGGAAAAACCCAACCAGAGCCAAAGTGATTTAGCATCACTGAAGAAGTTGATCTGTGTGATCCGACGCTTGTTACCTTTGAAGACTGTCATTCTTCCAGACGGTTAGGCGTCATGTTCTGAGCACCCAAGAGTAATTGTGGCGTGCCGGTGAACAAGTCTGTGAAGGTTTTGGAAGTCTACCTTGAAGACTTACCACGAGTGATTGGGCGAGGACTAAGTGACCTTAGCTCAAGAGGAATACGGTGAGGACTAAGTGTCCTCTGAGGTAAAACTCAGCCGCCTCAACCAGACGTACAGTTGATACAGCAACTGGAACTGGTCTACCAAATCGCTGTGTCTTCACCGAGCCTAACTGGTTTCAAATTCCTCACCCTTTACCTTTACGCAATTCCACTGCTGAAGAACTTGTGTCTTACTTTTCTGAAGAATTTGAACTGAAGACTTTCATCATGCTATTTTTTATTTCTTCAGTTCATCTTCCTCATGCATGTCTGCCTGTATGATTACATGTTCTTCACTTGTCTGTATTTCATATACATGCTATCTGAGTTTGTGTCGGTCTAGTTTCATCTCTGTTTCTATTTCGTCACTCTGATTTTCGTTAAAATCATCGGAGTTTGATGAATTTCTAAAAATCTCCCATTCACCCCCTCTGGGAGTAAACCTGCACTTTCAGCCGGGGATACTTCCCTCCGGGAGGGGGAAATCGAAGCCATCGACATCACCAACGTTCCTCTCATCGTGGGAGGACCAATCTTCATCAACATCTTCACCAGCACCATCTCATCTCAAACCCTAGTTCATCTCTTCTATTCGATCTTTGTCTCAAAACCTCAGATTGGTACCTGTGGGTTGCTAGTAGTGTTGATTACATCTTGTAGTTGATGCTAGTTCGTCTATTTGGTGGAAGATTATATGTTCAGATCCTTAAGCATATTCAATACCCCTCTGATCTTGAACATGAATATGATTTGTGAGTAGTTACTTTTGTTCTTGAGGACATGGGAGAAGTCTTGCTATAAGTAATCATGTGAAGTTGGCATTAGTTCAATATTTTGATGATATGTATGTTGTTATTCCTCTAGTGGTGTCATGTGAACGTCGACTACATGACACTTCACCATACTTGGGCCTAGGGGAAGACATTGTGGAGTAATAAGTAGATGATGGGTTTCGAGAGTGACAGAAACTTAAACCCTAGTTTATGCGTTATTCCGTAAGGGGCTGATTTGGATCCATATGTTTCATGCTATGGTTAGATTTATCTTAATTCTTCTTTTGTAGTTGTGGATGCTTGCGAGAGGGGGTAATCATAAGAGGGTTATTTGTTCATTTAAGAACAGCACCCTAGCACCGGTCCACCCACATATCAAATTATCAAAGTAGTGAACGCGAATCAACTAAACATGATGAACGTGACTAGACGAGAATTCCCATGTGTCCTCGAGAACGCTTTGCTTACTATAAGAAAACTTTTCAGTTTGTCCTTTGCTATAAAAAGGATTGGGCCACCTTGCTGCACTTTGTTACTATTGTCATTTGTTACTTGTTACGAATCAACTTGCTAAAAAACTACCTGTTACTACTATTTACAGCACTTGCAGATAATACCTTGCTGAAAACCACTTGTCATTTCCTTTTGCTCCTCGTTGGGTTCGACACTCTTACTTATCGAAAGGACTACGATTGATCCCCTATACTTGTGGATCATCAAGACTCTTTTCTAGCACCGTTTCCGGGGAGTGAAGCGCCATTGGTAAGTTGAATTGGGTAAGGAAACATTTTTATTACGTGCAGATTTTTTTGTTACTTGTTACTATGGAAAGTAATCCTTTGAGGGGCTTGTTCGGGGTATCTTCACCTCGACCAGAAGTGGTAAGAGCCGCTCCTCAACCTATTGAAGCTACTGAAAATATTTATTATGAGATTCCCTCGGGTATGTTAGAAAAACTACTGGCTAATCCTAATGCAGGAGATGGAACAATGCATCCTGATATGCACCTGATCTATATAGATGAAATTTGTGGATTATTTAAGCTTGCAGGTTTACCCGAGGATGGAGTAAAGAAGAAAGTATTCCCTTTATCTTTGGGGGCAAAGGCATTATCTTGGTATAGGCTACTGGATGATGTTGGATCATGGGATTGGAATCGATTGAAGCTGGAATTCCACCAGAAATTTTATCCTATGCATCTGGTTCATCATGATCAGAATTATATATATAATTTTTGGCCTCATGAAGGAGAAAGTATCTCTCAAGATTGGGGAGGCTTAATTATATGATGCACACATGCCCCAATCACGAGCTCTCAAGAGAGATGATTATACAAACTTTTATGCTGGGCTATCTCACAGTGATCAATCAATGCTTGATACTTCTTCTATTGGTTCCTTTATGAAGAAAACTATTAAATTCAAATGGGATCTTCTGGAAAGGATTAAACGTAACTCTGAAGATTGGGAAATCGACAAAGGTAATGAGTCAAGTATAAATCTCGAATTTGATTATGTTAAATCTTTTATGGAAACTGATGCTTTTCATATGTTTAGTGCAAAATATGGACTTGACTCTAAGATAGTAGCTACTTTCTGTGAATCTTTTGCTGCTCATGTTGATCTCCCAAAATAAAAGTGGTTTAAATTTCATCCACCTGTTGAAGAAATTTGTAAAGAACCTGTTATAGCTAAAACTGAAACAATTATTTATAATGTTGATCCAGTTGTAACTACTGCTTACATTGAGAAACCGTCCTTTCCTGTTAGGATTAAGGAACATGCTAAGGCTACAACTGTGGTTCATAAAAGTAATATTAGAGCGCCTAAACCATTTGAACAAATTAAAGTGGAACCTAATATTGCAATCACTAAAGATCTAGTGGCTAATAATATTGATGGGCATGTTATATAGTTTTGTTCTGAAGCTGCTAGAATTGCTAAACCTGCCAGAACCGAACAAGATATATTAGATAAGAATAAGCCCGTAGTGGGCATGCCTGTTATTTTTGTTAAAATTGGAGATCATTGCTATCATGGTTTATGTGATATGGGTGCTAGTGTAAGTGCTATTCCGTTCTCTTTATCTCAAGAAGTTATGAATGATATTGCTCCTGTCGAGATGGAAGACATTGATGTTACTATTAAGCTCGCAAACAGAGATACTATTTCACCACTTGGAATTGTTAGAGATGTTGAAGTCTTATGTGATAAGGTCAAATACCCTACTGATTTCTTAGTACTTGGATCACTACAAGATAATTTCTGTCCCATTATATTTGGTAGACCGTTCCTTAATACTGTTAATGCTGAAATAGATTGTGTTACGGAAAAGGTTAGAGTTAAGTTTGGTGATGTATCTCATGAATTTAACTTCTCCAAATTTAGTAAACAACCACATGATAAATAATTGCTTAGTAAGGATGAAATTATTGGTTTGGCTTCTATTGTTGTACCTCCTACTGATCCATTGGAACAATATTTGCAAGACCATGAAAATGATATGCACATGAATGAAAGAAATGAAATAGATGAGATATTCTTTAGACAAGCACCTATCCTTAAGCATAACTTGCCTATTGAAACTTTGGGAGATCGTCTCCCACCTAAGAGTGATCCTGTTTTCGAATTAACGAAATTGCCCGATACATTCAAATATGCTTATCTTGATGAAAAGAAGATATATCCTGTTATTATCAAAGCTAACCTTTTAGTGCATGAAGAGAAGAGATTACTTAAAACTTTGAGGAAGCATTGTGCTGCAATTGGATATACTCTTGATGATCTTAAGGGCATTAGTCCCGCTTTGTGTCAACATAAGATTAATATGGAACCTGATGCTAAACCAGTTGTTGATCATCAACGCCGCTTGAATCCCAAAATGAAGGATGTGGTAAGAACTGAAATATTAAAGCTTCTGGAAGTAGGTATCATTTATCCTATAGCTGATAGTAGATGGGTGAGTCATGTTCATTGTGTTCCTAAGAAAGGAGGTATTACCATCGTTCCTAATGATAAAAATGAGCTTATCCCACAAAGAATTGTAACTGGTTATAGGATGGTAATTGATTTCAGGAAATTAAATAACGCTACTAGAAAAGATCATTATCCTTTGCCTTTCATTGATCAAATGTTAGAGATATTGTCTAAGCATACACACTTCTGTTTTCTAGATGATTATTCTGGGTTTTTTCTCAAATACATGTATCATAAGAAGATCAAGAGAAAACCACCTTTACTTGTCCTTTTGGAACTTATGCTTATAGACATATGCCTTTTGGTTTATGTAATGCACCCGCTACTTTTCAAAGATGTATGACTGCTATATTCTCTGATTTTTGTGAAAAGATTGTCGAGGTTTTCATGGATGATTTCTCCGTTTATGGAACTTCTTTTGATGATTTCTTAAGTAACCTTGATCGAGTTTTGCAGAGATGTGAAGAAACTAATCTTGTCTTGAACTAGGAGAAGTGCCACTTTATGGTAAATGAAGGTATAGTCCTTGGTCATAAAATTTCTGAAAGACGTATTGAGGTAGATAAAGCTAAAGTTGACGCAATTGAGAAAATGCCATGCCCTAAAGATATTAAAGGTATAAGAAGTTTCCTTGGTCATGCTGGTTTTTATAGAAGGTTTATTAAATATTTCTCTAAATTTTTTAGGCCTCTCACTAATCTCCTACAAAAAGATGTTCCATTTGTTTTTGGTGATGATTGTGTAGAAGCCTTTGAAATACTGAAGAACGCCTTAATAACTGTACCTGTTGTCCAACCACCTGATTGGAACCTACCTTTTGAAATTATGTGCGATGCTAGTGACTATGCCATTGGTACTGTGTTAGGTCAAAGAGTTTATAAGAAACTAAATGTTATTCATTATGCTAGTAAGACCTTGGATTGTGCTCAAAGAAATTATGCTACTACTGAAAAGGATATTTTAGCAGTTGTGTTTGCCTGTGATAAATCCAGACCTTATATTGTTGATTCTAAAGTCACTATTCACACTGATCATGCTGCAATTAAATATCTTATGGAAAAGAAAGATGCTAAACCTAGACTAATTAGGTGGGTTCTTTTATTACAAGAATTTGATTTGCATATTGTTGATAGAAAAGGAGCTGAAAATCATGTAGCAGATAATCTGTCTAGGATGGAAAATGTTATGATGACCCACTGCCTATTGATGATAGTTTTCTTGATGAGCAATTAGCTATCTTAAATGCCTCTACTTCTTGCAATAATCCTTGGTATGCATACTATGCTAATTACATTGTTTCTAAATATATACCACCTAGTTACACATACCAACAAAAGAAAAAGTTCTTCTTTGGTTTAAGACATTACTTTTGGGATGATCCGCATTTATATAAAGAAGGAGTAGATGGTGTTATTAGACGTTGTGTACCTGATAATGAGCAGGAACAAATCCTAAGGTAGTGTCATTCTGAAGCATACGGAGGACACCATGCGGGAGACAGAACTGCACACAAGGTATTGCAATCTGGTATTTATTGGCCTACTCTCTTCAAGGATGCACGTAAGTTTGTCGTTCCTTGTGATGAATGTCAAATAATTGGTAATATTGGTAAACGTCAGGAAATGCCTATGAATTATTCGCTTGTTATTGAACCATTTGATGTTTGGGGCTTTGATTATATGGGACCTTTTCCTTCCTCTAATGGATATACCCATATCCTTGTTGCTGTTGATTATGTTACTAACTGGGTAGAAGCTATTCCAACTAGTAGTGTTGATCATAACACCTCTATTAAAATGCTTAAAGAAGTTATCTTTCCGAGGTTTGGAGTCCCTAGATATTTAATGACTGATGGTGGTTCACATTTTATTCATGGTGCATTCCGCAAACTTCTAGCTAAATATGATGTCAACCATAGAATTGCATCACGCTATCACCCTCATTCTAGTGGTCAAGTTGAATTGAGTAATAGAGAAATAAAGTTAATTTTGCAAAAGACCGTCAACTAGTCTCGTAAAAATTGGTCAAAGAAACTTGATGATGCATTGTGGGCATATATGGCTGCTAATAAAAATCCTATGGGTATGTCCCCATCTAAAATGGTCTATGGAAAATCATGTCACTTACCTCTTGAATTAGAACATAAAGCTTATTGGGCAATTAAAGAATTCAATTATGATTTTAAACTTGCCGGTGAAAAGATGTTGTTTGATATTAGTTCTCTAGAGGAGTGGAGAACGCAAGATTATGAAAATGCCAAGTTATTTAAGGAAAAAGTTAAAAGATGACATGACAAGAGAATTCAAAAACGAGAATTTAACATCGGTGATCAAGTTCTATTATACAACTCTCGTTTTAGATTCTTTGCAGGAAAACTTCTCTCCAAGTGGGAAGGACCATACATTATCGAGGAAGTTTATCGTTCTGGAGCTATGAAGATCAACAATGCCGATGGCACAAACCCAAGGGTGGTTAATGAGCAAATAATTAAACATTATATTTTGGGCATGCCCATTAACATAGAAACCAACATTATTCAAACAATTACACCGGAAGAATATATAGAAGGAACCTTCCAGAGCACTCCAGAATACTGAAAAAGGAATAGGTATGTGATACGGTAAGTAAACCGACTCCAAAAATTCCATAAAAGTACTTTCTGTCCGTTTTGGAATATTAGAAAAAATACAAAAATAACAAGCAGCCAGGAAAGTGCACGAGAGAGGCACAAGCTCAGGTGGCGTGCCACCCCCTGGGGCACGCCGTGTGAGCTCGTGACTCCCCCGTGGACTGATGATGAGGTGGACGCCAACTTGAAGAGGATGGACTCTTCGAGCAGGGAGGAAGAAGAAACTTCTCTACCCCAACCGGGAGACATGCATGTGGAATTCAAGAAATCAAGCCTACCGGATATGGTTAAACCTCCCAATACTCGATTTACCTCTTATCATCATATGCAAAAGAGTGTTGCTTCGTCCTCTGCAGCCAAGTTGCATCCTTGGGTTGATGGTGCCTTAGCTGTCACCAGTAATCTCCGCAATGAAATCCTGGATCTGAAACATCAAGTCAATAAGCTCTAAGAGGAAAATCGCATTCTCAGAGGAATCATTGCTAAGAATATTGCACCACCACCGCCCAAGAAAGAAACTTGAGTACACGGGTATGGATACCACCCTTGGCTTGTTCCAAGCTTGGGGTAGGTGCCCCGGTATCGTATCACCATCACTTTTTATCATCATTATCTATCTTACTTCGATCCTTAGTTATTTCGTGATTTAGAAGAATAAAGTTTTAGTATGATCTAGCTTCGAGTGCTTGTTTCGTGATCTATCTATGTAATCGTGTGTGAGAGTTATATAATAAAGAGTAGTTTGAGTTTTATTGCTTTCCTTTATTGATCCAAGTTTAGCAAGAGAAAGTATAATAATGAAAGGTCATATGCTAATCCCATGGGGAGTAATAACTTCACACATAAGGAGTATGATGAATAAAACTTATTGGGATCTAACAAACATAGCATTGGTCATTGATGCAATTCATGAAAAAGTAATAAAGGAAGAGAAGTCTCACATATAAATATACTATATTGGATGTCTTTTATGATTGTGAGCCCCCATCAAATATTCTTTGCTTGATGAAATAGTTGATGTTGGACAAGGAAGACAACGTAATGAGTTATGTTTGCTCATATTCACATATAAGTTATATTGTCATGGATCCTCTAACATGTGGTGCTTGCTCATAATCTTTTGCTAGCTAACATTTCGTACTAAGTAGAAATACTACTTGTGCCTCCAAAAACCCTTGAGCCACGTTTCTTGTCATGAGAGTTCACGATACCTACCTATGGATTGAGTAAGATCCTTCAAGTAAGTTGTCATCGGTGCAAAGCAATAAGAATTGCTCCTAAATATGGATGATCTTTTATTTTAAAGGAAAATAAGCTTTGTCCGATCTTGTGATGGCAAAGAAATAAAAGTGATGGACTGCATAATAAAGGTTGCTATCACAAGGGGCAATATAAACTGACGTTCCTTTCCATTTAGAGTTTGCACATCCCAAACAAAAAGCGCATGACAACCTCTGCTCCCCTCTGCGAAGGGCCTATCTTTTACTTTTTAGTTTTTACCTTTATGCAAGAGTCAATAATGCTCATCCTTGTTCCATTCTTATTTATTCTCCACTTGGCAAGCATCATATGGTAGGGAAAGATCTAGACACATATACCCAGTTGAATGTGTTGGGGAACGTTGCATGGGAAACAAATATTTTCCTACGCACACACAAGATCTATCCATGGTGATGAGCATCTACGAGATGGAGAGTGAATCTACATACCCTTGTAGATCGCTAAGCGGAAGCGTTAAGAAACGCGGTTGATGTAGTCGAACGTCTCCGCGATCCAAATCGCAAGTCGTCCCTCGATCCGATCACGAACTAGTGCCGAACGGACGGCACCTCCGCGTTCAACACACGTACGGCTTGATGACGCCTTCACCTCCTCGATCCAGCGAGCGATGATGAAGCAGTAGATGAGTTCCGACAGCACGACGGCGTGGTGATGGTGGTGAGGAACAATCTCTGCAGGGCTTCGCCAAGCACTACGGAGATTATGACGGGAGAAACTAGAGGGTTAGGGTTGCCGGCACACGGCTTGGGAAATCTTGATGTGTCCCGTGTGCTAGCCCTGCCCCTCTATTTATATGTTGAGCCCTGGGGTCTAAACTTGGAGAGAAAGCCTCCACAAGGTCGGTTTTGCCCGCACAAGGTCGGTTTGGCCCGCACGGAAAGAGTCTAACTCGGATTCCAGCAGTATCGCGTACAAGCGGTAGTACCGCTCACGAGCGGTAGTACCGCTTGTGCGGTAGTACCGCTTCACACAAGCGGTAGTACCGCTTACGCGGTAGTACTGCCTTACCAGCGGTAGTACCGCTTAAGGCAGCAGCAAAACTTCCTTTTGCACTTTCCAATACCTCGTGGGCTTTACCCCTTTGGCTCATATAAAGTGTTGCTGCACCCGAACACTTCGGTAAACATCCGGAACCCCTTCCGGTGAATTCCGGAACCCTTCCGGAGATCAAAACACTATTATCACATATATCAATCTTTACCTCCGGACTCTTCCGGAGATCCTCGTCATGTCCGGGATCTTATCCGGGACTCCGAACAACCTTCGGTCACCAACAAAATAACTCAACTATACTAATCGTCACCAAACGTTAAGTGTGTAGACCCTGCGGGTTCGAGAACTATGTAGACATGACCGAGACACCTCTACGATCAATAACCAATAGCGGGACCTGGATGCCCATATTGGCTCCTACATATTCTACGAAGATCTTTATCGGTCGAACCTCTATGTCAAGGATTCAGTTAATCCCGTATGATGTTCCCTTTGTTCTTCGGTATGTTACTTGCCCGAGATTCGATCGTCGGTATCTCTATACCTAGTTCAATCTCGTTACTGGCAAGTCTCTTTACTCGTTCCGTAATACAAGATCTCATGGCTAACACTTTAGTCACATTGCTTGCAAGGCTCATTGTGATGTTGTATTACCGAGTGGGCCCTGAGATACCTCTCCGTCACACGGAGTAACAAATCCCAGTCTTGATCCATGCCAACCCAACAGACACCCTCGGAGATACCTGTAGAGCATCTTTATAGTCACCCAGTTACGTTGCGACGTTTGATACAAACAAGGTACTCCTCCGATGTCAGGGAGTTGCATGATCTCATGGTCATAGGAACAGATACTTGACATGCAGAAAACAATAGCAATAAACTGACATGATCATATGCTATGTTTATAGTTTGGGCCTTGTCCATCACATCATTCTCCTAATGATGTGATCCCGTTATCAAATGACATCTTATGTCCATGGCTAGGAAACCTTCACCATCTTTTGATCAACGAGCTAGCCAACTAGAGGCTTACTAGGGACACAGTGTTGTCTATGTACCCACACATGTATTTGAGTTTCCAATCAATACAATTATAGCATGGATAATAAACGATTATCATGAACAAGGAAATATAATAATAACCAATTTATTATTGCCTCTAGGGCATATTTCCAACAGTCTCCCACTTGCACCAGAGTCAATAATCTAGTTCACATCACTATGTGATTTACATTGTAATGAATCGAACACCCATGCAGTTCTGGTGTTGTTCATGTTTAGCCCTTGGAAGAGGTTTAGTCATCGGATCTGCAACATTCAGATCCATGTGTACTTTGCAAATATTTATGTCGTCCTCCTTGATGTAATCGCGGATGGAAATGAAACGTCGCTTTATGTGTCTGGTCCTCTTGTGAAATCTTGGTTCCTTGGCTAGAGCAATGGCACCAGTATTATCACAAAACAGAGTCATTGGGTTAAGCGCACTAGGCACTACTCCAAGATCTGTCATGAACTCCTTCATCCAGACACCTTCCTTCGCCGCCTCCGAGGCAGCGATGTACTCCGCTTCGCATGTAGAATCAGCTACCACACTTTGCTTGGAACTGCACCAGCTAACCGCACCCCCATTAAGAATAAATACGTATCCGGTTTGTGACTTAGAGTCATCCGGATCAGTGTCAAAGCTTGCATCGACGTAACCCTTTACGACGAGCTCTTGATCACCTCCATAAACGAGAAACATGTCCTTAGTCCTTTTCAGGTACTTCAGGATATTCTTGACCGCCGTCCAGTGTTCCATTCCTGGATCACTTTGAAACCTTCCGACCATACTTATGGCAAGGCTGACATCGGGTCTTGTGCACAGCATTGCATACATGATAGAGCCTATGGCTGAAGCATAGGGGATGACACTCATCTTTTTTCTATCTTCTGCAGTCACTGGGCATTGAGTCTTACTCAACTTCACACCTTGCAAAACAGGCAAGAACCCCTTCTTGGACTGATCCATTTTGAACTTCATCAAAATCTTATCAAGGTATGTGCTTTGTGAAAGTCCTATTAAACGTTTTGATCTATCTCTATAGATCTTGATGCCTAATATGAAAGCAGCTTCTCCTAGGTCCTTCATTGAAAAACTCTTGTTCAAATATTCCTTCACGCTTTCCAACATTTCTATATTGTTTCCAATCAGTAATATGTCATCCACATATAATATTAGAAACGCTATAGAGCTCCCACTCACTTTCTTGTAAATACAAGCTTCTCCGTAAACTTGTATAAACTCGAACGCTTTGATCACCTCATCAAAGCGAAGATTCCAACTCCGAGATGCTTGCACCAGTCCATAAATGGATCGCTGGAGTTTGCAAACTTTGTCAGCATTCTCTGGATCGACAAAACCTTCTGGTTGCATCATATACAACTCTTCCTTAAGAAAACCGTTAAGGAACGTTGTTTTGACATCCATCTGCCAAATTTCATAATCGAAAAAGGCAGCTATTGCTAACATGATTCTGACGGACTTAAGCATCGCTACGGGTGAGAAGGTCTCATCGTAGTCAACTCCTTGAACTTGTGAAAAACCGTTTGCCACAAGTCGAGCTTTATAGACAGTGACATTACCGTCCGCGTCCGTCTTCCTCTTAAAGATCCATTTGTTCTGAATGGCCTTACGCCCTTCAGGTAATACTTCCAAAGTCCACACTTTGTTTTCATACATGGATCCCATCTCGGATTTCATGGCCTCTAACCACTTCTCGGAATCCGGGCCCATCATCGCTTCTCCATAGCTCCTAGGTCCATCGTTGTCCAACAACATGACCTCTAAGACAGGGTTGCCGTACCACTCAGGAGCAGTACGCGTCCTTGTCGACCTACGAGGTTCGATAGCAACTTGATCCAAAGCTTCATGATCATCATCATTAACTTCCTCTTCAGCTGATGTAGGCTCTACAGAAACATCTTTCTGCGCTGCGCTACTTTCAGGTTGAAGTAAAGGTTCAACAACCTCATCAAGTTCTATCTTCCTCCCACTCAAATCTTTCGAGAGAAACTCTTTCTCAAGAAACGTTCCGTTTTTAGCGACAAACACTTTGCCTTCGGATCTGAGGTAGAAGGTATACCCAACTGTCTCTTTTGGGTATCCTATGAAGATGCATTTCTCCGCTTTGGGTTCCAGCTTTTCAGGCTGAAGCTTTTTGACATAAGCATCACATCCCCAAACTTTAAGAAACGACAGCTTTGGCTTCTTGCCAAACCAAAGTTCATATGGTGTCGTCTCAACGGATTTCGATGGTGCCCTATTTAAAGTGAATGCAGCTGTCTCTAATGCATAACCCCAAAACGATAGTGGCAGATCGGCAAGAGACATCATAGATCGCACCATATCCAATAAGGTTCGATTACGACGTTCGGACACACCATTACGCTGTGGTGTTCCAGGCGGTGTCAGTTGTGAAACAATTCCACATTGTCTTAAGTGACTGCCAAACTCATAACTCAGATATTCTCCTCCTCGATCAGATTGTAGGAATTTAATCTTCTTGTTACGATGATTCTCAACTTCACTCTGAAATTGTTTGAACTTTTCAAACGTTTCAGACTTGTGTTTCATTAAGTAAATATACCCATATCTACTTAAGTCATCAGTGAAGGTGACAAAGTAACGATAACCACCGCGCGCCTCAATACTCATCGGACCGCACACATCAGTATGTATGATTTCCAACAAGTCACTTGCCCGTTCCATTGTTCCAGAGAACGGCGTTTTAGTCATCTTGCCCATGAGGCATGGCTCACATGTGTCAAGTGATTCAAAATCAAGTGACTCCAAAAGTCCATCAACATGGAGCTTCCTCATGCGTTTTACGCCAATATGACCTAAACGGCAGTGCCACAAGAAAGTGGTATTATCATTATCAATTCTACATCTTTTGGCATCAATGTTATGAACATGTGTATCATTACTATCGAGATTCAATAAGAATAAACCCCTCACTTCGGGTGCATGACCATAAAAGATATTACTCATATAAATAGAACAACCATTATTCTCTGATTTAAATGAGTAACCGTCTCGCAATAAACAAGATCCAGATATAATGTTCATGCTTAACGCAGGCACTAAATAACAATTATTCAGGTTCATCACTAATCCCGATGGTAATTGAAGAGCGAGCGTGCCGACGGCGATCACATCAACCTTGGAACCATTTCCCACGCGCATCATCACTTCATCCTTTGCCAGCCTCCGTCTATTCCGCAGTTCCTGTTTAGAGTTGCAAATGTGAGCAACCGCACCGATATCAAATACCCAGGCACTACAACGAGAGTTGGTAAGGTACACATCAATAACATGTATATCATATATACCTTGTTTGTTGTTGGCCGCCTTCTTGTCAGCCAAATACTTGGGGCAGTTCCGCTTCCAGTGTCCAGTTCCCTTGCAATGAAAGCACACAGTTTCTAGTTTGGGTCCAGCCTTGGGTTTCTTCATGGGAGGAGCAACTGCTTTGCCACTCTTCTTGGAGTTACCCTTCTTACCCTTGCCATTTTTATTGAAACTAGTGGTTTTATTGACCATCAACACTTGATGCTCCTTCTGAATTTCAGACTCAGCGGCTTTCAGCATCGCAAACAGCTCGGCGACTGACTTGTTCATCCCGTGCATGTTATAGTTCAACACGAAGCTCTTGTAGCTAGGTGGCAATGATTGAAGAACTCTGTCAGTGATAGCCTCTGGCGGAAGGGGCATCCCCAATTCAGCCAGACGGGTGGAGTACCCAGACATTCTGAGTACGTGATCACTGATAGACCCATTCTCCTCCATCTTGCAAGCATAAAACTTATCGGAGATCTCATACCTCTCGATCCGGGCATTCTTCTGAAAGATAAACTTCAACTCCTGGAACATCTCATATGCTCCATGACGTTCAAAACGTCTTTGAAGTCCCGGTTCTAAGCCATACAATATTGCACATTGAACTATTGAGTAATCTTCAGAACGAGCCTGCCAGGCGTTCACAACGTCTAGAGACTCAACTGGAGCGGGTGGATCACCAAGCGGTGCATCAAGGACATAAGCCTTCTGGGAAGCCGTAAGGATAATCCTTAGATTACGGGCCCAGTCCACAAAGTTACTTCCATCATCTTTCAACTTAGATTTCTCTAGGAACGCATTAAAATTCAGGGGTGCTACTGCGCGAGCCATGATCTACAACATAAATATAGCAAAGACAACTTAGACTATTGTTCAAGATAATGAGTTTAGTTAATCATATTACTTAAAACTCCCACTCAAATTGACATCCCTCCGGTCATTGGAGTGTAACATGATACAAATCCACCAACTCAAGTCCGATCATCACGTGAGTTGAGGTGGTTTCAATGGTGAACATCTTCATGTTGATCATATCTACTATATGACTCATGTTCGACCTTTCGGTCTCTTGTGTTCCGAGGCCATGTCTGTACATGCTAGGCTCGTCAAGTTTAACCCGAGTGTTCCGCATGTGCAACACTGGCTTGCACCCGTTGTATGTGAACGTAGAGTCTATCACACCCGATCATCACGTGGTGTCTCGAAACGACGAACTTTCGCAACGGTGCACACTCGGGGAGAACACATTTTTTCTTGAAATTTAAGTGAGGGATCACCTTATAATGCTACCGTCGTCCTAAGCAAAACAAGATGCATAAAAGGATTAACATCACATGCAAATCATAAGTGACATGATATGGCCATGAACTTGTGCTTTTGATCTCCATCTCCAAAGCACCGGCCTGATCTCCATCGTCACCGGCATGACACCATGATCTCCATCATCTTGATCTCCATCAACGTGTCGCCATGAGGTCGTCGCGCCGACTGTTGCTTCCACGACTATTGCTAACTCATAGCGATAAAGTAAAGCAAAAACGGCGAAAATAATTAAAGACAACTCTATGCTCCTGCCAGTTGCCGTACTCATCGACATGCAAGTCGTGATATTCTATACAACACATGATCATCTCATACATCACATATATCTCATCATGTACTTGGCCATATCACATCACAACATACCCTGCAAAAACAAGTTAGACGTCCTCTAATTGTTGTTGCAAGTTTTACGTGGCTGCTACGGGTATCTAGCAAGAACGATTCTTACCTACGCAAAAACCACAACGGTGATATAAAAATTGCTTTTCAACCTTCTCAAGGACCGCCTTTGTCAAATCCGATCCGACTAAAGTGGGAGAAACAGACACCCGCTAGCCATCTTTATGCAACGAAGTTACATGTCAGTTGAAGGAACCGGTCTCTCGTAAGCGTACGAGTAATGTTGGTCCGAGCCGCTTCATCCCACAATACCGCCAAAACAAGAAAAGACAAGGGGAGGAAGCAATCTGAATATCAACGCCCACAAACTCCTTTGTGTTCTACTCGAGATCTAATCTACACATAGACCTAGCTCTGATACCACTGTTGGGGAACGTTGCATGGGAAACAAAACTTTTCCTACGCACACACAAGATCTATCCATGGTGATGAGCATCTACGAGATGGAGAGTGAATCTACATACCCTTGTAGATCGCTAAGCGGAAGCGTTAAGAAACGCGGTTGATGTAGTCGAACGTCTCCGCGATCCAAATCGCAAGTCGTCCCTCGATCCGATCACGAACTAGTGCCGAACGGACGGCACCTCCGCGTTCAACACACGTACGGCTTGATGACGCCTTCACCTCCTCGATCCAGCGAGCGATGATGAAGCAGTAGATGAGTTCCGACAGCACGACGGCATGGTGATGGTGGTGAGGAACAATCTCTGCAGGGCTTCACCAAGCACTACGGAGATTATGACGGGAGAAACTAGAGGGTTAGGGTTGCCGGCACACGGCTTGGGAAATCTTGATGTGTCCCGTGTGCTAGCCCTGCCCCTCTATTTATATGTTGAGCCCTGGGGTCTAAACTTGGAGAGAAAGCCTCCACAAGGTCGGTTTTGCCCGCACAAGGTCGGTTTGGCCCACACGGAAAGAGTCTAACTCGGATTCCAGCAGTATCGCGTACAAGCGGTAGTACCGCTCACGAGCGGTAGTACCGCTTGTGCGGTAGTACCGCTTCACACAAGCGGTAGTACCGCTTACGCGGTAGTACTGCCTTACCAGCGGTAGTACCGCTTAAGGCAGCAGCAAAACTTCCTTTTGCACTTTCCAATACCTCGTGGGCTTTACCCCTTTGGCTCATATAAAGTGTTGCTGCACCCGAACACTTCGGTAAACATCCGGAACCCCTTCCGGTGAATTCCGGAACCCTTCCGGAGATCAAAACACTATTATCACATATATCAATCTTTACCTCCGGACTCTTCCGGAGATCCTCGTCATGTCCGGGATCTTATCCGGGACTCCGAACAACCTTCGGTCACCAACAAAATAACTCAACTATACTAATCGTCACCAAACGTTAAGTGTGTAGACCCTGCGGGTTCGAGAACTATGTAGACATGACCGAGACACCTCTACGATCAATAACCAATAGCGGGACCTGGATGCCCATATTGGCTCCTACATATTCTACGAAGATCTTTATCGGTCGAACCTCTATGTCAAGGATTCAGTTAATCCCGTATGATGTTCCCTTTGTTCTTCGGTATGTTACTTGCCCGAGATTCGATCGTCGGTATCTCTATACCTAGTTCAATCTCGTTACTGGCAAGTCTCTTTACTCGTTCCGTAATACAAGATCTCATGTCTAACACTTTAGTCACATTGCTTGCAAGGCTCATTGTGATGTTGTATTACCGAGTGGGCCCTAAGATACCTCTCCGTCACACGGAGTAACAAATCCCAGTCTTGATCCATGCCAACCCAACAGACACCCTCGGAGATACCTGTAGAGCATCTTTATAGTCACCCAGTTACGTTGCGATGTTTGATACAAACAAGGTACTCCTCCGATGTCAGGGAGTTGCATGATCTCATGGTCATAGGAACAGATACTTGACATGCAGAAAACAATAGCAATAAACTGACACGATCATATGCTATGTTTATAGTTTGGGCCTTGTCCATCACATCATTCTCCTAATGATGTGATCCCGTTATCAAATGACATCTTATGTCCATGGCTAGGAAACCTTCACCATCTTTTGATCAACGAGCTAGCCAACTAGAGGCTTACTAGGGACACAGTGTTGTCTATGTACCCACACATGTATTTGAGTTTCCAATCAATACAATTATAGCATGGATAATAAACGATTATCATGAACAAGGAAATATAATAATAACCAATTTATTATTGCCTCTAGGGCATATTTCCAACAGAATGTAGGTAATCATGAGTCATTATGATGCGGAGCATCCTACGGTCATCCCCATGGACCCACCTTCGTATCCCCAAGTGCCAAACGGACCAATGGCACGAGCATGTGCAAGAGCTCTTGAGACTGAGGTGACATCTCTCCTTAATGAACTTCCATATGACTCATGTGAGACATGGCTACTACCTCAAGCCGGAATGCTATGTGTGCTTAGGTATGAAGAAGACCGCCTCGGGAATGCTCGGAGTGAAGACCAAGTCCCCAAGTACATGGACGAAGAAGAGCGCCAAGGAAGACCACTGAAAAGTATCAGCTGCCGCACATCCGGCCCATGGTCCAGACATCCGGCCCCTGATGAATACAACCGCAACAGCAGCCCTACAGCCGAGAAGCTCCAGGGCCCGGACATCCGGCTGGCGGCCCAGACATCCTGCCCGACCAGGCCGGACATCCTGCCCCTGCCCAGATATCCGGCCCGAGGAGGACAGAACCTGGGAGAGCTCTAGGCCAGACATCCGGCTTCTGGCCCGGACATCCGGCCCGACGCCCGGACATTCGGCCCTTACCAGCGCGTGAGAAGCCACCCGGCCATGTAACCTCCCTCTCTCACCCCCACTTCATCCTAGACTATAAATAAACCTCCTCCTCCTCTTTTTTAGGGTTAGAAAAGTATATTGAGACATTTGAGTTGAGCTTTGCTCCTTGTATCTCCTCTTGGGGAATCAAGACCTCTCTAGGGAGAAGGATCCCCATCATAGGATCATCAAGACCTCCTAAGTCAGAAGGATCTCATCTAGATCATCAAGACCTCACCTCCTTTGGAGTGAGAAGAACTTTACCTTTGTGCTTGTTTCCATGGATTGATCTTGTATACTTGTGGATCTCATGTATGCTATCCTAGTGGATGTGTGATTTGGGTTTCACTACTGCAGGCGACCGCTAACGCGACACATGAATCAGAGACCCCACAACCAAACTGTGTGTGATGCATGAATCGCAAATGGTGCCGTAATAAAACCATAAGCAATAAGACGAACTGTGTGCGATGGCGGAGACATCAAGCATGATTCAGATTAGAAACGCGTGTGCGATATGTGGCATACCGCTGATCCATACAAACTGTTTGCGATGAGCCAGAACAACAGAAACGGGCAGCCAGTTCGAGGCGTGTGCGATACATGGCATATAGTTCACTCGGATGAACTGTTTGTGATTAGCCAACACAATAGAAACGTTCAGGCAGATCAAGGTGTGTGCGATACACGGCATATAGTTCACTCGGATGAACTGTTTGCGATTACCCAACACAACAGAAACGGTTCAACTTAACAAGATGTGTGTGATACACGGCAAACATGTCAGTATTGAGAATTGTGTGGGAAGACCGATAACAACACAGATGATTCCTGCTAATAAGCCGTGTGTATTGTGGGCAAACTCTTGCTGGTATACAATTGTCAACGATTGATGAAATCATCACCGACGGGTTCCCTAGTTTAGCCCATGGGCTATGTGATTTGCTCTGTTGGCACAACATCTATGCTCTGTCTACAGAACAACAACATGTCGACGATCCACCTGTGCATCTCGTAGCATGTGCACATGTTCTTGGCTACAAACTTGAGGTGAGGTTCATCCAATCTCCGCACCCAGGCACCGTGCCAGGATGCAGGATTTTTCTTGGCACCTTCATGTTTTCGTAGTAGGGGTCAAAGATGGCCGTGGCGAGTTCAACCAAGGAGTCCTTCTTAGTGCTGCCCCAGACCCTGTAGTGGCCATGGATGTCGACAAGCTTCGGGCAGGCGAAGCTCGAAATCTGGAGCGCTTTTACATCGTCGGCGGTGTCCACCGTAGCGAACTTGTAGTTGGGGCTCTTGACAAACTTGGCGAAATGCTCACAAGGCCTTGTGGCCAGGCAGTAGTGGTAGATGAGGATGTGATGGCCCATGCACAACTGGGCGACGGCAACCGCCGATCAACCCCGGGACGACCGGCGGTGTACTGGAGGTCGAAGCCGACCACTTTGTACTTGTCATTCTTAGCAAGCAACTGCTCCATGGTGTTGATGGAGTCCTCCACCACGGCCGGGTCGATGGTGTACACCACCGAGAGGTCTTTCCCCCTCACGTGGGTGTCCACACGATGCACGCCGAACTCCATTGGAGCACCGTTGGATATCCTCTCTCTATGTGTCGTCATGGGTGTGCTTGTTGTATTGTGAGGTGCGATCGAAAGGTTGAAGAGACTAAGGTTATAATGGGAATAAATGGGGAGGCTGAACGGCCTGGAGTATCGGCACGTGCGGATGGCAGTTGTTGCAGCGCGTAACTGCATCATGCCGCA
This sequence comes from Elymus sibiricus, assembly GCA_039707655.1. Classification (NCBI taxonomy): domain Eukaryota; kingdom Viridiplantae; phylum Streptophyta; class Magnoliopsida; order Poales; family Poaceae; genus Elymus; species Elymus sibiricus. The sequence continues at coordinate 204,961,448 of CM077668.1, forward strand.
CGTATTAACTTCATCGTGGCAACGTGCGCGGACGCCACCGCATGCATATGGCGCCCAAAACGTGATCGTGCGCCAGCCCCAACTGCTGAAAGAGCGCGCGCGGAGGGACACGAGCAGAGCGCGCTACGGCCGCCTCAACGTCGAGCAGAGCACGCGAAGGGACGCGAGCAGAGCGCGCCGCGACTGCCTCAACGGCGAGCAACCACCTGCGTATAGCGGTTCTGGTCAACCATCTGGCACGTGTGGGAGGCGAGACAGCCCATCCATCGGACACGCTGACGATATCTGGACTGTTTGTGATACTGGACAGACACGTACACATCTGAGAACGCGGGCCCACGTCACATTCCAAATTACCACGCAATAAGTAATTGCAAATCTGTTCACACCGATCAAACCTAAACGTGTTCCCACTTAGCACTGGGCTATAAAAACTACCCACTCAAAAATTACCGCACATTCCTCTCCTCATCACCAAAAAAACAGGCCTTTCCTCTTAAGTCGTTCCTTGCATCTGCCATGGCCGATAGGAGGAGTTCTGGGTCAACATATAACCAGGGAGCAAAGACCAAGGCCGCGAAAGCACTAGAGAGGTCCCGCCGCAATGCGACAGCCGCAGCAGAGATGTCCTGCCGCGCCGTGGAGCCCTCGAATGAGCTCTCACGAGCAGACGAGTGCTCTCACAAGCGCACTCGCCGCGTCGGCGAACTCGATGAGCTGGCGGGGCTGATGTCCTTAGCCAGCGACGACGACATTCTCGCTGGCCTAATTAACCAGCAGGAGCTGGTCGCCGGCTTGGTGAAGCTGCTCGAGATTAGCGATGCCTTGGTTGATAAGGTGACCGGCCTCGTCGTGCAACTCATAGGTGACAATGCAAAGCTCCACAAGGAGCTCGACAAGCAGAAGGAGGAGGCCGCCGGCTGGAAGAAGCTGTATGAGAAGAGCATTGCCTCGCGGATGATGCTGACAGCCGTCGTCCATGAACTTAGGGATGACTTGAAGAAGCTCCGCATCGAGCGCGAGCTATAGGTGGAGGAATCCGTGGCTGCTGTCAAGCAAAGTCATGAGGATGTGAAGAAGGAGCTGGAGGAACTCCTCGCCCAGCGATCCATCAAGAAGTAGAGAGCAGCGACCCAGATCGTTGTCTGCAATTTCCTTCTTCTCTTGCCCCTGTATCTTTCGGGCGTTGCCGCATGTGGCATTTTAAATTATCCGAGATATGTAAGACAATTATTATCTCATTGTAATTTTGTCAACCTATTATTTCATTCGTAACCTCATAGGTACATGTATACGAGTCAAAAACAGGCTAAAAGTCACGTTCTCAGCAAGGCACGAACAAAACAATGCTAGCTAGCGTTGAGCGGGGCCATGGGATCACAAGCTAACACCCTCCATCCAGGTGCATTAACCGCATGTTAAACAGCGGCTCGGCCGCCATTAATGGAGAAGTTGGGAGCGAGGCGGCGGGTGGAGGTCAAAAAGCTCGCTTCCCGGTGAGCCTGCTCAGCCACCATTAATGGAGAAGTTGGGAGCGAGGCGGCGGGTGGAGGTCAAAGAGCTTGCTTCCCGGTGAGCCTGCGCGACAGATTGCTCGCACGCGTCCCATCGAGCCTGCGCGGCGGACTGCTCGCACGCATCCCGTCGAGCATGCGCGGCGAACTTCTCACACTCGTCCCGTCTAAGCAAACAACTGCACGCACGCCACCTAGTATGGTCAAATTGAGGCACAAAATACAAAGAGGACCAATAAACCAGGACTGAGGTAGTACTCTCCAATAAAAAGAGGGACGCGTGGCCACACGTAAATGGTTAGTAGAACACCCACGGTTCAAACAATACAACCGTTTGCGATAGTAACGTGTCATCTATTTGTTCCAAAATGCCTACGTTGGCTATTAATGTGTGTGCCTTGTCTCAAATTGGAATTTTTTTTACCACGGCACATATGTGCCATATAATGACACTATGCCAAGTTTCATGAATTTCGGGTGAGTTTTGGATTTACGGGGATTTAAAAACCGAGATTCTCAATGTTTGAGGCCGAGCCAATACATGCACCCAAACATGCACCCAAGGACACATGTATGGTTTTTGAGGCAATTTTGGTGCACTGGAGCATCACTACTGCAGGTGACCGCTAACGCGACACATGAATCAAAGGCCCAGCGACCAAACTATGTCTGATGCATGAATCGCAAATGATGTCATAATAAAACCATCACCAATAAGACTAACTGTGTGCGATGCCGGAGACATCAAGCACGATTTAGATTAGAGACGCATGTGCAATACGTGGCATACAGTTTATCCATACGAATTGTTTGCGGTGAGCCAGAACAACAGAAATGGGCAGCCAGTTCAAGGTGTGTGCGATACACGGCATACAGTTCACTCGGATGAACTGTTTGCGATGATCCAGAAGAACAGAAATGATTCGGCGTAACAAGATGTGTGTGATATCTGGCAAACAGGTCGGTAATCAGAATTGTGTGCGATAATTATAGACAGCGCATACAATTTTTTGTTGTGAATTGTGTGCTCGACATGGCACACAATTCAAGAAACCAACTGTGGGTGATAATGTAAAACATCTCTGGCGAATATGTATTGCTAACCGTCTGCGATGAGATTGACACGGGACACAGATTAATATGAGCGAACGGCAACAAAGATATACAGTCTGCTTAATTTAGTCCTTCTTCTTCTTGTTGTTGTTGGATGGCCCCACGACATCGTCTTGGCGAGGTCGCTTCTCGCCGCTGACCGTTGACTTTTCATCGTCGCCGCCATCGTCATCGTCGTTGATGTCCTCATTGTCATGCTCCTCGTTCGAACATTCCTCCTCCTCATCATCATCATCGTCGTCTTCTTCGTCCTCCGACGGCTCCTCGTCTGTTTGGTCATCGTCCGACGACTCGGGCGGCGGTGTCCCTTCCATGATCCGGATAAAATCGAGGTCAGGGCTCGACGCCGGACTCATGGAAGATGAGCGAGATGATTCCGAGGTTGACCTATCATCGAGCGCCAGACTGCTGGCAGAACTGTCATCCTCGCTGCCGCTCGACATGGCTGCGGTACGTATACAAAGCGAGAGAAAGCGAGATTCTAGAGTGTGTGTAAGTGTGTAGCGCGGCCGGCCGGGACGATGAAGACGGTGGATACTGAAGCGGGGTATGAAGAAAAGAGGAATGGCAATTGAAGCGGGGGATTGACGGTTTATATTGGCGCCTTGGCGGGCAGTTAGAATCCTAATATAATCAACCACAATTATTAGTACCCAGTCACTCCAAATTCCCGTAGTTGCGCAGTTCTCAATGTGATAATTACACACACAGGTTGGAGCGTCCAAATGTGAAACAAGCCGTTTTCATAGGATAGTTGTCAAGCAATAGATGAGCTCTGCTTATTGATGTAGCCAGTAATAATCAAACAAAACCCCTAATCATCATTGCAAACAGCTCATAGAAGATGGCTAATGCGACAACTACAACTACACATGCTAGTTCCTTCTTGTCTCTTGATTTCATCTGTTGCATGTGATTGAGTCTTTCTTGCTTCATCGTAGTGATTGTACACTCCAGATCAGTCAGTTTCTTCTTCGGCTTTACGTTATCTTCTGCGAGCTTGGTGATAACACTCCGAGCCCTGCCATGCCATTCATCATCCAACCAGTTAACAAAGGCACAAGCCTCATATCCCTTCCAATGTTAAATATTCAGGATGTGCGGGGGCATTAACTCAACTTAAATGATGAACTTAGCACTAACCTCTAAGGGGCAACTGAGAAACCGTCTGCCAATGTCAAATCCCTCTGTGCATACACGTCGAGCGGGAGTGTGTCCGTGCGCACAACTCTGCTTTTGGTATTTCTCGGTGGCGCAAAACTCGGAGTCGAACTCATGTTGCGGGAGTCTGGAGTCATACTCCGGATCCGGTGGTTGATCGTTTTCCTGGGTAGGGGGAGCGGGGGTCATTCAGGACGGATTGAGCAGGGAGCTACTTTAATTTGGACATGCTAAAAAGATTGGGATTGATTGGAACCTGACAAGATGATTTGGATCCATAGTACACAGGCCTTCTGATGACCTTAGGCAAGCGCTCGGCGGTGACTGCCGTCGTGGTGGCGCCGCCCATCGCGCCGCTAAGAGCGACGATACGAGCCGGAGCAGCCGCACCGAAACCATCATCACCACTCGTCCACATTCCCCCAAAGTTAGCCCCATGCGAGGGAATTTGGGGGCTATCTAGGGACTTGGGGGAAATGGGGGAAACTATGGGGATCTGATAACAGTCGGGAACTACTTATCGCACTCTGTTGTATACGGCACACGGTTTGTACATATCGTTTGTGTTCGATATTACAACTTCACACACGATTTCCACACCAAACCATGTGAGAAGACAACGTGCGTGAGACACGGTTCCCGTGACATAACCGTATGTGATGTACTACCCGGTACATATGGGGATGCAATAATGGAGTTAATACTGTAAACAGCCACTCTGCGGATACCCGTCAAAACATAAAAATAGCCGCTCTGCAGATAGAGATGGGGGCGGCGGCCGAGGCAGCGGCTACCGGATAGGAGGTCAATCCTCGGTCAATCGGTGGTGGTAGCGTGATAGGAGGTCAATCCTCGGTTGGCGGCGGGAGATAGGAGGAATTCAATCCTCGAGGTCAGCGGCGGTGTGATTGGAGCACATCCCTCACGGTCGAAGGCGGGATAGTGGAGCTCGAACTTCAGGCGGATTCCCCACTAAGCTTTGCTCCTCGACCCTGTTGTCTCGGCGTGCCGCGGCATCGCGCTTCTCTGTTTGCTGGGTGGAGGTCGCCGCGCGGCTAATTAATTAAGATATTCTTTTCGTTGAGTGGCTGAATTAAGGTATTCAATTCATAAGGGTAGTATACTAGGGTACAAATAAAGATATGGTTGGGTACAAGGATCTGCCAACCATTGATGCGGACTCCAAGAAAGATTTGTATCTAGGTCGCAAAAAGAAATATTCCAAGTTGAGTGCCACACTGGCGCTTCTCAGATTTAAAGCAGAAAACGGTCTATCAAACAAGGGCTTCACAGAGTTGTTAGGTCTTTTCAAAGACATTCTTCCAGAAGATAATGTGCTCCCCAAAAGCATGAACGAAGTGAAGAAAGTTGTTTGCCCATTGGAACTTCAAGTCCAAAAGATACACGCTTGTGTGAATGATTGTATGTTGTACCGCGGTGAGTACAAAGATTTGCGTGCATGTCGCATATGCAAGCATCCACGATACAAGCATAGGAGAGGAAAGGACAAGTACAAATTGGACGACGAGATCAAGACAGGAATCCCATTCAAGGTTGTTTGATACTTGCCATTAATTCCAACGTTGAAGCGTTTGTTTGCAAACCCTAGAGAGGCAAAGAGGTTGTGGTGGCATCATGATGAGGGAATTGCAGATAAATATTTGAGGCACCCGAAAGATGGGGCTCAGTGGGCGTCAATCGAGGAAAAGTATGAACACTTTGCCAAGGATCTTAGAAGTATATGGCTCGGGGAGTGTACTGACGGGATGAATCCATTTGGCGATATGAGCACCAAACACAACACATGGCTGGTGCTTCTGTGCATATATAACCTTGCTCCTTGGTTGTGTATGAAGAAAAAATACATCATGATGTCAATGATTATCCAAGGCCCAAAGCAACGTGGAAATGACATCGACATTTACTTTCAGCTACTGGTAGAAGAACTGCTGACATTGTGGGAAAAACAGCCTGGTGTAAAATGTTATGATGCTTACAAAAAGGAGTTTTTCAATCTACATGCATTGCTGCTGCACACCATTCAAGATATGCCGGATTAGGCAACACGTCGGGGCAGAAAACAAGGGGAGATGTTGGATGTGTCACAGGCATGGACAGGACAGCGAGTAGATTTCTTCCCAACTCGCACAAATCCGTGTATTTGCGTCATCGTCGGTTCTTATGGAAAGATCACCCTTACCGAAAGATGAAAGCTGAATTTGATGGTATGGCAGAGTTAGGTTTGGGACCAAGACCTTATTCTGGGAAGGAGGTCCACAACATGGCTAAACAAAGTGAAGTTGTGCTTCGCAAGGGACACGGTTCGTCGTCAAAAAAACACCCATGGGGCAGGTGTTTAAGAAGAAATCAGTGTTCTGGGAATTACCTTACTGGGAGATTCTAAGTGTGCGTCACTGCATCGATGTCATGCACGTAGAGAAAAACGTATGTGAAAGCATCCTTAGTACTCTGCTCAAGATTAAAGGTAAAACAAAGGATGGTGACGGTGCACGAGTCGATATGCTTGGTGATCAACCAAAACGCATGAATGAAGCAGAAGATGATGACAAATTCCTCAACGTTCGCCAGAGTTACAATTTCACTCCAAAAGAAGCAAAAGAGTTCTTCCACTATTTGTTGTCAGCTAAGACACCCTCTTCCGACTCCGCAAACATCAGAAGTCTCGTGGATGTGAGCTCAGGTAAAATGAAGTTGGCACACTCAAGTCACATGATTGCCACGTAATGTTGACACAAATCCTCCCGGTGGACATTAGGAATTTGATGGACACAGACATAAGAAACACACTCATTGATCTCTGTGATTTCTTCAACAAACTATGGCAGAAAGTGGTAGATCATGAAGAGCTGGATTATATGCAAGAGGATATTGCAAGAATTTTGTCCAACCTAGAGATGTTTTTCCCACCGTCATTCTTTGATGTCATGGTCCATCTCTGTGACAGCCCGAGATCGATGCTCCAGATGCCTTCCATGTATTTCCAATTTCACCGTGTGATTTATCTGTTCATTGCATTCATCATCGCATCATTCACATTGCATCGGCACTCTGTTGCCATCATTTTTCAAAAACTTGCATCCGTTAGTAGTTGCTTCTTCTCCCCGTTGCCTTCGTTGACCGTTCTGAGACCAACCGCACTTACACGCACCCACGACATCATTAAAATATTATTTTCTAAGTGGGAATAAAACATTCTCGGAATGGGTTGAATTTGGCATGCGGTCTTGTTATATTGTAGGTAGACCGCCTGCCAAATTTCATCGCATTCGGAGGTCGTTTGATGCCCCGTCCTTTAAACTATAGCGGCACTATAGCCGGTTAAATTTTTGGACATTTATAAATAAAACTTGTTGACGGGCCGTTTGTTTCCCTCTCATCTCAGCCTAGCCCATCTACACAGCCCACTAGACCCAGCTAAACCCCCTTCATTTTAGACCGTCCGATGACGATCGAACGGCTCGAGACCAACCCCAAAACCCCTCCTTTCTCTATTTATAGACCAACCCCTTACCTAATTTGGACAAACCCTAGAAATAAGGAGGCTTGTCCCATCGCGCCGCCGCCTGCCGCATCTTCCTCGGGATCCCCATCGCACCAACCCAGCGCCTCGTCTGTTTTCCTCGATCCAATCCCCTCCGCCTCCACTCTCAGCCACCTACCAATCCATCCGTCCATCGATCCCACCAGAGTAGCCCGCAGTCAGCGCTTGAGCTTCCTCGCTCTCATCGTCGACCAGGGAGACGAGCTCCTCCCGAGACCAGCCTCGCCCTCGCGCCTCCACTACCTCGTCTGGCCTCCTCCTGCCCGTGCACCTTGCCCTGCTCCACCTCGCGCCCGAACCCAGTCAGCCCGGCCACCGGAGGACCTCCTCAAGCACCCGCGCCCGCAGCCGGCGAAGGCCACGGCCAGGTCACCTCGCCTCCGCCCGCTCTCCCTCCATGCTCTCTACCTCCCTCTATTTCCACTTCCTCTCCTTCTCTCATATCTCTCGCTCTCTGCAATAGGAACACCATGGAGCCTCATTGCAGACGCTCGCCATTGCTGCTGCTCGTCCCCGCTGTCCAGCCACCGGGCCCTACCTGAACCGCCGTGCCAAGCTTCATTCCCCGCGCCCGCCGTTGGCGAAGGCCACGACCAGGCCAGGACCCTGCCCTCCTGTTTCTCTCACATATCTCTTTCTCCCTCCATCTCTCTCACCTCTCAATCCCTCTCTTTCTCTTCTTTGCCCAGGAACAGCCATGGATGGGCATGGAGCTCCGCCTGAGCCCGGATCCGCCGCCGGCCAGCCTCCTCGTTCGGATCCGGCCGATCTCCCCGCACCCCGCCACCCACTGCCTCCTCTGTATCGCTGGCGCGCCCGACCTCGTCGCCGCATCGCTCCCCTGCTTCTGCGTGCGAGCACGCGAGGACGACGACCAGAGCCAAGTCCCGCTTCGCCCGTTGACCGCGCCTTCCTCATCCACGTGGGTCGTGGCCACGTTGCCCATCCTCCGCGCCAGCCCAACACCGAGCCGACCTTCCTGGCCGCTAGGTGAGCAGCCGCTCCGCCTAACCCTCGTCCTGTGCACTGCATAACTATCCAGCGCTCGCCCCTGTTCCAGATTCGGCCCGATATATATTTTTTCTGCTCTGGACGTATTTCTCTAGTTATCCAGGGAATTGCAGATTTACAGAAAACCCCTTGCACTTCATGCATATAATAACTAATTAACCGTGCATTGGATTAAAATGAGCTATATATGTAAAATGCATAGAATTTTGTGTAGTTTCACAATTTCCAACCTTCATCCATGTTTAAATTTTTTAACTTCCTGTTTGCATATAATTTGCATAAATGACATGCTAAAATGATTTATTTCATAACCAAATAACTGTAGCTCCGAATTAAATAAATTATATATGAAACTTGATTAGAAAAATGTGTAGATTAGCATGGTGAATTTTATTTTGCTGTTTAACAACATTAAAATTGTGTTTTAGGCAGAATAGTACCAAATTCAAAAAATTGCATATGGGGACTTTCTGGAATTGTTATTGGTTGTTTCCGGCCTCATTTAAACCTGCCTAAATAGGTAGTTTGCTCATGCTTCACCTCTTGCCATGTTTAACAACATTTAATCTTGTCATGTGCATAAACGAGAGTGAACTAAATATTTGCATGTGGAGTTTCGTCAATATGCAACTCGTTGCATATTGAGCTTCACTTAATGTGTAGTATTTGATTGTTGCACTCTTGCCATGCCATGCATCTTTAAACTTGACATGCATCATACTCGGTTGTGCATTATGCCATGATTATGCTTGTTTGTTTACCATGTTGTTTGCTTCTTTCCAGTTGCGCTTCTTCTCGATAGTTCCGGTTATGTTGCGAAATGTGAGGATTCGTTCGACTACGCTTGTTCGACTACTTCATGGATTCGATCTTCTTCCTAGCGGGATTTCAGTCAAGATGACCATTACCTTGGATATCTCTACCATCTTTGCTTGCTAGTTGTCTCAATGCTATCGCTATGTCTCGCTACCTACCATTTGTTTGTCAGCCTTCCAACTTGCCATGATACAACCTCTAACCCTCCACCATCCCAGCAAACCGTTGTTTGGCTATGTTACCGCTTTGCTCAGCCCCTCTTACAGCGTGCTAGTTGCAGGTTGTTCCATGTTGGGACATGGATATCATGGGATATCACAATATCTCTTATTTAATTAATGCATCTATATACTTGGTTGTGTGTGGAAGGCTCGGCCTTTTGCCTGGTGTTTTGTTCCACTCATGCCACCCTAGTTTCTGTAATACCGGTGTTATGTTCCTTGATGAGCGCTTCTAACACATGTGGGGCATATGGGAACCCCCCTGATCATTCGTTTTAGGATATACTTCTCCAGCAAGGCCCAACATTGGTTTTACCATTTGCCTAATAACAACTAAAATTTGCATAGGGACTTTCCGGACCCCGTGGATAATTAATCAACAACCCGGGCTAGTGCTCCTCATGAGTGTTGGTCCAAACCTGTCAACCGCCGGTGGCCACCAGGGGCAACTCTAGCGCTGGCCTACCAGAAGTTTGGACGATCCGGTCGTGTCCTAAGAACGAGATACGCGGCTCCTATAGGGATCGTCGACACGCCGGGAGGTCTTGCTGGTTTAGTTTTACCTTTGACGAGTAGCTTGTCCACCGGGATTCCTTGTCGTAAGCATCGTGTTATCATGGTGTGAGGATGTTCCATTGGATGCGTGTGGTAATTTATAATGGACTACTTGGAGCACCCTTGCAGGGTTAAATCTTTCGGAGAGCCGTGCCCGCGGTTATGTGGCGACTTGGAAATTTATAACCTCCTGTTGTAGAGAACTTGACACTAAATCTAATTAAAATACATAAACCGTGTGTGTAACCGTGATCGTCTCTTTTCGAGGGAGTTCGGGAAGAGAACACAGTGGGGTTATGTTTGACTCGTAAGTAGGTGTTCAGGATCACTTCTTGATCATTACTAGTTTGCGACCATTTATGCGTAGTTACTCTTCTTATTCTTGTACTCATAAGTTAGCCACCATACAATGCTTAGTGCTTGCTGCAACCTCACCACTTAACGATTCCATACCCATTAAGCTTTGCTAGTCTTGATACCCATGGTAATGGGATTGCTGAATCCTCGTGGCTCACAGTTTACTACAACAACAGGTGCAGGTATAGGTAAAGCGATGATTTGACGTGAGAGCAATACATGTTTGCTTTTTGAGTTCTTCTTCCGCTTCTTCTTCTTCGTCGATCATAGGATGGGTTCCCAGTTGGCAGCCTGGGACTAGCAGGGTGGACGTCATTCTTCTTTTTCGTTTGATTTCATCCGTAGTCGGATCCTGCTCTTTTGTATGATGTTTGCTATGTATTGATGTATTCATGTATTCATGTTGTAGCTTGTGGCATGTGTAAGCCTTTATGTGGTATTCTCATATGTTCAGTACATGGTATGATGTAACGATATCCACCTTGCGAAGCGTCTCCAATATGCGCTTCTATCCTTAGTAGAACTTCCGAGTTCCTTGAGGATAGGACCGCATATTGGGCGTGACAATCTCACTGTGCACCTTGTCGACGAGATAAAGTATTGTGGTCCTATGTTTGTTCGCAACATGTATCCCTTCGAGCGGTACATGGGAATATTGAAGCGCTATTGTCGGAACCGATGCCATCCAGAGGCAAGCATCCTACAAGGTTATACCGCGGATGAAGTGGTTGAGTTTTGCACCGAATACATGAAACAAAGAACTATAGGTTTGCCCCTCTCTCTCCACAAGGGAAGGCTGGCTGGTAAGCCAGTCCTTGCTGGCGCGCCACACGCTGCACCCGGAGATGAGACCGATCAAGCCCATTTGACGGTACTGCTTAACTGCCCAGTTCTCGACGCTTATGCTGAAGAACACTTGGTGGAGATACGACGAAGCTTCTTACCCATGGTGCATCCATTAGATGTCGTGATGAAGGTGCACAATAAGGACTACGTCAGATGGCTGAAGGATCGTTTGTCACACGGATCCATGGATGACATTGCAACGTGGTTGGCACAAAAGCCATCACCTATGGTATTGAGGTACCAAGCATATGACATAAATGACTACACGTTCTACACTAAGGAATGTGATAAGAAGACCTCATATCAGAATAGCTCTATTCGAATAGAATACATAACTATAGATGAAGATGATAAAAGGGTATACTATGGAACCATCGGAGAGATTTGGGAGCTTAACTATGTGGAAGTTAAGGTGGCTTTATTCAGGTGCAAATGGGTCCCTCTTAGTCAGGTAAAGGTTGATGAATACAGGAAGACCTGTGTTAACATGACAAAGATGGCATATCACAAGGACCCGTTCATTCTTGCCAGCGATGCAACCCAAATTTTCTATGTGAAAGACCCCTTGCATAAGAACTGCCATCTAGTGATGCGTGGGAAGAGGAGGGTACTGGGCGTCGAGGGTGTTGCTGATGAGGACGAGTATGATGAATTTGCTGAGTTGCCAGCCAAGGGATCACGCACCAAACATAAAGAGAGGCTTAAAATCATCAGAAATCCTAAGTTCATTCGGGGTCAACCTAATGATCCTAGTTCTCCCATGTACATGGGAATTAATACGTAACTCTATTTATTATGTCTATTCTGCAACTTAATTCGTTCAATTACAACTGTCGCATGTACTGAATTGTGAGTTATGCCCGGCCTTCTGTTGATCTAAGAACGATTAATATGTTGACCTTGATATGTTGTCAGCACAGGCAATGAGTTTGAACTATTTATGATTATATACCCTAGAGCTAGCGCACTCAATTGATCTCACTCCAGTATGTATGAATAGAACATATGCAATCTGGTTTGCAAATAGCACATGGTTCATTCACGAAAGCCGTGTGCCTACCAAACCGTGGCCGATGACCCCTACTGCGCGCGATGTGAGTCGTGCGTTCTGATTGGCCAGAACCCTAACCCCACGGATCGTACGTCTGCACCATTCGATGCACCCAGCTCGAACGACAATCCTCATCCCTTTCATCACCACATGCAGTTCCAGTTGGGATTTGATTTATATGCACTAAATGCCCGGTAAATGCAAAAAATGGCTTGAATATAGCAAAGGAGCCCCGAAATGCGCCAGAAAAATCAAACCTAGGGTATAATAGCGATTGCGAAATGTGGAAAATAATTTGAGGCGAAACAATGAAGTCACCACCAACTGGAGTTCGAATCGCCACATCTCCTTTTAGAAACTATGATCCTTCTGGTGAGATGCTCCGGTTTCCATGGAGCGATCATCCAAACTTGTGCCAAACTTTACCAATTTTTTTCCATGGGGTCTTGAGAGCACGCCATGGTGACACACTGATTTTCGTGATTTTCGGACTCCATCTGCATTTCCTGTAATTAAAATGCCAACAAGACCTACGCTGGTGGCCGCATCTCACATCCAAAATGTTTGAAAATTCTTCCCATTCCTTGGACAATGAATGAAAACACACAAAGCGACACACAAATGATTTTGTAGACCTGCTTTGCCAACACCCACATGTAGTTGCAGTTGGGATTTGATTTATATGCACAAAATGCACGGTAAATGCAAAAATTGGCTTAACTATAGCAAACGAGACCCGAAATGCGCCAGAAAATCAATACTAGGGTGTAATGGTGATTGTGTACCGTGGAAAAAATTTCGAGGCGAAACGATGAAGTCACCGACGATTGGAGTCTGAATTGCCACGTCTCCTATTGGGAACGATGATCCTTCTTGTGAGATGCTCCGGTTTGCAAGGAGCGATCATTGTAACTTGTGCCAAACTTTACCAAATTTTTTCCACTGGGTCTTGGGATCGTGCCACGGTGACACACCGATTTTCATGATTTTCGAAGTCCATTCGCATTTCCTGTAATTAAATTACCAACAAGCCCTATGCCGGTGGCCGCATCTCACGGCCGAAATTTTTGAAAATTCTTTCCGTTTCTCGGACAATGAATTAAAACTTGCAAAGCGACACAGAAATGATTTTTACACCTTCTTTGCTAACACCCACGTGTACTAGCAGTAGGGTTTTCATTTATATGCACTAAATGCATGGTAAATGCAAAATATGGCATAAATGTAGCAAACAAGACCTGAAATGCGCCAGAAAATCAAACCTAGGGTATGATGGTAGTGCGTACCGTGGAAAAAAATTCGAGGCGAAACGTTGAACTCACGTCTTGATTTGAAAAGAAATTATGCTGCTCCTTGATGTAAATGTTTTCCAATAGCACACGGTTCATTCACGAAAGCCGTCTGCCTACGAAACCGTGGCCGACGACCCCTACCTACTACACGCGATGTGAGGCATGCGTTCTGATTGGCCAGAACCCAAACCCCATCGATCGTACGTCTGCATCGTTGGATGCACCCAGATCGAACGGCAATCTTCACCCCTTTCATCACCACATGCAGTTGCAGTTGGAATTTGATTTATATGCACTAAATGCCTGGTAAATGCAAAAAAAATGCTTAAATATAGCAAAGGAGCCCCGAAATGCGCAAGAAAATCAAACCTAGGGTATAATAGTGATTGCGTACTGTGGAAAAAAATTCGAGGTGAAACGATGAAGTCACCGGCGACTGGAGTTCGAACAGCCAGGTCTCCTTTTGGAAACTATGATCTTTCTTGTGAGATGCTCCGGTTTCCAAGGAGCGATCATCTAAACTTGTGCCAAAATTTACCAAATTTTTTGCACGGCGTCTTGAGAGCACGCCATGGTGACACACCGATTTTCATGATTTTCGGACTCCATCTGCATTTCCTATAATTAAAATACCAACAAGACCTACGCCAGTGGCCGCATCTCGCGTCCAAAATGTTTGATTTTTTTCCAATTCCTTGTACAATGAATGAAAACACGCAAAGGGACACACAAAATGATTTTGTAGACCATCGTTGCCAACACCCATATGTAGTTGCGGTTGGGATTTGATTTATATGCACGAAATGCACGACAAATGCAAAAAATGGCTTAAATATAGCAAACGAGATCCGAAATGCGCCAGAAAATCAATACTGGGGTGTAATGGTGATTGTGTACCGTGGAAAAAATTTCGAGGCGAAACGATGAAGTCACAGATGATTGGAGTCCAAATTGCCACGTCTCCTATTGGGAACTATGATCCTTCTCGTGAGATGCTCCGGTTTGCAAGGAGCGGTCATCGTAACTTGTGCCAAACTTTACCAAAAATTTTCCACAGGGTCTTCAGATCGCACCACAGTGACACACTGATTTTCATGATTTTCGAAATTCATCCGCATTTCCTGTAATTAAATTACCAACAAGCCCTACGCCGGTGCCCGCATCTCACGGCCAAAATGTTTGAAAATTCTTTCCGTTTCTCGGACAATGAATTAAAACTAGCAAAGCGACACAGAAATGATTTTTACACCTTCTTTGCTAACACCCACATGTAGTTGCAGTAGGGTTTTCATTTGTATGCAGTAAATGTATGGTAAATGCAAAAAATGGCTTAAATGTAGCAAACGAGACCTGAAATGCGCCAGAAAATCAAACCTAGGGTATGATGGTGATTGCGTACCATGGAAAAAAATTCGAGGCGAAACATTGAACTCACGTCTTCATTTCAAAATTACCATGTCTTCATTTCTAATGAAATTATGTTGTTTGTGCACACGGGCTCGTAGAGGCTTCCGTTTGCATAGGCCTTTCCACACCGCGACTAGCGCCCTTTTTTCACCGAAGCCGCCAACACCCCCCATCGCCCGCCCCCGTTTCACTCAATAGTCCACATATTCTACCAAAACTTGATTGCCAGCTCCCCCCTCCCCCAGATCCACACCAAAACCCTTTCTGGCACCGGCGTGCTCAACCCGGCCGTGTGCCCGCTCTTCGACGTCAACCCTACCTTCACTGCCGTTCCCAACACGTGGCTGCCCGCACCTCGCCGTCTTCGTTTGCTCGCCAGCCGCCCTCGAGCATATCCATCCTGTAACCCTCGCCTCTCCTGCCGGGTTTGGACAAAAACGTGTCAGTTACTGCTCTCCATCATGGTGAGGCATATTTCCTCGCGATCCCTCTTCCTATTTGGTTCTGTATGTTCCCAAATTGGCTATAAAATAACGGAGAGCATATATATGTTCATTATCTACCTTCCTAACTAGTACATATAAGTTGTATTTGTTCCAATTAGTTATTGTCGATTTACAGATCGTGGGCACCCGAGTCACACAAAATGAACAAATTAGTCGTACATTTTCCAAATTATTACATGACATGTCTAGACAGCTTGCTACCAAGTTGTTAGCTTTATGCTTATCCCCCTTTTCTGAATTTCGCATGTGTTCTCTGTAGATGCCGAGTAGCAGTGACATCACTCATGCTTCAGGCGATGTATCTTCATCAGAGTCCGACAACCCTAGGTCTCCAACAGATGATCAGGGATCAAGTAATCTGGAACATGATAGAGCTGCCACAATCACCCTTCCAGTTAGGACACGAAAGAATGCTCCAAGAAAGCCCACACACCAGCCTAAAGGTGTATATGAAGTAACTGAGATCGATTTAAAGTCTTGGGCTCCAACTAAAGCAGATAAAGCACGCACGAGGTTTAGGAGTGTGTGTGGATTTCTTGGCATGGCAAGGCTCAACATTAATCTGCCGGGGTTTCGGAAGGCTGACACAGAAATGCGGCACAGGATAGTCCGGGAGATCATGGATCACTTCAACGTCCTAGAGCAGTGGAGAATGCAGGTGGAACACGCTGCACTGAAGAAGGCCAGGGATGCTTGGAGAAACTGGAAGCACGTATTGTACAAGAAGTACTTGAGTAAAGGCAAGGACCCAATCCCCGCATACCCCCAAATTACAAAGGCAGACTGGGCAGAATTCAAAAGGGTCAGGGAAACTACAGAGTTTTCCGAGAAGAGTGCCAAGCAATCGGAACTTCAGAAGAGGAACACACACCCCCACCATATGGGTGTGGTAGGATACTACGGCATGAAGCCGATATGGGACCAGGAGGACAAAGAAGCAGTAGCTGCGAGTGGGAAACCAGCCTTTAGTGACATCAGGGGCAAACGCGCTAGAGACTACTTGCGGGCACGTGCAAGGAGGCGTGGCGACGGTTCTTATTACTTTAAAAACTCACATGATGAAGGACTGTATCGCGCAATGTTAAAGGCTTCCACCAGCAACCCTGGAAGGTTCTACAGGAACTCAGGGCCATGTGACATTCTGTCTGATGCTCTGGCAACAAAAGAGCCCCCCGGCCATGCAAGGGGTATAGGTGTCAATGTCCCGCACAAGAGGGCTTTCACACTCAGCAAAGAAGAGAAGCTCGCCATGAAAAATCCGAGGAATGAACAGAGGAAGAAAGAATTGTATGAAATGTTGAGGATGGAAATGTATCCGAAAGTTTGAATGGAAATTGAGGAGTCAATGATGATGCAAAAGACTCTAACACTGAGAGATAGCCAGCAGACGGGAGGGGAGGCGGGCATGGACGATGCTGCTTATTGCACGACAACACCGCACAAGAGTAGCTGTGCATCAGCTGTCCCCAGCGACACTGAGATTGCAGCTGCGCATGATGATGCTATATCTGATCTATCTACAATGAAAGACAGACTGAGGGGTGTGCTTACACATTATGAAGGTACGTTAAAATGTGCAACAGCCTGGGTTTTGCCCCCCCACTCGGAAGGGGGCCTCTTGTTGGATAATGTGCCATTGAAGCTGGGCTGTGTGAAGTGCTACATGACTGAAGTAAAGCCTGGATTTAATAAATTTGCCCTGAAGAATGTCCTAGGGGACTGTGATGAGCAGAGGACCTTGGAAGGAACACTGTTAAATCATATCCAGTGGCCCTTCAAGATGAGCAGAGGACCTTGGAAGAAACGAAAGGAAATAGACTTCACAGATGAGATCCCTCAAGCCCCGCCAAGAGCAATCAATGTCACCCTTCAACCGGTGACTCTCTCCTTGCCACAGCAGCTCTTGCGTGCTTCCCCCGAGGAACCTAATACTCGTAATCCGACGGCTGATGCATCAACCTGTGATCAGCCCGGCCGACCTCATGCCGTACATGCCATGTCATCGTTCGCCCCTGAGCAGCCAGTGGCATGGCCTACAACTGCTGAAGACACACCACCAGTTCAGATCCCGGCCACTGAAGCAGCAGGGGGAGACACAGCGGCACCGCATGCTCAGCAGACCAACCCGGTGGGACGGACTGCTAAGCAGTCAGAAGGTCCGGAACCGCCTGCTCATCAGTCCATCGGTTCGCAGTCGCGTGATCATCATACTGATGCGTCGGCACTGCTTGCTCAGCAAAACAATGCGTTGGCACAGCCTCCTCAGCACACCGACGCGTTGGAACCACCTACGCAGAAGCCCGACATAGCTTCGCCGCTGGTCATGAGTCCGATGCCTCTGCTCCTATAGCTCAGCAGTCCGTCACAGTAGCACCGCCAGCTCAGTAGTACGGCGTAGCTAAATCTTCTGCTCAGCAGTCCATCATTTCTTCACCGCCAGCTCAGAAGTCCTTCTATCAACCATCCAGACCTTGCACCAAAAGTGCTTCAAGTACCAAGAGGAAAGCGGGCACGGCCGCACCCACGAGGAAGCGGCCCCCGAGACCGAGGAGGAATGCGAACGATAGCCTCTTACTAAAAGCACTCATCGCCCAGAACCAAATTACCAGCAAGTTGCGAATCGGAGAGTTATACTGGTTCTGACAGCTTGCCCGATGAAGAAGTCGAAAGGATACTTGCTAAAAATAAAGCAGACGTACTTGTAGCACGCAAGTACGTCCATGGCCAGCCATTTCTTGTTGACGAATACTTAGAGGAGTGCAGTTCCAGTTGCCGCAAGTTACATAAATATTGCATGTATGAAATGTCAGCGGGTCATGAGGTTCTGCTAGTCCACTATGACAGGGATCTGTCACGATCGAGGATCCATCAGTGTGGAATTCGAGGACTTTCATCTCTTCTTCAACTTCGATGTGCTCTCTATCACTCTTGTTAAATGCTTGATGTTGTAAGTACTTCACAAATCTGATCAACTTCTCCATACAAGGCTGTAAACGAAAAAAGCTAACTGTATTGTATTCCTCTCAGGGGATTGATCACGCAAAGAAAAAAAGGAGAGAGTGCATTTCATAGATCCTCAAGTAGCAAATGGCACATTATTATGTGGTAGCCCAGAAAATCGGGAGTGGGCCATTGGCAAGGTCGCCAGTATCTTGTGTTGCACATCCCATGCAGAACTCTTTCTCTGGGCATATCATGAAGGGTAAGTCAAATAAACAACCACGCATACATTGATCGTCTTTCACATTTCGTCATAGTTGGTAAGTTCATGGTTTTCTTAATCTATAGCATTCACTGGATCTTGGTAGTCATTGTTCCAAACCAGAACAGAGTTTACTACCTGGATTCTCTCATAGAGTCAATAAAGTCTCAGGATCTGACGCATCTTCAGCAATTCATGGATAGGTATTGAATTCTATGATGTTGAAATTTGCATTCATATATGGTTCAAGAACTGAGTATGTGGAAATTCATCTTCATTTGCAGTGTGTTGGCATCGTGCATAACTAAAGAAGATAACCAATTCGATAGTGCACTACCTCTGCCGCACAAGATCGTTTCTCCGGTAAGACACCAAAATCCATTATTTTCGGAAAATGTATCCAAAAGTTTGCAAATACCTTTTCTTGCGCTAGTATAATGTTCAAGTTTCTAAATAAACCTCTTTCTATTTCTCTCCAAAGAAAAAAAAATAAACATCTTACACCAGTTAGGTTGCTCCTAATAGGGCAAATACATGACTAATTCTTAAAAAAAACTTAGGGTCCTCAGCAACCAGCAGGGACCAACCTTTGTGGGTACTATGTCTACAGACACATGATCTCCATCTGCAAATCTACTGATTGCTGTGAGGATGCTCGCAAATTAGTACTAGTAAGTCTGTATCTTAATTAATATCTTCTACTCCACTCGTGTGGCACATTCTGATCTAAGAATCCTGCAGCTCATCTTTGAACCGATGACCCCTGAACCGCTCCCCACTGATGAATTGCTGGAGGTTAGGAGATTTATCAGCAACTTCTTCTTGAATCACTACATCAAGCCCACTGGTGATAATGAAGATTTCAGCATGGTTGTTCCTGAAAGAATGAGTAAACATTCAACACGAGTTAGCCTCTAAGCATATACGCATGGATGCATTGTTTTCCATGTGATGAGGTCTTCATATTTCGTACCCTATGATTATGTACTGCATTTGTCGATAAATCAGTGGAATTTAGCTAGCATTTGTTCAATTGCATATTGTTGCGAATTCTGATGAATGTTCTTCCTGTGGACACTATTTGTTCAATTGCATATTGTGGCGAATTTGCTTTTTGCAGGGCAATTCAAATGCGATATTTTTGCTTTAAGCTGGCCATTGATGCGCACACGGTTCGACTAAATGAGTGTGTGCGATCCAGTATGGAAAGCACACGTCACTCATAACACAACCGTCGGTGATACACAACAAATTGCAGACGATTTGCAGCACTTCTACGTGTGCGTAGGGGTTCCTGAACCGTTTGTGATAGCACATTATCGCACACGAGAGCTTAGAGGAAACCATGCCCAATGCTAAATGCAATCCTACTCGTTAATTGTTCAGGAAACGTGTGTGATTATGTCATGCATGGCAGACGATTGCCATATAATACTCGTGTGTGATGGGCCACATATCGCGCACAATTTCTATGATGGCCCGTGTGCCTTAGGTACTATTTCGCAAACGGTCCAATGTGAAACACCGTTTGGTTTCCCTGCGTAATTAGAAATGTTTGACTCCTGAGAGACGTGGGCGATTGATCACCAATCCCACACGTGTGCCAGAATATAGTGTGTGCGATATGTTCGTGCATCGCATATGATTACATTTGGCAACGCGTCTGCATCAGCGCTCCCTATCACCGACGGTTTCTGGGTCGTGTGGGAAGGACCCCCCTATCGCACACGCAGGCAAGGCAACATTTAAAACTCTGTCATGGAAAGGGGGCAAAAACCGTTTGTATAGCACGTCGCTGCACCAGTGCATGTGCTTGTAGTACAAATTTGAATTATATGCCTACAAAACTCAATTAATGTATAAAAAGGCCAAACGAACCCTGAACAATTCCATATTTCAGCACGAATCTCCTGTTGGTCTATGTTGCCTCTAGAAAAAAAATACAAGGTGAGAAGAGACAACGATGATAGTCGTTTCACCCACAAGGGTGACACGTTCCCTATCGGAACCACGAGGCTTTGCCTTGGAATCTTATTGAGACTCTTATCAAAATCTTCGTCTTCATCATAGTAGCCATGCTCGACATCATCATCATCATGCATGTGATCCTCACAAGAGGCAACAGATTCATTAGTTTCATGATCATGACAATGTTCAAGTTTATGGATTCTAATGGTTTCCATGATAATGTTGCTAATAGTTCTAACATCTCCTTTGGCACGCATAAGATCACGAAGTGCAAACAAGCAATCATCAAACTTAGGATCACTAGGACTCATCTTGTGAAAAACAATAGCCTTATGAAGAATCTTATTGAGACTCTTTAAGGAGTAATCGGGATATCGCTTTTCTAAATCACGCCATAGAGTATAAGCACATGCAAAGTTTCGCATACAACCAAGCACAACCTTAGGTAATCCTTTAATGATAAGATTAACGGTTCTAAGATTACGAAGCATGTCAATTTCCTCTTCATGAGTAGGATGCAAGGGATCAATAGGGGGCACATAAGGATTATGAATATACTTTCTCAAGTTAAATTCATCAAAGATGTCAAGCATTTCATCCTTCCAAAAGTTGTAATACTCCCCATCGAGAATAGGCACTCTACGTCTAAGACTCCCCAACGTAGACACATCCATCACCCTCCAATGGTGATGAAACCAAGGCAATGGAGACCAAGGCTCTGATACCAATTGTGGGATCGAGGAGATAGGTCTAGAGGGGGGAGGGGGTGAATAGACTCCTAACCAGCCAAATTAGCAGTTTTTAATTTCTCTTGGAACTTAGGCAGATTTTGGCACAAGTTAATGTCACTCCAATACTTCCTACACATGCATATCTAGAGATTGAGCAGCGGAAATAGTAAAGCATGCAAGAGTGCGGAAAGTAAAGGGGTGGAGTATGGAAGATCAAACGCAATGAAGACACGGTGGTTTTTGGCGTCGTTCCGATAGGTGGTGCTATCGTACATCCACGTTGATGGAGACTTCAACCCACGAAGGGTAACGGCTGCGCGAGTCCACGGAGGGCTCCACCCACGAAGGGTCCACGAAGAAGCAACCTTGTCTATTCCACCATGGCTTACGTCCACGAAGGACTAGCCTCACTCGGGGTAGATCTTCACGAAGTAGGCGATCTCCTTGCCCTTACAAACTCTTGGTTCAACTCCACATCATGTTGGAGGCTCCCAAGTGACACCTAACCAATATAGGGGACACCACTCTCCAAAAGGTAATAGACGGTGTGTTGTTGATGAACTCCTTGCTCTTGTGCTTCAAATGATAGTCTTCCCAGCACTCAAACACTCCTCACAGATTTGGCTATGGTGGAAGAAGGATTTGAGTGGAAAGGAACTTGGGAAAGGCTAGAGATCAAGGTTCAAATGGTAGGAATGGAATAGCTTGATCTCAACACATGAGTAGGTGGTTCCCTCTCAGAAAATGTATGGTGGAAGTGTAGGCACGTTCTGATGGCTCTCCTTACTGAGAAGGATGTGGTGGAGGGGTATAAATAGCCTTCACACAAAATCCAACCGTTACACACTTTTGACCCAACTCGGTGGCACCGATTCAGAAGACTCGGTGGCACCGAACTGTGTAAAATATATGAACGTTAGGAATCTCGGTGGGACCGATACGAACAACTCGGATGGACCGAAGTGCAATGGCTAGGGCAAACCTCATCTCGGTGGCACCGACTGCATCAACTCGGTTGGACCGAAGTGAAGCAATAAGGCAACAGAGACTTGGCAAGCCATCTTGGTGAGACCGATTTGCATAACTCAGTGAGACCGAAGTAAATGCAAACGATTACAGAGAGTTGGCAAGGCCATCTCGGTGAGACCGAGATCCATTTCGGTGGATCCGATTTGTTAGGGTTTTGGCAGTGGCTAAGTCTAGATGAACTCGGTGGGGCCGGATGGAGAATTTCGGTGGGGCCGAGTTGGAATGTAGGTTTTGGACATATTTGGTTAGAGAAAGTGGTTGAGGGTTTAGGAGTACTGTCACTAAGCACTTGAGCAAAAAGACCATTAAGCAACAGCTCATCCCCTTTTAATAGTATTGGCTTTCCTATGGACTCAATGTGATCTTGGATCACTAAACCAAAAATGTAGAGTCTTGACCTTTTGCCAATCCTTGTCCTTAGCATTTTGAGTGGGTTCCACGTCCTCTTGTCCCTGCCACGCCATTGTTGAACTTGTCTGAAATTCACTGGATAAAAGCATTAGTCCAACAACATATATATTGGCATAAATTACCAAAACCACCAAGGGAGCAAATGTGCTTTCACTATTCTTCTCCGGCGACGGCAGCCCACCCCGCACCAGAACCAGTCAACCCTCGTACTCCCCGCTGCCTACGACCACACTGCCGCATCTTCTTCGGCTCCTGTTCATTCCCGTCCGAGGCCTCGTCGTCGTCCTCCGCCTTGGTGCGCTCGCCGCAGCGCCGCCGTCCGGCCTTGTCAACATGGCCAACATGGTGAATCGGGGGAGGACTTTACTTGAGAGTATGACAGTAGGGACCCACCAGGTCCACTGCCGAACGCAAGCAAGTGACTCCTTACTACTCAGATCCACCGCTCAATTTTTTTAATCATATCCACCTTGCTGATATCTAGGACCGACATCATTGTCAATGTATAGTCAATTAACGACAGAATTGCATAAGGAGTGGCTGACACCAGGGATCCAGCAGCTCGAGCAGTTTTTTTGGTTGTTCAGATGGGCAGCGTATAAACTGGGTTGTGCGGTGTCTGTGGCCCGTCTAACAACATGACCAGGCCAGCTGTTTTTTCTTTGGGAAAATGGGTAGCCCACCATTTTTTTTGAAGAATGCCCAACCTAGGCCTATTTGTTTTCTCCGACTTGCTGGGCAGCAAATCTTTCAAGACGAGGAGGGATGCATTCGGACTGGCCAGAAAATGGGCAGTAAATCATAAAAGTAATATGAAATGGGCTGCAAACGTAAAAAAAACACAACAAATGGGCAATTAGTTTCATATTTTGTTTTTTTCTTCTTTGAGATTTTATATTTCATTGGATTTTAACATTTTTTAAATTAGTTTTAATCTCGCTCCTAATTTTGGGATTAAAAATAGTTCGGACCGAAGCAAAAATATGCGAAATTTCGCATATTTTTCGCAATTTTTTAACCCTGGTCCTGACTAGAAAAGGGCAGTAATTCTAAAAATGACAAATGGGCTGTAATAAATTCCATATGAATTAGTAAATGGGCTTTAAATTGTAAAAATAATAGCAAATGGGCTATACACGCCACAGATTTCCAGGCTGACTTGTTGGCCGACAAAGTTGACGCCTACGTAATGCTTTGTCAACTTATAGTCAACAAACGATTCTAGCAGCAGTGACTATTGGATGTCCATCCAACGGCCGTCGTGCTTCTTCAATCTCTAATCTTCCTGCTCCAGCTGCCCAAACCAGTGCCGGCTTTACTGCCTGCTCCCACCCTACTCCCACCGCTGGCCAGGCCATCCCTCTACCCACTCGCACCTCCTATTATTTTTCGGCGATGGCAGCCTCACCCCACAGCCGAACCAGTCAACCCTCGTACTTCCCTCCGTGTGGGCATCCACTGCTGTGTCTTCACCGACTCCGGGTCGTTCCCTTCCTAGACCTCGCCGTTGTCCACCGCATTGGTGCTCTCGGCGCGGCGTGGTCAACAAATGACAGTCATCGGAAGAGGGATGTAGGTGGAGAGGTTGACAGTAGGGCCCCACATGGTCCATGGCCGCACGCAAGCAAGTGCCTGTTTATTACACGAAAAAAATGATTCTTCCCCCTGACAGGTTGGACCCACCAACGACATCGTCGCACGCAACGAAGTGCCTCCTTATTATGCGGGAAAAAAAGTTTCGTCCCTCTGACAGCTAGGACCTACCAGTTGCATCTTTTTCAAGGAAGTGCCTCCTTATTAGGTGCAAGAAAATTAATTCCTCCCCCTGCTAGCTGGGTCCCACCGGATTTGGAGGCTGACTTGTGGGCCTACTAAGTTGACGCGTACGCAGGGCTATGTCAACTTAGTCAACAAAATCGACTCTAGCAGCGTGAGACCGTTAGATGTCAATCCAACGGCCGGCGTGCTTCTTCAATCTCTGATCTTCCTGCTCTAGCCGCCCAAACCAGCGACGGCGTGATCGCCTGCTCCAGCCTTCCGTGGCCGGCTGTGCTGCCGCGCAGGCCTCACCGCCCCACCCAACTCCCATCGCTAGCCAGGCCATCCCTCTACCGACCCACATCTCCTGTTATTCTCCGGCGACAGCAGCCTCACACCACAGCTGAGCCAGTAAACCCTCGTATTCCCCTCCGTGTGGGCATCCACTGCCGAGTCTTCCCCGGCTCCGGGTCGTTTCCCTCCCAAGGCCTCGCAGTCGTCCACCGCCTTGGTGCTCTCGGCATGGCGTTGTAAACGTGGTCAACGAACGACAGCCAACGGAAGAGGACTGTACGTGGGCAGGCTGACAGCTGGGACCCACGAGGTCCATGGTCGCACGCAAGGAAGTGCCTCCTTATTACGCGACAGAAAAATGATTCCACTCCCTGATAGCTGGGACCCACCGGTGCTACTTGTAGCTTGCGTTGGTATTTTCCCCAAAGAGGAAGGGATGATGCAGCACAGTAGAGGTAAGTATTTCCCTCAGTTATGAAACCAAGGTTATCAATCCAGTAGGAGAATCACGCAACACCTCGTTAGCAGTACCTGCACACAAACAACAAATCCTTGCACCCAACGCAAACGAGGGGTTGTCAATCCCTCGGCGGTCAATTGCAAGATTAAATTGTATGGTGATAGATGGATAGATTGAAACAAAAATACAAAATAAAATAAATAAAGAAAAAGAGCAGCAAAGTATTTTTAGGGTTTTTAATATATGATTTAGATAGACCCGGGGGCCATAGTTTTCACTACAGGCTTCTCTCAAGAAAATAGCAGACGGTGGGTAGACAAATTACTGTTGGGCAATTGATAGAAAAGCAAATAATCATGATGATATCCAAGGCAATAATCATGTATATAGGCATCACATCTGATACAAGTAGACCAACTCCTGCCTGCATCTACTACAATTACTCCACACATCGACCGCTATCCAGCATGCATCTAGTGTATTAAGTCCATAAAGAACGGAGTAGCGCCTTAAGTAAGATGACATGATGTAGACAAAGTAAACTCATGCATGAATAAACCCCATCTTTTTACCCTTAATAGCAACGATACATATGTGTCATGTCCCTTTCTGTCACTGGGATTGAGCACCGCAAGATCGAACCCATTACAAAGCACCTCTTCCCATGGCAAGATAAATAAATCTAGTTGGCCAAACTAAATCAATAGATCGGAGAAGAAATACGAAGCTATAATAATCATGCATAAAAGAGATCAGAGAGGACTCAAATAATATTCATGGATAATCTGATCATAAACTCACAATTCATCGGATCCAAACAAACACACCGCAAAAAGTGATTACATCGGATAGAACTCCAAGAACATCGAGGAGAACATTGTATTGAAGATCAAAAAGAAAGAAGAAGCCATCTAGCTACTAACTATGGACCCAAAGGTATGTAGTAAACTACTCACGCATCATCGGAAGGGCAGCAAGGTTGATGTAGAGCCCCTCCGTGATCGATTCCCCCTCCGACGGAGTGCCGGAAAAGGCCCCCAGATGGGATCTCTCGAGAACAGAAGCTTGCGGCGGCGGAAAAAGTATTTCGTGGACTCCTCTGTTGGTTTCCTGATTTTTGGGAATTTATAATGGTGGAATTAGGTCAAAAGAGGCAGAGGTGGGCCCACGAGGCACCAGGGCACGCCTGCCCCCCCCCCAGGCGTGCCCTGGTGGCTCGTGGCCACCTCCTGGGGCTTCTGGCCTTCTCTTGAAGCTTTTAGTGTTGGTTATGTCCAGAAAAAAATCTCCAAAAAGTTTCGTGGCATTTGGACTTCGTTTGGTATTGATATTCTGTAAAACCAAAAACAGGCAGAAAACAGCAACTGGCACTGGGCACTAAGTTAATAGGTTAGTCCCAAAAAATGATATATAATTGCTGTAAATGTATATAAAAACATTCAAGATTGATAATATAACAGCATGGAACAATAAAAAATTATAGATACTTTGGAGACGTATCAACCAGCTAAATCTTCGCACGCAAGGAAGCTCCTCCTTATTACATGAAAAAAATGCTGCTGACACGTGGGTCCCAGTTGCTCGATCAGTTTTGTTGTTGTTGTTGTTTTTATTGTTGTTGAGTGGGAGTAGGTTATCAACTGGGCTGTGCGGTGTCTGTGGCCCGTCTAGCCCAGGCTTTTATTTTATGTTTACAACATGACGAGCCCAACTATTTTTTCTCGGTGAAAATGGTAGCCCACCTCTTTTTTCGTAGAATAGCCCACACAGGCCGATTTCTTTTTCACCGTCCTGCTGGGCTGCAAATATTTCAAGACGACGAGGAATACATTCGGCCTGCCCAGACAAAAAGGGCTGTAAATCTTATAAGTAATATGAAATGGGCTGTATATAAAAACAAAGAAAATGGGCAATTAGTTTCAAATTGCCGATTTTCTTTTATTTTTTTATATTTCAATTTTCATTTTAAACATAATTTAAATATAATTTAAATTTAGTTTTTATTGGGCTCAAAATTTCGGGATTAGAAATAGTTCGGCAATTTCAATGAAATATCGCTGACATTTTTAATCCTGTCCTTCCGAGAAAATGGTAAGGTATTCTAAAATATAATATGGGCTGCAATAAACTACGTAATAATTAGCAAATGGTCTGTAAATTCAGGAAAATAGGAAATGGGCTATATGCTGTCCGCCACAGATGTTATGCTGACTTGTGGGCCTACTAAGTTGACGCGTACGCAGGGCATTGTCAACTTAAAGTCAACAAACGATTCTTGCAGCGGTGACCGTTGGATGCTAATCCAATGGCCGTGCTGCTTCTTCAATCTCTGATCTTCTTGCTCCAGCCACCCAAACCAGCGCCAGCGGGACTGCCTGCTCCTGCCTCCCGTGGCCCGCTGTGCTGTCGCGCAGGCCCCAGTGCCCCACCCTACTCCCACCGCTGGCCAGGCCTTCCCTCTACTCACTCACATCCCCTGTTATTCTTCGGCGATGGTAGCCTCACACCGCAGCCGAACCAGTCAACCCTCGTACACCCATCCGCGTGGGCATCCACTGCCGCGTCTTCCTAGGCTCCGCGTCGTTCCCTTCCGAGGCCTCGTCGTTGTCCACCGCCTTGGTGCTCTCGGCGCGGTGTAGTCTATGTGGTCAATGAACTAAAGCCATCAAAAGAGGACTGTGCACGGTGAAGCTGACAGCTGGACCCACCAGCTACATCTTCGCATGCAAGGAAGTGCCTCCTTATTATGCGCAAAAAAAATGATTCCTCCCCCTTACAGTTGGGACCCACCAGCTATATCTTCGCAC
Organism: Elymus sibiricus; assembly: GCA_039707655.1. NCBI lineage: Eukaryota > Viridiplantae > Streptophyta > Magnoliopsida > Poales > Poaceae > Elymus > Elymus sibiricus. Next base: position 204,989,520 of record CM077668.1, read on the forward strand.
ACAAGGAAGTGCCTCCTTATCCACTGATAGCTGGGACCCACCAGGTTGAAGCATACGTAGCGTTGTCTGTCTGGTCGCGAACGTGTACGTACATACTGGTCGATCAGTCTCTCTGCAAGGTTGAACCGTGGCTGAGTAAGTAGCGGCACGTATCGTAGTAGAGCCCCCGACGTGGCAGTTCAGACAGTCCCGTCTAAATCGTGTACACGTACGTACAGCCACACGGCAAAGAATACGGCCACGTACGTACATACAGGCAGGGTCTCGAACGCGTACTCGCGCATACGTATGGCCAGGGATCATGTACATGGAGAGGCAACGAACGGCAGCAACGGCGTCGTGTTCATCGGCAGCCAACCGGCTGGGTCGGAACGGAGGAAATAGCGCCATGTTCATCGGGAGCCAAGCGACTGGGTCGGAACACGTCATGTTCATCGGGAGCCAACTGGCTTGGACGGAACAGCCGAAACGGGGCCTGTTCATCGACCCGGGGTCTGGCGTACCGCACAACGGAGGAAACGGCCTTCTGTTCGACCGCCTACGATCGAAACGAGGTCCTGTTCATCGGCTGGGGGTCTGGCGTACCGCAAAACAGAGGAAACGGACTTTTGTTCGAGCGCCTATGGTGAAAATGGTGTCCTGTTGATTGGGAGGGCTCTGGCGTACCGCAAAACGGAGGAAACAGACTTCTCCCCAACTGCCTACAGTCGAAATGGGGGTCCTGTTCATCGGGAGGGGTGTGGCGTACCACAAAACAGGACTCCACGGGCTACTGTTCATCCACCGTCGACCTCCTCCAGCCCCCACTAGCTACTATTCATCCATCGTCGACCTCCTCCAGCCTCCACCAGCTACTGTTCATCCAGCCTCCACGGGGTCCTGTTCATCCACCCCCAACCGGCTGGGGTGTGGCAGCCTCCTCGGGGTCCTGTTCATCCAGGCGCACCTCCACACAGCCAAGGTACTGTTCATCCACACCCAAACCACTGGTTGGGGTGGGGCGTACAAGCGGGCGGCAGCAACGGGAACTGTTCATCCACAGCCAACCAACCCGGCTAGGTCAACTCACCACATCTCGCGCAAGGGGCTCGATCGATGCGTCTCGACTCGTTCTACGTATCGCACGCGGCAGCAATGGGCATTGTTCATCGAGAGGCAACCCAACACCGGCTATGTCTCGCACATACGGGGGGCTCGACCAGCTTCAGTTAGCAGCGAAGGAATCGCTCGGGTTCTGTTAGCAGCGAAGGAATCGCTCGGGTTCAATTAGCACCGAATGGATCGATCGGCTTTAGTACGTAGCTAGTGAGATCGCTCATGTTCAGTAAGCGAATGCCTCGCTCGGGTTCAGTTAGCGAACGCCTCGCACAGGCGCGCGTACGAGAGAAACGCGCAAACCACACTGCATCGCTCGGCCCCGACCACCCACCGTAACCGGGAACTCCCCGAAATTTTCCTCGCCCTCACTTCTACCACGATTTTTTATGTCATGGACGGCCCAAAGAATGTCATGCGGGTGCGTCTCCGGCCCGCCCAGGACAAAAAGCCCATTTTCTGTCATAATTTTTTCTCATAGAAGTAGGAGCCCACCACATCTATGACGATACGTGTTTCTATCACAATTATTGTCATAGAAGTGTCACAACCATGACAGAAAAAGTTTTCGTTCGGGCCATAATGTCACGGATGTGTCTTTTTCTTTTGTAGTGTGCACGGCAGTGCTTTCCCACTCTTGCTCTGCTCCGCTCCATGGGCGGCGACGAACACATGTGTATACATTGGCCCGTTCAAGCACTGGGGCGCGATGAAACCGCTCATGCTTGGCGGCGCGTTGCCGCTCTTGCTCGGCGGCGCGTTGCCTCTCTTGCTCGGCGGCGCACCGCCATTCTGGCTCTTCGGCCTACTTTAGCTCGTTCTCCTCATCGAGGAGGTTGATGACGGCGGCGGCGCTTCACGGGATTGGCATGCTTGGAATGGTATACTGCGATATGGCCGGTGTGTCATTGCCTTGCCTTCTATGCCCACTGAGACTAGTAGTGGGAAACCGATGGGGGGGAGTGGCGGGAAAACGATTGGGGGGAGTGGCGGGAAACCGATTGGGGGAGTGGCGAGAAACGGTAGTGTGTTTGGATATATAACACCATTAATATGGAAAACTTGGGAAAGAAGGAAGCGCGAGCAAGCACCACGCGTGGGCACAGTGCTTACCCACGGGTGCCAGACGGTTGAGCACAACTGCTTTAAATTATTCAGAGTTCGTTTGGCATTTTTTATACATTATAATATAGTTTTCTAGGCATTTAATGTGCATAATTCAAATTTGAACTACAAATACATGCTCCAGTGCACCAAAATGGGTTGAAAAATTATAGATGTGTCTTTGGGTGCATGATTAGGTCCCATGCAAGGAATGGGGATGAATTACAAACATCTCGACGTCCTGGCTCGGCCTCAAACATTGAGAATCTTGGTTTTTAAATCCCCATAAATCCAAAACTAACCTGAAATTCATGAAACTTTACATGGTGTCATGACATGGCACATATATGCCATGGTAAAAAAATGACCAATTTGGGGCAAGTTTTGGTACAAGCCTCTTACAAAAGCGATATCCCGATTACTCCTTAAAGAGTCTCAATAAGATTCTTCATAAGGCTGTTGTTTTTCACAAGATGAGTCCTAGTGATCCTAAGTTTGATGATTGCTTGTTTGCACTTCGTGATCTTATGCGTGCCAAAGGAGATGTTAGAACTATTAGCAACATTATCATGGAAACCATTAGAATCCATAAACTTGAACATTGTCATGATCATGAAACTAATGAATCTGTTGCCTCTTGTGAGGATCACATGCATGATGATGATGATGTCGAGCATGGCTACTTGAAGACGAAGATTTTGATGTTGAATTTGAGAAGACCTTGAGGAATCTCAGTCTTATGGCAAATCTTCGAGACTATATGGCCGGAGGAAAATAGTGGATTCTTGATAGCGGTTGTACCGATCACATGACCGGAGATAGAGACATGTTTCGTGAGCTTACTAAAAATGATGGTCCACGCAAGTATGTGACTTTTGGAGACAACTCCAAGGGTAAGGTACTTGGCCTTGGTAAGGTGGCCATATCCAATGATAGCTCCATACAAAATGTTATGCTTGTTGAATCTCTTGGTTACAATCTTCTTTCCGTATCTAGACTAGCCGATTTTGGTTTTAATGTTCTATTTACCAAAGTAGATTGCCAAGTGTTTCCCCAAGATAATCATAATATGGTCTTTACTGGAATTCGTAGAGGTGATCTATACATTGTTGATTTCACTAAGAGAGCTCAACCTCATACTTGTTTAATTGCTAAATCTTCTAAAGGTTGGTTATGGCATAGAAGACTTGGACATGTTGGTATGCGTAACCTTGATAAACTTGTTAAAGGAGATCACATTCTTGGAGTAAAAGATGTTATATTTGACAAAGATCGACTTTGTAGTGCTTGCCAAGCAGGAAAACAAGTCGGAGCAAGCCATCCCGTAAAGAACATTATGACCACAAGAAGACCACTCGAGCTACTTCATATGGATCTTTTTGGTCCCAACTCCTATAAGAGTCTTGGTGGTAACTCTTTTGGTTTGGTCATTGTTGATGATTTTTCCAGATTTACGTGGGTGTTCTTTCTTGATGACAAATCGCAGGTACAAAAGATCTTCAAGAACTTCGCAAGAAAGGCTCAAAATCAATTTGAAGTGAAGATCAAGAAGGTTCGAAGTGACAACAGAACGGAGTTCAAGAACGCAAATGTGGACACCTTTCTTGATGAGGAGGGTATTTTACATGAGTTCTCGGCTACGTACACACCTCTACAAAATGGAGTTGTTGAGAGGAAGAACCTGACACTTATTGAGATGGCGAGAACAATGCTTGATGAATACAAGACGCCAAGACATTTTTGGGCGGAAGCGGTTGAAACAGCTTGTCATGCAACAAATCGACTCTATCTTCACAAGCTTCTTGGTAAAATGGCATATGAACTGCTCACCGGTAACAAACCACAAGTTGGATACTTTCGAGTATTTGGCTCAAAATGTTACATTCTTGATAAACATCGTCGTTCAAAATTTTCCCCTAAATCACATGAAGGTTTCCTACTTGGTTATGGATCGAACTCTCACACTTACCGTGTCTACAACAACTTCACTCGAAAAGTTGAAGAGACGGTAGATGTGAAGTTTGATGAGACTAACGGCTCGCAAGTCGAGCAATTGCCACTTGATGTAGGAGATCAAGAACCATCGGAAGCAATCCAAGACTTGTCCATTGGCAAGATTCGCCCCGTGGAAGTAAAGGAGAGTACCTCGTCCATTCAAGTGGAAGCCCCAACTTCACATCAAGGTGAACGACAAGTTGATATGGAGGCATCCACGAGTAGAACACGTCAAGACGATGGGAATGAGGAAGTGCAACAAGATGATCCACCTCAACCTCCTTCTCCACCTCCACAAGCAAACAACGACAACATCAACGAAGAAGAAGAAGATGATGATGATGATGAGGAAGCCTCACCACAACCCAAGAAAAAGGTACCTCGAGTTAGAGCAAGAATCTACAAGGATCATCCCGTCGAACAAATACTTGGAGATATCCAAATCGGGAGAATCACTCGCTCTAAATCTCGTTTAGCTAATTTTTGTGAGCATTACTCATTCATCTCTAGTGTTGAACCTTTGAAGGTGGAAGATGCTCTCAAGGACCCCGATTGGGTGAATGCAATGCACGAAGAGCTACACAACTTTGAGAGGAACCAAGTTTGGACATTGGTCGAGAAGCCTAAGGAAGAGCAAAACATCATTCGAACCAAATGGGTGTTTCGGAACAAGCAAGATGAAGATGGACAAGTTGTATGCAACAAGGCTCGTCTCGTAGCACAAGGTTACACACAAGTCGAAGGTATGGACTATGGTGAGACCTGTGCCCCCGTTGCAAGACTTGAATCCATTCGCATTTTACTTGCTTATGCCAATCACCATGATATTACTCTTTACCAAATGGATATTCAAAGTGCCTTCTTAAATGGTGAAATTGAGGAGGAAGTGTATGTTAAACAACCTCCCGTCTTTGAGAATCCCAAGAAACCTAATTATGTGTACAAACTTCGTAAAGCTCTTTATGGTCTTAAACAAGCCCCTAGAGCTTGGTACAAATGCTTGACAAAGTTCCTTCTTGAAAAAGGTTTTGAAATTGGGAAGATTGATTCAACTTTGTTCACTAAGAGGGTTAATGGAGAATTATTTGTATGCCAAATTTATGTTGATGATATTATGTTTGGATCTACTAACCCCTCTTTTAGTGAAAAGTTTGGAAGGTTGATGTCGGAAAAGTTCGAGATGTCTATGATGTGTGAGCTCAAATTCTTTCTTGGTTTGCAAATCAAGCAAACTGGGGAAGGTACCTTTGTTTCTCAAACAAAGTATACCAAGGACTTATTCAAGAAGTTCAACATGCAAGAGAGTAAAGGTATGAAAACGCCTATGCCCACGAGTGGACATCTTGACTTGGCCAAGGATGGCAAACCTGTTGATCAAAAGGTTTATCGATCTATGATTGGTTCATTACTATATCTATGTGCCTCCCGACCCGACATTATGCTAAGTGTGTGCATGTGTGCACGATACCAAGCGGCACCAAAAGAGTGTCATCTTAAGGCGGTGAAGAGAATTGTGAGATACTTGATACATACACCAAACTTTGGCATATGGTACCCCAAAGGATCTTCTTTCAATCTTGTTGGCTACTCCGATTCGGACTATGCCGGAGACAAGGTTGACAGAAAATCCACTTTGGGTACGTCAATTTCTTGGTAGATCTCTTGTGTCTTGGTCCTCCAAGAAACAAAATTTCGTATCTCTATCTACTGCCGAAGCGAAATACATTGCCACGGGATCATGTTGTGCTCAATTACTATGGATGACACAAACTCTTAAAGACTATGGTGTGCATGTGAGACATGTACCATTACTATGTGACAATGAGAGTGCTATTAAGATAGCACACAATCCCGTGCAACATTCTTGAACTAAGCATATTGAGGTTCGTCACCATTTTATTCGAGATCATGTTGAGAAAGGTGATATTGACCTTAAACATGTTCGCACCGACAAACAATTGGCGGACATCTTTACCAAACCCCTTGATGAAAAAGTGTTTTGTCACTTGAGAAGTGAGTTGAACATTATTGATGCTTCAAACGTGAACTAGAGGTTCATGTGGATGCATACAAGGGCATGAGCTTTCTTGACTAATCCATGATATCTTTCATGATCATCTTATATCTTGGACATTTTGCTCCCTTGTATTGTATCTAACCTGCTGTAGGTACTTGGACAAGCTTCAAGTCATATCTTGAGCAATCTTGTATAACCCAAGTATCAACAATGGATGGTGGAACAAGGAACATGACAACCTAAACATATCCTTTGACAAACTTTTGAGTTATGCTTCATTCTTGTCACTTTGGATATACAAGTTGTTCCTTGCAAAGCTAACCCATGTAGGAAGATGAACTACAAAAGATAGGATCGCTCTCAACTTCAACTCATGAGCATCTACATCAAGTTCAACTACATGATGGACATCACCACAAAATCCCAATGTAAGTGCTCACATCTTAGAGAAGCTTTACTCAAAGACATAAGCCAAAGCAACTCAACAAGATGTGAATACATTGAAATGCTTAAAAGAAAAATGGCACCCCCATTTTTGAGCTTAAACGATGAGCATGACCTATGATCAAGTGTTCTCACTTGATTCCTAAGTCAATATACTCTAACATAGGTGACCTAGTCGCCGACACATCTAGATGAAGTTCTCTAGTGTTTCTTCTGTTTGTTCTCTTCTTGCTAGAGTATTTAAAAAAACTTCATCTAGACATTTCTTTGCTTCTTTTCTGAGTGTTCATTTCTTTTAGTTAGTCTCGCAGCTAATTTATTGCAAATCCTTGTGGGATTTCCTTTGCCTAGTGAGCTGAGTTGACAAATAGTTCCATTGCATCAAAACTCGGTTCCACCGATTTGTCTCAACTCGGTGTCACCGATTTTGGCTGCCCTAAGGAATTTTCTGTCAAATTTCTCCTGAGATTTTCTGCTCCAGCTCCACTCAATGATTCTTATCCTCTACTTGCATCTAGATGTGTTTCTCAAGGACCAAACCCACTTATTCAATAACCTTGAAGTCCCTTCTTGGAAATTGATGTCAAAGGGGGAGAGAGGAATACATCAAAGCTTATCACTACAAAAGAGATGCACCTTACAAGAGGAGAGAATGTTACATGTTTCTAAGAGGGGAGAAACATGATTAGTTTGTTCTTTGGTTGTTCTAGTTTTCTCACCTTACCTACTCCCAATATCCTATGTTAGATTCAGGGGGAGAGGAAGTTCTTTAAGGGGAGACAACTATTTCTTTTGGGGACATGTTTGCTTCAAAGAAGTATTCACCTAGTGATACTCTATTCTACATGTCATCCCAATCTTGGTTTCTTATTGATCTTGTGTCTTTTCTTGAAGAAATTATCTTGTGTTATCTAACCTTGTTTTCTCAAGTGTATTTCTTCAGGTACTTGATCAAGAACTTCAAGGTAAGTATATGCATCATCCTCATGAAAATGATTGACCTCTTGCTAGTATATATTGTTTGCAAGGAGACAATCATGGACATGTGGACCCTATATGATATATATGTCTGCTCTGATGCATATAGCCAAGATACATGTTGCATGTATATTTCCCATGAGATATCATCATGTTATGCACCTCTTCAGGGGGAGTTCCAGGGAGTTCATACATGTTACATGTTTCCTTCAAAGCTTTCATACATACCTCTACTATATCTGTATTTGAAGCTTTGATGTATGTTGTCATCAATTACCAAAAAGGGGGAGATTGAAAGCACATTTGCTCCCTTGGTGGTTTTGGTAATTTATGCCAACATACATGTTGTTGGACTAATGCTTTTATCTAGTGAATTTTAGACAAGTTCAACAATGGCGTGGCAGGGACAAGAGGACGTGGAACCCCTTCAAAATGCTAAGGACAAGGATTGGCAAAAGATCAAGACTCTACATTTTTGGTTTAGTGATCCAAGATCACATTGAGTCCATAGGAAAGCCAATACTATTAAAAGGGGATGAGGTGTTGCTTAATTGTCTTTTTGCTCAAGTGCTTAGTGATAGTACTCCTAAACCCTCTACCACTTTCTCTAACAAAATATGTCCAAAACCTACATTCCAACTCGGCCCCACCGAAATTCTCCTTCCAGCCCCACCGAGTTCATCTAGACTTAGCCACTGCCAAAACCCTAACAAATTGGATCCACTGAAATGGATCTCGGTCCCACCGAGATGGCCTTGCCAACTCTCTGTAATCGTTTGCATTTACTTCGGTCTCACCGAGTTATGCAAATCGGTCTCACCGAGATGGCTTGCCAAGTCTCTGTTGCCTTATTGCTTCACTTCGGTCCAACTGAGTTGATGCAATCGGTGCCACCGAGGTGAGGTTTGCCCTAGCCATTGCACTTCGGTCCATCCGAGTTGTTCGTATCGGTCCCACCGAGATTCCTAACGTTCATATCCTTTACACAGTTCGGTGCCACCGAGTCTTCTGAATCGGTGCCACCGAGTTGGGTCAAAAGTGTGTAACGGTTGGATTTTGTGTGGAGGCTATTTATACCCCGCCACCACATCCTTCTCAGTAAGGAGAGCCATCAGAACGTGCCTACACTTCCACCATACATTTTCTGAGAGAGAACCACCTACTCATGTGTTGAGATCAAGCTATTCCATTCCTACCATTTGAACCTTGATCTCTAGCCATTCCCAAGTTGCTTTCCACTCAAATCCTTCTTCCACCATAGCCAAATCTGTGAGGAGTGTTTGAGTGCTGGGAAGACTATCATTTGAAGCACAAGAGCAAGGAGTTCATCAACAACATACCGTCTATTACCTTTTGGAGAGTGGTGTCTCCTAGATTGGTTAGGTGTCACTTGGGAGCCTCCAACATGATGTGGAGTTGAACCAAGAGTTTGTAAGGGCAAGGAGATCGCCTACTTCGTGAAGATCTACCCTGAGTGAGGCTAGTCCTTCGTGGACGTAAGCCATGGTGGAATAGACAAGGTTGCTTCTTCGTGGACCCTTCGTGGGTGGAGCCCTCCGTGGACTCGCGCAGCCGTTACCCTTCGTGGGTTGAAGTCTCCATCAACGTGGACGTACGATAGCACCACCTATCGGAACCACGCCAAAAACCACCGTGTCTTCATTGTGTTTGATCTTCCATACTCCACCCCTTTACTTTTCGCACTCTTGCATGCTTTACTATTTCCGCTGCTCAATCTCTAGATATGCATGTGTAGGAAGTATTGGAGTGACCTTAACTTGTGCCAAAATCTGCCTAAGTTCCAAGAGAAATTAAAAACTGCTAATTTGGCTGGTTAGGAGTCTATTCACCCCCCCCCTCTAGACCTATCTCCTCGATCCCTCAAATAGGATGTGTGGGGGAGTAGAGGGATGGCATGGCCAGCATTTCATGGTACGACAAGGCGGCGATCCGGGCATGGCACCGCAACCAGTCGTGGAAGATGGGAATAGGCCGTCCCGCCAGCGCTGGTTTGGTTTTGGCGCCTGGATCGGTCAGACCCAAAAACTCAGCATGCTCGATAATAAGAATTAATTTTATATGGCTACAACTTATTGTAAAATGAAGCCGAGCACTTTTTTTTCTTTAGGTGTGAAGCCGAGCACATTCAAAAGCCCTAGGATAAAGTGGGGTCGCCACATGTGTTGGGCTGGGCTGGGCATTCTTATCGAAAAATAATGTTGGGCTGGAATTTTTAATCATAAAAAAAACTCAGCTTGTCAAAACATTTGTGGTACCTGGGATTCGAACAGGAGACCTGGGCAGCACAATCCATACACTACTGCAGGCGACCGTTAATGTGACACATGAATCAGAGACCCCGTGACCAAATTGTGTGTGATGCATGCATCGCAAACGGTGTCGTAATAAAACCGTCGCCAATAAGACGAACTGTGTGCGATGCTAGAGACATTAAAAACAATTCAGATTAGAGACGCGTGTGCGATACATGGCATACAGTTGATCCATACGAATTGTTTGCGATGAGCCAAAACAACAGAAACGGGCAGCCAGTTCGAGGTGTGTGCGATACACGGCATACAGTTCACTCGGATGAACTGTTTGCGATGATCCAGAAGAATAGAAACGATTCGGTGTAACAAGATGTGTGTGATATCTGGCAAACAGGCCGGTAATCAGAATTGTGTGCGATAATTATAGACAGCGCATACGATTTTTTGTTGTGAATTGTGTGCTCGACAGGGCACACAATTCAAGAAACCAACTGTGGGCGATAATGTAAAAGATCTTTGTTGAATACGTATTGCTAACCGTCTACGATGAGATTGACAGGGGACACAGATTAATATGAGCAAACGGCAACAGATATATACAGTCTACTTAATTTAGTCCTTCTACTTCTTGTTGTTGTTGGATGGCCCCGCGACATCGTCTTGGCGAGGATGCTTCTTGCTGCTAACCGTTGGATTTTCATCGCCGCCGCTCTCATCATCGTCATTGATGTCCTCGTTGTTGTCCTCCTCGTTGAAACATTCCTCCTCATCATCATCATCGTCGTCGTCTTCATCGTCCTCCGACGGGTCCTCGTCTGTCTGGTCATCGTCTGACGACTCGGGCGGCGGCGTCCCTTCCATGATCCGGATAAAATCGAGGTCAGGGCTCGACGCCGGTCTCATGGAAGATGAGCGGGATGATTCCGAGGTTGACCTATCATCGGGCGGAAGACTGTTGGCGGAACTATCGTCCTCGATGTCGCTCGACATGGCTACGGTGTGTAGCGCGGCCGGCCGGGACGATGAAGACGGTGGAGACTGAAGCGGGGTATGAAGAAAAGAGGAATGGCAATTGAAGCGGGGGATTGACAGTTTTTATTGGTGCCTTGGTAGGCGGTTAGAATCCTGATATAATCAACCACAATTATTAGTACCCAGTCGCTCCAAATTCCCGCGGTTGCGCAGTTCTCAATGTGATAATTACACACACGGGTTGGAGCGTCCAAATGTGAAACAAGCAGTTTTCATAGGACAGTTGTCAAGCAATAGATGCGCTCAACAGTACAATATGGACCCTATGGTCGCACACATCACATCTTTCTGCCTGAAGTGGATGCACCTCATGAAGTCATTTACCCTTCAGTAGATAAAGATCCATGAATTATTGAAGCAAGCCACTCTGCTTATATGGAAGCTATTCATCTTCCCAATATGGCCCCTCCTTCTGAACGTGCTGGTCAGTTTCGGCAACCACGTCAAGCCAACACTGAAGCCACTACCAGTATTGTTCCTCAAAGGCCTCAAAAGTGGCCCAAGGTGATGACAGATAGGGAGTTGATTGTTTCACTAGATCAGAAGCAAGATAAGCATCATGATTGGCTCAAGAGGCAAATGAAGAGCATCATATCTGATCTCAACAGAGTGCGCAACCTCTCCACTAAGAATGCATTTGTTGCGCATGAAGCCAACCGTCGTGCTTGGAAGAGCCTCACACTGCTATGCTCTGAAGATGACATTGTTGCCGATGGCTTCAAGGAGAGCTTCAAATTTGGCTCCAAGCCTCCATCATCTGAGAAGTGGCGTGCTACGCCTTCACTTGAGGACTCGGATTACTCTTCTTCTGCGCCCACGATTCATGCTAGGATTGTTGATGAAGAAGAAGATGCTACTTCTCCAGCTATAGCTTCACTGCACCATGATGCTGCATCAGGCCCGTCTGCACCGCCAAACTCCAACATCGACCCGGCTGCCCCAACATCTTCGTCGCCTCCTCGGGACGTTTAGACATCCTATGCATTCATACCTTTTTGGTCATTCGATGACAAAAGGGGGAGAAGCATATGGGTTGATAGTCTTCAAGCGGGCATTTTGGGTCGGGCTTGCTATATTTTGTTAAGTTTGCAACTCTCGTTTTGAAACTCTTGGTTATTTGGGTTGTAAACTTAAGTCCTGATGGACGTCTACTATTTTTGCTACTTGTCATTTTTGGGCGACTGCTATATCTAATTTTATGCGCTTGAAGTCATTCTACAGACGCCCATTTTCCATTGTGCATTCCATTATCTTCATATTATATGTATGCACATGTTGTGACTTCATGAATAGTGGGAGATCTCCACAAAGCAAAACCTGCCATGTGCATTTGCATTCAAAAGCAAATTACTTATATGCACATCTTCAGGGGGAGCTCCTCAAATTTCATGAAGCCAAACACCTTGTTCCTTAAACTTTCACATATTTTTTATCCCCGTTGAAAATTCAACTAGTTTGTCATCAATCACCAAAAAGAGGGAGATTGTAAGTGCATCTAGTGCCACCCCTTGTTGGTTTTGGAGTATTGAAGACAAACTTGGTTGAAGGGACTAATGTGTTTGTGAGATTCACAGGACAACACAGGTAGAAGTCCCTATTGATTCGGTTTACCCATCAGAGATGACCCCTAAAAATGTATGAAGACATTGAATACAATGGTGGTTCACGAAGACATTCATGTTGAAGCTAATGACTCACGAAGACACTCACTTGAAGCCAATGGAACGCGAAGACTTAGTCTTTTGGCAGTTTCATTTTCTTCTTTCTTGATTCATAGGAACCACCGTACTATTAAGTGGGGTCGAGGTAAACAAAGTTCAGAAACTGACGTGATGCTCAACCCAATCCTATGTCTTCGAGCGAAGACAAATGAGAGAAAACCTCTTCCAGTGTTGGTTGAGTCAGCTTTTCTTGGAGCCCAAGTAAAGTTGCCGCGTGTGTTGGGATCCGACCGTTGGACACGTATCAGCTTCCCTATGACAAAAGGTCATTTCGGACATATCATGTCGGGTTGCCTCCTGGCTATAAATAGCCACCCCGTACCACCATAAATTGGTGGCTGCTCCGAGTTAGTGCATGGCTTTTGTCGTTTGAGAGCAACCCACCTCGAAGCCTTTGAGAGAGAATCCTTGCGAGGACAAAACCCAAAACACCCAGAGCCCAAAGTGATTGAGCATCACTGAAGACATTTTGTTCCGAGTGAATCGAAGACTTATTACACTTGAAGACTGTGATCTTCCAGCCGGTTAGGCATCACGTTCTGAGCATCCAAGAGTCATTGTGGATTGCCGGTGAACGAAGTCTGTGAAGGTTTGGAAGTCTACCTTGAAGACTTACCAGAGTGATTGGGCGAGATCTGCGGGTCTTAGCTCAAGGGGAATAAGGTGAAGACGTGGTCTTCTGAGTTCAATCTCAGCCTCCCTAACCAGACGTACAACTATCACAGCAGTTGGAACTGGTCAAACAAATCGCTGTCTTCCCCGAGCTACTGGTTCTATCCTTTCACTTCCTTACTCACTGTTTTGAACTGTGAAGCCTTTGCATGCTTGTCTGTGTTTGAAGATATTCCTTGAAGCCATTCATCTGTTTACTCATTTATCTTCATGCTTCTTGTGTTTATGTTCAATGCATGCTTGTATGTATGATGTCTATGCTTGTCATATCTGTTCATCTCATTCATAGGCTTCACTAGTTATCATCTTGCTTCCGCTTACTTCGAAGACATTGCCTGTTTTCGAGGCCTTTCATAAAAATCACCTATTCACCCCCCTCTAGTCAATAAATTGCACTTTCAATTGGTATCAGAGCAAAGTGCTACCTTGTTCTATGTGATTCGATTTAACCACCTGGAGTTTTAGCTATGTCGACTGCAGGGATAATCAAGGTTTCCGCTGCGTGCCCCGTCTTCGATGGCACTGACTATCCCTACTGGAAGAATAAGATGCGCATGTATCTTGAAGCCATTGACAACGACCTCTGGTATGTCGTCAAGACTGGTGTCCCCAAGGTCGGTGAAGGTATCACCGCTGCTGATGTGAAGAGGTTTGCGCAACTGGACTCGACCGCCAAGAACATCATCTTTGGTCATCTAACCAAAGGACAGTATGGTCATGTGAGTGCACTGGAGTCTGCAAAGCTTGTCTGGGACTGGCTCTCCAAGGTCAACGAGGGCATCTCATCTCAATGAGACTCCCGAATCGATGTACTTCACAATCTCTTCAACCGCTTCAAGAGACTCGAGAATGAAAATGTTCAGCTCACCTTCGATCGTCTCACTGATATCACCAATGAGATTCATGCTCTTGGCGCCACTGACATCACCAAGCATGAAGTTGTGAAGAAGCTATTGAGGTTTCTTGATAGTTCATTTGACACCTTATCACTGATGATTCAAGAGCGCCCTGATTTCAAGCAATTGGATCCTGCTGATATACTTGAGAGGCTCAATACACATGAATTCCAGCTATCTGAGAAGATAGATATCTATGGTCCTAGATATGGACGTTCTCGCGCTTTGAAAGCAAAGGATGTATCTTCATCTGAAGACTCTAACTGCCGTTCCGATGGTGCTGAAGACATTGGCAGAGAGCTTGCAATGCTCGCGAAGAAGTTCCAGAAGTTCACCAAGAAAAACCACTTCGGAAAGTCTTCAAAGTATGATTCCAAGAAGGCTGAAGCTTCCACTCGTGACTATAAGAAGAGAACTTGCCACAAATGCAAGAAGCCAGGTCACTACATGGCAGAATGTCCTCAATGGCAAAAGGAATCAAAAAAGAAGAAGAAGAGCAAGGACTCTGACTCTGATGAGAACAAGAAGAAACACTCAAAGTCTTCATCGCACAAAAGAAGTTCCTCCAGCAAAGCTCGTGCATTCATCGGCAAGGAAATGGATTCAGAGGAGGAGTCTGCTTCAGAAGAGGTGGTGGAGGAGTCAGACTTAGGTGTGGCAAGTCTGGCTTTGGCTTCAGCATTCGTTGCCAAGTCCATCTTCAGCACTGAAGACAATGGTCACTCCACCGACAATAAGGACGACGACGACTCTGCTCCTGCCTACTGCTTCATGGCAAGAGGTGCTAAGGTAACCTCATGCGCTGCCTACTTTGAAACCTCAAGTGAAGATGACTCTGAATGTGAATCCAAACCTAGCTATAAGACACTTGCTAAAATTGCAACTGAGCAACAAACTGCTATGGAAAAGATTCAAACACTGCTAGACAAAAGCGATGATCTGTTGGACGAAGAAATGAATCAAAGTCAATCCTTAATTGAAGACATTAAAAATCTTCAAGTTAAGTATGATGAGCTTCTAAGTTGTCATGATACCCTCTCATCTGATCACGAGAAGCTCTCCTATGAATATCTTCGAAGGAAGCAAGAGCTTGAGAAGCTGAGAGCGTCTCATGATGATCTTCGAACTGAAAACGATTCACTACTCGCTCAATAGATCAGTACCGCTCAGGATGATTTTGTGCCACCTTGATTGAAATGCCTCGAGCGTGATAACACTAATTCTTCTGCTGGATGTTCCACTATTTTTGAATATACAATATCTTCAACTGTTGATGTGGCCACTAACCCCTCATTTGAGGAAGACACTAATCTTACTGATGAGAATGCTAGGTTGAAGACATTGCTTGAGACTGGCATGTATAAGAGTCTCAAAGGGCATCAGACTCTTTGTGATGTCCTCAAGAAATAGATCCTGAATAGGAACCCTAGGAAAGAGGGCATTGGCTTCGAGAGAAACATAAATGTTGATGGTACATATTGGAAGCCTGAGCAGTACCCCAAAACCACTTGGGTTGCTGCAACAGGCCCGCCAGTAGACCCATCCACATTATATGGCTATACCTGTGCTAACCCCATCATCATTGATGAGTCCTTTGACTCAAACTATAAACTATTCAAAAACCTGAATGGTGAAGTGTTTGCCAGGTTTATTGGAACTAACTGCAGGAATGGTTCGCCTATGAAGAAGATCTGGGTTCCCAAAAGTCTTCTGGAAAGGCTTCCCATGAATGTCATCATGACACCACCTGGGAAGAAGACAAACCCAAGAGCAAAAGCTTCATATGGACCAAAGTCTTCATACAGACGAAAGTCTTCGTATGATCGTGCTTACACTTATGTTTCGCAGGGTTACAATGATCAGACTCATGAATATGAGAGACGTTCCTCAAACCATTATGTTCACAAATCAAAGAATTTCTCTGCTTATTCATTTGAGTACTCTAACCCCCCTGTGAAGCTATTTGCTAGGGCTTCAAAGCCAAAGTTCTCAGATGCTACACTTAGACTTATTGCTTCTAAGCCACCCCTTCAGATATGGGTGGTTAAGAATAACTGATCTTTCTTGCAGGGTCAGGTCTCCAGCCGAAAAGCATTGGGTTCTTAAGACAATGCTGGGGACCTGAATAATCTTGTCGGACGCAAGATAAAATGTCCAAATGGTCTTAGCATCTATTTCGTCCATGGATTTCTTGATGATCATCCTACTATATCCTCCAAGAAACTTACATTCTCTGAAAGTCTTCATTGTCAAATGTTTGCACTTCACAATTGTCTTGGTGAAGCCTATCCTACTAACTGCTCTATAGGGTACAGTTTCAAAAGCTACTGAATGGATCCTGGACAGTGGCTGCACCAACCATATGACTGGTGACCGAAGCTTGCTCATGGACTCTACACTTCATCCATCTACTCAAAAGCACATTACTTTTGCTGACACTGGGAAAAGCAAGGTATTGGGTCTAGGTAGGGTTGCAATCTCAAAGGATCGCCACATGGATAAAGTGATGCTTGTCGAATCCCTTGGATTCAACCTCAATCTCAACGCTTTGTGATATTGATATGATTATCATCTTTGGCAAATTTCGCTATCTTGTGCTTACGGCTTCTAACAAAACTCAAGTCTTCGAAGGTTATCGAAGCGGAGACTTGTACATGGTAGATTTATCCACAGGACCACAACTTGCCACATGTCTTCTAGCAAAAGCTTCAGAATGCTGGCTTTGGCATCGACAGCTAGGGCATGCTGGCATGAGGAACTTGCACACCCTTGTGAAGAAGAAGCACATCATTGGGATCGAGGGCGTCAAGTTCAAGAAGGATCATTTATGTGGAGCCTGCGAAGTTGGGAAGATGACTAGGGCGAAACACCCCTCGAAGACAATCATGACGACCACTCGTCCCTTCGAGCTGCTACACATGGACTTATTTGACCCTACTCATTACTCCACTCTTACTACTTCTGCACATCTATATGGCTTCATGATTGTTGATGACTATTCTCGATATACCTGGGTGCACATAATCCTGTATAAGAATGAAGTGCAGGATGTCTTCAGGCGGTTCGCCAACCGGGCCATGACCAACTATGGCGTCAAGATCAAGCACATCAGGAGTGACAATGGCACCGAGTTCAAGAACACTGGCTTTGACACCTATCTTGACGTTCTTGGCATCACTCATGAGTTATTGGCTCCATATACTCCACAGCAGAATGGCGTCGTGGAGCGCAAGAACAGAACTATCATTGAGATGGCTCGCACTATGCTCGACGAATACAAGACACCACACAAGTGGTGGCCTGAAGCCATTGATACTGCATGCCACATCATCAACATAGTATATCTTCACAAGTTCTTCAAGAAGACATCTTATGAACTAATCACTGGTAAGAAGCCAAATGTAAATTATTTCAAAGTATTTGGTGCTAGGTGCTGGATACGAGATCCACATCACACTTCCAAATTTGCACCGAAAGCACATGAGGGTTTTATGCTTGGCTATGGAAAGGATTCGCACACCTACAGGGTCTTCAACCTCTTTCACCACAAAGTGGTTGAAACTGTAGTTGTGAGGTTCGATGAGATTAACGGCTCGCAAAGAGAGCACCTGCCACATGTGATAGATGAACTCCCTCCAAGTGAATCCATCAAGCTAATGGGTACTGGAGACATAACACCCACTGAGGAACCCGGAGATGAAGAAGTTGTGATACCTGCTCCTGTCCAGAGTGAAGTCAATGATCAGCCTGAAGATAATGCTAAGCCTGAAGACAATGCTCAGCAACACCAAAGTCTTCGCCCTGTACATCCTCGCGTGGCCAATGAAGTTCAGATCGAGAAGATAATTGACAACATCAATGCACCTGGTCCTCTCACTCGCTCAAGAGCCACACAGCTAGCAAACTTTTGTGGACACTTCACTTTCGTCTCCATCACAGAACCCACCAGAATCACTGAAGGTTTCATGGAACCAGAATGGATTCAAGCTATGCAAGAAGAGCTTCAGCAATTTGAGCTCAATAATGTGTGGGAACTCGTCAAGCGTCCTGACCCTCGCAAGCACAACACTATTGGAACCAAATGGATCTACCGCAACAAGCAAGATGAACATGGTCAAGTTGTCAGAAACAAAGCCCGTCTAGTTGCTCAAGGTTACACACAAGTGGAAGGAATTGACTTCGATGAAACCTTTGCTCCTGTGGCTAGACTTGAAGCCATCCGCATACTTCTTTCTTATCCCAATCATCATGATATCCTCTTATATCAAATGGATCTGAAGAGTGCCTTTCTCAACAGCAAAATTGAAGAAGAAGTCTATGTTGCTCAACCACCTGGGTTTGAAGATCCAAAGCACCCTGACAAGGTCTATAGGCTCAACAAGGCACTGTATGGCCTCAAACAAGCTCCACGAGCCTGGTAAGACACACTCAAGGAATTTCTGAAAAGCAAAGGCTTCAAACTTGGTTCACTTGATCCCACTTTCTTCACCAAATCATATGATGGTGAACTGTTTGTATGCCAAATCTATGTGGATGACATTATCTTCGACTGCACTGACAAACGATATAGTGATAAGTTCAGTCAGATGATGCAAGAGCAATATAAAATGTCCATGATGGGAGAGCCGAAATTCTTTCTTGGTCTTCAAATTTGTCAACAACGCAATGGCATCTTCATATCACAAGAGAAGTATCTCAAGGACTGCTTGAAGAAGTTTGGTATGCAAGATTGCAAGGGCTACAAGACACCAATGCCAACCAATGGTCATCTGAGTTCTGACGACAATGGTAAAGAGTTCCATGATTGGTTGTTTATTGTACTTATGTGCATCTAGGCCAGATATAATGCTTAGCGTTTGCATGTGTGCCCGATTCCAAGCCGCACCAAAGGAATCACATCACCTCGCAGTGAAGCGAATACTTCGATATTTGGCTCACACCCCAACGCTAGGATTATGGTATCCAAAGGGCTCAGAGTTTGATTTGGTTGGATTCTCCGATTCTGATTATGCTAGAGATAGGGTGGATCACAAGTCCACATCAGGCACTTGTCACTTTCTTGGACATTCACTTGTATGTTGGTCTTCAAAGAAGCAGAACTGCGTATCACTCTCCACTGCTGAAGCCGAATACATTGCTGTTGGATCTTGCTGTGCTCAGCTTCTCTGGATGAAGCAAACCCTGAAGGACTACGACATCAACAAGAAGAAAGTACCCCTATTCTGTGACAATGAGAGCGCCATCAAGATTTCACACAATCATGTCCAGCACTCCAAGACGAAGCATATTGAGATCAGGCATCATTTCCTTCATGATCATGTGCTCAAGGAAGGCATTGACATCATTCACGTCAACACTGAAGATCAGCTGGCAGATATCTTCACGGAGCCTTTGGATGAGAAGAGGTTTTGCAAGTTGCGGTGTGAGCTAAATATCTTAGAATCCTCAAATGTCCAGTGAATGGACACACATCCTAACGCTTATGCATTATTGATAACTATGATGTACAACACATGAAGTAACATATGTCTTCAATTCATGAAGATGTACACTCTAAGTGTGAAGATATTAACGCGGAATTTGACTTTAGTGAGCCACGATAATTGTGCGCCGTGTCTGGGTCTAATACTTCCTATACGGTGGGTAACGCCACCACCAAATTTTCTTGAAGATTTTCATTTGGCGTCACATCTATTGCACTATCTTCTTGATTTGGTTTGTCTTCACCAATGGTTTTATCTTCGCACTTTGTTTAATCTCATTGCCTATACTATATATATATGAGTTTGTCCTCAACAACATTCACTTATAGCTATGTCTTCAAACTGTGTTTTCTGAACTAAGTGAATGTGATCGGACCCTTATCCCCTCTATGCTTATCTCTTCCAATCTCTCTAAATCTTAAAATGCATTCTATTCGACACATGTTGATTGTCTTCACTGTGTCCTTGTCAGTCGAAGATTTTGAGACCAAAATTTTAAAACATTTTTATATCCTTATTATCCATTTTACCGGCCGCCGTAGAAGCCGGAACGACCTCCCGCCAAAACTGCTAAGTAGTGGGGTCCAGGCGTGGCAGTAAAATAGCACATTTGTGCCACGTGTCGAGCAAATGCGTATCGCCAAGGGCAAAATAGTCATTCCACCTAGGCCGACCCTTCCCTTATAAATACTTCGCCCCCGCATCCATTAATGCTCTTCACATCTGTCGCCATCGCCTCCATACAACCCTAGCGCCGCCGCTAGTTCCATCGATGCCCGAGATGAAGCACTTAGCTGTCGTGACCTTTTCGACGCCGTACTCACGCCGGCCATGGACATCTTCTCACCGCCGCTGTTGTAGCTGTCTTCCACTGCCAAGTTAGGGCATGGGAGATCGAACTGCTCAGCTTCCGTCGAGCTTCGTTGAGCTGTTCATCGAGCGGTAAATAAAACTCACCTTTTTTACTGTTTGTTTGATCCAAAACTTTTCCATAAATCTTCAGAAGTTGTTCTTTCACCTTCAAATATTTATCTTCAGCCATGTACATCTCATATCTTGCAGAGTTCCTTCACTTATGCTATATTTTGTATGATTCCTCACTTGTACCTATTTTTGAATTTGTACAAATCTGGAACCAACACACTGTAAGTGAATGTCTTCCCACTATGAGGTCATTGTCTTCAAACTAATTTATCTTCAAAATCCTCTGAGAATGCATATGACCTCTCCTCCTTCCCTCGCATCTCTAATTCTTTCACAGGTACATGTCCATGGGGGAGTCTATTGGTTCTCATAGTCTGAATTCATTTGCAGACTTCTTACAGCTTCATCTTGATTCTCCTGAAGCCAGTTCCTGTCAAATCAGCAGAGTGAGGCCAATCAGCCCCTTGAAGCCAATGGCTGGTGGTAAATCCGCAAAGAAGGGAGGAAGACCAAGGCGAGCTAACACTGCTCTTGACCTCTCTCCAGATCTATATGAGCAATACAAGTCAGATCCAGAGGAAACTTACGGAGAACGCAAGTCACGTGTGCAGTGGATCAGAAGATATTGGGCTGAGCAATGGTTCTACTATCATTTTGTTACACCAGAATATGCTGACAAAAATGCAGTCAGGCCACCATGGGTTGATATTGTGTACCGAAAGCTTATTCCGAAGAGAAAGGTTGATGCCATTGCTCAACACTTCTATCCATGCATGGTTCGAGGTGTGAAGCCACAAGATGCTGACCCATCCAGTATTAGATGGTGTCGTGAAGATGACCTCTTTGAAGCCAATTACCAGTTTGCAAAGGGTTCGGCTAAGCAGAACAAGAAGGATTATGGTGTTGACTTCAACCCTGGTCCGGCAGAACCAAGGCCCGATGGCTCCCGTCAAGCAGATCCAAATCTGACTGGGCCATGGGATAATCTTCATGCATATATTGAGCATATCAACGCTCTTCATGCTGCCGCAGCTGCTGCTCGCGGAGAAGCTCCTACTAAAGACATTGCTCCTACCTCCCCCAAGACACAGAGAAAGCCTAAAGCTTCTAAAGCTAAAGAGGGCAATCTTCAAAGTCCGCTACCGCACCAAAAGCTTCAAGAGTGAAGCCAATGAAAACTGCACCTCCTGAATCCAGTGTGCAATCTGAAGATGTATCTCGCAACTCTCCAAAGAGAAAGCAATCTGCAGGGCGAGGCCCTAAACCAACAAGTACCCTTCGGGATGATGATGCCATCATTGATTTGTCTGATGATGAGTTTAATGATGATGCTCTCGAGCAACTCATCAAGAACAAGCAGGAAGAGGCCGATATCTTCAAGGACCTACCTCTGTTCGACCACGACATTCTAAATAATTTCATTGATGAATGGTTTCACGACCCATCTCTGTCAATTGACGATCTGCAGCTTCCAATTGACATAAGTGTCACCTTCCAAGGCTTCATCAACCAGGAACTTGCAGTCATGCAAAAAGTACTTGAGCAGAAGAATAAGATTGAGCATGAAAATCAGCTTTTCAAGAAGCATCTTGCCAAGTTCAGCGTCAAGGAAATTCAGGGTTACAAGAAGATGATGGCTGAACTGAAAGACGAATTTCAAAAGTGTCGCGATGACGCCAAAGGTGCCAGGGAACGCCTCAAGTACTATGCTGAGAAGAGAGTGCAAGCCCACAATGAGGGCTTAAAGAGAAAAGCACTTGGCCATCCAGCAATTGATCCGAAGCTGATCAAGAAGAAGAAGAAGCCTGTGACCCCTGCTGCTGAGGCACCAAGGCAAGATGTGACCAAGATTGTCTTCCCGCCAAGCTTTTCTGGCTCGAAGCCATCTGTGCCATCAATTGCTTCAGAAAATAAGAAAACACAGCAAGCTGAAGCCGAAGCTCGCAAGCGCAAGCAAATCGATGCCTCTACTGTCTCTCCATCTCAGAAGCGCCAAAAGACGATGTCTTCAAAGGCTTCATCAGCTCCTCAAGATCTGCTGCTTGTGATGCCAATCTCTGTGGTACCCTCTGTTTCAGAAAATACAGAAAGAAGAGTTATAGTGCATGAACCTGCTTCCACAGAGGTTCCTGTTACTGAAGATATTCCAGCTGTTGAGTGAGCCTATCAGCATTGGCAGATCCCTGACGCCAATGGCTACTGATGAGTGCTGGGATGAGCAGCCTCATGAAGAGATCCTCACCACTCCACCTCCTCAAACAGCAACCCCTGATATGCCGCAGATGTAAGGAACGCGTGAAGCCATGGAGGAAGATCCTAAATCTCCAAAGGCGTCACCATCCTTTCGAAGGCTTCGCCGTGGCCCTAAACTTTCAGCCTCCATGTCACGTATTCTTCAGGAGGATGTGCATCAAGAAGCTTCTGTTTCTCAAGATGTTGTGCAAGGACATGTTCCTCCTAGTACCACCGCACAAACAGAAGATGCACCAGTTGAAACAGTTTTGATTGCATCAGCTGAAGCCAATCCTGCGCTAGAAGCCCAACAGACTGAAGACATTCCAGCTGCAACACCTGAACCTATTCAAGAGCCGGTAGGCCCTTGTGCCTGGAGTCATTTTGAGTGAAATTCATGAAGCTCTTGCTCCTGCTCCTGACGCCATTGCTTCAACTGAAGCCAATGTGCCCAATACTTCTTTGGCCTACAATCGAGCTGGTGAGCTTGTTCCTCTCTTGTGGCCAACTCTCACTCCTCCAGTGCAGCATGGCCTGCAATATGAGTTCAACATCAACAATCGGCCACTCGTTCAGAGGCCTATGCCCAGAATGCCAAGGCTTCATAGCGCACCATCAACTGACTGTTCATTTAGTGTCGCTGCTTTTCAAAATGAGAACACGTTCTTTGACAGCTCCAAGAATCCCTTCAAGAAGACACAGATATCTTCGGACAGATTCTGGACTCACCATCAGTGCAGCTACTATATGTGTGTCCTGTATAATCAAGACCAAATTCATCCTCACCGGCATCTAGATCGTGAAGCCATGTGTGGACTCCCTTGCTTGGACCAAGCTTTGGAATGATCAGAGATGTTGGATTTTTGCCCTTTGTCACAGACAAGGAACACTTGAATGAGGAGCTCATACTCCAATTTTATGCAACTCTCCACATTTCTGGCTTCAACAGGGACCCCAAGAGTTGGACCCTTGAGTGGATGACTGGGGATGTTCATCATGAAGCCAAACCTCAAGACCTTCTCAAGCTCACCACTATGCCCACTCCTGGTGACTTCTACAATCCAGGTTGTGCTGCTTATGAGAAGGAAGTTGAAAGCATCTTCCAGAAGCCAGAGCCGAACATGACTGAAATGCTCACAATGATGAAGCCATAGCCATTTGAAGCTGAATGCCCCAAGGAGTTCTTCGTCAATGACCTTGAGTACTTGCCTCGAACTGTATATCACATTCTTTGCAACACTCTATGGCCAATCAAAGGGCATTCATCTTCAGCCAAGCTTGAAGGCGCCATGAAGACATTGGTCTACTATGTCATCAATGGCATCAGATTCAACACCCATGATTTCTTCATCCGACAGCTTGCTGCCTCTGGGATGGATCTGTTTGGCCTCAAGTGTTATGCGCCATGGATCATGCGCCTCATCAAGTTTCGCTCAACAGTACAATATGAACCCTATGGTCGCACACATCACATCTTTCTGCCTGAAGTGGATGCACCTCATGAAGTCATTTACCCTTCAGCAGATAAAGATCCAAGAATTGTTGAAGCAAGCCACTCTGCTTATATGGAAGCTATTCATCTTCCCAATGTGGCCCCTCCTTCTGAACGTGCTGGTCAGTTTCGGCAACCACGTCAAGCCAACACTGAAGCCACTACCAGTACTATTCCTCAAAGGCCTCAGAAGCGGCCTAAGGTGATGACAGAAAGGGAGTTGATTGTTTCACTACATCAGAAGCAAGATAAGCATCATGACCGGCTCAAGAGGCAAATGAAGAGCATCATATCTGATCTCAACAGAGTGCGCAACCTCTCCACTAAGAATGCATTTGTTGCGCATGAAGCCAACCGTCGTGCTTGGAAGAGCCTCACACTGCTATGCTCTGAAGATGACCTTGTTGCCGATGGCTTCAAGGAGAGCTTCAAATTTGGCTCCAAGCCTCCATCACCTGAGAAGTGGCATGCTACGCCTTCACTTGAGGACTCGGATTACTATTCTTCTGCGCCCACGATTCATGCTAGGATTTTTGATGAAGAATATGATGCTACTTCTCCAGCTATAGCTTCACTGCACCACGATGCTGCATCAGGCCCGTCTGCACTGCCAAACTCCAACATCGACCCGGCTGCCCCAACATCTTCATCGCCTCCTCGGGACGTTTAGACATCCTATGCATTCATACCTTTTTGGTCATTCAATGACAAAAGGGGAAGAAGCATCTGAGTTGATAGTCTTCAAGCGGGCATTTTGGGTCGGGCTTGCTATATTTTGTTAAGTTTGCAACGCTCGTTTTGAAACTCTTGGTTATTTGGGTTGTAAACTTAAGTCCTGATGGACGCCTGCTACATTTGCCACTTGTCATTTCTGCGCGACTGCTATATCTGATTTTATGCGCTTGAAGTCATTCTGCAGACGCCCATTTTGCATTGTGCATTCCATTATCTTCATATTATATGTATGCACATGTTGTGACTTCATGAATAGTGGGAGATCTCCACAAAGCAAAACCTGCCATGTGCATTTGCATTCAAAAGCAAATTACTTATATGCACATCTTCAGGGGGAGCTCCTCAAATTTCATGAAGCCAAACACCTTGTTCCTTAAACTTTCACATATTTTTTTATCCCCGTTGAAACTTCAACCAGTTTGTCATCAATCACCAAAAAGGGGGAGATTGTAAGTGCATCTAGTGCCACCCCTTGTTGGTTTTGGAGTATTGAAGACAAACTTGGTTGAAGGGACTAATGTGTTTGTGAGATTCACAAGACAACACAAGTGGAAGTCCCTATTGATTCGGTTTACCCATCAGAGATGACCCCTAAAAATGTATGAAGACATTGAAGACAATGGTGGTTCACGAAGACATTCATGTTGAAGCTAATGGCTCACGAAGACATTCACTTGAAGCCAATGGAACGCGAAGACTTAGTCATTTGGTAGTTTCATTTTCTTCTTTCTTGAGTCATAGGAACCACCATACTGTTATGTGGGGTCGAGGTAAACAAAGTTCAGAAACTGACGTGATGCTCAACCCAATCCTATGTCTTCGAGCGAAGACAAATGAGAGAAAACCTCTTCCAGAGTTGGTTGAGTCAGCTTTGCTTGGAGCCCAAGTAAAGTTGCCGCGTGTGTTGGGATCCGACCGTTGGACACGTGTCAGCTTCCCTATGATCCAAGGTCAATATGGACATATCATGTCGGGTTGCCTCCTGGCTATAAATAGCCACCCCTACCACCATAAATTGGTGGCTGGTCCGAGTTAGTGCACGACTTTTGTCGTTTGAGAGCAACCCACCTCGAAGCCTTTGAGAGAGAATCCTTGCGAGGACAAAACCCAAAACACCCAGAGCCCAAAGTGATTGAGCATCACTGAAGACATTCTATTCCGAGTGAACCAAAGACTTATTACACTTGAAGACTGTGATCTTCCAGCCGGTTAGGCGTCACGTTCTGAGCATCCAAGAGTCATTGTGGATTGCCGGTGAACGAAGTCTATGAAGGTTTGGAAGTCTACCTTGAAGACTTACCAGAGTGATCGGGCGAGATCTGCGGGTCTTAGCTCAAGGGGAATAACGTGAAGACGTGGTCTTCTGAGTTCAATCTCAGCCTCCCTAACCAGACGTACAACTGTCACAGCAGTTGGAATTGGTCAAACAAATCGCAGTCTTCCCCGAGCTACTGGTTCTATCCTTTCACTTCCTTACTCACTGTTTTGAACTGTGAAGCCTTTGCATGCTTGTCTGTGTTTGAAGATATTCCTTGAAGCCATTCATCTGTTTACTCATTTATCTTCATGCTTCTTGTGTTTATGTTCAACGCATGCTTGTATGTATGATGTCTATGCTTGTCATATCTGTTCATCTCATTCATAGGCTTTGCTAGTTCTCATCTTGCTTCCGCTCACTTCGATGACATTGCCTGTTTTCGATGCCTTTCATAAAAATTGCCTATTCACCCCCCTCTAGTCGATAACTAGCACTTTCACCTGGCAATGTTAAATATTCAGGATGGGTGGGGGCATTAACTCAACTTAAATGATGAACTTAGCACTAACCTCTAAGGGGCAACTGAGAAACCGTCTGCCAATGTCAAATCCCTCCGTGCATACACGTTGAGTGGGTGTGTGTCCGTGCGCACAACTCAGCTTTTGGTACTTCTCAGTGGCGCAAAACTCAGAGTCGAACTCATGTTGCGGGAGTCTGGAGTCATACTCCGGATCTGGCGGTTGATCGCTTTCCTGGGTGGGGGGAGCGGGGGTCATTCAGGACGGATTGAGCAGGGAGCTACTTTAATTTGGACATGCTAAAAAAGATCGGGATTGATTGGAACCTGACAAGACGATTCGGATCCGTAGTACACCAGGCTTCTGATGACCTTAGGCAAGCACTCGGTGGTGACCGCCGTCGTGGCGGTGCCGCCCATCGCGCTGCCGAGAGCAATGATACGAGCCGGAGCAACCGCACCGAAACCATCAGCACCACTCGTCCGCATTCCCCCAATGTCAGCGCCACGCGAGGGAATTTGGGGGCTATCTAGGGATTTGGGGGAAATGGGGAAACTGTGGGGATATGACAATGGTCGGGAACTACTTATCGCACTCTGTTGTATACTGCACACGGTTTGTACATATCGTTTGGGTTCGATATTACAACTTCACACACGATTTCCACACCAAACCATGTGAGAAGACAACGTGCGTGACACATGGTTCCCGTGACATAACCGTATGTGATGTACTACCCGGTACATATGGGGATGCAGTAATGGAGTTAATACTGTAAACAGCCGCTCTGCTGATACCTGTCAAAAAATAAAAACATTCGCTCTGCAGATAGAGATGGGGGGCGGCGGGCGAGGCAGCGGCTACCGGATAGGAGGTCAATCCTTGATCGGTCAGTGATGGCGGTGTGATAGGAGGTCAATCCTCGGTCGGCGGCGGGAGATAGGAGGAGATCTCAACCCTCGAGGTCGGCGGCGGCGTGATTGGAGCACATCCCTCGCGGTCGAAGGCGGGATAGTGGAGCTCAAACTTCAGGCGGATGCCCCACTAAGCTTTGCTCCTCGACCTTGCTGTCTCGGCGTGCTGCGGCATCGCGCTTCTGTGTCTGCTGGGTGGAGGTCGCCGCGCGGCTAATTAATTAAGGTATTCTTTTCGTTGAGTGGCTTAATTAAGGTATTCAATTCATAAGGGTAGTATACTGTACTCTGCGTGTAAATTGACTGGTCATTAATTTGTGTCATCGTACGGCTAGATAAACAATATGGAGCGCCCTCTGTAAATTATGAATATAAAATCTTGTGATTTATGCACACATCTTTGGGCATCAATTAATCCATTTATTAATGCTTTTTTTAATTACCCCTCGTGTGGTGCAGATGGAACGATCTGAATGGATGAAGGATCGGAGAAGCTCAAAGTTTGTGAGTGGCGTGACGGAGTTCATAACTTTGGCTGAAAGGACAAAGAAGAGAGTCCGTAACGACGATTATTGTGTCCATGCAAGGATTCTGGCAATACAGAGTCACATAAAGTTACAGACATCGAGTACCACTTAGTCAAGCGGGGATTCATGGATGGATATACACGTTGGACTAGACACGGTGAAGAGCCGGTCATGGATGAAGGTAACCAGGGCGGCGAGATGCCATACCCCGATCAGAGTCACATGGATGTTGAATCTAACCTTGGGGCTCAGACGTCAAGCTACCAACGGAACAGAGACAATCGAAAAACCCCACTGGAAAACCAAGACGGTGACGAAGACGACGACCTTGATGGTATGCCACATTTTGGTGCTATGATTGCAGATTTCCAGGGCCAAATAAAGATATGGTTGGGTACAAGGATCTGCCAACCATTGATGCAGACTCAAAGAAAGATTTGTATCCAGGTTGCAAAAAGAAATATTCCAAGTTGAGTTCCACATTGGCGCTTCTCAGATTTAAAGCAGAAAACAGTCTATCAAACAAGGGCTTCACAGAGTTGTTAGGTCTTTTCAAAGACATTCTTCCAGAAGATAATGTGCTCCCCAAAAGCACGAACGAAGCAAAGAAAGTTGTTTGCCCATTGGAACTTGAAGTCCAGAAGATACACGCTTGTGTGCATGATTGTATGTTGTACCACGGTGAGTACAAAGATTTGCGTGCATGTCGCATATGCAAGCATCCATGATACAAGCGCAGGAGAGCAAAGGACAAGTACAAATTGGACGATGAGATCAATACAGGAATCCCGTTCAAGGTTGTTTGGTACTTGCCTTTAATTCCAAGGTTGAAGCATTTGTTTGCAAACCCTAGAGAGGCAAAGAGGTTGCGGTGGCATCATGATGAGCGAATTGCGGATGAATATTTGAGGCACCCGAAAGATGGGGCTCAGTGGGAGTCAATCGAGGAAAAGTATAAAGACTTTGCCAAGGATCCTAGAAGTATATGGCTCGGGGAGTGTACGGACGGGATGAATCCCTTTGGCGATATGAGCACCAAACACAGCACATGGCCGGTGCTTTTGTGCATATATAACCTTGCTCCTTGGTTGTGTATGAAGAAAAAATACATCATGATGTCAATGATTATCCAAAGCCCGAAGCAACTGGAAATGAAATCGACATTTACTTTCAGCTACTGGTAGAAGAACTGCTGACATTGTGGGTAAAAGTGCCTGGTGTAAAATGTTATGATGCTTACAAAAAGGAGATTTTTGATCTACATGCGTTGCTGCTGCACACCATTCAAGATATGCCGGCATTAGGCAACATGTCGGGGCAGAAAACAAGGGGAGATGTAGGATGTGTCACAGGATAGCGAGTAGATTTCTTCCCAACTCACGCAAAACCATGTATTTGCATCATCGTAGATTCTTACCGAGGGAACACCCATACCGAAAGATGAAAGCTGGATTTGATGGTACGGTAGAGGTAGGTTTAGGCCCAAGACCTTATTCTGGGAAGGAGGTCCATAGAATGGCTAAAAAAATTGAAGTTGTGCTTGGCAAGGGACCCGGTTCGTCGTCGAAAAAAACACCCAGGACGCAAGTGTATAAGAAGAAATCAGTGTTCTGGCAATTACCTTACTGGGAGATTCTAAGTGTACGTCACTGCATCGATGTCATTTACATAGAGAAGAACGTATGTGAAAGCATCCTTGGAACTCTGCTCAAGATTAAATGTAAAACAAAGGATGGTCATGGAGCACGACTCAATATGCTTGGTGATCAACCAAAACACATGAATGAAGCAGAAGATGGTGGCAAATTCCTCCACATTCGCCAGAGTTACAATTTCACCGCAAAAGAAGCAAAAGAGTTCTACAATTATTTGTTGTCAATTAAGACACCCTCTTCCTACTCCGCAAACATCATAAGTCTCGTGGATGTGAGCTCGGGTAAAATGAAGTTGGCACACATGAAGTCACATGATTGCCACGTAATGTTGACACAAATCCTCCCGGTGGCCATCAGGAATTTGATGGACACAGACATAAGAAACACACTCATTGATCTCTTCTTCAACCAACTATGGCAGAAAGTGGTAAATCGTGAGGAGCTAGATTATATGCAAGAGGATATTGCAAGAATATTGTCCAACCTAGAGATGTTTTTCCCACCGTCATTCTTTGATGTCATGGTCCATCTCACTGTGCACCTTGTCGACGAGATAAAGTAATGTGGTCCTGTGTTTCTTCACAACATGTATCCCTTCGAGCGGTTCATGGGAATATTGAAGCGCTATTGTCGGAACCGATATCATCCAGAGGCAAGCATCCTACAAGGTTATACCGCGGATGAGGTGGTTGAGTTTTGCACCGAATAGATGAAACAAAGACCTATAGGTTTGCCCCTCTCTCGCCATGAAGGAAGGCTTGCTGGTAAGCCGGTCCGTGCTGGTGCACCACACGCTGCACCCGGAGATGAGACCGATCAAGCCCATTTAACGGTACTGCTTAACAGCCCAGTTCTCGACGCTTATGCTGAAGAACACTTGGCGGAGATACGACGAAGCTTCTTACCCATGGTGCATCCATTAGATGTCATGATGAAGGCGCACAATAAGGACTACGTCAGATGGCTGAAGGATCATTTGTCACGCGGATCCATGGATGACATTGCAACGTGGTTGGCACAAAAGCCATCACCTACGGTATTGAGGTACCAAGCATATGACATAAATGGCTACACGTTCTGCACTGAGGAACGTGATAAGAAGACATCATATCAGAATAGCTCCATTCAAATAGAATGCATAACTACAGATGAAGCTGATAAAAGGGTATACTATGGAACCATCGAAGAGATTTGGGAGCTTAACTATGTGAAAGTTAAGGTGCCATTATTCAGGTGCAAATGGGTCCCTCTTAGTCAGGTAAAGGTTGATGAATACAGGAAGACCTGTGTTAACATGACAAAGATGGCATATCACAAGGACCCATTCATTCTTGCCAGTGATGCAACCCAGATTTTCTATGTGAAAGACCCGTTGCATAAGAACTGCCATGTAGTGATGCGTGGGAAGAGGAGGGTACTGGGCGTCGAGGGTGTTGCTAATGAGGATGAGTACAATGAATTTGCTGAGATGCCAGCGAAGGGATCACGCACCAAACATAAAGTGAGGCTTAAAATCATTAGAAATCCTAAGTTCATTCGGGGTCAACCTACTGAACCCAGTTCGCCCATGTACATGGGAATTAATATGTAACACTATTTATTATGTCTATTCTGCAACTTAATTCATTCAATTAGAACTGTCGCATGTATTGAATTGTGAGTTATGCCCGGCCTTCTGTTGATCTAAGAATGATTAATATGTTGACCTTGATATGTCGTCAGCACAGGTAATAAGTTTGAACTATTTATGATTATATACCCTATAGCTAGCACACTCAATTGATCTCACTCCAGTATGTATGAACAGAACATATGCAATCTGGTCTGCAAATAGCACACGGTTCATTCACGAAAGGCATGTGCCTAACAAAACGTGGCCGATGACCCCTGCTGCGCGTGATGTGAGTCGTGTGTTCTGATTGGCCAGAACCCAAACCCCATGGATCGTACGTCTGCACCGTTGGATGCACACAGATCGAACGGCAATCCTCATCCCTTTCATCACCACATGCAGTTGTAGTTGGGATTTGATTTATATGCACTAAATGCCCCGAAATGCGCCAGAAAATCAAACCTAGGGTATAATAGTGATTGCGTATTGTGGACAAAATTCAAGGCGAAACGATGAAGTCGCCAGCAACTGGAGTTCGAATTGCCATGTCTCCTTTTGGAAACTATGATCCTTCTTGTGAGATGCTCTGGTTTCCAAGGAACGATCATCCAAAATTGTGCCAAACTTTACCAAAAAATTTCACGAGGTCTTGAGAGCACGCCATGGTTGCACACCGATTTTCATGATTTTTGGACTCCATCTGCATTTCCTGTAATTAATACCAACAAGACCAATGCCGGTGGCCGCATCTCGCATCCGAAATGTTTGAAAATTCTTCCCATTCCTTGAACATGAATGAAAACACGCAAAGCGACACACAAATGATTTTGTAGACCTGTTTTGCATGTAGCCCACATGTAGTTGCGGTTGGGATTTGATTTATATGCACAAAATGCATGATAAATGCAAAAATGGCTTAAATATAGCAAACGAGACCCGAAATGCGCCAGAAAATCAATACTTGGGTGTAATGGTGATTGTGTACCGTGGAATTTTTTTTTGAGGCAAAACGATAAAGTCATCGACAATTGGTGTCCGAATTGCCACGTCTCCTATTGGGAACTATGATCCTTCTTGTGAGATGCTCCGGTTTGCAAGGAGCAATCATCATAACTTGTGCCAAACTTTACCAAAAAATTTCCATCCGCATTTCCTGTAATTAAATTACCAACAAGCCCTACGCCGGTGGCCGCATCTCGCGGCCGAAATGTTTGAACATTCTTCCCGTTTCTTGGACAATGAATTAAAACTAGCAAAGCGACACATAAATGATTTTTACACCTTCTTAGCTAACACCCACATGTAGTTGTAGTATGGTTTTGATTTATATGCACTAAATGCATGGTAAATGCAAAAAATGTCTTAAATATAGCAAACGAGACCTGAAATGCCCCAGAAAATCTAACCTAGGGTATGATGGTGATTGCGTACGGTGGAAAAAAATTCTAGGCGAAACGTTGAACTCATGTCTTCATTCAAAATTACCACGTCTTCATTTCAAACGAAATTATGCTGCTCCTTGATGTAGATGTTTTCCAATAGCACACGGTGCATTCACGAAAGCCGTGTGCCTATCAAACCGTGGTTGATGACCCCTACTGCGCGTGATGTGAGTCGTGCGTTCTGATTGGCCAGAAACCAAACCCCACGGATCGTATGTCTGCACCGTTAGATGCACCCAGATCGAACGGCGATCCTCATCCCTTTCATCACCACATGCAGTTGCAGTTGGGATTTGATTTATATGCACTAAATGCCCGGTAAATGCAAAAAATTGCTTAAATATAGCAAAAGAGCCCCGAAATGCGCCAGAAAATCAAACCTAGGGTATAATAGTGTTTGCGTACCATGGAAAATAATTTCAGGCAAAACGATGAAGTCACCAGCAATGGAGTTCAAATTACCACATCTCCTTTTGGAAACTATGATCCTTCTTGTGAGATGCTCCGGTTTCCAAGGAGCGGTCATCCAAACTTGTGCCAAACTTTATCAAAAAATTTCCATGGGGTCTTGAGAGCACGCTATGGTGACACACTGATTTTCGTGATTTTTGGACTCCATCTGCATTTCCTGTAATTAAAATACCAACAAGACCTACGCCGGTGGCCGCTTCTCGCATCCGAAATGTTTGAAAAATCTTCCAATTCCTTGGATAATGAATGAAAACATGCAAAGTGACTCAGAAATGTTTTTGTTAGACCTTATTTGCCAACACCCACATGTAGTTGCGGTTGGTATTTGATTTATACGCACAAAATGCACGGTAAATGCAAAAATGGCTTAAATATAGCAAACGAGACCCGAAATGCGTGAGAAAATAAATACTGGCATGTAATGGTGATTGCATACCGTGTAAAAAAATTCGAGGTGAAACGATAAAGTAACCAACGATCGGAGTCCGAATTGCCACGTCTCCTATTGGGAACTATGATCCTTCTTGTGAGATGCTCCGGTTTGCAAGGTGCGACCATCGTAACTTGTGCCAAACTTTACCAAATTCTTTCCACTCAGTCTTGAGATCGTGCCATGATGACACACCGATTTTCACGATTTTCGAAGTCCATCCGCATTTCCTGTAATTAAATTACCAACAAGCCCTACACCGGTGGCCGCATCTCATGGCCGAAATGTTTGAAAATTCTTCCCGTTTCTCGGACAATGAATAAAAACTAGCAAACCGACACAAAAATGATTTTTACACCTTTTTTGCTAACACCCACATGTAGTTACAATAGGGTTTTGATTTATATGCACTAAATGCATGGTAAATGCAAAAAATTGCTCTAAATGTAGCAAACGAGACCTGAAATGCGCCAGTAAATCAAACCTAGGTTATGATGGTCATTACGTACCATGGAAAAAAATTCGTGGCGAAACGTTGAACTCACGTCTTCATTTCAAAATTTACCATGTCTTCATTTCAAATGAAATTATGTTGTTTGTGCACACGGACTAGTAGAGGCTTCCGTTTGCATAGGCCTTTCCGCACCACGACCGGCGCCCTTTTTTCACCGAAGCCGCCAACTACTCCCCCACCGCCCGCCCCCGTTTCACTCAATAGTCCGCATATTCTTCCAAAACTCCATCGCCAGCTCCCCCCTCCCCTAGATCCAAACCAGAACCCTATCCGGCGCCGGCGTGCTCAACCCGGCCGTGTGCCCGCTCTTCGGCATGAACCCTATCCGGCGCCGGCGTGGTCAACCCGGCCGTGTGCCCGCTACCGTTCCCAACACGCGGCTGCCCGCGCCTCACCGTCTTCGTATGCCCGCTAGCCGCCCTCGACCATATCGATCCTCAAGCCCTGCCAAGAGCAATCAATGTCGCCCTTCAACCGACGACTCTCTCCTTGCCACAACAGCTCTCACGTGCTTCCCCCGAGGAACCTAATACTTGTAATCCGACGGCTGATGCATCAACCTGTGATCAGCCCACCCGACATCGTGCCGTACAGGCCATGTCATCGTCCGCCCCTGAGCAGCCAGTGGCAAGGCCTACAACTGCTAAAGACGCACCACTGGTTCTGATGCCGGCCACTGAAGCAGCAGGGGAGACACAGCAGCAGTGCATGCTCAGCAGACCAACCCGGTGGAACGGACTGCTAAGCAGTCAGAAGGTCTGAAACCGCCTGCTCATCAGTCCGTCGGTTCGCAGCCTCGTGATCAGCATACTGATGCGTCGGCACTGCCTGCTCAGCAAACCAACACGTTGGCACAGCCTCCTCAGCACACCGACGTGTTGCCACCACCTGCGCAGAAGCCCGACATAGCTTCACCGCCTGGTCAGCAGTCCGACGCCTCTGCTCCTACAGCTCAGTAGTCCGTCACAGTAGCACCGCCAGCTCAGCAGTCTGGTGTAGCTAAACCATCTGCTCAGTAGCCCGTCGTATCTTCACTGCCTGCTCAGCAGTCCGTCTATCAACGATCCAGACCTTGCACCAGAAGTGCTTCAAGACTAAGAGGAAAGCGGCCACGGGCACACCCGCGAGGAAGCGGCCCCCGAGACCGAGGAAGAATGCGAATGATAGCCTCTTACTAAAAGCACTCATCACCCAGAACCAAATTACCAGCAAGTTGTTCGAATTGGAGAGTTATACTGGTTCTGACAGCTTGCCCGATGAAGAAGTCGAAAGGATACTTGCTAAAAATAAAGCAGACGTACTTGTAGCACGCAAGTACGTCCATGGCCAGCCATTTCTTGTTGACGAATACTTAGAGGAGTGCAGTTCTAGTTGCCGCAAATTACATAAGTATTGCAGGGATGAAATGTTAGAAGGTCATGAGGTTCTGTTAGTCCACTACGACAGTGATCATTTCGGTCACGATCAAGGATCCATCAGTGTGGAATTCGAGAACTTTCATCTCTTCTTCAACTTCAATGTGCTCGATATGACTCATGTTAAATGCTTGATGTTGTAAGTACTTCACCAACTCTGATCAACTTCTCCATACAAGGCTGTAATCGAAAAAAAGCTAACTGTATTGTATTCCTCTCAGGGGATTGATCACGCAAAGAAAAATGGAGGGAGTGTATTTCATAGATCCTCACGTAGCAAATGGCACATTATTACGTGGTGGCACAGATAATCGGGAGTGGGCCATTGGCAAGGTCGCCAGTATCTTGTGTCGCATGCCCCATGCAGAACTCTTTCTCTGGCCATATCATGAAGGGTAAGTAAAATAAACAACCACACATACATTGACCGTCTTTCACATTTCGTCATAGTTCGTAAGTTCATGGTTTTCTTAATCTGTAGCATTCACTGGATCTTGGTAGTCATTGCTCCAAACCAGATAAGAGTTTACTACCTGGATTCTCTCAGAGATTCAATAAAGCCTCAGGATCTGATGCAACTTCAGCAATTCATGGATAGGTATTGAATTCTATGATGTTAAAATTTGCATTCATATCTAGTTCAAGAACTGAGTATGTGGAAATTCATCTTCATTTGCAGTGTGTTGGCATCATGCATAACTAAACGAGGGAACCAGTTCAAGAGTGCACTACCTCTGCAGCACGAGATCATTTATCCGGTAAGACACCGAAATCCGTTATTTTTGGAAAATGTATCCAAAAGTTTGCAAATACCTTTTATTACGCTAGTCTAATGTTCAAGTTTCTAAATAAACCTCTTTGTATTTCTCTCCAAAGAAAAAAAACATCTTACACCGGTTAGGTTGCTCCTAACAGGGAAAATACATGACTAATTCTGTACAAAAAATTTTAGTGTCCTCAGCAACAACCAGGGACCAACCTTTGTGGATACTATGTCTGTAGACACATGATCTCCATCTTCAAATCTACTGATTGCTGTAACGATGCACGCAATTTAGCACCAGTAAGTCTGTATCTTAATTAATATCTTCTACTCCACTCGTATGGCACATTCTGATCTAAAAATCCTGCAGCTCACTTTGAACCGATGACCCCTGAATCGCTCCATGCTGGTGAATTGATGGAGGTTAGGAGATTTATCAGCAACTTCTTCCTGAATCACTACATCAATCCCACTGGTGATAATGAAGATTTCAGCATGGCTGTTCCTGAAACAATGAGTAAACATTCAACACAAGTTAGCCACTAAAGATATATGCATGGATGCATTGTTTTCCATGTGATGAGGTCTTCGTATTTCGTACACTATGATTATGTACTACATTTGTCGATAAATCATTGGAATTTAGCTAACATTTGTTCAATTGCATATTGTTACGAATTTTGATGAATGTTCGTCCTGTGGAAACTATTTGTTTAATTGCATATTGTGGCGAATTTGCTTTTTGCAGGGCAATTCAAACGCGCTATTTTTTGCTTTAACCTGGCCATTGATGCGTAGATGATTCGACTAATTGAGTGTGTGCGATCCAGAACGGAAAGCACACGCCACTCATAGCAGAACCGTCGGTGATACACAACAAAGCGTAGACGATTTGGAGCACTTCTACGTGTGCGTAGGGTCTCTTGAACCATTTGTGATAGCTCATTATCGCACACGAGAGCTTAGAGGAAACCGTGCCCAATGCAAAATACAATCCCACTCGTAAATTGTTCAGGAAACTTGTGCGACGATGTCATGCATGGCAGACAATTGCCATATAATACTCGTGTGTGATAGGCCACATATGACCCACTGTTTCTATGATGGCCCGTGTGCCTTAGGTACTATTTTGCAAATGGTCCAATGTGAAACACCGTTTGGTTTCCCTGCTCAATTAGAAACGTTTGACTCATGAGAAACATGGGCGATATGTTCGTGCATCGCATACGATTACATTTCGGGACGCGTCTGCATCAGCGCTCCCTATCGCCGACGGTTTCTGGGTCGTGTGGGAAGGACCCCCCTATTGCACACACAGGCAAGGCGATGGTTTAAAACTCCGCCGCAGAAAGGGGTTAAAAACCATTTGTATAGCAGCTCGCTGTACCAGTGATAAAACATACAAATGCAATGGAAAAAAAACTGTGATATTTATTACAACTTGCCGCTAATAATTGTTAGATGTTGACCACGTTGACTATGATTTGCATCGGCTTCAACCTAGTGGGTACCAAATAACAGTCCGCTGGTTGCATGAAGAAAAGGGTGTGAGAAAAAAGACTGGTCGCTATCTTTGCCTAAGAATAATATCGACTGAATGTAAAGATACTCTCATAGGAAAATAATATCCTCCAGTTAAAATCATACTTTTCAAATTGTAAATTTAAACAACCTATGCATGAACATTTAGCTTTGTTTATTTATTTAGGGGAGCATGAGCATGTAGCTGGGCCGGATTCATGTGAGAGCCTCCCTTCCAGTTAATTATGGGCTCTTCTATTGGGCCTAAATCACTGGGCTGCATGTCCTCGACAAGTGGAAGAGTTGTTCCCTAGAAAAAAATAGTATGTGCAACGTACGGGGCACTAACCTATCAAAAAAACGTACGGGGTATTAAAGGATCGGAGTGTGCAACGACTTCCAAAACATTGTTTTTATCATTCTAACACCACTATTTATTCAACGAACAGACAAAATATATTACTCATTGTACATTGAAAACACCAGCAGCATCCATGGCTCTATATTGTTTTAGTAAAAGGGGTTTGCCACCAATTCTTTGTTAATAGAAACCACTAGAGGTTCACAGCAAACTAGAGCCCTACAAAGGAGCCTTGGGATTGAAGATACCACCAGGGGTGGGGGTGCAATAGAAGCAGTAAGCAGGCCAGAAGAGTAACGACGCAGCTCTCTCTTCCAACCAAACATCAGCCGACATTACAGAAGGGCTACCAAAAAACCAAGTGTATGCATCAAACTTAATAAAGATCCTACTACACCAAGTGTACGCATCTAACTAACTGGCTCAGTTAGACGTTACTATTTATTAAGCTGTGGAGATTGGCTGAAGGCTTGAACCAGATGGGTGTCTGACGGGGGAAATTCCAGCCAGCAGGTCGACGTCTAATACATGCGACCCTCTCTCCTACTTTGGGCTGCAGAGCGTGGTGGCATATATCAGGGTATGGTGCATGGAGAGACGCATGGGACGCTGTGTACACACAGTTTTGACTGATGAACGGAACCGCGCTGCCATCAGGATCCTTGACGTTGGTGATCTCCTGGTTAATCGGATAATTCAGTTCGAGAAACAGAGAGCGTGTGCCGAGGCTAGTTACCGGCCTCCAGTCAAAAATTCCTGAAGGCCCAAAGAAGCTGGGATCCTGCTCAAAGACTGTCGGGCCCGTGGAACCCAGGGTACCTCTGCCCGTCTGCCCGCGGCCCAGAGTGCAACGCTTGGCGGTGGCCCAGCAGGTGGCCCACCAGCGGACGCCTTAAGCAAGACCCCTCATGAGGCTCGGCCTCCTAAGACCCCTTCTCAGGGAGCGGGCGAGCAAGATGGCCACTTCACCGAGAGCCTCGCGAGGTCATCTCGTGAGGCGGCCTGCCAAGGCTGCCTCCCGGGGCACCCTCCCGAGGATATGCAAGACAAGTCTTGTTCGGCTCGGTCGCGCGATCTCGTGCCCATCACGTGGGTGATGCGTGCGGTGACGAATGATGACAGAGGCCGCGCCAGCAGGCACGGATAGAGATGATTTCCCCTTTTGTGCTAAGGGAGCAAGGCCAGCAGTCCGTTTCCCAAACCAACCCCCAAAGGTTGCCCGATCAGTGAAAGAAGACCAAGACGGTGGACGCGTAGGGCAAAGGTCATCACCGAGCCCACCGGCGCGTCATGGATAAGTGCTTTGCAGGCAAAGACCATCTTTTGTCAGGATAGACTGTGCCTCTGTCCCCCTTCAAAATTGCCGTTGTGTGGCAACCCTTCCCGCCAATGTTTTAGGGGGAAGAGGACCAAGGCAGATATAAAAGGAGGGGAGGGTGCTGCTGTAGAAAGGAGGATAGATCGATTCCACCTTGTACGCTTGTACTCACCAGAGCAATCCCAACCAAGCAGGAGTAGGGTTTTACACCGCAAGGTGGCCCGAACCTGGGTAAACCACCGTGTCTCCGGCCCGCTCTCGCCAGCGTGCTCTCGCCGTAGCTTCGCCATAGTTTAGCCGAGGAAGGGGAGGAAGTGGTAGGAACGAGCTCACCCCAGTGTTCGAACCTTTGGGTCCCCGGAGCCCGACTTCCGACATTTGGCGCGCCAGTTAGGGGTGCGCTACTGTTCTTCCGTTCTGTCCTCCCCTCCACCAGCTTCCATGGCCGACGCTCGCCGCGAGCGCGCTGAGCGCAGGGCGGGTCACATTGCCCAGACGGAGCCGGTGGGCCGCGGCAACCGCTGCCGTGTTGAGGCCGCTGCTACCACCGACCCTGCCGCCCACGAGCAGCAGGACTCCTCCCTGCACCCCTCCGTGAAGGCAGACGGCCGCACCGCCACGACCTCCTCCTCCCTCGCCCGCCATGGGCCGCCGAACGCGTAGGCCGCGCTTCTCATGGCGCGTGAGCTGCTGCGCTACTGTCCACCTGATACCGGCTACGACGCCTGGCTTGGTCGCATCACCGAGCTCGTCAACGCCGTCGGGGACGCTCCGGCACCTTCCCATTCGCTCCGCCCTCTGCCGTCTTGTGATGGGGACGTAGCACATGGCGCTCCCCCGCCACCTCCTCTGCGCGACGAACCCGCCCGGCACCAGCGCAACGCGCGGGCGTGCGAGCCGTCCCGCGATGCGTCCTCTCCGGTCCGAGATGAGGCCAGTTGCCAGATCGTCCGCCGCGCGCCACCTGATGCGCGTGTGCTCCTCGAGCAGCAGCGCCGGCGCCAAGACCGGGCCGTCTAGGAGGTCGCGGCAGCTGGGCACCAGAACCGCGCCACCCTCACTGGTGGTGTTCCCTCGAGCGGTGTGGGCTACCGCGCCTTCACTCGCGAGCTGCGTCGGGAGGTGTGGCCCGTAAAGTTCAAGCCAGACTTGCCTCCGCTCTACGACGGCACCCCCAACCCCATGGAGTTCCTTCAGCTCTACGTGCTGAGCATCGAGGCAGCGAACGGTGACGACAAGGTCATGGCAAACTGGTTCCCCATGGCCCTCAAGGACGGCCCACGCTCTTGGCTCATGAACCTCC
Source organism: Elymus sibiricus (assembly GCA_039707655.1). NCBI lineage: Eukaryota > Viridiplantae > Streptophyta > Magnoliopsida > Poales > Poaceae > Elymus > Elymus sibiricus. The sequence goes on from CM077668.1 coordinate 205,030,635, forward strand.
CTGAGGCGTCCATCTCATCATGGGGCAAGCTCTGCGATCAGTTCGTTGCCAACTTCAAGGGCACGCACGACCGCTTCCTCACCATCAACGACCTGCGCCATGTGCGGCAACGCCCAGACGAGACCCTTCGCAAGTACATCTAGTGCTTCAGCCAGGTGCGCAACAAGATTCCGCGTGCCTCAGACGCGGCCGTCATCTCCGCATTCTCCACGGGCGTCGCGGACGTCAAGATGCGCGAGAAGCTCGCCATCAACGATGAGCTCGACTCGGTGCTTGAGCTGTTCGACCTCGCCAACAAGTGCGCCAAGGCTGAAGAAGGTCGCCTCTTCATCCACAACGACCCCGATGCGGCGCCCGACACTGCTAAGGCCAAGAGCAAGGATGTCAAGCGCAAGGGCCCTGCCGTGCTTGCGGCGGAGCCCGAGCAGAAGCGCGGCCGTGACCGTGATGAGCCAAAAAGAGACGATCGCCCTCTCTGTGCCAACCACACCTCGCGCTCCCACAGCACCGAAGACTGCCAGGAGCCCAAGCTGCTCCGCGACGAGCGCCTGGGCCGCCGAGGCGAGCACAACGACCGCGGCGCCATTCGCGGAGGTGGCCGCAGCGGCAACCATTGGGACGGCTGTAGCGGCAATGACAACTTCCGCCAAGGCTAGCACGACCAGCCTCGTGAGGCCGCCTGGCACGACCAGTCTCGTGAGGCCGCCTGGCGTGATCAGCCTCATGAGGCAAACCCTCAAGCCAATGCCGCTCTTCCGCTGCTGCCGCCGCCGCCCCGGAGGAATGACGTCAACCAGCCTGATGAGGGCGCCGGGGGCTACCAGGAGCCTCGAGCAGTGGCCTGCATCCTCGACGGAGCTCAGGCTCCTGCGTCCAACCGCCACTTCAAGTAGTTCTCTCGCGAGGTGAACGCCGCCCTCCCGAAGCCAGAGGCCGCACGGCCCCTCAAGTGGTCGCAATACGCCATCACCTTCGACTCCAAGGACCACCCCAAGTCTGCGACCGCCGCAAGCGAGCTCCCCATGCTGTGCACTCCCTCCATCAGCAACGTCGCGGTCACCAAGACCCTCATCGACGGAGGCGCTGGCCTTAACGTGATCTCCATCGAGACCTTCGAGCAGCTCCAGGTGCCTTACGAGGAGCTCATGCCGACAAGACCCTTCTCGGGCGTGACCGATGGCTCCATGGTGCCCCTGGGCCAGGTGCGCCTCCCCGTCACCTTCATGTTGGGGAACGTTGCATGGGAAACAAAAATTTTCCTACGCTCACCAAGATCGATCTAGGAGATGAACATCTATGAGAGGAGAGATTGCATCTACATACCCTTGTAGATCGCTAAGCGGAAGCGTTAAGAAACGCGGTTGATGTAGTCGAACGTCTTCGCGATCCAATCACTATCCGTCCCGCGAACTCCCGATCAAGTGCCGAACGGACAGCACCTCCGCGATCAACACACGTACGGCTTGATGACGCCTTCACCTCCTCAATCCAGCGAGTGATGTTGAAGTAGTAGCTCGAGTCCTCCGGCAGCACAACGGCGTGGCGGCGGTGGTGGTGGAGCAATCTCAGCAGAGCTTCGCTAAGCTATGCGGAGAGAGAGAGGAACTACGAGGGAGAGGGAGGGAAGCGCCGTGGCATAGATGGGGTGCGGCTGCCCTCTCTCTACCCCTCTATATATAGGGGAAAGGGAGGAGGAGGAGGCGCCCTAGGGTTTCCCCTAGGGGGGCCGGCGGCCACACCAGATGGGGGCGCCCCTAGGGAAACCCTAGGGTGACTTGGCCCCCAAGCCAGGTGGAGGCAGCCCTAGGGGGGTGCCCCACCCCTCTCTGGTGATCCTGAGATGGGGTGAGGGCGGTGCACAGCCCCTTAGTGGGCTGGTGTGCTTCCTCCCCTTGGCCCATGAGGCCCCCCAACACTTGCCGGGGCCCCCGAAACCCCTTTCGATTCTCTTGGTCATAACCGGGTCCCCCGGAACACTTCCGGACTCCGATTCCCTTGGTCCTATATATCGATCTTCATCTCCAGACCATTCCGGAGTTCCTCGTCATGTCCGGGATCTCATCCGGGACTCCGAACAACCTTCGGTCACCAACATAATAACTCGACTATACTTATATCGTTACCAAACGTTAAGTGTGTAGACCCTGCGGGTTCGAGAACTATGCAGATATGAGCGAGACACCTTCACGGTCAATAACCAATAGCGGGACCTGGATGCCCATATTGGTTCCTACATATTCTACGAAGATCCTTATCGGTCGAACCTCGATGTCAAGGATTCAGTTAATCCCGTATGCAGTTCCCTTTGTCCATCGGTATGTTACTTGCCCGAGACTCGATCGTCGGTATCTCCATACCTAGTTCAATCTCGTTACCGGCAAGTCTTTGTACTCGTTCCGTAATACAAGATCCCGTGGCTATCTCTTTAGTCACATTGCTTGCAAGCTTATTGTGATGCTGTATTACCGAGTGGGCCCTAAGATACCTTTCCGTCATACGGAGTGACAAATTCCCAGTCTTGATCCATGCCAACTCAACAGACACCCTCGGATATACCTGTAGAGCATCTTTATAGTCACCCAATTACGTTGCGACGTTTGATACACACAAGGTACTCCTCCGGTGTCAGTGAGTTGCATGATCTCATGGTCATAGGAACAGATACTTGACACGCGAAAACGATAGCAATAAACTTGACACGATCATATGCTACGTTCATAGTTTGGGTCTTGTCCATCACATCATTCTCCTAATGATGTGATCCCGTTATCAAATGACAACTCATGTCTATGACCAGGAAACCATGGCCATCTTTGATCAACGAGCTAGTCCGGTAGAGGTTCACTAGGGACATGTTGTTGTCTACGTATCCACACATGTATTTGTGTTTCCAACTAATACAATTATAGCATGGATAATAAACGATTATCATGAACAAGGAAATATAATAATAACCATTTTATTATTGCCTCTAGGGCATATTTCCAACAGTCTCCCACTTGCACTAGAGTCAATAATCTAGCATTACATGGTTATGAATCTAACACGCATAGAGTTCTGGTGTTGATCATGTTTTGCCCGTGGAAGAGGTTTAGTCAACGGATCTGCAACATTCAGATCCGTGTGCAGTTTGCAAATGTTTATGTCCTCCTCCTTGATCGCATCACGGATGGAATTGAAGCGTCGCTTTATGTGTCTGGTCCTCTTGTGAAACCTTGGTTCCTTGGCTAGAGCAATGGCACCAGTGTTGTCACAGAACAGAGTCATCGGGTCCAGTGCACTGGGCACAACTCCAAGATCTGTCATGAACTGCTTCATCCAGACTCCTTCCTTCGCCGCCTCCGAGGCAGCTATGTACTCCGCTTCGCATGTAGAATCAGCTACCACACTTTGCTTGGAACTGCGCCAGCTTACCGCTCCCCCATTTAGAATATATACGTATCCGGTTTGAGACTTAGAGTCATCCAGATCAGTGTCAAAGCTTGCATCGACATAACCCTTTACGACGAGCTCTTGATCACCTCCATAAACGAGAAACATTTCCTTAGTCCTTTTCAGGTACTTAAGGATATTCTTGACCGCTGTCCAGTGTTCCACTCCTGGATCACTTTGAAACCTTCCGGCCATACTTATGGCAAGGCTGACATCTGGTCTTGTGCACAGCATCGCATACATGATAGAGCCTATGGCAGAAGCATAGGGGATGACACTCATCTTTTCTCTATCCTCTGTAGTCGCTGGGCATTGAGTCTTACTCAACTTCACACCTTGCAAAACAGGCAAGAACCCCTTCTTGGACTGATCCATTTTGAACTTCTTCAAAACTTTATCAAGGTATCTGCTCTGTGAAAGTCCTATTAAGCGTCTCGATTTATCTCTATAGATCTTGATGCCTAATATGAAAGCAGCTTCTCCTAGGTCCTTCATTGAAAAACTCTTGTTCAAATATTCCTTCACGCTTTCCAAATGTTCTATATTGTTTCCAATCAGTAATATGTCATCCACATATAATATTAGAAACGCTATAGAGCTCCCACTCACTTTCTTGTAAATACAAGCTTCTCCGTAAACTTGTATAAACCCAAACGCTTTGATCACCTCATCAAAGCGAAGATTCCAACTCCGAGAACGCTTGCACCAGTCCATAAATGGATCGCTGGAGTTTGCAAACTTTGTCAGCATTCTCTGGATCGACAAAACCTTCTGGTTGCATCATATACAACTCTTCCTTAAGAAAACCGTTAAGGAACGCTGTTTTGACATCCATCTGCTAAATTTCATAATCGAAAAATGCAGCTATTGCTAACATGATTCTAACGGACTTAAGCATCGCTACGGGTGAGAAAGTCTCATCGTAGTCAACTCCTTGAACTTGTGAAAAACCCTTTGCCACAAGTCGAGCTTTATAGATGGTGACATTACCGTCCGCGTCCGTCTTCTTCTTGAAGATCCATTTATTCTGAATGGCCTTTTGCCCTTTAGGTAATACTTCAAAGTCCATACTTTGTTTTCATACATGGATCCCATCTCGGATTTCATGGCCTCTAACCATTTGTCGGAATCTGGGCCCACCATCGCTTCTCCATAGCTCGTAGGTTCATCATTGTCCAACAACATGACATTCAAGACAGGGTTACCATACCACTCAGGAGCAGTACGTATCCTTGTCGACCTACGAGGTTCGATAGTAACTTGATCTGAAGCTTCATGATCACCATCATCAGCTTCCTCTTCAACTGACGTAGGTTCCACAGAAACATCTTTCTGCGCAGTGCTACTCTCTGGTTGAAGTAAAGGTTCAACAACCTCATCAAGTTCTATCTTCCTCCCACTCAATTCTTTCAAGAGAAACTCTTTCTCGAGAAAGGACCCAATCTTAGCGACAAACACTTTGCCTTCGGATCTGAGATAGAAGGTATAGCCAACCGTCTCTTTTGGGTATCCTATGAAGACGCATTTGTCCGCTTTGGGTTCAAGCTTTTCTGGCTGAAGCCTTTTGACATAAGCATTGCATCCCCAAACTTTAAGAAACGACAACTTTGGTTTCTTGCCAAACCACAGTTCATACGGTGTCGTCTCAACGGACTTAGATGGTGCCCTATTTAAAGTGAATGCAGCTGTCTCTAACGCATAACCCCAAAATGATAGTGGCAGATCGGCAAGAGACATCATAGAATGCACCATATCCAATAAGGTTCGATTACGACGTTCGGACACACCATTACGCTATGGTGTTCCAGGTGGCGTCAACTGTGAAACAATTCCACATTGTCTTAAGTGACTGCCAAACTCATAACTCAGATATTCTCCCCCTCGATCAGATCGTTGGAATTTGATTTTCTTGTTACGATGATTCTCAACTTCACTCTGAAATTGCTTGAACTTTTCAAACGTTTCAGACTTGTGTTTCATTAAGTAAATATACCCATATCTACTCAAATCGTCGGTGAAGGTGAGAAAATAACGATATCCACCGCGCACCTCAATGCTCATCGGACCGCACACATCAGTATGTATGATTTCCAACAAGTCACTTGCCCGTTCCATTGTTCCGGAGAACGGGGTCTTAGTCATCTTGCCCATGAGGCATGGTTCACATGTGTCAAGTGATTCAAAATCAAGTGACTCCAAAAGTCCATCAGCATGGAGTTTCTTCATGTGTTTTACACCAATATGACCTAAGCGGCAGTGCCACAAGAAAGTGGTACTATCATTATCAACTCTACATCTTTTGGCATCAATGTTATGAACATGTGTATCATCACTATCGAGATTCAATAAGAATAAACCCCTCACAATGGGTGCATGACCATAAAAGATATTACCCATATAAATAGAACAACCATTATTCTCTGATTTAAATGAGTAACCGTCTCGCATTAAACAAGATCCAGATATAATGTTCATGCTCAATGCAGGCACTAAATAACAATTATTCAGGTTCATCACTAATCCCGATGGTAATCGAAGAGCGAGCGTGCCGACGGCGATCACATCAACCTTGGAACCATTTCCCATGCGCATCGTCACTTCGTCCTTCGCCAGCGTCCGTCTATTCCGTAGTTCCTGCTTTGAGTTGCAAATGTGAGCAACCGCACCGGTATCAAATACCCAGGCACTACAACGAGAGTTGGTAAGGTACACATTATTAACATGTATATCATATATACCTTGTTTGGCGTTGGCCCCCTTCTTGTCGGCCAGATACTTGGGGCAATTCCGCTTCCAGTGGCCAGTTCCCTTGCAATAGAAGCACTCAGTTTCCGGCTTGGGCCCAGCCTTGGGTTTCTTCACGGGAGGGGCAACTACTTTGCCACTCTTCTTGGAGTTTCCCTTCTTGCCCTTGCCATTCTTCTTGAAACTAGTGGTTTTATTGACCATCAACACTTGATGCTCCTTCTGGATGTCTGACTCAGCGACTTTCAGCATCGCAAACAGCTCGGCGGCTGACTTGTTCATCCCTTGCATGTTATAGTTCAACAAAAAGCTCTTGTAGCTAGGTGGTTGCGATTGAAGAACTCTGTCAGTGATCGCCTCTGGCGGGAGCACAACTCCCAACTCAGCCAGACGGTTGTAATACCCAGACATTTTGAGTATGTGTTCACTGACAGACCCGTTCTCCTCCATCTTGCAAGCATAGAACTTATCGGAGGTCTCATACCTCTCGATCCCGGCATTCTTCTCAAAAATAAACTTCAACTCCTGGAACATCTCATATGCTCCATGACATTCAAAACGCCTTTGAAGTCCCGGTTCTAAGCCATACAACATGGCGCACTGAACTATTGAGTAGTCATCAACACGCGCCTACCAGGCGTTCATAACGTCCACAGACGCTGGAGGGGGTTGCTCACCAAGCGGTGCATCAAGGACATAAGCCTTTTGGGCAGCCGTGAGGATAATCCTCAGATTACGGGCCCAGTCTACATAGTTACTTCCATCATCTTTCAGCTTGGCTTTCTCTAGGAACGCAATGAAATTCAGGGGAGCTACTGCGCGAGCCATTGATCTACAACATAAATTTGCAAAGACAACTTAGACTATTGTTCAAGATAACGAGTTTAGTTTACTTAAAAGCTCCCACTCAAATCGACATCCCTCCGGTCGTCCGAGTGTAACATGATCCAAATTCACCAACCCAAGTCCGATCATCACGTGAGATGAGGTGGTTTCAATGGTGAACATCTCCATGTTGATCATATCTACTATATGACTCATGTTCAACCTTTCGGTCTCTTGTGTTCCGAGGCCATGTCTGTACATGCTAGGCTCGTCAAGTTTAACCCAAGTGTTCCGCATGTGCAAAACTGGATTGCACCCGTTGTATGTGAACATAGAGTCTATCACACCCGATCATCACGTGGTGTTTCAAAACAACGAACTTTCGCAACGGTGCACACTTGGGGAGAACACAATTTTATCTTGAAATTTTAGAGAGGGGTCACCTTATAATGCTACCGTCGTCCTAAGCAAAATAAGATGCATAAAAAGATTAACATCACATGCAAATCATAAGTGACATGATATGGCCAAGAACTTGTGCTTTTGATCTCCATCTCCAAAGCACCGGCATGATTTCCATCGTCACCGGCATGACACCATGATCTCCATCATCGCATCGCCATCGGGGTTGTCACGCCAACCATGCTTCTACTACTATTGCTACCGTTTAGCGATAAAGTAAAGCATTACATAGCGCTTAATGATTGACACGCAGGTCATACAATAATTAAAGACAACCCTATGGCTCCTGCCGGTTGCCATATTCATCGACATGCAAGACGAGATAAACTATTACAAAATATGATCATCTCATACATCAAATATATTTCATCATGTCTTTGGCCATATCATATCACAACATACCCTGCAAAAACAAGTTAGACGTCCTCTAATTTGTTGTTGCATGTTTTACGTGGCTGCTATGGGTATCTAGCAAGAACGATTCTTACCTACGCAAAACCACAACGGTGATATGCAAGTTGCAATTTAACCTTCTACAAGGACCGCCTTCATCGAATCCGATTCAACTAAGGTGGGAGAGATAGACACCCGCCAGCCATCTTATGCAACAAAGTCGCATGTCAGTCGATGGAACCGGTCTCATGTACCTAGACATGTAAAGTTGGTCCGGGCCGCTTCATCCCACAAGACCGCTGAATCAAGAAAAGACCAAGGAAGGAAGCAATCTGAATATCAACGCCCACAAACTCCTTTGTGTTCTACTCGTGATGTCATCTACGATAAGACCTAGCTCATGATGCCACTGTTGGGGAACGTTGCATGGGAAACAAAAAATTTCCTACGCTCACCAAGATCGATCTAGGAGATGAACATCTACGAGAGGAGAGATTGCATCTACATACCCTTGTAGATCGCTAAGCGGAAGCGTTAAGAAACGCGGTTGATGTAGTCGAACGTCTTCGCGATCCAATCACGATCCGTCCCGCGAACTCCCGATCAAGTGCCGAACGGACAACACCTCCGCGTTCAACACACGTACGACTTGATGACGCCTTCACCTCCTCGATCCAGCGAGCGATGGTGAAGTAGTAGCTCGAGTCCTCCGGCAGCACGACGGCGTGGCGGCGGTGGTGGTGGAGCAATCTCAGTAGAGCTTCACTAAGCTATGCGGAGAGAGAGAGGAACTACGAGGGAGAGGGAGGGCAGCGCCGTGGCATAGATGGGGTGCGGCTGCCCTCTCTCTACCCCTCTATATATAGGGGAAAGGGAGGAGGAGGAGGCGCCCTAGGGTTTCCCCTAGGGGGGGCGGCGGCCACACCAGATGGGGGCGCCCCTTGGGAAACCCTAGGGTGACTTGCCCCCCAAGCCAGGTGGAGGCAGCCCTAGGGGGGCGCCCCACCCCTCTCTGGTGATCATGAGATGGGGTGAGGGGGGCGCACAGTCCCTTAGTGTGCTGGTGTGCTTCCTCCCCTTGGCCCATGAGGCCCCCCAACACTTGCCGTTGCCCCCGAAACCCCTTTCGGTTCTCTTGGTCATAACCCGGTACCACCGGAACACTTCCGGACTCCGATTCCCTTCGTCCTATATATCGATCTTCATCTCCGGACCATTCCGGAGTTCCTCGTCATGTCCGGGATCTCATCCGGGACTCCGAACAACCTTCGGTCACCAACATAATAACTCGACTATACTTATATCGTTACCAAACGTTAAGTGTGTAGACCCTGCGGGTTCGAGAACTATGCAGATATGACCGAGACACCTTCACGGTCAACAACCAATAGTGGGACCTGGATGCCCATATTGGTACCTACATATTCTACGAAGATCTTTATCGGTCGAACCTCGATGTCAAGGATTCAGTCAATCCCGTATGCAGTTCCCTTTGTCCATCGGTATGTTACTTGCCCGAGACTCGATCGTCGGTATCTCCATACCTAGTTCAACCTCGTTACCGGCAAGTCTCTTTACTCGTTCCGTAATACAAGATCCCGTGGCTAACTCTTTAGTCACATTGCTTGCAAGCTTATTGTGATGCTGTATTACCGAGTGGGCCCTGAGATACCTTTCCGTCATACGGAGTGACAAATTCCCAGTCTTGATCCATGCCAACTCAACAGACACCCTCGGAGATACCTGTAGAGCATCTTTATAGTCACCCAGTTACGTTGCGACGTTTGATACACACAAGGTACTCCTCCGGTGTCAGTGAGTTGCATGATCTCATGGTCATAGGAACAGATACTTGACACGCGAAAACGATAGCAATAAACTTGACACGATCATATGCTACATTTATAGTTTGGGTCTTGTCCATCACATCATTCTCCTAATGATGTGATCCCATTATCAAATGACAACTCATGTCTATGACTAGGAAACCATGGCCATCTTTGATCAACGAGCTAGTCCGGTAGAGGCTCACTAGGGACATGTTGTTGTCTACGTATCCACACATGTATTTGTGTTTCCAACTAATACAATTATAGCATGGATAATAAACGATTATCATGAACAAGGAAATATAATAATAACCATTTTATTATTGCCTCTAGGGCATATTTCCAACACTTCGGCACCCGCAAGAACTACCACACTAAGCTCATCGACTTCGACGTTGCCCACATCGGCCTGCCCTACAACGCCATCCTAGGCTACCCTGCGCTCGCCAAGTTCATGGCGGTATCTCATCACGCCTACAATGTCCTCAAAATGCCTGGCTGCAGCGGCATCATCACTGTCTCCTATGACGAGAAGGACGTGGTCTGCCCCCTTGAGCACACCTACAAGGCTGCCGCGACTGCCCATCCGGCTGACGAGGACGCGGTTGAGCCTCCTGAGGCCGCGCCCGTGAAGAAGAAGCAGCTGTTCTCTCAGGACCGTGCCGAGACGAAGAAGGTGTTGGTTGACGGCAGCGGCTCAGGCCCTGCCTTCACTATCGGCGCCAGCCTTCCTCCTGCATAGGAAAGCGCGCTCGTCACCTTCCTTCGGGCAAATTCAGATGTTTCTGCCTGGAAAGCATATGATTTGTCCGGTGTGCCGAGGGAGGTGATCGAGCACCACTTAGTGGTGTGCCCCAACGCATGCCCTGTCAAGCAAAAAGCGCGGTGCCAGGCTGCAAGAGTTCATAGTTCAAGAAGTGCACAAGCTGCAAGAAGCTGGAGTCGTCCGTGAGGTGCGCCATCCCGAATGGCTCGCCAACTCAATCGTCGTCCCCAAGAAGGGCGGCAAGGAACGCATGTGCGTCAACTTCACGAGCCTCAACAAGGCCAGCCCTCAGGAGCCCTTTCTGCTGCCGCGCGCCGGCCCGGGTGTGGCCTCCGCCGCCCGCTACGCCCACGTGCGCTTCGGCCTGAGGAACGCCGGTGCCACCTTCTAGTGGATTGCGCACCTCACGTCGGGGCCTCGAACTGGGAGGAACTCCACAAGTTCTCGCCCATGTGGGAAGGCTCTTTCAGGGTTGCCCACATCTCCAGGCCCGGCGTTTCCTGGCTGGAGACGGAGGACGGAGTTCCTGTGCCTAACGCCTGGAACGTCAAACACCTCCGCAAGTTCTACCCGTGACCTTCACGCGTACGAATGAAGTGGGGCTGTACATGCCCCAGAGACTCTCAATGTGTTCGCCTGACGGGCACACGAGAGCTCCCGCCCACGCCCAAGTGGAAGCCCCATGCTCCGCGCTGGCGGAACGATCGACCCGCGATCATCCCCATGCCTAGTGGAAGCCCCATGCTCCGCACTGGCGGAACAATCAACTGAGGGCGCCCCACGGGCTGCACCAACCTCAAGCTGACCCGTGTCGGACACGGCAGCCGTCTTTTCTCTTTTGGGTGTGTAACTGAGGGCGCCTCACAGGCTGCACCAACCTCAAGCTGACCTGTGCTGGACATGGCAGCCACACCTCTTTTTGGTTATGTAATGGAATCCATTATCTGCATCAGTAAAGCTTCAGTTTCCTTATATGGTGTATTTCGTCATATCTTTGCCTCGCGAGCCGTGCACTCTCATGGACTCCCTCATGAGCCTCACACGAGTGGGGGCTGGACACGGCGTCTGTGCTCGGGTCAATCCCAGCAGCGCTGAAAAACCCAAGCAACCGGGCTCTGGCTCACGGGCCTGCTCCCGTGCATGCCACCCCACCAAGGTCCTTGGTGTCCTACTCCCTCGCTTGACGGGACACGGTGTCTATGCTCGGGTCAGTCCTAGCAGCGCTGAAAAATCCAAGCTACCGGGCTCTGGCTCGCGGGCCTGTTCTCGTGCACGCCACCCCACCAAGGTCCTTGGTGTCTTATCTCCTCGCATAACGCTCATGAGCGAGCCGGCGAGCGTGCGCTGCTCCCCTGTCGTGAGACCTTCTGCATGCAGTTATCGCAGGTACAGGGAACCTGGAAGGCCTCACGAGGACGCCTCGCAAGGCGGCTCAACGACATGGTGCCCCTTCGGGTCTCAGGAAGTTTCGCAGATCTTTCCTTGAGAGCCAACTTACGACGGTCACCTCAGGAGGGGATCTCGCAAGCGAAAACCCCGCAAGGCACACCCTACAAGTGGCGGCTCGCCCAATGCTACCCACCGCAAGAGCTAAGTCTACTACCTCGCAAGCCCCCCCTCGCCATCAATCAAGCTTCCCTTTCTAGTAGCCTCACCGAGCGCTGGTGTTTCTCCCTCCGCGAGCCGCTTGCACGACGAAGGGGGGCTCCCTGAGCATCACGCCTCAGGAGCCTTGACTAGCTCTTGGTGCCCTCACCTCCTGGCCTTGTCCAGGCATCGCGACCTGACATACCAGTGATGGCTGTAGCCCGCCCGGGGGCTGGGCCCTGATGTCGTAGAGCACACAAGGCAAGAAAAAAAAGGAAAACAAGCCTCAAGAGAAAGCTTCGCGGGGGCACAAGCATACATCACAAAAAATCATAAAGTACTTAAGCACAAAGGCATTGTCTTTACGCCCCCACGGGGTCACATCTGTCCAGTGTAGGATAACAGAGGAAAGGGGATTCTAAGAAGTCGCGCCGTCATCGTCGTCACCGCCGTTGTCGACGCCATCATCATGGCTGTTCCCGCCTCCGTCGGAGTTCTCGCTGCTGCCACAAGAGAACATCCCAAGCAGCATGCCCACATGGCCTTCCACACCGCCTTCGCGAGGCCATCACAGAGCTCCTCGGGGACGGGGGCCATCACCTTATCAAGATCAAAGTTGGGGTCGGCATGAAGGAGGTGGCAGAAGACGCGAGTCATCACCTGAAAGAAGAGGTCGCGACACTCTTCCTCCAAGATGCCGTCTGCCTTCCTGGCCCTGTCCTCAAGCTACTCCACCAACTTGGTGAAGAAACCAACATAGTCGGTGTCCTGGGGCTCGACGGGGGCTTCGAGCCTCTCCCTGTAGATGGAGCTCAGGGCGCTGCGGGCTCAGAGTTCGAGGAGGTAGAGCATCCTGGTGCGTTCGAGCTGCCGCTTCCACTACCGGTCCGCCCCGCCTTCGGCCTGCTCGACGGCGCTGGTGGCGCCCCCCCGCTTGATAACGAGGCGAGGCTAGCTCGGCTTCGGTGACGGCCCAGCTCTTCGGCACAGTCTCTCGGCAGGCCTCCGACTCAGCCAGCGATGCCTTAAGGCTGGCGATTTCCTATTGGAGACCCTCGTGCTCTGCCTCGAAGTGGTCCTCCTGCCGCTTCAGCTCCTTGCTGTGCTCCTTGGTGAGTGCTTGGCGTTCTGCCACCACCCTCGCGTCCGTGTCGTCCTGGGCCTTTTTCTCCTTAGCCTCCAGCTGGGCGTTGGCTTCGTCCACGCGCCTCGCGTGGGCGTCCTGAGCGTCGGCCACCTGGCGACCCAGCGTCTCTAGGCGCCCGCGCTCCATAGCCTGCTCCATCGCCATTTTCGCGAGGTCTTCCCCGCGAGTCGCAATGTTCACCTTGCGGGCCGCAAGCTCCCCCTCGCGGGTGACGACGCCGCTCTCCCGCGCATGGAGCTGCTGCGCTTGCGTGGCATATTGATCCTGGAGTTCCTCCAGGCGAACCTCTGCCTCCTCGCGACGCTTGACGGCCGCTTCAGCTTCCTGGAGAGCGCTCACGTAGGCCCCCTTCGCCTCGGCGACGTCCTTCTCGCCTTTCGCACGGGTGGCCTCATTCTGGCGCTGGCCCATCTCGACGGCAACGCTGAGCCGGCGCCACCCTTCAGCGAGCCCAGGCGTTCCTCGGTGAGATGCGCTTCCGCGTTCCAGAAGTCTTCCCCGAGCCGATCAAGCGTGGCCTTGGCGTCATGCAATGCCCCGCCCCGGAGCAGGGGGCGGTTGCTCATGAGCGCCAGGGGCCAGTTCGGGCCCGTCCTCTCATTGCCCTCTGTTGCCGCGGACGAGGAGGCTCCGGCATCATTCACCAGGAGCGAGGGGCTCATCGGGGTTTCCCCCACGTCCGACTGCGGCCGCGCGTCGTGGGGGCTCGCTGCGCCGGTCATGGGAGCCTCGGGCGCAGATACGGCTTGAGAGCTCGCCGCGTCGTGCCCCACGTCATCCTCCCCCGCGTTAAGGAGGGCACCTGCCAAGGGAGTGGGTGCGTCGACCTCCTCCATCACCGCGTCTTCTGTCGCGACGGGGTCCACGAGGGCGGTGCCACCATCTCCGGTGGCGGCCTCCCGAGGCTTGCCCCTCTCGCTCTCAGGAGCCACGCCCATGCGCGGCTCTGGAGTAATGACCTACTCTTCCTCGACCTCCATGCACCCGGTCTCGGCTTCGGGATGGCGAGCGGCTTCTCCGTACTCCCCGGCACGCGTGGCAGGCCTCGGTACCCCCTTTGGGCTGGGGGCCACCTTCATCGTCGTCGTCCTCTTCTTCTTCTTCTGGCCGCTGGCGGACCTCCTGTACAAAAGGTGGCTCAGCCCCGGGCTCGGACAGGAAACATGAATGTGAAAGCTGAGACACGGGACTTACTCGTCGCTAGCGTTCCACTTCCTCTTCTTCTCCATGAGAGGCGGCTTGTCACCGCCACCCTCAAGTGTCGCCCCGGCTCCACCTTCTGGGCCCCCTGGGCGGACCGCGGTGGACCAGGCCGCGCCGTCGCCCCCCGCGAGGGCCTAGGGAGTCTCGGCCCCCTCGTGGGCCTCTGCCACTGGTCACCTCCCGCCTGATGGTCGCCTCCACCGCGGGCTGTGAAATGTCGGCGTCATCGTCCTCGACGTCGCAGAGGAGCTGACGGCGGGTGCGCAGTGGTGCCCGGTCGGCGTCCTCCTCAGAGTCCTCGTCGCCGCCGCTGTCTCCGGAGTCCAGCGCCACCACGAGAGGGTTCCCGCGGGGCCCGACGTGGCCCTCCGGCACGAGGCCCCATTGGTCGAATTCAGGCATCTCCATGACTAGCTCCATCATATCTTCGTAGCGGGACAGCGGGAGCGCATCCTCGGGTGGATCCGCCGCTGGGCTGCTAAGCAGGGTCGCCAGGGCTCCGTCCAGCACATCCTACTCCAAGCTGTCGTGATTCAATCTCATGGAGTCCCTCGCGCCGATAAACTCCTACATAGAGCGCGACTGATGTTGGAGGGATGCGATGCACCACCGCATGTACTCCCTAACGATCGTTGCCCCCGACAGCTTCGCGGCCCGGTGCGTGGTCATCCGCTCCAAGACAGGCTCCACCCTCGGGTCGGTGAGCTTCTCGTGCCCCCATCCGGGATTCTTCTCGGCCGGGTCCGTCAATATCATCAGGTGCGGGCTACTTCGGCGCACATCCATGTAGACCCAGCGCTGCCGGTAGCCCTCCACCTTCTTCATGACCTTCAGGTTGATGATGCCGGGCTCCATCCCTTTAACGGCGAGGATCGAGATGCATCTAGAGCGTTGGTCAGCCATAGTCAACCGCAAGCTGAAGAAGTGGCGGAAGAGCGCCACCGAAGGCATCACGCCCACGAAAGCTTCGCAGTAGAAGGCGGACATGGCCTGGAGGAAGATGGAGTTGGGTTGAAGATGGAGGGCATGAATCCGGTAATGGGAGAGGATGGCATAGAAAAAGTCCGAGAATGGCGACACCAACCCGGCGTAAATGCTGTGGAGGAAGAAAGGGTAGGCCGTCGCCCCCAGATCGCGCCGCGCGCGAGTTCGGCCAGATCTTGGTCGCCTGCCCTTTGTTCCGGTCACTGGCCACTAGCGGGAGCACCTTGTCCAGGCCCTCCCCATCGACGATGGTGGAACGCTGCAGTGCCACCCCGATGGCAGGCGCGCTTGGGGCCGGGGCCGCCGGTTTCTCCTTCTTTCTGGCGGGTGCCATCGAAGCGCAGCGGAGTCGCGAGTGGAAGCGGGGGAAGAGGCGGAGCTCGGAGACAGGGTCATGAGGAGCTGTGCGCGAGAAGGAAGACGCGGGGAGGCGGAATGCACGAAGGAAGGCAATGATGGCCTCATGCCGTGCGCGGGCAGGCTTTATGTCAGCGTGGGCCGTTTCCCAAGGCATCGTGGGAGAAGTTGGGGCATCCCCCGTCACATCGTGCGCCACGCGTCACGCCTGGTCCGCAGGCAGTTAGGGCCCATGCCGTTTCGCCCCCGAAGGCGGGAACGTGCACGCCACGGGCCCGGGGGCTACTGTCGGCCCCGTGGAACCAAGGGTACCTCGGCCCGTCTGCCCGCGGCCCAGAGCGCAATGCTTGGCGGTGGCCCGGCAGATGGCCCACTAGCGGGCGCCTCAAGCAAGACCCCTCATGAGGCCCTGGCCTCCTGAGGACCCCTCCTCAGGGAGCGGGCGAGAAAGACGGCCACTTCACCGAGAGCCTTGCGAGGCCATCTCACGAGGCGGCCTGCCGAGGCACCCTCCCGAGGATATGCAAGACAAGTCCTATTCGGCTCGGTCACGCAGTCTCGTGCCCATCATGTGGGTGACGCGCGCGGTGACAAACGGCGACAGAGGACGCACCAGCAGGCGCGGATAGAGTGGATTTCCCCTTTTGTGCTAAGGGAGCAAGGCCAGCAGTCCGTTTCCCAAAGCACCCCCCAAAGGTTGCCCGATCAGTGAAAGAAGACCAAGACGGTGGACGCGCGGGGTGGAGGTCATCACCGAGCCCACCGGCGCGTCATGGATAAGTGCTTTCCAGGCGAAGACCATCTTTTTGTCAGGATAGACTGCGCCTCTGTCCCCCTTCAAAATTACCGTTGTGTGGCAACCCTTCCCGCCAATGTTTTTGGGGGAAGAGGACCAAGGCAAATATAAAAGGAGGGCAGGGTGCCACTGTAGAAAGGAGGAGAGATCGATTCCACCTTGTACGCTTGTACTCACCAGAGCAATCCCAACCAAGCAGGAGTAGGGTTTTACACCGCAAGGTGGCCCAAACCTCGGTAAACCACCGTGTCTCCGGTCCGCTCTCGCCAGCGCGCTCTCGCCATAGCTTCACCATAGTTTAGCCGGGGAAGGGGACAAAGTGGTAGGAACGAGCTCACCCCAGTGTTCGAACCTTCGGGTCACTGGAGCCCGACTTTCGACAAAGACCATGAAGTGACTGTGATTGTATTCCGTGAAACTACACGTCCGGTACGTGCGAACGATCATCAATTGTTCGCCGTCGTCTGATAGAGCCAGGAACCACCTGCAACTGCCATGCTGCTCTTCTTTGAAAGGTTATGGGATTAGGAAGGGAAGGGACACCACGTGGCCTACAACATCATATCAAGTTGGAGTCAAATAAAAATGGACTGGTACTATAAATCTAAGAACAGCATGTTCAGAGCATGAATATTTTTTCAGTAAATGTTGACAGTAATATAAGCATGGGAAGGATGATTTGATTTCACCAAAATTCTACTACATCTGATCAACAATGTTGGACATTCTGGCAGTTCGAATTAAACTGTCAAAACGTCCACGTTACTGAACAGAGGGTGTATTTGACAACGTGGTGTTAATTTCTAACAACAATGTCATGATTCTAACTCTTTTCAAACTATACTCTGACAAAAGGAAGCAAGCCATCATGATATCATAGGAAATTTGGAGTAACATACTGCTATAACAGCCATTAGTAGCGATGACTACAGTAGGCCAACAATATGTCCAGCCATAGAAGGAGTCCACAACGTAAATGAAGCCCTTGTGATCAATGGCATCAGAGAGCCATGGAGGATGTATGATCCTGCGATGGACGTCGAGATTTATCCACTTACCGCAGTGACCTGTTAGATAGGCGAGACCGTGGTTGAAGAATGCAATTAGCCTGAATTCTTTATAATTCGCAGATCTTGTGGGCACTTGGCAGATTACAACCTTGAGCAAATCAAACTTGGTATCATGTTGGCTACTGTAAGATTCCGAGTATTTTGGGCCACGGTGCCAAAGCAGTGCAGTGTTAATCGAAGGAAGGGGTATCAATCACCAGGTGTAGACCTCCACGAGCATCCACCTGTCGCGTCCGTCGATGAGAACCATCCAAGACGTGTTCCTGCCGACCCAGTACATACTGTTAATGTAGTTGAGGGTGATGGGGATCGGATCGCAGTCGAGGGGGTTGATGCTCGCCACCCTAGGATCCTTAAGCTACGTGATACACCGTTTCTGAAGATCAGGAGGCATCAGCAAGCAGGGAGCTGGCTTATAATGCTTCGGCCTGAGGGCTTTGCGTAAACGGTACAACCCCGACGAGCATGCGGCGAGCGGCATCGTACTGAGATTGTCCACACATGAAACAATAGTTTCATTACCTCTGTGGGGAGCGAATTCCAGCCACTCTTTTGGTGGACGCTACTCAGTTCTACCTTCTTAGTGCTTGGGTTTCGGAAGAGGGGGGAGGCGCCTAGCAGGGATGGAAGATTGGACGATTTTGTGCTAGCGAGGATGGAGAAGCGAATATGTGCTGCAGGAAGTGGACAGGTGATGATGACAAACAGCAGCACGCCGCTTGACTTACGAGACACATCCCATCAGTGTAGGGTCATATCGATGCGAGACAACTAGACTGATTATAGTACTACTAAAATATACTCCTATAAACTACAGTACCTACTATAGTGGAGTAGGACTCTGCTCTATCGGAGTAGTATAGTAAATAGTACAAATTCAATGTCCGAGCATGGAACTACTACGAACCACCATCGGTGCCAACGCCAATCTCCATCAAACGTTCGCTGGGAGACATGGTAGTTGCAAACACCCGTGTCGCAGTTACATTTGTAAGGGTGGCAGTTTTGTCAAATACCATGGGCTTAAAAAAAAGGCCACCGTCGGATGGAAATCTAGCGCTTATGTGGGCGTTCGCCAGGATTGGGCTCATGGCGAACGTTCGCCAGGTATCATTACTAACTAGTAAGTAGTACTGGTAGATGCTCATAATTAATTAAACAAACGTACGGGCAACACACACACTAACTACTTCTCGCATGCTGGCCAGACCGACTCCTGCCTGCATCTACTACTATTACTCCACCCATCAACCGCTATCCAGCATGCATCTAGGGTATTAAGTTAATAAAACCAGAGTAACGCCTTAAGCAAGATGACATGATGTAGACAAAGTAAACTCAAGCAATATGATTAAACCCCATCTTCTTATCCTTAATGGCAACAATACAAATACGTGTCATGTCCCTTCCTGTCACTGGGATTGAGCACCGCAAGATTGAACCCATCACAAAGCACCTCTCCCATTGCAAGATAAACCAATCTAGTTGGCCAAACCAAATCGATAGATCGGAGAGAAATACAAAGCTATAACAATCATGCATAAAAGAGTTTAGGGAAGACTCAAATATTTCTCATGAATAATCTGATCATAAACTCACAATTCATCGGATCCCAACAAACACACCGCAAAAGAAGATTACATCGGATAGAACTCCAAGAACATCAAGGAGAACATGGTATTGAAGATCAAAGAGAGAGAAGAAACCATCTAGCTACTAGCTATGGACCCGTAGGTCTATGGTAAACTACTCACACATCATCGGAAGGGCAGCAAGGTTGATGCAGAAGCCCTCCGTGATCGATTCCCCCGCCGGCAGAGTACCGGAAAAGGCCTCCAGATGGGATCGCGGAAGAACTGAGGCTTGCGGCGGCGGAAAGGTTTTTTCTTCTGTCTCTCTGGTATATTGGGAATATTTAGGAATTTATAGAGTTGAAATTAGGTCAGGATGTGCCATGAGGGGCCCACAAGCCTGGGGGCGCGCCCTACCCCCCAGGGCACGCCTCCCGAGCTTGCCGCTCCCTCGTGGCTCATCTGTTCTTCTCCCGAAGCTTCGAGGGTCCCTTCTGGTCCAGAAAAAATTAATCCAAAGTTCTTTCTTCGTTTGGACTTCGTTTGATAATGATTTTCTGAAAAGGCAAAAACAAGTAGAAAACAACAACTGGCAATGGGTTAATAGGTTAGTCCCAAAAAATGATATATAATGGCATATAATTGCATATAAAACATCCAAGATTGATACTATAATAGCATGGAACAATAAAAAAATTATAGATACGTTGGAGACGTATCAAGCATCCCCAAGCTTAATTCTTGCTCGTCCTCGAGCAGGTAAATGATAAAAACAGAATTTTTGATGTGGAATGCTACCTAACATGTTTCATCATGTAATCTCTCTTACGGTATGAATAATAAGATCCGAATTATTCAAAGCAATAGTCTATAGTTTGATATAAAGACATCAATACTCAGGCATACTAACAAACAATCATGCCTTTCAAAATAAAAATGCTAAAGAAAGTTAGCCCTACAAAATCATATAATCCTGCCATGCTCCATCTTCTTAACACAAAGTATTTATCATGCACTACCCCGATGACAAGATGAGCAATTGGTTCATACTTTTTAACGTGCTTCAGCTTTTTCAAACCCCACGCAATACATGAACGCAATCCATGGATATAGCACTATGGGTGGAATAGAATGTGGTGGTAGAGATTAATAAGGGGAAGTCAAAATAAGAAGTTAGTCTCACATCGACGAGGCTAATCAATGGGCTATGGAGATGCCCATCAATTGATGTCAATGCGAGGAGTAGGGATTGCCATGCAACGGATGCACTAAGAGCTATAAGTGTATGAAAGCTCAACATGAAAACTAAATGGGTGTGCATCCAACTTGCTTACTCATGAAGACCTCGGGCATTTGAGGAAGCCCATCATCGGAATATACAAGACAAGTTCTATAATGAAAAATTCCCACTAGTATATGAAAGTGACAAAATAGGAGACTCTCTATATGAAAAACATGGTGCTACTTTGAAGCACAAGTATGGAAAAGGATAGTAACACTGCCCCTTCTCTCTTTTTTCTCTCATTTTATTTTCTGTTTTCTTCCTTTTTCCCTTTTTTTTCTTTTCTCTTTTTTTCATGGGCTCTTTTTGGCCTCTCCTTTTTTCTTTTTTTTATTTCCTCACTGGGATAATCCTCTAATAATGATGATCATCATACTTTTATTTACTTACAACTCAAAATAAAATTACAACTCGAAACTAGAACAAAATATGACTCTATGTGAATGCCTCTGGCGGTGTACCAGGATGTGCAATGATACTAGCGTAACATGTATAAAAAAATGATGAACGGTGGCTGAGCCACAAATACTATGTCAACTATATGATCATGCAAAGCAATATGACAATGATGATGTGTGTCATATAAAAAGAACGGTGGAAGTTGCATGGCAATATATCTCGGAATGGCTACGGAAATTCCATGATAGGTAGGTATGGTGACTGTTTTGAGGAAGATATACGGAGGATTATGTGTGATAGAGCGTATCAAATCATGGGGTTTGGATGCACCGGCGAAGTTTGCACCAACTCTCGATGTGAGAAAGGGCAGTGCATGGTACCAAAGAGGCTAGCAAATTGCGGAAAGGTGAGAGTGCGTATAATCCATGGACTCACATTAGTCATAAAGAACTCACATACTTATTGTGAAAGTTTATTAGCCCTCAAAGCAAAGTACTACTATGCCAGCCCCTAGGGGGATAGATTGGTAGGAAAAGACCATCGCTCGTCCCCGACCGCCACTCATAAGGTAGACAATCAATAATAAATCAAGCTCCAACTTCTTAGCATAACGACAGACCATACATGCATGCTTCGGGAATCACAAACCTTAACACAATTATTCTTACTAAACCATAATTATCTACTAGCACCTCCCACATATTACCATCTTAATATCGCAAAACTATTGCACGGAATCAAACTTATCATATTCAGTGATCTACATGAAAGTTTTTATTATATTCCTCTTGAATACGTATCATATTAGGACCAAATTCATAACCCGTGCATATTACCATTGAAATTTATTAGACTCTCAAAAAGATATAAATGAAGCATGAGAGTGCAACTATTTATTTAAAATATAACCACCACCATGCTCTAAAAGATATAAGTGAAGCAGTAGAGCAACTGCCTAGCTCAAAATGTATAAGTGAAGCACATAGAGTCTTCTAACAAATCACGAATAATGTGTGTCCCTCTCAAAAAGGTGTTTTCAGAAAAGATGATTGTGACAAACTAAAAAGCAAGCAAAAGCAAACAAACTATAGCACAAGATGCTCTAAGCAAAACACATATCATGTGATGAATAAAAATATAGCTCCAAGTGAGTTATCGATAGATTGTAGACGAAAGAGGGGATGCCATCCGGGGCATCCCCAAGCTTAGACGCTTGAGTCTTCCTTGAATATTACCTTGGGGTGCCTTGGGCATCCCCAATCTTAGGCTCTTTCCGCTCCTTATTCCTTTATCCATCATAGTCTGACCCAAAACTTGAAAACTTCAGCACACAAAACTCAACAGAAACCTCGTGAGCTCCGTTAGTATAACAAATAAATCTTAAACTTTAGGTGCTGTTGTAAATTGATTCAAATTTAATATTGGCATAGTGCTACTATACTCCAACTTCTCCATGACTCATACCCCCTGATACGATCCATAGATTCATCAAAATAAGCAAACTATGCAACAAAAACAGAATCTGTCTAAAACAGAACAGTCTGTAAAGATCTGAATTAACATCATACTTCTGTAACTCCAACAATTCTGAAAACTTAGGACAACGTGGGAAATTCATATTCCAATACTGTGTAAAAAAATTAAAGTTTTATCATGCTCTAGCAAAAAATCAAAATTCCAGCACTGGACGCAAAAGTTTATGTTTTCCAACAACATCAATCATACTATCTTCCAAATCACCCCAAAGGCATTACTTGGCACAAACACTAATTAAAAGATAAAAACACAATCATAATAGAGGCTGTAATTATTTAAACACTCAAGAACAGAAGGTAAAACAAAAGTTTATTTTATTCATTGGGTTGCCTCCCAACAAGCGCTATTGTTTTATGCCCCTAGCTAGGCATAATGCATAGTTTCAAGTGTTGTCATCCTTCAAATTTATTCCATAGGTGGCCCTCATAATAGATTCATATGGTGGCTTAATTCTATTTCTAGGGAAATGTTCCATCCCTTTCTTTAGCAGAAATTGAAATCTTATATTACCTTCTTTCATATCAATAATAGCACCTATGGTTTGTAGGAAAGGCCTACCAAGTATTATAGGACAAGACGGATTGCATTCAATATCAAGCACAATAAAATCCACGGGCACATAATTTCTATTAGCAAGAATAAGCACATCATTTATTCTACCCAATGGCTTTTTAATAGTGGAATCCGCAAGATGTAAATTAAGGGAACAAGCATCCATATCGGTGAGACATAGCACGTCACATAAAGATTTTGGTATAGTAGAGACGCTAGCACCTAGATCACACAAGGCATTACATTAATAATCTTTAATTTTACTTTAATAGTAGGTTCCCATTCATCATGTAATTTTCTAGGAATTGAAACTTCCAACTCAAGTTTTTCTTCATGAACTTTTATCATAGCTTCTACAATATGTTTAGTAAAAGCTTTATTTTGTTCATATGCATTAGGTGAATTAATCATCGATTGCAACAAGGAAATACACTCAATTAAAGAACAATTATCATAATTAAAGTCCTTGTAATCCAAAGTAGTGGGTGCATCACTATTTAAAGTTTTGACCTCTCCAAACCCACTTTTTTCATTTTTATCATTAAGATCGTCACCCTCCAAACAATTGGGACGCCTTCTAGCTAAAGTTGACTCATATTTAGTCCATTTTTCATCAAGTTTTATATTACTAAATAAGGATTGAATAGGGGTGACACCAATCATTTTAATATCTTCATCATTACTATGATAAAAACCGGGTGGAATAGCTTTTTCTAGGAATTCCCGCTTAGCTCTCAACCTAGCGGTCCTTTCTTTACTTTCATTAATGGAAACATGGATGGCCTTAATAGACTCATTTATATCATGCTTGGGTGGCAAAATTTTAATCTTGAGAGTTTCAACATCATGAGCAATTATATCCATGTTCCTAGCCATGTCATCCACTTTATTCAATTTTTCTTCTACCATAGCATTGAAAATCTTTTGATAATTAATAAATTCTTTAATATTACTTTAAAGATCAGAGGGTATCCTATTATTATCATTATAAGAATTACCATAGGAATTACCATAATTATTAGAGGAATTTTCAGGAAACGGTCTAGGATTGAAATTACCCCTATAAGCATTGTTGTTGAAATTATTTCTAGAGACAAAATTCACATCAATAGCATCATTATTTTGCTCAATCAAAGTAAACAATGGCACATCACTAGGATCAATATGAGAATTTTTACTAGCAAGCAATTTCATAAGAGCATCCATCTTATCACTCAAAGTATAAATTTCTTCAATAGAATTTACCTTCTTACCAGTTGGAGTTCGTTCAGTGTGCCATTGAGAATAATTTGTCATAATATTATCTAGGAGTTTTGTAGCTTCTCCCAATGTAATTTCCATAAAAGTGCCACCTGCGGCAGAGTCTAGCAAATTTCTAGAAACAAAGTTTAGTCCCGCATAAATTTTTTGTATGATCATCCACAAGCTTAAACCATGTGTTGGGCAATTTCTTATCATTAATTTCATTCTCTCCCAAGATTGTGCAACATGTTCATGCTCAGGTTGCTTAAAATTCATAATTTGATTTCTTAAAGAAATAATCTTAGCGGGAGGAAAATACTTGGCAATAAAAGCATCCTTACACTTATCCCAAGAATCAATACTATTTCTAGGCAAGGATGAAAACCAAGTTTTAGCACGATCTCGTAGTGAGAACGGAAATAATTTCAATTTGACAATATCATTATCCACATCTTTTTTTCTTTTGCATATCACAAAGTTCAACGGAAGTATTTAGATGGGATGCAGCATCTTCATTAGGACTACCAGAAAATTGTTCTTTCATAACAAGATTAAGCAAAGCAGCATTAATGTCACACGACTCCGCACTAGTGGCGGGAGGATCAATAGGAGTACTAATAAAATCATTATTATTGGTATTGGAAAAGTCACACAATTTTGTATTTTCTTGATACATCACGACGAAGCAAGCCAACTAGCAAACAAAAATATTTTTGTGTTTTTGTAAAATTGTTTTAGAAGTGGGGGAGATGAAAATGAGAGGCAAATGCAAATAAAAGGAAAATAAAATAAATGCAAGTGGATGATAGTTTGTGCGAAGGTACTTGATAGATTTTGGTGATGTCTCCCCGGCAACGGCGCCAGAAATTCTTCCTTTGTAGACTGCGTTGGTATTTCCCCGAAGAGGAGAGGATGATGCAGTATAGTAGAGATAAGTATTTCCCTCAGTTAAGAACCAAGGTTATAAATCCAGTAGGAGAACCACACAGAACCTCGTTAGCAGCACCTACACACACAAAATCAAACACTTGCACCCAACGCAAATAAGAGGGTTGTCAATCCTCTTAGTGGTTATTTGCAAGGATTAATTCTGATAGTGATAGATAGATAAACTAAAATACTAAATAAAATAAAAGTAAATAAATTGCAGCAAGGTATTTTTGGGTTTTAATATATGATAACAGTAGACCCGGGGGCCATAGTTTTCACTAGAGGCTTCTCTCTCGAACACATAGCATACGTTGGGTAAACAAATTACTGTTGGGCAATTGATAGAAAAGCAAATAATTATGACGGATTCATGGCAATGATCATGTATATAGGCATCACGTCCGAGACAAGTAGATCGACTCCTGCCTGCATCTACTACTATTACTCCACCCATCGACCGCTATCCAACATGCATCTAGGGTATTAAGTTAATAAAAATAGAGTAACGCCTTAAGCAAGATGACAGGATGTAGACAAATAAAACTCAAGCAATATGATTAAACCCCATCTTTTTATCCTTAATGGCAACAATGCAAATATGTGTCATGTCCCTTTCTATCACTGGGATTGAGCACCGCAAGATTGAACCCATGGCAAAGCACCTCTCCCATTGCAAGATAAACCAATCTAGTTGGCTAAACCAAATTGATAGATCGAAGAGAAATACAAAGCTATAAGAATCATGCATAAAAGAGTTCGGGGAAGACTCAAATATTTCTCATGAATAATCTGATCATAAACTCACAATTCATCGGATCCCAACAAACACACCGCAAAAGAAGATTACATCGGATAGAACTCCAAGAACATCAAGGACAACATGGTATTGAAGATAAAAGAGAGAGAAGAAGCCATCTAGCTACTAGCTATGGACCCGTAGGTCTATGGTAAACTACTCACACATCATCGAAAGGGCAGCAAGGTTGATGAAGAAGCCCTCCGTGATCGATTTCCCCTCCGGCAGAGTACAGGAAAAGGCCTCCAGATGGGATCGAGGAAGAATAGAGGCTTGCGGTGGCGGAAAGGTTTTCTCTTCTGTCCCTCTGGTATATTGGGAATATTTGGGAATTTATAGTGTTGGAATTAGGTCAGGATGTGCCACGAGGGGCCCACAAGCCTGGGGGTGTGCCCTACCCCCAGGGCGCGCCTCCCGAGCTTGTTGCTCCCTCGTGGCTCGTCTTGTCTTCTTCCGAAGCTTGGAGGGTCCCTTCTGGTCCAGAAAAAATTAATCCAAAGTTTTTTCTTCGTTTGGACTCCATTTGATAATGATTTTTAGAAAAGGCAAAAACAAGCAGAAAACAGCAACTGGCATTGGGCACTTGGTTAATAGGTTAGTCCCAAAAAATGATATGTAATGGCATATAATTGCATATAAAACATCCAAGATTGATACTATAATAGCATGGAACAATCAAAAATTATAGATACGTTGGAGACGTATCATCCCACCATTTATAGCTCATCAGAAAACAATCAATGGAGTTTTCACTTCTCATTCTTGGATTTCTTTTGCATTGAATCATTTCACAAGGTTGTCTACTATTTTACTACTTTTACCAAAACCGCATCGTAATATTCAAACGTGCATTCGCACGTGTGAATACATATATACTAGTTGTCCTAGTGCATAAGCCTAAATATAGACAGAGACATGTACTAGAGAGAGACGTGTACTGCGATATATAGTGTTGAACTTCGTGCTATGTACGTACTCTACTTACAAAAAGTAACAAGCGTACGGATACAAAAGGTTTTCAAACTTGTTCCTTTTATACATAATTAATTGAGGAATGCCCTGGTGCATGGCCGTTTCCCAGCGCGGCGAGACAACACCTCTTCCTCGGCCTCGCAAGTCGCGAGGTGCTGATTAGCGGCTTGCCGGCGGGCGAGCGCGATCTCACCGGTCTGGTGATCCGGTGCCAACAGGTACTCCTCCTCGCTGGAAGTGTGCACCCGATCGACATACCGCCAAGCATAGATGATGCGCATCGAGCCGACTGCACTCAGGGCTTTGGCACGGGCGTCCTCCGCCACCCACATGGCCCTCGCACGAGACTTCTGCCAAAGAGCGAATTGCCTGACTCTCCCAGAGGCGACATAGGCCTGCCAGGCAGCATCCCTCGCGGCATGCTTCTCTTCCTCGGCCTTCTTCTCCGCCTCTCTTTTGGCGCGCTCCGCCGGAGGCAAAGCCTCCCACAAGGCGACCTCCATTTCTTTCCATAGCTCCTCCAAGCTGGGTGGCTCGGGGGCCGACGCGACGTCCTCCTCGTAGCGGGGCGGCGACACGTACTCCAATGTGCATGCTGGCGAGTCTGGTAATGCCGACACGTCTACCTCAACGCGTCACGGCGACGGGGAGGAGAGGAACACCGACACGTCATCCTCGACTCATGGCAGTGAGGAGCGGAACGCTGACGCGTCCTCCTCGAATCATGGCAGCGAGGAACGGAACGCCGACGCGTGACCCTCCGCGCGGGGCAGCGAGGGGCGCCTAGGGCTAGGGAGGGGCGATGCCATGGTGGTCGACAGGTCCGTAATTGAGAGGGAGGGCGAGGAGATGAATGTGAGCGTTCTTCGGAATGCCGTGGGAGGTGCATTATTTATAGCGAGCAATGGTACACCTACGTAAGATAGGTTGCGTGATTAACGTAATAGCTAAGTGGCAATTTTTTTGTTGGAGGAAATTAAGGGGGAGGTGGGGTGGCACCGAGCTGAATTCAGGGGGCGAGGTGGAGATATTGCTGGTCACAACGGTTTAGGGTTTAGGCGATCTGTGATTTATTAGGCAGGAGGAGATTGGATGAGCACGGGAGGGAGAGTCAACAATTTGCTATACTAGTGTGCTATAGCATTAATATATGGCCCACATGTTTCTCTCAGAAAGTGTGTTGGAGCTCGTGCTACATCCGGCTGTAAGTTTGTAGCCCGCTTCTCTTCTCTCTCCTCTTCTCTCTCATCCAACTCAGCAAAAATATATTAGTATTTAAAATATTACAGCCCGCCTACATCACCTTATCGTACTACTTGCACTCATGCATGCAGATTGTTTTCACACAGGGAGGACAGGTGGGACTGCGGGGGGGGGGGGGGGGGTGGGAAGGAAAGTCATGCAGCAGACTGTTTTCACACATGGAGAGGAAAAGATTTGGAGGCGAACGGGTTTCCTGGTAGGCCGAACGAGAAAAATGAATCGAGAGGGAGGTGGGCGCATGAGGCGGTTGAGTTCAACGAGGCGCAGTTTAATTACTACTGTACATCGCAGCTAATACTTTAAAATTTTCTGAATTCTCTTAGAGTAAGTACAATAATGAGCTTATAGCCCGCTTACATGGCACTTTTGCCTATGTGGAGTAGAGAGAAATGGAAAAATGGTGGGACTGGGCTCTCATACAAGAGCCTAGCTATATGTGTACTCCTTGGAAAATGCAAGAAATACGTAGAACAAGATAGAGAGAAGGTAAAAAAATAGTACTCTTATAGCTAACCTTGTTGTATGAGTGACTATAAGTGATGACTATATATGACATGGCAACATCATATAGCCTAACGCACCCGGACGGAGGAAGTAGTACTCTGGTCTGGTGTGTAAGGCTCACTAGGAATCGCATCATGACCGAGGTGGATGACTACCGGCTAGTAGCGATTACTCGTCTCGTTCCTTTCCTCCAATCAAGATCATGTTTAGTTAATTAAATAGAGTTGGTTTCCCATGATATGCATGCATGCAATTGTATTCTCACGGTGCGGTCAATGCAGCCCCCTCATGAAGACCAATGGAATTCCCACCCGCTGGCATACTAGTCGTTTCCACCAATGGAAAAAAGGAGAAAGGACCGGTAGAGAGTAATTAGCATGAGTAATTCGCATTAGGAGACGAGCCTTAGAGCGACGGTAAATCGGAAAAAAATGCTCATTTATAGCCATCCGAAGTCTCAAAGGGCGCGACCGCGCGAGCAAGGCGACGGTCGTGGGAGGCGCGACGCTTGACAGAATTAAGTCAAAGTTGCATGCACACGCCAGCATGGCGTGCGAACACGCAGATCCTATACTGTCAGCCCTACGAAATGGGTCTAATAGACATGCCATCTAGTGGGTCCCTCATAGTACTAGAGAACTCTTTGGGGGCATGCAACTATTTATCCACCGGGCAAGCAACTACCCCACGCTGTTCGCATGCCCTACTCAGCATTTTTACAATCGGAAAACCGCTAGCAGTTCGCTCCTACTCGTCCCCGTCCTTTAACATTACAGCAGTTCGCTCCCACTCGTCCCGTCCTTTCGCATTACTGCAGTTCCACTTCTCCTAGCCCTCCTCCAAACTCCATGGCCTCCCAAATCTCCATGATCGGCGGTGAGTACAAGGTTAAGACCATCACCGGTGATGAGTTCGACGTCATCTACACCTGTTCTTCCGTGACGGTGCAAGAATGCCTTGGTCGCTTCAAACACATGTTCCAAAATTCAAATAATGTGTGGGTCGCTGGGCTAGATGTTGAGTACACCACAGTCTTGGAAGAAGAGAGGTTTCTAAAGGAGGATGAGAAGAAGAAGCCCGCCGTGATCCAGGTTTGCGTACATAACTTGTGCTTGGTGTACCACATATGCCATGCCAACATAAGGTGCCAGAATTTTGAAGACTTCCTCAAGGACGAATGAGTCAAATTCGCTACTGTAGACTTTAACAACTACAAGGAAGTCCTGGGTCGGATAGGCCTCGTTGTACACCAGCCCTTCGAGCTCTAGAAGAAAGGCCTGGTGTCCTCCTCTCAGCCTTCAATGCTGACCCTGGCAGAAGCCATGATTGATCCTTTGTACGGTAAACTGAAGAAACCTCACTATAGGTTTCATTATTCATGGGAGCGGAAAAATATAGATGAAGCTCACATCGGGTACGCAGCATTGGATGCCTACCTTTGTTTAAATATCTACAAGGGTTGGATGAAGATGCGGAGCCTAGTGTCCGGTTCAAGCAAGTAAGTATTGGTGAAGAGGAAGAGGGACAAGGACGAAGTCGAGGACAAGGACGAGGACTCCGAGTAAGGTGGCATTGTCGTTGCTCATGCTGTTTCTGTTGCAGTGTCAACCGGATTAGTTGCTTAGTTTTATTTCAGGGTGCTTAGTTTTATTTCAGGGTGCTTAGTTTTATTTCAGGGGTGTGTTGTGTTGAGCCCCCAGCAAAACTATGCTATGTTCTTTCTCGTTACTTGAACTCTTTACTGTACGTACTAGTATTTTTTACAGTTCGAGTTGTAGATGGTACTACTACTCGTTTCTTCACCTTCCTACTGTACTTAATAAGTACTAGTAGTATTATTTCCATCCATCTAACTAGTTGGTACTATTCGTCTGTACTACTCATTTCTTACACAACAGCTATAGCAATTTGGGTCAGTCGATTTGTGAAAGAAGAAGTTCGCCGGAGGGAAGGAAGAAGACGACAAAGATGCTACCCCAGTATCTATATTATGGTGGCAGGGTTCCCATGATCTATCTTATGAGGGTTGGATGTGGGATGCAGTTCACCGGAAAAAATGATCGTGCCCGGGGTTAGATGGATGGCAGGGGGGAGCACGGCGGTGGGAGGCGGTTGTGGGGAGGGCGAGGCGGCGGCAGCAGGCAGTTAGGCCTGTGGCGGCTCGATGTTTGAGAGAGAAGATGAAGAGGGCATCATTTTCGGAGGTTGAAGAAGCCCTTCTGGCCGTCCGTGTTGCATCCAACGGCTCACAAGAGTCGACAAACCCAAATTGTTCCTTCAGATTGGATTATCCACATGGTGTTCAAGGTCTCATGGGTAGATTCCACGTCCGCACCCGGTTTGCGGCCTCGGCGCGGACGCGACCGGCTTCCGCCGCGACAGCCACCATGCGGGCCTCCCCTCACGGGCGAAGACCACAATGACCCGCTAGCTCCTCCTCCTCGCCGGCGTGCTGGAGCACGCGCTCGTCCTCCTCCTCTTCGTACGCTGCGGGCATAGACGTGGCTCCAGCTACTCGCGTCCTTGGCAGTGCGGCGACATCGCCCGGAGGGACTGCAGACGACGTGAGCGGGAGAGCCTGTGACTTCATGGCACCGGTATGGCGGGGACACGGCGGTGATGGGCGAGAAATGGTTGGCCGGAGCAGTACCACATTAATTAGCACAACATTGATACGGAATCGTCTGCAAGCGCGTGCACCGCGGCCGCGCGGTCGATCGAACGGTGCGTCACGGTGTCGCGCTTGAAGGACATCCACCGAACCTTTGTGTGTGTGTGAAAACAATCCCCGAATATCATGCTACACTTTTTTGCTGGAAAAGTTCTTCACGCTACAATATTTCCATATATTTGAATTTAGCTGCAGTTCATGCTTATTTGGATTTGGACGTTTTAGGTGCCCCCTAATATTATTTTTTTGAGAGAGATTCTGTGGGTGTGATGGAGAGAGAACGTGTGTATGTGTCTATATGTGTTGTGGCGAAAGGGCAATGTGGAGATGGTGTGTGTGTGTGATATAGAGAGGCGTGAATGTGCAAATGATCATGTATAAGTTAGACATAGAGAGATGCCGAGATATGGTGTATGTGCGAGAGAACGGTCTTGTATTTGTGTTTGTGTGTGAGAGAGAGAAAGGCATCCGTAACACAACAACCATCTCTCTCGATTCGACCCTCCCTCACACACTCGCATGTAACACATGCATCAACACACACATTTTCACACTCTCACCCAGCCCCTGCCCACCTCAAGGCCCCTATCTCTCTCTCTCTCTCTCTCTCTCTCTCTCTCTCTCTCTCTCTCTCTCTCTCTCTCTCTCTCTCGCACACACACAATCTCTTCCCGAAAACCCTATTTAGCATGTACCTCTCCGTCACATACACCCTATACCACGCACACATATTTATCTCTGGCTATGTCTCTCTGCCTCACAAACACACTCCCCATAGTCCTCCCTTCGTATCCCGCACACGGTCCCTCTATATTAAACACTCAAGCACATGATGTATCCATCTCGCACCATTTGCCTCTCTCGCCTGCACACAATGCACACACATTCTCTCCCTAGGTTTGATTTCTCTCAATATTTTGCACACACCCCCCTCGCACACTATCCATCCCCGTCCAAGGTTATATAGCAACCACTATCGCTTGTGCTTCTCTGCATCCCGGCATGCACACCACCTCGATCTTCAAGGAGGGCATCGGGAAGAACGAAGACGCCAACCAGACCGCACTAGAGAATGCGGGGCCAGTTGGAAGCAGGCTGACGTAAAAGCGGCTGACTGACTCCTTTGCTCTCTCTCTCTTTCTCTCTCCCGCACAAAAATATCAATCCTCGAACCCACAAGGCCACAAACACACACACAAGCTCCCCTCCCCTCTCGTCCATGTTTTTTTGAACTCTCTCATCAAACCTTTTGTCTCTTCTCCTTCCACATGTACAAAATCTCGATCGCACGCACGCATCTCACTCTGTATATATACATGTCTCCATCTTTCTCACAGACCTAACTTCTTCCTCCCTATACAAATGTCCCTCTCTCGCACACTTCCTCTCTCTCTCTCTCGTGAGGTTTCTCTCCTACTCTCTCACCCACAGATATACAATCTTTCCCGCCCTCTGTCTCTCTCTTCCATGGGGTGTATATCTTGTGTGTTGCGCGCACACATAACTCTCCCGCCATTGCTCCATCGTTACACACACTCTCTCTCTACGCTTCATTCAAAAACGCAGGAATTCACACATTGGGATGTGTTCAAATATTCTTTTGGACTGGATCATGTAGAGTTATTGACGGTTTCGTTGCATCCAACTAATTAATAATTATGAAATGCATTTAGATTTTCATTTGAGTTGGATTATGTGAGTTTGAGTATATTGTGAAGTACCATAGACTTGGTATTCATCTTGGAATTCAACAATGATTCTAACTGTTGAATTGTATAAACCATTACATTCGAAGTTAATAGCTTAATATATTTATTTGACAACTACAACAAATAATTAATGTCATGACAGTAAACTAAGAAAACAGATGTGTACTAGTACTCCTAGTTACTTAGCCCAATCATCCAACACGCCGGACGGGGAGTACAGTGTTACAAATTTTTAGGTCGGCGGCAAAATCTCCCGCTTCCATCGATATCTCCCGTGACCCAGATTCGAGCAATGCGAAATGACCATCATACCCTTTGTACAACTGGTCGAAGGACGGTGTTGGGTCAGGGTTGCTTTGGTAACTTCACGTTCACCCCGCCCAGCCACCCCCACCCCCGCACCCAGAAGACACCTCAATGATCCCCATTTTCTATCCCCACAGCAAAATACACTTCTCCATGGCACCGCAGCACCCCACAACAAGCCGGCTATGGTTAGCCGGGCTTACTACCCATCCCCTTCTACATCGGCGCACTCGTCCACCACAACGCATCTGCCTCATCGACGACGTCGTACGCCACACTGGAGCCGGTCCACCGTCGCCATCGTACTTCGTGCAGGAGCCACTTCCCCGGCGCCGTCGTCCACGGTCTCGGATCTGCTTCCCGGTAGCCGACGGCAAGGGCAGCAGCAGCACAGTTGGCGACAATGAACTGACTCCCGTTACCGCCCATGATGCACAGACGAGGCCGCGACATTCGTGCTCCTCTGTGATTGGTAATTTGTACATTGATTCTCTTAGCTGTACTTGTGCAGTTCCGATTTTGTTCATACCTACCCATCAAATTTCCGTGCTGCTATTGTTCCCCTTTCCTGGCTGCTATTGTTCCAGTAAAAGTAATTGGTTATAGCTTGCATTATCCAACAAAATATCATCTTGTAATTGGGCGTCCCTCCTGTATTGTGGTGTGCTTGCGTAGGTTCTTCATCTCTAACCAGTAGTGTGGTATATGGTTAAAAGTTTTTGAGAATAGCAGGGAGGTGAACCCCCAGTTCTATTGACTCAGAATGAGACCACAACGTATTTGTAACAAAGTTGAATAACCACAAAGTAGGATATTAAAAATTACCCGTGCCAACATTGCAGATGAGTTCTTTAATGTTGCCTACAAAATGAGTGAGTATTACTATATTTTTCTTGCCATGTTGGGATTTTACAAAACTACTAATGCCAACATGCAGAGGGGAAATGAAGATCAAATACGGGATGTTGGGGACATCTTCAAGGAATGTCGCAAGATAAAGGCGAGCTGCACCAAACCTGTAAAACGAGCTTTGGTAAGTAACAGCCTTTCAATTACTTTGACTTGGTATGTGTCTGGCAGCAGTATTGTAGACAGGACCAGGCCAGGCCCTGGACAAGCCCCGAGCTGAAAACAGCGTCAAACAATGTTGTGTGCTTGGCTAGGGTTCTTGCCATGCAATCCAGCGGTGTGGCAAATTATTAAATAGTAATAGGAGGGACAAACAATTGCCTCTACACTTGATTAGGCTCTCTATTATTTGTAGGATCTCAATTTACTCACTCGACCCACCATGCCGTAGGATGAAAAACTAATCAGTCAAACGTGGCTACAGAGGCCCTGGAGATCATCTGGTTGCCGATTGTTTTTCTGCAGCTACCCTTGGCTTAGTGCACCCCTCTGCTGGTTTTCCTATTTGGCTTAGCCTTGTGTTCTTTGATATATATATTGTAGTTTCTGTAAAGTAGCTCTGTTCGATATGTAATAAGCACACTCTTAATCGTCCTAATGCTTTCCTTTTTAGGGCTCCTTTGATTCAAAGGAATTCTATAGGATTTCTGGAGGAGTGAAACCCTTAGGAATTTTTCCTATGTTGGCCCTTTGATTCATAGGATTGGATTCCATAGGAATTTTTCCTATGGAATCTTTTGTACTACATTTTATAGGAAATCTAACATGCACTCCGACCTCTTTTACAATTCCTTTGTTTTTCCTATGGCATCAAACACTCCTTGCTAATCCTATATGATTCAAGTTGGCAAGCCACTCCAATCCTATACTTTTAGTATTCCTACATTTTCAAAATCCTGCGAATCAAAGAGGCCCTTAGCTTGATCTAGGAAGTAGGTGTTCTCACCCTACGAGTCTGTTTTTATATTTCTCCTTCTGAACTCACTTCTACTAGTCCTGTTTATGGGGCTTCTACTGAATGGATCTATGGAGCTCTCACTATTGATCTAAAAAAGAAGTAACTTCTTCATGTCAGGATGCAGTTCGTGCGAGGAGGGAAGTATGGTCAACCTCAAGATCAGGTTTTGAGGCTAGTCCTATGTGCCAGTTCCCAAATGATGCTGGATTACACACAAGGTGCCAGTTCCCTAATGATGCCAGATTAGACACAAGGTGCCAATTCCTAAATGATGCTGGATTACACACTAGCCAGGTGAAGTCGTCAAGTGTTCGTGTCCTCGTGGCTCTAGTAAAGCTGAAAGAAAGCGTACAGCAGCCCTTGAGAATGTAGCCGAGTTCCTGAAGATGCGAAAAGAGCAAACAGATGCTCTCTTCGTCCAAGCCAAACAAGATATGGAAGAAGCCAGAAAGAAGCTAGCAGAGGTAGAGCAGGCTAAGCATCTCCTGCTATCTAAAATTGATGTCAATCTGAATTTTCATTCATAATAGCTAGGTTCAAATGCTGATCCAGTCAGCATGCATATTGTGATGTTCGTGCATCGACTGAGATGTATGTAAGTCTGATGCCGAGATGTGGCACAGAATATATTTTTTCCGGGTCATGTAATAACTTACTCTATTTCCAAAACAATAACAGACAAACCATGGGACATGGTATAGTTCACATGCAAGCCCAACATTCCAAGTTTAACTTTCACATCAAACTCATGTTCACAGATATCTTCGCATTCATAGATAATGTCCACAACCAATTAATAGCCATAGTTGAAATAGTTTATGCATCTCAATGATTCACTTCAAAGCTAAAAAAAAGTGAGGAGAATTAGAAATAAAGAAAAATCTATAGTTCTTACTACAAACATCAATGCTTCTCCAAAACAACGTTTAGTTCACAGCCAAACCACAAATTCCTTCTGAGAGCATTGATGGAAAAGGTGCATTTTCTACCAATGGCGGAGGTACACCCATATAATTTTGTGGTTCCACTAAAATTGAGGTATCTGCTTCTGTTTGCACAAACATGCCTGAGATTGACATCCGTGTTTGCAAAAATATGTAAAAGGGTTATTGATGGCATTGCGTCATTTTACAAGTGCCATTGGATTTATCGATGGCACTAGATTGACAGCAGCATATTACTCCCTGTGTGACATTGCATCATTTTTCAAGTGACATTGGATTGACAGCAATTAAACAATGGCAATATAAGGGCATGGCAATGTTGGGCGCGCCAACACCATGTAAAGTAGCTCCACAGATGCAATAAATTGTCAAGGCAGAGCTCGTTGCCGAGAGCAACAAACATATCAGAGCGAGCACAACAAAACTAGACCATACGAAATTAATTACATTTCGGACATATTTTAACTAAACGCGAATAGCTTTCGGAGGCAGGTATAATCTAATGCCGGCCGCGGCGGCCCTCCCTGCCTTCCGCCTCCGTGGCCTCCGCCTCCGCCATAACTTCCTTGTGTCTGGCTGGGCATCAGCCGAAGGGGGTGACCCAGGGGAAGAGTGGCTCCTCTGCTTCCGTGAAGCCGAGGCGGGGGTCAACAGTGTTGTGCGCTAAACCGGGCAACACACCGGGTGTGTATGCCGGTGACGCGGTGGTGGTGGCCTTCATGGGACCCAAGCGGCGGCGGCTCCCATGGTCTACTTTTCCTCGGTGTCTGCGGCGGCCGCGGAGGTGCTGGCCGCATCTGCCGGCAAGCCACGGTTCCACCAACGTTTACAGCGGATGGCGCGGCCGGCCACAGTGCACTGGACGCCGTGCTGCCCCGCGTGCCAGCATGGAGCAACTAGTCACTCCTCTGCCGGCAAGCCACGGTTCCACCAACGTTTACAGCGGATGGCGCGGCCGGCCACAGTGCACTGGACGCCGTGCTGCCCCGCGTGCCAGCATGGAGCAACTAGCCACTCCTCTGCGAGTTGGCTTGGAGCGGCGAGTTGCTGCACCAGGGGCCAGCTTGGAGCGGTGGCTTGCTCCTCCGCTTGCCCGCCTATAGCCTCGCTCATGGTATTGACGGCCTGGGGCAGGGAGGAAGGTGGAGCAGCGAGTTTCCTGGCTCGTATCCGGCAGGCTCGGCTTGGCACCCATCCGGCTTTTATGCCAGAGAACTCATCTTCATGCTCGCGGATGCTATGGAGAGTGTGGAGAAAATGGTGCAAGGAGGAGATGGGGAGCGGAGGTGTGGTGCAGTTCTTGCCAGGCGTCTGGCCTCGTTTAACTAGCGGGCGGACGCTAGGAGCCAAGCGGCATTGTGTTGAATGCCGGTAGGCTCGCGGACGGACATGTGGGCGGAGTTGGTTTCTCGGCACACGCGAGGGTTCAATGGACGTAGGCAGGGCCGTCTGAAGCTGGTTGAGAGCATGGTTAATAATATAGCCAACAATTGGCTATAAGAAGTTGCCATGTCATTTATTAGAGTCAAACTAATAGCCGGCTTGTACAATAGTAAGATTTAAATATGTAGTACTCTCTTAATAGCTGGCCCACCATACATTCTCACAAAGTGTCTTGGGTCTCATGCTATAGCCGGCTCTTATTCTACATCCCGCTTTCCTTCTCTCTCCTCTTCTCTCTCCTCCAACTAAGCAAATATATAATGCGGCGAGGAGGTGTGTTCAGCCTGGTGTGCAGCGGGTGTTGCTCTCTCGGCCGGCGCGCTGGTTCAATGCCTGCGCTAGTGAGAGGCAGCGTCCGCTCTGGCACCGGGTGAGAGAGGATGGCACGGTCCGCAGATCGGGACGCGCCGACAGTGTGTCTCCTACCTCACCGACGGCGACCGCATCAACGCTTCATCGCCGCCCTTCCACGGCGGACAGGATCCAGTCGGATCTTTCGCTGGTGGTGAGGGGAGATAATGGCTACCGCCCATCCTGTTTAGATCAGGAGAGGGTGAGAGTGTGAAGAAAGCAACCCTGGCTAGCAGCAAGCGCTGAAACTCCAGCCCACGTGTATAGTGACGATTTTCATTTTTCGCTCCATAGCAATCATTTTAATAAATTGTATAACGCGATTCTCAAAAAAAAAGTATAACACGCCATTGAAAAACGGAACTTGTGTCTTGCTAAAAAAATGTATTTTATAAACATGGCAACTCGATCAGTAGCAAGCCACCACCTCTAGGTCGTTCACGTGTAGTCCCGGACCGTCAACACCTGCGGAACAAATTATCACACGAGCTGACTCTTCGTACAAAAGTGCGCTCCACCACATACCCAGTACCTGCGCATGCAGAAATCATGCACCTATGGGTTTATTT
The DNA here is from genome assembly GCA_039707655.1 of Elymus sibiricus. Lineage (NCBI taxonomy): Eukaryota > Viridiplantae > Streptophyta > Magnoliopsida > Poales > Poaceae > Elymus > Elymus sibiricus. Next base: position 205,069,138 of record CM077668.1, read on the forward strand.
CTTTACTGTGCATTACATAACTCTCATATGTGCGAGACAGCGAGAGACCGACTGCGTGTGCCTCTTCTCTTCGTATATGTACTCCACTATTTGTGTGATGTCCAAAAAATAATTATAATACTCCAGCGTTCTTGTGGGGACCGTTGGATCGTCGATCAAACGGACACAGGTAGAGGTTGTACAAATTTGCATAAAACCCCTCAAAGAGTCTCAAAATTTCGCTCGGGTCCAGAGGTTTTTTTTCACGATCCAACGGCCGGAGAACTATCGTATCGTGGGAGCTTGGGATGCCTTGGAGCACTAGATTTTTCCTACAAGGGATCATCCTACAAACAAATGGTGTGTGTGCGTGAGAACCGGCATAGAGAAAGAGAGTAACCTAGAGAGAAAGAGAGGGGGGAGAGCGTGCATACGAGAGATCGGCCTCGAGATAGATCGCGTGTCTGAAAGAGAGAGGGAGAGAGAGAGAGAGAGAGAGAGAGAGAGGAGGGAGTATTGCATGTGTGAAAAGACACGAAGAGTGTGTGTGCGAGAGGTATCGACATAAAGAGAGACGGTAGCTAGTGTGTGTGCATGATCGAGAGAAATAGAGGTAGACAAAAGATCGAGGATCAGAGAGAGAGAGAGAGGAGGGAGTACTGCATGTGTGAAAAGACACGAAGAGTGTGTGTGTGCGAGAGGTATCGACATAAAGAGAGACGGTAGCTAGTGTGTGTGCATGATCGAGAGAAGTAGAGGTAGACAAAAGATCGAGGATCAGAGAGAGACATCAGAGTATGCGGGTGTGAGAGATGTAGGGAAGAAGGCTTGGTGATCAATTGAGCGCGTTTGTGTGCGACAGAGAAAGGATGGGAGAAGTTACATGAAGTACACATGAATGGTTAGGGAGCGAGATACATTGTGTGCAACGGAGTCCGAGAGAGACGGGGTGCGTGGAACGAAGGGGCCTACAAACATTGTGCGACAGAGACCTAGAGACAGCGCACGAGAAATAATGCCGAGTGCATGTGTATGTGTGCTGCGGAGAAAGAGAGTTCTTTCTACAAACAAATAGGGAGCGCGGGAGACACTACACAGAGAGGGTGTGTTTCAAGAAGGGGCGAGATATCTACATAGATATAAGGAGCGCGAGAGAGACATATATGAGAGAGGGGAAGCGAGAGTGTGTAGTAGATGGATAAACCTAGCTAGAGGCTGGTCGATAAGTGTGTGTGGGAGAGACAGGAGTCGGGGGTGCGAAAGGGAGAGTTGTGTGTGTGTGTGTGTGTGTGTGTGTGTATGTGTGTGTGTGTGTGAGGGAGACAGGGGTCGGGAAGGGGCGGGCGAAAGCTAAGAGGGGTGTGTGTGTGTGTGTGTGTGTGTTTGTGAGAGAGTTAGAGAGAGAGAGATTGTCTGACCAGTAAACAAAGGAATAGTTTCAGTTTTGGAATGGAGGTGAAGAGGGAAAGGAGACGCCGACAAACGGTGTGTGTGTGTGAGAGAGATAAATTTTAGTGGTAGGAGTCATATCTAGAAAGAGATGAGGTGCGTGATAGATCCCTAGAGAGAGAGAGAGAGAGAGAGACAAAATGAAAGCTGAGTGAGAGAGTGTGTGTGGCGGGAAAAAATAATGCTAGGTAGCTGGAGAGATACCAGAGCATGATAGAGACGTAAGAGATAATGAAAGCCGAGTGGTCTACACAGATAGAGAGAGTGTGACACGTGTCGAGAGAGACGGTGAGAGACTGTGTTTGTGAAAAAAGTGAAACATGTACTGAGTGTGCGGGTGAGATAGAGAAAAGAGTGTGATAGCTATACTGCTATATGAAGGAGCACGCGAGAGAGATGGGCACGAAAGGAGATTCAAATATTTAGTTGCATGTGTAAAAGATGTCAACATAAAGGGATTCAAATATTTGATTTAGAGATGATGATACATGTAATTCATACTCAAACCAAAATTGATCTATCAAACATGCATATTCATTTGAATTTGGGCACATGTATGTTATTTAATTTCTTGATATTAGTGATCCAAGCACTTGAGTTGAACATAAAGTGGTTTCAAATATTTGAATTCAACCTTATGAATTTGAGATTATGGCATTTGTAAACCATTTCTATATATAAAGGGTGTTGTGCTTTTGAAAGTATATATAAAAAAATGATGTATATAGATTTGTATTCGAATACAAACTGGATCCTGCCCGAAAAAAAGAATACAAAATGGATTCGAGCTGAGATGGCATGGTAAACGTGCAAGCTTATTCTCCTAAAATTTGAACGAAGCGGCGAAACACCCAGTCCCTCATCAGCCGTAACTGCCCGAAACCAAATTTTGGGTGATGGAAATTACTGCCTATGCCCTGACACGCAAAACCTGGAGGCTCGATTTCTATAGGTCTCGATAGGGGTAGGTTTGTAACTTCACTCAAACGTGACCTAACCTCCTCTCACCCCGATTCATACACGGTGGGCGCCAAAACACAGTCTCTCCTCGGCCGAAATCAGCTCTCACCCCAATTCATACACGGTGGGCGCCAACAGTGGGCGCCAAAACAAACTCTCCTCGGCCGAAATCGCTCTCGCCCAATATTCGGGGTGCGAGATTACAGTCCTACCCCCAACCGACCAATATCGCTTTGATGTTTGAAATTTTAAACGGGGGCTAAGTTTGTAACTTTCCCCACATCTGAGACAAGCGCGTCCTAAAGACATGGTTCCCCCCTACCTCTCTCTCCCTCCATTTCCCCATTCGTACTCCGTGGGCGCCAAAACACCCTCTCCACCCCAGCCTCCTCCCTCCGCTACCCCATCCACCGCCGTCCTCCTCCACCATGCCGGAGCTGATACCCCAAGGCCGTCGTCCATTACAAGAGATCGACGTCTCTCATCCACGGTTCGGGACCAGGATCCTTGCATCGCGTCCTCTCGCTTCATCCGCGCCGTCGTCCACCTTGCCGGGGCCGCTCCTACGACCGTCTTGTCCACTGCGCCAGGACATATCCCCCGCCGCCACCGTCTGCCCTGCCAGATATGCTTCCATGCCGCCGACAGCCATCGCAACCGCATCATCCTCAACTTCTCAGCAGATGCCTACACAGCGCCGCAACAGAGGCAGTACTCTTTCATATCTGCTCAAGTTATTTATCTCAGCCGGAAAATAGATCGCCACTGCTTTACTATGATTTCTTGTCCATCACTTAGAATCTTACTTCTTAGTTGAAAGCAAACATTGTTTGCGAAGTAGCCTTTGTATCCTTTGCACCTTCAGATCCGCCATGGTACGCTCAACACTATACTCGCAATGCTTATGGTTTTGCCCTTTTATATTCACTACCATCATCCTAGGTGCTTCGTGTCGTGCCAGCACTGCTCCTCAACCCATTAGGCGAAACAACATGCCACTCATATTTCCAAAGCTTAGTTGTTCAAATACAAATCTGATATGATGTTGATATTACTAAAACAGTGAACATTTAATTGGTCAGCTAATGTTCCTACTTTAGTTTCGAAAAAGCATGTGCGCCACATATAGAGAGACATTAGGGAATTGCATTTCTTTATGCGCTCTGGTTCATCATGGGTGGGTAACAAACATTGTAGTATCCAAACTCTGCTTGCTCTTCTTTAACCTGTTCCTCTTCTGTTCTTCTTTAATAAGTATAGTAGTACAGTATGTTCCTTGTCGGGAAGAGGAGCAGGGACATTTGTAGTCCACAGGTCTATTGGGTCGTTTCCGATCAATGCTTTCAACTCTTCGAGTTGGTCTGCCATAATATTTAGGAAATGCTAAGAGCTGTGTCGCCTTTGATAGTCTAGACTGATAGTAACAGTAGTGTGCCTTCAGTTGAAGAGAGCTGCCCCTGTAGGGGATCCAAAACCTTTGTAGCCGTACCGGCAATAGAAGCCCATATTTTCCAGCTAGTTCCCCTTTCCCAATTTTACTCGTGATGCTTAGGTTCTTCCCATTTTATCTACACTATCAGCTGCGTAAGTGCTTTGTGTCATACTAGCAGCACTCCACCCTTCAAGCTAAACAACACACCACTCATATTTCCAAAGCTTAGTTGTTCATATCCGAATGGGATATGATAATGATATTAGTTAACAGACACATTTAATTGGTCAGCTAATGTTCCCACTTGAGTTTCCAAATGCACGTGGCCGGGATTATCATGAGCTTAGTTTCCAAATGTATAGTAAGAAGTGGAATCTCCATAATATGCTTCCTCTTCTATTCTTTAACATGTTCCTCTTCAGTTCTTCTTTAATAAGTACAGTATGTTCCTTGTCAAGAAGGGGAGCAGGGAGATCTGCAGTAAACAAGTCTATTGGCTGCTTCTGCTAGATGCTTTCAGCACTTCGAGTTGGTCTGCCATAATATCTAGGAAATGCTAGGAGCAGTGTGGCCATTGAGAGACTAGACTGATAGTAACAGTAGTGGGCCTTCAGTTGAATAGAGCTGGCCTATAGGGGATCAAAATGCTTTCGATTAGTAGCTGCAATACAACCCCATATTTTCAAGCCAGTTCCACTTTCCAGATTTATTTATGATGTTATGGTTTTCCCCTTTTATCTACACTACGATCTGCCTAGATGCTTTGTGTCATACTAGCAGCACTCCATCCTTCAAGCTAAACTACATGCCACTCATAATTCTTAAGCTTAGTTATCAAATTCAAATCTGATATGATACAGATACTAATAAAATAGAGACACATTTAATTGGTCAGCTAATGTTACTACGCGAGTTTTGAAATGCATGTGTGCCACATATAGTGTCATGAGGGAATACTATTTCTCTGTGCGCTCTCGTCATCATGCTTTGGCAATAAACTTTGCATACAGTATATTTTGAACCTATCATGTGCCAACTATCATTACTTTTGAAGCTCCCAACAGGGAGCCTATTTTTTTTGAGCAGTAGTGCCAGATTATATTAATGTACGCACCAAATTACAACACACATGGGCTCTCTCATCAGAATTCCAGAGGTAGCACACAAGGGTTTACAGGGAGCCCCTATTATATTAGGATATCCTATGCATTTCAAAGATAATATCACTACTATTTCTGTTTTCATGCATATCAGATATTGAACATGATCACAATGAATATGAGAATGCGCGCATCAGAGGAATACTGTGGAAAAGTGCAATGGCTAACAAATTTGGCATCAAGGGATTGAGTTCCATTCTGGATGGAATGAAACCCACACGCTCCCCACCTACAGATTCATGTTCAGAATATGATCCTAATGACTATTCTGAGCTCGTGCAGTCAAAGGCAGATCGCCTATCGTGTTCACCCATCAAGGTGCCTATTCTAATTTGGCAAGGTTTTATTGGTTGCACGTATCTTGCATAAGGTGTCTTGCATTTCTTCTACTTCGTTGCACCGCCATCTGTTTAGTTTACTCATCATATATGTCAAGATGCCATGCCCATCCATTATCAATACCTATTCCATCTATCATCATACCATGTTTTTCCATTCAAATGATGTTCTTGTGTATCAGACATCCAAAAGGAAGAGGGTGATTGCAGAACCTGAAGGAGTACAAACAAAGTCTTTGAAAAAGGTGGTGGTACCGGAGAAATCAGAACCAGCGCCACACAACCTAGGCCCAACTCCAGCAGACTGTACCCATACTCCACTGGCCATACCACTAGCCCCACCACACAGGAACCGCACTCCAGCAAAAGGTATGCAGATTTCTGTTGCCATACCACCAGCCGTACCACAGAAAAATCCCAATCCAGCAAAAAGTACACCAAATCCACAGGCTAAAGACCTATTCCAACTGCAGAGTGCCCCAATTCCTGCAGATTGGACCCCCATTCCCGTTATTCCCAGTTTAAAAGACAATGCTTTCAATGTTGTTAGGAACCATGTGCGTATCTTCCCATCATGGGAAGATTATAGTGAAGACAAACACCATTTTCACATCTTCCTGTCGCACTTACGTGTAAGTGCTATTATTCATGGTGATTATTTTCTTGTTTTCTGTTGATTGAACACATCAATGATTTACATTACATTCTTCTAAATAGGAGAGGGTCAATCTAGATAGTCATGACAAGCAAAGCTTGCTTGCGCTTTTCAAGGACGCGTTGCAGCAGGATCGGTGTTACCTGAGGCAAACAAACTTTTATGGCAAGTCTATAAATGAAATTTTTGTGAAGTCTCCTATGCTAAATTTACAGGATATTGAATGGAAAAACCTTGTTATTCACTGGTCTCGTCCCTAGGAAGAGGTACTGTCTATGAGATCACCTGACAATTTGAACTCCTACATTTCTGCATGTGCCTTACTGACAGTGTCCTGGACTAGGGGGTACCAACCTAGTCGGCCCATATTCCTCGGGCTGGGCCAGTGGGCCCTTATTCTTGTCAAGATGGACTCTGGAGGACGCATGCGAGAAGAAAGAACAAGATTACATCTGCCGAAGACTTGACGTATACTCCAGGACTTCCCCTGCTGCCTCCTCGCCTGGATACCAACCTTGTAATCCTAGATACCCTATCCAGTGTGTATATAAGCCGAAGGGTTTAGCCCTTAGAGGGGACCTCAACACATTCTCATTCACCAAGCCTTAGGACTAGATCATACGATCTTGAGGTAGATCAACTCTGTACTTGATACTTCTCCATCAATATAAACAAGAGCAGGACGTAGGGTTTTACCTCCATCAAGAGGGCCCAAACCTGGGTAAACATCGTCTCCCTGTTCCTGTTACCATCTGTCCGAGATCCATAGCTCGGGACCCCCTACCCCGAGGTCTGCCAGTTTTTACACCGACACTGGTGCTTTCATTGAGAGTTTCACTGTGTGACCACGAAGGTTCAATGGCTCATCTGCAGATCAACTGCGGAAATGGCTGTGGGGACACCTACGTCCCCGACCATTTTTTTGTGTTCGGCAGCATGATCTTCTGCGCCGACTAGACAGGCCACCTGGCCACCATCGATAACTACGCTCCTGATCAGATCGTCACCTTCAGAGGTCTGGAGTACACCATGGACTCCCGCGGTGAGCTTGTCTTATCAGGCTGGACCACCGGCCGGATTCCGGGTCTGGCAAACACCAGAGGTACGACCTCGGAATAGATCTCCTCTGAAGACCACGAATTGTGTCACCCAACACCACCGGGGGCTACTGAGGAACCTTCTTCCTCCTCTTCGGATAACCCTGTCGCAATGCCTGACTCCGGCGTGGATTAGAGTTTGGCCTGGGACACCAAACCGGGCTTAGAACCGATCCCGGCGGTGGATCTCGAATCCACCCCGCTTCCTTGTACGGTAGAAAACGCATCAGGTGTGCCACTGTGAGTCGATCCGGCTTATGGCCGGACTATGAACCCTGAGGAGCTATCTCACCTTAATGAGATGCTTGACCGGATCCAGAGATGGTCAATCTTGAACTCCTCGGTTTATGATAAGATCGGACTTAAGGCTGACGATCGGGAAATTTACATCCCACCCACCACCCATCTAGTCACCACTGTCGATGATTTAACTGACGTGCTAGACTATGACGAGGCAACCGACATGGATGAAGATGTCGGCAGCCCTACGGACAACACCTCGCCGCCTAATAACACTGGCAGGTGGAGAGCAACATCTACGTACAATGTGTATATGGTTAACACTCCCAACTCCCCTCCAAGGCGTAGGCGAAGGCGCAGAAGCGGTACTAATGGGGAGCCCAGCGGGAACAACCCTACCGCTGATACGACGGCCAACGATGCAGAAGACCAAGGGGAGAACCTTCAAGCATCCCCAGAACATCACGTCGACCCCGACGGCATCCCCAGGGACTCGGATCCCGATGACCTCTTTGAAGGGGCCGATGACAATTACATGCCGGAATCCGAGGAGGACGTAAGCCTCGGCACTGAGGACTTCATAGTCCTCGAAGACCCTGTTGAGCAGGAACGCTTTCGGCGGCACCTAGTCGCCACCGCCCGGAGCATGAAGCGCAAGTAGCAGCAGCTGCAGGCTAACGAGGATGCACTCAATGACAAGTGAGTCAAAATACTTTCGGCCGAGCAAGACCATGAAGAACGGCACCGCAGTGCGCCCAAATCTTGTCCACGCAGGCATTTACTGCCTAAATTCGATGATGAACTAACCGCTGAGGTACCCGACCGCCCCCCTCAAGGATGCGACAGGCCCACGCGGGAGGATTTCCACACCCAACCAGCTCCACACCGTCATGACAAGGACCATGTGGACTATCTTGACCCTCAGGACGTTCGACGTCGGATAGAGGCCAACCGAGTGTCCCCTCGGTCCATTTATGGATCAAGAGGACGCGCTCCGGCCGGGCATGACGGCTACGACGCCTGGTTGGACAGGAATGGCCGCGCCCGAGATCAAACTCATACAAGGTTCTCTCCCGAAGCCCGGTACGACACCGCTCGGTTCCGAGGACTAGCCCACCCGATCTGTTTTACAGATAGAGTAATGGAACACCAGTTCCCCGATGGGTTTAAACCCATCAACATAGAATCGTACGATGGCACCACGGACCCAGCCGTATGGATTGAAGACTTTCTTCTCCATATACACATGGCCAATGGAGATGACCTCCATGCCATAAAGTACTTGCCGCTCAAGCTAAAGGGGCCGGCAAGGCACTAGCTGAATAGCCTATCGCCCCACTCCATTGGAAGCTGGGAAGCTCTTGAAGATGCCTTCAGGGCAAATTTCCAAGGAACCTACGTCCGACCTCCGGACGCCGATGACCTTAGCCGTGTCACTCAGCAGCCCGACGAATCAGCTCAGAAATTCTAGAACTGGTTTCTTACTAAAAAGAGCCAGATCATAGACTGCTCAGACGCCGAGGCCATCGCTGCATTCAAGAACAACATCCGAGATGAGTGGCTCGCCCGCCAGCTCGGCAGGACAAACCAAGAACCATGGCAGCCCTAACCTCACTCATGACCCGCTTTAGCGCGGGAGAGGACAGTTGGTTGGCCCGCAGCACACACGACGGTGAGGCGGGGACCTCGGAGACTCGCGACGCCAATGGCAAGCCTAAGCACAACAAAAATAAGCGCAGGCATAGAAACGGCGGAAACGACACAGAAGATGCAGCAATCAATGCATGCTTCATTGGACCTCGATCCGGACAGAAAAGAAAGCCGTTCAAAGGGAACAAGCAGGATATACCGAGCCAGCTTGACAAGATCCTGGATCGACCGTGCCAAATTCATGGCACTCCAGAAAAACCAGCAACCCACACCAACAGGAATTGCTGGATCTTTAAGCAGGCCGGCAAGATAGCGACAGAGGGTCAACATAAAACCCAAAATCGCAACGAAGACGAGGATGAACCTCGGCGGCCAAACAATGGAGGCCAGAAAAAGTTTCCTAATGAGGTAACGGAGGTAAACATGATTTACGTTACCCACATCCCTAAAAGGGAGAGGAAACGGGTACTTCGGGACATCTACGCGTTAGAGCGTGTGGCCCCGAAGTACAATCCATGGACAGCTTACACGATCACCTTCGACAAACACGACCATCCGACAAGCATCAGGCACGGCGGATCGGCCGCCCTCGTCCTGGACCCGATCGTCGACGGTTTTCATTTGACGCGCGTCCTTATGAACGGAGGAAGCAGCCTCAACTTGATCCATGAGGACACAGTACGGAAGATGGGGATTGACTCATCTCGGATTAAGCCTAGCAGCACCACCTTCAAAGGTGTAATACCAGGGGTCGAGGCTCGCTACACAGGAACCGTGTCCCTGGAGGTAGTATTCGGATCACCCGAGAAACTTCAGGAGCAAAGAGTTAATCTTCGACATCGTACCTTTTCATAGCGGATACCATGCGCTCGTAGGACGCACCGCATTCGCCCGCTTTAATGCAGTCCCGCATTACGCTTATCTTAAGCTCAAGATGCCGGGACACAATGGCGTTATTACAGTAAATGGTAACACCGAACGCTCTCTCCGGGCGGAGGAGCAGACTGCGGCTTTCGCAGCCGAGGTACAGGCATCCGAGGAGGCCGCCCGTGGCGGTAAACGCACCCCCAGCTATACGAAGCGTACGCGGGCTGCGCCAGTTGACCTAGGATAGGCACCTTCCCACCCTAAGTAGGGGTACGGGCTCCTCGTGTGCCTCCTATGGAAGGGGCACTACGTCCCCAGGGTGCACAACTTCGCACTGAAAAATCCCTGGGTCGCCGAGGAGCCACGACAATGGAGACGTCGGGTCGGCTAGACCGAACAACGACGAAACCCCTGGCTCATGCATCGGCAGGGTTCTGTCAAAGAAGCCAGCCACTAGCATACCCATGTGGCTTTAACTGCATGACTAACAGCTGCAGACCTCTTTGAAGGGATCGACCAATGGACGCATCAAGCGCATGCTTGGCCGAAGCTGCATGTTACCAATATCAACCCCCGCTATCAACGAGGATGAGCTGGTCAACAGCACGGAGATGCAGACGTGCGGCAGGAAGCGGCCCGGGCTCATAGACCCGATGATATGATCCGCCCTATTCTCTTTTAGTTTCTCCCTCGTTATCTTTACACACATTGTATCTTGCTAAGTTCCTTTCCTCAAATGTTCGGCATGTAAAGCTTGGTTACTTGAAATAAAGAAATCGTACCCATAAAGGTCTTCAAACACGTTTTCTTACAAGCACTGCCCAAGAACTATGAGAACACCTCTAAGATACAATTGCTAAAGGGCCTCGATTTTGCACCCAGAAGCACAAGTCCAAAGTACTCGGCATCTTAGATGTTGCATTATATGCATCAGTTTCGAACCTAGATTTTGGTCAATAGTTGGGTTGCCCGGCTCCTATGTGTACCCCTTACGTTCCCGACAAATTCGGCTAAGGGTGTAATGGGAGAACCACTGCGATAGTGCCGCTAGTTTAACTGGCAGAGCGCCTCAGTGGAGAAAGCCGAAGACTGACTATCTAGGTAAGCGAAAACTGGTCGGCCATCCGAAGACCGCGTCAAGCGACGTGTCGTTAGAGATCACCCGTGTTAAATGAAGGGCTTCTTCCTCGAATTGGCCGAAGTGGGCATGGGCATGGACCTCGGCTAACTAGGCCGGCCACTTCACACATCGGGGGCTCGTCATCAGTCCCCACCGTCAAACTCCTATGACTAATTGAAAGTTATAAAGCCACCATAGTCCGATTGCCTAGTCCCTATGCGCGCTGACCTCCCTCGGGAACCGAGACGTTGGCTAAGGGTTATGAACGCCTAAAGGGGCACCCTTCATATATTCTACAAAGGGGTCGAAGCCGACGATTGGCCACTTTCAATTTAACACGGTCAAACAGGGGGAATATTCAAAACAAAACATAACCACATGAGAGGAACTTAAGCCGTACTCATTAAATAACCTATAATATTTATACATCACATGCACTTTGGCATGCCGAAGTGCTACCTAGAAATACAACTTGTCCTTAGGACACATGGCCTCAGTAAGACGGGCGCCCTCCTCCACTTCAGCAAAAAACTACTCCGCGGTGCGCGCCTTCCCTTCGGGGGGTCCCGCAGCAACAACCCGCGCTTCAACCTTTTGGAAGTGCGTTTTCACGCAAGCATACGCCTGCCGCGCTCCATCTAGACACGCGGATCGCTTCCAGCGGTTGACTTGCGGGACGGCTTCTTGCAGTCGCACCAGGAGCCCGAAGAAGCTGGCTGGTAACACCTCCGTGGGCCACAGATTGACGCAAAGGTCTTGGAGCGCCAGCCTCACCATCCGAAGAAGTTCCACCAGTTGCTTCATCCAATGACTGAGCAACTGCGGCTGCGATGACTCCTGCAACTGACTCCAGAAGGCCTTCTACACCTCATGGCCCTCTAGTTGGCCAAAATGAAGGCTGGCGTCCGCCGCGCTCTTCGGGAGATCGGCCAAGACCTCTGCGGATCGCCATAGCTGGGTGAGCTCGACGAACCCCTTGCTGCCAAATACACATTGCAGTAAATATAGCTTACCCGCAGCTATCCGCTCCACTTGCTGGAGCACGTGGTGGTCGGCCCGGTTCCGGGTCTGGAGCTCGGCATGAGACGGGCGTAGCTTTCGTAGCTGTTTGCCCGTCTCTTTCTCCTTCTTCTCAAGGGAATCGCGTTCGAGATACACGCCCTTGAGAGTCTCCTCGACCTCCAGGACCCGCGCCTGGTCTTTCTCCCTAGCCACCTTTTCGGTGGCTAGGTCTTTCTCTGCTTTGGCCGTAGCAGCTTTTTGCTGCTCGACCTCTTGCCGAGCCGTCAAGAGCTCGGCCTTGAGCCTCTCAAGCTCGGCCAATGCCGCTATTATCAAATTAGTTCAGCATCAGTTTTTCAAACAATAGGTTATCCTTGCTCAAAATCAAACTTCAAAAAAAAACACGCATCGGTCGCTTACCTTGAGACTGCTCGACCTGCTTGTTCATGAGGTCAAGGTCCTTTTTGGACCTCTCAAGCTTCCGGAGCATCTCCGCAATCTCCTCGGAGGCGGAGCCCGAAGCCGAGGTTGAAACCTGCATAAACAATTTCTAATGAGCCCCATGATCAATTTATTGACGCTTCAGACACACATCCTGTCTTGTCAGTCCTGGGGGCTACTCTTTCCTCTGCTCCTGTATTTTGACCCCAACACCGGTTTTTCAAACAGGCCCTGGGCTCGGGGGCTATTCACTGGGTAGGCCATCTAAACGATGGGTAACATATGCCTTCGGACAGTTACAAAAATTGATAAATCTAAGCAGAGAAGGTCCCTTTTCTCAAAAGACAGAGGATTACCTCGAAGCTCGTCATGAGGCCCTTGAAGACCTCATGCATTCCGGCCTCTGTGGACCGGAATCCCTGCAGCGCCGCACCAATCAACGCGCGGTGCTCTTCCTTGAGGGAGGAGCCTGTCAAGGCTGCCTCCATCTCTTCGGTCCACTCCGCGCTAGCCCGCCCTGGAGCGGGAGGTGAGGGTGGAAAGACCTCGGGCCCCAACACCTGGGTGCTGGGTTCGTGGGTCTCCGTCTGCGGCGGTGGAGCCCGAGTAGACTCTGGCTGGGCCGTTGATTGGCCCAGCCCTTCCTGGATGACCTCGGGGACCCCGCCCCCTTGGCTTTGCGGGACCGAGGTGTCAACCTCGGCCATGACCACCTCTTCTACCCCCGATGCGTCAACCTGAGGGGCCGGGGTCGACGTCACCTCGCCCTGCCCTTCTGGAGCCAGGGCAACGCGGTCCGGCGTCCCGCTGGTGGGCGGCAACCCACTGGAGGAGTCGCTAAGGCATGCCCTAGGCGGCTGTGGAAAAACATTCACATGGCATTAGTCCTGCGGGAAAAACTTAAATGTGAAGATAGATACAAAGGACAGCGGCGTACCTTCGAGGCACCGGCTTCTTCCTCCCCAGCGCGAGGGGGTCATCTTTGGACTCCTCGGAGAGCATGTTCTTCTCCGACGGCTGGGGCTCGTCGGCCGCCCCGGCCGAGGTTTCTTTCAACCTCTTTTGGCCTGTGGGCGGGCCTCGGCCTCAGTGTCTTCTGGCGCTGCCCTCTTCCCCTTTGGGGGAGGTTATCCTCGTCCTCCCCCCATCGCTTTCGTGGATGGAGGAGGCGTGGGTCTCCTCCAACTGGGTGACCGAGGTCTCCCGCCTCCGAAGACCCGTCCTGCCCTTCTGGGGCTTCCGCACCCTGGGGATCACCACTTGCGGCTCCTCGGTCAGGAGCGCAGTAAGCAGAGGGGACTTCTCCCCCTCCAGAAGTGGTGCCAGACACCGTATCTGCTGCACCTTGTTCACCCAGTTCTGCAAACACAGGATGGATCCATTCATCCAATCCTGTCCCACTTAGCAGGAGAAGAATATAAACGTGTATATTGAACACTTACCGGTGTGGCGGTGTAGCCGACCTCAAAGTCGAGGTCCTTCCCCTCCTCAGGAATCTTATCCTTGAGCATCTTGAAGAGCCACGTCCACATCCCGGCCAGGGAGGAGCGGAAGAAGTTGAGGATGGGTCCTGCATCCCCGGATTTCTGCTCCCACATCGGGGTGGCCCAGAGTTGGAGTGGGAGGATGCGGCGGTGGAGCATGACGTTGACCACGTCGGGCAGTTGAAGTTTCTTCTTGAGGGACCACCACTGGATCTTCTTGACCAGTGTCTCCACCTCCTCTGGGTTTCCCCAGAGGACGCCCTTCTCCTTCCAGGACTTGCGCTTCCTCGGAGGCCCAGCTAATAAGGCGGGGACCTCGGTCTGGCCAGCGGCAAGTGGCTCAGTGATGTAGAACCACTCGCGCCGCCACTCCTTGACGGTCTCGATGAAGGTGCCATGGAACCAGTTGGCACCCTGGTTCTTTCTGACCATGGCGCCTCCACACTCCGCCAGATCGGAGCCGCTAGACTTTGTCTTAACGCCGAAGATCTTTAGCCATAGGCCGAAGTGCGGCTCGATGCGGAGGAAGGCCTCGCACACCGTGATGAAGGAGGCGAGGTGGAGGATGGAGTTCGGGGCCATGTGGTGGAAGTCGAGGCCATAGTAGAACATCACCCCGAGCACGAATGGGTGCAGCGGGAACCCCACGCCTCTGATGAGGTGTGGGATGAAGATTACCTGCTCCCCTGGGTGGGAGCGGGCACCTACTGGTCGGCATCGGGAGCACGGGCGGCAACGTTGGCGGGGATATACCCCACACTCCGCAGCTCTTGGAGCATGCCCTCCGTCACGATGGAGCCCCCAGTGCCCTTTGAGGGTGTCGGGCATGGCTCGGTGGGAAAGCTCGGATGCGCAGAGGTGGGAGGAGGCAAGATTGGATCTAAGCACTGGAGCTCGAGGAGGTAGAAGGCAGGGGAAATGGGAGCATGACTACTGGCTCTGTTAGCTTTTTACTCTTATAGGTTGCTGAAAGGCTTAGAGTCCCCCTTGCCGCGCCGACAAAAATGTCACTCTCCCCCTCCGAACATGCCGTTATACGCATAGGGGCAAACAAAATCTTGATGATATCCCAGAAAATGCGGGCACGATCCCCACCTCAACGGGACATGCCAGTAAAAAGGCAGCCTCGAACCAAGATTTGAGATAGGCAGTAACTGCCTGACCCATTGTGGGTAGCGTCGCTTCGATAAAGTTGTCAGGCTACAGGAACTGTTCACACCTAGGTGGCTAGCCTTCGAGGTTAAGTAAACTCACGACCCTGGATGGGGAGAGAACTCGGCTGAACCTCATTTACAAACACCATTCCTTGGGAGGGTGGCTAAGAGATCCGGAATATCGAAGGGGAACTCGTCTGTCAAGCTAATGACTTCGGATCAGAAGTTACCACCGTTGAAGAGATCGTCCTCGGCGTAGAAGACCAGTTCGGGAGCTACTGATGGTGTCCTGGACTAGGGGGTACCAACCTAGTGGGCCCATATTCCTCGGGTTGGGCCAGTGGGCCCTCATTCTTATCAAGATTGACTCCAGAGGACGCATGCGAGAAGAAAGAACAAGATTACATCTACCGAAGACTTGACGTATACTCCAAGACTTCCCCTGCTGCCTCCTCGCCTGGATACCGACCTTGTAACCCTAGATACCCTATCCGGCGTGTATATAAGCCGAAGGGTTTAGCCCTTAGAGGGGACCTCAACACAATCTCATTCACCTAGCCTTAGGACTAGATCATATGATCTCAAGGTAGATCAACTATGTACTTGATACTTCTCCATCAATATAAACAAGAGCAAGACATAGGGTTTTACCTCCATCAAGAGGGCCCGAACCTGGGTAAACATCATCTCCCTGTTCCTGTTACCATCTATCTGAGATCCACAGCTCGGGACCCCCTACCCCGAGGTCTACCGGTTTTTACACCGACACTTACCAATCTCTTTTCCAGGAAAACTGCTCGAAGAAGAATGATGGTTTGAAATGGATGACAGGATATCGCAACTATGCTGCTCGCTGCTTTGCTCTTGTTAGTACCTGCTACCCTGTATCGCTGTACTTACATTCATACCTGGTTGATTATGTGACATATGTGTGCATGATAGCTTGCTTATCTATTGTTCGCTCCAAATTATCAGATCTATATTAATGCTTACATTTATGTATAATAAACCCAATGCTTATGAAGAAGTTTAGCTGTGCATTGTTCTTGTAAGTACCTGTTGTCCTTTATCACTGTACTTACATTGACAGCTAGTTGTTCATGTACCATCACTCTGCAGCTTATTTCCCCTTGCCCTCCATTTTCTAGACCTTATCAGATCTATATTTACTCTTACCAAATTGTTGAATAAAACAAATGCTACCGAAGAAGTTTAGCTCTGCATTGCTCTTATTAGTACCTTTTTGCCTGTACCGCTGTACTTACATTTCTAGCTTAAATATTCTCCATTTGTTCCTATATTATCACATCGATATTTACGCTTACCAAAATGTAGAATAAAGGCAATGGTTATGAAGAAGATTCTGTGGTAAACTACTTGAATTGCGCCCCCATCAGCATGGCAAGGGCTTTATAGAGCCCGTCTTCACTACTAACGTAAGTTTTTCCTTCTCGAGCCTTCAAACTTTGTTGAGTATATTTGGATAGGCATCACTGCAACTTCTGTTTATTTTTCGCGTTTGCATCAAATTGCATGTTTAAAGTTTCTTATGAAGAAGTTCATAAACATAAGTTTGTCCTTCTCAATTTCAGTTTTTAGTTGTATAGCCAAGTTCCTTATTCATACCATGTAAATGAAACTAAACAGAGCAAGTGATCTTCTTTAGAGTGCATGCATGCTTGTGTTCTTGATCTGTAATCCAGGGGTGTGGTGAAACTACCCACTCCAGCATAATGTCATATCCTGCTATGTCTTAAGTATGAACCATGTCTCTTTATTTGCCAATCTAAAATGGGATTAATTGACAGCACACTGGCCATTGATGCTTATACGTTCTTTAGCACCGCATGTATGCTTGTGTTCTTGATCTATAATCCAGTGGTGTGGTGAACCTGGCCACTCCTGAACAATGCCATATCCTGCCATGTCTTAACTATGAACAATGCCATATGATATTAATGCTATTTTAAACCGTGTCTCTTTATTTGCCCATAAGAAATGGGATGAATTGACAGCACTGATGCTTATACATGCAAAACCTGTTATCTGTTTTCTTGTTTGTCTTTCAGAGTGATATCTCTGACGCCAGGAAGAACTGCCACAATGATAGTGAGACAAACCCATTGCTTGTCCCTCTAACATATATTGCAGGAAAGAAGGCAACACATCTTGGGGATAGCGATACAACACCAAAGTCATGTCTTGATGTAGTGTCGAAGTTACTCGCTAATAGCAGTGACACAAGCTCGATGAAGTCGCCGCCTGAATCTGTTAGACTTCTTCAGTCTCAAATTCAAGCAGAAAGACATGCTTCAGCTCAACTCCTACTGGAACTCCAATCTCTATGGAAGATTAACCAAAAGTACAGGACGTCTATTGATGCTATGCAGCTAGAGTTGGAGGATATAAGCGTCAAACAAGCGCAGTCTTGGTAGCTTGCTCAGCTGCTTGGGCTGCAGCTCCCGGGCAGGGCTAACCTTTCTTGAACTGTGTTGAAGTGTTGTTGGTTCTGTATATTATTTTGTCGGTGTGTTTATTTGCACTGGTGGCGACCTTTGATGCCCAGTGTATGTAATCTGCTATCTGGTTGCGCTGTATTATCACTGGCGGCGAACTTTAATGCCCAGTGGATGTAATATGCTGTAATTTCTTTGTTGTATAGTCTAGGTTAATTCTTCGTCATGATGCTGTAATTTATTTACTGTACATGCTGTCGTCACTCTCTGAAAAAGCCGTAAGATTTGACCAAGCGCAATGGGCCAAATCGTTAGGTTTATATAAAAAAAATTACGATACGAAAACTGGCTGGCCCACCAATCGCTATAAATGGGCCGAATTGTGGGCCCACAATCATCTAGGTCGCCTAGACGTAAACTGGCCCACTATTACTTTCGGGCCTTTTATAGGCCGAGTAAACCGCTTGCCTTAGATGGGCCACAAAATACAATGGGCTTTTAACAGGCTGAAAATCAGATTGTGCCTAAAATGTGCCGAACAATTCACGTGCCGATAGCAGGCCGAAATATACCTGGGCCCATGAATGGCCCAATGATATGACGGGCCGTTAACAGGCCAAAATTTATGTCGGGCCTTGGTTGGTCCAATCACATGATGGGCTGTAAGCAGGCCGGATGCAAAGCGGGCCATAATTACGCCCAACTATATCATGGGCCTTTGACAGGCCGATAGCCAGGTTGGGCTAAAATGTATCCACGAAGACTACGGGCCGTTAAGAGGCCGAATGTCACTTCGGACCAGAAATAGGCCCGCATGCAGCATGGGCCGTTAAATGGCCGAAAGTGAAACCGGGCCGACAACGGCCCAAATTTACCAAGGCCCTCTAACAGGCCGAAACTAATATCGGGCCGAACTGTTAAACGGGCCTTTAAGAGGCCGAAGTCCAAATTGGGCCGGCAATGGGCCCAAAAGCACAGTGCCTGTTAATGTGCCGGTTCTGATATGGGCCGTAATTTGGCCCAAAACTTGGCAGGCTGTTAATGGGCCGGATCTCATACTGGCCATAATTTGGCCGAAAACATGGCATGCTGTTAACGGGCCGGATCTTATATGGGCCGTAATTTGGCCCAAAACATGGCACCCTGTCAACAGGCCGGATCTGATATGGGCTGTAATTTGGCCCAAAACATGGCAGGCTGTGCCGGGGCCGGATTTCTGGGACATGATATCCCCGAAATTAACCCCTCACGTCGTCACCATCCCTAGGATTACTGTTACTGGTGGACACGTCCTTGTTACAGATTACCAAGCATTTACAAGAATTGGATACAAGACCATAAAGGTCTAATGATACAACAATGATTTCTAGTGACGGTTGACGGAATGCGACTCGTGGATTTCCAATGCCGATGGGGCTCCATTCCCACAGGAACAGCTGACCCGGATAATTCCTATCCCGCGTGGCTGCTATCCTAGGCTCCGCATGGATGTTGTTGTAGTACCCCTTGTTGAAATCCTGACCTGGCCAATTAAATAGCCAGGGAAAAGCCAGTGAGTACATTGGAATGTACTCGCAAACATAATGAACAAAAGATATACTGAATGCATATGATCATGATGGGTTTAATTATATGCATATGCTGAACGAAATTAAAGCATGGCATGATAAATATTTATACGGTGCTGAAGAATAAATATAAAAAAATTGTGACAAACAGAGAAAATTAATGGAGAATTGGGCGAGACAAGACCGCCCGAGAATCCAAAAGAAAATATGAAAGTGGAGAATCGGGCGAGACAGGACCGCCCGAGAATCCAAAAGAAATGCCAAACGGGTGTCTAAAAGCGACGCCTCGAGAGGTCTTGAAAAGAAATGCCAAACGGGTGTCTAAAAGCGATGCCTCGAGAGGTCTTGAAAAGAAATGCCAAACGGGTGTCTAAAAGCGACGCCTCGAGAGGTCTTGAAAAGAAATGCCAAACGGGTGTCTAAAAGCGACGCCTCGAGAGGTCTTGAAAATAAATGAGTATCCCTGGTAGTCTAGCCAGCCCATGAGATACTCAGAAAATAAAATAAAATGAGTGTCCCGGGTAGTCTAGCCATCCCAAGGGACCCTCAGAAAAATAATAATGAATATCCCGGGTAGTCTGGCCATCCCAAGAGATATTCAGAAAGAAAAGAAAACTGAGTGCCCGGTTAGTCTAGCCAGCCCATGAGACACTCAGAAAATAAAATAAAATGACAGGGTTAGTCCATAATAATATTCATATCATCCATAATATTCATGATAATATCAGTAGTGGCAATAATTATCCTGCAAAATAACTCATGCTCAATTTAATTATTTCCTCCGGAGACCGACACTAAGATCGACACTTGACCAACCCAGACTGTAGTCCTTAACCGCGGACACGGCTATTTGAATAGGTATAACTCTGCAGAGGTTGTACTCTTTACCCACCAGTAAAGGATTTCTTTAGTCAGCACCGAGACGCTGACTAATTCCCATTACGGTCTTTGGGATGAAAACACACCTAACCCGCACGCACCAGCCTTAATTTTTCCCGGGCCAGGAATCACCCAAAGCAGCGGTAAAATAAAACTCTAAATGGGAAGGCCTCATACAACGGCCTCCAATAGCATGAACGTTCAGCTTCGGTCCCAGACCGGCCATTCATGCCCCCGGACCAAGTGACATGCCTACCAGTGATCAGATGGTATCTTTCACTATGGCCTCTCTGTACGGTGTGTGTAGGAAAGGGGTTAACAACTTACTGAACCGTACCCTACCTGCGGCAGGGACATGTGGTAGCACGGTTCAAGTTTGGGGGTTACCAGAACAAGACTCGATCTACGGTCGACTCAGGAGGCTTATGTATTTTCCTGAAGTGGTTAGCACAATAGAGTGTTCTTTCAACAGTAACACCAAAACAGGACCACAGCCCTTGCATGTCCCAACATGCATAACCAACAAGGCATGATCACGCTCCGACGTGATCACCCTTCTGCTGGTAAAGGTATTTCTCTTATACCTGCTCCTGCAAGTTAGTCATGACAAGCACACGTTGCACGGTACGAGAAAACATGCCAACACTACATGCATGCAAATTTTATTTGAATTCAACATATGCATGATTCAATTATTCTTGCAAACATTTAACCATGCAATCACCATATCAAGTGTTCAAGATGCTTGATTTGATCATGCAGAAATATTGGGTGCACTCCGAAACTTTGAAAATTTTATCTTCCCTCCATTTCCTATTTTCAAAAATATTGCAATTACCACATATAGCCAAAACAGTGCTAAAAAGTTGTTTGGAAATTTATGAAATAAATACTAAAATAAACTAGATGAAAAATTAGGAATTTCAGAAAAAGAATCAAATTATTTGGAGGTCATATGATTTTCCTAGGGATTTTCTAAGATGAGATAATTAAGGAAATGGACTATTTAAAAGATCCAGTAGAGACAAAGTTTAGGAAAAATGTTCACCCTAGTTATAATAATAGAAAATGATTTTAGGAATTTGCAGAAATTTGAATCATCAAATTTGCTTTTGAAATGAGTGTTGTGGAAATATTTGAAAATTACTGGAAAAGAAAAAGAGGAAAGGCAGAAGCGCGCCGTGAGCGCAGTATAGCCGTGCGGTGCCACTGGGCCAGGCCCAGCAGCTCGGCTGCGCGAAGAAGCTGCTGACGTCGAAGGCGTACTATGGGAATACGCTATCTAGAGGAGAAAATGTAATCTCCGAGTTACGCCTCCACTTAACAGCCGAAACAGTGCGGCCAGGGTCACTGACAGTGGGGCCCGCCTGTCGGGTTTCACCCTGGTCAATCCGGCCTTCTCCCTCCTCTGACCGAGCGGAGGCGAGGCTCCCGGCGATTGGTGGCGCGGCGCCGGAGGGTGAGCACACCGTCGTGCTCAGGGACTCCAGGCGATCCCGATGAGCTGCGGCACGGTCTCCAGAGTCCATCCAATCGTCGGCGGCGAGCTCTCCCGTGGAACTCCGACGACGGCGAATTGGGGCTCCTGGCCATGGACTTCCTCGGGCCAAATTGATGAGGGGGGTCAAGAGGTGGCGGCTCCATGGATTGACTGGTGCAATAAAACGAGGAGGGGAGGCCGTGGCTGGCTCGGAATCATCCGAGAGGTGGCGGCGACCGAACTTGTCGGATTTGAAGAAGACGACCGTCCTCGGTCATTTGGCGGCACTGGATGGCTCTTCGAGGGAGGAGGAGAGGTCCTGATGACAAGGGTGAGCTCGGGGGAAGCTTTTATAGCACGGGGAGGCTCCTCCCGTGGCTTCCTGAAGAAGGCACGACGGCGGGCGGCCATTTATGGTGCCGCTGAGGTAGCTGGCGAGGTCGGCGGGGTCGGTGGAGACCGGTAAGGGTGGTAGGGGGTCGGTGGATGAATGGATGAGCTCGGGCTGTTGGCATTTACGCGGGCAGAGACGTGGCGGAGCTGGGTTCGTCGGACGGCGGTGGTCGGCGGTGGCCGGCGCTAGCGGACGTGGGGAAGTGTCGGCAGGCTTCTGTATAGTCGGTATGATCCATATGGAGGCTAGGGCGAGCAAGGGCAGCAGCAGAAGCGTGGCAGCAGCGCGATCAGTGGCTGCAATGCGGGCGCTCTGGCTGTACCCAGTGCACGCACACCACGTGCTCGAACAAATGCCAATGGCATCTATACTGACCCAAACGATATAAAAAATAGCAGGGTGATGCTTCTGATCATGAGAGATGTGATGGACATGCTGGTTTGGGAAGAGGCTTTAGTGCCCAGTGCAATGTAGAGAGATGCCCAATTTCTGTCATGCTCACCAGGTGCTTGGTGAAATGCCAAGGCAATTTAGGAGCTTTTGTTGACTATGAAAATTAGCAGGGTGATGCCTCCTTGAATGATAGAGAAGGTGGTGGAGTTGGTTTGGCAAAAAGAGAAACTTGCTAGTGCAAGTTTTACCAGAATTCAGTTCTGGACAGAAACTTGGAGGATTTATTTGGTGGGCTTCAAAGATGCAAATGGAGTTGATCTTCTGGATTTAAGGGTTTGCTTGGAAGGACTATAAGGTGGAATAATTTCAGAATTTTTGGATCAAGAAAAATTGGGGTTGTAGTTATAACCTAGGATTGGGACAGAATTGAAAAGAGGATGTTCTGCTCAAAATTTTCAAAAGACCAGGATGGGTTTTTGCATAAAAGTGATCTATAGGCATCACATGACCCCTCATAATTTTTGTGGAATTTTAAAAGAATTATTTAAAATAGTTGTAGTGCAACACAAGCATTCCAAAGATTGAAAATGCTATTAAAATGATTATTCTGGGAAAATTTTATTATGAAAATAATTCCAACTGTCATTAAAATAATGATGAAATGATTTAAGAAAACTCCCAAAGCCACAATATCTTCCCCAAAATTTCTATATGTAGGGAAGAATTTTGGAAAAACAGAAACATAAATACTCTGAAATAAATAAAAGACCTAATATATTTCAATTTTTTTTGCCAAATTTTACTTAATAAAATGTGGTTAAATTTTTGGGGTGTTACAGGCTGTTAACGGGCCGGCCCATTAGTATCTGACGAAATCTGGTGGGCCTTTTGCTGGGCCGGCCCTTTTACCTTAAATGGGCCAATGCTGGGCCGTTCCACGTGTCGACGTTTCATTGGCGACTCCTGTCCATTGTACGGTTGACATCTGTCGCAATGGGGAGCTGACACGTGGATCCTCTGGCGAATCAGATATTTACACGTGGAAAATTGACATTGGTTGGGGCTGTTAGCGGGTTATCGGATCGAAAACCGTACCCGATAGCTTAACGGCGACGCGTTATGGTGGATGCCACGTGTCGGTTACCCTTGACGAAAACACTTCCATGACACGCCATTTATCGTCATGGAAGTGTACACTTCCGTGATGATAATTTGAGTATTGTCGTGGAACATTTCTACGACAGCACATCTATGACTATCTTGATTCTGTCATAAAATCGTCATGGATGTACATGCATGACAGAAAACGTGACCTACTGTGACAAAGACGTATCATCACGGAAGTTTTTTTTGGTAGTGGCAAGAGTGGGAGAACGCCGCCGTGCATCAGGTGCGGTACGCCGCACTATCTGAGCGAAGCAGTGTCAGCATCCTGTTGACTCAACCACTCGAGAGGCCATTTCTAGGGCCGGTAAGCATCCCGATTCCCCGCCAGGAATGGGCAGCCGCCGTCAGTGCCATAATTGCGCCGGACGGCGTATGCACTGCCAGAATCCGCCGCCACGATGCCAACGGGCTGGTCGATTGGCTCTTCGACCTCCTCGGCCCCCCAGGTGCCGCCAACGACGAAGCAGAGCAAAATGCTTGTCGTGGCTTGGAATCGACCGTCGCCGATGAAATATCCTGGGTGGAGATCGATATTGCGGTACAGTAGTTGCGCGAGCGTATCTGACGGGTGGACGATGGCCTGTACCAGTTCATGCTCAGCCAAGAGTTCTCATAGGTTTAGGCCCTGTTTGTATCGGTTTTCGCCCGGTTTTCCGCAATGAACTGGGCAACTATCTTGTTCTTAATTAATGAAAAGGCAAAGCTTTTGCTTCTTCTAGCTAGTTTTAAGTAGTAAAAAAATAATGTAAGTTTGAATGGAAGTGGTCCGGTATGTAAAGATTGCACACAGTTTCTAAAAGCACAAATGTGTGTGATAGTAAGGAGTAGGTCCCACACGGTGACCATTGGTAAACGCCTTAAATGCGAGGAGGGAACTCTTATCAGCAAGGGGCAGCTTCCCATCCGCTAGCCTAGTCGAATAGAATGGATGAGTTAAGCGTGCTCGGGCTAGAGCAATCTAAGGATGGGTCACCGGGTGGGAAGTGCTTGTAGATTGCGTTGGTATTTCCCCGAAGAGGAGAGGATGATGCAGTATAGTAGAGATAAGTATTTCCTTTAGTTAAGAACCAAGGTTATCAATCCAGTAGGAGAACCAAGCAAAATCCCGTTAAGCGCACCCGCACACACAAAAGTAAACACTTGCACCCAACGCAAATAAGAGGGTTGTCAATCCTCTTAGCGGTTATTTGCAAGGATTAATTCTGATGGTGATAGATAGATAAACTAAAATACTAAATAAAATAAAAGTAAATAAATTGCAGCAAGGTATTTTTGATTTTAATATATGATAAAAGTAGACCCGAGGGCCATAGTTTTCAATAGAGGCATCTCTCTCGAACAAATAGCATACGATGGGTAAACAAATTACTTTTGGGCAGTTGATAGAAAAGCAAATAATTATGACAGATTCATGGCAATGATCATGTATATAGGCATCACGTCCGAGACAAGTAGACTGACTCCTGCCTGCATCTACTATTATTACTCCACCCATCGACCGCCACTACTGCAGGCGACCGCTAACGCGACACATGAATCAGAGACCCCGCGACCAAACTGTGTGCAATGCATGAATCGCAAACGATGTCGTAAAAAAATGGTCCCCAATAATAAGAACTATTTGTGATGCCGGAGACATAAAAAACGATTTAGATTAGAGACGCATGTGCGATACATGGCATACAGTTGATCCATACGAACTGTTTGCGATAAGCCAGAACAATAAACACGGTCAGCCAGTTCGTGGTGTGTGCGATACACGGCATATAGTTCACTCGGATGAACTGTTTGTGATTACCCAACACAACAGAAACGGCAGCCAGTTCGAGGTGTGTGCGATACACGGCATACAGTTCACTTGGATGAACTGTTTGTGATTACCCAATGCAACAAAAATGGTCAGGCAGATCAAGGTGCGTGTGATATACGGCATGCGGTTCACTCGGATGAACTGTTTGCGATTACCCAACACAACAGAAATGGTTCAACTTAATAAGATGTGTGTGATACGCGGCAAATAGGTCAGTAATCCGAAATGTGTGGGAAGACCGATAACAACACAGACGATTCCTGCTAATAACCCATGTGTGTTGTGGGCAAACGCTTGCCGGTATACAATTGTCAGGGATTGATGAAATCATCACCGACGGGTTCCCTAGATTAGCCCGTGGCCAATGTGATTTGCTCTATCCACACAACATCTATGCTCTGTCTACACAACATCAACATATATACATCAACATTGTTGCATAACCAAATAAAACATCCAATTACATAAGTGACTACACACACCAAAGTAAACAATTACAGGCACACTAAACTAGGAGAAACGATCATCTACTTCTTGTTGTGATGACACTTGCCATTGCTCTACTTCTGGCTGGATCCCTGGCCATTTTGGGGAACAAGGAGGCACTTCCTCATGTCAACGATCCGCCTGTACATCTCATAGCTCGTGTACGCTTCCTTGGCCGCGTACACGACGTGAGCTTCGTCGAGTTTCTCCATCCAGGCCGAGTGCCAGGCACGCTTGTCCTTGTTGCAGGAATCCTTCATGTCTCTGTAGTATGGGTCGATGATGGCCTTGGCGAGGTGAACCAGTGAGTCCTTCTCATGCTTCTTGCTGCCCCAGATCTTGTATTGGCCCTAGATGTCGACAAGATTCTGGCAGGCGATGGCTGAATTCTTGAGCACCTTTACATCGTTGGTGATGTCCACCGTAGTGAACACGTAGTGGGGGCTGCTGACAAACCTGGCAAAATGCTCGCAAGGCCTTGTGGCTAGGCAGTAGTGGTAGACAAGGACGTGATTGCGCACACACATCTGGGCGATGGTGACCTTGTGACGAGACCCGGCACGAGCGCGGGTGTACTCGAAGTCGAACCCGACCACCTTGTACTTCTCCACAGCAAGCAACAACTCCATAGTGTGGATGGAGTTCTCCACCCAGATCGGGTTGTTGGTGTACACCACCGAGAGCTCCGTGAACCTTCTGTGGGCGTCCACTACGGCATGCATGGTGAACTGCCGCTCGTCGTCGGCAGCCGCTGGGACCGCCATTGGAGCCGCGCAGGATACCCTCTCTGTATTTGTCATCATGGGTGTGCTTCTTGCAATACTGGGGCACGATCGAAAGGTTGAAGAGACACAAGGGTTAAATGGCTGCTGTAATAAATGGGGGCCGGACGGCCTGTAATCGTGACGTCTTGTCACCGCATTCCTAGCGAAGGATTTCAGTGCATGCTTGATCTGTTGGGCACCCCACACGCGTTTCGTTTGACCACGCGTGGGCTCAAAGAGGCGCCAAGTTTAACCGTGGGTGATGAGGTCAAAGTTACACAGACGGGTAATGATGGACACTCGAGTGTGTTAATTCTGGGCACACAGTTGAGGAAACCAACTGTGTACAATAATGTCGAAGATCGCTGTCGTGTCCGCAATATAGATCGTTTGCGATTGAGATCGACAGGGGAAACACATTCAAGAATGGTAAATAAAATCAAGTCCATTGAGGTCCAAATATTAATCGTCCATTGCATATGAATGTCAAAATAATACTACCAATATACGAGTCTCATACGATGCCATTTCAATGATTGTACCACAAAAGCCCGAAATATTACAAGGTTCAAATTTCAGACTTCGAAGGCTCAAATTTGAAGATTAATTACAAGGTTCAAACTAATATTAGAAATGAAATTCAGCTCATGCAGCTACAGATGCCCGTGCTGATCAGCTGAACTTGGACATATGAGAGGTTCACACTGATATTACAACTTGTAACACCCGTTTTGAAACCTCAAGATTTCTGCAAAGGGATCAGCCACTGACAAGTAATGTATGGCCTTGAGATAATGACTTTCGATTACTCTGTCAGCTGATCTTCCAAAATGAAATTCAGCTTCTACAGAGCCTTTTCCATTCTGCGGTAGCCGCCGGCGCTGATCAGCAAACCATTCAGTTTTGCGAAACAAATGTAGGGCAAGCCTCATTACCTTTAGCACCCTTGCTCTCACAACAAAGAACCAGGCGAATATAATCTTTGGTAAGGTCCCTCGGTAGGAGTTCAAAGTAATTTCTGAGAGATGCAGATCAAGGCATTCGATGTGGGTGTTATATTGTATCACATTATCCACTACTGAGCCTAATCTTATCTGCAAAAGAAGAGAACATATTAGTGCCTACATGCAGTTTTGAACACCACTACAGGCCTCTTTGATTTGCAGGATTTCTAAAATACACGAATAGAGTGACATGCCATCTTCGATCCTACATGATTAACATGGGCATTTGATTACAATCTAGAAAAACGTAGGCTTCTTCCCAACAGGTTGGAGTGGATGGAAATTTACCTACGAAAACTAGTATAGATGAATCGAAAGGAGAAATGCATATGGATTGTAACCTTATGAATCAAGCAACCACTGTAGGGAAAAAACATCAATGTACTGAAATCCTCCAAAATTCCTTCAAAAATCGTAGTGCATTCGTCATTGTAAACGTCGGAAAAGGTACCAAAAAATTGAACTCCCTTATGGTTAACATTTAACAGGAAAGGAGCATCACCTCGATATATAGCTTCTCCAGGCACGGAAAGCATCTCAGGAAACTGATAACTTCGTCTAGGTTGGGGTCGATAGATTCTACTACGAAGACCTTCATTGTGCGTAGATACGTTGTCAAGCTTGTCGGGTTCATTTTCTGGATGACAGACGAACATACATCTTCGAAATTAGAAAAAAATGTTAATTCAAGAAGGAGAAGAAGAAGGCGAATGTTGTACCTGAACGGATGACAGACGAACACACGAGTAGCCCACCACTGTCAATTTCGGCGCAAAAATGACACTGATTCTTACTGGACCTTGTTGATCAACTACAAGTAATCTCTCAAGTAAAGGTGTGTCCTCAATGACCATACTGTGATACACCTTCTGTGATCTCTTGTTGCAGCACCAGCAACACACATAAATTCTCCGGAGAGTCATGGAGGTGATGTGGAAGCTACTCAACCCATTGATTGCCTGAAGACGAAGGTGCTCGAGTGCAGTACAGTCGCGGAGCAGGCGCTCCATGTCATCCTTGGGGATGCAGACGGTGACGAGCTCGAGGTGCTTCAGTCGAGGGAGAAAAAGATCGGGCGCGTCATTAATCGGGGGCAAATGGCAGTTCATGAACCTGGCGACCTGCAGCATGGGCGCAAGGCGGAGCGCGGACGGTGGCAGCAAGCGCATATGTCCATCATTAAAACTGAGCTCCTCGAGGTGATCTAGGGCGGGGGATCGGAACCACTCATCAAGCTTGGCTCGGTCCTTGCCGTTGGAATGGAACTTGCCCGTGATAAGGCCTCTGATTGGGCCAAGGTGCCTGCCGAGGATCTGGGACAACGCGTCCAAGCTTTTGCGATAGCCATGGCAGAGCTTGTGGACGTCGATGAGGTCTAGAGGGGCGGAATGCCATAGGGGGCGCCACCGTCGGGAAAGGACGGTTGTCCGCGCGCCATATTTGATTGGGAGGAGGGAGATGATGACGATCAACATATCATCGGGGAGGCTGCTGATGAAGTCTAGGCCCACCAGAGTCGCTTGCGGTTCTTGCTTGACCCGCCTCCGCTTGTTGGCAGCCTCGTCCTCCACCTCCGGAGTCTCCTCGGTGGCGACGCTATCTGATAGGACTGGAGGAGTGGGAGGATAGGGAATATTAAGTTAGAACAGGGCAGAAGAAAAGTGTATTGGTAGCTAGAAGTTACTAGGTAGGACCAGACTTAACAGAGTCAGAAAATGGAATCCCTATTGGTTGCTTAAATACTACACAATTACTTTGATATTGCTAGGTCAGTCAACATGCAGATACTTGAAAAGAACACTTACTTGGAACAAAGTCCGGACGGATGATATCGTCGGGGAAGTTAGCATATATCATATGACCAAGCTCTTTTAGGTGCAGTGCAATTTTAGTGCCAGCTTTCACTACATAAAACTTAGAAATTTCTGTCCAAAGGCCCGCGCCAAAATAGGAGTGACCATGTTCATCAAGTTTTACAGAAGCAACGATTGTAAATCCATGGTTTGTGTTCAATATGACATTTCTGGAGTCTTCAGTTATGTAAAGGCCAAGATTGTGTACTACAGTTGCTGTTGCAAAGCAAGGGATGTACTGCAGGAAATGATAAGATTGTTAAAAAATAGGGTAACATGCAAATATGGGAGTAATTGAAAGAACAGTACACAACAGTTGAAATCAAAGGACACAAATTTCTAGTTAAACAGATAGTGTAACCATGATGTCTTGCAAATATGAGAATAATCGAAAGAACATTACAGCATTAATTTGCCTAATATAGGAAGAAGAAAAATCCCCTTTGATGTATATACTGCATGTGGCACCTTTTATCCAAATGTAGCAATATATACTATATGTTCAGAAAAGTAGGCCATGCCAACCGAGGTAGGGTGAGATTGAACATACCGTGCAATTCCTGAAGCCAGCTGGTACGGTGAGATGGAACTTCTCGGCTGTCTGGCCGAGGCCGCATAGGCTTGATGTCTCCTTGCACTGTACACTCTATGAATGAAAGAAAACCCTCAAATCAGCTAGAAGAAAAATGAATCCACGACGATTTCGGCCGGGTGATTAAAAGGGGTAGACTGACTGGGATAAGAGATGATCGAATATTTCAGTAAATTAGTTACCTGGTTCTCCATGAGAAAAAGCTCCAATACCGTAGATTCCGCAATCGGGCGGAGCTGGGTCGACGGCGAGCCGCGCCGAGAAAGTCGGTGGTGATAGGCGGCGACAAGCGGCAGTGGCGAAATACGGTGGAGTTTGCCGGCAGCCGGCGTCGGCGACAGGCATCGACCTAAGTGGTTGTCGCGGCGATAGGCGGTGACATGCAGAGTGGCAGAGGAGTGCAGGTGCGACTGGGGACAGGGAGGGAGGAAGGTTGCGGGCATGGGTGAGGGTTTTGTGACGTGGGGGTGGTGAGGGTTTTCTTTTTTCCTTTTTGAATTGGGTGGTGAGAGTTTTCTGTCCCAGAGGCCAGAATGCGTTTCGGAGTAAACGGTTTGGTAGACTCAACCGTGTGCGATTAACATCACTCTGTGTGTGGTGTGGGCAGTGGCGTACCCAGGGGGTGTGCCAGGTGTGCCATGGCACACCCAGATTTTTGGAAAACATTTTTCACCATGTAAATATTAGCAGATTTTTAATGCCCATGCAAACTAATTGAAATAGTCTCAATTTTTTTAAAGTGTGCGCACCTTCTATTTTATTTCTAGTTCCGCCACTAGTTATTCTGCCAACACTTCAGAACTGCACGCTCAACGCGAGGGCACTGCACTTTCTAAAGCAAGCGCACTGCAGTACCGAGACGAGTGAACTTCTCGTCGAAAAAACTGTACGCGGTGTTTTTTGGTACTGTTTTTATCCAGTTTTTAAACCGTTTGTCGGAACGAGGCATGTAATATATCGTTGGAAAGCTATGGATTAGGCGCAACTTCCCTATGTTGAATTTTTTTCGAGATTCCTCACAGTTTAGGAGCAGTTTCGAAAACGGTGGGCGCCCGACGAGTGGCAGCGAGCGTATTTTCGCGTTTTTTCACAAACCGCTTGTCGGAATGAAGCAAATGATACGCCGTTGGAAAGATATCGTCGGGGCACAAATTATATATATATATATATATATATATATATATATATATATATATTACTTTCTCTAATTCCTTACGGTTTAAGAGCAGTTTCAAAATTACTCAAACACGGAAATTCTGTTTTTCAAAAAATTTCAATTTTTCGGTACTGTTTTCGCTCCAGTTTTTTAACCGTTTGTCGAAACGAGGCGTGTGACACGTCGTTGGAAAGCTATGGAAGAGGCGCAACTTTCATATGTAGAAATTATTTTGAGATTCCTTGCGGTTTTAATTTAATTTTGAAAATGGTGCGGCGGACGACGAGTGGCAGCGGGCATTTTTTCGTGATTTTTTCCAAACCGCTTGTCAGATTGATGCAAATGATACGCCGTTGGAAAGATATCGACGAGGCGCAACTTTTTCATGTAGAACACTCTCTCTAATTTCTTACGGTTTAGGAGCACTTTTGATTTTACCGAAACGCGGACACTCTGTTTTTCGCGATACCAAAATCGACGTGAGAACTGCATCAGACAGAAAACTGCGCTGCTTCAGACTAAAAACCGTACTGCATCAGACGGGACAAGCGAGCTGCATGATTTTCTTTTTTGTGAGACGTAAATTTTCCCACACGAAGAAGTGGAATGCTGTTCATATCGGGCATAAGTGAACCGCAACATTATTGAGAAGTGAACCGCATTACTTTTTTAGTCATTTCCGTAACATTTTTCCTGTACTTCATATTGGGAGTAAGTGAATCGCGACACTACCGAAAGTGAACCGCATGAGTTTTTGTTGTCCTTTTATTAACTTTCGTACGAATGAGAGTGGACCGTAGAGACAAGGGCAAGTGAACCGCGACATGTATCGAAGTGAACTACATAATTGTTTTGTCGTTTTTTTTAAATTTTTTTGTAAATTCATCTGGACTACATGGTCAATATTAGTGAGCTGCATCATTTTTTTTCTGTGTTCGTCTTCTCCTGCAAAATATAGTTAACTGAACCACGAGAACAATAATAAACGAACCGCATTTGCACTTATGTTTTTTCAGCGACCCACAAAATTTGTTAAAACAAACAACATTGCTTTTTAAAATAATTACAATCATCACAAATGCGACTTTTGTTATATTCATCAAGTGGACTGCTCTCCCTCTTTTTCCCGTAACTGTAACTAAAAGCTTCTCATACATACAACTATACATACGTCCACTAGAAAAGTAGCAATTATTCAGGGGACATCCCCATCTGAACCACACTGGAGCACAAATCTTCTAGAGCCGGTAAACTGCACTGCTCGCTCTGGAGCCGGTAAACTGCAAGGCACCGGCATCGCCGACGAACTGCAGAAAGACAAAATGTGAAGCGCACAAAAAAATCCATTGCACAGCCAGCACCACCCCGAATCCCAGCCAAACTGCACTCGAGCAGCAACCGAACCGCATCTGAACGCGTCGTATGCACGAATGGCAAACGAACTGTACAAGAACGCGCACCAAACTGCAAGCGCGCTACCACTAAACTGTTCGTGATGTCCACTGACGAACACACGCCGGCGTCGCGGAAGAACTGCAGCTCGCTGCTAGACAGGGAGTACACCGTCGGTGGAGACGCCGGAGCATCAGCGATTGCCTGAAGCTCGTCGCCATCCAATCGGATGCCGTTGACCGGCCCACAGGCCCAAGAGCTCGAGGAACGCGTGGATCCATTGACGGTGATGGTGGAGTAGTATTTGCTGGCCCGTGGTGGCTCGATCTGGACGTCGGCGGTCACGCGAGGGCCCTGATCTGGTCGCCGGTCATCGTGGGGGTTGCTCGATCTGGTCACTGGTCGTCCTGTGGGTGGCTTGGCAGTAGGGATGCTCGGATTCGGCAGAGGGGTGGGTGGATCCAGCCGACGAGGAGGGGAGGAGAGAGGCGGCGCCACATCTCCGGCCTGAGCAACACCACTGGAGGTTAGTGCTGCGGCCGGGATCCATGGTCGCGGGCGGGTAGGGCGCCATGGCCGGAGATTGGCAGGGAGGAGGGAAGGGATCCATCACAAATCCGGCGGCGGGCGGACCGGATCCATCGAGAGGTGGCTTGGGGGAGGGTGGCTGGGAGAAATGGTGGAGCCATCGCCTGCTCATGATGTCGTGGCTGGCAGAGAGGAGGCGCGCCGTTCGGGGATATCACCACGGCGGCCATCCACCAGGCCGGCTGGGGAGGAGGCCACACGGAGGCGCTGTCCCGGGAGGAGAGTGTGGCATCGGTGGGAGGAGGCTGGGTGGGGATGGTGCCGTTGGTGGGAGGGAGGGGGTTGCAGGGGGTTGGGGTACTATGGTGGTGGAGGAGGGGGTTGCGGGGCTGGCATCTGGGGAAGGTGGAAGGGGATCGGGGGTGTGTCGCGGGGAAGAAGGTGGACAGGGATTGGGGTGTGACGCGGGGGAAGAAGGTGAGGTGGGTCGGGGGTTGGCAGAATAAGCCCAGGTGTTGGTAGAATAAGGTCTTATGGGTGTTGTTAGAATAGACCCACCCTATATATATATATATATATATATATATATATATATATATATAAGCATACTCAGGCATAGATAATAAGCGTACTCAAGCATTGTTCAACCGATATTAAGCATACTCAAGCATATAACTAAGACACTACATAGCCATAGTTCAATCCCACATCTCATCTGCCGGCAGGCCTGCACGATGGTGAAGCTTCTCCAGGTACACAGCGTACGCGGCATGCGCCACCATGTGAGAATACTTCTACTTGAAGGAGCCAATGGCTCGTCCTTTTGCATGCACCAGAACACTTTCATACTCGTGATGAAGCTTTTGGTTGCAAAACGGGCATCCAAAGCCAATATTCCAGGTCCTCACACTCCTGTTATGTAGTCCAGTATAAAGCTCCCTGAGCTGTTGCCTCTTGTACCTCCTCTGGGCATCTTCGTCCTCGTTGTCGACATAGTGAGATAACACCTATACATATAGTAAAAAATGCGGCGTCAGTATATTTTATAATAATGCAAATTCAGCAGGCAGAGTTTATGAAACATAATATATCATGTGACAGTGTGAACCCTAAATCATCAAGTGATCTTGATGAAAGAAATGCATAAATAGAGAGCACCCAACTTAGTGCAACAAAATTAAGAGTCTGATTGGTTTCCTACCAACATTTGGCAGAATCAAAAGTTTGGTTTGCTACCGACATTTGGCAAAAATCAAAAGTTGCCATCACTTGGCAACCTTTTGTGAGATTGGCAATGAACAATGGAATGCAAACTAATCTCTAGCGAACATTTGGGAGTTTCCAAAATTTGGCATGCCGACGACTTTTGGCATCAAACCAATTTACATGCCGTAAAGTAGGATCGAAATTTGGCATGCCAACGACTTTTGGCATCAAAATCAATTGTCAAGATCTGGCTAGGAATTATTAGCAACACTAACCCTAGTCGGATTATTTTTTTAGAAGAACAGGGAGGCTCCTCCCCGGTTCCATTACTCGAATGAAACCCACATAGTGTCATACATCAGCTCACTAATAGGAGATGTTCGAAAGCAACAGCTAAAGGGAAATGCACAATGATAGAAGTATGAGGATTACAAGTTATCCTGCGCCCCAAAGGGGTCCCTAGTCGGATTTTTAGTAGAAATCATTTGTACAGAAGAAACAATTAATCACTTATCATTTGTACCATTCAAAAAATCAATACACTACACGGATCTATCGAATCTAACTCAGATTTCATGGATTGAGAGAACATAACCATAGGATTTCTATTCCAAAAAGGGGAGGCAGTACTAACCAGAGAAACCCTAGGATATATTTGCCACATAAATGGGTATAGATGATGAACTGGTTCTTCGTCGTCGTCGGAGTCATTGCCGGAGTGGTCGTCGGAGTCATCGCCGGAGTCGCTGTGGACCTCCGGCTCCGGCAGTGGAAGCACGACACCGTCGCCGTCGCACTTCCGCCCACGCGAGACCTCGTTGGCGGCGACGGAAACCTCTGTCTCCAGCTTCATACCGTGCTCAGGTGCTTTAGCAGCCCTGACGTCGCCACTCCCTCCGATGGTGCGTTTCGGCAGCATCCTCATACACTGACGGCGGTGACGACTGAGAGCGGCGTCGAGGATGCAGGCAGAGAGAGAGAGGATTGTGTGTGTAACGAGAATGGGGGATGCGGCCACCAATTATAACCAGCGGCTCGGGCGCGCCATTAATATGGGGCAGTGGGAGCGAGGCGGGTGGCGGTCAAAGGGCTGGCCCGCCTCCCGGTGAGCCTGCGCAGCGGACTGGTCGCATGCCTACCTTCATTTCACACAGCTACTCGCACGCCTCCCGGTGACACTGCGCAGCGAACACGCCTCTTGTTAATTCACACACCTGCCCACATGCCTCCCGGTCTGCCTGCTCGGCGGACTGCGGCGCATGCGTCCCGTCAACTCACGCCTGCTTGCACGGCACACGGGATGCGTGGCGGCACATATATTGTTTTTTTTTGATGATTAATTCTGCCACTTTATTACTTAACCGAAGCATGGCACGTACATTGTTGCTCTAACGCCCACGGTACGAATAAATAATCCGTTTGCGATATTGGTTGCCAATTATTAATAATCTCCCGTTTGTAAGAATAATATATCAAAACTTGTCTCAAATTTGAAAAAACAATACAATATCACAGTCTATTGGTGTCCATATGACACCATGATAAGTTTCATGAATTTCAACTAAGTTTTGGATTTACTGGATTTTAAAAATCAAGATTCTCAATGTTTGAAATTTCTTGCATGGGGACTAAACATGCACCCAGAGACATACATATGATTTTCCAATCCATTTTGGTGCACTATCACGTGTGCATGTAGCTCAAATTTGATTTTTGCACATTATATCCCTAGGAAATCAATCTATGTATAAAAACGTCCGAATGACGATCTCTGATTTTTTTTCCTTCCAAATTTTAACATGACACTCCTTTTGTCACATATGTTCATCGCGGAAAAAGTTTAACATGCCTCGTAGTGGCGGTGGTGGTGCGGTGTGTGTGTATCGGGGGGGGGGGTCCG
This sequence comes from Elymus sibiricus, assembly GCA_039707655.1. NCBI lineage: Eukaryota > Viridiplantae > Streptophyta > Magnoliopsida > Poales > Poaceae > Elymus > Elymus sibiricus. Next base: position 205,105,194 of record CM077668.1, read on the forward strand.
GCAATACACTGCGAGTCGTGAGCCACCATGTGGGGTTGACCGTTTTGTGAGGCAGGTGCCACATCAAAGTCATGAATTGGTTATTTAAAACATTACATGGCCATTTCATACATACATGTTTGGGCCACATGCATGCATGGTGGTCCTCGGACACTCCCTCGTGCGGTTATTAGCGATGCGCCCATTCGTTAGCCCGCGAAGGTTATCACTTTTCACCGACATCGAGAGGCATTTGACCAATAGTGGATTCATCTTGGGATTAGTTACGGTGTGGATCATGGTGAGATTCCAGATCAAAGTTCGAGCGCGTGTGCGTACACATGAATCCCTCCCACCGGCTCGAAGTGAGGGGGACTACGACACGTCATGGACCTCTGTGTAGGGCATTTCCGGTTTGCGAAGCTTGTGCCACATCTAAGTTGTGCAGTGGGTATTCAAACATCACACAACACCTCTTTGGGTATGCAGGTGGGTGGTTGTCCTAGGACACACTCACTCGCATGTAACTCTTTCTGTGGGCCCGCGAGGTCGTCGTCCATCACTTTGACCTACATCGAGAGAGGTTAATTTGACCAACAAGGATGATTCTTTTTGGTTTGTATTACGGTAGGAGTATATAGTACGCGTCGAAGAGAGGGGAGGGGACCAACATATACTACGCGTCATGAACAACCTCGCTCCGTGTGGGGACTTTCCGGTTTCCGAGGCAGGTGCCACATGAAAGTTGTGCATTGGGTATTCAAACATCACACAACACCTCTTTGGGCCACATGCAGGTGGTGGTTGTCCTACAGGACACTCACTCGCGTGCGACGCTTTCCATCTATGAGCCCGCGAGGTCGTCGTCCATCACTTCGACCCAATGATCGAGAGAGGTTAATATGACCGACAAGGAGGATTCTTTTTGGTTTGTGTTACGGTAGGAGTATATAGTACGCATCGAAGAGGGGGATGGGACCAGCATATACTACGCGCCATGAACCTCGCTCTGTGTGGGGACTTTACAGTTTCCGAGGCAGGTGCCACATCAAAGTTGTGCATTTTGGGTATTCAAACATCATAACAACCACACATACCTCTGTACTTACATATGTTTTGGATCACATGCAAGCGATGGCAGTTGTCCTCTGGCACTCACTCACGTGGTTATCGGCGATATCGATGCTTTCCATCTGTGGGCTTGCTTGGTCCATCACTTTGACCGACAGCGAGAGAGAGGTTAATTTAACTTAGGAGGGGATTAATTTTTGGTTTGTCTTACGGTATAGTTCATGCTATGAGATTACATAATATAGTTTGAGCGCATGCATGAATCCCTCCCACCGGATCGAAGTGGGGGGGGGGGGGGCAGAACACGACGCGTCATGAACCGATTTCGCTCTGTGTGGGGACTGTACGATTTTCGACGCGGGAGCCACATCAATGTTGTGCATGGTATTCAAATTAAACATATGCATGCATGCATCACCTCCATATACATATGTTTGGGACACATGCACGCAGTGGTTGTCTTCGGACAGTACTCTCCCTCGCATGGTTATCGGCGGCAAGCCTATATATTCATGGGCCCGCGTGGACGTCCATCACTTCGACCAACATTGAGAGAGGTTACGAGGGTGGATTCTTCTTCTTTGGTTCGTGTTACCGTGTAGTAGGTCATGTGATGAGATTCGAGACCTAAGTTTGAGCGCATGCGTATGCATGAATCCCCGTCACCGGCTTGAAGTGGAGTGACATACATAGTACGCGTCGTAGACCCTCGCTCCGTGTGGGGACTTTCCGGTTCCAAAGCACGGTACCGTGCCACATCAAAGTTGTGCATTGGGTATTCAAACACACCACACAACACTTCCATACATATGTTTGGGCCACATGCCGGCAGTGGTTGTCTTCGGGCACTACTCCCTTGCGTGGTTATCGGCGAGCTAGCCCATATCTATGGGGTCTCGTGGATGTCCATCACTTTGACCAACAACAAGAGAGAGGTTATATGACCAAGGTGGATTCTTCTTGGTCCATGTTACACTACGTCTTGGTGAGATGCCCCCTCCCACCAACTCAAAGTGTGTGTGTGCGTGCGTGGGGTGTGGGGGGTACTTCGCACATCCTGAACCTCCGTGGGGTCGGAGATGTCCGGTTAAGTTGCGAGGCACATGTGCCACGGCAAAGTTGTGAATTGGGTATTTAAATATCACACCACCCTTTTCATACATATAGTTGGTGTTGTAGGGTGGAACCCTAGTTCGTCGATCTTTTCACAAATTGGAGGGGAAGAGGCAAGAACACAAGAACACAAATCACTCAATTGACACAAATCCAATCACACATGCACTAGATCCACATACACATACGGGGATACTCGATCCAAAGTCAACACAAGAGGATACACGGTAGCTAGTTCATTCCAATCCGTAGAGGAGTTGAGGTCTTGAATCCAGAGTGGATCTTCTCACATGGGTCTCATGGAGGTCTTGATCTCCATGGGAGAGGTATGGATGAGCAAAGCTCTATCTCAAAGAGCCAACTACTTTGCTAACCCTAATTCAGAGCTAGGAGACGAGTATTTATAATCCAAGGGGTAAGTTGAGGGATACATGGGACGTTGCCCTTTCACAGCGCGCAGGCTGACCAGTTGTACTGGACTTGCGGGCGGTTGTATCGCTGGGAGCTCAAGCACCAGTTCCTGGAGGTGTTCGCCGAAGGGGGGACCGGTTGTACCGCTTGGGGGACCGGTTGTACCGGGCTGGCTGGCGCTGGGGGAATAACTGGGCTGGTACCGGTCTTGCTCCGCTCGATTACAGAAGGCTGACCAGTACTTGGGCGGTAGTGGAGCGGTTAAACCGGTGGACCGGTTGTTGACCGGTAGTTGACCGGTTGTATCGGTGTTCCTGGGCTGGGCACAGTCATCTCCAAGTCCTGGGTGTCCATCTTGCTCCATTCCTTCTCCTTGGTCGATTCCTTGGTACCTAAGTATGCAAAGTGTCTCCGTTTGAGGTAGTAGCCATGTCTCATGTGATTCGAAAGGGAGTTGCGAGAGGAGAGATGTCACCTTGGTCTCGATTGCTCTTGCACGGGCTCTAGTCATGGGTCCATTTAGTGTCTTGGAATTCGAAGGTACGTCCATGGGGATGACCATAGGATGCTCCGCATCATCTCCCCTCCCTTGAAAAAGATCCGTCCTCGGATCGGAATCCACATCACCATGGAAGGGAGATAAGTCCTTGACGTTGAAGATGTCGCTCATGTTGTACTTGTCGCGAGGGATGTCGATCTTGTAGGCGTTGTTGTTGTAGCGTGCTAGCACCTTGAAGGGTCCATCGGCTCGAGGTAGTAGTTTGGACTTGCGCTCGTTGGAAAAGCGGTCTTTGCGAAGGTGTAGCCACACAAGATCGCCTGGATTGAACACCATGGGGTGCTTGTTGATGTTGACCTTGGTCGCGAGTCATTGTACTTGGCGCTCAATGGCTTGCCTTGTATCTTCATGCATCTTCTTGAGGTATGTAGCTCGTGCACTCGCGTCCATGTTGATGCGCTCTTGGAGTGGTAGCGGTAGGATGTCCAATGGAGACAACGGGTTGAAGCCGTAGACGACCTCGAAGGGAGACTTGCCGGTAGTCGAATGTATTGCTCGATTGTAGGCGTACTCGGTGATGGGTAAGCATTCCTCCCACTCCCTTATGTTCTTCTTGATCAACACGCGAAGGAGTGTGGATAGTGTCTGGTTGGTGACCTCCGTTTGGCCGTTGGTTTGTGGATGATATGCCGAAGAGAATAGGAGCTTCATTCCAAGCTTGGAGCATAGGGTCTTCCAAAAGTAACTTAGGAACTTGACATCGTGGTCCGACACAATCGTCTTGGGCACTCCATGCAACCTCAAGATTTCCCTACAAAAGAGATTTGCAACATGTGAAGCATAGTCGCTCTTGTTACAAGGAATGAAATGTGCCATCTTAGAGAAACGGTCCACAACAACAAATACGGAATCCTTGCCGTTTTGAGTTCGAGGTAAACCAAGCACAAAATCCATACTAATATCTTCCCATGGGTGATACGGAATAGGAAGTGGCATATATAGACCATGGGATTGAGCTTTTGACTTAGCTTTGCGGCATGTAGAGCACCGGTTGGTGTAGCATGAAACATCGCGAAACATCTTTGGCCAAAAGTAGTTCTTGGATAGCGTAGCGAATGTCTTGTCACGTCCAAAATGTCCCATGAGTCCTCCACCATGAGCTTCTTGCAAAAGTAGCAAACGAAGAGAAGACTCGGGAATACAAAGTTTGTTAGCCTGCATAAGATAACCATCTTTGAAGTAATATTGCTCCCACGTTTTATGAGGTAAACATTTGGCATAAGGAATTGCAAATGACGAATCATGTTCATACAAGTCTTTAATATGCTCAAATCCTATGACATTCAACTCAAGTTTAGTAATCAACATGCACTTGCGGGAAAGAGCGTCCGCCACAACATTTTCCTTAACTTTGATATACTTGATAACATAAGGAAATGACTCAATGAACTCACTCCACTTAGCATGACGCTTGTTCAATTTAGTTTGACCCTTAAGGTACTTAAGCGTTTCATGGTCTGTATGGATAACAAATTCACGAGGGCGAAGGTAATATTCCCACACATGCAAGACTCTCACTAAAGCATATAACTCCTTGTCATAGATGGGGTAGTTAAGTTGCGCGCCGAAGATTTTTTCGCTAAAGTATGCAATAGGGCGCTTCTCTTGCATCAACACACCACCAATGCCATTACAACTAGTGCCACAATGCACTTCAAAAGTTTTATCAAAGTTGGGTAATACAAGTAATGGAGCATGTGTAAGCAAGTTCTTAAGCTCATGAAATGCGGTTTCTTGGGATGGACCCCAAACAAATGGTGCATTCTTCTTACTCAATGCGTGCAATGGTGATGCAATAGTGCTAAAATCCTTCACAAAGCGTCGATAAAATCCGGCTAGGCCAAGGAAACTACGCACTTGAAGCAAATTGGTTGGTTGTGGCCAATTCTTAATAGCATCAGTTTTAGTTTCGTCAACTTGAACACCCTTAGATGAGACAACAAAGCCCAAGAAAACAAGCTTATCAACACCAAAAGTGCATTTTTCCATGTTAGCATAAAGTCGCTCGTCTCTAAGAACTTGCAATACATCTCTAAGGTGTTTGACATGATCTTCAAGAGTTTCACTAAACACAAGGATGTCATCAAAGTAAACCACAACACAAATGCCAATATATTTTCGAAGAACATAATGCATCACACGCATAAAAGTGCTAGGAGCTTGGGATAAACGCATAGGCATGACTAACCATTCATACAAGCCAAATTTGGTTTTGAAAGCCGTTTTCCATTCATCACCTTCTTGCATGCGAATTTGATAATAGCCACTTTTAAGGTCAATTTTTGAGAAAATGGTGGCTCCACTAAGTTCATCAAGCATGTCATCAAGGCGTGGAATGGGATGTCTATATCTAACGGTGGTAGCATTAATGGGACGGCAATCGGAACACATGCGATAGGTACCATCTTTCTTAAGCACAAGAATGACCGGAACGGCACAAGGGCTCAAGCTTTCGCGTACATACCCATTCTCCATGAGATGTTGCACTTGCCTTTGGATCTCTTTGGCCTCTTCGGGGTTGACGTGGTAAGGTGCCTTGTTTGGTAGAGGTGCGCCGGGGATGAGGTCGATGCGGTGTTCGATTCCGCGAAGTGGAGGAAGTCCGGGAGGTAGCTCATCGGGAAATACGTCCGCGAATTCCTGCAATAGATGAGACAATACCAAAGGAAGATGTTGTGAAGTATTAGTCCGCACCACTTCATCTTTGCACACAAGCACAAAGTGAAGAACACTTGATGGGCTCTCACTCACATCCCTCAAATCTCTCTTGGTGGCTAAAAGAACTAGGTCTCTCTTGTCGCTCATCGTGGAGTCACTCATTTTTGGCTTGTGGCGCTCACTCTCTTTTTGGTGGTTCACTCGTTCACTTGTCTCTCCACGATGGGTAGATGCTTGCTTGTCCGTGATGACTTGACTTGGTGACATTGGTCGAAGAACGAATTCCTTGCCCTTCATCTTGAAGCTATAGTGATTGGTCCGTCTGTTGTGGGTGACGCCGCGATCGAATTGCCAAGGTCTTCCAAGGAGTATATGGCACACGGACATAGGAACCACATCACACTCCAATGTATCTTCGTACGTGCCAATCTTGAAGGAGACTTGAACGGTGTGCTCCACTTGAATGGTGGTCGCTTAGCCATTGGACCTTGTAGGGGGGAGGGTGCTTCTTCTTGACCAATTGTAGCTTGGAACATAATTCTTCACTTGCCAAGTTGTGGCAACTTCCGCCGTCAATGATGACCTTGACGGAACGGCCTTGAATACCCGCCTTGGTATGAAAGATGTGGAAATGTTGGTCTTCATCTTGATGTTGTTGAAGTGTCAAGACTTTGGAGACAACAAGAGCGGGGCTTGAATCATTATCGCAATAGATTTGAGCATCTTCATCTACATTCACTTGGCGGTGCATGGCCACTTGCTCGAGGGCTTCCATTTCATCTTCACTCATGGAATCGTAGCTGCCGTCAGGGTTCATTATCATAGTGCATCATGTTGGGCACTCGAATGACTTGTGGCCTCGGCCTTTGCAAGTAAAGCACTTGACGTCACTTGTCTTGGCGGTATCGTCCGGTGTAGGAGTCGATGACGAAGCTTTAAGCTTGGGGGTACTTGGAGGAAGATGACTCGAAGATGACATTGGTTGCTTGGAGCTTGACTTGTCGTCGGTACTTGGTGTAGGTCGAGTCGTAGTAGGAGGTGTCGTAGTCGTTGAAGCTTAGTTGTATGAACCGTAGGTCTTGGAAGAGTACTTGGAGTACTTGTAGTCCTCTTGTACTTGTCGCTCCGCTTTGGTTGCTTGGTGCACTAGCTCGACGAGGTTGGAGTACAGTTGGAAGTCCACAATTTTCTTGATTGGATAATTGAGGCCATTCAAGAAACGCGCCATAGTTTGTTCATCATCTTCCTTGATGTTGGCTCGTATCATTGCAATTTCCATCTCTTGGTAGTATGCTTCAATGGACTTGGTACCTTGCTTGAGTAGTTGTAGTTTCTTGAAGAAGTCACGGCTATAGTGTGTAGGCACAAAACGAGCTCTCATGACATCCTTCATTTGATTCCAAGTGGTGATGGGTGGTTCGCCTTGCTCTTGGCATCGTTCGATCACTTGTTCCCACCAAATGAGAACATAGTCTTGGAACTCAAGCGATGCCATGGTGATCTTATTTTCCTCTTCATAATTGTGAAGACGGAATATCTTGTCGACCTTCAATGCCCAAGAAAGGTATTCTTCGAGATCATTTCCACCGGAGAATTTAGGCATGTTGAACTTGAGCTTGCCGTAGCGCTCCTCATTGCATTGTCGGTGGTTGCGATGATGCTCTTGCCGTGGAGGTTGATCTTCTAGCTCTTGCTCCTCGTGCTCATCTTGATTGACTTGTCGGTGAGGGCATGGAATTCGTGCACGGTTCCTCATCTCTTGGCGTTCTTCAAGTCTTGCGGCCTCTTCTTGTTCGCGCACACGGCGGTTGCGTTCGGCGACATTGCGAGTTGCCTTGCGTAGGGCACGTTGAGCTTCAAGTGCTTGCTCCTCACGACGTTGTCGTTCTTGTTGTAGAGCGTCGTCGTCTTGGTGTACTTGACGTTGGCGTTGGGGAACTTGGTCCGTGTTGTCTCGTGCTTGCCGATTTTGTCGTTCGCGCTCTCGAAGGCGGTCTTGCAAACCATTGCCATGGAATGGGTTTCTTGAAGCTTGCCAGTCGTCATGTTCTTGGGGACGATGAGAGCGTGCTCATGGAAGACTTGCATCCGAAGAAGTGTCCGAAGAGTGTCGGCTCGAACGACGCCGTCTTGATCTTGATGACGACGAAGTGGAAGAATCGCGGTTGAGCATCATGGTTCGGAACTCTTCCATTTGAGATGATAGCTTGTCATCATGGGTTTGTCGAAAGTCGGAGGCGAGTTGTTCAATGCGTTCGCCCAATGCTTCGCTCTCTTGATGTAATGCTCGTTGGACGCCAAAGAGTTGAGCCTTGGTGACGTAGTTGTTCGGTGCGTCGTCTTGCTCATTGAACAGGGGGTTGATAGAAGTGCTCGGCCTATCCATGATTCTCAAACAAGTGTTAGTGGAAGAAAGAAACGAACTAAACCAATGTACCTTATCCAATGTTGAAGATGGATCAATGATCACCCAATATAGTATTATGGAAATAGTGCAATTGGTACTGGAACGTGTCAATCTCACACCTACACAAGTAAAGCTTTTGGAGGAGTTTGGTAAGGAATGTGGCACAAAATTTCTGCAATTGTTAGCAAGATATCAATAATGTTGAAAAAGATTCACAAGTTCGCACGTGAAACAAGTAGACCAATACCGATAAGGAGTACACGAAAACACACGCACGGATAGATAAATGAGGTCGTGCAACCAAGGAATGAGCTCAAAATGTGGGATCCACGGAAAACGCTCATGTTGCACAACACTAGAGAGACACTAGCACGATTGCTAAATAGGCAGATACGAACTTGTGCACAACCTATAAGAGACAAAACGTATGTACTTTCTATCTAACTTATGCTATGTATGTATGAGTCCCGGTGAACTTGTCACAATGATCCAAGATGATCAAATATGCTATGTAATGTGGCGATGCTATGGCTATTGCTTACAAGCTTGTTGTTTCTCTTTTCTCTTTTGCTTAAAAGCTTCTCTTTCTTTTGATATTTTCCGTTGGCCACTTTTGCGAAAAGCTCTTACGAAGATAGCAATGATGTATATGCGGGAACAAATTTGGCACAAGAGATGATATGATGATATATGCGCGCTATGATGGCTATGCGAAACGGTATCACTAAGGGCACAAGTAGCGTTGCCCAGCAATACTCAAATGGCTAGTCTAGTAGGAAAGTGACGCAAAAGATGGTCTTGCGGTTATCAATGCAATGGCAAGGAAATGAACAAGTTGTCGTCGATGTTACCATCCTTGCTTACGGTCGTGGTGTCACGATGGTGAGACGGTCGTTGTCGAGGTCGAGGAAGGTGAGTGCATGATCTTCAGTACATTGGCAAAGATGCCGCTGCACCGAGGTCGAAGTTGCCCTTCTCGTAGAAGTGTCGATGTTGCGGAAGTTGTCAGGCGGGGCGGTTGTTGAGCGGTGGTTGGGCGGTTGTACCAGTCGACCGGTAGTTGACCGGTAGTTGGGCGGTACAACCGGTAAACATGGGAAAATTTCCAGATATCAAATCTGGCGGAAGAACACGAGATGTAAGTGGAAAATTGGTGGGGAAACGAAATTTTTTGGGGAATTTCGTGGTGGGAAAGGTGGGGGGAAAGCTAGATCCACTTGAAACACAGCAAATCCATGGATCAAAATCAACAAAACATCATCAAACCAACAAATCACAAAAAAAATTGGTATGGCTATTTTTGTGGGGAATTTTCAAAATTGGGCAAAAACAACAAAATTGGGGCAAGAAAGTGGAGGGGAAGAACTCCAAAGTGTGAATCAACGTGGCTCTGATCCAAGATGTTGTAGGGTGGAACCCTAGTTCGTCGATCTTTTCACAAATTGGAGGGGAAGAGGCAAGAACACAAATCACTCAATTGACACAAATCCAATCACACATGCACTAGATCCACATACACATACGGGGATACTCGATCCAAAGTCAACACAAGAGGATACACGGTAGCTAGTTCATCCCAATCTGTAGAGGAGTTGAGGGCTTGAATCTGGAGTGGATCTTCTCACATGGGTCTCATGGAGGTCTTGATCTCCATGGGAGAGGTATGGATGAGCAAAGCTCTATATCAAAGAGCCAACTACTTTGTTAACCATAATTCGGAGCTAGGAGACGAGTATTTATAGTCCAAGGGGTAAGTTGAGGGATACATGGGACGATGCCCTTTCACAGCGTGCAGGCTGACCGGTTGTACCGGACTTGCGGGTGGTTGTACCGCTGGGAGCTCAGGCACCAGTTCCTGGAGGTCTTTGCTGAAGGGGGGGACCGGTTGTACCGCTTGGGGGACCGGTTGTACCGGGCTGGCTGGTGCTGGGGGAATAACCGGGCTGGTACTGGTCTTGCTCCGCTCGATTACACAAGGCTGACCGGTACTTGGGTGGTAGTGGAGCGGTTAAACCGGTGGACCGGTTGTACCGGTGTTCCTTGGCTGGGCACAGTCATCTCCAAGTCCTGGGTGTCCATCTTGCTCCATTCCTTCTCCTTGGCCGATTCCTTGGTACCTAAGTATGCAAAGTGTCTCCGTTTGAGGTAGTAGCCATGTCTCATGTGATTCGAAAGGGAGTTGCGAGAGGAGAGATGTCACCTCGGTCTCGATTGCTCTTGCATGGGCTCTAGTCATGGGTCCATTTAGTGTCTTGGAAGACGAAGGTACGTCCATGGGGATGACCGTAGGATGCTCCGCATCAGTTGGGCCACTCACAGGTGGTTCGTATGTGGTCTCACCCATCTCGCGCCACAAGCACACATTTGTGGGCCCGCACACGGTCCACCTTTTTGACCGGAAGCGAAAGGGAGGTTTGACCATGATGGACTCCTATAGATTTAGTGTTACGGTAGGGTGTGCTATGTTAGACCTAGCTATTTGGGGGCATGCATTCATAGCTAGGATTCCCCTCCCGCCGACACGAAGTGGGGGGGGGGGTGGCGGACTAGCAATAATGTGGGATTTGTGAGACAGGTGCCACATCAAGGTTGTGCATTGGGTATTTGAACATCAAACCAGCCTTTTCATACATATATTTGGTCCACATGCAAGTGTGTTCGTGTTCTGACCCTTTCCCACGTTTTTTTGGCCACACAACACACACGGTTCCCTCAGACTACCCATGTGCCACGCCCGTGCCCCTGTCACCCACATCAGCATAGTAGATTGGGCTCCACGAGGCTTCCCTCACAATCTCAAAAATATCTACCCGCCTGGAGGGTTTTTCTGTTTGATAGCACACGATTATTATGTTTCGACCGTGTGCGATGTTGTTTGCCCCCGGCCCCCCGCTCCTGCCTGCATCCCTCAAAAATATCTACCCGCGTGGAGGGTTTTCTGTTTGATAGCACACGGTTATTATGTTCCAACCGTGTGCGATGTTGTTCGCTACCGCTCCCGCCTGCATCCCCCAAAAATATCTAGTTGCTTGGTGGGTTTTTCTGTTTGATAGCACACGGTTGTTATGTTTGGACCATGTGCGATGTTTGTTGCTCAAGCCCTTCATCCAAATTTTCAGTAGCCCCGGCATTTTACTCCCGCCTAGTAAAATTTTCAGTACCCACGTCATTTCCTCAAACACCACCTTGCCCCCCCCTCCACACACACACCCCAAAAACTCTACGCGCTCGCACACACACACACACACACACACACACCACCCCTCCCTCGCTCGAAACACTAGCAAGGTCGCCGGCGCCGCCACCGCGCCGCCTCCATCGTTAACATCTGCCGGTTTGCCCATGCAGGTTACCCACCGATCTCCATACCCTAGCCGCCCTGAGTTTCTTAGATGACGCCTGCCAAACACCCCCTTTCCCATAGATCCCCATCCCCCCCCCACTCCAGAGCGTCGCAGCCTAAGCCCGGCTACGCTTCCCATGGAGCCCCAGGAGCGAATGGCCCAAAAGAGGTTTATCATGGCCTCTTCGCCCGACGTCGGCGAGGTGGCCGCCGAGGAAGCTGACGACGATTACTGGCCGCAGGCTCTCAATCAGTGGGCTAGAGTATGCTGGCATGTCGCGGACGCCGGCTATGACATTGAGGTTGTCGACAGCAATGGACTGACATGGGCTATGTCACAAGTTAAGTGGCCCACCCCCAACCCCTCGGGTTCAAGCGCCGTCAATCTCATCCCTGGCCTTGTTTATGCCTTGCAGTATGCCTTGTTTATTTCAGTTATTCACAGTGTGATGCTCTATATGTGCAACTATTTACTATGCAGTACAATTTCATCAATACCAGTTTCAACAATACCAATATGAATGACTATATTTGCTTGCTGTTAAGCCTGTTATAGCTAGCATATGCCTCTTTTAACGTTTTTTGGTTGTTCGGTTGTTTGTAGTTAGCATATGTCCAGTTTCAATTGCTATCTTTGGTTGTTAGTAGTATGCCTTGTTTATTTCAGCTATTCACAAAGTGATGTTCTATATGTGCAAGTATGAACTGTGCAGATCAATTTCATCAATACCAGTTTCAACAATACCAATATGAGACTATTTGGTTGCTGTTAAGCCTGTTGTAGCGAGCATATGCCTCTTTTAACGGTTTTTGGTTGTTCGGTTGTTTGTAGTTAGCATATGTCCAGTTTCAATTGCTATCTTTGGTTGTTCGTAGTATGCCTTGTTTATTTCAGTTATTCACAAAGTGATGTTCTATATGTGCAAGTATGAACTTTGCAGTTCTATTTCATTAATACCAGTTTCAACAATACCAATATGATTGACTATTTGCTTGCTGTTAAGCCTGTTGTAGCGAGCATATGCTTCTTTTAACGGTTTTTGGTTGTTCGGTTGTTTGTAGTTAGTATATGTCCAGTTTCAATTGCTATCTTTGGTTGTTCATAGTATGCCTTGTTTATTTCAGTTATTCACAAAGTGATGTTCTATATGTGCAAGTATGAACTTTGCAGTTAACACACCTTTTCACTTCTCGTTTTGCTTAACTAGCATGCTTAAACCTGCACACTGAAGCTATCATTTGGAGATTATGTTGTCTACCATGGATATATTTGGTTGTCTACCATGGATATATTTGGTTGATGTTTAGCCTGTTGTGATTAACATGCCTTTCGATGTACTTACACGGGACAATATTGGGAACGATTGCTATTTTCCATTGAGCTTAGTTTCATCCCATGGCTTATATATACTCACTGTTCAGGATATCGGTTGCTAGTACCATATAGGCCGAGGGCTGATAAGGGATTAATTGACGAATCGGACATTTAACTGAATATATCTGTAACCCATTTATCGGTAGGTTAACTAGGGCCATATCTAATATATCTGAGGCTACATAGCAACATGCATTGTACTGAATGTCTAAATATGCAACCCTAGGATACATAGCAACAAGGAAGAGTGTTACCTTAATGTTTTGATGATATCTAGATATACATAGAAGAGCAGCAACAGCAACAACACAGCAACAGTTAACTGCAGTTAATCGGCCGATATTTGTAACAATGTAATCAACTCCCTCCGCCCCATAATATAAGATGTTAATTCATCCAATATGTGAGTATATTGGATGTAATAAGATCTTATATAATGGGACGGAGGGAGTGTTGTACTACATCATTGTGCAATTGCTATTTAGCTTCTAATATTAACTTAGTGCTTTTAGGTACATATGTCATTGGTAAAGATCCGCGCTTCGACCCTTTCTGCATATGGGGTAATGAGATATTCATGAACCAGCATAAAGTGAGGAAACTGATAAAGATTGTTCGTAAAATGGGTCAAAAGATGGCAATTAAACTATTTGTTTACACTTTATCCAAGACAACAATGAACTACAGGATGGTAAGTTACTCTGCAGCCTTCTTTTTACTGCCCATAATGAGTTGTGTTAGATGACAATGTCTGAATCTTTTTCCTTTGCAGTGGTTCCCAAAGCAGTTTACTCAAGATTACCTCTCAAACTACATGATTGGTGGGCATGCAAAGGTTAAAGTATTTCTACCAGAACACAATGACTATCTAGATGTCGTCATGAAGACAGTGAAGGATGGGCGGTCAGCCATCACAAGGGGTTGGACTAGAGTCGTGCGTGCCTTCTGCATGGAGGAGGGCACAATATGGGCATTCCGCTTCACCTTGTTCAGCAACCAGAATGTCTTTCGCCTCTTTCTTTACCATCTTTAATAGTACAAGTATACAACCCTGGTTCATCATTCTTTATTTGGTCACTGACAGTGGGGTCCCACCTGTTAATTAACCTCTAATTAATTTAATTAATCTCTGTTTAGCCCAGAGTCCCTGACATGTGGGTCCCAGTGGTCAGGTTTGACCTGGACCAGCTGGTGTTGACCGCTGATGTCACCCTGACATCATGCTGACACAATAAAGTCTTTTCTGTATTTTCGATTTGATTTAATTCCAGGAATTTCAAAAAATGGTTTAAAACTTTGAAAAATCGTAGAAAATAAACCGTAGCTCGGATGAAAAAGTTTTCTACATGAAAGTTGATCAGAAAAATGAGACGAATCCGAATATGCCCTCCATGTAGCTATCACATGCCTACAACACTGCAAACATGGAACCTTACCCTCCGGATCAACTGTCCGAAAACTGCCTAAGGCAGGGAAAATATCCCCAGATATTTTCCCGCTCCGCCTGCAACGTGTAGCATTGCATTAGGTCACCCCCAGCACTGCATATTGCCATGCCATGCATCTGTGTTGCATTGTTTGCTTTTATTTATTGTTTCTTCCCCCTCTTCTCTCCGGTAGACCCTGAGGCCGACGCTGCCCCTGAGGACTGCTACTCCATCGACGACCCCTCTTTTGCCGTAGAGCTTCCATGCAAGCAAACCCCCTTGATCATTCCTATATCGCCTATTCTTTCTCCCTCATGCTTGCATTAGATTTTGCTACCGCAATTGACTGCTCCTATTCTGATGCATAGCCTGTTTTTGTAACTATTGTTGATACCTTACCTGCTATCCCAAATGCTTAGTATAGGTTGGTTAGTGATCCATCTGTGGCCCCTCCTCCTTGTCCCTGTTGCCCGCTTTATTACCGGTGCCCCGATCTATGTGATCGATGGGCTGAGACCAGCACATCACCGCACACCCCCTTAAGTTGTACGACTCTGCAGAGCTACCATCGAGTGCCGAGGGTGATACCTCTTACATCACTTCTGATGATATCTCTGTAGCCTAGCTAGTCGGTTGTGGGTTACCGAGGGTGATTCCTCTTTCACAACCACCGATGAAGCCCCGGTCATGCAACCCCTCAAGTGTGAACCCATCGAGGGTTATTCCTCTGAGTTCACCTTGACGGACACATCGAATGGGAATCCAACGAGGGTGATTCCTCGGATTCCTCCTTGGTGTTTTGGACACACGGTTACTTTGACTTTACCTCGGAAACTTGTGGAAGTCGGGTCGACCCTGAGGGGTAACCATGAGAGATGTGGAGTCGGGTTGACCGTGAGGGTACTCGCGAGATAATTATGTGGCAAGGCCGTGCATTCCTGGCCCTTGCCGTAAGTCCACGAGATGGGGCGACGGGACCATAGATCGTGGATCACTGCTTGTCACCGCGAGCTCCCAACACACTAATGGGTTAGGATATGTGATCTGAGTAGGCCTTTGGCCTTTTCGCACTAACCACCACGCGGGAATAGTATGGGCACTCGGCGTCGTATGTATCAGCCGAAGCTCTCCAGATGTCAGCAGTTGAGCGGTGCGCGCTGGGTTGGACTGGGAAAGCCTGCGCATGTATTAAGGGGGCTAGGTCTGCTCACCGGCCGCGTTCGCAACGCGTAGGAGTGTAAAGGGCGATGGGCCCAAGACCCCTGAGCATTTAGGATGTAGACCGGCGTGCTGGCCTCTCTGTTGAACCTAGGTAGGGCTACGACATGTCGATCAGCCGAGGTCGGGCATGCACCGAGTAAGTGTGTCCGGCCAGAGTTAATCGAGCGTGTTGGGTAAGTTGGAGCACCCCTGCAGGGAAGTATATCTATTCGAATAGCCATGTCCACGGTAACAGGACGCTCGGAAAATATCCCGATCTTCTACAACTAGAACTGGATACTTGTGATGTTTAAATATGTTAGCTCCGGGATCGCTTTCTCGCAGGGAGTCGAGGAAGGATCTCTGGGCATGGCTGCTGTTATACTTGTTGCTACTACTATATTTATGTACTAATCTACACTCTTCTAATGCTGCAAGATGTTACAAGATGCTAGTCTTCGATAGGCTAGGCCTTCCCTCTATTCCGGCATTTCTGCAATCTAGTCCACAGATACAGCCTTCCCTTTGATACCGCTGCATAAGTAGAATAGATCTGATGTAAGTCTTGTGAGTACTTTGGATGAGTACTCACGGTTGCTTTGCTTTCCCTTTCCCCCATACCCGATTGTTGCGACCAGATGAAGGAGCCCCGGAGCCTGCTGCCCCCGCTAACGACTACTACTACTACCCCACCGGTGGAGCCTACTACTACGTGGAGACCGACGACCAGGAGTAGATAGGAGGCTCCCAGGCAGGAGGCTTGCGCCTTTTTGATCAGATGTCGTTGTTCTGCTCAGCCTTCTTAAGGCTGACTTGTTTGACTTTGTGTCTGTACTCAGATACTGTTGTTGCTTCCACTAACGCTTGTTCGCGAGCTTATGTATTTGAGCCCTCGAGGCCCCTGGCTTGTAATATAAAGCTTGTATGAATTTTATTTGTGTTTAGAGTTGTGTTGTGATATCTTCCCGTGAGTCCTTAGGCTTGATCGTGTGCATTTGCGTGTATGATTAGTGCATGATTAAGTTGGGGGCGTCACAGCCGACCGCCACTCATAAGGTAGACAATCAAGAATAAATCATGCTCCAACTTCCCAGCATAACGACAGATCATACGTGCATGCTTCGGGAATCACAAACCTTAACACCAATATTCTTACTAAACCACAATTATTTACTAGCACCTCCCACATATTACCATCTTAATATCGCAAAACTATTGCAATGAATCAAACTTATCATATTCAGTGATCTACATGAAAGTTTTTATTATATCCCTCTTGAATACCTGTCATATTAGGACCAAATTCATAACCTGTGCATATTACCATTGCTAAACATTAGACTCTCAAAAAGATATAAGTGAAGCATGAGAGTGCAACTATTTCTTTAAAATATAACCACCGTCGTGCTCTAAAAGATATAAGTGAAGCACTAGAGCAACTGCCTAGTTCAAAAAATATAAGTGAAGCACATAGAGTATTCTAACAAATCATGAATAATGTGTGTCCCTCTCAAAAAGGTGTGTTCAGAAAAGATGATTGTGACAAACTAAAAAGCAAACAAAAGCAAACAAACTATATCACAAGACGCTCCAAGTAAAACACATATCATGTGATGAATAAAAATATAGCTCCAAGTGAGTTACCGATAGATTGTAGACGAAAGAAGGGATGCCTTCCGGGGCATCCCCAAGCTTAGACGCTTGAGTCTTCCTTGAATATTACCTTGGGGTGCCTTGGGCATCCCCAAGCTTAGGCTCTTGCCGCTCCTTATTCCTTTATCCATCATAATCTCACCCAAAACTTGAAAACTTCAGCACACAAAACTCAACAGAAACCTCGTGAGATCCGTTAGTATAACAAACAAATCTTCAACTTTAGGTACTGTTGTAAATTGATTCATATTTCATATTGGCATAATGCTACTGTACTCCAACTTCTCCATGACTCATACCCCCCGATACGATCCATAGATTCATCAAAATAAGCAAACTATGCAACAAAAACTGAATCTGTCTAAAACAGAACAGTCTGTAAAGATCTGAATTAAAGTCATACTTCTGTAACTCCCAAAATTCTGAAAAATTAGGACAACGTGGGAAATTCATATATCAATATTGTGTAAACAATTCAGAAGGTTCTGACGGTCCGGCAAAAAATCAAAATTCCAGCACTGGACGCAAAAGTTTCTGTTTTCAAACAGCATCAATTATACTATCTTCCAAATCATCCCAAAGGCATTACTTGGCACAAACACTAATTAAAAGATAAAAAACAAAATAATAACAGAGGCTACAATTGTGTAAACACACAAAAATAGAAAGTAAAACAGAAATTTATTTTATTTAATGGGTTGCCCCCCAACAAGCTCTTTCTTTATAGCCATTAAGATAGGCTTTGAGATTTCAATGATGCTCACGTCAAAGACAAGAATTGAAGCACAAAGAAAGCACCATAAAATATGTGACAAACACATTTAAGTCTAACATACTTCCTATGCATAGGCATTTTATAGGAAAACAAATTATCAAGACAAGCAATATCTAGCATATGCAAATAGGAAGAATGAAGTATTAATAATTTGAACTTCAAGAGAGGTAATTGAGTAACATAAAAATTTCTACAACCATATTTTCCTCTCTCATAATAATTATATGTAGGATCATAGTCAAATTCAACAATATAGCTATCATATAAAATGCTATCTTCATGATCCATAAGCATATTACTTTTATAATCTTCCAAGAGAGTGGGATTAACATCAACTAAAGTCATGACCTCTCCAAACCCACTTTTATCAAAAAAATTCTAAGATTGAACACTCAGCAAATATGTGGGATTCTTTTTACCTAAAGTTGACACTCTTTGTTGGGGATATAACCCCACGGTATGACTCGCCCGTTCAGGGCCGGGTTATCCAGTGGCGGCCTAAAGAGAGGCGCGACTATCAAGACTCCAAGGCCCATCCAGGGTGACTCATAAGCGGGCCGGCTTGGAGGTCCAGTACTTGAGGCGGCGGCTTACCTAAGGCGGCGGCTTACCGAAGATGATGAGTAGGAGATAGATTAGGGCACGGGTCATGTTGCGAGCAGGACTCTGTTGTAAGCCTGGGGCCTCGACCTGTATCTAAAGGTGAGCCCATGAGGCAGAAAGATCAAGTTACAAGATCTCGAGTACTAGGATAGCCAAGTTGCACCCTTGTAATCGAGATCATCATCATCAATAACAATCAAGCAGGGCATAGGCCATTACCTCCATTGAGAGGGGCTGAACCTGGGTAAACCCTTGTCTCTCGATTCCGATCAACCCCGTTCGAGTTACCACCTAGTTGCGATGGCCTCACGACTAAGTCCTTTCACGAGGACATCTGCCATGACCAAACCACGACAGTTGGCGCCCACCGTGGGGCTATCGCTCGGTGGTGTTGAGTACTTGAAGGGAACTCCCGTAGGGATCGAGGGATACGCGATCGGCCGCATGACTAAGAGTCGCCACGGCTAGCTCTACATCGACGATTCAGACTGGGGCCCCGAGGCCGACTCAATCGAGTACGGGTACCGGGTCCCCTTCGGCAAAATCCACGTCTTCATCGGCAAAGCCGGCGGATCTGAACCCGAGTCGGACATCTGCACCGACATCGTCGAGCCGGCTCGGCGCGCGCAACCCGCCCAGGCTCAGGCCGGCTGGAAGCACGTCTTCATCGGCTTCACTCAGGGGGTGGACCTTGCAGATAACTCTGCGTCCGGTGGCGATACCCTCATCTACTCTGATGGCGAGTCCTCGGTAGGTGAGACCAAGTCGATCCTCCCACTTTACGATGGCGGGCTTGGGGGCTACTCCGACGACCAGCCGGCTCAGGACTCCTTCAACACGCCCCCCTGGGCTGCTGTCTATATGGCCGGCTCAGCCCCGGCCCTTAATTCCATGGTGGCCGGCGCCGCGACAGGAACCGGTACCTCAGGGGCCGGCTCAGCCGTACCGCCGGCTCAGGCCTTGACAAAATTGGCAACCGCCCTGGCGACGCTCCTTGCGACACCGGTGACCGCAGAAAACCAGGTGGAACGCAACATGAAGGTAACCAAACTCCGCGAGCAGATGGCTAAGGTATAGGCAGATATCAACGCCGAAAACACTCGCATGGCAGAGTTGCAGTCTCAAGTCCAAGCCGAGGTAGAGCGCCTGAAAGCAGAAGCCTGGCGCATGGGGCTCCGTCAGAGTGCCTCAGGGGCGGTTCATCAGAGGCGCCATATGAGCCGTCTACCGCCCAACTACGAGCCCATGCGTCTGTTTAACATGCCGCAGGATGCGCCTGTTCAGGGGGCCGGGGCAGGCACTCCGGAAGCACCGTTTGTACCCCCGAGCAGAGGCAGGCAGCCGTCGCTGGGTCAACCACATCAACCGGCTCAGCAGCGCCCGCAGGAGCCGGCCCAGCGGCTCCCGCCGGTTCAGACGCCTCCGCATCGTTTCCTCACGCCGGCGGGCCACTTTTCCAACCCTTTGGACAACTTGGTAGCAGCTGCAACCAACCTAGCCGCGCTCCCAATTACGGGAAATTCACCGGTTGAGATCGTAGCCCGGAATTCCATTGAGATGTTAAAAACTGCGGTCGCCCAGCAGGCGAACTACTCCTACAGTCGGCAGCGACTCCACTCTACCCCGCTTCCAAGCCGTAGCAGGAGCCGCCACGATGAGTCGCCGGCCGTCTCTAGCAGCGCTCGTCGACATTGTGAGCAGCCTCATGACCCGCCACGCCTTGGGCCCCTTAACGCCCAGGAGATTGTTGATACGGCTCGGGCTCAGCGAGCGGCGGAGGCGGCAAATGCGGTGGCTCAAGCGCCGCTTGTCACAACCCAATTGACTTCCGGTAGCAGGACCATTGGGATACCATGTTTGGTGCCGGCTTTACGCAACGAGCGCATGCCCAAGGATTTCAAAGGCCCTCGCAAGGTTCCAAATTACACGGCTGACCTTGAGCCGGCTGCTTGGATTGAGAGCTACGAGATAGCCATGGACATGCTGGATGTCAGCGACGCTGTCTGCGCCAAGTACCTAACGATGATGTTGGAGGGGCCGGCTCGTACGTGGTTGAAGAACTTGCCCCCCTAACTCTATTAACACCTGGGCGGAGTTGAAGGACCGTTTCATCAAAAACTTCCAGGGAACCTGCAAGCGCCCAATGACGATCGTCGATCTTTAGCACTGCATCCAACGTGAGGGTGAGTCGGCCCATCACTGGACGCGCCAGGTCGCAGACAGTATTCACGCCTCTGACAGCATCACGGCTGCTTAGGCGGTTCTGATCCTGGAGAAGAACTGTCACTTCGAGCCCCTCGTGCAGAAGCTTGGCCGGCTTAAGCGGAAGGTCTAGGATATGGGCGAGCTCATGGACGTCCTCACTAGGTATGCCAAGTCAAACACCACGAAGGATCCTAGCCCAGACGATGACCAGACTGGCAAGGGAAAGAAAAGCAATGGTGGCAAGGGTAACCAGCAGAACAATTCAGGGAACAATGGAAACCATGGTAATCAAGGCAATGGAGGAAAGCATAAGAATCAGGAAGGAGGATCAGACTTGGTTGCTAATACCAACACTGGTTACAAATACCCAAGGGGGAATAATTCAGGAAGATCCTACAATGGGAACAAACCCCGTAATTTTGAGGAAGCCTTCAAAGGGCCATGCCTGAAACACAGCCTCCCTAATAAGCCGTCAACCACTCTTGGGAGAACTGTCACATAATGCAAGCTTTCGGAGAGCAGTTCTTTCAGAACCGTCAAGGCGGCGGAGGAGGCAACCCGGGGCAGCCTGGAGCTGGCTCGTCCGGTGGCTTTCACAACCCGGGATTCCATGGCCTGGGCGGCTCAGGAGTAGGTTACCAGGGTTCTGGCAACAACGGAGGCAATCAGCATTCGGGGCAAGGAAATCAATAGCAAGGCAATCAGCAACAGGGCAATCAGTCTGGTTTTTAGAGAAATCCCAAATAGTTGAATAGTGGGCAGTATCACGTGTTCACCACTCATACTGACAAGCGAGATCGCAAACTCCGGAAACGAGCCGTCAGTGTTGTCGAGCCGGCAGTCCCGGAATATCTATGTTGGTCGGAACAGCCCATTACATGGAGCAGAGAGGACCACCCTCCCCGGGTCGACAGTCCAGGTTGCTTGGCTTTGGTGATGGCGCCTCAAGTCGGCGGCTATTCACTCAGAAAGGTGCTCATGGACAGAGGAAGCAGCATAAACATCTTGTACTATGACACTTTCCGACAGATGAATCTGTCTGAAAAACAGCTCCAGTCGTCTTCCACCGTGTTTCACGGGATTGTTCCTGGAAAGTCTGCATATCCTATCGAGAGGATCAAGCTGGATGTCGCGTTTGGCACTGGTGATAACTACAGGTGCGAGTCTTTGACCTTTGAGGTGGTCAAAATCAAGAGCCCGTATCACGCCCTGTTTGGGCGGCCGGCTTATGCTCGCTTTATGGCTCGACCTTGCTATGTCTACCTCAAACTCAAGATGCCTGGACCAGAAGGCACTATCACAGTTAATGGAGATCGAAAGATCGCCCTTGAGTGCGAGGAAGGGGATGCGGCCGGCTTATGCTCGCTTTACACTTCAAATGTTGACCCAGCCAATATGATGCCTGTCGTGGTTTTGTCACAGCAGATGTCCTCGTGAAAGGACTTAGTCATGAGTCCATCGCAGCTAGGTGGTAACTCGAACGGGGTTGATCGGAATTGAGAGACAAGGGTTTACCCAGGTTCAGCCCCTCCAATGGAGCTAATGGCCTAAGTCCTGCTTGATTGTTATTGACGATGATGATCTCGATTACAAGGGTGCAACTTGGCTAACCTAGTACTCGAGAGCTTGTAACTTGATCTTTCTATCTCGGGGGCTCGCCTTTATATACAGGTCGAGGCCCCAGGCTTACAACAGAGTCCGGGTCGCAACATGACCCGTGCCCTAATCTATCTCCTACTCCTCATCTTAGGTAAGCCACCGCCTTAGGTAAGCCACCTTAGGTAAGCCGCCTTAGGTAAGCCGCCGCCTCAAGTATTGGACCTCTAAGACGGCCCGCTTAAGAGTCATCCTGGATGGGCCTTGGAGTCTTGATAGTCTCGTCTCTCTTTAGGCCGCCACTGGATAACCCAGCCCTGAACGGGCGGGTCATACCGTGGGGTTATATCCCCAATATTAGCCCCAAGAATGATGTGGATTCATTCACGTCAATCTTAAGTCTTGTTGTACTTCTGGGTCATATGAATTTGCCGGCTCATAATACCTCTTTACCTTAGCGTTCCTCGCTCCCTCTTGTAAGGACGTCATCTTCCGGAATCAGCGATGCTTAAGTGTGACGTCACAGCAAATCTGGATGTATATCTATTAGGCGCGAGAATCGAGGCGCCTCTTCGCCAAAAGTTACTGTGCCTCCTCTGTTTTCGCACCTGCCTTTTCCACTTCTCTATTATAAATATCCTCAAGGACCACAGTCTTCTTTTTCTTTACTGCTTTGTCTTCTCCCTCGCGCCCAGGCCATCCGTGACCCGAGCTTTCCGCCGCCGTGCGACCTTGGTATCTCCAACAGCGCCAACCGCTTCAACAGCTCCACGCACGCTGCCGTCGACACCGTCAAGAACTTCTCGAAGCTTCTGCCGCATCTGGGTACGCCCCATTTCTTCCTAGATCCATCGCAGTTCTTATACATTTTACCTAGTTCATCGGCGTTCGTCTGTTCATTCGTCACTGCTGTCTTTAGATCCAGATTCTAATGAACTCGTCGTAGAAATACTCCGATGTTGGCTGTAGTACCATTTCTATATCTAGGAACTTCAGATCTTCACTAAACATTGCGAATAAATCAAACCATGCTTCCACTTTATGAGTTAGGAATAGTAAATATTTTTCCTTTTCGCGTATTTTGTAGATCCATAATTTTAACCACTTCGTTTGAAATCTGTTCCTGCAATACTTAGCAAAAAATCAGAATCTTGAACTTTAAGATGAGCCGTCGTATAAATCATGACCCGCCCTCCTTAGGAAGCATAGTTGAATCTCTGTTCGGGCGGCTTGTAATTTTGGTAATTGAATAACTATGTTGGCTCGCCTCTTAATTTTAACCACCTTGTCATACTGGCTTTTTCCAAGCCACCACGGCGACTTTAGAGATCGTGAAATGACCCTCCATTCATATTTTATCCGCAACCGTTAATTCTTTAGGCGACTTACCATGGCAAAGACCACAGTCTGCAATTGGGTGAGTTCCCAAGTTTCACAACTCGTGCTCAATGACTATAAAGAACAAGGTTTTCTGCCTGCTCAAGAGGTGATTGGCTGGCGGGCTCCTCAAGGCGAAATTGTTCCCCAACCCGGCGAAGGAGAAGTCGTGGTGTTTACAGACCATCTTCTTAGGGGCTTCTCTCCGCCTGGGTCAAAAAAAATTCGGGACGCCCTAAGTTTCTTCAACCTTCATCCTCAAGACCTTGGTCCAAATTCTATATCCAACCTATGCCAATTTCAAGTCTTCTGTGAAGCATATCTGCAAATGGAAGCCACCGTTCCCCTCTTTAGGGAGTTTTTCTACATCAACCGCCAGACTGAATGTGCTGATGGCCCCAGTCTAGAACTTGGCGGGGTCTTGATCCAGAGGCGAAGAGACGTTGCTTTTCCTTCAGTCACTCTGCCGAGTCATCCAAAAGGATGGAACAAGACCTGGTTCTATTGTAAGAACACAACTCCTGCTGAAGAGAACCCTTTGCCGGGTTATAGACCTGACCGTCTTGACCCCACCGTTGAACTTCCTGGCTGGGCTCCTCAAGAAGAGCGCGCTCAAGTCGCCCACATATATCCAAAGCTGAGGGCTTTATTAGCCAATGGTTTGACCGGGGTTGATCTAACCCGGTGCTGGATTACCTGGAGGATTCTCCCCTTAAGTCGTCGGGAGGATTTAATGTGCAATTACTCAGGCAAATCAAATGATGCGCAAAGGTTCAGTCCCATTGACCTGTCAGCTGACGAAATAAACAAGATTGTGAAGATACTGCTTGGGGAGTCGCAAGAAAACTGTAACAAGACGGGGCTGAGACCATTCTATGCCCTTAACCAGGCTCCTCCAGTAAGCATTCCTATGATCATTTGTCCAGCTTATCAACTCTTTAAACTTACTTGTTGACCTTGTTTAAAACTTTACAGGCCGACTCTTCCTTCTGGAACAAGAAGAAAAATAAAACACTAGCGACCAAGCCTAGGGCAGCTAAAGCTGCACCGGCTCAAAAGAAGAATAAACCAGCTATTGAAAGTGAGGCGGTAGCTAGAGGCGGGTCACCAGCAGTTGATGATGAGTCAGAGGTAGAACTTGACTCCCTTGGCCATCTTTTTATTGAACTGGCTAACACCTCGTATTCTCAGGCCGATGCTGAAAATAGCCTGGCTGATGATGTTGAGGTAATTTCCATCTCCTCTGACTCAGAAAACTTTGTTCCCCAAAGAGCCAGAAAAACCGTTAGAAAAGTGCCATTTTCTCATCCACATGCTTATTTAGACCCACAATTTTCTTTAAAGAAATCACATCATGTCGGATCTGCAAGACGCCAGACTTGAGGTGGTTCTGGAGAACTCTTGACCGGCTTACGTGATGTTTCAGCTGCCCGTAAGCGACGCAATGATGTGCCTCATAGTCCAACCCCATCTCTTCCACGAGCCGGCCTTTTTAAGCATCCTCTTAACCCGTCTGATTCAAATTACCAGGAATCGCCACCATCATTTGGCGACTCATCTGCCACTCAACTGCCACCCTTGGTCATTAAACAAGGGTAAGTTCTTCTCAATAAACTGTGCCTCGTCGTAACCATTGTCTTGCTTATTTAAGTTTGCTTACGAATTCATAGGGCAAAGGCTAAGAAGAGGAAGACTGGCGAGTCATCTTCGACCCCAGAGGACTTTGAATCAGAAAACCCAAACTTGGTGATCACTGAAGGTCAACACGAGACGGCGAAGGATCAGTCCGGTGAAAATGTTGATCCGCCCAAGCACAATGAGCCGCCAACTACTGAAGAGGTGGATACTCAAGTCGGCACGACTGACGTGGTGTAGGATCTTAACCCGCCAAGTCCTATTCGCCCTTCTAGTCCGATGAAGGCGACTGAAGATATGGTCTTATCGTCTCCCCAAGCCGGTGATGATGTTGGCATCACAGGGGTGTCCTTCAAGACTCCAGAGACGTCAAGCATTCTAACCAAGCTTGTATCAAAAGATGAGCCGGTCGCGTCTGAGAAAGGAAAAGGGAAACTCGAGCTCCCAAACTTTGAAAATCTCAGCGCGGCCGATCTCCATGAGGCATACTTGACCCGGCAATCTGTAAGCCGGGAAATGGAAGTAAGCCTGGTCAATATGCTGAAGAAGAAATATGAGGTCAGAAATGTCCCTTCTTTCCAAACTGTATATATCTTGTGTAGCCGCCAAGTTTTAGACAGAGGTCAGAATGAATATGTGTAAGACTTTCAGTATGATATACTCGCTTTGGGACTGTAGCCCCCAAGGGCCGGGTAGTTATGTATATAACCAACCGGTTCTTTAACTTCTGTCTCTTAAAAGCAACGTGTAGCCCCCAAGGGCCGGGTAATTATGTATATAACCAACCGGTTCTTTAACAATTGTCTTTTAGAAGTGACGTGTAGCCCCCAAGGGCCGACTCATGTTGATAAGATGAGCCGGATATTATTCCTTTGGTGATCATCAGAAGAGAAAAAATGACCTGCATTAGCCCCCAAGTGCCATGTAGATTGCTAGCAAACTGCTTGGGACTTTAAGTGAGGATTTTTAGCCGTCTCATAGCCCCCATGGGCCGGGTTGTGTAATTTGGTGGGCTCAATATCATATAGCATTCCACTGACAAGATCTGGTTATGACAGGATATGCTTAATGACGCCGAGTCAAAGGTGGCCGGCTTACAAGAGCAACTCAAAGCTGAGAAGAAACTTCGTATAGACGCCGAGTCATCTGTCACAGCCTTGCAAGAATCTGTATCAACAGCCGCTGAAAACTTGAAATCTGTGAAGACCTCTCATGAGGAAGAAGAAGCAGCGTTGTTGAAACGTGCTGAAGAGCAGAGAACCGGCTCAAGCCCATTACTGATGAAATAAGCAACTTGAAGCACTATATTACCGATATGACCCAGGCCATCTTTGGTAAGTGACCCGCCAATCAGTTTGGAATAACTCGCCAAAAATCTCTGGTATTTGTATGGGAATGCTATAATCGAATGTGTTCAAATATTGCAGGTAGCAGAACCATCAATCTGCGTCAAGACCCCCGTGTCAAGCTCAAGGCGGTTTACACTTTCTTGGAGCAACTTTCTGCAGGGAGCTTGTTCACAATTATGTCTGTGATGGGTCACAAAGAGCCGCCACGTTTCATAAAGGACGTGTTGAAGCAACTTTCAACCGTGCCCAGATAAATTGAAGAGTTGAAGAAATCAGCCGCCCGAGCGGGTGCCATGATATCCTTAAGCCGGGCCAAAGCTTATGTGCCAGATATGGATCCTTCCGAGATGACCGGCGGGTTTCCAGAGTTCAACACGGATGGCAGCGTATTCTCTCCAGCAGATTACGCCCGATGTTTGAAGGAAACTCGTGTTTTGGCGAGTCAACTTGTTGAAGAGTTGGACTTGAAGAGGTACCAGCCGGCCTACAACGAAGAGAACGCGCGGGTCACCCCGCCATCTTACACGCCCATCGACCTAACTCCGGCACGGCGTAAGCATATCTTTGCTCCTGATGTTGACCCGTCAATTATCATGAACGAGGATGTCATCTTTCAAGCCTTGCCAACCTTCGACTGGGATCTAGACAATCTTCAGATCGGAAGAAGAGCAGAGCCGGAGCAGGATGACCCGGAGGCCCAAGCCGCCGATGAACGCCAGGAAGGAGCTAACCCGGGAACTAATGACCCGGAGCGCACAGAAACTGATGCCCAGGAGTAGATGTCTCCAAAAACTCTGATATCATGGAGCCCAACTGTGGCTTTGCAATAGGATAGTTGGAAATACTTGGGTGTGCTAACGTGCCTTCGCGCACATCAATATTGGGCAGTATTTTGGATGAAACAGCTGCACTGGTGTGGTTGTATGTTAACCCGCCCAGTCTCCTTTGAAGAAATCGACGCTTCGTTGAGTAACAGTGTGGCGAGTCATATTTGTATGAACCATCAATAGGTTATCCTTCTCTGTAGAACACGGGCTTAGAATAACCCGGGGCGCTTTAATAGCTGTCCGGCTTGTGGTTAGCACCAGTCTAAACTAAACTGCGATGATTTTTGTTGACTCATGGTCAATAGGCATCTGTCTTTTCTTTTAAACCGGTTTGTTCATGATCCGGTGGCTCATGGCCAAAAGGAAACAAAGATAACCCCTGTAAAAATTGAACAGAAATCGTGAATAGATATCAATGTTAAGTCGACTTTCGAGGCACGACAATATAGACCAGCTTTCGAGGCTCGAGTCTTGCTTCAATGAAGCTGGCGTGATAGCCCTTGGTTTATCCTCGCTCTTTGTAAGCCGGCTCTCACGTGACATATCCGATGTTTTAACCAAGACAAGTTCAGGATCATAGAGATGATTGACTTGTCAAGAGTACACCGGGTCACCTAATTGGAGTAGCATCAAGCAGACAGGCAGGTTTAACCAAGTTAATGTGGCGACATTTCCCGGGTCAAGAGGGTGAGATAGCTAAACTCGGTGAGTTGGAAGCCCCCAAGTGACCAATGATCAAAAACGAAAAGACTCATGCACAATATTTGAGATGAAACAACAGAGGCTACGAGTTTCGGGGATGCCGGCTTATGTATATTGATCATAATATATACAAAGGTATGTACAAGCAAACTTGAGCCAGTGGCTCTAAGTATAGTAGGGACGGAGATGCGCGATATTCCAAGGCCTGTTGGTCTCTTCCTCTGACGTACGTGACTTATTGTGTTCACGTATATCCATCAGGTAATATGACCCGTTGTTGAGATTTTTGCTGATGACAAAAGGCCCTTCCCAAGGAGGGGAAAGCTTGTGCATACCTGTCTGTTCTTGTATCAGACGGAGCACTAAATCGCCCTCCAGGAAAGTACGGCTGCGGACTCTACGGCTATGATAGCGACGTAGGTCTTCCTGATAGATCGCAGATCATGCTGCTGCTAAGTCACATTCCTCTTCCAAGGCATCCAGAGAGTCTTGATGAGCTTGTTCATTGTTTGCTTCGACATAGGCGGTAACTCTTAGGGAATCATGACGGATATCACTGGGCAAAACAGCTTCTGCACCATAGACCATAAAGAAAGGCGTATAGCCTGTTGATCTATTAGGAGTGGTCCGGATGCTCCAAAGGACAGAAGGGAGCTCTTCGACTCAACAACCCGGCGTGCGCTCGAGTGGGACCATAAGCCTAGGCTTAATGCCTCATAAAATCTCCTGGTTAGCGCGTTCTGCTTGGCCATTGGACTGAGGGTGTGCAACTGATGCAACATCAAGCCGGATATGCTCTCTTTGACAAAACTACTTCATAGCTCCCTTGGACAAATTTGTGCCATTATCAGTGATGATGCTACGTGGATAACCAAAGAGAAAAATCAACTTTTTCAAGAACTTGACTGATGTGGCTACATCACAATTGCTAATTGGCTCGGCTTCAACCCACTTGGTAAATTTATCGACAGCAACCAAAAGATGGGTCTTTTTGTCTTTGGACGGTTTAAACAGACCAACCATATCAAGCCCCCAGACTGCAAAGGGCCAAGTTATTGGTATCATCCGGAGCTCTTGAGCCGACACATGAGCCTGGCGAGCAAACTTCTGGCAACCATCACACTTTTGTACGATATCCTCAGCATCTGCGTGAGCCGTAAGCCAGTAAAAACCATGCCGAAAAGCTTTTGCCGCTAAAGACCTTGAGCCGGCATGATGACCACAATCGCCAGAATGAATCTCATTGAGGATCTCTTGCCCTTCATCAGGGAAAACACAACGCTGGAAAACTCCTGTAATGCTCCTCCTATGTAACTCGCCATTGACGATGGACATAGACTTAGAGCGGCGGGCGATCTGACGAGCCATGAGTTCATCTTCAGGGAGCTCGCCTCGAGTCAGATAATCCAGATAAGGAACAGTCCAGTCCGAAGTAGCGTGAAGAGCCGCCACCAACAGTGCCTCCGGGTCTGGGATAGCGAGATCTTCCTCGGAAGGCAGTTTAACAGAAGGATTATGGAGCACGTCAAGGAACACATTCGGAGGGACCGGCTTACGTTGAGAGCCGAGTCGTGACAATGCGTCAGCTGCCTCGTTAAGTCGCCGATCGACTTGATCAACTTGATATCCTTTGAAATGTCCGGCCACATTGGTTACGGCTTGCCGATAAGCCGCCATAAGCGGGTCCTTAGAATCCCACTTTCCTGAAACTTGTTGAGCGACCAAATCTGAGTCGCCTAAACACCTGACCCGGCTGAGATTCATCTCTTTAGCCATCCGAAGACCGTGGAGGAGAGCCTCGTATTCAGCTGCATTGTTAGTACAGGTAAACAAAATCCTCAGGACATAGCAAAATTTATCACCTCGAGGGGAAGATATGACCACTCCAGCCACCGAGCCTTCTAGCTGTCTGGAACCATCAAAATGTATAGTCCAATATGTATTATTGGGCTTCTCCTCTGGAGTTTGGAGTTTCGTCCAATCATTGATGAAATCCACAAGTGCCTAGGATTTGATGGCTGTGCGAGGGACATATTTAAGATGGTGTGGACCAAGCTCAATTGCCCACTTGGCAGCCCGGCATGTAGCTTCCCTGTTCTGGATGATGTCTCCCAAGGGTGCTGAACTGATCACAGTAATGGGGTGCTCCAGGAAATAATGTCGGAGCTTGCGACTAGCCATGAAGACGCCAAACACCAGTTTCTGCCAATGTGGGTACCTCTGCTTGGACTCAAATAGAACTTCACTGACATAATAGACTGGCCGCTGCACTGGATATTCTTTCCCTGCCTCTTTCCTCTCGACAACAACTGCAACACTTAATTACCGCGTTGTTATTGGCAGCAATGTACAGGAGCATAGGCTCTGTGGCGATGGGAGCTGCAAGAACAGGCGGCTCGGACAATTGCTTCTTGAGCGCTTCGAAAGCTGCATCAGCAGCGACACTCCAGACAAAAGTGTCAGTCTTTTTCAACATCTGATAAAGGGGAATTGCCTTTTCGCCAACGCGGCTTATGAACCGGCTCAAAGCCGCGATCCGACCCGCCATCCGTTTAACGTCATTGATATTCTCCGGTTTCGCAAGCGAGGTGATTGCCTTAATCTTGTCTGGGTTGGCTTCGATTCCCCATTCTGACACCACGAAACCTAGTAGCTTGCCTGCAGGAACACCAAAAACACACTTATCCGGGTTAAGCTTCATCTGGTAAGTCCGAAGATTAGCGAAAGTTTCCTTGAGATCATCTAGCAAGGTCTCCTTCTTCAATGACTTGACCACGATATCATCCACAAAAGCATGAACGTTGTGCCCAATCTGCTTGTGGAAGCAATTCTGGACACACCGCTGATAAGTCGCTCCTGGACTTTTGAGCCCGAAGGGCATAGAGACATAGCAAAAGGCCCCAAAAGGTTTAATGAAAGCCGTCTTCTCCTGATCCTCGACGGCCATCTTTATCTGATGATAACCGGAGTAATCATCTAGGAAACACAAACTATCACAACCCGCCGTGGCATCGATGATCTGATCAATGCGAGGGAGGGCAAACGGGTCTTTGGGACAAGCCTTGTTGAGATCTGTGTAGTCAACACACATGCGCCAAGTGTCGTGTTTCTTTAGAAGAAGCACTGGATTAGCCAACCACTGAGGGTGAAAAACTTCAACGATGAACCCGGCAGCTAAGAGCCGGGCTACCTCTTCTCCAATAGCTTTGCGTCTCTCTTCGTTAAAGCGACGAAGGAATTGTCTGACATGCTTCATTTGGGGATCCACATTGAGGCGATGCTCAGCGAGTTCTCTCGGTACACCCAGCATGCCAGAAGGTTTCCATGCGAAGATGTCCCGATTCTCACGGATGAACTCGATGAGCGCGCTTTCCTATTTGGGATCCATCTAGTCCCAATAGTGAACTTCTTGGACGGGTCGCCAGGGACAAACTCAACCTACTTGGTGTCTTCGGCCGACTTGAACTTGAGTGGCGGGTCAGACTCTGCAGTGGGCTTCTTCAAGGGCATCATATCGGCTGGGTCAACATTTGTAGTGTAAAATTTCAACTCTTCCGCGGCGCAAGCCGTTTCGGCATAGGCTGCATCTCCTTCCTCGCACTCAAGGGTGATCTTTCAATCTCCATTAACTGTGAGAGTGCCTGCTGGTCCAGGCATCTTGAGTTTGAGGTAGACATAGCAAGGTCGAGCCATAAAGCAAGCATAAGCCGGCCGCCCGAACAGGGCGTGATACGGGCTCTTGATTTTGACCACCTCAAAGGTCAATGACTCGCACCTGTAGTTATCATCAGTGCCAAACGCGACATCCAACTTGATCCGCCCGATAGGATATGCAGATTTTCCAGGAACAATCCCGTGAAACACGGTGGAAGACGACTGGAGCTATTTTTCAGACAGATTCATCCGTCGGAAAGTGTCGTAGTACAAGATGTTTATGCTGCTTCCTCCATCCATGAGCACCTTTGTGAGTGAATAGCCGCCAACTTGAGGCGCCACCACCAAAGCCAGGCAACCCGAACTGTCGATCCAGGGAGGGTGGTCCTCTCTGCTCCATGTAATGGGTTGTTCCGACCAATGTAGATATTCCGGGACTGCCGGCTCGACAACACTGACGGCTCGTTTCTGGAGTTTGCGATCTCGCTTGTCAGTATGAGTCGTGAGCACGTGATACTGCCCACTATTCAATTGTTTGGGATTGCTCTGAAAACCAGACTGATTGCCCTGTTGCTGATTGCCCTGCTGTTGATTTCCTTTGCCCCGAATGCTGATTGCCTCCGTTGTTGCCAGAACCCTGGTAACGTGCTCCTGAGCTGCCCGGGCCATGGAATCCCGGGTTGTGAAAGCCAACGGACGAGCCGGCTCCAGGCTGCCCCGGGTTGCCTCCTCCGCCGCCCTGACGGTTCTGAAAGAATTGCTCTCCGAAAGCTTGCATTATGTGACAGTTCTCCCAACAGTGGGTTGACGGCTTATTAGGGAGGCTGTGTTTTGGGCATGGGCCTTTGAGGGCTTCCTCAAAATTATGGGGCTTGTTGCTACTGTAGGATCTTCCCGAATTATTCCCCCTCGGGTATTTGTAACCGGTGTTGGTATTAGCAACCAAGTCTGATCCTCCTTCATGATTCTTATGCTTCCCTCCATTGCCTTGATTACCATGGTTTCCATTGTACCCTGAATTGTTCTGCTGGTTACCCTTGCCACCAATGTTTTTCTTTCCTTTGCCAGACTGTTCATCGTCCGGGCTAGGATCTTTCGTGGTGTCTGACTCGGCATACCTAGTGAGGACGTCCATGAGCTCGCCCATATCCTGAACCTTCCGCTTAAGCCGGCCAAGCTTCTGCACGAGGCGCTCGAAGTGACAGTTCTTCTCCAGGATCAGAACCGCCTGAGCCGCCGTGATGCTGTCAGAGGCGTGAATAATGTCTGCGACCCGGCGCGTCCAGTGATGGGCCGACTCACCCTCACGTTGGATGCAGTGCTGAAGATCGACGATCGTCATTGGGCGCTTGCAGGTTCCCTGGAAGTTCTTGATGAAACGGTCCTTCAACTCTGCCCAGGTGTTAATAGAGTTAGGGGGCAAGTTTTTCAACCACGTACGAGCCGCCCCCTCCAACATCATCGTCAGGTACTTGGCGCAGATAGCATCGCTGACATCCAGCATGTCCATGGCTATCTCGTAGCTCTCAATCCAGGCGGCCGGCTCAAGGTCAGCCGTGTAATTTGGAACCTTGCGAGGGCCTTTGAAATCTTTGGGCATGCGCTCGTTGCGTAAAGCTGGCACCAAACACGGTATCCCAATGGTCCTGCTACCGGAGGTCAATTTGGTTGTGACAAGCGGCGCTTGAGCCGCCGTATTTGCCGCCTCCGCCGCTCGCTGAGCCCGAGCCGTATCAACAATCTCCTGGGCGTTAAGGGGCCCAAGGTGTGGCGGGTCACGAGGCTGCTCACAATGTCGATGAGTGCTGCTAGAGACGGCCGGCAACTCATCGTGGCAGCTTCTGCTGCGGCTTGGGAGCGGGGTAGAGTGAAGCCGCTGACGACTGTAGGAGTAGTTCGCGTGTTGGGCGACCGCAGTTTTTAACATCTCAATGGAATTTCGGGCTTCAATCTCAACCGGTGAGTTTCCCGTGATCGGGAGCATGGCCAAGTTGGTTGCTGCTGCTACCAAGTTGTCCAAAGGGTTGGAGAAGTGGCCCGCCGGTGTGAGGAAACGATGTGAAGGCGTCTGAGCTGGCGGGAGTCGGTGGGCCGGCTCCTGCTGGTGCTGCTGAGCCGGCTGGTAGGGTTGACCCGGCGACGGCTGCCTGCCTCTGCTTGGGGGCACAAACGGTGCTTCCGGGGTGCCTGCCCCAGCCCCTTGAACAGGCGTATCCTGAGGCGTGTTGAACAGACGCATGGGCTCGTAGTTAGGTGGCAGACGGCTCATATGGCGCCTCTGATGAACCGCCTCTGAGGCATATTGACGGAGCCCCATGCGCCAGGCTTCGGTTTCAGGCGCTCTACCTCGCCTTGGAATTGGGACTGCAACTCCGCCATACGAGTGCTTTCGGCGTTGATATCTGCCTGTACCTTGGCCATCTGCTCACGGAGCTTGGTTACCTCCGTGTTGTGTTCCGCCTGGTTTTCTACGGTCACTGGTGTCGCAAGGAGCGTTGCCAGGGCGGTTGCCAATTCTGTCAAGGCCTGAGCCGGTGGTACAGCTGAGCCGGCCCCTGAGGTACCGGTTCCTGTCGCGGCGCCGGCCACTGTGGAATTAAGGGCCGGGGCTGAGCGGCCATATAGACAGCAGCCCGGGGGGACGTGTTGAAGGAGTCTTGAGCCGGCTGGTCGTCGGAGTAGCCCCCAAGCCCGCCATCATAAAGCGGGAGGATCGACTCGGTCTCGCCTACCGAGGACTCGCCATCAGAGCAGACGAGGGTATCGCCTCCGGACGCAGAGTTATCTGCAAGGTCCACCCCCTGAGTGAAGCCGATGAAGACGTGCTTCCAGCCAGCCTGAGCCTGGGCAGGTTTCCCCGCGCCGAGCCGGCTCGACGATGTCGGTGCAGATGTCCGGCTCGGTTTCAGATCCGCCGGCTTTGCCGA
Source organism: Elymus sibiricus (assembly GCA_039707655.1). Taxonomy (NCBI): domain Eukaryota; kingdom Viridiplantae; phylum Streptophyta; class Magnoliopsida; order Poales; family Poaceae; genus Elymus; species Elymus sibiricus. The sequence goes on from CM077668.1 coordinate 205,140,040, forward strand.
TGAGGATGTGGATGTTGCCGAAGGGGACCCGGTACCCGTACTCGATTGAGTCGGCCTCAGGGCCCCAGCCTGAATCGTCGATGTAGAGCTTGCCGCGGCGACTCTTGGTCATGCAGCCGATCGCGTATCCCTCGATCCCTGGGGGAGTTCCCTTCAAGTACTCAACACCACCGAGCGATAGCCCCACGGTGGGCGCCAACTGTCATGGTTTTGTCACGGCAAATGTCCTCGTGAAAGGACTTAGTCGTGAGGCCATCGCAGTTAGGTGGTAACTCGAACGAGGTTGATCAGAATCGAGAGACAAGGGTTTACCCAGGTTCAGCCCCTCCGATGGAGGTAATGTCCTATGTCCTGCTTCATTGTTATTGATGATGATGATCTTGATTACAAGGGTGCAACTTGGCTAACCTAGTACTCGAGAGCTTGTAACTTGATCTTTCTGCCTCGGGGGCTCGCCTTTATATACAGGTCGAGGCCCCAGGCTTACAACAGAGTCCGGGTCGCAACATGACCCGTGCCCTAATCTATCTCCTACTCCTCATCTTAGGTAAGCCGCCGCCTTAGGTAAGCCACCTTAGGTATGCCACCGCCTCAAGTATTGGACCTCTAAGCCGGCCCGCTTAAGAGTCATCCTGGATGGACCTTGGAGTTTTGATAGTCTCGTCTCTCTTTAGGCCGCCACTGGATAACCGGCCCTGAACGGGCGGGTCATACCGTGGGGTTATATCCCCAACAACGCCCTTGAAGAAGCCCACTGCAGAGTCTGACCCGCCACTCAAGTTCAAGTCGGCCGAGGACACCAAGCAGGTTGAGTTTGTCCCTGGGGACCCGTCCAAGAAGTTCACTATTGGGACTAGTATGGATCCCAAATAGGAAAGCGCGCTCATCGAGTTCATCCGTGAGAATCGGGACATCTTCGCATGGAAACCTTCTGACATGCCGGGTGTACCGAGAGAACTCGCTGAGCATTGCCTCAATGTGGATCCACAAATGAAGCCTGTCAGACAATTCCTTCGTCGTTTTAACGAAGAGAGACGCAAAGCTATTGGAGAGGAGGTAGCCCAGCTCTTAGCTGCCGGGTTCATCGTTGAAGTTTTTCACCCTCAGTGGTTAGCTAATCTAGTGCTTGTTCTAAAGAAAAACGGCACTTGGCGCATGTGTGTTGATTACACAGATCTCAACAAGGCTTGTCCCAAAGACCCGTTTGCCCTCCATCGCATTGATCAGATCATCGATGCCACGGCGGGTTGTGAGAGTTTGTGTTTCCTGGATGCTTACTCCGGTTATCATCAGATAAAGATGGCCGTCGAGGATCAAGAGAAGACGGCTTTCATCACACCTTTTGGGGCCTTTTGCTATGTCTCTATGCCCTTCGGGCTCAAAAGTGCAGGAGCGACTTATCAGCGGTGTGTCCAGAATTGTTTCCACAAGCAGATTGGGCGCAACGTTCACGCTTATGTGGATGATATCGTGGTCAAGTCATTGAAGAAGGAGACCTTTCTGGATGATCTCAAGGAAACTTTCGCTAATCCTCGGACTTACCAGATGAAGCTTAACCTGGATAAGTGTGTTTTTGGTGTTCCTGCAGGCAAGTTGCTGGGTTTCCTAGTATCGGAGCGAGGCATCGAAGCCAACCCAGACAAGATTAAGGCAATAACCTCGCTTGCAAAACCGGAGAACATCAATGACATTCAACGGATGGCGGGTCGGATCGCGGCTTTGAGCCGGTTCATAAGCCGCCTTGGCGAAAAGGCGATTCCCCTTTATCAAATGTTGAAAAAGACTGACACTTTTGTCTGGAGTGACGCTACTGATGCAGCTTTCGAAGCCCTCAAGAAGCAATTGGCCGAGCCGCCTGTTCTCGCTGCTCCCATCGCCAAAGAGCCTATGCTCCTATACATTGCTGCCAATAACAAAGCGGTAAGTGTTGCAGTTGTTGTCGAGAGGAAAGAGGCAGGGAAAGAATACCCAGTGCAGCGGCCAGTCTATTATGTCAGCGAAGTTCTATCTGAGTCCAAGCAGAGGTACCCACATTGGCAGAAACTGGTGTTTGGCGTCTTCATGGCTAGTCGCAAGCTCAGGCATTATTTCCTGGAGCACCCCATTACTATGGTCAGTTCAGCACCCTTGGGAGACATCATCTAGAACAGGGAAGCTATAGGCCGGGTTGCCAAGTGGGCAATTGAGCTGGGTCCACACCATCTTAAATATGTCCCTCGCATGGCCATCAAATCCCAGGCACTCGTGGATTTCATCAATGATTGGACGGAACTCCAAACTCCAGAGGAGAAGCCCGATAATACATATTGGACTATACATTTTGATGGTTCCAGACAGCTAGAAGGCTCGGGGGCTGTAGTGGTCATATCTTCCCCTCGAGGTGATAAATTTTGTTATGTCCTGAGGATTCTGTTTACCTGCACTAACAATGCAGCTGAATACGAGGCTCTCCTCCACGGTCTTCGGATGGCTAAAGAGATGAATCTCAGCCGGGTCAGGTGTTTAGGCGACTCAGATTTGGTCGCTCAACAAGTTTCAGGAAAGTGGGATTCCAAGGACCCACTTATGGCGGCTTGTCGGCAAGAGGTAACCAATGTGGCCAGACACTTCAAAGGATATCAAGTTGATCGCATCGATCGGCGACTTAATGAGGCGGCTGATGCATTGTCACGACTCGGCTCTCAACGTAAGCCGGTCCCTCTGAATGTGTTCCTTGACGTGCTCCATATTCCTTCTGTTAAACTGCCTTCCGAGGAAGATCTTGCTATCCCTGACCCGGAGGCACTGTTGGTGGCGGCTCTTCACGCTATTTCGGACTGGACAATTCCTTATCTAGATTATCTGACTGGATGTGAGCTCCCTGAAGATGAACTCATGGCTCGTCAGATCGTCCGCCGCTCTAAGTCTATGTCCATCGTCAATGGCGAGTTACATAGGAGGAGCATTACTGGAGTTTTCCAGCGTTGTGTTTCCCCTGATGAAGGGCGAGAGATCCTCAATGAGATTCATTCTGGAGATTGTGGTCATCATGCCGGCTCAAGGTCCTTAGTGGCAAAAGCTTTTCGGCATGGTTTTTACTGGCTTACGGCTCACGCAGATGCTGAGGATATCGTACAAAAGTGTGATGGTTGCCAGAAGTTTGCTCGCAGGCTCATGTTCCGGCTCAAGAGCTCCGGATGATCCCAATAACTTGGCCCTTTGCAGTCTGGGGGCTTGATATGGTTGGTCCGTTTAAACCGTCCAAAGACAAAAAGACCCATCTTTTGGTTGCTGTCGATAAATTTACCAAGTGGGTTGAAGCCGAGCGAATCAGCAATTGTGATGCAGCCACAACAGTCAAATTCTTGAAAAAGTTGATTTTTCGCTTTGGTTATCCACATAGCATCATCACTAGTAATGGCACAAATTTGTCCAAGGGAGCTATGAAGCAGTTTTGTCAAAGAGAGCATATCCGGCTTGGTGTTGCATCAGTTGCACACCCTCAGTCCAATGGCCAAGCAGAACGTGTTAACCAGGAGATTTTACGAGGCATTAAGCCTAGGCTTATGGTCCCACTCGAGCGCACGCCGGGTTGTTGGGTCAAAGAGCTCCCTTCTGTCCTTTGGAGCATCCGGACCACTCCTAATAGATCAACAGGCTATACGCCTTTCTTTATGGTCTATGGTGCAGAAGCTGTTTTGCCCAGTGATATCCACCATGATTCCCCAAGAGTTATTGCCTACGTCGAAGCAGACAATGAACAAGCTCGTCAAGACTCTCTGGATGCCTTGGAAGAGGAACGTGACTTAGCAGCAGCACGATCTGCGATTTATCAGCAAGACCTACGTCGCTATCACAGCCGTAGAGTCCGCAGCCGTACTTTCTAGGAGGGCGATTTAGTGCTCCGTCTGATACAAGAACAGACAGGTATGCACAAGCTTTCCCCTCCCTGGGAAGGGCCTTTTGTCATCAGCAAAAATCTCAACAACGGGTCATATTACCTGATGGATATACGTGAACACAATAAGTCACGTACGTCAGAGGAAGAGACCAACAGGCCTTGGAATATCGCGCATCTCCGTCCCTACTATACTTAGAGCCACTGGCTCAAGTTTGCTTGTACATACCTTTGTATATATTATGATCAATATACATAAGCCGGCATCCCCGAAACTCGGGGCCTCTGTCGTTTCATCTCAAATATTGTGCATGAGTCTTTTCGTTTTTGATCATTGGTCACTTGGGGGCTTCCAACTCACCGAGTTTAGCTATCTCACCCTCTTGACCCGGCAAATGACGCCACATTATCTTGGTTAAACCTGCCTCTCTGCTTGATGCTATATTGATTAGGTGACCCGGTGTACTCTTGACAAGTCAATCATCTCTATGACCCTGAACTTGTCTTGGTTAAAACATCGGATATGTCACGTGAGAGCCGGCTTACAGAGAGCGAGGATAAACCATGGGCGATCACGCCAGCTTCATTGAAGCAAGACTCGAGCCTCGAAAGCCAGTCTATTGTCGTGCCTCGAAAGCCGACTTAACATTGATATCTATTCACAATTTATGTTCAATTTTTTACAGGGGTTATCTTTGTTTCCTTTTGGCCATGAGCCGCCGGATCATGGACAAACCGGTTTAAAACAAAAGACAGATGCCTATTGACCATGAGTCAACAAAACTCATAGCAGTTTATTTCAGACTGGTGCTAACCACAAGCCGGACAGCTATTAAGCGCCCCGGGTTATTCTAAGTCTATGTTTTGCAGAGAAGGATAAACTATTGATGGTTCATACAAATATGACTTGCCACACTGTTACTCAACGAAGCGTAGATTTTTTCCAAGGAGATTGGGCGGGTTAACATACATCCACATCAGTGCAGTTGTTCCATCCAAAATATTGGCAAATATTCAAGTGCGCGAAGGCACGTTAGAGCACCCAAGTGTTTCCAACTATCCTATTACAAAGCCAGAGTTGGGCTCCATGATATCAGAGTTTTTTTTGGAGACATCTACTCCTGGGCACCAGTTTCTGTTCCCTCCGGGTCATTAGTTCCCGAGTTAGCTCCTTCCTGGTGTTCATCAGCGGTGTGGGCCTCCGGGTCATCCTGCTCCGGCTCCGCTCTTCTTCCGATCTGAAGATTGTCCAGATCCCAGTCAATAGTTGTCAAGGCTTGAAAGACGGCATCCTCTTTCATGATAGTTGATGGGTCAACATCAGGAGCAAAGATATGCTTACGCCGTGCCGGAGTTAGGTCGATGGGCGTGTAAGATGGTGGGGTGACCCGCACATTCTCTTCGTTGTAAGCCGGCTGGTACCTCTTCAAGTCCAACTCTTCAACAAGTTGACTCGCCAAAACACGAGTTTCCTTCAAACACCGGGCGTAATCTGCTGCAGAGAATTCGCTGCCATCAGTGTTGAACTCTGGAAACCCGCCGGTCATCTCGGAAGGATCCATATCTGGCACATAAGCTTTGGCCCGGCTTAAGGACATCATGGCACCCGCTCAGGCGGCTGATTTCTTCAACTCTTCAATTTATCCAGGCATGGTTGACAGTTGATTCAACACGTCCCTTATGAAACGTGGCGGCTCTTTGTGTCCCATCACAGACATAATTGTGAACAAGCTCCCTGCATAAAGTTGCTCCAAGAAAGTGTAAACCGCCTTGAGCTTGATACGGGGATCTTGACGCAGATTGATGCTTCTGCTAACTTTAATATTTGAACACATTCGATTACAGCATTCTAATACAAATATCAGAGATTTCGGGCGAGTTATTCTTGACTGATTGACGGGTGACTTACCAAAGATGGCCTGGGTCATATCGGTAATATAACGCTTCAAGCCATTTACTTCATCAGTAATGGGCTTGAGCCGGTTCTCTGCTTCTTCAGCACGTTTCACCAATGCTGTTTTTTCTTCCTCGTGCGAGGTCTTCACAGATTTCAAGTTTTCAGCAGCTGTTGATACAGATTCGTGCAAGGCTGCGACAGATGATTCGGCGTCTATACGAAGCTTCTTCTCAGTTTTGAGTTGCTCTTGTAAGCCGGCTACCTTTGACTCGGCGTCATTGAGCATATCTTGTCATAACCAGATCTTGTCAGCGGAATGCTATATGCTATTGAGCCCACAAAATTGCATAACCCGGCCCATGAGGGCTATGAGACGGCTAAAAATTCTCACTTAAAGTCCCAAGCAGTTTGCTAGCAATCTACATGGCACTTAGGGGCTAATGCAGGTCATTTTTTCTCTTCTGATAATCACTAAGGGAATAAGATCCGGCTCATCTTATCAAAATGAGTTGGCCCTTGGGGGCAACATGTCACTTCTAAAAGACGATTGCTCAAGAACCGGTTGGTTATATACATAACTACCCAGTCCTTGGGGGCTACGCGTTGTTTTTCAGAGACAGATGTTAAAGAACCGGTTTGTTATATACATAACAACCCGGCCCTTGGGGGCTACAGTCCCGAAGCGAGAGTATATCATACTGAAAGTCTTACACATATTCATTCTGACCTATGTCTAAGACTTGGCGGCTACACAAGATATATACAGTATGGAAAGAAGGGACATTTGTGACCTCATATTTCCTCTTCAGCATATTGACCAGGCTTACTTCCATTTCCCGGCTTACAGATAGCCGGGTCAAGTATGCCTCATGGAGATCGGCCGCGCTGAGATCTTCAAAGTTTGGGAGCTCAAGTTTCCCTTGTCCTTTCTCAGACGCGACCGGCTCATCTTTTGATACAAGCTTGGTCAGAACGCTTGACGTCTCTGGAGTCTTGAAGGATACCCCTATGATGCCAACATCATCATCGGCTTGGGGAGATGATAAGACCATATCTTCAGTCGCCTTCATCGGACTAGAAGGGCGAATAGGACTTGGCAGGTTAAGATTCTCCACCACGTCAGTCTTGCCGACTTGAGTATCCACCTCTTCAGTAGTTGGCGGCTCATTTTGCTTGGGCGGATCAACATTTTCACCAGGCTGATCTTTCGCCGTCTCGTGTTGACTTTCAGTGATCACCAAGTTTGGGTTTTCTGACTCAAAGTTCTCTGGGGTCGAAGATGACTCGCCAGTTTTCCTCTTCTTAGCCTTTGCCCTATGAATTCATAAGCAGACTTAAATAAGCGAGACAATGGTTACGATGAAGCACGGTTTATTGAGAAGAAGTTACCCTTGCTTAATGACCAAGGGTGGCAGTTGAGTGGCAGATGAGTCGCCTGATGATGGTGGCGACTCCTGGTAATTTGAATCAGACGGGTTAAGAGGATGCTTAAAAAGGCCGGCTCGTGGAAGAGATGGGGTTGGACTGTGAGGCACCTCATTGCGTCGCTTACAGGGCGGCTGAAGCATCAGGTAGGTCGGTCAAGAGTTCTCCAGAACCACTTCGAGTCTGGCGTCTTGCAGAGCCGGCATGTTGCGATTTCTTTAAAGAAAATTGTGGGTCTAAATAAGCGTGTGGATGAGAAAATGGCACTTTTTTGACGGTTTTTCTGGCTCTTGGGGGAACAAAGTTTTCTGAGTCGGAGGAGATGGAAATTACCTCAACATCATCAGCCTGGCTATTTTCAGCATCGCCCTAAGAATACGAGGTGTTAGCCAGTTCAATAAAAAGACGGCCAAGGGAGTCAAGTTGTACCTCTGACTCATCATCAGCTGCTGGTGACCCGCCTCTAGCTATCGCCTTTCAATAGCCGGTTTATTCTTCTTTTGAGCCGGTGCAGCTTTAGCAGCCCCAGGCTTGGTCCCTGGTATTTTCTTTTTCTTCTTATTACAGAATGGAGAGTCGGCCTGCAAAGTTTTAAACAAGGTTAACAAGTAAAGTTTAAAGAGTTGATAAGCTGGATAAATGATCACAGGAATGCTTACTGGAGGAGCCTGGTTAAGGGCCTAGAACGGTCTCAGCCCCGTCTTGTTACAGTTTTCTTGTGATTCCCCAAGCAGTTTCTTCACAATCTTGTTTATTTCGTCAGCTGACAGGTCAATGGGACTGAACCTTTGTACATCATTTGAGTTGCCTGAGTAATTGCACATTAAATTCGCCCGGCGACTTAAGGAGAGAATCCTCCAGGTAATCCAGCACCGGGTCAAATCAACCCTGGTCAAACCATTGGCTAATAATGCCCTCAGCTTTGGATATATGTGGGCGACTTGAGCGCGCTCTTCTTGAGGAGCCCAGCCAGGAAGTTCAACGATGGGGTCAAGATGATCAGGTCTATAACCCGACAAAGGGATCTCATCAGCGGGAGTTGTGTTCTTAAAATAGAACCAGGTCTTGTTCCATCCCTTTGGATGACTCGACAGAGTGACTGAAGGAAAAGCAACGTCTCTTCGCCTCTGGATCAATACCCCGCCAAGTTCTAGACTGGGGCCATCAGCACATTCAGTCTGGCGGTTGATATAGAAAAACTCCCTAAAGAGAGGAACGGTGGCTTCCATTTGCAGATATGCTTCACAGAAGACTTGAAATTGGCATAGGTTGGATATAGAATTTGGACCAAGGTCTTGAGGATGAAGGTTGAAGAAACTTAGGGCGTCCCAAAAGAAATTTGACCCGGGCGGAGAGAAGCCCCTAAGAAGATGGTCTGTAAACACCACAACTTCTCCTTCGCCGGGTTGGGGAACAGTTTCGCCTTGAGGAGCCCGCCAGCCAATCACCTCTTGAGCAGGCAGAAAACCTTGTTCCTTTATAGTCATTGAGCACGAGTTGTGAAACTTGGGAACTCACCCAATTGCAGACTGTGGTCTTTGCCATGGTAAGTCGCCTAAAGAATTAACGGCTGCGGATAAAATATGAATGGCGGGTCATTTCACGATCTCTAAAGTCGTCGTGGCGGCTTGGGGAGATGCCAGTATGACAAGGTGGTTAAAATTAAAGAGGCGAGCCAACATAGTTATTCAATTACCAAAATTACAAGATGCACGAACAGAGATTCAACTGTGCTTCCTAAGGAGGGCGGGTCATGATTTATACGGCGGCTCATCTTAAAGTTGAAGATTCTGACTTTTTGCTAAGTGTTGGAGGAACAGATTTCAAACAAAGTGTCTAAAATTATGGATCTACAAAATACGTGAAAAGGAAAAATATTTACTATTCCTAACTCATACAGTGGAAGCAAGGTTTGATTTATTCGCAGTGTTTAGTGAAGATCTGAAGTTCCTAGATGCAGATATGGTACTACATCCAACATCGGAGTATTTCTACGACGAGTTCATTAGAATCTGGATCTAAAGATAGCAGTGAAGGATGAACAGACAAGCGCCGGTGAACTAGGTAAAATGGATAAATAACTGCTATGGATCTAGGAAGAAATGGGGCGTACCCGGATGCAGCAGAAGCTTCAAGAGGCTCTTGACGGTGTCGACGGCGGCGTGCGTGGAGCTGTTGATGCGGTTGGCGTCGTCGGAGACACCAAGGTCGCACGGCGGCGGAAAGCTCGGGTCACGGATGGCCTGGGCGCGAGGAAGAAGACGAAGCAGTAAAAAAAGAAGACTGCGGCCCTTGAGGATATTTATAATATGATGAGAAGGGGAAAAGGCAGGTGCGAAAACAGAGGAGGCACAGTAAATTTTGGCGAAGAGGCGCCTCGATTCTCGCGCCTAACAGATATACATCCAGATTTGCTGTGACGTCACACTTAAGCACCGTTGATTCCGGAAGATAACGTCCTGACACGAGGGAGCGAGGAACGCTAAGGTAAAGAGGTATTATGAGCCGGAAAATTCATATGACCCGGAAGTACAACAAGACTAAAGATTGACATGAATGAATCCACATCACTCTGGGGGCTAATGTTGGGGATATAACCCCACGGTATGACCCGCCCGTTCAGGGCCGGGTTATCCAGTGGCGGCCTAAAGAGAGACGCGACTATCAAGACTCCAAGGTCCATCCTGTTGGAAATATGCCCTAGAGGCAATTAATAAAGTGTTTATTATCATATTTCTCCATTCATGATAATGGTTTATTATTCATGCTAGAATTGTATTGACCGGAAATTTAATACATGTGTGGATAATAGACAAATACAGAGTCCCTAGTAAGCCTCTACTAGACTAGCTCGTTGATCAAAAGATGGTCAAGATTTCCTGACCATGGACATGAGTTGTCATTTGATAACGGGATCACATCATTAGGAGAATGATGTGATGGACTAGACCCAACCGTTAGCATAGCAAATGATCGTTCAGTTTATTGCTATTGCTTTCACTATGTCAAATACACGTTCCTCTGACCATGAGATCATGCAACTCCCGGATACCGTAGGAATACTTTGGGTGTATCAAACGTCACAACGTAACTGGGTGATTATAAAGGTGCACTACAGGTATCTCCGAAACTGTTTGTTGAGTTGGCATGGATCGAGATTGGGATTTGTCACTCCGACTATCGGAGAGGTATCTCTGGGCCCTCTCGGTAATACAACATCACAGAAGCCTTGCAAGCACCGTGACTAAAGAGTTAGTTGCAAGATGATGTATTACGGAACGAGTAAAGAGACTTGCCGGTAACGAGATTGAACTAGGTATTGGATACCGACGATCGAATCTCGGGCAAGTAACATACCGCCGGACAAAGGGAACAACGTATGTTGACATATGAGGTTCACCGATAAAGATCTTCGTGGAATATGTAGGAACCAATATGAGCATCCAGGTTCCGATGTTGGTTATTGACCGGAGAGTCGTCTCGGTCATGTCTACATCATTCCTGAACCCGTAGGGTCCGCACACTTAAGGTTCGATGACGATTTAGTATTATATGAGTTATGTGATTGGTGGCCAAAGTTTGTTCGGAGTCCCGGATGAGATCACGGACATGACGAGGAGTCTCGAAATGGTCGAGAGGTAAAGATTCATATATTGGAAGGCTATATTCGGACGTCGGAAAGGTTCCGAGTGATTCGAGTATTTTTCGGAGTACCGGGGAGTTACGGGAATTCACCGGGAGAAGTAATGGGCCTTATTGGGCCATACGGGAAAAGGAGAGGCAGGCCACGTGAGGAGGCGCGCGCCCCCCCTTGCCCAAACCGAATTGGACTAGGGGAGGGGGCGCAGCCCCCTCTTTCCTTTCCCTCTCCCTTCCCCCTTTCCTACTCCGTATGGGAGGTGGAATCCTACTAGGACTAAGGAGTCCTAGTAGGACTCCCCACACTTGGCGCACCCCTAGGGGGCCGGCCTCCTCCCTCCCTCCTTTATATACGGAGGAGGGGCACCCCTTGGAGACACACAATTGTCCCATAGCCGTGTGCGGTGCCCCGATCTCCGTTTTCCACCTCGGTCATATTTTCGGAGAGCTTAGGCGAAGCCCTACCGGAATCACTTCACCGTCACCGTCGCCACGCCGTCGTGCTGACGGAACTCATCTACTTCCTCGACGTCTTGCTGGATCAAGAAGGCGAGGATCGTCACCGAGCTGCACGTGTGTAGAACTCGCAGGTGCCGTACGTTCGGTACTCGATCGGTGGAGCTCGAAGGATTGTTCGACTACATCAACCTTGTTGTGAGACGCTTCCGCTAACGGTCTACGAGGGTACGTAGACACACTCTCCCCTCTCGTAGCGATGCATCTCCATGGATAGATCTTGCGTGAGCGTAGGAAATTTTTGAAATTCATGCTTCGTTCCCCAACAGTGGCATCCGAGCCAGGTCTATGCGTAGATGTGATTTGCACGAGTAGAACACAAGTGAGTTGTGGGCGTGGGTGTATACATATTGCTTGCCGTTACTAGTTGTTACTTGATTCGGCGATATTGTGAGATGAAGCGGCCCGGACCGACATTACGCGTACGCTTACGCGAGACAGGTTTCACCGCTACGTGCACTCGTTGCATAAAGGTGACTGGCGGGTGTCTGTCTCTCTCACTTTAGTTGAATCGGTTTCAATGAAGATGGTTCTTTTAGAAGATCAAAAAGCAATCACTACACCACGTTGTGGTTTTGCGTAGGGAAGAACGGTTCTTGCAAACCCGTAGCAGCCACGTAAAACTTGCAACAACAAAGTAGAGGACGTCCAACTTGTTTTTGCAGGGTATGCTGGTGATGTGATATGGCCAAGACATGATGTGATATAAGTTGTTGTATGAGATGATCATGTTTTGCAAGTTATCAGGCAACCGGCAGGAGCCTTATGGTTGTCCCTTTATTGTATGCAATGCGAACGCTATGTAATTGCTTTACTTTACCGCTATAAGTTAGCAGTAGTAGTAGTAGCAATAGCCGGCGAGACGACCACGACGCTGCGATGGAGATCAAGGTGTCACGACGCTACGATGGAGATCAAGGTGTCACGACGCTACGATGGTGATCAAGGTGTCAACCCGGTGACGATGGAGATCATGACAGTGCTATGCTGATGGAGATCAAAAGCACAAGACGTTGATGGCCATATCATGTCACATATATATTGAATTGCATGTGATGTTAATCCTTTTATGCATCTTATTTTGCTTAGGACGACGGTAGCATTATAAGATGATCCCTTCACTAAATTTCAAGATAAGTGTTCTCCCCTAGTATGCACCGTTGCGAAGGTTCGACGCTTCTAAGCACCACGTGATGATCGGGTGTGATGGATTCTTTAGTACGCATACAACGGGTGTAAGCCAGTTTTACACACGCAGAATACTTGGGTTAAACTTGACGAGCCTAGCATGTACAGACATGGCCTCGGAACACAAGAGACCGAAAGGTCGAACATGAGTCATATAGTAGATATGATCAACATGAAAGATGTTCACCATTGATAACTAATCCACCTCACGTGATGATCGGATGTGGTTTAGTTGATGTGGATCATGTTACACTTAGACAACTTGAGGGATGTTAATCTAAGTGGGAGTTCTTCAGTAATTTGATTAATTGAACTTCAATTGTCATGAACATAGTCTTAATTGTCTTAGCAAATTTATGTTGTAGATCAATAGACCGCGCTGTAGTTCCCCTGTTTTATTATGTTCCTAGAGAAAACGAAGTTGAAAGTTGATGGAAGCAACTATGCGGACTAGGTCCGTGATGTGAGGATTGTCCTCACTGCTGCACAGAAGGCTTATGTCCTTAATGCACCGCTCAGTGAAATACCCCTACGGCTTCGTCTGAGGACGTTATGAACGCCTGGCAGACAAGAAAAGATGACTACTCGATAGTTCAGTGCGCCATACTTTACGGCTTAGAACCGGAGCTCCAAATATGTTTTGAGCTACACGGAGCATATGAGATGTTCCAAGAGCTGAAAATTTGTTTTTTCAAGACTCACACCCGGGTCGAGAGGTATGACACCTTCGACAAGTTCTATAGCTACAAGATGGAGGAGAACAGCTCCGTTAGTGAGCATGTACTCAGAATGTCTGAGTACTTCAAACACTTGAATCAAGTGGGAGTTAGACTTCCGAATAAAGTGGTGATTGATAGAGTTCTCTAGTCACTATCACTAAGCTACTGGATCTTCGTGATGAACTATAAACATGCAAGGGATAGAAGATCCTTAAGCTATTCGCGATGCTACAATCTGCGGATGTAGAAATCAAAAAAGGGAGCATCAAGTGTTGATGGTTAATAAGACCACTAGTTTCAAGAAGGGCAAGGGAAAGAAAAGGGAACTTCAAGAAGAACTGTAAAACAGTTGCCGCTCATGCGAAGAAACCCAAGGCTGAACCAAACCCGAGACTTAGTGCTCCCATTGCAAAGGGAAATGTCATAGGGAGCGGAACTTCCCCAAAGTAACTGGCAGATAATAAGACTGGCAATGTCAACAAAGATATTTGATATACATGTTATTGATATGTACCTTACTAGTACTTGTAGGAGCACCTGGGTATTTGATACTTGTTCAGTTGCTTACAACTTGAAACATGGAGCTTCGAAATAAACGAGAGCTAGCTAAGAACGAGGTGACGATGTGCATTGGAAGTGTCTCCAAGGTTGATGTGATCACCATCGCCACGCTCTCTCTACCTTCAGGATTAGTGATGAACCTAAATAATTGTTATTTGGTGCTTGCGTTAAGCATGAACATTATATCTGATAGTGTTTATTGCAAGACGGTTATTCAATTTCAGAGAATAATTGTTATTCTATTTATTTGGATAATATCATTGATGATCATGCACTTAAAATGAAAGGTTTATTGAATCTTGATCGTAGTAATACATATGTTCATAACACGAATGCCAAAAGATAATGATAGTACCACATATTTGTGGCACTGCCGCTTAGGTCATATTGGTGTAAAACGCATGAAGAAACTCCATACAGATGGACTTTTGGAATCACTTGATTATGAATCATTTGAGACGTGCGAACCATGCCTCATGGGCAAGATGACTAAGACTCCGTTCTCCAGAACAATGGAGCGAGCAACAGACTTGTTGGAAATAATACATACCGATGTATGCGGTCCGATGAGTGTTGAGGCGCGTGGTGGATATTGTTATGTTCTCACGTTCACAGATGATTTGAGTAGATATGGCTATGTCTACTTGATGAAGCATAAATCTAAAACATTTGAAAAGTTCAAAGAATTTCAGAGTGAAGTAGAGAACCATCGTAACAAGAAAATAAAGTTCTTACGATCTGATCGTGGAGGAGAATATTTGAGTTACGAGTTTGGCAATCACTTAAAACAATGTGGAATTGTTTCACAGCTCACGCCACCTGGAACACCACAGCGTAATGGTGTGTCCGAACATCGTAATCGTACTCTATTAGATATGGTGCGTTCTATGATGTCTCTTACCGATTTGCCACTATCATTTTGGGGTTATGCATTAGAGACAGCTGCATTCACTTTAAACAGGGCACCGTCTAAATCCGTTAAGATGACACCGTATGAACTGTGGTTTGGTAAGAAACCTAAGCTGTCGTTTCTGAAAGTTTGGGGATGCGATGCTTATGTCAAAAGGCTTCAGCGAGATAAGCTCGAACCCAAAGCGGATAAGTGCGTCTTCATAGGATACCCAAAGGATACCGTTGGGTACACCTTCTACCACAGATCCGAAGGCACAGTATTCGTTGCTAAGAATGGATCCTTTCTAGAGAAGGAGTTTCTCTCGAAAGAAGTGAGTGGGAGGAAAGTAGAACTTGATGAGGTAATTGTACCTCCTCTGGATAGTAGTACGCCACAGAAAGAAATTTCTATGACATCGACACAGACCAGAGAAGAAGTTGATGATGATGATCATGAAACTTCGGATCAAGTTGTTACTGAACTTCGAAGGTCAACCAGGACACGTTCCGCACCAAAGTGGTACGGAAATCCAGTCTTGGAGGTCATGTTGCTAGACAACGATGAACCTTCGAACTATGAAGAAGCGATGGCAAGCCCGGATTCCGACAAATGGCTTGAGGCCATGAAATACGAGATTGGATCCATGTATGAGAACAAAGTATAGACTTTGGTAGACTTGCCCGATGAACGGCGAGCTATTGAAAATAAATGGATCTTTAAGAAGAAGACGGACGCTGATGGTAATGTCACCGTCTATAAAGCACGACTTGTTGCTAAAGGTTATCGACAAGTTCAAGGAATTGACTACGATGAGACTTTCTCACCCGTAGCGATGCTAAAGTCTGTCAGAATTATGTTAGCAATTGCCGCGTTTTATGATTATGAAATCTGGCAAATGGACGTCAAAACGGCATTCCTTTACGGATTCCTTAAGGAAGAATTGTATATGATACAGCCGGAAGGTTTTGTCGATCCTAAAGGCGCTAACAAAATATGCAAGCTCCAGCGATCCATCTATGGACTGGTGCAAGCATCTCGGAGCTGGAATACTCGCTTTGATGAAGTGATCAAAGCGTTTGGGTTTATACAAAGTTTATGGAGAAACTTGTATTTACAAGAAAGTGAGTGGGAGCTCTATAGCATTTCTAATAGTATATGTGGATGACATATTGTTGATTGGAAATGATGTAGAATTTCTGGAAAGCATAAAGAATTGAAAGGAGGTTTTCAATAAAAACCTGTTTTTGAGTTATCCACAGATTGGGCATCGAGATCTATGGAGATAGATCAAAACGCCTGATAAAAGTTCACACGTCTTGATGAGTTTTTTGAAGAAGTTCAAAATAGGATCAAGTCAAAGAAATGAGTTCTTGCCTGGTGTGAAGTGTAGTAAGACTTGAAAATCTAGGTAAAGGTTGTTTTACATGTTAGGCATCAAAATCTATAGAGATAGATTGAGACGCCTCATAGGACTTTCACGAAGCACATACCTTGACAAGATTTTGAAGAAGTTCAAAATGGATCAGTCAAAGAAAGGGTTCTTGCCTGTATTGCAAGGTGTGAGATTGAGTAAGACTCAAAGCCCGACCACGGCAGAAGACAAAGAGAAGATGAGTGTCATCCCCTATGCCTCAGCCATAGGCTCTATTTTGTATGCCATGCTGTGTACTAGACCTGATGTATGCCTCGCTATTAGCTTGGTGGGAAGGTACCAAAGTGATCCAGGAGTAGATCTCTGGACAGCGGTCAAGAATATCCTGAAGTACCTGAAAAGGACTAAGGAAGAATTTCTCGGGAATAGAGGTGATAAAGAGTTCGTCGTAAAGGGTTACGTCGATGCAAGCTTTAAACACCGATCCGGAAGACTATGAGTCTCAGACCGGATACGTAAAGTGGGACAGTCGTTTTTGGAGTAGCTCCAAGCAGAGTGTGGTAGCAGCATCTACATATGACATAGAGATTTGCCAAGAACACACGGATCTGAATATTGCAGACCCGTTGACTAAAACCTCTCTCACAAGCAAAACATGATCAGCCCTAGAACTGATTGGATGTTAATTACATGGAGATGTAAACTAGATTATTGACTCTAGTGCAAGTGGGAGACTGTTGGAAATATGCCCTAGAGGCAATTACTAAAGTGTTTATTATCATATTTCTCCATTCATGATAATGGTTTATTATTCATGCTAGAATTGTATTGACCGGAAATTTAATACATGTGTGGATAATAGACAAATACTGAGTCCCTAGTAAGCCTCTACTAGACTAGCTCGTTGATCAAAAGATGGTCAAGATTTCCTGACCATGGACATGAGTTGTCATTTGATAACGGGATCACATCATTAGGAGAATGATGTGATGGACTTGACCCAACCGTTAGCATAGCAAATGATCGTTCAGTTTATTGCTATTGCTTTCACTATGTCAAATACACGTTCCTCTGACCATGAGATCATGCAACTCCCGGATACCGTAGAAATACTTTGGGTGTATCAAACATCACAACGTAACTGGGTGATTATAAAGGTGCACTACAGGTATCTCCGAAACTGTTTGTTGAGTTGGCATGGATCGAGATTGGGATTTGTCACTCCGACTATCAGAGAGGTATCTCTGGGCCCTCTCGGTAATATAACATCACAGAAGCCTTGCAAGCACCGTGACTAAAGAGTTAGTTGCAAGATGATGTATTACGGAACGAGTAAAGAGACTTGCCGGTAACGAGATTGAACTAGGTATTGGATACCGACGATCGAATCTCGGGCAAGTAACAACATACCGCCGGACAAAGGGAACAACGTATGTTGACATATGAGGTTCACCGATAAAGATCTTCGTGGAATATGTAGGAACCAATATGAGCATCCAGGTTTCGCTGTTGGTTATTGACCGGAGAGTCGTCTCGGTCATGTCTACATCATTCCCGAACCCGTAGGGTCCGCACACTTAAGGTTCGATGACGATTTAGTATTATATGAGTTATGTGATTGGTGGCCGAAGTTTGTTCGGAGTCCCGAATGAGAACACGGACATGACGAGGAGTCTCGAAATGGTCGGGAGGTAAAGATTCATATATTGGAAGGCTATATTCGGACGTCGGAAAGGTTCCGAGTGATTCGGGTATTTTTCGGAGTACCGGGGAGTTACGGGAATTCACCGGGAGAAGTAATGGGCCTTATTGGGCCATACGGGAAAAGGAGAGGGAGGCCACGTGAGGAGGTGCACGCCCCCCTTGTCCAAACCGAATTGGACTAGGGGAGGGGGCGCAACCCCCTCTTTCCTTTCCCTCTCCCTTCCCCCTTTCCTACTCCGTATGGGAGGTGGAATCCTACTAGGACTAAGGAGTCCTAGTAGGACTCCCCACACTTGGCGCACCCCTAGGGGGCCGGCCTCCTCCCTCCCTCCTTTATATACGGAGGAGGGGCACCCCTTGGAGACACACAATTGTCCCATAGCCGTGTGCGGTGCCCCGATCTCCGTTTTCCACCTCGGTCATATTTTCGGAGAGCTTAGGCGAAGCCCTGCTGGAATCACTTCACCGTCACCGTCGCCACGCCGTCGTGCTAACAGAACTCATCTACTTCCTCGACGTCTTGCTGGATCAAGAAGGCGAGGATCGTCACCGAGCTGCACGTGTGTAGAACTCGGAGGTGTCGTACGTTCGGTACTCGATCGGTTGAGCTCGAAGGATTGTTCGACTACATCAACCGCGTTGTGAGACGCTTCCGCTAACGGTCTACGAGGGTGCGTAGACACACTCTCCCCTCTCATAGCGATGCATCTCCATGGATAGATCTTGCGTGAGCGTAGGAAATTTTTGAAATTCATGCTTCGTTCCCCAACACATCCAGGGTGACTCATAAGCGGGCCGGCTTGGAGATCCAGTACTTGAGGCGGCGGCTTACATAAGATGATGAGTAGGAGATAGATTAGGGCACGGGTCATGTTGCGACCCAGACTCTGTTGTAAGCCTGGGGCCTCGACCTGTATATAAAGGCGAGCCCCCGAGGCAGAAAGATCAAGTTACAAGCTCTCAAGTACTAGGATAGCCAAGTTGCACCCTTGTAATCGAGATCATCATCATCAATAACAATCAAGCAGGACGTAGGCCATTACCTCCATTGAGAGGGGCTGAACCTGGGTAAACCCTTGTCTCTCGATTCTGATCAACCTCGTTCGAGTTACCACCTAGTTGTGATGGCCTCATGACTAAGTCCTTTCACGAGGACATCTGCCATGACAAAACCACGACACTCTTCCAAACCCACTTTCAATATTATTTCAAACATTATTATCAATATCATATTCATCATGAGACTTAAATAAATTTTCAAAATCATAAGAAGCATTATCACCCCAATCATGATCATTGCAATAAGTAGTGGACGTGACAAAATTATCATCCCCAAGCTTGTAGCTTTGCATATTATTAGCACAATTGACATTAATATAATTTATAATAAAATCATTGCAATCATGCTTTTCATTCAAAGAGCTATCATGAATCACTTTAATTTCTTCTTTTAACTCTTCATCACAATTTTCAGATTCATGATTTTCAAGCAAAACTTCATAAAGATAATCTAGAGCACTCAACTCACTAGCAATTGGTTCATCATAATTGGATTTTTTGAAAAGATTAGCAAGTGGATGAGGATCCATATCAATAGTTTTTTAGCAAGCAAAGATGTAAGCAAATAGGAAGCACATGGCAACACAAGCAAACAAACAGGCAAATAAAAATATTTTTGTGTTTTTGTAATATTGTTTTAGAAGTGGGGGAGATGAAAACGAGAGGCAAATGCAAATAAAAGGCAAATAAAATAAATGCAAGTGGATGATAGTTTGTGCGAAGGTACTTGGTAATTTTGATGATATCTCCCCGGCAATGGCGCCAGAAATTCTTCCTGCTACTTGTAGACTGCGTTGGTATTTCCCCGAAGAGGAGAGGATGATGTAGTATAGTAGAGATAAGTATTTCCCTCAGTTAAGAACCAAGGTTATCAATCCAGTAGAAGAACCAAGCAAAATCCCGTTGAGCACACCTACACACACAAAAGCAAACACTTGCACCCAACACAGATAAGAGGGTTGTCAATCCTCTTCGCGGTTATTTGCAAGGATTAATTCTGATAGTGATAGATAGATAAACTAAAATACTAAATAAAATAAAAGTAAATAAATTGCAGCAAGGTATTTTTGATTTTAATATATGATAAAAGTAGACCCGGGGGCCATAGTTTTCACTAGAGGCTTCTCTCTCGAACACATAGCATACGGTGGGTAAACAAATTACTATTGGGAAATTGATAGAAAAGCAAATAATTATGATGAATTCATGGCAATGATCATGTATATAGGCATCACGTCCGAGACAAGTAGACCGACTCCTGCCTGCATCTACTACTATTACTCCACCCATCGACCGCTATCCAACATGCATCTAGGGTATTAAGTATGAAATAGAGTAACGCCTTAAGCAAGATGACATGATGTAGACAAAGTAAACTCAAGCAATATGATTAAACCCTATCTTTTTATCCTTAGTGGCAACAATACAAATACGTGTCATGTCCCTTTCTGTCTCTGGGATTGAGCACCGCAAGATTGAACCCGTCATGAAGCACCTCTCCCATTGCAAGATAAACCAATCTAGTTGGCCAAACCAATTCGATAGATCAGAGAAAAATACAAAGCTATAATAATCATGCATAAAAGAGTTCAGATAAGACTCAAATATTTCTCATGAATAATCTAATCATAAACTCACAATTCATGGGATCCCAACAAACACATCGCAAAAGAAAATTACATCGGATAGAACTCCAAGAACATCGAGGAGAACATGGTATTGAAGATCAAAGAGAGAAGCCATCTAGCTACTAGCTATGGACCCGTAGGTTTGTGGTAAACTACTCACACATCATCGGAAGGGCAGCAAGGTTGATGAAGAAGCCCTCCGTGATCGATTCCCCCTCCGGCAGAGTACCGGAAAAGGCCTCCAGATGGGATCGCGGAAGAACAGAGGCTTGCGGCAGCGGAAAGGTTTTCTCTTCTGTCTCTCTGGTATATTGGGAATATTTTGGAATTTATAGCGCTGGAATTAGGTCAGGAGGACCTACGAGGGGCCCACAAGACTAGGGGCGTGCCTACCCCCTGGGCGCGCCCTCCAGGCTTGCTGCCTCCTCGTGGATCTTCTGTTCTTCTCCCGAAGCTTCGTGCATCTCTTCTGGTCCAGAAAAAATTAATCCAAAGTTTTTTTCTTTTTTGGACTCTTTTTGATAATGATTTTCTGAAAAGGCAAAAAAAGCAAAAAACAGCAACTGGCACTGGGCACTGGGTTAATAGGTTAGTCCCAAAAAATGATATATAATGGCATATAATTGCATATAAAACATCCAAGATTGATACTATAATAGCATGGAACAATCAAAAATTACAGATACGTTGGAGACGTATCAAGCATCCCCAAGCTTAATTCCTGCTCGTCCTCGAGTAGGTAAATGATAAAAACAGATTTTTTGATGTGGAATGCTACCTATCATGTTTCATCATGTAATCTTTCTCTTATGGTATGTGTTGGTGTACTAAAGTTTGGGTCTTTTAGTACCCCATACTTGTGCACGGACGGTTGTAGCCATACCAGCGGCAAGGCCTGCCGGAGAACAGCTGGAAACATATGCCAAGGATATCGAGAAGGCATTCAAGCCGATAATCAGAAGACAGAAGACCGAAGGCTGAGCTCCCGGCAAGATCTTGCCTGGGGAGCTCGCGAAGGCCCGGCAAGATCTCGCACCCGGCAAGATCCCTCCGTACTGCCGCCGCTCCAGCGCAGCGACCAGTCCGTCGTTTAGGGCCTGTCCTCCTGGTTGCATGTCATGGCACTGACCGCGGATGGGCTTAAGCGGTGCTGATGGGACGGGTCCTTTTTCCGTCCCCAAGAAAGTTAGGGACACCTACGGGAGGCATTTAATGCGTTTGTCCTAATCCGTCAGTGGTAATCATGTAACAGTGTAGCAACTTTCCACCTCTTGTACTCCCGTCTGCCACTGTTGGTGACCCCTTGGACGTATAAAAGGAGGCCCAAGGCGGAGCTACGGGGAGAGGAGGACCTTCTGGCCCATTCTCCATGCGCAGCTGCTTCTTGAACGCACTCTTCATTACAAGCGCTCCGTGTATTTGAGCTTAAGAACACCCTCAATAAACCAAAGCAGGCATAGGGTTTGCTTCTCAGCGGCCCGAACCGGGGTAAAGATCCTTGCGTTGGCCGTTGGATCAACTCTTTGTGCAAATCTTTTCCCCCGCCGAACCGTAAAGGGATCCTCTCGATCCCATAGGTGTCGTATGCCAACATCTTTGGCGCGCCAGGGAGGGGAAAAGATTGCGCGAACCCGATCTAGTAGTCAGCGCGCCAGTTCTTGATCACTTTCATCGCCATGGCTCCCAAGAAGAAGGGTGCGACAGCGGTGGACCCATCCGCGTCCGGCCTACCCGTACCAACACAGACGGGCGACGGCGTGGGCGCTGGTGGAGGAGGTGGAGGTCTTGAGCCTCCACGACGTTCTGGCGACCAGAGCCAGGCGAGCGGCATCGTTCGCAACGGCGCTGCCGGGGTCCAAGGACGGAGCTGTGCTACCCATGGGTGGCGCAGCGAACTCCAAGGACGGGACGGCGCCTTCCAAGACACCCACGCCGGCGCACGCGCCGCGACCTTCTCAGGTTGCGCGCGACGGGCAGCGCCACGACGTTGGTGGTTCTAGGCGCTCCCATGGAAAAATCCCTGCGCATCACTCCCAAGATGCGCGAGGCCAAGATCCACGCCAACATGCCGGCGGAAGCAGGGCGCGATCGCAGGGCCGTGATGGAGCTCCTTCTAACTCAGTTAGGAGTCTGAGCACCTCACGTTCTTCGCATCTTTCGCCACCGCCTACACCGGCAGAAGCGTTGGCGCGAGCTCAGCTGCTCCTAGACTTTCCTCCCGCTGCGAAGAAGCTAGATGAATGGAGATCCACTATCCAAAGCCTCATCGGCTTGGCTAACGACGACAGGCCACAGCAGGCGGAGCCTTCGCGGCGGCAGTCCGCTGAGCCGGTGCGTGCTGCTGGCGAGAGGACCGGAGGCGGTATGACTACGATGCGTTCCCCTCCGCTACGGCAAGATCGGTCGTTAACTCGGTGGATCGATGCCCATGATGACGATTCCACGGCGTCGTCTGATCTGCGGGTTCGCCGCGATCAATGTCTGGTTCTACGGGAACGGCACAAGGAGGACGCTCGAACTACCATCGAGCGGCGGTGGGAAGCGCGCCGTCAATCCGACAGGCGCGCGGGACCCACTGTCGACGAGCCTGCGCCGGGGTATTCTGGTAACTTGCCTTACGAGGTGGGTTGTCCAGCTTTTACTCGTGAGCTGCGGCGAGTCCAGTGGCCCAACTCCCGAACTTTCAAGCCGGAGGTGCCAGAGAAATACGACGGCAAGACTCACCCGTCAGAGTTCCTGAGCGTCTACACCATTGCGGTGCAGGCTGCCGGGGCTCGGGACGACAAGATATTCGCCAACTACTTCCCGTTGGTGCTTAAGCCCAACGTCAGGTCGTGGTTGATGCATCTGCTGGAGAATTCCATTTCCTTCTGGGCAGATTTGTGTCATGAGTTTGTTGGCGCCTTTACTGGAGGCCATCAGGCTCCTGGCCAGGAGAGCGATCTACACCTCATCCCCCAGAAAGAAGGTGGAACCTTGCGCAAGTACATACAGAGATTCAGCCGTATCTAGCACAACATCCCAGACGTTCATCCTGCCGCCGTTATCCGCGCGTTCCATCAGAATGTGCGCAACCGCAAGATGCGGGAAGAGCTGGCGATGAACAAGGTCAGCGATGTCGCCGAGCTCTATGCTCTGGCTGATAGATGTTCTCGGGCCGAGGAGGGAAGGAGACTCCCCGGCGAGGGTGCTGGCGCGGAGCTCGACTCTGAAGCCGAAGACGCCACCACTCTGGTGAAGAAAGGCCGACGGCGGAACAGGAAGCGCAAGGGTAAGGCCGTGCTTGCCGTCGAGGGGTCCGGCGACCCCGGCACCGCCAAGAAGGTCAAGACTGATGGCCCCGGCAAGGAGGTTGCCGCGTGTGCCGCATGTCAAGCCTTGGCGGCTGCCGACAAGCCGGAGGGCTCCGGCAAGCAGTACTGCAAGATCCATCGCACCAAGGGTCACGATCTCCAGAACTGCCGGCAAGTTGAGCAGCTTGTTGAGAAGCAGAAAGCGAGATATGAGAGGCGAGACAAGGAGAAGGCCCAGGATGGCGCTGAGGGGTCTGGCAAGAAGCGCGGCGGTCGAGGAGGCCACCGCGGCAAGGCCAAGCAACAGAAGGAGAGGCCCGCTCGAGGCCGCGACAAGGAGCAGGGAGGTGACGATGATGATGAAGACGGCGACGAGTCCAGCGAGCATGAGTTCCAGAAAGCCACAGAAGCCATGTGCGTTGATGGGGGCGCCTCATTGCATTCCTCTCACCGCCGACTTAAACAGTGGGCGCGCGAGATTAATGCGGCAGAGCCATCGATTGATGCCCGGAAACCACTGAAATGGTCCCACACGCCTATCGTCTTTGACGCCGAGGATCACCCTGATCGCACAACTGCGGTCGGGTGTTTGCCGTTGTTGGTTTTACCAACAATCCGCAAGCTCAAGGTGACAAAAATATTAGTTGACGGTGGGGCCGGTTTGAACTTAATCTCGCCTGATGTGATCAAGAGATTGCAAATTCCTGACGAAGATCTCGAGGAGACGGGCACGTTTCAAGGGATCAATCCAGGAAGGAGCCAGCCGAAGGGCAAGATCACACTGCCGGTAACGTTTGGTAGTGAGCTCAACTTCAGAACAGAAAAGATCGTCTTCGACATCGCCAAGATTCCATTGCTATATAATGGGATTCTTGGTCGCCCGGCGTTGGCCAAGTTCATGGTGGCATCATATTACGCCTATAATACATTAAAGATGCCCGGACCGATGAGCATCATCACTATCAACTCTGACAAGAAGGATGCGCTTATCTGCACCGACCAACTCTACCGGGAGGCAATCGCAGCACCTGCCGCCAAGGCACTTGCTCCTGCCGCCGAAGCCCCCGGAGGGAAGAAGACTGGCAAGACCTCTAGCACACGCTCCGGCAAGCGCACCTCCTCAGAGTGCTCCCGTTGAGGATGTGCCGGAGAGCTCCACCGGCAAGAGCAAGAAATCCAAGGCAACTCCACCAGCGACCAAGAAGGTGCCCGCCAAGGAGGATGGTACGGGAGGAACTTTCACCATAAGTTCCACCCTTGATGACAAATAGGAAAGCGCGCTCATTGCCTTCCTGCGTGCGAATATCGATGTGTTTGCATGGCAACCATCTGATATCCCGGTGTTCCCCGGGAGGTAATCGAGCACCACCTTGCTGTCTGCCCTCATGCGCGGCCCGTCAAGCAGAAGGTTAGGAAGCAAGCTTTGCAGCGGCAAGAATTTATTGCCGAAGAAATCAAGAAGCTAGAAGCGGCAGGTTTAGTCAGAGGAGTGCTCCATCCAACATGGTTGGCCAATCCGGTTGTAGTACGCAAGGCGAATGGAAAATGGAGGCTATGTATTAACTATACAGATATCAATAAAGCCTGTCCAAAAGATCCCTTTCCCTTGCCGCGCATCGATCAGATTGTGGACTCCACTGCTGGCTGCGATTTCCTGTCGTTTCTTGATGCTTATTCAGGGTATCACCAGATTTTCATGTCAAAGGAAGATGAAGAGAAAACCGCATTTATCACCCCATGTGGCACGTATTGCTTCATACGCATGCCTTTCGGGTTGAAAAGTGCTGGTTCAACGTTTGCAAGAGCGGTCCAAATTGGTTTCGAGCCCCATCTACATAGAAATATGGAAGCTTATATGGATGACATAGTGGTTAAAACCAAGGACAAGGCAACGCTCATACAAGACCTAGAAGAGACATTTGCAAATCTGCGCAGGATCAATCTGAAGCTCAATCCTGAGAAGTGTGTGTTTGGCGTCCCATCCGGCAAGCTTCTCGGGTTCTTTGTATCTCAACGTGGAATTGAAGCCAATCCCGACAAGATCAAGGCAATTGAGCAGATTGAAGCACCAAGACGTGTCAAAGATGTGTGTCGCCTTGCCGGCTGCGTGGCTGCTCTGAGCAGGTTCATCTCCAAATCCGCTGAGCGCGCCCTGCCTTTCTTCAAAATCTTGAAGAAGGCCGGTCCAATGAAATGGACTCCAGAAGCGGAGGCAGCGCTGCAGGATTTGAAGAGGTACCTCTCCTCTCTGCCAACACTAGTTGCGCCTAAACCACAAGAGCCGTTGCTGCTGTATTTAGCGGCGACGAATCAAGTGGTAAGTGCTGCATTAGTGGCGCAGAGAGAAGTCGACGAAGAAGCAGCCGCAGCGGCAAGCCCGTCAAGCGACAAGCTGGGATCCTCCCCAGCAGAGTCTGGTGCCGACAAGGCAGGATCTGCGCAGTCGAATGGTGCAACGCAGAAAAAGAAGATGGTGCAGCGCCCGGTCTATTTTGTCAGCTCCCTGTTGCAGGGGGCTAGGTCAAGATATTCTGGTGTGCAGAAGTTGCTCTTTGGCCTTCTCATGGCCTCAAGGAAGCTGCGCCATTATTTCCAAGCACATGAAATCACCGTCGTCACTCGCTTCCCGTTGCAGCGGATTCTACGAAATCCAGATGCGACCGGCAGAATTGTGGAGTGGGCGTTGGAACTGTCAAGCTTTGATCTCAAATTTGAAAGCACTTCGACTATTCAGAGCAGAGCCTTGGCAGAGTTCATTGCAGAATGGACACCGACGCCAGACGAAGAAATTCAAGAGACAACCGTCCCCGGCAAGGAAACAGATCGGGTATGGATTATGTACTTTGATGGGGCTTTTTCGCTGCAAGGCGCCGGTGTTGGCGTGCTGCTTGTCGCACCCACCGGAGAGCACCTCAAGTATGTAATTCAGATGCACTTTCCACGGGAGAGATCAACAAATAACACTGCAGAATATGAAGGGCTGCTTGCCGGTCTCAGGATCGCGGCAGACCTTGGGATCAAGAAGCTCATCGTCAGAGGTGACTCACAGCTTGTCGTCAGGCAAGTCAAAGATTATCAAAGCCCGTTGATGGAAGCATACGTAGATGAAGTGAGAAAGTTGGAGGAGCGTTTTGACGGTTTGCAAACAGAGCATGTTCCTCGAGCAGAGAACAGCATTGCTGACGACCTGTCAAAACGTGCTGCCCTCAAGTTACTTGTGGAACCAGGAACTTTTGTGCTCCGCTTAACTCAGCCATCCGTAACACCATCAACGAGGCAAGACAAGAGAAGGAAGTTGAATTCCGGCCAGTACTTTCCGGCAGAGCTCCCAGAAGCCGTCGGCAAGGAAGTTGCCAGGAACCACACGGTTACCGGTGAGCAGCAGCCTCGCGCAGAACCTCAGGTTTTTGCCGCAGAAGCAAGCACTCCTGCGGCCGAAGATATGCCTTTGGTCCTTGTTGTCGAGCCGCAGGCTCCAACATGGGCACAGCACATTGTCCAATTCCTTCAAACAGGAGAACTCCCTGAAGAACAGGAAGAAGCGGAAAAAGTAGCCCGTCAGTCTAGTATGTACCAGTTCGTCGACGACGTCCTGTACAGAAAGAGACCGAACGGTGTGAAATTGAAGTGTATTCCTCAGGAGGATGGACTGGAGTTGTTGGCAGAGATACATGGAGGCATATGTGGCTCCCACATAGGCTCAAGAGCTCTTGTCGGCAAGGCATTCCGGCAAGGTTTCTTCTGGCCCACTGCTCTCCAGGATGCAACTGCACTAGTAACCAAGTGTGAAGCGTGCCAGTTCCATTCAAAGCAGTTGCATCAGCCAGCTCAAGCTCTTCAAACAATCCCTCTTTCCTGGCCATTTTCGGTCTGGGGGCTCGACATATTGGGCCCCTTTCCCCGCGCTGCCGGGGGCTTCGAGTACTTGTACGTTGCTATCGACAAGTTCACGAAGTGGCCGGAAGTGGAAGCAGTGAGAAAGGTGACAGCACAGTCAGCGGTCAAGTTCTTCAAGGGAATAGTGTGCCGTTTTGGTGTGCCAAACAAGATCATCACCGACAATGGCACGCAGTTCACGAGCCGCACCTTCATGCAGTATGTCCAAGACCTTGGCAGCAGAATCTGTTTTGCCTCTGTTGCTCACCCGAGAAGCAACGGCCAAGCGGAGAGGGCAAATGCTGAAGTGCTGCGAGGTCTCAGAAAAAGAACTTTCGACAAGCTGCGCAAGTGCGGAAGACGCTGGATTGATGAGCTGTCGGCGGTTCTTTGGTCAATAAGGACGACACCAAATCGAGCTACTGGCCAGACACCCTTCTCCCTAGTCTACGGGGCAGAAGCAGTTCTCCCCATGGAACTCATATACGGGTCACCTCGAGTGCTCGCTTATGATGAGCTCGAGCAAGAGCAGCTGCGCCAAGATGACGCCACGCTACTTGAGGAAGATCGTCTTCGGGCTGCTGTGCGAGCTGCACGCTACCAGCAAGCCTTGCGCCGCTACCATAGCCGCAAAGTGCATGCCCGAAGCCTTGAGGAAGGCGACCTTGTTCTTCGGCGCGTTCAGTCCGCCAAGGGATCAAACAAGTTGACGCCGAAGTGGGAAGGCCCTTATCGGGTAGTATAAGTCACCAGGCCCGGCGCAGTCCGCCTGGAGACCGAAGATGGCATTCCAGTGAGCAATTCCTAGAATATCGAACACCTTCGTAAGTTCTACCCATAAAGCATGGTTGCCGGGTCTCCCGGCAACCACCTTTTGTACAAGTCTTGCCGGCAAGGCATATGATCCTTTGTACAAAGCCAGGCATAGACCCTGTGCATAGTTGAATAAAGTTAAGCGTTTTACAATTCTTGTCGATTTTCATGTCATTTTATATGCATGCTTATCTGAGATATTGTAGTACACCTGCTTCCGGTAAGCACTAATGAACCGCCAAGGTTCCATATCTCTATTTTCTCGTCTTTCTTTTTCTCAAAGGACAGAAGGTTCCCTCGCATGCACGTTTGCCGGGGGGGAATGATGGTATGGATACCGACAGGCGACGTTCAAGTTGACATCTTGCAATAAGGAGTACAGCAACGAAAAGCTAAGTTGCAAAACTTCTAAGCAAATTTTTTATTGGAGAGTTATTTTCCTTGAACGATTTCGGCTTTTGTATGGAAAACCTGCACGCGAAGGAACCTTGTCGTGACTGGTCGCGCCCTTACTTTGTTTCGAGTCCGCTCAACAACTTAAGTGGCTGCACTGGAAATGTCAAGGTATCTTGTCGGTAGCGACACCTCCAGCAGGCTGCTAAGGATCCGTTCCTCAAAGCGCTCGCGGCAAGGTTGCGCGCACCGGCAAGATCCTCATAAGCATAGGGCAAGGACCATACGGAAAGGAATCAGACAAGGGAAATAGCACACATTCATCCGAAACATAGCAAGTTACATTACATTGATGGTCACCGCAATCCTAACTTAAGATAAAACTGCCTTTTACATGGAATGGCGGCGACAAAATGAAGCGAAGCGGCTAGTCCCTGCGCTAGCCTTCAACCCGCTTGACGTGGCTCGCTTGGTCGACGATGGGCGCGACAAGCTCTTCGAGTGCCTTGAGGTCTACATCCTTCGGCAAGCTAGCAAGAACGTTGGTGAGGTTGATGCCAGGGTTCTTGTGCACCACTTTGATGAGTACCTTGCGAAGGACGGCCCAGCAAAGCTTGCGAGATTCGTTGGCCAGCTGACTCTCTCGGTTAGACTGGAGCAGCTTGAGGGCATCAACGAAACCCTCGAAGAACATGGTCAGCTTGGCGCTCGAAGACAGCCTCTCGTCAGAAGAGTAGCTGAAGTTATCCAAGCCCATGGTGGACAGCTCTGTGGCGAGCCTTTCCGTGACGTCGAGTAGGCGCTCAGTCCAGATCGTCACACCTCTCTCAAAGTCATTATAAGTGGCGGCAGCGCTGTTGAGCAGGCTCTTCTCGCTCTGGAGGTCTTTGATCAAAGCCCTCTCGTGAGCCTTGCCATTCTCAAGGGACTCCTCCAGCGTCGCCAGCTTCAGTTTCAGATCAGCAATAGATTCATTGGCTGAGGAGAGCTCCTTGGTCTTGTCGGACATGGCGGCTTGCATCTCCGCCAGGCTGAAGAGGGTCTTCTCTCTGTCGGCTTTGAGCGTTGAGATCTCCTTGCCGTGGCCTTCAAGATCTGCTTCCAGCCTCTTCACTTGATCGCCCAGCTCGTTCTTGGCGGCCTCTGCAGCTTCGGCAGCATCGATGGCTTCCTTGAGCTTGCCGGCGTAATCCACGGTCAAGGCTTCGAGCATTTCCTTGTGCCTCTGCTCCAGCTCCTGGGTTCGCCGCGCGACAAGCTTCTCGATCTCTTCATCCTTGCTGCGGAGCTTGGCGGCGAGTGCCTCCTCGCGAGCGGCAAGGTCCTCTTTGTGAGCATCAAGCCCGACGCGGTGTTCCGTCAGGCGAGCTTCCTCTGCAGCAGCCTGCTGCGCGGCCTCCTCCTATGCCCTCTCGACGTCGGATTGCTTTAGGAGGAGCTCGTTCCAACTTTGGTTCATCTGCTCCTGACCAGCCGTCAGCTCCTGGAAGGCCTCGACATACCAGACTTGCGTCTCCTCGACGCGCTTCTGGAAGTCTGCTTCCGCTGCTTCAACAACTGCCGCCCTGGAGTCCAACCTCTCCTTTAGGGTGCGGTGAAGCGCCTGGAGCTTTTGGAAGTTGTCGCTCATGGCTTGGAGGAGCTGTTCTTCCTTGGACCCGCTGCTGCTGGCGCATGGCTCATTGCTGATCTTGAGCCCAGCGGCGGCGATGACATCTCCGTCAAATATCTCTCCTTCGGTTGGCGCCCCAGTGCTTGTCGTCCCTGGTATGCTGACGAACAGGTTGTCGCCAACCTTAAGATATCTGCTTGACGGGGGGGCGTCGGATGTTGATGGCTGGTCCTCGACAACCGCCTCGCCGGCAATTGGGGGCTCCACGACCGGTGTAGCGCCAGGCGCTCCTGCGGCAGGAATGCCATCAGTGTGGTCGCTGGACTCCTTGCCGGTCCCCTCAGCAGATCCCTTGGCGGTTTCTTCCTGTGCGGCCTTGGCGGCCTCGGCAGCTGCGATCCTGTCGGCTTCGGCGGCAGCGTCCTTGGCGGTCTCTTCGATGGCAACGTCAATGTCCATTTGTTCCACCGAAGGGAGGTCTGAAGACCAGGAAAGGAAACAAGATGAGATCAAGGTTGAAGTTCAAGAAGACAAAAATAAAGAAAGAATGACGAGTGCACCAAGGCAAACGGTTTACCTGTGTCGAACTGTTGAGAGGTGGCTTCTCCTTTCCCGGCAACATTGGTTGCCGATGTAGGATTGCCAGTGCCCGCGCTTGCCGGCTCCTCTTCAACGTGAATGGGCTCGCCAGTGAAGGCCCTTGCCGAAGGTTCGTCTCTGGGCGGCATGGTTAACGGAGGCGACACGTCAGGGGCGGCCTCCAGTGGCTCTCCTTGTTGCCGTTCTTCTCCTATAAGCCCGGTGATGTCAGTAGTGAAGATATTCTCCCCAACGCTCGCCAGCGGAAAATGAGTAATGGACTCACGCTGGGGGCTGGGTTGGAGGCTGCGTTGAGGGCTGGGCTCCGGGCTGATGATGATGGGCTCTGGCGCACCTACGGTGCTTGCCGAAGGCTCGTCACCCGTTGAAGTTTTCGCCTTCTTCGCCATCCTTTGCGCCAACGTTTCCGTATCCCTGCGGAGACAGGCCAAAGCAAAACAAATGAGTTAGAGCGAAACCAGAAATTCAGAAGT
Source organism: Elymus sibiricus (assembly GCA_039707655.1). Classification (NCBI taxonomy): domain Eukaryota; kingdom Viridiplantae; phylum Streptophyta; class Magnoliopsida; order Poales; family Poaceae; genus Elymus; species Elymus sibiricus. The sequence continues at coordinate 205,171,577 of CM077668.1, forward strand.
TAAAAGATGCGGCAGGACCCTTACTCTTCTCTTTCTGGACTAAAGGAGGAGATGTCAAAATCAACCTCCTCTACAATGTCCGTGCGAGGGGGGAGAAGGGGTCCTGGGACGCTTGGTTGCAGCAGAAGCAGTGGGTTGATGTGATCCTGCTGCTCCAGTCGCCGGTGCCGTCGTATGGGATGCCCCCGCCGCACCCGTTGTTGCCGCGGTCGAGCGCGTCGTACGTCACAGGGTTGCTGTTGGGCTTCTTGCCGCTGCGCAGCCTAGCCGGCCGCCCCCTTGCCGGAACCCTCGCTGCTCGAGGGAGGTTGACATGTTGGGACGCCAGAGACAGCCTTTCGAAGAACCTGTTTCTTCTTCTCCGGAGCTGGGGGCTCCTCATGCGGCTGCTCCTCGGCCGTGTCTTCAACAGGAGAGCTCCCGGCAACCATGCCACTCTGTTCCCCGACAATCTCACCTTCCTCGGCAAGGGTCTCCTCTAGCGTTATTTCTTCTTCACCGGCTTCCTCTTCTGCGAAGCCAAAGCTGCCGGCCTCCGCGGCAAGGTTCGCCTCTTCCGCCCTGCTAGCGATGTAAGCCACTTCTTCATCAGTGGTGGGGCGGATGAAAGTTGGCTCTTCCCGGATGGTTTTCTCTAACGAGCTGTCAAAGAACTCCTGTGCGCGCTCTGAGGATGGCTCTTCCCAAGTTCCGTCAGGGCCATGGGCATTACACACCGGCATCATGGCGATGATTGAGCCCAAGGCAGAGTTGTTGCACAAGGGAACTATGCCAGCCAGCAACTTAAATTTCCCGTCGGGCCTGAATAGTTTGTGGCAGAGGGCTGTGTGCTGCAAGACCATCAAGTTGTTGTTTAGACCAGGGCGCAGCCTCATGATATCTGCTACATTTTTTAAATCCCAGGCTGGTCTCCCTTTATTCTGCAGAGGGGCGATGCGGCGGCGGAGGAAATCAGCGCCGACCATTTCTATTGTGAGCCCGGCAACCTTGAGACGGTGGATCCTGGTAACTGCGATTGTGAGCTTCTCATCCTGAGGATCGAGGCCGCTCCAGTCCTTGCCGCGAACCACCTTTGTTTGCCGGGGCGTACAGAACGGCTGAGGATCTTTCTCCTTAACCCAGCACCACTGGTCCCGCCATTCATCCCACTTCTTGCGGTAGAGACCATCTGGGTATATATCCTTATTCCATGCTCTTGGAATCCAAGTGATAGAACCAGAAAGGGCGTCTCCCGTCTCGATGCGGGGAACGAAGTAATGGCGGAAGAGGGCTGTGTTGGGTGCTACTCCGGCGAAATTTTCACAAAGATGAGCGAATACTGACATGCATGTCACGGCATTCGGCGTGAAATCCAAGAGGCGGAAGCCGTATGTGTACATGATGTCGATGAAGAAATCAAAAAACGGAGGGCAGAGCCCGCAATAAAAGTAAGCGGCGAAGAAAGGGAATTTATCTGGGCCGCCCTTGACGGAAGCTGGAAGCACGCGAGTTCTGGGGTGAGCCTTCGTCTCCTTCCCCCACATGCACATGTACCGCTCAACCAGGGTGCGCATGTCGAGCGTCGGGGCGAAGACGGCGTGCTCCTTCCGCATCTCCACCAGATCGATCTTCTCCGCCTCTGCGTCCGAATCGATGGCTTTCACCGCCTTGCCCTTGCCTGCTTTGGGCGGCATGGCGACTGTGGAAGTGGAGGCCGAGGATGATGAGGGCGTGGGGGTGGCGGATGGATGGGAGAGGCTCTGTTCCAGGCTCGAGGAAGAAGGCGACGGCGGTTTCCAGATTGGAAGAGACAGGAGGTAAATGAGCAGCGCCTCTGCGGATTCCTTTTTATGGGGAAGGCGCGAAGCTGGATCTTTACTGACAGATGTGAAAGCATTTTTACAAGCGCACTACTGCGGCCGTTCCGCGCATGTATCCCACGTCCCGCATTTAATGCGCGTCATGGGGGAGCGCAGTAAATAAGATGATTATTACAGTTAACTCCTGCCACGCATGCCCGTGCACTGTTTGGGCCTAGCCCAACAACGCCTCGCACCCGTGTATGGCCTAGGCCCGGGGGCTCCTGTCGGTGTACTAAAGTTTGGGTCTTTTAGTACCCCATACTTGTGCACGGACGGTTGTAGCCATACCAGCGGCAAGGCCTGCCGGAGAATAGCTGGAAACATATGCCAAGGATATCGAGAAGGCATTCAAGCCGATAATCAGAAGACAGAAGACCGAAGGCTGAGCTCCCGGCAAGATCTTGCCGGGGGAGCTCGCGAAGGCCCGGCAAGATCTCGCACCCGGCAAGATCCCTCCGTACTGCCGCCGCTCCAGCGTAGCGACCAGTCTATCGTTTAGGGCTTGTCCTCCTGGTTGCGTGTCATGGCACTGACCGCAGATGGGCTTAAGCGGTGCTGATGGGACGGGTCCTTCTTCCGTCCCAAGAAAGTTAGGGACACCTAAGGGAGGCATTTAATGCGTTTGTCCTAATCCGTCAGTGGTAATCATGTAACACTGGAGCAACTTTCCACCTCTTGTACTCCCGTCTGCCAGTGTTGGTGACCCCTTGGACGTATAAAAGGAGGCCCAAGGCGGAGCTACGGGGGGAGGAGGACCTTCTGGCCCATTCTGCATGCGCAGCTGCTTCTTGAACGCACTGTTCATTACAAGCGCTCCGTGTATTTGAGCTTAAGAACACCCTCAATAAACCAAAGCAGGAGTAGGGTTTTATGCTTCTCAGCGGCCCAAACCTGGGTAAAGATCCTTGCGTTCGCCATTGGATCCGCTCTTTGTGCAAATCTTTTCCCCCACTGAACCGTAAAGGGATCCTCTCGATCCCATAGGTGTCGTACGCCGACAGTATGAATAATAAGATCCGAATGATTCAAAGCAATAGTCTATAGTTTGATATAAAGACATTAATACTCAGGCATACTAACAAACAATCATGTCTTTCAAAATAAAAATGCTAAAGAATGTTATCCCTGCAAAATCATATAATCCTATCATGCTCCATCTTCTTAACACAAAGGATCCCTTTACGGTTCGGCAAGGGCGAAAGGACAGCACAAAGAGCGGAACTAACGATCAACGCGAGGGGATTTACCCAGGTTCGGGCTGCTCGGAAGCGTAAAACCCTACTCCTGCTTGGTTTTATTACTGTGGATGTTCTTGGCCAAGTTTTGGGAACTACAGTAGCAGCTACGCATGCAGAATGGGTCGAATGTCTGCCTCTCTCCCCCTGTAGCTACGCCTTGGGCCTCCTTTTATATGTCCAAGGGGTCTCCAACAGTGGCGAAGTACAAGAGGTGTAAAGTATCTACAGTATGTCATGATTACCAGTATCCCATGATTACCAGTATCCCATGATTACTACTGATGCCTTAGGACAAACGTCTTAGGACAAACGCCTTAGGACAAGACGCGTTCAATGCTCTGAACAAGTGTCCCTGCCTTTCTTGGGGATGGAAAAAGGACTCGTCCCATCAGCACCGCTTAACCCCTACTGCGGCCAGCGTCATGACACGCAACCAGGAGGACAAGCCCTAAACGACAGGCTGGTCGCTACGCTGGAGCGGCGGCACTGTGCTGAAGCGGTGGGATCTTGCCGGGTGCTGATCTTGCCGGGGCTCGACGGGCCAGCCCGGCAAGATCTTGCCGGACGCCCAGCCTTCGGTCTTCTGATCTTCTGCTTAAACGCCTTCTTGATATCTTGCATCTGTCTCCAGCCGTCCTCCGGCAGGCCTTGCCGCAGGTATGGCTACAACTGTCTGTGCACAAGTACGGGGTACTAAAGGACCCGATCTTTAGTACAACAACACCCGATGACAAGCCGAGCAATTGGTTCATACTTTTTAACGCGCTTCAGCTTTTTCAACCCCCACGCAATACATGAGCGCAAGCCATGGATATAGCACTATGGGTGGAATAGAGTGTGGTGGTAGTGGTAAATAAGGGGAAGTGAAAAATAAGAAGATAGTCTCACATCAATGAGGCTAATCAATGGGCTATGGAGATGCCCATCAATTGATGTCAATGCGAGGAGTAGGGATTGCCATGCAACAGATGCACTAAGAGCTATAAGTGTATGAAAGCTCAACATGAAAACTAAGTGGGTGTGCATCCAACTTGCTTGCTCATGAAGACCTCGGGCATTTGAGGAAGCCCATCATCGCAATATACAAGCCAAGTTCTATAATGCAAAATTCCCACTAGTATATGAAAGTGACAAAATAGGAGACTCTCTATATGAAAAACATGGTGCTACTCTGAAGCACAAGTGTGGAAAAGGGATAGTAACATTGCCCCTTCTCTCTTTTTCTCTTATTTTTTTATTTTTCGTTCGGAGTCTCATCCCGACTTGTGGGGGAATCATGGTCTCCATCATCCTTTCCTCACTGGGACAATGCTCTAATAATGATGATCATCACACTTTTATTTACTTACAACTCAAAATTACAACTCAATACTAGAACAAATATATGACTATATGAATGCCTCTGGCAGTGTACCAGGATGTGCAATGATACTAGCGTAACATGCATAAAAATGATGATCGGTGGCTGAGCCACAAATCCTATGTCAGCTATATGATCATGCAAAGCAATATGACAATGATGATGTGTGTCATAAAAACGGAACGGTTGAAGTTGCATGGCAATATATCTCGGAATGGCTATGGAAATGCCGTGATAGGTAGGTATGGTGGCTGTTTTGAGGAAGATATAAGGAGGCTTATGTGTGATAGAGCGTATCATATCACGGGGTTTGGATGCACCGGCGAAGTTTGCACCTACTCTCGATGTGAGAAAGGGCAATGCACGGTACCAAAGAGGCTAGCAAATTGCGGAAGGGTGAGAGTGCGTATAATCCATGGACTCACATTAGTCATAAAGAACTCACATACTTATTGCGAAAGTTTATTAGCCCTCAAAGCAAAGTACTACTACGCATGCCCCTAGGGGGATAGATTGGTAGGAAAAGACCATCGCTCGTCCCCGACCGCCACTCATAAGGTAGACAATCAAGAATAAATCGTGCTCCAACTTCCTAGCATAACGACAGATCATACGTGCATGCTTCGGGAATCACAAACCTTAACACAAATATTCTTACAAAACCACAATTATCTACTAGCACCTCCCACATATTACCATCTTAATATCGCAAAACTATTGCAAGGAATCAAACTTATCATATTCAGTGATCTACATGAAAGTTTTTATTATATCCCTCTTGAATACCTGTCATATTAGGACCAAATTCATAACCCGTGCATATTACCATTGCTAATCATTAGACTCTCAAAAATATATAAGTGAAGCATGAGAGTTCAACTATTTCTTTAAAATATAAAAATCGTCATGCTCTAAAAGATATAAGTGAAGCACTAGAGCAACTGCCTAGCTCAAAAGATATAAGTGAAGCACATAGAGTATTCTAACAAATCACGAATAATGTGTGTCCCTCTCAAAAAGGTGTGTTCAGAAAATATGATTGTGACAAACTAAAAATCAAACAAAAGCAAACAAACAATATCACAAGACGCTCCAAGTAAAACACATATCATGTGATGAATAAAAATATAGCTCCAAGTGAGTTATCGATAGATTGTAGACGAAAGAGGGGATGCCTTCCGGGGCATCCCCCAGCTTAGACCCTTGAGTCTTCCTTGAATATTACCTTGGGGTGCCTTGTACTTCCCCAAGCTTAGGCTCTTGCCGCTCCTTATTCCTTTATCCATCGTAGTCTCACCCAAAACTTGAAAACTTCAGCACCCAAAACTCAACAGAAACCTCGTGAGATCCGTTAGTATAATAAACAAATCTTAAAATTTAGGTACTATTGTAAATTGATTCACATTCAATATTGGCATAATGCTACTTTACTCCAACTTCTACATGACTCATACCCCCCGATACGATCCATAGATTCATCAAAATAAGCAAACTATGCAACAAAAACAGAATCTGTCTAAAACAGAACAGTCTGTAAAGATCTGAATTAAAGTCATACTTTTGTAACTGCCAAAATTCTGAAAAATTAGGACAACGTGGGCAATTCAAATATCAATATTGTGTAAAAACTTAAGAAGATTCTGAATCCCCAGCAAAACATTAAAATTCCAGCACTGGACGCAAAAGTTTCTGTTTTCAAACAGCATCAATTATACTATCTTCCAAATCATCTCAGAGGCATTACTTGGCACAAACACTAATTAAAAGATAAAAAACACAATCATAACAGAGGCTACAATTTTGTAAACACACAAAAACAGAAAGTAAAACGGAAATTTATTTTATTTATTGGGTTGCCTCCCAACAAGCTCTTTCTTTATAGCCATTAAGATTGGCTTTGAGATTTCAATGATGCTCACGTCAAAGACAAGAATTGAAGCGCAAAGAGAGCACCATAAAATATGTGACAAACACATTTAAGTCTAATGTAATTCCTATGCATAGGCATTTTATAGGAAAACAAATTATCAAGACAAGCAATATCTAGCATATGCAAATAGGAAGAATGAAGCATTAATAATTTGAACTTCAAGAGAGATAATTGAGTAACGTGAAAATTTCTACAACCATATTTTCCTCTCTCATAATAATTATATGTAGGATCATAGTCAAATTCAATAATATAGCTATCATATAAAATACTATCTTCACGATCCATAAGCATAAAACTTTTATAATCTTCCAAGATAATGGGATTAACATCAACTAAAGTCATGACCTCTCCAAACCCACTTTTATCAAAAATTTCGTAAGATTGAACACTCACCAAATATGTGGGATTCTTTTTACCTAAAGTTGACACTCTTCCAAACCCACTTTCAATATTATTGCAAACATTATTATCAATATCATATTCATCATGAGACTTAAATAAATTTTCAAAATTATAAGAAGCATTATCACCCCAATCATGATCATTGCAATAAGTAGTGGTCGTTACAAAATTATCATCCCCAAGCTTGTAGCTTTGCATATTATTAGCATAATTGACATTAATAGAATTTATAATAAAATCATTGCAATCATGATTTTCATTCAAAGAGCTATCAGGAATCACTTTATAAATTTCTTCTTTCAACTCTTCATCACAATTTTCAGATTCATGATTTTCAAGCAAAACTTCATAAAGATAATCTAGAGCACTCAACTCACTAGAATTGGTTCATCATAATTGGATTTTTTGAAAAGATTAGCAAGTGGATGCGAATCCATATCAATAGTTTTTTAGCAAGCAAAGATGTAAGCAAATAGGAAGCACATGGCAACACAAGCAAACAAACGGGCAAATAAAAATATTTTTGTGTTTTTGTAAAATTGTTTTAGAAGTGGGGGAGATGAAAACAAGAGGCAAATGCAAATAAAAGGCAAATAAAATAAATGCAAGTGGATGATAGTTTGTGCGAAGGTACTTGGTAATTTTGATGATGTCTCCCCGACAATGGCGCCAGAAATTCTTCCTGCTACTCGTAGACTGCGTTGGTATTTCCCCGAAGAGGAGAGGATGATGCAGTGTAGTAGAGATAAGTATTTCCCTCAGTTAAGAACCAAGGTTATCAATGCAATAGGAGAACGAAGCAAAATCCCGTTAAGCGCACCTGCACACACAAAAGCAAACACTTGCACCCAATGCAAATAAGAGGGTTGTCAATCCTCTTAGCGGTTATTTGCAAGGATTAATTCTGATAGTGATAGATAGATAAACTAAAATACTAAATAAAATAAAAGTAAATAAATTACAGCAAGGTATTTTTGATTTTAATATATGATAAAAGTAGACCCGGGGGCCATAGTTTTCATTAGAGGCTTCTCTCTCGAACACATAGCATACGGTGGGTAAACAAATTATTGCTGGGTAATTGATAGAAAAGCAAATAATTATGACGGATTCATGGCAATGATCATGTATATAGGCATCACGTCTGAGACAAGTAGACCGACTCCTGCCTGCATCTACTACTATTACTCCACCCATCGACCGCTATCCAGCATGCATCTAGGGTATTAAGTATGAAACAGAGTAACGCCTTAAGCAAGATGACATGATGTAGACAAGGTAAACTCAAGCAATATGATTAAACCCCATCTTTTTATCCTTAATGGCAACAATACAAATATGTGTCATGTCCCCTTCTGTCACTGGGATTGAGAATCGCAAGATTGAACCCATCACAAAGCACCTCTCCCATTGCAAGACAAACAAGCAAAAAAATAGCAACTGGCACTGGGCACTGGGTTAATAGGTTAGTCCCAAAAAATGATATATAATGGCATATAATTGCATATAAAACATCCAGGATTGATACTATAATAGCATGGAACAATCACAAATTATAGATATGTTGGAGACGTATCAAGCATCCCCAAGCTTAATTCCTGCTCGTCCTCGAGTAGGTAAATGATAAAAACAAATTTTTTGATGTGGAATGCTACCTATCATGTTTCATCATGTAATCTTTCTCTTACGATATGAATAATAAGATCCGAATGATTCAAAGCAATAGTCTATAGTTTGATATAAAGATATCTATACTCAGGCATACTAACAAACAATCATGTCTTTCAAAATAAAAATGCTAAAGAACGTTATGCCTACAAAATCATATAATCCTGTCATGCTCCATCTTCTTAAAACAAAATATTTATCAAGCAATTGGTTCATACTTTTCAACCCCCACGCAATACATGAGCACAAGCCATGGATATAGCACCATGGGTGGAATACAGTGTGGTGGTAGAGGAAAATAAGGGGAAGTAAAAAAATAAGAAGATAGTATCACATCAACGAGGCTAATCAACGGGCTATGGAGATGCCCATCAATTGATGTCAATGCGAGGAGTAGGGATTGCCATGCAACAGATGCACTAAGAGCTATAAGTGTATGAAAGCTCAAAATAAAAACTAATTGGGTGTGCATCCAACTTGCTTGCTCATGAAGACCTCGGGCATTTGAGGAAGCCCATCATCAAAAGTTATAGATACGTTGGAGACATATGAGGAAGTTGCTATATCTCAAGCTTCATTTAAGCACCATGATACGGTCATTACACACATTTAGCATCTAAATGTGTCTGTAGTGACCGGGCATGTCGATTAAAAAAACCTTGAGATCCTTGTTTTGAAAATTTGGAGAATGTTGTTTTTTTTTGTTATTTGTTGTTTTGAAAAATTGGAGAATGATTGAGATCGATCTGTGGGCGCGCCACGTTCTATCCTTTGACCCACAACATTCGAGATCTATGGGCCCGCATGTTCTATCCTTTGTCTCACAACGTACGAGAAGGGTTGGACCATGACGGGTTCCTCTTGGTATAGGTCATGGTGGCATGTCAGACCAAATTTAGTTTGGGAACATTTGTTGGATTCCCTCCCGCCGTCTCGAAGTTGGGGAACCGGCATCATACGTAACCTGGCTTCCTGGGTGTACGGTGTTCGGTTTGTAATGCAGCTGGTGCCCCATCGAAGTTGTGCATTGGGGATTTGAACACATCACACAGCACCCATACATATATTTGGGCCGCATGCAGGGTATAGGGTATTCTGATCGACCCTGTCTCCGATGTGCGGTTTTCAACGACACGCCTATCTGCGGGCCTAGTCTATATATATCATCCCTTTGGTCGACAACGAGGGGGTTTGGCCATGAATGGGTTCCTCCTGGTTCGTGTTACCGCAGGTCATGGTGACATGTCTGAGCAAAGTTCGAGCTCATGCGTTCTCAGGATTCCCTCCCATGCGCTCGAATTGGTGGGTTGGATCGACACCCTACGTACATCGACGTTGCCCTTAATTACTACCTAGATTTCATGGGGGGTTGTCCATTTCGTGAGGTAGGCGCCACATCAAAATTGTACATTATTGGGTATTTAAAACACATCATCCTTCCAACGTACATCAATTTGGGCCCCATGCAGGTGGTGCTGGTTTTGTGGCCCCTCTCATGCGGTTTACGGTGATGGTCCAATCTATGGGCCCGAGCGGTCTATTATATCCCTTTTTGACCGACAACAACAGTGGTCGTTTGGCCAAGATAGATTCACTTGGTCCGTCTTATGGTAGGTCATGGTGACATGCATGCATGTCCGACCAAAGTATGAGTACGTGCATGCGTCCCGCCGACACGAAGTGGGGGTGGGGCAGGCACCCTAGCTACGACCTTAACCTGTCATTATAGATATCCAAGGGGGCTTTTCCGGTTTGCGAGGGAGGTGCCATATCAAAGTTGTGCATTGTGTATTTAAACATCACACCCTTTATTCCTACATATATTTGTCCACTTCCAAGTAGTTGTTGTCTTCTGGCCCCTCTCACCCGATCTTCGACGACGCGCCCAACCGTGGGCCCGCGCGTCAAAGTTATGCATTGTGAATTTGAACATCACACCACCCTTTTCATACATATATATTTGGTCCACATGCTGGTGTGTTTGTTCTCTTACCCTCTCTCACATTTTTTTTGTTGCCAAATGGTGCTATATAAAATAGCAGATGACTCGGATGAAAAACTGCCTGCGAATGTACGCACAATGGACACGGGTGCACTGGCTTAACCGTGTGCAAAGCTCGTGCCCTGTAAAATCGACATGACTTCGCAAGCGCCAACAAGGGTGAAGGGGTAATGTGTACAGGATATTTAGGATGAATTCCATGTATGCGTATGAAAATTAGGACAAACTGTGTGCGATAAACCAGCTAGCTAGAAATCTCAAAAAAAAACTACCCGCCTTGAGCGATGCAAAAATTGGTGGTTCCGCTGCTTTTCCTTATCATCATACACAATTATTATGTTTGGACCGTGTGCGATCTTGGTTGCTCCCGCCCCGCTTCATTTCCTTTACCCAAATTTTAGTTGTCGCGGTATTTCAACCGTCGCCCTCACTCCTCCATCACCGACCTTATAGTAAAATTCCAGTAGCCGAGGCATTTGAACCGTCGCCCTCCCTCGTCCACCACCATCTCCATCCACCATTACTAAAATTTTCAGTAGCCGCGGCATATCCTGAAACACCACCCGCCCTAACCCCGCCCCCCTCCACAGTCTACACCCCCCCCTCCCCCGCTCGAACCCTAGCTCGCCGCCGCCGCCGAAGCCGCCGCCGCCGCCACCAACCCCTGCCGATCTGCCCGTGCCTCCTAGCTTAGATAAGTTCAGGTTACCCACCAATTCCCAAACCCTCACCGCCCTGAATTTTTAGATGAGGCCTGTGGTGCCCCTCCCCCCAGATCCCCATCCCCTACTCTAGAGAGTCACAGCCTAAGCCCGACCACACATCCCGGGGAGCCCGAGGAGCGTACGGCCAAAAGGAGGTCTATCATGGCCTCTCCGCCAGACGATGTCGAGGTGGCCGCCGTTCGTGCCGACCTGTCGATCCCGAAGGAACACCTCGCCGTGGAAACCGGCGAGGACGTTGACTACATCACCATGCCGAAGGCTTCATATCAGCGGGTTAGCGTATTACTGAATCTTAGGACAGCCGGCTATGACATCAAACTCATCGACGGCGATGGCTTCATGCGGGCCATGTCAGGGGTTAAGTGGTCCATCCCCAACACCTCTGGTTCAACCGCCATCAATCTCTTTGAAGGCCCCGCCGCTGATCTCATCCACCTCGCGGTCAAGGATTTGCGATCCTTGTATGCCATTGAGCCCATTATGTCATTTCTGAAGGACACGTTCTACGGCGGTGGCTTGGGATCCTCAGCTGCCAAGTCAGATCTCATCGAGCACGACCACGCGAAGGGCACCCACTACAGCTCTTCCAAGGTGAAACAGCCAATCTGCGACATCAGGGAGCGCACCCTGCGTTTGTGCTCTTCCAGGTGGAAGGATCCCGTCCATGACAAGTGAGGCAATATCCTATAAGCAAATTTTACTTTTTCTAGCTAGCCAGCTCATACCCATTGTTGTAGTTGCTTTTGCCATGCGATGTTTTAACTGTGCCGTGTTTAATTATTTCAGTTATGCAAAAATGTAATGTTCAATAGGGCTATCTGATGTTTAAGTATGAATTGTCCACTTCAGTTTCATGAATGGCTATATTTGGTTGTTTATAGTGAGTAGATGCCTAGTTTATCTGTATTTGGTTGTTAGGTTGGTTGCAGTGAGCATTTGCCCAGTTTTCAAGCAGATGCCCAGTTTATCTGTATTCGGTTGTTAGGTTGGTTGCAGTGAGCATTTATCCAGTTTTCAAGTAGATGCCTTGTTTATCTGTATTTGCTTGTTAGGTTGGTTGCAGTGAGCCTTTGTCCAGTTTTCAAGCAGATGCCTTCTTTATCTGTATTTGCTTGTTAGGTTGGTTCCAGTGAGCCTTTGTCTAGTTTTCAAGTAGATGCCTTGTTTATCTGTATTTGCTTATTAGGTTGGTTGAAGTGAGCCTCTGTCCAGTTTTCAATGGCTATATTAGGTTGTTATAGTGAGCATATATGCCTTGTTTATTTTAGTTATTCACAATGTGATGTTCATTATGTGCAAGTAACTGTGCAGTTCGATTTCATCAATACCAGTTTGAACGGCTATATTTGGTTCCTGTTATGCCTGGTGAAGTTAACACATGCCCTTTATTTCAGTTTTACACATTTATGCGGTGTGATGTTTAAGCATGAGCTACATTCTATTCATTTTCAACAGTACCACTTTGAATTACAATATTTGGTCCCTGTTAAGCCTATTGTAGTTAACATTCCCTTCCATTTTTTATCTGCTTTAACAGCATGCTGAAAGCAACACATTCAAGCTATCATTTTGAGATGTTGTTGTCTACCATGGCTATATTAGGTTGATGTTAAGCCTGTAGTACTTATCACGCCTTTTCATGTACTTACGCGGGACAACAACGGGAGTGGCCAGCATTTTCCACCGAGGTTAGTTTCATCCCTCGGCTTATACTGCCTCCGTTCCACAATGTAGTGCATACAGATCCACGGCTGGACACTTTTTAGCTTCTAATATTGACTTGTTGCTTGTAGGTACATATGTCGTAGGCAAAGATCCATGCCTCGACCCTTTTTGCGTATGGGGCAATGAAAGTGCAACTAATCCCCGGGTGGTTTTGGTAATCAATAACAACATATACATCATTGATCTAATTCTTATTGCTAGTAAATTTCAGAAAAGATCAATGATTGGCATGGCAAGGACTAATGGATGTGGACCCCTCAAAATATCAAGAACAAGTTTGGCATCCACAAGACTCTTCATTTTCATTTTAGTGATCCAAGATCACATTGAGTCCCTAAGGAAAGCCAATACTATTAAACGGGGATGAGGTGTTAATGATGAGGTTGTTGCTCAAAGTGCTTAGTGGTATTGCTCCAAAATCCTCAGTCACTTTCCCAAAACACATCTGTCCAAACCCTAATTCATCATTTCGGTCCCACCGATATCACCTACTTCGGACCCACCGAGATGATCATTCCACTGCCACAGCCAAACCCTAGCAAATCGGTTTCACCAAAAAGGATCTCGGTCTCACCGAGATGGCATGACCAAGTTGCTGTAATGCCATTATTTCACTTTGGAATCACCGAGTTGAAATAATCGGAATTACCGAAACTGAGTCTGCCCTAGCCATTGCACTTTCGGTCTCACCGAGTTGTTCCCATTCGGTCGCACCGAAAATCCCAACGTTCATATCTTTTACACAGATCGGTCTCACCGAGATTTATGATCGGTGCCACCGAGATGGGTCAAAAGTGTGTAACGGTTGGATTTTGGGTGAAGGCTATATATACTCCTCCACCCCCTCTTACCTAGTAAGAGAGCCATCAGAACATGCCTACACTTCCACCATACATTTTCTGAGAGAGAACCACCTACTCATGTGTTGAGATCAAGAGATTCCAATCCACCCATTTGAACCTTGATTTCTAGCCTCTTCAAGTTGCTTTCCACTCCAATCCTTCTCCTACCCAAGCCAAATCTGTGAGAGAGATATTGAGTGTTGAGGAGACTATCATTTGAAGCACAAGAGCAAGGAGTTCATCATCAACCCACCATTTATTACCTTTTGCAGAGTGGTGTCTCCTAGATTGGTTAGGTGTCACTTGGGAGCCTCCAAGATCATGTGGAGTTGAACCAAGGAGTTTGTAAGGGCAAGGAGATAGCCTACTTCATGAAGATCTACCCTGAGTGAGGCTAGTCCTTCATGGACGGAAGCCATGGTGGAATAGGCAAGGTTGCTTCTTCGTGGACCCTTCGTGGGTGGAGCCCTCCATGGACTCGTGCAGCCGTTACCCTTCGTGGGTTGAAGCCTCCATCAACGTGGACGTACGATAGCACCACCTATCGGAACCACACCAAAAATCATCATGTCTTCATTGCGTTTGAAATCTCCAAACCCCTCCTTTACTTACATGTGCAATGTTTTACTTTCCACTGCTACACTCTTAGAATTGCATATGTAGGGTGATACTTGACTTGGTGTAATTGCTAAAATCTGCCCACAACTAAAATTGGGAAAAGGATAGATTTTTATTTGGTCAAGTAGTCTAATCACCCCCCCCCTCTAGACATACTTTCGATCCTAGAAGTGGTATCAGAGCTTTGGTCTCCATTGCATTGGTTTCACAACCTAGGAGAGTATGGCGTCTAGTGAGGGTAATTATCACCGTACAGGTCCATATTTCGATGGTACATACTTTGCTAGTTCGAAGCATAAGATGAAAATGCATATTCTTGGTCATAACCCCGCCATTTGGGTTGTTGTTCGTGTTGGCTTGCAAGGTGAATTCTTTGAGGATGGTAAGGAACCGGATCGTGAAGCAACCACGGAAGAATTGAAGATGTTGCAATACAATTCTCAAGCTTGTGACATTCTCTTCAATGGTTTGTGCTCCGAGGAGTTCAACAAGATCAGCCGCCTCGAGATTGCAAAGGAAATTTGGGATACTTTGGTTGATATGCACAAGGGTACCGAGTCTGTCAAGGAATCCAAGTTGGATGTGCTTCAAAGTCAAGGATTGTGAAGGAGTGGCCGAAATGTACTCTAGGCTTGCTCTCATCACAAATGAGATTGCCGGCTTAGGAAGTAAAGAGATGACTGACAAATTCATCATCAAGAATATTCTTAGAGCCTTTGATGGAAAATATGATACCGTGTGCACATTGATCCAAATGATGCCCAATTACAAAGATCTCAAGCCCACGGAAGTCATTGGAAGGATTGTTGCTCATGAGATGTCACTCAAGGACAAGGAGGAGCTACACAACAAATCAATTGGTGCTTACAAAGCCTCAGCCGATGCTCGCACAACTTCAAGCGACAAGCTAGTATCCAATGAAGAGATAAGCCTAATGGTGAAAAGATTCAACAAGTTTTACAAGAACAAAGGAAAAGAGAGAAGCTCTAGCTCAAGGCATTATGATAGAAGATCATCTAGTCATGACCATAATTGCTATAATTGTGGAAGACCCGGACACTACTCCAATGAGTGTACGGCACCTCACAAGAAAAGAGACAAATCACCAAGAGGAAGACATAGAAGGGATGAATCACCTCACAAGGAGAGAAGGAATAGGGATGATCGCTATGAACGAAGACCTTCTCGGAGAAGCAAGGATTCGGAAAGGAAGGACAAGTCATCCAAGAGCTACACTAGAAGATGACATCAAGCTCATGTTGGTGAATGGATTTCTGGCTCCGACTCCAACAACCAATCCAAGAGAAGTTATCACTCTGACTCCAACTATAGTCAAGATGAAGGTGTTGCCGGACTTGCTGTCATATCCTCCAACTCCTATGATATATTTGATTCACCAAATGAAGGAATTGGAAGATGCTTCATGGCAAAAGGCCCCAAGGTATCACACCCCGAATACTTTGACTTTAATAGTGATGAGGATGATTTGCTTGGTGATGATGATTTACTTGTTGATAAGACTAATGATGTGAGCTATAATGAACATGCTAGTAATCATGATAGTCAAGAGGAAACGAATGACAATGCTATGAAGGAGATTGAGCGTCTAACTAAAGAACTAAACACTCTTAAGTTAGCTCATGCAACAACTCAAGAGGATCATAGAGAGCTTCTAAGATCTCATGAGAAGCTACGCTTCGAGAAGCTAAATTTAGAGCAAGAGCATGAGTTTGTAAAAGCTATCAATGACGATCTTCAAAAGAAGAGTTCTTCATATCTTGCCAAACATTTACTCTTGTCTACCTTTATGACACAAGTCAAATCTAAGCAAACTAGTAACAAGGGTAAAAAGGGTTCTACGTCTAGTAGTAACAATAACAATGATAAATACAATGTTGTTGCTTCTAGTAGTTCTATTGATTCCACTAATGATTCTCTTAGCCAAGTTACACTTGAGAAAGAAAACAATGTATTGAAAGGAATTATAGAAAAGGGTGTCTACAAGAGCCTTGCTGGGAGTAAGCAATTTGAGGAAATTGTGCGCAAGCAAGGAAGGCACCGGAAGAACCAAGGTGTTGGTTTTGAACGAAAGTTCAATGCCAATGGAGTTGAGTGGGAGGAAGATCAATACCCCAAGACAAAGTGTGTTCCTCAACAAGAGAAGTATGATCCTACTTCTTTCAAAGGGACACAAGCTTAAGATGATCTTCCACCTCAAGACCACAAGCTAAAAGGCAAGGACAAGCTTCAAGAAGAGATTGACTCATTTGAAGAACCACCTCAAGCTTTGGTCAAGTGGGTTCCAAAGGCCTCATCAAGTTCTACTTCATCAAGTGCTACTACAACTCCAAGGATCCATCAAGTTGATGTGGGTCCCAAAGAAGAAGAACTAAAGAGTTCTTGAGGGTGACTCCGCCAACAAACTTCACTCATATTCATTTTGGCAAGGACTTGTGCAACCAACTTCAACATCTTACACTAGTTCATGGAGTCACAAACCCTCTTGTTGGTAAGACAAGGGACAAGGTATTCAATGCATTCATGGACATCATAATGTATGCATTTTACTCTATGTCTATGGATATCTTTGTATGTTCCTTGTGGGACTAACCCATGTAGGTATTGAAAGTGCAAAACTCAAGGATTGCTCCCAACTCTTGATGGTCTACATCAACATTGAGCATCCACATCTACAACACCTACATGAAGTCAACATCGACAAAACCCAAGGTTAGTTTATCCCTCTTTGGGGGGATATCACATCTAGGGGGAGCTTTACTCTAAGACTTGAGTCAAAGCAACTCTAATGGTGTGAACACATTAATGCTTTATGTAAAAGTGGTAACCCAACTTGTGCTTAAACGATGAGTATGACCTATGATCAAATGTTCTCATTTCGATCCTAAGTCAATTTACTCATATATAGATGACTATGTCATCGCTCATTGCTTGATAGATGCTTGAATTGGTTGTGCATGTTTGACACATATTTCATTTGCTACCTTATTGTGTGAGCATGTTGGTATGCATTTTTTCATTCAAGGACATCCATTTGTAGTTTGATTGATTTGGTTTTATTTGGCCAAATAGATGTAAAAGAATGCCTAAGCACCTTCTCTAGCTATCTATCTCGACTTGTCTAAATTCTTTCTTGCTATATCACAAAAACTTGAACTAGTCTCTTTTGGACCCTCCGGGTGAGGAGCACTCGGAGCCACCGATCCGACTAGGGCTGACCTCCAAAACCTTCTAAGTGATTTTCAGATAGACCAATTCACAAGCATCTGGTCTCACCGAAACCACTTCGACTGATCTATTTTTCAATCTCGGAGATACCAATCTGAAATTCTCAGCGTCACCGAAATGATGTGCTCATAGCAGTTACTCATCTCGGTGCCACCGATTCTTTTCGCTCGGTCTCACCGATAGCTTACGGGTATATATATATCGCGCGGACTGTACGTTGAAATTTCTCAACAGTCACAACTCCCGCACCCCGTTGCTGCCGTCGCCCGTGGTCTCCGGATCGTCTACTCGTCTCCAGCGTGCCCTCGCCACCGGACTCCGTCGTCGTCAACGGCATTCTTTGCCACCGTTGCCGTCGTAGAGGATCTCCACCAAGTTAGGGTGAGATTCGATCCTCTAGTGCTTCAAATTTTTGATTCCATGCACTAGAGTCATTGCGCCCGCAACATTCCCACTGATTGAGATTTCTATTCCATCAAATTCCATAGAGATAGATTTGAGCGAAAAATTTTAGGGTTAGGTTTGCGCAGAAATTATCTCGGACAGACCGAATAGGAAGAATCGGACTCACCGATTTGGCCTCAGGCCATTGCACTTTGTACGTCTCGGTGTCACCGAGTGGTACAGATCGGTGGATCCGAGTCTAAATTTTCTGTAAAACCCTAGCTTGTCGGAGAGACCAAAACGCACCTTGGTCAGACCTGGTTTGTGTGGCTAAGTCTCTGTTACAGCTTCGGTGCTACCAAGATTACCTACTCAGAATTTCCGAAATCATCTCTGTGAAAACCTAAAACTGAAGTTTTTACTCAAAAGTTTGTCAAAATGTTTTTTTTTGTGATGCTCATCTATTCCACTCTACCCCATCTACTTCACAGGTGTCAGCATGTCAGATGCCAGTGATAGCCAAAATAGGTCAGCGGAGCAGGATGTTGATCTGAGTGTAGGTTCTAGTCCTGAAGGAAGTTTCTGTGAGGGAGAGAGAAGTTCTCCAGAATTGCCAAAGGCAGCCACCAGGGCCAGAAAGAAGAAAAATTCTGATGATGAGGATGAAGACTTTGTTGCAAAAGAAATCACCTCAAAGAAGAAAGCCACTGTTCAGACGGAGTATGTCACTCAGAAAGAGAGAGGTGTCACCAGGAAGATCTCTGCCTCTACTGCTGCTAAGAGAGCCATCTCTTCAGAGAATCCAGAAGAATCTCAACAGGCACCCATTCAGGCAAAGCCAAAGGCTGCAGGAAAGAAAAGGGAAAGGAAGCAAACAGCTCATGTGATTTTCAGGCCAACATCTATGAGAAGAGATGATGCAACGGATGAGGAGGAACAAGCAGCAAACCCACCTCCTCCCAAGCAACAGAAACTTATGGGAGATGCTATCAAAACAGCTACAACTTCCAAGGCCAAGCCTACAGCTGCTAAGCCCAAGAGAACTGCAAGAAATATATCAACAAGTGAGAAGAACAAGGCCCCAGTGCCTGAAAGAGAAGCAGAAGAGGATGATGCCCCAGTGCTTATGAAGCTAAGACCCAGATTAGCTGAACACAATGACACTCATCCAGTAGCTGAAAACATGAAGAAGAGGAAGGATAAAGGTCTCAGGAAATGGAGAGAATCTGACCCCTACTCCATTAGAAGGAGGACTGTTGTAGACTATCGCTTCCATACCAAGGAACAGCAGGATTTCTATGAGACGGTCTTGCTTGACAAGAAGCCAATAGTCAGTGATATGAAGTGGGTGGACTGGAAGTATATTGATCTTCATGAGGATAACTTCCCACATGTTCATGAGGATTTTAGAACAATTGATGTTGATGAGTTCATTGGGAAGAAGCTGACTGCATGGAACGATGAGATGATCATGCAATTCTACTCGACTGCACATTTCTATCCCAATGGAAAGATTGTTTGGATGACCGAAGGAGTCAAGTACGAGTCTAGCGTGCTTGAATGGGCCACATTGCTTGGTGTGCCCAAAGCTGATGAGGATGATATTGATGTGTATGCAAAGCCAAAGATGGACTACAATTCCATGGCTAACTTGTACACGACAATTCCTGAGAAGGACAAGGAAACTCACAAGCTTGGATCTATTTAATATCTGTTGGCAGGACTTGCTACCTCCAACACTATCATGAGGCATACCTTGATGCCCAAATCAGGTGATGATAGGATGATTCGAGGTCACTCCATTAACATGCTACATCATATTGACCAACATGAGAAATTCAAAATCATGGATCTTATAGTAGAAACTATCAAGAGGACAGCTGCTGATCAGAAAAGGTCTTGTGGTTTTGCCCCTCATATTCAGATGCTTATCAACTCGAAGGGTGTAAACAAGTCTTTTCTGCTGGATCGTGAGCATTTACCGCTTTGGCCTGAGTTTGAGGACAACACCATGACGATGGATCCATCCCATCCTACCTCAGCCGCAGCACAGGCAAGCGCAGAAGCTGCTAGAACTTTAGGGCCTAGTGCTCCCTCAGCTCCAGTTCTCAAAACCAAGACCGACCAGATGAACCATCTTCTTCGAGCCACTCAGAGGATCGAGCCGAGTTTGGCCAACTTAGCTGCAAACCAGAAGAGTCTTGAGAGGATTGTTGAGAGCAAATTCTATGATCTGGACATCAAGGTGACTGAGATGCAAACCGCCATAGAGAGCCTGAAGAAGGAGGTGGATGAAGGAAAGAATGCTAGTAGTGATGATGAGCAGCATCATAGTCCAGTACTTCCCACGACTACCCAGTTTCAGAGGATGCCCAGATCAGCTGCGATACCAGTCACTTCCAGAGCCACAGTTTCAGCTCCAGCTGCTGCACCCTCTGTTGCTCCATCAGCTGCTCCTGTTGTTGCCACTCCTCCACCAGTCCCGCAGACTTCTTCAGAGGCATTTGCAGATGCTCTTATCTCTACTCCAACATCGACGCACACTGGCGCTGCCAGCCAGAGGACTTCATCGCCAGGAGCTGCAGGAGATCAAGCCTAGAGCGACGTTTAGCTCTATACTTATTTGAACTTTTTGGTACTTGTTGCCAATGGGGGAGAATAGTATAGATCATTAATTAGGCTTCGAGAGAGAGTGTTTTGCCTTTTGCTCGTTTGGTCCTTCTTGAGATACTTGCTCTTTGAGTTACTTTTTGCTTGATGCATGTATGAGACTACTTTATTGTGTGCTTGATCATACCGTACCTTAATGCTATGCTTGCTTGGATATCCATTTATATACTCTTGTATGATCATTTACTTGTTTGTTTGGTGATGAGTGCTAATTACTATGCAATCATATCATTTTGAGCACTCCATCAAGATGTATGTGACATGGAAGAGTAACCCATGATCCTAATTGATTGTGCATTTGCATTCAAATGCAAATCTTTAATAATGCACAAATTTAGGGGGAGCTCTTACTTATCACATACTTATCAAAGCGACAATGTATTTCATTGATTATATTTTTGTCAAAGCTTTCATCTATATGTTGTCATCAATTACCAAAAAGGGGGAGATTGAAAGTGCAACTAATCCCCGGGTGGTTTTGCTAATCAATAACAACATATACATCATTGATCTAATTCTTATTGTTAGTAAATTTCAGAAAAGATCAATGATTGTCATGGCAAGGACTAATGGATGTGGACCCCTCAAAATATCAAGAACAAGTTTGGCATCCACAGGACTCTTCATTTTCATTTTAGTGATCCAAGATCACATTGAGGCCCTTAGGAAAGCCAAAACTATTAAAAGGGGATGAGGTGTGAATGATGAGGTTGTTGCTCAAAGTGCTTAGTGGTATTGCTCCAAAATCCTCAGTCACTTTCCCAAAACACATCTATCCAAACCCTAATTCATCATTTCGGTCCCACCGATATCACCTACTCCGGACCCACCGAGATGATCATTCCACTGCCACAGCCAAACCCTAGCAAATCGGTTTCACCGAAAAGGATCTCGGTCTCACCGAGATGGCATGACCAAGTTGATGTAACGCCATTATTTCACATCGGAATCACAGAGTTGAAATAATCGGAATTACCGAAACTGAGTCTGCCCTAGCCATTGCACTTTCAGTCTCACTGAGTTGTTCCCGTTCGGTCCCACCGAAAAGCCCAATGTTCATATCTTTTACACAGATCGGTCTCATCGAGATTTATGATCAGTGCCACCGAGATGTGTCAAAAGTGTGTAACGGTTGGATTTTGGGTGAAGGCTATATATACCCCTCCACCCCCTCTTACCTAGTAAGAGAGCCATCAGAACGTGCCTACACTTCCACCATACATTTTCTGAGAGAGAACCACCTACTCATGTGTTGAGATCAAGAGATTCCAATCCACCCATTTGAACCTTGATTTCTAGCCTCTTCAAGTTGCTTTCCACTCCAATCCTTCTCCTACCCAAGCCAAATCTGTGAGAGAGAGATTGAGTGTTGAGGAGACTATCATTTGAAGCAGAAGAGCAAGGAGTTCATCATCAATGCACCATTTATTTCCTTTTGGAGAGTGGTGTCTCCTAGATTGGTTAGGTGTCACTTGGGAGCCTCCAAGATCATGTGGAGTTGAACCAAGGAGTTTGTAAGGGCAAGGAGATCACCTATTTCATGAAGATCTACCCCGAGTGAGGCTAGTCCTTCGTGGACGGAAGTCATGGTGGAATAGGCAGGGTTGCTTCTTCGTGGACCCTTCGTGGGTGGAGCCCTCCGTGGACTCGCGCAACCGTTACCCTTCGTGGGTTGAAGCCTCCATCAATGTGGATGTACGATTGCACCACCTATCGGAACCACGCCAAAAATCATCGTGCCTTCATTGCGTTTGAAATCTCCAAACCCCTCCTTTACTTACATGTGCAATGTTTTACTTTCCGCTGCAACACTCTTAGAATTGCATGTGTAGGGTGATACTTGACTTGGTGTAATTGCTAAAATATGCCCACAACTAAAATTGGGAAAATGATAGATTTTTATTTGGTCAAGTAGTCTAATCACCCCCCCCCCCTCTAGACATACTTTCGATCCTACAGGCAATGAGATATTCATGAACCAGCATCAAGTGAGGAAACTGATAGGAATTATTAGCAAAAAGATATGAACGATGGCAATTAAATTATTTGTCTACACTCTATCCAACACAATAGTGAGCTGTAGGATAGTAACTACGAACTCTGTAGCCTTCTCTTTTTACTGCCCATAATGAGTTGTTAGACAACAATGTCTGAATCTTTTTCGTTTGCAGTGGTTCCCAAAGTAGTTTACTCAAGATTACCTCGCAAAGTACATGATTTGTGGACAAGCAATGAAGGTTAAAGTATTTCATCAAGACTACAATGAGCATCGAGAAGTCCTAATGAAGACAGTGAAGGATGGGCGGGCAACCATCACAAGGGGTTGGCCTAGAGTCATGCGCGCATTAGGCATGGAGGAGGGCACAATATGGGCATTCCACTTCACCTTCTCGAGCAACCAGAATGCCTTCCACCTCTCTCTTTACAGTCTTTAGTACAACTGTGGTTCATCATTCTTTACTTGCTGCTTCTATAGTTCTTCAGTATATGTACCTGTGCATCGAATTATGCATTCGTCCTTGAACTTGTATTTGTAATAAACATGGTTCGATATGAAATAACTGATTGCCTACTTTCATATTGAAAATCTATTTCAAATTCAAATTCTATGAATTTTAAATGTAGAGATTAAATTAGGGATAAATTATGCTCTGCAGGCCATTACACTGCACACGGTTTGCGAAAGCAAAACGTCCGTGATAAATTTCAAGATCAGACATGTTTCTCAGATCAGTACATGTGCGATGAAACTCTACTGCGCACACGATCAGACAAGAGAAAATGTGTGAGATTAACAACAACAACAACAACAACAACAACAACAGCGCACACAGTTCCTTCTTAATAAATGTTTGTGAAAGTCACCTTGTCACACACGCTAGGCAATTATGAATTGTTTATGATGTCGTGTGCATCGTAAATGTTTGCTCATAGAAGAACGCGTGCGATAGGCCTTCATTCGACACGGGTAATATGGATGAATCATTTGGGACATTTTATACATCTCAAACGTTTATGTACATACAAATGTGTGGGATATATTCAAGCTTCGCATACGGTGTACAATCATGAACTGTTTGTGATGGGGTGAGCATCGTAAACGTTGCACCACAGAATACTGAGTGCAATGGTAATGCAAGCACACACGAGTAGCAAGGACGGAGCATTTGGGAAAGATGCGGGCATCGCATTAGTTCTGTGAAACGTATGCTTGCGTGCTCCCTATCGCCGACGGTTTCTGGGTCATGTGGGAAGACCCCCCTATCGCACACATAGGCAAGGCGACGGTTTAAAACTCTCTCACGGAAAGGGGGTAAAAACTGTTTGTATAGCAGGTCACTGCACCAGTTTTTGTTTGAGTGATTTCCCTTTGTTGTTCTTGTTTGTTCTTCCCTTTTCCCCCTCCAAGTGTGAAAAGATCATCACATTAGGGTTCCACCCTACATCATCTTGGATCAGAGCCACGTTGATTCACACTGTGGAGTCTTTCCCCTCCACTTTCTAGCCCCAATTTTGTTATTTTTGCCCAATTTCGAAAATTCCCCACAAAAATAGCCCTACCAATTTTTTGTGTGATTTGTTGGTTTGATGATGTTTTGTTGATTTTGATCCATGGATTTGCTGTGTTTCAAGTGGATCTAGCTTTCCCCCACCATCTCCACCAATTCCATCCATGAAATTCCTTGAATTTTGCCCCAAATTTTCTTTTCAACCACTTGTTCTTCGTGTTCATCCACGAATCTGCAGCCCCGTACATCCAGCTCAATAGCCCGCCGGACATCCGGCCCGCAGGCCCGGACATCCGGCCCCTGTCAGCCTTCATCACTCCACCACTTCCCGATTTTGACCGCTTTCTTTGATTTTCCATCACTTCTTCAGCAACCCATCGATTACTTACGTGACTCCACCACCTACTTCCACAACCACCACGAGTTTTGCCACTTGAGAATTTGAGTTCGCGATTTCCGTTTCCTACCGTGTTTCGGCTACTTAGGGACGGTTCGTCACCAACATCACCGCCGCTCAACTTCACCATGGACTAGACATCGACAATGACCACTTCATCATTGTGACACCACCACCGTAAGCAAGGACGGTAACATCGACGACAACTTGTTTCACACCCTTGCCATTGCATTGTTAACCCCAAGACCATCTTTTGCGTTACTTTCCTACGAGACTAGCCATTTGAGTATTGTCGGGCAACGCTACTTGTGCACTTTAGTGATACACATTCCACATAGCTATCATAGCGTGCATATATCATCGTATCATCTCTTGTGTCAACAATTGTTCCCGCATATACATAATTGCTATCTTCGTAATAACATTTCGCATAAGAGGCCAAGGAAAACATCAAAACAAAGAGAAGCTTTTAAGCAAAAGCGAAAAAGCAACAACAAGCTTGTAAGCAAGAGCCATAGCATCGCCACATTACATATCATATTTGATCATCTTGGATCATCGTGACAAGTTCACCGGGAATCATACATACATAGCATAAGTGAGATAGAAAGTCGACACGATTTGTCTCTTATAGGTTGTGCATGAGTTTCGTATCTGCCTATTGAGCAATCGTGCTAGCGTCTCTCTAGTGTTGTGCAACACGAGCGTTTTTCCGTGGATTCCACATTTTGAGCTCATTCCTTGGTTGCACGGCCTCATTTATCTTTCCGTGTGTGTGTTTCCGTGTGCTACTTATTGCTATTGGTCTACTTGTTTCACTTGCGAACTTGTGAATCTTTTTCAACATTATTGATATCTTGCTAGCAATTGCAACTATTTTGTGCCACCATCCTAACCAAGCTACTCCATAAGCTTTACTTGTGTAGGTGTGAGAAACAAACCCGGTACCAATTCTACTATCATAGCAATACATTGAGTGATACTCGATACATCTTCAATCTTCGGAAAAAGGTAACTTTAGTTTTGTTCTCTCATTTCCTACTCACCTCTACTTGATCATGATGGATAGGCCGAGTATATCTTTGAATCCTCTCTTCGACGAGCACGACGCACCAAATGACTACGTATCCAAGAGCCATCTCTTTGGAGTACAACGAGCCTTGCATCAAGAGAATGAAGCTTTGGGTGATCGCATTGAGCAACTCACCACTGACTTGCGTCACTCCGAAACGCGAACAAGAGACTACCTCGACGCCAAGCTTACTACACAGATGGAAGAATTTCGTGCCATGATGATTGACCGCGCTTCCTCAACTTCGTCCTCAACAAGGAGAACACGGTCAAGGCACCATTCTTCAGATTCGTCATCGGATGCAAGCCTCCCACAAGCTCGTCTACATCCTCGGCAAGACCATCAAGCTTCCCAAAATCCATTACATGGCAATGGTTTGCAAGACTGCCTTCGACGGCGAGAACGCCAACGTCATCAAGTTCAAGACGCCATGCACCAAGAGCAAGTTCCATGATGTCAACAACAAGACACACAAGATGGCGACCCAGTTTGTCAAGAACAACAACGTCATGAGGAACAAACCCTCGAAGCTCAACGTGCCCTTCGAGAAGCCACTCATGCCCTCGACGAACACAACCGTCGTGTGCGTGAAGAAGAAGAGGCACGTCACCAAGTAGAAGCCGCACACCAAGAAGAGAATCAAGAAAGGAGGAACTGGGCAAGGATACCTCGTCCCCAATGTCAAGTCAACCAAGTAGAGCAAGAAGAGAACGAGGATGAAGACCCACCTCCAAGACAAGAAAGACGACAACACAGGAATCATGACGAACAACGCTACGGCAAGCTCAAGTTCAACATGCCAAAGTTCTCCGGAAGCACCGATCCCGAAGACTACCTCTCATGGGCCTTAAAGCTGGACAAGATATTGCGTCTCCCCCAATATGACAAAGAAGAGAAGGTAGCCATGGCATTGCTTGAGTTCCAAGACTATGTTCTCATTTGGTTGGAGCAAGTGATCGAACAACACCAAGAGAAAGGCGAACCACCCATCACCACTTGGACTCAAATGAAGGATATCATGAGAGCTCATTTTGTGCCTACACACTATAGCCGCGACCTCTTCAAGAAATTGCAACTCCTCAAGCAAGGCACCAAGTCGGTTGAAGAATACTATCAAAAAATGGAAATTGCCATGATACGAGCCAACGTCAAGGAAGATGATGAACAAACTATGGCGCGTTTCTTGAATGGCCTTAACCATCCAATCAAGAAAATTGCGGACTTCCAACCATAGTCCAACCTCCTCGAGCTAGTGCACCAAGCGACCAAGGCGGAGCGACAAGTGCAAGAGGACTACAAGTACTCCCGGTACTTATGAACCATAGCATGCACTCAAGCGTCAACGACTACAATACCTCCTTCAACGACTCGAGCTACACCAAGCACCAATGACAAGTCAAGCTCCAAGCAACCAATGACATCTTTGAGTTGTCCTACTCCAAGTACAACCAAGCCAAGAGCTTCGTCATCAACAACTCCTACGGATGCTACCGCCAAGACAAGTGACATCAAATGCTTCACTTGCAAGGGCCGAGGCCACAAGTCATTTGAGTGCCCCACACGGCTCACCATGATCGCTAATGACAATGGAACCTATGAGTCCATGAGCGAAGAAGAAATGGAAGCCCTCGAACACGTGGCCATGCATCGACAAGTGAATGAAGATGAAGACGATCAAGTCTTTTGTGACAATGATTCGAGCCCCGCTCTTGTTGTCTCCAAGATCTTGACACTTCAACAACAACAAGACGAATATCAACGTTGCCACATCTTACATACCAAAGCGGGTATTCAAGGTCGTTCCGTCAAGGTCATCATCGACGGCGGAAGTTGCCACAATTTGGCAAGTGAAGAGCTATGTTCCAAGCTACAATTGCTCAAGAATAAGCACCCTCGCCCATACAAGGTCCAATTGTTAAGCGACTCCGGCACCATTCAAGTGGAGCACACCGTCCAAGTGTCCTTCAAGATTGGCGCATACGAAGACACCTTGGAGTGTGATGTGGTTCCCATGTCCGTATACCATCTCCTCCTTGGAAGACCTTGGCAATTCGACCGCGGCGTCATCCATAATGGACGGACCAATCACTATAGCTTCAAGATGAAGGGCATGGAATTCGTGCTTTGACCCATGTCGCCAAGTCAAGTCATCGCCGACAAGCAAGCTTCAACCCATCATGGAGAGACTAGTGAGCGAGTGAACCACCAAAAAAAGAGTGAGAGCCAGAAGCCAAAAATGAGCGACTCCATGATGAGTGACAA
The DNA here is from genome assembly GCA_039707655.1 of Elymus sibiricus. Lineage (NCBI taxonomy): Eukaryota > Viridiplantae > Streptophyta > Magnoliopsida > Poales > Poaceae > Elymus > Elymus sibiricus. The sequence continues at coordinate 205,199,471 of CM077668.1, forward strand.
GAAAGGTTTAGTGCTTTTAGCCACCAAAAGAGACATAAGGGATGTGAGTGAGAGCCCATCGAGCGTTCTTCACTTTGGGCTTGTGTGCAAAGATGAAGTTGTGAGGACTAATACTTCACAACATCTACCTTTGGTGTTGTCTCATCTATTGCAGAAATTCATGAACATTTTCCCGATGAGCTACCTCCCGGACTTCCTCCACTTCGCGGAATCGAACACTGCATCGACCTCATCCCCGGCGCACCTCTACTGAACAAGTCACCTTACCGCGTCAACCCCAATGAGACCAAAGAAATACAAAGGCAAGTGCAACATCTCATGGAGAATGGGCATGTACGTGAAAGCTTAAGTCCATGTGCCATTCCGATTATTCTTGTGCCTAAGAAAGATGGTTCCTATCGCATGTGTTCCGATTGCCGTCCCATTATTGTTATCACCATTAGATATCACCATCCCATTCCACGCCTTGATGACATGCTTGATGAACTTAGTGGAGCCACCATTTTCTCTAAAATTGATCTTAAAAGTGGCTATTACCAAATTCGCATGCAAGATGGTGATGAATGGAAAACGGCTTTCAAAACCAAATTTGGCTTGTATGAATGGTTGGTCATGCCTATGAGCTTATCTCAAGCACCTAGCACTTTTATGCGTGTGATGCATTACGTTCTTCGCAAATTAATTGGCATTTGTGTTGTGGTATACTTTGATGACATTCTTGTGTTTAGCCAATCGCTTAAACATCATGTCATACATCTTAGGGAAGTTTTGCAAGTTCTTAGAAACGAGCGCCTTTATGCTAATATGGAAAATTGCACTTTTGGTGTTGACAAGATTGTTTTCTTGGGCTTTGTAGTCTCCTCTAAGGGTGTTCAAGTTGATGAAGCTAAAATTGATGCTATTAATACTTGGCCACAACGAACCAATTTGCTTCAAGTGCGTAGTTTCCTTGGCTTAGCCGAATTTTATCGTCGCTTTGTGAAGGATTTTAGCACTATTGCATCGCCATTGCACGCATTGACTAAGAAGAATACACCATTTGTTTGGGGTCCTTCCCAAGATGCCGCATTTCATGAGCTTAAAAACTTGCTTACACATGCTCCATTGCTTGCATTACCCAACTTTGAGAAAACTTTTGAAGTGCATTGTGACGCTAGTGGTAATGGCATAGGTGACGTGTTAATGCAAGAGAAGCGACCCATTGCATACTTTAGCGAAAAACTATCCGGCACGGAACTTAACTACCCTATTTAGGACAAAGAGCTTTATGCATTTGTGAGAGTCTTGCATGTGTGGGAACACTATCTTCCCCCTCATAAATTTTTCATCCATACGGATCATGAAACGCTTAAATACCTTAAAGGTCAAACAAAATTGAATAAGTGTCATGCTAAATGGAGTGAGTTCATTGAGTCTTTTCCTTATGTTATCAAGTACATCAAAGGTAAGGAAAATGTTGTGGTGGACGCTCTTTCCCGCAAGTGCATGCTACTTACTCAACTTGAGTTGAATGTTATAGGATTTGAGCACATTAAAGAATTGTATGCGCATGATGCTTCATTTGCCATTCCATATGCCAAATGCTTAAGACACAAAACTTGGGAGCGATACTATTTGAAAGATGATTATCCTATGTGCGCTAACAAACTTTCTATCCCCGAGTCTTCTCTTCGTTTGTTGCTTTTGCAAGAGGCTCACAGTGGAGGACTTATGGGACATTTCGGACGTGACAAGACATTTGCCACGCTCTCCAAGAACTATTTTTTGCCAAAGATGTTTTGAGACGTCTCACGCTACACCAACTGGTGCTCTACATGCCGCAAAGCTAAGTCCAAAGCTCAATCGCATGCTCTATATATGCCACTTCCTATTCCGTATCAACCATGGGAAGATATTAGTATGGATTTTGTGCTTGGTTTACCTTGAACTGAAAACGACAAAGATTATGTATTTGTTGTTGTGGACCGTTTCTCTAAGATGGAACATTTTATTCCATGCAACAATATCGATGATGCTTCACATGTTGCAAATATCTTTCGTAGGGAAATCTTGAGATTGCATGGAGTGCCCAAGACGATTGTGTCAGACCATGATGTCAAGTTCCTTAGCTAATTTTGGAAGGCACTTTGCGCCATGCTCGGAATCAAGCTACTATTCTCTTCGACATATCATCCACAAACCAACGGCCAAACGGAGGTCATGAACCGGTCGCTTTCCACACTCCTCCGCGTGTTGATCAAGTATAACATAAGGGAGTGGGAGGAATGTTTGCCCATCGCCGAGTACGCTTACAATCGAGCAAGACACTCTACTACCAGCAAGTCCCCCTTCGAGGTCGTCTACGGCTTCAACCCGTTACCCCATTGGACATTCTACCGCTACCTCTACAAGAGCGCATCGACATGGACGCGAGTGCATGAGCGAGCAACCTCAAGAAGATGCATGAAGATACAAGGCACATGATTGAGCGCCAAGTTCAACGACTCGCGACCAAGGTCAACATCAACAAGCACCCCATGGTGTTCAACCCCGGAGATCTTGTGTGGCTACACCTTCGCAAAGACCGCTTTCCCAACGAGCGCAAGTCAAAACTACTACCTCGAGCCGATGGACCCTTCAAGGTGCTAGCACGCTACAACAACAACGCCTACAAGATCGACACCCCTCGCAACAAGTACAACATGAGCGACATCTTCAACGTCAAGGACTTATCTCCCTTCCATGGTGATGTGGATTCCGATCCGAGGACGGATCTTTTTCAAGGGGGACAGGGGGGAGATGATGCGGAGCATCCTACGGTCATCCCCATGGACCCAGCTTCATCTCCCCAAGTGCCAAACGGACCAATGACATGAGCACGTGCAAGAGCTCTCGAGACTGAGGTGACATCTCTCCTTAATAAACTTCCATATGACTCATGTGAGACATGGCTACTACCTCATGCCGGAATGCTATGTGTGCTTAGGTATGAAGAAGACCGCCTCGGGAATGCTCGGAGTGAAGACCAAGTCCCCAAGTACATGGATGAAGAAGAGCGCCAGGGAAGACCGCTGAAAAGTATCAGCGGCCGGACATCCGGCCCCTCATGAATACAGCCACAGCAGCAGCCCTACAGCCGAGAACCTCCAGGGCCCGGACATCCGGCTGGCGGCCCGGACATCCGGCCCGAGGAGGATAGAACCTGGGAGAGCTCCAGGCCGGACATCTGGCATCTGGCCCGGACATCTGGCCCGACGGGAACGGCCGGACATCCGGCCCGACGCCCGGACATCCGGCCCCTACCAGCGCGTGAGAGGCCACCCGGCCGTGTAACCTCCCTCTCTCACCCCCACTTCATCCTAGACTATAAATAAACATCCTCCTCCTCTTTTCTAGGGTTAGCAAAGTATATTGAGACATTTGAGTTGAGCTTTGCTCCTTGTATCTTCTCTTGGGGAATCAAGACCTCTCTAGGGAGAAGGACCCCCATCACAGGATCATCAAGACCTCCTAAGGGAGAAGGATCTCATCTAGATCATCAAGATCTCACCTCCTTTGGAGTGAGAAGAACTTTACCTTTGTGCTTGTTTCCATGGATTGATCTTGTATACTTGTGGATCTCATGTATGCTATCCTAGTGGATGTGTGATTTGGGTTTGTTTGAGTGATTTCCCTTTGTTGTTCTTGTTTGTTCTTCCCTTTTCCCCCTCCAAGTGTGAAAAGATCATCACATTAGGGTTCCACCCTACATCACATTATTGTTGACATCATCCTCGTGGTAAATAGGTTGGGAGGTGGAAACAATAAACCTCCATCTTCCTATGTGTCCGATTGAAACTTTTATTCCAAAAATATGCCGTGAGAGCTAGCAATCGTACAAGATTATATGATGGTTGAGTATGTGGAACTTGCTAGACCAAAGGGATCTTATATAGACTCTTCCTGAAAATATGATGAATTGTAATTACTTTTATGACTGAGAACACAGTTTGCTAGTTGTTAAGGAAGTTTATTTCTCATACTTTAAAGATTGTGGAAGAATTGTTACTTGTTCATGAGAAGTTTTATGATAATTCCTTGTTGTTATAATAATGACCATGATGCTACCATGCCCATATTCTGTTTTTATCGACACCTCTCTCCATAAACATGTGGTCATGATTATCTAGTTTGGTATTCGCTTGAGGACAAGCGAGGTCTAAGCTTGGGGGAGTTGATACATCCATTTTGCATCATGTTTTCTGACTAATATTTATAATGTTTTTGGTTTTTATTTCACTTTATGAAGTAATCCTAATGCCTTTTCTCTCTTATTTTGCAAGTTTCACATGAAGAGGGGGATTGCCGGCAGTTAGAATTCTGGACCTAAAAAGGCTACAACAGAGATAGATATTCTCCAAAGTTCCAAATGACCTGAAAACTTACGGAGAATTATTTTGGAATTAATAAAAATATTGGAAGAAGAATCTTTGGGAGGGGGCCCACCAGTGAGTCACGAGCTCAGGTGGCGCGCCCCAGCTCGTGGCTCCACCAGCAGGCCTCTGTGGCCCATCTTCTCCTATATGAAGCCATTTACCCTAGAAAAAATTAGAAGAAGACTTTTGGGATGAAGCGCCACCGTCTCGAGGCGGAACCTGGGCAGGAGCACTTTTGCTCTCCGGCAAAGCGATTCCGCCGGGGATACTTCCCTTCGGGAGGGGGAAATCGAAGCCATCGACAGCACCAACGTTCCTCTCATCGTGGGAGGACCAATCTTCATCAACATCTTTACCAGCACCATCTCATCTCAAACCCTAGTTCATCTCTTCTATTCGATCTTTGTCTCAAAACCTCAGATTGGTACCTGTGGGTTACTAGTAGTGTTGATTACATCTTGTAGTTGATGCTAGTTGGTTTATTTGGTTGAAGATTATATGTTCAGATCCTTAAGCATATTCAATACCCCTCTGATCTTGAACATGAATATGATTTGTGAGTAGTTACTTTTGTTCTTGAGGACATGAAAGAAGTCTTGTTATAAGTAATCATGTGAAGTTAGCATTTGTTCAATATTTTGATGATATGTATGTTGTTATTCCTCTAGTGGTGGCATGTGGACGTCAACTACATGACACTTCACCATACTTGGGCCTGGGGTAAGACATTGGGGAGTAATAAGTAGATGATGGGTTGTGAGAGTGACAGAAACTTAAACCCTAGTTTATGCGTTATTCCGTAAGGGGCTTATTTGGATCCATATATGTTTCATGCTATGGTTAGATTTATCTTAATTCTTCTTTCATAGTTGCGGATGCTTGCGAGAAGGGGTAATCATAAGAGGGTTGTTTGTTCAAGGAAGAACAGCACCATAGCACCGGTCCACCCACATATCAAATTATCGAAGTAGTGAACGTGAATCAACTAAACATGATGAACGTGACTAGATGAGAATTCCCATGTGTCCTCGAGAATGCTTTGCGGCTTGCCCTTTTCTATAAAAAGGATCAAGCCACCTTGCTGCACTTTGTTACTATTTTCACTTGTTACTTGTTATGAATCAACTCGCTACAAAACTATTTGTTACTACTGTTTACAGCACTTGCGGAGAATACCTTGCTGAAACCACTTGTCATTTCCTTCTGCTCCTCGTTGGGTTTGACACTCTTACTTATCGAAAGACTATGATTGATCCCCTATACTTGTGGGCCATCATGCAACCACAAGATGCGTGAAAAGATGAATATCAAGCAGGTGAAAGACATCGTCAAGCTGTACGCCCTTGCTGATAAGTGTGCATGAGGTGAGGAAGGCAGAAGAATTCCAGGAGAGGATGCTGCCGTTGTCGATTCTGATGACGATGAGGTGTCCACCCCGAAGAAGAAGGGCTGGAAGCGCAACCGAAAACACAAGCGCAAAGCTGTGATGGCAGTCGAAGGTTCTACCGGCAAGAAGCCCAAGACCGAGGATGCCGGCAAGGAACTTGCCGTTTGCACCTGTGGTCATGTGGCCGCCAAAGAGAAGCCCGAAGGCCCATACTGCAAGATCCATCATACTGCTAGCCATGATCTCCAGGAGTGCCGCCAAGTAGAATTCCTAGATGAAAAGCAGAAACAGGAATACAAAAAGCACGACAAAGAGAAAGGCCAAGACGGTGTTGGTGGTTCCGACAAGAAGAACCGGGGTGCTCGTGGGGGCCGCCGCGGCAAGACCAAGAGGCAGAAAGAGAGGCCCGCTCATGGCCGTGACAAGAAAGAAGGCGAAGAAGAGCAAGATGACAATGATGAAGAGTCTAAGAATGAGTTCCAGAACGCAGTGGAATGAATCTGCATTGACGGAGGTGCATCTTTGCACTCCTCTTACCAGCCGCTCAAGCAATGGGTCCAGGAGATCAATGCGGCAGAGCCGGCAGCTGAAGCACGGAAACTGTCGGGGGGATTACCCGCGGTCAAGACCCGGCCTGCTACAGGACCTGGCCTCAAGGATGACCCGGCCTGCTACAGGACCTGGCCTCAAGGATGACCCGGCCTGCTACAGGACCTGGCCTCAAGCATGACCCGGCCTGCTACAGGGCCTGGCCTCAAGCATGACCCGGACTGCTACAGGACCTGGCCTCAAGGATGACCCGGTCTGCTACAGGACCTGGACTTAGACGAAATTCCACCAAGGAGTCCAAATACAAGATGGAGACCCCAAACTTGGAAGACACGAAGGACTTAGAGGACTTAGAGTAGGATTCCGACTACGGGTATAACCCGGAATCTCTTGTAACCCCAAGGACTCAGCTATTATATAAAGCGAGTCCCTGGGTCATCAGAAGGGAGAGGTTTTTAGACAGTCAAGTCTCAAGACAGATGTTTTGATAGGTCTCGAGACAGATGTTTTGATAGCTCTTGAGACAGAGGTAGCGAAATAGCGCCCTTGTAATTGAGACCACCATAATCAATAGCAATCAAGTAGGATGTAGGCTTTTACCTCCACCGTGAGGGGCCGAACATGGGTAAACTCGTGTCTTCTCGTTTCTGATCAACCCCATCCAAGCCTCCACCTAGCAGCGATGGCCTCAAAACTTAGTCTTCTCACGAAGACATCTGCCGTGACAAAACCACGACAGAAACCTTTGAAGTGGTCAGACACACCCATCATCTTTGATACTGAGGACCACCCTGATCGCACGACTGGTGTTGGCTGTTTGCCATTGTTGGTATCACCAACAATTCACAACATCAAAGTAACAAAGTTGTTGGTTGATGGTGGCGCTGGTCGGAACTTGATTTCTCCTGCGGTAATCAAGAAGATGCAAATTCCCGACGAGGACCTCCAAGAAACAGGAACGTTTGAAGGAGTGAACTCGGGAAGGACCAAGCGCACAGGACAGATTATCCTGCCGGCCACCTTTGGTAATTCTCAGAACTACAGAATCGAGAAGATAGTGTTTGATGTCGTCAAGTTGCCACTGCCCTACAATGGAATACTGGGTTGCCCCGCCCTGGCAAAGTTTATGGCGGCATCTCACTATGCCTACAACACTTTGAAGATGCCATGGCCCATGGAGGTGATTACAGTCCACTCCGACAAGAAGGATGCAGTGATCTGTGTCGACAAGCTGTACTGGGAACAGTTGCAGCATCTACCGGCAAGGCACTGCTCCTGCCGACAAAAGTTTCGGGGAGCCGACATAGAAGAAAACCAATGATGCTGGCAAGGCCTCTGGGAAGCGCACCACAGAGTGCAACACGCCCGGAGATGAAGCTGCAACTTCTGCCGGCAAGAGCAAGAAGATCGCCGAAGCTGCACCTGCGACCAAGCAGATTCCTGCAAAGGAGGATGGGACCGACACTTTCACCATAAGTGCCACCCTTCCCAACAAATAGGAAAGCGCGCTCATCACTTTCCTATGGGCGAGTCTCGATGTATTTGCATAACAAGCATCTAACATTTCCGGAGTTCCTAGGGAAGTGATTGAGCACCACCTTGCTGTCTGCCCCAATGCGAAGCCCGTCAAGCAGAAGGTCAGGAAGCAAGCTTTGGAACACCAAGAGTTCATAGCCCAAGAAATCCAAAAACTTGAAGCTGCAGGTCTGGTCAGAGGAGTACTTCACCCCACGTGGTTGGCCAATCCGGTAGTAGTTCGCAAGGCTAATGGAAAGTGGAGGCTTTGTATCGATTTCACCGATATTAATAAAGATTGTCCCAAAGACCCCTTTCCATTACCGTGAATTGATCAGATTGTTGACTCCACTGTCGGCTGCAATCTTCTCTCTTTCCTTGACGCCTACTCAGGATATCATCAGATTTTCATGGCTCGGGAAGATGAGGAGAAAACCGCATTCATCACTCCATGTGGCACATACTGCTTTGTGCGTACGCCTTTCAGATTGAAGAGTGCTGGAGCAACATTCTAGAGAGCAGTGCAGATTGGATTTGGTCCACAACTACATAGAAATGTAGAAGCATACATGGATGACATTGTGGTCAAAACCAAACACCAATCAACACTCATTCAAGATTTAGAGGAAACATTTGCAAACTTACACAGAATCAACTTGAAGCTCAACCCCGAGAAGTGTATGTTTGGTGTTCCATCCAGCAAGCTTCTCGGTTTCTTTGTGTCTCAGCGTGGGATTGAAGCAAACCCCAACAAGATCAAAGCGATTGAGCATATCCAAGCACCGAAGCGTGTCAAAGATGTACGACGTCTGACCGGTTGTGTTACTGCCCTAAGTTGGTTTATTTCCAAGTCAGCTGAGCGCGCCTTGCCATTTTTCAAAATCTTGAAAAAGGCTGGTCCTATGAAATGGACCCCGAAAGCAGAGGCCGCGCTCCAAGACTTGAAGGAATACCTCTCTTCTCTGCCAGTGCTAGTAGCTCCAAAACCACAAGAGCAGTTGCTGCTGTACTTGGCAGCAACCAATCAAGTGGTGAGTGCTGCACTAGTGGCTGAAAGAGAAGCAGAGGAAGAGACGCCAGAACCGGCAGGGCCAGGAGCTGATAAGCCAGAATCTTCTCCGGCAGCGCCGGACGCCAACAAGTTACAATCTGCGCCAGCAAATGAGCAAGAACAAATTCAAAAGAAGAAGATGGTGCAGCGCCCAGTATACTTTGTCATCTCTTAGTTGCAGGGAGCCAGATCAAGGTACTCTGGAGTGCAAAATTTGGTTTTTTGTCTCCTCATGGCCTCTCACAAGCTGTGCCACTACTTTCAAGCACATCCAGTCACCATCGTCACTTCCTTTCCATTGAAGCGCATCTTGAGAAATCCAGAAGCCACCGGCAGGATAGTGGAGTTGGCATTGGAACTGTCAAGCTTTGATTTGAAGTTTGAAAGCACTTCAACAATACAGAGCATAGCCTTGGTATAATTCATTGCAGAATGGACCCCAACGCTAGACGAAGAAATATAAGAAACTTCTCTCCCCGGCAAGGAAGATACCGACAATTGGATAATATACTTTGATGGTGCTTTTCGCTCCAGGGCGCCGGTGCCGGCATGCTGCTTGTCGCACCCACCGGAGAGCACCTCAAGTATGTCATACAGATACACTTCCCCAGGGAGAAGGCCGCTAACAACACTGCTGAGTATGAAGGTTTCATTGCCGGTCTCCGGATAGCAATTGATCTTGAAATCGGAAAGTTGATAGTCAGAGGCGCCTCACGGCTTGTTGTTAGGCAAATTAACAAGAATTATCAGAGCCCGTTGACGGAAGCATATGTTGATGAAGTGAGGAAGTTGGAGCAACACTTTGACGGTCTGCAAATGGAGCACGTCCCCCGTGCCTAGAATGGCATTGCTGACGACTTGTCAAAGTGTGCCGCCAAAAGATTACCTATGGAGCTAGGGACTTTTGTGTAACAGCTCACTCAACCTTCAGTAACACCATCAACGCGGCCATCAAAGAGGTGGAAAATTGGCGCCTGCAACTACTTTCCGGCAGAGCTACCAGTAGCTACCGAAAAGACCGATGCTGCCAATAAGCCAGTTCATGCCGAGGAGTAGCAAACTCCGGCAGGACCAGAGGCTCTTACCGTCAAGCAACAAGCTCTAGCAGGGTCGTCTATTTCTACTGTTGAAGTATGCATTCTACCAGAAATAGAAGAGCCATTGATCCTTGTCATCGAGCCACAGGCTCGGGCATGGGCACATCAACTTGTCCAGTTCCTTTAAATAGGAAAACTTCCCGATGAACAAAAAGAAGCTGAGAAAGTAGCTCGACAGTCAAGTATGTACCAGTTCGTTGACAGCGTCCTGTACAGAAAGAGACCAACGGCGTGAAATTGAAGTACATTTCCTGGGAAGATGGGCAAGATCTTATGGCAAAGATACATGGACGGATGTGCAGCTCCCACATTGGGTCACGCACTTTTGTCAGCAAAGTTTTCCGGCAAGGATTCTATTGGCCGATAGCTCTCCAAGATGCAACTGCACTGGTGACTGCTTGCGTAGCTTGTCAGTTCCATGCAAAAGCCATTCATCAACACTACAAAAAAAACACTTCCGTGATGATACGTCTTTGTCACAGTAGGTCACGTTTTCTATCATGCATGTACATCCGTGACGATTTTATGACAGAATCAAGATAGTCATACCTATGCTGTCGTAGAAGTGTTCCATGACAATACTGAAATTATCATCACGGAAGTGTCCACTTCCATGACGATAAATGTCGCGTCATGGAAGTGTTTTCGTCAAGGGTAACTGACACGTGGCATCCACCGTAACGGGCTGCCGTTAAGCTATCGGGTGCGGGTTTGGATCTAATAACCCGTTATCAGCCTGGACCAATGGCGATTTTCCACGTGTCAAATTTTCATTCGCCAACGGAACCACGTGTAAGCTCGATGTTGGGACAGGTGTCATCCATTCATTGGACGAGATACGCCTATGATACGTTGACACGTGGCATGGCCCAATAGTGGCCCATTTATGTTAAAAAGGCCGGCCCGTTTGACTTGGTCAAAAGTTAGCGAGCCGACCCATGGAAAGCCTGTTAATGGCCTATTCGCATACATCCCACTTACGGCCCGGGTACTCACGACCCATTATGGCCTTTCAAAATTCGGCCCAGTAGCGTCATGTGGGCCATCCCATATAATTCCAGCCCGCTGTCACTTTCGGCCCATCTATGGCCCGTGACATCTTTTGGCCCATATGAGGCCTTTTGTATCTCTGGGCCCATTGACGACTTGAGTTGATTGTGGCCCATCATGAATAGTAAACTGCTTTGAGCCCATTAAAGGCCCATGATTCAGTTGGGCCGTTTCCAGCCCGTGTTTTCTTTCGGCCTTCTAAGGGCCCATAAATTCTTGGGCTCATTTCCGGCCCCTGATTACTTACGGTCCATTACTGGCCTGTTATGCTAATGGGCCAAATTCAGCCCGTGGTAACAATCGGTCCGTTTGTGGCCCGTTAACCCATTGGGCCGCTTTCATCCTGTCATTTAATCCGGCCCATTAACGACCTGTCATGCCTGTTGATAGAATTAAGCATGTGCTATCTTCCGGCCTGTTAACGGCCCGTTATGGTCTGGGCTCATAAACGGACGGTTCCGATTTTGGCCCGTTTACGGTCCATATTGCGGTCCGGTTTTGGCCCACGAACAGTACGGCCCATGGAACCTACAGCGCGTAGGAGGCCCATGGATCCTATGGCCCGTAGGAGGCCCATGAATCCTATGGCCCGTAGGAGGCCCATGGATCCTATGGCCCGTAGAAGGCCCATGGTTACCACGGCCCGTATGTGGCCCATGGTTATTGCGGCCACTAGCAAACCGTGGAAAAAGAACTGCAGTGACTACAAGCAAACAAATAAACAAGACTATAAGTAAATAAATAAGCAAGCAACTAACGCTAGGCTATTACGGCAATTACACACATTACATCCACTGGGCATCAAAGTTCGCCACCAGTGCAAATATAGGGAACAACAAAGCAGCATATTACAAACACTGGGCATCTAAGTTGGCCACCAGTGCAAAAAAATGGGGCAGCAAAACAAGTCCAGAAATGAAACCACTTCAGAAGACCTCAAGAAACGATATCTTGGGCACCCACCATGCTAGCAAGAAGCTTAGCAAGCTTATTAGCTTTCTCTTGTTTGGCGCTAAAATCGTCCAACTCTTGCTGTTGCACCAGAAAGTGTGCATCTGAATTCTGCAGGGACTTCCTCAGTCCTTCGGCTTCTTGTCGCAGCACAGCTGATCGTTGTCTTTCAACTTGTAGTTCAGACTCAAGAAGCCGAACTGATTCAGGCAGCGAGTTCAAAGAGCTTGTGCCAGCGGTAGTGGCCAGTAACTCGAACACTACATCAAGGCAGGACTTTGGGGTTGTCTCACTATCTTCAAGATAGTTTTTATCAGCTTTCTTGGAGACTAACAGGCTTGTCTCACTATCTTGAACCTTATCTGCATTACTTACTTTACCATTGCATAATGGGGTACTCTTCTCCAATATTTTGCTGGCATTCTAAAAGAGGAACAAGCAGACACATCACAGGTTTAGCATGTAGTATATGAAACTCATTTTGGTAAACCAGTTCAGTAGTAATGTTGACAGGATAACAGCATGAAACAAACATATATTTATGTACTATGGTCACTGTATTGTCTATATCATCCTAGTTTATGTTGCCAAATCAAGAAAGAGACGCAGTTCAAATCATATCTGTTTAAGACAAAGCAGCATAGACAGAATATAAGTGTGGGAAACTACACAACACTAACAACACTTGTAATGTGCATGACATGAGAACATAAATGTTTATACAATTGAAACTGAAATCAACATAGAGCCAGAAGTTACAACAGCAAACCAGTTAAAGAAACAAGTTTAAAACATACCTGTTGCGCCATTGGAGTTTCAATTGGATCCTTCAAATTTGAAATTAGTTGGTATGAGTAAATACAGTGATGCAAGAGCAAAGGAGTATGCACCATAGCTACAGAATCTGACCTGAGAACAGTTGTTCTTCTACTTTAAGCATTGAGTTGGGGTTCACAGTGCTGGTCCTCGTGCTTTGGGCACGACAATTGCCTTACTAACTGCTTGTGTTTGGGTGCTCTGTGGTGGAGATGGTCCTGTGTTAAGTGGAACTGGGTTACTATCTGCTAGGGTTGGGGTTAGATGGGGTGTAGCTGGTTCTCTGTCCAACTGGGTAGGGGTACAATCTGCGAGAGTCTGGGTTATGTGTGGTGGGGCTGGTTCTTGGGCAAGTACAACTGTGGTTCTATCAACATCGACGTGTAGCAACGTCTTTTCTGAAGACCGTGTTTTTACTCCCTTAGATACTGCCATCACCCCCTCCAATTCAAATGGCTGATAAACAATAAAAGTAATTGAATGTACAGATATTGTATGATAGACTGGTGCAATGGATAGTGGGGAATAAAAGAGGGCATGAAATAATTCACATATATGTTGTCTAATCACACAGGATAACATGACACAATTTCACATATATAATGGCTAACTAAACAGGATAGCATGACACAATTTCACATATATGATGGCTAACTAAACAGGATAGAATGACATAATTCAAAATATGATGACTATGTAAAATAGGATGACATGATATAACTATATGATGTCTTTATTAAATAGGTTGGCATGCCATGATTCACATACATGCTGTCTATGGAAACATGATGGCATGATATAATTCACGGATAGAATGACATAATTCAGAATATGATGACTATGTAAATAGGATGAGATGATATAACTATATGATGTCTTTATTAAATAGGTTGGCATGCCATAATTCACATACATGCTGTCTATGTAAACATGATGGCATGATATAATTCACATATATGATTTATATACTAAGGAAGTAAGCAGATGGCAATTGCATATATGATGTCTAAACTAAGCAGATTGCATTCAATATTGTGTATATGATGTCTAAACTAAGCAATGCAAGACAACATATGCATGATATGAGCGATATAACCCTGCCAAGTTTGAGCATACACCTCAGGGGAAAAATAAGACTGGTCATCTGTCTCTGAATCCTCCTCTGAGGAACTATCTGTAACCAGCTAGATATCTGCTTCAACAGGTAGCATTGTCTGCTCTGAAGACCTTGTTTTTACTCTAGATTTTTCCATCACCGATTCAAATGGCTGATGCACAGGAAGAGTAGTTGAATATACAAACATTGTCGACATATGGAATACGTAATACAGAAAAAGGATGGCATGATATAATTCACACATAAGATGCCTGGCTAAACAGCATGGATTGCATAATTCACATATATAATGCCTTGCAACAAGATGGCATTGCATAATTCACATATATGGTAATCACACACTAAACAGGTGGCATTCACACAAAGCATGTCTAAACTAAGCAAATGACATAGCAATGCAAGACACCATATGCATGATATGAGCAATATAACCCTGCCAAGTTAGAGCATACACCTCGGGGGGGGAATAGAACTGGTCATCTGTCTTTGAATCCTCCTCTGAGGAGCTATCTGTAACCGGCAAGATATGTGCTTGGTCAGATAGCACTGTCTGCTCTAAAGACCTTGTTTTCACTCCAGATTTTTCCATCACCGTGTCAATGGCTGATGCACAGGAAGAGTAGTTGAATGCAATAACATTGTTGACAAATGTAATACGTAATGAAAAAAAAGGATGGCATGATATAATTCACATACATGATGACTGGCTAAACAGGATGGCATTGCAAAATTCCCATATGTGATGCCGGGCTAAACAAGATGGCATTGCATAATTCACATATATGATATAGAAACTAAATAGATGGCATTCACACAAAACATGTCTAAACTAAGCAGATGACATATATGATGTATAAAGTAAGTAATGCAAGGCGCCATATGCATGATATGACCAACATCCGCATGCCAAGTTAGAGCAAAGACCTTAGGGGGGTAAATAGGAGTGGTCTGCTCCCTCTGAACAGTTATCTTCCTCTTGATTACAATCTGGAATGGGGGGAGGGGGGCTGCCATTGCGGCCACCATGGAGCGACATCTGCATGACATTATATTGCCACGCAAGGCTCTTCTCTTTTGCTCTACATGTTCAGTACCATTGTGTACAATAACTGACATGCATAGGAATAAAACATAGTGAGATTATGTAAGGAATGCATGCTGAAATCCAGAGTGATAGTAGCAACCAGTGGATAGACCCAAAACCAATGATAGCAGGCAGATAATAGCTTTAGTTAAAAAATACACGTAATGGCTCCTTTACTATTTGTTTCCCACCCAACATGAAACACATAGTAGACACCCGAGATTAAGAAGATAGTAGACACAGATACTATTTGTTGCTGCCCTGATATGTACCCCACAACCATTTAAAAACTCAAGTTCGATTATTAGTTTGGACCTGACTTAGAGTCTAAGAGGTGAACATGATGATAAAGTAACAGGTAATATTAAGCAATGCATAACGTAAGCAGACACGAAGGATTGCAACCTCTCTTGCCGACCCGTGTAGTCCTCAAGGTCATCTGCTCAGTTGATGATGGTAATGCAGTGGTGGTGGCTGCCGGCAGCGGGGAAGAAGATTTGAGGTAGCAAAAGATGGTCTGGAGAGGGGATCTTTGCTGTGGTGGATGCTTCCATCATTGGAGCAGCTCAGCTAGGGTGAACGATGGTGCGGCAGGAGCGGGACAAACCACACAAAGTTTTCTTTGACACCTATCTGTAATAGAAGTAATTCTGTAAAGGCTCATTTGAATTGGAAGATTCTAACAACGCAGGGATAGAAAATACACAGGAATAGGATAGGAATGCACGTGCAAAATAGAGCATTTGCTAACACAGGATTTCTGTCAATCTGGGTGTTTGGTTCGCAGGAATTGGAAGATCACAGGAATGTAAAGAAGCATGGTCATAGTAAAGTCAAACCACATGAAAATGTACAGTTATAATGCTATTATGCTACTATCACTTAGTTTTGTTCTTCATGAATAGCGATTTGAAAAGGAGGGCCAAGTGGATATTAAAATTCAAACGGCTTTTCTTTGAAAGAGACACTAAAGGAAAAAAATCTACAGTTTTCCCTTGCTCCATTCCTTTGAACCAAATGCATGAATAGTAGTACCATAGGAAACTTTCCAAATCTTATGTTTTTCCTTCAGTTTTCCTTTCAACTAGTGGCGACTGGCGATTCTAGTAGGCAGGCTTGAACAGGCAAAAGCCTACACTCCAAAAATGTCTTTGTACTACTTCTACTACTTTGGACCCAGCCCACTGCCCTACTAGCTCAACTCCTAGTCCCATCTACACATGCACAGCTCCAATGCGCAGAAATAAATAATGATGCCTTTTGAGAGAGTCCATCACGGATAGCTAACTTGCCTAGTACCTCACTGCTTGTCATATAGGAGAAACTATTCATATTTCTCATTACTATGTGTGCTCAGTGGACAATATATATTACATGTAGAGTAAAAAAGCGATGCAACAAGTGTACAATCTCTTTGGTGAAGCCATGTTGATCTCAACATCATTGGATTCGTCGCTGAGGATGCTGCAACTGATGTGGTTGTTGGAGGCGGGGAAGATCTTAGGCGTCTGGAGATGGAGCCAAGGGTACTGCTCCGTTGTGATGGACATTTTCATCGTTGGAGCAGCTCCAGTGAGGTGTACGACGGCGAGGCTGAAGCAAGACAAGAGAGACAACGTTAACCTGAAGTGGGATTCTAATAGCATCTCCAATAGATGATGTAAAATACATCACAAAAAAGTGCTAGATGTAAAATACATCAGCTGCTCATCTCTAAACTTAACTGTCAAAACTGAATTTTAGTGTCGAAACTGAAATGTACTGTCGAAACTGAATTTTGCTGTCGAAATTGAATTTTACTGTCGAAACTTAGTGCACTAGTAGTTTTAGCCGCTTGAGCACTAGTGGCAGAGAAGCAGTGATCTAAATCGGCAGCCGCTCCCGCAGGGAACGTACTACCAGAGAATAGCTAGGGCAGCTGGTCGTGTAGCAGCAGCAGCAGCAGTGCCAGGAGCATCAATGCGTGCGAGAGCCGGAGCAGCAGCTCGGGTAGCAGCAGCAGGAGCGTGAGCTAGAGCCGGAGCTGCTGCTCATGTAGCAACAGTGCGAGCAAGAGTAGAGCAGCAACACGAGCAAGATCAAGAGCAGAGCAGCCGCGCGACCGAGGGCAAGAGCAGAGTAGCAGCGCGACCAAGAGCCGGAGCAGTAGCAGCACGACCAGTGACAGCTGGAGTAGTAGCAGCAGCAGCTCCTGTTGATGTGGACGTCGCCGTCGAGGGAGCAATGGCATGGTGGAGAGACGTTGTGGAGGAAGTGGCCAGTGACGCCGCCTTCGATGGAGCCGCGCCATGGCGGCTCGGGATCGAGCAGCGGCAGCACCGTGAGATCGAATCAAGGAGAAAATGCAGCGATTAGTGTAGAACCTCTTTGGTGGCGCCGATTAGGCCTCAGCTTCATCCGAGGAATCGCTGATGGTACTGCGTTTCCGGTGGTGCAGGTGAAGATGATGCTGTGGGAATGGAGGTGGCGCGATAGACGAGGCGAATGTCGGGGCAGCTCCTTAGAGGTGGAGGACGGGGCGGCTGAACTGGCGGGACGATGAGATTGATGATGGATCCTCATCCAGTGCGGTGGATGAGGGACGTCGAGCTGTGGCGGTGGACGATGTCGTCGGGGAAGAGGCTCCGGCTGGGTGGCGGAAAGAGGAGGGTGGGGTTTCATGGGTTTTGGCGGCCTAAGTGTATGAATGGGGGGCGAAGGGGATGGGAGGGGGAACCATGTCTTAGGGACGCACTTGTCCTAAATGTGGGGTAAGTTACGAAAGTACCCCTACCCGTTTGGACCATGGGAAGTCGAGGCGGGATTTTCGGCTGAGGGATAGAAGGGGGATTTCGCGTGTCAGGGCGGCGCCACCGATTTCGGAGCAGGAGGGAGTTTTCACGCGCGTTGAAATTTCGGGATAACAAGGCACGGGTTGAAGAGGTGGGAGTTTCGCAGCACAAGAGACAAAGAGATAGCTTGAAATTTCGGGATAACAAGGCGTGGCTTGAAATTTCGGGAGAACAAGCTTAATGTGTAGAAAAAAAAACAATTCGCACCAGACAAGAGAGAGTCATGTCCCATTTTACTATATGACTTACTACAAATGTCATTCAAAAACAACAACGAACAACTTAAAAATTCGGGAGAACAAGCTTAACGTGTACGGTACCAAATCAATTCGTACTTCCCTCAACAACAACAAAAAACAATTTGTACCGTCTACCATATGGACTAAAATTGAGTCCATTTTCCGTATTTGAATGGGGTTGTTGTCAGGTTAGTTATACAACCATCGAAATACTATGTTCACAACACACAACATGAATATAGTAGTAAATTCCCATTTAAATATGTACTACATGTACCATATGATCTCGAATTCAAATATGTGTATCCATTTTATGTTGAATTCAAATCATAGTACATGTATGCTCTAGCTAGATGTTTGGAATCTAAACAATGTTTGATATATATAATGTGTTTAACACGCACAACACACACACACACACACACACACACACATAACATTTAGATGTTTGCTGCGAAAGCCACCCATTATCTCCAATTTGAATAGTTCTGTCCATGCATGGATGAAATGTGGTCAAACGATGCCTACCAATAGTATCTCAAATTCAAATCAATTTGGCCTTGTTCGATGTGTATATAGTATAGCATGCTCGATTCAAAACCACACCACACATATCTCCATTATATCATGCATGCATGGGTTTCAAACATCACGATCTCTTATTCAAATATTTGAATTCACTTTTATATTGATTATGATCTCACCAAGTCTTTTACACCCACATAGTCGTCTTCTCTTTATAGCTGTACCACTAACTTTCTCTCGTGCATGCATGCACACACACTCCCACTCGGCATTATCCATCGCACACACACACAATCTCTTTCTTCAGGTCGGTCTCCCATGATTTCTCAAGCTAGGTAGGTCTCTCCATCGCCCTCCTTTCCCCCCCACACACCGATCGATATACCCTCTAGCTAGCAGGTCTGCCTACCACGCACACATGTACACACAGTCCCTTCCCCCTCTCACCACCCATCCCTCATGCCCTAGCTATGAGGCGCGCGCGCACACGCACACACACACACCCACACACACGCGAGCGCGCTCTCGCCCCATCATCTCTTATTATCTATCTCACACTCGTACAGTACCTCTAACTAGTAGGACTCTCGCACCCCACCCGCACACACACCTCCCCCTCTTCATTACTTCGGGCATTCTTTATCTCTCACATGCATGCGCACCGATCGATATTCCCCTCTGTATATATATAGCTAGGTCTTTCCCTGTTTTCCACACAAACCGATCAATCTATATCTAGTCAGGTCTCGCCCTCTTTCGCACGTACACATCGATCAATCTACCTCTCTAGATAGGACTGCCTAGCTACCACACACACATTGTCTATCCATCGTCTCCCCTCTCATCATCCATGCCTTCCGCTTCATCTCTCAGACGCGCGCAACCGCGCACGTTCTTGCCCCTCTCTTTAAATATCGATCTCGCACTTGTACACTCCTTCCCAGTATCCGTCAAGTTGGCCTCTCGCACCATCTTCCAACACCCTTATCCCAGTGCTTGTATGCTCGTAGAGTTCTTCCCTCTACACGTCTCTATCGATATCTCGCGCAGATGACCCCTCCCCTCCCTTCTCGTATATCACCCCCATGCACATACATATATGTATACAGGCATCTCTTTCACACAAATTGCATTGACACATGCTCCCTCTATATTCCCCCCCACCCACACACACAAATTCATGAATCTCCCGTGATTTCTTGCAAACACACCATCTCTCTCTCCCAGACACACAGACTAGGTGTACGAAAGAGAAGAGGTGCACGCACGCACTCGTTCCCACATACAAACGCACGGGTACACGGTGGAGCACATTTGTATAAGAAATGTGCGTGTAGAAAGGCATTAGATAATGTGGCACTTCCAGTATGTGCAAAGCACATAAGTTAGAATTCCAATGGCACGCTACAAAATGTCTCTTTTATTCAGTCAATATATTATGATTAAAATTATGTGGGGGCACCCATGAGGCCATGGTGCACATGGGGAGGTGTTGTTGCGAGCTTCTTGTGTGGATTGATCACAGTGACGTGCTGCTGGTTCCAGAAGAATATAGACACAACAGGGTACAATTAGGTTTTGATAGATGTGAATCCCAGCCACCTAGACCATTGGATGAACAGCAATCAATGGCTGATATCACGTCACACATGAACGATTGAAAATTTCAAAGCTGATTATATAGGAAATAGCCAGCAGCGGGCTCCTCGCTATCACTACGAGAGGTTCGCGGGCGTCCGGCTTTGCCACGTACGCATCCGAGAACGCGGGCCCACGTACGCCTCCGACAAGCGTAGTAGTACTGCCCACCGCTTTGACTTTTGCAGTGCCGGGTCCATCCCATTGTAAAAAAAATCCCATGCCTCCCGCACGGCAAAAATGCCGCCCTACCCTTTCTTAAGAGCAAGTATATTAAGGTACAATCAGCAGGCTGTAAGGGTTAAACTATTATATTTCTGCTGAGTTGGATGAGAGAGAAGAGGAGAGAGAAGGGAAGCGGGCTGCAGATTAATAGCCGGCTGTAGCATGAGCTCCAAGAAACATTGTGAGGATGTAAGGTGGGCCATACATTAATAAAGTACTATTTCTTAGTAACTAGTTACTATACTTGTTGGCTGTTAGGTCAACTATATGTGACATGGCAACTCCATATAGCCAGTAGTTGCCTATACTATTAACCATGCTCTAATCGGGATTTGTATCGACCAATCTCATCAAGGAGTAGGTGGTAAACTTACAGCCTGTCGTCTCGCGTCGCACCAACACACGGTCGGTCCGGCCCGCCGCTCACCGAAGGGACGCACATCGGCTTGGTACATCACTTACATGTGCGACCGCATGTGAGCAAACCGACAGTCCAAGCACCCTGCCTACTGCCAAAAGCCCAGCCTATCGGGATTTCTAGCAAACCAGCAGTTGCGAACGGTCGCGTGGCAGTTTCATGTGTAGAGGAGGGGCGTGGTGTGGCAGTAAAAAGAAATGCCATGGCATTTCTTTTTTTAGTGCTGTTTTAGTCCAATAACTTCCACCGTCGGATGCAAATCTTACGGTTATTGGGGCGTTCACCAGGAATAGGCTCATGGCGAACTATTGACTAGCCTCTTTTTCACATGCACTGCGTTGACACATAAGTATCATCTCTCTCCCTCCTCCCCATGCACACACCTACACTGATGACTCTCTCCGGACTTCTGGCACACACCATCTCTCTATAGGTCGATGTCACACACATACACTTGTACTCTAGGTTTAGTACGTACAAAAAGAGGAGAGGTGCACGCATGCACTCATCCTCTCTCACACACAGACGCGCGGGTACTCTTTCCGACACACACCATCTCTCTCTAGGTCTATGTATACCACTCTCTCTCTCTGCCCCACACACTGGAGGAGTACGTGCACGAAGAGAAGATGTGCACGCATGCACTCATTACCTCACACACACGCGCGGGTACACGGTGGAACACATTTTTGTACGAAGAGCCACCCCACGTGATAATTTGACGCGTGTAGAGTCGTTCACTTAATGGATGGTCAATTAATACAGCGCATGCAAGTTGAGTGGACGTGAGGGAGGAAGTTGTTGAGAATGACATTACTATGATCCACTTCATGCATGCGAGTAGTTAAATCATGGGTTGCTAGTACTACGAGGCAACGTCATCAATTTTTGTCTCGGTTACTATTGGTGGCCTTTGTATTTAAAAATGGATAGAGTGGAGTAGGAGTAGTAGTATCTTTATCTTAGCATAGTAGGGCTCTCCCGCCGCCTATGCTCGCCTCCTCGCTTCGCCCCTCGGATTCCGCCATGGATAATCCCTTAGATCCCAGCATCCCGCGGGCTTCCCTCTCGCTGCGGCCCGTAGCACTGCCGCCTTTGAGCGAAACCCACATGTGTTTCAGAGGGGATCCATTGCTCTAGAATCACAGATTGGTGGCGCTGGAGGACATGCTGGGGCTGCGTTCTAGGTGGTGGGCAGCAAGGGCAAATCGGATCGAGGAAGCATCGCATCGATTGGAGACAAGTTCAAAGGAGCCGCACAAGGCGAAGCACAAGGCGGAGGCGCATGTCGATCTCAGGGGTGAGATGCTGAGGGATGTCAGCATCTGGCAGCGTCGCATTGATTTCGAGCTAGGGCTAATGGCAGAGATCATATTCACGGAGTCGACTGCGGAGGAGAGAACGCGCATGCTGATACGTCTCCAACTATCTATAATTTATGAAGTATTCATGCCATGTTTATAACGATTTTATATGGTTTTGGTATGATTTGATTAGAACTAACCTGGACTGACGCTGTTTTCAGCAGAACTACCGTGGTGTTGTTTTGTGCAGAAATAAAACTTCTCGGAATTGTACGAAATTTTTTGACGATTTTTTTGGACCAAAAGAGACCCCTGAAGCTTCGTGGAACGACCAGAAGCCTGATGAGGTGCTCACAAGGCAACACGGTGCGCCCTGGGGGGGTCGCGCCGTGATACCTTGTGGGGCCCTCGTAGCTCTGTTTCGCGTGATTCCAACGCTGAAAAATCCTACAAATAGAGAAACCCCCAGAAATAAACCTAGAACTTTGATGCCGCCGCCCCAAGCCTCTGTACCGAAGAAATACCATCTGGAGCCCTGTTCCGGCACCCTGCCGAAGGGGGAATCATCACCGGAGGCCATCTTCATCATCCCGGCGGTCTCCATGACGAGGAGGGAGTAGTTCACCCTCGGGGCTGAGGGTATGTACTAGTAGCTATGTGTTTGATCTCTCTCTCTCGTGTTCTTGATTTGGCACGATCTTGATGTATCGCGAGCTTTGTTAATATAGTTGGATCATATGGTGTTTCTTCCCTCTCTATCTTCTTGTGATGAATTGAGTCTTTCCCTTTGAGGTTTCGTTATTGTCGGATTGAATATTTCAGATTTGAGAACACTTGATGTATGTGTTGCATGTGGATACCCGTGGTGACAATGGGGTATTCTATTGGTTCACTTGATGTATGTTTTGGTGATCAACTCGCGGATTCCCGTGACCTTGGGGTGATCTAGGCATAGGGGTTGGTTGCACGTTTTCATCTTCTCTTCTCCGATAAGAAACTTTGGGGTACTCTTTGAAATTCTTTGTGTGGATTGAATATTATGAATCTGAAGTTGTTTGATGCATATCGAATGATCAACTCACGGATACTTGTGGTGACATTGGAGTATCTAGGTGACATTAGGGTTGGTTGATGCGTATCATATGGTGTTATTTTAGTACGAACTCTAGGGCTATTTGTGACACTTATAGGGATGGCTCAATAGATTGATCGGAAAGGATAACTTTGAGGTGGTTTCGTACCCTACAACAATTTCTATCTTATGTTCTCCGCTAATAGGAACTTTGGAGTGATTCCTTATCGCACGTTGAGGGATTGTTATATGATTCAATTATGTTAGCACTGTTGAGAGATTTCACTAGTGAACGTATGAACCCTAGGCCTTGTTTCTAAGCATTGCAATACCATTTGTGCTCACTTTTGTCACTTGCTACCTTGCTGTTTTTTTATTTTCAGATTACAAAAACCTATATCTACTATCCATACTACACTTGTATCACCATCTCTTCGCCGAACTAGTGCACCTATACAATTTACCATTGTATTGGGTGTGTTGGGGACACAAGAGATTTCTTGTATTTGATTGCAGGGTTGTTTGAGAGAGACCATCTTCATCCTATGCCTCCCATGGATTGATAAACCTTAGGTCATCCACTTGAGGGAAATTTGCTACTGTCCTACAAAACTCTGCACTTGGAGGCCCAACAACGTTTACAAGAATAAAAGTTGCGTAGTAGACATCAAGCTCTTTTCTGGCGCCGTTGCCGGGGAGGTGAGTGCTTGAAGGTATATCTTTAGATCTTGCAATTGAATCTTTTAGTTTCTTTTTTTATTCACTAGTTTGGTTTTATAAAAGAAAACTACAAAAAAAATGGAATTGAGGTTGCCTCAAATGCTTTATCTCTATAATGTCTTTCTTGAAAATAAGCATGATTGTGCTCAATTGCTAGAGGAAGAATTTAATAAAATGTTTAATGTTAGTACTTTGAATGATGAGCATGATTGCAATGTTGTTAGTATGCTTTCTATGAATATCCATGATGCTAATGATATGCAAAGCCACAAGCTTGGGGATGCTATGTTTGATGAAGATGATATTTTTAGTCCCCCAAGTTTTGATGAGCAAATTTATTCTGATGATTTTATGCCTCCTATTTATGATGATTACAATGATGAAAGTGGTTTGGAAGAGTGTCAACTTTATGCAATAATGATCCCACTATTTTGGAGGGTGTTGAATATTATGGCAATAATTATGAAAGTGGATTTGGAGAGGTCATGACTTTATTTAATGATGATTCCACTATTTGGGAAGAGGTTTCAATTAACTATGATAACAAAGTTGCTATCTATGATGATTATTGTGATGACATGTATGCTATAAAGAATAATGATTACCATGAAACTTGTCATCATTATTTTAATTTTCAACTGGATTATGCCAATCAAGTACCACATGATAGTTATTTCATTGAGTTTGCTCCCACTATTATGAATGAGAAGAAAATTGCTTATGTGGAGAGTAATAAATTTTCTATGCTTGTAGGTCATGAAAAGAATGCTTTATGTGATAGTTATATTGTTCAATTCATTCATGATGCTACTGAAAATTATTATGAGAGAGGATCATATGCTTGTAGGTGTCGCAATAATATCAAGTTTCCTCTCTATGTGTTGAAAGTTTTGAAGTTATACTTGTTTTGCCTTCCTATGCTAGTTGATTCTTGCTCCCATAAATTGTTTGCTCACAAAATCTCTATGCATAGGAAGTGGGTTAGACTTAAATTTGCTTGTCATGTGATTCATGATGCTTTCTTTGTGCTTCAATTCTTATCTTTTATGTGAGCATCATTAAAATCATCATGCCTAGCTAAAAAGGCTATAAAGAAAAGCGCTTGTTGGGAGACAACCCAATACTTATAATTTCTGTTTTTGTGTGTTCACATGATTAAGCTACTGCAGTAATCATGTTTTATATGTTTTCTTTTAATAATGTGCCAAGTAAAGCCTTTGGGATAGTGTGGATACTTGTTGATTTGATTCTGTGCAAAAACA
Source organism: Elymus sibiricus (assembly GCA_039707655.1). NCBI lineage: Eukaryota > Viridiplantae > Streptophyta > Magnoliopsida > Poales > Poaceae > Elymus > Elymus sibiricus. The sequence continues at coordinate 205,224,716 of CM077668.1, forward strand.
GAAACTTTTGCATCCAGTGCTGGAATTTCTATTCGGTACTGGAGCGTGAGAAAATTCTGAAATTTTTACACAGTATTGGGTTACAAAGTGTTTACGTTGTCCTAATTGTTCAGAATTTTTGGAGGAACAGAAGTATGGGTTTTAAATCGCTCACTACACGCTGTTCTGTTTTTGACAGATTCTGTTTTCGGTGCATTGTTTGCTTGTTTTAGTGTTTCCATAGCTTATATTGAGTAATATAAATTGTGGAAATGATGGAATACAGTAGGAATTATGTGATAACAATTATGAATCTTGTCTTGACAGTACCTAAGTGGATGATTTATTTTTATCATACTAACCTATCTCACGAAGTTCCGTTAAGTTTTGTGTGATTGAAGTTTTCAAGTTTTGGGTGAGATAACGATATGAGGACAAAAAGGAGTGGCAAGACCCTAATCTTGGGGATTCCCAAGGCACCCCAAGGTAATACTCAAGGAATACTCAAGCGTCGGGGATGCCCGGAAGGCATCCCCTCTTTCGTCTTCAACACTATCGGTAACCTCACTTGGAGCTATATTTTTATTCGTCACATAATATGAGTTTTGCTTGGAGCGTCATTTTATTCTGTTGATATTTTCTTGTGTTATAAATAATCATGTTTTGTATCTTTTAGTTCAATAAAATGCCAATTATAGCCTTTACCATGCTCAGTTTGCAAGCTCATGTGTTGCTGTTTGAAAACAGAAAGTTTTCTGTTATGTCCAGAATATTCCTGAATAGTCAGAACATGATAAAAATATGAATTTTTTACACAGTAAGCATGCATGAGTTCTCTGACACGTGGTAATTTCCAGAATTTTTGGAGTTAGGGAAGTATGAATTTTAAATCCCACTTTACAGACTGTTCTGTTTTGGCAGATTGCTGTTATAGTTGCATTGTTTGCATATGTTGTTTGTTTAGTGTTTCTATTTGTGGATAGGAGTATTAAATATGCAGAGGCATTTAGGATGCAATGTTTAATTATAATTTTTGTGATTTGCTACAGTAGAGAATGTTGAGGTTTTGAGTTGATTTATTCTAACTTATCTCACGAGTTCTTGTTGAGTTTTGTGTGGATGAAGTTTTAAGATTTAGGAGAAGCCACGATATAAGAGGAATTAAGGAGACACAAGAGCTCAAGCTTGGGGATGCCCAAGGCACCCCAAGATAACATTCCAAGAAGTCTCAAGCAACTAAGCTTGGGGATGCCCCGGTGGGCATCCCACCTTTCTTCATCAACACCTATCGGTTAGCCTAAGTTTTTACTTGTTCACATGATATGTGCTATTCCTGGAGTGTCCTTTTATTTTCATTTTGTTTGCTGTTTGAATAAAATTATCAAGATCTGAAATCTTTATTTGGAGAGAGTCTTCACATAGCTACTTATTTACTCAACTACTCATTGATCTTCACTTAAATCTTTTGGAGTAGTTTGTCATTTACTCTTGTGCTTCACTTATATCCTATGAGTAAATTATTGAATGAATTGAATATCATAAAGTTGAAATTATATGTGCTTCATATGCTTGTCCCATGGGGAGTAGTGACTTCACATAAAAGAAGTATAAGTGGTAAAATTTATTGAAAGATAGCAAACATAGCATTGGTTACTTGAACAATTCATGAAAGAATATTGAAGGAAGAGATATTTCACATATAATTATACTATCTTGGACATCTTCTATGATTGTGAGCCCCCATTAATTATTTTCAACCTTGATCAAGTAGTTGAGGTTGGACAAGGAAGACAACGTAATGGGTTATGTATGCTTATATTCACATAGAAGTTATATTGTTTTGGATCCTCTAACATGTGGTACTTGCCCCCTATCTTTTGCTAGCCAAAATTCTGTACTAAGTAGAGATACTACTTGTGCATCCAAAAACCCTTAAACCCAGTTCCATGCCATGAGAGTCCACTATATCTACCTATGGATTGAATAAGATCCTTCAAGTAAGTTGTCATCGGTGCAAAGCAATAAAAATTGCTCCTAAACATGTATGAACTTTTATTGTAAGGGAAAATAAGCTTTGTACGATCTTGTGATGGTGGAGCAATAAAAGCGACAGACTGCATAATAAAGGTCACTATCACAAGTGACGTTCCTTTACATTAAGAGCTTGCACATCCAAAAACTAAAAGCGCATGACAACTTCTGTTTCCCTCTGCGAAGGGCCTATCTTTTACTTTATGTATTTACTTTCATGCAAGAGTCAATAGTATTCTTCTCTATTCCGTTTTTATTTTCTCTCCTGGCAAGCATCATGTTGTGGGGAAGATCCAGGCACATATATCCCGTTGAATATAGGTGATCATGAGTTATTATTGTTGACATTATCCATGAGATAAATAAGTTGGGAGGCAAAACATTAAGCCCCTATCTTCCTATGTGTTTGACTGAAATGATTTGTTCTAAAAATATGCTTTGAGTGTCAGCAATCATGGAAGACTATATGATAGTTGAGTATGTGGAATTTGCTAAATCAAAGCTCTTACATAGACCCTTCCTAAAAATAAGATGAATTGCAATTGTTTCATGACTGAGAACATAGTTTGTTAGTTTCCAAGAAAGTTTATGATCTATACTTTAACATGTGAATAGCTTGCTACTTGATCATGAGAAGTTTTATGAGATGAGCTACTATTTATGATATATAATGATGTTAGAAAAAGTGATTGAAATTATCATTGATCAAACTTATGCACTATGCTTGCATTCACACTTCATAAATTATTTCTTTTATCATTTACCTACTCGAGGGCGAGCAGGAATTATGCTTGGGGATGCTGATATGTCTCCAACGTATTTATAATTTATGAAGTATTCATGCCATGTTTATAAAAAATTTATATGGTTTTGGTATGATTTGATTAGAACTAACCCGGACTGACGCTGTTTTCAGCAGAACTACCGTGGTGTTGTTTTTTGTGCAGAAATAAAAGTTCTCGAAATTGGACGAAACTTTTTGACGATTTTTTTGCACCAAAAGAGACCCCCGAAGCTTCATGGAAGGACCAGAAGCCTCATGAGGTGCTCACAAGGCAACACGGCGTGCCCTGGGAGGGGGGTCGCGCCGTGATACCTTGTGGGGCCCTCGTAGCTCCGTTTCGCGTGATTCCAACGCTGAAAAATCCTATAAATAGAGAAACTCCCAGAAATAAACCTAGAACTTCGATGCCATCGCCGCAAGCCTTTGTACCGTAGAAATACCATCTAGAGCCCTGTTCCGGCAACCTGCCGGAGTGGGGAATCATCACCGGAGGCCATCTTCATCATCCCGGCGGTCTCCATGTCGAGGAGGGAGTAGTTCACCCTCGAGGCTGAGGGTATGTACTAGTAGCTATGTGTTTGATCTCTCTCTCTCTCTCTCGTGTTCTTGATTTGGCACGATCTTGATGTATCGCGAGCTTTGTTAATATAGTTGGATCATATGGTGTTTCTTCCCTCTCTATCTTCTTGTGATGAATTGAGTCTTTCCCTTTGAGGTTTCGTTATTGTCGGATTGAATATTTCAGATTTGAGAACACTTGATGTATGTCTTGCATGTGGATACCCATGGTGACAATGGGGTATTCTATTGGTTCACTTGATGTATGTTTTGGTGATCAACTTGCGGATTCTCGTGACCTTGGGGTGATCTAGGCATAGGGGTTGGTTGCACGTTTTCATCTTCTCTTCTCCGATAAGAAACTTTGGGGTACTCTTTGAAGTACTTTGTGTGGATTGAATATTATGAATCTGAAGTTGTTTGATGCATATCGAATGATCAACTCATGGATACTTGTGGTGACATTGGAGTATCTAGGTGACATTAGGGTTGTTTGATGCGTATCATATGGTGTTATTTTAGTACGAACTCTAGGGCTGTTTGTGACACTTATAGGGATGGCTCAATAGATTGATCGGAAAGGATAACTTTGAGGTGGTTTCGTACCCTACAATAATTTCTATCTTATGTTCTCCTCTAATAGGAACTTTGGAGTGATTCCTTATCGCACGTTGAGGGATTGTTATATGATTCAATTATGTTAGCACTGTTGAGAGATTGCACTAGTGAAAGTATGAACCCTAGGCCTTGTTTCTAAGCATTGCAATACCGTTTGTGCTCACTTTTGTCACTTGCTACCTTGCTGTTTTTTTATTTTTAGATTACAAAAACCTATATTTACTATCCATACTACACTTGTATCACCATCTCTTCGCCGAACTAGTGCACCTATACAATTTACCATTGTATTGGGTGTGTTGGGGACACAAGAGATTTCTTGTATTTGATTGCAGGGTCGTTTGAGAGAGACCATCTTCATCCTACGCCTCCCACAGATGTATAAACCTTAGGTCATCCACTTGAGGGAAATTTGCTACTGTCCTACAAAACTCTGCACTTGGAGGCCCAACAACGTCTACAAGAATAAAAGTTGCGTAGTAGACATCACATGCCTGCGGAATGGCATGAGAAGCCAGTGCAACTGTTCAAATGGGCGGTAGGAGAAGCCAAATCGCTCAACCAGCTGCAGCGGCGGCGCTAGGGATGCATCGTAGGCGAGGTGATCTGCCCTCCATCCCCGCCAGCGATGCAGTGACCTGCTCAGTTGCTGCTGCAGTGAACACGCGGGGCCATGGCGGTTTGCAACCGTGACAATCACTCCATCTATATGTATTGTACTCCATCTATATGCGTTGTATTTCTATGAAAATAGTTGGTCATTTGGAAAAAGATGGTGATTGATTTATCACGAGTTTTTGAATGCTTGGTCGTGAGAACTCATCGGGAGCCATTTCGGGCTTCGAAACCAAAACCATCTATAAATTTCGAGCTTGTTTCCCGTCACATTCCAAAGTACCATGCTATAATTAATTGCAAACCTATTCACACCGATCAAACCTAAACGTGTTCCCACTTTGCAGCTTATTTGTACTAGGTTCTAAAAAGGGAAACTAACTACTCGAATATTACTGCACATTCCTCCTCATAAGCCTTTCTTGTTCGTCGTTCCTTGCGTCTGCCATGGCCGGTAGGAAGAGCTCTGGGCCGAGAAATAACAAGGGAGTGACGACCAAGGCCACAGAAAAAAAAGAGAGGGCCCGCCGCGCCGCGGAGGCCTGGAAAGATCTCTCATGGGCAGGAGAGGGCTCTCAGAAGCGCATTTGCCACGAAGGCGAACATGTCGAGCTGGCAATGCTGAAGTCGTTACCCCACGATTACATGCCCGCTCAGCTCAACAAGCAGAAGCAGTTGACCGCCGGCTTGGTGAAGCTGCTGAAGGAGAGCAATGCCTCGATTGAGGAGGAGACCGGCGAAATCGTGGAACTTGAGGAGGACACAGCGAAGCTCCACCACGAGCTCGACCTGCTGAAGGAGGAGATCGCCGGCTGGAAGAAGCTGCAAGAGAAGAGCAGAGCCTCGGTGAAGATGCAGACCACCGTTATCGGGGAACTTAGAGAGGACATGGCAAAGCTCTGCACCGAGAGCGTGGCTGCTATCAAGCAACATCATGCGAACATGAAAGAGATCATGGACGCTCGCCTCAAGAAATCCCGCACCATGGAAGCAATGAAGAAGATGGCGGATGAGAGGCGAGAGGAGATGAAGGTCGTGGAGGCGATGAAGATGCAGTTAGAACTCCATGCCCAGCAACCCTTCATGAAGTAGAGAGCAGCGACCCAGACCATTGTCTGCATCTTCCTTTTTTTCGGGTAATCTTCCTTCTTCTTTTGCCCCTGTGTCTTCTTATTTTACCACTGTGTCTATCGGGCGTTGCCGCATGTGTCCTTCTAAATTATCCTGAATAGGTAAGACAATTATTATCCATTGCCATTGTCATCATATTATTTTGTTTGTACTAGGTAAATGTATACGAGTCGAAAATGTCTAAAAGTCACGTTCTCTGTGAGGCATGAATAAAACAATGCTAACGATGAGCGGGGTCGTGGGATCACAAGCAAACTAGATCATTTTTTATCGCCATATCGCACTGGGCTGTCGTGTTTCACACTCCTCCATCGGGCTAGTACTCCAGTGGAAAACTAGAGTATACCTTATAGTTCTTTGCTCCTCCTTATGTCGTCGGCAACAATTATACTTCCTTTCGCCAACATGTGGGACAGCCAGCATCCGGGTCGATGTGTCATGCACCAGATTAGAGTGGGGAACGGAAGGGGAGAATTACCCCTCACAGTAATAATGACTACAACGACCAGTCAAATCACAAGGCCCCACCTTCCAGCAGTAATGAGCCGTCAAATCACAAAGCCCCACTTTTCCCACAGTAAGTTGAATCCGCTACTCCCTCATCCTCCTCGCCCCTCTGTCAAACCGACCAGGCGAAACTACCCTACCCTCGCCTTTTAAATATAGTTTCGTAGTATCGATGGATTGCGCCATGGAGCAAAACTGACAAGCTCAAATTAAAGAAAAAGGTGATACATATACGGCACGCTCGTCGCGTTCGCATCGCACCTACATGGTCGGTCCGGCACGCCGCTCACGGAATGGAATGTGTGTCATCTTGCGTTTGCACTCACATGTGGGACCGCACTTGAGCAACCGACCATAGGCACACTCCCCCGCCCCCGCGCGTCGGCTGAGTTACTAGTACAGTAGAAAAGAGAGAATAGTGATACTACTCCACTAGTATGATGCTGGATGTGGGACAGCCAGCATCTGGATCGACGTTTCATGCACCAAATTATGCATAGTACTACGTGCTTAGATGGGGTGCTAAAGTCTACTAGAAAAATTAGCATAGCTGTTTAATTCTTTGACAACTAAACTCCTTCATGCTTTGCGTAAACTTCTCTCATTTAAGTGATTTGCATAGGTCTGCGTGCTTCGCATTGGTTCTTCCTGGGGTCACGAAACTCCTCTCTCTTCTCTTTACCTTGTCACATCAGATTTTTTTGCATATGTGGCATGCTTGGTTAATTGTATAGCCAACTACCGGCTATATGGAGTTGCCATGTCACATATTGTTGACCTAGCAGCCAACAAGTATAGTAACTAGTTGCTAAGAAGTAGTACTTTATTAATGTATGGCCCACCTTACATCCTCACAATGTTTCTTGGAGCTCGTGCTATAGCCGGCTGTTAATCTGTAGCCCGCTTCCCTTCTCTCTCCTCTTCTCTCTCATCCAACTCAGCAGAAATATAATAGTTTAATCCTTACAGCCTGCTGACTCCTGTACACCATGGAGGGGAGACTCAATCCGATCGTAGCACCACAGTAATAATGACGATAATGGAGGCAAATCACAAGGCCCCACCTTTCTAGCAGTAACGAGCCGTCAAATCACACATCCCCACCTTTCCAGCAGTAAGTTGAATCCGCTACTCCCTCATCCTCCTCGCCTCTCTGTCGAACTGACTAGGCGAAACTGCCCCACCTAACGCGTGGGAAAAGCCCCGCCCTCGACTTTTAAATATAATTTTGTATCGATGGATTGCGCCATGGAGCAAAACCAAAAGAAAATGCTGGTACATGTATACAGCATGCCCGTCGCGTTCGCGTGGCACCCCACACAGTCGGTCGGTCTAGCATGCCACTCATGGAATGGAACACGCGTCATCTTGCGTTTGCACTCACATGTGGGACCGGAATTGAGCAGCCAACCATAGGCACACTCCCTTGTCCCAGGCGTCGGCTAAGTTACTAGAAGAGAGACACGAGTCGTTGTCTAGACGATAGTGCCAGAGTAGTGTTGTACACACGTCATTGCCTGGACGATCCCTGCACAACAGGGGAAATCAGTTCGTCCATGCATCTGACCAGAGTCCAGCAGACGGCTGGATTGGCTATCGTCTACATATCGTGCAGGCCGTGTCGTACTAACATACGGCTATAGTTCTATTGAGAAATCTAAAAAAGTAGGAGCACTAAGTATATTGCAATACCAATAAAATTTGAATCCATTCTCGGTATGAATACAAATCTAGTCCACTCACCCTAGGCGACTAGGGCAACCTCTCCCCTCCATGCTTCACCGATGAGCCGGTGGATTCACCCCTCCCCTCTTCCCACCACTCCATCGGCCGGTGGCGGGGAGGGGAATCCCGGTTCCTATGCTCTGGTTATTAGTTTATGTTAGGGTTTTTAGTCCTCGCACGCGCAACGCTCAGGCAGACGATGTCGGTGCTTCTTCTCCGAGTTTGTCTTCCGGGCTCCAATCCTCCTTGAGTTCATTCGTCTAGACATAGTCGATGGAACTCCAGCATAGATTCTTGCCGTCTCCTTTGGGGCGGTGAGGTTAAGGTTTCTTGTCACCTGGCGAGATTTGGTGTCATGTGGTTCAGATCAATGTGAGGGTTAAACAACGACAACTGCGTTCCTCCAGGGCGTTGGTTATTAGGAGCACATGCATGAAGACTACCATCAAGAAGGTGAAGCGGGCTACGTTAGGACATCGGTGACATTGATTGACGCCTTTTCTACGAGTTGTCCTTTGAGCTTTGATCCTCGTCGAGTTTGTCCGTCGGGACGTAGTCGATGGAGCTCCGGCATAGATTCATGTTGTCTCCTTGGGGCAGTGAGGTTAGTGTTTCTTGTCATATGGAAAAATTTGGTGTTATATTAATTAGGTGCTTCAGATCAATGATGACAACTATGCCTCCGGGGCACTGCTCCTTAGGGGCACGTGCACGAAGACTCCTCGACAGTCATTGACGAGGTCAAGACAGCTCCGGTAGGATAGCAGCGACAACGATGCATTGACGACTCTTTCTGACTGTAGTTGGTTGTTCGCTGGTCTCGGAATTTGGATATTTTTTTATCAGAGATGCTTTGTACCACTTGCAAACATTTACAATAGACCCGGTCATTTTCACAAAAAGGTTGCACATACTTTATGTTCAAAATCAGAACAAAGATTGATGGCTCTTACATTTTTTTTGCAAATGCTAAGATCATGAATTTTCAAAAATTTAATTTCACTTTATGTTGGAAACAATACATTTCAAGCTCTAGCTAGCTATTCGAAATGAAAATTGTGGATGTTTTATAGGTATAACGTGGTAAGCAAACAAAATGTATGGTGTGCCCCCATTTAGATGTGAACTGCAAAAGCCACACATTACCTCAAATTCAAACTACTTAGTCCATGGATGCAATGTGTTCAAATGGTGCCATCGACATCTCAAATTCAAAAGAGTTCGAGCTTGTTCGTTCTATATTTTCACCCATGATAATTTGACCCGTGTGGTTGTTCAATTAATGGAGGGTCGGGGACCAGAAGTGAACAATACAAAGTGCGACCTAGCACGTACGCAATTTTAAAAGATTGTTTATATGGAGAGAAAAAAAAGAAAACTACTCCACTATATGTATATAAGCAGGAGCCTCCGCTCTTGCTTGCTAGGGTTGCTCTCTTCACACACTCTCATCCTCTCCAGATCTAAACACGACAGCGGTGGCCACACTCTCTCTACCCACCGCTGGTCACAGATCCGGCCGGATCCCCTCCGCCGAGGAAGGGGTGAAGGTGCAACGTTCACGCGGTCGTCATCGGCGATGGAGCAAACCCACTGCCGGTGCGTCTTGATCTGCGTGCCTTGCCGTTCTCTCCCACACAGTGCCGGCTAGGGAGGGCCTTTGACCCATTCTTCCTCACTACCATGGTGTAAGCAGATCCGGCCTCCCACCACCCACCTAGCCAAATCCCGACGACCCTCAGGTATAACTTCCTTCGAAACCGGCCTTGCTCTACTGCCCCAGGTCCCCACGTTGTTGCATGTGGATCTTTTTCTACTTCTCAGCCCCCCTCATAGATAGTCTCGATCGGCTGTTCCAAAGCCACCTAAATTTTTACTATTATAGGTAAAGCTACTTCATGCAGTCAAATCTATGACTTGGTTCAAAGCGGGAACAACGGGGGGGGGGGAAGTTCTAGCACGAATCTAGGACTTGTTTCAAAGAGGAAAGATTGGGGGTGGTGGGTAGTAGAGACTGGCTACCCAACCGGTCTCTTGGTTGAAAAGGGAAATGAAGGGAAAACACAGTACAAACTGGATATAGAACCGATCTACTGGTTGAAAAAGGAAAGAAAGTGGGGACTGTGGGACAAGTCAACAGAGTATTTCCAACACTAGATTTGCTGCCCTCACATAGTAAAAGGTGGCTATAGTGTACAAAAATGGGACCAACCCAGATATCCTGTTTGGATGTTTGTTTGCATCACCACTTTATGCATCGGTGGAGGTACATGGTGCTGGTGCGCCCACTATCCGATGCCCTTATGGCAATTTTTAGTTGTTGTTAATCTAATGCCACTGGTAAAATGCAGCAATCTCACTGTTAAAGTAAGGACACATTTAACCAATGTTGTTTTTAATGTAATGCCTCTAGTAATATGAAGCAATGGCACTATTTTAATGTCCTGCTATATTTCCCATTAAGATAAGTAAGTTGCTTCTTTTCATTAGAAATGCAACTGTCCTAGTCTGCCTACTGTCCCATGCCCTTATACCAACTCGTTAGCACCTGTTAATCTAATGTAGCTGGTAAAATCAAGCAATGGCACCATTATAGTAATGTCAAATTTAACAGTTGTCATTGTTAATCTTAATGCCCCCGGTAATACGGTACAATGCTGCTGCTTTAGAAATTGCTATTGTCCTTCTATGATTGCCATTAAGATAAGGAAGATGCTTCTTTTCATTTGACGTATGTTTCATCACTTGTTATTCATCTGCCTTTCTACCTTTTTGTGCAAACAGAGATATACATTTCACCTTGTTGCTATTGCAACCTTTTGGTGAACTACACAAAACACTTCTTTTTTGGAAAGAGTGTCTTGTGCAGTTCTACTAAAATGTCACACGGGCAACGTCTCTTGATTTTAGTGGAACCGCACAAAGGGTGATTGGAGTTCCTAACCTTCTCGTGGAACTCTGCGAGTAATCTTCTCCAATAATTAATTAGCCTTTGCAAGATTAGCCATCACCGTCACCACAATGGCACTTTGCACATATTTGTGTAACAAACATGGACGCTTGATTTTAGTTGAACTTGACAAAAGCGTATCCAAATTATAGTTGCACATTCCACGAGCTTGACGACCGACCTTGATGTTTCTCATTTTTAGTGCAACTAATGAAGAAGCTGCTAGCTCATGGGACCAAGTACTTCTTGCTAACTGCATGATGCAAACATTGCTTCATTTTAGGTGAACTGCACAAAAAGGTCACATGAATTGAATCATCCATGTTGGTGACTGGTGTCAACCCATCTACTATGGCATTGACTGCAGATATGGTTCCCATGACGAGGTATGTTCCTTTTTGGTGCTACCCTTTGCCAAAACGATCCTGCATGTTGACTCTGCATGCAGCTAGTGATCTTGTCCTAATGTTTTGGCACTGCCATGAGAAAGCAATAATGTTATTATTTTGCACCTTAATTTAATGCCACTAATAATTTGAGGCAATGTTTTGGCACCGCTAGTGCCACTGATAAAATGAAGTAATAATACAGTTAAAATAGAGCTATTGTCTTCGCTATCATTTCATTTCCAATGTAGATAATGAAAGTGCTTCTCTTTGTTAGTATACGTTTCATCAAATAATCCCATTCTTAAAGTAATGACACGTTTAAGTATTTCTGCAAATAGGGATGCTTAATTTTAGTTGAACTTCTCAAAAAAAGAGATTGGAATGACTCGGGCCTTCCTAGTTCATCACTTGTAGAAGGTGTATCCGGGAAATATAGTCGATTTGCCCGATCAGGCCTACCATCGAGTCCACTTACCTGTCCCTATGAGGCCTACCATCGAGGCGGCACAGGGCCCCTCTCTCCCTCGCAGCACGGCGGGCGCCATAATTTTAGTTGAACTGCACAAAAAAAGAGATTGGAGTGACTGAAGGCCCCTCCTACTGCCACACTGAATTTGTTCATAGTTTTTAATGAATTACCTTCATGGCAAGATACAGGGACCTGAAGAATAACTTAATCTCACTAAGTCATCTCACACAGGTCAGTCATGTCCTTCATCCACATGATCGTGCTTTGTCATAATGTGCTACTGTTGTATTTTCTTTTAATAAAGCTATTGTATCGCAATCTTTTTTCCTTTAAGAAAATGAAGTTGCTTCTATTTATTAGTGTATATTTCATCAACTAGTGCCACTATTATAGTAATCACGCTTTTTCATTATCTGTGCAAACAAGGTTATTTAGCTACATTTTAGTGGAACTGCACAAATGTTCGGATGGAACCCGCATATGCAGAGTGTGATTGCCACCATCTAACATAAACATGGCTTGGAACAACACAGATGTTCGGATGGTTCCACAAGTTTTTGGCGACCCACTTATGCAAAACATGTTAATCTGCCGGTGTTTGACATGCGTGCCCATAAACGGGACTGGTTTCAGCATTGCAGCAAATCCTTGAATCAAATAGCTTACATGAATTAGGTTTATGGTTTGCTGGATATATTGGCACTTTTCCAGGGATTACTCTTTTCTGAGAGAAGCATCAATCGATTTTTCTTTACCTGTACACATTCTCACAACTTTCTTTTAGTTTTAAAGTTAATATTGGCTCTGATCTGTGAATCATTGAGATGCATAGGCATCTTTGTTGTACTTATTATGGGAATCCTATGAGTTGGTTGTGAATCTTGGAAGATGTGAAACATGGCATGATGATGCAGGGGACAGCAACCCTATCAAGCTCTTCAATACTCCCTCCGCTTCTTTTGACTTTGACCAAATTTATATAAAAAAATCAACATCTACAATACCAAAGTTAAATGGTATATGGAAGTTAATTTTCGTGATGCATCTAATAATATTGATTTCATGTTGTGAATGTTGATATTTTTTCCTATCAAGCTAGTCAAACATTACAAAGTTTGACTTTGACCAAATTTTATATGCAAACTAAAAAGAAAGTTTTAGGGTAGTTGGTCTAGATCTAACAGTAGATAAGGGTAGTACTAGGTAATGTGGGGTCAGTACTCAAGTTTATGTGAGGTCGCTTCTAAAGTGAGGGGTAAATTAGTTATTAGGAGGGATCCACTCATAGCGCGCCGCCGCTCTCATCCAATCCAAAACCGCCGCCCGCCGCTCCTCTTGCATTCCAAGACCACCGCCGCTCCTCTCCTCTTCCATTCCAAAAGCGTCGCCGCTCCTCTTCCATTCCAAAACCACCGCCGGCGAGTGAAGGTGCTCTGGAGAAGTAGATCTATGGACGAGTACAACCGATACGTGATGATCGCAGACGGCGACCCTGTGAAGCTAGCTAGGATGATGGAGATATAGTCTTGGTTTGACAACCAGCGGCAATTAGCAGTGACGGTGATGGCGATGGCCAAATATCTGAAAAAGAGTGAAAAGGCGGCGATCCACCCGGATGGAGTCGCACGGGAGTGCATAGAGCTGCTCCTCTGGGCCATGGAGCGGACATATTTGTCGAATCCGGTCATGAGGCGGAGGTGGTCGGAGTATCGATCCAAGATCGAGCATCCATAGGATCAAGGATCGAGCACCCACATGGTGCCGTTTGTGAGGGTGCCGTGTCAGAGCGAGCCGGTGGAGTCTTCGTTGACCGTACCCAACCGCAAGAGGAGGAAAGCAGTTGGCGCGATGATGCTTCCCCGCCGTTCTCCAAGGTTCCCTCGCCATTCACCTCATCTCACGGGGCAGTGGTCTACCGGCGAGGAATAGGAGGGGAGTGCCCCAACGAATAATCAGAGGAGGAGCTTAGGGTTATCAGTATTTGCAGGTTGTGAATTGTGTTTTGTGTTGTGTATTTTGGGTACTTTCAGATATGAATGTCTTCTAAATTTTAGATCTTTGCAGTATTGAGCATATGAAGTATTTTCTGAATTTGAGATATTTATTTTTAGTACTTTCAAAATGTAGTTTCATATAAAAGTGCAAACCATGTGATTTTCAGAGAAGAAACTGCAAGTTTCAGTTTCAGATAAGAAACTGCAAGTTTCAGAGGTAGAGCATTTATATCAACACGCCCTTTTCAAACAGGGATAACAGCATGTTCCAAATTTTATTCATGGTCGAAAATGGAACTAACAGCAAGCTAACATCATGCTGATCAACATTCATGTATAGCACATCTTCATATGATGCACAGTCAAAAAGATATGCTATTTTCAAAATGCCCAGACAATGTTGAGAGTGCGAAAAACAAAGAAAACTAGGGACGAAATTATGGCTAGTGCTGGAGGTGGTGTGTGTGGATGACAAGGGGGGGCCCACATGTCAGTAATAGCAGAGGCAAAAAAATTGGGGATATTTCACCTGCACCAGGGGTAATCGAACCCGGGCCGAGCAGGTGTGGGGGAGGGGGGTAGCCACTGGGCTACTGCGGTGTACTCGACAAAAAGAAGGCGCACAACCTACCAGTACACTGCCGCGTCTTCCCCGTCTCAAGTTCGTTCCCGTCCTATACGTGAAGAGGCTGACAGTCGGGACCCACCAGGTCCATGGCCCTACTCAAGCAAGTGCCTCATTGGAAAAAAACTTTCTCTCATAAATGGATATTCGTTTCTCCTAATGATATACTGATGTTGGGGCCCACGGGTTTGTCAACGTAGTCAATAAATAAGATTAATTTACAACAAAGGCTGTCATCGGGGAGCTAGCAGGTATATTTTTTTCAGAGGGCGAACAAGTATCAGCTGGGTTGTGGCCTGCCCAGCCTAGGTTTTGTTTTTTAACATGCGCAGCCCATGGCATGCCAACACAGTGGTTTAAACTTATTATTTTGAGCTCTAGCATGTATCTACTGGCCCATGGGCCTCCCAGCCTAGGTTTTATTTTGTCTTAAACATCCGCAGCCCAACTTATGTATTTTTTTGAAGAAAACGCAGAGCTCTTTTCTATTTTTCTATATATAAGAATAAGAATGCCAGGTCCAACTTATGTTTTCCCTTCTAACTATATTATATATATTTAAATTATTTTTATGTTATTATATATTATTATTATCATATATTTAATAGATAGTTATATATATTAAAAAAATATCCCACGTCTTATTAACTTATAAAAAATAAATGTTTAACAGAAGTTCGCAAGGAAAATCCTGGTTTTTTTACAATGAAAATCCTCGTGATTGCGTACAATAGCTTGCTCAGATTTAAGGACCAATGTAATGATAACGCACTCATTTTTTTTAGCAATAACATGCTAATTATCTAATTTTATATATAATAAAATGCCTAGCCCCGATTTATTTTTTGATAACATTTCTCCGTCCAACCCAACATTATGTTTACAACAAACCCAGCAAATTCGTGTATTTCGGGAAAGTGCAAATGGGCTGTGATTTCTTAGAAAACAATTTAAATGGACCACATATATGCTACATTATCTGTTCACCCAGCCCAGCAAATGGACTGTAAATTCTAAAAACCATGGGATGAATATGTGCCACATTTTTGCAGGCTGACATGTGGGACAATAGGTCGAAGCTTACGCAAGGCGTTGTCAACTTTGTCAACAAATGATTCTGACATCCATAGCCATTGGATTTACATCCAACGGTTGGCATGCATCTTCAATATCTCGTCTTCTTCCTCCAGCACCGGCGGGACCGCCTGCTCCTGCCTCTAGTGGCTAGCGGCTCTGCTTAGCACGCCTCGCTGCGAAGAGCTACCCCACCGCCGGCCAAGCCATCCCTCCAACCCTCCACACCTCCTGTTATTCTCCGTCGACTGCAGTCCCATGCCGCACCAAAACCAGTTAACCCTCGTAGTCCTCTCCATCTGTGACTCCACTGCCACGTCTTCCCCATCTCCTGGTCGTTCCCGTCCGGGGCCTCGCCGTCGTCCACCGCCTTGGTACGCTCGGTGTGGCGTGGTCAACAAATGAGATTCATCGGAAGAGGACAGTACGTGGAGAGGCTGACAGTGGGGACACACCAGGTCCATGGACGCACGCATGCAACTGCCTCCTTATTACGTGAAAAACAATTATTCCTCCCCCTGACAGCTAGGATCCACCAGCTACATCTTCGCACGCAAGGAAGTGCCTCCTTATTATGCGGAAAAAAATGTTTCCTCCCCCTGACAGCTGGGACCCAGCAGCTACATTTTCGCATGCAAGGAAGTGCCACCTTATTACGGGCATAAAAAATATTCCTCCTCCTGACAGCTAAGACCCACCAGCTATATCTTCGCACACAAGGAGGTTGACATGTGGGCCAATAGATCAAAGCCTATGGAAGGCATTGTCAACTTAGTCAACAAATGATTCTGACATCTGTAGTCGTCGGATGTACATCCAATGGTCGGCATGCATCTTCAATCTCTCGTCTTCTTCCTCCAGTGCCGGCGGGACCTCCTGCTCCCGCCTCTGGCGGCCAGCGGTGCTGCTTCACATGCCTCGCTGCGAAGCGCTACCCCACCACCAGCTAGGCCATCCCTCCACCCCTTCACCCCTGTTGTTACTCTCCACCGACTGCAGCCCCAGGCCGCACCGACCTAGTCAACCCTCGTACGTCGTACTCCTCTCCGTCCGCGACTCCACTGCCGCATCTTCCCCACCTCCTGGTTGTTCCCATCCGGGGCCCTGCCGTCGTCCACTGCCTTGGTGCGCTCGGCGTGGCGTGGTCAACAAACGAGATTCATTGGAAAAGAACTGTACGTGCAGAGGCTGACAGCTGGGACCCACGAGATCCATGGTCGCACGAAAGGAAAGTGCCTCCTTATTACGTGGAAAAAAAGTTTCCTCCCCCTGACAGCTGGGACCCAGCAGCTACATCTTCGCATGCAAGGAAGTGCCTCCTTATTACGCGAAAAAAATAGATTCCTCCCCATGACAGCTGGGACCCACCTGCTATATCTTCGCACGCAAGGAAGTGCGTCCTTATCCCCCTGACAGTTGGGACCCTCCAGGTCGAAGCATACGTATGGTTATCTGTTTGGTCACAAATGTGTACGTACATACTGGTCGATTGGTCTCATGAACCATGGCCGTGTAAGGAGCGGCACGTGTCGCAGTAGAGCCCCCGACGTAGCAGTTCAGGCATCCCCGTCTATATCGTGTACACGTACGTTCCGTTGGTATTTCCCTGAAGATGAGAGGATGATGCAGTATAGTAGAGATAAGTATTTCCCTCAGTTAAGAACCAAAGTTATCAATCCAGTAGGAGAACCAGTCAAAATCCTTTAGCAGCACATGCACACACAAAAGCAAACACTTGCACCCAACGCAAATAAGAGGGTTGTCAATCCTCTTAGCGGTTATTTGCAAGGATTAATTCTGATAGTGATAGATAGATAAAGTAAAATACTAAATAAAATAAAAGTAAATAAATTGTAGCAAGGTATTTTTGGATTTTAATATATGATAAAAGTAGACCCGGGGGCCATAGTTTTCACTAGAGGCTTCTCTCTCGAACACATAGCATACGGTGGGTAAACAAATTACTGCTGGGCAATTGATAGAAAAGCAAATAATTATGATGGATTCATGGCAATGATCATGTATATAGGCATCACGTCCGAGACAAGTAGACCAACTCCTACCTGCATCTACTACTATTACTCCACCCATCGACCGCTATCCAGCATGCATCTAGGGTATTAAGTATGAAACAGAGTAACGCCTTAAGCAAGATGACATGATGTAGACAAAGTAAACTCAAGCAATATGATTAAACCCCATCTTTTTCTCCTTAATGGCAACAATACAAATATGTGTCATGTCCCTTTCTGTCACTGGGATTGAGCACCGCAAGATTGAACCCATCACAAAGCACCTCTCCCATTGCAAGATAAACCAATCTAGTTGGCCAAACCAAATCGATAGATCAGAGAGAAATACAAAGCTATAACAATCATGCGTAAAATAGTTTAGAGAAGACTCAAATATTTCTCATGAATAATCTGATCATAAACTCACAATTCATCGGATCCCAACAAACACACCCCAAAAGAATATTACATCGGATAGAACTCCAAGAAGATCGAGGAGAACATGGTATTGAAGATCAAAGAGGGAGAAGAACCATGTAGCTACCAGCTATGGACCTGTAGGTCTATGGTAAACTACTCACACATCATCGGAAGGGCAGCAAGGTTGATGAAGAAGCCCTCCGTGATCGATTCCCCCTCCGGCAGAGTATCGGAAAAGGCCTCCAGATGGGATCGCGGAAGAACAGAGGCTTGCGGCGGCGGAAAGGTTTTCTCTTCTGTCTCTTTGGTATATTGGGAATATTTGGGAATTTATAGCGCTGGAGTTAGGTCGGGAGGGGCTACGAGGGGCCCACAAGCCTGGGGGGCACGCCCTACCCCCAGGGTGCGCCTCCTGAGCTTGTCGCTCCCTCGTGGCTCCTCTGGTCTTCTCCCGAAGCTTCGTGGGTCTCTTCTGGTCCAGAAAAAATTAATCCAAAGTTTTTTTTCTTGTTTGGACTCTTTTTGATAATGATTTCCTGAAAAGACAAAAACAAGCAAAAAACAACAGCTGGCACTGGGCACTGGGTTAATAGGTTAGTCCCAAAAAATGATATATAATGGCATATAATTGCATAATAAACATCCAAGATTGATACTATAATAGCATGGAACAATCAAAAATTATAGATACGTTGGAGACGTATCAAGCATCCCCAAGCTTAATTCCTGCTCGTCCTCGAGTAGGTAAATGATAAAAATAGAATTTTTGATGTGGAATGGTACCTAACATGCTTCATCATGTAATCTCTCTTACGGTATGAATAATGAGATCCAAATGATTCAAAGCAATAGTCTATAGTTTGATATAAAGACATCAATACTCAGGCATACTAATAAACACTCATGCCTTTCAAAATAAAAATACTAAAGAAAGTTATCCCTACAAAATCATATAATCCTGTCATGCTCCATCTTCTTAACACAAAGTATTTATCATGCACTACCCCGATGAAAAGCCGAGCAATTGGTTCATACTGTTTAACGCGCTTCAGCTTTTTCAACCCCCATGTAATACATGAGCGCAAGCCATGGATATAGCACTATGGGTGGAATAGAATGTGGTGGTAGAGATTAATAAGGGGAAGTCCAAAAAATAAGAAGATAGTCTCACATCGACACGGCTAATCAACGAGCTATGGAGATGCCCATCAATTGATGTCAATGCGAGGAGTAGGGATTGCCATGCAACGGATGCACTAAGAGCTATAAGTGTATGAAAGCTCAACATGAAAACTAAGTGGGTGTGCATCCAACTTGCTTGCTCATGAAGACCTCGGGCATTTGAGGAAGCCCATCATCGGAATATACAAGCCAAGTTCTATAATGAAAAATTCCCACTAGTATATGAAAGTGACAAAATAGGAGACTCTCTATATGAAAAACATGGTGCTACTTAGAAGCACAAGTATGGAAAAGGATAGTAACACTGCCCCTTCTCTCTTTTTCTCTCATTTTTTCTTCTTTTTTTCCTTTTTTTTCTTTCCTTTTTTTCTTTTTTTCATGGGCTCTTTTTGGCCTCTTTTTTTTATTTCCTCACTGGGACAATGCTCTAATAATGATGATCATCATACTTCTATTTACTTACAACTCAAAAGAAAATTACAACTCGAAACTAGAACAAAAATATGACTCTATATGAATGCCTCTGGCGGTGTACCAGGATATGCAATGATACTAGCATAACATGTATAAAAATGATGAACGGTGGCTGGGCCACAAATACTATGCCAGCTATATGATCATCCAAAGCACTATTACAATGACGATGTGTGTCATAAAAACGGAACAGTGGAAATTGCATGGCAATATATCTTGGAATGGCTATGGAAATGCCATGGTAGGTAGGTATGGTGGCTGTTTTGAGGAAGATATAAGGAGGCTTATGTGTGATATAGCGTATCATATCATGGGGTTTGGATGCACCGGCGAAGTTTGCACCAACTCTTGATGTGAGAAAGGGCAATGCATGGTACTGAAGAGGCTAGCAAATTGCGGAAAGGTGAGAGTGCGTATAATCCATGGACTCACAATAGTCATAAAGAACTCACATACTTATTGAAAAAATTTATTAGCCCTCGAAGAAAAGTACTACTACGCATGCCCCTAGGGGCATAGATTGGTAGGAAAAGACTATCGCTCGTCCCCGACCGCCACTCATACGGTAGACAATCAATAATAAATCATGCTCCAACTTCTTAGCATAACGACAGATCATACGTGCATGCTTCGGGAATCACAAACCTTAACACCAATATTCTTACTGAACCACAATTATCTACTAGCACCTCCCACATATTACCATAATAATATCGCAAAACTATTGCAAGGAATCAAACTTATCATATTTAGTGATCTACATAAAAGTTTTTATTATATCCCTCTTGAATACCTATCATATTAGGACCAAATTCATAACCCGTGCATATTACCATTGCTATTCATTAGACTCTCAAAAAGATATAAGTGAACCATGAGAGTGCAACTATTTCTTTAAAATATAACCACCGCCGTGCTCTAAAACATATAAGTGAAGCACTAGAGCAACTGCGTAGCTCAAAAGATATAAGTGAAGCACATAGAGTATTCTACCAAATCACGAATAATGTGTGTCCCTCTCAAAAAGGTGTGTTCAGCAAAGATGATTGTAACAAACTAAAAAGCAAACAAACTATATCACAAGAAGCTCCAAGTAAAACACATATCATGTGATGAATAAACATATAGCTCCAAGTGAGTTACCGATAGATTGTAGACGCAAGAGGGGATGCCATCCGGGGCAGCCCCAAGATTAGACGATTGAGTCTTCCTTAAATATTACCTTGGGGTGCCTTGGGCATCCCCAAGCTTAGGCTCTTGCCACTCCTTATTCCTTCATCCATCGTAGTCTCACCAAAAACTTGAAAACTTCAGCACACAAAACTCAACAGAAACCTCGTGAGATCCGTTAGTATAACAAATAAATCTTAAACTTTAGGTGCTGTTGTAAATTGATTCATATTTAATATTCACATAATGCTACTGTACTCCAACTTCTCCATGACTCATACCCCCCGATACGATCCATAGATTCATCAAAATAAGCAAACTATGCAACAAAAATAGAATCTGTCTAAACAGAACAGTCTGTGGAGATCTGAATTAAAGTCATACTTATGTAACTCCAAATATTCTGAAAATTAGGAAAACGTGGGCAATTCATATATCAATACTGTGTATAAAAAATCAGAATTTTATCACGCTCTAGAAAAAAATAAAATTCTAGCACTGGGCGCAAAAGTTTCTGTTTTCCAACAGCATCAATCATACTATCTTCCAAATCATCCCAAAGGTATTACTTGGCACAAACACTAATTAAAAGATAAAAACACAATCATAAATGAGGCTATAATTGTGTAAACACACAAAAACAGAAGGTAAAACAAAAAAAATTATTTTATTCATTGGGTTGCCTCCCAACAAGCGTTGTTGTTTTATGCCCCTAGCTAGGCATAATGCATAGTTTCAAGTGTTCTCATCCTTCAAATTAATTCCATAGGTGGCCCTCATAATAGATTCATAAGGTGGCTTAATTCTCTTTCTGGGGAAGTGTTCCATCCCTTTCTTTAATGGAAATCGAAATCTTATATTACCTTCTTTCATATCAATAATAGCACCTATGGTTCGTAGGAAAGGCCTACCAAGTATTATAGTACAAGAAGGATTGCATTCAATATCAAGAACAATAAAATCCATGGGCACATAATTTCTATTAGCAAGAATAAGCACATCATTTATTCTACGCAATGGCTTTTTAATAGTGGAATCCGCAAGATGTAAATTAAGGGAACAAGCATCCATATCGGTGAGACCTAGCACGTCACATAAAGATTTTGGTATAGTAGAGACGCTAGCACCTAGATCACACAAGGCATTACATTCATAATCTTTTGCGTTGAAAATCTTTTGCAAATTAATAAATTCTTTAATATTACTTTCAAGATCAGAGGGTATCCTATTGTATGGTAATTCCTATCTCACGAGGGGAAGTGTTCCATCCCTTTCTTGTTACCATAATGATTAGAGGAATTACCTCGTGAGATAGGAATTACCATAATTATTAGAGGAATTTCCAGGAAACGGTCTAGGATTGAAATTACCCCTATAAGCATTGTTGTTGAAATTATTTCTAGAGACAAAATTCACATCAATAGCATCATTATTTTGCTCAATCAAGGTAGACAATGGCACATCATTAGGATCAATATGAGCACTTTTATTAGCAACCAATTTCATAAGAGCATCCATCTTATCACTCAAAGTATTAATTTCTTGAACAGAGTTTACCTTCTTACCAGTTGGAGTTCTTTCAGTGTGCCATTGAGAATAATTTGTCATAATATTATCAAGGAGTTTTGTAGCTTCTCCCAATGTAAAATCCAAAAAAGTACCACCTGCGGCAGAGTCTAGCAAATTTCTAGAAACAAAGTTTAGTCCCGCATAAAAAATTTGTATGATCATCCATAGGCTTAAACCATGTGTTGGGCAATTTCTTCTCATTAATTTCATTCTCTACCAAGATTGCGCAACATGTTCATGCTCAAGTTGATTAAAATTCATAATTTGATTTCTCAAAGAAATAATCTTAGCGGGAGGAAAATACTTGGCAATAAAAGCATCCTTACACTTATCCCAAGAATCAATACTATTTCTAGGCAAGGATGAAAACCAAGTTTTAGCACGATCTCGTAGTGAGAACGGAAATAATTTCAATTTGACAATATCATTATCCACATATTTTTTCTTTTGCATATCACAAAGTTCAACAAAAGTTTTTAGATGGGATGCAGCATCTTCATTAGGACTACCAGAAAATTGTTCTTTCATAACAAGATTAAGCAAACCAGCATTAATGTCACACGAATCCGCACTAGTGGCGGGAGGAGCAATAGGAGTACTAATAAAATCATTATTATTAGTATTGGAAAAGTCACACAATTTTGTATTTTCTTGAGACACCGCGATGAAGCAAATAAACTAGCAAACAAGCAACGGAAATATTTTTGTGTTTTTGTAAAAATAAATTAGAAGTGGGGGAGATGAAAACGAGGGGCAAATGCAAATAAAAAGGCAAATAAAATAAATGCAAGTGGATGATAGTTTGTGCAAAGGTACTTGATAATTTTGTTGATGTCCCTGTAGCTTACCGCTCCCCCGCGCAGAGTGTTTTAAGAGCGCTCCCCCGCGCACAGGTTATACAAAAACACCATCAAGGATAAGACTACGCAGCAGGAAGCGATTAAAGTTTTAGGACTTAGCTTTCGCAAGGAATTTCAGCCGCCCCCGCTTCTTCTTGGGCGCCATGACGATGAAGACGATCAAAAACTGACGCGCTGACCGCTAGATCGGGTTCGCGCAACCTCTCCCCCTACCTGGCGCGCCAAAGATGTCGGCGTACGACACCTATGGGACCGTGTGGATCCCTTTTACGGTTCGGCAGGGTAAAAAATCCCCGCGTTGATCGTTGGATCCGCTCTTTGTGTACATCTTTTCCCCAGCCGAACCGTAAAAGGGATCCACACGGTCCCATAGGTGTCGTACGCCGACAGGAGGAAACAGGCTTCTCTTCGAGCGCCTACGGTCGAAACGGGGTCCTGTTCATCTGGAGGGGTGTGGCGTACCGCAAAACGGGACTCCACGGGCTACTATTCATCCACCGTCGACTTCCTCCAGCCTCCACCGGCTACTGTTCATCCAGCCTCCACGGGGTCCTATTCATCCACCCCCAACCGGCTGGGGTGTGGCGGCCTCCTCGGGGTCCTGTTCATCCAGCGGCAACCGCCTACACGACCGGGGTACTGTTCATCCAACCCCCGCCGGTTGGGGTGGGGCGTACGAGCAGGCGGCAGCAACGGGAACTATTCATCCATAGCCAACCAACCGGCTAGGTCAACTCACCATGTCTCACGCAAGGGGCTCGATCGATGCAACAGCAGTCTTGACTCGTTCTACGTATCGCGCGCGCGGCAGCAACGGGCACTGTTCATCGAGAGGCAACCCAACACCGGCTGGCTACGTCATGCACGGGGGCTCGATCGGCTTCAGTAAGCAGCGAGAAGGATCGATCGGGTTCACTTAGCAGCGAAGGAATCGCTTGGGTTCAGTTAGCAGCGAAGGGATCGATCAGCTTCAGTATGTAGTGGGATCGATCGCTCGTGTTCAGTACGTAGCTAGTGCGATCGCTCGGGTTTAGTAAGCGAACGCCTTGCTCTGGTTCAGTTAGCGAATGCCTCGCACACACGCACGTATGAGAGAAACGCGCAAACCACACTGCATCGCTCGGCCCCGACCACCCACCATAACTGGGAACTCCCCGAAAATTTCCTCGCCCTCACTTCTACCATGATTTTTTACGTTATGGACGGCCCAAAGATTGTCATGCAGGTGTGTCTCTGGTCCGCCCAGGACGAAAAGCCCATTTTCTGTCATAATTTTTTGTCATAGAAGTAGGAGCCCACAACGTCTATGATGATACATGTTTTTGTCACAATTATCATCATAGAAGTGTCATATCCATGACAGAAAAAGTTTTCGTTTGGGCCATAATGTCACGGATGTGTCTTTTTTTTGTAGTGCAACCAGCACAAGTTCTTCAAACCATTCCTCTTTCCTGGCCCTTCGGGTCTGGGGGCTGGATATCCTCGACCTTTCCCCCCGTGCAATCGGGGGCTTTGAGTTCTTGTACGTTGCAATAGACAAGTTCACAAAGTGGCCTGAGGTGGAGCCTGTAAGGAAGGTCACGGCACAGTCAGCCATCAAGTTCTTCAAGGGATTGGTTGCTCGTTTTGGCATACCAAATAGGATCATCACCTACAATGGCACCCAATTCACGAGTCACGCCTTCACAGCATATTGTCAAGAACTTGGCAGCAAAATTTGCTATGCCTCTGTTGCTCACCCGAGAAGCAATGGGCAAGCAGAAAGAGCCAATGCTGAAGTGCTGCTGTGACACCCCTTTTGAATACAGTGGACGACCACTATATTCATCAGGGAGGCTGCATGCGCTAGCCCAGGAATCCACCTGGCGCATGCTTTTACAATCCTTGAGTAACAGTGTAAGAGCAAGTCGACCAAAGGGATGCTTTATTGCTATATACACTATTACATCACTACTGTTCCAAGTCTCAACAAGGTGTTGAGGTCGGAACGGTCTGGTGTAACACCCCTGTGTAAAGAACTACAGTGATCTTCATGTTAATGCTAAGCTATTTTGTTTTGCAAAGAATGATCACAGTGGAATCATATCTCATTTCAAATTCCTTCACTGAAATCAAATTCAATTTGTAAGTGAAATTTAAAGTAGCACAAACATGGTTGCAAAATAGTTCATCATTTAGCAAATATTCCATAACAATTATTTGTTAAGGAAAACAACATCACTTATTTTCTTAAATGGGCTATATCAATTAAAACAGTGGCAATTCAGCATTTTTAAATGCTTTTCCATTTATGAAAAATTCAAACAAATTCAAATGCCTCCCAAATTTTTTGTGGCAGTGCCAAATATTGCAATGCATTAAAATGGCCAAGTCCCATATTTTACAAAAATCATTTGCTGGCTAAAAGAAATGCAAAACAGCAGCTGGTAAAAGAAAACATAAAAGGACTAAAAGAAATAAAGAAAAGGGCCACTGTGTACTGGGCCTTAGTGCACAGTGTGCAGGCCCAGCCCATCAGCGCCGTCGTCGTCTCCCTCCTCCAGCTGTCGACGCCGCGTGCTCTGACCGCCGTTCCCGCCGTGACAGCTCGCCACCCGCACCGCTACAGGCACCGCGGGAGGATAAGAACGCCGACGTTGTGCCTCGGGACACGGTCAGGTCCTTATCCCCCCATCCCTCGCGCTGCTTCTTCCTCCTCCCGCGTAGCCGTCACCGTCGCCTCGCCACCCGCGTAGCCGCAGGGCTCCCCGCGCCTAGCCGTCGTATCCTGGAGCTGCGTCGTGCTCCGCTACATTGACTACGCCATCGGCCTCGAGCTCATCGCCCCTGCGTCGCCGGGATCGAGCCGTCGTCTACCTCGGGATCCGCCGGCGTTCGTCATCAAGTCCGACCACCCTGCTGCTCCTAACCTTTCGCCGGCCTTTCTTGAGCCTCCCGGTGAGCTCCTGCACCTCTCCCTTCCCCACTTGGGCTCGATCTCGAGCTGGAGCCGCTGCCACCATTCTTGCTGAAGCTCGCAGCCACTGCCATGCTCACCGTCGTAGCCACAGCAGCCACCGCTCGTGCCCGAGCACTGCATCGAGCTCCTGGAGCTCGTAGGAACCCAACGCCGCCTCCCGCTTGCCTTGCCGTGCGTTGCATCGCCGTTCGCCATCGCACCCGATTTCGGCAGTTCGCCGCGTTCGTCGCTGCCGCCGCTACAGGCCGTCTCCGGCGCTCCCACCGGTACCATTCGACACGGCGTTGAACGCCCGATCCAACGCAACCAGCCGCATGCAAAATGGTCGCCTGTAGGCATTTTCCGACGAAGCCCGTGCCCTCCGCCGTGGTTTTGGCCACCGGCGGCTATACACCGGCGCCACCACTGACGTGGCTGGTTCTGGGGCCCACCGTAGGCCACTGCCAGTGGGTCCCATGGGCCCGGTGATTGGGTTGACCTGGTCAACGTGCTAACAGGGCAGCCCCCAGTCACTGACAAGTAGGCCCCACGCGCTTAATTAATCTGGTTTTAAAAATAACTTAATCTCCTAATTAATCTGACACTAACAGTGGGTCCCACTAGTTAATTAACATAATTAGTCAATGACAGGTGGGACCCCTGGTCAGTTTGACCAGTCAAAGTCCACAGTTGACTGCTGACTGTGCAGTCAACTAGGCCCCACTGTCAGCCCCTGTTACAAATGGCTGGGTACACTTCTGGGTGTATCTAGCATTTATCCATTTAATTTCGAATTTAGATTAATTCCAAAAATTCCAGAAATTGTTTAAAACTTTGAAAAATCCTATAAAATAATCCGTCGCTCGGATGAAAATAATTTATATATGAAAAATGATCAGAAAAATAAGACGAATCCGAATATGCCATCCACATACCTGTCACATGCCTCCAATACTGCTAACATGGAATCTTCCCCTCCGGGTCGTCTGTCCGATAATTGCCTAAAGCCAGGAAAATATTCCCAAATATTTTCCCGCTCCGTCTGTAACGTGTAGCACTGCGTTAGGTCACCCCTAGCACCGCATATCGCCATGTCATGCATCTGTAATGCATATGTGTGCTTTATATTTATTGTTTCTTCCCCTTCTTCTCTCCGGTAGACTCCGAGACTGACGCTGCTCGCGAGTACGACTATGCTCCTGACGTCCAGCCCCTTTCAGCAGAGCTTCCAGGCAAGCAAAACCCCCTTCATCATTCCTATATCGCCCAGTCTTTCTCTCTCGTGCTTGCATTAGATTTTGCTACTATGTTCGATAGCTCCTATTCTGATGCATAGCCTGTTTTTGTAACTGTTGTTGATACTTTACCTGCTATCCTATATTGCTTAGTATAGATTGGTTAGTGATCCATCGGTGGCCCCACACCCTTGTCCGTGTTGCCATGCCTTGCTTCCGGATGTTTCGATCAACGTGATCGATGTGCAGAGACCGACACAGCACTGCACCCCCTTAGTTGTACGACTCTGCAGAGCTACTATCGAGTGCCGAGGGTGATACCTCTTACCTCACTTCTCATGATATCTCTGTAGTGTAGTTAATCGACTGTGGATTACAGAGGGTGATTCCTTGCTCTCCACTCCCGATGATGACTCTGTCGTGCAACATCTCAAGTGTGAATCCATCGAGGGTGATTCCTCCAAATTCACCTTGATGGTTACATCGAGTAGGAATCCAACGAGGGTGATTCCTCGGATTCCCCCTTGATGTTATGGACACACGGATACCCCTGTCTTTACTTTAGTCCCTTGTTGAAGTCGGGTCGACCCCGAGGGGTACCCGCGAGAGATGTGAAGTCGGGTTCACCGTGAGGGTACCCGCGAGATAATTACGCGGCACGGCCGGGCAGGCAGAGACCGCCCCAGGAGAGGGATGGGCTTGGCCCTTGCCGTAAGTCCGCGAGACGGGGTGACAGGAGCACTGATCATCACCGCGCGCTCCCAACACACTAATGGGTTTGGATATGTGATCTGAGTAGGCCTCTGGCCTTTTCACACTAACCACCACGCGGGATAAGTTATCGGCACTCGGCGTCGTACGATTCTCCCAAAAGCTCTGTCGGACGTCCAGTTCAGCATTGTGGCCGGGCCGGATCGCGCCATCCAGGCAGAGGTGGTGCTGGTATCCCCCTACGCACAACGACCCGGAGTGCAAAGGGCGATGGACCCAAGACCCCTGAGCGCTTAGGATGTAGACCGGCGGGGACCTCTCTGCGGAGCCTAGGTAGGACTACGGCATGTCGATCAGCCGAGGCCGGGCATGACCCAGAAAAGTGTGTCCGGCCAGAGTTAATCGAGCGTGTCGGGTAAGTTGGTGCACCCCTGCAGGGAAGTTATCTATTCGAATAGCCGTGTCCACGGTAACAGGACGCTCGGAGTTGCATCCCGATCAACTACAACTTGAACTGGATACTTGTGATACTTAATTGATATTATGGCTCCGGGATCGCTTTCTCGTAGGGAGTTGAGGAAGGATCTCTAGGCGTTGCTAATATATACTTATTACTTTATTATATGCTAATCTGCACTCTTCTAATGCTGCAAGACGCTGCAAGATGCTAGTCTTCGATAGGCTAAGGTTCCCCTCTATTCTAGCATTTCTGCAGTTTAGTCCACAGATACATCCCCTTCCCTTTGATACCGATGCATACTTAGTATAGATCTAATGTAAGTCTTGCGAGTACTTTGGATGAGTACTCACGATTGCTTTGCTACCTTTTACCCCCCTACTCGATTGCTGCGATCAGATGACGGAGTCCCGAAGACAGCTGATCCCGTCGACGACTACTACCACACCAACGGTGCCTACTACTACGTGGAGACCGACGATCAGGAGTAGTTTAGGAGGCTCCCAGGCAGGAGGCCTGCGCCTTTTTGATCTAGTTGTCGTTGTTTTGCTCAGCCTTCTTAAGGCAAACTTGTCTAGTTATGTCTGTACTCAGATATTGTTGCTTCCGCTGACTCTTTTGTATTCGAGCTTAAGTATTCGAGCCCTCGAGGCCCCTGGCTTGTAATATAAAGCTTGTATTATTTTATTTTTGTGTCCAGAGTTGTGTTGTGATATCTTCCCGTGAGTCTCTAGGCTTGATCATGCGCATTTGCATGTATGATTAGTGCACGATTAAGTCGGGGGCGTCACAAGTTGGTATCAGAGCCGAATGCCTGCAGGAAGCCCCTTTCCAACTCCTTGACCGAAGTTGAGTCTAGTCTTTAAAAACTGTTTTACTAACATTGTTCTGTGGCTTGCAGGCCCACATCGCAAATGGTTGGGATTAGGATATTTTATTCCTCTCCTTTACTCTGGGATTCTGATCTCTCTTCTATTCGGGTTAAAGATTTTACTAACTCTAACATTAGGTTCTCGTGTTCACATCCACCCGGAGAGCTGGACTACCTGCAACTATTTCATTAACTGTCTCACACATCATACACATACTGTCTTTTGACATCTTTGAACTCCTTGAGCTTAAGGAGGAAATCGATAAATCACTTCGCAAGGGTTTCATTCGTCCCAATTCCTCTGCTTGGGGAGCACCTTCTCTCTTTGTCAAGAAGAAAGATGGTACGAATCGGTTGGTCCAAGATTACCGACCTATCAATCAGGCAACCATTCAGAATAAGTATCCGCTTCCTCGGATCAATGATGTGTATGGTCAACTAGCTGGTTCCTCAGTATTCTCTAAACTCGACTTAAGGTTGGGTTATCACCAGATCCGAGTTCATGAAGAGGATATTCCGAAGACCGCTTTCGTTACTTGCTATGGTTCATACGAGTACACCATCATGTCCTTTGGCTTAACCAATGCTCCAGCAACGTTCTCCCGCCTGATGAATTAAATCTTCATGGATTACCTCGATAAGTTCGTCGTGGTTTATCTGGATGATATCCTGGTATATTCCAAGAATAAGGAAGAACATACTGAACATCTTCGTCTTGTGCTAGAAAAGTTTCGGGAGCATCAGCTATATGCCAAATATTCCAAGTGTGAATTCTGGTTATCTGAAGTGACCTATCTTGGTCATGTGATTTCCAAGGATGGTATTGCTGTTAATCCAGAATGAGTTCAGGCTATTCTTGACTGGACTTCTCCGAAGAATGTCAAGCAAGTCAGAAGTTTTCCCGGACTCGCAAGCTATTGCCACCGCAGTTTTCTCACATCCACGATCTCTTCCATGTGTCACAAATTCGCCGTTGCTTCAAGGATCCACACCATGCAGTGGATCATCAAATGCTCAAATTGCAAGATGATCTCTCTAATTATAAAGAGCATCCGATCCGCATTCTTGATCAAGCTAAACGTCGGACCCGTCAGAGGGCAACCAAGTTCCTTAAAGTGCAGTGGTCGAATCACACTGAAGATGAAGCCACTTGGGAACGTGAAGATCGCCTACGGGAAGAATACCCCGACCTTTTCCCTTCTACCTCCTGAATTCTCAGGACGAGAATTTCTTTTAGAGGAGGAGAATTGTAACACCCCTGTGTAGTGAACTACAGTGATCTTCATGTTAATGCTAAGCTATTTTGTTTTGCAAAGAATGATCACAGTGGAATCATATCTCATTTCAAATTCCTTCACTGAATTCAAATTCAATTTGTAAGTGAAATTTAAAGTTGCACAAACATGGTTGCAAAATAGTTCATCATTTACCAAATATTCCATAACAATTATTTGTTAAGGAAAACAACATCACTTATTTGCTTAAATGGGCAATAGCAATTAAAACAGTGGCAATTCAGCATTTTTAAATGCTTTTCCATTTATGAAAAATTCAAACAAATTCAAATGCCTCCCAAACTTTTTGTGGCAGTGCCAAATATTGCAATGCATTAAAATGGCCAAGTCCCATATTTTACAAAAATCATTTGCTGGCTAAAAGAAATGCAAAACAGCAGCTGGAAAAAGAAAACAGAAAAGGACTAAAAGAAATAAAGAAAAGGGCCACTGTGCACAGTGTGCAGGCCCAGCCCATCAGCGCCATCGTCGTCTCCGTCCTCCAGCTGTCGATGCCGCGCGCTTTGGCCGCCGTTCCCGCCGCACCAGCTCGCCGCCCGCGCCGCTACAGGCACCGCTGGAGGATAAAAACGCCAGTGCCGCGCCTCGGGACACGGCCAGGTCCTTATCCCCCATCCCTCGCGATGCTTCTTCCTCCTCCCGCCATGGCTGCCACTGCCGTTGCCGTCGCCTCGCCGCCCGCGTAGCCGCAGGGCTCCCCGCGCCCAGCCGTCGTGTCCTGGAGCTGCGCCATTCTCCTCTACGTCGACTACACCATCGGCCTCGAGCTCATCGCCCCTGCGTCGCCAGGATCGAGCCGTCATCTATCTCGGGATCCGCCGGTGTTTGTCATCAAGTCCGACCACCCTGCTGCTCCTAACCTTTCACCGGCTTTTCTTGAGCCTCCCGGTGAGCTCCTGCACCTCTCCCTTCCCCGCTTGGGCTCGATCTCGAGCTGCAGCCACTGCCGCCATTCTTGCCAAAGCTTGCCGCCGCTGCCATGCTCCCGTCGTAGCCACAGCAGCCACCGCTCACGCCCGAGCACTACATCGAGCTCCTGGAGCTCGTAGGAACCCAACGCCGCCTCCCGCTTGCCTTGCCGTGCGCTGCATCGTCGTTCGCCATCGCACCCGATTCCGGCCGTGCGCCGTGTTCGTAGCCGCCATCAATACAGGCTGTCTCCAGTGCTCCCACCGGTACCATTCGACACGGCATTGAACGCCCGATCCAATGCAACCAGCCGCACGCAAAATGGTCGCCTGTAGGCGTTTTTCGACGAAGCCCGAGCCCTCCGTCGTGGTTTTGGCCACCGGCGGCTAAACGCCAGCGCCGCCGCTGACGTGGCTGGCCCTAGGGCCCACCCTGGGCCACTGCTAGTGGGTCCCATGGGCCCCGTTGACTGGGTTGACCTGGTCAACGTGCTGACTGGGCAGCCCCCAGTCTCTGACAAGTAGGCCCCACGCGCTTAATTAATCTGGTTCTAAAAATAACTTAATCTGCTAATTAATCTGACATTGACAGTGGGTCCCACTAGTTAATTAACATAATTAGTTAAAATTAAACCTCTGTTAAAGAAGTCTGTCAATGACAGGTGGGACCCCCTGGTCAGTTTGACCAGTCAAAGTCCACAGTTGACTGCTGACTGTGCAGTCAACTGGGCCCCACTGTCAGCCCCTGTTACAAATGGCTGGGTACACTTCTGGGTGTATCTAGCATTTATCCATTTAATTTCGAATTTAGATTAATTCCAAAAATTCCAGAAATTGTTTAAAACTTTGAAAAAACATATAAAATAATCCGTAGCTCGGATGAAAATAATTTATATATGAAAAATGATCAGAAAAATAAGACGAATCCGAATATGCCATCCACATACCTGTCACATGCCTCGAACACTGCTAACATGGAACCTTCCCCTCCGGATCGTCTGTCCGATAATTGCCTAAAGCCGGGAAAATATTCCAAAATATTTTCCCGCTCCGTCTGTAACATGTAGCACTGCGTTAGGTCACCCCTAGCACGGCATATCGCCATGTCATGCATCTGTAATGCATATGTGTGCTTTATATTTATTGTTTCTTCCCCTTCTTCTCTCCGGTAGACTCCGAGACTGACGCTGCTCCCGAGTACGACTACGCTCCTGACGTCCAGCCCCTTTCAGCAGAGCTTCCAGGCAAGCAAAACCCCCTTGATCATTCCTATATCGCCCAGTCTTTCTCTCTCGTGCTTGCATTAGATTTTGCTACTTTGTTCGATAGCTCCTATTCTGATGCATAGCTTGTTTTTGTAACTACTGTTGATACTTTACCTGCTATCCTATATTGCTTAGTATAGATTGGTTAGTGATCCATCGGTGGCCCCACACCCTTGTCCGTGCTGCCATGCCTTGCTTCTGGATGTTTCGATCAACGTGATCGATGTGCAGAGACCGACACAGCACCACACCCCCCTTAGTTGTATGACTCTGCAGAGCTACTATCGAGTGCCGAGGGTGATACCTCTTACCTCACTTCTGATGATATCTCTATAGTGTAGTTAATCGACTGTGGATTACAGAAGGTGATTCCTCGCTCTCCACTCCCGATGATGACTCTGTCGTGCAACATCTCAAGTATGAACCCATCGAGGGTGATTCCTCCAAGTTCACCTTGACGGTTACATCGAGTAGGAATCCAACGAGGGTGATTCCTCGGATTCCCCATGATGTTATGGACACACGGATACCCCTGTCTTTACTTCAGTCCCTTGTTGAAGTCGGGTCGACCCCGAGGGATACCCGCGAGAGATGTGAAGTCGGGTTGACCGTGAGGGTACCCGCGAGATAATTACGCGGCATAGCCGGGCAGGCAGAGACCGCCCCAGGAGAGGGATTGGCCTGGCCCTTGCCATAAGTCCACGAGACGAGGCGACAGGAGCACTGATCGTCACTGCGCGCTCCCAACACACTAATGGGTTTGGATATGTGATCTGAGTAGGCCTCTGGCCTTTTCACACTAACCACCACACGGGATAAGTTATGGGCACTCGGCGTCGTACGATTCTCTTGAAAGCTCTGTCAGATGTCCAGTTCAGCATTGTGGCCGGGCCGGATCGCACCATCCACGCAGAGGTGGCGCTGGTATCCCCCTGCGCACAACGACCCGGAGTGTAAAGGGCGATGGGACCAAGACCCCTGAGCGCTTAGGATGTAGACCAGTGAGGACCTCTCTGCGGAGCTTAGGTAGGACTATGGCTTGTCGATCAGTCGAGGCTGGGCATGACCCAGAAAAGTGTGTCCGCCCAGAGTTAATCGAGCGTGTTGGGTAAGTTGGTGCACCCCTGCAGGGAAGTTATCTATTCGAATAGCCGTGTTCACGGTAACAGGACGCTCGGAGTTGTATCCCGATCAACTACAACTTGAACTGGATACTTGTGATACTTAATTGATAATATGGCTCCGGGATCGCTTTCTCGCAGGGAGTCGAGGAAGGATCTCTGGGCGTTGCTAATATATACTTGTTACTTTATTATATGCTAGTATGCACTCTTCTAATGCTGCAAGACACTGCAAGATGCTAGTCTTCGATAGGCTAAGCTTCCCCTCTATTTTGGCATTTCTGCAGTTTAGTCCACAGATACAGCCCCTTCCCTTTGGTACCGATGCATACTTAGCATAAATCTGATGTAAGTCTTGCAAGTACTTTGGATGAGTACTCACGGTTGCTTTGCTACCTTTTTCCCCCTACTCGATTGCTGCGATCAAATGACGGAGTCCCGAAGACAGCTAATCCCGTCGACGACTACTACCACACTGACGGTGCCTACTACTACGTGGAGACCGACGATTAGGAGTAGTTTAGGAGGCTCCCAGGAAGGAGGTGATACATCTCCAACGTATTTATAATTTATGAAGTAATCATGCCATATTTATTATAGTTTTGTATGATTTTGGTGCACTTTTATATGGATTTTATATGATTTTCATGGACTAACATATTGACCTAGTGCCCAGTGCCAGTTGTTGTTTTCTGCTTGTTTTTGGTTTTCCAGAAAATCCATATCAAACGAAGTCCAAATGCAGCAAAACTTTTTGACGATGTTTTCTGGAAGGAAATAGACCCAGGAAGCTTTGGAGGAGCAGCAGAAGAGCCACAGGGGCCCCACGAGCCACCTGGGAGCACCTGCCCCCCCAGGCGCGCCCTGGTGCCTCGTTGGCCCCCTGTGGCACCTCTTTGCGTGATTCCAACGCTGAAAAATAATATATATTTAGAAACCCCCGAAAGTTAACCTAGATGAGTTTTTACGCCGCCGCAAGCCTCTGTACCAAGGATATCCCATCTGGAGCCCTTTTCCGGCACCCTGCCAGAGGGGGGAATCATCACCGGAGGGCATCTTCATCATCCCGGCGGTCTCCATGACGAGGAGGGAGTAGTTCACCCTCGGGGCTGAGGGTATGTACTAGTAGCTATGTGTTTGATCTCTCTCTCTCTCTCGTGTTCTTGATTTGGCATGATCTTGATGTATCGCGAGCTTTGTTAATATAGTTGGATCATATGGTGTTTCTTCCCTCTCTATCCTTGTTGTGATGAATCGAATCTTTCCCCTTTGTGTTTTCGTTATTGTCGGATTGAATATTTCAGATTTGAGAACACTTGATGTATGTCTTGCATATGAATACCCGTGGTGACAATGGGGTATTATATTGATTCACTTGATATATGTTTTGGCACTCAACTCGCGGATTCCCGCGGTTACATTGGGGTAATCTATGCATATGGGTTGATGCACGTTTTCATTATCTTTTCTCTGATAGAAACTTTGGGGTGCTCCTTGGAGTTCTTTGTGTGGATTGAATATTATGATCTGAAGTTGTTTGATGCATATCGAATAATCAACTCACGGATACTTGTGGTGACATTGGAGTATCTAGGTGACATTAGAGTTGGTTGATGCGTATCATATGGTGTTATTTTAGTACGAACTCTAGGGCTGTTCGTGACACTTATAGGAATAGCTCAATAGATTGATCGGAAAGGATAACTTTGAGGTGGTTTCGTACCCTACAACAATTTCTATCTTATGTTCTCCGTGAATAGGAACTTTGGAGTGATTCTTTATCGCACGTTGAGGGATTGTCATATGATCCAATTATGTTAGCACTGTTGAGAGATTGCACTAGTGAAAGTATGAACCCTAGGCCTTATTTCTAAGGATTGCAATACCGTTTGTGCTCTGTTTTATCACTTGCTACCTTGCTGATTTTTTATTTTCAGATTACAAAAACCTATATCTACTATCCATACTACACTTGTATCACCATTTCTTCGCCGAACTAGTGCACCTATACAATTTACCATTGTATTGGGTGTTGGGGACACAAGAAATTTCTTGTATTTGGTGGCAGGGTTGTTTGAGAGATACCATCTTCATCCTACGCCTCCCACGGATTGATAAACCTTAGGTCATCCACTTGAGGGAATATTGCTACTGTCCTACAAAACTCTGCGCTTGGAGGCCCAACACGAGTCTACAAGAATAAGTTGTGTAGTAGACATCAAGCTCTTTTCTAGCGCCATTGCCGGGGAGGTGAGTGCTTGAAGGTATATCTTTAGATCTTGCAATTGAATCTTTTAGTTTCTTTATTATCACTAGTTTGGTTTTATAAAAAGAAAACTAAAAAAATGTAATTGAGGTTGCCTCATATTATTCATCTTTATAATGTCTTTCTTAAAAATAATGGATCGGAAAATTGTGCTCAATTGTTAGAGGAAGAATTTAATAAAATGTTTAATGCGAGTTCCTTGAATGATGAACATGATTGCAATATTGTTAGTATGAATTCTATGAATATCCATGATGCTAATGATATGCAAAGCCATAAGCTTGGGGATGCTATGTTTGATGAAGATGATATTTTTAGTCCCCCAAGTTTTGATGTGCAAATTTGTTATGATGATTGCATGCCTCCTATTTATGATGATTATATTGATGAAAGTGGATTTGGAGAGGTCATGAATTTATTTAGTGATGATTCCACTATTTTGGAAGAGGTTTCAATTGACTATGATAACAAAGTTGCTATCTATGATGATTATTGTGATGACATGTATGCTATAAAGAATAATGATAACCATGAGACTTGTCATCATGATTTTAATTTTCAATTGGATTATGCCAATCAAGTATCACATGATAGCTATTTTGTTGAGTTTGCTCCCACTATTATGAATGAGAAGAAAATTGCCTGTGTGGAGAGTAATAAAAATTATATGCTTATGTATCATGACAAGAATGCTTTGTGTGATGGATATATTGTTGAATTTCTTCATGATGCTACTGAAAATTATTATGAGAGAGGATCATATGCTTGTAGGTGTTGCAATAATATCAAGTTTCCTCTCTATGTGTTGAAAGTTTTGACGTTATGCTTGTTTTGCCTTCCTATGCTAGTTGATTGTTGCTCACATAAATTATTTGTTCACAAAATACCTATGCATAGGAAGTGGTTTAGGCTTAAATGTGCTTGTCATATGATTCATGATGCTCTCTTTGTGTTTCAATTCTTTACTTTTATGCGAGCATCATTGAAATCATCATGCCTAGCTAAAAAGGCATTAAAGAAAAGCGCGTGTTGGGACACAACCCAACATTTACCCCTACTGTTTTTTTGTGTTCAAATGATTAAGATACTGTGGTAATCATGTTTTATATGTTTTCTTTCAATAATGTGCCAAGTAAAGCCTTTGGGATAGTGTGGATACTTGTTGATTCGATTCTATGCAAAAACAGAAACTTTTGCGTCCAGTGCTGGAATTTCTATTCTGTACTGGAGAGTGAGAACATTCTGAAATTTTTACAGAGAATTGGGTTACAAATTTTTTACGTTTTCCTAATTTTGCAGAATTTTTTGAGGTACATAAATACGGTTTTTAAATCGCCCACTACATGCTGTTCTGTTTTTGACAGATTCTGTTTTCGGTGCATAGTTTGCTTGTTTTAGTATTTCCATAGCTTATATTATGAGATATAAATTGTGGAAATGATAGACTACAGTATGAATTATGTGATAAAAATTATGAATCTTGTCTTGACAATACCTAAGTGGATGATTTATTTTTATCATACTAACCTATCTCACAAGTTCCGTTAAGTTTTGTGTGATTGAAGTTTTCAAGTTTTGGGTGAGATATCGATATGAGGAGAATAAGGAGGGGCAAGACCCTAAGCTTGGGGATGCCCAAGGCACCCCAAGGTAATATTCAAGGAAGACTCAAGCGTCTAAGCTTGGGGATGCCCCGGAAGGCATCCTCTCTTTCGTCTTCAACATTATCGGTAACCTTACTTGGAGCTATATTTTTATTCGTCACATGATATGTGTTTTGCTTGGAGCATCATTTTATTTTGTTGAGATTTGCTTGCTGTTATCAATAATCATGTTTTGTATCTTTTAGTTCAATAAAATGCCAATTATAGCCTTTACCATGCTCAGTTTTCAAGTTCATGTGTTGCTGTTTGCAAACAGAAAGTTTTCTGTTATGTCCAGAATATTCCTG
Organism: Elymus sibiricus; assembly: GCA_039707655.1. Classification (NCBI taxonomy): domain Eukaryota; kingdom Viridiplantae; phylum Streptophyta; class Magnoliopsida; order Poales; family Poaceae; genus Elymus; species Elymus sibiricus. Next base: position 205,262,870 of record CM077668.1, read on the forward strand.
AATAGTCAGAACATGATAAAAATCTGACATTTTTACACAGTAAGCATTCATGAGTTATCTGTCACGTGGTAATTTTTCAGAATTTTTGGAGTTATGGAAGTATGGATTCTTATTCCCCTTTTACAGACTGTTCTGTTTTGGCAGATTTCGGTTATAGTTGCATTGTTTGCATATGTTGCTTGTTTAATCTTTCTATTTTTGGATAGGAGTATTAAATATGAAGAGGCATTTAGTATGCAATGTTTAATTATAATTTTTGTGATTTTCTACAGTAGAGAATGTTGAGGTTTTGAGTTGATTTATACTAACTTATCTCACGAGTTCTTGTTGAGTTTTGTGTGGATGAAGTTTTAAGATTTAGGAGAAGCCACGATATAAGAGGAATTAAGGAGACACAAGAGCTCAAGCTTGGGGATGCCCAAGGCACCCCAAGATAATATTCCAAGAAGTCTCAAGCAACTAAGCTTGGGGATGCCCCGGTAGGCATCCTACCTTTCTTCATCAACACCTATCGGTTAGCCTAAGTTTTTACTTGTTCACATGATATGTGATATTTTTGGAGTGTCCTTTTATTATCATTTTGTTTGTTGTTTGAATAAAATTATCAAGATCTGAAATCTTTATTGAGAGAGAGTCTTCACATAGCTACTTAATTGTTTGACTACTCATTGTTCTTCACTTATATCTTTTTGGAATAGTTTGTCATTTACTCTTTTGCTTCACTTATATCCTGTGAGTAAATTGTGAAAGAATTGAATACCATAAAGTTGAAATTATATGTGCTTCATATGCTTGTATCATGTCTAGTAGTAGTTTCACATTTGGGTTAGAAAGTGAAATCTATTGAAGCTTGACAATCACAATATTGGTCATACAAGCAATTCATGAATGATTAGTGTGAAATCTATTGAAGCTTGACAATACAATCTAGTAGTAGTATCACATTTGGGCGTGTCGATCAGCCGAGGCCGGGCATGACCCAGAAAAGTGTGTCCGGCCAGAGTTAATCGAGCATGTTGGGTAAGTTGGTGCACCCCTGCAGGGAAGTTATCTATTCGAATAGCCGTGTCCATGGTAACAGGACGCTCAGAGTTGTATCCCGATCAACTACAACTTGAACTGGATACTTGTGATACTTAATTGATATTATGGCTCCGGGATCGCTTTCTCGCAGGGAGTCGAGGAAGGATCTCTAGGCGTTGCTAATATATACTTATTACTTTATTATATGCTAATCTGCACTCTTCTAATACTGCAAGACGCTGCAAGATGCTAGTCTTCGATAGGCTAAGCTTCCCCTCTATTCGGGCATTTCTGCAGTTTAGTCCACAGATACATCCCCTTCCCTTTGATACCGATGCATACTTAGCATAAATCTGATGTAAGTCTTGCGAGTACTTTGGATGAGTACTCACGGTTGCTTTGCTACCTTTTTCCCCCTACTCGATTGCTGCGATCAGATGACGGAGTCCCGAAGACAGCTGATCCCGTCGACGACTACTACCACACCGACGGTGCCTACTACTACGTGGAGACTGACGATCAGGAGTAGTTTCGGAGGCTCCCAGGCAGGAGGCCTGCGCCTTTTCGATCTAGTTGTCGTTGTTTTGCTCAGCCTTCTTAAGGCAAACTTGTCTAGTTATGTCTGTACTCATATATTGTTGCTTTCGCTGACTCTTGTGTAATCGAGCTTAAGTATTCGAGCCCTCGAGGCCCCTGGCTTGTAATATAAAGCTTGTATTATTTTATTTTTGTGTCTAGAGTTGTGTTGTGATATCTTCCCGTGAGTCTCTGGGCTTGATCGTGCGCATTTGCGTGTATGATTAGTGCATGATTAAGTCGGGGGCGTCACATCTGGGTAATTGGGGTGACTACCTCAGATATGACTGCAGTGGAAAGTTCTACAATGGTAGCGGCACAGTCCTAGCACGCGTCCATTCCACAAGGATCTGACCAGGTGCTCTCTCGCCTAGTGTCATATCAACTGGGTCTCCTTAAGGGCTTCCTACCTAGCCATGTTAAAAGCCATGAGTACATTGAATGTACTCGCAAGTCAATAGTATCCCGCAGTCTCACCAAAGAAACACAACAAGTTACTCAAGCATGAGACTGCTCTCATGCCAACAACTATAATAACAACTAGCATGAGCATCTATCAAGTCATATCTACTGAAGTAAAACAGAAATCAGCATACAAAGCTTGGACTAGTAATATAAACAGTGCAACCATGCTAAGCTAAAGCTTATACGTAACGTGATCACATGCTAAGCTAAAGTCTGTCCACCGATGTGATCCATGCAACAACTTAGTAAACACTTGTAAGAACAACCGTACAATAGCAACACTAGCATACGATGATCACTACTAGACAAAAGTCTTTCCCACAGAGTGATCATTGAGTCTAAATTTATTACTCCGAAAGAAAATATTACTACTGCTCAGTAAAAGCTTGAAATAATAACAGCATAACACCAGTAAGAACAACATAAACAGTAAACAAGTCAAGTTACTATCTTGCGGTCTTTCAACCGTCTTTCTCAAGTCCTTGGTCAAGTCCTGACATCCAGATGCTGGCTGCTTGCACCAAATCCTTACCTTACCAACTTTAATTATTGCAGTTCATACCTCCGACTAGATGCTCCCAGTGTGACTTTCCCAAACTATGTCCATTACCGAGGATGCGGCTAGTTAACTAGTTCCTAAACACACACTCTGCAGAGGCTGTACACTTTACCCACATCATGGACTCTAAGTCTAACAAATCCTATTTATAGCATGAAACTCTAACCGTGTTTCTGACCCCCCACAGGCTAGCCCCGGGAGAGAGGATCTGGGTCCTTGCCACCTCGTGCACCACTTTTCTCCCCTCGGGGATTTCAACTTTCATGTACACTCAACCTGACCCAGGCTCTCTTGACTAGACGGTAACTTCCACGCTAAAGGAAGTCTACACATCTCAGTTTCCCTCTTTGGAACCACGCGAAAGAGACATAACTACAAACAAAATAGGGCCTTCCCATTCAGGCAAATATGGTTGTACGGGTTAGTTCGGTCATGTGGCACCATTTTCTCATTTGTTTGGAGGAGGTTGTTAATCAATTTATTACTGTACCAGGGTGTGTCCGCAACATTAAACTTGCAATAAGTAAATAAAGAATAGTAATAAGTAAAAATAATAGGTAACAACCTAACTCCAGTAGGGTTTCAACTGGTATGTAGGGACAAGCATAAGTAAGCATTTATACTATAACAGAAGTAAACAACTGAAAGTAAATAACAGCAAGTAAACAAATCAAGCAAAAGTTGTCGGCAGGGACCGACAAAACAAAGCCAAAAACACACAAGAATAACAACGGGTGAAAACTAAGGGTCTGCATCAGAGAAATTGACTTGCCTTCGTACCTGGGGCCTATCAAGGGGGTTTACCGATAGTGCCCGGTAGCAACGGGAAGGGTTGCGGTGCTCCGAAATGGCCTATAAAGGACCAAGGGTAAAATGTTAATTTAACTATGTGCAAATTTAGTGAGAGTGGTCTCAATAGAAGGTGCTCGACGAGTAGAGAACGTGAGCATTGGTTTCATCAAAAACGGAGTAACGATGAAGGAGATATGAGGTGTGGAAGGGGAAGGACTAATCTATAAATAAAATAATTACCAGGAGGCCCCTGGCATTGCTGCTGCTGGCACCTTCTCTGGAAATACGCTTTCCAGAAGGGAAAGCGTATTCCTATTTAATGTGTTTTCAAGCACAGAAAATGCCTTTCTCTGCACTACGTTTTCTCCAAACGAAAATATACCAGTCTGATTGCACTTCCACTTAAACTGCCTGGGCCCAGCGGTCAGAGGCACATACCTCTTCTTTCTCCCTTACAGGCGGGGCCCACTACTTCTTCTCTCTCCTCCTGGCGCCGTCGTCTTCTTCCTCTCGACAGGAACAGAGGAGGGCTCAGCTGGCGTTGTTTCTGCTGCTCCGGTGGACGGGAGGGCAGGGCGAGGCCAGGGATCGACTCCTGGTTCCTCACCGCGCCCGTGGGTGGTGAAGATGGGGCCAGGGGTGTCCGGAGTGGGGTGCGGCGACCATGGCCGAGGGCGGCAGCCTCGGGCCAGTGGGGGTGCTCCGGTGGTGGAATCGGCCGGGCACGGGGGCAGGCGTTCTTGCCGTGGAGTAAGGAGTCCAGAGAAGGGCTCGGGGGGGGAGGAGAAGGCCGGAGTGGCGCTAATTTTGGCCGAAGCCGTGCGGTGGCTGGAGGCCATGCAAGAAGGGCGAGAGGCGCGATAGCACGAGGGCGTTGGCCGGTAATGGTAGGGGGAAGAGAGGAGTGGTGCGAGTGTTTGGGGAGGCCTTGGGTGCTCTTTTATAGGCGGAGGAGAGGGCGACGTGTTCGGCCGTCGACGGCCATGGCCGGGGCCGTGAGCTGCAGGGGTAGGCCGGTGCAGGCTAGTTCGTCACGGGGCAGCAAGAGGGGTAGGCCGGCGTAGCTGCAAAACCGGAGAGGAGGGGGGACGGGGGGCTCGGCCGAGAGCACAGACGAACAGTGCTCCGGCGAGGTTAGAGGAGTTTGGAGGCATCCGACGGCTCGGCTGGCGCGGGGCTAGCTCCTGGAAGGCGAGTGGGGGATGGGTTATGCTCTTGACACGCTAGGAGGGGCTGGGGGAGGGCTGGACAGCGAGGCACGTCACGGACGAACAAGAGAGCGCGCGGATGGCATGCTCTACGGTGGTCACCACGGGAATGGCACGCTCTGGCGTGTTCCAGCGTGCATGACCATGTCCAGTAGCTAGGGCATGGTTAGGATGGAGTGTGAATGTGCTGTTTTGGGTCAAGAGAGGTTTAGTTATGAGTGGAGCTTCCAAGTTAGGTTTCTGTCAGTAGGTGTTTGTTGTCTGCCCTTTAAATTTGGTTCTGCCAAACATGCTGAAATTTGGTGGAGCGGAGTATGGTAGGAAGGACTATATGTATGAAATGTTTGGTGGCTAATTGACCAGTGTAGCTAGTACTTCCTTTGTAACCTAGCTTGCTAGTCAGTAGGCTATGGGAGCTTGTTGTGGTCAAATGGATAGGCCATTTGGGCTGGTTTTTGGTGGAGTCTAGTATTCTATGAGTGTGTACATGCATGTAAATCTTGGTGGCAAGGGGGTGAGTCTAAATGGTACTTCCTGTACAACCTGACAGTATGTACAGAAACTTGCACAGGATGCTGAGGCCAAATGGTGAAGCCTATAAAGCTAAATTTTGGTGTGGTGCAGTACTATATGATGTAGATCATGCATGCAAAATTTGGGAGGAATTTACCGAGGAAAAAGTGCACTTCCTGTAGAACCGGGCTCTCTGGTCCCTATCTTAGGAAATTCACCAAGGCCATATGGAGTGGTGTCATGGGCTATATTTTTTTTGGCATGGGTAATTTGTTATGTTTGAGCATCATGACAAATTTGGGCTCAAGTGGATTGATGCAAAATATACTTCCTTCACAACCTGGCTTGGTGGATGCATTCTTTGGGAAAATTGTGAAGGGAGCTATGGTGGTTGGATGTGCCTCAAATTTGGTGGTCATGCAATATATGGGTGTATGTTGATGTATGCAAAATATGAGCTTCATTGGGTGAAGCTATAATGCACTTGCTATGCAACCTGACATATCTGGCAGAAACCTTGGATGAATTAATCTGGCTAAACATTTTTTTTTGGGTGAAGCTATAATGCACTTGCTATGCAACCTGACAGATCTGGCAGAAACCTTGGATGAATTAATCTGGCTAAACTTTGACTTGGGTGTGAGTGGTGAGGATGAAAATGGTGAAGATATGTGATGGATAAACTTCCAAATTAATTTGGTGAATTTATGTGCAAGGGACAGCGGTGTTGTAGTTCAACTGGGGTCCTAGGGTTTCTGTTAGCAGAAGGGGCTATTAGGGTTTTAGGATGAAAAACCCTAATCCCAAGTAACTAGGCAAGTCACTACTCTAAATGAAACACAAGAGGGCAAATAAAAAGCAAGAACACTAAAAGAAAAAGACATGAGGAAAAACAAGAAAGGAATTTTCCAGAAGGGAAAATCCAGGGTGTTACAGCTGCGAGGTCTCAAGACCACAACATTTGATAGGCTGCACAAGTGTGGAAGACATTGGGTTGAAGAATTGCATGCCGTTCTTTGGTCACTCGGGATGACACCAAATCAAGTGACAGGCCAGACACCCTTCTCCCTTGTCTATGAGGCAGAAGAAGTACTCCCCACAGAACTCACATACGGATCTCCTCGAGTCCAAGCTTTCGACGAAGTAGATCAAGAACAGAGAAGGCATGATGATGTCACACTCTTGGAGGAGGACCGTTCCTGGGCTGTGGTATGTGCTGCACGATACCAGCAAGCTTTGTGCCGCTATCATAGCCGCAAGGTTCGCGCCCGGGGGCTTGAGGAAGGCGACCTTGTTCTTCGAAGGATTCAATCCTCGAAGGGAGCAAACAAGTTGATGCCGAAGTGGGAAGGCCCTTACCGGGTAGTCCAAGTCACTAGGCATGGCTCGGTCCGGCTAGAGACCGAAGATGGCACTCCGGTGCAAAACTCATGGAACATTAAGCATCTTCACAAATTTTACCCGTGAGTCGCAGTTGCCGGGCCTCCCGGCAACAATTTTTGTACAAGTTGGCCGTCAAGGCATGTAATCCTTTGTACCAAGCCGGGCGCAGATCCTGTGCTTAGTGAAATAAAGCTAAGTGTTCCGCAACTTTTGTTCGTGTACATTTATGTTATGTATGTTACAAATGTTGTGTTACATGTACAATCCTTGTATGAAATGATTAACATGCCGTCAAGTGTTCTAGCCGGCTCATTTTTCTCCTCTTTTCCTTAAAGGGCAGAAAAGTTCCTCCGCGCACAATTTTCTAGGGGGGGTGGGAGCAACGGTGTAACACACCAATGACGTTCAAGTAATCATCAAATACAAGAAGAACGGCAAAGAAAGTTAAGTTGCAAAGACTTGAAACATTTAAGTTTTCTTGCTGTTGTCACTTCTTCCTTGAACGATTTCATGTCTTTGTACATAAACCTTCACGCGAAGGAACCTTGTCGGGGCTAGTTGTGCTCCTAGTTGTTTTGAGTCCGCTCAACAACATAGGTGGATGCACTAATAACCGGGAAGGTAAACCATACCGGGAAGTAACATTTCCGGCAAGCTGCTATGGACCCATTCCTCAAGCGTTGCCGGCTAGAGTGTGCGCACCGGGAAGTGTTTCCGGCAAGCGTAGGGTGTAAAAAGTACAAGGACGGAATCACACAAGGAGGAAACATACATTCATTCAAACACAAAGTTATATCGTACATGTGATAAAACAGATTTAACTTGAGATAAATTGTTTATTACATGTGCCGTGGTAGCTGCGGAAATGCAGGAAAGATTTCACTTGCGAAGATGGCCCTCTATTCGGCCGCACTTCTCAGCAGCCGTGTCGGCGATTGGAGTCACAACTTGCCGGGCTGCCTCAAGCTCAGGACTCTCCGGAAGCTTCGTGAAGACTCTGGAGAGGTTGACGCCTAGGTTGTGGTACACAACCTTGGAGAATATCCACAAGATCACGTTGCGCACCAAGATCCTCGCTTCATCTGCAAACTTCCTCGCTTAGCCCTTGTGATAGGTGTCTAGTTCCGCAAGGAGGCCTTCGAAGATGTGAGACAAGATTGTGCTGACGGCTTCACTGGCGTCCACCATGAAGCTCAAGTTTTTCAAGTTCATAATCGCCAGCTATGCGCTGAGGTGCTCGGCGATGCCGACAAGCTTGGCGGTCCAGTCAATGGTGGATTTCTCGATCTATGCAAATCTTCGGCCACCTTTTGGAGACGTTTGGCCTCCTTCAAATCAATTGTCAAGGTCCTCTCCTTAAGATTAGCATGCCTGAGCCCACTCTCGAATCCGCCAATTTGGCCATGCATGTCAAGCTTAGCATCGGTAAGGGTATTGATTTCGTCATCTTTGGACGTCAGAGAGGCTTGATACGTCTCCAACGTATCTATAATTTTTTATTGTTCCATGCTGTTATATTATCAATCTTGGATGTTTTTATATGCATTTACAGCAATTATATATCATTTTTGGAGACTAACCTATTAACTTAGTGCCCAGTGCCAGTTGCTGTTTTCTGCCCTGTTTTTGTTTTACAGAATATCAATACCAAACGAAGTCCAAATGCCACGAAACTTTTTGGAGATTTTTTTTTTGGACATATACAACACTAGAAGCTTCGGGAGGAGGCCAGAAGCCCCAAGGGTGCCCACGAGGCACCAGGGCGCGCCTGGGGGGGGGGCAGGCGCGCCCTGGTACCTTGTGGGGCCCACAGAGCTCCGTTTGACCAAATCAGAAACCCTCAGGGGAGTCCACGAAATACTTTTTCTGCCGCTGCAAGTTTCTGTTCTCGAGAGATCCCATCTGGAGACCTTCTCCGGTACTCCGCCGAAGGGGGAATCGATCACGGAGGGGCTCTACATCAACCTTGCTACCCTTCCGATGATGCATGAGTAGTTTACCACAGACCTCCGGGTCCATAGTTAGTAGCTAGATGGCTTCTTCTCTCTTTTTGATCTTCAATACAATGTTCTCCTCGATGTTCTTGGAGTTCTATCCGATGTAATCACTTTTTGCGGTGTGTTTGTTGGGATCCGATGAATTGTGAGTTTATGATCAGATTATCCATGAATATTATTTGAGTCTTTGCTGCACTCTTTTATGCATGATTATTATAGCCTCGTATTTCTTCTCTGATCTATTGATTTGGTTTGGCCAACTAGATTGATTTATCTTGCCATGGGAAGAGGTGCTTTGTAATGGGTTCGATCTTTCGGTGCTCAATCCCAGTGACAGAAAGGGAGATGACACATATGTATCGTTGCTATTAAGGGTAAAAATATGGGGTTTATTCATACGTGAGTTTATCTTGTCTACATCATGTCATCGTCTTAAGGCGTTACTCCGTTCTTTATGGACTTAATACACTAGATGCATGCTGGATAGCGGTCGATGTGTGGAGTAATAGTAGTAGATGCAGGCAGGAGTCGGTCTACTTGTCTCGGACGTGATGCCTATATACATGATCATTGCCTTGGATATCGTCATGATTATTTGCTTTTCTATCAATTGCCCAACAGTAATTTGTCTACCCATCGTATGCTATTTTTATGAGAGAAGCCTCTAGTGAAACCTATGGCCCCCGGGTCTATCTAAATCATATACTAAAACCCTAAAAATATTTGCTGCACCTTTCTTTTATTTATTTTATTTTGTATTTTTGTTTCAATCTATCTATCTATCACATACAATTTAATCTTGCAATTAACCGCCGAGGGATTAACAACCCCTCGTTTGCGTTGGGTGCAAGGATTTGTTGTTTGTGTGCAAGTACTGCTAACGAGGTGTTGCGTGGTTCTCCTACTGGATTGATAACCTTGGTTTCATAACTGAGGGAAATACTTACCTCTGCCGTGCTGCATCATCCCTTCCTCTTCGGGGATAAAACCAATGCAAGCTACAAGTAGCAGGAAGAATTTCTGGCGCCGTTGCCGGGGAGACATTATCAACATCTATCAAGTACCTTCTCATAAACTCTCATCTCCTTGCATTTATTTGATTTGCCTCTCGTTTTCATCTCCTCCACTTCTAAAAAGTTTTTACAAAAATACAAAAATATTTTCCGTTTGCCTTTTTCTTGTTTGCTATCTTTGCTTGTGTTGCCATGTGCCTTCTATTTGCTTGCATCTTCGCTTGCTAAAAATCTATTGATATGGATCCTCATCCACTTGCTAATCTTTCCAAAAGACCCAATTATGATGAACCAATTGCTAGTGAGTTGAGTGCACTTGATTTCCTTTATGAAGTTTTGCTTGAAAATCATGAATCTGAAAATTGTGATGAAGTGCTGAAAGAAGAAATTTATAAAGTGATTCATGATAGCTCCTTCAATGAAAAGCATGATTGCAATGATGTTATTATAAATTCTATTAGTGTCAATTGAGCTAATGATATGCAAAATCACAAGCTTGGGGATGATAATTTTGTTATGTCCACTACTTATTGCAATGATCATGATTGGGGTGATAATGCTTCCTATGATCTTAAAAAATTATTTAAGCCTCATGATGAATATGTTATTGATGATAAAATTTGCAATACTATTAAAAGTGGGTTTGGAAGAGCGTCAACTTTAGTTGATGATAATTCCACTATTTCGGAAGATTATAAAAAATGTATGCATGTGGATCATCAAGATAATATTTTACATGATAGCTATATTGTTGAATTTGATTATGATCCTACATGTAATTATTATGAGATAGGATAATATGGTTGTAGAAACTTTTATGTTACTCAATTACCTTTCTTGATATTGAGATTATTAGTGTTCCATTCTTCCTATTTGCATATGCTAGATGTTGTTTGTCTTGATAAATTGTTTACTTATAAAAAGCCTATGCATAGGAAGTATATTAGACTTAAATGTGTTTTTCACATGCTTCATGATGCTCCCTTTGTGTTTCAATTATTATCTTTCATGTGAGCATCAATAAAATCTGAAACTTATCTTAATGCATGGCTATAATGAAAGAGCTTGTTGGGAGGCAACCCAATGAATAAAATAAATTTTTATTATTTGTTTCTGTTATTGTGTGTTTTCACTTTCATCCTACTATAATGATTGAGTTTTTGTGTTTTTAATTAGTGTTTGTGCCAAGTAGAACCTTTGGGATGATTTGGAAGATAGTATAATTGATGCTGTTTGGAAAACAGAAAGTTTTGCGTCCAGTGCTGGAATTTTGTTTCTGTACTGGAGCGTCAGAAAAATCTAATTTTTTTACACAGTATTGGTATATGAATTTCCCACGTTGTCCTAATGTTTCAGAATTTTTGGAGTTACAGAAGTATGGCTTTTAAATAGATTGCTACAGACTGTTCTGTTTTTGACAGATTCTGTTTTTGATGTGTTGCTTGCTTGTTTTGATGGAACTATGGATTGTATCGGGGGGGTATAAGCCATAGAGAAGTTATAATACAGTTGGTATAATGCAAAAATAAAATATGAATGGGTTTGCAACAGTACTTAAAGTAGTGATTTATTTTGTTATACTAACGGATCTCACGAAAGTTTTGTTGAGTTTTGTGTGATTGAAGTTTTCAAGTTTTGGGTGAGATCACGATGGATGATGGAATAAGGAGTTGCAAAAGCCTAAGCTTGGGGATTCCCGAGGCACCCCAAGGTAATATTCAAGGTAGACTCAAGCATCTAAGCTTGGGGATGCCCCGGAAGGCATCCCCTCTTTCTTCTACCAACCATCGGTAATTTTACTTGGAGCTATATTTTTATTCGTCACATGATATGTGTTTTGCTTGGAGCGTCGTGTATTATATGAGTCTTTGATTTGTTTGCATTTTAGTTTGTCACAATCATCCTTGCTGAACACACCTATTTTGAGAGAGCCACATGTTATCATGATTTGTTAGAATACTCTATGTGCTTCACATAATTTTTTTGAGCTAGGCAGTTGCTCTAGTGCTTCTCTTAAATCTTTTTGAGCACGGTGGTGGCTATATTTTGAAGAAATGAACTCTCATGCTTCACTTATATTATTTTGAGAGTTGATAAAATTTTGAAGAAATAAACTCTCATGCTTCACTTATATTATTTTGAGAGCTGGTAAGATTGAAAATTTGAAGAAATTTGCACTCTCATGCTTCACTTAAATCTTTTTGAGAGTTTTTGAAAGTAACGGTAATTTGCACAAGATATGAATTTGGTCCCAAAGTGATGAATATTCAAGAGCGATATAATAAAAAATTTCATATAGATCATTGGATATGATGAGTGTGATTCCTTGCAATAGTTTTGCGATATGGAAATGATAATATGTGAGTCATGTTAGTGAGTAATTGTGATTTAGTAAGAATATTAGTGTTAAGGTTTGTGATTCCCTATGCATGCACGTTAAGTCTATAGTTATGCAAAGAAATTATATCCTACTTATGGTGCTTTATTCGGTGTTAGTTATGTTCAATGCATGTTTATGACCGTTTTCGCTTTTTGGTTGGTTGCTTCTCAATCTTTTGCTAGCCTTCATTTGTACTAAGCGAAAATACTGCTTGTGCATCCAAAATCCTTAAACCCAAGTTGTGCCAAATGAGTCCACTCTATCTACCTATATGCGGTATTTCAATGCCGTTCCAAGTAAATTTGCGTGTGCCATCTCTAATTTTCAAAATAATTTTTCCGTTTAGTGTGCCCGTACCGCTCATGAAGCGTTAGGGGGTGGCCAATATTTTCCATGCTAGGTGTGTTATTCTCACGATGAGTGTTTATTCACTTGTCATTGCATGAGAGGATGGTTGGTAATAGGGATGCCCAGTCCCACAATGAATCAAAAATTAATAACAACAAAATTCCTTGGAAATCGATGGTATGGACGGCACCCGTGGATACGGCTAGCCATGGATTGTGAAAGAATGGTGGAAAGGAAATAAACTTTACTTTCTGTTTGGGAACCGCCTATGATGTGTCTAGCATGGAAGATATTGGGAATTCTCGATCGTTTTCGTTGACAGGAAAAACATGCCTCTCAAAATATTTTTATCTCTCTAATTTAAGCTTTGAGCTCTGGCACATTTGACAAATCTCTGCTTCCCTCCGCGAAGGGCCTATCTATTTACTTTTATGCAATTTTTATTTTTATTTGAGTCTCCATCTTCTCTTACAAAGCACCAACTAGAGAGCACTATTGTCATACTTGTGCATTGGATGTAGCTAATATTTGAGTGTGTTTCATGAATGGATCAATGATTGAGCATAATGGGCTAGGGATAACTTTCTTTAGCATTGATATTTTGAAAGACATGGTTGCTTGTTAGCATGCTTGAGTATTTATATCTTCATGTCAAACTATAGACTATTGCTTTGAATCATTCAAGTCCAATGTCCATGCTACAAAAGAAAAGAATATATGATGAATATGATAGGCAGCATTCCACATCAAAAATTCTGTTTTTCTCATTTACCTACTCGAGGACGAGCAGGAATTAAGCTTGGGGATGCTGATACGTCTCCAACATCTCTATAATTTTTGATTGTTCCATGCTGTTATATTATCAATCTTGGATGTTTTTATATGCATTTACAACAATTATATATCATTTTTGGAGACTAACCTATTAACTTAGTGCCCAGTGCCAGTTGCTGTTTTCTGCCCTGTTTTTGTTTTACAGAATATCAATACCAAACGAAGTCCAAATGCCACGAAACTTTTTGGAGATTTTTTTCTGGACATATACAACACTAGAAGCTTCGGGAGGAGGCCAGAAGCCCCAGGGGTGGTACCTCGTGGGGCCCACAGAGCTCAGTTTGACCTAATTCCTCCACTATAAATTCCCAAAAAATCAGAAACCCTCAGGGGAGTCCACGAAATACTTTTTCCGCCGCCGCAAGTTTCTGTTCTCGAGAGATCCCATCTGGAGGCCTTCTCCGGTACTCCGCCAAAGGGGGAATCGATCACGGAGGGGCTCTACATCAACCTTGCTGCCCTTCCGATGATGCGTGAGTAGTTTACCAAAGACCTTCGAGTCCATAGTTAGTAGCTAGATGGCTTCTTCTCTCTTTTTGATCTTCAATACAATGTTCTCCTCGATGTTCTTGGAGTTCTATCCGTTGTAATCACTTTTTGCGGTTTGTTTGTTGGGATCCGATGAATTCTGAGTTTATGATCAGATTATCCATGAATATTATTTGAGTCTTTGCTGCACTCTTTTATGCATGATTATTATAGCCTCGTATTTCTTCTCCGATCTATTGATTTGGTTTGGCCAACTAGATTGATTTATCTTGCCATGGGAAGAGGTGCTTTGTAATGGGTTCGATCTTGCGGTGCTCAATCCCAGTGACAGAAAGGGACATGACACATATGTATCATTGTTATTAAGGGTAAAAAGATGGGGTTTATTCATATGTGAGTTTATCTTGTCTACATCATGTCATCGTTCTTAAGGCGTTACTCCGTTCTTTATGGACTTAATACACTAGATGCATGCTGGATAGCGGTCGATGTGTGGAGTAATAGTAGTAGATGTAGGCAGGAGTCGGTCTACTTGTCTCGGACGTGATGCCTATATAAATGATCATTGCCTTGGATATCGTCATGATTATTTGCTTTTCTATCAATTGCCCAACAGTAATTTGTCTACCCACCGTATGCTATTTTTATGAAAGAAGCCTCTAGTGAAACCTATGGCCCCCGGGTCTATCTAAATCATATACTAAAACCCTAAAAATATTTGCTGCACCTTTCTTTTATTTATTTTATTTTGTATTTTTGCTTCAATCAATCTATCTATCACATACAATTTAATCTTGCGATTAACCGCCGAGGGATTGACAACCCCTCGTTTGCGTTGGGTGCAAGGATTTGTTGTTTGTGTGCAGGTACTGCTAACGAGGTGTTGCATGGTTCTCCTACTGGATTGATAACCATGGTTTCATAACTAAGGGAAATACTTACCTCTGCTGTGCTGTATCATCCCTTCCTCTTCGGGGATAAAACCAACGCAAGCTACAAGTAGCAAGGCTCCGACCGCTCATCTGCGGCCTTCTGTGCCGAGTCTTTGAGGGCGGCGGTCTCTTAATCCTTGGCGGCAAGCTCTTCCTCAAGCTTCTTCACCTGGGATTCCAAGTCCACCTTGGCAGTGTCAGTAGCGTTGACAACGTCAAGGGATTCCTTGAGCTTCCCGACGTGTTCCGCGGCCTGGGCTTGGAGAGCTTCCTTGTGCTTCTGCTCAAGCTCCTCGGTGCGCTTGGCCAGAAGGGTTTGGATTTCATCATCTTTAGCGCGAAGAACTGCAGCATGCTTCTCTTCCCTGGCGGCAAGTTCTTCTTCGTGGGAGTCAAGGTTGATCTTGAGCTGAGTTAGCTCGCTGTCAATCCCCGCAGCCTTCTTGGCGGCCACAGCTTGAGCCATCTCGGCTGCAGCCTTTTCCAAGATGAAGGCTTCTCTGTCAGCGGCAAGCTGAACTTGCCGGTTCTTGAGGTCCTGGACGCTCTCAGCATACCAGACTTGCGCTTCATCAATGTTTTGCAGAAATTCTTGTTCTGTCTTTTCAACTTTGGTGGCGCGGCGCGTAAGCTTCTCCCAACGCTTGCTGAAGTGTTGTTGTGTCACCTTGAAGCCTTTCTCCATTGACTGAAGAAGTAGTAGTCCGCGGTGTCGTCGTCAGCGTCGCGCTCTTCTTCGGTAGTCTTGGTGGCCAGGATGACATGCTCATCATCAAATTCTTCAAGTGCGAGCTCCCCGGCGCCATATGTGCCGGGAGCCTCAGTTCCTCTCGGTGGTCTTGAGAGCCTCAGGGACTTGCCTGCTGGAGGGGCCTCAGATGTGGTAGGATGGTCGCCAGTGGCTGGCACAGTGTTGTCGGCCGCTCCCATCTGCATCTCTGCTTCAGCGTTTGTCGCCTCTGGAGCAGAAGCACTATCGGCGGCCTCGGCGGTCTCCTTGGACGCGTCCGTGGCAGCCCTGGCAGCCTCTTTCACGACAGCTCTGGCAGCCTCCTCCGCGGCAACCTTGGCGGCTTCCTCCGCGGCGTTCTTCGCGGCCTCTTCCACGGTGTCGACAGTCGCCCTCTCATCTGGAGGGGTCAGTTCTGTGAAGGAGAAAGGGGGAGAAGAAATCTCAAATCCAAGGACGGAGAAATGCTCACATTATAAAAATTTACTTGTGAGGGTCTGTGGAGGGGGCACTGCTTCCCCTCTGGCAATGTTGGTTGCCGTCGCTCGGTCCCCGGCAACATTGGTTGCCGGTGCGTCCTCGACACGGACATGCTCATCGCGGATTTCTTCACTAGGAGGGCTACTCCTTCCCGGCGAGCTACTTTCCAGAATTGTTGTTGTTGAAGGCACGACTGGGGGCTCGGTTTCCCGGTGCTCTCCTTCCTGGTGGATACCTTCCGCCTCCTTGTCAGCATCGGTATGAGGGGCACCGGCGGTGGCACTTGCCAGCGGAATCTAACCAACCTCACCTCGCTGGGGGCTGAGCTCAATCACCTCAGGGGGCATTGAGGCTTGGCCAGTGCCGGTCACCAGCCCGCCTGCTTCGGTGGTCCTCGCCCTCTTGCGGGACCAGTGTGCTAGAGGTGTCTCGTCCCTGCAAGATCAAGACAAACAAACCATCAACACAATGACGGCCATAATCAAGAAAAATTAATGAGTAGAGGAAGGAATGGAATAGTACTCCTCTTCTTCCTCCTCAGAAAGGGCAGAAATGTTCCAATGGGCTTGGCTTCCAGGGATAGAGATCACTGCCGAAGGAGAAGGCTCCCTAGTACGCTTGCGAGCTGGCGGAGCTTGGAGCTGGACAACTTCCACCTCTTCTGCAGCTGGCAAAACTTGTGGCCGGGGAACCTGCTGCCGAGAAGGTTGTCGCTGGGAAGCATGTGGCCGGGAAGCTGGTTGCCGGGGAACTGCCGTGCTCGCCTATGCGCCAGCAAGATCTCCTGCCGGTCCCATTTGCTTCTGCTTCTTCTCAGCTGGCTTCTTCGAAGCCTTTGACGCTATTGCGGCTCTACTATGAGCTGGAGGAGCAGGGGGCTTCTCTTCATCTTCCTATTCCTCTACTTCTTCCTCTTTCGCCTTTGCCTCCTCTTCGGTGTCGCTGGCCGTTGCACGAGAGCTTCCAACGCCTCCTGCGGCCTCTGCCCTCTCAGCAATAAATTTTAATTCATCATCCTTGGTGGGGTGGATCAAATCCTTCTCCTCTCTCTCGGGAGTCTCCACCAAGTTTGTGAACCATTCGTTCATAACAGCTTCTTCGGGCTCCTGCCATGAACCCTCAATGCCTTGGGCGTTGCACACCGGCATCATCGCCAAGATCGAGTTTCTGGCGGTGTTGTTGCATAGAGGGATGAAATCTACCGGCAAGGAATGGTTACGGCCCTTGTTGAAGAGCCGAAAAATGAGCCAGTTGTGCTCCATTACCGTCAAGTCGTTGGGGAGACTAGGTGTCACGCCCAATATGCGGTCCTATCCTCAAAGAACTCGAAAGCTCCACTAAGGATAGAAGCGCATATCGAAGACGCTTCGCAAGGTGGATATCAATACAACATACTATGTACTGAATAGATGAGAATACTAGATAAATGCTTACACTCGCCACAAGCTACAACATGAATACATCAATACATAGCAATCATCATACAGGAGAGCAGGATCCGACTACGGATGAAATCAAACGAAAAAGAAGAACGACGTCCACCCTGCTAGTCCCAGGCTGCCAACCGGGAACCCATCCTATGATCGACGAAGAAGAAGAAGTAGAAGAAGAACTCCAAATAGAACAAGCATCGCTCTCACGTCAAATCATCGCTTTACCTGTACCTACACCTGTTGTTGTAGTAAACTGTAAGCCACGAGGACTCAGCAATCCCATTACCATGGGTATCAAGACTAGCAAAGATTAATGGGTATGGAATGGTTAAGTGGTGAGGTTGCAGCAAGCACTAAGCATTGTATGGTGGCTAACTTACGAGTACAAGAATAAGAAGACTAACTACGCAATATCGGGTGCAAACTAGTAATGATCAAGAAGTGATCCTGAACACCTACTTATGGTTCATACATAACCCCACCGTGTTCTCTTCCCGAACTCTCTCGAAAAGAGACGATCATGGTTACGCATGTGGTTGGTGTATTTTAATTGAATTTAGTGTCAAGTTCTCTACAACCGGAGGTTATAAATTTCCAAGTCGCCACATAACTGTGGGCATGGCTTTCCGAAAGATTTAACCCTGCAGGGGTGTCCCAACTTAGTCCATCACAAACTCTCATGATCAGCTTTGGAAAGACCTCAACCTCGAGATAGCCCGATCAACCTCGAGATAGCCCGAAGTATCCTCAGAATCCCGGTGCACAAGACATTTCAACAATGGTAAAACAAAACCAGCAAAACCACCCGGTGTGTCGACGCTCCGATAGGAGCCGCGCGTATCTCGTTCTCAGGACACAACCGTCTATGCAAAGTGGACGATAGCCAAAAGACCTCGAGTTTCCCCGAGGCGGCACCGCTGACTGCTAGGTAGGTGGACCAACACTCATGAGGAGCACTGGCCCAGTTTGTTGATTAATTATCCTCGGGGGCTAGCTGGTCCCTATGCAAGTTTTAGTTGTTATTAGGCAAATGGTAAAACCAATGTTGGGCCTTGCTGGAAGAGTTTTATTCAAAGCGAACTATCAAGGGGGGCCCATAAACCCCAACCGTGTAAGGAACGCAAATCAAGGAACATAACACCAGTATTATGGAAACTAGGGCGGCATGAGTGGAAAAAAACACCAGGCAAAAGGCCGAGCCTTCCACACACAACCAAGTATATAGATGCATTAATTAAATAAGAGATAATTGTGATATCCCATGATATCCATGTCCCAACATGGAACAACCTGCAACTGCACCTACAACTAGCAACACTATAAGAAGGGCTGAGCAAAGCGGTAACATAGCCAAACAACGGTTTGCTGGGATGGTGGAAGGTTAGAGGCTGTATCATGGCAATTTGGGAGGCTGACAAACAAGTGGTAGGTAGTGAGACATAGCGATAGCATCAAGACAACTAGCAAGCAAAGATAGTAGTGATATCCAAGGTAATGGTCATCTTGCCAGGAATCCCGCTATGAAGAAGATTGAATCCGTGAAGTAGACGAACAAGCATAGTCGAACGAATCCTCACAACTCTGGAATGAAACCAGACTATCAAGAAGAAGCACAACCGGAAAGAAATAACAACATGGTAAACAAACAAGCATAACCATGGCATGATGCACAATCAAGTATGATGCATATCCGGTTTAAGGATGCATGGCATGGCAAAGTGCAACAATCAAAACACTACACATTAAGTGAAGCTCAATATGCAACGAGTTGCATATTGATGAAACATCACAACAATTCTTTAGTTCACTCCTGTTTATGCTACTCATCAATATTAAATGTTGGTTAACATGGCAAGACATGAAGCATAAATTAAACTACCTATCTAGGCAATTTAAATGAGGCCGGAAACAACACATAACAATTCCGAAAAATCAAATTTCGAATTTTGTACTGTTCTGCCTAAAACATAATTTTAATATTGTTAAACAGGAAAAGTAATGTCACCATGTTAATCTACACATTTTTCCACCCCATTTACATATAAATTTTATTTAATTCGGAGCTACGGTTATTTAGTTATGAAATAAACCATTTTAGCATGTCATTTATGCAAAATAATGCAAACATCAATTTTAAACATTTTTAACATGGATGAAAGTTGGATAATGTGAAACTACATGAAATTCTACCCAAATTTCATATATGACATTATTTATTTGGATGCATGGATATTTAATTATGAGCAATGCAAATTAATGGCAGTTTTTGTAAATATGCAATGCACTAGAAAAATGCTAAAATCGCAGAGCTGAAAAAAAAACAGGTTACGGGCCGAATTGCAGTGGACTGCAGCGGCCCAGGAGGAGTCGGCCCAAGTGTGCGCTGTGTGGAGAGGCTAGGTGTGGATGACATGTGGGGCCTGGATGTCACTGGTACAGCGAGCTGCTATACAAATGGTTTTTACCCCCTTTCCGCGACAGAGTTTTAAACCGTCGCCTTGCCTGTGTGTGTGATAGGGGGGTCCTTCCCACACAACCCACAAACCGTCGGCGATAGGTAGCACGCAAGCATACATTTCATAGAACTAAGCGTATGCGATGCCCGCATCTTTCCCAGACGCTCGTCGTCACACAACTGTTTGTGATCTATCGAATATCCCAAAAGCTCCATCCTTGCTACTCGTGTGTGCTCGCATTACCATCGCACTCGGTATTCTGTGGTGCAACGTTTATGATGCGCGCCCCATCACAAATAGTTCACGATTGTAAAATGTGTAAGATAAGGAGACTATCACACACATTCACTTCTCCTGAACTGTATGCGATATATAATTAAGAAGATTAGTTAATCATCGTACGAGTGTCGGATAGGATTATGAAACATCGGACTGTCGTACCAGTGTCGTATAGGATAACTATCGCACACGCTATTCTTTGGTGCAAACGTTTATGATGCGTACGACATCAGAACTGTTCATGATTGTAAAGCGTGTACGATAAGGCGACTATCACAAACATTTAGTTTGCTCGCACCGTTTGTGATATTGTCGGACATCACACACGCTTTGCAAATGGCAACTGTGTGCATGGTCACACACGTTTCCTCATAGTGAACCGTGTCGGATTATGATGTATATCACACACGTTGTGCTTTACAGACCATGTGCCGTAATGACCTGCAGAGCGTATTTTCACCCTAATTTAATCGATGCTATTTAAAATTGTATCGAATTTGAATTTGAAAGTAGGCTATAACTTTATTCATATCCATCAGGTTCAACAACCAATGCATTATTCGATTCACAGGTACATATGTTCAAGAGGTACATCAAAAAAAAGAATTACATATGCACCAAATAAAGAATGATGAACCAGGGTTGTATACTTGTACTATTAAAGACGATAAAGAAAGAGGTAAAAGACATTCTGGTTGCTGAACAAGGTGAAGTGAAATGCCCATATTGTGCCCTCCTCCATGCAGAAGGCACGCACGACTCTAGTCCAACCCCTTGTGATGGCCGACCGCCCATCCTTCACTGTCTTCATGAGGACATCTAGATAGTCATTGTGTTCTGTAGAAATACTTTAACCTTTGCATGCCCACCAATCATGTAGTTTGAGAGGTAATCTTGAGTAAACTGCTTTGGGAACCACTGCAAAGGAAAAAAGATTCAGACATTGTCATCTAACACAACTCATTATGGGCAGTAAAAAGAAGGCTGCAGAGTTCTTACTTACCATCCTGGAGTTCACTATTGTCTTGGATAAAGTGTAAACAAATAGTTTAATTGCCATCTTTTGACCCATTTTACTAACAATCTTTATCAGTTTCCTCACTTGATGCTGGTTCATGAATATCTCATTGCCCCATACACAAAAAGGGTCGAAGCGCGGATCTTTACCAATGACATATGTACCTAAAGGCACCAAGTTAATATTAGAAGCTAAACAGCAATTGCACAATGATGTAGTACAACACTCCCTCCGTACCATTATATAAGATCTTATTACATCCAACATACTCACATATTGGATGAATTAACATCTTATATTATGGGGCGGAGGGAGTTTATTACATTGTTACAAATATCGGCCGATTAACTGCAGTTAACTGCTGTTGTGTTGTTGTTGTTGCTGCTCTTCTATGTATATCTAGACATCATCAAAACATTAAGGTAACACTCTTCCTTGTTGCTATGTAGCCTAGGATTGCATATTTAGACATTCGGTACAATGCATGTTGCTATGTGGCCTCAGATATATTAGATATGGCCCTAGTTAACCTACCGATAAATGGGTTACAGATATATTCAGTTAAATGTCCGATTCGCCGATTAATCCCACATCAGCCCCCGGCCTATATGGTACCAGCTACCGATATCCTGAACAGTGAGTATATATATATATATATATACAGCCGGTCTATTCTGCCAATATTGGTAGAATAGTTATTCTACCCACACTTCCGAACTGCACGCTCAACGCGAGGGCACTGCACTTTCTGAAGCAAAGTTACTGCAATACAGAGACTAGTGAACTTCTCGTCGTAAAAAACAGCACGTGGTGTTTTTCGTTACTGTTTTCGCTTCGGTTTTTAAACCGTTTGTCGGAACGAGGCGTGTAATATACCATTGGAAAGCTATGCATTAGGCACAACTTCGCCATGTTGGACACTTTTCGAGATTCCTCGCGGTTTAAGAGCAGTTTCAAAAACGGTGGGCGCCCGACGAGTGGCAGCGAGCGTATTTTCGTTTTTTTTTTCGCAAACCGCTTGTCAGAATGAAGCAAATGATACGCCGTTGGAAAGATATCGTTGAGGCGCAACTTATATATATATATATATATATATATATATATATATATATATATATATATATATTACTTTCTCTAATTCCTTACGGTTTAAGAGCAGTTTCAAATTTACTAAATCGTGGAATTCTGTTTTTTCAAAAAAATTGCAATTTTTCTGTACTGTTTTCGCTCTAGTTTTTTAACCGTTTGTCAAAACGAGGCGTGTGATACGCCATTGGTAAGCTACGGACGAGGCGCAACTTTCATATGTAGAAATTATTTTGAGATTCCTTACGGTTTTAAATTAATTTTGAAAATGGTGCGGCGGACGACGAGTGGCAGCGGCCGTTTTTTCGCGAATTTTTACAAACCGCTGGTCGGAATGATTCAAATGATACACCGTTGGAAAGATATCGACAAGGCGCAACTTTTTCATGTAGAACACTCTCTCTAATTCCTTACGGGTTAAGAGCAGTTTTGATTTTACCGAAATGCAGACACTCTGTTTTTCGCGACACCAAAATCGACGAGTGAACCGCATCGGACAGAAAACCGCACTGCTTTAGACTGAAAGCCGCACTGCATCAGACGGGCAAGCGAACTGCACGATTTCTTTTATTCAGATGTAAATTTTCTCAGGCGAGGAAGTGCACTATGGTTCACATCGGGCGTAAGTGAACCGCAACACTATCGAGAAGTGAACCGCATTACTTTTTTTTTTTGTCGTTTCCGTAACAATTTTCTTGCACTTTACTTTTCGGGAGTAAGTAAACCGCAACACTACCGAAAGTGAACCGCGACACTACCGAAAGTGAACCGCATGAGTTTTTGTTGTCGATTTTCTTACATTTTTATGAACGAGAGTGAGCCGTAGAGACGAGGGCAAGTAAACCACGTCAATTTGTGTCAAATTGAGTACTTATTTAAACATCTTCAGAAAGTGAACAACATAAACTTTTTAAAATATATTTTTTCCAAATGGAGTGTACTGCAAAGTCCTTCGGAGTGGACTTTTTTTAAGATCGGAGTGCACTGCATTTTCCTCTTTCTTTTTTCTCTTTCGATTAAAAAATGAACTTCTCCGTTATGTCAAAGTGCACCGCATCTTGTTTTTACATCGTTTTCCTGTGCATTTACGACACCGTTGGAAAGCTATGAACCTGAACTGCAGTAAAGCAATCCCACATGAGCTGCACTGAACAGCAACACAAAATCTTTGAAAAATGCAAAAAAGTGAATCGTTGGCGTGCCAATGTCGCGTGGGAGCTCGAAACAACCCATGGAGAAAAAAGCAGTCCCGTAATGGGATTCCACCCAGCACCTGCACTCCTCCATGGGCCGAACTTCTCTCCTCCGTGGGCCGAGCTGCACCGTGCGCCGCTCGAAACTGCATCCCGTGTACTCGAGTTGGAGAAAACGAGCAGAGCTCACACACAGGACACAGCCACGGCCGAGCACACGCGCCGATGTAGTCCTCGTCGTCCTGGAGAACAAGGAGGAGGGGACCGTTCTCCTTTGCTCCTATGCGGCCGCCGGCCTGCACTACAGGTGCCAGCACTCTGCAACGCCGGCCCGCGGGAGAGGACCAATCTACAAGGTGGAGCAGGGTCCCTTCATGGTTCCTCAAGGAGTCGCTTTTGCTGGTAGGCTTGCCAGAGCCCACAACGACACCGGTCGATGGCTCACTGCACATGAGCGCCTGAGCGTCACACTGCTAAAATCCTAAACTGCACACACCTGGGTCGTAGCACGCGCCACCGGACTGCGTGGCATGCCAAAGCATACTGCGTGCTCATGTGCGCCGGGGAGCAAGGAGAGCCTGCCTCGATGGGAGTTCACTGCGTGGAGGAGGTGAGCACGGGAGGGAGGGGTTGGAGGGAGCTCGCGAGATGCATCGGGAGGCATCAGGCGAGAGGGTTGGCCCTTGATCCATTGCGAGGGCCGCCGTGTTTTGAACATGGGAGTGGAGAAGAGCTCAGATCCAGCGCGGGATCCATGGATCCGTGGCAGTGGTCACCCGATCCAGCAGCATGGGTCGGGGGCGGCGCGTCGGGGCGGGAGTGGGGCGTCGGCGGTGGGGCGGTGGTGGCGGAAGGAGGAGGGGATGCCGGAGCGTTGGTCATGCGGAGGCGGCCGTGGTTGCCGGCGGCGTGGAGGAAGGTTGGGCGGGCGGGGGCAGAGGAAGGGGGAGATGGGCGCCAGGGGGATCGCGACCGCTCGGGATCTGGTGCCTAGGGAGATCTGGTGCAGCCCCTCCGGAGGGAGGTGGGAGGAGGCAGCATTGGGGGACCGTGGATGGAGAGGGTGGAGGTGGTGAGTCAGTGGAGGTGGAGGTGGTGGGTGGCCGGAGGCCGGTGGCGGCACCCCGAGGAAGATGGTGGTTGGTGCGGGTCGGGTGGGATGGGGAACGAGCCGGGAGGAAGAAGGTGGGAGGCGTGGGGGCGGGGACGGGGCCGGGAAGAAGGTGGTGGGGTTGGGGCCTGCGGGTTAAGTTCCGTCCGGGGTCAGGATGGGCAGTGTGTTGGCAGAATAAGAAATTGTTGGTAGAATAAGACTCTTAAGGGTGTTGGTAAAATAGACCCACCCTATATATATATAAGCCATGGGATGAAACTAACCTCGATGGAAAATAGCAATCCCAATATTGTCCTGTTTAAGTACATCGAAAGGCATGTTAAGCATAACAGGCTAAACATCAACTAAATATATCCATGGTAGACAACATAATCTCCAAATGATAGCTTTAGTGTGCAGGTTTAAGCACGCTAGTTAAGCAAAACAAGAAGTGGAAAGGTGTGTTAACTGCACAGTTCATACTTGCACATATAGAACATCACATTGTGAATAACTGAAATAAACAAGGCATACCACGAACAACCAAAGATAGCAATTAAAACTGGACATATGCTAACTACAAACAACCGAACAACCAAAAATCATTAAAAGAGGCATATGGTCACTACAACAGGCTTAACAGCAAGCAAATATAGTCATTCATATTGATATTGGTGAAACTGGTATTGATGAAATTGAACTGCAAAGTTCATACTTGCACATATAGAACATCACTTTGTGAATAACTGAAATAAACAAGGCATACTACAAACAGCCAAAGATAGCAATTGAAATTGGACATATACTAACTACGAACAACCGAACAACCAAAAACCGTTAAAAGAGGCATATGCTCGCTACAACAGGCTTAACAACAACCAAATAGTCATTCATATTGGTATTGTTGAAACTGGTATTGATGAAATTGAACTGCACAGTTCATACTTGCACATATAGAACATCACTTTGTGAATAACTGAAATAAACGAGGCATACTACGAACAACCAAAGATAGCAATTGAAACTGGACATATGCTAACTACAAACAACCGAACAACCAAAAACCGTTAAAAGAGGCATATGCTAGTTATAACAGGCTTAACAGCAAGCAAATATAGTCATTCATATTGGTATTGTTGAAACTGGTATTGATGAAATTGTACTGCACAGTAAATAGTTGCACATATAGAGCATCACACTATGAATAACTGAAATAAACAAGGCATACTGCAAACAACCAAATATAGCAATTAAAACTGGACATATTCTCACTACAAAAGGGGCTCGACAAAACAAATCATGGGTTCCCCCTTGTGAAGAGGCACGGCAAAACAAATCATGGGTTTCCTCACTTGTCACAGATGGGCTCCTTCCCATGGGAAGAGCATGGACTCTGGGTGCGCTCCATGTTGTCGCAGATGGGCTCCTTCCCCTTGGAAGAGCACGGCTGTAGGGTGCCCTCCCTGATGTCGCAGATGGGCTCTTTCCCCTTGGAAGAGGCGGAGAGGGTGCCCTCCTCATGGTTGCCGTTGATGAGGTCTGACTTGGCAGCTGAGGATCCCAAGCCAGCGTCGCAGAACGTGTCCTTCAGAAATGACAAAAGGGGCTCGATGGCAATGTAGGATGGCAAATTCTTGACAGCGAGCCAGAGGAGACTAGCGGCGGGGCCATGGATGAGATCGACGGCTGTTGAACCCGAGGGGTTGTGGGTGGGCCACTTAACCTGTGACATAGCCCACGTTAGGCCGTCGCTGTTGACGACCTCGATGTCGTAGCCAGCGTCCGCGACATACCAGCATACTCTGGCCCGCTGATTGAGAGCCTGCGGCCAGTAATCGTCGTCAGCTTCCTCGGCGGCCACCTCGCCAACGTCGGGCGAAGAGGCCGCGATAAACCTCTTTTGGGCCATTAGCTCCTGGAGCTCCACGGGAAGCGTAGCCAGGCTTAGGCTGCGACGCTCTGGAGTGGGGGAGTGGGACGGGGATGGGGATCTGTGGGAAAGGGGGCGTTTGGCAGGCATCATCTAAGAAACTCAGGGCGGCTAGGGTATGTAGATCGGTGGGTAACCTGCACGGGCAAACCAGTAGATGTTGACGATGGAGGCGGCGCGGCGACGGTGGCGGCGACCTTGCTAGGGTTTTGAGCAAGGGAGGGGTGGTGTGTGTGTGTGTGTGTGTGTGTGTGTGTGTGCGCGCGCGCGTGCGGAGTTTTTTGGGTGTGTGTGGAGGGGGGGCCAAGGTGGTGTTTGAGGAAATGACGCGGCTACTGAAAATTTTACTAGGCGGGAGTAAAATGCCGGGGCTACTGAAAATTTGGATGGAGAGATTGAGCAACGAACATCGCACACGGTCCAAACATAACAACCATGTGCTATCAATCAGAAAAACCCTCCAGGCGGCTAGATATTTTTGAGGGATGCAGGCGGGAGCGGGGGCAAACAACATCGCACACGGTTGAAACATAATAATCGTGTGCTATCAAACAGAAAAACCCTCCAGGCGGGTAGATATTTTTTAGATTGCGAGGGAAGCCTCGTGGAGCCCAATCTACTGTGCTGATGTGGGTGACAGGGGCACGGGCGTTGCACACGAGTAGTCTGAGGGAACCGTGTGTGTTGTGTGGCCAAAAAAACGCGGGAAAGGGTCAGAACAGGAACACACTTGCATGTGGACCAAATGTATGTATGAAAAGGCTGGTTTGATGTTCAAATACCCAATGCACAACTTTGATGTGGCACCTGTCTCACAAAGCGCACAGTATTGCTAGTCCGCCACCCCCTGCCCCCACACTTCATGTCGGCAGGAGGGGAATCCTAGCTATGAACGCATGCCCCCAAATAGCTAGGTCTGACATATCACACCCTACCATAACACTAAACCTATAGGAGTCCATCATGGTCAAACCCCCCTTTCGCTTCCTGTCAAAGGTGGACCGTGTGCGGGCCCAAAAATGTGTGCTTGTGGCGCGAGATGGGTGAGACCACATACGAACCACCTGCGAGTGGCCCAACTATATGTATGAAAAGGGTGGTGTGATATTTAAGTACCCAATTCACAAATTTGAAGTGGCACATGTGCCTCAAAAATTAACCGGACATTCCCGACCCCACGGAGGTTCAGGAAGTGCGAAGTCTATACCCCCCACCCCACCCCCCCCCACACACACTTTTGAGTCGGTGGGAGAGGGCATCTCACCAAGACGTAGTGTAACACGGACCAAGAAGAATCCACCTTGGTCGTATAACCTCTCTTGTTGTTGGTCAAAGTGATGGACGTCCACGCGACCCCACAGATGGGCTAGCTCGCCGATAACCACGCAAGGGAGTAGTGCCCGAAGACAACCACTGCGTGCATGTGGCCCAAACATATGTATGGAAGTGTTGTGTGGTGTGTTTGAATACCCAATGCACAACTTTGATGTGGCACCGTGCTTTGGAACCGGAAAGTCCCCACACGGAGCGAGGGTTCACGACGCGTACTATGTATGTCACCCCACTTCGAGTCGGTGACAGTGCTTCATGCGTACGCATGCGCTCAAACTTAGGTATGGAATCTCACCATGAGCTACTATACGGTAACATGAACCAAAGAAGAAGAATCCACCCTGGTAACCTCTCTCGTTGTCGGTCGAAGTGATGGACGTCCACGTGGGCCCATGAATATATAGGCTTGCCACCGATAACCATGCGAGGGGGAGTACTGTCCGAAGACAACCACTGCATGCATGCATGTGTCCCAAACATATGTATGGAGGTGATGCATGCATGCATGTTTGAATACCATGCACAACACTGATGTGGCGCATGCGTCGAAAATCTTACAGTCCCCACACAGAGCGAGATCGGTTCATGACGTGTCGTGTGCTGCTCCCCCCCCCCCCCACTTCGATCCGGTGGGAGGGATTCATGCGTACACATGCATGTGCTCAAACTATATTATGTAATCTCACAGCATGACCTATACCGTAAGACAAACCAAAAATTAATCCCCTCCTAAGTCAAATTAACCTCTCTCGCTGTCGGTCAAAGTGATGGACCAAGCGGGCCCACAGATGGAAGCATAGATATCACCGATAACCGCGTGAGTGAGTGCCAGAGGACAACCGCCATCGCTTGCATGTGGGCCAAAACATATGTATTACGTACGGAGGTATGTGGTTATTGTGATGTTTGAATACCCAAGATGCACAACTTTGATGTGGCACCTGCCTCGGAAACCGTAAAGTCCCCACACAGAGCGAGGTTCATGATGCGTAGTATATGCTAGTCCCATACCCCCTCTTCGACGCGTACTATATAATCCTACCGTAACACAAATAAAAAAGAATCCTCCTTGTCAGTCAAATTAATTAACCTCTCTCTCGTTGGGTCGAAGTGATGGACGATGACCTCGCGGACCCACAGATGGAAGCGTCACACGCGAGTGAGTGTCCTGTAGGACAACCACCGACTGCATGTGGCCCAAAGAGGTGTTTGTGTGATGGTTGAATACCCAATGCACAACTTTCATGTGGCACCTGCCTCGGAAACCGGAAAGTCCCCACACGAAGCGAGGTTCATGACGCGTAGTAATATATGCTGGTCGATCCCCTCCCCGCTCTTCGACGCGTACTATATACTCCTACCATAACACAAACCAAAAAGAATCATCCTTGTTGGTCAAATTAACCTCTCTCGCTGTAGGTTAAAGTGATGGACGACGACCTCTCGCGGGCCCACAGAAAGCGTCACACGCGAGTGAGTGTCCTAGGACAACCACCGCCTGCATGCCCAAAGAGGTGTTGTGTGATGTTTGAATGTGCCCACTGTGACACCCTGGTTTTTCCCAACTTTTCTTTTCAAAAACCCATTTGAATTTTATCTGGAATTTAGTTTGGATTTTAATTTAAATGGCTCTATGGACTTAAAACTTGGGAATATTCTTACTTTCCTTTCCCAAGTGACTCAAGCCTCCAAAAACTTCTCCCAAGTCATGACATTTCCATTCTTGCCTAGTCTCAACTTTTATTCCAACTTAATATTCCTTTTTCTATTAAAGGAATAACCCTTTGAGTTCTAGGTTGTGAAGCAACCTATATTTCTGTCTTCTCCAAAATTCCAAGAAAATTCTCATAAATCCTTTGGACCATGTGAACCTTGGATATGTGAAAATATTCAAGATTTCATTCTCATGGTGAGCACACCATCCAATCTTTGTTTCTGGTCATAATTTCAGTTTGTGAAGCAACTATATTTTACATTGCTCCATAAATCCTGAAATTAATCCAGGACTCAAATATCACTATATCCTTTGAGCATGCCAAGACTCACATCATTTTGCCAAGCCATTTTCTTCACAAAATTCCCCCAAGTTTCTGTCCAGTGGGAAGCATTGTGAAGGAAGTACCATTTATACTTACCCAAATGGTATGAAACTTTTATAGCATCTTGCCACCGCCAGATAACCCACAAATACCAAGTTTCAACTCAAGGAGCCCATCTATGTGAGTGCATCATTTTCAACAAATTTCTGGACCAGAGATGCAGTTGTGAAGCAACTACATTCAAAACTGGTCCATTTGGTCTGAAATTTTGCCAGTATGTGAACCTTCCTACTACACTTCAGTGTGAAAAATTTTCCCTCTCAAAACCCTAGCTATTTTTCCCCAGCATCTTGCTCAAGAATCTGTCCAGAAACTTGTTCAGAAGCTGGCCAGCTGTCCAAGCCATCTCCTGTCAAACCAAGTGCATAGGGAGGCCACTGGATGAGAAGACTACCACGTGGACATGGTCGAGCAAGCCAGGGCGCAACGCGTGCGCCAATGCACGTGGTGACCATGCATCGCCGAGTAAACCCGCGCTCTGTGCGCCGAACCCTCTCGGGCCTCGCTAGCGCCGCGCGCCCGTGCCGCCGTACCGTGTCCTGGAGTGCTAGCACCCTCCCCGCCGTCCACCTAGCCCTTATGGAGCCCTCCCGTCGCTGGCAGCATCCTCGCCGGACACAGCCAAGCGTCGCCATGCGTGGCACAGTACGGGCACTGTGGCCGCGCTGGCTGGCAGCTTCCCCGCCGCTCCGCGCCATCGCCATTAAGGCCGTGCCTCTCCCGTCACCTTCCTACGTGGCCTGGCTGCCAGCGCGACGGCTAGCTCAATGTGGGACACCGACCATTACCCCGCGGCGGGATCTGGCTCGGGCATCACCGCCTGGCTATAAAAGCTGCCCCCGCCCTCACTTCTCCTTGCCACTCGAGCTCCTACTTCCCCAATCGCCACCCAATAGCGCCGGAGCAAGCCGGGAGGCTCTCCTGCTCCATCTCCGACGAGGTGCTCTGTCGTTCTGCTTCTGCTCCACCAGCTCACTCCCGTCCACCCCAGCCCCAACCGAGGCCATCAGCGAGCTCGTGGTGCTCCACTGGTCCTCCCCAGCCACTCCTCTGCCCGAGTGCTCGCCGGAGTCAGCAACTCCGTCGAACCCCGAAGCTCGCCGCCGCCTGAGAGGAAGGGGCCGACGCCGTCTGGCCGTCTCCCGTCGAGCTACGGGTACGGGCGTGTTCACCGTCAAGTGCCCAATGCATTCCCGCCCTTCCCCAGCCTCGCCGCTGCCTCAACGCCGGCGAACGGCCGTCGGTACGCCCGTCGTCCTCTGTTCCCTTTTCCCCTCTGTTTAAAACAGACAGCCGGGCCCCGCATGTCAGCGACCCAGCCGCGGCCGAAGGGGTACGTAAGTGGAGGCATATTCCCACTTTACGTCTTCGACGTGGCCGGCTGAGGATTTTTCTGAATTCTGTTTTAATTCAATTAATTCCAGAAGTTTGACTCAACTTTGACTGCCCATTACTTTTAAACCATAAGTCCAAATGAGTTCATTCTTCTTGCATTATTTTTCTTGTGAGCTCCTCTATTTGCTGGAAATTTTTGGTATTTTTCTCTGCTGTCTAGAATTTCTGGACAGGGGAAAATGCTCTATATATTATTTACAAATGGTTTCAAAAATATTTTTCAGAGTGATTTGAGTGGTTGGTGAAGGCTAGGAGTAGTTCCAGATTCCCTTGGAGCAAGGCAAGCCACAACTCTCATTTGCATGATCGCATTGCAATGCCATGGTTAAAAATAAATATTCATGCTAGAATTTGAATTATTTATAATTGGATTACTCTTGCAACACTTGGAGAAATTCCTGGATATGCTACTACATGTTGATAATTGGATTATTAGTGACCAGTAGTCTGCAGGTTTGATAATGTCATGTTGCTATTGGATTAGGAGATTACCGTCTATGATTACTTTGTGATTCCGTCTGGCATTCTGACTATGGAATTAGTAACAGTAGCTTATGCATGTTGCTCATTGAATTACTAGTTGGTTATTGTAGTATCCTGGATCACTATGAAACCGGAGTATCAGCCATGATGGAGAAGCCACTCGGGGATAAATTCCTTCATTGTTGATTAAGTGCCACTGAACCGAGCTTTCCAGTGCAACCACATCTGCTGATATGGGACGGCCTTGACTTGGTCTAACCTCGTGCTCTTTTATTGGTACCACCAAAAAGGGAAGGTTATGCACGCAGGCTACCCTGATCAGGTAGGCGGCGATAATCTTGTGAGCTCGGTTTGGTTATTGAGCTCAGGTCCCCGTTTGGGACAGTTTAATTTGGCCACGATGGAGGCAGGTGTCAGAAGTGACACAGGGGCCACCCAGGGCATGACCTCAGAGAGGACGTGTCAGTGGTACGATAGAAGGGTCATGGGTTAGGCAAGTTTCGTTGGACGAACATCCATGGTGTGGGTAAAGTGCGCAACCTCTGCAGAGTGTAAGAATCTATTCGAATAGCCGCGTCCATGGTATTGGACACAGTTCGTACTAAGTCACACTGTCTGATCAACACCAATGATGGAATGACTTGTTAATGACGGAAGAACTCGTCTTGGTATGGCATGGTAACCACTTGGCTGAAGGCCGTTGATAATCTTGGTAATGATCTCGATAACGATCGTCAAATGGTATTGAGACGGTCGCGAGTTGATCACGAGAGTAGATGGTTTGACTATATGGCCAAGAGTAAAGCGGTCTCCGTGACCTTAACAATGGTGACTATTGCAGACCGTCCAGAGATAACATGTTTATTATTTTCTATCCCCCTTTTAATAACAATTGATTCTGATAAATCATGATTGCTATTGCTTTGCCTTAATGCTTTTGTTTGTTGTGAGCTTGCGAGTACATTGAAAGTACTCACCTGGCGTGTCATGCCAGTTTGCAGGTGCTGCCATGTTTGCATAGCTCGAGGATTCCGAGTTGTGAGCTAGGATGTGTCCCAGCCAGAGTCCCTGCAGAATGGAGTCCATCGCCGTCGTCGTTATTCCGCTACTAGAAGTTGTTCCGCTGTTAGCATAGAGCTACTCTTGCGGGCGTAGTATCGCCAAGCCAATGTAACCCTTTGTAATACCCCAAACCCTTGTACCCCAAGTATTTGTAATAAAGAGTTGATTTGTTCTATGCCAAGCAGTGTCGTATTCCAGAAGACTTGATCTCTAGGCTAGAATACGGGGTGCTCCGGTTCCTCGGAGCCGGGGTGCCACACCCACTGCACAACTTTGATGTGGCACATGCTTCGCAAACCGGAAATGCCCTACACAGAGAGATTCACAATGTGTCGTAGTCCCCCTCACATCGAGCTGGTGGGAGGGATTCATGTGTACGCACGCGCTCGAACTTTGATATGGAATCTCACCATGATCCACACCGAAACTCATCCCAAGATGAATCCACCTTTGGTCAAATGCCTCTCGATGTCGGTGAAAAGTGATAACCTTCGCGGGCTAACGAATGGGCACATCGCTGATAACCGCATGAGGGAGTGTCCGAGGACCACCATGCATGCATGTGGCCCAAACATGTATGTATGAAAGGGCTGTGTAATGTTTTTAATAACCAATTCACGACTTTGATGTGTCACATGCCTCACAAAACGGCCAACCCCACACGGTGGCTCATGACTCGTAGTGTACTACCGGACCCCCCCCCCCCCCCGACACACACACATCGCACCACCACCGCCACTACGAGGCATGTTAAACTTTTTCCGCAGTGTACATATGTGACCAAAGGAGTGTCGTGTTAAAATTTGGAAGAAAAAAATTAGAGATCATTCAGACGTTTTTATACATTGATTAATTTCCTAGGGATATAATGTGCAAAAATCAAATTTGAGCTACATGCACACGTGATAGTGCACCAAAATGGATTGGAAAAATCATATGTTTGTCCCTGGGTGCATGTTTATATAGTCCCGATGCAAGAAATTTCAAACATTGAGAATCTTGATTTTTAAATCCAGTAAATCCAAAACTTAGTTGAAATTCATGAAACTTATCGTGGTGTCATATGGACACCAATAGACTGATATTGTATTTTTATTTCAAATTTGAGACAAGCTTTGATATATTCTTCTTACAAATGGGAGATTATTAATAATTGGCAACCAATATCGCAAACGGATTAGTTATTCGTACCGCGGGCATTAGACCAACAATGTACGTGCCATGCTTCGGTTAAGTAATAAAGCGGCAGAATTAATCATCAAAAAAGAAAAACAATATACGTGCCGCCACGCGTCTCGTGTGCCATATGAGCAGGCGTGAGTTGACGGGACGCATGCGAGCAGTCCGCCGCGTAGGCAGACTGGGAGGCGTGCGGGCAGGTGTGTGAATTGACAGGAGGCGTGTTCGCTGCGTGTGTCACCGGGAGGCGTGCGAGTAGCTGTGTGAAATGAAGGTAGACATGCCAGCAGTCCGTTGCGCAGGCTCACCGGGAGGCGAGCCAGCCCTTTGACCGCTGCCCGCCTCACTCCCACTGCTCCATATTAATGGCGCGCCCGAGCCGCTGGTCATAAGAGGCGTCTGTACCCCCCATTCTCGCTACACACACAATCCTCTCACTCCTCCTGCATCCTCAACGCCGCTCTCAATCGTCACCGCCATCAGTGTATGAGGATGCCGCCGAAGCGCACCATCAGAGGGAGTGGCGACGCCAGGGCTGCTGAAGCACCTGAGCACGGCATCAAGCTTGAGACAGAGGTTGCCGTCGCCGCCGACGAGGTCTCCCGTGGGCAGAAGCGTGACGTTGACGTCGTCGACGGCGTCGTGCTTCCACTACCAGAGCTGGAGGTCCACAGCGACTCCGGCGATGACTCCGACGACGACGGAGAAGCGGTTAGTCATCTATACCCATTTATGTGGCAAATATATCCTAGGGTTTCTCTGGTTAGTCCTGCCTCCCCCTTTTTGGAATAGAAACCCTATGGTTGTGTTCTCTCAATCCATGAAATCTGAGTTAGATTCGATAGATCCGTGCAGTGTATTGATTGTTTGAATGGTACAAATGATAAGTGATTAATTGTTTCTTCTGTACAAATGATTTCTGCTTATAATCCGACTAGGGTTAGTGTTGCATATAATTCCTAGCCAGATCTTGACAATTGATTTTGAATGTCGTACATACATGCTTGTGCCAAAAAAAATTCAGATTGGTATGTACATAGATGATTGTGCTAAAAAATCAAACCAAAATCTTTGGATCTGTCTAAAAAAATAGCCATATAATCCTAATCCTACTTTACGGCATGTAAATTGGTTTGATGCCAAAAGTCGTTGGCATGCCAAATTTTGGCAACTCCCAAATGTTCGCTAGAGATTAGTTTGCATTCCATTGTTCATTTCCAATCTCACAAAAGGTTGCCAAGTGTTGGCAACTTTTGATTTTGCGAAATGTCGGTGGCAAACCAAACTTTTGATTCTGCCAAATGTTGGTAGCAAACCAATCAGACTCTTAATTTTGTTGCACTAAGTTGTGTGCTCTCTATTTATGCATTTCTTTCATCAAGATCACTTGGTGATTTAGGGTTCACACTGTCACAGGATATATTATGTTTCATAAAATCTGCCTGCTGAATTTGCATTATTATAAAATATACTGACACCACATTTTTTACTATATGTCTAGGTGCTATCTGACGATGTCGACAGCGAGGATGAAGATGGCCAGAGGAGGTTCAAGAGGCAAAAGCTCAGGTCGCTTTATGCGGGACTGCATAACAGGCGTGTGAGGACCTGGAATATGGGCTTTTGATGCCCATTTTGCAACCAAAATGCTTCATCACGAGTATGAAAGTGTTCTCGCGCTTGCAAGAGGACGAGCTATTGGCTCCTTCAAGCAGAAGTATTTATACAGGGTGGTGCACGCCACGTACGCTGTGTACCTGGAGAAGCTTCACCTTCGTGCAGGCCTGTCGGCAGATGAGATGTGGGATTGAACTATATATGGCTATGTAGTGTCTTAATTATAACTACGCTTGAGTATGCTTAATATCGGTTGAACTATATATGGTTGAACCATGCTTGAGTACGCTTATTATCTATGTCTGAGTATGCTTATATCTATGTTTACTTATGTCTACATGTGGGATGAGTAGGCAATCAGTTTGGTTGATGGAGTTTTATGCATATTTGGGTGAATGTTTAGCATGGGTAAAAATTTCAGATTCAACCGAGGAAGGAAATGTGGACCCACCCTGAAACTTTGTGATTTTCCCAGATTGGAACCATGTGCGATGACTTTCATTGTGCCGCGGCATGTGTGTTCTGATTGGCTAGAATGCATCCCCACGGATCACACGTCTGCACCGTAGGATGTACACAGATTGAACGGCACTCCGTATCACCCTCACACCGGACTGATTTTTTTTTTTGAAAATACACCGGAGTGATGTTAATCACACACGGTTGGCTCTACCAAACCGTTGCCTCCGAAACGCTTTGTGGGAGAAAACCCTCACCACCCAATTCAAAAAGGAAAAAATAAAACCCTAACCATCCCCACGTCACAAAACCCTCTCCCCGCCCGCCACCCCCCGGTCCCCATTCGCACCTGCACTCCTTCGCGACTCTGCATGTCACCGCGTATTGCCGCGGCAACCACGTAGCTCGATGCCTGTCGCCACCGCCGGCTGCCGGCAAACCCCGCCGCATTTCGCCACTACCGCTTGCCGCCGCCTATCGCCATCGACTTTCTCGACGCTGCTCACCGTCGACCCAGCTCCGCCCGATTGGGGAATCTGCGGTATTGGGGTTTTTTCTCCTGGAGAACCAGGTAACTAATGTACTGAAATATTCGCTCATCTCTTATCCCAGTCCCTCTGCCCCTTTTAATCACCCGGCCGAAATCGCCGTGAATTCTTTTTTCTTCTAGCTGATTTGAGGGTTTTCTTTCATTCATAGATTGTACAGTGCATGGAGGCATCAGGCCTATGCGGCCTCGGCCAGACAGCCGAGGAGTTCCATCTCATCGTACCAGATGACTTCAGAAGGTGCACGGTACGTTCAATCTCACTCTACCTCGGTTGGCATGACCTACTTTTCTGAACATCTACTATATATTGCTGCATTTGGATAAAAGGTGCCACATGCAGCATACACGTCAAAGGGGATTTTTTATTCTTTCTATATTAGGCAAATTAATGCTGTAATGTTCTTTCGATTACTCTAATATTTGCATAAAATCATGGTTACACTATCTGTTTAATTATAAATTTGTGTCCTTTGATTTCAACTGTTGTGTACTGTTCTTTCAATTACTCCCATATTTGCATGTTACCCTATTCTTTAACAATCTTATCATTTCCTGCAATACATCCCATGCTTTGCAACAGCAACTGTAGTACACAATCTTGGCCTTCACATAACTGAAGACTCCAGGAATGTCATATTGAACACAAACCATGGATTTACAATCGTTGTTTCTATAAAACTTGATGAACATGCTCACTCCTATTTTGGCGCGGGCCTTTGGACAGAAATTTCTAAGTTTTATGTAGTGAAAGCTGGCACTAAAATTGCACTGCACCTAAAAGAGCCTGGTCATATGATACATGCTAACTTCCCCGACGATATCATCCGTCTAGACTTTGTTCGAAGTAAGTGTTCTTTTCAAGTATCTGCATGTTGACTTACCTAGCAATATCAAAGTAATTGTGTACTATTTAAGCAACCAATAGGGATTCCATTTTCTGACTTTGTTAAGTCTATTCCTACCTCCTCCACTCCTATCAGATAGCGTCGCTGCCGAGGAGACTCCGGAGGTGGAGGACAAGGCTGCCAACAAGCGGAGGTGGGTCGAGCAAGAACCACAAGCAACTCCGGCGGGCCTAGACTTCATCAGCAGCCTCCCCGATGATATGTTGATCGTCATCATCTCCCTCCTCCCAATCAAATATGGTGCGCAGACAATGGTCCTTTCCTGGCGGTGGTGCCCCCTATGGCACTCCACCCCTCTCGACCTCATCGACGTCCACAAGCTCTGCCATGGCTATCGCAAAAGCTTGGACGCATTGTCCCAGATCCTCGGCAGGCACCCTGGCCCAATCAGAGGCCTTATCACGGGCAAGTTCTGTTCCAACGGCAAGGACCGAGCCAAGCTTGACGAGTGGTTCCGATCCCCCGCCCTAGATCACCTCGAGGAGCTCAGTTTTAATGATGGACATATGCGCTTGCTGCCACCGTCCACACCCCGCCTCGCGCCCACGCTGCAGCTTGCCTGGTTCATGAACTGCCATTTGCCCCCGATTAATGATGCGCCCGCTCTTTTTCTCCCTCGACTGAAGCACCTCGAGCTTGTCGCCGTCTGTGTCCCCAAGGATGACATGGAGCGCCTGCTCTGTGGCTGTACTGCACTCGAGTACCTTTGTTTTCAGGCGATCAATGGGCTGAGTAGCTTCCACATCACCTCCATGACTCTTCGGACAATTTATGTGTGTTGCTGGTGCTGTAACAAGAGATCACAGAAGGTGTATCACAGTATGGTCATTGAGGACACACCTTTACTTGAGAGATTACTTGTAGTTGATCAACAAGGTCCAACAAGAATCAGTGTCATTTCTGCGCTGAAATTGACAGTGGTGGGCTACTCGTCTGTCAAATTCTCCAAACTTGTTATTGGATCCACACCCATTCAGGTACAACAGTCACCTTCTTCTTCTCCTTGAAATTAACATTTTTTATAATTTTGAAGATGTATGTTCGTCTGTCATCCAGAAAATGAACCCGACAAGCTTGACCCCGTATCTACGCACAGTGAAGGTATTCACACTAGAATCTATCGGCCCCAACCTGGACGAAGTTGTCAGTTTCCTGAGATGCTTTCCGTGCCTGGAGAAGCTATATATTGAGGTGATGCTCCTTTCCTGTTAAATGTTAACCATAAGGTAGTTCAATTTGTTGGTACCTTTTCCCAAGTTTACAATGATGAATGTACTACGATTTTTGAAGGAAGTTTGGAGGATTTAAGTACATAGATGTTTTTTCCCTATAGTGGTTGCTTGGTTCATAAGGTTACAATCCATATGCATTTCTCCTTTGGATTTATCTGTACTAGTTTTCGTAGGGAAATTTCCATTCACTCCAACCTCTTGGGAAGAAGCCTACGTTTTTCTAGATTGTAATCAAATGCCCATGTTAATCATGTAGGATCGATGATGGCATGTCACTCTATTCGTGTATTTTAGAAATCCTGCAAATCAAAGAGGCATGTAGTAGTGTTCAAAACTGCATGTAGGCACTAATACTTTCTCTTCTTTTGCAGATAAGATTAGGCCCGGTAGTGGATAATGTGATACAATATAACAACCACATCGAATGCCTTGATCTACATCTCTCAGAAATTACTTTGAACTCCTACCGAGGGACATTACTGGAGATTATATTCACTAGGTTCTTTGTTGTGAGAGCAAGGGTGCTAAAGGTAATGAGGTTTGCCCTACATTTGCTTCGCAAAACTGAATGGTTTGCTGATCAGTGCCGGCAGCTATGGTAGAATGGAAAAGGCTCCGCAGAAGCTGAATTTCATTTTGGAAGTTCAGTTGATAGAGTAATCAGAAGTAATTATGTCAAGCCCATACATGACTTGTCATTGGCTGATCCCTTTGCAGAAATGTTCAGGTTTCGAAAAGGGTGTTACAAGTTGTAATATCAGTTTGAACCTCTCATATGTCCATGTTCAGCTAATCAGCGCGGGCGTCTGCAGCTGCATGATCTGAATTTCATTTCTAATATCAGTTTGAACCTTGTAATCTTCGAATTTGAGCCTTCTAACTCTAGAATTTTAACCTTGTAATATTTCGGGCTTTTGTGGTACAATCGTTGAAATGGCATCATATGAGACTTGTATATTGGTAGCACTATTTTGACCTTCATATGCAATGGACGATTAATATCTGGACCTCAATGGACTTGATTTTATT
This sequence comes from Elymus sibiricus, assembly GCA_039707655.1. Classification (NCBI taxonomy): domain Eukaryota; kingdom Viridiplantae; phylum Streptophyta; class Magnoliopsida; order Poales; family Poaceae; genus Elymus; species Elymus sibiricus. The sequence goes on from CM077668.1 coordinate 205,302,422, forward strand.
TACCATTCTCGAATGTGTTTCCCCTGTCGATCTCATCGCAAACGATCTATATTGCGGACTCGGCAGCGATCTTCGACATTATTGTACACAGTTGGTTTCTTCAACTGTGTGCCCAGAATTATCGCACTCGAGTGTCCATCATTACCCGTCGGTGTAACTTTGACCTCATCACCCACGGGTAAACTTGGCGCCTCTTTGAGCCCACACGTGGTCAAACAAAACACGTGTGGGGTGCTCAAGCGTGCACTGGAATCCTTCGCTAGGAACGCGGTGACAAGACGTGATGATTATAGGCTGTCCGGCCCCCATTTATTACAGTGGCCATTTAACCCTTGTGTCTCTTCAACCTTTCGATCACGCCCCAGTATTGCAAGAAGCACACCCGTGACGACAAATACATAGAGGGTATCCTGCGCGGCTCCAATGGCGCTCCCAGCGGCTGCCGACGACTGTCACATCCCTAGAATTTTGACTGTAAATAGTTGCATTAAAGCATCCATGCATCATGTTTAAATTCAAAGGAAATTTGAATTGGGGATGACTAAACCCTAGCACCAAAGTAATTCAAATAGGTTCAACTCAAAATATTTTCAATGAACCCAAATTGCCCTTCAGAAAAGTTCATCATTTTTGAAATGGGTGGAAACCTCTGCCAAAAATGCTGCTCATTTTTCCAGGTCATCTCTGGTTTTTTGAATTAAATCATAGTGTATTTGAATTTGGGCATTTAATTGCTATAATTATTTTAAATGCTCAAATAATTCTGAAATTAATTGAGGCCCACTGGAATAATTCAGAAAGAGCCCACAAATATTTTTCAGGATTTAATTAAATGATTTAGTATTTTTACTAAATCAAAACCGAGCCAAATAAATAGAAAATAGAAAGAAATAAAAAGAGAGAGAAGCTTACCTGTACCGGCCCATCAGGAGAGAAGCCAGGCCCAGCCCACCTCCTCCTCCTGTCGTCTTCCTCCTCTGGACAAAAGGACAGGGGTGTGTGGTCGCTGATACGTCCATTTTGCATCATGTTTTGTTACTGTTATTTATAGTGTTTTTAATCAATATAACACTTTGTGGAGCAATTCTAATGCCTTTTCCCTCTTAATATGCAACATTTACACAAGGAGGGAGATTGCCGGCAGCTGGAATTCTGGACCTGAAAAAGTTATGTCAGAGATACCTATTCTGCACATCTCCAAATGAGCTGAAATTTTACGGAGATTTATTTTGGAATAAATAAAAAATACTGGAAGCAAGAAGTACCAGAGGGGGCCACCCAGGTGCCCACGAGGCACCAGGGCGCGCCACCCCCCCAAGCGCGCCCTCGTGGCTCGTGGGGTCCCTGGCCAGCCTCTGGCCCCCATTTTCTGGTATATAAGTCCATTTGACCTAGAAAAAATATAGAGAAGACTTTCGGGATGGTGCGCCACCGTCTCGAGGTGGAACTTGGGCAGGAACACTTTTGCTCTTCGGCGGAGAGATTCTGCTGGGGTACTTCCCTCCGGGAGGGGGAAATCGTCACCATCGACATCACCAACGATCCTCTCATCGTGGGAGGACCAATCTTCATCAACATCACCATCTCATCTCAAACCCTAGTTCATCTCTTGTATTCAATCTTTGTCTCAAAACCTCAGATTGGTACCTGTGGGTTGCTAGTAGTGTTGATTACATCTTGTAGTTGATGCTAGTTGGTTTATTTGGTGGAAGATTATATGTTCAGATCCATTATGCTATTTAATACCCCTCTGATCTTGAACATGATTATGATTTGTGAGTAGTTACTTTTGTTCTTGAGGACATGGGAGAAGTCTTGTCATAAGTAATCATGTGAATTTGGTATTCGTTCGATATTTTGATGATATGTATGTTGTTGATTCTCTTAGTGGTGTCATGTGAATGTCGACTACATGACACTTCACCATCTTTGGGCCTAAGGGAATGCATTGTGGAGTAGTAATTAGATGATGGGTTGCTAGAGTGACAGAAGCTTAAACCCTAGTTTATGCGCTATTCCATAAGGGGCTGATTTGGATCCATATGTTTAATGCTATGGTTAGAGTTATCTTATTTCTTCTTTCATAGTTGCGGATGCTTGCGAGAGGGGGTAATCATAAGTGGGAGGTTTGTTCAAGTAAGAACAGCACCCAAGCACTGGTCCACCCACATATCAAATTATCAAAGTAGCGAATGCGAATCAAACCAACATGATGAAAGTGACTAGATGAAATTCCCATGTGTCCTCGAGAACGCTTTGCTTACTATAAGAGATCATTCCGGCTTGTCCTTTGCTACAAAATGGATTGGGCCACCTTGCTGCACTCTTTGTTACTATTGCTACTTGTCACTTGTTACAAATTATCTTGCTATCAAACTACTCGTTACCGATAATTTCAGTGCTTGCAGAAAATACCTTGCTGAAAACCGCTTGTCATTTCCTTCTGCTCCTCGTTAGGTTCGACACTCTTACTTATCGAAAGGACTACGATTGATCCCCTATACTTGTGGGTCATCAAGACTCTTTTCTGGCGCCGTTGCCGGGGAGTGAAGCGCCTTTGGTGAGTGGAATTTGGTAAGGAAACATTTATATTACGTGCTAAAATTTACTGTCACTTGTCACAATGGAAAGTAATCCTTTGAGGGGTTTGTTCGGGGTATCTTCACCTCGACCAGAAACACAAATAGTTGCTCCTCAACCTACTGCACCTACTGAAAATATTTATTATGAGATTCCTCCGGGTATGATAGAGAAACTGCTAGCTAATACTTATGCAGGAGATGGAACAGTACATCCTGATATACACTTGATCTATGTGGATGAAATTTGTGGATTGTTTAAGCTTGCAGGTTTATCCGGAGATGGAGTTAAGAAGAAAGTATTCCCTTTATCTTTGGAGGGAAAGGCATTGACATGGTATAGGCTATGTGATGATACTGATACATGGGACTGGAACCGATTGAAACTGGAATTCCATCAAAAAATTTATCCTATGCATTTGGTTCATCGTGATCGGAATTATATATATAATTTTGGGCCTCGTGAAGGAGAAAGCATCGCTCAAGCTTGGGGGAGGCTTAAGTACATGATGTACACATGCCCCAATCATGAGCTCTCAAGAAAAATTATCTTACAGAATTTTTATGCTCGGCTTTCTCATGATAATCAAACCATGCTCGATTCTTCTTCGACTGGCTCCTTTATGAAGAAAACTATTGAATTCAGATGGGATCTTCTAGAAAGAATTAAACACAACTCTAAAGATTGGGAACTTGACAAAGGTAACGAGTCAGGTATAATACTTGAGTTCGATTGTGTTAAATCTTTTATGGCCACTGATGCTTTTCATAAGTTTAGCACTAAATATGGACTTGACTCTGAGATAGTAGCTTCCTTTTGTGAATCATTTGCTACTCATGTTGATCTCCCTAAGGAGAAGTGGTTTAAATATCATCCCCCTGTTAAAGAAAAGATTGAGGAACCCGTTAATGTTAAAGAAGAAACAATTGTTTACCATGCTGATCCAGTTGTGCCTACTGCTTATATTGAGAAACCACCTTTTCCTGTTAGGATCAAGGAACATGCTAAAGTTTCAACTATGGTTAACAAAAGTCATATTAGAGCACCTAGACCCTCCGAACAAATCAAAGTTGAACCTAATGTTGCTATGGTTAAAGATCTCTTGGTCGATAATATAGATGGGCATGTTATTTACTTCTGTGATGAAGCAGCTAGAATTGCTAAACCAGATCTAAAGATAAAAATAGACCTGTAGTAGGCATGCCTGCTGTCTCTGTTAAAATAGGAGATCATTGTTATCATGGCTTATGTGATTTGGGTGCTAGTGTGAGTGCTATTCCATTTACCATATATCAAGAAATTATGAATGATATTGCACCTGTTGAAATAGAGGACATTGATGTTACTATTGAGCTTGCAAACAGAGATACCATTACACCACTTGGGATCGTTAGAGATGTTGAAGTCTTGTGTGGAAAAATAAAATACCCTACTGATTTTCTAGTCCTCGGTTCTCCACAAGATGATTTTTGTCCCATTATATTTGGTAGACCTTTCTTAAATACTGTTAATGCCAAGATTGATTGCGCTAAAGAAACTGTTAGTGTTAATTTTGGTGGTATGTCTCATGAGTTTAATTTCTCCAAGTTTCGTAGACAACCTCATGATAAAGAATTTCCTAGTAAAGATGAAATTATTGGTCTTGCTTCTATTGCCGTACCACCTATTGATCCGTTAGAACAATATTTGCTAGACCATGAAAATGATATGCATATGAATGAAAGAAATGAAATAGATAAGATGTTGTTTGATCAACCACCTATCCTTAAACACAATTTGCCTGTTGAAACTCTTGGAGGCCCTCCTCCACTTAAGGGTGATCCTGTATTTGAATTAAAGCAATTGCCTGATACATTGAAATATTCTTATCTTGATGAAAAGAAGATATATCCTGTTATTATTAGTGGTAACCTTTCAGAGCATGAAGAAAAGAGGTTATTGAAAACTCTGAGGAAGCACCGAGCTGCTATTAGATATACTCTAGACGGTCTTAAGGGCATTAGTCCCACTCTATGTCAGCACAAAATTAATATGGAGCCTGATGCTAAACCAGTTGTCGACCACCAACGATGATTAAATCCTAAGATCAAAGAGGTGGTAAGAACTGAAATATTAAAGCTTCTGGAAGCTGGTATAATCTATCCCATAGCTGATAGTAGATGGGTAAGTCCTGTTCATTGTGTCCCTAAGAAAGGAGGTATTACGGTTGTTCCTAATGATAAAAATGAACTCATTCCACAAAGAATTGTAACTGGTTTTAGGATGGTAATTGATTTTAGAAAATTAAACAAAGCCACTAGAAAAGATCATTACCCCTTACCTTTTTATTGATCAAATGTTAGAAAGATTGTCTAAGCATACACACTTTTGTTTCCTAGATGGTTATTCTGGTTTTTCTCAAATACCCGTATCACAATCCGACCAAGAGAAAACCACCTTTACTTGTCCTTTTGGAACTTATGCTTATAGACGTATGCCTTTTGGTTTATGCAATGCACCTGCTACCATTCAAAGATGTATGACTGATATATTCTCTGACTTTTGTGAAAAGATTATTGAGGTATTCATGGATGATTTCTCCGTTTACGGAACTTCTTTTGATGATTGCTTAAGCAACCTTGATCAAGTTTTGTAGAGATGTGAAGAAACTAATCTTGTCTAGAATTGGGAGAAGTGCCACTTTATGGTGAATGAAGGTACTGTCTTGGGGCATAAAATTTCTGAAAGAGGTATTGAAGTTGATAAAGCTAAGGTTGATGCTATTGAGAAAATGCCATGTCCTAAAGATATTAAAGGTATAAGAAGTTTCCTTGGTCATGCTGGTTTCTATAGGAGATTTATTAAAGACTTCTCTAAAATTTCTAGGCCTCTAACCAATCTTTTGCAAAAAGATGTTCCATTTGTTTTTGATGATGATTGTCTAGAAGCCTTTAAAACACTTAAGAAAGCCTTAACCACTTCACCTATTGTTCAACCACCTGATTGGAACTTGCCTTTTGAAATTATGTGTGATGCTAGTGATTATGCTGTTGGTGTTGTTCTAGGACAGAGAGTTGATAAGAAATTAAATGTTATCCATTATGCTAGTAAAACTCTAGACAGTGCCCAAACAAATTATGCTACTACTGAGAAAGAATTTCTAGCAGTTGTGTTTGCATGTGATAAATTCAAATGTTACATAGTTGATTCTAAAGTAACTGTTCACACCGATCATGCTGCTATTAAATACCTTATGGAAAAGAAAGATGCTAAACCTAGACTCATTAGGTGGGTTTTATTGCTACAAGAATTTGACTTGCATATTATTGATAGAAAGAGAGCTGAGAATCCCGTAGCAGATAATTTGTCTAGAATGGAAAATGTTCTTAATGACCCACTTCCTATTAATTATGATTTTTCAGATGAACAATTAGCTGTCATAAATGCTTCTCGTAATACTCCTTGGTATGCAGACTATGCTAATTATATTGTTGCTAAATTTATACCACCTAGTTTGACATACCAACAAAAGAAAAAGTTCATCTTTGATTTAAGACATTACTTCTGGGATGACCCACATCTTTATAAAGAAGGAGTAGATGGTATTATTAGATGTTGTATACCTGAGCATGAATAGGAACAAATCCTACGGAAGTGTCATTCCGAGGCTTACAGAGGACACCATGCGGGAGACAGAACTGCACACAAGGTATTACAATCTGGTTTTTATTGGCCTACTCTTTTCAAGGATGCTCGTAAGTTTGTCCTATCTTGTGATGAATGTCAAAGAATTGGTAATGTTGGTAGACGTCAGGAAATGCCTATGAATTATTCACTTGCTATTGAACCATTTGATGTTTGGGGATTTGATTATACGGGACCTTTTCCTAAATCCAATGGGTATACACATATTTTAGTTGCTGTTGATTACGTTACTAAGTGGGTAGAAGCTATTCCAACTAGTAGTGCTGATCATAACACTTCTATTAAAATGCTTAAAGAAGTTATTTTCCCAAGGTTCGGAGTCCCTAGATATTTAATGACTGATGGTGGTTCACATTTTATTCATGGTGCATTCCGTAAATTGCTTGCTAAATATGATGTCAACCATAGAATTGCATCTCCATATCACCCTCAAACTAGTAGTTAAGTTGAATTGAGCAATAAAGAAATAAAATTAATTTTGCAAAAAAACCGTCAATAGATCTAGAAAGAATTGGTCTAAGAAACTTGACGATGCATTATGGGCTTATAGAACTTCTTATAAAAATCCTATGGGTATGTCTCCTTATAAAATGGTTTATGGAAAAGCATGTCATTTACCTCTTGAGTTAGAACATAAAGCATATTGGGCAATTAAAGAACTCAATTATGATTTTAAACTTGCCGGTGAAAAGAGGTTATTTGATATTAGCTCAATAGATGAATGGAGAACCCAAGCTTATGAAAATGCCAAATTGTTTAAAGAAAGAGTTAAAAGATGGCATGATAGAAGAATTCAAAAACGGGAATTTAAAGTGGGTGAGCAAGTTCTATTGTACAATTCTCATTTGAGATTCTTTGCAGAAAAACTTCTCTCTAAATGGGAAGGACCGTATACCATCGAGGAAGTTTATCGCTCCGGAGCCATCAAAATAAACAACTCCGAAGGCACTAATCTGAGAGTGGTGAATGGGCAAAGAATTAAGCACTATATTTCAGGTACTCCCATTAATGTTGAAACTAATATTATTAAAACAATTACACCAGAGGAATACATAAGAGAGACCTTCCAGAACACTCCAGAACCCTAAAAAGGAAGAGGTACGTGATACGGTAAGTAAACCGAATCCAAAAATTCCATAAAAATACTTTCTGTCAGTTTTGGAATATTAGAAACAATACAAAAATAAGAAATAGCCGAGGGGACCCACGAGGGACCAGGGCGCGCCACCCCCCCAGGCGCGCCCTGGTGGCTCGTGGGCCCCTCATGAGCCTTCCCGACTCTGTTTTCTTCTGGATTACTTGTTTTGCAAGATAAAAAAAATCTTTATATATACTCCCGGACGTTTTGACCACCGTATCGCAGAAATCTCCTCTGTTCTTGTTTCGTGCTATTTTTCTGACAGATCTAGATCGCTATGGCTCCACCAAGCTCTTCCAAGGAAAAGTTCTACGAGAAGGTCATCAACCCCTACCTACCGGAGGTGATGAAACACCCTCAAGCCATTGAGATGCGTGAGGGGGTGCTTCACATCCGGGATGTTCAAGGACCCAAGAAGACCGGGAGCGTGGAGTCCAGGCTCGAAGCGGTGGAGCAGGAGATCTTCAAGTGCCAAGGGATGGTGGAACATGGACTCAGCGCCAACCACTCCATGATCATGGAATTCACCCATAATCACAAGGTGGATGGCCAAGCGATGGGAGACATCATCTTCAAGCTCAATGAATGAATCGATTATTTCCAAGGCCAAATCTATGATCTTTAAAACCAAAATTATGAGTATGAGGCAAGATTCAAAGGTATGAGTTTAGCTGCAAGTTTCAGGACTCCGGAGACTCGTTCATCTTTTTATGATGGGGAACCTATTCCATGGAAGCTAGAGGACAAGCCCACCACTTCATCATCACCACCATCACCAAAGAAGGAAACTTGAATACATGGGTATGAGCACTCCCCTTGGCTTGTGCCAAGCTTGGGGGAGGCGCCCGGTATCGTATCACCATCACTTTTATTATCTTTACCTATTTTTAGTTTGATCCTTAGTTATTTCATGATCTAGTTGAATAAAAGTTTAGTATGATCTATTTTCGAGTGCTAGTTTCGTGATCTATCTATCTATGTAATTGAGTTGAGAGTTATATAATAAAGAGTAGTTTGAGTTTTTTTGCTTCTTTACTTTCATGTTTCAATTCTAGCAATGAATATAATGAAAAAGATCATATGCTAATCTTATGGAAAGTAATGACATTACATAAAGAAAAGTATAAGTGGTAAAATTTATTGGAAGTTAACAAACATAGCATTAGTCAATGATGCAATTCACGAAAAAATTAATAGGGAAGAGAAGATTCACATGCAAATATACTATCTTGGACATCTTTTATGATTGTGAGCCCCCATTAAGTATTTTATGTCAAATTGTTGACGTTGGACAAGGAATACAACATAATGAATTATGTTTGCTTATATTCACATAGAAGTTATATTGTCATAGATCCTCGAACATGTGGTGCTTGCCCAATATCTTTGCTAGCCAAAAATCCGCACCAAGTAGAGATACTACTTGTGCATCCAAAACCCTTAAACCCAGTTTCATGTCATGAGAGTCCACTATATCTACCTATGGATTGAATAAGATCCTTCAAGTAAGTTGTCATCGGTGCAAAAAGCAATAAAAATTGCCTCTAAATATGTCTGAACTTTTATTGTAAGGGAAAATAAGCTTTGTACGAACTTGTGATGGTAAAGAAATAAAAGCAACAGACTGCATAATAAAGGTTGCTATCACAAGGGGCAATATAAAGTGGCGTTCCTTTGCATTAAGAGCTTGTGCATCCAACAACAAAAAGTGCATGACAACCTCTGCTTCCCTCTGCGAAGGGCCTATCTTTTACTTTTATGTATTTACTTTTTATGCAAGAGTCAATAGTGTTCTCCTCTATTCCTTTTTATTTTTCTCTTTTGCAAGCATCATGTTGTGGGGAAAGATCTAGGCATATATATCCCATTGGATATGAGTGATCATGAGTTATTATTGTTGACATCACCCTTGAGGTGAATAAGTTGGGAGGCAAAATTATAAGCCCCTATCTTTCTATGTGTCTGGCTGAAACTTTTTGCTCCATATATATGTCGTGAGTGTTAGCAATCATAGAAGACTAAATGATGGTTGAGTATGTGGACTTGCTAACAAGCTCCTACATGAGACCCTTCCTGAAAATATGATGAATTGCAATTGCATTGTTGACTGAGAACATAGTTTGTTAGTTTTCAAGAAAGTTTATGCCTTATACTTCATTGTTGTGATGAATTGTTACTTGCTCATGAGAAGTTCTATGATAATAAATATTGATGTTATAATAATGATCATGATGCTACAATGTCCGTATTTTGTTTTTATCGACACCTCTCTCTCTAAACATGTGGACATGATTATCAATATCGGCTTTCGCTTGAGGACAAGCGAGGTCTAAGCTTGGGAGAGTTGATACGTCCATTTTGCATCATGTTTTGCTCCTGTTATTTATAGTGTTTTTAATCAATATAACACTTTATGGAGCAATTCTAATGCCTTTTCTCTCTTAATATGCAACATCTACACAAGGAGGGAGATTGCCGGCAGCTGGAATTCTGGACCTGAAAAAGCTATGTCAGAGATACCTATTCTGCACATCTCCAAATGAGCTGAAATTTTACGGAGATTTATTTTGGAATAAATAAAAAATATTGGAAGCAAGAAGTACCAGAGGGGGCCACCCAGGTGCCCACGAGGCACCAGGGCGCGCCACCCCCCCCCTCCCCAGGCGTGCCCTGGTGGCTCGTGGGGCCCCTGGCCAGCCTCTGGCCGCCATTTTCTGGTATATAATTCCATTTGCCCTAGAAAAAATATAGAGAAGACTTTCGGGACGGTGCGACACCGTCTCGAGGCGGAAATTGGGCAGGAGCACTTTTGCTCTCCGGCAGAGAGATTCTGCCGGGGATACTTCCCTCCGGGAGGGGAAAATCGTCGCCATCGACATCACCAACGATCCTCTCATCGTGGGAGGACCAATCTTCATGAACATCTTCAACAGCACCATCTCATCTCAAACCCTAGTTCATCTCTTGTATTCAATCTTTGTCTCAAAACCTCAGATTGGTACCTGTGGGTTGCTAGTAGTGTTGATTACATTTTGTAGTTGATGCTAGTTGGTTTATTTGGTGGAAGATTATATGTTCAGATCCATTATGCTATTTAATACCCCTCTGATCTTGAACATGATTATGATTTGTGAGTAGTTACTTTTGTTCTTGAGGACATGGGAGAAGTCTTGTCATAAGTAATCATGTGAATTTGGTATTCGTTCGATATTTTGATGATATGTATGTTGTTGATTCTCTTAGTGGTGTCATGTGAATGTCGACTACATGACACTTCACCATCTTTGGGCCTAAGGGAATGCATTGTGGAGTAGTAATTAGATGATGGGTTGCTAGAGTGACAGAAGCTTGAACCCTACTTTATGCGCTATTCCGTAAGGGGCTGATTTGGATCCATATGTTTAATGCAATGGTTAGAGTTATCTTAATTCTTCTTTCGTAGTTGCGGATGCTTGCGAGAGGGGTAATCATAAGTGCGAGGTTTGTTCAAGTAAGAACATCACCCAAGCACCGGACCACCCACATATCAAATTATCAAAGTTGCGAACGCGAATCAAACCAACATGATGAAAGTGACTAGATGAAATTCCCATGTGTCCTCGAGAATGCTTTGCTTACTATAAGAGATCGTTCCGGCTTGTCCTTTGCTACAAAAAGGATTGGGCCACGTTGGTGCACTCTTTGTTACTATTGCTACTTGTCACTTGTTACAAATTATCTTGCTATCAAACTACTCGTTACCGATAATTTCAGTGCTTGCAGAAAATACCTTGCTGAAAACCGCTTGTCATTTCCTTCTGCTCCTCGTTGGGTTCGACACTCTTACTTATCGAAAGGACTATGATTGATCCCCTTTACTTGTGGGTCATCAGTCGCCACGCGCGTGCACTGTCGTGGTGTGACGACCATCTAGGGGGCCATGCAGCCCCTTGTGGTTCAGTAGAGGGGGTCAACGTACACAAAGATCATGAAAAATGGGAAGCGCAAGGGATTTACCCAGGTTCGGGCCGCTGAGAAGCGTAAAACCCTACTCCTGCTTTTGGTGTATTAATGGTGTAGAAACACAGTACAAGGAGCGCTTTTCCCGGCAAGGAATGGGGCGGAGCAGCTACGCGAGACGTGCTTGTGTTTGAAAAGGGGTCCGACCCCCTTAAACTGTTGCCTTGGCCCTCCTTTTATAGCTCAAGGGGTTACCACGGTGGCAAAACAGTAATTACATAGCGATTAGATAGTAAACAGTGCTAGCATACCTAACTCTGCCAGTTTAGGACAAAGGCATTGAATGCGCCGTTAGGTGTCATGTGGAGAGGTAGTCCCGGCAAGGTTCCTGCACCGCTTGCCCAAGTACCTCGTATTATGCTGACACGCCTCCTGGACGGGCGTCATTAGGGGCAAATCTTGTCCCAGCATGCTGACACGTGCCCGACAAGCCTCACCAACCAGCCTGCGCGGTCGACACCTCATATATCAGCGAACACCTGTGCGGTGAGGTGGAGCGCTGGAGGACTGGTATAAGCTTGCCGACACGGAGCTTGCAGGGTCTTCTCCTTGCCGGTTTAGCCTTGCCAGTAAGGAATGTCTTCATCTTCGGTACTAGTCGAGGTGCTTGTTGGTGCTCTGTTTTGAGCTTCCGCAATTGAACCTTGAGTCTTGGTCTTGGCGGTTCCCGGCAAGCCCTGGTCGGCAAGGAGGCTGCTATTGTCTGTGCATAAGTCAGGGTATAAAATACCCATGTTTTATACACCAACTGGAGCCCCCGGGCCTGGGCCATACGCGCGTCCAAAGCATCATTGGGCTAGGCCCAAACAATGCATAGACACGCGGCGGGAAACTGCCGTTGTAATTTTTGTCATGATGGCTATCCTGATGCACGTCCAATCCACGCATTAAATGCGGGTCGTGGGAACTTGGACTATTGCGGTTATTTTGCGGTAGTGCACCTGTAAAAGAACATGGCCGGGGTAAACAGTGAAGAGCCAGCCTCCCCTTGCGCCTTCCCAATAAAAAGGCAACCATGAGGAGGCGCGGCTCATTCCCCCCTGCTTTCCCCTGCTTCATCTTCCTTCTCAAGCCAGAACTGCTTCCGCCGCCGCCGCCGCTGATTCGCATCCCCAATCGGCCACCTCCTTCCCCTTCGATCCCTGATGGCGCCCAAGAGAGCCGACACGGCGGGGAAGAAGAAGCCCGCCAAGACGCTCGATCCCAAGGTAGAGGAGAGGAAGAAGGCGTTTCTAGAGAAGCGGCGGAGGGAGAATGCGATCTTCTCGCCGTGTTCCTTGGACGCCAATGAGCTGATCAGGAGGTACGCGTACATGTGGGGGAGGGACACCAAGGATCACAAGGCGCCCGTGGTGCTCCCCGAAGGTGACAAGGACCCCGCAGATTCTTATCCGTTCTTCTGCGCGTACTTCTACTGCGGTTTGGTCCCTCGCTACTCAGATTTCTTCAGTGCGATGATGTTTAGTTACGGGTTCAGACTGCTGGACTTCACTCCGAATGCGATGACTTGCATGGCGGTTTTCACTCATCTGTGCGAGAACTTCGTCGGAGTGGCCCCCAATGTGGATCTATTCCGCCACTTTTTCTTTTCCCGGATCGAAGACAAGTCACTCTCCGGCAGCGTGGCCTGGATTCCCAGGGCAAAGACGAAGGGAGAGTACCTTGCCGGGCAGCCCCACCTCAAGTGGGAAGAGTGGAGGGCTGAACGGTGCTGGATCCAAGAGAAAGATTTCTCCCAATTCTGCATACCGCGCACAGTGAGGGTCACGCGCAGCAAGAACTGAAGCAGTATGGGTGCTACTGATGCCAAGCTTCGTCCGGCCCTGAACAAGATCGCCCGCCTTAAGGCCGCCAAACTGACCATAGAGATGGTTGGCGCTGATTTCCTCCGGCGACGCATAGCGCCGCTGCAGAAGAGAGAGAGATTTTCTTGGGTGTACCAGAATGCCACCGACGTCATGCGGCTGTATCCCGGGACCGGCAACAATTTGTCGGTTATGGAGCACGCCAGCCTCTGCGAGCAGTTGTTCCAGAAAACCGGCGTATTCCACTTGCCAGACCAGATCGTCCCGCTGCATATCAACTCCGCCAAGGACTCCATCTTGGCGGTGATGCCAGATTGTGACGCCCACGGAATAAAGGCAGACTGGTATTTGCCCACCTTGGAGTTCGAGATGGAGTGGGCCTCCAACCTGACGGAGAAAGCTTCCCGGAAGGAAACGGATCTCATCCGGGCCACCACCGAGGAGGAACTGGCGTGCATCGCCAGCAGGGCTGCAGAGATCGCGAGGATCAATGCAGCAGGTGGTTCCGGTGCCGCGGCAGCCGAGGACGAAGAAGAGGAGCAGTCTGATGAAGAGGCCGCCGAGGAGCATCAAGAGGAGCCTGCCGTGGATGAGACGGCCGAAGCTGAGGTTGTCGGGGCCGAGGCTGCCGGGGATGAAGTTGCCGGAACTGAAGCCGCCGGAGAGCCCGAGGAAGAAGAGGGCCCTCGGGCCCCGAAGAGGAGGCGTCGTCTTTGGAGGGCGGTCAGCCAAGAGCCGGTATGCGCTTCTTCGCCGAGGGGTGGCCCCATGGTGAAGAAGACGACCACGAAGACCGGCCGCCAAGAAGAAGTACGCCGGTAGTCCACCCGGCGCCCCCGAACTCAGCCTTCATCTCCCCGGCAAGAGGTTGCCGAGGAAGCCGGGCCCCTTCAGCCAACGGGTTCACCTCCTCCGGCACTCAAGAGGGCAAGGGAGTCGCCCCCGCCAGTGATGTATGACTTCGACGTCTTTGGCCAGTCCGAGGAGGAGGAGGAGTAAGTACTTCGCTTATCCCCGCCAAGCCTTGATTCCACTTGATTGTCATTTTAACTTGATTCCTTCTGCCTTGACAGGGACCCAGAACCGCTTGTGCATCGATCGAAGCGGCCCAGGTCTGCAGTAGCACAGGACCCTGCGGCAAGCGCTGGGCAGGAGGTTGCAATGGCTGAAGCCATCGTTACCGGCCCCCAGCCGAGCCCCCTGCGTGAGGACGTGGTGTAGGTGCTTCCCACCAGCACCGGTACTGGAGTCCCTACTGCTGAGCCTGCCGTGGAGACGGAGGAGGCCCGCCAAGAAGAGGAGCGCCAAGAAGCGGATCCAACTATGGCTCCCCCATCCATCAATATTCCGGAGAGCGCCTCCCCGACAAGGGCCTCCACCGACGAGCCTGCCCACACGGGGGCTACCCCGACGAGCGGGGCTGCCGATGACCGCGCGCCGGCAACGCGGGTTGCCGGGGAAGGAGCCCTTCCTCAACAAGCACCAACGGGTAATCCTCTTGCCTTTGTACGCCTCTTCCGGGAAAGATTTCTTTTTGTCTTCTTGAACTTGACTTGTGATTTCGAATTCTATCTCACCCTTGTTTTCGCCTTAATCCACGGCTCAAACCTCCCTTGACGAAGGCGAAGTCCTTGTGGAGGTGGCCGATATTGCAAGGGATGCCACCGAGGAAGCCGCCAAGATCGCCGCTGAAGAGGGCCCCACACAGGTTGCCAAGGAGACCGGAACACTCCTCGACGAGTCCGAGAGGGCTATCGACAGTACGCCCGACCCCGCCAGGATGGATGCGGAGAAGATGCCCGCCAATGTCGATGCGCCAACTCCCGGCAATCAGTTAGTGGTGCCAATCCCGCCAGCTCCGTCAAGTGACTTGGCGTTGATCGCCCCTCAGCACGAGTCCGGAGCCCCCAGTTCCTCTGGCATCGCGGGGCCAAGCTTTGATGAAGAGATAGCTCGGATCTTGCTCCCCTTGGTCCAAAGAACCGATGAATCCACCGACGCGGCCGACAACGCCGAAGACCTTGCTTTCATGGAAATCATGGCCGTCGGGTTCAAGGGCGTCCAGGAATGGTACAGTTAGAGGTGGGATAAGGTGCACGAAGAGCGCAAGGCTGCGGATTTGGTTGACCGAAAGCTGAGGGAGAAGGTGGACAAGCTGCGCATATGGTACAGCCAGCAGACCCACAAATCTCAATGCTGCCACTGAAAGAGTGGCAACCCATGACGACAAGCTGACAGAGCGTGAAATGCTGCTCAACGCCAAGGAGAAGGATCTTGCCGTGCGGGAAGAAGCCCTTACCGCCACTCTTCGCGGCAAGGATGAAGAGATTGAAGCGCTCCTCAAACAGCGGACTCAGGAGCTGGAAGACGGGCACAAGAAACTTATCGAAGCCCAGGCCTCGGAGAATGCCGCCAGGCTCAAGGAAGCCGCTGACAAGGCTGCTGCTGCTGATTCCGCCAATGCAGAATTGGAATCCTGGGTGGCCAAATTGAAGGAGGATCTCGTCGGGAGCGGCAAGGAAATCGAGGTTCTCAAGGACGAAGCGCTGAAAGCAGCCCGCACTCTAGGGGACTTGCAAGCGCAGCTGTCGTCCAAGAACCAAGATCTCGATGCCACCGCCAAGACAATTGGGGACCTGAAATCTCAACTGGCCACCGTGGTAGCAGCTTCGAAATCCACCAAGGAGAGGGAGAGGGTCTTGACGGAGAAGCTGGAGAAGGAGGAGGCCTCGAAGAAGGAGGCTGAAAACAATTACGCCCAACTGCACGAGAACCTCTCCCTCTGGACCGGCAGGCTTGTTAATGCCGCCGAGCGCATCAGCCTCCAAATCGCAGAGATGGATATGAAGAGCTGGGGTTTCACCGTCAACGTCAAGGAGGCCACTAGCGTTAGGTTGACCAAGTTCTTCCAGGGCCTTATCGACGCCTTGAAGACGTACCACGAAGACAGGTCTGCCTTGTTTGCTGATGAGTCCCGGAAATTTGCGCGTGAAGTCGTGTACAGGGTACTGCTCAAGATCACTCATCGCAATCCCAGCCTTGATATCTCTGGGGTCTTTAGGAGGTTGCCGGATAGCACAGACGTCACCGCTGCCGACAAGATCGCTGCCCCTCTTGCCGACAAGGTTCTCCAAATCCCCAGGGTCCAAGGCAATCGCCGAGACTGAGCTTGCCGCTACATCCATCATTGTGCTGTCATGTTCAAGATACATTTAATCTTTTATTAGCCCAGCACTATTTCTGTCATGTAACATAACTTGTGCTGCTTGAATGTATGTGCGTCGTTCCCCTTGTTTTATTTTGCCTTTGTATGAATGTGTTCCCTACGCTTATCGGAAGCTTGCCGGTGCACACACTTGCCGCGAGCGCTCCGAGGAACGGGTCCTTAGCAGCCTGCTGGAAGTGCCGCTGCCAGCAAGGTAACTGGCCGGGCCAGAACGCAGCCGCTAAGCTTGCCGAGCGGACTCGAGGCAACCTAGGGCGCGGACTGATCACGACAAGGCTCCTCTCGCGTGGAGGTTTCTCATACAAAGCGCAGAATCATTCAAGGAAAAACGCGAATGTAATAAGGAAAATAAAAATTCAAAGTTTTTCAACTTAGCTTTTCCTTGCGTCGTTTCTCTTGTTGTATGAAATGATCTCTTGAACGTCATTAAAATGGTACCCCATGTCCACTCCCCCCGGGAAACTTGTACGCGAGGGACTCCTCTATTCTTTTAAGAAAAAGAAAGAAGAGAAAAGAGCGGTTTGGGAACCTTGACGGTTCATTAGCCATTCCATATAACTAAATTGTAAACCACAACATCACAAGCATCCACATATAAACGAATATGTACAAGGAGTTGCGAAATACTTAGCTTTATTATGCACAGGATCTGCGCCTGGCTTTATACAAAAGGTTACATGTCTGGCCGACAAAGCTTGTACAAAAGGGGTTGCCGGGAGGTGTCCCGGCAACTGCGCCTCATGGGTAGAACTTGCGAAGATGCTCAATATTCCATGAGTTTTGCACTAGAGTGCCATCTTCGGTCTCCAGACGGACTGCGCCAGGTCTAGTGACTCGTACTACCCGGTAAGGGCCTTCCCACTTCGGCGTCAACTTGTTTGATCCCTTGGCGGACTAAACACGCCGAAGGACAAGGTCGCCTTCCTCAAGGCTTCGGGCATGCACTTTGCGGCTATGGTAGCGGCGCAAGGCTTGCTGGTAGCGTGCAGCTCGCACAGCTGCCCGGAGACGATCTTCCTCAAGGAGCAACGCGTCGTCTTGCCGCAGCTCCTCTTACTCAGCTTCATCATAAGCGAGCACTCGAGGTGACCCATATATGAGTTCCGTGGGGAGCACCCCTTCTGCACCATAGATTAGGGAGAAGGGTGTTTGGCCGGTAGCTCGATTTGGTGTCGTTCTGAGTGACCAAAGAACCGCCGGCAACTCATCAATCCAGTGCCTTCCACACTTGCGCAGCTTGTCAAAGGTTCTTGTCTTGAGGCCATGCAGCACTTCCGCATTCATCCTTTCTGCTTGGCCGTTGCTTCTCGGGTGAGCAATGGATGCAAAATAGATTTTTCTGCCAAGGTCTTGGATATACTGCATGAAGGTGCGGCGCATGAATTGTGTGCCGTTGTCGGTGATGATTCTGTTAGGAACCCCGAAACGGCAAACTAAACCTTTGAAGAACTTGACGGCTGATTGCGCTGTCACCTTCCTCACCGGCTCCACTTCAGGCCACTTCGTGAACTTGTCGATTGCGACGTACAAGAACTCAAAGCCCCCGGCAGCACGGGGGAAGGGGCCCAAGATATCGAGCCCCAGACCGAAAAGGGCCAGGAGAGAGGGATTGTTTGGAGAGCTTGAGCTGGCTGATGTATGTTCTTTGAATGGAACTGGCATGCTCCACACTTTGTTACTAGCTCAGTTGCATCCTGGAGGGCAGTGGGCCAATAGAAGCCTTGCCGGAAAGCTTTGCCGACAAGAGCCCTTGATCCGATGTGAGAGACACATATGCCTCCGTGTATCTCCGCCAACAGCTTTACTCCATCTTCTCGGCAAATACACTTCAACTTCACACCGTTCGGTCGCTTTCTGTACAGAGTGCTATCCACAAACTGATACATACTTGACTGACGGGCTACTTTCTCCGCTTCTTCTTGCTCACCGGGAAGTTCTCCTATTTGTAGGAAATGGACTATCTATTGTGCCCATGCCGGAGCCTGCGCTCGACGACAAGGACTAAAGGCATCTCTTCGGCCACGGGAGCGCTTGCTTCTGCGACAAGAACCTGAGGTTCTGCGCTAAGCGGCTGCTCACTGGCAATCATGTCGTTATTCCCGGCAAGATCCTTACCCGCGGCTTCCGGGAGCTCTGTCAGAAAATACTTGCCGGTACTTAACTTCCTTCTTTTACTGGCCTGCGTTGATGGGGCGACTGTTGGTTGATTCAAATGGAGCACAAAAGTTCCCGGTTCCACGGGAAGCTTTTGAGCGGCACACTTTGACAGGCTATCAGCAACGCTGTTTTCCGCGCGAGGGATGTGCTCTGTTTGCAACCCGTCAAAATGTTCTTCCAATTTCCTCACTTCTTCCACATACGCCTCCATTAACGGGCTCTGGTAATCTTTGTTCACTTGCTTCACAACAAGCTGCGAGTCGCCACGGATGATCAATTTTTTTATTCCAAGGTCCACTGCGATCCTGAGACCGGCACGGAGTCCTTCGTACTCAGCAGTGTTGTTTGTAGCTTGCTCCCTGGGAAAGTGCATTTGGACCACATACTTGAGGTGCTCTCCGGTGGGTGCGACAAGCAGCACTTCGGCACCGGCGCCTTGCAGCGAGAAGGCACCATCAAAGTACATGACCCATTCCTTTGCTGTTTCCTTGCCGGGGAGAGCTGTTTCTTGAGTTTGTTCGTCTTGCGTTGGCGTCTATTCGGGGATGAACTCTGCCAAGGCCCTGCTCTGAATGGTTGAAGTACTTTCAAACTTGAGTGCAAAGCTCGACAATTCCAACGCCCACTCCACTATCCCGCCGGTCGCCTCTGGATTTCTCAAGATGCGTTGCAACGGGAAGCGGGTGACGACGGTTATCTCATGTGCTTGGAAGTAGTGGCACAGCTTTCTCGAGGCCATAAGAAGACTGAAAAGCAACTTCTGCACCTCCGAATACCTTGACCTAGCCCCCTGCAGAAGGGAACTAACAAAATAAACGGGCCGCTGCACCACTTGTTGATCGACTTCATTTGCTTGCGCTGCTTTTGACTAGCCGGCACCAGATCTTGCCGGAGAAGATTCCGGTTTGTCGCTGGATGGGTTTGCCGTGGTTGCTTCCTCGTCATCAAGTTCCCTCTGTGCCACTAATGCAGCACTAGCCACTTGATTCGTTGCCGCTACGTATAGCAGCAACGGCTCTTGTGGTCTTGGCGCAACTAGTGTTGGCGCGGAGGAGAGGTATCTTTTCAAGTCCTGCAGCGCGGCCTCCGCTTCTAGAGTCCATTTCATCGGACCTGCCTTTTTCAAAATCTTGAAAAACGGCAGGGCGCACTCGGCGGATCTGGAAATGAACCTACTCAAGGCAGCAACACAACCGGCAAGACGCCGCACATCTTTGACGCTTTACGGTGCTTGAATCTGCTCAATTGCTTTGATTTTGTCGGGATTTGCTTCAATTCCTCGTTGAGATACAAAGAACCCGAGAAGCTTGCCAGATGGGACGCCAAACACACACTTCTTGGGGTTGAGCTTTAGGTTGATTTTGCGCAAGTTTGCAAATGTCTCTTCCAAGTCTTGAATGAGGGTAGATTTGTCCTTGGTTTTGACCACTATGTCATCCATGTAGGCCTCCACATTCCTGTGCAGCTGGGGCTCGAAACCAATTTGGACCGCTCTTGCAAATGTTGAACCGGCACTCTTTAATCTGAAAGGCATACGCACGAAGCAGTACGTGCCACATGGAGTAATGAACGCGGTTTTCTCCTCATCCTCCTTGGCCATGAAAATCTGATGGTATCTAGAATATGCATCAAGGAAGGAGAGCAAATCACAGCCAAAAGTGGAATCTACAATTTGATCGATGCGCGGCAAAGGGAAAGGATCTTTTGGATATGCTTTGTTAATATCCGTGTAATCAATACAAAGTCTCCACTTTCCGTTTGCCTTGCGCACCACCACTGGATTTGCCAACCAAGTGGGATGTAGCACTCCTCTGACCAGGCCTGCCGCTTCGAGTTTCTTGATTTCTTCGGCAATGAATTGTTGCCGTTCCAAAGCTTGCTTTCGGACTTTTTGCTTGACGGGCCGAGCGTGGGGACAAACGGCAAGGTGGTGCTCAATTACCTCCCTGGGAACACCAGGGATGTCAGATGGTCGCCATGCAAACACATCGACATTCGCCCACAGGAAGGCAACGAGCGCGCTTTCCTATTTGTCGTCAAGGGTGGCACTGATGGTGAAGGTACCGTCAGTGCCGTCCTCCCTCGCCAGTACCCTCTTGGTTGCCGGCGCAGTGGCTTTGGACTTCTTACCGGCAGAGCACTCCGGCAAGTCTTCAACAGGCGCGCAGCACTCCGAAGAGGTGCGCTTCCCGGAATCCTTGCTAGAGGTCTTGCCGGACTTCTTCTTTTCTTTCTTCTTGGTGGGAGCTGGTGCCTTGGTGGCCTCTGCTGCAACCGCATCTCTATACATCTTGTCGACGCAAATGACTGCATCTTTCTTGTCGGAGTTGATGGAAATGACACCCATCGGCCCTGGCATCTTCAACGTGTTGTAAGCATAGTGAGATGCTGCCATGAATTTTGCCAAGGCTGGGCGGCCAAGAATTCCATTATACGGCAAGGGGATCTTGACGACGTCAAAGACAATCCTTTTCGTCCTGTAGTTCAACTCTCCGCAAAACGTCACTGACAATGTGATTTTTCCCTTGGGCTGGCTTCTTCCCGGGTTTACTCCTTGAAACGTGCCCGTTTTCTCGAGTTCCTCATTGGGGATCTGCAGCCTCTTGATAACTTCTGGAGAGATCAGATTCAGACTGGCCCCACCGTCAACTAACATCTTTGTTACTTGGAGGTTGCGAATTGTTGGTGAAACCAACAACGGCAAACTCCCGACCGCAGTTATGCGATCAGGGTGGTCCTCAGCGTCAAAGATGATAGGCGTGTGTGACCACTTGAGTGGCTTTTGAGAACCCATTGCCGGTTCCACTGCATTAACCTCACGCGCCCACTGCTTAAGTTGGCAGTGAGAGGAGTGCAAGGATGCCCCTCTGTCAATGCACATGGCGTTGGTTGCCTTCTGGAATTCTTGTTCGCTGGTTTCATCATCGTCCTCTTCCTCACTTCCATCATCTTCTTCCTTCTTGTCTCGGCCTCTAGCAGGTTTTTCTTTCTGCTGCTTGGCCTTGCCACGGCGGCCTCCTCGACCACCACGGCCCTTTTTATCGGATCCACCGGTACCATCTTGACCCTTTTCCTTGTCGCGTTTTTCATACTCGGCTTTCTTCTTCTCAACAAGGTGCTCGACTTGTCGACACTCTTGGAGATCGTGGCCTTTGGTACGATGAATCTTGCAATACGGCCCATCAGACTTGCCGCCTTTCTCGTTTGCCGCCGCCTCCTAGCAAGCGGCGCATGCAGCAACCTCCTTGCCGGAGTTCTCAGCCTTGGCTTTCTTGGCGGACTCAGAGTTGCCGGAGCCTTCAACATCCATAATAGTTTTGCCCTTGCCCTTTCTATAGCGCTTTCGGCCCTTCTTCCTCGGGGTGGAAGCATCGTCATCCTCAGAATCCACTTCAGCGCCAGTGTCCTCCCCAGGAAGCCTTCTTCCTTCCCTAGCTCGCGCACACTTATCCGCCAACGTGTAGAGCTCGTTGACGGTTTTAGGCAACTTGACGTTCATTTTCTCCCGCATCCTCCGATTGCGCACATTCGTGTGAAAGGCGGCGATGACGGCTGCGGGGTGTACATTTGGAATGTTGCGGTGTACGCGGCTGAATCTCTGGATATACTTGCGCAAAGTTTCACCATCTCTTTGCGGGATCACTTGCAAGTTGCTGGGCTGCCCAGGGGCTTTGTGGCCTCTGGTAAAGGCACCAACGAACTCGTTGGAGAGATCTGACCACGAAGAAATGGAGTTCTCCGGCAAGTTCATCAGCCAAGACCTCACGTTGGGCTTCAGTACCAATGGAAAGTAGTTGGCGAGGATTTTCTCATCTCTCCCCCCAGCAGCTTGCACGGCGATCGTGTAGATGCCCAGAAACTCTGCCGGGTTCAGCTTGCCGTCATACTTTTCCGGCACTTCTGGCTTGAATGCTCGAACGGATGGCCATCGGACTTGCCGCAGCTCTCGGGTGAAGGCGGGACATCCGACCTCGTAGGGTAGGTATCCGCCAACCCCTGGCGCAGGCTCATCAACGATGGGACCGTTGCGTGGGTCGGATTGACGGCACGCCTCCCGACGCCGTTCGATGGTGGTGCGGGCGTCTTCTGCCCGCCTGTCTCGCAGCACTTGCCGCTGATCTTGCCGCGCTCACGGATCTGAAGAGGCCATCGACACCTTGTCGGGCTCGAAGGATCGCTGAGCTTGCTGTGGTCGTTGGCGTTGTTGCTGCTGAGATTGTTGCCGCTGAGGTGATTGCACCGTTAGCGCGGCACCATCAGTGCGGCCATCAACTGGGGTTGCCGGTGCTATCTACGGACGCTGTGAGGGCTCCGCTTGTTGCGATTTACTGGCCTCGGCAAATCCAATCAAGCTTTGGATGGTGGCTCTCCACTCATCCATCTTCTTTGCCGCTGGAGGGAAGTTCAGCAGCATCTGGGCCCGCGCCATTGCCTTTGCTGCTGTAGCTGGCATGACCGGAAGCGAAGAACGTGACGTCGCTCTACTCCTGGCGGAGCCAGCAGGAGCGCCATCGCGGTCTTGCTGCCACGACACATGATCAGCAGCAGGTCGCCGTGGCCGAGGCGGTGCCTGAGGACCTGGGATTCGATCAATAGGAGTCTTGCCGTGAGGTCGCCGCTGCCTGGAGTCGTTGGCGCCGCTTGGAGCTGCGCCGCGCCCGTTGTGCGAAGGGCGCGGAGTCTGTCCCGAAGCTGCATTCTTGGACGCCGCCGCAGCGGGATCTTGGCTCGCGCCGGCCCGGGCGTCGCCGCTCCAGTGGCTGCGTTCGTCGGCGAGGCGAGGAGGAGGAGCAGGACGTCGCCCGTCCGCTACGCCCGCGTCGTCGCGGCTCCGTTCGCTAGAAGATCAAGCAAGTCGGCTATCCCCAGCACGCTCGTCTCCGGCGCCGACCGCGGTGGGCATGGCGACTGCGCCGCCTGCGCTGGTCGTGCCAACCGCAGTACCCGCACCGCCCGCATTGGCTGCGCCGCCTGCTCCGGCGGCGGATGTGAGCGGGGTGGCCGTCACCATGATGCCCTTCTTCTTGGGCGCCATCAACGACGAGGAAGTCGACGAAGATGATGAAGAAGACGCGCAACCCACTGGTCAAGGTTCGCGCAAGCGACGCCACCCTACCTGGCGCGCCAAAGATGTCGTGGTGTGACGACCATCTATGGGGCCATGCGGCCCCTTGTGGTTCGGTAGAGGGGGTCAACGTGCACAATGAGCATGAACAATGGGAAGCGCAAAGGATTTACCCAGGTTCGGGCCGCTGAGAAGCGTAAAACCCTACTCCTGCTTTTGGTGTATTAATGGTGTAGAAGCACAGTACAAGGAGCGCTTTTCCCGGCAAGGTATGGGGAGGAGCAGCTACGCGAGACGTGCTTGTGTTTGAAAAGGGGTCCGACCCCCCTAAACTATTGCCTTGACCCTCCTTTTATAGCTCAAGGGGTTACCACAGTGGCAAAATAGTAATTACATGGCGATTAGATAGTAAACAGTGTTATCATACCTAACTCTACCAGTTTAGGACAAAGGCATTGAATGCGCCGTTAGGTGTCATGTGGAGAGGTAGTCCCGGCAAGGTTCCTGCACCGCTTGCCCAGCTACCTCGTATTATGCTGACACGCCTCCTGGACGGGTGTCATTAGGGGCAAATCTTGTCCCAGCGTGCTGACACGTGCCCGACAAGCCTCACCAACCAGCCTGCGCGGTCGACACCTCATATACCAGCGAACACCTGTGCGGTGAGGTGGAGCGCTGGAGGACTGGTATAAGCTTGCCGGCACGGAGCTTGCCGGGTCTTCTCCTTGCCGGTTTAGCCTTGCCGGTAAGGAATGTCTTCATCTTCGGTACTAGTCGAGGTGCTTGTTGGTGCTGTGTTTTGAGCTTCCGCAATTGAACCTTGAGTCTTGGTCTTGGCGGTTCCCGGCAAGCCCTGGCCGGCAAGGAGGCTGCTATTGTCTGTGCATAAGTCAGGGTATAAAATACCCATGTTTTATACACCGACACGCACGCTCTTCGCCACTTACTGCTTCCCGCTCCACGTCGACGCCGTGGATAGACTCGCGAGAGTCGTCCAGATCGAGCCAGCCTCCTCTCACTCTCTTCCTCGCCCTCTCTCGCCTATTCCCCACCATGGCCGAAGCCACCGTAAGTTCGCCGTCACCGTTCGTGTAGCCACAACCACCGTCATGACCGCTTGTCCTATTCACGAGCTCCGCCTCATCGCCCTCATCGTCTCCGCAGAGCCACGCGACACCAGGAGCCCCGCAGCGCAGTCCTCGACCTAGTCTTCAAGCCTCGGCCGCCGAGATCGCCATCGCCGCTCCGCTTGCTCCGGACCTTCCCCGAGCCCGCTACGACGCCCACTGCAACCGCCGTGAGCCCCAACCTCGAACCCCCCTCTCCTTTGGATTGGATGCGCCGTGTAACTGCCGAACTCACTGGAGCCAAGAGCACCTCACCGCCGGCTATGTTGCCGCCGTCGATTTAGGAGCTGCAGCTCGAAACCGAGCGCGTCACTGTGCTCAGCGCGTCACCAGGAGGCCGTAGCACCCAGCCGTTCGTCCTGCCGTGCACTGTAGCCACAACCCCATGCACACCCGAGTGCCGGAAACCACACTTGAGGTCGCCGCCGTCGTTCTAGGCCGCCTCCGGCCAAACCCGTAGCACCAATCGGCGCGGATGGGTTCCCTCATCCCGTAGATGGCCTCGGCCGTCAATTTGGTCACCGAAGGGCCAAACCCGAGCCCTCCGCCGCGTCTGCTGTCGCCAGCGTATTTGACCTGACTGACCAGGGTTTGACCTCCCCTGGGTCACTCACATGTGGGCCTAGAGCCCTAATTAACCTAGATTAAAAATAACATTAGTGTTAATTAACCCTGTTAGTTAGATTAGTCACTGACATGCGGGACACACTGGTCAAATTTGACCAGGAACGGTAATGTTGACCTACTGACATCACAGTGATGCAATGCTGATGCAGTAAATCAATTTCTAGATTTAGTTTAATTTCGAATAACCAGGAAATTCCAGAAAATGTTATAAACTTCAAAAATTCATATAAATTCAACCGTAACTCAGATTGAAATAATTTATATATGAAAAATTATCAGAAAAATATGAAGAATTTGTTTATGGCATTTTCATGCATGTTTGAATGACTTAAAGTTGCTGTACATGACAATTTGAATAAATGGCATTTGAAATGTCTTATATGGAGTTTGAATTTGAACCTTGGGTTCAAACCAACTTCATTTAAATTGTTGTTACTTGCATTAGATCAATCAAAAGCATGTTGCCATGTCACGATCATGCATCATATTGTTGCATTGCATTGATTGTGTTCCTTCTCTGTTTGTCGGTGTTTGTTCCTTCTCTGTAGAAGACGGTTCCGACATTGTGATCGTTGACACCGATGAAGAGCTAATAGCTATACTATCTTCAGAAGTGCCAGGCAAGCAAACCCCCTTGAGCATTTCGATACAATCCCACTCTCTCGCTCCTGCTCTCTTTTACTGCATTAGGACAACAACGATTCAACTGTTACATGTTGTGGTAGTTGAACCCATTCCTCTGAATGACCTGTCTTTGCCACTGTAAATAGTTAAAACCTTCTAGCATGAGTAGGAACTTGTTGAGCCATGTTGTGACTACTCATCCATGTTTGGTTGATATGCCTGCTATTGCTTAGAGTTGTGTCAGGTCTGATTCATTCGGGAGTGAATTGGAATGTTTTGATCATGTTCTGATGTTAAGAGATAAGTGTGTGAACACGATTTGGTAAAGGTAGCGATGAGAGGCCATGTAGGAGTACGTGGTGGGTTGTCTCATTGGGACCATCCTTAAGAACCGAGTTATGTGTATGTTATCCAAGAACAGCTACTACCACACATTAGTCCCTGAAATATGACCCCGCTCGACTTATTAATCGCCCTGATCTCTGTCCAGGAGTTGCAACTAGTTTCTGGTGTTTATAGGATGTGCTGGGGGCCGTGCTTAGCACTGACCGGAGGGGTAGGCTTTGATGCGGCAGGCACTATGGCACGGTGTACCAAGCACAGTACCATCCATCGAGGTGGACTTGGGAACCCTGTACACATCGTTTGAGGCCGTAATGGAAACTTCGGCCGGACTTCCCTTGCGGGTTCATCCTCAGATAGGCGATAAACCTAGACTAGAGTCTTGTGTGGTTAGTCAGGTCATGGTCTACACCCATGCCGGCTTTCACTTGAAGTCTGCCGAGCACATGTTGTGTGCAGGCACTAAGTGGTGGAAACATGTGTGAAGAAGTACACCCCTGCAGGGTTAATGATCTATTCGAATAGCCGCGTCCTCGGATATGGACTACTTGGAGAGGTATATGGTTCATATATAACTTTAATTAAGTGGACACTTTAAAATGCGCAAGATAAGTGTGAGTGCTATGGATGGCCTTCTTGTAGGGAGATGGGAGAGGATCCATAGCGGTGTATTGATATGGTGAATATGTGGACTCGTGTGCGCTTTCTCACCTCAAAGAAGTTACTGGTAGTCGTAGTTCAGTATAGCCACTGAGTCAAAGATGGCTTGCTGCAGTCAAACTCCATAACCCCATTGTTGATACTGATGCATATGTAGTTAGTTCTGATGTAAGTCTTGCTGAGTACCTTTGTACTCACGGTTGCTTAATTTATGTTTTTGCAGACGAGACGTTAGTCTCACTAGTGGTTTCAACGACGAGTTCGATGTTGACCGAGTAGCTTGGGGATCCCAGATAGAGGTCTGGCTCCTATGGAGGGTCTTGTAGATAGACAGGCTTCCTAGCCCTCTTTCTTTTTAGCTATCTATACTCAGACATGTTTTTGCTTCCGTTTCTTGTATGACTTTGTATGTTGGGTCATGTGACCCCTCCTTGTAATATCATGTTATGTATGGCTCTTCAGAGCCTCTTAAATGAATACTTTGAGTCGTAGAGTTATGTTGTGATGCCATGTTGTATCTACACATATCGTGCATATTGTGTGTATGTTTGAAATGCATTGGTATGTGTGGGATTCGACACCTAGTTGTTTGCCTTTGGTAGCCTTCCTTACGAGGAAATGCCTCCTAGTGCTTCCACCGAGCCTTGGTAGTTCACTACTGCTTCGAAACACATGGATCAACCGACATGTATCCTTCTTTGCTCCTGTGTCTGTCCCTACGGGGAAATGTCACGCGGTGTTACTGGAGTCTTGATAGCTTGCTACAGCCCAGTACACACGCTGATGATCGACACGTGCATTGTTGAGTTACCTATGTCTGTCCCTGTAAGTTTGTGCCACCTTGGTTTACGACTAGTCATGTCGACCCGGGTTCTTTGTCATATGGATGCTAACGACATAATCATATACGTGAGCCAAAAGACGCAAACGGTCCCGACCAAGGTAAAGGTGGCAACCATGGGTTACCGTGCATGAGGCCGCAAAGTGATATGATGTCTTACATGCTAGATTGGTGTGACTTAGGATCGGGGTCCCGACAGCTTTGGTATCAGAGCCAGACTGCCTGTAGGATTACCAAGCCAAACTGGTCGATGTTGAGTCTAGAAATAATTTAGTTATATAGGGAAATTGATTGTGGAAGGAAACGTAAGACTCTTTTTACTCCTTTCCTTGTGTCCTTCTGATTCTGAGTCACCCTCTTGTTTTCTATGGGGTTAAGAAACTAGGCTTTCTCATCTATCTATCAGGATGACGAGTTACTATGCTGGAGACTTATAGGAAAGGTGTTGTCTTCTCGGATCGGTGTTTCCATAATAATTCAGTTGTTATGTTGTCAGTTGTCTTGCCGGTTGTCTCATTTTTCATGCCCGTACAGCCGTTATGCTGTCCGAGTTGTCCCAGGTTTCTAAATATTCTAATGCATTTGCAACCTCTTTTCTCCCCGTTCCCGATGTCTTTTGGGCCAGACTAACCACACTAAACATTGTGTTGGGGTATTCCATTACCTTAACATATCTATTGAAGTTAATAGGTAACCGTGTTATCTTAGGTGAACCACCCAGAGATTCAGCCTTTGTGTTGTATCCCCAGTGTGATAATTCTGGCCATCATTTTTGAAAGCATCTCGCGATGTTATTTAGTTAGTAGGTATTCCATTCCTGGGTTCCTGAACCCAAGATTCACTCTACTTATTTCATGTTGATAGAGGTTGTAGCTCCTTTAGGTTGGTTAGTAACCTTGCTTAGTCCTCAAGGTCCGTGGTATATCATTCTTCCAAATACCATGAACCACCCATGGCAGAAGTTCTTTTGAACCAAAAGATCACAACAAGAGTGCTCCTGATGAGTTCTCCATTCTACATTGTGAATCTGCCAATCCTCTCCTTCTGCATGGGTGTCCGGAAGAAATATGTTGAATTTGTTCGACATGTTAATCCATGCATCAACAACTCAGAAAATCATGCGTTCCTTTGAGTTGTTCCTTTTTCAGTTGCATTCCGATCTTTGTCTATCAATTGATAGCCAGGAGTAGTTGTGCATCCGTCATCGATGCCTATTACTCTTGTGGTCTGTCAAGCCATTCTATCTCAGGATGACTAGGAGAAACAAACTCCAGTACCTCATCCATATCTAGGATTGGGTCAAAGCAGTTATATTCCGCAAATCAAGGAAGCCAATCCAGCTTCTAGTCTGTTCTACCTTGGAGTGTTACCATCTTTATGTCAAGAATGTCATGGGAATTGCACATCATCTTATGAATTCTTGATACAGTGATATTTCTCACCATCATCATTCATTCCTCAGTCCTCGTGTTGTTGTAATTAACTGGAATGCCGACAAGTGAACTGTGATGCGTGAAATCAATACTACTAGTAACCCTGTTGCTTGGTAGTTAATGGACGATAATTTCATTCTTAGTGTGTTGGTTATTGAAGGTTGATCGTGCTGCCTAGTCCATTTTCCCTGGTGCACTCTTCGATCAATGAGTGAGGATTGTGCAATCCCTTGCTTATTTGATCACGTCATCTTGCCTTGAAAGCAAGATTGTTCTCGAGCTTAATAGCATATCGGTGGATCGTGATTTTCTGATTATCTTCTCAGAAGAATTACTAGGTTGTCCCCTAACAGTTATGTTGAGTTCATGATCAAGTTGGTTTATTCATATAAACCACCCCCTTTTCCAAGAATCTGTGTTGGATACCCTGAGCTAGTTGGTTAAGCTTAAACAACAACTTGGAGAGTTGGAAGATAAAAGCTTTATCCAACTTAGTTCATTCCAAAGGGATACCTTTTGTGTGTGTGTGTTGAAGAAAGATGATATATTCAACAATTGATCTTCGTGATCAATTGTTGGGTCTATTGTCTCATCCAAGCTTTGATTTGAGTGTGGGCTATCGTCAAATCAAAATCAGCACCAACGATTCTCATAATGTTGTCTTACTCATGGTTGTCTCCTCGAGCATACATCATTATATCTTTGGTCTGACCAATGTTATCGCCTTGTTCACATAGTCGTGGAATTCCATCTTCGTGGAAACCTAGATGAATTGTTGTTGAGCCCATCGGCAACATTTTAATCTTCTCCATGATTCATGTTGAACATTTAAGCTAGTGTTGGAAACTTTGGAAGCATTATCTTCATGTCCTGTTCATGGAGTATATGTTCGATGAAAGAAGTAACTTTCTCCAAGTTCACGTGCATTTGATGCAAGTTGCCGCCGTGAATTCGAGAAGGCTTGTTTTTGCTTCCTCTGGAATCATCCCAAGTTAGTCATGCACGTATGAAGTATACTATGGTTTCGTAGATTTGCAACCTCCATTCCACATGTATTTCCTAGCACACCAAGCCATTGATTGACTTGTTCAAGGAGAAGAAGTTCCTTCTTAAGAGCTAGACTTATGCAAGGACTTCGATATCCTTGATGATGGTTCCCAACCAGAACTCGGTAGTGTTTTGTTGTAAGGATTCCATGTGTTCACAATTGTCCTGGACATTCTGTTCACATGCATCTTGCAAACCAGCTCATGTTTTGGAGCTTGCCACCGACTTCATTTCCCGAGAATCTCGCAACGTCATCTTGTCGATTTGTGCTGCAAACTTTCTTTTTTCAGACATGCTGAGTCTGGAATATCCTGTTACCAACAAGATCTGAATCTTAGGCAGGTATGATGGTTGGAATTTTCCCAAGATCTATGACATAGGTTCCGGCAAGGTTGATGTTTTGGCCAACTCACCTAGCCGGAAGATCTATTATTGTAGTATCTTGATTGAGCAATTGGGCCATCTTCTCCATGAGGATCCCGTGTGACTTATTCTAGAAGTTGTTCCATATGGATCCTTTGTGTCCCCGAAGTCCGACCTTTACTTGATGACCATATCGATGCTACTCCGAAGCATGATCGTGGTATCTAGTACATCAAGGAGAACATTAGAAGCGGAGTGATAAATGTCTCTCGGTCGATCATCCATATTTTGTTTCCTTGGCCTAGTCAAGGTAAAATCTGAGAAAGTGTTGTCTTCCTTTGCATCTGCATCCTCCATCACTATTCATCATGGTAGTATGAAGTGTTGCCCAGATCTTTGGCACAGATGTTGGTAAACCCTGATGAATATGGAAATGCTCTAGTTCTTGAAAGCACGCTCAGTCACTAGGTTATATCCTCGGTATCAATTGGAACGTGCCTTCCCTTTGCCGAGTTGTTCTATAACCATAGTTTCCTTTCCAAGCTGAGTATGCCATTCTTTCGAATTCCTTCAAACGATCATTTGTGAATATGCATCAGCCTGGTGTAAAGAGTTTTAATGATCTATGTATCAAAAGTAATTCTTTTTGCCACTTAAGGGAATAACTCTACGAGTCACCTCTCCTAAGGTGCCCCGTTATGGAATCATGGCAATTTATCTCCTTGCTACTTTGACACTTATGCACCATCTTACTTAAGCGTGGAATTGTTGCCTACCAAATGGAACCTTCGTCATCTGTTATTTTCCATCCCTCTCAAGGTATGTTTTGTGTCCTAGCTCAAGAGATGTTTCAATGTATCATTCCATGAGTTGATCTTGAGTTGCTCGATCTTTGAGAAGATCAATTTCTGTAGAGTTTCTTTTTGTCGTCATCGTGTTGGATAAAGTTCTCAAAGCAGAGATGTCGAGACCAAGATGATGAAATGAATCAACATCTTCGAGAAGAGCAATTGGATCGGGAAGGATGTGTTAGTTTTGTGCCCCCTCTATCCTCTTACCTCACGTCTTGAATCTCGGGACGAGATTCTTGTTTAGTGGGGATGAGTTATCACAGCCCTAGAATTTTGACTGTAAATAGTTACATTAAAGCATCCATGCATCATGTTTAAATTCAAAGGAAATTTGAATTGGGGATGACTAAACCCTAGCACCAATGTAATTCAAATAGGTTCAACTCAAAATATTTTCAATGAACCCAAAATGCCCTTCAGAAAAGTTCATCATTTTTTAAATGGGTGGAAACATCTGCCAAAAATGGTGCACATTTTTCTAGGTCATCTCTGGTTTTTTGAATTAAATCATAGTGTATTTGAATTTGGGCATTTGATTGCTATAATTATTTTAAATTCTCAAATAATTATGAAATTAATTGAGGCCCACTGGAATAATTCAGAAAGAGCCCACAAATATTTTCAGGATTTAATTAAATGATTTAGTATTTTTACTAAATCCAAACCGAGCCAAATAAATAGAAAAAAGAAGGAAATAAAAAGAGAGAGAAGCTTACCTGTACCGGCCTATCAGGAGAGAAGCCAGGCCTAGCCAGCCTCCTCCTCTTGTCATCTTCCTCCTCTGGACAGAAGGACAGGGGCGTGTGGTTGCCGCGCGCGCACGCTCTTCGCCACCTCCTGCTTCCCGCTCCACGTCGACACCGTGGATAGACTCGCGAGAGTCATCCAGATCGAGCCAGCCTCCTCTCACTCTCTTCCTCGCCCTCTCTCGCTCGTTCCCCACCATGGACGAAGTCATCATGAGCTCGCCGTCGCCGTTCGCGTAGCCACAATCACCGTCTTGACCGCTCATCCAGTTCACGAGCTCCGCCTCGTCGCCCTCGTTGTCTCCGCCGAGCCACGCGACGCCAGGAGCCCCGCAACACAGTCCTCGACCTCATCTTCAAGCCTCGGCTGCCGAGATCGCCACCCCGCTCGCTCCAGACCTTCCCCGAGCCCGCTATGATGCCCACTGCAACCGTCGTGAGCCCCTACCTCGAACCCCACTCTCCTTTGCCTTGGATGCGCTATGTAGCCGCCAAATTCACCAGAGCCGAGAGCACCTCACCACCGGCTATGTCGCCGCCGTCGATTTAGCCGCTGCAGCTCGAAACCGAGCGCGTCACCATGCTCAACGCATCACCAGGAGGCTGTAGCACCCAGCCGTTCGTTCTGCCGTGCAACATAGCCGAAACCCCGTGCACACCCGAGCGCCGGCCGCCGCACTTGAGGTCGCCGCTGTCGTTCTAGGTCGCCTTCGGCCAAACCTGTAGCACCAATCGGTGCAAACGGGTTCCCTCGTCCCGTAGATGGCCTCGGCCATCAATTTGGTCGCCGTTGGGCCAAACCCGAGCCCTCTACCGTGTCTGCTGTCGCCGGCGTCAAGCCGCCGACGTATTTTACCTAACTGACCAGGGGATTGACCTCCCTTGGGTCACTGACATGTGGGCCCAGAGCCCTAATTAACCTAGATTAAAAATAACATTAGTGTTAATTAACCCTGTTAGTTAGATTAGTCACTGACATGCGGAACCCACTGGTCAGATTTGACCAGGAATGGTCCTGTTGACCTGCTGGCGTCACAGTGACGCAATGCTGACATAGAATCAATTTCTGGATTTAGTTTAATTTCGAATAACCAAGAAATTCCAGAAAATGTTATAAACTTCAAAAATTCATATAAATTCAACCATAACTCAGAATGAAATAATTTATATATGAAAATTTATCAGAAAAATATGAAGAATCTGTTTATGGCATTTTCATGCATGTTTGAATGATTTAAAGTTGCTGTACATGACAATTTGAATAAATGGCATTTGAAATGTCTTATATGGAGTTTGAATTTGAACCTTGGGTTCAAACCAACTTCATTTAAATTGTTGCTACTTGCATTAGCTCAATCAACAACATGTTGCCATGTCATGATCATGCATCATATTGTTGCATTGCATTGATTGTCTTCCTTCTCTGTTTGTCGGTGTTTGTTCCTTCTCGGTAGAAGACGGTTCCGACGTTGTGATTGTTGACACCGATGAAGAGCTAATAGCTATACTTTCTTCAGAAGTGCCAGGCAAGCAAACCCCCTTGAGCATTTTGATACAATCCCACTCTCTCGCTCCTGCTCTCTTTTACTGCATTAGGACAACAACGATTCAACTGTTACATGTTGCGGTAGTTGAACCCATTCCTCTGCATGACCTGTCTTTGCCATAGTAGATAGTTAAAACCTTCTAGCATGAGTAGGAATTTCTCGAGCCATGTTGTGACTACTCATCCATGTTTGGTTGTTATGCCTGCTATTGCTTAGAATTGTGTCAGGTCTGATTCATCCGGGAGTGAATTGGAATGTTGTGATCATGTTCTGATGTTGAGAGATAAGTGTGTGAACACGATTTGGTAAAGGTAGCGATGAGAGGCCATGTAGGAGTACGTGGTGGGTTGTCTCATTGGAACCGTCCTTAAGAACTGAGTTATGTGTATGTTATCCAAGAACAGCTACTACCACACATTAGGCCCAGAAATATGACCTCGCTCGACTTATTAATCACCCTGATCTCTGTCCAGGAGTTGTAACTAGTTTCTGGTGTTTATAGGATGTGCTGGGGGCCGTGCTTAGCGCTGACCAAACGGGTAGGCTTTGATGCGGCAGGCACTGTGGCATGGTGTACCAAGTGCAGTACCATCCGTCGAGGTGGATTTGGGAACCCTGTACACATCGTTTGAGGCCGTAGTGGAAACTTCGGCCGAATTTCCCTTGCGGGTTCATCCTCAGATAAGCCATAAACCTGGACTAGAGTCTTGTGTGGTTAGTCAGGTCGTGGTCTACACCCACGCCGGCTTTCACTTGAAGTCTGTCGAGCACATGTCGTGTGCAGGCGCTAAGTGGTGGAAACATGTGTGAAGAAGTACACCCCTGCAGGGTTAATGATCTATTCGAATGGCCGCGTCCTCAGATATGGACTACTTGGAGACGTATATGGTTCATAGATAACTTTAAGTGGATACTTTAAAATGCGCAAGATAAGTGTGAGTGCTATGGATGGCCTTCTCGCAGGGAGACGGGAGAGGATCCATAGTGGTGTATTGATATGGTGAATATGTGGACTCGTGTGCGCTTTCTCACCTCAAAGAAGATACTGGTAGTCATAGTTCAGGATAGCCACTGAGTCAAAGCTGGCTTGCTGCAGTCAAACTCGACAACCCCATTGTTGATAATGATGCATATGTAGATAGTTCTGATGTAAGTCTTGCTGAGTACCTTTGTACTCACGGTTGCCTAATTTATGTTTTTGCAGACGAGACGTTAGTCTCACTAGTGGTTTCAACAACCAGTTCGATGTTGACCGAGTAGCTTGGGGATCTCAGATAGAGGTCTGGCTCCTATGGAGGGTCTTGTAGATAGACAGGCTTTCTAGCCCTCTTTCTTTTCAGCTGTCTGTACTCAGACAGGTTTGTGCTTCCGTTGCTTATATGACTTTGTATGTTGGGTCATGTGACCCCTGTTTGTAATATCATGTTATGTATGGCTCTTCAGAGCCTCTTAAATGAATACTTTGAGTCGCAGAGTTATGTTGTGATGCCATGTTGTATCTACACATATCATGCATATTGTGTGTATGTTTGAAATGCATTGGTATGTGTGGGATTCGACACCTAGTTGTTTGCCTTTGGTAGCCTTCCTTACGGGGAAATGCCTCCTAGTGCTTCCACCGAGCCTTGGTAGTTCACTACTGCTCCGGAACACATGGATCGACCAACAACCCGATCTGGGTGGAGAACTCCATCCACACTATGGAGTTGTTGCTTGCTGCGGAGAAGTACAAGGTGGTCGGGTTCGACCTCGAGTACACCCGCGCTCGTGTCGGGTCTCGTCACAAGGTCGCCATCGCCCAGATGTGCATGCGCAATCACGTCCTCGTCTACCACTACTGCCTGGCCACAAGGCCTTGCGAGCGTTTCGCCAGGTTTGTCAACTGCCCCCACTACATGTTCGCTATGGTGGAAATCACCAACGATGTAAAGGTGCTCAAGAATTCGGGCATCGCCTGCTAGAATCTTGTCGACATCCAGGGCCAATACAAGATCTGGGGTTGCAAGAAGCATGAGAAGGACTCACTAGTTCACCTCACCGAGGCCATCATCGACCCCTACTATAGAGACATGAAGGACTCCTGCAATAAGGGCAAGTGTGCCTGGCACTCAGTCTGGATGGAGAAACTCGATGAAGCTCATGTCGTGTACGCGGCCAAGGAGGCGTACATGAGCTACGAGATGTACAGGCGGATCGTTGACATGAGGAAGTGCCTCCTTCCCCAAAACGGCCAGGGACGATCCAGCCAGAAGCAGAGCAATGGCAAGCGTCGTCACAACAAGAAGTAGATGATTAG
This sequence comes from Elymus sibiricus, assembly GCA_039707655.1. NCBI lineage: Eukaryota > Viridiplantae > Streptophyta > Magnoliopsida > Poales > Poaceae > Elymus > Elymus sibiricus. Next base: position 205,338,580 of record CM077668.1, read on the forward strand.
ATGATCGTTTCTCCTAGTTTAGTGTGCATGTAATTGTTTACTTTGGTGTGCGTAGTCATGAAAGCACATTTGCTCCCTTGGTGGTTTTGGTAATTCATAACAACATATATCTCATTGAACTAATATCCATTCAAGATTAAGATTTCAGGATGTTCAATGATTGGCATGGCATGGACTAGAGATGTGGACCCCTCAAAATGCTAAGGACAAGAATTGGCAAGGATCAAGACTCTACATTTTTGGTTTAGTGATCCAAGATCACATTGAGTCCATAGGAAAGCCAATACTATTAAAAGGGGATGAGGTGTTGCTTAATGGTCTTTTTGCTCAAGTGCTTAGTGACAGTATTCCTAAACCCTCAACCACTATCTCTACCCAAATATGTCCTAAACCTAAAGTCCAACTCGGCCCCACCGAAATTCCAATCCGGCCCCACCGAGTTCATCCAAAACTTAGCCACTGCCAAACCCTAACAAATCGGATCCACCGAAATGGATCTCGGTCCCACCGAGATGGCCTTGCCAACTCTCTGTAATCGTTTGTATTTACTTCGGTCTCACCGAGTTTGCAAATCGGTCTCATCGAGATGGCTTGCCAACTCTCTGTTGCCTTATTGCTTCACTTCGGTCCTACCGAGTTGATGCAATCGGTGCCACCGAGATGAGGTTTGCCCTAAGCCATTGCACTTCGGTCCATCCGAGTTGTTCGTATCGGTCCCATCGAGATTCCTAAAGTTCATATCTTTTACACAGTTCGGTGCTACCGAGATGATTGTTTCGGTGCCACCGAGTTGGGTCAAAAGTGTGTAACGGTTGGATTTCGTGTGGAGGCTATATACCCCTCCACCCCATCCTTCTCAGCAAGGAGAGCCATCAGAACGTGCCTACACTTCCACCATACATTTTCTGAGAGAGAACCACCTACTCATGTGTTGCGATCAAGATATTCCATTCCTACCATTTGAACCTTGATCTCTAGCCTTTCCCAAGTTGCTTTCCACTCAAATCCTTCTTCCACCATAGCGAAATCTGTGAGGAGTGATTCAGTGCTGGGAAGACTATCATTTGAAGCACAAGAGCAAGGAGTTCATCAACAACACACCGTCTATTACCTTTTGGAGAGTGGTGTCTCCTAGATTGGTTAGGTGTCGCTTGGGAGCCTCCAACCAGATGTGGAGTTGAACCAAGAAGTTTGTAAGGGCAAGGAGATCGCCTACTTCGTGAAGATCTACCCCGAGTGAGGCTAGTCCTTCGTGGACGTAAGCCATGGTGGAATAGGCAAGGTTGCTTCTTCGTGGACCCTTCGTGGGTGGAGCCCTCCGTGGACTCGCGCAGCCGTTACCCTTCGTGGGTTGAAGCCTCCATCAACATGGACGTACGATAGCACCACCTATCGGAACCACGCCAAAAACCGCCGTGTCTTCATTGCGTTTGAAATCTCCTATCCCCTCTCTACATACATATGCAATTGCTTACTTTCCGCTGCTATACTCTTAGAATTGCATGTGTAGGGTGATGCTTGACATGTATTATTGCTAAAATCTGCCTACAACTAAAATCTGGGAAAAGGTTAAGTCTTATTTGGTCAAGTAATCTAATCACCCCCCCTCTAGACATACTTTCGATCCTACAAGTCAGTTATGTAATTGGAAGTTTAATTTGGATATGCAATCATGTTCTTATAAGTATATATGTTGTTGTTGTGTAGACAGAGCATAGATGTTGTGCGGACAGAGCAAATCACATCGGCCATGGGCTAAACTAGGGAACCCGTTGGTGATGATTTCATCAATCGCTGACAATTGTATACGAGCAAGCATTTGCCCACAACACACACGGGTTATTCGCAGGAATCGTCCGTTGACGGTGTCCTGGATTAGGGGGTGCCAACCTAGCCGGCCCGTCTCCTCGGTTGGGCCAATATGCCCTCGTACTTGATCAAGATGGACTCCGGAGGCCGCACACAGGAGACGTGATCAAGGTTGTCTCTACCGAAGACTTGTAGTACACTCCAAGATTTTTCGAACCGCCTTGGTCCTAGATACCGACCTTGTAACCTTAGATACCCTCCCTGGTGTGTATATAAGCCATAGGGTTTAGCCCATAGGGGACATCAACGCAATATCGCTCACCTCCTAGAAGTTAGACATACATTACGATCTCGAGGTAGATCAACTCTATACTCGATACATCTCCATCAATATAAACAGAAGCAAGACGTAGGGTTTTACCTCCATCAAGAGGGCCCGAACCTGGGTAAAACATCGTCTCCCTTGTCTCTGTTACCATCGATCCGAGATCCGCAGCTCGGGACCCCCTACCTCGAGGTCTGCCGGTTTTTACACCGACACTGGTGCTTTCATTGAGAGTTCCGTTGTGTGATCGCCAGAAGGATCAATGGGATCGCTGGTTAACGGCCTCAAACTCATGGAGCGCGTCTCCACAGCCGAAGCCTTGGTCACAGATACGCCTCCACGTAAGGTGGAAGCGAACCATGACCCCTCTCTGGCTCCAATAGAGAATCCCCTCATGGGCGAGGGCCTAAAATACTTCTTGGAGAGTGGATCGGACAGCGACCTACCGGCGACCGACTCCCAGATCAAATCGGCTAAACCGATAACTTCAGATCCAGCGTCAGGCGAGGGTGACGAGGTCCTGAGCCCGCGGTCTTTAGAGATTGGATCTGGTCCGCTCACCCCCTGTATAGAATATCGCCCCGATGACTCCGGCCCATCTGACATCTGGGACTTAGCCTACGTACAACAGATCCCCGGTGAGCCGATCTGACAATACTGGGCCAGATTCTTGTCTGTCAAGAGCAAGATACTGGATTACCAAGACTCTGATGTAGTCGCCGCTTTTGAGCGTGGATGCAAGGATAAAGGCGTATCGAACGCCCTCGCTCATCGTTGTGTCCCAACACTCCCTGAATTGACCAACTTGGTAACGCGATTTTGCGCCATTGAAGACACCTGGCGGACCGAGGAGAATATAGACTCGTTTTGTGAGGACTACCCGGGACGCGACCGGTCGGCACTTCGGCGCGAAAGTCGCAAATGGAACACCCAGGGTGATCAACCTTGGAAGAAGAAGAAAACCTCCGATCACCCCGGAACGGCCCTGGACGGCTTTCTGGGTAAACCATGCCTGATCCAGGCCATATTGGTTAACTCCTGCCCAACCCACAGCCTTCGCGATTGTTGGGTGTTGAGGCAGGTGGCAAAAGGGGGACCCGCCCTCCTGGCGGGCGCCTCCAGCCACCTTGAACAGACCTCGGACGAAGACGAGGTCCTAATGATTTATGAGACCTTTACGTCTAACAACCAGCGCAAACGGGCCTTGCGGGAAATCAACGCCGTCCGACAAGTACCACCTCAGGGTGCGTGGATAGACACGCCGATCACCTTCACCCGCCACGATCAGCCGAAGTCGGCCCTGGACAGGTGCCCCGCCGCGCTAGTCCTCAACCCCATCGTGGACCACTGCCGCCTCCATAAGGTCCTTATGGACGGAGGCAGCAGCCTGAATCTGATATACGAGGACACTCTGGATAAAATGCACATCGATAAATCGCGCATAGAATGGAGCACCACCACCTTCAAAGGAATAGTCCCTGGGCTAGAGGCACGCTGCAGTGGAAAGATAACTCTAGACATAGTCTTCGGGACCTTGGATAATTATCGCTCCGAGGAGATCACGTTCCACATCGCGCCTTTCAAGAGCGAATACCACGCCATCCTCGGACGGGACGCCTTTTCAAGATTTCAAGCGGTGCCGCACTATGGCTACATGAAGGTCAAGATGTCGGGCCAGAAAGGGATCATTACCATTTCAAGTGATCCTGATAGGGCGCTCAAAGCCGAGAATAAAACAGCATCCCTCGCCCTCGAGACTCTTACCGAAACCTTCGCGGCCGAAGAGTTGACCGCGTTGCGCGCGGAGGTCGACCGGGACGATGTCGTCTCGACAAAAGATCAAAACCTACTTCTTTCAAACCGGCCGACGAGATAGTCAAAATCCAGGTTCACCCAACGGACCCTGCTAAAATGGTGTCCATAGGGGCTAACCTCGACCCAGAAGTTGCCGAAGCCCTACGCGCTTTCCTCAAGGAAAACTGGGACATATTCGCCTGGCACCCCTCCGATATGCCAGGGATACCCCATAGGCTTGCAGAGCATAGCCTAAACATATTAACAGGCTACAAGCCCGTTAAACAAACACTTCGGCGTTTCTCCGAGCCCAAGCGTCAAGTAGGGATGGCAATGGGTCGGGTTTGGGGCGGGTGGAGCTGGTCCAGATCCAACCCATGACCCATCTTCCTGCCCTCTGCCCATCCACCAATGTATCCATGGGCACAACTTGTGCCCATGCCCAAACCCACTGTATATCCGGGTACCAATAGAGCTCCATGGGCATAGAAAAATGACCATGCTAAGCCTTACAAACATCAAATTGATTCACCACGTTCGTTCACAAGTCAGTAAATTGTTTCCAATTCCAGAAGAAATGTTGATAATAAAACTAGTTTATGAAAAGTTTAATAAGCATAAATTCTACAAATACAACAGAACAGAATTTATAAATCAATACAGAAGCTAGTTCTTATAAAATCTCACCTAGAATATGATGAACACTATAGCAATAACAGATCCACTGACGGAAGGGAAGAATATGACAAACACTTTAGCAATAACAGATCCATTAGCAGGCAATGGAATGAACACTATAACAAAGATGCCGGTAAGGAGAGCACTGGGTTGCAAAAACTATAGCAATGACCTTGTTCGATGCTGCAATTGACAACATGTTGCTCGCCAGTGCATGGCAGCTCATCTGCTTGTTGCTGACCATGCACACTCCTCCGCGGGATGCCAAGAGCCCCGCACTTGCCCCTCTGCTGGTTGCCGCCATTGTTGCTCCCTTCCATTGATGTCGTCTGACTCCTCCTTTCATGCTTGGACGAAGACAGGACACGGCTTGTGGCAGTAGCCGGCTCACCGCCTTGGTCAGGAGACCGATTTCTCACTGGGAAAGGGAGATAGGGGGTGGGTCGGGGTCACAGGGCTTGGGACAGTCGCCATCTTGCTGCTTGCCGGTGCTGGTCGAGCTGTGGGGCGGACAGCTAGGCGGATAGGGAGAGGCGGTGGGGCATGGTGACAATTCTGGAGGCGGCGCAGAGCGCCGCCGCACAGGGGAGGACTCGAGAATGAGGAGAGAAGTTGATGCAGGGCAGTCAGATTAGGTTTAGCTTTAATAATTAGGTTAGTGGGGTGGTGGGGGATTAGGGAACATGGGTCGGGCTTTGACCTTTTGTGACTGCGAGTTGTGACCTGGGGCTGGTCTAGTGTCTCTGCCAAATGGGCCCACATGTCATACGGGTATCCATTGGATATCCATGGAGCAGAAATTATAACCATGCCCAACCTAGCTGTTCGTGGGTATCCAGATCCATGCATCCATGGGCAGAAATGTGCTCCATACCCTTGCCCAACCGGGTCGGGTATCCATGGATAAAATTGCCATCCCTAGCGTCAAGCAATGGGCGAAGAACTAGCAAAGTTGTTGGAGGCAGGATTCATCAGGGACATAAAACACCCTGACTGGCTAGCCAATTTGGTCATGGTACCAAAAAAGGATAGGTCCTGGCGGTTGTGCGTCGATTTCAAAGACCTCAACAAAGCTTGCCCCAAAGACCCCTTCCCCTTGCCCCGTCTTGACCAAATTGTGGACGCCACTGCAGGCCATGACGCATTGTGCTTCCTAGACGCCTACTCAGGATATCATCAAATAAAGATGAAGGAATCGGACCAGGCAACAACAGCATTTATCACGCCCTACGGGCCGTTTTGCTTCAACACAATGACTTTCGGACTAAAGAATGCCGGCGCCACGTACCAGCGTATGATTCAAACATGCCGACAAAAACACATCGGAAAGACCGTTGAGGCCTACGTAGATGATGTAGTTGTCAAAACTAAACACGTCGGCCAGTTGGTGGACAACCTTCGCGATACATTTGCCAGCCTACGGGAGTATCAAATAAAACTTAATCCTGAGAAATGCGTCTTCGGAGTCCCAGCTGGCAAACTCCTCGGTTTCATCGTGTCTAACCGAGGAATTGAAGCCAATCCAGCTAAAATTCGAGCCTTGGATCGTTTGGAGATTCCAACGGAACTCAAGCACGTACAAAAACTGGCGGGCTGCGTAGCAGCTTTGAGCCGCTTCATATCACGCCTCGGAGAAAAAGCCTTACCCTTGTACAAGCTGTTAAAGCAGACCAAAACATTCAAATCGACCAAGGAGGCCGCGGCAGCCCTGGAAGACATCAAGACCCTCCTCGCCACAAACCCCATCCTAGCCGCGCCAGGTGTCTGTGAACCGATGCTGTTATACATCTCGGCCACGAACCAGGTGGTCAGTGCAGTCCTCGTGGTCGAACAAGACAGGGAAGGACACAAATTCCAGGTCCAGAAGCCCGTATATTACGTCTCCGAGGTCTTAACCCCATGCAAGTCACGCTACCCTCACTACCAAAAGATAGCCTACGCGGTCTTCATGGCGTCACGAAAGCTCCGGCACTACTTTCAAGAGTGTTCAGTGACCGTAGCCTCCGACATCCCGCTAAGTGACATCATCAATAATAGGGATGCGACAGGGCGCATAGCCAAATGGGCCATAGAGCCCTTACCTTTTGAGATCATCTATAAACCACGCCGGGCCATTAAATCCCAGGTGTTGGCAGACTTCGTGGCCGAATGGACCGAAGCCGAACTCCCCCGTGAGTATAGTACCTACTCGCATTGGACTATGTATTTCGATGGCTCCAAAATGCTCGCCGGCCTAGGGGCTAGCGTGGTGCTCACATCCCCTATGGGAGATAACATTAGATATGTACTACAAATCATGTACACGGACTCTAACAATGCGGCTGAATACGAAGCCCTTCTGCACGGACTTCGGATAGCAGTCTCCATGGGCGTCAAACGCCTCGAGGTCTGAGGTGATTCCAACCTCGCCATCTCACAAATCAATGGCGAATTCGACGCCAAAGACCCGAAGATGACAGCTTACCAAAATGTTGTCATAAAGATCTCGGCCAGGTTCGAGGGGTTGGAATTTCACCACATACCCCAAGATAGCAACCAGGCCGCAGATGTTCTCGCCCGGTTGGGCGCAAAACGGGATAAGGTTCCCGAAAACACCTTCCTTGAACAGCTTTTCAAGCCATCCGTAGTCTGGCAAGATAGTAAAGGAACATCGGAATCAACCTATGTCGGGCAACAGGCCCCGCTCGATGAAGACGATGGTATCATAGGCGGGTCAGTGACCCGGAGGACTGCTTCAGCGCATGAGGTCATGGCAGTTATCGCACCATGGACCGAGCCACTCCTCGCATACCTACTCCGAAAAGAGCTCCCTGATAACCAAACCAACTCCCGTCGGATTGTAAGACAGTCTAAAGCTTACAAGGTTCATGAAGGGGAACTTTATAAAATGAGCACAACGGGCGTCCTCCAGAGATGCATATCCGAGGAAGAAGGAAAACTCGTACTTTGGGAGATACACTCCGGCATGAGCGGAGATCACGCCGCTGCTCGGACCCTGGTCAGCAAGGCGTTTCGAGTCGGTTTCTACTGGCCAACGGCAAGTGCCGATGCCTCGGCATTAGTGCAGCATTGCCCAGGCTGCCAGGTGTTTGCCAAGCAGAGCCATATACCCCCCACGGCCCTTCGCACCATCCCCATTACTTGGCCCTTTGCGGTTTGGGGGCTCGATATGGTCGGCCCACTCAAGGGAGGATCAAACAAAAACAAATACCTACTCGTTATGGTAGACAAATTTACCAAGTGGATCGAAGCAAAGCCGGTCACCTCAGTCGTGGCCGTTCAGGTAATCGGATTCATCTCGTGGGTAGTCTATCGTTACGGTGTCCCCCACAGCCTGATTACAGACAACGGAACCAACTTCACAGCCAAAGAGGTCAAGGCATGGTGTAAGAAACTGGGCATTAAGCTCGATTACGCGTCCGTCTACCACCCACAGTCTAATGGGCAGGTGGAGCGAGCCAATGGACTTATCCTTAGTGGAATTAAGCCACGGCTAGTTCGCTCCCTTAAGAAAGCCGATTGTAAATGGGTTGAGGAACTTGATTCCGTACTATGGGGCTTGCATACAACACCAAATAGGTCCACAGGATATACCCCGTTTTTTATGGTGTATGGTGCCGAAGCGGTTCTCCCCTGCGATATCATACATGATGCACCTCGGGTGCGCATGTATGAGGAGCTAGAGGCCGAGCTCGATCGGCAAGATGCCCTAGACGCTCTCGAAGAGGAGCGAAACATCGCACGGGCAAGATCAGCTATTTACCAGCAGCAGGCCCGGTGCTACCATGGTAGAGAGGTTCGCGCCAAAGAATTCAATGTCGGGGATCTGGTGATGAGACTACACCCCGAGAACAAAAACACAAGCTCTCCCCGAGATGGGACGGACCGTTCATTATTGACCAAGTACTCATCGAAGGAGCCTATCGAATCCAAGATCCAGAGGACGGCCGATTAGAGCCCCACCCGTGGAACGCGACGCTACTCCGACGTTTCTATGCATGAAACCACGCATACGGTCCGTGTAAATACCTTGTGCATTTTCTTTTAGCTTACTCCTTTTTTTTCTTGTTAGTTACCTTCTCACCTCGGAACGTTATGACCCCGAGGATAACCTAGCATGTTCTTTTCAAAACAAGAGCTATTCCACCTCTTATGTACTTGTTGGGGAACGTTGCATGGAAAACAAAAAAAATTCTACGCACACGCAAGATCTATCCATGGAGATGCATAGCTACGAGAGGGGGAGTGTGTCTACGTACCCTCGTAGACCGTAAGAAGAAGCGTTAGAACAACGCGGTTGATGTCATCGAACAACTTCACGATCCAACCGACCGAGCACCGAACGTACGGCACCTCCGCGTTCAGCACACGTTCAGCTCGGTGACGTCCTCGACTTCTTGATCCAGCAAGACGGCGAGATAGTGGATGAGTTCCGGCAGCACGACGGCGTGGTGACGGTGATGGTAATGCTATCTCCGCAGGGCTTCGCCCAAGCACTGCGAAAATATGACCGAGGGACGGAACTGTGGAGGGGGGCGCCGCACACGGCTAAGACAATGTTGTTCTCCTTTGGGGCGCCCCCTCTCCTCTATTTATATATGTGTAGGGGCTTGGAGTAGAAGGAATAGTGCCACGTGAACAGTAACTATGAATAGTACACACGTGGACTTGGACTCCAAAGTCCAATCCTATTCCTACTAGGACTCTCCCTTTTTTCCTTCCCTAGCTGCGTGGGCTTTTGAGGACTTGGTGCACCTGGCCCAATAAGGCCTGGGCGCCTCTCCTTAGACCATGCCAGCCCTTAGGACGTGGTGGACCCACTTGTGGACTTCCGGACCCCTCCGGAATCCTCCGGAACCTTCTGGAAGCTTCCCGGTACAATACCGAAAAAACTGCACCTTTTTCCGGAACCCAAAATATGACTTCCCATATATAAATCTTTACCTCTCGACCATTCCGAGACTCCTCGTGATGTCCAGGATCTCATCCGGGACTCCGAACAATATTCGGTTACCAATTCACATAACTCATATAACACTATATCGTCAACGAACGTTAAGCATGCGGACCCTACGGGTTCGGGAATGATGTAGAGATGACTGAGACGCCTCTCCGGTCAATAACCAATAGCGGAACCTGGATGCTCATATTGGTTCCTACATATTCCACGAAGATCTTATCGGTCGAACCGCAATGACAACATACGTAATTCCCTTTGTGCGTCGGTATGTTACTTGCCCGAGATTCGATCGTCGGTATCTCGATACCTAGTTCAATCTCGTTACCGGCAAGTCTCTTTACTCGTTCCATAATACATCATCCCGTAACTAACTCCTTAGTCACTTTGCTTGCAAGCTTCTTATGATGTGCATTACCGAGAGGGCCTAGAGATACCTCTCCGAAACACGGAGTGACAAATCCCAGTCTCGATCCATGCCAACTCAACGGACACCTTCGGAGATACCTGTAGAGCATCTTTATGATCACCCAGTTACGTTGTGACGTTTGATAGCACACAAGGTATTCCTCTGGTATCCGGGAGTTGCATGATCTCATGGTCGGAGGAACATGTATTTGACATTCAAGAAAGCAGTAGAAATAAACAGAACGATCATATGCTAAGCTAACGGATGGGTCTTGTCCATCACATCATTCTCCTAATGATGTGATCCCGTTATCAAATGACAACTCATGTCTATGGTTAGGAAACCTTAACCATCTTTGATCAACGAGCTAGTCTAGTAGTGGCTCACTAGGGACACGGTATTTGTTTATGTATTCACACATGTATTTAAGTTTCCGGTCAATACAATTCTAGCATGAATAATAAACCTTTATCATAAACAAGGAAATATAAAATAATAACAACTTTATTATTGCCTCTAGGGCATATTTCCATCAGTCTCCCACTTGCACTAGAGTCAATAATCTAGTTCACATCGCCATGTGATTAACACCCAAGAGTTCACTAGAGTCAATAATCTAGTTCACATCACCATGTGATTAACACTCAAAGAGTTCTAAGGTGTGATCATGTTTTGCTCGTGAGAGAGAATTTTAGTCAATGGTTCTGCAATATTCAGACCCATGTGTGCTTTGCAAATCCTTATGTCATATTGTAGATGCTGCTATCACGCTTTACTTGGAGCTATCCCAAATGACTGCTCCATTATACGTATCCGGTTTGCTACTCAAAGATATCTAGATTGGTGTCAAAGCTTGCATCGACGTAACCCTTTACGATGAACTCTTTATCACCTCCATAATCAAGAAACATTTCCTTAGTCCTTTAGTTACTAAGGTTAATTTTGACCGCCGTCCAGTGATCCACTCCTGGATCACTCTTGTACCCCCTTTGCCAGACACGTGGCAAGGCACACATTAGGTGTGGTACACAGCATGGCATACATTATAGAACCTATGGCTGAGGCATAGGGAATGACTTTCATTCTCTCTCTATCTTCTGCCGTGGTCGAGCTTTGAGTCTTACTCAACTTTACACCTTACAATACAGGCAAGAACTCCTTCTTTGACTGATCCATTTTGAACTCCTTCAAAATCTTGTCAAGGTATGTACTCATTGAAAGTCTTATCAAGCGTCTTGATCTATCTCTATCGATCTTGATGCCCAATATATAAGCAGCTTCACCGAGGTCTTTCATTTCAAGTATCCTTTTATGCCATCCAGAAATTCTATATCATTTCCAATCAATAATATGTCATCCACATATAATATTAGAAATGCTACAGAGCTCCCACTCACTTTCTTGTAAATACAGGCTTCACCGTAAGTCTGTACAAAACCATATGCTTTGATCACCTCATCAAAGCGTATATTCCAACTCCAAGATGCTTGCACCAGTCCATAGATGGATCGCTGGAGCTTGCACACTTTGTTAGCACCCTTAGGATCGACAAAACCTTCTGGTTGCATCATATACAACTCTTCTTTGAGAAAACCATTAAGGAATGCAGTTTTGACATCCATTTGCCAGATCATAAAATGCGGCAATTGCTAACATGATTCGGACAGACTTAAGCATCGCTACGAGTGAGAAAGTCTCATCGTAGTCAACCCCTTCAACTTGTCAAAAACCTTTCGCGACAAGTCGAGCTTTGTAGACAGTGATATTACCATCAGCGTTTGTCTTCCTCTTAAAAATCCATTTATTCTCAATGGCTTGCCGATCATCGGGCAAGTCCACCAAAGTCCATACTTTGTTCTCATACGTGGATCCTATCTCAGATTTCATGGCCTCAAGCCATTTGTCGGAATCTGGGCTCATCATAGCTTCTTCATAGTTCGTAGGTTCGCCGTTGTCTAACAACATGACTTCCAGAACAGGATTACCGTACCACTCTGGTGCGGAACGTACTCTGGTCGACCTACGAGGTTCAGTAGTAACTTGATCTGAAGTTTCATGATCTTCACCATTATCTTCCTCTCTTATTGGTGTAGGCATCACGGGAACGGTTTTCTCTGATGAGCTACTTTCCAATTCGAGAGAAGGTACAATTACCTCATCAAGTTCTACTTTCCTCCCACTCACTTCTTTCGAGAGAAACTCCTTCTCTAGAAAGGACCCATTCTTGGCAACAAAGACCTTGCCTTCGGATCTGTGGTAGAAGGTGTACCCAATTGTTTCTTTAGGGTATCCTATGAAGACACACTTCTCCGCTTTGGGTTCGAGCTTATCAGGTTGAAGCTTTTTCACATAAGCATCGCATCTCCAAACTTTAAAAAATGATAGCTTAGGTTTCTTGCCAAACCACAGTTCATACGGTGTCGTCTCAACGGATTTAGACGGTGCCCTATTTAACATGAATGCAGCTGTCTCTAATGCATAACCCCAAAACGATAGTGGCAAATCGGTAAGAGACATCATAGAACGCACCATATCCAATAAAGTACGGTTACGACGTTCAGACACACCATTACGCTGTGGTGTTCCCGGTGGCGTGAGTTGTGAAACAATTCCACATTTTCTTAAATGACGGCCAAACTCGTAACTCAAATATTTGCCTCCGCGATCGGATCGTAGAAACTTTATTTTCTTGTTACGATGATTCTCTACTTCACTCTGAAATTCTTTGAACTTTTCAAATCTTTCAGACTTGTGTTTCATCAAGTAGATATACCCATACCTACTCAAATCATCTGTGAAGGTTAGAAAATAACGATACCCGTCGCGTGCTTCAACATTCATCGGACCGCATACATCGGTATGTATTATTTCCAACAAATCAATAGCTCGCTCCATTGTTCCGGAGAATGGAGTTTTAGTCATCTTGCCCATGAGGCATGGTTCGCAAGCATCAAATGATTCATAATCAAGAGATTCCAAAAGTCCATCAGCATGGAGTTTCTTAATGCGCTTTACACCAATATGACCTAAACGGCAGTGCCACAAGTATGTTGCACTATCATTATCAACTTTGCATCTTTTGGCATCAATATTATGAATATGTGTATCACTACGATCGAGATTCAACAAGAATAAACCATTCACAAGGGTGCATGATCACGAGGGATATTATTCATATAAACAGAATAACCATTATTCTCTGACTTTAAATGAATAACCGTCTTGCAATAAACAATATCCAGATATAATGTTTTATGCTCAATGCAAGCACCAAATAACCATTATTTAGGTTTAATATTAATCCCGAAGGTATTACGAGCGTGTCGATATTGATCATATCAATCTTGGAGACACTTCCAACACATATCGTCACCTCGCCCTCAGCTAGTCTCCGTTACTCTACAGCTCCTGCTTCAAGTTACTAATATTAGCAACTGAATCGGTATCAAATACCCAGACGCTACTATGAACACTAGTGAGGTACATATCAATAACATGTATATCAAATATATCTTTGTTCACTTTGCCAACCTTCTTATCCGCCAAATACTTGGGGCAGTTCTGCTTCCAGTGACCAGTTCCTTTGCAGTAGAAGCACTCAGTTTCAGGCTTGGGTCCAACTTTGGGTTTCTTCGTGGGAGCGGCAGCTTGCTTGCCGTTCTTCTTGAAGTTCCCCTTCTTTCCCTTGCCCTTTTTCTTGAAACTAGTGGTCTTGTTAACCATAAACACTTGATGCTCCTTCTTGATTTCTACCTCCGCCGATTTCAGCATCGCGAAGAGCTCGGGAATTGTCTTCTCCATCCCTTGCATATTATAGTTCATCACGAAGCCTTTATAGCTTGGTGGCAGTGACTGAAGAACTCTGTCAATAACACTCTCAACTGGAAGATCAATTCCCAGCTGAGTCAAGTGGTTGTGGTATCCAGACATTCTGAGTATGTGTTCACTGACAGAACTGTTCTCCTCCATCTTACAGCTGAAGAACTTGTTAGAGACTTCATATCTCTCAACCCGGGCATTAGCTTGAAATATCAATTTTAGCTCCTGGAACATCTCATATGCTCCATGGCATTCAAAACGCTTTTGTAGTCCCGGTTCTAAGCCGTAGAGCATGGCACACTGAACTATCGAGTAGTCATCAGATCGAGCCTGCCAGGCTTTCACAACGTCTGCAGCAGCTCCTGCAGCAGGTCCATCACCTAGCGGTGCATCAAGGACATAATCCTTCCGTGCAGCAATGAGGATAATCCTCAAGTTACGGACCCAGTCCGTGTAATTGCTACCATCATCTTTCAACTAAGCTTTCTCTAGGAACGTATCAAAAACAGGGGAGCTACAACGCGAGCTATTGATCTACAACATAATTTGCAAAGACTATCATAACTAAGTTCATGATAAATTAAGTTCAATTAATCAAATTACTAATGAACTCCCACTTAAATTAACATCCCTCAAGTTAACTAAGTGATACATGATCCAAATCAACTAGCCCATGTCCGATCATCACGTGAGATGGGATAGTCATCAATGGTGAACATCTCCATGTTGATCATATCTACTATATGACTCATGTTCGACCTTTCGGTCTCCAGTGTTTCGAGACCATGTCTGTACATGCTAGGCTTGTCAAGTTTAACCCAAGTATTCTGCTTGTGTAAAACTGGCTTACACCCGTTGTATGTGAACATAGAATCTATCACACCCGATCATCACGAGGTGCTTCGAAACGACGAACTTTAGCAACGGTGCATACTCGGGGAGAACACTTTTATCTTGAAATTTAGTGAAGGGATCATCTTATAATGCTACCGTCGTTCTAAGCAAAATAAGATGCATAAAGGATAAACATCACATGCAATCAAAATATGTGACATGATATGGCCATCATCTTGTGCTTTTGATCTCCATCTCCAAAGCATCGTCATGATCTCCATCGTCACCGGCTCGACACCTTGATCTCCATCGTTGCGTCGTGGTCGTCTCGCCAACTATTGCTTCTACAACTATTGCTAACGCATAGCGATAAAGTAAAGCAATTACATGGCGCTTGCATTTCATACAATAAAGAGACAACCATAAGGCTCCTGCCGGTTGCCGATAAATTAGAAAACATGATCATCTCATACAATAACGCGTATCACATCATGTCTTGACCATATCACATCACAGCATACCCTGCAAAAACAAGTTAGACGTCCTCTACTTTGTTGTTGCAAGTTTTACGTGGCTGCTACGGGCTTCTAGCAAGAACCGTTCTTACCTACGGCACAAAACCACAACGGTGATTTATCAAGTTTGCTGTTTTAACCTTCAACAAGAACCGGCCGCAGTCAAATTCGATTCAACTAAAGTAGGAGAAACAGACACCCGCCAGCCACCTTTATGCAAAACAAGTTGCATGTCTGTCGGTGGAACCGGTCTCATGTACGTGGACATGTAAGGTTGGTCCGGGCCGCTTCATCTTACAATATCGCCGAATCAAAATAAGACGTTGGTGGTAAGCAGTATGACGATCACCGCCCACAACTCTTTGTGTTCTACTCATGCATATCATCTACTCATAGACCTGGCTCATGATGCCACTGTTGGGGAACGTTGCATGGAAAACAAAAAAAATTCTACGCACACGCAAGATCTATCCATGGAGATGCATAGCTACGAGAGGGGGAGTGTGTCTACGTACCCTCGTAGACCGTAAGCGGAAGCGTTAGAACAACGCGGTTGATGTCGTCGAACAACTTCACGATCCAACCGACCTAGCACCGAACGTACGGCACCTCCGCGTTCAGCACACGTTCAGCTCGGTGACATCCTCGACTTCTTGATCCAGCAAGACGGCGAGATAGTGGATGAGTTCCGGCAGCACGACGGCGTGGTGACGGTGATGGTGATGCTATCTCCGCAGGGCTTCGCCCAAGCACTGCGAAAATATGACCGAGGGACGGAACTGTGGAGGGGGGCGCCGCACACGGCTAAGACAATGTTGTTCTCCTTTGGGGCGCCCCCTCTCCTCTATTTATATATGTGTAGGGGCTTGGAGTAGAAGGAATAGTGCCACATGAACAGTAACCGTGAATAGTACACACGTGGACTTGGACTCCAAAGTCCAATCCTATTCCTACTAGGACTCTCCCTTTTTTCCTTCCCTAGCTGCGTGGGCTTTTGAGGACTTGGTGCGCCTGGCCCAATAAGGCCAGGGCGCCTCCCCTTAGCCCATGCCAGCCCTTGGGACGTGGTGGACCCACTTGTGGACTTCCGGACCCCTCCGGAATCCTCCGGAACCTTCTGGAAGCTTCCCGGTACAATACCGAAAAAACTGCAGCTTTTTCCGGAACCCAAAATATGACTTCCCATATATAAATCTTTACCTCTCGACCATTCCGAGACTCCTCATGATGTCCGGGATCTCATATGGGACTCCAAACAATATTCGGTTACCAATTCACATAACTCATATAATACTATATCGTCAACGAACGTTAAGCGTGCGGACCCTACGGGTTCGGGAATGATGTAGACATGACTGAGACGCCTCTCCGGTCAATAACCAATAGCGGAACCTGGATGCTCATATTGGTTCCTACATATTCCACGAAGATCTTATCGGTCGAACCGCAATGACAACATACGTAATTCCCTTTGTCCGTCGGTATGTTACTTGCCCGAGATTCGATCGTCGGTATCTCCATACCTAGTTCAATCTCGTTACCGGCAAGTCTCTTTACTCGTTCCATAATACATCATCCCGTAACTAACTCCTTAGTCACTTTGCTTGCAAGCTTCTTATGATGTGCATTACCGAGAGGGCCCAGAGATACCTCTCCGAAACACGGAGTGACAAATCCCAGTCTCGATCCATGCCAACTCAACAGACACCTTCGGAGATACCTGTAGAGCATCTTTATGATCACCCAGTTACGTTGTGACGTTTGATAGCACACAAGGTATTCCTCCGGTATCCGGGAGTTGCATGATCTCATGGTCGGAGGAACATGTATTTGACATTCAAGAAAGTAGTAGCAATAAACAGAACGATCATATGCTAAGCTAACGGATGGGTCTTGTCCATCACATCATTCTCCTAATGATGTGATACCGTTATCAAATGACAACTCATGTCTATGGTTAGGTAACCTTAACCATCTTTGATCAACGAGCTAGTCTAGTAGAGGCTCACTAGGGACACGGTATTTGTTTATGTATTCACACATGTATTTAAGTTTCCGGTCAATACAATTCTAGCATGAATAATAAACCTTTATCATGAACAAGGAAATATAAAATAATAACAACTTTATTATTGCCTCTAGGGCATATTTCCATCAGTACTATTGTCTTTTGAGCCACTATATGCATCGATTCGCTTTAAGATTTGGCCAAGCTGGGTTGCCCGGCTCCTGTGTTTGCCCCTTATGTTCTCGAGATTTTGGCTAGGGGGCAAAGGGAGCACCGCTGTGATTGTTACTCTCGGGTCAACCGGTGTAGTACCTCAGACGGATAAAGCCGAAAGCTAGCGTTCTTACAATGCGAATTGGTCGACTATGACGTAGGGATAACGTGGCAAGGGTCTTTTCAAACCCCGACCAGGGGCTTTACCCCCAAGGTCATCTATCTTCAGACGAACGTGTTCGACACAACAACCCGAGGAAAGGAACTGCTGGCAGAACTATTTTCCTCGGAAGATGTTTCTTACGTTAAAAGTAATATAACATAACCCTCCGTTACCATCTTGTCTTTCGAGCCGCATAGCCTGATTGCCTGGTCGCCTGAAATACCTGGCCCGATGATCTCGACCAGTAGTATGGGACACTCCTCGGAATTTACCCGAGGAGGCAGAAGCCGACGGCTGGCTGACAAAAGTTTGGACAAACGGACGGAAAAAATTGACATAGAATACCTCGGTACATAAAGTCATACAAAGTTTTTACGCACGGTCTAGCCCGTCTATTAGGGTGTCCAACGCGCAATCCTTTTGCGAGAGGCGGGCCGCAGGCACTACATTATCATATACCTGGCTGGTAGGGATTTCCTTCCCATCAGGCCTCATGGGTCCCACCTCTGCTAAGTCCGTTGTCTTCAAACCGGTGTAGTGGGTCTTCACCATGGCCCAGGCCTCTCTCGCACCTTCCCGGCAAGCTGATACTTTCCAAGCCTGGATCCGGCGCCGAGCTCTCTTAAGCTGTTCGGCTAGCGCGGCCATGTCCTCGGGGACCGGTACCACCTCGGGCCATAACGCCTGGTGCACATCCTTCATCGATTTCCATGCCCCCTCATGCACTTCGGATAGACGAACACTCATGTTTTCGGACACCTGAGCCCAAGACTCCGGAGGAAGACCATTCAAACAAGCTTCCAAACAAAAACAACATTCGCATGACAAATCCCCTCGGACAAATACCCGATCAATGTCCGTTGCGATTCATAACTCACCATAAATCATGTTGTCTATCCGCCGATTCTTCGCTTCTGCAGCAACAAGACGAGCCTTTAAGCTCTCAATTTCCTGGGCCTGGCGGGCGTTCTCGGCCCTAAGCGCATTCACGCTATCCGCTCTCTGAGTGACCACATGTTGATTCGCCTGGCGTTGCACTTCGGCATATGCCAGATCCTCGCGGGCCTGCTTCAGATCTCTTTCAAGATGGCCTAGGGCTTCCGCTGCTACAAGTGATTCTGGCGTCAACTTTTTTCCATTGGCATTAACCAATTATAGCACAAAAGAACTTACCGTGCGCCTCTCTGGTGAATTTCTTCACCTGCTGGACCTCGGACAAAGCCACGTCAAGCTGCACCTTGGTTTGGGCCAACGCCGAGGTCAATTGCTCGTTCTTCAAGCGAGCCTCCTATTATGACAGAGATTACTGGTTAGTATTCAAGTCTTGATTCGACCCCAGGGGCTCGTACCAAGCCTTAGGGGCTACTACCAAACTTGGTAGTCACGGTTGTTTCTAAAACCTTACCCGCAGTCCCCGCGACAAGACGTCCAGCGATTCATCGAAGGCACCTCGGGTTGCCCCGAGGTATGCGTCACCGCGCTGAGGCCATTAAGCTCCCTGTCCGAGAAATCTGGATTGTTTACAGAAGCTTTTCGCCGGCGATAATTCGCGGCGCATTGAATCTCGGACAGAGTGGTCGATGTCGCCGAGTCCTCGGGCTTGGCGGCTCTGGAGTCAACCCTCGCATGATTTCGGGCCTCTGTTTCCTTGGGCGGGGCCGCGACTTCCTCGGCCTCCACATGTACTGTGGAGGGGGAAGGTTGCCTGCACATAATCGGGGATGTTAGAATCCAAAGTGCCTTTACAGCAGCATAAATTGAAATATTACCTATTGATGGAGGGGGCACTTTCGCCTGCCTCCGGGACCTCGGCCTGGACTTCTTGCGCTTCTGCCGGAGTCCTTCCCAGCGAAGTCATCTCTCTGCGAAGGCGTTGAGAGCGCCGCCCCTTCGGAGGGGAAGTCAGATGACTAGTGGCTGGAGGACGAGGGCCTCTCTTTCGTTTAGAGGAAGGGCCTATTACCGATGAGGCTGGCCTCGTCCCCGGCGTGTCAGGGGTGACAGCTACTTTTGAGCCATCAAGGCTCTCCAAGAAAAACTTCCTCCCTTCATTGATCAAGTCCAGGTCTTCATCCTCGTTATAGAGAGGGTCTTCCACGCGGCAGTGCAGTTCTGGCTCAGGGGCCGGACTGCTCACGCCTTCAAGCCAACGCCTCCACCGCTGTCCAAAGGCCAAGGTGTTGCGGGTTCACTCTAAAAGATCCCGAAAGTAAACGAGAAAGTTCGGAAGAAAAACTTACTATGTCGGCAGGATTGCTATACGATAGCCCGTCCTTGAACGAGCGCTTGGCAAACTCCTCCGCGGACCCCTGGTACATGCTGGCTAGTACAGCCCCAAGGGCCATTTGATCCATGAAAGCTCCCTTGATGGATCGGGAAGCATCGTTGGACCCATTGTACTCGCACAATAAGTGCTGACGCTGCCGGAGGGGTTGGACTCTTCGGTCTAGAGCCACTGCCATCACATCAATGATGGTGAGGCCAGTGCTTGACAGAAGCTTCACTTTGGCCGCTAGATTGGTCACGGCTTCGTCTTCCTCTTGTGGCAAGCTCCTCGGCCTCCAGCTATAGCGCTTCTTCGGCGGATCCAATGAGAAGGGCGGGAGGCCTGGCCGGGCTGGCTCGTACAACGGGACGTCATTATTATAAAACCACCCGGACGGCCAGTAATCGGCGTCCTCCCGAGGTGTTCCCGCTGGATAGCCAGTCTTGTCGACTCGGCAGACTTCGACTCGGCACGATGCAGAAGTACTTCCGCCATAATCCGAAGTGTGCCTGACAGCCGAGGTGTAGCTCGCAGAGTGCGACGAACCCCACAATGTGCAATATCGAATTCGGAGATAGATGGTGCAGATGCAACCCGTAAAACTCCAGCAGGCCGCGGAGGAAAGGGTGGATTGGAAACCCTAAACCGCGGAGGAGGAAAGGCACGAAACATACCCACTCGTCTCCTTGCGGTGAAGGGAAATTCTCGGCGTGGGCTTGGCCATCGAGGGACGTTAATCCAGGATGGCTTGGGGCCAGATCCGCATCCGGCAGATAACCTTGAGTCGCTAAGAGCTCTAATTGAAGGCGCTCGATGGAGCAGCTCCCCCAGTCCCCTCTATCAGGGCCGTGAGGACGCCTTCACGATCCTTCGCCGCTCGCCATTGTTCGGGCTCTCGAGCTTGGGCTGGGAAGAGAGGGGGATTTTTTGCTGCGAGTGCGGATGCGAACTGCCACCAGCAAGGGCTACGTGTCTGTTAAGTAAAGGTAGAAGGGGCTGACGCTTTGACGTTTTTCCCATAAAGGGGCCCAATTCCCTAGGCGGCGCGTTCCTTAAAATCTGAAATTGGGCCCCAACGGAATTCTAAGGGTTGGCCAAGGTCTTTAAATCTGGTCGGAGAATAAAGCACGGGAACTTGTCTATCGAGCCAAGACTCCGGAAAGTGAAGGGCGTCGACTTCGGCATCGAAGACCAGTTCAGGGGCTACTAATGGTCTCCTGGATTAGGGGGTGCCAACCTAGCTGGGCCATCTCCTCGGTTGTGCTGATATGCCCTCGTACATGATCAAGATGGACTCCGGAGGTCACACACGGGAGACGTGATCAAGGCTGTCTCTACCGAACACTTGTAGTACACTCCAAGATTTTTCGAACCGCCTTGCTCCTAGATACCGACCTTGTAACCTTAGATACCCTCCCTGGTGTGTATATAAGCCATATGGTTTAGCCCATAGGGGACATCAACGCAATATCGCTCACCTAGCCCTAGAAGTTAGACATACATTACAATCTCGAGGTAGATCAACTCTGTACTCGATACATCTCCATCAATATAAACAGAAGCATGACGTAGGGTTTTAACTACATCAAGAGGGCCCGAACCTGGGTAAAACATCGTCTCCCTAGTCTCTATTACCATCGATCCGAGATCCGCAGCTCGGGACCCCCTACCCCGAGGTCTGCTGGTTTTTACACCGACATCCGTGTTGTTATCCGTCTTCCCACACATTTTGGATTACCGACCTGTTTGCCGCGTATCACACACATCTTGTTAAGTTGAACCGTTTCTGTTGTGTTGGGTAATCGCAAACAGTTCATCCGAGTGAACCGCATGCCGTATATCGCACACAGCTTGATCTGCCTGACCGTTTCTGTTGTGTTGGGTAATCACAAATAGTTCATCCGAGTGAACTGCATGCCGTTTATCGCACAAACCTCGAACTGGCTGACTGTGTTTATTGTTCTGGCTTATCGCAAACAGTTCGTATGGATCAACTGTATGCCACGTATCGCACACGCGTCTCTAATCTGAATCATGCTTGATATCTCTGGCATCGCACATAGTTCGTCTTATTGGCGACGGTTTTATTACGACACCGTTTGCGATTCATGTATTGCACACAGTTTGGTCGCGGGGTCTCTGATTCATGTGTCGCGTTAGCGGTCCCCTGCAGTAGTGTGTCATAGGCACAGCGGTAAATGCATAGAGGGAAAAATCAAAAGGGAAAGGGGGCACCTGGGATCGAAACCCAGGACTGCAGTGGACTGCAGCGGCCCAGGAGGAGTCGGCCCAAGTGTGCGCTGTGTGGAGAGGCTAGGTGTGGATGACATGTGGGGCCTGGATGTCATAGGCATAGCGGTAAATGCATAGAGGGAAAAATTAAAAGCAAAAGGGGGCGCCTGGGATCGAAACCCAGGACCTCCTGGATCAATTGGAGTCGCTCCAACCACTGCGCTGCTGCTGCTGATTTGAACAAAAGGAGGGCGCTACTCCTAATGAAGCAAAAAGGCTTGGCCTTCTGCTCCACTGGACACATGGAGGTGCTTGGATGTGCTGCCAGCAAGCAAACGCGGCGCCAACTGCGGCTGGAAGACAGCGGCGGGTGTGTGGGATCTGCAAGGGAGTGCGGGTGCGGTGGAGCGCGTGCAAACGCTCGAGCACGAGCTCGTCTCGGGCACGGCGAGGCATGGGGTTGTGGTGTTGTGCGAAGCGGCGACGTGGGCGTGTGGTAGAGGCATGGGACGCGAGCTGCGTGTGTTGTGGACGTGCACATGATGTATGGATGTGCTCACGTGGAACACACCACGGCTCGTGAAAGAAAACAACTTGAGCTCCGCGAACTCGTTCATGGTGGTCGTGCACGATCTCTACCGAAGCGACGCCTACATGCATGGATTTGAAAGGAAAATAGAGGGGATTGCGAGAGGAGCTCACGAGGGGTTCGAAGGATGTGACGAGGAGGCCGAAGACGCGATGCAGAGGGCGAGGCAAGGCGCTGATCAGGGCGGCGTCCTTGGGTCCATGAAGCAGAGGAAGCAGGGGAGGTAGACGGGGCACTGGACTTGACGATCCAGCTCGGGGAGGACGCGAAGCGGAGTCGCGGCGGCGTCATGACGCGCGTGCAAGAAGAAGGGGTCGGCGGCGAGCTTGCTACGCCGGAGGAGAGCTCCGGCTCAACCCGGACATGGCGTAGGGTGGCGAGGAAGCAGGTAGCGTGGGTGCCTCTTACCTACGCGGCGGCGGTGGAGAAGAGGGAGAGGAGGAAGACAGAAACCATAGGGCATTGTGGGGCTACTTATAGGGGCGAGGCGCGGCTCGGCTGGCTGCCTCGGTGGCCATATGTGTTGTTCCTACAATTTTGCTGTGAGGGGGAGGTGGCGAGAGGAGGAAGAAAAGGAGAAGGGATCGGTCGCTGCAGGTGGGGTCGGCGCAGGTGACCAGCGTGACAAGTTACCAGGGAGAGAAAGAGAGAGGCTAGGTGGGCTGCTCTAGGCTAAGGTAAGGGTTCCTCTTGCCTTCTTTTCTCTCTGTTTAAAAATATAAACAGATTCTTAGAAGAAAAGTCCAGTGGGTTAGGACGGGAGTTTTTGGAGAGACCAAAGTATTTCTGTAGCCCTGGAAATAGGCACAATTTGAATAAAGTGCTCTGGCAATTTTTAGAGACTGTAAATTTAGCCAAGTTTGAAAATAATTCAAACTTGAATAAATTTAAAGCCCAAACAAAACATGTCCAAATGAGCTAAAAATTGGAGGAGAGGGTGTTGGCATGATTTAGGGGATACAGGAAAATAGTGAACATTTTCCTGAGAAAGGAAAAATGCCACTTGAAAAATAAATTGGGTAAATGGAATGAAGAAGCTAGATGATGGGGTTTTCATAGATCAAGGTTTTGGCTGAGATGATCAAGGTGCAAAAAGAATGATGAAGAGGAGAGGATGGAGTTGCACACAATATCACAACACAAAAATAATTCTGCAATGGAAAAGAATATGGATGATGCAAAAATAAAATAAAACAAACATCACAAGCATGAACATATCACGAAATAGTGGAGGTCTCGGTCTTGGGCTGTCGCAACACGCCCCACTTACAAGAGATCTCGCCCCAAGATCTAGGAATGAGAAGAGGAAGAGGAAGAGGTAAAACACAGTTGCTTCTTGGACAAACGAGTGAAACCAACAAACCTCGGAGGTTACAAAGTCATGAATGAAGAGTTCAAGGGACAAAGAAGAACATGTAACCACTCCGGTTGAAACGGGAGAGACAAGGAACAATGAAGAAAGAATTTGGATAGCACTCCGGTTGAAAATGGAAGGAATTAGCACAAATTTGACAAGATGGGATGATATTTGACGAGAGCAACAACGCGATGCCTCCAGAGCAAAAGAAAAGAACGGAGAAGAGAACAACACCTTCTACCACAAATGAATTTGAAGGAGCATCCTTATGAGGAATGCTAGAATGGAGTTGTTGAAAGAATCAACAAGCGAAAGATATGCTTCCAATGGCCTTATGGAAAACATCAAAAAATTGAGGTTCAAACTGCCACTAACGGAAACAATTGATTACTTGAGATCTCGAAGAGATGAAAACCTCTTTCACCGAGAAAAGAAGGAGAAACTTGGATCATTGATAAGGACCACAATATCAACAATCCTTAGGATAGGCTTTAGGTGAAATCTATACCACGATAACTCCGACGAATAAATTGATGGGTTTACAATATCTCATTCTTGGCAACTGTGAATCATGAAACACGAAGACAAATTGTCAAGAAGGACATAATACCACCTCAAAAGATAAGGTAGAAAGAATTTGCACTTTGAAATGCAAGATGAAGAATACTTGAGCTCCTCTAGCAAGAATCTTGAAGAATACTTCGAGAATGAATTAAGTCCTTAACGAACCACCATGTAGAGCCTCTTGGAAGAACACCGGTAAGATAACAAGATGATCGAAACGAAAGCAAAGTTGAAAGAACAAGATGAAGCCTTGCGATGATTTAGATGGAGCTTCGTGACAATTTTAATGAGAAAACTTTGAACTATGGAAAAGAAAAGATGAACAAGTTGGAACCGAGAATTTTTTCATCATGAACAAACTCCAGAAGAAGGAATTGAAATCACCTCGATGGAATAAGAATACGAATTATGTCATGCTTACCCATCATCAACTTAAATTGATGACAAGCAACGGATTTGGCATGCCACTTATTCTTCTTGAAACGGATTGAGGAGAGATATTGCGCAAACTTTGGAAGGTCTTCAATGAACCACCGGTAGGATTTTGGAAAGAACGAATGAATTGATATGATAACAAAGGAAGAGGAATCTTGAACGAACCACCGTAAGAATTTGAGAATGAGAGATGAATGTCGAGAATGAAGAATTCTGAAATGACGGCCTTCGGAGAATCAAAATGAAAACAACTCCTAAAATACTCCTAATGGGTATGAAAATAATTCTTGACACGAAAACAATTTGAGAGGACAACAACAAGCTGGCACCACTAATCTTGAAGAGAACGGATATGATTTACGAGAAACTCTTCTTCGGTCTTCAACGTTGAGAACGACAATGAGGAACACCACCAAAATTATTGAGACACTCTGGAACAATGAATAATAGGAAGGTTGAGACATAGATGAAAAGAATTCATAAGCGATATTGGAGAAGCATATGACTGATGGAATCCATTCTTATGTCAAACTTTGAAAGAATTAGAGAATAACTCCGGAGAATTAGAAGAGTCAGGTAAGATCCTGAGAAAAGACCTGTGGGTTATGGGCCCACTCAAAAGAAACACCGTTGGAACAATTGCTTGAAAGAGAGATTGCACTAGATGATTTAAATGGCTTGAATGAAATAACAACCTCGAAACAGAACGAATGGATCTCGAATGAAAACACGGTTCTTCAGCGCTTCAGAGAAGCAATAGAGGGAGGTGAATAAACAAGCGAGGCTTGAATATGAATTTCCAACATGGGAAAGCATTTGAATCAAAGAAAGGGGATATGATCAACACCGAAAGCTTGAATTTAGACCACCAGAGAAGAAAACGAGAACAAAAAAACGATGAACTTGTAGCTCCTGAGCATCTTCATGAGAAATCACCGGAGAAGAACATTGAAGGAAAAGAATGGAGAGACTTCTAATGAATAAAATGGATACTTGATTTGAGATTTCTGACTCCGTGAAGAAAAAGGGTGGGAGGGTGGGAAAAAATAAAGACAACTTGGGACAGGTGAAACGAACGCCGTTGAGAAAACTGAGAATTGATCTTGCAAATGTTGAAATGATCGGATCAACTTGAAGAGGAGCACGCCGGTTGATAAGAATTAACATGATAATCTCGATGATCAAGAAGGATTAGCACTCTCATAGAAATATGAGAACACCGCTTAGGAACGATATGGATCAACACTTGACTTCGAAGCAACTTGAATACCACAACCAAAACAAAACAAAGGATTTGGCTTGCAGAATAAGCCAGAAACAAATACATAACCCCTCATGCATTTGTTGGAAGGAAAATTCTAGGTAACTACTTGAATTCCCACCTGAGAACTCCCGAAATTTTCGGTTATGCAATCCGGTCCAACGAGTACAAGGAGCTAAAATCATCACACAACTCCTAGCAGAATTCTACGCTCCAAATGTACCGCCTCCATCAACACATAACCAAGAACTTTGGAAACTCGTCTACCTCAGACCTTCGAAAAACATCCGCTATACTAGTTGTGGCAATACATCTGATCTCCCTCCCCAGTACTGGGTGGCGCCAGACTCCTCTCACCACTAACAAATATAGAAGCGTTTTTCAATGTCGGCGTCCTCTGGTATTCAGGAACTGGAACAATAGCGAATGTGACGCGAAAACCTTGGATCTCAACTCCCCGGGACACTGCCAGAACCCCAAAATGTCATGAGGCACCAAGAACAGAGTTCCCATCACAACGATATCATAACGATTCCAAAATACCCACATGATCCTAAAAAAAATTGAAGGGGAAGAGTAGTAGAATCAAAACACCTACGTCACAATTCCTCACCAGAGCGACGAAATAGTTTTTCTTCTAGACTCAACATGGCCAAGTTCGATCAATCAAGGGGGCTCCTATGGTCGGTAGAGGCTCTGATACCAACTTGGCACGCCCAATATGCGGTCCTATCCTCAAAGAATTCGAAAGCTCCACTAAGGATAGAAGCGCATATCGAAGATGCTTCGCAAGGTGGGTATCAATACAACATACCATGTACTGAATAGCTGAGAATACCAGATAAAGGCTTACACTCTCCACAAGCTACAACATGAATACATCAATACATAGCAATCATCATACAGAAGAGCAGGATCCGACTACGGATGAAATCAAATGAAAAAGAAGAACGACGTCCACCCTGCTAGTCCCAGGCTGCCAACCGGGAACCCATCCTATGATCGACGAAGAAGAAGAAGCAGAAGAAGAACTCCAAATAGAACAAGCATCGCTCTCACATCAAATCATCTCTTTACATGTACCTACACCTGTTGTTGTAGTAAACTATGAGCCACGAGGACTCAGCAATCCCATTACCATGGGTATCAAGACTAGCAAAGCTTAATGGGTATGGAATCGTTAAGTGGTGAGGTTGCAGCAAGCACTAAGCATTGTATGGTGGCTAACTTACGAGTACAAGAATAAGAAGAGTAACTACGCAATATCGGGCGCAAACTACTAATGATCAAGAAGTGATCCTGAACACCTACTTATAGTTCATACATAACTCAACCGTGTTCTCTTCCCGAACTCCCTCGAAAAGAGACGATCATGGTTACGCACGTGCTTGGTGTATTTTAATTTAATTTAGTGTCAAGTTCTCTACAACCGGAGGTTATAAATTTCCAAGTCGCCACATAACCGCGGGCATGGCTTTTCGAAATACTTAACCCAGCAGGGATGTCCCAACTTAGTCCATCACAAACTCTCACGATCAGCTTTGGAAAGACCTCAACCTCGAGATAGCCCGATCAACCTCAAGATAGCCCGAAGTATCCTCAGAATCTCGGTGCACAAGACATTTCGACAATGGTTAAACAAAACCAGCAAGACCACCCGGTGTGTCGATGCCCTGATAGGAGCCGCACGTATCTCGTTCTCAGGACACAACCATCTATGCAAAGTTGACGATAGCCAAAAGACCTCGAGTTACCCCGAGGCGGCACCACCGACTGCTAGGTAGGTGGACCAACACTCATGAGGAGCACTGGCCCGGTTTGTTGATTAATTCTCCTCGGGGGCTAGCAGGTCCCTATGCAAGTTTTAGTTGTTATTAGGCAAATGGTAAAACCAATTTTGGGCCTTGCTAGAAGAGTTTTATTCAAAGCGAACTGTCAAGGGGGCCCCATAAACCCCAACCGTGTAAGGAACGCAAATCAAGGAACATAACACCAGTATTACAGAAACTAGGGCAGCATGAGGGGAACAAAACACCAGGCAAAAGGCCGAGCCATCCACACACAACCAAGTATATAGATGCATTAATTAAATAAGAGATATTGTGATATCCCACGATATCCATGTCCCAACATGGAACAACCTGCAACTGCACCTACAACTAGCAACGCTATAAGAAGGGCTGAGCAAAGCGGTAACATAGCCAAACAACAGTTTGCTGGGATGGTGGAAGATTAGAGGCTGTATCAAGGCAATTTGGGAGGCTGACAAACAAGTGGTAGGTAGTGAGACATAGCGATAGCATCGAGACAACTAGCAAGGAAAGATAGTAGTGATATCCAAGGTAATGGTCATCTTGCCTGGAATCCCGCTAGGAAGAAGTTCGAATCCGTGAAGTAGACGAACAAGCGTAGTCGAACGAATCTTCACAATTCCGGAATGAAACCGGACTATCGAGAAGAAGCACAACCGAAAAGAAGCAAACAACATGGTAAACAAATAAGCATAACCATGGCATGATGCACAATCAAGTATGATGCATATCTGGTTTAAGGATGAATGGCATGGCAAAGTGCAACAATCAAAACATTACACATTAAGTGAAGCTCAATATACAACGAGTTGCATATTGACGAAACTTCACAACAATTCTTTAGTTCACTCCTGTTTATGCTACTCATCAATATTAAATGTAACTTAACATGGAAAGACATGAAGCATAAATTAAACTACCTATCTAGGCAATTTAAATGAGGCCGGAAACAACACATAACAATTCTGGAAAATCCCCATATGCAAATCCACATATACTGTTCTGCCTAAAACATAATTTTAATGTTGTTAAACAGGAAAAGTAATGTCACCATGTTAATCTACAAATTTTTCCACCACATTTACATATAAATTTTATTTAATTCGGAGCTACGATTATTTAGTTATGAAATAAACCATTTTAGCATGTCATTTATGCAAAATAATGCAAACAGCAATTTTAAACATTTTTTAACATGGATGAAAGTTGGATAATGTGAAACTACATGAAATTCTACCCAAATTTCATATATGGCATGATTTATTTGGATGCATGGATATTTAATTATGAGCAATGTAAATTAATGGCAGTTTCTGTAAATATGCAATGCACTAGAAAAATGCTAAAATCGCAGAGCTGAAAAAAAAACAGGTTACGGGCCGAATTGCAGTGGACTGCAGTGGCCCAGGAGGAGTCAACCCAAGTGTGCGCTGTGTGGAGAGGCTAGGTGTGGATGACATGTGGGGCCTGGATGTCATAGGCACAACGGTAAATGCATAGAGGGAAAAATTGGAGTCGCTCCAACCACTGCGCTGCTGCTGCTGATTTGAACTTAAGGAGGGCGCTACTCCTAATGAAGCAAAAAGGCCTGGACTTCTGCTCCACCGGACACACGGAGGTGCTTGGACGTGCTGTCGGCAAGCAAACGCGGCGCCGACTGCGGCTGGAAGACAGTGGCGGGCGTGCGGGATGTGCAGGGGAGTGCGCGTGCGGTAGCGCGCGTGCAAACGCTCGAGCATGAGCTCATCTCGGGCACGGTGAGGCATGGGGCTGTGCGAAGCGGCGACGCGGGCATGCGGCACAGGCATGGGACGTGAGCTGCGTGTGATGTGGACGTGCGCATGATGTATGGATGTGCTCGCGCAGGAACACATCACGGCTCGCGAAAGAAAATAACAGGAGCTCCACGAACTCGTTCATGGTGGTCGTGAATGATCTCTACCAGAGCAACGCCTACATGCATGGATTTGAAAGGGAAACAGAGGGGATTGCGAGAGGAGCTCACGGGGGGCTCGAAGGATGTGACGAGGAGGCCGAAGACGCGATGCAAAGGGCGAGGCGAGGCGCTGATCGGGGCGGCGTCCTCGGGTTCGTGAAGCAGAGGAAGCAGGGGACGTAGACAGGGCACTGGACTTGACAATCTGGCTCGAGGTGGATGCGAAGCGGAGTCACGGCGGCGTCGCGATGCGCGTGGAGGAAGAAGGGGTCGGCGGCGAGCTTGCTATGCCGGAGGAGAGCTCCGGCTCGTCCCGGACATGGCGTAGGGTAGCGAGGCAGCATGTTGCGTGGGTGCCTCTTACCTATGCGGTGGCGGTGGAGAAGGGGGAGAGGACGAAGACGGAAACCCTAGGGCATTGTGGGGCTACTTATAGGGGCGAGGCGCGGCTCGGCTGGTTGCCTCGGTGGCCATATGTGTTGTTCCTATAATTTTACTGTGAGGGGGAGGTGGCAAGAGGAGGAAGAAAAGGAGAAGGGATCGGTCGCTGCAGGTGGGGTAGGCGCGGGTGACCAACGCGGCAAGTTACCAGGGAGAGAAAGAGAGAGGCTAGGTGGGTTGCTCTGGGCTAAGGTAAGGGTTCCTCCTGCTTTCTTTTCTCTCTGTTTAAAAATATAAACAGATTCTTAGAAGAAAAGTCCAGGGGATTAGGAGGGGAGTTTTTGGAGAGACCAAAGTATTTCTGGAGCCCTCGAAATAGGCACAATTTGAATAAAGTGCTCTGGCAATTTTTAGAGACTGTAAATTTGGCCAAGTTTGAAAATAATTCAAACTTCAATAAATTGAAAGCCCAACCAGAACTTGTCGAAATGAGTTGAAAATTGGAGGAGAGGGTGCTGGCATGATTTAGGGGATACAGGAAAATAGTGAACATTTTCCTGAGAAAGGAAAATGCCACTTGAAAAATAAATTGGGTAAATGGAATGAAGAAGCTAGAAGATGGGGCTTGCATAGATCAAGGTTTTGGCTGAGATGATCAAGGTGCAAAAAGAATGATGAAGAGGAGAGGATGGAGTTGCACACAATATCACAACACAAAAATAATTCTGCAATGGAAAAGAATATGCATGATGCAAAAATAAAATAAAACAAACATCACAAGCATGAACATATCATGAAATAGTGGAGGTCTCGGTCTTGAGCTGTCACACCTGGATACAAACGCATCATATCAGCGACATTCTTGTACTCCCAAGCTTGCCGGCTCCTCACCTGTAGTGGAGCGATGCGACGCCAAACGAAGTCAGCCCCAACCATCTCGATGGTCAAGTGGCTAGTTTGAAGGCTCGAGATCTGGTCAAGAGCGATACCGAGCATGTCGTCATGGGGCCCAACATCAGACTAGTGAGGATTTCCTTGGATTTTCTCGCTCCTAGGGATGCAGTACTTTGGGAAGTCCTTCTGCTTAATCCAAAACCACTCGCCCCTCTATTCAAACCACTTCTTGTGGAGAGTACCCCCAAGGTACTCCTTCTTCATTCCGTTCCTTGGGAACCAGGTGACGCTGCCAGAGAGAGCATCTCCCTCAATCCGCGGTATGAAGAGGTGCTGGAAGAGGGGCACATTGGGCACTATCCCCACAATTTTTTTGCAGAAATGGGCGAAAACAGACATACAACTGACAGCATTTGGAGAAAAATCCAAAAGCCACACCCGTATGAATGCATCACCGCATCGAAGAAATCTGAGAAGGGGGGGGGGGCTAATCCGCAGTACAAATAAGCGGCCAAAAAGGGGAACTTGTCGGCGGTGGCAGGTCAGCTTGCGGGCAGTACCTCCACGGCGCCGTGGTCCTTGGTTTCTCTCCCCCACATGTAGGCATACCTCGCCATGAGATCGCAGACCTTCAAAGTCGGCGAGAAGACAATGTTGTCCCTCCGCAGCTTCGCCATGACGGCCTTCTTCTTCTCCGCCTCCTCGTTCACCGCCTTGCTGGCCTTTGCTTTTGGAGCCATGGTTAGTGGGAAGGGGTGTAGTGGAGAACAGAGATGGAGTAGGGTGAGGGGTTGCTGTGGTGCGAGGAAGACGAAGACAGTGGCGGCGTTAGAGATGGGGCTGGAATGGCTGGTAAATCCGACACCGCTCCTGCAGATTCCGTTTTATGGGGAAGGTGCGGGGACTGGCTCTTTACCGTCTGGCGTGGCCGCGCTTTTTCAGGCGCACGACCTCCGGATGCCGTTTCACTCCACCACTCCCAGGTCGCTCATTTAATGCGAAGATGTGTGTCGGTGTATTGAACATGGGGTTCATACCCTGACGATGCGCAGACAAGTTGCAGCCTTCCCGATGGCAAGGGCTTGTCGGAGGATAGCACTTCATCAACATTTAAGACTTGGTAATCAAAACCATGAAGAAGACCTCTAGGCAGGTCATCGAGAAGTACTAAAGAAGCACTGAAGAACAAGATTCAAGTGGTCGGCAAGCGTCGAGCTAGCAAGCTTCGGCCGAAGACCTCAGGACCGGCAAGCTCCATCCCACAGCTCCATCATGCCAGTTGTTAGAGACTTGCCGACAGGTGTCGAGCGGGCCGGCGGGTTGGTAGAGCTTGTCAGGGCACATGGCGACCCGTCGCTGAAGAAGCAACTTTATTGCCACCCGTCCAAGGGGCGTGGCAGAAGAATAGGAGGTAGCTGGGCGAACGGTATAGGTGGAGTTGGACTCCCTTGCCGGCATTCGTCCCCAGCATGACACCAAACGAAGCATTCATTGCTTCTATCCTATTCCATCTGTGTTAGGTATGATAGAACTGTAGCTATCGTGTCACTATGTATTTACCATTTTGCCATTGTGGAAGCCCCTTTCATCTATAAAAGGAGGCCCATGGCAACCTTTACAAGGGTCGACACCCTGCCCATTTGCACTACGTAGCTGCTCCTCTTGAGCTTCTTGCCAGCAAGGTCGCGCTCTCTTGTAACTTGGGCATTTCCACATATAAGTCACCAAAGCAGGAGTAGGGTTTTACGCTTCACAGCGGCCTGAACCTGGGTAAATCCTTGTGTGCTTTGCTGCTGGATCTGCTCTTTATGTGCTGCGATTCCCACAGTCGAAACGCAAAAGGGACCTTGCTGGTCCCATAGATTGTCATACACCGACATCTTTGGCGCGCCAGACTGGGAAATCGCGTACGCGAATATGCTCCAGCAGCGTAGACGCCAACTTCATCATCCATGGGGCCCAAGAAGGCCAAGGGCGCGTGAAAAAATCAATTTGCCCTATTCCCCCTTCAAGTGTGAAAAGATCATTATCATAGGGTTCCACCCTACATTAGCGCGGCCGCTACAACTCCGTCTACGTCCAAGCTGCCATCTCAGACATCCGCAGGAGGCGGAGGCGGCGGAGGAGGCGGAGGCGGCCAACTTCAGCGTCGTTCTGGTGATCCCAGTCACAAGAGCGGCATCGTCCGAAGCATTGCAAGCCAAGACCCTGTTGTCACAACGTCCAAAGACGGCGCTGCGATGTCCAAGGATGACGCGGCAACGTCCAAGAATGGCGCGATGAAGCACCCGTCAAGGCCATCGCAAGATGGACGCAACACGCTTCCTCGCGACGCTGGCTGCTCCGGTCGACGTCAAGACAAGAACCCTTAGCATCGTTCCCAAGATGCTCATGGGCAACCGCCGCATCAACCTACCGGCGAAAATGGCCCATGACAGCAGGTCCAGGATGGAGCTCCTTCTGGCTCTGTCAGGAGTCGAGATCCATCTCGTTCCTCGTGCCTAGTCAAGCCAAACACGCCGGCAGAGGCCATGGCACGGGCCCAAATGCTGCTGAACTTCCCTCCAATGCTGGACAAGAGGGACGAGTGGAGAACCACTATCTAGAGTCTCATCAGCTTCACCAACAATGATGGAGCAGAGCTGGCGTGACCTTCACGGCGGTAGCCAACTGCTCCGGCAAGTGCAGCTGGCGAGCGGACTAGAGGCACCGCACAAACGATGCAATCTCCTCCACAAAAATACTGGCAAGATAGGCGAACCGACGCGCAGGACGAGCTGTTCATGGCGTCGTCGGATCCACGAGGCCGGCAAGACCAACATTAGGTGCTGCAGGACTGATGAGTTGAAGACACTGAAACGTCTCCAACGTATCTATAATTTTTGATTGTTTCATGCTATTATATTGTCAATCTTGGATGCTTTATATGCAATTATATGCTATTTTATATCATTTTTTGGGACTAACCTATTAACCCAGTGCCCAATGCTAGTAACTGTTTTTTGCTTGTTTTTGGCTTTTTAGAAAATCAATATCAAATAAAGTCCAAATGAAAATAATCTTTAGATTAATCTTTTCCGGACTAGAAGGGACCCTAGAAGCTTCGGGATGTGGCCAGAAGAGATACGAGAGAGCCACAAGCTCGAGGGGTGTGCCCTAGGGGGGGTAGGCACACCCCCTGAGCTTCTGGGCTCCACGTAGCTCCGTTTGACCAAATTCCAAGCCTATAAATTCCCATATATTCCCAAACCAACATAACACAAGACGATATAACTTTTTGGCCACCGCAAGCCTCTGTTCTTCCACGATCCCATCTGGAGGCCTTTTCTGGTAATCTGCGAGAGGGGGAATCGATCACAGAGGGCTTCTACATAAACCTTGCTGCCCTTTCGATGATGTGTGAGTAGTTCACCATAGGCCTACGGGTCCAAAGCTAGTAGCTAGATGGCTTCTTCTCTCTCTTTGATCTTCAATACCATGTTCTCCTCGATCTTCTTGGAGTTCTATCCGATGTAATCTTCTTTTGCGGTGTGTTTGTTAGGATCCAATGAATTGTGGGTTTATGATCAGATTTTTCATTCAAAGTAATTGAATCTTTTCTGAACTTTATTATACATGATTGTTATAGCTTTGTATTTCTCTCTGATCTATCCATTTGGTTAGGCCAACTAGATTGATTTATCTTCAGCGGGAGAGGTGCTTTGTAATGGGTTCAATCTTGGGGATGATAATTTTGTCATGTCCACTACTTATTGCAATGATCAGGATTGGGGTGATAATGCTTCTTATGATCATGAAAATTTATTTAAGCCTCATGATGAATATGTCATTGATAATAATGTTTGCAATAATATTGAAAGTGGGTTTGGAAGAGTGTCAACTTTAGGTAAAAAGAATCCCACATATTTGGAGAGTGCTCAATCTTATGATTTTTTTTTTTGATAAAAGAGGGTTTGGAGAGGTCATGACTTTAGTTGATGTTAATCTCACTATCTTGGAAGATTATAAAACTTTTATGCATGTGGATCATGAAGATAGTATTTTATATGATATCAATATTGTTGAATTTGATTATGATCCTACATGTAATTATTATGAGAGAGAAAAATATGGTTGTAGAAACTTTCATGTCAATAAATTACCTCTCTTTCTGCTGAAATTATTAATGCTTCATTCTTGCTATTTGCATATGCTAGATATTGCTTGTTTTAATAATTTGTTTTCCTACAAAATGCCTATGCATAGGAAGTATGTTAGACTTAAATGTGTTCGTCACATGTTTTATGATGCTCTCTCTATGCTTCAATTCTTATCTTTTATATGAGCATCATTAAAATCTCGAAGCCTATCTTAATGGCTATAAAGGAAGAGCTTGTTGGGAGACAACCCAATAGTTATCTTTATTTTTGCTTTTTCCTTTTGGTGTGCAAACACAATTTTAGCTACTGTTATGATTGTGTTTTTATTTTTTAATTAGTGTTTGTGCCAAGTAATGCCTTTACGATGATTTGGATGATAGTATAATTGATGCTGTTTGAAAAACAGAAAGTTTTGCGCCCAGTAGTTGATTTTTAGTTTATTACTGGAACATCTAAAAAATCAGAAATTTTTACACAGTATTAGGATACAATTTTTTTACGTTTTCCTAATTTTTCATAATTTTTGGAGCTACGTAAGTATAGATAATAATCTATAATTATGTATTGTTCTGTTTTAGACAAATTCTGTTTTTATTGCATAGTGTGCTTGTTTTAATGAAACTATGGATTATATCGGGGGGTATAAGTCATGGAAGAGTTAGAATAAAGTAGGTATTATGCAAGAATAATTATGAATGAGTTTATAACAGTACCTAAAGTGGATGATAGATTTATTATACTAACGGATCTCATGAAGTTTCTGTTGAGTTTTGTGTGCTGAAGTTTTCAAGTTTTGGGTGAGAATACGATGGATGAAGGAATAAGGAGTGGCAAGACCCTAAGCTTGGGGATGCCCAAGGCATCCCAAGGTAATATCCCGGATGGCATCCCCTCTTTCATCTACAATCTATCGGTAACTTACTTGGAGCTATATTTTTATTCATCACATGATATGAGTTTTACTTGAAGCGTCTTGTGCCATAGTTTTCTTTTCTTTGTTTTCTTTTGAGTTTGCCACAATCATTGTTTGCTGGACACACCTATTTGAGAGGGACACACATTTATCATGATTTGTTAGAATACTCTATGTGCTTCACTTATATCTTTTGAGCTAGGCAGTTGCTCTAGTGCTTCACTTATATCTTTTAGAGCACGGCGGTGGTTATATTTCATAGAAATAATTGCACTCTCGTCTTCACTTAAATATTTTTGAGAGTCTAATAAATAGTAATGGCAGTTTTCACGTGTTATAAGACTAGTCCAGAAAGGATAGGTATTCAAGGGGGATATAATAAAAACTTTCATGTAGATCACTAAATATGAAACGTATGGTTTAATGATATTGATGTCATAATATGAAAGGATATTGGTTCATGATCATTGGTTAGTAGAAATATCGGTATTAAAGTTTGTTATTAACTTCTCATCTAAGTGTTGGTAATGGCATGGTGGGGAGGTTTGAGCATTTTTTATGTCTGAAATGAAATCCTCGACTGCTGTTATAATCGGGGGTGCGCGATGGTTAACTTCTACCAACCTCCTCCCTAGGGGCATGCGAGTAGTACTTTGCTTCAAGGGCTAATAGGCTTTACAGTAAGTATGTGAGTTCTTTATGACTAATGTGAGTCCATGGATTATATGCACTCTCACCCTTCCGCAATTTGCTAGCCTCTTCGGTACCGTGCATTGCCCGATCTCACCTCGAGAGTTTGTGCAAACTTCATCGGTGCATCCAAACCCCGTGATATGATAAGCTCTATCACACATAAGCCTCCTTATATCTTCCTCAAAACAGCCACCATACCTACATATTATGGGATTTCCCTAGCCATTCCGAGATATATTGCCATGCAACTTCCATTGTTCCATCATATGACTTGTGTTCATTGTCATATTGCTTTGCATGATCATATAGAGCTGACATGATATTTGTGGCACAGCCACCGTTCATCATTTTCATACATGTAATGCTAGATCATTGCACATCCTGGTACTGCCGAAGGCATTCATATAGAGTCATTCTGTATATTTCTTACCGAGTTGTAAGTAAATAAAAGTGTGACAATCATCATTATTAGAGCATAGTCCCAGTGAGGAAAGGATGATGGAGACTATGATTCCCCCACAAGTCGGGATGAGACTCCAGACAAAAAAAAAAGAGGCCAAAAAGAGCCCAACAAAAAAAGGAGAGATAAAGAGAGAAGGGGCAATTTTACTATCCTTTTCCACACTTGTGCTTCATAGTAGCACCATGTTCTTCATATAGAGAGTCTCCTATTTTTTCACTTTCATATAGTAGTGGGAATTTTCATTATAGAACTTGGCTTGTATATTCCGATGACAGGCTTCCTCAAATGCCCGAGGTCTTCATGAGCAAGCAAGTTGGATGCACACCCACTTAGTTTCAGTTGAGCTTTCATACACTTATAGATCTTAGTGCATCCGTTGCATGGCAATCCCTACTCCTCGCATTGATATCGATTGATGGACATCTCCACAGTCCATTGATCTACGGAGTTGATGCGAGACTTTCTTCCTTTTTTACTTCACCTATTGATCCCTACCACCACATTCTATTCCACCTATAGTGCTATGTCCATGGCTCACGCTCATGTATTGCGTGAAGTTGAAAATGCTGAAGCGCGTTAGAAGTACGATCCAATTGCCTGGTTTAACACCGGGGTGCTCATGATTTATATTTATGTCGTGAAGGCGGAGTCATGCCATGCTAGCATGATAAAATGAGTGGGGATAACATTCATTAAGTATTGTATATTTTGAAAGTCTAATGATTATGCTTCTTATATTCACGGATATTATTAATTCATTGTTTCTCAATATTTATACCGTAAAGAGATTACATGATACACATGTTAGGTAGCATTCAACATCAAAAATTCTGTTTTTATCATTTACCCACTCAAGGACGAGCAGGAATTAAGCTTGGGGATGCTGATACATCTCCAACGTTTCTATAATTATTGATTGTTTCATGCTATTATATTATCAATCTTGGATGCTTTATATCCAATTATATGCTATTTTATATCATTTTTTGGGACTAACCTATTAACCTAGTGCCCAGTACCAGTTCTTGTTTTTTGCTTGTTTTTGGCTTTTCAGAAAATCAATATCAAATAAAGTCCAAATGGAAAAAAAATCTTTAGATTAATTTTTTCTGGACCAGAAGGGACCCTAGAAGCTTCGGGGCATGGCCAGAAGTGATACGAGAGAGCCACAAGCTCGAGGGGCGCCCCCGGGGGGTAGGCGCGCCCCCTGAGCTTGTGGGCTCCACGCAGCTCCATTTTACCTAATTCTAAGCCTATAAATTCCCATAAATTCCCAAACCAACAGAATGCAAGACGATATAACTTTTTCGCCACCGCAAGCCTCTGTTCTTCCGCGATCCCATCTGAAGGCCTTTTTCGGTAATCTGTTGGAGGGGGAATCGATCACGGAGGGCTTCTACATCAACCTTGCTGCCCTTCCGATGATGTGTGAGTAGTTCACCACAGGCCTACGGGTCCATAGCTAGTAGCTAGATGGCTTCTTCTCTCTTTTTGATATTCAATACCATGTTCTCCTCGATCTTCTTGGAGTTCTATCTGATGTAATCTTCTTTTGCGGTGTGTTTGTTGGGATCAGATGAAGTGTGGGTTTATGATAAGATTGTTCATTGAAAGTAATTGAGTCTTTTCTGAACTTTATTATGCATGATTGTTATAGCTTTGTATTTCTCTCCGATCTATCAGTTTGGTTTGGCCAATTTGATTGATTTATCTTAAGCGGGAGAGGTGCTTTGTAATGGGTTCAATCTTGCGGTACTCTATATCCCAGTGACAAAGTAGGGGACAAGACACGTATTTGTATTGTTGCCATTAAGGATAAAACGATGGGTTTTATTCATATTGATTGAGTTTACTTTGTCTACATCATGTCATCTTGCGTAAGGCATTACTCTATTTGTTATGAACTTAATACCATTGATGCATGCTGGATAGCGGTCGATTGGTGGAGTAATAGTAGTAGATGCAGGCAGGAGTCAGTCTACTTGTCTCGGACGTGATGCCTATATACATGATCATTGCCATGAATAACGTCATAACTATGCGCTTTTCTATCAATTGCCCAACAGTAATTTGTTTACCCACCGTATGCTATGTGTTCGAGAGAGAAGCCTCTAGTGAAAACTATGGCCCCCAGATCTATTTAAACATATTTAAAAACTAAAAATACCTTGCTGAAATTTATTTACTTTTCTTTTATTTTGCAATTTATACTTTTTCCTATACAAGATTTAATCCTTGCAATTAACGAGTTCAACGGGATTGAGAACCCTCTTGCCCGCGTTGGGTGCAAGTATTTGCTTTTGTGTGTGTATGTGCTGCTCATGAGGGTTTGCGAGGTTCTCCTATTGGTTCGATAAACCTTGGTTCTCACTGAGGAAAATACTTATCTCTACTATACTGCAACTCCCCTCCTCTTCGGGGAAAATCCCAACGCAGCTCACAAGTAGCAGGAAGAATTTCTGGCGCCGTTGCCGGGGAGACATCATCAAAACCTCTCAAGCACCTTCACTCAAACTATCAACTACTTGCTCTACTTTTTATTTGCCTCTCTTTTTCATCTCCCCAACTTCTCTAAAAATCGAAAAACACAAAAATATTTCTACTTGCTCGTTTGCTTGCTTGCAATAATTGTGTGATTCAATGAAAAATAAAAATATAGACATATGGATCCTCATCCACTTGCTAATCTTTTCAAACAATCCAATTATGATGAACCAATTGCTAGTGAATTGAATGCACTTGATTATCTTTATGAAGTTTTGCATGAAAATCGTGAATCTGAAAATTGTGATGAAGTGCTAAAAGAAGAAGTTTATAAAGTTATTCATGGTAGCTCCTTGACTGAAAAGCATGATTGCAATGATGTTATTATAAATTCTATTAATGTCAACTGTGCTAATACTATGCAAAGCTACAAGCTTGGGGATGATAATTTTGTCATGTCCACTACTTATTGCAATGATCATGATTGGGGTGATAATGCTTCTTATGATCTTGAAAATTTATTTATGCCTCATGATGAATAGGTCATTGATAATAATGTTTGCAATAATATTGAAAGTGGGTTTTGAAGAGTGTCAACTTTAGGTAAAAAGAATCTCACATATTTGGAGAGTGTTCAATCTTATGAATTTTTTGATAAAAGTGGGTTTGGAGAGGTCATGACTTTAGTTGATGTTAATCCCACTATCTTGGAAGATTATAAAACTTTTATGCATGTGGATCATGAAGATAGTATTTTATATGATAGCTATATTTTTGAATTTGATTATGATCCTACATGTAATTATTATGAGAGAGGAAAATATGGTTGTAGAAACTTTCATGTCAATAAATTACCTCTCTTTGTGCTGAAATTATTAATGCTTCATTGTTGCTATTTGTATATGCTAGATATTGCTTGTTTTATTAATTTGTTTTCCTATAAAATGCCTATGCATAGGAAGCATGTTAGACTTAAATGTGTTCATCACATATTTTATGATGATGTCTTTGTGCTTCAATTCTTATCTTTTATACGAGCATCATTAAAATCTCGAAGCCTATATTAATGGCTATAAAGAAAGAGCTTGTTGGGAGACAACCCAATAGTTATCTTTATTTTTGCTTTTTCCTTTTGGTGTGCAAACACAATTTTAGCTACTGTTATGATTGTGTTTTTATTTTTTTAATTAGTGTATGTGCCAAGTAATGCCTTTGGGATGATTTGGATGGTAGTATAATTGATGCTTTTTGAAAAACAGGAAGTTTTGCTCCTAGTAGTTGATTTTTAATTTCTTGCTGGAACGTTAGAAAAATCTAATTTTTTTACAGAGTATTGGGATACAATATTTTTACGTTTTCATATTGTTTCTGAATTTTTGAAGTTACATAAGTATAGATAATATTCTATCATTACGTACTGTTCTGTTTTAGACAGATTCTGTTTTTATTGCATAGTGTGCTTGTTTTAATGAATCTATGGATTATATCAGGGAGTATAAGTCATGGAAGAGTTAGAATACAGTAGGTATTATGCAAGAACAATTATGAATGAGTTTATAACAGTACCTAAAGTGGATGATTGATTTATTGTAGTAACAGATCTCACAAAGTTTCTGTTGAGTTTTGTGTGCTGAAGTTTTCAAGTTTTGGGTAAGAATACGATTGATGATGGAATAAGGAGCGGCAAGACCCTAAGCTTGGGGATGACCAAGGAACCCTAAGGTAATATTCAAGGAAGACCCAAGCGTCTAAGCTTGTGGATGCCCCGGATGGCATCCCCTCCTTCGTCTACAATCTATCGGTAACTTACTTGGACCTATATTTTTATCATCACATGATATGAGTTTTACTTGGAGCATCTTGTGCCATAGTTTTATTTTGTTTATTTGTTTTTTAGTTTGCCACAATCATTGTTTGCTGGACACACCTATTTGATAGGGACACCCATTTATCGTGATTTGTTAGAATACTCGATGTGTTTCACTTATATCTTTTGAGCTAGGCAGTTGCGCTAGTGCTTCACTTATATCTTTTAGAGCACGGCGATGGTTATCTTTTGTAGAAATAATTGCACTCTCATGCTTCACTTAAATCTTTTTGAGAGTCTAATAAATAGTAATGGCAATTTGCACATGTTATAAGACTAGTCCAGAAAGGATAGGTATTCAAGGGGGATGTAATAAAAACTTTCATGTAGATCACTAAATATGAAACGTATGGTTTAATGATATTGATGTCATAATATGAAAGGATACTGGTTCATGATCATTGGTTAGTAGAAATATCGGTATTAAAGTTTGTTATTAACTTCTCATCTAAGTGTTGGTAATGGCATGGTGGGGAGGTTTGAGCATTTTTATGTCTGAAATGAAATCCTTGAGTGCTTTTATAATCGGGGGTGCGCGA
The DNA here is from genome assembly GCA_039707655.1 of Elymus sibiricus. Taxonomy (NCBI): domain Eukaryota; kingdom Viridiplantae; phylum Streptophyta; class Magnoliopsida; order Poales; family Poaceae; genus Elymus; species Elymus sibiricus. The sequence continues at coordinate 205,380,928 of CM077668.1, forward strand.
TAGTTAACTTCTACCAACCTCCTCCCTAGGGGCATGCGAGTAGTACTTTGCTTCGAGGGCTAATAGGCTTTACAATAAGTATGTGTGTTCTTTATGACTAATGTGAGTCCATGGATTATACGCACTCTCACCCTTCCGCAATTTGCCAGCCTCTTTGGTACCGTGCATTGCCCGATCTCACCTCGAGAGTTGGTGCAAACTTCGCCGGTGCATCCAAACCCCGTGATATGATACGCTCTATCACACATAAGCCTCCTTATATCTTCCTCAAAACAGCCACCATACCTACCTATTATGGCATTTCCATAGCCATTCTGAGATATATTGCCATGCAACTTCCACCGTTCCGTCATAAGACTTGTGTTCACTGTCATATTGCTTTGCATGATCATATAGAGCTTACATGATGTTTGTGGCACAGCCACCGTTCATCATTTTCATACATGTTATGCTAGATCATTGCACATCCTGGTACTACCAGAGGCATTCATATAGAGTCATTCTGTATAGTTCTAATCGAGTTGTAAGTAAAAAAAAGTGGTGATGATCATCATTATTAGTGCATAGTCCCAGTTAGGAAAGGATGATGGAGACTATGATTCCACCAAAAGTCGGGATGAGACTCCAGACGAAAATAAAAAAAGAGAAAAAAACAGGCCAAAAAGAGCCCAACAAAAAAAGATAAAGAGAGAAGGGGCAATGTTACTATCCTTTTCCACACATGTGCTTCAGAGTAGCACCATGTTCTTCTTATAGAGAGTTTCCTATTTTGTCACTTTCATATACTAGTGGGAATTTTTCATTATAGAACTTGGCTTGTATATTCCGATGACAGGCTTCCTCTAATGCCCAAGGTCTTCATGAGCAAGCGAGTTGGATGCACACGCACTTAATTTCAGTTGAGCTTTCATACACTTATAGCTCTTAGTGCATCCATTACATGGCAATCCCTACTCCTCGCATTGATATCGATTGATGGACATCTCCATAGTCCATTGATCTGCCGAGTTGATGTGAGACTTTCTTCCTTTTTGACTTCTCCTATCGATCCCTACCACCGCATTCTATTCCACCTATAGTGCTATGTCCATGGCTCACGCTCATGTATTGCGTGAAGTTGAAAATGCTGAAGCGCGTTAGAAGTACGATCCAATTGCCTGGTTTAACACCGGGGTGCTCATGATTTATATTTATGCGGTGAAGGCGGAATCATGCCATGCTAACATGATAACATGAGTGGGGATAACATTCATTGAGGATCGTATATTTTGAAAGTTTAATGAGTATGCTTCTTATATTCATGGATATTATTATGTTGATATTGTTAATTCATTGTTTCTTAATATTTATACCGTAAAGAGATTACATGATACACATGTTAGGTAGCATTCAACATAAAAAATTCTGTTTTTATCATTTACCTACTCGAGGACGAGCAGGAAGTAAGCTTAGGGATGCAGATACGTCTCCAACGTATCTATAATTTTTGATTGTTTCATGCTATTATATTATCTATCTTGGATGCTTTATATGCAATTATATGCTATTTTATATCATTTTTTGGGACTAACCTATTAACCCAGTGCCCAGTGCCAGTTCCTGTTTTTTGCTTGTTTTTGTCTTATCAGAAAATTAATATCAAACAAAATCCAAACGGAAATTAATATTTAGATTAATTTTTTCTGGACCAGAAGGGACCCTAGAAGCTTCGGGACGTGGCCAGAAGAGATACGAAAGATCCACAAGCTCGAGGTGCGCGCCCTAAGGGGGTAGGCGCGCCCCCTGAGCTTGTAGGCCCCACGCAACTCTGTTTCACCTAATTCCAAGCCTATAAATTCCCATATATTCTCCAACCAACAGAACGCAAGACGATATAACTTTTTCATCGCCGCAAGCCTCTATTCTTCCGCGATCCCATCTGGAGGCCTTTTCCGCTAATCTGCCAGAGGGGGAATCAATCACGGAGGGCTTCTACATCAACCTTGGTGCCCTTCCGATGATGTGTGAGTAGTTCAACACAGGCCTACGGGTCCATAGCTAGTAGCTAGCTGGCTTCTTCTCTCTCTTTGATCTTCAATACCATGTTCTCCTCGATCTTCTTAGAGTTCTATCCGATGTAATCTTCTTTTGCGGTGTGTTTGTTGGGATCCGATGAATTGTGGTTTTATGATCAGATTGCTCATTAAAAGTAATTGAGTCTTTTCTGAACTTTATTATGCATGATTGTTATAGCTTTGTATTTCTCTCCAAGCTATCCATTTGGTTTCGCCAACTAGATTGATTTATCTTCAGCGGGAGAGGTGCTTTGTAATGGGTTCAATCTTGCGGTGCTCTATATCCCAGTGACAAAGTAGGGGACAAGACACGTATTTGTATTGTGGCCATTAAGGATAAAATGATGGGTGTCAGTGTAAAAACCGGCAGACCTCAGGGTAGGGGGTCCCGAGCTGTGGATCTCGGATCAATGGTAACAGGAACAAAGGAGACGGTGTTTACCCAGGTTCGGGCCCTCTTGAAGAGGTAATACCCTACGTCCTGCTCTGATTATATTGATGATGAAGTATCGAGTACAAGCTTGATCTACCTCGAGATCGTAAGGAGAAGTCTAACCCTAGGTCTAGGTGGATGGTAATTGTGATTCCGTATCCTCTACAGGCTAAAACCCCTTGGCTTATATACATGCCAGGTAGGGCATCTAGGGTTACAAAGGCGGTATCTAGGGATGCATATGGAAATGGCAGGAGATGTCTTGGGGCATACTCCAAGTCTTCGGCAAATGCAATCTTGATCACGTCATGTCCTCGGGAGTCCTTCTGAATGAGAACAAGGGCCTTCGGGCCCAACCCGAGGACTATGGGCCGACCAGGATGGGACCCCCTAGTCCAGGACACCGTCAGTAGCCCCTGAACTGGTCTTCGACGCCGAGGACGACACCTTCAAACTTCGGCCCTGGAGTCTTTGGCTCGATAGACGAGTTCCTGCTTGTTATCTTTAGCTCGGCTTTGAAGTCTTCGGTATATTTGACGATTGTTATTCTGGCCCCACTACACATGGCCTTCCATCCCTGACCTCGATCACCGTGCCTCCTGGGGAATCGAGTCTCTTTATAGCAAGACGTCAAAGCATCAGCCTCTTTTACTTATAAATATATAGCCCAGGTCTATGACAAAAGCGCATCTTGACCCTTCTCCGCAGTCCATACGAGTCCCTCTCTCTGCTCCCAGGTCCAACCCCAAGAGCTTCGAGTGATGGCCAGCGACGCAGGATCCTCACGGCGACCTCATGGACCCATCAGGGGCGACTGGGGAGCTGCTCCGTCACACGCCTCCACCTAGGGTGTCTAGCCACCCAAGGATATCTGCCAGATTCAAATCTGACCTCCACTCGCTCGGGGTTAACCATCGTGGACGGGCAGGCACGCACCGAGAGCTACCCTACACCTCGCGGGGACGAGCGGGTATGCTTCGTTTCCTTTCTCCTTCGCGGCCTTGGATTTCCTGTTCATCCCTTCCTCCGGGGCTTGCTTGAATTTTATGGGCTACAACTCCACCACCTCACCCCCAACTCAATTTTACACATCGCGAGGTTTGTCGCCCTCTGCGAAATGTACCTCGGATGCGAGGCACACTTCGGGCTATGGCGGAGGTATTTTTGTATAGTGCCCTGCTTCCCAACTGGGACGCTATTCGAACTGGACGCAGCCGAGGTCTGTGGAATTGAAGGGGCCAACTACCCATCAGGGACCCCCGGGAGGATTCCGATATCTGGCCGTCGGAGTGGTTTACATAGATGATGTTCCACCATTTGATCCAGTCTGGCCTGGGCTCCCAGCATACTCCTCGGAGCCCCCGAAGAAGCGCTATAGCTGGAGACCCAGGAGCATCACTCAGGAGGATGATACCAACATAAACCGCCTGGCAGCACAAGTGAAGCAGTTGTCCGACACCGGCCTCACCATTATAGATGTGATGGCAACGACGATCAGACGAAGAGTCCAGCCCCTCCAGCAACGCCAACACCTGTTGTGTATGTACAATGGAATTGACGACGCCTCCCGATCGATAAAGGAGGATCTTGATGACCAAGCGGCGCTCGGGACCGCACTGGCTGGTATCTATCGAGGCTCAGCGGAGGATTTTGCAAGACTGCAGTTCCGAGACGGGCTGTCTAGTTATAACCTCGCCGATATGGGAAGTTTTCTTGGATTTTCATGCTTATCTGAGCTGTTTCATTGTTAATTTTTTCTGACCGACCCTTTACTTGATCCAGACAGATATGGAGACAATGGGTTGTCGGGGCCGGATTTCCGGGACATAAAAATCCCAGAATCAACCCCTCGTGTCACCACCAGCCCAAGATCATTTTTACTGGTGGACACGTCCTTGATACAGATTACCAAGCAATTACAAGAATTGGATACAAGACCATAAAGGTCTAATGATACAACAATGATTTCTAACAGTGGATGGCGGAAGCGGGTAGCGGATCTCCAATACTGGTGGAAGCTCCAATCCCACAGGAATGGCTGACCGGGATAACTCCTATCTCGCGTGGCCTTTATCTTAGGCTCCGAGTCTGCATGGACATCGTTGCAGTACTCCTCGTTGAAATCTTGACCTGGCCAATTAAATAGCCAGGGACAAGCCAGTGAGTACGTTTGAATGTACTCGCAAACATTATGAACAAAAGAAATACTGAATGCATATGCTCATGATGGATTAAATGATCTGCATATGTTGACCGGAATTTAATCATGGCGTGATAAATATTAACACGGTGTGGAAGAATAAATATAAATTTTTAGTGACAAACAAAGAAAGTTAATGGAAAATTGGGCGAGACAGGACCGCCCGAGAATCAAAAAGAAAATATAAAAGTGAAGAATCGGGAGAGACAAGACCGCCCGGGAATGCAAAAGAAATGCCAAACGGGTGTCTAAAAGCGACGCCTCGAGAGGACTTGAAAAGAAATGCCAAACAGGTGTCTAAAAGCGACGCCTCGAGAGGTCTTGAAAATAAATTCCAAACGGGTGTCTAAAAGCGACGCCTCGAGAGGTCTTGAAAAGAAATGCCAAACGGCTGTCTAAAAGCGACGTCTCGAGAGGTCTTGAAAAGAAATAAGTATCCGGGTAGTCTAGCCATCCCATGAGGTACTTAGAAAAGAAAATGAATATCTCAGGTAGTCCAGCCATCCCAAGAGATATTCAGAAAGAAAATAAAATTGAGTATCCGGGTAGTCTAGCCATCCCAAGAGACACTCAGAAAAAAGAAAATGAATATCCCGGGTAGTCCAGCCATCCCAAGAGATATTCAAAAAAAATAACAATGAGTATCTCGGGTAGTCTAGCCGTCCCAAGAGATACTCAAGGTTGCACATAAGAGGAAAAAGTTAGTCCATAATAAAATTCATGATAACAATAATATTCATGCTGACAGCAGTAGTGACAATGATTATCCAGCAAAACTGAGTCATGATCAATTTAATTATTTCCTCCGGAGACCGACACTAAGACCGACACTTGACCAGCCCAGACTGTAGTCCTTAACCGTGGACACAGCTATTCGAATAGGTATAACTCTGCAGAGGGTGTACTCTTTACCCACAAGTAAAGGATTTCTTTAGCCAGCACCGAGACGCTGACTAATTCCAATTATGGTCTTTGGGTTGAAAACACACCTGACCAGCACACACCAGATTAACTTTCCTGATGCCAGGAATCACCCAAGGCATCATTCAAGATAAACTCTAAGACGGGGAGACTACAATCTCGAATAGCATGGGATCACAATCTCATATATAACGTGCGCAAAGATCAGGGGCGCTACCCCTCTCGGCCCAGCCGAATACACCCATGCCCCCTGACCAAGTGACATGCCTACCAGTGATCATTGGTATCTTTCACTATGGCCTCTCTGTATGGAGTGCGCGGGAAAGTGGTTAACAACTTACTGGACCATACCCTACCTGCGGCAGGGACATGTGGTAGCACGGATCAAGTTTTGGGGTTACCGGAACAAGACTCGATCTACGGTCGACTCAGGAGGTTTATGTATTTCCTGCAGTGGTTAGCACAATAAAGTGTTCTTTCGACAGTAACACCAAAACAGGGCCACAGCCCTTGCATGTCCCCACATGCATAACCAACAAGGCATGATCACGCTCCGACATGATCACCCTTCTGCCGGTAACGGTATTTCTCTTACACCTGCTCCTGCATGTTAGTCATGACAAGCACACGTTGCACGGTACGAGGAAACATGCCAACACTACATGCATGCACATTTTATTTGAATTCAACATATGCATGATTCAATTATTCTTGCAAACATTTAACCATGCAATCACCATATCAAGTGTTCAAGATGCTTGCCTTGAGTATTTAGAAGAGTTGGATATGCCCCACAATTCTTGAAAAGAAATATTTCCCTCCCTTTCCTATTTTCAAAATAATGCAATTACCACATCAAGCAAAAATAAATAAATAAAAGTGCTCTAAAAATAGGAATTTCACTTTTCTAGGACCTCTCTGGTCATATGAAAATTAACCAAGGATTTGGATTTGAGGTGAATATTCTAGGAATTTTATAAGTTGACTTATATAAGAAAATGACCTATTAATTAGGTCAGGCAGAAATTAGCCATAGGAAAAATGTTCACTGTGGCTAGTTAAATAGAGAGATGTTTTATAGGTCCCTATAAATTTGAAACATCGCCTGATAATTTCAAATGAACTCTGTGGAAATGTTTACGTCTCTGGATAAAAAGAAAAAGACAGAGAAATCTCCCTGGCGAACAGGCAGAGGCGCTCACCGGGCGAGGCCCAGCTAAAGGGTGCCACTGGGTTGAGCCCAAAGTTGTTGCCACGAGGGGAGGGAAGCGGTGACTCACCGACAGGTGCGGTCCACCTATCTGGTTTGTCATCTCCCACGCGCGCGCTAGAACAGGAGCAGGGGAATGGCTCTGGCGATCGGTGCCAGCGAACGACGGCGCCCCACGGCGAGCCGAGCCCACCGTTGAGTCCAGGAGGCCGAGGCGGTCCCACCGGTGGCTTGCACGGCCGACGGGGAGCCCTATCTCACCGGCGACGAGGATCCCCGAAAGGCTCCGGCGGAGGCGATTTGGGGCTTCCGCCCACGGTTGGTCTTCAGGAAAATTGGAAGGTGGAGCAGGTCCGTGGAATCAAGAGGGAGCTATTGTTGAAGAGAAAGAGGAGGGAGAGGCTCTGGTTGTGCGATAATCATCCGATCGGCAGCGGCGGGTGCCTCGGCCGGAGACGAGGGAGGTGACCTCTTGTGGTCGTTTGGGTTGCTCCGAGACCTTACAGAGGAGGGAGGAGAGATGTCCCGGAGCTGAGCGAGCTTGGGGGCCCTTTTATAGGGGGGGGGGAAGGCGGCGTCGCAGGTTCCAGAGAAGGTTGAGGTGGCGGCGGCCATTCATGGCAAAATGCGGTCGGTGGCGAGGCCGGTGAGGGCGGCGGGGGTTGGTGCGGACGGGGGCGTCTCGCAGTGATGGCAGGGTGTGCTGGTTGGCTCGGAGACGTGCCACGCGCCTTGGGCGGTGCCGTCCCCGAGCTGACTGTGGCAGCGGCCATTACAGCACTTGAGCAGGTAGCAGAGGGTGGCGCGGTCGGTGGAGGGGTTGGTGAGGCGGTGAAGAGGCTACAGGGAGAGGGGGATGAGCACGAGCGGCTCTGGTGGCTCAGAGACGAGCCACACGTCTCGGGCGGTGGCGTGCCCGAGACGGCGGTGGTTTGGCCGGTGTGGGCGGCTGTGGCTAGCGCTAGGAGACGCGGGGAGGTGTCGGCGGGCTACGGGGAGGTTGGGGTGATCCAGCGGATGACCAGGATGAGAGGGGGAGGCAGCAGAGACGCGGCAGGGGCCCAGCGCCATCGGGTGCGGTACACGCGCTCTGGCCGTGCTCTGTGCACGCACGCAGCGTGTTCGGCCAAATGCCAGGGTGCACTAGGGTGGTCCAAATGAGCTGAAAATTTTCAAGGTGGTGTTTACTAAGATGGTAAGAATGATGGACATGCTGGTTTGGTCAGATGAGCAAGTCGTGTATGTAGTTTGGGAAGAGGCAAAATTTCAGTCATGCCCACCACCTGCTTGACAAAATGCTAAGGCAATCTAGGCATTGTTGTTGACTATTAAAATTGCCAGGATGGTGTCTCATTAGATGGTAGAGATGGTGGTGGACTTGTTTTGGCAAAAAAAAATTGATAGTGCAAGTTTGAATGAAATTCAGTTCTGGACAGAAACTTGGAGGATTTATTTGGTGAACTAAAAAGATGCAATTGGAGGTGATCTTCTGGACTTAAGGGTTTGGTTGGATGGGCTATAAGGTGGAATAATTTCAGAGTTTTTGGAGCAAGAAAAATTGAGGTTGTAGTTGTAACTCAAGAATGGGACAGAATTAAAAAGAGGATGTTTCACTCAAAAATTTCAAAAGACCAGGTTGGGTTTTTGCATAAGAGTGATCTATAGGCATCATATGACCCCTCATAATTTTTGTGGAATTTTTAAAGAATTATTTAAAATAGTTGTAGTGCAACAGAAGCATTTCAAGAATTGAAAATGCAATAAAAATGATTATCTTGGGCAAAATTTTATTATGAAAATATTTCCTACTGTTATTTAAATATAAATGAAATGATCTAAGAAAACTACCAGAGCCCATAATATTTTACCAAAAAAAATTTATATGGAGAGAAGAATTTTGAAAAACAGAAAACAGAAAGACTCTGAAATTAATAAAAGACATAATATAATTCAAAATTTTATTTCTAGCCAAATTTTACTTAATAAAAATATGGTTAAATTTTTCGGGTGTTACAAACTCTACCCCCCTTAAGAAAATCTCGTCCTCGAGATTTGTTAAGGGCAGAAGAATTAAATGCATATCACAACAAACAATCATTTGCAAAATGCAATCATAGCAATGCGCTTATGACATATGCCCTAGAATACATCGCAAAAATTGCATCACGAAAATATGTGTTGGATGCAGCAGCAACCACGCTCATAACCGTCTACGGTTCGAAGGTAAGATCTACGGGGTCTTGTGGAAGGGTTCCTGGTGCGGGAGCACATTCTTCATCTTCCGGAGGAAGTGGAGGAAGCAGACGAAAAACATGCCCCTCCTGAGTTGGCAATGGTAGACCGCCAATGGCGATCCGAGGATTTAGAACAGCAAGAATTTGAAGGTAATCCATCAGTTGCTGAGTCAAATGCTCCTGAGCGATGACATATTGAACAAGGTTGGCCAGCACTAGATCGCTCTCTATTTGTCTGCAGGGGAACGTTGATTCTGCTCCAGGTGCTGCGCGGCTCGGAAAGTAATAATACCCCCTTTCGCTGGCACAAGGCACCGTGAATCAAAGACGGGTAATTGCTTCATGTGCAGCAATTTCTATGGCCATGCCTGGAGTTGGCATGGATTTCCCGACGAAGACGATATACGGAGGGTCTTGGTTTGGGTCCTCCGGTGGAATGTGCACAACTGCCCAATATTTCGAGGAACTGGGGGTGATCCTCAACTTGAACAGTTCATACTGGGGTGGGTGGGTGGGTGGAGCCAAGGGTGTTGCGGGTGAAATCCCACAAAACCCTAGCAAAACTACCAGGGCTTGCATCCGGGATTCTCAGGTAGGCTCCGAGGTAAGACATTGGAGAGGTTGGTTATGAACGCAGTGCACAAGGGTGATGGATGCGGTGCTCACGCTGCTGGTTGCTGGTGTTGGATATGGAAGGGGCCTCTTATAGAGCACCTGGGTTAGGGAACATGAGGCGGTGCCGGTACGACTTGGGTATCGGCTCCGTCGTTGGGTTGTCTGAGTCAAAGTCTCAGACCCCATTTCCCAAAAGAAATGTGACGTATTACTGTGCGTGTCGGTTAGGGGGGGGGTGGCAGTCACGTCTACAATTTACTCTGCAGTCACTCGTCAAACACATTACGCTAGGCCACGCATATTAAGACAACGGCACACAAGTAATTTACAAACTTACTACGCCATATAACGGCTACTACAAAAATACAAAGCAACAGGGCCACCAAGGCTCGACAACAATCCTGGTGGACTCAGTCCACCTCGTTGACATCTAGCCGGGCGAGTCTTGTGGATGTCGAGGCTTCCACGTGAGCTTCAATGTTGGAGCTGACCAGGGTCGAATGGGGAGCTACAGGACTGGGGTAGCGGTGATGTCCCTTGCGGGGTGTCGAGGTCACCGTCCCGTTGGAGTAGGTCTCCAAGAGACGACGGAGTTCCCCTGGGGGAGCGAAGGCATTGCCCGGGAAGATAACCGGGGCAGATCTAAGGGGCTCAACTGGCCTCCCAAGTAGTACTAGCGGGGTGTCGGTGGCGGGTGCAGCTTCACTTCTCGCCGGGGTCAGCAGAGCGAGCGTCCTGCGGGTCGTAATCAGATCAAGGGTGACCTAATCGAATGGTGCCTCTTGCGCTCTTAGATAGCGCACCAGATGCACCAGGGCAGGATCCGTCTCATGGTCCCTGTTGGCGACCTGAGTCGGGCTACCATAGCCTCACAGCTAGGGTAGTAGTAGAAAGGGCGGATGTTAACCCTCGGTGACAAATGTCGAAGATTAACTACAGCCTCTCGGGCTGCAAGTTGGATGGCTTGGGGCTCGTCGGAGGTCGTCCTCCCGGTGAACCGGTAGGGGCGCTCCGATGTGATGCCGCTCCTGTAGATGTGCACCGTGGCCCAGAAGTGATGGATGGAATCACTCGTGTGCTCTTGGTACACCACATACTCCGGGGGTTCTTCGGTGCCAAAAGCACGACAGGTGAGATTGGCGAGGATGACTACAAAGCCTCCAAGCTCGGCTGCGGTGGTCTCGTTGTGAACGACGGGGCCAGGCATCCTGGTGGTTGGATATTGAACTGAGAGTGATGCTGTGATGTGCTGAGTTGGGGCAAGGCTTCCTTTATAAGCCAGTGGAGCCTTTCATCGCACGCTTGTGGATGGGACAACTCAGGTGTCGACCACAGGCACACGGCCTATGGGCAGGGCTGGTAGGTTGGGCACCGACTGTCAAAAGATGTCGGCTTGCCACTGTGTAGGCTTATCGGATTAGATGGCCTTGGCTACAGACAGGAAAAGATTTCGGTGGTGTGGAAACCTAAGGATAATGACCAGGCTAAGATAGGATTAGCCAGTGGTCAGCCTGGCTCTGATACCAAGGCTGTCAGGGCCGGATTTCCGGGACATAAAAATCCCAGAATCAACCCCTCGTGTCACCACCAGCCCAAGATCATTTTTACTGGTGGACACGTCCTTGATACAGATTACCAAGCAATTACAAGAATTGGATACAAGACCATAAAGGTCTAATGATACAACAATGATTTCTAACAGTGGATGGCAGAAGCGGCTAGCGGATCTCCAATACTGGTGGAAGCTCCAATCCCACAGGAATCGCTGACCGGGATAACTCCTATCTCGCGTGGCCGCTATCTTAGGCTCCTAGTCTGCATGGACGTCGTTGCAGTACTCCTCGTTGAAATCTTGACCTGGCCAATTAAATAGCCAGGGACAAGCCAGTAAGTACGTTTGAATGTACTCGCAAACATTATGAACAAAAGATATACCGAATGCATATGCTCATGATGGATTAAATGATATGCATATGTTGACCGGAATTTAATCATGGCATGATAAATATTAATACGGTGCGGAAGAATAAATATAAAATTTTAGTGACAAACAAAGAAAGTTAATGGAGAATCGGGCGAGACAGGACCGCCCGAGAATCCAGAAGAAAATATAAAAGTGGAGAATCGGGCGAGACAAGACCGCCCGAGAATCCAAAAGAAATGCCAAACGGGTGTCTACAAACGACGCCTCGAGAGGTCTTGAAAAGAAATTCCAAACGGGTGTCTAAAAGCGACGCCTCGAGAGGTCTTGAAAAGAAATGCCAAACGGGTGTCTAAAAGCGACGCCTCGAGAGGTCTTGAAAAGAAATGCCAAACGGGTGTCTAAAAGCGGCGCCTCAAGAGGTCTTGAAAAGAAATGAGTATCCGGGTAGTCTAGCCATCCCATGAGGTACTCAGACAAGAAAATGAATATCTCGGGTAGTCCAGCCATCCCAAGAGATATTCAGAAAGAAAATAAAACTGAGTATCTGGGTAGTCTAGCCATCCCAAGAGACACTCAGAAAAAGAAAATGAATATCTCGGGTAGTCCAGCCATCCCACGAGATATTCAGAAAAAATAACAATGAGTATCTCGGGTAGTCTAGCCGTCCCAAGAGATACTCAAGGTTGCACATAAGAGGAAAAAGTTAGTCCATAATAAAATTCATGATAACAATAATATTCATGCTGACAGCAGTAGTGACAATGATTATCCTGCAAAACTGAGTCATGACCAATTTAATTATTTCCTCCGGAGACCGACACTAAGACCGACACTTGACGAACCCAGACTGTAGTCCTTAACCGCGGACACGGCTATTCGAATAGGTATAACTCTGCAGAGGGTGTACTCTTTACCCACAAGTAAAGGATTTCTTTAGCCAGCACCGAGACGCTGACTAATTCCAATTATGGTCTTTGGGTTGAAAACACACCTAACCAGCACACACCAGATTAACTTTCCTGATGCCAGGAATCACCCAAGGCATCGTTGAAGATAAACTCTAAGACGGGGAGACTACAATCTTGAATAGCATGGGATCACAATCTCATATATAACATGCGCAAAGATCAGGGGCGCTACCCCTCTCGGCCCAGCCGAATACACCCATGCCCCATGACCAAGTGACATGCCTACCAGTGATCAATGGTATCTTTCACTATGGCCTCTGTGTATGTAGTGCGCGGGAAAGGGGTTAACAACTTACTGAACCATACCCTACCTGTGGTAGGGACATGTGGTAGCACGGATCAAGTTTGGGGGTTGCCAGAACAAGACTCGATCTACGGTCGACTCAGGGGGCTTATGTATTTCCTGCAGTGGTTAGCACAATAAAGTGTTCTTTCAACAGTAACAGCAAAACAGGGCCGCAGCCCTTGCATGTCCCCACATGCATAACCAACAAGGCATGATCATGCTCCGACGTGATCACCCTTCTGCCGGTAACGGTATTTCTCTTACACCTGCTCCTGCAAGTTAGTCATGACAAGCACACATTGCATGGTACGAGGAAACATGCCAACACTACATGCATGCAATTTTTATTTGAATTCAACATATGCATGATTCAATTATTCTTGCAAACATTTAAGCATGCAATCACCATATCAAGTGGTAAAGATGCTTGCCTTGAGTATTTAGAAGAGCTGGATATGCCCCACAAGTCTTGAAAAGAAATATTTCCCTCCCTTTCCTATTTTCAAAATAATGCAATTACCACATCAAGCAAAAATAAATAAATAAAAGTGCTCTAAAAATAGGAATTTCACTTTTCTAGGACCTCTCTGGTCATATGAAAAGTAACCAAGGTGGTTCTACTGGATTTGGATTTGAGGTGAATATTCTAGGAATTTTATAAGTTGACTTATATAAGAAAATGACCTATTAATTAGGTCAGGCAAAAATTAGCCATAGGAAAAATGTTCACTGTGGCTAGTTAAATAGAGGGAAGTTTTATAGGTCCCTATAATTTTGAAACATCGCCTGATAATTTCAAATGAACTCTGTGGAAATATTTACGTCTCTAGATAAAAAGAAAAAGACAAAGAAATCTCCCTGGCAAACAAAGAGGCGCGCACCGGGCAAGGCCCGGCTAAACGGTGCTACTGGGCCGAGCCCAGAGGTGTTGCCACGAGGGGAGGGAAGCGGTGACTCACCGATAGGTGGGGTCCACCTGTCGGGTTTGTCATCTCCCACGCGCGCGCCTGAACAGGAGCAGGGGAATAGCTCCGGTGACCGGTGCCGGCGAACGACGGCGCCCCACGGCGAGCCGAGCCCACCGTTGAGTCCAGCAGGCCGAGGCGGTCCCACCGGTGGCTTGCACGGCCGACGGGGAGCCCTATCTCGCTGGCGACGAGGATCCCTGAAAGGCTCCAGCGGAGGCGATTTGGGGCTTCCGCCCACGGTTGGTCTTGAGCAAAATTGGAAGGTGGAGCAGGTCCGTGGAATCAAGAGGGAGCTATTGTTGAAGAGAAAGAGGAGGGAGAGGCTCTGGTTGCGCGGTAATCATCCGATTGGTAGCAGCGGGTGCCTCGGTCAGAGACGAGGGAGGTGACCTCTTGTGGTCGTTTGGGTTGCTCCGAGAGCTTACAGAGGAGGGAGGAGAGATGTCCCGGAGCTGAGCGAGCTCGGGGGCCCTTTTATAGGGGGGGGGAAGGCAGCGTCGCAGGTTCTAGAGAAGGTCGAGGTGGCGGCGGCCATTCATTCCAAAACGCGGTCGGTGGCGAGGCCGATGAGGGCGGCGGGGGTTGGTGCGGACGGAGGCATCTCAAAGTGATGGCAGGGTGCGCTGGTTGGCTCGGAGACGTGCCACGCGCCTTGGGCGGTGCCGTCCCCGAGCTGACTGTTGCGGCGGCCATTACAGCGCTTGAGCAGGTAGCAGAGGGTGGCGTGGTCAGTTGAGGGGTTGGTGACGCGGTGAAGAGGCTACAGGGAGAGGGGGATGAGCTCGAGCGGCTCTGGTGGCTCAGAGACGAGCCACGCGTCTCGGGCGGTGGCTTGCCCGAGACGGTGGTGGTTTGGCCGGTGTGGGTGGCTGTGGCCAGCGCTAGGAGACGCGGGGAGGTGTCGGCGGGCTACGGGGAGGTCGGGGTGATCCAGCGGAAGACCAGGATGAGACGGGGAGGCAGCAGAGACGCGGCAGGGGCCCGGTGCCATCGGGTGCGGTACGCGCGCTCTGGCCGTGCTCTGTGCACGCACGCAGCGTGTTTGGCCAAATGCCAGGGTGCACTAGGGTGGTCCAAATGAGCTGAAAATTTTCAAGGTGGTGTTTACTAAGATGGTAAGAATGATGGACATGCTGGTTTGGTCAGATGAGCAAGTCGTGTATGTAGTTTGGGAAGAGGCAAAATTTCACTCATGCCCACCACCTGCTTGACAAAATGCTAAGGCAATCTAGGCATTGTTGTTGACTATTAAAATTGCCAGGATGGTGTCTCATTAGATGGTAGAGATGGTGGTGGAGTTGTTTTGGCAAAAAAAAAATTGATAGTGCAAGTTTGAATGAAATTCAGTTCTGGACAGAAACTTGGAGGATTTATTTGGTGAACTAAAAAGATGCAATTGGAGGTGATCTTCTGGACTTAAGGGTTTGGTTGGATGGGCTATAAGGTGGAATAATTTCAGAGTTTTTGGAGCAAGAAAAATTGAGGTTGTAGTTGTAACTCAAGAATGGGACAGAATTAAAAAGAGGATGTTTCACTCAAAATTTTCAAAAGACTAGGTTGGGTTTTTGCATAAGAGTGATCTATAGGCATCATATGACCCCTCATAATTTTTGTGGAATTTTTAAAGAATTATTTAAAATAGTTGTAGTGCAACAGAAGCATTTTAAGAATTGAAAATGCTATAAAAATTATTATCTTGGGCAAAATTTTATTATGAAAATATTTCCTACTGTTATTAAAATATAAATGAAATGATTTAAGAAAACTACCAGAGCCCATAATATTTTACCAAAAAAATTATATGGAGAGAAGAATTTGAAAAACAGAAAACAGAAAGACTCTGAAAATAATAAAAGACCTAATATAATTCAAAATTTTATTTCTGGCCGAATTTTACTTAATAAAAATATGGTTAAATTTTTGTGGTGTTACATGGGTCAAGGCGTTAAGCAGCCCTGGCTCTGTTGTGTTCTTCTTCCAAGGTGTCCAAGGCGTCCTGTCGATCTAGCTCAGCCTCCCGTTCCTCGTACTTGCGAACCCGAGGTGCGTCATGTATTATGTCGCAGGGGAGTACCGCCTCGGCACCGTATACCTTAAAGAATGGGGTGTACCCCGTAGATCGATTTGGTGTGGTGCATAAACCCCATAGGACGGAATCGAGTTCCACCACCCATTTGTAGTCTGCCTCTTTAAGGGAGCGTACTAGCCTCGGCTTGATGCCGCTGAGGATTAGTCCGTTAGCGCGTTCTACTTGCCCGTTTGACTGCGGGTGGTAGACTGACACATAGTCGAGCTTTATGCCCATCTTTACGCACCATTCTTTCACTTCTTTGGCGGTGAAGTTTGTCCCATAGTCCGTTATAATGCTGTGGAGGATACCGTAACGGTGCACTACTTCGGAGACAAACTCAATTACTAGGCCTGTCCCCGCCGAGGTGGCTGGTTTTGCTTCGATCCATTTTGTGAACTTGTCTACCATGACAAGTAGATATTTATTTTTTTCGTGATCCTCCCATAAGTGGGCCGACCATATCGAGCCTCCAGACCGCGAAAGGCCATGTGATTGGGATAGTCCTGAGGGCTGTAGGGGGCATGTGGCTTTGTTGGGCAAATACCTGACAGCCGGGGCAGCGTTGTACGAAAAATTTGGCATCAGCCCCTGCCGTTAGACAGTAAAAACCAGCTCGAAATGCCTTGCTTACCAAGGTCCGAGCAGCGGCGTGATGCCCGCTCATGCCGGAGTGTATTTCGCTAAGCAGCGATCTCCCCTCCTCTTCGGATATACATCGATGGAGGACCCCCATTGTACTTTGCTTGTAGAGCTCACCTTCATGGACTTTATAGGCTTTAGACTGCCTTACGATCCGACGTGCGTCGGTTTGGTCCTCAGGGAGCTCTTTCCGGAGTAGGTAAGCGAGGAGGGGCTCGGTCCAGGGTGCAATGACTGCCAAGACCTCGTGAGCCAAGGCCGTTTCCTGGACAACTATCCCTCCAATTACCTCTTCCTCCATTTCGTCTTCGAGTGGGGCGAATTGCCTCATGTCATTTGACACCGACGTCTCTGTGTCATCCTGCCAGACTACGGAGGGCTTGAAGAGCCATTCGAGGAAGGTGTTTTCTAGTACCTTATCCCGTTTGGCGCCCATTCAGGCTAGGATATCGGCGGCCTAGTTTCTGTCACGGGGGATATGATGAAATTTAAGCCCCTCGAACCTGGCCAAGATTTTTAGGACTGCGTTTCGGTAGGCTGTCATTTTTGGGTCCTTTGCATCAAACTCTCCGTTTACTTGGGAGATGGCAAGGTTGGAATCTCCTCGGACCTCGAGGCGTTTAACGCCCATTGAGACTGCTATCCGGAGCCCGTGTATAAGGGCTTCGAATTCGGCCGCATTATTGGAGTCTGTGTACATGATCTGCAGCACGTAGTGAATATTGTCGCCTGTCGATGACGTGAGTACTACTCCAGCCCCTAGCCCAGCGAGCATTTTCGAACCATCGAAGTACATGGTCCAGTGCGAATACATACTATATTCTCTAGGGAGCTCGGCCTCTATCCATTCGGCTACGAAGTCTGCCAGTACCTGAGATTTAATAGCTCAGCGTGGCTGGTAAGTTATTTCGAAGGGTAAGAGCTCTATGGCCCATTTGGCTATCCGCCCTGTAGCATCCCTATTGTTAATTATGTCACTTAAAGGTGTTGGGTTCTATGGTAGGTGCGTCGACTGCAAATTAAAAATTCCTACCCGCAGAACATCCAGGAACATGCTACCAGAGATGGATCATAGATCATTACCACTAGATGTGCTGTGCCGTGCAGCGGAAGAAGAGTTGGGGCAGTGCGCCCGCGGGGTTTGTCTCCTCCTCGTGCGATCTCCCTCGAATAGCCGGTCGTCAGATCCCACGTATAGGTTCACCGGAGCGGCGCAAGTGCACCGCCTCTAACGGTATCCGCGCGTGCAGGAGGAACACCATGTGGCGGACTGCTAGGTCCAATCACATAGTCGGCGGCGAGTGGAGGCGGCTAGTTGCAACACATGCAAAGCCCTAATGACGGTGCCGAAGCGATCAACCGAATGAGTGTGCCGTACCTCCACTATATATAGGCGTCCGTCACAGGCTCAACACTTGGGCCTCGCACGGATCCTAAAGCCCAAAGTCTGTTTGGCCTGGGTCCGAGTCCGAGTAGGATCACATCTGACTCATGGAGTCGGACCCAGCCTCACAGGTTCCTTCCCTTAAGCGCGCGACCCCTTAGGTTCAAGTCGACTCGGTCGCTGGTCGGATCACCTCCGACCTGCTCGATTGGTAGCGGCCTCTAGCAAGGCGTGCCGACCACCAAGTAGACAATGAAGTCGGTTGGCAAACCTGTACAACATGTCACACTTCTGTTCCCTTTGCCACACGATATATGTTGTCGGGCTCAAGGCGAGTCTGTCATCCTTGTGCTAGCCCAACCTCTTTCTCATTCAAGTGATGCCGACCACAAACCGGATTATCTCATAATCCTTGTCGCATGGCCATGTTTATCCTGGTCGGATCACACGAGGGGCCCAGAGTATATCTCTCCTGATCGAAGGGGCAAATCCCATCTTGCTCGACCATGTCTCGCAGCATGGGTCTGGACAAGCCCGAAACCTACCTTTATAACTACCCAGTTACGGAGTAGCGTTTGGTTGGCCCAAAGCAGGTCTGTCACCATCCCGAGTACATGCGCTAGCTCAAGTCCTAGGACATAGAACGTATGTTGTACTAGAGACTCATAGATGACATATCGCTGTGTCTCATAGTTGGGTCTGCCCGACTCGAGCCTGATCTGGACTCGGATTCGACTATGTCAAATCCGACCAGATCTTTCCGAGTCCATATTATCCGGTTAGCATCCAATGCTTCATGGCTAGTGAGACCAAGCCATCCACCATGTCATATGCAGGTCTAGTTAGCTGCGCATCCACATGGCCATTTTGACTAGGGACCTTTTAGGACAATCATCATACAATGCATAGTCCCACAAACAAGTCACGTACTTGCTGATACACATCATTGATAATGTCCAAGGACTATCTTCATTCATAAACACATAGGAAATATCATCATACATGATTGCCTCTAGGGCATATCTCCAACAGTCTCCCACTTGCGCTAGAGTCAATCAAATATACATCGTATGCCCATAGCTCTAATGTGCCCCTCATGCTTGGGTTGTGGAAGTGGCTTAGTCAACGGATCTGCAACATTTGCATCCGTGTGAATTTTGCATAACTCTACATCACCACTCTTTACGATCTTTCATATCAGGTGATATTTCCGATCTATGTGTCTGGTCTTGTGGTGATTCCTCGGCTCCTTGGCCTATGCAGTGGCACCAGAATTATCACAATAAAGGTCCAATGGTTTTACCGAGGTTGGGAAAACACCAAGATCATCCAGAAAGTTCCGGATCCAAACACCTTCCTTTGCAGCTTCACAAGCCGCAATGTATTCGGCTTCTGTAGTTGAATCGGTCACCGTATCTTGCTTGGAACTCGTCCAACTCACTGCTCCTCCGTTCATGACGTACACGAATCCGAACTATGATCGACAATCATCTCTGTCGGTTTGGAAACTAGCATCAGCGTAACCCTTTATGCGGAGCTTCTCCTCACCTCCATAAACTAGGAACATCTCTTTAGTCCTTTTCAGGTACTTCAGAATAGTCTTTACCGCCGCCCAGTGACTCTCACCTAGGTTGGTCTGGTATCTGCTTGTTAAGCTTATTGCAAAAGCAACATCGGGCCGAGTACATATCATGGCATACATGATGGATCCGATTGCCGAGGCATACGGAATCCGACTCATCCTGCTTCGCTCATCAGATGTCGAAGGACTCTGAGTCTCGCTTATCCTTATACCATGTGAGAGTGGCAAGAACACTTTCTTGGCCTCACCCATGTGAAACCGCTTCAACACTTTATCTATGTACGTGCTCTGGCTTAAGCCAAGCAGCCTTCTCGATCTATCTCTGTAGATCTTAATTCCCAATATGTAAACTGCTTCACCGAGGTCCTTCATCGAAAACTTTCCATTCAATGATTCCTTGACCGAGTTCAGCATCGAAACATCATTTCCGATCAGCAATATGTCGTCCACATACAGGATCAAAAACACTACCGAGCTCCCACTCAACTACTTGTATAAACAAGCGTCCTCTTCTCTTTTGATGAAACCGAGACCAGTGACGACCTCATCAAAACGAATATTCCAGCTCCGAGATGCTTGCCTCAACCCATAAATGGATCTCTTGAGCTTGCATACCTTACTAGCGCTAGTTGGATCGACAAAACCCTCGGGCTGTATCATATACATGTCCTCGGTTAAATTTCCATGAAGGAAAGCCATTTTTACATCCATCTGCCATATCTCGTAATCGAAATATGCAGCTATAACTAGTACGATCCTCACAGACTTTAGCATCGCTACCAGCGAGTAGGTCTCATCATAGTCAATTCCTTGAACTTGTCCATAACCTTTAGCGACAAGCCAAGCTTTGTGGATCTGAACATTTCCATCCACATCGGTTTTCTTGTTAAAGACCCATTTGCAACCAATGGCAGTGACGCCAGGCGGCGAATCAACCAAGTCCCATACTTGATTTTCATCCATGGACTTTAACTCGGATCTCATGGCCTCCAGCCATGCCTTGGAATCCGGGCTCACCATCGCTTCCGCATACGTAGCCAGCTCGTCGCTTTCCAGCAACAACACATCGCGCACTCTACACAATCTTTCCGACCTCCATGGTTCTGGTGCCGCTTCCACCTCGGGTTCCCTGACAGACTCCGGTATGATCACATCACCAGCCAAGTTGTCCCCAAGTGGTTCTCGAACTTCTTCGAGTTGTACCTGCCTCCCACTGGCTTCCCACCTGAGAAACTCTTTCTCAAAGAAGACCCCATTCCGAGCAACAAACACTTTGTTCTCTTCGTGGTTATAGAAGCTATATCCCAAGGTTTCCCTCGGATATCCCACAAATATGCACTTATCCGACTTGGGTGTAAGCTTGTCCGACATAAGTCGCTTGATGAATGCTTCACAACCCCAAATCTTTAGAAAAGACAACTTGGGACTCTTCCCAGTCCACATCCCATGTGGTGTCTTGTCTACGGATTTAGATGGTACTCTGTTGAGTGTAAAAGCTGCAGTTTTTAGAGCGTATCCCCAGAATGACAAGGGTAAATCCGATTTGCTCATCATAGATCGAACCATGTCTAACAAGGTACGATTCCTCCGTTCTGACACGCCATTTCTTTGTGGTGTGCCCGGAGGTGTGAGCTGAGGTACTATACCTCGGCTTTTCAGATGATCATCAAACTCCTGGCTCATGTACTCACCTCCATGATCAGATCGTAGAAGCTTTATAATCTTGCCAAGCTGATTTCAACCTCGTTTTGAAACTCTTTGAACTTTTCAAAGTTTCCGACTTGTGCCTCATGAAATAGATATATCCATATCTAATCAAGTCATCGGTAAAAGTCAGGAAGTACTGATAGCCACCTCTGTTTATATTATAGATAGGTTCTGTTTCCAGATTCAAAATAAATAACCCATCAACTATGGGTGCATAGCCATGGAACATACCATTCAAATAAAATGAACAACCATTGTCCTTTGAATTGAATTCATAACCCTGACTCATCAAGCATGAGGCAGAAATAATGTTCCGACTAAGTGCAGGAATGTAATAACAATTATTCAATTCCAAAATAATCCAGAAGGAAGCTGGAGCTGTATCGTGCCAACCTCCAACGCAGCAACTCTTGCTTTGTTGCCGACCTTGATGTCAATCTCCCCTTGTGCCACATGCCTAGTTCTTACCAGCCCCTGCATCGAGTTGCAAATATGAACAACCGATCCGGTATCAAGTACCCAAGAGCTACTAGGTATGTCAGCAAGGTAAATGTCTATAACATATGTAACAAGTGTACATTTGCCTGAAGTGGCACTCCCGGCCTTCTTGCCATGCTCGGCAAGCCACTTGCTACAGATCCGCTTCTAGTGACCAGTTTCCTTGCAATGATAGCAAATGGTCTTTGAGTTTGGTCCTAATTTTGACTCAGCGGCAGAGGTTACCGTCTCCGTGCCCTTTGCCTGAGCCTTCTTCTTGGACCAACTCTTCTTGAACTTAGCCGATTTCTGCACCATCAACACTTGATGCGTGCCTTTCTTAATATCCTGCTCTGCCACCTTGAGCATCCCATGAAATTCAGTGAGCTTCTTATCCATACCATGCATATCATAGTTCGAAATGAATGTCCCATAGCTAGGTGGAAGAGAACCCAGAACTGCATCTGTAGCCAGCTCATCCATGAGCGAGAAACCTAACCGATCCAAAGCTTGCACGTATCCGATCATCTTGATCACATGCGGGCTCAGTGGATCACCTTCCTTCAGCTTGCAATTCATCAAGGATCGCCAGACGTTGAACCTTTCGGTCCTAGCATGTGTCTGAAACATGCTCTTGAGACTCTCAATCATATCGAAAGCCTCAACATTTTCGAAATGCTGTTGCAAATCGGGCTCCATACAAGCCAGCATCAGACAGCTGATCTCCATTGATTCATCAACGAGTTTTTGGTAGGCATTCCTGGTTGTGGCATTAGCATTATCGACAGGTTCCTCTAGAAGTGGATCCTCTAGAACATGTTCCTTTTTATCGTGCTTGAGAACAATTCTCAAATTTCTATATTAGGTGGTAAAGTTTGTTCCATTAAGTTTATCCTTTTCCAAGATTGATTTCAATGCAAATTTGGGTTGAGCAGGTGGTGCCATTGATCTACAACAGAAAAATATGCAATCACTAAGCAATGTGCTTATCTAGAGTAATTCAAGCCTTAAACAAAAATACTCCCACTGAAGTCAGCATCCCTCCACAAACTCTCAGTGATTCAGGATTCGACTAGCGCATGCGACTAGTGAGCTTTAGCATCACTGCTAGCCAACATGCCTATCTGGTAAGCAACTCTTTGCTAATCGTATCTCTATACGACTCCTGTCGGTCGGGTAGGTATCTCATACCCTAGCTCCCAACCTTCTTTGCCACAAGGCCCAAAACCGTTTTGATAGACTTGTCAAGTCAACCTGATGCAGTGCATGTCCGTGTCCGACACGAACCCTTCAGTTCAGGGACACCTAGTAGCACCCCAATTTTATGAGCCCACTACTAGACGTACTTGACGTGCGAAGGTGCAACATCTGGGATGGCAAATAAACTTGATATTTATGAGGGATCTTTCTACCATTTTAACATGCATAGAAAACAAGAAGCATAACAATCACAAATAAACATATATTGTGAAATAGTATGGCTCCTTCATGGACGTTCTTCCAGGTCGGCTCCGACTCCGATGACCATCTAGGAACTTCATCTTGTTCGTCATGCCGAGACGCCAAGCCACGAACTTGATCTCTGTCCTCCAACTACTACAACTAGTAATGAATTTTACAGAGAATCACAAGTCGACACGCAGGTTGTTATACATTATGATGACAACACTTTGGCTCATGCCGGCTGACAAATCATGACGCGTAGGCCATGTATAATTTACACACATGCGTCACATACACATGAGCCATACTATTCACATCAAACCTGCAAAACAAAGTTATGCATAGAATCGCATTCTACCGGTTTGAGTGATCATGTACGAAATACAAGGCGCTACGCATACGGCGGTCCTGACCTCATCGATTCCGATTGAGAGAAAACAATGCCACAATGATCCCCATGTGCAATTGATCTCATCAACCGTGCACATAGCCGATCTCATAAACGATAACAGATCACATCTGCCGCCTCCACATATCAAATATGCATCCGATCTGAATCCAAATCCTATAGCGGAGGCTCTAATACCACTGTTGGGTTCTACGGTAGGTGCGTCGACTGCAAATTAAAAATTCCTATAGTAGAGGCTCTGTACCACTGTTGGGTTCTATGGTAGGTGCGTCGATTGCAAATTAAAAATTCCTACCCGCAGAACATCCAGGAACATGCTACCAGAGATGGATCATGGATTGTTACCACTAGACGCGCAGTGCCGTGCAGCGGAAGAAGAGTTGGGGCAGCGCGTCCGCGGGGTTCGTCTCCTCCTCGTGCGATCTCCCTCGAACAGCCGGTCGTCGGATCCCACGTACAGGTTCACCGGAGCGGCGCAAGTGCACCGCCTCTAACGGTATCCGCGCATGCAGGAGGAACACCATGTGGCGGACTGCTAGGTCCGATCACACAGTCGGCGGCGAGTGGAGGTGGCTAGTTGCAACACATGCAAAGCCCTAATGACGGCGCCGAAGCGATCAACCAAATGAGTGTGCCGTACCTCCACTATATATAGGCGTCCATCGCAGGCTCAACACTTGGGCCTCGCACGGATCCTAAAGCCCAAAGTCTGTTCGGCATGGATCCGAGTCCGAGTAGGATCACATCTAACTCGTGGAGTCGGACCCAGCCTCACAGGTTCCTTCCCTTAAGCGAGCGACCCCTTAGGTTCAAGTCGACTCGGTCGCAGGTAGGATCACCTCCGACCTGCTCGGTTGGTAGCGGCCTCTAGCAAGGCGTGCCAAGCACCAAGTAGACAATGAAGCCGGTTGGCGAACCTGTACAACATGTCACACTTCTGTTCCCTTTGCCACACGATATATGTTGTCGGGCTCAAGGCGAGTCTGTCATCCTTCTGCTAGCCCGACCTCTTTCTCGTTCCAGTGATGCCGACCACAAACTGGATTATCTAATAATACTTATCGCATGGCCATGCTTATCCTGGTCAGATCACACGAGGGGCCCAGAGTATATCTCTCCTGATCGGAGGGGCAAATCCCATTTTGCTCAACCATGTCTTGCAGCATGGGTCTAGACAAGCCCGAAACCTACCTTTATAACTACCCAGTTATGGAGTAGCATTTGGTTGGCCCAAAGCAGGTCTGTCACCATCCCGAGTACATGCGCCAGCTCAAGTCATAGGACATAGAACGTATGTTGTACTAGAGACTCACATATGACATATCTCTGCGCCTCATAGTTGGGTCTGTCCGACTCGGACCTTATCTGGACTCGGATCTGAGTATGTCAAATCCGACTAGATCTTTCCGAGTCCATATTATTTGGTTAACATCCAATGCTTCATGGCTAGTGAGACCAAGCCATCCACCATGTCAAATGCTGGTCTAGTTAGCTGCGCGTCCACACGGCCATTTCGACTAGGGACCTTTTAGGACAATCATCATACAATGCATAGTCCCACAAACAAGTCACGTACTTGCTGATACACATGATTGATAATGTCCAAGGACTATCTTCATTCATAAACACATAGGAAATATCATCATACATGATTGCCTCTAGGGCATATCTCCAACAAAAGGGACTTCTGATGCCACGGTGATCGAGCACTCTTGAAAGTAGTGCCAAAGTTTTCGTGATGCCATAAAGACGGCGTAAGCTATATTCTAATAGTGCGGGCAGCGCATTTTGCACGGGGTTAAGACCTCGGAGATGTAATAGACTGTTTTTTGGACCTGGAACTTGTGGCCCTCCATGTCTCATTCGACCACGAGTACTGCACTAACCACTTGGTTGGTGGCCGAGATATACAATATCATCGGCTCACCTATGCCTGGAGCGCCTAGGATGGGATTTGTGGCGAGGAGTGTTTAGATTTCTTCCAGAGTGGCTGCTGCCTCATCAGTCCATTTAAAATTCTTGGTCTGTTTCAATAGCCTGTAGATGGGTAAAGCTTTTTCCCCGAGTCTTGAGATAAAATGGCTTAAAGCGGCCATGCAGCCTGCTTGCTTCTGAACATGCTTGAGCTCGGTTCATGCCTCTAGTCAGGCTAGGGCTCGTATTTTTGCCAGATTGGCCTCGATTCCTCAGTTAGGCACGATAAAGCTGAGCAGTTTGCCTGGGGGTACGCCGAAAACGCACTTCTCCGGGTTGAGTTTGATCTGATACTCCCACAGGCTATTAAATGTGTCGCGGAGGTTGGCCACCAACTGTCCGACGTGTTTAGTCTTGATCACCACATCATCGACGTAGGCCTTGACAGCTTTTTCGATGTGTTTTTCTAAGCATGTTTGGATCATGCGCTTGTTGCCCCAGCGTTTTTCAGCCCGAAAGGCATTGTATTGAAGCAAAATGGCCCGTAGGGCGTAATGAAGGTTGTTGCGGCTTGATCGGAGTCGTTCATCTTTATCTGATGATACCCTGAGTAGGCGTCCAGGAAGCACAATGAATCGTGCCTGGCGGTGGCATCCATAATCTGGTCGATGCGGGGTAGTGGGAAGGGATCTTTGGGGCAAGCTTTTAAAATCGACACACAGGCGCCAGGACTTATCCTTCTTGGGTACCATGACTAGATTGGCGAGTCACTCGGGGTGCTCTATGTCTCTTATGAATCCGGCCTCGAGAAGTTTAGCCAGTTCTTCGCCCATCGCTTGACGCTTGGGTTCAAAGAAGTGCTGAAGTGCTTGTTTGACAGGCTTGTAACCCTTTAGGATGTTCAAGCTGTGTTCGGCGAGCTTGCGGGGTATCCCCGGCATATCTGAGGGATGCCAGGAAAATATATACCAGTTTTCTCTAAGGAAGTTGCGTAAGGCCTCATCAATCTATGGCTCAAGATTTACCCTGATTGATACCGTTTTAGCTGGGTCAGTGGGGTGCACTTGAAACTTGATTATGTCGTCGGCCGGCTTGAATGAGGTCGACTTCGGCCATTTGTTGAGGATGAGATCATCTCGGTCGACTTTGGCTCGCAGTGTCGTTAATTTCTCGGCTGCGAGGGCCTCGGATAGGGACTCTAGGGCGAGCGATGCTGTCTTGTTTTCGGCCCTTAGCGCCCTGTCAGGGTTGCTCGCGATCGTAATGATCCCGTTGGGTCCTAGCATTTTGAGCTTCATGTAGCCGTAGTGTGGAATTGCTTGAAATTTCGAGAAAGCGTCCCATCCCAGGAGGGCATGGTAGCCACTTTTAAAGGGAACGATATGGAACGCTATTTCTTTGGATCGGTAGTTGTCAGGTGTTCCGAAGACCACGTCTAGGGTGATTTTCCCGTTGCAACGTGCTTCGCGTCTGGGTATTATACCTTTAAAGGTGGTACGACTCTGTTCGATGCGCGATTTATTGATTTGCATCTTGTCCAGAGTATCTTCATATATTAAGTTTAAGATGCTACTCCCGTCCATGAGCACCTTCCGAAGACGGCAGCTGCCCATGATTGGGTCAAGAACCAATGAGGCGGGGCACCTGCTCGGGGCGGACCTCGGTTGATCTTTATGATCAAAGGTGATTGGCGTGTCTATCCACGCGCCCCGAGCGGCTACTTCCTGGATTGAATTAACTTCCCAGAGAACCCACTTCCTCTGGTTGTTGGACGTGAAGGTTTCGTAGATCATTAGGACTTCGTCGTCGCCTGATGGTTTCTCCGAGCACCTAGGCGTGGCAGTGAGGAGGGCTAGGCCTTCTTTAGCTACTTGCCTCGTCACCCAGCAGTCATGAAGGCTGTGAGTTGGGTTGGTGTTTAGTAGAACGGAGTGGATCGGGCACGGCTTATCTAGGAGGCCATCGAGGGTGGTCCTAGATTGGTCCGCGGTTTTCTTCTTTTTTCGAGGTCGCGTGACTATCGTGCGTTGATCACGAGGCTCATGATGAGGTGTGGGCCTGTCACGTTTCAAGTGGTTGCCACAGATCGAATCTGTTCGCTTTTCCTGGGCCAGCCAAGCGTCTTCAATGGCGCAGAATCATGACACCAGTTTAGACAGTTCGGGTAGTGTTTGGACACAGTGACGGGTGAGAGTGTTCGAAACCCCCTTATCTCTGCAGCCGCGCTGAAAGGCTGCTACTATTTCTGAGTCCTGGTAATCCGGTATGTCATATTTGACAGAAAAAACCTGGGCCAGAAGTGCCTGATCGACTCGTCAGGTAGCTATCGCACATAGGCTAGATCCCAACCGTCGGAAGGGCCCAATCTGTCAGGACAATATTCGATGTGGGATGTGTTCGGGAAGGGGACTTCGATCCCTGTAGGCCGAGGGCTTGAAGCCCCGACGTTTTTGTCCTACGAGGGACATGTAGCCGCCGGAGAGGCCGAGCTGGTTGGGGAATCTGACTTATCGGTTGTCTCCAGCCGGCCGCTATTGAAATCGCTTTCCAGAAAGTACCTGAGGCCTTCGCTCTTTACGGAGGCTTCGGCCGGGGCGAAAGAGGGGTCAGGGATCGTTCCTTGCTCATAAAGGAGTAGGAGTGATCTGGTGATGACGATTTCGGGCATAGAAATAGTGCCCTGGCAGTTGGAGTCATTGACCGACGATCCCATCGATCTTTTGTTGATCTCACAGCGGAACTCTCAATGAAAGCACCAGTGTCGGTGTAAAAACCGGCAGACCTCGGGGTAGGGGGTCCTGATGTGTGGATCTCGGATCAATGGTAACAGGAACAAAGGACACGGTGTTTACCCAGGTTCGGGCCCTCTCAAAGAGGTAATACCCTATGTCCTGCTCTGATTATATTGATGATGAAGTATCGAGTACAAGCTTGATCTACCTCGAGATCGTAAGGAGAAGTCTAACCCTAGGGCTATGTGGATGGTAATTGTGATTCCGTATCCTCTACAGGCTAAAACCCCATGGCTTATATACACGCCAGGTAGGGCATCTAGGGTTACAAAGGTGGTATCTAGGGATGCGCATGGAAATGGCAGGAGATGTGTTGGGGTAAACTCCAAGTCTTCGGCAGAAGCAATCTTGATCACGTCATGTCCTTCGGAGTCCATCTAAATGAGAACAAGGGCCTTCGGGCCCAACCCGAGGACTATGGGCCGACCAGGTTGGGACCACCTAGTCTAGGACACCGTCAATGGGGTTTATTCATATTGACTGAGTTTACTTTGTCTACATCATGTCATCTTGCTTAAGGCGTTACTCTGTTTGTTATGAACTTAATACCATAAATGCATGCTGGATAGCGGTCGATTGGTGGAGTGATAGTAGTAGATCACAGTGAATCCAAGATAAATGTTTCCGTTCGTATATACATCCCACACAGTGAATCCCAGACAAACGTTTCCGTTCGTATATAGAAAGCACACAGTTTTCCGCATCACATCGTCTGTGATAGCGTTGCCATTGCAGACAATAGTAATAATTTTATCGTTTGTGTTATTGAATGCATCACGCACGGTGTCTAGAAGAAACTGTGTGCCATAGGCTGTCCATCATACACACTTTTTTATGTGGAAAACGTTTGTGCAAGGTGGCCTAACACAAACAGTTGTCCAGAGGAAGTCATGTGTGATTGTTCATTGATCCAACACATTTACTTCCTATAAACTGTGTGGGTTGTCTGAGATCATCGCCCATGGTGTTGTCTCAATAACCATTTGCACTAGAAAAACCCAATAAGCAGGCTAATTGTCCTATTATTATTATTAATCCATTTAGTAATCAAATTTACATTTCATAATAAACACACAATATATTTCATTTTCATATTACGGAACCAGGATTTCATAATTGAAATACATCAGAGTACAACATCATATAGCTTAAGCACTCACTCACACCATATAGGCATATAGCTAGCTACCCCATTACACAACAGCACCAAGTTTCACATGCAACATCTAAAACCTTTGTAAATTAGCATCATAGACAGTAGATAGACAGATGAATCTCATCTGGAAAACTGCTGAAGCAGAAAGCGAATATTGAGCTTTCAATGATGTTGAAGGTCCTTGCAACTTTAGGCCAGTGCCTGTGGATGATTGACCGCCCATCCTTCGTCCTCTTGAGGAAGACTTCAATATTCTACCATGGGTGTTGTATGAACACCTTCCTCACCTCTTGACCATACAGGTGGTTTGAGAGGTAATCATCTGTGAACTGCTTTGGAAAGGCCTGAAAACAAAGATATGCATAAATATCTTCTCTGAATTTTGAAATGGCGCAAAGGAATAAATAAACAAGGTACTCCCTCCGGTCCTTTTTACTCCGCGCATTAGATTTGTATCAACTCAAACTTTGTAAAGTTTAACCAAATTTATTTTAAAAAATATCAACATCCACGATACCAAATATGTAAACTATAAAATTGTATTTCATAATGCATCTAAAAATAATGATTTTGCAGTTTGAATGTTGATGCTTTTTTTCTATAACTTTGGTCAAAGTAGAGATACTTTGACTTCGGAGAAAAGTTATATGCAGACTAAAAAGGGCCGGAGGGAGTATAAGAGTTAGTACCATCCTGTAGTTCACTGATGTCTTCTTCATTGTGCAGACAAAGATCTTGTTGTTTTTCGTCGGTAGTTTCTTTATCCTCACAATCTTTCTGAGTTTCTTGACTTGACTGATATTCATGGACATCTCATTTCCCCACATGCAAAATGGGTCAAACAGTGGGTCAAAACCTCTGACAGCAGGACCTACATGTGCAAGACCAAATTGTTAAAAACATAAATACTAGAATGGTTCTTGCAATTTCACAATAATGTGCTATTAGACAAAGGACCATGCATGTGCGAACCTCGATGGTAAACCTCAGTGCCTCCCATTGTTTCCCTGCAACACATATAAGGTAGTTATTGATCAGGTTAAGTGAGGGTTGGCATACTATCAGTAAAATATGTTGATGAACAATAAACACATTGTAGATTCAGCATATTAATTTGAGCCACAAGGAAAAGCCATTTATCCAAACCAAGCATGCTTAAGAACTAGGAAATATAGCAATTGTATATGCTTCTCGTGTATTTAGTACAGCCGAATTCGATTTATTTCTCACGTGCATAACAATACAAAATTGTACCCACGACAATTGAACATCGCATTGCAGAATTGAACCAAACAGTTAACTAAGCACCACAACAAATGAACCAAACAGTTAACTGAGCACCACATTGCACAAGAGAACATACTACAAGATCAGACAGTTAACCAAACCTAGTATGCTTAACTACTTGGAAATTTAGCAATTGTATTTGTATCTCATGTAATTTGTATAGCCAAATTCGGTTATTTCTCACATGCAAGAGAATTAAAAATTGCACCCACAAGAATTGAGCATCACATTGCAGAATTGAACTAAACAGTTAACTGAACATGACAAAAAAATAACCAAACAGTTAACTCAGCACCACATTGCACAATATATAGAACATATATACTAGAGGAACAGATTGCATAGTAAGAGTACATAGGACAATTCACTAGAATTTGTAAAGGAAAGGCAGGAGCAGCACATGCAACAGGTAAACCGAACATGCTTAACCGGCGTAGATAGCTAGCTGAACATAGGTCCTTGCAGTGAGCTAAAAAGACAAGCTACTCCTCATCGTCGGAGATATCGATGACGATAGGCTCCTTAGACTTGGAAGAGGGCGAGGCCTCCACATCGTGGGTGCCCTCCTTGTAGTGGTGAGTCACCTGAGCCGCTCCAGGCACCAACCTGCTGGCTTTGGAGTTGAGGTAAGCATGGGCACGCTGAGAAAACACCTCGTAGTCTTCGTCAAAGGCACCGACGGTGGCCTCGAGAAAATGCCACAAACTGTCGTTTAAAGCAGCCAACCGCGTGGCGGCATCCGCGCGCGAGGCATCGACGGTGGCCTCAATGGCGAGGTGCTCCTCCAAGATCTGGGGTTCGGCACGCATGGCAGCCATCGCGACCTCATCCGCGCGTGCGGCCGCGATTTGCTTCTCCGCTGCCAGATGCTCCTTGAGCTCCTGGCTATACTACGTGCACCATGGCTTAGGGCGGTGCTTATTTGGAGGATGGGTCTGTGATTTGGGTGGAAGGTGTCGCGCCAGCGGTCGGGGCATGTGGGATGTAGAAGGAGGTGAAGGATGGGGGTCAGGTGTGAATTACCTGAATAGATCGACGAGGCCGAGCAGCAGGAAGGCGTGTCGCCGGCAAGGCGGCGGCGCTGCAAGCAAGCAGTGAAGGTTTGAACTTGGAATGGAAGGCGGAAACAGGGGAAATGTGGCTTTTGGTAAGGAGGAGGGGACCATGGGAGGTAGATATTTCCGCGGGTGCCGAAAATTTTCGCTCCGTGCAGCGAAAAACTGGCGCGCGAAGTGTCATCAGACACGGTCCCTTATTCAGCACTGTGTATGATATCTGAACATAAAAAATGATTCATATGGCTTACCCCGTGTGTGATGAGTTTGAACGTGCAAATTTTGGTTCGAATTTCCCTGGTTACAGTGGTCATCCACGTCATTGCATAATTTGGGTACACAAAAGAGCCTACAGCACACCCACACTTCTTAATCGAGCAAGTTCAGCAATTAAACAGAGCTAGCTGACATAAACATTACTCTAACAAAAGACCGGCGCTCTAAACAAAGACTACTACTCCGCCTGGTGCTCGTCGATCTCCGCCGCCTCCTCCATGTCCAGCTCGCGCCCGACGATCTCCTAGGGAAGGGGTTCCATGGCATCCATCACACCATACTCGGCAAGCATCTCGCCATCCGCGTCCGCCATCTCTTCGGAAAAGGCCGCCATGAGCTGGGCGTGGGCGGCCGCGGTCTGGGCTTGGACGGGCTCCATCGCAGCAATGTATGACGCGAACGAACGAACGGCTGCTCGAACGCTCTCGGCGATTGCCAACTCTTCGGCCGTGGGTTGCCGACCGTTGTCGGAGAAGCTTCGTGTGATTTGTGCGGCGACCGCCAGGAGCTGGGCGTGGGTGGCCTCGACATGGGCACGGGCGGCCTCCATCAGGGCTAAGGCGGCCGCCACGAAACGGACAGCTGCTGTCCCGCTCCCGCCATTTGCTATCCCCGTCGCAGATGTTGCTGCCGCCATCTCAGCTGCAGTAGCGGCCGTGTCGGCTATCGCAGCCGCCCGGTCGCAGATTGCGGCCGCGCTCAAGCAGGTTGTGAGCACGCTCATGGAGGCTGCGGCCGCGCTCTCACCGGAGTGGGCCGCCGAAGTTGCCCTCACGACGTGGGTCCACGTCCCCATCTTTGACCGACGACGATTGAACAGTGAAATGATATTTGGGGGGCTAGTTTACTTGACACGCCGGCTGTGGACTATAGCCGACGAACCTTCTCGCGTAAGCCATATATGACGGTGCACCAAGATATTTTGTACTGCATCTCACACGGTTGGTGATAATAAACTGTGTGTGATGTACTTGATTTTTCGTCTTGATTTGAAATACGGAATGGGGTCACAGCAGCAAAGGACGGTGTTTGAATTGCTAGAATATTTGTTTGCAATGAACATAAAACTATACGAGTGTCGTGTTAAAATTTGGAATTATTCGGGGTTCGTTTGGACATTTTTATACATTAACTGAGTTTTCTAGGCATTTTATGTGCATAATTCAAATTTGAACTACATGCACATGCTCCGGTGCTCCAAAATGGGTTGAAAAATCATATGTGTGTCCTTGGGTGCATGCTTAGGTCAAATGCAAGAAATGGGAATGAATTTCAAACACCTCGGCATCGTGGCTCGGCCGCAAACGCTGAGATACTTGGTTTTGAAATTCCAGTAAATCCAAAACTCGTCTGAAATTCATGAAACTTGGCATGCTATCATGGAATGGCACCAACATGCTGTGGTAAATTTTTTGTTCCATTTGGGGTAGGTTTTGGGATAAGCTTCTCACAAACCAGACCTTCTCACAAGAAGCCTCATGGTTCCGGTAGGGAATGTGCCACCTTTGTGGACGAAACGACATTCGTTGCCTCTTCTTGCCTTGATTTTTTTCTAGAGGTAACATAGACCAATAGGAGTGTCGTGTTAAATTTTAGAATTATTCAGGGTTCATTTGGACATTTTTATACATTAACTGAGTATTCTAGGCATTTTATGTGCACAATTCAAATTTGAACTATAGGCACATGCTCCGGTGCACAAAAATGGGTTGAAAAATCATATATGTGTCCTTGGGTGCAGGCTTAGGTCCCATGCAAGAAATGGGAATGAATTTCAGACACCTCAGCATCGTGGTTCCTCCACAAACATTGAGATACTTGGTTTTGAAATTCTAGTAAATTCAAAACTCGTCAGAAATTCATGAAACTTGGCATGCTATCATGGAATGGCACCAACATGTTGTGGTAAAAAAATTGTCCCATTTGGTGCAGGTTTTGGTATAAGCTTCTCACAAACCAGAGTTTCTCACAAGAAGCCTCATGGTTCCAGTGGGGAACGTGTCACCTTTGTGGACGAAACGACATTCGTTGCCTCTTCTTGCCTTCATTTTTTTCTAGAGGCAACATAGACCAACAGGAGTGTCGTGTTAAAATTTGGAATTATTCGGGGTTCGTTTGGACATTTTTATATATTAACTGAGTTTTCTAGGCATTTTATGTGCATAATTCAAATTTGAACTACATGCACATGCTCCGGTGCACCAAAATGGGTTGAAAAATCATATGCGTGTCCTTGGGTGCATGCTTAGGTCCCATGCAAGAAATGGGAATGAATTTTAAACACCTCAGCATCGTGGCTCGGCCGCAAACGCTGAGATACTTGGTTTTGAAATTCTAGTAAATCCAAAACTCGTCTGAAATTCCTGAAACTTGGCATGCTATCATGGAATGGCACCAATATGCTGCGGTAAAAAATTTGTCCCATTTGGGGCAGGTTTTGGTATAAGCTTCTCACAAACCAGAGCTTCTGACAAGAAGCCTCATGGTTCCGGTAGGGAACGTGTCACCTTTTCGGACTAAACGACATTCGTTGCCACTTCTTGCCTTGATTTTTTTAGAGGTAACATAGACCAATAGGAGTGTCGTGTTAAATTTTGGAATTATTCGTGGTTCGTTTAGTCATTTTTATACTTTAACTGAGTTTTCTAGGCATTTTATGTGCATAATTCAAATTTGAACTGCATGCACATGCTCCTGTGCACCAAAATGGGTTGAAAAATCATATATGTGTCCTTGGTTGCATGTTTAGGTCCCATGCAAGAAATGGGTATGAATTTCAAATACCTAGGCTCTTCGTGACTCGGCCGCAAACTTGAGAACTTGGTTTTTAAATTCCTGTAAATCCAAAACTCCTCTGAAATTCATGAGACTTGGCATCGTGTCATGAAATGGCACCAACATGTTGTGGTAAAAAATTTGTCCAATATGAGAGAAGGCGCACACATTAACAGCCAAAAAATAGCTGTCACGTTATCATCACAAACGGTTGTACAGTATTATTTCAATTGTGGGCGTTCTACTAACCATTTACGTGCCACCACGCGTCCCACTTTTTTAATGGCAAGGAGGTGCCGTCCGGGCAGCTGTTTGAGTAGACGGGAGGCGTGCGAGCGAAGTCCGCGGCGCAGGCTGACCGGGAGGCGTGCGACCAGTCCTGCGCTGCGCAGGCTGACCAGGAGGCGTGTGACCAGTCCTCCTCTATGCAGGCTCACCGGGAGGCGTGCGAGCAGTACGGTGAGCAGGCTCACCAGGAAGCGAGCCCTTTGACCTCCATTGCCGCCCGCCTCGCTCTCAACTTCTCCATTAATGGCGCCCAAGCCGCTGTTTAATAGGCGGCCTTACCAATCTCTCTTCACCTCCCATTCCCCTCTCGCCCAAATCCTATCTTCCAGAGCTCCACCTACTCCATGGTGCACAAGGATCATCTGCCACTAGTCTTCCGGTTTGGTGAAGTGGACTCCGAGCTGGAGGAGATAGAAAATAAGGAGGAATGGGACCTCAGGGACATGGCCCTGAACGAGCTGGCCGCGGCGGATGGTGCCCCCGCGCCCGTCCCAGCTCCCATCCCCACGCCTGCGCCAGCGACCATCCCTGTGGCATTGACGGGCTGGTCACCGAGCACCATCGCAAAGTTGGAAGCCGCGGGCGTCAGCGAGGTCCCCGCGGACCCACGCGAGCTCGTGTACATACCAGTGCCAGCGTCCTCGCCTGTGCTCGTGCGCGCCCCAGCACGCACCGCGGCGCCGGTCCCCGTGCGCTATCCTGCACCAACCACGCCCGTGCGTGTGCGCGTGCCTGCACCCGCTGCACCCCCCTCAGCATCATGGGACGCCGCCATCGACCACTACCTCACAGCGCCGCGAGTCACCGTCCCCCCGCGCCCCGCCCGTTGATCACGCGACGAATGGCTCTTGGATTTGGATGTCCATAACATTCTGGGATGGCTTGAACACTTGAACAATGGCGTCCCGGACAACGACAACACCGGCGCAGCACACCGCCGCCACCGCTACAATTAGTTTTTTTGTTTAATATTGTATCCCGATCGTATGAATGTAAAACCACAGTGTCACTGAATGAAATCTACGGTTTTGATCAACTTAATTAGCATTTTTTCTCTGAATGTACATACTTACCAAAGTAAAAAAACATCAATGTCTTTCTCTGAATAAAACACTCAGCGCAAATGTTTCAGACTGAACACCCGTATGCAAAGCGAGAGCTGGGTTCCTTCGCAGCTAATCCAAGGGAAAAATGTGGCGCGCAGGTTTTGTGCATCTCTTCATCACAAACGTTTCAGACTGAACACCCGTATGCAAAGCAAGAGCTGGGTTCTTCATAGCTAAGCTAAGGGAAAATGTGGCTCGCAGGTTTTGTGCATCTCTTCATCGCAAACGATTTTGCATGATGACCCGTGTGCAACGACGTACAAACAATGTGGTAAGATTTGCATCTGTCATATTGGGTATATTTGCCATTTGTCAAAATGGAAAAATTGGCATTTGTTAATCTAGTAACATTGCCATTTGTCAACCTAGTACACTGCCATTTGTGATCGTCAGAAAAAAACACTGCCATTTGTCAAATTTTGTAGCTAAAAATCACTAGTACTGTAATTTTTGCAAATGAAATTCAGTAAGCATAGATTTCATTCATAGATTAAGCAGTCATTCTTTATACAAACAGTTCAACTTGACAGCTGAACCGAACAAACTTTTACCCAATTGTTGCCAACCACATACTCAAATAACCAGTTCAACTATATATACTAGCTAAATTTAAGTACGTAGTACAGTTCAACCATATCTATAGTCAGGCGAACTGAACAAAATAGCCCCTAAATACTACTACTACGGAGGGGCTTTGTACTACTTCCAGCAGCCTCTCCTCTGCCGAGCGCGCTCAGTAAGAGGCCGAGGAGGAGGAGCCTACTGATGAGCTGGAGAAGAGGAATCCGGCGCCTGCCGCTGCTGCACCTTTTGCGACGCCCAGCTCGAACGCCCTCTGCCACTCCAGACGATCCCTCTCGAAGCGGCAGGACTCCTCGTATATCTCCGCATTCCATGCCACTACGGTAGCTTCTCCTACGGTCACCGTGGCAGTAAGACGCTTGGCATGCTTGACCAGGCGCTCCTCCTTCTCCCGCACGAACTCAATGTAGCGCGCGGCAAGGTCGCTGCTGCTCGTGCGGGCCTCCACATCCCGCCTTCGGGCCGCGGTGGCGGAGCGGGTGATGACCCCGCCGGTCGATGGTGGGGTGGCGGCCACGGTGGCCGACGGTGGGGTGGCGGGCACCTCCCGCCTTCGGGCCGCGGTGGCGGAGCGGGTGATGGCCACAGCGGCCGACGATGGGGTGGCGGCCACGACGGCCACCACCCGCCTTCGGGCCGCGGTGGCGGAGCGGTCGATGGCCCTGGCAGGCTTTGGTGGTGTGGCGGCCACGGCGGCCGACGGTGGGGTGGTGGCAACGGCGGCCGGCAACAGCTGCCGTCGGGCAGCGGCGGCGGAGCGTGTGGCGGGTGTTTTGCGCACACCCAATAGGGACGCCACGGGCAGTACACGCCGCCGGGGACTGCGTCGCCGCGGTGTAGCCTCCCAACTGGAGCTGTCCTCAGACGACGGTGGAGTGGCTAAGTGACGACGATGGACCGGTGCCATTGGTGATGGTGGGAGAAGCAGACGAGATAAGCTATGGGGAGGGAGGGGAAAATGTGATGCCAACTCGCCGGCCGTGACTGTTTACATAGCAGGCCGGTAAGCACTGGGGTTTTTTGGGATTTCGCTGAGTCGGGCGGGAAGCTTGCATGGTTTGGCATGGGAACCTGCGCGGTAGTGTGGGAACGGGCTCACCGACGATTCATTAGTGCCTCTTCGAGCTAACGTTTGGCCAAAAGAATGCTTGTGCGATGCTCAAGCTTGCGCTCTAAGCCTTCTGCGGCAGCGTGGTGACAAGACGTGCGAGAGGAGGACGAAATGACACGTACACAAATGGTTTAAAAAGGTTTGCGATTTAATTACCTAGCACATGGCCGCTCTCAATGCAGCATCGCGAACGATTGTTCGCCCACTGTGTGATGTGAAACGCGACGTAGTTTCACATCACGCCGCCGGCTCGCAACTGCCGGCCGGCTTGTAGGCGGCCATTCCCTACGTGTTCAACTGCTCTATGCGTGTGGTTGCTCGCGGTTGAGGCGGCCACGGCGCGCTCTGCTCGTGTCACGCCGTGCGCGCTCTGCTCGCGTCCCTCCGCGCGTGCTGCAAGCGTTTCGGGCCGGTGCACAATCACGTATGTTCGGGGTGCCATTTGCATGCGGTTACTCCGGACGCGGCACCACGACGTAGTTACGTGCGGCAAAAACTGCCTTGCGGACGTGCCGAGAATCCCGGCCGCCCGGCCCTCATTTATTCCCACGGCCATTTACCTTCATCTGTCGCACCCCGCGACACAAAAAGCACACCCACGACGATGCATACAGAGAGGATATCCAGTGGCTCCAATGGCGCTCCCAGCGGCTGACGATGACGACGGGCGGCAGTTCACCACGCCTCATGTAGTGGACACCCACGTGAGGGGGAAGGGCCTCTCGGTGGTGTACACCAACGAGCCGGTCTCAGTGGAGAGCTCCATCCACACTATGGAGCAATTGCTTGCTGAGGACGAGTACCAAGTGGTCGGCTTCGACCTCGAGTTCTCCGGTGGTCGTACTAGGTATGATCAAAAGGTTGCTGTCGCCCAGTTGTGCATGCGCCATCACATCCTCGTCTACCACTACTCCTTCACCACAAGGCCTTGCGAGCGTTTTGCCAGGTTTATCAACAGCCCCAACTACATGTTCGCTATGGTGGACAAAGTGAACGATCTAAAGGTGCTCGAGACTACGGGCTTGGCCTGCCAGAATCTTGTCGACATCCAAGGCCAGTACAGGGACTGGGGCAGAAAGAAGGAGAAGGACTCCCTGGTTGACCTAGCCGTGGCCATCAACGACCCCTACTACAGAGGCATGAAGGATGAGTGCAAAAAGAACAAGGATGCCTGGCACGAGGCTTGGGTGCGGAGACTGGATGAAGAACATGTCAAGTACGCGGCCAAGGACGCGTACACAAGCTATGAGATGTACAGGCGGATCGTTGACATGAGGGAGTGCCTCCTTCCTGTGGATGATGAGGGATCGAGCCACGAGTAGTGGCGGCAGCGTCACAAGAAGTAGATGATTAGATGATCGTTTCTCCTAGTTTAGAATGCATGTAATTGTTTATTGAGGTGTGTGTGAATGTTTTGTATAGTCGCCTATGTAATTGGATGTTTAATTTGGTTATATATGTTGTTCTTCTGTAGACTGAGCAAATTACATCGCAGACGGACTAAACTAGGGAACCCGTCGGTGATGATTTCCTCAATCGCTGACAATTGTATACAAGCAAACGTTTGCCCACAACACACACGGGTTTTTAGCAGGAATCGTCCGTGTTGTTATCCGTCTTCCCACACATTTTGGATTACTGACCTGTTTGCCGCGTATCACACACACCTTGTTAAGTTGGACCGTTTTTGTTGTGTTGGGTAATCGCAAACAGTTCATCCGAGTGAACCGCATGCCGTGCATCGCACACACCTTGAACTGGCTGCCCGTTTTTGTTGTGTTGGATAATCACAAACAGTTCATCCAAGTGAACTGTATGCCGTGTATCGCACACACCTCGAACTGGCTGACCGTGTTTGTTGTTCTGGCTTATCGCAAACAGTTTGTATGGACCAACTGTATGCCACGTATCGCACACGCGTCTCTAATCTGAATCATTTTTTATGTCTCTGGCATCACAAATAGTTCGTCTTATTTAGGATGGTTTTATTACTACACCGTTTGCGATGCATGCAGCGCACACAGTTTGGTCGTGGGGTCTCTGATTCGTGTGTCGCGTTAGCGGTCGCCTGCAGTAGTGATGCATCTATGGTATTAAGTTCATAACAAACAGAGTAACGCCTTAATGAAGATGACATGATGTAGACAAAGTAAACTCAATCAATATGAATAAACCCCATCGTTTTATCCTTAATGGCAACAATACAAATATGTGTCTTGTCCCCGACTTTGTCACTGGGATATAGAGCACCGCAAGATTGAACCCATTACAAAGCACCTCTCCCACTAAAGATAAATCAATCTAGTTCGCCAAACCGAATGGATAGATCGAAGAGAAATACAAAGTTATAACAATCATGCATAATAAAGTTCAGAAAAGACTCAATTACTTTCAATGAACAATCTGATCATAAACCCACAATTCATCGGATCCCAACAAACACACCGCAAAAGAAGATTACATCGGATAGAACTCCAAGAAGATCGAGGAGAACATGGTATTGAAGATCAAAGAGAGAGAAGAAGTCATCTAGCTACTATCTATGGACCCGTAGGTCTGTGGTGAACTACTCACACATCATCGGAAGCGCAGCAAGGTTGATGTAGAAGCCCTCCGTGATCGATTCCCCCTCCGGCAGATTACTGGAAAAGGCCTCCGAATGGGATCACGGAAGAACAAAAGCTTGCGGTGGCGAAAAAGTTATATCGTCTTTTGTTCTGTTGGTTTGGGAATATTTGGGAATTTATAGGCTTGGAATTAGGTCAAACGGAGCTGCGTGGGGCCCACAAGCTCAGGGGGGCGCGCCTACCCCCTGGGGCGCGCCCCTCGAGCTTGTGGCTCTCTCGTACCTCTTATGGCCACCTCCCAAAGCTTCTAGGGTCCCTTCTGGTCTAGAAAAAATTAATCTAAAGATTTTTTCCTTTTGGACTTTATTTGATGTTGATTTAATGAAAAGCCAAAAACACGCAAAAAACTGGAACTGGCACTGGGCACTGGGTTAAATAGGTTAGTCCCAAAAAATGATATAAAATAGCATATAATTGCATATAAAGCATCCAAGATTGATAATATAATAACATGAAACAATAAAAAATTATAGATACATTGGTGACGTATCAGTGGCTCCCACATCGGGTCATGTGCCCTTGTCGGAAAAGCTTTCAGGCAAGGTTTTTACTGGCCGACAGCCCTCCAAGACGCAACGGCGAAGGTAACAAGACACGAAGCTTGCTAGTTCCATGCCAAGAACATACATCAGTCATCTCAAACACTTCAAACAATTCCTCTCCCCTAGCCCTTCTCGGTCTGGGGGCTCGACATCCTCGGCCCTTTCCCCCGTGCAACCGGGGGCTTCGAGTTCTTGTACGTAGCAATCGACAAGTTCACAAAGTGGCCTGAGGTAGAGCCGGTGAGGAAGGTCACAACATAGTCAGCTATCAAGTTTTTCAAAGGATTTGTTGCTCGTTTTGGCATACCCAATAGGATCATCACCGACAAGGGCACCCAATTCACAAGTCACGCCTTCACAGCATACTACCAAGAGCTTGGCAGCAAGATCTGTTGTGCTTCTGTTGCTCACCCGAGAAGCAATGGACAGGTAGAGAGGGCTAATGCTGAAGTGATGCGAGGTCTCAAGACCAGAACTTTCGACAAGCTACACAAGTGTGGTAGGCGCTGGATAGACGAGTTGCCGGAGGTTCTTTGGTCTCTCAGGACAACACCAAATCGAGCTATCGGCCAGACACCCTTCTCCCTTGTATATGGTGCAGAAGCGGTGCTCCCCATGGAACTCAGATACGGATCATCTCGAGTCCAAGCTTTCGATGAAGTAGATCAAGAAGAGCTGAGGCATGATGATGCTACGCTCATCGAGGAAGATCGTCTCTGGGCTGATGTGCGTGTTGCATGTTACCAGCAAGCTTTGCGCCGCTATCATAGCTGCAAGGTGCATGCAGGAAGCTTCAGGAAGGCGACCTTGTTCTTCGTCGGATTGAGTCCGCAAAGGGATCAAACAAGTTGACGCAGAAGTGGGGAGGCCCTTATTGGGTAGTTCAAGTCACTAGACCTGGCTCAGTCTGTCTAGAGATCGAAGATGGCACCCCCAGTGCAAAACTCATGGAACATTGATCATCTTCACAAATTCTACCCATAAGGCGCGGTTGCCGGGCCTCCTGGCAACCTCTTTTGTATAAGTTGGCCGGCAAGGCATGTAATCCTTTGTACAGAGCCGGGCACAGAACCCATGTGTAGTGAAATAAAGCTACGTGTTTCACAACTCTTTGTCAAAGTACATATTTATTTATGTATGTCAAGTGCAATGTTGTGTTACATTCTACCTTGTATGAAATGATTAACGAACCGACAAGGGTTCTAGCCTACTCATCTCTTTTTCTCAAAGGCAGAAGGGTTCCTTCGCGTGCAAGTTTCCCGGGGGGAGTAGTGGTGTAGAAACCCAATGACGTTCAAGATATCATCAAGTACAAGAAGCACAACGAAGAAAGTTAAGTTGCAAAACTTTGTAACAAATTTCTTTGTTGTT
This sequence comes from Elymus sibiricus, assembly GCA_039707655.1. Lineage (NCBI taxonomy): Eukaryota > Viridiplantae > Streptophyta > Magnoliopsida > Poales > Poaceae > Elymus > Elymus sibiricus. The sequence goes on from CM077668.1 coordinate 205,423,335, forward strand.
ATTGCCATTTTCCTTGAACAATTTCTGTCTTTGTATGAAAAACCTGCACGCAAAGGAACCTTGTCGGGATTGGTTGCACTCTTACTTGTTTCGAGTCCACTCAACAATGTGAGTAGCGGCGCCAAGACCAGGAAGTGATTAACTGTACCGAGAAGTGGCATTTTCGGCAAGTCGCTAAGGACCCGTTCCTCAAGCGTTGTCGGCTAGAATGTGCGCATCGGGAAGGTTTTCCGGCAAGCGTCGGGCACAATAATTACAAAGGAAAAATAACACAAGGAAGATGCATACATTCATTCTGAGCATAAAGTTATATCATACATATAACAGAACAGGCCTAACTTAGGGATAAATGTATCTTTACATGGCAGCTGCCAGAACAAAGGCATAAATTTAATTCTTGAGTTTGCCTTGAACCCGGCTGCAGCTTTTGGCGATTTCAGCAGCTGAGGTGTCGATGTTGTCGGGAGTCTTCTTAAGGATCATGGAGAGGTCGACACCAGGGTTGTAGTGCACCAGTTTGGTGAAGATCCTCAGGAAAGCACTGCGTACAAGTGTGCGCGCTTCATCAACAAATTTCTTTGCGCAGCCCTTGTGATGTGCGTCCAATGCCGCCAAGATGCCCTCGAAGAATAGAGTTAGCGTCACGCTTGCCGGTTGGTGGGAGCTCTGCTCGAAGCTCCAAGTTCCCATATCCATAACGGCCAACTGCTTGGTGATGCGCTCAGCAAAATCGACAAGCCGGCTAGTCCTGAAAGCCACAGAGTTCTGCAACTACACAAACTTCTCTTCGGCGTCAGTTAGAAGGACCTTGGTCTCCTCCAATTCCTTTGTCAGGAGTCGATTCTTGGCATTGGCATCGTTAAGAGATTTTTCCGAGCCGGAGAGTCAGGACAACAGGTCTTCTGTGGCATTTGTGGCAGACTGGAGCTCGCTGTTTTTGGTTGCCAGTGAAGTTTGAATCTCCGCAAAGATGTGGGCGTCCTTCCGAGATGACTCCATGAGAGTAGTGATATCTTCATTTCTGGTGGTCAGCTCTGCTTCAAGTTCTTTGATCCTGGATTCAAGTTGGACCTTGACAGCATCTGTAGCATCCACAACATCAAGGGCCTCTTTGAACTTGCCGGCAAGTTCTGTGGCTTGAGCTTGAAGGGCTTCTTGGTGTTTCCGCTCCAGTTCCTAAGTACCCTTGGCAAGGAGAGATTGGATTTCGTCATCTTTGGCACGAAGTTTGGCGGCAAGATCTGCTTCTCTAACGGCAAGATCCTCCTCATGAGAGTCGAGGGCAATCTTGCGTTCAACCAAAGCAGCGTTGGTAGCCGCAACTATCTTGTCGGCCTCTTCCCTGGCCATGTCAGCGGTAGCTTGCTCCAGAGTAAAAGCTTTCCTGGCAGCGGCAAGCTAGGATTCATGTTGTTTGATGTTCAAGATCCGGTCTTCATACCACTTGTGGGCCACCTCGATCTTCTCCTTCAACTTCTTCTCGGCCATCTCCATGACGAGTTGTTGTGTTTGAAGCTTCTCCCAACGCTTGATGTAGTGCTCTTGCATGTCCATGAAGCCATCGCCCATGGCCTTTAGGAAGGCAAGATCTGCAGCATTGTCATTGGCGACGCGCACCTCTTCGGTGCTCTGAGACATGGGCATGATGACCTCGTCCTCCACATGCTCGAGGGCATTATCTCCGGCACCAGATGAGCTGGGGGCTTCAGATTCATGCGGCTGGCCCAAGATCATCAAGAAATCTCTCATTGGAGGAGCAACATATTTAGATGGTTGGTCGCTAGCAGCCGACAAGGTATTGTCGGCTGCCCCCACATCTATGTCCATGTCAGCGCTTGGCGCTCCTGGGGCAGAAATGTCACCAGTGGCCTTGGTGGCCACATCTGTGGCCACCTTGGCGGCCTCCTCTGCGGCATTCTTGGTGGCCTCTTCTGCAGCAGCCTTGTCGGTCTCTGACACAGCGATTCTATTGGCCTCTTTGGTGGCGCTCTTTGCAATCCCTTCAACATCAACAGATATATTCATATCTTCTGGTGGAGGTGGATCTGCGAGGATGGAGAAGATAGAAACAAAGTTCAAGATTCAAGCCAAGAAGAAAAAGCAAATAAGATTAGTAGCGGAAGAGAAGCGCTTAAGGAAAGTTGATTACCTATGTTGGTTTGTTGAGGGAAGACAGCTTCCTCTCTGGCAACATTTGTTACCGTCGCCTGGCTGCGTCGTCAGTGTGGACGGGCTCTTCAACGGTGGTCCTTCCCGGCGAGCTGCTCTCTGGGATGGCAGTGGATGAAGAATTCACCAAGGGATCAGTTTCTTGGCGCTCTTCTTCTTGACGGCCACCTTTCGTCCCCTTGTCAGCTTCGGTGGTTGGAGCGTCAGTCGTGGTGCTTGCCACCGGGTATTGAACAACAATCTCCGGAGTTGCTGTTCCCCGATCAGAGCTTGTCGCCGGTTCGCTTGTTTCAGCGGTTCTTGGCCTCTTTCGAGACCTATGTTGTAGTGGCTCCTCATCCCTGCAAGGGCAAAAAATACAACATGTCAAATCGACAAACAACAAGTAATCAAGAAGTACAATGAGTAGAGGAAGAAGCAAGTACTTACTCTTCTTGTTCCTCCTCAGAAAGGCGAGAAAGATTCCAGTACGCTTGATTTTCTCTACCAAAGGTTGGGGCTGGATGTGGGGAAGACCAGATGTGCTCCTCTGCTACTGAAGCTGGGGGCTGAGAAGTTCTTGCTTCCTCCGCAGTTGATGGAGTCCGTTGCCGGGAAGATGGGCGCTTGCGCTGTTGCTGGGGAGGTTTCTGTCGAGAAGTTTGAACTGATGTGTCTGTGCCGGCAAGCTCACTGCTTGCTGGTTCGTCATGCGTCTGCTTCTTCTTGGTTTGTCGTCTTGGAGCAGTGGACCTTGTTCAAGCAGGAGGAGCAGGGGGCTCTTCGTCCTTGTCCTCCTCCTCCACACGCTCTTCAGCATGCTCCTCTTCACTGGGCTGCTCGTCGGCGTGCTCTTCTCCACCCTCCCACGTCTCCACACGCTCCTCGTCGCCTTCAGGCTTGTCGGGATGCTCCTCCTCTTTGGTGTTGGCAACCACTGCCTTGGAGTGCGTCGCCTTCTTCAATTCCTCTGCCCTCAAGGTGATGAACTCAAGCTCATCGTCCTTGGTGGGGTGGATCATGTCATTTTCCTCTCGAGTTAGTGCTTCTATATTGGTAAGCCATGCCGCCACCTCGGCCTTGTCGGGCACCATCCAGTGAGCCTCAATGCCTTGGGTGTTGCATGCCGGGATCATCGCCAAGATAGAATCTCTGGCTTTGTTGTTGCACAGTGGGATCATTGTTGCCAGCAAGGTGAACTGGCAGCCCTTGTTGAAGAGTTGGCAGATAAGCCAATAGTGCTTCATCATAGTCAGATTGTTGTGGAGACCTGGGTGTAGCCGCATCGTGTCGGCTGGGTTATTGTACTCCCAAGCTCGTCGGCCTCCCCTCTACTGAAGTGGAGCGATTCGACGTCAGAGGAAAACTGCTCCGACCATCTCGATTGTCAGGCCGGCAGTCTTGAGCATTGCAATTCTGTCCAGAGCTAGACCAAACATGTTATCCTTGAGGCCCACATCAATCTAGCGCTGGTTCCTCCGGATCTTCTCAGTTCTGGAATTGCAGTATGCCGGGAAGTCCGCCTATTTAATCCAGCACCATTCTGCCCTCCATTCATGCCACTTGATGTGCAGTTTGCCGTCAAGTACTAATTATTCATCCCTGTCCTTGGAATCCAAGGACACTGTCGGACAGGGCGTCGCCGCTCTCAATTTGGGGGATGAAGAAATGGTGGAAAAGGGGCACATTGGGCATGATCCCCATGAAGTTTTCACAAAGGTGGGCAAACACAGACATGCAAGTGATGGCGTTCGGGGCAAAATCAAGCAATTTGAATCCATACGACAACATGATTTCATCGAAGAAATCTAAGAAGGGGGGACACAGCCCGCAGTAAAAATAGCCAACGAAGAATGGGTACTTATCATCTGTGCGGGGGAGATCTACTGGTAGCGCTTCGTGATGGGGAGCGTTGCATGAAAATAAAAAAATTACCTACGAACACCTAAGATCTAATCTAGGAGATGCATACCAATGAGAGGGGAGTGTGTCTACATACCCTTGTAGACCGAAAGCGTTAGCGTCATAACGCGGTTGATGTAGTCATACTCTTCACGATCTAATGACGATCCAATCCGATCTAGTGCCAAACGGACGGCACCTCCGAGATTAGCACACATTCAGCTCGATGGCGTCCTCTCCTTCTCGATCCAGCAAGCAAGGGGGAGGAGGTAGATGAGATTGGAACCAACACAGCGGCGTGGTGGTGGTGGCAGCAGCGGAACTCCGGCAGGGCTTCGCCAAGCGCGTACCGAGGAGAGTTGGGAGGAGTTGGGAGCGACGGAGGGCAAGGTTGAAGGGGTACAGCCCCCTGCGCCCCTCCCCACTATATATAGGGGTGAGGGGGAGGGGCGCCGGCCCTAGCCCATCCTCCAAGGGAGGGGGCGGCAGCCCTAGGGGGTGGCTTGCCCACCAAGCCAGATGGGGCGCCTCCCACCCCTAGGGTTTGCCCACCCTTGGCGCATGGGCCTGGTGGGGGGCTGGTGCGCCTGGCCCAACTAGGCCAGGGCACCCGCCTACAGCCCACGTGGGCCCCCGGGGTGGGTGGACCCCCCCGGTGGACCCCCGGAGCCTTTCGGTGACTCCGGTACACTGCCGACATGCCCCTGAACCTTTCCGGTGACCAAAATAGGACTTCCCATATATAAATCTTTACCTCCGAACCATTCCAGAGCTCCTCGTGATATCCGGGATCTCATCCGGGACTCCGAACAACCTTCAGATTTTCCACTGCTAATATCTCAATGCTACTCTAGCGCTACCGAACGTTAAGCGTGCGACCCGACGGGTTCGGGAACATGTAGACATGACCGAGACTCCTCTCCGGTCAATAACCAATAGCGGGACCTAGGTGCCCATATTGATTCCTACATATTCAACGAAGATCTTTATCGGTTGAACCATGATGTCAAGGATTCAGTCAATCCCGTATGCAATTCCCTTTGTCTGGTGATATGTTACTTGCCAGAGATTCGATCGTCGGTATCTCCATACCTAGTTCAATCTCGTTACCGGCAAGTCTCTTTACTCGTTCCGTAATACAAGATCCCATGACTAAACGCATTAGCCACATGAAGCTTCTTGTGATGTTGTATTACCAAGAGGGCCCGGAGATATCTCTCTGTCACACGGAGCGACAAATCCCAGTCTCGATCCATGCAACCCAACAGACACCTTCGGAGATACCTGTAGAGCACCTTTATGAGCACCCAGTTACGAAGTGACGTTTGATAGCACACAAAGTATTCCTCCGGTATCCAGGAGTGACATGATCTCATGGTCTAAGGAACTGATACTTGACATGAAGAAAGCTATAGCAAATAACTAAATGATCTGATGCTAAGCTTATGGTTGGGTCTGTCCATCACATCATTCTCCTAATGATGTGATCTCGTTATCAAATGACAAATCATGTCTATGGTCAGGAAACCATAACCATCTTTGATCAACGAGCTAGTCTAGTAGAGGCTTACTAGGGACACTATATAGTTTATGTACTCACACATGTATTAGGTTTCCGGTTCAATACAATTCTAGCATGAATAATAAACATTTATCATGAACGAGGAAATATGATAATAACCATTTTATTATTTCCTGTAGGGCATATTTCCAACAGTCTCCCACTTGCACGAGAGTCAATAATCTAGTTTACATCGTAATGAATCTAACACCCATGGAGTCTTGGTGCTGATCATGTTTTGCTCGTGGAAGAGGTTTAGTCAATGGGTCTGCCACATTCATTTCTGTATGTACTTTGGAAAGTTCTATGTCTCCATCCTTAATGTAATTACGAATGGAGTTCAAGTGGCGCTTGATGTGCTTTGTCTTCTTGTGAAACCTGGGCTCCTTGGCAATGGCAATGGCACCAGTGTTGTCACAAAAGATAGTCATTGGATCCGATGCACTAGGTATTACTCCAAGATCGGATATGAACTCCTTCATCCAGACTCCTTCTTGCGCTGCTTCCGAAGTAGCTATATATTCTGCTTCACATGTAGATCCCGCTATGACGCTTTGCTTGGAACTGCACCAACTGACTGCTCCACCATTCAATATAAATACGTATCCAGTTTGAGACTTAGAGTCATCTGGATCTGTGTCGAAGCTAGCATCGACGTAACCTTTTACGACGAGCTCTTCATCACCTCCATAAATGAGAAACATGTCCTTAGTCCTCTTTAGGTACTTAAGGATATTCTTGACCGCTGTCCAGTGATCTACTCCTGGATCACTTTGGTACCTCCCTGCCAGACTTATGGCAAGGCACACATCAGGTCTGGTACACAGCATGGCATACATTATAGAGCCTATGGCTAAGGCATAGGGGACGACTTTCATCCTTTCTCTTTCTTCTGTCATGGTCGGGCTTTGAGTCTTACTCAACTTCACACCTTGCAACACAGGCAAGAACCCCTTCTTTGACTGGTCCATTTTGAACTTCTTCAAAATCTTGTCAAGGTATGTGCTTTGTGAAAGTCCTATTAGGCGTCTTGATCTATCTCTATAGATTTTAATGCCCAATATGTAAGCAGCTTCACCCAGGTCTTTCATTGAAAAACTCTTGTTCAAATAACCTTTTATGCTTTCTAGAAATTTTATATCATTCCCAATCAATAATATGTCATCCACATACAGTATTAGAAATGCTACAGAGCTCCCACTAACTTTCTTGTAAATACAAGCTTCTCCGAAAGTTTGTATAAAACCAAAAGTTTTGATCACCTCATCAAAGCGTATATTCCAACTCCGAGATGCTTGCACCAGTCCATAGATGGATCGCTGGAGCTTGCAAACTTTGTTAGCACCTTTAGTATCGACAAAACCTTCCGGTTGCATCATATACAACTCTTCCTTAAGAAACCCGTTAAGGAACGCTGTTTTGACATCCATCTGTCAGATTTCATAATCATAAAATGCGGCAATTGCTAACATAATTCTAACAGACTTCAGCATCGCTACGGGTGAGAAAGTCTCATCGTAGTCAACTCCTTGAACTTGTCGAAAACCCTTTGCAACAAGTCAAGCTTTATAGACGGTGACATTACCGTCAGCACCTGTCTTCTTCTTAAAAAATCCATTTGTTCTCAATGGCTTACCGATCATCGGGTAAGTCTACCAAAGTCCATACTTGGTTCTCATACATGGATCCAATCTCGGATTTCATGGCCTCTAGCCACATGATGGAAGGGCTCATCATTGCTTCTTCATAGTTCGTAGATTCGTCGTTGTCTAACAACATGACTTCCAGGACGGGATTACCATACCACTCTGGTGCGGAACATACCCTGGTCGACCTACGAAGTTTAGTAGTAACTTGATCCGAAGTTTCATGATCATCATCATTAGCTTCCTCTCCGGCTGGTGTAGGCATCATGGGAACTTCTTTCTGTGATGTGCTACTTTCCAATGCGAGAGAAGGTAAAATTACCTCATCAAGTTCTACTTTCCTCCCACTCACTTCTTTCGAGAGAAACTCCTTCTCTAGAAAGGACCCATTCTTGGCAACAAAGATTTTTCCCTCGGATCTGTGGTAGAAGGTATACCCAATGGTTTCCTTAGGGTATCCTATGAAGACACACTTCTCCGCTTTGGGTTCGAGCTATCAGGCTGAAGCCTCTTGACATAAGTGTCGCATCCCCAAACTTTAAGAAACGATAGCTTAGGTTTCTTACCAAACCATAATTCATACGGTGTCATCTCAACGGATTTAGACAATGCCCTGTTTAAAGTGAATGTGGCTGTCTCTAATGCATAACCCCAAAACGATAGTGGCAAATCGGTAAGAGACATCATAGAAGGCGACATATCCAATAGAGTACGATTACGACGTTCGGACACACCATTACGTTGTGGTGTTCCAGGTGGTGTGAGCTGTGAAACGATTCCACATTGTCTTAAATGCATACCAAAGTCGTAACTCAAATATTCACCTCCACGATCAAATCGTAGAAATTTAATTTTCTTATTACGATGATTCTCTACTTCACTCTAAAACTCCTTGAACTTTTCAAATGTTTCAGACTTGTGTTTCATTAAGTAAATATACACATATATACTCAAATCATCCGTGAGGGTAAGAAAATAACGATATCCACCATGCGCTTCAACACTCATCGGACCGCATACATCGGTATGTATTAGTTCCAACAAGTCACTTGCCCGCTCCATTGTTCCGGAAAACGGGGTTTTAGTCATCTTGCCCATGAGGCATGGTTCACATGTCTCAAATGATTCATAATCAAGAGATTCCAAAAATCCATCAGCATGGAGTTTATTCATGCGCTTTACACCAATATGACCTAAGCGGCAGTGCCACATGTATGTGGTACTACCATCATTAACTTTGCATCTTTTGGCATCGATATTATGAATATGTGTATCACCACGATCGAGATTCAACAGAAATAAACCAGTCACAAGGGGTGCATGACCGTAAAAGATATTATCCATATAAATAGAACAACCATTATTCTCTGACTTAAATGAATAACCGTCTCACAATAAACAAGATCCAGATATAATGTTCATGCTTAACGCAGGCACCAAATAACAATTATTCAGGTTCAAAACTAATCCCGAAGGTAAACGTAGAGGGAGCGTGCCGACGGCGATCACATCAACCTTGGAACCATTTCCGACGCGCATCGTCACCTCGTCCTTAGCTCGTCTCTGTTTATTTCGCAGCTCCTGCTTTGAGTTACAAATATTAGCAACCGAACCAGTATTAAATACCCAGGCGCTACTATGGGCACTAGTAAGGTACAGATCAATAACATGTATATCAAATATACCTTTTTTGATGTTGCCAGCCTTCTTATCTGCCAAGTACTTCGGGCATTTTCGCTTCCAATGACCATTCCCCTTGCAATAGAAGCACTCAGTCTCAGGTTTGGGTCCAGCCTTGGGTTTCTTCACGAGATCGGCAACTGGCTTGCCATTATTCTTGAAGTTCCCTTTCTTTCCCTTGCCTTTCTTCTTGAAACTGGTGGTCTTGTTGACCGTCAACACTTGATGTTCTTTCTTGATTTCTACCTCGACGGCCTTAAGCATCGCGAAGAGCTCAGGGATCGTCTTTTCCATCCCTTGCATGTTATAGTTCATCACAAAGCTCTTGTAGCTCGGTGGCAGTGACTGGAGAACTCTGTTAATCGCTACTTCTTCCGGAAGATTAACTCCCAACTGGTTCAAGCGGTTGAAGTACCCAGACATCTTGAGTACGTGCTCACTAACGGAGCCGTTCTCCTCCATCTTGCAGCTAAAGAACTTGCCAGAGGTTTCATACCTCTCGAACCGGGCGTGAGCCTGCAATACCAATTTCAGCTCCTGGAACATCTCATATGCTCTGTGGTGCTCAAAACGCCTTTGGAGCCCCGGTTCTAAGCCGTAAAGCATGGCGCACTGAACTATCGAGTAGTCATCAGAACATGCCTACCAGACGTTCATAACATCTACAGGCAACGCTTGAGGGGGTGCATCACCAAGCGGTGCATCAAGGACATATACTTTCTGTGCAACAGTGAGGACAATCCTCAAATTACGGACCCAGTCCGCATAGTTACTTCCATCATCTTTCAACTTAGCTTTCTCTAGGAACGCATTAAAATTCAGGGGAGCTACAGCACGAGCCATTGATCTACAACATTAATTTGCAAAGACAATTAGACTAAGTTCATGATAATTGGTTCTGTTAATCAAATTACTAAAGAACTCCCACTTAAAACAACATCCCTCAAGTTGTCTAAGTGTTACATGATCCAAATCAACTAACCCATGTCTGATCATCACGTGAGATGGGGAAGTCATCAATGGTGAACATCTCCATGTTGATCATATCTACTATATGACTCATGTTCGACCGTTTGGTCCTCCGTGCTCCGAGGCCATGTCTGTACATGCTAGGCTCGTCAAGTTTAACCCAAGTATTCCGCATGTGTAAAAATGGCTTACACCCGTTGTATGCGAACGTAGAGTCTATCACACCCGATCATCATGAGGTGCTTCGAAACGACAAACTTTCGCAATGGTGCATACTTAGGGAGAACACATTTTATCTTGAAATTAAGTGAATGGATCATCTTATAATGCTACCATCGTCCTAAGCAAAATAAGATGCATAAAAAGATAAACATCACATGCAATCAATATGTGACATGACATGGCCATCATCATCTTTGTGCTTTTGATCTCCATCTCCAAAGCACTGGCATTATCTCTATCGTCACCGGCATGACACCATGATCTCCATCATGATGATCTTGATACGTCTCCAACGTATCTATAATTTTTGATTGTTCCATGCAATTATAGTATCAATCTTGGATGTTTATTATGCAATTATATATCATTTTTTGGGACTAACCTATTAACCTAGTGCCCAGTGCCAGTTGCTGTTTTTGCCTGTTTTTTGCTTTTCAGAAAATCAATATCAAACAGAGTCCAAATGGAGAAAAAACTTTGGATTATTTTTTTCTGGACCAGAAGAGTCGCGAGGGAGTGACAAGCCCGGAGGGCGCGCCCAGGGGGGTAGGCACGCCCCCCAGGCTTCTGGGCCCCTCGTGGCACATCTTGACCTAATTCCAAGCCTATAAATTCTCAAATATTCCCCATATACCAAAGAGCAACCTCGAATAACTTTTCCACCGCTGCAAGCCTCTATTCTTCCTCGAACCCATCTGGAGGCCTTCTCCGGTAATCTGCCGAAGGGGGAATCGATCATGAAGGGCTTCTACATCAACCTTGCTGCCCTTCCGATGATGTGTGAGTAGTTTACCATAGGCCTATAGGTCCATAGCTAGTAGCTAGATGGCTTCTTCTCTCTCTTTGATCTTCAATACAATGTTCTCCTCGATGTTCTTGGAGTTCTATTCGATGTAATTTTCTTTTGCGGTGTGTTTGTTGGGATCCGATGAATTGTGCGTTTATGATCAGAATATTCAAGAGAAATATTTGAGTCTTTTCTGAACTTATTTATGCATGATTGTTATAGCTTTGTATTTCTCTCCGATCTATCTGTTTGGTGTGGCCAACTAGATTGATTTATCTTGCAATGGGAGAGGTGCTTTGTGATGGGTTCAATCTTGCGGTGCTCTATCCCAGGGACAGAAAGGGACAAGAACGTATTTGTATTGTTGCCATTAAGGATAAAATGATGGAGTTTATTCATATTGCTTGAGTTTACTTTGTCTACATCATGTCATCTTGCTTAAGGCGTTACTCTGTTTACATTAACTTAATACCCTAGATGCATGCTGGATAGCGGTCGATGGGTGGAGTAATAGTAGTAGATGCAGGCAGGAGTCGGTCTACTTGTCTCGGACGTGATGCCTATATACATGATCATTGCCATGAATTCATCATAACTATGCGCTTTTCTATAAATTGCCCAATAGTAATTTGTTTACCCACCGTATCTTATGCGTTCGAGAGAGAAGCCTCTAGTCAAAACTATGGCCCCCGGGTCATTTATACATCATATATAAAAACAAAAATACCTTGCTGCAATTTTATTTATTTTATTTTCTTTTGCAATTTACTTTATCTATCTATCACTATCCAAATTAATCCTTGCAAGTAACCGCCAAGAGGATTGACAACCCTCTTGTTTGCGTTGGCTGCAAGTATTTGCTTTTGTGTGTGTAGGTGCTGCTAACGAGGTTCTGTGTGGTTCTCCTACTGGATTGATAACCTTGGTTCTTAACTGAGGGAAATCTTATCTCTACTGTACTGCATCATCCTCTCCTCTTCGGGGAAATCCCAACGCAGGTCACAAGTAGCAGGAAGAATTTCTGGCGCCGTTGCTGGGGAGACATCACCAAAACCTATCAAGTACCTTTGCATAAACTACCATCTACTTTCTCTTATTTTCACTTGCCTCTCATTTTCATCTCCCCCACTTCTAAAACAATTTTACAAAAACACAAAAATATTTTTGTTTGCTTGTTTGCTAGTTTGCTTGCTTTGTCGCTATGTCTCAAGAAAACACCAAATTGTGTGATTTTTTCCAATACTAATAATAATGATTTTATTAGTACTCCAATTGCTCCTCCCGCCACTAGTGCGGAGTCGTGTGATATTAATGTTGCTTTGCTTAATTTTGTTATGAAAGAACAATTTTCTGGTAGTCCTAATGAAGATGCTGCATCCCATCTTAATACTTTCGTTGAACTTTGTGCTACGCAAAAGAAGAAATATGTGGATAATGATATTGTCAAATTGAAATTATTTCCGTTCTCACTACGAGATCGTGCTAAAACTTGGTTTTCATCCTTGCCTCGAAATAGTATTGATTCTTGGGATAAGTGTAAGGATGCTTTTATTGCCAAATATTTTCCTCCCGCTATCTTAGAAATCAAATAATGAATTTTAAGCAACTTGAGCATGAACATGTTGCACAATCTTGGGAGAGAATGAAATTAATGATAAGAAATTGCCCCACTCATGGTTTAAACTTGTGGATGATCATACAAAAAATTTGTTTCTAGAAATCTTCTAGACTCTGCCGCAGGTGGTACTTTTATGGAAATTACATTGGGAGAAGCTACAAAACTCCTTGATAATATTATGATGAATTATTCTCAATGGCACACCGAAAGAACTCCAACTGGTAAGAAGGTAAATTCTGTTGAAGAAATTAATACTTTGAGTGATAAGATGGTGCTCTTATGAAAATGGTTGCTAGTAAAAGTTCTCATGTTGATCCTAATGATGTGCCATTATCTACTTTGATTGAGAAAAATAATGATGCTATTGATGTGAATTTTTTCTCTAGAAATAATTTCAATAACAATGCCTATAGGGGTAATTTCAATCCTAGACCGTTTCTTGGAAATTCCTCTAATAATTATGGTAATTCCTATGGTAATCCATATAATAATAATAGGATACCCTCTGATCTTGAAAGTAATATTAAAGAATTTATTAATTCTCAAAAGATTTTCAATGCCATGGTAGAAGAAAAATTGAATAAAGTTGATGACATGGCTAGGAACATGGATAGAATTGATCATGATGTGGATACTCTTAAAATTAAAATTTTGCCACCCAAGCATGATATAAATGAGTCTATTAAAGCTATCTATGTCTCCATTAATGAAAGTAAAGAAAGAACCGCTAGGTTGAGAGCTAAGCGAGAATTCTTAGAGAAAGTTATTCCACCCGGTTTTTATCATAGTAATGATGAAGATATTAAAATGATTGGTGTCTCACCTATTGAATCTTTATTTAGTAATATTAAACTTGATGAAAAAGGTACTGAAGATGAGTCAACTTTAGCTAGAAGGCGTCCCAATTATTTGGAGGGTGAAGATCTTAATGATAAAAATGATAAAAGTGGGTTTGGAGAGGTCAAAACTTTAAATAGTGATGTACCCACTACTTTGGATTACAAGGACTTTAATTATGATAATTTCTCTTTATTTGAATGTATTTCCTTGTTGTGATCCATGATTAACTCACCTAATGCCTATGAACAAAATAAGGCTTTTACTAAACATATTGTAGAAGCTATGATAAAAGCTCATGAAGAAAAGCTTGAGTTGGAAGTTTCAATACCTAGAAAATTACATGACGAATGGGAACCTACTATTAAATTTAAAATTAAAAATTATGAATGTAATGCTTTGTGTGATCTAGGTGCTAGCGTCTCTACTATACCAAAATCTTTATGTGACGTGCTAGGTCTCACCGATATGGATGCTTGTTCCCTTAATTTACATGTAGCGGATTCCACTATTAAAAAACCATTGGGTAGAATAAATGATTTTCTTATTCTTGCTAATAGGAATTATGTACCCCTGGATTTTATTGTGCTTGATATTGAATGCAATATGTCTTGCCCTGTAATACTTGGAAGGTCTTTCCTACGAACCATAGGTGCTATTGTTGATATGAAAGAAGGTAATATAAGATTCCAATTCCCATTAAAGAAAGGGATGGAACACTTCCCTAGAAAGAAAATTAATCCACCATATGAATCTATTATGAGGGCCACCTATGGAATTAATTTGAAGGATGATAATACTTGAAACTATGCATTATGCCTAGCTAGGGTCATAAAACAATAGCGCTTGTTGGGAGGCAAACCAATATTTATCTTTATTGCAATTTTTTTATTGTGTCACACAATTGTAGCCTCTGTTATGATAGTGTTTTTATCTTTTAATTAGTGTTTGTGCCAAGTAATACCTTTGGGATGATTTGGATGATAGTATAATTGATGCTGTTTGAAAACAGAAAGTTTTGAGTCCAGTGCTGGATTTTTGGTTCTGTACTGGAGCGTGATACAATTCTGAATTTTTTACACAGTATTGGTATATGAATTTTTTACGTTGTCCTAATATTTCAGAATTTTTGGAGTTACATAAGTATATCTTTTAAATAGATCTTTACAGACTGTTCTGTTTTAGACAGATTCTGTTTTTGCTGTATAGTTTGCTTATTTTGATGAATCTATGGATTGTATCGGGGGGTATAAGCCATGGGGAAGTTGGAGTACAGTAGAATTATGCCAATATTAAATATGAATCAATTAATAATAGTACCTAAAGTTTAAGATTTGTTTGTTATACTAACGGATCTCACGAGGTTTCTGTTGAGTTTTGTGTGCTGAAGTTTTCAAGTGTTGGGTGAGACCACGATGGACGAAGGAATAAGGAGCGGCAAGACCCTAAGCTTGGGGATGCCCAAGGCACCCCAAGGTAATATTCATGGAAGACCCAAGCGTTTAAGCTTGGGGACGCCCCGGATGGCATCCCCTCTTTCGTCTACAATCTATCGGTATATCACTTGGAACTATATTTTTATTCATCACATGATATGTGTTTTACTTGGAGCGTCTTGTGCCATAGTTTTATTTTCTTTGTTTGATTTTTAGTTTGCCCCAATCATCTTTGCTGAACACACCTTTTTGAGAGGGACACACATTATTCGTGATTTTTTAGAATACTCTATGTGCTTCACTTATATCTTGTGACCTAGGCAGTTGCTCTAGTGCTTCACTTATATCTTTTAGAGCACGGCGGTGGTTATATTTTAAAGAAATAGTTGCACTCTCATGCTTCACTTATATCTTTTTGAGAGTCTAATAAATAGCAATGGTAATATGCATGGGTTATGAATTTGGTCCTAATATGACAGGTATTCAAGAGGGATATAATAAAAACTTTCATGTAGATCACTGAATATGATAAGTTTGATTCCTTGCAATAGTTTTGCGATATTAAGATGGTAATATGTGGGAGGTACTAGTAGATAATTGTGGTTTAGTAAGAATATTGGTGTTAAGATTTGTGATTCCCGAATCTTGCACGTATGGTCTGTCGTTATGCTAAGAAGTTGGAGCATGATTTATTATTGATTGTCTACCTTATGAGTGGCGGTCAGGGACGAGCGATGGTCTTTTCCTACCAATCTATCCCCCTTGGGGCATGCGTAGTAGTACTTTGCTTCGAGGGCTAATAAACTTTCGCAATAAGTATGTGAGTTATTTATGACTACTGTGAGTCCATGGATTATACGCACTCTCAACTTTCCACAATTTGCTAGCCTGTTCGGTACCGTGCATTGCCCTTTCTCACCTCGAGAGTCGGTGCAAACTTCGCTAGTGCATCCAAACCCCGTGATATGATACGCTCTAGCACACATAAGCCTCCTTATATCTTCCTCAAAACAGCCACCATACCTACCTATTATGGCATTTCCATAGCCATTCTGAGATATATTGCCATGCAACTTCCACCGTTCCGTTTATTATGACACACATCATCATTGTCATATTGCTTTGCATGATCATATAGCTGACTTAGTATTTGTGGCTCAGCCACCATTCATCAGTTTCATACATGTTACGCTAGTATCATTGCACAACCTGGTACACTGCCAGAGGCATTCATATAGAGCCATATTTGTTCTAGTATCGAGTTGTAATTTTTGAGTTGTAAGTAAATAGAAGTGAGATGATCATCATTATTAGAGCATTGTCCCAGTGAGGAAATATATATATATAAAAGAGGCCAAAAAGTGCCCAGCGAAAAAAAAAGAAAAAAATGAGTGAAAATGAGAGAAGGGGCAGTGTTACTATCCTTTTCCATGCTTGTGCTTCCAAGTAGCACCATGTTTTTCATATAGAGAGTCTCCTATGTTGTCACTTTCATATACTAGTGGGAATTTTTCATTATAGAACTTGGCTTGTATATTCTAATGGTGGGCTTCCTCAAATGCCTGAGGTCTTCATGAGCAAGCAAGTTGGATGCACACCCACTTAGTTTTTATTTTGAGCTTTCATACACTTATAGCTCTTAGTGCATCCGTTGCATGGCAATCCCTACTCCTCGCATTGACATCAATTGATGGGCATCTCCATAGCCCGTTGGTTAGCCGCGTCGATGTGAGACTATCTTCTTCTTTTTGACTTCCCCTTATTAATCTCTACCATTATATTCTATTCCACCCATAGTGCTATATCCATGGCTTGCGCTCATGTATTGCGTGGGGGTAGAAAAAGCTGAAGCGCGTTAAAAAGTATGAACCAATTGCTTGGCTTGTCATCGGGGTAGTGCATGATAAATACTTTATGTTAAGAAGATGGAGCATAACAGGATTATATGATTTTGTAGGGATAACTTTCTTTAGCATTTTAATTTTAGAAGACATGATTGTTTGTTAGTATGCTTGAGTATTGATGTCTTTATATCAAACTATAGACTATTGCTTTGAATCATTCGGATCTTAATATTCATACCGTAAAAGAGGATTACATGATGAACATGTTAGGTATCATTCCACATCAAAAATTCTGTTTTTATCATTTACCTACTTGAGGACGAGTAGGAATTAAGCTTGGGGATGCTTGATACGTCTCCAACGTATCTATAATTTTTTATTGTTCCATGCTATTATAGTATCAATCTTGGATGTTTATTATGCAATTATATGAAATTATATATCATTTTTTGGGACTAACTTATTAACCTAGTGCCCAGTGCCAGTTGCTATTTTTTGCCTATTTTTGGCTTTTCAGAAAATCAATATCAAATAGAGTCCAAACGGAGAAAAAACTTTGGATTAATTTTTTTTGGACCAGAAGGGACCCTCGAAGGTTCGGGAGAAGACCAGAAGAGCCACGAGGGAGCGACAAGCCCGGAGGGCGCGCCTAGGGGGGTAGGCATGCCCACAGGCTTGTGGGCCCCTCGTGGCACATCTTGACCTAATTCCAAGCCTATAAATTCTCAAATATTCCCCATATACCAGAGAGCAACCTCGAATAAATTTTCTGCCGCCGCAAGCCTCTGTTCTTCCGCGATCCCATCTGGAGGACTTCTCCGGTAATCTGCCGGAGGGGGAATCGATCATAGAGGGCTTCTACATCAACCTTGCTGCCCTTCCGATGATGTGTGAGTAGTTTACCACAGACCTACGGGTCCATAGCTAGTAGCTAGATGGCTTCTTCTCTCTCTTTGATCTTCAATACAATGTTCTCCTCGATGTTCTTGGTGTTCTATTCGATGTAATCTTCTTTTGTAGTGTGTTTGTTTGGATCCGATGAATTGTGGGTTTATGATCAGATTATTCATGAGAAACATTTGAGTCTTTTCTGAACTTATTTATGCATGATTGTTATAGCTTTGTATTTCTCTCCGATCTATCCATTTGGTTTGGCCAACAAGATTGATTTATCTCTCAATGGGAGAGGTGCTTTGTGATGGGTTCAATCTTGCGGTGCTTTATCCCAGTGACAGAAAGGGACAAGACACATATTAGTATTGTTGCCATTAAAGATAAAACGATGGGGTTTATTCATATTGCTTGAGTTTACTTTGTCTACATCATGTCATCTTGCTTAAGGCGTTACTATATTTTCATTAACTTAATACCCTGGATGCATGCTGGATAGCGGTCGATGGGTGGAGTAATAGTAGTAGATGTAGGCAGGAGTCAGTCTACTTGTCTCAGACGTGATGCCTATATACATGATCATTGCCATGAATCTGTCATAACTATGCGCTTTTCTATAAATTGCCCAACAGTAATTTGTTTACCCACCGTATGCTATGCGTTCGAGAGAGAAGCCTCTAGTGAAAACTATGGCCCCTGGGTCATTTATCCATCATATATAAAATCAAAAATACCTTGCTGCAATTTTATTTCTTTTATTTTGTTTTGCAATTTACTTTATCTATCTATCACTATCAGAATTAATCCTTTTGGGGACATGTCTTTTGGGGACATGTCTGCTTCAAAGAAGTATTCACCTAGTGATACTCTCTTCTACATGTCATCCCAATCTTGGTTTCTTGTTGATCTTGTGTCTTTTTCTTGAAGAAATTATCTTGTGTTATCTAACCCTGTTTTCTCAAGAGTATTTCTTCAGGTACTTGATCAAGAACTTCAAGGTAAGTATATGCATCACACTCATGTACATGGCTGACCTCTTGTTAAGTATATATTGTTTGCAAGGAGAAAATCTTGTACATGTGGATACTCCAATGTCATATATATATTGCTCTGATGCATATAGCCAAGATACATGTTGCATGTATATTTTCCCATGAGATATCATCATGTTATGCACATCTTCAGGGGGAGTTCAAGGGAGCTCATACATGTTACATGTTTCCTTCAAAGCTTTCATACATACCTCTGCTAAATCTTTAGTTAAAGCTTTGATGTATGTTGTCATCAATTACCAAAAAGGGGGAGATTGAAAGCACATTTGCTCCCTTGGTGGTTTTGGTAATTTATGCCAACATACATGTTGTTGGACTAATGCTTTTATCCAGTGAATTTCAGACAAGTTCAACAATGGCGTGGCGTGGACAAGAGGACGTGGAACCCCTTCAAAATGCTAAGGACAAGGATTGGCAAGGATCAAGACTCTACATTTTTGGTTTAGTGATCCAAGATCACATTGAGTCCATAGGAAAGCCAATACTATTAAAAGGGGATGAGGTGTTGCTTAATGGTCCTTTTGCTCAAGTGCTTAGTGACAGTATTCCTAAACCCTCAACCACTATCTCTACCCAAATATGTCCTAAACCTAAAGTCCAACTCGGCCCCACCAAAATTTCGAATCCGGCCCCACCGAGTTCATCCAAGACTTAGCCACTGCCAAACCCTAACAAATCGGATCCACCGAAATGGATCTCGGTCTCACCGAGATGGCCTTGCCAACTCTCTGTAATCGTTTGCATTTACTTCGGTCTCACCGAGTTTGCAAATCGGTCTCACCGAGATGGTTTGCCAAGTCTCCGTTGCCTTATTGCTTCGCTTCGGTCCTACCGAGTTGATGCAATCGGTGCCACCGAGATGAGGATTTCCCTAAGCCATTGCACTTCGGTCCATCCGAGTTGTTCGTATCGGTCCCACCGAGATTCCTAAAGTTCATATCTTTTACACAGTTCGGTGCTACCGAGATTATCGTTTCGGTGCCACCGAGTTGGGTCAAAAGTGTGTAACGATTGGATTTTGTGTGGAGGCTATATATACCCCTCCACCCCATCCTTCTCAGTAAGGAGAGCCATCAGAACGTGCCTACACTTCCACCATTCATTTTCTGAGAGAGAACCACCTACTCATGTGTTGAGATCAAGATATTCCATTCCTACCATTTGAAGCTTGATCTCTAGCCTATCCCAAGTTGCTTTCCACTCAAATCCTTCTTCCACCATAGCCAAATCTGTGAGGAGTGATTGAGTGCTGGGAAGACTATCATTTGAAGCACAAGAGCAAGGAGTTCATCAACAACACACCGTCTATTACCTTTTGGAGAGTGGTGTCTCCTAGATTGGTTAGGTGTCACTTGGGAGCCTCCAACCAGATGTGGGGTTGAACCAAGAAGTTTGTAAGGGCAAGGAGATCGCCTACTTCGTGAAGATCTACCCCGAGTGAGGCTAGACCTTCGTGGACGTAAGCCATGGTGGAATAGACAAGGTTGCTTCTTCGTGGACCCTTCATGGGTGGAGCCCTCCATGGACTCACGCAGCCGTTACCCTTCGTGGGTTGAAGTCTCCATCAACGTGGACGTACGATAGCACCACCTATCGGAACCACGCCAAAAACCACCGTGTCTTCATTGCGTTTGATCTTCCATACTCTACCCCTTTACTTTCCGTACTATTGCATGCTTTACTATTTCCGCTGCTTAATCTCTAGGTATGCATGTGTAGAAAGTATTGGAGTGATCTTAACTTGTGCCAAAATCTGCCTAAGTTCCAAGAGAAATTAAAAACTGCTAATTTGGCTAGTTAGGAGTCTATTCACCCCCCCCTCTAGACCTATCTCCTCGATCCTATAATTGGTATCAGAGCATTGGTCTCCATTGCTTTGGTTTCATCACCATTGGAGGGAGATGGATATGTCTACGTTCGGGAGTATTAGACGTAGAGTGCCTATTCTCAATGGGGAGTATTACAACTTTTGGAGAGATGAAATGCTTGATATCTTTGATGAGTTTAACTTGAGCAAGTATATTCATAATCCTTATGTGCCCCCTATTGATCCCTTGCATCCTACTCATGAAGAGGAAATTGACATGCTTCGTAATCTTAGAACCGTCAATCTTATCATTAGAGGATTACCTAAGATTGTGCTTGGTTGTATGCGAAACTTTGCATGTGCTTACACTCTATGGCATGATTTAGAAAAGAGATATCCCGATTATTCCTTAAAGAGTCTTGATAAGATTCTTCATAAGGCTGTTGCTTTACACAAGATGAGTCCTAATAATCCCAAGTTTGATGATTGCTTGTTTGAGCTTCGTGATCTCATGCGTGCCAAAGGAGATGTTAGAACTATTAGCAATATTATCATGGAAACTGTTAGAATTCATAAACTTGAACATTGTCATGATCATGAAACTAATGAATCTGTTAATCACATGCATGATGATGATGTTGAGCACGGCTATCATGATGAAGACGAAGACTTTGATATTGAATTTGAGAAGACCATGAGGAATCTCAGTCTTATGGCAAATCTTCGAGATTATATGGCCGGAGGAAAAGAGTGGATTCTCGATAGTGGATGTACCGATCACATGACCGGAGATAGAGACATGTTTTGTGAGCTTACAAAAAATGATGGTCCACGCAAGTATGTGACTTTTGGAGACAACTCCAAGGGTAAGGTACTTGGCCTTGGTAAGGTGGCCATATCCAATGATAGCTCCATACAAAATGTTACGCTTGTTGAATCTCTTGGTTACAATCTTCTTTCCGTATCTAGACTAGCCGACTTTGGTTTTAATGTTCTATTTACCAAAGTAGATTGCCAAGTGTTTCGCCAAGATAATCATAATATAGTCTTTACCGGCATTCGTAGAGGTGATCTTTACATTGTTGATTTCACTAAGAGAGCCCAACCTCGTACATGTTTAATTGCAAAATCTTCTAAAGGTTGGTTATGGCATAGAAGACTTGGACATGTTGGTATGCGTAACCTTGATAAACTTGTTAAAGGAGATCACATTCTTGGAGTAAAAGATGTTATATTTGACAAAGATTGACTTTGTAGTGCTTGCCAAGCAGGAAAACAAGTTGGAGGAAGCCATCCCGTAAAGAACATTATGACCACGAGGAGCCCACTCGAGCTACTTCATATGGATCTGTTTGGTCCCAACGCCTATAAGAGTCTTGGTGGTAACTCTTTCGGTTTAGTCATTGTTGATGATTTTTCCAGATTTACGTGGGTGTTCTTTCTTGATGACAAATCGCAGGTACAAAAGATCTTCAAGAACTTCGCAAGAAAAGCTCAAAATCAATTTGAAGTTAAGATCAAGAAGGTTCGGAGTGACAACGGAACGGAGTTCAAGAACGCCAATGTGGACACCTTTCTTGATGGGGAGGGTATTTCACATGAGTTCTCGGCTACGTACACACCTCAACAAAATGGAGTTGTTGAGAGGAAGAATCGTACACTTATTGAGATGGCAAGAACAATGCTTGATGAATACAAGACGCCAAGACATTTTTGGGCAGAAGCGGTTGAAACAGCTTGTCATGCAACAAACCGACTCTATCTTCACAAGCTTCTTGGTAAAACGGCGTATGAACTGCTCACCGGTAACAAACCACAAGTTGGATACTTTCGAGTATTTGGCTCAAAATGTTACATTCTTGATAAGCATCGTCGTTCAAAATTTGCTCCTAAATCTCATGAAGGTTTCCTACTTGGTTATGGATCGAACTCTCACACTTACCGTGTCTACAACAACTTCACTCGAAAAGTTGAAGAGATGGTAGATGTGAAGTTTGATGAGACTAACGGCTCGCAAGTCGAGCAATTGCCACTTGATGTAGGAGATAAAGAACCATCGGAAGCAATCCAAGACTTTCCCATTGGCAAGATTCGCCCCGTGGAAGTAAAGGAGAGTACCTCGTCTATTCAAGTGGAAGCCCCAACTTCACATCAAGGTGAACGACAAGTTGATATGGAGGCATCCACAAGTGGAACACGTCAAGACAATGGGAATGAGGAAGTGCAACAAGATGATCCACCTCAACCTCCTTCACCACATCCACAAACAGACAACGACAACACCAACGAAGACGAAGAAGATGACGATGATGAGGAAGCCTCACCACAACCCAAGAAAAAGCTACCTAGAGTTAGAGCAAGAATCGACAAGGATCATCCCATCGAACAAATACTTGGAGATATCCAAACCGGGAGAATCACTCGCTCTAAATCTCGTTTAGCTAACTTTTGTGAGCATTACTCATTTATCTCTGCTGTTGAACCCTTAAAGGTAGAAGATGCTCTCAAGGACCCCGATTGGGTGAATGCAATGCACGAAGAGCTACACAACTTTGAGAGGAACCAAGTGTGGACATTGGTTGAGAAGCCTAAGGAAGAGCAAAACATCATTGGAACCAAATGGGTGTTTCGGAATAAGCAAGATGAAGATGGACAAGTTGTACGCAACAAGGCTCGTCTCGTAGCACAAGGTTACACACAAGTCGAAGGTATGGACTATGGTGAGACCTATGCCCCCGTTGCAAGACTTGAATCCATTCGTATTTTACTTGCTTATGCCAATCACCATGATATCACTCTTTACCAAATGGATATTAAAAGTGCCTTCTTAAATGGTGTAATTGAGGAGGAAGTGTATGTTAAACAACCTCCCGGCTTTGAGAATCCCAAGAAACTCTAATCATGTGTACAAACTTCGTAAAGCTCTTTATGGTCTTAAACAAGCCCCTAGAGCTTGGTACAAATGCTTGACAAAGTTTCTTCTTGAAAAAGGTTTTGAAATTGGGAAGATTGATTCAACTTTGTTCACCAAGAGGGTTAATGGAGAATTATTTGTATGCCAAATTTATGTTGATGATATTATCTTTGGATCTACTAACCCCTCTTTCAGTGAAAAGTTTGGAAGGCTGATGTCGGAAAAGTTTGAGATGTCTATGATGAGTGAACTCAAATTCTTTCTTGGTTTGCAAATCAAGCAAACTAGGGAAGGTACCTTTGTCTCTCAAACAAACTATACTAAGGACTTATTCAAAAAGTTCAACATGCAAGAGAGTAAAGGTATGAAAACTCCCATGCCCACGAGTGGACATCTTGACTTGACCAAGGATGGCAAACCAGTTGATCAAAAGGTTTATCAATCTATGATTGGTTCATTACTATATCTATGTGCCTCTCGTCCCGACATTATGCTAAGTGTGTGCATGTGTGCACGATACCAAGCGGCACCAAAAGAGTGTCACCTTAAGGCGGTGAAAAGAATTGTGAGATACTTGATACATACACCAAACTTTGGCATATGGTATCCCAAAGGATCTTCTTTCAATCTTGTTGGCTACTCCGATTCGGACTATGCCGGAGACAAGGTTGACAGAAAATCCACTTTGGGTACATGTCAATTTCTTGGTAGATCTCTTGTGTCTTGGTCCTCCAAGAAACAAAATTCCGTATCTCTATCTACTGCCGAAGCGGAATACATTGCCGCGGGATCATGTTGTGCTCAATTACTATGGATGACACAGACTCTTAAAGATTACGGTGTGCATGTGAGACATGTACCATTACTTTGTGACAATGAGAGTGCTATTAAGATAGCACACAATCCCGTGCAACATTCTCGAACTAAGCATATTGAGGTTCGTCACCATTTCATTCGAGATCATGTTGAGAAAGGTGATATTGACCTTAAACATGTTCGTACTGACAAACAATTGGCGGACATCTTTACCAAACCACTTGATGAGAAAGTGTTTTGTCACTTGAGAAGTGAATTGAACATCATTGATGCTTCAAACGTGAACTAGAGGTTCATGTGGATGCATACAAGGGCATGAGCATTCTTGACTAACCCATGATATCCTTCATGATCATTTTATATCTTGGACATTTTGCTCCCTTGTATGGTATCTAACCTTTTGTAGGTACTTGGACAAGCTTCATGTCACAAGATTGCATCACACTCTTATCTTGAGCAATCTTGTATAACCCAAGTATCAACAATTGATGGAGTAACAAGGAACAAGACAACCTAAACATATCCTTTGACAACATTTGAGTTATGCTTCATTCTTGTCATTTTGGATATACATGTTGTTCCTTGCAAATCTAACCCATGTAGGAAGATGAACTACAAATGATGGGATAGCTCCAAACTTCAATTCATGAGCATCCACTTCAAGTTCAACTACATGATGGACTTCACCAAAACCCCAATGTAAGTTCTCACATCTTAGAGAAGCTTTACTCAAAGACATGAGCTAAAGCAACTCAACAAGATGTGAATACATCAAAAGCTTAAAGGAAAAATGGCAACCCCATTTTGAGCTTAGCGTCGAGTATGACCTATGATCAAGTGTTATCAGTTGACTCCTAAGTCAAAATACTCTAACATAGGTGACCTAGTCGCCGACCCATCTAGATGAAGTTCTCTAGTGTCTCTTCTGCTTGTTCTCTTCTTGCTAGAGTGTTTCTTAAAAGAAACTTCAACTAGACGTTTCTTTGCTTCTTTTCTGTTTGTCTTTTCGTTTAGATAGGTTCGCAGTTAATTCATTGCAAATCCTTGTATGAATTCCTTTGCCTAGTGAGCTGAGTTGACAAAATTTTCCATAGCATCAAACTCGGTTCCACCGATTTGCTTCAACTCGGTGTCCCCGATTTTGCTGCCCTAAGGAACTTTCTGTCAAATTTTTTCCTGAGTTTTTCAACTCCAGCTCCACTCAATGATTCTTACCCTCTACTTGCATCTAGAGCCACTTAATGGCCAAGGGTGTTTTTCGAGGACCAAACCCACTTGATCAATAACCTTGAAGTCCCTTCTTGGAAATTGATGTCAAAGGGGGAGAGAGGAATACACATCAAAGCTTATGAGAGGAATACACATCAAAGCTTATCACTATAAAAGAGATGCACCTTACAAGAGGAGAGAATGTTACATGTTTCTTTTAGGGGGAGAGAGAAACATGATAAGTTTGTTCTTTGGTTGTTCTAGTTTTCTCACCCTACCTACTCCCAATATCCATGTCAGATTCAGGGGGAGAGGAAGTTCTTTAAGGGGAGACAACTATTTCTTTTGGGGACATGTCTACTTCAAAGAAGTATTCACCTAGTGATACTCTCTTCTACATGTCATCCCAATCTTGGTTTCTTGTTGATCTTGTGTCTTTTTCTTGAAGAAATTATCTTGTGTTATCTAACCCTGTTTTCTCAAGAGTATTTCTTCAGGTACTTGATCAAGAACTTCAAGGTAAGTATATGCATCACACTCATGTACATGGCTGACCACTTGCTAAGTATATATTGTTTGCAAGGAGAAAATCTTGTACATGTGGATACTCCAATGTCATATATATATTGCTCTGATGCATATAGCCAAGATACATGTTGCATGTATATTTTCCCATGAGATATCATCATGTTATGCACATCTTCAGGGGGAGTTCACGGGAGCTCATACATGTTACATGTTTCCTTCAAAGCTTTCATACATACCTCTGCTAAATCTTTAGTTAAAGCTTTGATGTATGTTGTCATCAATTACCAAAAAGGGGGAGATTGAAATCACATTTGCTCCCTTGGTGGTTTTGGTAATTTATGCCAACATACATGTTGTTGGACTAATGCTTTTATCCAGTGAATTTCAGACAAGTTCAACAATGGCATGGCGTGGACAAGAGGACGTGGAACCCCTTCAAAATGCTAAGGACAAGGATTGGCAAGGATCAAGACTCTACATTTTTGGTTTAGTGATCCAAGATCACATTGAGTCCATAGGAAAGCGAATACTATTAAAAGGGGATGAGGTGTTGCTTAATGGTCCTTTTGCTCAAGTGCTTAGTGACAGTATTCCTAAACCCTCAACCACTATCTCTACCCAAATATGTCCTAAACCTAAAGTCCAACTCGGCCCCACCGAAATTTCGAATCCGGCCCCACCGAGTTCATCCAAGACTTAGCCACTGCCAAACCCTAACAAATCGGATCCACCAAAATGGATCTCGGTCTCACCGAGATGGCCTTGCCAACTCTCTGTAATCGTTTGCATTTACTTCGGTCTGACCGAGTTTGCAAATCGGTCTCACCGAGATGGTTTGCCAAGTCTCTGTTGCCTTATTGCTTCGCTTCGGTCCTACCGAGTTGATGCAATCGGTGCCACCGAGATGAGGATTGCCCTAAGCCATTGCACTTCGGTCCATCCGAGTTGTTCGTATCGGTCCCACCGAGATTCCTAAAGTTCATATCTTTTACACAGTTCGGTGCTACCGAGATTATCGTTTCGGTGCCACCGAGTTGGGTCAAAAGTGTGTAACGATTGGATTTTGTGTGGAGGCTGTATATACCCCTCCACCCCATCCTTCTCAGTAAGGAGAGCCATCAGAACGTGCCTACACTTCCACCATTCATTTTCTGAGAGAGAACCACCTACTCATGTGTTGAGATCAAGATATTCCATTCCTACCATTTGAAGCTTGATCTCTAGCCTATCCCAAGTTGCTTTCCACTCAAATCCTTATTCCACCATAGCCAAATCTGTGAGGAGTGATTGAGTGCTGGGAAGACTATCATTTGAAGCACAAGAGCAAGGAGTTCATCAACAACACACCGTCTATTACCTTTTGGAGAGTGGTGTCTCCTAGATTGGTTAGGTGTCACTTGGGAGCCTCCAACCAGATGTGGAGTTGAACCAAGAAGTTTGTAAGGGCAAGGAGATCGCCTACTTCGTGAAGATCTACCCCGAGTGAGGCTAGTCCTTCGTGGACGTAAGCCATGGTGGAATAGACAAGGTTGCTTCTTCGTGGACCCTTCATGGGTGGAGCCCTCCGTGGACTCGCGCTGCCGTTACCCTTCGTGGGTTGAAGTCTCCATCAACGTGGACGTACGATAGCACCACCTATCGGAACCACGCCAAAAACCACCGTGTCTTCATTGTGTTTGATCTTCCATACTCTACCCCTTTACTTTCCGTACTATTGCATGCTTTACTATTTCCGCTGCTTAATGTCTAGGTATGCATGTGTAGAAAGTATTGGAGTGATCTTAACTTGTGCCAAAATCTGCCTAACTTCCAAGAGAAATTAAAAGCTGCTAATTTGGCTAGTTAGGAGTCTATTCACCCCCCCTCTAGACCTATCTCCTCGATCCTACGCTACTGGATTGATAACCTTGGTTCTTAACTAAGGGAAATACTTATCTCTACTGTACTGCATCATCCTCTCCTCTTCAAGGAAATCCCAACATAGATCACAAGTAGCAGATCTCCATCATCGTGCCGTCATGTGGTTGTCTCCGCCAACTATTGCTTCTACAACTATTGCTAACTCATAGAGATAAAGTAAAGCAATTACATGGCGTTTAATGATTGACACGCAGGTCATACAATAAATTAAAGACATCCCTATGGCTCCTGCCGGTTGCCGTACTCATCGACATGCAAGTCGTGAACCTATTACAAAACATGATCATCTCATACATCAGCATATATCACATCACGTTTCGGCCATACAACATCACAACATGCCCTGCAAAAACAAGTTAGACGTCCTCTACTTTGTTGTTGCAATTTTTACGTGGCCACTAGGGCAAACTATAAGAACCATTCTTATCTACGCAAAACCACAATGGTGATATACAAGTTGCCTTTTAACCTTCTATAAGGACCGCCCTTGTCAAATCAGATCCAACTAAAGTGGGAGAGACAGACACCCGCAAAGCCACTTTTATGCAATACAAGTTGCATGTCAGTCAGTGGAACCAGTCTCTTGTGCGAGGACAAGTAAGGTTGGTCTGAGCTGCTTCATCCCACAATACTGCCGAATCCAAATAAGACAAAGAAAGTAAGCAATTTGAACATCAACACCCACAACTTCTTTGTGTTCTACTCGTGCATATACATCTACGCATAGACCAAGCTCATGATGCAACTGACGGGGAACGTTGCATGAAAATAAAAAAAAATCCTATGAACACCCAAGATCTAATCTAGGAGATGCATAGCAATGAGAGGGGAGTGTGTCAACCTTGCACTTTCCAACCTTGCCCTCCGTCAGTCAGTAGATCGAAAGCATTAGTGTCGTAACACGGTTGATGTAATCATACTCTTCACGATCCAATTGCAATCCAATCCGATCTAGTGCCGAACGGACGGCACCTCCGAGACTAGCACACATTCAGCTTGATGGCGTCCTCTCCTTCTTGATCCAGCAAGCAAGGGGGAGGAGGTAGATGAGATCAGAACCAGCACGGCGGCGTGGTGGTGGTGGCAATAGCGAAACTTTGGCAGGTCTTCGCCAAGCGCGTACCAGAGGAGAGGTGGGAGGAGTTGGGAGCGACGGAGGGCAAGGTTGAAGGGCTATAGCCCCCTGCGCCCCTCCCCACTATATATAGGGGTGAGGGGGAGGGGGCACCGGCCCTAGCCCCTCCTCCAATGGAGGGGGCGGCGGCCCTAGGGGGTGGCTTGCCCACCAAGCCAGGTGGGGCGCCTCCCACCCCTAGGATTTGCCCACCCTTCGCGCATGGGCCTAGTGGGGGCTGGTGCGCCTGGCCCAACTAGGCTAGGGCGCCCCCCCTATAGCCCATGTGGGCCCCCGGGGCTGGTGGACCCCCGAAACCCTTCGGTGACTCCGGTACACTACCGGCATGCCCTTGAACCTTTTCGGTGACCAAAATAGGACTTCCCATATATAAATCTTTACCTCCGGATCATTTTGGAGCTCCTCGTGATATCTGGGATCTCATCCGGGACTCCGAACAACTTTCTGACTTTCCACTACTAATATCTCAATGCTACCCTAGCGCTACCGAATGTTAAGCATGCGACCCAACGGTTTCGGGAACATGTAGACATGACCGAGACTCCTCTCCGGTCAATAACCAATAGCGGGACCTGGATGCCCATATTGATTCCTACATATTCAATGAAGATATTTATCGGTTGAACCACGATGTCAAGGATTCAGTCAATCCCGTATGCAATTCCCTTTGTCCGGCGATATGTTACTTGCTCGAGATTCTATCGTCGGTATCTCCATACCTAGTTCAATCTCGTTACCAGCAAGTCTCTTTACTCATTCCGTAATACAAGATCCCATGACTAAACTCATTAGCCACATGAAGCTTCTTGTGATGTTGTATTACCGAGAGGGCCCAGAGATATCTCTCCATCACACAGAGCGACAAATCCCAGTCTCGATCCACGCAACCCAACAGACACCTTTGGAGATACCTGTAGAGCACCTTTATGATCACCCAGTTACGAAGTGACGTTTGATAGCACACAAAGTATTCCTCTGGTATCCGGGAGTGACATGATCTCATGGTCTAAGGAACTGATACTTGACATGAAGAAAGCTGTAGCAAATAACTAAACGATATGATGCTAAGCTTATGGTTTGGGTCTGTCCATCACATCATTGTCCTAATGATGTGATCCCATTATCAAATGACAACTCATGTCTATGGTCAGGAAACCATAACCATCCTTGATCAACGAGGTAGTCTAGTAGAGCCTTACTAGGGACACGGTATAGTTTATGTATTCACACATATATTTAGGTTTCCGGTTCAATACAATTCTAGCATGAATAATAAACATTTATCATGAACGAGGAAATATGACTAACCATTTTTTTATTGCCTCTAGGGCATATTTCCAACACTTCGATGGTCGGATGATCCTTGGTCTGCCTCGGCCACACATATGAGTATCTTCTGGTGAGTTCGTTGACTTTCAGAGTCGGCAGGAAGATTACGCTCTCCCACTGCTGCTTGGTGATGGCAGCTTTCCTCTTCTCCGCTTCTGGGTCAGCCCTCTTCGGAGCCATGGCAGACTGGGGAAGGACGAGATTTGGTGGAAAGTGCTAGTTAGGCAGCGCGGCGGTGGAGAGCTCTACTTTTGCGTGAGGAAGAAGAAGATGGGCAGCGAGATGGATTACGAGCGAAGGAAGCGGTGGATTGAGCACCGCACCTGCAGATTCCCTTTTATGGGGAAGGCGCGGGGGCTGGCTCTTCACTGCTCGGCGTGGCTGCGCTTTTTCAGGCGCATAACCACAAGTTACTGTTTCAATCCACCTCTCCCACGTCCACATTTACTGCGCCATCGTGGGCGTGCAGTAAAGATAATCAGTGTGACAGTTATCCTCTGCCACATGCATCTGTGCATTGTTATGGGCCTAGCCCAACAACGCCTTGCATACATGTGTGGCCCAGGCCCGGCGGCTCCTATCGGTGTATTGAACATGGGGTTCATACCCTGACGATGCGCAGACAAGTTGCAGCCTTCCGACGGCAAGGGCTTGTCGGAGGATAGCACTTCATCAACATTCAAGACTTGGTAATCAAAACCATGAAGAAGACCTCCAGGTAGGTCATCGAAAAGTACTAAAGAAGTACCGAAGAACAAGATTCAAGTGGCCGACAAGCGTCGAGCCAGCAAGCTTCGGGCCGAAGACCTGCGGACCGGCAAGCTCCATCCCACCGCTCCACCGTGCCAGTTGTCAGAGACTAGCCGACAGGTGTCAAGCGGGCATGCGGGTTGGGAGCTTGTCGGGGCACGTGGCAACCCGTCGCTGAAGATGCAACTTTATTGCCACCCGTCCAAGGGGCGTGGCTGAAGAATAGGAGGTAGCCTCCCTTGCCGGCATTCGTCCCCAGCAAGACACCTAACGGAGCATTTATTGCTTTTGTCCTAATCCATCTGTGTTAGGTATGATAGCACTGTAGCTATCGTGTCACTATGTATTTACCATTTTGCCATTGTGGTAGCCCCTTTCATCTATAAAAGGAGGCCCATGGTAACCTTTACAAGGGTCGACACCCTGCCCATTTGCACTACGTAGCTGCACCTCCCGAGCTCCTTGCCGGCAAGGTCACGCTCTCTTGTAACTTGGGCATTTTCACATATAAGTCACCAAAGTAGGAGTACGGTTTTACTCTTCACAGCGGCCCAAACCTGGGTAAATCCTTGTGTGCTTTGGTGTTGGATCTGCTCTTTGTGCGCTATGATTCCCACAGTCGAACCACAAAAGGGACCTTGCTGGTCCCATAGATTGTCGTACGACGACAATGCGCCACCGTGGGTGCACAGAAAAAGTAGTCATAATGGCAGTTGTTTCTTGCCACGCGTGTGTCTGTGAGTTTTAATGGGCCTAGCCCAGACGACGTTTCGTGCGCGTGTCCGGCCCAGGCCCGAGGGCTCCTGTGGTGTAGTGAACAGTGGGTGTTCATACCCCCGACTACGCACAGACAGTTTGAGCCTCCATGCTAGAAAGGATTTGGCAGGGGTCGAATCCATTCTAAAGCACACAAGTCTTGCTAAGCAAATACCATGCAGAAGACCTTGAGGTAGGTCATCAAGAAGATCAAGATTCAGGTTGCTGGGAAGAAACCTTTCCGGCAAGGTGTTTCCCACGTCACCGGCAAGCTCAAGACCGACAAGACCGAGCACCCTCCACCGCTCCACCTCAGCCGCATGTCAGGAATGTGCCGACAAATGGCGGGCGCATAGGCGGTTAGGTAGAGCCTGTCGGGGTACGTGGAATCCACCGCGTGAAGATCAACTTTATTGACTCCCGTCCAAGGGTGTGTCATAATAATAAAAGGTAGCTGGGCTAACGGTACAGGTGGAGCAGGGCTCCCTTGCCGGTATTCAGCCCAGCGTGACACCTAACAGCGCAATTAATGCGTTTGTCCTATACCGTCAGTGTTAGGTATGATAACACTGTAGCCAGTATTGAGCCTGTAATTACCATTTTGCCACTGTGGTAACCCCTTTCATCTATAAAAGGAGGGCCAGGGCAACCTTTACAAGGGTCGAAACCCTGTTTGTTGGCAGTCACTTAGCAGCACCTCTCGAGCTCCTTGCCGGAAAGGTTGAGCTCTCTATAACACAGGGTCTCTCATACTTATAATCCACCAAAAGCAGGAGTAGGGTTTTACACATACTGCGGCCCGAACCTGGGTAAGCACTTCTGTGTTCTCGTGGTTGTTGCTGCTCTTTGTGTGCTGTGAGCCCACACTGAACATAGAAGGGGTTCTCCGGCCCCATAGATTGTCGTACGCCGACAACCAGCAAGCAATCGTTCGTACTCAGCAGTGTTGTTGGTAGCTTTCTCCCTTGGGAATGACATCTGTATAACGTACTTGAGATGCTCTCCACTAGGTGCGACCAGAAGCACGTCTGCTCCGGCACCTTGGAGATGGAAAGCACCGTCAAAGTACATTATGCAGTCATCAGGCTCTTCGTTGCCTGGAATAGAAGTTGCTTCTACTTCATCATTTGGTGTTGGTGTCCATTCAGCAATGAATTCCGCCAAGGCTCTGCTCTTGATTATGGAAGTGCTTTCAAACTTCAAATCAAAGCTGGAGAGCTCCCAAGCCCACTCCACTATCCTGCCAGTGGCTTCTGGATTCCTCAAAATGCGCTTGAGCAGATAAGAAGTGACAACAATAATAGGATGTGCTTGAAAGTAGTGGCGCAATTTGCGAGAAGTCATTAGGAGACCGAAGAGCATTTTCTGAACTCCCGGATACTTGGATCGGGCCCCTTGCAACAGAGTACTTGTGAAGTACACTGGGCGCTACACTAGCTTCCTCTTTGGGAATATTTCTTATTGTTGCTCTTCTACCGGAGAGGATCCTAACTTGCCGGCATCTGATTCCGCTACTCCCGATATTTCTTCTTCCTTTTCCCTTTTAGCAACTAGTGCAGTACTCACCACTTGATTTGTTGCTGCTATATACAATAGCAGTGGCTCTTGGGGTTTAGGTGCAACTAGTACTGGCGGGGAAGGAAGATATTTCTTCAAATCTTGGAGCGCTGCCTCTACTTCCGGGGTCGATTGCATGGGACCAGATTGTTTTCAAAATCTTGAAGAAACGTCAAGGCATGCTCTACAGATTTGGAGATGAACCTTCCCAGAGCAGCAATGCAACCAGTTAGGCACCGTACATCCTTGACATGTTTTGGAGCTTGAATCCGATTGATTGCTTCAATCTTGTCAGGATTAGCTTCAATGCCGCGATGGGACATTATGAAACTGAGAAGCTTGCCGGATGGAACACCGAACACACACTTCTCGGGAATGATCTTCAAATTGATCTTCCGCAAATTGGCAAATGTTTCCTCCAGGTCCTGCATAAAGGTTGATTGGCATCTGGTCTTGACCACTATATCATCCATGTATGCTTCTACATTTCTATGGAGTTGTGAACAAAAGCCAATCTGAATAACTCTCTGGAAGGTGGCGCCGGCACTCTTCAATCCGAAAGGCATTCATACATAGTAGTACGTGCCACATGGAGTGATGAATGCAGTTTTCTCCTCATCATTCCAAGCCATAAAGATCTAATGATATCCGGAGTAGGAATCAAGGAAAGAGAGGAGATCACAGCCGGCCGTGGAGTCAACAATCTGATCAATTCGCGGCAACAGGAAGGGATCTTTGGGACAAGCCTTGTTGATATCAGTGAAATCAATACAAAGTCTCTTCTTCCTGTTGGATTTAGGAACTACTACAGGATTGGCCAACCATGTGGGGTGGAGAACTTCTTTCGCAAATCCTGCCTGCTGCATCTTCTGTACTTCTTGTACTATGAACTCTTGCCGGTCCGAAGCTTGTTTCCTGACCTTTTGTTTCATGGGTTTTGCTCCCGGGCAAACAGCTAGGTGGTGCTCAATCACTTCCCTCTGAACACCGGGGATGTCAGATGGTTGCCATGCAAACACATCCACATTCGCCCACTGGAAAGTGATGAGCGTGCTTTCCTATTTGTTGGAAAGGTTGGTGCCTATGTTGAAGGCGCCGGGACCATCTTCCTTGGCAGGGACCTGCTTAGTCAGGGGAACAGCCTTGGCAGCCTTCCTGTTCTTGACAGTAGATGGCTCACTGCTTCCCCCAGGCATGCTACATTCTGCAATGCGCTTCCATGGGGACTTGCCGGCATCAGGGGTGCAGCTCTCTTGAGTGCACTTCCTAGAGTCTTTGTTGGCAGGAGCAGGAGACTTGCCGGCAAACACAGCAAATGCTTCCTTGTACATTTTATCAACGCACATAACTGCGTCCTTCTTGTCAGAATGGATTCTGATTACTTCCATAGCCCCGGCATCTTCAAAGTGTTGTAGGCATAATGGGATGCCGCCATGAACTTGGCCAGGGCAGGGCGACCCAGAATGCCATTGTAGGGCAGTGGAAGCTTCACGATGTCAAAGACGACCTTCTTAGTTCTGAAGTTGATGGGTGTGCCAAACATGACCAGCAGGGTGATCTGTCCCTTTGGCTTGGTCCTTCCCAGGTTTACTCCTTGACATGTTCCCATTTCTTGGAGTTCCGCATAGGGATCTGCATCTTCTCAATCACCGCAGGAGAGATTAAGTTGAGACTGGCACCACAATCAACCAACATCTTTGTCACTTTGATGTTATAGATTGTTGGCAACACCAACAGCGGCAGGCCACCCACACCGAAAACATGATCCGGGTGATCCTCGGCATCAAAAGTGATGGGGATGTGCGACCACTTCAAGGGCTTTTGAGCTTCAATCGTCGGCTGCACTGCATTAACCTCCCGGGCCCACTACTTGAGCTAGCTATGGGAGGAATGCAGAAATGCTGCTCCGTCAATACAAGCACAGTCGATGGCATTCTGGAACTCGCTAGATTCTTCATCATCCTCTTCTCCATCTTCTTCTTTCTTCTCTCAGCCACGAGCGGACCTCTCTTTTTGCTTCCTGAACTTCCTGCGATGGGCTTTCTTGCCTTTCCTTTCGGCATCAGCGGTATCATCATGGGGCTTCTTTTCCTTGTCATGCTTTTCATATTCCTTCCTTTGCTTCTTGGCAAGGAATTCTACTTGGCGGCATTTAGTGATGTTGTGGCCGCCTGTGCGGTAGATCTTGCAATAAGGACCGTCAGGCTTCTCTCCAGCAGCAACTTGCTTGCCTGTGTCATCCGCCTTGGGCTTCTTGCCGGCAGTGCCTTCTGCGACAAGCACAACCTTGCCCTTGCACTTTCGGTTGCGCTTCCTGCCAGTCTTTCTTGGAGTGGAACCCTCGCCATCATCCGAGCTGACGACAACAACATCCTCTCCAGGAATTTGCCTCCCCTTCTCAGTTCATGAGCACTTGTCAGCAAGAAGATACAGTTCGGCAATGGTTTTCACCTGCCTGATGTTCATCTTCTCGCGCATCCTGCGGTTGCGCACGTTGTTGTGGAAGGCAGCGATGACGGCAGTAGGCTGCACATCTTGAATACTGTGATGTACCCGGCTGAATCTCTGGATGTACTTGCGGAGGGGTTCATCGGGTTTTTGTGGCAGCACATGCAGGTCGCTGGGCTTCCCGGGACGCTTATGGCCGCCCTGGAATGAGCCAATGAACTGATGCCATAGATCCAACCATGATGAAATCGACCCTTCCGGCAAATTCATTAGCCAGGATCTGACATTGAGTTTGAGCACCAGGGGGAACCAATTGGCAAGAACCTTTTCATCCCCGCCGGCAGCTTGGACACCCACGATATAAACTTTGAGGTATTCAACGGGATTGACCTTGCCATCATACTTTCCTAGGAGGTTTAGCTTCAATGGAGTGGGCCAACAAACCTGTCGCAGCTCGGGAGTGAATGCGGAATAGCCCATACCATAAAGTAGGGTTCCAGCATTCTCCGGCGCAGGCATGGTTACTTCCGGTCTAGTGCGGGCATTGGATTGCCGGTGCGCTTCTTGGTGCCGCTCAATACGCGTGTGAGTGTCTTCTCCCTGCCAGTCCAGCAGAACTTGGCGCTGATCTTGACGGCTTCGTCGGTTAGATGAGGCCATGGATACCTCATCCTGGGCACCACCATACTGGTTCCGGTGCGAAGTACACTGCTGGGAGTGCATCGTTGCCGTGTGGCCTCCCGTCCTTTCTCTGGCTTCTCGTGCCGGCTCCGTTCACAGCAGCCGTGAAGATTCTTCCCTCTCTACTCCATCGTTGTTGGTGAAGCTGAGCAGGCTCTAGATGGTGGCATGCCACTCTTCCATTTGGTAAGCCCGCAGAGGGAAGTTCGGCAGCAACTGCGCTTGTGCCACGGCTTCTGCAGGTGTGCGCGGCATGATCGGCACCGAAGCACAGGATGGCTTGTGACTCCTGGCCGGGCCAGGAGGAACTCTGTCCAGTGCCGGTGGTGGAACTTGGTGATCGACGGCGGAGCTCTTGGAGTGGTGCTCAGAGTCGAGCTCATGATGACGGCTTGAACCTCTGACGTCACGACGCGGCAGGTCGCGCTCCTCACGACGCGGCGGGTCCTGCTCCTCTCGGTGCGGTTGGTCGTGCTCGTCCTGTGACGGCCTTAACGCGTGCTTTTCCTGGCCATATTTAGACGTCGCCTTGTCGTGCTTCGCTTGCCACCGGTTGTAGGATCGAAAGTATGTCTAGAGGGGGGGTGATTAGACTACTTGACCAAATAAAAACTTATCCTTTTCCCAATTTTAGTTGTAGGCAAGTTTAGGAAATTCTACCAAGTCAAGCAACACCCTACACATGCAAGTCTAAGAGTTGTGCAGCGGAAAATAAATACTTTGCATATGAACGTAAAGGAGGGATCGGAGAAATCAAACGCAATGAAGACACAGTTGTTTTTGGCGTGGTTCCGATAGGTGGTGCTATCGTACGTCCACGTTGATGGAGACTTCAACCCACGAAAGGTAAAGGTTGCGCGAGTCCACGGAGGGCCCACGGAGGGCTCCACCCACGAAGGGTCCACGAAGAAGCAACCTTGCCTATTCCACCATGGCTTACGTCCAGGAAGGACTAGCCTCACTCAGGTAGATCTTCACGAAGTAGGCGATCTCCTTGCACTTACAAACTCCTTGGTTAAACTCCACATGATCTTGGAGGCTCCCAAGTGACACCTAACCAATCTAGGAGACACCACTCTCCAAAAGGTAATAGACGGTGTTCTTGATGGTGAACTCCTTGCTCTTGTGCTTCAAATGATAGTCTCCCCAACACTCAATCACTCTCTCACAGATTTGGCTTTGGTAGGAGAAGGATTTGAGTGGAAAGCAACTTGGGAAGGCTAGAAATCAAGGTTCAAATGGTTGGATTGGAATCTATTGATCTCATCACATGAGTAGGTGGTTCTCTCTCAGAAAATGAATGGTGGAAGTGTAGGTACGTTCTGATGGCTCTCTTAGAGAGTAAGTGTGGATGGAGGGGTATAAATAGGCAGCACCAAAAATCCAACCGTTACAAGTTTTTTGACCCAACTCGGTGACACCGATCAGAAAACTCGGTGAGACCGACCTGTGTAAAAGTCTTGACAGTTAGGCTTTTCGGTGAGACCGAGCGAAACGATTCGGTGAGACCGAAGTGCAATGGCTAGGACAGAACCTTGTTTCAGAAATTCCGATCGTTTCAACTGGGTGACTCCGAAGTGAATTGATGGCATTACAGCAACTTGGTCAAACCATCTCGGTGAGACCGAGAGCCATTTCGGTTGTACCGAAATGTTAGGGTTTGGCATGTGGCAGTGTATGGTGTCATCTCGGTGGGTCCGGATGTAGCGACCCGACCCAAATACGGTCAAGTCTCTATGTATCTGTACCATCCCAAGGTCATGCTGGCACACACAGTACATCAATGTATATATCAAAGTTCAATCACACATGCTTTACTACATCGAAATCGCATATAGAGTCTTTATTTCAAAAATAATAAATTGGCTGAAGGTCAGCTCATGAGATGACTACTGCGAAAGACGTAGAAGATAGCGAGTCCATCCAACTCCATAGGGCATAACGCCAAGCATAGAATGTAGCCTCACTCTTGGTCATAATAATCCTCTGCAACATGAGACGTTGCAGTCGTGTAGGTCAGCATTTTGAATATGCCGGCAAGTCACAAGAGAGAACAGATAAATAAAATAGCTATGCTATATGCAAATATGGCTGGTCGGGCTCTAAGTTATAGTTTTTGCGAAAAGCTGATTTTTCCTACATCAAAGGAGTCAAATGCAATTATTACTACCAAGGTTGGTTGTTAATGAGATGGTTGCGCCAACCAATTCTCATATCCCCATCTATTAATAATACCCACTCATTAACATTAATTGTGTTGAGAAAGGCTGATATTATCATCTCCGGTGCTCAAGTTGTCCGTAACTGGGGACACGGTTAATCGATTAGTTTAATACTCTGCAGAGGTTTGTACACTTTACCCACAAGATTCGATCCCTCCCTTTAAGTCCTCGCATTTCAGAGTGTTTGAGAACAGGACGATCGAAACATGATCTTCCAAAGAGTTCCCCTGACCACCGTCCGGTGCCCATCCAACCCTACCGTTCATCTACATCTGCTAGCACCGTCCTGGCTAGAGTCACAACTAAGGTCAACAAAGCTAGAGCCCATAATGACTCGCGGTTGCACACGTAAGCTTTCCGGCCTTGAAGTATCCATCCTTCTCTTTGAGCCTGGGTGGCATTCCGTCGGGATGATCACAGGTAGATACCAGGATTCCCGGGCATAACCATGATAGATATCAGGCTGCCAGATGCATTCCATTCCACCGAGAGGTATATTGAGTCCTTGAAGTCATCATGCAGGTCTTGAATTACTTAACCTCACAACACTCCTGAGATCTCTCAACCAACCCCCATCTACTAGAGCATAGCAATTATGAAGTAACGTCCCTTCCCGGGCAATGGTAACAGGGGTATGGGGTTTTCTCCTACCTCATGATACTACCTCAATTTAAAGCTCAATATCCTACTTGTTCATGGTGGAAAGAAACTAGTAATGCAATACAAACATAGGTAGATAAAAAACATGATCAAATGTAACTTGCCTTGCTGACGACCTTGAAACTCTAACGCTTCGTAGAAACAAGCTTCGCACTCCGGATAGTCTAACGAAACAATCAATAACAAGCAATAAGCAATCATATTCAATTCAACAATATCAGCAAGTAATTAAAATCACACAATAAAACACAAGAAAGAAATCAAAGCAAAAGAATTCAAGAAAACTCCAAATCAAAAGAAAAGAATCAAATCACACAATAGCAAACAATAACTCACATAACAGCACTAAAATAATCTAAATAATTACTTAACAGTAAGGAAAAAATATAATTTCATCAAAACAACAGAAAGAAAATAACTAAAATAATTACTAGCAAAAATAACTAATTTAATAGCCATTTCAATACACTAGCTAATAACTATACACAACTTAATCCTAAACAATAGCAAAACCCAAAATAAAATTCTAAAAACTAGCTACTGAAGTTTAACAGAAATATAGTACAACAATCAAAAGTTTGCGAAAAGAAATAATTAAATCTAAATAAAATTCACTAAGTTATAAACAAAACATTTTTCTATTGCAAACAGTACTGTTTTCACTAAAACTCTAATTTAAAATAATCTAAAAACAACAAAATAAATCCTACTGTATAAACAATCTATCTAGTGACTAGGAGCAAAAAGAATTAATTTAAAAGCTATTTTAAAACTCAAGTTATAGCCAAAATAGTGATTCAAACAAATTTCATCAAATATAAATTCAAAACTTCAAATTTGAAATCCAATTTCACAAATAGAAACTTATAAAATTTTGAACCTAATGCAAAAAGAATCACTCAAAAATAATTAAAAACATAAAAGATATAAAGAAACTAAAACAGAAACTATTCTGAAAATAAAACAGAAACTAAAAAAAAGAAAAACGCTACCGATCGGCTAAGGTCCACGTGGCGCACTGTGGTTGGTTGAGGGGTGTGCGTGCGCGAGCGAAAGGAGCGGACGACCAAGCCTTAGAAGAAAATGATTCGTGCCAAAAAAAATAACTACGTTCTAATCTAGCCGCTGGATCGAGATTGGACGGGGGGGAGGGACTCCGGTGGCTTACAGCGGCGGCAGTGGTCTTCCGGCGATGCTCGTCGGCGGCGGCGGCGGGTCAAGGAAGGCGGCTGCTCCAGTGGTCCTCGAGGTGCGGGAAGTCGTCGGGGAGGTGTGGCAGACGATGGCGAGGCGATTGGTGGTGGTGGCAGGGGCTAGGGTGGTCGGAGTGGTGGCGTGCGGCGGCAGTGAGCTCCTCCAGTGAGGAATTGCGGCGGACTGCGGTGGCAAATGAGGGGTCTTAGGGGGGAGTGAGTGTGGAGCACAGGCTTTATATAGGGGGAGCTTCGTGGGGTAGGGGGTACGTGGGATCGGCAAGGGGATCGGGGCGGCGATCGGCTCCAACGAGGGAAGGAAGGGAATCGGGAGGGGGAAGAAGGTGAGCGCGGGGTGGACGGGATCGGGCGGTGGGGCCCAGGATGCAGTGAGAGAGAGGCGGGATCGGATCGGATGGCCAATCCGTTCCAGATTCGGTGTGGCGGCGGTCGTGGGCGGGATCCAATTAGGTGGGCCGGTGCGCTAGGGTTTCCATTTTAAAAGATATTTCCCATTTTTGAAATACACAGAGATAAAAGAAATAAAATAATAGAAAATAAAAATAATATATATACATATTATATATCAAAATGATCAGGAGAAAATATCCTAAAAGATGAACTATTTTCCAGAGGCAATATAAAAACTTTATAAAAATCATTTTTTTGAAAATTCAAATAAAATCCAATTTTGACTTTCAAATATTTTGGCATTTATTTCTTCTGACTTTTTGGAGGGTCATGTTATTTCCTCTCATACTTTTTTATCAAAGTATTTTTAACAGGGATTTTTGAATAAAATTCAAATGCCAATTGAAATGAATGCAAAACAAAACTTGAGAATTCAAATGCCATTTTGAAAATGGCCTCCTACTTCCCACTCTATTTTCAATAATTGAAGAAGTCATATTATCTTCCCTCATGAAAATCCTTGAGTGGCATGAAGTTTGAAATATTTTCAAAT
Organism: Elymus sibiricus; assembly: GCA_039707655.1. Lineage (NCBI taxonomy): Eukaryota > Viridiplantae > Streptophyta > Magnoliopsida > Poales > Poaceae > Elymus > Elymus sibiricus. The sequence continues at coordinate 205,464,817 of CM077668.1, forward strand.
GGAAATTAAAAACTTTTCAAATCCCTTTTTATTTCTGTAAATGGAAGAAGTCATATCATCTTCACTCTAGGGTTTTGTGATGAAATGAATTTGAATTCCGTGGGATCAAAATGCAAAGTGAAAGTTATGGGAAAGTCCTTTTATTCCCTCTCATTAAAATTTCAAAAAGTTTTCAAATTTCACTCATTTTCAATCAAACAATCAATCATATTTATTTAATTAATATAACATTCCAAAATTTAGAATTTTGGGATGTTACATCGGATGGGAAGATTTCGGTGGGACCGAGATGGACTTTTAGGGTTTTGGATGGGAGTGATGTGGAGAAGTGTTTGAGGGTTTTGGAGCAATACCACTAAGCACTTGAGCAATTAAGTCATGATCAAAACCTTATCCCCTTTTAATAGTATTGGCTTTCCTATGGACTCAATGTGATCTTGGATCACTTAACCAAAAATGAAGAGTCTTGGAGCTTTGCCAATTCTTGTCCTTAGCATTTTGAGGGGTCCACAACCACTAGTCCTTGCCATGCCAATCATTGATCTTCTCTGAAAACTAATATCAATAAGCATTAGATCAATGACATATATGTTGTTATTAATTACCAAAACCACCCAGGGATTAGTTGCACTTTCAATCTCCCCCTTTTTGGTAATTGATGACAACATATAGATCAAAGCTTCGACAAAAGATATAATCAATGAAATACATCATCGCTTTGAGAAGTATGTGATAAACAAGAGCTCCCCTAAATTTGTGCATTATTTAAAATTTGCGTTTGAATGCAAATGCACAATCGATTAGGATCATGGGTCACTCTTCCATGTCACATACACCTTGGTGGAGCGCTAAAAATGATATGATTGCAATGAAGTAAGCACTTATCACCAAGCAAACAAGTGAATGATCATAAAAAGAGCATATAGATAGATGATCAAGCATGCATATCAATAGAGTACGGTATGATCAAGCACAAAGTAGCATAATCTCATACAAGCATCAACCAAAAGTATCTCAAGGTAGCACGAAACACACGAAGCACATGAAGTAGCATCAAAATGCGAAGAAATCAAATGAGAAAAAGCAAGCACACACTCTCTCTCTCTCTCTCTCAAATCCCTAATGATCTATACAGATTCTCCCCCTTTGGCAACAAGTACCACAAAGTTCGAATAAGTAAAGAGCTAAACATCGCTCTAGGCTCGGTCTCCGGTAGTTCCTGATGGTGAAGTCCTCTGACTTGCAGCGCTAGTGTGCATAGACATCGTCGGAGTGGATAGAAGCCCATATGCAAATATCTCGGCCGATGTCTGCTGAGCTGGTGGTGTAGAAGCAACAGGAGGAACTGATGGTGCAATAGAAGGTGCAGCAGTTGGAGCTGAGACTGTGACTCTGGAAGTGACTAGCACGGCTGCTGACCTAGGCATCTTCTGAAACTATGTAGTAGTAGGAAGACATGTGCCTGGCTGATCATCATCACTGCTAGTTGCCATCTTGACTTCATCCACTTCCTTCTTAAGACTCTCAACTTTGGTTTGTATCTCAGTGACCTTGATGTCCAGATTATGGAATTTTGTCTCAACAATCCTCTCAAGACTCTTCTGATTTTCGGCGAGGTTGGCCAAACTCCGCTCAATCTTCTAAGTAGCACAAAGAAGATATAACTTCTGGTCAATCTTGGTCTTCAGAACAGGAACTGTGGAAGAGCTAGGAGCAGCACTCTTGGCAGCTTCTGCCTTCGCCTGAGGTGTGGCAGAGGTAGGATGATCCTCATCCATGGTCACTGTGCAGTCCTCGAGCTCTGGCTGAAGTGGGAAGTGCTCACGATCAAGCAAGTAGACTTTGCTACCAACTTTGGAGTTGATAAGCATCTGAATGTGTGGAGCAAAGCCACATGAGCGCTTCTCATCTGCAGCAGTCCTCTTGATTGTTTCTACAATCAAATCCATCACCTTGAACCTCGTGAAACCATCCACTAGATGTAGCATGTTGAAAGAGTGGCCTCTGATCATCTTATCATCACCAGACTTGGGCATCAAAGTGTATCTTAGAATGGTGTTTATAGTGGCAAGACCTGGTAGGAGATGATAGACAGATCCAAGCTTGTGTGATTCCTTGTAGTCTGCTAGAATCTCTCCATACATGTCCTTCATGGAATTGTGGTCCATCAACATCATTCTCTTCTGCTTCTGGCACATTCAGCAGTTGTGCCCACTCAGCAATGCTGGACTGGAACATTGTTCCCTCAGTCATCCAGACTATCCTCCCATCGGGGTAGAAGTGTACAGTGGAGTAAAACTGCATGATAAGCTCATCTGTCCATGCTATCCACTTTGTTCCTATGAACTCATCAATGCCAATGTTCTTGAAGTTCTCATGCACATTCGGGAAGTTGTCTTCATTTGCATCGATGTACTTCCAGTCAACCCATCTCATATCCCTCACAATGGGCTTCTTGTCTAGCAGCATTGTCTCATAAAAGTCTTGTTGTTCTTTGGTATGAAAGCAATTGTCATAAGCTGTCCTTCTTATGACTGAGTAGGGGTCAGATTCCCTCCACTGTCTCAAACCTTTGTCTTTCCTCGCCTTCATGTTTTCTGCCTCTGGATGTGAGTCATCATGCTCTAGCAGTTTTGGTCTTAGCTTGTTCAGCACTAGGGCTTCATCATCTTCAGCATCTCTTTCAGGCACTGGGGCCTTGTTCTTCTCTGTAGCTGATACATTTTTGGTATTCCTGTTTGGCTTGGGGGTAGTAGCAGACTTGGCCTTAGAAGATGTGGCAGTTCTCATAGCATCACTCATGAGCTTTTCCTGCTTGGGAGGAGGTGGATTGGCAGCTGGCTCTTCCTCATCAGATGCATCATCTCTCCTCATGGAAGTGGGTTTGAACACCACTTGAACAGTTTGCTTCCTCTCCCTCTTCTTGCCTGCAGCCTTAGGCATAGACTTGCTCTGGCCTTGTTGAGATCCTCCTGGATTTTCTGAGGTGATGCCTCTCTTGGCAGCAGTGGATGCAGACACCTTCCTTGTCACTCCTCTTTTCTTTTGAGTATTTGCATACTCCTTTTGAACTAGAGCCTTTTTCTTGGAGGTGACCTCAACCTGGAAGTCTTCATCGTCCTCATCAGAGTCCTTTCTCTTTCTTGTTCTGGTGGCTGCTTTTGGCAAGCTTGGAGAACTCCTCTCTCCCTCATGATAACTTTCCTCAGGACTAGAACCTGCATCAAGATCCACACTAGCATCTGCAGACTTGTTCTGGCTGTCACTAGCATCAGACATACTGGCAACAGAGCCTGTGAATAGATTGGATGAGGCAGAGTAGATGAGTATCACAAAATGCAGTTAGTTTTGAAAGAAATTGAGTTCAAACTTCAGTTTTAGGTTTTCACAGAAAGCATATCGGAATTACCGATTTGATAACTTCGGTAGCACCGAAAGCAACAACAGAAACATGGCCACACTATTTCAGTCTAACCGATGTGCGTCCTGGTCTCTCCGAAGTGCTAGGGTTCTACTAAAATACTAGAATCGGTCTCACCGATTAGTACCGCTCGGTAACACCGAAACGTACTAAGTGCAATGGCTAGAGGCCAAATCGGTGACTCTGATCCGTTCAATTCGGTCCGTCCGAGATGAGTTCTGCGCAAACCTAACCCTAAAATTTTCACTCGAATCTAATCTACAGAGTTTCTTGCTGGATAGGGAATTGCAATCTGTGGCAAGATATCAGGAGCACTCACTAGTGCATAGAATCAGATTGGGAGGCACTAGAGGTTCGAATCTCACCCTAACTTGGCGGAGATCCTCTACGGTGGCAACAACGGTGAAGATTCCCGTTGACGGCGATAGAATCCAAAGGCGAGGGCGCACTGGAGACAAAGGCGACGATCTGTAGACCAGGGGTGACAGCAACAAAGGGGTGCGGGAGTGGACGTTTGAAGAAATTTTCAACGAACGGTCCACGTGATATATATACCCTTTGGTTGTCAGTAGTACCGATCGAAACAACTCGGTCTCACAGAAACACATAACTTCCATAGACAGAACGTATCGGTGACGCCGAGATTTTCAGGTCGGTCTTACCGAGATGGAAAAATTAGATCAGTCTAAGTAAGTTTCAGTGTGACCGAGTGGGTATGTATTGGCCTAACCGAAAATGACTTAGAGAGTTTTGGAGGTCAGCCCTAATCAGATCGGTGGCTCCGAGTGCTCCTCACCCGGAGGGTCTGAAAATGAGCTTGTTCAAATTTTGTGATATAGCATGAATAGAATTTGAGACAAGAAGAGATAGATAGCTTGAGAAGGTACTTAGGCGTTCTTGTACATCCATTTGGCTAAATAAAATCAAATCAATCAAAACAACAAATGGATGTCCTCGAATGATAAATATGCATAGCAACATGCTCACACAATTAATAAGATAGCAAATGAAATATGTGGCAAACATGCACAACCAAAACTAGCATCTATCACACAATGGGCGATGACATAGTCATCTATATATGAGTATATTGACTTAGGAGCCAAATGAGAACATTTGATCATAGGTCATACTCATCATTTAAGCACAAGTGGGGTTACCACTTTTACATAAAGCATTAATGTGTTCACACCATTAGAGTTGCTTTGACTCAAGTCTTAGAGTAAAGCTCCCCCTAGATGTGATATCCCCCCAAAGAGGGATGAACTAACCTTGGGTTTTGTCGATGTTTTAGTTGTGAATGCTCACTGTTGATGTAGACCATCAAGAGTTGGGAGCAATCCTTTGAATGATGCACTTTCAATACCTACATGGGTTAGTCCCACAAGGAACAAACAAGGATATCCATAGACATAGAATGAAATGCACACTAAAAAGATGTCCATGAATGCATTGAATACCTTGTCCCTTGACTTACCAATAAGAGGGTTTGTGACTCCATGAACTAGCGCAAGATGTTGAAGTTGGTTGCACAAGTCCTTGCCATAATGAATATGAGTGAAGTTTGTTGGTGGAGTCACCCTCAAGAACTTTCTAGTTCTTCTTCTTTGGGACCCACATCAACTTGATGGGAATCCTTGGGGTTGTAGTTGTACTTGAAGAAGTAGAACTTGATAAAGTCTTGGGAACCCACTTGAACAAGGCTTGAGGTGGTTCTTCGAATGAGTCAATCTCCTCTTGAAGCTTGTCCTTGCCTTTTAGCTTGTGGTCTTGTGGTGGAAGATCATCTTGAGCTTGTGTTCCCTTGAAGGAAGCAGGATCATACTTCTCTTATTGAGGAACGAACTTTGTCTTGGGGTATTGATCTTCTTCCCACTCAACTCCATTGGCATTGAACTTTCGTTCAAAACCAACACCTTGATTCTTCTGGTGCCTTCCTTGCTTGCGTACAATTTCCTCAAATTGCTTACTCCCGGCAAGGCTCTTGTAGACACCCTTTTCTATAATTTCTTTCAATAAATTGTTTTCTTGCTCAAGTGTAACTTGGCTAAGAGAATCATTAGTGGAATCAATAGAACTACTAGAAGCAACAACATTGGATTTAGCATTGTTATTGTTACTACTAGAGGTAGAAACCATCTTACCCTTGTTACTAGTTTGCTTAGATTTAACTTGTGGCATAAAAGTAGACAAGAGTAAATGTTTGGCAATGTAAGAGGAACTCTTCTTTCAAAGATCATCATTGATAGCTTTTAGGAACTCATGCTCTTGCTCTAAAGTTAGCTTCTCGAAGCGTAGCTTCTCATGAGTTCTTAGAAGCTATCTATGATCCTCCTGAGTTGTTTCATAAGCGAGCTAATTTAAGAGTGTTTAGTTCTTTAGTTAGACGCTCAATCTCCCTCATAGCATTGTCATTTGTTTCCTCTTGACTATCATGATTACTACCAAGTTCATTGTAGCTCACATCACTAGTTTTATCAACAAGCAAATCATCATCACCAAGTAAATCATCCTCGTCACTATTAAAATCAAGATACTCGGGGGGTGATACCTTGGGGCCTTTTGCCATGAAGCATCTTCTAATTCCCTCATTTGGTGAATCAAATAGGTCATAGGAGTTGGAGGATACGAGAGCAAGTCCGGCAACACCTTCATCTTGACTATAGTCGGAGTTGGAGTGATAACTTCTTTCGGATTGGTTGTCGGAGTCGGAGCCAGAAATCTATTCACCAACATGATCTTGATGTCTTCTTCTAGTGTAGCTCTTGGATGACTTGTCCTTCCTTTCTGAATCTTTGCTTCTCCGAGAAGATCTTTGTTCATAACGATCATCTCTACTCCTTCTCTCCTTGTGAGGTGATTCATCTCTTCTATACTTTCCTCTTGGTGATTCATCCTATTTCTTGTGAGGTGCCGTGCACTCATTGGAGTAGTGTCTGGGTCTTCCACAATTATGGTCACGACTTGATGATCTTTGCTCATAGTGTCTTGAGTTGGAGCTTCTTTCTTTTCCTCTATTCTTGTAGAACTTGTTGAATCTTTTCACCATTAGGCTTATCTCTTCATTGGATACTAGCTTGTCACTTGACATTGTGGGAGCATTGCTTGAGGCTTTGTAAGCACCACTTGACTTGTTGTGTAGCTCCTCTTTGTCCTTGAGTAACATCTCATGAGCAACAATTCTTCCAATGACTTCCGTGGGCTTGAGATCTTTGTAATTTGGCATCATTTGGACCAATGTGCACACGGTATCATATTTTCCATCCAAGGCTCTAAGGATCTTCTTGATGATGAATTTGTCGGTCATCTCTTCACTTCCTAAGCCGGCAATCTCATTTTTGATGAGAGCAAGCCTAGAGTACATTTTGGCAACTCCTTCACCATCCTTCATCCTGAATTTGTCAAGTTGACTTTGAAGCACATCCAACTTGGATTCCTTGATGGACTCGGTACCCTCGTGCATATCAACCAAAGTATCCCAAATTTCCTTTGCATTCTCGAGGCGGCTGATCTTGTTGAACTCCTCGGGGCACAAACCATTGAAGAGAATGTCGCATGCTTGAGCATTGTATTGCAACATCTTCAATTCTTCCGCGGTTGCATCACGATCCGGTTCCTTTCCATCCTCAAAGAATTCACCTGTCAAGCCAACACGAACAACAACCCAAACGGCAGGGTTATGACCAAGAATATGCATTTTCATCTTATGCTTCCAACTAGCAAAGTTTGTACCATCAAAATATGGACCTCTACGGTGATAATTACCCTCACTAGACGCCATACTCTCCTAGGTAGTGGAACCAATGCATTGGAGACCAAAGCTCTGATACCACTTGTAGGATCGAAAGTATGTCTAGGGGGTGATTAGACTACTTGACCAAATAAAAACTTATCCTTTTCCCAATTTTAGTTGTAGGCAAGTTTTAGCAATTCTACCAAGTCAAGCAACACCCTACACATGCAAGTCTAAGAGTTATGCAGCGGAAAATAAAGACTTTGCATATGAACGTAAAGGAGGGATCGAAGAAATCAAACGCAATGAAGACATGGTTGTTTTTGGCATAGTTCCGATAGGTGGTGCTATCGTACGTCCACGTTGATGGAGACTTCAACCCACGAAGGGTAACGGTTGCGTGATTCGATAGAGAGCTCCACCCACGAAGGGTCCACGAAGAAGCAATATTGCCTATTCCACCATGGCTTACGTCCACCAAGGACTAGCCTCACTCGGGTAGATCTTCACGAAGTAGGAGATCTCCTTGCCCTTACAAACTCCTTGGTTCAACTCCACATGATCTTGGAGGCTCCCAAGTGACACCTAACCAATCTAGGAGACACCACTCTACAAAAGGTAATAGACGGTGTTGTTGATGATGAACTCATTGCTCTTGTGCTTCAAATGATAGTCTCCCCAACACTCAATCACCCTCTCATAGATTTGGCTTTGGTAGGAGAAGGATTTGAGTGGAAAGCAACTTGGAAGGCTAGAAATCAAGGTTCAAATGGTTGGATTGGAATCTCTTGATTTCATCACATGAGTAGGTGGTTCTCTCTCAGAAAATGAATGGTGGAAGTGTAGGTACGTTATGATGGCTCTCTTAGAGAGTATGTGTGGGTGGAGGGGTATAAATAGGTAGCACCAAAAATCCAACCGTTACAAGCTTTTTGACCCAACTCGGTGACACCGATCAGAAAACTCGGTGAGACCGACCTATGTAAAAGGCTTGACAGTTAGGCTTTTCGGTGAGACTGAACAAAACGACTCGGTGAGACCGAAGTGCAATGTCTAGGGCAGAACCTCGTTTCGGAAATTCTGATTGTTTCAACTCGGTGACTCTAAAGTGAATCAATGGCATTACATCAACTTGGTCAGCCCATCTCGGTGAGAGCAAGAGCCATTTCAGTTGTACCAAAATGTTTGGGTCTGGCATGTGGCAGTGTATGGAGTCATCTTGGTGGGTCCAGATGGGAAGATTTCTATGGGACCGAGATGGACTTTTAGGGTTTTGGATGGGAGTGATGTGGAGAAGTGTTTGAGGGTTTTGGAGCAATACCACTAAGCACTTGAGCAATTGAGTCATGATCAAAACCTCATCCCCTTTTAATAGTATTGGCTTTCCTATGGACTCAATGTGATCTTGGATCACTTAACCAAAAATGAAGAGTCTTGGAGCTTTGCCAATTCTTGTCCTTAGCATTTTTAGGGGTCCACAATCACTAGTCCTTGCAATACCAATCATTGATCTTCTCTGAAAAATAATATCATTGAGCATTAGATCAATGACATATATGTTGTTATTAATTACCAAAATCACCCGGGGATTAGTTGCGCTTTCACCGGTGTGGTGACTGCGATCGCTGGAGCGATGTGAAGTTTGACCGCCTTCGCCGTCTTCTTCAGCGCGGTGATGAGACTATGCCTTGGAAGGAGAGGCGACAGCAACGCTCTTGGCCTTCTTAGGCTCCATGGTTGATGAAGATGTTGCTAAAGAAGTTGACGCGGATTCGCGGGCATGATGCCCCCTACCTGGCGCGCCAAAGATATTGGCGTACGATAATCTATGGGTCCAAGCAAGCCCATTTCTGTTCAGCGAAGGCAAACACAGCACACAAAGAGCAGCGACAACTACTACAACACACACAGAGATTAGCCAGGTTCAGGCCACAGAGGTGCGTAAAACCCTACTCCTGCTTTTGGTGGATTAGATTGCTAAGTCATCTTTACAAATGTGCAGCCCTGCCGGCAAGGAGCTCGGGGGCGCTACTAGTTAACAGGGACCGAATCCCTCTAAATGATGCCATGTATCTCCTTTTATAGCTCAAGGGGTCACCAACAATGGCATAATGGTAATTACATGCTGATGATAGCTATAGTGCTATCATACCTAACCCTGATGGTGTAGGACAAAAGCATTTAATTCTCCGTTAGGTGTCTTGCTATGCTTGATGCCGGGAAGGGGTTCTGCTCCACCTGTACCGCCGGCTTAGCTACCTTTTATTTCGTGACACGCACGTGGACGGGTGCCAATAAAGGCTTTTCTCATGCGGTGGTTCACCACATGGCCCGACAGCCTCTACCTAACTACCTGCACGCCCGCCACCTATTGACAGATTGCTAACAGGTTGGTGCCTGACGGTGCTGGGCACCGCTGTTGGTGGGAGGCTGGGAGCTTGGGCTTGCTGGCTCTTGGCTTGCCAGTAGCGTGAATGATCTTTAGGCTTTCTTGAGGACCTGCCTGGCGGTCTTCTTCATGGCATTCAATCACCACACCTTGAGTGTCTTGGGATGAGCTCATCCTCTACCATATCCTTACGGCACAGAGGCAACAATCCGTCTGTGCGTGATCAGGGGTATGAACACCAACTGTTCACTACACCGACAACGTTGCCACCCACCTGCGCAGCTGCCACGGAGGTGATTACTTCCTTTGGTGATCTGGAAATGGAGCAAAAAGGATTCTCGCCTTTTTCCCCAGAGGTGGCTCTGAGTTATCGAACCCACAGGAGGACGGTGCATTTTAAGCTAATGTCTCAAACATGCTTTTCTTAGAGAATTAAATCCAGCTTTGTACCGGATCATAAATCAAGATGACACTAAAAGAACACTTATAATAAAAATAGGCATGGGTATGAGGACTTATGCTTATGGCCATATATTTGTATCGGGACCAGATATGACATTAATTTGTGCTCTGGAAGTCACCCGTCAAGATGTGCTTGTTACGTATCGAAGTGGGGGATGTGTCCAAATTATGTCTTAACCGACGCGCATCCTGCATCAAGAGTCAGTTGTCCAACCAAAGGCCTTATCCGTCGCGCGGGGTTGCCTCAATAATTAAGATTGCAATAAGAAAACAAAAGCATTGGGCGTTTAATGACTACACCTCTTGAATCCCCAGGGATAGGATCTGTGTTACCGTAGTAAACTTTTCTGCCACTGATGTTCAGAAAAACACTTCACAATGTCCCTGCCCTTAGCCTCTCCATGGCTCGTTCTCCATGGTCCTGGGTACCTGCAGGGATGAAGAACGCGAACGAGACAAGAGACAACTATGAAACAATTTTATGCTACACATACGAGATGTTAATTCAAAGTCCTTCCATTGATCCCTCCAACAAATACATGGGGTTGACCTTTGCTTCAACCCATGACCTTACCGAACTACTCACACATGGAGATCAAATCACATAAAGAAACACATCGAGGAACACAACATCAAGATAGATTGATTGATAATATGCCTTACAATGGATGCCGTGTGTGATACATGACTACAAGTATGACTAGATTGCTGAGAACTATGGTGGTGGTGAAGGTTGTGGCTATGGAGATGCGAAATGGCAGCGGTTAGGACTGATGGAGATGGCTATGGTGGTGGTGACGAAGACTAGCTTGTTCTGCGATCCTCTGTTATGCATTTGGCATCGGCCCCTTTATAAAGGTTGTCCAGGTGGACGAGGAGCCTCGGTTACCATGCCATATGATCGCTCATACGAGCAGGTGCGGTCGTATGAAACACCGTCTTTTGCTCTGTTTCCTCTGGTGCGCCTCCCACTTGATCCCCTCTGTCTCCACTTTACTCTTTTCCAAGTATTGGCTTGATTTCATCCATAAATAGCCCATTTCCTGTGGACACAAAATAAAGGAAGGATATTTGGAATCCTAGGATCCATTAGTCATTAGTGGCAAAATCGGAGCGAATATTTCAGTTTTAATATATCGGTTTAAACTCAGGTTGAAGGAGTGTAAAAATAACACTCATCGGGAGGCGACTACTACCGCCCACCTGCACCGTTCGCAAGACCTGTGTCATCCGCTTCGGCCGCTGGTGCACTGTCTTCGGTCACCCCGTCCTCTTCTTGCTGTTGCTTTCTTTGGCCACCGGCGCGCTGTCTTCATCTGCAACTAGTGGTGCAGCCCTGATCATCGTCTTCTTCTTTGAGGCAGCCCGGATCTTCTTCTTCTTCATCCAGGTGACCCCGCCTTTGCTGTTGTTGAAAGATACCAATGCCCTAAAATTGATGTCAAATTGTTTGTGTAGATCAAATTGATGTGAAATTGAGGTGAATTAGAGCACCAGCCGATCATCCAGTTGGATTAAATTGATGTTTTGTTCTGTAATTTGATGAACATGTACATGCACACACACAATATTCAGTCTGTTCAGTCAATATTTAGTCTATAAGAGTAATATTTAGTCTGTTCAGTAAATATTCAATAATTTGATGAGTAATAGTAATTGTTCAGTCAATATTCAGTCCATAACTTGTTTTGATGGTAAACACACAGTAGTGACTGAATATTTAGTTTGTTCAGAAATTTATTCTGTAAGCACCAATATTCAGTCTGTAGCCAAGGAATTCATTGGGGGAGAAGAAACAGAGCTAGCTATAGTTAATCACTAAACAACAATGATTCCACCAGTAACCCCAAAGTCAACCACTAAACAAATGGCTTAATTAGCTAGATACAATTGGTTAGTTGGTTTTTACAACTCTGCATGCACACCTAGCCATGAAATCAAAACTTTGAAATTTTACATGTATCCCAATTACTACTACTAGGTGTAATTAGTTGGTAACTGACCCATATCTTTTTCCAAAAAAGGTGGAGATAATCATGGGGGTTAGGCATGTACCCTAAATTATTACCATAGTTTTTAGTATCAAGTTCTTTTGAGTATCTCTGAATTTTTCTTGTCTAAATACTCCACCAATATTTTTAATAAGAGTATATTCTCTTTCAAAATCTATCATGAAGACCATTTGACTTGGATGTACACTGAACCTAAATTCAGTTAAGTGTTGTTGTACAAATTCAGTTAGTGTTGTTGAATAAATTTAGTTAAGTGTTATAAATTCAGGACCATATTGTTCTTGGGATTGATAATGCTCCATATTGTCAATTCAGTTAAGTGTTGTATAAATTCAAGTAGAAAATAGACTATTTGATTTTGGTGATGTATATTGACTGTCTTGGAGTAGACTGTTTGATTTGGGGATGTATATTGACAGTATCCATTTTGATAAGGGACTGACAGAAAATACACTATTTGATAATGACAGTAAAAATGATAGTAAACTGCATTTGATGACGTACTCATTGTTCCATTTTGATATATCTAAATTGTTTTGCAAGAACTAAATGCAGACACAATATGATAGTAAACTGATAATGACACATCTAAATGCAGACACGGTTTTGCACTACAAACATCACCTGCCAAACAATGGTTGACAAGATTGTTGTCACAACGAAACAATTTGAATTGATTTGGGGCATTGGAGCACTGATTACTGAAAATTGAATTCATTTGGAGCATTGGAGTTGAAAATTGGTCTAATCAAATTTTATATGGAGAAATCAATAGTAGTGCTACTGATTACTGACTGAATATTGGATGTTGTCAATATTTAGTCTACAATAGTGCTACTAATCAAATTGGCCATATTCCACTGAGTTGTTGTCAATTGATTCTTACTATAGGTGCACTAGTTGTAACAAGAAATAAAAGTTGAGATGTACTCTGCTGGATTCACTCTGATATTGTAGTTTCCCTTTGTTGCTCATGAAAATTTAGATTACCTGTGGTTTAGTGCCAGTGTAACTGAATTTTAGTAAAACATTTGTAGTTAACTGTTTAATTGTGGCTGGCATCTAGACAATACACACACACACACTGAGAAAGACAACTGTTTAATTACTGATCACGTGGGACTATTAACTATTTAATTGTTGATCATGTGGTACTACTACTGAAAATTTAGTTATGAATAACTGAAGCTTTTTCATCAACTGCAGTACTTATATGCATAAGAACATAAGAACATAGAATTCAGTTAAATGCAGCGTTTTTTATGCTCAATGTCTGTGTGGTAATAAGAATATTATTCTGCTAACTAAATTTTGGCTGCCATGGCAGCCATTTACAGTTTGGCTGCCATGGCAGCCTTTCTAGACATGTTGTCATGGCAGCCTTTCTAGTTTGGCTACCATGGCAACCATTTTTGTGTATACTCTTTTTCATCTTGTGTTATGGTGCTAACCACATGTACATTCATCTTTTGTCATTGATTATAGATAGCGGCAGCAAATCATTACGGAATTCAGTTTGATTCCTCAAGATAAAGGTCTTGATCTCAACTTGATTGCTCAAGAGGAAGAAGATGAAGCTATTGATCTGAATTGGATTCCTGAAGAGTAAGAAGAAGCTCAAGAAGAAGCTCAATATGAGGAAGCTCAAGAAGATGAGGCAGGTAATACTCCATGATCTGAATACTAGAGATGCATATTTGCTGGGAGTACTTTGCTTGCAAATGTTCATAAATTTCATTTTCTCCATTTTGCAGGTAATCCAAAAAGGAATGAACTGTGAGATAATGAGAGGCTTGGTGTTTATTTTGCTTTGTGGGTAATCGACAATAGAGATGGAGCTATTGAAACATATGACAAGGTGCTCGTCGCAACCCTAATGAATATAAGCCTACGATCAGTTGAAAGAATCTAGGCATACGCCAAGAAAAAGCTTGCCTTAGGCCAAGAAGTGGATGTGTCAAGCAAGAAGAAGGGTAGAACTGGTAGAAAGAGAAAAGAGCTGGATCTGTCAAGGACATCGACAATCCCACTCAATAGAAGAAGGACAATCCGAGCTCTGGCAAGGTCTTTAGGTATTCCCCGCACGACCATACACAAGAGGTTTCAGTTGAATGAGCTGAAGCGCATCAGTAGCACCGTCAACCCTTTCCTCAAGCCCAAGAATAAGATTGCAAGATTGAAGTTATGCATGTCCATGCTCGATGAGCAATGGATCTCAACTCCCTAGCCTCTTTTCAAGCCCATGACAGACATGGTGCATATTGATGAAAAGTGGTATGATATGACTAGAGTGAAGAACATGTACTATGTACCGTTGGAGATATGCCCTAGAGGCAATCATGTATGATAATATTTCCTATGTTTTTATGAATGAACATAGTCCTTGGACATTATCAATGATGTGTATCAGCAAGTACATGACTTGTTTGTGGGACTATGCATTGTATGATGATTGTCCTAAAAGGTCCCTAGTCGAAATGGCCGTGTGGACGCGCAGCTAACTAGACTAGCATATGACACGGTGGATGGCTTGGTCTCACTAGCCATGAAGCATTGGATGCTAACCGGACAATATGGACTCAGAAAGATCTGGTCAGATTTGACATAGTCGGATCCGAGTCCAGATAAAGTCCTAGTCGGACAGACCAAACTATGAGACGCAGCGATATGTCATCTGTGAGTCTCTAGTACAACATACGTTCTATGTCCTAAGACTTGAGCTGGCGCATGTACTCGGGATGGTGACAGACCTGCTTTGGGCCAACCAAATGCTACTCCATAACTGGGTAGTTATAAAGGTAGGTTTCGGGCTTGTCCAGACCCATGCTACGAGACATGGTCGAGCAAGATGGGATTTGCCCCTCCGATCAGGAGAGATATACTCTGGGCCCCTCGTGTGATCCGACCAGGATAAGCATGGCCATGCGATAAGGATTATGAGATAATCCGGTTTGTGGTCGACATCACTGGAACGAGAAAGAGGTCGGGCTAGCACAAGGATGACAGACTCGCCTTGAGCTCGACAACATATATCATGTGGCAAAGGGAACAAAAGTGTGACATGTTGTACAAGTTCGCCAACCGACTTCATTATCTACTTGGTGGTCGGCACGCCTTGCTAGAGGCCGCTACCAATCGAGCAGGTCGGAGGTGATCCGACCTGCGACCGAGTCGACTTGAACCTAAGGGGTCGCGCGCTTAAGGGAAGGAACCTATGAGGCTGGGTCCGACTCCACGAGTCAGATGTGATCCTACTCGGACTCGGATCCAGGCCGAATAGACTTTGGGCTTTAGGATCCGTGCGAGGCCCAAGTGTTGAGCCTGCGATGGATGCCTATATATAGTGGAGGTACAGCACACTCATTCGGTTGATCGCTTCGGCACCGTCATTAGGGCTTTGCATGTGTTGCAACTAGCTACCTCCACTCGCCGCCGACTGTGTGATCAGACCTAGCAGTCAGCCACACAGTGTTCCTCCTGCACGCGCGGATACCTTTACGGCGGTGCACTTGCGCTGCTCCGGCGAACCTGTACGTGGGATCCGACGACCGGCTGTTCGAGGGAGATCGCACGAGGAGGAGACAAACCCCGCGGACGCGCTGCCCCAACTCTTCTTTCGCTGCATGGCACTACGTGTCTAGTGGTAACGATCCATGATCGATATCTGGTAGCATGTTCCTGGATGTTCTGCGGGTAGGAATTTTTAATTTGCAGTCGACGCACCTACCGTAGAACCCAACATGTACTGCCAGAAGAATCTAAACCCGAGCGCACCGTGCAGAATGCGAACAACATTGGGAAGGTCATGTTCCTTACTGTTGTGGCCAAGACTTGATACAATGACAATGGGGAGGTGACATTTGATGGAAAGATCGGTACTTGGGCATTTGTCAAAGAGACCGAGGTAGTTCGAACAAGTCAAAACAGAGTAAGTGGAACAAAACAGCTGAAATCGATGAAAGTGACCAGAAATGTCTGCAGAGACTATCTCATCAACAAAGTGATCCCTGTAATTCAAGACAAGTGGCCCAACGAAGATGAGGGAACAACCATCTTTATCCAAGAGGATAAAGCCAAACCACATGTCCTTCCTGATGATGCAAGTTTTCGAGAAGATGTGGAACAAACCAACCTTGACATTCGATTGTTACAACAACCACCAAACAACCCCGAGTTTAATGTTTTGGACCTCTGCTTCAACAACTCTCTTCAGTCCCTGACTGACTGCAGATCACATAGAAATATCCAGGAATTGGTAGGAGTGGAAGAAGAGTTCGAGAACTATGAGGTTCACAAGCTATTTAAAAGCTTTGTGACACTGCAGTCAGTTACGGTTGAAGTTATAAAAGACAATGGAGGAAATAAGTACAAGATCCCACAATTGCACAAGGACCGACGTTAGAACGATGGAAGGAAAATAATCTTTCTATCTTCCAATGCTCCGCTAGTTGTTGAGACCAAGGCCATTATAGAAGAAGGGCAATAGAGTGGACAAAGATAAGGAAAGGAATAGCTAGAGAAAGGAAAAGAAAGAAAAGGAAAGGGAAGGTAAGTGTATGTCTTGTGTATTCTTGTGTATGTCATGTGTACGTCCTGTGTCTGTCTTGTGTATTAGATTATTGGAATATTTTGGCAATAATTGGATTAATTGGTTTATTGGAATAATTTTATTTGAATTATTTGATTTTACTGAATTTATTTGAATCATTTGGATTAACTAGAATTATTTGATTTTTTTTATTTTTTTAAATTTGTATGTCTTGTGTATGGATATATTTGAATTAATTGGGTTATTGGAATTTATTTGGGTTTATTGGAATTTATTGGAATTTATTTGAATCATTTGGATTAACTTGAATTATTTGGATTTATTTGGATTAATTGAATTAATTTGAATTGTTTGAGTTAATTTTAATTATTTCCTTTAATTTAAATAATTTGGATTAATTGCATTAATTTGAATAATTTGGATTAATTGCATTAATTTGAATAATTTGGATTAATATGAATTATTGGAATAATCAAATCAAACCATGTCTAATCATGTGCTCATGCACTACTGCAGGAATGCCTAGCAGTGGCGGGCGCAAAAAGGCCAGCACTGGCGGGCCAGGCTCCCAGGGGTGCCCGCTACCGACCTCCCGCCACTGCTATAACCGCATCAGCGGCGGGCGCTTGCCCGCCACATGTAGAGAGTCCGCAGTGGCGGGCGGGACAAAGTGCCCAGTTGGGATCTACGGTAGGATGCGTCGACTGCAAATTAAAATTTTCCTACGCGCAGAACTACTAGGAACATGCTAAGGGAGATGGATCATGGATCGTTACCACTAGACGCGTAGTGCCGTGCAGTGGAAGAAGAGTTGAGGCAGCGCATCTCCGGAGTCGTCTCCTCCTCGTCGATGCCCCACGTAGCCGATCGAATCCCATGAACAGGTTTGCCGGAGCGGCGCAAGTGCACCGCCTCTAACGGTATCCGCACGTGCAGGAGGAATGTCGTGCGGCAGACTGCTAGGTCTGATCACACAACCGGCCGTGAGTGGAGGTGGCTAGTTGCAACACATGTAGAGCCCCAATGACGGCACCGAAGCGATCAACCAAATGAGTGTGCCGCACCTCCACTATATATAGGCATCCGTCGCGGGCTCAACACTTGGGCCTCGCACGGATCCTAGAGCCCAAAGTCTGTTCGGCCTGGATCCGAGTCCGAGTAGGATCACATCTGACACGTGGAGTCGAACCCAGCCTCACAGGTTCCTTCCCTTAAGCGAGCGACCCCTTAGGTTCAAGTTGACTCAGTCGCAGTTCGGATCACCTCCGACCTGCTCGGTTGGTAGTGCTACTTGTAGACTGCGTTGGTATTTTCCCGAAGAGGAGAGGATGATGCAGTATTGTAGAGATAAGTATTTCCCTCAGTTAAGAACCAAGGTTATCAATCCAGTAGGAGAACCAAGCAAAATCCCATTAAACGCACCTGCACAAACAAAAGCAAACACTTGCACCGAACGCAAATAAGAGGGTTGTCAATCCTCTTAGCGGTTATTTGCAAGGATTAATTCTGATAATGATAGATAGATAAACTAAAATACTAAATAAAATAAAAGTAAATAAATTGCAGCAAGGTATTTTTAGGTTTTTTATATATGATAAAGTAGACCCGGGGCCCATAGTTTTCACTAGAGGCTTCTCTCTCGAACACACAGCATACGGTGGGTAAAAAAATTACTGTTGGGCAATTGATAGAAAAGCAAATAATTATGATGGATTCATGGCAATGATCATGTATATAGGTATCACGTCCGAGACAAGTAGACCGACTCCTGCCTGCATCTACTACTACCACTCCACCCATCGACCGCTATCCAGCATGCATCTAGGGTATTAAGTATGAAACAGAGTAACGCCTTAAGCAAGATGACATGATGTAGACAAAGTAAACTCAAGCAATATGATTAAACCCCATCTTTTTATCCTTAATGGCAACAATACAAATACGTGTCATGTCCCCTTCTGTCACTGGGATTGAGCACCGCAAGATTGAACCCATCACAAAGCACCTCTCCCATTGCAACATAAATCAATCTAGTAGGCCAAACCAAATCGATAGATCGGAGAGAAATACAAAGCTATAATAATCATGCATAATAGAGTTCAGAGAAGACTCAAATATTTCTCATGAATAATCTGATCATAAACTCACAATTCATCAGATCCCAACAAACACACCGCAAAAGAAGATTACATCGGATAGAACTCCAAGAACATCAAGGAGAACATGGTATTGAAGATTAAAGAGAGCGAAGAAGCTGATACGTCTCCAATGTATCTATAATTTTTTATTGTTCCATGCTGTTATAATATCAATCTTGGATGTTTTTATAATCATTTACAGCAATTTTATATCATTTTTGGAGACTAACCTATTAACCTAGTGCCCAGTGCCAGTTGCTGTTTTCTGCCCTGTTTTTGTTTCACAGAAAATCAATATCAAATGAAGTCCAAATACAGTGAAACTTTTTGGAGATTTTTTCTTGGGCAAGAAGAATACCAGAAGCTTCGAGGGGAGGCCAGAAGACCTTGGTGGGCCCCACGAGCCACCAGGGCGCGCCTGGGGGGGCAGGCGCGCCCTGATGCCTCGTGGGCCCCAACAAGCTCTGTTTGACCTAATTCCAGCACTATAAATTCCAGAAAAATCAGAAACCCTCAAGAGAGTCAACGAAATACTTTTTACGCAGCCGCAAGCCTCTGTTCCAGAGAGATCCCATCTGGGGTCCTTCTCCGGTAATCTGTCGGAGGGGGAATCGATCACGGAGGGGCTCTACATCAACCTTGTTGCTTCTCCGATGATGCGTGAGTAGTTTACCACAGACCTTCGGGTCCATAGGCAGTAGCTAGATGGCTTCTTCTCTCTTTTTGATGTTCAATACAATGTTCTCCTTGATGTTCTTGGAGATCTATCCGATGTAATCTTTCTTTGCGGTGTGTTTGTTGGGATCCGATGAATTGTGAGTTTATGATCAGATTATCCATGAATATTATTTGAGTCTTCTCTGATCTCTTTTATGCATGATTATTATAGCCTCGTATTTCTTCTCCGGTTTATTGATTTGGTTTGGCCAACTAAGTTGATTTATCTTGCCATGGGAAGAGGTGCTTTGTAGTGGGTTCGATCTTGCGATGCTCAATCCCAGTGACAGAAAGGGACAAGACACGTATGTATCGTTGCTACTAAGGGTAAAAAGATGGGATCTATTCATTGGGTTTATTAATTCGTGAGTTTGTCTTGTCTACATCATGTCATCATTCTTAAGGCATTACTCCGTTCTTATGGACTTAATTCACTAGATGCATGCTGGATAGCCCATCGATGTGTGGAGTAATAGTAGTAGATGCAGGCAGGAGTCGGTCTACTAATCTTGGACGTGATGCCTATATACATGATCATTGCCTTGGATATCATCATGATTATTTGCTTTTCTATCAATTGCCTAACAGTAATTTGTCTACCCACCGTATGCTATTTTCTCGAGAGAAGCCTCTAGTGAAATCTATGGCCCCCGGGTCTATCAAAATCATATTACTAAAACCCTAAAAATATTGCTGCTATTTTCTTTTATTTATTTTATTTAGTATTTTTGCTGCAATCTATCAATCTATCAAATACAATTTAATCTTGCAATCTTACCGCCAAGGGATTGACAAACCCTTGTTTGCGTTGGGTGCAAGGATTTGTTGCTTGTGTGCAGGTACTGCTTACTAGGTGTTGTGTGATTCTCCTACTGGTTCGATAACCTTGGTTTCATAATTGAGGGAAATACTTATCTCTACTGTGCTGCATCATCCCTTCCTCTTCGGGGAAATACCAACGCAAGCTACAAGTAGCAGAAGCCATCTAGATACTAGCTATGGACCTGTAGGTCTATGGTAAACTACTCACACATCATCAGAAGGGCAGCAATGTTGATGAAGAAGCCCTCCATGATTGATTCCCCCTCCGACAGAGTACCGGAAAAGGCCTCCAGATGGGATCGCGGAAGAACAGAGGCTTGCGGTGGCGGAAAGGTTTTCTCTTCTGTCTCTCTGGTATATTGGGAATATTTGGGAATTTATAGCGTTGGAATTAGGTCAGGAGGGGCTATGAGGGGCCCACAAGCCTGGGGGGCACGCCCTCCAGGCTTGTCGGCTCCTCGTGGCTCTTCTGGTCTTCTCCTGAAGCTTCGTGGGTCTCATCTGTTCAAAAAAAATTAATCCAAAGTTTTTTTTCTCGTTTGGACTCTTTTTGATAATGATTTTGTGAAAAGGTAAAAATAAGTAAAAAACAGCAACTGGCACTGGGCACTGGGTTAACAGGTTAGTCCCAAAAAATGATATATAATGGCATATAATTGCATATAAAACATCCAAGATTGATAATATAATAGCATGGAACAATCAAAAATTATAGATACGTTGGAGACGTATCAAGCATCCCCAAGCTTAATTCCTACTCGTCCTCGAGTAGGTAAATGATAAAAAACAGAATTTTTGATGTGGAATGCTACCTAACATGTTTCGTCATGTAACCTCTCTCTTACGGTATGAATAATAAGATCCGAATGATTCAAAGCAATAGTCTATGGTTTGATATAAAGACATCAATACTAAAGAACGTTATTCCTACAAAATCATATAATCCTGTCATGCTCCATCTTCTTAACACAAAATATTTATCATGCACTACCCCGATGACAAGCCGAGAAATTGGTTCATACTTTTTAACGCGCTTCAGCTTTTTCAACCCCCATGTAATACATGAGCGCAAGCCATGGATATAGCACTATGGGTGGAATAGAGTATGGTGGTAGAGGTAAATAAGGGGAAGTCAAAAATAAGAAGATACTCTCACATCAACGAGGCTAATCAACGGGCTATGGAGATGCCCATCAATTGATGTTAATGCAAGGAGTAGGGATTGACATGCAACGGATGCACTAAGAGCTATAAGTGTATGAAAGCTCAACATGAAAACTAAGTGGGTGTGCATCCATCTTGCTTGCTCATGAAGACCTCAGGCATTTGAGGAAGCCCATCATCGGAATATACAAGCCAAGTTCTATAATGAAAAATTCCCACTAGTATATGAAAGTGACAAAATAGGATACTCTCTATATGAAAAACAAGGTGCTACTCTGAAGCACAAGTGTGGAAAAAGGATAGTAACATTACCCCTTCTCTCTTTTTCTCTCATTTTTTCTCTCTTTTTCTCTCCTTTTTTTTCGTGGGCTCTTTTTGGCCTCTTTTTTTTTCGTCCGGAGTCTCATCCCGACTTGTGGGGGAATCATGGCCTCCATCATCCTTTCCTCACTGGGACAATGCTCTAATAATGATGATCATCACACTTTTATTTACTTACAACTCAAAATTACAACTCGATACTAGAACAAAAATATGACTCTATATGAATGCCTCTGGCAGTGTACCAGGATGTGCAATGATACTAGCATAACATGTATAAAAATGATGAACGGTGGCTGAGCCACAAATACTATGTCAGCTATATGATCATGCAAAGCAATATGACAATGATGATGTGTGTCATAAAAACAGAACGGTGGAAGTTGCATGGCAATATATCTCGGAATGGCTATGGAAATGCCATGATAGGTAGGTATGGTGGCTGTTTTGAGGAAGATATAAGGAGGCTTATGTGTGGTGGAGCGTATCATATCACGGGGTTTGGATGCACCGGCGAAGTTTGCACCAACTCTCGATGTGAGAAAGGGCAATGCACGGTACCGAAGAGGCTAGCAAATTGCGGAAAGGTGAGAGTGCGTATAATCCATGGACTCACATTAGTCATAAAGAACTCATATACTTATTGTGAAAGTTTATTAGCCCTCGAAGCAAAGTACTACTACGCATGCCCCTAGGGGGATAGATTGGTAGGAAAAGACCATCGCTCGTCCCCGACCGCCACTCATAAGGTAGACAATCAAGAATAAATCATGCTCCAACTTCTTAGCATAACGACAGATCATACGTGCATGCTTCGGGAATCACAAACCTTAACACCAATATTCTTACTAAACCACAATTATCTACTAGCACCTCCCACATAGTACCATCTTAATATCGCAAAACTATTGCAAGGAATCAAACTTATCATATTCAGTGATCTACATGAAAGTTTTTATTATATCCCTCTTGAATACCTATCATATCAGGAACAAATTCATAACCCATGCATATTACCATTGCTAATCATTATACTCTCAAAAATATATAAGTGAAGCATGAGAGTGCAACTATTTCTTTAAAATATAACCACCCCCGTGCTCTAAAAGATATAAGTGAAGCACTAGAGCAACTGCCTAGCTCAAAAGATATAAGTGAAGCACATAGAGTATTCTAACAAATCATGAATAATGTGTGTCCCTCTCAAAAAGGTGTGTTCAGAAAAGATGATTGTGGAAAACTAACAAGCAAACAAAAGAAAATAAACTATTTCACAAGATGCTCCAAGTAAAACACATATCGTGTGATGAAAAAAAATATAGCTCCAAGTGAGTTACCGATAGATTGTAGACGAAAGAGGGGATGCCTTCTGGGGCATCCCCAAGCTTAGATGCTTGAGTCTTCCTTGAATATTACCTTAGGGTTCCTTGGGCATCCCCATGCTTAGGCTCTTGCCGCTCCTAATTCCTTTAGTCTCACCCAAAACTTGAAAACTTCAGCACACAAAACTCAACAGAAACCTCGTGAGATCCGTTAGTATAACAAAAAATCTTAAACTTTAGGTACTGTTGGAAATTGATTCAAATTTAATATTGGCATAATGCTACTGTAATCCAACTTCTCCATGACTCATACCCCCCGATACGATCCATAGATTCATCAAAATAAGCAAACTATGCAACAAAAACAGAATTTGTCTAAAACAGAACAGTCTGTAAAGATCTGAATTAACGTCATACTTATATAACTCAAAAAATTCTGAAAAATTAGTAAAATGTGGGAAATTCATATATCAATATTGTGTAAAAAATTCAGAAGGTTCTGACGTCCAGTGAAAAATCAAAATTCCAGCACTGGACGCAAAAGTTTCTGTTTTCAAACAGCATCAATTATACTATCAACCAAATCATCCCAAAGGCATTACTTGGAACAAACACTAATTAAAATATAAAAACACAATAATAAATGAGTCTATAATTGTGCAAACACACAAGAATAGAAAGTAAAAACAAAATTTTATTTTATTCATTGGGTTGCCTCCCAACAAGCACTATCGTTGTATGCCCCTAGCTAGGCATAATGCATAGTTTCAAGTGTTGTCATCCTTCATGTTAATTCCATAAGTGGCCCTCATAATAGATTCATAAGGTGCCATAATTATATTTCTAGGGAAGTGTTCCATCCCTTTCTTTAATGGAAATTGAAATCTTATATTACCTTCTTTCATATCAATAATAGCACCTATTGTTCGTAGGAAAGGCCTACCAAGTATTATAGGGCAAGAAGGATTGCATTCAATATCAAGAACAATAAAATCAACGGGCACATAATTTCTATTTGCAAGAATAATCACATCATTTATTCTACCCAATGATTTTTTTATAGTAGAATCCGCAAGATGCAAATTAAGGGAACAAGGATCCATATCGGTAAGACCTAGCACATCACACAAAGACTTTCGTATAGTGGAAACGCTAGCACCAAGATCACATAGAGCATTACATTCATAATATTTAATTTTGACTTTAATAGTAGGTTCCCATTCATCTTGTAATTTTCTAGGAATTGAAACTTCCAACTCAAGTTTTTCTTCATGCGCTTTCATCATGGCTTCTACAATATGTTTAGTGAAAGCTTTATTCTGTTCATATGCATTTGGTGAATTAATCATGGATTGCAACAAGGAAATACACTCAATTAAATAACAACTATCATAATTAAAGTCCTTATATTCCAAAGTAGTTGGTGCATTACTATTTAAAGTTTTGACCTCTCCAAACCCACTTTTTTCATTTTTATCATTAAGATTATCACCCTCCATGCAATTGGGACTCCTTCTATCTAAAGTTGACTCTTCTTCAGTCCATTTTTCATCAAGTTGTATGTTACTAAATAATGATTCAATAGGAGTGACACCAATCATTTTAATATCTTCATCATTACTACGGTAGAAACCGGGTGGAATAGCTTTTTCTAGGAATTCTCGCTTAGCTCTCAACCTAGCGGTCCTTTCTTTACTTTCATTAATGGAGACATAGATAGCTTTAATAGACTCATTTATATCATGCTTGGGTGGCACAATTTTAGTTTTGAGATTTTCCACGTCATGAGCAACTCTATCCATGTTCCTAGCCAATTCATCAACTCTATTCAATTTTTCTTCTATCATGGCATTGAAATTCTTTTGCGAATTAATAAATTCTTTAATATTACTTTCAAGATCAGAGGGCATCCCATTATTATTATTATATGGATTACCATAGGAATTACCATAATTATTAGAGGAATTTCCAGAAAACGGCCTAGGATTGAAATTACCCCTATAAGCATTGTTGTTGAAATTATTTCTTGAGATAAAATTCACATCAATAGCATCATTATTTTGCTCACTCAAGGTAGACAATGGCACATCATTAGTATCAATTTGAGCATTTTTACTAGCAACCAATTTCATAAGGGCATCCATCTTATCACTCAAAGTATTAATTTCTTCAACAAAATTTACCTTCTTACCAGTTGGAGTTCGTTCAGTGTGCCATTGAGAATAATTTGTCATGATATTGTCAAGAAGTTTTGTAGCTTTTCCCAATGTAATTTCCATAAAAGTACCACCGGCGGCAGAGTCTAGCAAATTTCTAGAAACAAAGTTTAGCCCCGCATAAAATTTTTGTATGATCATCCATAAATTTAAGCCATGTGTTGGGCAGTTCCTTATCATTAATTTCATTCTCTCCCAAGATTGTGCAACATGTTCATGCTCAAGTTGCTTAAAATTCATAATTTGATTTCTTAAAGAAATAATCTTAGCGGGAGGAAAATACTTGGTAATAAAAGCATCCTTACACTTGTCCCAAGAATCAATGCTATTTCTAGGCAAGGATGAAAACCAAGTTTTAGCGCGATCTCGTAATGAGAACGGAAATAATTTTAATTTGACAATATCATTATCCACATCTTTTTTCTTTTGCATATCACAAAGCTCAACGAAAGTATTTAGATGGGATGCAGCATCTTCATTAGGACTACCAGAAAATTGTTCTTTCATAACAAGATTAAGCAAAGTAGCATTAATGTCACACGACTCCGCACTAGTGGCGGGAGGAGCAATAGGAGTACCAATAAAATCATTATTATTAGTATTGCAAAAGTCACACAATTCTGTATTTTCTTGAGACATCGCGACGAAGCAAGAAAACTAGCAAACAAGCAAATAAAAATATTTTTGTGTTTTTGTAAAAAAAATTAGAAGTGGGGGAGATGAAAACGAGAGGCAAATGCAATTAAAAAGGACAATAAAATAAATGCAAGTGGATGATAGTTTGTGCGAAGGTACTTGGTAATTTTGATGATGTCTCCCCGGCAACGGCGCCAAAAATTCTTCCTGCTAATTGTAGATTGCGTTGGTATTTCCCCGACGAGGAGAGGATGATGCAGTATAGTAGAGATAAGTATTTTCCTTAGTTAAGAACCAAGGTTATCAATCCAGTAGGAGAACCAAGCAAAATGCCGTTAAACGCACCTGCACACACAAAACCAAACACTTGCACCCAACGCAAATAAGAGGGTTATCAATCCTCTTAGCGGTTATTTGCAAGTATTAATTCTGATAGTGATAGATAGATAAACTAAAATACTAAATAAAATAAAAGTAAATAAATTGCAGCAAGGTATTTTCAGGTTTTTCATATATGATAAAGTAGACCCGGGGCCCATAGTTTTCACTAGAGGCTTCTCTCTCGAACACATAGCATACGGTGGGTAAACAAATTACTGTTGGGAAATTGATAGAAAAGCAAATAATTATGACGGATTCATGGCAATGATCATGTATATAGGCATCACATCCGAGACAAGTAGACCGACTCCTGCCTGCATCTACTACTATTACTCGACCCATCGACCGCTATCCAGCATGCATCTAGGGTATTAAGTATGAAACAGAGTAACGCCTTAAGCAAGATGACATGATGTAGACAAAGTAAACTGAAGCAATATGATTAAACCCCATCTTTTTATCCTTAATGTCAACAATACAAATACGTGTCATGTCCCCTTCTGTCACTGGGATTGAGCACCGCAAGATTGAACCCATCACAAAGCACCTCTCCCATTGCAAGATAAATCAACCTAGTAGGCCAAACCAAATCGATAGATCGGAGAGAAATACAAAGCTATAATAATCATGCATAGAAGAGTTCAGAGAAGACTCAAATATTTCTCATGAATAATCTGATCATAAACTCACAATTCATCGGATCCCAACAAACACACCGCAAAAGAAGATTTCATCGGATAGAACTCCAAGAACATCAAGGAGAACATGGTATTGAAGCTCAAAGAGAGAGAGAATAAGCCATGTAGCTACTAGCTATGGACCCATAGGTCTGTGGTAAACTACTCACACATCATCGGATGGGCAGCAAGGTTGATGAAGAAGCCCTCCATGATCGATTCCCCCTCCGGCAGAGTACCGGAAAAGGCCTCCAGATGGGATCGCGGAAGAACAGAGGCTTGCGGCAGCGGAAATGTTTCTCTTCTGTCTCTCTGGTATATTGGGAATATTTGGGAATTTATAGCGCTGGAATTAGGTCAGGAGGGGCTACGAAGGGCCCACAAGCCTGGGGGCGTGCCTACCCCCTAGGCGCGCCCTCCAGGCTTGTCGCCTCCTCGTGGCTCTTCTGGTCTTCTCCCGAAGCTTCGTGGGTCTCTTCTGATCGAGAAAAAATTAATCCAAAGTTTTTTTCTCGTTTGGACTCTTTTTGATAATGATTTTCTGAAAAGGCAAAAACAAGCAAAAAATAGCAACTGGCACTAGGCACTGGGTTAATAGGTTAGTCCCAAAAATGATATATAATGGCATATAATTGCATATAAAACATCCAAGATTGATACTATAATAGCATGGAACAATAAAAAAATTATAGATACGTTGGAGACGTATCAGGTAGCGGCCTCTAGCACGGCGTGCCGACCACCAAGTAGACAATGAAGTCGGTTGGCGAACCTGTACAATATGTCACACTTCTGTTCCCTTTGCCACACGATATATGTTGTCAGGCTCAAGGCGAGTCTGTCATCCTTGTGCTAGCCCGACCTCTTTCTCGTTCCAGTGATGCCGACCACAAACCAGATTATCTCATAATCCTTGTCACATGGCCATGCTTATCCTGGTCGGATCACACGAGGGCCCCAGAGTATATCTCTCCTGATCGGAGGGGCAAATCCCATCTTGCTCGACCATGTCTCGAAGCATGGGTCTGGACAAGCCCGAATCCTACCTTTATAACTACCCAGTTACGGAGTAGCGTTTGGTCGGCCCAAAGCAGGTCTATCATCATCCCGAGTACATGTGCCAGCTTAGGTCTTAGGACATAGAATGTATGTTGTACTAGAGACTCACAGATGACATATCGCTGTGTCTCATAGATGGGTCTGTCCGACTCGGACCTTATCTGGACTCGGATCCGACTATGTCGAATCCGACCAGATCTTTCTGAGTCCATATTATCCAGTTAGCATCCAATGCTCCATGGCTAGTGAGACCGAGGCATCAACCGTGTCATATGCTAGTCTAGTCGGCCGTGCGTCCACACAGCCCTTTCGACTAGGGACCATTTAGGACAGTCATCATACAATGCATAGTCCGACAAACAAGTCACGTACTTGCTGATACACATCATTGATAATGTCCAAGGACTATCTTTATTCATAAACACATAGGAAATATCATCATACATGATTGCCTCTAGGGCATATCTCCAACATGCCCTCCACTGGTATTAAACTAGTTGTGGCGGTCGCAATTTATTACCCGCCACTATAAACTTTCCAAAATAGCTGTGGCGGGGGCCCTACCTCGCCCACCACTCAGTTGAGTTCACCTATAAGTCTTTTCCCAGTAGTGATGTGCTAGCCGTGTGCACATACTCTAACAAGCTACTGCTATCCCAAGTCCAGTCCACTCTAGATCATGTGCTAGCCATGCTTACTCTAATAAGCTACTGCTACCCAAGTCTAATCATGAAAGACTGCTAACATACTCCATTTAAAACTGAAAACAAACCAAACCATGAAAATTGATACACCGTTTAAAATGATTTGCCAATTAAACAATTTAAAATGAGAAACTACTCCCTGAATAATTGAACTGAACATTTTATACAACATGACCACTTTAATGTAATGTTGCCACTATATTTAGTTTTAAAATGATTTGTCAATGTAAATCTCTCTCCTTACTAGATTTGGATGTAATGTTGCCACTATATAAGTTAACAATTCACCTCTTGGAAATTAAACCAAAATAGTCATGTGGCTCCCATAGAAACATTGTCTTATGCTTGTCAATTCACCTCGAAACCAAAACAGTCACCTCTTGCCAATTAAACCAAAACAATCATGTGGCTCCCATGGAAACCAAAATAGTCACCTCTTGTCAATTAAATCAAAACAGCCATGTGGCTCCCATGGAAAGCAAAACAGTCACCTCTTGACAATTCACCTCTCGGGAGCACATTGTCCTCTACTTCCTTCCCATCAGCATTGATGAACATGACGCATTCATCTACATGAGAGCAGGCACCGAAAGGGTAATAAGAAACATGAAGCTTGGAAAAATTCAGAAAATTGTTACTAAAATTAAGCTTCAGATTGCCATTGGAAATAGATACACTTTTATCGAAGAAGTATTATGTCAGATTTACCATCTTTATAAACTAAGTTTACGTCTGTTTGAAATTGATGTTTTGATTTATGTGGGATGTTTGTTTGGTGTCAAAACTTGTACGGCAGATTCAACATTTTCTTGTTTGTTGTTGTGAACCAAGCTTTGCGTGTGTGATTCAACATGTCTTTTTTGGTGATTTTCTAGTACTCCAGCAAAGTTGGATCAAATTCACACACATGTTGTCTCGCAGAAATTTAACTAGTACTCCAACAAAGGTTCACGAGAATTCGGTAAAGGTTCATAGGAATTCAGCAAAGATTGATAGGGAACTGAATAATTTGAAGTAAATAGTAGACAAATTCAGTAAATAGTAACAAGAAGAGAGAGATTCAGAGATTAGTTCCCGGTTAATCTTCAAGCGGTAGATGTAGCAAGTGTAGGTGATGAAGAAGAACAGCCGAGGAGAGCTTGATTTGGAGATGATCTATAACAGAGGTTGAGGTCTTGGAGAAGAACAGTAGCAGAGGAGGCTTGGGGATGCACTATAGCAGAGATGATCGAAGAAGAGCAACGGGGCCTTGCACGGATCACCAGACAAGCCAGCGGGGAAGGGAATGGCAGGAGAGCATGACATGCATGACAGACGAGGCCAGAGTCGTAGGCTGGCGGCATAGGGTTGGTCAGGGTCGGGGCTAGCGTCGCAGGTTGGCGGCGCCGCCTCCCAGCCCGCGTTCCAGCTGAAGTCCATGGGGTCGTTGTTGTAGTTAAATCTGGCAGATCTCGGGTAGGGGGTCCCGAGCTGGTGATCTTAGCTAGATGGTAATAGGATGAACAAGGGACATGATATTTACCATGGTCCGGGCCCTCTCGAAGAGGTAAAACCCTACGTCCTGCTCTTATTATATTGATTGTGTTGGAGTACAAAGTACAGGATGATCTACCTCGAGATCGTACATGAATGTCTGATTCTCTACCCTATGAACTAAAACCCCTCGGCTTATATAGGGACCGGGGGTATCTAGGGTTTACATAAGGTCGGTTACATCTAGGGATAAACATGCCGATGATTCAAATGTGTCCTGGAGTATGCGCCAAGTCTTCTAAAGATTCCGTCTTGAGCACGTCGAAGGGCGTGGCAGTCTTGGTCCATTTTTTAACGATCCAGGGGGTGCTCGGCCCAGCCCACTATGATGGGGCCAACTTGGTTAGCACCCCCTAGTCCAGGACACCGTGAGTAGCCCCTGAACTAGTCTTCAAGCCGATGAGATCGAACTCCTCGGAGTTACTTCGCCTTGGGTCTTCGGCTTCGTTGGCGAGTTTGACAAACTTGATGCTCCACGTTCGAGGACTCCCTTGAAGCCGCATGCTTCGGACATCCGAGGTCTTTGTGCCAAGGCAAATATCTTAGGAGCCAGGAAAGCTCCATCCAAGGTCATAAGGATGAGCCAGAAAGACAAAAAATTCAAGCGGGCCATCCCGACAGGGCCCCACCCTAGATGTGTTCAAAGTCGTAACCGGCCCGAGTATGGACATTTAACGGTGTCTTTAATTTTTTTCTTGGTCCACGTGCGCTCGAAGGGCACGACGCCTGGGGAACATGCGGATTTAGCGCTATAGGACTCAAGCGTCCCACTACCCCATGGCCAAGCTCATGACATAAGGTGAGGGAAAAACAATATAGATTTCACATCCTTTCCACCCTCGTTTCCCCATCTGTCTGGATCTAATCCTTCCCCGCATAGCTACTTCGAGAGCTCGATCCTATGGCGGATATCGTTGGCTCATCCATCCGCCCTGTCGATCCCCTCGAGGGAGAGTGGAAAAGTTGTTCAGTTACTCAAGGACAACTGAACCGTCTTCCATGCAAGGATATCTGCCCGACTCACATTTCTCGTGAATTCACCCTGTGCTGGTATCTTTGGACGGTGGTGTGCTCAAAGACCACTTCCCAACTGTCGATACTAAAATCGGTCGATCTCGGGTAGGGGGTCCCGAGCTGGTTATCTGAGCAAGATGGTAACAGGAAGAATAGGGACACGATGTTTACCCTGGTCCGGGCCCTCTCAAATAGGTAAAACCCTATGTCCTGCTCTTGTTATATTGATTGTGGATGGGTTACAAAGTACAGTATGATCTACCTCGAGATCGTATGAATGAGTTCCAAGATCTAAACCTTGAAATCATGCCTCTACAGACTAAACCCCTCGGATTATATAGGCACCGGGGGTATCTAGGGTTTACACATGGTCGGTTACAATCTAGGGATAGACATGCTGATCATTCAAATATGCCTTGAATTTTACGCCAAATCTTCAGAGAACTCCATCTTGATTACGCGGAGGGCTAGGGCATGTGTGGCCCATTCTTCAGTTGTTGGTGGGCCGTCGGCCAGGTCCATGAACAGCGGGCCGGTGTGGTGTACACCCCCTAATCCAGGACACCGTCAGTAGCCCCTGAACTGGTTTTCAAGCCAAGGACAATTGGTGTCGTCTTCGGCTTCATAGGCGAGCTCCATCTTCCACGTCGGCTCCTGATTTTGAGGACATGCTCGGCTCCGAGATCGTCCTGGCCTTCTTTTCCGATCATTCCCAAGTGTTTTATGGGGCAATTTACTCCAGGTAAATAAGGGATATCCTTTAGTACGGCCCCTTTTTGGCATAACTTGTTTTTTAACAGGACCGAAGTCCCATTTAGCTTAGCCGCGAAGGCTTACAGCGAGAGGCAGGACGACTGGGTCAACCCTGACAACTTATTCGGCCGAGAAACAAAGTGTTGTCACTTATGGCAGAGTCGAGCCGTCTCGTCCACAGTCATTATTGGGCATATAGTGGCCCAAGGCCGTTTATATTGGCACGTTCTTTTAATAAAGAGATCGTGCTCCAGATTTCTAGCGATATCATCAATGAAAACGGCTTATTCTTTTCGCATATACTGCACGACGTCTCGGGAACCAATGATTTCTATTGTGAGGTGGAGCGACCCTTGGTCTTTTACTGACCTATAAAAAGGGAAATGGTAAATAAAACTCTACCCACGCTCTCATTTCTTGCTCCAACGCCAAGAACCTCCCCCAAGCCCAAGCATTCCAAGATCTACTCCTATTTCCGGCTCTTCACCCCCTTCTCCCACCTCAAGAGATGGCCGGCAAGGGGAAAAGCGCTGCAGCCCCTGCGTCCGAGGCTGCCGGTAAGAGGGGTGGGGGCAGTGGATGTGCTCCAATGTCACCACCAACACTATCACAGAGCTCCAGACCGATGGGTATCTTCCCCTTGCGGCCAGGTGTCGATCTCCCATGGATGCGGGTGCAAATCGCTCGGCTTCCGTCATTCCCAGTCCTCGCTGGTAGTCTATGCATGCATCTACAAGTTCTCATGCATCGGCTCGCGTGGCGGGCCAGTAGAACCCGGCTCGAAAGACCTTGCTTACTAAAGTCCGAGGTGCGGCGTGATGGCCACACATACCCGACTGAATTTTTGAGAGGAGTTCTTTTCCCTATTACTCGGAGATGCAGCGTTGGAGTACACCAGTGACGCTGTGTTTATGTAATTCTCTATCATGGATCTTGTATGCTTTTCATCGTCGAATGATTCACTGCGCATCTGTTTGATCCTCGGGCAATTATTTACGTAGTAGGTACGCGAGCAATGTGATGCGGAGCATCCTACGGTCATCCCCATGGACGAACCTTCGTCTCCCAAGACACCACATGGACCCATGACTAGAGCACGTGCAAGAGCCATCAAAACCGAGGTGAACTCGCTCCTCTCTGAACTCACACATTCTACATGCGAGACATGGCTACTACCTCGAACGGAGACCTTGTGTGTGATTAGGTACTTGGAGGAAGGACGTGAAGCTGCTACCACCAATGGATAAGATGGCGAGGACCCCAAGCATGAGGGGCAAGAAGAAGAGCTGCCAGGAAGCTACAGCCACCGGACGACCGGCCCCTATCGGACGTCCGATGCCTGGAGACTCAGCCAGCCAGAAGGCCCAGCCGAGAAACGCTACAGCAGCCGGACGTCCGACAAGTACCGGACGTCCGACACACTTCAGCGGCCGAACGACCGACTGCCTCCGGACGACAGTCGCACCAGGAGCCCGTCCGTCTTTGGAAATCCGTCAGCGACTCAACAGAACAAAATTGACGGAAGTCTGGACTCTACCGGACGTCCGGTCCCTCACGAGCCACCGGACGACCGGTAACGTCCGGACGTCCAATGCCTGTCATGCACAACCACTTGGGGCGAGGCCCATGTACCTCTTCACCCTCCTAGACTATATATACTCGTCTCCTACCTATGTTTTAGGGTTAGCAAAGTAGTTGGCTCTTTGATATAGAGCTTTGCTCATCCATACCTCTCCCATGGAGATCAAGACCTCCATGAGACCCATGTGAGAAGATCCACTCCCGATTCAAGACCTCGACTCCTCTCCGGATCGGGATGAACTAGCTACCGTGTATCCTCCCGTGTTGACCATGTATCATGAATCCTCGTATGTGTATGTGTGATTTGGATTGTGTCAATTGAGTGATTTGTGTTCTTGTGTTCTTGCCTTTCCCCCTCCAATTGTGAAAAGATCGACGAACTAGGGATTCACCCTACATCATCTTGGTATTAGAGCCACGTTGATTCACACATTGGAGTCTTTCCCCTCCATTTTCTACCCTCAGTTTTGTTGTTTTTTCCCAATTTCAAAAATTCCCCACAAAAATAGCCAAACTATTTTTTGTTATTTGTTGGTTTGATGATGTTTTGTTGAGTTTGATCCATGGATTTGTTGTGTTTCAAGTGGATCTAGCTTTCCCCCATCTTTTTCCCTCTTTCCTTCCACGAAATTCGGCCAATTTTGGAACATTTTTTCTTTCTCAACTCGTTATCCACGAGTTCATCCCGCAGCCCGAAATCGCCTAGTTACCGGACGACCGGCATTTACCGGACGTCTGACAGCCACCAGCCACCGGACATCCGACACTTACCGGACGTCCGGCCGAACCTGACAAAACTGAATTTTCTCCCAAAAATTTCAGCCACCGGCCCCACTTCTGCATTGCCACCTCCGATTGCTACCACCGCAGTTCCGCAACACGCATACTCGTGTGACTCCACAGACTTCCGCAACCACCACCAATTTTGTCCCATTTGCCATTTGAGATTTTGAGTTGCGGATTTCCGTTTCCTAGGGTGTTTCGACTAACTAGGCACGGTTCGACATCGACTTCACCGCCACTCATCATCGCCACGGACTCGACATCGACAACGACCGTCTCACCATTGTGACACCACCACCGTAAGCAAGGACGGTAACCTTGACGACAACTCGTTCATTTCCTTGCCTTTGCATTGTTAACCCAAAGCCCTCTTTTGCGTCACTTTCCTACAAGACTAGCCATTTGAGTATTGCCGGGCAACGCTACTTGTGCACTTTAGTGATACCGCTCCGCATAGCTCTCATAGCGTGCATACATCATCATATCATCTTTTGCGCCAAAATTTTGTTCCCTCATATACCTCATTGCTACCTTCGTGAGAGCATTTCGCATAAGTGGCCAAAGGAAAATATCGAAAGAAAGAAAAGCTTTTAAGCAAAGAGAAAAGAGCAACAACAAGCTTTTAAGCAATAGCCCTAGCATCACCACATTACATATAATATTTGATCATCTTGGATCATCGTGACAAGTTCACCGGGAGTCATACATACAAAGCATACTTGAGATAGAAGTTGATCGGTTTGTCTCCAATAGGTTGTGCACAAGTGTCGTATCCGCCTATTAAGCAATCGTGCTAGCGTCTCTCTTGAGTTGTGCAACACGAGCATTTTCGTGGGTTCCACATTTTCTGCTCATTCCTTGGTTGCATGACCTCATTTATCTATCCATGTGTGTGTTTCCGTGTAACTTTGCTTTTGGTCTACTTGTTTCACTTGCGAATTTGTGAATCTTTCTCAACATTATCGATATCTTGCTTATGATTGTCGAAATTTTGTGCCACCATCCTAACCAAACTCCTCCAAAAGCTTTACTTGTGTAGGTGTGAGAATTGACATGATCCGGTACCAATTGCACTATTTCCATAATACCATATCGAGTGATCATTGATCCATCTTCAACATCGGATAAGGTACATTGGTCTCGTTCGTTCCTTTCTTCCACTAACACTTGTTTGAGAATCATGGATAGGCCGGGCACTTCTACGAATCCTCTCTTTGACGAGCATGACGATGCACCGAACGACTACGTCACCAAGGCACACCTCTTTGGCATCCAATGAGCCTTACATCAAGAAAGTGAAGCTTTGGGCGAACGCATCAAGCAACTCGCCTCCGACTTTCAACAAACTCTTGATGACAAGCTATCATCTCAAATGGAAGAGTTCCGTACCATGATGGTCAACCGCGCTTCTTCCACTTTGTCTACTTCAAGGTCAAGACGGTGCCACTCAAGCCGCAACTCTTCGGACACTTCTTCGGATGCAAGTCTTCCACGTGCATGCTCTCATCGCCCCCAAGAACAAGAAGACCGGCAGGCTACAAGAAACCCATTCCATGGCAATGGCTTGCAAGACCATCTTCGAGAGCGCGAACGACAAAACTGGCAAGCACAAGCCAACATGGAGCAAGATCAAGTTCCACAATGCCAACGTCAAGTAAACCAAGACGATGACGCTCTACTACAAGAACGACAACGTCATGAGGAGCAAACACTTGAAGCTCAACGTGCCCTAAGCAACTCGCAACATCGCCGACCACAACCGCCGTGTGCGAGAACAAGAAGAGGCCCTCCGACGCGAGCAACAAGACGATGCCACACAAAATGAGGAGCGCCAAGAGATGAGGAACCGTGCAAGAATTCCACGCCCTCGACGTCACATCAATCAAGATGAGCACGACAAGCAAGAGCTAGAAGATCCTCCTCCACGACACGAGCATCATCGCCATCGCCAACAACGCAATGAGGAGCGCTACGGCAAGCTCAAGTTCAACATGCCTAAATTCTCCGGTGGAAATGATCCCGAAGAATACCTCTCGTGGGCATTGAAGGTCGACAAGATATTCCGTCTTCATAATTACGAAGAGGAAAAGAAGATTGCCATGGCATATCTTGAGTTCCAAGACTATGTTCTCATTTGGTGGGAGCCAGTGATCGAACGACACCAAGAGAAGGGCGATCCACCCATCACCACTTGGAATCAAATGAAAGATGTCATGCGAGCTCTTTTTGTGCCTACACACTATAGTCGTGACCTCTTCAAGAAGCTACAAATCCTCAAGCAAGGCACCCAGTCCGTTGAAGAATACTACCAAGAAATGGAGATTGCAATGATACGAGCCAACGTCAAGGAAGATGATGAACAAACTATGGCGTGATTCTTGAATGGCCTCAACCATCCCATCAAGAAAATTGCGGATTTCCAACCGTACTCCAACCTCCTCGAGCTAGTGCACCAAGCAACCAAAGCGGAGCGACAAGTACAAGAGGACTTCAAGTACTCAAAGTACTCTTCCAAGACCTATGGTTCATACACTCAAGCTTCAACGACTTCTACAACTCCTTCAACGACTCGATCTACACCAAGTACCGGCGACAAGTCAAGCTCCAAGCAACTTGCGACATCTTCGAGTCGTCATACTGCAAGTACATCCAAGCAAAAGCCTTCATCATCAACAACTCCTTCGGACGACACCAAGACGAGTGACATCAAGTGTTTCACTTGCAAGGGACGAGGCCACAAGTCATTTGAGTGCCCAACACGATGCACTATGATCCTCAACGCCGACGGCACCTACGACTCCATGAGTGAAGATGAAATGGAAGCCCTTGAGCAAGTGGCCATGCACCGCCAAGTGAATG
This sequence comes from Elymus sibiricus, assembly GCA_039707655.1. NCBI lineage: Eukaryota > Viridiplantae > Streptophyta > Magnoliopsida > Poales > Poaceae > Elymus > Elymus sibiricus. The sequence goes on from CM077668.1 coordinate 205,502,063, forward strand.
ACGATGAAGACAATCAAGTCTTTTGTGATAATGATTCAAGCCCCGCTCTTGTTGTCTCCAAGGGCTTGACACTTCAACAACAACAAGACGAAGACCAACATTGCCACATCTTCCATACCAAAGTGGGTATTCAAGGACGTTCCGTCAAGGTCATCATCGACGGCGGAAGTTGCCACAATTTGGCAAGTGAAGAGTTATGTTCCAAGCTACAATTGATTAAGAAGAAGCACCCTCGCCCCTACAAGGTCCAATGGTTAAGCGACTCCGACACCATTCAAGTGAAGTACACCGTTCAAGTCTCCATCAAGATTGGCACATATGAAGACACCTTGGAGTGTGATGTGGTTCCCATGTCCGTATGCCATCTCCTCCTTGGAAGACCTTGGCAATTCGACCGTGGCGTCACCCACAACGGACGGACCAATCACTATAGCTTCAAGATGAAGGGAAAAGAGTTTGTGCTTCGACCCATGTCGCCAAGTCAAGTCATCGCCGACAAGCAAGCATCTACCCATCGTGGAGAGACAAGTGAGCGAGAGAACCACCAAAAAGAGAGTGAGCGCCACAAGCGAAAAATGAGCGACTCCACGATGAGCGACAAAAGAGATCTAGTTCTTTTAGCCACCAGAAGAGACTTGAGGGATGTGAGTGAGAGCCCATCAAGTGTTCTTCACTTTGTGCTTTTATGTAAAGGTGAAGTGGTGCGGACTAATACTTCACAACATCTTCCTCTAGTGTTGTCTCATCTATTGCAGGAATTCGCAGACGTGTTTCCTGATGAGCTACCTCCCGGACTTCCTCCACTTCGCGGAATCGAACACCGCATTGACCTCATCCCCGGCGCATCTCTACCAAACAAGGCACCCTACCGCGTCAATCCCGACGAGACCAAAGAGATCCAAAGGCAAGTGCAACATCTCATGGAGAATGGGTATGTATGCGAGAGCTTGAGCCCATGTGCCGTTCCGGTAATTCTTGTGCCTAAGAAAGATGGTACCTATCGCACGTGTTCCGATTGCCATCCCATAAATGCTATCACCGTTAGATATCGCCTTCCCATTCCACACCTAGATGACATGCTTGATGAACTTAGTGGAGCCACCATTTTCTCTAAAATTGACCTTAAAAGTGGCTATTATCAAATCCGCATGCAAGAAGGTGATGAATGGAAAACGGCTTTCAAATCCAAATTTGGCTTATATGAATGGTTGGTCATGCCTATGGGATTATCTCAAGCACCTAACACTTTTATGCTTGTGATGCATTATGTTCTTCGCAAATATATTGGCATTTGTGTTGTGGTTTACTTTGATGACATTCTTGTGTTTAGCCAATCTCTTGAAGATCATGTCATACATCTTAGGGACGTCTTGCAAGTTCTTAGAAACGAGCGACTATATGCAAACATGGAAAAATGCACTTTTGGTGTTGACAAACTTGTTTTCTTAGGATTTGTAGTCTCCTCTAAGGGTGTTCAAGTTGATGAAGCTAAAATTGACGCTATTAAAACTTGATCACAACCAACCAATTTGCTTCAAGTTCGTAGTTTCCTTGGCTTAGCCGGATTTTATAGACGCTTTGTGAAGGATTTTAGCACTATTGCATACAATTGCACACATTGAGTAAGAAGAATGCACCATTTGTTTGGGGTCCATCCCAAGATGCCGTATTTCATGAGCTTAAGAACTTGCTTACACATGCTCCATTACTTGCATTACCCAACTTTGAGAAAACTTTTGAAGTGCATTGTGACGCTAGTGGTAATGGCATAGGTGGTGTGTTGATGCAAGAGAAGCGACCCATTGCATATTTTAGTGAAAAACTCTCCGGCGTGCAACTTAACTATCCTATCTATGACAAAGAGTTATATGCTTTAGTGAGAGTCTTGCATGTGTGGGAACATTATCTCCGTCCACGTGAATTTGTCATCCATACGGATCATGAAACGCTTAAGTACCTAAAGGGTCAAACTAAATTGAATAAGCGTCATGCTAAATGGAGTGAGTTCATTGAGTCACTTCCTTATGTTATCAAGTATATCAAAGGTAAGGAAAATGTGGTGGTGGACGCTCTTTCCCGCAAGTGCATGTTGGTTCATCAACTTGAGTTGAATGTCATAGGATTTGAGCACATTAAAGACTTGTATGCAAATGATGTTTCCTTTGCGATTCCTTATGCCAAATGCCTAGCACAGAAAACTTGGGAGCAATACTTTTTGAAGGATGATTATCTTATGAAAGCTAACAAACTTTGTATTCCCGAGTCTTCTCTTCGTTTGCTACTATTGCAAGAAGCTCATGGTGGAGAACTAATGGGACATTTTAGACGCGACAAGACCTTCGCTACGCTCTCCAAGAACTACTTTTGGCCAAAGATGTTTCGCGATGTTTCACACAACACCAATCGGTGCTCTACATGCCGCAAAGCTAAGTCAAAAGCTCAATCTCATGGTCTATATATGCCACTTCCTATTCCATATCCACCATGGGAAGATATTAGCATGGATTTTGTGCTTGGTTTGCCTCGTACTCAAAATGGCAAAGATTCGGTATTTGTTGTTGTGGACCGTTTCTCTAAGATGGCACATTTTATTCCATGCACCAAGATCGACGATGCTTCACATGTTGCAAATCTCTTTTGTAGGGAAATCTTGCGATTACGTGGAGAGCCCAAAACGATTGTATCAGACCATAACGTCAAGTTCCTTAGATACTTTTGGAAGACACTTTGCGCCAAGCTCGGAATCAAGCTTCTATTCTCTTCGGCATATCATCCACAAACCGACGGCTAAACGGAGGTCATGAACCGGACGCTTTCCACACTCCTACGAGTGTTGATCAAGAAGAACATAAGGGAGTGGGAGGAATGCTTACCCATCGCCGAGTACGCCTACAATCGAGCAAGACATTCGACTATCGGCAAGTCCCCCTTCAAGGTCGTCTACGGTTTCAACCCATTGTCCCCTTTGGACATCCTACCGCTACCACTCCAAGAGCGCATCAACATGGACGCGAGTGCACGAGTGAGCTATCTCAAGTAGGTGCATCAAGATACAAGGCACACGTTCGAACGCCAAGTACAACACCTCGCGACCAAGGTCAACATCAACAAGCACCCCATGGTGTTCAACCCCGGAGATCTTGTGTGGTTACACCTACGCAAAGAACGCTTCCCCAACGAGTGCAAGTCCAAACTACTACCTCGAGCCGATGGACCGTTCAAGGTGCTCGCACGCTACAACAACAATGCCTACAAGGTCGACATTCCAAGCGACAAGTACAACGTGAGCAACATCTTCAATGTCAAGGACTTATCTCCCTTCCATGGTGATGTGGATTTCGATCCGAGGATGGATCTTTCCCAAGGGGGGGAGATGATGCGGAGCATCCTACGGTCATCCCCATGGACGTACCTTCGTCTCCCAAGACACCACGTGGACCCATGACTAGAGCACGTGCAAGAGCCATCAAAACTGAGGTGAACTCGCTCCCCTCTGAACTCACACATTCTACATGCGAGACATGGCTACTACCTCAAACGGAGACCTTGTGTGTGATTAGGTACTAGGAGGAAGGACGTGAAGCTGCTACCATCAATGGACAAGATGGCAAGGACCCCAAGCATGAGGGGCAAGAAGAAGAGCTACCAGGAAGCTACAGCCACTGGATGACCAGCCCCTACCGGACGTCCGAGGCCTGGAGACTCAGCCAGCCAGAAGGCCCAGCCGAGAAACGCTACAGTGGCTGGACGTCCGACAAGTATCGGACGTCTGACACCCTTCAGCGGCCGGACGACCGACCGCCTCCGGACGACAGACGCACCGGACGCCCGACCGTCTCCGGAAATCCGTCGGCGACTCAACAGAACAAAATTGATGGAAGTCCGGACTCTATCGGACGTCTGGTCCCTCACGAGCCACCGGACGACCGGTAACGTCCGGACGTCCGACGCCTGTCGTATACAACCACTCGGGCCGAGGCCCATGTACCCCTTCACCTTCCTAGACTATATATACTCGTCTCCTCCCTATGTTTTAGGGTTAGCAAAGTAGTTGGCTCTTTGAGATAGAGCTTTGCTCATCCATACCTCTCCCATGGAGATCAAGACCTCCATGAGACCCATGTGAGAAGATCCACTCCGGATTCAAGACCTCGTCTCCTCTCCTGATCGGGATGAACTAGCTACCATGTATCCTCCCGTGTTGACCTTGTATCGTGAATCCTCGTATGTGTATGTGGATCTAGTGTATGTGTGATTTGGATTGTGCCAATTGAGTGATTTGTGTTCTTGTGTTCTTGTGTTCTTGCCTTTTCCCCCTCCAATTGTGAAAAGATCGACGAACTAGGGATTCACCCTACATCACAATGGCTCAGTACAGGGAGCGATTATGGCCATTATTTCTTGGGCCGAGGAGGTTTCCTTGATTGCCGAGCCCTCGATTATCTCCTTGTCCGGATCTATGGCGGGCGTGGTAATCAATTCGGTGTCCAACTGCTCGGCCATTTTAGCGGCCTGCTCGGCGTCACCTTGCCACTTGACCGATGGTTTAAACAAATGTTCAAGGAAGGTGTTCTCGGGTACTGGCTCTCGTCTGGTGCCCATCCTGGCGAGAACATCGGCAGCTTGATTATTGTCTCTCTGGATGTGATGAAATTCTAGACCCTCGAATCGGGCTGATAAAGTCATGACAGTGTTCCGATATGCCGCCATTTTAGGGTCCTTTGCGTTAAATTCACCATTAACTTGGGAGATCGCAAGGTTTGAGTCAACTCAGACCTCAAGACACTCGATGCCCATGGAGACCGCCATCTGCAGTCCGTGAAGCAATGCTTCATACTCGACCGCATTATTGGAGTCAGTGTATATAATTTGAAGAACATATTTAATGGTGTCGCCTGTTGGTGACATGAGGACCACTCCAGTCGCTAGCCCGGCGAGCATTTTGGATCCATCGAAGTACATTACTCAATTCGAATATGTGATGTGCACTCGAGGGAGCTCGGCCTATGTCCATTCGGCCACGAAATTGGTCAAAACCTGGGATTTAATGGCCCATCATGGTCAATATGTTATTTCGAAAGGCAATAGCTCGAACGCCCATTTAGCAATTCTGCTAGTGGCATCGTGGTTATTGATTATGTCGTTGAGTGGTACTTCCGAGGCTACAGTTATCGAGCACTCCTGAAAGTAGTGCCGTAGCTTCCGAGAAGCCATGAAGACTGCATATGCTATCTTTTGGTAGTGCGGATACCTCGTCTTACACGGGATAAGCACCTCGGAAATGTAATACACTGGCCTCTGGACCTTTAGCTTGTGACCTTCCATGTCACGCTCGACGACCAAAACCACACTAACAACTTGATTGGTTGCCAATATGTAAAGTAACATTGGTTCACTGGGGTAGGGAGCCACCAAAACTAGGTTGGTAGCCAGGAGCGTCTTGATTTCATCTAAGGCTTCACTGGCCACTTTGGTACATTTGAAGTTTTTGGTCTGCCTAAGCAATCTATATAGTGGGAGGTCCTTTTCCCCGAGCCGCGAGATAAATCGTCTAAGGGAGGCTACACGGCCTGCCAATCTTTGGACATGCTTGAGCTCAGTGGGCACTTCCAACCATGCCAATGCTTTGATCTTATCGGGGTTCGCCTTGATGCCTCAATGTGATGAATCCGAGCAACTTGCTGGATGGGACACCGAAGACGCATTTTTCTGGATTGAGCTTGATGTTATATGCTCGGAGATTCTTAAATGTTTCCCAAGAATCATCGATTAGTGAGGCAGACTACCTGGTCTTAACAACCACGTCGTCTACGTACGCTTCGACCGTTTTGCCGATCTGTGGCTACATACATGTCTATATCATGCGCTGGTATGTTGCGCCCGTGTTTTTAGTCCAAAGGGCATTGTGTTAAAGCAGAAAGGCCCATAGGGAGTGATTAATGCGGTGGCAGCCTGGTCGGAGTCCTTCATCCTTATCCGGTGGTAACCCGAGTAAGCATTGAGGAAGTATGGTAAATCATTCCCTGCAGTAGCATCGACGATTTGGTCGATCTGAGGTAGCGGGAAGGGATCTTTTGGGAAAGCCTTATTGACATCCTTAAAATCGAAGCACATGCGCCAATATTTGTCCTTCTTTGGTACCATTATCAGGTTTGCTAGCCAGTCTGGGTGCTTAACCTCACGAATGAATCCGGCCTGTAACAATTTTGCCAATTCTTCTCCCATTGCCTGCCTCTTTGGTTCCGAGAACCTTCGGAGAGCCTGTTTGACTGGCTTTGACCCCTCAATAATATTGAGGCTATGCTCTGCTTTCTCTCGTGGGATTCCTGGCATATCAAAGGGGTGCCAGGCAAAGATATCCCAATTTTCCCAAAGGAAATCTCACAACGCGCTATCTAGCGCTGCATCCAGCCGAGCTCCGATGGAGGCCATCTTCGATGGGTCATCGGATGGACCTGAAATTTGATAATCTCAGCAGTTGGCTTGAATGATGTATGGATCGCTTGTCAAGGATTACGTCGTCTTTATCGACAGTTGAACATAACACTGTCAGTTCCTCCGCCGCGAGGGCCCCGGATTCTGCCTCGAGGGCCAACGATGTCGTTTTATCCTCGGGTTTGAATGCGCGGTTTGTGTTGGTTTTTACTATGATCACGCCATTGGCCCCCAACATTTTAAGCTTCATGTAATTGTAATGGGGTACTGCATGGAATTTGGCAAACGTGGCTCGTCCGAGGAGTGCGTGATAGTCACTTCAGAAAGGCACGATGTTGAAGATTAACTCCTCGATCTGAGAGTTATCGGGGGTTCTGAAGACCACATCAAGCGTGACCTTGTCGTTGCATCATGATTCTTTTCCTGGGACTATTCCTTTAAAGGTTGTCCCACTTGGTTCGATGCGTGATCTGTCGAGTTGCATCTTTTGTAAAGTATCCTCATAGATGAGGTTTAGGCTACTTCCATCGTCCATCAAGACTTTGGTCAGTCTATAGCCATCGATAATGGGGTCGAGGACGAGGGCCGAAACTCCTCGGCCATGGGTTCCCGTAGGTTGGTCCTCTCGATCGAAAGTGATCGGTGTGTCCGACCATCTGTTTTCCGAGGTCATCACATGGTTGATTTGGCCGATCTCTCGAGGAGCTCTTTTTCGCTGATTTCTCAAGGAGTGTGTTTCATATATCATTAAGGCTTCCTCCTCTTCGGATGATTGTTCGTTACGAGTAGGTGTGATTCCTCGGTTTGTTGATAAACCAAGGTTGTTGAGGAGTTCTATCCCACCCTTCACCACCTGCCTGGCAACCAGCATGCGCGAAGCCTGTGAGTTGATGGTATATCCGAGGAGACAGAGTGAATTGCGCATGGTTTATCCAATATTGCGTCTAGCAAAGATCTGGGTCCTTTGCCTGGATGTTTATTTTCCGTGTCGATTGGTCAATAAGTGTATTGCTATTGGATCAACTTGAGTGTTGGTCATGACGTGAGCGCCTTCCTCCTTCGATTAATTCAGGTTGGTCTAGGCTCAGATTATATATGGCGTTGCTGATCGGCCAACTAGGGGTCTTCCATAATACAGTACCTTGTTAGTATATCAGATAGCTTGGCAAACGTTCTAAGGCGATTTTGTGCTATAGTTTTGTTGATTCCTTTGTCATGACAGTTGTGCCAAAATGCTGCTAGTGCTTTCCCCGTCTGAGTAGTTTGCAATTTTGTTTTCTCAAATAAGAATCTCGTCCAGTACTGTCGGACTGTTTCTCTTGAATTTTGCACGACAAAGGCTAGATCCCAGATGTCGGTCGGTCCTGATTTGTTGGGACAGTACGCGACGTGGGGAGTGAGTGGGAGAGAACATTTTATTCCGAACCAATCTCACATCGGCCTCCTCGGTGAATTTTCCCAAAGTTGATGCTCAATCTTCAGGATCGCATGTGCGTCCTGGAGGGCATGGCCATTGTGGTCGGTGCTCTAGTCCAAGCTCAAAGCTTGGTCCCGTGGAGCATTACTCATACCCTATAGCTGGTGTGAAGCCGGCATTCGCGCGGTGATTGTTGATGGCTACTTGGTCAGATCTAATGTCATGGCCGAGGGATCGTCCATAAATCTTGGATTGCCGAGATCAATGTCCTGATGAGCGGATTCTCCAGCATTTCAGTTGAACCGAGATTTGGGCGCACCAGCATAGCTTCCACACCTGTACGAATCTGATTGAGCAATGATGCCATCAAGCTACCCTGACCACATAGCGGGACTTGCATGGGCCACCAATGTCAGGGTTAAATCTGGTAGATCTCATGTAGGGGGTCCTGAGCTGGTAATCTTAGATAGAGCTGGTGATCTTAGCTAGATGGTAATAAGATGAACAAGGGACACGATATTTACCCAGGTTTGGGCCCTCTCAAAGAGGTAAAACCCTACATGCTGCTCTTATTGTATTGATTGTGTTGGAGTACAAAGTACAGGATGATCTTCCTTGAGATCGTATGTGAATGTCTGATTCTCTACCCTACACTACAAAAAAAGACACTTCCATGAAATTATGGCCCGAACAAAAACTTTTTTTGTCATGGATGTGACACTTCCATGGCGATAATTGTGACAAAATACGTATCATCATAGATGTGGCGGGCTCCTACTTCTATGACAAAAAATTATGACAGAAAATGGGCTTTTCGTCCTGGGTGGGCCGGAGGCGGACCTGCGTGACATTCTTTAGGTCGTCCATGATGTAAAAAATTCTGGTAGAAGTGAGGGCGAGGAAATTTTTAGGGAGTTCCCTTTATACGGTGGGGTGGTCGGGTCCGAGCGATGCAGTGGTTTGTGCGTTTCTCTCGTACGCGCGCGTGGTGCGAGCCCTTTGCTAACTGAACCTGAGTGAGCCATTCGCATATTGAACCCGAGCGATTGATCAATCCCTCGCAATATGTACTGAACACGAGCGATCGATCCCTCGCACTATGTACTGAACTCGATTGATCCCTTCGCTGCTAACTGAACCCGAGCGATTCCTTCGCTGCTAACAGAACCCGATCGATCCCTTTGCTGCTAACTGAACCCCAGCGATCGATCCCTTCACTGCTTACTGAACCCGAGCGATCATTGCTAGCGAGACTCGTGCGCGTACGTAGTTTGCTAGCCAGGTCGATCGATGCATTGCGAGACGTGAGTTGACCTAGCTGGTTCGTTGGCTCTCGATGAACAGTCCCAGTTGCTAGCTGCCGCGTGCGCGATACGTAGATCGAGTCGAGACCAAGCATCTGGTTGCAGTGATCCAACCCTTTGCGCGAGACGTGTTGACCTAGCTGGTTGGTTGGCTGTGGATGAACAGTCCATGTTGCTGCCACGCGCGCGTACGCCCCACCACAGCCGGTTGGGGTTGGATGAACAGGACCCTGTGGTAGTAGGCGGTTGGCGCTGGATGAACAGGACCCAGAGGAGGTCGTGCCGTGGTACGCCACACCCCAGCAGGTAGGGGGTGGATGAACAGGATCCCGTGGAGGCCGTAGGCAGTTGGCGGTGGATGAACAGTAGTCCGTGGAGGATGGAGGAAGTTGACGGTGGATGAACAGTTGCCCGTTTCCTTTGTTTTGCGGTACACCACACCCCTCCTGATGAACGGGACCCCATTTCGACCATAGGCGGTTGAAAAGAACTATGTTTCTTCCGTTTTGCGGTACGCCACACCCCTCCCGGTGAACAGGACCTCGTTTCAACCGTAGGCGGTTGAACAGAACTCGGTTTCGTCAGTTTTGCGGTACGCCACACCCCCAGCCGGTGGGGAGTCAATGAACAGGACCCCGTATTGGCTGTTCCGTCCAAGCTGGTTGGCTCTCAATGAACAGGACACATTCTGACCCAGTCGGTTTGCTCCCGATGAACACGACGTTGCTTCCTCCGTTTTGACCCAGTCGGTTGGCTGCCGATGAACAAGATGCCATTGCTGTGTACCCCCACCATCTAGTGCAGGCGTCTATTGCCTCTGCCGCATTGCCTCTCCATGTACACGATCCCTGGCCATACTTATGCGCGAGTACGTGTTCGAGACCCTGCTCGTATGTACGTATGTGGCCGTATTTTTTGCAGCGTGGTTGTACGTACGTGTACACGATTTAGACGGGGCTGCATGACATGCTACGCCGGGGGCTCTACTATGACACGTGCCGCTCCTTACTCGGCCATAGTTCATCATTGCAGAGAGACCGACCAGTATGTATGTACATGTTTTGTGATGAGACAAATAACACTACGTACGCTTCGACCTGGTGGGTCCCAGTTGTTAGGGGGAGGAATCTTTTTTTGCCCGTAATAAGGAGGCACTTCCTTGCGCGTGACCATGGACCTCGTGCGTCCCAGCTGTCAGCCTCTCCACGTATAGTCCTCTTCCGATGGCTATCGTTTGTTGACAACGTTCATGGCGCCGCGCCAAGAGCACCAAGGCGGTGGACAATGGCTAGGCCTAGGAAGGGAACGACCCGGAGCCAGCGAAGACACAATAGTGGATGCCCATGCGGAGGGGAGTACGAGGGTTGACTGGTTCGGCTGCTGTGTGAGGCTGCCGTTGCCGGAGAATAACAGGAGGTGTGGGTGAGTAGAGGGATGGCCTGGCCAACGGTGGGAGTAGGGTGGGGCGGTGAGACCTGCACGGGACCACAAACGGCCATGGGAGGTGAGAGCAGGTGGTCCCACCAGCACTAGTTTGGCCCGCTGGAGCAAGAATATCAAAGATTGAAGAAGCATGACGACTATTGGATTGACATCCAACGGTCACTGTTGCTAGAATCGTTTGTTGACTAAGTTAACAAAGCCTTGCGTACGCGTCAACTTAGTAGGCCCACAAGTCAGCCTCCAAATCTGTGGCAAACAGCATACATCCCATTTACTATTATTTTTAAAAATTTACAGCCCATTTGCTAATTCTTAAGGAATTTATTGCAGCCCATATTCTGGCCAGGGTTAAAAATTTCAACGAAATTTTGCATAGTTCGGTGGGGTCCGAACTATTTTAATAATGAAATTTCAAGTCAAATTCAAACTAATTTCAAAATAAATTTATATTAATTTAAATCCAATGAAATTTTTCCCGCAAAAAATTCAATGAAATTTAAAATCTCAAAATCCAAAAAAAATGAAATTTGAAACTAATTGCCGATTTGATGTATTTTTTTATATTTACAGCCCATTTCATTTTTTACTTATAGCCCATTTTCTGGGCAAGCCGACTGCATCTCTCCTCATCTTGAAAGATTTCTAGCCCAGCGGGGCGGGGAAAAGCAAGTTGGCCTCGGTTGGTTATTCTTGAAATAAAAAAAAACTGGGCTTGACATTTTTGCAAAGAAAAAACAGCTGGGCTGGTCATGTGGTAAACATAAAATAATAGCCTAGGCTAGACGGGCCACAGCTCCCGCATAGCCCATTCGATACCCTGCTCTATCTGAAAAAGAAAAAACAACTGCGCGAGCTGCTGGGTCCCTGGTGTCAACCGCTCCTTGTGCAATTCTGTCGTTTATTAACAACGTTGACAATGGCGTGGGATCCAGATGTTAGGAAACCATAAGGAGGAAGCATTTTTTGCTTGTAATATGGAGCCACTTGCTTGAGTACGGCGTTGACCCTGGTGGGTCCCTACTAACATCCTCTCCACGTATAGTCATCTCCTGATTCTTCTTGGTTGTTGACCATGTTGACAACGTGAGACGGCGGTGCAGCTGTGAGCACACCAAGGTGGATGACGACGGCAAGGCCTCGATTGGGAACGAACATGAGCTGGGGATGATGCGGCAGTGTAGTCGCAGGTGGAGGGGAGTATGAGGGTTGACTGGTTCGGGTGCGGGGTGGAGCTGACATCGCCGGAGAATAACAAGAGGTGTGGGGGAGTAGAAGGATGCTCTTGCCAACGATTTAGGGTACAGTGGAGCGGCGATGCATGGGTAGAGGCGCAGCCAACCATGGGAGGTGGGAGCAAGCGGTCCCAATGGCGTGGTTTTGTTTGGGCGGCTGGAGGAACAAGGCAAGCGGTAGAAGAAGCACGACAGATGTTGGATGCCAATCCAATAGCTATGGCATGCAGAATCGTTTGTTGACTAAGTCGACACCACCTTTTATAAGCACTTGGGTTCTGTAATGCCGCTAGAGTGATGTTCTTTCCCCTTGTAAGCACACCATAGAGTAATTTACTTTTGGTCCTAAAAAATAGCAGATAGAAATAAACTAGGTTGGGCTGTATCTAGGAAGTAAATAACCTGGGCTGCTCGTGCCCAAGCCCAGTTGATACCGGCTCGATCTAAACCAAAAAAGTTGATAGCTACTCGGTCCCAGATATCAGAAACCTGCTGGGTTAGCTGACAGGGGGATATATGTTGGAATATAATCATAAACTTGGGGCAAAACAGTGGAAAAGGGGAGCAACATCTAACTCCAGTTTACAAACGGTACAAAAGCACGAGGATTGTTCATTAGGTTTAGAAAAAAACTAGATTGAAAAGGGCAACAACTTCTAACTCCAGCACCATTTTCAGGATTCACAGTCAAATGGACCGGTCGGATGCATATAATTAAGATCCTCCTGGGTTATAAACTTTAATGGAATTTGGCGACAACATGTTCTAAATAGAAGCCGAGCATGTTCAGAAGCACTTTTGTTCACCTGAAATCATATCCATCCGTGAAAACATTGCTAAGAAACTTAAGCCTGATGACAATAGTTCCCTCGCATTCAGCAGGAAGAATGTGACAAAGTTAGTGTTTGCCTGGGTGGGTATATATCTTTTCAGCATTATTGTCTTCAAACGAATGTCATGAGAACTGAGAAAATCCCTGTGCTTACGACGCCACCAATTGGTTATACTTCTTGTACCCACTCCGTTTCCTAAATAAACATGAAGATTGAAAACAGTTATGGTCTAAAAATAGTGTATGTCGAAAGAGCGACTGAACGGTTAATTCTAGTACACTATATATGGGCTTTCAATGTGCGTGAAATCATCACCTCTATATACAACTTCTCCATGCATGGAAAGCATCGCAGTAAGCCAATAATCTTGTTCAGATCAAAACTTCTCATACTGATAGATAAGATCTTGACAGAATCCAACACCATTGATAGGCTATCTATGGACAAACCCTTCATTAAGCATAGAACATAATATTAGTACAAGAAGTGTATTCCTAAATGATATAATACTTATGCACCCAAATGAATGCAGCTTATGTGAAACCAGCTTATGATACAAAAGTGTCAATGATAGTATACAGTACCTGAATAATTAAAGAGCCAAGCATGACCTTGGAATCACCAAACGTATCAGAAATTGCACCCAAGGTCTCCAATTTAGGCGCAGAGATAACAATTATTTGCAAAGGCGAATAATTAAAATCATGGAGCAACATTTGAAGTGAAGGGGCATCTTCGATGATGATCTCCCCTCCGTCAAAACAAACTCCAATGCTTATAAGGTTAGGAGACTTTATTCAGAGACCCATGATTTTTATTTCGAGAACAAGCAGCAAGCACTCCAGGACAGGGCAACTGGAGTGGATGATGTTGTGCAGTGAGGCTTCCGACATATCAACATCCACAAGTGAAAGTTTTTTGAGAAGTGGGAGTCGAAGCATTTGTACCAGATTGTCTGCTAGTTGGTACAGGGCAAAGGCGGTGGTGTGGAGAGAGGAGGAAAACCACGAGATGGACATCGGTGGCGACGGCTCAGATACATGGTATTTGGTTGGTGGTATCTAACATTTGTACGAATGGTAGAACTCAAGAAGCAGGAGTTTATCAAATTCATAGGACGTCAGCCAGGCGTCCAGTATGCAGGGTATGTATAGGTAGCACGCTGGGATGTAGAGGCGGTGAACGGAGCCCTCGTGGGAGGAGATGATGGCATCGGGGAGTTCAAAATCATCAAAGAGAGATAGGTCACGACAGTCTAGACTAAGAGGCGTGGCGCGCCATAGAAGGTGCCAGCGAGATGCGAGGACTTGGGTGCGGCCACCATCCTTGGTGGGGAGAAGGGAGATGTTCTCGCCAAGGATGGCGTCCGGGAGGTCGCTGATTCGGTCTGGCCGAGATTCTTCGCGTTCCTCAGATCCAGGGGGGCGGACCCTCGTTGCTTCTCCCCACGCTGCCGGGTGCGGGATCTACAACCGGCGTCGCCGCTAGCGGGAGCCTCATCTTCTTGGCGCTGGGGCCAGCCGACTCCATTTTCCTTGCGGGAGTCGCGCCGATCTCACGGATTTGAGAAAAGTAGCAAAAAATGAGCCTAGTTGCAGTGCGAGTGAGGAAGAAGGGGGGTTGTGGTTAGAAGGAGTGAGGAAGAAGGGGAGCATGGGTTTCTCTAGGAGTGAGGTGAGGAATTTGGGGGTGGATATGGAGGAGGAAACTAGTCCAACGAGCTGCAGTGAAGTGGAATTGAGGAGAAAGAAGGTTTTTTTTGGGAGCGCCTCTCTTCAAGTAAATATGGGCTTTAAGGTGGATTGGCTCTTGTATTGGGCCTATATTAGTCGGCTCCCGTGTTTCGTACTCATCGGTCTTAACAATAGAGATAGCCTATTCTAAAAATAAATAGAGATAGCCCCATTGGAGATGCTCTACAGCTTATGGCTCCTCCTCGGTAACCTTTTTCAACTTAAAAAAAATTCCTCCTCGATCATAGTGGGGCACAAATGAGGCGTCAAATCACAGGCCCACAATATACATTCTAAATGTTCACATGGCAGTCAACATTCACATTAAACTAAGCTTCGCAAGATTAGTGTATGTTCGTATGTATGAGCGTCTGCGTTTGTACTATGTTCAAAAAGGATAATATGCGTACTAGCCAACATTCACAAGCACATTGTGTGGGGGGTGGTTTTCCGGGACACAAAATCCCAGAAAATAACCTCATGTCATCACAAGCCCCAAGATCATTGTTCGCTGGTGGACACATCCTTGATACAGATTACCAAGCAGTTACAAGAATTTGGATACAAGACCGTAAAGGTCCAATGAGTACAACAATGATTTCTAATAGCAGTTGACGGAAGCGACTCATGGATGTCCAACGTTGATGGGGCTCCATTCCCACAAGAACGGCTGACCTGGATAATTCCTATCTCACGTGGCTACTATCTCCGATTCCTATGGTACGGGGGCGCCATCGTAGCGCTCTCCTCCGAATCATGATCTGACCAAGACAATAGCCAGGCACAAGCCAGTGAGTACGTTTGAATGTACTCGCAAACATCATGAACAAAAGATATAATAAATCAGGCAGGATGCATGCAGTTAATCTTTAAGTATATTCTACGATTCCATGACAAGAATTTAATGTAATCATGTGGAGTATTATATGCGCACAGAAATTAAGGATTAGCCAACCAATATCAGCAAGGTATAAGTAAGTCATATTGTCGTACTAAACTTTAAAGTCGGGTTTCAGGAGGTAGAACCATCCCGAAGAACCCAAGAGAAAAATATAAAAGAATGCCACAGTTGGGCGTCTTCGAGATGCCACACAAAGGGTTGTAATCCAAATATAACCAAAGGCAATATGGATTCTATGAGGTCGAACCGTCCTGTGAATTCCAAAAGAAAATAATATACGAGCCAGTCGAGTGTATGAAGCAATGCCTCGAAAGGTCTTGAGAATAAATGCCATAGTCCGGTGTCTGAAGCAACGCCTCATAAAGGGCTTTTAAAGAGAAGTAAAATAGAACATACTAGTATCGACCGGAGCCCAGGGGCTAGACCATAACAGCATTAGTGATAATAATCATCCACCAAAAATCATGATCAATTTCTGATTTAGTTATTTCCTCCGAAGACCGACACTAAGACCGACACTTGACCCATCCTAGACTGTAGCCCTTAATCGCGGACACGGCTATTCGAATAGATTTTTTAAACTCTTCAGAGGGTGCACTCTTTACCTACAAGTAAAGGATTTCCTCAGTCAACCTCGTAACATTGACTAATTCTGATTATGGTCATTGGGTTGTAAACACACCTGACTAGCACACACCAGCTTAACTTTCCTGATGCCAGGAATCACGCAAAGCATCGCTCAAGAAAAACTCTAAGACGGGGAGGCTACAACCTCGAATAGCATGGGATCACAATCATATTTATAACATGCGCAAAAAGGGGTGCTACCTCTTTCACTATGGCCTCTCTGTAAGGTGTGTGCCGGAAAGGGGTTAACAACTTACTGAACCAAGACTCGATCTATGATCAACTCAGGAGGTTTATATTTCCTACAGTGGTTAGCACGATACATTTCTTTAGTGCCAACAGGGTCACAATCCGGCATGTCCCAACATGCCATCACCGGTCATTCTCGTCACAACGAGATTTCTGTCTTACAGTCACTTTTACTAGTGACAGATTATTTCCTGCAGGTTAGTCAGAACAAGCATAGGCATGTGGGGCACAAATGTTTCATGTTTAAGTGAAATCAAATACTGACAAGGGTCACATATGCATGATCATCTATATGCAATTCCATTCGAGGTAACATAAACATGTGTCAAAAATTCTAGCAAGCAACAACCAAGCAATCACTATATCAAGTGTTCAAGATGCTTGCCTTGAGTGTGCAGAAAGGTTGATTCACTCCACAACTTTGCAAAAACCATCTTCCCTCCATTTTTCCTATTTTCAAAATATTGCAAATATCACATAATTTCAAAACAGTACAAAAAAGTTGTTTGGAATTTTTTTTATATAAATACTAAAATAAACTAGATGAAAAATGAAGAATTTTAGAAAAAGAATCAATTCATTTGGAGTTGTTGTTTAAAAATTAGAGGCAGTCAAAGTTTGTCAAAATCTGAGTTTTATTTAAAATCTTAAAAGAAAATGGTTCGGCAGGGTTTACGCTTTCCAGAACAGAAGACGTACTTTAGGAAATACATTTTCACCTAAAACGACTCGGCCAGACCTAGGGTCACTGACAGTGGGTCCCGCGGGCCCACCAGTCAAGTTTGACTGGTCGCCCGCACCTTCTCTCCCAGCCGAACAAAGGAGGCCACGCCGGTGGCGATTGTCGGAGAATGGCGGCGCCCCTCGGGAAACCAAGCACATGCATGTGCTCAGGAAGTCGAGGCGATCCCATTGAGGTAGGTTTTGGTCCTTGGGATGGGTGGAGTCGCCGGCGGCGAGCTTCCCCGAAGAACTCCGGTGGGTTCGAAATAGGGCTTTTGCCCGCAGCGCATCTCCGATGAAATTGAAGACTGGAATGGATTAGTGGGTTCTCAGGGATGATAGAGGTGAAGAAATTTTGGACAGAGAGGCTTTGGTTGCATCGGAATCATCCGAAGGGCCATGGCGGCCGTGGTTGCCGGAGGCGAGGAAGACGGCCATTTGCGGTCGATTGGCTGTGATGGAAGGCTTGTAGGAGGAGGAGTGGTGCTGATGAACTGGACGAGTCCAGGGTGGCCTTTTATAGGCAGGGGAGGTCGGTTCCCGGGCTCTAGAGAGCGGCCACGGTAGCCGAGGCCATAGATGGCGAAATGCGGTTGGTGGCGAAGTCGGTGAGGGCGGCGGGGTTCCGCGAGGATGGTGGCGGCCCATAGTGAAGGAGGGGCGTGCTGGCTGGCTCGGATTTGAGCCACGCGTCCTGGGCGGTGGCGTGCCCGAGACGGCGGCTCTGGACGGTGGCTGGTCGGCGCTGGCCGGCGCTAGCGGCCAAGGCAGAGTATCGGCGAGCGTCGTGGATTCCCCTTGAATTTATCTAGGCGGCTTGCTCGCGTGGAGAGGCAGCAGAGGGCGGCAGGACTCGTGGCACTGGTGCGGTCATACACGAGCTCTGGCCATGCTCTGTGCACGCACCCAGGATGTTCGACAGAATGCTAGGGCAACCTATACTGACCCATTTGAGCTAATTTTTGGTAGGGTGGTGACTCATGGGATGGCAAGGCTATTAGACATGCTAGTATAGCAAGATGAGCTAGTGTCATGTACAGTTTCAAGACATGGCAGAATGTTGTCATGCACACAAGCTGCTTGATGAAATGTTAGGTCTAGCTAGGGGACTTTTCTGGATGTGAGACTTGTCAGGATGAAGTCTCATTTGAGGCTAGAGATGATGGTAGGGTTGTATGGACAAAAGGAATAACATGCAAATGCAAGTTTTGGTGAAATTCGGTTCTAGACCAAAACTTGGAGGAATTATTTGGTGGACTTCAAAGATGCATATTGAGCTGAGCTCATGGACTTAAGGGTTTAGTTAGAAGGAATATAAGATGGAAAAATTTCAGAATTGTTTGAGCAAGGAAAAATGGGGCTGTAGTTATATGCTAGATCTGGACCAGAATTGAAAAGAGAAGGTTGTGATCAAAATTCTCAAAGGACTTGGATGGGTTTTGTATAAAGTGATCTATGGACATCAGAGGTTATCACACAATTTTTTGGCATCTTAAAAAAAATTGAAATAGTTCCAGTTCAATAGAAGCATTTTAGGGTTTGAAAATACAATTAAAAGAATTATTTTGGGCAAATTTTTATTATGAAAATATTTTCTACTTAATTTTAAAAGATAAATGAAAGGATTAAGAATTACTTTCAAAACCCACAATATTTTTCAAAAGTTTCTATATGGAGGGAAGGATTTTGGAAAACAGAAAACAGCAAAGATTCTGAAATTAATAAAAGACCTAATATAATTCAAAATTATATTTTTATCAAAAATTTATTTTGTAAAAACATGGGTTAAAATTGTGGGGTGTTACACATAGTTCAACATGTTTATGCATCTCAATGATTCACAGATCATAACCAACATTTACTACTAGTTCACAACAAAAGGACAACTACACCTGATGGCAAAACATAAAGACAATGAACAAAAGGCTTAAAGAAGTTCAAATTTATAAACAATATAGTCCAACTACACCTAAAGACACAAATCAAACACAAACACAACTATATCACGGGCTCGCCTCCGCATGCGACGCCACGGCATGCCGCGTCGTCGCCTGCTCCGGCTCGTTCCTGGCTCGGCCTCACCGGGTGGTCCCCACGGACTCGCATCCGCTCGCCACAGGCCCCCCGGCTCGGCCTCATGCTAACGCGACAATAAGCTTGGTTGATAGGCGTAGTGCAGTCATTCTGTTTCCCCCCCTCACGCACCGCCACACCCTGAGATAGATAGTGGGATCACGAATGTCACGGACTCGCCTCCGCATGCGACGCCGCGACACACCGTGTCGTCGCCTGCTCCGGCTCGTTACTGGCTCGGCTTCGCCGGGGGGTCCCCCCAGACTCGCATCCGCTCGCTACGGGGCCCCCCGGCTCGGCCTCGCAGTACCGCGGCAATGCGCTTGGTTGACAGGCACAGTGCGGCTATTCTGTTCCCCCTCCCAACGCACCCCACCCCTAAGATAGATAGTGGGGTGTGTTTGGTTGACAGCCGTAGTCCGGTTATTCTGTTTCCCCCCTCATGCATGCCCACCCCCTAAGAGGTCATGAATGTCACGGACTCGCCTCCGCATGCGACGCCACGGCATGCCGCGTCGTCGCCTGCTCCGGCTCGTTCCTGGCTCGGCCGCGCCGGAGGGTCCCCGTGGACTCGCATCCGCTCGCCGCGGGCCCCCCTGGCTCGGCATCGCGCTAACGCGACAATGCGTTTGGTTGACAGGCGCAGTTCGTATTTAAATAATAGAGAAGTTCAATGTTTATTACAAAAACATAGTTTGTGGAAAAATATAAAGAATTTCAAATTTTTTTTACAAAAAAGGGCTTACCCCATTTAAAAAAATAGAAGTTCAAATTTAAATAACACGGGAGGATTGATCTTTATTAGAAAACTTGGATTTTCCAATGTAACTAAAACAATAAATAACAAAGTTCAAATTAAGAAAAACAGAGGAGTTCAAAATGATATAAAAAATAAATTGTTCCCGTTTCTAAAAAAATAAAGGTTCAAATTTAAAATAAAAAAAAATTGGATGTTCATTACAAAAAAAAGGGTCAAATTAAAAAACACATAGCAGCTTTAAAATAATGAAGTTCAATGTTTTTTTTTAAAGATCAATTCGATAATTATATTTAAATCCAAAAAACTGTTTAATCAAAATTAAAATAATGAAGTTCAAATTAGAAAGTCACAGAAGTTTGAAGTTTTTAAAACCTTGGATTCACATGTTCAAAAAAATCCTCATTATTGAAGTTTCCCATACACACAAAAAACTGTAAGTTCAGCCTGAGTAGCTACTGAAGTTGTAGTACTGTTGGTAGTACGAAAATAGGTAGACAAAAAGAGGATCTGTGTGTCTATGGCCCAGTTCCACAATTGCACACGGGAGGAGTGTGAAAAATAAAACCCAGTAATGATTTTTTTTATGAAAAAGCAAAAAAAAGGTCATACTGCTGCATCACCTAAAAGATGTGAAAAATCACAGAAGTTCAAATATAAATGAAATAGAAGTCCAACTTCTACAACAGACCGTGATTGATCGAAAAACTACCCACGATCAAATTCGCTTCCCAGATCTACTCATTTGCGTCTACTACAACACATCCACCGACATTTCGAAGGCTATCCTACTCCCTGCTAACATCAAATTGATGCGCCACCACTCTGTCCATTGGAAGAACCATGGGTTGAAACATGGCGGGAGGAACATTATCCGATCGGCCAAAAACACGAGTGTAGGGACCCGCCCAACTGAAATTAATGAATTAGGTCAGTTTAAATTTCAATATAGTACGCAGATCCATCGCCAATTTTTAGAGAAAAACAAAAAATCTACAGAAGTGGCTCCAACCACACCGGCGGGCGAAGAACAGACCTCAAACCAAAATCCGCGAGAAATAACCTTAAAATGAACACGAAGGGCACGCTAAAACCCAATTGCGATCTTGTTAGGCGTTCACGAGTGATTCCTGCCTCCATTGGGGCTCACACAAATGCGCGGCGGTCACGTCCCGAGAACAAATCCGCGAACAAGGAATATTGCGAAACAAAACCCCCATTTAGATGCTAAAAAGTGTATCAGATTTACACTAAGGTCCCAAGGAACACAACGCACCACCCTTAATCCCGCGGGAAGGCCTGATTGTGAAAAGAGAAAGAAGGTCGGGTTCTTGCTGGCCCTGAAGTTCGACTAGCTATCATAATATTATTCTGATCCCGTGATCAGAATAGTATTTATGTTTGTATATGTATGTGTGTGTGTGTGTGTGTGTGTGTGTGTGTGTGTCTATTTTAACGTCAATGCACCGTAATTTTACGTTCCGTAAATTTTGTCTTATTTCAGACGTAAAAAGAGAACGTAAGAAAATATATAATCGTCGTAAAAAATATTTTATATTTCATAAAATTACAAATATAAAAACATAGTGTAAAATGTACATAAAATGCAATTTTTCTGGTCTTATGACCTATTTTTTTTTCTTATGCCAAATTTTACGCAGTGAATCAATATGAATTTAACTATTTGTATTTCAAATGTAATTTATTTATGAAAAGACCGTAAGATTACCTCGGGTGAAGAATAACTTATTCTACACCCTGGGTGATGAATAGACTTTCTATATATATATATATATATATATATATATATATATATATATATATATATATATATAAACACTATTCTGATCACGGGATCAGAATAATATTTTGATAACTACCCGTCCCGTCGTAATAGTAGTAATTGAACTATACCCAAGGAGAGGTTGAATTTCTGCAAAGATTGTCCAAATGGGTCTTGCAATATACCGTTGGAAAGCTGCCGACACATGGATCACAACCTAAGTTAAATTTTTGTCAAAATCTACAGGGATTAAAAGCAGTTTTACAAACCGTTTTTCTTCATACAAAAAACGTGAATCGTATTTTTGAGACCATTTCTAAGCCGTTTATCAGAATGAGGCAAATAATATGGCGTTGGAAAGCTTCTGCAAATACGCTCATTCCACATATATAAAGTTTTCCCAAATTCCCTACGGTTAAAGAGCAATTTGAAAAATGGCGGAATTTCTCAAACCGAACAGCCGAGCTCTTTTTTTGGCGTAATTTAAAAACGGCAAGTCGGATTGATGCAAATGACATGGAGTTGGAAAGCTTATTAAAATGCGCTTCTTTTTCATATAGAAAGTTTTTTTCTAATTTTGAACGGTTTAAAAGTAATTTAGAAAACGGCCGAAGTTCCTCCGAGTTCATATTTTCATTTTTTTTCTAAATGGTTTGTCGGAATGCAGCAAATGATATGGCGTTGGAAAGCCTGAACAAATGCGGAAAAAATTTGTATATAATGTTTCTCCCAATTCTTTACGGTTTTAAGTCAATTTTGAAAATGGCTAAAAACGTTTTTTCGCCGTAATTTTTGCAAACTTTGTCGGAATGGGGCAAATAATATACCTCTGGATAGCTTTATAAAATGCGAAACTTTTTCATATAGAAAGTTTTCTCTGACCCTAGCCCTTTTTAAGTAATTTTGAAAACGGCAAGATGATGCGTTCTGCCTTCATTGCGAAAACAGAGTATCCGAAAATGCACTGCGTGAAGAGGTTGAACTTCTGGGGCAGTTCTGTTTGAACTTCACTCTATTTTTCACGTGCTGTTTTTTTCCCATAACTCCCCAACCACTTACTAGAATTGAGCAAAGGATATACCGATGTAATGCTGTTGAAAACACGCAACTTTCCCATGTTGATAATTTTTTCATACTCATGACGGTTTAAAAGATTTTTCTGAATACGTAAAAACGTGTTTTTAACGGTATACATGAAACTTTTAAACTGTTCATCGGAATGTAGCATATAATATACCATTGGAAAGCTTACGAATAGGAGCAACTTTTTCATGCAGACAGTTGTTACAAATTCGTTGCCGTTTGAGAGCAGTTTTAAAAATGGTAAAGACAACGTCGTTTTTGCCTTTTTTTTAACATGTAATTGAAGGACGAACGTCTTTGCACTATAAAATTTCAACAGTGTCGAGAGGAGCATATGAACTTCTTGCAACAAACCTTTTAGGCTTTTTGTTTTGTATTCTTTTTATTTTCACCTGAAACGCATTCCTTATAGTAGGTGAACTTCTCGCTGTTTTTAGTTTGAACTTCTGTCATGTTTTATTGTTCGTAATTCCTCACCCGTTTGTCGGAGTTCCACAAATTATAAACCATTAGAAACTTGTTGAAAGATGCAACTTTTTTTAATACGGTTAAACTTTTCTTTTCGAACAACATACACCAATTTGTTTTTACCATTTATTTTTGGAATAGAGCATACAATATACCCTCGAAAAGTTGTTGAACAGGAGAAACTTTTTTCATGTAGAGAATTTTTATTTCAAATTTGTAATGGATAGAGAGAATTGTTTTAAAACACAAAAACCAGCAGATTTTGTGTGTGTTTTTGCACAAGTAAATACACGGTGAACCTCCTTTACAAGAGTTTTTGAACTTCCTGGGCCCACCACATAAACTTTTAGCAATAGTATTTTTAGACTTTGCCTTTTTATTTCTTTTTCTTATATGAAAAACACTCCATGTAGCTAATTGTTTTCAGTTTGAACTTCTGTGCTATTTTTATTTGAACTTCACATTTTTTATTTTTTGAGTAAAGATTTGTTTTTGATTTTTCAAACAAACATCGAATTTTACTGATTTTTCAATTTGAACTTCATGGTTGATTCTTTAATAACAATGGATATATATGAGTTTTTAAAAAAGGTAAAATCCTATATTTTTAAATAAACATCGAACCACTTCGTTGTTTTAGTTTGAACTTCTAGTTTAAAAAAAACGCGGGAAAATATTTTTAAACTTTTTTAGTTGTTCCTTTATTTTAATTTGAACTTCTTCGTTTTATTCTTTAGTAACAAGAAAAATCTGAGTTTTTTATAAAGTTTGAACTTGTCTGTTATTTTAATTTGTACTTCTTAGTTTTATTCTTAGAAAAATATTGTTTTTAAATCTGAGTTTTCTATAAATATCAAACTGCTCTATTTTTGTAATTTGGACTTCTTGATTTAGTTCTTTTAGTAATGGAAAAGAAATTCTTTTTTGTAATAAATATTGAACCGGTCCATTATTCAAATTTGAACTTCTAGAGTATTTTTTATTTAGAAACGGCGAAAATACTTTTTTATGAATTTTGAATTGCTCTATTGTTAAAATTCGAGCTTCTTGTTTTTTATTTTAGAAACAGTGAAATATCCACATCAAAGTTCTCTGTTATTTTTGAACTGATCTGTTATTTTTGTTTGAACTTCTTATGATCTTCCCATGAGCAAATTTGGATATTCCAATTTTTATACATCGAACTACTACCTTATTTTAGTTTCAACTTCTAGTTTTAAAGAAACGAGAAAATTCTTTTTAAACTTTTTTTTAGTTGTTCCTTTTGTTTATTTGAACTTCTTCATTATATTCTTTAGTAACGAGAAAAAATCTGAGTCTTTTATAAACTTTGAACTTCTTTGTCATTTTAATTTGAACTTCTTAGTTTTATTCTAAGAAAATATATGTTTTTAAATAAGCATCAAACATTTTTTTAAAATTGAACTTCCTACTTTTATTTTTCTTAGAAAGAGAAAGATTTTTGGGTTTTTTGTATACATCGAACTACTTCTGCTTTTTAAATTTGAACCTCTTGATTTTATTTCTTCGGTAACAAGGAAAATCTAGGTTTTTTATAAACAACAAACTGCTCTCTTTTCTATTTTGGACATCTTGGTTTTATTTCTTTCATTTATGAAAAATCCTAGTTTTTTAATAAACATGGAACCGCTACGCTATTTTAATTTGAACTTCTAGGTTCTTTTAGAAATGGGGAAATCCATTTTTTATATAATTTTTGAACTGCTCTGTTTTTATAGTTTGACCTTCTTGGGATTTCTTTAGAAACGTGAAAAATGTTATTGTTACTTCATTTGAACTTCTTGATTTTTTGGAAATGGGAAAGTTCCAAAAAAAATTATAAACATTCAACTGATATGTTATTTTAATTTGAACTTTTTGTCCTTTTTGAACCTTTTTTGTTTATTTTACAAACTGCAAGTGTGTTGTCCTTTTTGAACTTTTTTGTTTTTTAATGTAAACAAAAATCTATAGCATCACAGGAACAAATTAGCAACAATCTTTCCGTCATTCTCGTTTCGACATTTCCCCAAATAAAATTGAGTGCAAGGACCCAGCCATAATAGAACATTTTTTTGGAATGTGATACGTATAGAAAAGACACTCATTTCTGGGAATTAAGGTACATTTTGTTTTATACACTAAAAGTAGTGAATTGTATCCACCACACATATTTTTATGCTTATCCTTTGCCACTTTGACCACCGCACATCCCCTCTGTTTCCATATCCCATGTTGTTTTTTCTTCTCTGGCATTGCACCCTTATGTTGAATGCCTTTTTTTTACCAAACTGTTGCTGCAGTATACACATATATAACTAAATTTAGTCCTATTTATATTGAACTGCCTTTTTTCTAGCAAACCGTCGGTAAACAACTTTTTGGACTGCTGTAATACACATAGAAAACTCAATACATTTCAGACGCTAAAACCAAAAAGATCACAAAATGGTTGAATACATAATCAATCATTTTTTCTATACAAATCTGATGAGCTAGCACATACAATTTGCCCTTCATCAGGAATAAGATTAAACACCCACATGGGTGGCCAAATGCTACCCATCTACAGTGGCACAACAAGTTGATTTCTCCCTAAGTTTTTGTTAAATTACAGAATCTTCAGAACAACAACAGCTAATTTCGTATGACAGCAGAAACCAATAGTGACATCATGCACGCACACAACATGTCGTCCGCGGTCATCACACTACATCGCCACGCACACTGTTCGTTGATGTCAGGAGGTCCTGTGTCACTCTAGTGAATCTGTGATTCAACAAAGAGAAAGCCATGGAGAAATGCCCAAACAGGAGAGGGAGCGAGCAGGGACATAAAACTGAACTTTTATCTAACGCGAAGCTGAACTTCTTTGAATATAAAGACGTACTGTAGTAGAAGAAGAGCAGCAGCAAACCAGCTAATCACTCTGTCAGTCCTTGCGTTGGAGGAAGCAACCAGGAGCACGCGAGGTAATGGACGCGAGCCACACAGGGGGTTCTACTGTTCCGTGCGCTGCAGTTCAATCACCAGCGGGAGGAGAGATTGAGTGTGCGGGCCTCGGACGTGGGTTGGGCGGGGTGGGGGTGGGCGCGGCGGCCGGGACATGGAGGAGATGGGGGTGCATGGCGTTGGGTTCGGGAGGAGCCACCGGCGGCGGCGCGGGTTCTTGGGGCGGCGGCGACGCGGGTCGTCGGCGGGGGGCTGAGCGGCGGCGCGTTGGGGGCGGGGCGACGACACGGTGGGCGGCTGGGCAGCGGGGTTGACCAAGATCTTGCGGGGGCGGTGGCGCGCTTGGGAATGGCGGTGGCGGCGGCGCGCTTGGGCAGAGGCAGTTGGCGGGGGCGCGGGGTCACCGGTGACGGGGGGTCACCGACGTGGGACGGGAGATGGGTAGCGATGGGATCGGGGGGGAGGTGGGGCAGTTTGTGCTGGTGGCCTCACGAGTTTTTTTTTCTTTTTCGTGGTTGCCGGTTCGGGGAGTTCGGTTACATCCTCACGCGCCCTATATAGGCCGGGCTGTGATCTATTCTGATCCTGGATTATAATAGTGTTACTCTATATATATACAGCCGGTCTATTCTGCCAATATTGGCAGAATATTTATTCTGCCCACACTTTCGAACTGCACGCTGAACTCAAGTGCACAGCATTGTTGAACAAGAGTACTGCAATACTGAGACGACTGAACTTCTCATCGCAAAAAACTGCATGCGACTTTTTCGGTACTGTTTTTTATCCAGTTTTTTAACCGTTTGTCGGAACGAGGCGTGTAATATACCGTTGGAAAGCTATGGATTAGGCGCAACTTCTCCATATTAATTTTTTTTTTGAGATTCCTCGCGGGTTAAGAGCAGTTTTGAAAATTGTGTGGCGCATGACGAGTGGCAGCGAGCGTATTTTCACGATTTTTTCTAAACCGCTCATCGGAATGAAGCAAATGATACGCCGTTGGAAAGATATCGTCGAGGCGCAACTTTTTCATATATATTACTTTCTCTAATTCCTTACGGTTTAAGAGCAGTTTCAAATTTACTAAATCGCGGAATTCTGTTTTTCGAATTTTTTGCAATTTTTCGGTACTGTTTTCGCTCCAGTTCTTTAACCGTTTGTTGAAACGAGGCGTGTGATACGCCGTTGGAAAGCTACGGACGAGACGCAACTTTCATATGTAGAAATTATTTTGAGATTCCTTACGGTTTTAAATTAATTTTGAAAATGGTGTGACGGACGACGAGTGGCAGCGGCCGTTTTTTCGCGAATTTTTACAAACCGCTGGTCAGAATGATTCAAATGATACGCCGTTGGAAAGATATCGACGAGGCGCAACTTTTTCATGTAGAACACCCTCTCTAATTCCTTACGGTTTAAGAGCAGTTTTGATTTTACCAAAATGCGGACACTCTGTTTTTCGCTACACCAAAATCGACGAGTGAACCGCATCGGACAGAAAACCGCACTGCTTCAGACTAAGAACCGCATTGCATTAGACGTGCAAATGAGCTGCATGGTTTTCTTTTTTGTGAGACGTAAATTTTCGCAGATGGAAAAGTGGACCGCACTTCACATCGGGCGTAAAGTGAACCGCAAAACACTATCTAGAAGTGAACCACATTATTTTTTTGTTGTTGCTTCCGTGAAAAGCATATACTTTTTAAATACAATTTTTAAATGCAGCTCCGGCTGTCCACACACAAACGTCGAACTCCTTTCACACTGAACTGCACAACACACTGTAGTTAACACTTTGCCCAAATCAAAAAAGCAAACTGCACAAAATCATTTTTTTGGGCAGTATGAACCGCACAACGCCGACGATGAGCTGCACGGCCATGATTTGCGAACTGCACGGCCATGATTTACAAAAAGCAAATTGCAATTGGGCCGGGGTGGCGTTGCTATGGCGTTCGAGCACTGTACGCACTATCCTACTGGACTGCACGAACGAAGGCGGCCTGCACCGACGCGCTTTGCCGTACTGCACGCGTAGACGCCGGAGCTGCACAGTGCCACGCCGCCGAACTGCACGAAAACAGTCAAAGAACTTCAATGGGTGGGCTGCCGGAAGGGCATGCACCAATCGATAGAACCACAGCGGACTGCACGCGGTCGTTTGCCAGCGGCGCTGTTGGGGGCGGCGACCCGAAGCTGAGATTGGGGGCAGGGGGTACAGAGGGGGTTGGAGCTCTCACCGGCGACACTGCCGACCGGCACGGTGCTAGATGGAAGAAGGTGGCCGCCCCCCATCTTCACATGTGAGGTCAGCAACCGCGCACACGAGGCCGCGACCGGGGCACAGAGAGAGCGAAGGTGGTTGGGCGCATTGGATATCGCACTTGGGGCAGGAGCTGCTGCTGCGTCTTCCGCGGCGACCGAGCTGCGCGGGGGCCGCGACGGAGCTCCACGGGTTGGGGCGGCGCCCGAGCACCACGGATGGCGCAGATGAGGCGCTGGCCGGAGACCGCCACGAGGAGGAGAGAGCTCGTCCTCGGCTCAATCTGAACCAGGGAGGAGGAGGCGGGGCGGCCCCATGCGAGGGAGGGAGAGGAGGCGGCTAGCGCGAGGCCTAGCGGGCTCCGAACCGGCGATGGCGGGCCGTGTGGGGCCACGGCTGTCTGGATCCGGCGATGGCTGACCTCGTCGACGGTCGGTGGCGGGGTTTGGGTGGAGTTGCGTGAGATGGAGGTGGACGGTGGGGCAGGAGATCCTGGGCTCTGGCTGGACCAGAGCTTGACTCCTCCATCGACGGCGGAGGCGGGAATCCCCCGATCTGGTGGCTGCCGGTAGCGCGATGTGGGGCGCATCCGGGAAGAAGGTGAAGGCGGGATTGGGGAACTGCGGGCGGGTGGAGGTGGGTTGAGGTGGGGGAGAGGGGGGAGAGAGCGGCACGGGGTGGCGGGGAAGGAGGGAGGGCGGGCGTAGGAGGTGGCCGGCGACCGTCGTGGGGAGAGGAAGGTGGGAGGAGTGGGGCTCTGTTGGTGGTGGGTGGGGTGGGGGCGGTTTTGTTGTTTGTTTGTGGATGGCAGAATAAGCTTGTTTTGGGTAGAATAAGGTCTTAAGGGTGTTGGTAGAATAGACCCACCCTATATACCCTATATATATATATATATATATATCTGGTCTAATATTAGCAGAATAGTTATTCTGCTAACACTTCTGAACTGCACGCTCAACGCGAGGGCACTGCACTTTCTGAAGCAAAGGTACTGCAATTAAAAGACTAGTGAACTTCGCGTCGCAAAAAACTGCACGCGGTGTTTTCGGTACTGTTTTTGATCCAGTTTTTTAACTGTTTGCCGGAACAAGGCATGTAATATACCATTGGAAAGCTATGGATTAGGCGCAACTTTGCCATGTTGAACACTTTTCAAGATTCCTCACGGTTTAAGAGTAGTTTCAAAAACGGTGGGTGCCCAACGAGTGGCAGCGAGCGTATTTTCGCGTTTTTTTGCAAACCACTTGTCGGAATGATACAAATGATACGCCGTTGGAAAGATATCGTCGAGGCACAACTTTTTCATATAGAACACGCTCTCTAATTCCTTACGGTTTAAGAGCAGTTTCAAAATTACTCAAACACGGAAATTCTGTTTTTCAAATTTTGAGGATTTTTTGGTACTGTTTTCGCTGTAGTTTTTTAACCGTTTGTCGAAACGAGGCATGTGATATGCCGTTGGAAAGATATGGAAGTGGCGCAACTTTAATTTGTAGAACATGTTTGAGATTCCTTACGGTTTTAAACTAATTTTGAAAATGGTGCTGCAGCCAACGAGTGACAACGGCCGTTTTTCGTGATTTTTTCAAAACCGCTCATCGGAATGATACAAATGATACGCCATTGGAAAGATATCAACGAGGCACAACTTCTTCATGTAGAACACTCTCTATAATTCCTTACGGTTTAAGAGCAGTTTTGATTTTACCGAAATACGAACACTCTGTTTTTTGTGACACCAAAATCGACGAGGGAACTGCATCAGACAGAAAAATGCACTGCTTCAGATGGAAAACCACACTCCATCAGACGATCAAGCGAACTGCATGATTTCTTTTATTCGGACGTAATTTTTTCTCGGGCGAAGAAGTGAACTACGCTTCACATCGGGCGTACGTGAACCGCAACACTATCGAGAAGTGAACCACATTACTTTTTTTGTCGTTTCCGTAACATTTTTATGCACTTCACATCGGGAGTAAGTGAACCGCGACATTACCGAAACTGAACTGCAACACTACCGAAAATGAACCGCATGCGTTTTTGTTGTCTTTTTCTAACTTTTTTATGAATGAGAATGAACCACAGAGATTAGGGCAAGTGAACCGCGACATATATCTAAGTGAACCACATTACTTTTTTGTTGCTTTGCTAACATTTTCGCGCTACCACGTTGGGCGCAAGTGAACAACATCACTCTCGGAAGTGAACCGTGGGTCATAATCTAGTGGACTACATCTAAAAAGAATCAAACTTGCGAAAGTGAACCATGGGGTATATAACTAGTGAAATACATCTAAATATAAGTAAACTTCTTTGAGATATTTTTCTTTCTTTTTATCGTTTAACAAGTGAACCATAGAGTTTTTTACATTGAACCGTAATCTCACATGAAATAGTACTGAACTTCAAAAACAAAATATGTTCGCTATACACATCAAATAGGGTACTAGATATACATAAAAAACACACACCAAGAAATTCCACACGCCAACAAACTCCACACATGACCCGACCGAACCGCATGTCCGCGGGCTGTGAAACTGTTCGCCATGATCATCGCGCAACAAAACTGCACACCACACACAATGAAGTGCATCCTAGGGTACGCCATGGCCTTATTTTTTATGTTTTTCCTCTCCTGCAAAAACAACTAAACAGAACCTCAAGAAAAGAGAGCGTGTGAACTGCACTGGACTGAACTTTTTCTGACAAAATCGCCCACCACCAAAGTGCGCGGCCGTCCCAGTACCAAACGCCGCCCACTGCCTGCCCGACGTCGCTCTCACTGCTGGCCACATGCCGGACCGCCACCAATCCCAGCGATGAGCTACACACCGACGACCACAGAACTGCATCACCGATCGAGCGGGAATAAGCTGGAATACCCAGCAGGAAAAATATACTAAGTCAACTGCAAAATGAACTGATATGGCACATCTTTGATGCGAACTGCACAACACTTTTCACATCTAAAACCCGAAATGGAAATCTGAAATGCACTAGAGCAATCCCACACGTACTATACTGAACTGCATTGTCCTGTGAGCCAAACCTCTTGCGCCCCGTGGGAGGTCGAATTGCTGGGCACGGGGGTAATCTCTCATGGCTACAGATTAGGAAGGGAGCAGAAGGGTTAGGGGCGAGATCTTGGAACAGCAAAGAACAAAAAGTGAACTGCATGCCATGGCTAGTCGGAGGGAAGTTGCAGGCTGGGGAGGCTGAT
This sequence comes from Elymus sibiricus, assembly GCA_039707655.1. Taxonomy (NCBI): domain Eukaryota; kingdom Viridiplantae; phylum Streptophyta; class Magnoliopsida; order Poales; family Poaceae; genus Elymus; species Elymus sibiricus. Next base: position 205,533,565 of record CM077668.1, read on the forward strand.
GGCCAGGGCGGTGGCGCCGGCGGTAGCAGCAATATGGTTGATGGGGGAGGCGGATCCAGTGGGGTAGGCAGCGCGGAGAGGAGAAGGTGGTGGTGGTAGGAGCCTGAGGCAGGGTTGTAAGGCAGCGGCGGCCCGGAACCCTTCATCCAACGGTGGGGGATTTGGGGCTCGGATTCGACAGAGAGGGGCCTCGCCGGAGGTTGCCGTGCTTGCATCCGGCGGGGAGGGGTTGTGGTCGCGTCGAATCTGTCATCGGGGATGTGCGTGTCAAGGAGAGGGGTTGGGGGAGGGTAGTGGCGGCGGGGTGAGTCCTGGGCGGCAGAGTGAGGCACCACGACGGCGCCGGTTGGGGGCCGGCCTGGGGCAGGAGGAAGGGGCCAGGGGCGGGATCCAGATGGATCCGTCACAGAGGGGGCGGGGGCAGGGCTGTGGGTGAGGAAGAAGGTGGAGATGGTGGGCCAGGCACCGGCGGTAGGGAAGGTGGAGGGGGCCGCTGGTCCGCGGCGGCTTGGCCAGCTCAACGGCGGTGGGGTGGCTGCAGGAAGAAGGTGGGAGGAGAGGGAGTTGGTGCGTCCAGGGAAGGAGAAGGTGGGATGGGTCGTGGTGGGGGTTGGGCACGAGCCCGGGGATGGAAGAAGGTGAAGCGTGAAGGTAGGGTGGGTTCTGTTCGGTACACGGGGCACCTCGAAAGTGTTGTTAGAATAAGCGTTTTGTTGTTATATATATATATATATATATATATATATATATATATATATATATATATATATATATATATATATATATATATATATATATTCGAAAAGGGGCGCTTTATATTACTTAAAAGATTTAAGTATTACACCCGGCCTCTGCATAACTAAGATGCACACAGCCAAACAAGGTCCTCTCACACAAACAAAAAATAAAAAAGGCGAAATACAAAGAGACATGTAGAGTCCGTATAACGCCTAAAGCGTAGGGGGGCCAATCCTAAGATCATGCTGCCACCCATGTTGGGTAAAAGTATCCCTCGCCGTAGCCTCCAATCGTGTACACACCTCCGTAAACAGGTCTCGATTCTCCACGCGTTGTAGAGAGGACCATAAACGAAGAGTCCCTGTACATCTGTAGATAACCTGCATCAGAGAAGTACTTTTATCATTAAAAACCTTATCATTTCTACATAGCCAAAGCGACCAAATAACGGCAAGCGCTCCCACCCTGAGAAGAGTTCTAAACCTGTGATCAATCCCATGTAACCAGTTACCAAATACATTAGCAATGCTACAAGGGGGATACAAGCTAGAAGCTATTTGGATGACTGACCATATAGAACGAGCCAATTTGCATTGGAAGAATATATGTTTTATTGTCTCATCATGGTGACAAAAGACACATTGCGTACTTCCATGCCAATTCCTCTTAATAAGGTTATCTTTAGTAAGAATGACTCCGCGACGAAGATACCATGCAAAGATTTTATTCTTAAGAGGTATCTTCATCTTCCAGATCTTCTTGTTATTATCAACTGGCACATCAGACTGGAGTAACGCTCTATACATTGACTCCACTGAGAATTGTCCATTCCCATGGAGGTTCCATCGGAAAACATCAGACCCATGTGACAATTGCACCGTTGTAACACCCCCTTGTAATGACTACAGTGATCCCCTGTTGAAAATGCCATGTCATCATGTTTAGTCAAGCATAATCATCATTTGCATCATGGTTCATTTCAAATTCAAACTCAAATTGCAATATTAAATCTTAAGTGGAAATACAAGTTGTTCAAAGTCAGAAATTAAAATGTTCAAACCAATTTAAATAATTCTGTGGCAATTATAAAAATATGTGCAACATTAATTAAATTGATTAAACAACTTTATTAAATTGTAACAGTAGGTTAACAGCAATATTTAGCACTAATAAATTTAATAGAGTTTAAAGTGAAATCATAATTTTACAAAGTCAATTTTTGGTGGTTAAGAATAATGCCCTGCAAATTATGAAGCAACTCACACATTTTACAAAACTTGTTTGATAGTCAAATAATTAGCAAAACAGAGTGGACGAAAAGAAATGAAAAAGAAAAAGGAGAAACGCTTACCGTTTACTGGCGCGCTGGGCCTTAGTGAAACAGTAGCTGGCCCAGCCCGCCGCGAGGTCGTCGTCCTCGTCGCGCTGTCGCCCCCTGCGCGCGACACCGACGCCGTTCGTCGCCGTGTCGCCCATCCGTGGCCTCCCCGTCGTCGATAAGGCCACCACCGCGCCCCTCTCGCCCTCGCTCAAACCCTAGCGCCCTCATTCACCCCCACGCGCCTCTCCCTCTCTCGATCCCCTCCTCACCCGTGGCGTCGCCGGCGCCATTGCCGTCGATTCCGCGGCCACACCGCCTCCCGAGCCCCGTCGAGTCGTCCTCGAGCTCCACCGCGACGAGCCCGTCCTCCTCGACCTCACACGCGAGCCCCGGAGCCCCTGCAACGCCCTCACGCCGTCGTCCCCTTCTTCTCGGTCGCCGGCGATCTCCGTCTCCCCCGAGCTCCTCTGCTGCTCCAAAACTGTCGAGGGCATTCCGTTGCCGCCCGGTGAGCCTCTTGCTTCCTCCATTCCCCTCCTCGCGCCCCGTAGCTTCCCCTAGCTAGCTCGCCGTCGATGCCGCGTTCTGCCGCCGCTCGAGCTCGTCGTTGCCGTCGTCTTCGACCACCGCGTGCCGCGCTAACAGTGTAGATCGACGCGGCGCATCGCCCTCGCTCGAATGAGCCCAGATGCGCGCACTAAATCGCCTCGCAGCTGCCTCCCCGTCGCCCACCCGAAGGCCTCGCCGCCGGCAAGCTCCTGCCGCTCGCCACAGGCCGCCTCAGCCGCTCCCACCGCCACCATTCGACGCGGCGTTGAGCGCCCGTTCGAACGCGCCCGACCATGCGTCAAATGGCCTCCCCTACGCCGTTTCCGACCACCTCCCGTGGCTGCGCCGCCGCGAAGCACGTTGCCGGCGTGTTTTCCGGCGAAGCGCCGGTCGCCGTCCGACGTGGCGGGTCCTGGCCCACCTGCCAGTGACCCTGACTGGTGGGGCCGTGAGCCCGTTGACCAGTCAGCGCTGCTGACTGGGTCAACCCAGCCACTGACATGTGGGGTCCCTCCCCCAGTGCCTATGACATATGGGGCCCCCGTGTCAGAAACTTAATTAGTGTTTTAGATTAATTAAAATAATTAATTTTGCCTAATTACCCGCTGACATATGGGCCCCACTGGATTAATTAGTCTGTTAATAAGTTAATTAAACCTGTGTCTATGACATGTGGGACCCACTGGTCAGGGTTTGACCTGGTCAGCCCCTGTTGACTGCTGACGTCAGCATTGCATCATGCTGACGTCACCCCAACACTGTTCTGGATAATTCGAATTGATTGATTAAAATAATTTCAGAAAATTAATAAAACTTTAGAAAATCATATCTTTTAAACCGTAAGTCAGATGAAAATAATTTATATATGTAAAATGATCAGAAAAATATGAAGATTCTAAATATGTGATCAAAACAATTGTCCAACACTCCTAGCTAGCTGAACATGGAACTTTTTGACCGTTTGCAGTAGATGAATAGTGCACCACTTTAATAAAACAAATCCAATTAAATTTTTATTAATTCCCAAGAGTTATCTAAATCATATAGATAGGCAGTAGCACCCATCTGCATGTCATCTTAGGCATGTCATGCATAGTGATTGTATTTTGCCGTGGATTTATTGTTTCCTCTCCCCCTTCTCTCTCGTTAGACCTGGTGCCCGCCGACGCCGCTGCTTCAGAGTACGACTACCTCCCCGACGACCAGCCGTCAGACGACCCCGCCTTTGCCGCAGAGCAACCAGGCAAGCAAAACCCCTTGACGCATGCCTATATCACCCATTCCTTTCTCCCTCCTGCTTGCATTAGAAATTGCCGCTGCTACTGTTTTATCCTATTTCTGATGCATAGCCTGTTTTTGATAACTGCTATTGATACCTGCCTTATTATCCAAACTGCTTAGTATAGGTTGGATGGAAAACCATCTGTGGCCCCTCTCCCTTGCTGTAGTTGCTCCGCTTTAGTATCTGTGCCCCGATCGAATGACCGACGGGCTGAGAACAGCACATCACCACACACCCCCTAAATTGCTCGACACTGCAGAGTTGGCATCGAGTGTCGAGGGTGATACCTCTTAGCTCACTTCCGATGGTGCCTCTGTAGAATAGCTAACCGGAGGTGTGTTATCGAGGGTTATTCCTTTTTCATCACTTCCCATAAAGCTGGCGTCGTGCAACTCCCCGAGTGGAAGCTATCGAGGGTGATTCCTCCTGGTTCTCCTTGACGGATGACATCGAGTGGAATCCATCGAGGGTGATTCCTCGGACTCCTCCTCGATACTTGGACACACAGTTACTTTGGCCTTTGTTACAGGCGGGTCTACCTCGAGAGGTACCCGCGGTGAAATGTATAGTCGGGCTCGCCCGTAACGTGTCGATCACCCGAGGCCGGACATCACCAGGAACAAGGGTGTGCGGCCGGAGTTAATCGAACGTGTTGGGCGAGCGAGCAATACTAATCGAGCTTAACGGATTTGGGTATTGATCTGAGTGGGTCGTCGTGCCCATTTCGCACTACCACCACGTGGGATAATGGTTTAATGGGGCCCTCTACACCGTATGTATCAGCCGAAAGCTCTGACAGACGTCCAGTTCAGCATTGCGGCCGGGCCGGGTCGGCGCCATCCATGACAGAGGTGGTGCCTGGATCGCCCTGCGCGCAACGACCCGGAGTGCAAAGGGGGACGGGCCCAAGATCCCTGAGCGCTTAGGATGTAGACCGGCGGGGACCTCTCTGCTTAGCTCTAGGTAGGGCTGCGGTGTGTCGATCAGCCGAGGCCGGGCATGACCCGGAAAAGTGTGTCCGGCCGGAGTTAATCGAGCGTGTTGGGTAACAGTAGTGCACCCCTGCAGGGAAGTTATCTATTCGAATAGCCGTGTCCACGGTAACAGGACGCTCAGTGTTGTATCCGGATCTATTACTACTTGAACTGGAGACTTGTGATTAATTGGGAGCTCCGGGATCGCTTTCTCGCAGGGAGTCGAGGAAGGATCTCTGGGCTTTGCTTCAACATGCTTGATATTTATAATATGCTAATCTGCTCTCTTCTAATGCTGCAAGACCGCTGAAGATGCTAGTCTTCGATAGGCTAGGCCTTTCTCTCTATTCTGGCTTTGCTGCTATACAGTCCACAGATACAGCCTTTTCACTTGATACCAATGCATAATTAGTATAGTTCTGATGTCAGTCTTGCGAGTACTTTGGATGAGTACTCACGGTTGCTTTGCTATCTTTTTTCCCCCGTACCCAATTGGTGATACATCAGGCGATGGAGCCCAGGAGCAGGAGATCCCCGGAGGGGTCTGCTATGACTTGAAGATCCCCGTCGACCAGGAGTAGTTTAGGAGGCTCCCAGGCAGGAGGCCTCGCCTCTTTCGTTCAGAGCTGTTGTTTGTTTTCGCCTTCTTAGGCATTTTGTTTAACTTTGTGTCTGTACTCAGATACTTTGGCTTCCGCTGATGCTTGTCTAACTCAAGCTTTTGTATTCGAGCCCTCGAGGCCCCTGGCTTGTAATATAAAGCTTGTATTATTTTAATTGTGTCTGGTGTTGTGTTGTGATATCTTCCCGTGAGTCCCTAGGCTTGATCGTGTGCATTTGCGTGTATGATTAGTGCACGATTAAGTCGGGGCGTCACAAGTTGGTATCAGAGCCGACTGCCTGTAGGTAGCCCCCTTTCCAATTCCTTGGCCGAAGTTGAGTCTAGTCTCCAAAAAACTGTTTTACTAACATGGCTGTGTGGCTTACGGGCCCACGTCGCCAATGGGTGGTATTAGGATCTTTTATTCCTCTTCCTTACTCTGGGACTCTGCTCTCTCTCCTATTCGGGTTAAAGTTTTGCTAACATTAGGTTCTCGTGATCACATCCATCCGGAGTTCTGAATTATCCCCTCTTTCTTCAAGATGAGGGCCAGGTTCTGCTGCACCATACCACGGACCGCAGGATCCTTTTATCGAGGACACCCTGCGTTGTTCCTTGCAGATTCCTCGCTCCAAAAGTTTTCTCCGACGTTGATATAGCCTTTGCTATGTCTCGTCGTGTAGTTCCTCACCGCGTGCCTGCGCGCCACCTACCTTGTCTAGCTGCGTGCGTTTCCGAACTCGCGCTGTCCGCTGATATCCAATTATGTGCATAGATCTATATGTCCTTAATGACTACTAATATGTATCTAATGCACTTCTTGTTCATTTCTCATGTTACGTCATAGATGATCTCTGACACATGCAGTTTGTTCTTGCTAAACTGCCCCTGTTGTTTTGGCAGAATGGCTGACGATCCTCCACCTCCACCCTATATGGCCGCAATAACACAACAGTTTGAGCTGAACCGCCAACAGTTTGAACTAAACCGACAATTCATGGGAAGTCTAGTGGACCGATTAGCCAGCAGCAGTGCTCGTCAGGAGCCTGGTCCGATCTCACTGCAAGAGTTTGTGCGCCTCAACCCGTTTGTTTTCCGCAACTCCACCAATCCTATGGATGCTGATGATTGGCTTCGTGACATCCTGTTTGAAATGGAGTCCGCTAAAGTTGCCCCTGACAGTTACGTCGCCTTTGCGGCATTTCACTTGAAGGGTCCAGCTGCTCAATGGTGGGAAAGCCACAGGCGTATGCTGCCTACTGGAACTGTAACCACTTGGCAGGAATTTCAGTCAGCTTTCCGTGCACGACACATTCCTCAAGGTCTGATCGACCAGAAGAAGCAGGAGTTCCGCAAACTCACTCAGGGAAAAATGACTGTAGATGAATATCAGAGGAAATTCCTTGATTTATCCCGCTATGCTGAGGATGACGTCTGCACTGACGCTCGCAAGCAGGAGAAATTCCGTGAAGGACTACATCCTGATATCGAGCTCGCACTTGCTGTTCATGAAGCTGCAGATTTTGCAACGCTTGTCAGCAAGTCTTTCCAAATTGAAACTGCTTTGAATAAGTACCAGGAGTCGCTCAAGCGCACCCGTGACGTTGGCTCGTCCTCGGGTCAGCCTGCTCAGAAGCGTCAAGTCTGGATTCCGCACAATGTTTTTCATCGCCCTGCTCCAACGCCAAGGCCGTCTTATGTTGCACCTCGCCTGCCTCCACCACCTAGACAACTGAATATTCCCAGTGGACAGCCCAATGCTATGGCTCCTCCCCGTAATGATGGTTTATGCCACAAGTGTGGTCAGCCAGGGCACCGTGCTATGAACTGCCGCCAGAACCAGCCTCAGAGTACACCACATCCTCCTGTTGGTCGTAAGAGGGGCCGTCGAAATTGTCATTCCAGGAACCGTAATAGCAGACCGTCTGCGGTTGTAAATGGCCATGTCAATCATGTCGATGTTGAAAAGGCTCAGAAGGAACCGACTATCGTGATGGGAACCCTCCCTGTTAACTCAGTACCAGCTTCTGTTCTTTTTGATTCAGGAGCGTCACATTCCTTCATATCTGAGGCGTTTGCACGTAAGCAAGACCTATCGTTCGAAAATATGTACCCTCCGCTGGTGGTTAGCTCTCCGGGATCCAGGTGGGATACCTCGATGATAACTCACAACAACCACATTGCAATTGGAGGATTAGTGTTTACTGCTTCACTCATGGCCCTTAAGGTTACTACCATAGATGTCATTCTCGGTATGGATTGGCTGGAAGCACATAATGCTCACATCGACTGTACTGCTAAGAAAGTTCAACTCACACACCCTTCTGGCCAGACAATCCAATACTCAGTCCGAGCAGCTCAGAATGCCGAGAGCCAGTTATATGCTCTGAATGCTTTGAATGCTTCACCTCTTGAGGGAATTGAGAATGTTCCAGTCGTTCGTGATTTTCCGGATGTCTTTCCTGAAGAACTTCCTGGAATACCCCCTGTTAGAACTGTCGAGTTCGTCATCGACTTGAAGCCAGGCACTACTCCTATTGCCAAGCGCCCATACAAGATGCCGCCGCATGAACTCCTTGAGCTTAAGGAGGAAATCGACAAGTCACTGAAAAAGGGTTTCATCCACCCCAGTTCCTCTGCTTGGGGAGCACCTTCTCTCTTTGTCAAGAAGAAGGATGGTACGAACCGTCTGGTCCAAGATTACCGACCTATCAACCAGGCAACAATTCAGAACAAGTATCCGCTTCCCAGGATCAACGATCTGTATGATCAGCTTGCTGGATCCTCGGTATTCTCTAAACTCGACTTAAGATTGGGATACCATCAGATCAGAGTTCGCAAGGAGGATATTCCGAAGACAGCCTTCGTTACTCGCTATGGGTCATATGAATACACTGTCATGTCCTTTGGATTAACTAATGCTCCAGCAACATTCTCTCGATTGATGAATTATATCTTCATGGAATACCTTGACAAGTTCGTCGTGGTCTACTTGGATGATATCCTGATATATTCCAAGAATGAAGAAGAACACGCTGAACATCTTCGGCTTGTATTGGAGAAGCTGCGTGAACATCAACTGTATGCCAAGTATTCCAAGTGTGAGTTCTGGTTATCTGAAGTGACTTATCTCGGTCACGTGATTTCCAAAGATGGCATTGCTGTTAACCCAGAACGAGTTCAAGCCATTCTTGACTGGACTCCTCCGAAGAACGTCAAGCAAATCAGAAGTTTTCTTGGCCTTGCAAGTTATTGCCGCCGATTCGTTGAGAACTTCTCGAAGATTGCCAAGCCATTGACTGACCTGCTCCACAAAGGTGTTAAATTTGAATGGACAGAAAAATGTCAAGAAAGCTTTCAGATGCTTAAAGATAAGTTGACATCTCCCCCAGTGTTAGCACCCCCGGATTCTCAAAAGGACTTCGAGATTTACTGTGATGCATCTCGTCAAGGATTAGGCTGTGTCCTAATGCAAGAACGCAGAGTAGTTGCTTATGGCTCTCGTCAATTGCGTCCTCACGAGGAAAATTATCCGGTACATGATCTCGAGCTTGCTGCAGTTATTTATGCTCTGAAGCTATGGCGACATTACCTCCTTGGTAATCGTTGCGAGATATACACAGATCATAAGAGTTTGAAGTATTTGTATACTCAGCCAGACTTGAACCTTCGTCAACAAAGATGGCTTGAGACAGTAGCCGATTATGATATGAATATCTCCTACACCCCTGGCAAGGCTAACGTAATGGCCAATGCTTTGAGTCGCAAGGCTTATTGCAACAACCTCATGGTTCAGGAAGCGCAACCTATGCTTTATGAGGAGCTTCGCAAATTGAACCTTCACATTATTCCTCAGGGTTATCTCAATACCCTGGAGGTTGAGCCAGACCTCGAGCGCAACATCAAGACCAGACAGAATTATGACTCTGAAGTCGAGAAGATCAAGAAATTCCTCTCCAAGGGTAATCCTTCTTTCTACCATGTTGGTGAGGATGGTGCCTTGTTCTTCAAAGGCCGCCTAGTGGTCCCCAGAAGGCATAATCTGGACTCTCGTTCGGATGTTATGAAGGAAGCGCATGACACGCCCTTGTCTATTCACCCTGGTAGTACCAAAATGTACCAAGACATTCGTCAGCGGTACTGGTGGCCTGATATGAAACATGATATTGCTAAGTATGTTGCTGAGTGTGACGTTTGTCGTCGCATCAAAGCAGAACATCAAAGGCCTGCTGGAACCTTGCAACCACTTGAAATTCCGGAATGGAAATGGGACAAAGTCCAAATGGACTTCATTACTGGTTTTCCCAGATCGCAGAAGGGTCATGATGCTATCTTTGTCGTCATCGACCGTTTCTCCAAGGTTGCTCACTTTCTACCTGTCAAGGAGACTATCACTGCTAGTCAGTTAGCAGACTTATATGTTTCCCGAATTGTGTCACTCCACGGTGTTCCGTTGGAGATCAGTTCAGATCGTGGCAGCCTCTTTACCTCCAGATTTTGGAGCAGTTTCCAGGAAGCTATGGGAACTCATCTGTCCTTCAGCACTGCTTTTCACCCTCAGTCTCAGGGTCAAGTCGAAAGAGTCAATCAAGTGCTTGAAGATATGCTTCGAGCTTGTGTCATCTCATTCGGTAAGAAATGGGAGGAATCTCTTCCGTATGCCGAATTCTCTTACAACAATGGCTATCAAGCTAGTCTGAAGATGGCACCGTTTGAAGTTCTTTATGGACGTAAGTGTCGAACCCCTCTGAATTGGTCAGAAACTGGGGAACGTTCACTTGTCAGACCGGACATTATTCAACAAGCTGAAGAACAAGTCCGCATTGTCCGTGAACATCTGAAAACTGCCCAGTCTCGTCAAAAGAGCAACTATGACCGAAAGCACAAGGTAATGGTCTATCAGCCTGGTGAGCAAGCTTACCTTCGCGTCACTCCGATGAAAGGCACCCACCGATTCGGAATCAAGGGCAAGTTAGCTCCTCGCTACATTGGCCCGTTCCGCATTCTCGCTCGTCGAGGAGAAGTGGCATATCAATTGGAGTTGCCACCAAACCTTTCTCAAGTGCATGACGTCTTTCATGTATCGCAACTCCGGCGCTGCTTCAAGGATCCTATCCGAGCCGTCGATCATGAAGTGCTTGAATTGCGCGAAGATCTGTCTTATCCAGAATATCCGATCCGCGTTCTCGATCAAACTGAACGTCGGACTCGTCAGAAGTCGATCAAGTTCCTCAAGGTTCTGTGGTCAAATCATTCTGAGGATGAAGCCACTTGGGAACGCGAGGATCGTCTTCGTGAAGAGTACCCTGCTTTCTTTCAGTCTTCATCTTAATTCTCGGGACGAGAATTCTTGTTAGACGAGGAGAATTGTAACACCCCCTTGTAATGACTACAGTGATCCCCTGTTGAAAATGCCATGTCATCATGTTTAGTCAAGCATAATCATCATTTGCATCATGGTTCATTTCAAGTTCAAACTCAAATTGCAATATTAAATCTTAAGTGGAAATACAAGTTGTTCAAATTTAAATAATTCTGTGGCAATTATAAAAATATGTGCAACATTAATTAAATTGATTAAACAACTTTATTAAATTGTAACAGTAGGTTAACAGCAATATTTAGCACTAATAAATTTAATAGGTTTAAAGTGAAATCATAATTTTACAAAGTCAATTTTTGGTGGTTAAGAATAATGCCCTGCAAATTATGAAGCAACTCACACATTTTACAAAACTTGTTTGATAGTCAAATAATTAGCAAAACAGAGTGGACGAAAAGAAATGAAAAAGAAAAAGGAGAAACGCTTACCGTTTACTGGCGCGCTGGGCCTTAGTGAAACAGTAGCTGGCCCAGCCCGCCGCGAGGTCGTCGTCCTCGTCGCGCTGTCGCCCCCTGCGCGCGACACCGACGCCGTTCGTCGCCGTGTCGCCCATCCGTGGCCTCCCCGTCGTCGATAAGGCCACCACCGCGCCCCTCTCGCCCTCGCTCAAACCCTAGCGCCCTCATTCACCCCCACGCGCCTCTCCCTCTCTCGATCCCCTCCTCACCCGTGGCGTCGCCGGCGCCATTGCCGTCGATTCCGCGGCCACACCGCCTCCCGAGCCCCGTCGAGTCGTCCTCGAGCTCCACCGCGACGAGCCCGTCCTCCTCGACCTCACACGCGAGCCCCGGAGCCCCTGCAACGCCCTCACGCCGTCGTCCCCTTCTTCTCGGTCGCCGGCGATCTCCGTCTCCCCCGAGCTCCTCTGCTGCTCCAAAACTGTCGAGGGCATTCCGTTGCCGCCCGGTGAGCCTCTCGCTTCCTCCATTCCCCTCCTCGCGCCCCGTAGCTTCCCCTAGCTAGCTCGCCGTCGATGCCGCGTTCTACCGCCGCTCGAGCTCGTCGTTGCCGTCGTCTCCGACCACCGCGTGCCGCGCTAACAGTGTAGATCGACGCGGCGCATCGCCCTCGCTCGAATGAGCCCAGATGCGCGCACTAAATCGCCTCGCAGCTGCCTCCCCGTCGCCCACCCGAAGGCCTCGCCGCCGGCAAGCTCCTGCCGCTCGCCACAGGCCGCCTCAGCCGCTCCCACCGCCACCATTCGACGCGGCGTTGAGCGCCCGTTCGAACGCGCCCGACCATGCGTCAAATGGCCTCCCCTACGCCGTTTCCGACCACCTCCCGTGGCTGCGCCGCCGCGAAGCACGTTGCCGGCGTGTTTTCCGGCGAAGCGCCGGTCGCCGTCCGACGTGGCGGGTCCTGGCCCACCTGCCAGTGACCCTGACTGGTGGGGCCGTGAGCCCGTTGACCAGTCAGCGCTGCTGACTGGGTCAACCCAGCCACTGACATGTGGGGTCCCTCCCCCAGTGCCTATGACATATGGGGCCCCCGTGTCAGAAACTTAATTAGTGTTTTAGATTAATTAAAATAATTAATTTTGCCTAATTACCCGCTGACATATGGGCCCCACTGGATTAATTAGTCTGTTAATAAGTTAATTAAACCTGTGTCTATGACATGTGGGACCCACTGGTCAGGGTTTGACCTGGTCAGCCCCTGTTGACTGCTGACGTCAGCATTGCATCATGCTGACGTCACCCCAACACTGTTCTGGATAATTCGAATTGATTGATTAAAATAATTTCAGAAAATTAATAAAACTTTAGAAAATCATATCTTTTAAACCGTAAGTCAGATGAAAATAATTTATATATGTAAAATGATCAGAAAAATATGAAGATTCTAAATATGTGATCAAAACAATTGTCCAACACTCCTAGCTAGCTGAACATGGAACTTTTTGACCGTTTGCAGTAGATGAATAGTGCACCACTTTAATAAAACAAATCCAATTAAATTTTTATTAATTCCCAAGAGTTATCTAAATCATATAGATAGGCAGTAGCACCCATCTGCATGTCATCTTAGGCATGTCATGCATAGTGATTGTATTTTGCCGTGGATTTATTGTTTCCTCTCCCCCTTCTCTCTCGTTAGACCTGGTGCCCGCCGACGCCGCTGCTTCAGAGTACGACTACCTCCCCGACGACCAGCCGTCAGACGACCCCGCCTTTGCCGCAGAGCAACCAGGCAAGCAAAACCCCTTGACGCATGCCTATATCACCCATTCCTTTCTCCCTCCTGCTTGCATTAGAAATTGCCGCTGCTACTGTTTTATCCTATTTCTGATGCATAGCCTGTTTTTGATAACTGCTATTGATACCTGCCTTATTATCCAAACTGCTTAGTATAGGTTGGATGGAAAACCATCTGTGGCCCCTCTCCCTTGTTGTAGTTGCTCCGCTTTAGTATCTGTGCCCCGATCGAATGACCGACGGGCTGAGAACAGCACATCACCACACACCCCCTAAATTGCTCGACACTGCAGAGTTGGCATCGAGTGTCGAGGGTGATACCTCTTAGCTCACTTCCGATGGTGCCTCTGTAGAATAGCTAACCGGAGGTGTGTTATCGAGGGTTATTCCTTTTTCATCACTTCCCATAAAGCTGGCGTCGTGCAACTCCCCGAGTGGAAGCTATCGAGGGTGATTCCTCCTGGTTCTCCTTGACGGATGACATCGAGTGGAATCCATCGAGGGTGATTCCTCGGACTCCTCCTCGATACTTGGACACACAGTTACTTTGGCCTTTGTTACAGGCGGGTCTACCTCGAGAGGTACCCGCGGTGAAATGTATAGTCGGGCTCGCCCGTAACGTGTCGATCACCCGAGGCCGGACATCACCAGGAACAAGGGTGTGCGGCCGGAGTTAATCGAACGTGTTGGGCGAGCGAGCAATACTAATCGAGCTTAACGGATTTGGGTATTGATCTGAGTGGGTCGTCGTGCCCATTTCGCACTACCACCACGTGGGATAATGGTTTAATGGGGCCCTCTACACCGTATGTATCAGCCGAAAGCTCTGACAGACGTCCAGTTCAGCATTGCGGCCGGGCCGGGTCGGCGCCATCCATGACAGAGGTGGTGCCTGGATCGCCCTGCGCGCAACGACCCGGAGTGCAAAGGGGGACGGGCCCAAGATCCCTGAGCGCTTAGGATGTAGACCGGCGGGGACCTCTCTGCTTAGCTCTAGGTAGGGCTGCGGTGTGTCGATCAGCCGAGGCCGGGCATGACCCGGAAAAGTGTGTCCGGCCGGAGTTAATCGAGCGTGTTGGGTAACAGTAGTGCACCCCTGCAGGGAAGTTATCTATTCGAATAGCCGTGTCCACGGTAACAGGACGCTCAGTGTTGTATCCGGATCTATTACTACTTGAACTGGAGACTTGTGATTAATTGGGAGCTCCGGGATCGCTTTCTCGCAGGGAGTCGAGGAAGGATCTCTGGGCTTTGCTTCAACATGCTTGATATTTATAATATGCTAATCTGCTCTCTTCTAATGCTGCAAGACCGCTGAAGATGCTAGTCTTCGATAGGCTAGGCCTTTCTCTCTATTCTGGCTTTGCTGCTATACAGTCCACAGATACAGCCTTTTCACTTGATACCAATGCATAATTAGTATAGTTCTGATGTCAGTCTTGCGAGTACTTTGGATGAGTACTCACGGTTGCTTTGCTATCTTTTTTCCCCCGTACCCAATTGGTGATACATCAGGCGATGGAGCCCAGGAGCAGGAGATCCCCGGAGGGGTCTGCTATGACTTGAAGATCCCCGTCGACCAGGAGTAGTTTAGGAGGCTCCCAGGCAGGAGGCCTCGCCTCTTTCGTTCAGAGCTGTTGTTTGTTTTCGCCTTCTTAGGCATTTTGTTTAACTTTGTGTCTGTACTCAGATACTTTGGCTTCCGCTGATGCTTGTCTAACTCAAGCTTTTGTATTCGAGCCCTCGAGGCCCCTGGCTTGTAATATAAAGCTTGTATTATTTTAATTGTGTCTGGTGTTGTGTTGTGATATCTTCCCGTGAGTCCCTAGGCTTGATCGTGTGCATTTGCGTGTATGATTAGTGCACGATTAAGTCGGGGCGTCACAACCGTGGACAACCGCTGGAGCAGGATGTTCCACGATTGGAGTCTGGGTCCAATTAAATCTCTTCTGAACGTCACATTTGGCGAAAAAGATTCCATTACCGTGGCGATAGTATCACCCTTGTGGCGCACAATGTTGTATAGAGCCGGATATTGTTCCCGGAGTGTGGCATCTCCTAGCCACTTGTCCTCCCAGAATCTAATTTCCGAGCCGTCCTTAATTGAGAAGGATCCATAGCAGAAGAAATATTTCTTCGTAGCCATTAGACCCGCCCAAAAGTGGGAATCCCCAGGCTTCCAGTATACCTGGGATACCGCCTTGGAACCCACATATTTCCTCCTTAGGAGGGTTTGCCATACACCATCTTCCGTCAGTAATTTGAACAACCATTTGCCGAGGAGGGCCATATTCTTAACCTCAAGGTCATGAATGCCCAACCCACCTTGGTCTTTGGGACGGCAAACCACACTCCATTTGGCCAGTCGATATTTCTTTCTCTCGCTATCTCCTTGCCAAAAGAATCTTGATCGGAAATAATCCAATCTATGTAAGACTCCTTTCGGCAACTGGAAGAAGGAAATCATATATAGTACCATATTACTTAGTACTGAATTGATGAGGACCAATCTTCCACCCAGAGACAGCAGTTTACCTTTCCAACTGCTAAGTCTTTTTTGCAGTCTCTCCTCGACGTGTTTCCATTCAGCATTTGTGAGTCTCCGATAATGTATCGGTATCCCCAAATATGTGATTGGAAACTGGCCCAACCCGCATCCGAACAGTTCAGCGTACAGGTGGGCCTCGTCTTGAGCGTCGCCAAAGCAAAACAATTCACTTTTATGAAAATTGATCTTGAGACCCGAGAGTTGCTCGAATGCTGATAAAATCAGTTTCATATTTCTCGCTTTCTCGAGGTCATGATCCATGAAGAGAATCGTTTCGTCGGCATATTGAAGTATAGAGAGACCACCATCAACAAGATGATTTACTACCCCATCAATTTGGCCGTCAACCTTGGCACGCTCAATCATGACCGCTAGCATATCCGCCACTATATTGAATAGCATGGGCGATATCGAGTCACCTTGTCGCAATCCCTTCTTCGTTTGGAAATAGTGTCCAACGTCATCATTGACCTTAATGGCAACACTACCTCCAGAAACGAAGCTATGAACCATAGCGCGCCACTCTGCAGAAAATCCTTTCATCCTAAGAGTCTGTTGAAGAAATGGCCACTTGACTTTGTCATAAGCTTTTTCAAAGTCTATTTTGAGTACCACCCCATTCAACTTTTTCCGGTGTAATTCATGGACTGTTTCATGAAGAACAACAACTCCATCTAGGATGTGTCTGCCTTGCATGAAAGTTGTCTGTGAAGGGCGAACCACACGTTCAGCAACCGAATTCAACCTAATAGTCGCAACCTTCGTGAATATTTTAAAACTAACATTAAGGAGGCAAATAGGTCTATATTCTTGTATCCTTTCAGCCTCATTAACCTTAGGTAATAAAATAATCTCACCGAAGTTTAAGCGAAACAATTCTAGTTGGCCAGCATGAAGGTCGCTAAACAAAAGTAGGAGATCCGGTTTGATGACTTCCCAGAAGTTCTGATAGAACTCTGCGGGAAAACCATCCGGACCCGGAGCTTTGTTATGCTCCATTAGGAAAACCGCCTTTCTAACTGGGTCGCGCTATTCGTCATCCTGGGTGAGGAATTCTTATTCCTCACCCCAGTCCAATCCCACGCTCAAAACTTTAAAACGTAAGAAATAAAAGACTTGAGGTAAGATTACAATGGCATGGAAGGAAAGCTGTACCGACGCACTGTACAAAAAGGATCGAGGTAATCTTACAGAATGCATGCCCAACAAGATCACACTATAAAAATGAAAGATGCTGCTGTAATCTTACGGCAATGAATGGGAAGGCGTTCCTGACTTCTTTCATGTAGTATAAAGTTGCATTCCTATAATGTACAGTAGGTATTTTCGCTAGTCTTTTAATAGTCATTCTGCACCTGGTCCACTAATCGTTTTGTACAAGGTAATTTTGGTAGTGATAAGGAAATGGTCCATTAATTTATTTTGTACACAAGGCACTTTTGGCATAAGAAATTTTCAGAACAGGCTTAAAGAAGTGATGACCAATGTAGCGTACAGGAGACATTTTTTTTGACATCATAGCGTACAGGAGGCATTTGTACAACCATGACGTAAGAAAAAGCTATATTAGCCAACGTACAGATTATGAGAACCAATCTAAAAAGGGGAAATCAGCCCCGTGAAAGGCATTAATGTACAGAAACTGAGAGCCAATACAAGAACTCGCCTGGTGGCCTTAAATCCTAAAATCACAGACTAGGCTCAACGACATGGCCCCAAGACTAACCAAGCCATATGATAAATAGATTCCATGTAGAAAGTAACTGATGGTTCCAATAAATATCTCACGTAATAAAAAACATCCCTATGAGTACTAATAAAATTTGTTTGGAGAACATCGAATATCACTTGGCAATCGGTAACCAGCAGCATGAAAAAAAATCAGACATCGTTATTACAGAACTGAATACTACCGGACTAATTACATCAGGAACTGAAGAGACATGGAGGCGCAACTTCACTGCCATCGTACAGGTTTAAACTTGGTCTTCAAGCAACTTAATTTGCAGGTGGCCACAGATTGCCCATCAATTTCATGTGTCCTACAATCTCTGCAGCAATTGAAACATTCATATCCATGGGCTGGAAGCAACATATCATCCTATTAATAGAACTGAAGCCTTCAGGTTCACCTTTCTTTGCACCAATCCAGAATTTTTCTACTGATTGTTAGGAAAGGAAGGGTGAGCTTCATTTCCCCCAAAAGATCTTGCTTCAGTGTCTCAGCACCAGTTTCTAGTACCACTCTATCTATTGCCAAACCTGATGCAGAATAGCAAATGACATCTACTAGTTTCTTATGGATTTCCATAATTGCCAGACACAGTAGCAAGCAGAGCTATGCATTTCTCTCGAAATAGGCTTTCACCCCGCTTTATAAATAAAGCCAGAGCTATGCATTTCTTCTCTTAATGGCGAGCAATTAGCTCTTTGTACCTATGATGACACAAAATATTCTAAAGACATATCCCAAAATTATATACAGGAAAAGGAAGGAGGAGAGAAGAATTTAGAAGAAAAAAAGTATGTATAACCAAAGGGAACACATAACAATGAGAATCATCTTCTTCATATGTTTTATTTATTAATTCATGTTTATGAGCAACACCTGCTTTTCTTGTGGCTGTGACCAGTAAGCAACGGATTATTTCAGTAGCCTTGTAAATCATTCCTTTTTTGACCACATGAACTTTCCAAGTGGTATCAGATATTAAATTAACTTCGCATCCTAACCATCCAACATAAAATTGGCTAGAAGCGTTGATGTAAATTGTACTATAGACATCTAAAAGGAATGATGATCATACCCAATGGTGAGCACATTTAAAATACTTGGTGTGCAGCGATCTAAGCAGATTTGTTTAACCATATTTGTTTTTTACATTTGATTACAGCATGCTCACTGACTTGGATCAACTACATTTGTTTTTGACACGCAGTACGGCGATCTCGGAACATTTCTCAGGTTCATTTTTTTATAGTTTTATTTGTAAAAATCATTTGATTACAGCATGCTCGCTGAATGATTGCCAGCAACGACCTCTGCCTCGTCAGGACTCCGGAGCAGTCGTGAAGACGGGGGTGGCAAGCCTCGCATTCATGGTGACTCTCCTTTTGTTGCCTTGCACGACAAAGAGGAACCAGGAATGGAGGCAGCAGCACCGCGCGGCGATGAGGGACTGGAAAGATTTACCTTGTCGGTTGAAATCTGACGATAGAATTTGTTTTCATCCCCAGATGGAAACAGTAACAACTCCGCCTATGTCTTCTAGGCATAGCCGGTCCCAATCCCGGGTAAAGGAGGAGGGTTGTGATAGGCTTGGCGAGCCAACATAAAAACTAGCCAGTTCCATGGGTATGAAACTCATTTGAGCGAGAGTAGTACTAGTATGGGTGACCTCCTGGGAAGTCCTCGTGAAAGGGTTTCATATCTAAGGGTTGTGATAGACTTGGCAAGCCAACGTAAAAACTAGCCAGTCCTTTGGGTATGAAACCCATTTGGGCGAGAGTAGTACTAGGATGGGTGACCTCCTGGGAAGTCCTCGTGAAAGGGTTTCATTTCTAGCCTACCCCAACTTGTTTGGGACAAAAGGCTTAGTAAGTAAGTAAGATGGAAACAGTAACACAAGTGTAAAAAGCTCGCCAGATTCAGTGGGAATAAATTAGGTTTGAGCTCATCTCATGCCACATCAGGCTACAGCATAAACAGAAACAACACTGAAAATATGCAGTTTATCAGCTCCTTTTATGGCACTAAAATCACTAGTGGGAAATATACAAATTGGATTAAAGAACACAAACTATTTCCAAGAATATATGTTGAATTATTGTAGAAATTGGATTCTAGGGACTCAATAACAAACTTGATTATGCCTCAGAGTTTTGTTATATCAGGTTAACACTTTAGACAGACCCTTTCAACCCCGTGAAAATCAAATAGACACTGTGAATTCAAAAACAATGATTCGCTTGAACCCCTCAAAAAATGAACTAACTACATAATAAAGCTGTAATCTACTCCAAAAGCAAACGAGACCAGTAGTAAAAGCATTGAATGTGTACTCTTCTTACCATTTGCAATAACAAGCTGCAAGTTGCTCTTCAGAATATACTATGACGCAAATCAGATTCTAATTAACATCCTTTAAATTTCTTTCAGATTTGTTGGCTAATTGATTTACCCAATAAGAGCTCTTGCATCGAAATCTACCTAAATCAGATCATTTCACAGCTGCAGATCACTCATACAATCATCATAACTTATCCTATTCTGATACACCATATCAAAAATTGGGTCAAACAGTTAAATGCAAGAAACAGAGAATTTGACGCACTTGGTGATTCTGCACAATCCAGACTGCTACCATAGTCACGAGAAATCATGCACAAGTAGAAAAAAAATTACTGACCTTTTGAGGCGCTGATGGGCGGGATCTGGAGGTTGGGGCGACTGGTGGCGCTCAGGTAGGGAGGTGGCGATCGATTTTGGCGGCTTCTGATGGAGAGTAAGCAACGGATGGAACCTTCTCGATTCCAATTAATGATGAAGTCGCATAGGAGAGCAAGGCGCTTATTCTCCTGCTGACAGCCAGCGGAAGGTCGCCGGCCGACGAGGCCACCACCCGCAGCGGAGCCTCCCGCATCGCTGCTCACCTCGACGCTGCCACCGGTCAATGGGGTCACCCCAGCGCCGCAAGCGGCAGCCTCCACCCGTAGCCTGCCGAAATATGCCGCCGCCCGCTCGCCGCCGAAACCTGCCGCCGCTCGCCTCCGAAACTGCTCACCGCTTTCCGCTCCCAAGTCGAATCGATCCAAAAACTGTGGGGACGTGGGCATAAACGGTGAAAAAAAGTCACAAACAACGTGATAAGAAAGGTAATTTTTTTAGGTGGGTCGGAGAGTGGTGCGGGTTGAAAGTGGGTGCAATGGTATCGTATGGCTGGGTCGTTCAACCAGGGTGAAGAATTACTTATTCTTCACCCAGGGTCTTAAATAGACTTTCTATATACAGCCCGTCTATTCTGCCAATATTGGCAGAATAGTTATTCTGTCCACATTTCCGAACTGCACGCCTAACGCGAGGGCACAGCATTTTCTAAAGCAAGCGCACTGCAATACAGAGACTAGTGGACTTCTCGTCGAAAAAACTGCACGCGATGTTTTTTCGGTACTGTTTTTTATCCAGTTTTTTAACGTTTGTCGGAACGAGGCGTGTAATACGCCGTTGGAAAGCTATGGATTAGGCGCAACTTCGCCATGTTGAATTTTTTTCGAGATTCCTCGCGGTTTAAGAGCAGTTTCGAAAACGGTGGGCGCCCGACGAGTGGCAGCTCGCGTTTTTTCGCAAACCGCTTGTCGGAATGAAGCAAATGATACGCCGTTGGAAAGATATCGTCGAGGCGCAACTTTTTCATATATATTACTTTCTCTAATCCCTTACGATTTAAGAGCAGTTTCAAATTTACTAAATCGCGGAATTCTGTTTTTTCAAATTTTTGCAATTTTTTGGTACTGTTTTCGCTCCAGTTTTTTAACCGTTTGTCGAAACGAGGCGTGTGATACGCCGTTGAAAAGCTACGGACAAGGCGCAACTTTCATATGTAGAAATATTTTTGAGATTCCTTACGGTTTTAAATTAATTTTGAAAATGGTGCGGCGGACGATGGGTGACAGCGGCAGTTTTTTCGTGAATTTTTACAAACCGCTGGTCGGAATGATTCAAATGATATGCCGTTGGAAAGATATCGACGAGACGCAACTTTTTCATGTAGAACACCCTCTCTAATTCCTTACGGTTTAAGAGCAGTTTTGAAATTACCGAAATGCGGACACTGTTTTTCGCGACACCAAAACCGACGAGTGAACCGCATCGGACAGAAAACCGCACTGCTTCAGACTGAAAACCGCACTGCATCAGACAGGCGAGCGAACTGCGTCATTTCTTTTATCAGGCGTAATGTTTCTCAAGCGAGGAAGTGAAGTGCGCTTCACAACGGGCGTAAGTGAACCGCAATATTATCGAGAAGTGGACCGCATTACTTGTCGCTTCCGTAACATTTTTTCTGCACTTCACATTTTTAGGAGTAAGTGAACCGCAACAATACCGGAAGTGAGCTGCGATGCTACCGAAAGTGTACTGCAATAGTTTTTTTATAAATTTTTTGTGTTTGTTTTTTCACCAGAGGTGAACTGAATACACCCAACATATACATTACATACAAAAATTCATCCACACTGCATGACGGCATCGGGAGAGAGCTCGCCAACAGATGACCCGTGAAATCTGAAAAAGCAACACAAACATCCTGAACTTCAACCATGTCATAGCCGAACTTCTGCTGTTTGGGAGGAAGAGAACCCCACGCCATCTTCACTGGTGTCGCGCCACACCCTGGTTCCCGACGCCATGGATCTCAGTGAACTGCAAAACAAAATTCAGCGAGCTGCAAAACAAAATCAAAAGGAGCTGCAAACAGGGGGGAGGCAGATCCTGCAGGCACAAACACCCCTCAAACGAATTTTTAGATCACAATCGGGTCAAGGGGAACTGCATGGCGTGCGCCGCCGAACTGCAAAGTCCCCCACCTGTGTGTCATCATCTCTCACCTCACGTGTGCCAGCACTGCCGCTGATGCCCTGCGCTGATTTTTTTTGGTGCGCACCCGAGATCTGCAACGCACGCGTAGCTGGACCGCGCGCCCGGCGCCGGCGAACTGCACACCAAGGGTGAGCTGCAGGCAACCGAACTCCATCGCCCACAAACTGCAGCCGCGGGCTGCACGCACCCGTGAGCTGAACCGCTCGTGTACACGACGTGAACTGCAAAGACTACATGCCACATGCGAGCGGACTGCGCATCCGCCGCGTCGACGAGCTCAGAGGGAGGTTGTGAAGATCTTGTGGGTCGTTCCCTCACTGCAGAACCCGTAGTGGCCGCTGCTGAGGCACGGCCGGGCTGGAGCCGTGGAGGTGGTATGGGACGAGCCCGCCGCCGCACAAGATGCCACCGTGGACGTAGAGAACGCTGGGGAGGCGGATTGGGGGCTCGTGGCGGTGTTGGCCGGCATCATCCACCATGGATCCCGATGGATCCCGAGTAGATCTGGGGCATGGGGAGCCACGCCGACGAAGGGAGGTGGTGGGCTACGCTGGGAGCTGGGGCGCCGCGACGAGCTGTAGGGGCGTCACATGGAATGGGGCGATGGCGCGAGTAGGCGGCCTGGTCCGGCGACGCACGGATCTGACGTCGGGCAGACGCGGGAGGACTGATAGCTGGCGGATCCGGCGGCGGGCCGACGCAGGAGCCGGCGGCGCTCGATGCGACATGGGGGCGCGGGGTCGGGCCGGATAAGCAGGTGGGTGGCGACCGGCGCGGAAGGTGGTGCCGGAGGGAGAAGGTGCGGCGCGGGGGGCCGATGGTCGGCGGCATGGGGAGGCCGGTGGTCACCCTTAAGACCTTATTCTACAATCAAAACCTTCTTATTCTGCAAACAGCTCCTAACCTACTCAGCCCCCTAACTGAACCAGACCACCTACCCGTTCCTCCCCCGCCCCCACGATCCCCTCCACCTTCACCCCCACCTCCATTCTCTGCCACCGTCGGGCAGCCTTCCCCTGGCCCCGCCCCCTCCCCCACCAACCTTCTGCTGCTGCTGACCTCCCCAACGCGGGCAGACGCGAGCCACTCCCCCTGCCCCGGATCCGTCGCGATAGGCGCGCTGGGGGCAGTTGCTGGCCCGGATCCATCGCCGGGAGCCCACCACTCCGGCACCCCACCTACCCCAGCAACCTCCTCCGGCGAGCCAACAAAGGGATCCGGGCCTCCCCAACCCGCATCGGCACCTACCTGCGCCGCCCCGCCCTACCCCGCACCACCTCCGCCCGTCGTCGTCCCCAGCTTACGCGCCGCCGCCACACACCTTTGGATCTCGGCAGCCGCCCTGCCCACCGCACCCCACTGGCGCCTCTCCGGCCATCTACTTCGTCACGGGCCCTATGGCCCGGTCGCGGTTGCCGTTGCAAAGGAACCCCGTCGCTCGCTCTGGCTGCACCATCTCCGCCCGTCGCCGTCCCCAACACACGGCCGTCGCCGGATCCCTGCCTCCTTCCCGCCTTCTCCTGCCGCCCTGAGCGGGCATGCAGTTCCTGCAGTGCTCCAGCCCGCGGGCGAGCAGTGCGGCAGCAGCCCCCTGTGCTCATCTACGCCATGCAGTCCACTGCGTGGGTGCACGCAGCACACCGGTGCCGCTACCTGCAGTCTGCTCCGTCGAGCCAGGAGCGGATACAAGCTCATGTGTGCGCGTGCAGTTCGTCAACGCCCTCTGTGCGGTTCGCCGGTGGATGCTGAACAGAGCAGGCGTGCAGTGCAAACGGCTAAAGGACCTCATCTGCTCATGAGCTCCCTTTCCCCTACTTCTTCTTCTACACTGCTTTTACTTCTTCAACCCCCTATGGTCTCCGACGAGAACTGAAGTCCGCTGGCAATGTGTGTGCAGTGCGCCGCCAGATTGTTTGCAGTTCCGCGATTCCTGTGGGCTCCAGGCTCTACTCGGCATCGACGAACAGGCAAAAACACGCGAGTGACAGCGAGCCCGCTATTGCAGTTCAGTTTTTTTGTGTTTGAGAGAGACGGTCCAGTGCACTGCAATTTTGTTGTTTGCGGGAGAGGGGAGAAACAACAACAAAGAAAAACTGTTCTGCAGTTCGCTTTTCTTTATTTGCAGTTTGTTGGATGCATTTTTTATGTGCTGCCCCCTTAGACGTAATTTGTTGTGTGCACTTATGCAATTATGTAATCGTGGCCGTGCAACCCATCACCGCTAGGTTGTGTGGTTTGGTCAGTGTGGGTGTGTTGTTTAGCGCCGGTCGATGTGCAGGTGGACGACAACAAAATGTTCTGCTCTTTTAGAGATTGTATTTTGCTTCATCCCCTCATCCTATATACTTCGGAAAAAATGATGTGGTTCATTTTCTGGGAGTTGGTGGTTCGCTTTGTAAAAAAAAGAGAAAAAGAAATTCCCACTTGAAGTTCACTTCTTTTTCGAATGCACTTTGTTTCGTTTGTGGGACGATTGAAAAAAAAGGTTTCGAAGTTCACTAGCAAAAAAATATTGCGGTTCACTTTGGAGAGTGTTACGATTCACTTTTGGTAGTGTTTATGGTTCACTTACACTCAATGTGAAATGCAAAAAATGATAGAAAAATGACAAAAGAAAGTAGCAAAAAAAGATAGGAAAATGACAAAAAGATAGTAATGCGGTTCACTTTCGGTAGTGTTGCGGTTCACTTTCGGTAGTGCCGCGGTTCACTTAGTCCCAACGTGGTGTAGAAAAAATGTTACGGAAATAAATAAAAAATGATGCGGTTCACTTCTCGATAGTGTTGCGGTTTACTTATGCCCGATGTGAAGTGCGGTCCACTTTCTCGTCGAGAAAATTTACGTCCTAGAAAAAGATATTATGTAGTTCACTTGCCTGTCCGATGCAATGCGGTTTTCAGTCTCAAGCAGTGCGGTTTTTTGTCTGATGCAGTTCACCCGTCGATTTTGGTGACGCGAAAAATAAAGTGTCCGCATTTTGATAATTTTAAAACTGCTCTTAAACCGTAAGGAATTAGAGAGAGTGTTCTACATGAAAAAGTTGCGTCTCGTCGATATCTTTCCAACGGCGTATCATTTGAATCATTCCGACCAGCGGTTTGTAAAAATTCGTGAAAAAGCGGTCGCTGCCACTCGTCGTCTGCCGCACCATTTTCAAAATTAATTTAAAACCATAAGGAATCTCAAAAATATTTCTACATATGAAAGTTGCGTCTTGTCCGTAGCTTTCCAACGGAATATCACACGCCTTGTTTCGACAAACGGTTAAAAAACTGGAGCGAAAACAGTACCAAAAAATTGCAAAAATTTGAAAAACAGAATTCCGCGATTTATCAAATTTGAAACTGCTTTTAAACCGTAAGGAATTAGAGAAATTAATATATATAAAAAAGTTGCGCCTCGATGATATCTTTCGAACGGCGTATAGTTTGCTTCATTCTGACAAGCGGTTTGCAAAAAAAACGTGAAAATACGTTCGCTGCCACTCGTCGGGCGCCCACCGTTTTCGAAACTGCTCTTAAACCGCGAGGAATCTCGAAAAGTGTTCAACATGGCAAAGTTACGCCTAATCCATAGCTTTCCAATGGTATATTACACGCCTCGTTCCGACAAACGGTTAAAAAACTGGATCAAAAATAGTACCGAAAAACACCGCGTGCAGTTTTTTGCGACGCGAAATTCACTACTCTCTGTATTCCAGTACCTTTGCTTCAGAAAGTGCAGTGCCCTCGCGTTGGGCGTCCAGTTCGGAAGTGTTAGCAGAATAATTATTCTGCTAATATTAGCATAATAGACCGGCTATATATATATATATATATATATATATATATATATATATATATATATATATATATATATATATATATATACCACCCAGAGGTAGTTACCCCACATGTCCCATATACTATCATGTGGTAGTATATATACTACTTTATCATTCTAAGTATGTTCATATACTATATATAAGATACTTCAGAGTGAGTTACATGAAAAAATTGGAAATTGGCCCATGCTTTTTATTATATTTGTGAAATACGTATATATTTGTACGTAAAAAAGAGCATACTCAAAATATGATATATACTACTAAAAAAGCAGTATATACTATCTAAACATTCTTACATACTACATACTACGCGTACATACTCTCCGATTTGATAGATACTACAAACAACATACAAAACGCAAGTGGTGGTAACTACCACCGGGTGGTAGGAAACATTTGTCCTATATATAACACTTCCGAACCAGCCGGCAACGGATCTGGGCTCTTCCCCCACGAACCTCCTCCCAATCTCGCGTCGTTCACCTCGGAGGAGCTAGACTGCTCCTCCTGTGGCGGTCGGCGGAGGGCTACAACTCCGTTGCGGCCGTCGGCGGGCTGCACCTCCATCGCGGCCAGCGGCGAGTGCCCCCGAGTACTCCGCCCCGGGGTTCACGCCATTCTGCCTCCACCCCACGTGTAGTGCACATCTACTGCAGCCGTGCAGTTCGGATCCGGCCCTCCACCTCCAGACGCCCGTCGCACGCGCCACTCCCCCGACGAGCAAGTAGAGGGCAGCGTCCAGTTCAGTTCGTTGAATTGCTTCCGAGTGGTTCGCTTTGCTCTGTACCGCTGAGCAGAGTTTCGCTCTATTACCGAGCGACCAGCTCCGGTAATTTTGCCTTCTTCTGGCTCTCTTTCTCCTCGCCTGTAACGCCCAATATGAAGCTCTATCGCAATCTCGTGATGAAGTCGAGATCGTGACCGAACCCCATTTTGGATCGCATAGCAAGGTGGTTCTCAAATACATACAACCGAATGAACAGATGAGTGTACCAGACAAAGGCTTACACTCGCCACATGCTACAGCATAATATATCATAATCATCATACAATCATCCAAATGAAAGACAGGGTCCAACTACGGACGAAATCAAATGAGAAAACACCACCCTGCTATCATCCCCGGATCAACCGACTAGGTCCCACTACTGATCATCTGGCATCGTGACGTACATACGTCCACGCTCTTCGTCATACTCCCAATGGAGCATCTCGGGCTCACCTGTGTCTGTCTCAAGCGTACCTGCAACTGGTGTTTATAGTAATCTGTGAGCCATAGGGACTCAGCAATCTCATCACCCAAGGTAACAAAACTATTTAAGCTTGTAGGAATGGAAGGGGTAAATGTGGTGAGGTTGCAGCAAGCACTAAGCATGTTAAGTGGCTAACTTACGAGTACAAGAATAAAGATGAGCATACTACGCATAACGGTCGCAAGTTTAATATGATCAAGAAGTGATCCTGAACACCTACTTATGATTCAAACATAACCCCACCGTGTTCTCTTCCCGAACTTACTCGAAAAGAGACCATCACGGTTACGCACACGGTTGGTGTATTTTATTAGAATTACTGTCAAGTTCTCTACAACCGGAGGTTAAAAATATCCAAGTCGCCACATAACCGCGGGCACGGCTTCGCATAAGATTTAACCCTGCAGGGGTGTTCCAACCTGGTCCATCATAGACCAACACAAGCTGCGGTGGAAATACCTCAACCTCGAGATAGCCCGAAGTATCCTCGGAATCCCGGTGCACAAGACATTTCGACAATGGTAACACAAGTCCAGCAAGACCTCCCGACGTGCCGAAACCCCGATAGGAGCCACGTGTATCTCGTCTCAGGCCACGACGGATGAGCTACGCGTACAGTTAAAGCCAATAACCCAAGTTGCCAAGGGGCGGCCCCACACAGTGCTCTAGTTTGGACCAACGCTCATGAGGAGCATTGGCCCGGGTTGTTGATTAAGAATCCTCGGGTTAATCACTCCCTATGCAAGTTTTAATTGTTATTAGGCAAATGGTAAAACCAAAGTTGGGCCTTGCTGGAAGCGGTTATTCAAAGCGAACTATCAAGAGGGTCCCATTCCCCTAAGCATGTTAGGAACGCTAATCAAGGATCATAACACCGGCATTACAGAAACTAAGGCGGCATGAGTGGAACGAAACACTAGGCAAAAGGCCGAGCCTTCTACACACAACCAAGTATAGAGATGCATTAATTAAATAAGAAATATTGTGATATCCCAATATATTCATGTCCCAACATGGAACAACCTGCACTGCACCTGCAACTAGCAACGCTATAAGAGGGGCTGAGCAAAGCGGTAACATAGCCAAACAACGGTTTGGTGGGTAGGGTGGTTAGAGGCTGTATCATGGCATATGAGAGGCTGACATGTATGTGGTAGGAAGCATGACATAGTGATAGCAACGAGACAACTAGCAAGCAAAGATAGTAGTGTTATCAAGGGTAATGATCATCTTGCCTGAAGTCTCTTCGGCGGGATAGTAAGACTGCTCCTCGAACACGTTCTTAACCAGTTCCTCGAACTCGGACTCGTCTCCCGGAACTACCCAAAAGAAAGAACAAGCATCGAAATAAACAAACAATCATGGCATAGATGCGCAATAAAAATGATGCATGCAATGCATGGTGGAATAACGAGCATGTCATGAATGACGGAACGGTGCTACCGGGACGGCAGAAATGATAACGAGATGTGAACGGTGAAGCAAAAGATGGATATGGGCAAAATCTTAGCAATCCAAGTATGCCTCTGGAAAGATTGAAAGATTTCGCATGAAATCGATATAAAGATCGCGAGGAACGGATGGACGAAACTCAAATGGTGTGCAAAACAATATGCAATGCAAAACTGCAGTGAACAGCAACATGGCATCTTATGCACATCAAAACAGCAAGCTACAACACTCTAAAATGCAAGAAATTGGCATGCAGCTACAATACTCATGGCATAGATCATTTCATTACATTGGCACAAAATCATATGAAGCATGGATTCATCACAATGGAGCTCACAACATTGCAACATGATGTTGACAGAAAACTGCTACATTGACTAGGCATGTTTAGAGCAACATTCATATATGCTACAGGAGTTTATCAAGGCATCAATTGGCATGGCATGAATTTACTGATGACAAAGACCAAATGATGTTTACTAATCATGCTCAAAATAGCTATGGATTAGATGGTAGCATCAAAGCAACATGGCAAGTTATATAACAGACAACTATGACTTGGCAGTTTTCAACAAGTGCAAAATAGTAACAGTGATTAAGCATGTTTGCAAGCTTGTATCACTCCTATCATGGCATGTCATGGCATGAAATAAATACTAGTAGTAAGAAGACATGAAAATGCTCCAAACTTATGTTGATAAGATGCTCATATGACATTTGCATTAATTCACACAAAAATGACAAAATGGCATGTTATGCAAAAATGGCATGCATGCAAACTTGCTCAAAAGATAAATCTAATGCCATAGATGGATTAGTTAGATTTGTCTACCCCAAAATCATATATTACATGCATATATTATTCTATGGAAAATGCTCAAAATGCCACAAAAACACTTAGGACGGAATTAAATCTAACCTATATGCCAGATTTGGAATATGCCGAAAATGGAAAGCGCCAGAAACGGAAACATGCCAAAACGGGAAAGCGCCAGAAACGAATAAAAACAAAATGGCGGCACGGCTACGCATACCCAGGGGGTGCCTAGCCATAGTGGCTGACCGGTGGGGCCTGGACCCACGCGATAGGTGTGTGCGTGTGTGTGCTTGACAGGTGGGGCCTGCGCGCGGGTGTGGTTGACTGGTGGGGCGGCGCTCGCGGGTGAATGACATGCGGGGCCCGCAGGCGGCCTGCGCGCGTTCAACGCAGAGGGGCAGTGGAGCGCGCCGGCGACGACAGGAACACGACGGAGGCTCGCCGGAGTTGCCTCCGGTGACCTCTTGGCACGGCGGCTGGCTGCATTCGAATCACGGGAGAAATCCGCACACGCGCATACTTCTCACGCCACCGGACGACGACGGAGGCAACGCCGGCGACGTGGAACAAAGGCGGCGGCGACGGGCTCGTGCCACTCGCTACGGGGCACGGTGGCTATTGCGAAGCGGCGGAACGGCACCTACGCAGCACGGCGAGCACGGCGGACATGCTGGCGAGGCCTAAGGGGGTCGGGATTCTCGCCGGAGACGAGTCCTGACAGCGACGACGGCGGCGCACACGGCGATCGGTGACAGAGCGTGCAAAAGAGGGGGAAAAAGGCATGGGGCGACGCGTCTGCTCACCACGAACATGACGGTGAGCTCGGCCGAATGGATCGGGGACGGGGTCGCCGGAGTTTGGCCGGGGACGATCAGTACCCGAAGCGGAAGAAGACGGCGGACTTGGGGGCTCCCGGCTTGCGGTAGTCGACGTTGTGGACGTAGTCGGACTTGGCGAATCTCCTGGACACGAAGACGGCGACGGAGACGGGCGCGGGTCACGGCAGCGCCATGGCTGTGCACCCAGATGCGCTCGGGATCGGCTTCGGGCGGCGCATCTGGTAGTTCTCTCACCTGGCGGCGGCGGCGAGAGGGAAGAGGGAAACCTTAGCGTGGCGGGGGACAAGGTGAGGGGATAAATAGGGGGCTAGGGCGACGGGACGGCGCGGCGACGCTCTCGCGCTCGCGGTCCCCATGGCGCGGCTGGAGCTTGACGAAAAGGTGGGTGCACGGGCGCTGTAGACAGGGGCCGACAGGCGGGGCCGGGCGACACACGTGGCAACGGCTTAGCGGGGGTACGCGCGCGCGTGGGTGAGAAAGGGAAGGCACGCGCGCTGGCGGGCTGCGGGCGCTGCTGCTGGGCCGCGGCTGCTGGGCTACTGCTGCAGCTGCCTGGGCTGCGCTGCTGCTCTCTCTCTCTTTCTCTTTTCTAATTCCTCAAACAGAAATAAAAGAAGAAAAAGCACAGGGGGTTTGGATAAGGGTGATAGAGATATAAAAATATCTCTGGAATCTGGAAATTAAGCAGTATTTGAATTAATTGGTTTGGAAATTTTTAGAGAAAGAAAAATATAGCAAGTTTGAATTTAATTCAAACTTGATGCATTTTTGAATCCAACCAAATCAATTCCAAAAATGATGAAATTTGACAGAGAGGTTTAGGACATGGTCTAGAGAATTTAGAAATATGGTGAACATTAATTTGGGACAGAATTATTGCATCAAGAATTAAATTGGGAGATAGAGGGGATTTGAGAGAGAGGTGATGGAAGAATAGGTTGCATGGGTGAAACCCAAGAGTTGGGTGAGGCAAGAAGAAGATGATGACACACCTCATGCATACATGATGAACACAACATAACAATGGGTGCAATGCTCATGAACAACAAAAATGAATATGATGATGCAAGCACATGACAAATAATATGAAAATGAAATGCAAAGAGAAAAGAAAGGAAAAAACACAACATGAGAAGAGCCCATCCATCAAGAACATCATGACAATTCCATAAATGGCAATGTTGGGGAGTACAAATATGGAAGGAGCACACTTGGGGTGTTACAACTCTCCCCTACTACAAGAGGATCTCGTCCCGAGATCTAGGAACGAAAGAACTCCGGATATTCGGAACGGAGGTGGTCCTTGCGCTCCCATGTGGCTTCTCGGTCGGAATGGTGAGACCATTTCACTTTCAGGAACTTGATAGACTTGTTGCGAGTTTTGTGCTTAGTTTCTTCGAGAATGGCAATGGGATGCTCACGGTAAGACAAATCATCTTGGAGCTCAATGTCTTGGAAGTCAATTGTGCGGTCGGGAGTCTTGAAGCACTTGCGAAGTTGTGACACGTGAAACACATCATGCACATTTGAGAAAGTGGAAGGTAGCTCGAGTTGGTAGGATAGATTGCCTCTTTTGCCAACTATCTTGAAAGGGCCCACGTATCTTGGAGCAAGATTTCCTTTGATACCAAATCGTTGGGTGCCTTTCATAGGAGAAACACGGAGATAGACATGGTCTCCAATCTCGAAAGCCAAATCACGGTGCTTACTATCATAGTAGCTCTTCTGGCGCGATTGCGCTGCTTTCAAATTTTCATGAATGATACGACACATCTCTTCAGCTTCAGAAATCATATCATTACCAAGAAGTTGGCGTTCACCGGTTTCAGACCAGTTGAGCGGAGTACAGCACTTTCTGCCATAGAGAATCTCGAATGGTGCCTTGCCCGAGCTTGCTTGGAAACTATTGTTGTAGGAGAACTCGGCAAAAGGAAGGCAGTCTTCCCACTTCATGCCGAAAGAGATGACACACGCTCTCAGCATATCCTCGAGAATTTGATTGACTCTCTCGACTTGTCCACTAGTCTGAGGATGAAAAGCTGTGC
Organism: Elymus sibiricus; assembly: GCA_039707655.1. Lineage (NCBI taxonomy): Eukaryota > Viridiplantae > Streptophyta > Magnoliopsida > Poales > Poaceae > Elymus > Elymus sibiricus. Next base: position 205,565,986 of record CM077668.1, read on the forward strand.
TGAATCGGATCTTTGTGCCCATGGCCTGCTGGAAAGAATCCCAGAATCTGGAAGTGAAGATGCTTCCACGATCTGAGGAGATCAACTGAGGAACACCGTGCAAGGAGACCACTCTGGAAGTGTACAGCTCTGCCAACTGGGCTGCAGTGATAGACTCCTTGACTGGAAGGAAGTGAGCGACTTTAGTGAGCTTGTCAATGACCACAAAGATGGCATCATTCCCTCTCTTGGACTTGGGAAAACCGGTGACAAAGTCCATCTCAATATGATCGAATTTCCACTCGGGAATGGGTAGAGGCTGAAGAAGTCCTGCTGGACGCTGATGTTCCGCCTTCACTCTGCGGCACACATCGCACTCGCTTACAAACTGAGCAATCTCACGTTTCATACGAGTCCACCAATAAGTTGACTTGAGATCATGGTACATCTTAGAGCTGCCTGGATGGATGGACAAGAGAGAATTGTGTGCTTCGTTCATTATGACCTTCCTGAGATCCCCTTTTGGCACAACTAGCCTGTCCTCAAAGAACAAGGTATCCATGTCATCCACTCGATAGCACTTATATTTATGAATGCTCTTTGCAACGCCGAGTTTCACCTTCTTCACCATGGCGTCTAAGAGCTGAGCTTCACGAATTTGATCCTCCAATGTGGGAGTGATCTGGAGGTTCACGAGGAATCCTTGCGGAATAAGCTGGACGTTGAGTTTTCTGAAAGCCTCACAAAGATCAGGCTGGACCGGCTTGAGAATAAGACTGTTGCAATAGGCTTTTCTGCTCAAAGCATCCGCGATAACATTAGCCTTGCCTGGAGTGTATTCAATGCTCGGGTTGTACTCTTGAATCATCTCCACCCATCAGGTCTGACGGAGATTAAGGTTGGGTTGAGTGAATATGTACTTGAGGCTCTTGTGATCGGTGAAAATGTCCGCCTGCCTGCCCAACAAGAGATGTCTCCATGTGATTAAGGCATGGACAACTGCTGCCAACTCCAAATCATGAGTAGGATAGTTCTTCTCATTCGGCTTCAACTGCCGAGAGGTATAAGCCACCACTTTCTTCTCTTGCATTAGTACTCCACCGAGACCTTGCAGAGAAGCATCACAGAAGACTTGGTAGGGCTTGAATTCATCTGGAGGAGTGAGAACTGGAGCAGTTATGAGCTTCTCTTTGAGTGTCTTGAACGCAACATCACAGTCAGGAGTCCAAGAATATTTGACATTCTTCTGGAGGAGGTTAGACAGAGGCTTAGCAATATTGGAGAAGTTCTCCAAGAATCTTCTGCAATAACTTGCAAGCCCAAGAAAGCTTCGAAGTTGCTTGACATTTTGAGGAGGCTGCCAGTTGACAATAGCTTCAACCTTTTCAGGATTTACCGAGATGCCCTTGGCAGAGATAATGTGGCCGAGGTAAAGAACTTCATCAAGCCAGAATTCACACTTAGAGAACTTTGCATAGAACCGATGCTCTCTGAGCTTATCAAGTACCAAGCGCAAATGCTTTGCATGATCCTCTTCAGTCTTGGAGAAAACCAGGATGTTATCGAGATAGACAAGAACGAACTCATTTTTGTATGGATTGAACACATAGTTCATCACACGAGAGAACGTAGGAGGTGCATTTGCAAGGCCGAAGGACATGACTGTGTATTCATAAGAACCAAAGCTCGTCCTGAAAGTTGTTTTGGGAATGTCTTCTTCGCGAATACGGATTTGGTGATATCCCATCCGAAGATCGAGCTTTGAGAACACCTTTGCACCTTTGAGTTGCTCGAACAATTCATTGATATTGGGAAGTGGATGTTTGTTCTTGATTGTCTTTTTATTCAATGGGCAGTAATCAACGCAAAGTCTTTCCGTGCCATCTTTCTTCTTGACAAAGAGAACTCCACAACCCCAAGGAGATGAACTTGGTCTGATCAAGCCCAGACGCTCTTGTTCATCGAGCTGTCTCTTCAATTCTTTCAGCTCTTCTGGCCCAAGCTTGTAGGGGCGTTTGCATACGGGTTCTGTGCCGGGCTCGAGCTCAATGACAAACTCAACAGGCCGGTGAGGAGGCATTCTTGGCAACTCTTCTGGAAAAACATCCTCATATTCACATACCACTAGAATTTGAGATATGGCATTAATCTCGCCTTTCTCATTGAGGGAGAATAACCGAATGGTATCATCACGAGCAGCAAAGATAATGACCTCTTCAGAAGGATGGGTCAATTTAACTTCCTTGGCAGCACAATCAAGAGAAGCCTTGTGCTTAGAAAGCCAATTCATGCCGAGAATAAGATCAATATCAGAATTTCCAAGGACCATCGGATCAGCCAGAAAAGAGTAATTGCCCATCTTGATGTTGACATTAGGAACCACCATGTTTGCGCTCAACAGAACACCCGAAGAAACGACACGCAAAGGCTTTGGCAATGCTTGAGAAAACAAGTCATGCTTCCATGCAAATGGTCTAGATATGAATGAATGAGATGCACCTGAATCAAACAACACTTTAGCCGAAAAGGAGTTAACCAAGAGATTACCCATGATCACATCAGAAGACTCCTCTGCTTGAGCTGAATTCATCATGTTCACTCTTGCTGACTTGGGATTGTGTTTAACAATAGCATTGCTTGGAGGCTTGCCGAGAGGAGGAGGTGGAAGGCGCTTCTGAGTGCACTTGTTGGCATAGTGTCCTTTCTGACCACACTTGTCACAAGTAACCTCTGAGAGCGGACGAGGAGGAGGAACGACTGCCCTTGGAGCCTGAGATCTCTGCTGGTACACTGGGTTGGGCGGGTGGGAAGAACCACGGCCACCAAACTGCTTCTGTTGATGCTGAGGATGAAACTGAGGAGGAGGAGGTAACTAGAACTTCTGCTGCTTGGCAACCACTTGAGACGAGGAAGAAGAGTGAACTGCATCTCTGATTCTCTTCTTAGAAGCATCAAACTTGATTTGAGCTGATTCTTGCTTGAGAGCCATGTTATAGATTTGATCAAACTCAGGCGGATCGACTAGGATGAGAGCAAGCTGTAGGTCCTCTCTGAGACCACCTCGAAACTGGTAAATCTTGCTCTTGTCATCTGGAATGTCTTGCTTGGCATACCGAGCGAGATTCTGGAACTCAGTGTTATACTAGTAGACAGACATGTTTCCTTGCTTGAGGTTTCTGAATTTCTCACGCATTTCCTCAAACACACTTGACGGAATGTGATGTGCTCTGAAATCACGACAGAAGTCGGTCCAAGTGATGACTCGACCACCTCATGAATCTTTGTACTGCTGCCACCACTCGGCTGCCTGGTCCTTGAGCTGGAAAGAAGCGAACTTGACATAGTCCTCAGGTCTGACATTACTGCACTCAAAGTGTTTGTTGATATCCAGTAACCAATCGTCAGCATCGAGAGGCTGAGTGCACGAACTTAAGGACTTGGGCTGGTTGCTGAGAAACTGGTTGAGAGTTGCATATTGAGGTTGATTGTTGAAGTTGCCTTGGCCTTGATTGCCTTGATACCCTTGATTCTGCTCTTGCATAAACTGGAGCAGCATCTGAGTATTGGCATTGGTTGCTGCCATCAAAGCTTGCCATGCCTCCGGAGGCGGAGGTGGAGGAGGAGGTGGAGGTTCTGACTGCTCCCCATCATCACGGGTCGGATTCCCATGGGTTGCGGGAGCCATCCTGAAGATGGAAAACAACCGTTAGAATCTTCAATGAGATAATTGAAAAGCTGAATCAACGGATAGATATTGCAACAGAATTCTTCACAAGCTAGCATCCGAACAGATATGAACGAATGCATTCCGAAAGACAGATGATACACCAAAGATTGACAAGCCACTTGGAAAGAATGTTAGAATAATGCACAAGGTAACGAAGGTGGAAACAAACATATGATAGACCCCATATCATATCATGTGTCTGTTGGAAAGATATCCTAGGTGATACTTGAATTCCCTTAGGAACTCCCAAAACTTCTTGGTTATGAGATCAGGTTGCGGATCCAGGAACCTACTCATCAAACAACAACCTAATCAGCTGCAACTGCATCCGCAACCCTCAACACACGACCGAGAAACTTCGCAAATTCATCTACCTCAGACCTTCGAAAACACAACGATACTAGCCATGGTGGATCATCCGAGCTATCTCCTCCAGTACTGGGGAAAAGTCACGGCACTATTTGCCACCACAAAAAGTATAGAAGCGTTTCGATGTCGGCGTCCTCTGGTATTCCGGAACCGAAACGATAGCGAGTGTGACAAAACCCCTTGGAGCTCAACTACCCGGGTCCAATCCATACGGTCAGGAGGCACCAAGAACAGAGTCACGTCACACCAATATCGCAACCAATCCAACAATACCCGCGTGATCCTAAATAAAATTGAGTGAGAAGAGGTGGTAGAATAAAACACCTACGCCACAATTCCTCACCAGAGCAACGAAGGGGATAAGGAGTAAAAATAATTTCTACTCTCCGATATATATAAATAGGATTCAAAATAGTTTTTCTTCTAGACTCGTCAACGGTTCGATCAATCAAGGGGCTCCTATAGTCGGTATGCCTCTGAATACCAACTTGTAACGCCCAATATGAAGCTCTATCGCAATCTCGTGATGAAGTCGAGATCGTGACAGAACCCCATTTTGGATCGCATAGCAAGGTGGTTCTCAAATACATACAACCGAATGAACAGATGAGTGTACCAGATAAAGGCTTACACTCGCCACTTGCTACAACATAATATATCATAATCATCATACAATCATCCAAATGAAAGATAGGGTCCGACTACGGATGAAATCAAACGAGAAAACACCACCCTGCTATCACCCCCAGATCAACCGACTAGGTCCCACTAATGATCATCTGGCATCATGACGTACATATGTCCACGTTCATCGTCATACTCCCAATGGTGCATCTCGGGCTCACCTGTGTCTGTCTCAAGCGTACCTGCAACTGGTGTTTATAGTAATCTATGAGCCACAGGGACTCAGCAATCTCATCACCCAAGGTAACAAAACTATTTAAGCTTATAGGAATGGAAGGGGTAAATGTGGTGAGGTTGCAGCAAGCACTAACCATGTTAAGTGGCTAACTTACGAGTACAAGAATAAAGATGAGCATACTACGCATAATGGTCGCAAGTTTAGTATGATCAAGAAGTGATCATGAACACCTACTTACGATTCAAACATAACCCCATTGTGTTCTCTTCCCGAACTTACTCGAAAAGAGACCATCACGGTTACGCACACGGTTGGTGTATTTTATTAGAATTAGTGTCAAGTTCTGTACAACCGGAGGTTAAAAATATCGAAGTCGCCACATAACCGCGGGCACGGCTTCGCGTAAGATTTAACCCTGCAGGGGTGTTCCAACCTGTTCCATGATAGACCAACACAAGCTGCGGTGGAAATACCTCAACCTCGAGATAGCCCGAAGTATCCTCAGAATCCCGGTGCACAAGACATTTTGACAATGGTAACACAAGTCCAGCAAGACCTCCCGACGTGCCGACACCCCAATAGGAGCCGCGCGTATCTCGTCTCAGGCCACGACGGATGAGCTACGCGTACAGTTAAAGCCAATAACCCAAGTTACCAAGGGGCGGCCCCGCACAATGCTCTAGTTTGGACCAACGCTCATGAGGAGCACTCGCCCGGTGTAACACCCCCAGATTAAGTCCAGTCATTAAACAGAAATAATGTGCCATGTCATCATAATCACTTCCATTAAATTGCATTAGGAAATAATTCAACCTCAATTCAAAATTCAAAATGCAAGTCAAATAATTATTTCTTCAAACAGCAAAACAAAAATGTCATAATATTGCAAAAATTCCCAAGGCAATCATAAAAATAAAGCCAACATTATTTGGATTCTAAAATTGCCCCTAACCTAATTAAAACAGTACCAAACAGTAGTATTTAATCCATTTTCATTTAATTAAAATCCAAATGAAATTGTTAGGCCTCCAAACCTTTTTATGGCAGTACCAAATATTGCTTTGAAATTATTGGGCCAATTCACATATTTTACAAAAGTCACCTGGAGGCTAAATATTTTTCAAAAGAGAGAAAAGAATAAAGCAGAAGAAAAGAAAAAGGAAAACGACTAACGCTCACTGTGACTACGGGCCTAAGTCAAACAGTGCAGCCTGGCCCAGCCCGCCACGGCCTTTCCTCATCCTCCCGCCGTGCCAGGGGAGGCCGCGCGCGCCATGGCCGTCCAGACGCCGGATGCGCCGCTGTCGGGCATCCTGTGGCTCCCCTAGTGGATAAGGCCGCCCTCCCTCTCCCGCTGCAAACCCTAGCACGCCAGAAACCCCCTCGCAAGCCCTCTCCCTCTCTGTTCTTGCTCGTCCGAGCACTGCCGTCGCCGTTGCCTCCTCGTTGCCGTAGCCACTGGACACCCCGCGCCGCGCGGGCATGTCCAGGAGACGCGCCGGCCTCGACTACGTCTCCTACACCATCGCATTCGAGCCGGGAAGCTCCCTGCCGTCGCCACCGAGCCGTTCCTCTCGCCGGGATCCGCCTCGGCCGCCGCCTCGTCTCGTTCGTCTCCGGCCTTCCTCGGCTACCCCGAGCACCTCCCTGCGTTTGCTGTGAGCCGCGCCTCCCCTCTGCCTTCCCCTCGAGCTCGAACTCGAGCTCTCGCGCGCGCCCCGCCACACCCGTGAGCTCACCGCCGCCTGCTCCATCTCTGCCGTAGCTAGGGCCACCGTCGCTCGCGCCCGAGCACTCCAACGTGCTCCTGGCACTGCCAGGAGGCCGTCGAACCCTCCAGCTCCTCTCCCCGTGCCCCCTGTCGCCGAAACCGAGCTCACCGTGCTCCGGCCGCCGCCCGACGCCGTTGCTCTGCTCGTTTCCGAGCACCCCCGCGCGAACTAACGGCATAGGTCGACGCGCACCGCGACGCTTGTTCGAAAACACCCGGCCGCGTCCTGAATGGACGTCTGTGCCGCGATTCCGACCAACTCCGGCGTGTCTCCGCCACTGTTTGAGGTCGCCGGCGAGTCCGACGTGGCAGCGTCATTAGCCACTAACCATGCGTCTAATCACCCACTGACCGCGGGCCCGTCTACAGTAGCCATAGTATTAGTACTAATTAACCCTATTAACTAATGACTCACTGACAGACTGGGCCCACAAGTTAATTAGATTAGTTAGTTTAATTAAGACTCTGTTAAATGACCCAGTCACTGACTTGTAGGCCCACCTAATTAGTTAACTAATTTACTAATTAAAATAATATGTTAATTAGATGTGACACTGACATGTGGGTCCCGCTAACTAATTAACTTAATTAGATAAAAATAACCTCTCTTAATTAACTGAGTCACTTACCAATGGGACCCACTGGTCAGGTTTGACTCTGGTCAGCCGAGTTGACCGCTGACGTCACCCCCACGTCATGCTGACGTCACCTAGCACTGTTTCGGATATTTTGAATTTAATAATTAAAATAATTCCAGAAATTCAGTAAAACTTTGAAAAATCATATAAAATAAACCGTAATTCGGATAAAAATAATTTATATATGAAAAACGATCAGAAAAATATGAAGAATCCGAATATGCCACCCACATACCTGCCACGCCCCTCTAACATGATGAACATGGAACATTCCCCTCTGATTCATCTATCCGATAAATGCCCGGAGCTGGTAAAACACCTCCAGATGTTTCCGCTCCGACTAACTTGCGTAGTACTGCATTAGGGCACTCCTCGAATAGCGTGTTGCCATGCCATGCATCTGTGAGTGCAATTGTTGCTTGTATTTACTGTTTCCCCCCCCCCCCCCTCTTCTCTCCGGTAGACCCCGAGACTGACGCTGCCGCCGAGTACGACTACCCCCTTGACGACCAGACCTTTTCAGCAGAGCTTCCAGGCAAGCAAAACCCCCTTGCTCATTCCTATATCGCATATTCCTTCTCCCTCATGCTTGCATTAGATTTTGCTACTGTAATTGATTGCTCCTATTCTGATGCATAGCCTGCTTTTGTAACCTACTATTGTTACTTTACCTGTCATCCTAAACTGCTTAGAATAGCTTGGTTAGTGATCCATCAGAGACCCCTCACCCTTGTCTGTGTTGCCCTGCTTTACTACCAGAAGACCCGATCAGTGTGATCGATGTGCCGAGACCGTCACAGCACCGCACACCCCCTTAGTTGTACGACTCTGCAGGGCTACTATCGAGTGCCGGGGGTGATACCTCGTACTGCACTTCTGATGATATCCCTGTAGTAAAGCACATCGAAGGTGATAGCAGAGGGTGATTCCCGCTCTCCCCTTCCCGATGATGACTCTGTCGTGCTACCCCTCAAGTGTGGACCATCGAGGGTGATTCCTCCTGGTTCTTCTTGACGGATTACATCGAGTAGGAATCCACCGAGGGTGATTCCTCGGGTTCCCCCTTGATGTGATGAACACACGGATACCCTACTTTTACTTCAGTCCCCGGGTAAAGACGGGTCGACCCCGAGGGGTACCCGCGAGAGGTGTGAAGTCGGGTTGACCTGGAAGGTACCCGCGAGATAATTACGAGGCGCGGCCGGGCAGGTAGAGACCGCCCTAGAGAGGGATGGGCCTGGCCCTTGTTGCACTTCCTCGAGACGGGACGACAGGAGTACTGATCGTCGCCGCGAGCTCCTAATAATTTGCTAACGGATTTGGGTATTGATCTAAGATGGCCACTGGCCTATACGCACTACCACCACGTGGGATAATGGTTTAATGGGGCCTCTACGCCGTATGTATCAGCCGAAAGCTTTGTCAGACGTCCAGTTCAGCATTGCGGCACGGTTGGGCCGGCGCCATCCAGGACAGAGGTGGTGCCTGGACCCGCCATGTGCGTAATGACCCGGAGTGCAAAGGGGATGGGCCCAAGAACCCGGCGCACTTAGGATGTAGACCGGCGGGGACCTCTCTGCTGAGCTCTAGGTAGGGCTGCGGTGTGTCGGTCAGCCAAGGCCGGGCATGACCCAGGAAAGTGTGTCCGGCCAGAGTTAATCGAGCGTGTTGGGTAACAGTAGTGCACCCCTGCAGGGAAGATTATCTATTCGAATAGCCGTGTCCACGGTAACAGGACGCTCAGTGTTGTATCCCGATCTACTACTATTTGAGCTGGATACATGTTAATTAATTGTAAGCTCCGGGATCGCTTTCTCGCAGGGAGCCGAGGAAGGATCCCTAGGCTTTGCTACAACATGCTTGCTACTTTATAATATGCTAATCTACACTCTTCTAATGCTGCAAGATGCGAAAGATGCTAGTCTTCGATAGGCTAGGCTCTTCCCCCTCTGTTCCAGCATTTCTGTAGTTAGTCCAAAGATATAGCCCATTCCTTTGATACCGATGCATATTTAGTATAGTTCTGATGTCAGTCTTGCGAGTACTTTGGATGAGTACTCACGGTTGCTTTGCTATTCTTTTCCCCCATACCCGATTTGCTGCGACCAGATGATGGATCCCAGGAGTCAGCTGCTACCGCCGACGACTACTACTACACTTCCGGTGGAGCCTACTACTACGTGGAGACCGACGACCAGGAGTAGTTTCGGAGGCTCCCAGGCAGGAGGCCTGCGCCTTTTCGATCAGATGTCGCTGTTATGCTAGCCTTCTTAAGGCAAACTTGTTTCCCTTTTATGTCTATACTCAGATATTATGTTGTTTCCGCTGACGCTTGATCGCGAGCTTATGTATTCGAGCCCTCGAGGCCCCTGGCTTGTTTTATAAAGCTTGTATTATTTTATTTGTGTTTAGAGTTGTGTTGTGATATCTTCCCGTGAGTCCTTAGGCTTGATCATGTGCATTTTCGTGTATGATTAGTGCACGGTCGAGTCGGGGGCGTCACACCCGGGTTGTTGATTAAGAATCCTTGGGTTAATTACTCCCTATGCAAGTTTTAGTTGTTATTAGGCAAATGGTAAAACCAAAGTTGGGCCTTGCTGGAAGCGGTTATTCAAAGCGAACTATCAAGAGGGTCCCATTCCCCTGAGCATGTTAGGAACGCTAATCAAGGATCATAACACCGGCATTACGGAAACTAAGGCGGCATGAGTGGAACAAAACACTAGGCAAAAGGCCGAGCCTTCCACACACAATCAAGTATATAGATGCATTAATTAAATAAGAGATATTGTGATATCCCAATATATCCATGTCCCAACATGGAACAACCTGCACTGCACCTGCAACTAGCAATGCTATAAGAGGGGCTGAGCAAAGTGGTAACATAGCCAAACAACGGTTTGGTGGGTAGGGTGGTTAGAGGCTGTATCATGGCATATGAGAGGCTGACATGTATGTGTTAGGAAGCGTGACATAGCGATAGCAATGAGACAACTAGTAAGCAAAGATAGTAGTGTTATCAAGGGTAATGATCATCTTGCCTGAAGTCTCTTCGGCAGGATAGTAAGACTGCTCCTCGAACACGTTCTCAACCGGTTCCTCGAACTCGGACTCGTCCCCCGGAACTACCCAAAAGAAAGAACAAGCACCGAAATAAACAAACAATCATGGCATAGATGCACAATCAAAATGATGCATGCAATGCATGGTGGAATAACGAGCATGTCATGAATGACGGAACGGTGCTACCGGGACGGCAGAAATGATAACGAGATGTGAACGGTGAAGCAAAAGATGGATACGGGCAAAATCTTGGCAATCCAAGTATGCCTCTGGAAAGATTGGAAGATTTCGCATGAAATCGATATAAAGATCGTGAGGAACGGATGCACAAAACTCAAATGGTGTGCAAAACAATATGCAATGCAAAACTGCAGTGAACATCAACATGGCATCTTATGCACATCAAAACAGCAAGCTACAGTACTCTAAAATGCAAGAAATTGGCATGCAGCTACAGTACTCATGGCATAGATCATTTCATTACATTGGCACAAAATCATATGAAGCATGGATTCATCACAATGGAGCTCACAACATTGCAACATGATGTTGACAGAAAACTGCTACATTGACTAGGCATGTTTAGAGCAACATTCATATATGCTACAGGAGTTTATCAAGGCATCAATTGGCATGGCATGAATTTACTGATGACAAAGACCAAATGATGTTTACTGATCATGCTCAAAATAGCTATGGATTAGATGGTAGCATCAAAGCAACATGGCAAGTTATATAACAGACAGCTATGACTTGGCAGTTTTCAACAAGTGCAAAACAGTAACAGTGATTAAGCATGTTTGCAAGCTTGTAGCACTCCTATCATGGCATGTCATGGCATGAAATAAATACTAGCAGTAAGAAGACATGAAAATGCTCCAAACTCATGTTGACAAGATGCTCATATGACATTTTCATTAATTCACACAAAAATGACAAAATGGCATGTTATGCAAAAATGGCATGCATGCAAACTTGCTCAAAAGATAAATCTAATGCCACAGATGGATTAGTTGGATTTTTCTACCCCAAAATCATATATTACATGCATATGTTACTGTATGGAAAATGCTCAAAATGCCACAAAAACACTTAGGACAGAATTAAATCTAACCTATATGCCAGATTTGGAATATGCCAAAAATGGAAAGCGCCAGAAACGGAAACATGCCAAAACGGGAAAGCGCCAGAAACGAATAAAAACAAAATGGCGGCGCGGCTACGCGTACCCAGGGGGTGCCTAGCCATAGTGGCTGACCGGTGGGGCCTGGACACACGCGGCAGGTGTGTGCGTGTGTGTGCTTGACTGGTGGGGCGGCGCTCGCGGTTGAATGACATGCGGGGCCCGTAGGCGGCCCGCGCGCGTTCAAAACAGAGGGGCAGAGGAGCGCGCCGGCGACGATAGGGACGCGGCGGAGGCTCGCCGGAGTTGCCTCCGGTGACCTCTTGGCAAGGCGGCTGGCTACATTCGAATCACGGGAGAAATCCGCACACGTGCATACTTCTCACGCCACCGGACGACGACGGAGGCGACGCCGGCGACGTGGAACAGAGGCGGCGGCGACGGGCTCGTGCCACTCGCTACGGGGCACGACGGCTATTGCGAAGCGGTGGAACGGCACCTATGCAGCACGGCGAGCACGACGGACATGCTGGCGAGGCCTAAGGGGGTCGGGATTCTCACCGGAGACGAGTCCCGACGGCGACGACGGCGGCGCACACGGCGATCGGCGACAGAGCGTGCAAAAGAGGGGAAAAGGCATGGGGCGACGCGTCTGCTCACCACGAACACGACGGTGATCTCGGCCGAATGGATCGGGGACGGGGTCGCCTGAGTTTGGCCGAGGACGATCGGTACCCGAAGCGGAAGAAGACGAAGAAGACGGAGGACTTGGGGGCTCCCGGCTTGCGATAGTCGATGTCATGGACGTAGCCGGACTTGGCGAATCTCCTGGACACGAAGACGGCGACGGAGACGGGCGCGGGTCACGGCGGCGCCATTGCCGTGCACCCAGATGCGCTCGGGATCGGCTTCGGGCGGTGGATCTGGTGGTTCTCCCACCTGGCGGCGGCGGCGAGAGGGAAGAGGGAAACACTAGCGTGGCGAGGGACAAGGTGAGGGGATACATAGGGGGCTAGGGCGACGGGACGGCGCGGCGATGCTCTCGCGCTCGCGGTTCCCATGGCGCGGCTGGAGCTTGATGAAAAGGTGGGTGCACGTGCGCTGTAGACAGGGGCCGACAGGCGGGGCCGGGCGGCACACGTGGCAACGGCTTAGCGGGGCTACGCGCGCGCGTGGGTGAGAAAGGGAAGGCGCGCGCGCTGGCGGGCTGCGGGCGCTGCTGCTGGGCCGCGGCTGCTGGGCTACTGCTGCGGCTGCCTGGGCTGCGCTGCTGCTCTCTCTCTCTTTCTCTTTTCTAATTCCTCAAACATAAATAAAAGAAGAAAAAGCACAGGGGGTTTGGGTAAGGGTGAGAGAGATATAAAAATATCTGTGGAATCTGGAAATTAAGCAGTATTTGAATTAATTGGTTTGGAAATTTTTAGAGAAAGAAAAATATATCAAGTTTGAATTTAATTCAAACTTGATTCATTTTTTAATCCAACCAAATCAATTCCAAAAATGATGAAATTTGACAGAGAGGTTTAGGACATGGTCTAGAGAATTTAGAAATATGGTGAACATTAATTTGGGACAGAATTATTGCATCAAGAATTAAATTGGGAGAAAGAGGGGATTTGAGAGAGAGGTGAGGGAAGAATAGGTTGCATGGGTGAAACCCAAGAGTTGGGTGAGGCAAGAAGAAGATGATGACACCCCTCATGCATACATGATGAACACAACATAACAATGGGTGCAATGCTCATGAACAACATAAATGAATATGATGATGCAAGCACATGACAAATAATATGAAAATGAAATGCAAAGAGAAAAGAAAGGCAAAAACACAACATGAGAAGAGCCCATCCATCAGGAACATCATGACAATTCCATAAATGGCAATGTTGGGGAGTACAAATATGGAAGGAGCACACTTGGGGTGTTACATCGCCCGTCCCTCCCTTCTCTGTTGTTCCGTCTCCTGATTCTCGGCGCTTCCTCTGTTTTGCAGGTTCGGCAGCACTCCCGCTTCGACTGCAAGGGTGCTGACCGCGGCAGTTCGCTAGCGCAAGGGCGCATGCAGTTCGACCCGCGGGGGCGAGCAGTGCACTTGGCTTGCGAAAAAAAAATGTTTGAGAAAATTGACGGAGTCGCGCCCAAAGACCCAGGTTGCAGTTATGTAGAATACGGTGGCATGTGTAGTTCACTGTGTTTCATCTTATTATGTATGTGTAGTTCACTATGTTCTTCTACGCATCAAAAATAGGATGTGCAGCTCGGCGTTTGTGAGGAGCGAGATGTGCAGATCAGTACGAGGAATGATGCAGTTCTGTACGAGTGAGATGTACAGCTCGCTGTACCTAAATTTTAATTTTAGTTTTGCTTTTGAAGAGTATCGTTGCAGTTAACTTTGTGCTCGGTGTAATTCATGTTCGAGTCCGTGGGCTATAGAGCTGTTCTGTTTTGCAATCTCTAGATGGGTGTTGCAGTCCACTGCATAAAGGGTGCAGTACACTCCGGCGACGTTGGGATTGCCTCCAGGATTTGCAAACAAGAAAACGTGGTTTGCCACTGGAGATGGTCTAGTCTAGTTCGCCTGGGTGCCCCGCGCGGTTCACTCTCTGTTTTTTCATAGGATGGAGTTCGCTGGTATAAGCTTTGTTGGTCATTATGTGTGAAAAAAACATGATTAAACTGGAGCAAAAGGAACAGTGAATGCGGTTCACTAAAATGTGAGTGTCTGTTTAAAAATAATGAATGGATATGTATGTTTTGAAGCTCACTTTGTTTTCTCACGCAGTTCTCTATTAAACTCCTTCGTGGTTCACTTGGTAAACAGAAAACAAAAACAACTCAAAGAAGTTCGCTTCTTATTAGAAGTAGTTCACTCGCTCAGTCCCTGCAGTCCGCTCGCCTGGCCTACGCGCGTAAAAAAAATTAAGTATGAAAAAAGACAACAAACTCATGAGGTTCACTTTTGGTAGTGTCGCGGTTCACATTCGGTAGTGTCGCGGTTCGCTTACTCCTAAAAATGAAGTTCAGAAAAATGTCATGAAAACGAGATTTTTTTTAATGCGGTTCATTTCCCGATAGTGTGGCGGTTCACTTCCTCGTATGGAAAAATTACGCCTGACCAAATAAATCATGCAGTCCGCCTGCTAGTCTGATGCAGTGCGGGTTTCAGTCTGAAGCAGTGCGTTCTTCTGTCTGATGCAGTACAGGCGTCGATTTTGGTGTCGCAGAAAACAGTGTCCGCATTTCGGTAAAATTAAAACTGCTCTTAAACCATAAGGAATTAGAGAGAGTGTTCTACATGAAAAAGTTGCGCCTGGTCAATATCTTTGCAACGGCATATCATTTGAATCATTCCGACCAGCGGTTTGTAAAAATTCACGAAAAAACGGCCGCTGCCACTCGTCGTCCGCCGCACCATTTTCAAAATTAATTTAAAAACCATCAGAAATCTCAAAATAATTTTTACATATGAAAGTTGCGCCTCGTCCGTAGCTTTCCAACGGCGTATCACACGCCTCATTTCGACAAACGGTTAAAAAACTGAAACGAAAACAGTACCGAAAAATTGCAAAAATTTGAAAAATAGAATTCCGCGATTTAGTAAATTTGAAACTGCTCTTAAACCATAAAGAATTAGAGAAATTAATACATATGAAAAAGTTGCGCCTCGACGATATCTTTCTAACGGCTTATCATTTGCATCATTGCGACAAGCGGTTTGCGAAAAAACGCGAAAATACGTTCGCTGCCACTCGTCGGGCGCCCACCGTTTTCGAAACTGCTCTTAAACCGCGAGGAATATCGAAAAAAATTCAACATGGCGAAGTTGCGCCTAATCCATAGCTTTCCAACGGTATATTACACGCCTCATTCCGACAAACGGTTTAAAAACTGGAGCGAAAACAGTACCGAAAAAAGTCGCGTACAGTTTTTTCGACGAGAAGTTCACTCGTCTCCGTACTGCAGTGCGCTTGCTTCAGAAAGTGCAGTGCCCTCGCGTTGAGCGTGCAGTTCGGAAGTGTGGACAGAATAACTATTCTGCCAATATTGACAGAATAGACCGCTGTATATATATCAACCAGGGTGCAGAATAAGTTATTATTCACCCGAGGTAATCTTACGGTCATTTCATAAATAAATTACATTTGAAATACAAATAGTTAAATTCATATTGATTCACCGCGTAAAATTTGGCATAAGAAAAAAAATATAGGTCATAAGACCAGAAAAATTGCACTTTATGTACATTTTACACTATGTTTTTAAATTATTGTTCGTCATCCTGGGTGAGGAATAGTGTAAAATGTACATAAAATGTAAATTTTTTGGTCTTATGACCTATATTTTTTTTCTTATGCCAAATTTTACGCAGTGAATCAATATGAATGTAATTATTTGTATTTCAAATGTAATTTATTTATGAAATGATCGTAAGATTACCTCGGGTGAAAAATAACTTATTCTGCACCCTGGGTGATGAATAGACTTTATATATATAGTAACACTATTCTGATCCTAGTATCAGAATATTATTCTGATAACTCCCGTCTCTATATATAGACGCGATTGACACGTTCCCTAACTCCCCGAACGGCTACCACGAAAAAAGAAAACGGAATCGATAACACCCGAACGAGCCAGGTTTCTCCTCCTCGTCCCGAACGTGCTTTGCGCCGTAGGATCATTAGCACGAATATTAGAGCAGGGAGATCAGCCACGTCACCCTTTTTTTGTTCGGAAAATAAACGCCTCGTCGCGAACGCCTCTCCTGTCTTATCCTCTTCCCCCACCACCCATTCTGCATCCCACCCATCTCTCTCCTCCCGCACGGGGCACACTCAGGAGAGCGACCGTGCGGCGGCGACGTCGGAGAGGAGGCAGGTGGCGGCGGAGACCAGGAAAGGGTCGTTCGTTGTCTCGCAGCTCCACTGGGACCAACGTCATGGTGTCGAGCGGCGGAGACGAGCGGGTTGTGCCGTCTCCGAGGGCGGTCAGCGAACTCGGCGACGAGGGCGTCGAGCTTGAGCTAGGCGGAGCGGAGGCGGCGCTGCGTGCGGCGGGCGGCGAACTCGGCGACGAGGGCGTCGAGCTTGAGCCAGGCGGGGCGGGGGCGGCGCTGCGCGCGCCGGGCGGCGCCGAGCTTGTAGCATTCCATCTCGTACAGCTCGGGGCGCCAGTGGTGGTAGGAGCCGAGAGCGATGAACTGAGACACGTACGCCTCCGGCTTGTGCACCAGCAGCTGCTTCGGAAGGAGGCGCGGGTCAACGGAGCGCTGGCGGGGGTGGCCAATTCGCAGGTACCTTTTCTCCCCTGTAATCACCTGTGTTGTGAGCCTGTGACCCCGTAGTGTTCAGAGAAATGGCTCGTTCAGGGCGCTGCGAGTTGCGAGATTGATTGAGGTTTCATTCCAAATGTGTGTAACTGATGGCGACTCTGTGCGTTGACATGTAGAATCACGCGGAGAAGGCTGGCGGTGTGAAAGTTGGAGATGACGAGCTCGACGTTGCTATTAATCGTGGAGGCATGGTGGGCTTGGCTGTTGCTTGTGCAGTGTGTAGGTACTTCTGCCTTCGTGTACTTCTCTTCGTTCGATCAATTGTTCATGAGGTCAGATTCGTGTTACTCTTAGGCTGAGAATCGGCCAGCATTAGTTATAAAAGGAAACTTGACACCATTGGAATAAATTTCTCATTGATTCTCCCTGCCATTTTTACTAGTTCAGTATGAAGTATTGCTAATAATATTGGTAGAATGGTAGTTGCAGGGGAGTTTGGTGGCTGTTTGGAAACCCCCACTACATTTTTTCTATTTTTATATGCTTTTAGGAAGAACAAAATTTACCATGGCAATTTCATATGTTTTGTCTCCACTGCATATAAGATATTTGTGATTTAATCTTCTTACAGTGGTAGAGATGTCATGGCATCAGATCTGTTATTTTTGCCATGTTGTTTTTGTCCTAGAATTCTGACCCCCACATTTACCTTGGTAACTTCTAGTCTGTAGTTTTTGGAGTTAGCATCTGTAGTTGTCGTGGGCAATTTTCTAGTACACACTGATGTCATGGGCAATCTGTAGTTGGGGTTCAAACAACATAAACAATTTTTGTGGTATGTTCAGTTTTATTTTCTAGTGTTACTCATGTAGCTGATTTGTCTTATTTCATCCTTTTCTTTATAGATGGCAATTTCGATCAGTTGGTTGTGTGGCATTTTTTATGTGAGTATAAGATATGAGTTGCCCACTCGTTTGTGATGTTGTAGGTTATATAGATGGCAATTTTATATATTTGCCATGATCACCCATTTTCATAGCGACTTTTGGTTTGATGACACATTTGCATTTTTGGTTTCATGATCCATTGCAATTTTTAGGACACGTCCACATACAAATAGTCACTTTCAATTGCCATGTCCCATCTACTTTTTTCTAGGGAACAAACCCCTATAGTTGCCATCTGTCAAAAGAACATTTTTTCACCTTTTTTATGCACATGGCAATTTTAGTAATTGACCATGGCAATTTTTTTGGTGGACCATGGAAAATTTAGTAATTTACAATGGCAAATTTATTCTATTGATCATGGCAATTTTCGTAATTGACCACGGCAAACTTATAGTATTTTTTACCATGAGAAATTTAGTAATGGACCATGGCAAAGTTAGTTTATGGATCATGGCCAATTTAGTAATTGAACATGGCAAATTTAGTTTATGGATCATGGCAAATCTCGTACCATGGCAACTTTAGTTTATAAACCATGTACGCTCTATGAACATCAGATTTGAACATGGCAAATCTATGAATTTTGAAATATGATGTTTTCAAATTGATGTTACCATGATGGCAATTTTGGGTAACCATACCAAGTTGTGTTGCCTTGGCAACTAGAACCATATTTTTTTTTGTTAATTTTATAGATGTTTTGTCATGGCAAACTAAAATCATACATTTGACATGATGGCAACTTTTCATAGTGTCTTCCCCATATATATACTCGAAGAATGTTGCCATGGTCACTTAAGATGTTTTTTCGCCATGGCTTCTTTTGAAATTTGGTTTTTGCCATGGCAACTACAAATGTGATATCAGTGCAACTTAAGATGCATTTTTCCATGGCAATGTCTTTCTAAAAAAAAAATCTTTGTATCACGTCAAAAGTTTACCTTTTTATGGGACCATGGCAATTTGAGTTCATTGAGCATGGCTAACGTAGTATTTCGATCATGGCACTTTTACTATGTGGGCCATGGTAAAAAATATTTTTGCCATTGGAAACTCAAAATTATGTTGCCATGGCAACTCAAATTTTATTGTCGTGCCAAATTACATTATTTCTTGTCATGGCAACAATCATAATATGTTGCCATGGAAACACAACGTATGTTGCCATGCAGACTCAACTTATGTTGCCATGCTAACTTTTAACTATCTACTTTGCCATGTCAACTTTTTCTTTATTTGTCATGGCAAAAGTTAACCTTCATTGCCATGGCAATTTTACCTTTAAATACTTCAAATTAACTATTACATACATGGCAAATTTTCTCTATTTTGCCATGTCAAAATTTTACTTTATTTTGCAATGGCAAAATTTTACCTTGATTGTCATGGCAACTTTACTTTTAAATACACGGAAAATTTACTTTAACATACATGGAAATTTTACTCTACTTTGACATGTCAAAATTTTACTTTATTTTGCCCTGGCAAAATTTTACCTTCATTGCCATGGCAAATTTACTTTTTAAAACATGGCAATTTTACTTTAATATACATGGCAAATTTTACTCTACTTTGCCATGGCAAAATTTTACTCTACTTTGCCATGGCAAAATTTTACCTTCATTGCCATGGCAAAATTTTACCTTCATTGCCATGGCAAATTTACTTCTAAAAACATGGCAAGTTTACGTTAACATACATGGCAAATTTCCTTTTTAGTTGCCATGCCGACAAAAAAATAACTCCGCGGACGAAAGTATTAGCCACCTCCATGGCAACTTTTATTTTCATTTTTATTAATGGGAGTTCTTGCTTCCATGGGGGCCATGGTAATTTTGACATTGCAAATTTACCTTTTATTGCCTTGGTATTTTTTATTTAACATACATGAAAATTTTACTTTTTGTCACTCATGGCAAATTTACTTATATGGAGCATGGCAAGTTTTACTTTTTTTTTGCCACGGCAAAAATACTTTACATCCATGGCAAATTTTGACTTTTCCACCGTTACCTTTTTTAAGAACATGGCAATTTTACTTTCTAGCATGGCAAATTTACTTTTATTGCCATGGCAATTTTACTTTTATTTTTTCCATGTCAATTTTTTTTTCTACCATGGCTAAATTAACCTTTTATTTGCCATGACAAATTTACCATTTATTGCCATGGCAATTTTTATTTAACATACATGGCAAATTTACTTTATGTCACTCATGGCAAATTTACTTCTACCGAGCATGGCAATTTTTACTTTTATTGTGCCATGACAAAAATACTTTACATCCACGGCAAATTTTGGCTTTTCCACCGTTCATGGGAATTATTGCTTCTATAGACTATGGTACATTTACTTACAAAACATGGCAATTACTACTAAACAATAGATGGTACATTTTGTTTGTTCTCCACATGATGGCAAATTTTAATCCACATTTTTTGTCTCTTCATTTATATAGTAAAAATAGCATACAATTTTTTAATCCGCATGTCTTGCCATGCCAATTTGCATGGAGCATGGCAACTTAATTGCATGGAGTTTCATGGCAAAAATACTTTTATTCACATGGCAAATTTTACTTTCTTTTGACATGGCAAAATTTACTCTTTGTTTTTCATGGCAAATTTTCCATGCCATGCCAATTTGCATGGAGCATGTCAACTTAATTGCATGGAGTACATATCCATGTATGAATACATTCATGTCAACTTAATTCTGTATGACAACTCTAGTTTATGGGTCATGACATTTTATTTAATATATGAATACATTCATGGCAAATTTTTGATTTTTTCGAGTACTCGAAAACAATCTCTGGCATGATATTTTGTCATGACAAATGTTGACAGCATACATATTTGCTATGTGTGCAACATTGATGATTTGCCATCCCTCAACATAGAGATGTACCAGACTTTTTTGTTTGTGTGTTACAGATTCTGGAGTTTTGTGTTTTTTTCAGAAAAAAATTAGGGGTATTTTATGAGCTTTTTGCCATGACAGGCCCATTTTTGCCGTCCTGTGCATGCATTGCTTTATATCTTTTCTGGCCCAATTCTTTTTCTTTTTCTAGGCGTTATGGGCTTTTCTGTAGCGACAGGGACATGGGTTCGCGCTGGGATGTTTTCAGAACGAACGAAACAGTTCGGATCGATCCCCACGTGCTGCCGAACGATTCGTTCGGGCTGGGGTGTCCCCAGACCGAACGTACGGCACATATCGGCGTCCAAAGAAAAAGGAAAACAGATCCCCCGAACTGCCAGCCACGGCTCCACCTTCCCCCGATCCCATCGCCGCCCCGCCCCCAACCGGAGACGCCGCTGCCGCCCCGCGCCCCCGCCCAACCCCCACAGGAGACGCCGCCGCCACCCCGCGCCGCCGCTGCCGGCTTCACCACCATCCCGCACCATCCTCCACTGCGGGCTGCCGCTGGCTGCCTTCCAGCCGCGGTCGAGCCGCCCAACGCTTGGATCCGGCACCGGCGCCGCCTCCCTCACCTGGATCCGGCCCCGACGCCTGACTCCGACCACCGCGCCGTCTCCGGCGCACTGCCCCCAGTCACCTGTGCTGGAACTCCGCCGCCCAGACCCTCCCGTGGCCGGACAGCCTCCACCACTGGCCTGCCGCTGCCGAAGCGCTGCCGTCGACCATGCCTCCCGGCGCCGGACGCCCCACCGACGCGAAGACTGGCGCCTCCACTGACCGAAGCCGCCGCAGATCCCCCAACCGCACCCCGCGGGATCTGCCGCCGCGTTGACCACTTGCCGGCCAGCCCACGCGGCCCTGGTGACCCCTCTCCGCCACCTGCACCATCCTCCCTTCCCCACCACCCAGTAGGTTCCCTTCCATCCCCACTTCCTCTTGCGCCGGCCCCGTGCGCCACACCAGGCCACGCGCCTCCTCCCGGCTCCGGTGCCCCGCTGTGCGGAGCAGCGCCACAGCGCACCACACTCGTCGTCACTGCCACCCTCTTCCTCCATGTTGTTGCTGGCTTCTTCCTCCATGCTGTTGCTGCCCTCTTCCTCCATGTTGCTGCTGCCTTACACTCTGCCTCCCGCTCGCCAGTCTCCGCATCGAGCTGCCCTCTCCCTGTACTAGTAGTGCACACAGGCTGTTTGTGTATATGTCTCAAACAAAAAAGTTTGTTTTTTGTAAGATTTTACCCTGGCTCAGTGTATCCTCTCTCTTTGGTTACAGGATAAGTTCATATACAGCGACAACAACAAAGTTCATGTTGTCAGAAAATTAAAGTCCATGTATGTGGAAGTTGATGATTGTTGTGTGTATGCAGGGGAGCACAAAAATACTTGTGGCTTACCCAGGGCCGTGGATGCTGAAAACAATTGCAGTTTGTGCTCTGTACCTTCTGCAGACTTAGGTGATGAAAAAAGGTGGCTCCTCCTATGAATTATTGATTCCACACTTATGTCTGTTCTTAGCAAAAATGCATATGCAGTACCATGCTCTACTGAATTTTCATCAGTTATACTGCCTGTGTTGAAAAATGGTTAAATAAATAATTTGTGAGTACATTCAGAGAGTTTTTTTTCTCTTGTTTCCCATTTCTTAGCTTCTCCATAACTGATTAGATAATTTTCGAGACAGACATACTGTTATATGAAGCTTATGATCTCAGTATACTCTGCATCCTTTAAAATACTTGAACTTTATAATTCCTTGGCTTACTAATCGATCGAGGAGATACTTTTAGAACCAAACATACTGCTACATGAATCTTATTATCCAAGTATGAATAATTTTAATCATGTGCCAAAAAGAATGTGCGTGAAGGTCCAATGCACGCCCAGATCAGTTTAGATGTATACACAAACATTGCATGTATTTCCTACAGTTGGTACAGTTTCTTTTGTTTCGTACTTTTATTTTGTTAAATCTATCTCTTGATGAAATCCTAACGTGCACATCATTAAGAGGTGAAAGTGTGCAGTGTTGCCACGGGAGGATTCTTTCTTGTTCATGGGCATGGGAATGTCACTTGTGATAGTTCGACAGTAACTTTGCTGGGTAGTTGCCCCTCTAACTCTAGATCGGGCAAGACAGCCGCCACCAACGGCTTGACGCGCCACCACCCACGGCCCGGCCCCGCAACCACACAGCCTCCTCTGGCTCCTTCGCCGCAGCGCCCAGGGGGTTCAACGCCGCCACCGCAGGCCATTCAACAACGAAGCCCTTGGGCATTCGGAAGCAGGGGCGGTCATTGGAGCACCTCGTCTCTCTTCTGCTTCAACAAGGGCCACATCTGTCATCGAGGGGCAGGCGCCATTTCCATGTGTTCACAGGAATGGCAAAATCCTTGAAGTTTCAACTAGACTCTGTTTTTTGATTGGCAAGTCCTCACACTGCTGGACATCGAATTGCTGCTCATGTCCTAACGAATTCAGCTGGGCATCTTCCACCACTGGTCGCTCTTCTTCCATTTCCCTAGACCGATGATATGGTGCATGCAGCAGAGTCCATATCAGGGACAACACCTGATTTAAAAAAAAGGGATTTTTTGTTTCTGGTTGTTTTATGTTGAGCTGCGCCCAAAATAAAACATGACATTATTATTGATTAGTGAGAGTACAAAAAGCATAGATCAGTGAGAGTATAATAAAGCTTCCCATTTTACAAGCTTTTGGTGATTCTATCTATACCTGTTGTTTAATAAATCAATGCTGAAAATCTTCTCGTATGTGAATGAGAAAATTGCTCTATTGTTGTGCTTATACAACTGTAATTTTTGTTTTGTTTTGTTTTGTTTTTGTGAAGGTCAAAATGTTGTGTTCGAGAAGTTCAAGTATGTTTAGCATATATTATTGAGAAGGACCAACTGGGTATAGCTGTGCATTGAGAAACAAAGTGAAAAGCATATATAAAAAATGTAAGTTCAGGAGGATCAAAATAGAAAAGGAAGAAAGAAAAAGTTCACACTTTCGTCGTTGATATTTACAGCGACAAACAAATTACAAGTTCATGTTTGTTAATAATTGAAGTTCATGTATATGATAGCTGATGATTGTTGTGTGTACATAGGGGAGCACAAGTAAAAAAAATGCGACTGGTAGAGGGCCGTGGATGCTGAACTTTTGTGCAGTGGGTGTGCCGTGTTCATAAAACAGAAAAGAAACAAAAAAAGACAAACCCAATAATGTTTGTAGGAAAGATTATGAGAAGTTCAAATTGTTCAAATATGGAAGCCCAAAATTGCTAAAATAAATCCCAAATTTTTTAGTACTCGCCTTCCACCTCTTT
Source organism: Elymus sibiricus (assembly GCA_039707655.1). NCBI lineage: Eukaryota > Viridiplantae > Streptophyta > Magnoliopsida > Poales > Poaceae > Elymus > Elymus sibiricus. Next base: position 205,589,995 of record CM077668.1, read on the forward strand.
TTTCGCAAAATAAAAATATAGAACCTCTCTCTTGAAAACAAAAAAAATAAGGAATTTCACGAACAAACTTATATGAAAAACTTAGATATGTAGGAAAAAGAAAAAATCGTACGTGTTCAACTTAAAAATAAACTCATGAAATTTCTTATAGGGAAAAACGGATCGGTTTTATTTTCCCCATTTCTAAAATATATACACAGAAGTTCAAAATAAAAAAAGTTGAGAAGTTCAAATTAAAATAACGGAATGGTTCGAGATTTAAAACAACTCAGTTTTTTCCATTACTAAAAAATGAAAAGTGAGAAGTTCAAACAAAAAATTGAGCAGTTTAAAATTCATGAAAAAGGATTTTCATTGTTTTCTAAATAAAAAAACTCTACAAGTTCAAATATAAATAACGGACCGGTTCAATATTTATTACAAAACTAGGATTTTTCCGTTACTAAAAGAAATAAACCAAGAAGTCCAAATTACAAAATAGAGCAGTTCGATATTTATAAAAAAACTCAGATTTTCCTTGTTACTTTAAATAATAATCAAGAAGTTCAAATTAAAACAAACAGAGTAGTTCCCATGTATACAGAAAACTCAAATTCTTTCCGTTTCTAGGAAAAATAAAAAGTATGAAGTTTATTTAAAGAAAATAGTTTGATGCTTATTTAAAAACCATATGTTTTATGAGAATAAAACTAAGAAGTTCAAATTAAAAGAACAGAGAAGTTCGAAGTTTATAAAAAACTCTGATTTTTTCTGTTACTAAAGAATAAAACAAAGAAGTTCAAATTAAAATAAAGGAACAACTAAAAAAACTTTAAATAGATTTTCCCTCACTTAAAAAAAACTAGAAGTTCAAACTAAAATAACGAAGAGGTTTGATGTTTATTAAAAAACTAGGATTTTACAGTTATTAAAAAACTCAGATATCCCTAGTCAAATTCGATGTTTATTTAAAAATCAAAAACAATTCTTCACTCAAAAAAAGAAGAAATGAAGTTCAAATTCAAACAAGACAGAAGTTCGATGTATGTAACAAAACATATTATTCACGTTCCTAAAAAATGACAAGAATTTCAAATGAAAAAAGAACAATACAAAAAGGTTTATATACAAACTAAAAAATAGAAAAATATGAAGTTCAAACTAAAATAACACAGAAGTTCAAAGTTTATTAAACCTAGGATTTACGTGTTAAAAAAAATCAGCATCATTTCTTGGCGTTTTTAAAAAACTCAAATTTTCCTCGTTCGTAAGAATAAAACCAAGAAGTTCAAATTAAGATAATGAAGCAGCTCGATGTATACAAAAAAACTCAGATTCTTCTCGTTTCTAGAAAAAAAAAATTAATTCAATTAAAAAAGTTGTTCGATGCTTTCTTAAAAAAATCATTTTTTCTTTTATAAAAATAAAACTAAGAAGTTCAAATTAAAATAACAGAGAAGTATGAAGTTTATTAAAAAAACTCATATTTACATGTTAAAAAAATCGATACCATTTTTGGCATTTGAAAAACTACTCATAAATGGGAACGAATTTGAAAAAATTGTCTACATGAAAAATTGCTTAAAAAACATAAGCTTTCCAATGGTAAATCATACGTGTTATTCCCATCATATAATTTGAATGGTTTGTGTATATCGTTCAAAACAAGTTTTAGCGTGTTCAAAAAGATGCTCGTAACCCGTCATGATTTTTTAAAATGATTTCCAATAGTTTTCTAATGGTATCATTTGCTCAAATTCGATGAGTGCTTTAGGAGTTAGTGGCAAAAAAATTAGAGATCAGTTCAAATTGAAAACCACCAGAAGTCCACATACTGCATGGTGTGTGTTTTCATATGAGAAAAAAAATAATAAAATGGCAAAGTATAAAAAGTTTGTTGCCAGAAGTTCAGGTGCATGGCATGGGAAAGTTCAAAACTTCTTTTGAGAGCGGTTCACCGTGTCTTTACATGTTCAAAAACACACAATTTTTTTGGTGTTTTAAAATAATTCTCTCAATCCATTACAAATTTGAAACAAAAATGCTCCACATGAGAAAAGTTCCTCATATTCAACAACTTTCCAAGGGTATATAATATTCTTATTCGGAAATAAATGGTAAAAACAAATTGGTGTATGTTGTTCGAAAAGAAAAGTTTAATCGTATAAGAAAAAGTTGCGTCTTTTCAACAGGTTTCTAATGGTATATCATTTGTGCAACTCCGACGAAACGGGTGAGGAATTACGAACAAAAATACATGACAGAAGTTCAAAGTGAAAACAGTGAGCAGTTCAAGTACTACACGGGATGCGTTTCAGATGAGAATAAAAGAATACAAAACTAAAAGCCTAAAAGGTTTGTTGCAAGAAGTTCAAGTGCTCCTCCCTGCACGGTTCAAAATTTATATTGGGAGACGTCCAACCTTCAATTACATGTTTTAAAAAAGGCAAAAAATGACGTTGTTTTTGCCATTTTTAAAACTGCTCTCAAACGGCAACGATTTTGTAACAACTGTCTACATGAAAAAGTTGCTCCTATTCATAAGTTTTCCGACGGTATATTATATGCTTCATTCCGATAAACGATTTAAAATTTCGTGTATACCCTTAAAAATAAGTTTTTACGTATTCAAAAAAATATCTTGAACCGCCACGAATATGAATAAATGATCAACACGGGGAAGTTGCGCGTTTTCAACAGCTTTCTATCGGTATATCATTTGCTCAATTCCGATGAGTGGTTTGGGAGTTACGGGCAAAAAACAGCACATGAAAAACAGAGTGAAGTTCAAATAGACATGCCCCAGAAGTTCAACTTCTTCACGCAGTGCATTTCCGAAGACTCTGTTTTCGCGATGAAGGCAGAATGCATGATCTCGCCGTTTTCACAATTACTTAAAAACGGCTAGGAATTAGAGAAAACTCTCTATACAAAAAAGTTTCGCATTTTTGGTAGCTTTCCAACAGTATATTATTTGCCCCATTTCGATAAAGTTTGTGAAAATTACGGCCAAAAAAGTTTTTAGCCATTTTCAATATTGTCATAAAACCGAAAATAATTAGGGAAACCATTATATAAAAAAGTTTCGTATTTGTTCAAGCATTCCAAGGCCATATCATTTGCAGCATTCCGACAAGCCATTTAAAAAATAACCCGAAAATACGAACTCGGAGGAACTTTGACCGTTTTCTAAATTACTTTTAAACCGTACAAAATTGGAACAAACTTTCTATATGAAAGAGAAGCGCATTTTCATAAGCTTTCCAACGCCATATCTTTTGCATCAATGCGGTTAGCCATTTTGAAATCACGCCAAAAATATGAGCTTGGCTGTTCGGTTTGAGAAGTTGATGACGGAATGGATACCTTCGTCACACTTAACCTTTCACGAAGTTGGGGGTAACCAGCCTTGCTTCCGGTTGAAGATGGTCTCAAAGGATGGATGGCCGTCGTCGATGCGAAATGTCGTGGTGGATGTAGTCGATGGATCGATACAAGTCACCGGTGGTTGATGAAGATGTAACCATCCCTAAGTAGCCGAAACACCTTAGGAGACTCAAATCACAACTCAAACAACCACAAATGCAATGGGAACCAAAATGGGTTAGGTTGCGGAAGTTTTATGTGGTGGTGCGGAAGTTATGGCGGATGGCCTATGCAAAAGATGCAAAAATGCACAAAATTTGATGGAGTCAAATGGTGGTAAAACCAAGATGAGCAGCTCGGGCATGTCGCTTACTTTCCAACGAGCCAAAAACACCCAAATCGGAGTTCGGAAGTGGGAGATATGGGCGAAACAGTGAAGTGGTGCTGCTGTTCTATAGGGGGCCGTGCTCACGGGGTCTAAGGCCCGTGGACACGGGGTCCCGTGTGCACGGTACAAAGGCCGTGGACACGGGGGGTCCAGAAACTTCGCGGGGGCCCGTGCGCATGGGGTCTGGGGTCCGTGGACACGGGGGTGGCGGAAAATTTCGGGATTTCAACTCCAAATCGAAGGGGGAAAAGAAAAATTGGGCTAAGGGGACGCAATAGGAGATGGATCTACTTGCTAAACACCAGATCCACGGATAAAAATCAACAAAAACTCACAAGGAACAACAAATCACAAAAAAATTGGTATGGCTCTTTTTGGGGGAATTTTCGAAATTGGACAAAAACAAGCAAAATTAGGCTAGAACATGGGGGTGTAGGGCTCCAAATTCGTGTCAACGTGGCTCATGATACCAAGATGTATCAAGAGCAAGCTGGCTCTGATCCAAGATGTTGTAGGGCACGGGCCAAAGTGCCCCGATATGTCCCGATGTTCACGAATTGGAGGTGGCTACGAAGAGGAACACGTAGAGCACGAAGAATATGAGGGGAAAACACAAGAGAAACACTCAAGAACAAGTCCAATCACACATCCACTAGACTAGCAACACATAAGATCCACAAGGTACAAGAACAACAAAGGGAAAGATACATGGTAAAGTTAATCCCAAATCCAAGAGGAGATGAGGTCTTGATGATCTAGATAGATCCTTCCCACAAGGGGGTCTTGATATCCCTAAGGATCTTCTCCAATGGAGGTCTTGAACTCCAATGGAGTGTGCCTCTCTCAAGAGGATTCCCACAAGGGGAGACACAAGGATCAAAGCTCTCTCTAATGTCTCATAATCTTTGCTAACCCTAACAAATGACCTAGGTATGGAATATATAGTAGGTGGGAGGTAAGGGACGAAGTGGGGGCGAAAACAGGTAAAGACAGCCACCTCGCTGGGTGGCCCGTGCGCACGGGGGTCCCGTGTGCACGGTACACGCCCGTGCGCACGGGGTGCTATAGCCAGTAGCTACGCAGTAGCCCGTGGGCACGGGGTCTATGGGGCCCGTGCGCACGGGGTCGCCTGGGAGGTGCTGTCCACTTCAGGATTTCTTCCTCCGTCTTCCCGTCCTTCTTCTTGACGGTTCCTCCTCCACTTCCAAGCTTCCCTCTTGGATGATGTAGTCGTTCTCTAGAGCTTGGACTCCTCCTCGAAGAATGTGTAGCTCCGCTCACACCTATGTATGCACACGAGAGAGGGGTCAAGTAGTATACCATCCTCGAAGGGCACAAGTGAACACGTGTAAAGGAGATGATTCACCTTTGTGTATGTGAAGTAGATATGACACGTGTCACTTGCCATGGTGATGTCCGTAGGATGCTCCGCATCAAAACTCCTATAGTTGCATGTTGCCTCTATAAAATAAATCAACACGGGAAGAGGCAGCGTATGCCGTTTCGCACACAGGGGTGACATGTTCCCTCTCGGAACCATGAGGCTTCTCGAGAGTAGCTATGGTTTGTAAGAAGCTTATACCAAAAGTTGTTCCAAATCGGCCAATTTTTTTACCACATCATGTTGGTGCCATGTCATGACACCATGCCAAGTTTCATGATTTTCAGGCGAGTTTTGGATTTACAGGAATTTTAAAACCAAGTTTCTCAATGTTTTTGGACGAGCCACGATGCCCAGATGTTTGAAATTAATCCCCATTTCTTGCATGGGACCTAAACATTCACCCAAGGACACATATATGATTTTTCAGCCCATTTTGGTGCACTGGAGCATGTGCCCGTAGTTCAAATTTGAATTATCTACATTAAATGCCTAGAAACTCAATTAATGTATAAAAAAGGCCAAACGAACCCTGAATAATTCCAAGTTGTAACACGAAACTCCTATAGTTGCATGTTGCCTCTTTAAAATAAATCAACACGGGAAGAGGCAGCGCATGCCGTTTCGCACACAGGGGTGACATGTTCCCTCTCGGAACCATGAGGCTTCTCGAGAGAAGCTACGGTTTGTAAGAAGCTTACACCAAAAGTTGTCCCAAATCGGCCAATTTTTTTTACCACAGCATGTTGGTGCCATGTCATGACACCATGCCAAGTTTCATTATTTTCAGGCGAGTTTTGGATTTACATGTGGCGCCCCGCCTGAATACCACTGTAGTCAGACGGTCACCGCACATACCAGCCCAGGAAAATCACTCTGGCATGCGCTTTTACAACAAGTATCATGAACACAGACATTTCTATTAATGGATATATAGGTCTTACATGATATATTACAAGGGTGATGGTAGCGGAAAAGCTCTATCTAAGGCAGCATAGTCCTGGTGCGGCTCCAATCCATAGGGATCTGACTGGGTTACTCTTCTAGCCCGCGAACACTCCGGCTCCTCGCTAGCGAATGTCGGATCCTTAGGTGAACCTGGCCACATTGAAGGCCGCTGAGTACTTTTGAATGTACTCGCAAGCAAACCAAACCAACATATACACCAAGCAATGCAATCCATGGTATTCAAGCATGCATTTGTTATCTTAACAGTATTAACTATCATGATAGGATTATCTAGCAAGATTAAACATCTAGCAGCATTAATCCTCATGTCATAGCAGGATTATCTAGCATGATAATTACTGAAGTAAATGCAGTAAAGTAAAGTATATCAGGTAAATAATTCATACTCTGAGTATCCTCATGATTCAAGTCTGATCCAAACTTTGCGGTCATCCGACCGCTCATCTCATAGCCATCACATGGCTAGCAATTAGACCTCTGACATCATCTGATGTCCATGCATCTGCACTGCAAGCCTGACAAACCTTACCATTCTCTGGTTTAGTCTTAGCAATAACATTATATAGTTTGTTCCTCCAGACTCGACAAAGACCAAATAGGGGCCTATACGAACTGTCCATGACCGAGGACGCGGCTATTCGAATAGATTTACACTCTGTAGAGGTTGCGCACTTTACCCACACCATGGAGCGCCTGGCCTCGTACTTTAGTACATGTTCCCATTCGGGTGGACCAGTGCTGCTCCAACAAAACCTTGTCTATTGCCCGACACTCTTACGGTCCCACCGACAATCATACCCTCCCAGGGTCATGTTCTGGGTGGCCCCTGTGTCACCCCATGACACCTGCCCCCGTCCTGGACAAACACTGTCCCAAACGGGGACGCCGGCAAATAACTCAACTTGGGCTCACAAGGTTATCGCCGCCTACCGGGCCAGGGTAGCGCGCCGCATAACCTTCCCTATTTGGTGGTACCGACAAGAGGCAGGACAATAGACCAAGCTAGGGTCGTCCCATACCGGCAAATGTGGCTGCACGGGTAAGTCCGGATAGGTGGCACTATGACTCGATCCAGTCGACGGAGGAGGTTGTTGTCATTATTAAGTCACATTTCATAATATTGCGATAACCACAATAATGCATGATGGAAACATAACAACCTATCTCCATATTGTTACTTACGAGTCACTAGTGCTATAACATGATGAGCATTAGCAGGTAATGTAAATAGCCAATTCAAACTAGCAGGAGTTTAATTAATCCTAACACAGGCATATTCATTAATTAAACACGCAAGAATAACACAGAGCAATGCTTTAGGGCATATATCAGATGGTCGGCTTGCCTGGGGGTGAAGGAGTACTCCGGGAGAAGTGCGATCACCTCGCGGAAGAATTCGCCGGAAAAGATTCCCTATCGGAGGGGCTGAATAGAGGGCACGGGCAAAATGGGCATTTTCAGAAAGTGCCAAAATTGTGAAAGTGACATCATCGGAACGGGCTCGACGAATTGAAGAAGTGGGCGTTGGATTCACCTGATTCGGAGTTACGAGGGAAGAGATATGATGGTTTTACTGCCAGGGACCTTTCTGCAATTTATTATATTTGCATACGGGTCCTTGCCAGTTAATCCACCAATAAATGAAAAAGAGCACTGTTGCGCTGGGCCGACTTTGGGTTGGTTTCGGCAGGAGCCTGGGCTACCGCGAGGCTTCCATCGCTACTGCTGTTGCTGGGCCGGCCCACCTGCACCACTGCTCTCTTTAAAAAAACGGTGGGAGGCTGAGCCGCTGACGAAGAGGCCCCACTGGCAGGGTCGCCTCCTTCCTCGCGCGCGCTGACCAGAGGAACAGAGGCGGCGTCGGCCGGCGATTGCCAGCGCCACCGGCCACCGTTTGCGACGCCCGGCACATGGGCGTGCTCAGGACGACGATCTGCACCCATCCCAGGGGTACACGGACCTCGGGGAGGTCGGAATCGAGCGCTACTTCGGCAATGGCGGACAGCAGTACTGGCCAGATCAAGCCCGAGGCCATGGGCGTCTCCGGAGCAAAATGGAGGCGGGGGTGGCTTCGGGATGGTGGTAGTGGCCTGCCGGTGGAGCTAATGGAGCAAGGGAAGGCCCGGGTGAGCGGAATTTGGGCGGGGACGGGCGGCGACCGTGGCGGAACTCGCCGGTGTTACTGGCACCAGGGGATGCGGCCGCTCGAGCTGGGGCATAGGAGGGGTTCCAGGGAGGGAGAGAGGAGTGGGGCGAGCTCGAGGGAGGCCGGGCATGGGCTATTTATAGCCCGGCGGGCCGAGGCGATAGACATGGCCGAGGCGGCCTTATCAGCTCACTGGAGCTCCGGGAAGGACGTGGCTAGAGGGTAGCAGCGTCGAGTGGCTTCGCGGTGAGGGCAGAGGCCTCGTGAGCGCTCGAGAAGTCTTGGGAAGGAAGCTAGGGAGAAGACGACGACGGTCACGGGGGAGCAGTGCGGTGACGAGGTTCGTCGCGGCGCGGCGAGGAAAGGAATGAAGGGGGAAATGACCGGAGATGGGGGTGTGGACGACGGGGAGTCAGGTCGGCACCAGCGGACAAGCTACGGCTGGCCAGAGCGGTCGGCAGAGGCGACACATGGCGCAGAGCGCCAGTTCTGCATTCGGTTTACGCGGTCACCACATGCACTACGTGCTCTGGCGCGCACCTGCTTGCCATATATTGTCCAACAGGTGGATCACTGATCAAATAGATGGGATGGATCATTGGATAGACCAGGATGGCTCTAGAGGGGTCGAGGGGAGCCAGAATAGTTTCTGGATGGAAACTTGGGGACCAAGGTGAGGTGAAATGGAGAGGGTATTGAAGCTGAGGCCTTGTCAAAATGTGATGTGGTAGAAATGATTAGGTGATGGTAAAATTTGAAGCAATTTGGACCTCATTTGCATATACTTCCTTTGTAATGCAAAATTTGGTCCAGAAACTTGACCTTGAAGCTGCACTCATTTGGCTTGATGAAATGAACTGAATTTTGGTGTAGGGTGATGATTTGGAGATATGAAGGTACTGGAAATTTTTTAGCTCAATTGGATATACCAAAATGGTACTTTCTTCACAGAGCTAGAATCTGGAAAGAAATTGATGGAATTTTTGGGAGAAATTGGCTTGATAAAATGATGTGAATTTTGGTATACTCACATCATATATAGGATATGAGGTCCTGGATTAATTTGAGAATTTTTGAAGCAATATAAAATATAGTTGCTTCACAATCTCAAAATAGGTCCAGAAACAAGAATTGGATGATGCTCTCAAAATTTGATCTGTGGAACTTGGGATCTTGATGGAAATGGTGAAGATATGGATAGGATAAGCTCCAAAAATTATTTGGGATTTTTCCTGGCTATCAAAATAGTAGCTCCTTTGGAAAGTGCCCAAATTGCAATATTGGATTTAAATAGGAAAATGCAATTTCCCCTATTTAATTATAGCCAATATTTTTATGGGAGCTCAATATGATCACAAAGAATATCTCCACAAGTTTTCATGAACTTTGGAGATGGATAGATATTTTCCTGGATTTAATTCCTTTAAACAGCAGAAAAAGGAATTAATTTTAAATGAAAAATATTGCAAATGACTTGGCAATATTTTTGCATATCCAGGGTTTATAGATAGGGGATGATCGCTGGGAAAAGTTTGGGAGGCAACAGAGCAAGGAAAATTGGGGTTCCTTTGTAACGGAAGGAATTAGGGTTTCCCTTCCGGCAACTCGGAAGGTAGGGTTTCAGGGGCAAAATCCTGAGAATAAATCTGGGGTGGCAAGGTTGGAATAAAGAGAATCTCTGGTTGGATAGGGAAGGCAAGGCTAAATGACCATCTTCATATACCCAAGAGCGAGAGAAAATCCAATAACACCAAAAAAAAGACGGGAGTCAAATCCCGCAAAGAAAAAAAAACGAGGAGCGAAAACCAGGGTGTCACAAACCTACCCCCCTTAAGAAAATCTCGTCCTCGAGATTTCCGGGCTTACCTCCCGGTGAAGGGGACTTACCTGTGTGCGACTTGGATCCAGCAGCTATCTTGTCTTCATTTGTTTACTGACCTCTTAACTGCCTCTTTTGATGGCTCAGGTGCTGTCTTTTTCAGACTGCTGCATTGAATCCTTCTCTTTCCTGTCAGGCAATCCCTTTGTGCTGGTAGTTTGTTGGCTGGGGTTGGTGGGTAGCTCTGAGTATCGACAAATAGTCTGGTTTCCATGGCCTGGGACTAGCTGCTTCGGGTTTTATTGCGATACCTCTTACACTGACTGCCAAGGGCGAGACATTCTTTCTAGGTACCGGACTCACGTGCTCGTATGGCCTGGAGTGGCTAGGTGTGGCTCTCTTTTTGCCTTGTCAGAATACTCAATCTGGCTGTGGGTTCTATACGGATGCTTTCTTCCTGTCTCTTGCATTCTGACTTCGTTCTCAGGAGGTTCCCAGCTGAAATGTCGGGCATGATCACAAAGTAATCATAGACGGTAATCTCTGAGATGGCTCTACCATATATAGCCTCTGTGGTCCTTGCTATGACCACTGAGCTGACATAGTATGGCTATCATTCTGTGCATTCTTCGGAGCATAGCCTCTGATCTTGGTTGATGGCCCATATTTATGATGACATACTGGCTGCATTGTTGTGGCCGTATATGCAAGAGTTTGACAAGAATTGGCAATATCACCTTGTCTATGAAGCTTTACTTTAATTGATCGTCATGGAGACTTCTTGGTTCTTGTGGGTTCCTTTTTGTGGGAACTTGTCATGACCTACCCTCACGGCTCCTTGGTCATATCCCAGCTTGTTGGGCTTGTATTCACAATTTACTCTTGCATATCTCATAGGGATTGCTGTGTTCACATCCTTCTTTGAAGTATGGGGCCGACGTTTCTCTTGAGCACAGTCATTCCCGTGTACGAGTGGCTCGCATGAACTGATCCCCTGGACTGCATGCTCACAACATATACAGGGGTAGGATAGATCCTTTCATATCCACTGAGTTCTGAGGCAGACGTGTGTCCGGACTAGTTTGTGCTTCTGACAAGATTGTTGATGGTGTGTTGAAGAAGGCTGAATTCCTTATGCTCAAAGCTTTGCCAAGGTAGCGTGCGGAAGAAGGCTGGGTATCGTACCTCAGAAGTTTTCCTTCATGTGGCTTACTGCGGAAGGTCAGGTACCTTATGCCAGAAGCTTTCTGTGGTAGCAGGCCGAGGAAGATTGGAGTACCGTATCCCAGAAGATTTTCTCCCTGGTGGCGTAGCGAGGAAGATTGAGAGTCTTGCATTGTAAACTCTTCTCGATAGCTTGCGGAAGAAGGCTGGGTTGCTTATATAAGAAGCCCTTGTCTGAAAATGTCCTGTTGGTTATGCACACCGCTAATTCTTTTGTTGGTCTGATCATTGTTGCTGTAGAGGTTGCACAACTGATGCAGACTTCGTGTTGATAATTAATTCGGAATACCCTTTGCATTCAAACCAAGTGTTGCTGGTAGTGAGCAGTTGACCGATAATTCCCTTTGGTTCAGCTGAGCTTCCAGGTAGATGAAATTCTCATTGATTCTAGGCAGCCATGAACTCATCCATATTTCTTGCAGACCTTATTCATCATGCCCCGAAAATTTGTCTATGCATCAAAGAATTCCTGAATAAGCTTGGAAATTTGTATCAACATACTAGAGTGTTGTTGTTGCTCTCGGCACATTCACCTTCCTGGAATATGTCTTCTGTGGGTAATAATTCTTCGGTCCATTGAGAAAAGACTCAAGGTTCATCCCACTGACCGAAACAATCCTTGTGTCGAGGGGCCGAATCACTTGCTCTTACTGGTGTCCATTGCTAATAACTCATCTAACTTCTTCTCAATTGTGATCTGTTCTGAGGCAAACTCTCGCAGGTATAATCTGGCCTTATCGGTTGCACTCAGAGTCTGCTTCTGACACATTCTTCATTCTTGACAGATCCGGTGATAATGCTCCGAATATCGGGTAATTGGCTTGACTTGACTCTTACTGAATTTGGATTATTGGGTATTATCCAAGTTGTGTGTTGGTCTTCTTGACAGCTCTTGCAGATGGATCTAGTCGAAGTGGCAGAGCAGAACCGACAAAAGAAACAAGAACCGCAAAAAACCCAAAAAACAAATAAAGCTCAAATTTTGCGGTCCTTACATGTGGCCGAAGATTCACTAGTATAACTAGTATAGCGCACTCGATGTACCTCTAAGGATTTAGAAGCAAAACCACACAATGCTCCTGGTAGCAGTTGGTGTCAAGCTCCTACTACTTCCTTAGGGAACATCAACTCGACGCACGACCATAGCCAAAGTGGCTTAGTCAACGATCCTAGGGTTGCCGGGGAAAAGATGGAATTTATATGCGTTTCCCAAAGGAAACTAGATTTGAGAAGAGAAATGCCATGGCTAGCAAGCAAGGTAGGGATATCTGGTTTACCTAGGGGTTAAGGGCTCATAGGTCGTTGCCTGGTGTGGGCATTTCACACCGGAGGCAAAGGCCACTAGAGTTGGGGTCTGATGGAGCCAAAACCTATGGGGGTTGCCTTATGATCAATAGTAGCCATGCCGATCTGGCAAAGATGGCTGAAATCCATCTGGGCTTTCTACTAATCAAAAAGGCAATGAAGTCTGGCTAGGGTAACCTACAGTCAGCCTGGCTCTGATACCATCCGTTGTGGCGCCCCGCCTGAATACCACTGTAGTCAGACGGTCACCGCACATACCAGCCCAGAAAAATCACTCTGGCATGCGCTTTTACAACAAGTATCATGAACACAGACATTTCTATTAATGGATATATAGGTCTTACATGATATATTACAAGGGTGGTGGCAGCGGAAAAGCTCTATCTAAGGCAGCATAGTCCTGGTGCGGCTCCAATCCACAGGGATCTGACTGGGTTACTCTTCTAGCCCGCGAACACTCCGGCTCCTCGCTAGCGAACGTCGGATCCTTAGGTGAACCTGGCCACATTGAAGGCCGCTGAGTACTTTTGAATGTACTCGCAAGCAAACCAAACCAACATATACACCAAGCAATGCAATCCATGGTATTCAAGCATGCATTTGTTATCTTAACAGTATTAACTATCATGATAGGATTATCTAGCAAGATTAAACATCTAGCAGCATTAATCATCATGTCATAGCAGGATTATCTAGCATGATAATTACTGAAGTAAATGCAGTAAAGTAAAGTATATCAGGTAAATAATTCATACTCTGAGTATCCTCATGATTCAAGTCTGATCCAAACTTTGCGGTCATCTGACCGCTCATCTCATAGCCATCACATGGCTAGCAATCAGACCTCTGACATCATCTGATGTCCATGCATCTGCACTGCAAGCCTGACAAACCTTACCATTCTCTGGTTTAGTCTTAGCAATAACATTATATAGTTTGTTCCTCCAGACTCGACACAGACCAAATAGGGGCCTATACGAACTGTCCATGACCGAGGACGCGGCTATTCGAATAGATTTACACTCTGTAGAGGTTGCGCACTTTACCCACACCATGGAGCGCTTGGCCTCGTACTTTAGTACATGTTCCCATTCGGGTGGACCACTGCTGCTCCAACAAAACCTTGTCTATTGCCCGGCACTCTTACGGTCCCATCGACAATCATACCCTCCCAGGGTCATGTCCTGGGTGGCCCCTGTGTCACCCCGTGACACCTTCCACCGTCGTGGCCAAACACTGTCCCAAACGGGGACGCCGGCAAATAACTCAACTTGGGCTCACAAGGTTATCGCCGCCAACCGGGCCAGGGTAGCGCGCACGCATAACCTTCCCTATTTGGTGGTACCGACAAGAGGCAGGGCAATAGACCAAGCTAGGGCCGTCCCATACGGGCAAATGTGGCTGCACGGGTAAGTCCGGATAGGTGGCACTATGACTCGATCCAATCGACGGTGTTGTCATTATTAAGTCACATTTCATAATATTGCGATAACAACAATAATGCACGATGGAAACATAACAACCTATCTCCTTATTGTTACTTACGAGTCACTAGTGCAATAACATGATGAGCATTAGCAGGTAATGTAAATAGCCAATTCAAACTAGCAGGAGTTTAATTAATCCTAACACAGGCATATTCATTAATTAAACACGCAATAATAACACAGAGCAATGCTTTAGGGCATATATCAGATGGTCGGCTTGCCTGGGGGTGAAGGAGTACTCCGGGAGAAGTGCGATCACCTCGCGGAAGAATTCACCGGAAAAGATTCCCTCTCGGAGGGGCTGAATAGAGGGCAGGGGCAAAATGGGCATTTTCAGAAAGTGCCAACATGGTGAAAGTGTCATCGTCGGAACGGGCTCGACGAACTGAAGAAGTGGGCGTTGGATTCACCTGATTCGTAGTTACGAGGGAAGAGATATGATGGTTTGACTGCCAGGGACCTTTCTGCAATTTATTATATTTGCATACGGGTCCTTGCCAGTTAATCTACCAATAAATGAAAAAGAGCACTGTTGCGCTGGGCCGACTTTGGGTTGGTTTCGGCAGGAGCCTGGGCTACCGCGAGGCTGCCATCGCTGCTACTGTTGCTGGGCCGGCCCACCTGCACCACTGCTCTCTTTAAAAAAAACGGTGGGAGGCTGAGTCGCTGACGAAGAGGCCCCACTGGCAGGGTCGCCTCCTTCCTCGCGCGCGCTGACCAGAGGAACAGAGGCGGCGTCGGCCGGCGATTGCCAGCGCCACCGGCCACCGTTTGCGACGCCCGGCACATGGGCGTGCTCAGGACGACGAACTGCACCCATCCCAGGGGTACACGGACCTCGGGGAGGTCGAACTCGAGCGCTACTTCGGCAATGGCGGACGGCAGCACTGGCCAGATCGAGCCCGAGGCCATGGGCATCTCCGGAGCAAAATGGAGGCGGGGGTGGCTTCGGGATGGTGGTAGTGGCCTGCCGGTGGAGCTAATGGAGCAAGGGAAGGCCCGGGTGAGCGGAATTTGGGCGGGGACGGGCGGCGACCGTGGCGGAACTCGCCGGTGTTACTGGCACCAGGGGATGCGGCCGCTCGAGCTGGGACATAGGAGGGGTTCCAGGGAGGGAGAGAGGAGTGAGGCGAGCTCGAGGGAGGCCGGGCATGGGCTATTTATAGCCCGACTGGCCGAGGCGATAGACATGGCCGATGCGGCCTTATCAGCTCACTGGAGCTCCGGGGAGGACGTGGCTGGAGGGTAGCGGCGTCGAGTGGCTTCGCGGTGAGGGCAGAGGCCTCGTGAGCGCTCGAGAAGTCTTGGGAAGGAAGCTAGGGAGAAGACGACGACGGTCACGGGGGAGCAGTGCGGTGGCGAGGTTCGTCGCGGCGCGGCGAGGAAAGGAACGAAGGGGGGAAATGACCGGAGATGGGGGTGTCTACGACGGGGAGTCAGGTCGGCACCAGCGGACAAGCTACGGCTGGCCGGAGCGGTCGGCAGAGGCGACGCACGGCGCAGAGCGCCAGTTCTGCATTCGGTTTACGCGGTCACCACATGCACTACGTGCTCTGGCGCGCACCTGCTTGCCATATCTTGTCCAACAGGTGGATCACTGATCAAATAGATGGGATGGATCATTGGATAGACCAGGATGGCTCTAGAGGGGTAGAGGGGAGCTAGAATAGTTTCTGGATGGAAACTTGGGGACCAAGGTGAGGTGAAATGGAGAGGGTATTGAAGCTGAGGCCTTGTCAAAATGTGATGTGGTAGAAAGGATTAGGTGATGGTAAAATTTGAAGCAATTTGGACCTCATTTGCATATACTTCCTTTGTAATGCAAAATTTGGTCCAGAAACTTGACCTTGAAGCTGCACTCATTTGGCTTGATGAAATGAACTGAATTTTGGTGTAGGGTGATGATTTGAAGATATGAAGGTACTGGAAAAATTTCAGCTCAATTGGATATACCAAAATGGTACTTTCTTCACAGAGCTAGAATTTGGAAAGAAACTTGATGGAATTTTGGGGAGAAATTGGCTAGATAAAATGATGTGAATTTTGGTATACTCACATCATATATAGGATATGAGGTCCTGGATTAATTTGAGAATTTTTGAAGCAATATAAAATATAGTTGCTTCACAATCTCAAAATAGGTCCAGAAACAAGAATTGGATGATGCTCTCAAAATTTGATCTGTGGAACTTGGGATCTTGATGGAAATGGTGAAGATATGGATAGGAGAAGCTCCAAAAATTATTTGGGATTTTTCCTGTCTATCAAAATAGTAGCTCCTTTGGAAAGTGCCCAAATTGCAATATTGGCTTTAAATAGGAAAATGCAATTTCCCCTATTTAATTATAGCCAATATTTTTATGGGAGCTCAATATGATCACAAAGAATATCTCCACAAGTTTTCATGAACTTTGGAGATGGATAGATATTTTCCTGGATTTAATTCCATTAAACAGCAGAAAAAGGAATTAATTTTAAATGAAAAATATTGCAAATGACTTGGCAATATTTTTGCATATCCAGGGTTTATAGATAGGGGATGATCGCTGGGAAAAGTTTGGGAGGCAACAGAGCAAAGAAAATTGGGGTTCCTTTGTAACGGAAGGAATTAGGGTTTCCCTTCCGGCAACTCGGAAGGTAGGGTTTCAGGGGCAAAATCCTGAGAATAAATCTGGGGTGGCAAGGTTGGACTAAAGAGAATCTCTGGTTGGATAGGGAAGGCAAGGCTAAATGACCATCTTCATATACCCAAGAGCGAGAGAAAATCCAATAACACCAAAAAAAAGTCGGTTGTCAAATCCCGCAAAGAAAAAAAAATGAGGAGCGAAAACCAGGGTGTCACATTACAGGAATTTTAAAACCAAGTTTCTCAATGTTTCCGGACGGGCCACGATGCCCAGATGTCTGAAATTCATCCCCATTTCTTGCATGGGACCTAAAGATTCACCCAAGGACACATATATGAATTTTCTACCCATTTTGGTGCACTGGAGCATGTGCCTGTAGTTCAAATTTGAATTATGCACATTAAATGCCTAGAAACTCAATTAATGTATAAAAAAGGCCAAACGAACCCTGAATAATTCCAAGTTGTAACATGAAACTCCTATCGTTGCATGTTCACTGTAGATAAATGGTATAGCAATTCAAACATCGTCCTTTCCCGCCGTAACCCCATTTTGTTTTTCAAATCAGAATGAAAAAATCAAGTATACCACAAACAGTTTATTAGCAAGAATCGTGTGCGATGGAGTATAAAATATCTAGGGGCACCCTCATGTATGGCTTACGCCGGAAGTTTCGTCGGCTACAGTCCACCGCCAGCGCGGCAACCACACTTGGGTGCCAGTTTTTCGCTGCACCGAGCGAAAATTTGGCAACCGTGGAAATATCTAGATCCCCACCTCCCCCCGCCCAAAAGCCACATTTCCATTGTTTCCTCCTCCCTTTCCAAGTTCAAACCTTCACTCCTTGCTTGCAGCGCCGCCTGCTCGCCGGCGACACTCCTTCCTGCTGCCCGGCCTCGTCGATATAGTCAGCTAATCCACACCCCACCCCTAACCTCCTCCTACTTCTCCATCCCACATGCCCCGACCGCCGGCGCGACACCTTCCACCCAAATCACTACCCCATCCTCCAAATAAGCGCCGCCCATAGCCATTTTGCACGCAGTATAACCAGGAGCTCAAGGAGCATCTGGCAGCGGAGAAGCCAATCGCGGCCGCATGCGCGGATGAGGTCGCGATGGCCGCCATGCGTGCCGACCGCCAGATCTTGGAGGAGCACCTCGCCGTCGAGGCCACCGTCGACGCCTCGTGTGCGGACGCCGCCACGCGGTTGTCTGCTTTAAATGGCAGTTCGTAGTGTTTTCTTGAGGCCACCGCCGGTGTCTTCTAGTGAATTGTCCTCTGTAATTTTAATATGCAATCTAATCTACTGAAATGTGATGTTCAGTTAACAGTTTTGTTCAGCAATTGCTATATTTGCTAGTAGTTCTTAAGCATGCTTGGTTTGGTTAACTGTCTGACTTCTAGTATACGTTCTATTCTGCAATACGGTGCTTAGTTAACTGTTTGGTTCATTTGTTGCTGTCCAGTTAACTATTTGGTTCAATTCTGCAATGTGATGTTCATTTGTTGTGGGTACAATTTTGTATTGTTATGCATGTGAGAAATACATCGAATTTGGCTGTACCAAATACGTAGTACATGAGAAACATATACATTTGCCATATTTCCTTGTTCTTAAGCATGCTTGGTTTGGTTAACTAGCTTTTCCATGCGGCACGAATTAATATGCTAGATCTGCAATTTGTTTATTTTTCATTAACATATTCTACTGATAGTATGCCAACTCTCACTTAACCTGATCAATAACTGCCTTATATGTGTTGCAGGGAAACAATGGGAGGCACTGAGGTTTACCATCGAGGTTCACACATGCATGATCCTTTGTCTAATAGCACATTATTGTGCAATTGTAGGAACCATTGTAATATTTAGGTTTTTAACAATTTGGTCTTGCACATGTTGGTCCTGCTGTCAGAAGTTTAGACCCACTGTTCGACCCATTTTGCATATGGGGAAATGAGATGTCCATGAATATCAGTCAAGTCAAGAAACTCAGAAAGATTGTTAGGATAAAGAAACTAGCGATGAATAACAGCAAGATCTTTGTTTGCACAATGAAGAAGACATCAGCCAACTATAGGATGGTACTAACTCTTTTACCTTGTTTTTTTTCCTTTGCGCCATTTCAAAATTTAGAACAAATATTTATGCATATCTTTGTTTCCAGTCCTTTGCAAAGCACTTCACTGATGATTACCTCTCAGACCACCTGCATGGTCAAGAGGCGAGGAAGGTATTCATTCAACACCCACGGTACAATATTGAAGTATTCCTCAAGAGGACGAAGGTTGGGTGGGCAATTATCCACAGCCACTGGCCTAAAGTTGCAAGGACATTCAACATCACTGAGGGCTCAATACTCGCCTTCTGCTTCAGCAGTTTTCCCGATGAGATTCATCTATCTATTTACCATGTATGATGCTACTTTCGAAAGGTTTTAGATGTTGCATGTGAAACTTGGTGCTGTTGTGTAATGCCGTAGGTAGCTACATGCCTATATGGTGTAACTGAGTGCTGAAGCTATCTGATGTAATTCAATTATGAAATCCTGGTTGCCGTAATATGGATATGAAATATATGATGTGTTTGATATGAAATGCCAATTTGATTACTAAATGGATTATCAATAATTGGCCAATTAGCCTGCTTATTGGGGTTTTTATTGCAGACGGTTTCTCAGACAACACCGTGGGCGATGAACTCAAACAACTCACACAGTTTCTATAAAGTAGGCGTGTTGGATCAATGAATAATCACACACGACTTCCGCCCGACAAATGTTTGCGTTAGGCCACCTTACACAAACGTTTCCACATAAAAATTGTGTGTGATGTACATACGAACAGAAACATTTGTCTGGGATTCACCGTGTGGGACGTACATACGAATGGAAATGATGGCTCGCCCGATCGCACACGAGCTCTTTTTGCCCTGCGTGTGTGACCGGAGCCTCCATCGCCGACGGTTTCTGGGTCGTGTGGGTTGGACCCCCCTATCACACACACAGGCAAGGTGACGGTTTAAAACTCTGTCGCTGAAAGGGGGTAAAAACCATTTGTATAGGACGTCTCTGCACCAGTGCTATGTAGGAAAGAATAATGGATAATAAAACTCAGAAGTAGCTTCCCATAAACCAAGTTGGCTGGGTCATCATCACCCTTCTTAATCAAGTCAGCAGCAGCAAGTTCAGACAGTTTGGCTTGGTCCATGAAACTGATGTGAGGAGTTCTCGAATCAACAATAGTCTTCTTGCCAAGGATAAGGTAGTCCAGATACATAAGAAGGGGCGCAATGCCACAGATTATAACAGCTTTTCCCCTGCTAGTCCCTTCTTGATACCTAATTATAGCCCTTCGAAGATCATCAACAAGCAACTGGCAATAGTCCATATCTGCCATATCTTCCAAAACAAGATTCTCAGCCATTGCTGTCTCCCTGGACACCCATGTAGATGTACCAGGAATAACAACCTTCATGAAAAGTATTAGGTAAAACACCTGCAGAGCCAGATCATCTTTCGTGTCATCCTTCACAAGTTCCTCAAGGATCTTACGAAAATCCTTTGTCTTGATATCCTCACTCCTCTGGTAGCCAAGTTTGCCCTTCAGCCTCATAATAGCATCATCGAATCCATCATCTGATGGCCTAGGAGGGGTACGATCACCTTGAGGCAAACCAAACAGAAGGTGAACAACATCACTTGTAATATGAAGAAGCTTATTTGCCTAGCCCATGTCTAGAATCATAGTGGAAGGGTCAATCTTTGGGTAGATGTGGCCCATCAAAGGACGAGAAATGTTCGAATCAATCTTCCAACCAAAACCAGCACCAAAACCAGACTTGACAACCCTCTCCTTGTGCCTAGGCTGAAGCAATTTTGCGCACACCTTCACCTCTTTCAGTGAGCAGCGAACCGTCTTGTTAAAATGTTTCACATCGTCTTCTCCTTCAATAGCTCCTTCCTCTGGTTTGCCTCCTCTTTTCCTCCTCACAGGCCTCTTCACAAATTCATACTACAAAAATGCAAGAGAAAAAACCATGGAAGAACAGTGTGTTAATAATAATAAACCAGAAGTTCATCAATGTAGAACAAGGAAGTACTACGTAAACAAATAGAGCATGACACAAAACAATGAATAACAATGTATAAACTAGAAGTTCAACAATGTATAACAAGGCAGTATAACAATGTATAACCAAAAGTTCAACTATTTTTCATGTATAACAATGTATAAACCAGAATACAACAATGTATAACAAGGCAGTATAACAATGTATAACCAAAAGTTCAACTATTTTTCATGTATAACAATGTATAAACCAGAAGTTCAACAATATATAACAAGGCAGTATAACAATGTATAACTAGAAGTTCAACTATTTTTCATGTTAATAATATTAAACCAGAAATTCAACAATGTAGAACAAGGCAGTACTACATAAACAAATAGAGCATGAGACAAAACAACTAAGAAAATAAAAAATTAAAGATATAGAACAAAAACAACCAGAAATAAAAAAGATTTATACCTAATCAACACCATCATCATTAGCATCCTCGTCATCAGCATCAAAATCAAATCATCCTGGTCATCTGCATTAACATGAGAACGCTTCTTACAACCCTTGTTAAATTTTACAGGCCCACCCTTGCGCTTAAGGCCACATTTCTAGCCCTTCCCATATACAACAACATCAAGTGGAGTCATTGTGGGCTTCGCATAGCCAAGAACACGAGGACTACAGCATGGGGTACCACCAGCAGCTTGAACATCAACTTCAGGAAGTTCACCTACACTTGATCCTTCAACCTTAGAAACACGTGGGCTCCTGCGAGGAGTAACATCACCAAGAAGATGCTTCCTAATTATAGTCCTCTTGATTTTCTTCTTCGCAGGGACAATAACGTTATCACTGGCATGCGCCACATCTTCTTCAGAACCGGCCACATGGCCAGATGTTGGCTCAGCATGATCAGAAGATTCAGGAACATAAGAATCTTTTTCGTGGCGGGTGGCCTTCTTCCTCTCAAAAGCTGCTAGTTTTCTCACCTTGCGTTCATCCTCTAGAAGAAGTTGCAGGGGCACTTCCTCAACTTGGGTGATAGGTTCAATGCCGTCAACGGATTGGGACTACGTCTCTGACAACTGGAGAGAGCTTAAAGGCTCCGGAATGGGATCGCAATCTTTCGCTGTTGGAGCCACATGCTCAGGCTCAGAACTGTTATCAGTCCCACCCAAGTCAGATAGCACATCGTCGATGGTATTAAGAGCTTCTTCTTTGGCTGCATCTACACACACAAAAACAAAACAAAAAAGGAGTCAAGACAGAGATAAAACACATGATAAGCACAAGTTCAAAAACATAGCTCTCTACAAAGATGATAAAAGGAGTTGCACCTACCAGATGAAGCTAGAGCTACAGATGCAAGATCTCCAAGATTTAAAGTTTTCTCAAGGCTGCAAGCAACCTCGGCGACAACACTCAAAGGCACAGGCTTTGCAGTTGCATCAGATTTTGGAACATCATGATTTACTTCCGAACCCCCATCTTGATGACAAGTAGATTTTTCAGAATTAGTACTGCCATCAGCAACTACATAAAATAAGAGAAGAGCAGTGAGTTTTAATTCAATACAAAATAAATGACCTTAGAAATGAAAACGCAAAGCCAAAGATATATACAAAAATTAAAACATTGGGAAGTCCAAACAAACTTGTTGAGATAGTTCACTATCTAATACATACAAATTTCACAATGACAAACACTGCTCAGTTCAACTACAAAAGAAAATGCATAACAACTGAAAAACAAAAACAACATATAAGACCTATCCAAATTAGGAAAATAATTCTCAGCAACTACATAAGAAATTCACACTAACAAAAGTGTTCAGTTCAACATGACTAACATGCTCAGTTCAACTAGACTAAGAAGAGAAAAACAAGGTTGAACAAAAAAGTTAACTACACACTGACAGGGCCAAAACTAAGATGCATCTACAAAAAAGATAATAGAAACACTACAAAAAAAGACACATCCGTGACATTATGGCCCGAACGAAAACTTTTTCTGTCATGGTTGTGACACTTCTATGACAATAATTGTGACAAAAACACGTATCATCATAGATGTGGCGGGCTCCTACTTCTATGACAAAAAATTATGACAGAAAATGGGCTTTTCGTCCTGGGCGGGCCGGAGACGCACCCGCATGACATTCTTTGGGCCATCCATGACGTAAAAAATCATGGTAGAAGTGAGGGCGAGGAAATTTTCGAGTTCCCAGTTACGGTGGGTGGTCAGGGCCGAGCGATGCAATGTGGTTTGCGCGTTTCTCTCGTACGCGTGCGTGTGTGCGAGGCGTTCGCTAACTGAACCCGAGCGAGGCGTTCACTTACTGAACCCGAGCGATCGTACTAGCTACGTACTGAAGCCGATCGATCCATTCGCTGCTAACTGAACCCGAGCGATTCCTTCGCTGCTAACTGAACCTAAGCGATTCCTTCGCTGCTAACTGAAGCCGGTCGAGCCCCCCGTACGTGCGAGATGTAGCTGGTGTTGGGTTGCCTCTCTATGAACAGTGCCTGTTGCTGCCGTGCGCGCAATACGTAGCTAGAACGAGTCGAGACGCATCGATCAAGCCCCTTGCGCGAGACGTGGTGAGTTGACCTAGCCGGTTGGTTGGCTGTGGATGAACAATTCCTGTTGCTGCCGCCCGCTCGTATGTCCCACCCCAGCCGGTGGGTTGGCTGTGGATGAACAGTACCCGGGCCGTGTGAAGGTGCGCCTGGATGAACAGGACCCCGAGGAGGCCGCCACACCCCAGCCGGTTGGGGGTGGATGAACAGGACCCCATGGAGGCTGGATAAACAATAGCCGGTGGAGGCTGGAGGAAGTCGACGGTGGATGAACAGTAGCTGGTGGAGGCTGGAGGGAGGTCGATCGTGGATGAACAGTAGCCGGTGGAGTCCCGTTTTGCTGTATGCCACACCCCTCCCGATGAACAGGACCCCCATTTCGACCGTAGGTAGTTGGGGAGAAGTCCGTTTCCTCCGTTTTGCAGTACGCCAGAGCCCTCCCGATCAACAGGACACCGTTTCGACCGTAGGCGCTCGAACAGAAGTCCGTTTCCTCTGTTTTGCGGTATGCCAGACCCCCAGCCGATGAACAGGACCCCGTTTTGACCGTAGGCGGTCGAACAGAAGGCCGTTTCCTCTGTTTTGCGGTATGCCAGACCCCGAGTTGATGAACAGGACCCCGTTTCGGCTGTTCTGTCCAAGTCGGTTGGCTCCTGATGAACAGGACGCATTTCGACCCAGTCGCTTGGCTCCCGATGAACAGGACGCTGTTTCCTCCGTTCCAACCCAGCCGTTTGGCTGCCGATGAACACGATGCTGTTGCTGCCGTCCATTGCCTCTCCATGTACATGAGCCCTGGCCGTATGTATGCACGAGTACGCGTTCGAGACCCCGCCCATATGTACGTACGTGGCCGTATTCTTGGCCGTGTGGCTGTACGTACGTGTACACGATTTAGACGGGACTGTCTGAACTGCCACATCGGGGGCTCTACTATGACACGTGCCGCTACTTACTCGGTCACGGTTCAACCTTGCAGAGAGACCGATCGACCAGTATGTACGTACACGTTCGCGACCAGACAGACAACGCTACGTACGCTTCGACCTGGTGAGTCCCAGCTGTTAGTGGATAAGGAGGCACTTCCTTGCGTGCGAAGATATAGCTGGTGGGTCCCAACTGTAAGGGGGAGGAATCATTTTTTGTGCGTAATAAGGAGGCACTTCCTTGCGTGCGAAGATGTAGCTGGTGGGTCCAGCTGTCAGCCTCACCGCACACAGTCCTCTTCCGATGGTTGTCGTTCATTGACCACGTTGACTACGCCGCGCCGAGAGCACCAAGGCGGTGGACGACGGCGAGGCGTCGGAAGGGAATGATGCGGAGCCGGGGAAGACGCGACAGTGGTTGCCCACGTAGATGGGAGTACGAGGGTTGACTGGTTTGGCTGCGGTGTGAGGCTGCCATCGCCGAAGAATAACATGGGATGTGAGTGAGTAGAGGGAAGGCCTGGCCAGCGGTGGGAGTAGGGTGGGGCGTTGAGGCCTACGCGACAGCACAGCCGGCCATGGTAGGCGGGAGCAGGTGGTCCCGCCGGCACTGGTTTGGCCGGCTGGAGCAAGAAGATCAGAGATTGAAGAAGCAGCATGGCCGTTGGATTAGCATCCAACGGTCACCGCTGCAAGAATCATTTGTTGACTTTAAGTTGACAAAGCCCTGCGTACGCGTCAACTTAGTAGGCCCACAAGTCAGCATAACATCTGTGGCGCACAGCATATAGCCCATTTGCTATTTTCCTAAATTTACAGACCATTTGCTAATTGTTACGTAATTTATTGCAGCCCATATTATATTTTAGAATACCTTACCATTTTCTCGCAAGGACAGGATTAAAAATTTCAGCGATATTTTATTGAAATTGCCGAACTATTTCTAATCCCGAAATTTTGAGCCCGATAAAAACTAAATTTAAATTATATTTAAATTATGTTAAAAAAATGAAAATTGAAATATCAAAAATAAAAGAAAATCCGCAATTTGAAACTAATTGCCCATTTTCTTTGTTTTTATACATATACAGCCCATTTCATATTACTTATAAGATTTACAACCCTTTTTGTCTAGGCAGGCCGAATGTATCCCTCGTCGTCTTGAAAGATTTGCAGCCCAGCAGGACGGAGAAAAAGAAATCGGCCTGTGTAGGCTATTCTACAACAACAACAACAACAAAACTGATCGAGTAACTGGGACCCACATGTCAGCAGCATTTTTTTCATGTAATAAGGAGGAGCTTCCTTGCGTGCGAAGATGTAGCTGGTGGGTCCCAGCTGTCAGGGAGTGGAATCATTTTTCTTCCGCGTAATAAGGAGGCACTTCCTTGCGTGTGACCATGGACCTCGTGGGTCCCAGCTGTCAGCCTGTCCACGTACAATCCTCTTCCGTTGGCTGTCGTTCGTTGACCACGTTTACGACGCCATGCCGAGAGCACCAAGGCGGTGGACGACAGCGAGGCCTAGGGTGGGAAACGACCCGGAGCCGGGGAAGACTCGGCAGTGGATGCCCATGCGGAGGGGAATATGAGGGTTTACTGGCTCGGCTACGGTGTGAGGCTGCCGTCGCCGGAGAATAATAGGAGGTGTGGGTCAGTGGAGGGATGGCCTGTCTAGCAATGGTAGTAGGGTGGGGCGGTGAGGCCTGCGTGGCAGCACAGCCGGCCACGGAAGGCGGGAGCAGGCGGTCACACCGTCGCTGGTTTGGGTGGCTGGAGCAGGAAGATCAGAGATTGAAGAAGCACGTCAGCCGTTGGATTGACATCTAACGGTCTCACGCTGCTAGAGTTGATTTTGTTGACTAAGTTGACATAGCCCTGCGTACGTGTCAACTTAGTAGGCCCACAAGTCAGCCTCCAAATCAGGTGGGACCCAGCTAGCAGGGGGAGGAATTATTTTTCTTGCGCCTAATAAGGAGGCACTTCCTTGAAAAAGATGCAGCTAGTAGGTCCCAGCTGTCAGAGGGACGAAACTTTTTTTTCTGCGTAATAAGGAGGCACTTCCTTGCGTGCGAAGATGTCGTTGGTGGGTCCAACCTATCAAGGGGAAGAATCATTTTTTTCGCGTAATAAGGAGGCACTTGCTTGCGTGTGGCCATGGACCATGTGGGGCCCTACTGTCAACCTCTCCACCTACATCCCTCTTTCGATGACTGTCGTTTGTTGACCACGTTGACCACGCCGCGCCGAGAGCACCAACGCGGTGGACGACAGCGAGGCCTAGGAAGGGAACGACCCGGAGCCGGCGAAGACACAATAGTGGATGCCCACGCAGAGGGGAGTACGAGGGTTGACTGGTTCGGCTGCGGGGTGAGGTTGCCATCGCCGGAAAATAACAGGAGGTGCAGGTGGGTAGAGGGATGGCCTGGCCAGTGGTGGGAGTAGGGTGGGAGCAGGCAGTAAAGCCGGCACTGGTTTGGGCGGTTGGAGCAGGAAGATTAGAGATTGAAGAAGCACGACGGCCGTTGGATGGACATCCAACAGTCACTGCTGCTAGAATCGTTTGTTGACTATAAGTTGACAAAGCCTTACGTAGGCGTCAACTTAGTCAGCCAACAAGTCAGCCTAGAAATCTGTGGCGTGTACAACCCATTTGCTATAATTTTTACAATTTAAAGCCCATTTACTAATTCATATGGACTTTATTACAAGCCATTTGCCATTTTTAGAATTGCTGCCCTTTTCTGGTTAGGACCAGGGTTAAAAAATTGCTGAAAAATATGCACATTTTTTGAAATTTTGCATACTTTTGCTGGGGTCCGAACTATTTTTAATCCCAAAATTAGGAGCAAGATTAAAACTAATTTAAAAAAATGTTAAAATCCAATGAAATATAAATTCTCAAAGAAGAAAAAAACAAAATATGAAACTAATTGCCCATTTGTTGTGTTTTTTTACATTCGCAGCCCATTTCATATTACTTTTATGATTTACTGCCCATTTTCTGGCCAGGCCGAATGCATCCCTCCTCGTCTTGAAAGATTTGCAGCCCAGCAAGTCAGAGAAAACAAATAGGCCTAGGCGGGGTAATCTTCAAAAAAATGGTGGGCTACCCATTTTCCCAAAGAAAAAACAGCTGGCCTGGTCATGTTGTTAGACGGGCCATAGACACCGCACAACCCTGTTTATACGCTGCTCCGTCTGAACAACCAAAAAAAAACTGCTCGAGCTACTGAATCCCTGGTGTCAGCCGCTCCTTGTGCAATTCTGTCGTTAATGGACTATACGTTGACAATGATGTCGGTCCCAAATATCAGCAAGGTGGATATGAGTAAAAAAATTGAGGGGTGGATGTGAGTAGTAAGGAGGCACTTGCTTGCATTCGGTAGTGGACCTGGTGGGTCCCTACTGTCAAACGCTCAAGTACAGTCCTCCCCCGATTCACCATGTTGACCATGTTAACAAGGCCGGACGGCGGCGCCGCGGCGAGCGCACCAAGGCGGAGGACGACGGCGAGGCCTCGGACGGGAATGAACAGGAGCCGGGGAAGATGCGGCAGTGTGGTCGTAGGTGGCGGGGAGTACGAGGGTTGACTGGTTCTGGTGCGGGGTGGGCTGCCATCGCCGGAGAAGAATAGGATGTGTGGGGGAGTAGAGGGATGGCCTGGCAGCATTTCATGGTACGACAGGGCGGCGATCTGGGCACGGCACCGCAACCAGCCGTGGAAGGCGGGAACAGGCCGTCCCACTGGCGCTAGTTTGGTTTTGGCGCCTAGATCGGTCAGACCCAAAAACTCAGCATGCTCGATAATAAGAATTAATTTTATATGTCTACAACTTATTGTAAAATGAAGCCGAGCACTTTGTTTTCTTTAGGTGTGAAGCCGAGCACATTCAGAAGCCCTGGGATAAAGTGGGGTCGCCACATGTGTTGGGCTGGGCTGGGCATTCTTATCGAAAAATAATGTTGGGCTGGAACTTTTTATCGTAAAAAAACTCGGCTTGTCAAAAAACTTGTGGTACCTGGGTTTCGAACGGGAGACCTGGGCAGCATAATCCATAAAGCATACAAATGCAATGGAAAAAAATTGTGATATTTATTACAACTTGCCGCTAATAATTGTTAGATGTTTACCACATTGACTACAATTTGCATCGGCTTCAACCTGGTGGGTACCAAAGAACAGTCCGCTGGTTGCACAAAGAAAAGGGTGTGAGAAAAAAGACTAGTCGCTATCTTTGCCTAAGAATAATATCTACTGAATGTAAAGATACTCTCATAGGAAAATAATATCCTCTAGTTAAAATCATACTTTTCAAATCGTAAATTTAAACAACCCGTGCATGAACATTTAGCTTTATTAATTTATTTAGGGGAGCATGAGTACGTAGCTGGGCCGGATTCATGTGAGAGCCTCCTTCCCAGTTAATTATGGGCTCTTCTATTGGGCCTAAATCACTGGGGGTCCTCAACAAGTGGAAGATTTTTTCCCTAGAAAAAAATAGTATGTGCTACGTACGGGGCACTAACCTCTCAAAAAAAAACGTACGGGGCACTAAAGAATCGGACCGTGCAACGACTTCCAAAACATTGTTTTTATCATTCTAACACCACTATTTATTCAACCAACAGAAAAAATATATTACTCATTGTACATTGAAAACACCAGCAGCATCCATGGCTCTATATTGTTTTAGTAAAAGGGGTTTGCCGCCAATTTTCCGTTAATAGGAACCACTAGAGGTTCACAGCAAACTAGAGCCCTACAAAGGAGCCTTGGGATTGAAGATACCACCAGGGGTCGGGGTGCAACAGAAGCAGTAAGCATGCCAGAAGAGTAAAGACGCATCTCTCTCTTCCAACCAAACATCAGCCAACATTACAGAAGGGCTACCAAAAAAACCACGTGTATGCATCAAACTTAATAAAGATCCTACTACACCAAGTGTACGCATCTAACTAACTGGCTTAGTTAGATGTTACTATTTATTAAGCTATGGAGATTGGCTGAAGGCTTGAACCAAATGGGTGCCTGACGAGGGAAATTCCAGCCAGCAGTCCGAAGTATGATACATGCGACCCTCTCTCCTACTTTGGGCTGCAGAGCGTGGCGGCACATATCAGGGTATGGTGCATGGAGAGACGCATGGTACGCTGTGTACACACAGTTTTGCCTGATGAATGGAACCATGCTGCCATCAGGATCCTTGACGTTGGTGATCTCCTGGTTAATCGGATAATTCAGTCTGAGAAACAGAGAGCGTGTGCCGAGGATAGTTACCGGCATCCAGTCAAAATTTCCCGAAGTCCCAAAGAAGCTGGGATCCTGCTCAAATACCATGCAGTGACTGTGATTGTATTCCGGGAAACAACACATCCGGTACGTGCGAACGATCATCAATCATTCGCCATCGTCTGATCGAGCCAGGAACCACCTGCAACTGCCATGCCGCTTTTCTTTGCAAGGTTCTGGGATTAGGAAGGGAAGGGACACCATGCGGCCTACAACATCATATCAAGTTGGAGTCAAATAAAAATGGGTTGGTACTGTAAATCTAAGAACAGCATGTTCAGAGCATGAATATTTTTTCAGCAGATGTTGACAATAATATAAGCATGGGAAGGATGATTTGATTTCACCAAAATTCTACTACATCTGATCACCAATGTGGGACATTTTGGCAGTTCGAATTAAACTGTCAAAACGTCCACGTTACTGAACAGAGGGTGTATTTGACAGCGTGGTGTTAATTTCTAACAACAATGTCATGATTCTAACTCTTCTCAAACTATACTCTGACAATAGGAAGCAAGCCATCATGATATCATAGGAAATTAGGAGTAACATACTGCTGTAACAGTCATTTGTAGCAATGACTGGAGTAGGCCAGCAATATGTCCAGCAATAGAAGGAGTCCACGGCGTAAATGAAGCCCTTGTGTTCAATGGCATCAGAGAGCCATGGAGGATGTATGATCCTGTGATGGATGTGGAGATTTATCCACCTACCGCAGTGACCTGTCAGATAGGCGAGACCGCGGTTGAAGAACGCAATTAGCCTGAAGTCTTTATAATTCGCAGATCTTGTGGGCACTTGGCAGATTACAACCTTGAGCAAATCAAACTTGGTATCATGTTGGCTACTGTAAGATTCCGAGTATTCTGGGCCGCGGTGCCAAAGCAGTGTAGTGTTAATCAAAGGAAGGTGTCGGGCCATTGGGAACCAGGGTACCCCAGCCCGTCTGCCTGCGGCCCAGGAAACGACGCCTGGCGAAGGCCCAAGTCGCGGCCCATCTAAGGGCACCACGAAGTGCAGACATCTCGCGAGGCGCTAGCCTCCCAAGGACCCCGCCTCAAGGCGCGAGCCACCAGGACTTAGCCACAGCAGCGGCGGAAACCTCGCGAGGCCCTCTCACGAGGCTGCCTCCCGAGGCGCCCCCCCGAGGCGGGCGCCCGAGGCCATCCGCCCTAACGTCAGTTGCGCGGTCCCGTGCCTTTCACGTGGGTGACGTGCGTAGGTACGAACGGCGGTAGAGGTCGCGCCAGCGGGCACGGGCAGAGAGGCTTTCCTCTTTGGTGCTAAAGGGGCAGCCCCAGCTGCCCACCTCCAAAGCAAGTCCGAAGGACTACCCGTTTGGTGAAAGAAGACCGAGACAGCAAGGCACGCACGACGGAGGTCACCACCGAGCCCACCGGCGTGTCATGGATCACGCTTTTGCAGGCGAGGACTGACTTTAGTCAGGATAGCCTGAGCGCCTGTCCCCTTTCAAAACCCGCCAAGTGTGGCAACCCTTCCCGCCTAAGTTTTTAGGGGAAGAGGACCAAGGCAGCTATAAAAGGGACAATGCTACCATTGTAGAGGGGATCAATTCCTTCCTCTCCTACCTTCTACGTGAGAACACCTTCTTGCCCACTGCAATCCCAAACCACAAGCAGGAGTAGGGTTTTACACCGCAAGGTGGCCCAAACCTGGGTAACCGTCGTGTCCCCTGTCGTGCTCCGCGCTAGCGCTCTCGCAGTAGCCTCGCCGTGGTCACCCTTGGTCGGGAAGAACTAGCTCGCCCCTAGTGTTCGAACCTCTAGATCAGCGGCTTCTACTGGCCCACCGTGCTTCACGATGCCACTAAGCTGGTCCAATCCTGTGAGGCCTGTCAATTCCACGCCAAGCAAATCCACCAGCCGGTGCAAGGCCTCCAAACGATTCCTCTCTCGTGGCCCTTCGCGGTCTGGGGGCTGGATATCTTGGGACCCTTCCCTCGCGCAGCTGGCAGCTACCGCTACCTCTACGTCGCCATCGACAAGTTCACCAAGTGGGCGGAGGTCGAGCCCGTGCGCACCATCCCAGCAGGCTCAGCCGTCAAGTTTATCAAGGGCCTCGTGAGCCGCTTTGGCGTCCCCAACCGCATCATCACCGACAACGGCTCCCAATTCACAAGCGGCCTCTTCAAGTCTGCCAGCCTCGGCACGCAGATCTGCTACGCCTCTGTGGCGCACCCATGAAGCAACAACCAGGCCGAGCGTGCCAACGCCAAGGTCCGGAAGGGCCTCAAGACGAGAAGCTTCAAGAAAAAGCTCGAAGCCTGCAGCAAGGGCTGGCTTGACGGGCTACAGTCTGTGCTGTGGTCCATCCGCATAACGGCAACCAAGCCTACCGGCGAGACTCCCTTCTTCCTCGTCTACGGAGCCGAAGCGGTCCTTCCTTCCGAGCTCAAGCACGGCTCCCCACAAGTCCTCGCCTTTGACGAGGCTCGTCAGTACGGCTCGCGAGAGGCTGGCCTACTACTCCTCGAGGAAGCCAGTCGCCAGGCCGCCTTGCACGCCGCCAGATACCAGCAGGCTTTGCGTCGCTATCATAGCCGCAACATACGCCCACGCACCCTCGAAGTTAGCGATCTCGTCTTGAGAAGGATCCTCTCCAGAGAGGGACTCCACAAACTCTCACCCATGTGGGAAGGCCCTTTCAGGGTTGCTCATGTCTCCAGGCCCGGCGCCGCCCGGCTGGAGACGGAGGACGGAGTTCCTGTGCCTAACGCCTGGAACATCCAACACCTCTGCAAGTTCTACCCGTGACCCTCATGTGTACGAACGAAGTGGAGCTGTACACACTCCAGAGCTTCTCATTGCGTTTGCCTGATGGGCCCGTGAGAGCTCCCGCCCACTTCTCAATGGAAGCCCCATGCTCCGCACTGGCGGAACGATCGAACCGTGATCATGCCCACACCCCGGTGGAAGCCCCATGCTCAGTGCTGGCGGAATAATCAACTGAGGGTGCCCCACGGGCTGCACCAACCTCAAGCTGACCTGTGTAGGACATGGCAGCCCTTCTTTTTGGATGTGAAACTGAGGGCGCCCCACGGGCTGCACCAACCTCAACCTGACCCATGCCGGACACGGCAGCCGCATCTCTTTTTGGTTGTGTAATGAACTTATTAATGCTGTAGTAAAGCTCTATTTCCTAAGATATCTTATGTGTTGCTAAGTCACTTGCCTCAGGAGCTATGTAAGCTCGCGACCTTCCTCCTGCGCATCTCACGAGCGGGGGCTGGACACGGTGCCTGTGCTCGGGTCAGTCCCAGCAGCGCTGCAAAACCCAAGCGATCGAACTCTGGCTCGCGGGCCTGCTCCCGTGCACGCCACCTCACCAAGGTCCTTGGTGTCTCGTCTCCTCGCGTGACGCCCACGAGCAAGCTAACAAGCGTGCACCGCTCCCCCCTTTTTTCTTGTGAAGTCGATGTGAAGTTGTCACAGGAACAAGGCACTCAAATGTCTCGCGAGCGCTGCCTCGCAAGGCGACTCACGACAAGACACCTCCATAGAACCTCAGGGAGCCTCGCGAGTGCTGCCTCACGAGCCAACCTGCGGCGGCCGTCTCCGCCAAGTACTAGCGGGAGGCCTCATGAGCAAGAGTCTCGTGAGGCACACTCTGCGGCCATGACACGGCAAGCGACACTCGCGAAAGAGCTAAGTACAAAAACACCTCACGAGCCGCTCTGGGCGCCTCTCAAGTTCCCTCTCTCAGCTAACTCGCTGAGTGCTGACGTTCCCTCCTCCGCGCAAGCCGCTTGCACGTCAAAGGGGGACTTCCTGAGCATCGCGCCTCAGGAGTCCTTACCGCCTCTCAGTGCCCTACACCTCCTGGCCTTGTCCAGGCAACGCGACCTGACATACCAGCGACGGCTGTAGCCCGCTCGGGGGCTGGGTCCTGATGATGTAGAGCACCAAGGCAAACAAGGATAGGGAAATAGGCCTCACGATGAAACACACATCACAGCAAATCATAAAGTACTTAAAACAAAAGACACTGTTTTTTCATGCCCCCATGGGGCTACATCAGCCTATTACAGGAACAAAAGACAGAGGGGCAAAGGGGGAGCACGGCGCGCCTTCAAGATCCGACTCGGGCGCCGCCTGCGCCTAATCGGAATCTTCATCTTCGCTCTTGATGCACGGGGAGCCTTTGCCGCTCTCGCCCCCACTGCCGTAGTCACCGCTGCTGTCGCTGTCGCTCTCGCCGGAGGAGTCGGAGCCGCTGTCGTCCTCGCTCTCCGCGCAGCACTCCAGGCGGGTACCGGAGGCCCCGAAGAACTTCATGAAGAGGGTGGCGGCCCCATCGTACTTGAATTGGAGGAGATGCCCCCACCTTAGGCCGCGGGCGAGGGCAAACGACTTCCACCCTCGCTTCAGGAACATGAAGCCGGTGGGGGAGAACTCCGTTGCCACCCAGGAGGGGCCATTACAGCAGCCGTCCGCCTGCAGCCATAGCCCCAGGGGCCCGCAGTCCTCTATCGCTCTCGCGAAAGAGTCAGGGAGCCGGAGCCAGCTGCAGGGCCGACGATGCAGCCCCACGATGAACTCATGCGCCGCCTCCGCTGTGTGGAATCCCGCCTGGGGAGGACGGGCGGCCGCACCGCCGCGCCCGCCTCAGCCGCGGGCGCCGCGCCCTCCACGGCCACGGGCGGTGGCCCTCCCATGAGCGCTAGGGCTAGCTTCAGCGGCCGCCGAAGGGCGCCCCCAGCCCCGAGGGGGGACCCTCGTGGCGGCAGCAGATGCGCGGGCTCGTCCCCTTCCCCTCGCCATTGCAGCAGTGGCCCTGGAAAGGGCAAGGAAGAGTGAAGGGTGGAGGAAAGGGGAGGCAGAGGTAGAAGATGGCGGGGGAGGCCTCTGCCTTCCTCCCCCCTTTTATAATGCCCTGCATGGACTGCCTCCTCGTCGCTTTGTCTTCTTCAACACCAGGAATTGAGGCAGCAGAAGGGAAGCAATGATGGCCTGTGCCCCACGCGGGCAGGCGCGAGCAGTTATCGAGGCATAGTGGGGAAGTGAGGGCGTCCCACGCCCCGTCGTGCACCACGCGTCAAGCCTAGGCCCCGCAGTCTGTCAGGGCCTGCACCGTTTCGCTCCCTACAGGCAGGAACATGCGCGCCACAGGCCCGGGGGCTACTGTCGGGCCATTGGGAACCATGGTACCCCGGCCCGTCTGCCCGCGGCCCAGGAAACGACACCTGGCAAAGGCCCAAGTCACGGCCCATCTAAGGGCGCCGCGAAGCGCAGACACCTCGCGAGGCTCCAGCCTCCTGAGGACCCCGCTTCAAGGCATGAGCCACCAGGACTTAGCTGCAGCAGCGGCGGAAACCTCGCGAGGCACTCTCGTGAGGTTGCCTCCCGAGGCACCCCCCCCCGAGGCGGGCGCCCGAGGCCATCCGGCCTGACGTCAGTTGCGCGGTCTCATGCCTATCACGTGGGTGAGGCATGTAGCGACGAACGGCGACAGAGGCCGTGCCAGCGGGCACGGACAGAGAGGCTTTCCTCTTTGGTGCTAAAGGGGCAGCCCCAGCTGCCCACCTCCAAAGCAAGTCGCAAGGACTACCCGTTTGGTGAAAGAAGACCAAGACAGCAAGGCGCGCAGGGCGGAGGTCACCATCGAGCTCACCGACGCGTCATGGATCATGCTTTTGCAGGTGAGGACCGACTTTAGTCAGGATTGCCTAAGCGCCTGTCCCCTTTCAAAATCCGCCAAGTGTGGCAAACCTTCCCGCCTAAGTTTTTAGGGGAAGAGGACCAAGGCGGCTATAAAAGGGATAGTGCTGCCATTGTAGAGGGGATCGATTCTGTCCTCTCCTACCTTGT
This sequence comes from Elymus sibiricus, assembly GCA_039707655.1. Classification (NCBI taxonomy): domain Eukaryota; kingdom Viridiplantae; phylum Streptophyta; class Magnoliopsida; order Poales; family Poaceae; genus Elymus; species Elymus sibiricus. The sequence continues at coordinate 205,625,379 of CM077668.1, forward strand.
ACGCGAGAACATCTTCTTGCCCACAGCAATCCCAACACAAGCAGGAGTTGGGTTTTACACCGCAAGGTGGCCCAAACCTGGGTAACCGTCGTGTCCCTTGTCGTGCTCCGTGCTAGGGCTCTCGTCGTAGCCTCACCGTGGTCACCCTTGGTCATGAAGAACTAGCTCACCCCCAGTGTTCGAACCTCTAGATCTCCGGAGCCACGGTTCGGACAGAATGGGTATCAATCGCCGGGTGTAGACCTCCATGAGCATCCACCTGCCGCGTCCGTCGATGAGAACCATCCAAGACATGTTCATGCCGACCCAGTACATACCGTTAATGTAGTTGAGGGTGATGGGGATCGGATCACAGTCAAGGGGGTTGATGCTCGCCACCGTAGGATCCTTAAGATGCGTGACACACCATTTCTGAAGATCAGGCTGTATCAGCAAGTAGGGAGCTGGCTTAAAAAGCTCCGGCCTGAGGGCTTTGAGTAAACGGTACAGCCCCGACGAGCACGCGGCGAGCGGCATGGTACTGAGATTGTCCACACGTGAAACAATGAGTTTCATTACCTCCATGGGGAGCGAATTCCAGCCACTCTTTTGGCGGACGCTGCTCGGTTCTGCCATTCTTAGTGCTTGGGTTTCGGAAGAGGGGGGAGGCGCCTAGCGGGGATGGAAGATTGGACGATTTTGTGCTGGCGAGGATGGAGAAGCGAATATGTGCTGCGGGAAGGGGACAGGTGATGATGACAATGTAACAGCAGCACGCCGCTTGACTTATGAGATACATCCCAGTAGCGTAGGGTCATATCGATGCGAGACAACTTGACTGATTACAGTACTACTAAAATATACTCCTATAAACTACAGTACCTACTATAGTGGAGTAGGACTCTGCTCTACCGGAGTAGTATAGTAAATAGTACAAATTCAATGCCCGAGCATGGAACTACTACGAACCACCATCGGTGCTAACGCCAATCTCCATCAAACGTTCCCTGGGAAACATGGCAGTTGCAAACGCTCGCGTCGCAGTTACATGTGTAAGGGTGGCAGTTTTGTCAAATACCATGGGCTTAAAAAACAGGCCATCGTCGGATGGAAACCTGGCGGTTATGTGGGCATTCGCCAGGATTGGGCTCGTGGCAAACGTTCGCCAGGTATCATTACTAACTACTACCTCCGTCCTGGTTTATTGGTCCTCATTGTATTTTCTGCCAAATTTTGACCAAAGATTTAACTAATAAAATGTTAATGCATGTCACCAAAAATTATATCATTGGATTCGTATTTCAACATAGTTTCAGATGATATTATTTTTGATGACATGCATTAATATTTTGTTAGTTAAATATTTGGTCAAAAGTTGGTACAAAATACAATGAGGACCAACAAACCAAGACGGAGGTAGTAGTAAGTAGTACTGGTAGATGCTCATAATTAATTAAACAAACGTACGGGCGACACACACACTAACTACTTCTCGCATGCTGGCCAGACCCAAAAGCCATCGTTCTCTTTCTCGTCCTTGTCGGCGGCAGCCCACCGTGCTTGTTGGACCTCTGCCCAGCTCTCCTCAGCATCGCGGTAGCTACCGCCACGATCCTGGCAGGTGGAGGCATCGGGCCATGCTGGCCAGAAACCATTGTTCTCCTTCCTGGCCTTCTCGGCAGCAGCCCCCCATGCTTGGATCTCCGCCCGGCTCTCCTCAGCATCGCGTGCTGTAGCTTCTTTCTTGCGGCGGTGGGACTCTCTTTTCTTGAGTGCTTTCTGCCTTTTCTACTCCTTCTATGCGGGTTTGGCCTCCTGTTGCTCCATCGCCCATTCGGCCATGGCAGCTTCAAAGTCTGCCCATGTAGGTGTGCGGTCGTGGGCAGCGATGAACTTGGCGCGGCAGGATGCCATCGCTTCCTTACCAGTTCGTGTGCGGTCGTGGGCGGCGATGAACTCGGCATAGCGGGATGCCATCGCTTCCTTACCAGTTAGTGTGCAGCGCGGTGGCATGAATGGCGACGCTTGGGGAGAGCTCTGGGACGGGGTGGCCGGACAATCGTATAGTGTGGTGGTTTTCTAGAGCACTCGAGATCTGATTGCCTATGAGAACCGTGTGCGCTGACCTATTGTGTGTTGCGTTCTGAATGGCCGGAACCCCAGCCACGCGGATCGCGCGTGTTCACCTGGGCATATGCATTACCAAGTTAACTGTTCATCATTAGTCTTCGCCCAATGGAAGCAGCTGTCTAAGCATGTGGACACCGACACTCTCACCGGTTTCATTACCAAGATCCGTACGTCTACCCTTAGCCTTCATCCTGCAGCCCGTGAGAGCCAGCTCCCTCGAGTGTGATTTGTGCTACTTTATCTTTATTCATTTCGTTGGGCCTGCGTGCCTTTTGCCTGCTTGGCTGTATTAAACCTTCCTTGTTGCCGTACTGTTCATGTTGCTACTCTGTGATTTGGCTGGTTGGGCGGGCAATCTGCCTTTTCTCTAAAAAAAATCTACCGCTTCCTGGATCCTCCTTGATCATCGGAACCGGTTTCTCGACTCACAGCCATCATAATTTGCATTTGAATGCACTTTCTAGTAATATTATTTTTGCCAGGGCATATAACATACACTATTTTTTAACCCGAATCCAACATCGAATTCTTTTTTTCGAATTGTTTGGATTGCTTACCACATGTGTCACGTGGTTCTGACGTCGAACTTTATACTGGAGTACTATTTCCCTACTAGTTAAATTTACGGTAAAAAATATAGGTCGAAAAGTCAAAATACGAGAGGTGCTAGTAAACCGGGACGGAAGTAGGAATAGTAGGGGCTACTAGAGTAGAGGGCGGTGCTGCAGGGGAGTCTCACCCCGCTCGTGGCGCGGCAGTAAAGCCGTCATATGACAAAACCCCACCACTCCCAGTAATAAGTGGCCTGGTAAAATGAACGGACAAGCAACCAACATATCACTCCTGTCTTTATTGCATTTCATCTCTCTGCAGTCCGGTTCACCTCTCCACATTTAAGGTCGATCCTAAAGCGGCACGCTCGATCCCTATCTACTAGTAGTACTCAAGTTGGAATTCCAATTGCGCGGCACAACTTCGTGTACGAAGCGATTTGGGAGTACGAGGCAATTTGGGAGGAGTAGTAGTACTTGCAAAAAAAATAGTGCGTATAGATTTTTTGAAAAGTCAAACTTTGACCAAGTTTATATAGAAAACTACTTGTATCTATAATAGTGAATATATAAATTGTGAAACTATGTGTTGTGATGAATCTAATGAAATATGTTTTGCAGTCTAGATGCAAATATTTTTCTCCAAAAACTGGGTCAAATTTAGTGAAGTTTGACTTTTGAAAAAGTCTATATGCACTACATTATGGAACGGAGGGTAGTAGGAGTCACTCGTAGGAGTACGTGCTAGTACGTACGGTGTGCCGCCAAAGGCCACTACTCCCTCCCCGGTGCATAGGGCATAGATCGAATGGCTGATCTGCGGGATTCACTTGAACAGTAGTTGCTGCATCGGTAATGTTTTGGTACAATCACATGGGCACTTGTCCGTAAAATTTGCATGACTCCCGACCAGTGAGATATAACTACTACGATAGAGAAAAATCTACAGAGAGAAGAAAGTAAACAATCAAATGAGAATGAGTCCCACCATTTATAGCTCATCAGAAAACAACCAATAATGGAGTTTTCACTTCTCATTCTTGCATTTCTTTTGCATTGAATCATTTCACAAGGTTGTCTACTATTTTACTAATTTTACCAAAACCGCATCGTAATATTCAAACGTGCATTCGCACGTGTGTATACATATATACTAGTTGTCCTAGTGCATAAGCCTAGATATAGAGAGACGTGTACTAGAGAGAGACGTGTACTGCGATATATAGTGTTGAACTTCGTGCTATGTACGTACTCTACTTACAAAAAGTAACAAGCGTATAGATACAAAAGGTTTTCAAACTTGTTCCTTTTATACATAATTAATTATGGACGCTAATAAGTCCCGAGCGTTCGGGATTTATCATTTCCGTCCCAATACCATAGAAAACTACGAGTACTCCTACCTACTAAGGGGATCACCTTACGACAATAAATTATTCCTAATAAAAGCCACGAAGCTCGCAGGAGCGCTTGCGGCGCGCCATGAAGAGGCATTGTCTCGCCGCACTGGGAAACGGTCACGCACCAGGGCACTCATGGCGCGCCGCAACCGCTCCTGCGAGCTCTTCCCGGCAGGCGAGCACGATCTCACCAGTCTGGTGATCCGGCGCCAACAGGTACTCCTCCTCACTGGAAGCGTGCACCCGATCAACGTACCGCCAAGCATAGATGAGGCGCATTGACCCAACTGCACTCAGGGCTTTGGCACGGGTGTCCTCCGCCACCCACACGGCCCTCGCACATGCCTTCTGCCAAAGAGCGAATTGCCTGACTCTCTCGGAGGTGACATAGGCCTGCCAGGCAGCATCCCTCGCGGTGCGCTTCTCTTCCTTGGCCTTCTTCTCTGCCTCTCTTTTGGTGCGCTCTGCCGGAGGCAAAGCCTCCCACAAGCGACCTCCATTTCTTTCCATAGCTCCTCCAAGCTGGGCGGCTTGGGGGCCGGCGTGATGTCCTACTCGTAGCGGGGCGGCGACGCGTCCTCCGATGCGCGTGCTGGCAAGTCTGGGAATGCCGACGCGTCCACCTCAACGCGTCGCGGCGACGGGAAGGAGCGGAACACCGACACGTCATCCTCGACTCGTGGCAGCAAGGAGCGGAATGCCGACGCATCCTCCCCGAATCGTGGCGGCGAGGAACGGAACGCCGATGCGTGACCCTCCGTGCGAGGCAGCGAGGGGCGCGTAGGGCTAGGGAGGAGTGATGCCATGGTGGTCGACGGGTCCGTAATTGAGAGGGAGGGCGACGAGATGAATGTGAGCGTTCTTCGGAATGCCGTGGGAGGCACATTATTTATAGCAAGCAATGGTACACCTACGTAAGATAGGTTGCGTGATTAACGTAACAGCTAGGTAGGCATTTTTTTTGTTGGAGGAAATTAAGGGGGAGGTGGGGTGCACCGAGCTGAATTCAGGGGGCGAGGTGGAGATATTGCTGGTCATAACAGTGTAGGGTTTAGGTGATCTATGATTTATTAGGCAGGAGGAGATTAGACGAGCACAGGAGGGAGAGTCAACAATCGGCTATACTAGTATGCTATAGCATTAATATATGGCCCACATCTTTCTCTCAGAAAGTGTGTTGGAGCTCGTGCTACAACCGGCTGTAAGTTTGTAGCCCGCTTCTCTTCTCTCTCCTCTTCTCTCTCATCCAACTCAGCAAAAATATATTAGTATTTAAAATATTACAACCCGACTACATCACCTTATTGTACTACTTGCTCTCATGCATGCAGATTGTTTTCACACGGGGAGGGAGGTGGGCGCATGAGGCGGTTGAGTTCAACGAGGCACAGTTTAATTACTACTTTACATCGCAGCTAATACTTTAAGATTTTCTGAATTCTCTTAGAGTAAGTACAATAATGAGCTTATAGCCCACTTAAATGGCACTTTTGCCTATGTCGAGTAGAGAGAAATGGAAAAATGGTGGGACTAGGCTCTCATGCAAGAGCCTAGCAATATGCGTACTCCTTGGTGGTAGACTTTAACACATAGATCCTATACTCTCAGTCCTATGAAGTGGGTCTAATAGACATGACATCTAGTGGGTCCCCCATAGTACTAGAGAACTCTTTGGGGGCATGCAGCCGTTTATCCACCGGGCAAGCCACTACCCCACGCCGTTTGCATGCCCTACTCAGCATTTTTACAATCGGAAAACCACTAGCAGTTCACTCCTACTCGTCCCCGTCCTTTAACATTACAGCAGTTCACTCCCACTCGTCCCGTCCTTTCACATTATAGCAGTTCCACTTCTCCTAGCCCTCCTCCAAACTCCATGGCCTCCCAAATCTCCATGATCGGCGGTGAGTACAAGGTTAAAACCATCACCGGCGATGAGTTCCATGTCATCTACACCTGTTCTTCCGCGATGGTGCAAGGATGCCTTGGTCGCCTCCAACGCATGTTCCAAAATTCAAATGATGAGTGGGTCGCTGGGCTAGATGTTGAGTACACCACAGTCTTGGAGAAAGAGAGGTTTCTAAAGGAGGAAGAGAAGAAGAAGCCCGCCGTGATCTAGGTTTGCGTACATAACTTGTGCTTGGTGTACCACATATGCCATGCTGACGTAAGGTGCCATAATTTTGAAGACTTCCTCAAAGACGAAAGAGTCAAATTCGTTACTATAGACTTTAACAACAACAAGGAAGTCCTGGGTCAGATAGGCCTCGTTGTACACCAGCCCTTCGACCTCCAGAAGAAATGCCTGGTGTCCTCCTCTCAGCCTTCAATGTTGACCCTGGCAGAAGCCATGATTGATCTGTCATACGGTAAACTGAAGAAACCTCACTATAGGTTTCATTATTCATGGAAGCGGTAGAATATAGATGAAGCTCCGAGTAAGGTTGGATTATCGTTGCTCATGCTGGTTCTGATGCAGTGTCAACCGGATTAGTTGCTTAGTTTTATTTCAGGGTGCTTAGTTTTATTTCAGTGTGCTTAGTTTTATTTCAGGGGTGTGTTGTGCTAAGCCCCCAGCAGAACTATGTTATGTTCTTTCTCGTTACTTGAACTCTTTACTGTACATACTACTATTTCTTACAGTTCGAGTTGTAGATGGTACTACTATTCGTTTCTTCACCTTCCTACTGTACTTAATAAGTACTAGTAGTATTATTTCCATCCGTCTAACTAGTTGGTACTATTCGTCTTTACTACTCATTTCTTACACAACAGCTATAGCAATTTTGGTCAGTCGATTTGTGAAAGAAGAAGTTCGCCGGAGGGAAGGAAGAAGACGGCAGAGATGCTACCCTAGTATCTATATTATGGTTGCAGGGTGCCCATGATCTATCTTATGAGTGTTGGGTGTGGGATGCAGTTCGCCGGAAAAAATGGATCGTGCCCGGGGTTAGACGGATGGTAAGGGGGGGAGCACGGCGGTGGGAGGCGGTTGAGGGGAGGGCGGGGCGGTGGCAGCAGGCGGTTAGGCCTGTGGCGGCTCGATGTTTGAGAGAGAAGATGAAGAGTGCATCATTTTCGAAGGTTGAAGAAGCCCTTCTGGCCGTCCATGTCGCATCCAATGGCTCACAAGAGTCGACTGACCCAAATTGTTCCTTCAGAATGGATTATCTACGTGGCGTTCAAGGTCTCAAGGGTAGATTCCACGTCCGCACCCGGTTTGCGGCCTCGGCGCGGACGCAGCCGGCTTCCGCCGCAACAGCCACCATGCGGGCCTCCTCCTCGCGGGCGGAGACCATAATGACCCGCTAGCTCCTCCTCCTCTTCGTATGCTGCGGGCTTAGACACGGCTCCAGCTGCTCGCGTCCTTGGCGGCGCGGCGGCATCGCCCGGAGGGACTGCAGACGACGTGAGCGGGCGAGCCTGCGACTTCATGGCACCGGGATGGCGGGGACACGGCGGTGATGGGCGTGAAATGGTTGGCCGGAGCAGTACCACATTAATTAGCACAACATCAATACGGAATCCTCTGCAATCCCGTGCACCGTGGCCGCGCGGTTGATCGAACGATGCGTCACGGTGTCGTGCTTGAAGGACATCCACCGAACCTTTGTGTGTGTGTGAAAACAATCCCCGAATATCATGCTACACTTTTTTGCTGGAAAAGTTCTTCACGCTACAATATTTCCATATATTTGAATTTAGCTTTAGTTCGTGCTTATTTGGATTTGGACGTTTTAGGTGCACCCTAATAGTATTTTTTTGACAGAGATTCTGTGGGTGTGACGGAGAGAGAACGTGTGTATGTGTCTATATGTGTTGTGGTGAAAGGGCAATGTGGAGACGGTGTGTGTGATATAGGGAGGTGTGAATGTCCTAATGATCATGTATAAGTGAGACATAGAGAGATGCCGAGATATGGTGTATGCGTGAGAGAACGGTCTTGTATTCGTGTTTGTGTGTGTGTGAGAGAGAGAAAGGCATCTGTAACACAACAACCATCTCTCTTGATTCGACCATCCCTCGCACACTCGCATGTAACACATGCATCAACGCACACATTTTCACACCCTCACCCAGCCCCTGCCCGCCTCAAGGCCCCTCTCTCTCTTTCTCTCTCTCCCTCTCTCTCTCTCTCGCACACACAATCTCTTCCCGAAAACCCTATTTAGCATGTACCTCTCTGTCACATACACCCTATACCAGACACACACATTTATCTCTCGCTATGTCTCTCTGCCTCACAAACACACTCCCCATAGTCCTCTCTTCGTATCCCGCACACGGTCTCTCTATATTGCTTAAACACTCAAGCACACGATGTATCCATCTCACACCATTAGCCTCTCTCGCCTGCACACAATGCACACACATTCTCTCCCTAGGTTTGATTTCTCTCAATATTTCGCACACACACCCCCCCTCGCACACTATCCATCCCTGTCCACGGTTATATAGCGACCACTATCGCTTGTGCTTCTCTGCACCCCGGCATGCACACCACCTCGATCTTCAAGGAGGGCATCAGGAAGAACGAAGACGCCGACCAGACCGCACTAGAGATGCGGGGCCAGTTGGAAGCAGGCTGACGTAAAAGCGGTTGACTGACTCCTTTGGTCTCTCTCTCTCTCTCTCTCTCTCTCTCTTTCTCTCTCTCTCTCTCTCCCGCACAAAAATATCAATCCCAGAACCCACAAGGCCACAAGCACACACACAAGCTCCCCCCTCTTGTCCATGTTTTTTTGATCTCTCTCATCAAACCTTTTGTCTCTTCTCCTTCCACATGCACAAAATCTCGATCGCACGCACGCATCTCACTCTGTATATATACATGTCTCCATCTTTCTCACAGACCTAACTTCTTCCTCCCTATATAAATGTCCCTCTCTCGCACACTTCCTCTCTCTCTCTCTCTCTCTCTCGTGAGCTTTCTCTCTTACTCTCTCACCCACATATATACAATCTTTCCCGCCCTCTGTCTCTCTCTTCCATGGGGTGTATATCTTGTGTGTTGCGTGCACACATCACTCTCCTGCCATTGCTCCATCCACACTCTCTCTCTACGTTTCATTCACAAACGCAGGAATTCACACATTGGGATGTGTTCAAATATTGTTTTGGACAGGATCATGTAGAGTTATTGATGGTTTCGTTGCATCCAACTAATTAATAATTATGAAATGCATTTAGATTTTCATTGGAGTTGGATTATGTGAGCTTGAGTATATTGTGAAGTACCATAGATTTGGTATTCATCTTGGAATTCAACAATGATTCTAACTGTTGAATTGTACAAACCATTACATTCGAAGTCAATAGCTTAATATATTTATTTGACAACTACAACAAATAATTAATGTCACGATAGTAAACTAAGAAAACAGATGTGTACTGGTACTCCTAGTTGCTTAGTCCAATCATCCAACACGCCGGACGGGGAGTACAGTGTTACAAATTTTCAGGTCGGCGGCAAAATCTCCCGCTTCCATCGATATCTCCCGGGACCCAGATTCGAGCAATGCGAAACGACCATCATACCCTTTGTACAACTGGCCGAAGGATGGTGTTGGGTCGGGGGTTGCTTTGGTAACTTCACGTTCACCCCGCCCAGCCACCCCCCCCGCACCCAAAGGACACCTCAATAATCCCCATTATCTATCCCCACAACAAAATACACTTCTCCACGGCACCGCAGCACCCCAGAACAAGCCGGTTGCGGTTAGCCGGCCTTCCTGCCCATCCCCTTCTACATCGGTGCACTCGTCCACCGCAGCGCATCTGCCTCATCGACAATGTCGTACGCCGCACTGGAGCCGGTACACCGTCGCCGTCGTACACCGCACAGGAGCCGCTTCCCCGGCGCTGTCGTCCACGGTCTCGGATGTACTTCCCGGTAGCCGACGGCAAGGGCAGCAGCAGTACTGTCGGCGATAATGAACTGACTCCCGTTGCCGCCCATGATGCACAGACGAGGCCGTGACGTTCGTGCTCCTCTGCGATTGGTAATGTCTACATTGATTCTCTTAGCTGTACTTGTGCAGTTCTGATTTTGTTCATACCTACCCATCAAATTTTTGTGCTGCTATTGTTCCCCTTTCCTGGCTGCTATTGTTCTAGTAAAAGTAACTGGTTATAGCTTGCATTATCCAACAGAATATCATCTTGTAATGGGGCGTCCCTCCTGTATTGTGGTGTGCTTGCGTAGGTTCTTCATCTCTAACCAGTAGTGTGGCAGATGTCGGGCCCGTCGAACCCAGGGTACCTCAACCCGTTTGCCAGCGGCCCAGTGCGCAGCGCCTGGCGGTGGCCCAATAGGTGGCCCACCAGCGGGCACCTCGAGCAAAATCCCTCATGAGGCCCCGGCCTCCTGAGGACCCCTCTTCAGGGAGCGAGCAGGCAAGACTCAGCCACGGCTTCGCCGAGAGCCTCGCGAGGCGGCCTCCTGAGGTTGCCTCCCGAGGCACCCTCCCGAAGACATGCAAGGCAAGAGTTGTTTAGCTCGGTCGCGCGGTCTCGCGCCCACCATGTGGGTGACGCGCGCGGCGACGAATGGCGATAGAGGCCGCACCAGCAGGCGTGGATGGTGAGGATTTTCCCTTTTATGCTAAGGGAGCAAGGCCAGCAGTCTGTTTCCCAAAGCAACCCCCAAAGGTTGCCCGATCGGTGAAAGAAGAGCAAGACGGTGGACGCGCAGGGCGGAGGTCATCCCTGAGCCCACCGACGCGTCATGGATAATCGCTCTGCAGTCGAAGACCACCTTTTGTCAGGATAGACTGCGCCCCTGTCCCCCTTCAAACTTGCCGTTGTGTGGCAACCCTTCCCGCCAATGTTTTCGGGGGAAGAGGACCAAGGCAGCTATAAAAGGAGGGCAGGGTGCCACAGTAGAAAGGATCGACTCTTCCGCCCCAAATCTTGTACTCTCGCGCTAGTGCAATCCCAACCAAGCAGGAGTAGGGTTTTACACCGGAAGGTGGCCCGAACCTGGGTAAACCGCTGTGTCTCCGGCCTGCCCCCGCTCGCGCGTTCTCACCGTAGCTTCACTGTAGTTGAGCCGTGGTAGGGACGAGGAGGTAGGAATGAGCTCACCCCAGTGTTCGAACCTTAGGGTTCCCGGAGCCCGACTTCCGACATTTGGCGCGCCAGGTAGGGGTGCGCTGCTATTCTTCCTCTCCATCCTCCGCTCCACCAGCCTCATGGCCGACGCTCGCCGCGAGCGCACTGAGCGCAGGGCGGTCCGCGTGGCCCAGACAGAGCCGGTGGGCCACGACAACCGCCGCCGCCACGCCGAGGCCACTGCCGCCACCGACCCGGCCGCCCACGAGTAGCAAGACTCCTCCCTGCACCCCTCCGTGCAGGCAGACGGCCGCACCGCCATGGCTTCCTCCTCCCTCGCCAGCCGTGGGCCGCCGAACGTGCAGGCCACACTGCTCATGGTGTGTGAGCTGCTCCGCTACCGTCCAGCTGACACCGGCTACAACGTCTGGCTTGGTCGCATCACCGAGCTCATCAATGCCGCTGGGGACGCTCCGGCGCCTTCCCACTCGCTCCGCCCTCCACCGTCTCACGTTGGGGACGTCGCGCATGGCGCTCCCCCGCCATCTCCTCTGCGTGATGAGCTCGCCGGGCACCAGCACGACGTGCGGGCGCGTGAGCTGCCCCGCACTGCGTCCTTGGCTAGCTGCTAGATCATCCACAGGGCACCGCCCGATGTGCGTGTGCTCCTCGAGCAGCAGTGCCGGTGCCAGGACCGCGCCGTCCAGGAGGTCGCGGCGGCTGGGCACCAGAACCGCGCCGCCCTCGCTGGCGGCGTTCCCTCGAGCGGCGTGGGTTGCCGCGCCTTCACCCTTGAGCTGCGTCAGGTGGTGTGGCCCGTGAAGTTCAAGCCGGACCTGCCTCCACGCTACGACGGCACCCCCAACCCCGCAGAGTTCCTCCAGCTCTATGCGTTGAGCGTCGAGTCGGTGAACGGCGATGACAAGGTCATGGCGAACTGGTTCCCATGGCCCTCAAGGATGGCCCGTGCTCTTGGCTCATGAATCTCCCTGAGGCCTCGATCTCGTCGTGGGACGAGCTCTGCAGCCAGTTCGTCGCCAACTTCAAGGGCACGCACGACCGCTCCCTCACGATCAACGACCTGCGGCATGTGCGGCAGCGCCCGGACAAGACCCTCCGCAAGTACATCCAGCGCTTCAGCCAGGTGCGCAACAAGATCCCGCGTGCCTCCGACGCGGCCGTCATCTCTGCGTTCTCCACCGGCGTCGTGGACATCAAGATGCGCGAGAAGCTCGCCATCAACAACGAGCTGGACCTGGTGCTTGAGCTGTTCGACCTCGCTGACAATTGCACCAAGGCTGAAGAAGGTCGCCTCTTCATCTACAACGACCCCGATTCGACGCCCGACACCGCCAAGGCCAAGAGCAAGGACGTCAAGCACAAGGGCCCTGCCGTGCTTGCGGCGGAGCCTGAGCAGAAGCGCGGCCATGACCGCGACGAGCCCAGGAAGGATGGCCGGCCGCTCTGTGTCTACCGCAACATGCACTCCCACAGCACCGAAGATTGCCAGGAGCTCAAGCTGCTCTGCGACGAGCGCCTGGGCTGCCGAGGCGACCGCAACGACCGCGGCGCCGTCCGCGGAGGCGGCCGCAATGGCAACCGCTGGGACAGCCGCAACGGTAATGGCAACTTCTGCCAAGGCTGGCGCGACCAGCCTCGCGAGGCCGCCTCGCGCGACCAGTCTCATGAGACCGCCTGGTGTGATCAGCCTCGTGAGGCAAACCCTCAGGCCAACGCTGCCCTTCCGCTGCTGCCACCCCGGAGGAACAACGTCAACCAGCCTGACGAGGGCGCTGGGGGCTACCAAGAGCCTTGCGCGGTCGCCTGCATCCTCGGCGGGGCTCAGGCTCCCGCGTCCAACCGCCACTTCAAGCAGTTCTCTCGCGAGGTGAACGCTGCCCTCCCGAAGCCTGAGGACGCTTGGCCCCTCAAGTGGTCGCAGTACGACATCACCTTCGACTCCAAGGACCACCCCAAGTCTACGGCCATCGCGGGCGCGCTCCCCATGCTGTGCACTCCCACCATCAGCAATGTCGTGGTCACCAAGACCCTCATCGATGGGGGCGCTGGCCTTAACGTGCTCTCCATCGAGACCTTCAAGTAGCTCCACATGCCGTATGAGCAGCTCATGCCGACAAGGCCATTCTCGGGCGTGACCGACGGCTCCACGCTGCCTCTGGGGCAGGTGCGCCTCCCAGTCACCTTCGGCACCCGCAAGAACTATCACACTGAGCTCATCGAGTTTGACGTCGCCCACATCGGCCTACCCTACAACACCATCTTGGGCTACCCCGCGCTCGCCAAGTTCATGGCAGTGTCTCATCACGCCTACAACGTCCTCAAGATGCCTGGCTGCAGTGGCATCATCACCGTCTCCTACGACGAGAAGGACGCGATCTGCTCCCTTGAGCACGCCTACAAGGCTGCCGCTATCGCCCATCCAGCTGACGAGGACGCGACCGAGCCTCCTGAGGCCGCGCCTGGGAAGAAGAAGCAGTTGTTCTCTCAGGACCGCGCCGAGAAGAAGAAGGTGTCGGTTGACGGCATCGGCTCAGGCCCTGCCTTCAGCATCGGCACCTGCCTTTCTCCTGCATAGGAAGGCACGCTCATCGCCTTCCTTCGAGCAAACTCGGATGTTTTCGCTTGGAAAGCATCTGATTTGTCCAGTGTACCGAGGAAGGTGATCGAGCACCACTTAGCGGTGTGCCCCAACGCACGCCCTGTCAAGCAAAGAGCACGGCGCCAGGCGCCCGAGAAGCAAGAGTTCATTGTTCAAGAAGTGCACTAGCTACAAGAACCTGGAGTCATCCATGTGGTGCGCCATCCCGAATGGCTCGCCAACCCAGTCATCGTCCCCAAGAAGGGCGGCAAGGAATGTATGTGCGTCGACTTCACAAGCCTCAACAAGGCCTGCCCTCAGGACCCCTTTCCGCTGCCGCGCATCGACTAGATCGTGGACTCTACCGCCAGATGCGAGCTGCTCTACTTCCTGGATGCCTTTTCAAGCTACCATCAGATTAAGATGGTGGCAGAAGATGTGGAGAGGATGGCCTTCATCACCCCTTGCGGCATATACTGCTACATCTGCATGCCCTTCGGCTTGAGGAGTGCTGGCACCACCTTCCAGCAGCTGATGCACATCACGCTGGGGCCTCAGATGGGGAGAAACGTGGAGGCCTATGTCGACGACATCATGGCCAAGACTCGTGAGGCCGGGTCCCTCCTCGCGGACCTCCAGGAGACATTCGACAACCTGCGCAAGGTCAACCTCAAGCTCAACCTGGACAAGTGCGCCTTCGGAGTCCCCTCCGGCAAGCTGCTCGGCTTCTTGGTCTCCCACCGTGGCATCGAGGCCAACCCCGAGAAGATCAAGGCCATCGAGAAGATGCATCCTCCCCGGAGCCTTAAGGAGAAGCAGCGCCTGGCGGGATGCATGGCTTCCCTTGGGCGATTCATCTCCAAATTCGGCGAGCGAACCCTGCCATTCTTCAAACTCATGAAGAGATCCGGCCCCTTCAAGTGGACTCCTGAGGCCGATGCTGCCTTCGAACACCTCAAGAGGTACCTCACGACCCCGCCCATCATGGTCGCGCCACGCTCTCGCGAGCCCTTGCTCCTATACTTGGCGGCCACTCCCCAGACGGCCAGCGCGGCTCTGGTGGCAGTTCGAGAAGAGCGCGTCAATGCGCAGAAGAGGCCTGCCGCGTCGCCGCCTCCTGAGGCCGCGCCATCACCTGCCGAGGCCCCGCCTCAGGAGGCCCCAGTGAGCCGCCTCCGGAGCCCTCCGAGCCTCACGAGCCTCCCGAGAATCGTGAGCCTCCCGTGCACTCCGAGCCTCGTGAGCCTTCTGAGCCTCGCGAGCCTCCTGAACCTGCCAAGCCTCATGATCCACCTGAAGAGCAAGCTGCCGTCATAGTTACGCACCTCGTCGAGCACCCCGTGTACTTCGTCAGCACGGTGCTAAGGGATGCGCGCGAGTGCTACCCCATGTAGTAGAAGCTCCCCCTCGCGCTCCTCATCGCCTCCAGGAAGCTGCGCCACTACTTTCAAGGCCATTCCATCAAGGTCATCTCTTCTTACCCCATGGAGCAAGTCCTGCGCAGCCCCAACGCCACTGGCCGCGTCGCCGAATGGAACATCGAGCTGCAAGCCTTCCAGCTGGAGTTCTGCACCACCAAAGTCATCAAAGGCGCAGCTCTGGCCGACTTCGTGGAGAAATGGACAGACACGTACGAGGGGGAGCCTCGCGAGGACAAATCCCTCCTGCCTGGGGACGAGGCGCCTAGCGGATGGTCCATGCACTTCGATGGCGCCTTCTCCCGGCAGGGCGCGGGGGCTGGCGTCGTGCTCACCTCGCCAACGGGAGACAAGCTCTACTACGCCGTGCAGCTCTACTTCAGGCACACCGACAAAGTTTCCAACAACATCGCAGAGTATGAGGGCCTCATCGCCGGCCGCAAGGCTGCTTTCGCTCTAGGCATCAAGCGTCTTACCATCAAGGGCGATTCGCAGCTTCTCGTCAACTTCTCCAACAAAAGCTACAAGCCCAAGGACGAGCACATGGCCGCCTACCTGGAGGAGGTACGTAAACTTGAAAGCGTTTCTTAGGCCTAGAGCTCTAGCTCGTGCCCCGCGGCAGCAACAAAGAAGCAGATGACATCGCCAAGCGAGCATCTCGTCGCGAGCCTCAAGATCCTGGCGTTTTTGAGGAAAGACTCCTGAAGCCATCCGCTGCGCCACCCACTGCAAGCGCCACGCTGCTTCATGAGGAACTCCCGCCCGCGCCACCCATGGGCGCACCAGACTGCGGCCCAGCCTCAGGAGCCCGCCTGCTGCTGGCGCTGGAGCCTCAAGCAGACAGCTGGGCCGCGGAGTTCAAGGCCCACTTGCTCCATGACACCCTTCTAGAGAAGGACTCAAAAGCAGAGCGCGTGGCCCGGCAGGCCACCGCTTACTGCTTGCAAGACGGCGAGCTATACCGCAAGTGCCCCAATGGCGTCTCGCTGCGGTGCATCTCTGAAGAACAAGGGCGTGAGTTGCTAGCCGACATCCATGGGGGAGACTGCGGCCACCACTCCTCATCGCGCACCCTTGCCGGCAAGGCGTTCCGCAGCGGCTTCTACTGGCCCACTGCGTTGCATGACACTACCATGCTGGTCCAAGCCTGCGAGGCCTGTCAGTTCCACGCCAAGCAAATCCACCAGCTGGCACAGGGCCTCCAGACGATTCCCCTCTCAGGGCCTTTCACGGTCTGGGGGCTGGATATCCTGGAGCCTTTCCCTCGCGTTGCTGGCGGCTACCGTTACCTCTACGTCACCATCGACAAGTTCACCAAGTGGGCAGAGGTCGAGCCCGTGCGCACCATCCTGGCAACCTCTGCCATCAAGTTCATCAAGGGCCTCGTGAGCCGCTTTGGCGTCCCCAACCGCATCATCACCGACAATGGCTCTCAGTTCACAAGCAGCCTCTTCAAGTCCTACTGCGCCAGCCTCGGCACGCAAATCTGCTACGCCTCTGTGGCACACCCGCGAAGCAACGGCCAGGCTGAGCGTGCCAACGTTGAGGTCCTCAAGGGCCTCAAGATGAGAAGCTTCAAGAAAAAGCTCGAAGTCTGCGGCAAGGGCTAGCTTGACGAGCTGCCGTCTGTGCTATGGTCCATCCGCACAACGGCAACCAAGCCTACCAGTGAGACCCCCTTCTTCCTCGTCTTCGGCGCCGAGGCGGTCCTTCCTTCGGATCTTAAGCACGGCTCTCTGCGAGTCCTTGCCTTCGACGAGGCGCGTCAGGATTGCTCGCGGGAGACCGACCTGCTGCTCCTTGAGGAAGCCCGCCATCAGGCCGCTCTTCGCGCCGCACGGTACCAGCAGGCCCTGCGTCGCTATCACAACCGCAACATCCGCCCTCGCACTCTCGAGGTCGGGGACCTCGTCCTACGAAGGATCCTCTCCAGAGAGGGACTCCACAAGCTCTCACCCATGTGGGATGGCCCTTTCAGGGTTGCTCATGTCTCCAGGCCCAGCGCAGCCCGACTGGAGATGGAGGACGGAGTTCCTATGCCTAACGCCTGGAACATCCAACACCTCTGTAAGTTCTACCCGTGACCCTCACGCGTAATGAAATGGGGCTGTACACGCCCCAGAAACTCCCAATGCGTTCACCTGACGGGCACGCGTGAGCTCCCGCCCACGCCCAAGTGGAAGCCCCATGCTCCGCGCTGGCGGAACAATCGAGCCGCGTTCATACCCACACCCTGGTGGAAGCCCCATGTTCCACGCTGGCGGAACAATCAACTGAGGGCGCCCCACGGGCTGCACCAACCTCAAGCTGACCCGTGCCGGACACGGCAGCCCGTCTTTTTCTCTTTTGGGTGTGTAACTGAGGGCGCCCCATGGGTTGCACCAACCTCAAGCTGACCCGTGCCAGACACGGCAACCACATCTCTGTTTGGTTGTGTAATGGAATCCTTTATCTTGCATCAGTAAAGCTTCAGTTTCCATACATGGTGTATTTCGTCATATCTTTGCCTCACACGAGCGGGGGCTGGACACGGTGTCTGTGCTCGGGTCAGTCCCAGCAGCGCTGAAAAACCCAAGCAACCGGGCTCTTGCTCGCAGGCCTGCTCCCGTGCATGCCACCCCACCAAGCTCCTTGGTGTCTTATCTCCTCGTGTAACGCCCATGAGCGAGCCGGCGAGCGTGCGCTGCTCCCCTGTTGTGGGACTTTCTGCATGCAGTTATCTCAAGAATAGGTCACCTGGAAGGCCTCACGAGGACGCCTTGCAAGGTTGCCCTTGAGCCTTAGGAAGCTTTGCGGGCCCTGCCTCGGGAGCCAACCTACAGCGGCCATCTCAGCAGGAGATCTCGTGAGCGAAAACCTCGCAAGGCACACCCTACAAGTGGCGGCTCACCGGATGCTACCCTCGGCAAAGCTAAGTCTAACTACCTCGCGAGCCACCCTCGCCATCTCCCAAGCTTCCCCTTCTAGCAACCTCGCTGAGCGCTGTCGTTTCTCCTTCCACGAGCCGCTTGCATGTCAAAGGGGGGCTCCCTGAGCATCACGCCTCAGGAGCTCTTACCGCCCTCGGTGCCCTACAGGTCCTGGCCTTGCTCAGGCATGAGCCCTAGCATACCAGCGGCGGCTGTAGCCCACTCGGGGGCTGGGCCCTGACAACGTAGAGCGCAAAAGGCAAGCAAAAAGAGAAAACAGGCCTCGAGAGAAAGCTTCACGAGGGCACAAACATACATCACAACAAATCATAAAGTACTTAAGCACAAAAAGGCATTGTCTTGATGCCCCCACGGGGTCATGTTAATTGTATGCACGATAATGAAAGAGAAAGGCCTAGGAGGATGCGCCGCCGTCATCGCCGCTACCGTCGCCGTCGTCTTCACCCTCCTCGGCTCCACCAGAGCTCTCGTTGCTGCCGTGGGAGAACTTCGCGAGCAGCGCATCCACGTGGTCCTCCACCGCCTCCCCAAGGCCGTCGCGGAGCTCCTCGGGAACAGGAGCCATCACCCTGTCGAAATCAAAGTTGGGGTCGGCATGGAGAAGGTGGCTGAAGATGCGTGTTGCTGCCAGCGTGAGGAGAACGCGGCACTCCCCCTCGATGATTCCGTCCACCTTCTTGGCGCCGGCCTTGAGCCGCTCCACGAGCTTGGTGAAGAATTTGAGGTAGCTGGCATCGTGGGTATCAAGGGGCTACTGAGATTCTCCTTGCAAATGGAGCCCAGGGAACGGCGAGCGCGAAGCTCGAGGGAGCGGAACATCTTGGAGCATTCGAGCTGCCGCCCTCGTGCCCGATCCGCCTCGTCTTTGGCCTGCTCAACGACGCGGGTGACGTCCCCCACCTGTAGCTGGAGGGAGGCCAGCTCGGCCTCGGCGTTGGCCTGGGCCTTCAGTGTGGTCTCTCGCCGGGCTTCCGCTTCGGTCAGCACCTCCTTAAGGCCCGTGATCTCGTGGTGAAGCTCCTCACGCCTCGCCTTGAAGCGGTCTTCTTGCAGCTTCAGTTTCTTGCTGTGCTCCTCGGCAAGCGCCTTGCGGTTCCGTGCGACCCTCTTGTCGGCGTCCTCCTGAATCTTCTTCTCCTTGGCCGCCAGATTGGCATTGGCCTTTTCCAGGCGCTGGGTGCAGAAGCCCTGAGCGGCGGCTACCTCGCGTTCCAGCACCTCCAACCGCTCGCGCTCCAGGTCCTGCGCGGACGTCGTCCGCACGAGCTCCCGCTCGCGGATCTCAAGGTCCGCCTCGCGGGTCACCAGGTTCTCTTCGCGGGGGGGAGATGGCGTTTTCCCGCGCCCGGAACTGCTGTTCCAACGCGGTGTTCTGACTCTGGAGCTCCTTCCCACGGGCCTCCGCCGCCTCGCGCCGTCTGTCTGCCGCCTTGGCCTCTCGGAAAGCACACTCGCTGGCCTCCCTTGCCTTGGTGGCGGTCTTCTCACCTCTCGCGCGGGCAGCCTTTTTCTGGCGCTGGCCCAGCTTAACAGCAACCTCAAGTTGATGCCACCCTCGGGCCAGGCGCAGGCGCTCTTCAGCAAGACAAGCCTCTACAGCTTGAAGCTCTGCTCTGAGCTGGCCTAGCGCGGCCATGGCATTCTGCAAGACCCCGCACCTGATCATGGTGCGGCTGCTCACGAGCGCCAGGGCCCAGTCCGGGTTCGGCTCAATGTCGCCCTCCACCATCACGGCTTGCGAGGGCCTTGCGCCGCTCGCTAGGAGCAGAGGGCTCGCAGGAACCTCCTCCTCGCCTTGTCGTGGTGGTGCACCCCATGAGCTCGGTGCCCCCCCCGGTAGAGGCTCCACGCTCCGGCAAGTTGCGCGGTGACGGTGTCCTGAATTAGGGGGTGCTAACCGGGCCGACCCGTCTCCTCGATTGGGCTGATGTACCCCCGTACGTGACCAACATGGACTCCGGAGACTGTACATGGGAGACGTGATCGGCGTTGTCTCTACCGAAGACTTGTAGTACACTTCAAGATTTGTCCAGCCGCCTTACTCCTAGATACCGACATTGTAACCCTAGGTACCCTCTCTGGCGTGTATATAAGCCATAGGATTTAGCCCGTAGAGGGGACGTCAACACAACATTGCTTACCTAGCCATTGAAGTTAGACACATATTACGATCTCGAGGTAGATCAACTCTGTACTCGATACATCTCCATCAATATAACAAGAGCAGGACGTAGGGTTTTACCTCCATCGAGAGGGCCCGCACCTGGGTAAACATCGTCTCCATTGTTCCTGTTACCATCGATCCAAGATCCACAGCTCGGGACCCCCTACCCCGAGGTCTACCGGTTTTTACACCGAGACTGGTGCTATCATTGAGAGTTCCGCTGTGTGATCGCCGGAGGGATCGATGGGATCGCCGGTCAACGGCTTTAAACCTGCGGAGCACGTCTTCACATTCGAAGCTTTGGTCTCGCAGACACCTCCACGTAACGTGGAAGCAAACCATGACCCCTCTTCGGCTCCAACGAAGGCCCCCCTCACCGACGAGGGGGTAAAATACTTCCTGGAGAGCAAATCGGATGGCGACCCACTAACGACTGACTCCCAGATCGAATCAGCTAAACCGATAATTACGGATCTACCGTCGGGTGAACGTGACGAGGTTTTGAGCCCGCGGTCCTTAGAGATCGGATCTAGTCCGCTCACCTCTTGTATAGAATATCGCCCCGACGACTCCGGCCCATCCGACATCTGGGACTTAGCCTACGTGCGACAGATCCCTGGTGAGCCGATCCGGCAATACTGGGCCAGGTTCTTGATCGTCAAGAGCAAGATACTAGATTACCAAGACTCTGATATAATCGCCGCTTTCGAGCGTGGATGCAAGGATAAAGGCGTCTTGAACGCCCTCGCCCGCCGTTGCATCCAAACACTCCCTGAATTAACCAACTTGGTGGCACAATTTTGTGCCATTAAAGACACCTGGCGAACCGAGGAGAATACAGACTCGATCTGTGAGGACTACCCGGAACACGACCAGTCGGCACCTCGGCGCGAAAATTACAAATGGAACACCTCAGGTGATCGACCCCGGAAGAAGAGGAGAACCACCGATCACCCCGGAATGGCCCTGGACGGCTTTCTGGGTAAACCATGCCCGATCCACACCGTATTAGTTAACTCCTGCCCAACCCACAGCCTTCGAGACTGTTGGGTGTTGAGGCAGGTGGCCAAAGGGGGACCCGCCCTCTTGGCGGGCACCTCCAGCCACTCTGGACAGACCTCAGATAGAGACGAGGTCCTAATGATTTATGAGACATTTACGTCTAAAAACCAGCGCAAACGGGCCTTACGGGAAATCAACACCGTCCGGCAGGTACCGCCTCGGGGTGCGTGGATAGACACGCCGATCACCTTCACTCAGAATGATCAGCCGAAGTCAGCCCTGGACAGGTGCCCCACCGCGCTAGTCCTCAATCCCATCGTGGACCGCTGCCGCCTCCATAAGGTCCTGATGGATGGAGGCAGCAGCCTGAATTTAATATATGATGACACTCTGGATAAAATGCACATCGATAAATCACGCATAGAACGGAGCACCACTACCTTCAAAGGAATAGTGCTCGGGAGAGAGGCACGCTGCAGTGGAAAGATAACTCTAGATGTAGTCTTCGGGACCTCGGACAATTATCGCTCCGAGGAGATTACGTTCCATGTCGCGCCTTTCAAAAGCGGATACCACGCCATCCTCGGACGGGACGCCTTTTCAAGATTTCAAGCGGTGCCACACTATGGCTACATGAAGCTCAAGATGCCGGGCCCGAAAGGGATCATTACCATTTCGAGCGATCCTGAGAGGGCGCTCAAAGCCGAGAATAAAACGGCGTCCCTCGCCCTCGAGACCCTGGCCGAAACCTTCGCGGCCGAAGAACTAACTGCACTGCGCGCCGAGGTCGACCGGGACGATGTCATCCTCGACAAAAGATCAAAACCTACTTCTTTCAAGCCGGCCGACGAGATTACCAAATTTCAAGTTCACCCCACGGACCGCGCTAAAACGGCGTCCATAGGGGCTAACCTCGACCCAGAAGTTGCCGAAGCCCTACGCACTTTCCTTAAGGAAAACTGGGACATATTCGCCTGGCACCCCTCCGACATGCCTGGGATACCCCGTAGGCTTGCAGAGCATAGCCTAAACATATTGGCAGGCTATAAGCCCGTTAAACAAACACTTCGGCATTTCTCCGAGCCCAAGCATCAAGCAACGGGCGAAGAACTGGCAAAGCTGCTAGAGGCAAGATTCATCAAGGATATAGAACACCCCGACTGGCTAGCCAATTTGGTCATGGTACCAAAAAAGGACAGGTCCTAGCGGTTGTGCGTCGATTTTAAAGACCTCAACAAAGCTTGCCCCAAAGACCCCTTTCCCCTACCCCGTATTGATCAAATTGTGGACGCCACTGCGGGCCACGACGCATTATGCTTCCTAGACGCCTATTCAGGGTATCATCAAATAAAGATGAAGGAATCGGACCAGGCAGCAACATCATTTATTACGCCCTACGGGCCGTTTTGCTTCAATACGATGCCCTTCGGACTAAAGAACGCTGGCGCTATGTACCAGCGTATGATTCAAATGTGCTTGAAAAAACACATCGGAAAAACTATGGAGGCCTACGTAGACGACGTGGTTGTCAAAACTAAACACGTCGACCAACTGGTGGACAACCTCCGCGGTACATTTGCCAGCCTACGGGAATATCAAATAAAACTCAACCTGGAAAAATGCGTTTTCGGGGTTCCGGCTGGCAAAATCCTCGGTTTTATCGTATCTAGCCGAGGAATTGAGGCCAATCTGGCCAAAATTCGAGCCCTGGATCGTTTGGAGATCCCTACAGAGCTCAAGCATGTACAAAAACTAGCGGGCTGCGTAGCAGCCCTAAGCCGTTTTATATCACGGCTTGGAGAAAAAGCTTTACCATTATACATGCTGTTAAAGCAGACCAAAACGTTTAAATGGACCAAGGAGGCTGCGGCGGCCCTGGAAGACATCAAGGCCCTCCTCGCCACCAACCCAATCCTGCCAGCACCAGGCGTTTGCGAACCAATGATATTATACATCTCGGCTACAAACCAGGTGGTTAGCGCAGTCCTCGTGGTCGAACGAGACATGGAAGGTCATAAGTTCTAGGTCCAGAAACCCGTATACTACATGTCCGAGGTCTTAACCCCCTGTAAGACACGTTACCCTCACTATCAAAAGATAGCTTACGCAGTCTTCATGGCATCACGAAAGCTGCGGCACTACTTTCAAGAGTGCGCGGTGACCTTGGCATCCGATGTCCCGTTAAGTGACATAATTAATAATAGAGATGCAATGGGGCACATCACCAAATGGGAAATAGAGCTCCTGCCTTCGAAATTATCTACAAACCACGCCGGGCAATTAAATCCCAGGTGTTGGCAGACTTCGTGGCCGAATGGACCGAAGCCGAACTCCCTCGTGAGTACAGTACCTACTCGCATTGGACAATGTATTTTGATGGCTCCGAAATGCTTGCCGGCCTAGGGGCTGGCGTAGTACTCATGTCCCCCATGGGAGATAACATTAGATATGTACTGCAAATCATGTACACAGACTCCAATAACGCGGCCGAATACGAAGCTCTCTTACACGGACTTCGGATAGTAGTCTCCATGGGCGTTAAACGCCTCGAGGTCCGAGGTGATTCGAACCTCGCCATCTCGCAAATCAATGGCGAGTTCGACGCCAAAGACCCCAAGATGACAGCTTACCGAAATGCCGTCATAAAAATCTCGGCCAGATTCGAGGGGCTGGAATTTCACCATATACCCAAAGATAGCAATCAGGCCGCAGACGTACTCGCCCGGCTGGGCGCAAAGCGGGACAAGGTTCCCGAAAACACCTTCCTCGAGCGGATTTTTAAGCCATCCGTAGTCTGGCAAGACAGCATAGGAACATCGGACTCAACCGATGTCGGGCAACAGGCCCCGCCCGAAAAGGACGATGGTATCATAGGCGGGTCCATGATCCGAAAAACTGATTCAGCGCATGAAGTCATGGTAGTGATCGCACCATGGACTGAACCGCTCCTTGCATACCTACTCTGAAAAGAACTCCCTGATAACCAAGCCGACTCCCGTAGGATCGTAAGACAGTCTAAGGCCTACAAGGTTCATGAAGGGGAAGTTTATAAAATGAGCACAACGGGCATCCTCCAGAGATGCATATCCGAGGAAGAAGGTAAACTCGTACTCCGGGAGATACACTCCGGCATGAGCGGACATCACGCCGCTGCTCGAACCCTGGTCAGCAAGGCTTTTCGAGCCGGTTTCTACTGGCCAACGGCAAGCGCTGATGCCTCGGCGTTAGTACAGCGTTGCCCAGGCTGCCAGGTATTCGCCAAGCAGAGCCACATGCCCTCCACGGCTCTGCGCACCATTCCCATTACATGGCCCTTTGGGGTCTGGGGGCTCAATATGGTTGGGCCACTTAAGGGTGAATCAAGCAAAAATAAATACCTACTCGTTATGGTAGACAAATTCACCAAGTGGATCGAAGCAAAGCCGGTCACCTCGGCTGAGGCCGTCCAGGTCATCGGATTCATTTCGGGGGTAGTCCATCGTTACGGTGTCCCCCACAGTCTGATCACAGACAACGGAACCAACTTCACGGCTACAGAAGTCAAGGTGTGGTGTAAGAAAATGGGCATTAAGCTCGACTACGCGTCCGTCTATCACCCGCAGTCTAATGGGCAGGTGGAGCGAGCCAATGGACTTATCCTTAGTGGAATTAAGCCACGGCTAGTTCGCTCCCTCAAAAAAGCCGATTGCAAATGGGTTGAGGAACTTGATTCCGTATTATGGGGCTTGCGTACAACACCAAACCGGTCGACCGGGTATACCCCGTTTTTTATGGTGTATGGAGCCGAAGCGGTCCTCCCTTGCGACATCATACATGACGCACCTCGGGTGCGCATGTATGAGGAACTGGAGGCCGAACTCGATCGGCAAGATGCCTTAGACGCTCTCGAGGAAGAGCGCAACGTCGCACAGGCTAGATCAGCTATTTATCAACAGCAGGCAAGGCGCTACCACGGTAGAGAAGTCCGTGCCAAAGAATTCAACGTCGGGGATCTTGTAATGAGACTGCACCCCGAAAAACAAAAACACAAGCTCTCCCCTAGATGGGATGGACCGTTCATCATCGACCAAGTGCTCATCGGAGGAACTTATCGAATCCGAGATCCAGAGGACGGCCGATTAGAGCCCCACCCGTGGAACGCGGCGCTACTCCGACGTTTCTATGCATGAAATCAAGTATACGGTCTGTGTAAATAACTTGTGCATTTTCTTTCAATTTAACCTTTTTTCTGCTTTTTTTTATCTTCTCACCTCGGCAAGTTCTTTTATGACCCCGAGGACAATCTAGCATGTTCTTTTCAAAACAATGGCTATTCCGCCCCTTATGTACTATTGTCTCTCGAGCCACTATATGCATCGATTCGCTTTAAGATTTGGCCAAGCTGGGTTGCCTGGCTCCTGTGCTTGCCCTTTACGTTCTCGATATTTCGGCTAGGGGGCAAAGGGAGCACCACTGTGATTGTTACTCCTAGGTCAACCGGTGTAGTACCTCAGACGGATAAAGCCGAAAGCTAGCCTTCTTATAATGCGGATTGGTCGGCTATGACATAGGACTAACGTGGCAAGGGTCTTTTCAAACCCCGACCAGGGGCTTTACCCCCGAGGTCATCCGTCTTCCGACGGGCGTGTTCGACACACTAACCCGAGGAAAGGAACTGTTGGAAGAACTATTTTCCTCGGAAGATGTTTCTTACGTTAAATAGTAATATAACATAACCTTCCATTACCCTCTTGTCTTTCGAGCCGCATTGCCCGATTGCCTGGTCACCTGAAGCATCTGGTCCGATGACCTCGGCCAGTAGTATGGGACACTCCTTGGACTTTCTTCGAGGAGGCGGAAGCCGAAGGCTGGCTGACAGAGTTTTGGCTAAACGGACGGAAAAATTTGACATAGAATACCTCGGTACATAAAGTCATACAATAATTTTCAAGCGCGGTCTAGCCCGTCTATTAGGGTGTCTAAGGCACAATCCTTTTGCGAGAATCGGGCTGCAGGCATTACACTATCATATGCCTGGCTGGTAGGGATCTCTTCCCCATCCGGCCCTAGGGGTCCCACCTCTGCTAATTCCGTTGTCTTCACACCGGTGTAGTGGGTCTTGACCATGGCCCAGGCCTCCCTTGCACCTTCTCGACAAGCTGATACTTTCCACGTCTGGATCCGGCGCCGAGCTCTCTTAAGCTGTTCGGCTAGCGCGGCCATGTCCTCGGGGACCGGCGTCACCTCGGGCCATAAAGCCTGGTGTACATCCTTCATCGCTTTCCGAGCCCCTTCATGCACCTCGGATAGACGAATGCTCATGTCTTCGGACATCGGACCCCGAGAGTCCGGAGGAAGGCCAGTCAAGCATGCTGTCAACAACAACATTTCGAATGTCAAATCTCTTTGGAAAAATTGCATGACAAATATCTGTTGTGCTTTCTAATTTACCATAAATCATGTTGTCCGTTCGCCGATTCTTTGCTTCTGCAGCAGCCAGGCGAGTTTTTTAGCTCTGAATTTCCTGGGCCTGCCGGGCGTTTTCCGCCCTAAGCGCATTCACGTTGCCCGCTCTCTGCGCGACCACATGTTGATTTGCTTGGCGTTGCGCTGCAGCATACGCCAGATCGTCACGGGCCTGTTTTAGATCTCTTTCAAGATGGCCCAGGGCTTCCGCTGCTACAAACGATGCTAGGCGTCAGCTCTGCTTTTTGGACGTTACCTACTTCAAGGAATAAGCACTCACCGTGCGCCTCTCTGGTGAATTTCTTCACCTGCTCAACCTCGGACAGCGCCGCGTCAAGCTGCACCTTCGTTTGGTCTAACGCCGAGGCCAATTGTTCGTTCTTCAAGCGAGCTTCCTGTTATGACAAATCTTGCGGGTTAGCTTTCAAGTCTTGATTCGACCTCAGGGGCTCGTATCAAGCCTTAGGGGCTACTACTATACTTGGTAGTCATATTCGTCTTTAAAAACCTTACTCGCAGCCCTCGCGACAGGACATCCAGCGACTCGTCAAAGGCACCTCAGGTCGCCCCGAGGTACGCGTCCACCGCGCTGAGAGCATTAAGCTCCCTGTCCGAAAAGGCCGGATTATTCAAGGAAGCCTTTCGCCGGCGATAATTCGCGGCGCATTGAACTTCGGACGGAGTGGCCGATGTCGCTGAGTCCTCGGGCTGGGCGGCTCCGGGGTCAACCCTTGCAGGATTTCGGACCTCTGCTTCCTTGGGAGGGGCCGTACCTTCCTCGGCCTCCACATGTGCAGTGGAGAGTGGAGGCTGTCTGAAAATACTCGGCAGTGTTAGAACCCGAAGTGTCTTTTCTATGACATGAAGCTAAATATTACCTAATGACGGATGGAGCACTTTCGTTTGCCCCCGCAACCTCGGCTGGAGCTTCTTGAACTTCTGGCCGAGCCCTTTCCGATGGAGTCGTTTCTCTGTGGAGGCGCTGAGAGCGCCGCCCCTTTGGAGGAGAAGTCAGAAGACTGAGACTGGGGGATGAGGGGCTCTCTTTCGCTTAGAGGAGGGGAGAGTTACCGATGAGGCTGGTCTTGTCCCCGGCGTATCAAGGACGACCTCTACCTTTGAGCCGTCAAGGCCCTCCAGGAAAAAACTCTTCCCTTCATAGATAAGCCCCAGGTCTTCGTCCTCGTGGTAGAGAGGATCTTCTGCACAGCTGTGCAACTCCGGCTCTGGAGCCGGACTACTCACCCCTTCGAGCCAATGCCTCCACTGCTGTTCAACCAATATATAATGGATTGATGATAAGGATCCCGAGGTGAAGCAGGAAAGCCCGAAATAGAGACTTACTATGTCGGCAGGGTTGTAGTACGACAGCTCGTCCTGGAACTGGCGCTTAGCAAACTCCTCGGCTGACCCTTGGTACATGCTGGCTAGCACGGCTTCGAGGGTCATTTGGTCCATAAAAGCCCCCTTGATGGATCAAGAGGCGTCTTCGGACCCGTTATACTCGCACAATAAATGCTGGCGCTGCCAAAGAGGCTGGACTCTCCGGTCTAGAGCCACCGCCATCACATTGATGATGGTAAGACCCGCGCTTGACAGGAACTTAACCTTCGCCGCTAGCCTAGTCACAGCTTCGTCTTCTTCTTGAGCAGAACTCAGTGGCCTCCAGCTGTAACGCTTCCTCGGTGGATCTAATGAGAAGGGCGGAAGGCCTGGCCGGACTGGCTCGTACAATAGGACGTCGGTGATATAGAACCACTCGAAAGGCCAGTAATCGGTTTCCTCCCGAGGTGTACCCACTGGATAGCCAGTCTTGTCGATTCGGCAGACTTCGGCTCCTCCGACCTCGAATAGCTTGTCGGCCAAAGAACGGGGCACGACACAGAAGAACTTCCGCCATAATCCGAAGTGCGCCTGACAACCGAGGTGTAGCTCATAGAGTGCGACGAACCCCGCGATGTGTAGCACCGAATTCGGAGAGAGATGATGTAGCTGTAACCCGTAGAACTCCAGCAAGCCGCGGAGGAATGGGTGGATTGGGAACCCTAAGCCACGAAGGAGGAAAGGTACGAAGCATACCCGCTCGTCCCCTCGTGGCGAGGGGTAATTTTCGGCGTGGGCTTGACCGTCGATGGATGTTAGTCCAGGGCGGGTAGCGGCCTGATCCGCATCCGGTAGGTATCTCTACATCGCCAAACGCTCTAATTGAAGGCGCGCGACGGAGCAGCTCCCCCAGCCCCCCCTATCCGGGCCATGAGGACGCCTTGACGATCCCTTACCGCTCGCCATTGTTTGGGCTCTCGAGCTTGGGTTGGACAAAGAGGGGAATTTCTCGCTGCGGTTGCAAGGGCGCACGGCCAAAAGAAAGGGTAACGCGTCTATTAAGTAAGGGCAGAAAGGGCTGACGCTTCGACGTTTTTCCCATTAAGGGGCCCAACTCCCTAAGCGGCATGATTTTCAACGTCTGACATTGAGTTCTCGGCGAATTCTAAGGGTCGGCCGAGGTCTTTAAAATCCGGTCGAAGAATAAAAGTACGGGAACTTGTCTATCGAGCCAAGACTCCGGAATGTGAAGGGCGTCGACTTTGGCATCGAAGACCAGTTCAGGGGCTAGTGACGGTGTCCTGGATTACGGGGTGCTAACCGGGCTAACCCGTCTCCTCGGTTGGGCCGATGTACCCCCGTACGTGACCAAGATGGACTCCGGAGACTGTACATGGGAGACGTGATCGGCGCTATCTCTACCGAAGACTTGTAGTACACTTCAAGATTTGTCCAGCCGCCTTACTCCTAGATACCGACATTGTAACCCTAGGTACCCTCTCTGGCGTGTATATAAACCATAGGGTTTAGCCCGTAGAGGGGACGTTAACACAACATTGCTTACCTAGCCATAGAAGTTAGACACATATTACGATCTCGAGGTAGATCAACTCCGTACTTGATACATCTCCATCAATATAACAAGAGCAGGACGTAGGGTTTTACCTCCATCGAGAGGGCCCAAACCTGGGTAAACATCGTCTCCATTGTCCCTGTTACCATCGATCCGAGATCCACAGCTCGGGACCCCCTACCCCGAGGTCTGCCGGTTTTAACACCGACACGCGGGCCTTCTGGGAGCCTCTGCCACCCGCGGCGCACGACGGGAGAGCTGGCGTCTCCGCCTCTACCGTCATGACGTCCACCCCTGCAGTGGACACCCCAGGTCAGGAGAGAGGTCGCGAGCGCGCGGCGCTCTCGGGACAGCATAGTGCCAGGCACATAGTCATGTTGGCAACATAAACTTACTGGGGCATAACACTAAGATTCATTACACAACCAAAAAGAGAGCGGCTGTCGTGCCAGGCACATGTCAGCTTGAGGCTGGTGCAGCCCGTGGGGCGCCCTCAGTCGCGTAAAACAAATCACCTTAGCAGGAGGATCCCGGAAGCGATGGTGCGGGAGGCGCGGCAAGGAAGGGCTCGGGCCGCGAGAGGTAATGCTCGAACGCACATGGCGGAGTTGTGCTGGGGAAGCGTCAGGTCACCTGGCGAAGCGTGACGCGGAAGCTCGCCCCTTAGGGTCCAAGGGGCTCCTGACGCCTGGGGGGCTCACGCGAAGCAGGGGGCTCGCGAGGTCCCGGCGTGGCGCGCGCCAGCCTCTGGAAGGTGGTGCCGGCGTTCCTCAGGCCGAAGGGCATGCACGCGCCACCGGTGGCGGAGTCCACGCCCTGGCCGGCAAGCAGCAACAGAAAAGGCTCCTGAAGGCAGGTCTTGTTGAGGCTCGTGAAGTCGACGCACATACGTTCCTTGCCGCCCTTCTTGGGGACGACGACTGGGTTGGCGAGCCATTCTGGATGGCGCACCTCACGGACGACTCCAGCTTCTTGCAGCTTGTGCACTTCTTGAACTATGAACTCTTGCTTCTCGGGCGCCTGGCGCCGTGCTTTTTGCTTGACGGGGCGTGCGCTGGGGCACACCGCTAAGTGGTGCTCGATCACCTCCCTTGGCACACTGGACAAATCAGATGCTTTCCAGGCAAAAACATCCGAATTTGCCTGAAGGAAGGTGACGAGCGCACTTTCCTATGCAGGAGGAAGGCCAGTGCCGATGGTGAAGGCAGGGCCTGAGCCGCTGCCGTCAACCGACACCTTCTTCGTCTCGGCGAGGTCCTGAGAGAACAGCTGCTTCCCTTTTGCGGGAGTGGCCTCAGGAGGCTCGACCGCGTCCTCATCTGCCGGATGGGCAGTCGCAGCAGCCTTGTAGGCGTGCTCAAGGGAGCAGATCGCATCCTTCTTGTTGCAGGAGACGGTGATGATGCCGCTACAGCCGGGCATCTTGAGGACGTTGTAGGCGTGATGAGACACCACCATGAACTTGGCGAGTGCGGGGTAGCCGAGGATGGCATTGTAGGGCAGGCCGATGTGGGCGACGTCGAAGTCAATGAGCTCAGTGTGGTAGTTCTTGCTAGTGCCGAAGGTGACGGGGAGGCGCACCTGCCCCAGAGGCACCATGGAGCCATCGGTTATGCCCGAGAAGGGTCTCGTCGGCATGAGCTGCTCGTAAGGCACCTGGAGCTGCTCGAAGGTCTCAATGGAGATCATGTTAAGGCCGGCGCCTCCGTCGATGAGGGTCTTGGTGACCGCGACGTTGCTGATGGTGGGAGTGCACAGCATGGGGAGTGCGCCTGCGGCGGTCGTGGACTTGGGGTGGTCCTTGGAGTCAAAGGTGATGGCATATTGCGACCACTTGAGGGGTCGTGCGGCCTCTGGCCTCGGGAGGGCGGCGTTCACCTCGTGAGAGAACTGCTTGAAGTGGCGGTTGGACGCAGGAGCCTGAGCTCCGCCGAGGATGCAGGCCACTACGCTAGGCTCCTGGTAGCCCCCAGCGCCCTCATCAGGCTGGTTGACGTCGTTCCTTCGAGGTGGCGGCGGCAGCGGTGGAAGAGCAGCATTGGCCTGAGGGTTTGCCTCACGAGGCTGATTGCGCCAGGCGGCCTCACGAGGCTGGTCGTGCCATCCTTGGCGGAAGTTGCCGTTGCCGCTGCGGCCACCTCCGCGACCGGCGCTGTGGTCGTTGCGGTCACCTCGGCGGCCCAGGCGCTCGTCGTGGAGCAGCTTGAGCTCCTGGCAGTCTTCGGTGCGGTGGGAGCGCGAGTTGTGGTAGGCACAGAGAGGGCGGTCATCTCTCTTGGGCTCGTCATGGTCACGGCCGCGCTTTTGCTCGGGCTCCACCGCAAGCACGACAGGGCCCTTGTGCTTGACGTCCTTGCCTTTGGCCTTAGCGGCGTCGGGCGCCGCATCGGGGTCGTTGTGGACGAAGAGGCAACCCTCTTCAGCCTTGGCGCACTTGTCAGCGAGGTCGAACAACTCAAGCACCGAGTCCAGCTCATCGTTGATGGCGAGCTTCTCGCACATCTTGACGTCCGTGACGCCAGTGGAGAATGCATATATGATGGCCGCGTCAGAGGTGCGCGGGATCTTGTCGCGCACCTGACTGAAGCGCTTGATGTACTTGCGAAGGGTCTCGTCCGGGCGTTGCCGCACATGGCGCAGGTTATTGATGGTGAGGGAGCGGTTGTGCGTGCCCTTGAAGTTGGCGACGAACTGGTTGCAGACCTCGCTCCACGACGAGATGGACGCGCAAAGGAGGTGGCGGGGGAGTGCCATCCGCCACGTCCCCCGCGCGAGACGGCGGAGGGCGGAGCGAGTGGGAGAGCGTCGTAGCGTCCCCGGCAGCATTGACGAGCTCGGTGATGCGACCAAGCCAGGCGTCGTAGCCGGCGTCAGCTGGACAGTAGCGCAGTAGCTCTCGCGCCATGAGCAGCGCGGCCTGTGCGTTCGGCAGCCCACGGCGGGCGAGGGAGGAGGAGGTTGTGGTGGTGCGGCCGTCTGCCTAAACGGAGGGGTGCAGGGAGGAGTCCTGCTGCTCGTGGGCGGCAGGGTCGGTGGCAGCAGCGGCCTCGACACGGCGGCAGTTGTCGCGGCCCACTGGCTCCATCTAGGCAATGCGGCCCGCCCTGCGCTCAACGCGCTCGCGGCGAGTGTCGGCCATGAAGCTGGTGGAGTGGAGGGCGGAGTGGAAGAACAGTAGCGCACCCCTACCTGGCGCGCCAAATGTCGGAACTCGCGCTCCGAGGACCCCAAA
The DNA here is from genome assembly GCA_039707655.1 of Elymus sibiricus. Lineage (NCBI taxonomy): Eukaryota > Viridiplantae > Streptophyta > Magnoliopsida > Poales > Poaceae > Elymus > Elymus sibiricus. The sequence goes on from CM077668.1 coordinate 205,658,178, forward strand.
GGTTCGAATACTGGGGTGAGCTCGGTCCTACCACCTCGTCCCCTACCCCAGCGAAGCTACGGCGAGAGCGCGCCGGCGGGAGCGGGCCGGTGACACGGTGGTTTTACCTAGTTTCGGGCCACCTTGCGGTGTAAAACCCTACTCCTGCTTGGTTGGGATTGCTCTGGTGAGTACAAGCGTACAAGGTGAGGAAGGTGGAATCGATCTCGGGTCTTCTCTACAGCGACACCCTGCCCTCCTTTTATACATGCCTTGGTCCTCATCCCCCGAAAACATTGGCAGGAAGGGTTGCCACACAACGGCAATTTTGAAGGGGGACAGGGGCGCATTCTATCCTGACAAAAAGATGGTCTTCGCCTGCAAAGCGCTTATCCATGACGCGTCGGTGGGCTCGGTGATGACCTCCGCCCTGCGCGTCCACCGTCTTGGTCTCCTTTCACCGATCGGGCAACCTTTGGGGGTTGCTTTGGGAAATGGACTGCTGGCCTTGCTCCCTTAGCACAAAAGGGGAATCCTCTCCATCTGCGCCTGCTGGCGCGGCCTCTATCGCCGTTCGTCGCCGCGCACGTCACCCACATGATGGGCACCAGACCGCGCGACCGAGCCAAACGGGACTCGTCTTGCATATCTTCAGGAGGGTGCCTCGGGAGGCCGCCTCGCGAGATGGCCTCGCGAGGCTCTCGGTGAAGTGGCTAAGTCTTGCTCGCCCGCTCCCTAAGGAGGGGTCCTCAGGAGGCCAGGGCCTCATGAGGGGTCTTGCTTGAGGCGCCCGCTGGTGGGCCACCTGTTGGGCCACCGCCAAGCGTTGTGCTCTGGGCCACGGGCAGACGGGCCAAGGTACCCTGGGTTCCACGGGCCCAACAATTGCAGAACCTGAAGGAGTACAAACGAAGTCTTTGAAAAAGGTGGTGGTACCGGAGAAATCAGATAGCACCCCACTTATATTGGCGACAGAACCAAGGCCACAAAATCTAGGCCCGACTCCAGCAGACTGTACCCATACTGCACTGGCCATACCACTAGCCCCACCACATAGGAACTGCACTCCAGCAAAAGTTATGCCGATTTCAGTTGCCATACCACCAGCCGTACCACAGAAAAATCCCAATCCAGCAAAAAGTACACCAAATCCACAGGCCAAAGACCTATTCCAACTGGAGAGTGCCCCAATTCCTGTAGATTGGAACCCCATTCCAGTTATTCCCAGTTTAAAAGACAATGCTTTCAATGTTGTTAGGAACCATGTGCATATCTTCCCATCATGGGAAGATTATAGTGAAGACAAACACCATTTTCACATCTTCCTGTCGCACTTATGTGTGAGTGCTATTATTCATGGCGATTATTGTCTTGTTTTCTGTTGTTTGAACACATCAATGATTTACATTACATTCTTCTAAACAGGAGAGGGTCAATCTGGATAGTCATGACAAGCAAAGCTTGCTTGTGCTTTTCAAGGACGCGTTGCAGTAGTATCAGTGTTACCTGAGGCAAACACACTTTGATGGCAAGTCTATAAATGAAATTTCGGTGAAGTCTGCTATGCTAAATTTACAAGATATTGCATGGAAAAACCTTGTTATGCACTGGTCTCGTCCCCAGGAAGAGGTACTGTTTATGAGATCACATGACAATTTGAACTCCTACATTTCTGTATGTGCCTTACCGATCTCTTTTGCAGGAAAACTGCTCGAAGAAGAATAACGGTTTGAAATGGACGACAGGATATCACAACTATGCTGCTCGCTGCTTTGCTCTTGTTAGTACCTGCTACCCTGTATCGCTATACTTACATTCATACCTGGTTGATTATGTGACATCTGTGTGCATGATAGCTTGCTTATCCATTGTTCGCTCCAAATTATCAGATCTATATTAATGCTTAAATTAATGTAGAATAAACCCAATGCTTATGAAGAAGTTTAGCTCTGCATTGTTCTTGTAAGTACCTATTGTCCTTTATCACTCTACTTACATTGACAGCTAGTTGTTCATGTACCATCACTCTGCAGCTTATTTCCCCTTGCCCTCCATTTTCTAGACCATATCAGATCTATATTTACTCTTACCAAAATGTTGAATAAACAAATGCTACCGAAGAAGTTTAGCCCTGCATTGCTCTTGTCAGTACCTTTTTGCCTGTACCGCTGTACTTACATTTTTGGCTAGTTGATTATGTAGCATCACTCTGCATCTTAGCTTAAATATTCTCCATTTGTTCCTATATTATCACATCTATATTTACGCTTAACAAAATGTAGAATAAAGGCAATGGTTATGAAGAAGATTCTGTGGTAAACTACTTGAATTGCCCCCCCATCAGTGTAACATCCCCATGTATTAAGCTACAGTGATCACCCTTTTGATAATGCCAAGTCACCATGATTAACAATGCTTGATCATCATTTGAATCATATCTCATTTCAAATTCCAATTCAATTGAGAATTCAAATTTAAAGTGAAATTAAAAGTTGTTCAAATCCAGGAACTAAATAGTTCATAATGTTGCAAATATTCCCAAAACAATTATAAAAATAAAATCAACATTAATTGAATTATTTAAATGACTCTAACATCCTAAAACAGTACCAAAACAACAATGTTTAATCCATTTTTATTTAATTAAAATTCAAATGAAATCATTTTGCATTCAAACCTTTTTCTGGCATTGACATATATTGCCTAGTATTTAATTGGACAAGTCTCACATTTTACAAAAGTCTTTTGGAGCAAAAAGAAAATGCAAACAGAAAAGGAAAAATCAAAACAGAAAAGAAAAAGAATAAAAGAAGGTGGGCACTGTACTAGTGGGCTTCAGTCCAACAGTGCATTTTGGCCTAGCCCGGCGAGGCCTTCTCCTTCCTCTCGCTGGCCAGAAGCCATGGCGCTGGCCGAACGCGCGTGCACCGTCCACCCGCCGATTGCCTCGCTGTCGACCATCCAGCGGTGCCCCACGTTGGATAAGAATGCCCGCAAGCCCCTCGCGAACCCTAGCCCTCCTTTCCCCCTCTCCCTCGCTCGCCATCGAGCTCGCCCGACGCTGCCATGGCCGGACCCCCGTAGATCACGCGTCCCCCGAGCCCCTCTCGCCTCGCCGCCGAGTCCGACGGGACCGCCATCGACTGCTATGTCTCCTGGAGCCACTCGTTGGAGCCGGGAGCCACCGAGTCGAGCCCGACGACCTCTTCTTCCTCCTACGGCCACCGCGACCTCGCCGTCGATTCCGGCTACCTCGCGCCTCCCTCGAGCCCACTGAGCACACCTATAGGCACCTAGTGAGCACCTCTTCCCTTCCCCTCTCTTCTCGCTGTCGAACGCGCGCTCTAACGAGCTCCCCCGTCATGGCCGAACTTCTCGCCGCCCGAGCTCGTCGCCGGCAGCCGTCCGGTGACCAAATGGTCCCGCGCTAGAGTCCGTCGAATTCGCGCTCGCGCATAGACCCCCTCTGCCCTGTTTGTTTGAGCCGTTGCGCGCCGCTGCTGCTGATCCGAGCACCACCCGAACGCCACCGCCGCCGGCGACGTCGTAGCACTCCACTCCGGCCACCCCACGGCCAGCCACCACTGCCATTCGACGCGCGACGCTACGGGCGTTCGAAGCGCCGTCGCACGGGTCCGGGGACCCTCTGTAGTCGATTCCCAACCACCTCCCGTGCGCCTCCGCCGCAAAAGCGCGGTCGCCGGCGTTTAAACGCCGGCCGGCCGACGTGGCTGCCACCTGGCCGCCCTGGGCCACTGACCGCTGGGCCCCACGGGCCCAGTTGACCGAGTTGACTTGGTCAACTCGGCTGACTGGGCAGCACAATCGCTGACATGCGGGCCCGCACTGTTTAAACATTTTTTATAAATAAATAAAAAGCTAATTATTCCATTAATTAAATTAATTAACTAATCAGTCACTGACTAATGGGGCCCACCCCCTAGTTAATCTTTAGTTAGTTTAATTTAACCACTAATTAAGCTACTTTGTATGACATGTGGGTCCCACTGGTCAGGTTTGACCCTGACCAGCCGGGTTTGACCGCTGACGCATTGATGACGTCATGCTGACATCACAGAACATTGTTTTGGATAATTCGGAATTAATAATTAAAATAATTCTAGAAATTCAATAAAACTTTGAAAAATCATATAAAATAAACCGTAACTCGAATAAAAATAATTTATATATGAAAAACGATCAGAAAAATATGATGAATCTGAATATCCTACCCACATACCTGCCACACCCCTCTAACCTACTGAACATGGAACTGTCCCCTCCAGTTTAATATACCGATAATCACCCGGAGCTGGGAGAACACTCTCAGATAATTTCCCGCTCCGACTAACTTGCGTAGTGCTGCATTAGGACACCCCTAGCACCGCATATTGCCATGTCATGCATCCTTGTTGCATTGTTTGCCGTGTATTTATTGTTTCTTCCCCCTCCTTCTCTCCCGATAGACCCCGAGATTGCCGACGACACTGCAGAGTACAACTATGTCGTCGACGACCAGACCCATTCAGTTGAGCTTCCAGGCAAGCAAAACCCCCTTGATCATCCAGATATCACCAACTCTCCCTCTCTATTGCTTGCATTAGAATTGCTTCTGTTGTTGCTCCGATAGCTCCTATTCTGACGCATAGCCTGATTTCGTCGCCTACTATTGATACCTTACCTGCTATCCTATGATGCTTAGTTAGGTATGTTATGATTCATCTGTGGCCCTTCACCCTTGTCCGTTTGCCATGCTTGTTATCGGGCCATGATCACTCTGGGTGATGATCACAGAAATGTTACATTACCGCAATACTTTAAACTGTTAAAGTCGGACCGGCTCTAAGAGTGCCCGCGAGAGAATAATATTAAAGACGGGTCGGCTCCAAGAGCACCCGCGAGTGATATTATGGCAGAACGACAGGGCAGGCGGAGACCACCTAGGAGAGAGGTGGGCCTGGTCCTTGATCATGGTCCGTGTGTTATCAAGTCGGAGCGACAGGGATCCTGTTCGTCTTCGCGAGTTACTAAATACGCCTAACGGATTTGGGTATTTGATCTGAGTAGGCCGCTGGCCTTAAACGCACTACCACCACATGGGATAATGGTTATGGGAGCCTCTACGTCGTATGTATCAGCCGAAAGCTCTTCAGATGTCATAGCTCAGAGATGCAGGCTGATCGTTGGGGTGGGCTGGTTACGTCACTTGTGTATATAGTGTCGCGCCTGGGCCCCGACCAGCCACGTAACGTGCAGGAGTGCAGAGGGCGATGGGCCCAAGACCCCTTCGCACTTAGGATTTAGACCGGCGTGTTGATCTCTCTGCTGAGCCTAGGTAGGACTACGTCGTGTCGATTACCCGAGGCCGGGTATTACCCAGCAAGTGTGTCCGGCCAGATGTAATCGAGCGTGTTGGGTAACAATAGTGCACCCATGCAGGGAAGTTATCTATTCGAATAGCCGTGTCCACGGTAATAGGACGCTCAGAGTTGTATCCTGATCTGCTACAACTACACATGGATATTGTTATAATGCTACACTGTTACTACTGCTCTCGGGATCACTTTCTCACAGGGTAGTCGAGGAAGGATCCCAGGGCATTACTAAAATATGATTGATTATATAATATCGTGTTCTACTCTCTTCTGATGCTGCAAGATTGCTTCAAGATGCTAGTCTTCGATAGGCTAGGCTTCTCCCCCTCTGGTTCCGGCATTTCTGCAGTTTAGTACAAAGATATAGCCCCATTCCTTTGATATCGATGCATACTTAGTATAGTTCTGATGTCAGTCTTGCGAGTACTTTGGATGAGTACTCACGGTTGCTTTGCTATCTATTTTCCCCATACCCGGTTGCTGCGATCAGACGATGGAGCCCAGGAGCAGGAGATCCCCGGAGGCACCTACTACTACGTTGAGCCCGCCGACCAGGAGTAGTTTGGAGGCCCTAGGCAGGAGGCCTTCGCCTTTTCGATCAGTGTCGCTATTATGCTAGCCTTCTTAAGGCAAACTTGACTAACTATGTCTGTACCCAGATAATATTTGCTTGTATGACTTATGTATTCGGGTCCTCGTGACCCCTGGTTTGTAATATGAAGATTTATGTTTAAATTTGAGTTTAGAGTTGTGTGGTGATATCTTCCCGTGAGTCTCCGATCTCGAGCGTGCACGTTTGCGTGTATGATTAGTGCACGGTCGAGCAGGGGCACCACAAGTTGGTATCAGAGCCGACTGCAAGTAGGAAACCCCCTTCCGATTCCTTGGTCAAAGTTGAGTCTAGTCTTTGAAAAAAATTATTTTACTAACATGGCTGTGTGGCTTACGGGCCCACATCCTAATGGGTGGTATTAGGATCTTTTATTCCTCTTCCTTACTCTGGGATTCTACTCTCTCTTCTATTCGGGTTAAAATTTTACTAACTCTGACTCTAGGTTCTCGTGATCACGTCCACCCGGAGCTTTGATTATCTGCAAATTACTTCCTTGAATGCACGATGCAAGAATTCACCCACTGTCATTTGACAATCTTGAAATTTACTCTATTTCAAATTGATCGCTTGTTTCCGCCGCGCCCTGCGATGCAGCTTGTACTTCGGACTTGGGCTCGTGATGCGCCTGGTTTTCCAGCTATCCTGATCGCCCTCCTGACCAGATTGGGCTACCGCTGGTACCCCGAGTACATGGTTTACGACGATTTTCGCGAGTTCAACCAGGAGCAGTATCATGCCGATGTTCGTATCTTTGATCAGCGGGACGACTCTGTCACTGAGTTGCACACTTTTCACGGTATCGGCGTGACGATTGATATGGCAGTCCATGATGCTGCCCATTCTGTTGTCGCACGTCTTCATGGCGAGCATAGTCGCTTGGATGACTCCGAGTTCCGATACATCCCGTATGCCCCTGCTGGAGATGGTACCGGATACTACACAGCTGTCTGTGCCCCTTACGAGCGACGTCGATACGACCCGCAGGTTTTGATTCAGTGCACTCAGGCTCTGGATCGCACTGCCCGGGCTCTTGCTGTCAAGTTGTTTGCCACTCGAGCATGTCTCTACGAGGCTATGACACAGTTGCTACCAGCTGTTCGTGCAAGGATACATCCAGAGTACATCCTTTACCCGTGCAGGACTCAGATGTCTGCAGGTATCGATTAGCCTGCTGTTGGAGGTCACACACCTGCACGTGGACCTCTTCTCCCAGTTCGAGATCGGGTTCTGCATCAGAGTATTCACGGAGCGCAGGACCATTCTGCTGTGGGCACTCATCGTCCGCGCCTGCAGTTACCTGGTTTCAGTGGTTTTCCCCAACGTTGATATAGCCTTTGCTATGTCCCGTTGTTGTATTCCTCACCGCGTGCCTGCGCGCCGCCTAGTATGTCTAGCTATTTAATTTTTCGAACTTATGATGTCCGCGTGTAACCGACTCTGTGTATGGATCTGTATGTCCTAAATAACTACTGTTATGAATCTATTGCACTACTTATTCATTGTCGTGTTACCTCATGCTTGTCTCTAAACTCTTGCGGTTGCTTTTACTAAACTACCCCCTGTTGAAATTTAGCAGGATGGTTAGACCAGGTGGTCGTGGTCGTGGCCGTGGTGCCAACCCTCCACCCCCGCCAGACTATATGGCAGCTATGATGCAGCAATTCGAGCTGAACCGCTAGTTCATGGTTGGAATCATGGCTCAGTTTCCACAACAGAACCAGAATGCTCAGAATCAGCAACCTGCCCCCAATAACTCTACAGGACTTTGTGCGTCTCAGCCCTACTAACTCTGAACAGCCACTGGATGCTGATGACTGGCTTTGCGACATTGCCCTAAAGATGGAATCTGCCAATGTCGCCCCTGACAACCTTGTCACCTTTGCGTCCTACTTCTTGAAGGGTCCCGCTGCTGAATGGTGGGACACCCACAGGCGTTCACTACCTGCTGGGACAGTCATTACTTGGATCGAGTTTCAGACTGCTTTCCGTGCCCGTTACATTCCTCAGGGAATCATGGACCGGAAGAAAACGGAGTTTCGCAACCTCACTCAGGGCAATAGGACTGTCGAAGCTTGTCAGCGGGAATTCCTTAACCTGTCCCGCTATGCTGAAGAAGACATAGCCACTGATGCTCGTAGACAGGAGAAGTTCCGTAATGGACTCCACCCAGACCTCAAGCTTGCACTTGTTGTTCATGACTTCACCGACTTTGCCACCCTCATGAACAAGGCTATCCAGGTTGAGACTGCTCAGATGGAGCACAAGGAGTCACAGAAGCGCTATCGTGACGTTGCCTCATCTTCGAGCTCAGGACAAAGGCGTAAAATCTGGATTCCCAACAGCATGTATCGTCCAGCTGATCCGGCGCTAAGGCCTTCCTATGCGGCACCCCGTCTGCCTCCTCCACCACCAAGGCAGCCAAGAGCTCAAGCTGCTCCACCAAATGCTACTGCTCTTCGTCCTGAAGATGGTCTGTGTTTCAAGTGTCACCGCCCAGGTCACCGTGCCAAAGACTACCGCCAGAGTCAGAATCAGTTGGCACTTCCTCCCACTGGCCATGGAAGTGGCCGTGGTAACAACCAGACCCGCAACTATAACCCTGGGTCTTCTGCTTATGGTCGTGGACAGGCTTACCACGTTGATATTGAAGAAGTTCAGGATCAACATGATACTGTGATGGGTACCCTTCTCGTTAACTCAGTACCCGCTTCTGTTTTATTTGATCCAGGAGCATCGCATTCATTCATGACAGAAGCATTTGCATTAGCACATGACATTGCATTTCAAAAGATGAACCTACCAATAGTTGTCCGCACCCCTGGAGGCCAGTGTCAAACCACCATGATGGCACACAATGTCACTGTTGAAATAGAAGGATTTGAATTCCTTGTTTCACCCATCATCTTGAAAACTTCCACGATATACCTCATTCTAGGAATGGATTGGTTGAAAGCTCACATTGCTTCGATCAATTGTGCCACCAAAGTCGTCCAACTCCTTCACCCCTCCGACGAGATAGTGAACTACACCGCCCGAGTTGTCAGGAATGCCGAAGCTCAGATATATGCTCTAAATGCTTTGAACGCTTCACCTCTTGAGGGAATTGAGAACATTCCAGTCGTTCGTGATTTTTCAGACGTGTTTCCAGAAGAACTTCCAGGAATACCCCCTGTTAGAGCCGTTGAATTCGTCATCGACTTGAAACCAGTCACCACTCCTATTGCTAAACGTCCCTATAAGATGCCGCCACATGAATTCCTTGAGCTTAAGGAGGAGATTGACAGATCACTTCGTAAAGGCTTCATCCGTCCAAGTTCCTCTGCTTGGGGAGCACCTTCTCTCTTTGTTAAGAAGAAGGATGGAACTAACCATTTAGTCCAGGACTATCGGCCTATTAACCAAGCAACAATCCAGAACAAATATCCACTTCCCCGGATCAACGATCTTTATGATCAACTTGCTGGATCCTCTGTGTTCTCTAAACTCGATTTAAGGTTGGGTTACCATCATATCCGAGTTCGGAAAGAGGATATTCCGAAGACCGCCTTCGTTACCCGTTATGGATCATACGAGTATACTGTCATGTCCTTCGGATTGACTAATGCTCAGGCAACCTTCTCTCGATTGATGAACTATATCTTCATGGACTACCTCGACAAATTCGTCATGGTTTATTTGGATGATATCCTTATATTTTCCAAGAATGAAGAAGAACACGCCGAACATCTTCGACTTGTATTGGAGAAACTTCGAGAACATCAACTGTATGCCAAATTTTCCAAATGTGAATTCTGGTTATCTGAGGTGACTTATCTTGGTCATGTGATTTCCAAAGATGGCATTGTTGTTAACCCAGAACGAGTTCAGGCTATTCTTGACTGGACTCCCCTGAAGAATGTTAAGCAAGTCAGAAGTTTTCTCGGTCTTGCCAGCTATTGCCGCCGTTTCATCGAGAACTTCTCCAAGATTGCTAAGCCACTGACTGATTTGCTTCACAAAGGCAAGAAGTTTGAGTGGACGGAAAAGTGCCATGAAAGTTTTCAGACACTTAAAGATAAGTTGACATCTGCCCCAGTGCAAGCTCCCCCTGATTCCCGCAAGGACTTTGTGATATATTGCGACGCATCCCGTCAAGGATTAGGTTGTGTCCTAATGCAAGAGCGTAAGGTAATTTCTTATGGCTCTCGTCAGTTGCGTCCTCACGAAGATAAGTATCCAACACATGATCTCGATTTAGCAGCAGTTATCTATGCTCTAAAGCTGTGGCGACATTACCTTCTCGGTAATCGTTGCGAGATATACACGGACCACCAAAGTCTGAAGTATCTGTATACTCAACCAGATTTGAACCTCCGTCAACAAAGATGGCTCGAGACAATAGCTGACTATGACATGGATATTTCTTATACCCCTGGCAAGGCTAATGTAATGGCCGATGCCTTGAGTCGCAAGTCTTATTGCAACAACCTCATGGTTCAGCAAGCACAACCCCTTCTCTATGAAGAACTTCGCAAGTTGAACCTTCACATTGTCCCACAGGGTCATCTCAATACGCTGGTTGTTGAACCAGACCTCGAGGACCTCATCAAGCATATACAGAAAGCTGACTCTGAGGTTGAGAAGATTAAGCGCGATCTCGCAAAAGGAAAGCCCTCATTCTTCACTATTGATGATGATGGCACCTTGTTCTTCAAAAATCGCTTAGTGGTTCCTAGAAAGGACAACCTGGATCTGACTCTGCGCGTCATGAAAGAAGCTCATGATACACCTCTTTCAATTGACCCTGGTAGTACCAAGATGTACCAAGACATTCGACAGAGATATTGGTGGCCTGATATGAAGCGAGACATTGCTCGTTATGTTGCTGAGTGTGACGTTTGCCGTCGCATCAAAGCAGAACATCAAAGGCCTGCTGGAACTCTGCAACCACTTGCTATTCCTGAATGGAAATGGGACAAAGTCGAAATGGATTTCATTACTGGTTTTCCCAGATCGCAGAAGGGTCATGATGCTATTTTTGTCATCATTGACCGATTCTCAAAGGTTGCTCACTTTCTTCCTGTCAAGGAGACGATCACTGCTAGTCAGTTAGCAAACTTATATGTTTCCAGAATTGTGTCACTTCACGGTGTTCTGTTGGAGATCAGCTCAGACCATGGCAGCCTCTTTACCTCCAGATTTTGGAACAGTTTCCTGGAAGCTATGGGAACTCATCTGTCCTTCAGCACCGCTTTTCACCCCCAGTCCCAGGGACAAGTTGAACGAGTCAATCAAGTGCTTGAAGATATGCTTCGAGCTTGCGTCATCTCATTCGGTAAGAAATGGGAGGAATCTCTCCCATATGCTGAATTATCATACAATAATAGCTATCAGGCTAGTTTGAAGATGGCACCCTTTGAAGTTCTCTATGGACGTAAGTGCCGAACCCCTCTGAATTGGTCAGAAACTGGGGAACGACCACTCTTCGGTCCGGACATTATCCAAGAAGCTGAAGAACAAGTCCGCATTGTCCGTGAACATTTGAAAGTTGCTCAGTCTCTTCAGAAGAGCAATTATGACCGCAAACACCAGGTAATGGTCTATCAACCTGGCGAACAAGTTTACCTTCGTGTCACTCCGATGAAGGGCACTCATCGATTTGGAATCAAGGGCAAGTTAGCTCCTCGCTACATTGGCCCGTTTCGTATCCTCGCCCGACGAGGAGAAGTGGCATATCAATTGGAATTGCCGCCAAACCTTTCTCAAGTTCGTGATGTCTTCCATGTGTCGCAACTCCGTCGCTGCTTCAAGGATCCTATCCGAGCAGTGGATCATGAAACGCTTGAGCTACAAGAGGATCTTTCTTATCAAGAGTATCCGATCCGCATCCTTGATCAAGCTGAACGTCGAACCCGTCAGAAGGCAATCAAGTTCCTTAAAGTTCAGTGGTCGAATCATTCTGAAGATGAAGCCACTTGGGAACGTGAAGATCGTCTTCGTGAAGAATACCCCGCTCTCTTTCAGCCTACCTCTTAATTCTCGGGACGAGAATTTCATTTAGAGGAGGAGAATTGTAACATCCCCATGTATTAAGCTACAGTGATCACCCTTTTGATAATGCCAAGTCACCATGATTAACAGTGCTTGATCATCATTTGAATCATATCTCATTTCAAATTCCAATTCAATTGAGAATTCAAATTTAAAGTGAAATTAAAAGTTGTTCAAATCCAGGAACTAAATAGTTCATAATGTTGCAAATATTCCCAAGGCAATTATAAAAATAAAATCCACATTAATTGAATTATTTAAATGACTCTAACATCCTAAAACAGTACCAAAACAGCAATGTTTAATCCATTTTTATTTAATTAAAATTCAAATGAAATCATTTTGCATTCAAACCTTTTTCTCGCATTGACATATATTGCCTAGTATTTAATTGGACAAGTCTCACATTTTACAAAAGTCTTTTGGAGCAAAAAGGAAATGCTAATAGAAAAGGAAAAATCAAAACAGAAAAGAAAAAGAATAAAAGAAGGTGGGCACTGTACTAGTGGGCTTAAGTCCAACATTGCATTTTAGCCCAGCCCGGCGAGGCCTTCTCCTTCCTCTCGTTGGCCAGAAGCCATGGCGCTAGCCGAACGCGCGTGCGCCGTGCACCCGCCGATTGAATCGCTGTCGACCATCCAGCGGTGCCCCACGCTGGATAAGAACGCCCGCAAGCCCCTGGCGAACCCTAGCCCTCCTTTCCCCCTCTCCCTCGCTCGCCATCGAGCTCGCCCGACGCTGCCATGGACGGACCCCCGTAGATCACGCGTCACCCGAGCCCCTCTCGCCTCACCGCCGAGTCCGACGGGACCACCATCGACTACTACATCTCCTGGAGCCACTCATTGGAGCCGGGAGCCACCGAGTCGAGCCCGACGACCTCTTCTTCCTCCTACGGCCACCGCGACCTCGCCGTCAATTCCGGCTACCTCGCGCCTCCCCCGAGCCCACTGAGCACACCTACAGGCGCCCAATGAGCACCTCTTCCCTTCCCCTCTCTTCTCGCTGTTGAACGCGCGCTCTAACGAGCTCCCCCGTCATGGCCGAACTTCTTGCCGCCCGAGCTCGTCGCCGGCAGCCGTCCGGTGACCAAATGGTCCCGCGCTGGAGTCCATCGAGTTCGCGCTCGCGCATAGACCCCCTCTGCCCCGTTTGTTTGAGCCATTGCGCGCCGCTGCTGCTGATCCGAGCACCACCCGAACGCCACCGCCGCCGGCGACGTCGTAGCACTCCACTCCGGCCATCCCACGGCCAGCCACCACTGCCATTCGACGCGCGACGCTGCGGGCGTTCAAACGCGCCGTCGCACGGGTCCGGGGACCCTCTGTAGCCGATTCCTGACCACCTCCCGTGCGCCTCCGCCGCAAAAGCGCGGTCGCCGGTGTTTAAACGCCGGCCGGCCGACGTGGCTGCCACCTGGCCGCCCTGGGCCACTGACCACTGGGCCCCACGGGCCCAGTTGACCGAGTTGACTTGGTCAACTCGGCTGACTGGGCAGCACAGTCGCTGACATGCGGGCCCACACTGTTTAAACATTTTTGATAAATAAATAAAAAGCTAATTATTCCGTTAATTAAATTAATTAACTAATCAGTCACTGACTAATGGGGCCCACCCCCCTAATTAATCATTAGTTAGTTTAATTTAACCACTAATTAAGCTACTGTGTATGACATGTGGGTCCCATTGGTCAGGTTTGACCCTGACCAGCCGGGTTTGACCGCTGACGCATTGATGACGTCATGCTGGCGTCACAGAACACTGTTTTGGATAATTCGGAATTAATAATTAAAATAATTCCAAAAATTCAAGAAAACTTTGAAAAATCATATAAAATAAACCGTAACTCGGATGAAAATAATTTATATATGAAAAACGATCAGAAAAATATGACGAATCCGAATATCCTACCCACATACCTACCACACCCCTCTAACCTACTGAACATGGAACCGTCCCCTCCGGTTTAATATACCGATAATCACCCGGAGCTGGGAGAACACTCTCGGATAATTTCCCGCTCCGACTAACTTGCGTAGTGCTGCATTAGGACACCCCTAGCACCGCATATTGCCATGTCATGCATCCTTGTTGCATTGTTTGTCGTGTATTTATTGTTTCTTCCCCCTCCTTCTCTCCCGATAGACCCCGAGACTGCCGACGACACTGCAGAGTACGACTACGTCGTCGACGACCAGACCCATTCAGCTGAGCTTCCAGGCAAGCAAAACCCTCTTGATCATCCAGATATCACCAACTCTCCCTCTCTATTGCTTGCATTAGAATTGCTTCTGTTGTTGCTCCGATAGCTCCTATTCTGATGCATAGCCTGATTTCGTCGCCTACTATTGATACCTTACCTGCTATCCTATGATGCGTAGTTAGGTATGTTATGATTCATCTGTGGCCCTTCACCCTTGTCCGTTTGCCATGCTTGTTATCGGGCCATGATCACTCTGGGTGATGATCATGGAAATGTTACATTACAGCAATACTTTAAACTGTTAAAGTCGGGCCGGCTCCAAGAGTGCCCGCGAGAGAATAATATTAAAGACGGGTCGGCTCCAAGAGCACCCGCGAGTGATATTATGGCGGAACGACAGGGCAGGCGGAGACCACCTAGGAGAGAGGTGGGCCTGGTCCTTGATCATGGTCCCTGTGTTATCAAGTCGGAGCGACAGGGATCCTGTTCGTCTTCGCGAGTTACTAAATACGCCTAACGGATTTGGGTATTTGATCTAAGTAAGCCACTGGCCTTAAACGCACTACCACCACATGGGATAATGGTTATGGGACCCTCTACGTCGTATGTATCAGCCGAAAGCTCTTCAGATGTCACAGCTCAGAGATGCGGGCTGATCGTTGGGGTGGGCTGGTTACGTCACTTGTGTATATAGTGTCGCGCCTGGGCCCCGACCAGCCACGTAACGTGCAGGAGTGCAGAGGGCGATGGGCCCAAGACCCCTTCGCACTTAGGATTTAGACCGGCGTGTTGACCTCTCTACTGAGCCTAGGTAGGACTACGTCGTGTCGATTACCCGAGGCCGGGTATTACCCAGCAAGTGTGTCCGTCCAGATGTAATCGAGCGTGTTGGGTAACAGTAGTGCACCCATGCAGGGAAGTTATCTATTTGAATAGCCGTGTCCACGGTAATAGGACGCTCAGAGTTGTATCCTGATCTGCTACAAGTACACATGGATACTGTTATAATGCTACACTGTTACTACTGCTCTCGGGATCACTTTCTCACAGGGTAGTCGAGGAAGGGCCCCAGGGCATTACTAAAATATGATTGATTATATAATATCGTGTTCTACTCTCTTCTGATGCTGCAAGATTGCTTCAAGATGCTAGTCTTCGATAGGCTAGGCGTCTCCCCCTCTGATTCCGGCATTTCTGCAGTTTAGTCCAAAGATATAGCCCCATTCCTTTGATATCGATGCATACTTAGTATAGTTCTGGTGTCAGTCTTGCGAGTACTTTGGATGAGTACTCACGGTTGCTTTGCTATCTCTTTTCCCCATTCCCGGTTGCTGTGATCAGACGACGGAGCCCAGGAGCAGGAGATCCCCGGAGGCACCTACTACTACGTTGAGCCCGCCGACCAGGAGTAGTTTGGAGGCCCTAGGCAGGAGGCCTTCGCCTTTTCGATCAGTGTCGCTGTTATGCTAGCCTTCTTAAGGCAAACTTGACTAACTATGTCTGTACCCAGATAATATTTGCTTGTATGACTTATGTATTCGGGTCCTCGTGACCCTTGGTTTGTAATATGAAGATTTATGTTTAAATTTGAGTTTAGAGTTGTGTGGTGATATCTTCCCGTGAGTCTCCGATCTCGAGCGTGCACATTTGCGTGTATGATTAGTGCACGGTCAAGCAGGGGCGCCACAAGTTGGTATCAGAGCCGACTGCTTGTAGGAAGCCCCCTTTCGATTCCTTGGTCAAAGTTGAGTCTAGTCTTTGAAAAAAACTATTTAACTAACATGGCTGTGTGGCTTACGGGCCCACATCCTAATGGGTGGTATTAGGATCTTTTATTCCTCTTCCTTACTCTGGGATTCTACTCTCTCTTCTATTCGTGTTAAAAATTTACTAACTCTGACTCTAGGTTCTCGTGATCACGTCCACACGGAGCTTTGATTATCTGCAAATTACTTCCTTGAATGCACGATGCAAGAATTCACCCACTGTCATTTGACAATCTTGAAATTTCCTCTATTTCAGATGGATCACTTGTTTCCGTCGCACCCTGCGACGCAGCTTGTCCTTCGGACTTGGGCTCGTGATGCGCCTGGTTTTCCAACTATCCTGATCACCCTCCTGACCAGATTGGGCTACCGCTGGTACCCCGAGTACATGGTTTACGACGATTTTTGCGAGTTTAACCAGGAGCAGTATCATGCCGATGTTCGTATCTTTGATCAGCGGGACGACTCTGTCACTGAGTTGCACACTTTTCACGGTATCGGCGTGACGATTGATATGGCAGTCCATGATGCTGCCCATTCTGCTGTCGCACGTCTTCGTGGCGAGCATAGTCGCTTGGATGACTCCGAGTTCCGATACATCCCGTATGCCCCTGCTGGAGATGGTACCGGATACTACACAACTGTCTGTGCCCCTTACGAGCGACGTCGATACGACCCGCAGGTTTTGATTCAGTGCACTCAGGCTCTGGATCGCACTACCCGGGCTCTTGTCGTCGAGTTGTTTGCCACTCGAGCACGTCTCTACGAGGCTATGACACAGTTGCTACCAGCTGTTCGTGCAGGGATACATCCAGAGTACATCCTTTACCCACGCAGGACTCAGATGCCTGCAGGTATCGATTGGCCTGCTGTTGGAGGTCACACACTTGCACGTGGACCTCTTCTCCCAGTTCGAGATCGGGTTATGCATCAGAGTATTCACGGAGCGCAGGACCATTCTGCTGTGGGCACTCATCGTCCGCGCCTGCAGTTACCTGGTTTCAGTGGTTTTCCCCGACGTTGATGTAGCCTTTGCTATGTCTCATTGTTGTATTCCTCACCGCGTGCCTGCGCGCCGCCTAGTGTGTCTAGCTGTTTAATTTTCCGAACTTATGTTGTCCGCGTGTAACCGACTCTATGTATGGATCTGTATGTCCAAAATGACTACTGTTATGAATCTATTGCACTACTTATTCATTGTCGTGTTACCTCATGCTTGTCTCTAAACACTCTCTTCTGATGCTGCAAGATTGCTTCAAGATGCTAGTCTTCTATAGGCTAGGCCTCTCCCCCTCTAATTTTGGCATTTCTGCAATTTAGTCCAAAGATATAGCCCCATTCCTTTGATACCGATGCATACTTAGTATAGTTCTGATGTCAGTCTTGCGAGTACTTTGGATGAGTACTCACGGTTGCTTTGCTATCTCTTTTCCCCATACCCGGTTGCTGTGATCAGACGACGGAGCCCAGGAGCAGGAGATCCCCGGAGGCACCTACTACTACGTTGAGCCCGCCGACCAGCAGTAGTTCGGAGGCCCTAGGCACGAGGCCTTCGCCTTTTTGATCAGTGTCGCTCTTATGCTAGCCTTCTTAAGGCAAACTTGACTAACTATGTCTGTACCCAGATAATATTTGCTTGTATGACTTATGTATTCGGGTCCTCGTGACCCCTGGTTTGTAATATGAAGATTTATGTTTAACTTTGAGATTAGAGTTGTGTTGTGATATCTTCCCATGAGTCTCTGATCTCGAGCGTGTATGATTAGTGCACGGTCGAGCAGGGGTGCCACAATCAGCATGGACAAGGGCTTTATAGAGCCCGTCTTCACTACTAACGTAAGTTTGTCCTTCTTGAGCCTTCAAACTTTGTTGCGTATATTTGGATAGGCATGACAGCAACTGCTGTTTATTTTTCGCGTTTGCATCATATTGCATGTTTAAAGTTTCTTATGAAGAAGTTCATAAACATAAGTTTGTCCTTCTCAATTTCAGTTTTTAGTTGTACGACCAAGATCCTTATTCATACCATGTAAATGAAACTAAACAGAGCAAGTGATCTTCTTTAGAGTGTATGCATGCTTGTGTTCTTGATCTGTAATCCAGGGGTGTGGTGAAACTACCCACTCGAGCACAATGTCATATCATGCTATGTCTTAACTATGAACTATGCCATATTTTGTTAATGTTATTTAAATCATGTCTCTTTAGTTGCCAATCTGAAATGGGATTAATTGACAGCACACTGACCATTGATGCTTATACGTTCTTTAGCTCCGCATGTATGCTTGTGTTCTTGATCTGTAATCAAGTGGTGTGGTGAAGCTGGCCACTCCTGCACAATGCCATATCCTACCATGTCTTAACTATGAACAATGCCATATGATGTTAATGCTATTTTAAACCATGTCTCTTTATTTGCCCATAAGAAATGGGATGAATTGACATCACTGATGCTTATACGTGCAAAACCTGTTATCTGTTTTCTTGTTTGTCTTTCAGAGTGATATCTCTGATGCCAGGAAGAACTGCCACAATGATAGTGAGACAAACCCATTGCTTGTCCCTCTAACATATATTGCAGGGAAGAAGGCAACACATCTTGGGGATAGCGATACAACCCCAAAGTCATGTCTTGATGTAGTGTCGAAGTTACTCGCTAATAGCAGTGACACAAGCTCGATGAAGTCGCCGCCTGAAACTGTTCGACTTCTTCAGTCTCAAATTCAAGCAGAAAGACATGCTTCAGCTCAACTCCTACTGGAACTCCAATCTCTATGGAAGATTAACCAAAAGTACAGGACGTCTATTGATGCTATGCAGCTAGAGTTGGAGGATATAAGCGTCAAACAAGCGCAGTCTCATCAGCTTGCTTAGCTGCTTGCGCTGCAGCTCCCGGGCAGAGCTAACCTTTCTTGAACTGTGTTGAAGTGTTGTCGGTTCTGTATATTATTTTGTCGGCGTGTTTATTTGCAGTGGTGGCGACCTTTGATGCCCAGTGTATGTAATCTGCTGTCTGGTTGCGCTTTATTATCACTGGCGGCGAACTTTAATGCCCAGTGGATGTAATATGCCATAATATTTTTGTTGTATAGTCTAGGTTAATTCTTAGTCATGATGCTGTAATTTATTTACTGTATATGCTGTCGTCACTCTCTGAAAAAGCCGTAAGCTTCGACCGAGCGCAATGGGCCAAATCGTTAGGTTTATATAAAAAAATTACGGTACAAAAACTGGCAGGCCCACCAATTGCTATAAATGGGCCGAATCATGGGCCCACAATCATCTAGGGCGCCTAGACTTAAACTAGCCCACTATTAGTTTTGGGCCTTTTATAGGCTGAGTAAACCGCTTGCCTTAGATGGGCCACAAAATACAATGGGCTTTTAACAAGCAAAATCGGAGCGCAATATGGGCCATAAACGGGCCAATTTGGGAACGAACGGTTTAAGGGCCCGTAGCATAACGGGCTGTTAACAGGCTGAAAGTCATGACAGGCCTAATTCTATCGACAGGTATAACGGGTTGTTAATGAGCCAGAATACATGACGGGCTGAAAATGGCCTAATGGGTTAACAAACCACAAACGGGCCGATTGTAACCACGGGCTGAATATGGCCCATTAGCATAACAGGCCAGTAACGGACCGTAAGTAATCGAGGGCCGGAAATGAGCCCAAGAATTTATGGGCCCTTAGAAGGCCGAAAGAGAACACGGGCTGGAAACGGCCCAACTGAATCATGGGCCCTTAAATGGGCTCAAAGCAGTTCACTATTCATGATGGGCTTGATTCACCACGGGCCGTCAATGGGCCCAGAGATGCAAAAGGCCTCATATGGGACAAAAGACTTCACGGGCCATAGATGGGTCGAAAGTGACAATGGGTTGGAATCATATGGGACGGCCCACATGTCGCTATTGGGTCGAATTTTTAAAGGCCATAACGGGCTGTGAGTACCCGGGCCGTAAATGGGCTGTATGCAAACAGGCCGATAACAGGCTTTCCATGGGCCGGCCCGTTAACTTTTGACCAAGTCAAACGGGCTGAACTTTATAACCTAAATGGGCCACTGTTGGGCCGTGCCACGTGTCACTGTTCCATAGGCGCGTCTCGTGCAATGAATGGACGACATCTATCGCAACGCCGACCCGACACGTGGATCAGTTGGCCAATGAGAATTTTACACGTGGAAAATCCCCATTGGTCAGGGTTGTTAACGGGTTATCGGATCCAAACCGGAACCCGATAGCTTAACGGCGACCCGTTACGGTGGATGCCCGTGTCGGTTACCCTTGACGAAAACACTTCTATGACACGACATTTATCGTCATGGAAGTGGACACTTCCGTGATGATAATTTCAGTATTGTCATGGAACACTTCTACGACAGCATAGGTATGACTATCTTGATTCTGTCATAAAATTGTCACGGATGTACATGCATGACAGAAAACTTGACCTACTGTGACAAAGACGTGTCATCACGGAAGTGTTTTTTTTTTGTAGTGAAACTAATCTCAATGGTACAAAGAAGGCTGAACAAAGCCTATGCATTATGTTAAAGCTATCAGGACAAGACAAACACCTGATGGAGGACCTGAAGCCATCACAACACCCCTTCCTGCTACAGGATATTCGAAAAACTAGATCCACCTGACAAACACAAAGACACAAAATCATTCAAGTTAGAAACAAAATACTAGTGAAGCAAAAAAACAACAAGAACCACTTCAATAAGGGAAGTTGGCTACGGTCTAAGACCTAAATCCACACGCATGGATGCCTACGAACTAAATCACCGCTCAAATTAAAGCATCACAACCACTAGCCTACAAGGTGATGACTACAAACACACAGGAAATGGAAAAACCATAGATGCCGAAGCAAAAATCTTCGAGAAGGATAGGCATGCGCAGCATCTAAGAACCCTAGAGACGAAACCTACCGAGACATGGATGCTAGCATCAGCAAAAAAAGGGGGACGCGATGGGACATCGCACACACACATGGGCACAGAATGAAGAGGAAACTGGCTGGATCTATGAAAATAAGAGGGGGTGTGGGAGCGAAGCATCAGTTACCTCAACTGGCTCTCTGGCCGGCAGTAATGCACGAGCGTGCGGCAGTTCCTCCACCCCACGACGCAGGGAGCAGTTCTGCGCAGAGCACCCATTACCAGGTCCAATTCAAGGGAGATAAGAGAGGAGAGACGGGACGGGGGAGAAGAAATAGGGGAGGCGGCGGCGGTTCCTCAACCCCGCGACGACAGGAGAAGTTGCCGAGGGGAACGCGGGGCGCTGGTAGGGGAGGGGCAACGTGAGGTGAAGAAGAGATGGAGGGGATTTCTGACAGTGGACAGAAGGAAAAGGGGAGGAGCGCGGCGGATAAATAAATTAAGCTACTACATCCACTACAATATAAATGCTACAATAAAACACTCATTAAAATTAAGAAAACAATCAGACAACAAACTACATGTAATAATAAAGACTTAAATCACTCTTTATACAAGAAACTACTGCCACAAACTTGAAGGGGAAAAATAACAAGGCTGAACAAAAATATCTATGTACTACTAAAAAGATATAACAAAAAGGTAAAGAAAACAAAATACACGAACTCAAAACAAATAACAGAAACCTTGCACTTGCCTCCGCATGCAACGTCGGCGACAAGCCACATTGTGATCTGCTCCAACTCATTCTGTACTCAGCATCGCAATGCGTCCCCACGGGCACACCCGAGTTTGCATCACTCTACCACAGAAGGAGAAGACACAAATAAGTTCAAACACGCCAACAAAGCAAAAGTCCAACTAGACCTGATGGCAAAACATAAAAACAATGAACAAAAGGCTTAAAGAAGTTCAAATTTATAAACAATGAAGTCCAACTACACCTGAAGACACAAATCAAACACAAACACAACAAAATAAGTTCAAAATCATCGGCACGTTAAATCCAACTACGCCAACACCCAACTCAACATAAAAGAAGTTCAAACCCACTCACGCGTTAACTACAACTTTCAATAGAAACCAAACTACATCACGGACTCGCCTCCGCATGCGACGCCATGACACGCCACGTCATCGCATGCTCCGGCTCGTTCTTGGCTCGGCCTCGCCGGGGGGTCCCCGCGGACTCGCATCCGCTCGCCACGGGCCCCCCCAGCTCGGCCTCGTGCTAATGCGACAATATGCTTGGTTGATAGGCGCAGTGCGGTTATTCTGTTTACCCCCCTCACGCACCCCCACCCCCTAAAATAGATAGTGGGGTCACGAATGTCACGGACCCGCCTTCGCATGCGACGCCATGGCATGGTGCGTCGTCGCCTGCTCCGGCACGTTCCTCGCTCGGCCTCACCGGTGGGTCCCTGCGGACTCGCATCAGGTCACCGCGGGGCCCCACGGCTCGGCCTCGTGCTAACGCGGCATGCGCTTGGTTGACAGGCGCAGTTCAGATTTAAATAATAGAGAAGTTCAATGTTTATTACAAAAACATAGTTTGTGGAAAAAAATAGAGAAGTTCAATTTTTTTTACAAAAAAGGGGTTTACCCCATTTAAAAAAATAGAAGTTCAAATTTAAATAACAGGGGAGGATCGATCTTTATTGGAAAACTTGGATTTTACTTCCTAATTAAACAATAAATAACAAAGTTCAAATTAAGAAAAATAGAGGAGTTCAAAATGATATAAAAAAATGGATTGTTCCCGTTTCTATAAAAAAAATAAAGGTTCAAATTTAAAATAAAAAAACTGGTTGTTCATTAAAAAAAATAAGGGTCAAATTAAAATACACATAACAGCTTTAAAATAATGAAGTTCATTTAAAAAAAAAGATCAATTCCATAATTATATTTAAATCCAAAAAATTGTTTAATCCAAATTAAAATAATGTAGTTCAAATTAGAAAGACACAGAAGTTTGAAGTTTTTAAAACCTTGGATTCACATGTTCAAAAAAACCTCATTATTGAAGTTTCCCACACACAAAAAAATTGTAAGTTCAGCATGAGTAGCTACTGAAGTTCTACTACTTTTCGTAGTACGAAAATAGGTAGACAAAAAGAGGATATGTGTGTCTATGGCCCAGTTCCACAATTGCACATGGGAGGAGTGTGAAAACAAACCAGCCATGAAATTTTTTATGAAAAAGGCAAAAAAAAAAAGATCATACTGCTGCATCACCTAAAAGATGTGAAAAATCTCAGAAGTTCAAATATAAATGAAATAGAAGTCCAACTTCTACAACAGACCGTGATTGATCGAAAAACTACCCACGATAGAATTCGCTTCGCAGCTCTAATCATTTGTGTCTACTACAACACATCCGCCAACATTTCGGAGGCTATCCTACTCCCTGCTAAAATCAAATTGATGCGCCACCACTCTGTCCATTGGAAGAACCATGGGTTGAACCGTGGCGGGCGGAACAAGATCCGATCGGCCAATAACATGAGTGTATGGACCCGCCCGACCAAAATTAATGAATTAGGTTAGTTTAAATTTCAATATAGTATGCAGATCGACCGCCAATTTTGAGAGAAAAACAAAAAATCTACAGAAGCGGCTCCAACCACACCGGCGGGCGAAGAACAGACCTCCAAACCAAAATCTGAGAGAAATAACCGTAAAATGAACACAAAGGGCACGCTAAAACCCAATTGCGATCTTGTTAGGCGTTCACGAGTGATTCCTGCCTCCATTGGGCCTCTGACAAACGCGCGGTGGTCATGTCCCGAGAACAAATCCACCAACAAGGAAGATTGCGAAACAAAACCCCCATTTAGATGCTAAAAAGTGTATCAGATTTACACTAAGGTCCCAAGGAACATGACGCACCATCCTTAATCCCGCGGGAACGCCTGATTGTGAAAAGAGAAAGAAGGTCGGGTTCTTGCTGGAGGAAGTTCAGGTCCTACACGCCCTGAAGTTCGACTAGTTATCAGAATATTATTCTGATCCCGTGATCAGAATAGTGTTTATGTATGTATATATATATATATATATATATATATATATATATATACTTGTTTTTTGTTTAGCAGGACTGGGCATCCCAAATACCAGCCTCTCTCGTGCAGGACGAGTGAATAAACTCTCGTCGTGAGAATAACCCACCTAGCATTGAAGATATTGACCACCCCGTCGCTCCATGAGCGGTACGGGCACACAAAACAAATGTTTATTTGAATGATTAGAGGTGGCAGATGCAAATTTACTTGGAACGGCAGGATAATACCGTATATAGGTAGATATCGTGGACTCTTTTGGCACAACTTGGGTTTCATGAATTTGGATGCACAAGCAGTATTCCCGCTTAGTACAGGCGAAGGCTAGCAAATAGATTGAGAAGCGACCAACTATATAGTGACAACGATCATAATCATGCATTGCGAATAATTAACATTGAATTTGAGCATGAGTAGGATATAAATATCATAAAGGCTGCATTGGTTTTGAATCAACTACATGCGTGAACATGTACCAAGTCAAGCTACTTGACTTCTTCAGAGGAGGATACCATCCTAACATACTACATCGTAATTAACTTAATGCATGTTGACACTCAAGATAACATATTATCCACTCCTAGTTACTTAAGCATGGCATGAGCAACTATAATATCTAATTGTCACCACAAACATATTTACTCATAATATGCTGAATCAGGACTATTGAGTTAAACATATTTACAAAAACAAAAACAAGAAGAGTTCATACCAGCTTTCCTTCACCACGGTCACTTCATCAAATTATCATCATAATTGCCTTTCACTTGCACGACCGAATGATGTGAAAATAATAATATTGCAAGGGTGCCGTGGACTAAGCTAAAATTTGCAACACTTTATTCAAAGGAGAAGACAAGGAAATATTGGCCCTTCATTAGATCAACAAAAATGCATATAAGAGCAACTTGACAATTCTTATGAAATCTTCTCCTTACGGCGACTCAAGAAAACAAAAAAAAAACAGAGAAACACACTGAAATATTTTTGGAGTTTTTAGTTTTTCTGAGTAAAGCAAATGAAAGAAGAAAAACAAAAAGCGAGAAAAATGATTTACACCGAAGTACTCCGAACAAACAACAAAAGAAGAAACGAGAAATCCTTTTGGGTTTTCTTTCAATACTACAAACTAACTAAACTAGAAGAAAAACCGAAAAGAGGCACGGATTTTTTTTTGGGTTTTTGAAGTTTTTCAAACACATAAAAGAAACGAATAGAAGCAAAAGCGAATAAACAAAGGAAACGAAGAACACCGACAACTGAAATGAATGTGTGATACATGAATTTAATGTCAGTGAGAATACGTACTCCCCCAAGCTTAGGCTTTTGCTCTAACTTGGTCTACAATCACTGAAAGAATCCATCCGGTCCTGGGAAATACTGAGGCTACTGAGGCTCCCACTGGTGGACCGGTGCTGTTGCTACTATCTGATTCCGGTACGTGATAATGTCCTCTGGCATAATAATGTACCTGCCCCTGGAGAGATCAAACAAAGCAGGTGCATGCAAAGTAATAATCTCACGGCTGCCCTGGATGAACACCAAGTTATACTAGAAACGAAGCTCGCCCTTACTAATAAAATCATGCTCAGTCATGCTATCATAATCCAAATATTTCCTAGGCAAAAGACTATCCTCGTCATATCTGATATCAATCTCAAAATGTCTAGCGAGATGAGTAGCATAAATACCACCATTAACAACACCCTTAGATTGGTTTGGATGTAAACGACGTGCAACAATAGCGCCCAAACTAAAGGTCCTATCGCCATAGAGTGCACAACACAAAATAGCAAGATCTGGCGAACTAAGTGTTCCACTCTCCCATCTACCAGTCAAACATCTCCCGGCAAATAAAGCAAAGTAACGCATAACGAGAAAATGTAAACTAGCAACTCTAGCCTTGGAAACTCCTCTCATCTCCCTCGCTGTTATTTCAAACACAAAATCCTCAAAATCTCTAGTGTGTGGTTCTAGCACACTACCCTCATTAGGAATTTTGCATATGTGACAGAACTGATCAAGAGATATGTCGAAGGTCTTATCATAAAGATGAAATGACACGGCAGGCACATCCCTTCTAGACATGAATCTGAAATTTTGCACAAAAGTATTCGTGAGGAGAAGATACTGATCACACTCATCTTCGAAGAAGGGAGTTAGTCCAGCATTCTCTACCAAGTGATAGAAATCCTGTTGGAAACCCGCTTATCCCGTGAATGTATCGTTTGGCCATTCGCACGACCGCACCTCGACTTGACGAGGGAGGTTTTATTAGGGCTTCTCCTCCGGAGATTCCGTGGAACCCCGGCTTGAAGAGCCTCTCAAGAACCTCCTAAGCATTTTCTCTTCTCTGAAAAATTTCTGAAATTTTTAGGCCACAAATAAGAGGTAAATGAAACTCAATGAAATTGATAGCAACTACTCTCAGAAGTTCTGAGAGGCTATAGCATGCATCAAAACTAATTAGAACCAAGTGAATCCAACATGCAAGCTCATATTCATGGTCACCAACAGTAGCAAAATATAATCCACTAGAACAAAAAATAATTGGACCATCGGAGGAGTCACATACCAAGGAGCAATTCCTTCGAACAGTTTTGAAATGGAGCTCCGAGCAAGGAGATCGAAAATCTCAAGTTTTGGGGCAAGAACACGAGAACTAAAGCAAGCACAATTTTTTTCTAGAGGTAGGAGAAGCAGTGGGCAAGTGCACCAAGTGAGGGGGTCCCTGTGGGGCCCACAAGCTCACATGACGCGCCCAGGGGGGCAGGCGCGACACCTAAGCTTGTGGCTCATTGGTGCACCCCCTGAGTTGTGTTTAGTGCCAGAAATTCTAATATAATCCACAAAAATCATACTAAATTTTCAGGACATTCCGAGGACTTTTATTTTTGGGACATTTTTTTATTGCATGGATAATTCAGAAAAACGAAATATTCTAATACATTAAACTTTATTCAAAACAAAATATAACAGAAAATAAACTAAGGTTACAGGAAGTTGTGCTTACAGAATTCATCGTCTCTATGCTTCCTGAAAAGAATTCATCAACAAGGTTGATCAGGTCTTATTAACGAACTATTTCCGAGTGGCATAAAACCGAAGAATTTTTGTATAGCACTAAGTTACCATAACTGGGATATGCATTGTCCCAACAATAAGAGCTTGATATTTGTTTTCGGGAACCGGAAGAGGAAACTCGAAACCTCCAATAGTAATTGTGTTGGATCGAAAGTATGTCTAGAGGGGGGGTGATTAGACTACTTGACCAAATAAAAACTATCCTTTTCCCAATTTTAGTTGTGGGCAGATATTAGCAAGTATACCAAGTCAAGTAACACCCTACACATGCCATTCTAAGGGTATAGAAGTGGAAAGTAAAACATTGCACATGTAAGTAAAGGAGGGGATCGGAGATTTCAAACGCAATGAAGACATGATGATTTTTGGCGTGGTTCCGATAGGTGGTGCTATCGTACGTCCACGTTGATGGAGACTTCAACGCATGGAGGGTAACGGTTGCGCGAGTCCACGAAGGGCTCGACCCACAAAGGGTCCACGAAGAAGCAACCTTGCCTATTCCACCATGGCTTACGCCCACGAAGGACTAGCCTCACTCGGGGTAGATCTTCACGAAGTAGGCGATCTCCTTGCCCTTACAAACTCCTTGGTTCAACTCCACATGATCTTGGAGGCTCCCAAGTGACACCTAACCAATCTAGGAGACACCACTCTCCAAAAGGTAATAGACAGTGTGTTGATGATGAACTCCTTGCTCTTGTGCTTCAAGTGATAGTCTCTCCAACACTCAAACACTCCCTCATAGATTTGGCTATGGTGGAAGAAGGATTTGAGTGGAAAGCAACTTGGGGAAAGCTAGAAATCAAGGTTCAAATGGTAGGATTGGAATAACTTGATCTCAACACACGAGTAGGTGGTTCTCTCTCAAAAAATGTATGGTGGAAATGTAGGCACGTTCTGATGGCTCTCTTACTTGGTAAGAGGGTGGTGGAGGGGTATATATAGCCTCCAGACGAAATCCAACCGTTACACACTTTTGACCAAACTCGGTGGTACCGACTGGAATTCTTGGTCAGATCGACCTGTGCAAAAGATGTGAACTTTCGAAGTTTTGGTGGGACCAAATGGAAACAACTCGGAGCGACCGCTGTGCAATGGTAGGGCAAACCTCGTTTCGGTGGCACCGATCGCAACATCTCAGTGAGACCAAAATAATTGCAACAAGGCAACAGAAAGTTGGTCAAGCCATCTCGGTGGCACCGGTTGCAAACTTGGTTAGACCGAAATAATTGCAACAGATGACAGAGAGTTGGTCAGGCCATCTCGGTGGGACCGAGATCCATATCGGTGGATCGGACTTGTTAGGGTTTGGCTTGTGGCACTGTCCTTATGAACTCGGTGGGTCCGGATGAATAGGATTCGGTGGAACCGAGATTGACTTTGGAGATTAGGACAAGTTTGGATAGAGAAAGGGGCTGAGGGTTTTGGAGCAGTATCACTAAGCACTTGAGCAATCAGATCATTAACAAAACCTCATCCCTTTTTAATAGTATTGGCTTTCCTATGGACTCAATGTGATCTTGGATCACTAAACCAAAAATGAAGAGTCTTGAGCTTTTGCCAATGTATGTCCTTAGCATTTTGAGGGGGTCCACATTGCCATGCCAATCATTGAACTTCCTAAAATCTTTCACTTGAATGTTTATTAGTTCAATGAGATATATGTTGTTATAAATTACCAAAACCACCAAGGGAGCAAATGTACTTTCAAATTGTCATAACTTTTTCAATAGAATTGAGACTGTTCACTTTATTCATCTTCTTCAAAAAATATACCATATGCTCATTGCCATTAACATGAAAAGTGACCTTGCTTTTGTTGCAATCAATAACAGCCCCAGCAATATTTATAAAAATCTCTACCAAGGATAACCAACATGTTGTCATCCTCGGGCATATCAAGAATAAGAAAGTCCATCAAGATCGTAACATTAGCAACCACAATAGGAACATCCTCGCAAATATCGACGGGTATAACAGTTGAATTGTCAACCATTTGTAAAGATATTTCAGTAGCTGTGAACTTACTCCAGTCATGTCTTTTATATAGAGAGAATGGCATAACACTAACACCAGCTCCTAAATCACACAAAGCAATTTTGACATAATTGTTCTTAATAGAGCAAGGTATAGTAGGTATTCCTGGATCTCCTAATTTCTGAGGTATTTTTCCCTTGAAGGAATAATTTGCAAGCCTAGTAGAAATTTCAGCCTCAGGTATTTTCCTTTTATTAGTAACAATATCTTTCATATATTTAGCATAAGGAGGCATTTTCATAGCATCAGTCAATGGCACTTGCAGAAATAAAGGTCTAAGAAATTCAACAAAGCAATTGAAAGCATCTTCATCCTTAGTTTTTAATGATTTACTAGGAAAAGGCATAGGTTTTTGAACCCATGGTTCTCTCTCTTAACCATGTTTCCTAGAAACAAAGTCTCTTTTATTATATCTCTTATTATTAGGAGGTGGGTCATCAAGCTCAACTTTGGGTTTTATTTCTATTTCATTATCAGATTCTTTATTCTTGTCCGGTGGAGTATGATACATCTCCAACGTATCTATAATTTTTATTGTTCCATGCTATTATAGTATCAATCTTGGATGTTTTATATGCAATTATATGCCATTATATATCATTTTTTGGGACTAACCTATTAACCCAGTGCCCAGTGCCAGTTGCTGTTTTTTGCTTGTTTTTGCCTTTTCCGAAAATCATTATCAAAAAGTGTCTGAACAAGAAAAAAACTTTGGATTAATTTTTTCTGGACCAGAAGAGACCCATGAAGCTTCAGGCGAAGACCAGAAGAGCCACGAGGAGGCGACAAGCCTAGAGGGCGCGCCCAGGGGGGTAGGGCATGCCCCCAGGCTTGTGGGCCCCTCGTTGCTCCTCCTGACCTAATTCCAGCACTATAAATTCCCAAATATTCCAAGACCAACAGGGAGACAGAAGAGAAAACCTTTTCGCCGCCGCAAGCCTCTGTTCTTCCGTGATCCCATCTGGAGGCCTTTTCCAGTACTCTGCCGGAGGGGGAATCGATCACAGAGGGCTTCTTCATCAACCTTGATGCCCTTCCGATGATGTGTGAGTAGTTTACCACAGACCTACGGGTCCATAGCTAGTAGCTAGATGGCTTCTTCTCTCTCTTTGATCTTCAATACCATGTTCTCCTCGATGTTCTTGGAGTTCTATCCGATGTAATCTTCTTTTGCGGTGTGTTTGTTGGGATCCGATGAATTGTGAGTTTATGATCAGATTATTCATGAGAAATATTTGAGTCTTCTCTGAACTCTTTTATGCATGATTATTATAGCTTTATATTTCTCTCTGATCTATCGATTTGGTTTGGCCTACTAGATTGATTTGTCTTGCAATGGGAGAGGTGCTTTGTGATGGGTTCAATCTTGCGGTGTTCAATCCCAGTGACAGAAGGGGACATGACACATATTTGTATTGTTGCCATTAAGGATAAAAAGATGGGGTTTAATCATATTGCTTGAGTTTACTTTGTCTACATCATGTCATCTTGCTTAAGGCATTACTCTGTTTCATACTTAATACCCTAGATGCATGCTGGATAGAGGTCGATGGGTGGAGTAATAGTAGTAGATGCAAGCAGGAGTCGGTCTACTTGTCTCGGACGTGATGCCTATATACACGATCATTGCCATGAATCCTTCATAATTATTTGCTTTTCTATCAATTGCCCAACAGTAATTTGTTTACCCACCGTATGCTATGTGTTCGAGAAAGAAGCCTCTACTGAAAGCTATGGCCCCCGGTCAACTTTATCATATATAAAAAACCCAAAAATACCTTGCTGCAATTTATTTACTTTTATTTTATTTAGTATTTTAGTTTATCTATTTACCTCTATAAGATTTAATCCTTGCAAATAACCGCTAAGAGGATTGACAACCCTCTTATTTGCGTTGGTTGCAAGTGTTTGCTCTTGTGTGTGCAGGTGCGCTTAATGAAATTTTGCTTGGTTCTCCTACTAGATTGATAACCTTGGTTCTTAACTGAGGGAAATACTTATCTCTACTATACTGCATCATCCTCTCCTCTTCGGGGAAATACCAACGCAGTCTACAAGTAGCAGGAAGAATTTCTGGCGCCGTTGCCGGGGAGACATCATCAAAATTACCAAGTACCTTCGCACAAATTATCACTCACTTGCATTTATTTTATTTGCTTTTTATTTGCATTTGCCTCTAGTTTTCATCTCCCCCACTTCTAATTTTTTTTTACAAAAACACAAAAATATTTTTTTATTTGCTTGTTTGCTTCACCATTATGGCTAGTTCTTCGCTTGTTACTATTACCCAAGAAAATGAACTACTTAATTTTAAACAAAGGGGAGGAGAAAATTTAAAAGATGCTTGGTATAGGATTTGTGATGCTCAAAATAGATCAACTCGTAAGCAATCCACTACCGTCCTTCTTCAAAAAATTTATGTGGGAATTACTACTTGGTATAGATTTGTGCTTGACGCTATTACCGGAGGGAATTTCTGGATGTGTCCCAATTTGGATGCTTTCAATGCTATGGGAAATTTAGTGGGTTCACCCCCTATTATTGTTAATGAAACGACATTGACTTTGGAACATGTTATGCAAAGGTTAGAAGCTATTGAAAATAAGATGCCCACTATTGAACATCTTGAAAATCTAGATAAAAAGATCCATAATCATATCATTCAATTTGGTTCTAAGGTGGGAATTGCTTTCAAAACTTTAAAGGAAAAGGAACCGGTAATGAACGAAAGGGTAGAACAAAGTCCCACTAGAATTGATAAGTTAGAAGAGATTATCAATAACTTAGGTTCCGCTTTTTCCTCCGCTAAAAACATTGATAGGACTCCTCCTAATAAAAATTGTAAGTTTATATATGTTCCCAAGGTTAAGGGTGCTACTTCTAGTAAAGGGAGCGAGGATCTTAAAATGATTAGCGTGCACCCCAATTTCATTGATATAATTAAGGAACCTATCCATAAAAATAAAATTCTTGATTTTGTGCCTAGAAGTGTGGTGATGAGAAACTCCTATGTTAAATCTATTAGAAAAAATGGTTGTGTAATTGAGGAGTTGGAAATGAAGGATGACAACACTTGAAACTATGCATTATGCCTAGCTAGGGGCATAAAACAATAGCGCTTGTTGGGAGGCAACCCAATGAATAAAATAATTTTTTGCTTTTTCATTCTGTTCTTGAGTGTTTACAGTGTTTGTGCCAAATAATGCCTTTGGGATGATTTGGAAGATAGTATGATAGATGCTGTTGGAAAACAGAAACTTTTTCGTCCAGTGCTGGAATTTTGGTTTTTTGCTGGAGCGTGATAAAATTCTGAATTTTTTACACAGTATTGATATATGAATTGCCCACGTTGTCCTAATGTTTCAGAATTTTTGGAGTTACAGAAGTATGATGTTAATTCAGATCTTTATAGACTATTCTGTTTTAGACAGATTCTGTTTATGATGCATAGTTTGCTTATTTTGATGAATCTATGGATCGTATCGTTGTGTATGAGTCCTGGAGAAGTTGGAGTACAGTAGCATTATGCTAATATTAAATATGAATCAATTTACAACAGTACCTAAAGTTTAAGATTTGTTTGTTATACTAACGGATCTCACGAGGTTTCTGTTGAGTTTTGTGTGCTGAAGTTTTCAAGTTTTGGGTGAGACTACGATGGACAAAGGAATAAGGAGCGGCAAGAGCCTAAGCTTGGGGATGCCCAAGGCACCCCAATGTAATATTCAAGGAAGACTCAAGCGTCTAAGCTTGGGGATGCCCCGGAAGGCATCCCCTCTTTCGTCTACAATCTATCGGTAACTCACCTGGAGCTATATTTTTATTCATCACATGATATGTGTTTTACTTGGAGCGTCTTGTGATATAGTTTATTTTCTTCTGTTTGCTTTTTAGTTTGTCATAATCATCTTTGCTGAACACACCTTTTTGAGAGGGACACACATTATTCGTGATTTGTTAGAATACTCTATGTGCTTCACTTATATCTTTTGAGCTAGGCAATTGCTCTAGTGCTTCACTTATATCTTTTAGAGCACGGCGGTGGTTATATTTTAAAGAAATAGTTGCACTCTCATGCTTCACTTATATCTTTTTGAGAGTCTAATGAATAGTAATGGTAATATGCACAGGTTATGAATTTGGTCCTGATATGATAGGTATTCAAGAGGGATATAATAAAAACTTTCATGTAGATCACTGAATATGATAAGTTTGATTCCTTGCAATAGTTTTGCGATATTAAGATGGTAATATGTGGGAGGTATTAGTAGATAATTGTGGTTTAGTAGGAATATTGGTGTTAAGGTTTGTGATTCCCGAAGCATGCACGTATGATCTGTCATTATGCTAAGAAGTTGGAGCATGATTTCTTGTTGATTGTCTTCCTTTGTGTGGCAGTCGGGGGTGCGCGATGGTTAACTCCTACCAACCTTCCCCCTAGGGGCATGCGTAGTAGTACTTTGCTTCGAGGGCTAATAAACTTTCGCAATAAGTATGTGAGTTCTTTATGACTAATGTGAGTCCATGGATTATATGCACTCTCACCCTTCCGCAATTTGCTAGCCTATTCGGTACCATGCATTGCCCTTTCTCACATCAAGAGTTCGTGCAAACTTCGCCGGTGCATCCAAACCCCGTGATATGATACGCTCTATCACACATAAGTGTCTTTATATCTTCCACAAAACAGCCACCATACCTACCTATCATGGCATTTCCATAGCCATTCCGAGATATATTGCCATGCAACTTCCACCGTTCCGTTTTTATGACACACATCGTCATTGTCATATTGCTTTGCATGATAATATAGCTGACATAGTATTTGTGGCTCAGCCACCATTCATCATTTTTATATATGTTACGCTAGCATCATTGCACATCCTGGTACACTGCCAGAGGCATTCATATAGTCATATTTTTGTTCTAGTATCGAGTTGTAAGTAAATAAAAGTGTGATGATCATCATTATTAGAGCATTGTCCCAGTTAGGAAAGGATGATGGAGACCATGATTCCCCCACAAGTCAGGATGAGACTCTGGATGAAAAAAAAGAGGCCAAAAAGAGCCCACGCAAAAAAAAGAGAAAAAGAGAGAAGGGGCAATGCTACTATCCTTTTTCTACACTTGTGCTTCAGAGTAGCACCATGTTTTTCATATAGAGAGTCTCCTGTTTTTTTTCACTTTCATATACTAGTGGGAATTTTTCATTATAGAACTTGGCTTGTATATTCCGATGATGGGCTTCCTCAAATGCACGAGGTCTTCATGAGCAAGCAAATTGGATGCACACCCACTTAGTTTTCATGTTGAGCTTTCATACACTTATAGCTCTTAGTGCATCCGTTGCATAGCAATCCCTACTCCTCGCATTGACATCAATTGATGGGCATCTCCATAGCCTGTTGATTAGACTCGTCGGTGTGAGACTATCTTCTTATTTTTGACTTCTCTTATTTATCTCTACCACCACACTCTATTCCACCCATAGTGCTATATCCATGGCTTGCGCTCATGTATTGTGTGGGGGTTGAAAAAGCTAAAGCGCGTTAAAAAGTATGAACCAATTGCTTGGCTAAAACCGGGGTTGTTCATGATAAATATTTTGTGTTAAGAAGATGGAACATGACAGGATTATATGATTTTGTAGGGATAACGTTCTTTAGCATTTTTATTTTGAAAGACATGATTGTTTATTAGTATGCCTGAGTATTGATGTCTTTATATCAAACTATAGATTATTGCTTTGAATCATTCAGATATTATTATTCATACCATAAGAGAGAGATTACATGATGAAACATGATAGGTAGCATTCCACATCAAAAATTATGTTTTTATCATTTACCTACTCGAGAACGAGCAGGAATTAAGCTTGGGGATGCTTGATACGTCTCCAACGTATCTATAATTTTTTATTGTTCCATGCTATTATAGTATCAATCTTCGATGTTTTATATGCAATTATATGGAATTATATATCATTTTTTGGGACTAACCTATTAACCCAGTGCCCAGTGTCAGTTGCTGTTTTTTCCTTGTTTTTGCCTTTTCAGAAAATCATTATCAAAAAGTGTCCAAACAAGAAAAAAAAACTTTGGATTAATTTTTTCTGGACCAGAAGAGACCCACGAAGCTTCGGGAGAAGACCAGAAGAGCCACGAGGAGGCGACAAGCCTGGAGGGCGCGCCCAGGGGGGTAGGGCGCGCTCCCCAGGCTTGTGGGCCCCTTGTTGCTCCTCCTGACCTAATTCCAGCGCTATAAATTCCCAAATATTCCAAAACCAACAAGGAGACAGAAGAGAAAACCTTTCCACCGTCGCAAGCTTTTGTTCTTTTGCGATCCCATCTGGAGGCCTTTTCCGGTACTCTGCCGGAGGGGAAATCGATAACGGAGGGCTTCTTCATCAATCTTGATGCCCTTCCGATGATGTGTGAGTTGTTTACCACAGACCTAGGGGTCCATAGCTAGTAGCTAGATGGCTTCTTCTCTCTCTTTGATCTTCAATACCATCTTATCCTCGATGTTCTTGGAGTTCTATCCGATGTAATCTTCTTTTGCCGTGTGTTTGTTGGGATCCGATGAATTGTGAGTTTATGATCAGATTATTCATGAGAAATATTTGAGTCTTCTCTGAACTCTTTTATGCATGATTATTATAGCTTTGTATTTCTCTCTGATCTATCGATTTGGTTTGGCCTACTAGATTGATTTGTCTTGCAATGGGAGAGATGCTTTGTGATGGGTTCAATCTTGCGGTGCTCAATCCCAGTGACAGAAGGGGACATGACACGTATTTGTATTGTTGCCATTAAGGATAAAAAGATGGGGTTTAATCATATTGCTTGAGTTTACTTTGTCTACATCATGTCATCTTGCTTAAGGCGTTACTCTGTTTCATACTTAATACCCTAGATGCATGCTGGATAGCGGTCGATGGGTGGAGTAATAGTAGTAGATGCAGGCAGGAGTCGGTCTACTTGTCTCGGACGTGATGCCTATATACATGATCATTGCCATGAATCCGTCATAATTGTTTGCTTTTCTAAAAATTGCCCAACAGTAATTTGTTTACCCACCGTATTCTATGTGTTCGAGAGAGAAGCCTCTAGTGAAAACTATGGCCCCCGGTCTACTTTATCATCTACTACCCCTATAAAAGCACGAAAGGGCAGATCCAACTCAGTTTTTCAGCCGTCTAATCTAGAATCTAACGCTCCAAATCATCCCACTAACGAAACGTTGAGCACCAACGAAACCTCCTCCCTAATCCCCCCACGTAACCACCATCAAAAACAAATCCCCCCACGTACCTCCCTCAAAAAAAATCCCCCACGTACCCATTCACTCAAATGAATCCTTCTCTTTTACACGGCGGTTCCTACGCTGGGGACTCCGCCCGACGCGTGTCCGCCCACGCGGTTGCGGTCGCCCCATGAGACGCCATCGGCAGAACGACACGGCCGCCCCCTGCCGCCAGCCCCGCCTATCCATGCGACACTGCCACTCCCCATCGCCTCCCCACTCGACGCCGCTGCTTCTGACGCGCCTCCGCCCATGTGATTGTGGCCGCCCCACGCGACGCCACTGGCACAACGAGACCATCACCCCCTGCCGCTAGCCCACCCTATCCATGCGATGTTGCGGGTCCCTGCCGCCGCTCCCCACGTGTGGCTCTCTAGCGCCGGCTATCTTCCACTGCAGGGAAGATGCTCCCGACGTAGGATCTGGATGCGCTGGCTGCCGAGATCGATGTCGCCCTCGGCCGCAAGCGGAATATCCGTCAACGGCAAGCGCCTCGACGAGGACACTGAAATCCTCTCCTGTGAGCAATCATCAATCTCCGACTATGTTCTTATTCCTCCATTGTCAATGACACGCCACGGTTTACAAATTTGATTGGTTCATGTATGGTGTAGCTGTGTTGTTGTGTATGACCAAAAGAAGAGTCTTAATCTTGTGAAATCCCTATGGACTTGCCTGTAAAACCTAATCGTTTCTAATTACCTATTTCTGAAGTGCAAAACGCATGACATCCAAAGTTCAGTATTCTGAACTGAAACGACAGTTTTACTGGAAAGAAATTAGCATATAATTATATAAAACAAGTTATACAAAAGAAGTCACCAGCAAGATCAGCTACAGTTTTAGTGAAAACCATGCATGTGGGTATTATGGACAGAATTCTTCTTTGCACAGACCGAGTACTTGGTAGTGTAAATAAATAAATGGATGAGCTTTGAGAAGGTTTCATACAATTGTAATGTGCAGATGCACTGTTCAAGAAAAAGGGAACCCAACTGCCTATAGTTCAGGCCAGCCTCTGATATGTCTTTTTGCTTGAGTTAACTGGCACCGGATTCTGGATGTCTTTCAAAGAGTTATGGTTGTCCAGCTCATTCAGACATTTTGTTTCTCCTGCAGCAAACTTCCTATCTTCTGTACTTCCAAGCTCCTATATTTCTAAATTAGACAATTAGCTGCTAACTGTGCTGCACTTGCAATATTTCTTCTCAAACTAAACTTCTACATCAATGCCATTTTGTGTTTATTTTTCAAATTATGATGCTATTGTTTCAGCCATTAATATAGAAATGTGTTCCCCAAGCATATTTGATATTTAACTGTGCTTTGGTAAGGAACCAGGTGCTACTGGACAAGTAGATACAGAAATACTTGTCAGTGGT
This sequence comes from Elymus sibiricus, assembly GCA_039707655.1. Lineage (NCBI taxonomy): Eukaryota > Viridiplantae > Streptophyta > Magnoliopsida > Poales > Poaceae > Elymus > Elymus sibiricus. The sequence continues at coordinate 205,695,963 of CM077668.1, forward strand.
GGTCAACAACAAGTAAGAGAATTGTTTCCATCTCATGCCATATATTTGTGTTCTATCAGTATCTAAACTGCTCCTTTATGCAGGTAACATAGGCAACAATTCAAGTATCGAAGGAACCTATGGCTTTTGGTATTCTATTAGGAAAATTCTCTTTTGTAAGAAGGCCAAATCTTTTCCAAGGATTTTCAAGTGACCATGTATTTCCGGTTTCTGTTCTGTCTCCATTTTTAGGCTTCCTTGAAGTTCTACTGTTAAATGGTTATTTTGAGTGTCCGATATCATTTCAATATGAAGTAACATGAGAAGTCAAAAATTGTTGCATTTTTTATCCATATATGAAAAGAAATGAGTCTTAAGTAAATTTTGAAACTGTTATGCATAAAACAACTAATCTGTCGCTATAAACAAAATTTTAATTATGTTATGCTTCATGAGCATATTGCCATCTCTGAGAAGATAGTTTCTAGTTATATATTTCTGTTTGATGATCCCTTTGCCTTCTTTTAGTAAAAACAATAGGGGAACATGTAGAAATGAGCCATATATAGCGGAATGTGCTATATGCAACACGAATTTTACTACTCCCTCAGATCCAAATTAATTGACGCAGCTTTAGTTCCACTTTGTACTAAAGTTGTACTAGAGTTGCGTTTAATTTGGATCGGAGGGAGTACATATATTTGGGAAGTGCATTTAGAAAAATTAATGTATCAGGTCAAATTTTGGTCTATGTCGCTAGGTCTATCGCTGTGTGCATCACAGCATCAGGTACCACAAGCAGCATGGTGTGATGGTGGATGATGGCGGCAGCGATGAGATGGTTGGCAAGGACTTCCCACTGAGTACAAGAGGCCGATGACCAGCACTCCAAGATTCTTCCTCTCTTCCATGTGGAGGTGGCAGGCAGCTCTCTGATGCATGGCAAGGCCTTCCCAGTGAGTACTTGAGTTTCCGCAAGAACCTCTTTCTTATGGCAAGGTAAAGTTCAGTTTGTTGGTGACCATGTTTATTAAATTTCCGTGCTAGAATCCTCATCGATTTTAAGCTGACATTATAGTGGATTTTATCCCATACATACGATTATTCATCATGCATTGTGATTGATATGCTATAGTATATAAATTTGATTAGTTGATAGGCATAGTTCTGTTATTCTAGAAAATGGTTACGTTGCATCAGATTGCTAAGAATCAGTAACCTAAACAATTATAAGCTCCTTGTTGATGTTGTCTCAGAGGGCCAAACTCAGCAACCTGGTGTATGACCAAAAGAAGAGGCTAAACTTGTGAATATCCCTATCGACTTACCTGCAGGAATATGACATTACGAATGTTCAACGTATGGTGACAATAGAACTGCTGATGGTCTATAACTTCTGTGCACTGGCATGTGACTTGTGCTCCTGGAGGGATAGAATTAAGATTTCTATAGTCATTTGATGGGACAACATTTAATTATTTCTCTCCGTATGAGTTGTCCCTTTGCTGACCACATGTTTATTATGGTGCCTTTTCTTGCTCTTCAATGAAGTGTCTTGCCTTCTTATATCTTGACCTAATACTGGGTGTAATGTACTACAAATTTTGTATCTGTGTTCTGCTTAACTAAGATGTGCTTTGAATCCAAATCGGAAGCAACTATTTACTCATCCTATTCTGACTTCCATGTATGCCCAGAGTATTGCATCAATTGTAACAATTATATAGTTCTACTGATTTCATTGCTTCCCCATGGTTTTAACATGTCAGAGCTAGAGAATCATCATGCAACTGCATCTCCCTTAGGATCAGGGGAACGTTCCCCGTTTATAAAGACCAAATGAGCATAATATTTTTAGAGTTAGTTCATTTTTTGACTGAAACTCTGCCAAAATTTACAATGGTTGTGAGGCTTCTTGCTCTGATTTGTCGGCTGAAGTAGCAGAGTTCATCGTGGCTAAATCATTTTTGTATGGTGTGAAAGGTTGTTGATTGTCTGAACGTTCTTTATTCTGCAAATGAGTGAAATATTGTTTTTGCTACTTGACTATTAATGATTATTTACAACATTCGAAGATGTGAGCACATGCATTATGTATCCGAATATGATATGTTGTGAAGCTTTTTAAGTGACCAAGCACACTTCTCATTTAGCTGCCCAGTCTATATCTATACACAAAACCACTCTATGGGCATGTGCATTTCTAGCTCTGTTTGAAGCCATCTCTTTGCAACCATTTCATTCTCCATCCAAATTGGATTCACTGGTCACAATACATACTTATTTTAAATTATCTTTTGAACAAAGTTCACTCTGGATGACAAGTATGTTTGTATTTTGACTACGAGTCACAAAGTTTTGGCGTGGTAGCTGACAAGGCTACTGATGGCGGTGCTGCGTGGCTTTTGGGACGACGACGTCAAGTGCTTTGTGTACACATTGCACTCCAAATGTCCGACAAAATGTCCACACCAAAGATAGATTGAAATAAAAAGGAAAACATTGCAACGTGGACATGACCCGGTCGAAACCATGCTGAGTCAACATGGATCCGGCTTCAGCTGAGTCGAGGGACAAAGCTTCTTTGGTTTGAAAAGTACAAGTTGCAAGTTGTCCGATTTTTAAGTTGAGGGATGAAATCTGCACTTCCCGATTAGTTGAAGGACTAAAAATAGACTTTCTCATTATTTTATGCTGATGTGATTCTTATTGGTCAAAGTTTGACGTGCATTGCACGTGCAAGCTTACTAGTATATAAAAAACCTAAAAATACCTTCCTGCAATTTATTTACTTTTATTTTATTTAGTATTTTAGTTTATCTATTTACCTCTATAAGATTTAATCCTTGCAAATAACTGCTAAGAGGATTCACAACCCTCTTATTTGCGTTGGGTGCAAGTGTTTGCTCTTGTGTGTGCAGGTGCGCTTAACAGAATTTTGCTTGGTTCTCCTACTGGATTGATAACCTTGGTTCTTAACTGAGGGAAATACTTATCTCTACTATACTACATCATCCTCTCCTCTTCGGGGAAATACCAACGCAGTCTACAAGTAGCAGAGTATTATCACGATCATTGTTAGCATCATCATTATCATCATCACTAGGTATATGATCATTACCAGACTGTGTCTCAGCATCAGAAACAGAAACATTATTGGGATTCTCAGAGGGTTTTTTCTATGATAGGTTCACTAGAAGCATGCAAAGTTTATCCTTCTTCTTCTTCTTCTTCTTCTTCTTCTTCTTAGGTGAACTAGGTGCATCATCATTAATTCTTTGAAAATCTTGTTCAATTCTTTATGATGACCCTCAGGGTACAAAGGTTCCTGAGTCATTCTACTGCCTCTAGTCATTACTCTAACAGCATGATCATTGCTTTTATTGTTTATTTCATTAAGCAAATCATTTTGTGATTTAGAAACTTGTTCTAGATGAGTGTGGACCATAGATGAATGTTTGCATAAGCCTTTAACATCATTAGAAATTCTAAACTCAAGCGTTCAATCATGATAGCATTACGTTTAAGTTGATCACTTATTTGCCTGTTAAAGTTTTCTTGATTGACAATAAAATTATCAAATTCATCTAAGCACTGACTCGGAGATTTATTATAAGGAATATCACCCTCATCAAACCTATGAAGAGAATTTACCTCTACTACCTATGTAGGGATATCGAGCCCATGTATTTCTTCAATAGGTGGTAAATTCTTAACTTTTTCAGATTTAATACATTTCTCTTTCATAGATTTCTTGGCTTCTTGCATATCTTCTGGACTGAGCAATAGAATACCTCTTTTCTTCGGAGTTGGCTTGGGTGGTGGTTCAATAAGTGTACAATCATCGGCATTTCTTAATAAATTATTCAATAATTCCTGAGCTTGTTCAATAGTTTGTTCCCTGAAAACACAACCAATAGAACTATCTAGGTAGTCCCTAGAAGCATCGGTTAGACCATTATAAAAGATATCAAGTATTTCATTTTTCTTAAGAGGATGATCAGGAAAAACATTTAATAATTAGAGAAGCCTCCCCCAAGCTTGAGGGAGATGCTCTTCCTCAAGTTGCACAAAGTTATATATTTCCTGCAAGGCAGGTTGTTTCTTATGAGCAGGAAAATATTTCTCAGTGAAGTAGTATATCATATCCTGGGGACTACGCACACAACTAGGAGCAAGAGTATTAAACCATTCTTTAGCATCACCCTTTAACAAGAAAGGAAACGACTTAAGAATATAGTAATAGCGAATCTTTTCCTCTTAAGCAAATAGGGTGGCAATATCATTCAGCTTAGTAAGATGTGCCACAACAGCTTCGGATTCATAGCCATGAAAAGGATAGGATTCTACCAAAGCAATAAGTTCAAGATCAACAGATAATTCATAATCCTTATCAGTAACAAAGATAGGAGAGGTTCCAAACTTAGGATCATATTTCATCATTTCATTCATAGCCTTTTCTTTTAGCTTACTCAGTAAATTTTTAAGATCATCCCTATCCTTACAAGCAAGAAATTCCTTAGCAATCTCCACATCCATAACATAACCCTCAGGTATATTAAGCATTTAAGTTCTAGTAGGAATGCTAGGTGTAGTAGGTGAATCATCATTTTCATCAATCTCGTCATTTTCAAATTCTTTAGCATTAGCAATTTGAGCATCAAGAAATTCACCCAATGGCACAATTTCATCAAGCAAAGTAGTAGCAATATCATGAGTATCATCAATAGCAGAAGCAGTGTCTATTACTTGCGACATATCATATTGAATAGCACGTGGTGGTGTCACAAGTCGACTTAAAACAGAAGGCGAATCAAGTGGAGAGCTAGTTAATAGTTCCTTACCTCCCCTTGTCTTAGAGGCATAATCTTGGTCTTAGAGTCTTTCAGATTCTTCATAGTGATCAGCAGATAATTAACTCCCAAGTGAACTTAATAAATAGAGCTATGCTCCCCGGCAACGGCGCCGGAAAATAGTCTTGATGACCCACAAGTATAGCGGATCGCAACAGTCTTCGAGGGTAGTATCTCACCCAAATATATTGATTCAACACAAGGGGAGCCAAAGAATATTTATAAGCCATAGCAGTTGAGTTGTCAATTCAACCATACCTGAGAAGTTATTTCTCTGCAGCAAAGTATCAGCAGCACATTAGTATGATAGTTTTGATAGTAGCGGTAACAATAACAATAGTAACAGTAGCAGTTTTGTAGTGGTTGGAACAATAGTAGCACTAGTAGTAACTTAGCAAGGACAATATGAGCAAAACGAGGCATTGGATCAGCGATGGATATTTGGATGAAATTCATCATATAACAGTCACAAACCTAGGGCGATACACAATAGCTCCAATTCATCAATTCAATGTAGGCATGTATTCCGTATATAGTCATACGTGCTTATAATAAGCACTTGCATGATATATTTTGTCCTACCCTCCCGTGGCAGCGGGGTCCTTAAAGAAATCTAAGGGTAATTAAGGTCTCCTTTTAATAGAGAACCGGATCAAAGCATTAACACATGGTGAATACATGAACTCCATGAATTACAGTCATCCGCGGAGAGTATCCCAATTATTGTCACCTTGGGGTCTATGGTTCTGAACAATAACAAGTGCATATAACTAGTAGAAAGGATCAAGAACTCATATATATATATATATATATATATATATATATATATATATATATATATATAGGGTGGGTCTATTCTAACCACACCCTTAAGAGTCTTATTCTAACAATACCGAGCTTATTCTGCCAACAACCCAACCACGCAGACCCACGCACCCCACCTCCCTCCACCTTCCTCCCGTGCCCGCCGACCTCCTCGCAACCCCCGGCGACCTCGCAGCGCGAGCCGGTGAGCTGCGTCGACCCTGCCGCCGGAACCAGTCCGCCACGGGCCGCCACGACGCCCCATCGCCCGATCCGGGACGGCAACGGCGTACCTGACGAGCTGCCCGCCGCTCGGCCACGCGTCGCCCCCTGATAGGCCTTCTTCCAGAGGCTCGGCGACGCGCCGCCTCCCTCTCGCGCCGGCCAGACAAGGGCCGCCTACCCTCGCCATCCCAGCTCCAACTCCGCGCCATCCACCTCCACCTCAAACGGCGCCGCGCCGCCCAGCACCAACCATGAGATCCGGCGACGACGACTGGTCCACGGCAGCGTGCTAGGATGTGGATCTCTACGAGCGCGGCGGCCATCCATGCTCCTACCCTCGGCGTTGAGCACCTCCTTCCCTCGGCGTCGACTGGATCCATCCACCCCTGCCGGATCCGAGCCTCCTCACTGTCGGATCCCCTTCCTTCTCTCTAACACAGGCTGAAGGCGAGCATCAGCACCACATGCCGTCACGGTCTCCCATGGCTCTCCCCCGCGTCGGGCCATGGCCACTTTACAGAGACCGGCGGCAACGAGCTAGCCACTGGATCCATTGATCTCAGGGGGCGTCCCCACGCCTGCGTGCAGTTCAGTTCCCCCGGTGATGTAGTCTGTCGTCACGCCGTGCTGCAGCTCCACATCGCTGCGTGTGCGGTGCACAATCGTTGCTGCTGTAGCTCGGCAGGTCGCCCCCGTGCATGGTCGCCGCCGACGTGCAGTTCGGCTAGAGCTGCAGCTCTCCCTCCTCACCTCATGCAGTTCGCGATGAACGACGAAGACGACGGCAGCGAGGTAATGCCATCGACACCCACACCCACCATCATTACTGAACTTGTCGATTTGTTCTGAACTTCTCCTACTTTGAACACTGACGCGAATGTCTGAAACTTTCTATGTGCAGAGCGACGAGTGAAGCGGCACACCGAGCAGCAATCAGGGGAGGGGGTCTCTGGAACGTGGCCGTTGCTGCTCTAATGCCACCGATCGATGATGGATGTTCAGTCCCTCCCTCTCTTTCAGGCTGCTGCCATCGCCGCAGCAACCCAGGATTCCATCCTCTGCTCCTCTCTGCTCTCTTCCCCACAGAGTGCAAATGCAGTCTGCTGTGGTTTTCTCCTGAGGTTCATTCGATCTTTTTTGCAGGAAAGATTAGTGGTGAAGTTCCGTTGGATGCCCCCATTACCCAAATTTTTTGTTCAAAACTGAAGTTCATTGTTGAAAATTGTTGAAAAATATTGAGTTATGCAGTTGATTTTAAAACTGCATTCCATTCAGAGTTCAAATAGAGTGACTGTGAATGCCATGTGATGCAATTCGGCTGGGCGGCTGCAATGCAGTCCGTATATGAATTGATGTTGGTTTTTTGTTGTGTTTTGTGCAGTGCATTTAGCTGCTGGTGGTGCCGTCTATTGGGGCCAATTTTTGTTGGCGGAAAGCATGCAAGCGACAACATCCAAGTGTGTAGGTTGAATGTACTTCACTCATCCCGTCTGGTAATCTAGACTTGCATAAAACCGTAACTTGGAGAAAATGTGTGTTAAGAAAACTGGAGAATAAAGTATAGGGCCGTTGAGAAGTTCACTTTACTCTCAAATGAAAAAAATGAAAAAAGTTATGGTCCACTGTTAGCCAATACTGTTTTTGTTTTGTTCTTTTTTTTTAGAAAAAAATCAAGTGGACTGCAGTTAGCTATTGCATGAGAAGACAAAAATGCAGGATTTAGTTTGTAATTATTGAAGAAATCTGATGTAGTTCATTTGTATGATGACTTGTGGTTCGCTATGTAAAAAGAAAATGGAAAACCCATGATGAAGCCCTTTTTTCTAAGAGCACTTCACTTCGTCCTTGTGTCAAAACTACAGACAAAAATGAACTGCAAAAACAAAATATAAAAAATGTTGCAGCCCTCTTGACCGCGTCACGCAGTGCAGACTTGTTGAAATAGAAAAAAAATGTTATAAAATGAGAAAACAAACAATGCAATAATCTAGCCTCAAGAGTGCGGTCCAAATGCATTAATAAAAAAGAGTTAAGGAAAAAAACTAATGCAGTTCTCTTGCCTCATCCACGCAATCCAAAACGCGAAAAAAAATCCTCTTTTAGAAGTTCACTCATGTGGTTCACTATCGGTAGTGTCGTGGTTCACCTTCAGTAGTGTCGCGGTTCACTTATTCCCAATGCGCAGTGCAGAAAAAAAATTCGAAAACGACAAAAAAAAGTGTGGTTCGCTTCCCGATAGCGTTGACGTTTACTTACATCTGATGTGAAGCGCAGTCCACTTCCTCGTCTTGGAAAATTTAAGTCTGACAAAAGAAACCATGCAGTTTGCTTGCCCATCTGATGCAGTGCGGCCTTCGGTCTGAAGCAGTGCATTTTTCTGTCGATTTTGGTGCCGAGGAAAACAGTGTCCGCATTTCGGTAATTTTAAAACTTCTCTTAAACCGTAAGGAATTAGAGAGAGTGTTCTACACGAAAAAGTTGCGCCTCATCAATATCTTTCCAACGGCGTATCATTTGCATCATTCCGACGAGCGGTTTGGAAGAATTCGCGAAAAAACGGCCGCTGCCACTCGTCGTCCGCCGCACCATTTTCAAAATTAATTTAAAACCGTGTGGGATCTCAAAATAATTTCTACATATGAAAGTTGCGCCTCGTCCGTAGCTTTCCAAAGGCATATCACACGCCTTGTTTCGACAAACGGTTAAAAAACTCGAGCAAAAACAGTTCCGAAAAATTGCAAAATTTTGAAAAAACAGAATTCCGCGATTTAGTAAATTTGAAACTGCTCTTAAACCGTAAGGAATTAGAGAAAGTAATATATATGAAAAAGTTGCGCCTCGACGATATCTTTCTAACGGCGTATCATTTGCTTTATTGCGACAAGCGGTTTGCGAAAAAACGCGAAAAAACGCTCGCTGCCACTCGTCGGGCGCCCACCGTTTTCGAAACTGCTCCTAAATCGTGAGGAATCTCGAAAACAAAATAAACGTGGCGAAGTTGCGCCTAATCCATAGCTTTCCAATGGTATATTACACGCCTCGTTCCGACAAACGGTTTAAAAACTGAAGCGAAAACAGTACAGAAAAAGTCGCGTACAGTTTTTTCGACGAGAAGTTCACTCGTCTGAGTACTGCAGTGCGCTTGCTTCAGAAAGTGTAGTGCCCTCGTGTTGAGTGTGCAGTTCGGAAGTGTGGGCAGAATAACTATTCTGCCAATATTGGCAGAATAGACGGGTTGTATATATATATATATTTAGCTTATCAAATTATTTGATCGCTAAGCGCGGTTTTAATTAGTGCGCTAATATTCAACGCTGATATTCAGTGTACCGCGTGTAGCAAACACTGTTCACTATTCATGAAATACTATTCACAATAGTATTTACTATTCGCGCCACTATTTGCTACTATTCAAATAATTGGCGTTTGTCTGGCTGACTATTCGTTTACTATTCAAGACTATTTCAATTATATGCGCGTGTCTGGTAATCAACACGGCTAATTCAAACTTATATGCAGGATTTATTCAGTTCGTCCGACGGTGCGCGCAGTGGTGTAATATTCCTACTCGGTACTCACCATATTTATTATTATGTTGCATCAGATGTAGCTAGTTACGTTCACTTGATGGTTTTAATTGCAAACTTATGGGTTAAATTCTTATCGTCTTCCCAGGCAGTTCCACCCGAAGGGAACACTTCTCTACGGCAACAAGATTCTCATTCAACGCCACTCTGGGCTACACAGAGAACAAAGACGCAGAGGTTTCTCCTATAGGATCCCTAGCATAAGAACTCTTCCCATAAATTCATAAATAAAAATATCAAGTGAAACCAAAGAAACTACATCATTTCAACAACATAATTTACATATGGTTTTCCCTTTCGAGAAACCCCGAAGGAATTACACACAAACTAGGAAATTACCTTAATATTTATGGCGAACGCAGCGCCTTCTTGGCTATACTACTAAGTGGTGGTGGTGGCTAGAACTACAAAGGAAGTGGTGCACTGGCTCGAGAGCTTCGCTTCTTTCAGTCTGCTTCGCTCTTCTCCGACTTGTGTGTTGTGTCGAGCCCGGCGTTTCCTTTTATAGCTACGAGGGAAGCACCGGAGAGGCTTCACCTTTTTATTTAATAAGCCGCAGCTACCTGAACTGGCTTCTAGATCATTGACGTGTCTTCCTTCATAAGTATTCGAGAGTCTTGATACGTGGACACCTTCGGGAGAGTGCTAGACAAGCGGATGCTTTCACTGGCCTTAATGGACTTTCACGTGGTAACTTTCTGAAAAGTTTCACGTGGGCTTGTCCCTTGACGAATATCTTGCTGGCGTCTTCGAGAGCGTGGATCAGCTCACAGAAACCCGCCAAACACTTACTCATATAATTGGTGCCGCAGCAAAAAAAAATCATGGGGGTCTTCCCCCCGCCCCCCAATATTATTGATATACTATATCAATATTCGGGCTACATCAATATTCATATTTCTCTTATCAATATCCGGGGAGGTCCTCCGCACCCGAAAAATTGATAGCAATATCAATATAATTAATCTTAATATTCAGGCCGCTGGCCATGCCCTGCGATATCCATATGATCATCATCTGAGAGATGAAAATCATACTTTGTATCATATTCTTTCTTTATTTCTTCCAATCTTATGTCCATTTCAATCCTCATTTCATTTGATATCTCTTCCTTTAATTCCTTCTTCATTGTTTTTGACAATTCTTCAAATCTTCTTTTATCCAATTCTTGATCTATATATTCCTTGTCTAAGGGGTCAAGTCCCTTTAGCAGGCATTCTTGATATCACTGATATTTTGGTGATCCTTCTTTCATTGAATTTTTTGAGCTCGAAGCTTCTCCTTTTGAGGGAATTGCTGAAGCGGGTATATTTTTAATTATGCCCCCTCGCTTCTCAATATATTCTCTGGCTTCGGGATCTATATAATAATCTGGTCCTATTACTTTTCGTGCCCATTTCAAGGCGTCATTAATATTATCATATTTTCGAAATGATAATTTTTTGTCTCTACACTTTGCTGCAAGCTTCTCTATTTGGATATCTTCCCAATGCTTATATATTCCTGGTTTATTTCCATTAAACATTATATATAGGGGATCTTCTTTTTCTACCTCTATTTTTGCTGGTGTTGGAATATTCTTGTTCAACATATTGAACATATGGAAATATTCTGCGAGACTATTGAGATTAGATAGCATATATCCTTTTTCGTCTCTTTTGACTGTATATTGGTACCACATATTATCCAATATGCATCTTTTGATTTCATCAAGACGGATATGGCTCTTTGGCTTGAAATTGAATGTATTTGGAGAAAATATTTTTAATTTATTTTCTTCTCCAAATATGAAGCATTCATGTCCGCCTGCGAGAGTTCCTCTCTTCATTTCTGTTCTCTTCATTTCTTTTTATTTCAGGAATATCCTGTCTTGATTCAGAGTGTGAGAGCGAGTCTTTGCCTTTACTTAGGTAACGGCTATTGTCAACACTTCTTCTTTAATATAGTCGTTATTTTTGCAAATTGTATTCTGTCTTGCTTTTGCTTCTTCTAGCTTATGCAGAATGATATCTGTTTTATTATTTAACCCGGAGCACTTGTCTGCGAGTTTTTGATATTCTTTGAATAAGCTTTCAAATTTTTGGTCAAGTATATCTTGCCTTTTTCCCCAAGATATATAAAAGTTATACATCAAATCGACCACTATATTTAGCTGGCTATGAGATATATGCCAAGTATGCTCTTCAGAGGAATTTATTCTGCACCTTATATTAATGTTCTCTTTAGTATTTATTACCTTACCTACGCTAACTTCTAAATTTAAATAACTTAATCTTTCAATGATTATATCCTGGACCTGATACCAACTATAGCAGAAAATGAAAAATATTTTCAAAGTTATTTGATCGCTAAGCGCGGTTTTAATTAGTGCGTTGATATTCAACGTTGATATTCAGTGTACCGCGTGTAGCAAACACTGTTCACTATTCACGAAATACTATTCACAATAGTATTTACTATTCGTGCCACTATTTGCTACTGTTCAAATAATTGGCGTTTGTCTGGCTGATTATTCGTTTACTATTCAGGACTATTTCAATTATATGCGCGTGTCTGGTAATCAACACGGCTAATTCAAACTTATATGCAGGATTTATTTAGTTCGTCCGACGGTGCGCGCAGTGGTGTAATATTCCTACTCGGTACTCACCATATTTATCATTATGTTGCATCAGATGTAGCTAGTTACGTTCACTTGATGGTTTTAATTGCAAACTTATGGGTTAAATTCTTATCGTCTTCCCAGGCAGTTCCACCCGAGGGGAACACTTCTCTATGGCAACAAGGTTCTCATTCAACGCCACTCTGGGCTACACAGAGAACAAACACGCAGAGGTTTCTCCTATAGGATCCCTAGCATAAGAACTCTTCCCATAAATTCATAAATAAAAATATCAAGTGAAACCAAAGAAACTACATCATTTCAACAACATAATTTACATATGGTTTTCCCTTTCGGGAAACCCCGAAGGGATTACACACAAACTAGGAAATTACCTTAATATTTATGGCGAACGCAGCGCCTTCTTGGCTATACTACTAAGTGGTGGTGGTGGCTAGAACTACAAAGGAAGGGGTGCACTAGCTCGAGAGCTTCGCTTCTTTCAGTCTGCTTCGCTCTTCTCCGACTTGTGTGTTGTGTGTCCCGCTTTGAGCCCGGCGTCTCCTTTTATAGCTGTGAGGGAAGCACTGGAGAGGCTTCACCTTTTTATTTAATATGCCGCAGCTGGCTTCTAGATCATCGATGTGTCTTCCTTCATGAGTATTCTAGACTCTTGATACGTGGACAGCTTCAGGAGAGTGCCAGACAAGCAGATGCTTTCACTGGCCTCAATGGACTTTCACGTGGTAACTTTCTGAAAAGCTTCACATGGGCTTGTCCCTTGGCGAATATCTTGCTGGCTTCTGGCGTCTTCGAGGGCGTGGATCAGCTCAGAGAAACCCGCCAAACACTTACTCATATAATTGGTGCCACGGTATGCTGATTTTGTTTTATGTGGGGGTCTTCCCCGCCGATACAATTGATATACAATATCAATATTCGGGCTGCATCAATATTCATATTTCGCTTATCAATATTCGGGGAGGTCCTCCGCGCCTGAATAAAGCCCAATTGCAGTTATATTGATATTGCTATCAATTTTTCGGGCGCGGAGGACCTCCCCGGATATTGATAAGCGAAATATGAATGTTGAAGCAACCTGAATATTGATATAGTATATCAATAATATTGGGGGGGGGGCAGACCCCCATGAGTTTTTTTTTCCTGTGGCACCAATTATATGAGTAAGTGTTTGACAGGTTTCTGTGAGCTGATCCACACTCTCGAAGACGCCAGCAAGATATTCGTCAAGGGACAAGCCCACGTGAAACTTTTCAGAAAGTTACCACATGAAAGTCCATTAAGGCCAGTGAAAGCATCCGCTTCTCTGGCACTCTCCCGAAGGTGTCCACGTATCAAGAGTCTCGAACACTCATCAAGGAAGACACGTCAATGATCTAGAAGCCAGTTCAGGCAGCTGCGGCTTATTAAATAAAAAGGTGAAGCCTCTACAGTGCTTCCCTCGCAGCTATAAAAGGAGACGCCGGGCTCGACACAACACACAAGTCGGAGAAGAGCGAAGTAGACTGAAAGAAGCGAAACTCTCGAGCCAGTGCACCCCTTCCTTTGTAGTTTTAGCCACCACCACCACTTAGTAGTATCGCCAAGAAGGCACTGCGATCGCCAATAATATTAAGGTAATTTCCTAGTTTGTGTGTAATCCCTTCGGGGCCTCCCGAAAGGGAAAACCATATGTAAATTATGATGTTGAAATGATGTAGTTTCTTTGGTTTCACTTGATATTTTTACTTATGAATTTACGGGAAGAGTTCTTATGTTAGGGATCCTATAGGAGAAACCTCTGCGTGTTTGTTCTCTGTGTAGCCCAGAGTTGGCGTTGAATGAGAACCTTGTTGCCGTAGAGAAGTGTTCCCTTCGGGTGGAACTTCCTGGGAAGACGATAAGAATTTAACCCATAAGTTTGGAATTAAAACCATCAAGTGAACGTAACTAGCTACATCTGATGCAACATAATGATAAATAAGGTGAGTACCGAGTAGGAATTTTACACCAGTGCGCGCACCGTCGGACGAACTGAATTAATCCTGCATATAAGTTTGAGTTAGCCGTGTTGATTACCAGACACGCGCATATAATTGAAATAGTCTTGAATAGTAAACGAATAATCAGCCAGACAGACGCCAATTATTTGAATAGTAGCAAATAGTGGCACGAATTGTAAATACTATTGTGAATAGTATTTCATGAATAGTGAACAGTGTTTCGCTACACGCGGTGAACAGTACACTGAATATCAACGTTGAATATCAGCGCACTAATTAAGACCGCGCTTAGCGATCAAATAATTTGATTATATATATTCATTTGCTGCTATAGTTGGTATCAGGTCCAGGATATAATCATTGAAAGTTTAAGGTATTTAAATTTAGAAGTTAGCGCAGGTAAGGTAATAAATACTAAAGAGAATATTAATATAAGGTGCAGAATAAATCCCTCTGAAGAGCATACTTGGCATACATCTCATAGCCAGCTAAATATAGTGGTCGATTTGATATATAACTTTTATATATCTTGGGGAAAAAGGCAAGATATACTTGACGAAAAATTTGAAAGCTTACTCAAAGAATATCAAAAACTCGCAGACAACTGCTCTGGGTTAAATAATAAAACAGATATCATTCTGCATAAGCTAGAAGAAGCAAAAGCAAGACAGAATATAATTTGCAAGAATAACGACTATATTAAAGAAGAAGTGTTGACAATAGGCCGTTACCTAAGTAAAGGTAAAGACTCGCTTCCACAAACCGAAGCAAGACAAGATATTCCTGAAATAAAAAGGTTGGTACAGGAGGTAAAAACTCTTATCCTCTCATAGTTATATGAGCGAATATAGCCAAGCATTAAACGAAGTCGCTAAATACTTATCACCCCCTGTCGGATTTTCTGATCACGACTCACCAAAAGAAGACTCTAAAATCATAATAAGACAAAATAATACTATTCTGCAGCTTTTAATCCAAGTTTTAGACAAGCTAAATAGTGTTCAAAGCAACAAAGATATTGTGTTATCTTCATCTGGAATAGTATCTTCATCAAGGAATATTAATTCAGAAAAATGGAAGTACCTAATAGCTTCTCCAGAAGAGACAAATCCCTCCAGGTAGTAAGGCAAGACTCTAAGCCTCTTGCAATGAAGCATAGATTGTCATGCAAAGCTGATGATGTTGATAGTATAGAAGAAGTTGTAGATTTGCAAATAGACTTAGAAAGATATCAAAAGGATACCCTAAGGGAAATAAAACCGCAGCAAGTTTATCACATGGGTATGTTTGAAAGTAGGAGTGGTTTATACAGAATATCTAGAGAAGTAGAATTAAGTGTATTAACGCATCCAGTAGATTTACGAATTGTGAACAGGGATATTGAAAATCATTTAAGATATTGTGGTTATAAATATATTCATCAAGGTATGTATATCATAGGAATTAAAGGCATGACAAGAAAGAAATTAGGAGCAAAGGTTTTAATAACTCCATTAGATAGAAGATGGGAATCAATTGATAAAGCGACATTAGACTTTCTGGAAGGAGATATGAATGAAAATAGGTTAATAACATACATAGCCCCAGATTTAATAATGCCTGTAAAAGAATTTATTGAAAAAATGAGTTTTGGTTTCCAAACTAAAGGATATGAAGATTTTAAAGGAACAAACTTGTTAGTAAGCATAGAATTTATAGGAAGGCTCACTAACAGAAGTAATTCTAGATATAGAGTAAATGTTAATAACGTAATTGATAGCAAGCAATCAAAAGGCATACAATTTATGAATCCTCTTATGATTAGTTCTGAAGAAAGAGTAGGAGAGGAATGGAAGATAGGTGAATTAATAGAGAAGAAGGAATTAAAGCAACCTGAAAATTACATAAGTTATCAAAATTGTGAAGGAGGTAGTAGCATCAGATTCATGAATTATAAATCTGCATCCATAGAAGACACAGAATCTTTTATGTCAGAAACAAATATTAGCAATGATAAGGATAAAGGTGTAACCGAATGCATGGAAAAAACTAATATAGATGATGAAATTATGCATTGGGAAAAGAAATTAAAGCATATAGAATGGGAATATAGTCATTCTATGACAACAGATTGGTCTAAAATAAGAGAAAGAGAATTGTTTTTCATTAGAGAAATTGCTAGATTAAAAAGGCAAAAAAGCGAGAAAAAGCAAGCCACTAGTTGTTCCCGCGTGATAAATAAAACTATATCATCAGAAGAAAAGGTAGACAATAATAATAGTAATAATATTGTTACCACCGATAATAATAAAAATAAGAATATTGCTCAGAGCCACAAAGATGAAATTGTGGATGAAGAAGATCAATGGGATATAAATAATAAGCTATTACTAGAAAGTTATGAAGAAGAGGAAGATTTAGAAGATAAAAATTATGATGATTCAGAACAAAATAGCGATTTTTATAACTCACTAGATGATGTAGAACTACATAATCTAGATAATGCAATGGAAGCCATGGAAGTATAAAATAGTAATAAAAGAAGAAAGGGATATGGGGAATCTTCAGTAAAAAGAGATGAAGAAAGGGAGAGACCTACCAGATCAGCTGGACAATGGCCCCCAGAAAAAGATGACTACCAACCCACATATATCCCTGGACAATATAGATATATGGGTACTAAGAGAAGAGATTTTGAAAGGCCAGTACAATTTCAAAATTATAAAAATGATGGTGCTATGTTAAATTTAGCAGCCCATGACCCGATAGATTGGCCGAATATAATTAGCATATGGAAAGGTTTAATAGTTCAAAAATATATACAAAACTAGCATAATATAGGCACTAAGGTTGAAGATATGATAACATATCTTGAAACATTTTTAGGAGAATCTGTAAAAGTCCTATGGGAACAATGGGTAGAAACGTGCCCTAATCAATATCAAGAATTAAAAAGAGCAGGAAGTAATCCTAATTACTTTGCAAATGTTATTTCAAATATGATCATAGCAGAAGATCCAGAATTAGGACATACCTCATTACAAAATGAAAGATTGAGAGAAATAGAAAAATTAATGCTAACAAGCTGGAAAGGTATAAAAGAATTCTCTCAGCATTACTTATATAATGCTACCACCACTAAGCAAGGCTTTAATGTAGGAGTAGTAGAAAGATATTAATATAAAAAAGAATCAGCAGGATATATTGTAAACATATCCCAAGCCATAACATTTGTCTTTAAACAGCTAAGAAAAGTTTGTACAGGTATACAAGCTCAAAGATCTATGAAGAAAACAGATTATAATTTCTGCTATAATATTGTCCAAATACCGCTAACATATGGAGAAGAAAGGTATAAGAATAAAAAATATTATAAATCCCAAAGGAGAGATAATAGAAATTTTAGAACCAAGAAAAGATTTTTCTTAAGAAGGTCAGATAATAGAGCTCCATTTCTACATAAAAGAAATGTAAGAAGATATAATCCTAGAAAAACTTATGATAAAACATGCAGGTGTTTTATATGTAACTCTCCAGACCACCTAAGTAGAACCTGCCCTAATAAAGATCAGAAAAGATACTCTAGTAAATATGAAGAGCAAGAAAGAGTTTTAATTATAGATAGTGTTAATGAAAATATATTAGTATGTGATGATGAAATAAAAGATGATGAGTCAATACATTCAATCATTGAAACAGATGAAGTAGAAAATGAGACTCAAGAATATGATTCAAGTAAAGATGAGATAGACCTAATAGATGATTTAGCAGGTTTAAAAATAGAAATGATGAATCAGGTAGATTGTGAGCATGATTGGATTAAAGGAAAAGGTGATTATAATATCAAATGTGCTTTCTGTATATATTATCCAAGCCAAGATAATAGGTCCACATGCAGCATATGCCTAAGACAGGCTTGTGCCTCCTGTCTAAAAGCCAAAAATCAAATATGGAGACAGGAAATAGAATTTGAACCAGAAGATAGAATATTATACAGCAGGGTTAGAAATCTAGAAAATAGAATAAATAATTTGGAAGCAGAGCTAGAAATACTAAAAGATAGGCTAAAGGATAATAAAGAAGAATATGGTGTTGCTGGAAGCACGGAAAGAAAAGAAGGAATGGTTATAAAATAATATTTGAGCATATTAAAGGAAAAGATAATAATTGATATAACATATTCTCTTGTTCATTATTTTTACAGATAATGAAGAAAGGACTACACCCCCATGGGTTTGAAGCAATCAGCTTTGGGACTGAAAATAGTTTGAAAATATTTGAGCCAAATACCTTTAATTTCAGGCCCAAGAAGCATATTATTCTAGATGAGGTTCAAGAATGCATTCTTGATAATTTCTGGAATCAATATAACAACAAAAGAGATGACAAAGGATATATGTTATCAATTCTGAATAGTTTGGCCGAATATTTCAATATGCTAAATAAAGGAAAAATGATGAATAAAGGACAAACGTCCGCAGAAAATATGGAATATCCAGAACACAAGACGTTATATGTCTTGTTTGAAGGAAAAAAGCCAGGAATATATACTTCATATGAAGAAATAAGTATAGAAAGGCTAATAGCAAAGAAAAATGGAGATAGCATAAATTGGAAAAGCTATGCCTGTGTAGAAGAAGCTCAAAAATATGCAAAGGCTGTCATAGGACCCAAATATTATATACAACCATCAGCCAAAGAATATATTCAGAAGGTCAACAAAGTAAATAATGCCAATCCGGCAACAGTAGTTCTCAGGAATTTGAAAATAGAAGAATCAAGCTCTAAATATGAAAAGGAAGAAATTCCTCCAAAATATAAAACATATAAAGAGTGCCTCGTAAAAGGAGTGGATCCTTTAGATGGGAAATATATAGAGATGAAAATAGACTAAAAATGGGAAGACACATCAAAGGTTTGGAAAGAAGAATTAAAGATGGAATTAAAGGAAGAAATATTAAAATAAATAAGGCTTGAAATAAATACAAGGTTTGAAGATATAAAGAAAGAATATGATACAAAAAATGATTTTCATCTCTCAGAGGATGATCATATGGATATCGCAGGGCATGGGCAGCAGCATGAATAAAGCCCAATTGCAGTTATATTGATATTGCTATCAATTTTTCGGGAACGGAGGACCTCCCTGAATATTGATAAGCGAAATATGAATATTGATGCAGCCCAAATATTGATATTGTATATCAATTGTATCGGCGGGGAAGACCCCCACATAAAAAAATCAGCATACTGTGGCACCAATTATATGAGTAAGTGTTTGGCGGGTTTCTGTGAGCTGATCCACGCTCTCGAAGATGCCAGAAGCCAGCAAGATATTCGCCAAAGGACAAGCCCATGTGAAGCTTTTGAAAAAGTTACCACGTGAAAGTCCATTGAGGCCAGTAAAAGCATCCGCTTGTCTGGCACTCTCCTGAAGCTGTCCACGTATCAAGACTCTCGAATAGTCATGAAGGAAGACACGTCGATGATCTAGAAGCCAGCAGCGGCATATTAAATAAAAAGGTGAAGCCTCTCCAGTCCTTCCCTCACAGCTATAAAAGAGACGTCGGGCTCGAAGCGGGACACACAACACACAAGTCGGAGAAGAGCGAAGCAGACTGAAAGAAGCGAAGCTCTCGAGCCAGTGCACCCCTTCCTTTGTAGTTTTAGCCACCACCACCACTTAGTAGTATAGCCAAGAAGGCGCTGCAATCGCCATAAATATTAAGGTAATTTCCTAGTTTGGGTGTAATCCCTTCGGGGTTTCCCGAAAGGGAAAAACCATATGTAAATTATGTTGTTGAAATGATGTAGTTTCTTTGGTTTCACTTGATATTTTTATTTATGAATTTATGGGAAGAGTTCTTATGCTAGGGATCCTATAGGAGAAACCTCTGCGTGTTTGTTCTCTGTGTAGACCAGAGTGGCGTTGAATGAGAACCTTGTTGCCGTAGAGAAGTGTTCCCTTCGGGTGGAACTGCCTAGGAAGACGATAAGAATTTAACCCATAAGTTTGCAATTAAAACCATCAAGTGAACGTAACTAGCTACATCTGATGCAACATAATGATAAATATGGTGAGTACCGAGTAGGAATATTACACCACTGCTCGCACCGTCGGACGAACTGAATAAATCCTGCATATAAGTTTGAATTAGCCGTGTTCATTACCAGACACGCGCATATAATTGAAATTGTCTTGAATAGTAAACGAATAATCAGCCAGACAGACGCCAATTATTTGAATAGTAGCAAATAGTGGCACGAATAGTAAATACTATTGTGAATAGTATTTCATGAATAATGAACAGTGTTTTGCTACACGCGGTACACTGAATATCAGCGTTGAATATCAGCGCACTAATTAAGACCGCGCTTAGCGATCAAATAATTTGATTATATATATATTCATTTGCTGCTATAGTTGGTATCAGGTCCAGGATATAATCATTGAAAGATTAAGGTATTTAAATTTAGTAGTTAGCGCAGGTAAGGTAATAAATACTAAAGAGAATATTAATATATGGTGCAGAATAAATCCCTCTGAAGAGCATACTTGGCATACATCTCATAGCCAGCTAAATATAGTGGTCGATTTGATATATAACTTTTATATATCTTGGGGGAAAAGGCAAGATATACTTGACCAAAAATTTGAAAGCTTATTCAAAGAATATCAAAAACTCGCAGACAAGTGCTCCGGGTTAAATAATAAAACAGATATCATTCTGCATAAGCTAGAAGAAGCAAAAGCAAGACAGAATATAATTTGCAAGAATAATGACTATATTAAAGAAGAAGTGTTGACAATAAGCCGTTACCTAAGTAAAGGCAAAGACTCGCTCTCACACTCTGAATCAAGACAGGATATTCCTGAAATAAAAAGGTTGGTACAAGAGGTAAAAACTCTTATCCTCTCATAGTTATATGGGTGAATATAGCCAAGCTTTAATCGAAGTTGCTAAATACTTATCACCCCCTGTCGAATTTTCTGATCACGACTCACCAAAAGAAGACTCTAAATCATAATAAGACAAGAAATAGTTGAAGTACTAAACACAGAATCTTTTATGACAGAAACAGAAATTAGCAATAATAAGAATAAAGGTGTAATTGAATACGAGGAAAAGGCTAATTTAGATGATGAAATAATTTATTGGGAAAAGAAACTAAAGCATATAGAATGGGAATATAGTCATTCTATGACAACAGATTGGCCTAAAATAAGAGAAAGATAATTATTTTTCATTAGAGAGATTGCTAGATTAAAAAGGCTAAAAAGCAAGAAAAAGCAAGCCACTAGTTGTTCTCACATGATAAATAAAGCTATATCATCAGAAGAAAAGGTAGAAAATAATAATAGTAATAATATTGTTACCACCGATAATAATGATAAAAATAACAATATTGCTCAGAGCCACAAAGATGGAATTACGGATAAAGAAGAGCAAGGGGATATAAATAATAAGCTTTTATTAGAAAATTACGAAGAGGAAGAAGGTAAGGTAGATTTAAAGATTGAAATGATGAATCAAGTAGATTGTGAGCATGATTGGATTAAAGGAAAAGGTGATTATAATATCAAATGTGCTTTCTGTATATATTATCCAAGCCAAGATAATAGGTCCACATGCAGCATATGCCTAAGACAAGCTTGTGCCTCCTGTCTAAAAGCCAAAAATCAAATATGGAGACAGGAAATAGAATTAGAACCAGAAGAAAGAATATTATCCAGTAGGCTTAGAAATCTAGAAAATAGGATAAATATACTAGAAGTGGAGCTAGAAATGCTAAAAGATAAATTAGAAGATAATAAAGAACAAAAACTAAAAGATAAGTTAGAAGATAATAAAGAACAAAAATTAAAAGATAAGTTAGAAGTTAATAAAGAACAGGAATATGTTGTTGCTGGAAGCACGGAAATGAAGGAACAAATGGTGACAGTAAGAGATAAAAAAGGAGATAAGTTAATACAATTAAAAGATGCTATAACTAGTTTTGGAAATAAATATATAGTGCAATTGCCATTTAAAGAAGTGCTAGGAATAAGAATTCCAGTTAGAGTTAATTTAACACCAAATATTTCCTATAAAATATTGGCACTATTGGATACTGGTTGCACAAAGAACATCATCCATGACAAATACTTTATGAGATGTCCCGAAATAGTTAAAACTATAGATAATAATAAAGCCGAAGTATCTACCGACATGTCAGGAATAAAGAAAATTCATAACCAGTTGGCATATAATATAGAAGCCTACATAAATGGCACAAAATATATAATAGATGAAATTACAATAAGAGATTTGTCAGTTATAAATGATGATATGATAATTGGATTAAGATTTTTACAACAATCTTTACAAACCACAATTATACTTGAAGATGGGGTTACATTTATCCCACATCAAGATAATGTTCCATACTTATCTGAACTACGGAAACAAAGAAAGGCTTTGCAAAATATTGAAATATCTAATAAAGATGATGAATATAGCGCAAGTTTAGATCCCCTTGAATTTTGCAAAGATGAAGAACTCAGTGAGACAATAGAAGAATATCATATAGAAAATACATGTACAGAATGCATAGGGTTACAATCATTCTCTCCAAATTGGTATAGAGACATAAAATCCAAGAAAGATATAGACAAGATTGTGCAAAGATTAGAAAATATACAATTTATGGGGGAAATACCAATGAAACATTGGGATAAGAACTCTATAGTTTGTAAAATAAATATTATAAACCCAGATTATATCATTAAGTCAGGACCAATAGAAGCTACTCCCAAAGATATTGAAGAATTCAAAATGCATATAGAAGAATTACTAAAACTAAAAGCAATTAGAGAAAGCAGAAGTCCTCATCGATCTGCTGCTTTTATAGTAAGAAATCATGCTGAAGAAGTAAGAGGTAAATCCAGAATGGTAATTAATTTTAAAAGGCTTAATGATAATATGATAGATGATGCATACAATATACCCAATAAGCAGGAATGGATCAATAGAATACAAGGAAGCAGATATTTTTCTAAATTCGATTTAAAAGCAGGATTTTGGCAAGTAAAAATGGCAGAAGAATCTATTCCTTGGACAGCCTTTACTTGTCCACAAGGTCATTATGAATGGCTAGTTATGCCATTGGGTCTAAAGAATGCACCCGCATTATTTCAAAGAAAAATGCAAAATATATTTAATGAGAATCAAGCATTTATATTGGTCTACATTGATGACCTATTAATATTTTCCAAATCATATAAAGAGCATATTGCCCACCTTGAAGTGTTCTTTCGAAAGGTAGAACAAAATGGGCTCATATTATCCAAAAAGAAGATGGAAATATGCAAAGAAAGAATAAATTTCCTTGGTCATGAAATAGGAGAAGGAAAAATATATTTACAAGATCATATTGCAAAGAAAATATTGGAATTTCCTGACAATATGAGTGATAAAAAGGTTTTGCAACAATCCCTAGGAATTGTAAATTATGCTAGAATTATATAGACAATTTAGCAAAGCTAGCTGGCCCATTATATGCAAAGCTAAGAAAGAATGGACAAAAATACTTCAATTCTGAAGACATAAGACTAGTAAAAGCCATAAAGGAAAGAGTCAAGAATTTAAAACCCCTTGAGTTGCCTTTAGAGGATAAATATTTTATAATTGAAACAGATGCATCTAAGGTAGGCTGGGGTGCTATTTTAAAACAAAAACCTAATAAATATTCCCTGAAAGCAGATGAGAAAATATGTAGATATGCTTCAGGAAGTTACAAATTAAAAACGGTAAATAATATTGATAGGGAAATCCTTGCAGTAGTAAATGCAATAAATTCTTTCACGTTATATTTAGGATTCAAAGAATTTACTGTTCGAACAGATTGTGAAGCTATATGCCGATATTACAATAAAATTAATAGTAAGAAAAGCTCGACCAGAAGATGGGTCTTATTTGAAGACACCATAGCTGAGAATGGATATAAAGTAATATTTGAGCATATCAAGGGAAAGGATAATAGTTTGCCTGACAAATTTTCCCGCTCATCAATTTTACAGAAATGAAGAGAATAGAAATGAAGAGAGGAACTCTCGCAGGCGGACATGAATGTTTCATATTTGGAGAAGAAAATAAATTAAAAATATTTTCTCCAAATACATTCAATTTCAAGCCAAAGAGCCATATCCGTCTTGATGAAATCCAAAGATGCATATTGGATAATATGTGGTACCAATATACAGTCAAAAGAGACAAAAAAGGATATATGCTATCTAATCTCAATAGTCTCGCAGAATATTTCCATATGTTCAATATGTTGAACAAGAATATTCCAACACCAGCAAAAATAGAGGTAGAAAAAG
Organism: Elymus sibiricus; assembly: GCA_039707655.1. Taxonomy (NCBI): domain Eukaryota; kingdom Viridiplantae; phylum Streptophyta; class Magnoliopsida; order Poales; family Poaceae; genus Elymus; species Elymus sibiricus. Next base: position 205,720,358 of record CM077668.1, read on the forward strand.
AAGATCCCCTATATATAATGTTTAATGGAAATAAACCAGGAATATATAAGCATTGGGAAGATATCCTAATAGAGAAGCTTGCAGCAAAGTGTAGAGACAAAGAATTATCATTTCGAAAATATGATAATATTAATGACGCCTTGAAATGGGCACGAAAAGTAATAGGACCAGATTATTATATAGATCCCGAAGCCAGAGAATATATTGAGAAGCGAGGGGGCATAATTAAAAATATACCCGCTTCAGCAATTCCCTCAAAAGGAGAAGCTTCGAGCTCAAAAAATCCAATGAAAGAAGGATCACCAAAATATCAGTCCAATCAAGAATGCCTGCTAAAGGGACTTGACCCCTTAGACAAGGAATATATAGATCAAGAATTGGATAAAAGATTTGAAGAATTGTCAAAAACAATGAAGAAGGAATTAAAGGAAGAGATATCAAATGAAATGAGGATTGAAATGGACATAAGATTGGAAGAAATAAAGAAAGAATATGATACAAAGTATGATTTTCATCTCTCAGATGATGATCATATGGATATCGCAGGGCATGGCCAATGGCCTGAATATTAAGATTAATTATATTGATATTGCTATCAATTTTTCGGGCGCGGAGGACCTCCCCAGATATTGATAAGCGAAATATGAATATTGATGCAGCCCGAATATTGATATAGTGTAACACCCCAAAAATTGGGTTATCCATTTTTGTGCTGTTATTCTTTTCCGAGCCTTCTTTTTCAAAATCTTTCTCCGGAGTTTGCTGGATGATCAGACAAATCCGGGCCATTTTCAAATTTTCAAAACCCTGCCCATGCACTTGATGCTGGTCAAGACCTATTTGCGTCACCCAAAACCCCATCAGAACCCTAATTCCAATATTTGGAATTTTAAACCATGCCTTTGTGATTACAAAGGAACCATCATTTCCTTTGCCCTGTTGATCCTCCAAAAATTCTCAGAGATCTTCCTACCCTTATAAACCCTGGATGTGCAAAAATATTGCCAAGTCATATGCAATATTCTTCATCTGGGATTAATTTCTTTTCCTGCCTTTCGGAGGAATTAAATCCAGAAGGATAGTTAGACATCTCTGAAATTCATGAAAATTTGTGGAGATGATATTTGTGACTATCCCAAGCTCTGGTAAAAATATTGGCCAAATTTAAATAAGGAAAATTCCCTTTTCCTTAACAAGGCCAATATTGCCTCTCTGCCACTTTCCAAAGGAACTACCATTTTGGTAGCCAGGAAAATTCCCAAATAATTTGTGGAGCTTCTCCTGGATATATATTCACCATTTTCATCCAAACCCCATGTTCCATAGTTCAAAATTTGAGCACATGATCCAATGCAAGTTTCTGCCTTGTCTGAAACTTTGTGAAGGAAGTGCTTGATTCCTTGATTCAATTGAGCTGAAATTTTGCAGGGTAGTTAATATTGATATATTACTACTGGAAACCAAAAATCAGCTCAATTCATCTATCCAATCTTTTTCTATGATTTTGTCAATTTTTTGTCCAGATTTCACCTGTGTGAAGGAAGTGCTATTTATATTAGCTGGATTGCCCCAAAAATTTTTGAGCACCCTTTCACATCCATATTATTGCCACATGCCAAAATTCAGCCCTATTTGCCTAGCCATTTTTCCTCAGAAAATTCCCAAAGTTTCTGTCCATGGGAAGCATTGTGAAGGAAGTACCATTTTTATTTATCCAAATGGTATGAAACTTTTACAGTGACTGCATATGCTCAAATAATTGGTCTCCACCAAATTTGGGCCATTTTCATCTAGCCATTTTTCCCCAGCACCCTCATTTGCATTTCTGGTCAGCTGGACACTTTGTAAAGGAAGTACCAGCTAGCCCCCTCTTTCTGACCTGAGATTTTGGCACAATGATCACCTTAGTAGATGATCAGCCTCACCCAAATCCCAGGCCTAATGGAGCTGTGCACTGCCTAATATCTCTATCAAAGACCTTGCTGTGGTTTAGGCTTTAGACATGCTTCAGTCACATCGTGGGCCATGGGAATCGTTCCTTTGCGTCGAACAGCTTCTGGGGGAGTGAGTAACTTGCCAGGCATAGCTGGAACGTCCGGTGCGCGTGCGAGCACTGTTGCCACGCGGTGACCACGTGTTGGGCGCGCGCATGACCTGCAGTGGGCGTGCACTGTGTCTCTGGACACCAATGGGAGGACCACGCGGTCGCCCAGCGAGCGACGGCGGGCCACACCCTCGCCCGCGTCGCTTGTGCCCCGATTCCCCTCGCCCCGTAGCTCGTGGCCGTGAGCGACGGCGCCACGTCCCGCACCGCGTAGCCACAGTCCCTCTCCTTCCCGAGCCTTCCCCTGGCTCTTTTTAATGCGTGCCCGAGCTCCCCTTGTCACCACAGCCCTCCCCGAGCCTCGGAGCTTCCCATTTCCCTCCCATGGCCGAGAGGTCGCCGCCGATCCCTTTGGCCATCTCCGGCTCCTGGCCCTCCCCCTTTCCTCTCTTCTGCTCCCGAGGACTCCCTCGACGACCACACGCCGCCGCCGCCCCTAGCTTCGGCAGGGAAGCCCTGCCGGTGCCCTCTTCCTCTGCCGCACTCCGACCATGGCGCCCGAGCCGTGGTCCGACGCTGCAGGCCACCACGAGCAGCCCCGCAGCCACCTCCGAGCTCGTCAGGGAGCGGCGGAGCTCCCGCACTAGTTGGCCGGCCTCCTGGAGCGGTGGGGCGATGGCTACGCCGGCGGCCGAGGCCCGCCCTGCCTCTCTTTCGTGGCAAGGAAGGAGACCAGGGAGTAGGAGAGAGAGACCGCAGCGGGCCCCACACGTCATTCACTCAGGTGCTGACCAGGCTGACCGGTTGACCGGATAAGTGGATACCTATTTTGCGAAATACGTTTTCTGCAAAGGGAAGCGTACTCTGCCGCGGCCAACGGCCGAAATGCGCTTTCTCCATGCGGAAGCGTATTCTGTAAAAGACGTTTTCAGTCCAGCCGCCGCCGAAACCAGTACTTTGTGAACGTTCGCCCGTTAAGGACTAAAACGGACAGATTTTTGTCTGTTTATCGCTTAACGAACGAACGGGCATTTCTCCGCGACCGTAACTCCGATTGAGGTTAATCCAACGCCCACATTTTCAGTTCGTCGAGCCCGTTCCGATGGTGCCAATTTCATAATGTTGTCACATATTGAAAATACCATATTTGCCCTTCCTCGAATCCAGGCATCTCCCGAGAGCACCGGTTCCGGCGACTCGTTTCCCGTGGATCATCGCACTTCCACCCGTTGTCTTCGTCCACCCCGAGGCAAGCCAACCTCTTATCATGAGCACCGGACTTGCATGTTGACTTTGCTTGAACCCTGTGCGTGTGTAGCTGCAGTATATTCATATGATGTTTCTGTCTGCAAATGTCGTATATGCATTGCTTGCCATGTCATGCTCTAACTAGATTTCTTACTATCTTTTGCCATGTTAGCAATAATGTTTTTATTGATAATATCATGTCATTACTATATTTGTATATCATACCATGTTCGTCAATGCTATGGTGATCCTGTCATACTATATCGGTATCATGTTACTGTCAAGTTTCATATGTCATATATGCTCTTCACTTCATAAGTTTGGTAAGCATGTTTATTAATGCATTCATGATATTCATGCTTGTAATCTTGACGACGCGATTAAATGATGGAGATGAAAAGAAAATGTGTTAATAAAAACAACCACCTCCATCGGCTGGATCGTGTCATAGTGCCACCGAATCGAGCTCACCAGTGCAACCACACTTGCCTTATGGGGGGCCCTAATTCGGTCTATTGTCATGCCTCTCGCCGGTGCCTCCAACTAGGGGAGGTTATGTGCGCGCGCTACCCTGGCCCGATGGGCGGCCATAAGCCTTGAGTGCCCGAGTTGTTTGCGCGCGGTTGTCCCCGTTTGGGACGGTTTGTTCAGTTTGGCCACGACGGTGGCAGCCACAGAGGTGGCGGATGTCACGAGTTGACATCAGGGGCAACCCAGGACATAGCCCAAAGGGGAGTTTGTCGGGAGTGGCCGGGAGAGTGTCATGCAATAGATTGGTTTTGTCGGAATGTCGTTGGTCCACCCGAATGGGAGCATGAGGCCATGAGTTCCGTAGTGTGGGTACAGTGTACTAACCTCTGCAGAGTGTATAATCTATCGATAGCCGCGTCCTCGGATATGGACACAGTTCGTACTAGGTCACACTATCTGGTCTGTGTCGACATGGAGGATAAACTTGATATAATAAACTTGTTAAAGAATGTGCTATAAAGTAAATGTGGTGACTTGGACTATGAGATAGTCACGAGAAGTCACGGAGTTGGTTCGGACATGACCACGAGATGAGATCTCGGTGAGTCATGAGCTAGCCCAAAAGGGCAGTGGGAGTGAAACTGGTAAATGAACAACATATTACTTTAACTCTTCACGGGAGGTAATGGTAATTTACTTTCCAGCATAGTATCATGCATGTAGATACAACTATGCCATGCCATGATATGCCTTGTTATTCCATGATATGCCATGATATGTTAAAACCTTGCTGATCCATGTTTTATGATAAGATCATGCCATGCTATGAGTTGCCATGTTTGATCCATGTTCATTTTAATACCATGCCATGTTTAAGTTGTCGTCATGAGATAAATCTATGTATGAGCATAGGACTTGCTTTCTCATCTGCTTGTTTGGATGCTATGTATTTGGTTGTCTTGCGAGTACATTCAAAGTACTCACCTGGCCTTGCACGTGGCCAGATTGCAGGAGAAGACTTGTCGTGCTAGACCGTAACCTCGCCAGTCCTGTGAGTTGTGGAGCCCAGCCAGAGTCGACGTGTCGCTAAAACCAAGACTTCCGCCGCCATTTAGATAGCCTTAGAGCTATGCAAACCTTTGTATTCATCCGCGATGTAATACTCTATTTCATGTAAATGAAATATATTTTGTGCTTGGAATGCTGTACCATGGACCTGTCGTGCGTCAGGTGTTATCCTGGGCTGACGTGCGAAGGCCCCCTGCTCCATGCGGATCGGGGTCGCCATAGGAGATGGTATCAGAGCCAGGCTGGCGATAGGTTACCCTAGCGTATAACCACCGCTATCATCAACCCGTAATAATCCCAATAGGTTTGACCCAACCCTGGCGTCCGACAAGGCCACTGTTGAACCTCAGGTGGCACAGTCGGAACTGACGCGTCCCTACCCAGTTGCCCCCTCCTTGCCCCCTCCCACCTAGTTTTCTGGGGATGGACGGTGACCCTATCTTTTTGTCGTCAGTATCGGCGTATCCTTTCTCCTGTAGAGAAGGATCCACACTGTACTGGTGTGTCCCCGCCTAGTTGCCTATAAAACCCCCCACTTGCTAGCTGCGACCCCAGCTCAGTAAGTCATATCCCTGCTAGAACCCTAGCCAGTAGCCCAGATCGGAAGCCATGGCTAGTCTTCCCAGGGAAGGCACTTTTCATAGCCGCACTTCCGCAGCCGGCCATGTTGGCTTCCCGCCCCTGCTTTCAGATATGCTCGCCCAATCCCTTGACTGTAGTACTAGCCCCGACTACATGGTGCTCCAATCGGAACCCATCCCCCATCTTCACCGATACCAGGCAAAGGTGCAGATCTGCCCAGGCCCAGCAGAGGATGGGAAGCCCTTGATTTTTCTGGGCAGATCCATGCCCACTCCGGTGTTGGCTACCCAGGCAGCCACTGCAGAGGCTATCGCACGCCTCCGATCTCTGTTTACGCGTGTGGCGGAGATGCGGGAGTTCCGTTATTTCCCCTCTGCGTCAAGTACCGGATGGGAGTTCTCCTACGCTGCCCAAGAGGCTGACCCAGCGATAGTTCGCCTGGTTCAGTTCATCAGTGCCCAGGGGATGATCGGTAGCATTCTGGGAGAGTTCAGAGCTATCGACAGAGATGCTACCCGGGTTGTCACGGAAGCATACCGCGAGGCCCGTCAAGTTGTATCCCAGATCACAGACCCCATGTCCTCCAGCCCAGTGCTCTCTTCTCAGCCCGTGCCTTGGTTGAAGCCAGGTACCGTCAACCTCCGTTCCGTCGACAGGACGGTTTGTCGTCTCCACAGGTTCCTGCCCGCTTCATCCGCAACCCCAGCCATTGAGCCCCAACCGATAGAGGTACCCGACGATGAAGACAGAGATTGGCTTAGCCTGCGTCCGCCAGGTGAGCCCTAGCAAGACTAGGCCTTTGTGTGACCCCAATCGTGTAGTCAGGCGATGCTGCGAGTATGCCTAGTCTGTCTGTTCATCCTCATTAGGAGGATAGAACCATGTATCCCGGAGTGAGTTGTTGCTTTTCGATGCATAGTGAGGTTGTGCTTTGTTGTATGCTTGTACTGCTTGTGCCCGGAGTGTTGTAGTAATGTGCTATGTATGCCCCTTTGCTTTGTGGTTCATCTGCCTCTCTGTTAAGTAGAAATATTTGACAGAGTTGGCAGTGAACTTCTAATAAGATTTTAATTGGTAGAACACATACATCTACAACTTTGGACTCGTCTCGAGTCCCTAACAAAATGCGAGCTGGTGTAGGTATATGTATGCCAGGAGTACATATACCCATTGGCATTAAAACACCTTAGCGCATTTTGCTTGATGTGTTTTCCTTCACCTGTATTTTTGCATTTTGCATATGTATTGTTTTAGAATGTACTGCATAATGCACGCATATATGGTTCACCCCGAGTACGATTGAGCAGTACCCGAGGGAATGCAAAGTCGCTTGCCTACCCCTTTTCTGTGCATACCCTGTGTGCCAGATCTCCAGATCCAGAGCCTCCAAGAGGCAGTTCCACTTGGCGATTCCTCGCCTCTAATCCTTTTTCCCTAACCCCACTTGTATTCTCAGAGGAACACTGCCAGTTTTATTTCACCCAAACCAGTACAACTACCCCAGTACAGACTCGACCCCGACTATACTACGATGCCTACTCTTCGTGGAGCTATCCGCGAAGATTTTTCGTACGTGGAATCAGTAGCGTGATTCCAGTGCTGGCGAAGCCACCTCCTCTGCATCTCGCGATTCCCCGGAACCAACGGCGCCGCCGTCACTGTCTGGCGTGACGCCGGACAAGCCGCCGTCCTGACCCACCGCAGCACGCGATTACTCCACCGGCCCGAAGCGGCGGAGGAGCAAGCGCGGCGGAGGACCAGCCACCACACCATCACCATCCGCGCCTCGAGCTGCCACATCCTGATCCTCGTCGTCGCGAGCCCGCTCCTGCAGGATGAGCTGCAGCAGCAAGAGCGACGAACCGATCAGTATGGCCAGTAGCACGGTGAGGAACCACCGTAGCCCCACCAAGAACACAGCCTCGCCGAAGGACCTCGGCTCGATATCATCCAAACCGAAGAGATGGAAGAGCAGCATGTTGTGAGTTGGGAAGAGCCGCGCTGCCGTCTTTTATAGCCCGAGATCGGTGTACGGTGAGCGAGGTCCAGGAGGATCGCGCGTCGCCCGATCACCGGCGTCCAGGAGGCGAATCCGCGAGCAGTGCTGACAAGGCGCTGGCCCGCGACGTGAGTGCTCTTTGTCTCGGCACCGTGCACGCCGCGCACCACGGCAACTAGGGTACTCAGTGCCCTTGGGGCTAGATGGGCGTTGTGCCAAGCCGCACGCGGAGCAGCATCAAGGAAGAAGCCGAGAGCTGGAGGTAGAAGAAGGAGGCTGCCAGTGGGCCCTGGTCCCACCTGTCAGCAGGAGAAACCACTGTTCATTGGGTACCTCCAACATTTTTGAATTTGATCCAAAGTGATCCCAGCAGTGGTTATAGCCTCGCTGTACCCGTGTTTCTCCCTGGGTGTATCAATTATCGGTACCCCAATTCAGTTGTACCCGGCCGAAGTGTTAACTGTTAACCCAGAGGTTTTCCTGGAGTAGAAACAATCTTGTTTTAACCCTAGGAATCTCGAGGACGAGATTCTCTTAAGGGGGGAAGGTTTGTAACACCCCAAAAATTGGGTTATCAATTTTTGTGCTGTTATTCTTTTCCGAGCCTTCTTTTTCAAAATCTTTCTCCGGAGTTTGCTGGATGATCAGACGAATCCGGTCCATTTTCAACTTTTCAAAACCTTGCCCATGCACTTGATGCTGGTCAAGACCTATTTGCGTCACCCAAAACCCCATCAGAACCCTAATTCCAATATTTGGAATTTTAAACCATGCCTTTGTGATTACAAAGGAACCATCATTTCCTTTGCCCTGTTGATCCTCCAAAAATTCTCAGAGATCTTCCTACCCTTATAAACCCTGGATGTGCAAAAATATTGCCAAGTCATATGCAATATTCTTCATCTGGGATTAATTTCTTTTCCTGCCTTTCAGTGGAATTAAATCCAGAAGGATAGTTAGACATCTCTGAAATTCATGAAAATTTGTGGAGATGATCTTTGTGACTATCCCAAGCTCTGGTAAAAATATTGGCCAAATTTAAATAAGGAAAATTCCCTTTTCCTTAACAAGGCGAATATTGCCTCTTTGCCACTTTCCAAAGGAACTACCATTTTGGTAGCCAGGAAAATTCCCAAATAATTTGTGGAGCTTCTCCTGGATATGTATTCACCATTTTCATCCAAACCCCATGTTCCATAGTTCAAAATTTGAGCACATGATCCAATGCAAGTTTCTGCCTTGTCTGAAACTTTGTGAAGGAAGTGCTTGATTCCTTCATCCAATTGAGCTGAAATTTTCCAGGGTAGTTAATATTCATATATTACTACTGGAAACCAAAAATAAGCTCAATTCATCTATCCAATCTCTTTCTATGATTTTCTCAAGTTTCTGTCCAGATTTCACCTGTGTGAAGGAAGTGCTGTTTATATTTTCTGGATTGCCCCCAAAATTTTTGAGCACCCTTTCACATCCATATTATTGCCACATGCCAAAATTCAGCCCTATTTGCCTAGCCATTTTTCCTCAGAAAATTCCCAAAGTTTTTGTCCAGTGGGAAGCATTGTGAAGGAAGTACCATTTTTATTTATCCAAATGGTATGAAACTTTTACAGTGACTCCATATGCTCAAATAATTGGTCTCCACAAAATTTGGGCCATTTTTATCTAGCCATTTTTCCCCAGCACCCTCATTTGCATTTCTGGTCAGATGGACACTTTGTAAAGGAAGTACCAGCTAGCCCCCTCTTTCTGACCTGAGATTTTGGCACAATGATCACCTTAGTAGATGATCAGCCTCACCCAAATCCCAGGCCTAATGGAGCTGTGCACTGCCTAATATCTCTATCAAAGACCTTGCTGTGGTTTAGGCTTTAGACATGCTTCGGTCACATCGTGGGCGATGGGAATCGTTCCTTTGCGTCGAACAGCTTCTGGGGGAGTGAGTAACTCGCCAGGCATAGATGGAACGTCCGGTGCGCGTGCGAGCACTGTTGCCACGTGGTGACCACGTGTTGGGCGCGCGCATGACCTGCAGTGGGCGTGCACTGTGTCTCTGGACACCAATGGGAGGACCACGCGGTCGCCCAGCGAGCCACGGCGCGCCACGCCCTCGCCCGCGTCACCTGTGCCCCGATTCCCCTCGTCCCGTAGCTCGTGGCCGCGAGCGATGGCGCCGCTTCCGTCGTCGGAACACCGCCACGTCCCGCACCGCGTAGCCACAGTCCCTCTCCTTCCCGAGCCTTCCCCTGGCTCTTTTTAACGCGTGCCCGAGCTCCCCTCGTCACCACAGCCCTCCCCGAGCCTCGGAGCTCCCCATTTCCCTCCCATGTCCGAGAGGTCGCCGCCGATCCCTTTGGCCATCTCCGGCTCCTGGCCCTCCCCCTTTCCTCTCTTCTGCTCCCGAGGACTCCCTCGACGACCACACGACGCCGCAGCCCCTAGCTTTGGCAGGGAAGCCCTGCCGGCGCCCTCTTCCTCTGCCGCACTCCGGCCATGGCGCCCAAGCCGTGGTCCGACACTGCAGGCCACCGCGAGCAGCCCCGCGGCCACCTCCGAGCTCGTCAGGGAGCGGCGGAGCTCCCGCACTAGTTGGCCGGTCTCCTGGAGCGGTGGGGCGATGGCTACGCCGGCGGCCGAGGCCCGCCCTGCCTCTCTGTCGCGGCGAGGAAGGAGACCAGGGAGGAGGAGAGAGAGACCGCAGCGGGCCCCACACGTCATTCACTCAGGCGCTGACCAGGCTGACCGGTTGACCGGATAAGTGGATACGTATTTTCCGAAATACGTTTTCTGCAAAGGGAAGCCTACTCTGCCGTGGCCTACGGCCGAAATGCGCTTTCTCCACGCGGAAGTGTATTCTGTAAAAGACGTTTTCAGTCCAGCCGCCGCCGAAACCAGTACTTTGTGAACGTTCGCCCGTTAAGGACTAAAACGGACAGATTTTGGTCTGTTTATCGCTTAACGAACGAACGGGCATTTCTCCGCGACCGTTACTCCGATTGAGGTGAATCCAATGCCCACATTTTCATTTCGTCGAGCCCGTTCCGATGGTGCCATTTTCATAATGTTGTCACATATTGAAAATACCATCTTTGCCCTTCCTCGAATCCAGGCCTCTCCCGAGAGCACCGGTTCCGGCGACTCGTTTCCCGTGGATCATCGCACTTCCACCCGTTGTCTTCGTCGACCCCGAGGCAAGCCAACCTCTTATCATGAGCACCAGACTTGCATGTTGACTTTGCTTGAACCCTGTGCGTGTGTAGCTGCAGTATATTCATATGATGTTTCTGTCTGCAAATGTCGTATATGCATTGCTTGCCATGTCATGCTATAACTAGATTTCTTACTATCTTTTGCCATGTTAGCAATAATGTTTTTATTGATAATATCATGTCATTACTATATTTGTATATCATACCATGTTCGTCAATGCTATGGTGATCCTGTCATACTATATCGGTATCATGTTACTGTCAAGTTTCATATGTCATATATGCTCTGCACTTCATAAGTTTGGTAAACATGTTTATTAATGCATTCATGATATTCATGCTTATAATCTTGACGACGTGATTAAATGATGGAGATGAAAAGAACATGTGTTAATAAAAACAACCACCTCCATCGGCTGGATCGTGTCATAGTGCCACCGAATCGAGCTCACCAGTGCAGCCACACTTGCCTTATGGGGGACCCTAATTCGGTCTATTGTCATGCCTCTCGCCGGTGCCTCCAACTAGGGGAGGTTATGTGCGTGCGCTACCCTGGCCCGGTGGGCGGCCATAAGCCTTGAGTGCCCGAGTTGTTTCCGCGCGGTTGTCCCCGTTTGGGACGGTTTGTTCGGTTTGGCCACGACGGTGGCAGCCACAGAGGTGGCGGATGTCACGAGTTGACATCAGGGGTAACCCAGGACATAGCCCAAAGGGGAGTTTGTCGGGAGTGGCCGGGAGAGTGTCATGCAATAGATTGGTTTTGTAGGAATGTCGTTGGTCCACCCGAATGGGAGCATGAGGCCATGAGTTCCGTAGTGTGGGTACAGTGTACTAACGTCTGCAGAGTGTATAATCTATCGATAGCCGTGTCCTCGGATATGGACACAGTTCGTACTAGGTCACACTATCTGGTCTGTGTCGACATGGAGGATAAACCTGATATAATAAACTTGTTAAAGAATGTGCTATAAAGTAAATGTGGTGACTTGGACTATGAGATAGTCAAGAGAAGTCACGGAGTTGGTTCGGACATGATCACGAGATGAGATCTCGGTGAGTCATGAGCTAGCCCAAAAGGGTAGTGGCAGTGAAACTGGTAAATGAACAACATATTACTTTAACTCTTCACGGGAGGTAATGGTAATTTACTTTCCAGCATAGTATCATGCATGTAGATACAACTATGCCATGCCATGATATGCCTTGTTATTCCATGATATGCCATGATATGTTAAAACCTTGCTGATCCATGTTTTATGATAAGATCATGCCATGCTATGAGTTGCCATGTTTGATCCATGTTCATTTTAATACCATGCCATGTTTAAGTTGTCGTCATGAGATAAATCTATGTATGAGCATAGGACTTGCTTTGTCATCTGCTTGTTTGGATGCTATGTATTTGGTTGTCTTGCGAGTACATTCAAAGTACTCACCTGGCCTTGCACGTGGCCAGATTGTAGGAGAAGACTTGTCGTGCTAGACCGTAACCTCGCCAGTCCTGTGAGTTGTGGAGCCCAGCCAGAGTCGACGTGCCGCTAAAACCAAGACTTCCGCCGCCATTTAGATAGCCTTAGAGCTATGCAAACCTTTGTATTCATCCGCGATGTAATACTCTATTTCATGTAAATGAAATATATTTTGTGCTTGGAATGCTGTACCATGGACCTGTCGTGCGTCAGGTGTTATCCTGGGCTGACGTGCGAAGGCCCCCTGCTCCATGCGGATCGGGGTCGCCATAGGAGATGGTATCAGAGCCAGGCTGGCGATAGGTTACCCTAGCGTATAACCACCGCTATCATCAACCCGTAATAATCCCAATAGGTTTGACCCAACCCTGGCGTCCGACAAGGCCACTGTTGAACCTCAGGTGGCACAGTCGGAACCGACGCGTCCCTACCCAGTTGCCCCCTCCTTGCCCCCTCCCACCTAGTTTTCTGGGGATGGACGGTGACCCTATCTTTTTGTCGTCAGTATCGGCGTATCCTTTCTCCTGTAGAGAAGGATCCACGCTGTACTGGTGTGTCCCCGCCTAGTTGCCTATAAAACCCCCCACTTGCTAGCTGCGACCCCAGCTCAGTAAGTCATATCCCTGCTAGAACCCTAGCCAGTAGCCCAGATCGGAAGCCATGGCTAGTCTTTCCAGGGATGGCACTTTTCATAGCCGCACTTCCGCAGCCGGCCATGTTGGCTTGCTGCCCCTGCTTTTAGATATGCTCGCCCAAGCCCTTGACTGTAGTACTAGCCCCGAGTACATGGTGCTCCAATCGGAACCCATCCCCCATCTTCACCGATACCAGGCAAAGGTGCAGATCTGCCCAGGCCCAGCAGAGGATGGGAAGCCCTTGATTTTTCTAGGCAGATCCATGCCCACTCCGGTGTTGGCTACCCAGGCAGCCGCTGCAGAGGCTATCGCACGGCTCCGATCTCTGTTTCCGCGTGTGGCGGAGATGCGGGAGTTCCGTTATTTCCCCTCTGCGTCAAGTACCGGATGGGAGTTCTCCTACGCTGCCCAAGAGGCTGACCCAGCGATAGTTCGCCTGGTTCAGTTCATCAGTGCCCAGGGGATGATGATCGGTAGCATTCTGGGAGAGTTCAGAGCTATCAACCGAGATGCTACCCGGGTTGTCACGGAAGCATACCGCGAGGCCCGTCAAGCTGTATCCCAGATCGCAGACCCCATGTCCTCCGGCCCAGTGCTCTCTTCTCAGCCCGTGCCTTGGTTGAAGCCAGGTACCGTCAACCTCCGTTCCGTCGACATGACGGTTTGTCGTCTCCACAGGTTCCTGCCCGCTTCATCCGCAACCCCAGCCGTTGAGCCCCAACCGATAGAGGTACCCGATGATGAAGACAGAGATTGGCTTAGCCTGCGTCCGCCAGGTGAGCCCTAGCAAGACTAGGCCTTTGTGTGACCCCAATCGCGTAGTCAGGCGATGCTGCGAGTATGCCTAGTCTGTCTATTCATCCTCATTAGGAGGATAGAACCATGTATCCCGGAGTGAGTTGTTGCTTTTCGATGTGTAGTGAGGTTGTGCTTTGTTGTATGCTTGTACTGCTTGTGCCCGGAGTGTTGTAGTAATGTGCTATGTATGCCCCTTTGCTTTGTGGTTCATCTGCCTCTCTGTTAAGTAGAAATATTTGACAGAGTTGGCAGTGAACTTCTAATAAGATTTTAATTGGTAGAACACATACATCTACAACTTTGGACTCGTCTCGAGTCCCTAACAAAATGCGAGCTGGTGTAGGTATATGTATGCCAGGAGTACATATACCCATTGGCATTAAAACACCTTAGCGCATTTTGCTTGATGTGTTTTCCTTCACCTGTATTTTTGCATTTTACATATGTATTGTTTTAGAATGTACTGCATAATGCACGCATATATGGTTCACCCCGAGTACGATTGAGCAGTACCCGAGGGAATGCAAAGTCGCTTGCCTACCCCTTTTCTGTGCATACCCTGTGTACCAGATCTCCAGATCCAGAGCCTCCAAGAGGCAGTTCCACTTGGCGATTCCTCGCCTCTAATCCTTTTTCCCTAACCCCACTTGTATTCTCAGAGGAACACTGCCAGTTTTATTTCACCCAAACCAGTACAACTACCCCAGTACAGACTCGACCCCGACTCTACTACGATGCCTACTCTTCGTGGAGCTATCCGCGAAGATTTTTCGTACGTGGAATCAGTAGCGTGATTCCAGTGCTGGCGAAGCCACCTCCTCTGCATCTCGCGATTCCCCGGAACCAACGGCGCCGCCGTCACTGTCTGGCGTGACGACGGACAAGCCGCCGTCCCGACCCACCGCAGCACGTGATTACTCCACCGGCCCGAAGCGGCGGAGGAGCAAGCGCGGCGGAGGACCAGCCACCACACCATCACCATCCGCGCCTCGAGCTGCCACATCCTGATCCTCGTCGTCGCGAGCCCGCTCCTGCAGGATGAGCTGCAGCAGCAAGAGCGACGAACCGATCAGTATGGCCAGTAGCGCGGTGAGGAACCACCGTAGCCCCACCAAGAACACAGCCTCGTCGAAGGACCTCGGCTCGATATCATCCAAACCGAAGAGATGGAAGAGCGGCATGTTGTTAGTTGGGAAGAGCCGCGCTGCCGTCTTTTATAGCCCGAGATCGGTGTACGGTGAGCGAGGTCCAGGAGGATCGCGCGTCGCCCGATCACCGGCGTCCAGGAGGCGAATCCGCGAGCAGTGCCGACAAGGCGTTGGCCCGCGACGTGAGTGCTCTTTGTCTCGGCACCGTGCACGCCGCGCACCACGGCAACTAGGGTACTCAGTGCCCTAGGGGCTATAGTTGGTAGCAGCAAATAAAAAATATTTTCAAAGTTATTTGATCGCTAAGCGCGGTCTTAATTAGTGCGCTGATATTCAACGCTGATATTCAGTGTACCGCGTGTAGCAAACACTGTTCACTATTCACGAAATACTATTCACAATAGTATTTACTATTCGCGCCACTATTTGCTACTATTCAAATAATTGGCGTCTGTCTGGCTGATTATTCGTTTACTATTCAAGACTATTTCAATTATATGCGCGTGTCTGGTAATCAACACGGCTAATTCAAACTTATATGCAGGATTTATTCAGTTCGTCCGACGGTGCGCGCAGTGGTGTAATATTCCTACTCGGTACTCACCATATTCATCATTATGTTGCATCAGATGTAGCTAGTTACGTTCACTTGATGGTTTTAATTGCAAACTTATGGGTTAAAATTCTTATCGTCTTCCCAGGCAGTTCCACCCGAAGGGAACACTTCTCTACGGCAACAAGGTTCTCATTCAACGCCACTCTAGGCTACACAGAGAACAAACACGCAGAGGTTTCTCCTATAGGATCCCAAACATAAGAACTCTTCCCATAAATTCATAAATAAAAATATCAAGTGAAATCAAAGAAACTACATCATTTCAACAACATAATTTACATATGGTTTTCCCTTTCGGGAAACCCCGAAGGGATTACACACAAACTAGGAAATTACCTTAATATTTATGGTGAACGCAGCGCCTTCTTGGCTATTGTTGGAAATATGCCCTAGAGGCAATAATAAATTGGTTATTATTATATTTCCTTGTTCATGATAATCGTTTATTATCCATGCTATAATTGTATTGATTGGAAACTCAAATACATGTGTGGGTACATAGACAACACTGTGTCCCTAGTAAGCCTCTAGTTGACTAGCTCGTTGATCAAAGATGGTTAAGGTTTCCTAGCCATTGACATGAGATGTCATTTGATGACGGGATCACATCATTAGGAGAATGATGTGATGGACAAGACCCAAACTGTAAACGTAGCATTTGATCGTGTCAGTTTATTGCTATTGTTTTCTGCATGTCAAGTATCTGTTCCTTTGACCATGAGATCATGCAACTCACTGACACCGGAGGAATACCTTGTGTGTATCAAACGTCGCAACGTAACTGGGTGACTATAAAGGTGCTCTACAGGTATCTCCGAGGGTGTCTGTTGGGTTGGCATGGATCAAGACTGGGATTTGTTACTCCGTATGACGGAGAGGTATCTCAGGGCCCACTCGGTAATACAACATCACAATGAGCCTTGCAAGCAATGTGACTAAAGTGTTAGCCACGAGATCTTGTATTACGGAACGAGTAAAGAGACTTGCCGGTAACGAGATTGAACTAGGTATAGTGATACCGACGATCGAATCTCGGGCAAGTAACATACCGAAGAACAAAGGGAACAGCATACGGGATTAACTGAATCCTTGACATAGAGGTTCGACCGATAAAGATCTTCGTGGAATATGTAGGAGCCAATATGGGCATCCAGGTCCCGCTATTGGTTATTGGCCGTAGAGGTGTCTCGGTCATGTCTACATAGTTCTCGAACCCGCAGGGTCTACACACTTAACGTTTGGTGACGATTAGTATAATTGAGTTATTATGTTGGTGACCGAAAGTTGTTCGGAGTCCCGGATAAGATCCCGGACATGACGAGGATCTCCGGAATAGTCCGGAGGTAAAGATTGATATATGTGATAATAGTGTTTTGATCTCCGGAAGAGTTCCGAAGTTCACCGGAAGGGGTTCCGGATGTTTACCGAAGTGTTCGGGTGCAGCAACACTTTATATGAGCCAAAGGGATAAAGCCCACGAGGTATTGGAAAGTGCAAAAGTAGTTTTGCTGCCGCGTAAGCGGTACTACCGCTTGGTGAAGCGGTACTACCGCCCGAGCGGTACTACCGCTTGTGTGAAGCGGTACTACCGCCCAAGCGGTACTACCGCTTGTGTGAAGCGGTACTACCGCTTGTGCGCGGCTGTGCACGGTTCGGCAGGGATCCGAGTTGGACTCTTTTCCTGCGGGCCAAACCGACCTTGTGCGGGCAAAACCGACCCGGAGGAGGCTTTTACTCCAAGTTTAGACCCCAAGGCTCAACATATAAATAGAGGGGCAGGGCTAGCACACGGGACACATCAGGATTTCCCAAGCCGTGTGCCGGCAACCCTAGCCCTCTAGTTCCTCCGTCATAATCTCCGTAGTGCTTGGCGAAGCTCTGCAGAGATTGTTCCTCACCACCATCACCACGCCGTCGTGCTGCTGGAACTCAACCACTACTTCACCATCGCTCGCTGGATCGAGGAGGTGAAGGCGTCATCAAGCCGTACGTGTGTTGAACGCGGAGGTGCCGTCCGTTCGGCACTAGATCGGAAGGATCGTGATTGGATCGCGGGACGCTCGGCGATTTGGATCGCGAAGACGTTCGACTACATCAACCGCGTTTATTAACGCTTCCGCTTAGCGATCTACAAGGGTATGTAGATTCACTCTCCCCCTCGTAGATGCTCATCACCATGGATAGATCTTGCGTGTGCGTAGGAAAATTTTTGTTTCCCATGCAACGTTTCCCAACAGTGGCATCTGAGCTAGGTCTATGCGTAGATGAGATCTCGAGTAGAACACAAACGAGTTGTGGGCGTGGATGTATACATATTGCTTGCCGTTACTAGTTGATACTTGATTCCGCGGTATTGTGAGATGAAGCGGCCCGGACCGACATTACGCGTACGCTTACGCGAGACTGGTTTCACCGCTGCGTGCACTTGTTGCATAAAGGTGACTGGCGGGTGTCTGTCTCTCTCACTTTAGTTGAATCGGTTCAATGAAGAGGGTTCTTTTAGAAGATCAAAAAGCAATCACTACACCACGTTGTGGTTTTGCGTAGGTAAGAACGGTTCTTGCAAACCCGTAGCAGCCACGTAAAATTTGCAACAACAATTAGAGGACGTCTAACTTGTTTTTGCAGGGTATGTTGTGATGTGATATGGCCAATTACATGATGAGATATATGTGATGTATGAGATGATCATGTTTTGTATAGAATATCACGACTTGCATGTCGATGAATACGGCAACTGGCAGGAGCCATAGAGTTGTCTTTAATTATTGTATGACCTGCGTGTCAATCATTAAGCGCTATGTAATGCTTTACTTTATCGCTAAATGTTAGCAATAGTCGTGGAAGCAACAGTCGGCGCGACAACCTTATGGCGACACGTTGATGGAGATCAAGATGATGGAGATCATGGTGTCATGCCGGTGACGATGGAGATCATGCCGGTGCTTTGGAGATGGAGATCAAAAGCACAAGTTCATGGCCATATCATGTCACTTATGATTTGCATGTGATGTTAATCCTTTTATGCATCTTATTTTGCTTAGGACGACGGTAGCATTATAAGGTGATCCCTCACTTAAATTTCAAGATAAATTGTGTTCTCCCCAAGTGTGCACCGTTGCGAAAGTTCGTCGTTTCGAGACACGCCGTGATGATCGGGTGTGATAGACTCTACGTTCGCATACAACGGGTGTAAGCCATGTTACACGTGCGGAACACTCGGGTTAAACTTGACGAGCCTAGCATGTACAGACATGGCCTCGGAACACAAGAGACCGAAAGGTCGAACATGAGTCATATAGTAGATATGATCAACATGAAGATGTTCACCATTGAAACCACCTCAACTCACGTGATGATCGGACTTGAGTTGGTGGATTTGGATCATGTTACACTCGAATGATCGGAGGGATGTCAATTTGAGTGGGAGTTTTTTAAATATGATTAACTAAACTCATTATCTAAGAACAATAGTCTAAGTTGTCTTTGCTATATTTATGTTGTAGATCATGGCTCGCGCAGTAGCACCCCTGAATTTTAATGCGTTCCTAGAGAAAGCTAAGTTGAAAGATGATGGAAGTAACTTTGTGGACTGGGCCCGTAATCTAAGGATTATCCTTACGGCTTCCCAGAAAGGCTTATGTCCTTGATGCACCGCTTGGTGATCCACCCGCTCCAGTTGAGTCTCTAGACGTTGTGAACGCCTGGCAGGCTCGTTCTGATGATTACTCAATAGTTCAATGTGCAATGTTGTATGGCTTAGAACCGGGACTTCAAAGACGTTTTGAACGTCATGGAGCATATGAGATGTTCCAGGAGTTGAAGTTTATCTTTCAGAAGAATGCCCGGATCGAGAGATATGAGATCTCCGATAAGTTCTATGCTTGCAAGATGGAGGAGAACGGGTCTATCAGTGACCACGTGCTCAGAATGTCTGGGTACTCCACCCGTCTGGCTGAGTTAGGGATGCCCCTTCCGCCAGAGGCTATCACTGACAGAGTTCTTCAATCATTGCCACCTAGCTACAAGAGCTTCGTGTTGAACTATAACATGCACGGGATGAACAAGTCAGTCGCCGAGCTGTTTGCGATGCTGAAAGCCGCTGAGTCTGAAATTCAGAAGGAGCATCAAGTGTTGATGGTCAATAAAACCACTAGTTTCAAGAAAAATGGCAAGGGTAAGAAGGGTAACTCCAAGCAGAGTGGCAAAGCAGTTGCTCCTCTCGTGAAGAAACCCAAGGCTGGACCCAAACCAGAAACTGTGTGTTTTCATTGCAAGGGAACTGGACACTGGAAGCGGAATTGCCCCAAGTATTTGGCTGACAAGAAGGCGGCCAACAACAAACAAGGTATATATGATATACATGTTATTGATGTGTACCTTACCAACTCTCGTTGTAGTGCCTGGGTATTTGATACCGGTGCGGTTGCTCATATTTGCAACTCAAAACAGGAACTGCGGAATAGACGGAGGCTGGCAAAGGACGAAGTGACGATGCGCGTGGGAAATGGTTCCAAGGTTGATGTGATCGCCGTCGGCACGCTCGCTCTTCGATTACCGTTGGGATTAGTGATGAACCTAAATAAGTGTTATTTGGTGCCTGCGTTAAGCATGAACATTATATCTGGATCTTGTTTATTGCGAGACGGTTACTCATTTAAATCAGAGAATAATGGTTGTTCTATTTATATGAGTAATATCTTTTATGGTCATGCACCCGATGTGAGGGGTTTATTCTTATTTAATCTCGATAGTAATGATACACATGTTCATAACATTGATGCCAAAAGATGTACAATTGATAATGATAATACCACTTTCTTGTGGCACTGCCGTTTAGGTCATATTGGCGTAAAACGCATGAAGAAGCTCCATGCTGATGGACTTTTGGAGTCACTTGATTTTGAATCACTTGACACATGTGAGCCATGCCTCATGGGCAAGATGACTAAAACGCCGTTCTCTGGAACAATGGAACGGGCAAGTGACTTATTGGAAATCATACATACTGATGTGTGCGGTCCGATGAGTATTGAGGCGCGCGGTGGTTATCGTTACTTTCTCACCTTCACTGATGACTTAAGTAGATATGGGTATATTTACTTAATGAAACACAAGTCTGAAACATTTGAAAAGTTCAAACAATTTCAGAGTGAAGTTGAGAATCATCGTAACAAGAAGATTAAATGCCTACGATCTGATCGAGGAGGAGAATATCTGAGTTATGAGTTTGGCAGTCACTTAAGACAGTGTGGAATTGTTTCACAATTGACACCGCCTGGAACACCACAGCGTAATGGTGTGTCCGAACGTCGTAATCGAACCTTATTGGATATGGTGCGATCTATGATGTCTCTTGCCGATTTGCCACTATCGTTTTGGGGTTATGCATTAGAGACAGCTGCATTCACTTTAAATAGGGCACCATCGAAATCCGTTGAGACGACGCCTTATGAACTTTGGTTTAACAAGAAGCCAAAGCTGTCGTTTCTTAAAGTTTGGGGATGTGATGCTTATGTCAAAAAGCTTCAGCCTGAAAAGCTGGAACCCAAAGCGGAGAAATGCGTCTTCATAGGATACCCAAAAGAGACAGTTGGGTATACCTTCTACCTCAGATCCGAAGGCAAAGTGTTTGTCGCTAAAAACGGAACATTTCTTGAGAAAGAGTTTCTCTCGAAAGAATTGAGTGGGAGGAAGATAGAACTTGATGAGGTTGTTGAACCTTTACTTCAACCTGAGAGTAGCGCAGCGCAGAAAGTTGTTTCTGTGGAGCCTACATTAGCTGAAGAGGAAGTTAATGATGATGATCATGAAGCTTTGGATCAAGTTGCTATCGAACCTCGTAGGTCGACAAGGACGCGTACTGCTCCTGAGTGGTACGGCAACCCTGTCTTAGAGGTCATGTTGTTAAACAACGATGAACCTACGAGCTATGGAGAAGCGATGATGGGCCCGGATTCCGATAAGTGGTTAGAGGCCATGAAATCCGAGATGGGATCCATGTATGAAAACAAAGTATGGACTTTGGAAGTATTACCTGAAGGGCGTAAGGCCATTCAGAACAAATGGATCTTTAAGAGGAAGACGGACGCGGACGGTAATGTCACCGTCTATAAAGCTCGACTTGTGGCAAAGGGTTTTTCACAAGTTCAAGGAGTTGACTACGATGAGACCTTCTCACCCGTAGCGATGCTTAAGTCCGTCAGAATCATGTTAGCAATAGCTGCCTTTTTCGATTATGAAATTTGGCAGATGGATGTCAAAACAGCGTTCCTTAACGGTTTCCTTAAGGAAGAGTTGTATATGATGCAACCAGAAGGTTTTGTTGATCCAGAGAATGCTGACAAAGTTTGCAAACTCCAGCGATCCATTTATGGACTGGTGCAAGCATCTCGGAGTTGGAATCTTCGTTTTGATGAGGTGATCAAAGCGTTCGAGTTTATACAAGTTTACGGAGAAGCTTGTATTTACAAGAAAGTGAGTGGGAGCTCTATAGCGTTTCTAATATTATATGTGGATGACATATTGCTGATTGGAAACAATATAGAAATGCTGGAAAGCGTAAAGGAATATTTGAACAAGAGTTTTTCAATGAAGGACCTAGGAGAAGCTGCTTTCATATTAGGCATCAAGATCTATAGAGATAGATCGAGACGCTTAATAGGACTTTCACAAAGCACATACCTTGATAAGATTTTGAAGAAGTTCAAAATGGATCAGTCCAAGAAGGGGTTCTTGCCTGTTTTACAAGGTGTGAAGTTGAGTAAGACTCAATGCCCAGTGACTGCAGAAGATAGAGAAAAGATGAGTGTCATCCCCTATGCTTCAGCCATAGGCTCTATCATGTATGCAATGCTGTGCACAAGACCCGATGTCAGCCTTGCCATAAGTATGGCCGGAAGGTTTCAAAGTGATCCAGGAATGGAACACTGGACGGCGGTCAAGAATATCCTGAAGTACCTGAAAAGGACTAAGGACATGTTTCTCGTTTATGGAGGTGATCAAGAGCTCGTCGTAAAGGGTTACGTCGATGCAAGCTTTGACACTGATCCGGATGACTCTAAGTCGCAAACCGGATACGTATTTATTCTTAATGGGGGTGCGGTTAGCTGGTGCAGTTCCAAGCAAAGCGTGGTAGCAGATTCTACATGCGAAGCGGAGTACATCGCTGCCTCGGAGGCGGCGAAGTAAGGTGTCTGGATGAAGGAGTTCATGACAGATCTTGGAGTAGTGCCTAGTGCACTTAACCCAATGACTCTGTTTTGTGATAATACTGGTGCCATTGCTCTAGCCAAGGAACCAAGATTTCACAAGAGGACCAGACACATAAAGCAACGTTTCAATTCCATCCGCGATTACATCAAGGAGGACGACATAAATATTTGCAAAGTACACACGGATCTAAATGTTGCAGATCCGATGACTAAACCTCTTCCAAGGGCTAAACATGAACAACACCAGAACTGCATGGGTGTTCGATTCATTACAATGTAAATCACATAGTGATGTGAACTAGATTATTGACTCTAGTGCAAGTGGGAGACTGTTGGAAATATGCCCTAGAGGCAATAATAAATTGGTTATTATTATATTTCCTTGTTCATGATAATCGTTTATTATCCATGCTATAATTGTATTGATTGGAAACTCAAATACATGTGTGGGTACATAGACAACACTGTGTCCCTAGTAAGCCTCTAGTTGACTAGCTCGTTGATCAAAGATGGTTAAGGTTTCCTAGCCATTGACATGAGATGTCATTTGATGACGGGATCACATCATTAGGAGAATGATGTGATGGACAAGACCCAAACTGTAAACGTAGCATTTGATCGTGTCAGTTTATTGCTATTGTTTTCTGCATGTCAAGTATCTGTTCCTTTGACCATGAGATCATGCAACTCACTGACACCGGAGGAATACCTTGTGTGTATCAAACGTCGCAACGTAACTGGGTGACTATAAAGGTGCTCTACAGGTATCTCCGAGGGTGTCTGTTGGGTTGGCATGGATCAAGACTGGGATTTGTTACTCCGTATGACGGAGAGGTATCTCAGGGCCCACTCGGTAATACAACATCACAATGAGCCTTGCAAGCAATGTGACTAAAGTGTTAGCCACGAGATCTTGTATTACGGAACGAGTAAAGAGACTTGCCGGTAACGAGATTGAACTAGGTATAGTGATACCGACGATCGAATCTCGGGCAAGTAACATACCGAAGAACAAAGGGAACAGCATACGGGATTAACTGAATCCTTGACATAGAGGTTCGACCGATAAAGATCTTCGTGGAATATGTAGGAGCCAATATGGGCATCCAGGTCCCGCTATTGGTTATTGGCCGTAGAGGTGTCTCGGTCATGTCTACATAGTTCTCGAACCCGCAGGGTCTACACACTTAACGTTTGGTGACGATTAGTATAATTGAGTTATTATGTTGGTGACCGAAAGTTGTTCGGAGTCCCGGATAAGATCCCGGACATGACGAGGATCTCCGGAATAGTCCGGAGGTAAAGATTGATATATGTGATAATAGTGTTTTGATCTCCGGAAGAGTTCCGAAGTTCACCGGAAGGGGTTCCGGATGTTTACCGAAGTGTTCGGGTGCAGCAACACTTTATATGAGCCAAAGGGATAAAGCCCACGAGGTATTGGAAAGTGCAAAAGTAGTTTTGCTGCCGCGTAAGCGGTACTACCGCTTGGTGAAGCGGTACTACCGCCCGAGCGGTACTACCGCTTGTGTGAAGCGGTACTACCGCCCAAGCGGTACTACCGCTTGTGTGAAGCGGTACTACCGCTTGTGCGCGGCTGTGCACGGTTCGGCAGGGATCCGAGTTGGACTCTTTTCCTGCGGGCCAAACCGACCTTGTGCGGGCAAAACCGACCCGGAGGAGGCTTTTACTCCAAGTTTAGACCCCAAGGCTCAACATATAAATAGAGGGGCAGGGCTAGCACACGGGACACATCAGGATTTCCCAAGCCGTGTGCCGGCAACCCTAGCCCTCTAGTTCCTCCGTCATAATCTCCGTAGTGCTTGGCGAAGCTCTGCAGAGATTGTTCCTCACCACCATCACCACGCCGTCGTGCTGCTGGAACTCAACCACTACTTCACCATCGCTCGCTGGATCGAGGAGGTGAAGGCGTCATCAAGCCGTACGTGTGTTGAACGCGGAGGTGCCGTCCGTTCGGCACTAGATCGGAAGGATCGTGATTGGATCGCGGGACGCTCGGCGATTTGGATCGCGAAGACGTTCGACTACATCAACCGCGTTTATTAACGCTTCCGCTTAGCGATCTACAAGGGTATGTAGATTCACTCTCCCCCTCGTAGATGCTCATCACCATGGATAGATCTTGCGTGTGCGTAGGAAAATTTTTGTTTCCCATGCAACGTTTCCCAACAGCTATACTACTAAGTGGTGGTGGTGGCTAGAACTACAAAGGAAGGGGTGCACTGGCTCGAGAGCTTCGCTTCTTTCAGTCTGCTTCGCTCTTCTCCGACTTGTGTGTTGTGTGTCCCGCTTCGAGCCCGGCGTCTCCTTTTATAGCTGCGAGGGAAGCACTGGAGAGGCTTGACCTTTTTATTTAATATGCCGCAGATGGCTTCTAGATCATCGACGTGTCTTCCTTCATGAGTATTCGAGAGTCTTGATACGTGGACAGCTTCAGGAGAGTGCCAGACAAGCGGATGCTTTCACTGGCCTGAATGGACTTTCACGTGGTAACTTTCTGAAAAGCTTCACATGGGCTTGTCCCTTGGCGAATATCTTGCTGGCTTCTGGCGTCTTCGAGAGCGTGGATCAGCTCACAGAAACCCACCAAACACTTACTCATATAATTGGTGCCACAGTATGCTGATTTTTTTTATGTGGGGGTCTTCCCCGTCGATACAATTGATACACAATATCAATATTCGGGCTGCATCAATATTCATATTTCGCTTATCAATATTCGGGGAGGTCCTCCGCGCCTGAAAAATTGATAGCAATATCAATATAACTGCAATTGGGCTTTATTCAGGCTGCTGCCCATGCCCTGTGATATCCATATGATCATCCTCTGAGAGATGAAAATCATTTTTTGTATCATATTCTTTCTTTATATCTTCAAACCTTGTATTTATTTCAAGCCTTATTTCTTTTAATATTTCTTCCTTTAATTCCATCTTTAATTCTTCTTTCCAAACCTTTGATGTGTCTTCCCATTTTTCGTCTATTTTCATGTCTATATATTCCCTATCTAAAGGATCCACTCCTTTTACGAGGCACTCTTTATATGTTTTATATTTTGGAGAAATTTCTTCCTTTTCATATTTAGAGCTTGATTCTTCTATTTTCAAATTCCTGAGAACTGTTGTTGCCGGATTGGCATTATTTACTTTGTTGACCTTCTGAATATATTCTTTGGCTGATGGTTGTATATAATATTTGGGTCCTATGACAGCCTTTGCATATTTTTGAGCTTCTTCTACACAGCCGTAGCTTTTCCAATTTATGATATCTCCATTTTTCTTTGCTATTATCCTTTCTATACTTATTTCTTCATATGAAGTATATATTCCTGGCTTTTTTCCTTCAAACAAGACATATAACGTCTTGTGTTCTGGATATTCCATATTTTCTGCGGACGTTTGTCCTTTATTCATCATTTTTCCTTTATTTAGCATATTTAAATATTCGGCCAAACTATTCAGAATTGATAACATATACCTTTGTCATCTCTTTTGTTGTTATATTGATTCCAGAAATTATCAAGAATGCATTCTTGAACCTCATCTAGAATAATATGCTTCTTGGGCCTGAAATTAAAGGTATTTGGCTCAAATATTTTCAAACTATTTTCAGTCCCAAAGCTGATTGCTTCAAACCCATGGGGGTGTAGTCCTTTCTTCGTTATCTGTAAAAATAATGAACAAGAGAATATGTTATATCAATTATTATCTTTTCCTTTAATATGCTCAAATATTATTTTATAACCATTCCTTCTTTTCTTTCCGTGCTTCCAGCAGCACCATATTCTTCTTCTTTATTATCCTTTAGCCTATCTTTTAGTATTTCTAGCTCTGCTTCCAAATTATTTATTCTATTTTCTAGATTTCTAACCCTGCTATATAATATTCTATCTTCTGGTTCAAATTCTATTTCCTGTCTCCATATTTGATTTTTGGCTTTTAGACAGGAGACACAAGCCTGTCTTAGGCATATGCTGCATGTGGACCTATTATCTTGGCTTGGATAATATATACAGAAAGCACATTTGATATTATAATCACCGTTTCCTTTAATCCAATCATGCTCACAATCTACCTGATTCATCATTTCTATTTTTAAACCTGCTAAATCATCTATTAGGTCTATCTCATCTTTACTTGAATCATATTCTTGAGTCTCATTTTCTACTTCATCTGTTTCAATGATTGAATGTATTGACTCATCATCTTTTATTTCATCATCACATACTAATATATTTTCATTAACACTATCTATAATTAAAACTCTTTCTTGCTCTTCATATTTACTAGAGTATCTTTTCTGATCTTTATTAGGGCAGGTTCTACTTAGGTGGTCTGGAGAGTTACATATAAAACACCTGCATATTTTATCATAAGTTTTTCTAGGATTATATCTTCTTACATTTCTTTTATGTAGAAATGGAGCTCTATTATCTGACCTTAAGAAAAATCTTTTCTTGGTTCTAAAATTTCTATTATCTCTCCTTTGGGATTTATAATATTTTTTATTCTTATACCTTTCTTCTCCATATGTTAGCGGTATTTGGACAATATTATTGCAGAAATTATAATCTGTTTTCTTCATAGATCTTTGAGCTTGTATACCTGTACAAACTTTTCTTAGCTGTTTAAAGACAAATGTTATGGCTTGGGATATGTTTACAATATTTCCTGCTGATTCTTTTTTATATTCCTCAAATATTATAGACCCTAGGGGGTCAGGCAACTTATTAAAATATCTTTCTACTACTCCTACATTAAAGCCTTGCTTAGCGGTGGTAGCATTATATAAGTAATGCTGAGAGAATTCTTTTATACCTTTCCAGCTTGTCAGCGTTAATTTTTCTATTTCTCTCAATCTTTCATTTTGTAATGAGGTATGTCCTAATTCTGGATCTTCTGCTATGATCATATTTGAAATAACATTTGCAAAGTTATTAGGATTACTTCCTGCCCTTTTTAATTCTTGATATTGATCAGGGCACGTTTCTACCCATTGTTCCCATAGGACTTTTACAGATTCTCCTAAAAATGTTTCAAGATATGTTATCATATCTTCAACCTTAGTGCCTATATTATGCTGGTTTTGTATATATTTTTGAACTATTAAACCTTTCCATATGCTAATTATATTCGGCCAATCTATTGGGTCATGGGCTGCTAAATTTAATATAGCACCATCATTTTTATAATTTTGAAATTGTACTGGCCTTTCAAAATATCTTCTCTTAGTACCCATATATCTATATTGTCCAGGGATATATGTGGGTTGGTAGTCATCTTTTTCTGGGGGCCATTGTCCAGCTGATCTGGTAGGTCTCTCCCTTTCTTCATCTCTTTTTACTGAAGATTCCCCATATCCCTTTCTTCTTTTATTACTATTTTCTACTTCCATGGCTTCCATTGCATTATCTAGATTATGTAGTCCTACATCATCCAGTGAGTTATAAAAATCGCTATTTTGTTCTGAATCATCATAATTTTTATCTTCTAAATCTTCCTCTTCTTCATAACTTTCTAGTAATAGCTTATTATTTATATCCCATTGCTCTTCTTCATCCACAATTTCATCTTTGTGGCTCTGAGCAATATTCTTATTTTTATTATTATCGGTGGTAACAATATTATTACTATTATTATTGTCTACCTTTTCTTCTGATGATATAGTTTTATTTATCACGTGGGAATAACTAGTGGCTTGCTTTTTCTCGCTTTTTTGCCTTTTTAATCTAGCAATTTCTCTAATGAAAAACAATTATCTTTCTCTTATTTTAGGCCAATCTGTTGTCATAGAATGACTATATTCCCATTCTATATGCTTTAGTTTCTTTTCCCAATAAATTATTTCATCATCTAAATTAGCCTTTTCCTTGTATTCAATTACACATTTATTCTTATTATTGCTAATTTCTGTTTCTGTCATAAAAGATTCTGTGCTTAGTACTTCAACTATTTCTTGTCTTATTATGATTTAGAGTCTTCTTTTGGTGAGTCGTGATCAGAAAATCCGATAGGGGGTGATAAGTATTTAGCAACTTCGCTTAAAGCTTGGCTATATTCACTCATATAACTATGAGAGGATAAGAGTTTTTACCTCTTGTACCAACCTTTTTATTTCAGGAATATCCTGTCTTGATTCAGAGTGTGAGAGCGAGTCTTTGCCTTTACTTAGGTAACGGCTTATTGTCAACACTTCTTCTTTAATATAGTCGTTATTCTTGCAAATTATATTCTGTCTTGCTTTTGCTTCTTCTAGCTTATGCAGAATAATATCTGTTTTATTATTTAACCCGGAGCACTTGTCTGCGAGTTTTTGATATTCTTTGAATAAGCTTTCAAATTTTTGTCAAGTATATCTTGCCTTTTCCCCCAAGATATATAAAAGTTATATATCAAATCGACCACTATATTTAGTTGGCTATGAGATGTATGCCAAGTATGCTCTTCAGAGAGATTTATTCTGCACCTTATATTAATATTCTCTTTAGTATTTATTACCTTACCTGCGCTAACTTCTAAATTTAAATACCTTAATCTTTCAATGATTATATCCTGGACCTGATACCAACTATAGCAGCAAATGAATATATATAATCAAATTTATTTGATCGCTAAGCGCGGTTTTAATTAGTGCGCTGATATTCAACGCTGATATTCAGTGTACCGCGTGTAGCAAACACTGTTCACTATTCACGAAATACTATTCACAATAGTATTTACTATTCGCGCCACTATTTGCTACTATTCAAATAATTGGCGTTTGTCTGGCTGATTATTCATTTACTATTCAAGACTATTTCAATTATATGCGCGTGTCTGGTAATCAACACGGCTAATTCAAACTTATTTGCAGGATTTATTCAGTTCGTCCGACGGTGCGCGCAGTGGTGTAATATTCCTACTCGGTACTCATCATATTTATCATTATGTTGCATCAGATGTAGCTAGTTACGTTCACTTGATGGTTTTAATTGCAAACTTATGGGTTAAATTCTTATCGTCTTCCCAGGCAGTTCCACCCGAAGGGAACACTTCTCTACGGCAACAAGGTTCTCATTCAACGCCAACTCTAGGCTACACAGAGAACAAACACGCAGAGGTTTCTCCTATAGGATCCCTAGCATAAGAACTCTTCCCGTAAATTCATAAGTAAAAATATCAAGTGAAACCAAAGAAACTACATCATTTCAACAACATAATTTACATATGGTTTTCCCTTTCGGGAGGCCCCGAAGGGATTACACACAAACTAGGAAATTACCTTAATATTATTGGCGATCGCAGCGCCTTCTTGGCTATACTACTAAGTGGTGGTGGTGGCTAAAACTACAAAGGAAGGAGTGCACTGGCTCGAGAGCTTCGCTTCGCTCAGTCTGCTTTGCTCTTCTCCGACTTGTGTGTTGTGTCGAGCCCGGCGTCTCCTTTTAAAGCTGCGAGGGAAGCACCGGAGAGGCTTCACCTTTTTATTTAATAAGCCGCAGCTGCCTGAACTGGCTTCTAGATCATTGACGTGTCTTCCTTCATGAGTATTAGAGAGTCTTGATACGTGGACACCTTCGGAAGAGTGCCAGACAAGCGGATGCTTTCACTGGCCTTAATGGACTTTCTGAAAAGTTTCACGTGGGCTTGTCCCTTGACGAATATCTTGCTGGCGTCTTCGATAGCGTGGATCAGCTCACAGAAACCCGCCAAACACTTACACATATAATTGATGCCACAACAATTATATATATATATATATATATATATATATATATATATATATATATAGGTGAGACTATTTAGGAACCCCTCTAGAGTTCCTAAATAAACCCCGTCCCCTCTAACCTGTTTCTTTTCACGAAGGGGGTGAGCGAGGGAGCGAGCGAGCTCTGGTTTGCCGTCGCCTCCTCCCACAACCGCGCGCCGCCACCTCCTCCCACGCGCCGGTGTTGAGCTCTGCCCCACGCATCGGCGCCTCCCCTCACCTCCGCACGCCGCCGCCTTCCTCTACGGCCTCGACCCTGCGTGAATCATGATCGAGGCACCCGCCCAACTCCCTTCCCTCATGCTCCGGCCGCGACCCTCACTCTCCTCGCCGCCCACGCGCTCCCGTGAGCTACCCCTAGCCCTCGACTCCAACCTCCTTCTTCCTTCTGTGCGACCACCATCACCCGACCTCCATTCTGCCATACCACAAATCCATCCCATCCCCGATCCGGTCGCGTGCCTCCCTGCAACTGCTGGCCCTCGCGCGCTCCGGTCGGCCTCCCGCGTCGTGACTGCTCCACCCGGGCATGCCCCATGGCAGCGCGCCACTGCTCCATCTCCGACCGATGGTGCCACTAGATCCAGGCCGGCGTTGCTGCAGGGCCCGCTTCCCAAACTCCTCCCGCTCCCAGGCGACGATAAGGCTATCAAGGAGGCTGTCGGGGGGCTGCAGGAAGATTCCACCGCTGCAGGTGGTCGCCGGAATCCCCGATCCCCTTGGGTTCAAACACTGACCGATGCTACGGTAGAGCCCCTCTGCCTTCCGACAGTTAAATTCTGAAATTAACTTCAGTTAACATCCTGTAGTTAACTTCTGTAGTTAGCGTCACTTAACTTCTGCACAAAATCTTGTTACGAGAATGGGAAGGAGGCGAAAGAAGACACAGAGGGTCAGCAATTAACTTCCATAGCCGACATTGACTTGCAATTCGTGAAGACCATGTGTTTTGCACTGATCTGAAGGGGTATGTGCTGCTAATTAAGCGCTTCATGAGCCTGGTTACTAACAAACTGGGTGCTGATGTGTAGCTATATGCCCGTAGATGATGTGAACTGCAAAAGTTCATGGCCCGTGCTCATGTTCATAGCAGCTGCAGCATGTGCTCATGTTCATAGCTCAAGCAGTTAGCTACATCTATTTTTCAGATGAGCATGTAGCAGTTAGTTTCTTGTTTTCAATGTGAGTCTGTAGAAGTCAGTAGCCGCGAGGCAACTTGTTGGAGAAAATCAAGTGGACATGGATCACAGGCACCTACCGGCCTCGTGGGCGGGATCCCGTGAAACCCACTGTAATTCCTAATTACAACAGTTAGTGCAAAAAATTGGTTCAGTTAGTGCGAAAACTGCAAGTAATTAGCTTCTCTATTTTGATTTTTTTTTTCACTCAGGAAAACAAACAGTTCGCTTATTTATGTTGGATACGTCGCCACCACGCTCACCTCGGCCCTTCTCTTGGCGTCGTGCGTCCCTGTCCAGGTCACTCGCTAGCGGCGCTGGACCCCTCGCCGTAGCGTTGGCCGGAGCCGTGGCTGGAGCTTTCGCTGGGTCGTGCTTCATCCCGCCGATGGCTAAACTTTTTGTGTCCAACGATGGTAACTCGTAGGAGTAGCAGTTAAGTATGTGTGCTTGTAGCGGTTCATTGTTGCATAGTGTTGTCTAAAAAAAGGTTTGTTTAATTTCAGAGTTAAGTACGTAAGCTATGTCCGTCGTTCTTTGCAGTTAGCTCTAGTGGTAGATATTCGTCAAAAAAAGAGTTCACCAGTTTACGATCTGTGTTGTAGTTTAATTTTATTTTTTGGTAGTTAAAAGTGCATATATTGTGACACTTCCATTTTATTGTGTGTGCAGTTAACTGTGCAAAACTGTGGTAGTTTATTTTTAGTCTGTGTGACAGTTAAGTGTGCAAAAAAGAAAAAGGGATTTTTACTTTCAGAAAAAAGTTAACAGTTAACCACGTAAAAAAGTTTATTTTGCGGATTTCTATGCTAACTGCTAAATTAAGGTGAGTGCTGCTAGAGCACAAATGTGTGTGTCGTTGCATTGCTCCAGCTTGGACGACTTGCCCCCTTTTTTTTCCTTCAGTCCACCATTTTTGTGCCTCAGTTAGCTTCCTTGGATTTCAGCAATTATGCACTAAAGAAAATAAGTTAAAAATTGTTCCTACAACAGTTAACTTTGTAAATTTCAGCAGATACTTTAAATTGTGTGCGGCAGTTAAGTGTCCCCTGCAGAGCAGGAGTGGGGCCAAGCCATCGAGCGCAGCAAAGCACATTTTTTTACTTTAAATAAAAAAAGTACTTCGTAGATAATTTTTTTTAATATGCCAAAAAATGGGAGTTAACTTCAACGACAGTAGAAGTTAACCTCACATGGTGATAGCACTTAACTGCGACAAACGTAGTAGTTCGGATTAAAAAGACAATTAAAAAGATCGGCCTTTTTCGTTTACTAAAATCATTAGGCCATAGTGGCAGTTAACATCGGCCGATGGGGAAGTTAACCTTGACATTTATGGCGGTTATCATGACCCACAAAAAAATAACAAAAGAAAAAAATTGGTATTTTCAGTCTTGGCAGTTAACTTGGTGCTAACTGCCGCGATTCCCGGCAGTTAGCAATTTCACTCCCGGGGGTTAGTTTTACTTTCGAGAAAAAGAGAATGAAAAAATTTAGTATCTTCGGTCATGCAGTTAACTTGGTGCTAACTACCGCGATTCCTGGCAGTTAGCTATTTCACTCCCGGCGGTTAACTTGACCCGACGATAAAAGTATAGAAGGAAAAAAAAATTCTTCAGTCTCAGCAGTTAGCTTCTCAGCATATGTCAGTTAGCTATTCCGCGTGAGCAGTTAGCGTGTACTGTAGCAGTTCGGAAAAAAATGACGAAAATGACGTTAGTTTTTTGAAAACTGCTCTTAAACCGTAGCGAATCTGAAAACGAGTTCTATATACCAAAGTTCGGGCTAATCCATAGCTTTCCAACGGTGTACCATACACATCATTCCGACAAATGGTTTGAAAATTCCTTTCACAAAAACATTGAAAACTCGTTTGATGGATTTTCAGTGTTTTGAATTTTGTTTAAAAACTGTAAGGATTTTGGGAAAACGATCAACATGAGGTTTTTCCTCCTTTTCAATAGCTATCCAACGGTATATCATTTGCATCATTCCGATAAACGGTTCAAAAATTACGATCAAAAAATAGTGCGAAAAAACGGTGCCAGAAAAAGTCCGCCCGGCAGTTAACTAGTATATGACGCACAGTTAACTTATCTGTTTTTGAGCAGTTAGGAACGGTTCCTGAATAGCTTATTCAGGAATGGGTTGCAGAATATCTATATATATATATATATATATATTAACTTTCGTATATACAGGACCTAACTTCCAGATGAAGTAAAACAAAACTGCTTGTCGTCGCTATTTTTCCAGTCATTAATTCTACCTGTCTCGTGCGTTCTCATAGTCGAAACTGGTATGAATCGGTATGGCCTAGTGCTAATTTGATTTCCGCACAAAAGTAGCACACGTACGCGTTTTTGGAGCGTGTTTTTTCGTGTGTTGGATCATTGAGCGGGTCTCAAATACGTTCGTTGGATGAAGTCGCAATCGAGCGCGGCAATGCATCGGGATTGAATGTTGGGCGCGACGATTTTTGGTCATTTTTCTTAGAAATTCTATGCATTTTGGTTATTTTCAGCGGCTATCTTCACAAAATCCGGTCGTTTGGTCGGTGGCGGTTCTGGTGTTCTTCGACCGTAGCCGTTGGAGGTAGCGGTGGTTGAAATCTTTTTGTTTATGTTTTGTTTTAATGTTATAGTTTGGTTAGCGGACGGTTGCATCACTTATCTTCTGTTATGAGCGGCGCTCAATTCGGTTGTTTGTAATCGAATTTGATGGAATATGGTTGGTGGCGGAAGTGGTGCTCCTCGGTGCGTACCCGCGGGAGGTTAACCTTGGTCAAAATTTCTTTCGTATATGGTTCGTTTGTAATGTAGTTTGGTTGTTTGCATACTTAATTGGATGGGGGTAGTTTGCATTAAACATCTTTTTGATTTCTCGCGCGTTTTTACAAGCGGAGGTTTCAGGCGGAAAGAAAATAGAGTCAACCGGGCGCGTGGAAGGAGCTAACCGACTCTGAACAGAAAGCTAACTGCTACTCTGTAAGAGTGTTTGCAATCTGCCAAGCAACTCATGAGGGACACGTTGGCAATCCGGGGGAGGGGGGGAGGGGTTCCCCCCAACGCCTCCCCCCCACCAACATTTTCTATATAAATAGTTTTGATTTTTTTTTGTACAATACGCAAGGCAACTGATTTGTATAAGATTTGTTTTGACTGTTGTGTTATGGTGAGCTAACTGCAAGGGGTGTACTTGTTAACTTCTGATAGCGGGACGCCAGGGTAGTTACTGTTTTTGGTAGGGTTGGGGTAAGAATGATATAACTTTTTAGTATTGAGTCAACTGTTGGGTAAATTGGAGTTAACTGGATGGTATGTGGGGCAACTTTCCTTTTCTCGATATTGTTTGAGTATAAGCTGTTGGTTATTTTCTAGAAGCTAACTGCAAGTGATTCAGCAGGTTATTTTTTTGTAATTCGATATGATGAATAGCAACTGTTGGTTGAGTTTAAGCTAACTGCATCATTTTTATGCCCGTGCAACTATTTTTTGAGTTGTGAAACTAACAATTTTTCTGTTAAGATAAGGTGCACGCATGCATCTAGTTAACTGCTTCCTAGGATAAAGCTAACGGCTGTAGTTACAGCATGCTAACTGCATAGACAACCACATGTTTTTTGAGGTAATAAACCATGAGCATAGGGATGTTAACTGTTACATGTTTTTTTTTTGGGGGGGGGGGGGGGGCAACATTTTCTTTATAAATTGTATTTGGTTTTCTATTTTTTTTATACAATACGCAAGGCATCTGTTTTTGAATAAGATTTTTTTTTCTATAAGGTTAACTTTGTAACTCGAATACGATGAGTAGCAACTGTTGGTTGAGTTCAAGCTAACTGCATTTTTTTTACGCCCGTGCAAGTGTTGCTCCGATGGGCAGTTTACATAATTTGTTTTTTTCATTTAAGCTAATATGCACGCATCCATCAAGTTAACTGCTATCTAGGACAAAGCTAACCGGTGTAGTTACAGCATGCTAACTGCATAATCAACCACACATTTTTTGAGCTAACAAAGCACGAACATATGGATGTTAACTGTTATTTGTATCAGGATGGTAACTGCCCGCCGTGGAGCTGTTGGGGACCCCCTGCCCCCAACATTTTTTGTATATAAATAGTTTTTTTTTGTACAATATGCAAAGGCATCTGTTTTTTGTATAAGTGTTTTTGTTTCTGACTGTTGGGTTAGGGTGAGCTTATTAACTTCATGTTAGCGGG
Source organism: Elymus sibiricus (assembly GCA_039707655.1). NCBI lineage: Eukaryota > Viridiplantae > Streptophyta > Magnoliopsida > Poales > Poaceae > Elymus > Elymus sibiricus. The sequence continues at coordinate 205,756,029 of CM077668.1, forward strand.
ATGACAGTCAGTTATTTGTTTTTTGGGTAGGGTTGGGGTAAGAATGATATAACTTTTGTATTGAGTTAACTGGTGGGTAAATTGGAGTTAACTGCGTGGTATGTGGGGCAACTTCTTTTTCTCGATATTGTTTGAGTATAAGTTGTTGATTATTTTTCTCGAGCTAACTGCAAGTGATTCAGCAGGTTAACTTTTTGTAATTCGATATGATGAATATCAACTGTTGGTTGAGTTCAAGCTAACTGCATAATTTTTATGCCCGTGCAACAATTTTTGAGTTGTGAAAGTAACCATTTTTCTTCTTAAGATAAGGTGCACGCATGCATCAAGTTAACTGCTACATAGTGGAAGCTAACTGATGTAGTTACAGCAGTGTAACTGCATAGACAACCAGATGTTTTTTGAGGTAGTAAACGATGAGCATATGGATGTTAAATGTTACATGTTTTTTTTTTGGGGGGGGGAGGTTCCCCCCCCCCCAAACATTTTGTATATAAATTGTATTTGGTTTTCTATTTTTTTATACAATACGCAAGGCATATGTTTTTGTATAAGATTTTTTTCTATAAGGTTAACTTTGTAACTTGAGTACGTTGAGTAGCAACTGTTGGTTGAGTTGAAGCTAACTGCATTTTTATTTACGCCCGTGGAAGTGTTGCTCCGATGGGCAGTTTACATAATTTATTTTTTCTTTTAAGCCAATATGCTCGCATCCATCAAGTTAACTGCTATCTAGGAGGAAGCTAACCGGTGTAGTTACAGCATGCTAACTGCATAGTCAACCACACATTTTTGAGCTAACAAAGCACTAAAATATGGATGTTAACTGTTATTTGTATCAGGTTGGTAACTGCCCATCATTTTTTTTCTATATATAATGGTGTATGCTTTTATTTATTTATATAATATAGAAGGCATCTGATTTTTTTTTTTGCGCAAACTGATGATGTACGATTTTTTATTTTAACTTCAGCAGCATCGTTGTGTACGTCTGAGCTAACTGTGAGGGCGGTGGACAGTTTTTTGTTTTTTGGCTTTTTTAGTGAAGTTGAAGTGGTAACTGTTCATGAGTTAACTGTATCGTTTATACGGGCTGCTGGGCTTATATGGGCTTTTTTCCTAGATGCGTCATTTTTCGTTTATTATTTGTCTGCCCGTTACCACCGCCCGTCTTCTATGGCCTCTCTGTCTTAACTGCTCTGTTTGTGGCCCTCTGTCTTTATTTCTCTCGCCGTCTCTCGCCGGAACATTTTTTTTTTCGCCCTAGCGCACACGCTGCGGCGCCGTCACCAACGATCCCTTCTAACCCTAACCAACCGGCCGTCGGGCGGCGGTATTCATCGGAAGCAGGAGACGGCGCGTTTTTGTTCCGCATCGCGCGGCGGAATTCGTCTTCATCCCCGCCGTTGGAGCCGCAAGGGGATCTCGCGTGTTCTTCAGGTATTTTTATTAGGGTTTTCGGCGCGGGAGGGAGCCATTTGTTTTTTTTGTGTGGCGTGCGAGTGGCTGCGCGGGTGTGTAATGGTCTTGTTTCCACGAATTTGCCTGGGGTACAGTGGCTGCGGGCAATTGATTTTGTTTTGTTTAATTTCCAATTTTTTCGATTTTCTGTTTAAGCTTCATGTTTTCAGTCATAAGTTTCTATATAAGTTGCGGTCATTTTCTGTATGCAGGTAGAGGCGGCGGGGTGTGTGAGGTGTTTGTTTTTCTCGAAATGAGTTCAGTTGGAAGGGTTGCTGGTTGTGGAAATGGTTAGTCATCATATATTAGTTAATTGCAGATAACTTCAGAAATGGAAGCAGTTAACTGCCTTGTTAGTGTTTCTCTGTGTTTGTTCATCACCAAATTTTTTTGTTAACTTTTCCGATCCATGTCTTAATATGCGAGTAGGAGTTGATGCTGCTGCGGCAGCTTTGGCCAAGGTGTCACTAGTTAATGGCGAAGGCAGTGGTGGGAATGCAGGTCAGGGGGGTGGTATGGTTGATAGCAAGGCAAATGCTAGTGGAATAAATGAGTCGCGCAAAGTTGATGGTGTCATATGCTCTCCTCATAGCGATGCTGACACTGTTGAAGGTTTTTGTGGAAATTTGTTCGAATTCATTTAATTTCCTAATTTTTTAGTTGCTGTTTTGAGTTTTTGTATTTTTATCTTTTTACCTAACTGTTTTTCGTGTGCCTTTTTGCCTTGGAACGTGCAGGTATTTCGTCGCCATATGTTAACAATTTCATCATGCAGTCTTGCCGTGACATCAATGCCGAGCATGTTGCGCCTGATTCGCCTCTGCCGCGCAACATGACTGCGCCTTCCAATGTTGAACCATGTAGAGCTTCCGGCGGAGACAACATTTCGTCCAGCCCAACACCAGTGTGGTGCGATACGCAATCGCAGTCAGTCATGGGCAATGAGATTGTTACACAGGATTATATGGTCTCACAGCAGTTGAGGGATGAGGAGATAAGGCAGCTAGGGAAGCGGAATTTTTTTTAGAGAAAGATGATGCTCATGAGAGGAAGAAGCGGTTGAGGCTTCCCAAAGGTCCAGTCGATACCTTAAATGTCACCAGCAACGCACATGTTCCGAATGCAGGAGCTGGAGTCCGTGCCCAGTTTGGCACATCACGGGATATTGCTGCTAGTCTGAATGTAACTACAAATGTGGGTTCGGTGAGTGAAGGCGGCCCTGAAGTATCTTCTAGCCACGGGAAGCGCAGGGTTGTTGTTGCAAAGGTTAATCATGGACATCGTGGCACCCATCCCGCCAGTGGCGTAACCAGTAAGATTGCTGTTCCATCTCCGCATCGGAGTCCACGCATTGCCAGTGGTCCAGTGGTTGATCGTGTCTATCCGAGTGTTAAGCTTGGTGGAAAGCGTGCTTCTTTCGAGGGTTCAGATGCTGGAGGTGATTGTGGAGGGCCTTCTGTTGATGGCAATGGGCTCAACGGGAATAATGTACGTGTGCTACTTCTTGTCCGTATGTTGTATTCCTTTTTTTGTTTTTGGTAGGTAACTGACGTGTTGTGTGGATGCTAACTGCCTTCTTTTTTCCTGTTTTTTCTCGGTAGGTTGTTGCTAGGAAGCGTCGGTCTAAGGTTGATGAGACTGTACCAAAGAAGAAGGTGGCAAAGTCTGCGGTGTCAAATGCTGGTGCTTGTGATAGGATCAACGTCATTGTTCGCTGTTCTTTGGGAGAGGTTTCTGACGCGGCTGCTCTGCTTGAGACACGACATAAAGACATTGTTCGTAAGGCTGGTTTCGGTTGTGTATTTGACTGGGTCTTGAAGGGCAATGTGTCGCGACTTCTGATGTGTCACTTGATGAAGAAGATTGACACGGCGACGATGCATATTGACTGTGGCCCTAATAAAGTTCTTGTAGTTAGCAGAGAAGCCGTGCATCAGGCTTTTGGGTTCCCCATGGGTGATGACATAACTCCCAGGCTAGCTGATAGCGGCCATGATGAGTCAATGGTTAGATTTAAGGCAGAGTTGGGTTTCAGCAAAACTTATGTGGTTGACATGAAAGACTTGAGGAATGTCTTGAAGCAGCTTGTAGTCGATGAGTCAAAGGACGCACTTGCTTTAAAGGTTTTCTTTGCTATCCTTTTTTCCAAGATGATATGCCCAGGTCCTGCTGTCCGTGTAGGCAGGGAGGCGGCAATGCTAGATGGTATTGTTTTTGAAGATATGGCAATGATGGATTTTTGCCAGTTAGTAGTGGATGAGTTGAAGCATGCAGCTATCAGATGGCAAGATCCAAATATCATACAAGCTGGTCCAGAAGGTTGTGGAGTAGTGCTAGTCCTTATGTATCTTGATTGTTGCCTATCGAAGGTTGTGTCTGTGATGCATGTGCAGACTCCGCGTGCAAATTTCCTGACAGAGAAGGTGCTGAATTCAATTTTCTTGAAAGACATTGTAAAGAAGGGTGGGAAAGATTTGGACGGCTATGTCTTCGGAAAACTTGGGGTGAGTTTTTCAACTTACACGTGTTCTTTTCTCTCTTAAAGTATTTTCGTGCGACTTAAATGGCTTATATGTGTTTGTAAGTGTTTTTTTGTGAGTCTTCTTAAGTGTAGAAAGTTTAGCCAACTTCACCTATTATGTGGAGCTAACTGCTATCTTTTTTAAAAAAAAATTGTTGGAAGGTAACATTTATTTACTCCCTTGTTTTTTTATGTATGGACCTAACTGCTTTGTTAGAGTTTTACAGAGAGTTAACTGCCTCAAGCCATGTTCTTAACTTTGTGTAGCTAACTATTTTGTGTGGTGTTTTTCTGTAATTGATGCATTATTTTCACATTTTTTTAACGCAAAGTACTCACCATTTTTGTTTTTTGTTTTTTTTATATGTGCTCAGTGGAAATCCCGTAACCAGATTGCATATTGCCAGCAAGTTTCCCTTGAGCAAACTCGTGATCGCGCCTTTCCTGATGCGCCTGTCCCTATCAGTACCTGCGCTCCAAAATAGCATGCACAGGATGAGGCTGGCTGTAGCCAGATTGCAGATGTAGCCTTTAAAGTACAAAAATCCAGTAATGCCATGGAAGATGACGCTGTCTTTGCGAAGATTGATGGCTTCTTACGAAAGGTGAATGAGTTGGCTGCTGAAGTTCCCACGACGTCTGATCAGCTGGGCTGCATTGCTGGCATTTTCCCTGAAGGTCAAGGACCAAGGGAAGATGCAATGAAGGAGGCTACAGAGCGCGATGTTGCTATCATTGGTAGTCTCCGGAGCGCGACAGCATACATTCGCACCGCTTTTAATGATTTGAAGAAGAAACAAGATGCCATATGCAAAGGCTTTGAAAATGATGCTCGTATTATTGTGAGTCAGATTAGCAAGCAGAAGAACGACGCGTCCGCCCCTGTCCGTGGCGATGTTGATACCGGGCAACGGGGTGAGAGGTGAGGTGATCTTTTTCTGTTTTTTTCTCTTCCCTATTTTACGCATGGTGATTAACTGTCTTGTACGAGATAGCTAACTGCTGACCTTATACCCATCAACATCACGCGTGCATGCTTTTTTTCCAGGTTGTTGTTAATGCGTAGGATGACGATGAAGATGAGAAGCAAGAGCCCCCTGCTGAATCTCCTCCGCATGATTTTAGTGACGACGATGTCATTGATGATGACCGTTTGGGCGGTGATTCTGACGAGGGTTGCAAGGGTGTTGATGACTGTGTTGATTTTACGGAGGGAGTTTCTGCACCAGACCAGCCCGCAGCCCAAGGTGAATGCGACAAATCTAATGAGATAGATCTTGTGCAGCAAGTCCATGCTGGTAGTGTTGACATTTCCAAAGGCAAGCAAGTTGAGTTTGATTGCCAAGGCGGCGTGTCAGTTACGATTGAAGGTGGTTCAGAAGTTAAAGATCACGCTTCAAATGATTCAAGCCGTTTTGTCGCTGACAAAGTTGATTGTGGTTTAGGATTTCCTGAAGCTAGACAGGCGCCTGGAGGTGTTTGTGCGAGTGTGTTTGTCATGGATGGCGTTGCTGACGGTGCTTCCATGGGAGGTGATGCAGTCAATCTCGCAGCAGGCTCTGAAGGAAAACAAGCGCTGAGGGATCCACCTGTGTCTGATAGCATTGGAGCCGGAGGTGATGATTTTTCTATTCCAGTGCGCGAAGTGCATGTTGTTGACGGAGCACGTGCATCCAACAAGGACGCCAAGCCTGCTGTTGTTTCTGAATTTCTGAAGGATGCTGCAGTTGTGGACAACTACTCAGGTGGTGATGCTCATGCTAGTGTAGTAGGCCCCGAAGATGCAGGTGGTTCAAATGCGTCTCATGTGCTAGATAAATCAAATGTTGACGGTGTTGCTTTGGATCCTAAATTTGGTGAACCAACTGTTGCCATAACTTGTGAGGAGGGCGTCACAGTTGCGTTTGGTCCATCAGTAACTGCAGCACCTGCATGCCCCGTTGCACCTGTTGTTGCAACTTGTCCTCAGGCTGTTGTAGTTAATGTTACAGCTTAGTCCGCTGAAGCAACTGATGTTGCAGCGCGCGAGAAGCATGTTGCAGTTGAGAAATTGCCACCGGCAGTTACAACAACTGGAGTCGCAGTTAGTGAGAATGATGTTGTAGTTGAGTCCGTCCGACCGGTAGTCGCAGCATCTACTCCTGCGAGACTTTCTGGGAATCCCGTTGAAGTTTCCGAGGGGTTAGCTGCGAAGTTGAAAGATATAATTGCAAAAGCTGCGATGCGCGGTAATTATAGTGGTAAGCCCCAGCCTGAAGTTGAACCCAACGTTGACGAAGTTGGAGCTGACGGCGCTTCCGAGGAGACAGAGAGTGATGACTTGGGAGTGTCATTAAATGAGATAGGTAGCTTTTTTTTAGCTGCTTCTGGCGTATGGGTTTTTTGCTATTTTTGCTTTTATTAACTGTTCAGTATCATTATGCTAACTGCCAACCTTTTTCGCCATTTGTTATAGATTCATCTCAAATAGTCTCCAGTTTTACGCAAACCCCGGCCACACCGGAAGCGGTGCAACGCATGAAAGACTTATACTTTGCTGTTCTGAGGTTAAGGAAGGACAAGAATAAAAAGTATGTATCCACATCCATGTGTTTCGTCCTTCCCCCGTTTCTGATTTGTTGCCAACAAATTTGTTTTTCCTTGGTAAAATGTTTCGTGTTGTTTTTTCAATACCAGGGATGAGGTGCTGTTTGAGAATGATTTTTGCAAAGCAACTATCGAGCAGGTTGCTGAGTCTTTCAGAGTTGGTGGCATGCTGAACACTGCGGTTGCGGCTGTAGGAATTTTCCTTCTTCATTCCAAATACAAGAATTCTTCTAAGATGGTGGCTCCATTCCATATTTCGGTTAGGTCTTATATACATTATTCTAGTTTTCTCGTTTTTTTTTTCTTCTCTTTTTCACGAGTTTTATAGTTAACAGAGCTGCTTCTTCATTTTACAGCAATCTATCTGGAGGGGGTCCTTTGATAATAGGCACTTGGTCAGATTTTTTTTCTGCCTATGCCGATGAGCCACTGGATGAGAAAGACATTGTACTCTTTGGTGTCTTTGACCCTCCAGCTACCAGGGAAGGTGCGGGGCACTATTGTGTTGTTGCGTTAAACATTAAGCATCATCATTTTGAGCTGCTTGACTCTTGGCACCTCCCCGGTAGTGAGAGTGGCATAAGGGTCATAAACAGGATGGTGAAGAACATTAAGCAGCTCTGGAGGAATGGCTCGTCTGAGCGCAAGAAGAAGAAGTTGGATCCGGCAAACATTGACCATTTCCGTTTGCACCACGCCGTTGTGCCCCAGCAGGAAAACCAGTAATACATCTTTTGCTTCTTCTTTTTTGTGTAGCTCATGTTTATCTTTTTAAATCTAACAGTTGATTAGTATTTTCGTTTTTATTCTTTTTGCTCTTTGTATTCTAACTTTGTGGCATCTGCTCAAACGAATTAAACCTAACTGCCATATTTTTGTTTTATATATATGCTCATTTTTTCCATGTCTGTAAATTAAGTCTGTGTGAACTGAACTGGACAAGTGTTATAAGTTAACTGAACATCTTAGATAATTATTGTATCTTTATATCTTTTGTGCATCGTGTAACCATGTGGAGGCATTAAGCTAACTTCATACATGTGTTTTTATATCCGTGGTCATCATATATTCATAATCGCCTGTTATTTTTGAACTATTTTTTCATGAATGTTTTTAAGCTAACTGTCACATAACATATCATATAGCAGGTAACTGCACAGCTGAATTGAACTAACTTGCAAATCCTGATTTTTTCCGTGTGTATGCTGATATAGTTTTATAACTATTTTATACAGCACCGACTGCGGGTTTTTCATGAATGAACTGCTGGAGACATATGATGGTGAGAGTTATGTTGCGTTTTCTCAAAAAGATATCTATATGGTCAGGGTTCAAACCCTGTACAGGTGGATTACTTGTGGGGTTTTTGACATTAATATTCGTGAGGTGCTGGGTTATTCTGGAGGTATTGCCCTTTCTTTTTGTTCGCTTTTGTTGGTTTGTATATGTTTTCTTTTTTTAGTGGCCGTCCTACTTTATTCTCAGCACACGGCCCCTTTCTATATTTTTTGTCCCCGCGCTCACCCGCCTCCCCCGTGCGCCCTTTTTTTTGTGGTTTTTGTGTTGCAGATCTAGGGCTAGATGAGCCTAATTTTAGTTTGTTCGAGAGCCAATGTGAGACGCCAGAAATTCAGGTAATATCGGCTGATGACATATTGAAGTCAGTTGAAGCTGTTAAAGTAAAGAAGGGCGGTGTGCAATCAAAATCTAAGGGGGTGACCTGTGCTGCCCCGAAGGCTGTGGATCGTGGTGTGGAGAGTGACGATGATTCTTTTATGCCTCCGGCACCTAAAAAGGGTTTGCCGCCCAGAGCTGCTAGTCCTGTTAAAGTGACAGTGAAATCACCTCTTGTTCTAAGTGATGATGATGATTTCGTTTTGCGAGGCAAGAGAGCAGTGTTCACCAGGAGCAAATCAGTGGAGGCGCCATTGGTAGTGTCTAATAAAAGGCCAGTTACTCTGTCAACTAGGCTGAGAATGCCTGTGCCTGCGCTCAAGCCGTTCAAGTTTCCATTTGTGGCTGTTGCAAAACAAATTTTGGACCTAATACTTAGCAAGGAGTTTCTCGACAAGTATCCACAGTGAGTCCAATGTTTTATTTTCAAAATGTATGTGGTCTTTCTTCTTTTTTCATATACGTTTGGTGCTACTTCATGCATCCTTTTCTATTTGTTTTTGTCCCCACAGGGTCCCTCTGTTTAAGTGCACTCCTCCAACTGGCGATGAATTTATAGTTGATGCTAAATATCTGGTCACCTGCTTTGGTCCTGCTGGCTGCATTGATACTGAGTTGATCGATCTTGTGATCAACTATTGGAAGGGGAGCCCCGAGTGCAATCATGTGTATAAATCCGGAGATAGGGTGTTGCTCAGTCCTTATGTGATAAATGTACGATGATTTATTATGAAGCATTCTTTTTGTTTTTCTATGTTCATTTGCCGGCTTAGCCCCCGCACCCCGCCCTGCCCCCTCCCCGATCATCCTAAATGCTCATCTTGTGTTTGTTATTTTTTTCTAGTATCTTCTGGAAATTGATCCGTACCATCGGCCAGTTGATGAAGATGGGCAGGAGGTCCCGAGGCCGCCCTTCAATGTTAAACTTGCTGCTCAGAAGTTCAAGTTATACATAAAAGAGAACCTGCTCGCTACAAACCTGGTTAGTGCATGTCTTTTTTTTGCCAAGTTACTTTTTTCGTAGTGTGGTCATCTAAACTGCTGAGACACATGTAGCTAACTTCTTTAGGTTCTTTGTCGCCTGATTCACATGTTAACAGATCATGCTCCCATATTGGAATCGGAATCACTTCACACTGTACACTATGAACAAGTATCGCGAGTCCCTGGACATCCATGACTCGTGGAGATACACTGGGAGTAACCTTTCAAGGAATAGATTCCATGGAGAACGTGTCGAAATCGTATGTGGTCTTTTTTCACTTTTTTTCCTTTTTTTTGTTTCACATGCGTGATGTGTTTTAAAGTTTTCGCAAGTCTCACATTTTTCTGTTTTGCACAGATGTCCAGGTTGACGTTGTTGATGAAGGAGGTGTTTGGCGAAGCTGCATACAACTCTTCAAGGCAGCCCAGTTGGGAACATCTGGCAGAGAGATGTAGCTTTGCAAAAATGCCCGAGCAAGGGGTTAATGAATGCGGCTTTTACATGTTAAAAGTTGCTTATCTGTATGATGGCACCAAGCTAGTAGAGGAAGTGAAGAAGCGCAATGTAATTTTTGCTGGATCATTTCTTTTTTTTTTAATTAACTGTTTTCCATGTTTGTTTTGAATTCCATTCTTGTTGTCAGTTATAGTAAAATGCTAACTGACACAACAATCTTGTTTTTATGCAGCCACAGTCTGCCAACTGGAAGGCCGAGTGCCTTTTTAATGTTCTTTTTCACCCTAATAACGAGGTTCGGCGCGACCAGTGGCCGGGGGAGATGGCTGACATTGCTAAGTTGTTGGAAGCGGGATCGCAGGACAGTGGTGCAAGCAGATGAATTTGTAAATGTGTTTTAGGAATGTTTTATCAGTTTTATCTACTGTTTTTTGTATTTGTAGCAGTTCCTTAACTTTTAATGGATGAATCACTTTTGAAGAACTACCCATCTATTAATATAGGGCGTTTGTTTTTTTTGATTTTCCACTTGTACGACAAACTTTTTCATTTTTCTGGAAGCATGCTAACTGCATCTTTATGCCCGTGCAAGTCTTGCTCCGATGGGCAGTTTACATAATTTATTTTTTCATTAAGCTAATATGCATGTATGCATCAAGTTAACTGCTATTGAGGAGGCCACAAACGGCTGTAGTTACAGCATGCTAACTGCATAGACAAAAAAGCAATCACATAGTGAAGTTAACTGCACTGTCTCAAGATGGTAACTTCATGTTAGCGGGACGACAGGCAGTTATTGTTTTTTGGTAGGGTTGGGGTAAGAGTGATATAACTTTAGTATTGTGTTTAAATGATGGGTAAAACGGAGTTAACTGTATGGTATATGGGGCAACTTCCCTTTCTCAATTTTTTGTTTGAGTATAAGTTGTTGGTTATTTTTTCTCGAGCTAACTGCAAGTGATTCATCAGGTTAACTTTTTGTAATTCGATATGATGAATAGCAACTGTTGGTTGAGTTCAAGCTAACTGCATCATTTATGCCCGTGCAACTGTTTTGAGTTGTGAAAGTAACCATTTTTCTATTTAAGACAAGGTGCACGCATGCTTCAAGTTAACTGCTACCTAGGAGGAAGCTAACGGCTGTACTTACAGCATGCTAACTGCATAGACAACCACATGTTTTTGATGTAACAAACCACGAGCATATGGATGTTAACTGTTAATGTACCAGGATGCTAACTTCCCGCCGTGGAGCTGTTGGGATCCCCCCCCCGCCCCAACATTTGTCTATATAAATAGTGTTTGCTTTTTTTTTCTTTACAATACGCAAGGCATCTGTTTTTGTATAAGATTTTTTTTGACTACCGGGTGAGGGTGAGCTAACCGCAAGGGGGCACGTGTTTTTCGTCGAGTTGAGATGGAATGGGAGTAACTGGTCCGTAAGGTTGAGTTAACTGAAGGGTTGAGGGAGGTTTACGCTTTTTTTAATGCATATACAAGGTATCCGATTGGAGAAGATTTGAGATATGTTGTATGGGGGGGGGGGGGGGTAAGTATGAGTTATCTGCAAGTGATTCATCGGGTTAACTACACCGTGTCAAGATGGTAACTTCCTGTCGTGGAGGAAGTTAACTGCACATCAGAGCACATTTTTTCCCCTTTCTACTAAATGTTTTTTCAGCAAGTTAGCTGCTAGTCGGGAGGAAGTCGTTTTGTAGGGGAGGGGGAGGGGTGGGGGGGGGGGGGTTGGCCCCCCCTCCCCCCAAATTTGGAGTTGTGAAAGTAACCATTATTTTCTATTAAGACAAGGTGCACGAGTGCATGAATTTAACTGCTATCTAAGAGGAAGCTAACGCATGTAGTTACAGCATGCTAACTGCATAGACAACCACATGTTTTTGAGGTAACAAACCACGGGCATATGGATGTTAACTGTTAATGTACCAGGATGCTAACTGCCCGCCGTGGAGCAAGTTAACTGCACCTCAAAGCACATTATTATTTTTAATCGCTGAGTGATATCTTTTTATACTCGTATATCATAGTCTAAGATAACTGCATAATTAACATATCAAACTTGTTGTTTCAGCGATGGCATTTTGTTGCATAGGAAACTGAATGAGGAGCAAACCAGAAACATAAGCAAACTAAAGTAGTACTGAAAGCAGAAGCAACCTAATTTTATATGTTCCACTGAAGCAAAAGGATAAGGAAACTAAGTAGTACTTTTTCCTATATGCTAACTGCTCGAGCGACTGCAGTTAGCTACTGACGCTGCCATTCCCACTTCAGCAGTTCATCCTCCCACGTTTTGCGGCCTAGCGAGTGATCCTGGAGGACTGTGGAGCATCCTCCTCAGGTGTATACGGGAGGAGGCACTCCCGCATTGCCGAGATGCGCCTGTACATGTCGTAACTGGCGAAGGCGTCGATCGCTGCGTAGGCGATGTGCTCGAGCGTGAGCTTCTCCTCCCACCTGGAGTGCAGCCATGCCTTCTTCTTCGCTGTCATCGTCTTCTTCAAGTTCTCGTAAGAAGGACAGATGATGGCCTTGGCGAGGTCTTCGAGGGAATCTTTTTGCCAGGGCTTCTTGCTGGAGCCCGCCACCCTGTACTGCTTCTGGATGTCGATGAGGTTGGCCACCTTCAAGCCGGTGTTAGCCAGCACTTTCTTGTCGTTGGTGGTGTCGACGATGGCGAAGGTGTACTGCTTGTCGCCGAGGAACTGCTGGAGCTTGTCGCAGGTGCCGCTCGCCCTGCAGTGGTGGTAGAGGAGGACGTTGTCGCGGACGCAGAGCTGCAGGACGGCGACGTACTACGTCCCGTGGCGAGGCTGGGTGAACTCGACGTCCAGGCCCATCACCCTGTAGCGGTCTTGCGCGGAGAAGCGCTTGAGGTCGTTGATGTAGTTGGCTGCCTTCGCCGGGTCGTCGGTGTACTTGATGAAGAGCTTCCTCTCCAGGTGGGCCTTGACGATGTAGTCGTCGCCGTTCTGGTCACTGACCTGCACCGCCACACGACCTGCCATGGGTGACTAGGCGATCTTTTCGCTCTGCGCCGGAGTGGTGGAAGGGGGAGCGGGGAGGTGAAAGGTGATTTTTCTGGGGAATTTTTGGAAGTGGGGAGAGGGCTTTTTGTAGCGTGTTCGAGAGATGGAAGAGTCAGTTAGCATTCCCACTACCCACGACTAGCATTACCGTACCCAACCGGCATCCCCACGTCGCGTTTAATGGCGCATTCCTCAAGACTTTTGAGTTTTCACATTGGTGGAAGAGGGGAACGGGCGCTTAGTGTACCGAGCCCATCGGGAGCAGCTCCTTTACCACTGACGAGCGCGTGTACCATAACTGCTCCTTTTCCCCAATTTTCAGAAATAAAGAATGGATAGCACTGCACATTCTTTTTCAAATCATATAATCAATGTCAGCATTGTTTCAAGTTGTCATGCAACCTTTTCTTTTTTAGCAAAACTGAAGTCAATTGAGTCGTGAAGGTTTTAACTATATGCATGCACATTATGCTAACTGCACGTTTTTTTTTCAGAAGCAATCGTCGCGTGACTCTGTCCATGGCTAACCGTATCAATGCACTCGTGCTAACTGCACATTTTTTTTGACTGAATGACAGTTAACTGCATTATTTTACGGGAGATAACTGAAGTTTTTTTTACATTTAGTTTTATGCATGCTAACTGTAGCATGCATGATAACTGAAGCTTGTAAGGTTATTTGAAGGAATTTATCGTTGCGAGGATATGTACATGCTAACCGCAGCAACACACTCATGCTAACTAGACCTTTTTAAAAAAAAATCATGCAGAAAAAGGAGAGGGGAGGGGGAAGCTAAATGCATAATTCTGAAAATGTAACAGAGGGGAATAGTTTGTACATGCATAAAATAACATGTTTTTGCAAAATATATAGGGGGTGTAACCAGCATCACGTAAGTTGAATGTCCATTTAAAAAAATCTTTTTTACAAGTGCACTTTTCTCTGTTTCACATGTGTATCTATTTTTTCTTTTTCAGTTTTTGAGCCTGCTGCTCCGTCTGGTTGGCTCCTGACCTCCTTTTGCTCCCGCAAGCTTCTGAGACCTTGTATTGTGCTTTTGCTTACTTTCCATGTCCTGTCCCTGGTGAACCATTTGCTCTGTCATTTCCAGAATCTCATTGCCTATTCTGACTACGTCGCACGTACGAGTGTTATGCCCTTCGACCTTGTTGCATTTTTTGCATCTTTTCTTGAAGATCTTGCCTTGCACAACATCTTTGCTGCGGCGCATCCTCTTTGGTGAAGGCTCAGCGTCTTCGTCACTATCACTTGTTTCATTACCGTCGTCACTCATTTTTTCGCTGTTTCCTTCATACTTGCTTTTGACAGCAGTTTCTTGATAGCTTCCTCCTTCATACTTGCTTTTGACAGCAGTTTCTTGATAGCTTCCTCCTTCATACTTGCTTTTGACAGCAGTTTCTTGATAGTTGCGGCCACTTTGGAATTGTCCACGGGCCCATATGTTTTCCCATGAGCTTGTAGTAGCTTTTGCTCCAGCTGCCTTTTCACGCAAGTTCTTTTGTTGTGCCCACTAATCATATTGCAGTTGCTGCAAATTCTGCTCCCTAGTGGCATGCCACCTTTTCCAATAACTGGCTCTGGCCTAGCAGGTTTTGAACTGCTTTTCACACTGATTTCAGTTGGCTTTTGTTCTTGTTTCATGGCTGCACTCAGTTTGTTTCTACCTTTTGTTTTGCACACTGGGGGTGGGTGTATTTTGTCGCGATCACCATCCATATTTAACTTCTCAATCACTGCATCATTTTGTTCAACCATATCAGGGGCAACTTCATTTTCAGCTACAAATGCTTGTTTGCTGCCCGTTGACTCCATGTCATCACCGTTCAAAGCATCCAGCTCTGGTTGCACCTGTTTCAGGCATGTCATCAGCCTGTTGTAAGCTGCATCCGTCTTTACCCCCTTCTGCACAGTCTTCAGTGACTCGTTCAGCAGCATTGTGCGATGGTATTGAATTAGTGTACCATCTGCAGTTGTACTCTTGTAGTCTCTGCGGTTGAATGCCGAGTCACTGTTTGCATCCCTTGTGTACCGTTGCAGTATATACCGATCTGGTATTCTAGCTACTCGGGGGTGTTCCAGCAGCGCAATTATGTGATGGCAGAATAGTCCTGACAGAATTGACAACATTTTTTTTGTGAGTTGATCTTTTTTTTTATTGCCAAGAAAGAAGGTACGCATCATGAGTAGTTTTTTTTCGTTACCTGTGTGATCAAAGAGTTTGCACTTGCATTCGTATTCGCCATTTGTTTCATCAGCAACCACCTGGAATTCGTGCCTTGACCATGCGAATTCTTTCTCCTGGTTGTAGTGGTGTACGTAGTACTTTGTTGGATGCTCGGTAGACTGTTTGATTCGGAAGGCGCCGCTTTCAAAGAGTCTTTCGCGGAATAAGCTGTAGACAGCGCGTGTGTACACATCCATCAGCTGTTTCTCAAAAAGGTACCTAGTCAGAGGGTTCCTGACTCCTTGGAACATGGAACAAGCATTGTCGTTAGGCGACCCTTTTTTGTTCTCCTATGTACTACCATTTTTTCAAATGCATATGCAGAAACAAGTTAGCGATACAATTTGCAACATATAAACGGTAAAGTTATGAATTAACTGTTCGAAGGCCCTATATTATTTTTAAGTACAACTGCAGGAGCTAGTGAAACATAACTGCTGCAAGGTTTTTAAGCAATTAGGGGTTTCGATAGTTGCCTTTAATTTTTTTTATTCTCTAATATGCATGTACTTACAATGTAGGAGTTGCTCTTACCGTTGAAGCTATTGTCTCGGCAACCTCAAGCTGGTGCCTCTTCTGTAAGCATTCGTTGACCTGTCTAGCAAATATGTGAAGCACTTGTGTTTCTTTCATGAAACCTTTCTTCAGGACATGATTCATGCTTTCACTTCTCTGTGTTGACGTCATTCTGGCGCATAATATTTCCTTCCAGTATGCAGATATCCATGTTGTTCTATCTTCCCATAGGCCCAGCAGGATGCTGTCATTCTGTAAGTTGTATTTGTCCATGAGGTTGTGCCATGCTGCTTCAAACTCTGCTAGCATGAGTGGATGGTTAAGGACTGCTGCAAGGTCTTCCTTAAATGTGTCATGTTCTGAGTATAATTTTGACAGATGATATTTTATTTTTTTCATACTGTGCCATCTGCAGAGGCGGTGATGAGTTCTGAGGAAGACCTTTGGTATAGCTGCTTTCATGGCAGGGCATTGATCTACAAAACAATGTTTTATGTCATTTCTTGGGTTGTTTTTGTTATTAAAAAAGTAGTAGGCAAAATAAAGGAGAAAGTGTTAGGGGCTGGAGGCGCTGAAGGCAATACATGTTAGTATGCACGTCGGGTCTTTTTTCATACACCATTTAAAAGCATTAAAAATCCATTCAAATGAGTCGCTACTCTCATTCCCCACCAAGGCAACTCCAAAAATTGTAGATTGAAGATGATTATTCACACCGACGAAAACCCCCAAAGGCATGTGATACTTGTTCGTTTTGTATGTGGTGTCAAACGTGACGCAGTCACCGAAATCTGCGTATGAAGCCTGGCAGCTAGCATTGGACCAGAATATATTTCTGATAATTTTCTTACCATCGTCATCAGTTCCAACATCTATATCAAAGAAGAAATTCTCATTCTCAATCTTCATCTCCTCAAAGAATGCAAACAATATCTCCACATCATCTTGTGAATCAGTCCTCGCAAATTCTGCTTTCCTGCGAAAATGATCGAACTTTTTTGCTTACTCCCCCTGAGATAACTGCATCATGATTGTATAGATAACTGCAAAGAACGAACACAAGACAACATAAGTGATACTTACATGTTAAGCATGTCCTTGTCTGTAAATGGCAATTTGTCGCGCCCACCAGATAACCAAGAAAGGAGACCCATGATATTCACATGCTTAACATTGGTCTTATGCAGGTCTTTTATGTATTCTTTCACTGTTGGATCTATCGTCTTGTGTGAATGCAGGAAGACGAGCGCAGACGGGCTGATGAGGAGCCTGTGGTTGTGCTCAATGACAATGTCTTTGACAACACAAGTCCCGTCATCTCTTTCTTTCAAGCGCATCATTGTCTTGCAACCAAATTCTCTTAGTTACTTTGTCGCGCTGACGATCTGCATCGTGAACAAAGGATATGTATTTGCCAGAGTGTATGCAATATAAGTAGCGTCTCTTCTTATCTCTCTGTCCTTTCCTTATCCCAAACCCAGCATGTTTGGCGTAGTCATTAAAAAAATTGAATGCATCGTCATATGAATTGAATTCCTGTCCTAGCACTGGAATTAGTCGAGCAGGTATGTCTGGTCTCTGAAAAAAATGGAAATAAAAACCATAACTGATATTTTTGCTTTCACATCAGCAGCTTTTGTAAAAAGAAAAAAAACAGTGGAAAATAAAGATGTGTGATCGTGTAAACTTACGTGCGTGTATGATCGGAGCTCTGCTGGTGTTTGCAAGTGTCCATGCTGTATTGGACACGGTGGTGTGACGATAGGCGCATGGAGTAGTGGATCCCGCGGTGGTAGTAGACGTGATGAGGTCGGTCTGTTGATGCGTTTCCTCACGGGATGTTTGCTCCATAACGGGTTCTGTGAGGAGACTGATTTGAGCAGAACCTTTGTTGCTGAAGTTGATTTACTGAAAGAGAACTGTGGATGCCCAGTTTTGGTGTTGGCACTGTCTTCATCTTTCGTTGGCGGAACACCACGCGTCGTCGAGTGTTCTGCTTGCACGCGTGGTGCATTTTGCACATGTTCTCGTGTTTTTGGTTTGAGAACATAGACAGGCTCGTAGTCTTGGTCGTAGGTTTGTTGATCAACAATTTTAGTCCAGCTTTCAATGTAGTCAATGTCCATGCCATCAGCATGCGTGTCATCAGCAGCTCCATTTTCTCCCTGCATTAAGAAACATTTTTTTTGTTCTCGTTAAAATACTAGTTATTTAACCGACAGTTTTCTGGATAAGTGCACTAGTTTTATGTCCACCCGTTTTTGTCTTTACCTCACTCGTCTCTATGACTGGTTCCAGCATGCTTGTATGGTGTCGTCGTTTATGCCTAGCAACGCGCACCATAGGTTCATGATGCGGTATACTGCTCTCATCACCTGTTGTTGACAGTGGTGGATATCTTGTAGTTTGTCGTACCTCTGGCTTCAAGACATACACTTGTTCATTTTTTTCTGGGGAACTCGGGGTGTCGGTCTGAACAGTCCAGCAGGTAATCTCATCGCCGTCCGTGTTACCAGCATTTCTTTGTTCGAGGGTTTCTTCCACAGTTGATATGTTCATCTGTAAGTGGACAACATAAAAACATACAGTTAACTGCCGGCACACCCAATGCTAACTGAGCATGGTCAAATAGTAAATTAACATCCAACTTTTTTGTTAGATACCACAGAATTAGTTGAATAGTTAACTGCTGGCACTCCCAATCCTAACTGAGCATGTGCAAAAAACAATTTTCAGCACCCAATTTTTTTTGATAGCACGGGAAAACAGGGGGGAATAGTGAACTGCGTGAATTAGTACTAGTATATAGAAGATCATTTTGGGCAGTTATGTTTTAACACCCAGCCTGGTCGAATCATTGAGCAGTTATGCTTAGAGAAGGCAGCAGTTATGTTCAGGGAAGTTAGCAGTTATCTTCATAGATGAAGCAAAAGAAAACACCTCAGTTGAATTGGAGAGAGGAGGTCGCCGTCGTCCAATAGCTCCAGATTGCGTGCAAGTGAATCGCCCGTCATCCAAAAGCGCCGATTACGTTCATTTGCGACAGAGGCACCTTCCTCTTGGCTCCCGGAGCTTCAAAGCGGATGATTGAGATGTTTTTGAGGCGAGATAGTCGGGATGCTAACGGAATCGTACCAAATCCATATGTTGATTTCGTCGGCTTCATCCTCGACGAGCGGCCAGCAGTTGCGGCAGTCTTCTCGCTTGATTCCATAGCACGAGGCGGACAGAAGCTATAGGTTAACCAGGGCGAAACTGGTTGCCGCTGCCGCCTCGCACTCCCTCGCTCCGGCTACCGCCGTCGCTCGCTCGCGCGAGGCGGGGAGTAGTTACAGGTTAACCGGGGCAAAACTGGTCGCCGCTGCCGCCTTGCACTCCTTCGCTTCGGCTGCCGCCGTCACTCGCTCGCGCGAGGCGGGGAGATGCTACAGGTTAACCGGGGGAAAAGCCGCCACCTCCGTCTCCCGCTCCCTCGCTCCGGCTGCCGCCGTCGCTCGCTCGCGGGTGCCGTCTCCTACCTGTAGCTACTGGTGGTAGGTTGGGTGGTGGGTGGATCGAGATCCGACAACGATTGTTGATTTGTAGCTTCCTAATACCGGGGGTTCCTAAATAGTCCCGCCATATATACAGCCGGTCTATTCTGCCAATATTGGCAGAATAGATATTCTGCCAACATTTCCGAACTGCACGGTCAACGCGAGCGCACGGCATTGTTGAAGCAAGAGTACTGCAGTACTGAGACGAGTGAACTTCTCGTCACAAAAAACTACACGCGCCGTTTTCTCGGTACTGTTTCCACTCTAGTTTTTAAACCGTTTGCCGGAACGAGGCGTGCGATACGACGTTGGAATGCTATGGATTAGGCGCAACTTCGCCATGTTGAATTTTTTTTGAGATTCCTCGCGGTTTAAGAGCAGTTTCGAAAACTGTGGGCGCATGATGAGTGACAGCGAGTGTATTTTCGCGATTTTTTCTAAACCGCTCGTCAGAATGAAGTTAATGATACGCCGTTGGAAAGATATCGTCAAGGCGCAACTTTTTCATATATATTACTTTCTCTAATTCGTTACAGTTTAATAGCAGTTTCAAATTTACTAAAGCGCGGAATTCAGTTTTTCAATTTTTTTGCAATTTTCGGTATTGTTTTCGCTCCAATTTTTTAACCGTTTGTCGAAACGAGGCGTGTGATACGCCGTTGGAAAGCTATGGACGAGGCGTAACTTTCATATGTACAAATGTTTTTGAGATTCCTTACGGTTTTAAATTAATTTTGAAAATGGTGCGTCGGACGACGAGTTGCAGCAGCCGTTTTTTCGTGATTTTTTACAAACCGTTTGTCGGAATGATTCAAATGATACGCCATTGGAAAGATATCGACGAGGCACAAATTTTTCATGTAGAACACACTCTCTAATTCCTTACGGTTTAAGAGCAGTTTTGATTTTACCAAAATGCGGACACTCTGTTTTTCGCGACACCAAAATCGACGAGGGAACTGCATCGGACGGCAAACCGCACTGCTTGAGACTAAAAACCGCACTGCATCAGACAGGCAAGCGAACTGCATGATTTCTTATTGTCGGACGTAAGACGAGGAAGTGGACTGCAGTTCACGTCGGCCGTAAGTGAACCGCAACACTACCGAAAGTGAACCGCATGAATTTTTGTTGTCTTTTTTCTTACTTATTATTTTTCACGCGCATAGACCGGGCAAGTAGACCGCAGGGACTCAGCGAGTGAACTACATCTATCAAGAAGAGAGCTTTTTGTTTCTGTTTACCAAGCAAACCACGAAGGAGTTTTATAGCGAACTGCGTGAAAGAATAAAGTGAGCTTCAAAACATACATTAGTGAACCACATTCGTTGTTTCCTTTGCTCTAGTCTAACCGTTTTTTCACACATAATGACCATCAAAGTCCAAGTGGTTAGCAGCCTAGCAATGCATGCATGTAACCTCTATATGGGCTTGGGTTCCGCATCTTCTGTGAGATTTTATTTGAATCGTTGATGTGGCTGTAACTGAATCCAATATCTGAAACTGAGCAAAGTACCCATCGTGTTTGTCTTCAGTCTGAACTCCGATCCCTTTCTCAGGTGATAACACTAGTACACGGTCCAAAAAACTCCTCGTATTATTACCTCTTTGTGAAAGCAAGATGCAATCGGTTCCACTGTTTTCCAGTCTAGCTGTAGAAAACATGGGCAGCAAAATGTTGGATGATGACGTTAACAGAGTATGCAAGCATCAAACCTGACAAACTAAAGATGGTAAATTGGGCAAGGAATGAAATAGGGGAGATGTCCAAGGAGCTCACCGGAGATCAAGCTTTTTGCTGTTGCGAACTGCGTAGACATGAGCACCGAGCTGCACCACTTGGACGCGGGCGTGGACGTGTACTGCTTGCCCGCACCACCAGAACCGCGTACCATGAACCAGCAAGCTGGGCCAGCAGTAGAATAACACAATTATCACTGCACAAAACACAACAAAAACTGATAGAATCTGAACGCATAAACAAATGTTAACTGCATCAAAGAGCACCCAATCCAGCTGCACGGCTGCAGCGTCGGAGCCGCGTGCCACAAGCCAGTGAACTGCAAGGCGCCGACCAGCGTGCCCGTGTACTGCACGCCCAGGCTACGGGGACCAGGGCGGAGCTAAGGAACTGCACGCCCAAGCAGCCCCCAATTCCTGCCATCGGTGGCCACCCACGCAAAAAACTCGAGCCACCATCAGAAACTGTTCTGGACTGCACAAAACAAAATCTGAAACACACCAAAAATTGATGAAGTAAAGACCGAAAGAACCCCCAAGCGACAGCCACGACTTCAATAGGAAATTCTACTACACGAACGGCGTCGCCGACGAACTGCATGTAGCTCGCTGCTGTACAGACAGTACGCCAGCGAGGGACAAGGAGTATGGACCAAAAATTCAGCGACGATAGCACCACGAGGCCTCCGATGGACTCTGAACTAAAACTGCACTGCATTGCACTGAACACAAAAGGACGCCATGGAACCGCACGCTGCCGCGTTGCCGCACTGCACCTGGAAAAAACCTCGCTGGTGGCAGCTCGATCCAGGGGGAGCCGGAGCTTAACGTAGGTGGGGGCTATCCGTACAACAGGTGCCCGTGGGATGGACTGCAACAACAGGCAGACTCGACTGCTCGACCATGGCTCCACGGATCCACCCGAACTACACTGCGGCATCAGACGAACTGCAAAACAAGGGGGGAGTGATGTAGTTGAGCACGACCCGTACGTCGGTGAGCCGGTCTGCGGGTGGTGGAGCGCTGGACTGCGTGCCGCGTCGGGCCGCACTGCAACAGGGCACGCTGGAGAAGAAAGGCATGGCAGGTCCGGCGCGCCTTCGATGCCTGAGGTGCTCGCGCAGATGGCCGGCGAGCGGGTGCTGATGGCCGTGCCAGGGCTCATGGCGGCCGGAGCAAGTGCTTTGCGAGTTGCCGCCCATGAGCCGCGGACTGCACACGCGCACGTGCCGCACTGCACGGACGCGGCGGTCGACCGCCCAGTCATGGGGGGTAGTGCTCATGGCCCCGCCCTGGGCTCGTGGAGGAAGCAGTAGATGGGGGCGGTGCCGTCCCGTGCTCGGAGTGGAGATGGCTCGAGGGCCGTGTCGTCACAGCCGGATCAGCTGCCGGGGGGGGACAGATCTCATGCCCGCAGTGGCCTCCTCGATCTAGAGTGACGGGAGGAAGAGTCGGGGGGAGGGCCATGGTTGGGAGGCGCTGCGGTGGTTGGAGTAGCTCCGGCGGCGGAGATCCAGGGGATAAGGAAGGATGGGCAGTGCGGCGCGCGAAGGGGTCCGGTGGCGGGGAGCGGGGGTGGGGATGGGTCGCGGGGAGGGAGGCCGGGGCGCCGGCAAGGTGCGGGGAGGATGGGCCGCTCGCCGGCCAGCGCGGGGGAGAGAGTTGGCCGGGCCGAGGTGTCGAGCGGCAGGCCATGGCGGCGAGCGCGGAGGAGGAGGAAGCCGGCGGTGGCATGACCGCAGAAGGAAGAAGGCTCGCCGTGAGCGGGGTGGGTGCTCGGGGGAGAGAGAGACTGAGAGAGGGGAATGAGATGGGGGAGATTGGTGGCGATGTAGGTGGCTGGCCGTCGCAGCGCACCACCGGGGGAGGAAGGTGGGTGGGCGCGGGAGGTACTCCAGGCCGCTCCCGCGGAAGAAGGTAGGGAGGGGAGGGGCGGCGCTGCTCAAGGCCGCTACCGTGGTAGAAGGTGGGGAGGGGAAGGGGCGGTGGCGTTGGGGTGGGGGTGGGTGTCGGTAGAATAAGACATTTTGATGGTAGAATAAGGCCTTAAGGGTGTTGGTAGAATAGACCCACCCTATATATATATATATATATATATATATATATATATATATATATATATATATATACCCAACCCCCTCCAACCGCCGGTGCAACCCCATCTACCTCCCAAGGCCGGCGCGCCCCCACCCCCTCCTTCCCCCACTCCACCCCAACCTCTGCCCGCATCCACCCCTCCCGACCCACCTCCTTCCCCCGTTCTACCGCCCAAACACACCTACCGGCGGTGGTTCTGGGACGGCAACTGCCCCAACGCGCCTCCCAGCGGCGGGCCGGCTAGCCCCCCCACCCACCTTCTTCCCTGCGGCCCCCAATCCCCACCCACCTTCCTCCCCGCAGGCCGCAGCCTCCCAATCCCCACCCAGCTTCCTCCCCGCAGCCCCCAATCCCCACCCACTCCACGACCAGTACCCCACCGAAGGCCACCCAACCCCCGGCGACCACCCACCGCTGCCATGCCGCCACCCAGTGCCGGCCCGTCGCGGATCCGCTCCACCTGTCCCCGCTGCCTTCCCCCGGTGTCACGGCAGCCCAAGATCCATGCAAGTCCGGCGAGTGCCGCCCCGCCTCCTAGCGCCGCCTCGCCTCCTCCTCACGGCCGGCGCCGCCCAACTTCCTCCTCCTCCCGGCCAGCCCCAGGCGTGGCCTCAACCGCCAAATCCGGCCGCCACCGGCCTTTGGCGCGGCCTCAACCGACGGTCATCGGTGCGGCAACCAGCCCCCATCTCTTCTTCCCTCGGGCGGCTGTGAACTGCATCATGCGGCACCCTGCTGCTCCCTGCCATCCCACCGGGTAGAGCCCCCGCGCGCCCATGTTCTCACCCTTCCCTTGCTTCAATTCCGGCGTGGATCAGCAGCCACCGCCGCCTCCAACGGATCTGGCTCCGACGACCAACCAGAGGATCCCAAAACGGCGGCTGCAGCCGAGGGATCTCAGGGACTCCACCGCATCCCTTCCTGTATCCCCTACCTCCATCTCTCCCTCATCTGTTACAGGGCATCGCTGGAAAGGCAGGCAGGAGGACAAAAACTGCCTGCTCCGTCTCTCCCTCCTCTATCACAGGGCATCATCGGAGAGGCTCGTCAGTCACGACGAGCAATTTTGTGTCTCACGTTCTCCGGTTGCTTGCAGTTCGGCTGACGTGCGAGTGCGGTTCGGCTGATGAGCTAGTGTTGTTCGGCACCCATTTTTGTGCGGTTGCAGTTCCTTCGGCAGCACGCCCGATTGCAAAATTTATCTTCGCTGAGGCCTTGCAGCTCTCCCGCGAATGGCTAGTGGTTCGTGCAACTCGGGCGTGCAGTCCCCTTCTGCTTTTTTTGTTTTTCAGATTCGCGTGACGTCTTCTACCGCCCCGTCGGACACTGGATTCGGGATGTGCAGCTCCTCACCGATTATTCCTCCTTCATCTGTTCGTGTGCAGTTCTGCGGCTGTGGTTGTGCAGCTCACCGCTCGGTTTGTTGCGGTCCGGCAGGTGAGCCATTGTAATCCGGTTGGGTCTCAGGTCCCATCCCGTGGACGTGCAGTTCTTTTTTGGGGGTAAGCACATTGCAAAAATTGCAGTGCGGTCTGCGCGACGGTGGAATTGCGGTGTGGTTCGGCGCCTGTGGAGGTGCAGTTCGTTCACGGGGATCTTGTGTTTTTTTTGTCAAAAAAATTGTGCCTGACGAGGTCCCAGGCGCCACCGACAAGCAGTACGGATGGCGACGCCGTGCAGCTCATCAGCGACATACGCGTGGTTTTGCAACTAGCAGCGTGCAGTTCGGTAGCCATCTGATACATGTTATTTTCTAGTTCTTTTGTTGTGTTGCGTGATCTCTGTGTGTTGTGTCAAGTGCAAGGTTCACTTTGTAAAAAAAGAGCAAAAAAATTC
Organism: Elymus sibiricus; assembly: GCA_039707655.1. Lineage (NCBI taxonomy): Eukaryota > Viridiplantae > Streptophyta > Magnoliopsida > Poales > Poaceae > Elymus > Elymus sibiricus. Next base: position 205,780,730 of record CM077668.1, read on the forward strand.
CCACAAGAGGTTCACTTCTTTTTCTAATGCACTTTGTTTCATTGGTGGGATGATTGAAAAAAAAGGTTTTGAAGTTCACTAGCAAAAAATAATGCGGTTCACTTTTGAGAGAGTTACGGTTCATTTTCGAGAGTGATGCCGTTCACTTGCGCCCAATGTGAAAGTGCGAAAATGTTAGGGAAACAACAAAAATAGTAATGCGGTTCACTTTGATATATGTTGCGGTTCTCTTGCCGTCGTCTCTACGGTCCACTGTCGTTCATAAAAACGGTCCACTCTCATTCATAAAAAAAGTTAGAGAAAATGACAAAACAAATCATGCAGTTCGCTTGAATGTCCGATGCAATGCGGTTTTAAGTCTGAAGCAGTGCGTTCTTCTGTCTGATGCAGTTCCCTCGTCGATTTTGGTGTCGCAAAAAACAGAGTGTCCGCATTTCGGTAATTTCGAAACTGCTCTTAAACCGTAAGGAATTAGAGAGAGTGTTCTACATGAAAAAGTTGTGCCTCATCGATATCTTTCCAACGGCGTATCATTTGAATCATTCCGACCAGCGGTTTGTAAAAATTCGCGAAAAAACGGCCGCTGCCACTCGTCATCCGCCGCACAATTTTTCAAAATTAATTTAAAACCATAAGGAATCTCAAAAATATTTCTACATATGAAAGTTGCGCCTCATCCATAGCTTTCCAACGGCGTATCACATGCCTCGTTTCGACAAACGGTTAAAAAACTGGAGCGAAAACAGTACCGAAAAATTGCAAAAAATTCGAAAAACAGAATTCCGCGATTTATTAAATTTGAAACTACTGTTAAACTGTAAGGAATTAGAGAAAGTAATATATAGGAAAAAGTTGCGCCTCGATGATATCTTTCCAACGGCGTATCATTTGCTTCATTCCGACAAGCGGTTTGCGAAAAAACGCGAAAATACGCTCGCTGCCACTCGTCGGGCGCCCATCGTTTTCGAAACTGCTCTTAAACCGCGAGGAATCTCGAAAAAATTTCAACATGGCGAAGTTGCGCCTAATCCATAGCTTTCCAACGGCGTATTACACGCCTCGTTCCGACGAACCTTTAAAAAATTAGATCAAAAATAGTACCAAAAAAACACCACGTGCAGTTTTTTTCGACGAGAAGTTCACTAGTGTTTGTATTGCAGTACCTTTGCTTCAGAAAGTGCTGTGCCCTCGCGTTGAGCGTGCAGTTCGGATGTGGGTAGAATAACTATTCTACCAATATTGGCAGAATAGACGGGCTGTATATATATATATATATATAGGGTGGGACTATTCTGCAACCCCCCTCTAGAGTTCCTAAATAAGCTTATTTAGGAACCACCCCCTCCTAACCTGTTTCTTTTCCCGAAGGGGGCGAGCGAGCGAGCGAGCGGCGCGGGAGCGAGCGAGCTCCGGTGGTCTGGATGCTTGTTGCAGTGCCGCCGTGCAGGTCCCGAACAAAACTGGCCCGCACCCCCTCCCCGCATTGTCTCTCTCTCACCACCACCTCTTTCTTCCGTCCCGTGCCTGATCCAGATCGGGAGTCAGCCAGGATCCCTCACCTCCACCGGCGGAGCAGCCCCCACCTTCGTCGCCGGTCCTACTCGCGCCTGGATCGAGCTCTCCGCCTCCTTCTTATTGCTCGCCGGCCACCGCGAGATCCACGCGCCTCCAACCTCCTCTCCGACGCTCGCCTCCCACTTCCCAACACCGACGATGCGCGCCGGCCCTCCGACGCCGCACGCCTCCTTTCCACCTTCTTCCTCGGTCGCTGCCCCCCTGGGATCTCGACATCCTGCGCCTCCATGGCCACCTCCCCCCGGTGAGGCCTGCCTCGTTCCCTGCTCCAGACCGAGGCAAGGACGACCACCTTGGTGCCTAGCCGACCATTGTCGAGCACCGACGACTTGCGCCATGCGTCCAGCATCCCGAGCTCACCTACGAGCCGCGCTCCTCCCCTAGGTCTCCCACATCACTAGACCCCCTCGTGGTCTCCGCATCGAGAGGCCGTCGTGAGCCCACCACTGTCCCGCGCACCATCCGTGGAGCTCCAAACGCAGCTGGTGCCTCTTCATCTCTCCTCTCCTGCGTCTTCTCCATCCCGTGTGGCCCACCACCAACGCCAGGAAGGTAGGCTGTTAACTTCACATTGGTGGATCAGTAACTTCCCATCGACATCGATGGATGTTCGTGGTAGTTTTTTTCCTGAACCAATACTTAACTTCAGCATTTTTTGTTTCAGAAATTAACTTCCCATCGATGGATGTTTCTCGTTTCTGTAGTTAACTTCAGTTTCTGCAGTTAACTTCATCGCCACAGCTTAGGCCACTTCTCTGTTTCAAAGCAATTAAAAAGTGTTGTTAAAGAAACGAAGTTGGTTTTGGTGCCGATGAGTGCAAGGAGCTTGCCCCTCCCCCGCGTCATCCCTGTTCTCCCAACGTCGGCCAGTGAATCATCCTAGTATTCGTCCAGTAGCAGTTAACTACGCGGTTTAATTCATCAGTTAACTTACATAGCAGCGAGGTGACGGGGAGTAGCAGTAAGTCGTTAACTACTCAGTTAGGTGGATAAAAGACCTGAAGTTTTGTATACATACATAGCGGCGAGGTGACGGGGAGTAGCAGTAAGTCGTTTTGTAGTACTTTGCCGCGATATCTCTAAAACCTGGAAAAAGGTCTGCAATTAGAATTTTCGCTCTTGTAGAAGTTAACTTCGCTCAGGAGCATGTAGCAGTTAGTTTTTCTTTTTTTGATATGTACCTTTAGCAGTTACTTGATTTAACTATGTAAGTTAAGTTTTGTAACTAGCGATTGTTCACTAGAAAAAAAGAAAAAAATTATCTACACAAGAAAACCTATAGTGAAAACCACGAGGCAGTTAACTTCCCAGGCCATATCAGTTAGGTGCATAAAAAAATGTTTGAACAATTATAAAAAAAACATGTTCACCGCCGGACAACTGACGGAAGAAACAAGTATTCCACGGATTTCAATCCCGGCAGTTAGCTTGACCCGTGGAAAAAAGAATTGAAGGAAAAAATTAGTACTACCAGTCCCGGCAGTTATCTTGGTGTTAACTAATGTAATCCTGGGCAGTTAGCTATTTCATTCCCGATGGTTACCTTGATCCCGACAAATTACAATCTTCAGTCTGGCAGTTAACTGCCGCAATCCCCGGCAGTTAACTATTTTACTCCCAGCCGTTAGCTTGAACCGACAAAAAAGAATGAAAAAAAAGTATTTTTAATCCTCGCAGTTAACTTAGTGTTAACTGTCGCAGTCGACAGTTAGCTATTTCAATCCCGGCGGTTAACTTGACAAGGGAAAAAATAGAAAAAAAGAATAAAAAACAAAAGAAACCAAAAAAAGTATTATCAGCCCTTGCAGTTAGCTTGCTCATCGCCGGGAAGTTAGGTATTTCATACCCGCAGTTAGTGTGACCCAATCAAAAAAGAAAAAAAATCAGTCCTAACAGTTAACTTGGTGCTAACTGCCGTGATTCCTGGCAGTTAGGCATTTCACTCCCGGCGGTTAACTTGACCCGACGATAAGAGTATAGAAGGAAAAAAATAATTTCTTCGGTCTCAGCAGTTAGCTTCTCAGCATATGTCAGTTAGCTATTCTGCGTGAGCAGTTAGCGCGTACTGTAGCAGTTCGGGCAAAAAATGTCGAAAATGATGTTAGTTTTTTGAAAACTGCTCTTAAACCGTAGCAAATCTGAGAATGTGTTATATATGCCAAAGTTCGGGCTAATCGGTAGCTTTCTAACGGTATATCATACGCATCGTTCCGATAAATTTTTAAAAAATTCCTTTCACAAAAACAATGAAAACTCGTTTGATGGATTTTCACTTTTTTAATTTTGTTTAAAAACCGAATCGATTTTGGGAAAACGGTCAACATGAGTTTTTTGCTCCTTTTCAATAGCTATCAAACGGTATATCATATGCATCATTCCGATTAATGGTTCAATAATTACAGCCAAAAAACAGTGCAAAAAAAGGTGCCAGAAAAAGTTCGCCCGGCAGTTAACTAGTATAGGTCGCACAGTTAGCTGTCTGTTTTCGGACAGTTAGGAAGGGTTCCTGAATAGCTTATTCAGGAATGGGTTGCAGAATAGCTGGGATGTATACATGTGTATATATATATATATATATATATATATATATATATATATATATATATATATAAATATATATATATAAAGCCCGTCTATTCTGCCAATATTGGCAGAATAGTTATTCTGCCCACATCCGAACTGCACACTCAACGCGAGGGCACTGCACTTTCTGAATCAAAGGTACTGCAATACAAACACTAGTGAACTTCTCGTCGAAAAAAACTGCACGTGGTGTTTTTTCGGTACTGTTTTTGATCTAATTTTTTAACCGTTCGTCGGAACGAGGCGTGTAATACGCCGTTGGAAAGCTATGGATTAGGCGCAACTTCGCCATGTTGAAATTTTTTCGAGATTCCTCGCGGTTTAAGAGCAGTTTCAAAAACGATGGGCGCCCGACGAGTGGCAGCGAGCGTATTTCGCGTTTTTTCGCAAACCGCTTGTCGGAATGAAGCAAATGATACGCCGTTGGAAATATATCGTCGAGGCGCAACTTTTTCATATATATTACTTTCTCTAATTCCTTACGGTTTAAGAGCAGTTTCAAATTTACTAAATCGCGGAATTCTGTTTTTTCAAATTTTTGCAATTTTTCGGTAATGTTTTCGTTCCAGTTTATTAACCGTTTGTCCAAATGAGGCGTGTGATACGCCGTTGAAAAGCTATGGACGAGGCGCAACTTTCATATGTAGAAATGTTTTTGAGATTCCTTACGGTTTTAAATTAATTTTGAAAATGGTGTGGCGGACGACGGGTGGCATCGGCCGTTTTTTCGCGAATTTTTACAAACCGCTGGTCGGAATGATTCAAATGATACGCCGTTGGCAAGATATCGACGAGGCACAACTTTTTCATGTAGAACACTCTCTCTAATTCCTTACGGTTTAAGAGCAATTTTGATTTTACCGAAATGCGGACACTTTGTTTTTCGCGACACCAAAATCGACGAAGGAACTGCATCAGATAGGAGGACGCACTGCTTCAGACAAAAAACCGCACTGCATCCGATGAGCAAGCGAACTGCATGAGTTCCTTTGTCAGGCGTAATTTTTCCAGACGAGGAAGTGAAGTGCGCTTCACATCGGGTGTAAGTGAACCGCCACACTATCCGGAAGTGAACCGCATTAAAAAAAATTCTCGTTTTCGTGACATTTTTCTGAACTTCATATTTGGGAGTAAGCGAACCGCGACACTACCGAAAGTGAACCTCATGAGTTTGTTGTCTTTTTTCATACTTAATTTTTTTACGCGCGTAGGCCAGGCGAGCGGACCGTAGGGACTGAGCAAGTGAACTACTTCTAATAAGAAGCGAACTTCTTTTCAGATGTTTTTGTTTTCTGTTTACCAAATGAACCACGAAGGAGTTTAATAGCGAACTGCGTGAGAAAACAAAGTGAGCTACAAAACATACATATACATTCATTATTTTTACACAACCACTCACATTTTAGTGAACCGCATTCACATTCACTATTCCTTTTGCTCCAGTTTAATCATGTTTTTTCACTCATAATGACCAACAAAGCTTATACCAGTGAACTCCATCCTATGAAAAAACAGAGTGTGAACCGCGGGCAAACCACGTTTTTTTGTTTTGCAAATCCTAGATGCAATCCCAACGTCGCCGGAGTGTACTGCACCCTTTATGCAGTGCACTGCAACACCCATCTAGAGATTGCAAAATAGAACAGCTCTATAGCCCACGGACTCGCACATGAATTACACTGAGCACAAAGTTAACTGCAACGATACTCTTCAAAAGCAAAACTAAAATTAAAAATTATGTACAGCGAGCTGCGCATCTCACTCGTACCGAACTGCATCATTCCTCGTACCGATCTGCACATCTCGCTCCTCACAAACGCCGAGCTGCACATCCTTTTTCCGATGCGTAGAAGAACATAGTGAACTACACATACATAATAAGATGAAACACAGTGAACTGCACATGCCACCATATTCTACAAAACTGCAACCTGGGACTTTGGGCGCGACTCCGTCAATTTTTTCGAGCATTTTTTTGAAGCCAAGTGCACTGCTCGCCCCCGCGGGCCGAACTGCACGTGCCCTTGCGCTAGCGAACTGCCGCGGTCAGCACCCTCGCCGTCGACACGGGAGTGCTGCCGAACCTGCAAAACAGAGGAAGCGCCGAGAATCAGGCGACGGAACAACAGAAGGAGGGACGGGTGAGGAGCAAGGGGGGCAGAAGAAGGCAAAATTACCGGAGACTGGTCGCTCGGTAATAGAGTGAACCTCTGCTCGGCGGTACAGAGCAAAGCGAATCGCTCGGAAACAATTCAACGAACTGAACCGGATGCTGCCCTCTACTTGCTCATCGGGGGAGTGGCGCGTGCGGCGGGCGTCTGGAGGTGGAGGGCCGGATCCGATTTGCACGGCTGCAGTAGATGTGCACTGCACGTGGGGTGGAGGCAGAATGGCGTGAACCCCGGGAAGGAGTACTGAGCACAAGGACTTCACCAAGGCAGATCCCCGGCCAAACGGGGGAGCGGCACGGCCGGCGTTACCTCGCGGGTCTCGTGCCCCTTTGTCGTTGGGCTTGAGCTGGGGGCGTCGCAGGGTGGGGAGGTTGGGGATTGAGTAGGACAGGTGCAAACCACCGAATCCGGCAAGATGGACTGCGATGTGCTCGAGCTCCCTGCTCGGACCGGGGCTAAAAGAGAGCTCGCAGTGGAGGAGGAGCGGCGGAGCGGGTCCCTCCCCCTCATGAGGAGCATGGAGCAGGAAGGGCCGGCGACCATAAGAGGACAGCCGCGTCGGTGGATGGGCGTTGGAGGCCTCGCCGGCTGGACCAAATTCGTCGCCAGAGATGAGAACGGACACGGCTGCGGAACGGGGTAGTGGACGGGGCGCGCAGTGGATCCAGTTGCCGTCCACCTTCGGATCCGGCGATCCCCGGCGCGAAGACACGCTCACCACTTCCTCCCGTATGCGGATCCGTGGCAGGTGGCGGTGCGAGGGAAGGTGGCGACGCAGCTGGGGAAGTGGCGGTTCGGTGGCGCGTGGGAGGTGGCTGCGCGGGCCTCTACGAGCGGCGCTGGGTGGTGAAGGTCGACGGGATTGGGGGAGGAGCGGGGGGAGGAAGAAGGTGGAGAGGAGCGGTCGTGGGAGGAGAGGAAGGAGTGGGTAGGGTGGGTGGGCCGGCGGTGGGAGTGGGTTCATTTTTGTTTTTTGGGTGCGTGCGGTTCAGATCGGCTCGGCTAGCTCTCTGGTGCGCGTCGGGTGGGTTAGGTGGGGTGTTGGCAGAATAAGATTTTTGTGGGCAGAATAAGGTCTTAAGGGGGTTGGTAGAATAGACCCACCCTATATATATATATGGTGGGTCTATTCTAACAACACCTTAAGAGTCTTATTCTAACAACAAAACGCTCATGACCACTTTCTTCCTCCCCGCACACCCCATCCCTCACATCCCGACCTCCCTCCAACTTCCGCCATCACTGCCACCCCACTGCCGCCCCGGTGCGCCGCCGCCCTGAGCCATCACAACGCCCACCGTTCCAAACCACCTCCACCTTCTTCCCCAACCACAGCCCGACGCCGCCGCCTCCTCCCACCTCCCTCCGCCACCCCGATGTGCCCTCCCCTGCTCCCCGACGCCTCCCCTGCGACGGATCCAGCCCCGCCGCCCCTAGCCACCTTCCTCTCGCTCCCAGGCCAGGCCGCAACCGGCGCCGCCGTGGTGCCCCACTCCGCTTCCCGTCCCCCACTCCCTCGCCCCGGTGCGCACCTCCCCGTCGATGGATCCGGGCGGAGCTGGCCCTCCCCACCTTCTCCAGTGCGACGCAGCCCACCCGAGCCGCCGCCCACCCTCTCCACCTTCTTCGGCGCAGTGACCCTCGGCCGCACCTCCTCCCCCTCATGGATCCCGCCATGGACACCCCCACCCCAAGCTGGATCTCGTCGCGGCCTCCCACCTTGGCCTCGGATCTGTTGGGCAGAGGCCGGATTTGAGCTCAGCCGGGCCTCCTACCAAAATGGGATGGAGCTGCCGGCAGCGCTGCCACCGGCCTCCGGCCACCCTCTTCTCCCCCTCGACCACCATCGCTCCCTCACCGCCAACGACGGTAGTTGCCATGCCACATGCTACAGAGGAAGCACACGCATCGGTGCACTGTGCATCTGCCTGCCTTGCATCTCCAGCCACACCAAAGCCGGTGAGCCATCCTCGTCCCTTCTCTCCACTGCTTGTGAACTGCAGCCACCACTCGGCTCCCTCCCTACTCAATTATTCCGACGAGGTCGCCAGCGCTACAACACTGCCGCAACAGCGAGGTCATGCAGTTCGGTGGTGCACCGACTTGCAGCTTGACGTGTGCGACATGTGGTCCGCAGGGGACGGGTCCGAAGTTCAGCAGCACGGCTGCTGTTCGTGTGGCGTCATGTGCGTGTAGTCCACAGGCAGTGCAGCTCCCCCGCTCATCCTCTTTGCTCTCGCCGGCAACGGAAGGCGCTAGTGGCAGCAGAAGCCCACAGGATACGGTGGTCACGGCGCGACAGAAGTGGCGATTCTGGCAGCCCGGCCATGCAGTCCGCTGGTTTGATGTGCAAAAAAATGCTTTTGCTTTTTGATTTGAACACCACCCGGCTAGAGCACAGGTCACTGCCACTGTGACATCCATCGTCGCTATTTTTCTACCATGGTGTGGTACAGATAAGAGCACGAGTGTGCATTTCCTCTTTTTTGTTAAGGGGTCTCTGTGAAAAACATTCAGGGCTTAAAAATTCTAGGAACCTGCTTGTGAAATGTTGAAAATGATGCAGTTCGTTGTAGCGCACCCCCTGGTGGTTCACGCCGTGACAAGGAAAAAACAGATCCCACGAGGGGTACGCTACTTTTCCAGGGGCAGTTCCCTTGAAAACAATTGTGTGAATAAAAAATCCCTTTGTAGTCAACACCATTGGGTTCAGAAAAGAAAATAATGTAAACTGCAGTTCGCTGTTTATCTGTGGTTGTTTCTCTGTTATCTTTGTTGTTATACTGAAGGAAAAGAAGACATGCAGTTCGGCAGCGTGGTCATGCAGTCCGCTACATGGCGCGTCACGGTCCGCGGCGCGTGGGCGTGCAGTACGGCGCGTGGGTGTGTGCAGTACGCAATCGCAAGGATGGCCGCAAACAAGGAAAGGGACTTGATCAGTATTTTGGGTGCAGTCTAGAGGTGTTCCTCTTAAAAAATCCAATGCAGTTCATTTTAACAAAATTCGATGGCCCACTTTGATACAAAAATGTTAGACAAGATGCAAATTTCTGCATGGTTGTTTGTAGCTCGCTAGAGACGTCCATGTAGTTCTGATGAGTGTATGTGGACGAGTCAGAAAAGTGTATGCTAAAACAGGGGGGAAGTACATTGTATGTAATTTTTTGCATTTCATTGTTAAATATATGCGGTTCGCTTCACTAACACGTTGCAGCCTTGGTTCTGCTCGACCAGTGATGTAGTTCAGCCGGGTTAAATAGTTGTTGATTTTGGTGTGAATTGTGTGTACAGCCTGTGTAACAGAATTGCAAGGCCAAGTTTGTTATAAAAAAATGATGCTTAGATGCTTTTCAGTGTAAAATCCTATGTGGTTCACTTGGTAAAACCAGAAAAAAGAAAACAACTCGGAAAGAAGTTCACTTATTTTAGAATGTAGTTCGCTAGGTTTTGCCCCGCGGTTCGCTAATTATTGTTCTCGCGGTTCAGTTAACTATATTTTGCAAATTATTGTTCTCGCGGTTCAGTTAACTATATTTTGTAGGGGCAGACAAACACACACAAAAATTTGATGCAGCTCACAAACATTGACCATGTAATCCAGATGAATTTACAAAAAAAAATTAAAAAGACAAAACAATTATGTAGTTCACTTCGATACATGTTGCGGTTCACTTTCCCTCGTCTTTGTGGTCCACTCTAGTTCATAAAAAAGTTAGAGAAAATAACAAAAGAAATCGGGCGGTTCACTTGCACGTCTGATGCAGTGCGGTTTTTAGTCTGAGGCAGTGCGGTTTTCTTTCTGATGCGGTTCACTCGTCGATTTTGGTGTCGCGAAAAACAGAGTGTTCGCATTTCGGTAATTTCAAAATTGCTCTTAAATTGTAAGGAATTAGAGAGAGTGTTCTACATGAAAACGTTGCACCTCGTTGATATCTTTCCAACGGTGCATCATTTGCATCATTTTGATAAGCAGTTTAGAAAAAATCTCGAAAATACGCTCGCTGCCACTCGTTGGGCGCCGCACTATACTCAAAATTCATTTAAAACCGTGAGGAATCTCGAAAAGAGGTCAACATATGAAAGTTGCGCCTCTTCCATAGCTTTCCAACGGCGTATCATACGCCTCGTTTCGACAACCAGTTAAAAAATTACAGCGAAAACCATACCGAAAAAATCACAAAATTTCAAAAACAGATTTTTCGTGTTTGAGTAATTTTGAAACTGCTGTTAAACCGTAAGGAATTAGAGAGCGTGTTCTATATGAAAAAGTTGCGCCTTGACAATATATTTCCAACGGAGTATCATTTGCATCATTCCGACAAGCGGTTTGCGAAAAAACGCGAAAATACGCTCGCTGTCACTCGTCAGGCGCCCACCGTTTTCGTAACTGCTCTTAAACCGCGAGGAATCTCGAAAAGTTTTCAACATGGCAAAGTTGTGCCTAATCCATAGCTTTCCAACGGTATATTACACGCCTCATTCCGATAAACTGTTAAAAAAACTGGATCGAAAACAGCACCGAAAAACACTGCGTGCAGTTTTTTGCGACACGAAGTTCACTAGTCTTTGTATTGCAGTACATTTGCTTCAGAAAGTGTAGTTTCCGACAAACACTAGTGAACTTCGTGGTGCAAAAAACTGCACGCGGTGTTTTTTGGTGCTGTTTTCGATCCAGGTTTTTAACCGTTTGTCGGAATGAGGCGTGTAATATACTGTTGGAAAGCTATGGATTAGGCGCAACTTCGCCATGTTGATCAATTTTCGAGATTCCTCGCCATTTAAGAGCAGTTTCGAAAACAGTGGGCGCCCGACGAGTGGCAGCGAGCGTATTTTCGTGTGTTTTTTTGCAAACCGCTTGTCAGAATGATGCAAATGATACTCCGTTGGAAAGATATCATCAAGGCGCAACTTTTTCATATAGAAAATGCTCTCCAATTCCGTACGGTTTAAGAGCAGTTTAAATATTACTCAAACACGAAAATTCTGTTTTTTGAAATTGTGACTTTTTTGGTACGGTTTTCGCTGTAATTTTTTAACCGCTTGTCAAAATGAGGCGTATGATGTGCCGTTGGTAAGCTATGGAAGAGGCGCAACTTTCATATGTTGAACTCTTTTCGAGATTCCTCACGATTTTAAATGAATTTTCAGTATAGTGTGACGCGCAACGAGTGGCAGCGAGCGTATTTTCAAGATTTTTTTCTAAAACGCTTATCGAAATGATGCAAATGATGCACCGTTGGAAAGATATCAACGAGGCACAACTTTTTCATGTAGAACACTCTCTCTAATTCCTTACGATTTAAGAGCAGTTTTGAAATTACCGAAATGCGGACACTCTGTTTTTCGCGATACCAAAATCGACGAGTGAACCGCATCGGACAGAAAACCGCACTGCCTCAGACTGAAAACCGCACCGCATCGGACGTGCAAGTGAACCGCCCGATTTCTTTTGTTATTTTTTCTAACTTTTTTATGAAAGAGAGTGGACCGCAGAGACGAGGGCAAGTGAACCGCAACATGTATCGAAGTGAACTACATAATTGTTTTGTCTTTTTAATTTTTTTTTGTAAATTCATCTAGATTACATGGTCAATGTTTGTGAGCTGCATCAAATTTTTGTGTGTGTTTGTTTGCCCCTGCAAAATATAGTTAACTGAACCGCGAGAACAATAATTTGCAAAATATAGTTAACTAAACGACGAGAACAATAATTAGCGAACTGCGGGGCAAAACCTAGCGAACTACATTCTAAAATAAGTGAACTTCTTTCTGAGTTGTTTTCTTTTTTCTGGTTTTACCAAGTGAACCACATAGGATTTTACACTGAACCGCATCTAAGCATCATTTTTTTATAACAAACTTGGCCTTGCAATTCTGTTACACAGGCTGTACACACAATTCACACCAAAATCAGCAACTATTTAACCCAGCTGAACTACATCACTAGTCGAGCAGAACCGAGGCTGCAACATGTCAGTGAAGCGAACCGCATATATTTAACAATGAAATGCAAAAAATTACATACAATGTACTTCCCCCCTGTTTTAGCATACACTTTTCTGACTCGTCCACATACACTCATCGGAACTACATGGACGTCTCTAGCGAGCTACAAACAACCATGCAGAAATTTGCATCCTGTCTAACATTTTTGTATCAAAGTGGGCCATTGAATTTTGTTAAAATGAACTGCATTGGATTTTTTAAGAGGAACACCTCTAGACTGCACCCAAAATACTGATCAAGTCCCTTTCCTTGTTTGCGGCCATCCTTGCAATTGCGTACTGCATGCATCCACGCGCCGTACTGCACGCCCACGCGCCGCGGACCGTGACACGCCATGTAGCGGACTGCATGGCCACGCTGCCGAACTGCATATCTTCTTTTCCTTCAGTATAACAGCAAAGTTAACAGAGAAACAACCACAGATAAACAGCGAACTGCAGTTTACATTATTTTCTTTTCTGAACCCAATGGTGTGGACTACAAAGGGATTTTTTATTAACACCAGGGGGCGCGCTACAACGAACTGCATCATTTTCAACGTTTCACAAGCAGGTTCCTAGAATTTTTAAGCCCTGAATGTTTTCCACAGACACCCCTTAACAAAAGAGAGGAAATGCACACTCCTGCTCTTATCTGTACCACACCATGGTAGCAAAACAGCGACGATGGATGTCACGGTGGCAATAGTGACCTGTGCTCTAGCCGGGTGGTGTTCAAATCAAAAAGCAAAAGCAACTTTTTGCACATCAAACCCGCAGACTGCACGGCCGGGCTGCCCGAACCGCCGCTTCTGCCGCGCCGTGACCACCATGTCCTGTGGGCTTCTGCTGCCACTAGTGCCTTCCGACGCCAGCGAGCGCAAAGAGGATGAGCGGGGGAGCTGCACTGCCTCTGGACTACACGCACATGACGCGACACGGACATCAGCCGTGTTGCGGAACTGCGGACCCGTCCCTTGCGGACCACATGTCGCACACGTCGAGCTGCAAGTCGGTGCACCACCGAACTGCATGACCTCGCTATTGCGGCAGTGTTGTAGTGCTGGCGACCTCGCCGAAATAATCGAGTAGGGAGGGAGCCGAGCGGTGGCTGCAGTTCACAGGCAGTGGAGAGAAGGGACGAGGATGGCTCACCTACTTTGGTGTGGCTGGAGACGCAAGGCGGGCAGGTGCCCAGTGCTCCGATGCGTGTGCTTCCTCTGTAGCATGCGTCCTCGGGGGCAGACCAGCACATCGAGCCCCATGGTCCTCTGCTCCGAGGCCAAATGGCTGGCCTTCGGCTGCCATCAATCTTAACCTCTTGCTGCGAGGCAGGTCTGGATCTGGCCGGAGAAGTGGACCGAACTGCACGCGCCCGTTGGTCGAGTTGCACGCTCCCGTGGGCAGAACTGCACGCCCGTGTGCACCTCGCCACCGTTGTTGGAGGGAGGAAGGAAGGACGCCGCGGTCGTAGGATGCAGTCCAGGTGGTCGACGGCGTGGTCGCCGTGGTGCTCGCGGGAGGGGAGGTGACGGTCGCCCGCAGCGGTGTTCGTGGGGCTCGCCGGAGAGCTGCACCACAGGAGAGGTGGGCCGCTCCTCACCCCTGATCTGGACGAGTGACCGCCGCCGCAGTGCAGTTGCGGGGCGCCCTGGATCCGCACGGGGGGGGGGGGGGGGGGGGGGGGGGGGGGGGGGGAGGCCACCGTGGCCAGCGCAAGCTCGCCAGATCTCCGTAGTCCCCGGCCATCAGGGAGGCCAGATCCGGTGGTTTCTCTCGCTGTAGGACCCTGGGCTCCAGGCGACAGCTACCGGTGAAGGGAGAGGGAGTCCATGGTGCGGAGGAAGTGGTGGTGGCCGGAAGGAGAGGTGGGCGGAGTGGGGAGGCGGCGGTGGAGGTCCCGGTGGGCGGCGGCGCTAGGGTGGGGCGGGGGGCGGCATAGGGGTGGGGGCGTGGGGCAGAGGAAGAAGGTGGTTCGGGGGTGGTGGTGGCGTGGGTTGGTGTTTATCTCTGTCTGTTTTGTGTTTTCTCCAGTTTCGGGTGTTGGCAGAATAAGGTTTTTGATGGGGGAGATGCTCGTCTTCACGCATGGCGCCCCTGGTCATGGCCCTGCGCCCGCCGTCTCCCCCCCCTCCCCCCCCCCCCCCCCCCCCCCCCCCCCCCCCCCCCTGCTCCCCTCCGGCGACCCTACTCGCACACCCTGCGCTCCCTCCGACGACCAGCCGCGCACCACACAATAGCTCCCCAATCTCCTTTACATTCAACGCCGCCGCCACGCAACCTCATCTCCGGTTTCTCTTCATTACGACCTACAGGAGTTTCTTCAGCTGCGGTTCAACAAGAAAACCAGCGGCAGTCCATGCATCCGCTCTCTCTCTTTCCTCTCTAGTGCTCTTTATCTCACTAATTTGTTTTCTATTGGAACTGCAGCATGAGGGAGGTTGGACGGACAGCAGATTGGCGATGTTAACATCAGTCTATTTCTATTGAACTGATGTTCGTGTATTACTACTGAACTGAAGCAATGAGGTCTAGTTTGTTGAAATTACATATTTGGCTCAGTTATAGTTTATTTCATTGCTTTCTTTTTCCATGCATTACTACTGAACTGAACTGAAGCACTTCTGTTTTGAAAGTTACAAGGAGACTTCCTGCAGCCTATTAGCGTGTTCTTGCTTGCCGCTGATGTGTATTCATGCCGCTGAAGCTTGCTTGCCTAGCTGCTAGCCTGATTCTTGTTGAAGCTTGCTTGCCTAGCTGCTAGCCTGATTCTTGTTCTGTTATGGGTGCCGTGATTATTTGAACTTTAATTCCGGCTACTATTCCAGTGTGTGCGTACATGAGTGAAACTGTATGATGTGTGTGCCATGGTTATCCGAACTTCAATTCTGGCTACTATTCCAATGTAGTACTAGTACGTACAAGACTGGACTTGTATTACTGCGTACTAGTGTGACATTTTCCCTATTCTTTCCTTGAACTTTGCATGCTCTTTATTCTTTCAGAGATATGTTCAAAGCTAGTTCTTTATTCTTTCAGAGATATGTTCAAAGCTAGTTCTTTATTCTTTCAGAGATATGTTCAAAGCTAGTTCTTCGAAGATGTTCCTTCCAGCCGGCCGCCGTCGCCTTCCCACAGCGCGCCGCCACTACCATGCCTGAACCCCCCCCCCCCCCACCCACCCGGCGCGACCTGCCCCTCCCCGTTTCCTCCATGCTCTGCCTGGCTCGGTTCCGAGCATCGTCACGGCTAACAGCGCGCTGCTGCCGCGCGACGGATCCCGATGTGGAGCGCCGGAACCCCGCAACTCCTTCCTGGTTCCCTGCGGGCAACCCCGCGAGCTCCACCGAGTGATACCGCCGTTGACCACAAAGGTACACATGTTCGTGCATGTTGTTCCATTCCTGCAAGCTATGGCGTGCGAGTGTCATGTTCTGAACTGAACGAACACGAATATCTCAACGAAGTGGGAGGTGCATCATGTACTCCCGCTTAATATGGAGGAACTTGAGCTGCTGCTACTTCTTTTCAGTTGTGGTCTGCTGCTGTTTCTTTCAACCTCATGTTAATTCCTCGGTGAATGTTGAATATATTTTCAGGAGAAGTACAAAATGTATAAATGGGAGAGTTCATATAGGTGAATATATACATAAGGAAAAAGCAAACAGTTCATATAAATTTTCTCACAGCATGACGCGGCTGCCCTCCTCAGCGCCTCATTGCTGGCGACGGATCCTTGCCGGAGCTACCCCCTTTGCTCCTTCAGTCCACCGTAACTAGAAAAATCAGTTCAACCCATCTCCTATTTCTGAAAACACGTACACCCTAATTTCGATATGGGAGAACAGCTGGTTTCTGGAGGATTTTTTTTCTTTCACCGCTCGCAAGTGTCCTGTTTTGCTGTCGATGTTGTCTAATTTCTTCTCTCCGTGAGTGTTAGAGAACAATGTTGTGTTGCGTGTCAACTACTGGTTTGGCCAGTTTCTAGTTTCGGCCTAGTTAAACTTTTGATTGAGAATTGGTTTGTTGTAAGTTCTAGTGCGCTCAAGCATAGAGTTTTTAATTGATGATGGATGAGTATTATATCATCAGTTCATAGAGAAACACAAAAACAGTTCAACGCGTGTTAGAGAAAAGTACTTACGATGGACATGGGAGTTATTTTGACATTGCACTGTGTTAGAGAAAAGTATTTACTCGCTCATGTTTGTCTTTTTGTTTTTGTAGATCCTTCGAATGTAGCAGTTCGCAAAAACTGAATTTGATTAATTTCAGAGAAAAAGATGCAGCAGGGAGCAGCTGGAAGCTACGGGTTGTTCTGTTCTTGTATGGGCATTGCCTTGGTATTTCATCTAACTTAGACCAAATAATGGTAGTTCAGAAGATCACTACCATGGCATCTAGTAAATGTGACACTTGTTAGATTGCTCTCAGTATTTGATGTATTTCATGCATCACTTGTTAGATTGCTCAAGAAAAGTGTTACGTATTCGTGAATTTGCTTTTGGTGTAGAAGTTCAATATGTATTATATCAACCGCCCGTAATGAAACGCAGAAATAGTACAATCTGTGTGTTAAAACATAACAGTTCGGTTTGTATTATATGGTAGTTCGCTATAATTTTTTTTGTAGCAGTTTGAGAAGAAAAGTTTGCATCAGTGCGTACTTGAGAGCCAATAAGTTCGGATGCAGTATGTTCAATTCTTATTTTAGTCTATCTTCTTGTGCTTCCATCCAATCTGTAGTCTATGTATTTTATTTGGCATAGATTGCCAGATGTACTAGCTTGTCATCTGCTCCGTTGTTGTGCAGGTTCTATCTTGTCATCCATGGTCTCCTCTGACCATCGTCTGGCAGTGACAGACGGCAGACACCCCGCTGGCTACACCAGGAGGGCACAAAGAGGGGGAACGCCATGCAGTTCGTTGTTTCATACCACCTTTAGTTTGATGTTTGTTTTACTTTAGTTCGATTTCTCTCTATGAAGAGAGAACGCCTTGTATGTTGCTGCTGTGCTGTGTTTGCTTCTTTTGTAAAAAGATGATTGCTACCAAATTAGTGTTGCTTAATTCTACTATTTGCTTATTGATGCAGCATGGAATTTAAGAAAGTTCAAAGAAAAACAAAGAAAAACAGAACACATTTATTGGGAATTTTTTTATTTCAGTTCAGCTATATAAACCATGCAGGTTCGGTAATATTGATACCATAAGTTTGGAAAAGAAAACAAATTTGAATTAAAACCAAAAACTTTCCCTTCTATAAGTTTAAGTGCTCATCCGACACGGTTAAAAAATCTGGTTCGTTCGTGTATGGAAAGGTCATGCATTACTAGCATACAAGTTCAAAAAATTAAACACGGTTTGTTCGTCTATGTAATTCAACAATGTTCTCAGAAAAAGAAAACACAACACATTTCTTGGGGAGGAAAATTCATCCAATTCATCTATATAACCCATGCAAGTTCGGTGATGATAACACCGTCGGTTCGAAGAAAAAACAGAAAAGAAAACAAACATACCATTTTTTTGGAACTATGAAAAATACCTCAGTACAAACACACACATAGATCAGTACGAGTACTCTGTTTTTTGACGGGAAAACAACACGATGGGTCTCACTGTATTCAAAACTACTCTTAAATGGCTGTGAATTTAAGAAAACGTTCAACATGACTAAGTTTCGCATTTTTGATAGCTTTCCAACGGTATATTATTTGCCCCGTTTCGACAAACTTTTAAAAAAATTCACATTCGGAACCAACTTTAACCGTATTCGAATTTGAATTTAAACCGTAAGGAATTAGAAAAAACTTTCTATACGCAAAATTTTCGCATTTTCCATACTTTTCAACGCCGTATTACTTGCATCAATCCGACAAATCATTTGCAAAAAACCGCGAAAATATGTTTCGCCCAGAATTTCACCGTTTTTCAAATTACTTTTAAACCGTAAAATCATTCTATAAATGAAAAAAGAGGATTTTCACCAGCTTTCCAATGCCATCTCATTTGCTCAATTCCGACAAACCGTTTGAAAATTAAGTTCAAAATATGATTCGCGTTTTTGAATTTGAAAAAAATGGTTTTTTCAAAACTGCTCTTAAACCAAGAGGATTTTGCAAAAAAAGAGTCATATATGACTTGTAATCTAGCTGTCAAGAGCTTTCCAACGATATATTACATGCCCCGTTCCGATGAAAAAAATTTGCAAAATTGTTTTGAACTAAAGAAGATGATCAGTTCGACGAAAATGAAAGCATCAGTTCAACCGTTCGAATTCATCAGATCAACAATAGTAACATAATAATATTCTGTTACGCGTACCAGAATAATATTTTGTTACGCGTAACAGAATAGCTCCTATGTGTGTGTGTGTATATATATGTATATATATAATAGGTTTAGATCTGAAATCATGGCACTTGGGCCCTAGTGACAAGCATTAAGCATAGCAAAGTCATAGCAACATCAATCTCAGAACATAAAGGATAGTAGGGATCAAGCCCTAACAAGTTGACTCGATTACATGACAAATCTCATCCATCTCCATCACCGTCCAGCAAGCCTACAAAGGAATTACTCACTCTCGGTAGTTAGCATCATGGAATTGCTGATGGAGAAGGGTTGTTGATGATGATAGCGACGAATCCCCTCTCCGGAGCCCCGAACGGACTCCAGATCAGCCCTCCCAATGAAGAAGAGGAGGTGGCGGTGGCTCCGTATCGTAAAACACGATGAAACTTTCTCTCTGATTTTTTTCTCAGGAAGATGGTACTTATGGACTTGGAGGTAGGGCAAACGGAGGCTCAAGGGCCCACAAGCCTGGGTGGCACGCCCTAGGGGGTGCACCACCTGAGCTTGTGGCTCTGTGGTGGCCCCCTGCAGCAGATCTTTTCGCCAGTATTTTATATTAATTCCAAAATAATTCTTTGTAAATTTTCGTCCAATTCCGAGAACTTTTATTTCTACACAAAAACAACACCAAAGTAGTTCTGCTGATAACAGCGTCCGTCTGGGTTAGTTTCATTCAAATCATGCAAATTAGAGTACAAAACAAGAGCAAAAGTGTTTGAAAAAGTAGATACATTGGAGATGTATCAGAAACCCTTATTCAGTTACGGTCATCGAAGAGGGGCCTTAATAGCCAAGGGAGCGGGCCGTGCAAGAACTAAGTAAAGGGGGCCATTTTGGAAAGGCTTCGTCACAATCTCCTCCCGGTCACACACCAAAGTGGTGTCTAGACACAAAAGGTTTGATTGTGTCATGTGGGGAATGTGTATGACCTCTGCAGAAGGTTAAACCTAATCGATTAGCTGTGCCCCCGGTTACGGGCAATTTGAGCAACTGAGGTCTTGGACTGAAGAAGAATCTCCCCTCTCTTTTCTAAAAATCTGATTTAATTGATTAGGTTGAGGATTGAGCACAGGGAATATGTTTCACCCCAACCCTATGTATGTTTTTGCCTAATTCGGAGAATGAGCTTTGGTGCGTATATCTAAATGTCTCCCTCCTATCTTTTATAGAAAAAAAATTATTTTCAAAGAAAGTTTATAAAAATTTAGTATAGGAGAAAATTGGCCTTATGCAAACCAAACCTCCACCAATACTTACCCCTGCATATATATTCTGTTATACTTTGCAACTTGCGAGTACATTCCTTGTACTCATCTGCACCTGTCATGTGCAGATCTCGGTAGATTAAGAGACGATGGGGTTATGGCCTACACTCAACGAGCCTAGTGGCTTTGATGGAGCCCCAACTTAGTGACTATGTATGATTCCACTTATTATGTGCCAGCATTGAGTTGTGCCAATGGTATGTATTTGCTTAATTCTGGACCTATCGTTGTAGTAAAATGGTGTATGTCTTATTAATATTCATTCTTGTTACTGTGTGTGCTAGCACAGTAAGCACAGAGACTTGGATTCTACCAAATCCGAGTCGTTACAGAAAGCACGACCTCTCTACGGATTGCAGGGGTACAGGCTTCACGATCCGGCAGCGCTTCGCCGTCCAGAGCTAATCATCGCCGAAGAATTAGAGGGAGAAGAAGAGAACCACATAGGGCTTCTCTATTATTAGGATTAGAGAGATCTAGGTCTAGCTCTCATTAGATCAACTCAAAATTAGAACTAGAACTAGAGAACTAGAGGAGGCTCCAAAACTTGTGTGTCCCAAGTGGCAAAAGGGGAGGAGGGCTCCTCTAGTATATATAGGTTGAGGGGAGAGGAGGGGGCGCCACAAGGGGAGGAGGGATCCTCCCCCTTCGCTGGCCCTAGGGGTGGAGGAGTCCCCATCCAGCTCTAATTCGACCCCCTCTAGCTTGTCATACAAGCTAGGGGGGGGGGGCGCCACATATTGTTATTGGGCCCTAGGGCCCAATAACTCTCCATCACCTGGGCTTTTTATATTTTTATTGGCTCATTGATATTAAATTAATTCTAAAAGGCTCCTAATCAATATTAGAACCTTTTATTATTAATTTAACATCTCCAAAAACATTTTCCACCTATATATCAATTCCCGGTATTACCCGGTAAACCTCGAAACTCTTCTGGTAACCCCGAAACGCTTTTGGTTTTTCACGAAACTATTTCTAATATTCCTGAAACTATTTCGTGAATGTATTCTCATAACTCTTACTCCACTAACACTCAACGGATCATGATTCCCTTAAGCGGGTGACCCTGTAGGTTCGGTAAAACATAGACATGAATAAAACTCCTTTCGTTCAATGACCAATAGCGGAACCGTGGACATCCAGATTGATCCCTATGAATACACAAATGATATTCGAGCGAACCTTTGGTTATCATGTGCTATTCCTTTTGCTTCGCGATACTTTACAAAATCCGAGGTGAGATATATCGGTATCCTCTTGAGTCATTCTCTTGCTCACTATACTCACTACAAATTTTGCTCTATTTTGCGACATTTCACTTGTGTCACGTAAAACCGTTTTTCGTCACGAAAAATGTACTGTTGACGTTTTTCGGCCGTCGCCCCCACCGTCACTGAAGCGCAGTCATAAAAAAAATCTTGATGGTACCACTTCCTCCCTCACGCAAGATCGTGTCTTAGGTGACGAACCAAAAATTGTCACTGATGGCCCTTTTCGGTGACGGCCCATCATGTCACCTATGATAGGTTAATCTGTCACCTAAGATCATTTTTGGTGACGATAATCCATCACCAGTGATCGGTTTGTGGGTTTGACCCGTCAAAGATTCTGACAAGTGGGGCCAGCAGTTGCTGACGTGACTGCTTCCATGTGGGTCCGCTGTGGGTTTCATCGCCGACGGTCTCGTCAGTAATAAGTAGGGCGTCAGTTTTGATCGGTCAACGCTGCTGACATATGGGCCTAGAAGATGCTGATGTGGCTGCTTATATGTGGGACCAGAAATTGTTTTTTCTGTGACAGATGTCTCGTTTGACCGGTCAAAGATTTTGACATGTGGGCCCATTGTAGTGCTGACGTGGATGCTGGCACGCGGGTCCATATGTAGGTGACGTGGCTTCTTACATGTGGGACCATATGCTTGTGACGACGTGCATAACCGTCACAGTATTTAGGCGCAGTCAATTTTTATTATATTGCTAAATTGGCGGGCATATTTGATACAAAATTGTAATGTACAATTTTAATATGAATTTGTGCAAAAATTGAATTTGAATGTAGATTGAGCTCTCTTGCTGCTTTTCTCAAACCGCGAACTTGACAATTGTCAAACTGACTGTCTGATACATTACAATAACCAACCATGTTACAGAGAAGCGGTATAAAATTAGACAAATGACTCAGTTTCACAACGTCCTGACACCGCAACCCTGACGATGTACCTAACCAGGACATCAAGTTCATCAAGCCTCTTTTCAATAGCCATAGTTTTCTCTTCCTTCGCACTCTTGATGGCTGCAAGTTTTTCCTCCATCTCTTGGAGGCCAGTGTTGATATATCGAATATGGTTGTGCTGATCTAACATGTCCAATTTCAGATTCCCAATGTCATCATGTTGCTCAAGTAGAGCATTCTTGACACCTTCAAGTACTTTTTGCTGCTCTAAAAGGCTAATGTTGACAGATTCAAGTTGATGTTGCACATCTGGCAGGAGATGCTTCACAACTTCACGTTCTTGTTGTTGCTCTGCCATGGCCTTCTTGATAGCTTCAAGTTCTAGCTGCTGCCATGCCAGAGCCTGGTTTGTCAAGCCGTGCTCGACTGCGTCTGGTTCTTCCTACTGCACTGCTAGGGCACTGATGACTGGTTCAGATTGTTGTTTCTGGGGCCAAAGATTTGCAGTAAGGTCATCATTTGAGAATCCTAACTTTCCCTATAGAGAAAATAGGTACATGTTACAACATAAGGGAGAATTCCAAAAGCTATAGATGCATCTACCGCGATATACAGTGGTAGTGATGCGGAGCATCCTACGGTCATCCCCATGGACCCACCTTCGTCTCCCCAAGTGCCAAGTGGACCGATGACACAAGCACGTGCAAGAGTTATCGAGACCGAGGTGACATCTCTCCTAAATGACATTCCGTATGATCCACGTGAGACATGGCTACTACCTCAATCTGGAATGCTATGTGTGCTTAGGTACCAAGAAGACTCTCTCAGAGACACTCAGAATCATGGACAAGTCCCCAAGTACATGGATGAAGGAGCTCGACAAGAGAAACTGTTGATTTGCTACAGTAGCTGAACATCCGGCCCATGGCCTGGACATCCGGCCCCTGGAGACTTCACCAACATCGCCAGATCAACAGCCGACCAGTCCCAGGACCCGGACATCCGGCCCTGCCCCGGACATCCAGCCCCGCCTAGAAATCCGGCCCGAGGCATCAGCAGCCAGACAAGACCCAGGCCATCCCAGCCCGGACATCCGGCTGACCCACCGGACATTCGGCTCCTCGTGAGCCGCCGGATTTCCGGCCCCCAGCCCGGACATCCGGCACTTGCCTGTGCGCAGAGAACGGGCCAAGGGCCCATGTACCCCTCCAATTCGCCCCAACTTGTACTTGCACTATAAATAGACCTCTCCCTCCTCCTTCTAGGGTTAGTATTGTGATAGCTCATTGAGATAGTGCTTTGCTCATCCCCTACCTCTCCCATAGAGACCAAGACCTCCATGTGAGCATGTGAGAAGATCCTCCTTAGGATTCAAGACCCCCGTGTGGGAAGATCCTCCCCAGATTCAAGACCTCAACTCCTTATAGGATTGGGATGAACTAGCTACCCTTTGTATCCTCTTGTGTTGACTTTGGATCTTGGATCTCCTCTATGTGTATGTGGATTTAGTGCATGTGTGATTGGATTTGTGTCAATTGAGTGTTTGTTCTTGTGTTCTTCTCTCAATTTGCCCTTTTCCCCCTCCAAGTGTGAAAAGATCATCATCATAGGGTTCCACCCTACATCATCTTGGTACTAGATCCACGTTGATTCACACTTTGGATTTCTTCCCCTCAACTTTCTAGCCCCAATTTTGTTTGTTTTCCCCAATTTTGAAAACTCCCCCACAAAAATAGCCATACCAATTTTTTTTGTGATTTGTTGGTTTGATGATGTTTTGTTTATTTTGATCCAAGGATTCAACGTGTTTCAGGTGGATCTAACTTTTCCCCACCATCTCCATCAATTCCATCCACGAAATTCTCTGAATTTTGCCCCAATTTTTCTTTTCCCCACGTTGTTCTTCGAGTTCATCCACGGATCCTATGCCCCGGACATCCGGCCTGTGACCCCAGACATCCGGCCCGGCGACGACAACCTGGACATCCGGCCCACAAGCCCGGACATCCGGCCCCTGGCAGCCATCATCACCACCACTTCACAGTTTTGTCAGATTTTTCTCGTTTTCAACCTTTCCTTCCGCAAACCACCACCGCTTTCCGCAACCAACCACAATTTTGTCATGTTTGCCATTTGAGAAGTTGAGTTTGCGGTTTCCGTTTCCTAACGTGTTTTGGCTACTTAGGAACGGTTCATCATCGACATCACCGCCACTCATCTTCGCCCCGGATTCGTCATCAACAACGACCACTTCATCGTTTTAACATCAACACCGTAAGCAAGGACGGTAACATCGACAACAACTTGTTCTCCCTTGCCATTGCATTGTTAACCCCGAGACCATCTTTTGCGTCTCTTTCCTATGAGACTAGCCATTTGAGTATTGCCGGGCAACGCTACTTGTGCACATTAGTGATACACGTTCCGCATAGCTATCATAGCGTGCATATATCATCGTATCATCTCTTCTGTCATCAATTGTTCCCGCATATACATAATTGCTATCTTGGTATGAGCATTTCGCATAAGTGGCCCAAGGAAAATATCAAAAGAGAGAAAAGCTTTTAAGCAATGAGAAAAGAACAACAACATGCTTGTAAGCAATAGCCATAGCATCGCCACATTGCATATCATACTTGATCATCTTAGATCATCGTGACCGAGTTCACCGGGAATCATACATACATAGCATAAGTGAGATAGAAAGTCGATATGTTTTGTCTCTTATAGGTTGTGCATAAGTTTGTATCCGCCTATTGAGCAATCGTGCTAGCGTCTCTCTAGTGTTGTGCAACACGAGCGTTTTCCATGGATTCCACATTTTGTGCTCATTTCTTGGTTGCACGACCTCATTTATCTATCCGTGTGTGTGTTTCCGTGTGCCACTCCTTGCTATTGGTCTACTTGTTTCACTTGCGAATTTGTGAATCTCTTTCAACATTATTGATATCATGCTAACAATTGCAGACATTTTGTGCCACTATCCTCACCAATCTACTCCAAAAGCTTTATTTGTGTAGGTGTGAGATTGACATGATCCGGGACCAATTACACTACTTCCATAATACCATATTGGATGATCATTGATCCATCTTTAACATTGGATAAGGTACATTGGTCTAGTACATTTCTTTCTTCCACTAACAGTTGCTTGAGAATCATGGATGGGCCGAGCACTTCTACCAACCCACTCTTCGACTAGCAAGACACACCGAATGACTACGTCACCAAGGCTTACCTCTTCGGCGTCCAATGAGCCTTACATCAAGAAAGCGAAACTTTGGGTGAACGCATCGAACAACTCGCCATCGACTTACAACAAACCCTTGATGACAAGCTATCCTCTCAAATGGAAGAATTCCGCACCATGATGGTCAACCATGCTTCTTCCAGTTTGTCTACTTCAAAATCAAGACGAAGCCACTCGAGCCGACACTCTTTGGAAACATCTTTGGATGCAAGTCTTCCTCGAGCATGATCACATCGTCACCAAGACCATGAAGACCACCAAGCTTCACAAAACCCATTCCATGGCAAAGGTTTGCAAGACCGCCTTCGAGAGCGCGAACGACAACACTGCCAAGCACAAGGCGCCATGGACCAAGATCAAGTTCCACAATGCCAACGTCACGAAAACCAAGACGGTGATGCCCTACAACGAGAACAACATCGCCGTGAGGAACAAGCACTTAAAGCTCAACGTGCCCTACGCGAAGCAACTTCGCGCCATCGACGAGCGCAACCGCTGCGTGCGCGAACAAGAAGAAGCCCTCCGATGAGAGCGACAAGATGAGGCCGCACACCTTGAGGAGCGCCAAGAAATGAGGAACCATGCACGTATCCCACGCCCTTGACACCAAGTAAATGTCGGGGCCGGATTTTCGGGACACAACATCCCAGAAATTAACCCCTCGTGTCGTCACCAGCCCCAAGATCATTGTTACTGGTGGACACGTCCTTGTTACAGATTACCAAGCAATTACAAGAATTGGGTACAAGATCATAAAGGTCTAATGATACAACAATGATTTCTAGTGAGGATGATGGAAGCAACTCATGGTTCTCCAACGTCGATGGGGCTCCATTCCCACAGGAATAGCTGACCCGGATAACTCCTATCCCGCGTGGCTGCTACCCTAGGCTCCGCGTGGACATCGTTGTAGTACTCCTCGTTAAAATCCTAACCTGGCCAATTAAATAGCCAGGGACAAGCCAGTGAGTACGTTGGAATGTACTCGCAAACATAATGAACAAAAGATATACCGAATGCACATGATCATGATGGGCTAAATTATATGCATATGATTATGAGTATCCCGGGTAGTCTAGCCAGCCCATGAGACACTCAGAAAAGAAAAAAAAACTGAGTGCCCGGGTAGTCTAGCTAGCCCATGAGACACTCAGAAAATTTATATAAGAGAAACGAGTTAGTCCACAATAATATTCATGATAGCATCAACAGTGACAAATATTATCCTGCAAAAATATATATGCTCAATTTTAATTATTCCTCCAAAGACCGACACTAAGACCGACACTTGACAAACCCAAACTGTAGTCCTTAACCACAGACATGGCTATTCGAATAAGTTTTAAAACTGTGCAGAGGGTGTACTCTTTACCCACAAGTAAAGGATTTCTTTAGCCAGCACCGAGACGCTGACTAATTCCCATTGTGGTCTTTGGGTTGAAAACACACCTAACTCGCACGCACCAGCCTTAATTTTCCCGGGCCAGGAATCACCCAAAGCAGCGGTAAAGTAAAACTCTAAGTGGGAAGGCCTCATACAACGGCCTCCAATAGCATGAACATTTAGCTTTGGTCCCAGACCGGCCATTCATGCCCCCGGACCAAGTGACATGCCTACCAGTGATCAGATGGTATCTTTCACTATGGCCTCCCTGTACGGTGTGTGCAGGAAAGGGGTTAACAACTTACTGAACCGTACCCTACCTGTGGCAGGGACATGTAGCAGCACGAAACAAGTATGGGGGTTACCGGAACAAGACTCGATCTACGGTCGACTCAGGAGGTTAAGTTTTCCTACAATGATTAGCACAACATATTCTCTTGGTAGTACCCAACAGGGTCACCACCTGGCATGTCCCAACATGCCCACACTGATCATTCTCGTCACAACGAGATTTCAGTCTCACGGTCACTTTTCTCGTGACTGATACTTCCTGCAGATTAGTCCAGACCAGCACATGCATATGTGACATGTGAAAATAACCATGCTCCCTCCCACCTCATGAAGATATAATATTAACCAGGGATCATGCATGCATAGCTAGCAATATGCAAATTTTACTCGAATCCATCCTACCCATGTCTCAATTATTCTTGCAAACAAACTACCATGCATTCACCATATCAAGTGTTCAAGATGCTTGCCTTGAGCATGCAGAAGTGTTGGGTGCACTCCAAGACTTTTGAAAATTATATCCTCCATTTCCTATTTTCAAAAATATTGCAATTACCACATAAAGCAAAAACAGTACTAAAAAGTTGTTTGGAAATTTTTGAAATAAATACTAGAAATAACTAGATGATAAATGAGGAATAACAAAAAAAGAATCATTTCATTTGGAGTTCATATGATTATCCTAGAGAATTTCTAAGATGGAATAAATAAAGAAATAGACTATTTAATAACTCCAACAGAGACAAAGCTTAGGAAAAATGTTCACCCTAGCTGGATTAATAGAGAATGATTTTAGGAGTATGTAGAAATTTGAATCATTAGATTTGGATTTAAAATGGACACCGTGGAAATATTTGCTGCTGGAAATGAAAAAGGAAAAAGGCAGAAGTGCGCGTGAGCGCGATTTAGTCGTCTGGCGCTACTGGGCCGAGCCGAGCCGCTCGGCTGCGCGGGAGGCTGATGACGTCGATGGCGTATTCACGGAAATACGTCTTCCTCGCGCGAAGGTGGCTTTAGCGGAACCCGTCTCCACTTATCCACGCGGCGTGGGCTACGGTCACTGACAGTGGGCCTGCCTGGCCCACTGGTTAGGTTTGACCAGTCGTCCCGCGTGCGCCTTCTCTTCCGGCCGAACAGAGCGGGGCTCCAGCGATGCTCGCCGGCGAACGGCGGTGCCATTCGGAGAGCTGAGGCCACCGTTGCGTTCAGGAGGTCGAGGCGGTCCTTCCGGTACTCGCCATGGTAGATAGGGTGGAAGGAGTCGCCGGCAGCGAGGTTCCTGGCGGACGGCGGCATCGGGCGGGATGGGGCTTCCGTCTAAGGCGGCTCCCGAGCAAAAATCGAGAGGGGGAAAGGGTTCGTGGGATCAAGAGGAGTCTGTTGAAGGAGAGAGTGGAGAGGGGGAGGCCGTGGCTGGCTCGGAATCATCCGAGAGGTGGCGGCGGCAGAAGTTACCGGAGACGATGAAGACGACCACCTCCGACCGTTTTGGCTACTCGGGAAGGTTCATGTGGAGTGGATAAGTGGTAATGATCCGCGAGACGAGCTCGGGTGGCCTTTATATAGGCGTACGGCGTCGGTTCCCGCGGCTCCCGAGGATTGACACGGCGGGGCGGCCATTCATGGCGCCGTCGAGGTGGTTGTGGGCAGTGGCTATGGTCAGCGAGGCCGGTGAGGTCGGCGTGGACGGTGGCCGCCCGCGGATAAGCTCGGTGGTTGGCAATTAAGGGAGCAGAGACGTGGCGGAGACGAAATCGTCGGGCGGTGGTTTGGACGGCGGTGGACGGTGATGGACGGCGCTAGCGGCCAGGCCCTAGTGTCGGCGAAGCTCTGGGGTGACGCAGTGATCCAGGGAGAGAGCAGAACGGGTGAGGGGAGCAGCAGGGGAAGCGGCAGGAGCTCGATGCCGACGCCTGCAGAACGTGCGCTCCTTTCATGCTCTGGACATGCACG
The DNA here is from genome assembly GCA_039707655.1 of Elymus sibiricus. Classification (NCBI taxonomy): domain Eukaryota; kingdom Viridiplantae; phylum Streptophyta; class Magnoliopsida; order Poales; family Poaceae; genus Elymus; species Elymus sibiricus. The sequence goes on from CM077668.1 coordinate 205,809,718, forward strand.
CAAGGTGCTCGATGAATTGCAAGTGCATCCTAGGCTAGTCCAATTGAGGTGATTTTTGGTGGGGTGATGCTTACAAGGAAGGCAAGACTACTGGACATGCTGGTTTGGCCAGAAGAGCAAGTGTGCATTGCATGTGAGGAAGATGCAATGATTCTGCCTTGCCCACAAGCTGTTGACAGAATGCTAGGGCCATCTAGGAAATTTTGCCGGTTGTGAAACTTGCCAGGATGAGGTATCTTTGAATGGTAGAGATTGTGGTGGAGTTTATTTGACCAAAAGAAAAACTTGCAAATGCAAGTTTGATTGGATTTCAGTTCTGGACAGAAAATTGGAGGATTTATTTGGTGGATATGCAGGAAGCAAATGGAGTTGAGCTCCTGGACTTAAGGGTTTGGTTGGAAGGACTATAAGTGGGAAAAATCTCAGAATTGTTTGAGCAAGAAAAATTGGAGTTGCAGTTCAAACCTAGAAATGGAACAGAATTGAGAAGAGGATGTTTTACTCAAAATTTTCAAAAAACCAAGTTGGGTTTTTGCATAAAAATTATCTATAGGCATCACATGATCCCTCATAATTTTTGTGGAATTTTAAAAGAATAATTTAAAATAGTTGCAGTGTAACAAAAGCATTTCAAAGATTGAAAATGCTATTAAAAGAATTACTTTGGGACAAATTTTATTATGAAAATATTTCCTACTATTATATAAAATATAAATGAAATGGTTTAAGAAAACTACCAAAGCCCATAATATTTTTCCCAAAATTTCTATATGGAGGGAAGAATTTTGGAAAACAGAAACAGAAAATATCCTGAAATAATAAAAGACCTAATATAATTCCAAAATTTTATTTCTGGCCAAATTTTACTTAATAAAAACATTGTTAAATTTTTGGGGTGTTACAAACTCTACCCCCCTTAAGAAAATCTCATCCTCGAGATTTGTTAAGGGCGGAGGAACTAAATGCATATCACAACAAACAATATTATGCAGAATGCAAACATAGCAATGCACTTATGACATACGCCCTAAAATACCATACAACGGTTGCGTTATGTAAACTAGCGTTAGACACAGCAACAACCACACTCATGACAATCTACGGTTCTGGATGAGACGTTCCGGCTCTGATCCTGGCTGTGTACTCTTCAAACATTCGACGAGAGTAGCCAGAAAAGAGGGACGGGCCATTCCGCTGGTTGTCCCCTAGAATTCTTGAATTACTTCCCGGGACTGCTGACAGAATAATTGATGGTTCTGCACTCCCCCTTACTAGTGGGTGTTGAGCAATGGCTCTCCTCGTACTGGAGAGTTCCCTGGCAACTTGGGTGAGCAGTGACTCTTGTGCGGCCACAAAATGCACCAAGTTTTCCAGGGCAGGGTTTTGCTCGTGCTCAGAGTTGGCAATATGCATTCCTCTGTCATAGCTGGATCTAGATGGATAGTAGAAGAATGAGCGATTGTGAGTTCTTAAAACTTGGTGGCGAAGTTGGGCAATAGCTTCTCTAGCTACATACTAGATGGCTTGATATTCACCAGCCATTACTCTTCCCGTGAATCGGTAAGAGTGTTCTTATGCCAAGGCCCTTCCATTAATAGACACTGTGGCCCAATACTGGGTGAGGCCATTACGATTCCTTGCTTGGTACACCACATATCATGGTGATTCTTCCAAATCAAGGGCACGTTGGGTGACGTTAGAGAGTATGCGGACGAAGCCATCAAGCTCCGGTGCGGTGGTCTCGTGGTGGATGATGGAACGAGGCATCTTGGTGGTTTGGATTAAAGTGAGAATGAAGGTTGTGCTGCGCTGAGTTGAGGCAAGGCTTCCTTTATAAGCCAGCAGAGTCTTCCATCGCACGCTTGTGGATGGGACAACTCAGGTGTCGGCCACAAGCACACGACCTATGGGCAGGGTGATACGTTGTGCACCGACTGTCAAAAGATGTCGGTTGGCCGCTGCGCAAGCTATCGGAGGAGATGGACTCAGCTACAGACAGGAAAAGATTTGGATGGTGTGGAAACCTAAGGATAATGACCAGGCTAAGATAGGATTAGCCAGTGGTCAGCCTGGCTCTGATACCAAGGCTGTCGGGGCCGGATTTCCGGGACACAACATCCCAGAAATTAACCCCTCGTGTCGTCACCAGCCCCAAGATCATTGTTACTGGTGGACACGTCCTTGTTACAGATTACCAAGCAATTACAAGAATTGGGTAAAAGACCATAAAGCTCTAATGATACAACAATGATTTCTAGTGAGGATGATGGAAGCGACTCGTGGTTCTCCAACGTCGATGGGGCTCCATTCCCACAGGAATAGCTGACCCGGATAACTCCTATCCCGCGTGGCTGCTACCCTAGGCTCCGCGTGGACGTCGTTGTAGTACTCCTCGTTGAAATCCTGACCTGGCCAATTAAATAGCCAGGGACAAGCCAGTGAGTATGTTGGAATGTACTCGCAAACATAATGAACAAAAGATATACCGAATGCATATGATCATGATGGGCTAAATTATATGCATATGCTGAATGAAATTAAAGCATGGCATGATGAATATTAATACGGCGCTGAAGAATAAATATGAAATGTTAGTGACAAAAAAAGAAAGTTAATGGAGAATCGGGCGAGACAGGGCTGCCCGAGAATCCAAAAGAAAATATAAAAGTGGAGAATCGGGCGAGACAGGACCGCCCGAGAATCCAAAAGAAATGCCAAACGGGTGTCTAAAAGTGACGCCTCGAGAGGTCTTGAAAAGAAATGCCAAACGGGTGTCTAAAAGCGACGCCTCGAGAGGTCTTGAAAAGAAATGCCAAACGGGTGTCTAAAAGCGACGCCTCCACAGGTCTTGAAGAGAAATGCCAAACGGGTGTCTAAAAGCGACGCCTCGAGAGATCTTGAAAATAAATGAGTATCCCGGGTAGTCTAGCCAGCCCATGAGACACTCAGAAAAGAAAATAAAAACTGAGTGCCCGGGTAGTCTAGCCAGCCAAGGAGACACATAGAAAATTTATATAAGAGAAACGAGTTAGTCCACAATAATATTCATAATAATATTCATGATAGCATCAACAGTGACAAATATTATCCTACAAAAATATATATGCTCAATTTTAATTATTCCTTCGAAGACCGACACTAAGACCGACACTTGACCAACCCAGACTGTAGTCCTTAACCACGGACACGGCTATTCGAATAGGTTTTAAAACTCTGCAGAGGGTGTACTCTTTACCCACAAGTAAAGGATTTCTTTAGCCAGCACCGAGACGCTGACTAATTCCCATTACGGTCTTTGGGTTGAAAACACACCTAACCCACATGCACCAGCCTTAATTTTCCCGGGCTAGGAATCACCCAAAGCAGCGGTAAAGTAAAACTCTAAGTGGGAAGGCCTCATACAACGGGCTCCAATGGCATGAACATTTAGCTTCGGTCCCAGACCGGCCATTCATGCCCCCGGACCAAGTGACATGCCTACCAGTGATCAGATGGTATCTTTCACTATGGCCTCCCTGTACGGTGTGTGCAGGAAAGGGGTTAACAACTTACTGAACCGTACCCTACTTGTGGCAGGGACAAGTGGCAGCACGAAACAAGTATGGGGGTTACCGGAACAAGACTCGATCTACGGTCGACTCAGGAGGTTAAGTTTTCCTACAGTGATTAGCACAACATATTCTCTTGGTAGTACCCAACAGGGTCACCACCTGGCATGTCCCAACATGCCCACACTGATCATTCTCGTCACAACGAGATTTCAGTCTCACGGTCACTTTTCTCGTGACTGATACTTCCTGCAGATTAGTCCAGACCAGCACAGGCATATGTGACATGTGAAAATAACCATGCTCCCTCCCACCTCATGAAGATATAATATTAACCGGGGATCATGCATGAATAGCTAGCAATATGCAAATTTTACTCGAATCCATCCTACCCATGTCTCAATTATTCTTGCAAACAAACTACCATGCATTCACCATATCAAGTGTTCAAGATGCTTGCCTTGAGCATGCAGAAGTGTTGGGTGCACTCCAAGACTTTTGAAAATTATATCCTCCATTTCCTATTTTCAAAAGTATTGCAATTACCACATAAAGCAAAAAGTACTAAAAAGTTGTTTGGAAAATTTTGAAATAAATACTAGAAATAACTAGATGATAAATGAGGAATAACAGAAAAAAGAATCATTTCATTTGGAGTTCATATGATTATCCTAGAGAATTTCTAAGCTGGAATAAATAAAGAAATAGACTATTTAATAACTCCAACAGAGACAAAGCTTAGGAAAAATGTTCACCCTAGCTGGATTAATAGAGAATGATTTTAGGAGTATGTAGAAACTTGAATCATCAGATTTGGATTTGAAATGGACACAGTGGAAATATTTGAAATCTGCTGGAAATGAAAAAGGAAAAAGGCAGAAGTGCGCCTGAGCGCGATTTAGTCGTCTGGCGCTACTGGGCCGAGCCCAGCCGCTCGGCTGCGTGGGTGGCTGATGACGTCGATGGCGTATTCACGGAAATACGTCTTCCTCGCGCGAAGTCGGCTTTAGCGGAACCCGTCTCCACTTATCCACGCGACGTGGGCTACAGTCACTGACAGTGGGCCCGCCTGGCCCACTGGTCAGGTTTGACCAGTCGTCCCGCGTGCGCCTTCTCTTCCGGTCGAACAGCGCGGGGCTCCGACGATGCTCGCCGGCGAACGGCGGCGCCGTTCGGAGAGCTGAGGCCATCGTTGCATTCAGGAGGTCGAGGCGGTCCTTCCGGTACTCGCCATGGTAGATGGGGTGGAAGGGGTCGCCGGCGGCGAGGTTCCCGGCGGCCGGCGGCATCGGGCGGGATGGGGTTTCCGTCTACGGCGACTCCTGAGCAAAAATCGAGAGGGGGAAAGGGTTCGTGTGATCAAGAGGAGTCTGTTGGAGGAGAGAGTGGAGAGGGGGAGGCCGTGCCTGGCTCGGAATCATCCGAGAGGTGGCGACGGCAGAAGTTACCGGAGACGATGAAGACGACCACCTCCGACCGTTTTGGCTACTCGGGAAGGTTCATGTGGAGTGGATAAGTGGTGATGATCCGCGAGACGAGATCGGGTGGCCTTTATATAGGCGTACGACGTTGGCTCCCGTGGCTCCCGAGGATTGACATGGCGGGGCGGCCATTCATGGTGCCGTCGAGGTGGTTGTGGGCGGTGGCGATGGTCAGCGAGGCCGGTGAGGTCGGCATGGACGGTGGCCGCCCGCGGATAAGCTTGGTGGTTGGCAATTAAGGGAGCAGAGACGTGGCGGAGACGAAATCGTCGGGCGGTGGTTTGGACGGCGGTGGATGGTGATGGACGGCGCTAGCGGCCAGGCCCTGGTGTCGGTGAAGTTCTGGGGTGACGCGGTGATCCAGGGAGAGAGCAGAACGGGTGAGGGGAGCAGCAGGGGAAGCGGCAGGAGCTCGATGCCGACGCCTACAGAACGTGCGCTCCGGTCATGCTCTGGACATGCATGCAAGGTGCTCGATGAATTTCCAGTGCATCCTAGGCTAGTCCAATTGAGGTGATTTTTGGTGGGGTGATGCTTACAAGGAAGGCAAGACTACTGGACATGCTGGTTTGGCCAGAAGAGCAAGTGTGCAATGCATTTGAGGAAGATGCAATGATTCTGCCTTGCCCACAAGCTGTTTGACAGAATGCTAGGTCCATCTAGGAAATTTTGCCGGGTGTGAAACTTGCCAGGATAAGGTATCTTTGAATGGTAGAGATTGTGGTGGAGTTTATTTGACCAAAAGAAAAACTTGCAAATGCAAGTTTGGTTGAATTTCAGTTCTGGATAGAAAATTGGAGAAGTTATTTGATGGATCTGCAAGAAGCAAATGGAGTTGAGCTCCTGGACTTAAGGGTTCGGTTGGAAGGACTATAAGTGGGAAAAATCTCAGAATTTTTGAGCAAGAAAAATTGGAGTTGCAGTTCAAACCTAGAAATGGAACAAAATTGAGAAGAGGATGTTTTACTCAAAATTTTCAAAAAACCAAGTTGGGTTTTTGCATAAAAATTATCTATAGGCATCACATGACCCCTCATAATTTTTGTGGAATTTTAAAAGAATTATTTAAAATAGTTGCAGTGCAACAGAAGCATTTCAAAGATTGAAAATGCTATTAAAAGAATTACTTTGGACAAATTTTATTATGAAAATATTTCCTACTATTATATAAAATATAAATGAAATGGTTTAAGAAAACTACCAAAGCCCATAATATTTTCCCCAAAATTTCTATATGGAGGGAAGAATTTTGGAAAACAGAAACATAAAATACCCTGAAATAATAAAAGACCTAATATAATTTCAAAATTTTATTTCTGGCCAAATTTTACTTAATAAAAACATGGTTAAATTTTTGGGGTGTTACAGTAAATCAAGAAGAGCACGAGGAGCAAGAGCTAGAAGACCCACCTCTACGGCAAGAGCGTTATCGCCATCGCGAACAACGCAATGAAGAGCGCTATGGGAAGCTCAAGTTAAACATGCCTAAATTCTCCGGTAGCAATGACCCCGAAGACTACCCGTGGCACCCCGGCTCAGAGGACCGGTTTACCTGTGTTCCCAACCCAGAGATCATGTCTTCTGGAAACACACAACAACTTGGAACAGAACAGAACTGATCTTTATTGATATGGTACAAGTACAAGTTTGGATGTTACATAGGGTAGTGAGGCCAGGAGCACTACCCGTGCTATGACAATATCTACATTATTTATGAAACATCTCAAGGGCCTCAATACTAGTGACTAATACTACGGCGTAGCGGAACATCGGGTGAGACACTCCATCCCATAGGGACACTGCTGGGACACGACCTAGTTAGCGTAGTACGAACCATCGGGATCTCCATCCTCGGCTTCTCCTGCATCTGGCATGATATGCCAGGTGAGTACTTGGAATGTACTCGCAAGCTCACAACAACCAAACAGTGCAGCAAACAACAGTATTGTAGTGACTAGTATAGATGCACAGGAAATCGTTATGCATGAAAATGCCCAACTTACAATTATCGGTTACCAACTTACTCTCCTCCGGGTTCACATCATGACCCCCGGAGCACTCGTGACCCATCGGTCACGTCTGAGCTTACGATGAGTTCTTCCATCATTAATGTTGACCACACAGTGTGACCTAGTGCAAACTGTGTCCAATACCGTGGACGCGGCTATTCGAATAGATTATTACACTCTGCAGAGGTTGCGCACTTTACCCACACCATGGACATTCGTCCAACGAAACTTGCCTAACCCATGACTCCTCTATCGTACCACCGACAATCATTCCCCTTCCGGGTCATGCCCTGGGTGGCCCCTGTGTCACTCCTGACACCTGCCATCGTCGTGCCCAAACTAAACTGTCCCAAACGGGGACGCCGACAAATAACTTAACTTGGGCTCACAAGGTTATCGTCGCCTACCTGATCAGGGTAGCACGCACGCATAACCTTCCCTCTTTGGTGGTACCGGTAAAAGAGCAAGAGGTTAGACCAAGTCAAGGCCGTCCCATTCTGGCAGATGTGGCTGCACGGGTAAGTCCGGGTCGGTGGCACTTGATCAACCGACAAATTTAGGTTTTAGTTAATAACATAACATGCAACAGACAAAGTTATCTTATTATACTTGCTAGTGTTTACCATGACATAAAACAATATGAGCTAGGTTATTTTTATCTTTAATTAAATTCATGCAAAAAGGATTCAATATAGAGCCAACACTATTGTAATGCCTTATGCAATGGATGATGTGGCTTGCCTTGCTCAAGTGGGGTGTCAACAAACTCCTGGTCTTCAATACCAAAGCAATTTCCTTCTAAAAATATTTTTAAATAGCAAAAGAAAATGTCACATAAAGCATTTCTGCTGGCCAAAAATTCTGTACATATTGGAAGATACCAACTTTTGCCAGAAAATAAAGGGGCTCAAGACAAAACCATTGCAAAAATAATCAATTGATTTGGACTTGTGGTTTAAAAACTAGAGCTGGTCAAAGTTTCTGGTCAAACTGGAATAAAAACAGAAAATAGAAAAAACCTGGGAGGGCCGCGTCGAAGGCGTAAAATGCCAGGGTGCCTCCACTTATGCCGCTTCGGGCGTGGGAGAGAGAGGCTGACAGGTGGGGTCGGGCTGTCTGATTTAAAAGAAAAAGGAGGGGAACAGAAGGAGGGCGGCTCACCGGCTGTGGTTGCCGTCGACAGAGACGTCGGCGATGTCATGAGACAGCGGGGATGGATCGGCCAGTCCACAGCGGTTCTTCCCGTACCCGTAGTTTCTCCGGAGGTGGTCGGACGGCGTCGCCCCTTCCTCTCCGGCGACGGCTGGCTTCGGTGGACATCGGAAATGGCGACTCCGGTAGCACCTCGATCGGGAAAGGGGTCAGGGAGGACTAGGGAGGCTTGCTGGGCTCGAGGGTGGAGTCGGTCGAGGCTGGGGTGGAGTGGAGCGTGCTGGCGCAGTGTGGGGGTCGGGCGGCGGGGTTCTGGCTAGAGCGGAGGGAGACGAGCTCCCGGCCCTCACTGGGGCGCTCTGGAGGCGATTGGATGATGGTGGAGTGAGGTGGTGAGGTGCGGAGAGGCCGGGCGGGGCCTGTTATAGGCGGACGGGATCGACAGTGGCCGTAAGCTGCCATGGCCTTCCTGGCGGAGCAAGGACGGCGAGCTGGCCATCGCGGGGCGGGGCGAGGTGATGGAGCAGCGCAAGGGAGTTAATGCGCGAAGCGACGGCACACGGGAAAGCCTCCAGCCAGCTCAGCCGCTGTACTGCCACTGTGCCGCCCGTGGCGCACGATGGCCATATCCGGCGAGCTCGCTGTCGGCGAGGGGGGAAGGGTCTAGAGGGGCTACATGGGTGGTGGAGAGGTTGTCGGCGCGAACGGACAAAGTACGGCAACGCGGGTGTCTCGCTCCGACGAGACCCGTGCCTGGCGGGGCCCAGAGCGCGTGTTTGGCAGCGCCGGCCGCGTCGTCACCACGTGCACAGATGCACGCGGTGCAAGCTGGCCTGCCAAACCATGTCTGGTGTGCCGACCCTAGGCCTCGTAGTCTCCCCGTGTCACTAGCATGGCTATAGATATCCTGAGATGAGTGGTAGCATCAGACATAGTTTCTGGTCAAAAACTTCAGAGAGATCCAGAGAGAAGATGAGCTGTGGGTCGAGCCAAATGATTTGTCTAGGGTGTTCTAGGTTGGAAGGACTACATGCTGGAGGAGTTTCAGGAATTTTTGCAAAGTTTTGAGCATGGTTCATGTGCAAACCACAATCTGGTCAAGAAACTTGTTGAGGAAGATGCACTCCTTGAGGTGAAATTTGGTGTTTGGGGGTTATTTGGTGATGGCAAGATGCTATAAAAATTTCAAATCCAATGGACACTTCTAGCTGGTACTTCCTTCACAAAGGTTTGAAATGACTAGAGGCTTGTCAGAATAACTTTGCTGAAAAATTGCATTGGACTGTAAGATATTTTTGGATATTGTGGAAAGATATGGCTCCTAGTATCTCAGAGATTAATTTGGGAATTTTCTGACACATGAAGATATAGGTTGCTTCACAAAGGCCAATTTTGTCCAGAGAATAAAAGGAATTTTCTGGGCAAAATTTTGTACTGCATAATAAAATATTTTTGGGTATTATGGGAGTAGATGATGTCAAGAAGGTGTGGTATTAATTTGGTAATTTTCTGATCAGCAGAGCTATAGGTTGCTTCACAACCCATAGTGAAAATAGCCATTTCCCAAGGAGAAAATGAATTATTTTGGAGGAATAAAAATTAGAGTTTAGGTCAGAGGGTGTGAGACAAGATATTGGCAAGGTGTTGAGGGTGTTGGATCATTTAGGAATAAATTCAAAGAACCCTTAAGTCCAAAGTCAATGAACTAGTTTGAAATTCACTCAAAAAAGCAAACAAAACTAGAAAAATATTTGCAAAGAAAAAGTGGCCAAAACCAGGGTGTCACAAACCTACCCCCCTTAGGATGAATCTCATCCTCGAGATTCGGTTGCTTAGGGAACAAATACGGATATGCTGATCTCAGAAAATCCTCTCTTTCCCAGGTAGCCTCTTCTTCGGTATGGTGATCCCATAGTACCTTGTAAAACCTGATAACCTTACTCCTAGTGGTTCTTTCCATCTCATCCAAGATTCTGACAGGCTTTTCCTCATATGTCAAATCCCTGGTTAACTCTAGTTCACTCATATATGCCTGTTTGATCGGAGGTGCAATGCAGTTTCTCAGCTGTGATATGTGAAAGACATCATGAACATCGGACAATTCTGGCGGTAGCTCCAACTGATAGGCTACTCTGCCTCTCCTAGCAATTACTGGAAAGGGGCTGATATATCTGGGCACAAGTTTTCCTCTAGTATGAAACCTTTTGATCCCTTACATGGGGGTTACTCGAAGGTAGGCATACTCTCCGAGCTCAAAAGTTACTTCTCGGTGTTTAGGGTCATCGTAACTCTTTTGACCGGATTTGGCTGCTCGAAGACGCTCTTGAATTTCCTTAACTTGCGTCTCAGCCTCGAGCATCAAATCTGTGCCAAAGATATGGCTGTCTCCTGTCTATGACCAGTTCAAGGGGGTGCGGCATTTACACCCATACAACGCTTCAAACGGTGACATTTTGAGACTTGCCTGATAACTGTTGTTGTAAGAAAATTCCGCATAGGGTAGGCTATCCTCCCACTTGGGTCCATAGGTGAGGACACAAGACCGAAGCATATCTTCCAATATCTGGTTCACTCGTTCGGTTTGCCCATCCGTCTGTGGGTGATATGCCGTGCTATGCTTTAACACGGTTCCCAGAGCCTGGTGCAAACGTTGCCAGAATGCTGAAGTGAACAAGGATCCTCTATCCGATGTGATGGACTTGGGTACTCCATGAAGGCTGACAATCCGGGACATATAGAGCTGTGCAAGCTGGTCGGCCCTGAAAGTAGTCTTTACCGAAATGAAGTGAGCCACTTTGGTGAGTATATCCATGATAACCCTGATGGTATCGTGGCCTCATGTTGACTTGGGTAGCCCAACAATGAAGTCCATGCATATGTCATCCCATTTCCACTGGGGAACCTATAAAGGTTGCAGCAACCCAGCTGGTTTCTGGTGCTCAGCTTTAACCTTGTTGCATACATTGCAACATGCGACGTAGTAGGCAATGTCTCTTCGCATTCCTGGCCACCCGAAAGTTTCCTTTAGGTCCTGGTACATTTTTGTTCCTCCCGGGTGAATGGAATATGCGGATTCATGCACTTCTCGGAGTATCTGTTGTCTCAGATCTTCTTGGTCAGGCATGCATATCCGGTTATCAAACCATAATGTTCCCTAACCGTCAATACGGAAGGACTTGGCCTTTCCTTGTTGTATGTTCTTCTTGATCCCTTGTATGCTCCCATCTGCTTTATGAGCTTCCTTAATTTCCTCCATAAGTGTTGGAGTGATTTCCATCGTATCCGGGTTAATCGGACCACAAAGTACCAAGTTAAGCTTGGCAAGCTCTTCTTGTAACCTCGGATGGATACCTTCAGTTATTGCATTCACGGTGCCCGGTTTCCTACTGAGGGAATCTGCGACTACATTGGCTTTTCCCGGATGGTAATTGATCCCGAGGTCATAGTCCTTGACCAGTTCAAGCCATCTTCTCTGCCTGAGGTTGAGATCGGGTTGTGTGAAAATATACTTGAGACTCTTATGGTCCGTGTAAATTTCACATCGCTGCCTGCTACTTGTAGCTTGCGTTGGTATTTCCCCGAAGAGGAAGGGATGATGCAGCACAGTGGAGATAAGTATTTCCCTCAGTTATGAAACCATGGTTATCGAACCAGTAGGAGAATCACACAACACCTCATTAGCAGCACCTGCACACAAACAACAAATCCTTGCACCCAACGCAAACAAGGGGTTGTCAATCCCTTGGCGGTAGGTTGCAAGATTAAATTGTATATGATAGATTGATAGATTGAAACAAAAATACAAAATAAAATAAATAAAAAGAAATGGCAGCAATATTTTTAGGGTTTTAGTAATATGAGATAGATAGACCCGGGGGCCATAGGTTTCACTAGAGGCTTCTCTCGAGAAAATAGCATACGGTGGGTAGACAAATTACTGTTGGGCAATTGATAGAAAAGCAAATAATCATGACGATATCCAAGGCAATGATCATGTATATAGGCATCACGTCCAAGATTAGTAGACCGACTCCTACCTGCATCTACTACTATTAGTAGACTGATATCCAAGGCAATGATCAAGGAGACTGTTGGAAATATGCCCTAGAGGCAATAATAAATTGGTTATTATTATATTTCCTTGTTCATGATAATCATTTATTATCCATGCTATAATTGTATTGATTGGAAACTCAAATACATGTGTGGGTACATAGACAACACTGTGTCCCTAGTAAGCCTCTAGTTGACTAGCTCGTTGATCAAAGATGGTTAAGGTTTCCTAGCCATTGACATGAGATGTCATTTGATAACGGGATCACATCATTAGGAGAATGATGTGATGGACAAGACCCAAACTACGAACGTAGCATAATGATCGTGTCAGTTTATTGCTATTGTTTTCTGCATGTCAAGTATCTGTTCTTGTGACCATGAGATCATGCAACTCCCTGACATCGGAGGAGTACCTTGTGTGTATCAAACCTCGCAACGTAACTGGGTGACTATAAAGGTGCTCTACAGGTATCTCCGAGGATGTCTGTTGGGTTGGCATGGATCAAGACTGGGATTTGTTACTCCGTATGACGGAGAGGTATCTCAGGGCCCACTCGGTAATACAACATCACAATGAGCCTTGCAAGCAATGTGACTAAAGTGTTAGCCACGAGATCTTGTATTACGGAACGAGTAAAGAGACTTGCCAGTAACGAGATTGAACTAGGTATAGAGATACCGACGATCGAATATCGGGCAAGTAACATACCGAAGAACAAAGGGAACAGCATACGGGATTAACTGAATCCTTGACATAGAGGTTCGACCGATAAAGATCTTAGTAGAATATGTAGGAGCCAATATGGGCATCCAGGTCCCGCTATTGGTTATTGATCGTAGAGGTGTCTCGGTCATGTCTACATAGTTCTCGAACCCGCAGGGTCTACACACTTAACGTTTGGTGACGATTGATATAGTTGAGTTATTGTGTTGGTGACCGAAGTTTGTTCGGAGTCCCGGATAAGATCCCGGACATGACAAGGATCTCCGGAAGAGTCCGGAGGTAAAGATTGATATATGTGATAATAGTGTTTTGATCTCCGGAAGGGTTCCGGAATTCACCGGAAGGGTTCCGGATGTTTACCGAAGTGTTCGGGTGCAGCAACACTTTATATGAGCCAAAGGGGTAAAGCCCACGAGGTATTGGAAAGTGCAAAAGGAAGTTTTGCTGCTGCCTTAAGCGGTACTACCGCTGGTAAGGCAGTACTACCGCGTAAGCGGTACTACCGCTTGTGTGAAGCGGCACTACCGTTCAAGCGGTACTACCGCTCGTGAGCGGTACTACCGCTTGTGCGCGGTACTGCAGGGATCTGAGTTGGACTCTTTCCCTGCGGGCCAAACCGACCTTGTGCGGGCAAAACCGACCTGGAGGAGGCTTTTACTCCAAGTTTAGACCCCAAGGCTCAACATATAAATAGAGGGGCAGGGCTAGCACACGGGACACATTAAGATTTCCCAAGCCGTGTGTCGGCAACCCTAACCCTCTAGTTCTCCCGTCATAATCTCCGTAGTGCTTGGCGAAGCCCTGCGGAGATTGTTCCTCACCAACATCACCACGCCGTCGTGCTGCCGGAACTCATCTACTACTTCATCATCGCTCGCTGGATCGAGGAGGTGAAGGCGTCATCAAGCCGTACGTGTGTTGAACGCGGAGGTGCCGTCCGTTCGGCACTAGTTTGTGATCGGATCGAGGGACGACTTGCGATTTGGATCGCGGAGACGTTCGACTACATCAACCGCGTTTCTTAACGCTTCCGCTTAGCGATCTACAAGGGTATGTAGATTCACTCTCCCTCTCGTAGATGCTCATCACCATGGATAGATCTTGTGTGTGCGTAGGAAATTTTTTGTTTCCCATGCAACGTTCCCCAACAGTGGCATCAGAGCTAGGTCTATGCGTAGATGAGATCTCGAGTAGAACACAAACGAGTTGTGGGTGTGGGTGTATACATATTGCTTGCCGTTACTAGTTGATACTTGATTCGGCGGTATTGTGAGATGAAGCGGCCCGGACCGACATTACGCGTACGCTTGCGCGAGACAGGTTCCTTCAACTGACATGTAAACTTCGTTGCATAAAGATGGCTAGCGGGTGTCTGTCTCTCTCACTTTAGTTGAATCGATTTCAATGAAGAGGGTTCTTTTAGAAGATCAAAAAGCAATCACTACACCACGTTGTGGTTTTGCGTAGGTAAGAACGGTTCTTGCAAACCCGTAGCAGCCACGTAAAATTTGCAACAACAATTAGAGGACGTCTAACTTGTTTTTGCAGGGTATGTTGTGATGTGATATGGCCAATTACATGATGAGATATATGTGATGTATGAGATGATCATGTGTTGTATAGAATATCACGACTTGCATGTCGATGAGTACGGCAACTGGCAGGAGCCATAGAGTTGTCTTTAATTATTTTCGCCGTTTTGCTTTACTTTATCGCTATGAGTTAGCAATAGTCGTGGAAGCAACAGTCGGCGCGACAACCTCATGGCGACACGTTGATGGAGATCAAGATGATGGAGATCATGGTGTCATGCCGGTGACGATGGAGATCATGCCGGTGCTTTGAAGATGGAGATCAAAAGCACAAGTTCATGGCCATATCATGCCACTTATGATTTGCATGTTATGTTAATCCTTTTATGCATCTTATTTTGCTTAGGACGACGGTAGCATTATAAGGTGATCCCTCACTTAAATTTCAAGATAAAATTGTGTTCTCCCCGAGTGTGCACCGTTGCGAAAGTTCGTCGTTTCGAGACACGCCATGATGATCGGGTGTGATAGACTCTACGTTCACATACAACGGGTGTAAGCCATGTTGCACATGCGGAACACTCGGGTTAAACTTGACGAGCCTAGCATGTACAGACATGGCCTCGGAACACAAGAGACCGAAAGGTCGAACATGAGTCATATAGTAGATATGATCAACATGAAGATGTTCACCATTGAAACCACCTCAACTCACGTGATGATCGGACTTGAGTTGGTAGATTTGGATCATGTTACACTCGAATGACCGGAGGGATGTCAATTTGAGTGGGAGTTTTTTAAGTAATATGATTAACTAAACTCATTATCTAGAACAATAGTCTAAGTTGTCTTTGCTATATTTATGTTGTAGATCATGGCTCGCGCAGTAGCACCCCTGAATTTTAATGCGTTCCTAGAGAAAGCTAAGTTGAAAGATGATGGAAGTAACTTTGTGGACTGGGCCCGTAATCTAAGGATTATCCTTACGGCTTCCCAGAAGGCTTATGTCCTTGATGCACCGCTTGGTGATCCACCCGCTCCAGTTGAGTCTCTAGACGTTGTGAACGCCTGGCAGGCTCGTTCTGAAGATTACTCAATAGTTCAATGTGCAATATTGTATGGCTTAGAACCGGGACTTCAAAGACGTTTTGAATGTCATGGAGCATATGAGATGTTCCAGGAGTTGAAGTTTATCTTTCAGAAGAATGCCCGGATCGAGAGATATGAGATCTCCGATAAGTTCTATGCTTGCAAGATGGAGGAGAACGGGTCTATCAGTGATCACGTACTCAGAATGTCTGGGTACTCCACCCGTCTGGCAGAATTGGGGATGCCCCTTCCGCCAGAGGCTATCACTGACAGAGTTCTTCAATCATTGCCACCTAGCTACAAGAGCTTCGTGTTGAACTATAACATGCACGGGATGAACAAGTCAGTCGCCGAGCTGTTTGCGATGCTGAAAGCCGCTGAGTCTGAAATTCAGAAGGAGCATCAAGTGTTGATGGTCAATAAAACCACTAGTTTCAAGAAAAATGGCAAGGGTAAGAAGGGTAACTCCAAGAAGAGTGGCAAAGCAGTTGCTCCTCTCGTGAAGAAACCCAAGGCTGGACCCAAACCAGAAACTGAGTGCTTTCATTGCAAGGGAACTGGACACTGGAAGCGGAAGTGCCCCAAGTATTTGGCTGACAAGAAGGCGGCCAACAACAAACAAGGTATATATGATATACATGTTATTGATGTGTACCTTACCAACTCTCGTTGTAGTGCCTGGGTATTTGATACCGGTGCGGTTGCTCATATTTGCAACTCAAAACAGGAACTGCGGAATAGACGGAGGCTGGCAAAGGACGAAGTGACGATGCGCGTGGGAAATGGTTCCAAGGTTGATGTGATCGCCGTCGGCACGCTCGCTCTTCGATTACCATCGGGATTAGTGATGAACCTGAATAATTGTTATTTAGTGCCTGCGTTAAGCATGAACATTATATCTGGATCTTGTTTATTGCGAGACGGTTACTCATTTAAATCAGAGAATAATGGTTGTTCTATTTATATGAGTAATATCTTTTATGGTCATGCACCCAATGTGAGGGGTTTATTCTTATTGAATCTCGATAGTAATGATACACATGTTCATAACATTGATGCCAAAAGATGTAGAATTGATAATGATAATACCACTTTCTTGTGGCACTGCCGTTTAGGTCATATTGGCGTAAAACGCATGAGGAAGCTCCATGCTGATGGACTTTTGGAGTCACTTGATTTTGAATCACTTGACACATGTGAGCCATGCCTCATGGGCAAGATGACTAAAACGTCGTTCTCTGGAACAATGGAACGGGCAAGTGACTTTTTGGAAATCATACATACTGATGTGTGCGGTCCGATGAGTATTGAGGCGCGCGGTGGTTATCGTTACTTTCTCACCTTCACTGATGACTTAAGTAGATATGGGTATATTTACTTAATGAAACACAAGTCTGAAACATTTGAAAAGTTCAAACAATTTCAGAGTGAAGTTGAGAATCATCGTAACAAGAAGATTAAATTCCTACGATCTGATCGAGGAGGAGAATATCTGAGTTATGAGTTTGGCAGTCACTTAAGACAGTGTGGAATTGTTTCACAATTGACACCGCCTGGAACACCACAGCGTAATGGTGTGTCCGAACGTCGTAATCGAACCTTATTGGATATGGTGCGATCTATGATGTCTCTTGCCGATTTGCCACTATCGTTTTGGGGTTATGCATTAGAGACAGCTGCATTCACTTTAAATAGGGCACCATCGAAATCCGTTGAGACGACGCCATATGAACTTTGGTTTGGCAAGAAGCCAAAGCTGTCGTTTCTTAAAGTTTGGGGATGTGATGCTTATGTCAAAAAGCTTCAGCCTGAAAAGCTGGAACCCAAAGCGGAAAAATGCGTCTTCATAGGATACCCAAAAGAGACAGTTGGGTATACCTTCTACCTTAGATCCGAAGGCAAAGTGTTTGTCGCTAAAAACGGAACATTTCTTGAGAAAGAGTTTCTCTCGAAAGAATTGAGTGGGAGGAAGATAGAACTTGATGAGGTTGTTGAACCTTTACTTCAACCTGAGAGTAGCGCAGCGCAGAAAGATGTTTCTATAGAGCCTACATCAGCTGAAGAGGAAGTTAATGATGATGATCATGAAGCTTTGGATCAAGTTGCTATCGAACCTCGTAGGTCGACAAGGACGCGTACTGCTCCTGAGTGGTACGGCAACCCTGTCTTAGAGGTCATGTTGTTGGACAACGATGAACCTACGAGCTATGGAGAAGCGATGATGGGCCCGGATTCCGAGAAGTGGTTAGAGGCCATGAAATCCGAGATGGGATCCATGTATGAAAACAAAGTATGGACTTTGGAAGTATTACCTGAAGGGCGTAAGGCCATTCAGAACAAATGGATCTTTAAGAGGAAGACGGACGCGGACGGTAATGTCACCGTCTATAAAGCTCGACTTGTGGCAAAGGGTTTTTCACAAGTTCAAGGAGTTGACTACGATGAGACCTTCTCACCCGTAGCGATGCTTAAGTCCGTCAGAATCATGTTAGCAATAGCTGCCTTTTTCGATTATGAAATTTGGCAGATGGATGTCAAAACAGCGTTCCTTAACGGTTTCCTTAAGGAAGAGTTGTATATGATGCAACCAGAAGGTTTTGTCGATCCAGAGAATGCTGACAAAGTTTGCAAACTCCAGCGATCCATTTATGGACTGGTGCAAGCATCTCGGAGTTGGAATCTTTGCTTTGATGAGGTGATCAAAGCGTTCGAGTTTATACAAGTTTACGGAGAAGCTTGTATTTACAAGAAAGTGAGTGGGAGCTCTATAGCGTTTCTAATATTATATGTGGATGACATATTGCTGATTGGAAACAATATAGAAATGTTGGAAGGTGTGAAGGAATATTTGAACAAGAGTTTTTCAATGAAGGACCTAGGAGAAGCTGCTTTCATATTAGGCATCAAGATCTATAGAGATAGATCGAGACACTTAATAGGACTTTCGTAAAGCACATACCTTGACAAAGTTTTGAAGAAGTTCAAAATGGATCAGTCCAAGAAGGGGTTCTTGCCTGTATTGCAAGGTGTGAAGTTGAGTAAGACTCAATGCCCAGTGACTGCAGAAGATAGAGAAAAGATGAGTGTCATCCCCTATGCTTCAGCCATAGGCTCTATCATGTATGCAATGCTGTGCACAAGACCCGAGATCAGCCTTGCCATAAGTATGGTCGGAAGGTTTCAAAGTGATCCAGGAATGGAACACTGGACGGCGGTCAAGAATATCCTGAAGTACCTGAAAAGGACTAAGGACATGTTTCTCGTTTATGGAGGTGATCAAGAGCTCGTCGTAAAGGGTTACGTCGATGCAAGCTTTGACACTGATCCGGATGACTCTAAGTCGCAAACCGGATACATATTTATTCTTAATGGGGGTGCGGTTAGCTGGTGCAGTTCCAAGCAAAGCGTGGTAGCTGATTCTACATGCGAAGCGGAGTACATCGCTGCCTCGGAGGCGGCGAAGGAAGGTGTCTGGATGAAGGAGTTCATGACAGATCTTGGAGTAGTGCCTAGTGCGCTTAACCCAATGACTCTGTTTTGTGATAATACTGGTGCCATTGCTCTAGCCAAGGAACCATGATTTCACAAGTGGACCAGACACATAAAGCGACGTTTCAATTCCATCCGCGATTACATCAAGGAGGACGACATAAATATTTGCAAAGTACACACGGATCTGAATGTTGCAGATCCGATGACTAAACCTCTTCCAAGGGCTAAACATGAACAACACCAGAACTGCATGGGTATTCGATTCATTACAATGTAAATCACATAGTGATGTGAACTAGATTATTGACTCTAGTGCAAGTGGGAGACTGTTGGAAATATGCCCTAGAGGCAATAATAAATTGGTTATTATTATATTTCCTTGTTCATGATAATCGTTTATTATCCATGCTATAATTGTATTGATTGGAAACTCAAATACATGTGTGGGTACATAGACAACACTGTGTCCCTAGTAAGCCTCTAGTTGACTAGCTCGTTGATCAAAGATGGTTAAGGTTTCCTAGCCATTGACATGAGATTTCATTTGATAACGGGATCACATCATTAGGAGAATGATGTGATGGACAAGACCCAAACTACGAACGTAGCATAATGATCGTGTCAGTTTATTGCTATTGTTTTCTGCACGTCAAGTATCTGTTCCTGTGACCATGAGATCATGCAACTCCCTGACATCGGAGGAGTACCTTGTGTGTATCAAACGTCGCAACGTAACTGGGTGACTATAAAGGTGCTCTACAGGTATCTCCGAGGATGTCTGTTGGGTTGGCATGGATCAAGACTGGGATTTGTTACTCCGTATGACGGAGAGGTATCTCAGGGCCCACTCGGTAATACAACATCACAATGAGCCTTGCAAGCAATGTGACTAAAGTGTTAGCCACGAGATCTTGTATTACGTAACGAGTAAAGAGACTTGCCAGTAACGAGATTGAACTAGGTATAGAGATACCGACGATCGAATATCGGGCAAGTAACATACCGAAGAACAAAGGGAACAGCATACGGGATTAACTGAATCCTTGAGATAGAGGTTCGACCGATAAAGATCTTCGTAGAATATGTAGGAGCCAAGATGGGCATCCAGGTCCCGCTATTGGTTATTGATCGTAGAGGTGTCTCGGTCATGTCTACATAGTTCTCGAACCCGCAGGGTCTACACACTTAACGTTTGGTGACGATTGATATAGTTGAGTTATTGTGTTGGTGACCGAAGGTTGTTCGGAGTCCCGGATAAGATCCCGGACATGACAAGGATCTCCGGAAGAGTCCGGAGGTAAAGATTGATATATGTGATAATAGTGTTTTGATCTCCGGAAGGGTTCCGGAATTCACCGGAAGGGTTCCGGATGTTTACCGAAGTGTTCGGGTGCAGCAACACTTTATATGAGCCAAAGGGGTAAAGCCCACAAGGTATTGGAAAGTGCAAAAGGAAGTTTTGCTGCTGCCTTAAGCGATACTACCGCTGGTAAGGCAGTACTACCGCGTAAGCGGTACTACCGCTTGTGTGAAGCGGTACTACCGTTCAAGCGGTACTACCGCTCGTGAGCGGTACTACCGCTTGTGCGCGGTACTGCAGGGATCCGAGTTGGACTCTTTCCCTGCGGGCCAAACCGACCTTGTGCGGGCAAAACCGACCTGGAGGAGGCTTTTACTCCAAGTTTAGACCCCAAGGCTCAACATATAAATAGAGGGGCAGGGCTAGCACACGGGACACATTAAGATTTCCCAAGCCGTGTGTCGGCAACCCTAACCCTCTAGTTCTCCCGTCATAATCTCCGTAGTGCTTGGCGAAGCCCTGCAGAGATTGTTCCTCACCAACATCACCACGCCGTCGTGCTGCCGGAACTCATCTACTACTTCATCATCGCTCGCTGGATCGAGGAGGTGAAGGCGTCATCAAGCCATACGTGTGTTGAACGCGGACGTGCCGTCCGTTCGGCACTAGTTCGTGATCGGATCGAGGGACGACTTGCGATTTGGATCGCGGAGACGTTCGACTACATCAACCGCGTTTCTTAACGCTTCCGCTTAGCGATCTACAAGGGTATGTAGATTCACTCTCCCTCTCGTAGATGCTCATCACCATGGATAGATCTTGTGTGTGCGTAGGAAATTTTTTGTTTCCCATGCAACGTTCCCCAACAGCTACAACATTTCCTTCCTGCATTAATACGCAGCCAATTCCACGCCTGGAAGCATCACAGTATATGTCAAAGCTCTTGTGGATATCTGAAAGAATTAGGACAGGGGCCATGGTTAGCCTCGTCTTTAGCTCCATAAAGCTGCTATCACATTCCTCCGTCCAGACAATCTTGTGATTCTTTTTCAACAATTCCGTCAGTGGCTTGGCTATCTTTGAGAAGCCTTCAATGAAACGATGGTAGTAGCCTGCCATTCCCAGGAAACTGCGAACTTCAGTTACCGTGGCTGGCGTCTTCCAATTTAATACAGCAGTCACCTTGCTGGGATCGATGGCCACACCTTGTTATGACAGAACGTGCCCCAGAAATCCCACCTCTCTTAGCCAAAACTCACACTTGCTGAACTTGGCATACAAGCGGTGGGTCCTTAGTCTTTCCAGGATGGCACGGAGGTGTTGTTTGTGCTCCTCTTCATTTTTGGAGTATACAAGGATATCATCGATAAACACTAACACAAACTTGTCCAGGAAGTCCATGAAGACTTTGTTCATCATGCTCATGAAATAAGCTGGAGCATTGGTCAGCCCAAACAACATGACTGTGAATTCGTACAGACCATATCAGGTGGTGAAGGCTGTCTTGGGGATATCCTCTTTCCTGATTTTCAACTGGTGATATCCTGTTCGGAGGTCAATCTTGGAAAATACCTAGGCCCCGTTCAACTGGTCGAACAAGTCATCAATGCGGGGAAGCGGGTACTTATTTTTAATTGTGACCTCATTCAGCGGGCGATAGTCCACGCACATTCGTAGACTGCCATCCTTCTTCTTAACAAACAGCACAGGTGATCCCCACGGCGAGATGCTTGGGCGAATATACCCTTTCTGTAACAATTCATCCAACTGCTTCTTCAATTCCACCAGCTCGGTGGACGGCATGCGGTAGTACTTCTTGTATATTGGAGCGGTTCCAGGAATAACACCAATAGCAAACTCCAGTTCCCGGTCGGGTGGCATTCCTGGTAGTTCCTCAGGGAACACGTCCGGAAATTCACTGACTACCGGAATCAAGTTCATATCTGTGGTGGTGGTCTTGAATGCCATTCCTTTCTTTGACATCATTTTGCTAGCGGTGAACTGAACTGTTTGGCCTGCCGGGTTAACCAATGTCACTGTCCTGGTGGCGCAGTTGATGCAGACCTGGTGCGGAGTCAACCAATCCATCCCTAGTATTATGTCCAATCCGGGGGATTCAATGGCAATAAGGGTGGCTGGAAACTTAACTCCATGTATCAGGATTTCTAGGTGCTTATATATGAAATTTGTTCTGAGCATGGAGCCAGGGGATTGTACCACCATAATTTTGTCCAAAAGAGACGGAGGAAATTTGTGCATGGTGGCAAAACTCCGCGAAATAAATGAATGGGAAGCCCCGTAATCAAATAAAATTATTGCTGGTATGTCGTTAATAGGAAACATACTGAGGACCACATCTGGTGCTTCGCGAGCTTCCTCAGTGGAAATATGATGGACTTGGCCGTGATGGAAGTCCTGATTGGGGCGGCGTCTGACATTGTTGACTTGTGACTTGAAGTCGGATGGTGGATTCCCGGCCCTTGTGGGACACTGCTTGGAGTAATGCCTGCCTTGTCCACAAGTGAAACAAGTGTTGTTGTGTCGGCAGTCTTCCAGCACTGGCTGCTTGCCATAGGTCTTGTCCTGGTTGCCTGGCTTATTGTTATTATTGCTGCTGTTCCAGGTGGGCTTCTACTCAGGCTGAATTGGTTGCCAGATACGTGCCTTCTGCGTGAACTGCTCGCGGGTGTCCTTCTTGGGTTCAAACTTACGCTTGCGGTCATCATATCCAGACTTATGCTCCTGTTCAGCTATGAAAGCTTTGTTTACTAGAGTCTAGAAGTCTAGAAAATCCAGCATGCAAAGTTGACAACGGAGGGCATGGTTGAGTCCTCCTAGGAATCAGTCTATCTTTCTTTCCTCAGTGGACACGTCATGAGTGGAGTACCGTGCCAGATTATTGAATTTGTTCAGGTACTCACCAACTGTCATGTTTCCTTGGGTAAGAGCAAGGAATTCCCTTTGCTTCACCTTCATTATGCCAGTGGGAAGGTGGTACCTTCGGAACACTTCCTTGAATTTCTCCCAGGAAATGTCTTCCCCAGGAGGCCATACCATTTTTGCATTATCCCACCTCAGGCTGGCAATGGGGATTACCCAAGCGGGTATTGGACTCCCATCCCCGTCTCCGCGACAGCCTTCCCATGCCCGTCCCCGTCCCCATACCCATCAGCGGGGATAGAAATATTCCCATCCCCATCCCCGTCGAGTTTTTTATCCCCGTGGGGAAACCCATACATGCAATCAACAACAACATTCGATAGCATTTCAATAGGAAAAAATATCATTCCAGCACAATAAATAATATGTTATGGTTAGGTTAGGGTTTTCTTAAAACTTTTTGGCCAAAGGGTGGGATGGGTGGAAATTTGGGTGGGTAGGGGCGGGAATTACATGGGGTTTACTAAATTTAGAGCCCGCATGTAAGGCCTTCATGGGTAAGACGGGTAACGGGCACGGGTAATGCTATCCCATCCCCATCCCCGTCTTGCGCGCTGGGTAAGGTATTTGACCCACCAGCTTCCCCGTGGGCATTAAAGTTGGCCCATCCCCATCCCCTAATAGAGTAATTACCCACGGGGACGCGGGTAACGGTTAACCATTGCCAGCTTGAATCCCACCAGATGGCTGCCGGCCCTTCTAGGTAATGAGTGACAAAAGGAACCTTGTATGACTCAGCACAGTGAGCTATTTCCAGCTTCTTTTCCATGGTCCTTAGCCAGTCATCAACTTCAATTGGATCAACAGCTTGACTAATGGTTCGCTGAAAATCAGATAGCTTGGAGTGCGTCCCATTGTTCTGATTCTGTCCTACCATGGTTTGCATACTCTTCAAAAATTCCATGAGATCCTGATTTCTTTTCTCATCAAACATCCTCATAATCTAATCAGTGGTCGGTGGTTGTGGTGGTGGAGGTGGTAAATCTTCTGGTGGCTGTCCTGCTTGTCTGGCGGATCGATGAACCGGAGTTCCATTGCCGCCTTGATTACTACACCTCTTCATCATAAATTCGTTCCCATTGCAAAATACCGAATTGATGAGCAACATCCATAAGGGAAATGCAGCAATGTGACACCAAGAAAACGAAATCAAGAAAAACGAAATAAACAACATAATTATACAAGGCAACCCAACATCATACATGGCAAACTAGTAGAGGGTATCATGGCTAGTACTGCTCATATGGCAGTTGACATATGCAAAGATGCTATGATGCATACACATGCTCAAACTCAACATCCACTCTAGTTGCACGGGTGACATGGACACTAACAGACTGAAGACTCCTTGTCATCTGATTTCGCCTTAGAATCGGAACAGATGATGTGGATCACGTCCTCCGGAACTAAGGAGACACGACGACGCTGATGAGAAGGCTCTCCCGCTGAGGGAGAAGAAGCATGACGCCTCAGCATCGGAGCAGCTGGGGTGGCTAACAGCGAAGCCCACTCAGCTGGGGACTCACGCCGGATACCAGACGAAGTGCCTGGCGGTCCGAACGAGCTAGAAGGAGTCTCAGGCATACATGGAGGTGGAACAGGCAGTGTACACATAGGTGAAAACACAAGGGGAGGAGGAGACTGTGCTGCAGTAGCACCTGCAAGTGCCTCTCGGGCATGAGACAACTCCTCAGCCAGAGAGGTGATCATACAATAAGTGGCGTTCAGGTAACGGGATAAAACACCAGTCGCCCGATCACTCGCGGGATCAACGGGCGCAAAAAGGACTCGCCCTGTCGTAGGCGACAGGGTGGGGTAGTGAAAGAAACCTGGATGTGTCTGCATCTCGACCTCATGGAAGCGCAAGTCAGTGAGAGCCTCCATAGTAGCAAACTAAATCACCAGATCAGGAGTAGAGGCAGTTCCGCCCTTGGAGGAGCAGGAATAGCTGTCGATCTCCGAACTCGCAGTAAGGAAAGCCTCAATGTGATACTCGTACACTGAACCCGCAAGCTGCTCTCGGAATACCTGATACACTAGATCTTCACCATTGGGGTAAAGTCGAAGCCAAACACTGCGAAGTAGTACTGGAAAAGTGAACGGTGCCGGCTCATGGTTGTAGTGGTACGGAACAGGTGCCATCTACACTCATAAGACCAACGGTTAGCAAAACAAATGAATCTAGATGCATGCTATGCAATAGGCAAATGTAGCAAGCAAAACACACACCAAGACTCTAGACTATTCAGAATTCTAGCGCAAGGTTAACTAGGGTGTCCTACAGTCAGCACGGCTCTGATACCAAGCGTTGTGGCACCCCGCCTCAGAGGACCGGTTTACCTGTGTTCCCAACCCAGAGATCATGTCTTCTGGAAACACACAACAACTTGGAATAGAACAGAACTAATCTTTATTGATATGGTACAAGTACAGGCTTGGATGTTACATAGGGTAGTGAGGCCAGGAGCACTACCCGTGCTATGATAGTATCTACATTATTTATGAAACATCTCAAGGGCCTCAATACTAGTGGCTAATACTACGGCGTAGCGGAACATCGGGTGAGACACTTCATCCCATAGGGACACTGCTGGGACACGACCTAGTTAGCGTAGCATGAACCATTGGTATCTCCATCCTCGGCTTCTCCTGCATCTGGCATGATACGCCAGGTGAGTACTTGGAATGTACTCGCAAGGTCACAACAATCAAAATAGTGTAGCAAACAACAGTATGGCAGTGACTAGTATAGATGCACAGGAAATCGTTATGCATGGATGTAACACCCCAAAAATTTAACCATATTTCTATTAAGTAAATTTTGGCCAGAAATAAAATTTTGAATTATATTAGGTCTTTTATTAATTTCAGAGTATTTTCTGTTTTCTGTTTTCCAAAAATTCTTCCCTCATATAGAAAATTTTGGGAATAATATTGTGGGCTTTGGTAGCTTCCTCAAAACATTCCATTTATATTTCAATAATAGTAGGAAATATTTTTATAATAAAATTTGCCCAGGATAATTCTTTTAATAGCAATTTCAATCTTTCAAATGCTTCTGTTGCACTATAACCATTTAAAATAATTCTTATAAAATTCCAAAAAAATTATGAGGGGTCATGTGATGCCTATAGATCACTTTTGTGCAAAAACCCATCATGGTCATTTGAAAAATTGAGCAAAACATCCTCTTTTCAATCCTGTCCCATTCTTGAGTTATAACTACAACCCTAATTTTTCTTGCTCCAAAAATTCTAAAATTATTCCAACTTATAGTCCTTCCTAAGAAACCCTTAAGTCCAGGAGATTCGCTCCAAATACCTCTCTTTAGTCCACCAAATAAATCCTCCAAGTTTCTGTCCAGAACTGATTTCTGGTAAAATTTGCACTATAAAGTTTTTCCTTCTGCCAAACCAACTCCACCATCAACTTTTTCATCCAATGAGACATTATCCTGCCAATTCTCACGTCCAAAAAAATCCCCTAAATAGCCCTAGCATTCTATCAAACAGATGGTGGGCATGGTAGAAACATTGCTCCATTCAAAACTGCATTAGGAACTTGATCCTCTTGCCAAACCACCATGTCCACCAGCTTTGCCATCCACAGTATCCCACTCCTGTTAAGTCTCTCTTGCAACAAGCCCCTCTAGGGTCCTCTGGCATTACGTCGAGCACCCTGGGTGCGCGCACAGAGCATAGCCAGAGCACGGCTATTACAGACCGCGACATCGCTCTGGCACCGCGCCTCCATTGCCTCCCCGGGCTTTCCCCACCCCCAGCTAGAGCCCGCCGACTCCCCGCAACCTCACCGACACCTCCTCTTGTCGCCTGGCACCGGCCAGCGCCGACAACCACTGACCCGAGCCGCCACCGTCATCTCCCACTCGGGCACGGCACCACCGAGACACGTGTCTTGCCCACAGGCCGCCAGATACCCCCTGAGCTTATCCACGACGCACCAACCCCGCCAACTACCTTGCCGACCACTCCACCGCTCCTCACCGGCCTCAACTGCCACCATCAATGGCCGCCACGATGAACCGCCTTTGGGAGCCGCGGGAGCCGACGTCCGCCTCCTATAAAAGCCACCCTGAGGCTAGCTGCGAGGTCACAACCCCCTCTTGACCTCCTCCATCAACCCCTCGAGGCCTCAGTGGAGCTCGGGAGAGCCTTCTTCCCCGCCTCCGGCCGAAGCCACCGCCACCGCCCCTCGGTCGATTCCAGCGCCACCTGAGCCTCTCCCTCCTCACTATCTTCACCAGAGGCTTCCTCCCACCCCCACGAATCCATCCCCACCCTCAATTTTGCACGGGACTAGCCACGGGCAAAATCCTTCTTTCGACCGACACCGCCGTCCATTGAGAACCTCGCCGCCGGTGACTCGGTGATCCCCGGTGGTCAAGACGCAGCTCACTGGGCTCGTCTCGGTGAGAGGATCACGCTGGTGATCTCATCTCCCCTTGGGGCGCCGCCGTTCGCCGGCCATGGCCACCGGCGCAGCCGCCTCTGCTCTGGCGCGAGGGAGAAGGGCGGGGTGGACCGGTCAAACATGACAGGTGGGCCCGCGGGACCCACCGCCAGTGACCTGAGGTCGCGGCTGAGTCGGATAAGTGGTAACGCATTCGTGAGAATACGTTTTCTCCACTCAAAAGCATACTACGCGAATACATCTTCGACGTCGTCAGCGCTCCCGTGCGGCCGAGTGGCTGGGCCTGGCCCAGTGGCGTCAGACGGCTAAATAGCGCTCAGGGCGCGCTTCTGTCCTTTTCCTTTTTTTTTCTTTTCCAGCAAATTCCAAATAATCACACAGCAACCATTTCACAACCAAAATTGATGATTCAAATTTCTGCATACTCCTAAAATCATGCTCTATTAATCCAGCTAGGGTGAACATTTTTCCTAAGCCTTGTCTCTGCTGGATTTATTAAATAGCCCATTTCTTCTTTTATTCTAGCTTAGAAATTCCCTAGGAAAATCATCTGAACTCCAAATAATTTGATTCTTTGTCTGAAATTCACCATTTTTCATCTAGTTTATTTTAGTATTTATTTTAAAATTTTCCAAACAACTTTTTGGTACTGTTTTCATATTGAGTAGTAATTGGAATATTTTGAAAATAGGGAAATGGAGGGAAGATAAAATTTTCAAAGTTTTGGAGTGCACCAACACTTCTGCATGCTCAAGGCAAGCATCTTGAACACTTGATATGGTGAATGTTTGGTAGTAGCTAGCTAGAATATTTGAATCATGGTTATGATAATTTTTAATGGAATTTGCATATTGCTATTTTTACATGCCTGATCCATGGCTATTTTGTTATCCTCTTTTAAACATGAAGTATGAGTGAGTATGGTTATTTTCACTTGCCATATATGCTGGTGTTGGTCCGGACTAATTTGCAGGAAAGAATCAGTCACGAGAAAAGTGACCGTGAGACTGAAATCTCATTGAGACAAGAATGATTAGTAAGGGCATGTTGGGACATGCCAGTTGGTGACCCTGTTGGGTACTACCAAGGAAATGTATTGTGCTAACCACTGCAGGAAAACTTAAACCTCCTGAGTCAACCATAGATCGAGTCTTGTCATCGGTAACCCCCATACTTGATTCGTGCTACCACTTGTCCCTGCCACAGGTAGGGTACGGTTCAGTAAGTTGTTAACCCCTTTCCCTGCACACACCGTACAGAGAGGCCGCGATGAAGGTTTCCAGGTACCGGTTATAATGCCAGTCATCGGGTCAGGGGGCATGGGTGTATCCGGCTGGGCCAAGAGGGGGGCACCCCTTGTAATCCGTGCGTATTAATAGTGATCCCATCCTATTCGAGACGATGGTCTCCCCGTCTTAGAGTTTTTCTTGAATGATGCTTTGGGTGATTCCTGGCATCCAGAAAGTTAATCTGGTGTGTGCTGGTTAGGTGTGTTTTCAACCCAAAGACCGTAATGGGAATTAGTCAGCGTCTCGGTGCTGACTAAAGAAATCCTTTACTTGTGGGTAAAGAGTACACCCTCTGTAGAGTTATATCTATACGAATAGCCGTGTCCGCGGTTAAGGACTACAGTCTGGGTTGGTCAAGTGTCGGTCTTAGTGTCGGTCTCTGGAGGAAATAATTAAATCGATCATGATTCATTTTTGCAGGATAATCATTGTCACTACTGATGCTATCATGAATATTATTGTCAGCATGAATATTATTGTGGACTAACCTTTTCTTCTATGTGAAATTCTGAGTATCACTTGGGATGGCTAGACCACCTGGATACTCAGTTTTATTTTATTTTCTGGGTATCACTTGGGATGGCTAGTCCACCTGGGTACTCACTTTTATTTTTCTGGGTATCACTTGGGATGGCTAGTCCACCTGGATACTCATTTCTGTTCAAGACCTCTCGAGGCGTCGCTTTCAGACACCCGTTTGGCATTTCTTTTCAAGACCTCTCGAGGCGTCGCTTTTAGACACCCGTTTGGCATTTCTTTTCAAGACCTCTCGAGGCGTCGCTTTTAGACACCTGTTTGGCATTTCTTTTCAAGACCTCTCGAGGTGTCGCTTTCAGACACCCGTTTGGTGTTTTTCTTGGAATTCCTCGGGCGGTCCAGCGCTCGATGTTCCATTTTATTTTTCTTGGTTCATTACTAACAGGTTATATTTATTCATCCGCAATGTATTAATATTTATCATGCCATGCTTTACTATCAGTCAGCATATGCATATAGTTTAGTCCATCATGATCATATGCACTCCGCTACATTCGGTATATCTTTTGTTCATGAGGTTTGCGAGTACATTCCAACGTACTCACTGGCTTGTGCCTGGCTATTTAATTGGCCAGGTCAGGATTTCGACGAGGAGTACTACAACGCCGTCCATGCGGACTAGGAGCCTAAGATAGCAGCCACGCGAGATAGGAATTATCCGTGTCAGCTGTTCCTGTGGGAATGGAACCCCATCGGCATTGAAGAACCATGAGTCGCTTCCGTCACCCGTCACCAGAAATCATTGTTGTATCACTATACCTTTATGGTCTTGTAACCAATTCTTGTAATTGCTTGGTAATCTGTAACAAGGACGTGTCCACCATTAACAGTAATCCTGGGGCTGGTGACGACACGAGGGGTTAATTTCTGGGATATCGTGTTCCGGAAATCCGGCCCCGACAATGGAAATGCCCAACTTACTGTTATCGGTTACCAACTAACTCTTCTCCGGGTTCACATCATGACCCCCGGAGCACTCGTGACCCATCGGTCACGTCTGAGCTTACGATGAGTTCTTCCATCATTAATGTTGACCACACAGTGTGACCTAGTGCAGACTGTGTCCAATACCGTGGACGCGGCTATTCGAATAGATTCTTACACTCTGCAGAGGTTGCGCACTTTACGCACACCATGGACATTCGTCCAACAAAACTTGCCTAACCCGTGAGTCCTCTATCGTACCACCGACAATCATTCCCCTTCCGGGTCATGCCCTGGGTGGCCCCTGTGTCACTCCTGACACCTGCCACCATCGTGCCCAGACTAAACTGTCCCAAACGGGGACGCCGGCAAATAACTTAACTTGGGCTCACAAGGTTATCGTCGCCTACCTGATCAGGGTAGCATGCACGCATAACCTTCCCTCTTTGGTGGTACCGGTAAAAGAGCATGAGGTTAGACCAAGTCAAGGCCGTCCCATTCCGGCATATTTGGCTGCACGGGTAAGTCCGGGTCGGTGGCACTTGATCAACCGACAAATTTAGGTTTTAGTTAATAACATAACATGCAACAGACAATGTTATCTTATTATACTTGCTATTGTTTACCATGACATGAAACAATATGAGCTAGGTTATTTTTATCTTTAATTAAATTCATTCAAAAAGGATTCAATATAGAGCCAACACTATTGTAATGCCTTATGCAATGGGTGACGTGGCTTGCCTTGCTCAAGTGGAGTGTCAACAAACTCCTGGTCTTCAATACCAAAGCAATTTCCTTCTGAAAATATCTTTAAATAGCAAAAGAAAATGTCACATAAAGCATTTCTACTGGCCAAAAATTCTGTACATATTGGAAAAATACCAACTTTTGCCAGAAAATAAAGGGGCTCAAGACAAAACCATTGCAAAAAGAATCAATTGATTTGGACTTGTGGTTTAAAAACTAGAGCTGGTCAACGTTTCTGGTCAAACTGGAATAAAAACAGAAAATAGAAAAAACCTGGGAGGGCCACGTCGAAGGCGTAAAATGCCAGGGCGCCTCGACTTATGCCGCTTCGGGCGTGGGAGAGATAGGCTGACAGGTGGGGTCAGGCTGTCTGATTTAAAAGAAAAAGGAGGGGAACAGAAGGAGGGCGGCTCACCGGCGGTGGTTGCCGGCGACAGAGATGGCGGCGATGTCGGGAGACGGCGGGGATGGATCGGCCAGTCGATGGCGGTCCTCCCCGTACCCGTAGTTTCTCTGGAGGTTGTCGGACGGCGTCGCCCCTTCCTCTCCGGCGGTGGCTGGCTTCAGTGGTCGTCGAAAACGGCGAATCCGGCAGCATCTCGGTCGGGAAAGGGGTCAGGGAGGACTAGGGAGGCTTGCTGGGCTCGAGGGTGGAGTCGGTCGAGGCTAGGGTGGAGTGGTGCATGCTGGCGCAGAGTGGGGGTCGGGCGGCGGGGTTCTGGCCGGAGCGGAGGGAGACGAGCTCCCGGCCCTCACTGGGGCGCTCTGGAGGCGATTGGATGATGGTGGAGTGGGGTGGTGAGGTGCGGAGATGCCGGGCAGGGCCTTTTATAGGCGGACGGGATCGACAGTGGCTACAAGCCGCCATGGCCTTGCTGGTGGAGCAAGGACGGCGAGCTGGCTATCGCGGGGCGGGGTGAGGTGATGGAGCAGTGAAGGGGAGTTAATGCGCAAAGCGACGGCACGCGGGGAAGCCTCCAGCCAGCTCAGCCGCTGTACTGCCACTATGCCGCCCATGGCGCACGGTGGCCGTATCCGGCGAGCTCGCTGCCGGCGAGGGGGAAGGGTCTAGAGGGTTTACGTGGGTGGTGGACAGGTTGTCGGCGCGAACGGATGAAGTACGGTGACGCGGGTGTCTTGCTCCGACGAGACCCGTGCCTGGCGGCGCCCAGAGCGCGTGTATGGCAGCGCCGGTCGCGTGGTCACCGCGTGCACAGGCACACGCGGTGCAAGCTGGCCTGCCAAACCATGTCTGGTGTGCCGACCCTAGGCCCCGTAGTCTCCCCGTGTAACTGGCATGGCTATAGATAGCCTGAGATGAGTGGTAGCATCAGACATAGTTTCTGGTCAGAAACTTCAGAGAGATCCAGAGAGAAGATGAGCTGTGGGTCGAGCCAAATGATTTGTCTAGGGTGTTCTAGGTTGCAAGGACTACATGCTGCAGGAGTTTCAGGAATTTTTGCAAAGTTTTGAGCATGGTTCATGTGCAAACAACAATCTGGTCTAGAAACTTGTTGAGGATGATGCACTCACATGGATGCACTCCTGGAGGTGAAATTTGGTGTTTGGGGGTTATTTGGTGATGGCAAGATGCTATAAAAATTTCAAATCCAATGGACACTTCTAGTTGGTACTTCCTTCACAAAGGTTTGAAATGACCAGAGGCTTGTCAGAATAACTTTGCTGAAAATTGCACTGGACTGTAAGATATTTTTGGATATTGTGGAAAGATATGGCTCCTAGTATCTCAGAGATTAATCTGGGAATTTTCTGAGGCATGAAGATATAGGTTGCTTCACAAAGGCCAATTTTGTCCAGAGAATAAAAGGAATTTTCTGGGCAAAATTTTGTACTGCACAATAAAATATTTTTGGGTATTGTGGGAGTAGATGTCAAGAAGGTGTGGTATTAATTTGGGAATTTTTTGATCAGCAGAGCTATAGGTTGCTTCACAACCCATAGTGAAAATAGGCATTTCCCAAGGAGAAAATGAATTATTTTGGAGGAATAAAAATTAGAGTTTAGGTCAAAGGGTGTGAGACAAGATATTGGCAAGGTGTTGAGGGTGTTGGATCATTTAGAAATAAATTCAAAGAATCCTTAAGTCCAAAGTCAATGAACTAGTTTGAAATTCACTCAAAAAAGCAAACAAAACCGGAAAAATATTTGCAAAGAAAAAGTGGCCAAAACCAGGGTGTCATACTACCTTTCTTGGGCATTGAAGGTCGACAAGATATTTTGTCTTCACAATTACGAAGAGGAAAAGAAGATCGCCATGGAATCTCTAGAGTTCCAAGACTATGTTCTCATTTGGTGGGAGCAAGTGATCGAGCAACGTCAAGAGAAGGGCGTGCCACCCATCACGACATGGAATCAAATGAAGGATGTCATGCATGCGAGCTCGTTTTTTGCATACACACTATAGCCGTGACCTCTTCAAGAAACTACAACTCCTCAAGCAAGGAACCAAGTCGGTTGAAGAATACTACCAATAATGGAAATTGCCATGATACAAGCCAACGTCAAGGAAGATGATGAACAAACTATGGCGCGTTTCTTGAATGGTCTCAACTATCCAATAAAGAAAATTGCGGAATTCCAACTGTACTCCAACCTCCTCAAGCTAGTGCATCAAGCTACCAAAGCGGAGCGACAAGTACAAGAGGACTACAAGTCCTCCAAGTACTCTTCCAAGACCTACGGTTCATACACTCAAGTCTCAACGACGACGACACCTCCTACAACGACTAGAGCTACACCAACTACCCGTGACAAGTCAAGCTCCAAGCAACCTTCATCATCTTCGAGTTGTCATACTTCAAGTACATCCAAGCCAAGGCCTTCGTCATCGACTCCTACACCGGATACTACCACCAAGACGAGTGCAATACAATGTTTCAAGTGCAAGGGCTGAGGCCACAAGTCATTTGAGTGCCCCACAAGGCGCACCATGATCGCCAATGATGACGACTGTCGCGGAAACGAACACCTATGGGACCGAAGGATCCCTTTACGGTTCGGCAGGGGAGAAAGGACAGTACAAAGAGCGGAACCGACGATCAACGCGAGGGGATTTTACCCAGGTTCAGGCCGCTCGGAAGCGTAAAACCCTACTCCTGCTTGGTTGTATTACTGTGGATGTTCTTGGCCAAGTTCCGGGAGCTACAGTAGCAGCTACGCATGCAGAACGGGTCCAATGTCTCCTCTTCTCCCCCCCCTATAGCTACGCCTTGGGCCTCCTTTTCTATGTCCAAGGGGTCTCCAACAGTGGCGAAGTACAAGAGGTGTAAAGTATCTACAGTATCTCATGATTAGCAGTATCTCATGATTACTACTGACACCCTAGGACAAACGTCCTAGGACAAGCGTCTTAGGACAAGACGCATTCAATGCTCTGAACAGGTGTCCCTGCCTTTCTTGGGGATGGGAAGAAGGACTCGTCCCATCAGCACCACTTAACCCCTTCTGCGGCCAGCGCCGTGACACGCAACCAGGAGGACAAGCCCTAACCGACAGGCCGGTCGCTGCGCTGGAGCGGCGGCACTGTGCTGAAGCGGTGGGATCTTGCCGGGTGCTGATCTTGCCGGGGGCTGATCTTGCCGGGGCTCGACGGGCCAGTCCGGCAAGATCTTGCCGGACGCCCAGCCTTCGGTCTTCTGATCTTCAGCTTTAACGCCTTCTTGATATCTTGCATCTGTCTCCAGCCGTCCTCCGGTAGGCCTTGCTGCAGGTATGGCTACAACTGTCCGTGCACAAGTACGGGGTACTAAAGGACCCGATCTTTAGTACACCGACAGGAGCCCCCGGGCCTAGGCCATACACGGGTGCGAGGCGTTGTTGGGCTAGGCCCAAAACAGTGCACGGGCACGCGTGGCAGGAGTTACTGTCATAATCTTCTCATTTACTGCGCCCTCCCACGATGCGTGTTGAATGCAGAACGTGGGGGACGTGCGCGGAATGACCGCAGCCTCCGCTCCATCCCCATAAAAAGGAAACCGCAGGGGCGCTGCTCATTTACCTCTTCTTCAATCTAGGAACCGCCGTCGTCTTCCTCCTTGAGCCTGAAACCGAGCCTCCTCCATTCTTCCGCCAAACGCATGCCCTCGCCACCTTCGGACTCTGCTTCCACTGCCGCCATGCTGCCCAAAGCAGGCAAGGGCAAAATGGCGAAAGCCGCCGGCTCAGCCGCAGGAGCAGATGAAGGGGATCTGGTGCGGATGCGGAGAGAGCGCGCCGTCTTCGACCCGACGCTTGACGGGCGCACCTTGATTACTCAGTACAGGTGCGTATGGGGGAAGGAGACAAATGGCCATCCCAAAACTCACGCGATTTCGGCTTCCACCGGGGGCGGCGCGAATGGATACCCTTTCTTCGCCGCTTATTTTTACTGCGGGCTCTGTCCTCCTTTTTCCGACTTCTTCGTCGACATCATGTACACGTACGGGTTCCGCCTTTTGGATTTTACGCCGAACGCCGTAACGTGCATGTCTGTCTTTGCGCATCTTTGCGAAAACTTTGCCGGAGTGGTCCCCAACACAGCCCTCTTCCGCCACTACTTCATCCCCCGCATCGAGGCAGGAGACGCCCTCTCTAGATCTATCACTTGGATTCCGAGGGCACGGAACAAGGATATATACCCAGGGGGTCTCTACCCAAGAAGTGGGAGGAGTGGCAATCCGAGTGGTGCTGGATTCAGGAGGAAGATCCCCAGCCGTTCTGCGTGCCCCGGCAAAGGAAGGTGGCCCATGGTGAGAATTGGAGCGACCTCGACCCTGAAGACGAGAAGCTCACGATTGCAATCACCAGGATCCACCGCCTGAAGGCTGCCGGGCTCACGATTGAAATGGTTGGCGCAGATTTCCTTCGCCGGCGCATCGCCCCTCTGCACAATAAGGGAAGGCCAGCCTGGGACTTCAAGAACGCAGCAGATATCATGAGGCTGCGCCCTGGCTTGAATCACAATTTCACGGTCTTGCAGCACATGTATCTCTGCCACAAGCTGTTCAGGCCTGACGGGAGGTATGCGTTGCCGTCTGGAATTGTCCCTCTGTGCAACAACTCTGCCCTGAGCTCCATCATTGCTATGATGCCAGTGTGCAACGCCCACGGCCTTGACGGGACTTGGGTAGAGCCGCCTCCAGAGCAAGTGCAGGAGTTCTTTGATAACTTGTCGGAGAGGGCCATCCGGAAAGATTCCAACCTTATCCGTCCCACCACTGAGGGAGAAATAGCTTACATTGCCAGCAGGGTGGAAGAGGCGAAACTTGCCGCAGAGGCCGGCGACTTTGGCTTCACGGGAGAAGACACCAGTGAAGACGAGACGGCGCCAGAGGAGACCTCTTCGGAGCAAGAGGAAGTTGCCGGGGAGCAGAGCGGCATGGTTGCCGGGGGCTCTACCGTCGAGGGCGCAACCGAGGAGCAGCCGCACAAGGAGCCCCCAGCTCCATGGGAGAAAAAGCGCGTTCTTCGGAAAGCCAGCTCCGGCGCCCGAGCGAGTCAGCCTCCCTCAGGGGACGAGGTCCCCGGCAAGAAGGCGGCCGGCGAGGCCGTGCAGCGGCAAGAGGCCCAACAACCGCCTGTGCGACGTACGACACGCTCGACCGCAGCACAAACTGGTGCGGCGGGAGCGCCCCATACGACGGCACCAGCGGCTGGAGCAGCAGGGTTGCAGCAACCTACTGCTTCCGCTGCAGCCTAGCGCGCCAGGTCTCCTTCTCCACCTCCTCGCCCAGGTGCCGAAGCGGAAGTCGTCTTCGACCTCTCTGCCTTGGAATCCGACGAAGAAGAGTAGGGACCTTGCCGCACCTTGTAATTCCCGTATTTTCATATTTACTTGACTAATTTACTTTGGCTTGTCTCCACAGAGATGCAGAAACCTTGGCGCAAAGGATGGCGAAGAGGGCGAAGACCTCAACGGGCGACGAACCGCCGGCGAGCACCTCAGGTGCGCCAGAAACGATCAACATCAGCCCGGAGTCGAGCCCTCAACGCAGTCCTCTACGCAGTCCCCGGCGCAGCCCCCAGCGTGAGTCCGTTATGCACTTTCCGCTGGCAAGTGCCGGGGTGCGTATCTTCACTGCTGACATCTCCGGGCGTGCAGGAGCGGAGCGGCAACAAGGAGCACCAACGGGAACCGTCCCTGATGCGCCGCCGCCATCGACTACCCTGCCCAGAAATGAGCCTCCGGCAAGCGAGCTTAATCGCGATGGAGAAGAGCCGGTGAGCACTGGCTCCGGCAACCCTCCTCAACAGCTCGCCGCAGGTAAACCGCTCGCCTCAGAGTACTTGCTATTTTGTTTTTCGCTCTCTTTTTGTCTTCTTGAACTTCAATCTTGGTATCACCTTGCTTCCCTTCCTGGGCTTCCAGATTTCCTCTTGGCGGAACCCATGGATGTCGAAACCGTCATCGAGGAGACCGCCAGGGAAGCTGCCGCCGAGGCCGACAGGGTCACAGCGGACGAGGCCGCCAAGGCCGCACAGGAAGAGACCGCCAAGAAGCCTGCTGAGGGGACCGGCAAGGAGACCGACGACCGTACCGACGACATTCCTGCCGCGGGAGCGCCTGGCGCTACACCGGTCACGGAGCCCCCAGCTGCCGGTGAAGATCAACCGTCAACATCTGACGTGCCCCCGTCAAGCAGCTACTTCAAGGTCGGTGACAACCTGTTCGGCAGCATGCCAGGGACGGCAAGCACTGGGGTGCCGATGGAAGGAGAAACTCTGGATGGAGACGTCGTCGCCGCCGCCAGCAGCAGTGAACCCACGGAAGAGCAGCTACTCCAAGCCGTGCACGACAACTATCAGAAGCTCCAGGCACTCTACCGCGCCTGGAAGGATAAGCTGGATTCCAGGGCAGCGGTTGTTGACGCAGCAGAGGCGGACTTCCAAAAGCGCGTCGAGGAGATGCAGGCTTGGTATGCTGAGGCCTTCCAAGAGCTGAAGACTGCTCGGGAACAGCTGAGCGAGAACTGGAACGACCTCCTCCTGAAGCAATCTGATGCCGAGAAGGCACAGGAGGAGGCTGCACTGCAGGCCGCCGCAGTAGAAGCCCGCCTGACGGAGCGCCGCATCGGGCTCGATGCTCACGAAGAGGACCTTACTGCTCGCGAGGAGGCACTTGCCGCCAAGCTCCGCAGCAAGGACGAGGAGATCGAGAAACTTGTCGCGCAGCGGACCCAGGAGCTAGAGCAGAAACACATGGAGACGCTCGGAGCTCTGACTGAAGATCACGCCGGCAAACTGAAGGAAGCCGTCGATGCTGCCGGAGCTGCAGAGGCCGCCAAGAGCTTGCTGGAGGGGAAGGTGAATAAGCTAGAGGCTGATCTCGAGGATCACGGCAAGAAGGTCTCGACACTCGAAGCCGAAAGAGACAAAGCTCTTCACAGCTTGATGGAGGCACAAGTTGCCGCATCCGAGAAGACTCAACAGCTCACCTCTGCCAAGGAATCCATCGTTGGTCTGGAGCAGAAGCTGACCACGCTGAGGGAGACCCTTGAGACCGCCAGGGGTCGGGAGAAGACCTTGACCAAAGACCTCCACAATGAACAGGAGCTGCTCAAGAGTGCTGCCGCCACACACAACGACTATGTGGCAGGCGTGCAGATCTGGACTGAGAAGCTCATCGACGTTGCAGAGAAGCTTGCCGCGCAACTGTCCATCATGGGTCTGCAAGGCTTCAGGTACTCTTCTGACGATAGGGTGTCCACAAGCGCCAGGCTGACCATGTTCTTTGACCGCCTGATCAAAGCCTTGGAGCAGCTTCACTCTGACCGAACATCCCAGCTGGCGGACGAATCCCGCAAGCTCTGCCAGGCCATCCTCCGCGAGGTGCTGGTCAAGGTTGTGCACAAGAACCCCGGCATCAACCTCTCCAACGTCTTCAAACGCTTGCCGAAGGATGCGGACGTCAAGGCACTCGAAGAGCTTGTCGTGGCCATCATTGACAGGGTGAGCCAAGTCAAGAGGGTCGAAGGCGATCGCCGGGATTAGCTGTTTCTCTTCTCATCTTGTCGTCACCGCTCCATGCCAAAGACAATTTATCTTTAGTTAGAAACGCGGCAACTATCGATGTAATATAACTTGCCATGTCTGGATTAATGTATGCTATTCCCTCGTCTGATTTCTTTCTGTACAGCTGTAACCTACGCTTATGCTGGGAACTTGCCAGTGCGTACCCCCGCGAGCGCTGGGTTCGGGACTTCAGCAGCATGCTGGAGGCGCAGCTACTGGCAAGAAACCTTGACGTTTTTAGTGCAGCCACCTAAACTGTTGAGCGGACTCGAAACAGAGTAAGGGCGCGACCGATCATGACGAGGTTCCATCGCGTGCGGGTTTACCATACAAAAGTCGAAATCGTTCAAGGGAAATAGCCTTACAATAAAGATTCTGCTTAAAGGGTTCTGCAACTTAGCTTTTCGTTGCTGTTCTTCTTCTTCTTCCAGCAAGATGTCAACCTTGAACGTCGCCTGTCGGTATCCATACCATCTTCCTCCCCCGGAAAACTTGCACGCGAGGGAAGCTTCTATCCTTATGAGAAAAAGAAAGAAGAGAAAATATGGAACCTTGGCGGTTCGTTAGCTCTCACCGGAAGCAAGCGCAATACAATATCTCAGATAAGCATGCATATAAAATGACATGAAATCAACAAGGATTGTAAAACACTTAGCTTTATTTAACTATGCACAGGGTCTGCGCCTGGTTTTGTACAAAGGATTACATGCTGCATCGGCAAGACTTGTACAAAAGGTGGTTGCCGGGAGCGTTTCTGCGGCAAGAACCCAAGGTTCTGCGCGAAACTGCTGCTAACCGGCAACCGCGCCTTACGGGTAGAACTTGCGAAGATGTTCGATATTCCAGGAGTTGCTCACTGGTACGCCATCTTCGGTCTCCAGGCGGACAGCGCCAGGCCTGGTGACTCGTACTACCCGATAAGGGCCTTCCCACTTCGGCGTCAACTTGTTGGAATTCTTGGCCGACTGAACGCGCCGAAGAACAAGGTCGCCTTCCTCAAGACTCTGGGCATGAACCTTGCGGCTATGATAGCGGCGCAAAGCTTGCTGGTAGCGTGCAGCACGCACAACAGCCCAAAGACGGTCTTCCTCAAGGAGCACAGCGTCATCTTGCTGTAGCTGCTCTTGCTCGAGCTCATCATAAGCGAGCACTCGAGGTGACCCGTATATGAGTTCCGTGGGGAGAACTGCTTCAGCCCCGTAGACCAGGGCGAAGGGAGTCTGGCCGGTAGCTCGATTTGGTGTCATTCTGATTGACCAAAGAACCGCCGGCAGCTCATCAATCCAGTGTCTTCCGCACTTGCGCAGCCTGTCGAAAGTTCTCGTCCTGAGACCGCGCAACACTTCAGCATTTGCCCTCTCCGCTTGGCCGTTGCTTCTCGGGTGAGCGACGGAGGCAAAGAAAATCTTGCCGCCAAGGTCTTGGACGTACTGCCTGAAGGTGCGACTCGTGAACCGCGTACCGTTATCGGTGATGATCTTGTTCGGCACACCGAACCGGCACACTATTCCCTTGAAGAACTTGACCGCTGACTGTGCTGTCACCTTTCTCACTGCTTCCATTTCCGGCCACTTCGTGAACTTGTCGATAGCAACGTACAAGTACTCGAAGCCCCCGGCAGCGCGGGGGAAAGGACCCAGTATGTCGAGCCCCCAGACCGAGAAGGGCCAGGAAAGAGGGATTGTCTGAAGAGCTTGAGCTGGCTGATGAAGTTGCTTTGAATGGAACTGGCACGCTTCACACTTGGTTACTAGTGCAGTTGCATCCTGGAGGGCAGTGGGCCAGAAAAAACCTTGCCGGAATGCCTTGCCGACAAGAGCTCTCGAGCCTATGTGGGAGCCACATATGCCTCCATGAATCTCTGCCAACAGCTCTAGTCCATCCTCCCGAGGAATGCACTTCAATTTCACACCGTTGGGTCTCTTTCTGTACAGGACGTCGTCGATGAACTGGTACATACTAGACTAACGGGCTACTTTCTCCGCTTCTTCCTGTTCCTCTGGGAGTTCTCCTGTCTGAAGGAAATGAACTATGCGCTGTGCCCATGCCGGAGCCTGTGGTTCGACGGCAAGGACTAAAGGCATCTCTTCGGCCGCGGGAGCGCTTGCTTCAGCGGCAAGAACCTGAGGTTCTGCGCAAAGCTGCTGCTCACCGGCAACCGGCATATCCTCAGCTGCGGGGGCGCGTACTTCTGCGGCAAGAACCTGAGGCTCTGCGCGAAGCCGCTGCTCACTGGCAACCGCGTCGTTCCCGGCAACTTCCTTGGCGGCGGCTTCTGGAAGCTCTGCCGGGAAGTACTTGCCGGTACTTAACTTCCTTCTCTTGTCCGGCCTCGTCGGTGGTGTTATGGATGGCTGAGTCAGGCGGAGCACAAAAGTTCCTGGTTCCACAGGTAACTTAAGGGCAGCACGCTTCGACAGGTCGTCAGCAATGCAGTTTTCTGCTCGAGGAACATGCTCTGTTTGCAAACCGTCAAAACGCTCCTCCAGCCTTCTCACTTCATCGACATAAGCTTCCATCAACGGGCTCTGGTAATCCTTGTTGACTTGCCTGACGACAAGCTGGGAATCACCTCTGACGATGAGCTTCTTGATCCCAAAGTCTGCCGCGATCCTGAGACCGGCAAGCAGTCCTTCATACTCTGCGGTGTTGTTCGTTGATCTCTCCCGGGGAAAGTGCATCTGAATCACGTACTTGAGGTGCTCTCCGGTGGGTGCGACAAGCAGCACGCCAGCACCAGCGCCTTGCAGAGAAAAAGCCCCATCAAAGTACATAATCCATTCGCGATCTGTTTCCTTGCCGGGGACAACCAACTCTTGAACTTCTTCGTCTGGTGTTGGTGTCCACTCTGCAATGAACTCTGCCAAGGCTCTGCTCTGAATAGTTGAAGTGCTTTCAAACTTGAGGCCAAAGCATGACAGCTCCAACGCCCACTCCACAATCCTGCCGGTTGCATCTGGATTCCGCAAGATCCGTTGCAGTGGAAAGCGAGTGACGACGGTAATCTCATGTGCTTGGAAGTAATGGCACAGCTTCCTCGAGGCCATAAGGAGGCCGAAGAGCAGCTTTTGCACACCAGAATATCTTGACCAAGCCCCCTGCAAAAGGGAGCTGACAAAATAGACTGGGCGCTGCACCATCTTCTTCTTCTGCACTGCTTCACTTGACTGCGCGAGCT
Source organism: Elymus sibiricus (assembly GCA_039707655.1). NCBI lineage: Eukaryota > Viridiplantae > Streptophyta > Magnoliopsida > Poales > Poaceae > Elymus > Elymus sibiricus. The sequence continues at coordinate 205,852,160 of CM077668.1, forward strand.
CTGTCTTGTCGGCACCAGACTCTACCGGGAATGGTCCTGGCTTGTCGCTTGACGGGCTCGCCGCTACCGCTGCCTCTTCATCTGCTTCTCTCTGCGCCACTAGCGCAACACTAACCACTTGATTCGTTGCCGCTAGATATAGTAGCAACGGCTCTTGTGGCCTAGGTGCGACCAGTGTCGGCGGAGAGGAGAGGTAACTTTTCAAGTCCTGCAGCGCTGCCTCCGCTTCCGGAGTCCATTTCATTGGTCCTGCCTTCTTCAAGATTTTGAAAAAAGGCAGGGCGCGCTCAGCAGACTTGGAGATGAACCTGCTCAGAGCAGCAACGCAGCCGGCAAGTCGGCGCACATCTTTGACACGTCTTGGTGCTTCAATTTGCTCAATTGCCTTGATCTTGTCGGGATTGGCTTCAATTCCACGCTGAGATACAAAGAACCCGAGAAGCTTGCCGGATGGAACGCCAAACACGCACTTCTCGGGATTGAGCTTCAGATTGATCCTGCGCAGATTTGCAAACGTCTCTTCTAAGTCCTGAACGAGAGTTGCCTTGTCCTTGGTCTTGACCACTATGTCGTCCATATAGGCTTCCATATTTCTATGCAGCTAGGTCTCGAAACCAATCTGGACAGCTCTTGCGAAGGTCGAACCAGCACTTTTCAACCCGAAAGGCATACGTATGAAGCAATACGTGCCACATGGGGTGATAAATGCGGTTTTCTCTTCGTCTTCTTTGGACATGAAAATCTGATGGTAGCCTGAATATGCGTCAAGGAATGACAGCAAATCACAGTCAGCAGTGGAGTCCACAATCTGGTCGATGCGCGGCAAGGGAAAAGGATCTTTTGGACAGGCTCTATTGATATCAGTATAGTCGATACATAGCCTCCATTTTCCATTCGCCTTGTGCACTACAACTGGATTGGCCAACCATGTCGGATGAAGGACTCCTCTAACCAGACCTGCTGCTTCAAGCTTTCTGATTTCTTCGGCGATAAACTCTTGCCGCTCCAAGGCCTGCTTCCTGATCTTCTGCTTGACGGGCCGCGCATGAGGGCAGACAGCAAGGTGGTGCTCAATTACCTCCCTGGGAACATCGGGGATATCAGATGGTTGCCATGCAAACACATCGATATTCGCCCGCAGGAAGGCAACAAGCGCGCTTTCCTATTTGTCATCAAGGGTGGAACTTATGGTGAAAGTTCCTCCCATACCATCCTCCTTGGCGGACACCTTCTTGGTCTCAGGTGGAGCAGCCCTGGATTTCTTGCTCCTGCCGGCAGAGCTCTCCGGCACGTCCTTAATGGGAGCGCAGCACTCCGAGGAAGTGCGCTTGCCGGAGTGGGTGCTAGAGGTCTTGCCGGGCTTCTTCTTCTTCCCGGGAGCTTCAGCGACAGGAGCAGGTGCCTTGGCGGCAGATGCTGCAACTGCCTCCCGGTAGAGTTTGTCGGTGCAGATAAGCGCATCCTTCTTGTCGGAGTGAATGGTGAGGACGCTCATCGTCCCGGGCATCTTCAGCACGTTATAGGCATATTGCGATGCCGCCATGAACTTGGCCAGCGCCGGGCGACCAAGAATCCCATTATAGGGTAATGGAATCTTGGCGACGTCGAAGACGATTTTCTCTGTCCTGAAGTTCAACTCGCTGCCAAACGTCACTGGCAGGGTGATCTTGCCCTTCGGCTGGTTCCTTCCCGGATTGACCCCTTGGAATGAGCCTGTTTCCTCGAGGTCTTCGTCGGGAATTTGCAATCTCTTGATCACATCGGGCGAAATCAGGTTTAGGCCGGCCCCACCGTCAACTAACATTTTTGTCACCTGGAGGTTGCGGATGGTTGGTGAAACCAACAACGGCAAGCACCCGACCGCAGTTGTGCGATCAGGGTGGTCCTCGGCGTCAAAAACGATAGGCGTGCGGGACCACCTCAGTGGCTTCCGGGCGTCGAGCGAGGGCTCAGCTGCATTAATCTCGCGCGCCCACTGCTTGAGCTGGCGGTGAGAGGAATGCAACGAGGCGCCTCCGTCAACGCACATGGCCTCTGTCGCCTTCTGGAACTCGTGTTCGCTGGACTCGTCGCCCTCTGCATCATCATCATCATCCCCCTGCTTCTTGTCACGGCTTCGGGTGGGCCGGTCCTTCTGTTGCTTGACCTTGCCGCGGCGGCCTCCTCAACCGCGCCTCTTGCCGGACCCTTCAGCACCATCCTGGGCCCTCTCCTTGTCTCGCCTTTCGTACTCGGCTCTCTGCTTCTCGACAAGCTCCTCAACTTGCCGGCAGTTTTGGAGATCGTGGCCCTTGGTGCGGTGGATCTTGCAATACTGCTTGACAGAGCCTTCCGGCTTGTCGGCAACCGCCAAGGCCTGACACGTGGCGCACCCGGCAACTTCCTTGTCGGGGTCGTCAGTCTTGGCCTTCTTGGCGGTGCCGGGGTTGCCGAATCCCTCGACGGTAAGCACGGCCTTGCCCTTGCGCTTCCTGGCCTTCCGTCGGCCCTTCCTTGCCGGGGCAGCAGCGTCTTCGCTTTCGGAGTCGACTCCTGCGCCAGCGTTCTCGCCGGGGAGTCTCCTTCCTTCTTCTGCCCGAGCACATTTGTCAGCCAGAGCGTAAAGCTCGGCGACATCCCTGACCTTGTTCATCGCAAGCTCTTCCCGCATCTTGCGGTTGCGCACATTCTGATGGAAGGCGCTGATGACAGCGGCAGGATGAACGTCTGGAATGTTGTGCTGGATATGGCTGAACCTCTGGATGTACTTGCGCAAGGTTTCGCCATCCTTCTGGGGAATGATATGCAAGTCGCTTTCCTGTCCAGGAGCTTGGTGGCCGCCAGTAAAGGCGCCAACAAATTCATGACACAGATCTGCCCAGGAGGAAATGGAATTCTCCGGCAGATGCATCAACCACGACCTGACGTTGGGCTTCAGCACCAACGGGAAGTAGTTGGCGAGGATCTTGTCGTCTCGAGCCCCGGCAGCCTACACCGCAATGGTGTAGATGCTCAGGAACTCTGACGGATGAGTCTTGCCGTCGTACTTCTCCGGCACCTCCGGCTTGAAAGAGCGGGAGTTGGGCCACTGGACTCGCCGCAGCTCACGAGTAAACGCTGGACAGCCCACCTCGTAAGGCAGGCTACCAGGATACCCTGGTGCAGGCTCGTCGACAGTGGGTCCCGCGCGCTTGTCGGATTGGCGACGTGCTTCCCGTCGCCACTCGATGGTGGTTCGAGCGTCCTCCTTCTGCCATTCCCGAAGGATCAGACGCTGATCGCGGCGAACCCGTGGATCGGACGACGCCGTGGAATCGTCATCACGGGCGTCGACCCGCCGGGTTAGCGACCGCTCTTGACGTGGTGGAGGGGAGCGTATCATAGATGCATTGCCTCCGGTCTTCTCGCCATCAGCACGCACCGGCCCAGTAGACTGCCGCCGCGAAGGCTCCGCTTGCTGCGGCCTGTCGTTGTTAGCCAGACCGATGAGGCTCTGAATGGCAGCTCTCCACTCATCTAGCTTCTCCGCAGCGGGGGGAAGTCTAGGAGCAGCTGAGCTCGCGCCAACGCTTCTGCTGGTGTAGGCGGCGGCGAAAGATGTGAAGAGCGCGAGGTGCTCAGACTTCTAACTGGGTCAGAAGGAGCACCGTCACGGTCCTGCACCCGCGCGCGGCTTCCACCGGCATGTTGACATGGATCTCGGCCCCGCGCATCTAGAGAGTGATGCGCAGGGGTTTCCCCATGGGGACGCCTGGAACCACCGACGTCACGGTGCTGCACGTCGCGCGCGTCCTGAGAAGGTCGCGGTGCATGCGCTGGCATGGGTGTCTTGGAGGGCGCCGTCCCGCCCTTGGAGTTCGCTGCGCCACCCTTAGGTAGCACGGCTCCGTCCTTGGACCTGGCGCTCGCCTGGCTCGGATCGCCAGAACGTCGCGGAGGCTCAAGACCTCCACCTCCTCCACCAGCGTCCGCGCCATCACCCGTCTGCGCAGGTACGGGGAGGCTGGACGTGCGTGGATCAACCGCCGTAGCGCCCTTCTTCTTGGGAGCCATGGCGATGAAGATGATCAAGAACTGGCGCGCTGACCGCCAGATCGGGTTCGCGCAACCTTTCCCCCTACCTGGCGCGCCAAAGATGTCGCGGAAACGAACACCTATGGGACCGAAGTATCCCTTTACGGTTCGGCAGGGGAGAAAGGACAGTACAAAGAGCGGAACCGACGATCAACGCGAGAGGATTTTACCCAGGTTCGGGCCGCTCGGAAGCGTAAAACCCTACTCCTGCTTGGTTGTATTACTGTGGATGTTCTTGGCCAAGTTCCGGGAGCTACAGTAGCAGCTACGCATGCAGAACGGGTCCAATGTCTCCTCTTCTCCCCCCCTGTAGCTATGCCTTGGGCCTCCTTTTATATGTCCAAGGGGTCTCCAACAGTGGCGAAGTACAAGAGGTGTAAAGTATCTACAGTATCTCATGATTAGTAGTATCTCATGATTACTACTGACGCCCTAGGACAAACGTCCTAGGACAAGCGTCTTAGGACAAGACGCATTCAATGCTCTGAACAGGTGTCCCTGCCTTTCTTGGGGATGGGAAGAAGGACTCGTCCCATCAGCACCGCTTAACCCCTTCTGCGGCCAGCGCCGTGACACGCAACCAGGAGGACAAGCCCTAAACGACAGGCCGGTCGCTGCGCTGGAGCGGCGGCACTGTGCTGAAGCGGTGGGATCTTGCCGGGTGCTGATCTTGCCGGGGGCTGATCTTGCCGGGGGCTGATCTTGCCGGGGCTCGACGGGCCAGTCCGGCAAGATCTTGCCGGACGCCCAGCCTTCGGTCTTCTGATCTTCAGCTTTAACGCCTTCTTGATATCTCGCATTTGTCTCCAGCCATCCTCCGGTAGGCCTTGCCGTAGGTATGGCTACAACTGTCCGTGCACAAGTACGGGGTACTAAAGGACCCGATCTTTAGTACACTGACAACGACACCTACGACTCCATGAGCGAAGAAGAAATGGAAGCACTTGAGCACGTGGCCATGCACCGACAAGTGAATGAAGATGAAGATGCTCAAGTCTTTTGTGACAATGACCCGAGCCCCGCTCTCGTTGTCTCCAAGATCTTGACACTTCAACAACAACAAGATGAAGACCAACATTGCCACATCTTCCATACCAAAGCGGGTATTCAAGGACGTTCCGTCAAGGTCATCATCGATGGCGGAAGTTGCCACAATTTGGCAAGTGAAGAGCTATGTTCCAAGCTACAATTGCTCAAGAAGAAGCACCCTCGCCCCTACAAGGTCGAATGGTTAAGCAACTCCGGCACCATTCAAGTGGAGCACACCGTTCAATTGTCCTTCAAGATTGGCGCATACGAAGACACCTTGGAGTGCGATGTGGTTCCCATGTCTGTGTGCCATCTCCTCCTTGGAAGACGTTGGCAATTCGACTGTGGCATCATCCACAACAGATGGACCAATCACTATAGCTTCAAGATGAAGGGCAAGCAATACGTGCTTCGACCCATGTCACCAAGTCAAGTTATCGCCGACAAGTAAGCTTCAACCCATCGTGGAGAGACTAGTGAGCGAGTGAACCACCAAAAAGAGAGTGAGCACCACAAGCCAAAAATGAGTGACTCCATGATGAGCAACAAGAAAGGTTTAGTGCTTTTAGCCACCAATAGAGACATGAGGGATGTGAGTGAGAGCCAATCGAGTGTTCTTTACTTTGTGCTTGTATGCAAAGATGAAGCGGTGAGGACTAATACTTCACAACATCTACCTTTGGTATTATCTCATCTATTGCAGGAATTTGTGGACGTTTTTCCCGATGAGCTAACTCCCGGACTTCCTCCACTTCGCGGAATTGAACACCGCATCGACCTCATCCCCGGCGCACCTCTACCGAACAAGGCACCTTACCGTGTCAACCCCGATGAGACCAAAGAGATCCAAAGGCAAGTGCAACACCTCATGGAAAATGGGTATGTACGCGAAACCTTGAGTCCATGTGCCGTTCCGGTTATCCTTGTGCCTAAGAAAGATGGTAGCTATCGCATGTGTTCCGATTGCCGTCCCATTAATGCTATCACCGTTAGATACCGCCATCCCATTCCACGCCTTGATGACATGCTTGTTGAACTTAGTGGAGCCACCATTTTCTCCAAAATTGACCTTGAAAGTGGCTATTATCAAATTCGCATGCAAGAGGGTGATGAATGGTAAACGGCTTTCAAAACCAAATTTGGCTTGTATGAATGGTTAGTCATGCCTACGGGCTTATCTCAAGCACCTAGCACTTTTATGCGTGTGATGCACTATGTTCTTGGCAAATATATTGGCATTTGTGTTGTGGTATATTTTGATGACATTCTTGTGTTTAGCCAATCTCTTGATGATCATGTGAAACACCTTAGAGATGTCTTGCAAGTTCTTTGAAATGAGCAACTTTATGCTAACATGGAGAAATGCACTTTTGGTATTGATAAACTTGTTTTCTTGGGATTTGTAGTCTCCTCTAAGGGTGTTCAAGTTGATGAAGCTAAAATTGATGCTATTAAAACTTGGCCACAACCAACCAATTTGCTTCAAGTGCGTAGCTTCCTTGGCTTAGCCGGATTTTATCGTCGCTTTGTGAAGGATTTTAGCACTATTGCATCACCATTGCACGCATTGAGTAAGAAGAATGCACCATTTGTTTGGGGTCCATCCCAAGATGCCGTATTTCATGAGCTTAAGAACTTGCTTACACATGCTCATTTATTTGCCTTACCAAATTTTGAGAAAACTTTTGAAGTGCATTGCAACGCTAGTGGTAGTGGCATAGGTGGCGTGTTAATGCAAGAGAAGCGACCCATTGCATACTTTAGCGAGAAACTCTTCGGCGCGCAACTTAACTACCCCATCTATGACAAAGAGTTATACGCTTTAGTGAGAGTCTTGCATGTGTGGGATCACTATCTTCGCCCTCGAGAATTTGTCATCCATACGGATCATGAAACGCTTAAATACCTTAAGGGTCAAACAAAGTTAAACAAGCGTCATCCTAAATGGAGTGAGTTCATTGAGTCTTTTCCTTATGTTATCAAGTACATCATAGGTAAGGAAAATGTTGTGGCAGACGTTCTTTCCCGCAAGTGCATGTTAGTTACTCAACTTGAGTTGAATGTTATAGTATTTGAGCACATTAAAGACTTTTATGAGCATGATGTTTCATTTGCGATTCCTTATGCCAAATGTCTAAAGCACAAAACTTGGGAGCGATACTATTTGAAAGATGATTATCTCATGCGAGCTAACAAACTTTGTATTCCCGAGTCCTCTCTTCATTTGCTACTTTTGCAAGAAGCTCATGGTGGAGGACTCATGGACATTTTGAACGCGACAAGACGTTCGCCATGCTCTCCAAGAACTATTTTGGCCAAAGATGTTTCGCGATGTTTCACGCTACACCAACCGGTGCTCTACATGACACAAAGCTAAGTCTAAAGCTCAATCCCATGGTCTATATATGCCACTTCCTATTCCCTATCACCCATGGGAAGATATTAGTATGGATTTTGTGCTTGGTTTGCCTCGAACTCAAAACGGCAAAGATTCGGTATTTGTTGTTGTGGACCGTTTCTCAAAGATGGCACATTTTATTCCATGTAACAAGATCAACGATGCTTCACATGTTGCATATCCCTTTTGTAGGGAAATCTTGCGATTGCATGGAGTGCCCAAGACGATTGTATCGGACCGTGACGTCAAGTTCCTTAGCTACTTTTGGAACACACTTTGCGCCAAGCTCGGAATCAAGCTCCTATTCTCTTCGGCATATCATCCACAAACCGACGGCCAAACGGAGGTCACCAACCAGACGCTATCCACACTCCTCCTCGTGTTGATCAACAAGAACATAAAGGAGTGGGAGGAATGTTTGCCCATCGCCGAGTACACCTACAATCGAGTAAGACATTTGACTATCGGCAAGTCCCCCTTCGAGGTCGTCTACGGCTTCAACCCGTTGTCCCCACTGGACATTCTACCGCTACCTCTACAAGAGCGCATCAACATGGACGCGAGTGCACGAGCAACATACATCAAGAAGGTGCATGAAGATACAAGGCACATGATCGAGCGCCAAGTACAATGCCTCGCGACCAAGGCCAACATCAACAAGCACCCCATGGTGTTCAACCCTGGAGATCTTGTGTGGCTACACCTACGCAAAGAATGCTTCCCCAACGAGCGCAAGTCCAAACTACTTCCTCGAGCCGATGGACCGTTCAAGGTGCTAGCACGCTACAACAACAACTCCTACAAGATCGACATCCCAAGCGGCAAGTATAACGTGAGCGACATCTTCAATGTCAAAGACTTATCTCCCTTCCATGGTGATGTGGATTCCGATCCGAGGACGGATCTTTCCCAGGGGAGGGGGGAGATGATGCGAAGCATCCTACGGTCATCCCCATGGACCGACCTTCGTCTCCCCAAGTGCCAAGTGGACCGATGACATGAGCATGTGCAAGATCTATCGAGATCGAGGTGACATCTCTCCTAAATGACATTCCGTATGATCCACGTGAGACATGGCTACTACCTCAATCCGGAATGCTATGCGTGCTTAGGTACCAAGAAGACTCTCTCGGAGACACTCGGAATCATGGACAAGTCCCCAAGTACACGGATGAAGGAGCTCGACAAGAGAAACTGCTGCTTTGCTACAGCAGCCGGACATCCGGCCCATGGACTGGACATCCGGCCCCTAGAGACTTCACCAACAACGCCAGATCAACAGCCGACCAGTCCGAGGACCCGGACATCCGGCCTGACCGCCCCGAACATCCGGCCCCCACCCGGAAATATGGCCCGAGGCATCAGCAGCCAGACAAGACCCAGGCCATCCCAGCCGGGACATCCAGCCGACCCGTGGGACATTTGGCTCCTCGTGAGCATCCGGATTTCCGGCCCCCAGCCCGGACATCTGGCACCTGCCTGGGCGCAGAGAACGGGCCAAGGGCCCATGTACCCCTCCTATTCGCCCCAACTTGTACTTGCACTATAAATAGACCTCTCCCTCCTCCTTCTAGGGTTAGCATTGTGATAGCTCATTGAGATAGAGCTTTGCTCATCCCCTATCTCTCCCATGGAGACCAAGACCTCCATGTGAGCATGTGAGAAGATCCTCCTTTGGATTCAAGACCCCCGTGCGGGAAGATCCTCCCTGAATTCAAGACCTCAACTCCTTATAGGATTGGGATGAACTAGCTACCCTTTGTATCCTCTTGTGTTGACTTTGGATCTTGGATCTCCTCTATGTGTATGTGGATTTAGTGCATGTGTGATTGGATTTGTGTCAATTGAGTGTTTGTTCTTGTGTTCTTCTCTCAATTTGCCCTTTTCCCCCTCCAAGTGTGAAAAGATCATCATCATAGGGTTCCACCCTACATCAGATAGGGTGAACAAAGGTCATAAGTAAGGAAGTGTTTACAGATAACAATTGGCCTACTCACCAACTCAACCCGTTTTCTCTTTGATTTGTTTGAGCTGGGTAATACAAATGTAGTAAGAGACATGAACTGTTTGAACTCTTGAAGCAGCACATGTAAACCCTTAGTCATTGCTTCTAGTTGATGACAATAATATTCCTACCATAACGTAATTGAAGACATTAGATTGTAGTGCGCAATTTACATTCTGTGTCACATGTAAGAGAAAGTAAACACATTCTAAACATAGATGAAGAGTTCCAATAACACTAACCTATACATCTTTATTTTCGTGGCCGGATCTGCGTCTTTTTGTTCACTTTCAGTGCCACATTCTATCAGTTCTTCATGGTGTGTACATCTATGTGAAGGACCATGAGCTCATAGATCTGACAAAGATGGGTAATCTGTCATACGACGGGAATACCAAGCTAGTAAGTCGAGAAGCTTTTCCTGTCGATACAAGTTCTTCTTCTTCATTCGGTCTGTACGCTTCTCCCACTCCGTTGGTGACGTGTCAACATCTACTGCATAATGATGATCAGTAGTTGACAGTAGGTGCAAAACGAGAGGATGAGAATTTTAAATATTGGTGCCAAAATGAGGAAACACGTGTTCAATTACTCTTAGATCATGGTAATGAACTAGCAATAAAAACACTATCTAGATTCACCGGAAGTGTTAACCCGAATAAGAACCTTGAATTTTATATCTTGTAAAAACATCAACAACTTTCATATGGAAAGCTAACTAGATGCGCCAATGTAAACACACGTGCAAATTTTGATGGGGTACCAGGGGAATAATTGAGAGATAGGAGATGACGTCTTGTTTTTTGAAGGGGGCATGACTGTTGATGAAATAAGAGGCGTTATTTGGGGAGGTTCAGTATGTACATGTTCTATGATCCAAGAAATGAACTAGCAATTGGTATATTGTCAACATGGATTAGTTGAGACCAAAAGCATCTTAAGAAAACATACCGACTTAATCGGAAGAAGATATACTCAATGATTACATCAACGATTTGCTGACCAACGAACCCTAGATAGAATGACATGCAGTGTTAACCCGGGGGCACAATAAGAACCCTAACCCTAACCCGAATAAGAACCCAAAAGCATCTTCAGAAAACATACCAACTTAATTAGAAGAAGATATACTCAAAGATTACCTCAACGATCTGCTGACCAACGAACCATAGGTAGAATGACAGGTAGTGTTAACTCGGGGACAGAATAAGAACCCTAACCCTAACTCGAATAAGAACCCAGAGTTTTTTATTCTTGTACTCCCTCTGATTGATCCATATTACTTGTTGGTCCAACAGATGTATTTGGACATAGCGCTAGATCATCCATTTGAGCAAGAGCTAATATGGATCTGAGGGAGTAATTAAAAAACAACACCGCAAAGAGAACACGTCGATTAGGATGAGATCTTGGGGTACTTTTACCATCATAGCCAATGGGGCTGAGCCAAACGCCATTCGTCGGGAGCGCCTCCCTGACCGAACGATCTGTGGCCATAGCTAGGAAGAACCACCGACGGGGAGGGGATAGATCTGGAGGCCGAGAGAGAGAGAGAGAGAGAGAGAGAGAGAGAGAGAGAGAGAGAGAGAGAGAGAGGTAAAGGAGGAGACGGCTAGTCTTATTGGAAGGGGATGTGGTTGCTGTGAAAAAAGAGGCGGTATTTGGGGAGGGTTGGGGTTAGGTGGGCACGCAGGGCATTCAAAAATGAGTGGATGAAGTGAAAATTTGAGGGAACGCTTAGTGGGGAGGCAAATATATATTAGAGCTTTGTTTAGTTGCAATTTTTTTTCCTTCATATTATGTAAGAACAAAATTTTGTAAACTCTTCCAAATAAACTTGCAGCACTTTCACAGATAGTTGTGACCACTTTCATATGAAAAATGAAACCACATTTCATGTGATACCATGTTCCTCGCATATATGTTTGGTTATACTTTGCTTTATAATGTGTTCATGTAGTACCATGTTCTTCGTTTATTTAAGGTGAGACCAATAGGTTTGCAATGCACAATCATTTTATTTGTGAATGTCACTTGAAGAAAGCACATTCATCATGTGAAGTGTCACGTGTATTTTCAAATTCAAGTGTGCGGTGCCGGTTGTCATGTCATGCTTTGAGGTTCTACTTTGCATGCGGCAAGGTGCCACCATCAGAAGGATTTGAGAGAGTATGAATCCGAAGACGCTCCGTACTTTGTAATCATGATCCAATCCACATAGTGGAGAGAATTTCAATAAAGTATTCATTGTGTACATCACAGTATGGAGTTTCGATGTGGAAACAAGCTTAGGTTATGCAAGGTGTCATATATTGGCCATAGTTGATTGTTCATAAAACTATATGTACTTCACATTTTGTTTGCTTCTATAGTTTTGGTGGCTAAATGTGTTCATGTGGTACCATGTTCCTCACATATTTAAGGTGGGCCCAAGAGGTTTGCAATGCACAATCATTTTATTCGTGCATGTATCTTGAAGAAAGCGTGTTTATTATGTGAAGTGTAACAACTGTTTACAAATTCAAGTGCATGGGGCCGGTTGTCACGTCATACTTTGAGATTCTACTTTGCATGCGGAAAGGCGCCGCCCTAGGTGATTGTTCAAAAAACTATCTGCATTTGACATTTTATTTTGCGTATGTACTTTCGATGGGTAAATGTTCATGTGTTGGGATGTTCATCGCATATGTAAGGTGATCCCTATAGGTTTGCAATGCACAAACATTTCGTTCGTGCAAGTATCTTGAATAACTCATGCTCATCGTGTCAAGTGTCATGACTGATTACAAATTAAAGTTCGTGGTGCTAGTTGTCACATCATAATTTGAGATATCCATTAAAATAAAACAAGGGAGCATCACTGCCCATGACACAACCGTGCTGGAGGTGGTGTACACCAATGAGCCTAAGACTATGGAGTGAGTCATCGCCATGTACGAGCAATGGCGACAGGAGGAGAAGAACAAGTTCGTGGGCCTCGGCCTCGAGTACACCCGTTGGACCAATTACAGACGACAAGGGATCGCCATCGTGCAACTCGCCTTGCGCGAGCATGTCCTTGTGTACCACTACTGTAGGTCCGAGCAGTGCCATGCGTTGGTTGAATTCCTGCAACGCAAAGCAATAACTTTCGCTAGCGTAGACACCAGGGGCGATAAGATCATGCTTGCCCATGGATCATGATTCCATACGAGCACCATGTTGACACCCAAAAGCAGTTCTATGCCAAATGTGGTGGAGCAAGGGACTCCATGGGTGAACTTGCAGCAGCCATCATCGACCCCTCGTACAAGAACATGAAGCAATCATTCCCAAGGGACAAGCACCAGTACTGGGAGTGGAAGCCGCTTTCCCCGCTGCACCTTGAGTACGCAGCAAAAGACGGGTACATTAGCTACGAGTTGTACTGTAGGATCCTAATCATTAAGGATGGGCTATAACACCTTCTCCAACCACCATTGAGGGAATGGCTCCGCCCCTGTAAGAAGACAGACGTGGGATCATCGAGCGGCTGGAGGTGCTGGAAGGGAAACTATGGGTGGTGAATTGCTAGATCTTTGGATGTCTAAATTCAATTAGTATGTTAATTTAGATTGAGCGAACATATGTTCTAACTATGATTGTAGTAGGTCAAAGATGTCGTGTGTTATTGTATTATACTTATTTATGTAGAACAAAGTGGTGTGGTGATTTACAAATGCATGGTGCTTATGTAAAAATATGTGATTGTATCCTTGTTAACTTTCTGTAAATGCTTTTCGAGAATAGTGTGAGCACTTTTAGAAATATTTGTATGGACCTTCATAAAATCCATGTCCAGCTTTCGGAAATAGTATGAGCACTTCCATAAATTTTGCTTTTCCATTTCAGAAACACTGAGAGAACTTGCAGAGTCTTTGCACGTTAAAAAAAAGCAATGCACGGTCACGTCTTCCACTGGTGCAGCGACCTGCTATACAAACAGTTTTTACCCCCTTTCCGCGACAGAGTTTTATACCGTCGCCTTGCCTGTGTGTGCGATAGGGGGGATCCTTCCCACATGACCCAGAAACCGTCGGCGATAGGGAGCACACAACCATACGTTTCGCAGAACTAAGCGTATGCGATGCCCGCATCTATCCCAAATGCGAGTCGTCACACAACTGTTTGTGATCTATCGAATATCCCAAATGCTCCATCCTTGCTACTCGTGTGTGCTCGCATTACCATCGCACTCGGTATTCTGTGGTGCAACATATACGATGTGCGCCCCATCACAAACAGTTCATGATTGTAAAACATGTATGATAAGGAGACTATCACACACATTCACTTCTCCCGAACCGTATGCGATATATAATTAAGAAGATTAGTTAATCATTGTACGAGTGTCGGATAGGATTACGAAACGTTGGACTGTCATACCAGTGTCGTACAGGATAACTATCGCACACGCTATTCTGTGGTGCAAACGTTTACGATGTGTACGACATCAGAAACAGTTCATGATTGTAAAGCGTGTACGATAAGGCAACTCTCACAAACATTTAGTTTGCTCGCACCGTTTGTGATATTGTCTGACATCACACATGCCTTCCGAATGGCAACTATGTGCATGGTCGCACACGTTTCCTCTCTGTGAACCGTGTCGGATTATGATGTATATCACACACGTTGTGCTTTATAGACCGTGTGCGCCATAATGACCTGCAGAGCGTATTTTTACCCTAATTTAATCACTGCTATTTAAAATTGTACCGAATTTGAATTTGAAAGTAGGCTATAACTTTATTCATATGCATCGGGTTCAACAACCAATGCATTATTCGATTCACAGGTACATATGTTCAAGAGTTACATCAAAAAAAAAGAATTACATATGCACCAAATAAAGAATGATGAACCAGGGTTGTATACTTGTACTATTAAAGACGGTAAAGAAAGAGGCGAAAGACATTCTGGTTGCTGAACAAGGTGAAGCGGAATGCCCATATTGTGATCTCCTCTATGCAGAAGGCACGCATGACTCTAGTTCAACCCCTTGTGATGGCCGACCGCCCATCCTTCACTGTCTTCATGAGGACATCTAGATAGTCATTGTGTTCTGGTAGAAATACTTTAACCTTTGCATGCCCACCAATCATGTAGTTTGAGAGGTAATCTTGAGTAAACTGCTTTGGAAACCACTACAAAGGAAAAAGATTCAGACATTGTCATCTAACACAACTCATTATGGGAAGTAAAAAGAAGGCTGCAGAGTTCTTACTTATCATCCTGCAATTCACTGTTGTCTTGGATAAAGTGTAAACAAATAGTTTAATTGCCATCTTTTGACCCATTTTACTAACAATCTTTATCAGTTTCCTCACTTGATGCTGGTTCATGAATATCTCATTGCCCCATACGCAAAAAGGGTCGAAGCGCGGATCTTTACCAATGACATATGTACCTAAAAGCACCAAGTTAATACTACAAGCTAAACAGCAATTGCACAATGATGTAGTACAACACTCCCTCCTTCCCATTATATAAGATCTTATTACATCCAATATACTCACATATTGGATGAATTAACATCTTATATTATGGGGCGGAGGGAGTTTATTACATTGTTACAAATATTGGCCGATTAACTGCAGCTAACTGCTGCTGTGTTGTTGTTGCTGCTGCTCTTCTATGTATATCTAGACATCATCAGAACATTAAGGTAACACTCTTCCTTGTTGATATGTAGCCTAGGATTGCATATTTAGACATTCAGTACAATGCATGTTGCTATGTAGCCTCAGATATATTAGATATGGCCCTAGTTAACCTACCGATAAATGGGTTACAAATATATTCAATTAAATGTCCGATTCGCCGATTAATCCCTTATCAGCCCCTGGCCTATATGGTACCAGCTACCGATATCCTGAACAGTGAGTATATATAAGCCATGGGATGAAACTAACCTCGATGGAAAACAGTAGTCGTTCCCAATATTGTCCTGTGTAAGTACATCGAAAGGAATGTTAAGCACAACAGGCTAAAGATCAACCAAATATATCCATGGTAGACAACATAATCTCCAAATGATAGCTTTAGTGTGCAGGTTTAAGCACGCTAGTTAAGCAAAACAAGAAGTGGAAAGGTGTGCTAACTACACAGTTCATACTTGCACATATAGAACATCACATTGTGAATAACTGAAATAAACAAGGCATACTACGAACAACCAAAGATAGCAATTGAAACTAGGCATATGCTAACTACAAACAATCAAACAACGAAAAACTGTTAAAAGAGGCATATGGTCGCTACAACAGGCTTAACAGCAAGCAAATATAGTCATTCATAGGAAATGTGGACCCACCCTGAAACTTGGTGATTTTCCCAGATTGGAACCATGTGCGATGACTTTCATTGTGCCGCGGCATGTGTGTTCTGATTGGCCAGAATGCATCCCCACGGATCGCACGTCTGCACCGTAGGATGTACACAGATCGAACGGCACTCCGTATCACCCTCACACCGGACTGATGTTTTTTTTTGAAAATACACCGGAGTGATGTTAATCACGCACGGTTTGCTCTACCAAACCGTTGCCTTCGAAATGCTTTGTGGGACAGAAAACCCTCACCACACAATTCAAAAAGGAAAAAAGGAAACCCTCACCATCCCCACGTCACAAAATCCTCACCCCGCCCACCACCACCCCGGTCCCCATTCGCACCTGCACTCCTCCACGACTCTGCATGTCACCGTGTATCGCCGTGGCAACCAAGTAGCTCGACGCATGTCGCCGCCGCTGGCTGCCGGCAAACCCCACTGCATTTCGCCACTGCCGCTTGCCGCTGCCTATCGCCATCGACTTTCTCGACGCTGCTCGCCGTCGACCCAGCTCCGCCCGATTGTGGAATCTGCGGTATTGGGGTTTTTTTCTCATGGAGAACCAGGTAACTAATTTACTGAAATATTCGCTCATCTCTTATCCCAGTCCGTCTGCCCCTTTTAATCACCCAGCCGAAATCGCCGTGAATTCTTTTTTCTTCTAGTTGATTCGAGGGTTTTCTTTCATTCATAGAGTGTACAGTGCACGGAGACATCAGGCATTTGCGGCCTCGGCCAGACAACCGAGGAGTTCCATCTCACCATACCAGATGACTTCAGGAGGTGCATGGTATGTTCAATCTCACCCTACCTCGGTTGGCTTGACCTACTTTTCTGAACATATACTATATATTGCTGCATTTGGATAAAAGGTGCCACAAGCAGCATACACATCAAAGGGGATTTTTCTTCTTTCTATATTAGGCAAATTAATGTTGTAATGTTCTTTCGATTACTCTCATATTTGCATGACATCATGGTTACACTATCTGTTTAATTATAAATTTGTGTCCTTTGATTTCAACTACTGTGTAATGTTCTTTCAATTACTCCCATATTTGCATGTTACCCTATTCTTTAACAATCTTATCATTTCCTGCAGTACATCCCTTGCTTTGCAATAGCAACTGTAGTACACAATCTTGGCCTTTACATAACTGAAGACTCCAGGAATGTCATATTGAACACAAACCATGGATTTACAATCGTTGTTTCCGTAAAACTTGATGAACATGGTCACTCCTATTTTGGCGCGGGCCTTTGGACAGAAATTTCTAAGTTTTATGTAGTGAAAGCTGGCACTAAAATTACACTGCACCTAAAAGAGCCTGGTCATATGATATATGCTAACTTCCCCGACGATATCATCCGTCCAGACTTTGTTTGAAGTAAGTGTTCTTTTCAAGTATCTGCATCTTGACTTACCTAGCAATATCAAAGTAATTGTGTAGTATTTAAGCAACCAATAGGGATTCCATTTTCTGACTCTGTTAAGTCTATTCCTACCTAGTAATTTCTAGTTACCAATACACTTTTCTTCTGCCCTGTTCTAACTAAATATTCCCTATACTTCCACTCATCCACTCCTACCAAATAGCGTTACCGCCGAGGAGACTCCGGAGGTGGAGGACGAGGCTGCCAACAAGCGGAGGCGGGTCGAGCAAGAACCGCAAGGGACTCCGGCGGGCCTAGACTTCATCAGTAGCCTCCCCGATGATATGTTGATCGCCATCATCTCTCTCCTCCCAATCAAATATGGCGCGCGGACAACCGTCATTTCCTGGCAGTGGCACCCCCTATGGCACTCCACCCCTCTCGACCTCATCGAAGTCCACAAGCTCTATGCTAACCCACAAGTATAGGGGATTGCAACAGTTTTCGAGGGTAGAGTATTCAACCCAAATTTATTGATTCGACACAAGGGGATCCAAAGAATATTTGCAAGTATTAGCAGTTGAGTTGTCAATTCAACCACACCTGGAGACTAAATATCTGCAGCAGAGTGATCAGTAGCACAGTAGTATGATAGTTTGATAGCAGTAGCAATAATAGTAACAGTAGTAGTAACGGTAGCAGCAGTAGTAGTAGCGATTGTAACAGCAGTAGCAACAGTAGTAACTTAGCAAGAACAATATGTGAAAAACTCGTAGGCATTGGATCGGTGATATTGTTGGATAACATTCATCATGTAACAGTCATAACCTAGGGCGACACAGAACTAGCTCAGATTCATCAATGTAATGTAGGCATGTATTCCGTATATAGTCATACGTGCTTGCGATAAGAACTTGCATGACATCTTTTGTCCTACCCTCCCGTGGCAGCAGGGTCCATAAGGAAACTAAGGGATATTAAGGCCTCCTTTTAATAGAGAACTGGAACAAAGCATTAGCACATAGTGAATACATGAACTCCTCAAACTACGGCAATCACCGGAAAGAATCCCAATTATTGTCACCTTGGGGTATGCGGATCATAACACATAGCAGGTGCATACAACTTGCAAGATCGGATCAAGAACACAAATATATTCATGAAAACATAAAGGGTTCAGATCTGAAATCATGGCACTCGGGCCCTAGTGACAAGCATTAAGCATAGCAAAGTCATAGCAACATCAATCTCAGAACATAGTGGATACTAGGGATCAAGCCCTAACAAAATTAACTTGATTACATGATAAATCTCATCCAACTCATCACCGTCCAGCAAGCCTACGAAGGAATTACTCACTCCCGACGGTGAGCATCATGAAATTGGTGATGAAGGATGGTTGATGATGGATGCTGGAAGATCCCCCTCTCCAGAGCCCCAAACGGACTCCAGATCTGGCCTCCCGATGAAGAACAGGAGGTGGCGGCGGCTCCGTATCGTGAAACGCAATAAAACTTCCTCTCCTATTTTTTTCTCTGGAATTGTGAATTTATAGGGCAGAGATTAGGGTCAGCGGAGCCACGTGGGCCCCATGAGCCACAAGGGCGCGCCTGGGGGGGGGGGGGGTGGCGCGCCCTGGTGCCTCGTGGGCACTGGGTGGGTCTTGGTTCCAGTATTTTTTATTTATTCCATAAAAAATCTCTAAAAAGTTTCATCCAATTCCAAGAACTTTTATTTCTGCACAAAAAATAACACCATGGTACTTCTGCTGAAAACAACGTTAGTCCGGGTTAGTTTCATTCAAATCATGCAAATTAGAATCCAAAACAAGAGCAAAAGTGTTTGGAAAAGTAGATACGACGGAGACGTATCACTCTACCATGGCTATCGCAAAAGTTTGGACGCATTGTCCCAGATCCTCGGCAGGCACCCTGGCCCAATCAGAGGCCTTATCAAGGGCAAGTTCCGTTCCAACGGCAAGGACCGAGCCAAGCTTGACGAGTGGTTCCGATCCCCCGCCCTAGATCACCTCGAGGAGCTCAGTTTTAATGATGGACATATGCGCTTGCTGCCACCGTTCGTGCCCCGCCTCGCGCCCACGCTGAGGCTCGCCAGGTTCATGAACTGCCATTTGCCCCCGATTAATGGCGTGCCCGCTCTTTTTCTCCCTCGACAAAAGCACCTCGAGCTCGTCACCGTCTGCATCCCCAAGGATGAAATGGAGCGCCTGCTCCACGGCTGTACTGCACTTGAGTACCTTCATCTTCAGGTGATCAATGGGTTGAGTAGCTTCCACATCACCTCCATGACTCTCAGGACAATTTATGTGTGTTGCTGCTGCTGCAACAAGAGATCACAGAAGGTGTATCATAGTATGGTCATTGAGGACACACCTTTACTTGAGAGATTACTTGTGGTTGATCAACAAGGTCCAACAAGAATCAGTGTCATTTCTGCGCCGAAATTGATAGTGGTGGGCTACTAGTCTGTCAAATTCTCCGAACTGGTTATTGAATCCACACCCGTTCAGGTACAACAGCCGCCTTCTTCTTCTCCTTCTTGAAATTAACATTTTTTTTCTAATTTTGAAGATGTATGTTCGTCTGTCATCCAGAAAATGAACCCGACAAGCTTGACCCCGTATCTACGCACAATGAAGGTCTTCGCAGTAGAATCTATCGGCCCCAACCTGGACGAAGTTGTCAGTTTCCTGAGATGCTTTCCATGCCTGGAGAAGCTATATATCGAGGTGATGCTCCTTTCCTGTTAAATGTTAACCATAAGGGAGTTCAATTTGTTGGTACCTTTTCCCAAGTTTACAATGACAAATGTACTATGATTTCTGAAGGAAGTTTGGCGGATTTCAGTACATAGATGTTTTTTCCCTATAGTGGTTGCTTGGTTCATAAGGTTACAAGCCATATGCATTTCTCCTTTGGATTCATCTATACGAGTTTTCGTAAGGAAATTTCCATCCACTCCAACCACTTGGGAAGAAGCCTACATTTTTCTAGATTGTAATCAAATGCCCATGTTAATCATGTAGGATCGACGATAGCATGTCACTCTATTCGTGTATTTTAGAAATCCTGCAAATCAAAGAGGCTGTAGTAGTGTTCAAAACTGCATGTAGGCACTAATACGTTCTCTTCTTTTGCAGATAAGATTAGGCCCAGTAGGGGATAATGTGATACAATATAACAACCACATCGAATGCCTTGATCTGCATCTCTCAGAAATTACTTTGAACTCCTACCGAGGGACCTTACCGGAGACTATATTCGCCAGGTTCTTTGTTGTGAGAGCAAGGGTGCTAAAGGTAATGAGGTTTGACCTACATTTGCATTGCAAAACTGAATGGTTTGCTCATCAGTGCCGGCGGCTATGACAGAATGGAAAAGGCTCTGCAGAAGCTGAGTTTCATTTTGGAAGTTCAGTTGACAGAGTAATCGAAAGTAATTATGTCAAGCCCATACATGACTTGTCAGTGGCTGATCCTTTTGCAGAAATGTTGAGGTTTCGAAAAGGGAGTTACAAGTTGTCAGCCCCCCCTTGGGAAAGATCCGTACTCGGATCGAAATTCACATCACCATGGAAGGGAGATAGATCCTTGACGTTGAAGATGTCGCTCATGTTGTACTTGTCACTTGGGATGTCGATCTTGTAGGCGTTGTTGTTGTAGTGTGCTAGCACCTTGAAGAGTCCATCGGCTCGAGGTAGGAGTTTGGACTTGCGCTCGTTGGGGAAGCGGTCTTTGCATAGGTGTAGCCACACAAGGTCTCCGGGGTTGAACACCATGGGGTGCTTCTTGAGGTTGACCTTGGTCGCGAGGCGTTGTACCTGGCGCTCGATCGTGTGCCTTGTATCTTCATGCACCTTCTTGATGCATGTTGCTCGTGCACTCGCATCCATGTTGATACGCTCTTGTAGAGGTAGTGGTAGAATGACCAATGGGGACAAAGGGTTGAACCCGTAGACGACCTTGAAGGGGGACTTGCTGGTGGTCGAATGTCTTGCTCGATTGTAGGTGTACTCGGCGATAGGCAAACATTCCTCCCACTCCTTTATGTTCTTCTTGATCAACACGCAGAGGAGTGTGGATAGCGTCTGGTTGGTGACCTCCGTTTGGCCATCAGTTTGCGGATGATATGCCAAAGAGAATAGTAGCTTGATTCTGAGTTTGGCGCATAGTGTCTTCCAAAAGTAGCTAAGGAACTTGACGTCGCGGTCCGATACAATCGTCCTGGGCACTCCATGCAATCACAAGATTTCCCTACAAAAGAGATTTGCAACATGTGAAGCATCGTCGATCTTGTTACATGGTATAAAATGTGCCATCTTAGATAAACGGTCCACAACAACAAATACCGAATCTTTGCCTTTTTGAGTTCGAGGCAAACCAAGCACAAAATCCATGCTAATATCTTCCCATGTTTGGTATGGAATGGGGAGTGGCATATATAGACCATGAGATTGAGCTTTAGACTTAGCTTTGCGGCATGCAGAGCATCGATTGGTGTAGTGTGAGATGTCTAGAAACATCTTTGGCTAAAAATAGTTCTTGGAGAGCGTGGCGAATGTCTTGTCGCGTCCAAAATGTCCCATGAGTCCTCCACCGCGAGCCTCTTGCAAAAGCAACAAACGAAGAGAAGACTCGAGAATACAAAGTTTGTTAGCTCACATAAGATAATCATCCTTCAAATAGTATCGCTCCCAAGTTTTGTGTGTTAGGCATTTCGCATAAGGAATCGCAAATGAAATATCATGCTCATACAAGTCTTTAATGTGCTCAAATCCTATAACATTCAACTCAAGTTGAGTAACCAACATGCACTTGCGGGAAAGAACGTCCGCTCCAACGTTTTCCTTACCTTTGATGTACTTGATAACATAAGGAAAAGACTCAATGAACTTGCTCCATTTGGCATGACGCTTATTCAATTTGGTTTGACCCTTAAGGTATTTAAGCGTTTCATGATCCGTATGGATGACAAATTCACGAGGGTGAAGATAATGTTCCCACACATGCAAGACTCTCACTAAAGCATATAACTCTTTGTCATAGATGGGATAATTAAGTTGCGCGCTGGAAAGTTTCTCGCTAAAGTATGCAACTGGGCGCTTCTCTTGCATTAACACACCTCCTATGTGATGTAGGGTATGGGCCAAAGTACCCCAATCTGTCCCGATGTTCATGAATTGGAGGGGGCTACGCGAAGGAACGCGAAGGACACAAAGAACATGAAGAACAAGAGGGGAAATCACAAGAGGAAACACTCAAGAACAAGTCCAATCACACATCCACTAGACTAACGAACACACAAGATCCACAAGGTACATGAACAATCAAAGGGAAAGATACAAGGTAGCGTTCATCCCAAATCCAAGAGGAGATGAGGTCTTGATGATCTAGATAGATCTTTCTTCCTTAGGAGGTATTGATGATCTAGTGAGATCCTTCTCCCTCAAGAGGAATCCCACAAGGGGAGGTACATGAGCTAAGCTCCAATGTGTAGTTCTAATCTTAGCTGTCCCTAAATGGAGGAGGGGAAGAGGTATATATAGCCCAAGTCACGAAGGCGTAAGTGAGGGGCAAAAGTGGGAGAGATACAAGGGCTCGGCCCAGTTCTGCACGCAGGCATGCCGGATGTCCAGGGCTTCACGAGGCGCCAGATGTCCGGGGCTGAGGCCGGATGTCCGACCCAACGGTGGCCCATCTTCTAGTGGCCTTCCCCGGATTTCCGGGGGAAGGCCGGATGTTCGGGCGGCGTTGAGGCGCCGGAGGTCCAGCCGCTAATGCTCTTCAGCCATCTGTTGGTGCAATTCCTCTCGGCTGCACAGGCGCCGGATGTCCAGCCTCTGGCCCGGATGTCCGGTCGCTGTAGCTTCAGCAGCTCCTTCTTTCGTCGTAGCTTCCATGCTACGTTCGTGGACGGTGTAGTTGTTCCTTGGTGCTTGCACTCCTCCTCGACGTCCGTGAAGCTCCGACAATACCTATGCATGCACACGGGAGAAGTGTTAAGTAGTATACCATCCTTGAAGGGGTCAAGTGAGCACGTGTAAAGGAGATGATTCACCTTTATGTATGTGAAGTAGATGTCGCATGTATCACTTGCCGAATGGACTCTTGACATGGTGATGTCCGTAGGATGCTCCGCATCACTATGCCATTACCACTAGAATCACAACGCACTTCAAAGGTTTTCTCAAAATTGGGTAAGGCAAGTAAAGGAGCATGTGTAAGCAAGTTCTTAAGCTCATGAAATGCGGCATCTTGGGAAGGACCCCAAACAAATGGTGCATTCTTCTTACTCAATGCGTGCAATGGTGATGCAATAGTGCTAAAATCCTTAACAAATCGACGATAGAAACCCGCTAGGCCAAGGAAACTATGCACTTGTTGCAAATTGGTTGGTTGTGGCCAAGTTTTAATTGCGTCAATTTTAGTTTCATCTACTTGAACGCCCTTAGAGGAGACTAAAAAACCCAAGAAAACAAGCTTGTCAACACCAAAAGTGCATTTCCATGTTAGCATAAAGTCGCTCGTTTCTAAGAACTTGCAAGACATCCCTAAGATGTATGACATGATCTTCAAGAGATTGACTAAACACAAGGATATCATCGAAATATACCACAACACAAATGCCAATATATTTGCGAATAACATGATGCATCACACGCATGAAAGTGCTAGGAGCTTGAGATAAGCCCATAGGCATGACCAACCATTCATATAAGCCACAGTTGGTTTTGAAAGCCGTTTTCCATTCATCACCCTCTTGCATGCGAATTTGATAGTAACCACTTTTAAGATCAATTTTTGAGAAAATGGTGGCTCCGCTAAGTTCATCTAGCATGTCATCAAGGCGTGGAATGGGATGGCGATATCTAATGATGATGGCATTAATGGGACGGCAATCGGTACACATGCGATAGCTACCATCTTTCTTAAGCACAAGAATAACTGGAATGACACATGGACTCAAGCTCTCGTGTACATACCCGTTTTCCATGAGATGTTGTACTTGCCTTTGTATTTCTTTGGTCTCATCGGGGTTGACGCGGTAATGTCAATAGTACAGCGAGCTGCTATACAAACAGTTTTTACCCCCTTTCAACGACATAGTTTTAAACCGTCGCCTTGCATGTGTGTGCGATAGGGGGGTCCTTTCCACATGACCCAGAAACCGTCCGCGATAGGGCCTCTGGTCACACACACGGGGCAAAAAGAGCTCGTGTGCGATCGGGTGAGCCATCGCAGACAATTATACTGGCCCAATCGTTTCCGTTCGTATGTACATCCCACACAGTGAATCCAAGATAAACGTTTCCGTTCGTATATACATCCCACACAGTGAATCCCAGACAAACATTTCCATTCGTATATACAAAGCACATAGTTTTCCGCATCACATCGTCTGTGATAGCGTTGCCATTGCAGATGATAGTAATAATTTTATCGTTTGTGTTATTGAATGCATCACGCATGGTGTCTAGAAGAAACTGTGTGTCATAGGCTGTCCATCACACACACTTTTTATGTGGAAAACATTTGTGCAAGGTGGCCTGACGCAAACAGTTGTCCAGAGGAAGTCGTGTGTGATTGTTCATTGATCCAACACGTTTACTTCCTATAAACTGTGTGGGTTGTCTGAGATCATCGCCCATGGTGTTGTCTCAATAACCGTTTGCACTAGAAAAACCCAATAAGCAGGCTAATTGGCCTATTATTATTAATACATTTAGTAATCAAATTTACATTTCATAATAAACACACAATATATTTCATTTTCGTATTACAGAACCAGGATTTCATAATTGAAATACATCAGAGTACAACATCATATAGCTTAAGCACCCACTCACACCATATAGGCATATAGCTAGCTACCCCATTACACAATAGCACCAAGTTTCACATGCAACATCTAAAACCTTTGGAAATTAGCATCATAGACGGTAGATAGACAGATGAATCTCATCTGGAAAACTGCTGAAGCGGAAGGCGAATATTGAGCCTTCAATGATGTTGAAGGTCCTTGCAACTTTAGGCTAGTGCTTGTGGATGATTGACCGCCCATCCTTCGTCCTCTTGAGGAAGACTTCAATATTGTACCGTGGGTGTTGTATGAACACCTTCCTCGCCTCTTGACCATGTAGGTGGTTTGAGAGGTAATCATCTGTGAACTGCTTTGGAAAGGCCTGAAAACAAAGATATGCATAAATATATTCTCTGAATTTTGAAATGGCGCAAAGGAATAAAAAAACAAGGTACTCCCTCTGGTCCTTTTTACTCCGTGCATTAGATTTGTATCAAGTCAAACTTTGTAAAGTTTCACCAAATTTATTTTAAAAAATATCAACATCCACGATACCAAATATGTAAACTATAAAATTGTATTTCATAATGCATCTAAAAATAATGATTTTGCAGTTTGAATGTTGATGCTTTTTTTCTATAACTTTGGTCGAAGTAGAGATACTTTGACTTCGGACAAAACTTATATGCAGACTAAAAAGGACCGGAGGGAGTATAAGAGTTAGTACCATCCTGTAGTTCACTGATGTCTTCTTCATTATGCAGACAAAGATCTTGTTGTTTTTGGTCGCTAGTTTCTTTATCCTCACAATCTTTCTGAGTTTCTTGACTTGACTGATATTCATGGACATCTCATTTCCTCAGATGCAAAATGGGCCGAACAGTGGGTCAAAACCTCTGACAGCAGGACCTACATGTGCAAGACCAAATTGTTAGAAACCTAAATACTAGAATGGTTCCTACAATTGCACAATAATGTGCTATTAGACAAAGGACCATGCATGTGCGAACCTCGATGGTAAACCTCAGTGCCTCCCATTGTTTCCCTGCAACACATATAAGGTAGTTATTGATCAGGTTAAGTGAGGGTTGGCATACTATCAGTAAAATATGTTGATGAACAATAAACACATTGCAGATTCAACAGATTAATTCGAGCCACATGGAAAAGCCATTTATCCAAACCAAGCATGCTTAAGAACTAGGAAATATAGCAATTGTATATGTTTCTCATGTATTTAGTACAGCCGAATTCAATTTATTTCTCACATGCATAACAATACAAAATTGTACCCACGACAATTGAACATTGCAATGTAGAATTGAACCAAACAGTTAACTAAGCACCGCAACAAATGAACCAAACAGTTAACTGAGCACCACATTGCATAAGAGAACATACTACAAGATCAGATAGTTAATCAAACCTAGTATGCTTAACAACTTGGAAATATAGCAATTGTATTTGTATCTCATGTAATTTGTACAGCCAAATTTGATTATTTCTCAGATGTAAGAGAATACAAAATTGCACCCACAAGAATTGAGCATCACATTGCAGAATTGAACTAAACAGTTAACTGAACATGATAAAAAAATAACCAAACAGTTAACTCAGCACCACATTGCACAATATATAGAACATATATACTAGAGGATCAGATTGCATAGTAAGAGTACATAGGACAATTCACTAGAATTTGTAAAGGAAAGGCAGGAGCAGCACATGCAATAGGTAAACCGAACATGCTTAACCGGCGTAGATAGCTAGCTGAACATAGGTCCTTGCAGTGAGCTAAAAAGACAAGCTACTCCTCATCGTCGGAGATATCAATGATGATGGGCTCCTTAGACTTGGAAGAGGGCGAGGCCTCCACATCATGGGTGCCCTCCTCGTAGTGGTGAGTCACCTGAGCCGCTCCAGGCACCAACCTGCTGGCTCTGGAGTTGAGGTAAGCACGGGCATGATGAGAAAACACCTCGTAGTCTTCGTCGAAGGCACCGACGGTGGCCTCGAGAAAATGCCACGAACTATTGTTTAAAGTAGCCAACCGTGTGGCGGCATCCGCGCGTGAGACGTCGACGGTGGCCACGACGGTGAGGTGCTCCTCCAAGATCTGGGGGTCGGCACGCATGGCAGCCATCGCGACCTCATCCGCGCGTGCGGCCGCGATTTGCTTCTCCGCTGCCAGATGCTCCTTGAGTTCCTGGCTATACTACGTGCACCATGGCTTAGGGCGGCGCTTATTTGGAGGATGGGTTGGTGATTTGGGTGGAAGGTGTCGCACCGGCGGTCGGGGCATGTGGGATGTAGAAGAGGTGGATGATGGGGGTCAGGTGTGGATTACTTGACTAGATCGACGAGGCCAAGCAGCAGGAAGGGGCGTCGCCGGCGAGGCGGCAGTGCTGTAAGCAAGCGGTGAAGGTTTGAACTTGGAATGGAAGGCGGAAACAGGGGAAATGTGGCTTTTGGTAATGAGGAGGGGGCCATGGGAGGTAGATATTTCCGCGGATGCCGAAATTTTTTGTTCCATGCAGCGAAAAACTGGCGCGCGAAGTGTCATCAGACATGGTCCCTTATTCAGCACTGTGTACGATATCTGAACATCACAAATGATTCATATGGCTTACCCTGTGTGTGATGACTTTGAACGTGCAAATTTTGGTTCGAAATTCCCTGGTTACAGTGGTCATCCACGTCATTGCATAATTTGGGTACACAAAAGAGCCTACAGCACACCCACACTTCTTAATCGAGCAAGTTCAGCAATTAAACAGAGCTAGCTGACCTAAACATTACTCTAACAAAAGACCGGTGCTCTAAACAAAGACTACTACTCCGCCTGGTGCTCGTCGATCTCCGTTGCCTCCTCCATGTCCAGCTCACGCCCGATGATCTCCTGGGGAAGGGGCTCCATGGCATCCATCACACCATACTCGGCAAGCATCTCGCCATCCATGTCCGCCATCTCTTCAGAAAAGGCCGCCATGAGCTGGGCATGGGTGGCCACGGTGTGGGCTTGGACGGGCTCCATTGCGGCAATGTATGCCGTGAACGAACGGACGGCTGCTCGAACGCTCTCGTCGATTGCCAACTCTTCGGCCGTGGGTTGCCGACCGTTGTCGAAGAAGCTTCGTGTGATTTGTGCGGTGACTGCCAGGAGCTGGGCGTGGGCGGCCTCGACATGGGAGAGGGTGGCCTCAATCAGGACTAAGGCGGCCGCCGCGGAATGGACAGCTGCTGTCCCGCTCTCACCATTTGCTATCCCCGTCGCAGATGTTGCTGCCGCCATCTCAGCTGCAGTAGCACCCGTGTCGGCTACCCTAGCCGCCCGGTCACAGATTGCGGCCGCGCTCAAGCAGGTTGTGAGCATGCTCATGGAGGCTGCGGCCGCGCTCTCACCGGAGAGGGCCGCCGAAGTTGCCCTCACGACGTGGGTCCACGTCCCCATCTTTGACCGGCGATGATTGAACAGTGAAATGATATTTGGGGGGGCAAGTTTACTTCATGCACCCGCTGTGGACTATAGCCGATGAACCTTCTCGCGTAAGCCATATATGACGGTGCACCAAGATATTTTGTACTGCATCTCACATGGTTGGTGATAATAAACTGTGTGTGATGTACTTGATTTTTTGTCTTGATTTGAAATACGGAATGGGGTCACAGCGGAAAGGACGGTGTTTGAATTGCTACAATATTTGTCTGCAGTGAACATAAAACTATACGAGTGTCATGTTAAAATTTGGAATTATTCAGGGTTCGTTTGGACATTTTTATACATTAATTGAGTTTTCTAGGCATTTTATGTGCATAATTCAAATTTGAACTACATGCACATGCTCTGGTGCACCAAAATGGGTTGAAAAATCATATGTGTGTCCTTGGGTGTATGCTTAGGTCCCATGCAAGAAATGGGAATGAATTTCAAACACCTCGGCATCGTGGCTCGGCCGCAAACGCTGAGATACTTGGTTTTGAAATTCTAGTAAATCCAAACCTCGTCTGAAATTCATGAAACTTGCCATGCTATCATAATGGCACCAACATGCTGTGCTAATTTTTTTGTCCCATTTGGGGCAGGTTTTGGCATAAGCTTCTCACAAACCAGAGCTTCTCACAAGAAGCCTCATGGTTCTGGTAGGGAACGTGTCACCTTTGTGGACGAAACGACATTCGTTACCTCTTCTTGCCTTGATTTTTTTCTTTCTAGAGGTAACATAGACTAATAGGAGTGTCGTGTTAAATTTTAGAATTATTTGGGCTTCGTTTGGACATTTTTATACATTAAGTGAGTATTCTAGGCATTTTATGTGCACGATTCAAATTTGAACTACGGGCACATGCTTCGGTGCACAAAAATGGGTTGAAAAATCATATATGTGTCCTTTGGTGCAGGCTTAGTTCCCATGCAAGAAATGGGAATGAATTTCAAACACCTCGGCATAGTGGCTCCACCACAAACGTTGAGATAGTTGGTTTTGAAATTCTAGTAAATCCAAAACTCGTCATAAATTCATGAAACTTGGCATGCTATCATGGAATGGCACCAACATGTTGTGGTAAAAAAATTGTCCCATTTGGGGCAGGTTTTGGTATAAGGTTCTCACAAACCAGAGCTTCTCACAAGAAGCCTCATGGTTCTGGTGGGGAACGTGTCACCTTTGTGGACGAAACGACATTCGTTGCCTCTTCTTGCCTTCATTTTTTTTCTAGAGGCAACATAGACCAACAAGAGTGTTGTGTTAAAATTTGGAATTATTCGGGGTTCGTTTGGACATTTTTATACATTAACTGAGTTTTCTAGACATTTTATGTGCCTAACTCAAATTTGAACTACATGCACATGCTCCGGTGCACCAAAATGGGTTGAAAAATCATATGCGTGTCCTTGGGTGCATGCTTAGGTCCCATGCAAGAAATGGGAATCAATTTCAAACACCTCGGCATCGTGGCTCGGCCGCAAACGCTGAGATACTTGGTTTTGAAATTCTAGTAAATCCAAAACTGGTTTGAAATTCATGAAACTTGGCATGCTATCATGGAATGGCACCAACATGTTGCGGTAAATTTTTTGGCCCATTTGGGGCAGGTTTTGGTATAAGCTTCTCACAAACCAGAGCTTCTGACAAGAAGCCTCATGGTTCCGGTAGGGAACATGTCACCTTTCCGAACTAAACGACATTCATTGCCTCTTCTTGCCTTGATTTTCGAACATAGACCAATAGGAGTGTCGTGTTAAATTTTGGAATTACACGTGGTTCGTTTGGACATTTTTATACTTTAACTGAGTTTTCTTGGCATTTTATGTGCATAATTCAAATTTGAACTGCATGCACATGCTCCTGTGCACCAAAATGGGTTGAAAAATCATATATGTGTGCTTGGTTGCATGTTTAGGTCCCATGCAAGAAATGGGTATGAATTTCAAACACCTAGGCTCTTCATGGCTCGGCCGCAAACTTAAGAACTTGGTTTTCAAATTCCTGTACAGCACGCTGCCACCGCCACCACCACTGAAATTAGATTTTTTATTTAATATTGTATCCCGATCGTATGAATGTAAAACCACAGTGTCACTGAATGAAATCTATGGTTTTGATCAACTTAATTAGCATTTTTTCTCTGAATGTACATACTTACCAAAGTAAAAGAAAACATCAATGTCTTTCTCTGAATAAAACACTCATCGCAAATGTTTCAGACTGAACACCCGTATGCAAAGCGAGAGCTGGGTTCCTTCGCAACTAAGCCAAGGGAAAAATGTGGCGCGTAGGTTTTGTGCATCTCTTCATCGCAAACGTTTTAGACTGAACACCCGTATGCAAAGCGAGAGCTGGGTTCCTGCACAGCTAAGACATGGGAAAATGTGGCGTGCAGGTTTTGTGCATCTCTTCATCGCAAATGAT
Source organism: Elymus sibiricus (assembly GCA_039707655.1). NCBI lineage: Eukaryota > Viridiplantae > Streptophyta > Magnoliopsida > Poales > Poaceae > Elymus > Elymus sibiricus. The sequence continues at coordinate 205,883,099 of CM077668.1, forward strand.
TTTGCATGATGACCCATGTGCAACGACGTACAAACAATGTGGTAAGATTTGCATCTATCATATTGGGTATATTTGCCATTTGTCAAAATGGAAAAATTGGCATTTGTCAATCTAGTAACATTGCCATTTGTCAACCTAGTAACACTGCCATTTGTGATCGTCAGAAAAAAACACTGCCATTTGTCAAATTTTGCAGCTAAAAATCACTAGTACTATAATTTTTGCAAATGAAATTCAGTAAGCATAGATTTTATTCATAGATTAAGCAGTCGTTCTTTATACAAACAGTTCAACTCGACAGCTGAACCGAACAAACTTTTACCCAATTGTTGCCAACCACGTACTGAAATAGCTGGTTCAACTATATATACTAGCTAAATTTAAGTACGTAGTACAGTTCAACCATATCTATAGTCAGATGAACTGAACAAAATAGCCAATAAATACTACTACTACGGAGGGGCTTTGTACTACTTCCAGCAGCCTCTCCTCTGCCGAGCACGCTCAGTAAGAGGCCGAGGAGGAGGAGCCTACCGACGAGCTGGAGAAGCGGAATCCGGCGCCTGCCGCTGCTGCACCTTTAGCGATGCCCAGCTCAAACGCCCTCTGCCGCTCCAGACGATCCCTCTCGAAGCGGCAGGACTCCTCTTATATCTCCGCATTCCGCGCTACTGCGGCGGCTTCTCCTGCGGCCATGGCGGTTGTAAGACGCTTGGCATGCTCGACCAGGCGCTCCTCCTCCCCCCGCAGGAACTCGATGTAGTGCACGGCAAGGTCGCTGATGCTCGTGTGGGCCTCCACATCCCGCCTTCTGGCCGCGGTGGCGGAGCAGGTGATGACCCCGGCGGTCGACAGTGGGGTGGCGGGAACCTCCCGCCTTCGGGCCGCGGTGGCAGAGCGGGTGATGGCCACGGCGACCGATGGTGGGGTGGCGGCCACAACGGCCACCACCCGCCTTCGGGCCATGGTGGAAGAGCAGTCGATGGCCCTGGCGGGCTTTGGTGGTGTGGTGGCCACGGCGGCCGACGGTGGGGTGGCGGCAACGGCGGCCGGCAACAGCTGCCGTCGGGCAGCAGCGGCGGAGCATGTGGCGGGTGTTGTGCGCACACCCAACAGGGACGCCATGGGCAGTACACGCCGCCGGGGACTGCGCCGCCGCCGTGGTGTAGCCTCCCAGCTAGAGCTGTCCTCAGACGACGGCGGAGTGGCTAAGTGTCGACGATGGACCGGTACCATTGGTGATGGTGGGAGAAGCAGACGAGATAAGCTATGGGGAGGGAGGGGAAAATGCGATGCCGACTCGCCGGCCGTGGCTGTTTATATAGCAGGCCGGTAAGCACTAGGGTTTTTTGGGATTTCACCGAGTCGGGCGGGAAGCTTGCACGGTTCCGCGTGGAAACCTGCACGGTAGCACGGGAACGGGCTCACCGATGATTCATTGGCGCCTCTTCGAGCTAATGTTTGGCCAAAAGAACGCTTGTGTGGTGCTCAAGCTTGCGCTCTAAGCCTTCTGCGGTAGCGCGGTGACAAGACGTGCGAGAGGAGGACGAAATGACACGTACACAAATGGTTAAAAAAACGTTTGCGATTTAATTACCTAGCACACGGCCGCTCTCTACGCAGCGTCGCGAATGCTTGTTTGCCCACTGTGTGATGTGGAACGCGACGTAGTTTCACATCACGCCGCTGACTCGCAACTGCCGGCAGGCTTGTGGACGGCCATTCCCAGCGTGTTCAACTGCTCTATGCGTGTGGTTGCTCGTGGTTGAGGCGGCCGCGGCGCACTCTGCTCGCGTCCCGCCGCGCGCTCTGCCCGCGTCCCTCCGCGCACACTACAAGCGCTTCGAGCCGGCGCACGATCACATACGTTTGGGGTGCCTTATGCATGCGATTACGCCCGATGCGGCGCCACGATGCAGTTACGTGCGGCAAAAACTGCCTGCCGAGAATCTCGGCCGCCCGGCCCTCATTTATTCCCGCGGCCATTTACCTTCATCTCTCACGCCCACGACACAAAAAGCACACCCACGACGACGCATACAGAGAGGATATCCAACGGCTCCAATGGTGCTCCCGGCTCCAATGGCGCTCCTAGCGGCTGATGATGACGACAGGCAGCAGTTCACCACGCCTCACGTAGTGGACACCAACGTGAGGGGGAAGGATATCTCGGTGGTGTACACCAACGAGCCGGTCTCGGTGGAGAGCTCCATCCACACTATGGAGCAGTTGCTTGCTGAGGACGAGTACCAAGTGGTTGGCTTTGACCTCTAGTTCATCGGCGGTTGTACCGGGTATGATCAGAAGGTTGTCGTCGCCCAGTTGTGCGTGCGCCATCACGTCCTCGTCTACCACTACTCCCTGGCCACAAGGCCTTGTGAGCGTTTCCCTAGGTTTATCAACAGCCCCGACTACAGGTTCACTATGGTGGACCCCGTGAATGATCTAAAGGTGCTCGAGACTATGGGCTTGGCCTGCCAGAATCTTGTCGACATCCAAGGCCAATATAGGGACTGGGGCAGAAAGAAGGAGAAGGATTCCCTGGTTGACCTAGCCGTGGCCATCATCGACCCCTACTACAAAGGCATGAAGGATGAGTGCAAAAAGAACAAGGATGCCTGGCACGAGGCCTGGGTGTGGAGACTGGATGAAGAACACGTCAAGTACGCGGCCAAGGACGCGTACACAAGCTACGAGATGTACAGGCGGATCGTTGACATGAGGTAGTGCCTCCTTCCCGTGGACGATGAGGGATCGAGCCACGAGTAGTGGCGGCAGCGTCACAAGAAGTAGATGATTAGATGATCGTTTCTCCTAGTTTAGAATGCATGTAATTGTTTATTGAGGTGTGTGCAAATGTTTAGAATGCATGTAATATGTTCTTCTTCTGTAGACTGAGCAAATTACATCGCAGACGGACTAAACTAGGGAACCCGTCGGTGATGATTTCATCAATCGCTGACAATTGTATACAAGCAAACGTTTGCCCACAACACCCACGGGTTATTAGCAGGAATCGTCCGTGTTGTTATCCGTATTCCCACACATTTCGGATTACTGACCTGTTTGCCGCGTATCACACACACCTTGTTAAGTTGAACCATTTTTGTTTTGTTGGGTAATCGCAAACAGTTCATCTGAGTGAACCGCATGCCGTGCGTCGCACACACCTCGAACTGGCTACCCGTTTCTGTTGTGTTGGATAATCACAAACAGTTCATCCGAGTGAACTGTATGCCGTGTATCGCACACACCTCGAACTGGCTGACCGTGTTTGTTGTTCTGGCTTATCGCAAATAGTTCGTATGGACCAACTGTATGCCACATATCGTACACGCGTCTCTAATCTGAATCATTTTTTATGTCTCCGGCATCGCAAACAATTCGTCTTATTTGGGATGGTTTTATTACTACACCGTTTGCGATGCATGCAGCGCACATAGTTTGGTCGCGGGGTCTCTGATTCATGTGTCGCGTTAGCGGTCGCCTGCAATAGTGGGTGCCTTGTTCGGGAGAGGTGCGCCGGGTATGAGGTCGATGCGGTGTTCAATTCTGCAAAGTGGGGGAATTTCGGGAGGTAGCTCATCGGGAAAAATGTCCGCGAATTCCTGCAATAAATGAGACAACACTAGAGGTAGATGTTGTGAAGTATTAGTCCTCACCGCTTCATCTTTGCACGCAAGGACAAAGTGAAGAACACTCAATGGGCTCTCACTCACATCCCTCAAATCTCTTTTGGTGGCTAGGAGACCTAAGTTTTTCTTGTCGCTCGTCGTGGAGTAACTCAATTTTGGCATGTGGCGCTCACTCTCTTTGTGGTGATTCACTCGCTCACTATTCTCCCCACGATGACTCGATGCTTGTTTGTCAGCGATGACTTGACTTGGTGACATGGGTCAAAGCACGTATTCCTTGCCCTTCATCTTGAAGCTATAGTGATTGGTGCGTCCATTGTGGATGGAACCGCGGTCCAATTGCCAAGGTCGTCCTAGGAGGAGATGGCACACGGACATAGAAACCACATCGCACTCCAAGGTGTCTTCATATGCGCCGATCTTGAATGATACTTGGACGGTATGTTCCACTTGAATGATGCTGGGGTCACTTAGCCATTGGACCTTGTAGGGGCGGGGGTGCTTCTTCTTGACCAATTGTAGCTTGGAGCATAATTCTTCACTTGCCAAGTTGTGGAAACTTCCACCGTCGATGATCACCTTGACGGAACGTCCTTGAATGCCCGTTTTGGTATGGAAGATGTGGCAACGTTGATCCTCGTCTTGATGTTGTTGAAGTGTCAAGACCTTGGAGACAATGAGGGCGGGGCTCGAATCATTATCGCAAAAGACTTGAGTGTCTTCATCTTCATTCACTTGTCGGTGTATGGCCACATGCTCAAGTGCTTCCATTTCGTCTTCGCTCATGGAGTCGTAGGCGCCGTCATCATTGGCGATCATGGTGCGTCATGTTGGGCACTCAAATGACTTGTAGCCTCGGCCCTTGCAAGTGAAACACTGAATTGCACTTGTCTTGGTAGTGGCATCCGTTGGAGGTGTCGGTGACGAAGTTCTTGGCTTGGATGTACTTGAAGTAGGATGACTCGAAGATGTAATGGGTTGCTTGGAGCTTGACTTGTCGCTGGTACTTGGTGTAGCTCAAGTCGTTGCAGGAGGTGTTGTAGTTGTTGAAGCTTGATTGTATGAACCATAGGTCTTGGAAGAGTACTTGGAGTACTTGTAGTCATCTTGGACTTGTCGCTCCGCTTTGGTTGCTTGGTGCACTAGATCGAGGAGGTTGGAGTATGGTTGGAAATCCGCAATTTTCTTGATGGGATGGTTAAGGCCATTCAAGAAACGTGCCATAGTTTGTTCATCATCTTCCTTGACATTGGCTCGTATCATGGCAACTTGCATTTCTTGATAGTATTCTTCGACCGACTTGGTGCCTTGCTTGAGGAGTTGTAGCTTCTTGAAGAGGTCACGACTATAGTGTGTGGGCACAAAACGAGCTCGCATGACATCTTTCATTTGGTTCCAAGTCATGATTGGTGGTTCACCTTTATCATTTCGTCGCTCGATCACTTGCTCCCACCAAATGAGGACGTAATCTTGAAACTCTAGAGATGCCATGGCGATCTTCTTTTCTTCGTCATAATTGTGAAGATGGAATATCTTGTCGACCTTCAATGCCCATGAGAGATATTCTTCGGGATCGTTGCCTCCGGAGAACTTGGGCATGGTGAACTTGAGCTTGCCGAAGCATTGTTCTTCATCATAGCGTCGATGGTGATGTCGGTCTTGTCTTGGTAGTGGGTTTTCATCCTCGTGCTCTTCTCTATTGGCTTGGTGCGGGGGTTTTGGTGGCAGAATTCTTGCTCGGTTCCTCCTTTCTTGGCGCTCCTCGAGGCGAGCGGCGTCGTGTTGTTGTGCTTGCCGAAGCGCTTCTTCTTATTCACGCACTCGCCGGTTGTTCTCTTCGATGGTGCGGTTTGCTTGTCATAGAGCGTGTTGTGCTTCTAGTGCTTGTTCTTCATGATGTTGTCTTTCTTGCCTTAGTGCGTCGCCATCTTGGTCATCTTGGCGTTGGCGTTGTCGAACTTGGGCTTGGTCCATGGTGTCTTGATCTTGGCACCGATGTCGTTCGCGTTCTCGAAGGCAGTCTTGTAACCCATTACCATGGAATGGATTTTATGGAGCTTGATGATTGTCATGATCGTCGTGACGATGAGAAGGTGAGCGCAAAAGACTTGTGTGGGAAGAAGAATCTGAAGAATGTCTACTTGAATGGCACCGTCTTGAAGATGAAGTCGTGGAAGAACCGCGGTTGATCATCAATTCACGAAATTCTTCCATTTGAGATGACAACTTGGCGTCAAGGTAATCCCGGGTTCTTTCTTCTGTTTGACGTAAGTTGGTGGCGAGTTGCTCGATGCGATCACCCAAAGCTTCGCTTTCTTGATGTAGAGCTCGTTGAACGCCGAAGAGATGATCTTTGGTGACGAAGTCACTTGTTACGTCTTGCTCCTCGAAGAATGGGTTTGCCGAAGTGCTTGGCCTATCCATCATAGTCAAGTGGTGGTGAGTAGGAAAATGAGAGAACAATACCAACGTTACCTTTTCCGAAGATTGAATATGTAACGAGTATCACTCAATGTGATGCTACAATAGTAGAATTGGTACCGGGTTTGTTTCTCACACCTACAAAAGTAAAGGCTTATCGAGGAGCTTGGTTTGGATAGGTCACACAAAATTGATGCAATCGTTAGTATGATATCAATAATGTTGAAAAAGATTCACAAATTCGCAAGTGAAACAAGTAGTCCAATAGCAATGAGTGGCACATGGAAACACACACACGGATAGATAAGTGAGGTCGTGCAACCAAGGAATGAGCACAAAATGTGGAACCCACAGAAAAACGCTCGTGTTGCACAACACTAGAGATGCTAGCACGATTGCTCAATAGGCGGATACAAACTTGTGCACAACCTATTAGAGACAAAATATATGGAGTTTCTATCTCAAGTATGCTATGTATGTATGATTCCCGTGAGCTCGGTCACAATGATCCAAGATGATCAAATATGTTATGCAATGTGGCGATGCTATGGCTATTGCTTACAAGCTTGATGTTGTTCTTTTCTCTTTGCTTAAAAGCTTTTCTCTCTTTGATATTTTTGTTTGGCCACTTATGTGAAATGCTCTTAACAAGATAGCAAATATGTGTATGCGGGAACAATTGATGACACAAGAGATGATACGATGATATTTGCATGCTATGATGGCTATGCGGAACGTGTACCACTAAAGTGCACAAGTAGCGTTGCCCGGCAATACTCAAATGGCTAGTCGCATAGGAAAGTGACGCAAAAGAAGGCCTTGGGGTTAACAATGCAATGGCAAGGTAGATGTACAAAGATGTTGCCGAGGTTACCGTTCTTGCTTACGGTTGTGTGTCAAATGATGACGTGGTTGTTGTCGATGTCGAGTCCGTGGCGAAGTTGAGTGACGGTGTTGTCAAAGACAAACCGTCCCTAAGTAGCCAAAATGTGTTAGGAAACGGAAAACCACAACTCAAAATCTCAATGGCAAATGTGAAATGGTGCAATTTGGTGGAAGGCTATAAGTGGTGGAAGGTGGCTGGGTATGCGGAAGGGAGTTTTTTTTTCACAACAGTTTCATCAGCCGAAGCCGGATGATCCGGGTGGGGGTCCGGATCATCCGGGCAATGTCCGGATCGTCCGGGCGGTCATCCGGATCGTCCGGGTAGGTCAACCTGGCCGAAATGGGGCTCGGGAAGAACTCCAAATCGAGGAGAAAAAAGAAAAAATGGGGCGATTTCGGGGTGTGTTTCGCGGTGGAGAAGGTGGGGAATGGTAGATCCACTTGCAACACAACGAATCCGCGGATCAAAATAACAAAACATCATCAAACCAACAATTCACAAATTTTTTGGTATGGCTCTTTTTGTGGGGGAATTTTCAAAATTTGGCAAAGACAAACAAAATTAGGCTAGAAAGTGGGGGGTAGGGACTCCAAAATGTGAATTAACCTTGCTCATGATACCAAGATGATGTAGGGTGAGACCCTATGGTGATGATATTTTCACACTTGGAGGGGGGAAAGGGAAGAACAACAAGAGGAATCACTCAAACAAACCCAAATCACAGATGCACTAGAGTAGCACACATGAGATCCACAAGTAATACATGAACAATCCATGGAAATAAGCACAAGGTAGGGTTCTTCCCACTCCTAAGGAGATGAGGTCTTGATGATCTAGAGAGATCCTTCTCCCTTAGGAGGTCTTGATGATCCTATGATGGGGACCCTTCTCCAAGAGGAGGTCTTGATCTCCAAGAGGGAAGGTACAAGGAGCAAAGCTCTCTCAAGTACCTCAAAATACTTTGCTAACCCTAAAATGCAGGGGAACGAGTATATGTAGTCTAGGGGCGGAGAGGGGTACATGGGCCTCGGCCCAACTCATGCACGCAGGCAGTGTCTGGATGATCCGGGTGGGGGTTCTGATGATCCGGGCGTCGGGGGTATGGATGGTGCGGACGTCCGTCCGGATCGTCTGGCTGTCTCGTCGCAGCCATCGTTGGCCCGGATGTCCGGGTCGTCGTCCGGACGTCCGGGTGGGTCCGGATGATCCGGGCGGTGGTCCGGATGGATCCGGCTTCATCGAAGGGCTTGCTGTCCTTTTGGTAGCATGGGCCGGATCATCCAGGGGAAGGTCCAGATCATCCGGGGTTGGTCTGGATCATCTGGGTGGGGGTCCTGATGATCCGGGCAAGTCCTGTCTTGCTCCTTCTCTTCTCCGACTTCGCGTTGTCCTCCTTCCTTCATTTGACCTTGCGCCTTAGCTTCTCCATGGCTGGTCCCTTGGGACCTGAGTATGCAAAATGTCTCCGTTTCAGGTAGTAGCCATGTCTCATATGATTCGAAAGGGAGTTGCGATAGGAGAGATGTCACCTCGGTCTCAATAGCTCTTGCACGGGCTCTTGTCATCGGTCCACTTGGTGCCTTGGGTGGTGATGACGTGTCCATGGGGATGACCGAAGGATGCTCCGCATCATCTTGTCTTAGAGGTGGATCTTCTAGCTCTTGCTCCTCATGCTCTTCTCGATTGACTTGACGTCGAGGGCGTGGGATACGTGCACGGTTCCTCATTTCTTGGCGCTCCTCAAGACGCGCGAACTCTTCTTGTCGCTCTCGTCGGAGGGCTTCTTCTTGTTCACACACGTGATGGTTGTGCTCGTTGACGGTGCGAGTTGCTTCTCGTAGGGCACGTTGAGCTTCAAGGGCTTGTTCCTCATGGTGTTGTTGTTCTTGTTGTAGAGCGTCACCGTCTTGGTTTTCTTTACGTTGGCGGTGTGGAACTTGCTCTTGGTCCATGGTGCCTTGTGCTTGACGATGTTGTCGTTCACGCTCTCGAAGGCGGTCTTGCAAACCATTGCCATGGAATGGGTTTTGTGAAGCTTGATGATCTTCATGGTCTTGATGGTGATGCGAGCGAGTTCGTGGATGACTTGCATCCGAAGACGTGTCCGAAGAGTGTCGGCTCGAGTGGCGTCGTCTTGCTGTTGACGAAGTGGAAGAAGTGTGGTTGATCATCAATGCACAGAACTCTTCCATTTGAGATGAGAGCTTGTCGTCGAGGTAGTCCCTTGTTCTTGCTTCGAATTGTCGCAAGTCGGTGGCGAGTTGTTCGATGCAGTCGCCCAAAGCTTCATTCGCTTGATTCAAAGCTCTTTGAGCGCCGAAGGAGTCTTGGTGATGTAGATGTTCGGTTCTTCTTGCTCATCGAAGAGTGGGTTGGAAGAAGTGCTTGGCATATCCATCATTCTCAAGCAAGTGTTAGTGGAAGAAAGGAACAAACTCGACCAATGTACCTTATCCGATGTTGAAGATGGATCGATGATCACCCACTATGGTATTATGGAAGTAGCACAATTGGTACCGGATCGTGTCAATCTCACACCAACACAAGTAAAGCTTTTGGAGTAGCTTGGTGAGGATAGTGGCACAAAATTTATGCAATTGTTAGCAAGATATCAATAATGTTGAAAAAGATTCACAAATTCACAAGTGAAACAAATAGACCAATAGCAATGAGTGGCACACAGAAACACACACATGGATAGATAAGTGAGGTCCTGTGATGACCCACAATTGTAGGGGATCAATCGTAGTCCTTTTGATAAGTAAGAGTGTCGAACCCAACGAGGAGCAGAAGGAAATGACAAGCGATTTTCAGCAAGGTATTTTCTGCAAGCATTGAAATTATTGGTAATGAGTAGTTTGATAGCAGGATAATTTGTAACAAGTGACAAGTAGCAATAGTAACAAAGAGTGCAGCAAGGTGGCCCAATCCTTTTTGTAGCAAAGGACAAGCCAGAACAATCTCTTATAATAAGCAAAGCGTTCTCGAGGACACATGGGAATTTCATCTAGTCACTTTCATCATGTTTGTTTGATTCGCGTTCGCTACTTTGATAATTTGATATGTGGGTGGACCTGTGCTTGGGTGCTTTTCTTACTTGAACAAGCCTCCCACTTATGATTACCCCCTTTCGCAAGCATCCGCAACTACGAAAGAAGAATTAAGATAACTCTAACCATAGCATTAAACATATGGATCCAAATCAGCCCCTTACGGAATAGCGCATAAACTAGGGTTTAAGCTTGTGATAGCCTGGTTTAATAGGGATGCTAGACTACTCATATAAATAAGGAATTCCTTCTTTTTCGGGAGCCCATTCGGACAGAACTCCAAAGTTAAGCGTGCTCAGCTTGGAGTAATTTCAGGATGGGTGACCGACCGGGAAGTTGCTCCCGGGTGCGCATGAGTGAGGACAAAGTGCGCAGGAAAGACTAGTATTGATCTGTGAGGCTAGTCTAGATCTCGCCAGGAGTAACGACCACCGGCGGGTGTGTCCGGGGCGTTACAAGTTGGTATCAGAGCCGACTCTCGCGGTTACACGGATGTTTGCGGACAGGTGCGCGGTCATGTTGTTCATGACGTTTGTGACCCGTCGTGGCACACGACATGTCACATGTACCGGACTGGATGCACAGATGTATGTGCCAAGAGGGAACGTTCCTGTGGCCCGACAAGGACGTCGGTTCCTCTGAGTGGGGGTGTATGTGATAGCCTGGTTTAATAGGGATGCTAGACTACTCATATAAATAAGGAATTCCTTCTTTTCCGGGAGCCCATTCGGACAAAACTCCAAAGTTAAGTGTGCTCAGCTTGGAGTAATTTCAGGATGGGTGACCGACCGGGAAGTTGCTCCCGGGTGCGCATGAGTGAGGACAAAGTGCGCAGGAAAGACTAGTATTGATCTGTGAGGCCAGTCTAGATCTCGCCAGGAGTAACGACCACCGGCGGATGTGTCCGGGGCGTTACAAAGCTTCTGTCACTCTAGCAACCCATCATCTAATTACTACTCCACAATGCATTCCCTTAGGCCCAAAGATGGTGAAGTGTCATGTAGTCGACGTTCACATGACACCACTAAGAGAATCAACAACATACATATCATCAAAATATCGAACGAATACCAAATTCACATGATTACTTATGACAAGACTTCTCCCATGTCCTCAAGAACAAAAGTAACTACTCACAAACCATATTCATGTTCAAGATTAGAGGGGTATTGAATAGCATATTGGATCTGAACATATAATCTTCCACCAAATAAACCAACTAGCATCAACTACAAGATGTAATCAACACTACTAGCAACCCACAGGTACCAATCTGAAGTTTTGAGACAAAGATTGAATACAAGAGATGAACTAGGGTTTGAGAAGAGATGGTGCTGTTGAAGATGTTGATGAAGATTGGTCCTCCCATGATGAGAGGATCGTTGGTGATGTCGATGGCTCCGATTTCCCCCTCCCGAAGGGAAGTATCCCCGACGGAATCGCTCCGCCGGAGAGCAAAAGTGCTCCTGCCCAAGTTCCGCCTCGAGACGGCGGCGCACCGTCCCAAAAGTCTTCTCCTTATTTTTTCTAGGGCAAATGGGCTTATATACCAGAAAATGGGCACCAGAGGCTGGCCAGGGGCCCCACAAGCCACCAGGGCGCGCCTGGGGGGGGGGGGGTGGCGTGCCCTGGTGTCTCGTGGGCACCTGGGTGGCCCCCTCTGGTACTTCTTTCTTCCAATATTTTTTATTTATTCCAAAATAAATCTCCGTGAAATTTCAGCTCATTTGGAGATGTGCAGAATAGGTATCTCTGACATAGCTTTTTCAGGTCCAGAATTCCAGCTGCCGGCAATCTCCCTCCTTGTGTAAATCTTGCATATTAAGAGAGAAAAGGCATTAGAATTGCTCCACAAAGTGTTATATTGATTAAAAACACTATAAATGACAGTAGTAAAACATGATGCAAAATGGACGTATCAACTCCCCCAAGCTTAGACCTCGCTTGTCCTCAAGCGAAAGCCAATATCGATAATCATGTCCACATGTTTAGAGAGAGAGGTGTCGATAAAAACAAAATACGGACATAATAGCATCATGATCATTATTATAACAACAATATTTATCATCATAAAACTTCTCATGAGCAAGTAACAATTCATGACAACAACGAAGTATAAGGCATAAACTTTCTTGAAAACTAACAAACTATGTTCTCAGTCAACAATGCAATTGCAATTCATCATATTTTCAGGAAGGGTCTCATGTAGGAGCTTTTTAGCAAGTCCACATACTCAACCATCATATAGTCTTCTATGATTGCTAACACTCACAACATATATATGGAGCAAAAAGTTTCAGCCAGACACATAGAAAGATAGGGGCTTATAATGTCAACAATAATAACTCATGATCACTCATATCCAACTGGATATATATGCCTAGATCTTTCCCCACCACATGATGCTTGCAAAAGAGAAAAATAAAAAGGAATAGAGGAGAACATTATTGACTCTTGCATAAAAAGTAAATACATAAAAGTAAAAGATAGGCCCTTCGCAGAGGGAAGTAGAGGTTGTCATGCGCTTTTTGTTGTTGGATGCACAAGCTCTTAATGCAAAGGAATGTCACTTTATATTGCCCCTTGTGAAAGCAACCTTTATTATGCAGTCCGTCGCTTTGATTTCTTTGCCATCACAAGTTCGTACAAAGCTTATTTTCCCTTACAATAAAAGTTCATACACATTTAGAGGCAATTTTTATTGCTTTTTGCACCGATGACAACCTACTTGAAGGATCTTATTCAATCCATAGGTAGATATAGTGGACTCTCATGACATGAAACTGGGTTTAAGGGTTTTGGATGCACAAGTAGTATCTCTACTTGGTGCGGATTTTTGGCTAGCAAAGATATTGGGCAAGCACCACATGTTGGAGGATTTATGACAATATAACTTCTACATGAATAGAAGCAAACATAATTCATTACGTTGTCTTCCTTGTCCAACGTCAACAATTTGACATAAAATACTTAATGGGGGCTCACAATCATAAAAGATGTCCAAGATAGTGTATTTGCATGTGAATCTTCTCTTCCCTTATTAATTTTTTCATGAATTGCATCATTGACTAATGCTATGCTTGTTAACTTTCAATAAATTTTACCACTTATACTTTTCTTTATGTAATGTCATTACTTTCCATAAGATTAGCATATGATCTTTTTCATTATTTTCATTGCTAGGATTGAAACATAAAAGTAAAGAAGCAAAAACTCAAACTACTCTTTATTATATAACTCTCACTCAATTACATAGATAGATAGATCACGAAACTAGCACTCGAAAATAGATCATACTAAACTTTTATTCAACTAGATCACGAAATAACTAAGGATCAAACTAAAAATAGGTAAAGATAATAAAAGTGATGGTGATACGATACCGGGGCACCTCCCCAAGCTTGGCACAAGCCAAGGGGAGTGCCCATAACCATGTACTCAAGTTTCCTTCTTCGGTGATGATGCTAGTGATGAAGTGGTGGGCTTGTCCTTCATGACATTAATTAGGATATCCTTTAGGCTCTGGATTTCCCGGAGCACATGCAGTATCATCTCTGTATTCCTTTGGACTTCGGCCATAATATGTTTATTCTCTGGGCCCCAAGCATTCTTTCCTGCATCACTTTCACTTGGACGAGAGATGTCCCAATTGGAGGGTATGTGCCTACGAGGAGTATTTTTGACCCCACAATTGTGAACCAAATTATGAAAGTTGTTCTGATGTAACCTGTGTAAGGGCCTCCTAGGGGGAAGCCCTTCTTGTACCTCTGGACTCCCATGGCTTGTAGTGCTTCTTATGGCTTGATGAGGGTTCGGAATTGTGGAGATGCCAGCAAAGGTGCCCCTCTCGGAAGCCGGAGGGTAAACCAAGAGCGAGTCTCCATCATCTTCTTCCATGGTAACCTCTCCTTCCTCCCCCCTCCTGAGCTCCATCTGCAGCAACCAAGCGTCGTCTCCCATGTTGTTGGAGGAAGAAGAAGACATGGTGCCTGGCCTCAAAATCTGGCAGAAAACAACATGAAACAAGAACAGAGGAGATTTCTGCGATACGGTGGTCAAAACATCCCGGAGTATATATAAAGAATTTTTATCTTACAAAACAAGTAATCCAGAAGAAAACAGAGTCGGGAAGGCTCATGAGGGGCCCACGAGCCACCAGGGTGCGCCTGGGGGGGGGGGGGGTGGCGCGCCCTGGTGCCTCGTGTGCACCTCGTGGGTCCCCTCGGCTATTTCTTATTTTTGTATTTTTTTCTAATATTCCAAAACTAACAGAAAGTATTTTTATGGAATTTTTGGAGTCGGTTTACTTACCGTACCACGTACCTCTTCCTTTTCAGGGTTCTAGAGTGTTCTGGAAGGTCTCTCTTATGTATTCCTCTGGTGTAATTATTTCAATAATATTAGTTTCAACATTAATGGGAGTACCTGAAATATAATGCTTAATTCTTTGCCCATTCACCACTCTCGGATTAGTGCCTTCGGAGTTGTTTATTTTGATGGCTCCGGCGCGATAAAACTTCTTCGATGATATACGGTCCTTCCCATTTAGAGAGAAGTTTTCCTGCAAAGAATCTCAAACGAGAATTGTACAATAGAACTTGCTCACCCACTTTGAATTAATTCCCGTTTTTGAATTCTTTTATCATGCCATCTTTTAACTTTTTCTTTAAACAATTTGGCATTCTCATAAGCTTGGGTTCTCCATTCATCTAATGAGCTAATATCAAATAACCTCTTTTCACCGGCAAGTTTAAAATCATAATTGAGTTCTTTAATTGCCCAATATGCTTTATGTTCTAAATCAAGAGGTAAATCACATGCTTTTCCATAAACCATTTTATAAGCAGACATACCCATAGGATTTTTATAAGCAGTTCTATAAGCCCATAATGCATCGTCAAGTTTCTTAGAGCAATTCTTTCTAGATCTATTGACAGTTTTTTGCAAAATTAATTTTATTTCTCTATTGCTCAATTCTACTTGACCACTAGATTGAGGGTGATAGGGGGATGCAATTCTATGGTTGACATCATATTTAGCAAGCAGTTTACGGAATGCACCATGAATAAAATGTGAACCACCATCAGTCATTAAATATCTAGGGACTCCAAACCTCGGGAAAATAACTTCTTTAAGCATTTTAATAGAAATGTTATGATCAGCACTACTAGTTGGAATAGCTTCTACCCACTTAGTAACATAATCAACATCAACTAAAATATGTGTATACCCATTGGATTTAGGAAAAGGTCCCATATAATCAAATCCCCAAACATCAAATGGTTTAATAGCAAGTGAATAATTCATAGGTATTTCCTGACGTCTACCAACATTACCAATTCTTTGACATTCATCACAAGATAAGACAAACTTACGAGCATCCTTGAAAAGAGTAGGCCAATAAAAACCAGATTGTAATACCTTATATGCAGTTCTGTCTCCCGCATGGTGTCCTCCGTAAGCCTCGGAATGACACTTCCGTAGGATTTGTTCCTATTCATGCTCAGGTATACAATGTCTAATAATACCATCTACTCCTTCTTTATAAAAATGTGGGTCATCCCAAAAGTAATGTCTTAAATCATAGAAGAACTTTTTCTTTTGTTGGTATGTGAAACTAGGTGGTATAAATTTAGCAACAATATAATTAGCATAGTCCACATACCAAGGAGTATTACGAGAAGCATTTATGACAGCTAATTGTTCATCAGGAAAATCATCATTAATAGGAAGTGGGTCATCAAGAACATTTTCCATTCTAGACAAATTATCTGCTACGGGATTCTCAGCTCCCTTTCTATCAATAATATGCAAGTCAAATTCTTGTAGCAATAGAACCCACCTGATAAGTCTAGGTTTAGCATCTTTCTTTTCCATAAGATATTTAATAGCAGCATGATCGGTGTGAACAGTTACCTTAGAATCAACTATATAAGATCTGAATTTATCACATGCAAACACAACTGCTAGAAATTCTTTCTCAGTAGTAGCATAATTTCTTTGGGCACTGTCTAGAGTTTTACTAGCATAATGGATAACATTTAATTTCTTGCAGACTAAGGCATAGCCTAGTGGTGGAAAGGGGCTGATGCCTTCCCACCCACCCAGGTTCCAGGCATGGTACTTGCAATTTGGGCTTGTTGCATCAATTATACTGTAGGGGCCTCCCTTACAGTCTTTCTGTAAAAAAAACATTTAATTTCTTATCAACTCTCTGTCCTAGAATAGCACCAACAACATAATCACTAGCATCACACATAATTTCAAAAGGCAAGTTCCAATCAGGTGGTTGAACAATAGGTGCAGTGGTTAAGGCTTTCTTAAATGTTTCAAAGGCTTCTACACAATCATCATCAAAAACAAATAGAACATCTTTTTGCAAGAGATTGGTAAGAGGTCTAGAAATTTTAGAGAAGTCTTTAATAAATCTCCTATAGAAACCAGCATGACCAAGGATACTTCTTATACCTTTAATATCTTTAGGACATGGCATTTTCTCTATAGCATCAACCTTAGCTTTATCAACTTCAATACCTCTTTTAGAAATTTTATGCCCCAAGACAATACCTTCATTCACCATAAAGTGGCACTTCTCCCAATTCAAGACAAGGTTTGTTTCTTCATATATGTGCAAAACTCGATCAAGGTTGCTTAAGCAATCATCAAAAGAAGTTCCATAAACGGAAAAATCATCCATGAAAACCTCAACAATCTTTTCACAAAAGTCAGAGAATATAGCAGTCATACATCTTTGAAAGGTAGCAGGTGCATTGCATAAACCAAAAGGCATACTTCTATAAGCATAAGTTCCAAAAGGACAAGTAAAGGTGGTTTTCTCTTGATCTACAAGTGATACAGGTATTTGAGAAAAACCAGAATGACCATCTAGAAAGCAAAAGTGTGTATGCTTAGACAATCTTTCTAGCATTTGATCAATAAAAGGTAAGGAGTAATGATCTTTTCTAGTGGCTTTGTTTAATTTTCTAAAATCAATTACCATCCTATAACCAGTTACAATTCTTTATGGAATGAGTTCATTTTTATCATTAGGAACAACGGTAATACCTCCTTTCTTAGGGACACAATGAACGGGACTTACCCATCTACTATCAGCTATGGGATAGATTATACCTGCTTCCAGAAGCTTTAATATTTCGGTTCTTACCACCTCTTTCATCTTAGGATTTAGTCGTCGTTGGTGGTCGACAACTGGTTTAGCATCAGGCTCCATATTAATTTTGTGCTGACATAGATTGGGACTAATTCCCTTAAGATCATCAAGAGTATATCCAATAGCAGCTCGGTGCTTCCTCAGAGTTTTTAGTAATCTCTTTTCTTCATGCTCTGAAAGGTTAGCACTAATAATAATAGGATATATCTTCTTTTCAACTAGATAAGCATATTTCAATGTATCAGGCAATTGCTTCAATTCAAATACAGGGCCACCCTTAGGTGGAGGAGGGCCTCCAAGTGTTTCAATAGGCAAATTGTGTTTAAGGATAGGTGGTTGATCAAAAAACATCTTATCTATTTCATTTCTTTCATTCATGTGCATATCATTTTCATGGTCTAGCAAATATTGTTCTAATGGATCAGTAGGAGGTACGGCAATAGAAGCAAGACCAATAATTTCATCTTTACTAGGCAATTCTTTATCATGAGGTTGTCTACGAAACTTGGAGAAATTAAACTCATGAGACATACCACCAAAATTAACACTAACAGTTTCTTTAGCGCAATCAATCTTAGCATTAATAGTGTTCAAGAAAGGTCTACCAAATATAATGGGACAAAAATCATCTTGTGGAGAACCGAGGACTAGAAAATCAGTAGGGTATTTTATTTTTCCACACAAGACTTCAACATCTCTAACGATCCCAAGCGGTGTAATGGTATCTCTGTTTGCAAGCTTAATAGTAACATCAATGTCCTCTATTTCAACAGGTGCAATATCATTCATAATTTCTTGATATAAGGTAAACGGAATAGCACTCACACTAGCACCCAAATCACATAAGCCATGATAACAATGTTCTCCTATTTTAACAGAGACAGCAGGCATGCCTACTACAGGTCTGTTTTTATCTTTAGGATCTGGTTTAGCAATTCTAGCTGCTTCATCACAAAGGTAAATAACATGCCCATCTATATTATTGACCAAGAGATCTTTAACCATAGCAACATTAGGTTCAACTTTAATTTGTTTGGAGGGTCTAGGTGCTCTAATATTACTTTTGTTAACCACAGTTGAAACTTTAGCATGTTCCTTAATCCTAACAGGAAAAGGTGGTTTCTCAATATAAGCAGTAGGCACAACTGGATCAACATGGTAAACAATTGTTTCTTCTTCAACACTAACGGGTTCCTCAATCTTTTCTTTAACAGGGTGATGATATTTAAACCACTTCTCCTTAGGGAGATCAACATGAGTAGCAAATGATTCATAAAAGGAAGCTACTATCTCAGAGTCAAGTCCATATTTAGTGCTAAACTTACGAAAAGGATCGGTATCCATAAAAGATTTAACACAATCAAACTCAAGTATTATACCTGACTCATTGCCTTTGTCGAGTTCCCAATCTTTAGAGTTGCATTTAATTCTTTCCAGAAGATCCCATCTGAATTCAATAGTTTTCTTCATAAAGGAGCCAGTCGAAGAAGAATCGAGCATGGTTTGATCATCATGAGAAAGCCGAGCATAAAAATTCTGTAAGATAATTTATCTTGAGAGCTCATGGTTGGGGCATGTGTACATCATGTACTTAAGCCTCCCCCAAGCTTGAGCGATGCTTTCTCCTTCACGAGGCCAAAAATTATATATATAATTCCGATCACGATGAACCAAATGCATAGGATAAAATTTCTGGTGGAATTCCAGCTTCAACAGGTTCCAATCCCATGTGTCAGTATCATCACATAGCCTATACCATGTCAATGCCTTTCCCTCCAAATATAAAGCGAATAATTTCTTCTTAACTCCATCTCCGCATAAACCTGCAAGCTTAAACAATCCATAAATTTCATCCACATAGATCAAGTGCATATCAGGATGTACCGTTCCATCTCCTGCATAGGATTAGCTAGCAGTTTCTCTATCATAATATCAGGAATACTTTCTCATAATAAATATTTTCAGTAGGTGCAGTAGGTTGAGGAGCAACTATTTTTGCTTCCGTTCGAGGTGAACATACCCCGAACTAACCCCTCAAAGGATTACTTTCCATAGTGACAAGTAACAATAAATTTCAGCACGTAATATAAATGTTTCCTTACCAAATTCCACTCACCAAAGATGCTTCACTCCCCGGCAACGGCGCCAGAAAAGAGTCTTGATGACCCACAAGTGTAGGGGATCAATCGTAGTCCTTTCGATAAGTAAAAGTGTCGAACCCAACGAGGAGCAGAAGGAAATGACAAGCGGTTTTCAGCAAGGTATTTTCTGCAAGCACTGAAATTATCGGTAACGACTAGTTTGATAGCAAGATAATTTGTAACAAGTGACAAGTAGAAATAGTAACAAAGAGTGCAGCAAGGTGGCCCAATCCTTTTTGTAGAAAAGGACAAGCCGGAACGATCTATTATAATAAGCAAAGCGTTCTCGAGGACACATGGGAATTTCATCTAGTCACTTTCATCATGTTTGTTTGATTCGTGTTCGCTACTTTGATAATTTAATATGTGGGTGGACCGGTGCTTGGGTGCTGTTCTTACTTGAACAAGCCTCCCACTTATGATAACCCCATTTTGCAAGGATCTGCAACTACGAAAGAAGAATTAAGATAACTCTAACCATAGCATTAAACATATGAATCCAAATCAGCCCCTTATGGAATAGCGCATAAACTAGGGTTTAAGATGCTGTCACTCTAGCAACCCATCATCTAATTACTACTCCACAATGCATTCCCTTAGGCCCAAATATGGTGAAGTGTCATGTAGTCGACGTTCACATGACACCACTAAGAGAATCAACAACATACATATCATCAAAATATAGAACGAATACCAAATTCACATGATTACTTATGACAATACTTCTCCCATGTCCTCAAGAACAAAAGTAACTACTCACAAACCATATTCATGTTCAAGATCAGAGGGGTATTGAATAGCATATTGGATCTGAAAATATAATCTTCCAACAAATAAACCAACTAGCATCAACTACAAGATGTAATCAACACTACTAGCAACCCACAGGTACCAATCTGTGGTTTTGAGACAAAGATTGAATACAAGAGATGAACTAGGGTTTGAGATGAGATGGTGCTGTTGAAGATGTTGATGAAGATTGATCCTCCCATGATGAGAGGATCGTTGGTGATGTCGATGGCTCCGATTTCCCCCTCCCGGAGGGAAGTATCCCCGACGAAATCGCTCCGCCGGAGAGCAAAAGTGCTCCTGCCCAAATTCCGCCTCGAGACGGTGGCGCACCATCCCAAAAGTCTTCTCCTTATTTTTTCTAGGGAAAATGGGCTTATATACCAGAAAATGGGCACCGGAGACTGGCCAGGGGCCCCACAAGCCACCAGGGCGCGCCTGGGGGGTGTGGCACGCCCTGGTGCCTCGTGGGCACCTGGGTGGCCCCCTCTGGTACTTCTTTCTTCCAATATTTTTTATTTATTCAAAAATAATTCTCCGTGAAATTTCAGCTCATTTGGAGATGTGCAGAATAGGTATCTCTTACATAGCTTTTTCAGGTCCAGAATTCCAGCAGCCGGCAATCTCCCTCCTTGTGTAAATCTTGCATATTAAGAGAGAAAAGGCATTAGAATTGCTCCACAAAGTGTTATATTGATTAAAAACACTATAAATGACAATAGTAAAACATGATGGAAAATGGACGTATCATCGTGCAACCAAGGAATGAGCACAAAATGTGGAATCCATGGAAAACGCTCGTGTTGCACAACACTAGAGAGACACTAGCACGATTGCTCAATAGGCGGATACAAACTTGTGCACAACCTATTAGAGACAAAACGTATCGACTTTCTATCTCAAGTATGCTATGTATGTATGATTCCCGGTGAACTCGGTCATGATGATCCAAGATGATCAATATGTTATGCAATGTGGCGATGCTATGGCTATTGCTTACAAGCTTGTGGTTTTTCTTTTTCTCTTTGCTTAAAAGCTTTTCTCTCTTTGATATTTTTCTTTGGCCACTTATGCAAAATGCTCTCACCAAGATAGCAATTATGTGTATGCGGGAACAATTGATGACACAAGAGGTGATACGATGATATATGCATGCTATGATAGCTATGCGGAATGGGTATCACTAAAGTGCACAAGTAGCATTGCCCGGCAATACTCAAATGGCTAGTCTCGTAGGCAAGTGACGCAAAAGAGGGTCTCGGGGTTAACAATGCAATGGCAAGGGAGATGTACAAAGATGTCATCGAGGTTACCGTCCTTGCTTATGGTGGTGGTGTCAAAATGATGAAGTGGTCGTTGTCGAGTTCGTGGCGAAGTTGAGCGGTGGTGTTGTCGATAACGAACCATCCTTAAGTAGCCGAAACACGTTAGGAAACGGAAAGCCGCAACTCAAAATTTCAATGGCAAATGTCAAATGGTGGTAGCGGAATGCGGTGGTATGGCTATGGTTGCCAAAGGGTTTGCGGAAGTGCTACGGTGGTGCTCGGAATTGGCGATGCGAAAGTGGAGGCGGTGGCTGCAATTTTCTGTCAAAAAATGTAGTTTGGATAGTTGAAGCCGGATAATCCGGGTCGGGGTCGGGTCGATCCGGGCGATGTCCGGATAATCCGGGTGTCCTTCCGGATGATCCGGGCAGGTCGTCTGTGTGGCTATGAGCTCGGGAAGAACTCCAAATTGAGAATAAAAAGAAAAATTGGGGTGATTTCGGGGTGGGTTTCGTGGTGGAGATGGTGGGGAATGCTAGATCCACTTGCAACACAACGAATCCACGGATCAAAATCAACAAAACATCATCAAACCAACAAATCACAAAAAAAATTGGTATGGCTCTTTTTGTGGGGAATTTTCAAAATTGGGCAAAACAAACAAAATTGGGGCTAGAAAATGGAGGGGAAGAACTCCAAAGTGTGAATCAACGTGGCTCTGATCCAAGATGATGTAGGGCGGAACCCTAATGTGGTGATCTTTTCACACTTGGAGGGGGAAAAGGGCAAATTGTGAGAAGAACATAAAGCAAACACTCAATTGACACAATTCCAATCACACATGTGCTAAATTCACATACACAAGCAGGGAGATACAAGATCCAAAGTCAACACAAGAGGATACAAAGAGTAACTAGTTCATCCCAATCCTAGGAGGAAAGAGGTCTTGAATCCTTAGTAAGATCTTCCCACAAGGGGGTCTTGAATCCTTAGGAGGATCTTCTCACATGCTCACATGGAGGTCTTGATCTCCATGGGAGAGGTAGGTGGATGAGTCAAACTCAATCTCCAATATGAGCTATCAGTTTGCTAACCCTAAAACATGGGTGGAGGAGTATATATAGTCTAGGGGTAGAGAGAGATACATGGGCCTCGGCCCAAGTCACGCACACAGGCATGGTCCGGATGATCCGGGAGGTGGTCCGGATGGTCTGGGCATCGGGGGTCTGGATGGTCCGGGCGTCCGTCCGGATCGTCCGTCTGTGTCGTCGCAGCCGTAGTTGGCCCGGATGTCCGGGTTGTCATCTGGATGTCCGGGTGGGTCCGGATGATCCAGGCGGGGGTCCGGATGGATCCGGCTTAATCGAGGGGCTTGCTGTACTTTTGGTCCCATGGGCCGTATCATCCGGGGGAAGGTCTGGATCATCCGAGCGTGGTCTGGATCGTCCGGGTGGCGGTCCGGATCATCCGTGCAAGCTCTGTCTTGCTCTGTTTGCTCTCCGCCTTCGCGTTCTCCTTCCTCCTTTGCTCAGCCTTGCTTCTTAGCCTCTCCATGACTGGTTCCTTGGTACCTAAGTATGCAAGGGTCTCCGCTTGAGGTAGTAGCCATGTGTCATGTGATTCGGAAGGGACTTGAGCGAGGAGGGAGTTCACCTTGGTTTCAATAGCTCTTGCACGGGCCCTTGTCATCGGTCCACATGGTGCCTTGGGTGGTGATGACGTGTCCATGGGGATGACCGAAGGATGCTCCGCATCAACAAACACACCCCTAAAACATAACTAAGCAACTAATCTGGTTGACACTGCATGAGAACCAGCATGAGCAACGACACTGCCACCTCACTCATCGTCCTCGTCCATGTCCTCGACTTCGTCCTTGTCCCTCTTCCTCTTCTTCGATAGTTCTTTGCTTGAATTGGACACTAGGCTCCACATCTTCATCCACCCCTTGTAGATATTTAAACAAAGGTAGGCATCCAATGCTGTGTACTTGATGTGATCTTCATCTAGTATCTTCAACCCCCACGAATGATGAAACTTATACGCAGGTTTCCTCTGGTTACCGTACGACGGATCAATCATGGCTCTTGCCAGGGTCGGTAGTGAAGACTGAGGGGCAGACACCTGGACTCTCTTCTGGAGGTCGAAGGGCTGGCCTACAATGAGGCCTATCCGACCCAGGACATCCTTGTCGTTCCTAAAGTCTATAGTAACGAATTTGACTTTTTGGTCCTTGAGGAAGGACTCAAATAGGTGCCACCGCACATCGGCATGGCATATGTGGTAGACGAAGCACAAGTTATGTATGCAAACCTGGATCACGGTGGGCTTCTTCTTCTCTTCCTCCTTGAAAACCTTCTCTTTTCCTAGGATTGTGGTGTACTCAACATCTAGCCCAGCAACCCACTCATCATCTAACTTTTTGAACATGGATTTGAGGCGTCTAAGGCATTGTTCCACCTTCGCGTTAGAACTGGTGTAGATGATGTCGAACTCATCGCCGGTGATGTTTTAACCTTGTACTCACCAATGATCATGGAGATTTGGGAGGCGATGGATTTTGTAGGAGGGTGAGGAGAAGTGGAACTGCTGTAATGTAAAGGACGGGACTAGTGGGAGCGAATTGCTGTAATGTGAAAGGACTGGTACGAGAGGGAGCGAACTGCTAGCAGTTTTCCGATTGTAAAAATGCTGAGTAGGGCGTGCGAACGGCATGGAGTAGTGGCTTGCCTGCAAATAGTTGTCTACTATGCGGGACCGACCAGATGTCATGTCTACTGGACCCACTTCATAGGCCTGACAGTATAGCATCTGCTTGTTCGCACGCCATGCAAGCCTCTGAAGGCAACATTTAGTTAATTCTCTCAAGCGTCGCGCCTCCCACAACTATTGCCCCACTCGTGAGGTCGCGCCCTTTGAGACTTTGGACGACTATAAATGAGCAAAATTTGCTACACCTAGTACGTAAAGAAATGTTACATGATTAACGTGACAACAGATATGGGCTATGTAATCCTCATTACAATGAGAAGTAAGTATCATATGGAGTAGTGCACGGTATCCTAATAGTATATCCTTTAATATAATACGGGATCATGATACTCAATCCCACCCTAATATAGATAGTGTGGTAGCTTCTTTGGCGTCTTCTTCCTTCCCTCCGGCGAACTTCTTCTTTCACAAATCTACGGACCCAAATTGGTATAGCTATTGTGCCCTCCGTTCCATAATGTAGTCCATATAGATATTTGGGCAACTCAAACTTCACAAACTTTGACCAATTTTGTAGAGAAAACTATTTATATCTACAATACCAAATTTATACAATATGCAAATATGGCTTATGATGAATCTAATGATATCTATTTGGTATTCTAGATGTATATGTTTTTGTCTAAAAACATGGTCAAAGTATGTAAAGTTTGACTTTTCAATAAATCTATATGCACTAAATTGTGGAATTGAGGGAGTACTACTTATTACAAGATAAGAAATCAGTAGTAAAAACGAATAGTACCAACTAGTTACAAGATGAACTGTAGGAAATAATACTAGTAGTACTTATTGAGTAGGAACATGAAGCAGCGAGTAGTAGTACCAACTAGAAGATGAACTGTAAGAAAGAGTACGTACTAAAGAGTTCAAGTAACAAGAAACAACATAACATAGTTTTGCTAGGGACTCAGCACAATGCACCCCTGAAATATAACTAAGTAACTAATCCGGTTGACACTGCATGAGAACCAGCATGAGCAACGACACTGCCACCTCACTCATCGTCCTCGTCCATGTCCTCCACTTCGTCCTTGTCCCTCTTCCTCTTCTTCTATAGTTCTTTGCTTGAACTGGACACTAGGCTCCGCCTCTTCATCCACCCCTTGTAGATATTTAAACAAAGGTAGGCATCCAATACTGCGTACTTGATGTGATCTTCATCTAGTTTCTTCATCCCCCATGAATGATGAAACTTATACGCAGGTTTCCTCTGTTCACTGTACAAAGGATCAATCATGGCTCTTGCCAGGGTCGGCAGTGAAGACTGAAGGGAGGACACCTGGACTCTCTTCTGGAGGTCGAAGGGCTGGCCTACAACGAGGCCTATCCGACCCAGGACATCCTTATTATTCCTAAATCCTACAGTAATGAATTTGTCTTTTTGGTCCTTGAGGAAGGACTCAAATAGGTACCACCGCACGTCGACATGGCATATGTGCTAGACGAAACATATGTTATGTACGCAAACCTGGATCACGGCGGGCTTCTTCTTCTCTTCCTCCTTTAAAAACTTCTCTTTTCCCAGGATTGTGGTGTACTCAACATCTAGCCCAGTGACCCACTCATTATCTGACTTTTTGAACATGGATTTGAAGTGTCTAAGGCATTGTTCCACCTTTGCGGTAGAACTGGTGTAGATGATGTTGAACTCAGCGCGGGTGATGTTTTAACCTTGTACTTACCGACGTTCATGGAGATTTGGGAGGTCATGGATTTTGGAGGACGGTGAGGAGAAGTGGAACTGCTGTAATGTAAAGGATGGGATTAGTGTGAGTGAACTGCTATAATGTGAAACGACGGGTACGAGTCGGAGCGAACTGCTAGCGGTTTTCCGATTGTAAAAATGCAGAGTACGCCGTGCGAACGGCGTGGGGTAGTGGATTGCCGGCAAATAGTTGTCTACTATGCGAGACCTACCAGATGTCATGTCTACTGGACCCACTTCATAGGCCTGACAGTTTAGCATCTGCTTGTTCGCATGCCATGCCGGCTTCTGCATGCAACATTTAGTTAATTTTCTCAAGCGTCGCGCCTCCCACAACCATCGCCCCACTCGCGCTGTCAGGCCCTTTGAGACTTTGGACGACAATAAATGAGCAAAAGTTGCTACACCTAGTACGTAAAGAAATGTTACATGATTAACGTGACAACAAATATGGGCTATGTAATCCTCATCACAATGAGAAGTAAGTATCATATGGAGTAGTGCACAGTATCCTAATAGTACATCATTTAATATAATACGGTATCATGATACTCAATCCCACCCTAATATAGATAGTGGGGTAGCTTCTTTGGTGTCTTCTTCCTTCCCTCCGGTGAATTTTCTTCTTTCACAAATCTACTGACCCAAATTGGTATAGCTATTGGGCCCTCCGTTCCATAATGTAGTGCATATAGATATTTTGGCAACTCAAACTTCACATACTTTGACCAATTTTGAAGAGAAAACTATTTATATCTACGATACCAAATTTACACAAAATGAAAATATGTCTTATGATGAATCTAATGATATCTATTTGGTATTCTAGATGTATATGTTTTTCTCTAAAAACTTGGTCAAAGTATGTAAAGTTTGACTTTTCAATAAATCTATATGCACTAAATTGTGGAATTGAGGGAGTACTACTTATTACAAGATAAGAAATCAGTAGTAAAAACGAATAGTACCAACTAGTTACAAGATGAACTGTAGGAAATAATACTAGTAGTACTTATTGAGTAGGAACATGAAGAAACGAGTAGTAGTACCAACTACAAGATGAACTGTAAGAAATAGTACGTACTAAAGAGTTCAAGTAAAAAGAAAGAACATAACATAGTTTTGCTGGGGACTCAGCACAACGCACCCCTGAAATATAACTAAACAACTAATCTGGTTGACACTGCATGAGAACCAGCATGAGCAACGACACTACCACCTCACTCATCGTCCTCGTCCATGTCCTCAACTTCTTCCTTGTCCCTCTTCCTCTTCTTCTATAGTTCTTTGCTTGAACTGGACACTAGGCTCCGCCTCTTCATCCACCCCTTGTAGATATTTAAACAAAGGTAGGCATCCAATGCTGCGTACTTGATGTGATCTTCATCTAGTTTCTTCAACCCCCATGAATGATGAAACTTATACGCAGGTTTCCTCTGTTCACCGTACGAAGGATCAATCATGGCTCTTGCCAGGGTCGGCAGTGAAGACTGAGGGGAGGACACCTGGACTCTCTTCTGGAGGTCGAAGGGCTGGCCTACAACGAGGCTATCCGACCAGGGACATCCTTGTTATTCCTAAAGTCTACAGTAACGAATATGACTTTTTGGTCCTTGAGGAAGGACTCAAATAGGTGCCACCGCACGTCGGCATGGCATATGTGGTAGACGAAGCACAAGTTTTGTACGCAAACCTGGATCACGGCGGGCTTCTTCTTCTCTTCCTCCTTTAAAAACTTCTATTTTCACAGGATTGTGGTGTACTCAACATCTAGCCCAGCGACCCACTCATCTTCTGACTTTTTGAACATGGATTTGAAGTGTCTAATGCATTGTTCCACCTTCACGGTAGAACTGGTGTAGATGACGTTGAACTCATCGCCGGTGATGTTTTAACCCTGTACTCACCGACGATCATGGAGATTTGGGAGGCCATGGATTTTGGAGGAGGGTGAGGAGAAGTGGAACTGCTATAATGTAAAGGATGGGACTAGTGTGAGTGAACTGTTGTAATGTGAAAGGACGGGTACGAGTGGGAGAAAACTGCTAGTGGTTTTCCAATTGTAAAAATGCGGAGTAGGGCGTGCGAACGGCGTGGGGTTGTGGCTTGCCAGCAAATAGTTGTCTACTATGCTGGACCTACCAGATGTCATGTCTACTGGACCCACTTCATAGGCCGAACAGTTTAGCATCTGCTTGTTCGCACGCCATGCCGGCCTCTGCATGCAACATTTAGTTAATTCTCTCAAGCGTCGCGCCTCCCACAAACATCGCCCCGCTCGCGCGGTCATGCCCTTTGAGACTTTGGACGACTATAAATGAGCAGAAGTTGCTATAGTACGTAAAGAAATGTTACATGATTAACGTGACAACAGATATGGGCTATGTAATCTTCATCACAATAAGAAGTAAGTATCATATGGAGTAATGCACTGTATCCTAATAGTACATCATTTAATATAATACGGTATCATGATACTCAATCCCACCCTAATATAGATTGTGGGGTAGCTTATTTGGCGTCTTCTTCTTTCCCTCCGGCGAACTTCTTATTTCACAAATCTACTGACCCAAATTGGTATAGCTATTGTGCCCTCCGTTCCATAATGTAGTGTATATAGATATTTTGGCAACTCAAACTTCACAAACTTTGACCAATTTGGTAGAGAAAACTATTTATATCTACAATACCAAATTTATACAATATGCAAATTTGGCTTATGATGAATCTAATGATATCTATTTGGTATTCTAGATGTATATGATTTTCTCTAAAAACTTGGTCAAAGTATGTAAAATTTGACTTTTCAATAAATCTATATGCACTAAATTGTGGAATTGAGGGAGTACTACTTATTACAAGATAAGAAATCAGTAGTAAAAATGAATAGTACCAACTAGTTACAAGATGAACTATAGGAAATAATACTAGTAGTACTTATTGAGTAGGAACATGAAGAAACGAGTAGTAGTACCAACTACAAGATGAACTGTAAGAAATAGTACGTACTAAAGAGTTCAAGTAACAAGAAAGAACATAACATAGTTTTGCTGGGGACTCAGCACAACGCACCCCTGAAATATAACTAAACAACTAATCCGGTTGACACTGCATGAGAACCAGCATGAGCAACAACACTGCCACCGCACTCATCGTCCTCATCCATGTCCTCAACTTTGTCCTTGTCCCTCTTCCTCTTCTTCTATAGTTCTTTGCTTGAACTGGACACTAGGCTCCGCCTCTTCATCCACCCCTTGTAGATATTTAAACAAAGGTAGGCATCCAATGCCGCGTACTTGATGTGATCTTCATCTAGTTTCTTCAACCCCCATGAATGATGAAACTTATACGCAGGTTTCCATTGTTCACCGTACGAAGGATCAATCATGGCTTTTCCCAGGATTGTGGTGTACTCCACATCTAGCCCAGCGACCCACTCATCATCTGACTTTTTGAACATGGATTTGAAGTGTGTAATGCATTGTTCCACCTTCGTGGTAGAACTTGTGTAGATGACGTTGAACTCATCGCCGGTGATGGTTTAACCTTGTACTCACTGACGATCATGGAGATTTGGAAGACCATGGATTTTGGAGGAGGGTGAGGAGAAATGGAACTGCTGTAATGTAAAGGATGGGACTAGTGTGAGTGAACTGTTGTAATGTGAAAGGACGGGTATGAGTGGGAGCAAACTGCTAGCGGTTTTCCGATTGTAAAAATGCGGAGTAGGGCGTGCGAACGGCGTGGGGTAGTGGCTTGCCGGCAAATAGTTGTCTACTATGCGGGACCTACCAGATGTCATGTCTACTGGACCCACTTCATAGGCCAGACAGTTTAGCATCTGCTTGTTCGCACGCCGTGCTGGCCTCTACATGCAACATTTAGTTAATTCTTGCAAGCGTCGCGCCTCCCACAACCATCGCCCCGCTCGCGCGGTCACGCACTTTGAGACTTTGGACGAATATAAATGAGCAAAAGTTGCTACACCTAGTACGTAAAGAAATGTTACATGATTAACGTGACAACAGATATGGGCTATGTAATCCTCAGCACATTGAGAAGTAAGTATCATATGGAGTAGTGCACAATATCCTAATAGTACATAGTGGTAGAACTGGTGTAGATGACGTCGAACTCATCGCCGGTGATGGTTTTAACCTTGTACTCACCGACAATCATGGAGATTTGGGAGGCTATGGATTTTGGAGGGTGAGATGTGGAATTGTTGTAATGTGAAAGGACGGGACGAGTGGGAGCGAACTGCCGTAATGTGAAAGTACGGGTGCGAGTGGGAGCGAACTGCTAGCGGTTTTTCGATTGTAAAAATGCTGAGCAGGGCATGCGAACGGCGTGGGGTAGTGGCTTGTCCAGTGTATAAATGGCTGCAAGACCGCAAAGAGTTGTCTACTATGTGGGACCCACTAGATATCTTGTGTACTAGACCCACATCATAGGCCTGACAGTAAAGCATCTGCTTGTTCGCACGCCATGCCGGCCGCTGCATGCAACATTGAGTTAATTCTCTCAAGCGTCGTGCCTCCCACAACTGTCGCCCCGCTTGCGCGGTCATGCCCTTTGAAACTTTGGACGGCTATAAATGAGCAAAATTGGCTACACCTAGTACGTAAAGAAATGTTACATGATTAACGCGACAACAGAGATGGGCTATGTAATCCTCATCACAATGAGAAGTAAGTATCATATGGAGTAGTGCACAATATCCTAATAGTACATCATTTAATATAATATAGTATCATGATACTCGATCCCATCTTTTCTCATTTAATTATGTGCCACCTCAGCAAAATTCGCTACCCGCAAAAAAAAGAATTGCCTACTTTGGATGCATGAGATACTAGTACTTCTACCGTTGTGACCAGCAATATCTCCAACCCCTCCCCAAAATTCAGCTCGGTGGGCCCCCTCCCCTAATTTCCTCCAACAAAAAAATGCCCACCTAGTTGTTACGTTTATCACGCAACATTTCTTACGAAGGTGGTGCATTGCTCGCTATAAATAATGTGCCTCCAACGGCATTCGGATGAACGCTCACATTCATAGCCTTTATCTCCGCGTCCTCCCTCTCAATTATCCATCGACCACCATGGCATTGCCCCTCTCTAGCCCTAGGCGCCCCTCGCTACCCCGCACGGAGGATCACACGTCGGCGTTCCATTCCTCGCCACCACGAGTCGAGGAGGGCACGTCGCTGTGCCGCTCCTCGCTGCAACGAGGCGAGGAGGACGCGTCGGTGTTCCGCTCCTCGCCGCCACGCGTCGAGGTGGACGCGTCAAGGGTCCCAGGCTCGCCACCACGCGCATCGGAGGACGTGTTGGCACCGCGCTATGAGGAGGACTGTAACACCCCAAAAATTTAACCATATTCTTATTAAGTAAAATTTGGACAGAAATAAAATTTTGATTTATATTAGGTCTTTTAATAAAGTCAGTGTCTTTTCTGTTTTCTGTTTTCTGTTTTAAATTTTTTTCCCTCCATATTGAAATGGCTTTGGTAGTTTTCTTCAACCATTTCATTTATACTTTAAATAACAGTAGGAAATATTTTCATAATAAAATTTGCCCAAAATAATCCTTTTAATAGCATTTTCAATACTTGAAATGCTTCTGTTGCACCACAACTATTTTAAATAATTCTCCTAAAATTCCACAAAAATTATGAGGGGTCAAGAGATGCCTATAGGTCACTCTTATGCAAAAAAATCCAACTTGATCTGTTGAAAATTTTGAGCACAACTTCCATTTTTCAATTCTGGTTCAATTTGAACATTGAACTACAACCCTAATTTTCCTTGCTCCAAAAATTCTGAAATTTTACCACCTTATAGTCCTTCCAACCAAACCCTTAAGTCCAGAAGACCAGCTCCATTAGCATAACCTAAGTTCACCAAATAATTCCCTGTAGTTTCTGTCCAGAGCTGAATTTCTCCAAAATTTGCACTAGCAAGTTTTCATTTTTACAGAACCAACCACACCATCATCTCTAACATGTAAGGAGACATCCTCCTGTCAATTTTCACACCCAACAAAGTTCCCTAGCTAGCCCTAGCATTTCATCAAGCACATTGTGTGCATGGCAGAATCTTGCAACTCCCTTGAACTACATTGGGGACTTGACCATCTGACCAAACCAGCATGTCCACCCTTCTCACCACCTTAGTAAACGCCACCCTGCCAAGTTTGAGCTCCATTGGGCCAATCTAGGTGGCCCAGGCATTTCACCGAACGCACCGCGTGTCCAGAGCGCGCCTACCACACGCCCGGACACCGCGAGCTTCTGCTGCTCCCCTGCTGCCCTCCCCTGCTCCCGCCTCCCTCACCTAGCGTCGTAGACCAGCCCCGCACGTCACCGACACCTCCCCTCGCCCTCTAGCGCCGCCCTCCGCTGTCCAGGGCCGCCGCCCGTGCCGCCATCTCGGGCACGGCACCGCCCAAGCCACCCAACCCAGCCAGCGCACCCCTGTGGTAAATTTGGACGGCCACCGTCCATACCAACTTGCGCCGTCCACCACCAAACTCACCGGCCTCGCCACCGCCCTACTGTGGTCATAAATGGCCACCGCCATGACTGGTCAGAACCGCCCCGGCCGAACCGACCTAGCCAGGCTATAAAAGCCACCCTAGGCCCCCTCCAGACGGCAGCACCAGCCCTCCCTCGCACCCCCTGAGCCTCCCCGAGCAGCAAAACGACCGGAGATGGTTGCCCTCTTCCTCTCCGGCAGCCACTGACGCCGCCACTTCCTCAAAGATTTCCACGCCACCAGAGCCTCCCTCTCTTTGTTCTCTTCGCCAGTAGCTTCCTCATGGTCCCGCAAATCCATCTCCACCTTCGATTCCACCGGAGAAGCACCGTAGACGAAATTCCCCTTCCACCTTCGCCGGAGTCCGTCGGGAGAGCTTGCCGCCAGTGACTCCGTCCACCCCGGAGGCCAAGACGGGTACCCAGAGGATCGCCACGACCTCCTGAGCACACCCATGTGCCCAGCTTCCCATAGGTCGCCGCCGGCAGCCGCTCCTTCCCTTTTCCCGCGCGAGGTGACTGGTCAAACCTGACCAGTGGGCCAGGCGGGCGCACTGTCAGTGACCCAGTGCCACGCCAGCTCGTCTGTAAGTGGAGACGGGCCCCCTGAAGCCGTCTTCGCGAGGGGAAAACGTATACCATACGCCTTCGACGTCGGCAGCCCTCCCGCGTGGTCGAGCGACTGGGCCTGGCCCAGTGGCGCCATGCGGCTAAACCACGCCCAGGGCGCACTTCTGCTTGCCAGATCCAGCCCATCAGGTTGATGCCTTTTTCTCTTTCTTTTCCAACAGGTTTCAAATAATCCTACAGTAATCATTTCAAAACCAAATTTGATGATTCAAATTTTTGCATACTCCTAAATTCATTCTCTACCCATTGGAGTAGCTTTCACAATTTTCCGATAGGGTTTCGTGTACAGGCAATTAGCAAATCTGGTTTCTTTCATATATAGATCAACCTTGAAAAATCATAGACCAATCATTTTAGCTCTAGATGAGTTGGTTCAATTTCCAGGGATCTCTTAAACCATTCTCTATTAATCTAGCTAGGGTGAACATTTTTTTCTTCCTAAGCTTTGTTTCTGTAGGATCTATTAAATAGTCCATTTCTTGATTTGTTTCAGCTTAGAAATTCTCTAGGAAAATCATCTGAACTCCAACTTAATTAATTCTTTTTCTGGAATTCTTTATTTTTCCTCTAGTTTATTTTTTGTACTGTTTTCAAATTATGTGGTAATTGCAATATTTTTAAAATAGGAAAATGGAGGGAAGGTAAAAAATTTAAAGTTTTGGAGTGCACCCAATCTTTCTGCATGCTCAAGGCAAGCATTTTTGAACTTGGGATATGGTGTTTGCATGCATGTTTGCATAAGTTTGACATATCACTGGTTATGTAGTGGATAGCAAGTGCATGCATGGTCATATCTTTTTGTGCATTTCATGCATACAAGAGCCTTTCTAACTTGGGTGAAATTGTGAGAAATCAGGGGTGTACCCCTGCCTTTGTCGTGCCGGTGGGCACGGGTCACATCATGACACGATGGTGTCACTGTGGCATGTGAAGCATGCCATTCATAATAATAACACCTCCTGAGTCGACCTAGATCGAGTCTTGTTCCGTCATGCCTAGCTAAAATTCGTGTTGCCACTTGTCTTCCCGCGAGGGGAGTACGGCTTAGTAAGTTGCTAATCCCTTTCCGGGTGCACACCACATAGAGGGGCCATGATGAGGGTTCCATGGCCATGGACTAATGCCAGTCATCGGGTCAGGGGGTATGGGTGTATCCGGCTAGGCCGAGAGGGGGGCACCCCTTGTAATCCACGTGTTATAAATTGTGATCCCATGCTATTCGAGACGATGGTCTCCCCGTCTTAGAGTTTTCCTGGAGTGATGCCTTGGGTGATTCCAGGCATCAGAACGGTTAAGTTGGTGTGTGCTGGTCAGGTGTGTTTTCAACCCAAAGACCGTAATCGGAATTAGTCAGCATCTCGGTGTTGGCTAAAGAAATCCTTTACTTGTGGGTAAAGAGTACACCCTCTGCAGAGTATTAAAAACCTATTCGAATAGCCGTGTCCGCGGTTAAGGACTACAGTTTGGGTTGGTCAAGTGTCGGTCTTAGTGTCGGTCTTTGGAGGAAATAATTAAAATTGAGCATGATTCATTTTTGCAGGATGATTATTGTCACTACTGATGCTATCATGAATATTATTGTTAACATGAATATTATTGTGGACTAACTTTTTTCTCTTATGTGCAACCTTGAGTATCTTTTGGGATGGTTATGCCACCAGGATACTCATTTCTATTTTTCTGAGTATCTCTTGGGATGGTTATGCCACCTGAGTACTCATTTCTATTTTTCTGAGTATCTCTTGGGATGGTTATGCCACCTGCATACTCATTTCTATTTTTTTTCTGAGTATCCCTTGGGATGGTTATGCCACCTGGATACTTATCTCTATTTTTTTTCTGAGTATCCTTTGGGATGGTTATGCCACCTGGGTACACATTTGTTTTCAAGACCTCTCCAGGCGTCGCATTCAGACACCCATTTGGCATTTCTCTTCAAGACCTCTCGAGGCGTCGCATTCAGACACCCGTTTGGCATTTCTGTTCAAGACCTCCCGAGGCGTCGCATTCAGACACCCGTTTGGCATTTCTCTTCAAGACCTCTCGACGCATCGCATTCAGACACCCGTTTGGCATTTCTCTTCAAGACCTCTGGAGGCGTCGCATTCCGACACCCGTTTGGCATTTCTCTTCAAGACCTCTCGAGGCGTCGCCTTCAGACACCCGTTTGGCATTTCTCTTCAAGACCTCTCGAGGCGTCGCATTCAGACACCCGTTTGGCATTTCTCTTCAAGACCTCTCGAGGCGTCGCATTCAGACACCCGTTTGGCATTTCTCTTCAAGACCTCTCGAGGCGTCGCAATTAGACACTCGTTTGGCATTTCTTTTCAAGACCTCTCGAGGCGTCGCATTCAGACAGCCGTTTGGCATTTCTCTTCAAGACCTCTCGAGGTGTCGCATTCAGACACCCGTTTGGCATTTCTCATCAAGACCTCTCGAGGGCATTCAGACACCCGTTTGGCATTTTTCTTGGGAATCCTCGGGCGGTCTAACGCCCGATGTTCCATTTTATTTCTTTTGGAATTTATCGGACGGTTCTACCGCCTAGAACCCGGCTTTATAATTTTGATGACACCATGAATATTATCTTTTCCTAATATCGGATGACTAATCTTTATTTACTAGCATAAGTATAGTACTCCACGTGATTGCATTAAACTCTTACCATGGCTAAATATTGTTAAGTATGTTTTAAGTTAATTGCATGCATTCTTCCTGCTTTTATTATATCTCGTGTTCATAATGTTTGCGAGTACATTCAAATGTACTCACTGGCTTGTCCCTGGCTATTGTCTTGGCCAGATCACGATTAGGAGAAGAGCACTACGAAGGCACACCCCACAACCTAGGAATCGGAGATAGCAGCCACGCATGATAGGAGTTATCCAGGTCAGCTGTTCCTGTGGGAATGGAGCCCCACCAGAGATGGAGATCCGCTACCCGCTTCCGCCATCCGCTGTTAGAAATCATTTCATGCTCAATGGACCTTATGGTCTTGTACTCAAATTCTTGTAACGGCTTGGAATTCTGTATCGAGGAAGTGTCCACAGGCAAACAGTAATCCTGGGGCTGGTGACGACACGAGGGGTTAATTTCTGGGATATTATGTCCCGGAGATCCGGCCCCGACAGCCTTGGTATCAGAGCCAGGCTGACCATTGGCTAATCCTATCTTAGCCTGGTCGCTATCCCTAGGTTTTCACACCATCTAAAACCTTTCCTGTCCGTAGCCAAGCCCATCTCATCCGATAGCCTGCACAGTGGCCAGCCGACATCTTTTGACAATCGGTGCCCAACCTATCAGCTTGTCCATAGGCCGTGTGCCTGTGGCCGACACCTGAGTTGTCCCATCCACAAGCGTGCGATGGAAGACTCCACTGACCTATAAAGGAAGCTTTGCCCCAACTCAACACATCACAACCTCACTCTCAGTTTGATATCCAATCACCAAGATGCCTGGTCCCATCGTTCATAACGAGACCACCGCAGCCAAGCTTGGAGACTTTGTAGTCATCCTCGCCAATCTCACTCGTCGTGCTTTTGGCATAGAAGAGCCCCTAGAATATGTTGTATACTAGGAGCACACGAGTGATGCCATCCACCACTTCTGGGCCATGGTGCACATCTACGGGAGGGGCACCCCATCAGAATGCCCCTACCGGTTCATCGGGAGGACGACCTCCGACGAGCCCCAAGCCATCCAACTTGCAGCCTGAGAGGCTGTAGTTAATCTCCAGCATTTGTCGTCGAGGGTTAACATCCGTCCTTTCTACTACTACCCTAGTCGTGAAGGCTATGGTAGCCCGACCCAAGTCGCCAACGGAGACCATGAGACGGATCCTGCTCTAGTGCATCTGGTGCGCTACCTGAGAGCGCAAGAGGCACTATTCGATCAGGTCACCCTTGATCTGATTGCGACCCGCAGGACGCTCGCTCTCATGACCCTGGTGAGAAGTGAAGCTGCACCTGTCACCGACACCCCGATAGTGCTGCTTGGGAGGCCAGTTGAGCCCCCAAGGTCTGCTCTTGTTATCCACCCGGGCAATGCCTTCGCCTCCCTAGGGGAACTCCGTCGTCTCTTGGAGACCTACTCCAACGGGACAGTGACCACGACACCCCACGAGGGACATCTCCGCTACCCCAGCCCTGTAGCTCCCCATCCGACCCCGGTCAGCTCCGACACTGAAGCACACGGAGAAGCCTCAGCATTTGCGGGACACGCCCGGCTAGAAGTCAGCGAGGTGGACTGAGTCCACCAGAATTGTTGTAGAGCCCTAGTGGCCCTGCTGCCCTGTATTTTCGTAGTAGCAGTTGTATGGCGTGGTAAGTTTGTAAATTACTTGTGTACCATTGTCTTAAAAGTAGTATGCGTGATCTAGCATAAATTGTTGGCGTGTGGTGGCAGAGTAAATTCTAGACATGACTGCCGAACTCCTAACCGACACGCACAGTAATACGTCACATTCCTTTTGGGAAGTGAGGTCTGAGATTTTGACTCAGACAACCCCACGCCGGAGCTGATACACAAGTCGTACTGGCGCCGCCTCATGTTTCCTAACCCAGGCACTTTATAAGAGGCCATATCCGTAAATAACACCAGCCACCATCAACCTTGAACACTGCTCTTCCCCATCCATCACCCAATGTTTCACTCCGGAGCCTACCTAAGAACTCCAGATGCAAGCCCTGGTAGTTTTGTT
Organism: Elymus sibiricus; assembly: GCA_039707655.1. Classification (NCBI taxonomy): domain Eukaryota; kingdom Viridiplantae; phylum Streptophyta; class Magnoliopsida; order Poales; family Poaceae; genus Elymus; species Elymus sibiricus. The sequence goes on from CM077668.1 coordinate 205,920,803, forward strand.
AAGGTTTTGTGGGATTTTACCCGCAATACCCTTGGTTCCATCCACCCACCCCAGTATGAGTTGTACAAGATGAGGATCACCCCTGATTCCTCGAAATACTTAGCAGTTGTACACATCCCACCAGAGGATTTAAACCAAGGCCCTCCATATGTTGTCTTCATCGGGAGATCCATGCCAACCTCAGGCATGGCCATTGAGGCTGCTGCTTATGAAGCAGTTACCCGTCTTCGATTCGCGGTACCCTGTGCCAGTGAAAGGAAATACTGCTATTTTCCGAGCCATGCAGCCTTTGGAGCAGAAGCTACATTCCGCTGTGAACGTATAGAAAGAGATCCAGCTCTGGCCAATCTCATTCAGTATGTGATGGCCCAGGAGCATTTCACCCAGCAACTAATGGATTATCTCCATTATCTTGCTGCCCTGAATCCCCAGATCGCCATTGGCGGACCACCTCTGCCAACTCAGGAAGGACATGTTCTTTGTCTGCTTTCTCCACTTCCTCCGGAAGAAGAAGAATGTGCTCCAGCACCAGGAATTTTTCTGCAAGACCCCGTAGATCTTACCTTCGAACCATAGACGGTCATGAGTGTGGTTGTTGCTGTGTCTAACGCTAGTTTACATGATGCAACCTTTGTATTTTATTTAGGGGCCTATGTCATAAGTGCATTGCTATGATTGCATTCTGCATATGATCGTTTGTTGTGATATGCATTTAGTTCTTCCGCCCTTAACAAATCTCGAGGATGAGATTTTCTTAAGGGGGGTAGAGTTTGTAACACCCCAAAAATTTAACCATATTCTTATTAAGTAAAATTTGGCCAGAAATAAAATTTTGATTTATATTAGGTCTTTTAATAAAGTCAGAGTCTTTTCTGTTTTCTGTTTTCCAAAATTCTTCCCTCCATATAGAATTTTTTGTAAAATATTATGGGCTTTGGTAGTTTTCTTTAACCATTTCATTTATACTTTAAATAACAGTAGCAAATATTTTCATAATAAAATTTGCCCAAAATAATCCTTTTAATAGCATTTTCAATACTTGAAATGCTTCTGTTGCACCACAACTATTTTAAATAATTCTCCTCTTATGCAAAAAAAACCCAACTTGGTCTTTTGAAAATTTTGAGCACAACTTCCATTATTCAATTCTGGTTCAATTTGAACATTGAACTACAACCCTAATTTTCCTTGCTCCAAAAATTCTGAAATTTTACCACCTTATAGTCCTTCCAACCAAACCCTTAAGTCCAGAAGACTAGCTCCATTAGCATAACCTAAGTTCACCAAATAATTCCCTGTAGTTTCTGTCCAGAACTGAATTTCTCCAAAATTTGCACTAGCAAGTTTTTCTTTTTACAGAACCAACCACACCATCATCTCTAACATGTAAGGAGACATCCTCCTGTCAATTTTCACACCCAACAAAGTTCCCTAGCTAGCCCTAGCATTTCATCAAGCACATTGTCTGCACGACAGAATCTTGCAACTCCTTTGAACTACATTGGGGACTTGACCATCTGACCAAACCAGCATGTCCACCCTTCTCACCACCTTAGTAAACGCCACCCTGCCAAGTTTGAGCTCCATTGGGCCAGTCTAGGTGGCCCTGGCATTTCACCGAACGAACTGTGTGCGTGTCCAGAGCGCGCCTACCGCATGCCCGGAAGCCGCGAGCTTCTGCCGCCCCGCTGCTGCCCTCCCCTGGTCCCGCCTCCCTCAGCTAGCGTCGCAGACCAGCCCCGCACATCACCGACACCTCCCCTCGCCCTCTAGCGCCGCCCTCTGCCGTCCAGGGCCGCCCCCCGTGCCGCCGTCTCGGGAACGGCACCGCCCAAGCCACCCAACCCAGCCAACGCACCCATGTGGTAAATTTGGACGGCCACCGTCCATACCAACTCGCGCCGTCCACCACCGAACTCACCGGCCTCGCCACCGCCCTACTGTGGTCATAAATGGCCGCCAGCATGACCGGTGAGAGCTGCCCCGGCCGAACCGACCAAGCCAGGCTATAAAAGCCACCCAGGCCCCCTCCAGACAGTAGCACCAGCCCTCCCTCTCACCCCCTGAGCCTCCCCAAGTAGCAAAACGACCAGAGATGGTCGCCCTCTTCCTCTCCGGCAGCCACTGACGCCGCCACTTCCTCAAAGATTTCGACACCACCAGAGCCTCCCTCTCTTCGTTCTCTTTGCCAGTGGCTTCCTCATGGTCCCGCGAATCCATCCCCACCTTCAATTCCACCGAAGAAGCAACGTAGATGAAATCGCCCTACCACCTCCGGCGGAGTCCTTCGGGAGAGCTCGCCGCCAGCAACTCCGTCCACCCCGGAGGCCAAGACGGGTACCCAGAGGATCGCCATGACCTCCTGAGCACACCCATGTGCCCAGCTTCCCGTAGGTCACCGCCGTTCGCCAGCAATCGCCGCCGGCAGCCGCTCCTTCCTTGTTCCCGCATGAGGTGACAGGTCAAACCTGACTAGTGGGCCAGGCGGGCCCACTGTCAGTGACCCAGCGCCACGCCAGCTCGTCTGTAAGTGGAGACGAGCTCCCCTGAAGCCGTCTTCGCGCGGGGAAAACATATACCCGTGAATACGCCTTCGACGTCGGCAACCCTCCCGCGCTGCCGAGTGATTGGGTCTGGCCAAGTGGCGCCATGCGGCTAAACCACGCCCAGGGCGCGCTTCTGCTTGCCAGATCCAGCCCATCAGGTAGATGCCTTTTTCTCTTTCTTTTCCGGCAGGTTTCAAATAATCCTACAGTAATCATTTCAAAACCAAATTTGATGATTCAAATATCTGCATACTCCTAAATTCATGCTGTACCCATTGGAGTAGCTTTCACATTTTTCCGGTAGGGTTTCGTGTACAGGCAATTAGCAAATCTAGTTTCTTTCATATATAGATCAACCTTGAATAATCATAGACCAATCATTTTAGCTCTAGATGAGTTGGTTTCAATTTCCAGGGATCTCTTAAACCATTCTCTATTAATCCAGCTAGGGTGAACATTTTTTTCCTAAGCTTTGTTTCTATTGGATCTATTAAATAGTTCATTTCTTCATTTATTTCAGCTTAGATATTCTCTAGGAAAATCATTTGAACTCCAAATTAATTAATTCTTTTTCTGGAATTCTTTATTTTTCCTCTAGTTTATTTTAGTATTTTTTTCAAAAATTTCCAAACAACTTTTTGTACTGTTTTCAAATTATATGGTAATTGCAATATTTTGAAAATAGGAAAATGGAGGGAAGGTAAAATTTTCAAAGTTTTGGAGTGCACCCAATCTTTCTGCATGCTCAAGGCAAGCATTTTTGAACTTGGGATATGGTGTTTGCATGCATGTTTGCATAAGTTTGAAATATCACTGGTTATGTAGTGGATAGCAAGTGCATGCATGGTCATATCTTTTTGTGCATTTCATGCACACAAGAGCATTTCTAACTTGGGTGAAATTGTGAGAAATCAGGGGTGTACCCCTACCTTTGTCGTGCCGGTGAGCACGGGTCACATCATGACACGATGGTGTCACTATGGCATGTGAAGCGTGCCAGTCATAATAATAACACCTCCTGAGTCGACCTAGATCGAGTCTTGTTCAGTCATGCCTAGCTAAAATTCGTGTTGCCACTTGTCTTCCTGCGAGGGGAGTATGGCTTAGTAACTTGCTAACCCCTTTCCGAGTGCACACCACATAGAGGGGCCATGATGAGGGTTCCATGGCCATGGACTAATGCCAGTCATCGGATCAGGGGGAATGGGTGTATCCGGCTGGGCCGAGAGGGGGGCACCCCTTGTAATCCGCGCGTTATAAATTGTGATCCCATGCTATTCGAGATGATGGTCTCCCCATCTTAGAGTTTTCCTGGAGTGATGGCTTGGGTGATTCCGGGCATCAGAACGGTTAAGCTGGTGTGTGCTGGTCAGGTGTGTTTTCAACCCAAAGACCGTAATCGAAATTAGTTAGCATCTCGGTGTTGGATAAAGAAATCCTTTACTTGTGGGTAAAGAGTACACCCTCTGCAGAGTTTTAAAAACCTATTCGAATAGCTGTGTCCGCGGTTTAGGAGTACAGTCTGGGTTGGTCCAGTGTCGGTCATAGTATCGGTCTTCAGAGGAAATAATTAAAATTGAGCATGATTCATTTTTGCAGGATGATTATTATCACTATTGATGCTATCATGAATATTGTTGTTAACATGAATATTATTGTGGACTAACTTTTTTCTCTTATGTGCAACCTTGAGTATCTCTTGGGATGGTTATGCCACCTGGATACTCATTTCTATTTTTCTGAGTATCTCTTGGGATGGTTATGCCACCTGAGTACTCATTTCTATTTTTCTGAGTATCTCTTGGGATGGTTATGCCACCTGGATACTCATTTCTATTTTTTTTGAATATCCCATGGGATGGTTATGCCACCTAGATACTCATCTCTATTTTTTCTGAGTATCCCTTGGGATGGTTATGCCACCTGGGTACTCATTTCTTTTCAAGACCTCTCGAGGCGTCGCACTCAGACACCCGTTTGGCATTTCTCTTCAAGACCTCTCGAGGCGTCGCATTCAGACACCCGTTTGGCATTTCTCTTCAAGACCTCTCCAGGCGTTGCATTCAGACACCCATTTGGCATTTCTCTTCAAGACCTCTCGAGGCGTCGCATTCAGACACCCGTTTGGCATTTCTCTTCAAGACCTCTCGAGGCATCGCATTCAGACACCCGTTTGCCATTTTTCTTGGGAATCCTCAGGCGGCCTAACGCCCAATGTTCCATTTTATTTCTTTTGGAGTTTACCGGACTGTTCTACCGCCTAGAACCCGGCTTTATAATTTTGATGACACCTTGAATATTATCCTTTGCTAATATCGGATGACTAATCTTTATTTACCAGCATAATTATACTACTCCACATGATTGCATTAAACTCTTACCATGGTGGAATATTGTTAAGTATGTTTTATGTTAATTGCATGCATTCTTCCTGCTTTTATTATATCTCATGTTCATAATGTTTGCGAGTACATTCAAACGTACTCACTGGGTTGTCCCTGGCTATTGTCTTCGCCAGATCACGATTAGGAGAAGAGCACTACGAAGGCACAACCTGCAACCTAGGAATCGGAGATAGCAGCCACGCAGGATAGGAGTTATCCAGGTCAGCTATTCCTGTGGGAATGGAGCCCCACCCGAGATGGAGATCCGCTACCCACTTCTGCCATCCACTGTTAGAAATCATTTGATGCTCAATGGACCATATGGTCTTGTACTCAAATTCTTGTAACTGCTTGGAATTCTGTATCGAGGAAGTGTCCACCGGCAAACAGTAATCCTGGGGCTGGTGATGACACGAGGGGTTAATTTCTGGGATATTATGTCCAGGAGATCCGGCCCCGACAAGGACGTCACGCCGGTCCCCGAGCCCCCCTGTTTGGAGAAGCTTTGGAAACAAATGGAGGTCATGTTGTGGGAGGCTTTGCCTCTGGCGGAGCGCGTCAAAAGAGAGGCGGAATAGAAGGCCGAGCAAGAGAAGCGCCCCGCGAGGGATGCTGCCTGGCAGGTCTATGTTACCTCCGAGAGAGTCTGGCAATTCGCTCTTTGGCAGAAGGCTCATGCGAGGGCCGTGTGGGTGGCGGAGGACACCCGGGCCAGAGCCCTGAGTGTAGTCGGGTCCATGCACCTCATCTACGCTGGGCGGTACATCGATCGGGTGCACGTTTCTAGCGAGGAGGAGTACCTGTTGGCGCCGGATTACCAGACCGGTGAGATCGTGCTCGCCCGCTGGCAAGCCGCTTATTAGCACCTCGCGAGTTGCGAGGCCGAGGAAGAGGCGTTGTGTCGCCGCACTGGGAAATGGCCGCGCACCTGGGCACTCGTGGCACGCGCAAGCGCTCCTGCGTGCGTTGTGGCTTTTATTAGGAGTAATTTAGTGTCGTAAGGTTATCCCATTAGTAGGTAGGAGTACTAGTAGTTTTCTATGGTATTGGGACGGAAATGATAAATCCCGAACGCCGAGACTTTTTAGCGTCCTTAATTAAGTATGTAAAAGGAACAAGTTTGGAAACCTTTTTTATCCATACGCATGTTGCTCTTTGTAAGTACGTACATAGCATGAAGTTCACTATATATATCGCAGTACAAGTCTCTCTCTATATCTATACTATCTATGCTTCTACACTATACTGTACTACTAGTATGTATACACACGTGGAAATGCACGTTTGAACATTAAGATGCCATTTTGGTAAAAGTATAAAAATAGTAGACAACCTTGTGAAATGATTCAATGCAAAAGAAATGCAAGAATGAGAAGTGAAAACTCCATTGATTGTTTTCTGATGAGCTATAAATGGGCGGACCCATTCTCATTTGATTGTTTACTTTAGCTTCCTTCTCTCTGTAGTTTTTTCTCTATCATATTAGTATATCTCACTGGTCGGGAAGGCATGCAAATTTTTGGACAACTGCACTTGCAATTGTTCCAGAATAGTATGGAGGCAGCATATAGCTACTGTTCAAGCGAATCCCGAAGATCAACCATTCGATCTATGTCGTACGCACCGGGGAGGGAGTAGTTGCGTTTGGCGGCTCACCGTACGTAGCACGTACTCCTATGAGTGACTCCTACTACTACTACCCTTCGTTCCATAATGTAGTGCATATAGATTTTTTGAAAAGTCAAACCTCACTAAATTTGACCAAGTTTTTAGAGAAAAATATTTACATCTGGAATGTCAAACATATATCATTAGATTCGTCACAAGACATAGATTCATAATTTATATATTTACTATTATAGATATAAATAGTTTTCTATATAAACTTGGTCAAAGTTTGATTTTCAAAAAATCAATACGCACTATATAAATAGTTTTTTGGCAAGTACTACTACTACTCCCAAACGGCTTCGTACCCCCTCGGTCGTATTTTTCTCCTACGAAGTTGTGCCATGCAATTGGAATTCCAACTTATGTGGAGTAGTATTTTTTTCATAGGGATCGAGTGTGTCACGTTAGGATCGACCGTAAATACGGAGAGATGAACCGGACAAAATAAATGCAGAGAGATGAAATGCAATAAACACAGGAGTGATATAATGGTTGCTTGTCCGCTCATTTTACCAGGCCAGTTATTACTGGGAGTGGTGGGGTTTTCTGATATGACGGGTTTACTACTGTGCCACGAGCGGGATGAGACTCCCCTACAGCGCCGCCGTCTACTCTAGTAGTAGTAGTACTCCTACTTCCGTGCCGGTTTACTAGCACCTCTCGTGTGTCGAGCTATATTTTTTACCATAAATTTAACTAGTAGGGAAATAGTACATTGTAAGTTCGACATTGGATTCGGGTTAAAAAATAATGTATGTTATATGGGAAAAATAATATTATTAGAAAGTGCATTCAAATGCAAATCCAACAATATAATTTTTGATGACATGCATTACAATTTTGCAAATGAAATAGGAGGTCAAACTTTGACCAAAATATGATGTGAACTGACAAACCCGGACAGAGGTAGTAATTTGTAGGAAGGCCAGAGGGCCCGGATGTTGGTTGGCCCGCATGTCGGCCTAACAAATTAGGATGGCTGTGAGTCACAAAAACCAGTTCTGATGATCAAAGAGGATCCCGGAAGCGGTAGATCGTGTACTTACTAGTACAAATGTTGTGACTGAGGGGTACGAATCATTGCATCCCAGTGATTTGATAAGACAAGTAGCCTAGTTGTTATACAATAAAAAATAATGTAAGCAGGAAGTGAAACGGGTGCAGCGGTTTGGGTTGAACACTCAAATATACTAGTTTATGGTTATTTATAATTCCAAACGTAGACACGTTCGCTGACTGGAAACACGTACGTAGTACCATTTTACAAATGTTAGTGGTCGGCCGGTGCAAGTTCTAGCCCCTTGGTGTTTAACTATTTTACGTAATTATATCTGGCAAATGTTCGCCACGAGCCCAATCCTGGCGAATGCCCACATAACCGCTAGATTTCCATCTGACAGTGGCCCTTTTTTTAAGCCCATGGTATTTTACAAAAATGCCACCCTTACACATGAAACTGCGACGCGGGTGTTTGCAACTGCCATGTCTCCCAGCGAATGTTTGCTGGGGATTGGCGTTAGCACCGATGGTGTTTTTACATCCGTTCGTAGTCGTTCCACGCTCGGGTATTGAAGTTTGTATTTACTATACTACTCCGGTAGAGCAGAGTCCTACTCCACTATAGTAGGTACTGTAGTTTTTATATTGTACTTTAATTAGTCAAGTTGTTTGGCATCGATATGATCATACGCTGCTGGGATGTGTCTCGTAAGTCAAGCGGCATGCTGTTGTTACATTGTCATCAAATAAAATAGTGCTACCGGTCGATGGAGATAGCACCCTGGTTGTACTTGCACAAGAACCAGTCCTACCACAGATAACCCAGACTATCACAGATTGTACCCCTACTCCGACGGACAGAGAACCAACTTCACCCAATCTAACCCCAACCCCATCAGATGGTAACCCAGTTCCAGTTGACACAACACCATCACCACAGAGCTCCCAAACAAGAGCAGTTACTAAGGCAGCTCCAGTGCCCAAAGCGCCAGGACTACCATGGCAAACCCCGACTCCACCAGTTACTACACCTATTCCTGTGGATGAAGCACAACCAGTCATCCGTAGTTTAGCGTCTATCGCATTTGATGTTGTTAAATCCTATGTGCGTATCTTCCCATCATGGAAATATTATACTGAACATGAAGGAAAAAGCTAGTTGCAGGTGTTCCTCTAGGAGTTATGTGTAAGCAATGTTATTCATGGCAATTATTTTGCTTGTCCCATATTTTCTACCTCCCTGCTGTCGGGCCTATTTCTGGAATAAATCACAGAATAGCCCTGAGTCACACCAGCCCCAAGATCAGCACAACTGGAGGACTCCCTTGATATAGATATCCAGTACATACATAATATTACAAAGGGTTGAGCCAGAGTGCTCAACAATTATTACAACTTGTCAATATATGGTGGTGGTGGAATATGACAGTGGTGTGGTGACGGTACAACACTAATACAATAAAGTAGAGCCAAGCGTCAGTGTGAGGCTTGACTATTTTATTTGTAAAGCGGAAGCATTGCGGATGATACACGTGGTAGACTCCAAGACCACAAGTTGACTGACTGGGAACACCTCTAAGTGTTGGGCTCGCTAGCGCAATCTTCCTCCACAAGCTCGTCTTCCTCCAGGTCTGGCCAAATTAACAAGCCAGGGACAAGCCTGTGAGTACGTTGGAATGTACTCGCAAACATTATGAACGAAAGATATACCGAATGCATATGCTCTTGCTGGATTAAATGATATGCACATGTTGACTGAAATTTAATCATGGCATGATAAATATAAATATGGTGTGGATGGAAAAATATATAGCTTGTTAGTAATGAACCAAGAATATAAAATGGAACATCGGGCGCTGGACCGCCCGAGGAATTCCAAGAAAAATGCCAAACGGGTGTCTGAAAGCGACGCCTCGAGAGGTCTTGAAAATAAATGAATATCCAGGTGGCCTAGCCATCCCAAGTGATACCCAGAAAAATAAAAGAGAGCATCCAGGTGGACTAGCCATCCCAAGTGATACCCAGAAAAATAAAAGCGAGCATCCAGGTGGACTAGCCATCCCAAGTGATACCCAAAAATATATAAATGAGTATCCAGGTGGACTAGCCATCCCAAGTGATACCCAGAAAAATAAAAGCGAGCATCCAGGTGGACTAGCCATCCCAAGTGATACCCAGAAAAAATATAAATGAGTATCCAGGTGGACTAGCCATCCCAAGTGATACACATAGAAATATAAATGAGTATCCAGGTGGACTAGCCATCCCAAGTGATACTCAGATTCACACAGAAGAACAGGGTTAGTCCACAATAAAATTTATGACGACAATAATATTCATGATGACATCAATGGTGACAATAATTAACCTGCAAATAATTCATGCTCAATTTAATTATTTCCTCCGAAGACCGACACCGGGACCGACACTTGACCCTTCCCAGCTAACGTCCTTGACCATGGACACGACTATTCGAATAGATATAACTCTGCAGAGGGTGTACTCTTTACCCACAAGTAGAGGATTTCTTTAGTCAGCACCAAGACGCTGACTAATTCCCATCACGGTCTTTGGGTTGAAAAGACACCTGACCAACACACACCATATTAACTTTCCGGATGCCAAGAATCACCCAAAGCATCGTTCAAGAAAAACTCTAAGTCGTGGAGACCATCGTCTCGAATAGCATGGGATCACTATTAATATGCACGGATTACAAGGGGTGCCCCCCTCTCGGCCCAGCCGGATACACCTATGCCCCCTGATCCGATGACTGGCATTAGTCCATGGCCATGGAACCCTCATCGTGGCCCCTCTAGGTGGTCTGTACACAGACAGGGGTTAGCAACTTACTAAACCGCACTCCTCTTGCGGGAAGACTAGTGGCATCACGGTATTTAGCTAGGCTTGATGGAACAAGACTCGATCTAGGTCGACTCAGGAGGTGTTGTTATTATGACTGGCATACTTCGTATGTCACAGTGACACCATCGTGTCACGATGTGACCCGTGCCCACCGGCACGTCCAACGCAGGAGACACACTCCTGGATTCTCACCATTTCCACATGTTAGAAAGATTCTCGGTGCATGCAATAATGCTCAAAATGACATGACCATGCATGCTCTCACTATTACTACATATACGGTGAAATTTCAAACTGATGCAACCATGTATGCAATTCACCATATCCCAAGTTCAAAAATGCTTGCCTTGATCAAAGTAGTCAGAAGGTGATCCCTCGCAATTCCTAGCAAAGTTCCCCTCCTCGATTTCTATAAAATGGAAATTCAAATTCAAATTCAAATTTTTGCAACAGTACCAAAAAGCTGTCATAATTTTTTTTTTAAATAAATACAAAAAAAAACTAGAGTGAAAAAGATAATTTTCAAAACAAGAATCAATTAAAACAGAGTTGTGGTTAAAAAGTTATTAAAGTTTTATAACCAGGGGCTTTTTCTGCAAAATAAATATTTGCCAGCGGTCCGAGTGCGGTTAAACAAAAAACGTTTCGGGGAAAAATATGTTTTCCAGCGCAGAAAGCGTAAAGAGCAGAATATGCTTTTGGTTTAAATAGAAAAAGATTAAAACGCTGACGGGTGGGCCCCACCCGTCAGGTTTAAATTTCAAACGCGCTCACGCGCGTGTACAGAGAAGGTGCGGCGATCATCGGCGACGATCGCGGGCATTCCAACGGGCGGCGATGGTCGGGTTGTGCTCGGTGAGTGATCCCGCGTCGGTGGGTGGTGGTGGTGGTCGCCGGCGAGCACCGGAGTGATGACGAGGTCAACTCCGGCGGACGGCGGCGTCGGGTGAGGTTGGATCTAGCCGGAGAGGGTTCCTTGCGTCGAATTGAAGCGTGGAACGGATGATTGGGTGCACGAGGAGACGGCTGGTGGAGTTTGAGGAGTGGAGGTGGAGTAATTGCGACGTGGTGCTCGGGGTGGCAGAGGCGGATCAGGCGGCCAGATTTGGAGAAGACGACCTCCCCGAGGTTGTTTGACTCCTCTGGGGGTCGATTGGGGATGTGTGTGGGTGGTGCAGGTATCGGACGAAGCTCGGGGAGCTCTTATATAGGTGAGCCGATGAGGTTAGTGGCGGTGTGGATCACACCGGAGTAAATCCGGCCGGCGAGGTAGTTAGGGACGGTGGCGAGGTTGATGTGGAGTTGATGAGGTCGATGGAACCTTCTAGAAGTGCCAGTGCGGATGAATTCGAGCTCTATCGCCTTATCCATGGCGAGGCTCCCGTACGGGTGTGGCGGCGGTGAGCTGCTCCGGCGACTGCCAGGCGGGGTCGGAGTGATGTGGACGGCGCGTGAAGCTGCAGAGGAGGTGACGCGTGGACAGAAGGTAGGCGAGGAAGCAGTGGCAGAGTGATGGTAGCTGGTGGCCATGTCGATCCGCTCGACCGCCGCGGCCGGGGACAGTGGCCGTTGCACCGGCCAGTTCCTGTGCTGTCGGCGGCGAGCAACTGACCAGGAGGTCCCGCGGTGGTGTATTGATGATCAACAGAGCATGGATGAGGAGGAGATGGCGTGGAGTGTATCGCACAGCGCCGAATCCCTCTGTTCTCTGAACTTCTTCAGTTAACTGAATTTTTCGACAGTGCTACAGTGTGCACATCAAGTATATGACAAAATGCTAGATGGCTCTAGGGATTTTAGGAATTTTTTGGAAATTTTTTGGTGAGGTGTTGATGCATAAAAGAGAGGCTGGCAAAGTTTCAGAATTTCTAGAGCAATTAAAATTGGGTTTTGATCATGAAGTTTGAATCTGGTCCAAATTTGAATTGAATGAAATTTGAAAATTTTGAACTGTGGAACCAAATGTTTTTGGTGAAATGGGTTGTGGGTACTGTCAAGTAGCTAGGATAATTTTTGTGGTTGCAGAAGAGTTGGAAAAAATATAGTTCCTTTGTAAATCAAAGAAACTAGAATAAATGAATTTCCTACTTTGGAATTTTACTAAATATGGTAAAAATATTTTTATGGAGAGGAGAGGTATTGGGTACTGTCCTAGGGAGTGAGGATGACTTGAATGATAATTTAGAAGTGACTGAAAAATTGTTGGGAGAATTTTCTATATGTATGAAAGGGAATGAAAATGATCATTTCATTGAAATGATTTAATTTATTCAATTTTTTTCTGAAATAAAAATATATTTTTGATCCTGCATAAATAATCACTCAAGTAATAAACCATCCAAATCAGAACCATTTAAAAATTTTGAAACCCAATTGAAAGTTAAAAATAGTTTTCAAAACAGAAGAAAAAGAAGAAGAGCCATAGTGATCCAAGGAAATTTTATTTTAAAGAAAAAATTTTAAAAATTCAAAAGAGAAATTTTTTGGGGTGTTACAACACCTACCCCCCTTAAGAAAAATCTCGTTCCCGCGATTTCAGCTGTCCCTCAAACAGGTACGGATATTCAGTCCTCAGATGATCTTCCCGTTCCCATGTTGCTTCTTCCTCGGTGTGATTACTCCACTGAACCTTGTAAAATTTTATCACATTCTGTCGGGTTCCCCGTTCAGACTCTTCCAGAATTTTTATAGGTCGTTCCTTATATGTGAGGTCTGGTTGGAGATCTAGGTTCTGATGCTGGACTTGTTTGTCCGGATTACTGACACATCTCCTCAGCTGTGACACGTGAAACACATCATGAACATCTGATAATTCTGCGGGTAGCTCCTGCTGGTAGGCAACCTTGCCTCTCCTTGAAATTATCCTGAATGATCCAATAAATCTCGGTGTCAATTTTCCTTTGACTTTAAATCTCTGTAGCCCCCTCATTGGAGATACTCTGAGATACACATATTCGTCTGGTTCAAAACTAATCTGACGGTGTTTCTGGTCATCGTAGCTTTTCTGACGGCTCTGAGCTGCTTTCAGTCTGTCTTGGATAAGTTTCACTTTTGTTTCTGCTTCTTTGAGAACTTCCGGGCCGAAGATTCGGCTATCTCCGGTCTCAGACCAATTGAGAGGGGTACGACACCTCCATCCGTATAGAGCTTCGAAGGGTGACATCTTTAGACTGGCTTGATAACTGTTGTTATATGAAAATTCCGCATATGGCAAACTGTCCTCCCAGCTGACTCCATAGGTAAGAACACAAGCTCTCAGCATGTCCTCCAATATCTGATTTACACGTTCGGTCTGCCCTCCTGTCTGTGGGTGGTACGCTGTACTGAATGCCAGTTGAGTTCCTAAGGCTTGCTGCAGGTGATCCCAGAACCTTGAGACGAACTGAGTGCCTCTGTCAGAGACTATGGTCTTGGGTACTCCGCATAAGCAAACAATCCGGGAGAGGTATAACCTGGCAAGCCTCTGTGTTGAGTATGTTGTTTTTACCGGAATGAAATGTGCCACCTTGGTTAATAAATCTGTGATAACCCAGATAGCATCATTCCCGTGTCGTGACCTCGGTAATCCAACAATAAAATCCATTCCTATCTCATCCCATTTCCTTTCAGGCACTCTGAGTGGCTGTAACAATCCTGATGGCTTCTGGTGTTCTGCTTTTATACGTTGGCAAGAGTCACAACGTGCAACATATACGGCTATATCCCTTTTCATCCCGTGCCACCAAATTCTTTCCTGTAGATCCTTGTACATCTTGGTTCCTCCTGGGTGAATGGAGTACGGGGTAGTATGGGCTTCTGCCAAGATTTGTTGCTTTAGCTCTTCCTTATTGGGTACGCATAATCTTTTCCCGTACCACAGGATTCCCTGACTATTGATGGTAAATTCGGATGCCTTGCTTGAATTTACTTTCTTCTTAATTCCCTCGATACTGGGGTGTCCTTTCTGAGCTTCTTTGATCTGATCTTCCAATGCTGGTTTTATTTCTAGGCGGGTAATGGTTCCTTCCGTGACCAGAACCATGTTGAGTTTGGCAAATTCCCGGTTGAACTCATGCTGTGAGAATTGCACACGGTCATTGTCGGTGCATGGATTTCGGCTGAGGGTGTCTGCCACAACATTTGGTTTACCCGGATGGTAATGAATTCCCACATCATAATCCTTGATTTGTTCAAGCCAGCGATGCTGTCGCAGGTTTAATTCCAGTTGGGTGAAGATATACTTAAGACTTTTGTGATCCGTGTATATCTCGCATCGATTTCCAAGGAGGAAATGTCGCCATTCCTTGAGTGCATGTATCACCGCTGCTAGTTCCAAATCATGGGTAGGATAATTTTCTTGATGTCGTCGTAGTTGTCTTGAAGCATATGCTACAACCTTTCCTTCTTGCATTAATACACATCTAAGGCCCTTTCTAGAAGCATCACAGTATATTTCAAAATTCTTGTGCACATCTGGCACGATCAGAACAGGTGCCGTTGTTAACCTCTTCTTTAGTTCCTGGAAATTTTTCTCACATGCTTCGGTCCATTCAAACTTTTTATCCTTCTTGAGTAACCGAGTCATGGGTTTGGCTGTGGTGGAGAATCCTTCAATAAACCGTCGATAGTAGCCAGCCAAACCAAGAAAACTCCTGACCTCAGTCATGTTGGTGGGTTGCTTCCATCCTAAGACAGCTTTTACCTTACTTGGGTCCACTGCTATTCCATCTTGTGTCAGTACATGTCCCAAAAAACCGACTTCTCGTAACCAAAATTCACACTTACTGAATTTGGCATATAGTTGATTTTTCCGTAATTCTTCCAGGACTATTCGAAGATGTTGTTCATGTTATGTCATCAATGAACACCACCACGAATTTATCCAGATACCTCATAAAAACCTTGTTCATGAGGTGTACAAAATAAGCAGGAGCGTTGGTCAATCCGAAGGGCATCACAGTGAATTCATATAATCCATATCTGGTGGTAAAAGCAGTCTTGGGTATGTCTGATGATTGGATTCTTAATTGATGGTAGCCTAATCCCAAATCTATTTTTGAGAAAACCTTGGCTTCTGCCAGTTGGTCGAATAGATCGTTGATCCTTGGTAGTGGATATTTATTTTTGATAGTAACCATATTGACTACCCTGTAATCAATACATAACCTTAGGGTACCATCCTTTTTCTTGGCAAATAAAACCGGCGATCCCCATGGTGATGAGTTGGGTCAGACATAACCCTTTTCCAATAATTCCTTAATTTGTTTCTTCAGCTCAACTAATTCTGTCGGAGCCCTTCGATAAGGCTTCTTGTAAATGGGTACCGTTCCAGGTTCCAGTTCAATAACAAATTCAATTTCACGATCCAGTGGCATGCCTGGTAACTCCTCAGGAAATACATCGGGATATTCGCATACCACAGGAACCTTGCTTAATTCTGTCGCGTCCACTTGATTTAGCTTCCCTTGTGACTTAGAAATCCCCCTTGTACCAAACTTCACTGTCTTCCCACGACAATTGGTGAGAGTCATTGTTCGATTGTAACAGTCTATAAAAGCTTTATTTGTGGTCAACCAGTCCATTCCCAAAATGACATCCAAATCAACTGCTTCCAATACAATAAGATTTGCTAGGAACTTCATTTCTTTTATTTCAATATTCACATCCTTGCAGTACCATTGGGTGCTTTGCTTTGATCCCGGGGACTGAATAACCATTAAATTTTTCAAAGGCGAAAAAGAAAATTGATTCTTCGAGGCAAATCTTTTAGAGATGCATGAATGGGAAGCTCCAGAATCAAATAAAACTGTAGCATTAATTGTGTTGACAGGGAACGTACCAAACGCGATGTCCGGTGCATTCTGTGCTTCCTCAAATGTCACGTGGTTAACCTGCTCCTTTTTGTGATTGTTGTTGAAGTTGTTGTGTCACGGAGCTGCATTAGTACCGCGGCCATTGTTGTTGGGTTTTGGGGCATTATTCCCCCGCTTTGGGCATTTCCTAGCATAGTGCCCCTCTGCTCCACAGGCGTAACAGGTGATGCCAGGACGGAATATTGCTTCCTTGGCCCTGTTGTTGAAAGTACTGCGGTTTTGTTGCGTTTGTGGTGTTGGATTTGCTGGACGGGGTGCCACAGGCCTCTGAAATTCATTTCGGGGCCGGTTGTTGCGAACCGGTACTGACTGGTTCATACGGCGCTTGCGAATCTCATTTATATTGCGATGCTCATTTTCCAGAATAATAGCCTTGTCTACCAGTGTCTTGAAGTCCGGAAAAGTATGGACCACCAGTTGGCACTTTTAAGATGGAACCAGACCGTCGAGAAATTTCTCCATCTTTTTGCTTTCTGTCATGTATTCATCATTGGCATAACGAGCTAACTAAGTAAACTGATAGAGGTACTGGGTTATGGTTGTGCCCCGCTGCTTGAGATCCTCAAACTCTCTTTTCTTTAATTTCATAATACTATTGGGAATATGTGCTCCCTGGAAGTTTTCCTTGAATTGCTCCCATGTCATGTCTCCTCCATTGGGGTGCGTGTGGCATAAATTTTTCAACCACGATGCTGCTGTCCCAGAAAAATAGTGCGGAGCATATAGCACTTTTTCCTGGTCCATACACTGCGCTATGACCAACTTTCTTTCAATATCACGCATCCAATCGTCTGCCTCCAGAGGTTTGTCTGTGTGCGAAAAGACAGTTGGATTGGTCCTCTGGAGTTCAGATAATTTTGATCTGGGTTGGGGCTGTCCTTGGTGATTTCCCATATTTATTAAGTGCTGCATCATTTCCTGGTGCTGCTGCTGGCTTTGTTCATACAGACGACATACTTGTGAGAATGCTGAATCATTGCTCTGCTGACTTGTTTGTCCTGGTGTGAAACTATTTCCCATCTGTGCAAAGTTGTCCTCTGGCGGACTGGGCATGGAACGAGTCCAGGGATGATGCATTTTCTTTCTGGAGTATTTGTGTAACACCGATGAGAAAAGGAATCATGAAGGGAAGAAATAAATTTGAAAAGACTGAAAATAACCCCCCCCCCAAAAAAACGTAAGTGCAAAAAGGTAGCGGGTTATATTATACATGCAGATTTAATTATACATGCATGATTTAATTATACATGCATGATTTAATTATACAATATGCTCGTCGTAGCCGTGACGCTTACATGACCGCTTATTTAGACTAGTGTACTACGCCATCCACTTAGCATGCTGCGGTCCAAGCCTACTGCTCGCCATCTTACAAAGAAGAAAAGAAACAGAAAATAAATATTTTACAGCTACACTCTCATTAAAAGACGACTGCGGTGTGGATGCCTCGTCTGCCATCACAGAGTGTCTGGAATGTGGTAGGCCCTGCTGAGGGTAAGTCCTAGACGGGGTGCTGAAGACTCGACCTCCTCCTCCTCCTCGGGTATGGTCTCCAGTTGGGCAGCTGTCGATGCCACGCCTGCTCGTGGTGGCACTGTGCTCGTAGGCGGTGAAGTCCTAACCGGTATGGGAGCAGCCAAGCGACTAGAATCATCGCTCGGAGATGAGCGTCGAATTGCAGAACGAGTAGGAGGATCATATGGTGGAGTCGGAATGCGAGGAGCGCGTGGTGACGGAGTACGGAACTCACTCCTGCGAGGAGTCCTCGCACGAGCTAAGTCCATCCGTGTAGCAAGATAGTCGTCCACCAGTGAGGTGAAGACTGACTCTAAAGCCACGATGTACTGAACAAGGGGCTCAATAGCCTCGTCCCTATCTTCCGCGGTGCAAGCGAAAGCATAGTGACTAGTGTATGGAACATGGCATGGAAGATAATGATAGGGACGTGTCTGCATGACTGGAAGGATGTCCCTAAGACGAGTGATGGCCTCTAGGGCAGCCATCTGGATAGCGTGCCTCTCAGTAGGCATGAATCTCCCCACAAAGTGATAGTTGCGTGTGGCATGGTATTTCCACCCCGAATATATACCGAGGCCTGGTACATAGTCAGGGTGTCTGAAATCCTGTCAGGATAAACGGTGTACTCCGGATGACCCAGAGATCCCATCGCGACTCTGGCGATGTAGACGAGAAGACGGGAAAATCCCGTAGGCTCGTTGGCGAAAATCTGGGTCGGACAGCTGCCGCCAGACATCTACAACAGTAGACAAAAAATCCAAATAGTCATATTGTAAGTATATGATGACCAAGGAAAATTTGTTACAATGCATGAGATGCAAGTTAAAAATGTTAGGACTGACTTTATTCCTAGTGATCGCACATAGGGCTTCCTACAGTCAGCCTGGCTCTGATACCAAGGTTTGTCGGGCCTGTTTCCGGAATAAATCACAGAATAGCCCTGAGTCACACCAGCCCCAAGATCAGCACAACTGGTGGACTCCCTTGATATAGATATCCAGTACATAAATAATATTACACAGGGTTGAGCCAGAGTGCTCAACAATTATTACAACTTGTCAATATATGGTGGTGGCGGAATATGACAGTGGTGTGGTGATGGTACAACACTAATATAATAAAGTAGAGCCAAGCGTCAGTGTGAGGCTTGACTATTTTATTTGTGAAGCGGAAGCATTGCGGATGATACACGTGGTAGACTCCAAGACCACAAGTTGACTGACTGGGAACACCTCTAAGTGTCGGGCTCGCTAGCGCAATCTTCCTCCACAAGCTTGTCTTCCTCCAGGTCTGGCCAAATTAACAAGCCAGGGACAAGCATGTGAGTACGTTGGAATGTACTCGCAAACATTATGAACGAAAGATATACCGAATGCATATGCTCTTGCTGGATTAAATGATATGCATATGTTGACCGAAATTTAATCATGGCATGATAAATATAAATATGGTGTGGATGGAAAAATATATAGCTTGTTAGTAATGAACCAAGAATATAAAATGGAACATCGGGCGCTAGACCGCTCAAGGAATTCCAAGAAAAATGCAAAACGGGTGTTTAAAGCGACGCCTCGAGAGGTCTTGAAAAGAAATGCCAAACGGGTGTCTGAAAGCGACGCCTCGAGAGGTCTTGAAAAGAAATGAATATCCAGGTGGTCTAGCCATCCCAAGTGATACCCAGAAAAATAAAAGCGAGCATCCAGGTGGACTAGCCATCCCAAGTGATACCCAGAAAAATAAAAGCGAGCATCCAGGTGGACTAGCCATCCCAAGTGATACCCAGAAAAATATAAATGAGTATCCAGGTGGACTAGCCATCCCAAGTGATACCCAGAAAAATAAAAGCAAGCATCCAGGTGGACTAGCCATCCCAAGTGATACCCAGAAAAAATATAAATGAGTATCCAGGTGGACTAGCCATCCCAAGTGATACAGAGAGAAATATAAATGAGTATCCAGGTGGACTAGCCATCCCAGGTGATACTCAGATTCACACAGAAGAACATGGTTATTCCACAATAATATTTATGATGACAATAATATTCATGATGACATCAATGGTGACAATAATTAACCTGCAAAATAATTCATGCTCAATTTAATTATTTCCTTCGAAGACCGACACCGGGACCGACACTTGACCCTTCCCAGCTAACGTCCTTGACCGTGGACACGGCTATTTGAATAGATATAACTCTGCAGAGGGTGTACTATTTACCCACAAGTAGAGGATTTCTTTAGTCAGCACCAAGACGCTGACTAATTCCCATCACGGTCTTTGGGTTGAAAACACACCAGACCAGCACACACCAGATTAACTTTCCGGATGCCAGGAATCACCCAAAGCATTGTTCAGGAAAAACTCTAAGTCGGGGAGACCATCGTCTCGAATAGCATGGGATCACTATTAATACGCGCGGATTACAAGTGGTGCCCCCCTCTCGGCCCAGCCGGATACACCCATGCCCCCTGACCCGATGACTGGCATTAGTCCATGGCCGTGGAACCCTCATCGTGGCCCCTCTAGGTGGTGTGTACACGGACAGGGGTTAGCAACTTACTAAACCGCACTCCCCTCACGGGAAGACTAGTGGCAGCACAGTATTTAGCCAGGCATGACAGAACAAGACTCAATCTAGGTCGACTCAGGAGGTGTTGTTATTATGACTGGCATACTTCGTATGTCACAACGACACCATCATGTCACGATGTGACCCGTGCCCACTGGCACGTCCAAGGCAGGAGACACACTTCTGGATTCTCACCATTTCCACACGTTAGAAAGATTCTTGGTGCATGCAATAATGTTCAAAATGACATGACCATGCATGCTCTCACTATTACTACATATACGGTGAAATTTCGAACTGATGCAACCATGTATGCAATTCACCATATCGCAAGTTCAAAAATGCTTGCCTTAATCAAAGTAGTCAGAAGGTGATCCCTCGAAATTCCTGGCAAAGTTCCCCTCCTCGATTTCTATAAAATGGAAATTCAAATTCAAATTAAATTTTTAGCAACAGTACCAAAAAGTTGTCTCAAAATATTTTCAAATAAATACTAAAAAAACTAGAGTGAAAAAGAAAAATTTCAAAAAAAGAATCAATTAAAACGGAGTTGTGGTTAAAAAGTTATTAAAGTTTTAAAATCAGGGGCTTTTCTGCAAAATAAATATTTGCCAGCGGGTCCCTGTGAGGTTAAACAGAAAATGTTTCGGGAAAAATACGCTTTCCAGCGCAGAAAGCTTAAAGAGCAGAATACGCTTTCTGATTAAATAGAAAAAGATTAAAACGCTGACGGATGGGCCCCACCCGTCAGGTTTAAATTTCAAACGCGGTCGCACGCGTGTACAGAGAAGGTGCGGCGATCCCGCATCGGTGGGCGGTGGTGGTGGTCGCCGGCGTGCACCGGAGTGACGGCGAGGTCAACTCCGGCGGATGGCGGCGTCGAGTGAGGTTGGATCTCGCCGGAGATGGCTCCTTGTGTCGAATTGAAGCATGGAACGGATGATTGGGTGAACGAGGAGATGGTTGGTGGAGTTTGAGGAGTGGAGGTGGAGTAATGGCGACGTGGTGCTCGGGGTGGCAGAGGTGGATCGGGCGGCCGGATTTGGAGAAGACGACCTCCCCGAGGTCGTTTGACTCCTCTGGGGGTCGATTGGGGATGTGTGTGGGTGGTGCAGGTATTGGACGGAGCTCGGGGAGCTCTTATATAGGCGAGCCGATGAGGTTAGTGGCGGTGCGGATCACTCCGGAGTAAATCCGGCCGGCGAGCTTGTTAGGGACGGTGGCGAGGTTGATGTGGAGTTGATGAGGTCGGTGGAGCCTTCTGGAAGTGCCAGTGCGGATGAATTCGAGCTCTATCGCCTTATCCACGGCGAGGCTCTCGTATGGGTGTGGCGGCGGTGAGCTGCTCCGGCGACTGCCAGGCGGGGTCGGAGTGGCATGGATGGCGCGCGAAGCTGCAGAGGAGGTGACGCGTGGAGAGAAGGTAGGCGCGGAAGCAGTGGCAGAGTGATGGCGGGTGGTGGCCGTGTCGATCCGCTTGGCCGCCGTGCCCGGGGATAGTGGCCGTTGCACCGGCCAGTTCCTGTGCTATCGGCGGCGAGCAACTGACCAGGAGGTCCCACGGTGGTGTATTGATGATCAACAGAGCATGGATGAGGAGGAGATGGCGTGGAGTGTACCGCACGGCGCCGAATCCCTCTGTTCTCTGAACTTCTTCAGTTAACTGAATTTTTCGACAGTGCTACAGTGTGCACATCAAGTATATGACAAAATCCTAGATGGCTCTAGGGATTTTAGGAATTTTTGGGGTGAGGTGTTGATGCATAAAAGAGAGGCTGGCAAAGTTTCAGAATTTCTGTAGCAATTCAAATTAGGTTTTGATCATGAAGTTTGAATCTGGTCCAAATTTGAATTGAATGAAATTTGAAAATTTTGAACTATGGAACCAAATGTTTTTGGTGAAATGGGTTGTGGGTACTGTCAAGTAGCTAGGATAATTTTTGTGGTTGCAGAAGAGTTGGAAAAAATATAGTTCCTTTGTAAATCAAAGAAACTAGAATAAATGAATTTCCAACTTTGGAATTTTACTAAATATGGTAAAAATATTTTTATGGAGAGGAGAGGTATTGGGTACTGTCCTAGGGAGTGAGGATGACTTGAATGATAATTTAGAAGTGACAGAAAAATTGTTGGGAGAATTTTCTATATGTATGAAAGGGAATGGAAAGGATCATTTCATTGAAATGATTTAATTTATTCAATTTTTTTTCTGAAATAAAAATATTTTTTTGATCCTGCATAAATAATTACTCAAGTAATAAACCATCCAAATCAGAACCATTTAAATTTTTTGAATCCTAATTGAAAGTTAAAAATGATTTTCAAAACAGAAGAAAAAGAAGAAGAGCCATAGTGATCCAAGGAAATTTTATTTTAAAGAAAAGGTTTTAAAAATTCAAAAGAGAAAATTTTGGGGTGTTACACCTGCTGGTTATAACACAACAAATGTTCCTATTTTTCTCTATAGAGAACGACCGATTTGGAAACTCAGGATGAGGTAACCCGTGCTATCTTCAAGAATGCTTTGCGGCAGTATCAGACTTACCTAAAGAAAACGTACTTCACTGGCAAGGAAACTCATCAAAACCTTACTTTCTCTGGAGACACATTTACAGGACGATGACTGGGAATGCCTTGTTCTGTATTGGTCCAGACCCAAGAATCTGGTAGGGTCTATGAGATCATATTTCATTTTGAAGTACTATATGCCTGCGTCTGACTCTACTCTCTTCTTGTAAAACAAGTGCTTAAACCTGAAGAACAACTGATCTTAGGTTAGATTCCATAGCTATGCTGCATACTGCTTTGCTCTTGTGTCACTGTATTTACTCATACCAAATATTTTTTAAATAGAAGGATCCAATCGAAACTCCAATGGCACAATAGGTATGTTTAAACATGTTTCTTTAACTCGTTTGCTCTTCTAAATTGCTCTATGTTGATTTCAATTTCAATTGTGTAGACAGTTGTCTTCTCATATCATGCACATTACTAGCATCAAAATAGAGCCAATAGTGTTGTTAGTTGTACATGTATACCCATGGTACCCATCTGAAATCTTGTCGTGCCGTGTAGTTTCCCACACTTATATTCTTTCAATGTTGCTTTGTCTTGAGCTGATATGATTTGAACTGTGTCTCTATTTTGATTTGGCAAGACAATGCAGTGACCATGGCACATAGATATATGTTTGTTTGATGCTTTTATAATGTACTACTTTGCAATAGAAGACTTTTTAGTTTAATACTGTCCACCTTACTACTGAACTGGTTGACCAAAATGAGTTTCATATACTACATGCTAAACTTGTTATGTGTCTGCTTGTTTCTTCTTTTAGAATGTTGACAGAATATTGGAGAAGAGTACCCCATTAAGCAATGGTAAAGGAAGTAATGCAAATAATTTTCAAGATAGTGAGACAACCTTGTTGGTCTCCAACAAAGCTGATAAAACAGATAAGGAAAACTATCTTGAAGACAGTGAGACAACCCCAAAGTCCTGTCATGATGTAGTGTTCGAGTTACTGGCCACTACCACTGTCACAAGCTCTTCAAACTCGCTGTATGAATTAGTTCGTGTTCTTGAGTCTCAACTACAAGCTGAAAGACATCGATCAGCTGTGCTGCGACAAGAAGTGGAAGGACTGAGGAAGTCCTTGGATAATTCAGATGCATACTTTCTGGTGCAACAGCAAGCATTGGAGGATTTTAGCGCCAAACAAGACAAAGCTAATAAGCTTATTGCCAGCATGGTGGGTACCCAGGATATCATTTCTTAACCTCTTCTGAAGTTGTTTCAGTTTTGGAGTTGTTTTGCTGCCACGTTTATTTGCATCGGTGGCCAATTTAGACGCCCAGTGTATGTAATATGCTGCTTTGTTGTTCCGTTTATTTGCACTAGTGGCGATCTTTGATGCCCAGTGGATGTAATATGTGTAATAGCCATAATAGCCTACCCGTTAGTTGCTTGCTTATTTATTTCCGTATTACCTTGTTTATTTGATTGCTTGTAGTCACTGCAGTTCTTTTTCCGCAGTTTGCTAGTTGCCACAATATCCATGGGCCACATACTGACCGTTGTAACCATGGGCCTGCTACCTGCTGTAGTCACCATTGGCCTCCTACGGGCCGTAGGATCCATGGGCCGCCTACGGGCCGTAGGATCCATGGGCCACACATGGGCCGTACTATTCATAGACCAATAACGGACCGCAATACGGGCTGTAAACGGGCAAAATCGGAAACGTCCCTTTATGGGCCCGACCTTAACAGGCCGTTAATAGGCTGGTATGTATCACAGGCTTAATTCTATTGACAGGCATAACGGGTCGTTAATGGGCCAGAATACATGACGGGATGAAAATGGCCCAATGGGTTAATGGGCCACAAACGGGCTGAATGTTACCACAGGCTGAATTTGGCCCATTTGCGGATCAAGCCAGTAACGGACCGTAAGTAATCAAGGGCAAAAAATGAGCCCAAGAATATATGGGCCCTTAGAAGGCCAAAAGATAACACGGGCTGGAAACGGCCCAATTGAATCATGGGCCGTTAATGGGTATAAAGCAATTTAATGTTCATTAAGGGCCAAAATAACCACGGGCCGTTAAAGGGCCCTGAGATACAAAAGGCTTCATATGTGCTGAAAGACACCATGGGCCACACATGGGCCGAAAGTGACAATGGGCTGGAATTATATTGAACGGTCCACATGATGCTACTGGGCCGAATTCGAAAAAGACATAACGGGCCGTGAGTTACTGTAACACCCCAAAAATTTAACCATATTTTTATTAAATAAATTTTGGCCAGATATAAAATTTTGAATTATATTAGGTCTTTTATTTATTTCAGAGTTTTTCTGTTTCTATTTTCCAAAATTCTTCCCTCCATATAGAAAATTTTGGAAAAATATTATGGACTTTGGTAGTTTTCTTAAATCATTTCTTTTATATTTTAATAATAGTAGGAAATATTTTCATAATAAATTTTTGCCCAAGATAATCATTTTAATAGCATTTTCAATACTTAAAATGCTTCTGTTGCACTACAATTATTTTAAATAATTCTTTATAAATTCCACAAAAATTATGAGGACTCATGTGATGCCTATAGATCAATTTTATGCAAAAACCCAACTTAGTCTTTTGAAAATTTTGAGCAAAACTTCCCCTTTTTAATTCTGTCCCATTCTTAGGTTACAACTACAACCTCAATTTTTCTTGCTCCAAAAATTCTGAGATTATTCCACCTTGTAGTCCTTCCAACCAAACCCTTAAGTCCAGAAGATCAACTCCAATTGCATTCTAGAAGACCTCTAAATTAATCCCCCAAGTTTGGGTCCAAAACTGACTTTCTCCAAAACTTGCACTATCAAGTTTTTCATTTTGTCCATCCAACCACACCATCATCTCTATCATCCAGTGAGACATCATCCTGCCAATTTTCACAGCCAACATAGATCACTAGATAGCCATAGCATTTCATCAAGCAGGTTGTGGGCATGGCAGAAATTTGGCCTCTTTCTTAACTACATTAGAAACTTGTTCTTTTGGACAAAACAACATATCCAGTAGCCTTGCCATCCTTGTAAGCATCACCCTACCAAAACTCAGCTTGATTGGATCACTGTGGCCCACCCTGGCAATTCATCGAGCACATTTCGTGCGTGTCCAGAGCGTGGCCAGAGCGCCCGCACTGCGGCCGATGGCGCCCGAGACCTGGCACGCCTCTGCTGCTTCCCTCTCTCGTATTAATCCTCTACTGGATCACCGCGACCCCCTTGAATCCCACCGACACCTCCCCTTGGCCGCTAGCGCCGGCCACCGCCGACCACCGCCGTCCAAATCGCTGCCCGACGAATCCGCCTCCGCCACGTCTCTGCCGGCTTAACTGCCAACCACCCGAGCTCATCCACGGGCGGCCACCGTCCTCACCGACCCCGCCAACCTCTTCGCCATCCTCACCGGCCACAGCTACCTTTCCGGTGCCATTAATGGCCGCCCGCCGCCGTGCCTATCTTCGGGCGTCGCGGAACCGACCTTCTTCGGCTATAAAAGCCACCCCCGAGCTCTTGTAGCTCAACACCACTCCTCCTCCTCCCTCTGAGAACCACCCCAAGCAACGGAACGACCGGAGAGGTCGTCTCCCCCAACTCCGGCAAACTTCGGCCGCTGCCACTTTTTGGTCGATTCCAACTCCACTGGGGCTTCCCCTCCTCCACTCTCCTCACCATCCACTCTCTCCTAGCCCCACGACAACATCCCAACCTCCAATTCGTCTCGGGAGCCGCCGTAGGAAAAATCCCCCTTTCACCCGACAGCCGCCGTCCGCCGAGGACCTCGCCGCCGGCGACTCCGTCCACCCCTGCCACCATAACGGGTACCGGAAGGACCGCCTCAACCTCCTGAGCACGACGGTGTCCTCAGATCCCCGAACGTGCTGCCGTTCGCTGGCGAGCATCGCCGGAGCTTCCACTCCGTTCGTCTAGAGGAGAGAGGTGGGGTGGACCGCGGTCAAACCTGACTGGTGGGCCAGGTGGGGCCCACTGTCAGTGACCGAGCCGTGCCGAGCCGCTCGTAACTGGAGACGGGCTTTCCCAGAAGCCGCCATCGCACGGGGGAGACGTATTTGTTTAATACATCTTCGACGTCATCAGCTTCCCCGCGCGGCCGAACGGCTGGGCCTGGCCCAGTGGCACCGCACGGCTATAATGCGCTCAGGGTGCGCTTCTGCCCTTCTCCTTTTTTCTTTTCCAGTAGATTTCTAACAATCCTACAACAGTCTTTTCAAACCCAAAATTGATGATTTAAATTCCTACATACTCCTAAAATCATGCTCTATTAATCTAGCTATGGTGAACATTTTTCCTAAGCTTAGTTTCTGCTGGATCAATTAAATAGTCCAATTCTTTAATTATTCCAGCTTAGAAATCCCCTAGGAAAATCATATGATCTCCAAATCATGTGATTCTTTTTTTGAAATTCATTACTCTTCCTCTAGTTTATTTTAGTATTTATTTAAAAAATTTCCAAACAAATTTTTGTTACTACTTTCAAATTAGGTGATATTTGCAATATTTTGAAAATAGGAAAATGGAGGGAAGATGGAAATTTTCAAAGTCTTGGAGTGCACCCAATATTTCTGCATGATCAAGGCAAGCATCTTGAACACTTGATATGGTGATTGCATGGTTAAATGTTTGCAAGAATAATTGAATCATGCATATGTTGAATTCAAATAAAATTTGCATGCATGTAGTGTTGGCATGTTTCCTCGTCCCGTGCAACGTGTGCTTGTCATGACTAACTTGCAGGAGCAGGTATAAGAGAAATACCATTACCGGCAGAAGGGTGATCACGTTGGAGCGTGATCATGCCTTGTTGGTTTTGCATGTTGGGACATGCAAGGGCTGTGGCCCTGTTTTGGTGTTATTGTTGAAAGAACACTTTATTGTGCTAACCACTGCAGGAAATACATAAGCCTCCTAAGTCGACCGTAGATCGAGTCTTGTTCCGGTAACCCCCATACTTGTCTCGTGCTGCCACTTGTCCCTGCCGCAGGTAGGGTACGGTTCAGTAAGTTGTTAACCCCTTTCCTGCACACACCGTACAGAGAGGCCATAGTGAAAGATACCATCTGATCACTGGTAAGCATGTCACTTGGTCCGGGGGCATGGGTGTCTCCGGTCGTAGCCGGAGAGGGGTATCACCCCTGTTTGCGCGCCGTTATAAATATTGTGATCCCATGCTATTGGAGGCCATTGAATGAGGCCTTCCCACTTAGAGTTTTAATCCATCATTGCCTTGGGTGATTCCTGGCTTTGGTAAGTTAAAGCTGGTATGTGCGGGTTAGGTGTGTTTTCAACCCAAAGACCGTAATGGGAATTAGTCAGTGTCTCGGTGCTGACTAAAGAAATCCTTTACTTGTGGGTAAAGAGTACATCCTCTGCAGAGTTATACCTATTCGAATAGCCGTGTCCGCAGTTAAGGACTACAGTCTGGGTTGGTCAAGTGTCAGTCTTAGTGTCGGCCTCCGGAGGAAATAATTAAATTGATCATGATTCAATTTTGCAGGATAATTATTGCCACTACTAATATTGTCATGAATATTATTGATGATATATTATGGACTAACCCTGTCTTTTTATTTTATTTTCTGAGTGTCTCAGGGGCTGGCTAGACTACCCCAGGCACTCAGTTTTATTTTCTTTTCTGAGTATCTCATGGGCTGGCTAGACTACCCGGGATACTCATTTATTTTCAAGACCTCTTGAGGCGTCGCTTTTAGACACCCGTTTGGCATTTCTTTTCAAGACCTCTCGAGGCGTCGCTTTTAGACACCCGTTTGGCATTTCTTTTCAAGACCTCTCGAGGCGTCACTTTTAGACACCCGTTTGGCATTTCTTTTCAAGACCTCTCGAGGCGTCGCTTTTAGACACCCGTTTGGCATTTCTTTTAGATTCTCGGGCAGTCCTGTCTCGCCCGATTCTCCATGTTATATTTTATTTTCTTTTGGATTCTCGGGCGGTCCTGTCTCGCCCGATTCTCCATTAACTTTCTTTGTTTGTCACTAATATTTTATTTACTCATACTTCTGCACATTCTAATATTTATCATGCCATAATTTAATTTCAGCCAACATATGCATATCATTTAATCCAGCATGAGCATATGCATTCGGTATATCTTTTGTTCATTATGTTTGCGAGTACATCCCAACGTACTCACAGGCTTGTCCCTGGCTATTTAATTGGCCAGGTCAGGAGTTCAACGAGGAGTACTACAACGACGTCCATGCAGACTAGGGGCCTAAGATAGCGGCCACGCGAGATAAGAGTTATCCCAGTCAGCCATTCCTGTGGGATTGGAGCTTCCACCAGTATTGGAGATCCGCTACCCGCTTCCGCCATACACTGTTAGAAATCATTGTTATATCATTAGACCTTTATGGTCTTGTATCCAATTCTTGTAATTGCTTGGTAATCTATAACAAGGACATGTCCACCAGTAACAGAAATCCTGGGGCTGGTGACGACACGAGGGGTTAATTTCTAGGATATTGTGTCCCAGAAATCCGGCCCCGACAGTTACCAGGCTGTAAATGGGCTATATGCGAACAGGCCGTTAACAGGCTTTCCATGGGCCGGCCCGCTAACTTTTGACCAAGTCAAACGGGCCGGCCTTTATAACCTAAATGGTCCACTGTTGGGTCGTGCCATGTGTCACTGTTCCATAGGCGCATATCGTCCAATGGAGAGATGACATCTATCGCGACGACGAGCTGACACATGGTTCCGTTGGTGAATGAGAATTTTACACATGGAAAATCGCCATTGGTCAGGGCTGTTAACGGGTTATCAGACCCAAACCGGAACCCGACAGCTTAATAGCGACCCGTTACGGTGGATGCCGCATGTCGGTTACCCTTGACGAAACCACTTCCATGACGCGCCATTTATCGTCATGGAAGTGGACACTTCTGTCATGATAATTTGAGTATTGTCGTGGAACACTTCTACGACAGCACAGGTATGACTATCTTGATTCTGTCATAAAATCGTCACGAATGTACATGCATGACAGAAAACGTGACCTACTGTGACAAACACGTATCATCACGGAAGTATTTTTTGCAGTGTCTTGATGCATGCTTTGATCCTATTGTTGCTTAGATCAACGATAGGCCTGACTTTGAAGAACTTCATTCCGTTGAAATCATGAAGCTGTTGACTATACACGAAGAAAAGATGGAGAAAGAAAAAGAGCAACCAGAATCTTCTTCAGAAGAGGAAGGAGAAATTCTTTCTCACGATGGAAGTGCGCACGAAGAAGAAGATGTCGAAAATCAACACTCCATCGCAAGAGAACTTGAAATGCTCATAGAACGCCTCAACAACCTCATGAAATAGAATCTGTGTCTATCAAATGTGCCCGAAGATGAACCATCAGGATCTTCGAGAAGATTATCTCCAATGGATATGAAGTGCTACAAATGCAAATTTATGGTCACTACATTGTCGACTGCCCTAACTGGGAATTAGATGTTAAGCCCAGCAAAATATGGCGTGCTCTTCACTGCTTTGGATTTGTCTGCAAAAATCGTCACACTAAGCTCATGGAGAAGAAAGAACCATCTACATCTTCTTCAAAGAGACTAGTCACTGACGTTCATGCCAAAGCTACGATCGAATCCAACATGAAGAGGATATCTCAGCTGGCTGGTGTATATGCCGGAATGACAATGGACTCCGATGATGAAATATGAGAGTCTGAATCAGATGAAGAAGATTTCTACAGAAGCATAGGCAGAGGAAATGCCTTCGTAGTATATGAGTCACATGAATCATCAAGCCATTCGGAATTCAATGACAGTGCATCAAGTGAGGACGAGCCAACTTCACTATGTCTCATGGCAAAAACTTCAAGAGATCAGGTATCATCAAAGCACCAAAAAAGAATTCTCTCCGAAGAACATTGCCTATGCTAAGCTGGTTAAGATGGGTAAATCTCAACAAGATGCTCTTGAAAGACTTGAGAAAAACCTCAGGAAATCTGAAGGAGTGCTGGTCGAAGAGATGGAGGAAAACCAAGAGGTTATTGAAGAGCACGAAGCTCTTTCTTCAATTCTCGATGATCTTTCCAATTGTTATAATTATCTTTCGCTTGATTACGAGAGTCTATCAGATGATCTCCAGTCCAGGAATCAAGAACTCGAATCACTTATAGATTCTTATGATGAGCTTTCAAAAGAAAAAGCTTCTCTCTTCACCGAGCAAACTACAGAACTTCCTGATGATTTTGTGCCTCCGTGCCTGAAATGTTTAGAGTGTAGCATTGTTGATTCCAATGTTGAAACATCTAATGCTACCACCGAGACTATTTCAGCTGTTACGAATGATAACTCTAACTCCTCCACCGAGGAATTTGTTCCAATCTCTGATAAAAATTCCAGGTTAAGGGACTTGATTGACGCAGGCATGCTGAAAAGCCTCAAGGGACATCAAACACTATGTGATGTGCTCAAGAAGTCGATACTGCACAAAAATCCCAGGAAAGAAGGATTGGGTTTCGAAAGAAAACTCAATGTAGACGGAATATACTAGACCCCCGAGCAATATCCTCGAACAAGTTGGGTTCTTGCTAAGAGCAAAACTCTCAAACATGCATTACTATCAGGATGTCTATCATGAGATTGCAACTTGATCTGAAGAACATTTCGCCATGACATCCTTGGTCGCAAATGAAATGCACTTTGAATGTTTATCTGTTTTGGGGTAAGCCCTTTCAAACCTTTCGGGCTCCCACTCCACTCCGAGATTTTCGTAGGAAACGGTTGCCACGTACCCCATGATTTCCATGATCAGGATCGTGCCCATTGAATGCGGAACGTATGTTTACTGTGGTTCGTTGATCTCGCCAAGGTGGTTAAGTGCCTCCACTATAAATACCCCTCTGATGTCATCTACCTTCAGTTCCTACACCACCATTTCCCTCGACCCCTCGTCTCTCACCACCGTCCGAGCCCATGGTAAAAGCAAGTCCGGCGAGGAGCTCCGCCGTGCCACTCTGGCAGAACCTCGATGCATTTGGTCCTCTCCGACGCGGTAATTCCTGTCACTGCCTTGCCGTAGTTGATTTCTGTTGCCAAGTTAGGGTACAGAAATCGGGATGAGCCCTCTCTTGTTTAGTACATAGGGTTTGTTCTTCCGGCGCAATTTTGCATCTAGTTTTACTGCAGCGGTAGATCTTTAGGGATCTCTAGGAGTTACCTTGTACAGTTTGTACATTTACCTCGTACAAGTTTCAGATCTAGGGTTTCATATGATGCTTCAAAGATTAGGTAGATTCCAATTTAGCGAATTTTTTAGAACTTGGTAGGTTAAACTCTAGCGAGGATATCTTCAATTGTTTCTTGTTGAACTTTAGATCTAACCCTCTGAGCAAAATTGTTTTTCTTCAAAATCTATCTATGCATGCTTGTGACCCTGTCTATTTTTCCCTCGCATCTATCTCTCTTCACAGGTGGCTCATGGCATCCAGTTCGAGAGATCATTCTATGTTCGAGGAAGAACTGCCATAGATTTCATCAGATCAAGGCGCGGGTTGAAAGAAAATGAGGGGAACTACAAATCCCTTGAAGCCTCCCAAGGCTCCGAAGAAGAAAGCAGCTGTGACTGATGATGTTCCTCCAGCAGAGAGCGAGTCAGATGAAGAAGTGGACACTGATGCTAACGGCTTGTTCTCTGACGGAAAACACAGGAAGGGTGGTCGTGGCCGAGAGCAAAATACTATGGCCAAGATGCCTGACCCTGAGCCGTACAGGACTCCCCCTGGTCACGAATCAACGACTGATAGAAACACCAGACTACAGAAGATCCGAAGGCATTGGGTAGGTAAATGGTTCAGATATGAAAATGTTCGGGAAAAGTATCAGATTCTATTCGCATTCACACCTTCTTGGAATGATTGCATTGCCGAGGGCTGCCTAAATGAAGTAGATGAGAAAGTGAGGCCACCACAGCTTCTGAATGCTCGTCCTGACTCTCTGAAAACTATCGCTGATTTCCCTCAAGAAGCAGCTAAAAGGGCAAACACAAAAGCCAAGTGTGAAGCGAAGGAAGCCAAGGCCAAGCAAGTTAACACCGAGAATATTATTCTGACCCAGCAGGATGTGTAGAAGAACAAGGAGCATGCCTGTGCTTCCAAAGCAAGCCGTTCGCGGAAGGATGAACCTTCTAGTGCTGCAAAGCCACGAAGGAAAATTATCTCGAAAAGGAGCAAGAAGAATGCATCTAATTCGGCTGAGCATTCATCCAGCTATGAAGAAGATGCTGAAGAAAATATTCCGTATGACCGGTTGGCCATTCTGGACAAGATATCACAGAGTCCTTCACCAGCGAAAGGTTGGCCATCCCCGAGATGATCTCCGAGACATATGGTGGAGACACCAGCTGATAAACCTTCGGGTTCTGCCCCTCCGAAGAAGTTAACCAAGACTATTGCAAAAAGAAAGATTAAAGTTGAAGAAGCTGCTTCCACTGCCAAGAAGGCGAAAGTTGAGGTTCCTGCTACCACAGAGGAACCGGAGAAATATGATTTTCAATTCTTCATTGATATTATTGACAGTGCAGCATATGATGCCAACTCTAAAGATTTGAGTAGTCTGGGTCTGCCAGAGGATCTCACCAAACTGGTGACCAAAAAGTTCGCTGAGTTGAAGAAAATCTCTGAAGAACTCGGCAAAGCTATAAAGGACAAGCAACTCCTGGAAGAAATGAGGAGAAATGCAAAGTCGGAATATGAATCAAAGGGACTTGCGAAGGAAATTGTGACTATCACCAAGGCTCTTAGTGTCATTCGCACGAGCAAAATCGAGTGGCATAACCGAATGCATATGGAAGTTGCCAAGCTCTGCGAGAGGAGAAATGAAGAGATTGCTCGGCAAGCAGATCTCGCCAAACGGAGGATTGAAGAAGACGTCAGAAGGCACGGGCTAGGGATAGCAAGCTGAAAGTAACAAAGATTGCCGTATGATGGCTATCACCACTGACACAATTCCTTTGAACCAGTCAGGCCCTCTGCAAGAAACGCCACTGATGTCTACTACACAACTTATTCTTGTAGACTCGTGTTGGGCCTCCAAGCGCAGAGTTTTGTAGGACAGTAGCAATTTTCCCTCAAGTGGATGACCTAAGGTTTATCAATCCATAGGAGGCGTAGGATGAAGATGGTCTCTCTCAAACAACCCTGCAATCAAATACAAGAAATCTCTTGTGTTCCCAACACACCCAATACAATGGTAAATTGTATAGGTGCACTAGTTCGGCGAAGAGATGGTGATACAAGTATAGTATGGATAGTAGATATAGGTTTTTGTAATCTGAAAATAAAAAAACAGCAAGGTAGCAAGTGATAAAACGGAGCACAAACGGTATTGCAATGCTTAGAAACAAGGCCTAGGGTTCATACTTTCACTAGTGCAATCTCTCAACAATGCTAAAATAATTGGATCATATAACAATCCCTCAACGTGCGACAAAGAATCACTCCAAAGTTCCTATTAGCGGAGAACATAAGATAGAAATTGTTGTAGGGTACGAAACCACCTCAAAGTTATCTTTTCCGATCAATCTATTGAGCCATCACTACAGGAATCAGAGAATTTGCCATCAGTCCACTCTTTGCCATCTGCTAGCGGACGGCACAGATGGTCTTTGCCGTCCGCTTCCATAAAGCAGACGGCAAAGAAAGGCCTCATGGCAAAGATGGTTTGTGCCGTCAGTCCATTCTTTGCCGTCGGCTAGCGGGCGGCAAAGAGCCTAAAAAGTGGACGGCAAAGGCAGGCGGACGACAACTAGCAAAATCGCAGACGGCAAAGAGCCCGTCTGGGCCCCACTGGAGCGCGGCGCTGGTTAGGTCAAACGGACGGCCTAGATGCCGTCCGCTAGCGGACGGCAAAGAGCAGCAGACGGCAAAGATCATCAAAAAGCAGATGGCAAAGAAAAATTTCACTAACATTTGTAACGGCCGCCGCGTGCGCCCCTCTCTCTCTCTCGCCGCGCCCCTCCACTGCCCTCTCTCTATCTCTCTCTCTCGCCGCCGCGCCCGTCGCCGCCGCCGACCCACCGCCCCGCCGCGCCCGTCGTCGCCGCCGACCCACCGCCCGACTGCGCCCGTCGCTGCCGACGACCCGCCGCCCCACTGCGCCCTGGTGCAGATCCACCGCCCCGCCACCCCACCGTCCGCGGCCGCCACCCCGCCGCCCCACCGCTCCACTCTGCCACCGCCGCCCCGCCAGCACGCCGTCCGCGGCTTCGCCGCCCCCGACGCCACTCACCCCCGACGCCCCCCTCCGGTGAGTCCTCCCCTTATTCTCTGTTTTTTTTTTCTTTTTTTTTCATTTAATTGCTACTGTTAGTGCTATATTACTCATATTTAGTTAGGTTAGTGCTAGGTTAGGTTAGAAAAGAACTAGGAGAAGAAGATTTTAGGTTAGTCATATTTTAGGGTAGTCAAAATTAGAAGAAGAAGAAGAAGATGATGAAAAAAAAGAAGAAGAAAAGAAGAATAAGTAGAAGAAGAGGAAAAAGGAAAAGAAGAAGAAGAAGAAGAAGAAGAAGAGGAAGAAGAAGAACAAGAGGAGGAGAAGAAAAGAAGAAGAAGAAGAAGAAGAAGAAGAAGAAGAAGAAGAAGAAGAAGAAGAAGAAGAAGAAGAAGAAGAAGAAGAAGAAGAAGAAGAAGAAGAAGAAGAAGAAGAAAAAGAGGAGAAGAAGAAGAGGAGAAGAAGAGGAAAAAGGAAAAGAAGGAAGAAGAAGAAGAAGAAGAAGAAGAAGAAGAGGAGGAGGAGGAGGAGGAGAAGAAAAGAAGAAGAAGAAAAAGAGGAGAAGAGGAGAAGAGGAAGAAGAGAAGAAGAAGAGGGAAAACAGGAGAAGAGGACTAGAAGAAGAAGAAGAAGAAGAAGAAGAAGAAGAAGAAGAAGAAGAAGAAGAAGAAGAAGAAGAAGAAGAAGAAGAAGAAGAAGAAGAAGAAGAAAAAGAGGAGAAGAAGAAGAGGAGAAGAAAAGAAGAAGAAGAAGAAGAAAGAAGAAGAAGAAGAAGAATAAGAAGAAGAAGAAGAAGAAGAAGAAGAAAAGGAAGAAGAAGAAGAAGAAATACAGATTATATATATATAGAGAGATTTTATATATATAGAGATTTTTTATCGGGATTGAATATTCGTGTTAATCGGTTGGATTTAAATGTGAAGTTGTTTCGTCGCTGCGAGGGTCTGGTGTTCAACGACCTCCTCCTCCTCCCCCCTTCATTTGCTCTGTTCCGGTCTTCGTGCCGATGATACTTGCTAGCTATAGGTAGATTCAATCATCAGTATGCGTGACCAGTATGCATCTCCCGTTCAAAAGGGTTACAGTTATAAATATGCATGCATTTGCATATTTATAACCGTGATTCTTTCGAATTGTCCAACGTTATCCATGGATAGCCCGAGTATGTGTAGATTGGGTTCGTTTTCCCATGCTTGCCTGAGATAAGGACTCGTCCACGGCCAGTCGATCTCGCCATCGATGTTAGTAATACGGACTCAGATATCTTTCCTCCATCACATTGTGTGTGCGGCCATCGATGATTACAATGCTAACGAGGAGTGGTGTTGCAGGCTGCTCTTCTGTGGCACCCCGGCTCAGAGCAACCGGTTTACCTTGCATTGCCAGCCCAGAGATCAAGTCTTCTGGCAATACACAACAATTTGGTACAGAAAACAACCGCTTTATTGATCTCTTAGCGGGAACATAGGTTTACTTCTTACATGATGAGCGAGGCCAAGCGGCACAAACGGTGCGGCTGCACTTATGTACATTATTTAGTAGACATCTTCAGGGCCTCGATGATAAGGGAACTAATACGTGAGAGCGGAACGACGGGGTAGCGGAACTCCATTCCACAAGGACACTGCCGGGACACGGCCTAGGTCGCGACATACTGCTCGACATCAACTCCTTGCACGGCTTCTCCTGCATCTGGCATGATAAGCCAGGTGAGTACTTTGAATGTACTCGCAAGCTCATAGCAAACAAAACAAGTGCGACAAACAACAACAAGGCATTTAACAAATTTAATGCATGAGCATGATACTACTCAACATGAGATGTGCGTGAAGCATTGCCCTGGTCCTCGGGACCAACTTACCATCCCGGGGTTACCGTGTAACCACCGTTCATAACTTACCAACGTGATCCTGACTTGATCACATTCATACCTTTCATAGTGATCCTCGATCACCATGTCTGCATGTGCCATCTTGTGAACCTTAGTGTGCAAGTTAATTATATCTGTTGACCCACGGTGTGACCTACTACGAACTGTGTCCATATCCGAGGACGCGGCTATCGATAGATTATACACTCTGCAGAGGTTAGTACACTGTACCCACACCACGGAACTCATGGCCTCGTGCTCCCATTCGGGTGGACCAACGACATTCCGACCAAACCAATCTATTGCATGAAACTCTCCCGGCCACTCCGACACACTCCCCTTTGGGCTATGTCCTGGGTGACCCCGATGTCAACATGTGACATCTGCCACCTCTGTGGCTGCCACTGTCGTGGCCAAACATAAACATTGTCCACTTATACCGCTTCGACCGAGCGGGTGAGAGGCTGACGGGCGGGGCCCGCTGTCAGGGTTAAACAGAGGAGAGGGAGGGAACAGGGACGGGCGGCTCTGTCACCGGCGTTGCTCCGGCGAGGAGATGTCGGCGATCACCGGAGAGAGGGGGAATGGGATCAGCTCGGCGAGACGGTCATGCACGTACCCGAAACACAAGCTGAGGAGGTCAGACGGCGTCGCGGCGATCCTCTCCAGAGACGGCGGCGGCGGAGCTGATCGGGATCGGCGTTTCTGGCGACAACCGGCGAGCTCTTGGTACCGTTGTGCTCAGGAGGTTGCTACGGTCTCAGGGGTGGCAGTGGTTGGAGCTGGGGTGGACTAGGCTGAGTGCTCGGAGGAGAGGGATCAGCGGCTGCCGCCGACGAGGTTTGAAGGCCAGAGGCCTTCCCGGCGTTGCCAGCAGCTACTAGGGCTCGATTAGAGAGTGGAGAGGTGGTTTGGGATGGCTAGAACAATCGGGGAGGGGCTCTATTTATAGGAGGAGGCGGGGTAGAGCTCGGGCTCCGCCGAAGTTGAGCGGCAGGGCGAACTGGGGGCGGTGAGGACTCGGGTGAGCTTGGGGACGACGCAGGCGAGTCCAAGCATAGTGCACGCATGCGGGCTCGAGCGCAGGCACACTAAGAGGAACAGGGGCGCGCGTGCAAGCCACTGTACCGCAAGCTAGCACCGTGGCCGCTTCCGGCGTGCCTCCTACCGGCGTCGAGGAGGGTCAGAGAGGGGCTAGGTGGAAGAATGGGAGTGCCCTGAGTGGACTGGACATGCTGCGGTGGCGTGAGGGAAGAGGTTGGACGGTGGCCGATCGAACCCGACGGGCAGAGCGCTCAGAGCGCGTGCATTGCACCATGCCCGCACGCGGTCACCGCGTGCATTGGCATGCAGGTGACTTTTGGCGCTGCCACACCATGTCCTAGGTGTTGTCCCTTCAACGCTTTGCCAAGGAATGCGCTGGGCTTGCCAAATGGCCCATTGGAGGTGACTGGAGCTAGAGAGAAAGTTTCTGGACAGAAACTTGCTCCAAGTACTGAGGACAAACGGCTGAGGTTCTAGGGCTGATTTTAGGCGTTTAAGCATCACTTAGGAGGGTGATCAAGTGGTAAAAATTTCAGCTAAAAAGGATCAAGGAAAAATATAGTTGCTTCACAATGTGCTCTTTCTGACCAGAAGCAAAAACATTTTCCCTGGCTGAAATTTTCCAAATGACCATGGGTATTTTTCATAGAAAGGTGAGGCATGATCCAAAGAATATTTGGGAATTTTCTTGGAATTTTCTGGGCAATAAAAATAGTGGTTGCTTCATAGCTCTGTGGGAAAATAGGCATTTTCAGAGAGAAAATGAATATAATGCCATTAAATAAAAATATCCAATGGCATTATTTTGAGAGGGGTGAGGTCTAGGGAGGGTTTAAGGATGGTAGAACCCACTTGGAAGAAAATCAAAAATAAATCCAAGTGGTAAGTCCAAAAGAAATGACAGAAAACCTCAAATGCAAATAAAATATTCAATAAATCCAAATAAAAGAAAAAAAGCAAAATCCAGGGTGTTACAAACCTCCCCCCCCTTAGGATGAGTCTCATCCTCGAGATTCGGTTGCTCAGGAAACAAATATGGGTATGCAGTCCTTAAGAAATCCGCTCTTTCCCAGGTGGCTTCATCCTCGGTGTGGTGCTCCCATTGTACTTTATAAAATCTTATAGTCTTGCTACGGGTGACTCTGTCCATTTCTTCCAAGATTCTCAAGGGTTTCTCCTCGTAGGTTAAATCCTTGGTAAGCTCTAGTTCTGTCATATCTGTCCATTTTGCAGGTGGTGCGATGCATTTTCGTAGCTGAGACACGTGGAACACATCATGCACCTCGGATATCTCGGGAGGCAATTCTAACTGATAAGCCACTTTGCCCACTCTGGTCATAACTGGAAATGGACCGATGTATCTTGGTGCGAGCTTTCCCCGGGTGTGAAATCTTTTAACTCCTTTCATGGGGGTAACTCGGAGATATGCATATTCACCTGGTTCGAAGCTGATCTGTCTATGCTTTGAGTCATAGTAACTCTTCTGACGAGATTTTGCCACTTGCAGTCTGTCTCGAATTTCTTTGACTTGCTTTTCTGCTTCCATCATTAAATCTGTCCCGAAGATTCGGCTGTCTCCTGTCTGAGACCAGTTCAGCGGGGTATGACACTTACGTCCATATAGAGCCTCAAAAGGTGACATCTTGAGGCTAGTCTGGTAGCCGTTGTTGTACGAAAACTCAGCGTATGGCAGACTGTCTTCCCATTTGGGTCCATGAGCAAGAGCGCATGCTCGAAGCATATCTTCCAAGATTTGATTTACCCGCTCTGTCTGCCCATCTGTCTGAGGGTGATAAGCAGTGCTATGCTTCAAAGCGGTTCCCAAGGCTTGGTGTAGACGTAGCCAGAATGCCGAGGTAAATAAAGATCCTCGGTCTGAAGTGATAGTCCTTGGTACCCCATGCAGACTGACAATCTTGGATACGTAGAGTTGAGCGAGTTGGTTTGCACGATAGGTTGTCCTTATTGGGATAAAGTGGGCCACCTTGGTGAGCATGTCGACCATGACCCATATGGCATTGTTGCCTCGTGGTGTCCTTGGTAATCCCACGATAAAGTCCATGCAGATATCGTCCCATTTCCATTGTGGAACGGGTAAGGGTTGAAGTAGACCGGCTAGTTTCTGGTGTTCAGCCTTCACCTTATTGCATATATCACAACAGGCGATGTAATAGGCAATATCTTTCTTCATACCTTCCCACCAGAATGTCTTCCAGGGTCAGGGTTACTTCCAAGGTAACTGAGCAGATTGCATCACACATGATCATATTGAGCTGAGCTATTTCTTCTAGAAGTGTTGGGTGCAGACGCTCGATTAATGAGTTTGCTGTAGCCGGTTTGCGACTGAGGGCATCGGGGACCACATTTGCTTTTCCTGGGTGGTAATTGATACCCAGGTCATAGTCTTTGACCAACTCAAGCCATCTTCGCTGTCGGAGGTTCAAGTCCGGTTGAGTGAATATATATTTGAGACTCTTGTGGTCGGTGTAGATTTGGCATCGCTTTCCAATGATGTAATGCCTCCAAATCTTTAAGGCGTGAACCACAACTGCCATCTCTAGGTCATGAGTAGGGTAATTCTCCTCATTCGGTCGGAGCTGTCTTGATGCATAGGCCACGACCTTTCCATCTTGCATAAGTACACACCCAATGCCACGCCTGGACGCGTCGCAATAGATGTCAAAGCTCCGGTAGATATCTGGTAGAGTTAACACCGGAGCGGTAGTCAACCGGGTCTTGAGCTCATTGAAACTGTCTTCACATGCTTCCATCCATATGAATTTCTGATTTTTCTTGAGTAGCTCCGTCATTGGCTTGGCAATCTTGGAGAAGCCTTCAATGAAGTGACGGTAATAACCTGCCAGACCAAAGAAACTTCTGATTTCTGTTACTGAAACAGGGGTCTTCCACTTCAGGACTTCTGTGACTTTGCTTTGATCCACGGCCACTCCTTGAGCGGAAAGAGTGTGCCCAAGGAATCCCACTTCTTTAAGACAAAATTCGCATTTGCTGAACTTGGCAAAGAGTTGATGAGCGCGTAATCGTTCCAACACTGCTCGGAGATGTTGCTTGTGCTCCTCTTCACTTTTGGAATATATGAGGATGTCATCAATGAACACCACTGCAAACTTGTCCAAGAAGTCCATGAACACCTTGTTCATCATGTGCATGAAGAATGCAGGAGCGTTGGTCAGCCCAAATGACATGACCGTATACTCGTACAGCCCATACCGTGTAGTGAATGCTGTCTTGGGAATATCTTCTTTTCTGATTTTCAGCTGGTGATATCCGGTGCGCAAATCAATCTTGGAGAATACTTGAGCTCCGCTGAGTTGATCGAACAAATCATCAATCCTGGGCAGCGGGTATTTATTCTTGATTGTGACATCATTGAGAGCACGGTAGTCAACACACATCCGAAGACTGCCGTCTTTCTTACCCACGAATATCGCAGGTGCACCCCAAGGAGATGAGCTGGGCCGAATATACCCTTTTTGGAGCATCTCGTCCAATTGCTTCTTCAACTCCACTAGTTCAGACGAAGGCATTCGATAATATTTCTTGTAAATTGGTGCTGTTCCGGGCACAAGCTCAATGGAAAATTCAAGCTCTCTATCAGGTGGCATGCCTGGTAATTCATCTGGAAACACATCTGGTAACTCACAGACCACTGGGACTAGATCCATTTCTGTTGCAACTGCAGCATAAACCATCCCTTTCTTTGGTATGGCTCGACTGGCATAGAATCGAGCAGACTGGCCTGAGGGATTTATTAGCGTGACTTCTCTTGTTGTGCAGTTGATGCAAACCTGGTGTCTTGTCAACCAATCCATTCCCAAAATAATATCCAAGGTGGGAGACTCAATGGATACCAGTGATGCGGGGAAGATGACTCCATAGATCGATATTTTCAATCCTCGGCATACAATATTTGTCTTGAGCATGGATCTGGGGGATTGTACCACCATAGCTTTGTCCAAAAGAGTGTAGGAAAGGCGATGTTGGGCAACAAAGCTCCGCGAAATAAAAGAATGGGAAGCCCCTGAATCGAATAAAATTGTTGCAGGTATGTCATTAACAGGAAACATACCAATGACCACATCGGGGACTTCTGCGGCTTCTTCAGCGGAGATATGATGAACTTGCCCTTGAATGTACCTCCATTTGGGGAATTTCCCCACATAATTGACTTGAGGCTTCAGGTTGGCTTGTGTCTTGCCGTTCTTGGGACACTGCCTAGCGTAATGCCCAGTCTGTCCACACGTGAAACAGGCATTGTTACGCTGACAGTCCTCCTTGTTTGTCTTGGCGACCACGGTCTTGATCTGACTTTCATTCTTGATATTCCCCTGCTGCCAAGTTGGCTTAAACTCGAACTGAGGTTGCTGCCAAGTACGAACCTTCTGAAAAACTTGCCCTTCCTTCTTGGGTTCAAACTTGCGTTTGCGGTCTTCATAGGCAGTCTTATGATCATTAACCAGTTTGTGTTCTCTTTCGGCAATGAGTGCCTTGTTCACCAGAGTTTGGAAGTCGGGGAAATCTAGCATGCTGAGTGCACATCGGAGGGTAAGATTGAGCCCTCCGAGGAACCGATCTATCTTCCGTTCTTTGGTGGCCACATCATGAGTGGAGTAACGGGCCAAGTGATTGAACTTGTTTAAATATTCACTTACAGTCGAGTTCCCTTGGGTAAGGGTGAGAAATTCTCGCTGCTTTACCTTCATGATGCCGGCAGGAATATGGTACTTGCGGAATTTATCTTTGAATTTATCCTAAGTAATCTCGTCTTCAGCGGGCCACATCACCTTGGCATTGTCCCACCATATAGCAGCTGGCCCTTCTAGGTAATGAGTGGCGAACGGCACCTTGTCAGCATCTTCTGTGCGAGCAATTTCCAGCTTCTTCTCAATAGTCCTCAACCAATCATCGGCTTCCATCGGGTCCACTGCTTGACTGAAACTTGGCAGTTTGGTTCTCTGAAAATCTGACAGCGTGGAGTGATTACCATTGTGATTATTCTGCCCAACCACAGTCTGCATGCTTCTCAGGAATTCCATCAGGTCTTGGTTTCTCTTCTCCTCAAACATCCGCATAATCTGTTTTGTTGTGGGTGCTTGAGGTGGAGGAGGCGGTGGCTGTTACGGTTCTGGAGAATGTCCTGCTTGCCTGGCGGATCGACGAACTGGAGTATCGTCGCCACCATGACAGTTACTACCACACCTTGTCATCCTATATATGTTTCCCAATACGAAGCATCGAGATGAGCAACATCCATTAGGGGAAAACAAGCGAAATAGGGAGGTGAGGCAACAAACCCAGAAAAGAAATCGATAAAAGCCAAAGTGAATAACAGAAAGCAACCTAATAATACATCATCCAGCATACATAGCAGGGCAACGGCAGGGATAGTACTACTACATGCAAACACCACCTTATCCTCGTCTACATGCGACGACAGGGATCACACTGGCACACTGACGGTCCTGCTGGTGTCTCCTCGGTGTCGGACTCCGAATCGGAACTGATAACGGATACATCTGGAGCAAAGGAAACGCGACGACGCTGACGGGAAGGCTCTCCCTCAGGGTCTGGAGCAGGGTGACTCCGCAGCATCGGGGCGGCGGGGGTAGCGAGAAGCATAGCCCACTGGGCTGGGGACTCATGAGGAGTCACAACCGAAATGCCTGAGCTACTCTGGGAGGGTGTGGGGATCACGGGTGTGGGTGGAGGAACAAGTGATGTGTGGATAAGCAGAGGTGGAGCGAAGACAGATCGAGCGGCAGCTAGCTCACCTCGAACGCGGTCCAGCTCCTGGGCTAGACTGGTGATCAGAAAATATCCCGCCGTTATGTAGCGAGACAGGTGACTGGCTGACCGGTCGCACTCTGGATTAAGGTAAGGGAAGCGGATCTGTCCTGACTCATACAGGGACGGATAGAAGTAGAAACCTGGGTGAGTCTGCATCTGAACCTCGTTATAGCGCAAGTCAGTGAGAGCCTCGAATGCTACTAACTGGACCGCCTGGTCGGGTGTAGAAGCAGTCCCGCCCTTGGTGGAGCGAGTGTAAGTGCCCACCACAATACTGTTGTGCATGATGACCTTCGCATGATACTCGTAAATGCCATCAGCGAGCTGCTCTCGGTACACCTGGTATATGGGGTCATCGCCATAGGGGTAGAGTCGGCGCCATATGTTGGTAAGCAAGTGCGGAAAGGTGGAAGATGCCGGCTCAGGCTGGTACGGATAAGGGACTGGTGCCATCTACACTCACAACATTAGCGTGTTAGCATTAATAGTAAGCTATATGCATGCAATG
Source organism: Elymus sibiricus (assembly GCA_039707655.1). Classification (NCBI taxonomy): domain Eukaryota; kingdom Viridiplantae; phylum Streptophyta; class Magnoliopsida; order Poales; family Poaceae; genus Elymus; species Elymus sibiricus. Next base: position 205,965,260 of record CM077668.1, read on the forward strand.
CAACACCCAAGTGCACAATCAACCTCAAACCACTACAGAGGCTAAAACTACCGTTTTCTAACGCGTCGGCTGTCTAGGGCGTCCTACAGTCAGCGCGGCTCTGATACCAGGTGTTGTGGCACCCCGGCTCAGAGCAACTGGTTTACCTTGCATTGCCAGCCCAGAGATCAAGTCTTCTGGCAATACACAACAACTTGGTACAGAAAACAACCACTTTATTGATCTCTTAGCGGGAACATAGGTTTACATCTTACATGATGAGCGAGGCCAAGCGGCACAAACGGTGTGGCTGCACTTATGTACATTATTTAGTAGACATCTTCAGGGCCTCGATGATAAGGGAACTACTACGTGATAGCGGAACGACGGGGTAGCGGAACTCCATTCCACAAGGACACTGCCGGGACACGGCCTAGGTCGCGACATACTGCTCGACATCAACTCCTTGCATGGCTTCTCCTGCATCTGGCATGATAAGCCAGGTGAGTACTTTGAATGTACTCGCAAGCTCATAGCAAACAAAACAAGTGCGACAAACAACAACAAGGCATTTAACAAATTTAATGCATGAGCATGATACTACTCAACATGAGATGTGCGTGAAGCATTGCCCTGGTCCTCAGGACCAACTTACCATCCCGGGGTTACCGTGTAACCACCGTTCATAACTTACCAACGTGATCCTGACTTGATCACATTCATACCTTTCATAGTGATCCTCGATCACCATGTCTGCATGTGCCATCTTGTGAACCTTAGTGTGCAAGTTAATTATATCTGTTGACCCATGGTGTGACCTACTACGAACTGTGTCCATATCTGAGGACGTGGCTATCAATAGATTATACACTCTGCAGAGGTTAGTACACTGTACCCACACTACGGAACTCATGGCCTCGTGCTCCCATTCGGGTGGACCAACGACATTCCGACAAAACCAATCTATTGGATGACACTCTCCCGGTCACTCCGACACACTCCCCTTTGGGCTATGTCCTGGGTGACGCCGATGTCAACATGTGACATCTGCCACCTCTGTGGCTGCCACCGTCGTGGCCAAACATAAACATTGTCCCAAACGGGGACCTTGGTACCATTAAAACTTGGGTCCTCAAGGTTATGACTGCCTACCGGGCCAGGGTAGCGCCAGAGCACAACCTTCCCTCGTAGGAGGTACCGGCGAGAGGCATGACAATAGACCACATTAGGGCCTCCCCATCCAGGCAAGTGTGGTTGCACTGGTGAGCTCGATTCGGTGGCACCATGACTCGATCAACAGCATGTTCAAGTTCGATTATTATCAAGTTTAACTTGAGAAGAAAATGATTCGAGCCATAGTGTATGAATGGATGCACGGGTCACGATTATGAATGATGAATGCATCATACTACCATATGTGCATATGACATGGTTCCTACTGCCTACATTAACAAGTAAGCATGTAACCTACTGTGTAATATAAGAATGATAGAATAAAGTCTATGGAATCAAAGTTATGTAGCAAGTTATTTTAAATAGTGACTATATGATGATTTAATTCAATTAAACCAAAGTTATTGCAATGCCATCCTTGTATATGAATGTTGTGGCTTGCCTTGGTTCAGAGGAGTGTCACAGTACTCCTGGCCTTCTCCAACACAACTAGGCTCTTCTGAAATTAATTTAAATGCAAAAAGAAAATGTCACATAACACTCTTTATTGCACCAGAAATTCTCGACAGCAAGAAAATTCTGAAATTTGGCAAACAGAAACTTTGGAATTTTATAAACCAGTAGCAAAAAGAATCAATTCAATTGGACTTATAGATTAAAAGTTATGGCTGGTAAAACTTGGATTAGATCTGGTCAAAATTTCCATTTAAAAGAAAATCCAGCAGCGGCCACTTCGAAGACGTATTCAGAGAATACGTCTCCACTTATACCACTTCGACCGAGTTGGTGAGAGGCTGACGGGCGGGGCCCGCTGTCAGGGTTAAACAGAGGAGAGGGAGGGAATAGGGCCGGGCGGCTCTGTCGCCGGCGTTTCTCCGGCGAGGAGACGTCAGCGATCACCAGAGAGAGGGGGAATGGGATCAGCTCGGCGAGACGGTCACACACGTACCCGAAACACAAGCTGAGGAGGTCGGACGGCGTCACGGCGATCCTCTCCAGAGACGGCGGCGGCGGAGCTGATCGGGATCGGCGTTTCCGGCGACAATCCGGCGAGCTCTTGGTACCGTCGTGCTCAGGAGGTTGCTACGGTCTCAGGGGTGGTAGTTGTTGGAGCTGGGGTGGACTAGGCTGAATGCTCGGAGGAGAGGGATCCGCGGCTGCCGCCGGCGAGGTTTGAAGGCCAGAGGCCTTCCCGGCGTTGCCAGCAGCTACTAGGGCTCGATTAGAGAGTGGAGAGGTGGTTTGGGATGGCTAGAACGATCGGGGAGGGGCTCTATTTATAGGAGGAGGCGGGGCAGAGCTTGGGCTACGCCGGAGTTGAGCGGCAGGGTGAACTGGGGGCGGTGAGGACTCAGGTGAGCTCGGGGACGACGCAGGCGAGTCCAAGCATAGTGCACGCACGCGGGCTCGAGCGCAGGCGCACTAAGAGGAACAGGGGTGCGCGTGCAAGCCACTGTACCGCAAGCTAGCGCCGTGGCCGCTTCCGGCGTGCCTCCTACCGGCGTCGGGGAGGGTCAGAGAGGGGCTAGGTGGAAGAATGGGAGTGCTCTGAGTGGATTGGACATGCTGCGGTGGCGCAAGGGGAGAGGTTGGACGGCGGCCGATCAAACCCGACGGGCAGAGCGCTCAGAGCGCGTGCATTGCACCATGCCCGCACGCGGTCACCGCATGCATTGGCATGCAGGTGACTTTCGGCGCAGCCACACCATGTCCTAGGAGTTGTCCCTTCAACGCTTTGTCAAGGAATGCGCTGGGCTTGCCAAATGGCCCATTGGAGGTAACTGGAGCTAGAGAGAAAGTTTCTGGAGAGAAACTTGCTCCAAGTACTGAGGACAAACGGCTGAGGTTCTAGGGCTGATTTTAGGCGTTTAAGCATCACTTAGGAGGGTGATCAAGTGGTAAAAATTTCAGCTAAAAAGGATCAAGGAAAAATATAGTTGCTTCACAATGTGCTCTTTCTGACCAGAAGCAAAAACATTTTCCCTGGCTGAAATTTTCCAAATGACCATGGGATATTTTTGCATAGAAAGGTGAGGCGTGATCCAAAGAATATTTGGGAATTTCCTTAGAATTTTTTGGGCAATAAAAATAGGGGTTGCTTCATAGCTCTGTGGGAAAATAGGCATTTTCAGAGAAAAAATGAATATAATGCCATTAAATAAAAATATCCAATGACATTATTTTGAGAGGGATGAGGTCTAGGGAGAGTTTAAGGATGGTAGAACCCACTTGGAAGAAAATCAAAAATAAATCCAAGTGGTAAGTCTAAAAGAAATGACAGAAAACCTCAAAGTCAAATAAAATATTCAATAAATCCAAATAAAAGAAAAAAGCAAAATCCAGGGTGTTACATCTTCAGAAAGAGAGAGCGACAACCCAGGCGCTTCTGGAGGAGAGGGACCGGGTGGCGGCGGAGAAGGAACTACTTTTGGAGGAGAAGACGGCTAGGTTGTTGGAGGAGGAGAGGGCACGGTATGAGGCGGCTCACCGGGCCATGTACGAGCTCCTCGTGGTAAGTTTCTTATGCATATTAGCCAAATCATGCACGTAATGTTCATTTCATTACTAACTAATATGACTGACTCGTCAAAACCAAATTTGCAGTCTATGTGCGAGAAGACCGGTCAGACCCCTCCGCCGATGCGAGTCATTACTCCGGTGGGAACGGTGAGTTTCATTTGAATGGTCATTAGTTACTTGTCTTAACATTTGAGTGTCATCATGCTAACGAGACATTGCAAATGATCTTTGGTGTAGCATAACTCCCGAGCCGCATCGCACAACCCTTCTGAAGGGCAACCTTCTCCAGGTGAAACCGGCCCGAGCAACCCCGGTGCTTGACCTCCGTGATGACGACGACGGTAAGTTTTCTCTAGTGTTTTGCTTAACAAATGCACGCTTAGCTTCGTCCATGCTAGTTAGCCCTAATATGCCACATACTTAGCTTATTTTCCCCAACAAGACATACTTAGCTAATTATCCTCCAAAATGACATAATTAGCTTATTTAGTTCATTTATGACATAATTAGCTTAGTTAGGTCAAAAATGGCATAATAACCTTGGTTACCTCATAAATGTCATATACTTAGCTTATTTTCCTCCAAAATGACATAATAAGCTAAGTTAGCTCAATAATGACCTATACTTACCTAAGTTAGCTCAATAATGACCTATACTTAGCTTCGTTTTCTCCAAAATGACATAATAAGTTTAGTTAGCTCAAAAATGGCATAATTACCTAGGTTAGCTCAGTAATGACCTATACTTACCTTATTTTCCTCCAAAATGACATAATAAGCTTAGTTAGCTCCAAAATGACATAATTACCTAAGTTAGCTCAATAATGACCTATACTTAACTTCTTTTCCTCCAAAATGACATAATAAGCTTAGTTAGCTAAAAAATGGCATAATTACCTAAGTTAGCTCAATAATGACCTATACTTACCTTATTTTCCTCCAAAATGACATATTAAGCTTAGTTAGCTCCAAAATGGCATAATTAGCTATGTTAGCTCAATAATGACCTATACTTACCTTCTTTTCCTTCAAAATGTCATAATAAGCTTAGTTAGCTCAAAAATGGCATAATTACCTAAGTTAGCTCAATAATGACCTATACTTACCTTATTTTCCTCCAAAATGACATAATATGCTTAGTTAGCTCTAAAATGGCATAATTACCTAAGTTAGCTCTAAAATGACACAAATAAGGAATAAGAAGAAGAAAAACAAGGAAGAGGAGAAAAAGAAAGAATAGAAGAAGAAAGAGAAGAAAAAGAAAGAATAAAAGAAGAAGAATGAGAAGGAAAAGGATAAAAAGATAGAAGAGAGAAGAAGAAGAAAATATATTCGTATTCTTCCTTTTTCTCTTCTTTCTTTTTCTCCATCTTCTACTCCTTCTTATTCTTATTCTTCTTCTTTCTTCTTCTTCTTCTTCTTCTTCTTCTTCTTCTTCTTTCTTTCTTCTTATTATTTTTCTTCTCTTTCTTCTTCTTCTTCTTATTATTATTATTATTATTCTTCTAGTCTTCTTCTTCTTCTTCTTCTTCTTCTTCTAACTTTCTTATTCCCATTTTGCAGATTTGATTCACTTCATGGAAGCTGGCATTGATGGACTGCTAGTGTTTAATTTTTGTTTTGATTTGTATTGATGAACAATGTGAAACTATGTATGTATATATGGATGAACAGTGTGAAACTATGTATGTATTGGTTCTTTTAATAGCCTATGTGTTCTCTTGTTCAATATTTCACGATGATGTTGGATAGTACATACTATTTGTTGGAATACATGGCCTATGCTTCAGCTTGAAACTATATATATCATATATGTGTTGTGAAAATGTAGGGAAATAACAGAAAACAGATAAAAAAGTGGTAATACAGGCACTTTGCCGTCTGCCAGCGGACGGCAATTCCCTTTGCCGTCGGTAGGCTGACGGCAAAGGTGCCACGTGGCAGCAACCTGTGCAACCTGGGAGCACCATGCCTGGCCCATTTGGTCATTCTACCGTCAGCTGGCAGACGGCAAAGACAACACTGGCAGACGGCAAAGACAAAGCAGGACTGACGTGCAGCCACAGGCCAGCTGACGTCACTCGGCAGACGGCAAAGGAAAGTGTTTGTTTGCCGTCCGCAGGTAGACGACAAAGTCTGCTGTTAGCCACCTGACGGGGCTAACAGCTACACTTTGCCGTCCAGGACATTTGCCGTCAGCTGTGCCAGGAAGGCGGACGGTAAACGTCTTTGCCGTCCGCGGCACTTCTGTAGACGGCAAAGAAGTTGATTACCGTGACTTTCAGTCCTGAAAGTTGTGCCGTCAGCCAGCAGACGGCAAAGATGTTTGCCGTCCGTGATCTGGTCCTTTGCCGTCTGCTATGGCAGACGGCAAAGGACCTGATTCCTGTAGTGCATCCTTATATGTGTCATGAACAGCCCTAGAGTTCGTACTAAAATAACACCATATGATACGCATCAACCAACTCTAATGTCACCTAGATACTCCAATGTCACCACAAGTATCTGTGAGTTGATTATTCGATATGCATCAAACAACTTTAGATCATAATATTCAATCCACACAAAGAACTTCAAAGAGTGCCCCAAGATTTCTACCGGAGAAAGTAGGACGAAAACGTGCATCAACCCCTATGCATAGATTACCCCAATGTCACCTCGGGAATCCGCGAGTTGAGTGCCAGAACATACATCAAGTGAATCAATATAATACCCCATTGTCACCACGGGTATTCATATGCAAGACATACATCAAGTGTTCTCAAATCCAACAAGGTATTCAATCCAATAATAGTGAAACCTCAAAGGTAAAAACTCAATTCATCACAACAAGATAGAGAGGGAGAAACACCATATGATCCAACTATATTAACAAAGCTCGCAATACATCAAGATCGTGCCAAATCAAGAACACAAGAGAGAGAGATCAAACACATAGCTACTAGTACATACCCTCAGCCCCGAGGGTGAACTACTCCCTCTTCGTCATGGAGACCGCCAGGATGATGAAGATGGCCTCCGATGATGATTCCCCCCTCCGGCAGGGTGCCAGAAAAGGGCTCCAGATGGGATCTCCTTGGTACAGAGGCTTGCGGCAGCGTAAAAACTCATCTAGGTTAAATTTCGGGGGTTTCTAAATATATATGATTTTTCAGCATTGGAATCACGCAAAGAGGTGCCGCAGGGGGCCCACGAGGCACCAGGGCGCGCCTGGGGGGGGGGGGGTGGCGCGCCCTGGTGGCTTGTGGGGCCCCTGTGGGTCTTTTGCTGCTCCCCCGAAGCTTCCTCTGTCTGTTTCCTTCCAGAAAAAATCATCAAAAAGTTTCGCTGCATTTGGACTTCATTTGATATGGATTTTCTGGAAAACCAAAAACAAGCAGAAAACAGCAACTGGCACTGGGCACTTGGTCAATATGTTAGTCCATAAAAATCATATAAAAGCCATATAAAAGTGTACCAAAATCATACAAAACTATAATAAACATGGCATGAATACTTCATAAATTATAGATATGTTGGACACATATCAACATCCCCAAGCTTAATTCCTGTTCATCCTCGAGTAGGTAAATGATAAAAGAAATAATTTATGAAGTGTGAATGCTAGCATAGTGCATAAGTTTGATCAATAATAATTGCAATTACTTTTTCTAGCATCAATATATATCATAAACAGTAGCTCATCTCATAAAACTTCTCATGATCAAGTAGCAAGCTATTCACATGTTTAAAGTATAGACCATAAACTTTCTTGAAAACCAATAAACTATGTTCTCAGTCATCAAACAATTGCAATTCACCTTATTTTCAGGAAGGGTCTATGAAAGAGCTGTAATTTAGCAAATTCCACATACTCAACTATCATTTAGTCTTCCATGATTGCTGACACTCAAAGTCTATTTTTAGAACAAACCGTTTCAGTCAAACACATAGGAAGATAGGGGCTTAATGTTTCACCTCCCAACTTATTTATCTCGAGGATAATGTCAACAATAATAACTCATGATCACCTATATTCAACTAGATATATGTGCCTGTATCTTTCCCTACCACATGATGCTTGCCAACTTAGAGAATAATTGAGGTTGAAATGAGAAGAAATAATATTGACTCTTGCATAAAAGTAAATACATTAAAGTAAAAGATAGGCCCTTCGTAGAGGGAAGCAGAGGTTGTCATGCGCTTTTTATTTTTGGATGTGCAAACTCTTAATGCAAAGGAACGTCACTTTATATTGCCCCTTGTGATAGCAACCTTTATTATGCAGTACGTTGCTTTTATTTCATTACCATCACAAGTTCGTACAAAGCTTATTTTCCCTTACAATAAAAGATCATACATATTTAGGAGCAATTTGTAGTGCTTTTGCACCGATGACAACTTACTTGAAGGATCTTGTTCAATCCATAGGTAGATCTGGTGGACACTCATGGCAAGAAACTGGGTTTAAGGGTTTTTGGATGCACAAGTAGTATCTCTGCTTAGTACGAATTTTTGGCTAGCAAAAGATCCTAAGCAAGCACCACATGTTAGAGGATCCATAACAATATAACTTCTATGTGAATATAAACAAACATAACTCATTACGTTGTCTTCCTTGTCCAACGTCAACTACTTGATCAAGCTTGAAAATAATTAATGGGGGCTCACAATCATAGAATATGACCAATATAGTATATTTATATATGAAATCTCTCTTCCTTCAACATTCTTTCATGAATTGTTCAAGTGACCAATGCTATGTTTGCTAACTTTCAATAAATTTTACCACTTATACTTCTTATTTGTGAAGTCACTACTCCCCATGGGACAAGCATATGAAGCACATGTAATTTCAACTTTATGATATTCAATTCATTCAACAATTTACTCATAGGATATAAGTGAAGAACAAGAGTAAATGACAAACTACTCCAAAAAGATATAAGTGAAGACAAATGAGTAGTTAAGTAAATAGGTAGCTATGTGAGGACTCTCTCTCATTTAAAAATTTGAGATCTTAAGTATTTTATTCAAACAGAAAAGAAAACAAAATAAAATGACATTCCAAGAATAGCACATCTCATGTGAAGAAGCAAAAACTCAGGCTCAACCAAGACTAACCGATAATTGCGGATGAAGAAAGGTGGGATGCCTACTGGGGCATCCCCAAGCTTAGATGCTTGAGACTTCTTGAAATATTATATTGAGATGCCTTGGGCATCCCCAAGCTTGAGCTCTTGTGTCTCCTTAATTCCTCTCATATCACGGTTTCTCTAAATCTTAAAAACTTCATCCACATAAAACTCAACAAGAACTCGTGAGATAAGTTAGTATAAATCAACTCAAAACCTTAACATTCTCTACTGTAACAAATCACTAAAATTATAATTAAACATTGCATACTAAATGCCTCTGCATTTTTAATACTCCTGTCCACAAATAGAAATATTAAACAAGCAAACATATGCAAACAATGCAACTATAACAGCAATCTGCCAAAATAGGCAGTCTATAAAAGGTGAATAAGAATTCATACTTCCCTAACTCCAAAAATTCTGAAAAATTACCACGTGACAGAGGACTCATGCATGCTTACTGTGTAAATATTTCAGATTTTTATCATGTCCTGACTATTCAGGAATATTCTAAACATAACAGAAAACTTTCTGTTTTCAAACAGTAACACATAAACTTGCAAATTGGGCATGGTAAAGGCTATAATTGGCATTTTATTGAACTAAAAGATACAAAACATGATTATTGATAGCATCAAGCAAATCTCAAAAAAATAAAATGACGCACCAAGCAAAACTCATATTATGTGACGAATAAAAATATAGCTCCAAGTGAGGTTACCGATAATGTTGAAGACGAAAGCGGGGATGCCTTCCGGGGAATCCCCAAGCTTAGTTGCTTGGGTCTTCCTTGAATATTACCTTGGGGTGCCTTGGGCATCCCCAAGCTTAGGGTCTTGCCGCTCCTTATTCTCCTCATATCGATATCTCACCCAAAACTTGAAAACTTCAATCACACAAAACTTAACGGAACTTCGTGAGATAGGTTAGTATGATAACAATAAATCATCCACTTAGGTACTGTCAAGACAAGATTCATAATTGTTATCACATAATGACTACTGTATTCTATCATTTCCACAATTTATATTACTCAATATAAGCTATGGAAACACTAAAACAAGCAAACTATGCATCGAAAACAGAATCTGTCAAAAACAGAACAGTGTGTTGTAAGCTATTTAAATACCATACTTATGTACCTCCAAAACTTCTGAACAATTAGGAAAACGTAAAAAATTTGTAACCCAATGCTTTGTAAAAATTTCAGAATTTTATCATGCTCCAGTACAGAATAGAAATTCCAGCACTGGACGCAAAAGTTTCTATTTTTGCACAGAATCGAATCAACAAGTATCCACACTATCCCAATGGCTTTACTTGGCACATTATTGAAAGAAAACATATAAAACATGATTACTACGGTAGCTTAATCATGTGGACACACAAAAAAAAGTAGGTACAAATATTGGGTTGTCTCCCAACAAGCGCTTTTCTTTAATGCCTTTTAGCTAGGCATGATGATTTTAACGATGCTTACATAAAAATAAAGAATTGGAACATAAAGAGAGCATCATGAATCATATGTTACTCTCTCATAATAATTTTCAGTAGCATCGTGAATGGATTCATCAATATAGCTATCACTTAAAGCATTCTTTTCATGGTCCACAAGCATAGAATTTTTATTACTCTCCACATAAGCAAATTTCTTCTTATCAAACATAGCATCCCCAAGCTTGTGGTTTTGCATATCATAAACATAATCACTTTCATCATTAATAGTATGAATAGCACCAATAGTATAATAATTATCATCATAATTTTCTAAGTTTTTGCCAAAAAGATTCTCAAGATTATAAGAAGTATCATTATCTTCCCAATCATAATTATCACAACAAGTAATAGGTATAATAAAATGATCATCAATAGCTCCTTCGGACATTATGCCATAAGACAAAGAAGCAATATCATCATGAAGTGTATCATCTTCCACACGTATTTTTGATTCATTCTCATGAGGCACAACAATAATAGGAGCAACATTATTTTGGAGAGATACCTTTTTACCTCTACTTTTCCTTCTTTTCTTTTTCTTTACCACATTATGTGTGGGTTTATTTAATTCTTCCGTGCTTCTTATTGAAGAGATTGGTTGGATAGGAAGTTCCTCCTCGTTACCTGTTTCATCATGAGAGAAAATAGGAGGGAAAGGGGGAATCTTTACCCTTCCATTAGTGTTTCTTTTATATTCTATTTGTTTTCCCGTTTTTCTATAGTTGGCTATATAAGCATTCTCATTGCAATTTACCACACAAAACGTATAGATTTCCTTTAAATTAATTGAATGTCATCCGTGAGAATGAATACTTCAAACCAACTATTTTTATGTGTCAATTCTTCACACCCCAAAAATAGAATAAGCTCATTATAAAGTTCAAGGGTGGTCAAGTTATTGCAATATTTGGCCATTTATTTGATCGTGAAAAAGTATGCATTGAAAATTAAGATGACCAACCTTATTGCAAAGTTCACAAGTAATGGGATAAAGAGAACATAATTTTGTAGCAAATTTATCTATCACTTTGAGAAAAAAGTTGGTTCTATCATATTTATGCTTCTTACAAAATCTATCATCCCTATAAGGCATGTCTTCACAAACTTTATGCACTCCAGAAAAATTGACATGCTTATAAGAAACATTTTTGTCATGACTAGTGCAATCATCTCTAGTATTTTGGATATTCATAGAATTCATACTAAAAACATTGCAATCATGCTCATCATTCAAAGATTATGCCAAACATTTTATTGAATTCTTCTTCTATCAATTGAGCACAATTTTCCGCTCCATCATTTTCAAGAAAGACATTATAAAGATGAATAATATGAGGAAACCTCAATTCCATTTTTTGTAGTTTTCTTTTATAAACCCAACTAGTGATAAAACAAGAAACAAAAAGATTCGATTACAAGATCTAAAGATATACCTTCAAGCACTCACCTCCCCGGCAACGGCGCCAGAAAAGAGCTTGATGTCTACTACACAACTTATTCTTGTAGACTCATGTTGGGCCTCCAAGCGCAGAGTTTTGTAGGACAGTAGCAATTTTCCCTCAACTGGATGACCTAAGTTTTATCAATTCGTAGGAGGCATAGGATGAAGATGGTCTCTCTCAAACAACCCTACAATCAAATACAAGAAATCTCTTGTGTCCCCAACACACCCAATACAATGGTAAATTGTATAGGTGCACTAGTTCGGCGAAGAGATGGTGATACAAGTGTAGTATGGATAGTAGATATAGGTTTTTGTAATCTGAAAATAAAAAAACAGCAAGGTAGCAAGTGATAAAACGGAGCATAAATGGTATTGCAATGCTTAGAAACAAGGCCTAGGGTTCATACTTTCACTAGTGCAATCTCTCAACAATGCTAACATAATTGGATCATATAGCAATCCCTCAACGTGCGACAAAGAATCACTCCAAAGTTCCTATTAGCTGAGAACATAAGATAGAAATTGTTGTAGGGTACGAAACCACCTCAAAGTTATCTTTTCTGATCAATCTATTGAGCCATCCCTATAAGTGTCACGAACAGCCCTAGAGTTCGTACTAAAATAACACCATATGATACGCATCAACCAACTCTAATGTCACCTAGATACTCCAATGTCACCACAAGTATATGTGAGTTGATTATTCGATATGCATCAAACAACTTCAGATCATAATATTCAATCCACACAAAGAACTTCAAAGAGTGCCCCAAGATTTCTACCAGAGAAAGTAGGATGAAAACGTGCATCAACCCCTATGCATAGATTACCCCAATGTCACCTCGGGAATCCGCGAGTTGAGTGCCAGAACATACATCAAGTGAATCAATATAATACCCCATTGTCACCACGGGTATTCATATGCAAGACATACATCAAGTGTTCTCAAATCCAACATGGTATTCAATCCGATAATAGTGAAACCTCAAAGGTAAAAACTCAATTCATCACAACAAGATAGAGTGGGAGAAACACCATATGATCCAACTATATTAACAAAGATCGTGCCAAATCAAGAACACGAGAGAGAGAGAGAGATCAAACACATAGCTACTAGTACATACCCTCAGCCCCGAGGGTGAACTACTCCCTCCTCGTCATGGAGACCGCCAGGACGATTAAGCTGGCCTCCGGTGATGATTTCCCCCTCCGGCAGGGTGCCGAAAAAGGGCTCCAGATGGGATCTCCTTGGTACAGAGGCTTGCAGCGGCGTAAAAACTCATCTAGGTTAACTTTCGGGGGTTTCTGAATATATATGATTTTTCAGCGTTGGAATCACGCAAAGATGTGCCACAGGGGGCCCACAAGGAACCAGGGCGCGCCTGGGGGGTGGCGCACCCTGGTGGCTTGTGGGGCCCCTGTGGGACTTCTGCTGCCCCCCCCCCCCCCCCCGAAGCTTCCTAGGTCTGTTTCCTTCCAGAAAAAATCATCAGAAAGTTTCGCTGCATTTGGACTTCATTTGATATGGATTTTCTGGAAAACCAAAAACATGCAGAAAACAGCAACTGGCACTGGGCACTAGGTCAATATGTTAGTCCATAAAAATCATATAAAAGTGTACCAAAATCATACAAAAGTATAATAAACATGGGATGAATACTTTATAAATTATAGATACGTTGGAGACGTATCATCCACCATCTCCTGTTAATGAAGAAGAAGCATAGCAATTTGCTGGTGCTGATGAGGTTATCATACCCGGGCCAGAGGTCCCTTGAAGCAAGGCTTGAAGACTTTGAAGTCTTTGTGGATGTACAAATGGAAGAAAATGCACAACCGGAGCAACAGACTCCCGAAGAAGAAGTTGACGAAGAGATTGAAGTTGAGAAGGTTGTTCCTTCCCCACTGAGGAACGAGCCTATCATGCCCTCCAAGTCAAGTGTGGAGGAAGAATAGATTGAGGGGGAGTAGAGTGCTCCCCGAATGGAAACGCCCCCAGTCTCACCCTCCGAAGTTCCCACTCGGATGGATGTTGACCCTGCTCCTCGTTCCACTGAATTTCAGTAGAAAGAGGAAGAAAAGAGAAGTGATGAGCCAATGGCTTAACATGAAGTTACACCAGCTCCCATCAATCCCAGTCCTGTGAAAAATGCCCTTGTGCCTCCAAGTACCGAGCAGAAAGCTGAAGAAAAGGCCCTACAACCAAAGATAAGTGTTAATGCTGAAGGAGTTCCAGCAAAAAAGAATGATGGATCTTCAAGTTCTTCGAAACCATCTGCGAAAGAAAAGACAAAGAAAATGGGTGCACCACTTAAACCTGTTGATGAGAATGTGCCTGGACCTAATAACGTTCGTGTCAGGCAGACTGATGAAACCCTGCAAAATCCATTAGAGACTTTCCCACTGTTCCTAGATGAGACTGGCCCGAATGGTCCAACATTCAACGAGCAGCTTCATTGCACGACACTTGCATTCTTCGGAACAAGTCCATATGAAAGGGAAAGAACTTCTTTGTCACCAAGGTTTTGGACTCAAGAACAGACCGTGTATTATGCTCGCATTCTGTACTTCAAGAATCGCATATTCAAGCATAAGATTCTTGATCTCACAGAACTCGAAGAATTTCCATGTTTCCATGGAGTTATTGAGCAGCTAGACCAAGTGCATCTGAAGAGTTTCCTCCGTTTGAACCACAGGTGGAATCGGGAAGTTATACTGTAGTTCTATGCCACCTTGTATATCTCAGGAAATTTGGATGACTGCAGCACTTGGGTTCTTGATTGGATGATTGAGAATGAGAAGATCACATGCACGGTTGAGCAATTCGCTGCAATGCTGCATTTCCCTCGTTTTGAATTTGATGAAGCTCGTGAACACCGATTGCATTTCTGGGAGACAACCGAAGCCCAAATACATCTGCTGGTGAATCCAGAGATTGTTGGAGATGCATGCACCCAGGTCAATCCGAAGAATTTGGCCTATGAAAACAAGGTGATATTCTACATCCTGTGCAATTCTGTCACTCCAATGAACATGCCTGAAACCATTGGCTATCTCTCTTGGCATCTGTCATGCGTACGACGATCTATGGGACCGAGAGGGCCCCTTTGCGGTTCGACTGTGAGGATGCGCAAGCACAAAGAGCAGATCCAGCAATCAGCACAAGCGTTTTAGCCAGGTTCGAGCCACCGTGAGGTGTAAAACCCTACTCCTGCCATGATTGTATTATGGTGGAAGCACAAGTACAAGGAGCGCAACTTATCGGCAAGGTCCGCGGGAAGTGCAGCTACACACGTAGTTGTGCAAAGTGTCGACCCTTGCAAACGTTGCCATGGGCCTCCTTTTTATAGAGCAAGGGGTCACCACAGTGGCCAAACAGACTTTACACAAGGTAGATAATGGCTACTGTGCTTAATACCTAACTCTGACGGGTTAGGACAAACACATTAAATGCGCCGTGAGGTGTCACGCTGGCGAGGCTTGCCGGCAAGGGTAGTCGCTCCTTCTGTGTTGTTCGCCCAGCTACCTCTTATTAACTTGACACGCCTCCTGGATGGGTGTCACTAAAGTTGTATCTTCGGCGGTGAGCTGACCTGTGCCCAGGAAAAGCTCACCAAACAGCCTGCCTGCTCGACACCTACTTGACAAATGACTGGCATATCGCTGAGGTGGAGCGGTGGACAGGTAGTGGGATCTTGCCGGCACGGAGCTTGCCGGGCCTTTGCTTGCCGGCAAGTAGTTTGCCGGCAACCAAAGTCTTGGTCTTCAGTACTGAACTAGTACTTCTCGATGACCTACCTGGAGGTCTTCTTCACGGTCTTGTAATCTCGAATCTTGTCTATAGTAGTCCTCCGGCAAGCCCTGCCATCGGGAAGGCTACAAGTGCCTGTGCACAAGTCAGGGTACTAAGGCACCCATGTCTTGGTACACCGACAGGAGACCCGGGTCTGGGCCATACACGCATGCGAGGCGTCGTTGGGCTAGGCCCAAATAGTGCACAGGCACGCATGGCAGAGGATAACTGTTGTAATCTTCTCTTTTACCACGCCCCCCATGACGCGCATTAAATGCAGACATGGGAGAGGTGGAACGAAACGGCCGCTGGAGGTAGTGCGCCTGAAAAAGCGTAGCCACGCCAGACAGTAAAGAGCCAGCCCCCGCACCTTCCTCATAAAAAGGAAACCGCGAGGGGTGCTACTCATTTACCCCCTGTCGGTACCAAAACAGGCAGATCTCGGGTAGGGGATCCGAACTATGGGTCAAGGAGTCGATGGTAACAGGGAACGTAGAGACAGCGACTTACCCAGGTTCGGGCCCTCTCGAAGAGGTAAAATCCTACGTCCAGCTTGATTGTATTGATGTGGTTGTATGAAGGTTACAGAGTTGATCTACCTCGAGATCAACTGGGCTAAACCCTAGGTAATGAATATGAGGATTCCCCCCCTACGGACTAAACCTCCTGGTTTATATAGACACCAGGGAGTCCTAGGGTTACATATGGTCGGTTACCATCAGGGATAAACATGCCGATTACGCCATCTATTCATTGGAGGAGACGCCAAGACTTCGGAGGTTTCCTTCTGACACACGGGGTCGTCCACAATCCGGCCTTCCATCGACGTGCAGAGAGTGGCCCACCAGTCCGGCCTATGAGAGATAGGCCGGCAGCCCGAGTACCCCCTAATCCGGGACACCATCAGTAGCCCCCGAACTAGCCTCCAACGCCGAGGTCTACGGTCTTTGGCAGCTTCATGCTTCAAAGGTCTTCAGCTTGGGTGGCGAGTTCCTCCCGTTACCTGTATTCGAGTTAACAATAGTCCGGCCACCGATAGATCGGTTACCGAGGTACCATCCGACCAGCGAGGCCCCATGGGGCCCTCTATACCGCTTCTCTTTGCTTAGAATTAAATGATGACCCTCAATTTCTGCGCACCCACGGAATGCGAGTGGCCCGATGGATTTTTACAAAAATGCCCTCTTTCAGGGGGAGTCAATGCCCTTTTAATAGGCCAAGGGCGTGGAGGTTAATGCACCCCACCCCCTGCCATTCTTCTCCACATCCTCGCAAAGCCATAGTCAACAAACAATGGCGAGCGTCCCAGGCTCTTCCTCATGTCCTCATGGCCCCCGTCAAGGTGATTGGGTGGGTTGCTCCGTATCTTGCATGCGACTACCTAGGCTTGAGGCGCAGGGGTATCTGCCCGCTTCAGATCTCACATCCACCCACCCCGGATTAACTTCCGTAGACGGAAAGGCCCTCGCGGAGAATTTTCCCTCCCCTCACGGGGAGGAGAGGGTTTGCTTCGTGCCCTTCGTTCTGCGAGGCCTGGGTTTTCCCATTCATCCCTTCTTGAGGGGTTTACTAGAGTTCTACGGGATTCAGCTCCACCACCTTACCCCTGGATCGATCCTCCATATTTCGGGCTTCGTCGCTTTATGCGAAATGTTCCTGGGCTGCGAGGTGCACTTCGAGTTGTGGAGGAAACTCTTCTGCCTAGTCCCCCACACCCGGGGAGGGGTTATCTATGAGGTCGGCAGAGCCGAAGTATGGCACGTCGCCGGGACCGGATACCCCGTTGGGACTCCGAAGAAGGATGCCGAAGAGTGGACTTCGGAATGGTTTTATATCGAAGACGTCCCTTTATTTGATCCAGTTCGAAGGGGTCTACCGGAATTTTCCTTGGCTTCTCCAACGAAGCGGTTCAACTGGCGCCCGAAGAGTGCTTCCCAAAAGGAAAGTGCCGAGGTAGCTCGGCTGGCCGCTCAAGTGAGGTGGTTAGACCATAACGGACTAACCATCGTTGACGTGATGGAAATAGCAATCGCTCGATGTGTCCAGCCTCTCCAACAGAGAATTCATCCGCTATGGAACTACAACGGGGAGGACGACGCAGCCCGGTACACCCGGAAAGAGCCTGCCAACCAGGCGGCGATAGCCGCCATACTAGCCGATTTGTTCAAGGGGGAAGAGCAAGAGTTTGCTCGGCTAAAGCTCAAGAAAGGCTTCTCGATGTATGAACCCATCGAAATGGTGAGTTCGACCACTCTTTATAGTTCGGATATCACTCCAGAATTTTCATAATCGGATCTTCACCTTGTCCGAACAGAGTTGGAGGCGATGGATCGAAACGGTAAGCTGCCCTGCTCCTCAACCGGAGAACTATGCCTGCAATGACGACCCCGGGTTCCACGACGATCCCGAAACATCAATCATATTCGAGGAGGGGGTCTTCTACCAGGAGAGCGTCGATGGCTCCAAAGTGGCCCTGTTGGCTGATCATCCCGGGGTGCTTCCCTCCTCCACGGTAAGTGGCCAACAGGCTTCCACTCGAAAGAAACGCTCAGCCGCCGCAGGCCCGAATACACTGACACCTACCCCCAAGGGCTGCCGCACGACGCGCCGAACAGCTGCAAGAGAGGCACCAGCGGCCCCGACGACGAGTAGTCGTGGGGTGACCAGACGCGCGGCCCCAATGGGTGCTACATCATCGGCGCCCCGCCCAAAGAGGTAACGCATTCGCCGTACCATCATAGCCTCTAACTTCAACATCCGCCGAATATGCCAATAATTTTCTCCATGGTTTTCTGTAGACGATGTGTGGAACCGCCCTCGGCTGGGGATGTTGAAGAAGCACCGAGGGGTGGCTCAAACCCGAGGTCACCAGCTGTAGCCGGAGTTACTCTGGGGGTCAATGCCGAGGACCAACATCCCGAGGACTCAGGTGGCGTCTCGGTCACTAACTCCGAGGTTGAAAGTGTGATGAATCATCGGCGGCGTAAGGCGGTACTTCGGCACTCCGTGCTTTCTGATCAAGAGTTCAATGCTCTTAGCTTGGTAGACGCGTACCTCGGCGCTGCCCGAACGGGACTTGAAGGGCCGTGAAGCTCATGTCTACCAATATGCAGGTTATGGTATTAGTTTTGACAACTAGTATCCAACCCAGTAGCCCCCGAGCCTTAATTTGGGCGGGACGGCCGAAGTAAGGGTCTGATATTTAGAATGCCCTGCTGTTGTGCAGACTGTTCGGGAGCAAAACAAAAAGCTGTCTGAGGACCTCAAACAGGCGCGAACAGAGTTAGGGTCTGTGAAGGCCGAGCTAGAAGGTGTGAAGAAATTCACCGGAGAGGCACATGGTAAGTGCCGAGCTCAAAGTTATGTTAAGAAAACTTTGAGGGAATACCTCTGTTAATGAAAGATTATTCCATAGCAGCCGAGGCGATAAACCAGCTGCAGAGGGATCTAGAAATCGCCAGGGAAGCTCAAAGGTATGCGGAATCGTAGCAAGAAGCTGGCTACCGGGTGCTTTCCCGAAGTCAAGAGGAGAGGGATAAGCTGAAGGTGGAAGGCGAACAACAGGCCCACGAAATCAAAAGCCTAAAGGCTCAACTAGCCCAATCCCAGGAGGAAAACCAAAGACTGAAAGCAGGCATGTTCGGTGAGTGCGACCCAATTGTTTTAGTGCAAAAACTGTTCGGGTAGACAAAAATATGAACAACGCCGCGTCTCATTGCAGTTCTACTGACCGGGCGCCCTAACGAGGAGGCCGGCTCTGTTGGGCAGGATCTGCTGAAGGAGCTATCCGCCTTGCACGAGCGAGCCCGAAAGGCCATGAAGAGCATGTGCAAAGCTCTGTGGCCCAGTGAAGCGGCTCCGGAAGGGATGGCCGAACTCGCCAGTCGCTTCAAAGGAGCTCGGCGCCGTCTGGAGCAATGGAAGATATCAGCTTGTCGTGAGGGAGGACGGGAGGCGTGGGCGATGATCAAGACCTGTTTCACCAAGCGGGAGCCGGGGCACTTAGCAAGGGTTGGGCCGGTAGGGCCAGATGGGAAGGAAGTGCCCGTGCATCTGGTATATGACCAGGTCATGCCCGCAGCTCGGTTGTCCCAAGTAGATTGTGCTCTCGATACCATAATAGATGGTCTTGAGCAAGAGTAATGGTTCGATTCTATGTATCTATGTACTTGACATCGAATAATCTCCTAACCGTGCAAAAAACGTTTGTCTTAACCGGCCATCGGCTTCCGCCTCCTCGACCAGGGGCAGAGGAGTGTTTCCTACTATGTGATCCGAGGAGATCGGAAAAATACTTCGGAGAACCAGGCAATCTGGCCATTTGGTGCAAACAGACAAAAACGTGCTCGGGGAGGTATGTTATATTACTGTATAACGTAAGAAACATCTTCCGACGAAAATAGGTCCTCGATGGGTCCCTTTCAGCGGTTTACCACGTTTAACCGTGGATGGATAACCGAATACCCAAGGTAAGCGGGGATGGTTACTTCGGGAAAATACCCCGGAAACTTGGTGATAGTGACCAATTATTTTCACTTCCCTCGTAGCCGACCAATTATGTTCTTAAGAACGCTTGCTTTTGGCTTCACCCGTCTGAGGTACGTACCCGGGAAATCCGGACGTAACAATCACAGAGGTGCTCCCTTTACTCCCTAGCCGAACGATCGGGAATGTAGGGGGTAAACACTGGAGCGAGGCAACCCAGCTTGGCAAAATCTTAAGTCAAATTGATGCATATAGTGGCTTCAAAACGATGCGGGAAGGTTTGCAAACTTCGAAAAAGACGGATGATTGCATAAATAAAATATGACGGGCTCCGTAAAAGAAGCCCCCAGGTAACAGAGTGTGGTACATTCAAAGATGTTTGCTGAACAAGAACTTAACGTAATTCGGCATTTCCGAACACAACCCGGGAGAGACTATTGACTAGAAAAGAATAGAAATCCTAAAAGGATAAACCGAACATTGTAAGTTCGCGGAGCTAGCCATAGAAACGTCGCAGCCAGGCTGCGTTCCATGGGTTTGGTTCGCGGCAGTCGCCCGTTGGGCGCGGAGGCGGTACGCGCTGCCCGTGAGCACTTGGTCGATTATGAAGTGCCCCTCCCATTTGGGCGCCAGCTTATGCTTCTTCTCCGGGAGGCATAGGACTAGATCGCCGACGTTGTAGGCCTTCGCCCGTACTTCCCTGCTCTGATAACGTCTGGCCTGCTGCTGATAGAAAGCAGAACGAGCCCGAGCAATGTCGCGCTCGCCCTCCAGGGCGTCCAGGTCATCTTGCCGATCCAGCTCGGCCTCCCTTTCTTCATACATACGCACCCGAGGGGCGTCGTGAATAAGGTCGCAGGGGAGGACGGCTTCCGCCCCATACACCATGAAGAACGATGCGTAGCCCGTGGATCGATTAGGGGTGGTGCGGAGGCCCCACAGTACGGAGTCAAGCTCCTCGACCCAATGGCAGTCGGATTCTTTTAAAGATCGTACCAAACGGGGTTTGATGCCGCCCAAGATTAGTCCATTAGCTCTCTCGACTTGTCCATTAGATTGTGGGTGATACACCGAGGCATAGTCGAGCTTAATGCCTATATTAGCGCACCAGTCTTTGACTTCCTGGGCGGTAAAATTGGATTCGTTGTCTGTTATTATGCTATGGGGAACACTGTAACGGTGTACGACACCGGATATAAAGTCGATGACCGGCTTAGACTTGGCTGAATTGACCGGCTTTGCCTCAATCCATTTAGTAAATTTGTCTACCATGACAAGTAGATACTTCTTTTTCTTAGTCCCCCCTTTAAGAGGGCCGACCATGTCCAGCCCCCAGACCGCGAAAGGCCAAGTGATCGGTATCGTCCGAAGGGCCGTGGGAGGCATATGGCTCTGATTGGCAAAGAGCTGGCATCCAACGCAATGTTGGACCAATGTGTGGGCGTCTGTTCGGGCAGTGGGCCAGAAGAACCCTGCTCGGAAAGCCTTGGTGACGAAAGCCCGAGCTGCCGCGTAGTGGCCGCCCATGCCAGCGTGAATCTCGGCCAGGAGCTGCCTTCCCTCCTCTTCAGATATACATCTTTGGAGGATGCCAGTAGTGCTTTTCTTATACAGCTCTTCCTCGTGGACTTTATAGGCTTTGGAGCGTCGAATGACACGCCTTGCCTCGGTCTAGTCGGCCGGTAGTTCTTGGCGGAGGAGGTAGGCGAGGAAGGGCTCGGTCCACGGCGCGATTACTGCCAAGACTTCATGAGCCGAAGATCTCATTTCGACCACCGAGCCCCCGATGATTCCTGCGTTTGGTTCGATAGGCGGAGGGGCGAGCTCTCCCGGTGCATTGGACGCCGAGCCTGGGCTTCCTCCTGCCACACCACGGACGGTTTGAAGAGTCGTTCTAGAAAGGTGTTCTCGGGGACACGGTCGCGCTTGGCGCCCATTCGAGCGAGAATATCGGCAGCTTGATTGTTGTCTCTAGGTATATGGTGAAACTCCAGTCCCTCAAAACGGGCGGATATTTTCTGAACGGCATTGCGGTATGCTGTCATTTTTGGGTCTTTTGCGTCGAATTCACCGTTCACTTGAGAGATGGCAAGATTAGAATCTCCCCGTACCTCGAGCCGCTGTATGCCCATTGACACCGCCATCCGAAGTCCATGTAACAGAGCCTCGTATTCGGCTGCGTTATTTGAGTCGGTGTACATGATCTGGAGTATGTACCGAATATTGTCGCCAGTGGGGGATGTGAGGACCACTCCAGCCCCCAGTCCGGCGAGCATTTTGGAGCAATCAAAGTACATCGTCCAATGTGAGTATGTAATGTACTCCCTAGGGAGTTCGGCTTCCGTCCATTCCGCAACGAAATCAGCCAAAACCTGAGATTTAATAGCTCGGCGGGGTCGGTATATGATTTCGAAGGGGAGGAGTTCTATAGCCCACTTGGCTATGCGGCCGGTGGCATCTCGATTGTTGATTATGTCATTCAATGGTACTTCGGATGCCACCGTAACGAGCACTCCTGGAAGTAATGGCGGAGCTTTCGGGATGCCATGAAAACTGCATAGGCGATCTTCTGGTAATGCGGGTACCTCGTTTTACACAGGGTTAGCACTTCGGATACGTAGTACACAGGTTTCTGCACCTGGAGCTTGTGACCCTCTGCCTCTCGTTCGACGACGAGAACCGCACTGACCAACTGATTCGTCGCCGAGATATATAGCAGCATTGGCTCGCCCGGACTGGGTGCTGTCAAAATCGGGTTGCTGGCTAGTAGAGTTTTTATTTCTTCGAGTGCCGCCGCTGCTTCGCTGGTCCATTCAAAATTCTTCGTCCGTTTGAGTAATTTATATAGCGGCAAGGCCTTTTCGCTGAGGCGTGAGATGAAGCGGCTTAGGGCTGCAACAGTGCTGCCAAGTTTCTGAACGTGTTTGAGCTCAGTGGGGATAGCCAGCTCGGACAGTGCCCGAATTTTCGCTGGGTTGGCCTCTATTCCTCTATGGGAAATGATGAAGCCGAGCAGCTTGCCAGCCGGCACTCTGAAGATGCAGTTTTCCGGATTAAGCTGTATATCGAAAGTCTGAAGATTGTCGAAGGTTTGCCGGAGATCGTCCACCAGCTGGCTGACATGTTTGGTTTTGATAACCACATCGTCCACATAAGCTTCGACTATTTTGCCGATTTGCTTTTCCAGACACGTTTGAATCATGCACTGGTATGTAGCCCCTGCGTTTTTTAATCCGAAGGGCATTGTGTTGAAGCAGAATGGTCCATAAGGAGTGATGAATGCCGTGGCCGCCTGGTCGGACTCCTTCATTTTGATTTGATGGTATCCGGAGTAAGCATCGAGGAATCACAGTGAGTCATGCCTGGCGGTGGCGTCTATGATCTGGTCTATGCGGGGCAAGGGGAAAGGATCCTTGGGGCAGGCCTTGTTCAAATCCTTGAAATCGACACACAAACGCCAGGACTTATCCTTCTTCGGCACCATGACCAGGTTGGCCAACCACTCAGGATGTTTGATATCCCGGATGAATCCGTCTTCGAGCAACTTTGCCAGTTCCTCGCCCATAGCCTGACGCTTGGGTTCGGAAAACCGACGCAAGGTCTGTTTGACTGGTTTGAACCCCTTAATGATGCTCAAGCTATGCTCGGCTAATCTACGCGGGATCCCTGGCATGTCTGACGGGTGCCAGGCGAAGATATCCCAGTTTTCACGCAAAAATTGGAGCAATTCTTCATCGATTGTGGGGTCCAGCTGAGCTCCAATGGACGCCATCTTGTTTGGATCTGTTGGGTGTACATGGAATCAGACGATTTCATCCACCGGTTTAAAGGACGTAGATTTTTGCCTTTTATCAAGGATGACGTCGTCCTTGTCCACCGTTGAGTGGAGCGCGGTTAATTCTTCGGCTGCGAGGGCTTCAGACAATGCTTCGAGGGCGAGCGATGCCGTTTTATTCTCGGCTCGCAGGGCTCTGTCCGGATCACTTATGACCGTGATTACGCCGTTTGGCCCTGGCATTTTAAGCTTCATGTACCCGTAATGTGGTACAGCATGGAATCGTGCGAAGGCATCGCGTCCTAGTAAGGCATGATAGCCGCTGCGAAAGGGCACGATGTGGAAAAGCAGTTCTTCGGATCGGTAGTTCTCGGGAGTTCCGAAGACCACATCAAGAGTCACGCGGCCACTAGAACGGGCCTCCTTTCCGGGGATGATCCCACGAAAGGTAGTGTGACTTTGCTCGATGCAGGATCTGTCAAACTGCATTTTGTCCAAGGTGTCCTCGTAAATGAGGTTTAGCCCGCTCCCGCCGTCCATTAACACCTTTTGTAGTCGAAATCCATCCACTATGGGATCAAGGACAAGGGCGGTAGCGGCTCGAGTAGGGCAGGACCTCGGCTGGTCTTGTTCACTAAAAGTGATGGGTGTGTCTGTCCATGAGTCTGTCTCTACCACGTGGTGAATTTGAGTGAGCTCTCGAAGGGCTCTCTTCCTCTGATTCTTCGAAGAGTAAGTCTCATAGATTGTTAAGATTTCGGCGTTGTCATCAAGGGGCCTTACTGGACTTTTATTTGAGTACGGGCCTCCGAGGATGACCTCGCCGCTCTTGGCGACTTGCCTGACCACCCAGCAAGCTTGAAGGCTGTGGGTTGGGTTTGTGGAGTGTATGGGGCATGGTTTATCCAGTATTCCGTCAAGGACCGTTCTGGATCTTGTCAGGGGTTTCATCTTTTTCTCGGATGGCTCGTATTGGCATGTCCGGCGAGGGAGTGCGCGTTTTACCCAAGCTCGGTTTAGTTCCTCTGTGCGGATTGACTCCGTTAGCTCGAGCTGAGCCTGCCAAGCGTACTCCATGGCGCAATATTTGGACACTAGATCCGATAAATCAGAGAAATTTTGGATGTGGCGGTGGGCGAGGGCGTTTAGGACGCCCTCGTCGCTGCAGTTCTGTCGGAAGATCTCTAGAATGTCCTTGTCGCAGCCGTCCGTCATCTTATTTTTGACGATAAGGAATCTGGCCCAGAAGTGCCGGACCGTCTCTTCGGGCTGCTGCTTAACATACATCAGGTCCCATATGTCGGCCCGTCCTGAGTTATCTGGACAATACTCAATGTGGGGGGTGGGTGGCATAAAAAACTTGATCCCAGTGGAGTATGAGTCCGGAGTTTTTGGGGCCGCGTCCTGGATTGTCATGGAATCCGGTGCGCCGAGCTCTGGATAATTGACCGGGCACGGGCGCGCGGATCCGGATTTGCATGTTGAACCATACTTCGGCTCTAAACCCTCTCCAGAGCTGAATTCGGCTGCCGAGCTGGAAGGCGAAGCCTGCTGGTCGGAAACTTGAACCTCATGCGTTTTCGATTCTGAGGTAACGGGAGAGCCCTCTGCGGGGCCTTCGATAGTAGCGACCAAGTGAGTAATGGCGGGGGCATAAATTTCCCTGTCGTTGGTTCTAAGCCCGATCTGATCGTACACCGAGGACTGGCCATCGGCGATTCCCAGAGCCTGGATCCGATCTAGTATCCCGTTTAATGACGAGAGATCTGTTGGTTCCAGGTTCGGGTAATTTGCGGGGTCGACCCATAGTATGGCCATGACGGGGGTGTCAGAATTCGCCCCGAAGTTATGTTCGGCCGAGGCTGGTATTCGGCAACCGAGCACGGAGATTAGATCCGGACTCAAGGTTGGATCCGCAGCGGCGGCCGTCTCGGCAGTGGGGTTGGCCGTACTCGAAGTCGGTGCTTCAGGATTCGTGGGTCCGTCAGGCGAAGCTGAGGACCCCGTGAGGATAAGATCTCCCTGGGAGTCGGCGACGAATTCTAAGTTTCCAAACCTGATCTCCTGGTCGGGGGTGAAGCTGTCGACCCGGCCAAGGTGACCGGCCGGGTCGGCGTGTAGCACGATGCTTCCGAACGCGAAGAGCTGGCCAGGAACGAAAGTGACCCTGCGGCTAGCGCTGTTGCTGAGGATTAGGCGAGCCATTAATCCTTGACGACCCACGGCGGAACTCTCAATGAAAGCACCAATGTCGGTACCAAAACCGGCAGATCTCGGGTAGGGGATCCGAACTATGGGTCAAGGAGTCGATGGTAACAGGGAACGTAGAGACAGGGATTTACCCAGGTTCGGGCCCTCTCGAAGAGGTAAAACCCTACGTTCTGCTTGATTTTATTGATGTGGTTGTATGAAGGTTACAGAGTTGATCTACCTCGAGATCGACTGGGCTAAACCCTAGGTAATGAATATGAGGATTCCCCCCCTACGGACTAAACCTCCTGGTTTATATAGACACCAGGGAGTCCTAGGGTTACATATGGTCGGTTACTATCAGGGATAAACATGCCGATTACGCCATCTATTCCTTGGAGGAGACGCCAAGACTTCGGAGGTTTCCTTCTGACACACGGGGTCGTCCACAATCCGGCCTTCCATCGACGTGCAGAGAGCGGCCCACCAGTCCGGCCTATGAGAGATAGACCGGCAGCCCGAGTACCCCCTAATCCGGGACACCCTCACCCCCTTCCTCCAATCTAGCCATCGCCATCGTTTTCTTCCTTGCGCAAGAACAAAGTGCATCTCCACCCGCCGCTGCGCCGCGCCCCCGCTTGCTTCCAAATCCGCCCCTCCCCAAATCTCTACTCCTAAAGGAGAAGTTGGTAGCTTCTCCTCACCGGTTTATTTTCGTCTGGTTTATTTTCACCTCACCTCACACCACCCCCTCCCACTGGTTTATTTTCGTCTCACCCCCTCTCACCTCCCCTTCCACTGGTTTATTTTCGTCTCACCTCCCACAGGTTTTTTTATCCATTCCATTAAAAACCAAATCCCATTTAAGTGGAGATCTTGTTTCATGCTTGATTTGGCAGGTGCTGATTCAATCCAATCACGTAAATAATAGGTAATCAAGAATTAAAAAATCACACCATATATGTGAGATCACCTTCCTAAAAGATGGACATAAGATTTTTCTCAATAACCTTCCAAAACAAAATCACAATTGCAACTTTCCTAATACGAAAAAATAAAATAAAAAATCTTATCTTACGAAATCACGTATATTTTCTTATTTTACCAAATCACATCGGAGGATACTTTCTTATCCCACAGCCGAAAACCCGTGAAGAATAAAACTCAGAGAAAAAAAAAGCCCACTGAAACCCAAGAGGCTAAGAGTAACCCCTCCTGCGACCCCTAGCCGCCAGTCTCCCCTCCACCCAAAGTCACAACAGCAACTCATCCCATCTCCCCTCCGTCCCTCCCACTTCCAACTCTGCACCTCGCCTCTCTTCACGGCTGATCGGGATGGTGCCTCCCATGTTGGCACCTCGCCCTCGCAGTCATCCCCATAGCCATTGTGCTCACTCTCACGTCGGGGGTCTACCTCGCCACGAGGGAGGCCCAACCAGTGGATGCAGGAGACCCAACCAGTGGATGCGGGAGAAGGGGTGGCTGCGAATGCTATAAGCAGTGGCCCGGCTTCTCCCCTTCCGTTTGGCATGGGTTGCGGCGACAGCGAGGATCTAGCAAGGATGTTCTTCATTGACTCCCTCTTCATCCTAGTCATGTTGCTCGCCAGGGCGGACATGCTGCTCAATCGCTTGTTCGGCGCTGGCAACATATACTGTTGTATGCAAACATTGACCGGTAGGACACGGCGCACACGCAGCTCAGCGCGGCGCCAAGGGAGACACTATGCCACACGACCGTCGTGCGGTTACCATGCTATGGCAAGGTGGAGGAGCCGGCGTTCGTGCGGGGCAGAGCCGCGATGAGGTACATCCACAACCTCCGCGCCAACGATGGCCGCCGAGTCGAAAAACATCGACGGAGACACGAATGCCTATGCATACGAATTCTTTGATGGGGGTGTATTTTGACTAACATGGTTCATGCCCTTATACGTCTTTTTCTTGTAGATGTTTGAAAGCACATTTGCTCCCTTGGTGGTTTTGGTAATTCATGTCAACATACATGTTGCTGGACTAATGCTTTTATCTAGTATATTTCAAATAAGTTTAACAATGGCATGGCAAGGACAAGAAGATGTGGAATCCCTCAAAATGCTAAGGACAAAGATTGGCAAAGCTCCAAGACTCTTCATTTTCATTTTAGTGATCCAAGATCACATTGAGTCCATAGGAAAGCCAATACTATTAAAAGGGGATGAGGTTTTGATTATGACTCAATTGCTCAAATGCTTAGTGATATTGCTCCAAAACACTCAAATACTTCTCCACTCCATTCCTATCCAAAATCCTAAAAGTTGATCTTGGCCCCACTGAAACATTCTTATCTGGACCCACCGAGATTGCTATCCACTATGCCACATGCCAAACCTTAACAGATCGGTGCAACCGAAATGGTTCTCGGTCCCACCGAGACGGCTTGACCAACTTGCTGTAATGTTGTTACTTCAGTTTGGAATTTCTGAGATGAAATTTCCGGTCTCACCGAAACCTGGTCTTGCCCTAGCCATTGCACTTCGGTCTCACCGAGATGTTTTGATCGGTTCCATCGAAAAGCCTACCATTCATGTCTTTTACACTAGTCGGTCTCATCGAGATTTTGATGTCGGTGTCACCGAGTTGGGTCAAAGACTTGTGACGGTTGGATTTTAGGTGAAGGCTATATATACCCCTCCACCACCCTCTTACCAAGTAAGAGAGCCATCAGAGCGTGCCTACACTTCCACTTGCCCCAGTGCTGAAAACTAAGGATCAGATACAACATCTTCTTCAAGCCACTCAGAGAATTGAGAAGAGTTTGGCTGACATGGTTGCAAACCAGAAGAGCCTGGAGACTATCATTTGAAGCACAAGAGCAAGGAGTTCATCATCAACACACCATTTATTACCTTTTGGAGAGTGGTGTCTCCTAGATTGGTTAGGTGTCACTTGGGAGCCTCCAAGATCATGTGGAGTTGAACCAAGGAGTTTGTAAGGGCAAGGAGATCGCCTACTTCATGAAGATCTACCCCGAGTGAGGCTAGTCCTTCGTGGACTCGCGCAACCGTTACCCTCCGTGGGTTGAAACCTCCATCAACATGGACGTACGATAGCACCACCTATCGGAACCACGCAAAAAACCACCGTGTCTTCATTGCGTTTGATCTTCTACTCTCTACCCCATTACCTTCCGTACACTTGCATGCTTTACTATTTCCGCTGCTCAATCTCTAGATATGCATGTGTAGGAAGTCTTGGTGATACCTTAACTTGTGCCAAAATCTGCCTAAATCTCAAGAGAACTAAAAACTGCTGCTTTGGTTGGTTAAGAGTCTATTCACCCCCCCCCCCTCTAGACCTATCTCCTCGACCCTACAATTGGTATCAGAGCTTTGGTCTCCATTGCTTTGGTTTAATCACCATTGGAGGGAGATGGATGTGTCTACTTTGGGGAGTCTTAGACGTAGACTGCCTATTCTCAATGGGGAGTATTATCACTTTTGGAAGGATGAGATGCTTGATATCTTTGATGAATTTAACTTCAGCAAGTACATTCATAATCTGTATGTGCCTCCTATTGATCCCTTGCATCCCACTAATGAAGAGGAAATTGACATGCTTCGTAATCTTAGAACCGTCAATCTTTTCATTAGAGGATTACCTAACATCGTGCTTGGTTGTATGCAAAACTTTAAGTGTGCCTATACTCTATGGAATGACTTGGAAAAGCGATATCCCGATTACTCTTTAAAGAATCTTGATGAGATTCTTCATAAGACTATTGCTTTTCACAAGATGAAGTCTGGGGATCCTAACTTTGATGATTGCTTGTTTGAGCTTCGTGATCTTATGCGTGCTAAAGGAGATGTCAGAACCATTAGTAACATTATCATGGAAACCATTAGAATTCATAAACTTGAACATTGTCATGATCATGAAACTAATGAATTCATTGCCCTAGGTGATGATCACTTACATGTTGATGATGATGATATTGAGCATGGCTATTATGATGAGGATGAAGAATTTGATATCGAATATGAGAAGACCATGAGGAATCTTAGTCTTATGGCAACTCTTCGAGATTACATGGCCAGAGGAAAAGAGTGGATTCATGATAGTGGATGTACCGATCACTTGACCGGAGATGGAGACATGTTTCGTGATCTTGCAAAAAATGATGGCCCACGCAAGTATGTGACTTTTAGAGACAACTCCAAGGGTAAGGTACTTGGCCTTGGTAAGGTGGCCATATCCAATGATAGCTCCATTCAAAATGTTATGCTTGTTGAATCCCTTGGCTACAATCTTCTTTCCGTATCTAGACAAGCCAACTTTGGTTTCAATGTTCTATTTACCGAAGTAGATTGCCAAGTGTTTCATCGAGATAATCATAATATGGTCATTACCGGCATCCGTAGAGGTGATCTATACATTGTTGATTTCACTAAGAGAGCCCAACCTCGTACATGTTTAATTGCTAAATCTTCTAAAGGTTGGTTATGGCATAGGAGACTTGGACATGTTGGCATGCATAATCTTGATAAACTTGTTAAAGGAGATCATATTCTTGGTTTGAAAGATGTTATCTTTGACAAGGATAGACTTTGTAGTGCTTACCAAGCAGGAAAACAAGTTGGAGGAAGCTATCACGTGAAGAATATTATGACCACGAGGAGACCACTCGAGCTACTTCATATGGATCTCTTTGGTCCCAACTCCTATAAAAGTCTTGGTGGTAACTCCTTCGATTTGATCATTGTTGATGATTTTTCCAGATTTACATGGGTGTTCTTTCTCGATGACAAATCGCAGGTACAAAAGATCTTCAAGAACTTCGCAAGGAAAGCCCAAAATCAATTTGAAGTGAAGATCAAGAAGGTTCAGAGTGACAACGGAACGGAGTTCAAGAACACAAATGTGGATACCTTTCTTGACAAAGAAGGCATTTCACATGAGTTCTAGGCTACGTACACACCTCAACAAAATGGAGTTGTTGAGAGGAAGAACCGGACTCTTATTGAGATGGCAAGGACAATGCTTGATGAATATAAGACGCCAAAACACTTTTGGGCGGAAGCGGTTGAGACAGCTTGTCACGCTACAAATCGACTCTATCTTCACAAGCTTCTTGGTAAAACGGCATATGAACTACTCACCGGTAACAAACCACAAGTTGGATACTTTCGAGTATTTGGCTCAAAATGTTACATTCTTGATAAGCATCGTTGTTCAAAGTTTGCTCCTAAATTTCATGAAGGTTTTCTACTTGGTTACGGATCGAACTCCCACACCTACCGTGTCTACAACAACATCACTTGAAAAGTTGAAGAGACGGTAGATGTGAAGTTGGATGAGACTAACGGCTCGCAAGTTGAGCAATTGCCAATTGATGTAGGAGATCAAGAACCATTGGAAGCAATCCAAGACTTGTCCATTGGCAAGATTCGACCCGTGGAAGTGAAGGAGAGTACTTTGTCAATTCAAGTGGAAGCCCCAACTTCACGTCAAGGTGAACAACAAGTTGACATGGAGGCATCCACAAGTAGAACACGTCAAGACGAAGGGAATAAGGAAGTGCAACAAGATGATCCACCTCAACCTCCTTCTCCACCTCCACAAGCGAACAATGACAACAACAACGAAGAAGAAGAATAGGATGATGAGGAAGCCTCACCATAACCCAAGCAAAAGCTACCTCGAGTTAGAGAAAGAATTGACAAGAATCATCCCGTCGAACAAATACTTGGAGATATCCAATCCGGGAGAATCACTCGCTCTAAATCTCGTTTAGCTAACTTTTGTGGGCATTACTAATTCATCTCTAGTGTTGAAACTTTTAAGGTAGAAGAAGCTCTCGAGGATCCCGATTGGGTAAATGCAATGCATGAGGAGCTACACAACTTCAAGAGGAATCAAGTTTGAATGTTGGTTGAGAAGCCTAAAGATGAGCAAAACATTATTGGAACCAAATGGGTGTTTCGGAATAAGCAAGATGAATATGGACAAGTTGTATGCAACAAGGCTCGTCTCGTAGCTCAAGGTTACACACAAGTCGAAGGTATGGACTATGGTGAGACCTATGCCCCCGTTGCTAGACTTGAGTCCATTCGCATTTTACATGCTTATGCCAATAACCATGATATCACTCTTTACCAAATGGATATTAAAAGTGCTTTCTAAAATGGAGAAATTGAGGAGGAAGTTTATGTTAAACAACCTCCCAGCTTTGTTAATCCCAAGAAACCTAACCACATTTATAAACTTCATAAAGCTCTTTATGGTCTCAAACAAGCCCCTAGAGCTTGGTACAAATGCTTGACAAAGTTTCTTCTTGAAAAGGGTTTTGAAATTGGGAAAATTGATTCAACCTTGTTTACTAATGTAACACCCCTATGTAATGAGCTACAGTGATCCTTAATGATTATGCTAAGTCACCTTGATTTGCAATGCTTGATAACAGTGGATTCATATCTCATTTCAAATTCCACCACTAAATTCAAATTCAAATTGCAAGCGAAATTTGAAGTTGCACGAAAGTTGCTGCAAAATAGTTCATCATTTAGCAAATATTCCATAACAATTATTTGTTCAAGAAAACAACGTCACCTATTTGCTAAAATGGGCTATAGCATTTAAAACAGTGCTAAAACAACATTTTTAAATGCCTTTCCATTTATGAAAATATTCAAACAAGTTTATTTGCCTCCCAAACTTTTTGTGGCAGTGCCAAATATTGCAAAGTAATTATGTGGCCAAGTCCCATATTTTACAAAATTTATTTGGCAGCTCAAATATTGCAAAACCATCTCTGTAAAAAGAAAACAGAAAAGAAAAAGGGAAAAGGCCTAAACCTACTATGCTTGTGGGCTTAAGTGGCTACAGTGGGCAGGCCTAGCCCATCAGCGCCGTCGTCGTCTCCCTCCTCCCCGTGTCAGCTCACGCGCGCGCGCCCGACGCCGACGCCGTCGCCACCGAGCCAGGTCGCCGCCCCGCGCCGCTACAACGCCGTGGAGGGGGATAAGAATGTCGCGCTGGCCTCGGGGACTTGCGCCCATCCTCATCTCCTCCTCCCACGCGCTCTCCCGCTCGCTCTCCTCCTCACCGAGCGCCGCCGTCTCCATGGCCGAGCCATCCGCGTAGCCACCGCCATCCCCGCGCCCTTGCGTCGTGTCCATGAGGGCCGCCGCCGTCTGTTACTTCCTCTACGCTAACGAACGCAAGCCGAGGAGCCCCACAGCGCCGGATCGCGTCGTCTTCTTCCTCTACGGCCGCCAGCGATCTCTGACGAATCCGACGCTGTCTGCTGCTCCTGAACCTCGCCGAGCCTTTCTTGAGCTCCACGGTGAGCACCCGCATCGAACCCCTCACTCCCCTGCCCTTCTCCGTCCCCGTAGCTCGCCCCGCCGTAGTGGCCGTACTCGCCGCCGCCGCCATGCTCGCCGTCGTAGCCACAACAGCCGCAGCTCGCGCCCGAGCTTCGTCCCGAGCTCCTGGTGCTCCCAGGGAGCCAACGCCACCCCCAGCTCCTCTCCCCGTGCCCTCTGTCGTCGGTCCCGTGCTCGCCCGATTCCGACCGCCGCCCGCCTTGGATGTTCCGGTCGACTCCGGCCACCTCAGCCCCTGCTGCTGCCACCGTTGGATGCGGCTTCGAACGCCCGTTCGAACGTGCCAAGCCGCGTGCCAAATGGTCGCCGGAGGCCGATTTCCGACGCCTCCCATGGCCCTCCGCCGCGTTTGAGGTCGCCGGCGTTTAGTCGCCGGCCGCCGCTGACTTGGCGTCGCCTGGGGCCCACCCTGATACACTGCCAGTGGGTCCCAGGGGCCCCGTTGACTGGGTTGACCTTGTCAACTCTCCTGACTGGGCAATCCCAGTCACTGACAGGCGGGCCCCACTTCGCTAATTAATTGCGGTTAGGATTAATCACTAATTAGTTTAACTAATAAGTCACTGACATAGGGCCCCACCTCCTAATTAAACCAAATTAGTTAAACTAATCCATTGGTTAGACCTACAGTGTATGACATGTGGGCCCGGCCCACTGTTCATTTGGATAAGACCCTGCTGAGTCAGCAGCTGGGCCCCACCAGCCAGCCTCTGCTGACTGGGCAGTTGACCCAGTCAACTGGGGCCCACTGTCAGCCTCTGGTGCACTGCTGGGTGCACTAGACCGGGTGCACTTAGCATTTTACTGTTCTGGATAATTCGAATTTAATAATTACAAATAATTCCAGAAATTCCAGAAAATGATTAAAACTTTGAAAAATCATATAAAATAAACCGTAACTTGGATGAAAATAATTTATATATGAAAAATGATCAGAAAAATAAGACGAATCCGAATATGCCCTCCATGTAGCTGTCACAAGCCTCCAACACTGCAAACATGGAACCTTCCCCTCTGGTTCATCTGGCTGACAGATGCCTAAAACCAGGAAAATAGTCCCAGATATTTTCCCACCCCGTTTGCAACGTGTAGCACTGCGTTAGGTCACCCCCAGCACAGCATAATGCCATGTCATGCATCTGTGTTGCATTTGTTTGCTTTATATTTATTGTTTCTTCCCACTCTTCTCTCCGGTAGACCCCGAGACCGACGCTGCCCCCGAGTACGACTACGTCGTCGACGACCCCTCTTTCACCACAGAGCTTCCAGGCAAGCAAAACCCCCTTGATCATTTCAATATCGCCCAGTTCTTTCTCTCCCCTGCTTGCATTAGAAATTGCTACTGTTGACCGATATCTCCTATTCTGATGCATAGCCTGTTTTTGTAACTATTGTTGATACCTTACCTGCTAACCTAAATGCTTAGTATAGTCTGACTAGTGATCCATCAGTGACCCCGCACCCTGGTCCGTGTTGCTATGCTTAGCTTCTGGATGCTCGATCAGTGTGATCGACGTGCAGAGACCGACACATCACCGCACACCCCTTTAATTGTACGACTCTGCAGAGCTACTATCGAGTGCCAAGGGTGATACCTCCTACCTCACTCCTGATGATATCTCTGTAGCGTAGCTAGTCGGTTGTAGGTTATCGAGGGTGATTCCTCTTTCATCACCTCCGATGATGCCTCTGTCGTGCAACCCCTCAAGCATGAACCCATCGAGGGTGGTTCCTCTAAGTTCACCTTGACGGATACATCGAGTGGGAATCCATCGAGGATGATTCCTCATATTTCCCCCTTGATGTATGGACACACGGATACCCTGTATTTAACTTAGTCCCTTGCTGAAGTCGGGTCGACCCAGAGGGCTACCCGCGAGAGATGAGAAGTCGGGTTGACCGTGAGGTTACCTGCAAGATAATTATGAGGCACGGCTGGGCAGGCAGACCGCCCCAGGAGAGGGGTGGATGGGCCTGTCCCTTGCCGTAAGTCCTCGAGACGGGGCGACAGGGTCACTGATCGTCACCGCGAGCTCCCAATGTACTAATGGGTTTGGATATGTGATCTGAGTTGGCCTCTGGCCTTTTCGCACTAACCACCATGCGGGAATAGTATGGGCACTCGGCGTCGTATGTTTCAGTTGAAGTTCTTCAGAGGTCAGCAACTGAGCGGCGCACGCCCGGGTGGACCACGAAAGCCTGCGTGTGTATACAGGGGCTAGGTCTGGTCCTAGCCGCGTTCGCAACGTGCAGGAGTGCAAAGGGCGACGGGCCCAAGACCCCTGAGTGCTTAGGGTGTAGGCCAGCGTGTTGGCCTCTCTGCTGAGCCTAGGTAGGGCTACGACGTGTCGATCAGCCGAGGCTGGGCATGACCCGAGTAAGTATGTCCGGCCAGAGTTAATTGAGCGTGTTGGGTAAGTTGGTGCACCCCTGCAGGGAAGTATATCTATTCGAATAGCCGTGTCCACAGTAACGGACGCTCGGAGAGTATCCCGATCTACTACAATTAGAACTGGATACTCGAGAACTTAATAATATGTTAGCTCCGGGATCGCTTTCTCGCAGGGAGTCGAGGAAGGATCTCTGGGCGTTGCTACTACTTACTTACTACTGTATTAATAGGCTAATCTGCACTCTTCTAATGCTGCAAGACGCTGCAAGATGCTAGTCTTCGATAGGCTAGGCCTTCCCCTCTATTCTGGCATTTCTGCAGTATAGTCCACAAATACAGCCCCTTTCCTTTGATACCGACACATACTTAGCATAGATCTAATGTAAGTCTTGCGAGTACTTTGGATGAGTACTCATGGTTGCTTTGCTACCTCTTTTTCCCCATACCCGATTGCTGCGATCAGATGACGGATCCCATGAGCCAGCTAACCCCGTCGACGACTACTACTACCACGACGGAGCCTACTACTACGTGGAGAACGCCGACCAGGAGTAGTTTCAGAGGCTCCCAGGTAGGAGGCCTGCTCCTTTTCGATCTAGACGTTGTTGTTTTGCTCAGCCTTCTTAAGGCAACCTTTGTTTAATTATGTCTGTACTCAAATACTGATGCTTCCGCTGACTCTTGTGTAACTCGAGCTTATGTATTCGAGCCCTCGAGGCCCCTGGCTTGTAATATAAAGCTTGTATGACTTTTATATGTGTCTAGAGTTGTGTTGTGATATCTTCCTGTGAGTCTCTGATCTTGATCGTGTGCATTTGCGTGTATGATTAGTGCACGATTGAGTCGGGGGCGGCACAAGTTGGTCTCAGAGCCAACTGCCTGTAGGTAGCCCCCTTTCCAACTCCTTGGCCGAAGTTGAGTCTAGTCTTTGAAAAACTGTTTTGCTAACCTTGTTGTGTGGCTTACGGGCCCACAACACCAATGGATGGGATTAGGATCTTTTATTCCTCTTCTTTACTCTGGGTTTCTGATCTCTCTTCTAATCAGGTTCAATATTTAACTAACTCTAACACTAGGTTCTCGTGATCACATCAACCCGGAGAGCTGGATTATCTGCAACTACTTCTTTGAATATATGATATACGATTCGCACACTGTCATTTGACATCATTGAACTCTTTGTTTCAGATGCGTCCCGCACCGCAGCTCGTATGCCAAACTATGGCTGTTGATGCGATTGGATTCCCTGCCATTCTGGTCAACCTCTTGACCAGGCTGGGATATCGCTGGTACCCTGAGTACACTGTTTACGAGGACTACCGCGAGTTCAACCAGGAGCAGTACCGCGCTGTGGTTCAAATCTTTGATCGGCAGCATAACTCCATCACTGAGTTGCACACCTTTCATGGTATTGGAGTGACTGTTGACATGGCAGTCCATGATGCTGCCTATGCTGCTATTGCACATCTCCGTGGAGAGCACACCCGCTTGGAGGAGACTGGGTTCAGATACATCCCGTATGCCCCTGCTGGGGATGAGAGTGTATACTACACTGCTGTCTGTACCCCTTACGTGCCACGTTGTTATGACCCGTAGGTTTTGGTCCAGTACACTGAGACTCTGGATCGCATTACCCGAGCTCCTGCTGTCGAGTTGTGTGCCACTCGTGCTCGTCTTTACGATGCTCTGACATAGTTGCTGCCAGCAGTCAATGCAGGGATGCATCCTGAGTACATCCTTTAACCGTGCAGGACAGAGATGCCACCAGGTCTTGAGTGGCCCGCCGTTGGAGTTCATACTTCTCCACGTGGTTCTCTTCTTCCAGTTCGGGACCAGTTCTACACCAGAGTATTCACGGAGCACAGGATCCTTTTATCGAGGGCACCCTGCGTCGTCACTTGCAGCTGCCTGGCTTCAGTGGTTTTCTCCGACGTTGATGTAGCTATCGCTATGTCCCGTTGTTGTATCCCTCCACCGCGTGCCTGCATGCCGCCTAGATGTCTAGCTTTCCTTTCTGTTCATGTAACTCTGGCTTGTAACTGACTCTATGTATGGATCTGTATGTCATGTTGACTAACTGTGTTGTATCTATTGCACTTACTTTGTTGTGCGTGTTACTTCATGGTTGATTCTATACATCTGCAATTGCTCATTGCTAAACTACCCCTGTTGGATTTTAACAGGATGGTTAGACCAGCCGGTCAT
Organism: Elymus sibiricus; assembly: GCA_039707655.1. Lineage (NCBI taxonomy): Eukaryota > Viridiplantae > Streptophyta > Magnoliopsida > Poales > Poaceae > Elymus > Elymus sibiricus. The sequence continues at coordinate 206,003,196 of CM077668.1, forward strand.
GGTCGTGGCCGTGGTGCCAACAATCCACCACCGCCCGACTATATGGCTGGAATGATGCAACAGTTTGAGCTGAATCGTCAATTCATGCAAGGGATTATGGATCAGTTTCCTCGTCCAAATGCTAACCAGCAGCCAGCCTCAATAACCTTGCAAGACTTTGTGCACCTCAACCCAACTGTCTTCCGCAACTCAATTCAGCCACTTGATGCTGATGACTGGCTCCGCGACATCACGTATGAGATGGAGTCTGCTAATGTAGCCCCTGCCAGCTATGTCACTTTCGCGTCCTACTTTCTGAAGGGACCCGTAGCTCAATGGTGGGACAATCACAGTCGTACCCTAGCAGTTGGGACAATCATCACCTGGCTGGAGTTCCAGGCTGCTTTCCGTGTCCGCTACATTCCTCAAGGAGTCATGGACCGGAAGAAACGTGAGTTCCGCAACCTCACTCAGGGCAGCAAGACTGTGGAAGTTTACCAGCGGGAGTTTCTTGAATTATCCCGCTATGCCGAAGAAGATATCGCTATTGATGCCCGGAGATAGGAGAAGTTCCATGAAGGGCTCAACCCTGATATGAAGCTAGCACTCCTTGTCCAAGACTTCGCCGACTTCGCCACCTTGGTGAATAAGGCCATTCAGGTCGAGACTGGTCTGAAGGATCACAAGGACGCGCTCAAGCGCACCCGTGACGCAGGCTCATCTTTGGGCTCGTCTTCGCACAAGCGCCGTATTTGAATTCCTGATAGCATGTACCGTCCGAGTGTTCCTGCACCAAGGCCATCCTATGCTGCACCTCGTCTGCCTCCTCCACCGCCCAGACAGCCAAGACCTCAAGCTCCACTGCTTCGAGCTCCTGCTCCCCGTCCCAATGACGGTTTGTGCTTCACATGTGGACATCCAGGTCATCGTGCCAAAGACTGTCGTCAGAATCAGAATCAGTTGGCACTTCCATCTGCTGGCCGTGGAAATGGTCGTGGCAACAATCAACCTCGCAACATCAATGCCAGACCTTCTTATGGTCGTGGTCAGGCTTATCATGTTAATATGGCTGAAGCTGAAGACCAACCAGCTACTGTGATGGGTACTCTTGTTAATTCAGTACCAGCTTCTGTTTTATTTGATTCAGGAGCATCACATTCTTTCATATCCAAAGATTTTGCATGCATGCATGGCATTAAATATGAAAAGTTGCACGATCCGTTAGTGGTAAACACTCCCGCGGGCCAATGCCAAGCCTCCATGTTCAGCCCCAATGTCACCATTGAAATTGAAGGGTTGGAATTCCATGCGTTTCCCATTATTTTGAAGTCTTAAAAAATCGACCTCATACTGGGTATGGATTGGTTGAAGGCTCATACCGCCTCAATCCATTGTGCCACCAAAGTCGTTCAACTCCTGCAAACCTCGGGTAAGAGTGTAAACTACCATGCTCATCTCATTCAAAATGCCGAAGCCCAGATTTATGCATTGAACGCATTGAACACTTCACCCCTTGAGGGAATCGAAAAAGTTCCAGTCGTTCGCGACTTCCAAGATGTCTTTCCGGAAGAACTTCCAGGAGTACCCCCTGTTAGAGTTGTCGAGTTTGTCATCGACTTGAAACCGGGCACTACTCCTATTGCGAAGCGTCCCTATAAGATGCCACCACATGAACTCCTTGAACTTAAGGAGGAAATCGACAAATCACTTCGCAAGGGATTCATTCATTCAAGTTCCTCTGCTTGGGGAGCACCCTCTCTCTTTGTCAAGAAGAAAGATGGTACGAATCGGTTGGTCCAAGATTACCGACCTATTAACCAGGCAACCATTCAGAATAAGTATCCGCTTCCTCGGATCAACGACTTGTATGATCAACTTGCTGGATCCTCAGTATTCTCTAAACTTGACTGGAGGTTGGGTTACCATCAGATCCGAGTTCGTGAAGAGGATATTCCAAAGACCGCTTTCGTTACTCGCTATGGCTCATATGAGTACACCATCATGTCTTTCAGCTTAACCAATGCTCCAACAACGTTCTCCCGATTGATGAATTATATCTTCATGGATTACCTTGACAAGTTCTTCGTGGTTTATCTGGATGATATCCTGGAATAACCCAAGAATAAAGAAGAACATGCTGAACATCTTCGTCTTGTTATAGAAAAGCTTCGAGAGCATTAGCTATATGCCAAATATTCCAAGTGTGAATTCTGGTTATCTGAAGTGACCTATCTTGGTCATGTGATTTCCAAGGATGGTATTGCTGTCAACCCAGAGCGAGTTCAGGCTATTCTTGACTAGACTCCCTCGAAGAATGTCAAGCAAGTGTGAAGTTTTCTCGGACTCGCAAGCTATTGCCGCCGTTTTGTCGAGAACTTTTCCAACATTGCCAAGCCTCTGACTAATCTGCTTCACAAAGGCGTTAAGTTCGAGTGGACAGATAAATGTCAGGAAAGTTTCCAGACTCTCAAGGACAAGCTGACTTCTGCACCAGTGCTTGCTCCTTCGGATTCTCGCAAGGAATTCGTCATTTATTGCGATGCGTCTTGTCAAGGATTAGGTTGTATCCTAATGCAAGAGCGCAAGGTGATTGCTTATTCCTCACGATAACTGCGTCCTCATGAAGAGAACTACCCAGTTCATGATCTCGAACTTGCTGCAGTTATATATGCGCTGAAGTTGTGGCGACATTACCTTCTTGGCAACCGTTGCGAGATCTACACTGATCATCAAAGTCTGAAGTATTTGTTTACTCAGCCGGATCTGAATCTCCGTCAGCAATGATGGATGGAAACAATTATAGACTATGACTGCGGTATTACATATACCCTTGGTAAAGCTAATGTCATGGCCGATGCTTTGAGTCGCAAGTCTTATTGCAACAATCTCATGGTTCAGTGAGCTCAACCCCTTCTTTATGAAGAACTTCGCAAGTTGAACCTCCACATTGTTCCACAGGGTTTTCTCAATACCCTTGTCTTGGAACCAACTCTTGAGAAAGCTATTAAGTCAGCGCAAGCAAAAGACACTGAAGTTGATCAGATGAAAAGGGATCTTGCCTTTAAAAAGGCCAGAGATTTCTCGCTTGCTGAAGATGGAACCTTGTACTTTAGAGATCGCCTTGTGGTACCCCGGTTCGAACTTATGACAAGCAAAGTTATGAAGGAGGCACATGATACACCACTGTCTATTCATCCGGGTAGTACCAAGATGTATCATGACATTCGTCAAAGGTACTGGTGGTCTAAAATGAAGCAAGACATTGCTTGCTATGTTGCTCAATGTGACGTTTGCCGTCGCGTCAAAGCCGAACATCAAAAACCTGCTGGACTCCTGCAACCACTTCCTATTCCCCTATGGAAATGGGACAAGGTTCAAATGGATCTCATCACTGGCCTTCCCAAATCACAAAAGGGCCACGATGCTATTCTTGTCATCGTTGACCAATTCTCCAAAGTTGCACATTTTCTGCCAGAGATGATCACTGCTAGTCAGTTAGTAGATTTGTATATCTCCAGAATTGTGACACTCCACAGTATTTCAAAGGAGATCAGTTCAGACCGTGGCAGCCTCTTCACTTCAAAGTTCTGGGCAAGTTTTCAAGAAGCTATGGGAACTCATATAATCTGGAGCACAGCTTATCACCCACAGTCCCAAGGTCAAGTTGAGCGAGTTAACCAAATACTTGAAGATATGCTGCGAGCTTGTGTCATCACATTTGGCAAGAAGTGGGAAGAATCTCTCCCGTATGCTGAATTCTCATACAATAACAGCTATCAATCTAGTTTGAAGATGGCACCCTTTGAATTACTATATGGACGTAAGTGCTGAACCCCTCTGAATTGGTGAGAAACTGGGGAACGGCCGCTCATTGGTCTGGATATTATCCAACAAGCTGAAGAGCAAGTCCATACTGTCTAGGAAAATCTCAAGGCGGCCCAGTCCCGCTAGAAGAGCAATTATGATCATAAACATTGGGGATCGACCTATCAACCTGGTGAGCAAGCTTATTTGCGTATCAATCCTTTGAAGGGCACTCACTGTTTTGGAATCAAGGGCAAGTTAGCTCCTCGCTACATTGGTCCCTTCCGCATCCTCGCTAGACGTGGATGGGTGGCTAATAAATTGGAGTTGCCATCGCAGTTCTCTCACATCCACGATGTCTTCCATGTGTCGCAACTTTGTCGTTGCTTCAAGGATCCGCACCGTGCAGTGGATCATGAGCTGCTCGAATTGCAAGATGATCTGTCTTATAAAGAGCATCCAATCCGCATTCTTGATCAAGCTGAACGTCGAACCTGCCAGAAGGCAACCAAGTTCCTTAAAGTGCGGTGGTCGAATCATATTGAAGATGAAGCCACTTGGGAACGTGAGGATCGTCTTCACGAAGAATACCTCGATCTTTTCCCTTCTAACTCTTAATTCTCGGGACGAGAATTTCTTCTAGAGGAGGAGAATTGTAACACCCCCTATGTAATGAGCTACACTGATCCTTAATGATTATGCTAAGTCACCTTGATTTGCAATGCTTGATCACAGTGGATTCATATCTCATTTCAAATTCCACCACTGAATTCAAATTCAAATTGCAAGTGAACTTTGAAGTTGCACAAAAGTTGCTGCAAAATAGTTCATCATTTAGCAAATATTCCATAACAATTATTTGTTCAGGAAAACAATGTCACCTATTTGCTAAAATGGGCTATAACATTTAAAATAGTGCCAAAACAACATTTTTAAATGCCTTTCCATTTATGAAAAAATTCAAACAAGTTCATTTGCCTCCCAAACTTTTTGTGGCAGTGCCAAATATTGCAAAGTAATTATGTGGCCAAGTCCCATATTTTACAAAATTTATTTGGCAGCTCAAATATTGCAAAACCTTCTCTGTAAAAAGAAAACAGAAAAGAAAAAGGGAAAAGGCCTAAACCTACTGTGCTTGTGGGCTTAAGTGGCTACAGTGGGCAGGCCCAGCCCATCAGCGCCGACACAGTCACCACCAAGCCAGGTTGCTGCCCCACGCCGCTACAGCACCGTGGATGGGGATAAGAACGCTGCGCTGGCCTCAGGGACTCGTGCCCATCCTCATCTCCTCCTCCCACGCGCTCTCCCGCTCGCTCTCCTCCACACCGAGCGACACCGTCGCCATGGCCGAGCCATCCGCGTAGCCACCGCCGCCCCCACGCCCTTCTGCCGTGTCCAGGAGGGCCACCACCATCTGCTACTTCCTCCACGGCAACGAACACGAGCCGAGAAGCCCCACAGCGCCGGATCGCGTCTTTTTCTTCCTCTACGGCCGCCGGTGATCTCCGACGAATCCGACACCGTCTGCTGCTCCCGAACCTCGCCGAGCCTTTCTTGAACTCCACGGTGAGCACCCGCATCGAACCCCTCACTCCCCTGCCCTTCTCCGTCCCCGTAGCTCGCCCCGCCGTAGTGGCCGTACTCGCCACCGCCGCCATGCTCGTCGTCACAGCCACAACAGCCACAGCTTGCGCCCGAGCTTCATCCCGAGCTCCTGGTGCTCCCAGGGAGCCAACGCCACCCCCAGCTCCTCTCCCCATGCCCTCTATCGTCGGTCCCGTGCTTGCCCGATTCCGGCCGCCGTCCACCGTGGATGTTCCGGTCGACTCCAGCCACCTCAGCCCCTGCCGCTGCCACCGTTGGACGCGGCTTCGAACACCCGTTCGAACGCGCCAACCCGCCCGCCAAATGGTCGCCGGAGGGTGATTTCTGACGCCTCCCGTGGCCCTCCGCCGCGTTTGAGATCACCGGCGTTTAGTCGCCGGCCGCCACTGACCTGGCGTCGCCTGGGGCCCACCCTGGGACACTGCCAGTGGGTCCCAGGGGCCCCGTTGACCGGGTTGACCTGGTCAACTCTGCTGACAGGCGGGCCCCACTTCGTTAATTAACTACGGTTAGGATTAATCACTAATTAGTTTAACTAATAAGTCACTGACATAGGGCCCCACCTCCTAATTAAACCAAATTAGTTAAACTAATCCACTGGTTAGACCTACAGTGTATGACATGTGGGCCCGGCCCACTATTCATTTGGATAAGGCCCTGCTGAGTCAGCAGCTGGGCCCCACCAGTCAGCCTCTACTGACTGGACAGTTGACCCAGTCAACTGGGGCCCACTGTCAGCCTCTGGTGCACTGCTGGGTGCACTGGACCGGGTGCACTTAGCACTTTACTGTTCTGGCTAATTCAAATTTAATAATTAAAAATAATTCTAGAAATTCCAGAAAATGATTAAAACTTTGAAAAATCATATAAAATAATCCGTAACTCGGATGAAAATAATTTATATATGAAAAATGATCAGAAAAATAAGACGAATCCGAATATGCCCTCCATGTAGCTGTCACAAGCCTCCAACACTGCAAACATGGAACCTTCCCCTCCGGTTCATCTGTTTGACACATGCCTAAAACCGGGAAAATATTCCCAGATAGTTTCCCGCCCCGTCTACAACGTGTAGCACTGCGTTAGGTCACCCCCATCACAGCATAATGCCATGTCATGCATCTGTGTTGCATTTGTTTGCTTTATATTTATTGTTTCTTCCCCTTCCTCTCTCCGGTAGACCCCGAGACCGGCGCTGCCCCCGAGCACGACTACAACGTCGACGACCCCTCTTTCACCACAGAGCTTCCAGGCAAGCAAAACCCCCTTGATCATTTCAATATCGCCCAGTTCTTTTCTCTCCCCTGCTAGCATTAGAATTTGCTACTGTTGACCGATATCTCCTATTCTGATGCATAGCCTATTTTTGTAACTATTGTTGATACCTTACCTGCTATCCTAAATGCTTAGTATAGTCTGACTAGTGATCCATCAGTGACCCCGCACCCTGGTCCATGTTGCTATGCTTAGCTTCCGGATGCTCGATCAGTGTGATCGACGTGCAGAGACCGACACATCACCTCACACCCCTTTAATTGTACGACTCTACAGAGCTACTATCGAGTGCCGAGGGTGATACCTCCTACCTCACTCCTGATGATATCTCTGTAGCATAGATAGTCGATTGTAGGTTATCGAGGGTGATTTCTCTTTCACCACCTCCGATGATGCCTCTGTCGTGCAACCCCTCAAGCGTGAACCCATCGAGGGTGATTCCTCTAAGTTCACCTTGACAGATACATCGAGTGGGAATCCATCGAGGGTGATTCCTCAGATTTCCCCCTTGAAGTATGGACACACGGATACCATGTATTTAACTCAGTCCCTTGTTGAAGTCGGGTCGACCCCGAGGGGTACCCGCGAGAGATGAGAAGTCGGGTTGACCGTGAGGGTACCCGCGAGATAATTACGAGGCACGGTCGGGCAGGCAGACCACCCCAGGAGAGGGGTGGATGGGCCTGGCCCTTGCCGTAAGTCCTCGAGACGGGGCGACAGGGTCACTGATAGTCACCGCGAGCTCCCAATGCACTAATGGGTTTGGATATGTGATATGAGTAGGCCTCTGGCCTTTTCGCACTAACCACCATGCGGGAATAGTATGGGCACACGGCGTCGTATATTTCAGCCGAAGTTCTTCAGACGTCAGCAACTGAGCGGTGCGCGCCCGGGTGGACCGTGAAAGCCTGCGTGTGTATACAGGGGCTAGGTCTGGTCCCGGCCGCATTCGCAACACGTAGGAGTGCAAAGGGCGATGGGCCCAAGACCCCTGAGCGCTTAGGGTGTAGACCAGTGTGCTGGCCTCTCTGCTGAGCCTAGTTAGGGCTACGGCGTGTCGATCAGCCGAGGCCAGGCATGACCCGAGTAAGTGTGTCCGGCCAGAGTTAATCGAGCGTGTTGGGTAAGTTGGTGCACCCCTGCAGGGAAGTATATCTATTCGAATAGCCGTGTCCACGGTAACGGACGCTCGGAGAGTATCCTGATCTTCTACAATTAGAACTGGATACTCAAGAACTTAATAATATGTTAGCTCCGGGATCGCTTTCTCACAGAGAGTCGCGGAAGGATCTCTGGGCGTTGCTAGTACTTACTTACTATTGTATTAATAGGCTAATCTGCACTCTTCTAATGCTGCAAGACGCTGCAAGATGCTAGTCTTTGATAGGCTAGGCCTTCCCCTCTATTCTGGCATTTCTGCAGTATAGTCCACAGATACAGCCCCTTTCCTTTGATACCGACACATACTTAGCATAGATCTGATGTAAGTCTTGCGAGCACTTTGGATGAGTACTCACGGTTGCTTTGCTACCTCTTTTTCCCCATACCCGATTGCTGCGATCAGATGACGGATCCCAGGAGCCAGCTGACCCCGTCGACGACTACTACTACCACGACAGAGCCAGCTACTATGTGGAGACCGCCGACCAGGAGTAGTTTCGGAGGCTCCCAGACAGGAGGCCTGTGCCTTTTCCATCTAGACGTCATTGTTTTGCTCAGCCTTCTTAAGGCAACCTTTGTTTAATTATGTCTGTACTCAGATACTAATGCTTCCGCTGACTCTTGTGTAACTCGAGCTTATGTATTCGAGCCCTCGAGGCCCCTGGCTTGTAATATAAAGCTTGTATGACTTTTATATGTGTTTAGAGTTGTGTTGTGATATCTTCCCATGAGTCTCTGATCTTGATCGTGTGCGTTTGCCTGTATGATTAGTGCACTATTGAGTCGGGGGCGTCACAACTAAGAAGGTTAATGGAGAACTATTTGTATGCCAAATTTATGTTTATGACATTATCTTTGGATCTACTAACCCCTCTTTTAGTGAAAAGTTTGGAAGGTTGATGTCGAAAAGTATGAGATGTCTATGATGTGTGAACTCAAATTCTTTCTTGGTTTGCAAATCAACCAAACTAAGGAGGGTACCTTTGTTTCTCAAACAAAGTATACCAAGGACTTGTTTAAGAAGTTCAACATGCAAGAAAGTAAAGGTATGAAAACTCCAATGCCCACAAGTGGACATCTTGACTTGACTAAGGATGGCAAACCGGTTGATCAAAAGGTTTATTGATCTATGATTGGTTCATTACTATATCTATGTGCCTCCTGTCCCGACATTATGCTAAGTGTGTGCATGTGTGCATGATACCAAGCGGCTCCGAAAGAGTGTCACCTTAAGGCTGTGAAAAGAATTGTGAGATACTTGTTAGATACACCAAACTTTGGCATTTGGTATCCCAAAGGATCTTCCTTTGATCTTGTTGGCTATTCCGATTCGGACTATGCCGGAGACAAGGTTGATAAAAAATCCACTTCGGGTACATGTCAATTTCTTGGTAGATCTCTTGTGTCTTGGTCCTCCAAGAAACAAAACTCAGTATCTCTATCTACAGCTGAAGCAGAATACATTGCCGCGGGATCATGTTGTGCTCAATTACTATGGATGACACAAACTCTTAAAGACTATGGTGTGCATGTGAGACATGTACCATTACTATGTGACAATGAGAGTGCTATTAAGATTGCACACAATCCCGTGCAACATTCCCGAACTAAGCATATTGAGGTTCGTCACCATTTCATTCGAGATCATGTTGATAAAGGTGATATTGACCTCAAACATGTTCGTACCGACAAGCAATTGGTGGATATCTTCACCAAACCTCTTGATGAGAAGGTATTTTGTCACTTGAGCAATGAGTTGAACATCATTTATGCTTCAAACTTGATCTAGCAACTCACTTGGGTGCATAAAAGGGCATGAGCATTCTTGACTAATCCATGATACTTCCATGATCATATTATATCTTGGACACTTTGCTCCCTTGTATTGTATCTAACCTTTTGTAGGTACTTGGACAAGCTACATGTCACAAGATTGCATCTCACTCTTATCTTGAGCAATCTTGTATGAACCAAGTATCAACAATCCTTGGTGGGACAAGGAACAAGACAACTCAAACATATCCTTTGACAACATTTGAGTCTATACCTCATTCTTGTCATTTTGGATACATATGTTGTTCCTTGTAAATCTAACCCATGTAGGAAGATGAACTACAAATGATAGGATTGCTCCCAACTTCATCCATGAGCATCCACCTCAAGTTCAACTACATGATGGACATCACCACCAAAACCCCAATGTAAGTTCTCACATCTTAGAGAAGCTTTACTCAAAGTCATGAGCTAAAGCAACTCAACAAGATGTGAATACATTGAAATGCATAAACGAAATGGCAACCCCATTTTGAGCTTAACAATGCGTATGACCTATGATCAAGTGTTCTCACTTGACTCCTAAGACAACATACTCTAACATAGGTGACCTAGTCACCAACCACTCTAGATGAAGTTCCCAAGTGTTTCTTTTGTGATTCTCTTCTTGCTAGAGTGTTTCTTTTTAAAAAAAAACTTCATCTAGATGTTTCCTTGTTGCTGTATTTCTTTCTTTTCTGTGCTAGTTTTGTAGTTAATTCATTGCAAATTCTTGCTAGAATTCCTTTGCCTAGTGAGCTGAGTTGTCAAAATCTTCCATTAGCACCAGACTCGTTCACACCGAATTGAATCAACTCAAAGTCACCGACTTTGCTGCATAAAGGAATTTTCTCTCAAATATTTGTTGAGTTTTTTGCTCCAGCTCCACTCAATGATTCTTACTCTCTACTTGCATCTGGAACTACACTTTGGCTAGATGTATTTCTCAAGGACCAAACCCACTTAACCAATAACCTTGAAGTATCCCTTCTTGAAAATTGATGTCAAAGGGGGAGAGAGATCTACATCAAATCTCATCACCACAAGCTCTTCCTTGTCAAAGGGGGAGAGAGAGATATGCACCTTACAAGAGGAGAGAATGCTACATGTTTCTAAGAGGGGAGAAACATGATCTATTTTTCTAGTTGCTCTAGTTTTCTCACCCTACCTACTCCCAATATCCGATGTCAGATTCAGGGGGAGTGGAAGTTCTTTTAAGGGGAGACAACTATTTTCTTTTGGGGACAAGTCTGCTTCTGATAGAAGTATTCTCTTAGTAATACTCTCTTCTACATGTCATCCTAATCTTGGTTTCTTGTTGATCTTGTGTCCTTTCTTGGAGAAGTTATCTTGTGTTATCTCACCCTATTTTCTCAAGTGTATTTCTTCAGGTATAGGATCAAGAACCTCAAGGTAAGTATGTGCATCATACTCATGTACATGATGACTTCTTGCTTTTGCACATATTGTTTGCAAGAAGCTGGTCATGAACATGTGGGTACTTCAATTTCATTTCTGTTGCTCTAATGCATATAGCCAAGATACATGTTACATGTGTATTTCCTTCACTTTGTGCTTCTACTTTCCATGAGCTATCATCTTTTACTAGCTGCACATCTTTAGGGGGAGCTCATACATGTTACATGTTTCCTTCAAAGCTTTCATACAATCTTCTGTTACATCTTTATTTGATGCTTTGATGTATGTTGTCATCAATTACCAAAAAGGGGGAGATTGAAAGCACATTTGCTCCCTTGGTGGTTTTGGTAATTCATGCAAACATACATGTTGTTGGACTAATGCTTTTATCTAGTATATTTCAGATAAGTTCAACAATGGCATGGCAAGGACAAGAAGATGTGGAATCCCTCAAAATGCTAAGGACAAAGATTGGCAAAGCTCCAAGACTCTTCATTTTCATTTTAGTGATCCAAGATCACATAGAGTCCATAGGAAAGCCAAAACTATTAAAAGGGGATGAGGTTTTGATTATGACTCAATTGCTCAAATGCTTAGTGATATTGCTCAAAAACTCTCAAATACTTCTCCACTCCATTCCTATCCAAAATCCTAAAAGTTGATCTCGGCCCCACCGAAACATTCTTATCTGGACCCACCGAGATTGCTATTCACTATGCCACATGCCAAACTCTAACAGATAGGTGCAACCAAAATGGTTCTCGGTCCCACTGAGACGGCTTGACCAACTTGCTGTAATGTTGTTACTTCACTTCGGAATTTCTGAGATGAAATTTTCTGTCTCACCAAAACCTGGTCTTGCCCTAGCCATTGCAGTTTGGTATCACCGAGATGTTTTGATCGACCCCACTGAAAAGCCTAACGTTCATGTCTTTTACACTAGTCGGTGTCACCGAGATTTTCATGTCGGTGTCACCGAGTTTGGTCAAAGACTTGTAACGGTTGGATTTTAGGTGAAGGCTATATATACCCCTCCACCACCCTCTTACCAAGTAAGAGAGCCATCAGAACATGCCTACACTTCCACCTGCCCCAGTGCTAAAAACCAAGGATCAGATACAACATCTTCTTCAAGCCACTCAGAGGATTGAGAAGAGTTTGGCTGACATGGTTGCAAACCAAAAGAGCCTGGAGACTATCATTTGAAGCACAAGAGCAAGGAGTTCATCATCAACACACCATTTGTTACCTTTTGGAGACTGGTGTCTCCTAGATTGGTTAGGTGTCACTTGGGAGCCTCCAAGATCATGTGGAGTTGAACCAAGGAGTTTGTAAGGGTAAGGGGATCACCTAATTCGTGAAGATCTACCCCGAGTGAGGCTAGTCCTTCATGGACGGAAGCCATGGTGGAATAGGCAAGGTTGCTTCTTCGTGGACCCTTCGTGGGTGGAGCCCTCCGTGGACTTGCGCAACCGTTACCCTCCGTGGGTTGAAGCCTCCATCAACGTGGACGTACGATAGCACCACCTATCGGAACCATGCCAAAAACCACCGTGTCTTCATTGCATTTGATCTTCTACTCTCTACCCCATTACCTTCCGTACACTTGCATGCTTTACTATTTCCGCTGCTCAATCTCTATATATGCATGTGTAGGAAGTCTTGGTGATACCTTAACTTGTGCCAAAATCTGCTTAAATCTCAAGAGAACTAAAAACTGCTACTTTGGTTGGTTAAGAGTCTATTCAACCCCCCCTCTAGACCTATCTCCTCGACCCTACAATGTTGATTGTTTTTTGAGATTGAATTCCCGACCAAGTCAATGTGTCATTCCTAGCGAGTCCTGGTACTATGCGCATTGTCAGGACTCATGAGCTGTGTGGAGAGGATGAAGTGGGAGAATCCACTAAATACGGGTCTTGCAAAGGGATATGAGCAGTCCGTTCTGACTTGTAATAGATAAGATGATTGCAAAAAACACCAGTTCGTCCAATGCAATCAGTTCGTACATGATTGCAAAAGATGATTGCTACTAACACATTCTCTTGTCTTAGAAAAGACACCAGTTCATGCATGATTCCAGACGAACATTTGGTCCCAGTTCATAGGATTGTTAGGATTTGTGGGATCCTAAAATTTGACTATTTTTGTTCTCCTGGGTCAGTTTTTGAAAATTTTCTCTCCTCATTACATGAACGCGTATGTCTGTCCCGTGCAGATTACGCTGGAAGGGTGCATGCATGGGCAGCAGGAAAAAGTGTACATACTAACGAGGTAGTCCCCGAGGTAATCAGGGATGCAAGGTCTACCTTATCCTCTACTAATGCAGGTATACAAGATGCACAATTGATGTTATTCTTTTGTATGCACATCTAAATGCTGAACGATTTACTTTAATTGGTGCTATAATAGTACCCACCGACTTTGATGGACACCTGCATTTTGCATATTTCTTTCTGTGAAATATGGAAGTGCCCCTGATTCTCTCACCCATCATGGATCATAGTGAAGCACGTTTCACCGATATTGAGAGAATTATGCGCTATTTCAGGTATACTAGCCTTGCTAAGTTCTAACATGACTCTATTTATTTCCGTAGATGCCTTGTTAATTTCATCCATTGGAGATAGCGTGTAAAGTTTTAGTGGAGCTCTTTTTTATAGTATTTAATACTTTTGACTACTTTTTTATCTCCTAAGTGAAATGCAAAGTTTCTAAATGTGTTTGTCTTCGTGGACTAATTATGGAATAAAAAAATTCTAGTGGTTATGTATTAGCTTCATTACCCCCTTTTTGAATTACATACTGATAGTATTCAGTTCATTTCTTGCAAATACAGAAGTTAAAAAATGAGACATGTGGCTATTGCTCCATTTTTGCTCCATCATTTTATTTTCTGTTCATGAAATCGAGATAGCTACAGTCTTGAGTACACGAGATCGGGTAATCACTTGAATGTAACTAGGGGTACAATTTAGCTTGATTTGGCGTGTTTTATTCTAGCAAGTCTCCTATGCATCTGAGCACTAACAAAACTGAACGCTAATACATACAGGATTGCAAGATCGTGCAACTAGCAATGGGATAGATCATAATAATGATAGAATGCCAAAGGTTGGCATGAAGTTCACTTTTTTAAGAGGAGGCTTATTTATGTCATAAAGATAAATTGGTTGAATCCATTGGCTTTAGCATCTGACGAGGCGATCATGTTTCTGAATAACAGAGGCCAACTTAATTGACATTACATAGTATTCTCTCATGTTTTTGCATGCAATTTTGCTAGAACTTGAAAAATACTACATGACTATTGTAGTGTATGAAACTGAGAATCCTAAGTGAGTGCAAGCTTTAGTTTGTCTTTGATTTCTAGTCATCTCATAGTCTTCTTATTTTTACCTCATGTTGCTGGAGGACACTTCGAATATAGAAATTGTGGCGACAGATATTACTTGCAGTGGTGATCTCATACAAGCCAAACACATTTTAATGTAAACTGCATTAATAAAAAACGGCAAGAAGCAGAACTCAGTTGCTTACCTTATTTAAGAGTGTTGCTATTTCTAGGTTTTGTAGCTCAACATCTTTCTGCTTTATATGTACGTTAGTTCAAATAATTATCAAATTCCCTCAAAACATGTGCTACCAGTGGAGAAACAATTGTCCTGAAAATTCTTTCGCTCCTACAAAGTTAGCTCAGTGGACTGAAGCCATAAGAAAGTTAGTAGAAACACCAACATGTTTCAGTCATGCTTTTGTTTTGCACCATCATCTTTCACATGTACATTTGAGAAAAGCAAAAGGGATGGTTCAGCGTGTTGCAGCCAATAGAATATATCACTTTATCTCTGCAATTCTCATTTTGAGAGCAGAATTAATATAATTTGTGGATGGAACAGAGGGTTTGATCAGCATGTGGCAGATTGGCTCATTGGTTTCAAGAAGGCACGCATATAAGTTGCTCGGCAAAACATTTTTTGTTGTGTAGATATTGCTATACTAGGGATCCATTCCTGTATTTTACTGATATGCATGTTTGAACATTAGTACTTATGTTACATGATGTGTAATGTAAGATAAAGTGAAACATGGTGGACATGGCTTCATGATGGAGCTGGCGAAGAGATGTAAGGGGCGACGTTGAGGTCAGCGGCGGAAAAAATGGCCAAATGGGGTTCCTCAGAGCTAGCGAGAAGGAGGTCGATGGGTTCCCGTGGAGCAATGCAACAGCCTATTGGGTTCCATTTTCAGCTCGAGAAGAACTGATGAATGGCATGTCAGCGATTCACTTCTTCATTCATTTGATCCTTCCTTATTCCACTCAACTTAGATTCATTTACTTTTGCACTTACCCATGGTTTGATGGATCGAGAGATTTGGTGACATTTATTGCAAAGAGGAATATCATATATCCATAAACCTCAGATGGTTTTTAAGTAGAACATGATCATTATGTTTATACATGCAACAATTAAATTTTTAAAAATGCCCGTGGCAACGCACGGGCATTCTACTAGTCAATCATGGCACCCAAGAGGAACCAAGATAAGTCAGAGAAAGCAGTCGACCCGGAAGCAGAGGCGAGGAAGGCGGAACTGGCAAAGATGCGGAGAGACAATGTCGTCTTCAAGCCGGTACTGAAGGAGAGTGAGCTAGTGGAGTGGTACACGATTATGTGGGGGAAGGAGACGACCGCTCACACCACGCCAGAGGTTCTTCCCGGCTCCGTCAAATCTAGCAAGGACAAGTATCCCTTCTTCACCGCGTATGTTACTGCAGCCTTGTCCCCCATTTCTCTGAATTCTTTATTGAGATCATGTACACCTACAGGTTCTGTCTTCTAGACTTCACACCAAATGCCATGACCTGCATGTCTATTTTTGCACACATGTGCGAGAACTTTGTTGGAGTAGTGCCCAACGTAGCCCTTTTCCACCATTACTTCACCCCACGCATCGAAGCAGATGCCCTCTCAGGCGGCATCACTTGGATCCCCAGGGACAAGGACGTCTACCTTAGGGGGCAGCTTCACTTGAAGTGGAATGAGTGGCGCGCAAAATGGTGCTGGATCAAGGATGCTTATTTCCCATATTTCTGCAAACCTAGAACGACAAGAGTGGAGCGTGGCAAGGATTGGAGCTATCTTGACACCAACGACAAGAAGCTCACAATCGCCACGACTCGCATCCTCCGCCTTAGGATGCCGGCCTCACCATCGAGATGGTGGGGGCCGATTTTATTCGTCGCCGCATCGCTCCCCTTCAGAACAAGGGAAGGCCTACCTGGGACTACAAAAATATAGCTGATATCATGCGGGTGCGGACTGGGCTTCACGCCAACCTGACGGTGCTTCAACACATGGTCCTCTGCCACCAACTCTTCCGCACTACCGGTAACTTCAAGTTGCCTGCAAGCGTGGTGCCCTTGTGCAACAATTCCGCCAAGGATGCCATTTTTGCCATGATGCCGGCTTGCAATGCCCACGGCATTGAAGGATCTTGGCAAGACCCACTTGAAGATGCGGTGCAAACATGGTTCAACACACTAGTGGAGAAGACTGTCAGGGAGGACAAGGACCTGATCCGCGACACCATTGACGAAGAGTTGGCACACATTGCCAACAGGGCGGCGGAAGCATGGATGGATGTAGGCGCTAGCGGTTCAGGATCCGCGGCAGCCGATGTTGATGAAAAAGCGGAAGATGAAACAGTGGACAAACCACCGGAAGAACTTGCCGGAGAGCAAGAAGAGCCTGCCGGGGAACAAGGTGAGGAAAACGCTGAGGAGCAAGTGCATAGGGAGCCCCCTTGTCGTGGTTTTGTCACGGCAGATGTCCTCGTGAAAAGGACTTAGTGGAGAGGCCATCGCACAAGTGTGGAAGCTTAACGGGGTTGATCGGGAACGAGAATACGCCGGGTTACCCAGGTTCGGCCCCTCATGGTGGAGGTAAAAGCCTACGTCCTGCTTGATTATATTGCTGTGGATCTCGATTACAAGGGTGCTATTTCTCTACCTCTATCTCGAGAGCATCTACTTTGATCTTGTCTAAGACTTGTCTCTCTCTCCCCCCCCCCCTCTCTGCCTCGGGGGCTCACCTTTATATACAGGTCGAGGCCCCGGGCTTACAACTGATTCCGGGTCGTATCATGACCCGTGCCCTCATCTATTTCCTATTCATCGTCTTCCTCAAGTAAAGGAAAACTCACTGCGTCCTTAGGTAAGCCGCCGCCTCAAGTACTGGGCTATGAGCCGGCCCACTTTATAAGTCGCCCTGACGGGCCTTGACGTCTTGATCGTCGCTGCTACTCTCCAAGGTGCCACTGGATAACCCGGCCCTGAACGGGCAGGTCATATCGTGGGGTTATACCTGGCGAGGTGACCCATGAGCCACCAAGTGATGGGCCGGGTCAAACCATGGGGAATATCCCCAACATTAGCCCCCAGTTTAATTTGGATTTATCCATATTAAACTTATTCTAAAAAATAAAACAAGAACAAATTTGACTGGTTGTGCGCCGGCTCGAGGGTTCTTCTGAGCCGGTATCTGTTCATCCTTCAGTCCTTGTCATTAGCTTCTGTGAAAACACCCGCCCGAGTCAATCTTTGCCGGGTCGTGCAATTTTTTCAATGGAATCCCTCCTGGAAAGTCTAGGTCTCTTCGTTATATTAATGGGCCAGCTTCAAAATCAACTTGCTGGTTTCATGCAGAAAAATATTGGGGAAAAAATAATCCATTTGAGTCGGCTTCCAATGCTCCGACTTGACAAAAATATTGGGCTTAAGATATACTTCTGATGCTGAGCCGGCTTTGAATACTCCGGCTTGACAAAAATATTGGATTTAAGATATTCATCTTATGTTCAGCCGGCTTGAGGATGTAGAGCTTGTCAAGTTGCGATTGTTGAAGTTGTCGGGTTATAAAGATTGATGATACCGGGTCATGATTGCTGCTGACACCGGGTCATGTAATTGGTCTTCCTGGGTTCTTCAGGCCAAGTCCTTATAGGTCGGATCCTCCCAGGCCGGGCTTTCCCAGCCCGGGTCAATCTGAATTTTCTTTCAACTCCAATATATATATCAACTGTAGCCCCCAAGCTCCGAGTTTATCACCTTTGTGATGAATTGGTGCTTGCTTTTGTAAATATTGTTGCGTCGGCTTTCCGGGCCTTTCTATGGATAGCTCGGAGGACTTGAAGGTGTACCTCCCTTATATCCATATTACCTGTAGCCCCCAAGTCTTAAGAGGGGAACGTAGTGATAGCTTAAGACTTGCTTTAATATAAATGTTGCAACTTCGGAGAAATCCAGGTTGTACATCTGAGTCGCCAGTCATAAACTGAATGTTTTGTATTTCACATGTGTAGCCCCCAAGTGCCGGCTCATCATTATGTGATGCGCCGGGTCTTCAATTTGGACCTTATGATCTGTTTAAACAACTGAACGTTGTAGCCCCCAAGTGCCGGGTTGTCTTGCCTTCAGCAACCTGGGACTTGTAATTGTCTTGTGCTCATAAAACTTCAGCCGTTGTAGCCCCCAAGTGCCGGGTTGTCTTGCCTGCAGCAACTTGGGACTTGAACATAATCTTCAATGTTGTAGATATATAGCTGCAAATAGTGTAGCCCCAAGGGCCGGTTTAGCTGTTCTCATCAATCTAGAACTTGAACTATCCGTAGAGTCAATGACTGTAGCCCCCAAGGGTCGGATCACTATTAATAGTGAGCCGGATCTTCAATGAAAGTAGTTTAAAATGACAATGCATTAGCCCCCAAGTGCCGTGGTGCATGCTTGTAGCGACATGGGACTTTTGATGTTTTGTAGATCAAAATTGGCTGATGTAGCCCCCAAGTGCCGGGTCGTGTGCCTGCGGTGACTCGGGACTTCAGAAACTGAACGCTGTAGCCCCCAAGTGCCGGGTCGTGTGCCTGCGGCGACTCGGTACTATTCCTTCCATTGTAGAATAAAATCTGATCCACTGTCTGGATGATGTTGCCTTTGATAAAGCCAGTTGTCATGATCTTTGCCATGATATCCTTGCTTGAATTTTTGCTCTTTTTTGTAGCATTGCAATAATCCAATTTGCGAATTGCCACTGGTAATTTATTATACCATGCTCCTTACTGTAAACCGGTATTTTGGATTTCGAAAGAATAGCCATATTTCTGAACCGGCTTCGAAAACCTCAATCATTTAATACTGGTTATCGTAAACCATGATGATGACCCGGCTCTCAATTATAAGCCGGTTTTGTAGATGTAGTAAATATGTACCTGCAATTGTTTCAAAGTCGGCTTTGATAGCCATGTTATTTGAAACTGGTTTTGATAAACCATATAATACCCGGGCATTTTGGCTATCAAGGATTCGCTTGTTCCTGCATAGATACTGTTGGGGAACGTTGCATGGGAAACAAAAAATTTCCTACGCTCACCAAGATCGATCTAGGAGATGAACATCTACGAGAGGAGAGATTGCATCTACATACCCTTGTAGATTGCTAGGCGGAAGCATTAAGAAACGCGGTTGATGTAGTCGAACGTCTTCGCGATCCAATCATGATCCGTCCCGCGAACTCCCAATCAAGTGCCGAACGGACGGCACCTCCGCGTTCAACACACGTACGGCTTGATGACGCCTTCACCTCCTCGATCCAGCAAGCGATGGTGAAGTAGCAGCTCGAGTCCTCTGGCAGCACGATGGTGTGGCGGCGGTGGTGGTGGAGCAATCTCAGCAGAGCTTCGCTAAGCTACGCAGAGAGAGAGAAAGAGGAACTACGAGGGAGAGGGAGGGCAGCGCTGTGGCATAGATGGGTGAGGTTGCCCTCTCTCTACCCCTCTATATATAGGGGAAAGGGAGGAGGAGGAGGCGCCCTAGGGTTTCCCCTAGGGGGGCCAGCGGCCACAACAGATGGGGGCGCCCCTAGGGAAACCCTAGGGTGACTTGCCCCCCAAGCCAGGTGGAGGCAGCCCTAGGGGGGCGCCCCACCCCTTCTGGTGATCGTGGGATGTGGTGAGGGGGGCGCACAACCCCTTAGTGGGCTGGTGTGCTTCCTCCCCTTGGCCCATGAGGCACCCCAACACTTGTCGGGGCCCCCGAAACCCCTTTCGGTTCTGCTGGTCATATAACCCGGTACCCCCGGAACACTTCCGGACTCCGATTCCTTTCGTCCTATATATCGATCTTCACCTCCGGACCATTCCGGAGTTCCTCGTCATGTCCGGGATCTCATCCAGGACTCCGAACAACCTTCGGTCACCAACATAATAACTCGACTATACTTATATTGTCACCAAACGTTAAGTGTGTAGACCCTGCGGGTTCGAGAACTATGCAGACATGACCGTGACACCTCCACGGTCAATAACCAATAGCGGGACCTGGATGCTCATATTGGTTCCTACATATTCTACGAAGATCTTTATCATTCGAACCTGGATGTCAAGGATTCAGTCAATCCCGTATGCAGTTCCCTTTGTCCATCGGTATGTTACTTGCCCGAGATTCGATCGTCGGTATCTCCATACCTAGTTCAATCTCGTTACCGGCAAGTCTCTTTACTCGTTCCGTAATACAAGATCCCGTGGCTAACTCTTTAGTCACATTGCTTGCAAGCTTATTATGATGCTGTATTACCGAGTGGGCCCTGAGATACCTTTCCATCATACGGAGTGACAAATTCCCAGTCTTGATACATGACAACTCAACAGACACCCTCGGAGATACCTATAGAGCATCTTTATAGTCACCCAGTTACGTTGCGACATTTGATACCCACAAGGTACTCCTCCGGTGCCAGTGAGTTGCATGATCTCATGGTCATAGGAACAGATACTTGACATGCAAAAACGATAGCAATAAACTTGACACGATCATATGCTGCGTTCATAGTTTGGGTTTTGTCCATCACATCATTCTCCTAATGATGTGATCCCATTATCAAATGACAACTCATGTCTATGACTAGGAAACCATGGCCATCTTTGATCAACGAGCTAGTCCGGTAGAGGTTCAGTAGGGACATGTTGTTGTCTACGTATCCACACATGTATTTGTGTTTCCAACCAATACAATTATAGCATGAATAATAAACGATTATCATGAACAAGGAAATATAATAATAACCATTTTATTATTGCCTCTAGGGCATATTTCCAACAGTCTCCCACTTGCACTAGAGTCAATAATTCACCATTACATGGTTATGAATCTAACACTCATAGAGTTCTGGTGTTGATCATGTTTTGCCCGTGGAAGAGGTTTAGTCAACGGATCTGCAACATTCAGATCCGTGTGCACTTTGCAAATGTTTATGTCCTCCTCCTTGATCGCATCGCGGATGGAATTGAAGTGTCGCTTTATGTGTCTGGTCCTCTTGTGAAACCTTGGTTCCTTGGCTAGAGCAATGGCACCAGTGTTGTCACAGAACAGAGTCATCGGGTCCAGTGCACTGGGCACAACTCCAAGATCTGTCTTGAACTGCTTCATCCAGACACCTTCCTTCGCCGCCTCCGAGGCAGCTATGTACTCCGCTTCGCATGTAGAATCAGCTACCATGCTTTGCTTGGAACTGCACCAGCTTACCGCTCCCCCATTTAGAATATATACGTATCCGGTTTGAGACTTAGAGTCATCCGGATCAGTGTCAAAGCTTGCATCGACGTAACCCTTTACGACGAGCTCTTGATCACCTCCATAAACGAGAAACATTTCCTTAGTCCTTTTCAGGTACTTAAGGATATTCTTGACCGTTGTCCAGTGTTCCACTCCTGGATCACTTTGAAACCTTCCAGCCATACTTATGGCAAGGCTGACATCTGGTCTTCTGCACAGCATCGCATACATGATAGAGCCTATGGCAGAAGCTTAGGGGATGACACTCATCTTTTCTCTATCCTCTGTAGTCGCTGGGCATTGAGTCTTACTCAACTTCACACCTTGCAAAACAGGCAAGAACCCCTTCTTGGACTGATCCATTTTGAACTTCTTCAAAACTTTATCAAGGTATGTGCTCTGTGAAAGTCCTATTAAGCATCTCGATCTATCTCTATAGATCTTGATGCCTAATATGAAAGCAGCTTCTCCTAGGTCCTTCATTGAAAAACTCTTGTTCAAATATTCCTTCACGCTTTCCAAAAGTTCTATATTGTTTCCAATTAGTAATATGTCATCCACATATAATATTAGAAACGCTATAGAGCTCCCGCTCACTTTTTTGTAAATACAAGGTTCTCCGTAAACTTGTATAAACCCAAACGCTTTGATCACCTCATCAAAGCGAAGATTCCAACTCCGAGACGCTTGCACCAGTCCATAAATGGATCGCCGGAGTTTGCAAACTTTGTCAGCATTCTCTGGATCGACAAAACCTTTTGCTTGCATCATATACAACTCTTCCTTAAGAAAACCGTTAAGGAACGCTGTTTTGACATCCATCTGCCAAATTTCATAATCGAAAAATACAGCTATTGCTAACATGATTCTGACGGACTTAAGCATCGCTACGGGTGAGAAAGTCTCATCGTAGTCAACTCCTTGAACTTGTGAAAAACCCTTTGCCACAAGTCGAGCTTTATAGACGGTGGCATTACCATATGCGTCCGTCTTCTTCTTGAAGATCCATTTATTCTGAATGGCTTTTCGCCCTTCAGGTAATACTTCCAAAGTCCATACTTTGTTTTCATACATGGATCCCATCTCGGATTTCATGGCCTCTAACCATTTGTCGGAATCTGGGCCCACCATCGCTTCTCCATAGCTCGTAGGTTCATCGTTGTCGAACAACATGACATTCAAGACAGGGTTACCGTACCACTCAGGAGCAGTACGTATCCTTGTCGACCTACGAGGTTCGATAGTAACTTGATCCGAAGCTTCATGATCACCATCATTAGCTTCCTCTTCAACTGACGTAGGTTCCACAGAAACATCTTTCTACGCAGTGCTACTCTCTGGTTGAAGTAAAGGTTCAACAACCTCATCAAGTTCTATCTTCCTCCCACTCAATTCTTTTGAGAGAAACTCTTTCTCGAGAAAAGACCCATTCTTAGCGACAAACACTTTGCCTTCGGATCTGAGATAGAAGGTATACCCAACCATCTCTTTTGGGTATCCTATGAAGACGCATTTGTCCGCTTTGGGTTCAAGCTTTTCTGGCTGAAGCCTTTTGACATAAGCATCGCATCCCCAAACTTTAAGAAATGACAACTTTGGTTTCTTGCCAAACCATAGTTCATATAGTGTCATCTCAACGGACTTAGATGGTGCCCTATTTAAAGTGAATGCAGCTGTCTCTAACGCATAACCCCAAAATGATAGTGGCAGATCGGCAAGAGACATCATAGAACGCACCATATCCAATAAGGTTCGATTACGACGTTCGGACACACCATTACGCTGTGGTGTTCCAGGTGGCGTCAACTGTGAAACAATTCCACATTGTCTTAAGTGACTGCCAAACTCATAACTCAGATATTCTCCCCCTCGATCAGATCGTAGGAATTTGATTTTCTTGTTACGATGATTCTCAACTTCACTCTGAAATTGCTTGAACTTTTCAAACGTTTCAGACTTGTGTTTCATTAAGTAAATATACCCATATCTACTCAAATCGTCGGTGAAGGTGAGAAAATAATGATATCCACCGCGCGCCTCAATGCTCATCGGACCGCACACATCAGTATGTATGATTTCCAACAAGTCACTTGCCCGTTCCATTGTTCCGGAGAATGGGGTCTTAGTCATCTTGCCCATGAGGCATGGTTCGCATGTGTCAAGTGATTCAAAATCAAGTGACTCCAAAAGTCCATCAGCATGGAGTTTCTTCATGCGTTTTACACCAATATGACCTAAGCGGCAGTGCCACAAGAAAGGGGTACTATCCTTATCAACTCTACATCTTTTGGCATTAATGTTATGAACATGTGTATCATCACTATCGAGATTCAATAAGAATAAACCCCTCACAATGGGTGCATGACCATAAAAGATATTACCCATATAAATAGAACAACCATTATTTTCTGATTTATGAGTAACCATCTCGCATTAAACAAGATCCAGATATAATGTTCATGCTCAACGCAGGCACTAAATAACAATTATTCAGGTTCATCACTAATCCCGATGGTAATCGAAGAGCGAGCGTGCCGACGGCGATCACATCAACCTTGGAACCATTTCCCACGCGCATCGTCACTTCGTCCTTCGCCAGCCTCCGTCTATTCCGCAGTTCCTGCTTTGAGTTGCAAATGTGAGCAACCGCACCGGTATCAAATACCCAGGCACTACAACGAGAGTTGGTAAGGTACACATCAATAACATGTATATCATATATACCTTGTTTGGCGTTGGCCCCCTTCTTGTCGGCCAGATACTTGGGGCAATTCCGCTTCCAGTGGCCAGTTCCCTTGCAATAGAAGCACTCAGTTTCCGGCTTCGGCCCAGCCTTGGATTTCTTCAGGGGTGGGGCAACTACTTTGCCACTCTTCTTGGAGTTTCCCTTCTTGCCCTTGCCATTCTTCTTGAAACTAGTGGTTTTATTGACCATCAACACTTGATGCTCCTTCTGGATGTCTGACTCAGCGACTTTCAGCATCGCAAACAGCTCGGCGACTGACTTGTTCATCCCTTGCATGTTATAGTTCAACACAAAGCTCTTGTAGCTAGGTGGTAGCGATTGAAGAACTCTGTCAGTGATCGCCTCTGGCAGGAGCACAACTCCCAACTCAGCTAGACGATTGTAATACCCACACATTTTGAGTATGTGTTCACTGACAGACCCGTTCTCCTCCATCTTGCAAGCATAGAACTTATCGGAGGTCTCATACCTCTCGATCCGGGCATTCTTCTCAAAAATAAACTTCAACTCCTGGAACATCTCATATGCTCCATGACGTTCAAAACGCCTTTGAAGTCCCGGTTATAAGGCATACAACATGGCGCACTGAACTATTGAGTAGTCATCAACACGCGCCTGCCAGGCGTTCATAACATCCACAGACGCTGGAGGGGGTTGCTCACCAAGCGGTGCATCAAGGACATAAGCCTTTTGGGCAGCCGTGAGGATAATCCTCAGATTACGGGCCCAGTCTACAAAGTTACTTCCATCATCTTTCAGCTTGTCGTTCTCTAGGAACGCATTGAAATTCAGGGGAGCTACTGAGCGAGCCATAGATCTACAACATAAATTTGCAAAGACAACTTAGACTATTGTTCAAGATAATGAGTTTAGTTTACTTAAAAACTCCCACTCAAATCGACATCCCTCCGGTCGTCTGAGTGTAACATGATCCAAATTCACCAACCCAAGTCCGATCATCACGTGAGATGTGGTGGTTTCATTGGTGAACATCTCCATGTTGATCATATCTACTATATGACTCATGTTCGACCTTTCGGTCTCTTGTGTTCCGAGGCCATGTCTGTACATGCTAGGCTCGTCAAGTTTAACGCAAGTGTTCCGCATGTGCAAAACTGGCTTGCACCCGTTGCATGTGAACGTAGCGTCTATCACACCCGATCATCACGTGATGCTTCGAAACGACGAACTTTCGCAACGGTGCACACCTGGGGAGAACACAATTTTATCTTGAAATTTTAGAGAGGGATCACCTTATAATGCTACCGTCGTCCTAAACAAAATAAGATGCATAAAAAGATTAACATCACATGCAAATCATAAGTGACATGATATGGCCATGAACTTGTGCTTTTGATCTCCATCTCCAAAGCACCAGCATGATTTCCATCGTCACCGGCATGACACCATGATCTCCATCATTGCGTCGCCATCGGGGTTGTCACGCCAACCATGCTTCTACTACTATTGCTACCGTTTAGCGATAAAGTAAAGCATTACATAGCGCTTAATGATTGACACGCAGGTCATACAATAATTAAAGACAACCCTATGGCTCCTGCCGGTTGCCGTATTCATCGACATGCAAGCCGAGATAAACTATTACAAAACATGATCATCTCATACATCAAATATATTTCATCATGTCTTTGGCCATATCATATCACAACATACCCTGCAAAAACAAGTTAGACGTACTCTAATTTGTTGTTGCATGTTTTACGTGGCTGCTATGGGTATCTAGCAAGAACGATTCTTACCTACGCAAAACCACAACGGTGATATGCAAGTTGCTATTTAACCTTCTACAAGGACCGCCTTCGTCGAATCCGATTCAACTAAGGTGGGAGAGACAGACACCCGCCAGCCATCTTATGCAACAAAGTCGCATGTCAGTCGATGGAACCGGTCTCATGTACGTGGACATGTAAAGTTGGTCCGGGCCGCTTCATCCCACAATACCGCTGAATCAAGAAAAGACCAAGGAAGGAAGCAATCTGAATATCAATGCCCACAAACTCCTTTGTGTTCTACTCGTGATGTCATCTGCGCAAAGACCTAGCTCAGATGCCACTGTTGGGGAACGTTGCATGGGAAACAAAAAATTTCCTACGCTCACCAAGATCGATCTAGGAGATGAACATCTACGAGAGGAGAGATTGCATCTACATACCCTTGTAGGTCGCTAAGCGGAAGCGTTAAGAAACGCGGTTGATGTAGTCGAACGTCTTCGCGATCCAATCACGATCCGTCCTGCGAACTCCCGATCAAGTGCCGAACGGACGGCACCTCCGCGTTCAACACACGTACGGCTTGATGACGCCTTCACCTCCTCGATCTAGCGAGCGATGGTGAAGTAGCAGCTCAATTCCTCCGGCAGCACGACGGCGTGGCGGCGGCGGTGGTGGAGCAATCTCAGCAGAGCTTCGCTAAGCTACGCGGAGAGAGAGAGGAACTACGAGGGAGAGGGAGGGCAGTGCCGTGGCATAGATGGGTGCGGCTGCCCTCTCTCTACCCCTCTATATATAGGGGAAAGGGAGGAGGAGGAGGCGCCCTAGGGTTTCCCCAAGGGGGGCCGGCGGCCACAACCGATGGGGGCGCCCCTAGGGAAACCCTAGGGTGACTTGCCCCCCAAGCCAGGTGGAGGCAGCCCTAGGGGGGGCGCCCCACCCCCTCTGGTGATCGTGGGATGGGGTGAGGGGAGTGCATAGCCCCTTAGTGGGCTGGTGTGCTTCCTCCCCTTGGCCCATGAGGCCCCCCAACACTTGCCGGGGCCCCCGAAACCCCTTTCGGTTCTCCTGGTCATAACCTGGTACCCCCGGAACACTTCCGGACTCCGATTCCCTTCATCCTATATATCGATCTTCACCTCCGGACCATTCCGGAGTTCCTCGTCATGTCCGGGATCTCATCCGGGAATCTGAACAACCTTCGGTCACCAGCATAATAACTCGACTATATTTATATTGTCACCAAACGTTAAGTGTGTAGACCCTGCGGGTTCGAGAACTATGCAGACATGACCGAGACACCTCCACGGTCAATAACCAATAGCGGGACCTGGATGCCCATATTGGTTCCTACATATTCTACGAAGATCTTTATCGGTCGAACCTCGATGTCAAGGATTCAGTCAATCCCGTATGCAGTTCCCTTTGTCCATCGGTATGTTACTTGCCCGAGATTCGATCGTCGGTATCTCCATACCTAGTTCAATCTCGTTACCGGCAAGTCTCTTTACTCGTTCCGTAATACAAGATCTCGTGGCTAACTCTTTAGTCACATTGCTTGCAAGCTTATTGTGATGCTGTATTACCGAGTGGGCCCTGAGATACCTTTCCGTCATACGGAGTGACAAATTCCCAGTCTTGATCCATGCCAACTCAACAGACACCCTCGGAGATACCTGTAGAGCATCTTTATAGTCACCCAGTTACGTTGCGACGTTTGATACACACAAGGTACTCCTCCGGTGCCAGTGAGTTGCATGATCTCATGGTCATAGGAATAAACGATAGCAATAAACTTGACATGCGAAAACGATAGCAATAAACTTGACACGATCATATGCTACGTTCATAGTTTGGGTCTTGTCCATCACATCATTCTCCTAATGATGTGATCCCATTATCAAATGACAACTCATGTCTATGACCAGGAAACCATGGCCATCTTTGATCAACGAGCTAGTCCGGTAGAGGCTCACTAGGGACATGTTGTTGTCTACGTATCCACACATGTATTTGTGTTTCCAACCAATACAATTATAGCATGGATAATAAACGATTATCATGAACAAGGAAATATAATAATAACCATTTTATTATTGCCTCTAGGGCATATTTCCAACAGTTACAATGTAACCCGGTTTGAAAACTGGCTCATGCGACATAAACAAATATGGACATGCATTGGATGATGATGCATTGTATGATGTTGAAATGTATGATGATATATGTGTATGATAAACACTTGAAGTGGTGTGGTGGTGAGCTAACCCGCCAATCTACTGGAAGTGTAAAAAATTGCATCTGCGTTGTTAATGAGAGGCCGTTTGTCCAAGCATTCTGTCATAGAAATACAACCCAGCAATTATGAGCCGGTAGAAGTACAATTAGAAGTGCCATAAGATATGGCGACTCATGATCGATACCGTCATAACCCTGGGAAATAAGCTGATGTATTTATAACCTGGCGACTCGTGGTCGACATGCTTGATCAAAGGGTCCTGTAAAAACAGATTAAAACACAAGTATAATAACAAGCCGGCTTTCGAGGCACGACATTATAGACCGGCTTTCGAGGCACGAGTCTTGCTTCAAGGAAGCTGGCGTGATAGCCCATGGTTTATCCTCGCTCTCTGTAAGCCGGCTCTCACGTGACATATCCGATGTTTTAACCAAGACAAGTTCAGGGTCATGGAGATGATTGACTTGTCAAGAGTACACCGGGTCACCTAATCGGAGTAGCATCAAGCAGACAGGCAGGTTTAACCAAGATAGTGTGGAGTTATTTGCCGGGTCAAGAGGGTGAGATAGCTAAACTCGGTGAGTTGGAAGCCCCCAAGTGACCATATGATCATGGAAAAGCTCAGTATAGGATATACAGGAGACAATGCTACTACTGCAAAACATCTGGGGTCCAGATAAGCCGGCTTTATTCCATTGACCATTATTGAGCAGGATACTCATGTCTAGACTATGCATCATGGCGACTAGTCTTCTTCGGTAACCTTTCTTTTCGCCAATCCGGCAAGATGCCCATGTTTGAACTGTGCATCATGGCAGCTAGTCCTCGTTGGCAATGAGACAGGATACCGATGTTTGAACTGTGCATCATGGCGGCTAGTCCTCTTTGGCAACCTTTACTTTTTTGCCAATAAGGCATCAGCCCTCGAGACCGGGTTGTCTTCCCTTTAACGACCCGGGGTTCTTGTATTTGTTAAAACCGGCCAAATCCGCCGAGTCATATCTATGTAGCCCCCGAGTCTTAAGTCGACTCGAAGAGCCGGCTTGAGATTCTTTGTACTTGGCTGTCGCATAAACCGGCGTATAGTTGATAGCTGGAAGCTGGAAATTATTGAAACCGGAGGCGATGTGGCGAGTTTGACGATCTTTGCGATGCTCGTCGTATGTCCTCCCATTCCTTGCTATTCTCTTGGTCAGGCTCTCCTGGCTCTTCCAGGGCCATTTTTTCTGTTTCTTCGTTGCCGGCTTTAGAATTGCCGGCTCTACTGAGACCGGCACTCTTTGCTCTTTTGGGGACGTTTCCTCCATGGCCGACTCTTCTGTTTATTTGATGTACTAAAGCAGATCGGACCGTGGGGATGGCAGACCAATGCGCCTATCCATTGGGCAAAACGGCGGGGTGAAGGCTGATAATAGACATATATTTCTTTTTTGCTCCAGCTTGTCGGAGTAGACCGGGCTGCAGTGGCGGCGACTTGCGCGCGTCCGTTAGGCGGCTCAGGCAAGCGGGCGCGGCCCTGGTGTGTTGATGTAGACGCGGGAGTCGACCGCGGCATTGGAAAACGGTGCGGACGTATGAGTCGGCCGCGGTGTTGGAAGCCGGCGCGAACGCGTGAGTCGGCCGTGTCGTGGGAAGCCGGCGTGGACACACGAGTCGGTCACGGCGTTTGGAAACCGGCGTGGACGCGCGAGTCGTCCGAAGGGCGGTGGCCTGCGCGAGTCGACCGTGGCGCTGTAGGCCGGCGCGGACGCGCGAGTCAGCCCTGGCGTTGTAAGCCGGCGCAGACGCGGGAGTCGCCTGACGTGTTGATGTAGACTGAAACGCGGAAGCGGCGGCTTACACGCGTGTCCGTCGAGCAGCGCGGCACAGACAAACGCCAGTGTAAAATGATGCTGGTGCGCGCTCCGTATCCGTGGTATAACGCCACCTTTGTCCTGCGTAAAGACATTACAAGCCAGAATAATTGTTCTTGGATGAATTAATATGTGCTGATAAAATACATAGGAAGGATAGCACCTGATGTTTTTTTAAATGACGGATAGCACCTGATGTTTTTTTAAACGACAGATGATGATCTAGTCTCCTGGTGTAACCGGCTTGATATCCTTCGTCTTGAGCCACGTGGACATCCTCTCGATCGATGCAGCAGCCAGCGTGCACACATGATACCACGAAGACATGGCTCCGACCAGCTTGAGTCGGGCCGGGTCTTGCCTGGCTCGGACCGGTGCGGCGTGCCGACTCGATGCCGGCGATGTTCTCCAACCCGGCAGCCGACTCGCCGATGAAGGTGTGGATCTTGTCAAAGCGGACCCGGTACCCGTACTCGACTGAGTCGGCGTCGGGGCCCCAGTATGAATCATTGATGTAGAGCTTCCCATGGCGGCTCTTGGTCATCATGCCATCCGCACACTTCCCGAACCCCAGAAGAGATCCCGCTAAGAACTCAACTCCACCGTGCGTAGGCCCCACGGTGGGCACCAACTGTCGTGGTTTTGTCACGGCAGATGTCCTCGTGAAAACGACTTAGTGGAGAGGCCATCGCACAAGTGTGGAAGCTTAACGGGGTTGATCGGGAACGAGAATACACCGGGTTACCCAGGTTCGGCCCCTCACGGTGGAGGTAAACGCCTACGTCCTGCTTGATTATATTGTTGTGGATCTCGATTACAAGGGTGCTGTTTCGCTACCTCTATCTCGAGAGCATCTACTTTGATCTTGTCTAAGACTTGTCTCTCTCCCCCCCCCTCTCTGCCTCGGGGGCTCACCTTTATATACAGGTCGAGGCCCCGGGCTTACAACAGAGTCCAGGTCGTAACATGACCCGTGCCCTCATCTATTTCCTATTCATCGTCTTCGTCAAGTAAAGGAAAACTCACTGCGTCCTTAGGTAAGCCGCCGCCTCAAGTACTGGGCTATGAGCCGACCCACTTTATAAGTCGCCCTGACGGGGCTTGACATCTTGATCGTCGCTGCTACTCTCCAAGGTGCCACTAGATAACCCGGCCCTGAACGGGCGGGTCATATCGTGGGGTTATACCTGCCGAGGTGACCCATGAGCCGCCAAGTGATGGGCCGGGTCATTCCTCCTGGCTGGGTCAAACCATGGGGAATATCCCCAACACCCCTGTTTCGGCAAAGAAATCTCGTGTCCTTCTAAGAGCCGTTTCCGGAGAGCCAGTTCATCCATCTTCGGGTGATGAAGCAGTTGACAAGGGAGCGACCGCCAAGGCGGCCACGCGGTAAGGATCTCGACGCCAAGCTCCATGACAGTAGCAAATGCAGCGCACCTCTACGAGGCGACCAGCTGCATCGGCTGCCGAAGGAGCTGGGTCTTCTCAACCTGCTGCGTCTGCAGCAACCAAGCAGGCCAGAACTCCTACCCCACCTCCTACCTCTTGTACTAGACCCGAGAGCCTGTATGACCTCTCCATCCTTAGCGACGAGGAGGAGGAAGAAGAGTATGTGTCTTGAACCACTTTCATTAATTCTTGATTTCTTGTTATTGATATCTGATCTGCTTTGTCTTGTCTTGATTTAACCAGGGACGAGCAAACCTTGGTGCAACGGATGGCCAAGAGGGCGAGGACCATAGCGGAGGACGACCCGACGGCAAGCACAGCACCGGATGTTGACGTAGTGGCTGTCAGTCCTCGGCGCAGACCCTAGCGCAGCCCCCAGCGTGAGGCCATTACTCACTTTCCTTTGGTGAGTATTGGAGTTGAAATATTCATTGCTGACATCGGCAAGGGAGTAGGAGAAGAGCACCACAAGGAGGAACGCCCGGAAGCAGACCCAACCGCAACATCTTCGTCAACCACTTCCCCGGCAACCGACTCTCCGGCAAGGGCCTCCACCGACAAGCCTTTCCGTACTGATGAACTGCCGGCAACTGGAGTCGCCGGCAACCAGGCGACGACAACCGGGGCTGTCAGAGAAGAAGTTGTTCCTCCTCAACTGTTTCAGTCCGATAAGTTCTCTGCCGTCAAGTACTTTTCTTCTTTAATCTTCTTTTTTGTTTTCTTGAACTTGATCTTAAATCCAATTTTTCTCTTCTCCATCCTTTTAGATCCACCTCCAACCGATGACATGGATGTTGATGCCACCATTGAGGGGATTGCGAAGGACGCTGCTGACAAGGCCAGCAAAGTTGTCGCTGATGAAGCCGCCAGGGTTGTTGATGAGGAAGCTGCTAGAGCCGCCCACGAAGAGGCCGCTAAGGATACTGCTGAGGAGAGCAGCAACAAGAGTGCCGAGGCCACTGAAGACATATCTGTCTCAGGAGCGCTAAGCGCTGACTCGGCCATGAGGGTGGTCATCACCGGCAAGGTGGCTGTCGATGATCACCCTTCGACTTCTGAAGTGCCTCCTTCAAGCAGGTATCTGAAGGTTGGTGATAACTTGTTTGTCAACATTCCTGGGACGTCAAGCATTGGAACACCCACTGAAGGAGAAAATTTTGATGGTCAGGTCAGCACTGCTACTGGGCTCAAAGTTATCGATGAGTCACGCGTCAACAATAATGATTCTAAAGAGCAGCAGCTCCACAAGGCCATGGGTGAAAACTTCCAGAAACTTCAAGTACATTATCACAGCCGAACGGAGAGCTTGAACTCCAGAGCAGCTATCCTTGGTAAGGCAGAAGTGGAGTTCCAGAAGCATGTGGAGGAGACGCAAACTTGTTATCCAGAATGCCTTCAAGATCTCCACGAATGCCACATCCAGCTTTCTGCCGCCCAGGAAAAGTTTGTCTTGGAAAAGGCTGAAGCCGACAAGGCACAAGAGGAGGCTGCGTAGAGGATAGCGACAGCTGAGGCAAAGCTGAATGAGCGCAAGATCAGCCTTGATGCCCATGAGGAAGAGCTTGCCGCTCGTGAGGAAGCGCTTGCTGCTAAACTCCGTAGCAAAGATGATGAAATTCAAGCTCTCATTGCACAGCAGACCCTGGAGCTGGAGTGAAAGCATAAAGAGGCTATCAAAGCTCAAGCTGCAGATCATGCTAGCAAAATCAAGGAAGCCATCGATGCTGTCGAAGCTGCAGAGGCTGCCAAGAATGAACTAGAAAACAAGGTGTAGAAGCTCGAAGCAGATCTTGCCGCCATCAACAAGGAAGTCTTGGCACTCAAAGCATACAAGGATAAGATAACTCACACCTTGGTGGAGTTGCAGACCTCAATATCCACCAAGAACTAAGAACTTGCCAAGACTAAAGATGTCGTTGAGGATCACAAGATGAAGCTGACCACCTTGGAAAAATCTCTTGAAGCCGCCAAGGAGCATGAAAGAGTGTTGACGAAGGACCTCCAGAGCGCCGCAAATTCCTTCAACGATCTCAAAGGCACTTATCAGCTTTGGACTGACCGTCTCGTGGTTGCCGCGGAAAACCTCACTGCACAACTGTCTGTTATGGGCTTGCCGGAATGCCGCTTCCCCACCAATGACAGGGACGCTGCCAGCGCCAGGCTCACTTTCTTCTTCGAGAGTGTTATCAAGGCATTGCAGAAGTACCATGGTGAGAGGTCTACCAACTTTTCCAGTGAATCCCACAAATTCTACAGCGATGTCCACTCCAAGGTGCTTGTCAAAATTGTCCATCAAAATCCTGGTATTGACATCTCCAAGGCCTTCAAGAGCTTGCTGAAGGGAACCGACACCACAGCCGACGAGGAGCTCGTTGCCCCAATTGTCAGCAAGGTTTAGCAGATTCCAAGGATTGAGGGCCAACGTAGAGATTAGCCCCCTTGCCATTTCTTGTCACCTGCAGTTCATGTAAAAGACAGATTTTATCTTAAGTTAGAACAATACTTGGCTTGTGATGTAATATAACTTGTGCTGATGAATGAATGTGTGCTATTTCCCCTATTTTATTCTGTCTTTGCATGATTTTTGTACCCTACGCTTGCCGGAAGCTAGCCGGTGCGTGTACTCTTGCCGCGAGCACTCGAGGAACGGATCCTTAGTAGCCCGCCGGAAGTACCGTTGCCGGTAAGGTTACGCTTGACGGTCACAACGTGGCTGCTTAAGTTGTTGAGCAGACTTGAAACAAAGTAAGAGCGCAGTTGATCACGACAAGATTCCTTAGCATGCAGGCTTCTCATACAAAGGCCAAAATCATTCAAGGATAATTGCAACTACAACAAAGAACTTCTTTCAAAGTTTTTCAACTTAGCTCTTTCTTTGATGTACTTCTTGTCGTAAAATGGTTACTTGAATGTCCCTTGGTGGTATCCACACCATCACTCCCCCCCAGGAAACTTGCACGCGAGGAACCCTTCTGTCCTTTGGGAAAAAGAAAGAAGAGAAAAGAGGAGGTCGGAAGCCTTGACGGCTTGCTAACCATTTCATACAAGGCAAAATGTAACACAACATCACATGCAACATATACAAATAAATATGTACTTTGACAAAAAGTTGTGAAACACTTAGCTTTATTTCACTTATGCGCAGGGTCTGCGCCTGGCTTTGTACAAAGGATTCCATGTCTTGGCGACAAAGTCGTACAAAAGGGGTTGCCGAAGCGTCCGGTAACTGCACCTCATGGGTAGAACTTGCGAAGATGCTCAATATTCCATGAGTTCTGCACTGGAGTGCCATCTTCAGTCTCCAGATGGACTGCGCCAGGTCTGTTGACCCGTACTACCCAATAAGGGCCTTCCCACTTCGGCGTCAACTTGTTTGATTCCTTGGCGGACTGGATCCGCCGAAGAACAAGGTCGCCTTCCTCAAGGCTCCGGGCATGAACTTAGTGGCTGTGCTAGCGGCGCAAAGCTTGTTGGTAGCGTGCAGCTCACATAGCAGCCCGAAGACGATCTTCCTCAAGGAGCGTGCCGTCATCTTGCTGCAGCTCCCCTTGCTTAGCTTTATCATAAGCAAGCACTCGACGTGACTCGTACATGAGTTCCGTGGGGAGCACCGCCTCTGCACCATAGAATAGGGAGAAGGGTGTCTGGCCGGTGGCTCGATTTGGTGTCGTCCTGAGTGACCAAAGAACCGCCGACAACTCATCAATCCAGCACCTTCCGCACTTGTGTAGCTTTTCAAAAGTTCTTGTCTTGAGGCCATGAAACACTTCAGCATTTGCCCTCTCCACTTGGCCATTGCTTCTCGGGTGAGCGACAGACGCAAAACAGATTTTGCTTCCAAGGTCTTGGACGTACTGCATGAAGGTGCGGCTCATGAACTATGTACCATTATCGGTGATGATCCTGTTAGGGACACCAAAACGGCAAACTAATCCTTTGAAGAACTTGACGGCTAACTGTGCTGTCACCTTCCTCATCGGCTCTACCTCAGGCCACTTTGTGAACTTGTCGATTGCAATGTACAAGGACTCAAAGCCCCCGGTAGCACGGGGAAAGGGGCCCAAGATATCGAGCCCCCAGACCGAGAAGGGCCAGGAGAGAGGGATTGTTTGAAGGGCTTGAGCTGGCTGATGTGTATTCTTGGAATGGAACTGGCACGCTTCACACTTGGTTACTAGTGCAGTTGCATCCTGGAGAGCAGTGGGCCAATATAAGCCTTGTCGGAATGCCTTGTCGACAAGGGCTCTTGATCCTATGTGAGAGCCACACATGCCTCCATGTATCTCCACCAACAGCTTAAGTCCATCTTCTTGACTGTCGGGCTACTTTCTCAGCTTCCTCTTGCTCATCGGGAAGTTCTCCTGCTTGAAGGAAATGGACGATCTGCTGTGCCCATGCTGGAGCTTGCGGCTCGACGACAAGGACCAAAGGCATCTCTTCAGCTGCGGGAGCGCTTGTCTCGATGGCAAGGACCTGAGGTTTCACTGGAGGTTGCCACTTACCAGCAAGCTTGGTGTTGTCTCCGGCAAAATCCTTACCGGCGGTTTATGGGAGCTCTGCTGGAAAGTACCCACCGGTGTTCAACTTTCTTCTTTTGCTTGGCCGCATTGATGGTATAACGGATGGTTGAGTCAAATGGAGCACAAAAGTCCCTGGTTCCACAGGCAGCTTTTGGGCGATACATTTTGATAGATCGTCAGCAATACTGTTTTCTGCATGAGGAATGTGCTCTGTTTGTAATCCGTCAAAGTATTCTTCCAATTTCCTCACTTTATCGACAAAAGCTTCCATCAATGGGCTCTGGTAGTCTTTGTTGACCTGCTTCACAACAAGCTGCGAGTCGCCTCGGATAATTAACCTTCTGATCCCAAGGTCTACTACGATCCTGAGACCGGCAAGCAGCCCTTCGTATTCAGCAGTGTTGTTGGTAGCTTTCTCCCTAAGAAAGTGCATCTGTACCACATATTTGAGGTGCTCTCCGGTGGGTGCAACAAGCAGCACTCTGGCGCCGGCGCCTTGCAGCGAGAAGGCACCGTCAAAATACATGATCCAGTTTTGAGTTGTTTCCTTGCCGGGGAGAGAGGTCTCTTGAATTTCTTCGTCATGGGTTGGCGTCCATTCTGCAATGAACTCCGCCAAAGCTCTGCTCTGAACAGTTGATGCGCTTTCAAACTTGAGTCCAAAGCTTGACAGTTCCAACGCCCACTCCACTATCCTGCCGGTGGCATCTGGATTTCTCAAGATACGTTGCAACAGAAAGCGAGTGACGACGGTGATCTCATGTGCTTGGAAGTAATGGTACAGCTTCCTCGAGGCCATGAGGAGGCCGAAAAGCAATTTCTGCACACCAGAATACCTTGATCGAGCCCCCTGTAGAAGGGAACTGAAAAAATAAACTGGGCGCTGCACCATCTTCTTCTTCGGCACCAGTTGCTGATTAGCTTCATTTGCTTGTGCTGATTCTGACTTGTCGCCACCGGACCTTGTCGGAGAAGATTCTGGCTTGTCGTTTGGCAGCTCTACAACTGTTGCTTCCTCTTGATCAGCTTCTCTCTCTGCCACTAATGCAGCACTAACCACTTGATCTGTTGCCGCTAAGTATAGCAGCAATGGCTCTTGTGGCCTAGGTGCAACTAGTGTTGGCGGAGAAGAGAGGTACTTCTTCAAATCTTGCAGCACGGCCTTCGCTTCCAGAGTCCATTTCATTGGACCTGCCTTTTTCAAAATTTTGAAAAACGGCAAGGCGAGCTCAGCAGACTTGGAGATGAACCTGCTTAATGCAGCTACCCAGCCGGCAAGACGTCGCACATCCTTGATGCGCTTGGGTGCTTCTATCTGCTCAATAGCTTTGATCTTGTCGGGATTGGCTTCAATTCCTCACTGAGATACAAAGAACCCGAGAAATTTGCCGGATGGAATGCCAAACACACACTTCTTAGGGTTGAGCTTCAAGTTGATCTTGCGCAGATTTGCAAATGTTTCTTCTATGTCTTGAATGAGGGCTGATTTCTCCTTCGTCTTGACCACTATATCATCCATATACGCTTCCACATTTCTGGGCAGCTGGGGCTCAAAAACCGATCTGGACTGCTCTTGCAAATGTTGAACCAGCACTCTTCTGTCCGAAAGGCATACGCACAAAGCAATATGTGCCACATGGAGTAATGAATGCAATTTTCTCCTCATCTTCCATGGCCATCACAATCTGATGATAACCAGAGTAGGCGTCAAGAAAAGATAGTAAATCATAGCCGGCAGTGGAGTCCACAATCTGGTCAATGCGTGGCATAGGGAATGGGTCTTTCGGGCAAGATTTATTGATATATGTGTAATCGATACAAAGCCTCCACTTCCCATTTGCTTTGCGCACTACAACTGGATTTGCCAACCATGTTGGGTCACTAGTACAGTGAGCTGCTATACAAACGGTTTTTACCCCCTTTCAGTGACGAAGTTTTAAACCGTCGCCTTGCCTGTGTGTACGATAGGGGGGTCCTTTCCACACGACCCAAAAACCGTCCGCGGTAGGGCCTCTGGTCACACACGCGGGGCAAAAAGAGCCCGTGTGTGATCGGGTGAGCCATCACAGACAATTATACTAGCCCAAACGTTTCCGTTCATATGTACATCCCACACAGTGAATCCAAGATAAACGTTTCCATTCGTATATACATCCCACACAGTGAATCCCAGACAAACGTTTCTGTTCGTATATACAAAGCACACAGTTTTTCGCATCACATCGTCTGTGATAGTGTTGCCATTACAGACAATAGTAATAATTTTATTGTTTGTGTTACTGAATGCATCACGCACAGTGTCGAGAAGAAACTATGTGGCATAGGCTGTCCATCACACACACTTCTTATCTGGAAAACGTTTGTGCAAGGTGACCTAACGCAAACAGTTGTCCAGAGGAAGTCGTGTGTGATTTTTCATTGATCCAACACATTTACTTCCTATAAACTGTGTGGGTTGTCTGAGATCATCGCCCACGGTGTTGTCTCAATAACCGTTTGCACTAGAAAAACCCAATAAGCAGGCTAATTGTCCTATTATTATTAATCCATTTAGTAATCAAATTTACATTTCATGATAAACACACAATATATTTCATTTTCGTATTATGGAACCAGGATTTCATAATTGAAATACATCAGAGTACAACACCATATAGCTTCAGCACTGACTCGCACCATATAGGCATATAGCTAGCTACCCCATTACACAACAGCACCAAGTTTCACATGCAACATCTAAAACCTTTGGAAATTAGCATCATAGACGGTAGATAGACAGATGAATCTCATCTAGAAAACTGCTGAAGCGGAAGGCAAATATTGAGCCTTCAATGATGTTGAATGTCCTTGCAACTTTAGGCCAGCGCCTGTGGATGATTGACCGCCCATCCTTCGTCCTCTTCAGGAAGACTTCAATATTGTACCATGGGTGTTGTATGAAAACCTTCCTCGCCTCTTGACCATACAGGTGGTTTGAGAGGTAATCATCTGTGAACTACTTTGGAAAGGCCTGAAAACAAAGATATGCATAAATATCTTCTCTAAATTTTGAAATGGTGCAAAGGAATAAAAAAACAAGGTACTCCCTCCGGTCCTTTTTACTCCGCGCATTAGATTTGTATCAAGTCAAACTTTCTAAAGTTTCACCAAATTTATTTAAAAAATATCAACATCCATGATACCAAATATGTAAACTATAAAATTGTATTTCATAATGCATCTAAAAATAATGATTTTGCAGTTTGAATGTTAATGCTTTTTCTATAACTTTGGTCACAGTAGAGATACTTTGACTTCAGACAAAACTTATATGCAGACTAAAAAGGACCGGAGGGAGTATAAGAGTTAGTACCATCCTGTAGTTCACTGATGTCTTCTTCATTGTGCAGACAAAGATCTTGTTGTTTTTCGTCGCTAGTTTCTTTATCCTCACAATCTTTCTGAGTTTCTTGACTTGACTGATATTCATGGACATCTCATTTCCCCATATGCAAAATGGGTCGAACAGTGGGTCAAAACCTCTGACAGCAGGACCTACATGTGCAAGAGCAAATTGTTAAAAACCTAAATACTAGAATGGTTCCTGCAATTGCACAATAATGTGCTATTAGACAAAGGACCATGGATGTGCGAACCTCGATGGTGCCTCCCATTGTTTCCCTACAACACATATAAGGTAGTTATTGATCAGGTTAAGTGAGGGTTGGCATACTATCAGTAAAATATGTTGATGAAAAATAAACACATTGCAGATTCAGCAGATTAATTCGAGCCACATGGAAAAGCCATTTATCCAAACCAAGCATGCTTAAGAACTAGGAAATATAGCAATTGTATATGTTTCTCATGTATTTAGTACAGCCGAATTCGATTTATTTCTCACATGCATAACAATACAAAATTGTACCCACGACAATTGAACATCGCATTGCAGAATTGAACCAAACAGTTAACTAAGCACCACAACAAATGAACCAAACAGTTGACTGAGCACCACATTGGACAAGAGAACATACTACAAGATCAGACAGTTAACCAAACCTAGTATGCTTAACAACTTGGAAATATAGCAATTGTATTTGTATCTCATGTATTTTGTACAACCAAATTTGATTATTTCTCACATGCAAGAGAATACAAAATTGCACCCACAAGAATTGAGCATCACATTGCATAATTGAACTAAACAGTTAACTGAACATGATAAAAAAATAACCAAACAGTTAACTCAGCACCACATTGCACAACATATAGAACATATATACTAGAGGATCAGATTGCATAGTAGGAGTACATAGGACAATTCACTAGAATTTTTAAAGGAAAGGCAGGAGTAGCACATGCAACAGGTAAACTGAACATGCTTAACCAGCGTAGCTAGCTAGCTGAACATAGGTCCTTGTAGTGAGCTAAAAAGACAAGCTACTCCTCATCGTCGGAGATATCGATGACGATGGGCTCCTGAGACTTGGAAGAGGGCGAGGCCTCCACATCGTGGGTGCCCTCCTCATAGTGGTGAGTCACCTGAGCCGCTCCGGGCACCAACCTGTTGGCTCTGGAGTTGAGGTAAGCACGGGCATGCTGAGAAAACACCTCGTAGTCTTCGTTGAAGGCACCGACGGTGGCCTCGAGAAAACGCCATGAATTGTCGTTTAAAGCAGCCAACCACATGGCGGCGTCCGCGTGTGAGGCGTCGACATTTGCCTCGACGGCGAGGTGCTCCTCCAAGATCTGGGGGCTGGCACGCATGGCAGCCATCGCGACCTCATCCGCGCGTGCGGCCGCGATTTGCTTCTCCGCTGCCAGATGCTCCTTGAGCTCCTAGCTGTACTGCGTGCACCATGGCTTAGGGCGGGGCTTATTTGGAGGATGGTCGGTGATTTGGGTGGAAGGTGTCGCGCCGGCGATTGGGGCATGTGGGATGTAGAAGGAGGTGGAGGATAGGGGTCGGGTGTGGATTACCTGACTTGATCGACGAGGCCGAGTAGCAGGAAGGAGCGTCGCCAGTGAGGCGGCGGCACTGCAAGCAAGCAAGCAGTGAAGGTTTGAACTTGGAATAGAAGGTGGAAACAGGGGAAATGTGGCTTTTGGTAAGGAGGAGGGGGGCATGGGAGGTAGATATTTCCGCGGATGCCAAAAAATTTCGCTCCGTGCAGCGAAAAACTGGCGCGCAAAGTGTCATCAGACACGGTCCCTTATTCAGCACTGTGTACGATATCTGAACATCATGAACGATTCATATGGCTTATCCTGTGTGTGATGAGTTTGAACGTTGTCGTGGTTTTGTTACGGCAGATGTCCTCGTGAAAAGGACTTAATGGTGAGGCCATCGCAACTAGGTGGTAGCTTGAACGGGGTTGGTCGGAATCGAGAGACGCGAGTTTTACCCAGGTTCGGCCCCTCACGGTGGAGGTAAAAGCCTACATCCTACTTGATTGATATTGATGATGATCATCTCGATTACAAGGGCGGTGTTTCGCTGCCTCTATCTCGAGAGCTACTAATTTGTCTATTTCTAATTGACCTCTCCCTCTTGGGGTGCCCTGCCCCTCCTTATATAAGTTGAAGGGGCAGACTTACATGTAGAGTCCTAGTAGGACTAGGACTAGTCTATTAGAAGTCAAATCCTAGTTCAGGTCTTGCTTCCCTTGTCAGGAAACTTCTCCTCTTTATGAACCTTTTCTTCAAGCCGGCCCTCCAGGACTCTCCTTGAGCCGGCCTTCTCACGACCGCCTTCTGGGCCTTGGGCCTTGCCGCTTGTCCGACCCACTGACCGGATCACCAATAAGCCTCCAAGTCCTGGCCGGGTCGTACTTCGGGCCGGGTTACCAATGAGGCGCCAAGTTCTGGCCGAGTCGTACTTCGGGCCGGGTCATACCGTGGGGTATATCCCCAACATTAGCCCCCAGGTTAGCTTGAATTTATTCATGCTCAGCTCCTGAAAACAAGAATAATTAATACGTCAAGAGAAAATGGCTCGCTCAAAAGGCCGCCTCTATTCAATGAACCAGCTTCTGAAAATTCCAGGTTTCTTTGTCATATCAATGAGTTGGCTTCACAATCGACTTGGTGACGCGGGTCCGTCGTAGAAAAATATTGAGAAAAATAACCCATCTGACGTTAAGTTGGCTTCCATAAAAATATTGAGAAAAAAGAAATCCGTCTGATGTTGAGCCAACTTTCAATGCTTCAGATTTGATGAATATATTATGAATAAAAAATCCGTATGATATGAGACCCGGCTCGCTCAAAACTGGGAACTTGAAGGTGTTCCTCCTTATATCCACATTACCTGTAGCCCCCAAGTCTTAAGAGTAGAATGTAGTGATAGCTTAAGACTTGCTTAAATATAACTGTTTAAAACTTTGGAGAAATCTGGGTTGTTCATCTGAGTCACCAGTCATAAACTGAATGTTTGTATTTCACATGTGTAGCCCCCAAGGGCCGGCTCATCATTATGTGATGCGCCGGGTCTTCAATTTGGACCTTATGATCTATTTAAACAACTGAACGCTGTAGCCCCCAAGTGCCGGGTTGTCTTGCCTTCAGCAACCTGGGACTTGTAATTGTCTTGTGCTCATAAAACTTCAGCCAGTGTAGCCCCCAAGTGCCGGGTTGTCGTGCTTGCAGCAACTTGGGACTTGAACTTAATCTTCAATGTTGTAGATATATAGCTGCAAATAGTGTAGCCCCCAAGGGACAGTTTAGCTGTTCTTATCAATCTGGAACTTGAACTATCCGTAGAGTCAATGACTGTAGCCCCCAAGGGCCGGGTCACTATTAATAGTGAGCTGATCCTTTGATAGAGTTGGAACTTAGAAGTTTTGAGCAGCATGTAGCCCCCAAGTGCCGGGTCGCGTGACTGCGGCGACTCGGGACTATTCCTTCCATTGTAGAATAAAATCAGATCCACTGTCTGGATAATGTTGCTAAGTGCTTTGCATATCAATGTTGAACTTGTTGCTAAATCCATCAAGAGTGTTGCCTTGCATAAGACTGCATATTTCATTGCCTTTGATAAAACCAGTTGCCGTGATCTTTGCCACGATATCCTTAGTTGAATCTTTGTTCTCCGTTGTAGCATCAGAACAATCCAATTTGCGAATTGCCACTGATAGTTTATTACACCATGCTCCTCACGGTAAGCCGGCATTTTGTGGATTAGGAAATAATAGCCATCTCTCTGAGCCGGCTTTGAAAACCTAATCATTTAACACTGGTTATGATAACCATGATGAAAATCCAGCCATGTTGGCCAAGAAAGATTTGTTTATTCTAGCAGAGTTACAATGTAACCCAGTTTGAAAACCGGCTCCTGCAACATTAAAAAATATATACATACATATATGATGCATTGTATGATGATGCAATGTATGATGATGTATGTGTATGATAACAGAGTATAAAAATGCCGGCTTTCGATGAACGACAAAAAGACTGGCTTTCGAGGCTCGAGTCTTGCTTCAATGAAGCTGGCGTGATAGCCTTTGGTTTATCCTCGCTCTCTGTAAGCCGGCTCTCACGTGACGTATCCGATGTTTTAACCAAGACAAGTTCAGGGTCATAGAGATGATTGACTTGTCAAGAGTACACTGGGTCACCTAATCGGAGTAGCATCAAGCAGACAGGCAGGTTTAACCAAGATAGTGTGGCGTTATTTGCCGGGTCAAGAGGGTGAGATAGCTAAACTCGGTGAGTTGGAAGCCCCCAAGTGACCAATGGTCGAAATTGAGTAGGATACCCATGTTTAGACTGTGCATCATGGCGACTAGTCTTCTTTGGTAACCTTACTTTTCGCCACGAAGGCTGGATACCTATGTTTGAACTGTGCATCGTGGCAACAAGTTCTCTTTGGCAACCTTTAATTTTTCGCCGATACGGCAGCAGCCCCTGGGACCGGGTTGTCTTCCTCGCAATGACCCGGGGTTCTTGAATTTGTGAAACCGGTCAAATCCGTCGAGTCATGTCTGTGTAGCCCCTGAGTCTTAAGACGACTCAAGGAGTCGGCTTGAGATTCCTCATACTTTGGCTGTGGCATAAGCTGGCATATAGTTGACAGCTGGAAACTGGAATTTATTGAAACCGGAGACGATATTGCGAGTTGATGAATTTTGCGATGCTCGTCATATGTCCTCCCTTTCCTTGCGATTCTCACTTGGTCCGGCTCTCCGGGCTTCTCCAGGGCCATTTTTTTTTGCTGCCGATGTTTAAATCGCCGGGTCCCCTGGTTCTTCCAGGGTTGATTCCTCTGGATCCTTCAGGGTTGTTTTCTTTATAGGCCAGCTCTTCCATGGTTGGTTCTTCTGGCTCCCCATGTTATGGCCGGCACTGACCGAACCGCGAGGGTGATAGGCCATGTGTGTGTCCGCCAAGCAATGCTAGGCGCAGATGCTGCTACGGCCTCCGATGTATCGTTGTGGACCGGACCACTGGATGATGAGCGGCGTGTTTGCCAGACAGTGTAATGTAGGTCAGCCTCCGGTATGTTAATATGGAGTGGACCGCCAAGATGATAGGTTGGATGCTAGTCTGTTGAGAGGCGCGGTGCGGACGTATGCCAGTATGGCCTCCGCATGTCATTGTACACTGGACCGCAGAGCCCGCGGCCTGCACACCTGCCCATCGGCAGTGTGGACGCCG
Organism: Elymus sibiricus; assembly: GCA_039707655.1. NCBI lineage: Eukaryota > Viridiplantae > Streptophyta > Magnoliopsida > Poales > Poaceae > Elymus > Elymus sibiricus. Next base: position 206,048,036 of record CM077668.1, read on the forward strand.
GTCACAGGATGATGCAAACGGGAGCTCTGTATCCACAGTTTGATGGTCTCTTTTGTAGTGAATAATTGTTCTGATTTATTCGGATGGTAGATGATTCGTATGTAGCATCCGTAGATAACCTGGTAATGGTACGGCCCATCCAGTGCAAACATAGTACTCTGACGATCAGCGGTCTCAGATGTTGCCACATCTCCCCTTTTTTTTGCAATAAGTGCCCAGGCCCCCTTCTTATTCCACCGGCTTAAACACCCCTTTTTTTCTTGTATGCATCGGTGAGACGAAGCCGCACTGGCGGGGTCGCGTCAGTGAAGCGGGCGGCGGCTTGAGGCGGAGGCAAAGGAGAAGTGGGGCGAGGCCACCCGGCTGGGGCGACTCGGCGGCAAGGTCGGAGCCGCGAGGCAGGGCCGAACGGGGGGCGGCTCATAGGCGAGGTCGTTGAGGGGAGGCGGAGCGAGGCCGAGGCGGGCGGCTGCTACGGAGGCCGCGGCGGCGGCTCGAGGGCAACGCGAGGTGAGGCGGCCTGGCCCGAGGCAGAGGCGAGCCACGGTGGCGGCCCACGGCAGAGGCACGCACGGGGGCGGCGGCTCGACGCGGCAGGGGCCGGCGGAAACCGGCGAGGCGGCTGAGGCGGCCGGCCGGTGAGGCAGCGAGGCGGCAGGCGGCAGGCGACGGCGACTCACGGCGGCAACTTGAAGTCGAGGGCGAGGCCATGGCCGTAGCAGTGGCGGAAGGCGGGTGGCCATGGCCATAGCAGCTCGGAGGCGGCTCGACGCAAACGCGGAGGTGGCGGCTCGAGGCGGGCCACGGCAGAGGTGAGCCACGGCGGCGGTAGCGCGATGCCGGGGCGGCTCGAGGCGGGCCACGGCAAAGGCGAGCCACGACGGCGAGTAACCGAGGCCGCGGGAGCGGAGGCGGCCGCGCGGCTCGAAGACGAGATGGCGGAGGCGGGCGGGCGGCTCGAGGATGAGCGGCTGAGGCGGGTCAACAAAGCGTCGGAGGCGTGGCCGGCAAGGCGAGGCCATGGCGGAGGCGTGGTCGGCTTGAGGCGAGGCTCCGGCAGCGAGGCGGTAGGCCGGCGAGGCGGATTGACAAGGCCGCAGAGGTGACGGCTCACGGTGGCAGCGGAAGCGGCTCGAGGTGAGGCCACGACGGAGGAGGCGGACCACGACAGCGGCGGAAACGGGCCGCCTCGGAGGTAGGGCCGCGGCTATAATGGCGGCAACTGAGGCAAGGCCGCGACGGCGGAGGCGGCTGCTCGAGGCCACACCGGCGAGGGCGGAGCGAGGCCGGCTCGCAGGCAGCGAGGCGAGTCCGGGGCGGCTCGGAAGCGGGTGCAGGGGCGGCTGACTTGGCGACTCCACGTCCTTTTGTTTTCTTCGGACTTTTATCCAACTAGTATTGCTTCAAAGTGCCACATCTTTCTGAAAGCTATTCTCACCCGAACGTGGTAATGATGACTGAACGCTGTAATTTTCTCTCGCCCCAACAAGTAGTAATCAAGTAGAGTCCTGTCCCCCTAAATTTGATCTGGCTTTGGAATGGACTGCCTGTCGGTCTTGTTAACTCGGCGACTTTGCCGGCGGCGCATCTGAATGCCACCCTAAATTCTTGAATTCTCCTTTTTTTTATTTTTTGGTCTTGATTGATGAGATTGGCTTTGATCCCTGATGATTTGCCCATACCACTTGATGTCTGCTGCCAACAAGAAATTTCTAATCTCAATCTAGCGAACTCGGAGTCGATGTAGATCCTTCTGAGCCTGCTCTTCTTCATCCGTCCAATTGCGAACTGCTCGATCCCTCGAAAGGCTCCCTCCAAGAACTCAACACCACCGTGCGCAGGCCCCACGGTGGGCGCCAACTGTCGTGGTTTTGTCACGGCAGATGTCCTCGTGAAAAGGAGTTAATGGTGAGGCCATCGCAACTAGGTGGTAGCTTGAACGGGGTTGGTCGGAATCGAGAGATGCGAGTTTTACCCAGGTTCGGCCCCTCACGGTGGAGGTAAAAGCCTACATCCTGCTTGATTGATATTGATGATGATCATCTCGATTACAAGGGTGGTGTTTCGCTGCCTCTATCTCGAGAGCTACTAATTTGTCTGTTTCTAATTGACCTCTCCCTCTTGGGGTGCCCTGCCCGTCCTTATATAAGTTGAAGGGGCAGACTTACATGTAGAGTCCTAGTAGGACTAGGACTAATCTATTAGAAGTCGAATCCTAGTTCAGGTCTTGCTTCCCTTGTCAGGAAACTTCTCCTCTTTATGAACCTTTTCTTCGAGCCGGCCCTCCAGGACTCTCCTTGAGCCGGCCTTCTCACGAGCCGCCTTCTGGGCCTTGGGCCTTGCCGCTTGTCCGACCCACTGACCGGATCACCAATAAGCCGCCAAGTCCTAGCTGGGTCGTACTTCGGGCCGGGTTACCAATGAGGCGCCATGTTCTGGCCGGGTCGTACTTCGGGCCGGGTCATACCGTGGGGTATATCCCCAATAAACGTGCAAATTTTGATTCGAATTTCCCTGGTTATAGTGGTCATCCATGGCATTGCATAATTTGGGTACACAAAAGAGCCTACAGCACACCCACACTTCTTAATCGAGCAAGTTCAGCAATTAAACAGAGCTAGTTTACCTAAACATTACTCTAACAAAAGACCGACGCTCTAAACAAAGACTACTACTCCGCCTGGTGCTCGTCGATCTCCGCCGCCTCCTCCATGTCCAGCTCGCGCCCGACGATCTCCAAGGGAAGGGGCTCCATGGCATCCATCGCACCATACTCGGCAAGCATCTCACCATCCGTGTCCACCATCTCTTTGGAAAAGGCCGCCATGAGCTGGGCGTGAGCGGCCGCGGTCTGGACTTGGACGGGCTCCATCGCGGCAAGGTATGCCGCGAATGAACGGACGGCTGCTTGAAAGCTCTCGGCGATTGCCAACTCTTCAGCCGTGGGTTGCCCACCATTGTCGGAGAAGATTCATGCGATTTGTGCGGTGACCGCCAGGAGCTGGGCGTGGTTGGCCTCGACATGGGCGTGGGCGGCCTCCATCAGGGCTAAGGCGGCCGCCGTGGAACGGACAGCTGCTGTCCCACTCTCGCCATTTGCTATCCCCGTCGCAGATGTTGCTGCCGCCATCTGAGCTGCAATAGCGGCCATTTTGGCTGCCGCAGCCGCCCGGTTGTAGATTGCGGCCGCGCTCACGCAGGTTGTGAGCACGCTAATGGCGGCTGTGGCCGCGCACGGACTGGGCCGCCGAAGTTGCCCTCACGACACGGGTCCACGTCCCCATCTTGACCGGCAACGATTGAACAGTGAAATGATATTTGGGGGGCTAGTTTGCTTGACGCGCCGACTGTGGACTGTAGCTGTCGTGGTTTTAGCACGGCAGATGCCCTCATGAAAGGACTTAGTGATGAGGCCATCGCACAAAGGTGGAAGCTTGACGGGGTTGATCGGGAACAAGAAGACACGGGATTACCCAGGTTCGGCCCCTCACGGTGGAGGTAAAATCCTACGTCCTGCTTGATTATATTGCTTTGGATCTCGATTACAGGGGTGCGGATTCGCTAACCTAGCTCTCGAGAGATTGCAACCTAACCTTTCTGCCTTAGGCACTCCCCATTATATAATAGGTTGAGCCCTAGGTTTACATGGGAGTCCGGGTCGTAACCTTAACCCGTATCCTACTCTTATTCTAATTGACTTGTTCCTCAAGGTAATCTTCCTTATCTTGTCTTTCTTCTTAAGCTGGCCCACGCACCGAGCTGCCTCTTCCTATCGGGCCTCTGTCCAAGCCGGCCCACTAGGTATCTTCAAGGCCCAGCAGCGAGATAACCCGCTGAGCTTTTATAACTCTATGGCCGGGTAATCCTCCTGCCGGGTCTCCAATGTTGGGAAATATCCCCAACATTAGCCCTCAGTTTGACTTGGATTTATCCATGTTAAAATCCATCCTAAAAAACAAATAAAACAAGTCTAATAATCTGCGAAGAATCTCTGAATCTGCCTCTTAAGCCAGCTCATCGGCGTCCTTCATCTGCAGTCATATTTGCCAGCTCAACCATTTTACCGGATCATCCACCCTCCATAGACTTAGTATCTATTCACAACCTTTCTTCATGACGTCACAATCCACTTCCGCAAAATCTGGGATGACATCATAACGAATCTTTGAGTGGGTTTGTATTGTCTTGTCAGGCATGAAAATCGAGGAGCTCTTGGCCGAAATTTACTGTGCCGCCTAGGGCTCCGCGCCCATCGTTTCGGGTTCTACCACGCCTATCAATAGGCCAGTGCATTTCCAGTGTTTTCCTTTACCACTCTCGCTCCTCGTCTTCTCCTCTGCTCCCGACGCAGCCGCACTGCTCCGAGCTCCTCGCCGCGGGATTCAGCACTAGTCGCACCTTCTCATTGTCGCCGGAGCCATCCAACGTCGTGCAGCCGCATCCACAGCACTCAAAAACCTCAAGCTTTGACCTCCAGATCTATAAGTTCTTTCCTCCATGTCTACTAGTTCATCGTTGTTCTTCGCCATAGCTGTTGTAGATCTAAAATGTATATGATTCCTCACTTATTAGTCCACAAGATAGTTCCACAGCATTTTCATTACTGGTAGATCTGCTGTACTGCCTTACTGAATCCCATCGTAACCCCTCCATATCTGTGAAGAACAGATCCAGATTTTTATTTTTCATTTAAAGCTAATTTCCAAATCCAAGCAACTTTGCACCTTCTCTGAAAACTGTTTGTCGACTTATCATCAAAACCACTTGTAACACTTGTAAAAAATCCGAAACTTTGTAATTGCCTGCTTCCTTTGTTCTGAAGGTCATAACTCGGGAATATGCCGGCTTATCTTTCTGTTTTACCACAACCTGGCAAATTTCTGAATTCTGCCGCCTTATTATTTTCTTACTTTCTCTGCAACTGAATCCATGGCTCCGAAAATTAAGATCGTCAACTGGACAAAATCCAACATGTCAGAGCTCCGGCTGAAGGCCTTGGTAGATTCCGGGTTACTCCCCTGCAAGGAGGAGATTGAATGGCTAGCCCCTGAGGAAGAGATCCATCCTCAGCCGGCTCAGAATGAGATTATCTTGTTTGCTGATCATCTAGACAGAGGTTTCTGTCCCCCGGGTTCTAAATTCTTCCAGGATGTGCTCCACTTCTTCGGTGTTAGGCCTCAAGACTTGGGTCCCAACTCCATCCACAACTTGTGCCAATTTCAAGTATTCTGCGAGATTTACCTATAGATTGAGCCATCGATCAGCCTTTTCCAAGAATTCTTGTATCTGAATCACCAAACAGAGCACAAGGGTGGACCTAGCATGGAGCTCGGCGGGGTCACTATCCAAAGAAGGAAAAAAATCAGCTTTTCCTGAAGCCAAGCCGGCCAGCCATCCTAAAGGATGGCATAGAGCTTGGTTCTACTGCAAGGATACCTCCCCCGACCAACAGCACCAACTGTCGGGTAATAGAGCAGACCGGCTTGATTCCACCATCATTTTCCCGGGTTTCGCCTCTAAGGAGGTGAGGAAAGCTCTGGAACCCTTATATTCAAGAATAAATGATTTGACTACTCATGGCCTCACTGGTGTGGACCTGACCCAGACCTGGGTAAGCTGGCGCATCCTGGCTCTTGGCCAGAGAAACCAGCTTATGCACACCTACTCAGGTGAACCAAAAGATCCGCTGCGATTTAGCCGGGTCAACCTCACCAGAAAGATATCATCAAGTTCGCCAAGAAACTTCTTGGTGAGACGAAAGACTCCATCGTGCTCGTGAGACTCGCTCCCTTTTATATTGGCAACCCGGCCCCTGTAGTAAGCCGCCTTAGCTATTTCTTCTTGCCCTGCTCACACTACCTTGCCTTTGGTGTAATTTCATCAACCTGTCATCGTAGGAAAATGTTGATTGGTGGAAGGTCGAACCTCAAGACCTCACTCCTCCTCGAGAAGACAGCGAGGAAGACCCAGAAGATGATGAATACCAAGAGGTAGAACTCGACTCCCTTGGTCGTCTATTTAAGCAACTTGCTGATGCCACCTCCTCACAGGAACAGGCTGAAACTAGCCACGCCGGCGAGCAAGAGGTAACTTTGATCTCTTCAGATTCCGACTCACCAATACCCGTCCGAAAGAAATTCCGGGTTGCAGTCCAAAAAGTTCTATTTTCACACCGAGATGCTCATTTAGACCCACAATTTCTTTTGAAGAAAACGCAGCACACAGGAACCTCCAAAAGGAAGACCCGGAGCAGTGAGGGAGAGCTGAGCGGCAGGTTAACCCACGAACCGCCTGCATGGAAGGCACGGACAGAAGTGCCTCATAGTCCCACTCCCTCTCTTCCTCAAGCCGGCCGCTTCAAAGAGCCACTACCTTTGAACGACTCGGCCTATCAAACATCCCATTCTTCAGATGAATCCAGTGCCACCCAAGCGCCAGCTTTTAACATCAATCCTGGGTATAAAATCTGACTACTTGACTATCATACTTAAAATTCCTGCTTTTATCCATTAATTGAATAACCTTTTTCCTCCGTGCAGCGCAAAAGTCATCAAAAAGAAAATTGCCACCGGGTCATCTGACCCTGTCGTTCAGAAAAACTCTCTTAAGGAAGTCACAACAGAGAACCCGGAGATCCCGGATGAGCCGCCCTTTCAAGATGACCCGCTACACCAAGAGACCACACTGAGCCTGGCTCACGCCTCTCCTCCTCTTAGCAATCAGGGGAAGGAAGATATGAACGAAGAGAAGCCTGCTGAAAAGGCTTAGGATGAGGTAGTGGTGATGGGCGAGAATCAGAATCCTCCGCCGGCAACCTCCACCGCCATGACCAAGATTCCTGCCAAGGTTGAGTCACCAATGAAGAATAAAGGAAAAGCAGCTCTTGATTTTCATTCTTTTGAAGACCAAGACATCCATTTACTACACCAGTCTATTTTGACCCGGCTGTCTGAGAGCTGGGACACTAAAATTGCCATGGTGACTTCCCTCAAGCGGAAGTATGAGGTAACTCCTATTTCCTGGCTTGGTATATGTACATATATGTAGCCCCCAAGGGCCGGGTCATTATTATATGACGACCCATGACTTCCAAAAATGTATCTGTACATAGATCAACAAATAATATTCCTCGAGAGCCGGCACATCATTGTATGATGACCCGGGTCTCTGCATGTAGTGAAAAAGCATATATGCAGTAGCCCCCAAGTGCCATGTGGAATGCTTGCATCCTCCTGGGACTTGTTGTACTTGAAAAAGCTCTGAAACATGTAGCCCCCAAGGTCCGGGTCGACCAGCATGGCAGCTCGGGACTTTTATCTTCCTCATGTAACTTTGTGAAACTGCCATGCAGGACATGTTGAATCAGGTTGAACCACAAGTAGCCATCTTCCACAAGGAAGCAAAACAAGAAAAGAAACTCCGCGAAAAGGCTGAACAGTCATCATCAGAAGCCCTCAAGGCCTTGCGCATTGTAAGAGAGACACTGAAAACAACTGAAGCAACATTTTAAGAAGAAAAGGCCAGCTTAACAAAACGAGCCAAAGAAGCTGAAGCGAAGCTGGACCCTGTGACCCAGGAATTGGCTACTTTGAAGGGCCATATCACCAGCATGTGCAACGCCATCTTCGGTAAGTCAAGATTCACCAAAATCTTGAAATAAATCGGCTTAAGATGTTGAGCAGGACAGTCTGACACCTCAGTAGTAAATTGTAGGTCGTAGGACACATAACTTAGTGGAGCAGCCATTGGTAAAGTTGAAGGCTGTCTACACATTGGCAGAATAGCTTTATATAGGCGGCTCGCGCTGTATCATGGCCGCGAAAAATACAAAGGCTCCACCCCAACTAATTGCGGATATGTTGAAAGAACTGTCCATTGTACCGCAATGGTTCCAAGAGTGGAAGAAGGCGGCTTGCCGTTATGGAGCACTGACCGCCCTAGCACGGGCCAAGGCATATGCGCCACAGCTCGATCTGGCTCAACTGGTAGGCGACTACCCATAATTCAACACCGACGACACGCCGTTCACCAAGAAAGATTTTATGAGGTGTGTGAAAGAAACCCGGGTAGCTGCAACACAAATGGCAGAAGAAATAGATCTAACCAAATACCAAGCCGGATACTCTGAAGCCAATGAACGGATTGAGCCGCCAAAACCTCAACCAGTTGCCCTGACTCGGCCGCGTAAGCAAACCTTCGCCCCTGACGTTGACCCTTCATGTGTGTTAACAGCCAACTCAGTTTTTGAAGCTTTGCAGTCAATCCAGTGGCTCGAGGACGACCCCCAGGCTGCAGAAGCAGAAGAAACGGTGCCTGAAGACGAAGTACCGGTGCAGAACTAACTCCTGTAACAGGATCAACGACCCGCCATATCATTAAATCGGCTTATAGACTTGTAGATGTTGAAAGTTGTAAAGAACACCTGTCTCTTTTGGCCCTCGGGCGGCTTCTAATAGCTGCGACATCAGATGTTGTTAGTGCCATCGCGCACTTATGATTATACTATGATTGTAACCTTTTGTGTTTGCCAGCCATAAAAATTCATTGCTACCTTTAAAGAATGCCTAATTGACAACCCGGCCTCTAGAGGTAGTTCATGTTAACGAAGACCAACTGTGCAACAGGCCTGTAACAACTTCTGGGTCAAGAATCTGAAACCCACAACATTGATGGCGGCTTATCTCCAAGACTAATAGTCAGGATTGCCAAATAAGATTGATGGTATAATAACCCGGCAATCATGTTACCGTTTTGATAAACAAGAAATAAATTTAATAAAAGATATGCCATGTATGGATGTATGCATGCATGCAAAAGATAATAACAACAATGCAAAACATAATTTCTAAGAGCCGGCTTTTAAGGCACGACATAAAGACCGGCTTTCAAAGCTCAAGTCTGATTCGCTTTCATGAAGCAGGCTTTATCGCCTCTTTTGGTTTATCCTAGCTCTCTGAAAGCCGGCTCTCACATGACCAATCGGTGTTTTTAACTCCGACGAGTTCAGGGCCACTCTGTGATTGACTCGTCGGGCGTACACCAGGTCACCTTGTCGGAGTAGCATCATGCTAATAGGCAGGTTTAACCAAGAAAATGTTTTGGCATGTTGCCGGGTTAAAAGGGATGTTAAAGCTAAACTCAATGAGTAGGAAGCCCCCAAGTAACCACTGATCAAAGAGTAAAGACTCAACACACAATTTGAGGCGAAATGACAATCTCTCATATACAGAGACGCCGGCTTTATTTCATTGATCAGAATATGTATATACATGAAGAAGGTATGTACAAAAGATACTCCCCGGTCTGTGAATTAGGTATAATACGGCCGGAGATGTGCAATGTTCCAAGGCCGGCTTCCCTCCTCCTCAGAGGTACGTGACTTGTCTGCTTCACGTATATCAACCAGGTAATATGACCTATTGTTGAGATTCTTGCTGACGACGAAGGGTCCTTCCCAAGGAGGAGAAACTTATGCATGCATGTCTGATCTTGTATCAGACGGAGCACTAAGTCACCTTCCTGAAAGGTACGGCTTCGAATTCTACGGCTGTGATAGCGACGTAGGTCTTGTTGATAAATTGCTGATCTGGACGCGGAAAGTTCACGTTCTTCTTCCAGAGCACCAAGGGCATCTCGGCGTGCTTGTTCATTATCAGTCTCCACATAAGCTGCGACTCAGGGAGAATCATGACGTATGTCACTTGGAAGCACAGCCTCTGCACCGTAGACCAGGAAAAACGGCGTGTAACATGTTGACCTGTTGGGAGTGGTCCGTATGCTCCAAAGTACTACGGGTAACTCTTCTTCCCAGCAACCCGGCGTGCGTTGTAAAGGCACCATGAGCCGGGGTTTGATGCCACACAGCAACTCTTGATTAGCTTGTTCTGCCTGTCCATTGGACTGAGGATGCGCCACAGACGCTAAGTCCAACCTGATGTGCTCTTGTTGGCAGAATTGCTTCATGACTCCTTTGTAAAGATTAGTACCATTGTCTGTAATAATACTGTGTGGATAGCCGAAACGATAGATCAGCTTTTTGAGGAATTTAACTGTTGTAGCCGCATCACAACGATTGTCTGGCTCTGCTTCAACCCACTTGGTGAACTTGTCCACAGCTACCAGTAAATGAGTATGTTTATTTTTAGATCTCTTGACGGGCCCAACCATATCAAGCCCCCAGACTGCAAAAGGCTAGGTTATTGGAATCATCCTCAACTCTTGAGCCGGCACATGTGCCTGACGAGCATATTTCTGACATCGATCACACTTGCGTACAATATCCTCTGCATCCGCGTGGGCCATGAGCCAGAAAAACCCATGACGAAAAGCTTTCACGACCAATGACCTTGAGCCGGCATGATGACCACAATCACCAGAATGGATCTCATTGAGAATTGCACGGCCCTCCTCAGGGGAAACACAACGCTGAAAAACACCGGTGACACTCCGTCTATGTAACTCGCCATTGACAATAGTCATAGACTTGGATCGCCTGATAATCTGTCGGGCGACGATTTCCTCCGCAGGGAGCTCACCACGGCCTAGATAAGCTAGATAAGGAATTGTGCAATTAGATATAGCATGAACTGCGGCCACTAGAGCCGCCTTTGGATCAGGAACAGCAAGACCTTCCTCTGTCAGTAACTTGACTGACGGGTTGTGTAACACATCCAGAAAAACATTGGGTGGAACAGGCTTCCGCTGAAACCCCAAACGACACAATGCATCTGCCGCCTCATTGAGCTGGCGATCAATATGATCCACCTGATATCCTGTGAAATAGCCAGCAATATTTGTAACTTCCCGTCGATAAGCCGCCATGAGAGGATCCTTGGAGTCCCAGGTGCCAGAAACTTGATGAGCCACCAAATCTGAATCGCCCAGGCACCTGAACCGGCTTAAATTCATCTCCTTTGCCATACGGAGCCCATGAAGCAAGGCCTCATATTTACCTGCATTGTTAGTACAAGGAAACATAAGCCGTAAAACATAACAAAACTTGTCATCTCGTGGGGAAGTTATCACAACTCCAGCCCCCGAGCCTTCCAATTGCCTGGAACCATCAAAGTGAATAGACCAATATGTGGTATCCGGCTTCTCCTCCAGAGCCTGTAACTCGGTCCAATCATTGATGAAGTCCACCAAAGCTTGAGATTTAATAGCAGTTCACGGCATATATTTGAGATGATGCGACCCGAGCTCAATCACCCACTTGGCAACCCAGCCAGTAGCTTCTTTGTTCTGAATGATGTCCCCAAGGGGTGCTGAACTGACCACAGTAATTGGATGCTCATGAAAATAGTGCTTCAACTTCCGGCTTGCCATGAATACACCAAACACTAGCTTCTGCCAATGCGGATACCGCTGTTTGGACTCTGTTAAGACTTCACTGATATAATACACCGGACGCTGAACTGGGTACTCTTTGCCGGCTTCCTTTTGTTCTACGACAACTGCCACACTTATAGCATTACTGTTAGCTGCAATATATAACAACATGGGCTCCTTCTCCTGAGGGGCAGCAAGGATGGGCGGCTCAGACAACTGCCTCTTGAGGGACTCAAAGGCCTGATTTGCAGCATTGCTCCAAACAAAATCATCTGACTTCCATAGCATCTGGTAAAGTGGAATTGCCTTCTCCCCGAGCCGGCTGATGAACCGGCTCAAGGCCGCAACCTGCTCGGCTAGCTTCTGGACAGCATTAAGATTTGCCGGCTTGGCCAGGGATGTGAATGCTTTGATTTTTTCCGGGTTGGCCTCAATCCCACGGTCAGAAACTAAGAATCCCAGTAACTTCCCTGCAGGAACCCCAAAGACGCACTTCTCTGGGTTGAGCTTCATCTGATACACTCAGAGGTTATCAAACGTCTCCTTGAGATCAGCCGACAAGGTTTCCTTATTTTGAGATTTCACCACAATGTCATCAACATAGGCATGAACATTATGCCCAATCTGCTTGTGGAAACAATTCTGGACGCAGCGCTGATAAGTCGCCTGCGTGCACCTCAGACCAAATGGCATGGATGTATAGCAGAAAGCTCCGAAGGGTGTGATGAAAGCTGTATTTTCCTGATCCTCCAGCTTCATCTTGATTTGATGATAACCAGAATAAGCCTCTAGAAAGCATAGAGACTCACAACCCGCCGTAGCATCAATGATCTGGTCAATACGGGGCAGCGCGAACGGATCACTAGGACAAGCCTTATTCAGGTCCATGTAATCAACACACATTCGCCAAGTCCCATTTTTCTTCAGAACAAGAACCGGGTTAGCCAGCCATTCAGTATGAAACACCTCCACAATGAACCCGGCAACTAGGAGCCGAGCCACTTCTTCGCCAATAGCCTTCCGCCTTTCCTCATTGAATTGACGGAGGTACTATCGAATAGGTTTAAACTTAGGATCCACATTAAGGGAGTGCTCAGCGAGTTCTCTCGGTACCCCCGGCATGTTAGAAGGTTTCCATGCAAAGATGTCCCGGTTCTCATGGATGAACTCGATGAGCGCGCTTTCCTATTTAGGATCCATGTTTGCCCCAATGGTGAATTGCTCAGATGAATCACCCGGGACGAAGTCAACTTGCTTTGTATGTCTGGCCGACTAGAATTTGAGCAAAGGATCAGACTCAGTCGTCGGCTTCTTGAGGGAGGTCCTGTTAAGTGGGTCAACATTATCCTTGTAATACTTCAACTCCTCAGCTGCACAAGCCGTCTCCGCATAAGCCGCATCTCCTTCTTCGCACTCTAGCGCAACCCGCCGGTTGCCCTCAACAGTAATCGTCCCTTTTGGACCCGTCATTTTTAACTTCAGATCGCGCCACGAAACGCGCATAAGCCGGCCTACTGAAGAGGGCATGATAGGGGCTCTTAAGCTTCACCACTTCAAAAGATAAAAACTCTGAGCGGTAGTTAAATTCATCATCAAGGGCTACTTCCAGAGAAATTCTGCCAATGGGATAAGCTGACTTGCCAGGGACAATGCCATGAAAAACTGTGGTGGAAGGGGTGAGCTGTTTCTCAGATAAATTCATCCGTCGGAAAGTATCATAGTAAAGTATGTTGATGCTGCTGCCGCCATCCATAATCACCTTTGTCAATGTATATCCGCCGACTTGTGGCGCCAACACCAAGGCTAGATAACCCGGGTGATCAATGAACTCTGGATGATCCGCCCGACTCCAAGTGACCGACTGTTCTGACCAGTTGAGGTAATATGGGACTGCCAGCTCAACCAAGTTGGTGGCTCTCCGCTGAACCTTCCGATCCGGTTGGCATGTACTGGTGGTAAAGACATGATACTGACCGCTATTCAACTGCTTCGGATTACTCTGGAATCCGAACTGGCCACCTTGATTCTGATTGCGTTGGTTGCGTTGATTATTGCCTCCAGCATTGCCAGCCCCCTGAAACCCAGCATTATGACCGTGGTTCCCCTGGAACCCGGGGCCTGCGAAGGGCCCTTGTGAGCCGGCTCCCTGAAAGCCGGCTCCCTGATTGTCGGGTCTGGGCTTACTGGGGTGTCCGCCGTAACCGCCTGCATTGTGATGATTCTGAAATACCCTCTTGGAAAATTCTTGCATAATATAACAGTTCTCCCATGAGTGGGCAGACGGCTTGCCATTAATACTATGTTTGGGACATGGACCTTTGATGACCTCCTCAAAGCTGCGGGGGTGGTTACCAGGAAAAGGCCTCCTAGAGCTATTGTTCTATCGCTGGTTATTCCCACTGGTATTAGTATTTGCTACCAGATCGGAGTCGGCTTCATAACTCTTGCGCTTGTTGTTGCTACTGGCCTGCCCATTGCCATTGTTCTGCTGGTGCCCCTTGCCACCGTTTTTCTTGCCCTTGCCAGATTTGTCATCATCAGACGCAGGATCCTTCGTATTGTCTGACTTGGCATACCGGGTTAAGATGTCCATAAGATCGCCCATGTCCTGGACCTTTCGCTTGAGCCGCCCTAACTTCTGAACTAAGGGTTGAAACTTACAAGTCCGCTCCAGAACAAGAACTGCCTGAGTAGCCGTGATGCTATCTGAAGAATGAATGACTTCTGCAACCCGGCGAGACCAGTGGTGTGCCGACTCATCCTCACGCTGAACACAATGTTCTAGATCAACAATTATGGTTGGCCGTTTGCAGGTTCCCTGAATTTTTTTGATGAAGCACTCCTTCAATTCCTGCCAGGTGTTAATGGAATTCACCGGCAGGTTTTTCAACCAAGTACGTGTTGGACCTTCCAACATGAGAGGTAGATAACGTGCGCACATAGCCTCACTGCCCCCAACAGGTCCATTGCTAACTCATAACTCTCAATCCACTCGGCCGGCTCCAGATTAGCTGTGTAGTTAGGCACCTTGCGGGGACCCTTAAAATCGGGCGGCATCCGTGCATCTCGCAACGCTGTGACTAAGCAAGGGGTTCCAATTATCCGGCTCGACAGACCCACTGAACGAGCAGCTGTTGGAGTCGCGGTGGGAGGGTTTTGCGCTGTGGGCTGATTATACACTGCTCATGCATTTTCCTCTTCCCATGCTTGTAGAGCACGAGCGGTGTCAACGATTTCTTGGGCATTAGGGAGCCTGGGCTGTTGTTGATCCATGAGCGGCTGTGCTCCTCTTCTGCACCGCTCGCTACTGGAAACAGCCGGCGACTCCAGATGCCGGCTCCTGGTACGGCTCTGGTGAGGAGTTGAGTGAAGCCGGTGCTGGCTATGAGAATAGTTTGCCTGCTATGTTACTGATGTTTTGAGCATCTCAATGGCGTTCCTGGCCTCCACCTGAGCCGGACCATCTCCTTCGATCGGGATTGCTGCCAAGTTATGTGTCGCAGCTAGCACATTGTCCACTGGGTTGGAATAGTGTCCAATTGGGATCTGGAACCGACAAGGAGGTGGAGGTTGCTGTTGTGGAACTGGCGCCTGATGCTGAGCCGTCTCTCTCTGCTGAGCCGGCTGCCACAGCGGTGGCCCTCCTGGGGACATAACACCAGCCCCCGGGTTCACCGGAGCCCGCGGATCATTCGGCGTCTTAAACAGTTGTGTTGGCATGATCTAGGCCAGAAGCCGGCTTTGATGCCGCCTCCGGTGGACGAATTCCGACTCCGCCTACCGGCTACTCAGATATAGGGCTTCCTCTTCCAAGCGCTTTGTCTCCTCGACAAGCCGGGCTTGTGTTTCCGCCATGTGGGTGTTTTCAGCATTGATATCCTCCTGGATCTTGGTCATCTGCTCACGGCACTTCGTGATGTCTGCGTTGCACACCGCCACATTCTCTACTGTCACCAGCTCGGCCAGTAGACCCGCCAGAGTATTCATCAGCTCCACGAGCGCCTGGGCCCCAGACTTCTATGAGCCGGCAGCGGCCGCGCCAGCCCCTCCTGAGCCGGCGATGGCGAGATTCCGCCCGGTCGCTACATCCATCGGGTCGCGAAGGGGAGGCGGGTCAGCGAACCGAGGCGGCTCGAGGATTTCAGGAAAAACTTCGTTAGTGCATCCTCCGAGCCTGCCGTCACTACAAGGATACCCCCTATAAAGCAACAAAAATTCAACAACATTTTTACTATATGTTGCAAAACTTAGGATAGATACACATATTAACGGTTGCAGCATATGAATTGCAGATGTACAGCTCGTGACCCTAACGTGGTAGATATGAAAAAGAACAGAGGAAAGGATAGAGAGAAACGCGTGAGAAACAGAGCCCCCCGATTCCCTCATCTCTCCCAAATCATCGCCACCTACCGCCTCGTCGCCCTGCTCCGACCAACCACGCCGCCGGCCCTCTCCCTCCCCTCCTCCGACCTCGCAGCTCCAGAGGCTGCCAGATCCGCCGCATCCCCACCAACCCATCCCTCTCGCGTCCTATCTCTCTCTTCATGCGGCTCCTCGCTACGCCGCCTGCGGCGGCTGGATTAGGCGACGTCCGGCAAATCCCGTGTGACACCCCCGACTTAATCGTGCACTAATCATACACGCAAATGCACACGATCAAGCCTAAGGACTCACTTGAAGATATCACAACACAACTCTAAACACAAATAAAAGTCATACAAGCTTTATATTACAAGCCAGGGTCCTCGAGGGCTCGAATACATAAGCTTGAGTCATACAAGCATCAGCGGAAGCATTAGTATCTGAGTACAGACATAAAGTTAAACAAGTTTCCCTTAAGAAGGCTGAGCAAAATAACGACACTAGATCGATAAGGTGTAGGCCTCCTGCCTGGGAGCCTCTGAATCTACTCCTAGTCGTCGGTCTTCACATAGTAGTAGGCTCCACCGGTAGAGTAGTAGTAGTCGTCGGCGGGAGCAGCTGGCTCCTGGGCTCCGTCATCTAATCGCAGTAGTCGGGTATGGGGAAAAAGGGGAAGCAAAGCAACCGTGTGTACTCATCCAAAGTACTCGCAAGACTTACGTCAGATCCATTCTATTTATGCATCGGTATCAAGTGAAAGGGCTGTATCAGTGGACTAGACTGCAGAAATGCCAGAATAGAGAGAGAGCCTAGGCTATCGAAGACTAGCAACTTGCATCATCTTGCAGCATTAGAAGAGTGTAGATTAGAACATAGCAAAGTAGTAAGCAAGTAGTAACAACGCCCAGAGATCCTTCCTCGACTCCCTCCGAGAAAGCGATCCTGGAGCTAACATATTATTAAACATCACAAGTATCCAGTTCTAGTTGTAGTAGATTGGGATACTCTCTGAGTGTCCGTTACCGTGGACACGGCTATTCGAATAGATATACTTCCCTGCAGGGGTGCACCAACTTACCCAACACGCTCGATTAACTTTGGCCGGACACACTTTTATCGGGTCATGCCCGGCCTCGGCTGATCGACACACCGTAGTCCTACCTAGGCTCAACAGAGAGGCTAGCACGCCGGTCTAACTCCTAAATGTGAAGGTGTCATGGGCGAACCATCCTTTGCAATCCTGCGCATTGCGAACGCGGTCGGGAGCAGACCTAGCCCCCTTAATATAAGCGCAGTCTTTCCCAGTCCAACCCGGCGCGTGCCACTCAATTGCTGACGTCTGAGAGCTTTCGGAAGAATCGTACGACGCCGAGTGCCCATACTTATTCCCGCGTGGTGTTTAGCGCGAAAAGGCCATAGGCCTACTCAGATCACATATCCTAACCCGTTAGTGCTCTGGGAGCTCGCGGTGACAATCAGTGATCCATGATCTGTTGTCCCATCGCCCCGCCTCGTGGACTTATGGCAAGGGCCAGGAATGCATGGACGTGCCACGTAATTATCTCGTGGGTACCCTCACGGTCAACCCGACTCCACATTTCTCGCGGGTACCCCTCGGGGTCGACCCGCCTCCAACAAGGTACTGAAGTAATGGTGAAGGTATCCGTGTGTTCACCACATCAAGGGGGAATCCGAGGAATCACCCTCGTTGGATTCCTACTCAATGTATCCATCAAGGAGAACCAGGAGGAATCACCCTCAATGATCCACACTTGAGGGGTTGCACGACAGAGTCACCATCGGGAAGGGGAGAGCGAGGAATCACCCTCTGGAATCACCACTGATGTGCTATACTATCATTAGGAGTGCAGTACGAGGTATCACCCTCGGCACTTCATAGTAGCCTTGCAGAGTCGTACAACTAATGGGGTGTGCAGTGATGTGTCGGTCTCTGCACATCGATCACAGTGATCGAGGCGCTGGTAACAAAGCGGGGCAACAGGGACATGGGTGAGGGGTCACTGATGGATCACTAACCAACCTATTCTAAGCAGTTTAGGATGACAGGTAAAGTAACAACAGCAGGTTACAAAATAGGCTATGCATCAGAATAGGAGCAATCAATTCAGTAGCAAATTCTAATGCAAGCATGGAGGAGAAAGAATAGGTGATATTGGAATGATCAAAGGGGGTTTGCTTGCCTGGAAGCTCTGCTGAAAAGGTCTGGTCGTCAGGAGCATAGTCGTACTCGGGAGCAGTGTCGGTCTCGGGGTCTACCAGAGAGAAGAGGGGGAAGAAACAATAAATAAAAGCAAACAATGCAACACAGATGCATGGCATGGCAATATGCTGTGCTAGGGGTGGCCTAACGCAATGATACACATTGCAGGCGGAGCGGGAAAATATCTGGGGATCTTTTCCCGGCCTTAGGCAGTTTTCGGTCAGTTGATCCGGAGGGGAAGGTTCCATGTTTGCAGTGTTGTGGGCATGTGACAGCTGCACGAAGGGCATATTCGGGTTCGTCTCGTTTTTTTGATCAACTTTCATGTAGAAAACTTTTTCATCCGAGCTACGGTTTAATTTCTACGATTTTTCAAAGTTTTTAAACATTTTCTGGAATTTCTGGAATTAATTTAAATATTAAATTCGAATTTAAATAGTGTAATTACTTTTTATACACAGCAGTAGCTAGTCACTGTGTATGACAGGTGGGCCACTGCCTAGTCAGCAGCCCAGTCAGCAGTCAACTCTGTTGACTATTGACCTGGTCAAACTGACAGGTGGGGCCCCTCTGTCATAGACTGTATTATTTTACAGCAGATTAAATTAACTATTTAACTAATTAGCTAGTGGGACCCACTGTCAGTGGTTGTTTAATTAACATATTAATTAGCAGTTTTATTATTTATAAAAGTGTTTAATTAGTGTGGGGTCCACATGTCAGTGGCCCAGGCTGCCCAGTCAGCAGTTGACCTGGTCAACTGGGTCAACTTGGCCCATGGGACCCAGCTGCCAGTGACCCAGGGTGGGCCCAGGCGGTTCCACGTCGGTGCCGGCACCGGAGACCGCTCCGGCGAGCCTTCCCGTGGCGGAGCTTCGCCGGACTCGGTCGGGATTTCGCTACGGCCCACCAATTCACGCGCTGAGCAGCTCTACGGGTTTCTGGTGATCTTGCGCATCCAGCGGTGGCGGCTGTAGGTGCTGGGGTGGCCGGCAAGGGCGCCGGCGACGAGCCGTGGCGGTGGTTGCTCTCGGACCAGATCGGGCGCGTGTCTACGGGGCGTTTTCGAGCGCGTGAAGTAGCTAGGAGGGGGCTACGGCTCACCAGGAGCTCGTTGGCGCTGCTGGCTCAAGCCATAGGGGCTCGGGAGCGTGGCGATGGTAGCAACGGCGGCAGGCAGAGCACGGCCACGGCGGCGAGCAGACGTAGCAGCTAGGAGGGCAACAAGGGAGAGGGGAGAAGAGCGGCGCTCACCACGTGGCACAAGGAAGGCCATCGAGGGGTTTAGGAGCGCAGAGGGTGGCCAGAGTTTGAGGAGAGCGACGACGGATCCGAGGTGGACGGCGATTCGATCCCGACGCGGTGGTACTCCCCGGCTCCAATGGCGAGGTGTAAACGACGAGGTCGAGGACGGCGATGATACTGGACACGCAGGGGTGGCGAGAAGAGCTCGGTGGCCGCGTGCTTTACGACGGGCCGGCCATGGCTGCGCTCGGGCAAAGTGGGAGAGAGCGAGGGAGGGGAAGGAGTGGCGCTAGGGTTTGTCCATGAGGGCGAGGTGGGTTCCTTATCCCCTCCAGAGGCTCTATAGCGGCGCGTTGTTGTGCGAGGAGAGGGGGGGCCGGCTACAGGAGTGCGCGCGCGGCGACAGCAGCGCAGGGTGAACAGAAGGAGGACGACGACAGGGGAGTTGGGTCGGGCCGGTTGTTGTGGACTTGAAGCCCACAAGCACAGTAACCGCTAGCCCTTTTTCCTTTTTCTTTTCTGCCTTATTATTTCCTTCTATTTTGCAAAAAGATAGGCCCCCACTTGACTTTTGTAAATTGTGGTACTAGTCCAAATAAATACTATGTATTATATAGTACTGCCACAAAAAGTTTGAGGGCCCAATGATTTCATTTGAATTTGTATTGCATTTAAAAGGAGCAAAATGGTGTGTTGGCTCTGTTTTCTAGATGTTAGAGTCATCTAGGAGATTTAGGTGATGTTGTTTTCCTGAACATAAATAGTTATGGAATATTTCCAAAATTATGAACTATTTAGTTTCCAAATTTGAACAAGTTTTATTTTCACCTCATATTTGAATTTCAATTTGAGTTGGAATTTGAAATGAGATATGATTCCAATGTGATCAAGCCTTGCAAATCAAAATGACTTAGCATAATCATGAGCATCACTGTAGTTCATTACATAGGGGTTTTACAATTCTCCTCCTCTAAAAGAAATTCTTGTCCCGAGAATTCAGGAGGTAGAAGGAAGAAGATCGGGGCATTCTTCGCGAAGACGATCCTCACGTTCCCAAGTGGCTTCATCTTCAGTATGATTCGACCACTGCACCTTGAGAAACTTGATTGCCTTCTGACGGGTCCGATGTTCAGCTTGATCCAGGATGCGGATCGGATGCTCTTTATAAGAGAGATCATCTTGCAATTCGAGCATCTCATGATCCACTGCACGGTGCGGATCCCTGAAGCAACGACGAAGTTGCGACACATGGAGGACATCGTGGAGGTGAGAGAACTGCGGGGGGCAATTCCAATTTATAGGCCACCTGACCACGTCTGGTGAGAATGCGAAAAGCACCAATATAGCGAGGAGCTAACTTGCCCTTGATTCCAAAGTGGTGAGTGCCCTTCATAGGAGTGACACGCAGATAAGCTTGCTCACCAGGTTGATAGATCGATCCCCAGTGTTTACGATCATAGTTGCTCTTCTGGCGAGACTGGGCCGCCTTGAGATTTTCCCAGACAATACGGACTTGCTCTTCAGCATGTTGGATAATATTCGGACCAATGAGCAGCCGTTCCCCAGTTTCTGACCAATTCAGAGGGGTTCGACACTTACGTCCATACAATACCTCGAAGGGAGCCATCTTCAAGCTAGCTTGATAGCTGTTGTTGTACGAGAATTCAGCATATGGGAGAGATTCCTCCCACTTCTTGCCAAACGAGATGACACAAGCACGCAGCATATCTTCAAGCACTTGATTAACTCGTTCAACTTGGCCTTGGGACTGGGGGTGATAAGCTGAACTCTAGGTTATATGAGTTCCCATAGCTTCTTGGAAACTTGCCCAGAACTTAGAGATGAAGAGGCTGCCACGGTCTGAACTGATCTCCTTCGGAATGCCATGGAGAGTTACAATTCTGGAGATATACAAATCTGCTAACTGACTAGCAGTGATCGTCTCCTTGACTCGCAGAAAATGTGCAACTTTGGAGAGTTGATCGATGACGACAAGAATAGCATCATGACCCTTTTGTGACCTGGGAAGGCCAGTGATAATATCCATTTGAACCTTGTCCCACTTCCATTTAGGGATAGGGAGTAGTTGCAGAATTCCAGCAGGCTTCTGATGTTCTGCTTTGACGTGACGGCAAACATCACATTCAGCAACATATCGAGCAATGTCTTGCTTCATTCTAGACCACCAGTACCTTTGACGGAGATCACGATACATCTTTGTGCTACCCGGATGAATAGACAGTGGTGTATCATGTGCCTCCTTCATAACCTTGTCGGTCATAAGTTCGAACCGAGGTACCACAATGCGATCTCTGAAGTACAAGGTTCCATCTTCTGCAAGCGAGAAATCTCTGGACTTTTCAAGGTCAAGATCTCTTTTCATCAGATCAACTTCAGCATCTTTTGCTTGCGCAGACTTAACAGCTTTCTCAAGATTCGGCTGCAGAACTAGGGTATTAAGAGAACCCTGAGGAACACTATGAAGATTCAACTTGCGAAGTTCTTCATGAAGACGGGGTTGAGCTCGCTGAACCATGAGATTGTTGCAATAAGACTTGCGGCTCAAGGCATCTGCCATTACATTAGCCTTGCCAGGGGTATATGAAATACCGCAGTCATAGTCCGTGATTGCTTCCATCCATCTCTATTGACGGAGATTCAGATCCGGCTGAGTGAATAGGTACTTCAGACTTTGATGGTCAGTGTAGATTTCGCAACGATTACCGAGAAGGTAATGTCGCCACAACTTTAGTGCATAGATAACTGCAGCAAGTTCGAGATCATGCACTGGGTAGTTTTCTTCATGAGGGTGCAGTTGTCGCAAGGCATAAGCAATCACCTTGCGCTCTTGCATCAGGACACAGCCTAATCCTTGACGAGAGGCGTCGCAATAAATGACGAATTCCTTGCGAGAATCCGGAGGAGCAAGCACTGGAGCAGAGGTCAGCTTGTCCTTAAGTGTCTGGAAACTTTCTTGACATTTGTCTGTCCACTCAAACTTAACGCCCTTGTGAAGCAGATTAGTCAAAGGCTTGTGAATCTTGGAAAAGTTCTCAACAAATCGACGGCAATAGCTTGCGAGTCCAAGAAAACTTCTGACTAGCTTGACATTCTTCGGGGGAGTCCAGTCAAGAATAGCCTGAACTCGTTCTGGGTTGACAGCAATACCATACTTGGAGATCACATGACCAAGGTAGGTCACTTCGGATAACCAGAATTCACACTTGGAATACTTGGCATATAGCTGATGCTCTCGAAGCTTTTCCAGCACAAGACGAAGGTGTTCAGCATGTTCTTCCTTATTCTTGGAAAATACCAAGATATCATCCAGATAAACCATGACGAACTTGTCGAGGTAATCCATGAAAATATAATTCATCAAATGAGAAAACGTAGCTGGAGCATTAGTTAAGCCAAAGGACATGACGGTGTACTCGTATGAACCATAGCGAGTAACGAAAGCGGTCTTGGGAATATCCTGCTCGTGGACTCGGATTTGATGATAACCCAACCTCAAGTCGAGTTTAGAGAATACTGAAGATCCAGCAAGTTGATCATACAGATCGTTGATCCGAGGAAGAAGATACTTATTCTGAATTGTGGCCTGGTTAATGGGCTGGTAATCTTGGACCAACCGATTCGTACCATCTTTCTTCTTGACAAAGAGAGAAGGTGCTCCCCAAGCAGAGGAACTTGGATGAATGAAACCCTTGCAAAGTGATTTGTCGATTTCCTCCTTAAGCTCAAGGAGTTCTTGCGGTGGCATCTTGTAGGGACGCTTCGCAATAGGAGTAGTGCCTGGTTTCAAGTCGATAACAAACTCGACAGATCTAACAGGGGGTACTCCTGGAAGTTCTTCTGGAAAGACATATTGGAAGTCATGAATGACTGGAACGTTTTTGATTCCCTCAAGAGGAGAAGCATTCAAAGCATTCAGGGAATATATCTGGGCTTCGGCATTTTGAATGAAAAGAGCATGATAGTTTACTATCTCGTTCGAGGGGTGCAGGAGTTGGACGACTTTAGTGGCACGATGGTTAGAAGCAGTATGAGCTTTCAACCAATCCATTCCCAGAGCAAGGTCAATATTGGAAGACTTCAAAAGAATGGGAGAGACATGGAATTCCAACCCTTCAATTTCAACGGTAACGTTGTGGCTAACCATGGTGGTTTGACATTGGCCCGCGGGAGTGTTTAATACTAGTGGGATGTTCATCTCCTCATATTTAATGCCATGCATGTATGCAAAAGTTTCTGATATGAATGAATGCGATGCTCCTGAATCAAATAAAACAGAAGCGGGTACTGAATTAACGAGAAGAGTACCCAGCACAGTAGCAGGTTGATCTTGAGCTTCGTTCAGATCAACATCATAAGCTTGGCCACGACCATACGAAGGTCTGGCATTGTTGTTGCGGGGCTAGTTGTTGCCACGGCCATTTCCACGGCCAGCTGATGGAAGCATAAGCTGATTCTGGTTCTGAGTGCAGTCTCTGGAACGGTGACCTGGACGACCAGACTTGAAGCAGAGCCCGTCTTCGGGACGGAGAGCAGGAGCTTGAAATAGTGGAGCTTGAGGTCTTGGCTACCTCATAGGTGGAGGAGGCAGACGAGGTGCAGCATACGACGGCCTTGGAGCAGGAACAGTTGGGCGGTACATGCTGTGAGGAATCCATATACGACACTTCTGCGAAGACGAACCCGAAGATGAGCCCGCTTCTCGGGTGCGCTTGAGCGTGTCCTTATGATCCTTCAGACCAGTCTCAACCTGAATGGCTTTGTTCACCAAGGTGGCGAAGTCAGCAAAGTCTTGAACAAGAAGTGCTAGCTTGATATCTGGGTTGAGCCCTTCACGGAACTTCTCCTGTCTGCGAGCATCAGTAGCAATGTCTTCCTCAGCATAGCAAGATAATTCAAGGAACTCCCGCTGATAAATTTCCACAGTCTTGCTGCCCTGGGTAAGGTTGCGGAACTCACGCTTCTTCTGGTCCATAACTCCTTGCGGAATGTAATGGGCACGAAAGGCGGCTCGGAACTCCACCCAAGTGATGATGGTTCCAGCAGCTAGGGTATGCCTGTGACTGTCCCACCATTGCGCTGCGGGACCCTTCAGAAAGTATGATGCAAAAGTGACATAGTTGGTAGGGGCCACATTAGCAGACTCCATCTCATATGTGATATCACGGAGCCAGTCGTCAGCATCAAGCGGCTGAACTGAGTTGTGGAAGATGGTCGGATTGAGACGCACAAACTCTTGCAAAGTTATTGAGGATGGCTACTGGTTGGCATTTGGACGGGGAAACTGATCCATAAGCCCTTGCATGAACTGGCGGTGCATTTCGAATTGTTGCATCATTGCAGCCATATAGTTGGGCCGTGGTGGATTGTTGTCACCACGGCCATGACATGCGGGTCTAACCATCCTGCTAAAATTTAACAGGGGTAGTTTAGCAACAAGCATTGCAGTTGTATGGAATCATTCATGAAGTAACACGCACAACAAAAGGAAGTGCAATAGATACATCAACATAGTCAAACATGACATACAGATCCATACATAGATTCGGTTATAAGCCAGCGTTACAACAACGGAAAGGAAAGCTAGAAATACTAGGCGACACGTAGGCACGCAGTGGAGGGATACAACAATGGGACATAGCAATAGCTACATCAACGTCTGAGAAATCCACTGAAGGCAGGCAGCTGCAAGTGACGACGCAGGGTACCCTTGATGTAAGGATCCTGCGCTCCGTGAACACTCTGGTGCAGTACCTGGTCCCTAACTAGAAGAAGAGGACCATGTGGAGGAGTACAACCTCCAATAGCAAGCCACTCAAGACCCGGTGGCATCTCTGTCCTGCGCGGGTAAAGGATGTACTCTGGATGTATCCCTGCACTGACTGCTGGCAGCAACTGTGTCAGAGCATCGTAAAGACAAGCACGAGTGGCGTACAACTCGACAGCAAGAGCTCGGGTAGTATGATCCAGAGCTTGAGTGTACTGTACCAAAACCTGCGAGTCATAACGACGTGACACATAAGGGGTACAGACAGCAGTGTAATATCCACTCTCATCCCCAGCGGGGGCATACGGGATATATCTGAAAGCAGTCTCCTCCAAGCGACTGTGCTCTCCACAGAGACGAGCAATAGCAGTATAGGCAGCATCATGGACTACCATGTCAACAGTCACTCCAACACCATGGAAGGTGTGCAACTCAGTGATAAAGTTGTTCTGCCGATCAAAGATACGAACCACAGCGTGGTACTGCTCCTGGTTGAACTCGTGGTAATCCTCGTAAACAGTGTACTCGGGGTACCAGCGATATCCCAGCCTGGTCAAGAGGTCGACCAGGATAGCAGGGAACCCAGTCGCATCAACAGCCATAGTGTGGCGTACGAGCTGTCTTACGGGACGCATCTGAAACAAGGGAGTGCAAGATGTCATGAGACAGTGTGAGAAGCATAAGATAACTTTGAAAGGAATGTTTGCAGATAATCCAGCTCTCCGGGTGAATGTGAACACGAGAACCTAATGTCAGAGTTAGTAAAACCTTAACCCGAATAGAAGAGACATTAGAGTCCCAGAGTAAGGAAGAGGAATAAAAGATCCTAATACCACCCATTGGCGACGTGGGCCCGTAAGCCACACAAACATGTTAGTAAAATCGTTTTTCAAGGACTAGACTCAACTTCGGCCAAGGAGTTGGAAAGGGGGATTCCTACAGGCAGTCGGCTCTGATACCAACTTGTGACGCCCCCGACTTAATCGTGCACTAATCATACACGCAAATGCACACGATCAAGCCTAAGGACTCACTTGAAGATATCACAACACAACTCTAAACACAAATAAAAGTCATACAAGCCTTATATTACAAGCCAGGGGCCTCGAGGGCTCGAATACATAAGCTCGAGTCATACAAGCATCAGCGGAAGCATTAGTATCTGAGTACAGACATAAAGTTAAACAAGTTTGCCTTAACAAGGCTGAGCAAAACAACGACACTAGATCGATAAGGCGCAGGCCTCCTGCCTGGGAGCCTCCGAATCTACTCCTGGTCGTCGGTCTCCACATAGTAGTAGGCTCCACCGGTAGAGTAGAAGTAGTCGCCGACGGGAGCAGCTGGCTCCTGGGCTCCATCATCTGATCGCAGTAGTCGGGTATGGGGAAAAAGGGGAAGCAAAGCAACCGTGAGTACTCATCCAAAGTACTCACAAGACTTACATCAGATCTATTCTATTTATGCATCGGTATCAAGTGAAAGGGCTGTATCAGTGGACTAGACTGCAGAAATGCCAGAATAGAGAGAGAGCCTAGCCTATCGAAGACTAGCAACTTGCAGCATCTTGCAGCATTAGAAGAGTGTAGATTAGTACATAGCAAAGTAGTAAGCAAGTAGTAACAACGCCCAGAGATCCTTCCTCGACTCCCTGCGAGAAAGCGATCTCGGATCTAACATATTATTAAACATCACAAGTATCTAGTTCTAGTTGTAGTAGATTGGGATACTCTCTGAGCGTCCGTTACCGTGGACACGGCTATTCGAATAGACATACCTCCCTGCAGGGGTGCACCAACTTACCCAACACGCTTGATTAACTTCGGCCGGACACACTTTTATCGGGTCATGCCCGACCTCGGCTGATCGACACAGCATAGTCCTACCTAGGCTCAACAGAGAGGCCAGCACGCCGGTCTAACTCCTAAATGTGAAGGTGTCATGGGCCAACCATCCTTTGCAATCATGCGCGTGGCGAACGCGGCCGGGAGCAGACCTAGCCCCCTTAATACAAGCGCAGGCTTTCCCAGTCAAACCCGGCGCGCGCCACTCAATTGCTGATGTCTGAGAGCTTTCGAAAGAATCATACGACGCTGAGTGCCCATACTTATTCCCGCGTGGTGGTTAGCGCAAAAAGGCCAGAGGCCTACTCAGATCACATATCCTAACCCGTTAGTGCTTTGGGAGCTCGCGGTGACAATCAGTGATCCACGATCTGTCGTCCCGTCGCCCCGCCTCATGGACATACGGCAAGGGCCAGGAATGCCCGGTCGTGGCACGTAATTATCTCGCGGGTACCCTCACAGTCAACCCGACTCCACATTTCTTGCGGGTACCCCTCGGGGTCGACCCGCCTATAACAAGGTACTGAAGTAAAGGTGAAGGTATCCATGTGTTCATCACATCAAGGGGGAATCCGAGGAATCACCCTCGTTGGATTCCTACTCGATGTATCCGTCAAGGAGAACCAGGAGGAATCACCCTCGATGGTCCACACTTGAGGGGTTGCACGATAGAGTCACCATCAGGAAGGGGAGAGCGAGGAATCACCCTCTGCAAGCACCACCGATGTGCTATACTACAGAGATATCATCAGGAGTGCAGTATGAGGTATCACCCTCGGCACTCGATAGTAGCCCTGCAGAGTCATACAACTAAGGGGGTGTGCGGTGATGTGTCGGTCTCTGCACATCGATCACAGTGATCGAGGCACTGGTAACAAAGCGGGGCAACAGGGACAAGGGTGAGGAGTCACTGATGGATCACTAACCAACCTATTCTAAGCAGTTTAGGATGACAGGTAAAGTAACAACAGAAGGTTACAAAACAGGCTATGCATCAGAATAGGAGCAATCAATTACAGTAGCAAATTCTAATGCAAGCATGGGGGAGAAAGAATAGGCGATATTAGAATGATCAAAGGGGGTTTGCTTGCCTGGAAGCTCTGCTGAAAAGGTCTGGTCGTCAGGAGCGTAGTCGTACTCGGGAGCAGCGTCGGTCTCGGGGTCTACCGGAGAGAAGAGGGGGAAGAAACAATAAATAAAAGCAAACAATACAACATAGAGGCATGGCATGGCAATATGCTGTGCTAGGGGTGGCCTAATGCAATGATACACGTTGCAGACGGAGCGGGAAAATATCTGGGGATATTTTCCCAGCCTTAGGCAGTTTTCGGACAGTTGATCCAGAGGGGAAGGTTCCATGTTTGCAGTGTTTTGGGTATGTGACAACTACACGGAGCGTATATTCGGGTTCGTCTCATTTTTCTGATCAACTTTCATGTAGAAAACTTTTTCATCCGAGCTACGGTTGAATTTCTACGATTTTCAAAGTTTTTAAACATTTTCTGGAATTTCAGGAATTAATTTAAATATTAAATTCAAATTTAAACAGTGTAATTACTTTTTATACACAGCAGCAGCTAGCCACTGTGTATGACAGGTGGGCCACTGCCTAGTCAGCAGCCCAGTTAGCAGTCAACTCTGTTGACTATTGACCTGGTCAAACGGACAGGTGGGGCCCCTCTGTCATAGACTGTATTATTTTACAGTAGATTAAATTAACTATTTAACTAATTAGCTAGTGGGACCCACTGTCAGTGGTTGTTTAATTAATAGATTTAATTAACAGATTAATTAGCAGTTTTATTATTTATAAAAACATTTAATTAGTGTGGGGTCCACATGTCAGTGGCCCAGGCTGCCCAGTCAGTAGTTGACCTGGTCAACTAGGTCAAGTGGGCCCGCGGGACCCAGCTGCCAATGACCCAGGGTAGGCCCAGGCGGTGCCACGTCGGCGCCAGCACTGGAGACCGCTCCGGCGAGCCTTCCCGCGGCGGAGCTTAGCCGGACTCGGTCGGGATTTCGCTATGGCCCACCAATTCACGCGTTGATCAGCTCTACGGGTTGCTGGTGATCTCGCGCATCCAGCAGTGGCGGCTGCAGGGGCTGGGATGGCCAGCAAGGGCGCCGGCGATGAGCCGTGGCAGCGGTTACTCTCGGACCAGATCGGGCGCGTGTCTACGGGGCGTTTTCGAGCGCGTGAAGTAGCTAGGAGGGGGCGACGGCTCACCAGGAGCTCGTTGGCGCTACTGGCTCAAGCCATAGGGGCTCGGGAGCGCGGCGATGGCAGCAACGGTGGCGGGCAGAGCACCGCCACGGCGGCGAGCAGCCATAGCAGCTAGGAAGGCAGCAGGGGAGAGGGGAGAAGAGCAGCGCTCACCGCGTGGCACAAGGAAGGCCGTCGAGGGTGGCCGGAGTTGGAGGAGAGCGACGGCGGATCCGAGGTGGACGGCAACTTAATCCGTACACGGTGGTACTCCCTGGCTCCAATGGCGAGGTGCAAACGACGAGGTCGAGGACGGCGATGATACTCGACACGCAGGGGCGGCGAGAAGAGCTCGGTGGCCGCGTGGTTTACGACGGGCTGGCCATGGCGGCGCTCGAGCGAAGTGGGAGAGAGCGAGGGAGGGGAAGGAGTGGCTCTAGGGTTTGTCCACGGGGGCGAGGGGGGTTCCTTATCCCCTCCAGAGGCTCTGTAGCGACGCGTTGTCGTGCGAGGAGAGGAGGGGCCGGCTGCGGGAGTGCGTGCGCGGCGACAGCAGCGCGGGGTGAACAGATAGAGGACGACGACAGGGGAGTTGGGCCGGGCCGGTTGCTATGGACTTGAAGCCCACAAGCACAGTAACCACTAGCCCTTTTTCCTTTTTCTTTTCTGCCTTATTATTTCCTTCTGTTTTGCAAAAAGATAGCCCCCCAGTTGACTTTTGTAAATTGTGGTACTAGTCCAAATAAATACTATGTATTATATAGTACTGCCACAAAAAGTTTGAGGGCCCAATGATTTCATTTGAATTTGTATTGCATTTAAAAGGGGCAAAATGGTGCTGCTGGCTCTGTTTTCAAGATGTTAGAGTCATCTAGGAGATTTAGGTGATGTTGTTTTCCTAAATATAAATAGTTATGGAATATTTCCAAAATTATGAACTATTTAGTTTCCAAATTTGAACAACTTTTATTTTCACATCATATTTGAATTTCAATTTGAGTTGGAATTTGAAATGAGATATGATTCCAATGTGATCAAGCCTTGCAAATCAAAATGACTTAGCATAATCATGAGCATCACTGTAGCTCATTACATAGGGGTGTTACATCCCGCTACCGCGAAGCACATCCAGAGGTCCCCAGGCACCGTGGCGCCCTCCCATCCGGCTAGATCCAGCGCTCGTAGCCACCAAAGCCCACCCACGACCCTCCCCCCATGGCTAGGGTTTCGGTCGCCAGCTCCGGCGCCGGTGGCCATGTCGTCCACCTCTCGTCTTGTGAGTGCATCCCCTCCACTGGATTCGTCCTCTCTCTCTCCCCCCTTTCTCTAACCTCTGCTCTTATCTTCTGCTGTAGACGTGCATGGAGGAACGGCCAGTGGACAGCCTCGCTGCTGCTGGGGACGAAGCAGCCATGGAACTTCCTCCTCCTCTTGCTTCAGGTGAGTTTGTCCACTCCTCCTCTCTACTCTGGTTCGTGGCACATCAGGAGCCCATCTACGTCTTGGAGCAACAACCAGTGTTTTTGAGGTAATTTGTAAAGAAAACACCTATGTATACGTATGATTAAAAATCACTTCAGGGTCTAATTAATACAGTATCTTCCCAAGGCCCCAATCCTTTTCTTTTCCAATCTTTAATATTTTCCTGTTTCAGGTTTTGACCATGCAAAAATCCAACATATATTCTTTTAGGCTAATTACTAAATCAATCTAACGATGGTTGTTCATGTGGCGGCGGAGGTGTAGCAATGGCAGTTTGAAGCAGATTAGGCGGCCGCATGCGTCTTTGTGGCGAGGCTGTCGAGTGAAGGAACTGGCGGCATGGCAATTTGTGTTCTATTCTCCATCCTTTAAGCTCATAAGAGAAGAAAGAACTATGCAATTGACTTGATCACTATTGTTTTATCAAGAACAAATATCTGTTTTGTACGTGTGTATTGATGAGTACTCCTCTTGTCTCGATTGTGTTGTAGGGAGTGAAAGCATCCAGTTGGGGTGGTCTGCAGCTCTGATCACCTCCAGCAGCACCACATAATCAAACTTCCAAACAGTAGTGCTGCACTGTTGCCTCCAGCCAGCCATTTCACTTTTATGTTTATAGGTGGCTTAACATAATCATTTGATGTGTTTCTTATGTAGAAGATTTGAGTGATGTACGTGTTTATTTCAGAAAACATTTTTGAATGAAGCTTTGCATATATATAAGACAGATATTCATGTACATTAGCTTTGGTTTTTTTGGTTAACTTGATGGTGTGGTTTCCTTTTTGTAACCGAACTCACTAAAGCATGGGATCCATTTGGGGTTTCTAGACAGCTAATTTTAGGAGCACACAAGATTTAGACTCCTGCTATGTAACTAAAGGAAATCACAATATTGACCAATATCCTCTATATATTTACTAACCCCGGATCCCTGACTTCTTCATATAAATTATAATTTGGAAATTTTATTTAAAGGAATGATAAATAGTATGTATAAATGCCTTTATTAAAATATATTCATTGCAGCCACATGGAAACCAAAACAGTACACATTTAATATTTCTCAATTAGTCAAAAGTATGCTTATTTTAAAATTTATGGTTCTAATATTTTTTTTCTTACATAAAAATGTTCCAGTTTTATATGGCAAACTGAAATTGTCTAGCCCGTGCAGACGCATGGGTTGATGACTAGTCTAACTAACTCGGGGATAAATTCATTGAGCTAGATGTGAAGTTGCCAAGGTAGTAACTAGGACACATGAACGGGAGGAATATAGCTTGCTCTTCTTTTATTAAGTAGGAATGGAACTTGATGAAGCTTTACTTGTGTTGCGCTGTTCTAGAGATGCATGCAACACCTGTAACCTTTTTCCCTTGGTTTTGCAGCTGCATGGACCAACTCAATGTAGGGGGACGCCATGGAGCAAGTCATGGACAATGCCATGGAAGGTATACTCTCTCCCTCTCCCTACTGTGCTACTGCTCGTTGTGTCCACGGCCATTGTGCCATGCTAGGTTCTATGATGTTGTCCATGCAAATTTATAAGATTTGGGGCTGTAGGTTCCAGTGGATTTATTTAGCAATAAATAAATCTGTTGGTTCACACAAAACAGTTTGACTTTGGTGTATAGAATTAGCAATGGATCTCTAGGCTGGTAATGACCATGTAAATTCGTTTCAGTGGATTTGGGGCTAGATTTTTCCAAAGCGTGGTGAGCACCTATAGGTTCTGTTTCCTGTTGGATGACTGAAACCAACTAGATCTAAATGTTTTTGTTCAGTTTCAGATGACTAAAACCGTTTTGGTTCAGTTTTCTAATTAACCAGAAAAGAGAAGTGGTACTGTCACTCACATTGCCCTTGAATGCACAAGAACACTTAGGCTACTGTGCATATAAATTTCTTGAGCCATGTTGTTCTGCAGGCTGTGCCATATATTGTGACGTCTGGATTAGTCATCAATGACAAGTAACACTCATGTCGGTATCTTTTCATAATCATAACAGAGACGTAGCTCTTGCTACAGTTGTAAGTTGTGATCCTAAATTTAAACTTGATGGTGCTGAAATTACAAATGAATTCTGGGTAGTGCATGTCGATGTAGCACTTGTTAAAACTGAAGATTTGGTACAGTCGCAAAAACTACAATTCTCTCGGTAATGCAGAAAAAAAGATTACATGGCATTCAACCTTTGTACGTGTCTAATATCTTGCCTCTATCACTACTTGCATCATGTCAATGCATTGTGTGTTAACAGTTCATTTTGTTATTTTCTTTGTAGATTCAAAAGATACATGGATGATTATATGGGTACGTGGCAAGTATACTGCAATGATGATGTTCCAGTTCATGGTGATGATGATGGATGCTTTCAGTTTTAGTTAAGTTGTAGGGATGCTATTCCTGTTGGATGATGTTCCTCGGTTAAGTTTTAGTTAAGTTGTAAGGATGTTGATGGATGCGTTTTGTTTAAGATTTGCTATAAGAAAATATTTAGATTATGCATCACATTTGGATGATGTTCTTCCAGTAATATCTACTATTGTAATCCAATAGTTTGATCCAATATATGATTTCTTCCTCTTGTGAGTATATGTTCTTATTTTCCCTCACTTGATATAAATAATTATTGCCATTATGTTGAGCATTAATTTAATTGTCGGCATGGCAATATATATATAATATTATTCACATTATATTTGTAACAACACCTGAAGCGTTGAAAATTCTCTGTTGCCAAGCAATGAGATTTGGATTCCTATATATTAAGCACCAACGTATAAAAGTGTTGTAAAAGTTGGTTGTATGTGTTGTACTCTTGCAACGGCCCCTTTTACCAACGATAGTATAAGCATTGCAATATGCGCTAGCAACACTGGATAAGGCTACGCATCCCAAACCGTTGGTAAAGACACTAACAATGCATATATGGACTTCTAGATACGAAAAAATGCGTTGCTATAGGTGGGTTCCTGTTGTAGTGCGTCATACAGGGGACGGATTGACTCGGTTTCCCCCATCGATGACTCGCCATCAAACTACACGAGTGTCTCATCTCCAGATAGCGAATTTTCTGATAGAGTCACCCCTGGGTGAAGCCTACGAAGGCATGCGTCCGGCCGGCTCTCGGGGGGCCGGGTTTCGCCAGGGGGGACTGGCGCGGCGGGCCGATTCGGTGTTGGTAATGGCATCCAAACCAGCAGCTGGCTCGCCGGCAACGCCGATGAAGACATGGATCTTGCCAAAGGTGACCCAGTACCAGTACTCGATTGAGTTGGCCTCGGGGCCCCAGTATAAGTCGTCGATGTAGAGGTTTTCGTGGCGGCTCTTTGTCATCTGGCCGATCACGTACTTCCCGAACCCAGGGAGGACTCCCGCCAAGAACTCAACTCCACCATGCGTAGGCCCCACGGTGGGCACCAACTGTTGTGGTTTTAGCATGGCAGATGCCCTCGTGAAAGGACTTAGTGATGAGGCCATCGCACAAAGGTGGAAGCTTGATGGGGTTGATCGGGAACAAGAAGACACGGTATTACCCAGGTTTGGCCCCTCACGGTGGAGGTAAAAGCCTACGTCCTGCTTGATTATATTGCTTTGGATCTCGATTACAGGGGTGCGGATCGCTAACCTAGCTCTCCAGAGATTGCAACCTAACATTTCTGCCTTAGGCACTTCCCTTTATATAATAGGTTGAACCCTAGGTTTACATGGGAGTCCGGGTCGTAACCTTAACCCGTATCCTACTCTTATTCTAATTGACCTGTTCCTCAAGGTAATCTTCCTTATCTTGTATTTCTTCTTAAGCCGGCCCACGCACTGAGCCACCTCTTCCTATCGGGCCTCTGTCCAAGCCGGCCCACTGGGTATCTTCAAGGCCCAGCAGCGAGATAATCCGCTGAGCTTTTATAACTCTATGGCCGGGTAATCCTCCTGCCGGGTCTCCAATGTTGGGAAATCCCCAACAGTAGCCGATGAACCTTCTCGCGTAAGCCATATATGACGGTGCACCAAGATATTTTGTACCGCATCTCACACGGTTGGTGATAATAAACTGTGTGATGTACTTGATTTTTCGTCTTGATTTGAAATACGGAATTGGGTCACAGTGGCAAAGGACGGTGTTTGAATTGCTAGAACATTTGTCTGTAGTGAACATAAAACTATACGAGTGTCGTGTTAAAATTTGGAATTATTCGGGGTTCGTTTGGACATTTTTATACATTAACTAAGTTTTCTAGGCATTTTATGTGCATATATCAAATTTGAACTACATGCAGATGCTCCGGTGCACCAAAATGGGTTGAAAAATAATATGTGTGTCCTTGGGTGCATGCTTAGGTCCCATGCAAAAAATGGGAATGAATTTCAAACACCTCGGCATCGTGGCTCGGCCGCAAACGCTGAGATACTTGGTTTTGAAATTGTAGTAAATCCAAAACTCGTCTGAAATTCATGAAACTTGGCATGCTATCCTGGAATGGCACCAACATGTTGTGGTAAAGTTTTTGTCCCATTTGGGGCAGGTTTTGGTATAAACTTCTCACAAACTAGAGCTTCTCACAAGAAGACTCATGGTTCCGGTAGGGAACGTGTCACCTTTGTGGACGAAACGACATTCGTTGCCTCTTCTTGCCTTGATTTTTTTCTAGAGGTAACATAGACCAATAGGAGTGTCGTGTTAAATTTTGGAATTATTCGGGGTTTGTTTGGACATTTTTATACATTAACTGAGTATTCTAGGCATTTTATGTGCATAATTCAAATTTGAACTACAGGCACATTCTCCGGTGCACCAAAATGTGTTGAAAAATCATATATGTGTCCTTGGGTGCAGGCTTAGGTCCCATGCAAGAAAATGGAATGAATTTCAGACACCTCGGCATCGTGGCTCCACCGCAAACGTTGAGATACTTGGTTTTGAAATTCCAGTAAATCCAAAACTCGTATGAAATTCATGAAAGTTGGCATGCTATTATGGAATGGCACCAACATGCTGTGGTAAAAAATTTGTCCCATTTGGGGCAGGTTTTGGTATAAGCTTCTCACTGTTGGGGAACGTTGCATGGGAAACAAAAAATTTCCTACGCACACACAAGATCTATCCATGGTGATGAGCATCTACGAGAGGGAGAGAGAATCTACATACCCTTGTAGATCGCTAAGCGGAAGCGTTTAATAAACGCGGTTGATGTAGTCGAACGTCTCCGCGATCCAAATCGCAAGTCGTCCCTCGATCCGATCACGAACTAGCGCCGAACGGACGGCACCTCCGCGTTCAACACACGTACGGCTTGATGACGCCTTCACCTCCTCGATCCAGCGAGCGATGGTGAAGTAGTGGTTGAGTTCCAGCAGCACGACGGCGTGGTGATGGTGGTGAGGAACAATCTCTGCAGGGCTTCGCCAAGCGCTACGAAGATTATGACGGAGGAACTAGAGGGTTAGGGTTGCCGCACACGGCTTGGGGAAATCTTGATGTGTCTCGTGTGCTAGCCCTGCCCCTCTATTTATATGTTGAGCCTTGGGGTCTAAACTTGGAGTAAAAGTCTCTTCCAAGTCGGTTTTGCCCGCACAAGGTCGGTTTGGCCCGCAGGAAAAGAGTCCAACTCGGATCCCTGCCGAACCGTGCACAGCCGCGCACAAGCGGTAGTACCGCTCACAAGCGGTAGTACCGCTTGGGCGGTAGTACCGCTTCACACAAGCGGTAGTACCGCTCGGGCGGTAGTACCGCTTCACACAAGCGGTAGTACCGCTTACGCGGCAGCAAAACTACCTTTTGCACTTTCCAATACCTTGTGGGCTTTTATCCCTTGGCCCATATAAAGTGTTGCTGCACCCGAACACTTCAGTAAACATCCGGAACCCCTTCCGGTGAACTCCGAAACTTTTCCGGAGATCAAAACACTATTATCACATATATCAATCTTTACCTCCGGACTATTCCGGAGATCCTCGTCATGTCCGGGATCTTATCCGGGACTCCGAACAACTTTCGGTCACCAACATAATAACTCAATTATACTAATCGTCACCAAACGTTAAGTGTGTAGACCCTGTGGGTTCGAGAACTATGTAGACATGACCGAGACACCTCTACGGCCAATAACCAATAGCGGGACCTGGATGCCCATATTGGCTCCTACATATTCTACGAAGATCTTTTATCGGTCGAACCTCTATGTCAAGGATTCAGTTAATCCCGTATGTTGTTCCCTTTGTTCTTCGGTATGTTACTTGCCCGAGATTCGATCGTCGGTATCACTATACCTAGTTCAATCTCGTTACCGGCAAGTCTCTTTACTCGTTCCGTAATACAAGATCTCGTGGCTAACACTTTAGTCACATTGCTTGCAAGGCTCATTGTGATGTTGTATTACCGAGTGGGCCCTGAGATACCTCTCCGTCATACGGAGTAACAAATCCCAGTCTTGATCCATGCCAACCCAACAGACACCCTCGGAGATACCTGTAGAGCACCTTTATAGTCGCCCAGTTACGTTGCGACGTTTGATACACACAAGGTATTCCTCCAGTGTCAGTGAGTTGCATGATCTCATGGTCAAAGGAACAGATACTTGACATGCAGAAAACAATAGCAATAAACTGACATGATCAAATGCTACGTTTACAGTTTGGGTCTTGTCCATCACATCATTCTCCTAATGATGTGATCCCGTTATCAAATGACATCTCATGTTAATGGCTAGGAAACCTTAACCATCTTTGATCAACGAGCTAGTCAACTAGAGGCTTACTAGGGACACAGTGTTGTCTATG
Source organism: Elymus sibiricus (assembly GCA_039707655.1). Classification (NCBI taxonomy): domain Eukaryota; kingdom Viridiplantae; phylum Streptophyta; class Magnoliopsida; order Poales; family Poaceae; genus Elymus; species Elymus sibiricus. Next base: position 206,085,290 of record CM077668.1, read on the forward strand.
TACCCACACATGTATTTGAGTTTCCAATCAATACAATTATAGCATGGATAATAAACGATTATCATGAACAAGGAAATATAATAATAACCAATTTATTATTGCCTCTAGGGCATATTTCCAACAGTCTCCCACTTGCACTAGAGTCAATATAATAATAACCAATTTATTATGGCGGATGTTGCCCCTGCGCCCGTCCCAGCTCCCATCCCCGCGTCCGCGCCAGCGACCATCCCTGTGGCATTGACGGGCTGGTCGCCGAGCACCATCATAGAGCTAGAAGCCACGGGCGTCAGCGAGGTCCCCGCGGACCCACACGAGCTTGTGTACGTACCAGTGGCAGGGCCCCCGCCTGTGCTCGTGCGCGCCCCAGCGCCCACCGCGGCGCCGGTCCTCGTGCGCTTTCCTGCACCAGCCACGCCCATGCCCATGCGCGAGCCTGTACCCGTCGCGCCCCCCTCAGCATCATGGGATGCCACCGTCGACCGCTACCACGTAGCACCGTGAGTCGCCGTCCCCACGCACCACGCTCGTCGATCGCGCGACTAACTGCTCTTGTATTTGGAAGTCCATAACATTCTGGGATGGCTTGAAGACTTGAAAAACGGCGTCTCGGACGACGACAACACTGGCGCAGCATGCCGCCGCCGCCACTGCAATTAGTTTTTTTGTTTAATATTGTATCCTGATCGTATGAATGTAAAACCACGGTGTCACTGAATGAAATCTATGGTTTTGATCAACTTAGAATTTTTTTCTGAATATACAGACTTACCAAAGTAAAAAAAACATCAACGTCTTTCTCTGAATAAAACACTCATCGCAAACGTTTTCAGACTGAACACCCATATGCAAAGCCAGAGCTGGGTTCCTTCATAGCTAAGCCAAGGGAAAAATGTGGCACGCAGGTTTTGTGCATCTCTTCATCGCAAACGTTTCAGACTGAACACCCGTATGCAAAGCGAGAGCTGGGTTCCTTCGCAGCTAAGCCAAGGGAAAATGTGGCACGCAGGTTTTGTGCATCTCTTCATCGCAAACGATTTTGCATGATGACCCGTGTGCAACAACAGACAAACAATGTGGTAAGATTTGCATCTGTCATATTGGGTATAATTGCCATTTGTCTAAATGAAAAAATTGGCATTTGTCAATCTAGTAACATTGCCATTTGTCAATCTAGTAACATTGCCATTTGTCAACCTAGTAACTCTGCCATTTGTGATCCTCAGAAAAAAAAAACACTGCCATTTGTCAAATTTTGCAGCTAAAAATCACTAGTACTATAATTTTGGAAATGAAATTCAGTAAGCATAGATTTCATTCATAGATTAAGTAGTCGTTCTTTATACAAACAGTTCAACTCGACAGCTGAACCGAACAAACTTTTACCCAATTGTTGCCAACCACGTAATAAAATAGCTAGTTCAACTATATATACTAGCTAAATTTAAGTATGTAGTACAGTTCAACCATATCTATAGTCAGATGAACTGAACAAAATAGCCCCTAAATACTACTACTACGAAGGGGCTTTGTACTACTTCCAGCAGCCTCTCCTCTGCCGAGTGCGCTCAGTAAGAGGCCGAGGAGGAGGAGCCTACCAATGAGCTGGAGAAGCGGAATTCGGCGCCTGCCGCTGCTGCACCTTTAGCGACGCCCAGCTCGAACGCCCTCTGTCGCTCCAGATGATCCTTTTCGAAGCGGCGGGACTCCTAATATATCTCCGCATTCTGCGCCACTGTGACGGCTTCTGCTACGGCCACGGCGGCGGTAAGACGCTTTGCGTGCTCGACCATGTGCTCCTCCTCCTCCTGCAGGAACTCGATGTAGCACGCGGCAAGGTCGATGATGCTTGTGCGGGCCTCCACATCCCGCCTTCGGGCCGCAATGGCGGAGTGGGTGATGACCCGGCGGTCAACGGTGGGGAGGCGGCCATGGCGACCGACGGTGGGGTGGCGGTCACCTCCCGCCTTCGGGCCGCGGTGGCAGAGTGGGTGATGGCCACATCGGCCAACGGTGGGGTGGCGGCCAAGTGGGCCACCACCCGCCTTCGGGCCGTGGTGGCGGAGCGGGCGATGGCCCTAGCAGGCTTTGGTGGTGTGGCGGCCACGGCGGCCGACGATGGGGTGGCGGCAATGGCTGCCGGGAACAGCTGCCGTCGGGCAGCGGCGGCGGAGCGTGTGGCGGGTGTTGTGCGCACACCCAACAGGGACGCCACTGGCAGTACACACCGCCGGGGACTGCGCTGCCGCCATGGTGTAGCCTCCCAGCTGGAGCTGTCCTCAGACGACGGCGGAGTGGCTGAGCGACGACGATGGACCGGTGCCATTGGTGATGGTGGGAGAAGTAGATGTGATAAGCTATGGGGAGGGAGGGGAAAATGCGATGCTGATTCGCCGGCCATGACTGTTTATATAGCAGGCTGGTAAGCACTAGGTTTTTTTGGGATTTCGCCGAGTCGGGCGGGAAGCTTGCATGGGAACCTACGCGGTTGCGCGGGGACGGGCTCACCGACGATTCATTGGTGCCTCTTTGAGCTAACATTTGGCCAAAAGAATGCCTATGCGGTGCTCAAGCTTGCGCTCGAAGCCTTCTGCGGCAGTGCGGTGACAAGACGTGCGAGAGGAGGACGAAATGACACGTACACAAACGGTTAAAAAAAACATTTGCGATTTAATTACCTAGCACACGGCCTCTCTCTACGCAGCGTCGCGAACGATTGTTCACCCACTGTGTGATGTGGAACGCGACGTAGTTTCACATCACGCCGCCGGCTCGCAACTGCCGGCCGGCTTGTAGACGGCCATTCCCTGTGTGTTCAACTGCTCTATGCGTGTGGTTGCTCGCTGTTGAGGTGGCCGCGGCGCGCTCTGCTCGCTTCCCTCCGCACGCTCTGCCCACATCCCTCCGTGCGCGCTGCAAGCATTTTGGGCTGGCGCACGATCACGTACATTCAGGGTGCCTTATGCATGCGGTTACGCCGGACGCGGCGCCACGACGCAGTTATGTGCGGCAAAAACTGCCTTGCGGACGTGCCGAGAATCCCGGCCGCCCGGCCCTCATTTATTCCCACGGCCATTTACCTTCATCTCTCGCGCCCCACGACACAATAAGTACACCCACGACGACACATACAGAGAGGATATCCAGCGGCTCCAATGACGCACCCGGCTCCAATGGCGCTCCCTGCGGCTGACGACGACGACGGGCGGCAGTTCACCACGCCACACGTAGTGGACAGCCACATGAGGGGGAAGGACCTCTTGGTGGTGTACACCAACGAGCCAGTCTCGGTGGAGAGCTTCATCCACACTATGGAGCAGTTGCTTGCTGAGGACGAGTACCAAGTGGTCGGCTTCGACCTCGAGTTCACCGGCAGTCGTGCCGGGTATCATCAGACGGTTGTCGTCGCCCAGTTGTGCGTGCGCCATCACATCCTCGTCTACCACTACTCCCTGGCCACAAGGCCTTGCGAGCATTTCGCCAGGTTTATCAACAGCCCTGACTACAGGTTCGCTATGGTGGACACCATGAACAATCTAAAGGTTCTCGAGACTACGGGCTTGGCCTGCCAGAATCTTGTCGACATCCAAGGCTAGTACAGGGTCTAGGGCAGAAAGAAGGAGAAGGACTCCCTGGTTGACCTAGCCATGGCCATCATCGACCCCTACTACAGAGGCATGAAAGATGAGCGCAAAAATAACAAGGATGCTTGACACGAGGCCTGGGTGCGGAGACTGGATGAAGAACACGTCAAGTATGTACAGGCGGATCGTTGACATGAGGGAGTGCCTCCTTCCTGTGGACGACGAGGGATCGAGCCACAAGTAGAGTAGTGGCGGTAGCGTCACAAGAAGTAGATGATTAGATGATCGTTTCTCCTAGTTTAGAATGCATGTAATTGTTTATTGAGGTGTGTGCGAATGTTTTGTATAGTCACCTATGTAATTGGATGTTTAATTTGGTTATATATGTTGTTCTTCTGTAGACTGAGCAAATTACAATGCAGACGGACTAAACTAGGGAACCCGTCGGTGATGATTTCATCAATCGCTGACAATTGTATACTAGCAAGCATTTGCCCACAACACACACGGGTTATTAGCAGGAATCATCTGTGTTGTTATCCATCTTCCCACACATTTCAGATTACTGACCTGTTTGCCGCGTATCACACACATCTTGTTAAGTTGAACCGTTTCTGTTGTGTTGGGTAATCGCAAATAGTTCATCCAAGTGAACCGCATGCCGTATATCGCACACACCTTGATCTGCCTGACCGTTTCTGTTGTGTTGGGTAATCACAAATAGTTCATCCGAGTGAACTGTATGCCGTGTATCGCACACACCACGAACTGGCTGACCATGTTTGTTGTTCTGGCTTATCGCAAATAGTTCGTATGGATCAACTTTATGCCACGTATCACACACGCGTCTCTAATCTGAATCGTTTTTGATGTCTCCGGCATCGCAAACAGTTCGTCTTATTGGGGACGGTTTTTTTACGACACCGTTTGCGATTAATGCATCGCACATAGTTTGGTCGCGGGGTCTCTGATTCATGTGTCGCGTTAGCGCTCGCCTGCAGTAGTGGGTGAAGTACTCCTCTAACCAAGCCAGCCGCTTCTAGTTTTTTAATCTCCTCGGTAATGAACTGTTGCCGCTCCAGAACTTGCTTCCTGACATTCAGCTTGACGGGCAGCGCATGAGGACAGACGGCAAGGTGGTGCTCAATTACATCCCTGGGAATACCAGGGATGTCAGATGGTTGCCACGCAAACACATCGACATTCACCCGTAGGAAAGCAATGAGCGCACTTTCCTATTTATCACTAAGGGTGGCACTTATGGTGAAAGTGCCGCCTGTACCGTCCTCCTTTGCAGACACCTTCTTTGTTGCTGGTGGACCTACTCTGGACTTCTTGCTTTTGCTGGTAAAGCTCTCCGGTATGTCCTCAACAGGTGCGCAACACTCTGAAGAGGTGTGCTTCCCAGAGTCCTTGTCGAAGGTCTTGCCAGTCTTCTTATTCTTCTTCCCCCCCGGGGCCTTGCCGGCAGGAGCAGGTGCCTTGCCGGCAGATGCTGCAACTGCCTCCCGGTAGAGCTTGTCGGTGTAGATGACTGTGTCTTTCTTGTCGGAGTGGATGGTGATGACACTCATCGGCCCTGGCATCTTAAGTGTGTTGTAGGCGTAGTGGGACGCGCTACCATGAACTTCGCCAGTGCCGGACGACCAAGAATTCTGTTATACGGCAAAGGAATCTTGACGACATCGAAGTCAATCTTCTACGTCCTATAATCCAGCTCACTGCCAAACATCACCGGCAATGTGATCTTCCCCTTGGGCTGGCTCCTTCCCGGATTGATCCCTTGAAACATGCCTATTTGTTTGAGATCCTCATCAGGAATCTATAGCCTCTTGATCACGTCAGGCGAGATCAAGTTCAAGCCGGTCCCACTGTCAACCAGCATCTTTGTGACTTTGAGGTTGCGAACTGTTGGTGAAACCAACAATGGCAAACACCCAACCGCAGTTGTGCGATCAGTGTGGTCCTCAGCATCAAAGATGATGGGCGTGTGTGACCACTTGAGTGGCTTCTAAGCTTCTTTTGCCGGGTTTGCCGCATTGATCTCACGCGCCCACTACTTGAGTTGGCGGTGAGAGGAGTGCAAAGATGCGCCTCCGTCAATGCACATGTCGTCAGTTGCCTTTTGGTATTCTTGCTCACTGGACTCCTCTTCATCCTTGTCATCATCTTCATCTTCCTCCTTCTTGTCACGGCCTCGAGCAGGCTTCTCCTTCTGCTGCTTGGCCTTGCCGCGGTGGCCTCCACGGCCACCATGACCTTTCTTGCCGGATCCGCCAACACCTTCTTGGCCCTTCTCCTTGTCGCGCTTCTCGTATTCAGCTTTCTGCTTCTCGGCAAGTTGCTCAAGTTGCCGGCACTCCTGGAGATCGTGGCCCTTGGTGCGATGGATCTTGCAGTATGGCCCATCAGTCTTGCCGGTCTTGTCTCCTGCCGCGGTCTCCTGACCACAGGTGCACACAGCAGTATGCTTGCCGGTGCTCTCAGTCTTGGACTTTTTGGTGGCGTTGGCGTCACCGGAGCCCTCGACGGCCATCACTGCCTTGCCTTTGTGCTTCCTATTGCGCTTCCGGCCTTTCTTCTTTGAGGTTGACACATCATCAACTTTATCGTCCTTAGAGTCGACCTCAGCGCCAGCATCTTCCCCGGGGAGTCTCCTCCCCTGCTCAGCATGTGCGCACTTGTCCGCCAAGGCGTACAAGTTGTTGATAGTCTTGACTTGCTCGATGTTCATCTCCGCCCGCATCCTGCGATTGCGCATGTTTGTATGAAACGCGGCAATGACTGCTACAGGGTGAACGTTCGGAATGTTGTGGTGCACGCGGTTGAATCTCTGAATGTATTTGCGAAGAGGCTCTCCATCTCTTTGCGGGATCACATGCAAGTCACTGGGCTTGCCGGGAAGCTTGTGGCCTCCGGTGTATGCACCAATGAATTCATTGCACATATCAGACCACGAAGAAATGGAGCCCTCTGGCAGGTTCATCAACCATGATCTCACGTTGGGCTTGAGCGCCAATGGAAAGTATTTCATGAGGATCTTCTCATCTCGCCCCCCGGCAGCTTGCACGGCAATCGTATAGATGCCCAAGAACTCTGCCGGGTTGAGCTTGCCGTCGTATTTCTCTGGCAACTCTGACTTGAAGCCCTGGGTAGATAGCCAGCGGACTTGGCGCAGCTCACGGGTGAAGGCCGGACACCGAACCTCGTAGGGTAGGTATCCGCCAGCCCCTGGCGCTGGCTCGTCGACGATTGGGCCATTCCGCACGTCAGATTGACGGCGTGCCTCCCGACGTCATTCAATGGTGGTGCGGGCGTCCTCCACCCGCCTATCGCTCAGCACTTGGCGCCGATCTTGCCGTGCCCACGGATCTGAAGAGGCCATTGACACTTCGTCGGGCTCATCTGATCGGCGAACTTGTCGTTGTTGTTGTTGCTGTTGCCACGGAGGTGACTGCACCATTGGCGCAGCATCTCCGGCATGGCCACGAGCTGGAGCCACTGGCGCCATTTGTGGACGTTGCGATGGTCCCACCAGCTGCGTCTTGCATGACTCGGCAAAACCGATGAGGCTTTGGATAGTGGCTCTTCACTCATTCATCTCCTCTGGTGCTGGCAGGAAGTTCAGCAGCATCTGTGCCCGTGCCATGGCCTCTGCTACCGTGGCTGGCAGCCGGAAGTGAAGATTGGGACGTCACTCTACTCCTGGCAGAGCCAGCGGGAGCACCATCGTGAACTTGCTGCCGCAGCTCATGCCTAGTAGCGGGATGGCATGGTGTTGGCCCGTGAGCACCTTGGGTGTGCTGTATCAGGGTCTTGCCATGTTGTCGTCCGGAGCCACCGGCGTCGTGAGGAAGCGCGTCGTGCCCATCTTACGATGGTCGCGGTGTGCGTCCCGTCGTGGCATTCTTGGACGCCACCGCTCCGTCCTTGGACATCGCGTCGACTGGGTCCTTGCTCGCACCACTCCAGACGGTGTTGCTGTGGCGACTATGTTAGCCAGAGCGTCGCTGATGGTGGCCACCTCCGCCATCTCTAGTGTGATGGCTCGGATCGCCATCACGGTGAGGAAGCTGACTAGCTCCACCACCGCCGTCCGCGCCGCCCGCTCCGCCTGCGCCACCCATGGACACTTGGGACGGCAGCTTGGACGTGGAAGGAGCTCCTGCGGCCACGCCCTTCTTCTTGGGTGCCATCGACTATGATGATGATGAAGAAAAGCTGATGCGTAGACTGCTGACTCAGGTTTGTGCAAGTGAATCCTCCTGCCTGGCGCGCCAAAGATGTCATGCGTACGACGATCTATGGGACCGAGAGGGCCCCTTTACGGTTCGACTGTGAGGATGTGCAAGCACAAAGAGCAGATCTAGCAATCAACACAAGCGTTTTACCTAGGTCCGGGCCACCGTGAGGTGTAAAACCCTACTCCTGCTATGATTGTATTATGGTGGAAGCACAAGTACAAGGAGAGCAACTTGCCGGCAAGGTGCACGGGAAGTGCAGCTACACACATAGTTGTGCAAAGTGTCGACCCTTGTAAACGTTGCCATGGGCCTCCTTTTATAAAGCAAGGGGTCACCACAGTGGCAAAATAGTCTTTACACAAGGTAGATAATGGCTACAGTGTTTAATACCTAACTCTGACGGGTTGGGACAAATGCATTAAATGCGCCGTGAGGTGTCACGCTGGCAAGGCATGCCGGCAAGGGTAGTCTCTCCTTCTGTGCCATTCGCCACCTTTTATTAACTTGACACGCCTCCTGGACGGGTGTCACTAAAGGTGTATCTTCGGCGGTGAGCTGACACGTGCCCAGACAAAGCTCACCAAACAGCCTGCCCGCTCGACACCTACTTGACAAACGACTGGCGTGTCGCTGAGGTGGAGCGGTGGACAGGTAGTGGGATCTTGCCGGCACGGAGCTTGCCCGGCCTTCGCTTGCCGGTAACCAAAGTATTGGTCTTTAGTACTGAACTAGTACTTCTCTATGACCCGCCTGGAGGTCTTCTTCATGGTCTTGTAATCTCGAATCTTGTCTGTAGTAGTCCTCCGGCAAGCCCTGCCGCCGGGAAGGCTACAACTGCCTGTGCACAAGTCAGGGTACTAAGGCACCCATGTCTTGGTACACCGACATCATCCAGTTTGATCTGCCCAACCATTTCATTCGGAATCTGGCTTACACTGCTAACAATCCTCAAGCTTCGAAGCTGTATGCTCCATATGTGCAGTATGCCGTTGAGCAGATCATCGAGAAGAAGTTCTTCTTTCCAAAGGTGCCGAAAACTTTCCGTCCGCCTGTTCGCGACACTCTTCGAATTGTCAAAGATATTGGCAAGGGCAAGGCACCGGTTGGTGCTGAAGGATCTGCTCCAGTGCAAGCACTGAAGGTTAAGAAAGCCGCTGTTGAAATCCCAAAGGACGAAAATCCCTCTCTTTATGAGATTTGCCTTCGCACCCAGCAGACCCTAGAGACTCATATCAAACTGGATAGAAAGGAGCAGGTACACATGATGACTGAAATCAACCTGCTGCACAATTATGCTCGCCAAGCTCTTTTGATCGAGAAAGAACAGAAGAGGCGATCCTGGACCCTCTTGCACAAGCACTACTCCAGAGCCCAACTTCAAGCCAAGGGTATTGAAAAAGATTATGACCATCTTGAGCTATTTGAAGTTCCTCGCATCCGAAGACAAACACCTGTGCTGCCCCAGAGATCTTCTTCGACATATCTGCTTTTCATCGAATCGAATTACGAAATTGAAGACACTGCTTACCCTTGTGTATCGTCCAGATGATCCGCGCACGAAGAAGCCTGATGCTGCTCACAAAGCCAAAGAAGGAAGCCCTTCTACTGCTGAAGCCTTGGCCTCCACCATTGCTCGTTCTGGTTCTCCGAATAGTTTAAGCTCTGAGGATTCTTCAGACGAGTAGTTCCTCGTGTGCTCTCTTTCCTTTTTGCCACTTGTTGACAAGAAGGGGGGTGGAACATCAAGAGGATAGCTGTGCGGGTTATTTGCAGGGGATTTCCTTTCACCATTTGTTTTTCTGTGAACTATTTGGTTTCCCGCGTTTGCTGAACTCTTTGGTTTCTATTGTTCGTTAAACTTTAATAGCACCACATGTGGTGCTGGAGAACTTCATTGTCATGTAACATTAATAACCCCTGCAATGCTATTTTCTCTCGTATCTATGTTTGCTGGTGGTACTGATGACTTATCCGCTTGCAATGATTATTATCGTATATCTAACGTGCAGGAGAAAATCTCTCAAAAGAGAGTTGAAAATCTTTGTTTCTTTCAAGAGAAACTGATCGATACGTGTCAATATCAATTATCTCTGCCAAGTTCTTATTCATTATCTAACATGCAGGAGAATATCTTCAGAAACATAACAATCTGGAGAAAAATTCTTTCGTATCCCCTACTCTAAGATTTTTTGATAATCTAACTTGCAGGGAACTTATATATCTCGAAGTTGGATCTGAAACCTGTGATCTAAGAAAATCTTCATGGCTTATTTCTTTGAGAAATCATTTCAAAGTCTTTGTACACTATAACAAATCTTCTTTAAAGACTCTATTTTGTAGGAAATATCTCACATGTCACCGAGTGCATTGATTGAACTCTTGAGTCGTATCATTTCTCAATGCCACTCATCTGAAGATTTACTTCACCCCTCCCATGCACACACCCACTATGCAAAACTATGGTTTGTCAAAACCTTCAGTAAGATGCATATAGGGAGTGTGCTTTATCTTTAGATTATCTCTCGTTGTTTAACTCCTTTCGCATTACATTTGGTTACCCTTCATCTTTCTTTCGATGTGCTCTATTTTGTCAACAATCATCCAAAAAGGGGGAGATTGTTGGTGCAATGGTCTGCCCCCTTGTGTTTTGGAGATTGTTGTCGGAACCAGGCATGGACTGATTTGTTTGCTAGTGCACACAGAGAGAAATAGTCCATGCAAGCCCGAGGAGAATGCTATGTTCTGTGTTGAAGTTCGAGGAACTTCACCGAAGATTGTTTGCATGGTAGAGAAGGAAGAGCTACATTTTGAGAAGAAATGAAAGCGAGAAGATTGTATTGAAGGAATTAACCCCTTAAAATTATTGCTGACGCAAAGCAATATTCGTTCTGTTCGTCCGAGGAAGAATGACCGCATTTGAGAAGATTGAAGGCGAAGTGAAGACGTAGCATTCCTTTCGTCGTTCTTCTTTCTCTTATTTGAGTCATAGGGCCTCTGTACTATTCAGAGGGGTATAGGTTCTCGAAGCTTAGGTCTGCTGTGATGCTTAGCCGAAACCTATGAAAGACTAAGAGAAATCTCTTTGTGTTCCAAATGATTACCTGAAAGCAGAAGACGTTGTTCTTTGGAGCTGTAGGAGATATCTTTCGGACCAAGGAGTTAGCATTTCTTGCTCCGAAAGGAATGTTAACGTTGTGCTCAAAATCCTACCGTTGGAAACGTGTTGTTCGACCTTGGCTGATCCGCATGTCCAATTTGGTCATTTCCCATCAAGGAAGGCTGCGGCTATAAATAGCCACCCCGCACCAACGTTGTCCGTTGGCTGCTCCACTTAAGATTTCTGAGAAGATTGATTGAGCATCCCCTCTCAAGAGATTTGAGTTTAAGATCCACCGAGAGAAAATCAGGAGCCAAAACTTAGACAGTGGTTGAGCATCACAGTAGATCTGAGTTAGAGTTCTTGTGCCTATTACTCTTGAGAGCTGCGCAATCTCTAGATGGATAGGTGTCGGCTTGAGTGACGAAGAGTAATTGTCTTCACCAAGCAAAGTCTTCAGCAACCAAGAGTAATTGTAGTTCATGAAGAAGTCTGTTGAAGGTTTGGAGATCGCCAACAAGTATCTACCACGAGTGAAATCAACAGAAGTCTGATCAGCTTCGAGACGAAGGAGAATAGGACGGAGAGAGGTTTGCTCTTGTGTTCAATCACATGTCCCTCCAACCAGACGTAGTCCTTTGGCAGAAGGGCGAACTGGTCTACAAAATCCAACTACCGCCATCCAGCACCACCGGTTCATTTTACTCTAATGCATTCCTTTCAGCAGTTTACATTTGGTGCTTAGTGTCGATAAGATCTCTATGATCTATTAATATTGTATTATATTTGCGTTTCTGTCTCTCATGTTGTTTAGCATATTTCAGAACGTTGTTCTCAAAGTTGTTTGTCTCTACGCTCGTCTGCTCGTTCTATGGTGTTGTCGGCCCAGTGGAAACCAGGGTACCATGGGCCGTCTGCCTGCGGCCTAGGAGGTAACACCTGGTGAAGAGTTCAAGAGGCGGCCCAGCCGTGGGTGCCGCGAAGCAAGATGCCTCGCGAGGGCCCTCTCCACGAGGGGAGGCGCCACCGAAGACCACCTTCTGCGGCAGGCAGCCATGCGAGGCCTCCCTCATGAGGCAGCTTCCCGCGAGGCCCTCCGCGTGGGGGAGCTGCGCGGCGCTGGCTGCACGGCTGCGTGCCCACCACGTGGGTGACGTGCCTGTGCAAGGCGACAAATGCAGCAGGTACCGTGCCAGCGGGCGTGATCAGGGAGGATTTCCTCTTTGGTGATAAAGGAGCAGCTGCAGCTGCCTCCCCCAAAGCAAGTCCCAAAGATTTCCACTTTGGTGCAAGAAGACCTTGATGACCCGGCGCTCCAGGGCAGGCGTCATCGCTGAGCCCACCAGCGCGTCATGGATGGCGCCTTTGACAGGCAAAGACTACTTTTGTCAGGAGAAGACTGAGCGCATGTCCCCCTTTGAACTACCGTTGTGTGGCAACCCTTCCTGCCAATATTTTTGGGGAAGAGGACCAGGGCAGCTATATAAGGGGCAAAGCTGATACCTTAGAGGGGGTCGGCTAGTTTTCCACCTCCTTGAACCTTGTAACACCAGAGTGCTGTTCTCACAGCAATCCCACCAAGTAGGAGTAGGGTTTTACACCGCGCGGTGGCCCGAACCTGGGTTGCTCCTTGTGTCCATGTAGTGCCTTCCTTGTGGGTGCGCTTCCGTCGTGCTTCGCTCGCCGTAGCTTCGCCAAGGTCATCGTCTCGTAGATAGGTTTTGAGCAGGCCCCCAGTGTTTGAACCAGGTTTAGGAGGTCACTCTCCGACATTTGGCACGCCAGGTAGGGGGTTTGTCTTCGCACCTTCAGCCTCGACCTCTACGTAGGGCCAATAGGGTGGTCCACACGGAGCCCATCGCCAACAACAACCGCCGTAGGGGCGCCGGCGCCGCCACCGGGCCCTCTGCGGGGGAAGAGCAAGCTTCCTACCTCCACCTATCCTTGCGGGCGCAGCCACCGGCCCGCACCGCCACAGCGTCCTCGCTCGCACGCCCCGACCCACCGGCTCCGCAGGCCGCGCTGCTCATGGCGCGTGAGCTGCTGCGCTACCGCCCCCCAAGGCAGGGTACGATGCCTGGCTCGCGCACATCATTGAGCTCGTCAACGCCACTGGAGACGCCTTGGCGCCTTCCCGCTCTCTGTCGCCTCCGTCGCTGCGCAGCGCGGAGGCAGGACGCGGCGCGCCCCCTTCGCCTCCTCTGACCAACGATGACGCAGGGCATCGCAGGGCGCGCACGCGCGGGAGCCGTCCCACGACGCATCCTCACTGCACGATGACGACGCGAGCGACCAGATCATCTGGCGCGCAGCGCCAGACACGCGCGTGATCCTCGAGCAGCAGCACCAACGCCAGGACCGCACTATCCGAGATGTCGCGGCGGCCGGACGCCAGAACCGCGCCGCTCTTGCCAGTGGTGTTGCCTCACACAGCGGGGGCCGCCGCGCCTTCACTCGCGAGCTACGCCATGTGGTGTGTCCTGTGAAGTTCAAACCGAAGCTGCCTCCTCGCTACAATGGCAGCCCCAACCCCTTGGAGTTTCTGTAGCTCTACACCTTGGGCATCGAGGCTGCGAGCGGCGACGACAAGGTCATGGCGAACTGGTTCCCCATGGCCCTCAAGGACACAGCGTGCTTGTAACGCCCAATATGAAGCTCTATTGCAATCTCGTGATGAAGTCGAGATCGTGACAGAACCCCATTTTGGATCGCATAGCAAGGTGATTCTCAAATACATACAACCGAATGAACAGATGAGAGTACCAGATAAAGGTTTACACTCACCACATGCTACAGCATAATATATCATAATCATAATACAATCATCCAAATGGAAGACAGGGTCCAACTACGGATGAAATCAAATGAGAAAACACCACCTTGCTATCATCCCCGGATCAACCGACTAGGGCCCACTACAGATCATCTGGCATCGTGACGTACATACGTCCACGCTCATCGTCATACTCCCAATGGAGCGCCTCAGGCTCACCTATGTCTGACTCGAACGTACCTGCAACTGGTGTTGTATGGTAATCTGTGAGCCACAGGGACTCAGCAATCTCATCACACAAGGTAACAAAACTATTTAAGCTTATAGGAATGGAAGGGGTAATGTGGTGAGGTTGCAGCAAGCACTAAGCATGTTTAAGTGGCTAACTTATGAGTACAAGAATAAAGATGAGCATACTACGCATAACGATCGCAAGTTTAATATGATCAAGAAGTGATCCTGAACACCTACTTACGGTTCAATCATAACCCCACCGTGTTCTCTTCCCGAACTTACTCGAAAAGAGACCATCACGGTTACGCACACGGTTGGTGTATTTTATTAGAATTAGTGTCAAGTTCTCTACAACCGGAGGTTAAAATATCCAAGTCGCCACATAACCACGAGCATGGCTCTCCGAAAGATTTAACCCTGCAGGGGTGTTCCAACCTGGTCCATCACAAACCAACACAAGCTGCAGTGGAAATACCTCAACCTCGAGATAGCCCGAAGTATCCTCGGAATCCCGGTGCACAAGACATTTCGACAATGGTAACACAAGTCCAGCAAGACCTCCCGACGTGCCGAGACCCAAATTGGAGCCACGCGTATCTCGAAATCAGGCCACGATCGTATGAGCACAGCGTACAGCAACTGAGACCCGAGTTTCCCCGGGGAAAGCCGCAAACGACTTTGTTTCGGACCAACACTCATGACGAGCACTGGCCCGGGGTTGTTGATTAAAATATCCTTGGGTTAGCTAGACCCTATGCAAGTTTTAGTTGTTATTAGGCAAATGTTAACACCAAAGTTGGGCCTTGCTGGAAGTGGTTATTCAAAGCGAACTATCAAGAGGGTCGCATTCCCCTGAGCATGTTAGGAACACTAATCACGGATCATAACACCGGTATTACGGAAACTAAGGCGGCATGAGTGGAACAAAACACTAGGCAAAAGGCCGAGCCTTCCACACACAACCAAGTATATAGATGCATTAATTAAATAAGAGATATTGTGATATCCCAACATATCCATGTTCCAACATGGAACAACCTGCACTGCACCTGCAACTAGCAACGCTATAAGAGGGGCTGAGCAAAGCGGTAACATAGCCAAACAACGGTTTGCTGGGTAGTGGAGGTTAGAGGCTGTATCATGGCATATGGGAGGCTGGCAGACAAGTGGTAGGCAGCGAGACATAGCGAAAGCAACGAGGCAACTAGCAAGCAAAGATAGTAGTGATATCAAGGGTAATGATCATCTTGCCTGAAGTCTCTTCGGTAGGATAGTAATACTGCTCCTCGAACATGTTCTCAACAGGATCCTTGAACTCGGACTCGTCTCCCGGTACTACCCAAAAGAAAGAACAAGCACCGGAATAAACAAACAATCATGGCATATGTGCACAAGCAAAAGATGGATGCATGACATGAATGAAGTAACGGTGCTAGCAGAACGATAGAAATAGCAACGGAAAGTGAATGATGAAGGAAAGAATGGAAGATTTTGATTGAAATCGATATAAAGATCACGAAGAACGGATGCGTAGAACTCAAATGGTGAGCAAAACAAATATGCCATGCAATCTACCATTAACAGCAACATGGCAACTTACACACATCAAAACAGCAAGCTACAGTACACTTAAATGCTCATACAAGATATGTGGCTGTAGTATACGAGATGCACAGCAATTTATTCCATAGGTTCAAATTCATTAGCATCACAGATTAATTGGAATGAAGACAACAAGATACAAAGATAATGTTACAGCTGAGAATAACGAGTATATGCTGACAGAAACAATGACAGTCAGTATTGGCATGCTTGAAATAGTAGGCAAAACAATATGAAAGTGCAAGGAATTGGCATGCACCTACACTACACATGGCATAGATCATTTCATTACATTGGAACAAATTCATAGGAAGCATGGATTCATCACAACCAAGCTCACAATATGCAACTTAATGTTGACAGCAAACTGCTACAATGACTAGGCATCTTTAGAGCAACATTTATATATGCTACAGGAGTTTAACATGGCATCAATTGGCATGGCATGAATGTACTGACAACAAGGATCAAATCATGTTTACTGATCATGTTCAAAAGAGGCATAGATTGGCGGCTACCATCAAGGAAACATAGCAAGTTTTATTAACAGACTGTTAAGACGGCAGATTTCAAGGTGCAAAAACAGAAACATTGAGTAGGCATCTTTGCAAGCTTGTGGTAGTCATAACATGGCAAGACATGGCATGAAATAAATAATAGCAGCAATATGGCATGAAAAGGCTTCAAACTCATGTTGACAAGTAGCTCATTTGACATATGCAATAATTCACACAAAAATGACAAAATGGCATATTAGATAAAAATGACGTGCATGCAAACTTAATCAAATGATAAATCTAAAGCCACAGATGGATTAGTTGGATTTTTCTACCCCAATTTCATATATAATATGCATATGTTCCTATATATGAAGTGCTCAAAATGCCACAAATTCACATAGGACAGAATTTGAATTAAGTCATATTCCAGATTTGGCATATGCCAAAAATGGAAATCGCCAGAAATGGAAAACTGCCAAAAACGGAAAAAGACAGAAACGGTGGAAAAAAGGCTACGGGCACCCAGGGGCACCGAGCCGCAAAGACTGACCGGTGGGTCCCCGGACCCACGCGGCAGGGCGAGGGTGTGGTGGCTGACAAGTGGGACGCGTGTGCATGTCGATGACAGGTGGGGCCACCTTGGCAGTGCCTGTGTGCGCGAGACAGAGGAAAATAGAGGAGGGCATCGGCACGCTACTGGCGCACAACGGCGCACTCGCCGGAGTTGCTCCGGTGACCGCTAGGTACGGCGGAGGGGTGGAATCGAACCGCGAGGCAATCCCGCACACGTGCATACCTCTCTCGCAACCGGATGACGACGGAGGCGACGCCGACGACGAGGGACGGAGGAGCCGGCGACGAGCTCGGGCGGCTCGCTGCGAGGTGCGGCAGAGGCGGAGAAGCGGCGAGGCGGCATCTACGCGCTACGGCGAACTCGCAGGACACGCGCGCGAAGCCTAAGGTGGTCGGGGCTCTCACCGGAGACGGGTCCCGACGGCGGCGAGCTTGGCCAAACATGGCAAATGACGACGGAGTTCGAGATCTAGGGGAAAAAGGGCACGGGGAGGTGCGCAAACATACCACAAGCACGGCGGTGTGCTTGGTTGACCGAGAGGGTGACGGAGTCGCCGGAGTTTCGCCGGAGAAGGGCTTCGGCCGCCGAGGAAGAAGACGAAGGGAACATCGTGTACTTGGTGTCCCACGGGGCGGCAGAGGACGTAGTCGACGACGGGGAAGACGACGGACAGGGTTGCGACAGCTGGTTCAAACAGAGAGCATGCCGACGGCGAGGATGCGCTCCCAGAGGCGTTCGGGACGGTGGTCAGGCGGCGGCTATGGTGGGTGTTCTCACCTGGCGGCGGCGGAAGATGATGGAGGGAAACCCTAGAGAGGTAGGGGACACAGAGAGGGCTTAAAAGGTCGGCTAGGGCGTCAAGACGGCGCGGCGACGCTCTCGTGCTCGCGGTCCCCATGGCAAGGGCGCGAGGTAGACGAAAAGCAGGGGCGCGGGTCGACTGTAGCCAGTGGATGCCAGACGGGCCCGGGTGTGCCACACGTCAATGGGCTAGCGGGGGTGGGCGTGTGCGCTGGTGAGAAAAGGAAAGGGAGGAGGAGGCGCGGGCTGGAGCTGGGCCAGATGCACCTGGTGGGCTGGTTGGGCTGCTGGTACTACGCTGCTAGGCTGCACTCTCTCTCCCTCTGCATTTCTTTCTTTCTTTTCTTTTCTTCAGACAGAAAATCAAAGAGAAAAACCCAGGGGGTTTGGGAAAGGTGGTGCGAGATATAAAAATACCCCTGGAGTCTAGGAGTTATGCAGTATTTGAATAAATTGCTTTGGACATTTAGAGGAAGAAAAATATCACAAGTTTGAATTTAAATTCAAACTTACGGCATTTTTGATCCCAACCAAATCAATCCCAAATGAGCTGAAATTTGGCAGAGAGGCAAAAGACATGGTCTTGAGAATTAGGAGATAAGGTGGACATTTAATTGGGATAGAAATATATCCACAAGAATAACTTGGAATAAGAGGGTTTTGGAGATGAAGATGGTGGAAGAGGTATGCATGGGTGAAACCTCTTAAAAGTTGGGTGAGGAAAAGAAGGGGATGAACACACACAATGCATACATGAGCAACACAAAACATATGAAGGATGCAATGCACATGGCAATTAATATGAAGATGAAATGCAAAGAGAAAAGAAATGAAAACTCAACATGAAGATGCAACATTATATTATGACAAACATGACAAATCCATACATGGCAACATAGTTGAGGTTACAAAATAGGAAGGATCACACTCGGGGTGTTACAGTGTTGTTGGCTCATGAACCTTCCCGAAGCTTCTGTCTCCTCATGGTCCGAACTGTGCCGGCAGTTTGTCACCAACTTCAAGGGCACGTACGAGCACCCTCTCACGCTCAACGACCTGTGCACCGTGTGCCAGTGCCCTAGCAAGACCCTCCGCAAGTACATCCAACACTTCAGCCAAGTGCGCAACAAGATCCCGCGCGCCTCCGATGCCGCGATCATCTCCGCATTCTCCTCCGACGCCACGGACGCCAGGATGCTCGAGAAGCTCTCCATCAATGACGAGCTTGACACCGTGGTCGTGCTGTTCGACCTCGCAAACAAGTGTGCCAAGGCTGAAGAGGGCCGCCTCTTCGCCCACAACGACCCTGGCGCGGCACCAGATGCCGCCAAGGCCAAGCGGAAGGACGCCAAGCGCAAGGGCCCCGCCATGCTTGCGACGGAGCCTGAACAGAAGCGCGGACACGACCACGACGAGACCAAGAAGGACAGACACCCCTTCTACGCCTACCACGACATGCACTCCCACAACACCAAGGACTGCCACGAGATCAAGCTGCTTCGCGACGACCGCCAGGGCAGACGCGGCGACCACAACAAGTGCGGCACGGGCCGCGGAGGCAGCCACAGCGGCAACCGCTGGGGAGATCGCAACAACAACTACCGGTAGGGCTGGCATAACCAGCCGCAGCAGGCCAACCCTCAGGCCAACGCTGCCCCACCGCGCCTGGGCGGGAACAACAGCAATCTCCCTGACGAGAACGCTGGGGGCTACCAGGAGCCTCGTGAGGTGGCATGCATCCTTGGCGGGGCCCAGGCCCCCTCATCCAACCGCCACTTCAGGGAGTTCTCTCGTGAGTGAACGCAGCCCTCCCAGGGGCTGAGGCCTCCCGACCCCTCAAGTGGTCACAGTACCCGATCTCCTTCGACTCCAACGACCACCCCAAGTCCACGAGGGTTGTGGGTACCATCCCCATGCTGTGCACGCTAACTATCAACAATGTCACCGTCACCAAGACGCTCATCGATGGTGGCGTGGGCCTCAACGTGATCTCCGTAGAGACCTTCGAGAAGCTCCAGGTGCCCTATAAGCGCTTGATGCCGACAAGGCCCTTCTCGGGCCTGACCGACGGTTCCAGCTTGCCTCTGGGGCAAGTGCGTTTTCCTGTCACCTTCGGCACCCGCAAGAATTACCGCACCGAGCTTGTCGGCTTCAATGTGGCACACATCGGCCTGCCTTACAACGCCATCTTGGGCTACCCCGCGCTCGCCAAGTTCATGGCGGTGACCCACCATGCCTACAACACCCTCAAGATGATGGGCTGCAGCGACACCATCACCGTCCGCTGCGACGAGAAGGATGCGGTGCGCTCCCTCGAGCGTGCCTACAAGACCACCGCCACCGCTCACCCTGCCGACGAGGACGACATCGAGCCTGCCGAGCCTGCACCCGCGAAGAAGAATCAGCTATTCTCTCAGGCACGCACCAAGACGAAGAAGGTGTCGGTGGACGGCAGTGGCTCCGGGCCCGCCTTCACCAATGTTGGATGGATGTCCATAGTGTGGGTAAAGTGCGCAACCTCTGTAGAGTGTTTGAATATATTCAAATAGCCGCATCCATGGTATTGGACACAGTTCATACTAGGTAACACTATCTAAGCAACATTGATGATGGAATGACTTGTCTTTATAATTGGTGATGTAACAGTTTGGCAGAAAGCCGATGATGATCATGGGATGATCATGAGGATAAGTTGGATGATCATGAGGTGATCACGAAGATGAGTTGATTGACTGGATAGTCAAGAGTAAGATGGTCCATGTGACCTTAAATAATGGCTTATATACAACTAGTTTCCAACATCATGCTTATTAATTATTTACTTCCACCCTCATAATAATTGCTCATAACTTAACATTGCTATGTTATTGTCTTGCCTTGATGCTTTTGGTTGTTGTGAGCTTGCGATTACATTCAAAGTACTCACCTGGCGTGTCATGCCAGATGCAGGTGATGCCGTGATTGTGTATCTCGAGCAATAGGTGTAGTGCCACCTTGCCTCGGTAAACCTTATAAATTAGAACCTTTGTACCCCTAGAATTGCAATAAAGAGTTGTTCTGTTCTATGCCAAGTTGTACTGTGTTCCAGTCTTCCAGAAGACATTGATCTCTGGGCTGGAACACAGGGCATCCGGTTCTCTGAGCTGGGATGCCACACACAAGAAGTAAACCAAATGAAAATATTGCAACTCAGTTTGCAAATATAAGTGAAGCTCTTATTCATATCAGTAGATTGACAATGCTCATCATTAATCCATCCCAACATTGGTTAAGAAACTTTATTTGTTTCAGGATTTCATGCTACGACATGCTTAACTAAGAAAACATCCAACAAGTCATTTGACAAAGAATTATCACCGGTCATATCAAAATGATTAAACATTGGCTCAGTTATTTTCTTTTCTTTCAAGTTTGAATGATCATTACTCATGTTGCAAATCCTATGCACCCAAAATTCATTGTCCATGCCAAACTCTACAATCAAGCTAAAAGTAAAATTAGGGGTGTAAATACTTTGCAAGGATTTTAAATATGTGAATTCACTTATATTATTTCTCACATGTGACAAAGGCATGGGTAAATTCAACATCACAGAATACAAAGAACTAGCATGCAATGTTCTAGATAACATGTCGTCATCTCTAATAATTTTCATTTGATCCAAATTAGACTTAGCCACAGAGTCACTTGGTTCTTGCTCTTAAACAATTAATTCAATGTGTGCACTCAAAATTGTTGTCATTTCAGTCTTTGATTACATGGCAAAGTCAAATCAGCATATGGAGTAGCGTTATCAATATATTTGTTATCACCTTGTTGCAGTGACTTGGATGGTGCAGGTACTGACGATGGCAATGTACCACAGACTTGAGGCGATGTCACGCTCACCATATGAGGTGTGGCCTCTCTAGCAGGTGCAATGGTGGAGAAAGAAACCGATGGTGGTGAGCATGAACTGGAATGGTAGTTGTCGTAGTCACCCAATAAATCTTCCCATATTTGTCTCTCAAAGGTACAAACACGAACATACATACCAGTAATGCAATGAGGAATATACTAAAATCTTGCAGGAATGTCATGGTTCAAACCACAAAAGAATCTATTCATTGTATCATCCTCGGATTCTTCTATGTCACAATGATGTATCTAAGATTTTAGCTCTTGGTAGTAAGCATTAACAGTGTGGCTTCCTTGTTTTACATCTTGTGATTTGCAAAGCAATTTATGACGATAGTAAGAAGGAACAAATTGATATTTCATTACAGCTTTCAAATTTTCTAAGTTGTGGTTTGAGTGTTAAAGTTTTTCTTATGATACACACTCCATGAAATGGAAGCAAAACCAGTAAATTCTCGAGTGACAACTCTTAATTTCTCAAGTTTAGAAAAATTATGGTGATGACCCACAAATATAGGGGATCAATCATAGTCCTTTTGATAAGTAAGAGTGTGGAAACCAATGAGGAGTAGAAGGAATTGATAAGCGGTATCAGCAAGGTGATCTCTGCAAGTGCTGTAAAGTAGTAGTAACAGATAGTTTCATTGCAAGATAATTGATAGCAAGTAACAAGGTGCATCAAGGTGGACCAATCCTTTTTTTAGAAAGGACAAGTTGGAACTACTTCTCGAGAACGCATGGGAATTCTCATCTAGTTACGTTCATCATGTTTAGTTGATTCATGTCACTACTTTGATAAATTGTTATGTGGGTGGACCGGTGCTAGGGCGTTGTTCTTACTTGAACAAACAACCCACTTATTATTACCCCCTCTCGCAAGCATCCGCAACTACAAAAGAATAATTAAGATAAATCTAACCATAGCACGAAACATATGGATCCAAATCAGCCCCTTACGGAATAGCGCATAAACTAGGGTTTAAGCTTCTATCACTCTCGCAACCCATCATCTACTTACTACTCCACAATGCCTTCACCTAGGCCCAAGCATGGTAATGTGTCATGTAGTCAACGCTCACACGACACCACTAGAGGAAGAACAACATACACTTCATCAAAATATTGAACGACTGCCAACTTCACATGATTACTTACAACAAGACTTCTCCCATGTCCTCAAAAACAAACGGAACTACTCAAAAATCATATTCATGTTCATGACCAGAGGAGAATAGTATATGATTAACAATCTGAACATATGATGTTCCGCCAAATAAACCAACTAGCATCAACTACAAGATGTAATCAACACTACTAGCAACCCACGGGTACCAATCTGAGGTTTTGAGACAAAGATTGAATACAAGAGATGAACTAGGTCTGAGACAAGATGGTGTTGGTGAAGATGTTGATGGAGATGAGACCTCCCATCATGAGAGGAACGTTGGTGATGATGAAGGCTTCGATTTCCCCTCCCAAAGGGAAGTATCCCCGGCGGAATCGCTCCACCGGAAAACAAAAGTGCTCCTGCCCAGGTTCAGCCTCGAGACGGTGGCGGTTCATCCCAAAAGTATTCTCTTGATTTTTTCTAGGGAAAATGGTTCATATAGGAGGAGGGCCATAGAGGCCTGTTGGTCGGCCCACAAGCTCACACGGCGCGCCCAAGCGGGGGCGCGCCACCTGAGCTTGTGGCTCACTGGTGGGGCCCCTCCTAGTGATTCATCTCCTAGTATTTTTTATTTATTCCAAAATAAATCTCCTTACATTATCAGATCATTTGGAGCTCCGGAGAATAGCTATCTCTGTTGTAGCTCTTTTCTGGTCCAGAATTCCAGCTACCGGCAATTTCCCTATCCATGTATATCTTGCACAATAAGAGAGAAAAGGCATTAGAATTGCATCACAAAGTGAAATATTACTTTAAAACAATATAAATAACAGTAGGAAAACATGATGCAAAATGGACGTATCAACTGTTGGAAATATGCCCTAGAGGCAATAATAAATTGGTTATTATCATATTTCCTTGTTCATGGTAAATGTTTATTATTCATGCTAGAATTGTATTGATCGGAAACTTAAATACATGTGTGGATACATAAATAATACCGTGTCCCTAGTGAGCCTCTACTAGACTAGCTCGTTGATCAAAGATGGTTAAGGTTTCCTAACCATAGACATGAGTTGTCATTTGATAACGGGATCACATCATTAGGAGAATGATGTGATGCACAAGACCCAACCATAAGCGTAGCATCAGATCGTTTAGTTATTTGCTATAGCTTTCTTCATGTCAAGTATTTGTTCCTTAGACCATGAGATCATGCAACTCCCTGACACCGGAGGAATACTTAGTGTGTATCCAAATGTCACTTCGTAACTGGGTGATCATAAAGGTGCTCTACAGGTATCTTCGAAGGTATTTGTTGGGTTGGCACGGATCGAGACTGGGATTTGTCACTCCGTATGACGGAGAGATATCTCTGGGCCCTCTTGGTAATACAACATCGTAAAGAGCTTGCAAGCAATGTGGCTAATGAGTTAGTCACGGGATCTTGTATTACTTGTATTACGAAATGAGTAAAGAGACTTGCTGGTAATGAGATTGAACTAGGTATGGAGATACTGATGATCGAATCTCGGGCAAGTAACATATCGCTGGACAAAGGGAATTGCATACGGGATTAACCGAATCCTCGACATCGTGGTTCAACCAATAAAAGTTCTTCGTGGAATATGTAGGAACCAATATGGGCATCCAGGTTCCACTATTGGTTATTGATCGGAGAGGTGTCTTGGTCATGTCTACATGATTCTCGAACCCGCAGGGTCCGCACGCTTAACGTTCGGTGATGCTAGAGTAGTATTGGGATATGTGCGTTGGTGACTGAATGTTGTTCAGAGTTCTGGATGAGATCCCGGATGTCGCGAGGAGCTCCGAAATGGTCTGGAGGTAAAGATTTATATATAGGAAGTCCTATTTTGGTCGCCGGAAAAGTTTTGGGTATTACCCGCAGTGTACCGGGAGTGCCGAAAGGGGTCCGGGGGTCCATCGGGGGGTTCCACCTGCCCCAGGGGCCCACATGGGCTGTAGGGGGTGCGCCCTGGCCTATATGGGCTAGGGGCACCAGCCCTAAGAGGCTCATGCACAAAGGAGAGGTGGAGGAGGAAGACTCCTAAGGGGGGTAGGCACCCCCCTAGGTGCCTTGGGGAGGGAGGAAACCTCCCTAGGCCGGCGCCCTCTCCTTGGAGTAGGGGAAAGGGCTAAGCCCTAGACCTCCCCCTTGCCTCCTATATACAGTGGGGGAGAGGGAGGGGCTGGACACAACAATTCCCATGCCCCGTAGGCAGCCTACCTCTCCCATAACTCCATTTTCTCCTCAGATTGGTTCCGGGAGCGTTTGGCAAAGCCTTGCCAGCACTGCACCACCACCATCTCCACCACGCCGCCGTGATGGTTGAGATCCCATCTACTTCTACTCTCTTGCTTTCTGGATCAAGAAGGAGGATACATCACCGAGCCGCACGTGTGCTGAACGCGGAGGTGTCGTCCGTTCGGTACTTCATCGGATTGGGTCGCGATTGGATCGTGAAGAGTAAGACTGCATCAACCGCGTTATATATGCTTCCGCTTTCGGTCTACAAGGGTATGTAGACACACTCCCCTCTCATTTCTATGCTTCTCATAGATAGATCTTGGGTGATTCGTAGGAATTTTTTTGATTTTCATGCTTCGTTCCCCATAAGTGGCATCATGAGCTAGGTCTATGCGTAGATGTATATGCATGAGTAGAACACAAAGTACTTGTGGGTGTTGATGCTCAAATTGCTTACCTCTCTTGTCTTATTTGGATTCGGCGGTATTGTGGGATGAAGCGGCTCGGACCAACCTTACATGTCCTCGCACATGAGACCGGTTCCACCGACTGACATGCAACTTGTTTTGCATAAGGTGGCTGGCGGGTGTCTGTCTCTCCTACTTTAGTTGAATCTGATTTGATAGAGGCGGTCCTTGTAGAAGGTTAAAAGGCAACTTGATTATCACCGTTGTGGCTTTGCGTAGGTAAGAACGGTTCTTGCTAGTTGCCCATAGCAGCCACGTAAAATTTGCAACAACAAAGTAGAGGACGTCTAACTTGTTTTTCCAGGGCATGTTGTGATGTGGTATGGCCAAAACGTGATGTGATATATGTTGATGTATGAGATGATCATGTTTTGTAATAGGTTCACGAGTTGCATGTCGATGAGTATGACAACCGGTAGGAGCCATAGGGTTGTCTTTAATTTATTAATCGCCATGTAATTGCTTTACTTTATCGCTATGCGTTAGCAATATTTGTAGAAGCAATAGTTGGCGAGACAACCACGTGATGACACGATGATGGAGATCATGGTGTCATGCCGGTGACGATGGAGATCATGCCGGTGCTTTCAAGATGGAGATCAAAAGCACAAGATGATAATGGCCATATCATGTCACATATTTTTGATTGCATGTGATGTTTATCTTGTTATGCATCTTATTTTGCTTAGAACGACGGTAGCATTATAAGATGATCCCTTCACTTAATATCAAGGAAAAGTGTTCTCCCTAAGTATGCACCATTGCGAAAGTTCGTCGTTTTGAAGCACCTCGTGATGATCGAGTGTGATAGACTCTACGTTCACATACAACGGGTGTAAGCCAGTTTTACACATGCAGAATACTTGGGTTAAACTTGACGAGCCTAGCATGTACAGACATGGCCTCGGAACACGAAGGACTAAAAGGTCGAACATGAGTCGTATAGTAGATATGATCAACAAGGAGATGTTCACCATTGATGACTACCCCATCTCATGTGATGATCGGACATGGGCCAGTTGATTTGGATCATGTGACACTTAGACAACTTGAGGGATGTTGATTTAAGTGGGAGTTCATTAGTAATTTGATTAACTAAACTAATTATCATGAACTTAGTCTAAATTGTCTTTGCAAAATTGTGTTGTAGATCAATGGCTCGTGCTGTAGCTCCCCTGAATTTTAATGTGTTCCTAGAGAAAGCTAATTTGAAAGATGATGGATGCAACTATGCGGACTGGGTCCGTAACTTGAGGATTATCCTCACTGCTGCACAGAAGGCTTATGTCCTTGATGCACCGCTAGGTGAAGCACCCCCTCCAGCGTTGCCTGTGGATGTTGTGAACATCTGGCAGACACGTTCTGATGACTACTCGATAGTTCAGTGTGCCATGCTTTATGGCTTAGAACCGGGGCTCCAAAGACATTTTGAGCACCACGGAGCATATGAGATGTTCCAAGAGCTAAAATTGGTATTTCAAGTTCATGCCTGGGTTGAGAGGTATGGCACCTCTGACAAGTTCTTTAGCTGCAGGATGGAGGAGAATAGTTATGTTAGTGAGCATATACTCAGAATATCTGGCTTTCCCAACCGCTTGACTCAATTGGGAGTTAATCTTCCAGATGAAACAGTAATTGACAGAGTTCTCCAGTCACTGCCACCAAGCTATAAAGGCTTTGTGATGAACTATAATATGCAAGGGATGGAGAAAATGATTCCCGAGCTCTTCGCGATGCTTAAGGCCGCGGAGGTAGAAATCAAGAAGGAGCATCAAGTGTTGATGGTTAAAAAGACCACTAGTTTCAAGAAAGGCAAGGGAAAGAAAGGGAACTTCAAGAAGAACGGCAAGACAGTTGCCGCTCCCCTGAAGAAACCCAAGGCTGGACCTAAACCTGAGACTGAGTGCTTCTACTGCAAGGGGAATGGTCACTGGAAGCAGAACTGCCCCAAGTACTTGGCAGATAAGAAGGCTGGCAACGTCAACAAAGGTATATTTGATATACATGTTATTGATGTGTACCTTACTAGTGCTTGTAGTAGCGCCTGGGTATGTGATATTGGTTGAGTTGCTAATATTTCTAACTCGAAACAGGAGCTGCGGAATAAACGGTCACTAGCTAAGGATGAGGTGACGATGTGCGTCGGAAATGGCTCAAAGGTTGATGTGATCGCCGTCGGCACGCTCCCTCCACATCTACCTTCGGGATTAGTTTTAAACCTGAATAATTGTTATTTGGTGCCTGCGTTAAGCATGAACATTATATCTGGATCTTGTTTATTGCGAGACGGTTATTCATTTAAGTCAGAGAATAAAGGTTGTTCTATATATATGGATAATATCTTTTATGGTCATGCACCCCTGGTGAATGGTTTATTCTTGTTGAATCTCGATCGTAGTAATACACATGTTCATAATATTGATGCCAAAGATGCAAAGTTAATGATGATAGTACCACATACTTGTGGCACTACCGCTTAGGTCATATTGGTATAAAGCGCATGAAGAAACTCCATGCCAATGGACTTTTGGAATCTCTTGATTATGAATCATTTGAGACATGTGAACCATGCCTCATGGGCAAGATGACTAAAACCCTGTTTTCTGGAACAATGGAGCGGGCAAGTGACTTGTTGGAAATAATACATACCGATGTATGCGGTCCGATGAGTGTTGAAGCACGCGGTGGATATCATTATTTTCTTACCTTCACAGATGATTTGAGTAGATATGGGTATATTTATTAATAAAACACAAGTCTGAAACATTTGAAAAGTTCACGGAGTTTCAGAGTGAAGTAGAGAATCATCGTAATAAGAAAATTAAATTTCTACGATCTGATCGTGGAGGTGAATGTTTGAGTTACGAGTTTGGTATGCATTTAAGACAATGTGGAATTGTTTCACAGCTCACGCCACCTGGAACACCACAGCATAATGGTGTGTTCGAACGTCGTAATCGTCCTCTATTGGATATGGTGCGTTCTATGATGTCTCTTACCGATTTGCCACTATCGTTTTGGGTTATGCATTAGATACAGCCGCATTCACTTTAAATAGGGCACCATCTAAATCCGTTGAGACGACACCGTATAAGTTGTGGTTTGGCAAGACACCTAAGCTGTCGTTTCTTAAAGTTTGGGGATGCGATGCTTATGTCAAGAGGCTTCAGCCTGATAAGCTTGAACCCAAAGCGGAGAAGTGCGTCTTCATAGGATACCCTAAAGAGACAATTGGGTATACCTTCTACCACAGATCCGAGGGCAAAATCTTTGTTGCTAAGAATGGGTCCTTTCTAGAGAAGGAGTTTCTCTCGAAAGAAGTGAGTGGGAGGAAAGTAGAACTTGATGAGGTAATTGTACCTTCTCTCAAATTGGAAAGTATCACATCACAAAAATAAGTTCCCGTGATGCCTACACCATCCAGAGAGGAAGTTAATGATGATGATCATGAAACTTCAGATCAAGTTACTACTGAACTTCGTAGGTCGACTAGGGTACGTTCCGCACTAGAGTGGTACGGTAATCCCGTCCTGGAAGTCATGTTGTTAGACACCGGCGAACCTACGAACAAGGAAGAAGCAATGATGAGCCCGGATTCCAACAAATGGCTTGAGGCCATGAAATCCAAGATAGGATCCATGTATGAGAACAAAGTATGGACTTTGGTGGACTTGCCCGATGACCGGCGGGCCATTGAGAATAAATGGATCTTTAAGAAGAAGACAGACGCTGATGGTAATATCACCATCTATAAAGCTCGACTTGTCGCAAAGGGTTTCCAACAAGTTCAAGGGGTTGACTATGATGAGACTTTCTCACCCGTAGTGATGCTTAAGTCTGTTAGAATTATGTTAGCAGTTGCCGCATTTTATGATTATGAGATCTGGCAGATGGACATCAAAATAATATTCCTTAATGGGTTTCTTAAGGAAGAATTGTATATGATGCAACCAGAAGGTTTTGTCAATCCTAAGGATGCTAACAAAGTATGCAAGCTCCAGCGATCCATCTATGGACTGGTGCAAGCATCTCGGAGTTGGAATATTTGCTTTGATGAGGTGATCAAAGCTTTTGGTTTTATACAAACTTACGGAGAAGCTTGTATTTACATGAAAGTGAGTGGGAGCTCTGTAGCATTTCTAATATTATATGTGGATGACATATTATTGATTGTAAATGATATAGAATTTCTGGAAAGCATAAAAGGTTATTTGAACAAGAGTTTTTCAATGAAAGACCTCGGTGAAGCTGCTTACATATTGGGCATCAAGATCTATAGAGATAGATCGAGACGCTTGATAGGACTTTCACAAAGCACATACCTTGACAAGATTTTGAAGAAGTTCAAAATGGACCAGTCAAAGAAAGGGTTCTTGCCTGTGTTGCAAGGTGTGAAGTTGAGTAAGACTCAAAGCCCGACCATGGCAGAAGAAAGAGAAAGGATGAAAGTCATCCCCTATGCCTCGGCCATAGGCGCTATAATGTATGCCATGCTGTGTACCAGACCTGATGTGTGCCTTGCCATAAGTCTAGCAGGGAGGTACCAAAGTGATCCAGGAGTAGATCACTAGACAGCGGTCAAGAATATCCTTAAGTACCTAAAGAGGACTAAGGACATGTTTCTCATTTATGGAGGTGACAAAGAGCTTCTCGTAAAGGGTTACGTCAATGCTAGCTTCGACACAGATCCGGATGACTCTAAGTCTCAAACCGGATACGTATTTATATTGAATGGTGGAGCAGTCAGTTGGTGCAGTTCCAAGCAAAGCATCGTAGCAGGATCTACATGTGAAGCGGAATATATAGCTGCTTCGGAAGCAGCGCAAGAAGGAGTCTGGATGAAGGAGTTCATATCTGATCTAGGAGTAATACCTAGTGCATCGGATCCAATGACTATCCTTTGCGACAACACTAGAGCTATTGCCATTGCCAAGGAGCCCAGGTTTCACAAGAAGACAAAGCACATCAAGCGCCCTTCAACTCCATCGTAATTACATTACGGATGGAGACATAAAATTTTGCAAAGTACATACGGATCTGAATGTGGCAGACCCGTTGACTAAACCTCTTCCGTGAGCAAAACATGATCAGCACCAGGACTCCATGGGTGTTAGATTCATTACAATGTAAACTAGATTATTGACTCTAGTGCAAGTGGGAGACTATTGGAAATATGCCCTAGAGGCAATAATAAATTGGTTATTATCATATTTCCTTGTTCATGATAAATGTTTATTATTCATGCTAGAATTGTATTGATCGAAAACTTAAATACATGTGTGGATACATAAACAACACCGTGTCCCTAGTGAGCCTCTACTAGACTAGCTCATTGATCAAAGATGGTTAAGGTTTCCTAACCATAGAGATGAGTTGTCATTTGATAACGGGATCACATCATTAAGAGAATGATGTGATGGACAAGACCCAACCATAAGCTTAGCATCAGATCGTTTAGTTATTTGCTACAGCTTTCTTCATGTCAAGTATCTGTTCCTTAGACCATGAGATCGTGCAACTCCCTGACACCGGAGGAATACTTAGTGTGTATCCAAACGTCACTTCGTAACTAGGTGATCATAAAGGTGCTCTACAGGTATCTCCGAAGGTGTTTGTTAGGTTGACACGGATCGAGACTGGGATTTGTCACTCCGTATGACGGAGAGATATCTCTAGGCCCTCTCGATAATACAACATCGTAAAGATCTTGCAAGTAATGTGGCTAATGAGTTAGTCACGGGATCTTGTATTACGGAACGAGTAAAGAGACTTTCCGGTAACGAGATTGAACTAGGTATGGAGATACTGACGATCGAATCTCGGGCAAGTAACATATCGCTGGACAAAGGGAATTGCATAGGGGATTAACCGAATCCCTGACATCGTGGTTCAACCGATAAAAGATCTTCGTGGAATATGTAGGAACCCATATGGGCATCCAGGTTCTGCTATTGGTTATTGACCGGAGAGGTGTCTCGGTCATGTCTACATGATTCTCGAACCCGCAGGGTCCGCACGCTTAACGTTTGGTGATGCTAGAGTAGTATTGGGATATGTGCATTGGTGACCGAATGTTGTTCGGAGTCCCGGATGAGATCCCGGACGTCACGAGGAGCCCCGGAATGGTTCGGAGGTTAAGATTTATATATAGGAAGTCCTATTTTGGTCGCCGGAAAAGTTTCGGGTATTACCGGAAGTGTACCGGGAGTGCCGAAAGGGGTCCGGGGGTCCACCGGGAGGGTCCACTTGCCCCAGGGGGCCACATGGGCCATAGGGGGTGCGCCTTGGCCTATATTGGCCAGGGGCACCAGCCCTAAGAGGCCCATGCGCCAAGGAGAGGTGGAGGAGGAAGAGTCCTAAGGGGGGAAGGCACCCCCTAGG
This sequence comes from Elymus sibiricus, assembly GCA_039707655.1. Lineage (NCBI taxonomy): Eukaryota > Viridiplantae > Streptophyta > Magnoliopsida > Poales > Poaceae > Elymus > Elymus sibiricus. The sequence continues at coordinate 206,116,821 of CM077668.1, forward strand.
TGCCTTGGGGAGGGAGGAAACCTCCCTAGGCCGGTGCCCCCTCCTTGGAGGAGGGGCTAGGGATGTGCTCCAGACCTCCCCCTTGCCTCCTATATATAGTGGGGGAGAGGGAGGGGCTGGACACACCAATTCCCACGCCTCGGAGGCAGCCCTACCTCTCCCATAACTCTGTTTTCTCCTCAGATTGGTTCCGGCAGTGTTTGGCGAAGCCCTGCCGGCACTGCACCACCACCATATCCACCACGCCGTCATGCAGGTTGAGATCCCATCTACTTCTCCTCTCTTGCTTACTAGATCAAGAAGGAGGAGATGTCACCGAGCCGCACGTGTGCTGAACGCGGAGGTGCCGTCCGTTCGGTACTTCATCGGATTGGATCGTGAAGAGTACAACTACATCAACCGCGTTATATACGCTTCCTCTTTCGGTCTACAAGGGTATGTAGACACACTCCCCTCTTGTTGCTATGCTTCTCATAGATAGATCTTGGGTGATTCGTAGGAAATTTTTTGATTTTCATGCTTCGTTCCCCATCATCAACTCCCCCAAGCTTAGACCTCGCTTGTCCTCAAGGGAATGCCGAACTCAATAATTATGACCACATGTTTATAGAGAGAGGTGCCGATAAAACAAAATACAGATATGGTAGCATCATGATCATTATTTTAACAGCAAGTATCAATCTTATAACTTCTCATGATCAAGTAACAATTCATCGACAAGCTAAAGTATAAACAATAAACTTTCTTGAAAACTAACAAACTATGTTCTCAGTCATTGAAGCAATTACAATTCATCATATTTCAGGAAGAGTCTATATAAGAGCTTTTGGTTTAGCAAATTCCACATACTCAACTATCATATAGTCTTCCATGATTGCTGACACTCAAAGCATATTTTTAATACAACAAGTTTCCATCAGACATGGAGGAAGATGGGGGTTTAATGTTTCACCACCCAACTTATTTATCTCAGGGATAATGTCAACAATAATAACTCATGAGTACCTATATTCAACTAGATATATGTGCCTGGATTTTTCCCTATCATATAATGCTTGCCAAGTGGAGAATAATTAAGGTTGGAATAAGGATGAATACTTTGACTCATGCATAATAGTAAACACTTGAAATGTAAAAGATAGGCCATCGCAGAGGGAAGCAGAGGTTGTCATGCGCTTTTTATTTGGATGTGCAAGATCTTAATGAAAAGGGACGTCACTTTATATTGCCCCTTATGATAGCAACCTTTATTATGCAGTCCGTCGCTTTTATTGCGTTACCATCACAAGTTCGTACAAAGCTTATTTTCCCTTACAATAAAAGATCATACATATTTAGGAGCAATTTTTATTGTTTTGAACCGATGACAACTTACTTGAAGGATCTTATTCAATCCATGGGTAGATATGGTGGACTTCTCATGACAAGAAACTGGGTTCAATGGTATTTGGATGTACAAGTAGTATCTCTATTTAGTACAGAATTTTAGCTAGCAAAAGATTATAAGCAAGCACCACATGTTAGAGGATCCATTGCAATATAACTTCTATGTGAATATAAGCAAACATAACTCATTACGTTCTCTTCCTTGTCCAACATCCACTACTTGATTGGAAATTGAAAGTGCTAGTTATTGAAAAGAGGGGGGTGAATAGGTGATTTTTATGAAAGTCTTCGAAACAAGCAATGTCTTCGAAGACTCAAGAGATAAATAGCAACTAAGCAGGATACAGCGGAAGATAAACTATACCAGACATGCTGATAGAGCAACACAAAGATAGTGAGAAGTGAAATCAAACATCAAACTAGATAGCGTTGAACAGTAGTAACAGAAAATGTGAAGACAAAGATATGATTAGAGGGATTGTCTTCACACAATGTCCTCAAACAAACAGAGCGAGCAAAGGCTTCACGATGCAAAACAGTAAATAAAGTGAAGTGATAGAACCAGTTTCTCAGAGAAGACAATGATTTGTTTGACCAGTTCCAACTACTGTGACAGTTGTACGTCTGGTTAGGGAGGCTGAGATTGAATTCAGAAGACCTAGTCTTCACCTTATTCCCCTTGAGCTAAGGTCACTTAAGACCTCGCCCAATCACTCTGGTAAGTCTTCAAGGTAGACTTCCAAACCTTCACAGACTTCATTCACCGGCAATCCACAATGACTCTTGGATGCTCAGGATGCGACGCCTAACCGGCTGGAAGATCATAGTCTTCAAGTGTAATAAGTCTTCGGTTCACTTAGAACAGAATGTCTTCAGTGATGTTCAATCACTTTGGGCTCTGGGTTTTTGGTTTTATCCTCAAAGGAATTCTCTCACAAAGGCTTAGGGGGTGGGTTGCTCTCAAACGACAAAAGTCATGCAATAACTCGGAGCAGCCACCAACTTATGGTGAAGGGGGGTGGCTATTTATAGCCAGGGTAACCCGACATGATATGACCGAACTAACCCTGGGTCATTGGCCAACCGACACGTGTCCAACGGTTGGATTTCAAACACACACGGCAGCTTGGCTTGGGCTACAAGCAAAGCTGACTCATCCAACACAGGACGAGTTTTTCTCTCATTGTCTTCACTGGAAGACATAGGCTTTCAGGTTGAGCAATGACTTCAACAACTGTCTTTGTTTCACCTCGACCCCACTTAACAGTGCGGTGGTTCCTATGACTCAATAAAAGAAAATGAAACCTACAAAGAAGCTAAGTCTCCGCGTTCCATTGTCTTCACTCATTATCTTCAAAGGTAACCATTGGCTTCAATGTCTTCAGACAATTTTTGGGGGTCGTCTTTGATAGTTAAACCGAATCTCCAGGGACTACTACCTGTGTTGTCCTGTGAATCCCACAAACGGATTAGTCCCTCAACCAGGTTTGTCGTTAATACTCCAAAACCAACAAAGGGGTGGCACTAGATGCACTTACAATCTCCCCCTTTTTGGTGATTGATGACAATCTGGTTGAAGTTTTCAATGGGGATAAAAATATGTGAAGGTAAGGACTTGGAGATTACGATTCCATGATATGAAGAGGACTCCCCCTAAAGATGTGCATATGAAGATTTTGCTTTGAATGCAAATGCACATGGCAGGTTTTGATTATGGAGAACTCCCCCTATATCTTGGAATCCAATCATAGTGCATAGCAGATAATTTGAAGATAATGAAATGCACAATGAAAAATGGGCATCTGCGAAATGACTTCATGCACATAAGATCAAATTTAAGCAGCATGCAAAATAACCAAAGTAGAAAGTGTAGCAGACATCCATCAGGGCTTATGTTTACAACCCAAAGCATCAAATGAATAGAACGGGAGTTGTGAACTTAAACAAAATAATAACAGCCCAACCCGATATGCCTGCTTGAAGACAATCAACTCATATGCTTCTCCCCCTTTGTCATCAAATGACCGAAAAGGGTATGAAGACATAGAGTGTCTACACATTCCCAGTAGGCGGTGAAGATCTTGGTGCAGCCGGGTTGACGTTGGAGTTGGGCGGAGCAGTGGGGCCTGACACTGAATCTTGATGGCTTGAAGCTATAGCAGTAGAAGTGGTATCATCTTCTTCGTCAATGACACGAGCATGGACTGTTGGTGCAGAAGATGAGTAGTCAGAATCTTCAATAGAAGGTGTAGCACGCCACTTCTCAGAGGACAGAGGCTTGGAGCTGAATCTGAAGTTTTCTTTGAAGCCATCTGCTGCAAGGTCTTCTTCAGAACATAGCAAAGTGAGGCTCTTCCAAGCACGGCGATTAGCTTCATGGGCCACAAAAGCATTCTTTGTAGAGAGGTTCCTGATGTGATTTACGTCAGAAAGAATGCTTTGCATCTGGCGCTTCAGCCACTCATGATGTTTATCTTGTTTTTGATGAAGCGAAACTAGAAGTTGCCTATCTGTCAATGTACGAGCACGCTTCTTAGGCCTTTGTGGAATAGTGCTGGTTGTGGTTTTAGTGTTGGCTTAACATGGCTGGCGAAACTGGCCAGTGAGATGACCAGATGAAGCAGCATTTGGAATGTGAACAGCTTCAAGATGGCCAGAGAAGCTTTGGTTCACAGCATTGTCATCATCAAGTGGAGCTTTATCAGCCTGAGGATAAATGACTTCAGTTGGAGCCACATCAGGTAGAAAAATATAGTGATTTCTGCCTGATGGTTGATAGTTCACAGTAGAAAGAAGCTTGATGAGACGCATGATCCAGGGTGCATATACTTTAAGATCCAATAGTTCCATGCCCGAAGCCGCCAACCGATGAATGAAGAAGTCTTGAAGATTGAACCTGATGCCATTGAGGACATAATAGACCATTGTCTTCATGGCACCTTCCAGTGTGCGTGAAGATGAGTGCCCTTTGATTGGCCATAGAGTATGCCGAAGAATGTGATAGATAGTTCAAGGCAGGTACTCGAGGTCCTTGACAAGAAATACTATTGGGCAATCAGCTTCAGCTGGCAATGGCTTCATCATAGTCAACATCTCTTTCATATTTGGTTCAGGTTTGTGGAAGATGCTTTCCACAGCTTTGGCATAGGCTTCACAGGCAGTGTGGCACCCCGGCTCAGAGAAACCGGAACACCCCGTATTCCAGCCCAGAGATCAAGTCTTCTGGAATATGGCACTCCTGGCATAGAATAGAACAACTCTTTATTACAAATAATATGGGTACAAGGGTTCTGATATTACAAAGGTTATAGAGGCACGGCGATAGTATGCCTGATAAGGTAGCTATATGCTAGCAGCGAACAACTCGTAGGAGTGGAATAACTTCTAGCAGCGGAACGACAACGACGGTGATGGACTCCACTCCAAAGGGACACTAGCTGGGACACGTCCTAGCTCGCAGACTCGGGATCCTTGACAAGCAATCAATCACAGCATCACCTGCAATCTATCATGACACGCCAGGTGAGTACTTTGAATGTACTCGCAAGCTCACAACAACCAAAAGCATCAAGGCAAGACAATAACATAGCATTACAGGTTAAGTTATGAGCAACTACTATGATGGTGGAAGTAAATAATAATCATGATATGGTAAACTAGTAGTAATGAATGAACCATCGTTTAAGGTCACATGGACCATCTCACTCTTGGCTATCCGGTCAAGTAATATATCCTCATGATCACCGCGTGATTACATAACCATCCAATGATCATCCTCCATACCAGTCCTTGGCGCAGCCCCCAGCGCAGCCCCCAACGTGAGGCCACTACTCACTTTCCTTTGGCGAGCATTGGTGTTGAAATATTTGTTGCTGACATCGGCAAGGGAGCAGGAGAAGAATGCCATGAGGAGGAACGCCAGGAGGCAGACCCATCCGCAATGCCTCCATCAACCGCTGCCCCAGCAACTGAATCTCCGACAAGAGCCCCCACCGACGTGCTTGTCCGCACTGAGGAAGTGCCGACAACTGGAGCTGCTGGTAACCAGGCGATGAAAACCGGGGTTGTCGGAGAAGGAATTGTTCCTCCTCAACAGTTTCAGTCCGGTAAGTTTTCTGCTGTCAAGTATTTTTCTTCTTTATTCCTATTTTTTTTGTTTTCTTGAACTTGATCTAAATCTCGATTTTCTCTCTTCTCCATTCTTTCAGATCCGCCTCCATTTGATGAAATGGACGTTGACTCCACCATCGAGGGGATCACGAAGGACGCTGCTGATGAGGCCAGCAATATTGCTGCTGACGAAGCCGTCAGGATGACTGATGAAGAAGCCGCCAAGGCTGCCCATGAAGAGGCCGCCAAGGATACTGCTGAAGAGGGCGGCAACAAGAGTGCCGAGGCCACTGACGACATCTCTGTCTCAGGAGCGCCAAGCGCCGACTTGGCCATGAGGGCGATCTTGACCGGCAAGGCGGCCATCGACGACCACCCTTCGACATCTGAAATGCCTCCCTCAAGCAAGTATCTGAAGGTGGGCGACAACTTGTTCGTCAGCATCCCTAGGACATCGAGCATTGGGGCGCCCATTGAAGGAGAAGTCTTTGATGATGAAATCATTACTGCTGCCGGGCTTGGGGTTGTCGATGAACCGCGCGCTAACAGTAATGAAACTAAAGAGCAGCAGCTCCTCAAGGCCATGGGCGAAAACTTCCAGAAGCTTCAGGCGTGCTACCGCAGCCGCACGGAGAGCTTGGACTCCAGGGCTGCCGTCCTTGTCAAGGCGGAAGAAGAATTCAAGAAGCCTGTGGAGGAGACGCAAGTCTGGTATGCAGAATGCCTCCAGGATCTCCACGAATGCCACACTCAACTCGCTATCGCCAAGGAGCAGTTTGTCTTGGAAAAGGCCGCAGCCGACAAGGCACAAGAGGAGGCTGCACAAAGAATAGCAGCAGCTGAGGCAGAATTGAATGAGCGCAAGATTGGCCTTGACGCTCAAGAAGAAGAGATTGCCGCTCATGAAGGAGAGCTTGCCTCTAAGATTCGCAACAAAGATGATGAAATTCAAGCTCTGATTGCATAGCAGACACAGGAGCTGGAGCGAAAGCACAAAGAAGCTATCGAAGCTTAGGCCGCAGAGCATGCCAGCAAGATCAAGGAAGCCATCGATGCTGCCGAAGCCGCAGAGGCCGTCAAGAGTGAGCTGGAAGGCAGAGTGCAGAAGCTTGAAGCAGATCTTGTTGCCAACGGCAAGGAGGTCTTGGCGCTCAAAGCAGATATGGACAAGACAACTCACACCTTGGCGGAGCTGCAAACCTCAATTTCTGCCAAGAGCCAAGAACTCACCAAGGCTGAAGACGTCATTGAAGATCATAAGATGAAGCTGACCACCTTGGAAAAATCTCTTGATGGAGCCAAGGAGCGTGAGAAGATCTTGACGAAGGACCTTCAAAACAAGAAGGCCTTGTTTGCAAGCGCCGCAAGCTCCTTCAATGAGCTCAAAAGTGCCTACCAATTTTGGACTGACCGTCTTGTGGTTGCTGGGGAAAACCTCACTGCATAGCTATCGGCCATGGGCTTGCCGGAATATCACTTCTCCACCACTGAAGGAGACACCGCCAGCGCTAGGCTCACTCTTTTCTTCGAAAGCTAGATCGAGTCACTGGAAAAGTATCATGGTGAGAGATCTGCCAACTTTGCCAATGAATCCCGCAAATTCTACAGTGACGTCCTCTCCAAGGTGCTCATCAAGATCGCTTATCGGAATCCCGGTATTGACGTCTCGAAGGCCTTCAAGAGCTTGCCGAAGGGAGCCGACACCAAAGAGGCCGAAGAGCTCGTTGCTCTGATCATCAACAAGGTCCGGCAGATTCCAAGGACCGAGGGCAATCGTAAAGACTAGCCCCCTTGCCGTTTTTTGTCGCCAGTGGTTGTTGTAAAAGATAGATTTTATCTTAAGTTAGAACTGCACTTGGCTTTGTGATGTAAGATGACTCGTGTTTTGAATGGATGTATGCTATTCCCCTTGTTCTATTTTGTCTTTGCATGATTTTTATACCCTATGCTTGCCGGAATCTTGCCGGTGCGTGCACTCTTGCCGCGAGCGCTTGAGGAATGGATCCTTAGCAGCTTGCTGGAAGTGCCGCCGCCGGCAAGGTTACGCTTGACGATAACAATGCAGCGACTTAAGTTGTTGAGAGGAGTAGAAACAAGGTAAGAGCGTCGCTGGTCACGACAAGGTTCCTTAGCGTGCAGCTTTCTCATACAAAGGCCAAAATCGTTCAAGGAGAAATTGCAACTACAACAAAGAATTTGTTTCAAAGTTTTGCAACTTAGCTTCTTCTTTGCTATACTTCTTGTCGTAGAATGATATCTTGAACGTCATTTGGTATCCATACCGTCACTCCCCCCGGGAAACTTGTACGCGAGGAACACTTCATTCCTTTAAGAAAAAGAAAGAAGAGAAAAGAGGAGGCTGGAACCTTGACGGTTCATCAACCATCTTATGCAAGGTAAAATGTAACACAACACTGCCTGCAACATATAAATAAATATGTACTTTGACAAAGAGTTGTGAAACACTTAGCTTTTATTCACTATGAACGGGGTCTGCGCCCAGCTTTGTACAAAGGATTACACGCCTTGCCGGCAAACTTGTACAAAAGAAGCTACCGGGCAGCCCGGCAACCGCGCCTTACAGGTAAAACTTGCAAAAATACTCAATATTCCATGAGTTGAGCACAGGAGTGCCATCTTCGGTCTCTAGGCGGACTGTGCCAGGCCTAGTGACTCGTACTACCCGGTAAGGGCCTTCCCAATTTGGTGTCAACTTTTTTTTTACCCTTCGTGGACTGAATCCGACGAAGAACAAGGTCGCCTTCCTCAAGGTTCCTGGCGTTAACCTTGCGGCTATGACAGCAGCACAAAACTTGCTGGTACCGTGCGGCACGGACAGCAGCCCGGAAACGATCTTCCTCAAGAAGCATGGCACCATCTTGCCGTAGCTCATCTTGATCCTCCTCGTCGAAGGCCAAAACTCGAGGTGACCCGTATCTGAGTTCTGTGGGGAGCACCACTTCTGCACCATATACAAGGGAGAAGGGTGTCTGCGCTTCCATTGCCGGCTCCACTACATTCACTTCGCGGACCCATTGCTTCAGTTGCCGGTGTGAGGAGTGCAAAGATGCGCCTCCGTCAACACACATGGCGTCCACTGCATTCTGGAATTCATTGTCGGACTCGTCGTCGTCCCCATCATCATCTTCATCTCCCTTCTGGCCCTGAACGGGCTTCTCCTTCGGTTGCTTGGCCTTGCCGTGGCAGCCTCCGCAGCCACCACGGTTTTGCTTGCCGGACCCACCAGCACCATCTTGACCCTTCTCCTTGTCGTGCTTCTCGTATTCAGCTTTCTGCTTTTTGGCAGGCTGCTCCACTTGATGGCACTCCTGGAGATCATGGCCCTTGGTACGGTGGGTCTTGCAGTATGGCCCATCGGTCTTGCCAGTCTTATCGCCTGCCACGGCCTCCCGATAGTCAGCGCATCCGGCAACCTCCTTGCTGGAACTCTCTGCCTTGGGCTTCTTGGCGGCGTTGGCATCACCGGAGCCTTCAACGGCCATCACTGACTTGCCTTTGCGCTTTCTATTGCGCTTCCGGCCCTTTTTCTGCGTGGTTGATGTGTCGTCGTCCTCAGAATCGACTTCTGCACCAGCATCTTCCTCGGGAAGTCGCCTCCCCTCTTCAACACATGCACACTTGTTTGCCAAGGCATATAGCTCGTTGATGGTTCTGACCTTCTCGATGTTCATCTCAGACTGCATTCTACGATTGCGCACATTCATGTGGAATGCGGCAACAATAGTTGCGGGATGAACATCAGGAATGTTGTGGTGCACATGATTGAACCTTTGTATGTACTTCCGGAGGGGTTCGCCATCTCTCTGGGGTATCACATGCAGATTGCTAGCCTGACTAGGGAGCTTGTGACCACCCTGGTAAGCACCAACGAAGTGATGGCATAGATCCGACCAAGAAGAAATGGATCCCTCCGGCAAGTTCATCAACCACAACCTGACGTTGGGTTTGAGTGCCAACAGGAAGTAGTTGGCCAGTATCTTGTCGTCCCGCCCCCCGGTAGCCTGCACCGCGATGGTGTAGATGCCAAAGAACTCTGACGGACTGAGCTTGCCATCGTACTTATCAGGCAGCTCCGGCTTGAAGGCACGGGTGGACGGCCAGACAACCTGCCACAGCTCACGAGTAAATGCTGGGCAGCCTACCTCGTAAGGTAAGCACCCAGGGTACCCTGGTGTAGGCGTGTCCACTGCCGTCCCGGCACGGTCGTCTGATAGACAGCGTCCGACTCCTGGCAAAGCCAGAAGGAACTCCACCACGTACCTGCTGCCATGGCACATGCTCACCAACGGGTTGACATGGTGGTGGTGGTGCCTGAACATCATGGGGACTACGCTCAGGATTGGCGTGACGTCGTCCAGGACTGCCATCGCCGTGGGGGAGCGCGTCGCGCCCATTTTGCGATGGTCACGGTACACGCCCTACCACAGAGTTGTTGGATGTTGCCGCTCCATCCTTGGACGTCGTGGAGACTGGGTCCTGGCTTGCACCGGTTCGAACCATATTCCTACGGTGACTGTGCTCACCAGAACATCTTGGGAGTTGGCCGTCTACGCCATCTCCAGTGTGGTGGCTACGCTCACCAGAAAGGTGGGGATGCTGGACACCCGCACCACCCGTTCCGCCAGCACCGCCGGCGCCATCCGGGGACGTCTGCGACAGAAGCTTGGAGGTGGAGGGAGCCATCACGGCTCCACCCTTCTTCTTCAGCACCAACGACGAAAGTGATGGGGCTGGTACTCACACTACCAACACTGATTCGTAACACACGATTCCCCTACCTGGCACGCCCAAGATGTCGTGGAGAACGACAATCTACGGGATACACCGAAAGATCCACTAGGGTTCTTGATGTTGCAGATGATAAGGATGTGGATGATGATGATGGTGAAGACGGTGATGATGAAGATGGTGATGATGACTTTGTTCCCATCGTGGTGAGAGGAATCCCCTCCTTCTCCTTGTTTATCCTCCCTTCGGATGGGCTCCAGAGGCTAGGGTTCTACCTTCTGGATGAGTTTCTAGAGTCTCTGCACGTCTAATCCACGATCCGATTCGACGGGGTGAAAATAGCTAATCCCCCAGAGGCGGCGGCGCGCCAAACGACCACTCATGCGAGTGCGCGCGGTCGCATGGAATGCCGTCGTTCGCTCTGGAAGCGCGACGACAGCTGTTTCTTTGGCCTTCTTGCTTGATTTTTTTATGGAAAGTGTTTATCACCTTTAATGCGTGATTCCACTGCCATTTTTGAGGATTTTCTCCATTAAATGAATATTGCTCCCAATGATGTTCCCTGAGGGATTATCAACAAAAAGAAGTGCGCGAACTCGGTAAAATTCGACAAGGCCTACAAACTAGGCACAAAAATAATGATAAAATGGTCTCATTAAAGACAGCTACGTCGGTGGCAGCGCGAAGATGTTCCGCGGCCGGCGTGAGTACTTTGACCGAGGAGTCGCGGCAGCAAAGTACTTCTTCTCCGGCGAAGATGAATCTTAGCGACGGATCTAGGGTTTGGAGGTGAGAGAGACAGGTGTGAAGGCCATAAATCACCGCAGGGGTGAAGTATTTATGAGGAGTTCAACCCGGGTGAAGTTACGGTTTTACCCCTGGTGCTTCATATGTGCTTGACGCATGGCATGGATGCGCAGTTTTTACTGCCACACATTAACCCCGCTAGCCCACTATTTAGCGATTTTGGTGGGAGGTCGTTCCGGCTTCTGTGGCAACAGCCGAAATCGGGTAAGGATAAAAATATTTTAAATTTTTGGTCTCAAAATCTTCGACTGACAGGGACGCAGTGAAGACAATCGACACATGTCAAGTAGAATGCATATGAAGATTTAGAGAGATTGGAAGAGTTTAGCACAGAGAGGTAAGGGTCCGATCACATTCACTTAGGGCAGAAAAATTAATCGTGATGACATAGCTATATGTGAATGTTGTTGAGGACATAACACATAGGTATATATATATAGTAGTCAGAGAAGACGAAGAGCGAAGATTAATACCAGTGTTGAAGACAAACAAAATAAAGAAGATATTGCAAAAAGTGTGACGCCAAATGAAAATCTTCAAGAAAGTTTGGTGGTGATGTTACCCACCATATAGGAAGTATTAGACCCAGACATGGCGCACAACTTGTCATGGCGCTCTGAAGTCAAATTCTCCGTTAATATCTTCACACTTAGAGTGTACATCTTCATGAATTGAAAACATACGTTACTTTGCGTTGTGCACCAAAGTCATCAACAATGCATAAGCGTTTGGAAGTGTGTCCATTCACTGGACATTTGAGGATTCTAAGATATTTAGCTCACACCGCAACTTGCAAAACCTCTTCTCATCCAAAGGCTTCGTGAAGTTAGAGCCAGTTGATCTTCAGTGTTGACGTGAATGATGTCAATGTCTTCCTTGAGCACATGATCGCAAAGAAAATGATGTCTAATCTGGATATGCTTCGTCTTGGAGTGCTGTACTAGGTTGTGGGCGATATTGATAGCGCTTTCGTTGTCGCAGAAGAGAGGTACTTTCTTCTTGTTGATGCCATAGTCCTTGAGGTTTTGCTTCATCCAGAGAGGCTGAGCACAGCAGGATCCAGCAGCAATGTATTCAGCTTCAGGAGTGGAGAGGGACACGCAGTTCTGCTTCTTCGAGGACCAACAGACAAGAGATTGGCCAAGAAAGTGACATGTGCCTGATATAGACTTGCGATCCACCTTGTCACCAGCATAGTCAGCATCGGAGAATCCAACAAGATCAAACTCTGAGCCCATTGGATACCATAATCCTAGTGTTGGTGTGTGAGCCAAATATCGATGTATTTGCTTCACCACGAGGTGATGCGATTCCTTTGGTGCCGCTTGGAATCGGGCACACATACAAACGCTAAGCATTATATCTGGCCTAGATGCACATAAGTACAATAAAGAACCAATCATGGAGCGGTAGACCTTTTGATCGAAGTCTTTACCATTTTCGTCGGAGCTCAGGTGGCCATTGGTTGGCATTGGCGTCTTGTAGCCTTTGCAATCTTGCATGCCGAACTTCTTCAAACAATCCTTGAGATACTTCTCTTGTGATATGAAGTTGTCGTTGCATTGTTGACGAATTTGAAGACCTAGGAAGAATTTCAACTCTCCCATCATGGACATTTGATATTGCTTTTGCATCATATGACTGAACTCATCGTTATATTGTTAGTCAGTGCAACCAAAGATAATGTCATCCACATAGATTTGGCAGACAAATAGTTCACCATCATATGATTTGGTGGAGAGAGTGGGATCAAGTGAACCAGGTTTGAAGCCGTTGCTCTTCAGGAATTCCTTGAGTGTATCATACCAGGCTCGTGGTGCTTGTTTGAGGCCATAAAGTGCCTTGATAAGCCGGTAAACCTTGTCAGGGTGCTTTGGATCTTCAAACCCAGGTGGTTGAGCAACATAGACTTCTTCTTCAATATTGCCATTGAGGAAGGCACTCTTTACATCCATTTGATACAAAAGGATATCATGATGGTTGGCATATGCAAGCAGTATTCAAATAGCTTCAAGCCTAGTAACTGGAGCAAAGGTTTCCTCGAAGTCAATTCCTTCAACTTGTGTGTAACCTTGAGCAACAAGTTGAGCCTTATTTCTGACAACTTTACCATTTTCATCTTTCTTGTTGCGGTAGATCCACTTTGTGCCAATAATGTTTTTCTTGCGAGGATCAGGACACTTGACGAGTTCCCACACGTTGTTGAGCTCAAATTGCTGAAGCTCTTCTTGCATAGCTTGGATCCATTCTGGTTCTATGAAGGCTTCATCTACTTTGGTGGGCTATGTGATGGAGACAAATGGGAAGTGCCCACAAAAGTTGGCTAGATGTGTGGCCCTTGAGCGGGTGAGAGGGCCTGGTGCATTGATGTTGTCAAGAATCTTCTCGATCTGAACTTCATTAGCCACATGAGGATGAACAGGGCAAAGACTTTGTTGTTGCTGATCATTGTCTTCATGGTGAGCAGCATTGTCTTCAAGATCTGCATTATCTTCAGGTTGGGCATTGTCTTCACACTGGACAGAAGCAGGTATCACAACCTCTTCATCTGCTAGTTCCTTGGTGGGTATGATATCTCAAGTACCCATTAGCTTGATAGATTCACTAGGAGGATGTTCAGCTAGCACATGTGGCAGGTGCTCTCTTTGCAAGCCATTAGTCTCATTGAACTGCACATCTACAGTTTCAAAAACTTTATTGTGAAAGATGTTGAAGACTCTGTAGGTGTGTGAATCCCTTCCATAGCCAAGCAGAAAATCCTCATGTGCTTTCGGCGCAAATTTGGAAGTGTGATGTGGATCCCTTATCCAACACCTAGCACCAAAGACTTTGAAATAACTTACATTTGGCTTCTTACTAGTGATCATTTCATATGATGTCTTCTTGAAGAACTTGTGAAGATATACTTTGTTGATGATATGGCATACGGTGTCAATAGCTTCAGGCCACCACTTGTGTGGTGTCTTGTATTCGTCGAGCATAGCGCGTGCCATCTCAATGAGAGTCCTATTCTTGCGCTCCACGACGCCATTCTGCTGCATGGTGTATGGAGCTAACATCTCATGAGTGATGCCAAGAACGTCAAGATAGGTGTCGAGCCCAGTGTTCTTGAACTCGGTGCCATTCTCACTCCTGATGTGCTTGATCTTGACGCCATAGTTGGTCATGGCACGGTTGGCGAATCGCCTGAAGACATCCTACACTTTAGTCTTATACAAGATTATATGCACCCAGGTATATCTAGAGTAATCATCAACAATCACGAAGCCATATAGATGTGCAGAAGTAGTAAGAGTGGAGTAATGAGTAGGGCCGAATAAATCCATGTGTAGCAGCTTGAAGGGATGAGTGGTCGTCATGATTGTCTTCGAGGGATGTTTCGCCCTAGTCATCTTGCCAGCTTCATAAGAACCACATAAGTTATCCTTCTTGAACTTGATGCCCTCGATCCCAGTGATGTGCTTCTTCTTCACAAGGGTGTGCAATTTCCTCATGCCAGCATGTCCTAGCCGTCGATGCCAAAGCCAGCACTCTGAAGCTTTTTCTAGGAGACATGTGGCAAGTTGTGGTCCCGCGGAGAAATATACCATGTACATGTCACCTCTTCGATAACCTTCGAAGACTTGAGTTTTGTCAGAAGCCATTAGCACAAGACAGCGAACTTTTCCAAAGATGACAATCATATCAAGATCACAAAGCATTGAGACTGACATGAGGTTGAATCCAAGGGATTCAACAAGCATCACTTTATCCATGTGCCAATCCTTTGAGATTGCAACCCTACCTAGACCCAACACCTTGCTTTTCCTAGTGTTAGCAAATGTGATGAGATGTTGTGTAGATGGACGAAGTGTTGAGTCCATAAGTAAGCTTCGATCACCAGTCATATGGTTAGTGCAGCCACTATCCAAGATCCATTTAGTAGCTTTGGGAAGTGTACCCTATAGTGTAGTTAGTAGGATAGGCTTCACCAAGACAATTGTGAAGAGCAAACATTTGACGGTGAAGACTTTCAGGGAAAGTAATTTTCTCGGAGGATATGGTAGGACGATCATCAAGAAATCCATGGACGAAATAAATGGTAAGACCATTTGGACATTTTATCTTTCGTCCAACAAGATTTTTCAGGTCCCCAGCATTATCTTCATAATCCAATATATTATGGTTGGAGACCTGACCCTGCAAAAGAGATCAGTTCTTCTTAACCACCCACATCTGAAGGGGTGGCTTAGAAGCAATAATTCTAAGTGCAGCATCTGAGAATTTTGGGTTTGAAGCCCTAGCAAATAGCTTCATAGGGGGGGGTTAGAATACTCGAATGAATATGAAGAAAAATTCTTCGATTTGTGAACATAATGGTTCAAAGAATGATGCTCATAATCATGAGACCGATCATTGTAACCCTGTGAAACATGAGTGTTAGCACGATCATACGAAGATCTTTGTCTGTATGAAGACTTTGGTCCATATGAAGCTTTCACTCTGGGGTTTGTCTTCTTCCCTGGTGGTGTCATGATGACATTCATGTGAAGCTTTTCCAGAAGACTTTTAGGAACCCAGATCTTCTTCATAGGAGAACCATTTCTGTATAGACTCTTAAAACAGACAAAGACCTTCAAATGGACCGAGGAGGCCATGGCGGCTCTGGAAGGCATTAAAGCTCTCCTTGTAACCAATCCTATCTTGGCAGCGCTAGGCTTATGTGAGCCGAAGATATTATACATCTCGGCCAAAAACCAGGTGGTCAGCGCAGTACTCGTGGTCGAACGAGACATGGAAGGTCACAAGTTTCGGGTACAAAGGCCCATTTACTACGTCTCCGAGGTCCTAACCCCGTGCAAGACGCGCTATCCCCACTATCAAAAGATAGCCTATGCCGTCTTCATGGTGTCCCGAAAACTTCGGCACTACTTTCAAGAGTGCTCCGTAACCGTGGCATCCAATGTCCCATTAAGCAACATAATCAACAATAGGGATGCAACGGGGCGCATAGCCAAATGGGCCATAGAGCTCCTACCATTTGAAATAACTTACTGACCGCGCTGGGCTATTAAATCTCAGGTGTTGGCCGATTTCGTGGCCGAATGGATGGAGGCCGAGCTGCCTCGAGAATACATCACTTACTCACATTGGACCATGCACTTCGACGGTTCCAAAATGCTTGCTGGCCTAGGGGTTGGCGTAGTGCTTACTTCTCCCACAGGAGACAGTATTCGGTATGTATTACAAATTATGTATACCGACTCCAATAACGCGGCAGAATACGAAGCCCTATTACATGGACTCCGGATAGCAGTTTCCATGGGGGTCCAACATCTTGAGGTCCGAGGTGATTCCAACCTCGCCATATCACAAGTTAACGGCGAATTCGACGCAAAGGACCCAAAGATGACAGCCTACCAGAATGCCGTCGTACAAATCTCGGCCAAGTTTGAGGGGCTTGAATTTCATCATATACCCCGAGATAGCAATCAGGCTGTAGATATACTTGCCCGAATGGGCGCTAAGCGGGAAAAAGTCCTGGAAAATACCTTTCTCGAATGGCTCTTTAAGCCGTCCGTAGTCTGGCAAGAAGACAAGGGCATGTCGGACTCAAACGACATCGAATAGCCCCCTCGCCTGAAGGCGACGATGGGTCAGATATAGTGGCCGGCTCAGTTGTCCAGATAACAGCTTCTGCACACGAAATTATGGCAGTTATTGCACCGTGGACTGAGCCACTCCTCGCATACCTGCTCCATAAAGAGCTCCCCGAAGACCAAACCGATGCACATTGGATCGTAAGGCAATCTAAAGCCCATAAGGTTCATGAGGGAGAACTCTATAAAATAAGCACCACGGGCGTCCTCCAGCTATGTATTTCCGAAGAGGAAGGACGTTATTACTCCAGGAGGTCCACTCCGGCATGAGCGGACATCACGCCGCTGCTCGGACCTTGGTTAGCAAGGCCTTCAGAGCTGGTTTTTACTGGCCAACCACGGGCGTCGACACCTCTGCATTAGTACAGCGCTGCCCCGGCTGCCAGGTATTCGCCAAACAAAGCCACATGCCCCTCACGGCTCTCCGCACAATCCCTATAACTTGGCCTTTCGTGGTTTGGGGGCTAGATATGGTCGGCCCACTCAAGGACTGAAAGCATAGGTTATCTCCCAGAGGGGGGGTGAATGGGAGATTATTAGAAATTCGTCAAACTCTGATGAATTTGACGAAGATCAGAGTGAAGAAATAGAAACGCAAGGGAAACTAAGTCATCACAGAATCAGAGTACATGCGAACAGGATACATAAGGGTGAAGAACATGCAATCATACAATCATACACGCATGAAGAATATGAACTGAGGAAATGAAAGATAGCATGATCAAATACTTCGGTTCAAATTCGTCAGAGGACAGATCACAAATTCTTCAGCAGCGGAATAAAGTAAGAGAGGGTGAGGAATTTGAAACCAGGTTGGCTCGGTGAAGACAATGGAATTTGGTAGACCAGTTCCAGTTGCTGTATCAACTGTATGTCTAGTTGAGACGGCTGAGTCGCAAGTCAGAGAACACTTAGTCCTCACCGTATTCCTCTTGAGCTAAGGTCACTTAGACCTCGCCCAATCACTCGTGGTAAGTCTTCAAGGTAGACTTCCAAAACCTTCACAGACTTGTTCACCCGCATGCCACAATTACTCTTGGGTGCTCAGAACATGATGCCTAACCGTCTGGAGGAATGACAGTCCTCAAAGGTAACAAGCGTCGGATAACACAGATCAATCACTTCAGTGATGCTTAGTCACTTAGGCTCTGGTTGGGTTTTTCCTCACTTGGGATCTCTCAAAGTCGTCAGAGGATGGGTTGCTCTCAAATGACAAGTGTCAAGTTCTCTCGGAGCAGCCAACCAACAAGTGGTTGTGGGGGCGGCTATTTATAGCCAGGGGCAACCCGACATGAATTTTCATAAATGCCCTTCACTGATTTGACCATTGTCAGGATAAGGATCCACTCGATAGGTGGCACGCGGCGCAGCAACGGTCAGAAAATTGAACTCTCAATTTCATCAGGGCACTCAATTTCCTCATGGTAGGCAGATTGCACTGGAGAACTCCTAACTCCTCAGCCTGACCAAATTCATCAGTGACCAGATGAACTTCGTCACTGTCGCTAGCAAATGCGTCAACTGTACTAGAGATTTCCAAAGGCTTCACTCGAAGCGGCTTTTGTGTGTATAGGTTTGAGAAGGTTTGAGCATCACTTTGGAAATGTGAAATATGTTTCACCTAGACCCCCTTTAACAGTACGGTTTTTCCTATGACTCAAATAAGAAGAAAAGAAACTACGAAAACCAAAGTCTTCAAGCTTCAAAGTCTTCACATCAATTTCTTCAAAGGCCGTACCAATTTCATCACCAAATTCTTCACTTGAAGAAATCTATTTTTAGGGGTCGTCTTCCATGTGTTAAACCAAATCTTCAGGGACTCTATCTCCTGTGTATACTCACAAACACATTAGTTCCTCAGCCTATTTGTCTTCAATAATCCAAAACCACTAAGGGGGCACTTGATGCACTTACAATCTCCCCCTTTTTGATGATTGATGACAAATTGGTTAGGCTTTCAACGGGAGTAAAAATAATTGAAGTGTAAGTACAGAGTTTGAAGAAATTCATTACAAGATATTGAGGAACTCCCCCTAAAGATGTGCATATGAGGAATTTGCTTTGGATTGCAAATGCACATGGCAGGTTGAAATTGTGGAGATCTCCCCCTATATCTTGGAATCCAATCATGCATGATCATAAGATATTTGAGGAATATGAATGCATGATGAAAATTGATGTCTGACAAAATTGTGCATGCATGAGCAGATATATTTAAGATCAGAGCATGCATATGAAACATTGCAAAAGAGTCAGACAACAAACAGTTATTTAAGTTACAACCCGTCAAAGAGCGAATCAAATGAAGTTCAAGAGTAGTAACTCAGCAAAAACAGCCCATACAACGACCCGCTGAAGACTAACTCACACTTCTCCCCCTTTGTCATCATATGACCAAAAGGAGACAAAGGTGAGGACTAACGCCCCTGAAGAAAATCATCGCAGTGAAGACGAGGGAGCGCCAGCGTTGTTGGGGTCGCATGATGCAGATGGACCAGCCGCAGTGTCTTCAACAACATCATTTGCGTTAGTGGTGCGCGATGAAGACTCTGAACTAGGCATAAGAGGATGAACTTTGTTGTTCTTGAACTTCTTCCTTGCTGGATCGGCCCAGTCGAAGTTCATTTGGAAATCCAGATCTGCAAGTTCTTCATCTGTCTTGAGGTGTGAGAGGATGGCCCATGATCTGTCAAATATCTCATGAAGATAATAGCGGTTTTTGCGGACGGCGTTATGCGTCATAGTCATGTTGGCTTGAATAGCTGCAAACTGACGTTTAACCCATCGGTGATTCTTGTCAACTTTCTGGTGAAGGCTTATGAGCAGCTCATGGTCCGTCATGACACGTGGTGCTTCAGGTGAAGAAGTTGGCCTTGAAGCTTTTGCAGCTGTATCCTGGCTAGCAGATTCATCAGCATTGGAGCTGGAAATTGGTTGACGAAATTGTCCATCAAGGGGACAAATTCCTTCATCTACAGCAGCCTTGCCCTTGCCAAGAACTGAGGAGATGGTGCTCTGAAGAACTTCTACTTCAGGCAAATAGCTCAAATGATTTTGTCTGTCAGCCTTGTAGTGAATTGCAGATTGGGATCTGATGAATCTCATGATCCATGGAGCATATGGCTTCAGATCAAAAGGCGGCTGTGCCACAGTGACCAAAGTCCTCAGAAAGAAATCATGAATGTTGATGGGAGTACCATGAATTATATGGAACAGCAGATTCTTCATAATTCCCACAACTTCTTCAGTATTGGAGTTGTGTCCCTTGATTGGACTAAGGGTTTTGGCCAGAATGCGGTATACTGTTCTTGGCACATATAGCAAATCCTTCACTAGGAAGGTTGTTCTTGGAGCTTCTCCTTCCGCGATTGGCTTCATAAGCACTTGCATCAGGTGGTTGGGCAGCTCAGTTTCTTCATAAATTATTCTTGCTTCTTCATGGGGTGGTTCAACTAGGAGAGCTCGAAGAAGTTCTTCAATTGAAGCTTTGTAGTGAGTGTCTTCACTCATCCAGTCCAAAGCCCATGTTGCAATGTCGTCAGCGTCTCCAGAGAAGTGCACTGTGGCGTAGAATTGAAGAATGAGTTCTTCATTCCAATCGCAGACGTCAGAGCAGAAGCTGAGTAATCCAGCATCGTGAAGAACAGCCAAAACTGGCCGAAAGCACGGTAATGACTCCATATCCACGTGAGGAATATGGCGATGCGAAAATACTTTGTCCTTGTCAAATAAAAGTGATGCATAAAAAATCATCTATGTCCTTGTCTAGAATCGCATACGCCTAATCTTGGCTGAGTCATATGGGGACTCACCAATGAAGAAGTTATTCTCTTCGAAGAATTTGGCATTATCAAACTATGGCTGCCTGAGGGTTCTGCCAATCTTTGGCATCA
This sequence comes from Elymus sibiricus, assembly GCA_039707655.1. Classification (NCBI taxonomy): domain Eukaryota; kingdom Viridiplantae; phylum Streptophyta; class Magnoliopsida; order Poales; family Poaceae; genus Elymus; species Elymus sibiricus. Next base: position 206,137,405 of record CM077668.1, read on the forward strand.
TAGGAACAGGGTGAAGGTTGTGCATCTTTTTGCGTACATCAAACACTGGTCGTGGGGACCCAGTGGAATCATTCGGATCAATCACAGCAAGTGATTTGGCAATTTCCTCAGCAGTGGCAGTTGGAACTGTATCGGTATTTGCTGAAGGAATTGAGTCATCGCGCTAAGGGGATGTATTGATGACATCAACCATTGGCTCATCTTGAGCAATTTCATCAGCTGCTGCAGCTGGAATTTCTTCAGGAATGCTTTGGAGTGGTGATGGTTGTTTTTCCTCAGAGCCCGTGTGAATTTCTTCAGTGATGGCGGGTGACTGTGGCACTTGCGTCAGAGGAGTGGTGAGGGGCGAATCTGGATGATAAGCTTCCCAAAATTCATCAATGATAGGAGGGGTAGTTGCACCGTCAATGTCCACATCCTCTTCAGTTTCTTCACTACTTCTAGATGAAGCAGTGGCATGTTCTTCAGTCACCGGAACCTATGAGGGCTTCTGAGACAGGACTTGGTGAAGCGAAGCATCGTCTTCGACTTCAATTTCTTCATCCACTTGCTCTGTGGTAGCAGCAGAGTGGGTTTCAGTGTCATGTTCATCAGCCTGAGGGATTACATAATCCACCCCATATGGAACAATCTGAAGATTTTCAATGGCAGGAGCTGGGGGCACTGATGAGATAGGAATGGCATCAATTGGAACATCTGAAGACAATGGAGTCGTCTTCACTTTCTTCACAGTAGCAATGATGGCAGTAGGGGCTGAAGCTTTTCTCTTCTTCGCTTCCTTCTCAACAGCCTTGGTCCTCTTCACTTCTAATGCAGAAGGAAGGGTGATACTCTTCACAGATGAAGTCGTTGGTGGTGCTGCTGCTGAGGAACTTGATGGTTCAATTTCTTTAAGAACGACTGTTGCAGTCGCCCTGGCTGTTTCTTCAGGAACAACTTCTTCAATTGCCCTTTCATATTCTTCAGGCGGAACCTCTGTTGCCCTAGCAGTCTCACTGGTCGGAGGTGATGGTGGAGGAGCTGAAGAACTTGAAGGAGGCACGATGCTAAACTTGGCAGCCTCACGCTTGTTGTGCTCATTGACCACATTGGTGGAGGCTCGGATGAATCTGTCACGCACTCCACAACAGTGACTTGACTGGCGTTCAAATTCTTCAGACAGTTGTTGAATTTCAGACTGCAAGGTCACAAGCTGCTGAGAAGAAATTGAAAGCATGTTCTTCCGCAGCTCTTTTTCTTTCTGCAGCTGCTGTTTCCTCACCAGTTTTGCTTGTGCAATTTTGTGTTTCTCGTTCAGAATGAAAGCAGATAAGATATGACTTGGTCCAGGAGGAAGATTCAATTCATCAAGAGGCGTGTCTGGCTTGGTGCACCAGATGTCAATGAAGTCCAGAAGCTTCTTGGGGTCCAGCATCATTGGAAATGAAGAATTTTTAGCAATAGCAGCTTGCTCTTGCTTCCTTCTGAGGAACTTGGCGAGCTCATCTTCGTCAGCCAGCCCATGTTCATCAGCCTGTGGCACGACGTCCTTGCTCTTGGGACTTGGCCTGGTTCCATGGCCATTAGTGACCTTTTTCTTCAGCTTGGGCAGTGAAGACGATGGTTGCCCACTAGCTGAGGCACTTGATGCAGCAATTGGGGCTGTTGGAAAGCCCTCGGTGTGCTGGCAAGATGCGAGCACGACCGGTGTTGAAGCTTTTGCTGCAGCCATTGATGAACTTGTAGCAGGAGGAGGCACTGAAGATTTTGATATCTTGGGTGCTGAAGCCTTTGAAGCTGCCGGCTGGGCCACTGAGGGCTATGGGACAGACAACTTTGGCTTGGTGGCAGGCTTCTTTTGCATAGCCTTCTTCGAAGCACTGGCACTGCCACTGGCATCTACTTTAGCTGAGGCCTTTGCGGCCTTGTTGAATTCTTCAACAGCCTTTTTGGCCTGTTTCTGCAGTTTAGCTTGTTGCTTTGCCCATTCTTTGGGGAATTCTTCACCCCTTCTGATGCTTGTAGGATGAGCAGTTTGACCTTCAGCAAGCGGTGGCCTATTGCACGGATGCTTCACAGCAAAATCCTTCATGTACTTGGAGGTGATGAAATTGTAATCTCTCCACTGATAGATCCAGTATCTCTTTATCTTTTGCATGCGTGTTTTGCGCTGCTCCTTGGTTTATTTTCCATGAGTTTCCTCATCTGGAGTGCAATATCCTTCATATAGATCATCAGGAATCTCAAAAGCTGTATGCTCCTCCTTCCTTTCGCCTCCCTTCTGAGGCCTTTTACCATCAGCCATTTTCTTCAGCTGAGGTTTTTGAACACGTGAGGACTCTGAAGATGTTTGAAGGTTTTCCTCAAGCAATGCTGCAAATGAATTAATTTGATGAGAACCTAGTGATTCGTCTGCAGACATTGTACCTGTGAATAGAGTATAGTTGTGAGGAAATAGGGAAGAGTCACATGCATTCTCAGAGATTTTTCAAAATAAACCAGGTGAAGAAATTGACACTTATCGTCTTGACGCAATTCACTAAGTGTTCTTGACATAGATTCCAGAGTTGTACACAGATTGAAGCAATTGCACAATTGAGGAATCTAGTTGCTAAGTATAACTTAGATGAAAATACACAAGACTGGCCAGAAGGAAGTGCTGAAGAATTGGAAGAGTGGTAAAAACAGCACTTGAAGATTTTGTGGTAGTGAAAAGATCAAACTTGGGCGGTAAAAATAAATTTTAATTACCCCAAGGATGAACTCGATGAACTGGACGACGAGTCGAAGGAAATCGTCAGTTCAGATCTTCCGTGCCCTAACTTGGCGACGAAAGATGTCTACGGCGGTGGCGGAGGTGAAGAAATCCACGGCCGGCGCAAGTACGACGGTGAAGAAGTCGAGGCAGTGAAGCTCTTCCTCTCCGGCGACGATGAGTTCCAGCGGCGGCGCTAGGGTTTGAGAGCGATAGGTGCGCGAGAGTGAAATGAGTTAGGGTTGACGAGGTCAAGCCTTTATATAGGCGCGGTAAAAACTAAGAGGTCCGAAGATTTTGGACGGATAAGCCCCTGGCGTTTCGCATCTGAGACACACATGTCACACATGCATTTTCACCTTTATCCATGCGTGTGAAGCGCGGGATGAAGTTACTGTGGCAACCGCCAAAAATTGATTAGAATATTTTCAAAATGTGTTCGCAATTTCTTCAACTGTCAAGGACACAGTGAAGACTTTGAACAATGTCAAGTAGAACGCATATGAAGAATTTGTGAACAGAGTGGGTTGAGTTTAGCACAGAGGGGAGTGGGTCCGATCACATCCACATAGATGATGAAAAACACTGTTTGAAGAAATAGCTATATGTGGATGCTGTTGAGGACATGAAAAACTCATATATATATAGTAACACTATTCTGATCCTAGGTTCAGAATAGTATTCTGATCACAGCGCCCTATATAGGGGCGACGAAGATGTTTCTGAACTCGCCGAAACTGCAGCGACAAAAAAAGAAGAAGAAGAAAACCACCCACCCCCGATCCCATCACCACCAACCTCCTGCCCCGCCCCAGATCCCCCTGCCCCCACGCCGCCGCGCGATCTCCCTGGCTCCCCCGCCGCCGTGCGACCTCCCCGGACCCCCCGCCACTGAAAAACCTCCCTGGACCCCCCGCCACCGGGCGACCTCCCCGGATCCCTCGCCGCTGCGCGATCTCCCGAACGCCCCGCCGCCGCCTACCACAAACGCCGCCATGGTCGGACCCCGCCTCCACCACCATGCCGGCCATCTAGGCTCCTGTGAGAAGGGTGATGAGGTCAGCAACTCAGCATGAACGTCCCCGACGTCGAGATGGCTAGAATTGGTGCGACTTGATCTGGCTCGCTCCGGCGGCTCCTCTCTTTTGTCACCAATTTGGACGGGGCAGTCGGGAGTAAGGGCAATGGGAGACGGATGCGAGTGCCTCGTGGTCGTTGCTCGGCGTTGGCCAGTCGTAAGCAACGACGAGCAAGATTCCATGGCCATCTGTGAGTGAAGTGCACGCCATATGTTTGTTAGTTTGCGTCAATGCACTGGATAGCTAGTTCGTATTGTTACTGTTCAAGATAGATCAGGCTAGGAACAAAATTGTTACCGAACCATATATGTGTTTACCTCTATCTAATTTTCTTCGGCAGAGTTACCTCTATCTAATTTGTTCAGCTGCAGTAGTTCAGACGTTCAACCTCTGAACATCGAGATTTTTAATGTGGGAACTTCCCGTATTTCCTTTCAATAAACATCCCAGGTTTCTTTTTATATATTTTTTGGTTGTGTGTTTTCTTTGAAGATATATTAGGTCCAGCAGCATCGAATGAGTAGCCAAAAAATCAATCAACCGTGGCCGCCGAATAACTGAACATCTGCACATTGTTGCGTGTGCAAAATGTGTGGTCACTTGCTTCGTACTTGTGTTATTTTGATTTTTGAATAACTGAAGTTTACTTCTTTGTCTGCAGAAAAACTTTAGAGCATCACATCTGTTTGTGTTTATCCTCTGAAAAATGCCCATTGTTGCAGGCTGGCTTCGCCTGATGTGTCCTCCTCCCCGCACTCGGCCTCCTACCGCTGCCGTCACGCGGATCTAGGCATCACGCGGGATCCGGCCGTCGTGTGTTCGCCGCTTACTGATCCCGATGTTGCACGGCACGATGACCCTTGCCGCAACCTCCGCCCAACGAGATGAAGTGGCTACCCCCTCCTCATCACTTCGCCCCTCCCCATCACATCTCTACCCCATGCCGGAGAGGAGAGGCTCCCCAACAACAGGCGGACGAGAGCACCAATTAGTCTTTTTTTTAAGATTTCACCTTCGATCACTGCCCTCTCTGTGGTGACTGTTGATAGTAGAAGTTTCATTCAGTAGCAGTTCAACAAAGAAAACCTACAGCAGTTCGTTTAGTATAGTTCCATCAGAAAAATCATGTTATGCTATTTTGCTACTTGATGTTTTCAAAAAAGAAAAGATGCCATTTTTTGCAGCAAAATTGTGCAAAAATTACAGTGGAAAACTGTGCTCTCAAAAGTGTTAGTGTGTTAGTAAGAACCTAACATTTTGTCGAAATGGCCTCATGGTGCTTCTGGAGTGCAGGTGTTCGTCTAAATGCACAAGAGGAGAAAACCAAAAATGATGTGCAATTCTGCTGCTGCCAATAGGGAAGGAGAACGGCAGTGGCATTTTTCTCTTAACTTTCATCTACAGTTATTGAGACTATGGTCGTTAATTCTGAACCATTTTGTGTGTGCGTTCGTGGGTTCTGTGTGGGTCGTGCGTGCGTATCTTCTGTGTGGTGTGTACATGTATGTTCTATGTGTCGGAGGCGTGCATGCGTAGCACATGAATTTTGATTATTAAAAATTCGGAAGTTCAAAAAAAAAGGAAAATGCAAACAAAAACTAAAACAAACAATTTGTAAAAGGGATTTTTTTGCCTAACAACTGTTTGTGCAAATGTATGTAAAAGCTAATGTTGACAAGATTTCCAGCCGTGGTCGGATGGAGCTCCACCCACCATTCTCATATTTTCATCATTGCCAAAGAATAAGATTAAGAAGTTCAAATTAATATAACGGAGTAGTTCGATGTATACAAAAATTTCAATTTCTTCTCGTTTCTAGGAAAAATGAAAGTGTGAAGTTCAATTTTAAAAAAGTTGATTGATGTTTACTTAAATTTTGAAGCAAAAATAACAGAGCAGTTAAAAAATAAAAGAGCACTTATAAGCAGATATTTCACCGTTTCTAAATTTTTTGTAAAAAAAAAAGTTCGAGATTTAAAAATAGAGAAGTTCAAAAATCATAAAAAAGGACTTTCACCATTTCTAAAATTTAAAAAACTCTAGAAGTTCAAATTTAAATAACGGATAGATCAAATATTTATTACAAAACTAGGATATTTCTGTTACTAAAATAAATAAACGAAGAAGTCCAAATTACAAAAATAGAGAAGTTCGATATTTATAAAAAAACTCAGATTTTTCCTTGTTAGTAAAGAATAAAATGAAGAAGTTCAAATTAAAATAAAGTAGTAGTTCGATGTATACGGAAAACTCAAATTCTTTTTGTTTCTAGGAAAAATAAAAGTATGAAATTAGATTTAAAAAATGTTTGACGCTTATTTAAAAACATTTTTTTTCTAAGAATAAGACTAAGAAGTTCAAATTAAAATAACATAGAAGTTCGAAGTATATAAAAAAACTCAGATTTTTCCTCGTTACTAAAGAATAAAATGAAGAAGTTCAAATTTAAATAACAGAGCGGTTCAATAATTATTACAAAACTAGGATATTTCTGTTACTAAAAGAAATAAACCAAGAAGTCCAAATTACAAAAATAGAGAAGTTCAATATTTATAAAAAAACTCAGGTTTTCCTTGTTATTAAAGAATAAAATGAAGAAATTCAAATTAAAATAAAGGAGTAGTTTGATATATACAGTAAACTCAAATTCTTCCCATTTCAAGAAAAAATAAGAGTATGAAGTTCAATTTAGAAAAAATGTTTGATGCTTATTTAAAAACATTTTTATTCGAAGAATACGTGGCCGAAGTTCAACGTGAAAACTGCGAGCAGTTCAACTAGTATACGAAATGCGTTTCGGATGAGAATAAAAGAATACAAAACTAAAAGGCTAAAAGGTTTGTTGCAAGAAGTTCACGTGCTCCACCCCTGCACGGTTCAAAAATTATATTACGAGACATCCGACATTCAATTACATGTAAAAAAAAGGCAAAAACAACATCATTTTTGCCATTTTTAAAACTACTCTCAAACGGCAACGAATTTGTAACACATGTCTACATGAAAAAGTTGCTCCTATTCATAAACTTTCAACCGTATACTATATGCTACATTCCGATGAACGGTTTAAAAATTTCATGTATACCGTTTAAAACACGTTTTTATGTATTCAAAAATCCAGATGTTTTGGAATCAACAATATGATACGTTTAGAGACGAAAAACACTAAAAAATTCATCAAAAACAATTCTTCACGGGAGTTCAAGTTAAAAGTCACAAAAAGTCCACACATGCAGTGCTCCCAAATCAGCGTGTAAAAATCAGGAGTATTTTATGAAAATAACTTGAAAAGTTTGTGAGTATACAGACTCTAATGGAATTTAAAAAAGAAGATAGATAAATAAAATAAAACCAAGAAATACAATAGGAAATTTTTTTAGGTTATTCATCGAGGCAAACCTTATAACTTCAAATGAGAGAAAAGGCACAGAAGTTAGAGCACTAAACAAACTTTCAGCAGTAAAGTTCAAATTAGAAAGACACGAAAGGTCAGATCCATCGCCCACTCTCCCATTAAATAAAAGTATAAAACCAATAAGTTGAAAATTAAATAAAAAAAGCAGCTCGATGTTTATAAAAAATGGATTTTTTCTCGTTGATAAAAAACCGAGAAGTTCAAATTAAACTAATAGAGGAGCTCAAAATTTATTAAAAATATATATTTTCCTCATTTTTTAAAAAACCTAGAGGTTCAAATTTAAATAATGAAGAAGTTCAACGTTTATTAGAAAATCAAGAAGGTCAAATTAAAACAAGTGCAGTTCAAAATGTTTACGAAAAATGAATTTTTCCCGTTTAAAAAAACTCTAGAAGTTCAAATTTAAACAACGGACTGGTTCAATATTTATTACAAAATTAGGATTTTTCCGTTATTAAAAGAAATAAACCAAGAAGTCCAAATTACAAAACTAGAGCAGTTCGATATTTAAAAATTGGTTGATGCTTATTTAAAAACCATATTTTTTTCTACAAATAAAACTTAGAATTTCAAATTAAAATAATAGAGAAGTTTAAAGTTTATAAAATAATAGAAAACAAAAAATTCAGGGGTGTTCTTGACACGAAAGTTTATAAAAAAAGTACAATTCGACTTTTATCAAAAATCAAATGATTCTCGTTACAAAAAGAAAAAAAAACAAGAAGTTCAAATTAAAAAAAACAGAGTAGTTCAATTTTTTTTAAATAAATTTTCCTCGTTTCTGAAAAGACCCCAGAAGTTCAAATTTAAAAAGTGGAGTAGTTCAAAATTAATATAAAAAAGAATTTTCCTCGTTTCTAAAAAACATAGAAGTTCAAATTAAAATAACCAAGCGGTTCAATATTCACTACAAAAAACTTGTATTTTTCCCACTACTAAAGAAAAAAGATCTGAAGTTCAAGTTTAAAAAATGAAGCAGTAAAACTAAATTTATTTTCACCGTTTCTAAAAAAACTTAGAAGTTCATGTTGAAAAATGGAGCAGTTCGATGTTCACTACAAAAACTCAGATTTTTCCGGCTACTAAAAAATAAAACCAAGAAGTTCAAAATAAAAACAAATAACAGAAAAATACGAGTTTTTTGTACTTATAACCAAGAAGTCCAAATTAAAAAATAGTGCAGTTTAATATTTATAAAAAACCCAGATTTTTTTATTACTAAAGAAATAAAATCAAGAAGTTTAAATTAAAAAAAGGAGTAGTTTGATGTATACGGGAAACTCAAATTCTTTCCGTTCTAAGGAAAAATAAAAGTATGAAGTTCAATTTTAAGAAAATGTTTGATGCTTACTTAAAAAACCATATTATTTTAGGAATAAAACTAAGAAGTTCAAATTAAAATAACAGAGAAGTTTGAAGTTTATTAAAATAAAAAACAACTCTTTATTCGAAATAAAAATGTGAAGTTCAAATTAGAATAACAGAGAAGTTCGAAGTTCATAAACACCTCGGATTTTTACTCGTTACTGAAGAATAAAATGAAGAAGTTCAAATTAAAATAAAAGGAAAAACTAAAAAAAAGTTTAAAAGGAATTTTTCAATTTTTTAGAAAACTAGAAGTTCAAACTAAAATAACGAAGTGGTTCGATGTTTATTAAAAAATCTATTATTTTACCAATACGAACGGGTGAGGAATCACGAGCAAAAAATACGTGAAAGAAGTTCAAAGTGAAAGCAACGAGCAGTTCAACTACTGCACAGAATGCGTTTCGAAAGAGAATAAAAGAATAAAAAGTAAAATCCTAAAAGGGCTGTTGGAGGAAGTTCACGTTCTTGTCCCTGCACGGTTCAAAATTTCTAGGGCGAGACATCCGTCGTTCATTTACATGTTCAAAAAAGGCAAAAACATCGTTGGTTTCGCTATTTTTAAAACTGCTCGCAAACGGCAATGAATTTGTAACAACTGTTTATAAGAAAAAGTTGCTCCTATTCATAAGCTTTCCAATGGTATATTTTATGCTACATTCCGATAAACGGTTTAAAAGTTTCATGTATACCGTTAAAAACACGTTTTTACGTATTCAAAAAAACTTCCAAACTGATGCGAGTATGAAAAAATGATCAATACGGGAAAAGTTGCATGTTTTCAACAGCTTTCCATCGGTATATCATTTGCTCAATTCCGGTAAGTGGTTGGGGAGTTACGGGCAAAAACCAGCACGTGAAAAACAGAGTGTAGTTCAAACAGAACTGCCCCAGAAGTTCAATCTCTTCACACAGTGCATTTTCGGAGACTCTGTTTTCGCGATGAAGGCAGAACGCATGATCTCGCTGTTTTCAAAATTACTTAAAAACGGCTAGGAATCAGAGAAAACTTTCTATATGAAAAAGTTTCGCATTTTTCATAGCTAACTAGGGGTATATTATTTGCCCCATTCCGACAAAGTTTGCGAAAATTACGGCCAAAAAACCTTTTTAGCCATTTTCAAAATTGACTTAAAACTGTAATGAATTGGGAGAAACATTATATACAAAAATGTTCCGCATTTGTTTAGGCTTTCCAACGCCATATCATTTGCTGCATTCCGACAAACCATTTAGAAAAAAACCCGAAAATACGAACTCGGAGGAACTTCGACCGTTTTCTAAATTACTTTTAAACCATTCAAAATTCGAAAAAACTTTCTATATGAAAAAGAAGCGCATTTTCATAAGATTTCCAACACCATATCATTTGCATCAATCTCACTTGCCGTTTTCAAATTACGCCAAAAAAGGGCTCGGCTGCTCGGTTTGTGAAATTCCGCCATTTTTTAAATTGCTCTTTAACCGTAGGGAATTTGGAAAAACTTTATATATGTGAGATGAGCGGATTTGCAACAGCTTTCCAAGGCCATATTATTTGCCTCATTCCGATAAACGGTTTAGAAATGAGCTCGAAAATACGATTCACGTTTTTTTGTATGAAGAAAAACGGTTTGTAAAACTGCTCTTAATCCGTGTAGATTTTGACAAAAATTTAACTTAGGTTGTGATCCATGTGTCGATAGCTTTCCAACGATATATTGCAAGACCCATTTGGACAAAGTTCGCGGAAGTTCAACCTGTCCTTTGGTGAAGTTCAACTACTACTGCTCCGACGGGTCGACTAGTTATCAGAATACATAAACACTATTCTGATCACGGGATCAGAATAATATTCTGATTCTTAGTTGAACTGCCTGAGTTGTTCGACCTGAACTTCACTTGGTGACAGGTTGAACTTCCCGCTAACATTGTCCAAATGAGGTTTGCCATATACCGTTGGAAAGCTGTGGACATGAGGGTCACGACCTAAGTTGAATTTTTGTGAAAATCTAAACGGTTTAAGACCACTTTTGAAAACCGTTTTTCTTCACACAAAAAAACATGAATCGTATTTTTGGGCCAACTTCTAAACCGTTTATCGAAATGAGGCAAATGATACGGAGTTGGAAAGCTGCTGCAAATCCGCTCATTCCACATGTAGAAAGTTTTCCCAAATTCCCTACGGTTAAAGAGCAATTTCACAAATGGCGGAATTTTTCAAACCGAACAGCCGAGCTCGTATTTTTGGCACCATTTGAAAACAGCTAATCCGATTGAGGGAAATGATACGGCGTTGGAAAGCTTATGAAAATGCGCTTCTTTTTCATATAGAAAGTTTTTCCTAATTTTATACGGTTTAAATGTAATTTAGAAAACGGCCGAAGTTCCACCGAGATGGTATTTTCACGTCAATTTTTAAATGGTATGTCGGAATGCAGCAAACGAGATGGCATTGGAAAGCTTGAACAAATACGAAACTTTCATGTATAGAATGTTTCTCCTAATTCTTTACGGTTTTATGTCAATTTTGAATATGGCCGAAATCATTTTTTGGCTGTAATTTTCGCAAGCTTCATCGGAATGGGGCAAATAATATACTGTTGGAAAGCTATGGAAAATGCGAAACTTTTTCATATAGAAAGTTTTCTCTAATTCCCAGCCGTTTTTATGTAATTTTGAAAACGGCGAGATCATGCGTTCCACCTTCATCGTGATACAGAGTCTTCGAAACTGCACTCTGTGAAGAAGTTGGACTTCTCGTACATCTCAGCTTGAACTTCACTCTGTTTTTCACGTGCTGTTTTTTGACCGTAACTTCCCAACCACTTGTCAGAATTGAGCGAATGATATATCGATGGAAAGCTGTTGAAAACGCGCAACTTCCATGTGTTGATCATTTTTTCATATTCGCGAAGGTTCAAGATATTTTTTGAATACACAAAAACTTGTTTTTAACGGTATACATGAAACTTTTAACCCGTTCATCAGAATTAATCATATAATATATCGTTGGAAAGCTTATGAATAGGAGCAACTTTTTCATGTAGATAGTTGTCACAAATTCGTTGCCGTTTGCGAGCAGTTTTAAAAATGGCAAAAACAATGTTTTTGCCTTTTTTATCATGTAAATGAATGACGGACTTCTCTCACTAGAAATTTTGAACCATGCATGGAGAAGCACGTGAACTTCTTGCAACAACACTTTTAGGCTTTTAGTTTTGTTCCTTTTATTCTCTTCTGAAACGCATTCCGTATAGTAGTTGAACAGCTCGCTATTTTCACATTAAACTTCGGTCTTGTATTTTGTTCGTCTTTCCTCACCCGTTCCCCAGAGTTCCATAAATGACAAACCATTAGAAACCTATTGAAAAGACTCAACTTTTTTCTAATATGGTTAAACTTTTGCTTCGAACAACATACATCAATTTGTTTTAACCGTTTTTCGGAATAGAGCATACGATATACCCTTTGGAATAGAGCATACGATATACCGTTTGGAAAGTTTTTGAATACATGGTGAACCTCTCTCACATGAATTTCTGAACTTTCCCGGACCGAGCACTTGAACTTCTAGCAACTATTTTTTTACCTTTTTATTGTATTTTTCTCATATGAAACACACACCATGCAGTACGTGAACTTCCGGTTGTTATCACTTTGAACTTCTCTCTGGTTTGAGACAATTATTTTAAAACACCAAAAACAACATATTTTTATGTGTTTTGGACATCTAAATACACGGTGAACCTCTCTCACAAGAATTTTTGAACTTTCCCGGGCCGACCATTTGAACTTCTAGCAACAAAATTTTTAGACTTTGCCTTTTTATTGTATTTTTCTCATAGGAAACACACACCATGCAGTACGTGAACTTCCGGTTGTTATCACTTTGAACTTCTCTCTGGTTTGAGAGAATTATTTTAAAACACCAAAAACAACATCTTTTTTATGTGTTTTGGACATCTAAATACACGGTGAACCTCTCTCACAAGAATTTTTGAACTTTTTCCTCGCCAAGCACATGAACTTCTAGCAACCATTTTTTTTCCGTTTATGAGTTGTTTTTAAAAGTGCAAAACATGGCGTTGTGTTTTTTATTTTTTGAACAGGTAAATTCTAGGTTTTAATAAACTCCGAACTTCTGTGTTATTTCAATTTGAACTTCACTTTTTTATTTTTTTGAGTAAAGAATTGTTTTCGATTTTTAAATAAACATCAAATTTGACTACTTTTTCAATTTGAACTTCATCGTTGATAATTTAACAAAAACGGATATCTGTGAAAATCCTAGATTTTTTAATAGACATCAACACTTTGTAAACTTTTTTTAGTTGTTCCTTTTATTTTAATTTGAAGTTCTTCATTTTATTCTTTAGTAACGAGAAAAAATCTGAGCTTTTTATATACTTCGAACTTCTCTATTATTTTAATTTGAACTTCTTAGTCTTATTCTTAGAAAAAATATGTTTTCAAATAAGCATCAAACAATTTTTTTAAAATTGAACTTTCATACTTTTATTTTTCCTAGAAATGGAAATAATTTGATTTTTCCGTATACATTGAACTACTCCGTTTTAAATTCGCACTTCTTAGGTTCCTTAAACTGAACTTCTCAGGGTTTTTTGAAACGGTGAAAATCAAATGATCTGTTATTCTAAATTGAACTTCTAGGTTTTTATTTTTTTTGAAAAGCGAAATTTTAGATTTTTTTTTAACTTTGAACTACACCGTTATTTTAATTTGAACTTCTATATTTTTTTGAATGGGGAAAATCATTCTTTGCTCAAAATCCTTTTTTTACAGACATCGAACATCACCATTTTTTAAATTTGAACTTCTTGGTTTTATTCTTTTAATAATGAGAAAAAATCTGAATTTTTAATAGACATCGAATTTTACCATTTTTTAAATTTGAACTTCGCCGTTTTTTACCATTTTTTAAATTTGAATTTGAGTTTTCCGCATACATCGAAATACTCCGTTAATTTTTAATTTGAACTTCTTGTTTTTATTCAGGCAGTGGCCGTGTGCGGAAGCGAGGCCGGCGGGAAGGGGCGCGCGAGATGCGGGAGAAGGTGGGGATCCTGGCGCTGGTGACGTACGTCGCCGAGAGGAGCACGGTCGTCGCGGATGACGGCGGCGTGGACGTCCGGTGGCAACACGATCCAGGCGGCGCGCGGGGCCAGCGGGGAGGGGCGGCGCGCGGGACCAGATGGTTAGGGCGGCGCCAGGCCGTCAGGGAGGGGCGGCGCCAGGCCGGCGGCGTGGGGCGGCCGTCATGGCGTTTGTGGTAGGCGGCGGCGGGAGCTAGGTCGGGGGTTGGACCGGGGCGTGGTGGCAGGGGGGAGCGTCAAGGAGGCGATGCGGCATGGGGATGGTGGAGCAGCGCCGGCCGGCGGTGGTCGGAAGGCCTGGCGGGGTGGCTGTGCGCTGGGAGGAGGGGAGGCGGCGCGCCATGGGGCGAGGCGGCGGTGGCAGCGCGATTTGGGTGGGCGGCGGCGGCGGTGGCCCGATTGGGGGAGCGTAGCCGGGATCGAGGGGGTGGAGAGGTTGGGGACTGGATCGAAGGGTGGGGGTTGGGGACGGGATCGAGGGGTGGGGTTGGGGACGGGATCGTGGGCGCACAGGTTTGGGGAGTTCGGGAACATCCAGTCAGGCCCTTATAGGGCTGATTGTGATCAGAATACTATTCTAATCCTGGGATTAGAATAGTGTTTCTCTCTCTCCATATATATATATATATATATAGGGTGGGACTATTTAGAAACACCCTCTAGAGTTTCTAAATAAGCTTATTCAGGAACCACCCCCTCCTAACCTGTTTCTTTTCCCAAGGGAGCGAGCGAGAGAGCGAGCGGCGCTCGGGTCTGCAGCCATGGCCTGAACCTGCCGCCGCGCGCCTCCACCTTACCAGGCCGCCTCGCTCGCCACCAACCACGGATGTGTGTTGGATAAAAGCGCAAGAAAAGAAAAACCAAACCCAAATCCCGCACGATCCCCTCCCATCTCCTTCCTCGCAACCACTCTCTCTCTCCCTTGCGCGCTTGGTGTGCCACTGCCCAACCCCATGGCCGCGCTGTCCGGCCGTCCTGAGCACTACTGCCACGGCGAGCAGGGGAGCCGTCGCCCCTGCTGCTCGCCTTGGCACTCTGGCCGTCCTTGGTCTCCTCAGCGACATGGGAGGTGGGCGCCCATGGATTACGCCACAGGCATGCGCGCACGGTAGCGGAGTTGGTCGACAGCTGCCCACAGCCTCCTATGCCCCCTCGGCAACACACCGGCGATGCTGCTAACTGCCGTTGTTGATTGCAGTTAATTTCTGGTGCTATTCCCTATTATCTATGTTATTAACTACTGCCACTGAAAATTGATGTTAACTGCGCTTGGAAATTAACTTCTTTTACCCGTCGTCGATGTATCCCAGGACTGCGAGGAGCACCTCCACACACCGCCGTCGAAGCTCCATAAGAGGATGGAGCTCTACCACCCAGCCCGTGTCTCCTCCACCCCGTGCATTATCACCTCCTGTTTTCTGTCTGTCAAGCCGCCAGAGATGTTCTTCATACGGTCAGCAGTTAGCTTTCTTAACTCCGACAATTTTCAGCAGTCTTCATTCTGTTGCGGAGACCTATGGGCGATTCCATCAGCACACAGTTAACTGCGCCATTGAGGCAGTTAGGGCCAAGCGTGGAGCAGTTATTGAGCGTGCGCGTCTGCTCGCCTTGAGGATGACACCTACCTCTGATGTCCCAACCATCAAACCATACATCCAGCACCGGCAAATACAGGTGAGACGGAGCCACCCCTGATGGTTCAGCCCCATGTATCCCCTGCTGCACTAGCGCTGCTGCTCTATGTGACGCTTAGGAATTGATTTGAGATGGCCAGACAGAAAAAAGGAAGGAGCAATGAAGAAAAGAAGACGAGTAAAAATGGAGCAAAAGAGAGACAGAGAGAGAGAGAGGAGTAATGTAGTACTACACGTGAATGGTGAATGGATAAGAAAAGTTTGTGGTGGAGAAAAGGACACTGTGTTGTCCACTTTTTTTGAGTGCGTTATAATCAGGGGTACAAAGCAAAAAAGTTTAACTAGACGTCTTTTGAGTATGGCCGTTTACATTGTCCCCAGGCAAAAGTGGAGCTCATTCGTTGCACGTTGTGGGTGTAGTTCAAAAAGAAACGAAAAAATTACATTAGTTAACTACATGAGAAAAAACAACTTTCTTTTAAGAAAAGGATTTGGAAATTAACTCTGCTGGAAAAAATGCTTGACCAATTACCAAATGTACGACAGTTAACTCTGGAGCTTGCTGCTGTTAGGTCCGGTTAACTTAGCAGTTGACTTATCGGTTGACTTTTTTTTTACTTTGCACGCCTGAGTGGTAAAATGAAGGAAGAATGTGGCAGTTTGCTCGATTAGAGAAATCTAAAAATATTGACGCAATTAGCTATGGGAGCAACAACACTTAACTCGGCTCAATCCATCATTAAATCAAAAAAAATTAAATAACAAGTTTAAGGTAATACATTAATTAAAACATGGCAGTTAAATTCAACGGCCTAGCATTTAACCTCACGGTCGTTGCGTGATGCGCTGGTTGTTTCGTAGCACTCTTCTTAAGTATCTCTGCCTCCTAAATTTGCAGTTAGCATCGACCGACATGGTAGTTAACTGTGGCAACCATAGTATTTTGGATTAAAAAACAAATGAAAAAAGTTGGCCATTTTCGTAAAAAAAATCATAGACACTGGCGAGGGAGCGAGTGGTGCAGGAGCGCCGCGAGGGAGCGAGCGAGCTCCGGTCCGCGCTTCCCTGGCCATGCACCGGCGCGACGTGCCCACACCACCCTGCAGCGCCGCTTCCCCATCACCAGCATCCACGGGGCCTTCCCGCCGCACCTCTTCCTCGTCCCCTGCTTCCAAGTGGCCGTGCCGGCGCGACACCCCGCCCTGGCCATGCACCGGCGCGACGCCCCCACACCACCCTGCAGCGTCGCTTCCCCATCACCTGCATCCACGGGGCCGCACCGCCGCACCTCTTCCCCGTCCCCTGCTTCGAAGGGGCCGCGCCGCCGCACCTCTTCTCCGTCGAGCGGCTCCAGCATCCCACCTTCCTCCCTCAACCTTCCTCCTACTATACTAAAAAGTTTGGCCATTTTTTGTTATTCATTGTTGTTATTACGGTGATTTCGGCAAAAAATTAAAAAAATTAAAAAAGTTCTGGCACTTTCCAAAAAAAAAAAAGAGTTCGGTAAATAGTGGCAGTTAACTTTGGCCGGCGTGGCAGTTAATTTCGGTCGGCGTGGCTGTTAACCATCATATTCATTGTTGTTATGATGATCCCGGCAAAAAAGTGAAACGAAAACTAGTGAATAAAGTTTGGCCATTTTTTACAAAAAATGTCCATAGTGGTAGTTAACATCGGCCGGCGTGGTAGTTAACTTCGAGATTCATGACAGTTAGCAAGACCCCCGGCGAGAAAAGAACGAAACAAAAAAAGTAGTATATTCAGTCCCGATAGTTAACTAGCTGTTAACTGCCACAATACTTGGCAGATAGCTATTTCAGGCCCACGCAGTTAGCTTGACGAGGAAAGAAAAAATAAAATAAAAAATTAGTATCTTCAGTCGGGCAGTTAATTTGTTCTTAACTGTCGTAGTCCTGACAGTTAGCTATTTCGGCCCCGCAGTTAGCATGACCCAGGCGAAAAAAAATATAAAAGAAAAAAATTAGTACCTTCAGTTCGGTAGTTAACTTGTTGTTAACTGCCGCAATCCTCGACAGTTAGCTATTTCAATACCGGCAGTTAGCTTGATCCGGGAAAAAACAAAAAAAAATAAGTTTCTTCAGTCTCAGCAGTTAGCTTGTCAGCATATGTCAGTTAGCTATTCTGGTTGGGCAGTTAGCATGTACTGTAGCAGTTCGGGCAAAAAATGATGAAAATGATGTTAGTTTTTTGAAAACTGCTCTTAAACCGTAGCGAATCTGAAAACGAGTTCTATATACCAAAGTTCGGGCTAATCCATAACTTTCCAACGGTATATCATACGCAACATTCCGACAAATGGTTTGAAAATTTCTTTCACAAAAACATTGAAAACTTGTTTGATGGATTTCCAGTTTTTTGAATTTTGTTTAAAAATCGAATCGATTTTGGGAAAATGATCAACATGAGTTTTTTGCTCCTTTTCAATAGCTATCCAACGGTATATCATTTGCATCATTCCGTTAAATGGTTCAAAATTACGACCAAAAAACAATGCGAAAAAACGGTGCCAGAAAAAGTCGAGTCAGTTTCCTGGATACGGTTTAAGAGCAGTTTTCAAAAAACTAACTTCATTTTCGACCTTTTTTGCCCGAACTGCTACAGTACATGCTAACTGCTCGAGCAGAATACCTAACTGCCCCATGCTGAGCAAGCTAATTGCCGTACCGAATAAACTAAATTTTTTTCTTTTATTCTTTTTTTCCCGTTTCAAGTTAACTGCTGGGACTGAAATAGCTAACTGCCGAAGATCAGGGCAGTTAATACCTAGTTAACTGCCGGACCAAAAATACTAACTTTTTTCATTCTTTTTTCCCGGGTCGAGCTAACCGCCAGGACTTAAATAGCTAACCGTCGGGATTGCACACCAAGTTAACTGTCGGACCTAGGTTTTTTTTCATTCTTTTTTTGGGGTCGAGCTAACCGTCGGGATTTAAATAGCTAACTGTCGGGATTGCGACAGTACACCAAGTTAACTGCCGGACCGAATATGCAAAAAAATCATTCTTTTTTTGCACGGTTCACATTAACTGCCGCAATTTTTCAGAAGTTAACTCCACAGATTGTGAAAGTTAATTACACCTAGTTAACTGCTATGAACAAGTTAACTGCACAATTTTTTCCCATGGAAATGCTAACTGTTTTGTTTTCACTTCATTTTTTGTTGCATATTTTTTCCCTGCTAGCTAACTGCAAGAACGTTAATAGCTAACTGAAGACATACTACTAGCTAACTAACAGAGTACACACATGTACCCAACTGATGAACATGCAGGCAAAAATACCCGCCGGCTGTGCTCGCACATGGGGGAGGAGCGGCAGTTAGAACCTAATAAGGAGAAGTCAAATGATGTAGTTCCACACAAGCTAACTGCTAGATGTTTCATATGTAACTACAAAAATTGCAAAATTAACTAATGTCTCTCACGCCCGAGATTGACCATGGCAGCGTGGCTATGGCACCCCGATCCGCATGGAGCAGGGGGCCTTCGCACGTCAGCCCAGGATAACACCTAACGCACGACAGGTCCATGGTACAGCATTCCAAGCACAAAATATATTTCATTTACATGAAATAGAGTATTACATCGTGGATGAATACAAGGGTTTGCATAGCTCTAAGGCTATCTAAATGGCGGCGGAAGTCTTGGTTTTAGCGGCACGTCGACTCTGGCTGGGCTCCACAACTCATAGGACTGGCGAGGTTACGGTCTAGCACGACAAGTCTTCTCCTGCAATCTGGCCACGTGCAAGGCCAGGTGAGTACTTTGAATGTACTCGCAAGACAACCAAATACATAGCATCCAAACAAGCAGATGACAAAGCAAGCCCTATGCTCATACACAAATTCATCTCATGGAAAAGGATAAGCATGGCATGATACTAGCAAGAAACATGGATCAAGTACCTCTATACTAAATCATATCACAGCATGTCATAGCATATCATGGCAGATCATGGCATAACAGGGAATATCATGGCATGGCATAGTTGTATCTTACAAGGCATGCATGCTACTATGCTGGAAAGTAAATTACCATTACCTCCCGTGGCGAGTTAAAGCAATATGTTGTTCATTAACCAGTTTCACTGCCACTGCCCCTCTGGGCTAGCTCATGACTCATCGAGATCTCATCTCGTGATCATGTCCGAAACAACTCCGTGACTTCTCGCGACTATCTCATAGTCCAAGTCACCACTTACTGCATAGCATATTCTATAACAAGTTTATTATATCAGGTTTATCCTCCATGTCGACAGAGACCAGATAGTGTGACCTAGTACGAACCGTGTCCATAACCGAGGACGCGGCTATCGATAGATTATACACTCTGCAGAGGTTAGTACACCGTACCCACACCACGGAACTCATGGCCTCGTGCTCCCATTCGGGTGGACCAACGACGTTTCGACAAAACCAATCTATTGCATGACACTCTCCCGGCCACTCCCGACAAACTCCCCTTTGGGCTATGTCCTGGGTTGCCCCTGATGTCAACTCGTGACATCCGCCACCTTTGTGGCTGCCACCGTCGTGGCCAAACCGAACAAACCGTCCCAAACGGGGACAACCGCGCGCAAACAACTCGGGCACTCAAGGCTTATGACCGCCCACTGGGCCAGGGTATAGCGCGCACATAACCTTCCCTAGTTGGAGGCACCGGCGAGAGGCATGACAATAGACTGAATTAGGCCCCCCATAAGGCAAGTGTGGCTGCACTGGTGAGCTCGATTCGGTGGCACTATGACACGATCCAGCCGATGGAGGTGGTTGTTGTTATTAACACATGTTCTTGTCATCTCCATCATTTAATCACATCATCAAGATTATAACCGTGAATATCATGAATGCATTAATGAACATATTTACCAAACTTATGAAGTGCATAGCAGACATGACATATATAGCATGGCAATGGTATGACAGGATCACAATAGCATTAACAAACATGGTATGAGATACATGCACAATATTAACATGATATTATCGATAAAAACATTATTGCTAACATGGCAGAAGATAGTATGAGGTTTGGTAATAGCATGACATGGCAAGCAATACTATCGTATACCACAGTTGCAGACAGAAACATCATATGAACATACTACAGCTACACACGCACAGGGTTCAAGCAAAGTCAACATGCAAGTCCGGTGCTCATGATAAGAGGTTGGCTTGCCTCGGGGTGGACGAAGACACCGGGTGGAAGTGCGACGATCCACTGGAAACGAGTTGCCGGAACCGGTGCTCTCGGGAGAGGCCTGGATTCGAGGAAGGGCAAAGATGGTATTTTCAATATGTGACAACATTATGAAAATAGCATCATCGGAACGGGCTCGATGAACTGAGAACGTGGGCGTTGGATTCACCTCAATCGGAGTTACGGTCGCGGAGAAATGCCCGTTCGTTCGTTAAGCGATAAACAGACAAAAAACCGTCCGTTTTAGTCCTTAACGAGCGAACGTTCACAAAGTACTGGTTTCGGCGGCGGCTGGACTAAAAACGTCTTTTACAAAATACGCTTCCGCGTGGAGAAAGCGCATTTCGGCCGTAGGCCGCGGCAGAGTACGCTTCCCTTTGCAGAAAACGTATTTCGCAAAATACCTATCCACTTAATCCAGTCACCGGGCCCGTCGAGTCAGCGCTGAGTGTATGACGAGTGGGGCCCACGGCATCTTCTCTCTCCTCCTCACTGTCTTCTTCTCCAACGCGACTGGAGGCAGAGGACGGGCTTCGGCCGCCGGCGTAGGCGGCGTCCGGCGACGCGGGAGGGCCGGCCGGCGAGCCGAGGAGTTCGGGCGCTCCTCGCCGCACCCATGGGTGGCCGCGGGGCCGGCTGAGGATGCCCACAGCACCAATGCCGTGGCTCGCACGCCATGGCCGAAAGCTTCAGAGGGGAGGGGCCGCGATGGTAGGGCTCCTTCGCCGGCGTTCGGGGCGGCGGCGGCGCGCTGGCTCCAGGGAGGGGCTTGGGACCAGAAGAGAGGGAGGAGGAGGGCTGTGGGCAGGGCAGGCCGAGGGGATCGGCGGCGGCCACCTCTGGCAATGGCGGGGAAAAGAAACTCCAGGAGCTCGGGGAGGGCTGAGGGTGGCTAGGGGCACTCGGGCATGCGCTAAATAGCTACGGGGAAGGCTCGGGAAGGGAGGGGGCTGTGGCGACGCGGTGCAGCACGTGGCGGCACTCCGGCGACGGACGCGGCGCCGTCACTCGCGGACACGAGCTACGGGACGAGGATAATCTGGGCACAGGTGACTCGAGCGAGTGCATGGCGCGTCGTGGCTCGCTGGGCGACCATGTGGACCTCTCCAAAGGGGTCCAGATGCACAGGGCACGCCCACTGCAGGTCATGCGCGCGCCCAACGCGTGGTCACCGCGTGAAAACAGTGCTCCCACGCGCACTGGCCAGCCCAACTATGTATGGCGAGTAGAGCACTCCCCCAGAAGCTGTTCGACGCTAAGTAACGATTCCCATGGCCCACAAGAAGAGCACAGGATGCACAAAGCTTAGCAAACATCAAGGTGTTTGATGGGAAGATTAGGCAGTGCATAGCTCCATTAGTCCTGGGATTTGGGTGAGGCTGATCATCTACTAAGGTGATCATTGTTCCAGAATCTCAGCTCCAAAAGAGAGGGCTAGCTGATACTCCCTTTGCAAAGTACCCAACTGACCAGAAATGAAAATGAGGGTGCTGGGGAAAAATGGCTAGATGAAAATGGCCCAAATTTGGTGGAGACCAATTATTTGAGCATATGAAGGTACTGCAAAAATTTCATACCATCTTGATAAATACAAATGGTACTTCCTTCACAATGCTTCCCACTGGACAGAAAGTTGGGAAAATTGCTGAGGAAAAAAGGCTAGGAAAATAGAGCTGAATTTTGGCATGTGGCAATAATTTGGATGTGAAAGAGTGCTCAAAAAGTTTGAGGGCAATCAAACAAATATAAATAGCACTTCCTTCACACCGGTGAATCTGAACAGAAACTTGAGAAAATCATAGAAAAAGATTGGATAGATGAATTGAGCTAATTTTTGGTTTGCAGTAGTAATATATCAATATTTACTACTCTACAAAATTTCAGCTCAATTGGATCAAGGAATCAAGCACTTCCTTCACAAAGTCTCAGACAAGGCAGAAACTTGCATTGGACCATGTGCTCAATTTTTGAACTGTGGAACATGGGGTTTGGATGGAAATGGTGAAGATATATCCAGGAGAAGCTCCACAATTTATTTGGGAATTTTCCTGGCTACCAAAATGGTAGTTCCTTTGGAAAGTGGCAGAGAGGCAATATTGGCCTTGTCAAGGAAAAAGGGAATTTTCCTTATTTAAATGACCAATATATTTACCAGAGCTTGGGATAGTTACAAAGATCATCTCCACAAATTTTCATGAATTTTAGAGATGTCTAACTATCCTTCTGGATTTAATTCCTCAGAAATGCAGGAAAAGAAATTAATCCAGATGAAAAATATTGCATATGACTTGGCAATATTTTTGCACATCCAGGGTTTATAAGTGTAGAAGGGTCTCTAGGAATTTTTGGAGGGATCGGCAGAGCAAAGGAAATGATGGCTCCTTTGTATTCACAAAGGCAGAGTTTAAAATTCCAAATATTGGAATTAGGGTTCTGATGGGGTTTTGGGTGATGCAGATAGGTCTTGGCCAGCATCAAAGACATGGACAAGGTTCTGAAAAGTTGAAAATTGCCTGGATTCACCTGATCATCCAGCAAACTCCGGAGAAAGATTTTGAAAAAGAAAGCTCGGAAACGAATAACAACACAAAAATTGATAATCCAATTTTTGGGGTGTTACAAACCTTCCCCCCTTAAGAGAATCTCGTCCTCAAGATTCCTAGGGTTAAAGCAAGATGGTTTGTACTCTAGGAAAAACCTCTGGGTTATCTGTTAACCCTTCGGTCGGATACAACTGAGTTGGGGTACCGATAATTGAGACACCCAGGGAGAGACATGGGTAAAGCGAGGCTATAACCACTACTGGGATCACTTTGGATCAAATTCCAAAAATGCTGGAGGCACCCAATGAACAGTGGTTTTTCCTGCTGACAGGTGGGCCCGGGGCCCACTGGCAGCCTCCTTCTTCTTCCTCCAGCTCTCGACTTCTTCCTCGCTGCTGCTCCGCGTGTGGCTTGGCATAGCGCCAATCTAGCTCCTAGGGCACTAAGTACCCTAGTTGTCGTAGTGCGCGGCGTGCACGGTGCCGAGACAAAGAGCACTCCTGTCGCGGGCCAGCGCCTTGTCGGCACTGCTCGCGGATTCGCCTCCGGGACGCCAGCGATCGGGCGACGCGCGATCCTCCTGGACCTCGCTCACCGTACACCGATCCCGGGCTATAAATGACGGCAACACGGCTCTACTCACTCACACCATGCCGCTCTTCCATCTCTTTGGTTTAGATGATATCGAGCCGAGGTCCTTCGGCAAAGCCGTGTTCTTGGTGGGACTGCGGTGGTTCCTTACCGCGCTACTGGCCATACTGATCGGCTTGTCGCTCTGCCTGTTGCAGCTCATCTTGCAGGAGCGGGCTCGCGATGACGAGGATCAGGGTGTGGCAGCTTGAGGTGCGGATGGTGATGGTGTGGTGGCTGGTCCTCGGCAGCACTTGCTTCTCCGCCGCTTCGGGCCGATGGAGTAATCGCGTGCTGCGGTGAGTCGAGACGTTGGCTTGTCCGGCATCACGCCAGATGGCGGCGCCGTAGGTTCCGGGGAATCGCGAGATGCAGAAGAGGTGGCTTCACCAGCACTAGAATCACGCCACTGGTTCCACGGAAGAAAAACTTCGCGGATAGCTCCACGAAGAGTAGGCATCGGAGTAGAGTCGGGGTCGAATCTGTACTGGGTAGTTGTACTGGTTTTAGTGAAATAAAGCTGGCAGTGTTCCTTTGAGAATGCAGCTGGGGTTTTGGAAAAAGATTAGGGACGAGGAATTGCCAGGAGGAACTGCCTCTTTGAGGCTCTGGATCTGGAGATCTGGCACACTGAGTATGCACAGAAAAGAGGTAGACAAGTCGCTTTGCATTCCCTCGGGTACTGCTCAATCGTACTCGGGGCGAACCATATATGCGTGCATTATGCAGTACATTCTAAAACAATACATATGCAAAATGCAGAAATACAGGAGAAGGAAAACACATCAAGCAAATAGCACTAAGGTGTTTTAATGCCAGGAGGTATATGTACTCCTGGCATACATATACCTACACCAGCTCGCATTTATTAGGGACTCGGGACGAGTCCAAAGTTGTAGGTGTATGTGTTCTACCCAATAAAATCTTATTAGAAGTTCACTGCCAACTCTGTCAAATATTTCTACTTAACAGAGAAGCAGATGAACCACAAAGCAAAGGAGCATACATAGCACATTACTACAACACTCCGGGCACAAGCAGTACAAGCATACAACAAAGCACAACCTCACTACGCATCGAAAAGCAACAACTCACTCTGGCATACATTGTTCTATCCTCCTAATGAGGATGAACAGACGGACTAGGCATACTCGCAGCATCGCCTGACTGCGCGATAGGGGTTACACAAAGGCCTAGTCTTGCTGGGGCTCACCTGGCGGACGCAGGCTAAGCCAATCTCTATCTTCATCGTCGGGCACCTCTATCGGTTGGGGCTCACCCGCTGGAGTTGCGGATGAAGCGGGCAGGAACCTGTGGAGACGACAAACCGTCATGTCAATGGAGCGGAGGTTGGCGGTACCTGGCTTCAACCAAGGCACGGGCTGAGAGGAGAGCACTGGGCCGGATGACATGGGGTCTGCGATCTGAGATGCAGCTTGACGGGCCTCGCGGTATGCTTCCGTGACAACCCGGGTAGCATCTCGGTCGATAGCTTTGAACTCTCCCAGAATGCTACCGATCATCATTCCCTGGGCACTGATGAACTGAACTAGGCGAACTATCGCTGGGTCATCCTCTTGGGCAGCATGGGAGAACTCCCATCCGGTACTTGACGCAGAGGGGAAATAACGGAACTCCCGCATCTCCGCTACACGCGGAAATAGAGATCGGAGGCGTGCGATGGCCTCTGCAGCGGCTGTCTCGGTAGCCAACACCAGAGTGGGCATGGGTCTGCCCAGAAAAATCAAGGGCTTCCCATCCTCTGCTGGACCTGGGCAGATCTGCACCTTTGCCTGGTATCGGTGAAGATGGGGGACGGGTTCTAATTGGAACACCAGCTACTCAGGGCTAGTACTGCAATCAAGGGCTCGGGTGAGCATATCTGAAAGCAGGGGCGGAAAGCCAACATGGCCGGCTGCAAAAGTGCGGCTATGAAAAATGGCTTCCCTAGGAGGACTAGCCATGGCTTCTGATCTGGGGCTACTAGCTAGGGTTCTTGCAGGGATATGACTTACTGAGCTGGGGTCGCAGCTAGCAAGTGGGGTTTTATAGGCAACTAGGCGGGGACACACCGGTACAACGAGGATCCTTCTCTACATGAGAAAGGATACGCCGATACTGGCGACAAAAAGATAGGGTCGCCGTCCAACCCAGAAAACTAGGTGGGATGGGTCAACTGGGTAGGGACGCGTCAGTTCCGACTGTGCCACCTGTTGTTCAACAGTGGCTTTGTCGGACGCAAGGATTGGGTCAAACCTATTGGGATCATTACGGGTTGATACTAGCGGTGATAATACGCTAGGGTAACCTATCGCTAGCCTGGCTCTGATACCATTCTCCTGTGGCACCTCGATCCGCATGGAGCAGGGGGCCTTCACACGTCAGCCCAGGATAACACCTAACGCACGATAGGTCCATGGTACAGCATTCCAAGCACAAAATATATTTCATTTACATGAAATTGAGTATTACATCGTGGATGAATACAAGGGTTTGCATAGCTCTAAGGCTATCTAAATGGCGGCGGAAGTCTTGGTTTTAGCGGCACGTCGACTCTGGCTGGGCTCCACAACTCACAGGACTGGCGAGGTTATGGTCTAGCATGACAAGTTTTCTCCTGCAATCTGGCCACGTGCAAGGCCAGGTGAGTACTTTGAATGTACCCGCAAGACAACCAAATACATAGCATCCAAACAAGCAGATGACAAAGCAAGCCCTATGCTCATACACAAATTCATCTCATGGCAAAGGGTAAGCATGGCATGATACTAGCAAGAAACATGGATCAAGTACCTCTATACTAAATCATATCACAACATGTCATAGCATATCATGGCAGATCATGGCATAACATGGAATATCATGGCATGGCATAGTTGTATCTTACAAGGCATGTATGCAACTATGCTGGAAAGTAAATTACCATTACCTCCCGTGGCGAGTTAAAGCAATATGTTGTTCATTAACAAGTTTCACTGCCACTGCCCCTCTGGGTGAGCTCATGACTCACCGAGATCTCATCTCGTGATCATGTCCGAAACAACTCCGTGACTTCTCGCGACTATCTCATAGTCCAAGTCACCGCTTACTGTATAGCATATTCTATAACAAGTTTATTATATCAGGTTTATCCTCCATGTCGACAGAGACCAGATAGTGTGACCTAGTACGAACTGTGTCCATAACCGAGGACGCGGCTATCGATAGATTATACACTCTGCAGAGGTTAGTACACTGTACCAACACCACGGAACTCATGGCCTCGTGCTCCCATTCGGGTGGACCAACGACGTTCCGACAAAACCAATCTATTGCATGACACTCTCCCGGCCACTCCCGACAAACTCCCCTTTGGGCTATGTCCTGGGTTGCCCCTGATGTCAACTTGTGACATCCGCCACCTTTGTGGCTGCCACCGTCATGGCCAAACCGAACAAACCGTCCCAAACGGGTACAACCGCGCGCAAACAACTCGGGCACTGAAGGCTTATGGTTGCCCACCGGGCCAGGGTAGCGCGCGCACATAACCTTCCCTAGTTGGAGGCACCGGCGAGAGGCATGACAATAGACTGAATTAGGGCCCCCCATAAGGCAAGTGTGGCTGCACTGGTGAGCTCGATTCGGTGGCACTATGACACGATCCAGCCGATGGAGGTGGTTGTTGTTATTAACACATGTTCTTGTCATCTCCATCATTTAATCACATCATCAAGATTATAACCATGAATATCATGAATGCATTAATGAACATATTTACCAAACTTATGAAGTGCATAGCAGACATGACATATATAGCATGGCAATGGTATGATAGGATCACAATAGCATTGACAAACATGGTATGAGATACATGCACAGTATTAACATGATATTATCGATAAAAACATTACTGCTAACATGGCAGAAGATATTATGAGGTTTGGTAATAGCAGGACATGGCAAGCAATAGTATCGTATACCACAGTTGCAGACAGAAACATCATATGAACATACTACAGCTACACACGCACAAGGTTCAAGCAAAGTCAACATGCAAGTCTGGTACTCATGATAAGAGGTTGGCTTGCCTCGGGGTGGACGAAGACACCGGGTGGAAGTGCGACGATCCACTGGAAACGAGTTGCCGGAACCGGTGCTCTCAGGAGAGGCCTAGATTCGAGGAAGGGCAAAGATGGTATTTTCAATATGTGACAACATTATGAAAATAGCATCATCGGAACGGGCTCGACAAACTGAGAACGTGGGCGTTGGATTCACCTCAATCGGAGTTACGGTCGCGGAGAAATGCTCGTTTGTTCGTTAAGCGATAAACAGACAAAAATCTGTTCGTTTTAGTCCTTAACGGGCGAACGTTCACAAAGTACTGGTTTCGGCGGCGGCTGGACTGAAAACGTCTTTTACAGAATACGCTTCCGCGTGGAGAAAGCGCATTTCGGCCGTAGGCCACGGCAGAGTACGCTTCCCTTTGCAGAAAACGTATTTCGCAAAAATACGTATCCACTTAATCCAGTCACCGGGCCCGCCGAGTCAGCGCTCAGTGTATGACGAGCGGGGCCCACGGCATATTCTCTCTCCTCCTCACTGTCTTCCTCTCCAACACGACTGGAGGCAGAGGACGGGCTTCGGCCGCCGGCGTAGGTGGCGTCCGGCGACGCGGGAGGGCCGGTCGACGAGCCGAGGAGTTCGGGCGCTCCTCGCCGCACCCATGGGTGGCCGTGGGGCCGGCTGAGGCTGCCCACAGCGCCAATACCGTGGCTCGTGCACCATGGCCGAAAGCTTCAGAGGGGAGAGGCCGCGAGATAAAGTGGATGGGTCTATTGGAGGTCCCTTTGCAGCAACCCATGTGGTTTTGGGATACTGCTCAGGCTTCCAATACGAACCATCAGCGTTGAGCTTTCTCTCAAAGGCAATACCCTCTTTCCTAGGGTTCCTATGAAGAATTTGCTTTTTGAGCACGTCACACAGGGTTTGATGCCCTTTGAGGCTTTTGTACATGCCAGTGACATACAATTCCTTCAGCCCTGCATTTTCATCAGTATCATCGGTGGCTTCCTCAGATGATGGGTTAGTGGCCACCGTAGCAATTGAAGC
This sequence comes from Elymus sibiricus, assembly GCA_039707655.1. Taxonomy (NCBI): domain Eukaryota; kingdom Viridiplantae; phylum Streptophyta; class Magnoliopsida; order Poales; family Poaceae; genus Elymus; species Elymus sibiricus. The sequence goes on from CM077668.1 coordinate 206,166,214, forward strand.
AATTGCAAGTACAGAAGCATTTGAACTTTCAGCTGAAGAATTAGCATTATCACGTTCAAGGCATTTTAAGCATGGTGCAACAAATTCTTCCAGAGCGGTACTAATCTGTTGAGCGAGGAGTGAATCGTTTTCTTTTTGAAGATCATCATGAGACGCTCTCAGCTTCTCGAGATCTTGCTTCCTTTGAAGAAATTCATAGGACAGCTTCTCATGTTCAGCTGAGAGGGACACATGACGACTTTCAAGTTCGTCATATTGAGACTTAAGCCTTCTGAGATCCTCAGACAAGGCTTGACTACGATCCATTTCCTCATCCGACAGGTCATCGCTTTTGTCTAGCAGTTTTTGAATCTTTTCCATGGCATGTTGCTGTTCAGTTGCAATTTTAGCAAGTTTCTTATAGCTTGGTTTAGATTCACACTCAGAGTCATCATCACTGGAGGTTTCAAAGTAAGCTTCTCGTGAGGTTACCTTTACACCTCGAGCCATGAAGCAATAGGTGGGAGTGTAGTCATCAGCACAGTCATCATTGTTGGTGGAGATACCATTATCCTCAGTGTTGAAGATGGACTTGCTGACGTACTCAGTAGCGAGTGTAAGGCTTGCCACACCAGTGTCTGACTCCTCCTCAGATTCCTCAGCTTTCTGATCATCAGATTCCTCTTCAGAATCCATTTCCTTCCCAAGGAATGCATGAGCTTTGCTAGAACTAGATTTCTTGTGAGATGAGGACTTTGATGAAGACTTTGAGGACTTCTTTTTCTTCCCATCAGATGCATCATCATCCCTGCTCTTCTTCTTCTTCTTCTGCCAACGAGGGCAGTCGGCGATGTAGTGGCCTGGCTTCTTGCATTTGTGACAGGTTCTTTTGTTGTAGTCTCGAGAAGACGCTTCTCTAGTGTTCTTCAAGTCATACTTTGAAGATTTTCCAAATTTGTTCTTCTTGGAAAACTTCTGGAACTTCTTCACCAGCATAGCCAGCTCTCTGCCAATTTCCGCAGCACCGCCAGAACTGCTCTCATATTCCTCTTCTTCTTCTTCAGATGAAGAAATAGCCTTGGCTTTTGCTTTAGCCTTCAGAGCGCGGGGGCGACCATAGCTGGGTCCATACATATTTCTCTTCTCTGCTTGCTGAAATTCATGTGTGTTGAGCCTCTCAAGAATGTCAACAGGATCCAATGACTTGTAATCAGGGCGCTCTTGAATCATCAGTGCCAAAGTGTCGAAGGAATTGTCCAGAGATCTCAGCAATTTCTTCACCACCTCATGATTGGTGATGTCAGCAGCACCAAGAGCTTGAAGCGCATTGGAGATATCAGTGAGGCGGTCGAAGGTTTGTTGCATATTTTCGTTGTCGAGTCTTTTGAAGCGATTGAAGAGATTTCGCAAAACATCAACTCGGGAGTCACATTGAGTAGAAACACCCTCATTCACTTTTGAAAGCCGGTCCCAGATAAGCTTCAAGGTTTCCAGTGCACTCACTCTGCCATACTGTCCTTTGTTGAGATGACCACAAATGATGTTCTTCGCTTGAGAGTCCAGTTGCTTGAATCGCTTCACGTTAGCAGCATTGATACTAGGTGAAATGGTGGGGATGCCATTCTCAACGACGAACCAGAGATCATTGTCAATAGCCTCAAGATGCATTCGCATCTTGTTCTTCCAGTAGGGATAGTTTGTGCCATCGAAGATCGGGCACGCAGCGGAGACCTTGATCATACCTGCGGTCGACATAACTAAAACTCCAGGTGGTTAAACCAAAATCACACAGAACAAGGGAGTACCTTGCTCTGATACCAATTGAAAGCACAGGTTATCTCCCAGAGGGGGGAGGGTGAATGGGAGATTATTAGAAATTCGTCAAACTCTGATGAATTTGACGAAGATCAGAGTGAAGAAATAGAAACACAAGGGAAACTAAGTCATCACAGAATCAGAGTACATGCGAACAGGATACATAAGGGTGAAGAACATGCAATCATACAATCATACACGCATGAAGAATATGAACTAAGGAAATGAAAGATAGCATGATCAAATACTTCAGTTCAAATTCGTCAGAGGATAGATCACAAATTCTTCAGCAGCGGAATAAAGTAAGAGAGGGTGAGGAATTTGAAACCAGGTTGGCTCGGTGAAGACAATGGAATTTGGTAGACCAGTTCCAATTGCTGTATCAACTGTACGTCTGGTTGAGGCGGCTGAGTCGCAACTCAGAGAACACTTAGTCCTCACCGTATTCCTCTTGAGCTAAGGTCACTTAGACCTCGCCCAATCACTCGTCGTAAGTCTTCAAGGTAGACTTCCAAAACCTTCACAGACTTGTTCACCGGCACGCCACAATTACTCTTGGGTGCTCAGAACATGACGCCTAACCGTCTGGAGGAATGATAGTTCTCAAAGGTAACAAGAGTCAGATCACACAGATCAATCTCTTCAGTGATGCTCAGTCACTTAGGCTCTGGTTGGGTTTTTCCTCACTTGGGATCTCTCAAAGTCGTCAGAGGATGGGTTGCTCTCAAATGACAAGTGTCAAGTTCTCTCGGAGCAGCCAACCAACAAGTGGTTGTGGGGGGGCGGCTATTTATAGCCAGGGGGCAACCCGACATGAATTGTCATAAATGCCCTCCACTGATTCGACCGTTGTCAAGATAAGGATCCACTCAACAGCTGGCACACGGCACAGCAATGGTCAGAAAATTGAACTCTCAATTTCGTCAGGGCACTCAATTTCCTCACGGTAGGCAGATCGCACTGGCGAACTCCTAACTCCTCAGCCTGACCAAATTCGTCAGCGACCAGATGAACTTTGTCACTGTTGCTAGCAAATGCGTCAGCTGTACTAGAGATTTCCAAAGGCTTCACTCGAAGCGGCTTTTGTGTGTATAGGTTTGAGACGGTTTGAGCATCACTTTGGAAATGTGAAATATGTTTCACCTAGACCCCCTTTAATAGTACGGTTTTTCCTATGACTCAAATAAGAAGAAAAGAAACTACAAAAACCAAAGTCTTCAAGCTTCAAAGTCTTCACATCAATTTCTTCAAAGGCCGTACCAATTTCATCACCAAATTCTTCACTTGAAGAAATCTATTTTTAGGGGTCGTCTTCCATGTGTTAAACCAAATCTTCAGGGACTCTGTCTCCTGTGTATACTCACAAACACATTAGTTCCTCAACCTATTTGTCTTCAATACTCCAAAATCACTAAGGGGGCACTTGATGCACTTACAAGGACGGGTCAAGAAAAAATAAATACCTACTTGTCATGGTGGACAAGTTTACTAAGTGGATCGAAGCAAAACCAGTAACTTTGGCCGGTGCAGTCCACGTACTCGAATTCATCTCGGGGGTAGTACACCGCTATGGTATCCCCCATAGTCTCATAACAGACAATGGGACAAACTTCACGGCCAAAGAAGTGAAAGCATGGTGCGCAAAAATGGGCATCAAGCTCGACTACGCATTCGTATATCACCCGCAGTCAAACGGGCAGGTAGAACGCGCCAAAGGACTAATCCTTAGTGGAATCAGGCCTAGGCTAGTTCGCTCCCTCAAGGAGGCCGGCTGCAAATGGGTAGAGGAACTTGACTCCGTTCTATGGGGTCTGCACACCACACCAAACAGATCCACCGGGTATACTCCATTTTTCATGGTGTACGGTGCCGAGGCAGTGCTCCCCTGCGATATCATACATGATGCACCTCGAGTACGCATGTACGAAGAGCAGGAGGCCGAGTTAGATTAGCAGGATGCCTTGGATGCCTTAGAAGAGGAACGCAATGTCGCTCAGGCATGATCTGCCATTTACCAGCAACAAGCTCGCCGCTACCACAGCAGGGAGGTCCGCGCAAAGGACTTCAACAAGGGAGACCTCGTCATGCGGCTTCATCTGGAGAAGCAGACACATAAGCTCTCCCCTAAGTGGGACAGGCCATTCATCATTGACCAAGTCCTCACCGGAGGCGTGTACCGAATTCGAGACCCAGAGGATGGGCGTCTAGAACCCAACCCCTGGAATGCGGCACTACTCCGACGTTTGTATGGTTGAAACACCGAGAACTACTCACCTCTGTACATACACCACCCTACTTTTCTTTTTCTCTTCTTTCCCTTTTCTCTCTTAAAAGATTTCAGAGGCATCCCTTGAAGGGCCCCGAGGAACAAAATCAATACTGCATGTTCTTTTCAAAACACGCATCATTCCACCTCTTACACACTATTGTATTTCAAGCCATAATATGCACCGATTTGACTAAAGATTTGGCCAAGCTGGGTTGCCCGGCTCCTGTGCTTGCCCCTTACGTTCCCGATCTTTCGGCTAAGAGGCAAAGGGAGCACCGGTGTGATTGTTACTCCCGGGTCATCCGGTGCAGTACCTCAGACAGACAAAGCCGAAAGCTCGCACTCTTAAACGTACAAATTGGTCGGCCATGACATAGAAATAAAGTGGAGGGGTCTCTCAAACCCCGACCAGGGGCTTCACCTCCGAGGTCACCCATCTTCAGACTTATGTGTTCGACACGGCTACTCGAGGAAAGGAACTGTTGGAAGAACTATTTTCCTCGGAAGATGTTTCTTACGTTAAAAAGTAATATAACATAACCCTCTGCCTCACTCTCGTCGCTTGCACCACATAGACGGATTGCCTCGTCTCCTGAAGCATCTGTTCCATTCACTTCGGATAGTAGTAAGTAGACACTCCTCGGTCACTGATCGAGGAGGTAGAAGCCGATGGCTGGTTGGCAGAGTTTAGATGCGCAAATTGAATAATGACGTAAAGTACTTTGATACATAGAGTCATACATTGTCATTTCATTGCACATGGTCTAACCCATCTATTAAGACATCTAGGGCGCAGTCCTTCTGCGATGACCGAGCGGCAGGCATGACACTCTCGTATACGAGACTAGTGGGTATTTCTTCCCCGTCCGGCGCCATTGGCCCTACCTTGGCTAGGTGCGCCATATCAACCTCCGTATACCGGGTTTTGACCATGGCCCAGGCCTCCCTCGCCCCTTGCCAGCAAGCAGACACCTTCCACATCTGGATCCGACACCGAGCTCGCCGCATATGTTCAGCTAGGATGGCCATGTCTTCAGGAACATGCTCCACTTCGGGCCATAACGCATTGAAAACTTCCTTCATTGATTTACGTGCACTTTCGTGCACCGCAGCTAGCTGGGTCGCCATGTCTTCGGGAACCGGACCTCGGTCTTCAAGGGATCGGCCGGACAGCGAAACTGGCAAAAAGCATGTATTAGCCTGCTAAAACATCTCGGCTAAGCCCCCAAACGCAAGTAACGATTCTTGAAATAAAAACCTACCTAAAATCGTCTCATCGGTTCGACAATTCTTGGCCTCAGTGGCAGCCAGCTGAGCTTTTAAGCTCTTGATCTCGTCAGCCTGTCGGGCATTTTCAGCCCTTAGCGCATTAACGCCATCCACCCGCTGGGTCACCACATGTTGATTGGCCTGGCATTGCGACTCCGTATAAAGCAAATCCTCGTGAGCCTGCTTAAGATCTCTTTCAAGATGACCTAGGGCTTCCGCTGCTACATCGGGTTAAGCTGTCAGACGACCTCGGTACCTAAGATTATTATTTACAAGACAAAGCACTTACCGTGCGCCTCTCGAGTGAACTTTTTCACCTATTCCACCTCGACCAAGGCAGTCTCCAACCTCCCATTTGCTTGGGAAAGGACCTCAGGTAGCTGATCATTCCTCGCCCGAGCACTCTATAAAAAAAACAACTTCTTCAGGTTGAAATCAAGCCTCGCTACAGGCATTATTGCCCATATCAAGCCTTAGGGGCTACTACCACGGTGGGCAGTATGGACAAACAGAGAAATAAGAAATCTTTGAGATAAAATGAGCTCGGGCTGGACCTTACACGCAACCCTTGCGACAAAACATTTAATGATTGATCAAATACCGCGCGGGTCGCCCCGAGGTATGTGTCCACCGAGCTGAGAGCATTGAACTCCCGATTCGAGAAGGCTAGACTCCTCAAGGAGGACTTTCGGCGCCGATAATTCACGGCACATTGGATCTCGGAAGGAGTAGTCGAGCTGGTCTCTGAGTCCTCGGGCTGGGGAACTTCTGGAGTAACTCCCGAAGAAGGACGTGCTTCGACTTCCCTGTTTGAAGCCACCGTCCCCTCGGCCCTCGCACTCGCTGCCATGGAAGAATGAAAAGACTGCTTGCGAATAATCAAAGGGTTCAGAACCCGAGATGGCATTTCTACAACATACAGTAATTACAGTCACCTGATAAATGAAGGAGCACTTTTGCTTGCCTCCGTGACCTCAGCCTGTGCTTCTTCTACTTCTTGCGGGCGGTTCCCTTGAGGAGCCGTCTCTCCACGCGAGTGTTTCGGACACCGTCCCTTCGGAGGAGAAGTCAGGTGACCAGGGGCTTGGGGACGAGGGGCTCACTTTCGAGTAGACAAAGAGGGCATTACCGATGAAGCTGTCCTCGTCCCCGGCGCGTCCGGGGTGACGGCTACCTTGGAACCGTAAAGGCACTCCATATAAAACTTCCTCCCCTCATAGATAAGGGCCAGATCCTCGTCCTCGTGAAAGAGGGGATCTTCCGCACGTTGGTGCGTTTCCGGCTCGGGCGCCGAGCTGTTTTGAGCCTCCACCCGATGCCTCCATCTCTGCTCGAAACCAATAAAAAGATCGGTCAAATGGATTGGCTATTGAAAGACAACTCGGGTAGGCAAAATAAAGCGGAAGGACTCACTATGTCGGCCGGATTCTAGTAGGACAGCCCGTCCCGGAATTGTTGTCGGGAAAAATCCTCCGCCGTTCCTTGGGAAATACCGGCCATTACTGTCCCAAAGGCCTCTTGGTCAAAGAAACTTTGCCGAATTGATCGAGAGCAGTCTTCGGTTCCATTGTATGCCAATAACGGATGAGGGCGCAGCCGGAGTGGTTGGACTCTTCGGTCTATCGCTGTGGCCATTACGTCGATTTTGGTAAGGCCCGTCCTTACCAGTTGCTTCACCTTGGCGGCTAGCTCGGTCACCTCGGCACCTTCTTCTTGGGCCATACCCTGTGGCCTCCAGCTATATCGCCTCTTCGGGGGCTCCGAAAGGAAAGGGGGAAGCCCTGGCTGAACTGAGTCTGGGAGGGGGACGTCATCTATATAGAACCACTCTGTTGGCCAGACGTTGGTATCCTCCCGAGGTGTGCCCGACGGGTATTCTGTCCCCTCGATTTGACAGACTTCAACCGCTCCAACCTTGTAAAGCCTTTCGGTGGATGAGCAAGGCACTACATAGAAATACCTCCTCCAGAGTCCAAAGTGCGCTTCACACCCAAGATGCAACTAGCATAGGGCGATGTACCCCGCAATGTGCAAAATCGAGTTGGGGGTAAGGTGTTGGAGCTGCAGCCCATAAAACTCTAGCAGGCCTCGGAGGAAAGGGTGAATTGGAAATCCTAAACCACGCAGCAGGAAGGAAACAAATCATACCCATTCATCCTTTTGAGGGGAAGGGAAATTCTCCGCGTGTACCGGCCCGTTGATGGATGTTAAACCCGGGCGGGTCGCTGTTAGATCTGAATCTGGCAGGTATCCTTGTCTGGCCAGGCGCTCCAGTTGGAGACGTGAGACGGCGCAACTGCCCCAATCACCCCTGATAGGGCCATGAGGGCGCCTCGAAGAACCTTTATCGCTCGCCATGGGAAACCCTCAAGGTTGGACATGGGAGGAAGGGGAGCGCTTGTGCGGTTTGCTTGGAAAGAGGAGTAGGGGTTTGTGATAAATCCGCACACCTGCTCGTGGATAAAAAGGGGGAATACCAACGCTTCAACGTTTCGCCATAAGTTGACCCGATTCCCCATAAGACACGGTTCTCAAATATTAGAAAGCTGAGGCATGCTACTTGTAGTCTGCGTTGGTAATTCCTCGAAGAGGAGAGGATGATGCAGTACAGTAGAGATAAGTATTTCCCTTAGTTAAGAACCAAGGTTATCAATCCAGTAGGAGAACCAAGCAAAATTCCGTTAAGCGCACCTGCACACACAAGAGCAAACACTTGCACCCAACGCAAATAAGAGGGTTGTCAATCCTCTTAGCGGTTATTTGCAAGGATTAAATCTTATCGAGGTAAATAGATAAACTAAAATACTAATTTAAATAAAAGTAAATAAATTGCAGCAAGGTATTTTTAGGTTTTTAATATGATAAAGATAGACCCGGGGGCCATAGTTTTCACTAGAGTCTTCTCTCTCGAGCGCAGAAACATACGGTGGGTAAACAAATTACTGTTGGACAATTGATAGAAAGGCAAATAATTATGACGGATTCATGGCAATGTATATAGGCATCACGTCCGAGACAAGTAGATCGACTCCTGCCTGCATCTACTACTATTACTCCACTCATCGACCGCTATCTAGCATGCATCTAGAGTATTAAGTTAATAAAAACATAGTAACGCCTTAAGCAAGATGACATGATGTAGAGAAGCAAATTCAAGCAATATGAATAAACCCATCTTTTTATCTTTAATGGCAATAATACAAATACGTGTCATGTCCCCTTCTGTCACTAGGATTGAGCACCGCAAGATTGAACCCATCACAAAGCACCTCTCCCATTGCAAGATAAATCAATCTAGTAGGACAAACCAAATCGATAGATCAGAGAGAAATACAAGGCTATATTTAATCATGCACAAAAGAGTTCAGAGAAGACTCAAATATTTCTCATGAATAATCTGATCATAAACTCACAATTCATCGGATCCCAACAAACACACCGCAAAAGAAGATTACATCGGATAGAACTCCAAGAACATCAAGGAGAACATGGTATTGAAGATCAAAGAGAGAGAAGAAGCCATCTAGTGTAGGGGAACGCGACAGAAAACAAAAAAAATTGGTACTGCGAGCACGCCCAGGATCACTATGGAGATGCATACAAGGTTTTTGATCTGATCGTTACCGACTCGTAGCGCAGCGAAAGCAGAGTCGATGAAGATCGTCGGTGCAGATCCCCATAGCTAGGATTTACAACCTCCCAACCACGAGGTTGTACTCCCTCGTATGCCCCTCGGACAGCCCTCCGGGAGGCGGTCGGACAGTCCCCCGGACAGTATCACGGACAGCCCTCTGGGAGGCACTCACAGAATCTCAGACGGTCACTCGGACAGCCCTTCGGGAGGCAAACTCGAACAGCCCCTCGGGCAAAAAGATCGAACCTACGACCTCTCTACGGGGTTGCACACATACGGTGTTAGCTATTCGGCAGGGCTTCGTCGTCCAGAACTAGTTCCCACCAGAACCCAGACAGCCTTTCGGCTCTACGAAACTATTTCGTGGGAGGGAGAGACAAAGCCAGATCATGCATGGCATTTGTTTGTGAGAGAATTTCTGATTTTGGAGAGCCCTCTCCACCTCTATTTATAGGGTGAGCAAGGGGTAGAGGCCATGGGTGAAAAGACCAAAAGGGGCTTGGATATTTCACCATGCCACATAAGGAGGGCTTGTTCTTATCCACCAAATGGTGGAAGGAAGCCCCATGGGGGGCCCCCAAAGCCATGAACGAAATTGGCTGCCCCCTTGGGGGGCCCCACCACCTTTCCATCCACCTTATCCTCTCTCCAAAAATAGGGAATTCTTCCTAGAAGAAAACCCCATTAAAACCAACCCATAAAGCGCTTTCACTATTCATGAAGACATTTTTCTGCGACCGTTAAATCCGAAAATATTTCTGTAGGTCTTAGAACATTTCCAGTTCCCACTAAAATAATTTTGGATGTGTTCCGAAACAATTCTGAATTAGTGATTTTCATCAGCGAAAATCAACCAAAGCAGTTCCGGCAGCTCCGGAACATTTCCGGGTTTTTCTTCCGGAAAAATCCCAGAAGTTCCCAGAACAATTCTGGCACCCACCAAGAATTTCCAGGCATTTGCCGAAACCATTTTGACTTAATGGTATACTCCGAAACAACTTTTCGGTTTTACTGAAACCCTTCCGGTGTTCTCTCTCCGGAACTCTTCCGTTGTCTCTGAAACTTTTCCGGTAACTTTCTCTCAGACTCCCTGTCTAGTATTCAGCAGATAGATGACCCTTAAGTGTGTGACCCTATAGGTTCGGTGAAGTATAGACATGACCGGAACAATTTCCGATCAATGATCAACATCGGAGCCGTGGACACCCATATTGACCCCCATACCCACACGAATAAATATTCGAGTGAACCTCCAGTTGCCGTGTGCTATTCCTGTTGCTTCGCGATATGTTACAAACACCCGAGGTGAGATTTATCAGCATCCCCGTGGATCAACACTTGTCCACTATGCCAGTTACCTCGTTACCGGTTTTGTTCTCTTTTCTCGTTCCTGTGTTCTGGCATCCCCGTGATCATATCACGATGTGTCTGGCCAGACGATGATGGATACCGTAACACCGAGAGGGCCCAAAGAATATCTCTCCATTGTCGGAGGAGCAAATCCTAATCTTGAGCTATCAAGTCCCTTGACATACTTTCCCATGAACCCGTAAGCTGCCGTAATAGCCACCCAGTTAGGGATGACGTTTAACAAACCCCAAAGTTCATGAATCAAGCATGAAGGAACTCTATACTCTCATGGTCTAAGGAATTATGCAAACGTTAACTTTCTCTGTGTTATTAACCATTAACTTGTGATGAATATATATATCTCATAGCATAACATCAATTCGGGTCGATTCAACACAAATGTTCTTCTAACATTGTGCCCTCAAAGTTGCCGGCATAGACATGCCCATGATTAGGAAAACGTAATCATCATGCAACACTTGAGCTAGTCTTAGAGGCTTGACTAGGAATACATTATACCATTTATTATTCCACACGTGCACATGGGTTTTCCTCAGAGCCTTCATGGATATACGGGATTGGGAACCATGGCAGTGATAGCACGGAACATGTCGGGGGGATGACCCCTGTGTAGGCAAGCGGACCCGGAGCCCCTTTTCAAAAAAATTCGGGGCAGCCCGTGCCCCTCCCCGCCGGCTGGCTGTCCGGCCGGCTTCCCAGCACGAGCAGGCTAGGTCCGGCCCCGGGCCGGGTCCGGCTGGCGACGGGTCAGCAGCCGTCCCATCGCTCCCGACAATAAGACAGGCCTCCATGACGGGAGAGCGTGGCTATAGTGCAATCTGTCTCGGGAAGGCGTGGCCACAGGGCTCCCAACCCCGCTGACTGGAGTGGCCAACGTCCGCACCAGCGCGCCGCTGTAGCCCCGTGACGCCAACCACTCCATGACGCACGAGCCTACGGACCACAGTGCCGAGCAGCCGGCGGGCCCCGCAGTCGGCGGGCCCCAGCAGCCGGCGGACCCCACAGCCGGCTCCAGACGCCGACATCCGGGTCCTGCCCGATGTAGATTTACCCATGTAACCCTGGGGGGTCGGGCTATAAGACCCCCCAGGAGGCCTCCATGCAGGGGGTCCGCTCAGTAGCAACATTCACACACTCACCCACACTCACAGGAGAGGCGGAACGGCGGCCTAGCCCATTCTTCCTCCTCCGCCCGAACAGCTCCAGGAGCACCTTTGTAACCCTTGAGCATATCATCCCATTTCGGCAGGACTAGGGGTGTTACCTCCCCAGAGGGCCCCGAACCTGGGTACGCCTTGTGTCTCCCACACACGCGTGCCAACCTCGCTTCCGGAACCCACCGGCGTCCTCACGCAACCCCTCATTTTTAGCCATCTCATGGCATCTGCCGTGATTTCACCACGACAGTTGGCGCCCACCGTGGGGCTGCTCGCGGCGTCGGCCGGAGTCAAGTTCCGGACGAGGCCCTTCGCCAGCTCCGGCGAGCGCATTACGCACGGCTTGGTCCGCGCGCCTCGCGCGGCCAACCCGGCCGGCTGTGACACTGTGCCAGGCGCGGACGCCGCCTGCCCCGCGGGCTGCCTCATCGTCCCTTTTGGCGCGCTGCGCGTCTTCGTCGTGCTCATCCCCGACGAGTACCCCAGCGAGGTACACAGTTTCACCGACTCGCCCGTCCCCGTTGGCTGCGCCGTCTCCGACGACGTCGTGGTCCTCTGTGCCCGTGCGGAGGTGCTAACCATCGGCACTAGCTCCGGCTCCTCGCGCAGCAAGGAGAAGGCCGCCACGGCTGCCGGTGCCGCTGCTGTGGCCCCGCCTCGCCGGGTCAACCCGCTTCGCGAGATGATCCGGAGCCTACAAGCCCCCATCACGCCCGACGCCGACACGGCGGCCGTAGCGGCTCAGCTCAACGAGGACCGTCAGCAACTGCTGGCCGAGGCCACGGCGCTCGCGGCAACGCGGCGCCGGCTGGAGTCCGCCCAGCGAGAGTATGACAGCGTTCACGGCTTCATGCCAGCCGCCGCTGAGCCCAGCCGGGCTGCGGAGGTGCGAATCCGAGGGGGCGCGATCAGCCACGCGCTAGGCGCAGGCCGGCCCGTCTATGACACCTCCGTCAAGAACATGCGAGCGGCACAGGCGACCATGGTGGATCTCGAGTTTCTGGAGGGCGAGGAGCTGCTGCAGCAGCAGCAGCGCATCCGCGACGTCATCACCGCAGTGAACGAACAACAGAAGCGTTTCGACCCGGCCCAGCCATCCGCCTCCGCTTCAGGAAACACCACGAACCCGGAGAGGGCCCTTCGGGGCACGCAGCAAGCGTCTTCCCCTGTCGGCAGCGCCAGCTGCTTTGGCCGGCGCCGGGTAAGCCGGAGCCGGCACAACCGCGTCACAACGGCTGGCGACGGCATTGCCGATGAGACTACCGGTAACGACCGGGTCCAACAGCCGGAGCTTCCCCCCCGCCTTGACGGCCCCGGCCGGCTTCCGCTGGCGCGGTGCCATGTGGCCCCGTCGCGAGCCGGTTGGTCCCTCGCGAGCCATACGACGAAACCGACGCGCACCACCTTATCGACCGGCTGGCGCGGTCCATGGTTCTCGAGGAGGAGAGTTCCATCGGCCCCGCCTGTTTTAGACCCCGCATCCGCGAAGAGCCCTTCCCCAAAGGTTTCACGCTGGCCCGTGACACCCCCAAGTATAGCGGTGTCTCCAAGCTGGAAGACTGGCTAACTAACTACACCACGGCTGTCGGCATAGCCGGCGGCAACAGGCGCGTGGCGGTCCGCTACGTCCCCCTCATGCTGCTCGGCTCGGCCCGGACATGGCTTAACAGCTTGAGGGCCGGCAGCGTCAATTCCTGGTTGGACTTCGAGGACGCGTTCGTACGCAACTTCACCAGCACGTACAAGCGACCGGGTCGGCCTCGCCAGCTCTCCATGTGCGTTCAGGGCCCGGGCGAGCCTCTCTGCGACTTCCTCACGCGATGGACCGAGCTGCGCAACTCCTGCGAAGGGGTCCACGAAGTGCAAGCCGCCCAGTACTTCATCGACGGGAGCCGAGACGGCACCTTGCTCAAGCACCGGCTGATGTGTGACGAGCCGGACACCCTGGTGGAGCTCATGGCGGTAGCGGACAAGTACGCCACGGCCGACTCCGCGATGCGCGTAAAGATCACGGTCGACGTGGACGGCAAGCCGGTCCCGGTCCAGTCGGCCACCCCGAAGCCGGCTCCTCGCTACAACAACCAGCAAGTGGCCGCCGTGGCGAACAGCCGGCCGAGCAAGGCGGCGTCAAGCGCCAGAGCACAGGCAAGATGGCCTGGCAGCCCAAATTCTCGTTTGAGCAGATGCTGGACGCCCCTTGCAAGCACCACAGCGGCGCGAAGCCAGCCACGCACACGCTCCGGAACTGCAGCATCACCCAGCGCCTGATGCGTGGTGATTTCCCACCACCACCACCTGGTCCCGACCCGCAGCTCCCGCCGCCTCCCCCGCCACCCCCGGCAGCCGGCGCCCTCGCCAACAACCCCTACCCGCAGCCGGACGTGGCCTACGTCGTCTTCACCAGTGAGGGTGACGACAAGCACAGCAAGCGCAAGTACCAGCACGAGGTGAACGCCGTCGTCCCCCCGGTCCCCCAGTACATGCACTGGTCCGACCGTCCTGTCAGCTGGACCCGAGAGGACCACCCGACCGTGATGCCCACGCCGGATGGATACGCGCTCATCCTCGACCCCACCTTCGTCGCTGAGAAGCGCACCTGCCACTTTTCGCGGGTGCTGATTGATGGCGGCAGCAGCATCAACATCCTCTACCGCGACACCATGGTCAAGCTCGGCATCGAGAAAAGCCAGCTGTAGCCTACCCAGATGGTGTTCCACGGCATCGTGCCAGGCACCTCGTGCTCCCCCATCGGCAAGGTGCGGCTGGACGTGCTATTCGGCACCAGCGCTCACTTTCGCCGCGAGCCGATCTGGTTCGAGGTGGTCGACCTGGCCAGCCCCTACCACGCACTTTTGGGCTGGCCCGCCCTAGCCAAGTTCATGGCGGTCCCCCACTACGCCTACCTCAAGATGAAGCTGCCGGGTCCCAAGGGCATCATCACCATCACCGGCGACTACAAGAAGTCCCTGGAGTGCGCCAAAGCCGGCTCTAAGCTGGCCGAGTCACTGGTCATCGCAGAAGAGAGGCGCCAGCTTGACCCCCTCGTCGCGCTAGGTGGCGAGCAGTCGGTCATGCCGGCTCAGCTCAAGCAACCGGCCGACGAGGGGTCCTTCAAGCCGGCTAAAGGCACGAGGAAGGTTTCGCTCGACCCGTCCAATCCCGACTCCAGCGAGTACGTTGTCGTGGGCTCCGGCCTCGATAGCAAATAGGAAGGCGAGCTCGTCGTCTTCCTCCGTGAGAATCGGGATATCTTCGCATGGTCCCCTAAAGACATGCCGGGTGTCCCGAGGAAGTTCATCGAGCACAAACTCCACGTCCGGCCGGATGCCAAGCCGGTCCGGCTGCCGCTACGCCCCTTCTCCGAGGAGAAGCGAAGAACCATCGGTGAAGAGATCGCCCAGCTGCTCAAAGCCGGGTTCATCATGCAAGTGTTCCACCCCAAGTGGCTGGCCAACCCGGTCCTCGTTCTGAAGAAGAACGGCACTTGGCGCATGTGTATCGACTACACCAGCCTGAACAAGGCCTGCCCCAAGGACCCATTTGCCCTACCCCGGATCGACCAAGTCATCGACTCCACCGCCGGCTGCGAGCTTCTGTCCTTACTAGACGCCTACTCCGGCTACCACCAGATCAAGCTGGACCAGGCGGATGCCCTCAAGACGTCCTTCATCACCCACTTCGGGGCATATTGCTACATCACCATGTCGTTCGGCTTGAAGAACGCCGGCGCCACCTTCCAACGCTGCATGCACAAGTGCCTCCTACCACAGATCGGCCGGAACGTGCACGTCTACGTCGACGACATCATAGTAAAGACCAAGCAGCACCTCACCCTCCTCGAGGATCTCAAGGAGACGTTTGCCAATCTACGCCAGTTCCAGATCAAGCTCAACCCAGAGAAATGCGTTTTTGGCGTACCGGCTGGCCAACTCCTTGGTTTCCTCATCTCGGAGCGCGGCATCGAGGCCAATCCGGAGAAGATCAAGGCCATCGAGCGCATGCACAAGCCGGCTCGGCTGCGCGATGTCCAGAAGTTCACCGGCTGCTTGGCCTCTCTCAGCCGGTTCGTTAGCCGGCTGGGGGAGAGGGCCCTGCCCCTATATCAGCTGATGAAGAAGACGATGCCGTTCGAGTGGTCCGACCAGGCGGACAAAGCTTTCCGCGACCTCAAGCGCATGCTCTCCACCACACCCGTCTTGGCCGCGCCGGCTGAGAAGGAGCTGCTCCTAATGTACATCGCGGCAACCACCCGCGTGGTCAGCGTGGTGCTGGTGGTAGAGCACCCCGAGGAAGGCAAGGCACAGCCGGTCCAGCACCCTGTGTACTACCTAAGCGAGGTCCTTTCCACCTCCAAGCAGAACTACCCCCACAACCAGAAGATGTGCTACGGCGTGTACTTGGCCGCCAAGAAGCTGAAGCAGTACTTCCAGGAGCACGTCATCACCGTGGTATGCACGGCCCCCATCGGCAAGATCATGGGATGCCGGGACGCCTCTGGCCGGATCGCCAAATGGGCCATCGAGCTAGCCGGCCACACCATCCTCCACGAGCCTCGCACCGCCATCAAGTCACAGGCGTTGGCCGATTTCCTCGACGATTGGGCGGAGACCCAGTACTTGCCACCGGCTCCCGACGCGACGCACTGGCACATGCACTTCGACGGCTCCAACAACCGGCTGTGCTACGCGCTCCAAATCCACTTCGCCGCCTCCAACAACGTCGCCGAGTATGAAGCCATTGTCCATGGCCTCCGGCTAGCCAAAGAGATCGGCATCCAGTGTATCCTCTGCTTCGGCGACTCTGACCTGGTGGTCCAGCAGGTCTCCAGCGAGTGGGACGCCAGGGACTCCAACATGGCTAGCTAGCACAACCTGGTCCAGCAGATGACCGGCAGCTTCGACGGCTGCGAGTTCCTCCACGTCCTCCGAAGCGAGAACGACGCGGCTGATACTCTCGCCAAGCTTGGCTCCAGCCGACAAGTTCTCGGCTGGGATGAACTCCCAACCGGTGTCTCCCTCGAACACTTGCGCAAGCCCTCCATCAAGTTGTGTCCGGATTCGGAGTCCATCTTCATCCCGGCCGACCCGACGGTCGCCGTTCCCGGCTCTGGGGCCGCCAGCTCTGGCTCGGGGACTGCCGCCCCGATCCCGGAGGCTGCCGCCTCCGACCCAGCCCAGGGGGCCGCCGTCCCTGTCCCGAGGGCTGCCGGCTCCGGCTCGGGGACTGCTAGCGTCAACCCGGGGACTGCCGTCTCGGCCCCGGGGGCTGCTGTCGCCAACCCAGCCCCGGGGGCTGCCGGCTCCGGCCCGCCGCCTCCCGACCCGGCCGAACCTTCGCAAGTGGCTGTCCTCACAGTGTTGGAGGCGCCGTCTTGGGCCCAACCGATCCTCACTTTCCTTGTGAGCGGCGAGCTCTCGGCGAACGAGGTCGAGGCTCAGCAGGTGCAGCGTCGGGCCTCCGCCTACAGCATCATCAACCATGAGCTCGTCAACCGCAGCACAACCGGTGTCTTCCAGCGCTGCGTCGAGACGGCCAGGGGCCTCGAGATCTTGCTTGACATCCACCAGGGCGAGTGCGGGCATCACGCTGCCTCCCGGTCTCTGGTGGCCAAAGCATTCCGCCACGGTTTCTACTGGCCAACCGCCCTGAAAGACGCCGAGGAGCTGGTCCTCAAATGCAAGGGCTGCCAACACTTCAAGGCTCAGAGCCACCAGCCAGCTGCGGCTCTCCAGACCATCCCCATCGCGTGGCCCTTTGCCGTCTGGGGTCTCGACATGGTGGGACCCTTCAAAACCGCTCGAGGCGGCATGACGCACCTTTTGGTGGCCGTCGACAAGTTCACCAAGTGGATCGAGGCAAGGCCGATCAAGAAACTTGACGGTCCCATAGCCGTCAAGTTCGTCAAAGACATCGCTATCCGCTACGGCGTTCCCAACAGCATCATCACCGATAACGGCACCAACTTCGCCAAAGGCGCGCTGGCGCGCTACTGCTCCGTATCCGGCATCCGGCTTGACCTAGCCTCCGTCGCACATCCCCAGTCCAACGGCCAGGCGGAGCGGGCGAACGGCCTCATCTTGGCCGGCATCAAGCCGCGAGTCGTCGAGCCGCTCGTGCAATCACTCGGCAACTGGATCGACGAGCTGTCGGCCGCCCTGTGGAGTCTCCGGACCATCCCCAACCGCTCAACCGGCTTCACCCCATTCTTCCTCGTCTACGGGGCCGAGGCTGTCATCCCCACGGATCTCGAGTTCGACTCGCCTCGGGTCACCCTGTATACGGAAGTGGAAGCCGAAGTAGCACGACAAGATGGCGTCGACCTGCTAGAGGAGGCGCGCCTGCTGGCCCTCAGCCGGTCGGCCATCTACCAACAGAACCTGTGCCACTACCACAGCAAGAAGATCAAGCCCCTCGCTTTCCGCGAGGGCGACCTCGTACTCCGGCTGATCCAACGAACAGCCAGCCAGCACAAGTTATCCTCCCCATGGGAGGGCCCCTTCATCATCAACAAGGCCCTGCGCAACAACGCGTACTACCTCATCGACGCGCAAAAGCAAAACAAGCGCAAGAGAGACGCCTCCGGCGAAGAGACAGAACGCCCCTGGAACGCGGAGCTCCTCCGTCCGTTTTACAGTTGAAACATGTATGTATGTATCACTACCCCTTTTTGAACTTAATAAAAGCAGCAGGTCCCCCGAACGACACTCGGGGGCTACCTTTTCATCTCTATCGAGTTCTTGTGCACTTTACCGCATTCGCCTCCCTCCCGCCGGGTCGGCACGGCCGGCTCGGGGGCTCGGGGGCTCGCCGGCTAGCTCGCGCCCCGCTCTTCTGAACCCGGCCAATAACGTGCGCCCCGCTAAAAGCCCCCTCTCTGCCATAAGCCACAGACCGGCTCCTGACTGTTCAAGGCTGGCAAGAGCCAAAGGCTACAAGCATCCTCACGTGAAAATGGCTAAGTACGAACGCCCAGCTCGGCCAACCCGGCTCTCTCCCTCTCCATTTTACTCTTCGCCGCATAGACCGGCTGCGCCCCAGCCGGCTTCGCCGCATGCAGCCAGCCGGCCTAGTGGGCATTTCGCTCGCGCTCAAATCCTAACGCCTAAGTACTGCTCGCTCCCTTTCGAGTCCGGCTCCCCGTCCCAGCTACAGACCAGCTCCCGGCTGTCCGGCTGGCCGGGAGGAGTTCGAAAAGGGGAGGGGACTAGAAAACGGCTAAGGGAAAAGAGCAAGGGCGAAACCGCCAGGCGGCAAGCACACGCATACAAGGAAACAAACATGCATCTATATACAGCAAGGCCCATGGCCAGTAGTTCATTACATCAACTTACACCCCCAGTGGGTGGACCCGCCGGCTAACAAAAGTTTCAAGTTTAAGAAAAAACAAAGATACAGGAAAGCTAAAAACGCCCTAGGTGGCGGCCTCGTCGGCATCGCTCTGCGCCAGCTCCTCCGTGGCGGCGGTGTCGTCCAAGTCGGCGGCGGCGTCATCCGCGCCGGCTCCGGTCTCGGCCGAGCTACCCTCCAGGTCCTCGAGCGCCAGACCGAAGTCGTCGGCGGGGAGCTCCGCGCCGTCCGGCACCCGCTCCATCACGAACTCGCCGTGTGGAGTGAACGACGCGATGTCGCTGGCCCGCACGGCAATCGGCGTCGCTCGCTCCGCCCCGGCCCTCCGCGCTTGCAGTCGGTCCAGGCGGATGCCCGGGTACCAGGACACCACGAGCCCAAGCGCCATCTCCGCGCCGGCTCGGGCCGCGGAGGTCCTCCATGCGCTAAGACACGCCGTGCCGGCTTCTAGCCAACGCGCCAGCCGGCTCACGGTGGTCGGCACCACCGCACCCGGCCAGAGGGCGGCCACCGTCGACAAACCGGCTTTGAAAATCCGGTTCATGTCGTGCTCCACCGCCTCCAAGCGGGCCTTGGCGGCCACGGTGATCTCCGCCACCGACCAGGCAGCATACTCCTCGATGGTAGCCCCCGCTGCCATCTGCTCTCGCTGGTTGGCGTTCACCGCCTCCTCGGCCGGCTCTTGGGTCTCGGGGAAGACCCCTGGAAAAGAAGGGGAAGAAGATCAATCAAAAGGCCGAAGGGCCGAAAACAGAAAGAAACAAAGACGCAAGCAAGTAGAAACACTTATGCGTAAGGAGCTTGTCGATGTACAGCGCCTCCTGCAGCGCCTCCCGCTCCCTCGCCGCCAGTGCGCTGGCGCTGCGGTCGCGGTCCGCCTTGAGCTGGGCGACCTCCTCGGCAGCCTTCTTCGCCTCCTCCTCCCGCCGCACCGCCGCCTGGCGACGCTCCTCGGCGAGCCGGTCTAGCTCGGCCTTGTGGGCCGCGGCGGCCTCGTCCCTCTCCCGGACTGTCCGGGCCGCCTCCTCCTGTAGCCGGTTGCGCTCCGCGACCGCCTGGTCATGGAGCTGGCCGGCTTCCACCACCTGGCGCCGGAGCCCCTCCATCTCTGCCGGGTCGACGGCGGTGGCTGCGCGTCTAGATTCGGATCCCGGTCAGAAGCCGGACGAAAAAGCAAAATACAAAGCAAAGGAGATCCGACCCGGCTGCTGCACAACCGGCCCGGATCTTGGGGGCTACACCCAGTGGGAGCGCTGGCGCGCCCCCACTGAAGAAATGCAAGAAAAAGCTTGAAGAAATACCTCTGGCCTGGCGAAGCTCCTCCTCCTTGGCTGCCAGCTAATCCCTGGCCATGCGATACCGGCCCAGGAGGCAGTTGTACGCCACCACCCGCTGGTCGTAGATGGACTGCAAGGAAAGAAAAGTCAGCACACAGACGCCTGAGAAGGCCCGACCCGCCTGCTGCGCAGCCGGCCCGGGCCTCGGGGGCTACACCCAGTGGGTGCGCTGACGCGACCCCACTGGAAAGCGACCAAGCCGGTCAAGAAAAGCAAAGAAGAAATGAGACGCAAGAAAGCACGAAGGGCAGGCGAACTTACCGCGAAGGTCTGCTCCAGCTGCTGCAGCCGGCCACTCTCCGCCTGGGCGAAGCTCTGCCACTGGCCGCGGTGGTTGGCGATCTGCAGCCGCAGGGAGTCCACCGCCACGTCCAGTTCGCTCTGGGGGGCACCGCTCGTCGCCTCGCTGGAGCTCGCCGCCCAGGCCCGCTGCGGTTGAACCGCGGACCCGACGCTGGTTTCGCTGCCGGCCAGCCTCAACTCGAGGCTGCGCTCCGCGGTCCGCGGCTCCGTAGTCACCAGGGCGCGAGAGCTCCCTAGCGTGGCCTCCGTCCTCGGGGACGGCGCTCCTCCTTTGCCTGGCGCGGCCTCCGGCTCACGGTCCCCTCCATCTCCGCCTCCGGCCCCGTCGGCCAGGTCGACAGCTGGCGGCACCTCCGGGTCGGTTGTCGGGTCAGCTTCCAGCTCGTGGTCGCCGGATTCACCGCGACCGGCTGCTTCCTCGGTTGCCGCATGGGCATCCGCCTCCGCCCGGCGGGCTGGGTCGTGCACCGACATGGAGCGATGCTCCGCAACTGGCGACGACGGTGGCGACCACGCCGTCCATTCCGGCCACGCGGACTACTCCGCGACCCTCCGCCGCCTCGCCGTGATCTCGGCCGCGGCGTCGCCCCATACCTTGGCCGACGCCTCGGCCATCTCCTGCTCGGCCTCGGCCCGCGCCCTCTAGGCATCCCTCTCGGCATCCTCCAGGGTGGTGCCGGACTGGCGGGCCGCGAGCACCTCCTCGGCGGTCTCCGTCGCCTCGGGCCCCTCCGCGCCGCCCTGGTCCCTCCGTCGGTCGGCTTCCTCGGTGGCTGCCGCTGCCGCGGCCGCCTCTGTCAGCTCGAGCGCTCTCCTGGACGGTGCGCGAGGAAGGTGAAGAAGAAGAAAAGAGAACAAAACAACAGTAGCAGCAGCAAATAAGGCAACAACCTAACAAGAAATGCAAGAAAAAACCTACCCGATGACCACGGGAACCGCCCGCGTCGGGCCCGTCGGCGGTGCCATCCGGCGCGCCTTCTTGACGGACCTCTTCATGGCGCCCGGCTGCGTCGTGGCGGGGCGCTTCGCAGCTGGCCGTGTCTCGACCGGCCGCTTCCCGTGCGGCCGGCTTGGGCCCGCCGACTCCCCGGTCGCCCTCCTCTGCCGCCCCCTGGGGGTGGCCCCGTCGCTCGCCTCCGCGTCCTGCGGAGCTGCATCGCCCGCCCCATCCTCGTCATCTTCGTCATCATCCGGCCACTCGTGCAAAACATCTGGGATTAAAGACTTACCGGCTTGATCGGAGACGCCGGCTTTCGTGTCCGTGAGGCGCTCCTCGCCGCCTTCGGCTCCCGCGTCGCCGTCTCCCTCGTCCTCCAGGTCCGAGTCATCCCGGTCCGGCTGCAGGACCATGGGATTCGGGCCATCATACACTAGCTGGCTCGGGAAGTGCTGCAGCCGGCCCAGGGCGTCAGGGCGCATGAGGAGGGCGGACGCCGCGAAGAAAGAGGACCAGAGACTCACCGATGGCGCCGGGGCACTCCGGCTGTATGGCTCCTTGCCGAATCGCCACTCCTTCACCTTGAGCCCGGCGGCAGAGACGTCGTTCACGCGCTGGGTGATCTCGGTCGGCGTCAGCTCCTTCGTCGACAGCCGGCAGGGGTCGTGCCGGCCGCTCATGTCATAGATCCGGTGCGGGCGCCGCTGCAGCGGTAGCACCCGGCGGCCGATGAAGGCGGCGATGAGGTCCACAGCGGTGAGCCCCTCGCGGTCCGTCATCTCCTTGACCCGGCGGCAGACGCCCAAGATCTCCGCGGACGGGTTCTTCGGGTTGTGCCCCCAGTTTAGCTTCTCGACCGGCGGCACGTCGACGAAGGGGGGGAGGTTGATGCGGTCGTTGGCCGGGTCGACATTCCTCACATAGAAGAAGGACTTCTGCCACTTCTTGGCGGAGTCCTCGAGCGGCATCTTCAGAAAGGGGCCCGACGTCCGGGTAACCGGCACGACCGCCCCGCACTCGCACATGACGCCGGCAACTGCTCCTTGCTGCTTCAGATAGAACATGTGGCACCACAACTCCACGTACGGGAGGAGGCCGACGTAGCCCTCGCACAGCGTCGCGAAGCCGGCAAGCTGCAAAATGCCGTTCGGCCCCAGGTGATGCGGCTGGAGGCCGAAGTATGTGAGGAAACGCCTAAAGAAGACGCTCGTAGGAAGCCCAAGCCCGTGGAGGAAGTGTCGTGGTTGCAACTCTCATAGTAGTGTATAGGGGTACGGATGAGAGGGCAGAGCCTAGCTACGGCGCAGGTGTTACACTCGGATTTACGAGTTCAGGCCCCTCAGCGGTCGAGGTAACAGCCCTACGTCTCGGTGCTCTGGAGCTTGATTACTTGAGTGTATGTGTTACAATGGATTGCGAACCCTTGGAATGGAGCTGGGGGTGGCTTATATAGTGTCCGCCAGCCCTCCCATGAATGCCGCCATTACCAGGGGTTAAAGAGGGGGGTTTAAGGGCGCCAGGTAACGGGCGCATTGATTACAATTAACGAGGATGGACGCACATTCTGACAGTTGCGCTCCCAGAGTCTCCTGGTCTTCCTGGTCGAGTGACTGTCAGGTACTCCGAGTGGGACTCCGTGGTCGAGTGAACTGCTTCCTCTCGAGTGATTCATTGTCTTCCGAGTGAACGTCAGGTTGTAGAACTGCTGACTGCTGATCTGGCCCTGGGGCCCCGTATAAAGCACGTGGCATCTTAGGGTAGGGTCTGTAGGTCAGGCCTGTTACCCTATCCCTAGTATATGTCCTCGTCATTAGCCCCCGAATCGGTCGAGGTTAGGCGGGTCGAGTCAAGGTGAATTCCCAGGCGAGTCGAGCGCTACAGGGGCGCTCTAGAACTCATGGTGGTCGTTCGACGCCCTTGTCTTCATGCGGCTCCTTGACGGATTCTGGACCATATGACGTCCGAGTGAAAGTCTTCATCCGAATGAAACAAGTAGTCACCATCCGAGTGAAACGAGTAGTCTCCATCCAAGTGAAATGAGTAGTCTCCATCCGAGCGATGGAACAGGTCCGAGCGTTTATGGAATGTCTTTAAAGGCGAGCAATCGGATCACTGGGTTCCAGATCTTGCGGGATTTGAAATCAGAAATGAGCGCGCGAACGGTTGCAGCGCGGTGAGTGAGGAAAGTGGGGCGTGACACCTCGATTTTTGCCCCGCTTTCCCCCACGTACCGCTGGATCTCCGATGGCACGATTTGAGCAGATCTGCGGGCCCATGAATCAGCGGCGCGGATTGGGGAGTGGAGTGGGCGGCAATATAAAGAGCCACCACGTCGGAGAGAAAGAGAGAAACAGATCCCCCCTTCCTCGTCCCCTCTAGTCCTCCAATCTACGCTCCCGCACCCCCCTCTACACAAACCCACTCCGGCGTCGGAGTACTCCACGGCGATGGCGAAGGACCGGATGGCGAAGCTCGAGCGGGCCAAGAAGGCGGCGAAGGGGAAGAAAGCGACGAGCTCCCGCGCCGCTCCACCACGGGGATGGATCTAGGGAGATTGGCTCCCACCGACCACCACTGCAGAAGACGTCGACGGGCTCATCATCGACGGACTGGTGCGGGAAGGTAGCTGGAGGCTGCTGGAGGAGGGGGAAATCGAGCCTGCGCCGTGGTCGGGGGAATGCATGCTCCTCGTCACCCATGTCGAAAGAGGTTTCTCCATGCCGCCCCATCACTTTCTCCGCGGTTTTCTAAACTTTTTTGGCGCTCAGCTCCACCACCTCCCCCCGGATGCTGTAGCGTATCTCGCCGCGTTTGTTTCCTTGTGTGAAAATTTCTTGGGTTGCCCGCCGCATTGGGGGTTATTCAAGCATATCTTCACATGCCGTTCTCAGTCGGTCAAAAAGGCCAACCCCGAGGGGGAGAGAACCCATGTGACCCAGCTGTGCGGCGCCCTGGGCATTCAGATGCGGGGTAGGAGCGCTTTTCCCACGATGACCTTTCCTGACTCGGTTAGGGGTTGGCAGTCGACTTGGTTTTACTGCAACGATGTCCCTTGTGTTGGCTCGTTGACTGGTCTCCCCCCTTATACATCTGAGAGGGTCAATGTGCCTCCATCGCTGACGGTGGACAAGGAGGAGAGGACCGACGTGGGGATCTTGGTAACTGCGGTAGTCAGCCTGGTCCAGGGCGGGTTGACGGGTCTGGATTTGCTGGAAGTCTTCCTCAGTTAGCGAATCCAGCCGCTGCAGGAGCAAGCTCACCCGATGTGGCAGTATACTGGCGCTGACGACTCGACTCGAATGCACCCGGAGGACATCGACGGGAAGACCGTGGCAGAGTGGCTCAAGAGTATCATCGGAGCGCGTGACAATCCACGAGGGTCGAGACAAATCCCGCCCTATGACGCCAATAACCAACCGTTGGAGGTATGGCACGCATTTCCGAGTGAATTACTTATGCACAAATTATCCGAGTGAACTGATTGAACTGACTGTTCATGCTCTTCATGTCTTGCAGGAGTTCCAGAAGATGCTTTCGCCTATGCCGAATGGTGAACACCTCGCCGGGGACTTGGAAAGTGAACATGGCAGTGCTGAGGACAGTTATGTGGAAGATAGCTTGGATGAAAGCGACGAATCGGGAGGGAGTTACGAGGACGAGTCTTCCCAGTCTCCAGAGTTGCGCTCCGAGCTCCGCTCTAAACAGACTCACGATCCGAGTGTCGACTCGGGGAATGCGGCGGCTCCGAGTGCGAAGGCTCCGAAGCGCACTCGAACATCAACACCGGAGCCGACGGAGAAAACCGCCAAGCAGCTCAAGATTGCTTCCCCCAAGCCTCGGAAGGCTCTGCCGAGGATCAAGGTCACCGTGCCCGTCGTCTCAACGTAAGTGCCACGCATTTCTTTTCTGTCTTCGTCAACTTTCGGGATTCTTCTGACCGAGCGAATCTTATGAACCAGTGCTGCGACCTTGTCTCGCATGTAGATTGATGGGGACCGCACTGAAGCCGAGTCGGCAGACGCTGCCACTTCTCGAAAAGGTAACAATGACTTCATTTTTACTTCGACTTGTCATTCGACTGAACTGTCTTCATCTGATTGAATTGTGTACCACGACTGATTGTGTCGAGTGAACGTAGCGCTTGCAGAGGTCATCCATGTCGGGGACGACGATGAAGAGCCGCCGTGGAAGGACACCGAGACGGGAACCGCAGCTCCGACTACTTCTCAGACCACCACACGGAAGACGCCGCCGAGCGAAGCGCCTCAAGTTCCCCCTGCACCTGTTGTGACCGTGCCTCTGGGATAGGGTTCTTCTCAGGCTAGAGCTGGTTCTGTCGCGACTCCGCCGACTGCTCTGGTTTCGGTTCTGACTCCTCCCGTCAATATCTTCAGTCTGTACAAGGTGCCGGAGGATCAAACTAGAGCCAGCAAGGAGGCAATGATCCAGGCGGAGCTGATGACCCAATGACTCAAGGAGATGTGCGCAGCTGGCAAGCTGGCATACGATGCCAGTGCTGCCCTCCAGGAGAACGTTCGAGTAAGTACCCTTGTAAGTTGATCTCCAAGTCATTTTTCTTCAGTAGGAATTTCAGTCGGAAAATATCCGGTACACCCACTGGTTTTTTTTGTGGTTGGCCGTCACTCGGATCGGGCGGACCGTTCCGAGTGGATACCGCTCCAGTGGGGGCACGCTGAGTGCACCCACTGGGTGTAGTCCCCGAGACTGCCGTCGACTGTGGGCAGTCGGCGGGAGTCTTAGAACTTTTGTTTGTTTTTTTATGTTTGGCGATCACTCGGATCGGGCAGACCGTTCCGAGTGGATACCGTTCCAGCGGGGGCACGCTGAGTGCACCCACTGGGTGTAGTCCCCAAGACTGCCGTCGACTGCAGGCAGTCGGCGAGAGTCTTAGAACTTTTGTTTTTTTTTTGTTTTGTTTGGCCATCACTCGGACTGGGCGGACCGTTCCGAGTGGATACCATTCCAGTGGGGGCACGCTAAGTGCACCCACTGGGTGTAGTCCCCGAGACTGCCGTCGACTGCAGGCAGTCGGCGGAAGTCTTAGAACTTAGAAATTGCTTTAGAGGGTACTTCAGGATCTGATACTGGTCAAGCTTGTTCCTCCCTGACCAAGGGTACTTCAGGATCTGGTATTGGTCAAGCTTGTTCCTTCCAGGAGTGCTAATCTCTGAGCACTCGAAACATTCCTTAACATTAACCGATCTGTTCTCCCTTGTATTTCAGAAAACTTTTGAGCTTGGGACTCAGTACATGGCACTGGAGAAGGAGACGGTCCAGCTCCGACTAGATTTGGAGGTGGAGAGGAGGAACACAGTGCGCGCTCAAGCAGAGCTCAAGACCATGGGAGGTAAGCTTTAATTACTGAGCGCTCTGCTTTCATCTCTTTCCATTCTTTGAACCGAGTGACTTCACTTGAACAGATGTGCGTAGTGAAAACCATCGACTCCAAGTGCGGCTCAAAACCTCTGTTTCTTTAGAAACTATGAAGCAGGCACTCAAGAACAAAGACAACGAGTTGGCGGGGGCACAAAAGGTGGCAAAGGAGAAGACCAAGGCCGCCGAAGAGAAATTGGCTTCACTCGAGAAGCTTGAAGGAGAGAACGCATCACTGAAGGCCGCCGTCAAAGAGGCGAAGAAGGAAGTGGCTGAGCTCAAGAAGCAGAAGGCCGAGTGGGACAGCAAGCTCAAGGCCCAGGCGGAAGTCTACGAGCAAGAGAAGAAGACTCTGAACGAGAAGATCACCTAGCTGATCGAGAAGAAGAATGCTCTGGAAAGGTACATAGAAGAGTTCACGGAGGAAATGTACACCAAGCTTGCAGGTAACCTGTAACACCCGAGTGAACTTTTATCCGAGTGAACTTCATGCCTGCTGATCTTCAACTCTCCTCTTTTCTTGTCCACAGAGTACTGCCTAGACTTCGAGCTGGAAACTGATAGAATCGAGAGGAATCTGGATCCTTCCAGGTCACTCGTCATCGACAAGGCTGCTCTAGGTGTCTTGCAGGTCGAATCTCGCATTGAAGACGTCCAAGGGTACATCATCCGCCTGCGGGGTGCACTCGGGAGAATCGACAAGGAGCTATGGCCTGAAGACACCCTCGACACCGATCTGGAAGCGATGATGACTCGCCTTAACGATATTCCCAGCCAAGTGCAAGCGTGGAAGAAGTCGGCTGCTCAATGCGGGGCCGACGTGGCGCTCTCTCTCGTCCGAGTGCACTGCAAGGATGCCAAGGAAGAGAAGCTGAAGTCTCTCCAAGTCGCCAATACGAAGAAACTCAAGTTTGAAGACTTAATGGAGACGTTCATAGAGGCTGCCACTCGGATTGCAGACGGCATAGACTTGGACGCCTTCGTCGAGCCAGCTAGACCTACTGGGGCGTGAGAAAAAACTTTAAGTCCTACCCATTATCCTCGGTATGCCGAGTGGAACTGTATTTGTTAAACTCTTCCGGGCTTCGGGACCGCGTACTCGTGTTTGCTTTTGAACTGCTTAAGTTATCTGAATGCTTTCTTTCGAGTCTTTGGAGTGGGTTTTAACTTAGGTGAAAGCTGGTTCGCAGCTAAGCCTCTGAGTGAGAGGGATTCTCTTCACTCGGAGTACCGTTTTAACTTGGGCGAAAGCTGGTTTGCAGCCAAGTCCCCGAGTGAGAGGGGTGCTCGTCACTTGGAGTAGGTTTTTAACTTGGGCGAAAGCTGGTTCGCAGCCAAGCCCCCGAGTGAGAGGGATGCTCTTCACTCGGAGGAGTGTTTTAACTTGGGGGAAAGCTGGTTCGCAGCCAAGCCTCCGAGTGAGAGGGACGCTCTTCACTCGGAGTAGGTTTCTAACTTGGGCGAAAGCTGGTTCGCAGCCAAGCCTTTGAGTGAGAGGGACGCTCTTCACTTGAAGCAGTGTTCTAACTTTGGCGAAAGCTAGTTCGCAGCCAAGCCCCCGAGTGAGAGGGACGCTCTTCACTCGGAGTAGGTTTTTAACTTGGGCGAAAGCTGGTTCGCAGCCAAGCCCCCGAGTGAGAGGGATGCTCTTCACTCGGAGGAGTGTTTTAACTCGGGCGAAAGCTGGTTCGCAGCCAAGCCTTCGAGTGAGAGGGACGCTCTTCACTCGGAGTAGGTTCCTAACTTGGGCGAAAGCTGGTTCGCAGCCGAGCCTCCGAGTGAGAGGGACGCTCTTCACTCGAAGCAGTGTTATAACTTGGGTGAAAGCTGGTTCGCAGCCAAGCCCCCGAGTGAGAGGGACGCTCTTCACTCAGAGTAGGTTTTAACTTGGGCGAAAGCTGGTTCGTAGCCAAGCCCTCGAGTGAGAGGGACGCTCTTCACTCGAAGCAGGTTTTAACTTGGGCGAAAGCTGGTTCGCAGCCAAGCCCCCGAGTGAGAGGGACGCTCTTCAATCGGAGTAGGTTTTAACTTGGGCAAAAGCTGGTTCGCAGCCAAGCCCCCGAGTGAGAGGGATGCTCTTCACTCAGAGTAGGTTTTTAACTTGGGCGAAAGCTGGTTCGCAGCCAAGCCCCCTAGTGAGAGGGATGCTCTTCACTCGGAGTAGGTTTTTAACTTAGGCAAAAACTGGTTTGCAGCTAAGTTGAAGGGCGTACACCCACTGGGGGTTGTAAGCCAAAGAATGTGTACGAGTGAACTCAATGTGGAACTGGAAAAGTCATGCTTTTATTCATCAAACATCACTCGAGTACTTTTATTACATCTCAACATCAAGTATAAAAATGTCGAAGCAAGTCTGCATTCCAAGCGCGGGGCTCGTCTGCTTGCTTCAGAAGGTTGTACAGGTGATATGCTCCGTTGTGCAGAACCTTTGAAATGACAAAAGGACCTTCCCACATAGGAGCAAGCTTGTGAGGTCACTGCTGATCCACTCGGAGCACAAGATCTCCTTCCTGAAAAGTCTGACTTCTGACGTGTCTGCAATGAAAACGTCATAGATCTTGCTGATAGGTGGCCGAACGGATAAGAGCCATCTCTCTCTCCTCCTCCAGGAGATCATCTGAGTCTTGTCGCGCCTGCTCTGCTTCAGCTTCGGAGTATAGTTCCACTCGGGGCGAATTGTGGAGCAGGTCACTCGGCAAGACGGCTTCAGCTCCGTACACCATGAAGAAGGGAGTGCGATTGGTAGACCGATTGGGGGTAGTCCTCAGGCCCCATAGAACTGACGGTAACTCGGTGACCCAGGCTCCGGCTTGCTGCTCCAAATCGCACATGAGTCGAGGCTTTAACCCCTGAAGGATCAGTCCGTTTGCTCTCTCAGCTTGTCATTCGACTGCGGGTGCGCCACAGATGCATAGTCGACTCGAGTGCCTTGGGCGGCACAGAACGCCCTGAACTCTTCCGAGTCGAAGTTTGAGCCATTGTTAGTGATAATGCTGTGGGGCATGCCATATCTGAAGACTATCTCCTTCATAAACTTGATCGATGTACGAGAGTCTAGCTTCTTGAAAGGTTTGGCTTCGATCCACTTAGTGAACTTATCGACTGCAACCAGCAAGTGGGTGAATCCACTCGCCCCGTCTGGAGGGGTCCCACCATGTCGAGTCCCTAGACTGCAAATGGCCAAACAAGTGGAATCGTCTTCAGAGCAGACGCAGGCTTGTGCGATAAGTTTGCATAGAACTGGCACCCGGCGCAGTGTTGGACTATCTCCTGCGCAGCTTCATTGGCACGTGGCCAGAAGAAGCCGGCTCGGTAAGCTTTAGCCACGATCGTCCAAGAGGACGCGTGGTGTCCACAAGTTCCCGAGTGAATCTCCTCCAAGATCAATCGACCTTCCTCTGGAGAGATGCAGCGCTGAGTCACACCGGTGACGCTCTTTCTGTATAACTGATCGCTCATCACTGTAAAAGCCTTTGACCTGCGAACAATCTGGCGGGCTTCGGCTTCATCTTCTGGAAATTTCCGTCTAAGCAGGTACGCGATGTAAGGCACTGTCCACTCGAGCGTGATTGCTAGGATCTCCATGACCAAATCAATGACTGCCGGGACCTCGACTTCAGTCGGATCGGACGGACCGACCACTTGCGAGGGCTCTTCAGTGAAGGGATCTTCTTTCACCGTTGGGGAATGCAGATGCTCAAGGAACACATTACTGGGTATAGGTTTCCGAGTGGACCCAATTTTTGCCAGATCATCTGCCGCTTGATTCTTGGCTCGGGGAATGTGGTGGAGCTCCAGTCCCTCGAATTTCTTCTCCAACTTTCTCACTGCATTGCAATATCCTATCATAGCAGGGCTCCTGATGTCCCATTCCTTCATCACTTGATTCACAACCAGATCTGAGTCTCCGTAAACCATCAGGCGTCGGACGCCGAGTGAGATGGCCATACGTAGACCATAAAGGAGCGCTTCGTACTCGGCCTCATTGTTGGAGGAATCAAAGGGGATCTACAGAACATAACTGAGTCGATTGCCTTTTGGAGACACCAACACAACTCCGGCTCTAGAACCATTCAGCATCTTGGAGCCATCAAAGAACATGGTCCAGTGTTCCGGGTGACTCTGAGTCGGCTGCTGCTGTTCAGTCCATTCGGCTAAGAAATCAGCTAATGCTTGGGACTTGATCGCCTTTTTTGCCTCGAACTTGATGTCCAGGGGCAGGAGCTCGATAGCCCACTTCGCCACTCGACCAGTCGCATCCCGATTGTTCATGATCTCAGACAGCGGGGCATCGCTGACGACTGACACGGTGTGCTCTTGGAAGTAGTGGGCTACCTTCTTCGCGGTCAGGTAAATGCCGTAGACGAGCTTCTGGTAATGAGGATATATCTGCTTGGACGGAGTCAGGACTTCAGAAATGTAATAGACTGGGCGCTGAACGTTGTAGGTTTTGCCCTGTTCTTCTCGCTCGACTGTGAGGACAGTGCTGACAACTTGACCAGTGGCCGCAATGTACAAGAGCAATGGCTCGTTGCCGTTCGGAGCGGCCAGCACCGGCTGGGTGGAAAGCAGGGCTTTGAGCTGAACAAACGCTGCTTGTGCTTCAGCAGTCCACTCGAATGAATCAGACTTCTTCATCAATCGGTAAAGGGCAGTGCCTTTTCACCGAGGCGGGAGATGAATCGGCTCAGAGCCGCAAGACAACCTGTGAGCTTTTGCACATCATGAAGCCGTTCTGGACGTTTCATTCATATAATTGCACCGATCTTCTCGGGTTTCGCATCTATCCCTCGTTCGGAAACGAGGAATCCGAGTAACTTGCCCCCAGGCACCCCAAATGTGCACTTTGCTGGATTCAGCTTAATATCGTACTTCCACAAATTTGCGAAAGTTTCGGCTAAGTCAGCCAGCAGGTCGGAACCTTTTCTGGACTTGACCACGATATCATCCATGTAGGCCTCGATGTTCCGACTGATCTGTTTTTGCAAACACTTCTGCACCATACGCATGAAAGTGGCACCATCATTTTTAAGACCGAATGGCATGGTGATATAGAAGAAACACCCGAATGGGGTGATAAAAGCTGTTTTTATTTCATCTGGCCCATACAGTCGGATCTGGTGGTACTCGGAGTATGCATCCAGAAAAGACAATCGCTCACAACCCGCAGTGGAATCTACGATTTGATCTATGCGGGGGAGCGGGAAGTGATCCTTGGGGCAGACCCGATTGATGTGCTTGAAATCTATGCACATTTGGAGAGACTTATCCTTCTTAGGGACCATGACGACGTTGGCGAGCCAATCGGAGTGGTACACCTCATGGATTAACTCGGTTGCCAGGAGCCGAGCAACTTTTTCACCAATGGCCTTCCTCTTCTGTGTAGCAGATCGATGGAGATGCTCCTTCACAGGATTTGCCTTCGGGTCGACTCGCAAACGGTGCTCAGCCAGCTCCCTGGGTACACCCGGCATGTCAGATGGTTTCCATGCGAAGATGTCCCAGTTCTCACGGAGGAACTGGATGAGCGCTTCTTCCTATTTGCTGTCGAGTGTTGTCGAGATGTTGGTGGGCGTTGCATTGGGGTCCTCCGGATGGATGTACACAGGCTTCGTCTCGCCAGCCGACTAGAACGCAGACTCTACAGCTGGTTTCTTGGAGCGTAGCAGATCACTCGGATTGGCGTTTTTCTTGTATTCTTCCAGCTCCACCATAGCCATTTGCTCATCAACGATCTTGGACCCCTGCTGCAAACATTCTTCCGTGTGTTGTCGATTGCTAGTGACTGTGATCACTCCTTTGGGGCCGGGCATCTTCAGCTTAAGATACACATAACATGGGCGGGCCATGAAACGTGCGTAGGCTAGCCGACCAAGGATGGCATGATAGGTGCTGCAGAAGTCGACCACTTCA
Organism: Elymus sibiricus; assembly: GCA_039707655.1. Taxonomy (NCBI): domain Eukaryota; kingdom Viridiplantae; phylum Streptophyta; class Magnoliopsida; order Poales; family Poaceae; genus Elymus; species Elymus sibiricus. Next base: position 206,198,939 of record CM077668.1, read on the forward strand.
AAGGTTAGCCTTTCCTTACTGAAATTCTTGTCGTCTCCAAAGACTACATCCAGGGCAATCTGCCCGAGTGACTTTGCCTTCTTGCCGGGGATCACTCCGTGGAACTGCATACTGCTTTCACTGAGACGGGACATCGGGATGCCCATCGCCTTTAGGGTGTCAGTGTAGAGTATGTTCAGCCCACTTCCACCGTCCATGAGAACCTTGCGCAATCGGATGCCTCTCACGACTGGATCGACCACCAGGGCCTGCCGCCCAGTGGTGGCAATGTAGGCCGGATGGTCCGACTGATCAAAGGTGATCGGAGTCTTCGACCAGTTCAGAAACTTCGTTGTCGCTGGCATGGCCATGTTCACTTCTCGGTTGATAACCTTCAACCGACTCTTGCTCTCTACATCTGCAAAGATCATCAGGGTCGCGTTGACACTAGGAAAAACTTCATCTTTGTCTCCATCATCAGCATCTTCTTGGCTCTTCTCACTCGACGGGCCCTCTCGGAACTGCTGTATCAACAACCTGCACTGCCGAGTGGTATGCTTAGGCAATATCAGATTGCCCTCCTCATCCTTCCTGGTGTGAATGTGGCATGGAAAATCAAGGACGTCCTGGCCCGACTGATCTCTCTTTTTCTTCGAGATCCACTTTTCCTTGGTCTTCCCCTTGTTCTTGGCTTGACCGGCCAGTGCGGCGGCCTCGGCCTAAGCCGAACCTTCAGCCTTGCACTTCGGCTTCCGACTAGGATTATTGTTGTCGGGGTTGGGCTCACTGGTTTTCCCCTTACCGTTATGGAGACGGTCTTCCTCTTCTCCATTGGCGTACCGAGTGGCGATCTCCATCATTCGGCTCATGGTCAAAGATCCTGACCGACCAAAATTTCAGGATGAGCTCCCTGTATCTAACTCCTGCCATAAAGGCGCAGACGGCTTGGTGCTCCGTGACGTTCTCAACCACATGATGCAAGGTCGTCCACTGCTGAATGTACTCCCTCAAGGTTTCATTCGGCTTCTGCACACAATGCTGTAACTCAGTCAGACCGGTCGGGCGTTTGCACGTGCCCTCGAATGTTATGATGAACACTCGGGCCAAGTCTTCCCAGTAGTAGATGCTGGCCGGAGTGAGTTGGTTGAGCCAGGCTCGGGCGGACCCTTCCAGCATCAATGGCAAATGCTTCATAGCCACATAGTAATTTCCTCCTCCAATCTGCACAGCCACTCAGTAATCTTCTAACCAAGTTTCTGGCTAGGACTCGCCGGTGAACTTACTTACTCCCGCGGCCAACCTGAAGTTGGGCGGGATCTCCGCGGCCCTGATCGCTCTGCTGAAACACTCGGGCCCAGAGATGAAGTTTCCACTTCCACTCGTATGATCTCTGTCCCAATTTCCTCTAAGAGCTCTGCCTCTGTCGACCAAGTTCTAAGCGAGTACGGATCTCGCGTTCAACTGTGGATCGCGGAGGTCGACTGATTCTCTCTGGCGATAACCGTCACCATAGCGGGGAGGGCTGGCCCTTCGATCATTGTCGTAAGGACGCCTGGCGTCGTACGGCCGGGGCACGTACGAACCATCCCGCGGAGGGGGCGACTGCATACGACGATGATCATCTTGACGCCGCGGAGGCGTATTCCGACTGCGACCCTGCGCCGAGTACTGGTCTCGGTGGGGGTCACGGTCATTTCGCCGCGGAGGCGAGTGTCTATTTCTCCTCGGGGACACCAGGCTGTGAGCCGACTGGACAATGTCAGCCCTGACGGATCTGCTATGAATCATGTTGCGTGACTGGGACACTGCTGACTTCTGCTCTTCAGCCTCCTTGAGCAAGGCCCGGATCTGCCGAAGACCCTCTCCCACCTCGGATCGGGATGGCTCAATGGAATCCGCTATCCGAGTGGCCGCCGCCAAATTCTGAACGGGAGTGCAGAATACCTGGAAGTTCTACTGCTGGTCACTCGAAAACAACTGCCGCTGTCGTCGACTGGAACTGGGCTGATGCTGTCTGCGTGCGCGATCGTCGAGTGATTTCTGGAGCGCCTCCAGACGACTGCGCTCAGCCAAGTTGGCCTGGCGCGCGGCCTCCAAATCCTGAGCCTCAGAGGTCGTCCCAACGATGGGTGTCTGGAGGGTCTGCTCGTTCCTGCGCTGCTGTTCCTCTCTCTGCTGCCGAGTGAGAGGTCAAGGATAGTACTCGTCGTCGTGATGGTCCCCGCTGCCGCCAAGATCAGCGTGCGACGGGTTGCCGGTCTCTGCGCTGCCGCGGCTGTATCCAGGTGGACTGGGCGGGGAATCGGCCATCAACACCTCTGCAGCGGGATTGCTGCTCTCACACTCGGACAGGCTTTCCGAGTGCTCATGCAAAGAGGCGAACAAATCGAAGACGGGCTCATCGGGCTCGATTGCCGCGATCTGCGGGGCCGTGAATTAAAGGGCCACCGCGTGCTTGATCCACCGCTGAAGCCGTGAGCGCCCGGAGCGCTTGCAACGACGGCTGGTGGAGAGCGAAGGCGTCGACTGGTACGGATTTGACGGTTGTCAGACAAGGACGCCAAAGGCACTCGCGCGGAAGTGCACTGCGCCGTGGACGGGCAACGCCTCAACATCCAGCGGGGCTTCCTGGAGCCATGCCGAATTGTCGGTGATGAAGATGAGGACGCCGAAACGGATCTCGCTGCCCAAAGTCAGTCCGCCGCCGGAAACCATGGTGATGATGGGAGAACTGCAACTACGCCAGAAGTCGCTAGACGCCTGCCCCACGGTGGGCGCCAACTGTCGTGGGTGCAAGTCTGACAGTAGTGTATAGGGGTACGGATGAGAGGGCAGAGCCTAGCTACGGCGCAGGTGTTACACTCGGATTTACGAGTTCAGGCCCCTCAGCGGTGGAGGTAACAGCCCTACGTCTCGGTGCTCTGGAGCTTGATTACTTGAGTGTATGTGTTACAATGGATTGTGAACCCTTGGAATGGAGCTGGGGGGTATCTTATATAGTGTCCGCCAGCCCTCCCATGAATGCCGCCATTACCAGGGGTTAAAGAGGGGGGTTTAAGGGCGCCAGGTAACGGGCGCATTGATTACAATTAACGAGGATGGACGCACGTTCTGACCGTTGCGCTCCCAGAGTCTCCTAGTCTTCCTGGTCGAGTGACTGTCAGGTACTCCGAGTGGGACTCCGTGGTCGAGTGAACTCCTTCCTCCCGAGTGATTCATTGTCTTCCGAGTGAACGTCAGGTTGTAGAACTGCTGACTGCTGATCTGGCCCTGGGGCCCCGTATAAAGCACGTGGCATCTTAGGGTAGGGTTTGTAGGTCAAGCCTGTTACCCTATCCCTAGTATATGTCCTCGTCAGGAAGTGGGTATAGAACACCACCACTTCGCCGTTCCGCGGCGCCGGTGCCATCTCCTCGTCGGGCGCGCGCACCTCCACCTGCTCCGCCGGCGGCAGCCGCCGCGTGCGGCGCAGGTACTTGATGTCGTCAGCGGTGACCACTGACCCCTCCCAAGAACCCTTCGGCGGCGCCAACGGCGAGAGCAGGAGGGGCGCGGTTGAAGAAGAGAGAATGGCGGCGGTGAAGTGGGGAGAGAATGGCCGCTCGAGGGTCGCAGCACGGCGTGGTGGCAGCTCGAGCGGACGAGGGCGTGTGGCGGCGGTGTGCGCGAGAAGGAATGTGGGGAGGTGGAGACGAAGCAACGGGCGGGGGCAAGGGAGCGAATGCCACGGCCTCTCCCCCTCCCTTCCCATTTAAAGGCCACGATAGAACGTGGGGGAGTGGAATCGTCTGCGCCCACGATCCCCACTCCCCCGCGATGCACGGGCGCATTAAGACGTGCCCTAACTGCCCCGAGAACTTCAACAGGCACACGCAGCTGCAGTAAATCCCGCGCGCGGGCCGAGGCCGTGGCCTGGTAGGACCCAGCCCACCGTGACGTCCCATCGCACGCGTGGCCTGGCAGGCCTCATCGGGCGTTGGGCTACACGTGGTGGGGCTTCGTCAGGCGACTGGCGTGCTCCCCCGTACCGGCTGAACCAGTCGGCCAAACTGTTCGGGCTCCGGCACGGCTAAGTGCCTCGACCCGGCTCCCGGCAGCCGGCGAACGGTGGCCTCAAGTCGGCACCTCCTCGCCACGCAGCCGCACTCCTTCAGGGAGGGGATAAGCTGCAAAGCCTCCCCCGCTTGGAGCCGGCGAGCCTTTACAGCTTCGGGGACTACTGTCGGGGGGATGACCCCCGGGTAGGCAAGCGGACCCGGAGCCCCTTTTCAAAAAACTTCGGGGCAGCCCGTGCCCCTCCCCGCCGGCTGGCCGTCCGGCCGGCTTCCCAGCACGAGCCGGCTGGGCCCGGCCCCAGGCCGGGTCCGGCTTCCCGCTAGCCGGCTGGCGACGGGTCAGCGGCCGTCCCATCGCTCCCGACAACAAGACAACCCTCCACGACGGGAGAGCATGGCTACAGTGCAATCCGTCTCCGGAAGGCGCGGCCACAGGGCTGCCAACCCCGCTGATCGGAGTGGCCAACGTCAGCACCAGTGCACCGCTGTAGCCCCGTGACGCCAACCACTCCATAACGCATGAGGCGATGGACCACAGTGCCGAGCAGCCGGTGGTCCCCCACAGCCGGCGGGGCCCAGCAGCCGGGGGACCCCACAGCCGGCTCCAGACGCCAACATCCAGGTCCCGCCCGATGTAGATTTACCCATGTAACCCTGGGGGGTCGGGCTATAAGACCCCCCAGGAGACCTCCATGCAGGGGGGTTCCGCTCAGTAGCAACATTCACACACTCACCCACACTCACAGGAGAGGCGGAACGGTGGCCTAGCCCCTTCTTCCTCCTTTGCCCGAACAGCTCCAGGAGCACCTTTGTAGCCCTTGAGCATATCATCCCATTTTGGCAGGACTAGGGGTGTTACCTCCCCAGAGGGCCCCGAACCTGGGTACGACTTGCGTCTCCCGCACGCGCGTGCCAACCTCACTTCCGGAACCCACCGGCGTCCTCACGCAGCCCCCCATTTTTAGCCATCTCATGGCATCTACCGTGATTTCACCACGACAGAACATAAACTTAATTATGAACATGGGGATAAATAATAACATTTATTATTACCTCTAGGGCATATCTCCTATAGACTCCCACTTGCACTAGAGTCAATAATCTAGTCAATGCAAATGCACTTTACACCTATGGCATACCGGTGTAAAATATGCTTCGCTTGTGGTATAGTCTTTGTCCGACAGAACTGACAACTTCAGGTCCATGTGTATCTTTGCATATCCTTGTGTTTTCACGCTGTGTGGACTTGGCTTTGTATATATGTGAATCACTGGTCGAACCTTGATTCCTTAGACTGAGCTATGGAGCAACTATCTTCAATAGTGTTCCATTGACCAAAGCCATCTTGGAACCATACTAAGTTCATGAATGAACTATATGATTCATCATCTTCTTTGTCGCTTCCAAAGCGTTAACATACTTAGCCTTTGTTATAGAATTCGCCACAGTATCCTGTTTGGAACAATTTCCAACTACCGTGCCACCATATCGTGTATTACACAAAACCCTTAACTTAAATCGAAAATCGCTTGGAGCATTGATGAAGACTGTATCGATGTAACTACTTACAACGAGCACTTCATAATATCTGCTTGCGAGAAAACATGTCGTCAGTGCTACTTTAGTACTTAACGACATTTTTCACTGTTGTCCCATGATCAGTACTTTGATCACTTTGCTATCTATACTCGCAACAGCTTGGGAGTATCGGACATATCTGGTTGTTTTACATACCATGGAATACATGATTAATCCAAACACAAAAGTGTGTGGAATCTCCATCATGTATTTTGCTCATCAGTGTTTAAGGACACCGAGTCTTGCAAAACTCTTTCCATGTGACTTCGACAAGAATCACTCCTTGGCGTTCTAATGCTAAACTGTTTTAGCATCTTGTCAATATGTATTTTTGGCTTAGCCTATTAGGCAATTCTATCTCCGTAGATAATTATGCCTAATGTCAAGGCTACCTAGCCCAAGCACTTCATGGAAAAACTATTTTCAATGAAGTCCTAATTCGTGTCAAGAAATTTATGTTATTTCCAATCAACAATGTGTCAAGCACACAAGGTTTTTAGAAATATTATTATGCTCCCACTTACTTTCTTGTAACCACAAGCATCTTTGTTATCCATTGATGATATCAAACACTTTTGCCTATTTCATAAAAAACGAAGATTCCAACTCCTTTTTGCTCTCTTCTGTCCATCGCTGGAACTCTAAAGTTTGCATACTCACTAGCATCCTCTGGATTGACAAAACACCTTGGACTGTATCACATGCAAGTCCTAGGTAGCATTTCCATCTCATGGAAATCCTTTTGGTATCCATGTATCATATCTCATGATTGAAATATGTATCAATTGCTAGTTTAACCCGAACCGACTTTAAGCATCGCTACGGAGAGACAATCTCGCCGTAGTTAATTCCTTGAATTTGTTATAAGCAACAAATCGAGCTTTATGGATAAAACATTTTTATCCGTATCAGTTTATAGTTCCATTAATATTCATTAGACTTTAAGTCTTCTGAAGAGTTTATCAAGATCTAATCTTGAATAATTTATATGGATACTATCTCGGATTATATTGGTATTTTGCCAATTCCAGAGTCAGTGCCCATCAACGCTTCCTTGTGTATCGTAGGTATACTTTTGTCCAACAACAATATCTCATATGCGCACCTGAGAGCTTTGCACGAGTTTTGCCTACGTGGTTCAGCTGCAAGTTCGACCGAAGTCCATACATCTCATGTAGAGGCTTCCGTATCAGTCACAGTAGGAAACTCTGGAATCACTTCCAAGGTCTCTTTCCTTTGACCCGATGACGAAGATACTGTTATCTCATCGAGTTGCACTATCCTCTCACTCACCTTTTTGCAAGAACCATTTTCTTCAAAATCATACCGCTTTTTGTGGCAAACATTTTTGTCTCGGTATAGTGATGGAGGAATACCCAATTACTTGGGATAACCTACAATGTAGCACTTGTCTGATTTGGAATAGGTTTGTAAACATTTTACACAATCCCCATATTCCAAATGTTAAGAAAATATATAACATGGTTGGGTGTACCATACCATGGCGTCATTTCAACAGATCTGATGGCGCTCTTTTCAGTGTAAAAGCCGCAGTCTCTAAAGCATTACTTTAAAAGGGATAATGGCAAATTGATTTATGTCATCTTTGATCTTACCATGTCATAAATGGTTTGATTACATCTTCATGGACATTCCACTCACAGTGGTGTTCCGAGAGGTGTAAGTTATGAAACTCTTTTCACAACTCATCAGACATTCGCTAAACTTGTAACTCAAATATTCCTTTCCGCAATCTAATTGCAGAAACACAATTTTCTTGTTACAATAATTTCTACTTCATATTGAAAACTTTTGAATGATTTCAAAAAGATCCAGACTTATGTCTCATCAAGTAAATATCCATATATCTACTTGAGTCATTTCTGAAGATAGACAAATCCATTGCTAGCAATAACCTTTATTGGACTACACACATCATAATGTATGATCACCAATAAGTTCGTTGCTCATTCCTTATGGCTTGTGAACGGTATTTCAGTCACTTCACTTTTCGGATGAAAGTTGCAAGTGTCAGATGATTCATAATCAAATGACTTCAAAATCCATCATTATGGAATTTCTCCATGCGGGTTTCTCCAATGTGACCAAATGCAGTGCCATACATATGTGGTATTCTTTTTGTCTTGCGATATTTAGCGTCAGTGTTATGGATGTATCATATCATTGTCAATGTTCATAACATACATTCCATCCATGATGGAAGCATGGCCCTTATGTTTATTCATAACACCGAACAACAATTGTTCTATCATGAACAACCTCCTTGCAACAAACATTATGCAATGGGCTAGAGTGTATAAAACTCTAAAATGAATTATGAAAATAAATACAGAGGTAATACACCGATGGAAGGTATAGTAACCTTTACTATGTTCCCAGCGCGTATCTCAGCCTCATTTTCAACTAGTCTTTTGGGCCATGATAGTTCTTGTATCGAGTTGCAAGAGAATGCAATCGAATGGGTATTCCTGTGATCAACTTCCAATCACAATACCCAAGAATCAGTGATTAACATGTTTAATAATAATTCCCAAGAATTATATCTTTGACCAGCCTACTATACATCAATAACTTGTATGACATTCATACATGAGCTGGGCATTCTAGTCTTCACTCATTTCGCCTTTATACTTCTAACAGTTTAACTTTCAGTATTTCTCCTACTCTCAGAAGAAGCACCCAACTTTAAGAGTGGCGTTAGCCCCGGACTTCCTAGGCGTGTTAGTCATACTAACACCCTTTGGACATTTCCTTTCTCTTTAAGTTGTTGTTTTATTCACCTTCATTTACATGACAGGCGTTCTTCTGGATCCCTCTCTTACCAGTCAAATGCCTAGTAAACACTTTACTAATACTTTGTAAACAAACATTGCTTTGGATATCTCATATCTTTTAGCCTTTGTCTGTATCTGAAAACAATTTTCAGTTCCATGAATATCACGTAACTATCCCAAACTTTTGAAGTTCAGGTTTTATGGAAACAAACATATTGCACTTGACTGTAATGGAATTTTAGCTTTTTGGATCAAAGGACGAGAGTCTCATCATCCATAGCATTAGCGGGAGAATACCGAAAACATGCGATAGGACAAAATCCTTCTCGGCACTCTAGAGGACAATCCTCATATTATGTTACCAACCGTAAAGTTTTAACCAGATAAATAACAGCTTATTCAATTTTAATAGGGAAGGTGGAAACACGAGCCAATATTCTATAACTATTATGCAAATCACACTTAGACAGTGTTCATAATTAATTGCACTGAGAATTAAACAAGTTAATTCTACAGTGCACTCCCACTCAAATCAATATCTCTCATAATTGATTGTGAGTGATTAAAGATCCGCATTTCAATTCAACGCCATTGACGGGTTCATCACCGATGACGTGAATTTCAATCGGTAGGCCAACTTGCTAATCACATCTCTATGTGACTCTTGTCCATCTTTCGATGCGCGTGTTTCGAGCTTAGGACTGTCCTGCCTGAATGTTAAGACAACCAAGTGATCACGCAGTGAGGTCTGACCTTCACCCGCCTTACACCTCTCTAATCGTCCGTGCTCATGTGTACATGGCGCACCCCGAAAAGATACGTGTTGTAGACGGTGCTACACTTGGGAGAACACTAACTACTTGATATTTTTAAGTGGGAGATCACCCTAATAAAAGCGACTACCACGCAATCAAAAAAGGGTGCATCATAAGGGATAAACATCTCAGGCAATTCATAATAGCATGATATGGTATAGCCCTTTCTGACGGAGAAGTCTTTCATTTCTTCGTCTTCGGCATTTGCTTCGGTGTTCACCTTCGCGAAAATTGCCACCACCTTGTCGATGCACCAGATAATATTGCTATCTCTATAGCTAATAAAATAAGTGCATTACATAAGGTTGACACACAGGTCTTTTAAAGTGACAATCATATGGCTCCAGCCATCATGCCGAATCATGACACGCAGGTCATGTTAATTTACATTATATAGTCATCTCATACATAATCAAATTAAATATGAAGACTATACCACATCTCATGCACATCTCATGTCATTCTGCAAAACCAAGTTAGACGCCTCTAATCGGTTTATGCAAAATTTTATTTTACATGGCTTCTAAGGTTTTGACTTAAACCACAGCTACCAATGTTTATCATCAAGTATTATTATTCAAGTAGCTAGATTAACTTTGCGGGGTGTATGAAACATGAGATAATAAAATCTCGAGCCCCATACTGAACTTCGTCATACGCATGACCCCCGTGCAGATCATATCTGCATTGCCCTTTTGTCTGCGAAATTTCATCTTTCTTTTAACTATGGTGGAATTCAATGAACTGTTAGCACTTCGTTGATCAATCAGGACCGCGGATTGCCAGAACTTTGAAACTCCACCATGCCGTTATCAAGATCAGAAATACGCAAATTTCAAGGAAGCAACAAGAACATCGGGTAACAGATTTCATCTGCTATCAGCCTAAATAATTTTCAGCAATAGATCTCATCTACTACAAAATTATATTATGTAATACCCATACATCCCTATGTATTATAGATCGTAACTTGCATCTACGCATAGCACGGCTCATGATGCCACTTTAGGGGAACGCAAGAGAAAACAAAAAAATTCGGTACTGCGAGCACGCCCAGGATCACTATGGAGATGCATACAAGGTTTTTGATCTGATCGTTACCGACTCGTAGCGCAACTGAAGCAGAGTCGATGAAGATCGTCGGTGCAGATCCCCATAGCTAGGATTTACAACCTCCCAACCATGAGGATGTACTCCCTCGTCTGCCCCTCGGACAGCCCTCCGGGAGGCGGTCGGACAGTCCCCTGGACGGTATCACGGACAGCCCTTCGGGAGGCACTCATAGAATCTCGGACGGTATCACGGACAACCCTTCGGGAGGCACTCACAAAATCTCGGACGGTCACTCGGACAGCCCTTCGGGAGGCAAACTCGAACAGCCCCTCGGGCAAAAAGATCGAACCTACGACCTTTCTATGGGGTTGCACACATACGGTGTCAGCTATGCGGCAGGGCTTCGCCGTCCAGAACTAGTTCCCACCGGAACCCAGACAGCCTTTCGGCTCTACGAAACTATTCTATGGGAGGAAGAGAGAAAGCCAGATCATGCATGGCATTTGTTTGTGAGAGAATTTCTGATTTTGGAGAGCCCTCTCCACCTCTATTTATAGGGTGAGCAAGGGGTAGAGGCCATGGGTGAAAAGACCAAAAGGGGCTTGGATACTTCACCATGACACATAAGGAGGGCTTGTTCTTATCCACCAAATGGTGGAAGGAAGCCCCATGGGGGGGCCCCCCAAGCCATGAACGAAATTGGCTGCCCCCTTGGGGGGCCCCACCACCTTTCCATCCACCTTATCCTCTATCCAAAAATAGGGAATTCTTCCTAGAAGAAAACCCCATTAAAACCAACCCATAAAGTGCTTTTCACTATTCATGAAGACATTTTTACGCGACCGTTAAATCCGAAAATATTTCTGTAGGTCTTAGAACATTTCCAGTACCCACTAAAATAATTTGGATGCATTCCGAAACAATTCCGTATTAGTGATTTTCATCAGCGAAAAGCAACCAAAGCGGTTCCGGCAGCTCCGGAACATTTCCGGTTTTTTCTTCCGGAAAAATCCTAGAAGTTCTCAGAACAATTCTGGCACCCTCCAAGAATATCCAGGCGTGTGCCGAAACCATTTTGACTTAATGGTATACTCCGAAACAACTTTCCGGTTTTACCGAAACCCTTCTGGTGTTCTCTCTCCGAAACTCTTCCGTTGTCTTCGAAACTTTTCCGGTGACTTTCTCTCAGACTCCCTGTCTAGTATTCAGCAGATAGATGACCCTTAAGTGTGTGACCCTATAGGTTCGGTGAAGTATAGACATGACCGGAACACTTTCCGATCAATGATCAACATCGGAGCTGTGGACACCCATATTGACCCCCATACCCACACGAATAAATATTCGAGTGAACCTCCAGTTGCCATGTGCTATTCATGTTGCTTCACGATATGTTACAAACACCCGAGGTGAGATTTATCGGCATCCCCGTGGATCAACACTTGTCCACTATGCCAGTTACCTCGTTACCTGTTTGTTTCTCTTTTCTCGTTCCCGTGTTCCGGCATCCCCGTGATCATATCACGCTGTGTCTGGCCAGACGATGATGGATACCGTAACACCGAGAGGGCCCAAAGAATATCTCTCCATCGTCGAAGGAGCAAATCCCAATCTTGAGCTATCAAGTCCCTTGACATACTTTCCCATGAACCCGTAAGACGCCGTAATAGCCACCCAGTTACAGATGACGTTTAACAAACCCCAAAGTTCATGAATCAAGCATGAAGGAACTCGATACTCTCATGGTCTGAGGAATTATGCAAACGTTAACTTTCTCTGTGTTATTAACCATTAAATTGTGACGAATGTATCTCATAGCATAACATTAATTCGGGTCGATTCAACACAAATGTTCTTCTAACATTGTGCCCTCAAAGTTGCCGGCATAGACATGCCCATGATTAGGAAAACGTAATCATCATGCTACACTGAGCTAGTCTTAGAGGCTTGACTAGGAATACATTTTACCGTTTATTATTCCACCCGAGCACATGGGTTTTCCTCAGGGCCTTTATGGATATACGGGCTCGGGAATCATGGAAGTTATAGCACGGAACATAAACTTAATTATGAACATGGGGATAAATAATAACATTTATTATTGCCTCTAGGGCATATCTCCTACATCTAGCTACTAGCTATGGACCCGTAGGTCTATGGTAAACTACTCACACATCATCGGAAGGGCAGCAAGGTTGATGTAGAAGCCCTCCGTGATCGATTCCCCCTCCGACAGAGTACCGGAAAAGGCCTCCAGATGGGACCGCAGAAGAACAGAGGCTTGCAGCAGCGGAAAGGTTTTCTCTTCTGGCTCCCTGATGGTTTCCGAATATTTGTGAATTTATAGGAGTGGAATTAGGTCAAACGGAGTCACGTGGGCCCCTGGGGTCACGCCCTGCTGCCTTGTGGAGGCTTCGCGAACCTTCTGGCCTCCTCTCCAAGTCTCTAGGGTCCATTTTGTCCAGAAAAAAATCTCCAAAAAGTTTCAAGGCATTTGGACTTCGTTTGGTACTGATTCTCTAAAAAGCCAAAAACAAGCAGAAAACAGCAACTGGCACTGGGCACTAGGTTAATAGGTTAGTCCCAAAAAATGATACATAATTGCATATAAAAACATCCAAGATTGATACTATAATAGCATGGAACAATCAAAAATTATAGATACGTTGGAGACGTATCAAGCATCCCCAAGCTTAATTCCTGCTCGTCCTCGAGTAGGTAAATGATAAAAATAGAATTTTTGATGTGGAATGCTACCTATCATGTTTCATCATGTAATCTTTCTCTTACGGTATGAATAATAAGATCCAAATGATTCAAAGCAATAGTCTATAATTTGATATAAAGACATCAATACTCAGGCATACTAACAAACAATCATGTCTTTCAAAATAAAAATGCTAAAGAACGTTATCCCAACAAAATCATACAATCCTGTCATGCTCCATCTTCTTCACACAAAGTATTTATCATGCACTACCCCGATGACAAGCCGAGCAATTGGTTCATACTTTTTAACGCGCTTCAGCTTTTTCAACTCCCACTCAATACATGAGCACAAGCCATGGATATAGCACTATGGGTGGAATAGAGTGTGGTGGTAGAGGTGAATAAGAGAAGTCAAAAATAAGAAGATAGTCTCACATCGACGAGGCTAATCAACGGGCTATGGAGATGCCCATCAATTGATGTCAATGCAAGGAGTAGGGATTGCCATGCAACGGATGCACTAAGAGCTATAAGTGTATGAAAGCTCAACATGAAAACTAAATGGGTGTGCATCCAACTTGCTTGCTCATGAAGACCTCGGGCATTTGAGGAAGCCCGTCATCGGAATATACAAGCCAAGTTCTATAATGAAAAATTCCCACTAGTATATGAAAGTGACAAAATAGGAGACTCTCTATATGCAAAACATGGTGCTACTCTGAAGCACAAGTGTGGAAAAAGGATAGTAACATTGCCCCTTCTCTCTTTTTCTCTCATTTTTTTTCATGGCTCTTTTTCGCCTCTTTTTTTTTATTTCTTTAGAACGGTCTCATGGACCTCATCCCCACTTTTTCGAGGACTCATTAGTCTCCACCATTCTTTCCTCACTGGGACAATGCTCTAATAATGATGATCATCACACTTCTATTTACTTACAACTCAACATTACAACTCGATACTAGAACAAAAATATGACTCTATATGAATGCCTCTGGAAGTGTACCAGGATGTGCAATGATGCTAGCGTAACATGTATAAAAATGATGAACGGTGGCTGAGCCACAAATACTATGTCAGCTATATGATCATGCAAAGCAATATGACAATGATGATGTATGTCATAAAAACGGAACGATGGAAGTTGCATGGCAATATATCTCGGAATGGCTATGGAAATGCCATGATAGGTAGGTATGGTGGCTGTTTTGAGGAAGATATAAGGAGGCTTATGTGTGATAGAGCGTATCATATCACGGGGTTTGGATGCACCGGCGAAGTTTGCACCAACTCTCGATGTGAGAAAGGGCAATGCACGGTACCGAAGAGGCTAGCAAATTGCGGAAGGGTGAGAGTGCGTATAATCCATGGACTCACATTAGTCATAAAGAACTCACATACTTATTGCGAAAGTTTATTAGCCCTCGAAGCAAAGTACTACTACGCATGCCCCTAGAGGGATAGGTTGGTAGGACAAGGTCCATCGCTCGTCCCCGACCACCACTCATACGGTAGACAATCAATAATAAATCATGCTCCAACTTCTTAGCATAACGACAGATCATACGTGCATGCTTCAGGAATCACAAACCTTAACACAATTATTCTTACTAAACCACAATCATCTACTAGTACCTCCCCCATATTACCATCTTAATATCGCAAAACTATTGCAAGGAATCAAATTTATCATATTCAGTAATCTACATGAAAGTTTTTATTATATCCCCCTTGAATACCTATCATGTCAGGACCAAATTCATAACCCGTGCATATTACCATTGCTATCATGAGACTCTCAAAAAGATATAAGTGAAGCATGAGAGTGCAACTATTTCTTTAAAATATAACCACCGCCGTGCTCTAAAAGATATAAGTGAAGCACTAGAGCAACTGTCTAGCTCAAAAGATATAAGTGAAGCACATAGAGTATTCTAACAAATCACGAATAATGTGTGTCCCTCTCAAAAAGGCGTGTTCAACAAAGATGATTGTGACAAACTAAAAATCAAACAAAAGCAAACAAACAATATCACAAGACGCTCCAAGTAAAACACATATCATGTGACGAATAAAAATATAGCTCCAACTGAGTTACCGATAGATTGTAGACGAAAGAGGGGATGCCTTCCGGGGCATCCCCAAGCTTAGACGCTTGATTCTTCCTTGAATATTACCTTGGGGTGCCTTGGGCATCCCCAAGCTTAGGCTCTTGCCGCTCCTTATTCCTTTATCCATCGTAGTCTCACCCAAAACTTGAAAACTTGAGCACACAAAACTCAACAGAAACCTCGTGAGATCCATTAGTATAACAAACAAATCTTTAACTTTAGGTACTGTGGTAAATTGATTCATATTTAATATTGGCATAATTCTACTGTACTCCAATTTCTCCATGACTCATACCCCCGATATGATCCATAGATACATCAAAATAAGCGAACTATGCAACAAAAACATAATCTGTCTAAAACAGAAGAGTCTGTAAGATCTATTTAAAAGTCATACTTCTGTAACTCCAAAAATTCTGAAAAATTAGGACAACGTAAACAATTCATATACCAATACTGTGTAAAAAAATCAGATTTTTCTGACGCTCCAGTACAGAAGTAAAATTTCAGCACTGGACACAAAACTTTCTGTTTTCCAAACAACATCAATTATACTATCGTCAATATCACCCCAAAGGAATTACTTGGCACAAACACTAATTAAAAGATAAAAACACAATCATAACAGAGTCTATAATTGTGTAAACACTCAAAAACAGATGGTAAAAGCAAAAAATTATTTTATTCATTGGGTTGCCTCCCAACAAGCGCTATTGTTTTAAGCCCCTAGCTAGGCATAATGCATAGTTTCAAGTGTTGTCATCCTTCAAGTTAATTCCATAAGTGGCCCTCATAATGGATTCATAAGGTGTTTTAATTATTTTTCTAGGGAACTGTTCCATCCCTTTATTTAGTGGAAATTGAAATCTTATATTACCTTCTTTCATATCAATAATAGCACCAATTGTTTGAAAAAAAAGCCTACCAAGTATTATGGGGCAAGAAGGATTGCATTCAATGTCAAGAACAATAAAGTCCACGGGCACATAATTTCTATTTGCAAGAATAAGCACATCATTTATTCTACTCAATGGCTTTTTAATAGTGGAATCCGCAAGATGCAAATTAAGGAAACAAGGATCCATGTCGGTGAGACCTAGCACATCACACAAAGACTTTGGTATAGTGGAAACGCTGGCACCAAGATCACAAAGAGCATTATATTCATAATCTTTAATTTTGACTTTAATAGTAGGTTCCCATTCATCTTGTAATTTTCTAGGAATTGATACTTCCAACTCAAGTTTTTCTTCACACTACTGGAAACAGAGAATTTGCCCGAAAGCAGACGGCAAAGAAAATAACCTAACGTATCTAACGGCCGCCCCCGCCCCCGGCAGACGGCAAAGTGGAAATGAAGCAACGCATGCCACGGTTCGATCCCACGGATCGATGACTTGGCACACACCCACCCACGACCCACACAGCCCCGGGCCCCACCCACGATGCACACACACCCACGCCCAACCCACGCACACACACACCCACGTTGGATCCCATCTCTCTCGTCTTCCTCGATCCCCTTTCTCCACCCCACGCCGCCGCCAGATTACGGCGATCCCAGCGAGGAGGCCCCAGCGGCGTCGAGCTGCTGCTGCTGCGGGCACAGCGACGTGCTGGGGAGGAGCTACGTCGGGATGCTGCTCCTGCGCCGAGCTACTGCTGCTGCGGGCACGACAACGAGCCGGGGAGCAGCTGCGTCAGGCTGCTGCTACAGCGTCGAGCTGCTGCTGCTGCGGGCGCGGCGTCTCTCCTTTCCCCAAATCAACGGAAGCTCCTCTTTCTCTGGCCTAAGTATTCATGATTTTTGTGCTATGTACAACAGTAATGTAGTACAGGTTCAGATCATCCATGAATTGGTAGTTATTGGTCATATTTAGTTGCATTTTGGTCAGTCCGGTTGTGGCTATGGAGCACTTCTTTTGGTCATGTGCTAGATCTGTCATGTAGGAGTATTTGGCAATGGATATTTGCTCATACAGAATTTTGATAATCAACTAGGAATTACAATTAGAATCAAAGCAATGCTACTTGTACTCCTTTCATGAAAAAAAAAGCTACTCGTACTGAATTTTTTGTGCATTGTACTGTTAGCTAGTAATCTCGTGCACATGTGTTTCCTTAGCTATTTTTCCGTTTCTTCAGTTAGCAGACTAGTTCAGACTTTGTTTTTTTTCAATTCCATAGTTGTAGCTCGGGAGGGTGTTGATGCGCGCCGCAATGCCAGGTCGTGGGATGGCATGATCAGAACGGATCGTGGCGCGCGCAGCACTCCACCTCTTCCGTTATTTCTGTTGTAAGCTGAATAAAAGGAGAAAGAATAGACAGAAAAGCTGCGCAAGTTTGGCAGCACAAAAAACTTCTCTGAACTTTGTCTTCCACCTGACGAGAGTGTGTGTTGAGCGACAGAGAAAGGAGAGGATCGACTGACATGTACCGTGTATAGGTAAGTGTAGTATCTTGCTCTTAAAACTTCTTTGTGAGTATTCTGAAAAGACGAACCGCCAAATAGTTTTATAGATATTTTTGTTGTGTCTGGAACCATTTGGTACATAGCTCGCTTAAATGGAACCTGCGACTGCGAGCGCATCAGTACAATCCACATATCTCCGTAGAATGTGGCCATATGAAACATCTGAATAATGTCTGATTGGCAATTTGGCATGCATATTTTGCACCGAGTGATGCCAAAATAGTGTTGTTTCATTAGTGAGACGTGTACCATTTGTTGAATGTGATTAACCTGCTATTTGTTCAGTTTGCTACGTACACAATCTTTAGTTTTGTTCCATTGAACGATGAATTCAATCAATTAAATAGTCGATCATGAATGAATATTCCATTCTTTTTCCTTCTTCTGGTCGTTGACCTGGATGAAAGAACATGTAAAAATATATGTATGATGTGCTGTTGTTATTCCATTTTCTTTAGAAAATGTATTCCCTTTTTAAAACATGAATGGAGAGATAGAAATATCCATTTTAAAACAAGTAGCTTCTCTCCTGCTTAAACACATGGTTATTTCTCTGAAATTGCCCAGCTGTAGCACCTCTGAATTCCATCCCAGGAAGCCTTCCTCCCTCGCAATCAACTTCTTTTGTGCGTGTCATGCAGTTTGACCTTCATGTATGCAATCTGATCCAGATGATCGGTAATTATTTGAGACAGCAAATTCATTTTGTTTCTAGAAATGGAAATTGCATTTGAGACAGCGACTCAATATTTTTCATACTAGAAAGTTGGCACTAGTTAAATTTGTACAGCTTTCTTTCCCTTGTTTCATACTATTACTGTATATGCTCCTGTGCATCTTTTTTTGAAGGATGACCAGCTTTCAAACATGTGCGTGAACCAAATTCACGGCGATCAGACAAGTCCTACTACTCGGTGGTCCCATGATGCTCCAGTAAGACTTCAGTCGGAAGATCACTTTGAAGTCATGGATCCGCAGGGTCATCGCTCAAGTCGAAGATCAAGATCGACGAGAAGATGAGGTCTGGACCCTTGTAGGAGACCATCCTCAAGCAGCGCCAGATGTAAGTTGACTGCTTCAAACCCAATCCGTGCTTGCTCCTCTTAATCAACTAGATTATATTAATTAATACTAGCTACTGAACTTCTTGGATTATGTTACCAATTTTGATGATGGACGTCCAGCTATTATATTAGTAATTTGATTTTGGTAGTACCGTTGAATTTGGTTGCTGCTATTCATTTATGTATGTGAAGGAATTGGATAATGTGCTCTTTTTTTGTTTGCAAAATGAAGGACGCTGCATCCAGGTAGTGGGAATAGTTAGTCCTTGCTATCAATAGTAGTAGCATTATTCACTGTTGAGTGTGAGGGAATTTGATGATCATCTACTTTTGCCTATCATCTACTTCTGATGTTTTCCCTGAAAGTGACACGTGATCTTCCTTTGTTTTTCTTTAGCTGATAGTATGATAACTGCTTGCTTGGCAGAAGTTATGGTTGTGCTGTTTCTTAGGTAAATAAAGAAACTGAGATTTAGTTCGATTTGGAGCGCCTCTTGTTGTACCACGGTTCCTTCTCTTAGAGCTGTACTTGTACTGCAGGTTTTGGATTGGGAGGGGAAAATGCTCTTCTTTCAGTCTCTGTTGAAGTCAAACCCATCCATGCAAAATCTGTACTGTAGTAGGATTAATGTAGATGAATATATATGCCTTGCAGTTTTATCGTGCATGCCATTCAACTAACTTGCTCTTGTCCATGCAGATGGAGTAGGAGGACGAGCAGCAGCAGCAAATCAGCCTGATGATGACGGGGTGCGGGAGGCAATGGTGATCATGCTGATGGCATGAAGAAGGCTGATGACCACAACCTGGACCTGTTGGCATTTAGAGATGGCAAACACAGGCGGCGCGGAGACAGCAACCTGGACCACCCACCTCCCTTGCCTTTTTAATTTTGGTTGTGGTGGTTGCATCACCGGCGCGGTCGCAAATCAGTATGTAGTGTGCTTGTGGAGTTGGGTCTGGACTGCAGTGTCCATCCAATAGGTTAGGTGCTGTTGCTGCTAGATCCCATGATGCTCACCTGAGTTTTGTGTTATGTGGAGGCCAACCTTTGTGATCTTATTTGTCGACATTTGTGTGATCTCATCTTACTTTGTGATACAGGTCGTATGATATATATGTTTTTATGGATGATCTTGTGATATTCTTATTTTCTTGTGGTCTGTGTTGATATTTGTGATATATGCATGGGCTATACATATGAATATGAATTGTTGAACATACTGTAAATCAAACGGCTGATGACAGAGATGGCAAAGAAGGAGATTTGCCGTCTGTGCATCTGGGTAGCTGACGGCAAAGGTGCCACGTGGCAGACGGCAAAGAATGGGAGGGCATGACGCGTCTGTTGACGTCAGGTAGCAGACGGCAAAGGGTAGGGCATGTTTGCCGTCAGCTGGCAGACGGCAAAGCCTCCCGTTAGCCACCTAACGTGGCTAACGTCTCTTTTTTGCTGTCAACCTTCTTTGCCGTCTGCTTGTGCTGGAAAGCTGACGGCAAAGGTCTTTGCCGTCCGCTGTGGGAAAGCAGACGGCAAAGAAGCTCTTTGCCGTAACTTACAGTGCCGGACTGTTTTGCCGTCTGCGGCTGACGGCAAAGACCTTTGCCGTCTGCTTTATGGTCCTTTGCCGTCTGCTATGGCAGACGGCAAATCCTCTGATTCCTGTAGTGTCATGTGCTTTCAATATGGCTTCTACAATATGTTTAGTGAAAGCTTTATTTTGTTTATATGCATTTGGTGAATTAATCATGGATTGCAACAAGGAAATACACTCAATAAAATAACAACTATCATAATTAAAGTCCTTGTAATCCAAGTAGTGGGTGCATTACTATTTAAAGTTTTGACCTATCCAAACCCACTTTTTTCATTTTTATGATCAAGATTATCACCCTCCAAGTAAGTGGGACTACTTCTACCTAAAGTTGATTCTTCTCCAGTCCCTTTTTCATCAAGTTTTATGTTACTAAATAATGATTCAATAGGAGTAACACCAATCATTTTAATATCTTCATCATTACTATGATAGAAACCGGGTGGAATCGCTTTTTCTAGAAATTCTCACTTAGCTCTCAACCTAGCGGTCCTTTCTTTACTTTCATTAATGGAGACATAGATAGACTTAATAGACTCATTTATATCATGCTTGGATGGCAAAATTTTAGTTTTGAGGTTTTCCACATCATGAGCAATTCTATCCATGTTCCTAGCCAACTCATCAACTCTATTTAATTTTTCTTCTATCATAGTATTAAAATTCTTTTGCGAACTAATAAATTCTTTAATATTACTTTCAAGATCAGAGGGTATCCTATTATTATTATAATAATTACCATAAGGATTGCCATAATTATTAGAGAAATTTCCAGGAAACGGTCTAGGATTGAAATTACCCCTATAAACATTGTTGTTGAAATTATTTCTAGAGACAAAATTCACATCAATAGCATCATTATTTTGCTCAATCAAAGTAGACAATGGCACATCATTAGGATCAATATGAGCATTTTTACTAGCAACCAATTTCAATAGAGCATCCATCTTATCACTCAAAGTATTAATTTCTTCAACAGAATTTACCTTCTTACCAGTTGGAGTTCGTTCAGTGTGCCATTGAGAATAATTTGCCATAATATTATCAAGAAGTTTTGTAGCTTCTCCCAATGTAATTTCCATAAAAGTACCACCTGCGGCAGAGTCTAGCAAATTTCTAGAGACAAAGTTTAGTCCCGCATAAATTTTTTGTATGATCATCCATAAATTCAAGCCATGAGTTGGGCAATTTCTTATCATTAATTTCATTCTCTCCCAAGATTGTGCAACATGTTCATGCTCAAGTTGCTTAAAATTCATAATTTGATTTCTTAAAGAAATAATCTTAGCGAGGAAAATACTTGGTAATAAAAGCATCCTTACACTTATCCCAAGAATCAATACTATTTCTAGGCAAGGATGAAAACCAAGTTTTAGGACGGTCTCGTAGTGAGAACGGAAATAATTTTAATTTGACAATATCATTATCCACATCTTTCTTCTTTTGCATATCACAAAGTTCAACGAAAGTATTTAGATGGGATGCATCATCTTCATTAGGACTACCAGAAAATTGTTCTTTCATAACAAGATTAAGCAAGGCAGCATTAATGTCACACGACTCCGCACTAGTGGCGGGAGGAGCAATAGGAGTACTAATAAAATCATTATTATTAGTATTGGAAAAGTCACATAATTTTGTATTTTCTTGAGACATCGCGACAAAGCAAGCAAACTAGCAAACTAGCAAATAAAAATATTTTTGTGTTTCTTGTAAAAAAATTAGAAGAGGGGGAGATGAAAACGAGAGGAAAATGCAAATAAAAGGCAAATAAAATAAATGCAAGTGAATGATAATTTGTGCGAAGGTACTTGGTAATTTTGATGATGTTTCCGCGGCAACGGTGCCAGAAATTCTGCGTTGGTAATTCCCCGAAGAGGAGAGGATGATGCAGTATAGTAGAGATAAGTATTTCCCTCAGTTAAGAACCAAGGTTATCAATCCAGTAGGAGAACCAAGCAAAATTCCGTTAAGCGCACCTGCACACACAAGAGCAAACGCTTGCACCCAACGCAAATAAGAGGGTTGTCAATCCTCTTAGTGGTTATTTGCAAGGATTAAATCATATCGAGGTAAATAGATAAACTAAAATACTAATTAAAATAAAAGTAAATAAATTGCAGCAAGGTATTTTTAGGTTTTTAATATGATAAAGATAGACCCGGGGGCCATAGTTTTCACTAGTCTTCTCTCTCGAGCACAGAAACATACGGTGGGTAAACAATTTACTACTGGGCAATTGATAGAAAAGCAAATAATTATGACGGATTCATGGCAATGATCATGTATATACGCATCACGTCCGAGACAAGTAGACCGACTCCTGCCTACATCTACTACTATTACTCAACTCATCGACCGCTATCCAGCATGCATCTAGAGTATTAAGTTAATAAAAACAGAGTAACGCCTTAAGCAAGATGACATGATGTAGAGAAGCAAATTCAAGCAATATGAATAAACCCCATCTTTTTATCCTTAATGGCAACAATACAAATACGTGTCACGTCCCCTTCTGTCACTGGGATTGAGCATCGCAAGATTGAACCCATCACAAAGCACCTCTCCCATTGCAAGATAAATCAATCTAGTAGGCCTAACCAAATCGATAGATCGGAGAAAAATACAAAGCTATATTTAATCATGCATAAAAAGTTTAGAGAAGACTCAAATATTTCTCATGAATAATCTGATCATAAACTAACAATTCATCGGATTCCAACAAACACACCGCAAAAGAAGATTACATCGGATAGAACTCCAAGAACATCAAGGAGAACATGGTATTGAAGATCGAAGAGAGAGAAGAAGCCATCTAGCTACTAGCTATGGACCCGTAGGTCTGTGGTAAACTACTCACACATCATCGGAAGGGCAGCAAGGTTGATGAAGAAGCCCTGGGGCCGCGCCCTGTTGCCTTGTGGAGGCTTCGCGAACCTTCTGGCCTCCTCTCCAAGTCTCTAGGGTCTCTTTTGTCCAGAAAAAAATCTCCAAAAAGTTTCGTGACATTTGGACTTTGTTTGGTACTGATTCTCTGAAAAGCCAAAAACAAGAAGAAAACAGCAACTTGCATTGGGAACTAGGTTAATAGGTTAGTCCCAAAAAATGATATATAATTGAATATAATTGCATATAAAAACATCCAAGATTGATACTATAATAGCATGGAACAATCAAAAATTATAGATACGTTGGAAACGTACCAAGGCCACGCGTGGCGGAGCTGGGCCCACTCGACGGGATTATCAATCTTTCCGAGGACTGCTTGAAGCTATACTGGGAAGATCATGCACAGAACTTGCCTGCCAAGCCGAGGACTCTGGAACTAAAGTCCAAGAGTGTCGTCCTCGGTGTCGGAGACCAGTTCAGGGGCTAATGACGGTGTCCTAGACTAGGGGGTGCTAACCTAGTCGGCCCATATTCCACGGGACGGACAGGTGGGCTCTCGTTCTTGTCAAGATGGACTCCGGGAGATACACGCAGAGGAAGAGATCAAGACTGCATCTACCGAAGACTTGGCGGGTACTCCAAGACTCCTCCTGCCGCCTCCACGCCTAGATACCAACCTTGTAACCCTAGATACCCTACCTGGTGTGTATATAAGCCAAAGGGTTTAGCCCTTAGAGGGGATCTCAACACAATCTCATTCTCCTAGCCTTAGGACTAGATCAGACGACCTCGAGGTAGATCAACTCTGTACTTGATACTTCTCCATCAATATAAACAAGAGCAGGATGTAGGGTTTTACGTCCCTCAAGAGGGCCTGAACCTGGGTAAACATCGTCTCCCTATTCCTGTTACCATCTGTCTGAGATCCACAGCTAGGGACCCCCTACCTCAAGGTTTGTCGGTTTTTACACCGACAACCGGGTCTGCCGAGTCACGAGCCGACTGCTGCTGCTGAACTGGCGGCTGTTGCTGTTGCTGTTGATGAAGCGGATTTTGGCTCCTGGCCATGTAGACCGTAGCGAACCGAGTCGGCTCAAAGGACTCGGGAAAAACTTCCTCATCCGAGTAGCCTCCCAGCTTCTCATCGAATAGCGGACGGATGGACTCGGTCTCTCCAACCAATGACTCGCCATCAGAATAAGCAAGTGTGTCCTCCACAGATGCAGAATTTCTTGCCAGGTCCACTCCTTGTGTGAAACCGACGAAGACATGCTTCCGGCCGGCTCTGGCGAGGCCGGGTCTTGCCTGGCCTGGTCTGATACGGCGAGCCGACTCAATGGTGCAGGAGAAGACGTCTGGCTTGGGACCAGACTCGCCAATTACGCCGATGAAGACATGGATCTTGCCGAAGGGGACCCGGTACCCGTACTTGATTGAGTCGGCCTCAGGGCCCTAGCCAGAGTTGTCGATGTAGAGCTTGCCACGGCGACGCTTGGTCATTTGACTGATTGCGTATCCCTCGATCCCTGAAGGAGCTCCCGCCAAGAACTCAACTCCACCGTGCGCTGGCCCCACGATGGGCGCCAACTGACGTGGTTTTGTCATGGCAGCTGCCCTCGTGAAAGGACTTAGTCATGAGGACATTGCAGTTGCATGGAAGCTTGAACGGGGTTGAGCGGAAAGGAGAGACACGTGTTACCCAGGTTCGGCCCCTCACGGTGGAGGTAAAAGCCTACTCCTGCTTGATTGATATTGGTCTGGATCTCGATTACAAGGATGCAGATTCGCTAACCTAGCTTTCGAGAGATTGCAACATAGTCTTTTCATCCCAGGGGCTCCCCTTTATATATCAGGTTGAGTCCCCTAGTTTACATAATACTCCGGGTCATACTGTCAACCTGTGTCCTACTCTAACTCCTTATCGTTCTTGTTCTTCAAGTTAGGAAAATCTCTATCTGGGCCTTCCCCGCATGCCGGCCCACCAGGCTCCTCCAGGAGCCGGCCTTTGGCCGGGTCTTGCTATAGGCCGCCAGCCCGTTCCTTGTTGTATCATCATGACCCGGGAAAATAGTATGACCCATGAGGCCTCTGGCACTTTGTCGGGTTGTACCATGTGTCGGGTCTTGATCGTGGGGAATATGCCCAATATTAGCCCCCAGTTTAGCTTGGATTTATCCATGTTAAACTTCATTCTGAAAATAAAACAAGGAGAAAGGAAAATGTGAAAGATTAAGTTCCGGGTCTGTTTTTCTGAGCTGGCAACTTTTTGTCCCTTCAATCTTCATCATTTCTGTTTTATGAAACGCCCAGCCGGGTCAATCCAACTTCCGGGTCATGCAGCTTACTCCACACTTAGCACTTCTCTGCTTTTCCACACCATGACATCACCCAACAGGCCTCCAATTTCCATGCGTGACCTCACAGCGAATCTTTGGGTGGATACGTCAGATCTTGTTAGGCGCGAAAATCAAGGAGCCTTTTTAGCAAAACTTTACTGCACATCCCGGGGTCCCGCGCCTGCCGTTTCGGGTTCCATTATCCTTATAAATAATACAGCGGGCCCCCAGGGTTCACTTTTACCTTTTCTGCCTCCTGCTCTTCTTCTACCTCTGGCAACTCGACGCCGCTGCGCCCCTTTTGAGCTCGTCGCCGCCAGAGTCATCAACAGCATCAGAGAGAACATCATCGCCAAAGCTCATCGGGGACGCCACGGCCGCACCCGCAACCTTCAACATCTTCAAACTTCACCTCACAGATATGTAAGTGCCTCACTTCTCCTCTGTTCCATTGCTGTTCATCTCAAGTTCATCACGGTTCATCTTAAAATGAGGCTGTAGATCCAATCTTGCACCAAACTGCCGCCATAAGGCATTTTAACCAGTGCCGCAATGTAATTTATCTCACTTAAATCTCCTTTGTTGCGCTTAATGAACCCCTGTGCTGCTACGTTACCTAGCCACTCCGCCATAACTAGGGTTTTTCTTTTCTTTTTCAGACATTTTCCAGATCTATAGTTGTAATCAAATCCGAATATTTTTTGTTTTTGACTGTCATGACCCGGATCTTGCCTCGCCATTTGTCAAATTTATGAATTGCATTTATCCTGCTTGTGCCGGCTAGGACTATTGCCAGCATATAATTTCATTGTAATCTGCAGATGTTTGTGCACGGTAGAACTTTGCTTATCTTGATAACCGCAACCCGGGTGCTTTACCGGCTTATAATTTGATTCATAATTGTCATAACCCGGAATGCTTCCGTGAGCTTGCCGGCTTATACTTGTTCTTCATACCTTGTAATTGAACCTTCACTGCAACTGAACTGATGGCTCCTAAAACCAACAAGGCAGTCAACTGGACCAAATCAAACATGTCTGAACT
This sequence comes from Elymus sibiricus, assembly GCA_039707655.1. Classification (NCBI taxonomy): domain Eukaryota; kingdom Viridiplantae; phylum Streptophyta; class Magnoliopsida; order Poales; family Poaceae; genus Elymus; species Elymus sibiricus. The sequence goes on from CM077668.1 coordinate 206,225,432, forward strand.
TAGGCTGCAAAATCTAGTGGACACCGGCTTGCTTCTAGCCCAAGGTGAAATAGAATGGCGTGCACCCGATGAAGAAATCCATCCTCAGCCAGGTCAAAACGAGATCGTCATATTTGGCGACCACCTGGACAGGGGCTTCCGTCCTCCGGGTTCAAAATTCTTCTGCGATGTGCTTCATCACTTTGCCATTAGGCCTCAAGACCTTGGTCCCAACTCCATTCTGAACTTGAGCCAATTTCAAGTGTTTTCTGAAGTGTATCTTTAGATTGAGCCATCTGTCAGCTTCTTCCAAGAATTTTTCTATCTTAATCATCAAACAGAATGTAAAGGAGGACCAAGTATAGAGCTTGGAGGGGTCACTATCCAAAGGAGGAAAAACTCAGCCTTTCCTGAAGTAAAACCGGCGAGTCATCCTAAAGGATGGCACAAGACCTGGTTTTATTGCAAAGACACCTCTCCAACACACCAACACCAGCTGCCGGGTTATAGATTTGACCGGCTTGACGCTTCAACCTTATTCCCGGGCTTCACCTCTCAAGCAGAAAGGGAAGCATTGCAGCCCTTATACTCAAAGATAAACGCCTTAATAGCTCATGGTCTCACTGGAGTTGATCTGACCTGGTGTTGGATGAGCTGGCGAATCCAACCCCTCAGCCTGAGGGGCCGGCTCATGCACACATATACAGGCGAGCCGGAAGATGCACTATGTTTTAGCTGGATCAATCTATCAGCCGTCAAACTTTCAAAATCTACCAAGAAATTGCTTGGTGAGATTCGGGAGGCAATTGATCTTGTAGGGCTAGCTCCCTTCTTCACAGGCAACCCGGCACCTGCAGTGAGTTGCCTTTGTTGCTTCATTTAATATGCTGGCTTGTCACTTGCCCAGGAGCACTATGAATGGTGGAAAACTGAACCTCAAAATCCTACTCCACCCAAGCATGAGGAGCCAGAAGAAGAAGAAATTGAGGTAGAAGATCTTGACTCTCTCGGCCGGCTTTTTCACGAACTCGTTGACGCCACCACATCGCAGGAAAATACTAAGACCAGCCGAGCCGGCGAGACGGAGGTAAACCCCTCTTCTTCCCACTTAGAACCAGTTGTCCCGAAGAAAAAGAGGAGCAATTTGAAAGGTACCATTTTTGCATCTAGATGCTTAGTTAGACCCACAATTTCATTTGAAGAAAACTCAGTACGCTAGCACCTCGAAGCGGAAGACCCGGAGTAGTTCTGGAGAATTAACTGATGGCTTACCAAACGAACCTCCTTCACGAAGGGCACGAACTGAGGTGCCTCACAGCCCTTCACGCCCTCAAGCCGACCAATTCAAAGAGCCGCTTCATCCTTCTGACCCAGACTACCAAATGACGTCCCGTCGTCTGATGAATCCAGCGCCACCCAAATACCGGCTTTCAATATCAACCGTGGGTAAGTTGTTCACAAAATTTTGTTTACTTTTCATCATCTTTTCTTCACTGATTCTCATATATTTTGTAAATCTAGGGCCAAAGCTTTTATCAAGAACAAAACTGGTGGGTCTTCAACTGTCATGGAAACTGAGGAAATACCTTCTCATGATCCACTGATGGACAACCCGGGGACCCATGTCGACCCGGCTAGTGAAGAAGAAGCGGCTCACCAGGACAACCCGGTGAACCCTGTCTGCGCCTCCACTCTTAATGTGGAGAAAGAACAGTCAAAAGGTAACTTGGCTGCTGCTGAGCCAGAGACCAAGGCCCAGGACGACGTGGTGGTTACCAGTGAACACCACGGTCCAGCTCCTGAAACTTCAATGGCCTTGGCCAAAATTATAGCAAGAAATGAGTCGCCAAGGAAAGAGAAAGGAAAAGCCAGTCTTCAATCTTTTGATGATTTAGATGCAACTTCTCTACATCATGACCTGTTGACCCGGCTATCGAAGAGCTGGGATACTGAAATTGCTATGATGAACATATTGAAGATGAAATATGAGGTATGTTTTGTTGCTTTTTCTCCTCATGCATGCATATATATATATATATATATATATATATATATATATATATATATATATATATATAGGGTGGGTCTATTCTACCAACCCCCTTAAGACCTTATTCTACCATCTTTTTGCTTATTCTGCCAACACACCCACCTGAGGGCCGCCGCCCCTCCCCTCCTCGCCTCCTACCGCGGGAGCGGCCTGGAGCACGGCCACCCCTCTCCTCCCCGCCGTCTACTGCGGGAGCGGCCTGGGAGCGCCGCCGCCCCTCTCCTCCCCGCCTTCTTCCGCCGCAGCGGCCGGCATCGATGCGGCCCCTCTCCTCCGCGCTTTCTCCCGCGGCAGCGGCCTGGGAGCACCGCCGCCCCACACCTCCCGACCTTCTTCCGCGGGGGCGGCCTGGGCAGCGGCCTCGGAGCGCCGCCGCCCCTTTCCTCCTGGCCTTCTTCCGCGGCAGCGGCCTCGGAGTGCCGCCCCCTCACTCCACCCGGCCTTCTTCCGCGGCAGCGTCCTCGGAGATCGGTGGCACATCGCCATATCAGGATTGGTGCTGCCTCGACATTCACCAGTTCGACGAAGAAGAAGTGCTCACAAGGCTGCTTCCTCTGCGGCTAGTTCTTGGATGCAAGCTTCGACGAGGTTCTGCTCGAAACCTCCATCTCCACTGACGTTGAGTCAAGTTCAAATCGTGCATGAAATACTCAAGAAGGCCAAGCTCAAGTGGACTGCAAGGGCAAGTGGACTGCAGACGGAAGCGAAGGGAACTTCATGCAAACGCAAAGATGGACTGCAACATGAGGTAAGCAGTTCACCTCTTCTCCGCTATCAGTTTAGTTATTCGGCCAATGCAGTACATGAAGTCCAGTACGTCCCTAAAGGCGATGCAGTGCGTTTATTTCAGTTCACCTTGAATAATGATGTAGTCCGGTAGCTCGATTATGCAGTGCGGTTGCATAGGTTCACCTTGAATAATGATGCAGTGTGGTTGCTTCAGTTCGCACTGCGCGATGATGCAGTCCATCTGCATTAGTTCGCAGTGCTATTTTAATGGCAATGCAGTTCGCATAATTCAGTTCATTTCACCTGACAATGCAGCTCGGCCGTTTTGTGCAGGAAGTTCAGTTCACCAGACAAAAAATGCCGTGGATAATTCACAACCCAAAGCCCCCAAACTGCAGGATGAGCCAAGCTTCTGGAAACACTAGATGGGTAACTCCTGAGATACCTCAAGGATTCTACACTACAACAAACAGGGTGCAATACTCTTTGGAAGAAGATTTTTTCCAGCAAGAAGAGGTGGTGGAAGATGACGACGATGTCACCTTCATGTGGGAGGGCACTCATCAACAGGATGATGATGACGATGATTTTATCATTCAACCACATAACCGCTGAAAAGTACCTTTTTAGTGTATGTGAGCTCACATGCATCATTTTATCATTCTTTTGCTAAGTTGGTGGGAGAAACGCAGATCTCTAATACATATAGTGAATTGCGCTATATTAAAAAGTACAGTGCTCTAGGTAGTAACAATGTAGTGCGAATGGACAATACCTTTGCAGTTCAACTCTCCTGCATTAAAAATTGTCATAGTATGCAGTTCTGTTCAGTATAAGAATGCAGTACGATAGTCCAAACTTTAAAGTTCGCTCAACCACATAATGCATTTACAAAAAAAAGAGAAATTTCAGAGGCTATCGTGTACATTGTAATGCAGTTCCAGTGAAGTCCACTACTTACAAACATGCAGTACAATACAACAATGAAAAGAAACGCAACAGTGTAAACAAAGAAGCAGATATCCAGCCATGTTTTGAGGCAAACAGAGGTAAGCAAATACAGTCGCAGTTCGACAGCTCGACTAATCGATGTGCAAACACTCAATTTTGAAGAATAGGCCGCAATATTTCAATCGAGCTCACGGGCCAAAAAAGGTTAAGGATGAACAACAGACGATGTTCTCAAAAGTTCAAACCAAAAATATACCGATTACAGATGCAATAGAGTCGATCCAAACGAAACAAAGACAATACTTGCAAGATTGAAAACGCCTGAACGCGCAAAAATACAAAAAACCAAAATACACAGAGGAGCGGACGAAGCTCATAACACCAGCACAATCGATTTTGCAAAAATGAAAGCAGATTACGAACAAAGACGCAGATTATAGATAAATGGGATCGATTAGACTAACGCAAGCTAAGAATTCCTACCAACAAACCACATCCGAGCGCAAAAAAATAAAATCACACACGAACACGAACGAACAGAGGAAAGCTTGTCCGCCAAATCGGTCGATTTGTGCAAATTTTAGCCGGGATTCCAGTAAATTACAAACAATAATGTACAACGAACGTCCAGAAACAACTAAAACCATCCCGCAACACCTGATTGCATCCAGAACACACGGACGGACCACAAGCCACAAAGCAGTTCTCCCATCTGGCATTGCAGTGCTATTTGTATAGAAATGCAGTGCACTCGCGTTCGTCGTGCAGTTCGGAAGTGTGGGCAGAATAGATGGGCTGTATATATATATGTAGCCCCCAAGGGCCGGCCCATCATTGTGTGATGAGTCGGGTCTTCAAGTATATGTGGATTTTGAAATGACAATGCATTAGCCCCCAAGTGCCATGTTGACTGCTTGCAGCTATATGGGACTTAATATAAGAAAGGCTAGAACTGACTGATGTAGCCCTCAAGTGCCGGGTCATTCATTGAAACAGCGACTCTAGACTTTTTAGAATTTTGAATGATGTAGGCCCCAAGTGCCGGGTCGATCGCCGGTAGCGGCTCGGGACTTCCAAGAATGTCTCTAACTGAGTCTTATATGCAGGATATGTTGAACCAGGCTGAGTCACAAGCGGCCAGCTTACAGAAAGAGCTGAAAAAGGAAAGGAACCTTTGAGAAAAGGCAGAAAGCCTATCTTTAGATTTCCACAAATCCCGTCTTACTGTGACAGACACACTGGAGAAGACCAAGTCTGCCTTTGAAGATGAAAGAGCCGCCTTGCTGAAGCAAGCAGAAGAGGTCGAGTCAAAGCTCGAGCCGATGACCCAAGAACTGCAAACATTCAAGGGTCACATTACTGATATGTGCATAGCCATCTTTGGTGAGTCTATCTTTTATTTATCGTAAGCCGTCCAATTTTTCTGGGTTGATTTCTTAGCCGGGTCGCTGACTTGTATTATGCGTGTCACCAGGCAAAAGAAGTCACAACGTTGTAGAGCGTCCTCTTGTGAAGTTGAAGGCTGTCTATAAGTTCTTGGAACAGCTGTGCGTAGGTGGTGCTTATTGCGTGATGTCAATAAAAAACACCAAGTCGCCACCTCATTACATCATGGATATGCTCAATGAGCTCTCCACTATTCCGGAATGGATAGTGGAACTGAAGAGGGCGGCTTGTCGTTAAGGAGCGATGTACACACCACCGCGCGCGAAAGCTTATTTGCCAGAGATGGAGCCGGCTCAATTGGCGGACGGGTTCCCAGAATTCAACGCCGATGGCACATCTTTCACCAACAAAGACTATCTGCATTGTGTCAAGGAGACCCGGGTGGCAGCAAGAAAGATTGCTGATGAGTTGGATTTCAACAAGTTTCAAACCGGCTATTCTGAAGCCGGGAAGCGCATGGAGTTGCCCAAGCCAAAGCCATTTGAACTTGCTCCTCCACGTAAGCAACGTTTTGCCTCCGACGTCAGCACTTCATCTGTAATCAAGGAAGACATGGTTTTTCAAGCATTGTCTTCAATCCAGTGGCTGGCAGATGATCCCCAGGCCCAAGAAGTAGGAGAAAATCCGGAAGCCCCCGAAGAGCCGGCACATGCTGACCCGGCTTCTACAGGTGCAGAAGGAGAAGTTAACCTCAACCCGTAAGAATGTGCCGCCGGCTCGCAGCCTTAAACCCCTGCCAGGGATGTAATGAAAAAACTTGATGAAATTCTGCCCCTGCGCGGCCTTGTAATAGGGTAGTGAGGAAAACTTCGCTTTTGCTGCAGTGCCATCACGTACAGAATATGTTATGTCTGAGCCGTTCGAGCAATCTTTGGGAAATATATCTCAACTTTGGTCGTTTCTCAACCCAGTTTGTGTATACTTGTTTTGTGTGAATCCCTGGCCGTAGTTGCAGTGCAACCCGGTAAAATAAAATGAGCAGAAACCCAGTGTTGTAGTCGTGTACAGAAACATAAGGTGAATCCACTGAGATCTAGGTCATATTTATGACCCGGTATTATTGCGACTAGGTGTTTTTCAGAAAAAACCGGTACCTGCGAGTAAGATGTATAAATATATAGAAGGAATAACATATATAATGACAAATAAAATAAAAAGCCAGCTTTCGAGGCTCGACATAAGACCGGCCTTCGAGGCTCGAGTCTGAGGTTGCTTTCCAGTGGAAGTAGGCTGTCTTAGCCACTTTTTGGTTTATCCTAGCTCTCTGAAAGCCGGCACTCATGTGACTTAACCAGTGTTTTAACTTTGATGAGTTCAGGGTCACCTTTGTGGTTGACTCATCAAGCGTTCAATCGGGTCACCTTTTGTGAGTAGCATCTTGCTAACAGGCAGGTATAACCAAGTATATAATGGCATATGCCGGGTTAAGAGGGATGATAATTGCTAAACTCAATGAGTTGGAAGCCCCCAAGTAACCAATGATCAAAGAATAAAGACTCAACACACAATTTTTTGAGGCGAAATGACAAACTCTCTTATACAGAGATGCCAGCTTTATTTCATTGATAATAATATATATATACATGATGAAGGTATGTACAGAAGATACTGTCAAGTCTATGACTTAAGTATAATATGGCCGAAGATGTGCAATATTCCAGGGTCGGCTGCCCTCCTCCTCAGAGGTATGTGACTTATTTGCTCCACGTATGTCAACAAGGTAATATGACCCATTGTTGAGATTCTTGTTGATGACGAAGGGTCCTTCCCAAGGAGGCAAGAGCTTATGAGGGGTGGAATGAAGCTGATGTTGGCTGTGGAAGTAATTTGCCTGCTGCGTGATTGCCGTCTTTAACATCTCAATGGCGTTCCTAGCTTCAACCTCCATGAGACTATTCCCCACGATCGGGTTCGCAGCCAGATTGTGAGTCACCGCTAGTACATTGTCAACTGGGTTGGAGTAGTGCCAAGTCGGCGTCTGGAAACATTGAGGTGGAGCCGGTGGCTGCTGCAGCTGCCGGACCGGTGACTGTTGCTGTTGCTGAGCCGGCAACTGCTGCTGTTGCACCGGCTGCTGCTGCTGCTGGACTGCACTAGGAGGAACCTTCTGAGTCAATTGAGGCATGACACCCAGTGGTCCGGCACCAGCCTCCGGGTCACGCGGCGTGCTGAACAGCTGCGTCGCCTCAATATTTGCCGGAAGCCGACTTTGATGCCTCGTCCGATGAACTTCCTCTGACTTGTTTTGGCGAAAGGTGAGGTGCAGGGCTTCTGCCTCCAAGCGCCTGGTTTCACTAAGGATGTGAGCCTGCCTTTCAACCATACGCGCGTTCTCTACGTCGATATCCTCCTGAATCCTAGCCAGCTGCTCACGACACTTCGTAAACTACACGTTGCAAGCCTCCACGTTTTCTTCAGTTACTGGCTCTGATAAGAGCGTCCTGAGGTTGGTCATCATCTCAGAGAGTGCCTGGGCTCCTGACTTCTGAGAGCCGACGGCCGCTGTGGGATTCTGTCCCGCCACCACTGACGGTGTCCTAGACTAGGGGGTGCTAACCTAGTCGACCCATATTCCTCGGGACGGACAAGTGGGCTCTCGTTCTTGTCAAGATGGACTCCAGGAGATACACGCAGAGGAAGAGATCAAGACTACATCTACCGAAGACTTGGCGCGTACTCCAAGACTCCTCCAGACCTAGATACCGACCTTGTTACCCTAGATACCCTACCTAGCATGTATATAAGACAAAGGGTTTAGCCCTTGGAGGGGACCTCAACACAATCTCATTCTCCTAGCCTTAGGACTAAATCATACGACCTCGAGGTAGATCAACTCTGTACTTGATACTTCTCCATCAATATAAACAAGAGCAGGACGTAGGGTTTTACCTCCCTCAAGAGGGCCCGAACCTGGGTAAACATCGTCTCCCTGTTCCTGTTACCATCTGTCTGAGATCCACAGCTCGGGACCCCCTACCCCGAGGTCTGCTGGTTTTTACACCGACACTGGTGCTTTCATTGAGAGTTCTACAGTGGGATCAAAAAAGGATCGATGGGATCATCGGCTCACGATTCTGATCTCGCGGGCATGGTTCCCGCACCTGAAGCTTCTGTCACAGAAGCACCCTTCCTTCTCCGCGGTTCAGGAGTAATTCATGACTCCTCCCTGGCTCCGGCCGAACCCCCTTTTAAGGGCGAAGGGCCGAAGTGTTTCTTGCAAAGCGATTCAGACGGCAACCAGCCGGACATGGCGAATGGACCTGATCTTCAAATCAGTTCGGCCGGTCCGACGACCGTAGGCATGTCACGGGATGAAGATACCAGGACTTCGGGCCCACGGTCCATAGAGATCGAAAACCACCCACCCACCTCCCACATCGAGTACTGCCCGGTTACTCGGGTCCTCCAGATGTCTGGGATCTAGCCTACGTACAACAACTCCTCGACGAATCGATCAGACAGTTCTGGGCAAGGTTCTTGTCGGTCAAGAACAAGATACCAAACTACCACGACTCAGATATAATAACAGCTTTTCAACACGGATGCAAAGATAAAGGCGTCTCGAACGCCCTCGCCCACCGCTGTGTACAAAACCTCTCGGAGTTGTCCGACCTGGTGTCCAGGTTCTGCACCATCGAAGATGCTTGGATTGACAAGAAGAGCACAGATTCGATCTGTGACAACAAATTAAAACGAGAAAGACCCGCACCTCGATGCGCAAACCGCGCGGGGACCGTACGGACCAAGCAACCTTGGAAAAATAAGAAAACTTCGATCCTCCTCGGATCACCCTTGATGGTCTCCTAGATAAACCATGTCCGATACATGCTATTTTGCTTAATTCTTGCCCAACTCACGGCCTTCGCGACTGCTGGGTAGTAAGGCAAGTGGCAAAGAGAGGACCCGCCCTCCTTATGGGCACCCCCAGTCACGCAGAAGAATCCTCGGACGAGGGCGATGTCATGATGATCTATGAGACCTTTACGTCCAACAACCAGCGCAAGCGGGCCCTGCGAGAAATCAACTCCATCTGTCAGGTACCAACTCGGGGCGCGTGGATAGACACGCCCATCACCTTTGATCGCAAAGATCAGCCGAGGTCAACCCCAAACAGTTGTCCCGCCGCCCTGGTCCTTGACCCAATTGTGGGCAGCTGCCAACTCCAAAAAGTACTAATGGATGGGGGCAGTAGCTTAAATTTAATATACGCAGACACTCTGGACAAAATGCAAATCGATAAATCACGCATCGAACAGAGTAGCACCACCTTCAAAGGCATCATACGTGGGCGAGAGGCACGTTGCAGTGGAAAGATAACCTTGGATGTAGTCTTTGGAACCCCGGATAATTACCGATCCGAAGAAATCACATTCCACATCGCCCCCTTTAGGAGCGGATATCACGCCCTCCTGGGACGAGACGCCTTCTCCAAATTTCAAGCAGTACCACACTACGGCTATTTGAAACTCAAAATGCCGGGCCCGAACGAGATAATCACCGCCTCAAGCGACCTCGACAAAGCACTCAAAGCCGAACAAAACGGCGTCACTTGCCCTCGAATCTCTGTCCGAAGCCCTCGCGACCGAGGAACTGAGCACATTACGAGCCGAAGTCGACCGATATGATGTCATCCTCGGCAAATGGCCGAAGTCCACCTCCTTCAAGCCGGCCGATGAAATAGTCAAATTCCAAGTACACCCCACGGACCCAGCCAAAACAGCGTCCATAGGGGCAAACTCAATACAGAAATTGACCAGGCTCTACGTAATTTCCTTAGGGAGAATTGGGATATATTCGCCTGGCACCCTTCGGACATGCCAGGGATACCCCTCAGGCTTGCGGAACACAGCCTAAACATATTGAAAGGCTACAAACCCGTCAAGCAAACACTTCGACGCTTCTCTGAACCCAAGCGTCAAACATTGGGCGAAGAACTGGCCAAATTATTGGAAGCCGGATTCATCCGAGACATAAAACACCCCGATTGGCTTGCCAATTTGGTCATGGTACCAAAAAAGGACAGGTCCTGGCTCCTGTGCGTCGATTTCAAAGACCTCAATAAAGCATGCCCCAAGGACCCTTTCCCCTTACCACGAATTGACCAAATTGTAGATGCCACAGCCGGGCACGATTCGCTATGCTTCCTGGATGCCTACGCAGGATATCATCAAATCAAGATGAAAGAATCCGACCAGGCAGCAACAGCATTCATCACACCTTATGGGCCGTTTTGCTTCAATACGATGCCCTTCGGATTAAAGAACGCCGGCGCCACATACCAGCGCATGATTCAATCATGCTTGGAGAAACACATTGGGAAGACCGTTGAGGCCTACATCGATGATGTGGTTGTCAAAACCAGACACGTCGGACAATTGGTAGACAATCTCTGTGACACATTCGCTAGCTTATGGGAGTATCAAATTAAGCTCAACCCCGAGAAATGTGTCTTCGGAGTACTAGCCGGCAAACTCCTCGGCTTCATCATGTCTAGCCGAGGTATCAAAGCCAATCCGACAAAAATAAAAGCCTTGGACCGCTTAGAGGTACCAATAGAGCTCAAACATGTACAAAAGCTGGCAGGATGCGTGGCGGCACTGAGTCGCTTCATATCAAGACTCGGCGAAAAAGCCTTACCTCTGTATAGACTCTTAAAACAGACAAAGACCTTCAAATGGACCGAGGAGGCCGCGGCAGCTCTGGAAGGCATTAAAGCTCTCCTTGCAACCAATCCTATCTTGGCAGCGCCAGGCATATGCGAGCCGATGATATTATACATCTCGGCCAAAAACTAGGTGGTCAGCGCAGTACTCGTGGTCGAACGAGACATGGAAGGTCACAAGTTCCGGGTACAAAGGCCCGTTTACTATGTCTCCGAGGTCCTAACCACGTGCAAGACGCGATATCCCCACTATCAAAAGATAGCCTACGCCGTCTTCATGGCGTCCCAAAAACTTTGGCACTACTTTCAAGAGTGCTCCGTAACCGTGGCATCCGACGTCCCATTAAGCGACATAATCAACAATAGGGATGCAATGGGGCGCATAGCCAAATGGGCCATAGAGCTCCTACCATTTGAAATAACTTACCGACCGCGCCGGGCTATTAAATCTCAGATGTTGGCCGATTTCGTGGACGAATGGACGGAGGCTGAGCTCCCTCGAGAATACAACACTTACTCGCATTGGACCATGCACTTCGACGGTTCCAAAATGCTTGCTGGCCTAGGGGCTGGCGTAGTGCTTACTTCTCCGACAGGAGACAGTATTCGGTATGTATTACAAATTATGTATACCGACTCCAATAATGCGGCAGAATACGAAGCCCTATTACATGGACTCCGGATAGCAGTTTCCATGGGGGTCCAACGTCTTGAGGTCCGAGGTGATTCCAACCTCGCCACATCACAAGTTAACGGCGAATTCGACGCAAAGGACCCAAAGATGACAGCCTACCGGAATGCCGTCGTAGAAATCTCGGCCAAGTTCGAGGGGCTTGAATTTCATCTTATACCCTGAGATAGCAACCAGGCCACAGATATACTTGCCCGAATGGGCGCTAAGCGGTAAAAAGTCCCGGAAAATACCTTTCTCAAATGGCTCTTTAAGCCGTCCGTAGTCTGGCAAGACGACAAGGGCACGTCGGACTCAAACGACATCGAACAGCCCCCCTCGCCCGAAGACGATGACGGGTCAGATATAGTGGCCGGCTCAGTTGTCCAGATAACAGCTTCTGCACATGAAATTATGGTAGTTATTACACCGTGGACCGAGCCACTCCTCGCATACCTGGTCCTTAAAGAGCTCCCCGAAGACCAAACCGATGCACGTTGGATCATAAGGCAATGTAAAGCCTATAAGGTTCATGAGGGAGAACTCTATAAAATAAGCACCACGGGCGTCCTCCAGCGATGTATTTCCGAAGAGGAAGGACGATTATTACTCCAGGAGGTCCACTCCGGCATGAGCGGACATCACGCCGCTGCTCGGACCTTGGTTAGCAAGGCCTTCCGTGCTGGTTTTTACTGGCCAACCGCTGGCGTCGAAGCCTCTGCGTTCGTACAGTGCTGCCCTGGCTGCCAAGTATTTGCCAAACAAAGCCACATGCCCCCCGCGGCTCTCTGCACAATCCCTATAACTTGGCCTTTCGCAGTTTGGGGGCTAGATATGGTCGGCCCACTCAAGGGCGGGTCAAGAAAAAATAAATACCTACTTGTCATGATGGACAATTTTACTAAGTGGATCGAAGCAAAACCAGTAACTTCGGCCGGTGTAGTCCACGTACTTGAATTCATCTCGGGGGTAGTACACCGCTATGGTATCCCCATAGTCTCATAACAGACAACGGGACAAACTTCACGGCCAAAGAAGTGAAAGCATGGTGCGCAAAAATGGGCATCAAGCTCGACTACGCATTCGTATATCACCCGCAGTCAAACGGGCAGGTAGAACGCGCCAATGGACTAATCCTTAGTGGAATCATGCCTAGGCTAGGTTGCTCCCTCAAGGAGGCCGACTGCAAATGGGTAGAGGAACTTGACTCCGTTCTATGGGGTCTGCGCACCACACCAAATAGATCCACCGGGTATACTCCATTTTTCATGGTGTACGGTGCCGACGCAGTGCTCCCCAGCGATATCATACACGATGCACCTCGAGTACGCATGTACGAAGAGCAGGAGGCCGAGTTAGATCGTCAGGATTCCTTGGACGCCTTAGAAGAGGAACGCAATGTCGCTCGGGCATGATCTGCCATTTACCAGCAACAAGCTCGCCGCTACCACAACAGGGAGGTCCGCGCAAAGGACTTCAACAAGGGAGATCGCGTCATGCGGCTTCATCCGGAGAAGCAGACACATAAGCTCTCCCCTAAGTGGGACGGGCCATTCATCATCGACCAGGTCCTCACCGGAGGCACGTACCGAATTCGAGACCCAAGGGACGGGCGTCTAGAACCCAACCCCAGGAACGCGGCGCTACTCCGACGTTTCTATGGTTGAAACTCTGAGAACTACTCACCTCTGTACATACACCACCCTACTTTTCTTTTTCTCTTCTTTCCCTTTTCTCTCTTAAAAGATTTCGGAGGCATCCCTTGAAGGGCCCCGAGGAACAAAATAAATACTGCATGTTCTTTTCAAAACACGCATCATTCCACCTCTTACACACTATTGTCTTTCAAGCCATAATATGCATCTATTTGACTTAAGATTTGGCCAAGATGGGTTGCCTGGCTCCTGTGCTTGCCCCTTACGTTCCTGATCTTTCGGCTAAGAGGCAAAGGGAGCACCGCTGTGATTGTTACTCCCAGGTCATCCGGTGTAGTACCTCAGACGGACAAAGCCGAAAGCTAGCACTCTTAAATGTACAAATTGGTCGGCCATGACATAGAAATAAAGTGGAGGGGGTCTCTCAAACCCCGACCAGGGGATTCACCTCCGAGGTCACCCGTCTTCGGACTTATGTGTTCGACATAGTTACTCGAGGAAAGGAACTATTGGAAGAACTATTTTCCTCGGAAGATGTTTCTTACGTTAAAAAGTAATATAACATAACTCTCTGCCTCACTCTCGTCGCTCGCACCACATAGCCGGATTGCCTCGTCTCCCGAAGCATCTGTTCCGTTCACTTCGGACAGTAGTAAGCGGACACTCCTCGGTCACTGATCGAGGAGGTAGAAGCCGATGGCTGGTTGGCAGAGTTTAGATGCACAGATTGAATAATGACGTAAAGTACTTTGATACATAGAGTCATACATTATCATTTCATTGCACACGGTCTAACCCATCTAATAAGACGTCTAGGGCACAGTCCTTCTGCGATGACTGAGCGGCAGGCATGACACTCTTGTATATGAGACTAGTGGGTATTTCTTCCCCGTCAGGCCCCATTGGCCGTACCTCGGCCAGGTGGGCCATATCAACCTCCGTATACCGGGTTTTGACCATGGCCCAGGCCTCCCTCACCCCTTCCCGGCAAGCAGACACCTTCCACGTCTGGATCCGATGCCGAGCTCACTGCATATGTTCAGCTAGGATGGCCATGTCTTCGGGAACATGCTCCACTTCAGGCCATAACGCCTTGAAAACTTCCTTCATTGATTTACGTGCACTTTCGTGCACCGCAGCTAGCCGGGTCGCCATGTCTTCGGGAACTGGACCTCGGTCTTCAAGGCATCGGCCGGACAGCGAAACTAGCAAAAAGCATGTATTAGCCTGCTAAAACATCTCGGCTAAGCCCCCAAATGCAAGTAATGATTCTTGAAATAAAAACCTACAAAAAATTGTCTCATCGGTTCGATGATTCTTGGCCTCAGTGGTAGCCAGCTGAGCTTTTAAGCTCTTGATCTTGTTAGCCTGTCAGGCATTTTCAGCCCTTAGTGCATTAACGCCATCCACCCGCTGGGTCACCACATGTTGATTGGCTTGGCACTGCGACTCCGTATAAAGCAAATCCTCGCGAGCCTGCTTAAGATCTCTTTCAAGATGACCTAGGGCTTCCGCTGCTACATCGGGTTACGCTATCAGATGACCTCGATACCTAAGATTATTATTTACAAGACAAAGCACTTACCGTGCGCCTCTCGACTGAACTTTTTCACCTATTCCACCTCGACCAAGGCAGTCTCCAACCTCCCCTTTGCTTGGGAAAGGGCCTCGGATAGCTGATCATTCCTCGCCCGATCACTCTATAAAAACACAACTTCTTCAGGTAGAAATCAAGCCTCGCTACGGGCATTATTGCCCATATCAAGCCTTAGGGACTACTATGATGGTGGGCAGTATGGATAAATATAGACAGAAGAAATCTTCGAGATAAAATGAGCTCGGGCTGGACCTTACCCGCAACCCTTGCGACAAAACATCTAATGATTGATCAAATACCGCGCGGGTCGCCCTGAGGTATGCGTCCACCGAGCTGAGAGCATTGAACTCCCGATCCGAGAAGGCTAGACTCCTTAGGGAGGAATTTCGCCACCGATAATTCATGGCACATTGGATCTCGGAAGGAGTAGCCGAGCTGGTCTCTGAGTCCTCGGGCAGGGGAACTTCTGGAGTAATTCCCGAAGAAGGACGTGCTTCGGCTTCCCTGTTTGAAGCCGTCGTCCCCTCGGCCCTCGCACTCGCTGCCATGGAGGAAGGAAAAGACTGCCTGCAAATAATCAAAGGGGTCAGAACCCGAGATGACATTTCTACAACATACAGTAATTACAGTCACTTGATAAATGAAGGAGCACTTTCGCTTGCCTCCGTGACCTCGGCCTGTGCTTCTTCCGCTTCTTGCGGGCGGTTCCCTTGAGGAGCCTTCTCTCCGCGCGAGTGTTTTGGACGCCGTCCTTTCAGAGGAGAAGTCAGGCGACCAGGGGCTTGGGGATGAGGGGCTCGCTTTTGAGTAGATGAAGAGGGCGTTACCGATGAAGCTGGCCTCATCCCCGGCGCGTCCGGGGTGATGGATACCTTGGAACCATCAAGGCACTCCATATAAAACTTCCTCCCCTCATAGATAAGGGCCAGATCCTCGTCCTCGTGACAGAGGGGATCTTCCGCTCGTTGGTGCGTTTCCGGCTCGGGTGCTGGGCTGTTTAGAGCCTCCACCCGACGTCTCCATCTCTGCTCGAAACCAATAAAAAGATCGGTCAAATGGATTGGCTATTGAAAGACAACTCGGGTAGGTGAAATAAAGTGGAAGGACTCACTATGTCGGCCGGATTGTAGTAGGACAGCCCATCCCGGAATTGTCGTCGAGCAAAAACCTCCGCCGTTCCTTGGTAAATACCGGCCATTGCTGTCCCGAAGGCCTCTTGGTCAAAGAAACTTTACCGAATTGATCGAGAGCAGTCTTCAGTTCCGTTGTATGCACACAACGGATGAGGACACAATCGGAGTGGTTGGACTCTTCGGTCTATCGCCGTGGCCATTACGTCGATTATGGTAAGGCCCGTCCTTACTAGTTGCTTCACCTTGGCGGCTAGCTCGGTCACCTCGGCACCTTCTTCTTGGGCCATACCCTATGGCTTCCAGCTATATCGCCTCTTCGGGGGCTACGAAGAGAAAGGAGGAAGCCCTGGCCGAACTGAGTCTGGGAGGGGGACGTCGTCTATATAGAACCACTCTGTTGGCGAGACATCGGTATCCTGCCGAGGTGTGCCCGACGGGTATGCTGTCCCCTCGATTCGACAGACTTCGGCCGCTCCAACCTCGTAAAGCCTTTTGGCGGAGGAGCAAGGCACTACACAGAAATACCTCCTCCAGAGTCCGAAGTGCGCTTCACACCCAAGATGCAACTCGCATAGGGCGACGTACCCCGCAATGTGCAAAATCGAGTTGGGGGTAAGTTGGTGGAGCTGCAGCCCATAAAACTCTAGCAGGCCTCGGAGGAAAGGGTGAATTGGAAATCCTAAACCACGCAGCAGGAAGGAAACAAAGCATACCCGTTCATCCTTTTGAGGGGAAGGGAAATTCTCCGCGTGTACCTACCCATTGATGGATGTTAAACCCGGGCGGGTTGCTGTTAGATCTGAATCTGGTAGGTATCCTTGTCTGGCCAGGCGCTCTAGTTGGAGACGTGAGCCAGCGCAACCACCCCTGATGTGAGACAATGTCGATTGTCAACGGTATCATCCGTAGATGATTGTGAGGATTAGTACGCTTGGAGATCATCGAGGTGGGTTAGTGTCGGCGTACGACACCTATGGGATCGCTTGGATCCCTTTTACGGTTCGGCTAGGGAAAAGATTTGCACAAAGAGCGGATCCAACGATCAACGCGGGGATCTTTACCCAGGTTTGGGCCGCTGAGAAGCGTAAAACCCTACTCCTGCTTTGGTTTATTGTGGGTGTTCTTAAGCTCAAGTACACGGAGCGCTTGCGATGAACAGTACGTTCAAGAAGCAGCTACGCATGCAGAATGGGCCAGAATGTCCTCTCCTCCTGTAGCTTCGCCTTGGGCCTCCTTTTATATGACAAAGGGGTCACCAATAGTGGCGAACAGCAAGTACAAGAGGTGTAAAGTTACTACAATGTTTACATGCTTATCACAGACGACTTAGGACAAAACGCATTAAATGCTCTACTTAGGTGTCCCTTACTTTCTTGGGGATGGAAAAAGAGCCCGTCCCATCAGCACCGCTTAACCCCGTCCGCCGTTAGTGTCATGACATGCACACAGGAGGACAAGCCCTAAATGACAGGCTGGTCGCTGCGCTGGAGCGGTGGCAGGGCGGTGGGATCTTGCCGGGTGCGAGGTCTTTGCCGGGTCTTCGTGAGCTTTCCCGGCAAGATCTTACCGGGAACCCAGCCTTCGGTCTTCTGATCATTAGCTTGAATGCCTTCTTGATAATCTTGTGTTTGTTCCCAGCTGTCCCCCGGCAAGCCTTGCCGGGTCTTGTCTTGCTAGGAGATCATGCCGCTGGGAAGAAGCTTCTCCCCAACGAGCTCTTTTTCTTGCTTGTTAATATAATGCTTGCCAGATATGGTATTCGCCGGGAAGCTTGGCCTTGCCGGGGTTGCCAGGCAACAATCCTAGACGGGAATGACCCATGCTAAGAAGGTTGATGAGACCCTGGTTTTCATTACACCGACTGGAGCCCCCGGGCCCGCCTTCAGCACAGAACTCAAAGATCCCGATGCTGGAGGTGGGGCCAAATTTGGCGTGGGTCATGACTGCCATGCCCTTTCCTTCTGGAAGTATAGTTGTATAAGAAAAACAGCCCTTGTCGGAGGGCATGGCTCGACGACAAGGTTGAAAGCCCCCTTGTCGGAGCGCATGACTCGACGACAAGGTTGAAAGCCCCCTTGTCGGAGCGCATGGCTCGACGACAAGGTTGAAAGCCCCCTTTTCGGAGCGCATGCCTCGACGACAAGGTTGAAAGCCCCCTTGTCGGAGCGCATGGCTCGACGACAAGGTTGAAAGCCCCCTTGTCGGAGCGCATGGCTCGACGACAAGGTTGAAAGCCCCCTTGTCGGAGCGCATGCCTCGACGACAAGGTTGAAAGCCCCCTTGTCGGAGCGCATGGCTCGACGATAAGCTTGAAAGCCCCCTTGTCGGAGGGCATGTCTCGACGACAAGGTTGAAATCCCCCTTGTCGGAGGGCATGGCTCGACGACAAGGTTGAAAGCCCCCTTGTCGGAGCGCATGACTCGACGACAAGGTTGAAAGCCCCATTGTCGGAGCGCATGGCTCGACGACAAGGTTGAAAGCCCCCTTGTCGGAGCGCATGGCTCGACGACAAGGTTGAAAGCCCCCTTGTCGGAGCGCATGGCTCGACGACAAGGTTGAAAGCCCCCTTGTCGGAGAGCATGACTCGACGACAAGGTTGAAAGCCCCCTTGTCGGAGCGCATGGCTCGACGACAAGGTTGAAAGCTCCCTTGTCGGAGCGCATGCCTCGACGACAAGGTTGAAAGCTCCCTTGTCGGAGTGCATGGCTCATGGCTCGACGACAAGGTTGAAGGCTCCCTTGTCGGAGCGCATGGCTCGACGACAAGGTTGAAAGCCCCCTTGTCAGAGCGCATGACTTGACGACAAGGTTGAAGGCTCTCTTGTCGGAGCGCATGGCTCGACGACAAGGTTTGCTATTCTTCCGCCGAAGAATATTTCTGGTAAAGTTTGCGATTTCAGCAGAGAACTTTGATGTTCTCAATGCCGGCCTCCGGCAAGGATGTTGCCAGGAAGGCTTATGACTTCAGCGGAGAACTTTGACGTTCTCGACGCCGGCTTTCGGCAAGAATGTTACCGGGAAGGCTTATGACTTCAGCGGAGAACTTTGACGTTCTCGACGCTGGCTTCCGGCAATGAAGTTCCCGGGAAGGCTGCAAAGTAATCGCCCACGTGTATACCTGCAACACTGATTCGGACATGTAATGCCACGACAGCGTTTTAACACAACAAATTAATTAGCTTCTGGCTTTATGACTAATTTGTCGTAATTTTGACTTCTGCCGAATATTCCCTTGCTTGGCGGAACACTTTCCGGTGCGCACGATCCAGTCAGCAGCGCTTTGAGGAGCGGGTCCTTAGCGGCTTGCCGGGAACGCCGCCTCTCGAAAAAGGTTTTTCCTTCCCAGCTTTAGTGCAGCTGCTCACATCGCCGAGCGGAGTCAAGGCGACAAGGAGCGCAACTAGCCCCGGGAAGGCTCCTCAGCATACGGGTTTACGCAGAAACCTTAAAATAAAACTTGCTAAGCCCTTTCCTTAAATGATTGCATTTTTGTACAATGAATCCCTACGCTTGCCGGAATACCTCCCGAATGCGCACGTCCTGGTCAATGGCGCTTAGGACCGGGTCCTGTCTAGCAGCCTATCGAGAACGCCGCCTCTTCGGGAGCTTAATGCTCTAGAAACAACTACAGCGGCATCTGTGTTGCTGGGCGGACCCAGAACAACCAGGAGCGCAGAGTGTTTTAAGAGCGCTCCCCCGCGCACAGGTTATACAAAAACACCATCAAGGATAAGACTACGCAGCAGAAAGCGATTAAAGTTTTAGGACTTAGCTTTCGCAAGGAATTTCAGCCGCCCCCGCTTCTTCTTGGGCGCCATGACGATGAAGACGATCAAAAACTGACGCGCTGACCGCTAGATCGGGTTCACGCAACCTCTTCCCCCTACCTGGTGCGCCAAAGATGTCGGCGTACGACACCTATGGGATCGCTTGGATCCCTTTTACGGTTCGGCTAGGGAAAAGATTTGCACAAAGAGCGGATCCAATGATCAACGCGGGGATCTTTACCCAGGTTCGGGCCGCTGAGAAGCGTAAAACCCTACTCCTGCTTTGGTTTATTGTGGGTGTTCTTAAGCTCAAGTACACGGAGCGCTTGCGATGAACAGTACGTTCAAGAAGCAGCTACGCATGCAGAATGGGCCAGAAGGTCCTCTCCTCCTGTAGCTTCGCCTTGGGCCTCCTTTTATATGACAAAGGGGTCACCAACAGTGGCGAACAACAAGTACAAGAGGTGTAAAGTTACTACAGTGTTTACATGCTTATCACTGACGACTTAGGACAAAACGCATTAAATGCTTTACTTAGGTGTCCCTTACTTTCTTGGGGATGGTAAAAGAGCCCGTCCCATCAGCACCGCTTAACCCCATCCGCCGTTAGTGCCATGACACGCACACAGGAGGACAAGCCCTAAACGACAGGCTGGTCGCTACGCTGGAGCGGTGGCAGGGCGGTGGGATCTTGCTGGGTGCGAGGTCTTTGCCGGGTCTTCGTGAGCTTTCCCGGCAAGATCTTGCCGGCAACCCAGCCTTCGGTCTTCCGATCATTAGCTTGAATGCCTTCTTGATAATCTTGTGTTTGTTCCCAGCTGTCCCCCGGCAAGCCTTGCCGGGTCTTGTCTTGGTAGGAGATCATGCCGCTGGGAAGAAGCTTCTCCCCAACGAGCTCTTGTTCTTGCTTGTTAATATAATGCTTGCCAGATATGGTATTCGCCGGGAAGCTTGGCCTTGCCGGGGTTGCCAGGCAACAATCCTAGACGGGAATGACCCATGCTAAGAAGGTTGATGAGACCCTGGTTCTCATTACACCGACAGTTAGCACCCGAGAGACAAGATTTAGACAGCTTCGGGCCCCGGAAAACATCATCCGGTAATAGCCGTACGTGCTGTTTGTGGCTAGGTCTTATTCCGTATGCCCATGAGGGATTCACCGTCTAAGTCGACTCTCCTCTAGTTGTGTCTAGCTGTCTAGATTCTCGAGGTTCTAACTTGTCCCTCTTGGGGCGCCTTGCCCCTCCTTATATAAGTTTGAAGGGGCCGGCTTACATGTAGAGTCCTAGTAGGACTAGGACTAGTCTCATCTTTTATTACAAGCCGGATAGCACTCCAGGTCCTATTCAAACTATGTTAAGTCGGCCTGTTGGGCCACCTCCCATGATGGGCCACGGCCTATCTCCATGAGGGTACCCGTGTCCCATATCCACGACAGTAGCCCCCGAGCTTTCGGGTGACTCGAAGAGTCGGGCGGAAGGTCCTGATTTGTTTGATGCCTTTGTCTTCCTGGGACACGGAGCTTTTGCCGGGTCATTGACGTAATGGATGCCGAAATATGGATGATGAGATTGTCGGCTTACGAGTGTCGAGGTTGCCGGGTCGTGAGCGTCGAGGACGATGAGCCGTCGAAGCCGGCTAATCGCGAGCGTAGATATTGCCGGGTTGCAGTACGTTGATGCTGCCGGGTTGTCTTTCCAGGCCGGGTCCTCCCAGGCCGGGTCTTCCTTGGCCGGGTCCTCCAAGGCCGGGTCTTTCTGAATTTTCTTCAACTCCAATAGCATATATATATCATCTATAGCCCCAAGTGCCGGGTTGCATGCCTGCAGCAGCTTGGGACTTATCCGGCGTGATAGCCCTTTTACCTGAAATAAAAACATGTGCATGCATTACACCGTTTCGTGATGTATGAAACATAATTAAATGATAATTTCAGTGACTCTGTCAACTTGTGTTCAAGTTGTTAATCATTTGACTCGACTAAGTAGGCTTTTGCGTGGACCTTGTTCATGCAATACGATATGTTCAGGGTCGACAAAGTCCATGATAGGCATCAGAGTCGATTGAGAATATCATACGCACTACTTGGTCACTTACAAGTTGCATCTGACTTAGTAAAGAATGAACGTAAAATTATTTTGCTGATAGGTAGGGTACCCATGTTTGAGCTATGCATCGTGGCAACTAGTCCTCTTTGGTAATCTTACGACTCAACTTTATTTGAGAAGAAACGATAGCCCCCGAGATTAACTCAAGGTTCAACTTTATTTTATTGATGAAAGCAAAATAAATATGAATTTTAAGCATGAAAGTAACTTAGCTGTTAGTGACGTGGTATAAGCCGATGGACTGTTGAGGACGTCTGCAGCGAGCTGGAGATGTCCGTGGTGGCGTTGATGATGGTTGTCTGAACCCGGAGTCGGCACGGTCCGAGCCGACTTTGCCGGTCTCGGAGAAGGTTGTGACGTTGGCAAAGCCGTCCTCCACGGCGAGTCAGAGAAATCGGACTAGTGCGCGTACGTTCCGCGGCGGAGACGTATCCTGACCGCAGCGAGTCGGAGATGGTCGCAATACTTGGCATGCGTACGATGATGAACTCGAGTTGACCACACTTGCCTTTTCCTTTTTTCTCTTGGAATCTTTTGTTCCTCTTTTCTCTTTGCTTGTACGTGAGGTCTACATGCAGCCATCGTGGCACACTAGTAACTCAAGTTGCTCTCCTTTTTTTAGCACGTGGATCTGACCGATCTGTGATCAAGGTGATACCAGCTTTTCTTTCCTTTCTTGATTATTTTCTCTGATCCGACTCGTACTAGCAGTACACGCATTGATTAATTTGTACAAGGACTTGTAGCAATTGGTCTCCAGTCTCCACGTAAACTGCCTTTTGCGTACACCGGTAGTACTGCCAGATTTTGGCCTTTTTTCCATCGTAGGGAACACAGTCACGTGGTAGCCTTTAGTAATTTGATCCGACTCACACTCTGATTAGTCCACGCATCAGGTCACAAATTAGGAAAACAAAGATCAATTGACACGCAGGCGTCGGACAGAAGATTCTCAGCCGGAATTCTGGAAGCCAGCGCGAACGGGGGAGTCGGCCGGAAAGCTGGAAGCCGGCGTGGATGCGGGCGTCAGCCGGAACGTTGGAAGGCGGCGCGGACGCGGGAGTCGGCCGGATTTAGCAGTTAATGTGATGGGCAGTGTTGATGTCGAGCCCCCGGATGTTTGGTACGGTGAGTCGCCGCCATTGTTGATGAAGATTGGACCCATCAAAATCTGAATCCACGCGCACGAAGCCCCACGGTGGGCGCCAACTGTCGTGGTTTTGTCACGGCAGATGTCCTCGTGAAAAGGACTTAATGGTGAGGCCATCGCAACTAGGTGGTAGCTTGAACGGGGTTGGTCGGAATCGAGAGACACGAGTTTTACCCAGGTTCGGCCCCTCATGGTGGAGGTAAAAGCCTACATCCTGCTTGATTGATATTGATGATGATCATCTCGATTACAAGGGCGGTGTTTCGCTGCCTCTATCTCAAGAGCTACTAATTTGTCTGTTTCTAATTGACCTCTCCCTCTTGGGGTGCCCTGCCCCTCCTTATATAAGTTGAAGGGGCAGGCTTACATGTAGAGTCCTAGTAGGACTAGGACTAGTCTATTAGAAGTCGAATCCTAGTTCAGGTCTTGCTTCCCTTGTTAGGAAACTTCTCCTCTTTATGAACCTTTTCTTCGAGCCGGCCCTCCAGGACTCTCCTTGAGCCGGCCTTCTCACGAGCCGCCTTCTGGGCCTTGGGCCTTGCCGCTTGTCCGACCCACTGACCGGATCATGAATAAGCCGCCAAGTCCTGGCCGGGTCGTACTTCGGGCCAGGTTACCAATGAGGCGCCAAGTTCTGGCCGGGTCGTACTTCAGGCCGGATCATACCGTGGGGTATATCCCCAACAATGAGGGTGCCTCGAAGAACCTGCGTCGCTCGCCATGGGAAACCCTCAAGGTTGGACTAGGGAGGAAGGGGACCGCTTGTGTGGTTTGCTTGGAAAGAGGAGTTGGGGTTTGTGATAAATCCGTACGCCTGCTCGTGGATAAAAAGGGGGGAGACCAACGCTTCGACGTTTCACCATAAGTTGACCCGATTCCCCGTTAGACACGGTTCTCAAAGATTAGAAAGCTAAGGCCCGCTACTTGTAGTCTGCGTTGGTAATTCCCCGAAGAGGAGAGGATGATGCAGTACAGTAGAGATAAGTATTTCCCTCAGTTAAGAACCAAGGTTATCAATCCAGTAGGAGAACCAAGCAAAATTCCGTTAAGCGCACCTGCACACACAAGACTAAACACTTGCACCCAATGCAAATAAGAGGGTTGTCAATCCTATTAGCGGTTATTTGCAAGGATTAAATCTTATCGAGGTAAATAGATAAACTAAAATACTTATTTAAATAAAAGTAAATAAATTGCAGCAAGATATTTTTAGGTTTTTAATATGATAAAGATAGACCCGGGGGCCATAGTTTTCACTAGAGTCTTCTCTCTCGAGCGCAGAAACATACGGTGGGTAAACAAATTACTGTTGGGCAATTGATAGAAAAGCAAATAATTATGATAGATTCATGGCAATGTATGTAGGCATCATGTCCAAGACAAGTAGACCGACTCCTGCCTGCATCTACTACTATTACTCCACTCATCGACCGCTATCCATCATGCATCTAGAGTATTAAGTTAATAAAAACAGAGTAACGCCTTAAGCAAGATGACATGATGTAGAGAAGCAAATTCAAGCAATATGAATAAACCCCATCTTTTTATCCTTAATGGCAACAAAACAAATACGTGTCATGTCCCCTTCTGTCACTGGGATTGAGCACCACAAGATTGAACCCATCACAAAGCACCTCTCCCATTGCAAGATAAATCTATCTAGTAGGCCAAACCAAATCGATAGATCGGAGAGAAATACAAAGCTATATTTAATCATGCATAAAAGAGTTCAGAGAAGACTCAAATATTTCTCATGAATAATCTGATCATAAACTCACAATTCATCGGATCCCAACAAACACACCGCAAAAGAAGATTACATCGGATAGAACTCCAAGAACATCAAGGAGAACATGGTATTGAAGATCAAAGAGAGAGAAGAAGCCATCTAGCTACTAGCTATGGACTCGTAGGTCTGTGGTAAACTACTCAAACATCATCGGAAGGGCGGCAAGGTTGATGTAGAAGCCCTCCATGATCGATTCCCCCTCCGGCAGAGTACCGGAAAAGGCCTCCAGATGGGATCGCGAAAGAACAGAGGCTTGCGACAGCGGAAAGGTTTTCTCTTCTGGCTCCCTGCTGGTTTTCAAATATTTGTGAATTTATAGGAGTGGAATTAGGTCAAACGGAGCCACGTGGACCCCACAAGGCATCAGGTCGCGCCCCCTGGGGCCGCGCCCTGTTGCCTTGTGGAGGCTTCGTGAACCTTCTGGCCTCCTCTCCAAGTCACCAGGGTCTCTTTTGTCCAGAAAAAATCTACAAAAAGTTTCGTGGCATTTGGACTTCGTTTGGTACTGATTCTCTGAAAAGCCAAAAACAAGCAGAAAACAACAACTGGCACTGGGCACTAGGTTAATAGGTTGTCCCAAAAAATGATATATAATTGCATATAAAAACATCCAAGATTGATACTATAATAGCATGGAACAATCAAAAATTATAGATACGTTGGAGACGTATCAAGCATCCCCAAGCTTAATTCCTGCCCGTCGTCGAGTAGGTAAATGATAAAAACATAATTTTTGATGTGGAATGCTACCTATCATGTTTCATCATGTAATCTTTCTCTTACGGTATGAATAATAAGATCCAAATGATTCAAAGCAATAGTCTATAATTTTATATAAAGACATCAATACTCAGGCATACTAACAAACAATCATGTCTTTCAAAATAAAAATGCTAAAGAACATTATCCCTACAAAATCATACAATCCTGTCATGCTCCATCTTCTTCACACAAAGTATTTATCATGCACTACCCCGATGACAAGCCGAGCAATTGGTTCATACTTTTTAACGCGCTTCAGCTTTTTCAACTCTCACTCAATACATGAGCGCAAGCCATGGATATAGTACTATGGGTGGAATAGAGTGTGGTGGTAGAGGTAAATAAGAGAAGTCAAAAATAAGAAGATAGTCTCACATCGACGAGGCTAATCAACGGGCTATGGAGTTGCCCATCAATTGATGTCAATGCAAGGAGTAGGGATTGCCATGCAACGGATGCACTAAGAGCTATAAGTGTATGAAAGCTCAACATGAAAACTAAGTGGGTGTGCATCCAACTTGCTTGCTCATGAAGACCTCGGGCATTTGAGGAAGCCCGTCATCGGAATATACAAGCCAAGTTCGATAATGAAAAAATCCCACTAGTAAATGAAAGTGACAAAATAGGAGACTCTCTATATGCAAAACATGGTGCTACTCTGAAGCACAAGTGTGGAAAAAGGATAGTAACATTGCCCCTTCTCTCTTTTTCTCTCATTTTTTTTCATGGCTCTTTTTCGCCTCTTTTTGTATTTCTTTAGAACGGTCTCATGGACCTCATCCCCACTTTTTCGAGGACTCATTAGTCTCCACCATTCTTTCCTCACTGGGACAATGCTCTAATAATGATGATCATCACACTTCTATTTACTTACAACTCAACATTACAACTCGATACTAGAACAAAAATATGACTCTATATGAATGCCTCTGGCAGTGTACCAGGATGTGCAATGATGCTAGCGTAACATGTATAAAAATGATGAACGGTGGCTGAGCCACAAATACTATGTCAGCTATATGATTATGCAAAGCAATATGACAATGATGATGTATGTCATAAAAACGGAACGGTGGAAGTTGCATGGCAATATATCTTGGAATGGCTATGGAAATGCCATGATAGGTAGGTATGGTGGATGTTTTGAGGAAGATATATGGAGGCTTATGTGTGATAGAGCGTATCATATCACGGGGTTTGGATGCACCGGCGAAGTTTGCACCAACTCTCGATGTGAGAAAGGGCAATGCACGGTACCGAAGAGGCTAGCAAATTGCGGAAGGGTGAGAGTGCGTATAATCCATGGACTCACATTAGTCATAAAGAACTCACAAACTTATGGCGAAAGTCTATTAGCCCTCAAAGCAAAGTACTACTACGCATGCCCCTAGAGGGATAGATTGGTAGGACAAGGTCCATCGCTCGTCCCCGACTGCCACTCATAAGGTAGACAATCAATAATAAATCATGCTCCAACTTCTTAGCATAACGACAGATCATACATGCATGCTTCGGGAATCACAAACCTTAACACAATTATTCTTACTAAACCACATTCATCTACTAGTACCACCCCCGCATTACCATCTTAATATCGCAAAACTATTGCAATGAATCAAATTTATCATATTCAGTGATCTACATGAAAGTTTTTATTATATCCCCCTTGAATACCTATCATATCAGGACCAAATCCATAACCCGTGCATATTACCATTCTTATCATGAGACTCTTAAAAAGATATAAGCGAAGCATGAGAGTGCAACTATTTCTTTAAAATATAACCACCGCCGTGCTCTAAAAGATATAAGTGAAGCACTAGAGCAACTGCCTAGCTCAAAAGATATAAGTGAAGCACATAGAGTATTCTAACAAATCACGAATAATGTGTGTCCCTCTCAAAAAGGTGTGTTCAGCAAAGATGATTGTGACAAACTAAAAAGCAAACAAAAGCAAACAAACAATATCACAAGACGCTCCAAGTAAAACACATATCATGTGATGAATAAAAATATAGCTCCAAGTGAGTTACCGATAGATTGTAGACGAAAGAGGGGATGCCTTCCGGGGCATCCCCAAGCTTAGACGCTTGAGTCTTCCTTGAATATTACCTTGGGGTGCCTTGGGCATCCCCAAGCTTAGGCTCTTGCCGCTCCTTATTCCTTTATCCATCGTAGTCTCACCCAAAACTTGAAAACTTCAGCACACAAAACTCAACAGAAACATCGTGAGATCCGTTAGTATAACAAACAAATCTTTAACTTTAGGTACTGTTGTAAATTGACTAATATTTCATATTGGCATAATTCTACTATATTCCAACTTCTCCATGACTCATACCCCCCGATACGATCCATAGATACATCAAAATAAGCGAACTATGCAACAAAAACAGAATCTGTCTAAAACAGAACAGTCTGTAAAGATCTATTTAAAAGACATACTTATGTAACTCCAAAAATTCTGAAAAATTAGGACAACGTAAAAAATTCATATACCAATACTGTGTAAAAAATTTCAGATTTTTCTGATGCTCCAGTACAGAATTAAAATTCTAGCACTGGACGCAAAACTTTCTGTTTTCCAAACTGCATCAAATATACTATCGTCAACATCATCCCAATGGCATTACTTGGCACACAAACTAATTAAAAGATAAAAACACAATCATAACAGAGGCTATAATTGTGTAAACACTCAAAAATAGAAGGTAAAAGCAAAAATTTATTTTATTCATTGGGTTGCCTCCCAACAAGCGCTATTGTTTTATGCCCCTAGTGTTGGAAATATGCCCTAGAGGCAATAATAAATTGGTTATTATCATATTTCTTTGTTCATGATAAAGGTTTATTATTCATGCTATAATTGTATTGACCAGAAACTTAAATACATGTGTGAATACATAAACAAATACAATGTCCCTAGTAAGCCTCTACTAGACTAGCTCATTGATCAAAGATGGTTAAGATTTCCTAACCATAGACATGAGTTGTCATTTGATAACGGGATCACATCATTAGGAGAATGATGTGATGGACAAGACCCAACCGTAAGCTTAGCATTTGATCAAATCACTGAGTTTATTGCTAAGCAACTATGCGGACTGGGTCCGTAACTTGAGGATTATCCTCATTGCTGCACAGAAGGCTTATGTCCTTGATGCACCGCTAGGTGAAGCACCCCCTCCAGCGTTGCCTGTGGATGTTGTGAACATCTGGCAGACATGTTCTGATGACTACTCGATAGTTCAGTGTGCCATGCTTTACGGCTTAGAACCGGGGCTCCAAAGACATTTTGAGCACCACGGAGCATATGAGATGTTCCAAGAGCTAAAATTGGTATTTCAAGTTCATGCCTGGGTTGAGAGGTATGGCACCTCTGACAAGTTCTTTAGCTGCAGGATGGAGGAGAATAGTTATGTTAGTGAGCATATACTCAGAATATCTGGCTTTCCCAACCGCTTGACTCAATTGGGAGTTAATCTTCCAGATGAAACCGTAATTGACAGAGTTCTCCAGTCACTGCCACCAAGCTATAAAGGCTTTGTGATGAACTATAATATGCAAGGGATGGAGAAAATGATTCTCGAGCTCTTCGCGATGCTTAAGGCCGCGGAGGTAGAAATCAAGAAGGAGCATCAAGTGTTGATGGTTAAAAAGACCACTAGTTTCAAGAAAGGCAAGGGAAAGAAAGGGAACTTCAAGAAGAACGGCAAGACAGTTGCCGCTCCCCTGAAGAAACCCAAGGCTGGACCTAAACCTGAGACTGAGTGCTTCTACTGCAAGGGGAATGGTCACTGGAAGCAGAACTGCCCCAAGTACTTGGCAGATAAGAAGGCTGGCAACGTCAACAAAGGTATATTTGATATACATGTTATTGATGTGTACCTTACTAGTGCTCGTAGTAGCGCCTGGGTATTTGATACTGGTTCGGTTGCTAATATTTGTAACTCGAAACAGGAGCTGCGGAATAAACGAAGACTGGCTAAGGACGAGGTGACGATGCGCGTCGGAAATGGTTCCAAGGTTGATGTGATCGCCGTCGGCATGCTACCTCTACATCTACCTTTGTGATTAGTTTTAAACCTAAATAATTGCTATTTGGTGCCTGTGTTGAGCATGAACATTATATCTGGATCTTGTTTATTGCGAGACGGTTATTCATTTAAGTCAGAGAATAATGGTTGTTCTATTTATATGAGTAATATCTTTTATGGTCATGCACCCCTTGTGAATGGTTTATTCTTGTTGAATCTCGATCATAGTGATACACATATTCATAATATTGATGCCAAAAGATGCAAAGTTAATAATGATAGTACCACATATTTGTGGCACTGCCGCTTAGGTCATATTGGTGTAAAGTGCATGAAGAAACTGCATGCTGATGGACTTTCGAAATCTCTTGATTATGAATCATTTGAGACATGTGAACCATGCCTCATGGGCAAGATGACTAAAACTCCGTTCTCCGGAACAATGGAGCGAGCTAGTGACTTATTGGAAATAATACATACCGATGTATGCGGTCCGATGAGTGTTGAAGCACGCGGTGGATATCGTTATTTTCTTACCTTCACAGATGATTTGAGTAGATATGGGTATATTTACTTAATGAAACACAAGTCTAAAACATTTGAAAAGTTCAAAGAATTTCAGAGTGAAGTGGAGAATCATCGTAACAAGAAAATAAAGTTTCTACGATCCGATCGTGGAGGTGAATATTTGAGTTACGAGTTTGGTATGCATTTAAGACAATGTGGAATTGTTTCACAGCTCACGCCACCTGGAACACCACAGCGTAATGGTGTGTCCGAACGTCATAATCGTACTCTATTGGATATGGTGCGTTCTATGATGTCTCTTACCGATTTGCCACTATCGTTTTGGGGTTATGCATTAGAGACAGCCGCATTCACTTTAAATAGGGCACCGTCTAAATCCGTTGAGATGACACCGTATGAGTTGTGGTTTGGCAAGAAACCTAAGTTGTTGTTTCTTAAAGTTTGGGGATGCGACGCTTATGTCAAGAGGCTTCAGCCTGATAAGCTCGAACCCAAAGCAGAGAAGTGCGTCTTCATAGGATACCCTAAAGAGACCATTGGGTATACCTTCTACCACAGATCCGAGGGCAAGATCTTTGTTGCCAAGAATGGGTCCTTTCTAGAGAAGGAGTTTCTCTCGAAAGAAGTGAGTGGGAGGAAAGTAGAACTTGATGAGGTAATCGTACCTTCTCTCGAATTGGAAAGTAGCACATCACAGAAAGCAATTCCTGTGATGCCTACGCCAACCGGAGAGGAAGCTAATGATGATGATTATGAAACTTCGGATCAAGTTACCACTGAACTTTGTAGGTCAACTAGAGTACGTTCTGCACCAGAGTGGTACGGTAATCATGTCCTGGAAGTCATGTTGTTAGACAACGGCGAACCTACGAACTATGAAGAAGCAATGATGAGCCCGGATTCCGACAAATGGCTTGAGGCCATGAAATCCGAGATAGGATCCATGTATGAGAACAAAGTATGGACTTTGGTGGACTTGCCCGATGATCGGCAAGCCATTGAGAATAAATGGATCTTTAAGAAGAAGACAGACGCTGATGGTAATGTCATCGTCTATAAAGCTCGACTTGTCACAAAGGGTTTCCGACAAGTTCAAGGGGTTGACTACGATGAGATTTTCTCACCCGTAGCGATGCTTAAGTCTGTTAGAATTATGTTAGCAATTGCCACATTTTATGATTATGAGATCTGGCAAATGGACGTCAAAACGGCATTCCTTAACATGTTTCTTAAGGAAGAGTTGTAAATGATGCAACCCGAAGGTTTTGTCGATCCTAAGGATGCTAACAAAGTATGCAAGCTCCAGCGATCCATCTATGGACTGGTGCAAGCATCTCGGAGTTGGAATATTTGCTTTGATGAGGTGATCAAAGCTTTTGGTTTTATACAAACTTATGGAGAAGCTTGTATTTACAAAAAAGTGAGTGGGAGCTCTATAGCATTTCTAATATTATATGTGGATGACATATTGTTGATTGGAAATGATACAGAATTTCTGGAAAAGCATAAAAGGATATTTGAATAAGAGTTTTTCAATGAAAGACCTCGGTGAAGCTGCTTACATATTGGGCATCAAAATCTATAGAGATAGGTCAAGACGCCTAATAGGACTTTCACAAAGCACATACCTTGACAAAGTTTTGAAGAAGTTCAAAATGGATCAGTCAAAGAAAGGGTTCTTGCCTGTATTGCAAGGTGTGAAGTTGAGTAAGACTCAAAGCCCGACCATGGCAGAAGAAAGAGAAAGAATGAAAGTCATTCCCTATGCCTCAGCCATAGGCTCTATAATGTATGCCTTGCTGTGTACCAGACCTGATGTGTGCCTTGCCATAAGTCTAGCAGGGAGGTACCAAAGTGATCCAGGACTAGATCACTGGACAGCGGTCAAGAATATCCTGAAGTACCTGAAAAGGACTAAGGACATGTTTCTCGTTTATGGAGGTGATGATGAGCTCGTCGTAAAGGGTTACGTTGATGCTAGCTTCGACACAGATCCGGATGACTCTAAGTCTCAAACCGGATACGTATTTATATTAAATGGTGGAGCGGTCAGTTGGTGCAGTTCCAAGCAGAGCGTCGTGGCGGGATCTACATGTGAAGCGGAGTATATAGCTGCTTCAGAAGCAGTGCAAGAAGGAGTCTGGATGAAGGAGTTCATATCCGATCTGGGTGTAATACCTAGTGCATTGGATCCAATGACTATCTTTTGTGACAACATTGGAGCTATTGCCATTGCCAAGGAGCCCAGGTTTCACAAGCATCAAGCGCCGCTTCAACTGTATTCGTAATTATGTTAAGGATGGAGACATAGAACTTTGCAAAGTACATACGGATCTGAATATGGCAGACCCGTTGACTAAACCTCTTCCACGGGCAAAACATGATCAGCACCAAGACTCCATGGGTGTTACATTCATAACTATGTAAACTAGATTATTGACTCTAGTGCAAGTGGGAGACTGTTGGAAATATGCCCTAGAGGCAATAATAAATTGGTTATTATCATATTTCTTTGTTCATGATAAAGGTTTATTATTCATGCTGTAATTGTATTGACCGGAAAGTTAAATACATGTGTGAATACATACACAAATACAATGCCCCTAGTAAGCCTCTACTAGACTAGCTCATTGATCAAAGATGGTTAAGGTTTCCTAACCATAGACATGAGTTGTCATTTGATAATGGGATAACATCATTAGGAGAATGATGTGATGGACAAGACCCAACCGTAAGCTTAGAATTTGATCGTATCACTGAGTTTATTGCTATAGCTTTCTTCATGTCAAGTATCTATTCCTAAGACCTTGAGATCATGCAACTCCCGGATACTGGAGGAATACTTTGTGTGCTATCAAACGTCACTTCGTAACTGGGTGATCATAAAGATGCTCTACAGGTATCTCCAAAGATGTCTGTTGGGTTGGCATGGATCGAGACTGGGATTTGTCACTCCGTATGACGGAGAGATATCTCTGGGCCCTCTTGGTAATACAACATCATAAAGAGCTTGCAAGCAATGTGCCTAATGAGTTAGTCACATGATCTATTACGGAATGAGTAAAGAGACTTGCCGGTAATGAGATTGAACTAGGTATGGAGATACCGACGATCGAATCTCGGGCATGTAACATATCGCTGGACAAAGGGAATTGCATACGGGATTAACTGAATCCTTGACATCATGGTTCAACCGATAAAAGATCTTCATGGAATATGTAGGAACCAATATGGGCATCCAGGTTCTGCTATTGGTTATTGACCGGAGAGGTGTCTCGGTCATGTCTACATGATTCTCGAACCCGTAGGGTCCGCACGCTTAACGTTCGATGACGCTAGAGTAATATTGGGATATTTTGATGTTGGTAACCAAATGTTGTTCGGAGTCCCGGATGAGATCCCGGACATCACGAGGAGCTCCGGAATGGTCCGGAGGTAAAGATTTATATATGGAAAGTTGTTTTCAGGGTTTCGGAAAAAGTTTGGTTTTTTCGGTATTGTACCGGGAAGCTTCCAGAAACTTCCGGAGTGGTCCAGAAGTCCACCAAGGGATCCACCACGTCCCTAGGGCCTACATGGGTTGAGGGGAGGCGCCTTGGCCTTATTGGGCTAGGTGCACTAGCCCTCAAAGGCCCAGGCGCCTAGAGGAGAAGGGAGGAGTTCCGAAGGGACAAGGGGAAGAGTTGGACTAGGAGTCCAACTCCTCTTCCTTGGCTGCCGGCCTTTGAGGGAAGAGGGGCTGGACTCCTAGCCCCTCCACCCATATAAATATAGAGGAGTGGGCGCACCAAAGCACACACCAGCCCTTGGGCGCCCCTCTCTCCCGTTACACCATCGCCTCGTCCCGACGACGCTTAGCGAAGCACTGTCGGCGCTCCACCACCACCATCACCACCACGCCGTCGTGCTGGTTGTGATACCATCTACTTCTCCTCTCCCACTTTCTGGATCAAGGAGGAGGAGACGTCGTTGAGCCGCACGTGTGCTGAATGCGGAGGTGCCGTCCGTTCGGCGCTAGATCGGTTTGGATCGTGATCGGATCGCGAAGAGTACAACTACATCAACCGCGTGATATACGCTTTCGCTTAACGGTCTACGAGGGTACGTAGACACACTCTCCCCTCTCGTTGCTATGCCTCTCATAGATAGATCTTGGGTGATTCGTAGGAAAATTTTGATTTTCATGCTTCGTTCCCCAACACCTAGCTAGGCATAATGCATAGTTTCAAGTGTTGTCAACCTTCAAGTTAATTCCATAAGTGGCCCTCATAATGGATTCATAAGGTGCTTTAATTCTTTTTCTAGGGAAGTGTTCCATCCCTTTCTTTAGTGGAAATTGAAATCTTATATTACCTTGTTTCATATCAATAATAGCACCGATTGTTCGAAGAAAAGGCCTACCAAGTATTATGGGGCAAGAAGGATTGCATTCAATGTCAAGAACAATAAAGTCCACGGGCACATAATTTCTATTTGCAAGAATAAGCACATCATTTATTCTACCCAATGGCTTTTTAATAGTGGAATCCGCAAGATGCAAATTAAGGGAACAAGGATCCATGTCGGTGAGACCTAGCACATCACACAAAGACTTTGGTATAGTGGAAACGCTAGCACCAAGATCACAAAGAGCATTACATTCACAATCTTTAATTTTGACTTTAATAGTAGGTTCCCATTCATCTTGTAATTTTCTAGGAATTGATACTTCCAGCTCAAGTTTTTCTTCATGTGCTTTCATTATGGCTTCTACAATATGTTTAGTGAAAGCTTTATTTTGTTCATATGCATTTGGTGAATTAATCATGGATTGCAACAAGGAAATACACTCAATCAAAGAACAACTATCATAATTAAAGTCCTTGTAATCCTAAGTAGTGCGTGCATTACTATTTAAAGTTTTGACCTCTCCAAACCCACTTTTTTCATTTTTATGATCAAGATTATCACCCTCCAAGCAAGTGGGACTCCTTCTATCTAAAGTTGATTCTTCTCCAGTCCATTTTTCATCAAGTTTTATGTTACTAAATAATGATTCAATAGGAGTAACACCAATCATTTTAATATCTTCATCATTACTACGATAGAAACCCGGTGGAATCGCTTTTTCAAGAAATTCTCGCTTAGCTCTCAACCTGCGGTCCTTTCTTTACTTTCATTAATGGAGGCATAGATAGACTTAATAGACTCATTTATATCATGCTTGGATGGCAAAAATTTAGTTTTGAGGTTTTCCACATCATGAGCAATTATATCCATGTTCCTAGCCAATTCATCAACTCTATTCAATTTTTCTTCTGTCATAGTATTAAAATTCTTTTGCAAACTAATAAATTCTTTAATATTACTTTCAAGATCAGAGGGTATCCTATTATTATTATTATAAGAATTACCATAAGGATTGCCATAATTATTAGAGGAATTTCCAGGAAACGGTCTAGGATTGAAATTACCCCTATAAGCATTGTTGTTGAAATTATTTCTGGAGACAAAATTCACATCAATAGCATCATTATTTTGCTCAATCAAAGTAGACAATGGAACATCATTAGGATCAATATGAGCATTTTTACTAGCAACCAATTTCAATAGAGCATCCATCTTATCACTCAAAGTATTAACTTCTTCAACAGAATTTACCTTCTTACCAGTTGGAGTTCGTTCAGTGTGCCATTGAGAATAATTTGCCATAATATTATCAAGAAGTTTTGTAGCTTCTCCCAATGTAATTTCCATAGAAGTAGCACTTGCGGCAGAGTCTATCAAATTTCTAGAGACAAAGTTTAGTCCCGCATAATTTTTTTGTATGATCATCCATAAATTCAAGCCATGAGTTGGGCAATTTTTATCATTAATTTCATTCTCTCCCAAGATTGTGCAACATGTTCATGCTCAAGTTGCTTAAAATTCATAATTTGATTTCTTAAAGAAATAATCTTAGCGGGAGGAAAATACTTGGTAATAAAAGCATCCTTACACTTATCCCAATAATCAATACTATTTCTAGGCAAGGCTAAAAACCAAGTTTTAGGACGGTCTCGTAGTGAGAACAGAAATAATTTTAATTTGACAATATCATTATCCACATCATTCTTCTTTTGCATATCATAAGTTCAACGAAAGTATTTAGATGGGATGCAGCAACTTCATTAAGACTACCAGAAAATTGTTCTTTCATAACAAGATTAAGCAAGGCAGCATTAATGTCACACGACTCAGCACTAGTGGCAGGAGGAGCAATAGGAGTACTAATAAAATCATTATTATTAGTATTGGAAAAGTCACATAATTTTGTATTTTCTTGAGACATCGCGACAAAGCAGGCAGACTAGCAAACAAAAAAAATTGTGTTTCTTATAAAAAAAATTAGAAGTGGGGGAGATGAAAATAAGAGGAAAATGCAAATAAAAGGCAAATAAAATAAATGCAAGTGAATGATAATTTGTGTGAAGGTACTTGGTAATTTTGATGATGTCTCTCCGGCAACGGCGCAAGAAATTCTTCCTGCTACTTGTAGTCTACGTTGGTAATTCCCCGAAGAGGAGAGGATGATGCAGTACAGTAGAGATAAGTATTTCCCTCAGTTAAGAACCAAGGTTATCAATCCAGTAGGAGAACCAAGCAAAATTCCGTTAAGCGCACCTGCACACACAAGTGCAAACACTTGCACCCAACGCAAATAAGAGGGTTGTCAATCCTCTTAGCGGTTATTTGCAAGGATTAAATCTTATCAAGGTAAATAGATAAACTAAAATACTAATTAAAATAAAGTAAATAAATTGCAGCAAGGTATTTTTAGGTTTTTAATATGATAAAGATAGACCCGGGGGCCATAGTTTTCACTAGAGTCTTCTCTCTCGAGCGCAGAAACATACGGTGGGCAAACAAATTACTGTTGGGCAATTGATAGAAAAGCAAATAATTATGACGAATTCATGGCAATGATCATGTATATAGGCATCACATCCGAGACAAGTAGACCGACTCCTGCTTGCATCTACTACAATTACTCCACTCATCAACGGCTATCCAGCATGCATCTAGAGTATTAAGTTAATAAAAACAGAGTAATGCCTTAAGCAAGATGACATGATGTAGAGAAGCAAATTCAAGCAATATGAATAAAGCCCATCTTTTTATCCTTAATGGCAACAATACAAATACGTGTCATGTCCCCTTCTGTCACTGGGATTGAGCACCGCAATATTGAACCCATCACAAAGCACCTCTCCCATTGCAAGATAAATCAATCTAGTAGGCCAAACCAAATCGATAGATCAGAGAGAAATACAAAGCTATATTTAATCATGCATAAAAGAGTTCAGCGAAGACTCAAATATTTCTCATGAATAATCTGATCATAAACTCACAATTCATCGGATCCCAACAAACGCACCGCAAAAGAAGATTACATCGGATAGAACTCCAAGAATATCAAGTAGAAGATGGTATTGAAGATCGAAGAGAGAGAAGAAGCCATCTAGCTACTAGCTATGGACCCATAGGTCTATGGTAAACAACTCACACGTCATCGGAAGGGCAGCAAGGTTGATGTAGAAGCCCTCCGTGATCGATTCCCCCTCCGGCAGAGTACCAGAAAAGGCCTCCAGATGGGCCTGCGGCGGCGGAAAGGTTTTCTCTTCTGGCTCCCTGATGGTTTCCGAATATTTGTGAATTTATAGGAGTGGAATTAGGTCAAACAGAGCCACGTGGGCCCCCCAAGGCATCAGGGCGTGCCCCCCCTGGGCCGCGCCCTGTTACCTTGTGGAGGCTTCGCGAACCTTCTGGTCTCCTCTCCAACTCTCCAGGGTCTCTTTTGTCCAGAAAAAATCTCCAAAAACTTTCGTGGCATTTGGACTTCGTTTGGTACTGATTCTCTGAAAAGCCAAAAACAAGTAGAAAACAGCAACTGGCACTGGGCACTAAGTTAATAGGTTAGTCCCAAAAAATGATATATAATTTCATATAATTGCATATAAAAACATCCAAGATTGATACTATAATAGCATGGAACAATAAAAAATTATAGATATGTTGGAGACGTATCAAGGCCACGCATGGTGGAGCTGGGCCCACTCGGCGGGATTATCAATCTTTCCGAGGATTGCTTGAAGCTATACTGGGGAGATCATGCACGAAACTTGCCTGCCGAGCCAAGGACTCCGGAACTAAAGTCCAAGAGTGTCATCCTCGGCGTCGGAGACCAGTTCAGGGGCTACTGACGGTGTCCTAGACTAGGGGGTGCTAACCTAGTCGGCCCATATTCCACGGGACGGACATGTGGGCTCTCGTTCTTGTCAGGATGGACTCCGGGAGATACACGCAGAGGAAGAGATCAAGACTGCATCTACCGAAGACTTGGCGCATACTCCAAGACTCCTCCTGCCGCCTCCACGCCTAGATACCGACCTTGTAGCCCTAGATACCCTACCTGGCATGTATATAAGCCAAAGGGTTTAGCCCTTAGAGGGGACCTCAACACAATCTCATTCTCCTAGCCTTAGGACTAGATCATACGACCTTGAGGTAGATAAATCTGTACTTGATACTTCTCCATCAATATAAACAAGAGCAGGACATAGGGTTTTACCTCCCTCAAGAGGGCCCGAACCTGGGTAAACATCGTCTCCCTGTTCCTGTTACCATCTGTCAGAGATCCACAGCTCGGGACCCCCTATCCCAAGGTCTGCCTGTTTTTACACCGACAATCGGGTCTGCCGAGTCACGAGCCGACTGCTGCTGCTGAACTAGCGGTTGTTGCTGTTGTTGTTGCTGAAGCAGATTTTGGCTCCTAGCCATGTAGACCGCAGCGAATCGAGTCGGCTCAAAGGACTCGGGAAAAACATCCTCATCCGAGTAGCCTCCCAGCTTCTCATCAAATAGCGGACGGATGGACTCGGTCTCTCCAACCGATGACTCACCATCAGAATAAGCAAGTGTGTCCTCCCTAGATGCGGAATTGCTTGCCAGGTCCACTCCCTGTGTGAAACCGATGAAGACATGCTTCCGGCCAGCTCTGGCTGAGCCGGGTCTTGCCTGGCCTGGTCTGATACGGCGAGCCGACTCGACGGTGCAGGAGAAGACGTCCGGCTCGGGACCAGATTCGCCAATTACGCCGATGAAGACATGGATCTTGCCGAAGGGGACCCGGTACCCATACTCGATTGAGTCGGCCTCGGGGCCCTAGCCAGAGTTGTCGATGTAGAGCTTGCCACGATGACTCTTGGTCATCTGACTGATTGCGTATCCCTCGATCCCTGAAGGAGCTCCTGCCAAGAACTCAACTCCACCGTGCGCTGGCCCCACGATGGGCACCAAGTGACGTGGTTTTGTCACGGCAGATGCCCTCGTGAAAAGACTTAGTCGTGAGGCCATCGCAGTTGCGTGGAAGCTTGAACGGGGTTGAGCGGAAAGGAGAGACACGGGTTATCCAGGTTCGTCCTCTCACGGTGGAGGTAAAAGCCTACTCCTGCTTGATTGATATTGCTCTGTATCTCGATTACAAGGATGAGGATTCGCTAACCTAGCTTTTGAGAGATTGCAATTTAGTATTTTCATCCTAGGAGCTCCTGTTTATATATCAGGTTGAGTCCCCTAGTTTACAAAATACTCCGAGTCATACTGTCAACCCGTGTCCTACTCTAATTCCTTATCCTTCTTGTTCTTCAAGTTAGGAAAATCTCTATCTGGGCCTTCCCCGCAAGCTGACCCACCAGGCTCCTCCATGAGCCGGCCTTTGGCCGGGTCTTGCTACGGGCCGCCAGCCCGTTCCTTGTTGTATTGTCATGACCCAAGAGGCCTCTGTCATTGTAACACCCTGGATTTTGCTTTTTTCTTTTATTTGGATTTATTGCATATTTTATTTGCATTTGAGGTTTTCTGTCATTTCTTTTGGACTTACCACTTGGATTTATTTTTGATTTTCTTCCAAGTGGGATCTACCATCCTTAAACCCTCCCTAGACCTCATCCCTCTCAAAATAATGCCATTGGATATTTTTATTTAATGGCATTATATTCATTTTCTCTCTGCAAATGCCTATTTTCCCACAAAGCTATGAAGCAACCCCTATTTTTATTGCCCAGAAAATTCCAAGAAAATTCCCAAATATTCTTTGGATCATGCCTCACCTTTCTATGCAAAAATATCCCATGGTCATTTGGAAAATTTCAGCCCGGGAAAATGTTTTTGCTTCTGGTAAGAAAGAGCACATTGTGAAGCAACTATATTTTTCCTTGATCCTTTTTAGCTGATTTTTTTACCACTTGATCACCCTCCTAAGTGATGCTTAAACGCCTAAAATCAGCCCTAGAACCTCAGCCGTTTGTCCTCAGTGCTTGGAGCAAGTTTCTGTCCAGAAACTTTCTCTTTAGCTCCAGTCACCTCCAATGGGCCATTTGGCAAGACCAGCGCATTCCTTGGCAAAGCGTTGAAGGGACAACACCTAGGACATGGTGTGGCAGCGCCGAAAGTCACCTACATGGCAATGCACGCGGTGACCACGTGCGGGCATGGTGCAATGCACGCGCTCTGAGCGCTCTGGCCGTCGGGTTCAATCGGCCGCTGTCCAACCTCTCCCCTCGCGCCACCGCAGCATGTCCAGTCCACTCAGAGCACTCCCATTCTTCCACCTAGCCCCTCTCTGACCCTCCCCGACCCTGGTAGGAGGCACACCAGAAGCGGCCACGGCGCTAGCTTGCGGTACAGTGGCTTGCACGCGCGCCCCTGTTCCTCTTAGTGCGCCTGCGCTCGAGCCCGCATACGTGCACTATGCTTGGACTCGCCCGCGTCGTCCCCGAGCTCACCCGAGTCCTCACCGCCCCCAGTTCGCCCTGCCGCTCAACTCCGGCAGAGCCCGAGCTCTGCCCCGCCTCCTCCTATAAATAGAGGCCCTCCCCGATCATTCTAGCCATCCGAAACCACCTCTACACTCTCTAATTGAGCCCTAGTAGCTGCTGGCAACGCCGGGAAGGCCTCTGGCCTTCAAACCTCGCCGGCGGCAGCCGCGGATCCCTCTCCTCCAAGCACTCTGCCTAGTCCACCCCAGCTCCAACCACTGCCACACCTGAGACCGTAGCAACCTCCTAAGCACGACGGTACCAAGAGCTCGCCGGATTGTCGCCGGGAACGCCGATCCCGATCAGCTCCGCCGCCGCCGTCTCTGGAGAGGATCACCACGACGCCGTCCGACCTCCTCAGCTTGTGTTTCGGGTACGTGCGTGACCGTCTC
Source organism: Elymus sibiricus (assembly GCA_039707655.1). NCBI lineage: Eukaryota > Viridiplantae > Streptophyta > Magnoliopsida > Poales > Poaceae > Elymus > Elymus sibiricus. The sequence continues at coordinate 206,266,674 of CM077668.1, forward strand.
GCCGAGCTGATCCCATTCCCCCTCTCTCCGGTGATCGCCGACGTCTCTTCGACGGAGAAACGCCGGCGACAGAGCCGCCCGGCCCTGTTCCCTCCCTCTCCTCTGTTTAACCCTGATAGCGGGCCCCGCCCGTCAGCCTCTCACCCGCTCGGTCGAAGCAGTATAAGTGGAGACGTATTCTCTGAATACGTCTTCGACGTGGCCGCTGCTGGATTTTCATTTAAATGGAAATTTTGACCAGATCTAATCCAACTTTGACCAGCCATAACTTTTAATCTATAAGTGCAATTGAATTGATTCTTTTTTGCTACTGGTTTATAAAATTCCAAAGTTTCTGTTTGCCAAATTTCAGAATTTTTCTTGCTGTTGAGAATTTCTGGTGCAATAAACAGTGTTATGTGACATTTTCTTTTTGCATTTAAATTAATTTCAGAAGAGCCTAGTTGTGTTGGAGAAGACCAGGAGTACTGTGACACTCCTCTGAACCAAGGCAAGCCACAACATTCATATACAAAGATGGCATTGCAATAACTTTGGTTTAATTGAATTAAATCATCATATAGTCACTATTTAAAATAACTTGCTACATAACTTTGATTCCATAGACTTCATTCTATCATTCTGATATTATACAGTAGGTTACATGCTTACTTGTTAATGTAGGCAGTAGGAACCATGTCATATGCACATATGGTAGTATGATGCATTCATCATTCATAATCGTGACCCGTGCATCCATTCATACACTATGGCTCAAATCATTTTCTTCTCAAGTTAAACTTGATAATAATCCAACTTGAACATGCTGTTGATCGAGTCATGGTGCCACCGAATCGAGCTCACCAGTGCAACCACACTTGCCTGGATGGGGAGGCCCTAATGTGGTCTATTGTCATGCCTCTCGCCGGTACCTCCTACGAGGGAAGGTTGTGCTCTGGCGCTACCCTGGCCCGGTAGGCAGTCATAACCTTGAGGACCCAAGTTTTGATGGTACCAAGGTCCCCGTTTGGGACAATGTTTATGTTTGGCCATGACGGTGGCAGCCACAGAGGTGGAAGATGTCACATGTTGACATCGGGGTCACCCAGGACATAGCCCAAAGGGGAGTGTGTCGGAGTGGCCGAGAGAGTGTCATGCAATAGATTGGTTTTGTCGGAATGTCGTTGGTCCACCCGAATGGGAGCACGAGGCCATGAGTTCCGTGGTGTGGGTACAGTGTACTAACCTCTGCAGAGTGTATAATCTATCGATAGCCGCGTCCTCGGATATGGACACAGTTCATAGTAGGTCACACCATGGGTCAACAAATATAATTAACTTGCACACTAAGGTTCACAAGATGGCACATGCAGACATGGTGATCGAGGATCACTATGAAAGGTATGAATGTGATCAAGTGAGGATCACGTTGGTAAGTTATGAACGATGGTTACACGGTAACCCCGGGATGGTAAGTTGGTCCCGAGGACCATGGAAATGCTTCACGCACATCTCATGTTGAGTAGTATCATGTGCATGCATTAAATTTGTTAAATGCCTTGTTGTTGTTTGTCGCACTTGTTTTGTTTGCTGTGAGCTTGCGAGTACATTCAAAGTACTCACCTGGCTTATCATGCCAGATGCAGGAGAAGCCATGCAAGGAGTTGATGTCGAGCAGTATGTCGCGATCTTGGCCATGTCCCAGCAGTGTCCTTATGGAATGGAGTTCCGCTACCCCGTCGTTCCGCTGTCGCGTAGTAGTTCCCTTATCATCGAGGCCCTGAAGATGTCTACTAAATAATGTACATAAGTGCAGCCGCACCGTGTGTGTCGCTTGGCCTCAGTCATCATGTAAGATGTAAACCTATGTTCCCGCTAAGAGATCAATAAAGCGGATGTTTTCTGTACCAAGTTGTTGTGTATTGCCAGAAGACTTGATCTCTGGGCTGGCAATGCAAGGTAAACCGGTTGCTCTGAGCCGGGGTGCCACAATGCTTGATATCAGAGCCGCGCTGACTGTAGGATGCCCTAGACAGCCGACGCGTTAGAAAACGGTAGTTTTTGCCTCTGTAGTGGTTTGAGGTTGATTGTGCACTTGGGTGTTGCATTGCATGCATATAGCTTACTATTAATGCTAACCCGCTAATGTTGTGAGTGTAGATGGCACCAGTCCCTTATCCGTACCAGCCTGAGCCGGCACCTTCCACCTTTCCGCACCTGCTTACCAACGTATGGCGCCGACTCTACCCCGATGGCAATGACCCCATATACCAGGTGTACCAAGAGCAGCTCGCTGATGGCGTTTACGAGTATCATGCGGAGGTCATCATGCACAACAGTACCGTGGTGGGCACTTACACTCGCTCCACCAAGGGCGGGACTGCTTCTACACCCGACCAAGCGGTCCAGTTTGCAGCATTCGAGGCTCTCACTGACTTGCACTATAACGAGGTTCAGATGCAGACTCACCCAGGTTTCTACTTCTATCCGTCCCTGTATGAGTCAGGACAGATCCGCTTCCCTTACATTAAGACGGTTATTCATAATCAAGAGATTCCAAAAACCCATCTGCATGGAGTTTCTTCATGTGTTTAACACTGATATGACCTAAGCGGCAGTGCCACAAATATGTGGTACTATCATTATCTTTTGGCATTCGTGTTATGAACATATGTATTACTACGATCAAGATTCAATAAACCTTTCATTTTAAGTACATGATCATCAATGATATTATCCAAATAAATAGAATAACAATTATTCTCTGAAATTGAATAACCGTCTTGCAATAAACACTATCAGATATAATGTTCATGCTTAACGCAAGCACCAAATAACAATTATTTAGGTTCATCACTAATCCTGAAGGTAGAGAGAGCGTGGCGATGGTGATCACATCAACCTTGGAGACACTTCCAATGCACATCGTCACCTCGTTCTTAGCTAGCCCTCGTTTATTCCGAAGCTCCATGTTTCAAGTTGTAAGCAACTGAACAAGTATCAAATACCCAGGTGCTCCTACGAGTACTAGTAAGGTACATATCAATAACATGTATATCAAATATCTTTGTTGACATTGCCAGTTTTATTATCTGCCAGTTACTTTGGGGAAGTTCCGCTCCCTGTGACATTTCCCTTTGCAATGGGAGCACTAAGTCTTGGGTTTGGTTCAGCCTTGGGTTTCTTCGCGTGAGCGGCAACTGTTTTACCGTTCTTCTTGAAGTTCCCTTTTCTTTCCCTTGCCCTTCTTGAAACTAGTGGTCTTATTAACCATCAACACTTGATGCTCCCTTTTTTTTTGATTTCTACATCCGAAGATTGTAGCATCGCAAATAGCTTAAGGATCTTCTATCCCTTGCATGTTTATAGTTCATCACGAAGATCCAGTAGCTTAGTGATAGTGACTAGAGAACTCTATCAATCACCACTTTATTCGGAAGTCTAACTCCCACTTGATTCAAGTGTTTGAAGTACTTAGACATTCTGAGTACATGCTCACTAACGGAGCTGTTCTCCTCCATCTTGTAGCTATAGAACTTGTCGAAGGTGTCATACCTCTCGACCCGGGTGTGAGCTTAAAAAACAAATTTTCAGCTCTTGGAACATCTCATATGCTCCGTGGTGCTCAAAACATCTTTCGAGCCCCGGTTCTAAGCCGTAAAGCATCGCACACTGAACTATCGAGTAGTCATCTTTTCTTGTCTGCCAGATGTTCATAACGTCTTCAGACAAAGCCATAGGGGTTGCTCACCGAGCGGTGCATCAAAGACATAAGCCTTCTGTGCAGCAGTGAGGACAATCCTCAGAATACGGACCCAGTCTGCATAGTTGCTTCCATCAACTTTCAACTTAACTTTCTCTAGGAACATAATAAAAACAGGGGAACTACAGCGCGGTCTATTGATCTACAACATAAATTTGCTAAGACAAGTAAGACTATGTTCATGACAATTGAAGTTCAATTAATCAAATTACTTAAGAACTCCCACTTAGATTAACATCCCTCAAGTTGTCTAAGTGTAACATGATCCACATCAACTAAACCACGTCCGATCATCACGTGAGGTGGATTAGTTATCAATGGTGAACATCTTTCATGTTGATCATATCTACTATATGACTCATGTTCGACCTTTCGGTCTCTTGTGTTCCGAGGCCATGTCTGTACATGCTAGGCTCGTCAAGTTTAACCCAAGTATTCTGCGTGTGTAAAACTGGCTTACACCCGTTGTATGCGAACGAAAGAATCCATCACACCCGATCATCACGTGGTGCTTAGAAGCGTCGAACCTTCGCAACGGTGCATACTAGGGGAGAACACTTATCTTGAAATTTAGTGAAGGGATCATCTTATAATGCTACCGTCGTCCTAAGCAAAATAAGATGCATAAAAGGATTAACATCACATGCAATTCAATATATATATGTGACATGATATGGCCATCATTGTCTTGTGCTTTTGATCTCCATCAGCAAAGCACCGTCATGATCTCCATCGTCACCGGGTTGACACCTTGATCACCATCGTAGCGTCGTGACACCTTGATCTCCATCGTAGCGTCGTGACACCTTGATCTCCATCATAGCGTCGTGGTCGTCTCGCCGACTATTGCTACTACTACTACTGCTAACTTATAGCGGTAAAGTAAAGCAATTACATAGCGTTGGCATTGCATACAATAAAGAGACAACCATAAGGCTCCTGCCGGTTGCCTGATAACTTACAAAACATGATCATCTCATACAACAACTTATATCACATCATGTCTTGGCCATATCACATCACCAGCATACCCTGCAAAAACAAGTTAGACGTCCTCTACTTTGTTGTTGCAAGTTTTACGTGGCTGCTACGGGTTTGCAAGAACCGTTCTTACCTACGCAAAACCACAACGTGGTGTAGTGATTGCCTTTTGATCTTCTAAAAGAACCCTCTTCATTGAAACCGATTCAACTAAAGTGAGAGAGACAGACACCCGCCAGTCACCTTTATGCAACGAGTGCACGTAGCGGTGAAACCTGTCTCGCGTAAGCGTACGTGTAATGTCGGTCCGGGCCGCTTCATCTCACAATACCGCCGAATCAAGTAACAACTAGTAACGGCAAGCAATATGTATACACCCACGCCCACAACTCACTTGTGTTCTACTCGTGCAAATCACATCTACGCATAGACCTGGCTCGGATGCCACTGTTGGAGAACGGAGCATGAATTTCAAAAATTTCCTACGCTCACGCAAGATCTATCCATGGAGATGCATCGCTACGAGAGGGGAGAGTGTGTCTACGTACCCTCGTAGACCGTTAGCGGAAGCGTCTCACAATGCGGTTGATGTAGTCGAACAATCCTTCGAGCTCCACCGATCGAGTACCGAACGTACGGCACCTCCGAGTTCTACACACGTGCAGCTCGGTGACGTTCCTCGCCTTCTTGATCTAGCAAGACGTCGAGGTAGTAGATGAGTTCCGTCAGCATGACGGCGTGGCGACGGTGACGGTGAAGTGATTCCGGCAGGGCTTCGCCTAAGCTCTCCGAAAATATGACCGGGGTGTAAAACTGTGGAGGGGGGGCGCCGCACACGGCTGAAACCATTGTTCTCCTGTGCTAGAGGTGCCCCATTCCTCCGTATATAAAGGAGGGAGGCTGGCCGGCCCCCTAGGGGTGCGCCAAGGGAGAGAGAGGAGTCCTACTAGGACTCCAAGTCCTAGTAGGATTCCCTCTTGGAAGGGGGAAGGAAGGGAGAGAGAAGAGGAGAAGGAAAGGGGGGGTTGCGCCCCCTTCCCCTAGTCCAATTCGGACTCCCTAGGGGGAGGGGCGCAGCCACCCCTTGTGGGCTGCCTCTCCTCTCCCCTATGGCCCATGTAGGCCCATAACTTCCCCGGGGGGTTTCCGATAACCCTCCGGCTCTCCGATAATATTCCGGAACTTCCCGGAACCATTCCGATGTCCGAATACCACCTTCCAATATATGAATCTTTACCTCTCGGACATTCCGAGACTCCTCGTCATGTCCGTGATCTCATCCGGGACTCCGAACAACATTCGGTCACCAATCACATAACTCATATAATACTATATCGTCATCGAACCTTAAGTGTGCGGACCCTACGGGTTCGGGAATGATGTAGACATGACCGAGACAACTCTCTGGTCAATAACCAACAGCGGGACCTGGATGCTCATATTGGTTCCAACACATTCCATGAAGATCTTTATCGGTGAACCTCATATGTCAACATACGTTGTTCCCTTTGTCCGGTGGTATGTTACTTGCCCGAGATTCGATCGTCGGTATCCAATACCTAGTTCAATCTCGTTACCGGCAAGTCTCTTTACTCGTTCCGTAATACATCATCTTGCAACTAACTCTTTAGTCACGGTGCTTGCAAGGCTTCTGTGATGCTGTATTACCGAGAGGGCCCAGAGATACCTCTCCGATAGTCGGAGTGACAAATCCCAATCTCGATCCATGCCAACTCAACAAACACTTTCGGAGATACCTGTAGTGCACCTTTATAATCACCCAGTTACGTTGTGACATTTGATACACCCAAAGTATTCCTACGGTATCCGGGAGTTGCATGATCTCATGGTCAGAGGAACGTGTATTTGACATAGTGAAAGCAATAGCAATAAACTGAACGATCATTTGCTATGCTAACGGTTGGGTCAAGTCCATCACATCATTCTCCTAATGATGTGATCCCGTTATCAAATGACAACTCATGTCCATGGTCAGGAAATCTTGACCATCTTTTGATCAACGAGCTAGTCTAGTAGAGGCTTACTAGGGACTCAGTATTTGTCTATTATCCACACATGTATTAAGTTTTCGGTCAATACAATTCTAGCATGAATAATAAACCATTATCATGAACGGAGAAATATGATAATAAACACTTTATTAATTTCCTCTAGGGCATATTTCCAACAGATACATCGGTCCGTTTCCAGTTATGACCAGAGTGGGCAAAGTGGCTTATCAGTTAGAATTGCCTCCCGAGCTATCCGAGGTGCATGATGTGTTCCACGTGTCTCAGCTACGAAAATGCATCGCACCACCTGCAAAACGGACATATATGACAGAACTAGAGCTTGCCAAGGATTTAACCTATGAGGACAAACCCTTGAGAATCTTGGAAGAAATGGACAGAGTCACCCGCAGCAAGACTATAAGATTTTATAAAGTCCAATGGGAGCACCACACAGAGGATGAAGCCACCTGGGAAAGAGCGGATTTCTTAAGGACTGCATACCCATATTTGTTTCCTGAGCAACCGAATCTCGAGGATGAGATTCATCCTAAGGGGGGGAGGTTTGTAACACCCTGGATTTTGCTTTTTTTCTTTTATTTGGATTTACTGAATATTTTATTTGCATTTGAGGTTTTTTGTCATTTCTTTTGGACTTACCACTTGGATTTATTTTTGATTTTCGTCCAAGTATGTTCTACCATCCTTAAACCCTCCCTTGACCTCATCCCTCTCAAAATAATGCCATTGGATATTTTTATTTAATGGCATTATATTCATTTTCTCTCTGCAAATGCCTATTTTCCCACAGAGCTATGAAGCAACCCCTATTTTTATTGCCCAGAAAATTCCAAGAAAATTCCCAAATATTCTTTGGATCATGCCTCACCTTTCTATGCAAAAATATCCCATGGTCATTTGGAAAATTTGAGCCAGGGAAAATGTTTTTGCTTCTGGTCAGAAAGAGCACATTGTGAAGCAACTATATTTTTCCTTGATCCTTTATAGCTAAATTTTTTACCACTTGATCACCCTCCTAAGTGATGCTTAAATGCCTAAAATCAGCCCTAGAACCTCAGCCGTTTGTCCTCAGTGCTTGGAGCAAGTTTCTGTCCAGAAACTTTCTCTCTAGCTCCAGTCACCTCCAATGGGCCATTTGGCAAGACTAGCGCATTCCTTGGCAAAGCGTTGAAGGGACAACACCTAGGACATGGTGTGGCAGCGCCGAAAGTCACCTGCATGCCAATGCACGCGGTGACCGCGTGCAGGCATGGTACAATGCACGCGCTCTGAGCGCTCTGCCCGTCGGGTTCGATCGGCCGCCGTCCAACCTCTCCCCTCGCGCCACCGCAGCATGTCCAGTCCACTCAGAGCACTCCCATTCTTCCACCTAGCCCCTCTCTAACCCTCCCTGACGTCGGTAGGAGGCACGCCGGAAGCGGCCACGGCGCTAGCTTGCGGTACAGTGGCTTGCCCGCGCGCCCCTGTTCCTCTTAGTGCGCCTGCGCTCGAGCCCGCGTGCGAGCACTATGCTTGGACTCGCCTGCGTCGTCCCCGAGCTCACCCGAGTCCTCACCGCCCCCAGTTCGCCCTGCCGCTCAACTCCGGCAGAGCCCGAGCTCTGCCCCGCCTCCTCCTATAAATAGAGCCGCTCCCCGATCGTTCTAGCCATCCCAAACCACCTCTCCACTCTCTAATCGAGCCCTAGTAGCTGCTGGCAACGCCGGGAAGGCCTCTGGCCTTCAAACCTAGCCGGTGGCAGCCGTGGATCCCTCTCCTCCGAGCACTCAGCCTAGTCCACCCCAGCTCCAACCACTGCCACCCCTGAGACCGTAGCAACCTCCTGAGCACGACGGTACCAAGAGCTCGCCGGATTGTCACCAGAAACACCGATCCCGATCAGCTCCGCCGCCGCCGTCTCTAGAGAGGATCGCCGCGATGTTGTCCGACCTCCTCAGCTTGTGTTTCGGGTACGTGCGTGACCGTCTCGCCGAGCTGATCCCAATCCCCCTCTCTTCGGTGATCGCCGACGTCTCCTCGCCTGAGAAACGCCAGCGACAGAGCAGCCCGGCCTTGTTCCCTCCCTCTCCTCTGTTTAACCCTGACAGCGGGCCCCGCCCGGCAGCCTCTCACCCGCTCAGTCGAAGCGGTATAAGTGGAGACGTATTCTCTGAATACGTCTTCGACGTGGCCGCTGCTGGATTTTCTTTTAAATGGAAAATTTGACCAGATCTAATCCAACTTTGACCAGCCATAACTTTTAATCTATAAGTCCAATTGAATTGATTCTTCTTGCAACTGGTTTATAAAATTCCAAAGTTTCTGTTTGCCAAATTTCAGAATTTTTCTTGCTGTTGAGAATTTCTGGTGCAATAAACAGTGTTATGTGACATTTTCTTTTTGCATTTAAATTAATTTCAGAAGAGCCTAGTTGTGTTGGAGAAGGCCAGGAATACTGTGACACTCCTCTGAACCAAGGCAAGCCACAACATTCATATACAAGGATGGCATTGCAATAACTTTGGTTTAATTGAATTAAATCATCATATAGTCACTATTTAAAATAACTTGCTACATAACTTTGATTCCATAGACTTTATTCTATCATTCTGATATTATACAGTAGGTCACATGCTTACTTGTTAATGTAGGCAGTAGGAACCATGTCATATGCACATATGGTAGTATGATGCATTCATCATTCATAATCGTGACCCGTGCATCCATTCATACACTATGGCTTGAATCATTTTCTTCTCAAGTTAAACTTGTTAATAATCCAACTTGAACATGCTGTTGATCGAGTCATGGTGCCACCGAATCGAGCTCACCAGTGCAACCACACTTGCCTGGATGGGGAGGCCCTAATGTGGTCTATTGTCATGCCTCTCGCCGGTACCTCCTACGAGGGAAGGTTGTGCTCTGGAGCTACCCTGGCCCGGTAGGCAGTCATAACCTTGAGGACCCAAGTTTTGATGGTACCAAGGTCCCCGTTTGGGACAATGTTTATGTTTGGCCACGACGGTGGCAGCCACAGAGGTGGCAGATGTCACATGTTGACATCGGGGTCACCCAGGTCATAGCCCAAAGGGGAGTGTGTCGGAGTGGCCGGGAGAGTGTCATGCAATAGATTGGTTTTGTCGGAATGTTGTTGGTCCACCCGAATGGGAGCACGAGGCCATTAGTTCCGTGGTGTGGGTACAGTGTACTAACCTCTGCAGAGTGTATAATCTATCGATAGCCGCGTCCTCGGATATGGACACACTTCGTAGTAGGTCACACCATGGGTCAACAGATATAATTAACTTGCACACTAAGGTTCACAAGATGGCACATGCAGACATGGTGATCGAGGATCACTATGAAAGGTATGAATGTGATCAAGTGAGGATCACATTGGTAAGTTATGAACGGTGGTTACACGGTAACCCCGGGATGGTAAGTTGGTCCCGAGGACCATGGCAATGCTTCACGCACATCTCATGTTGAGTAGTATCATGCTCATGCATTAAATTTGTTAAATGCCTTATGGTTGTTTGTCGCACTCACTACTGGAATCAGAGGATTTGCCATCAGCCACTTCTTTGCCGTCTGCTTTCAAAAAATAGACGGCAAAGAAATTGCTGATGGCAAAGATCATATTTGCCATAAGCCACTTCTTTGCCGTCTGCTAGCAGACGGCAAAGAAGTGGGTGGGGTCCAGTGGAGGCCAGCGCTGTAACGGCTCACCCCCCACCTCTTTGCCATCTGCTAGCAGACGGCAAAGAGGTTTGTACCTAACGGCCGTCACCCCCACCCCTCCTCTCTCTCTTCTCTCTCTGCCTCGATCTCTCTCCCCCGACCCCCACACCGCAGCCGCCCCCGACCCCCACCGCCACCGCCACCCCTGACCCCCCGCCGCCCCGGCCCGCCGCCTACCCATGCCGCCCGCCGCCTGCCGCGGCCGCCTTGCCCCACGCCGCACTGTCCCAGGCCGCCCCGCCCCCCTCCCCTGCGGCGGCTCTCCTGCACCGGGCCCCTCCTCCTCCGGCCCCCTCCACCGGCCGCCCCCTCCCAAGGTGAGCTCTTCTCCCCTTTTTTCTGTTTTTTTAGATTTAGTTTAGGTTTTTTTTCTGTTTTTTTAGGTTTAGGTTTAGATTTAGTTTAGTTTAGGTTAAGAAGAAAGAAGAAAGATGAAAAAAATAAAAGAAAATAATAAGAAGAAGAAGAAGAGGAAGAAGAAGAAGAAGAGGAAGAAGAAGAAGAAGAGGAGGAAGAGAAGAAAAGAAGAGGAGGAGGAGGAGGAGGAGGAGAAGAAAACAAGAAGAAGAAGAACCGGGTCGAGGATCGGGAACTGGGTCGAGGGTGTATCGGCGCCGACGGAACCGGGTCGAGGATCGCCGGTCGCCAAAACTAGGGTCGAGGGTCGGGAATGAGGGTCGAGGATCGCCGGTCGCCAAGGGGTCGAGGGTCGGGCCAGAGGGTCGAGGATCGCCGGTCGCCGAGGGGATAGATGGTGGAGCCAGTGGGTCCCGCCGGTCCCGGCGCCGTCGCCCAGGCCGAGAATCCCCCGGTCCGAGTGCTGACCCGTCGACCGTGCATCGCCATACCTGAGGGCGCCCGGGGACGAGCGGGTTAGGGGGTTCCTCGGCGTCGATGGAACCCTAAATGATGGCTATTTAGGTTAGGGGGTTCCTCGGCGTCGATGGAACCCTAAAGGACAGCCCGACACGACACCTCGACACCCCGACACCCCGACACGACACCCTGACACCCCGACACCCCGACACCCCGACACCCCGACACCAAAACATGACACCCCGACACCCCGACCCGACACTCCGACACCCCGACCCGACACCCCGGCACCCCGACCCGACACCCCGTCATATATTTGTGAATTATGAGTTAGGTCATATATTTTCTGATTTTGTTATGAAAAACATCATATATATTTGTGTTGATCGGGTGGATTTAAATGTGCAGTTGTTTCGTTGCTACGAGGGTCTGGTGTTCGACGAGCTCCGCCCCTGCGTTCGTGGGTGAGCAGAAATGACATCTCCTCCTCCCCCCTTCATTTGCTTTGTTCCGGTCTTCGTGCCGATGAAACTTGCTAGCTATAGGTGTCTTCAATCATCAGTATGCGTGACCACTATGCGTCTCCCGTTCGAAAGGGTTACATCTATAAATATGCATGCATTTGCATATTTATAACCGTGATTCTTTCGAATTGTCCAACGTTATCCATGGACAGCCCGAGTATGTGTAGATTGGGTTCGTTTTCCCATATGCTCTGCTCCGGATCCGATGCAGAATTTCGTCAGTGCCTCCCTGTTGTTCTCCGGGTACACATCCTCTCTGCTTATTGCCGAGACGTGTATCAAGAGAACAGCGGGGAGGTGCTGCCGAAATTTTGCGTCGGATCCGGAGCAGAGCATGGGAAAACGAACCCAATCTACACATACTCGGGTGGGATTAGGACCTATCTTTACCTATTAGCGTCTAGGTTGCATGGACGTAATAAAACTGACAAACTCCATTAACTGATGAATATGGTTTGCTGAATTATGTATATATTTCTTGTGTGTCCAGCAGCTAGGCAAGATGAGTGATCGTGCGTGGATGTACACCGGTCACACTAGTCTGAAAGACAGGACCGATGAATGGTTAACAAAAACCAAGGGGTTTGTGAGAGCCGCATTTGCAAATGGCCAGAGAAAAACCTGGTGCCCCTGTGTCCAGTGCGACAACTATCATCAGAGGACAGAGCTTGAAATGAGTAAACACCTGCAGAAGTGGGGTTTTACGCCTGCTTATACGGTCTGGACATTTCATGGTGAGTCTGCCCAACGTGCGAGAGCTGAGGTGGGCCGTCGTCGCACCGACGAGCATGGTACTGGGATCGAAGACATGGTGGAAGACTTTGACGATGCTCGGGATTCGGACGATGAGATGGAGGAATCTGCAAAGGCCTTCAATGATATGTTTGAGTCTTCAAAACGTCCTCTCCACGAGCACACTGAGCTTTGTCAGCTGGATGCCATCGCACAAGTAATGGCTCTGAAGGCTCAATTCAACTTGGGCAGAGAATGCTACGACGCGATGATGACACTATTTGGACGCTTTTTACCCAAAGGCCATGTAATGCCTGCAAACCTGTACCAGTCGGACAAAATCCTCCGTGTACTTAAGATGCCCTATGAGAAGATAGATGCCTGTGAGAATGGATGTGCCTTATTTAGGCTTGAGTATGCGGACTTGAACTATTGTCCCATTTGCAAGTCTTCCAGGTATGTTGTGGTAGACAACGGTATGGGTGAGAAGAGTCAGACAAAAATCCCAATTAATGTTCTACGGTATATGCCAATCATACCAAGACTTCAACGTCTTTTCATGGTCGAAGAGACGGCCAGACAGATGACATGGCACAAATTGGGAAAAAGAACCGAACTAGATGCAGATGGGAATCAGATGTTGGTACACACATCGGACGCTTTTGTGTGGAAGCACTTCGATGCAATACATCATGATAAAGCGGCAGATCCAAGGCATCCTCGAGTCACCATCAGCACGGATGGGTTCAATGTGTTTGGTATGATGGCAGCCCAATACAGTTGTTGGCCTGTATTTGTCATTCCACTCAATCTCCCCCCCGGACAGATTATGCAAAGAAAGAACATTTTCCTGACGTTGATAATTCCGGGGCCCAACTATCCGGGGAAGAGTATGAATGTGTACATGCAGCCGCTTGAGGATGAATTGCAAGAAGCTTGGGATAATGGGATCAAGACATACGACGCCGCTACAAAAAAAACTTCATAATGCATGTGTGGTACATGTACTCGATGCATGACTTGCCGGCGTATGCGCTATTCGTTGGCTGGTGTGTGCATGGAAGGTTCCCATGCCCCACATGCAAGGCAGCTCTTGAGTTTCGTTGGCTGGATGCGGGTCGCAAGTATTCTTGCTTTGACTTGCATAGACAGTTCCTGGATCCTCGCCATAAGTTCAGAAAAGACAAGAAGAAATTCATCAAAGGTAGAGTTGTCAAAAACTCTGCACCACCTGCGTTGACAGGCCAACAGACCCTGGATCAGTTAAACGCTCTCGAGCCGGATCCAGAGCGTCCAGGGTATTTCAAGGGGTATAATTCGGAACACGCCTGGACTCACAAGACATGCTTGTGGGATCTGCCTTACTTCACAGACCTCCTTTGCCCACACAACATCGACGTGATGCACACTGAAAAGAATGTCGCCGAGGCCCTCTTTGGTACATTGTTCGGCATAGAGGGGAATTCAAAGGATAATCCTAAGGCTAGAGTCGATCAGGAGGCTCTATGTGATAGACCGTTACAAAACATGCGACAACCGAAAGGAAAGCAGAACTGGACGAAGCCAAAGGCATGGTTCAATCTTGGAAGGCCAGATATGAGGGAAATTATCTTGTGGGTAAAAAAGGAGTTGATGTTCCCCGATGGGTATGCAGCGAATCTAAAGAGGGGAGCGAGTCTTGAAAAATTGAAAATATTTGGTCTCAAGAGTCATGATTGGCACATATGGCTTGAGCGGGTAATGCCGGTGATGTTGCGTGGCTTTATCCTTGAGGATGAATGGCTAGTACTGGCAGAGCTGAGCTATTTCTTCTGTGTTCTTTGTGTGAAAGAACTATCGCCTGGCTTGCTAGATGAAATGGAAAAGTTGGCGCCGGAGTTGATCTGCAAGTTAGAGAAGATCTTCCCACCGGGCTTCTTTAATCCAATGCAGCATTTGATTTTGCATCTCCCGACCGAGGCACGATTGGGGGGGCCCGTGCAGAATCGTTGGTGCTACGCAACTGAGAGGATGCAGAAGACGCTTCGAGCAAAATGTAAAAATAAACATAGAATTGAAGCATCGATGGCCGAGGCATTCATTTCTGAGGAGGCGGTAAACTTCGTGACAGCACACTACGAAGCCAAAAATCGTCATTTGCATAATCCGAAGCCTCGGTACAATGCTGGCGACCCTAAAAAGGGTGGATCCAACCTCAGCCTATTCAAAGGGAAGCTCGCACCAGCCGGTACTTCGAATGCAATAATGTTGGATGTCGAAGAATGGCGGACCATTTCGTTGTATATCTTCAACAACCTAACAGAAGTGCGGCCGTACATCGAGTAAGCTCTCGGTACATTGTTTCGCAACTTCTAATTCCTTTGAACTGCTCTTATTCCTGGATATTTGATATAGTCGATACGTCGCCAAATTCTCGTATGGAGCGGTGATCCAAAAGGATTCCGTCGAAGAGTATGAGCTTCTGGCAAAGCATGGAGGCGGCTATCCCGGTTTCATCTCTTGGTTCAAACAAATGGTAATTTCCATTAGACCATTTCATTTCTTCGTCTAAATTGCGGCTAATGCAACAATCCTTTCGTATTAAACTTGTAGGCTAATTCAGAGTCTATGGACGCCGAATTGAGACAAGTTGCGAATGGTTTTGACTATAAGGTCCGTTCATTTGACAAATACGACATCAACGGGTATCGCTTTCGTACCTATGGCAAAGAGCTATCTATGGCCGACCGAAAGTCTACAAATTGTGGTGTCTCCTATCGGCGAAGGAGATACCGAGTATTATGGAATAGTTGAAGCAATTTATGAACTTCTATTCTATGGTGCAAACCCACCGAACGTCGTAGTCTTCAAATGTTATTGGTTCCAGCCGAAGGAGACTAGAAGGACTCATGAACATATAGGGCTAGTCGAAATCAAACAAAGCACCCATTTGGATGTTCCCGATGTCTATATTACGGCTCAACAGGCAACCCAAGTTTTCTATCTACCGTGGGCATGTCAAAGTGATCCAAATCTCAATGGTTGGGATGTTGTTTATGAAGTGCCACCACATGTTAGACCACCTCCCCCCAATGAAGAGGATTATGAACCTCACATTAACCCAGACACATATGAAGGAGAATTCTTCCAAGAAACACGTCTTTCCAAAAAACGTTTCAAGAACCGCTCTACTTCACCCCAGAACATTGAAGTAGACAGCGACAGTGAATCCGACTTCACCCCTGAGCCGGAACAAGAAGAGCCGGAACATGAAGAGGTTACTGCTGCGGATGACCTGTCAATGCTTGACCGATTACGTAAAGGAGGCCTTCCACATGTTGATGCATTTATTGATGATGATGATGAGCACCTCATGACTGATAGTGATGATGATGATGCATTTATTGACCCCGGAGCATATATAGACGATGAAGATTAATATTAGTTCATGTCAGGTATTCAATTATTATTATGTACATATATATTATTAATTAGTTCATGTTAGGTATTCCATTTTTTATTATGTTCATGATGATGATACACTTAAATTATATACATATTATTATTCATGTCAGGTATTCAATTTTTTTATGTTGTACTAATTTCGTTTACTCTTTGTCATTGCAGGTGTTGACAGATGGTGGGCGCGGGTCCAGAGCGCTCCGAGGCTCCTTCCTCGACGCGTGGTGGGAGGGGTGCTTCCATTCCACCCCAGCACCTCCGGAGAGCACTGCATCTCAGTATGCAGACACCACCGGCGGGCGCTTCTTCTTCGGCCGGGAGAGGTCGGGGGAAGAAGAGGTGTACTAGAGGTGGCAGTGGCGGCGGGAGAGGTAGGAAGGCCGCTACGCCTTCCTCGCCGCCACCCCCAGCTGATTCACCCGACCACATGACTGCTCCGTCTGAGGTGGACCCGTCTCGGACTCCGGTCCACGAGCCTCGGGCCGACGAGCCTCGGGTCGCCGAGCCTTCGCCCCACGAGACTCCGGTCCACGAGCCTCGGGCCGCCGAGCTTCGGGCCGCCGAGCCTTCGCCCCATGAGACTCCGGTCCCAGAGGCTTCGTCCCACGAGACTCCGGAGCAAAGCACGGATTAGGCTACGTCGCAGTCGACCCGATGGGGGGACTGGCCGCCGGAGGCGAGTGGCCATGCTGATGGTGGCGAGGATCGCTTTTCGGATGATAGCTATAACGAGGGCGAGCTGGTTGAGGGGGGCAACGTCTACCAGCGTGGTGGTACAAAGCTCCCGCCCGTGCCGGCGACCCGCGAGCAGAGGTGGTTGATTGTGCCTAATGGGGAGAAGTAAGTGCATTTACTCTTTTTTAACCTTTTGCCTTCACGTTTCTTCAAAATCTAATGCGTTGGCCTTGTCATACTGCAGGGGTTGGATACACGGCCCTGGTATCCGCAAGCCCAACTTCGTCCTTGGTGTGCTTTGCCGGCAGAACTTCCCGGGGTGGGTCACGTTGCCCGGTGAGGGTCAGATTCGACAGCTCGGACTGAGCTGAAAGCTATACTAGGCTGCCACGGCCCCGCCGCAGGAGAGGATCGACGGTGTCTTGTGCCGCACGAGGGCCGAGATGGTGATCCAGACGTTTTGGGTAATTTCTCCTTTACAGAATTAAAAATCAACAATACCGAGTTATTGTACTAATCAGTGTTGTCTTGTTTGATTGCAGACCTTCTACAGGTATCTTGAGGGAGAGGAGGAGGCCGCGGCTATGGTTATCGAAGCCGAGTGTAGGCGCCTACTTCAGAACTTACGGCACGAGGCTCGGGTGCAGGCTGTTCGAGACTACTACGCCTCGACTGGTATTAAGAGGTCCAAGACGAAGTGCCGCGACAAGTTTCTGAGTAAGGAGAAGTACATGAAGGTAAATACCTATTCTTAAGGCCTTGTACTTAGTTTCCTTGATTTGATTCGTAGGCGTAGCGCTGAAATTTCTCTTGACTAACTTAGGTGCCCCCGAGATGGTGTGCGGATAGGATGGACTGTTGGGAGGCGTTGGTGGATGAGTGGTGCTCTCCCCAATGGCTAGCCGTCCACAACAATGCCAAGGAGCAACGTGCCAAAATGGTTGGTGTGCCACACCATCAAGGGAGCGCCAACCTATATGAGTTCGGGAATAACTGGGTATGTGGTTTGCTTCATGATTCATGCAATTTCATTCTTCATGCTAGCTTCAGCCCTTAACTAATACTTTGTTCCTCTCTTTTAGGCGCGACACAACAAGACGGAGGTGCCAGAGGTGTTCGACCTCTATGCCATGGCCCATACTGCAAAGTACAAGAAGGCCAAGGCATTCTCTGAGTCTGACCTTGATCATCCAGAGAGCTTCACCAACATCTCCTCCCACAACAAGCTCGTGAGGTACAGAGACGAGGGGAAGGCGAGGAAAGGGGAGGACTTTAACCCGAGCCGGCAACCTCTTGATCCAGAGCTGGTGATGATATCTGGTGGCGGGAGGCCCCATGGCTCGATAGCCATTGGGGATGGACTGATACGTTGTCCTAGCACTCTCCCGGAGATCAAGAAGCGCCAGACGAGCTCCGATCCTGAGATAAGGCCTCGTCCACGGCCAATGGAGCTCCAAATCGAGGTTAGTTATACGGACTCAGATACCTTTCCTCCATTACATTGTGTGTGCGGCCGTCGATGATTACAATGCTAACGAGGAGTGGTGTTGTAGGCTGCTCTTGAGAAAGACAGAGCGAAGACCCAGGAGCTTCTAGCGGAGGCAAAGAGGCAGACGGCGGAGAGGGAGAGGGAGTTGGAGGAGAGGACTGCTACGCTGTTGGAGGAGGAGAGGAACCGGAACGACGCGTCTCACCGGGCCTTATACGAGCTCTTCGAGGTAAGTTTCTTCTGCATATTAGCCAAATCATCCACGTAATGTTCGTTTCATTACTAACTAATATGACTGACTCGTGAAAACCAAATGTGCAGACCATGTGCCAGAGCAACGGTCAGATCCCTCCGCCGATGCCAGTCATTGCTCCGGCGGGCACGGTATGTTTCATTTGAATGGTCATTAGTTACTAGTCTTCACATTTGAGTTGCATCATGCTAACGAGACATTGCAAATGATCTTTGGTGCAGCGTAACTCCCGACAAGCATCGACCGATCCTTCTGCGTCTGCCACTAGCGCGACCGGTCCTTCACCTCCGTGATGACGGTACGTTTTCCCTAGTGTTTTGCTTAACAAATGCATACTTAGCTTAAGAAATGACCTATTTAGCTCCAAAATGTCATATAGTTAGCTTATTTTCCTCGAAAATGACATAATAACCTTACTTAGCTCCAAAATGACCTATTTTACCTAGGCTAGCTCAATAATGACCTATACTTAGCTTAATTAGTTCATTTATGACATAATTAGCTTACTTAGGTCAAAAATGGCATAATAACCTTGGTTTAGCTCCAAAATGTCATATACTTAGCTTATTTTCCTCGAAAATGACATAATAACCTTACTTAGCTCCAAAATGACCTATTTTACCTAGGATAGCTCTAAAATGACCTACACTTAGCATTTTTTCCTCCAAAATGACTTAATATGCTTAGTTAGCTCAAAAATGGCATAACTACCTAGGCTAGCTCAAAAATGACCTATACTTAGCTTAGCTTGTTCATTTATGACATACTTAGCTTACTTAGGTCAAAAATGGCATAATAACCTTGGTTTAGCTCCAAAATGTCATATACTTAGCTTATTTTCCTCGAAAATGACATAATAACCTTACTTAGCTCCAAAATGACCTATTTTACCTAGGTTAGCTCTCAAATGACCTAGACTTAGCTTAGCTAGTTCATTTATGACATAATTAGCTTACTTAGGTAAAAAATGGCATAATAACCTTGGTTTAGCTCCAAAATGTCATATACTTAGCTTATTTTCCTTGAAAATGACATAATAACCTTACTTAGCTCCAAAGTGACCTATTTTACCTAGGATAGCTCTAAAATGACCTATACTTAGCATTTTTTCCTCCAAAATGACTTAATATGCTTAGTTAGCTAAAAATGGCATAACTACTTAGGTTAGCTCTAAAATGACACAAGTAAGCAATAAGAAGAAGAAAAAGAAGAGGAGAAAAATAAAGAGAAGAAAAATTCTTCTTCTTCTTCTTCTTCTTTTTCTTCTTCTTCTTCTTCTTCTAGTCTTCTTCTTCTTCTTCTTCTTCTTCTAGTCTTCTTCTTCTTCTTCTTCTTACCTAGGTTAGCTTACTTAGCTCCAAAATGACTTAATTAGCTTACTTAGCTCCAAAATGACCTATTTACCTAGGTTAGCTCTAAAATGACACAAGTAAGCAATAAGAAGAAGAAAAAGAAGAGGAGAAAAAGAAAGAGAAGAAAAATTCTTCTTCTTCTTCTTCTTCTTCTTCTTCTTCTTTTTCTTCTTCTTCTTCTTCTTCTTCTAGTCTTCTTCTTCTTCTTCTTCTTCTTCTTCTTCTAGTCTTGTTCTTCTAACTTTCTTCTTTCCCATTTTGCAGATTTGCTTCAGATCACGGAAGCTTGCGTTGATGGAGTCTACTCTTCTCCTTGTCCTTCCTTTTTGTTTTGATTTTGTAGGATGAACAATGTGAAACTTGCTACCTATATATGAATGTATGGATGAAACCATTATATATGGACTTTTTGCTTAATTGTTGGATATGTTGGCTATATATATGTTGGATATGGACTTTTGATTTGGTATATATATGTGTTGGATGATCATATCCATATGGCAGGGATATGTATGCTTGTTGAAAGTATTTTCAAATGAATATATATATATATATATATCTGTGAAACTGATTCAATTTAAGAAAAAACATAATTAACAGGGGCAATACAGGCACTTTGCCGTCTGCCAGCAGACGGCAAAGAGCTTTGCCGTCCGCCAGCCGACGGCAAAGCTGCCACGTGGCAGCTACTTGTGCAACCTGGGGAGCACCTGGGTTGGCCTATTTGGGTACTTTGCCGTCTGCCAGCAGACGGCAAAGGCTGGTGTGCTTTGCCGTCTGCTGGCAGATGGCAAAGGGCATGCATTGGCCCCAGCTGACGCTTGACGTCAGCTGGCAGACGGGAAAGAACTTTGCGCCTTTGCCGTCCGCTGGCAGACGGCAAAGTACGCCATTAGCCACCTAATGGGCCTAACCCTATCCCTCTGCCGTCCAAGGCATTTGCCGTCCGCTTGCTTAGTATGGCTGACGGCAAACTTCTTTGCCGTCCGCTTTATTTAAGCAGACGGCAAAGCAGCCCTCTGCCGTAGTTCATTCAGCCGGACGTGGGGCCGTCTGCTGGCTGACGGCAAAGGGTTTTGCCGTCTGCCAGACATTCCTTTGCCGTCTGCCATGGCAGACGGCAAAGTGCCTGATTCCTATAGTGACTTGTGTTTGTTTGCTGTGAGCTTGCGAGTACATTCAAAGTACTCACCTGGCTTATCATGCCAGATGCAGGAGAAGCTGTGCAAGGAGTTGATGTCGAGCAGTATGTCGCGATCTAGGCCATGTCCCAGCAGTGTCCTTGTGGAATGGAGTTCCGCTACCCCATCGTTCCGCTGTCGCGTAGTAGTTCCCTTATCATCGAGGCCCTGAAGATGTCTACTAAATAATGTACATAAGTGCAGCCGCACCGTGTGTGCCGCTTGGCCTCACTCATCATGTAAGATGTAAACCTATGTTCCCGCTAAGAGGTCAATAAAGTGGATGTTTTCTGTACCAAGTTGTTGTGTATTGCCAGAAGACTTGATCTCTGGGCTGGCAATGCAAGGTAAACCGGTTGCTCTGAGCCGGGGTGCCATAGTCACTTTGCCGGGTTATACCCTGTGCCGAGTCTTGGTCGTGGGGAATATCCCCAACACCTGGCAAACACTTCACCATTCTGATTTTTGAACAGTTTGTAATTTGAGTCAAATGACTCATCAATGATGATGGGGTTAGCACAGTTATAACCAGATAATGTGGATGGGTCTATTGGGGGTCCTTTTGTAGCAACCCAAGTGGTTTTGGGGAATTGCTCAGGTTTCCAATATGTACCATCAACATTCATGTTTCTTTCAAACCCAATGCCCTCTTTCCTAGGGTTTCTATTCAAGATCTGTTTCTTGAGGACATCACAAAGAGTTTGATGCCCTTTGAGACTCTTATACATCCCTGCCTCAAGCAATATCTTCAATCTAGCATTTTCATCAGTGATAGAAGTGGCTTCCTCATATGAGGGGTTAGTTACCACATCAATAGGTGAAGATATTGCAGTTTTAGAAAACAGTGGAACATTCAGCAGAAGAATTAGCATTATCACGCTCAAGGCATTTCAAGCAAGGTGGCACAAACTCATCCTGAGCGGTACTGATCTGTTGAGCGAGTAGTGAATCATTTTCAGTTCGAAGATCATCATGAGACACTCTCAGCTTCTCTAGCTCTTGCTTCCTTTGAAGATATTCATAGGAGAGCTTCTCATGATCAGCTGAGAGAGTATCATGACAACTTAGAAGTTTGTCATACTTAACTTGAAGATTTTTAATGTCTTCAATTAAGGATTGACTTTGATTCATTTCCACGTCCAACAGGTCATCGCTTTTGTCTAGCAGAATTTGAATCTTTTGCATAGCATTTTGTTGCTCAGTTGCAATTTTAGCAAGTTTCTTATAGCTGGGTTTGGATTCACATTTAGAGTCATCTTCACTAGAGGTGTTAAAGTAGGCAGCATGGGAAGTTACCTTTGCGCCTCTTGCCATGAAGCAATAGGCAGGAGCAGAATCATCGTCGTCGTCGGTGACGTAGCCATTGTCTTCATTGCTAAAGATGGACTCGGCGACAAATTTAGAGTGTCGTGCGTACGGGAATCTTTGGGATCAAGATGATCCCTTTGCGGTTCGGCTGTAGGAATCGACGTGCACAAAGAGTAGTTTCAGCAATGCAAGAACACACAACAAGTTTACCCAGGTTCGAGCCACCGTGAGGTGTAAACCCCTACTCCTGCTTTGATTGTATTATTTGTGGAAGCACAAGTACAAGAGAGTGCAGCTTGCCAGCAAGGTGCGCGGGAAGTGCAGCTATGTAGTGAACTTATGCAAAGTGTCGACCTTTGTTAAGGTAGCCATGGGCCTCCTTTTATAGGTTAAGGGGTCACCACAGTGGCAAACTAGTAATTACATGGTGTAGATAGAGGCTACAGTGCTGTCATACCTAACCAGACGGGTTAGGACAAAAGCATTCAATGCGCTGTTAGGTGTCGCACTGGGGACGAGCTCCGGCAAGAATCCTGCACCGCTCGCCTAGCTACCTTTTATTATCTTGACACGCCTCCAGGACGGGTGTCATTAAAGTTAATCTTCAGGCACCGTGCTGAAAAGTACCCCAACAAGCCTCACCTAACCGTCTTCCCACTCGACACCTATTGACAAGCGACTAGCTGGTCGCTGAGGTGGAGCGGTGGAGTGGCAGAAGGGAGCTTGCCGGCACGGAGCTTGCCGGGCCTTCCTTTGCCGGTGCATGGCTTGCCGGCAAGTGTAGTCTTGATCTTCAGTACTGTCTTAGTACTTCTCGATGACCTGCCTTGAGGTCTTCTTCATGATCTTGTCAAACAAGTCTTCAGTCTTGACAGAAGCAATCCTCTGTGTCGGAATCGGGGCTCCGGGGACCCAAAGGTTCGAACACTGGGGGCTAGCTAGTTCCTACCTCTCCAAGGGTGACCATGGCGAGGCTACGGTGAGAGCACACAAGTGCAGAGCACGACAGGGGACATCATGGTTACCCAGGTTCGGGCCACCTTGCGGTGTAAAACCCTACTCCTGCTTGTGTTGGGATTGATGTGGCAAGAGGGTGTTCTCGCATACAAGGTAGGAGATGAAGGGATTGATCCCCTATAATGGCAGCACTGCTCCCCTTTTTATAGCCACCTCGGTCCTCTTCCCCTGAAAATCAAGGCGGGAAGGGAAGCCACAATTGGTGGGTTTTGAAAGGGGACAGGCGCTCAGGCTATCCTGACTAAAGTTGGTCTTCGCCTGCAAAAGCATGACCCATGACGCGCCGGTGGGCTCGGTGATGACCTCCACCCTGCGTGCCTTGCTGTCTCAGTCTTCTTTCATCAAACGGGCAGTCCTTGGGACTTGCTTTGGAGGAGGGCAGCTGGGGCTGCCCCTTTGGCACCAAAGAGGAAAGCCTCTCTGTCCGCACCTGCTGGCACACCCTCTGTTGCCGTTCGTCGCCAAGCGTGTCACCCACGTGGTGGGCACAGGACCACGCGGCTAGCGTCAGGCTCGGAGGGCCTCGGGCGGATGCCTCGGGGGGCCGCCTCGCGAGGCTTTCTGCCGCTACTGCGACTAAGTCTTGTAGGTTTGCTCCTTGAGGAGGGGCCCTCATGAGGCCGGCGCCTCGCGAGGTGTCTCCGCTTTGCGGCACCCTCAGTTGGGCCATGTCTTGGGCCTGCGCCAAGTGTCGCCTCCTGGGCCGCAGGCAGACGGGCCGTGGTACCCTGCTTCCCAATGGCCCGACAGTAGCCCCCGGGCCCATGGCGCGCACGTTCCCGCCCATTGGGAGCGAAATGGCGCGGGCCCTGACGGACTGCGGGGCCCAGGTTCGACGCGTGGTGCACGACGGGACATAGGTCGCCCCCACTTCCCCCACTATGCCTCGGTAACCGCCTGCGCCTGCCATAAAGCATGCTCACGCGGGGCGCAGGGCCATCATTGCTTCCCTTCTCCTTCCTTGATTCCCGGTGTCGAAGAAGATGGAGCGGCAGGGATTACGTCCTCATAAGGTGTTATAAAAGGAGCAGATGGAAGGTAGAGACCTCCCCCGCCCATCTTCTACCTCTTCCTCTCCCCTTCTTCCACCCTTCACTCTTCCTTGCTCTTTTCCACGACCACTGTTGCGATGGCAAGGGGGAGAGGACGAGCCTACGCATCTGCCGCCGCCACGAGGGTCGCCCCTCGGGGCCGGGGGTGCTCCTCGGCGGCCGCCTTGCCTAGCCCTAGTACTCGCGGAAGGGCCGTCGTCCGTGGCCGTGGAGGGCACGGCGCCCGCGGCCAAGGCGGGCGTGGCGGGGCGGCCGCCCGTCCTCCTCAGGCAGGGGCCCACTCGGCGGAGGCGGCGCATGAGTTCATCGTCGGGCTGCATCGTGATATGTCTCCAACGTATCTATAATTTATGAAGTATTCATGCCATGTTTATTATAGTTTTGTATGATTTTGGTGCACTTTTATATGGCTTTTATATGATTTTTATGGACTAACATATCGACCTAGTGCCCAGTGCCAGTTGTTGTTTTCTGCTTGTTTTTGGTTTTCCAGAAAATCCATATCAAATGAAGTCCAAATGCAGCGAAACTTTTTGACGATTTTTTCTGGAAGGAAACAGACCAAGGAAGCTTCGGGGGTGCAACAGAAGACCCACAGGGGCCCCACAAGCCACCAGGGCGCGCCACCCCCCCAGGCGCGCCCTGGTGCCTCGTGGGCCCCCTGTGGCACCTCTTTGCGTGATTCCAACGCTGAAAAATCCTATATATTCAGAAACCCCTGAAAGTTAACCTAGATGAGTTTTTACGCTGCCGCAAGCCTCTGTTCTGAAGCGATCTCATCAGGAGCCCTTTTCCGGCAGCCTGCCAGAGGGGGGAATCATCACCGGAGGCCATCTTCATCATCCCGGCGGTCTCCATGACGAGGAGGGAGTAGTTCACTCTCGAGGCTAGGGGTATGTACTAGTAGCTATGTGTTTGATCTCTCTCTCTCTCTCTCGTGTTCTTGATTTGGCACGATCTTGATGTACCGCGAGCTTTGTTAATATAGTTGGATCATATGGTGTTTCTCCCTCTCCATCTTGTTGTGATGAATTGAGATTTTACCTTTGAGGTTTCACCATTATCGAATTGAATACTTTTATGGATTTGAGAACACTTGATGTATGTCTTGCATATGAATACCTGTGGTGACAATGGGGTATTATATTGATTCATTTGATGTATGTTTTGGCATTCAACTCGCGGATTCCCGAGGTGACATTGGGGTAATCTTTGCATAGGGGTTGATGCACGTTTTTGTCCTACTTTCTCCGGTAGAAATCTTGGGGCACTCTTTGAAATTCTTTGTGTGGATTGAATATTATGATTTGAAGTTGTTTGATGCATATCGAATAATCAGCTCACGGATACTTGTGGTGACATTGGAGTATCTAGGTGACATTAGAGTTGGTTGATGCGTATCATATGGTGTTATTTTAGTATGAACTCTAGGGTTGTTCGTGACACTTATAGGGATGGCTCAATAGATTGATCGGAAAAGATAACTTTGAGGTTGTTTCGTACCCTACAACAATTTCTATCTTATGTTCTCCGCTAATAGGAACTTTGGATTGATTCTTTATCGGACGTTGAGGGATTGTTATATGATCCAATTATGTTAGCACTGTTGAGAGATTGCACTAGTGTCGGGGATATAACCCCTGGATAAAACCCGCGCGTTTAGGGCCGGGTCACTATACGGAGACTTAGAAGAAGGCTTCTACTAGTGGGCCGCGGCGATCCAGAAGACCGGAGTCCAGAGGATAAGCCGCCTGGGGGAGGCCGGCTCACGGGCCAGAGCTTTTCCTCCTAAGGCGCCTAAAGAGTTTCCTTGCTTGTGACAAGATGAGTAGGAATTAGAGTATGACACGGGTCGTCTCTTCGATCCGGACTCTGTTGTAAACCCAGGGCCTCGACCTGTATATAAAGGCGAGCCCCTGAGGCGGAAAAAACCAAGTCACAAGCTCTCGAGTACTAGGTTAGCCAAGTCGCACCCTTGTAAACGAGATCAACATCAATACAACCAAATCAGGACGTAGGCTATTACCTCCTTCGAGAGGGGCCAAACCTGGGTAAACCCTTGTCTCTCGATTCCGATCAACCCCGTTTGAGTTACCACCTAGCTGTGATGGCCTCACGACTAAGTCCTTTCACAAGGACATCTGTCGTGACAAAACCACGATAGTTGGCACCCACCGTGGGGCTTTCGCTCGGTGGTGTTGAGTACTTGAAGGGAACTCCTGCAGGGATCGAGGGATATGCGATCGGCCGCATGACAAAGAGTCGCCGTGGCAAGCTCTACATCGACGATTCAGACTGGGGCCCCGAGGCCGACTCAATCGAGTACGGGTACCGGGTCCCCTTCGGCAAAATCCACATTTTCATCAGCAAATCCGGTGGATCTGAACCCGAGCCGGACATCTGCACCGACATCATCGAGCCGGCTCGGCGCGCGCAACCCGCCCAGGCTCAGGCCGGCTAGAAGCACATCTTCATCGGTTTCACTCAAGGGGTGGACCTTGCAGATAACTCTGCGTCCGGCGGCGAAACCCTCGTCTACTCTGATGGCGAGTCCTCGGTAGGCGAGACCGAGTCGATCCTCCAGCTTTACGATGGCGGGCTTGGGGGCTACTCCGATGACCAGCCGGCTCGGGACTCCTTCAACGCGCCCCCCCGGGTTGCTGTCTATATGGCAGGCTCGGCCCCGGCCCTTAACTCCATGGTGGCCGGCGCCGCAACGGGGACCGGTACCTCAGGGGCCGGCTCAGCCGTACCGCCGGCTCAGGCCTTGACAGAATTGGCAACCGCCCTGGCGACACTCCTTGCGACACCGGTGACCGCAGTGAACCAGGCGGAACGCAACACGGAGGTAACCAAACTCCACGAGCAAATGGCTAAGGTACAGGCAAATATCAATGCCAAAAACACTCGCATGGCGGAGTTACAGTCTCAAGTCCAAGCCGAGGTAGAGCGCCTGAAAGCCGAAGCCTGGCGCATGGGGCTCCGTCAGAGTGCCTCTGAGGCGGTCCATCAGAGGCGGCATATGAGCCGTCTACCGCCTAACTACGAGCCCATGCGTCTGTTTAACACGCCGCAGGATGCGCCTGTTCAGGGGGCTGGGGCAGGTACCCCGGAAGCTCCGTTTGTACCCCCGAGCGGAGGCAGGCAGCCGCCGCCAGGTCAACTCCATCAACCGGCTCAGCAGCGCCCGCAAGAGCCGGCCTAGCGACTCCCGCCGGTTCAGACGCCTCCACATCGTTTCTTCACACCGGCGGGTCACTTCACCAACCCTTTGGATAACTTGGTGGCAGCAGCAACCAACTTGGCTGCGCTCCCAATCACGGGAAACTCACTGGTTGAGATCGAAGCCCCGAATTCCATTGAGATGTTAAAAACTGCGGTCGCCCAGCAGGCGAACTACTCCTACAGTCGACAGCGAATCCACTCTACCCCGCTTCCGAGCCGTAGCAGGAGCCACCATGATGAGTCGCCGGCCGTCTCTAGCAGTGCTCGTCGACATCGTGAGCAGCCTCATGACCCGCCGCACCGTGAGCTCCTCAACGCCCAGAAGATCGTTGACACGGCTCGGGCTCAGCGAGCAGCGGAGGCGGCGAATACGGCGGCTCAAGCGCCGCTTGTCACAACCCAATTAACTTCCAGTAGCAGGACCATCGGGATACCGTGTTTGGTGCCAGCTTTACGCAACGAGCTCATGCCCAAGGACTTTAAAGGCCCTCGTAAGGTTCCAAATTACACGGCTGACCTTGAGCCGGCCGCTTGGATTGAGAGCTACGAGATAGCCATGGACATGCTGGATGTCAGCGACGCTGTCTGTGCCAAGTACTTGACGATGATGTTGGAAGGGCCGGCTCGTACATGGTTGGAAAACTTGCCCCCTAACTCTATTAACACCTGGGCGGAGTTGAAGGACCGTTTCATCAAGAACTTCCAGGGAACCTACAAGCGCCCAATGACGATCATCGATCTTCAGCACTGCATCCAACGTGAGGGTGAGTCGGCCCATCACTGGACGCGCCGGGTCACAGAAATTATTCACGCCTCCGACAGCATCACGGCGGCTCAGGCGGTTCTGATCTTGGAGAAAAACTGCCACTTTGAGCCGCTCGTGCAGAAACTTGGCTGGCTCAAGCGGAAGGTTCAGGATATGGGCAAGCTCATGGATGTCCTCACCAGGTATGCCAAGTCAGACACCACGAAGGATCCCAGCCCAGATGATGACCAGACTGGCAAGGGAAAGAAGAACAATGGTGGCAAGGGTAACCAGCAGAACAATTCAGGGAACAATGGAAATCATGGCAATGGAGGGAAGCGTAAGAATCAGGAAGGAGGATGAGATTTGGTTGCTAATACCAACACTGGTTACAAATACCCGAAGGGGAATAATTCGGGAAGATCCTATAGTGGCAACAAGCCCCGTAATTTTGAGGAAGCCCTCAAAGGCCCATGCCCAAAGCACAGCCTCCCTAATAAGCCGTCAACCCACTCATGGGAGAACTGTCACATAATGCAGGCTTTCGGCGAGCATTTCTTTCAGAACCGTCAAGGCGGCGGCGGAGGCAACCCGGGGCAGCCTGGAGCCGGCTCGTCCGGTGGTTTTCATAACCTAGGGTTTCATGGCCCGGGCGGCTCAGGTGCAGGTTACCAGGGTTCTGGCAACAACGGTGGCAATCAGCATTCGGGGCAAGGAAGTCAACAGCAGGGCAATCACCAACATGGCAATTAGTCTGGTTTTCAGAGCAATCCCAAGCAGTTGAATAGCGGGCAGTATCACGTGTTCACGACCCATACTGAGAAGCGAGATCCGAAACTCCGGAAACGAGCCGTCAGTGTTGTTGAGCCGGCGGCCCCGGAATATCTACGTTGGTCGGAACAACCCATTACATGCAGCAGAGAGGACCATCCTCCCCGGGTTGATAGTCCGGGTTGCTTGGCTTTGGTGGTGGCCCCCTCAAGTGGGCAGCTATTCACTCACGAAAGTGCTCATGGACGGAGGAAGCAGCATAAACATCTTGTACTATGACACTTTCCGACGGATGAATCTGTCTGAAAAACAGCTCCAGTCGTCTTCCACCGTGTTTCACGGGATTGTTCCCGGAAAGTCTGCATATCCTATCGGGCGGATCAAGCTAGACGTCGCATTTGGCACTGATGATAACTACAGGTGTGAGTCATTGACCTTTGAGGTGGTCAAAATCAAGAGCCCTTATCACGCCCTGTTTGGGCGGCCGGCTTATGCTCGCTTTATGGCTCGACCTTGCTACGTCTACCTCAAACTCAAGATGCCTGGACCAGCAGGCACCATCACAGTTAATGGAGACCGAAAGATTGCCCTTGAGTGCGAGGAAGGGGATGCAGCCTATTCCGAGACAGCTTGCGCTGCGGAAGAGTTGAAATTCTACACTGCGAATGTTGACCCGGCCGATATGACGCCCTTGAAGAAACCCACCGCAGAGTCTGACCCGCCACTCAAGTTTAAGTCAGCCAAGGACACCAAACAGGTTGAGTTTGTCCCTGGTGACCCGTCCAAGAAGTTCACTATTGGGACTGGTATGGATCCCAAATAGGAAAGCGCACTCATCGAGTTCATCCGTGAGAATTGAGACATCTTTGCATGGAAACCTTCTGACATGCCGGGTGTACCGAGAGAACTCACTGAGCACTGTCTAAATGTGGATCCAAAAATGAAGCCTTTCAGACAATTCCTCCGTCCTTTCAACGAGGAGAGACGCAAGGCCATTGGAGAAGAGGTAGCCCGGCTCCTAGCTGCCGGGTTCATCGTTGAAGTTTTTCACCCTCAATGGTTGGCTAATCCAGTGCTTGTTCTAAAGAAAAACGGCACTTGGCGCATATGTGTTGATTACACAGATCTCAACAAGGCTTGTCCCAAAGACCTGTTTGCCCTCCCTCGCATTGATCAGATCATCGATGTTACGGCGGGTTGTGAGAGTTTGTGTCTCCTGGATGCTTACTCCGGCTATCATCAGATAAAGATGGCCGTTGAGGATCAGGAGAAGACGGCTTTCATCACACCCTTTGGGGCCTTCTGCTATGTCTCTATGCCTTTCGGGCTCAAAAGTGCAGGGGCGACTTATCAGCGGTGTGTCCAGAATTGCTTTCATAAGCAGATTGGGCGCAACATTCATGCTTATGTGGATGATATCGTGGTCAAGTCATTGAAGAAGGAGACCTTGCTGGATGATCTCAAGGAAACTTTTGCTAATCTTCGGACTTACTAGATGAAGCTTAACCCGGATAAGTGTGTTTTTGGTATTCCCGCAGGCAAGTTGTTGGGTTTCCTAGTATCGGAAAGAGGCATTGAAGCCAACCCGGACAAGATCAAGGCAGTAACCTCGCTTGCGAAGCCAGAAAATATAAATGACGTTCAACGGATAGCGGGTCGGATCGCTGCTTTGAGCCGGTTCATAAGCCGCCTTGGCGAAAAGGCGATTCCCCTTTATCAGATGTTGAAGAAGACTGATACCTTTGTCTGGAGTGATGCAGCTGATGCAGCTTTCGAAGCCCTCAAGAAGCAGCTGGCTGAGCCGCCTGTCCTCGCTGCTCCTATTGCTAAAGAGCCTATGCTCCTGTACATTGCTGCTAATAACAAAGCGGTAAGTGTTGCAGTTGTTGTCGAGAGGAAATAGGCAGGGAAAGAATATCCAGTCCAGAGGCCAGTCTATTTTGTCAGCGAAGTTTTATCCGAGTCTAAGCAGAGGTACCCACATTGGTAGAAACTGGTGTTTGGTGTCTTCATGGCTAGTCGCAAGCTCAGACATTATTTTCTGGAGCACCCCATTACTGTGGTCAGTTCAGCACCCTTGGGAGATATCATCCAGAACAGGGAAGCGATAGGCCGGGTTGCCAAGTGGGCGATTTAGCTTGGCCCACATCATCTTAAATATGTGCCTCGCACGGCCATCAAGTCCCAGGCACTTGTCGATTTCATTAATGATTGGACTAAACTCCAAGCTCCGGAAGAGAAACCTGATAATACATATTGGACTATACATTTTGATGGTTCCAGACAGCTAGAAGGCTCGGGGGCTGGAGTCATCATATCTTCCCCTAGAGGTGATCAATTTTGTTATGTGCTGAGGATTCTGTTTACTTGTACTAACAATGCAGTTAAATACGAGGCTCTCCTCCATTGTCTTCGGATGGCTAAAGAGATGAATCTCAGCCGGGTCAGGTGTTTAGGCGACTCAGATTTGGTCGCTCAGCAAGTTTCAGGAAAGTGGGATTCCAAGGACCCGCTTATGGCGGCTTATCGGCAAGAGGTCACCAATGTAGCTGGACACTTCAAAGGATATCAAGTTGATCACATTGATCGGCGACTCAACGAGGCGGCTGATGCATTGTCACGACTCAGCTCTCAACGTAAGCCGGTCCCTCCCAATGTGTTCCTTGACGTGCTACATCATCCTTCTGTCAAACTGCCTTCCGAGGAAGATCTCGCTATTCCTGACCCGAAGGCACTGTTGGTGGTGGCTATTCACGCTATTCCGGACTGGACAGTTCCTTATCTGGATTATTTGACTCGAGGCGTGCTTCCTGCCGATGAACTCATGGCTCGTCAGATCGTCCGCCGCTCCAAGTCTATGTATATCGTCAATGGCGAGTTACACAGAAGAAGCATCACAGGGGTTTTCCAGCGTTGTGTCTCCCCTGATGAAGGGCGAGAGATTCTCAATGAGATTCATTCTGGCGATTGTGGTCATCATGCCGGCTCAAGATCCTTGGTGGCAAAAGCCTTTCGGCATGGTTTTTACTGGCTTACGGCTCACGTAGATGCTAAGGATATCGTACAAAAGTGTGCTGGTTGTCAGAAGTTTGCACGTCAAGCTCATGTTCCGGCTCAAGAACTTCGCATGATTCCTATCACATGGCCTTTTGCAGTCTGGGGGCTCGACATTGTTGGTCCGTTTAAGCCGTCCAAGGACAAGAAGACCCATCTTTTGGTTGCTGTTGATAAATTCACCAAGTGGGTTGAGGCCGAGCCAATCAGCAATTGTGATGCAGCCACAGCAGTCAAGTTCTTGAAAAAGTTGATTTTTCGCTTTGGTTATCCACATAGCATCATCACTGATAATGGCACAAATTTATCAAAGGGAGCTATGAAGCAGTTTTGTCAAAGAGAGCATATCCGGCTTTATGTTGCCTCAGTTGCACACCCTCAGTCCAATGGCCAAGCAGAACGTGCTAATCAAGAGATTTTACGCGGTATCAAGCCAAGGCTTATGGTCCCCCTCGAGCGCACGCCGGGGTGCTAGGTTGAGGAGCTTCCTTCTGTCCTTTGGAGCATACGGACTACCCCTAACAGATCAACAGGCTTTACGCCTTTCTTCATGGTCTATGGTGCAGAAGCTGTTTTACCTAGCGATATTTGCCACGATTCCCCCGGGTCACCACCTATATCGAAGCAGATAATGAGCAGGCTCGTCAAGATTCTCTCGATGCATTGGAGGAGGAACGGGACTTAGCAGCAGCACGATCTGCAATCTATCAGCAAGACCTACGTCGCTATCACAGCCGTCGGGTTCGCATCCGTAATTTCCAGGAGGGCGACTTAGTACTCCGTCTGATTCAAGAACAGGCAAGTATGCACAAGCTCTCCCCTCCTTGTGAAGGGCCTTTTGTCATCAGCAAGAATCTCAACAACGGTTCATATTACCTGATGGATATACATGAGCACAATAAATCATGTACGTCGGAGGAGGAGACCAATAGGCCTTGGAATATCGCTCATCTCCGTC
This sequence comes from Elymus sibiricus, assembly GCA_039707655.1. Taxonomy (NCBI): domain Eukaryota; kingdom Viridiplantae; phylum Streptophyta; class Magnoliopsida; order Poales; family Poaceae; genus Elymus; species Elymus sibiricus. The sequence continues at coordinate 206,299,740 of CM077668.1, forward strand.
CTTATTACACTTAGAGCCACCGGCTCAAGTTTGCTTGTACATACCTTTGTCTATATTATGATCAATAAACATAAGCCGGCACCCTCGAAACTCGGGGCCTCTGTCGTTTCATCTCCAATATTGTGCATGAGTCTTTTTGTTTTTGATCATTAGTCACTTGGGGGCTTCCAACTCACCGAGTTTAGCTATCTCACCCTCTTGACCCGGCAATTAACGCCACATTATCTTGGTTAAACCTACCTGTCTGCTTGATGCTACTCCGATTAGGTGACCCGGTGTACTCTTGACAAGTCACTCATTTCTATGACCCTGAACTTGTCTTGGTTAAAACATCAGATGTCACGTGAGAGCCGGCTTACAGAGAGCGAGGATAAACCATGGGCTATCACGCCAGCTTCATTGAAGCAAGACTCGAGCCTCGAAAGCTGGTCTATATTGTCGTGCCTCGAAAGCCGACTCAACAATGATATCTATTCATGATTTCTGTTCAATTTTTACAGGGGTTATCTTTGTTTCCCTTTGGCCATGAGCCGCCGGATCATGGATGACGCCGGGTTAAACAAAAATCCTAAAAAGGTTATTTCAGACGTGCTAACCATGAGCCGGATAGCTATTAAGCGACCCGGATTATTCTACACATGTGTTCTGCAGAGCAGGATAAGCTATTGCTGGTTCATAGAAACATGACTCGCCATTCTGATATTCAACGAAGCAGCTTCTTCCAAAGGAGATTGGGCGGGTTAATATTCAATCACACCAGTGCAACTGTTTCATCCAAAATACTGCAAAATATTCAAGTGCGCGAAGGCAAGTCAGAGCACCCAAGTGTTTCATCTATCCTATTACACAAGCCTCAGCTGGGTTCTACTATGCTCACAGTTTTGGGTCAACTACTATTGAACACCCGTTTCTGCGCCTTCCGGGTCTTTGGTTGACGGGTCCACTTCTTCTCGCTGCTTCTTGGCGGCTTGAGTCTCCGGGTCACCCTGCTCCAGCTCTGCTTTTCCTCTTATCTGAAGATTTTTGAAGTCCCAGTCGAGGGTGGTCAAGGCTTGGAACTCGGCGTCCTCTCCCATGATAATTGATGGATCAACATCAGGAGCAAAGATGTGCTTACGGTGAGCTGGAGTCAGGTCGATTGGCTCGAAGATTGGCGATGTGACCCTTGGTTATCTTCAGTATAAGCCGCTTGGTACCTCTTCAAATCCACCTCTTCAACTATCTGACTCGCCACGACACGAGTTTCTTTCAAACAGCTGGAATAGTCAGCCGAACTGAATGCACTGCCGTCCGTCTTAAATTCCGGAAACCCGCCAGCCAACTCGGACAAGTCCATATCTGGCACATACGCCTTGGCTCGGCTCAGAGATAGCATGCTGGCTGCTCGGGCGGCTGATTTCTTGAGCTCCTCAATGTACTTTGGCATGGTGGAGAGCTGATTCAACACGTCTCTGATATATTTTGGCGGCTCTTTATGTCTCATCACTGACATAATCGTGAACAAACTCCCTGCATAGAGTTGCTCAAGAAAGGTGTACATCGCCTTCAGCTTGACCAGCGGCTCTTGTCCAAGATTTACAGTCCGTTTCCCTGCAATTTTTTGCTCAAGTATGAATCAACTAATGATTGCAGTTCGCAGGCGAGTTATCAGTAAAATTGGACGGTCACTTACCAAAGATGGTCTGGGTTATGTGATTGAGGTGATGCTTTAACCCGGCTAGTTCATCGGAAAGGGGCTTGAGTTTGTTTTCTGCTTCTTCCGCATGTTTCAACAGCAAGGTTTTCTCTTTCTCATGAGAGGCCGTCAACGCTCTCAATTTTTCGGCGGTAGTCGATGCTGATTCTTCTAGAGACGCGGCTGCTGACTTGGCATCAGCTCGAAGTTTCTTCTCCACCTTAAGTTGCTCTTGCAAGCCGGCTGCTCTTGACTCAGCATCATTCAACATAGCCTGTCATAACCAGGTCACATCAGTACAAAAATATATGATCCTGAGCCTACAAAATTGCCCACTTTGGTGTTTGGGGACTATGAAACCTCCACACCTTTCTAAACTGAAGTCCCAAGCAGTTGCTAGCAATCTACATGGCACTTGGGGGCTAATGCAAGTTCATTTTTCTTTTACAAATATCAAGGGAAAGTTCCAACTCATCTCAGTACAATGAGTCGGCCCTTGGCGGCTCTCACAGTAAATTCTCTTCTACATACTGAATCAATATTATGAAGACCCGTCTGTTTCACAGAAACAAGCCGGCCCTTGGGGGCTACACAACATTTTGCTTTATAATTGTTGAAGATCCGGCTGTTTCACAGAAGCAAGCCGGCCCTTGGGGGCTACATGTCAATTCAGTCTAAGAGACGACATTTAAGAACCAGCTTGTTATATGCATAACAACCCGGCCCTTGGGGGCTATGGTTCAAGAAAACAGAAGAAAAGCATATCTAAAGTCTTTCACACAATCATGTCTGTTTGTGTCTCAGACTTGGCGGCTACATATGATATATACAGTGTGGAAAAGAGATGTTTTCTTACCTCATATTTCCTCTTCAGCATGTTAACCATGCTGGCTTCCATTTCCCGGCTTGTGGATAACCGGGTCAAGTACGCCTCATGAAGGTCAGCCACGCTAAGTTCTTCAAGGCTTGGGAGTGCATGTTTTGCCAAACGGTTGAAGGCTTTGGAGCTTTAAAGGATGCTCCTGTGGTGGTGACCTTGTCGGCGGCTTGGGGAAACGACAACACTACATTTTCCACCGCCTTTGTTGGGCTCGAAGCACGGTCAGGACTCGGCGGGTTGATGTCTTCCACCTTGTCTGTCACACAGGTTTGAGTGTCCACCTTTTTTTGTTGATGGCGGCTTATTCTGTGGTGGTGGCTCAACAATCTCGTCAGCCTGGTCCTTTCCAGTTTCAACATGACCTTCAGGGATCACCAACTCTGGAGTTTCGGATCCGGGTTTCTCTGGGGTCGTGGGCAATTCGCCAGTCTTCCTTTTCTTGGCCTTGGCCCTGCGAAAGCACAAGCAGATTCAGATAAAATAATACAACAGGTATAACAAAGCATGACTCATCGAAAAGCACTAACCCTGGTTTGATGACCAAGGGTGGCAGTTGAGTGGCAGATGAGTCGCCAGATGATGGTGGCGACTCCTGATAATCTGAATCAGACGGGTTACGTGGTTGTTTAAAAAGACCGGCAAGCGGGTGAGATGGAGTTGGACTATGAGGCACCTCATTTCGACTCTTGCGGAGGTTTGGCGTGTCAGATAAGCCGCCCAAAAGCTCTCCAGAGCCACTTCGCGTCTGGCGCCTTATTGATTCGGCATGCTATGATTTCTTTAAAGAAAATTTTAGGTCTAAGTAAGCAAGTGGATGAGAAAAGGGCACTTTCCTCACAGTTTTTCTTAGCTTTCGGGGAACAAAGGTGTCCGAGTCGGAAGAGATAGAAATTACCTCAACGTCATCAGTCCGGCTTATATCAGCATCGCCCTGGAAATAAGAGGCGTCAGCAAGTTCAATAAAAAGACGGCCAAGGGAGTCAAGTTCTACCTCTGATTCATTATCAGCCAATGGTGACTGGCCCCTAGCTGCCGTCTCATGTTCAGCGGCCGGCTTATTCTTTTTCCGAGCCAGCACAGCCTTGGATTTGGTGACTGTCTTCTTCGTTTTCCTATTCCAGAATGAGGAGTTGACCTGCAGTTTAATAAGATCAACAAGTAAGCTGGGTTATGGATTGATAAGTCGGATAAAAACGATTACAAGAATGCTTACTGGAGGAGCTTGGTTGAGGGCATAGAATGGTTTCAGTCCGGTCTTGTTGCATATTTCTTGAGGCTCCCCGAGTAGCTTCTTCGTAGCCTTATTTATATCATCAGCTGACATGTCAATGGGACTGAACCGTTGTGGGTCGGTTGACTCGCCAGAATAATTACACATTAAGTCACCTCGGCGGCTTAAGGGCAGGATCTTCCAGGTAAGCCAGCACCGGGTCAAGTCAACACCAGTCAGACCGTTGGCTAGCAAAGCCCTCAACCTTGGATATACGTGGGCGACTTGCGCACATTCTTCTTGAGAAGCCCAGCCAGGAAGTTCAAAGGTTGGGGGAAGGCGTTCAGTTCTATCACCCGGCAGAGGGTTTTCATCAGCTGGAGCTGTGTTCTTGCAGTAGAACCACGTTTTGTTCCAACCTTTAGGGTGACTTGGCAGAACAACTGAAGGAAAAGGAACGTCTCTTCGTCTTTCAATTACTTGGCAGAACAACTGAAGGAAAAGGAACGTCTCTTCGTCTTTCAATTGAGACCCCGCCAGGTTCTAGGCAGGGGCCATCAGCGCACTCAGTTTGGCGGTTGAGATAGAAGAACTCTCTGAAGAGAGGAACGGTGGGTTCTATTTGCAGATATACCTCACACAAGACTTGAAATTGGAACAGGTTGGATACAGAGTTTGGACCAATGTCTTGAGGATGAAGGTTGAAGAAGTGTAGAACATCCCGGAAGAATTTTGACCCGGGTGGAGAGAAACCCCTAAGGAGATGGTCTGTAAAAATCACGACTTCCCCTTCGCGGGGGTGAGGGATGTCTTCTGCTGCTTGAGGGGCTCGATAGCCAATTACTTCTTGAGCCGGCAGGAAGCCTTGCTCTTTAAAATCGTTCAGTACAAGGTCAGAGACTTGAGAACACACCCAGTTGCAGACTGTGGTCTTCGCCATAGCAAGTCGCCTAAATATGAACAAGGAATGCAAAAACATGAATGGCAGGGTTACTCATGTTCATGATAAGCTCGCATCATACGATCAAAGGTACAGGGGCGAGTCACCATGTTCAGTAAGTCGCCCGACTGGGATTTCAGCTATGATTATCAAAATTGGGCGGATCATAATAAGTGGACATGAGTCGCCAAGAGTAAGGGCGGCTCATCCTAAGACCAAGGTTTTTGGATTTATCCTAAGTGTTGCAGAAACACGTTTCGAACAAGAACAACTACTATTATGGATCTACAAAACAGCTTAAAAAGAGAAATATTCACTATACCTAGTTCATACAGTGGAAACAGGGTTCGATCTACTCCGGATTTCTAGTAAAGGTATGAGGTTCCTAGATGCAAAATAGTACTACGGATAGCGGAGGAACATCATTGTGAAGAAGGAATTTAGAAACAGATCTAAACAGCGGCAATGGCGATACGGCCTGTGCAAGAACACCGATGAACTAGGGTAAGCTACTGCTACGGATTTGAGGAAGCAATGAAGCATACCTGGGCGCGGTAAATGGTTTTGAGATGATCCCTGGCAGCTTCGACGACGGCGCGCGATAAGAAAAGGACGCGGTTGAGGTCGCCGGCTCGCGTCGGGGTCGTACAGCGGCGGAGCTCCTGACAACGGTAGACGCGTCACGCGGAAGAAGAAGCAGTGGGGAGGTCAAAGTGATAAAGATAAAATGAAAACCCCCTCAGGAATATTTATAAGGGAAAGAAAGGAGGGGAAACGGCGAGCGCGAGAATCAAGGCGACGCCGTGATAAAAGGCGCCTCGATTATCGGGCATGTCAGGTCCACTCAAGATTTGTAATGACGTCACACAAGATTCGCGGATATCAGTTGAATGGATTTATTGGATTTCCAAGGGAAGGTATGACAAGTGTGAAGCATGTTATAAGCCGACAACTATAAGCCGGCCACGACCCAGAAGATCAGTCCGGGTTATCCTAATTTTGAAGGTTGACATGAATAAATTCAAATCAACCTTGGGGCTAATGTCGGGGATATAACCCCTGGATATAACCCGCCCGTTTAGGGCCGGGTCACTGTACGGCGACTTAGAAGAAGGCTTCTACAGGTGGGCCGCGGCGATCCAGAAGACTGGAGTCCAGAGGATAAGCCGCCCGGGGGAGGCCGGCTCACGGGCCAGACCTTTTCCTCCCAAGGCGCCTAAAGAGTTTCCTTGCTTGTGAAACAAGATGAGTAGGAATTAGAGTATGACACGGGTCATCTCTTCGATCCGGACTCTGTTGTAAACCCAGGGCCTCGACCTGTATATAATGGCGAGCCCCTGAGGCGGAAAAGACCAAGTCACAAGCTCTCGAGTACTAGGTTAGCCAAGTCGCACCCTTGTAATCGAGATCAACATCAATACAACCAAAGCAGGACGTAGGCTATTACCTCCTTCGAGAGGGGCCGAACTTGGGTAAACCCTTCTCTCTCGATTCTGATCAACCCCGTTCGAGTTACCACCTAGCTGCGATGGCCTCACGACTAAGTCCTTTCACAAGGACATCTGCCGTGACAAAACCACAACAACTAGTGAAAGTATGAACCCTAGGCCTTGTTTTCAAGCATTGCAATACCATCTGTACTCCGTTTTATCACTTGTTACCTTGCTGTTTTTTTATTTTCAGATTACATAAACCTATATCTACTATCCATACTACACTTGTATCACCATCTCTTCGCCGAACTAGTGCACCTATACAATTTACCATTGTATTGGGTGTGTTGGGGACACAAGAGACTCTTTGCTATTTGGTTGCAGGGTTGTTTGAGAGAGACCATCTTCATCCTATGCCTCCCACGGATTGATAAACCTTAGGTCATCCACTTGAGGGAAATTTTCTACTATCCTACAGAACTCTGCGCTTGGAGGCCCAACACGAGTCTACAAGAATAAAGTTGCGTAGTAGACATCAAGCTCTTTTCCGGCGCTGTTGCCGGGGAGGTGAGTGCTTGAAGGTATATATTTAGATCTTGCAATCGAATCTTTTAGTTTCTTGTTTTATCACTTGTTTGGTTTATAAAAGAAAACTACAAAAATATATGGAATTGAGGTTGCCTCATATTATTCATCTTTATAATGTCTTTCTTGAAAATGATGGAGCGGAAAATTGTGCTCAATTGATAGAAGAAGAATTCAATAAAATGTTTGGCATAAAATCTTTGAATGATGAGCATGATTGCAATGTTGTTAGTATGAATTCTATGAGTATCCACGATGCTAATGATATGCAAAGCCACAAGCTTGGGGATGCTATGTTTGATGAAGATGATATTTTTAGTCCCCCAAGTTTTGATGAGAAAATTTATTATGATGATTGCATGCCTCCTATCTATTGTGATGACATGTATGCTATAAAGAATAATGATAACCATGAAACTTGTCATCATGATTTTAATTTTCAATTGGATTATGCCAATCAAGTATCACATGATAGCTGTTTTGTTGAGTTTGCTCCCACTACTATTCTTGAGAATATTTTTGCTTATGTGGAGAGTAATAAAATTTCTATGCTTGTAGATCATGAAAAGAATGATTTATGTGATGGGTATATTGTTGAATTTCTTCATGATGCTACTGAAAATTATTATGATAGAGGAACATATGATTCATGATGCTCTCTTTATGTTCCAATTCTTTATGTGAGCATCGTTAAAATCATCATGCCTAGCTAAAAGGCATTAAAGAAAAGCGCTTGTTGGGAGACAACCCAATATTTATACCTACTGTTTTTGTGTGTCCACATGATTAAGCTACTGTAGTAATCATTTTTTATATGTTTTCTTTCAATAATGTGCCAAGTAAAGCCTTTGGGATAGTGTGGATACTTGTTGATTCGATTCTGTGCAAAAACAGAAACTTTTGCGTCCAGTGCTGGAATTTCTGTTATTTACTGCTGGGTGAGAAAATTCTGAAATTTTTACAGAGTATTGGTTTACAAATTTTTTACGTTGTCCTAATTTTTCAGAATTTTTGCGGGTACACAAGTATGGTTTTTAAATCTCTCACTACATGCTGTTCTGTTTTTGACAGATTCTGTTTTTAGTGCATAGTTTGCTTGTTTTAGTGTTTCCATAGCTTATATTGAGTAATATAAATTGTGGAAATAATAGAATACAGTAGGAATTATGTGCGAACAATTATTAATCTTTTCTTGACAGTACCTAAGTGGATGATTTATTTTTATCATACTAACCTATCTCACGAAGTTCCGTTAAGTTTTGTGTGATTGAAGTTTTCAAGTTTTGGGTGAGATATAGATATGATGAGAATAAGGAGCGGAAAGACCCTAAGCTTGGGGATTCCCAAGGCACCCCAAGGTAATATTCAAGGAAGACCCAAGCAACTAAGCTTGGGGATGCCCCGGAAGGCATCCCCTCTTTCGTCTTCAAAACTATCGGTAACCTCACTCGGAGCTATATTTTTATTCGTCACATAATATGAGTTTTGCTTGGAGCGTCACTTTATTTTGTTGAGATTTGCTTGATGTTATCAATAATCATGTTTTGTGTCTTCTAGTTCAATAAAATGAAAATTATAGCCTTTACCATGCTCAGTTTGCAAGTTCATGTGTTGCTGTTTGAAAACAGAAAGTTTTCTGTTATGTCCAGAATATTCCTGAATAGTCAGAACACGATAAAAATCTGAAATTTTTACACAGTAAGCATGCATAAGTTCTCTGTCACGTGGTAATTTTTTAGAATTGTTGGAGTTAGGGAAGTATGAATTTTAAATCCCCCGTTACAGACTGTTCTGTTTTGGCAGATTGCCGTTATAGTTGCATTGTTTGCATATGCTTGCTTGTTTAATGATTCTATTTGAGGATAGGAGTATTAAATATGCAGAGACATTTATTATGCAATGTTAAATTATAATTTTAGTGATTTGCTACAGTAGAGAATGTTAAGGTTTTGAGTTGATTTATACTAACTTATCTCACGAGTTCTTGTTGAGTTTTGTGTGGATGAAGTTTTTAAAGATTTAGGAGAAGCCATGATATGAGAGGAATTAAGGAGACACAAGAGCTCAAGCTTGGGGATGCCCAAGGCATCCCAAGATAATATTCCAAGAAGTCTCAAGCATCTAAGCTTGGGGATGCCCCGGTAGGCATCCCACCTTTCTTCATCAACAATTATCGGTTAGTCTTGCTTGAGCCTAAGTTTTTGCTTCTTCACTTGAGATGTGCTATTCTTGGAATGTCATTTTATTTTGTTTTATTTGATGTTTTAATAAAATACTTAAGATCTTAAATTCTTAAATGAGAGAGAGTCCTCACATAGCTACCTATTTACTTAACTACTCAGTCGGTCTTCACTTATATCTTTTTGGAGTAGTTTGTCATTTACTCTTGTTCTTCACTCATATCCTATGAGTAAATTGTTGAAATGAATTGAATATCATAAAGTTGAAATTTATATGCTTCATATGCTTGTCCCATGGGGAGTAGTGACTTCACATACAAGAAGTATAAGTGGTAAAATTTATTGAAAGATAACAAACATAGCATTGGTCACTTGAACAATTCATGAAAGAATTTTGAAGGAGGAGAAATTTCACATATGAATATACTATCTTGGACATCTTCTATGATTGTGAGCCCCCATTAATTATTTTCAAGATTGATCAAGTAGTTGACGTTGGACAAGGAAGACAACGTAATGAGTTATGTATGTTTATATTCACATAGAAGTTATATTGTCATGGATCCTCTAACATGTGGTGCTTGCTTAGGATCTTTTGCTAGCCAAAAATTCGTACAAAGTAGAGATACTACTTGTGCATCCAAAAACCCTTAAACCCAGTTTCTTGCCATGAGAGTCCACTATATCTACCTATGGATTGAAATAGATCCTTCAAGTAAGTTGTCATCGGTGCAAAAAGCAATAAAAATTGCTCCTAAAATATGTATGATCTTTTATTACAAGGGAAAATAAGCGTTATACGAACTTGTGATGGAAAAGAAATAAAAGCGACGGACTGCATAATAAAGGTTGCTATCACAAGGGGCAATATAACGTGACGTTCCTTTGCATTAAGGGCTTGTGCATCCAACAACAAAAAGCGGATGACAACCTTTGCTTCCCTCTGTGAAGGGCCTATATTTTACTTTTCTGTATTTACTTTTATGCAAGAGTCATTAATGTTCATCCCTATTTTGCTCTATTTATTCTTTAGTTGGCAAGCATTATGTGGTACGGAAAGATCCAGGCACATATATCCAGTTGAATAGAGGTGTCTTGTCAGTGGAGTAGCTTTTATTGGCGGCTGCTGGCAGCTCTGCCGGAAAGTACCCACCAGTGTTAAGCTTTCTTTTCTTTGCTGCCTTTGTTGATGGTGTAACAGATGGCCGATTCAATTGTAGCACAAAAGTTCCTGGTTCCACAGGAGATCTCTTGGTGGCAAGCTTTGACAGTTCGTCTGCAATGCCGTTTTGAGCACGGGGAATGTGCTCCATTTGCAAACCGTCAAAGTGCTCTTCCAACTTCCTCACTTCATCAACGTATGCCTCCATCAATGGGCTTTGATAATTTCTGTTTATCTGTTTCACCACAAGCTGCGAGTCGCCTCTGATAATCAACTTTCGAATACCAAGGTCGATTGCAATGCGCAGGCCGTCAAGCAATCCCTCATACTCAGCAGTGTTGTTGGTGGCCTGCTCCCTAGGAAAGCGCATTTGAACCACATACTTGAGATGATCTCCGGTGGGTGCGACAAGTAGCACGCCAGCACCGACGCCTTTCAGCGTGAAAGCACCGTCAAAATACATGATCCAATCGTCAACAGTTTCCTTGCTGGGGAGAGCGGTCTCATGCACTTCTTCGTCTGGCGTTGGTTTCCATTCCACAATGAATTCCGCCAAGGCTCTGCTCTGAATCGTTGATGTACTTTCAAACTTTAATCAAAGCTTGACAACTCCAATGCCCACTCTACAATCCTGCTGGTGGCTTCTGGATTTCTCAGAATACGTTGCCTAGCAAAGCGAGTGACGACGGTGATCTGATGTGCTTGAAAGTAGTGGTGTAACTTCCTTGAGGCCATAAGGAGACCAAAGAGCAGCTTCTGCACACCAGAATACCTTGACCTAGCCCCCTGCAAAAGGGAGCTGACAAAGTAAACTGGGCACTACACCATCTTCTTCTTCTGCACAATTTGTTGATCTAGTTCATTTGCTTGCACAATTTCAGACTTGTCGGCACCAGACCTTGCCAAAGAAGATTCTGGCTTGTCGGTTTGCAGCTCTGCGGTTGCTGCCTCTTCGTCATCAACCTCTCTTTCAGCCACTAGTGTAGCACTTACCACTTGATTAGTTGCGGCTAAATATAGCAGCAACGACTCTTGTGGCTTAGGCGTAACTAGGACTGGCGGAGAGGACATGTATCCTTTCAAGTCTTGGAGCGCGGCCTCCGCTTCCGGAGTCCATTTCATTGGTCCTGCCTTTTTCAAGAATTTGAAAAACGGCAAGGCGTTCTCAGCTGACTTGGAGATGAACCTGCTTAATGCGGTAACGCAACCGGCAAGACGCCTGACATCCTTGACACGCTTTGGTGCTTCAATCTACTCAATTGCTTTGATCTTGTTGGGATTGGCTTGAATTCCTCTCTGAGATACAAAGAACCCAAGAAGTTTTCTGGATGGAACACCAAACACACACTTCTCGGGGTTGAGCTTCAAGTTGATCTTGCGCAAACTAGCAAATGTTTCTTCCAAATCTTGAACCAGTGTTGACTTGTCCTTGGTTTTGACCACAATATCATCCATGTAGGCTTCCACATTTTTGTGAAATTGGGTCTCAAACCCAATTTGGACTGCTCTCGCAAATGTAGATCCGGTACTCTTCAATCCGAAAGGCATGCGTACAAAACAGTACGCGCCACATGGAATAATGAATGCCGTTCTCTCCTCATCTTCCTTGGCCATAAAGATCTGATGATAACCAGAGTAGGCATCAAGAAAAGAGAGGAGATCACAACCAGCAGTGGAATCCACAATCTAATCGATTTGCGGCAAAGGAAAAGGGTCTTTTGGACAAGCTTTATTCAGATCAGTGTAATCGATACAAAGCCTCCACTTCCCGTTTGCCTTACGAACTATGACAAGGTTTGCTAACCAACTGGGATGTAGAACTCCTCTGACTAGACCTGCTGCTTCTAACTTCTAAATCTCTTAGGTAATGAACTCTTCCCGCTCCAAGGCTTACTTTCTGACCTTCTGCTTGACGGGCTTTGCATGGGGACAGACGGCAAGGTGGTGCTCAATTACTTACCTGGGAACACTGGGATGACAGATGCTTGCCAGGCAAACACATCGACATTCGCCCATAGGAAAGCAATGAGCGTGCTTTCCTATTTTTCATTAAGGGTGGCACATATGGTGAAAGTGCCTCTCGTCCCGTCCTCCTTTGCAGAAACTTGCTTCATGGCAGGTGCAGTGGACTTGGCTTTCTTGTTCTTGCCGACAGAGCTCTCCGGCTCCTCAACGGATGTGCTGCACTTTTCAGTGCGCTTTCCGGAGGTCTTGCCGGAGGTCTTACTAGTCTTCTTATTCTTTCCTCCTCCGGGAGCTTCGTCGGCAGGAGCAAGTGCCTCTTCGGTGCGGGACGATGGAGGGAGGAAGCCTGCTGCTCCCTCGCAGCGGGGTCGGTGGCGGCGCCGGCGGTTCGGCGTCGACGGTCGTCATGGGCGACCAGCTCCGTCTGGGCCATCATGGCAGCTCGGCCCGCGTAGCGCTCACGACGAGCGTCGGCCATGGCGGTGAGGAGGTGGGAAGAACCAAAGCAGCCCCCTACCTGGCACGCCAAATGTCAGAATCGGGGCTCCGGGGACCCAAAGGTTCGAACACTGGGGCTAGCTAGTTCCTACCTCTCCAAGGGTGACCACGACGAGGCTACGGCGAGAGCACACGAGCGAACAACACGACAGGGGACATGACGGTTATCCAGGTTCGGGCCACCTTGCGGTGTAAAACCCTACTCCTACTTGTGTTGGGATTGCAGTGGCAAGAGGGTGTTCTCGCATACAAGGTAGGAGATGAAGGGATCGATCCCCTATAATGGCAACACTGCCCCCATTTTTATAGCCGCCTCAGTCCTCTTCCCTTGAAAATCTAGGCGGGAAGGGTAGCCACAATTGGCGGGTTTTGAAAGGGGACAGGCGCTCAGGCTATCCTGACTAAAGTTGGTCTTCGCCTGCAAAAGCATGATCCATGACGCGCCGGTGGGCTCGGTGATGACCTCCGCCCTGCGCGCCTTGCTGTCTCGGTCTTCTTTCATCAAACGGGTAGTCCTTGGGACTTGCTTTGGAGGAGGGAAGCTGGGGCTGCCCCTTTAGCACCAAAGAGGAAAGCCTCTCTGTCCACACCCGCTGGCACGCCCTCTGTCGCCGTTCGTCGCCAAGCGCGTCACCCACGTGGTGGGCACAGGATCGCGCGGCTGGCGTCAGGCTCGGAGCACCTCGGGCGGACGCCTCGGGGGGGCGCCTCGGAAGGCCGCCTCGCGAGGCTTTCTACCGCTGCTGCGACTAAGTCTTGTAGGTTTGCTCCTTGAGGAGGGGCCCTCGTGAGGCTGGCGCCTCGCGAGGTGTCTCCGCATCGCGGCCGCGGCTTGGGCCTTCGCCAAGCATCGCCTCCTGGGCCGCAGGCAGATGGGCTGTGGTACCCTGGTTCCCAATGGCCCGACACTCCAGCAAGCCCTTGCCGTCGGGAAGGCTGCAACTGTCTGTGCATAAGTCAGGGTATGGAAACACCCATGTTTTTATACACCGACAGGAGCCCCCGGGCCTGGGCCACACATATGTGAGGCGTTGTTGGGCTAGCCCCAAATCAATGCACAGACACACGTGGTGAAGAATTACTATCGTAATCATCATTTTTACTGGATACCCATGACACGAGTTGAATGCGGGACGTGCGAGAGGTGCATTGAAACGGCAGCTGGGGTAGTGCACCTGCAAAAGCGCGCCCACGTCAGACAGTAAAGAGGCAGCCCCTCACACCTTCCCCATAAAAAGGGCACTTGCAAAGGGCGCTACTCATTTACCTCCTTCTTCCCCAATCTTCCTAGTCGCCTCCATCTTCTTCCTCGCACAAGAACAGAGCACAGCAGCTCTATGCCATTCCGCTTGCTCTTTCCAGTAAATTCCACCTTCAGAAACTACCATGGCGCCGAAGAGGGCCGTCAAACTAGCTGATTCGGGGGCGGAAGAGAGGAAGGCCACCAAGGTAGCACAGTGGTGGGAGAACACCGTCATTCTGCCAGCGCTGACAGCCAGCGACCTGAAGAAGAGGTACTCGTACGTGTATGCAAGGAAGACGAAAGACCATGAAGGCACAGAGGTGCTTCTAGGATCCCTTCCCCAAGCAGACGACCAGTTCCCCTTCTTTGCCGGGTATTTTTACTGTGGATTATGCCCACCCTTCTCAAATTTCGTCGTAGAAGTGACGCTGTCCTACGGATTCAGATTGCTAGACTTCGCTCTAAATGCAATCACTTGCATGTCAGTCTTTGCACATCTGTGTGAGAATTTCTTAGGAGTAGTGCCCAATGTTGCTCTGTTCTGGCACTTTTTCATTCCCCGGATCGAAGGCGACGCTCTCTCCAGCAGTGTCACTTGGATTCCAAGCATAGGGACGAAGAAGCACTATCTTGATGGCAAACTGCACATCAAATGGAACGAGTGGAGGGCAGACTGGTGCTGGATCAAGCAGCAACACTTCCCGGCTTTCTGCCATCTCAGAACCGAGAAGAATGAGAAGAGCGCCAATTGGAGCAATGTTGACCCCAACGATAGCAAGCTTGGGATTGCATTGTACATGCTTATCAATCTCAAGGAATCCGGCTTAACCATTGAAATGGTGGGAGCAGATTTCACTCGCCGCCGAATTGCTCTGCTGCAACAGAGAGGAGGCTGAAGAGCATGGGAGTACAAGAACCCTGCCGACACAATGCGCCTGCATCCAGGCCTCGACAACAACTTGATGGTAATGGAGCATTATTGGCTCATCTGTCAGCTCTTCCACAAGGGTTGCAATTTCCACTTGCCAGAAAAGATAGTCCCGCTCTGCAACAACACTGCCAAGGATTCCATCCTGGCTATGATGCTAGACTGCAACTCCAAGAGTGTTGTAGATACTTGGAAGGTGCCCACCAAGAAAGATGTGAAGGACTAGCTTGACGGTTTGGTGGAAAAAGCTATCAGAGTTGAAGATGACATGGTCCATCCTACAAAGAATGATGAAGAACAGTTCCTTGCCGCAACAGTCGAGGAGGCAAAGAAGGCAACTCATTCCCGGGCGGCTAGGGGCACCAGCGAGGAAGAGCGCACCGAAGAACATGCTGAAGAGCAGGAGCGCGCTGAAGAACATGCCGAAGAGCATGTAGGTGAAGAGGAACACACTGAGGCACATGAGGCTGACGAGGAGCACCCCAAAGAGGCAGAAGGAGAGGAAGGAGAGGAGGGAGAACCTCACGCTCCTCCTGCTCGAGTGAAGACCGCAATCGCGAAGAAGCCTAGCCGGAAGAAGGTAGCGCGAATCGAACCAACAAGTGATGAGCTTGCCGGCACAGGGGCAGCTGCCAAGACTTCCCGAGCCCAGCCTTCCAGGCAACAACCTCCTCGTGGCACTGCTTCCCGGCAACCGACTCCATCAAGCGCGGAAGAGGTGGGTGCTTCACAGCCCCCAGCCTCTCCGGGGACAAAGCGTACCAGAAAGACGCCACCACCATCCACATCTTCTGGCCCCGAGGACGCAGTACATTGGGACCTGTCCGTCCTCAGCGATCGCGAAGAACAAGAAGAAGAAGAAGAAGAAGAGTAAGCGCTTCATCCTTCTTCGGCGAATCTTGTGATTATCTTGATATTATCGCTATTGAATTAATCATCTTGATTGTCTTGAACTTGCAGGGATGAAGTGCCACTGGCGGAAAGGTAACGGAAGAAGCCCAGAACTGTCGAAGAGGGCGAGACGGCAACAGATACTTATCAGGGCTTGGTTTCTCCTGGCATTGCTGGCTCTATCCCCCAGCATGAGGCTCACATCCAGTTTCCGCTGGCAAGCATTGCTACTGGTACTTCAATAATGGAAACTGACAAGGAGGCGGAAAGTGATCAGCCAGAAGGAGAGCGCCAAGGGATGGACCAATTGATGGCATCCTTAACTTCTGAACTCCCGCCAAGAAGCTCACCGACAAGAAACAGTCCTCCTCCCGAGGAGCATCAAGAAGAGCCTGCCCGTGTCGAGGACCCACTGACAACTGATGTTACCGGGGACCGAGCGACATCAACATACATTGCCGGAGGAGGAACAACATCTCCTCCACATGCTCATCAAGGTAAAATCATTTTCAAGCGTCATCTTATCCTTGTTTCTATTCTTTTGAATTTGATCTGAGATTTGAATTTCCTTCTGCCCTTTGCTTCTTCTTCTCTGTCTTGTAGATCCAACCTCTCCGGAAGAGGGAGAGATCACTATGGACGTGGAAGGAATTGCAAAGAGCACCGCTAAAGAGGCCACCAAGATTTCTGCCGAGGAGACTATTGCATCTGATGTTGAGGAAGCCAGGAAAGCTGCCAAGGAATCTAACAGACCTTCCGGCAACACATCTTCTTCCATCACGGTAGTCATTGAGATGGGAGAAGCTGGCAATGATAAGCCAACTGCTGACAACCATCCCAGTACATCTGAGATGCAAACCTTGGCATGTCCTTTGGAGCCCATCAACCAGCGGCAAGAATATGAAGCCCCCAGCTTATCTGGTGCCGGGGAACTTGCCCTTGAAGATGCAATTGCGGGGATCATTGCATCTTTGTCTCGCAGCATCACGGTAATAGACACCACCGACGACAACTCTGCTGATCTTGCCTTCCTGAAGACCATGGCTGCTGGCTTCAAGGATGTGCAAGAGCACTATAGCAAGCGTTGGGATAGACTCCACACGTAGCAATAAGCCATGGAGTTGGCTGAACAGAAGCTGAATGAGAAGGTGGAAGAGACCCGCAAGTGGTATGAGGATAAAATCCAAAGCATCAAGGGGCAAGATGATAAACTTGCCGCTGCTAAGGAAGAAGCAGCGGCTCTGGACGGCAAGCTGGCGGAGCATGAAGCGCATTTGGACGCCAGAGAAAAATATCTTGCCGCCAAAGAAGAGGCATTTGCTGCCAAGCTTCGCGGCAAGGATGAAGAAATCCAGGCCTTGCTCGCATAGTGGACCCAAGAGCTAGAGAAAAACCATAAGGAGGCTATCGAATCTCAAGCTTTGGTTCACACCGGCAAGCTACAGGAGGTCGTCAAAGCTATCAAAGCCGCCGAAGCTGTCAAGGTGGAACTGGAAACCAATGTGAAGAAGCATGAGGAGGACCTTGCCGGCAACAACAAGAAAATTCATGATCTCCAAGAGCCATCACAAAAAACAACTTTCACCTTGGCGGAGTTGCAAACGTTGCTATCATCCAAGACCAAGGAGTTAACGGATGCCGCCAATGTCAATGCCGATCTCAAGCTGAAGCTCACTACTTTGGAGGAAAATCTCGAGGGCGCCCGGGCTAGGGAGAACATCTTGTCGAAGGATCTTGAGAAGGAGAAAGCCTTGCTTGCCGATGCTAAAAATTCTTTCAATGTGCTAAAGGGCAGCATGCAACTCTGGACCAACCGCCTTGTCGAAGCTGCAGAGCAACTTAGTGCTCAGCTAGCAATCATGGGCATGAAGGACTACAGTTACCCCGACAATGCACAAGAAGTCGCAAGAGTCAAGTTAACTTTCTTCTTCGAGAACCTCATCGAAGTGTTGGAGAAGCACCACCAAGAACGGGCCGCCTCCTTCGCCAGTGAATCCCGCAAGCTTTGTCGAGATGTGCTCTTCAAGGTGCTTGTCAAGATCGTGCACCATAATCCCGGCATCAACATCTCCAGGGCCTTCACGAGCTTGCCGGATGGGACGGACACCAGTGCCGCCGACGCGCTTGTCGCTCCGATCATCGACAGGGTTGGCCAACTCTCCAGGTCCCAGGGCAGGCTCAAAAACTAGTCTTGTCGCTTCATCTTGTCGCAAATGCCATCCATGTACAAAAGACAAATTATCTTAAGTTAGACCAGCACTATGCTTTTGATGTAATATGATTTCTGTTTGAATGAATGTATGCTATTTCCCTTATATGATTCTGCCATTGTATGTTTTGTACCCGACGCTTGCCGAAAACTTGCCGGTGCGCACAACCTTGTCGTTAGCGCTTGATGAACGGTTCCTTAGCAGCTTGCTGGAGGTGCCACTTTCCAGCAAGATATCACTTATCGGTTCTGGTGCAGCTAACTTATACTGCTGAGCGGACTCGAAACAGAAATAAGAGCGCGACCAACCCCGACAAGGTTCCTTCGCGTGCAGGGTTTTCATACAAAGACGAAAACAATTCAAGGAAAACAACTACAACAAAGAAATTTTGTTTCAAAGTTTTGCAACTTAGCTTTCTTTGCTGTATTTCTTGTCGTGAATGATTACTTGAACGTCATTTGGTATCCATACTGTCACTCCCCCCGAGAAACTTGCACGCGAGGAACACTTCGGTCCTTTGAGAAAAAGAAAGAAGAGAAAAGAGGAGGATGGAACCTTGACGGTTCGATAATCATCTCATACAAGGAAATATGTAACACAACATTGCATGCAACATACAAAAGTAAATATGTACTTTGACAAAAAGTTGTGACTATGCACGGGGTCTGTGCCCGGTTCTGTACAAAGGTTTACAAGCCTTGCTGGCCTACTTGTACAAAAGAGGCTGCCGGGCAGCCCGGCAACCGTGCCTTATGGGTAGAACTTGCGATGATGCTCAATATTCCATGAGTTAAGCACCAGAGTGCCATCCTCGATCTCTAGACGGACTATGCCTGGTCTAGTGACTCGCACTACCCAATAAGGGCCTTCCCACTTCAGAATCAACTTGTTTCTCCCCTTCGTGGACTGGATCCGACGAAGAACAAGGTCGCCTTCCTCAAGGTTCCTGGCATGAACTTTGTGGCTATGGTAGCGGCACAAAGCTTGCTGGTACCCTGCAGCACGGACAGCAGCTCGGAAATGATCTTTCTCAAGGAGTGTAGCATCATCTTGCCGCATCTCTTCTTGATCCTCTTAGTCAAAGGCCAAGACTTGAGGTGACCCGTATCTGAGTTCCGTGGGGAGCACCGCTTCTGTACCATATACAAGGGAGAAGGGCGTCTGGCCGGTGGCTTGATTTGGTGTCGTCCTGAGTGACCAAAGAACCGCCAGTAACTCTTCCACCCAGCGTCTTCCACACTTGTGCATCTTGTCAAAAGTTCTGGTCTTGAGACCACATAGTACTTCTGTATTTGCCCTCTCCGCCTGTCCATTGCTTCTTGGGTGAGCAACGGAACCATAGCAGATCTTGCTTCCAAGGTCTTGATAGTATGCTGTGAAGGCGCGACTCATGAATTGGGTGCCGTTGTCGGTGATGATCCTGTTGGGTACACCAAAACGGGCCACCAATCCTCTGAGGAACTTGATTGCTGACTGTGTCGTCAGCTTTCTCACTGGCTCTACCTTAGGCCACTTTGTAAACATGTCGATTGCGATATACCAGATTTCAAAGCCCTCGGTAGCACGGGGAAAGGGGCTGAGAATGTCAAGCCCCAGACCGAGAAGGGCCAGGAAAGAGGGATGGTTTGAAGATCTTGAGCTGGCTGGTGTATGTCGTTGGCGTGGAACTGACATGCTTCACATCTGGTCACTACCGCTAAGGCGTCTTGAAGGGCCGTCGGCCAATAAAATCCTTGCCAGAACGCCTTGCCGACAAGCGCGCATGACCCAATATGAGAGCCACACATCCCTTCATGTATCTCTGCCAATAGCTTCTTTCCATCTTCCCGGCAAATGAACTTCAATTTCCCCCCATTTGGTCTCTTTCTATACAAAGTGTTGTCAACAAATTGGTACATACTTGATTGACGGGCTACTCTTTCAGCTTCTTCTTGCTCTACGGGAAGTTCCCTTGTTTGGAGGTACTGGACGATCGGCTGCGCCCATGTCAGAGCCTGCGGCTTGACGGCAAGGACTAAAGGCATCTTTTCCTCTATGGGAGTGCTTGCTTCGACGGCAAGGACTTGGTCTGCAGGAGGCTGCTGCTCACCGGCAAGAGGTGTCTTGTCGGTGGAGTTGCTTTTCTTGGTGGCTGCTGGCAGCTCTGCCAGAAAGTACCCACTAGTGTTAAGCTTTCTTTTCTTTGCTTCCTTTGTTGATGGTGTGACAGATGGCCGATTAAATTGTAGCACAAATGTTGATGGTTCCACAGGAGATCTCTTGGTGGCAAGCTTTGACAGTTCATCTGCAATGTCGTTTTTAGCACGGGGAATGTGCTCCATTTGCAAACCGTCAAAGTGCTCTTCCAATTTCCTCACTTCATCAACGTATGCCTCCATCAACGGGCTTTGATATTTTTTGTTAAATCTGTTTCACCACAAGCTGTGAGTCGCCTCTGATAATCAACTTTCGAATACCAAGGTCAATTCCAATGCGCAGGCCGGCAAGCAATCCCTCATACTCAGCAGTGTTGTTGGTGGCCTGCTCCCTGTGAAAGCGCATTTGAACCACATACTTGAGATGCTCTCTGGTGGGTGCAACCAGCAGCACGCCAGTACCGAAACCTTTCAGCGTGAAAGCACCGTCAAAGTACATGATCCAATCGTCAACAGTTTCCTTGCCGGGGAGAGAGGTCTCATGCACTTCTTCGTCTGGTGTTGGTTTCCATTCTACAATAAATTCTACCAAGGCTCTACTCTGAATTGTTGATGTACTTTCAAACTTCAAATCAAAGCTTGACAACTCCAATGCCCACTCTACAATCCTACTGGTGGCTTCTGGATTTCTCAGAATACGTTGCATAGCAAAGTGAGTGATGATGGTGATCTGATGTGCTTGAAAGTAGTGGTGTAGCTTCCTTGAGGCCATAAGGAGACCAAAGAGGAGCTTCTGCACACCAGAATACCTTGACCTAGCCCCCTGCAAAAGGGAGCTGACAAAGTAAACTGGGCGCTGCACCATCTTCTTCTTCTGCACAATTTGTTGATCTTGTTCATTTGCTTGCACAATTTTAGACTTGTCGGCACCTGACATTGCCAAAGAAGATTCTGTCTTGTCAGTTTGCGGCTCTGCGGTTGCTGCCTCTTCGTCATCAACCTCTCTTTCAGCCACTAGTGTAGCACTTACCACTTGATTGGTTGCCGCTAAATATAGCAGCAACGACTCTTGTGGCTTAGGCGCAACTAGGACTGGCGGAGAGGATAGTATCCTTTCAAGTCTTGGAGCACGGCCTCCGCTTCCATAGTCCATTTAATTGGTCCTGCCTTTTTCAAGATTTTGAAAAACGGCAAGGCAAGCTCAGCTGACTTGGAGATGAACCTGCTTAATGCGGTAACGCAACCGGCAAGACGCTAACATCCTTGACGCGCTTTGGTGCTTCAATCTACTCAATTGCTTTGATCTTGTCAGGATTGGCATGAATTCCTCTCTGAGATACAAAGAACCGAAGAAGTTTTCCGGATGGAACACCAAACACACACTTCTCAGGGTTGAGCTTCAAGTTGATCTTGCGCAAACTGGCAAATGTTTCTTCCAAATCTTGAACCAGTGTTGACTTGTCCTTGGTTTTGACCACAATATCATCCATGTAGGCTTCCACATTTCTGTGCAATTGGGTCTCAAAACCAATTTGGACTGCTCTTTCAAATGTTGATCTGGCACTCTTCAATCCGAAAGGCATGCGTACAAAACAGTACGTGCCACATGGAATAATGAATGCCGTTCTCTCCTCATCTTCCTTGGCCATAAAGATCTGATGATAACCAGAGTAGGCATCAAGAAAAGAGAGGAGATCACAGCCGGCAGTGGAATCCACAATCTAATCAATTCGCGGCAAGGGAAATGGGTCTTTTGGACAAGCTTTATTCAGATCAGTGTAATCGATACAAAGCCTCCACTTCCCGTTTGCCTTGCGAACTACGACAGGGTTTGCTAACCAAGTGGGATGTAGAACTCCTCTAACTAGACCTGCTGCTTCTAACTTCTGAATCTCTTAGGCAATGAACTCTTCCCACTCCAAGGCTTACTTTCTGACCTTCTGCTTGACGGGCTTTGCATGGGGACAGACGGCAAGGTGGTGCTCAATTACTTCCCTGGAAACACCGGGGATGTCAGATGCTTGCGAGGCAAACACATCAACATGCGCCCGCAGGAAAGCAATGAGCGCGCTTTCCTATTTTTCATTAAGGGTGGCACTTATGGTGAAAGTGCCTCTTGTCCCGTCCTCCTTTGCAGAAACTTGCTTCGTGGCAGGTGCAGTGGCCTTGGCTTTCTTGATCTTGCCGGTAGAGCTCTCTGGCTCCTCAACGGATGTGCTGCACTTTTTAGTGCGCTTTTCGGAGGTCTTGCCTGAGGTCTTACCGGTCTTCTTATTCTTTCCTCCTCCGGGAGCTTAGTCGGCAGGAGCAAGTGCCTCTTTGGCAGATGCTGCCACTGCCTCCCGGTAGAGCTTGTCAGCGCAGATTATTGTGTCCTTTTGATTAGACTTGATGGTAAGCATGCCCATTGGCCCTGGCATCTTGAGAGTGTTGTAGGCATAGTGTGACATCACCATAAACTTCGCCAGTGCTGGGCGGCCAAGAATCCCATTATACGGCAGTGGCATCTTCATGACATCGAAGACGATATTCTCTGTCCTCTAGTTCAGTTCGCTGCCAAATGTCACCGGCAACGTAATCTGGCCCTTAGGCTTGCTCCTTCCTGGATTGATTCCTTGAAAGGTGCCTGTCTCTTTCAGATCTCCATCAGGAATTTGCAGCCTCTTGATCACATCTGGTGAGATCAAGTTCAGGCCAGCCCCACCGTCAACCAGCATCTTGGTGACCTTGAGGTTAAGAATTGTTGGTGAAACCAACAACGGCAAGCACCCGACCGCAGTTATGCGATTAGGGTGATCCTCAGCATCAAAGATGATGGGCGTGTGGACCACTTCAGTGGCTTTTGTGACTCCATTGCCGGCTCTGCCGCATTGACATCTTTGATCCACTGCTTCATTTACCGGTGTGAGGAGTGCAAAGATGCACCACCGTCAACACACATGGCATCAACCACATTTTGGAACTCTTGTTCGGACTCATCCTCGTCCTCATCGCTACCATCTTCGTCTTCCTTCTTGTCTCGGCCTCTAGCAGGCCTCTCTTTCTGCTAGTTGGCCTTGCCGCGGTGGCCTCCGCGACCACCACGGTTCTTCTTGCCAGATGCACCTGCACCGTCCTTGGCCTTCTCATTATCGTGCTTTTCATATTCTTGCTTCTGCTTCTCGGCAAGCTGCTCAACTTGCCGGCACTCTTGGAGATCGTGGCCCGCAGTATGGTGGATATTGCAGTATGGTTCGTCAGTCTTCTCACCAACAGCCGCCTCATGGCCGCAAGTGCAGACGGCAACCTCCTTGCCGCTACTCTCAGCCTTGGGCTTCTTGCCGGGATTCCCTGACCCCTCTACCGCCAAAACAGCTTTTCCTTTGTACTGTAGGGTGAGACCCTATGGTGATGATCTTTTCACACTTGGAGGGGGAAAAGTGAAGAACAAACAAGAACAACAAGAGGAATCACTCAAACAAACCCAAATCACACATCCACTAGAGTAGCACACATGAGATCCACAAGTAATACATGAACAATCCAAGGAAATAGGCACAAGGTAGGGTTCTTCCCACTCCAAAGGAGATGAGGTCTTGATGACCTAGAGAGATCCTTCTCCCTTAGGAGGTCTTGATGATCCTATGATGGGGACCCTTCTCCAAGAGGAGGTCTTGATCCCCAAGAGGGATGGTACAAGGAGCAAAGCTCTCTCAAGTGTCTCAAAATACTTTGCTAACCCTAAAATGGAGGAGGGGAATGAGTATATGTATTCTAGGGGTGGAGAGGGGTACATGGGCCTCAGCCCAACTCATGCATGCAGGCACTGTCCGGATGATCCGGGTGGGGCTCCGGATGATCCGGGCATCAAGCATCCGGATGGTCCGGACGTCCGTCTAGATTGTCTGGTTGTCTCGTCGCCGCCGTCCTTGGCCCGGATGTCCGGGTGGGTCCGGATGATCCAGGCGGTGGTCCGGATGGATCCAGCTTCGTCGAAGGGCTTGCTGTCCTTTTGGTAGCATGGGCCGGATCATCTGGGGGAAGGTCCGGATCGTCTGGGTAGGGGTCCGGATGATCCGGGCAAGTCCTGTCTTGCTCCTTCTCTTCTCCGTCTTCGCGTTCTCCTCCTTCCTTCATTCGGCCTTGCTCCTTAGCTTCTCCGTGGCTGGTCCCTTGGTACCTGAGTATGCAAAGTGTCTCCGTTTGAGGTAGTAGCCATGTCTCAGGTGATTCGAAAGGGAGTTGCGAGAGGAGTGATGTCACCTCGGTCTCGATAGCTCTTGCAAGGGCTCTTGTCATCGGTCCACTTGGTTCCTTGGGTGGTGATGACGTGTCCATGGGGATGACCGAAGGATGCTCCGCATCATCTCCCGCCCCCCCTGGGAAAGATCCGTCCTCGGATCGAAATTCACATCACCATGGAAGAGAGATAGGTCCTTGACGTTGAAGATGTGTGATGCGGAGCATCCTACGGTCATCCCCATGGATCCACCTACGTCTCCCCAAGCACCAAGAGGACCAATGACTCGAGCACGTGCGAGAGCTCTCGAAAATGAGGTGACATCACTCCTTACTGAATTTCCATATGACGCGTGCGAGACATGGATGCTACCTCATTTCGAAACACTATGTGTGCTTAGGTGCCAAGAGGACCCTCGCGGAGAAACCAGGACCAATGGACAAGATGGCAAGGACGCTAAGCATGGGAAACAAGAAGGGAAGCCGGCTGGAAACTACAGTCACCGGACGACCGGCACCTGTCGGACGTCCGACGCCTGGAGCATCCGCCACCCAGAAGACTCAGCCGACGACCGACATCCTCCAGCGACCGGACGTCCGACCGTCTCCGGAAATCCGGCGCTGCATCAACAGAACCAAAACGACAGATTTCCGAAGTCTACCGGACAACCGACGCACCAGACGTCCGACATCGTCCGGAAATCCGACAGCGGCCAACAGAGCGTAAACGTCGGAAGTCCGATGCATACCGGGCGTCCGGACCCTCATGAGCCACCGGACGACCGGTAAGTACCGGACGTCCGACGCCTGTCGTCCATCACCTCTCGGACCCGAGGCCCATGTACCCCTTCACCCACCTAGACTATATATACCCGTCTCCTACCTATGTTTTAGGGTTAGCATTGTGATAGCTCGTTTTGGAGATAGAGCTTTGCTCATCCACTTGTACCCCTACTCCATTGGAGACCAAGACCTCCTTGGAGAAGATCCCCCAAGTGGATTCAAGACCCCCATCGTGGGAAGATCCCTCTCGGATTCAAGACCTCAACCCCTCATGGATTGGGAAGAACTACCCTTTGTATCCTCTTGTGTTGACTTTGGATCGTGTACCTCGTTATGTGTATGTGGATCTAGCATATGTGTGATTGGACCTTGTCGATTTGAGTGTTTTCTCTCGTGTCTCCCTCTCGTGTTCTTCGTGTTCTTCGCGGGATCCCCTCCAATCGTGAAAGATCGACACCATTAGGGTTCCACCCTACATCATCTTGCTATCATGAGTCACGTTGATCACGATTTTGGAGTGTCCCCCACCGTTTTCTAGCCTGATTTTGCTTTTTTTCGTCCTAAATTCGAAAATCCCCACCAAAAATAGCCATACCAAAAATTTTGTGATCTGTGAGTTTGATGATATTTTTTGATTTTGATCCATGGATTTGCTTGGTTTCAGGTGGATCTAGCTTTTCCCCACTTTCTCCACCATTTCCATCCACGAAATACCTCGAATTTTGCCCCAAATTTTCTTCCCCACCTTCATATCCACGAGTTCATCCCGCAGCCCGAAATCTCCCAGTAACCGGACGACCGGCATTTACCGGACGTCCGACAGACACTGGACATCCGACAATTACCGGACGTCCGGCCAAACCTGGCGCAACTGAATTTTGTGCCAGCAAATTTCAGCCACCCTCCAACTTCCACATTACCACCTCCGATTTCTACCAGCGCAGTTCCGCAATACGCATACTCGTGTGACTCCACCGCCGACTTCCGCAAACACCACCCATTTTGTCCGTCTGCCATTTGAGATTTTGAGTCGCGGCTTCCGTTTCCTAACGTGTTTCGGCTACTTAGGAACGGTTCTACTTCGCCATCACCGCCGCTCATCATCGCCACAGACTCGTCATCGACAACACCAACTCCACCTTTGTGACACCCTAACCATAAGCAAGGATGGTAACATCGACGACAACTTGTTCATACCCTTGCCATTGCATTGTGAAACCCTGAGACCATCTTTTGCGTAGCTTTCCTACGAGACTAGCCATTTGAGTATTGCCGGGCAACGATACTTGTGCACATTAGTGATACCGCTCCGCATAGCTATCATAGCGTGCATATATACTCATATCATCTCGTGTGCCAAATTGTGTTCCCGCATATACATCATTGCTACCATCGTGAGAGCATCTCGCATAAGTGGCCAAAAAGAAAAGATCAAAAGA
This sequence comes from Elymus sibiricus, assembly GCA_039707655.1. Taxonomy (NCBI): domain Eukaryota; kingdom Viridiplantae; phylum Streptophyta; class Magnoliopsida; order Poales; family Poaceae; genus Elymus; species Elymus sibiricus. The sequence goes on from CM077668.1 coordinate 206,326,115, forward strand.
AAGAAAGCTTTTAAGCAAAAGAGAAAGAGCAACAAGCTTGTAAGCAATAGCCATAGCATCGCCACATTGCATTGCATATTTGATCATCTTGGATCGTTGTGACAAGTTCACCGGGACTCATACATACATAGCATAAGTGAGATAGACAGCCATACGTTTTGTCTCTTATAGGTTGTGCACACGTTCGTATCCGCCTATTGAGCAATCGTGCTAGCGTATCTCTAGTGTTGTGCAACAAGAGCATTTTCCGTGGATTCCACATTTTGAGCTCATTCCTTGGTTGCACGACCTCATTTATCTATCCGTGCATGTGTTTCCGTGTACTACTTATTGCTATTGGTCTACTTGTTACACTTGCAATCTTGTGAATCTTTTTCAACATTATTGATATCTTACTTGCAACATGCATAAATTTTGTGCCACCATCCTCACCAAGCTACTCCAAAAGCTTTATTTGTGTAGGTGTGAGAATTGACAAGATCCGGTACCAATTGTGCTATTTCCATAATACAATATCGAGTGATCGTTGATCCATCTTCAACATCGGATAAGGTACATTTGGTCTAGTTCTTTCCCTTCTTCCACTCACATATTTGCTTGTCATGATGGATAGGCCAACCACTTCTTCCAATCCACTCTTCATCGAGCAAGACGAGGAACCGAGCAACTACGTCACCAACAATCACCTATTTGGTGCACAAAGAGCTTTGCATCAAGAGAATGAAGCATTGGGCGACCGCATCGACCAACTCGCCTCCGACTTGTGACAATCCGAGCAACGTACAAGAGACTACTTCGACACATCGATGGCATCTCTCAAGGATGACATACGAACCATGATGGACAATCGCTCTTCTTCCACGTCGTCATCATCAAGACGTCGTCATTCAAGTCGATACTCTTCCGACACGTCTTCGAATGCAAGTCCTCCACGAGCTCGTCCGCATCGTCGCCAAGACCATGAAGATCATCAAGCTCCACAAAACCCATTTCATGGCAACGGTTTACAAGACCGCCTCCGGGAACGTGAATGACTACGTCGCCAAGCTAAGGATCAAATGGACCAAGAGCAAGCTCCACAACGCCACGATCACCACGAGAATCATGATGGCGACGCCCTTCAACAAGAGCGACAACACCACGAGCAACAAGCCCTTGAAGCCCAACGTGCTCTACAAGAAGCCACACGAGCCGTCAATGAACGCAACCACCGTGTGCGCGAACAAGAAGAGGCCCTCCGACGAGAGCGACAAGACGAAGCCGCCCACCGCGAGGAGCGCCAAGAGATGAGGAACCGTGCACGAATCCCACGCCCTCAACGCCAAGTTAATCAAGAGGAGCACGAGGAGCAAGAGGCTCAAGATCCCCCACCACGGCAAGAGCGTCATCACCATCGACCACGACATGATGAGGAACACCGTTTCGGCAAGCTCAAGTTCACCATGCCTAAATTCTCCGGTGGAAATGATCCCGAAGAATACCTTTCATGGGCATTGAAGGTCGACAAGATTTTTCACCTTCACAACTACGACAAAGCAAAGAAGATCGCCATGGCATCTCTCGAATTCCAAGACTATGTTCTCATTTGGTGGGAGCAAGTGATCGCAAGACGTCAAGAGAAGGGTGAGCCACCCATCGCGACATGGAACCAAATGAAGGATGTCATGAGAGCTCGTTTTGTGCCTACGCATTACAACCGCGACCTCTTCAAGAAACTCCAACTCCTCAAGCAAGGAACAAAGTCGGTTGAAGAATACTATCAAGAAATGGAAATTTCGATGATACGAGCCAATGTCAAGGAAGATGATGAACAAACTATGGCGCGTTTCTTGAATGGCCTCAACCATCCCATCAAGAAAATAGCGGACTTCCAACCGTACTCCAACCTCCTCGAGCTAGTGCACCAAGCGACCAAGGCAGAACGACAAGTGCAAGAGGACTACAAGTACTCCAAGTATTCTTCCAAGACCTATGGTTCATACACTCAAGCTTCAACGACTTCTACGACTACTCCAACGACTCGAGCTACACCAAGTATCGGCGACAAGTCACGCTCCAAGCACCCTTCGACATCTTCGAGTCGTCTTCCTCCTCCTCCTCCTACTACAAGCAGCTCCAAGCAAAAGCCTTCATCTTCGACACCTCCTACGGATGCCAACAAGACAAGTGACATCCAGTGCTTCACTTGCAAGGGCCGAGGCCACAAGTCCTTCGAATGTCCAACTCGACGCACAATGATCCTCAACGACGACGGCACCTACGACTCAATGAGTGAAGATGAAATGGAAGCCATCGAGCAAGTGGCCATGTACCGCCAAGTGAATGAAGAAGACGATCATCACGTGTTTTGCGACAATGATTCGAGTCCCGCTCTTGTTGTCTCCAAGGTCTTGACACTTCAACAACACCAAGAAGAAGACCAACGTTGCCACATCTTCCACACCAAAGCGGGTATCCAAGGACGTTCCGTCAATGTCATCATCGACGGCGGAAGTTGCCACAATTTGGCAAGTGAAGAATTATGCTCCAAGTTACAATTGGTCAAGAAGAAGCACCCTCGCCCCTACAAGGTCCAATGGCTTAGCGACTCTGGCACAATCCCAGTGGAGCACACCGTCCAAGTATCCTTCAAGATCGGCGCCTACGAAGACACCTTGGAGTGTGATGTGGTTCCCATGTCCGTATGCCACCTCCTACTTGGGCGACCATTGCAATTCGATCGCGGCGTCATCCACAACAGACGGACCAACCACTATAGTTTCAAGATGAAGGGCAAGGAATTCGTTCTTCGGCCAATGTCTCCAAGTCAAGTCGTCGCCGACAATCAAGCATCGGGCCATCATGGAGAGACTAGTTAGAGAGTGAACCACCACAAAGAGAGTGAGCGCCACAAGCCAAAATTGAGTGACTCCATGATGCGCGACAAGAAAAACTTAGTTCTACTAGCCACCAAAAGAGATTTGAGGGATGTGAGTGAGAGCCCATCAAGTGTTGTTCACTTTGTGCTTTTATGCAAAGGTGAAGCTGAGCGGACTAATACTTCACAACATCTTCCACTAGTGTTGTCTCATCTCTTGCAGGAATACAAGGACGTGTTTCCCGATGAGCTCCCTCCCGGACTACCTCCTCTACGCGGAATAGAACACCGCATCGACCTCATCCCCGGTGCACCTCTACCGAACAAGGCACCATACCGCGTCAACCCCGACGAGACGAAAGAAATCCTACGGCAAGTCCAACATCTCATGGAGAATGGGTATGTATGCGAGAGCTTGAGTCCATGTGCCGTTCCGGTAATTCTTGTGCCTAAGAAAGACGGTACCTATCGCATGTGTTCCGATTGCCGTCCTATAAATGCTATCACCGTTAGATATCGCCATCCAATTCCACGCCTAGATGACATGCTAGATGAACTTAGCGGAGCCACATTTTTCTCTAAAATTGACCTTAAAAGTGGCTACTATCAAATTCGCATGCAAGAAGGTGATGAATGGAAAACCGCTTTCAAAACCAAATTTGGCCTGTATGAATGGTTAGTCATGCCTATGGGTTTATCACAAGCTCCTAGCACTTTTATGCGTGTGATGCATTATGTTCTTCGCAAATATATTGGCATTTGTGTTGTGGTCTACTTTGATGACATCCTTGTGTTTAGTGAAACTCTTGAAGATCATGTCAAACACCTTAGAGACGTATTGCAAACTCTTAGAGACGAGCGACTTTATGCTAACATGGACAAATGCAGTTTTGGTGTTGATAAGCTTGTTTTCTTGGGCTTTGTTGTCTCATCTAAGGGTGTTCACATGGATGAAACTAAAATTGATGCTATTAAAAATTGGCCACAACCAACCAATTTGCTTCAAGTGCGTAGTTTCCTTGGCTTAGCAGGATTTTATCGTCGCTTTGTGAAGGATTTTAGCACCATTGCATCGCCATTGCACGCATTGAGTAAGAAGAATGCACCATTTGTTAGGGGTCCATCTCAAGATGCCGCATTTCATGAGCTTAAGAATTTGCTTACACATGCCCCATTGCTTGCATTACCCAACTTTGATAAGACTTTTGAAGTGCATTGTGACGCTAGTGGTAATGGTATTGGTGGTGTGTTAATGCAAGAGAAACGACCTATTGCATATTTTAGTGAGAAGCTCTCCGGCGCGCAACTTAACTACCCCATTTATGACAAAGAGTTATATGCTTTGGTAAGAGTCTTGCATGTGTGGCAACATTATCTCCGTCCACGTGAATTTGTCATCCATACGGATCATGAAACGCTTAAGTACCTTAAGGGTCAAACTAAATTGAATAAGCGTCACGCTAAGTGGAGTGAGTTCATTGAATCATTTCCTTATGTTATCAAGTATATCAAAGGTAAGGAAAATGTTGTGGCGGACGCTCTTTCCCGCAAATGCATGTTGGTTACTCAACTTGAATTGAATGTCATAGGATTTGAGCACATTAAAGACTTGTATGAACATGATTCATCATTTGCAACTCCTTATGCCAAATGTTTACCTCATAAAACTTGGGAGCAATATTACTTGAAAGATGGTTATCTTATAAAAGCTAACAAACTTTGTATCCCCGAGTCTTCTCTTCGTTTGCTACTTTTGCAAGAAGCTCATGGTGGAGGACTCATGGGACATTTTGGACGTGACAAAACATTTGCTACGCTCTCCAAGAACTACTTTTGGCCAAAGATGTTTCGAGACGTAACACGCTACACCAACCGGTGCTCTACATGCCGCAAAGCTAAGTCCAAAGCTCAATCTCATGGTTTATATATGCCACTTCCTATTCCATATCACCCATGGGAAGATATTAGTGTGGATTTCGTACTTGGTTTACCTCGAACTCAAAACGGCAAAGATTATGTATTTGTTGTTGTGGATCGTTTCTCTAAGATGCCACATTTCATTCCTTGCAACAAGATAGACGATGCTTCACATGTTGCAAATCTCTTTTGTAGGGAAATCTGGAGATTGCATGGAGTGCCCAAGACGATTGTATCAGACCGCGACGTCAAGTTCCTAAGCTACTTTTGGAAGACCCTATGCGCCAAGCTCGGATTCAAGCTCCTCTTCTCTACGGCATATCACCCACAAACCGACGGCCAAACGGAGGTCACGAACCGGACGTTATCCACACTCCTTCGCGTGTTGATCAAGAAGAACATAAGGGAGTGGGAGGAATGCTTGCCCATCGCCGAGTTCGCCTACAACCGAGCAAGACACTCTACTACCGGCAAGTCCCCCTTTGAGGTCGTCTACGGTTTCAACCCTTTGTCACCATTGGACATCCTTCCGCTTCTGCTACAAGAGCGCACCGACATGGACGCAAGTGCACGAGCGGGCTACCTCAAGAAGATGCACGAAGATACAAGGCATGCGATCGAACGCCAAGTACAACGTCTCGCGACCAAGGTCAACATCAACAAGAAACCCATGGTGTTCACCCCCGGAGATCTCGTGTGGCTACACCTTCGAAAGGAACGCTTCCCCAACGAACACAAGTCCAAACTACTTCCTCGTGCCGATGGACCATTCAAGGTGCTAGCACGCTACAACGACAATGCATACAAGATCGACATCCCTTGTGACAAGTACAACGTGAGAGACATCTTCAACATCAATGACTTATCCCCTTTCCATGGTGATGCGGACGCCAAGCGTGGGAAACAAGAAGGGAAGCCGGCTGGAAACTACAGTCACCGGACGACCGGCACCTGTCGGACGTCCGACGCCTGGAGCATCCGCCACCCAGAAGACTCAGCCGACGACCGACATCCTCCAGCGACCGGATGTCCGACCGTCTCCGGAATCCGGCGCTGCATCAACAGAACCAAAACGACAGATTTCCGAAGTCTACCGGACAACCGACGCACCAGACGTCCGACATCGTCCGGAAATCCGACGGCGGCCAACAGAGCGTAAACGTCGGAAGTCCGATGCATACCGGGCGTCCGGACCCTCATGAGCCACCGGACGACCGGTAAGTACCGGACGTCCGACGCCTGTCGTCCATCACCTCTCGGATCCGAGGCCCATGTACCCCTTCACCCACCTAGACTATATATACCCGTCTCCTACCTATGTTTTAGGGTTAGCATTGTGATAGCTCGTTGTGGAGATAGAGCTTTGCTCATCCACTTGTATCCCTACTCCATTGGAGACCAAGACCTCCTTGGAGAAGATCCCCCAAGTGGATTCAAGACCCCCATTGTGGGAAGATCCCTCTCGGATTCAAGACCTAAACCCCTCACGGATTGGGAAGAACTACCCTTTGTATCCTCTTGTGTTGACTTTGGATTGTGTACCTCGTTATGTGTATGTGGATCTAGCATATGTGTGATTGGACCTTGTCGATTTGAGTGTTTTCTCTCGTGTCTCCCTCTCGTGTTCTTCGTGTTCATCGCGGGATCCCCTCCAATCATGAAAGATCGAAACCGTTAGGGTTCCACCCTACATCAATGTCGCTCACGTTGTACTTGTCACTTGGGATATCGATCTTGTAGGCGTTGTTGCTGTAGCGTGCTAGCACCTTGGAGGGTCCATCGGCTCTAGGTAGGAGTTTGGACTTGCGCTTGTTGGGGAAGTGGTCTTTGCGTAGGTGTAGCCACACAAGATCTCCATGGTTGAACACCATGGGGTGCTTGTTGAGGTTGAGCTTGGTCGCGAGGCGTTATACTTGACGCTCGATCGTATGCCTTGTATCTTCATGCACCTTCTTGAGGTATGTTGCTCGTGCACTCACATCCATGTTGATACGCTCTTGTAGAGGTAGTGGTAGAATGTCCAATGGGGACAAAGGGTTGAAGCCGTAGACGACCTCATGGGGGGTCTTGCCGGTGGTCGAATGTCTTGCTCGATTGTAGGCGTACTCGGTGATAGGCAAACATTCCTCCCACTCCTTTATGTTCTTCTTGATCAACACGTGAGGAGTGTGGATAGCGTCCGGTTGGTGACCTCAGTTTGGCCGTCGGTTTGCGGATGATATGCCGAAGAGAATAGTAGCATGATTCCGAGCTTGGCACATAGTGTCTTCCAAAAGTAGCTAAGGAACTTGACGTCGCGGTCAGATACAATTGTCTTGGGCACTCCATGCAATCGCAAGATTTCCCTACAAAAGAGATTTGCAACATGTGAAGCATCGTCGATCTTGTTACATGATATAAAATGTGCCATCTTAGAGAAACGGTCCACAACAACAAATACCGAATCTTTGCCATTTTGAGTTTGAGGCAAACCAAGCACAAAATCCATGCTAATATCTTCCCATGGTTGGTATGGAATGGGGAGTGGCATATATAGACCATGAGATTGAGCTTTCGATTTAGCTTTGCGGCATGTAGAGCATCGATTGGTGTAGCATGAGATGTCCCGAAACATTTTTTTGCCAAAAATAGTTCTTGGAGAGCGTGGCGAATGTCTTGTTGCATCCAAAATGTCCCATGAGTCCTCCACCATGAGCCTCTTGCAAAAGCAACAAACGAAGAGAAGACTCGGGAATACAAAGTTTGTTAGCTCGCATAAGATAATCATCCTTCAAATAGTATCGCTCCCAAGTTTTGTGTGTTAGGCATTTGGCATAAGGAATCGCAAATGAAATATCATGCTCATACAAGTCTTTAATGTGCTCAAATCGTATAACATTCAACTCAAGTTGAGTAACCAACATGCACTTGCGGGAAAGAGCATCCGCTACAACGTTTTCCTTACCTTTGATGTACTTGATAACATAAGGAAAAGACTCAATGAACTCGCTCCATTTGGCATGACGCTTATTCAATTTGGTTTGACGCTTATGCACTTGCGGTATTTAAGCATTTCATGATCCGTATGGATGACAAATTCACGAGGGCGAAGATAATGTTCCCACACATGCAAGACTCTCACTAAAGCATATAACTCTTTGTCATAGATGGGATAATTAAGTTGCGTGCCGGAAAGTTTCTCGCTAAAGTATGCAATTGGGCGCTTCTCTTGCATTAACACGCCACCTATGCCATTACGACTAGCGTCACAATGCACTTCAAAGGTTTTCTCAAAATTGGGTAAGGCAAGTAAAGGAGCATGTGTAAGAAAGTTCTTAAGCTCATGAAATGTGGCATCTTGGGAAAGACCCCAAAGAAATGGTGCATTGTTCTTACTCAATGGGTGCAATGGTGATGCAATAGTGCTAAAATCCTTAACAAATTAGCGATAGAAACCCGCTAGGCCAAGGAAACTACGCACTTGTTGCAAATTGGTTGGTTGTGGCCAAGTTTTAATTGCGTCAATTTTACTTTCATCTACTTGAACGCCCTTAGAGGAGACTACAAAACCCAAGAAAACAAGCTTGTTAACACCAAAAGTGCATTGTTCCATGTTAGCATAAAGTCGCTCATTTCTAAAAACTTGCAAGATGTCCCTAAGATATATGACATGATCTTCAAGAGATTGACTAAACACAAGGATATCATCGAAATATACCACAACACAAATGCCAATATATTTGCGAAGAACATGATGCATCACACGCATGAAAGTGCTAGGAGCTTGAGATAAGCCCATAGGCATGACCAACCATTCATATAAGCCAAATTTGGTTTTGAAAGCCGCTTTCCATTCATCACACTCTTGCATGCGAAATTGTTAGTAACCACTTTTAAGATCAATTTTTGAGAAAATGGTGGCTCCGCTAAGTTCATCTAGCATGTCATCAAGGTGTGGAATGGGATGGCGATATCTAATGGTAATAGCATTAATGGGACGGCAATCGGAACACATGCGATAGCTACCATCTTTCTTAGGCACAAGAATAACCGGAATGACACATGGACTCAAGCTCTCGCGTACAAACCCGTTTTCTATGAGATGTTGTACTTGGCTTTGTATTTCTTTGGTCTCATCGGGGTTGACGCGGTAAGGTGCCTTGTTCTGGAGAGGTGCGCCGGGTATGAGGTTGATGTGGTGTTTGATTCCGCGAAGTGGAGGAAGTCCGGGAGGTAGCTCATCAGGAAAAACGTCCGCTAATTCCTGCAATAAATGAGACAACACTAGAGGTAGATGTTGTGAAGTATTAATCCTCACCACTTCATCTTTGCACACAAGGACAAAGTGAAGAACACTCGATGGGCTCCCACTCACATCCCTCAAATATCCTTTGGTGGCTAGGAGAACTAAGTTTTTCTTGTCGCTCATCACGGAGTCACTCAATTTTCGCTTGTGGCGCTCACTCTCTTTGTGGTGGTTCACTCGCTCACTATTCTCTCCACGATGACTCGATGCTTGTTTGTCGGAGATGACTTGACTTGGTGACATGGGTCGAAGCACGTATTCCTTGCCCTTCATCTTGAAGCTATAGTGATTGGTGCATCCATTGTGGATGACACCGCGGTCAAACTGCCAAGGTCGTCGTAGGAGGAGATGGCACATGGACATAGGAACCACATCGCACTCCAAGGTGTCTTCATATGCGCCGATCTTGAATGATACTTGGACGGTGTGTTCCACTTGAATGATGCCGGAGTTGCTTAGCCATTTAACCTTGTTGGGGTAGGGGTGCTTCTTCTTGACCAATTGTAGCTTCGAGCATAAATCTTCACTTGCCAAGTTGTGGCAACTTCCGTCGTCGATTATCACCTTGATGGAACGTCCTTGAATGCCCGCTTTGGTATGGAAGATGTGGCAACGTTGATCCTCATCTCGATGTTGTTGAAGTGTCAAGACCTTGGAGACAATGAGGGCAGGGCTCGAATCATTGTCGCAAAAGACCTGAGCTTCTTCATCTTCATTCACTTGTCGGTGTATGGCCACATGCTCAAGTGCTTCCATTTCGTCTTCGCTCATGGAGTCATAGGTGCCGTCGTCATTGGCGATCATGGTGCATCGTGTTGGGCACTCAAATGACTTGTGGCCTTGGCCCTTGCAAGTGAAACATTGAATTGCACTTGTCTTGGTAGTGGCATCCGTTGGAGGTGTCGATGACGAAGTTCTTGGCTTGGATGTACTTGAAGTAGGACGACCGAAGATGTAATGGTTTGCTTGGAGCTTGACTTGTCGCCGGTACTTGGTGTAGCTCGAGTCGTTGTAGGATGTGTTATAGTTGTTGAAGCTTGATTGTATGAACCGTAGGTCTTGGAAGAGTACTTGGAGTACTTGTAGTCATCTTGGACTTGTCGCTCCGCTTTGGTTGCTTGGTGCACTACCGCAAGGAGGTTGGAGTATGGTTGGAAATCTGCAATTTTCTTAATGGGATGGTTAAGGCCATTTAAGAAAGGTGCCATAGTTTGTCCATCATCTACCTTGACATTGGTTCGTATCATGGCAACTTCCATTTCTTGATAGTATTCTTCAACCGACTTGGTGCCTTTCTTGACGAGTTGTAGCTTCTAGAAGAGGTCACAACTATAGTGTGTGTGTCGGCCCAGTGGGAACCAGGGTACCACGGGCTGTCTACCTGCGGCCCAGGAAGCAACGCCTGGCAAAGGCCCAAGAAGCGACCCAGCCACGGGCGCCACGAAGCAAGACACCTCGCGAGGCACCGGACTCACGAGGACCCTCTCCACCAGGAGCGGACCCACCGAAGAGTTAGCAGCTGTAGGAAGCCTCGCGAGGCCCCCTCGCAGGCGGCCTCCCGGGGTGACCACCCGAGGCAGCCTCCCGAAGCCACCCGAGCAAGGCGAAGACTGGCGCTGGCCTCACGGTCGCGTGCCCCCCACATGGATGACGCACCAGCTGCCCACCCGCAAAGCAGGTCCCAAAGCTTGCCCGTTTGGTGAAAGAAGACCAAGCCGACAGAGTGCGCCAGGGCGGAGGTCATTGTCGAGCCCACCGGCGCGTCAAGGATAGCGTCTTTGCAGGCGAAGACCACCTTTTGTCAGGATAAGACTGGGTGCCTGTCCCCCTTCAAACCGCTGTTGTGTGGCTACCCTTCCCGCCAACATTTTCGGGGGAAGAGGACCAAGGCGGCTATAAAAGGGACAGTGTTGCCACTGTAGTGGGGGATCGATTCCACCTTCTTCAACCTGGTACGCGAGAATACTCTCACCCGCAATGATCCCAAGCACAAGCAGGAGTAGGGTTTTACACTGCACGGTGGCCCAAACCTGGGTAGCTCTCGTGTCCCTGCCGTGCCCGGCGTGTGTGCGCGCTCTCGCCGTGCTCCACTCGTCGTAGCCTCACCGTGGTCACCGTCGGGTAGTCTGGCAGCAAGCGGCCCCCAAAGTTTGAACCAGGGTCCCTGAAGCTCGAATTCCGTCATTTGGCGCGCTAGGTAGGGGGCTGCTTCCGCTCCTTCCACTCCGACATCACCATGGCCGACGCCCGGCACCAGCGTGCCCTGCGTAGGGCTGCCAGGGTGGCCCAGACGGAGCCCGTGGCCAACGACAACCGCTGCCCCCGCGCCCGCACCGCCACCGACCCCGTGGGGTGAGAAGAGCAGGCCTCCTCCCTCCACCCATCTGTGCAGCCACCTGCTCGCACCGCCACAGCGTCCTCGCTCGACCGCCGCGACCAGCTGGACCCGTAGGCCGCACTGCTCATGGCGCGTGAGCTGCTGCGCTACCGCCCCACTGAGGCCGGTTATGACACCTGGCTCGCGCGCATCACCGAGCTCGTCAACACCGCCGGAGACGTCCCGGTGCCCTCCCGCTCTCTTCCACCTCCTTCGCCGCGTGGCGCAGAGGCAAAGCACGACGCGCCGCCTCTGCTTCCTCCGCTCGGCGACGTGGGCTAGCGCCGTGGCGTGCGACCACGGGAGCCATCACGCGGCGCGTCCTCACTAGACCACGATGACGCCAGTTGCTAGATCGTCCGGCGCGCGTCGCCCGACGCGCGTGTGCTCCTCGAGCAGCAGCGCCAGCGTCAAGACCGCACCATCCAAGATGTCGCCGCGGCCGGGCGCCAGAACCGCGCCGCTCTCGCCGGCGGTGTCGCCTCCAGCAGCGGGGGCTACCATGCCTTCACCCATGAGCTGCGCCGCGTGGTGTGGCCTACGAAGTTCATGCCGGACCTGCCTCCTCGCTATGACGGCACCCCCAACCCCATGGAGTTCCTACAGCTCTACACCCTGAGCATCGAGGCTGCGGGCGGTGATGACAAGGTCATGGTGAACTGGTTCCCCATGGCCCTCAAGGACGCCCTGCGCTCATGCCTCATGAACGTTCCCGAGGCTTCCATCTCTTCTTGGTTCGAGCTGTACCGGCAGTTCGTCGCCAACTTCAAGGGCATGCACGAGTGCCCTCTCACGCTCAACGACCTGCGTGTTGTGCGACAGCAGCCTGACGAGACCCTTCGCAAGTACATCCAGCACTTCAGCCAAGTGCGTAACATGATCCCGCGCGCCTCCGACGCCGCCATCATCTCCGCGTTCTCCTCCGGCGTAACGGATGTCCGGATGCGCGAGAAGCTCGCCATCAATGATGAGCTCGCACCGCGGTCGAGCTGTTCGACCTCGCCGATAGGTGCGCCAAGGCTGAAGAGGGCCGCCTCTTCGCCCACAACGACCCAGACATGGCGCCTGACGCCACCAAGGCCAAGAGCAAGGACACCAAGCACAAGGGGCCCGAGCAGAAGCATGGTCGTGATCGCGACGAGCCCAAGAAGGATGAGCTCCCCTTCTGCGCCTACCACGACATGCACTCCCACAACACCGAAGACTACCACGAGCTCAAGCTGCTTCACGAGGACGGGCGCGGCATCCGCAACGACCGCGGCACTAGCCACGGAGGTAGCCGCAATGGCAACCACTGGGGAGACTGCAACAACGGTGACAACAACTTCCCGCAAGGCTGGAAAAACCGGCCTCGGCAGACCAATCCTCAAGCCATCTCCACCCTGCCGCCACTGCCGCCGCCGCTGCCTGGCAGGAACAATGGCAACCAGCCTGACGAGAACGCTGGGGGCTACCAGGAGCCTCACGGAGTGGCATGCATCCTTGGCAGAGCCCAGGCTCCCTCATCCAACCGCCACTTCAAGCAGTTCTCTCGTGATGTGAATGTGGCCCTCCCGAGGCCTGAGGCCTCTCAGCCCCTCAAGTAGTCACAATATGCAATCTCCTTCGACTCCATGGACCACCCCAAGTCCACGATGGCTGTGGGTACCATCCCCATGTTGTGCACACCAACAATCAACAATATCGCCGTCACCAAGATGCTTGTCGACGGCGGCGCAGGCCTCGACATGATCTCCATCGAGACCTTCAAGAAGCTCCAAGTGCCCTATGAGCACCTGATGCCGACGAGTCCCTTCTCCGGTGTGACCGACGGCTCCTCCCTGCCTCTGGGGCAAGTGCGCCTTCCCGTCACCTTCAGCACCCGCAAGGACTACCACACTGAGCTCATCGACTTCGACGTGGCACACATCAGCCTACCCTACAACACCATCATGGCTACCCCGTGCTCGCCAAGTTCATGGTAGTAACTCATCACGCCAACAACGTCCTCAAGATGTCGGGCTGCAGCGGCATCATCACCGTCCGCTTCAACGAGAAGGATGCAGTGCGCTCCCTCGAGCTCGCCTACAAGGCTGCAACTACCGCGTACCCAGCCGACAAGGACGATGTCGAACCTCCCGAGGCCGCACCTGCGAAGAAGAAGCGGCTGTTCTCTCAGGCACGCGCCAAGACGAAGAAGGTGTCGGTGGATGGCAGTGGCTCCGGGCACGCCTTCACCATCGTTAACGGCCTCGACCCTATATAGGAAGACGCGCTCGTCACCTTCCTCTGGGCAAATGTTTATGTGTTCGCATGGACAGCATCAGATTTGTCCGGTGTGCCGAGGGAGGTGATCGAGCACCACTTAGCGGTGTGCCCTATTGCATGCCCCGTCAAGCAAAAGGCACGGTGCCAAGCGCCCGAGAAGCAAGAGTTCATCGTCCAAGAGGTTCAGAAATTACAAGTGGCAGGAGTCATCTGTGAGGTGCGCCATCCCGAATGGCTCGCAGACCCTGTCATCGTCCCCAAGCACGGCAGCGAGAGCCGAATGTGCGTCAACTTCACCAGTCTCAACAAGGCCTACCCCCAAGACCCCTTCCTGCTGCCGCGAATCGACCAGATCGTGGACTCCACCACTGGGTGCAAGTTGCTTTGCTTTCTGGACGCCTTCTCAGGATACCACCAGATCAAGATGGCGATAGAAGACAAAGAGAGAACGGCCTTCATCACCCCCTGCGAGACATACTGCTACATCTGCATGCCTTTCGGCTTGAGGAGCGCAGGGGCCACCTTCCAGAGGCTGATGCGTATCGCCCTGGGGCCTCAGATGGGAAGAAATGCAGAGGCCTACGTCGACGACATCATCGTGAAGAGCTGGAAGTCCTGCTCCCTCATCGCGAACCTCGAAGAAACCTTCGCCAACCTCCGCAAGGTCAACCTCAAGCTCAACCCCGCCAAGTGCGTATTTGGAGTCCCTTCCGGCAAGCTGCTTGGTTTCTTGGTCTCCCACCGCGGCATCGAAGCCAACCCCGAGAAGTTCAAGGCCATCGAGCAGATGAAGCCTCCCCAGAACCTTAGGGAGATGCAGCGCCTCGCGGGATGCATGGCCTCGCTTGGGCGCTTCATCTCCAAGTTCAGCAAGCGAGCCTTGCTGTTCTTCAATCTCATGAAGAGATTGGGCCCCTTCAAGTGGACTCCTGAGGCTGATGCGGCCTTCGAGGACCTCAAGAAATATCTGACAAGCCCTCCTGTCATGGTCGCCCCGCACCCACACGAGCCTCTACTCCTATACTTGGTAGCCACCCCCAGATGGTTAGTGCAGCCCTTGGGGCGGAACGAGAAGAGCCTACCAGTGCCAAGAAAAAGCCTGCCGTGCCGGCGCCTCATGAGGCCATGCCAGCGCCTGCCGGGGATCCTCTTCAAGAAGCCCCCAACGAGCCACCTCCCAAGCTTCCCGAGTCCCCCGAAGAACAAGCTGCCACGCCTATGGCTACGCGCCTCGTTGAGCACCCCGTCTACTTCGTCAACTCGGTGTTGCGGGATGCGCGTGAGCGGTGCCCCATGCAGCAGAAGCTCCTCCTAGCGCTCCTCATCGCCTCCAGGAAGCCGCGCCACTACTTCGGGGCCATCCCATCAAGGTGATCACCACTTATCCCTTGGAGCAGGTCCTGCACAGCCCCAACGCCACTGGCCGTGTCGCCGAATGGAACATTGAGCTGTAAGCCTTCGCGCTGGAATTCCTCACCACAAGGACGATCAAGGGCGCAGCTTTGGCAGACTTCACGGTGGAATGGGCGGACCCGCATCAAGAGGAGCCTCGTGAGGACGAGTACCTCCTGCCTGGGGAGGAAGCCCCTGGCGGCTGGACCATGCACTTCGACGGCGCGTTCTCCCGGCAAGGCGCAGGGGCTGGCGTCGTGCTCACTTCACCGACAGGAGACAAGCTCTACTACGATGTACAGCTCTGCTTCAAGCATGACGACAAGGTCTCCAACAACATCGTAGAGTACGAGGGCCTCATCGCCGGGCTCAAGGTTGCTTCTGCTCTTGGCATCAAGTGCATCTTCATCAAGGGAGACTCACAACTCCTCGTCAGCTTCTCCAACAAGAGCTACAAGCCGAAGGACGAGCACATGGCCGCCTATTTGGAAGAGGTGCGCAAGCTCGAGAAGCGTTTCCTCGGCATGGAGCTCTAGCCCGTTCCTCGCGGTAGCAACAAGGAAGCAGCTGATATCGCCAAACGGGCGTCCCGCCATGAGCCTCAAAAGCCCAGCGTCTTCGAGCAAAGGCTCCTAAAGCCATTAGCTACACCACCTACCGCTAGCTCCATGGCACCTTATGAGGTGCTCCCTCCTGCGCCACCCACAGGTGCACCCGACTGCGGCCCATCTTTAGGCGCTCGCCTGCTGCTGGCGCTGGAGCCACAAGCTGACAGCCAGGCCAACGAATTCAAGGCCTATCTGGAGGACAACACCCTCCCAGAGAAGGACTCAGAGGCCGAGCATGTGGCCCGCCAGGCCACAACCTACTGCTTGAGGGATGGTGATCTTTACCGCAGGCGCCCCAATGGCATCACGCTACGGTGCATCTCTGAGGAACAAGGGCGCGAGCTGCTTGCCGACATACACGGTGGAGACTGCGGCCACCACTCCTCATCGTGCACGCTCGCCGGCAAGGTTGTCCGCAGCGGCTTCTATTGGCCCACCGCGCTTCAAGACGCCACTCAGCTGGTGCAATCCTGCGAAGCTTGCTAGTTCCACGCCAAGCAAATCCACCAGCCAGCACAAGGGCTCCAAACCATTCCTCTCTCATGGCCCTTCGCGGTCTGGGAGCTGGACATTCTGGGCCCCTTCCCTCGCGCAACTGGCGGCTACCGCTACCTCTACGTCGCCATCGACAAGTTCACCAAATGGGCGGAAGTGGAGCCCGTCCGCACCATCCCGGCAGGATCTGCCGTCAAGTTCATCAAGAACCTCGTGAGCCGCTTCGGCGTCCCCAACCGCATCATCACTGACAATGGCTCGCAGTTCACGAGCGGCCTCTTCAAGTCATATTGCGCCAACCTTGGCATGCAGATCTGCTATGCCTCCGTGGTGCACCCGCGAAGCAACGGCCAGGCCGAGCGTGCTAACGCTGAGGTCCTCAAGGGCCTCAAGACACGAAGCTTCAAGAAAAAGCTCGACGCCTACGGCAAAGGCTGGCTCGACGAGCTCCAGTCCGTGCTATGGCCGATCTGCACGACAGCGACCAAGCCTACTGGCGAAACACCCTTCTTCCTCATCTACGGGGCGGAAGCGGTTCTTCCTCATGAGCTCAAGCACGGGTCCCCATGAGTCCTCGCCTTCGATGAGGCTCATCAGGATGGCCCGCGGGAAGCTGATCAGCTCCTCCTCGAGGAAGCACATTGCCGGGCCGCCGTCGGCGCCGCCCGGTATCAGCAGGCGCTGTGTTGCTACCACAACTGCAACATACGCCCCCGCACGCTTGAAGCTGGCGATCTTGTCCTGCGAAGGATCTTCTCCAGGGAAGGACTCCACAAGCTCTCGCCCATGTGGGAAGGCCCGTTCAGGGTTGTGCATGTTTCCCGGCCTGGCACGGCACGGCTGGAGACGGAGGAGGGTGTTCTGGTGCCAAACACATGGAACATCCAACATCTCTGCAAGTTCTACCCGTGACCTCACGGGCACGAACGAAGTGGAGTTGTACATGCTCCAGAGCCTCTCCGTGCGGTACCCGTTGCGGCCGTGAGAGCTCCCTCCCACAACCCAGTGGAAGCCCCATGCTCAGACATGGCGGAATGATCGAATCGAGGGCGCCACCTGGCTGCACCATCCTGACGCTGACCCGTGTCTGTCACGGTAGCTGCATCTTTTTGGTTGTGTAATGAAACCTATTTTATGCAGCAGTAAAACTTTATTTCCTAAGTATTATGTGTGTTTGGTAAGCAATTTACTTCAGGAGGCCATGCGCACTCGCGATCTCCCTCCTGCATGTCACGCGAGTGGGGGCTGGACACGGTGCCTGCGCTTGGGCCAGGCCCAGCAGCGCCATCAAAACCAAGTGACAGAGCTCTGGCTCTCGAGCCTGCTCCTGTGCACGCCACCTCACCAAGGTCCTTGGTACTTCGTCTCCTCGCGTGATACCCATGAGCAAGCTAGTGAGCGCGCGCCGCTACAATACTTGCAAAGCTTGTCGACATGCAGTTGTCACAGGAACAAGGCACATAGAAGGCCTCACGAGCGCTGGCTCACGAAGTAACCCACGGCAAGGCACCTCCTCAAGAAACCACAGGAAGCCTCACGAGCGATGCCTCATGAGGCGGCCTGCGGCGCCTATTTTCGCCAAGTGCCATTTGGAGGCCCCACGAGCAAGAACCTCATGAGGTGCACTCCGCAAGCCACGGCCCACCAAGCACCACATTCCACAAAAAAGCTAAGTCTAGAAACGCCTCGCGAGCTGTTCTCAGCGCCTCTCAAACTCTTCTCTCCTCGCAACCTTGCTGTGTGCTGATGTTTTCTCCTTCGCACATGCCGCTTTCATGCCAAAGGGGGGCTTCCTGAGCATCGTGCCTCGGGAGCCCTTACCGCCTCGCAAAGCCCTACACCCTCTGGCCTTGTCTAGGCACACGTCCTAATATACTAGTGACGGTCGTAGCTCGCTCGGGGGCTGGGTCCTAACGACGTAGAGCATGAAGGCAAACAAGAAGAGAAAAATAGGCCTCATGAGGATGCCTCGTGAGAAACACAAATTAAGGCAAAACGCCAAATGCTTAACTTAATCATACAGACCATGTCTTTATGCCGCCACGGGGCTACATCTATTTGGATACAGAACAAAAGGAAAAGGGAGGGGGCCTAAGAGGACGAGGCATCATCGCCGCCATCATCGACCCCGTCGCCGCCATCGCCAGTCTCATCGGAGCTCTCGCTCCGTGGGAGAACTTCGCGACCAGGGCTGCAAAGTGATCCTCCGCCTCCCTCCCGAGCCCGTCGCAAAGTTCTGGAGGAACAGGGGCCATCACCCTGTGGAAGTCAAAATTGGCATCGGCGCGGAAGATGTTGCTGAAGACCCGCGTCACCGCCTGACTGAGGAGATCGCGGCACTCATCCTCGATGATGCCATTCACCTGCTTGGCCCCGTTCTCCAGCTTCTCCACGAGCTTGGTTAAGAAGTCCAAGTAGCTGGCGTCGTTTTCTTCGAGGGGGCCTCGAGCCTCTCTTGGCAGATGGTGGCCAGGGTGCCGCGGGCACAGATGGAGAGGGCGAGGAATATCTTGGCGCGCTCGTGCTGCCGCCCCCTCGCCTGAGCCGCCTCGTCCTTGGCTTTCTCGACAACCTCGGAGACGCTGCCCACATGCACTTGCAGAGAGGTCAGCTCCCCTTCAGCGTCGGCCTTGGCCTTTAGCGCGCATTTCCGGCTGCCCTTTGCCTCCTTCGGCAGCTTCTTAAGGCCGGAGATCTCAGCCCGAAGCTCCTCGCGCTTCTTGGTGAAGCAGTCCTCCTGAAGCTTCAGCTTCTTGGTGTAATCCGCGACGAGTGCCTCGTGATCCCTCTTGGTCTTTGCGTCGGCGTCCGCCTGGATCTTCTTCTCCTTCGCCTCCAGCTGCGCGTTGGCCTTGGCCATGCGCTAGTCATAGGAAGCTTGGGCGGCCGCCACCTGGCGATCTAGCGTCTCCAGGCATTCGCGCTCCATAGCCTGCTCACCCGCCGTCCTCGTGAGCTCTCGCTCACGGATCCCGGCATCCGCCTCATGGGCCGCGAGGGCCTCCTCGCGCTTGTCAAGCTCGCCCTTGCGGGCCGCAAGGGCATCTTCTCATGCCTGGAGCAGCTGCACCTGGGCGGCGTGCTGTTCCCGGAGCACCTTCGCGCGGGCCTCCGCCTCCTCGCGGCACCTGTCGGCCGCGTTGGCCTCCCGGACAGCGCTCTCGAAGATTTCCTTGGCGTCGAAGGCGGCCTTCTCGTGCTTCTCCCATGCGGCTTCATCTTGGCGGCGGCCCAGCTTGATGGTGACATCCAGCTGCCGCCACCCCTCCGCGAGGCACATGTGCTCATCGGCGAGGCACGCCTCCTCCGCCTGAAGGTCCGCCTCCAGGGCGTCAAGCGCCGCCATGGCGCCCTGCAGGGCCCCGCGCTTGAGCACAGTGTTGCTGCTCACCAGCTACAGGGCCCAGCCGCTGCGCTTGTCGGTGCCGCCCACCGCCGTCATGGCCTAGGAGGGGCCGGCGCCGGACCCCCTCCGGGCCTCCATGTCCACGGTCCCTTCGGGAGCCGCATCGCTCGTCAGGAGCGGGGGCTCGCCGGGGCCTCCTCCTCATCATGCCGCGTGGGCGCACTCCACGGGCTCGTCGCACCCTCGTCAGAAGCCTCGCGCGCCGGCGACCGCTGGGGGCTTGCCGAGGTGCCTTCGGCGGCTTCAACTTTCTTAGCGGGGGTGGAGCTCGGCGGGGGAGTCGGCACTTTAGCCTCCTCCATCATTGCATCGCCTCCCGCACCGGGCACATTAGGAGGCGTGGATCCTCCTCCGGAGGCCGCCTCCCGAAGCTCGTTCCCCTCAGCCTCAGGAGCCACGTCCATACGTGGCTCGGGAGGAGCCACTTGCTCCTCCTCCACCTCCATGCACCCTGTCTCGGCTTCGGGGCACCGGGTGGTCTCTGCATGCTCCTCGGCGCTTGCGGTAGACGCCGAGGCCCCCTTCGAGCTGGGGGTCTTCTTTTTCTTCTTCTTCGTGGGCTCCCTGCATGAAGCAAGAGTTCAGCCGCAGACTTCGGGAGGCAGAAGACAAGATTAAAGAGAAAAAGAGCAAGATCGGGCGGCTTACTCATCGTTGGGAACCCACTTCCTCTTCTTCAGCTTCGGCAGCGAGCTGCCGCCGCTACCGCTTCTGTGTGGCTTTCTTGAGCTCACTCCGGAGGGCCCGACGCGGGACCTGCCGGGGTCCTCCTTTGCCGTGTTGGTGCGGGTCCTCTTCGCGGGGGGCTCGGTAGCCCCGGTGTTGGCGCCGGCCTTCTTCGCGGGGGGCTCGGTGGCCTCACCGCTCGCGCCGGTCTTCTCCACGGGGGGCTCAGTCACCTCGCCGCCCGCGCTGGTGCTCCCCTCACCTCCCGCGCATGTGGGCCGGGAGGGCACGATCATGAATCACTCATTGTCGTCATCGTCCCCAAGCTTCGCCAGCAGCTGGCGGCGGGTCTGTGGCGCCACCCCACTGTCCCTCTCCTCCACGGCGCTTGCCGAGGCCTCGGCATCGTCACGACCTCCCGAGCCGGGCAGCACCACGACTTGGTTGTAGTGAGGCCCCTCGTGGCCCTTGGGGATCATTCCCCAGTGATCGAAGCGTGGCATGTCCGCGACCAACTCATCCCTGTTCTTGTAGCGATATAGGGGGAGCCCTTCCTGGGATGGGGCATCCGCGTCTTCGCCGAGCAAGAGGTGCATAACCTCGTCAACCACCTCCAGCCTTAGGTTGTCGACGCTCAACCTCATTGGGTCCGTGGAGCCGGAGATGGCCCACACCGGGCGGGAGCGCTTCTAAAGGGGAGCAATGCGCCGGCGTAGAAACTCCTTGGCGACCATCGCCCCCGTGACCTTTGCGGCCTTCAGCTCCTCCATCCTCTCCCAGAGCGGCGCCAGCCTTGCATCGGTGAGCTTGGCGTGCTCCCATCTGGAGCTCTTCACGACGGGGTCCGTCGGGATCATCAGCAGGGGGCTATGCAGGTGCGCTTCCATGTAGACCCAGCGCTGCCTATAGCCCTCCACCTTCATCAAGATCTTCAGGGAGATGGTGTCGTCCGCCATCCCTTCGACGCTGCGGAATGAGGCACACCCTGAGTGCTAGTTCGCCGCGAACAGCCACAAGCTGTAGAAATGGCGGAAGAGGGCCACAACATGCATCACGCCCACAAAGGCCTTGCAGAAGAAGGTGAAGATGGAGAGGAGGAGGATAGAGTTTGGCTGGAGATGGAGGGCATGGATTTGGTAATGCGCGAGGATGACGCAGAAGAAGTCGGAGAAGGGAGGTACCAGCCCGGCGAAGATGGTGTGGGGGTAGAAAGGGAAGGTTGTCGCCTCCAGGTCGCACGGCGAGCGAGAGCCTGGCCAGATTTGCATCACCTTATGCTCGTCATGGTCGCTGGCGGTCATCGGGATCACCTTCTCCAGGCCCTCCCTGTTGACGATGGTGGAGCGCAGCAGGGCCGGCTCCAGAGCCGCCATGGTCCGGGCCGTCGCCGCCTTGCCTCTCTTGCCGGCGGGCACCATGGATGCAAGGAGGAGCTTGGGAGGCGAGAGAAGGAAGACGATGCGAGGAGTTGGGCACAAGGAGGCGAGGAGTGCGAAGGAAGGCCATGATGGCCTTGCGCCCTGTGCGGGTCAGCTTTATGGCAGCGCGGGAGGTTACCCAGGCGTCGTGGGGGAAGAGGGGGCATCCCGCGCCCCACCGTGCGCCACGCGTCCCTGCCTGGGCTCGGCAGTCTGCTTAGGCCCCGTGCCATTTCGTTCCCAACGGGCGAAACTTGCTTGTCGCGGGCCCGGGGGCTACTGTCGGCCCAGTGGGAACCAGGGTACCACGGGGCGTCTGCCTGCGGCCCAGGAAGCAACGTTTGGCAAAGGCCCAAGAGGCGACCCAGCAACGGGCGCCACGAAGCAAGACACCTCGCGAGGCATCGGCCTCATGAGGACCCTCTCCACCAGGAGCGGACCCACCAAAGACTCAGCAGCAGCAGGAAGCCTCGCGAGGCCCCCTCGCGAGGCGGCCTCCCGGGGCGACCTCCCAAGGCAGCCTCCCGAAGCCACCCGAGCAAGGCGCCGCCTGGCACCGGCCTCGCGGTCACGTGCTCCCCACATGGGTGACGCACCCGTGCAGGACGAATATAGCGACAAGGGTTGTACCAGCAGGAGCGGTCAAGGGAGGTTTCTTCTTTGGTGATAAAAGGGTAGCACCAGCTGCCCACCCGCAAAGCAAGTCGCAAAGCTTGCCCGTTTGGTGAAAGAATACCAAGACGATGGAGCACGCCAGGGCGGAGGTCATCACCGAGCCCACCAGCGTGTGATGGATAGCATCTTTGTAGGCGAAGACCGCCTTTTGTCAGGATAAGACTGGGCGCCTGTCCCCCTTCAAACCGCTGTTGTGTGGCTACCCTTCCCGCCAACATTTTCAGGGGAAGAGGACCAAGGCGGCTATAAAAGGGACAGTGCTGCCACTGTAGTGGGGGATCGATTCCACCTTCTTCAACGTGGTACGCGGGAATACTCTCACCCGCAATGATCCCAAGCACAAGTAGGAGTAGGGTTTTACACCACACGATGGCCCGAACCTGGGTAGCTCTCGTGTCCCTGCCGTGCCCTGTGTGTGTGCACGCTCTCGCCTTGCTCCACTCGCCGTAGCCTCGCCCTGGTCACCGTCGGGTAGTCAGGCAGCAAGCGGCCCCCAGAGTTCGAACCAGGGTCCCCGGAGCCCGGATTCCGACAGTGTGGGCACAAAACAAGCTCACATGACATCCTTCATTTGTTTCCAAGTCATGATTGTTGGTTCACCATTCTTTCTTCGTCGCTCGATCACTTGCTCCCACCAAATGAGGACATAATCTTGAAACTCTAGAGATGCCATGACGATCTTCTTTTCTTTGTCATAATTGTGAAGACGGAATATCTTGTCGACCTTCAATACCCATGAGAGATATTCTTCGGGATCGTTGCCTCCGGAGAACTTGGGCATGGTGAACTTGAGTTTGCCGAAGCGTTGTTCTTCATCATAGCGTCGATGGTGATGTCGGTCTTGTCTTGGTGGTGGGTTTTCATCCTCGTGCTCTTCTCTATTGGCTTGGCACGGGGGTCTTGGTGGCGGAATTCTTGCTCGGTTCCTCCTTTCTTGGCGCTCCTGGAGGTGAGCGGCGGCGTCTTGTTGTGCTTGCCAGAGCGCTTCTTCTTGTTGACGCACACGCCGGTTGTTCTCTTCGATGACGCAGTTTGCTTGTCATAGAGTGCGTTATGCTTCTAGTGCTTGTTCTTCATGGCATTGGCTCTCTTGCCTTAGTGCGTTGCCATCTTGGTCGTCTTGGCATTGGCGTTGTCGAGCTTGGCCTTGGTCCATGGCGTCTTGATCTTGGTGCCAATGTCATTCGCGTTCTCGAAGGCGGTCTTTTAACCCATTGCCATGGAATGGATTTTGTGGAGCTTGATGATTGTCATGATCATCGCAACGATGAGAACGTGAGCGCGGAAGACTTGTGTGGGAAGAAGAATCCAAAGAATGTCTACTTGATTGGTGTTGTCTTGAAGATGAAGTCATGGAAGAAGCGCGGTTAATCATCAATTCACGAAATTCTTCCATTTGAGATGACAACTTGGCGTCAAGGTAATCCTAGGTTTTGTCTTCCGTTGGACGTAAGTCGGTGGCAAGTTGCTTGATGCAATCACCCAAAGATTTGCTTTCTTGATGTAGAGCTCGTTGAATTCCGAAGAGATGATCTTTGGTGATGAAGTCGCTTGTTACGTCTTGCTCCTCGAAGAGTGGGTTTGCCGAAGTGCTTAGCCTATCCATCATAGTCAAGTGGTGGTGAGTAGGAAAATGAGAGAACAATACCATCGTTACCTTTTTTGAAGATTGAGGATGTATCGATTATCACTCAATGTGATGCTACAATAGTAGAATTGGTACCGGGTTTGTTTCTCACACCTACAAAAGTAAAGGCTTATCGAGGAGCTTGGTTAGGATAGGTGGCACAAAATTGATGCAATCGTTAGTATGATATCAATAATGTTGAAAAAGATTAACAAATTCGCAAGTGAAACAAGTAGACCAATTGCAATGAGTGGCACATGGAAACACACAAACGAATAGATAGGTGAGGTCGTGCAACCAAGGAATGAGCACAAAATGTGGAACCCATGGAAAAACGCTCGTGTTGCACAACACTAGAGAGATGCTAGCACGATTGCTCAATAGGCGGCTACGAACTTGTGCAGAACCTATTAGAGATAAAACGTATGGACTTTCTATCTCAATTATGCTATGTATGTATGATTCCCGTGAACTCGGTCACAATGATCCAAGATGATCAAATATGTTATGCAATGTGGCGATGCTATGGCTATTGCTTACAAGCTTGATGTTGTTCTTTTCTCTTTGCTTAAAAGCTTTTCTCTCTTTGATATTTTTGTTTGGCCACTTATGCGAAATGCTCTTAACAAGATAGCAAATATGTGTACATGGGAACAATCGATGACACGAGAGATGATACGATGATATTTGCATGCTATGATGGCTATGCGGAACGTGTATCACTAAAATGCACAAGTAGCGTTGCCCAGCAACACTCAAATGGCTAGTCTCGTAGGAAAGTGACACAGTAGAAGGCCTTGGGGTTAACAATGCAATGGCAAGGTAGATGTACAAAGATGTCATCGAGGTTACCGTCCTTGCTTACGGTCGTGTGTAAATTGATGAAGTGGTTGTTGCCGATGTCGAGTCCATGGCGAAGTTGAGCAGCGGTGTTGTCAAAGACAAACCATCCCTAAGTAGCCGAAATGCATTAGGAAACGAAAAACCACAACTCAAAATCTCAATGGCAAATGTGAAATGGTGGAACTGGTGGAAGGCTATAGTGGTGGAAGGTGGCTGGGTATGCGGAAGGGAGTTTTTTTTCACAACAGTTTCGTCAGCCGAAGCCGAATGATTCGAGTGGGGGTACGGATCATCCGGGCAATGTCCGGATCGTCCGGGCAGGTCAACCTGGCCGAAATGGGGCTCGGGAAGAATTCCAAATCGAGGAGAAAAAAGAAAAATTGGGGCGATTTCAGGGTGGGTTTCGTGGTGGAGAAGCTGGGAAACGCTAGATCCACTTGCAACACAACGAATCCATAGATCAATCAACAAAACATCATCAAACCAACAAATCAGAACTTTTTTGGTATGGCTCTTTTTATGGGGGAATTTTCAAAATTGGGCAAAGACAAACAAAATTAGGCTAGAAAGTCGGGGCTAGGGACTCCAAGATGTGAATCAACCTTGCTCATGATACCAAGATGATGTAGGGTGAGACCCTATGGTGATGATCTTTTCACACTTGGAGGGGGAAAAGGGGAGAACAAACAAGAACAACAAGAGGAATCACTCAAACAAACCCAAATCACACATCCACTAGAGTAGCACACATGAGATCCACAAGTAATACATGAACAATCCAAGGAAATAAGCACAAGGTAGGGTTCTTCCCACGCCAAGGGAGATGAGGTCTTGATGATCTAGAGAGGTCCTTCTCCCTTAGGAGGTCTTGATGATCCTATGAAGGGGACCCTTCTCCAAGAGGAGGTCTTGATCCCCAAGAGGGAAGGTACAAGGAGCAAAGCTCTCTCAAGTGTCTCAAAATACTTTGCTAACCCTAAAATGGAGGAGGGGAACGAGTATATGTAGTCTAGGGGCGGAGAGTGGTACATGGGCCTTGGCCCAACTCATGCACGCAGGCACTGCCTGGATGATCCAGGTGGGGGTCCGGATGAACCGGGCGTCGGGGGTCCGAATGGTCCTGACGTCCATCTGACTGTCTCGTCGCAGTCGTCGATGGCCCGGATGTCCGGGTCGTCGTCCAGACGTCCGGGTGGGTTCGGATGATCCGGGCGGTGTTCTGGATGGATCTGGCTTCGTCGAAGGGCTTGCTGTCCTTTTGGTAGCATGGGCCGGATCATCCGAGGCAAAGTGCCTCCGTTTGAGGTAGTGGCCATGTCTCATGTGATTCGAAAGGGAGTTGCGAGAGGAGAGATGTCACCTCGGTCTCGATAGCTCTTGCACGGGCTCTTGTCATCGGTCCACTTGGTGCCTTGGGTGGTGATGACGTGTCCATGGGAATGACTGAAGGATGCTCCGCATCACTTCTTCAGAGTGGATGCATCATCATCTTCAGAGTCGACTGCCGCACCTGCATCCTCTCCGGGGTGTCGCCTCCCTTCTTCAGGACGTGCACATTTATCCGCCAGAGCGTAGAGCTCAGCAATATCCCTGATCTTGTTTATGGCCATCTCTTCCTGCATCCTATGATTGCGCACGTTCGTGTGGAACGAGGCGATCACAGCGACAGGGTGTATGTCGGAAGTTGGGCTCCAGGGACCCAAAGGTTCGAACACTGGGGTGAGCTTGTTCCTACCTATTCGTCCCCTACCACGGCTAAGCTACGGCAGGAGCACGCTAGCGAGGAGCGGACCGTGGACTCAGCGGTTTACCCAGGTTCGGGCTAACTTGTGGTGTAAAACCCTACTCCTGCTTGGTTTTGATTGTAGTGAGCAAGCGAGTGTTCTCGCGTACAAGGTAGGAGAAGAAGGAGTCGACCGAATCGGATCTCTCTACCACGATGGCAGCACTGTCCCTTTATACCTTCCTTGGTCCTCTTCCCCCTCAAAACTTAGGCAGGAAGGGTTGCCACACTAGGCGGGTTTTGAAGGGGGATAGGCGCTCAGGCTATCCTGACTAAAGGCGGTCTTCGCCTGCAAAAGCATGATCCATGACGCGCCGGTGGGCTCGGTGATGACCTCCGCCCCGCGCGCCCGCCGTCTTGGTCTCCTTTCGCCGATCGGGCAACCTTTGGGGTTGCTTTGGGAAGTGGACTGCTGGCCTTGCTCCCTTAACACAAAAGGGGAAACCCTCTTCATCCGCACCTGCTAGCACGGCCTCTGTCGCCGCTCGTCCCTGCGCGCGTCACCCACGTGATGGGCACGGGACCGCGCGGCCGAGCCGAACAGCCCTTGTCTGGAGCACCTTCGGGAGGGAGCCTCGGGAGGCCACCTCGGGAGGCCGCCTCGCGAGTGGGCCTCGCGAGGCTGCTTGTGAAGATGCTGAGTCTTGTTCGCCGCTCCCTGAGGAGGGGTCCTCAGGAGGCCAAGGCCTCATGAGGGGTCTTGGTGAGATGCTTGATGATGACGGCCTGCTGGGCCCACGCCATGCGTTGCGCCCTGGGCAAAAGGCAGACGGGCCTGGATACCCCGGGTTCCATGGGCCCGACAGTAGCCCCCGGGCCCGCGGTGCGCACGTTCCCACCTACTAGGGGGCGGAACGGCGCGGGCCCTAACCCCCTGCGGGCCAGGCGCGACGCGTGGCGCATGATGTGACGGGGGATGCCCCCACTTCTCCCACGACGCCTCGGTAACTGCCCGCGCTGACATAAAGCCTGCCGCGGGCGACGCGAGACCATCATTGCCTCGCACACTGCTGCTACTTCAATTCCTGATGCCGAAGAAGGCGGAGCGACGAGAAGAGCCCCGCGCCAAGCATAAAGAGGGGAAGAGAGGAGTCAAAGTCCTCCACCCATCTTCTTCTTCCTCCAACCTTTCCTTCCTTGTCTTGCCAGAGCCGCCGCAATGATGGCAAGGGGAAGAGGGCGTGCCCGTGCTTCTGCTGCTGCATCCAAGGTTCCGCCCCGGGGGCGCGGGCGCTCTCCAGCGGCTGCTGGCGCCGGTCCCAGCGGCCGTGGAAGGGGCGCCGCCCACGGGCGCAGAGGGTGCAGCGCGCGCGGCCGAGGTGGCCATGGCAGGGCGGCCGCCCTACCTCCCCAGGCGGGGAGCCATTCGGCGGAGGCAGCTCACGAGTTCATAGTGAACATGCGTCGCCGGCCCTGCACCTAGCTCTGGCTCTCGGACTCCTTCGCGGAGGCTATGGCGGACCGCGCGCCCTTGGGCCTGTGGGTGCAGGCCGACGGGGCCGCCACGCTCTTCGTGAAGATCTTCGGGATCTCCGGCAGCCGTCTGGAGTGCTGCGCAGAGAGCAAGGACGGCAGCTACAGCGGCTCCTCCAGCGAGGATGACAACGACAGTGGTGCCACCGCCTCCGGCGGAAGCAGAAGCAACGACAGCTCCCCCCGCGTCAAGAGCGAGGATGAGGACTCCGACTAGGCGCGTGCGGCATCCATGTTGGAGTCTTGGGGGTGACGGTGCCCCGCCTAGGCCTTTTTCTTCTTTTTATTCTCCTGCACTGAATCGATGTAGCCCCGTGGGGGCGTGAAAACAATATCTTTTATGTTTTAATTTAATGCTTTTGTGATTTGGAATCTACGCGTTCCCTCCTGAAGTCCTCTCGCGAGGCCAGTTTTTTTCCTTGTTCGCCTCAGTGCTCTATGCCATCAGGACCTAGCCCCCAAGCGGGCCCCAGCCGCCACTGGTATGTCCGGTCGCGATGTACGGACAAGACCAGGGGATGAGGGGCACCGGTAGCTAGTGAGGGCTCCTGAGGCACGATGCTCAGGGAACCCCCCTTTCGCTTGGAAGTGGCTCACACAGAAGAAAAATGCTAGCACTCAGCGGGATCGCGAAGGGAGAGAGCTTGAGTGGCGGCAAGGGCGTCTCGCGAGGAGGCTGGACTTAGCTTTTAGCGGGAGGCGGTGCCGGGCGAGCCACAGCTCATGAGGAGTGCATGCGGCTCACGAGGCATTCCTCGCGATGTTCGGCCTTCGAAGTCTTCGTCCTGCGGGGCCATCTGATTAGGCGACTGCCGTAGGTCGGCTCGCGAGGTCCCCGTCCGGCTTGCCTTCTGAGACACTGCATGTCGACAAATTTCACAATGGGGGGAGCGACGCGCGCTCGCTAGCTCGCCCGTGGCCATTGCGTGAGGAGATAAGGCACCAAGGACCTTGGTGAGGTGACGTGCACGGGAGCAGGCCCGCGAGCTAGAGCTCAATCGCTTGGATTTTGCGGCGCTGTAGGGACGGACCCGAGCACAGGCGCCGTGCCTAGCCCCCGCTCATGGAACGGTCAGGAGAGGTGTCGCGAGCGCGTGGTGCTCTCGAGACAGCATCGTACCCGACACGCGATTAAGCAGGCAACATAAACTTATCAAAGCATAATTAGCAAGATTCATTACACAACCAAAAAGGAGTGGGGTGAGGCTGCCATGTCCGGCACGGGTCAGCTTGAGGTTGGTGCAGCCCGTGGGGCGCCCTCAGTCGCGTTAAACCAAATCACCTTGACGGAAGGGTTCTGGGAGCGAAGGTGCGGAAGGCGCGGCGAGAAGGAATGTGGGCCGTGTGAGGTGACACTTCGGACGCGCCTGGCAGGACCGTGCTGGGGAGTCGTCAGATCGCCTGGCGAGGCGTGCCAAGGAAGCCCGCTCCTCCAGGGCCAGGGGCTCTTGAGGCCCTGGGGCCTCGCGAGGAGCAGGGGGCTTGCGAGGCCCCGGCATGGGGGACGCCAGTCTCTGGAAGGAGGCGCCGGCGTTCCTCAGGCCGAAAGGCATGCGCACGTCGCCGTCGGCGGGACCGGCGCCCTGGCCGACTCGCGGCAGTAGGAAGGGGTCCTGAGGGCCGGCCTTGTTGAGGCTGGTGAAGTCAACGCACATACGCTCCCTGCCGCCTTTGTTGGGGACGATGACTGGGTTGGCGAGCCATTCGGGATGGCGCACCTCTCAGATGACCCCAGCTTCTTGGAGCTTTTGAACTTCCTTGACGATGAAATCTTGCTTCTCTGGTGCCTGGCGCCGTGCGTTTTGCTTGACGGGGCGTGCGTTAGGGCACACCGCTAAGTGGTGCTTGATCACCTTCCTCGGCACACCGGACAAGTCAGATGCTTTCCAGGCAAAAACATCCAAGTTTGCCCGAAGGAAGGTGACGAGCATGCTTTCCTATGCGGGAGGAAGGCCAGTGCCGATGGTGAAGGCAGGGCCGGAGCCGCTGCCGTCCACCGACACCTTCTTCGTGTTGGCGCGGTCCTGAGAGAACATCTGCTTCTTCGCAGGTGCGGCCTCGGAAGGCTCGGCCACGTCCTCGTCAGCCGGATGCGCGACAGCAGCGGATTTGTAGGCGCGCTAGAGGGAGCAGACCGCGTCCTTCCCGTCGCAGGCGACTGTGATGATGCCGCTGCAGCCAGGCATCTTGAGGACATTGTAGGCGTGATGGGTCGCCGCCATGAACTTGGCGAGAGCTGGGTAGCCCAAGATGGCGTTGCATGGCAAGGCGATGTGCGCCACGTCGAAGTCGATGAGCTCGGTATGGTACTTCTTGCGGGTGCCAAAGGTGACGGGAAGGCGCACTTGCCCCAGAGGGATGGTGGAGCCATCGGTCACTCCGGAGAAGGGCCTGGTTGGCATCAGCTGGTCGTAGGGCACCTGGAGCGTCTCGAAAGTTTCGATGGAGATCACGTTGAGGCCGGCGCCTCCGTCGATGAGGGTCTTGGTGACCGCAACATTGCAGATGGTGGGAGTGCATAACATGGGGAGTGCGCCTGCGGAGGCCGTGGACTTGGGGTGGTCTGTGGAGTCAATGGTGATGGCATACTGCGACCAGTTGAGGGGCCCCATGGCCTCAGGCCTCGGGAGGGCGGCATTCACTTCGTGAGAGAGCACCTTGAAGTGGCGGTTGGACTCGGGGGCATGAGCCCCGCCAAGGATGCAGGCAACCGCGCGAGGCTCCTGGTAGCCCCTAGCGCCCTTATCAGGCTGGTTGATGTCGTTCCTCCGGTGTGGCGGCGACAGCGGCGGGAGAACGGCATTGGCCTGAGGGTTCGCCTCGCGAGGCTGGTCGCGCCAGGCGGCCTCACAAGGCTGGTCGCACCAGCCCTGGCGGAAGTTGCCGTTGCGGCCGTCCCAGTGGTTGCCGCCACGGCCACCTCCGCGACCGGCGCCGCGGCCATTGCGATCATCTCGGCGGCCCTGGCGCTCGTCGTGGAGTAGCTTGATCTCCTGGCGATCTTCAGTGCTGTGGGAGCGCACGTTGTGGTAGGCGCAGAGCAGCCGGCCGTCTTTCCTGGGCTCGTCATGGTCACGGTCACGAGCAAGCACGGCAGGGCCCTTACGCTTGACGTCCTTGTTCTTGGTCTTGGCGGCCT
Source organism: Elymus sibiricus (assembly GCA_039707655.1). NCBI lineage: Eukaryota > Viridiplantae > Streptophyta > Magnoliopsida > Poales > Poaceae > Elymus > Elymus sibiricus. The sequence continues at coordinate 206,357,323 of CM077668.1, forward strand.
CGAGCGCCGCGTCGGGGTCGTTGTGGACGAAGAGGCGGCCTTCTTCAGCCTTGGCGCACTTGTCGGCGAGGTCGAACAGTTCAAGCACCCAGTCTAGCTCGTCATTGATGGCAAGCTTCTCGCGCATCTTGACGTCTGTGACGCTGGTGGACAACGCAGAGATGACGGCCGCGTTGGAGGCGCGCGGTATCTTGTTGCGCACTTGGCTGAAGCGCTGGATGTACTTGCGGAGGGTCTCGTCTAGGCGCTGTCGCACGTGCCGCAGGTCGTTGATGGTGAGGTAGCGGTCTTGCGTGCCCTAGAAGTTGGCGATGAACTGGCTGCAGAGCTCGGCCCACGATGAGATGGATGCCTCGGGGAGGTTCATGAGCCAGGAGCGCGGGCCGTCCTTGAGGGCCATGGGGAACTAGTTCGCCATGACCTTGTCATCGCCGTTCGCCACCTCGACGCTCAGCGCGTAGAGCTGAAGGAACTCCGCAGGGTTGGGGGTGCCGTCGTAGCACGGAGGCAGCTCAGGCTTGAACTTTGCGGGCCACACCTCCCGACATAGCTCGCGGGTGAAGGCGCGGCAGCCCACATCGCTCGAGGGGACGCCGCCGGAGAGGTCGGCACGGTTCTGGCGCCCTGCCACCGCAACCTTCTGGACGGCCTGGTCCTGGCGCTGGCGTTGCCGCTCGAGGAGCACTCGCACATCGGGGGGCGCACGTCGGATGATCTGGCAACTGGCCTCATCACAGACTGGCGGGGACGCGCCACGGGATGGCTCGCGCGCCCGCGCGTCGCGCTTGGGCCTGCCGAGTTCGTCGCGCAGAGGAGACGGCGGGGGAGCGCCGTGCGCCAGGTCCCCAGCTCGAGACGGCGGAGGGCGGAGCGAGTGGGAAGGCGCTGGAGCATCCCCGACGGCATTGCCGAGCTCGGTGATGCGACCAAGCCAGGAGTCGTAGCCGGCGTCAGCTGGACGGTAGCGGAGCAGCTCGTGCGCCATGAGTAGCACGGCCTGCGTGTTCGGCGGCCCACAGTGGGCGATGGAGGAAGAGGCCGTGGCGGTGTGGCCGTTCTCCTGCACGGAGGGTGCAGGGAGGAGTCCTGCTACTCGCGGGCAGCGGGGTCGGTGGTGGCAGCAGCCTCGACAGGGCGGCGGCGGTTGCCGCGGGCCACTGGCTCCGTCTGAGCCACGTGGCCAGCCCTGCGCTCGGCGCGCTCGCGACGTGCGTCGGCCATGAAGCTGGTGGAATGGAGGGCGGAGCGGAAGAACAGTAGTGCACCCCTACCTGGCACGCCAAATGTCGGAAGTCGGGCTCCGGGGACCCAAAGTTTCGAACACTGGGGTGAGCTTGTTCCTACCTCTTCGTCCCCTACCACGGCTAAGCTACGGCGGGAGCGCGCTAGCGAGGAGCGGACCGTGGACTCAGCGGTTTACCCAGGTTTGGGCCACCTTGCAGTGTAAAACCCTACTCCTGCTTGCTTTTGATTGTAGTAAGCAAGCGAGTGTTCTCGCGTACAAGGTAGGTGAAGAAGGAGTCGACCGAATCAGATCTCTCTACCACGATGGTAGCACTGTCCCTTTATACCTGCCTTGGTCCTCTTCCCCCTCAAAACTTAGGCGGGAAGGGTTGCCACACTAGGCGGGTTTTGAAGGGGGACAGGCGCTCAGGCTATCCTGAGTAAAGGCGGTCTTCGCCTGCAAAAGCATGATGCATGAAGCGCCGGTGGGCTCGGTGATGACCTCAGCCCCGCGCGCCCGCCGTCTTGGTCTCCTTTCGCCGATCGGGCAACCTTTGGGGTTGCTTTGGGAAGTGGACTGCTGGCCTTGCTCCCTTAACACAAAAGGGAAAACCCTCTTCATCCGCACCTACTGGCACGGCCTTTGTCGCCGCTCGTCGCCGCGCGCGTCACCCACGTGATGGGCACGGGACTGTGTGGCCGAGCCGAACATCCCTTGTCTGGAGCGCCTTTGGGAGGGAGCCTCGGGAGGCCGCCTCATGAGAGGGCCTTGCGAGGCTGCTGGTGAAGATGCTGAGTCTTGTTCGCCGCTCCTCAGGAGGCCAAGGCCTCATGAGGGGTCTTGGTGAGATGCATGATGATGACGGCCTGCTGGGCCCGTGCCAGGCGTTGCGCCCTGGGCCAAAGGCAGACGGGCCTGATACTCTGGGTTCCATGGGCCCGACAGTGTACATCAGGGATGTTGTGATGTACGCGGCTGAACCTCTGGATATACTTGCGGAGGGGTTCTCCGTCTCTCTGGGGAATCACATGCAAATCGTTTGGCTGACCAGGAACCTTGTGACCTCCCTGGAAAGCACCAACGAATTGATGGCATAGATCCGCCAAAGAAGAAATGGAATTCTCTAGCAAGTTCATCAACCACGACCTGATGTTGGGCTTGAGCGCCAACGGGAAGTAGTTGGCGAGGATCTTGTTATCTCATCCGCTGGCAGCCTGCACCGTGATAGTGTAGATGCCAAGGAACTCTGACGGATTCAGCTTATCGTCATACTTGTCGGGCAGCTCAGGCTTGAAGCTCCGGGAGGACGGCCAGCAAACTTGCCGCAGCTCACGAGTGAACGCTGGGCAGCCTACCTCGTAAGGAAAGCCCCCAGGGTACCCTAGCACAGGCTCGTACACTGCTGGCCCGGCACGGTCGTCTGATTGACGGCGTGCTTCCCGGCGCCATTCGATCATTGTGCGGGCGTCCTCCACCCACCGATCTTGCAGCACTTGGCACTGGTCTTATTGGCCCCGCAGATATGACAACGCCATCGACACCTCATCGGGCTCATCAGATCGGCGAACTTGCCGGCGCTGCTACTGTGGTTGTAGCCGCGGAGGTGACTGCACCGTCGGCGCGACGTCTCCAACTCGGCCGCTAGCTGGTCCTGCCGGCGCCGTGGTCGTGTGAAGGGCCCGCCTGCTTCGTCCTGCCGGGATCAGGAAAACTGATGAGACTCTGGATGGTCGCCATCCATTTGTCCATCTTGTCAGCTATTGGTGGGAAGTTCAGCAGCATTTGGGCCCACGCCATGGCCTCTGCCGGCATGTTTGGCATGGCCGGAAGCGAAGAACGGGACGTCGCTCGACTCCTGGCAGAGCCAGAAAGAACTCCATCCTGAGCATGCTGCCGCAGCATATGTTTGCCAGCGGGCTGACACGATGGTGGTGGCGCATGAGCATCTTGAGGATGATGCTCGGCAGGGAGCGTGTCGCGCCCATCTTGCGATGGTCGCGGTACATGTCCTGCCACGGCGTTCTTGGACATCGCCGCGCCGTCCTTGGATGTCACGACTCCGCCTCCGTGGCTCGTTGCGCTCTGAACCTCTCCGGTGTGATGGCTGCGATCACCGGATCGTCGTGGAAGTTGGCTGCCTCCGCCATCTTCAGTGTGATAGCTAGGATCGCCATCATGACGGGGAAGTTGACTGCCTCCACCGCCTCCGTCCGCGCCACCTACACCGCCTGCGCCACCTGTGCCATCCGCAGACATCTGCGATGGTTGCTTGGACGTGGAAGGAGCTACCGCGGCCGCGCCCATCTTCTTGGGTGCCATCGAAGATGATGATGAAACTTGCGCTCACACTACTGAAACAGGTTCGCAACATGCGATCCCCTGCCTGGCGCGCCAAAGATGTCGTGCGTACGACAATTTTTGGGATCAAGATGATCCCTTTGCGGTTCAGCTGTGGGAATCGACGTGCACAAAGAGCAGTTTCAGCAATGCAAGAACACACAGCAAGTTTACCCAGGTTCGGGCCACCGTGAGGTGTAAAACACTACTCCTGCTTTGATTGTATTATTTGTGGAAGCACAAGTACAAGAGAGTGCAGTTTGCTGGCAAGGTGCGCGGGAAGTGCAGCTACGTAGTGAACTTGTGCAAAGTGTCGACGTTTGTTAAGGTAGCCATGGGCCTCCTTTTATAGGTTAAGGGGCCACCATAGTGGCAAAATAGTAATTACATGGTGTAGATAGTGGCTACCGTGCTATCATACCTAACTAGATGGGTTAGGACAAAAGCATTCAATGCGCCGTTAGGTGTCGCGCTGGGGACGAGCTCCGACAAGAATCCTGCACCGCTCGCCCAGCTACCTTTTATTATCTTGATATGCCTCCAGGACGGGTGTCATTAAAGTTAATCTTCAGGCGCCGTCCTAACACGTGCCCCGACAAACCTCACCTAACTGTCTGCCCGCTCGACACCTATTGACAAGCGACTAGCTGGTCGCTGAGGTGGAGTGGTGGAGTGGCAGAAGGGAGCTTCCCGGCACGGAGCTTGCCGGGCCTTCCTTTGTCAGTGCATGACTTGCCGGCAAGTGTAGTCTTGATTTTCAGTACTGTCTTAGTACTTCTCGATGACCTGCCTTGAGGTCTTCTTCATGATCTTGTCAACCAAGTCTTGAGTCTTGATAGAAGCAATCCTCCGGCAAGCCCTTGCTGTCGGGAAGGCTGCAACTGTCTATGCATAAGTCAGGGTATGGAAACACCCATGTTTTTATACACAGACACAGAGGCGAGAGCCACGCTAGCCACGCCTGAATCCGACTCCTCCTCTGACTCCTCCACCACCTCCTCAGATCCAGATTCCTCCTGTGAATCCATTTCCTTGCCAATGAATGCGCGAGCTCTGCTAGAGGAACTCTTCTTGTGCGATCAAGACTTTGAAGAAGACTTTGAGTGTTTCTTTGTCTTCTTGTCATCAGAGTCGTAATCCTTGCTCTTCTTCTTCTTCTTTGATTCCTTTTCCCATAGAGAACAATCAGCAATGTAGTGGCCTGGCTTCTTGCATTTGTGGCAGGTTCTCTTCTTGAAGTCCCGCGCAGAAGTTTCTCCAGTCTTCTTTGGGTCATACTTCAAAGACTTTCCAAAGTGGTTATTCTTGGTAAACTTCTGGAATTTCTTTACCAGCATTGCAAGCTCTCTACCAATGTCTTCAGGGTCACCAAAACTATAGTCAGATTCTTCAGATGAAGACACAACCTTTGCCTTAAGTGCACGAGCCCATCCATAGCTAGGACCATTGATATCTCTCTTCTCAGACAGCTGGAATTCATGAGTATTGAGCCTCTCAAGAATATCGGCAGGATCCAATTGCTTGAAGTCAAGACGCTCTTGAATCCTAAGTGATATGGTGTCGAACGAACTATTAAGAGACCTCAATACCTTCTTCACAACTTCATGCTTGGAGATGTCAATGGTGCCGAGAGCATGAAGCTCATTGGTGATATCAGTGAGATGAACGAAAGTGAGCTGAACATTTTCATTGTCGGGCCTCTTGAAGCAGTTGAAGAGATTGCAAAGAACATCGATTCGGGAGTCTCGTTGAGAAGAGACGCCCTCATTGACCTTGGAGAGCCAGTCCCAGACCAGCTTCACAGATTCCAGAGCACTCACACGACCATACTGCCCTTTGGTCAGATGACCACAGATGATGTTCTTGGCGGTTGAGTCCAATTGTGCGAACCTCTTCACATCAGTAGCGGTGACACCTTCACCAACCTTGGTGACGCCAGTTCTGACGACATACCAAAGGTCATTGTCAATGGCTTCAAGATGCATGCGCATCTTATTCTTCCAGTAGGGGTAGTCAGTGCCATCGAAGACAGGGCACGGAGCGGAGACCTTGGTTATCCCTGCAGTCGACATAGCTGTAACTCCTGGTGGTTAAACCGAATCACACGGAACATGGGAGCACCTTGCTCTGATACCAATTAAAAGTGCTAGTTATCGACTGGAGGGGGTGAATAGGCAATTTTTATGAAAGTCTTTGAAACAGGCAATGTCTTCGAAGACTCAAGGGATAAATACCAACTAAGCAGGATATAGCAGAAGATAAACTATACTAGACATGCTGATAGAGCAACACAAAGATAGTGAGAAGTGAAATCAAACAACAAACTAGATAGCGGTGAACAGTAGTAACAGAAAATGTGAAGACAAAGATATGATCTGAGGGATTGTCCTTAAACAAACAAAGCAAGCAAAGGCTTCATGATGCAAAATAGTAAGTAAAGAAGTGAAGTGATAGAACCAGTTGCTCAGAGAAGACAATGATTTGTTTGACTAGTTCCAACTGTTGTGACAGTTGTATGTCTGGTTAGGGAGGCTGAGATTGAACTCAGAAGACCTGGTCTTCACCTTATTCACCTTGAGCTAAGGTCACTAAAGACCTCGCCCAATCACTCTGGTAAGTCTTCAAGGTAGACTTCCAAACCTTCACAGACTTCATTCACTGGCAATCCACAATGACTCTTGATGCTCAGAAAGCGACACCTAACCGGTTGGAAGATCACAGTCTTCAAGTGTAATAAGTCTTTGGTTCACTCAGAACAGAATGTCTTCGGTGATGCTCAATCACTTTGGGCTCTAGGTGTTTGGGTTTATCCTCACAAGAATTCTCTCACAAAGGCTTCGGAGGTGGGTTGCTGTCAAATGACAAAAGCCATGAAATAACTCGAAGCAACCACCAACTTATGGTGGAGGGGGCTGGCTATTTATAGCCAGGGGGCAACCCGACATGATATGACTGAACTGACCCTGGGTCATTGGGCAACCGACACGTGTCCAATGGTCGGATTTCAAACACATGCGGCAGCTTGGCTTGGCCTACAAGCAAAGCTAACTCATCCAACACAGGACGAGTTTTTCTCTCATTGTCTTCACTGGAAGACATAGTCCTTTAGGTTGAGCAATCACTTCAACAAATGTCTTCGTTTCACCTCGACCCCACTTAACAGTGCGGTGGTTCCTATGAGTCAATAAAAGAAAATGAAACCTACGAAGAAGCTAAGTCTTCGCGTTCCATTGTCTTCACTCATTATCTTCAAAGGTAACCATTGGCTTCAATGTCTTCAGACAATTTTTGGGGGTCGTCTTCGACAGTTAAACCGAATCTCCAGGGACTTCTACCTGTGTTGTCCTGTGAATCTCACAAACACATTAGTCCCTCAACCAGGTTTGTCATCAATACTCCAAAACCAACAAAGGGGTGGCACTAGATGCACTTACATAAATATTTAATGGGGGCTCACAATCATAAAAGATGTCCAAGATAATATATTTATATGTGAAACTTCTCTTCCTTTACTATGCTTTCATGAATTGCATCAATGACCAGTGCTATGTTTGTTACCTTCCAATAAATTTTATCAACTTATACTCCTTTTATGTGAAGTCATCACTCCCCATGGGATCAGCATATGAACTTTTTATTTATTGTTGCTGTGATCTATGCAAAAGAATAAAAGTAAAGAAACACTCAAGCACGATTACATCGATAGCACTCGAACGAAACAAGCACTCAAACTACTTCATACTAATACTTTTTATTCTAGATCACAAAATGACTAAGGATCGAATTTAAGATAGATGATGATAAAAAGTGATGGTGATACGATACCAGGGCACCTCCCCCAAGCATGGAACAAGCAAAGTGTGGTGCCCATACCCGTGTACTCAAGTTTCCTTCTTCGGTGATGTTGGTGATGAAGTGGTGGGCTTGTTCTCCGCCTTCCAAGCTGCTAACTCATTCATCTTTTTGATGATCTCACATAGTGCACAGTTTTGTTCCTCTCGGGCAATAACTTCTTGAGTAAGTGTCGTGTTTTGAGTGCAAATCGCATCAACGACCATTAATAAATTAATATCATACAAAGAAAGATCGGGATAAAGAGTGTATAAAGTGTATCCCTCTTCCATGGCCTTGAAGGGGGATACTGGTTTGATTGCTCCATCTCCCTCGGTCTCGCCACCGGTGGTTTCCATGGTCTCCTCATGGCTTGCGGTATCTCCTTCGCCCATCGACCACTCATAGTAAACCTCGCTGTAAGATCATTTACCTGGAGCTGTTCGGACGATGCTGTGCTTTGTGATGAACTTCCGAGGGGCCATAGGGGACTTGGAGATCTAAAATCCTGCCAGATAAATTGCTCGAAACAAGAACCAAGGAGAAACTTGTGATACTGAGGTCAAAATAGCAAAACATATATATATACAACCCAGCTATTCTGCAACCCATCCCTGAATAAGCTATTCAGGAACTGTTCCTAACTGCCCGAAATAGATAAGCTAACTGAGCGTCCTATACCAGTTAACTGTCGGGCGGACATTTTCTGGCACCGTTTTTTCACACTGTTTTTTGGTCGCCATTTTTGAACCGTTCATCGGAATGATACAAATGATATACCGTTGGATAGCTATTGAAAAGGCGAAACTTTTTCATGTAGAAAGTGTTTTGAAAATCGGCACGGTTTTTAAACAAAATTCAAAAAACTGAAATTTTATCAAACACTTTTTCAATGTTTTTATGAAAGAAATTTTCAAACCGTTTGTCGGAATGATGCATATGATATACCGTTGGAAAGCTATCGATTGGCCCGAACTTTAGCATATAGAACACTTTTTCAGATTCGCTACGGTTTAAGAGCAGTTTTCAAAAAACTAACTTCATTTTTGACCTTTTTTGCCCGAACTGCTACAGTACATGTTAACTGCTCGAGCAGAATAGCTAACCGCCCCATGCTGAGCAAGCTAACTGCCGGACCGAATAAACTATTTTTTTTCTTCTATTCTTTTTTTCCCGGTTCAAGTTAACTGCTAGGACTGATATAGCTAACTGCCGAAGATGGCGGCAGTTAACACCAAGTTAACTGCCGGACTGAAGATACTAATTTTTTCTGCAATTTTTTTTGCTCGGGTCAAGGTAACCGTTGGGACTGAAATAGCTAACTGTCGGGATTGCGACAGTTAGCTCCAAGTTAACTGCCCGACTCAAGATACTAATTTTCCCTCTGTTTTTTCTTTTGCCAAGGTCAAGCTAACTGTGGGGGGTGAAATAGCTAACTATCGAGGACTACGACGGTTAACACCAAGTTAGCTGTCGGAGTGCAGATGCTATTTTTTTTCTTTGTCATTCTTTTTTCGTCGGTCACGCTAACTACCACGACTATCGAGGTTAACTGCCATAAATTACCAATGGTTAACGGCCATGGATTCCCATTAACTATTGAATTTTTTAGTTTGTTTTTTAGCCCAAAATATTACAGAGCATGCAAACTGCTAAGACCGACGAGGTTAACTGCTACTGTCTTAGTGGTCAACTGTCAGGTCAACACTTTTTTTTGGTTTTTTAGTTTAACTGCACCCGTTGGTGAAATTAACTGCCACCAAGTTGAACTTGTTTTTGCAACGTTATTTTTAGTCCTAACTGTCAGGGTCGCCACAATTAACTACCAGAAATAACAAAGTTAACTTCCATGTTTTTTTCATAACGAAACCGTTTTTAAAATGCGTCCAACTTTTTGTAGATGAATAGGTAACAAAAAATCTGCTTGCCAAGAGAAAATTATGGCATCAGCACACAGGCACAGACTAGACTGAAACTTTTCAATTTACTGAAACTTTTCACAGAATATTATGGTGCCTCCTAACTGACTAAATGCAAACCCTTTTTCTTTTCTGAACCATGCACTGGGGTATCCAGCAAACTGGATGGAGGCATCAATACAACAGTTCATGTTAACTACATATGGGTGTAAGTTGACTGCTACAGAGCTCTTGTTATTAAAAATAAAAGGCTAACTGCTACATGGTCAGGTAAAAAATATAAAAAGTTCACTGCTGTAGCTATGAACACCATCTTTTTGCTGTGTATACACAAAAAATAAGATTACCCGATGGGTCAACCTGGTGGGTCATGATTTTCTCTCCACATCACGTTAGCCTTTATCCTCTCACCACCGCACATCCACTTCTCTTTTTATCTCCATTCTGAGAACTGAAGAGAAAAGACCGAGTAGAGTTGGACAACGGCAGCGCAGCAACTCGGTTTCAGGAACATGAAGAGAAGACACAGTGGAGTTGGCAGTACTAGTGTGGCTGAGAGAGAGAGAGAGAGAGAGAAGGCTACACAAGCGGGGTGGGCTGCTTTCCAAATGATAATCTCCATGAGGGAGGAACCGAGGAAGTTATCTGAAGTTAATTGCTGATGCTATACTCTCGCCAAGCTCACTGCGGACAAAGAGGAAGAAAGAGGGAGCAGCACAGGCAGTGGCCGCGCGTCGCCGCTGCCGCGCGCGCCCGACGACGCTCCTGGCCGGATCCATGTGCCCCACCTCCCGTGCCTCCTCCATGGCACACACACACACACGAGCTCTCCTAACTACCGCCGCGGCCGCGGCTAACTGGCACTAAAGAAATTGATGGTGGGCTCGAGGCCGTCATTCTGCTCTGGCCGACATGGAGGAAGATGCCCATCAGACGAGGTGGTGCCCGGCGACGCGTATCAGGCAACCAATCAAGATTCTAAGCGGAAGTTAACTGAAGTTAACTACAAAACTTAACTGCAGGCACACCGGAAGCACCCTCTGGTTTTTCTACAACCAAGCTGAGTCACCATGGACATCGAGCGGCAGCGGCGAGTTGTGGCCCATTGCAGGGGGTGCACGCAAGCTACTGCAGTGGTAGGCACACCCTTGGTGGCGAGAGGTAGCACCACCATTTTCGGCAGCCCTCGCCCCTGCCATGTGTGCTGCATCTCCAACCGAATCGGAGCAGAAACTTTCGCTGGTGGTGAAGGTCTGAGCCGGAGATGCCAGGGGCGTCGACGAAGAAATTTTTTGAGGGTTGGGGCGGCGCTCGCTGGATCGGAGGCTGGGGCAGCGCTCACCGGATCTGGGCCGGAGAGGAGAGACTAGGGCGGCACTCACCGGATCCGAGTTGGAGAGGAGAAGCTGGTACGGTGCTGGATGTATGGGGAGGTGTGCAGAGCGCCGAACATCAGCGGAGGTGTCCCGCGTGTAATGGAGACGCCCGGCCTAGTGATGGGGAGTTGCGCTGCCGTGGTTGGGGAGAGGAGCGGCCAGCGGGATCTGACGCTGGATGACGACGAAGGAGGAGGGGTGGTTGGGGTGCTGGGCGCTTGGGGAGGTCGCACGGCCTGGATCTGGTCGAGGGAGGGGCGGATCTGCTCTAGAGGTGCCCGTTCTCCTCTTCCTCACCGGAAAAGCCATAGATGCCGGCGGCCCTGTCGCTCCACTCGCTCTGGGTGTCGCCAGAGTGGAACGCGTGGGTGGAGGGGCGAAGCGGCCGCGGGGCTTAGTGTTGCACGGTGGCGAGAATCCGAGCGGCGGCCGGAGGAAGGACGGGCCATTCGAGGGAGGTATCGTGGGATGTGGTGCTCGCGTGCTGCAGCCGGCGGCGGACCCGAGCTCGCTCGCTCCCTCGCGGCGCTACCGCGCCACTCGCTCCCTCGCTCGCTCCCTTTTGGAAAAGAAACAGGCAGGAGTGGGGGTGGTTCCTGAATAAGCTTATTTAGGAACTCTAGAGGGGGTTGCAGAATAGTCCCACCCTATATATATATATAGGGTGGGTCTATTCTACCAACCCCTTAAGACCTTATTCTACCATCAAAAAGTCTTATTTTGCCAACACCCGTATTAACCTGGCCACCCGAACCGAACGGACAAACACCCCACGAAAACGAACTGCAGCAAAACAAAAGAAAACCTTGCCCCCCACCCAACCCGCCTCCTTCTGCCCGCCCCCGCCACCGGATCCGGGACCCCCACGCTGCCCCTCCGCCTCCCCCCTTCTCTGTCTCCTCGTCGGTTACCAGGGGATCGCCGGCGTTCTTACTGGGGATTCATGCGGTGATTTTTGGTGCGGTTCGTCGACGGATTTCCCCGGCCACGGATCCGGTAGGTCCACCGTTACCTCTTCTCCGGCGCACGGATCTGCAGTCCGGGACGGCGGACGTGCGGCTCGGTGGTGGCGTGAGATGTGGTTCGGTGCTCGTGTAGGTGCAGTTCGTTGTCTCCACCTCTCCCGCTGTCTTGCCTGCCCTCCTCTCCTTGCTCGGTGGTGGCGTGAGATGTGGTTCGGAAAAGTTTTTTTGTGGTGTTTTTCAGATTTAGCCGCTCGCTGCAGTTCGCCGGCGACAGGAGTACAGCTCGGCCCGAGGGGGCATGAAGCTCAGTTTGCGCGGGCGTGCGGCTCAGCTAGCTATTTCGAGCAGTTCACTTGATGCGTTTTTTGTGTGCTACCTGCCTATGATAATTTTGTTATGTGCCCTTGTGACGCCGGCAAGGTTTAGTAGCAAGTTCCTTCCCCTGATGAACTTGTGAACATATGATGAATGTGTGTTTTCTTCAGTATTTTTGCGTTGTTCGTGCAGTGCCCATGTGCCATCCCCTGTAGTGCGCTGGTCCACGACAGTGCAGTTCGGCAGCTCTGCGCCCAAGTGACATTTTAGTATGTGTATAAAAAAAATTTCTTGCAGTTCACTATTCTTGTTTCCCCATGCAAGTTTGTTATAACGTATTTGGTGGTTCAGTAAAAAAAATGCAGTGCATTTGCCTTGTCTTTGCAGGCCAACCATGGTAATAACAAAATGACAAGAAGATAAAAATGTTAGGGAGATGACAAAAAAATTAATATGGTTCACTTTCGGACGTGTAGCGGTTTACTTTCGGTACAGTTGCGGTTCACTAACGCCCCATTTGAAGTGCAAAAAAAATTAGGAAGATGACAAAAACTCGTGCGGTTCACTTTCGGTAGCGTCGCGGTTCACTTTTGGTAGTGTCATGGTTCACTTACTTCCACTGTAAAAGGCAGAAAAATTGTTAAGGAAACGATAAAAAAAACTCATGTGGTTCACTTCTCGGTAGTGTTGCGGTTCACTTACGCCCGGTGTGAACCGCATTCCACTTCCTCGTCTAGGAAAAATTTACGTATAACAAAAGAAAGCATGTAGTTCGCTTGTCCGTCTGATGCAGTGCGGCTTTCAGTCTAAAGCAGTGCGGTCTTCTATCTGATGCAGTTCTCGTCGATTTTGGTGTCGCGAAAAACAGAGTGTCCGTATTTCGGAAAAATCAAAACAGCTCTTAAACCGTAAGAAATTAGAGAGAGTGTTCTACATGAAAAAGTTGCGCCTCGTCGATATCTTTCCAACGGCATATCATTTGCATCATTCCGACCGGCGGTTTGGAAAAAATCACAAAAAAACGGCCGCTGTCACTCGTCGTCTGCCGCACCATTTTCAAAATTAACTTAAAACCGTAAGGAATCTCAAAATAATTTATACTTATGAAAGTTGCGCCTCGTCCGTAGCTTTCCAACGGCGTATCACACGCCTCGTTTCAACAAACGATTAAAAAACTGGAGCAAAAACAGTACCGAAAAATTGCAAAAATTTGAAAAAATAGAATTCCGTGATTTAGTAAATTTGAAACTGCTCTTAAACCGTAAAAAAATTTAGAGAAAGTAATATATATGAAAAAGTTGTGCCTCGACGATATCTTTCCAACGGCGTATCATTTGCTTCATTCCGACGAGCGGTTTAGAAAAAATCGCGAAAATATGCTCTCTGTCACTCGTCGTGCGCCGCACAAATTTCGAAACTGCTCTTAAACCATGAGGAATCTCAAAAAACTTTCAACATGGCAAAGTTGCGCCTAATCCATAGCTTTCCAACGGCGTATCATACGCATCATTCCGACAAACGGTTTAAAAACTGGAGTGAAAACAGTACCGAAAAAGTCGCGTGCAGTTTTTTCGACGGGAAGTTCACTCGTCTCAGTACTGCAGTACTCTTGCATCAACAATACTGTGCACTCGCGCTGAGCGTGCAGTTCGAAAGTGTGGGCAGAATAACTATTCTGCCAATATTGGCAGAATAGACCGGCTGTATATATGCAGGACAAGTCTTTGGGAGGAATACGGAGTCAGGAAGGTTGACAAGGGCTCCACAAGCCTGGGTGGCACGCCCAGGGGGTAGGGCACGCCACCTGAGCTTGTGACCCCATCGTGGACTTTCTTGGTTGTTTCTTATTTTCCTAATTTTCTATATATTCCAAAACGAACAGAAAGTATTTTTATGGAATTTTTGGAGTCCGTTTACATACCGTATCACGTACCTATCCCTTTTTCAGGGTTGTGGAGTGCTCCAGAATGTTTCTTCTAGATATTCCTCTGGTTTAATTACTTGAATAATGTTGGTTACAATGTTAATGGTGGTACCTACAATATAGTGTTTAATTCTTTGCCCATTAACCACCTTCAGACTATTTCCTTCGGCATTACTGATCTTGATGGCTCCAGAACGGTAAACTTCTTCGACGATGTATGGGCCTTCCCATTTGGAGAGAAGTTTGCCAACAAAATTTCTAAAACGAGAATTGTACAAGAGAACTTTATCACCGATATTAAATTATCGTTTTTGAATTCTTTTATCATGCCTTCTTTTAACCTTTTTGTTTAAATAAGTTGGCATTTTCATAAGCTTGCATTCTCCACTCATCTAGAGAGGTGATGTCAAATAGCCTCTTTTAACCGGCAAGCTTAAAATCATAATTAAGTTCTTTAATTTCCCAATAAGCCTTATGTTACAACTGAAGAGGTAAATGACATGCTTTTCCATAGACCATCTTATACGGGGACATACCCATCGGATTTTTATAAGCAGTAGTTCTATATGCCCACAATGCATCATCTAGTTTCTTAGACCAATTCTTTCTAGATCTATTAACAGCCTTTTGCAAGATTAATTTTATTTCTCTATTTCTCTGTTCAACTTGCCCACTAGACTAAGGATGATAAGGTGATGCAATTCTATGGTTAACATCATATTTGGCTAAGGTTTTACGGAATGCACCATGAATAAAATGCGAACCACCATCAGTCATTAAATATCTAGGGACTCCAAACCTCGAGAAATAAATTCTCTAAGCATTTTAATAGATGTATTGTGATCAACACTACTAGTTGGAATAGCTTCTACCCACTTAGTAACATAATCAACAACTAGATCATGAGTATAGACATTAGAGGAAGGAAAAGGTCCCATATAATCAAAGCCCCAGACATCAAAGGGTCCAATAACAAGTGAATAATTCATAGGCATTTCTTGACGTCTGCCAATATTACCAATTCTTTGACATTCATCACAAGAAAGGACAAACTTACATGCATCCTTGAAGAGAGTAGGCCAATAAAAACCAGATTGTAATACCTTGTGTGTAGTTCCGTCTCCAGCATGGTGTCTTCTGTATGCATCGGAGTGGCACTTCCTTATGATCTGTTCCTGCTCATACACAGGTACACAACGTCTAATAACACCATCTACTACTTTATAAAGATGTGGGTCATCCCAAAAGTAATGTCTTAAATCAAAGAAGAACTTTTTCTTTTGTTGATAGGTGTAATTAGGTGGTACATATTTAGCAACAATGAAATTAGCATAATCTGCATACCAAGGATTATCACGAGAGGTAGAAGCATTTATAATAGCTAATTGCTCATCAGGAAAACTATCATTGACAGGTATTGGGTCATCAAGAATATTTTCCATCCTAGACAAATTATCCGCAATAGGATTTTCAGCTCCCTTTCTATCGACAATATGCAAATCAAACTCTTGCAATAGAAGAACCCACCTAATCAATCAAGGTTTATCATTTTTCTTGTCCATGAGATATTTAATAGCAGCATGATCAGTGTGAATAGTAACTTTAGAATCAATGATAAAAGGTCTGAACTTATCACAAGCAAACACAACTGCTAGGAATTCTTTTCCAATAGTGGCATAATTTCTCTGAGCACCATCCAAGGTCTTGCTAGCATAATGAATAATATTCAATTTCTTATCAACTCTTTGACCTAGAACAACACCAACAGCATAATCACTAGCATCACACATAATTTCAAAGGGTAAATTCCAATCAGGTGGTTGAACAAAAGGTGCAGTTAGTAGGGCTTTCTTAAGTATTTCAAAAGCTTCTGCACAATCATCATCAAAAACAAGTGGGCCATATTTTTGTAGGAGATTAGTGAGGGGCCTAGAAATTTTAGAGAAGTCCTTAATAAACCTTCTATAGCAACCAGCATGACTAAGGAAACTTCTTATACCTTTAATATCTTTAGGACATGGCATTTTCTCAATTGCATCAACTTTAGCTTTATCTACCTCGGTGCCTCTTTCAGAAATTTTATGACCAAGGGATATTCCTTCATTCACCATAAAGTGGCACTTCTCCCAATTCAAGACGAGATTAGTCTCTCCACATCTCTGCAAAACCTTATCAAGATTGCTCAATCAGTCATCAAAAGAAGTTCCGTATACGGAAAAATCATCCATGAATACCTCAATAATTTTCTCACAGAAATCAGAGAATATAGCAGTCATACATCTTTGAAATGTAGCAAGTGCATTACATAAACCAAAAGGCATACGTCTATGAGCATAAGTTCCAAAAGGACACGTAAAAGTAGTTTTCTCATGATCATCTTGTGATACAGGTATTTGAGAGAAACCAGAATATGCATCTAGGAAACAGAAGTGTGTATGCTTAGATAGTCTTTCTAACATTTGATCAATGAAAGGCAAGGGGTAATGATCCTTTCTAGTAGCTTTATTTAATTTCCTGAAGTAGATTACCATTCTATAGCATGTTACAATTCTTTGCAGGATAAGTTCATTTTTATCGTTAGGAACAATAGTTACGCCACCTTTCTTAGGGACACAATGAACATGACTTACCCATGTATTATCAGCTATAACATAAATTATACCTGCCTCCGGAAGCTTGAATATTTACATTCTTACAACATCCTTCATTTTAGGATTCAAGCGACGTTGATGATCGACCACTGGTTTAGCATCAGGCTCCATATTAATCTTGTATTGGCACAGAGTAGGGCTAATGCCTTTAAGATCATCAAGAGAGTATCCAATTGCAGCACGATGCTTTCTTAATTTTTTTAATAATCTCTTTTCTTCGTGCACTGAAAGGTTGGCATTGATAATAACAGGATATATTTTCTTTTCATCAAGA
The DNA here is from genome assembly GCA_039707655.1 of Elymus sibiricus. Taxonomy (NCBI): domain Eukaryota; kingdom Viridiplantae; phylum Streptophyta; class Magnoliopsida; order Poales; family Poaceae; genus Elymus; species Elymus sibiricus. The sequence goes on from CM077668.1 coordinate 206,374,140, forward strand.
TAAGCATATTTCAATGTATCTAGGAGTTTCTTTAATTCAAATACTGGATCACTCTTAGGTGGGAGAGGATATCCTAATGTTTCAACAGGTAAATTATGTTTAAGGATAGTTGCTTGTCTAAAGAATATTTCATATATTTCATTTCTCTCATTCATATGCATATCGTTTTCATGGTCTAGCAAATATTGTGCTAATGGATCTGTAGGAGGCACAACAATAGAAGCAAGACCAATAATATCATCTTTACTAGGCAATTCTTTATCATTAGGTTGTCCATTAAACTTAGAGAAATTGAATTCATGAGATACATCATCAAACTTAACCCTAACCTTTTCCTTGATACAATCAATTTCAGCATTAACATTATTCAAGAAACGTCTACCAAATATAATGGGACAAAAATTATCTTGTTGTGATCCAAGTACTAAGCAATCAGTAGGATATTTGATCTTACCACACAACATCTCTAACAATCCCAAGCGGTGAAATGGTATCTCTGTTTGCAAGCTTAAAAGTAACATCAATCTCTTCTATTTCAGTAGGTGCAATATCATGCATAACTTCTTAATATAGAGAAAAAGGAATAGCACTTATACTAGCACCCATATCACATAAACCATGATAGCAATGATCTCCAATCTTAATAGAAACAATAGGCAAAGGTCGCGATACATCAAGATTGTGCCAAATCAAGAACACGAGAGAGAGAGAGAGAGAGAGAGAGAGAGATCAAACACATAGCTACTGTTACATACCCTCAGCCCCGAGGTTAAACTACTCCATCCTCGTCATGGAGAAACTCCGGGATGATGAAGATGGCCTCCGATGATGATTTCCCCTCCGGCAGGGGGCCGGAAAAGGCCTCTAGATGGGATCTCTTCGGAACAGAGGGTTGCGGTGGCGGAGTCGAAGTTCTAGGTTTATTTCTGGGGGTTTCTCTATTTATAAGAATTGTCAGCATTGATTTTGTTGGAAATATGCCCTAGAGGCAATAATAAATTGGTTATTATTATATTTCCTTGTTCATGATAATCGTTTATTATCCATGCTATAATTGTATTGATTGGAAACTCAAATACATGTGTGGATACATAGACAACACTGTGTCCCTAGTAAGCCTCTAGTTGACTAGCTCGTTGATCAAAGATGGTTAAGGTTTCCTAGCCATTAACATGAGATGTCATTTGATAACGGGATCACATCATTAGGAGAATGATGTGATGGACAAGACCCAAACTACGAACGTAGCATATGATCGTGTCAGTTTATTGCTATTGTTTTCTGCATGTCAAGTATCTGTTCCTATGACCATGAGATCATGCAACTCCCTAACATCGGAAGAGTACCTTGTGTGTATCAAACGTCGCAACGTAACTGGGTGACTATAAAGGTGCTCTACAGGTATCTCCGAGGGTGTCTGTTGGGTTGGCATGGATCAAGACTGGGATTTGTTACTCCATATGACGGAGAGGTATCTCAGGGGCCACTCGGTAATACAACATCACAATGAGCCTTGCAAGCAATGTGACTAAAGTGTTAGCCACGAGATCTTGTATTACGGAACGAGTAAAGAGACTTGCCGGTAACGAGATTGAACTAGGTATAGAGATACCGACGATCGAATCTCGGGCAAGTAACATACCGAAGAACAAAGGGAACAGCATACGGGATTAACTGAATCCTTGACATAGAGGTTCGACCGATAAAAGATCTTCGTAGAATATGTAGGAGCCTATATGGGCATCCAGGTCCCGCTATTGGTTATTGGCCGTAGAGGTGTCTCGGTCATGTCTACATAGTTCTCGATCCCGCAGGGTCTACACACTTAACGTTTGGTGACGATTAGTATAGTTGAGTTATTTTGTTGGTGACCGAAAGTTGTTCGGAGTCCCGGATAAGATCCCGGACATGACGAGGATCTCCGGAATAGTCCGGAGGTAAAGATTGATATATGTGATAATAGTGTTTTGATCTCCGGAAGAGTTCCGGAGTTCACCGGAATGGGTTCCGGATGTTTACCGAAGTGTTCGGGTGCAGCAACACTTTATATGGGCCAAAGGGATAAAGCCCACGAGGTATTGGAAAGTGCAAAAAGTAGTTTTGCTGCCGCGTAAGCGGTACTACCGTTTTGTGAAGCGGTACTACCGCTCAAGCGGTACTACCGCTTGTGAGCGGTACTACCGCTTGTGCGCGGCTGTGCACGGTTCGGCAGGGATCCGAGTTGGACTCTTTCCCTGTGGGCCAAACCGACCTTGTGCGGGCAAAACCGACCTGGAGGAGGCTTTTACTCCAAGTTTAGACCCCAAGGCTCAACATAAAAATAGAGGGGCAGGGCTAGCACACGGGATACATCAAGATTTCCCCAAGCCGTGTGCGGCAACCCTAACCCTCTAGTTCCTCCGTCATAATCTCCGTAGCGCTTGGCGAAGCCCTGCAGAGATTGTTCCTCACCACCATCACCACGCCGTCGTGCTGCTGGAACTCAACCACTACTTCGCCATCGCTCGCTGGATCGAGGAGGTGAAGGCGTCATCAAGCCGTACGTGTGTTGAACGCGGAGGTGCCGTCTGTTCGGCGCTAGTTCGTGATCGGATCGAGGGACGACTTGCGATTTGGATCGCGAAGACGTTCGACTACATCAACCGCGTTTCTTAAACGCTTCCGCTTAGCGATCTACAAGGGTATGTAGATTTACTCTCCCTCTCGTAGATGCTCATCACCATGGATAGATCTTGCGTGTGCGTAGGAAATTTTTTGTTTCCCATGCAACGTTCCCCAACAGTGGCATCATGAGCCAGGTCTATGCGTAGATGAGATCTCGAGTAGAACACAAACGAGTTGTGGGCGTGGGTGTATACATATTGCTTGCCGTTACTAGTTGATATTTGATTCGGCGGTACTGTGAGATGAAGCGGCCCGGACCGACATTACGCGTACACTTACGCGAGACAGGTTCCTTCAACTGACATGTAACTTCGTTGCATAAAGATGGCTAGCGGGTGTCTGTCTCTCTCACTTTAGTTGAATCGATTTCAATGAAGAGGGTTCTTTTAGAAGATCAAAAAGCAATCACTACACCACGTTGTGGTTTTGCGTAGGTAAGAACGGTTCTTGCAAACCCGTAGCAGCCACGTAAAATTTGCAACAACAATTAGAGGATGTCTAACTTGTTTTTGCAGGGTATGTTGTGATGTGATATGGCCAATTACATGATGAGATATATGTGATGTATGAGATGATCATGTGTTGTATAGAATATCACGACTTGCATGTCGATGAGTACGGCAACTGGCAGGAGCCATAGAGTTGTCTTTAATTATTGTATGACCTGCGTGTCAATCATTAAGCGCTATGTAATGCTTTACTTTATCGCTAAACGTTAGCAATAGTCGTGGAAGCAACAGTCGGCGAGACAACCTTATGGCGACACGTTGATGGAGATCATGGTGTCATGCCGGTGACGATGGAGATCATGCCGGTGCTTTGGAGATGGAGATCAAAAGCACAAGTTCATGGCCATATCATGTCACTTATGATTTGCATGTGATGTTAATCCTTTTATGCATCTTATTTTGCTTAGGACGGCGGTAGCATTATAAGGTGATCCCTCACTTAAATTTCAAGATAAATTGTGTTCTCCCCGAGTGTGCACCGTTGCGAAAGTTCGTCGTTTCGAGACACGCCGTGATGATCGGGTGTGATAGACTCCAAGTTCACATACAACGGGTGCAAGCCATGTTGCACACGCGGAACACTCGGGTTAAACTTGACGAGCCTAGCATGTACAGACATGGCCTCGGAACACAAGAGACCGAAAGGTCGAACATGAGTCATATAGTAGATATGATCAACATGAAGATGTTCACCATTAAAACCACCTCAACTCACGTGATGATCGGACTTGAGTTGGTGGATTTGGATCATGTTACACTCGAATGACCGGAGGGATGTCAATTTGAGTTGGAGTTTTTAAGTAATATGATTAATTAAACTCATTATCTTGAACAATAGTCTAAGTTGTCTTTGCTATATTTATGTTGTAGATCATGGCTCGCGCAGTAGCACCCCTGAATTTTAATGCGTTCCTAGAGAAAGTTAAGTTGAAAGATGATGGAAGTAACTTTGTGGACTGGGCCCGTAATCTAAGGATTATCCTTACGGCTTCCCAGAAGGCTTATGTCCTTGATGCACCGCTTGGTGATCCACCCGCTCCAGTTGAGTCTCTAGACGTTGTGAACGCCTGGCAGGCTCGTTCTGATGATTACTCAATAGTTCAATGTGCAATGTTGTATGGCTTAGAACCGGGACTTCAAAGACGTTTTGAACGTCATGGAGCATATGAGATGTTCCAGGAGTTGAAGTTTATCTTTCAGAAGAATGCCCGGATCGAGAGATATGAGATCTCCGATAAGTTCTATGCTTGCAAGATGGAGGAGAACGGGTCTATCAGTGATCACGTGCTCAGAATGTCTGGGTACTCCACCCGTCTGGCTGAGTTAGGGATGCCCCTTCCGCCAGAGGCTATCACTGACAGAGTTCTTCAATCATTGCCACCTAGCTACAAGAGCTTCGTGTTGAACTATAACATGCACGGGATGAACAAGTCAGTCGCCGAGCTGTTTGCGATGCTGAAAGTCGCTGAGTCTGAAATTCAGAAGGAGCATCAAGTGTTGATGGTCAATAAAACCACTAGTTTCAAGAAAAATGGCAAGGGTAAGAAGGGTAACTCCAAGAAGAGTGGCAAAGCAGTTGCTCCTCTCGTGAAGAAACCCAAGGCTGGACCCAAACCCGAAACTGAGTGCTTTCATTGCAAGGGAACTGGACACTGGAAGCGGAACTGCCCCAAGTATTTGGCTGACAAGAAGGCGGCCAACAACAAACAAGGTATATATGATATACATGTTATTGATGTGTACCTTACCAACTCTCGTTGTAGTGCCTGGGTATTTGATACCGGTGCGGTTGCTCATATTTGCAACTCAAAACAGGAACTGCGGAATAGACGGAGGCTGGCAAAGGACGAAGTAACGATGCGCGTGGGAAATGGTTCCAAGGTTGATGTGATCGCCGTCGGCACGCTCGCTCTTCGATTACCGTCGGGATTAGTGATGAACCTAAATAAGTGTTATTTGGTGCCTGCGTTAAGCATGAACATTATATCTGGATCTTGTTTATTGCGAGACGGTTACTCATTTAAATCAGAGAATAATGGTTGTTCTATTTATATGAGTAATATCTTTTGTGGTCATGCACCCAATGTGAGGGGTTTATTCTTATTGAATCTCGATAGTAATGATACACATGTTCATAACATTGATGCCAAAAGATGTAGAATTGATAATGATAATACCACTTTCTTGTGGCACTGCCGTTTAGGTCATATTGGCGTAAAACGCATGAGGAAGCTCCATGCTGATGGACTTTTGGAGTCACTTGATTTTGAATCACTTGACACATGTGAGCCATGCCTCATGGGCAAGATGACTAAAACGCCGTTCTCTGGAACAATGGAACGGGCAAGTGACTTATTGGAAATCATACATACTGATGTGTGCGGTCCAATGAGTATTGAGGCGCGCGGTGGTTATCGTTATTTTCTCACCTTCACTGATGACTTAAGTAGATATGGGTATATTTACTTAATGAAACACAAGTCTGAAACGTTTGAAAAGTTCAAACAATTTCAGAGTGAAGTTGAGAATCATCGTAACAAGAAGATTAAATTCCTACGATCTGATCGAGGAGGAGAATATCTGAGTTATGAGTTTGGCAGTCACTTAAGACAATGTGGAATTGTTTCACAACTGACACCGCCTGGAACACCACAGCGTAATGGTGTGTCCGAACGTCGTAATCGAACTTTATTGGATATGGTGCGATCTATGATGTCTCTTGCCGATTTGCCACTATCGTTTTGGGGTTATGCATTAGAGACAGCTGCATTCACTTTAAATAGGGCACCATCGAAATCCGTTGAGACAACGCCATATGAACTTTGGTTTGGCAAGAAACCAAAGCTGTCGTTTCTTAAAATTTGGGGATGTGATGCTTATGTCAAAAAGCTTCAGCCTGAAAAGCTGGAACCCAAAGCGGAGAAATGCGTCTTCATAGGATACCCAAAAGAGACAGTTGGGTATACCTTCTATCTCAGATCCGAAGGCAAAGTGTTTGTCGCTAAAAACGGAACATTCCTTGAGAAAGAGTTTCTCTCGAAAGAATTGAGTGGGAGGAAGATAGAACTTGATGAGGTTGTTGAACCTTTACTTCAACCTGAGAGTAGCGCAGTGCAGAAAGTTGTTTCTGTGGAGCCTACATTAGCTGAAGAGGAAGTTAATGATGATGATCATGAAGCTTTGGATCAAGTTGCTATCGAACCTCGTAGGTCGACAAGGACGCGTACTGCTCCCGAGTGGTACGGCAACCCTGTCTTAGAGGTCATGTTGTTAGACAGCGATGAACCTACGAGCTATGGAGAAGCGATGATGGGCCCGGATTCCGAGAAGTGGTTAGAGGCCATGAAATCCGAGATGGGATCCATGTATGAAAACAAAGTATGGACTTTGGAAGTATTACCTGAAGGGCGTAAGGCCATTCAGAACAAATGGATCTTTAAGAGGAAGACGGACGCGGACGGTAATGTCACCGTCTATAAATCTCGACTTGTGGCAAAGGGTTTTTCACAAGTTCAAGGAGTTGACTACGATGAGACCTTCTCACCCGTAGCGATGCTTAAGTCCGTCAGAATCATGTTAGCAATAGCTGCCTTTTTCGATTATGAAATTTGGCAGATGGATGTCAAAACAGCATTCCTTAACGGTTTCCTTAAGGAAGAGTTGTATATGATGCAACCAGAAGGTTTTGTCGATCCAGAGAATGCTGACAAAGTTTGCAAACTCCAGCGATCCATTTATGGACTGGTGCAAGCATCTCGGAGTTGGAATCTTCGCTTTGATGAAGTGATCAAAGCGTTCGAGTTTTTACAAGTTTACGGAGAAGCTTGTATTTACAAGAAAGTGAGTGGGAGCTCTATAGCGTTTCTAATATTATATGTGGATGACATATTGCTGATTGGAAACAATATAGAAATGTTGGAAAGCGTGAAGGAATATTTGAACAAGAGTTTTTCAATGAAGGACCTAGGAGAAGCCGCTTTCATATTAGGCATAAAGATCTATAGAGATAGATCAAGACGCTTAATAGGACTTTCACAAAGCACATACCTTGATAAGATTTTGAAGAAATTCAAAATGGATCAGTCCAAGAAGGGGTTCTTGCCTGTTTTGCAAGGTGTGAAGTTGAGTAAGACTCAATGCCCAGTGACTGCAGAAGATAGAGAAAAGATGAGTGTCATCCCCTATGCTTCAGCCATAGGCTCTATAATGTATGCAATGCTGTGCACAAGACCCGATGTCAGCCTTGCCATAAGTATGGTCGGAAGGTTTCAAAGTGATCCAGGAATGGAACACTGGACGGCGGTCAAGAATATCCTGAAGTACCTGAAAAGGACTAAGGACATGTTTCTCGTTTATGGAGGTGATCAAGAGCTCGTCGTAAAGGGTTACGTCGATGCAAGCTTTGAAACTGATCCGGATGACTCTAAGTCGCAAACCGGATACGTATTTATTCTTAATGGGGGTGCGGTTAGCTGGTGCAGTTCCAAGCAAAGCGTGGTAGCTGATTCTACATGCGAAGCGGAGTACATCGCTGCCTCGTAGGCGGCGAAGGAAGGTGTCTGGATGAAGGAGTTCATGACAGATCTTGGAGTAGTGCCTAGTGCACTTAATCCAATGACTCTGTTTTGTGATAATACTGGTGCCATTGCTCTAGCCAAGGAACCAAGATTTCACAAGAGGACCAGACACATAAAACGACGTTTCAATTCCATCCGCGATTACATCAAGGAGGACGACATAAATATTTGCAAAGTACACACGGATCTGAATGTTGCAGATCCGATGACTAAACCTCTTCCAAGGGCTAAACATGAACAACACCAGAACTGCATGGGTGTTCGATTCATTACAATGTAAATCACATAGTGATGTGAACTAGATTATTGACTCTAGTGCAAGTGGGAGACTGTTGGAAATATGCCCTAGAGGCAATAATAAATTGGTTATTATTATATTTCCTTGTTCATGATAATCGTTTATTATCCATGCTATAATTGTATTGATTGGAAACTCAAATAAATGTGTGGATACATAGACAACACTGTGTCCCTAGTAAGCCTCTAGTTGACTAGCTCGTTGATCAAAGATGGTTAAGGTTTCCTAGCCATTAACATGAGATGTCATTTGATAACGGGATCACATCATTAGGAGAATGATGTGATGGACAAGACCCAAACTACGAACGTAGCATATGATCGTGTCAGTTTATTGCTATTGTTTTCTGCATGTCAAGTATCTGTTCCTATGACCATGAGATCATGCAACTCCCTGACATCGGAAGAGTACCTTGTGTGTATCAAACGTCGCAACGTAACTGGGTGACTATAAAGGTGCTCTACAGGTATCTCCGAGGGTGTCTGTTGGGTTGGCATGGATCAAGACTGGGATTTGTTACTCCATATGACGGAGAGGTATCTCAGGGCCCACTCGGTAATACAACATCACAATGAGCCTTGCAAGCAGTGTGACTAAAGTGTTAGCCACGAGATCTTGTATTACGGAACGAGTAAAGAGACTTGCCGGTAACGAGATTGAACTAGGTATAGAGATACCGACGATCGAATCTCGGGCAAGTAACATACCGAAGAACAAAGGGAACAGCATACGGGATTAACTGAATCCTTGACATAGAGGTTCGACCGATAAAAGATCTTCGTAGAATATGTAGGAGCCTATATGGGCATCCAGGTCCAGCTATTGGTTATTGGCCGTAGAGGTGTCTCGGTCATGTCTACATAGTTCTCGAACCCGCAGGGTCTACACACTTAATGTTTGGTGACGATTAGTATAGTTGAGTTATTTTGTTGGTGACCGAAAGTTGTTCGGAGTCCCGGATAAGATCCCGGACATGACGAGGATCTCCGGAATAGTCCGGAGGTAAAGATTGATATATGTGATAATAGTGTTTTGATCTCCGGAAGAGTTCCGGAGTTCACCGGAATGGGTTCCGGATGTTTACCGAAGTGTTCGGGTGCAGCAACACTTTATATGGGCCAAAGGGATAAAGCCCACGAGGTATTGGAAAGTGCAAAAAGTAGTTTTGCTGCCGCGTAAGCGGTACTGCCGTTTTGTGAAGCGGTACTACCGCTTGGTGAAGCGGTACTACCGCTCAAGCGGTACTACCGCTTGTGAGCGGTACTACCGCTTGTGCGCGGCTGTGCACGGTTCGGCAGGGATCCGAGTTGGACTCTTTCCCTGCGGGCCAAACCGACCTTGTGCGGGCAAAACCGACCTAGAGGAGGCTTTTACTCCAAGTTTAGACCCCAAGGCTCAACATATAAATAGAGGGGCAGGGCTAGCACACGGGATACATCAAGATTTCCGCAAGCCGTGTGCGGCAACCCTAACCCTCTAGTTCCTCCGTCATAATCTCCGTAGCGCTTGGCGAAGCCCTGCAGAGATTGTTCCTCACCACCATCACCACGCCGTCGTGCTGCTGGAACTCAACCACTACTTCACCATCGCTCGCTGGATCGAGGAGGTGAAGGCGTCATCAAGCCGTACGTGTGTTGAACGCGGAGGTGCCGTCCGTTCGGCGCTAGTTCGTGATCGGATCGAGGGACGACTTGCGATTTGGATCGCGAAGACGTTCGACTACATCAACCGCGTTTCTTAAACGCTTCCGCTTAGCGATCTACAAGGGTATGTAGATTTACTCTCCCTCTCGTAGATGCTCATCACCATGGATAGATCTTGCGTGTGCGTAGGAAATTTTTTGTTTCCCATGCAACGTTCCCCAACAGATTTCATGCCAAAAGGAGTTACGAGGAGCCCACAAGGCAACACCCCCTCCATACCCCCCAGGGCGCGTGGTGTTGCCTTGTCATCGCCTCGTGGGTCTTCTGGTCCTCCCACGAAGGTTCTGGGGTCTATTATGTTCCAAAAAAAATCGTCAAAAAGTTTCGTCGCGTTTGGACTCTGTTTGGTATGGGTTTTCTGGAAAACCAAAAACATGCAGAAAATAGCAACTCACACTGGGCACTAGGTTAATATGTTAGTCCATGAAAATCATATAAAAGTGCACCAAAACTATATAAAATTATTGCTAACATGGCCTGAATACTTCATAAATTATAGATACGTTGGAGACGTATCAGGGCCCAAACCTGGGTAAACACAGTCTCCCATGTCTCCTGTTCACCATCGTTCCAAGATCCACAACTCGGGACCCCCTACCCGAGATCTGCCGGTTTTAGTACCAACATTGGTGGCCCGTGTTGGTCCCGAGGTGTGGTCAAAAAGGATCGATGGCTCGTCTTCATATCAACAACAACATCGGTTGTGGTGACATCTTCGTCCCCGGCCAGCTCTTCGCGTTCGGTAGCGTTGTGCTACACGCCAACTCTACCGGCCATCTCAGCCATGTCGAGAGCTTCGCCCCGAACCAAGTCATCATGTTCGGAAGCCTGGAGTATACCGCTGACGCCCGTGGCGATATCGCCCTCTCCGGCTGGATACCAGGTCGGCTCGAGAACTCCTCGGATAACATGGCAACAACCCCGCATCCTTCCTCTGATCCAGTGCTTGGATTGGATCTTATGTCGGACCCGACTTTGAGTGTGGATTCGGCCACCATCCCATCAGACCTTGACCTTGAGTCGAATCCTATTTCGGAACCAGCCTTGAGCTTGGATCCGATCACTGTCTCATCAGATCTCGACCTTGAGTCGAGCCCCGTTTCAGATCTAGCTTCGAGCTCGGATCCGATCTCTCCTCCAATAGGCCAGAAGTTAGCTCCGGCCGACCAATACTCTGAGGCGGCGTCAAGCAGCCCACCGAGCATGCTAAAAATTAGCTCAACCTACAGTCAAGACATGGACCCGACGGATCTCTCACACCTAAACGAGATGCTAGACTGAATCGACAAGCTTGCAATTTCATCTGCGGTCTATTACTAGATTGTATATAAAGCCGATGACAGGGAAATTTATGTCCCTCCCACCACCCACCTAGTCGCTACGGTCGACGACTTAACCGGCGTACTGAACTATGCCTCTGAGGAGGCAACCAACATGGATGAAGATGTCGGTGGCGCGTCAGGCGTGGCTTCACCCATGGACATATCCCATACCGGCAATTGGGCCGTGACCTCTACTTACGACATCTACATGGTAGACACCCCTAAAGAGGATGGGGAGGAGAAAAAATATCCCCCCAAGCGCCGATGTGCACGGAAGCGGTCCAAGAGTGCCGGTAGAGGCAGGCCGAGCCAAAACAACACACTAGATGCCACTGATAACGGCGCTACTCAAGAAGACGCCGAGGACCAGGGTATGCGGTCACGCCACGCCCCGTCAGGTCAACGGCCCCACAGGGATGTCCGGCGATGAGAATCCTGAAGACCTCGAGGATGAGGAGGAGAGCAACTACCTCGCCGAATCCGAGGACGATATTAGTCTCGGGCCTGAGGATTTCATAGTCCCTGAGTGAAAGTGCAACTAATCCCTGGGTGGTTTTGGTAATTAATAACAACATATAAGTCATTGATCTAATGCTCATTGATAATAGATTTTAGAGAAGATCAATGATTGGCATGGCAAGGACTCGTGATTGTGGACCCCTCAAAATGCTAAGGACAAGAATGGGCAAAGCTCCAAGACTCTTCATTTTTGGTTAATTGATCCAAGATCACATTGATTCCATAGGAAAGCCAATACTTTTAAAAGGAGATGAGATTTTGATCATGACTCAATTGCTCAAGTGCTTAGTGATATTCCTACAAAAATCCTCAAAACACTTCTCCACATCACATCTATCCAAAACCTTAAAGTGTCATCTCGGTCCCACCAAAACTCTCCATCCCGGACTCACCGAGTTGATCACACACACTGCCTAAGCCAAACCCTAACTTTTTGTTTCTACCGAAATGGCTCTCGGTCTCACCGAGACGACGTGACCAAGTTTGTGTACGATGTTGCTTCACTTCGGAATTTCTGAGATGAACCAATCGGAACTACCGAAACGAGGTCTTGCCCTAGCCATTCCACTTTGATCCCACCGAGATATTCTGTTCGGTCTCACCGAGACTTCCAACGTTTGAATCTTTTGCACTAGTTGGTCTCACCGAGATTTTGGTCCGGTGTCACCGAGTTGCGTCAAAGACTTGTAACGGTTGGATCTTTGAGTGAAGCCTATATATACCCCTCCACCTCCACTTACTCTCTAAGAGAGCCGTCAGAACGAACCACTACTTCCACACTCATTTTCTGAGAGAGAACCACCTACTCATGTGTTGAGATCAAGAGATTCCAATCCAACCATTTGAACCTTGATTTCTAGCCTCCCCAAGTTGCTTTCCACTTCAATCCCCTCTCCTACCAAAGCCAAATCTCTAAGAGAGTGATTGAGTGTTGAGGAGACTATCATTTGAAGCACAAGAGCAAGGAGTTCATCATCAACAACATCATCTATTACCTTTTGGCGAGTGGTGTCTCCTAGATTGGTTAGGTGTCACTTGGGAGCCTCCAAGATCATGTGGAATTGAACCAAGGAGTTTGCAAGGGCAAGGAGATCGCCTACTTCATGAAGATCTACCCGAGTGAGGCTAGTCCTTCATGGACGTAAGCCATGGTGGAATAGACAAGGTTGCTTCTTCATGGACCCTTCGTGGGTGGAGCCCTCCGTGGACTCGCGCAAGCGTTACCCTCCGTGGGTTGAAGTCTCCATCAACATGGACGTACGATAGCACCACCTATCGGAACCACACCAAAAACCACCGTGTCTTCAGTGCGTTTGATTTCTATGATCCCTCCTTTACATTCATATGCAAAGTCCTTATTTTCCGCTGCTCAACTCTTAGACTTGCATGTGTAGGGTGTACTTGACTTGGTAGAATTGCTAAAACTTTCCTACAACTAAAATTAGGAAAAGAATGAGTTTTTATTTGGTCAAGTAGTCTAATCACCCCCCTCTAGACATACTTTCGATCCTACAAGTGGTATTAGAGCTTTGGTCTCCATTGCATTGGTTTCACAACCTAGGAGAGTATGGCGTCTAGTGAGGGTAATTATAACCGTAGAGGTCCATATTTTGATGGTACAAACTTTGCTAGTTGGAAGCATAAGATGAAAATGCATATTCTTGGTCATAACCCCGCCGTTTGGGATGTTGTTCGTGTTGGCTTGAGGGTACCGAGTCCGTCAAGGAATCCAAGTTGGATGTGCTTCAAAGTCAACTTGACAAATTCAAGATGAATGATGGTCAAGGAGTCACTGAAATGTACTCTAGGCTTGCTCTCATCACAAATGAGATTACCGGCTTAGGAAGTGAAGAGATGACCGACAAATTCATCATCAATAAGATCCTTAGAGCCTTGGATGGAAAATATGATACCGTGTGCACATTGATCCAAATGATGCCCAATTACAAAGATCTCAAGCCCACGGAAGTCATTGAAGGATTGTTGCTCATGAGATGTCACTCAAGGACAAAGAGGAGCTACACAACAAGTCAAGTGGTGCTTACAAAGCCTCAAGCGATGCTCCCACAACATCAAATGACAAGCTAGTATCCAATGAAGAGATAAGCCTAACGGTGAAAAGATTCAACAAGTTCTACCAGAATGGAGGAAAAGAGAGAAGCTCCAACACAAGACATTATGAGCAAAGATCATCAAATCATGACCGTAATTGCTACAATTGTGGATGACCCGGACACTACTCCAATGAGTGTATGGCACCTCACACGAAAAGAGATGAATCACCAAGAGGAAAGTATAGAAGAGATGAATCACCTCACAAGGAGAGAAGGAGTAGAGATGATCATTATGAACGAAGACCTTCTCGGAGAAGCAAGGATTCGATAAGGAAGGACAAGTCATCCAAGAGCTACACTAGAAGAAGACATCAAGCTCATGTTGGTGAATGGATTTCCGGCTCTGACTCCGACAATCAATCCGAAGGAAGTTATCACTCCAACTTCGACTATAGTCAAGATGAAGGTGTTGCCGGACTTGCTCTCATATCCTCCAACTCCCATGACCTATTTGATTCACCAAATGAAGGAATTGGAAGATGCTTCATGGCAAAAGGCCCCAAGGTATCACACCCCGATTACCTTGACTTTAATAGTGATGAGGACGATTTACTTGGTGATGATGATTTGCTTGTTGATAAAGCTAGTGATGTGAGCTATAATGAACTTGCTAGTAATCATGATAGTCAAGATGAAACGAATGACAATGCTATGAGGGAGATTGAGCACCTAACTAAAGAATTTTTCTGTCGGTGTACTAAAGCATGGGTGCCCTCGTACCCTGACTTGTGCACAGGCAGTTGTAGCCTTCCTGACAGCAAGGGCTTGCCAGAGGGTTGCTATGACCCAAGACTTAGATTAAACAAGACCGTGAAGAAGACCTCAAGGCAGGTCATCGAGAAGTACTATTCCAGTACTGAAGATCAACATTGCCCTTGCCGGCAAGCTTCATACCGGTAAGGTGGAGACCAAGACTCTGGCTGCCGGCAAGCGAAGGCCTGGCAAGCTCCGCGCCAGCAGGCTTGTTCTGTCCCGTTACCGCTCCACCTCATCATCAGCTAGATAAGCACGCATGATAGTTGTCGAGCGGGCAGGCAGTCAACATAGCTGGCCAAGGCACGTGTCAGCATGCCACGCAAGGATTAGCTTTAATGACACCCGTCCCTAGGATGTGTCAAGATAACAGGAGGGCGCCAGGACCGGTGGTACATATCTTTTACCCAAAGCCTCGCCTCCCCGACATAGCACCTAATGGTGCATTAAATGCGCTTGTCTTACCCCGTTAGGAGATAGACGTGGTGACGGTGTAGGTCACTATTCATACCCTATAAATGACTGTATTAGCCACTGTGGTAACCCCTTGGCCAATAAAAGGAGGCCCACGGCTACCCTTAGAATGGTCGACTCTTAGTTCAATAACACGCTGTAGCTGCACTTCCCGCGCACCTTGCTGGCAAGCTTTGCTCTTTGTAACCTTTGAGCTCATACAGAATCAAACCACAAGAACAGGAGTAGGGTTTTACGCTCACAGCGGCCCGAACCTGGATAAATCATTGCTTGTTCTCATATCTATTAGCCCTGCTCTTTGTAGTATATTGATCCCACAGCCAAACCACAAAGGGATCCTCTCGATCCCATAGATCGGCGTTTTCCCACGACATCTTTGGCGCGCCGAGCAGGGGGTCTTATATTACGAATAGGTGTTCGTAGTTTGAGTACCGGCTCCATCACCTTCGTCGATGGCACCGAAGAAGAAGACCGAAGCCACGATGGCTCCCACCACCTCCAAGCGGCCTTCCCAGGCGTCCGCAGGCGGCGTAGGCGGCGCAGTCGGCGCAGGTGCTACAGCTGGGACGGCCGGGGCAGGAGGCGCCGGCGGTGCGGGTGTCCAGCATCCCCACCGTTCTAGCGATCGCAGTCAACACACTGGAGATGGCGCAGACGGCCAACTCCAACAATGCTCAGGTGAGCATGATCATTGCAGTAATACAATTCGGACCAGTGCGAACCAGGACCCCGCCATCACGATGTCCAAGGATGGAGTGGCGATGTCCAACAACGCTGCTGTGGCACCCGGCTTAGAGGAACCGGAACACCCCGTATTCCAGCCTAGAGATCAAGTCTTCTGGAATACGGCACTGCTTGGCATAGAACAAATCAGTTCTTTATTACGAATAAACGGGGTACAAGGGTCTGATATTACAAAGGATTACAGGGGCACGGCGACACTTCCCCTGCTAAGGTAGCTCTATGCTAGCAGCGGAACAACTCGAAGCGGAATAACTTCTAGCAGTGGAACAACGACGACAGTGATGAACTCCACTCCGCAGGGACTCTGGCTGGGACGTATCCTAGAGCGCAACCTCAAGATCCTCGACAAGCAAACACGGCATCACCTGCAATCTGGCATGACACGCCAGGTGAGTACTTTGAATGTACTCGCAAGCTCATAGCAACCAAAGCAATCAAGACAAACAACAGCATGGCATTTACAGGTTAATCATCAAAGATGAACACGATACTACTAGAACAACATGAGCATGGCAACAACATGAGCATGGCATGTACATATAATTCATGATATGAACAGGATGATACTAGCACTAGCATGCAAGGGGGTCGACGTTTCAGGTCTCATGGACCAACTTACTCTGCTCGGAGGTTATCTCGTAACCACAAACTTACCATCGTGAGCATCACACGATCACCTCAGGATCAACCAAGCTCGGTATCAACTATACCATCGTGATCATCACATGACCACACGGAGCTTGATCTCTACCTGTGATCATCGCATGACCACATAAAGATCAACCAACTTCTTTCCTCATCGAACCGGGGTTGTTATTATTCAGATTATTATTTCTGTTGACCCACAGTGTGACCTACTATGAACTGTGTCCATGACCGAGGACGCGGCTATCGATAGATTATACACTCTGCAGAGGTTAGTACACTGTACCCACACCACGGAACTCATGGCCTCGTGCTCCCATTCGGGTGGACCAACGACATTCCGACAAAACCAATCTATTGCATGCCACTCTCCCGGCCACTCCGACAAACTCCCCTTTGGGCTATGTCCTGGGTGACCCCGGTGCCAACATGTGACACCCGCCACCTCTGTGGCTGCCACCGTCATGGCCAAACATAAACATCGTCCCAAACGGGGACCTCGGTACCATACAACTCGGGCCTTCAAGGCTATGGCCGCCTACCTGATCAGGGTAGCGCGCACCCATAACCTTCCCTAGTAGGAGGCACCGGTGAGAGGCATGACAATAGACCGCATTAGGGGCCCCCATAAGGCAAGTGTGGCTGCACTGGTGAGCTCGATTCGGTGGCACCATGACTCATCCAACAGGTTTGTTCAAGTTCGATTAATGTCCGGTTCAACTTGAATGGTGATGAGCTGAGTCACAATAAAATACATAAGGGAATAACAATGCAGATGAGCATGACATCAGTGTAACCATGGATGGGTAACATAACCATTTAACATCATGACATGAATGATGATAAATCATTTATGCTACGGGATGCAAATGAGCATGGCATAACGATGATCATGACTATCACAAGTATTTTCATATCAAACCGTAACTACTCATGTGAGCATAACATTATCACTAGCATCGGGAATGATTGCAAGAATAAAACATGATAAGAATATCCTTAGCAATTGATCATATCACTTACTAGATGAAAATGAACATGGCATAAGCAATGAGCATGGACCCACAAGCATATACATAGCATTCACAAAATAATTAAATGAGCAAACAATTATTAAATATTCAAGTGGAAACCATGGCTATTGCAATGCCATCATGCAAGTGGCTGTCGTGGCTTGCCTGGGGATGAAGGATTCACCGGGGAGAGGCGCGATGAACTCGCGGAAAGAATCGCCGGAAAAGTTTCCCTCTCGGCGGAGCTGTTTTAAGGGCAAGGACAAAATGGTCATTTTCATAGTGTGACAACCTCATGAAAATGATACCATCGGAACGGGCTCGACGAACTGAGATCGTGGGCGTTGGAATCACCTGAATCGGAGTTACGGTTGCCGAGATACGGACGTTCGTTCGTTAGGCAGAAATCAATTAAAAACTTATTCATTTCTGCGCTTAAAGAGTGAACGTCCGCAATATAAGCCTTTCGGCGGCTGAGCTGAGGCTGAAAGCGTATTTTTGAGAAATACGCTTTAGGAACAGAGAAGGCGCATATTTGACCGAGGCCTCGCCGGAGTACGCTTTCACTGAACGGAACGCGTAAACCACCAGAGTACGCCACCACTTAAACCTGCGGGCCCGGCCGGCTGGGCCACTGACGCCTGGGGCCCACATGCAGGCATGGGGCGTTGTCTCCTTCCCTCGCGCGTGCGCCTGGCCGAGAGGAGGGCCGGCCCCGACGGCGATAGCCGGTGGCACAGGCCACCGTTCGAGGCGCCCGGCCTACCGGCGAGCTCGGGAAGAGGCGTCGCTCCCACCTGGCCCAAGCACAACCGCCGTGGAGGCACAGAGCAGCGGCGGACTTGCTCGCGGCGGACGGCGGTTCGGCCATGATGGGCACGGGCACTACAGCGGTCCGGCGAGCGAGGGGAAGGTCGGGGAAGCTCCGCCATGCTCTGGTGACTCTTCTGGTGGGGAGAGGAGATGGAGTCGAGCTCGGCATTGCCCGAATTTTAGAGGAGGTCGGCGGCGGCCATGGCGGCCATTGGAGAGTAGGGGGAGTTCTCGAGCTCGGTTGGGTAGTCAGGGAGGCTACTGGGAGTGAGGGAGAGAGGTTGGCGAGGTTGAACGGGCTCGGGGTGGGCTTAAATTACCGCGGCAACGATACCCTCGCCGGATGCCGACGGGCGCATGGAGATGATGCCCCTGGCGCTACCGTGTGCACGCGCGGAGGGGGAGAGAGGTCTAGGGGGGTTCACGCGGTGCAGAGATGCCGCGAGGAGCGGGAGCAAGAAGACAACGACAAGGCGACGGCAGCGGCGGGCATCCCGGGATGGCGTGGCTCGCCGAAGAGGAAAGAGGGGAGGGGGAGGGGTCCAGAGAGGATGCGTGGACACAGGGGAGTGAGTGCAATGCTGTAGACATGGTGTGGTGTCGAGAGCGCGGCGAATGAACGGCGGCCGAGGGCCCCAAAGTCCAGAGCGCACTTTCGGCGTGCCAGACCGCATGGTCACTGCGTGCACAGGCGCACGCGGTGCATACTGGTCATCAACAGCATGTCTAGCGTCTAGTCCTTCCTAAGTGGGTCCTCTCTGAAGTGATAGATCGTAGAAACACACTGTGGTCTGATGGGAGTGTTCGACTGAAGTTTGCTGTTGCAAACTTAGGCATAAAATAGTGACCAAATGGGATGGGGTAAGAGCTAACCAGGATGTCTCAGGGGTTTAGGGTAGGAAGGACTAGGATACTGTGGATTTTGAAGAGACTTGGACCAAAATTTAGCATAGTTGCTTTACAAGTGCCAAATCTGCTCCAAAAGCTAGATCAGGAAGTAGCACTCACAAGGTTGCTTGGATTGATCTGAAAATTTGTGGAGTGTGACCATTTGGGCATATTAAGGTACCATAAAAATTTCATCCCATTTGGATAAGTAGAAACGGTACTTCCTTCACAACGCCCCAGACTGGACAGAAACTTGGGGGAATTTTGTGGAGAAAATGGCTTGGCAAAATAATGTGAATTTTTTCATGCTCACATTATTAATGGATAATGAGGTCCTGGATTAATTTCAGAATTTTTGAAGCAATATAAAATATAGTTGCTTCACAAACTGAAATTGTGACTAGAAACCAAGATTTGAAGGTGTGCTCACATAGATTTCTAGATGGAGATGAAATTTGGTGGAGGGTAATTATTTGATCATATGAATGATCTCCCAAAATTTCAACTCATTTGGATAGGCCTAGCTAGTACTTCCTTCACAAAGCTTCTCTCTAGTCAGAAACTTTGGAAATTTTCTGAGGAAGATTTACTAGGCAAATGGAGTTGAATTTTTGCATGTGGCAATAATTTGGATATGAGAGAGTGCACAAAATTTTTGAGGGCAATCATGAAAAGATAAATAGCACTTCCTTCACAAAGTGTCTTGCTGGACAGAATAGGAAATGAATATTCCTGAATTATTTTTGAACTAGGCAAGGATGGATTTTGACATATTTGTGGAAGATATGATCCAAAGAATTTATGAGAATTTTGTGGGAATTTTTTGGAAGGCAGAAATATAGGTTGCTTCACAACCTAGAGAAAACATGGTTATTCCTTTAATAGAAAAAGGAATATTCCCAAGAAATAAATATTGGGGTTGGGCTAGGATGGAAATGACATGGCCTTGGGATAGATTTGAGAATGACAAGTCACTTGGAAGTGGCAGGAGAGAAGATCTTCCCAGGTTTCAAGACCACATAGCCATGGAAAAAGAAATTCCAAATAAAATTCGAAGAAATCCAAAAGAAAAAGAAAGGGCCAAAAATTGGGGTGTTACAGCTGCGGCGGGACATGTGCAGCGACCATCGCAAGATGGGTGCGCCACGCTTCCCCGCGGCGCTGGTGGTCCTGGACGGCGTCAAGCCGGCCCTGAGCATCGTCCTCATGATGCTCAGCCTCCACCACCACCACGCCAACCTGTTGGTGAGCATGCGCCGCGGCAGTAGGTACGCGACGAGCTCCCTCCTCGCCCTCCCAGGAGTCGAACACCGTCCCGTTCCGTGTTTCCGGCCATGCCAACCACGGTGGCAGAAGCCATGGCGCGAGTTCAAATGCTTTTGAACTTCTCGCAACTCCAAACAAGATGGAAGAATGGAGGGCCACTATCCAGAGTCTCATCAGTTTTGTCGATCCCGGCAAAACACAGGATGTGGGCCCCTCCAGACAACCACCTACAGTGCCGGCAGGACCAACTGGCTGTCGTGCCGGAGACGGTGCACCAACATTGCAGTCGCCTCCACGCCAACAACCACAGCGGCGGCAAGCTCGCCGATCGGATGACCAGGACACTATGTCCATGGCATCGTCGGATCCGCGGGGCCGCCAAGACCAGCGCCAAGTGCTGCACGAACGGTGCAATGAAGACGCCCGTATGAAGATCGAGCGGTGCTGGGAGGCACGCCGTCTGTTAGACCACCGTACCGGGCCGGCAGCATACATGCCAATGCCAGGGTACCCTGGGTGCTTACCTTATGAGGTGGGCTGCCCAGCGTTTACTCGTGAGCTGCGGCAGGTTTGCTGGCCGTCCGCCCGTCCCTTCAAGCCAGAGCTGCCCGACAGATACGACGGCACGCTCAGTCCAGCAGAGTTCCTTGGCATCTACACCATCGCGGCGCAGGCTGCCGGGGGGTGCGACGACAATCTTTTGTCCAACTACTTTCTGTTGGCACTCAAGCCCAACATCAGATCATGGTTGATGAACTTGCCAGAGGGCTCCATTTCTTCTTGGTCGGATCTATGCCATCAATTCATGGGTGCCTACCAGGGTGGCCACAAGCTCCATGGTCAGGAGAGCGATTTGCATGTGATCCCCCAGAGATATGGCGAACCCCTCCGCAAGTATATACAAAGGTTCAGCCATGTGCACCACAACATCCCCAATGTTCATCCCGCAGTTGTTTGCACTGCATTCCACACGAATGTGCGCAACCACAGAATGCGGTCCGAGATGAATATCGTGAAGGTTAGAACCATCAACGAGCTGTACTCCTTGGTGGACAAGTGTGCACATGCTGAGGAAGGGAGGCGACTCCCTGGGGAAGATGCTGGCGTCGAAGTTGACTCTGAAGATGATGACACATACGATGCATCGACCCCACAGAAGAAGAGCCGGAAGCGCAACAGGAAGCGCAAAGGCAAGTTAGTGATGGCAGTCGAGAGCCCCGGTGACACCAACGCCACCAAGAAGTCCAAGGCACAAGGCCCCGACAAGGAGGTTGCCAGATGCGCTGACTGCCGTGAGGCTGTGGCAGACGACAAGGGTGGCAAGACCGGTGGGCCATACTGCAAGATCCACCGTACCAAGGGCCACGATCTCTAGGAGTGCCGGCAAGTGGACCAGCTTGCCGAGAGGCAGAAGCAAGAGTACGAGAACCATGACAAAGAGAAGGACCAGGATGGTGCCGGTGGATCCGGCAAGCAGAACCGTGGTGGCCATGGGGGCCGCCACGGCAAGGCCAAGTAGCCAAAAGAGAAGGCTATTCATGGCCAGAATGATGATGATGAGGATGAATATGGGTCCGAGAACGAGTTCCAGAATGCAGTGGAGGCCATGTGTGTTGACGGAGCCGCATCTTTGCACTCCTCGCACTGGCAACTGAAACAATGGGTCCGCGAGGTGAATGCCGCGGAGCCCACGATGGGAGCGCAGAAGCCACTCAAGTGGTTACACACGCCCATCGTCTTTGACGCTTAGGATCACCCTGATCGCACCACTGTGGTCGGGTGTTTGCCGTTGTTGGGTTCGCCAACAATTCACAACCTCAAGGTGACGAAGATGTTGGTTGACGGTAGGGCCGGCTTGAACTTGATCTCTCCCGATGTGATCAAGAGGCTGCAGATCCCTGACAAGGATCTTGAGGAGACCGGCACGGTCCAAGGGATCAGTCCAAGGAGGAACAAGCCGAAGGGCCAGATCATGCTGCCGGTCACATTCGGCAGCGACCTCAACTACCAGACGGAGATGATTGTCTTCGACGTCGTCAAGATGCCGCTGCTGTACAATGGAATTCTGGGCTGTCCGGTGCTGGGGACGTTCATGGATGCGTCGCATTTTGCCTACAACGTCATCAAGATACCGGGACCGATGGGCGTTCTCACCATCAGGACCAACCAGAAGGACGTGATCATCTGCGCTGACAAGCTCTACCGGGAGACAGTGGCAGCACCTACCGTCAAGGCACCTGCTCCTGCTGGCAAAGCTCCTGGGGGAGGAAAGAAGAAGAAGAAGTCCGGCAAGACCTCTGATACGGACTCCAGGAAGCACACTTTAGAGTGCAGCACGCCCATTGAGGACATACCAGAGAGCTCTACCGGCAAGAGCAAGAAAGCCAAGGCCTCTGCCCCGACGACCAAGCAAGTTTCCGCAAGGGAAGATGGGATGAGGGGCACTTTTTCTGTAAGTGCCACTCTCAGTGACAAATAGGAAAGAGAGCTCGTTGCCTTCCTACGGGCGAATGTCGATGTGTTTGCTTGGCAAGCATCTGACATCCCCGGTGTTCCTAGGGAGGTAATTGAGCACCACCTTGCTGTCTGCCCTCATGCGAGACCCGTCAGGCAGAAGGTCAGGAAGCAAGCCTTGGAACGGCAAGAGTTCATTGCCGAGGAAATCGAGAAGCTGGAAGCAGTGGGCCTAGTCAGAGGAGTGCTACACCCTACGTGGTTAGCAAATCCAGTCGTCGTGCGCAAGGCAAATGGGAAGTGGAGGCTTTGTTTAGACTTCACTGACATAAATAATGCCTGTCAAAGGACCCTTTCCCTTTGCCGCGCATCGACCAGATTGTAGACTCCACTGCCAGCTGTGAGTTACTCTCTTTCCTTGACCCCTATTCTGGTTATCATCAGACCTTTATGGCCAAGGAAGATGAGGAGAAAACCGCATTCATCACTCCATGTGGCACATACTATTTTTTGCGTATGCCTTTCGGATTGAAGAGTGCCGGGGCATCCTTTGCCAGAGCAGTTCAGATCGGTTTTGAGCCACGGCTGCATAGAAATGTGGAAGCCTACATGGATGACATTGTGGTCAAAACCAGAGACAAGTGAACACTGATCCAAGATTTGGAAGAGACATTCCCAAACTTGCGCAAACACAACTTGAAGCTCAACCCCGAGAAGTGTGTGTTAAGTGTTCCATCCGGCAAGCTTCTTGGGTTCTTTGTGTCTCAGAGAGGGATCGAAGCCAACCCCGACAAGATCAAAGCAATTGAGCAAATCAAAGCACCAAAACGCGTCAAGGATGTCATGCTTCTTGCCGGTTGCGTTGCCGCCCTCAGCAGGTTCATCTCCAAATCGGCAGAGCGCGCCTTGCCGTTTTTCAAGATATTAAAAAAGGCAGGTCCAGTGAACTGGACTCTGGAAGCGGAGGCCGTGCTCCACGATTTGAAGGAGTACCTGTCCTCTCCGCCAGTCTTAGTTGCGCCTAGGCCGCAACAGACATTGCTGCTATACTTAGCGGCAACAAATAAAGTGGTTAGTTGCTGCACTTGTGGCTGAAAGAGAGGCAAATGAGGAGGAGGTAGCAGCCTGTCGGTGTACTAAGACATGGGTGCCCTCGTACCCAGACTTGTGCACAGGCAGTTGTTGCCTCCCTGCTAGCGAGGGCTTGACAGAGGATAACAGACCGTGAAGAAGACCTCAAGGCAGGTCATCTAGAAGTACTATTCTAGTACTGAAGATCAACGTTGCCCTTGCCGGCAAGCTCCACCCCGGCAAGGTGAAGACCAAGACTACGGTTGCCGGCAAGCCCCCTTGACGGCAAGCAAGGCCTGGCAAGCTCCGTGCCAGCAGGCTTGTTCTATCCCGTTACCGCCCCACCTCACCATCGACCAGATAGGCTTGTATGCTAGGTGTCGAGCGGGCAGGCAGTCAACATAGCCGGCCAAGGCACATGTCAGCACGCCATGCCAAGATTAACTTTAATGACACCCGTCCCTGGGACATGTCAAGATTACAGGAGGGTGCCAGGACCGGTGGTATAGATCTTTTGCCCAAGGCCTCGCCTCCCCAGCGTAGCACCTAACGGTGCATTAAATGCGTTTGTCTTACCCCGTTGGAAGATAGACGTGGTGACGGTGTGAGTCAATATTCATACCCTATAAATGACCATATTAGCGATTGTGGTAACCCCTTGGCCTATATAAGGAGGCCCATGGCTACAGGTAGAACGGTCAGCACCCAGCTCAACTACACACTGTAGCTGCATTTCCCGCGCACCTTGCCGAAAAACTGCGCTCCTTGTAACTTGAGTTCATACACGGTCACACACAGAACAGGAGTAGGGTTTTACGCTCATAGCGGCCCGAACCTGGATAAACCACCGCGTGTTCTTGCACCTACTGAAACCCTGCTCTTTGTCCCATGCATGTCCCCTGAGCCGAATCGCAAAGGGGCCCGTTCGGTCCCATAGATCATCGTTTCCCACGACATCTTTGGCGCGCCAGGTAGGGGTTGTGTGTGTCACAAATCAGTTTTATGCTAGTGTGAGTACCTACTTCATCATCTTCGTCGATGGCCCCGAAGAAGAAGAGTGGAGCCACGACGGCTCCTACCGCGTCCAAGCCACCTTCCCAAGCGACCGCAGGCAGCGCAGCCGGTGCGGGCGCTGCAATTGGGACGGGCGGAGCAGGAGGCGCAAGTGGTGCGGGTGCCCAGCACCCCAGCCACGTTGCTGAGCCTAGCCACAGAACCGGTGACATCACAGCCGGTCTACTTCCAAGACATTCTGGTGAGCACAGTCATCATAATAATATAGTTCATACTGCCACGACCCAGGACCCAGCCGCCGCAACATCCAAGGATGTAGCGGCGACGTCCAACAACGGCGCGGGGAGGCGTACGGCGCGACCATCGCAAGATGGGCATGACACGCTCCCCCACGTTGCTGGCGGTTCCAGATGACCGCAAGGCGAGATCCCTGTGCAGCAACTTCCGATTGCTCACAGAGCGCCGCCGCCACCACCACGTCCGCCTGTTGGTGAGCATGAGCCACGGCGGCATGGACGTAATGAAGCTCCTTCTGGCTCTGCCAGGAGTCAAGCGACGCCTCGTTCTATGCTCCCAGCCATGCCAACCACGGCGGCAGAGGCCATGGAGCGGGTTCAAATACTTTTGAACTTCCCGCCAAGCCCGGACAAGATGGACGAATGGAGAGCCACCATTCAAAGTCTCATCAGTTTTGCCGATCCCGGCAAAACTCAAGCCGTGGGGCCCTCGCGGCGACCACCCACCATGCGTGCAGGACCGTCCGGCTACCTTGCCAGAGACGCTGCGCCAACGGCGCAGTCGCCTCAGCGCCCCCCACCATCTCAGGGGCTGGCCCGCCGATCGGACAACCATGACATGTTGTCTATGGCCTCATCAGATTCGCGGTGCCGCCAAGATCAGCACCAAGTGCTCCATGAGTGGCGCGACAAAGACGCCCGCACAAAGATCGAGCAGTGCTGGGAAGCATGCTGTCAATCTGACGACCGTGACGGGTTGGCAGTGAATGTGCTCGCGCCAGTAGCCGCTGGGTACTTGCCCTACGATGTGGGGTGCCCAGCGTTTACTCATGAGCTGTGGCAGGTTCGCTGGCCGTCCGCCCGTGCCTTCAAGCCGGAGCTGCCCGACAAGTACGACGACACGCTCAACCCAGCCAAGTTCCTTGGCATCTACATGATCGCGGTGGAAGCTGCCGGGGGACGGGACGAGAAAGTACTCGCCAACTACTTCCCGTTGGTGCTTCGGCCCAACGTCAGGTCGTGGTTGATGAACCTGCCTGAGGGCTCCATTTCTTCTTGGGCGGATATATGCCATCATTTCATTGGCACTTACCAGGGTGGCCACAAGCTCCCGGACCAGCCCTGCAATTTGCAGGTGATCCCCCAAAGGGATGGAGAGAACCTCCGCAAGTACATACAATGGTTCAGCCATGTGCACCACAACATCCCCGACATCCATCCTGCAGCTGTTGTTGCCGCGTTCCACACAAATGTGCGCAACCACAAGATGCGGTCAGAGATGAATGTCGAGCAGGTCAAGACCATCAACGATCTGTACGCCTTGGCAGATAGGTGTGCACGAGCTGAGGAAGGGAGGCGACTCCCCAGGGAAGATGCTGGTGCAGACGTCGACTCCAAGGACGATGACGCATCAACCCTGCAGAAGAAGAACAGAAATCGCAACAGAAAGCGCAAGAACAAGACTGTACTGGCCGTCGAGAGCTCCGGTGACACCAATGCCACCAAGAAGCCGATAGCAGACATCCCCGGCAAGGAGGTTGCCAGGTGCGATGGCTGCCGGGAAGCCGCGGCAGGCGAGAAAGCCGGCAAGACTGGCGGGCTGTACTGCAAGATCCACCGCACCAAGGGCCACGACCTCCAGCAATGCCGGCAAGTAGAGGAACTTACCAAAAAGCAGAAGCAAGAGTACAAGAAGCGCGACAAGGAGAAGGGCAAGGATGGTGCTGGTGGGTCCGGCAAGCAAGACCATGGTGGCCGCGGAGGCTGCCGCGGCAAGGCCAAGCAGCCAAAAGAGAAGGCTGCTCAGGGCCAGCAAGAAGAGGATGATAATGATGAGGACGGAGGTGGGTCCGACAAGGAGTTCCAAAATGCAGTGGATGCCATGTGTGTTGACGGAGGCGCATCTTTGCACTCCTTGCACCGGCGACTAAAGCAGTGGATCCACGAAGTCAATGCAGCGGAGCTGGTGATGGAGGCACAGAAGCCACTCAAGTGGTCGCACTCGCCCATCGTCTTTGATGCCGAGGACCACCTTGATCGCACCACTGCGGTCGGGTGTTGGCCGTTCTTGGTCTCACCAACAATTTGCGACCTCAAGGTGACAAAGATGCTAGTTGACGGTGGGGCTGGCTTGAACTTGATCTCTCCAGAAGTGATCAAGAGGCTGCAGATCCCCGGCAAGGATCTCGAGGAAACAGGCAGTTTCCAAGGGATCAGTCCGGGGAGGTACAAGCCGAAGGGCCATGTCACATTGCCGGTCACGTTCAGAAGTGAGCTCAACCATCGGACAGAGAAGATTACCTTCAACATCATCAAGATGCCGCTGCCATACAATGGGATTATGGGCCGCCCGGCCCTGGCAAAGTTTATGGCCGCATCGCACGATGTGTACAACGTCATCAAGATGCCGGGGCCGATGGGGGTCCTCACCATCAAGTCAAACTACAAGGAGGCAATCATCTGTGCTGACAAGCTCTACCGGGAGGCAGCGGCAGCATCTGCCATCGAGGCACTTGCCCCTGCCGTCAAAGCTCCCGGGGGAGGAAAGAAGAAGAAGACCGGCAAGACCTCTAGGAAGGACTCCGGAAAGCGCACTTCAGAGTGCAGCATGCCTGTCGAGGACACACCAGAGAGCTCTATTGGCAAGAGCAAGAGAGCCAAGGCTTCCGCGCCCACGGCCAAACAAGTTTCTGTGAAAGGGGATGGGACGAATGGCTCTTTTTCTGAAAGTGCCACTCTCGGCGACAAATAGGATGTCGAGCTCGTTGCCTTCCTACGGGTGAATGTCAGTGTGCTTGCCCGGCAAGCATCTGACATCCCCGAAGTTCTTAGGAAGGCAATTGAGAACCACCTTGCTGTCTGCCCTCATGCGAGACCCGTCAAGCATAAGGTCAGGAAGCAAGCCATGATGCAGAAGCGATACTTCCTACGGAACTCAAATACGGGTCACCTCGAGTCTTGGCCTTTGATGAGGAGGACCAAGATGAGCTATGGCATGACGATGCCACGCTCTTTGAGGAAGATCGTTGCCAGGCTGCTTCCCGTGCTGCACGGTACCAGCAAGCTTTGCGCCGCTACCTTAGCCGCAAAGTGAATGCCAAGGACCTTGAGGAAGGCGACCTTGTTCCTCATCGAATTCGATCCATGAAAGGTAAAAAAAAAGTTGACGCCGAAGTGGGAGGGCCCTTACCGGGTAATACGAGTCACTAAGCCCGGCACAGTCCACCTAGAGACCGAACATGGCACTCCAGTCCTCAACTCATGAAATATTGAGCATCTTCGTAAGTTTTACCCGTAAGGCGTGGTTACCGGGCTGCCCAGCAACCTCTTTTGTACAAGTTTGCCGTCAAGGCATGTAATCCTTTGTACAAAGCCGAGCGCAGATCCCGTGCATAATAAATAAAAGTTAAATGTTTCACAACTCTTTGTCAAAGTACATATATATTTATGTGTTGCAGGCAGTCTTCTGTTACATTTTGCCTTGCATAAGGTGATTAATGAACCGTCGAGGTTCCAGCCTCCTCTTTTCTTTTCTTTCTTTTTCTTAAAGGAAGGAAGGATTCCTCGCGTACAAGTTTCCCGGGGGGAGTGACGGTATGGATACCAAAGGACGCGTTCAAGATATCACCCTACGGCAAGAAGTACAGCAAGGAATAAGCTAAGTTGCAAAACTTTGAAATAAATTCTTTGTTGTAGCTGTGACTCTCCTTGAACGATTTTGGCCTTTGCATGAGAAACCTGCACGCTAAGGAACCTTGTCGAGATCAACTGTGCTTTTACTTTGCTTCGAGTTCGCTCAAGAACCTAAGTAGTCGCGTTGTGATTGTCAAGTTTGGCCTTGCCGGTAGCGGCACTTCCGGCAGGCTGCTAAGGACCTATTCCTCAAGCGCTCGCGGCAAGAGTGTGCGCACCGGCAAGTTTCCGGCAAGCGTAGGGTACAAAAAATCATGCAAAGATAGAATGGAATAAGGAGAACAACGCGCATACATCTATCTAAAACACAAGTTATAATACACCAAAGCCAAGTGCAGTTCTGACTTAAGATAAACATGTCATTTGCATGATCTTACACGCGGTAAAGTGAGGTGGCGAGCTTAGTTCGTGACCCCGCCTTCTTTCCTGGGGATTTGGCTAACCCTATCATCAATGGGCGCAACGAGCTCATCGACGGCCTTGGTGTCGGCTCCCTTGGGCAGGCTCACGAAGACCTTGGAGAGGTCAATGTTTGGGTTCTGGTACACCACTTTCCTGAGCATCTTGAAGAGGACATCCTGGCAAAGCTTGCGGGACTCGCTGGCCAGGTATGCAGCTCAAGCCCCATGGTCTTTCTTTAGCGCCTCACCCAGGGCAAGGTGAGCCTGGCACTGGTGGTGTCCCCTTTGATGGTGGAGTAGTGGTATTCCGGCAAGCCTAGGGCGCGTAGGTTGATGGAAATATTCTCCGCGGCGACCACAAGCCGGTCAGTCCAAAGCCTGTAGGCGTCATTGAGCTTGTTGAAGGAAGTTGTGGCACTTGCAAGTTTAGACTTCTCGTCCTGAAGTTCCTTCGTCAAGGACTTTTCATGCTTTTTGGCTTCGTCAAGAGACAGCCCCAAGGTGTTTAGCTTCAGCTCGTGATCTTCAATTGTGTCTTTGGCCTTGGCAAGCTCTTGGTTCTTGGTGGATACCAAAGTTTGCAGCCCCGCCAGGGTGTGGACTGCCTTCTCCGCACCTGCTTTGAGCGCTGAGATCTCTTTGCCATTGGCAGCAAGGTTTGCTTCGAGTGCTTGCACTTTGTTTTCCAGTTCGATCTTGGCGACCTCTGCAGCTTCGGCAGCATCGATGGCCTCCTTGATCTTGCCGGCATGCTCTGCGGCTTGAGCCTCAATAGCCTCTTTGTGCTTCTGCCTTAGTTCCTGGGTTTGTTGGGCAATGAGAGCCTGAATCTCGTTGTCCTTGCCACAAAGCGTAGCAGCAAGCCTGGCCTCACGAGCGGCAAGCTCTTCCTCATAAGTGTCAAGGCCGACCCTGCGCTCATTCAGCTTTGCCTCCTTCGCTGCTATCCTCCGTGCAGCCTCCTCCTGTGCCTTCTCGACATCAGCCTTTTCCAGAATGAACTTCTCCTGGGCCTTGGCAAGCTGAGTTTGACGTTCATAGAGGTCTTGGAGGCATTCCACATACCAAGTCTGCGTTTCTTCCACACGTCTCTTGAAATCATCCTCCGCCTTATTAAGGACGGCCGCCCTAGAGTCCAAGCTATCCGTGCGGTATCGATGGCACGCCTGGAGTTTCCGGAAGTTCTCGCTCATGGCTTTGAGGAGTTGCTGCTCCTTGGTCTCGTTGATGTTGGCAGGCAGCTCGTCAATGACCTCAAGTCCGGCAGCAGTAATGACCTCACCGTCCAAGAACTCTCCTTCCATAGGCACCTCGATGCTTGACGTCCCAGGAAGGTTGACGAACAGATTGTCGCCAACTTTCAAGTATCTGCTTGAGAAGGGTTCTTCAGATGTTGAGGGGTGTTCGTCAGCAACCGCCTTGCCAGCCAAGGTCGCCCTCCTAGCCAAGTTAGCACTTGGCTCTCCTCAGACAGGAATGTCTTCAGTGGCCTCGACATTCTGATTACCACCTTCCTCAGCAGCACCCGTGGTAGCCTCTTCATGAGCAGCCTTGGCGGTCTCTTCATCAGTCATCCTGATGGCCTCATCGGCGGCAATGTTGCTGGCCTCGTTGGCGGCATCCTTCGTGATCTCCTCGATGGTGGAGTCGATGTGCATGTCATCAGATAAAGGTAAATCTGAAAGGATGGGGAGGAGAGGAAATCAAGACTCGGATCAAGTTCAAGAAAACAAAAAAAAATAGAGAGACAAGGTTGAAAGAAAAAGCTACTCGACGGTAGAAGGCATACCAGACTGAGACTGTTGAGGAGGGATAATCTCCTCCCCGGCAACTTCGGTTGTCGTCGCCTGGTTGCCGGCAGCCACGGCTGCCGGCGCTTCATCAGTGAGAACGGCCTCGTCTGTGGAGGTCCTTGCCGGAGAACCGCTTGCCGGGGGAACGGTTGATGGAGACGTCCCAGCTGGATCAGCCTCTGGGCGTTCCTCCTCGTGACGCTCTTCTCCTGCCCCCGTGCCGATGTCAGCAGTGAACATCTCAACACCCACACTCGCCAAAGGAAAGTGAATAGTGGTCTCACGCTGGGGCTGCGCTGAGGGCTGGTCTCCGAGACGTCGTCGTCTGGCGCCATGCTTGTTGCCGGCTCCTCTTCTGATCTAGTCCTCGGCCTCTTGGCCATCCTTTGCGCCAGGGTTTCCCTGTCACTGTCGACCAAGGCAAGGTGAAGCAAGTCAGGTTAACACAGGCAAGAAATCAAGAATTGAATAATGGAAATTGGGGATATATACTCCTCTTCCTCCTCCTCGTTGCTAAGGATGGAGAGATCATACAAGCCTTCGGGCCTGGTGCTGGAGGAAGGCAGTGGGGTAGAAGTCATGGCCCGTTTAGTTGCCACAGGCATAGCAGGACGAGACGACCCGGCCGCTCCGGCAGCCGGCACAGCTGTACTCTTCGTAGAAGTGTGCCGCGTTCGCTATTGTTGAGGGGTTTGGCGTTGAGTCCCTCGTCACCCAGCAACCTCGTCGGTCACCTCCCCACCGGCAACCTCCTCACCCAACGGCGGAGAGTGAACCGGCTCCCCAGAAATGGCTCTCCGGAGGACGCGAGTCCTCCTTGAGCGCCTGCTCCTCAGCAGCCTCTTTACCCTGACCTCCGGCAAGTTGCTCTCGCCTCCCGGCAGACTCCTCCGGCGACTCGTTTGCCAGTCCTTCCTCGTCCCCCTCCTCCACATTGGCTGCCGCAGAGCTAGAGCTGCCGGCGCCCCCAGCCAACTTTGCCTCCGCCGCTCTCCTGGCAATATGCTCCAGCTCCACCTGAGTGGTGTCGCGGTAGAAGTCCATCTCCTCTCGGATGGGCTTCTCCACCAGCGTATCGAACCATCCTCTCACCGCGACTTCGGGTGGTGCTTGCCAACTCCCCTCGACACCTTGGGCATTGCAAAATGGCATCATGGCAATGATAGCATCCTTGGCAGAGTTGTTGCACAGCGGCACCACAGCTGCCGACCAGTTAAACTTGCTGCCAACACGAAAGAGCATGCCGCAGAGAGTCGCGTGCTGCATCACCGTCAGGTTGGTGTGAAGCCCGATGTTCACCCGCATGATGTCGGCCGCATTCCGCTAATCCCAAGCAGGCCTTCCTCTATTTTGAAGAGGGGCAATACGGTGGCGAAGGAAGTTGGCACCCACCATCTCGATGGTGAGGCGGGCGACTCTGAGGTGGAGAATGCGGGTCATGGTGATTTCGAGCTGGGCATCCTTGTCGTCAAAGTGGTCCCAGCCCTCGACGCGCTTCACCTTCTTCGTTCTGGGCTTGCAGAAGTCAGGGAACTTGTCGTCCTTGATCCAGCACCACTCTCCACGCCATTCGCTCCATTCCCGGTTAAACAGCCCAGGGAGATAAGCATCCCCATCCCTGGGAATCCAAGCAATACAGCGGAAAGGGTGTCCGCCTCGATGCGGGGGATGAAATAGTGGCAGAACAGAGCTGCGCTGGGCATTACTCTGACAAAGTTTTTGCAGAAATGCGCGAAAACAGCTAGACAGGTCATGGCGTTCGGTGTGAAATCTAAGAGGTGGAACCTGTACGTGTACATGATCTCACAGAAGAACACAGAGAAAGGAGGGACGAGCCCGCAATAGAAGTAAGCAACGAAGAAGGGGTACTTGTCATTGCTGGGCTGAACGGAGCCGGGAAGAACATGAGGCGTGGAGTGGGCTTTAGTGTCCTTCCCCCACATGATCGCATACCGCTCCGCCAGATCATGCTCCTCCAGCACCGGCTTGAAGATGATGTTGCCCCTCCGCAACGCCGCCCACTCTGTTTCCCCCGCCTCCGCATCTGGATCAGCTGCCTTCCCCGGTTTATTCTGACCCCTCTTAGGCGCCATGGCTGCGCGAGGTGGGCGGATTCAGAAGCCGGCGGGGGGCGCGGTGCGGTGGTGAAAGAAAAAGGTGCTCTGACGCGAGGTTGAAGACGACGGCGAACTGGCTAGATTGGGAAGAGGGGGCGTGTTTTCGTTTTTATGGGGAAGGCGCGAGGGCTGGCTCTTTTTCTTCCTACGTGGCTACGCTTTTCAGGCGCACTACCTCCCGCCGCCGCGTCCCTCCACCTCTCCCATGCCCGCATTTAATGCACATCGTGGGTCAGTGCGGTAAAAGAGAAGATTATGATAGTTATCCTTTGCCATGCGCAACCTGTACACTGTTTGGGCCTAGCCCAACGACGCCTCTCATGCGCGTGTGGCCCAGGCCCAGGGGCTCCTGTCGGTCTACTAAGACATGGGTGCCCTCGTACCCAGACTTGTGCATAGGCAGTTGTAGCCTCCCTGCCGGCGAGGGCTTGATAGAGGATAACTATGACTCAAGACTCAACACCATGACCATGAAGAAGACCTCAAGGCAGGTCATCGAGAAGTACTATTCTAGTACTAAAGATCGACGTTGCCCTTGCTGGGAAGCTCCGCCCCCGCAAGGTGAAGACCAAGACTATGGTTGCCGACAAGCCCCCTACCCGGCAAGCAAGGCCCGGCAAGTTCCGTGCCAGCATGTCGGCGTACGACACCTATGGGATCACGTGGATCCCTTTACGGTTCGGCAAGGGGAAAAGATTTGCACAAAGAGCGGAACCAACGATCAACGCGAGGATCTTTACCCAGGTTCGGGCCGCTGATAAGCATAAAACCCTACTCCTGCTCTTGTTTATTGTGGATGTTCTTGGCTCAAGTACACGGAGCGCTTGTGGTGGGAAAGCAGCTACGCATGCAGAATGGGCCGGAAGGTCCTCTTCCCCTGTAGCTCCACCTTGGGCCTCCTTTTATACGTCCAAGGGGTCACCAACAGTGGCAGACAGCAGTACAAGAGGTGGAAAGTTGCTACAGTGTTACATGATTACCACTGACGGATTAGGACAAACACATTAAATGCCTCCCTTAGGTGTCCCTAACTTTCTAGGGGACGGAAAAAGGACCCGTCCCATCAGCACCGCTTAAGCCCATCCACGGTCGGCACCGTGACACGCAACTAGGAGGACAAGCCCTAAATGACAGGCTAGTCGCTGCGCTAGAGCGGCGGCACTGTGCTGAAGCGGTGGGATATTGCCGGGTGCGAGATCTTGCCGGGCGCGAGGCCTTGCCGGGCCTTCGCGAGCCTTCCCGGCAAGGATCTTGCCGGGAACCCAGCCTTCGGTCTTCTGTCTTCTGATCATTAGCTTGAACGCCTTCTTGATATCTTGTATCCATTTCCAGCCGTCCTCCGGCAGGTCTTGCCGGGTCTTGTCTTGCTAGGAGATCATGCCGCTGGGAAGAAGCTTCTCCCCAATGAGCTCTCGTTCTTGCTTGTTAATATAATGCTTGCCAGATATGGTATTCGCCGGGAAGCTTGACCTTGCCGGGGTTGCCAGGCAACAATCCTGGACGGGAATGACCCATGCTAAGAAGGTTGATGAGACCTTGGTTCTCATTACACCGACAGGAGCCCCCGGGCCCGCCTTCAGCAGAGAACTCAAAGATCTCGATGCTGGAGGTGGGGCCAAATTTGGCGTGGGTCATGACTGCCATGCCCTTTCCTTCTGGAAGTATAGTTGTTTAAGAAAAACAGCCCTTGTCGGAGCGCATGGCTCGACGACAAGGTTGAAAGCCCCCTTGTCGGAGCGGATGGCTCGACGACAAGGTTGACAGCCCTCTTGTCGGAGCGCATGACTCGACGACAAGGTTGAAAGCCCCCTTGTCGGAGCGCATGACTCGACGACAAGTTTGAAAGCCCCCTTGTCGGAGCGCATGACTCGACGACAAGGTTGAAAGCCCCTTTGTCGGAGCGCATGACTCGTGGCTCGACGACAAGGTTGAAAGCCCCCTTGTCGGAGCGTATGGCTCGACGACAAGGTTGAAAGCCCCCTTGTCGGAGCGCATGCCTCGACGACAAGGTTGAAAGCCCCCTTGTCGGAGCGCATGACTCGACGACAAGGTTGAAAGCCCCTTTGTCGGAGCGCATGACTCGTGGCTCGACAACAAGGTTGAAAGCCCCTTTGTCGGAGCGCATGACTCGTGGCTCGACGACAAGGATGAAAGCCCCCTTGTCGGAGCGGATGGCTCAACGACAAGGTTTGCTATTCTTCCACCGAAGAATATTTCTGGAAAAGTTTGCGACTTCAGCAGAGAACTTTGACGTTCTCGTTGCCGGCCTCCGGCAAAGATGTTGTCGGGAAGGCTGCCAAGTAATCGCCCACCTGTATACCTGCAACTCCCAAAGGTTTTCCTCTTTGGTGCAGAAGATCAGGATGGATCAGCGCGCCAGGATGGAGGTCATCGCCAAGCCCACCAGCGCGTCACGAAGACTACTTTATCAGGCGCAGACTGCTTTTAGTCAGGATAGACCTGCGCGCCTGTCCCCCTTTGAATTGCCGCCCTGTGGCCACCCTTTCCCGCTCATATTTTCGGGGAAGAGGACCAAGGCACTACAAAAGGGACAGGGCTGCTTCCATGTAAGGGGATCGACCCATTCTCCCCCTCCTCTCGTGTACCTCGAGCCACAAGCTCTCCATTACAGAGCAATCCAACACCGGCAGGAGTAGGGTATTACACCGCACGGTGGCCCGAACCTGGGTAGCTCGCGCGTCCCCTTCGTGTTCGGTGAGTGCCAGTGTGCCCGTCATGATCCCGCCGTAGTTGCCGTCGTGTCATAGGCTGCCAAGCAAAGTCCCCCAGAGTTCGAATCCTAAGTTCTAGGAGAAGTTTCTTGGACGCAGATCCTAGACTCCGACATTTGGCGCGCCATGTAGGGGGACTTTCTGTCTTCGCGCCTTCAACCTCGACGCCAGCATCGACAAGGATGACGCCGCCGCTCGCCAGGAACGCGCCGCATGCCGAGTCGCCGCCAGGGTCCGCGCGGCACCCGCCGCCCGCGGTGCCCCGGGGCGGCGCCCATGCGCTGCAACCGAGCCTGTTGGGGAGCGCGTGGCCTCCTCCGCCCACCCGTCGGTGAACAAGCGGGTGCACGGCCGCTCCGCCGCCACCTCCTCGCTTGCGCGTCACTGCCCACCCGCTTCGCATGCCGCGCTGCTCATGGCGCAGGAGCTGCTGCTCTACCGTCCCACCAAGGACGGCTACGACGCCTGGCTTGGGCACATCACCGAGCTCATCGACGCCGCGCGCGATGGCCAGGCACCCTCTCGCTCCTTGCCTACTCGGCCATCCCGCGCCGACCGGGCCGAGCGCGACGTGCCTCCTCCGGACCACGACGTGGCCGAGCGTCGCCCCGTAGCACGTGCCCCGGAGCCGTCCCGCTGCTCGGTCGCGCCGGGCAGCGACGGCGATAGCTGCCAGATCGTCCACCGTGCGCCCCCGGACGCGCGTGTGTCCATCGAGAAGGCGCGAGACCACCAGGACCGCGTCCTCCACGACATCGCCATGGCGGGGCGCCAGAACCGTGCGGTCCTCGATGGTGGTGCCGTCACCAATGGGGGCTACCTAGCCCTCGCCCCCGAGCTTCGTCGCGTGGTGTGGCCCGACAAGTTCAAGCGAGAGCTCCCTTAGCGCTACGATGGCAGCGCCAGCCCCACGGAGTTCCTTTTGCTCTACACCATCAGCATCCAGGCCGAGAGGCGGCACGACCGGGTCATGGCGAACTGGTTCCCCATGGCCCTCAAGGACGTTGCGCGCTCATGGCTCATGAACCTCCCCGAGGCGTCCATCTCTTCGTGGGAGGACCTGTGCAAGCAGTTCGTCACCAACTTCAAGGGCACGAGCGACCGTTCCCTCATGCTCAACGACCTGCGGAACGTGCGCCAGTGCCCTGGTGAGCCCCTTCGCAAGTTCATCCAGTGCTTCAGCCAGGTGCGCCACAAGATCCCGAAGGCCTCCGACGCCGCGATTGTCTCTGCCTTAACCAATGGCGTCACGGATGTGAAGATGCGCGAGAAGCTCTCGGTCAGGGACGAGCTTGACTCCGCAGCAGAGTTGTTCGTCCTCGCTGACCGTTGCGCCAAGGCTGAGGAGGGATGCCTCTTCCTCGACAACGACATCAACGCTGAACCTGACACGGCGAAACCCAAGGGTAAGGACACCAAGCGCAAGGGCCCTGCTGTGCTCGCCGCGGAGCCGGACTACAAGCGCGGCCAAGAAGGATGATCGTCCTTTCTGCGCCTACCACAACATGAACTCCCACAGCACAGAGGACTGCCACGAGCTCAAGCTACTTCATGAGGGCCGCACCGAGCGCCGCGGCAGCCGCAAGGAGCGCGGCAAGGGCCGCGGCGGTGGCAGCGGAGGTGGCCGCTGGGGCGACAACCACCACAACGGCGCCGGCGACAACAACCGTCAGGGCTGGCAGAACCAGCCACGGCAGGCTGACCCTCAGGCCAACGCCGCCCCAATACGCGCCAACGACTCCCCTCCCGCTGAGAACGCTGGGGGCTACCAAGAGCACCGCAGGGTGGCCTGCATCCTCGGCGGGGCCGAGGCCCCTCCATCCAACCGCTACTTCAAGCAGTTCTCTCGGGAGGTGAACGCGGCCTTCCCGGCGCTCGAATCCGCCAGCCGCCTCAAGTGGTCTGAGTTCCCCATCGCCTTTGACG
Organism: Elymus sibiricus; assembly: GCA_039707655.1. Lineage (NCBI taxonomy): Eukaryota > Viridiplantae > Streptophyta > Magnoliopsida > Poales > Poaceae > Elymus > Elymus sibiricus. Next base: position 206,411,879 of record CM077668.1, read on the forward strand.
CCAGCGACCACCCCAAGTCCACGAAGGCCGTGGGCGCCGTCCCCCTGCTGAGCACCCCCACCATCAGCAATGTCACGGTCACCAAGACCCTCATCGATGGAGGCGCCGGCCTCAACGTGATCTCCATCGAGACCTTCGAGATGCTCCAAGTGCCCTACGATCGCCTGATGCCCACCAGGCCCTTCTCGGGCGTCACCGACGGCTCCACTGTCCCCCTGGGGCAGGTGCGCCTTCCCGTCACCTTCGGCACCCTCAAGAACTACCATACGGAGTTCATCGTGTTCGATGTGGCTCACATTGGCCTACCTTACAACGCCATCTTGGGCTACCCGGCGCTCACCAAGTTCATGGCCGCGACCCACCACGCCTACGGCCTCGTCAAAATGCCCGGCTGTAGCGGTACCCTCACCGTCCGCTGCGACGAGAAGGATGTGCTGCACACCCTCGAGCACGCCTACAATACTGCCTCCGTCGCGTACCCGGCCGATGAGGACGTGCCTGGAATGGCTAAGGAGACGCCCATGAAGAAGAAGCCCCTACTCTCTCAGGAGCGGGTCGAGTCCAAGAAGGCGTCGTTGGATGGGGGCGAATCAGGCCCCTACCTCACCGTCAGCGGTGGGCCCTCCCCCAAATAGGAAGGCGCGCTCGTCACCTTCCTCCGGGCATGCCCTGATGCGTTGGCTTGGACAGCATCAGGCGAGCCTAGCCTACCGAGGGAGGTGATCGAGCACCACTCAGCCGCGTGCCAGAGCGCGTGGCCCATCAAGCAGAAGGAACAGCGTCAGGCGCCCGAGAAGCAGGAGGTCAACAAGCCCCAAGACGCTAGAATCGCACATGAAGCCCCCCACCCCAAGTGGATCGCCAGCATCACCCCCATCGCCAGGCCGCGCGATAGCATGTGCATGTGCATCGACTTCATCGCCCTCAACAAGGCCTGCCCTGCAGGGCCCTTCCCTGCTCCGCGCATCGCCGCAGGCTCGCCCTGGCTCATGCGTATGCCGTTCGGCCTGGAGGGTGCCGTAGTCACCTTCGCGAGGCTGATGCGCATGAGCCTGGAGTCCCACATCGCTAGGAATATGGAGGTGGTTAACACTCGCCCACCGGCCCACCGCGTCCCCACTCGTGACGGAGGCGGGTGTTCCGGTACCAAACACATGGAATGCCCACCATCACCGTAAGTTTTATCCGTGCCCCACGGATACGAGCGACATGGAGCTGTACACGCTCTGGGGCTCTCTCCACCCACGCTGCCTTCGGCATGTGAGAGCTCCTTCCCACTCTCGTGGAAGCCCCATGCTCAGCGCTGGCGGATGCCCCATGCTCCGCGCTAGCGGCCTACTTGAGGGGCCCTCGGCCGTCACATCCTCAAGCTGACCCGTGTCGAACACGGCAGCATGTATCTTTCTGTTATGTAATGAACCTGCTTCATGCATCAGTAAAGCATATTTCCTCGAAAACACTGTGTGCTTGTAGCCGCGGGGCGCGCGCTCATGATCTCACCCGCGCCTGTCACGCGAGCGGGGGCTGGGCACGGTGTCTGTGCTTGGGTCAGTCCCAGCAGCACTGAAAAACCCAAGCGACTGAGCTCTGGCTCGCGGGCCTGCTCCCGTGCACGTCACCTCACCAGGTCCATGGTGCTCTTGTCTCCTCGCGTAACACCCACAGGCGACCTCATGAGCGCGCCCTGCTGCACTACTTGCGAACACTTGGCAGTTTCCCTGGTGCAGGATATTGAAGGCCTCAGGAGCCCCCCAGGAGGCCTCGCGAGCGGGGCCCTATGGGCGGAAAGCCTCACGAGGGATCGCGCCTCAGGAGCCGCCCCCTGCAAAGGACTCACCCCAAGCTACACGGCTCGAAGGAGCTAAGTCTAAAGCACCCCTCGGGTCTTTTCCCTCTCGTTTCTCTCTCGTGGCATCCTGATTTCCTTGGCACGAGCCGCCTGCGCGTCAAAGGTGGGACTCTGAGCATCACGCCTCAAGGACTCCTACCAGCCCTAAGAGCCCTACACCCTCTGGCCTTGCCGAGCACACGCCCTGGGCATACCAGTGACGGTTCTAGCTTGCCTCGGGGGCTGGGTCCCAGCGACACAGGGCACAAAGGCAATGTAAAAGGGAAATAAGGGCCTCGGGAGGAAAACAAAAACACACAGATCATTAAGTACTTGACAACAAAAGTGCCGTACAAATGTCTTCACGCCCCCTCGGGGCTGCATCTACTCTGTTATAGGAAGGTGAGCGCAGGGCCTCAGGCAGCAGAGCCACCGTCGGTGTCGTCAACTACTGGATTGCCGGTATCGCCGGACCCTTCCCCGACAGGCGCGAACCGCTCCAGCAGGCTCGCCACATGGTCCTCCACCGCCCTCGCAAGCTTGCCTTGGAGCTCCTCGGGGACCAGAGATAGCACCTGATCGAAGTTGAAGCTACCATCGACGCGCAGCAGGTTGCTGAAGACGTGGGTCAACGCCTGGCGCAGAAGGTCGCGGCACTCAGCGTCGTGGATCTCGTCCCACCGGGTGGAGCTCGCCTCCAGCCGCTCCATGAGCCTTTTGAAGAAGGCCAGGTAGCTGGCGTCGTCAGTCTCCAGGGGATCCTCCACCCCCTCGACCGAGAAAGCGGCCACGGCGCTGCGAGCGCGCCCCATAAGCTCGCGGAACATTTTGGAGCGTTGGAGCTGCTCACCGCGCCCTCGGGCTGCCTCATCGCGTACCCACTGCGCCTCATCACTAAGCTCGCTCACCTGAGCCTGGAGGTCTTCCAGCTCACGGCGGGTCGTGGCATGGAGCTCCGCCGCACTCCGCCTCTCGGCCTTCGACGCCGCGAGCTGCCTCTTCAGCTTGGCGATTTTGGCGTCGAGCTCGCCGCGCCTCTTCGTGAAGCGGTCCTCCTGCTTCTTCAAGTTGTTGGAGTAGGTGTCGGCTAGGGCCTTGGTCTTCCGCGCAACCTCTTCCTGGCCCCGCCACTCGATCTCGGCCCTGTACCTCACAGCTTTTTCTTCAAGCATGGTGTTGGCTTTCGCGAGGCGTTCCTGGTAGGTGGCCTCGCCGGTCGTCACGATACGGTCCAGATTCTCCAAGCTCTCTCGCTCCCTCTCCTGCTCGATGGTGGTCCGCAGGAGTTCGCGCTCCCGGATCTCCATGTCCATCTCCAGGACTTCCGCCATGCTCTCACACCGGGTGACCGCCTCCTCGCGGGAGGCAAGCCGGGCCCTAGCTCTAGGCGAAGGTTCTCCTCCTCGGCCACGAGCTCGGCCTCTAGGGAGCTGAGGGCCGACCGGGCGTGGCAGACAGTCCCGACCCACGATAGGATGCTGTGGCTCACCAGGGCCAAGGTCCTGGGCATGCCCGGCCCTTCCATCTCCACCCCCCGTGGCTCTGGGGGCTCGGGTGCTGCTGCGTCATCGGATCCGCCCAGGCCCCCGCCTGAGGGGGCCTCATTCCCCTCCAGGTGGCCAGGGTCCTCCTCGACCTCCGCCTCGGCTTTCGCCCCTGCCGGCCGCTCGGCCATACGGGAAGGGCTGGGCACGGCCGCCTCCGGCTCGTGGCGCCCTAGTGATCGCTCGAGGCTTGCGGTGGCCCGCCGCGTCGGCGCCTACCTCCCCCTCGCGGTGGGCCTCTTCCGGAGGCACCTTTTCTCCGGCAGGGGGAAGGCCTCCTCGGGAGGCTGGGCAGATTCCGTAGACCCCTCCTCCATGACTCTGGCACGCTTCGCGGGGCTCGTTGGGGGCACCGGTGCGCCAACCGCCCCCAACTCCCGCTGAGCCCCGGCCGGCTCGCCGGCATCCTCGTCCCGGGTACCCTCCTTTTTATTCTTCTGCGGGGAGCCCCTCCTGCATAACTAGGGATCTGGCTGAGCCATGCAAGAAGAGGCGGTGGGCGCAAGGAATGCGCGGGGCAAGGGGACTTACTCGTCTCTGGGGACCCATCGCCGCTTCCTTAGCTTCCCTCCCGGGCGGCTGCCGCTTACGCCCCCTCGAGACTCACTGGGGCCCCCTCCCGAGGCCCCGCCACGAGGCCCGCCTAGGCCCCCTCCCATGGCTTCGGCGGGTGGGATTGCCCCACCAGGCGAAGGGCTTTCCGTGCCAAGGGTTTCCTCCATCGGGGGCGCAGACCGCAGGGGCTCGACTCGGGACCCCCCGGCGTCGCTGTCGCCGCCGCTGCAGGCTCCTGCCATCGACGGGCGGCGAGTCGGCGCGGAGGCCGCCACCTCGCTCTAGGCGTCGGCTGTGGCCACCACCCTGGTGTCGTCTTCGCCTCCGGGAAGCGGCAGCACCTGGATCGGATTGTCGCGGGGTCCCACATGACCCGAGGGCACCAGCCCCCATTGATCGAACAGTGGCATGCTGGCCCACGCGTCCTTCCGGTTTCCGAAGCAGTAAATTGGAGCCGCGCTTGGCGGCGGTAACGGTGTCCCCACGGCAAGGAGAACGCTCACCAGCCCCTCCACCACCTCCGGGGCAAGGCGATCGGAGCTCAGTCCCATGGGGTCCCCCAGGCCTGAGTGGGTCCACACTGGGTGAGGGCACCTCTGGAGGGGAGCAATGCGCTTGCGCACGAACTCCTTGATGACCATGCTCGCGGTGAGCCCGCCGGCTTGGAGTACTTGCATCCTCGCCATGACTGGCCCCAGTGCAGCCTCGGTCAGCTCGGCGGGCCCCCACCTGGAGCTCGGCATCGCTGGCGCCTCCGGGATTTCGAGTAAGGGGCTGTACTGGCGCGCGTCCATGTAGACCCAGCGCTCCCTGAAGCCTTCCACCTCCTCGGGGATCCGCAAGTCGATGATGTGCATGTGCATGCCCGCGACCATTTGGAATGACATGCAGCCCGAGCACTGGTCCGCCTCGGTCAGTCGGAGGCGGAAGAATTTCCGGAGGAAGGCCACGGATGGCATCACCCCCAGAAAGGCCTCATAGAGGTAGGCGAAGACGAAGAGAAGGAGGACCGAGCTCAGGTGCAGGTGCAGCGCATGGACCTGGTAGTGGCTGAGTACGGCGTCGAAGAAGTCGGAGAAAGGGGGCACCAGCCTGGCGAAGACGGAGTGGAGGAAGAATGGGAAGGTCGTACCCCCTCGCTGAGCCGTGGGGCGCGACACTGGCCAGATCGTCGTCACCCCGTTCCCGTTGTGGGCGCTGGCCGTCATCGGCCGCACCTTGTCCAGGCCCTCCTCGTTGAGGATCACGGATTTCAGTAGCGCGGGCCCCGGCCCCGGCGGGGCCGACGACCCCAACTCAACGGTTTTCTTCTTCCCTTTCCTGCCAGGCGCCATGGCGGCGAAGAGATTGGAGCTTGGGGGAGGAGTAACAGAGGAGCTGCTCACGCGAGACGAAGGGCGAGATGGGGACGAAGAGCAATGACGTGCCTGCGCCCCGCGCGGGCAGGCTTTATCGCCAAGACGGCGGTTACCGAGGCGTCGTGGGGAATGGGGGCATCTCACCCCCGCACAAGCCACCACGCGTCACTTCTGGGCCTGGCAGCTCGGTGGGCCCCACGGTGTTTCATCCCAAACGGGCGGAACATGCGCGTCGCGGGCCCGAGGGCTACTGTCAGCCGGGTGGGAACCAGGGCACCATGACCCGTCTGCTTCTGGCCCTGGAGATGATGCGTGGGCTGGGCCCGGCAGGGTGGCCCTGCCTCGGCCGCTCCGGCGGAAGCCGCCTCGCGAGGGGCAAGCCTCGCGAGGCCCCTCGCCGCCAGGCCAGATCCTGCCGAGGCCACCAAGCACCAGGTTGCCTCGCGAGGCGCCCCTCGCGAGGCCTCCTCACGAAGCAGATCGTTCGGTGCCAGCCGCGGGGCACCACGCCCAGCACATGGGTGACGACCCGCTGTCAGGATAAGGACAGCGGGGCGTGACCGAGCCCAGCTTCCATTCTGGTGATAAGGGAGCAGTGGCATCTGCCTCCCCCAAAGCAAGTCCCAAAGGTTTTCCTCTTTGGTGATAGAAGATCAGGACGGATCAGCGTGCTAGGACGGAGGTCATCGCCAAGCCCACCAGTGCGTCACGAAGACTACTTTATTAGGCGGAGACCGCCTTTAGTCAGGATAGACCTGCGCGCCTGTCCCCCTTTGAATTGCCGCCCTGTGGCCACCCTTTCCCGCTCATATTTTTGGGGAAGAGGACCAAGGCACTACAAAAGGGACATGGCTGCTTCCATGTAAGGGGATCGACCCATTCTCCCCCTCCTCTCGTGTACCTCAAGCCACAAGCTCTCCATTATAGAGCAATCCAACACAGGCAGGAGTAGGGTATTACATCGCACGGTGGCCCGAACCTGGGTAGCTCGCGTGTCCCCTTCGTGTCTGGCAAGTGCCAGTGTGCCCGTCGTGATCCCGCCGTAGTTGCCGTCGTGTCATAGGTTGCCAAGCAAAGTCCCCCAGAGTTCGAATCCTAAGTTCTTGGAGAAGTTTCTTCAACGCAGATCCTAGACTCCGAAGAAAAAGTACAAATATGTATAGAGCTAATCGTCGCTCTGGGCTCGATCTCCGGTAGCTCCTGTTCATGTAGTCCTCTGACTTGCAGCGCCGGTGTGCGTAGACGTGGTTGGAGTAAAGATGAGTGCATCTGCGAAGATCTCTGCTGAAGTCTGTGGAGCTGGAGGTGTAGACACTGGAGGAACAGAAGGTGTGACTGTGGGAGTAGCAGCAGGAGAAGAGACAGTGGCTCTGGAAGTGACTGGCACATCTACTGATCTGGGCATCCTCTGGAACTGAGCAGTCATAGGAAGACCTGTGCCCTGATGCTCCTCATCATCCCTGCTGGTGCCCTTCCTAACTTCATCCACTTGTGACTTCAACGTCTCAACAACTGTCTGGATCTCTGTGACCTCAATGTCTGGATCATAAAACTTTGTCTCAATGATAGTCTCAAGGCTCTTCTGGTTTGCAACCATGTCAGCCAAACTCTTCTCAATTCTCTGAGTGGCTTGAAGAAGATGTTGTATCTGATCCTTGGTTTTCAGCATTGGGGCAGGTGGAGCACTAGGCCCTGAAGTTCTTGCAGCTTCTGCACTAGCCTGTGCTTCGGCTGAGGTAGGATAAGATGCATCCATAGTAACTGTGTCGTCCTCGAACTCAGGTCTAAGTGGCAAATGCTCACCATCAAGCTGAAAAGACTTGTTTGCACCCTTTGAATTGATGAGCAACTGAATATGAGGGGCAAATCCACAAGACCTCTTCTGATCTGCAGCAGTCCTCTTGATAGTTTCTACAATGAGATCCATCACTTTGATCTTCTCATGTTGGTCTATGTGATGCAGCATGTTGATTGAATGACCACGTAACATCCTGTCATCTCCTGACTTGGGCATCAAAGTATGCCTCATGATGGTGTTGGAGGTAGCAAGTCCTGCCAACAAGTAATATACTGAGCCAAGCTTGTGTGACTCCTTGTCCTTCTCTGGAATTTCAGTATACAAGTTTGCCATAGAGTTGTGATCCATCTTGGACTTTGCATACACATCTATGTCATTTGCTTCAGCTTCTGGCACACCTAGCAATGTGGCTCACTCAAGTACACTAGATTGGTACCTGACTCCTTCTGACATCTAGACTGTCCTCCCATTGGGGTAGAAGTGAGCTGTAGAGTAGAACTGCATAATCATCTCATCATTCCAGTTGGTCAGCTTCTTCCCAATGAACTCATCAAGATCAATGGATCTGAAATCCTCATGAACATGGGGGAAGTGATCCTCATTAGCATCAATATACTTCCAGTCCACCCACTTCATATCACTGACAATAGGCTTCTTGTCAAGCAAGACTGTCTCATAGAAATCCTGCTGCTCTTTGGTGTGAAATCTGTAGTCCACAACAGTCTTCCTTCTGATGGAGTAAGGGTCTGATTCCCTCCATTTTCTGAGACCTACATCCTTCCTCTTCTTCATGTTCTCAGCAACTAGGTGAGCATCATTATGTTCAGGCAACTTGGGCCTTAGCTTCATGAGCACTAGGGCTTCTTCATCTTCCTCTGCTTCTCTCTCAGGCACTGGGGCCTGGTTCTTCTCACTGGCAGGAACATCTCTGGTGGTTCTCTTTTGTTTTGCAGCTGCAGGCATGGCCTTAGAAGGGGCGGCTGTTTTGACAGCATCTCCCATAAGCTTCTATTGCTTGGGAGGAGGTGGATTTTCAGCTTGCTCTTCCTCATCTGTTGCATCATCCCTTCTCATGGATGTAGGCCTGAAAATTACATGAGCTGTTTGCTTCCTTTCTCTCTTCTTGCCTGCTGTCTTAGGCTTTGACTGTATAGGGGCTTGTTGAGATCCTTCTGGATTCTCTGAAGTGATGCTTCTCTTGGCAGCTGTGGAGGCAGGAATTTTTCTTGTAGTACCTCTCTCTTTCTTTGTGCCATACTCTTTGGCAACAACAGCTGGTTTCTTCTTCTTCTTTAAGATTGCTTCCTCAGCAGCAAAATCCTCATCCTTATCATCTGAATTCTTCTTCTTCCTTGTCCTAGTGGCTACCTTTGGCAAATCTGGTGAGCTTCTTCCTCCCTCATAGAAACTTTCTTCAGGACTTGACCCTGCACTCAGCTCTGCGTCCTGCTCTGACCTGTTCTGGCTATCACTAGCATCAGACATCTTGACACCTGCACCTGTGAAGTAGATGGGGTAGAGTGGAGTAGATGAGCATCACAAAAACACAGCATTTTGACAAACTTTTGAGTAAAAACTTCAGTTTTAGGTTTTCAGAGAGATGATTTCGAAAAGCTCGAGTAGGTAATCTCGGTAGTACCGAAGCTGTAACAGAGAGTTTGCCACACAGTCTCGGTCTGACCGAGATGTGTTTCGGTCTCTCCGATAAGCTAGGGTTCTACAGAAACCTTAGACTTGGATCGACCAATCTGTATCCCTCAGTGACACCGAGATGTATAGCATGCAATGGCCTAAGGCCGTATTGGTGAGTCCAATTCTTCCTATTCGGTCTGTCCGAGTTGATCTCTGAGCAACCCTAACCCTAAAATTTTGCTCAAATCTATCTCTACGGAATTTGCTGGAATAGAAATCTCAATCCATGTGAACATTGCAGGCGTAACAACTCTAGTGCATAGAATCAGAAATTTGAAGCACTAGAGGATCGAATCTCACCCTAACTTGGTAGAGATCCTCTACGGTGGCAACGGCAAAGGAGAATGCCGTTGACGGCGACGGAATCCAGCGGCGAGGGCGCGCTGGAGTCGAAGGCGACGATCCGGAGACCTGGGCGACGGCAGCAATGGGCTGCGGGAACGTGACGATTGAAGAAATTTTCAACGTACGGGCCGCGGACATATATATACCCATGTGCTGTCGGTGAGACCGAGCGAAACCAATTGGTGGCACCGAAGTGAATAACTGTTATGAGCACATCGTTTCGGTGATGCCGAGAGTTTTAAATCGGTCTCTCCAAGATTGAAAATCAGATCAGTCCAAGTGTTTTCGGTGAGACCAGATGCTTGTGAGTTGGTCTGTCCGAAAGGCACTTAGAAGGTATTGGAGGTCAGCCCTAAGCGGATCGGTGGCTCCGAGTGCTCCTCACCCGGAGGGTCCGAGAGAGACTTGTTCAAGTTTTTGTGATATAGCAAGAAAGAATTTAGACAAGTTGAGATGGATAGCTAGAGAGGGTCCTTAGGCATTCTTGTACATCCACTTGGCCAAATAAAACCAAATCAATCAAACTACAAATGGATGTTCTCGAATGAGAAATATGCATAGCAACATGCTCACACTATAAGATAGCAAATGAAATATGTGTCAAACATGCGCAACCAATTCTAGCAACTATCAAGCAATGGGCGATGACATAGTCATCTATATATGAGTATATTCACTTAGGAGCCAAATGAGAACATTTGATCATAGGTCATACTCATCGTTTAAGCACAAGTGGGGTTACCACTTTTACATAAAGCATTAATGTGTTCACACCATTAGAGTTGCTTTGACTCAAGTCTTAGAGTAAAGCTCCCCCTAGATGTGATATCCCCCCAAGGAGGGATGAACTAACCTTGAGTTTTGTCGATGTTGACTTCATGTAGATGTTGTAGATGTGTATGCTCAATGTTGATGTAGACCATCAAGAGTTGGGAGCAATCCTTGGAGTTTTGCACTTTCAATACCTACATGGGTTAGTCCCACACAAGGAACATACAAGGATATCCATAGACATAGAGTGAAATGCACACATGATGATGTCCATGAATGCATTGAAAACCTTGTCCCTTGCCTTACCAACAAGAGGGTTTGTGACTCCATGAACTAGTGCAAGATGTTGAAGTTGGTTGCACAAGTTCTTGCCATAAATGAATGTGAGTGAAGTTTGTTGGCGGAGTCACACTTAAGAACTCTCTAGTTCTTCTTCTTTGGGACCCGCATCAACTTGATGGGAATCCTTGGAGTTGTAGTAGCACTTGATGAAGTAGAACTTGATGAAGCCTTTGGAACCCATTTGACCAAAGCTTGAGGTGGTCCTTCAAATGAGTCAATCTCTTCTTGAAGCTTGTCCTTGCCTTTTAGCTTATGGTCTTGAGGTGGAAGATCATCTTGAGCTTGTGTCCCCTTGAAAGAAGTAGGATCATACTTCTCTTATTGAGGAACAAACTTCGTCTTGGGATATTGATCTTCCTCCCACTCAACTCCATTGGCATTGAACTTTCGTTCAAAACCAATACCTTGGTTCTTCCGGTGCCTTCCTTGCTTGCGCACAATTCCCTCAAATTGCTTACTTCCGGCAAGACTTTTGTAGACACCCTTTCTATAATTCCTTTCAATAAACCATTTTCTTGCTCAAGTGTAACTTGGCTAAGAGAATCATTAGTGGAATCAATAGAACTACTAGAAGCAACAACATTGGATTTAGCATTGTTATTGTTACTGCAGAGGTAGAAATCTTTTTACCCTTGTTACTAGTTTGCTTAGATTTAACTTGTGGCATAAAGGTAGACAAGAGTAAACGTTTGGCAATATATGAAGAACTCTTCTTTCGTAGATCATCATTGATAGCTTTAAGAAACTCATGCTCTTGCTCTAAATTTAGCTTCTCGAAGCGTAGCTTCTCATGAGATCTTAGAAGCTCTCTATGATCCTCTTGAGTTGTTTCATGAGCTAACTTAAGAGTGTTTATTCTTTAGTTAGATGCTCAATCTCCTTCATAGCATTTTCATTCGTTTCCTCTTGACTATGATTACTAGAATTTTCATTATAGCTCACATTACTAGCCTTATCAACAAGTAAATCATCATCACCAAGCAAATCATCCTCATCACTATTAAAGTCAAAGTATTCAGGGTGTGATACCTTGGGGCCTTTTGCCATGAAGCATCTTCCAATTCCTTCATTTGGTGAATCAAATAGATCATAGGAGTTGGAGGATACAAGAGCAAGTCTGGCAACACCTTCATCTTAACTATAGTCAGAGTCAGAGTGATAGCTTCTCTCGGAGTGGTTGTTGGAGTCGGAGCCGGAAATCCATTCACCAACATGAGCTTGATGTCTTCTTCTAGTGTAGCTCTTGGGTGGCTTGTCCTTCCTTTCCAAATCTTTGCTCCTTTGAGAAGACCTTTGTTCCTAACGATCATCCCTACTCCTTCTCTCCTTGTGAGGTGATTCATCTCTTCTATGTCTTCCTCTCGGTGATTTGTCTCTTTTCTTGTGAGGTGCCGTACACTAATTGGAATAGTGTCCGAGTCTTCCACAATTATAGCAATTTCGGTCATGACTTGATGATCTTTTCTCATAATGTCTTGAGCTTGAGCTTCTTTCTTTCCCTTTGTTGTTGTAAAACTTGTTGAACCTTTTCACCATTAGGCTTATCTCTTCATTGGATACTAGCTTGTCGCTTGAAGTTGTGGGAGCATCGGTTGAGGCTTTGTAAGCACCACTTGATTTGTTGTGTAGCTCCTCTTTGTCCTTGAGTGACATCTCATGAGCAACAATCCTTCCAATGACTTTCGTGGGCTTGAGATCTTTATAATTGGGCATCATATGGATCAAGGTGCAAACGGTATCATATTTTCCATCCAAAGCTCTAAGGATCTTCTTGATGATGAATTTGTCGGTCATCTCTTCACTTCCTAAGCCGGCAATCTCATTTGTGATGAGAGCAAGCCTAGAGTACATTTCAACGACTCCTTCACCATCCTTCATCTTGAACTTGTCAAGTTGACTTTGAAGCACATCCAACTTGAATTCCTTGACGGACTCGGTACCCTCGTGCATATCAACCAAAGTATCCCAAATTTCCTTTGCATTCTCGAGGCGGCTGATCTTGTTGAACTCCTCGGGTCACAAACCGTTGAAGAGAATGTCACAAGCTTGAGCATTGTATTGCCACATCTTCAATTCTTCCGCGGTTGCTTCACGATCCGGTTCCTTACCATCTTCAAAGAATTCACCTTGCAAGACAACACGAACAACAGCCCAAACGGCGGGGTTATGACCAAGAATATGCATTTTCATCTTATGCTTCCAACTAGCAAAGTTTGTACCATGGAAATATGGACCTCTACGGTGATAGTTACCCTCACTAGATGCCATACTCTCCTAGGTTGTGAAACCAATGCAATGGAGACCTATTCTCTGATACGACTTGTAGGATTGAAAGTATGTCTAGGGGGGTGATTAGACTACTTGACCAAATAAAAATCTATCCTTTTCCCAATTTTAGTTGTGGGCAGATTTTAGCAAGTACACCAAGTCAAGTAACACCCTACACATGCAATTCTAAGAGTGTAGCAACGGAAAGTAAAACATTACACATGTAAGTAAAGGAGGGGATTGGAGATTTCAAACGCAATGAAGACATGATGATTTTTGGCGTGGTTCCGATAGGTGGTGCTATCGTACGTCCATGTTGATGGAGGCTTCAACCCACAGAGGGTAACGGTTGCGCGAGTCCACGGAGGGCTCCACCCACGAAGGGTCCACGAAGAAGCAACCTTGCCTATTCCACCATGGCTTCTGTCCAGGAAGGACTAGCCTCACTCGGGGTAGATCTTCACGAAGTAGGCGATCTCCTTGCCCTTACAAACTCGTTGTTTCAACTCCACATGATCTTGGAGGCTCCCAAGTGACACCTAACCAATCTAGGAGACACCACTCTCCAAAAGGTAATAAATGGTGTGTCGATGATGAATTCCTTGCTCTTGTGCTTCAAATGATTGTCTCCCCAACACTCAAACAGTTCCTCACAGATTTGGATTTGGTGGAAGAAGGATTTGAGTGGAAAGCAACTTGGGAAAGGCTAGAAATCAAGGTTCAAATGGTTGGATTGGAATATCATGATCTCAACACATGATTAGGTGGTTCTCTCTCAGAAATTGTATGGTGGAAGTGTAGGCACGTTCTGATGGCTCTCTTACTTGGTAAGAGGGTGGTGGAGGGGTATATATAGCCTTCACCTAAAATCCAACCATTACAAGTCTTAGACCCAACTCGGTGACACCGACATGAAAATCCCGGTAAGACCGGCTAGTGTAAAAGACATGAACGGTAGGCTTTTCGGTGGGACCGATGAAAACATCTCGGTGAGACCGAAGTGCAATGGCTAGGGGAAGACTAGGTTTTGGTGAGACCGAAAATTTCATCCCGGAAATTCTGAAGTGAAGTAACAACATTACAACAAGTTGGTCAAGCCGTCTCGGTGGGACCGAGAACCATTTCGGTTGCACCGATCTGTTAGGGTTTGCCATGTGGCATAGTGGATAGCAATCCCGGTGGGTCCGGATAAGAATGTTTCGGTGGGGCCGAGATCAACTTTTAGGATTTTGGATAGGAATGGAGTGGAGAAGTATTTGAGAGTTTTGGAGCAATGTCACTAAGCATTTGAGCAAATGAGTCATAATGAAAACCTCATCCCCTTTTAATAGTATTGGCTTTCCTATGGACTCAATGTGATCTTGGATCACTTAACCAAAAATGTAGAGTCTTGAAGCTTTGCCAATCTTTGTCCTTAGCATTTTGAGGGTCCACATCCATTAATCCTTGCCATACCAATCATTTATCTTTTCTGAAATTTACTAGCAATAAGAATTAGATCAATGATGTATATGTTGTTATTGATTACCAAAACCACCCGAGGATTAGTTGCACTTTCAATGAGCCACGAGGACTCGGCAATCCCATAACCATGGGTATCAAGACTAGCAAAGCTTAATGGGTATGAAATGGTTAAGTGGTGAGGTTGCACCAAGCACTAAGCATTGTATGGTGGCTAACTTACGAGTACAAGAATAAGAGGAGTAAACTAGGCGTAATGATCGCAATCTAGTATGATCAAGAAGTGATCCTGAACACCTACTTACGAGTCAAACATAACCCCACCGTGTTCTCTTCCCGAACTCCCTCGAAAAGAGACGGTCACAGTTAAGCACGCGGTTGGTGTATTTTAATTAAATTTAGTGTCAAGTTCTCTACAACCGGAGGTTATAAATTTCCAAGTCACCACATAACCGCGGGCACGGCTTTCCGAAAGATTTAACCCTGTAGGGGTGTCCCAACTTGTCCATCACAAACTATCACAAGCCGCGGTGGAAAGACCTCAACCTCAGGATAGCCCGATCAACCTCGAGTCAGCCCGAAGTATCCTCGGAATCCCGGTGCACAAGACATTTCAACAATGGTGAAACAAAACCAGCAAAACCGCCCGGTGTGTCGACGATCCCGATAGGAGCTGCACGTATCTCGTTCTCAGGACACGACCGGATGAGCGCAACGTACAACGACTGAGACCCGAGTTGCCCCGGGGGAAGCCGCACACGACTCCAGTTTGGACCAACACCATAAGCACTGGCCCACCTGTATTATGTTGAATTAAGAATCCATGGGGACGCGACCCCCTATGCTAATTAATTAATTATTAGTATTATTATGTTGGCAAATTTTAAAACAAAAGTTGTGTCTTGCTGGAAGAGTTTCATTCAAAGCGAACTGTCAAGGGGGCCCCATATACCCCGAACATGTTAGGAAAGCTCATCAAGGAACATAACACCGGTATTACGGAAACTAGGGCGGCATGAGTGGAACAAAACACCAGGCAAAAGGCTGAGCCTTCCACACACAACCAAGTATATAGATGCATTAATTAAATAGAGAGATATTGTGATATCCCATGATATCCATGTCCCAACATGGAACAACCTGCAATTGCACTTGCAACTAGCAACGCTATAAGAGGGGCTGAGCAAAGCGGTAACATGGCCAAACAACGGTTTGCTGGGATGGTGGAAGGTTAGAGGCTTATCATGGCATTTGGGAGGCTGACAAACAAGTGGTAGGTAGCAAGACATAGTGATAGCATCGAGGCAACTAGCAAGCAAAGAAAGTAGTGATATCCAATTTAATAGTCATCTTGCCTGGAATCCCGCTAGGAATAAGACCGAATCCATGAAGTAGTCGAACAGGCATAGTCGAACAAATCCTCACTCCGAAACATAACCGGAACTATCGAGAAGAAGCACAACCGGAAAGAAGCAAACAACATGGTAAACACACAAGCATAACCATGGCATGATGCACAACCAAGTATGATGCATGACAAGTTTAAGAATGCATGGCATCACAAAGTGCAACAATCAAATACTACACATTAAGTGAAGCTCAATATGCAATGAGTTGCATATTGATGAAACTCCACAAACAATTATTTAGTTCACTCCTGTTTATGTACTCAACAAGATTAAATGTTTTTAAACATGGCAAGAGGTGAAGCATAATTAAACTACCTATCTGCAATTTAAATGAGGCCGGAAACAACAAATAACAATTCCGGAAATTCCTCATATGTAAATTTCTAATTTGGCACTGTTCTTCCCTAAACACCATTTTAATGTTGTTAAACATGCAAAGTAAGTGCACCATGTTAATCTACACATTTTTCTAGACCATTTGCATATATAGTTCATATAATTCAGAGCTACGGTTAATTAGTTATGCAATAAACCATTTTAGGATGTTATTTATGCAAATTAATGCAAATAGCAATTTAAAAAAAAATTAGCATGGTTGAAATTTGCATATTGTGAAACTCCTTGAAATTCTAAGCAATGTACATATCAAGTTTGTTTAATTTGGATGCATGGTTATTTATTTATGGGCATTTCAAAACAGTGGCAGTTCTGTAAATATGCAGTTTTGAAAATAATTGTCAAATTCGCAACAGGGAAAAAACTACTACGGGGGCCGAATCTGCAGCTACTGGGCTGCACAACATGGGTGCGGAATAACACAACAGTGCACCGGGCAATGGATAGGTATGGCTGGGCTGAGGCTCACCTCACGGGCTCGGCCCGAGTAGGTGAGGTTGGACGGCGCGGTGCAGCGGCGCTATTTGGATCGCGGGATGGCGCAGACGTGGGTCGCCGAGGTGCAGGTGAGGGGTCAAGGCTGGTTTGGATGGACCGACGCGGTCCAGCTGGGTTTGCTTAAACCGTCGGTTCCTGGCGGTTCCTGGCGGCAGGGGCGAACGAGCAGTGGAGGCGGGACGCAGGCGAGCTCGTGCTCGAGCGCCTGAAGAAGATGGCGCAGTGGCATGCCAGATCTGTCGAGGAGGCGTTGGAGATGGCCGAGAACGGGCGGATCCGGTTGGCCGGTGCCGGATCCGGGATACGGCGGCGCTGGACGGAGCTCGAGGAGGCGCTGCTCCATATCCATGGCGACCTACATGGGCACGGCGACCGTGGGGGTTAGTAGACGGGTAGAAAGAAGGGAAAACAGGGGCGCGGTGGAGCACTGGCCTGGGCGGCCGTCAGAGATGGGGTCGCCGGCGTCGGCCTCCTGCGAGGTTCGGCGAGGGTTAGGGTGGAGGAGGTCTGGCTGACGCGGTCGGACGGGAGGAGCTCGGGGCTCTCCCATTCCAGATCGGAGGAGGCGACGGCGGATGGGCTCCGCGGGCGGCGCATGGGCTCATGTGGACCCACGATGGGCCTGGCGGGCCGCGGTGGTGGGGAGCAGGCCAGGGCGATGCAGCGGCTGTGGTTGGAGGGAAGCCGCGGCTCAGGTGGCGGCACGCCCGCTAGGGAGTCACCAAGTAGCGGCGGGGGGATCCGCCGGCGCGGAAAAGGAGGTGAGGGTGATGGTGGCTGAGAGTTGGGAGGAGGCTAGGGGTAGGTTTGCTCATAAATGGCAATGGAGGATGGCTTAAATAGGCAGGGGTTAGGGTTGAGGGTGTTTTGGGGGGTTTCGGAGCCCTCTGATCGCGATCCGATGGCTCTGGTCGGAGGGGTAGGATAGGTGGGCTGCAATGATTGTGTAAGAGGGCTTGGGCTGAGATGAGAGGGAAGTGAGAGGCCCGGAAGAAGTTTTATGAAAAACGTCCGACAATTAAACTGGCTATAGTGCCGCTATAGTTTAACGGACGGGGCATCAAACGACTTCCAAATGCTTCGAAATTTGGTAGGTGGTCTACCTACAATATAACAAGACCGCACGCCAACTTTCAACCCATTCCGTGAACGTTTTATTCCCACTTAGAAAATAATATTTTAACGATGCCGTGGGCGCGTGCAAGTGTGGTTGGTCTCAGAACGGTCAACGAAGGCAACGGGGAGAAGAGGCAACTACGAACGGATGCAAGTTCTTAAGAAAACATGCGGATGAAATGCACATGATGCCAAGATGAAATGCAACAAACCAAATAATTAACGCGATGATAACGGAATATATGGAAGGCATCTGGAGCGTTGGTCTCGGGCTGCACACTCCAGCTCCAGAGTTTGCTGTGAGACGAGGGCCTGGATCTGATTGTCCTTGCCGCGAAGCATGGCGGCAAGCTCCGCTTCACGAACGACAAGCTCTTCTTCATAAGCATCAAGGCCAACTTTGCACTAATTGAGCCCTGCCTCGGTTGCCGCTGTCCTCTGCGGAGCTTCCTCATGTGCCTTCTCGGCCTCAGCCTTCTCCAAGACAAACTCCTCCTTGGCCTTGGCGAGCTAGGTGTACTGTTCTTGGAGGTCCTGGAGGCATTCTGCATACCAGATCTATGTTTCCTCCACCCGCTTCTTGAACTCTTCCTCCGCCTTGTCAAGGACGGCAGCCCTGGAATCCAACCTCTCGGTGTGGCTAAGGAGGCATGCTTGAAGCTTCTGGAAGTTCACGCCCATAGCCGTGAGGAGCTACTATTCTCTGGTCTTGCTGCTGTTGGCGTGCGGTTCATCGACGACCTCGAGGCCAGCAGCGGCAATGATCTCGTCGTCCAAGACTTCTCCTTCCACGGGCGCCCCAATGCTTGACGTCCCAGGGAGGCTGACGAACAAGCTGTCGCCGACCTTTAGATACTTGCTCGAGAAGGGATTTTCAGGCGTCGAAGGGTGGTCGTCCATGGCCGCCTTGCCGGTCAGGATCGCCCTCATGGCCGAGTCAGCGCTTGGCGCTCCTGGGACAGAGATGTCTCCAGTGGCCTCGACACTATTGTCGCCGCCCTCCTCAGCATCATCCTTGGCGGCCCCCTCATCAGCCCCCGCGACGGCCTCACTAGCAGCAATGTTGCTGGCCTCCTCGGCGACGTCCCTCGCGATCTCCTCGACGGTGGAGTCGATGTCCATGTCGTCAGATATAGGTAGATCTGAAAGGATGGGGAAGAGACAAAATCAACACTCAGATCAAGTTCAAGAAAACAAAAAAGAAGATTAAGAGAGAAAAGTGCTCAACGGCAGAAGGCTTACCGGACTGAGACCGTTGAGGGGGGACAGTCTCCTCTCTGACAACCTTGGTTGTCGTCGCCTGATTGCCGGTGGCCTCGGTTGCCGGCACTTCATCACTGCGGACTGGCTCGTTTGTGGGGGTCCTTGCCGAAGAGCCGCTTGCCGGAGCAGCAGTTGACGAAGATGCCCCAGTTCAATCTGCCTCCGGGCGCTCCTCCTCGTGGTGCTCTTCTCCTGCTCCCGTGCCGATGTTGGCCGCAAATATCTCGAGACCAGTGCTTGCCAAAGGAAATTGGATAGTGGCCTCACGCTGGGGGCTGCGGTCCGGGCTAATGTCCACGACGTCGTCACCGGGCGCCGTGCTTGTTGTCGGCTCATCCTCTGCCGCGGTCCTTGCCCTCTTGGCCATCCTCTGCGCCAAGGTTTCCCCATCGCTGTCAAATCAAGGCAAGACGAGGCAAGTCAGATTTGCAAAAATAAGATATCAAGGATTGACAAAAGTTAATGGAGATACATATTCTTCTTCCTCCTCCTCATCGCTAAGGATATAGAGATCATACAAACTCTCAGGCCTGGTGCTGGAGGAGGGGGGCGGAGTAGAAGTCCTGGCTCGTTTGGTCACTGCGGGCACGGCAAGTCGAGAGGACCCGCCTTCTCTGGCAGCCAGTACGGTGGTTTTCCTCGCAGAGGTACGCCGCACTCGCTGTTGTTGAGGGGCCTGGTGTCGAGATCCTTGCCGCCCGGTGGCCTTGCCGGCCGCTTCCTTGTCGCCTGCTTCGTCACCTAAAGAGGCTCCATGGACAGGCTCTTCGGAGACAGCCCTGCGGAGGACGCGAGACCTCCTTGCCGGAACGGCGGGAGCAGGGGGCTCCCTTTGCACCTGCCCTTCGGCGACCTCCTCGCCTTGATCCCCGGCAGGCTCCTCTTGCCCTCCGGCAAGCCCCTCCAGTGGCTCCTCTGCTGCTTCATCGTCGGTCTCCTCATCAGCGCCAGCTGCCGCGGGCCCAGAACCGCTGGCGCCTTCAGCCAGTCTCGCTTCTGCTGCCCTGTTGGCAATATGCACCAACTCTTCGGGGGTGGTGTCGTGGACCAGGTCCTTCTCCTCCCTGATGGGCCTCTCCACTAGGGTGTCGAACTATTCCTATACCGCTTCTTTGGGCGGTTCCTGCCAAAGCGTTTCGATGCCATGGGCATTGCAGGATGGCATCATCGCAATGATGGAGTCCCTGGCGGAGTTGTTGCTCAAGGGCACCACGCTTGCTAGCAGCTTGAAGTTGCCGCAGAGGCAGAAGAGCTGCTCGCAGAGGGCCCGGTGCTGCAGCACCGTCAAGTTGGCATGCAGTCTAGTCCGCACCCACATGATGTCTGCCACATTCTTGTAGTCCCAAGCAGGCCTGCCCTTGTTCTGGGGAGGAGTGATGCGGCGACGAAGAAAATCAGCCCCGACAGCCTTGAAGTGGAGAATGTGTGTCGTAGCGATGGTGAGCTTCTTGTCGTCGGCGTCGAAAGAACTCCAGTCGTCACCACGCACCACCTTTGTCGTCCTGGGTTGGCAGAAAGCCGGGAAGTCTTTTTCTTTGATCCAGCACCACTCTCTGCACCACTCGTGCCACTTCCGGTGAAGCAGCCCCGGAAGGTAGGCGTTCCTGTCCCTGGGGATCCAAGTGATGCCGCCAGAGAGGGCATCCGCTTCAATGCGTGGAATGAAGTAGTGGCGGAAGAGGGCTACACTAGGCAACACCCCAACGAAGTTTTCACACATGTGCGCGAAAACAGCCATACAGGTCATGGCGTTGGGGGTGAAATCCAGAAGATGAAACCCATAGGTGTACATGATCTCTATGAAGAACTCAGAGAAAGGGGGAACAAGCCCGCAGTAAAAATACGCGGTGAAGAAAGGGTACTTGTCTGGTCCAGGCCTGATGGAGCCGGGGAGAACTTCTGGTGCGGTGTGGGTGGTCGTCTCCTTCCCCCACATAATCGAGTATCGACTCACCAGGTCGCCGTGATCCAGCACCGGCGCGAAGGTAACATTATCTCTCCGCGCCGCTGCCAGCTCCTCCTTCCTCGCCTCTGCGTCAGGGTCGACCACCTTCTCCGGCTTGTTCTGGTTCCTCTTAGGAGCCATGGCTGCCTTGGGGAGGGCGGGTCAGGAGGTAGACGGGGGCGCGGTGCGGCGGCGGTGGAAGTAAATGGCGCTCTCTGCTCTTGCGTGAGGAAGAAGACGGCGGCAATGGCGAGATTGGGAGAAGGGGGGTAAATGAGCAGCGCCCTTCGTGGATTCCTTTTTATGGGGAAGGCGCGGGGGCTGGCTCTTTACCGTCCTACGTGGATGCACTTTTCAGGCGCACTACCTCCCCGCGCCCGTTCCATTCCACCTCTCCCACGCCCGCATTTAATGCGCGTCATGGAGGGCATCGTAAAAGAGAATATTATGACAGTTATCCTCTACCACGCATCCCTGTGCACTGTTCGGGCCTAGCCCAACGACACCTCGCATGCGCGTGTGGCCCAGGCCCAAGGGCTCCTGTCGGTGTACTAAAGCATGGGTGCCCAAGTACCCTGACTTGTGCACAAGCAGTTGTAGCCTTCCTGACGGCAAGGGCTTGCCGAAGGGTTGTTGTGACTCAAGACTTAGATTAAACAAGACCGTGAAGAAGACCTCAAGACAGGTCATCGAGAAGTACTATTCTCGTATTGAAGATCAACATTGCCCTTGCCGGCAAGCTTCATACCGGCAAGGTAAAGACCAAGACTCTGGTTGCCGGCAAGCTCCTTGCCGGCAAGCAAAGGCCCGGCAACCTCTGCGTCAGCAGGCTCGTTCTGTCCGGTTACCGCTCCACCTCATCATCGGCTAGATAAGCACGTATGATAGGTGTCGAGCGGGCAGGCTATCAACATAGCTAGCCAAGGCACGTGTCAGCATGCCACGCAAGGATTAACTTTAATGACACCCGTTCCTGGGACGTGTCAAGATAACAGGAGGGCGCCAGGACCGGTGGTACAAATCTTTTGCCCAAAGCCTCGCCTCCCCGACGTAGCACCTAACGGTGCATTAAATGCGCTTGTCTTACCCCGTTAGGAGATAGATGTGGTGACGGTGCAAGTCACTATTCATACCCTGTAAATGACCGTGTTAGCCACTATGGTAACCCCTTGGCCCATAAAAGAAGGCCCACGGCTACACTAAGAAGGGTCGACTCTTAGTTTAATTACACGCTGTAGCTGCACTTCCCGCGCACCTTGCCGGCAAGCTACGCTCTTTGTAACCTTTGAGCTCATACACAATCAAACCACCAGAATAGGAGTAGGGTTTTACACTCACAGCGGCCCGAACCTGGATAAATCGTTGCTTGTTCTCATATCTACTAGCCCTACTCTTTGTAGTATATTGTTCCCATAGCCGAACCGCAAAGGGATCTTCTTGACCCCATAGATCGTCGTTTTCCCACGACACATGCACCAGCTCAGGTCTTAGGACATAGAACGTATGTTGTACTAGAGACTCACAGATGACATATCGCTGCGTCTCATAGTTGGGTCTGTCCAACTCGGACCTTATCTGGACTCGGATCTGACTATGTCGAATCTGACTAGATCTTTCCGAGTCCATATTATCTGGTTAGCATCCAATGCTCCATGCCTAGTGAGACCGAGCCATCCACCGTGTCATATGCTAGTCTAGTTAGCTACGCATCCACACAACCCTTTCAACTAGGGACCTTTTAGGATAGTCATCATACAATGCATAGTCCCACAAACAAGTCACGTACTTGCTGATACACATCATTGATAATGTCCAAGGACTATCTTTATACATAAACACATAGGAAATATCATCATACATGATTGCCTCTAGGGCATATCTCCAACAATTGCCGTCGTGGGTAGTTTTTGGTCTTGCCTTCGCGCTGTAACTCAAAGTCTTGCTCGGCTCCGAGGACCTCGACCCACTTATCATTGAGAGTATTCTGATCAGCTTGAATTTGTTGTTGTTTCTTTTTCATACTTCGAGCGGTGGCAACAAGCCGCCACCAAAATCGTTCTTGCTCATATGGGTCCTTAGTGTAGTATCGAAAGTATGTCTAGAGGGGGGGGGGTGATTAGACTAATTGACCAAATAAAAACTTATCCTTTTCGAAATTTTAGTTGTAGGCAAGTTTTAGCAAATTCTACCAAGTCAAGTACATCCTACACATGCAAGTCTAAGAGTTGAGCAGCAAAAAATAAGGACTTTGCATATGAATGTAGAGGAGGGATCTGAGAAATCAAACGCAATGAAGACATGGTGGTTTTTGGCTTGGTTCCGATAGGTGGTGCTATCGTACGTCCACGTTGATGGAGACTTCAACCCACCGAGGGTAATGGTTGCGCGAGTCCATGGAGGGCTCCACCCACGAAGGGTCCACGGAGAAGCAACCTTGTCTATTCCACCATGGCTTACGTCCACGAAGGACTAGCCTCACTCGGGTAGATCTTCATGAAGTAGGCAATCTCCTTGCCCTTACAAACTCCTTGGTTCAACTCTACATGATCTTTGAGGCTCCCAAGTGACACCTAACCAATTTAGGAGACACCACTCTCCAAAAGGTAATAGACGGTGTTGTTGATGATGAACTCCTTGCTCTTGTGCTTCAAATGATAGTCTCCTCAACACTTAATCACTCTCTCACAGATTTGGTTTGGTAGGAGAGGGGATTGAAGTGGAAAGCAACTTGGGGAGGCTAGAAATCAAGGTTCAAATGGTTGGATTGGAATCTCTTGATCTCAACACATGAGTAGGTTGTTCTCTATCAGAAAATGAGTAGTGGAAGTAGTGCTTCGTTCTGATGGCTCTCTTACAGAGTAAGTGGGGGTGGAGGGGTATATATAGGCTTCACCCAAAGATCCAACCGTTACAAGTCTTTGACCCAAATCGGTGACACCAAACCAAAATCTCGGTGAGACCGACTAGTGCAAAAGATTCGAACGTTGGAAGTCTCGGTGAGATAGAACAAAACATCTCGGTGGGACCGAAGTGCAATGGCTAGGGCAAGACCTCGTTTCGGTAGTTCTGATTGGTTCATCTCAGAAATTCCGAAGTGAAGCAACATCATTACAGAAACTTGGTCACGCCATCTCGGTGAGACTGAGAGCCATTTCGATAGAATGGAAAAGTTAGGGTTTGGCTTAGGCAGTGTGTGTGATCAACTCGGTGAGTCCGGGATGGAGAGTTTTGGTGGGACCGAGATGACACTTTAGGGTTTTGGATAGATGTGATGTGGAGAAGTGTTTGAGGATTTTTTGGACCAATATCAATAAGCACTTGAGCAATTGAGTCGTGATCAAAACCTCATTCCCTTTTAATAGTATTGGCTTTCCTATGGACTCAGTGTGATCGTGGATCACTTAACCAAAAATGAAGAGTCTTGGAGCTTTGCCAATTCTTGTCCTTGGCATTTTGAGGGGTCCACAATCACTAGTCCTTGCCATGCCAATCATTGATCTTCTCTGAAATCTATTATCAATGAGCATTAGATCAATGACTTATATGTTGTTATTAATTACCAAAACCACCCGGGGATTAGTTGCACTTTCAATCTCCCCCTTTTTGGTAATTGATGACAACATATAGATCAAAGCTTCGACAAATGATATAATCAATGAAATACATCGTCGCTTTGAGAAGTATGTGATAAGCAAGAGCTCCCCCTAAATTTGTGCATTGTTAAAATTTTGCATTTGAATGCAAATGCACAATCGATTAGGATCATGGGTCACTCTTCCATGTCACATACATCTTGGTGGAGCGCTCGAAATGACATGATTGCAATATAATAAGCACTCATCACCAAGCAAACAAGTGAATGATCATACAAAGAGCATATGGATAGATAATCAAGCATGCATAGCAATAGAGTATGGTATGATCAAGCACGAAGTAATGTAGTCTCATACGGGCATCAAACAAAAGTATCTCAAAGTAGCACGAAACTCACGAAGTAGCACGAAACTCAAGAAAATCAAACGAGAAAAAACAAAGCACACTCTCTCTCTCTCTCGAAGCCCTATGATCTATACTAATTCTCCCCCTTTGGCAACAAGTACCAAAAAGTTTGAATAAGTAAATAGCTAAACATCGCTCTGGGCCTGATCTCCGGCAGCTCCTGGTGTCCTCTGCGCTAGTGGAGTGGAGAGAAGCACATCTGCAAATGCCTCGGATGTTGTCTGCTCTACTGGTGGAGTGGAGACAACTGGAGTAACTGATGGAGCAACCGATGTAGTAGCAGCTGGTGCTGAGACTATGGCTTTGGAAGAGACTGGCACAGCTGCTGACCAGGGCATCTTCTAAAACTGGGTAGTAGTAGGAAGTACAGTGCCCTGGTGCTCATCATCACTGCTAGACTGTAGCTTGGCTTCATCCACCTCTTTCTTCAGACTCTCAATAGTGGTCTGCATTTCTGTAACATTGACATCCGGATCATAGAACTTCGACTCAATGATCCTCTCAAGACTCTTGTGGTTCTTCGCGAGGCCGGCAAAACTCCGCTCGATCCTCTGAGTGGCTTGAAGGAGATAGTTCATCTGATCAGTCTTGGTTTTCAGTGATGGAGCGGTGGAAGCACTTGGCGCTGCAGTCCTAGCAGCCTCTGCTTCTGCCTATGCTGCAGCCGAGGTGGGATGGGAAGGATCCATCGTCATAGTGTTGTCCTCAACTCAGGCTGTAGCGGCAAATGCTCACGATCCAGGAGAATGACTTGTTTGCACCCTTTGAGTTGATAAGCAATTTAATGTGAGGTGCAAAGCCACATGACCTCTTCTAGTCTGCAACAGCTCTCTTGACAGTTTCAACAATGAGATCCATAACCTTGAACTTCTGATGTTGATGAATATGATGCAGCATGTTGATGGAATGGCCTCTTATCATCTTCTCATCTCCAGATTTTGGCATCAAAGTATGCCTCAAGATAGTGTTGGAGGTAGCTAGGCCAGCAAGCAAATGGTATACGGATCCAAGCTTGTGAGACTCCTTGTACTTATTGGGTATTTCTGTGTACATGTTGGCCATGGTGTTGTGATCCATCTTGGGGTTATCATAGACATGAATATCATTCTCCTCAGCCTCTGGAACACCTAGCAATGTGGCCCATTAAATCACACTGGATTGATATCTTACTCCTTCAGTCATCCACACAATTCTGCCATTGGGGTAGAAGTGAGTTGTAGAGTAGAATTGCATGATCATCTCATCATTCCATGCAGTCAGCTTCTTCCCAATGAACTCATCAATGCCAATAGACCTGAAATCCTCATGAACATGGGGGAAATTACCTTCATTAGCATCAATGTATTTCCAGTCCACCCATCTCATGTCACTAACCACTGGCTTCTTGTCAAGAAGCACTGTCTCATTGAAATCCTGTTGCTCTGTGGTATGAAAGCGATAATCCACAACAGTCCTCCCTCTCACCGAGTATGGATCAGACTCTCTCCATTTCCTCAGACCTTTGTCCTTCCTCTCCTTCATGTTCTCTGCCACTGGGTGTGTATCATCATGTTCAGGCAATCTAGGTCTCAGCTTCCTCAGCACTAGGGCTTCATCATCTTCATCATCATTCCTTTCAGGCACTAGGGCCTTGTTCTTCTCTACAGCAGACACATTCCTAGTTGTTCTCTTGGGCTTGGGGGCAGCAGCTGGTTTGGCCTTGGAAGATGTGGCTGTCCTCATAGCATCAGCCATAAGCTTTTGTTGCTTGGGAGGAGGTGGATTGGCAGCTTGCTCTTCCACTTCATGCTCATCAGATGCATCATCTCTTCTCATGGAAGTGGGTTTGAACACCACTTGCACTGACTGCTTCCTTTCCCTTTTCTTGTCTGCCACTTTGGGCATAGGTTTGCTCTGGCCTTGCTGGGATCCACCTGGATTCTCTGTGGAGATGCCTCTCTTGGCAGCAGTGGATGCAGACACTTTTCTTGTCACTCCTCTCTCCTTTTGAGTATTTGCATACTCTTTATGAACTAGAGCTTTCTTCTTGGAGGTGACTTCTACCTAGAAGTCTTCATCCTCTTCATCTGAGACTTTTCTCTTCCTTATTCTGGTGGCTGCTTTTTGGCAAACTTGGAGAGCTCCTCTCTTCCTCATGATAACTCTCTTCAGCACTAGTTCTTGCCTCCAAGTCAACACTTGGATCAACTGACCTGTTCTGGCTGTCACTGGCATCTGACATGCTGACAACTTGCCCTGTGAAGTAGAATAGATAGAGTGGAGTAGATGAGTATCACAAAACACAGCTATTTTTGAAAATATTCGAGTTTAAACTTCAGTTTTAGGTTTTCACAGCGAGCATTTCTGATTGACCGACTTAAAATTCTTGGTTGCACCAAGGCAACAACTGAAACTAGGGTCTGCAGTTCGGTTAGACCGAAGTTAATCCTGGTTCCACCGAAGCGCACATGATGCAACTAAGGGATTGACTCGGTGACACCGATTTAGTACCACTCGGTTTCACTGAAGTGTATTGCATGCACTGGCTGAAGCCAAATCGGTGACGCCGAATCGCCTCAATCCGGTCGATCCGAGATGAGATCTGAAAAAACCCTAAACCTAAAATTTTAACTCGAGCCTAAGAATTTTTCGAGGACATTGGTGCAAACTATGGCAAGATCTAGGTGCATCCTTCCGTGCATTGAATCGGATGTGGGAGCACAAATGGGGTTCAAATCTTACACTAGCTTGGTGAAGATTCGCTACGGCGGCAACGGCGGAGGAGATTTCCGTTGATGGCGGCACAATCCGGCGGTGAGAATTCACTGGAGACAAAGGCGACGATCCGAGGACCTGGGCAACGATAGCAAAGGGGTGCGGGAGGCGCGACGTTTGAAGAAATTTTCAATGTGCGGTTCACGGACATATATATACCCTTTAGCTGTCGGTCGTACCGATCGAATGAAATCGGTCTCACCGAGATTCGTAACTATCAGAGACAGAGAACAATGGTGATACCGAAACTTTCACACTGGTCTTACCGAGGTGGAATTAAGGATCAGTCTAAATGCAATCGGTTGGACCAAATTGGAGTGAGTTGGTCTGGCCGAAATACACTTAGAAGGTTTTGGAAGCCAGCCCTAATCAGATCAGTGGCTCCGAGTGCTCCACACACGGAGGGTCCAAAAGGAACTTGTTCAAGCTTTGTGATATAGCAAGAATGAATTTGAGACAAGTTGAGATAGATAGCTAAAGAAGGTGCTTAGGCATTCTTGTACATCCAATTGGCCAAAGAAAACCAAATCAATCAAAACAACAAATGGATGTCCTCGAATGAGAAATATGCATAGCAACCTGCTCACACAATAAAATGGCAAATGAAACATGTGGCAAATATGCACAATGAAAACTAGCATCTATCACACAACGGGCGATGACTAGGTCATCTATATATGAGTATATTGACTTAGGAGTCAAATGAGAACATTTGATCATAGGTCATACTCATCGTTTAAGCACAAGTGGGGTTGCCACTTTTACATAAAGCATTAATGTGTTCGCACCATTTGGGTTGCTTTAGCTCAACTCTTAGAGCAAAGCTCCCCCTAGATTTGATATCCCTCAAGGAGGGATGAACTAACCTTGGGTTTTGTCGATGATGACTTCATGTAGATGTTGTGAGTGTGGAAGCTCAATGTTGATGTAGACCATCAAGTGTTGGGAGCAATCCTTTGAGTGATGCACTTTCAATACCTACATGGGTTAGTCCCACAAGGAACAAACAAGGATATGCATAGACATAGAGTGAAATGCACACAAAATGATGTCCATGAATGCATTAAATACCATGTCCCTTGACTTACCAACAAGAGGGTTTGTGACTCCATGAACAAGTGCAAGATGTTAAAGTTGGTTGCACAAGTCCTTGCCATAGATAAATATGAGTGAAGTTTGTTGGCGGAGTCACCCTCAAGAACTCTCTAGTTCTTCTTCTTTGGGACCCACATCAACTTGATGGGAATCCTTGGAGTTGTAGTTGTACTTGATGAAGTAGAACTTGACGTAGTCTTCGGAACCCACTTGACCAAGGCTTGAGGTGCTTCTTCAAATGAGTCAATCTCTTCTTGAAGCTTGTCCTTGCCTTTTAGCTTGTGTTCTTGAGGTGGAAGATCATCTTGAGCTTGTGTTCCCTTGAAGGAAGTAGGATCATACTTCTCTTGTTGAGGAACAAACTTCGTCTTGGGACATTGATCTTCTTCCCACTCAACTCCATTGGCATTGAACTTTCGTTCAAAACCAACACCTTGGTTCTTCCGGTGCCTTCCTTGCTTGCGCACAATTTCCTCAAATTGCTTACTTCCGGCCAGGCTCTTGTAGACACCTTTTTCCATAATTCGTTTCAATAAATTGTTTTCTTGCTCAAGTGTAACTTGGCTAAGAGAATCGTTAGTGGAATCAATAGAACTACTAGAAGCAACAACATTGGATTTAGCATTGTTATTGTTACTACTAGAGGTAGAACCCTTTTTACCCTTATTACTTGTTTGCTTAGATTTAACTTATGGCATAAAAGTAGACAAGAGTAAATGTTTGGCAATCTAAGAGGAACTCTTCTTTCGTAGATCGTCATTGATAGGTTTTAGAAACTCATGCTCTTGCTCTAAAGTTAGCTTCTCAAAGCATAGTTTCTCATGAGTTCTTAGGAGCTCTATATGATCCTCTTGAGTTGTTTCATGAGCTAACTTAAGATAATTTATGTCGTGGGAAAACGATGATCTATGGAATCGAGAGGATCCCTTTGCGGTTCGGCTATGTGATCAATATACTACAAAGAGCAGGGCTAATAGATATCAGAACAAGCAACGATTTATCCAGGTTCGGGCCACTATGAGCGTAAAACCCTACTCCTGTTATTGTGGTTTGATTGTGTATGAGCTTAAAGGTTACAAAGAGTGCAGCTTGCCGACAAGGTGCGCGGGAAGTGCAGCTACAGCGTGTAATTGTACTAAGAGTTGACGGTTCGAAGTGTAGCCGTGGGCCTCCTTTTATAGGCCAAGGGGTTACCACAGTGGCTAATATGGTCATTTATAGGGATTGAATAGTGACCTGCACCGTCACCACGTCTATCTCCTAACGGGGTAAGACAAGCGCATTTAATGCACCATTAGGTGCTATGTCGGGGAGGCGAGGCTTTGGATAAAAGATCTGTACCACCGGTCCTGGCGCCCTCCTGTTATCTTGACACGTCCCAGGGACGGGTGTCATTAAAGCTAATCCTTGCGTGGCATGCTGTCATGTGCCTTGGCTAGCTATGTTGACTGCCTGCCGGCTCGACACCTATCATGCGTGCTTATCTAGACGATGATGAGGTGGAGCGGTAATGGAACAGAACGAGCCTGCTGGCGCGGAGCTTGCCGGTAAGGAGCTTGTCGGTAGCTAGAGTCTTGGTCTCCACCTTGCCGGTACGAAGCTTGCCGGCAAGGGCAATGTTGATCTTTAGTACTAGAATATTACTTCTCGATAACCTGCCTTGAGGTCTTCCTAACGGTCTTGTTCAATCTAAGTCTTGGGTCATAGCAAACTTCTGGCAAGCCCTTGCCATCAGGAAGGCTACAACTGCCTATGCACAAGTCAGGGTACGAGGGCACCCGTGCTTTAGTAGACCAACAGGACCCCATGGGCCTGGGCCATAGGCGCATGCGAGGCGTCATTTGGCTAGGCCCGAATAGTGCACATGCACGCGTGACAGAGGATAACTATCGTAATCTTCTCTTTTATCACACCCCCATGATGAGCATTAAATGCGGGTGTGGGAGAGGTGGAATGGAATGGGCGCAGGGAGGTAGTGCGCCTGAAAAGCGCTTCCACGTAGGACAGTAAAGAGCCGGCCCCCACGCCTTCCCCATAAAAAGGAATCCAGGAAGGGCGCTGCTCATTTACCCCCTTCTCCCAATCTTGCCATCACCGCCGTCTTCTTCCTCGTGCAAGAGCAGAGAGCACCATTTGCTTCCGCCGCCGCTTGCTAGACTCCCCCCCCCCCAAAAAATCTCGCCATGGCACCGAAGAGAGGTGCAAAGCTCTCCAGTTCGGCGGCAGATGAGAGGAAGGCCGTCAGAGCCGCACGACGGCGGGCCAATGCTATCTTCCCGCCGGCACTTACAGAAGACGATCTGACGAAGAACTACTCGTATGCGTATGCGAGCGAGATGTAGGATCACAAGGCCACAGTGGTGCTCCCAGGATCCCTTCCTCCCGCCAACAACTACTTTCATTTCTTCGCCGGGTACTTTTATTGTGGGCTATGCCCGCCCTTCTTAGATTTCTTTGTTGAGGTGATGAATACTTTCGGAGTTAGACTGCTAGACTTCACACCCTACGCGGTCACCTGCCTATCAGTCTTCGCGCACTTGTGTGAGAACTTTGTGGGAGTAGCCCCAAATGTTGCTCTGTTCCGGCACTTCTTCATTCCTCGGGTTGAAGACGATGCCATTTCCGGCAACGTGACTTGGATCCCAAGAGGAAATCACAAGTAGTACTACCTGGAGGGCAAGCTGCACATCAAGTGGAATGAATGGAGGGCCGATTGGTGCTGGGTCCAACAGAAGGACTTCCCAGAATTCTGCCATCTCAGGACGGAGAAGATCAAGAAGGCCAACAGTTGGGGCAACATTGACCCCAATGATGCCAAGCTTGGGCTGGCTCTGTACCAGATTATTGCCCTCAAGGAGGCCGGCTTGACGGTCAAGATGGTGGGGGCGGATTTCACCTACCGCCGGATTGCTCCGTTGTAGAACAAAGGAGGCCGACAAGCGTGGGAATAACAGGGCCCTGCCGATCCAATGCATCTGCACCCAGGCTTGAATAATAACCTGTCGGTAATGGAACACTACTGGCTCATCTGCCAGCTCTTCAACAGGAGCTGCACCTTCCATCTATTGGCAAAGGTAACCCCACTGTGCAACAACACCGTCAAGGCCTCCATACTGGCAATGATGCCGGCCTGTGACGCCAAGACGTTACTAAACATATGGAAAGTACCTGACAAGAAGGCAGTGGATGACTGGCTCACCGGCCTGAAGGAAGCAGCTATCCGAGTAAAGGATGACATGGATCACCCAACAAGGAACGATGAAGAGGATTTCCGTGCCGCCAAAGCCCAGGAACTGAAGAGAACGCGCCACTCCCGGACGGCTAAGGGTTCCAGCAAGGGAAAAACAGGTCAAGGAGCACACCAAGGAACACCGCGGCGAGCACGCCGAGGAGCACACTGGCGAGACCTCAGCGGATGACGAGCATTTTGATGAGCATGAGGACGATGACGTGGAGCACGCCGAATATACCGAAGACGATGAGGAAAAAGGAGAGGAAGAGGAGGAGGAGGAAGCGCCTCGCCCTCCTCCCGCCAAGGTGAAGGTGACCGTCGCCAAGAAGCCCGCTCGAAAGAGGGCAGCGCATACCGAATTGGCAAGCCAGGAGCTTGCCGTCGTCAAGGTAGCAGCCGCAACCTCCCGGGCACAGCCTTCCCGGCAACAGCCTTCCCGCGCTGCTGCCCCTCGTCGACCCATCTCATCAACCATGGAGGGGGCGGGCATTTCGCAGCCCCCAGCTCCCCTAGGGACAAAGCGTCCCAGGAGTTCACTGCCATCACCTAGAACTGCAGGCATCGGGGACGCAGTCCTCTATGATCTGTCAGTCCTTAGTGATCCCGACGAGGACGAAGAGTAAGCACCTCATTCTTCCTCCATGTTTTTCAAACCATTAATGTGCATCTATTGCTCGTCATGACTGCAACGAATGGCTTGGCTTCGTAGGGAGGAAGCACTGTTGACGGAGGGACATCAGAAGAAAGCCAGGGCGACCGAGAAGGCGAGGCGGCAACGAACATCGGCCAAGATCCAATCCTTCCTGATGTCGTCGGCTCCAGCCCGCAACGTGCGTCCAACCTTCAACCCCCGTCGACGGGCGCCACCATTGAGACCGCCATCATGGAAACCAGCATGGAGACGGGGGGCATCTCGTTGGAGGGAGAGCACCAGGGATCAGATCCCTCGACGGCGCCCTCAACCTCTGCTCCACCGCCAAGAATTTCTCCGACAAGGTCCACCCCCCTCTGGAGGAGCGGCAAGAGGGGCTCGTCCACATCGAGAACCTGCCGTCCATGGACGTTGCCGGGACCCGAGCAATAGCAACTAACATTGCCGGAGAAGGAATAACATCTTCTCCACAAGCCTGTCAAGGTAAACCATCGCCCGAGTGTTACTTTACCCTTACCATTTCCTCTTTGTCTTCTTGAACTTGATCTGGATTTTAATTTTTCGATCTCATCTTGCTTCTTGCCTCTTCCCTGTCCTACAGAACCAACCCCTCCTGAGGAGAGGGAGGTACCTGTGGAGGAAATTGCGAAGAGCGCTGCTGACGAGGCTGCCAGGACTTTAGCCATGGAGGCCACCGCACCCGCTACTGAGGAGGCCACGAAAACACCCGAAGAGCCTGCCATGCCCTCCGGTAGTGCATCTGGGCTCGTCATAACAAACGTTGAGATGGGGGAGGCTGGCAGTGACAGGCCAAGCATCGACGTCCACCCTAGTGTGACTGATGCGCAGGCTCTGACAGGACCCTTGGGGCCAACCGATCAGCAGCAGGGATCCGAAGCCCCTAGCACATCTGGTGTCGGGGAGCCTACTTTTGATGAAACAATCGTGGAGATCTTGGCGCCCTTCTCCAGCAGCGTCGCATTATCAGACGGCTACAACGATGGTGCCGCGGATCTTGCCTTCTTGACGGTGATGGCCACCGGCTTCAAGGATGTGTAGCAGCGCTACAGCCAGCGTTGGGAGGAGCTCCATTCACGGCGGTAGGCTATAGAGTTAGCCAAAGGGAAACTGAAGGAGAAGGCAGAGGAACTCCGTACTTGGTATAATGGCAAATTCCATTGCCTCAAGAGGCAGGAAGAGAAGCTTGACGCTGCCAAGGAGGAGGCAGCGGCCCTGGACGGCAAGTTGACGGAGCGCGAAGCGCAGCTCATCGTCAAGGAAAAAGACCTTGCCGCCCGAGAGGAAGCACTTGCCGCCAAGCTACGCGGCAAGGATGAAGAGATCCAGACTCTACTCGTGCAGCGGACCCAAGAGCTAGAGGAGGGCCACAAACAAGCCATCGAGACTCAAGCTCAGGCTCATGCTGCCAAACTCCTGGAAGCCGTCAAGGCCGCAGAGGGTGCTGAGGCCGCCAAGGTAGAGTTGGAGTCCAAGGTATCGAAGCTTGAAGAGGAACTCGTCACCAAAGCCCAAGAACTCTTGACCGCCAACAACTCCATTGCTGACCTCAAGTCAAAGCTCGCTACTCTGGAGAAGGATCTGGAGGTTGGCAGGCAAAAAGAGAGGGAGCTGCTAGTAAACTGGGAAAAGGAGAAATTTGCGCATGCCGATGCTGCAAACTCTTTCAACGAGCACAAGAAGGCCCATGGATCTGTGGACTGGTCGCCTTGTCGATGTTGCCGAGCGCCTCGCTGCTCAAGTGACCATCATGGACAAGGAGAACTACAGCTTCACCGTCGGTGAACAAGGTCGCCTTCCTCAAGGTTCCTGGCGTTCACTTTGCGGCTATGGTAGTGGCGCAAAGCTTGCTGATACCGTGCAGCACGGACAGCAGGCCAGAAATGATCTTCCTCAAGGAGCGTGGCATCATCTTGCCGCAGCTCATCTTGATCCTCCTCATCGAAGGCCAAGACTCAAGATGACCCGTATCTGAGTTTTGTGGGGAGCACCGCTTCTGCACCATAAACAAGGGGGAAGGGTGTCTGGCCAGTGGCTCGACTTGGTGTCGTTCTGATTGACCAAAGAACTGCCGGCAACTCTTCCACCCAGCACCTTCCACACTTGTGCAGCCTGTCAAAAGTTCTGGTCTTGAGACCACGTAGCACTTCTGCATTTGCCCTCTCTACTTGTCCATTGCTCCTTGGATGAGCAACAGATGTGTAGTAAATCTTATTTCCATGTTCTTGATAATATGCTGTGAAGGCACGGCTCGTGAATTGGGTCCCGTTGTCGGTGATGGTCCTGTTGGGGACACCAAAACGAGCAACCAATCCTTTAAGGAACTTGATGGCTAACTGTGTCGTCACCTTCCTCACTGGCTCCACCTCAGGCCACTTTGTAAACTTATCGAGTGCAACGTACAAGAATTCAAAGCCCCCGGTAGCACAGGGGAAGGGGCCGACGATGTCGAGCCCCCAGACCGAGAAAGGCCAGGAGAGAGGGATGGTTTGGAGGGCTTGAGCTGGCTGGTGGATGTCCTTGGAGTGGAACTGGCATGCTTCACATCTGATGACCACCGCCAAGGCGTCTTGAAGGGCTGTCGGCCAGTAGAATCCTTGACGGAACGCCTTGCCGACAAGCGTGCGTGACCCAATGTGAGAGCCACACATCCCTTCATGCATCTCTTCCAACAACCTCTGTCCATCTTCCCAGCAGATACACGTCAATTTCACCCCATTTGGTCTTCTCTTGTACAAAATATTGTCAACAAATTTGTACATCCTTGATTGATGGGCTACTCTTTCTGCATCCTCTTTTTTGTCGGGAAGATCTCCTGTCTGAAGGGACTAGACAATTGGCTGTGCCCATGCCGGAGCCTGTGGCTCGACGACAAGGACTAAAGGTACTTCTTCCTCTGCGGGAGCGCTTGCTTAGACGGCAAGGATCTGGCTCGCCGGAAACTGCGGCTCACTGACCAAGGGTATCTTGTTGGCGGTATCCACTTTCTTGGCGGCTGCCGGCAGCTCTACCAGAAGGTAACCACCCACATCTTGTTTTCTCTTCTTCACCGGCCTTGATGGTGTAACGGATGGCTGAGCAAGATGGAGCAGAAAAGTTCCTGGTTCCATAGGCATCTTTTGGGCGGCTAGCGTTGACAGGTCATCGGCAATCCAATTCTGGGCACGGGGAACGTGCTCCGCTTGCAGACCATCAAAGTGCTCATCCAACTTCCTCACCTCATCAACGTACGCCTCCGTCAAAAGGCTCTGGTAATCCTTGTTGACTTGCCTCACCACTAGCTGCGAGTCGCCTCTGATAATCAGCTTTCGAATACCAAGGTCGATTGCAATGCGCAGACCGGCAAGCAATCCTTCGTACTCAGCAGTGTTGTTGGTGGCATGCTCCCTGAGAAAGTGCATCTGAAGCACGTACTTGAGGTGCTCTCTAGTGGGTGCTATAAGCAGCACACCGGCACCGGCGCCTTTCAACGCGAAAGCACCATCAAAGTACATGATCCAATCGTCAACAGTTTCCTTGCCGGGGTGAGAGGTCTCTAGAATTTCTTCATCTGGCGTTGGAGTCTATTCTGCAATGAATTCCGCCAAGGCTCTGCTTTGAATTATTGAGGCACTCTCAAACTTCAAATCAAAGCTTGACAGCTCCAATGCCCACTCCACAATCCTGCTGGTTGCTTCTGGATTACTCAGAATTCGTTGCAAAGGAAAGCGAGTGACGACGGTGACTGGATGTGCTTGAAAGTAGTGGCGCAGCTTCCTCGAGCCCATGAGAAGGCCAACGAGCAACTTCTGCACACCAGAATACCTTGACCTAGCCCCTTGCAGTAGGGAGCTGACAAAGTAAACTGGGCGCTGCACCATCTTCTTCTACACAACTTGCTGACCTGGCTTACTGGCTTGCACAATCTCTGGCTTGTCGGCACCTGACCTTGCCGGAGAAGATTCTGGCTCGTCGGGTCGTGGCTCTGCGGCTGTGTCGTGGGAAACGACGATCTATGGGACCGAACGGGCCCCTTTGCGATTCGGCTCAGGGGACATGCATGGGACAAAGAGCAGGTTTTTAGTAGGTGCAAGAACACGCGGGGGTTTATCCAGGTTCGGGCCGCTATGAGCGTAAAACCCTACTTCTGTTCTGTGTTTGATCATGTATGAACTCAAGTTACAAGGAGCGCAGCTTTCCGGCAAGGTGCACAGGAAATGCAGCTACAGCGTGTAGTTGAGCTGGGTGCCGACCGTTCTACATGTAGCCGTGGGCCTCCTTTTATAGGCCAAGGGGTTACCACAATGGCTAATACAGTCATTTACAGGGTATGAATAGTGACTCACATCGTCACCACGTCTATCTTCCAACGGGGTAAGACAAATGCATTTAATGCACCGTTAGGTGCTACACTGGGGAGGCTAGGCCTTGGGCAAAAGATCTGTACCACCGGTCCTGGCGCCCTCCTGTAATCTTGACACATCCCAGGGATGGGTGTCATTAAAGTTAATCTTGGCGTGGCGTGCTGACATGTGCCTTGGCTGGCTATGTTGACTGCCTGCCCGCTCGACACCTAGCATACGAGCCTATCTGGTCGATGGTGAGGTGGGTTGGTAACGGGACAGAACAAGCCTGCTGTGTCGGTGTAATGAGAACCAAGGTCTCATCAACCTTCTTAGCATGGGTCATTCCCGTCCAGGATTGTTGCCTGGCAACCCCGGCAAGGTCAAGCTTCCCGGCGAATACCATATCTGGCAAGCATTATATTAACAAGCAAGAACGAGAGCTCGTTGGGGAGAAGCTTCTTCCCAGCGGCATGATCTCCTAGCAAGACAAGACCCGGCAAGACCTGCCGGAGGACAGCTGGAAACGGATACAAGATATCAAGAAGGCGTTCAAGCTAATGATCAGAAGATAGAAGACCGAAGGCTGGGTTCCCGGCAAGATCCTTGCCGGGAAGGCTCGCGAAGGCCCGGCAAGCCCTCGCGCCCGACAAGATCTTGCACCCGGCAAGATCCCACCGCTTCAGCACAGTGCCGCCGCTCCAGCGCAGCGACTAGCCTGTCGTTTAGGGCTTGTCCTCCTGGTTGCGTGTCACGGCGCCGACCATGGATGGGCTTAAGCGGTGCTGATGGGACGGGTCCTTTTTCTGTCCCCAAGAAAGTTAGGGACACCTAAGGGAGGCATTTAATGCGTTTGTCCTAATCCGTCAGTGGTAATCATGTAACACTGTAGCAACTTTCCACCTCTTGTACTGTTGTCTGCCACTGTTGGTGACCCCTTGGACGTATAAAAGGAGGCCCAAGGTGGAGCTACAGGGGAAGAGGACCTTCCGGCCCATTCTGCATGCGTAGCTGCTTTCCCACCACAAGCGCTCCGTGTACTTGAGCCAAGAACATCCACAATAAACAATAGCAGGAGTAGGGTTTTACGCTTATCAGTGGCCCGAACCTGGGTAAAGATCCTCGCGTTGATCGTTGGTTCCGCTCTTTGTGCAAATCTTTTCCCCTTGCCGAACCGTAAAGGGATCCACGTGATCCCATAGGTGTCATACGCCGACATCTTTGGCGCGCCAGGTAGGGGGAAGAGGTTGCGCAAACCCGATCTAGCGGTCAGCGCGTCAGTTTTTGATCGTCTTCATCGTCATGGCGCCCAAGAAGAAGCGGGGGCGGCTGAAATTCCTTGCGAAAGCTAAGTCCTAAAACTTTAATCGCTTTCTGCTGCGTAGTCTTATCCTTGATGGTGTTTTTGTATAACCTGTGCGCGGGGGAGCGCTCTTAAAACACTCTGCGCTCCTGGTTGTTCTGGGTCCGCCCAGCAACACAAATGCAGCTATAGTTGTTTCTAGAGCGTTAAGCTCCCGAAGAGGCGGCGTTCTCGATAGGCTGCTAGATAGGACCCGGTCCTAAGCGCCATTGACCAGGACGTGCGCATTCGGGAGGTATTCCGGCAAGCATATGGATTCATTGTACAAAAATGCAATCATTTAAGAAAAGGGCATAGCAAGTTTTATTTTAAGGTTTCTGCGTAAACCCGTATGCTGAGGAGCCTTCCCGGGGCTAGTTGCGCTCCTTGTCGCCTCGAGTCCGCTCGGCGATGTGAGCAGCTGCACTAAAGCTGGGAAGGAAAAACCTTTTCTGGGAGGCGGCGTTCCCGGCAAGCCGCTAAGGACCCGCTCCTCAAAGCGCTGCTGACTGGATCGTGCACACCAGAAAGTGTTCCGGCAAGCAAGGGAATATTCGGCAGAAGTCAAAATTACAACAAATTAGTCATAAAGCCAGAAGCTAATTAATTTGTTGTGTTAAAACGCTGTCGTGGCATTACATGTCTGAATCAGTGTTGCTTTGGGGGAGGCAGATGCCACTGCTCCCTTATCACCAAAATGGAAGCTGGGCTCGGTCACGCCCCGCTGTCCTTATCCTGACAGCGGGTCGTCACCCATGTGCTGGGCACGGAGCCCCGCGGCTGGCGCCGTATGATCTGCTTCATGAGGAGGCCTCGCGAGGGGAGCCTCGCGAGGCAACCTGGTGCTTGGCGGCCTCGGCAGGGTCTGGCCTGGCGGCAAGGGGCCTCGCGAGGCTTGCCCCTCGCGAGGCGGCTTCCTCCGGAGCGGCCGAGGAAGGGCCACCCTGCCGGGCCCAGCCCACGCGTCGTCTCCTGGGGCAGAAGCAGACAGGCCGTGGTACCCTGGTTCCCACTGGGCCGACATTTTTGGTACTTGTTTCCAAAGGGGGAGAATTTGTATAGATCATTAGGCTTCGAGAGAGAGTGTTTTGCTTTTTGTTCATTGGTTTTTCTTGAGATACTTGCTACTTGGTTTATCGCTTTGTTTGATGCTTGTATGAGATACTACGTTATTGTGTGCTTGATCATACCGTACATTAATGCTATGCTTGCTTGAACATCCATTTGCATGCTCTTGTATGATCATTCACTTGTTTGATTGGTGATGAGTGCTAATTGCTATGCAATCTTATCATTTTGAGCGCTCCACCAAGATGTATGTGACATGGAAGAGTAACCCACTATCCTAATCGATTGTGCATTTGCATTCAAATGCAAATTTTAAATAATGCACAAATTTAGGGGGAGCTCTTACTTATCACATACTTCTCAAAGCGACGATGTATTTCATTGATTATATTTTTTGTCGAAGCTTTGATCTATATGTTGTCATTAATTACCAAAAAGGGGGAGATTGAAAGTGCAACTAATCCCCGGGTGGTTTTGGTAATCAATAACAACATATGCATCATTGATCTAATTCTTATTGCTAGTAAATTTCAGAAAAGCTCAATGATTGGCATGGCAAGGATTAATGGATGTGGACCCCTCAAAATGCTAAGGACAAAGATTGGCAAAGCTTCAAGACTCTACATTTTTGGTTAAGTGATCCAAGATCACATTGAGTCCATAGGAAAGCCAATACTATTAAAAGGGGATGAGGTTTTGATTATGACTCAATTGCTCAAATGCTTAGTGATATTGCTCCAAAACTCTCAAATACTTCTCCACTCGGTTCCTATCCAAAATCCTAAAAGTTGATCTCGGCCCCACCGAAACATTCTTATCTAGACCCATCGAGATTGCTATCCACTATGCCACATGGCAAACCCTAACAGATCAGTGCAACCGAAATGGTTCTCGGTCCCACCAAGACGGCTTGACCAACTTGCTATAATGTTGTTACTTCACTTCAGAATTTTCGAGATGAAATTTTTGGTCTCACTGAAACCTGATCTTGCCCTAGCCATTGCACTTTGGTCTCACCGAGATGTTTTGATCGGTCCCAACGAAAAACCTAACATTCATGTCTTTTACACTAGTCGGTCTCACCGAGATTTTCATGTCGGTGTCACCGAGTTGGGTCCAAGACTTGTAACGGTTGGATTTTAGGTGAAGGCTATATATACCCCTCCACCACCCTCTTACCAAGTAAGAGAACCATCAGAATGTGCCTACACTTCCACCATACAATTTCTGAGAGAGAACCACCTAATCATGTG
This sequence comes from Elymus sibiricus, assembly GCA_039707655.1. Taxonomy (NCBI): domain Eukaryota; kingdom Viridiplantae; phylum Streptophyta; class Magnoliopsida; order Poales; family Poaceae; genus Elymus; species Elymus sibiricus. The sequence continues at coordinate 206,452,203 of CM077668.1, forward strand.
TTGAGATCATGATATTCCAATCCAACCATTTGAACCTTGATTTCTAGCCTTTCCCAAGTTGCTTTCCACTCAAATCCTTCTTCCACCAAATCCAAATCTGTGAGGAACTGTTTGAGTGTTGGGGAGACTATCATTTGAAGCACAAGTGCAAGGAGTTCATCATCAACACACCATTTATTACCTTTTGGAGAGTGGTGTCTCCTAGATTGGTTAGGTGTCACTTGGGAGCCTCCAAGATCATGTGGAGTTGAACCAAGGAGTTTGTAAGGGTTAGGAGATCGCCTACTTCATGAAGATCTACCCTAAGTGTGGCTAGTCCTTCGAGGACGGAAGCCATGGTGGAATAGGCAATGTTGCTTCTTCGTGGACCCTTCGTTGGTGGAGCCCTCCGTGGACTCACGCAACCGTTACCCTCTGTGGGTTGAATCCTCCATCAACGTGGCCATACGATAGCACCACCTATCGAAACCATGCCAAAAATCATTGTGTCTTCATTGCGTTTGAAATCTCCAATCCCCTCCTTTACTTACATGTGCAATGTTTTACTTTCCGCTGCTACACTCTTAGAATTGCATGTGTAGGGTGTTACTTGACTTGGTGTACTTGCTAAAATCTGCCCACAACTAAAATTGGGAAAAGGATAGATTTTTATTTGGTCAAGTAGTCTAATCACCACCTCTAGACATACTTTCGATCCTACACTCACAGATTACTACAACAACAGGTGCAGGTACAAGTAAAGCGATGACTTGATGTGAGAGCGATGCACATTTGCTTTTGGAGTTGTTCTTCTGCTTTTTCTTCTTCGTCGATCATAGGATGGGTTCCTGGTCGGCAGCCTGGGCTAGCAGGGTGGATGTCGTTCATGTTTTTCGTTTGATTTCATCCGTAGTCGGATTCTGCTCTTCTGTATGGTGTTTGCTATGTATTGATGTATTCATGTGGCGATTGTATGTCTTTGTCTGTATCCCCATCTATTATGTACAGGGTACGCTGTAATGATACCCACCTTGCAAAGCGTCTTCAATATGCACTTCTATCCTTGGTGGGGAATCCGAGTTCCTCGAGGATAGGACTGCATATTGGGCGTGACAAGTTGGTATCAGAGCCTCGACCGACCATAGGAGCCCCCTTGATTGATCGTAGGTTGGCCGTTGTCGAGTCTAGAAGAAAAACTATTTTCGGAGTCTAGTTATATATCGGAGAATAGGAATTCTTTTTACTTCTTATCCCCTTCGTCACTCTGGTGTGGAATTGTGACGTAGGTGTTTTGATTCTACTACTCTTCCCCTTCAATTTTTTTTAGGATCACGCGGGTATTTTCGATCGTTGTGATGTCAATCCTTATCAACCGGTGCACTTCCCTTCAAGTTGTTCCAACCTCTTCATCTTTTGCAAGATCAATTCTCAGTTTTCTCAACAGAGTTCATTTCAACCATCCCAAGTTGTCTTTATTTTCCCCACCCTCCGACCCTTTTTCTTCGCAAAGTCAAAGATCTCAAATCAAGTATCCATTTTACTCATGTGAAGCCTCTTCATTCTTTTCCTTCAATGTTCTTAGCCGGTGATTTTTCATGAAGATGCTCAGGGGCTACAAGTTCGTCATTCTTTGTTCTCGCTTTTCTTCTCCGCTGGAGTAAATTCAAGCATTCGGTGTTGATCATGTCCTTTTTTCTTCTATTCACATGCTTTCCCATGTTGTAAATTCTTATCCAAGCCTCTCTTGTTTATTCACCTCTCTCTATTCTTTTCCGGTGCGAAGAAATTATCTCAGAAGATTTGTGTTTCCGTTCAAGATCCGTTCAAGCTATTTCAAAGTTGTTATCCATTCAAGCCATTTAAATCTAACCGGTGCAATATCTCTTTCTAAGCAATCGTTCCAACGGTGTTTCTTTTCAGTGGGCCCATAACCCACAGGTTTTCCCCCATGATCTTACCTGACACTTCTAATTTTCCAGAGATTTTTCTCAAATCTTTTCTACGTTTGACATATGAATGGATTCCATCAGTCATATGCCTTCTCCAAGATCGCTTTCAAATTCTTTTCATCTTTGGCTCAACCTTTGTATTCTTCATTATTCCGGAGTATCTCACAAATTCTTCATGGTCATTCTCGTCGTCATTCTCAGCTTTGAAGACCGAAGAAGAGTTTTCCTATAAATCATATCCGTTCTCTTGAAGATTCGTGGTGCAAGCTTCATGCCATCCTCTCAATTGTTTTTGAGTCGTCATATATTCTTTTCATGACCATCCCAAGTCTTGTCATGAGTTGTTTCCATTTTGATTCTCCAGAGGCCATCATTTAGAATTTATTCATTCTCAACGCTCATCTCTCGTTCTCAAATTCTTCTGGTGCTTCATTCAAAGTAATCTCTAATCAGCTCGTGATCTCTTCGTTCTTTTGTATCTAAATTCCCTCAAGTATCTTTGTTTGTTTTCTAATTCTTCTCGGTGATTCGTTCTCTTTTCTTTGTTCATTTTCAATTCTTACCGGTGGTTCATTGAAGACCTTCCCAAGTTTGCGCAATATCTCTCCTCAATCCATTTCGATGAGAATAAGTGGCATGCCAATCCATTGCTTGTCATCAATTTAAGTTCCTGAAGGGTAAGCATGACATAATTCTTATTCTTATTCCATCGAGGTGATTAATTCCTTCTTTCGGAGTTCGTTCATGATATCAATTCTCGGTTCGAAGTGTTCCATCTTTCTTTCCGGAGTTCCAAGTTTTTCTCGGTTGTCTCGACACGAAGCTCCATCTATATCATCGCAAGGTTCCATCTTGTTCTTTTCAGCCTTCACTTCCTTCCTACCATTTCTTTCATTTCCGGAGTTCTTCCAAGAGGCTCTACATGGTGGTTCGTTAAGGATTTAATTCATTCTTGAAGTATTCTTCAAGATTCTTGTTGGAGGAGCTCAAGTATTCTTTGTCTTGCATTTCAATGTGCAAATTCTTTCTACCTTATCTTTTGAGGTGGTATTATGTCCTTCTTGACAATTTGTCTTTGTGTTTCATGATTCACAGTTGCCAAGAATGAGATATTTTAATCCCATCATTTTCTCTTCGTTCAAGAGGTCTTTTCAACCCATCAATTTATTTGTCGGAGTTATCGTGGTATAGATTTCACCTAAATCCTATCCTAAGGATTGTTGCTATTGTGGTGCTTATCAATGATCCAAGTTTCTCCTTCTCTTCTTGATGAAAGAGGTTTTCATCTCTTTGAGATGTCAAGTAATCAATTGTTTCCGTTAGTGGCAGGTTGAACCTCAAATTTTTGCTGTTTCCCATAAGGCCATTGGAAGCGTATCTTCCGCTTGTTGAATCTTTCAACAACTACATTCTAGCATTCCTCATAAGGATGCTCCTTCAAATTAATTTGTGGTAGAAGGTGTTGTTCTCTTCTCCGTTCTTTTCATTTGCTCCGGAGGCATCGCGTTGTTCCTCTCTTCGAAGTATCATCTCATTTTGACTAGTTCATTTTTATTCCTTCCATTTTCAACCGGAGTGCTGTCCAATTTTTTTCTTCCTTGTTCCTTGTCCATCTCGTTTCAACCGGAGTGGTTACATGTTCTTCTTTGTCCCTTGAGCTCTTCATTCATGCCTTTGCAACCTCCAAGGTTCTCGTGGTGTTCCTTCTTCTCTTTTCTACGAAGTGCTTTCTACTTCGTTCATCTCTGTGGTATTCTTTCTTTCAAGTTTTTTTTCAACCTTCCAAGGTTCTTTGGTTTTGCTCGTTTGTCATAGAAGCAACTTAGTTTTACCTCTTCCTCTTTCTCTTCCTCTTCTCGTTCTTAGATCTCGAGGCGAGATCTCTTGTAAGTGGGGGAGTGTTGTGACAACCCGAGACCGACGCTCCACATGCCTTCCATATATTTCGTTATCGTCACGTTAATTATTCAGTTTGTTGCATTTCATCTTGGCATCATGTGCATTTCATCTGCATGTTTTCTTAAAAACTTGCATCCATTCGTAGTTGCCTCTTCTCCCCGTTGCCTTCCTTGACCGTTCTAAGACCAACCACACTTGCACGCACCCGCGGCATCATTAAAATATTATTTTCTAAGTGGGAATAAAATGTTCTCGGAATGGGTTGAAATTTGGCGTGCGGTCTTGTTATATTGTAGGTAGACCGCTTGCCAAATTTCGAAGCATTGGGAGGTCGTTTGATGCCCCGTCCGTTAAACTATAGTGGCACTATAGCCGGTTTAATTGCCGGACGTTTTTCATAAAACTTGTGTCGGGCCTCTCACTCCCCTCTCATCTCAGCCCAAGCCCTCTTACAAAATCATTGCAGCCCACCTATCCTACCCCTCCGACCGGAGCCATCGAATCGCGATCGGAAGGCTCCGAAACCCCCCAAAACACCCTCAACCCTAACCCCTGCCTATTTAAGCCATCCTCCCTTGCCATTTATGGGCAAACCTACCCCTAGCCTCCTCCCACCTCTCAGCCGCCGCCACCCTCGCCTCGTTTTCCACGCTGGCAGATCCCCCCGCCGCCACTTGGCGATGCCCCAGCGGGCGCGCCGCCACCTGAGCCGCTGCTTTCCGCCAACCATAGCCCGCCGCGTCGCCCTGGTCTCCTCCCCACCATCGCGGCCTGCTAGGCCCATCGCGGGCCCGTGCGAGCCAGTGCGCTATGGCACCCCGATAGAGGGCCGACGCACGCCAGTCCCAGGATAAGACCTGGCGCATGCCTGAGACATGATACAGCAATTCCAGGCACAAAAATGGCTTTATTATAGGAAATGGAGTTTTACAACATTGTTGATTACAACAATATTACATGACTCCAAGGCTAACTAAATGGCAGCGGAGGTCTTGGTTCAGCGGCAACGACGTCTCTGGCTGGGCTCCACAATGCACAGGACTGGCTGGGTTACGGTCTAGCACGACGGATCTTCTCCTGCAACTGGCCACGTGCAAGGCCAGGTGAGTACTTTGAATGTACTCGCAAGACAACCAAATACATAGCATCCAAACAAGCAGATAACAAAGCAAGCCCTATGCTTCTATAAGAATTTAATCTAAACATGGTATGGAATTAACTGGGAAACATGGATCAAACATGGCATAACATGGATCAGGCATAACAACTACATATCATGACATGGCTTGGCTATTTCTACAAAGCATGGCATCCAAGATTAAACTGAAATCTACACTACACTTACCCCCTGTGAAGCATTAAAATACTATGTTGTGCCATCACTCAGTTTTACTGCCCCTCTGGGCTATCTCATGACTCACCGAGATCCTATCTCGTGATCATGTCATAACAACATAGTGACTGCTCACAATTATCCAATTACCACATTCACTTAGTAGCACATTCCTTAGCAAGTTTATAATAACAGGTTTGACATCCAGATCGATAAAGACCAAATAGTGGCCTAGTACGAACTGTCCATGACCGAGGACGCGGCTATTCGAATAGATTTACACTCTGCAGAGGTTGCGCACTTTACCCACACCATGGAGCGCCTGGCCTCGTACTTTAGTACATGTTCCCATTCGGGTGGACCAGTGCTGCTCCAACGAAACTTGCCTAACCCGTGACAATCCCACCGTACCACCGAAAATCATACCCTCCCAGTGTCATGTCCTGGGTAGCCCCTGTGTCACCCCGTGACACCTGCCACCGTCGTGGCCAAACAAAACTGTCCCAAACGGGGACTCCCAGGTTAAACAATCAACTGGGCTCACAAGGTTATCGCCGCCTACCTGATTAGGGCAGCATGCGCGCATAACCTTCCCTATTTGGTGGTACCGATAAGAGAGCACAAAGCTAGACCAAGTCAAGGCCGTCCCATACCGGCAAATGTGGCTGCACGGGTAAGCTCGGATAGGTGACACTACGACTCGATCCCATCGATGACGGAGGAGGTTTAATTTACAAGTTCAATTTAATATTTCCATCATCTCATCATAACATCAACATTTATGAGTAAGAACAATTACTTAACAACAGCATAGCAAGATCATAACGGTACTGACAATCTTGGCATGAGATCAAATCATAGCACTAACATGATAACGGTATTAAAAATATTTTTACTAGCATGGGAAAAAATGACATGACAGCAATCATGATATCACATGGTAAATAACACTAGCATCAGGCACAGATGAAATAGCAGGGCTATGGCAGTGTAGACTAAAAGATAATCTGAAATATACTGCAATACACACACACACAGGGTGCAAGCAAAGTCATCACGCAAGTTCGGAGCTCATGATAAGAGGTTGGCTTGCCTTGGGGTAGAGGAATACACCAGGAGGAAGTGCGATGGAACTCCGGAAATATTTGCCGGAAAAGTTTCCCTCTCAAAGGGGGCTGATTAAGTGCAAGGGCAAAATGGTCATTTTCACAGTGTGGAAACATTATGAAAATGATGCCATCGGAAAGGGCTCGACGAACTGAAGACGTGGGCGTTGGATTTACCTCAATCGGAGTTACGGTCGCGAAGTTAGGGCCGTTCGTTCGTTAAGCGGAGAAACGGACAGAAAACTGTGCATTTCGGCCCTTAACGAATGAACGTTCGCAAAGTAACCACTTCGGCCGGCGGCTGGAAATTGAAAGCGCCTTTTACAGAGTATGCTTTCAATAACAGAAAATGTACTTTCTGCAAATAGCGCGGCCGAGTGCGCTTCTCCGAACAGAAAGCGTATTTTACCAATTACGCTTCCAGTTATCCTGACAACGGGCCCGGGTTGACTTCTTTCTCTCTGGCTGACGAGCGGGCCCAGCCTTATCTCTTATCTCTCTCCTCCACCATGGCTGTCTCCTACCTCCCATCGCGACAGGACACAGGGGAGGAGACAGGGGCGCTCGGTCGGCTCGATGCCGGTGGTCCTCCCGCTGGCTGCGCCCGCCGTCGGGCCAGGTGAGCTCGCGGGGCCGCCCGCACCCAGGGGAAGGTCGCCGGAGATTCGAGGGAGCTCGGGGAAAGGTGGCCACGGACGGCCGAGGGGATGGCCGGGGCGGCGCTTGCGGCGGTGAGCTCGGGCTACGCCGGCGGAAAATGGAGGGGGCGGCGGCTCGGTGGACTAATGGGGAGGCCGAGGACTGGAATGGAGAGGAGCGGGAGGGCCACACGGCCGGAATCGGCCGAGGGGAATGGCGATAGAGCCGCGGCCGTGGGAGAGGGCAGAGCTTCGCGAGCTCGAGGGGGAGGGGATGGGGCTTGCTGGAGGTCGGGAGGGGCTCGCGGGCGTCTTAAATAGGCGAGGGGAGGAAGTCTCGCGACGATAGCCGAAGCTCCGACACGCATGGCGAGGTGGCGACGTTCTTGACTTCGACAGAAGCATCCGCGAGCTAGGGGACAAGGGGAGAGGCTTCCAGGCGATCCACGCGTGCGGTAGGGAGCTCGTCGGCGCTCGCGGACAAGCTGGAGCCCGCCGGAGAGGGCTCCCGAAGCATCCCGAGCTCCAGTGCGCCATTTTGGCGCGTTCCGCACATGGTCACCGCGTGGCAACGGCGTTGCCACGCCCTACTCGACGCCAAACTATGTCTACCGTGCTCTACACTCTTCCCTGGGTTGACTGATGCATCAGGATGACACGGGAGAGCTCTGAGGTGACTGCACCAAGGTCAAATAGTAGCTAGCAGCAAGGTGTTTGACATGTGCCATGTCCACCGCAGTGCTCCTCTTGGCCTGATCTATGGCTGAGAGTGACCACTCACTAGGGTGACCCTCTGGGCAAAATTGCAGCACAAATGGACAACTCTAGATGGTACCTCCTTCACAAAGCACCACTCTGACCAGAAATGCAAATGAGGAAGTAGGGGTCAAATGGCGAAATGTATTTGGATGATTTTTGGTGGGGAGTGATGATTTGGTCATTAGAGATAGATGGAAAAGTTTCAGCTCAAATTGATCATCCATGAGGGTACTTCCTTCACAGAGATACAATCTGGACAGAAACTTAGATAATTTACTGAGGAAAATTGGCTAGATGAAATGGGCTGGTTTTTGGTATCCGGAGGTGATTTGCCAATGTTAACCACCCTGAAAAATTTCAGCCCAAAAAGATCAAGGATTCCAGCACTTCCTTTGCAAACTGGAAATCTGGACAGAATTTGTAAATGGATGTTGTGCTCAAAATTTAATTGGTGGAACTTGAGATTTTGATGGAAATGGTGAATATATGGATAGGAGAAGCTCCACAAATTATTTGGGATTTTTCCTGGCTACCAAAATGGTAGTTCCTTTGGAAAGGCCCCAAATTGAAATATTGGCTTTAAATAGGAAAATGCAATTTCCCTTATTTAATTATGGCCAATATTTTTGTGGGAGCTTAATATGATCACAAAGAATATCTTCACAAGTTTTCATGAACTTTGGAGATGGATAGATATTTTCCTGGATTTAATTCCTCAGAAACGCAGAAAGAGGAATTAATTCTAGATGTGAAATATTGCATATGACTTAGCAATATTTTTGCACATCTAGGGTTTATGAGTGAAGGATGATCTCTGGAAATTTTGGGAGGATCAGCAGAGCAAGAAAAATGAGGGTTCCTTTGTAAACACAAAGGCAGGATTTCCCGTTCCAATATTTTGGAACTAGGGTTTAAATGAGGTTCGGGGTTTACTGACAGGAGATTGGCTAACACAGAAGCATGGGAAAGCCAGGGAGAGGCTGAGGATTGTCTGGATTCACTTGGTCACTCGCCAGATTCCAGAGGAAAAATTCGGGGGAGGAAAGCTAAGAAGGAATAACAGCACAAAAATCGATAACCCGATTTTTGGGGTGTTACAAACCTTCCCCCCTTAAGAGAATCTCGTCCTCGAGATTCCTAGGGTTAGCTCAAAACAAATACTACTCCTCCTGGAAAAACCTCTGGGTTAGGTCTTAACCCTGCGGTTGAAAACAACCTAGTCAAGAGTACCGAAAATTGGTACACCCAGATCGAGATACGGATATCGCGGGATCTACTCCACGGGTAGGCGTCACTGGGTGGCTCTCGTGGCCCTGACATTTTTAGAAAAAGCAAAAATTTCCTTTTTCCAAAAATGCTAGGGGCACCGCAATTGAGCTGTGGCCTCTCTCGCTGACAGGTGGGCTCAGGGCCCACTGGCAGCCTCCTTCTTCTTTCTCCGGCCAACGGTTCTCTCTCGTTCCCGCGCTGTTCCGCGTGTGGCTGGGCACTGCACGAGAATCTAGCTCCTAGGGCACAAAGCACCCTACGACGATAGTGCGCTGCGTGCACGAGGCCGACGCAGAGAGCACTCATCTCGCGGGCCAGCGCCGGTCGGCACTGCTCGCGAATTTGCCTCCTGGACGCCGGTGATCGGGCGACGCGCGGTGCTCCTGGACCTCGCTCACCGTACACCGGACTTGGGCTATAAAAGAAGACGGCGACGCAGCTCTGTCCAACACGCACCATGCCTCTCTTCCATCTCTTCGGTTTGGACGAGCTTGAGCCGAGGTCCTTCGGCCATGCGGTAATCCTAGTGGGGTTACGACGGTTCCTTACTGCGCTGCTGGCTATGCTGATCGTTTCATCGCTCTTGCTGCTGCAGCTCATCCTGCTAGAGCGGGCTCGTGATGACGAGGGTCTTGACGCGGTGGGTCGAGACGAGGGCGATGCTGGTAGAGTGGCTGGCGAACATCCACGCTGGTTCCTTCGCCGTCTTAGGCGGGTGGAACAAGCGCGTGGGTTGCAGTAGGGCGAGGTGGCGGCCTGTCCAGCGTCACTTAGGACGGTGACAGAGGCGCCGCTGGGTCTGTGGCTAGTGCAGTGTGGTCAGCGGAGCTCTACCAAAGCAGGGATCGCGCTGCTGGTAGCTCCTCGTCGAACAACATCCACAATGAGTGGGTGTTGGGGTAAAATTGGGGTTTAGATCTTGGACTGGAGAGGTTGTAACGGTTTATGCTGCAATAAGATTTCTCAGAATTTCTCCGAGATTGCAGTTGAGCTCTGGGAAAAAGATTTTGGGACCGGGGAATTTTTGGGAAAAACTGGCTCTCCGGAGTTATGAATTTGGGAGGCTGGCAAACGGAGAGAGCACGAATGGATGTGGGCATGGGGCTTTGCATTCAACCCGAGTACTGCGGCAACTGTACTCAGGAGGATGAACTTGGCGTGCAGACATTGCTCACACGATACACGTGCAATCTACTCAAACCAATATGCAGGCAAATGCAGAAGGAATAAAGGAGCAAAATACATGCAAAGGGAAAAAGAACACATCCAGCAGATTACACTAAGGTGTTTTAATGCTAGTGGGTATATGTACTCCTCGTATACATATACCTACACCAGCTCGCATTTCATTAGGGACTCCGGGCGAGTCCGTTGTAATTAAGTGTAAGTGCTCTACTAACTAAAATCTTGTTAAGAATCCACTGCCAGTACTACTAAACATTTCTGCTTAGCAGAGGGACAGGGGAACCAAACACACAAAACAAACGGGCATACATAACATTACAACAACACACAAGTTACAAGCAATACAAGCATACAACAACACGCAATCTTACTAGGCAGCGAACAACAACTCACTCCGAACTACCGGGTCCTACTCTTGCTGGGGCTCTCCTGGGGGACGTAGGCTGAGCCAACTTCCGTCTTCATCGTCGGACACCTCTATGGGTTGAGCCTCAACTGCTGGAGCTGCGGCTGGAACTTGACGAAGCACATCCCGATGAAGACGTCGCATAGCTCCTCAAATAGAATTTGGGTGGACGGAGCCAGAGTTCCACGGGTTCACGGGCTGCGAGGATGGCACTAGCTACGAAGGTGGCACTGGGTTTGGCATCATGGAACTGGTGGCCTGGGTTGCAGCTTGACGGGCCTCATGGTATGCTTCCGTAACAACCCGAGTGGTGCTTTGGTCAATGGCTTTAAACTCTCCAAGGATGCCAGAGATCAGCAGTCCCTGGGAAGCAATGAACTGAACTAGGTGAGCCATTGCCGAGTCGGTATCTTCGACTGTGCTGAAGAACACACAGCCTGTGCTGGATGCAGAGGGAAAGTAGCAGAACTCCCGCATCTCCGCTACTTGCGAGAACTGGAAACGAAGACGTGCGATGGCTTCCGCAATAGCTGTCTGGACAGCCAATGCCGGGGTAGGCATGGGTTTGCCCTGAAAATTCAAGGGCTTCCCATCCTCTGCTGGACCTGGGCAGATATGCGGATTCGCATAGAATCGACAAAGGTGAGGGACGGGTTCCGATTGGAACACCATATACATCGGGCTAGTACTACAGCCAAGGGCTTGGGTGAGCATACTCGAAAGGATGGGCGGAAAGCCGGGATATCCATGAGCCAAAGTTTGGCTATGGAAAGTGGGTGCTCTGGAAGAACTAGCCATGGCTACTGGTTTGAGGATACTGGCCTGGGTTCTCTTGCCGGGATCTGGCTTACTGAACGGAGATGGCTGTGACTCGCAGGTGAGAGGGGTTTAAATAGGCAGCCAGCCTGGGACATACCAGCATGGCGTAGATCCTTCTCGTGCCGGGTAAAGGATACGCTGGCATGGCCGGCCACTGGGTAGGGTCACGGTCCAATCCAGGGATGGCTGGGTGGGCGGACAGCTGGGTAGGGACACGTCAATTCCGACTGCGCCGCCTGTTGATCAACATTGGCCGTGTTGGATGCCAGGGATGGGTCAAATCTATTTTGCTCACTACCGGTTGAAAATAGGGGTGGTCCGATGCTAGAGTAACCTAAAGCCAGCCTGGCTCTGATACCACGTCTTGTGGCACCCCGATAGAGGGCCGACGCACGCCAGTCCCAGGATAAGACCTGGCGCACGACTGAGACATGATACAGCAATTCCAGGCACAAAAATGGCTTTATTATAGGAAATGGAGTTTTACAACATTGTTGATTACAACAATATTACATGACTCCAAGGCTAACTAAATGGCAGCGGAGGTCTTGGTTCAGCGTCAACGACGTCTCTGGCTAGGCTCCACAACGCACAGGACTGGCTGGGTTACGGTCTAGCATGACGGATCTTCTCCTACAACTGGCCACGTGCAAGGCCAGGTGATTACTTTGAATGTACTCGCAAGACAACCAAATACATAGCATCCAAACAAGCAGATAACAAAGCAAGCCCTATGCTTCCATAAGAATTTAATCTAAACATGGTATGGAATTTACTGGGAAACATGGATCAAACATGGCATACCATGGATCAGGCATAACAACTACATATCATGACATGCCATGGCTATTTCTACAAAGCATGGCATCCAAGATTAAACTGAAATCTACACTACACTTAATCCCTGTGAAGCATTAAAATACTATGTTGTGCCATCACTCAGTTTTACTGCCCCTCTGGGCTATCTCATGACTCACCGAGATCCTATCTCGTGATCATGTCATAACAACATAGTGACTGCTCACAATTATCCAATTACCACATTCACTTAGTAGCACATTCCTTAGCAAGTTTATAATAACAGGTTTGACCTCCAGATCGATAAAGACCAAATAGTGGCCTAGTACGAACTGTCCATGACCGAGGACGCGGCTATTCGAATAGATTTACACTCTGCAGAGGTTGCGCACTTTACCCACACCATGGAGCATCTGGCCTCGTACTTTAGTACATGTTCCCATTCGGGTGGACCAGTGCTGCTCCAACGAAACTTGCCTAAACCGTGACTCTCCCACCGTACCACCGACAACCATACCCTCCCAGGGTCATGTCCTGGGTGGCCCCTGTGTCACCCCGTGACACCTGCCACCGTCGTGGCCAAACAAAACTGTCCCAAACGGGGACTCCCAGGTTAAACAATCAACTGGGCTCACAAGGTTATCGCCGCCTACCTGATCAGGGCAGCACGCGCGCATAACCTTCCCTATTTGGTGGTACCGATAAGAGAGCACAAAGCTAGACCAAGTCAAGGCCGTCCCATACCGGCAAATGTGGCTGCACGGGTAAGCTCGGATAGGTGACACTATGACTCGATCCCATCGATGACGGAGGAGGTTTAATTTACAAGTTCAATTTAATATTTCCATCATCTTATCATAACATCAACATTTATGAGTAAGAACAATTACTTAACAACAGCATAGCAAGATCATAACGGTACTGACAATCATGGCATGAGATCAAATCATAGCACTAACATGATAACGGTATTAAAAATATTGTTACTAGCAAGGGAAAAATGACATGACAGCAATCATGATATCACATGGTAAATAACACAAGCATCAGGCACAGATGAAATAGCAGGGCTATGGCAGTGCAGACTAACAGATAATCTGAAATATACTTCAATACACACACACACAGGGTGCAAGCAAAGTCATCACGCAAGTTCGGAGCTCATGATAAGAGGTTGGCTTGCCTTGGGGTAGAGGAATACACCAGGAGGAAGTGCGATGAAACTCCGGAAATATTTGCCTGAAAAGTTTCCCTCTCGAAGGGGGCTGATTAAGGGCAAGGGCAAAATGGTCATTTTCACAGTGTGGAAACATTATTAAAATGATGCCATCGGAAAGGGCTCGACGAACTGAAGACGTGGGCGTTGGATTTACCTCAATCGGAGTTACGGTCGCGAAGTTAGGGCCGTTCGTTCGTTAAGCGGAGAAATGGATAGAAAACGGTGCATTTCGGCCCTTAACGAATGAACGTTCGCAAAGTAACCACTTCGGCCGGCGGTTGGAAATTGAAAGCGCCTTTTACACAGTACGCTTTCAATAACAAAAAACGTACTTTATGCAAATAGCGCGGCCGAGTGCGCTTCTCCGAACAGAAAGCGTATTTTACCAATTACGCTTCCACTTATCCTGTCAACGGGCCCGGGTTGACTTCTTTCTCTCTGGCTGACGAGCGGGCCCCGCCTTATCTCTTATCTCTCTCCTCCACCCTGGCTGTCTCCTACCTCCCATCGTGACTGGACATAGGGGAGGAGACAGGGGCGCTCGGCCGGCTCGACGCCGGTGGCTCTCCCGGCGGCTGCGTCCGCCGTCGGGCTAGGTGAGCTCGCGGGGCCGCCCGCACCCAGGGGAAGGTCGCCGGAGACTCGAGGGAGCTCGGGGAAAGGTGGCCACGGACGGCCGAGGGGATGGCCGGGGCGGTGCTTGGGGAGGTGAGCTCGGGCTACGTCGGCGGAAAATGGAGGGGGCGGCGGCTCGGTGGACTAATGGGGAGGCCGAGGACTGGAATGGAGAGGAGGGGGAGGGCCACACGGCCGGAATCAGCCGAGGAGAACGGCGGCAGAGCCGCGGCCGTGGGAGAGGGCAGAGCTTCGCGAGCTCGAGAGGGAGGGGATGGGGCTTGCTGGAGGTCGGGAGGGGCTCGCGGGCGTCTTAAATAGGCGAGGGGAGGAAGTCTCGCGACGATAGCCGAAGCTCCGAGACGCACGGCGGGGTGGCGACGTTCTCGACTTCGGCAGAAGCATCCGCGAGCTAGGGGACAAGGGGAGAGGCTTCCACGCGATCCACGCATGCGGTAGGGAGCTCGTCGGCGCTCGCAGACAAGCTGGAGCCCGCCGGAGAGGGCTCCCGAAGCATCCCGAGCTCCAGTGCGCCATTTTGGCACGTTCCGCACACGGTCACCGCGTGGCAACGGCGTTACGACGCCCTACTCGACGCCAAACAATGTCTACCGTGCTCTACACTCTTCCCTGGGTTGACTGATGCATCAGGATGACACGGGAGAGCTCTGAGGTGACTGCACCAAGGTCAAACAGTAGCTAGCAGCAAGGTGTTTGACATGTGCCATGTCCACCGCAGTGCTCCTCTTGGCCTGATCTATGGCTGAGAGTGACCACTCATTAGGGTGACCCTCTGGGCAAAATTGCAGCACAAATGGACAACTCTAGATGGTACCTCCTTCACAAAGCACCAATCTGACCAGAAATGCAAATGAGGAAGTAGGGGTCAAATGGCGAAATGGATTTGGATGATTTTTGGTGGGGAGTGATGATTTGGTCATTAGAGATAGCTAGAAAAGTTTCAGCTCAAATTAATCATCCATGAGGGTACTGTTGGGGAACGTTGCATGGGAAACAAAAATTTTCCTACGCACACACAAGATCTATCCATGGTGATGAGCATCTACGAGAGGGAGAGTGAATCTACATACCCTTGTAGATCGCTAAGCGGGAGCGTTTAAGAAACGCGGTTGATGTAGTCGAACGTCTCCGCGATCCAAATCGCAAGTCGTCCCTCGATCCGATCACGAACTAGCGCTGAACGGACGGCACCTCCGCATTCAACACACGTACGGCTTGATGACGCCTTCACCACCTCGATCCAGCGAGCGATGGTGAAGTAGTGGTTGAGTTCCAGCAGCACGACGGCGTGGTGATGGTGGTGAGGAACAATCTCTGCAGGGCTTCGCCAAGCGCTACGGAGATTATGACGGAGGAACTAGAGGGTTAGGGTTGCCGCACATGGCTTGGGGAAATCTTGATGTATCCCGTGTGCTAGCCCTGCCCCTCTATTTATATGTTGAGCCTTGGGGTCTAAACTTGGAGTAAAAGCCTCCTCCAGGTCGGTTTTGCCCGCACAAGGTCGGTTTGGCCCGCAGGAAAAGAGTCCAACTCGGATCCCTGCCGAACCGTGCACAGCCGCGCACAAGCGGTAGTACCGCTCACAAGCGGTAGTACCGCTTGGGCGGTAGTACCGCTTCACACAAGCGGTAGTACCGCTCGGGCGGTAGTACCGCTTCACCAAGCGGTAGTACCGCTTACGCGGCAGCAAAACTACTTTTGCACTTTCCAATACCTCGTGGGCTTTTATCCTTTGGCCCATATAAAGTGTTCTCGCACCCGAACACTTCGGTAAACATCCGGAACCCCTTCCGGTGAACTCCGGAACTCTTCCGGAGATCAAAACGCTATTATCACATATATCAATCTTTACCTCCGGACTATTCCGGAGATCCTCGTCATGTCCGGGATCTAATCCGGGACTCCGAACAACCTTCGGTCACCAACATAATAACTCAACTATACTAATCGTCACCAAACGTTAAGTGTGTAGACCCTGCGGGTTCGAGAACTATGTAGACATGACCGAGACACCTCTACGGCCAATAACCAATAGCGGGACCTGGATGCCCATATTGGCTCCTACATATTCTACGAAGATCTTTTATCGGTCGAACCTCTATGTCAAGGATTCAGTTAATCCCGTATGCTGTTCCCTTTGTTCTTCGGTATGTTACTTGCCCGAGATTCGATCATCGGTATCACTATACCTAGTTCAATCTCGTTACCGGCAAGTCTCTTTACTCGTTCCGTAATACAAGATCTCGTGGCTAACACTTTAGTCACATTGCTTGCAAGGCTCATTGTGATGTTGTATTACCGAGTGGGCCCTAAGATACCTCTCCGTCATACGGAGTAACAAATCCCAGTCTTGATCCATGCCAACCCAACAGACACCCTCGGAGATACCTGTAGAGCACCTTTATAGTCGCCCAGTTACGTTGCGACGTTTGATACACACAAGGTATTCCTCCGGTGTCAGTGAGTTGCATGATCTCATGGTCAAAGGAACAGATACTTGACATGCAGAAAACAATAGCAATAAACTGACACGATCAAATGCTACGTTCTTAGTTTGGGTCTTGTCCATCACATCATTCTCCTAATGATGTGATCCCATTGTCAAATGACATCTCATGTCAATGGCTAGGAAACCTTAACCATCTTTGATCAATGAGCTAGTCAACTAGAGGCTTACTAGGGACACAGTGTTGTCTATGTACCCACACATGTATTTGAGTTTCCAATCAATACAATTATAGCATGGATAATAAACGATTATCATGAACAAGGAAATATAATAATAACCAATTTATTATTGCCTCTAGGGCATATTTCCAACAGTCTCCCACTTGCACTAGAGTCAATAAATCTAGTTCACATCACTATGTGATTTACATTGTAATGAATCGAACACCCATGCAGTTCTGGTGTTGTTCATGTTTAGCCCTTGGAAGAGGTTTAGTCATCGGATCTGCAACATTTAGATCCGTGTGTACTTTGCAAATATTTATGTCGTCCTCCTTGATGTAATCGCGGATGGAATTGAAACGTCGCTTTATGTGTCTGGTCCTCTTGTGAAATCTTGGTTCCTTGGCTAGAGCAATGGCACCAGTATTATCACAAAACAGAGTCATTGGGTTAAGTGCACTAGGCACTACTCCAAGATCTGTCATGAACTCCTTCATCTAGACACCTTCCTTCGCCGCCTCCGAGGCAGCGATGTACTCCGCTTCGCATGTAGAATCAGCTACCACGCTTTGCTTGGAACTGCACCAGCTAACCGCACCCCCATTAAGAATAAATTCGTATCCGGTTTGCGACTTAGAGTCATCCGGATCAGTGTCAAAGCTTGCATCGACGTAACCCTTTACGACGAGCTCTTGATCACCTCCATAAACGAGAAACATGTCCTTAGTCCTTTTCAGGTACTTCAGGATATTCTTGACCGCCGTCCAGTGTTCCATTCCTGGATCACCTTGAAACCTTCCGACCATACTTATGGCAAGGCTGACATCGGGTCTTGTGCACAGCATTGCATACATGATAGAGCCTATGGCCGAAGCATAGGGGATGACACTCATCTTTTCTCTATCTTCTGCAGTCACTGGGCATTGAGTCTTACTCAACTTCACACCTTGCAATACAGGCAAGAACCCCTTCTTGGACTGATCCATTTTGAACTTCTTCAAAACTTTGTCAAGGTATGTGCTTTGTGAAAGTCCTACTAAGCGTCTCGATCTATCTCTATAGATCTTGATGCCTAATATGAAAGCAGCTTCTCCTAGGTCCTTCATTGAAAAACTCTTGTTCAAATATTCCTTTACGCTTTCCAGCATTTCTATATTGTTTCCAATCAGCAATATGTCATCCACATATAATATTAGAAACGCTATAGAGCTCCCACTCACTTTCTTGTAAATACAAGCTTCTCCGTAAACTTGTATAAACTCGAACGCTTTGATCACCTCATCAAAACGAAGATTCCAACTCCGAGATGCTTGCACCAGTCCATAAATGGATCGCTGGAGTTTGCAAACTTTGTCAGCATTCTCTGGATCGACAAAACCTTCTGGTTGCATCATATACAACTCTTCCTTAAGGTAACCGTTAAGGAACGCTGTTTTGACATCCATCTGCCAAATTTCATAATCGAAAAAGGCAGCTATTGCTAACATGATTCTGACGGACTTAAGCATCGCTACGGGTGAGAAGGTCTCATCGTAGTCAACTCCTTGAACTTGTGAAAAACCCTTTGCCACAAGTCGAGCTTTATAGACGGTGACATTACCGTCTGCGTCCGTCTTCCTCTTAAAGATCCATTTGTTCTGAATGGCCTTACGCCCTTCAGGTAATACTTCCAAAGTCCATACTTTGTTTTCATACATGGATCCCATCTCGGATTTCATGGCCTCTAACCACTTCTCGGAATCCGGGCCAATCATCGCTTCTCCATAGCTCGTAGGTTCATCGTTGTCTAACAACATGACTTCTAAGACAGGGTTGCCGTACCACTCAGGAGCAGTACGCGTCCTTGTCGACCTACGAGGTTCGATAGCAACTTGATCCAAAGCTTCATGATCATCATCATTAACTTCCTCTTCAGCTAATGTAGGCTCCACAGAAACAACTTTCTGCGCTGCGCTACTCTTAGGTTGAAGTAAAGGTTCAACAACCTCATCAAGTTCTATCTTCCTCCCACTCAATTCTTTCGAGAGAAACTCTTTCTCAAGAAATGTTCCGTTTTTAGCGACAAACACTTTGCCTTCGGATCTGAGGTAGAAGGTATACCCAACTGTCTCTTTTGGGTATCCTATGAAGACGCATTTCTCCGCTTTGGGTTCCAGCTTTTCAGGCTGAAGCTTTTTGACATAAGCATCACATCCCCAAACTTTAAGAAACGACAGCTTTGGCTTCTTGCCAAACCAAAGTTCATATGGCGTCGTCTCAACGGATTTCGATGGTGCCCTATTTAAAGTGAATGCAGCTGTCTCTAATGCATAACCCCAAAACGATAGTGGCAAATCGGCAAGAGACATCATAGATCGCACCATATCTAATAAGGTTCGATTACGACGTTCGGACACACCATTACGCTGTGGTGTTCCAGGCGGTGTTAGTTGTGAAACAATTCCACATTGTCTTAAGTGACTGCCAAACTCATAACTCAGATATTCTCCTCCTCGATCAGATCGTAGGAATTTAATCTTCTTGTTACGATGATTCTCAACTTCACTCTGAAATTGTTTGAACTTTTCAAATGTTTCAGACTTGTGTTTCATTAAGTAAATATACCCATATCTACTTAAGTCATCAGTGAAGGTGAGAAAGTAACGATAACCACCGCGCGCCTCAATGCTCATCGGACCGCACACATCAGTATGTATGATTTCCAATAAGTCACTTGCCCGTTCCATTATTCCAGAGAACGGCGTTTTAGTCATCTTGCCCATGAGGCATGGCTCACATGTGTCAAGTGATTCAAAATCAAGTGACTCCAAAAGTCCATCAGCATGGAGCTTCCTCATGCGTTTAACGCCAATATGACCTAAACGGCAGTGCCACAAGAAAGTGGTATTATCATTATCAATTCTACATCTTTTGGCATCAATGTTATGAACATGTGTATCATTACTATCGAGATTCAATAAGAATAAACCCCTCACATTGGGTGCATGACCATAAAATATATTACTCATATAAATAGAACAACCATTATTCTCTGATTTAAATGAGTAACCGTCTAGCAATAAACAAGATCCAGATATAATGTTCATGCTTAACGCAGGCACCAAATAACACTTATTCAGGTTCATCACTAATCCCGACGGTAATCGAAGAGCGAGCGTGCCGACGGCGATCACATCAACCTTGGAACCATTTCCCACGCGCATCGTCACTTCGTCCTTTGCCAGCCTCCGTCTATTCCGCAGTTCCTGTTTTGAGTTGCAAATATGAGCAACCGCACCGGTATCAAATACCCAGGCACTACAACGAGAGTTGGTAAGGTACACATCAATAACATGTATATCATATATACCTTGTTTGTTGTTGGCCGCCTTCTTGTCAGCCAAATACTTGGGGCAGTTCCGCTTCCAGTGTCCAGTTCCCTTGCAATGAAAGCACTCAGTTTCTGGTTTGGGTCCAGCCTTGGGTTTCTTCACGGGAGCAGCAACTGCTTTGCCACCCTTCTTAGATTTACCCTTCTTACCCTTGCCATTTTTCTTGAAACTAGTGGTTTTATTGACCATCAACACTTGATGCTCCTTCTGAATTTCAGACTCAGCGGCTTTCAGCATCGCAAACAGCTCGGCGACTGACTTGTTCATCCCGTGCATGTTATAGTTCAACACGAAGCTCTTGTAGCTAGGTGGCAATGATTGAAGAACTCTGTCAGTGATAGCCTCTGGCGGAAGGGGCATCCCCAATTCAGCCAGACGGGTGGAGTACCCAGACATTCTGAGCACGTGATCACTGATAGACCCGTTCTCCTCCATCTTGCAAGCATAGAACTTATCGGAGATCTCATATCTCTCGATCCGGGCATTCTTCTGAAAGATAAACTTCAACTCCTGGAACATCTCATATGCTCCATGACGTTCAAAACGTCTTTGAAGTCCCGGTTCTAAGCCATACAACATTGCACATTGAACTATTGAGTAATCATCAGAACGAGCCTGCCAGGCGTTCACAACGTCTAGAGACTCAACTGGAGCGGGTGGATCACCAAGCGGTGCATCAATGACATAAGCCTTCTGGGAAGCCGTAAGGATAATCCTTAGATTACGGGCCCAGTCCACAAAGTTACTTCCATCATCTTTCAACTTAGCTTTCTCTAGGAACGCATTAAAATTCTGGGGTGCTACTGCGCGAGCCATGATCTACAACATAAATATAGCAAAGACAACTTAGACTATTGTTCAAGATAATGAGTTTAGTTAATCATATTTAAAAAAACTCCCACTCAAATTGACATCCCTCTGGTCATTCGAGTGTAACATGATCCAAATCCACCAACTCAAGTCCGATCATCACGTGAGTTGAGGTGGTTTCAATGGTGAACATCTTCATGTTGATCATATCTACTATATGACTCATGTTCGACCTTTCGGTCTCTTGTGTTCCGAGGCCATGTCTGTACATGCTAGGCTCGTCAAGTTTAACCCGAGTGTTCTGCGTGTGCAACATGGCTTGCACCCGTTGTATGTGAACGTGGAGTCTATCACACCCGATCATCACGGCGTGTCTCGAAACGACGAACTTTCGCAACGGTGCACACTCGGGGAGAACACAATTTATCTTGAAATTTAAGTGAGGGATCACCTTATAATGCTACCGTCGTCCTAAGCAAAATAAGATGCATAAAAGGATTAACATCACATGCAAATCATAAGTGACATGATATGGCCATGAACTTGTGCTTTTGATCTCCATCTCCAAAGCACCGGCATGATCTCCATCGTCACTGGCATGACACCATGATCTCCATCATCTTGATCTCCATCAACGTGTCGCCATAAGGTTGTCGCGCCGACTGTTGCTTCCACGACTATTGCTAACGTTTAGCGATAAAGTAAAGCATTACATAGCGCTTAATGATTGACACGCAGGTCATACAATAATTAAAGACAACTCTATGGCTCCTGCCAGTTGCCGTACTCATCGACATGCAAGTCGTGATATTCTATACAACACATGATCATCTCATACATCACATATATCTCATCATGTAATTGGCCATATCACATCACAACATACCCTGCAAAAACAAGTTAGACATCCTCTAATTGTTGTTGCAAATTTTACGTGGCTGCTACGGGTTTGCAAGAACCGTTCTTACCTACGCAAAACCACAACGTGGTGTAGTGATTGCTTTTTGATCTTCTAAAAGAACCCTCTTCATTGAAATCGATTCAACTAAAGTGAGAGAGACAGACACCCGCTAGCCATCTTTATGCAACGAAGTTACATGTCAGTTGAAGGAACCTGTCTCGCGTAAGTGTACGCGTAATGTCGGTCCGGGCCGCTTCATCTCACAGTACCGCCGAATCAAATATCAACTAGTAACGGCAAGCAATATGTATACACCCACGCCCACAAATCGTTTGTGTTCTACTCGAGATCTCATCTACGCATAGACCTGGCTCATGATGCCACTGTTGGGGAACGTTGCATGGGAAACAAAAATTTTCCTACGCACACACAAGATCTATCCATGGTGATGAGCATCTACGAGAGGGAGAGTGAATCTACATACCCTTGTAGATCGCTAAGCGAAAGCGTTTAAGAAACGCGGTTGATGTAGTCGAACATCTCCGCGATCCAAATCGCAAGTCGTCCCTCGATCCGATCACGAACTAGCGCCGAACGGACGGCACCTCCGCGTTCAACACACGTACGGCTTGATGACGCCTTCACCTCCTCGATCCAGCGAGCGATGGTGAAGTAGTGGTTGAGTTCCAGCAGCACGACGGCGTGGTGATGGTGGTGAGGAACAATCTCTGCAGGGCTTCGCCAAGCGCTACGGAGATTATGACGGAGGAACTAGAGGGTTAGGGTTGCCGCACACGGCTTGGGGAAATCTTGATGTATCCCGTGTGCTAGCCCTGCCCCTCTATTTATATGTTGAGCCTTGGGGTCTAAACTTGGAGTAAAAGCCTCCTCCAGGTCGGTTTTGCCCGCACAAGGTCGGTTTGGCCCGCAGGAAAAGAGTCCAACTCGGATCCCTGCCGAACCGTGCACAGCCGCGCACAAGCGGTAGTACCGCTCACAAGCGGTAGTACCGCTTGGGCGGTAGTACTGCTTCACACAAGCGGTAGTACCGCTCGGGCGGTAGTACCGCTTCACCAAGCGGTAGTACCGCTTACGCGGCAGCAAAACTACTTTTGCACTTTCCAATACCTCGTGGGCTTTTATCCTTTGGCCCATATAAAGTGTTCTCGCACCCGAACACTTCGGTAAACATCCGGAACCCCTTCCGGTGAACTCCGGAACTCTTCCGGATATCAAAACACTATTATCACATATATCAATCTTTACCTCCGGACTATTTCAGAGATCCTCGTCATGTCCGGGATCTTATCCGGGACTCCGAACAACCTTCGGTCACCAACATAATAACTCAACTATACTAATCGTCACCAAACGTTAAGTGTGTAGACCCTGCGGGTTCGAGAACTATGTAGACATGACCGAGACACCTCTACGGCCAATAACCAATAGCGGGACCTGGATGCCCATATTGGCTCTACATATTCTACGAAGATCTTTTATCGGTCGAACCTCTATGTCAAGGATTCAGTTAATCCCGTATGCTGTTCCCTTTGTTCTTCGGTATGTTACTTGCCCGAGATTCGATCGTCGGTATCACTATACCTAGTTCAATCTCGTTACCGGCAAGTCTCTTTACTCGTTCCATAATACAAGATCTCGTGGCTAACACTTTAGTCACATTGCTTGCAAGGCTCATTGTGATGTTGTATTACCGAGTGGGCCCTGAGATACCTCTCCGTCATACGGAGTAACAAATCCCAGTCTTGATCCATGCCAACCCAACAGACACCCTCGGAGATACCTGTAGAGCACCTTTATAGTCGCCCAGTTACGTTGCGACGTTTGATACACACAAGGTATTCCTCCGGTGTCAGTGAGTTGCATGATCTCATGGTCAAAGGAACAGATACTTGACATGCAGAAAACAATAGCAATAAACTGACACGATCAAATGCTACGTTCTTAGTTTGGGTCTTGTCCATCACATCATTCTCCTAATGATGTGATCCCGTTGTCAAATGACATCTCATGTCAATGGCTAGGAAACCTTAACCATCTTTGATCAATGAGCTAGTCAACTAGAGGCTTACTAGGGACACAGTGTTGTCTATGTACCCACACATGTATTTGAGTTTCTAATCAATACAATTATAGCATGGATAATAAACGATTATCATGAACAAGGAAATATAATAATAACCAATTTATTATTGCCTCTAGGGCATATTTCCAACAGGTACTTCCTTCACAGAGATACAATCTGGACAGAAACTTAGATAATTTACTGAGGAAAATTGGCTAGATGAAATGGGCTGGTTTTTGGTATCCGGAGGTGATTTGCCAATGTTGACCACCCTGAAAAATTTCAGCCCAAAAAGATCAAGGATTCCAGCACTTCCTTTGCAAACTGGAAATCTGGACAGAATTTGTAAATGGATGTTGTGCTCAAAATTTAATTGGTGGAACTTGAGATTTTGATGGAAATGGTGAATATATGGATAGGAGAAGCTCCACAAATTATTTGGGATTTTTCCTGGCTACCAAAATGGTAGTTCCTTTGGAAAGGCCCCAAATTGAAATATTGGCTTTAAATAGGAAAATGCAATTTCCCTTATTTAATTATGGCCAATATTTTTTTGGGAGCTTAATATGATCACAAAGAATATCTCCACAAGTTTTCATGAACTTTGGAGATGGATAGATATTTTCCTGGATTTAATTCCTCAGAAACGCAGAAAGAGGAATTAATTCTAGATGAGAAATATTGCATATGACTTAGCAATATTTTTGCACATCTAGGGTTTATGAGTGAAGGACGATCTCTGGAAATTTTGGGAGGATCAGCAGAGCAAGAAAAATGAGGGTTCCTTTGTAAACACAAAGGCAGGATTTCCCGTTCCAATATTTTGGAACTAGGGTTTAAATGAGGTTCGGGGTTTACTGACAGGAGATTGGCTAACACAGAAGCATGGGAAAGGCAGGGAGAGGCTGAGGATTGTCTGGATTCACTTGGTCACTCGCCAGATTCTAGAGGAAAAATTCGGGAGAGGAAAGCTAAGAAGGAATAACAGCACAAAAATCGATAACCCGATTTTTGGGGTGTTACATGCGCCGCCCGTACGCCGCCCGCAGAGCCCATTCGCCGCCGCCTCCTCTGATCTGGAATGGGAGAGCCCCAAGCTCCTCCCGTCCGACCGTCTCAGCCGGACCTCCTCTACCCTGACCCTCGCCGAACCTCGCCGGAGGCCGACACCGGCGACCCCAGCTCCGACGGCCGCCCAGGCTAGTGCTCCGCCGTGCCCCTGTTTTCCCTTCTCTTCTCCCTCCATTCTTTCTACCTGTCCTCTAACCCCCATGGCCGCCGTGCCCATGTAGGCCGCCATGGATATGGAGCAGCGCCTCCCCGAGCTCCGTCCAGCGCCGCCGTAGCCCGGCTCCGGCACCGGCCGACCAGATCCGCCCGTTCTCGGCCATCTCCAATGCCTCCTCGACAGATCTGGCACACCGCCACGCCATCTTCCTCAGGTGCTCTAGCACGAGCTCACCTGTGTCCCGCCTCCACTGCTCGTTCGCCCCAGCCGCCACGAACCGCCAGGAACTGACGGTTCGAGCGAACCCAGCCAGACCGCGCCGGTCCGCCCAAATTAGCCTCAACTCCTCACCTGCTCCTCGGCGACCCACGTCCGCGCCGTCCCGCGATCCAAACAGCGCCGCTGTACCGCGCCATCCAGCCTCACCGACTCGGGCCGAGCCTGCTAGGTGAGCCTCAGCCCAGCCGCACCTATCCATCGCCCGGTGCGCTGTTGTGTTATTCCGTGCCTATGCTGTGCAGCCCAGTAGCTGCAGATTTGGCTCGCATAGTATTGTTTTCCCTGTTGCGAATTTGACAATTTTTTTCAAAACGGCATAGTTACAGAACTGCCACTGTTTTGAAATGCCCATAAATAAATAACCATGCATCCAAATTAAACAAACTTGATATCTAAATTGCTTAGAATTTCATGTAGTTTCACAATATGCAACTTTCATACATGCTAAAAATGCTTTAAATTGCTGTTTGCATTAATTTGCATAAATGACATGCTAAAATGGTTTATTTCATAACTAATTAACCGTAGGTCCGAATTATATGAACTATATAGGTAAATGGTCTAGAAAAATGTGTAGATTAACATGGTGCACTTACTTTGCATGTTTAACAACATTAAAATGGTGTTTAGGGCAGAACAGTGCTAAATTCGAAATTTACATATGAGGAATTTCTGGAATTGTTATTTGTTGTTTCCATCTGAGGGTGTCCCGGACTAGGGGGTACTCGGGCTGCCGGCCTATCTCTCATAGGCCGGGCTGGTGGGCCGCCCTCTACTCGTTGATGGAAGGCCGGATTGTGGGCGACCCCGTGTATCAGAAGGAAACCTCCGAAGACTTGGCGTCTCCTCCAAGAAACAATTGGCATAACCGGCATGTTTGTCCCCTGATGGTAACCGACCATGTGTAACCCTAGGACCTCCTAGTGTCTATATAAACCAGAAGGCCTAGTCTGTAGAGGATCATATCCATTACCTAGGGTTTAGCCCAGTCGATCTTGAGGTAGATCAACTCTGTAACCTTTATACAATCACATCAATACAATCAAGAAGGACGTAGGGTATTACCTCCTCGAGAGGGCCCGAACCTGGGTAAATCACTGTCTCTACATTCCCTGTTACCATCGACTCCTTGACCCATAGTTCGGATCCCCTACCCGAGATCTGCCGGTTTTGGTACCGACATTGGTGCTTTCATTGAGAGTTCCGTCGTGGGTCGCCAAGGATCAATGGCTCGCCGTCCCCGGACAACTCTTCGTCAATGGAATCTGCATCAGGGACATCATCGTCCCCGGACAACTCTTCTCTTCAGCGACGGAATCCGCAGCGGGGACATCTTCGTCCCCGGACAGCTCTTCACGTCTGGCAGCATCATGTTGCACGCCGATCCGACCGGTCACCTTGACCAGGTCGGTAGCTTCGCCCCCGGGCGGGAAATCAAGTTCGGCGGCCTTGAGTACGTCGCCAATGCTCGAGGCGATCTGGTCTTTACTGGGTTCTCGGCCTTACCTGAGGAACCTACCAATCCTGAGGCCTTGACTTCGGATTCCTTCCCCGCCCCCGTCCCCGGGGCGGGCCTCAGTTCGGATCTGACCTTGAGTTCGGATCCGACCCCGGTGCCGGAAAACCAAGGGTCACCCTTGGCCGAACACACTCCCGTTATCGGCACGCCGGAGCTCAACTCCGATGGCAGCCCGAGCATAGATCCGGTGGACCCCTCGATTTTAAGCGAGATGCTAGACCGGATCCAGAAGATAAATATCGCGGATGGCTCGTCCTCGGACCAGGAGCAGGTCGGACAGGATGCCAGCCGTGGAGAATTTTGCATCCCACCCACCACCCACTTGGTAGCCATTATCGAAGATTTAACCAACATGCTGGACTATGCCTCCGAGGAGGCTGACGACATGGACGAGGACTTTGACGTCCCGCCCTACACGGATACCTTCCTTGCCACTGCCAATACCGGAAAGTGGACCGCCACCTCCACCTATGACGTTTACATGGTTGACACCCCCATGAAGGACAGTGACACAACGAAGAAGGACGGCGACGATCCCACTGAAGAACCGCCCAGACGCCGACGACGGCGAGCTAGAGGGCGAGGAATGGGCAAGGAAAATCACACAGACAGGAACGGCACCGGAGATAACGAGACTCCGGACAACTTGGGGGAGCTCGGCGATCACACGCCCGAGCAGCGACCCGATGCCCCAGAAGGGCACGAGGACCAGGGTGACCCCGAGGACCTCGACGATTCCGAGGACAGCAATTACCTCCCTCCATCCAAAGAGGAAGATAGCCTCGGACCCGAAGACTTTATCGTCCCCGAGGATCCCCTGGAACAAGAAAAATTCAAGCGGTAACTCATCGCCACTGCCCAAAGCTTGAAGATGAAACAACAACAACTAAAAGCCGAACAGGATACGCTCAACGACAGATGGACGATGGTCTTAGATGCCGAAGAAGGCCTTGACGATCAACATCAGGGCCAATACAAGAGTTACCCACGGCGGCGCCTACTCCCAGAATTCCAGGACGAGGCCTTCGAGCCCATGCCTCCCAGATGAACCTACGCAAACCAGCCCGACCGCCCCCCTCGAGGACGAGATAGGCCGGCTATGGAAACCGAGCACCCACCCGCGCCCCCTCGAGGTCGAGATAGAGCGGCCGGAGAAGCCGAATACCCACCCGCACCACCTCGAGGATGAGATAGAGCGGCCAGAGAAGCCGAACTCCCACCCGTGCCCCCTCGAGGACGGGATAGGGCGGCCAGGGAAACCGAATACCGACTCGCGCCCTCTCGCCGAGCAGGCAAAGACCCGGTTCAACCGGATGAGCAATATGATCTGTGCCACAACCTGAACGCACGAGGGCTCCAGTCGAGGTCCATTTATGGATCCACAGGATACGCACCCGCCGGGCGGGACGGATACCAAGCCTGGCGCGATAGAAACGATAGAGCTCGGGAGCAGCACTGTGCCCGGATGATAACCGATCTCCGGCGCGACGTGGCCCGGGCCAGGGGCGCCGCACACCCAATGTGCTTCACAGATGAGGTGATGCAGCATCAGTTCCCCAAAGGGTTCAAACCCGTCAATATAGAATCCTATGATGGAACAACTGACCCAACCGTATGGATTGAGGATTTTCTCCTCCACATTCACATGGCCCGAGGAGATGACCTCCACGCTATTAAGTACCTACCGTTGAAACTCAAGGGACCGACAAGGCATTGGCTGAACAGCCTACCCGAGAACTGCATCGGCAGCTGGGAAGAGCTCGAGGATGCGTTCCGAGCTAACTTTCAAGGCACCTACGTCCGGCCACCAGATGCCGATGACCCGAGCCATGTTATTCAGCAGCCCAGAGAATCAGCCCAGCAATTCTGGAACCGGTTCTTGACCGAGAAAAACCAGATCGTCGACCGCCCAGATGCCAAAGCGATTGCGGCATTCAAACACAGTATCCGAGACGAGTGGCTCGCCCGCCAGCTCGGCCAGGACAAGCCGAGAACAATGTCGGCCCTTACCTCCCTAATGACCCGCTTTTGCGCGGGTGAAGATAGTTGGTTGGCTCGTCGAAGCAACCACCCCGAAGACCCCGGCACTTCAGAGGCCCGGGACTGGAACGGAAAACTTCGGCGCAATAGAAACAATAAGCGCCGGCACTCAAACAACGGTGGTGAAGCCGATGACACAGCGGTACACGCCGGATTCAGCAGCTCAAAATTGGGACAGCGGAAAAAACCCTCTAAAGGGAACCGAGATGGCCCGTCTGCGCTGGATAGAATATTGGATAGGCCCTGCCAGATTCACGGCACCCCCGACAAGCCAGCTAACCACACCAACCGTAACTGTTGGGTAATTAAGCAGGCCGGCAAAGCCACAGCCAAAGAACAGGGCAAGGGCCCCCGCAGCGAGGACGATGACGAACCTCGCGGGCCGAATAATGGAGGCCAAAAATAGTTCCCTCTAGAGGTCAAAACCGTGAACATGATCTATGTCATGCACATACCAAAGAAGGAGCGGAAACGCGCACTTCGGGATGTCTACGCCTTAGAGCCGGTAGCCCCGAAATTCAACCCATGGTCGGCTTGCCTAATCACTTTCGATCGTCGAGACCATCCGACCAGTATACGTCATGGAGGAATGGCGGCTCTGGTGCTCGACCCCATCGTGGACGGCTTTCACCTCACTAGAGTCCTTATGGACGGAGGTAGCAGCCTCAATCTGCTTTACGCAGACACCGTGAAGAAAATGGGGATTGACCCATCAAGAATCAAACCCAGCAACACCACCTTTAAAGGTGTAATCCCAGGTGTCCAGGCACGCTGCTCGGGATCTGTGACATTGGAAGTCGTTTTCGGCTCGCCCGCCAACTTCCGCAGCGAGGACTTGATCTTCGATATTGTCCCTTTCCGAAGTGGTTACCACGCACTCCTCGGCCGGACTGCATTCGCCCGCTTTAACACCATCCCGCACTATGCATACTTAAAGCTCAAGAAGCCAGGACCGAAGGGCGTTATTACCATCAACGGTAATACCGAGCGCTCGCTCCGAACAGAGGAACACACGACGGCTCTATCCGCTGAAGTCCAAGCCGTCGAAGAAGCGTCTCAAGCACAGTCTACTGCCAAGCCACTGGATGCGCGTAAACGCTCCCGAGCTGCACCCTCCATTCCGGAGCACTCCCACGCTCACCCCAAATAGGGGCACGCGCCCCACAGCACGGCCCACCTAGTTGCGAAGTACGTGCCTCGAGTGCACAACTCCGCGCTCAAAATTCCATGGGCAGTTGTGGGGAAACATGACACAAAGACCAGGAGTTTGGCTCAACCGACCGATGGCCTACATATGTCTTCACATCAATATCGTCAACGGGCACCATCTAGGGCCCGATCAGCGTCAAACTGATATACCACGGCGGCTTCTCAAACCCCTTTTTCAAGGGCTCGTCCGCCAAAGTTTACTAGTTCCGCCGAACACACGGTGGACAACTTCGCTTCCACGGAAGCCTCTTGAAGAGCAAAGGCGCAGACGTGCAGCAGGGCGTAGTAGGGACGTCAAACCACTCATGAAGGCCCTGTGTAAACCTTTACTCTCAATATATTCATTTCTTCAAAAGTATCTATTAAAGTTACTTTGGCAATCCGGATTGTACGGTTGGACGTCACACATTCAAACGAAATAAAGACCACTTTATTATGGTATACTCGTGCAGTCATTCACGTTGCATATTCCTTTCCGCCTTTTCGGCCGAAGTAAACTATCACGATACATCCACTTCAAACCGGCTAATAGACCGGGGGCTCGAAACATAGATCTCGCCCTAAACTTTATCCCGGCACTTATTTTTATTTTATGTGCTCGGCGTCGCGGATATTGCATTATATGAATCAGTTCCGAATTGCGCCTTTGGTCAATAGTTGGGTTGCCCAGCTCCTGTGTTTACCCTCTTACGTTCCGCACTGTTCGGCTAAGAGGGTAAAGGGAGAACAACTGCGATTGTACTTCTAGCTAGCCTGGTTAAGTACCTCAGTGGAGAAAGCCGAAAACTGACTGTCCCAATAAGCGAGAACTGGTCGGCGATCCGATGACTGGTGTTAACCTAAAATCGTTGGAGGTTAGTCCGTGTTACACGAAGGGTTATCTGTTACAGAAACCATGTGATCAACCGCGGCTTGTCCGAATATCACAAACACCGGGGGCTCGTCACCGGCCCCCACCGTCATGCTCCTCTGGCTAAGTGAAAGCACTAAAACCGCATAGTCTGATTGCCTGGTTTTCCGTACATACAACCTCCTCCGGGCACCGAGACGTCGGCTAAGGGTTTACGTATTATGAGAAAACACCCCATGCAATATTTGCAAGGGGGCTGAAGCGGACGTCTGGTAACTTTCAGATTACAAACGGCCACACAGGAGTCAAAATTAACATAAGCGGGCATCTTTGTTCACAGCCGAACAATTTGCATTAAAACAAAAGTTTCAACTCATTGGTTACAAGGAAGCTACATCTACTCATAAATTACATCTTTCGAACACTGGGCCTCTACTGCCCGAGCACCGTCCATCATGACAGGAAAGTACTGCTCGGGACGCCTATGCTCCTTCCCGGGTGGCGGAGGTCCGGTGGCCATCTCGGCAGGCTTTATCTTCGACCAATGTACCATTGTCTTGCCGAAGGCCATCCGAGCGCCCTCGATGCATGCGGAGCGCTTCCAGGCGTCGACCCGAGAAGGGGCGTCGTACAGCCTCTGCACCAGACCGAAGTAGCTGCTCGGCAGCGGCTCTGACGGCCATAGCTTGACGCAGAGGTCCTTCATCACCGGCTCCGCCATCCGATGCAGCTCCATCAGCTGCTTCATTTGATTGTTGAGGAGGGGAGGGTGTTCGGGTGCTTGAAATTGCGCCCAGAAAAGCCTCTACTCGGCCCAACCCTCCTGGCCGGCGAAGAACCTCGCCGCATCAGCCGCACTCTTCGGGAGGTCCGCAAAGGCGCCTGCGGAACGCCATACCCGCGTGAGCAACGCGAACCTGTTACGTCCAGAGACACTTTGTAGCAAGTACGGCTTACCGTCAACAATAAGCCTGACTTGGCGGAGCTCTTCTTGGAAGCCGCGCACCTCTGTCCGTGCTTTCGTAGCAACCGCCGCCACCGAAGTCAGCTCGGTGGCCTGCTCCTCATTCTTCTGCTCGAGGGCCTCACACCTTGTGACGGCATCCCTGAGCTCTTGCTACACTTCCAGCACCCTGGCCTCGTGCTTCTCACTAGCGGTTCTGACCGCCGCCAGCTCGGCAGCCGCCTGTTCGGCTGCCGACTTTTGCGCTGCCGCATCCAACTGAGTTGTCCTCAGTGCGGCCTTGAGGCTTTCGACCTCCGCGGCGGCAGCTGCAGTACAATCGGTTCCCTCCGTTAGGATACTTTGAACTCTGCTTACAAAACAACGACTATATTCAATATCATAGCTCGGACTTACCTTGCGCCTTGTCGAACGTTTTGTTTACCAGGCTCAGGTCATGTTCGGAACTCTTCAGCTTCCGATTCAGCTCGGCCAACTCTTTGGTGCTGGCGGCTGCGGCCGAAGATGATTCCTATGCATTATTATACACACGTTAGTGTCCGGGATATTGATTCTCGATCCTCTGACAGGTTTTGCCCAAGCTAGTCAGTGTCTCGGGGGCTACTGTGTATGAGGCTATACATTTACACAAATGAATTATTCTAAGGAAAAAGCATTACTTCGCTCACCTTGAAGCCGGTAAGAAGGCCACTAAAGGCCTCCTTCAGTCCGTTATCCACGGACCGAATACTTTGCAACACCACGCCCATGAGTACACGGTGCTCTTCGGCGATAGAGGAGCTGGTTAGAGCATCCTCCATCTCGACCGACCACCCGGTCGACGCCTGCTCTGGGGCAGGCGGGGGTGGCGGCGGCGCTTCGGCCCCTTCCTTCTCGAAGTCCGGAGCGCCGGACTCTGGACGCCTTGACGTCTCCAGAGTCATCCTCGGAGAAAGCTTGGCTTGTCCGGGCTCCTCCTCTTCGTTCCCCAGAGGGGCCCTCCCCTCCTGGTCTTCGGCGACCGAGGTGTTCCCCTCGGCCATGATAGTGTCGCCCTCTCCCCCCGCGTACGGCACGGGAGGGGTCCTCCTCGATAGGACCTCCCCGGCCTCCTCGACAATCGGGGGTGGCGAGGCGCGGGATTCGGTCCCGCTCTCCGCTAGCGCTGCCGGTGGAGAATCCCCCTCTGAGACTCAGTCGGTGGGGAGATCGCGCAGCGGGCTACCAAATTATAAACGGAAACGCCGTCAATATTAGACCCAGTTCGGCTGAAGATGGTCGAAGCAGTTACTAGAACGCATACCTTTGAACCTGTGGCTTGGCCCTGGGGATCCTGGAAGGAACCTCTTCGGAGGCCTCAGAGTCCTCGGCAGAGGCCGAGCTATCACCGGACAAGGCTATCTTAGCCTTGCGCGGTCTTTTGGGAGCGCGTTGTGGCGGCTCCTCCTCGGCGCCCTCGGATGCCGCTCTTTTCCCCGTTCGGGAGGAATCGTCTTCCTCCCCGTCCTCTCCCTGCTCCTTCTCCTCCTCTTGCACGGAGGGAGCATTGGTGCCCCCGGATCTAGCACCCGGGGGTCCTCGGGAGCGGAGGCCCTCTCTGGCCTCCCCCTGTTGGTCCTTCTTCTTCTCCTTCCTTTTCCGGCGCCTCGTACGGGTCCACGGCCAGCATGGCCGTCCGGAGGGGCGTCCTGGGTCCCTCTGGCAGCGGCGCCGGACTATCGATCCGCTAGGCCTTCTTCAGCCAATTCTGCGGATGAAAAGTAGCAAAGCTGAGTACCTTGTTAAAGGGGAACAGTTCGGATAAAAAATACAAAATTGCTCATACCTCCCGTGGAGGATTTGCGGCATCGAGTCCGATATCTTCCTCCTCGGCCGGCCAGTCCTTCTGCGGCTTGAATAGCGCCCTCCACAGTTGGGCGTGGGAGGTGCGGAAGAAGCTGCGCACGGTGGCCGGGTCTCCGGGCTTATAGTCCCACATGGGGGAAGCCCTGTCCTGGAAAGGGAGGATTCGGCGGCCGAGCATGATCTGGATCACGTTGACCAGCGCGACGCCCTTCTCTATCATTTTGGCGATCCGGCTCTGCAGCAGCACCACCTCCTTATTCGGCCCCCAGTCGAGGCCCTTCTTGGTCCATGAGACCAGCCTTGTTGGGGGCCCGGAGCGGAAGGCCGGAATCGCCTCCCAATTTGCGCGCCTCGGCTCTGTGATGTAGAACCATTCCTTTTGCCAGATCTTGACGGTCTCGATGAAGGTACCGTCCGGCCACTCCACTCGCGGAAGCTTGCTGATCATTGCCCCCCCCCCCGCAGTTCGCCTGCTGGCCATCTACTATCTTCGGCTTGACGTTGAAGATCTTCAATGACAGACCGAAGTGTGGCTGGACTCGGAGAAAGGCCTCGCAGACGATGATAAAAGCCGAGATGTGGAGGAAGGAGTTCGGCGTGAGGTCGTGGAAGTCGAGCCCGTAGAAGAACATGAGGCCCCTGACGAAGGGGTGAAGGGGGAAGCCCAAGCCCCGGATGAAGTGGGGCATGAATACCACTCTCTCGCCCTGCCGCGGCATGGGGATGGCCTGGCCCGCCTCCGGAGCGCGGTGGGCGATGTCGGCCGGGAGGTAGCCCACGCTCTTCAACTCCAAAATGGCGTTGTTGGTAACGCTGGAGGCCTCCCACTTGCCCTTGGACCCGGAACCCGCCATTGCTAGAACAGGCGGGTGGAAGGAGAGGTTTCTGAGAGGGAGGGCGGATCTGGGCGTTGGAGCTCAAGAGATGGGGAAGGCAATGGCGAAGGGGGGGGGGAATGAGAGCGTACGAAAGGAGCGAAGGCTATGCCCCTTTTATGGGCTGTAAAAACCCACGGTCCCTTTACCGCGCCGCAGTCCTCGCCATTTCCCCATACAACCGTGCCATTATGCGCACATGGGGGGAAATGGATTATTGATCATATCCCTTGAAAATAGGACACGATCTCCATATCGATGGGACGTGCCAATGAAAACAGCCTCGAACCGCGAATCGAGTTTTTTATAAACCAACTCGCAGTCGTGGCAAGGTGTGACCCTTCGGTAAAAGTTGTCAGGTGAGGACACTGCTCACACCGAAGTAGCTAGCCTTCGGGGCTAAGTTATTATTATACTTCGTTATCGAGGTATAGCTCGGCGCATATACGACTGGACAATGCTTGAGAATACAACTCGGAGTAATAGAGGCATGTTACCGGTGTCACGGAGGAAGGTGAACTGGTCCACGAAGCCAATGGTGTTCGGCGTCTACCTCGGCTTCGAAGACTAGTTCGGGGGCTACTGAGGGTGTCCCAGACTAGGGGGTACTCGGGCTGCCGGCCTATCTCTCATAGGCCGGGCTGGTGGGCCACCCTCTACTCGTTGATGGAAGGCCGGATTGTGGGCGACACCGTGTATCAGAAGGAAACCTCCGAAGACTTGGCATCTCCTCCAAGAAACAATTGGCATAACCAGCATGTTTGTCCCCTGATGGTAATCGACCATGTGTAACCCTAGGACCTCCTGGTGTCTATATAAATCAAAAGGCCTAGTCCGTAGAGGATCATATCCATTACCTAGGGTTTAGCCCAGTCGATCTCGAGGTAGATCAACTCTGTAACCTTCATACAATCACATCAATACAATCAAGCAGGACGTAGGGTATTACCTCCTCGAGAGGGCCCGAACCTGGGTAAATCACTGTCTCTACGTTCCCTGTTACCATCGACTCCTTGACCCATAGTTCGGATCCCCTACCCGAGATCTGCCGGTTTTGGTACCGACACCAGCCTCATTTAAATTGCCTAGATCGGAAGTTTAATTATGCTTCACCTCTTGCCATGTTTAACAATATTTAATCTTGTTGAGTACATAAATGGGAGTGAACTAAATAATTGTTTATGGAGATTCGTTAATATGCAACTCGTTGCATATTGAGCTTCACTTAATGTGTACTATTTGATTGTTGCACTTTGCGATGCCATACATTCTTAAACTTGTCATGCATCATACTTGGTTGTGCATCATGCCATGGTTATGCTTATGTGTTTACCATGTTGTTTGCTTCATTCCGGTTGTGCTTCTTCTCGATAGTTCCGATTACTTTTCGGAGTGAGGATTCGTTCGACTACGCTTATTCGACTACTTCATGGATTCGGTCTTCTTCCTAGCGGGATTCCAGGCAAGATGACTATTACCTTGGATATCACTACTATCTTTGCTTGCTAGTTGTCTCGATGCTATCGCTATGTCTCGCTACCTACCACTTGTTTGTCAGCCTCCCAAATGCCATGATAAGCCTCTAACCTTCCACCATCCCAGCAAACCGTTGTTTGGCTATGTTACCGCTTTGCTCAGCTCCTCTTATAGCGTTGCTAGTTGCAGGTGCAGTTGCAGGTTGTTCCATATTGGGACCTGGATATCATGGGATATCACAATATCTTTCTATTTAATTAATGCATCTATATATTTGGTTGTG
The DNA here is from genome assembly GCA_039707655.1 of Elymus sibiricus. Lineage (NCBI taxonomy): Eukaryota > Viridiplantae > Streptophyta > Magnoliopsida > Poales > Poaceae > Elymus > Elymus sibiricus. The sequence continues at coordinate 206,488,580 of CM077668.1, forward strand.
TGTGGAAGGCTTGGCCTTTTGCCTAATGTTTTGTTCCACTCATGCCGCCCTAGTTTCCGTAATACCGGTGTTATGTTCCTTGATGAGCGTTCCTAACATGTTTGGGGTATATGGGGCCCCCTTGACAGTTCGCTTTGAATGAAACTCTTCCAGCAAGACCCAATTTGGTTTTAAAACTTGCCAATATAATAATACTGATAATTAATTAATTAGCATAGGGGGTCGCATCCCCGTGGATTCTTAATTCAACATAAAACAGGTGGGCCTGTGTTGATGGTGTTGGTCCAAACTAGAGTTGTGTGCGGCTTGCCCCGGGGCAACTCGGGTCTCAGTCGCTGTACACTGCGCTCATTCGGTCGTGTCCTGTGAACGAGATATGTGCGGCTCCTATCGGGATCGTCGACACGCCGGGCGGCCTTGCTGGTTTTGTTTCACCATTGTTAAAATGTCTTGTGCACCGGGATTCTGAGGATACTTCGGGCTGACTCGAGGTTGATCGGGCTATCTCGAGGTTCAGGTCTTTCCACCATGGCTTGTGATAGTTTGTGATGGACTAGTTGGGACACCCCTACAGGGTTAAATCTTTTGGAAAGCCGTGCCCACGGTTATGTGCCGACTTGGAAATTTATAACCTCCGGTTGTAGAGAACTTGACACTAAATTTAATTAAAATACACCAACCGCGAGCGTAACCGTGACCGTCTCTTTTCGAGGTAGTTCGGGACGAGAACATGGTGGGGTTATGTTTGACTTGTAAGTAGGTGTTCAGGATCACTTCTTGATCATACTAGATTGCGACTTTTATGCATAGTTTACTCTTCTTATTCTTGTACTCGTTAGTTAGCCACCATACAATGCTTAGTGCTTGATGCAACCTCACCACTTAACCATTCCATACCCATTAAGCTTTGCTAGTCTTGATACCCATGGTTATGGGATTGCTGAGTCCTCGTGGCTCACAAATTACTACAATAACAGGTGCAGGTATAGGTAAAGCGATGACTTGATGTGAGAGCGATGCACGTTTGCTTTTGGAGTTCTTCTTCTGCTTCTTCTTCTTCATCGATCATAGGATTGGTTCCTGGTCGGCAGCCTGGGCTAGCAGGGTGGATGTCGTTCGTGTTTTTTGTTTAATTTCATCCGTAGTCGGATTCTGCTCTTCTATATGGTGTTTGCTATGTATTGATGTATTAATGTGGCGACTGTATGTCTTTGTCTGTATCCCCATCTATTATGTACAGGGTACGCTGTAATGATATCCACCTTGCAAAGCGTCTTCAATATGCGCTTCTATCCTTGGTGGGGCATCCGAGTTCCTCGAGGATAGGACTGCATATTGGGCGTGACAAAGAGCATAAGCACAAGGAGGCCATCACGGCTCAGGCTACAGAGCATGCCAAAAAGATCAAAGAGGCCGTCGATGTTGCTGAAGCCGCAGAGGCAAAGTGCGAGCACTTGAAGCAAATATCACCGCCAACGGCAAGGGTATCTTGGCACTCAAAGCAGAGGCAGAGAAGGCAACTCACACCTTGGTGGAGCTGCAAACTTCAGTGTCTGCCAAGAGCTCACCAAGGCCAATGATACTATCGAAGATCACAAGATGAAGCTGACCGCCTTGGAGAAATCCCTTGATGAAGCCAGAAATCATGAGAAGATCCTGACGAAGGAACTCCAAGATGAGAAGGCCTTGATCGCGAGCACTACCAGCACTTTCAATGAGCTCAAGGGCACCTACAAGCTTTGGACTGACCATCTTGTGGTTGCCGCGGAGGGCATTTCTACACAGCTGTCCGCCATGGGCTTGCCGGAATACCACTACTCCATCACTGAAGGGGACACAGCCAGCGCCAGGATCACTCTCTTCTTCGAAAGCTTGATCGAGGCACTAGAGAAGCATTCTAGGGCTCGAGCCGCATACCTTGCCAGCGAATCCCGCAAGCTTTGCCGGGATGTCTTCTTCAAGGTACTCGTCAGAGTGGTGTACCGGAACCCAGGCATTGATCTCTCGAAGGTTTTTGCCAGCCTGCCGAGGGGAGACGACACCAGGACCGCAGAAGAGCTCATCACGCCTATCGCCGATAGGGTTGGCCAGATCCCCAGCATAGAGGGTGGAGTTACCGACTAATCTTGTAGCCATACCTTGTCACATGCATGATCATGTAAAAGATAGATTTATCTAAAGTTAGATCTGCACTGCGTTTTGATGTAATATAACTTGTGTTTTGGATGGATGTATGCATGCCATTCCCTTGTCTTATCCTGTCTTTGCATGATTTCGGTACCCTACGCTTGCCGAAGACTTGCCGGTGCGTGCACTCTTGCCGTGAGCGCTTGAGGAACGGGTCCTTAATAGCTTGTCGGAAGTGCCGCTGCCGGTAAGGATACACTTGACGATCACAACGTAGCCACTTAAGTTGTTGAGTGGACTCGAAACAAAGTAAGGGCGTAGCTGATCACGGCAAGGTTCCTTAGCGTGCAGGTTTCTCATACAAAGGCCAAAATCGTTCAAGGAGAAATTGCAACTACAACAAAGAATTTATTTCAAAGTTTTTTCAACTTAGCTTTTTCTTTGTTGTGCTTCTTGTCGTAGGACAATATTTTGAACGTCATTCGGTATCCATACCATCACTCCGCCCGGGAAACTTGTACGCGAGGAACCCTTCTGTCCTTTGAGAAAAATAAAGAAGAGAAAAGAGAAGGATAGAACCTTGACGATTCGTTAATCATCCTATGCAAGGGAAAATGTAACACAAGGCTGCGTGCAACATATCAACAAATATGTACATGGACAAAGAATTGTGAAATACTTATCTTTATTTATGTGCACGGGATCTGCGCCCGGCTCTGTACAAAGATTTACATGCCTTGCCGGCAAACTTGTACAAAAAAGGTTACCGGGCTGTCCGGCAACCGCGCCTTATGGGTAAAACTTGCGAAGATGCTCAATATTCCATGAGTTGAGCACCGGAGTGCCATCTTCAGTCTCTAGGTAGACTGCGCCGGGCCTAGTGACTCTTACCACCTAGTAAGGGCCTTACCACTTCGGCGTCCACTTGTTTTGACCCTTCGTGGACTGAATCCGATGAATAACAAGGTCGCCTTCCTCAAGGTTCCTGGTGTTCACTTTGCGGCTATGGTAGCGGTGCAAAGCTTGCTGGTACCGTGCGACACGGACAATAGCATGGAAATGATCTTCCTCAAGGAGCGTGGCATCATCTTGCCAGAGCTCATCTTGATCCTCCTCATCGAAGGCCAAGACTCGAGGTGACCCGTATCTGAGTTCTGTGGGGAGCACCGCTTCTGCACCATAAACAAGGGAGAAGGGTGTCTGGACAGTGGCTCGACTTGGTGTCGTTCTGATTAATGAAAGAACCACCAACAACTCTTCCACCCAGCGCCTTCCACACTTGTGCAGCCTGTTGAAAGTCTTGGTCTTGAGACCGCACAACACTTCTACATTTGCCCTCTCTACTTGTCCATTGCTCCTTGGGTGAGCAACAGACGCGTAGCAAATCTTATTTCCATGTTCTTGGCAATATGCTGTGAAGGCGCGGCTCATGAATTGGCTGCCGTTGTCAGTGATGATCTTGTTGGGGACACCAAAACGAGCAACCAATCCTTTGAGGAACTTGATGGCTGACTGTGCCGTCACCTTCCTTACTGGCTCTACCTCAGGCCACTTTGTAAACTTGTCGATTGCAACATACAAGAATTCAAAGCCCCCGGTAGCACGGGGGAAGGGGCCGATGATGTCGAGCCCCCAGACCGAGAAAGGCCAGGAGAGAGGGATGGTTTGGAGGGCTTGAGCTGGCTGGTGGATGTCCTTGGAGTGGAACTGGCATGCTTCGCATCTGATGACCACCGCCAAGGCGTCTTGAAGGGCTGTCGGCCAGTAGAATCCTTGACCAGTAGAATCCTTGCCTTGCCGACAAGCGTGCGCGACCCAATATGAGAGCCACACATTCCTTCATGCATCTCTTCCAACAGCCTCTGTCCATCTTCCCAGCAGATGCACTTCAATTTCACCCCATTTAGTCTCTTTCTGTATAGAATGTTGTCAACAAACTTGTACATCCTTGATTAACAGGCTACTCTTTCTACATCCTCTTGTTCGTCGGGGAGATCTCCTATTTGAAGGTACTAGACAATTGGCTGCGCCCATGCCGGAGCTTGTGGCTCAACGACAAGGACTAAAGGCACTTCTTCCTCTGCGGGAGCGCTTTCTTCGACGGCAAGGATCTGGCTAGCCGGAAACTGCGGCTCACCGGCCAAGGGTATCTTGTCAGTGGTATCCACTTTCTTGGCGGCTGCTGGCAGCTCTGCCGGAAAGTAACCACCAACATCTTGTTTTCTCTTCTTCGCCAGCCTTGATGGTGTAACGTATGGCTGAGTCAGATGGAGCACAAAAGTTCCTGGTTCCATAGGCAACTTTTGGGCAGCAAGCTTTGATAGGTCATCGGCAATCCAATTCTTGGCACGGGGAACGTGCTCCGCTTGCAGACCGTCAAAGTGCTCTTCCAACTTCCTCACCTCATCAATGTAAGCCTCCATCAAAGGGCTCTGGTAATCCTTGTTGACTTGCCTCACCACTAGCTACGAGTCGCCTCTGATAATCAGCTTCCGAATACCAAGGTCGATTGCAATGTGTAGACCGGCAAGCAATCCTTCGTACTCAGCAGTGTTGTTGGTTGCCTGCTCCCTAGGAAAGTGCATTTGAAGCACGTACTTGAGGTGCTCTCCAGTGGGAGCTATAAGCAGCCCGCCGGCACCGGCGCCTTTCAGCGTGAAAGCACCGTCAAAGTACATGATCCAATCGTCAACAGTTTCCTTGCCGGGGAGAGAGGTCTTTGGAATTTCTTCGTCTGGCGTTGGGGTCCATTCTACAATGAATTCTGCCAAGGCTCTGCTCTGAATCGTTGAGGTACTCTCAAACTTCAAATCAAAACTTGACAGCTCCACTGCCCACTCCACAATCCTGCCGGTTGCGTCTGGATTTCTTAAGATGCGTTGCAAGGGAAAGCGAGTGATGACGGTGATTGGGTGTGCTTGAAAATAATGGCGCAGCTTCCTTGAGCCCATGAGAAGGCCAAAGAGCAACTTTTGCACACCAGAGTACCTTGGTCTAGTCCCTTGCAGGAGGGAGCTGACAAAGTAGACTGGGCGCTGCACCTTCTTCTTCTTCGCAACTTGCTGATCTGGCTTACTAGCTTGCACAATCTCAGACTTGTCGGCACCTGACCTTCCGGAGAAGATTCTGGCTCGTCGGGTCATGGCTTTGCGGCTGCTACCTCTTCCTCATCTGCCTCTCTGTCAGCCACAAGTGCAGCACTAACCACTTGATTTGTTGCCACTAAGTATAGCAGCAACGTCTCTTGCGGCCTAGGCGCAACTAGGACTGGCGGAGAGGACGGGTACTCCTTCAAATCTTGGAGCGCGGCCTCCGCTTCCGAAGTCCAGTTCATTGGACCTGCCTTTTTCAATATCTTGAAAAACGGTTAGGCGCGCTCTGCTGATTTGGAGATGAATTTGCTGAGGGCGGCAACGTAGCCGGCAAGGCGCCTGATGTCCTTGATGCGTCTTGGTGCTTCGATCTGCTCAATTGCTTTGATCTTGTCGGGGTTGGCTTCAATCCCTCTCTGTGATACAAAGAACCCAAGAAGCTTGCCGGACGGAACACCGAACACACACTTCTCAGGGTTGAGCTTCAAGTTGAGCTTGCGCAAGTTCGCAAACGTCTCTTCCAAATCCTGGATCATGGTTGACTTGTCTCTGGTATTGACCACAATATCATCCATGTAGGCTTCCACATTCTTGTGCAGCTGTGGCTCAAAACCGATCTGGACTGCTCTAGCAAAGGTTACCCCGGCACTCTTCAATCCGAAAGGCATATGCAAAAAGTAGTATGTGCCACATGGAGTGATGAATGCGATTTTTTCCTCATCTTCCTTGGCCATAAAGATCTGATGATAACCAGAATAGGCGTCAAGGAAAGAGAGTAACTCACATCTGGTAGTGGAGTCTACAATCTGGTCAATGCGCGGCAAAGGGAAAGTGTCTTTTGGACAGGCTTTATTTATATCAGTGAAGTATATACAAAGCCTCCACTTCCCATTCGCCTTGCGCACTATGACTGGATTGGCTAACCACGTAGGGTGTAGCACTCCTCAGACTAGACCTGCTGCTTCCAACTTCTTGATTTCCTTGGCAATGAACTCTTGCCGCTACAAGGCTTGCTTCCTGACCTTCTGCTTGACGGGTCTCGCATGAGGGTAGACAGCAAGGTGGTGCTCAATTACCTCCCTAGGAACACCGGGGATGTCAAATGCTTGCCAAGCAAACACATCGACATTGGCCCGTAGGAAGGCAACGAGCTCGCTTTGCTATTTGTCACTGAGAGTGGCACTTACAGAAAAAGTGCCACTCATCCCATCTTGCCTTGTGGAAATTTGCTTGGTCGCTGGCGCAGAGGCCTTGGCTTTCTTGCTCTTGCCGGTAGAGCTCTCTGGTATGTCCTCAATGGGCATTCTGCACTCTAAAGTGCGCTTCTCGGAGTCCGTATCAGATGTCTTGCCGGACTTCTTCTTCTTCTTCTTCTTTCCTCCCCCGGGAGCTTTCCCGGCAGGAGCAGGTGCCTTGACGGCAGGTGCTGCCACTACCTCCAGGTAGAGCTTGTCGGCGCAGATGATTGTGTCTCTCTGGTTGGACTTGATGGTGAGGACGCCCATCGGCCCTGACATCTTGATGACATTGTAGGCGAAGTGCGACACAGCCATAAACTTGGCCAGCGTCGGACAGCCCAGAATGCCATTGTATGGCAGGGGCATCTTGACGACGTCGAAGATGATCTTCTCCGTCCGGTAGTTGAGGTCACTGCCGAATGTGACCGGCAGCGTGATCTGGCGCTTCGGCTTGTTCCTCCCTGGACTGATCCCTTGGAACGTGCCGGTCTCCTCAAGATCCTTGTTGGGGATCTACAGGCTCTTGATCACGTCGGGAGAGATCAAGTTCAAGCCAGCCCCACCGTCAACCAACATCTTCGTCACCTTGAGGTTGCGAATTGTTGGCGAAACCAACAATGGCAAAAACCCGACCGCAGTAGTGCGATCAGGGTGATCCTTGGTGTCAAAGACGATGGGCGTGTGCGACCACTTGAGTGGCTTCTGCGCTCCCATCATGGGCTGCGCGGCATTCACCTCGTGGACCCACTACTTTAGTTGCCGGTGCGAGGAGTGCAAAGATGCGCCTCCGTCAACACACATGGCCTTCACCACATTCTGGAACTCGTTCTTGGACCCATCTTCGTCCTCATCATCATCATTCTGGCCCTAAGGGGCCTTCTCTTTCGGCTGCTTGGCCTTGCTGCTGCGGCCCCCACGGCCACCATGGTTCTGCTTGCCGGATCCACCGGCACCATCCTGGCCCTTCTCCTTGTCGCGCTTCTTGTACTCTTGCTTCTGCTTCTCGGCAAGCTGATCCACTTGCCGGCACTCCTAGAGGTCGTGGCCCTTGGTACGGTGGATCATGCAGTACGACCCACCGGTCTTGCCGCCCTTGTCGCCTGCCGCAGCCTCCCGGCAATCAGCGCATCCAGCAACCTCCTTGCCGGGGCTTTCTGCCTTGGACTTCTTGGCGGCGTTGGTGTCACTGGGGCTCTCAACTGCCATCACTGACTTGCCTTTGCACTTCCGATTGCGCTTTCGTCTCTTCTTCTGCGGGGTCAATGCGTCATCTGCGTCGTCATCTTCGGAGTCGACTTCGGCGCCAGCATCTTCCCCAGGGAGTCGCCTCCCTTCCTCAGCACGTGCACACTTGTCCGCCAAGGCGTACAACTCGTTGATGGTTCTAACCTTCATGATATTCATCTCAGACCGTATTCTGTGGTTGCGCACATTCGTGTGGAATGCGGTGCAAACAGCTGCGGGATGAACATCAGGGATGTTGTGGTGCACATGGCTGAACCTTTGTATATACTTGCGGACGGTCTCGCCATCTCTCTGGGGGATCACATGCAAATCGCCCTGGTAGGCACCCATGAATTGATGGCATAGATCCGACATACGCAACCCGTAAAAGAGCTTCGTACTCCGCTTTGTTGCTGGAAGAATCAAAGTGAATCTCTAGCACGTAGCCGAGCCGATCTCCCCTGGGGGAAACTAGGACCACTCCAGCCCCCGAGCCATTGAGCATCTTAGAGCCATCGAAGAACATGGTCCAATGCTCGGGGAGGCTCAGAGTCGGCTGCTGGTGTTTGGTCCATTCGGCCAAGAAATCCACTAGGGCATGTGACTTAATTGCTTTCTTAGCTTCGAACTTGATGTCCAAGGGAAGGAGTTCAATGGCCAACTTGGCCACTCAACCCATGGCGTCTCTGTTATTCAATATCTCTGACAAGGGAGTGTGGCTGACCACTGTGACCGAGTGCTCTTGGAAGTAATGAGCCACCTTCTTCGCAGTCAGATAAATCCCGTATACTAACTTCTGGTAGTGTGGGTACCTTTGCTTGGACGGGGTCAAGACTTCGGAAATGTAGTACACTGGCCCCTGGACATTTAAAGCTTTGCCTTGTTCCACACGCTCAACTGTGGGCACAGTGCTGACCACTTGATTTGTAGCCGCGATATACAGGAGCAATGGCTCCCAACTGCTCAGAGCAGCAAGCACTGGCTGGGTGGACAACAAGGTTTTGAGCTCGTCGAACGTGGCTTGCGCTTCACTCGTCCACTCAAACTTGTCCGACTTCTTCATGAGTCGGTAAAGTGGCAGGGCCTTTTCACCGAGTCATGAAATGAATCTGCTCAGGGCTACTAGGCATCCCGTGAGTCTTTGGATGCCATGGAGACGTTCTGGCTGTTTCATTCAAACTATAGCACCGATCTTCTCAGGGTTAGCATCGATTCCACGTTCGGAAATGAGGAAACCGAGTAACTTGCCAGCCAGAACCCCAAAAGTGCACTTGGCCAGATTGAGCTTGATTCCATATCTGCTCAGGTTCGCGAAGGTTTCGGCGAGTTTAGCTAGGAGGTTGGAACCTTTCCTAGACTTGACCACGATGTCATCCATGTATGCCTCCACGTTCCGACTGATTTGCTTTTGCAAGCATATTTGGATCATGCGTTGGAAGGTCGCCCCGGCATTTTTAAGTTCGAATGGCATCATGATATGACAAAAACACCCGAAAGGGGTGATGAAGGCCATTTTTATTTCATCTAGACCATACATTCGAATCTAGTGGTACCCGGAGTACGCATCTAGAAAACACAAATGCTCACACCTCCCAGTGAAGCCCACTATCTGATCTATGCGGGGGAGAGGAAAATGATCCTTGGGACAGGCCCGATTTATGTGCTTGAAATCTATGCACATCCTAAGAGAGTTATTCTTCTTTGGCACCATGATGACATTGGCGAGCCACTCGGTGTGGTACACTTCACGCACGAATTCGGCTGCCAGCAGCCATGCAATTTCCTCGCCAATCGCCTTGCGCTTCTCGGTTGAAGAGCGATGGAGGTGCTCCTTCACTGGCTTGACCTTTGGGTCGACACGGAGTCAGTGCTCAACCAGCTCCCCGGGAACACCCGGCATGTCAAAAGGTTTCCATGCAAAGATGTCCCAGTTCTCACGGTGGAACTGGATGAGCTCGGCTTCCTATTTGCTGTCCAGTGTCATGGAGACGTTGGTAGGCTAGGCACTTGGATCCTCCGGGTGGACGTGAACCTTCTTCGTTTCACCAGCCGACTGAAATGCAGAGTCGACTGCCGGCTTTTTTGACTTCAACAACTCACTCAGATCTACTGCTTTTTGTATTCTTCCATTTCAGCCACAGCCATCTGCTCATCAGCAATGATAGAACCTTTCTGTGGACTGCTACTTGTGAGCTGCGTTGGGATTTTCCCCGAAGAGGAGGGGAGATGCAGTACAGTAGAGATAAGTATTTCCCTCAGTGAGAACCAAGGTTTATCAAACCAAGAGGAGAAGCACGCAAACCCTCGTGAGCAGCACCTGCACACACAAAAGCAAAAACTTGCACCCAATGCCGGCAAGAGAGTTGTCAATCCCCTTGAACTCATTAATTGCAAGGATTAAATCATGTAAAGGCAAAAGTATGAATTGTAAAATAAAAGAAAAAGAAATAAATTGCGGCAAAGGTTTTTAGGCTTTCTTTTTATATTGAAGATAGACCCGGGGGCCATAGTTTTTACTAGAGGCTTCTCTCTCGAACACATAGCATACGGTGGGTAAACAAATTACTGTTGGGCAATTGATAGAAAAGCGCATAGTTATGATGTTATTCACGGCAATGATCATGTATATAGGCATCACGTCCGAGACAAGTAGACCGACTCCTACCTGCATCTACTACTATTACTCCACCAATCGACCGCTATCCAGCATGCATCTATGGTATTAAGTTCATAACAAACAGAGTAACGCGTTAAGCAAGATGACATGATGTAGACAAAGTAAACTCAATCAATATGAATAAACCCCATCACTTCATCCTTAATGGCAACAATACAAATACGTGTCTTGTCCCCTACTTTGTCACTGGGATATAGAGCACCGCAAGATTGAACCCATTACAAAGCACCTCTCCCGCTGAAGATAAATCAATCTTGTTGGCCAAACCAAACAGATAGATCAGAGAGAAATACAAAGCTATAACAATCATGCATAATAAAGTTCAGAAAAGACACAATTACTTTCAATGAATAATCTGATCATAAACCCACAATTGATTGGATCCCAACAAACACACAGCAAAAGAAGATTACATCAGATAGAACTCCAAGATGATCGAGGAGAACATGGTATTGAAGATCTAAGAGAGAGAAGAAGCCATCTAGCTACTAGCTATGGACCCGTAGGTCTGTGGTGAACTACTAACACATCATCAAAAGGGCATCAAGGTTGAGGTAGAAGCCCTCCATGATCGATTCCCCCTCCGGTAGATTACTGGAAAAGGCCTCCAGATGGGATCGCGGAAGAACAGAAGCTTGCTATGGCGGAAAAGTTATATCGTCTTTCGTTTTGTTGGTTTGGAAATATATGAGAATTTATAGGCTTGGAATTATGTCAAACGAAGCTGCGTGGGGCCCACAAACTCAGGGGGCGTGCCTACCCCCCTAGGGCGCACCCCTCGAGCTTGTGGCTCTCTCGTATCTCTTCTGGCCACCTCCCGAAGCTTCTAGGGTCCCTTCTGGTCCAGAAAAAATGAATCTAAAGATTTTTTTTCCGTTTGGACTTTATTTGATATTGATTTTCTGAAAAGCCAAAAACAAGCAAAAAAACAGGAACTGGCACTGGGCACTGAGTTAATAGGTTAGTCCCAAAAAATGATATAAAATAGCATATAATTGCATATAAAGCATCCAAGATTGGTAATATAATAGCATGAAACAATCAAAAATTATAGATACGTTGGAGATGTATCACCATCCCCAAGCTTTGTTCCTTCTCGTCCTCAAGTAGGTAAATGATAAAAACAAGATTTTTCATGTTGAATGCTACCTAACATGTCTATCATGTAATCTCTTTACGGTATAAATATTGAGAAACGATGAAGTAACAACATCAACATAATAATATCCATGAATATAAGAACCATAATCATTAAACTTTCAAAATATACGATCCTTAACGAATGTTATCCCCACTCATTTTATCATGTTAGCATGGCATGACTCCGCCTTCACTGCATAAATATAAATCATGAGCACCCCGGTGTTAAACCAGACAATTGGATCGTACTACTAACGCGCTTCAGCATTTTCAACTTGACGCAATACATGAGCGCGAGCCATGGATATAGCACTATAGGTGGAATAGAATGCGGTGATAGGGATCAATAGGAGAAGTCAAAAAGGAAGAAAGTCTCGCATCAACTCGGCGGATCAACAGACTATGGAGATGTCCATCAATCGATATCAATGCGAGGAGTAGGGGTTGCATGGAACGGATGCACTAAGAGTTATAAGTGTATGAAAGCTCAACTGAAACTAAGTGGGTGTGCATCCAACTTGCCTGCTCATGAAGACCTCGGGCATAACGAAAAATTCCCACTAGTATATGAAAGTGACAAAATAGGAGACTCTCTATATGAAGAACATGGTGCTACTCTGAAGCACAAGTGTGGAAAAGGATAGTAACATTGCCCCTTCTCTCTTTATCTCTCATTTTATTTTATTTTATTTTATTTATTTTATTTTGTTGGGTTCTTTTTGGCCTCTTTTTTTTCTTTTTTTTCCTCCGGAGTCTCATCCCGACTTGGGGGGGAATCATAGTCTCCATCATCCTTTCCTTACTGGGACAATGCTCTAATAATGATGATCATCACACTTTTATTTACTTACAACTCGATAAAAACTATACAGAATGACTCTATATGAATGCCTCTGGCAGTGTACCAGGATGTGCAATGATCTAGCGTAACATGTATGAAAATGATGAACGGTGGCTGCCACAAATATCATGTCTACTTTATATGATCATGCAAAGCAATATGACAATGAACACAAGTCATTTGATGGAACGGTGGAAGTTGCATGGCAATATATCTCGGAATGTGTTGGGGATATTTCCCGTGGCTAAGACCCGGCCATAGCATGACCCGGCAAAGAGCATGGAGGTCTTATGGGTCAAGCCACTTTTTGGGTCACGGTGAGACGACGAGAAAGGCCAATGGCCCAGATCGAGACCCAGCAGGAGGCCGTCTCTCAGAGGAACCCAATGGGCCGACTCAGCGTAGAGGTCCAGAAGGAAGATCTTCCTAACTTGGAGAACAAGACTAGAGAGGAGTTAGAGTAGGATACGGGTTAAGAGTATGACCCAGAATCTTCTGTAAACCCAGGGACTCAACCAATTATATAAAGGGGAGTTCCTAGGACCCAAATGAATAAGTTGCAATCTCTCGAGAGCTAGGTTAGCGAATCCGCACCTTTGTAATCGAGATCCATAGCAATATAAATCAAGCAAGAGTAAGCTTTTACCTCCACTATGAGGGGCCGAACCTGGGTAAACTCGCGTCTCTCATTTCCGATCAACCCTGTTCAAGCTTCCACTTAGTTGCGATGGCCTCACCACTAAGTCCTTTCATGAGGACATCTGCCATGACAAAACCACGACAGTTGGCACCCACCGTGGGGCCAGCGCATGGTGGAGTTGAGTTCTTGGAGGTAGCTCTCCCAGGGATCGAGAGGTACGTGATCGGCCAGATGACGAAGACCCGGCGCGGGAAGCTCTACATCGACGACGCAGGCTAGGGCCCCGAGGCCGACTCAATTGAGTCTAGATACCGGGTCCCCTTCGGTAAGATCCACGTCTTCATCGGCACCATCGGCGAGTCAGGACCAGAGTCGGACGACGCCGCCGGGTCAGTCAAGACTACGCGCCGCGCTCAACCCGGCCAGGATAGACCCGACCGGACCCATGCTTTCATTGGCTTCATGCAAGGAGTGGACCTGGCGAACAATTCCATGTCTGATGGTGACACACTTGTCTACTCTGATGGCGACTCATCGGTTGGAGATACAGAGTCAATTCTTCCTCTCTTTGATGAGAAACTGGGCGGTTACTCTGATGATGAGGTTTCCCAAAGTTTTATGAGCTGACTCGGTATGCGGCGGTCTATATGGCAGGGAACCAGAATCAGCCTCGTTATGATGAGGGTGGATGCTTAATCACAGACCCATCCACGAATCATAACCTGACTGATGTTGTGTCGGGTCAGAATTTCACGACGGCCGGCTTAGCGGCGAACGCCTCTGCTCCCGCCGGCTCTCAGAAAACGGGGGCACAGGCGCTTACCGAGATGATGACTACCCTTGGGATGCTCTTGTCTGAGCCGGTGACCGCTGAGAACGCGGAGGCATGCAACGCAGAGATTGCAAAGTGTCGTGAGCAGCTGGCCAAGATTCAGGAGGATATCAATGCAGAGAATGCACGTATGGCGGAGACACAGAACCATATCCTCAGTGAAACTAGACGTTTGGAGGCAGAGGCAGTTCATCTCGGTTTTCATCAGAATGAGTAAGAGGCAGTACACCGGAGGTGTGACACCCCGATTTTTGGCCCTTTCTTTTTTCTATTGGATTTTATTTGGAATTCCTTTTTCCGTGGCTATGTGGTCTTGAAAACTGGGAAGATCATCTCTTCTTCCTCTTCCAAGTGGCTTGCCATTCTCAAATCCATCCCAAGACCATGTCATTTCCATTTTAGCCCAACCCTAATCTTTATTCCTTGGGAATATTCCTTTTTCTATTAAAGGAATAACCCTGTTTGCTCTAGGTTGTGAAGCAACCTATACTTCTGTCTTCCAAAAAATTCCCACAAAATTATCATAAATTCTTTGGATCATATCTTCCACAAATATGTCAAAACCCATCCTTGCCTAGTTCAAAAATAATTCAGGAATATTCATTTCCTATTCTGTCCAGTATGGCACTTTGTGAAGGAAGTGCTATTTATCTTTTCTTGATTGCCCTCAAACATTTTTAGCACTCTTTCATATCCAAATAATTGCCACATGACAAAATTCAGCTTCATTTTTCTAGTAAATCTTCCTCAGCAAATTTCCAAAGTTTCTGTCCAAAGAGAAGCTTTGTGAAGGAAGTACTAGCTAGGCTAATCCAAATAAGTTGAAATTTTGGCAGAACGTCCATATGATCAAATCATTACTCTCCACCAAATTTCATCTCCATCCAACAATCTATGTGAGCACACCATCCAATCTTTGTGTCTGGTCATAATTTCAGTTTGTGAAGCAACTATATTTTTTATTGCTTCATAAATTCTGAAATTAATAGAGGACCTAAATATCCCTATATCCTTTGAGAATGCCAAAATTCAAATCATTTTGCCAAGCCATTTTCTCCACAAAATTCCCCTAAGTTTCTGTCCAGTGTGAAGCATTGTGAAGGAAGTACCATTTTTATTTATCCAAATGGTATGAAATTTTTACATGGCCTTCATATGCCCAAATGATCATCCTCCACCAAATTTCAGCTCAATACAATCATCCATGTGAGTGCAGCTTCTAGATCTAGTTTCCTGGACCAGCTTGGCAGTTGTGAAGCAACTATGATAAATCTTGGTCCAAATCCTTTCATATTTCACAGGATTGTAGTCCTTCCTGCCCTAAACCCCTGTGACATCTTTCTTGGCCCATTGGTCAAGTCATTTGACCACATCTTCATGCCCAAGTTTGCTACAGCAAACTTCAGTTGATGCTACCCATCAGCACACAGGTGATTTAACCTAACCAAGACCACAGTGCTTCTCCAGCAAGTAGGGTCTACACGCTAGACATGGTTTGGGCGGCCCTAAAGTCCCGCGTGTGACAGTGCACGCGGTGACCACGCGGTCTGGTGTGCCAGAAGCGTGCTCTGGACGTCGGGGCCCTCGGCCGCCGCCCAAACGACGAGCTCTCGACACCAAAGCATGTCCACAGCGTTGCCATCCCTCTCCTCCGTCCATGCCACCCCTCTGGACCCCTCTCCCCCTCCTCCTTCCTCCCCGGCGCGCCACGCCGCACCGCGTGCCCGTGGCCGTCGTCGCTTTGCCGTTGTCCTCTTCCTCCTCCCTGATTCTCTGGCGCCCCACTAGCTAGCTCGAGTCCCATCCGAGCTCTCTCGCAAGCCCACGCGTCCGCGGTCACGCCGGAGCATCATTTGCATGTCCGTGGCGGCATCCAGCGAGGGCATCGTCGCCACGGCCATTTAAACCCTCCCCGGCCTTGGTTCTCCTCACCTAGCTCCTCTCCACCCTCCTAGCACCCCCCAGGCCTCTCATTCGAGCTCGAGGAGCTCCCTTGCCCTCCCTCTGGCCGCCATTGCCGCCTCGGCCTCGGCTTAAATTCCGGCTGCCCGAGCCCCCTCTCTCCCTCCTACCCTCACCTGAGCGCCCTAGCAACCTCCGCAAGCCTCCCCGTGGCCCTAGCACTTCATCTCTGTAGCCGCGTCGTGCTCCCGCAACTTCGCCTCAGCCGCCGTCCACTGCAGCCGATGTGCCGCTCGAGCCCGAGCTCCCCGGCATCCCTAAGTGGCATGGATGGATTCATCTTTCCGTCCTGAGCACGTGGGTAGGCGGAGTGTCGGCAGTGGTGCAGCCAATCGCCCACAATCGCCGTCACGTGCGTCTCCTCCCGTAGCCAGGCACGCGCGCGCAAGGAGGAAGACGACTTGCAGGCAGGCCCCGCTCGCCAGTGGCTCAGCCGTCCGGGCCCAGTACATTAAGTGGAGGCGTATTCCTTGGAATACGTCTTTCGCTGATCAAAGCGTACTCCCATGCGGTTTCGGCCAGGAATGCGCTTTCCCTTTGCGAAAAGCGTATTTCCCAAAACTGCGCTTTCTGTTTTACCCCGCCGGCCGAAACTATTATATTGTGGACGTTCGTCGGTTAGTAGCAGAAAAGCACAGATTTTATTCATTTTTCTGCCTAACGAATGAATGGCCGTATTTTCGCAACTGTAACTCCGAATCAGGTGATTCCGAAGCCCACCTTCTCTATTCGTCGAGCCCATTCTGTTGGTATCATTTTCATGATGTTGTCACACTGTGAAAATGACCTTTTTTCCTAGCCCTTAATCAGCCCCCTTCAAGAGGGAACCGTCTCCGGCAAAAATTTCTGTGAGCCTCTCGCACTTCTTCCCGGTGATTCCATCAACACCAGGCAAGCCACGACAGCCACTTGCATGATGGCATTGCAATAGCCATGGTTTTCATTTGAATATTTAAATAATTGTTTGCTCATTTAATGATTTTGTTAATGCTTCGAATATGCTAGTGAATCCATATCCATGCTTATGTCATATTCATTTTCATCTAGTAAGTGAAATGATTAATTGCTAATATTATTATTATCATGTTTCATTCTTGCAATCATTTCCGATGCTAGTGATAATGATATGCTCAGATGAATAGTTAGGGTTTGTTATGAAAGTACTTGTGATATTCATGATCATCGTTATGCCATGCTCATTTGCATCCCGTAGACTAAATGATTTATCATTGTTGATGTTATGATGTTAAATGGTTATGTTGCCCATCCATGGTTACACTAATATCATGCTCATATGCATTGTTGTTTCATTATGTTATTATGACTCAGCTCTTCACCATTCAAGTTAAACCTAACATTAATCGAACTTGAACAAATCTGTTGGCTGAGTCATAGTGCCACCGAATCGAGCTCACCAGTGCAGCCACACTTGCCTGGATGGGGAGGCCCTAATGCGGTCTATTGTCATGCCTCTCGCCGGTGCCTCCAACTAGGGAAGGTTATGTGCGCGCGCTACCCCGATCAGGTAGGCGGCCATAAGCCTTGTGTGCCCAAGTCGTGTTGTACCCGGGAGTCCCCGTTTGGGACGAGTTTGTTTTGCCACGACGGTGGCCGGCCATGAGGTGGCAGGATGTCACGAGTTGACATCGGGGCCACCCATGACATAGCCCAAAGGGGAGTTTGTCAGAGTAGCCAGGAGAGTGTCATGCAATAGATTGGTTTTGTCGGAATGTCGTTGGTCCACCTGAATGGGAGCACGAGGCCATGAATTCCGTGGTGTGGTACAGTGTACTAACCTCTGCAGAGTGTATAATCTATCGATAGCCGCGTCCTCGTTCATGGACATAATTCGTAGTAGGTCACACTATGGGTCAACAGTAATATTAACTTGAATAATAAACAACCCCGGTTCCATGAGGAAAGAAGTTGGTTGATCTTTATGTGGTCATGCGATGATCACAGGCAGATATCAAGCTCCGTGTGGTCATGACCAGCTTTCGCCCAAGTTAAAACGAAACTCCGAGTGAAGAGCGACCCTCTCACTCGGGGGCTTGGCTGCGAACCGGCTTTCGCCCAAGTTAATACGATACTCCAAGTGAAGAGCGTGCCTCACACTCGGGGGCTTGGCTGCGAACCAGCTTTCGCCCAAGTTAAAACACTACTCCGAGTGAAGAGTGTCTCTCTTACTCGGGGGCTTGGCGGCGAACCAGCTTTCGCCCTCACGATGGTATTGTTGATACCGAGCTTGGTTGATCCTGAGGTGATCATGTGATGTTCACGATGGTAAGTTTGTTACATATGGTAGTTACAAGATAACCTCCGAGAGGAGTAAGTTGGTCCAAGGGACCTTAAACATCGACCCCCCCCCCTCTCACGCTAGTGCTAGTATCATCATGTTCATATCATGAGTAACATGTACATGCCATGCTCACTCTCATGTTGATTCTAGTAATATCATGTTCATCAATGATAATTAACCTGTAAATGCCATGCTGTTGTTTGGCTTGATTGCTTTGGTTGCTGTGAGCTTGCGAGTACATTCAAAGTACTCACCTGGCATGTCATGCCAGATTGCAGGTGATGCCGTGATTGATTGTTTATCGAGGATCCCGATGTTGCGCTCTTGGATGCGTCCCAGCCAGAGTCCCTGCGGAGTGGAGTTCATCACCGTTGTCGCTGTTCCGCTGCTAGAAGTTATTTCGCTATGAGATGTTCCGCTGCTAGCATAGAGCTACCTTAGCAGATGTAGTGTTGCCGTGCCAATGTAATCTTTTGTAATACTCGAACCCTTGTACCCCTATTATTTGTAATAAAGAGCTGATTTGTTCTATGCTAAGCAGTGCCGTATTCCAGAAGACTTGATCTCTGGGCTGGAATGCGGGGTGTTCCAGTCTCTCTGAGCCGGGGTGCCACAGCGCTTGGTGCTAGAGCCAGGTTTGGCTGTAGGATGCCCTAGTCCGCACGAGCGTTAGAAACCGGTAGTATAGAGTCTAGTCGGTTTGCTGCATTTGTTTGCTGCATAGCATGCATATAGACTTATTATATTATCGCTAACAGTTGATCTTGTGAGTGTAGGTGGCATCGGTTTCGATCCACTACCTGCACCCTCCAGCTTTGCATACCTGCTTTTCGGTGGTCGACGTCATCTCCATCCCAGTGGAGTGATGCCGAGGTACCAAGTGTTCCAGACACCACTTGCAGGTATCGCATATATATCTTTCCGCCAGCCACCTATCGCCTCGGTGATAGACATGCTTCTATCCCGGATCTTGCCATCCTACTCGCCGCTTTGGCAACCCTTACTGGTCTTTGTTACTAGAAAAGGGCAATGCCAGGAGACCCTGCTTTCCACCGCTATCCTACCCTATCACCCATTCCCTGGACGAGTATGGTTCCCTTCCGTCTACTTGATGATGATGTGGTTGTGACATCCGTGTTCCGCTACATGATCACCGAGTCCGTCCTCACCCCTAAGTCCGTCCAGATGCAACCGGTGCTGATCCAGTGCTTGGTGTAGCTCTATTTACAGCAACCTCTCCACACGTTGATTCACTTTCGTGCACACCGCCACAACATATTAGACCGTAATATCGGAGTTCTCGCGAGATTTGTGTGCTTAAGTAGGCATGCATATTGATGTGAATAGCAGTAAAATGTGATGTTGTTTGTATGTAATTTTGATGCTTTGTGTGCTTTTGTTTGCGTCGTTTCTTTTGCCTCTTTCTTTGGGCCTTCGGTGTCACCTTATTTCCCCTTATGAATGTTGCTTATCAACCGACACCAGACTCAAAGAATCAGTGAGGAGTTCAACTGTTTGGAAGCTCAGCTAAACATTATGGAATTCTCAGCCGACTGCATTATATTGGGAATATCTGGTTTGAATACAAATGATATTCTGGATTGACTACCAGCATCAAGTCTACATCAGCACGCAATCTTCACAGCAGTAATGATTAAACCAGCAGGAAGATAATTTGTGTGCAAGGCCAACCGTGTATTTCGAGACAAAACAGGAATATCAAGTGTATATGTATATATGGCATTCAGTCCGCATATCACAGAGAGAAGTTTCTAGTGCAAACAACCCAGTCTTTCTCCACAAGCTACCAAAGAAGCTTATGATGCAAGGCTCCTCAATCTTCCTCAGTACGATATGTGGATAGCTTCCAGTGTAAGATACTCAGTCTTCTTCGATAAGCTATCGCAGAAAGCTTCCAGCATAAGCCACCAAATCTTCCTCAGTAAGCAACCAGGGGAAAAGCTTCTGAGGTATGATACTCAGTCTTCTTCAGCACGCTATCTCGGCAAAAGCTTTGAGCGTAAGATATCCAGTCTTCCTAAGCATACCACTCTCAGATGGCTTCCAACACAAGCTATCCAGTCTTCGTCAGTACGGCGCTACAAACAGTCATCGACATTGATACAAGATGTTACCCAGTGAGTTGGTAGTATATGGCAGTGCATCTCAAGAGTCAAGCCCACAACTGTTGGGTCAGAAACACGAGCTAGTCAGGACACAAGTGTCTGCCTTGGGAATCAAATGTTCAGATACACATACTTCCATATATATTGTGAACATGCTGCCCGGGGTCATGCCAGTCACTCATACGATGATGCAAGCACGGCAAGAATCCGACAACCACATGAGTTATGCAAGAGGAAGAAAAGCCAGTTATACACCTCAGTATGAAGCAAGGACCGACAAGCTATAAAGTAAGACAACATTGGGACAACAAATCTTGACAGTGGATATCAAGGCCAGTTTCTTCACGCCCTACAAAGTGATATCGTTAACTTTTGTCACCAGCTTGTATGGTTGCCGACCACAGTGAGCTCCATACGAGTACATGTGAACCTGGTATATTCCCTATGACACGAGTCATGAACAAAGATAAGGTATGAATGCCGAAATGTTGCACCTATGGTCACATGAAGAATTAAGGATATATATGGCCAAGCTCTTTCGGCAAAGGATTCAGAAAAAGAGAACAATAATGAAGGAGCAAGGCTGGCAATACAGTTATGATAATTGTTGCATGAACAACATGGTACGGACACCCAAGACAGTCTGATTCCGTATCGATCACCATGAATATACACCCAAGGGGTCTACTCTGTTTTGGTAAGTACCTCATATCAAGGTAACCCGCTTGTTCAACTGTATATGCTCAGAATTGTCAGTATCGAATATCCAAGTCTGCCATGTCAGACCAAAGGCCAGCTCCGCAGTTTGACTCCGGCGACCATGTTAAAGCACCGCACGGCTTCTAGATATACCGACAGAATGAGTACTCAAAATGCTGAACAACAGTCTCGGATCATGTGTTCTCACATATGGTACCCTATCATGAACAAGATTTTTTCGCCAGAACCACCGTCAGTCAAGTCTCTAGAAGCTATTGCTATAAGGTGTTACTCCTTCATATTGGTCACGACCGGCGACAGTCGAATTTTGGTACGGATTTGATACTCAAGACAGTGGAGCCAACCAAGATGATTCAGAACTCCTTGCAAGCAGTCAGATTCCGACAAGAGAATGATTATGACGCTCAGCATTGTTCTGAACCCGGAGGGCATGCATCTATTTGAGAACCCGATGCAATGATTAAATGTTTCATGTCCACCGAAGAAATTTGTGCACAACTCCATTGATACTATCAGTGCTTGATATTAGAATGCCACGTCAATGGGGAAATCACTCCCGGACTTATGGAAATTCCAGTCATGATAATAGCGGACAAGCCAGCAGTTATGAAAGAGTTGGAATCAGGGTAAGGATGAACATATGAAGAAAGACTTGTCAGAATGTTGGATACGGTGAAGCAAACCACCCCAGAGCAAGGCAGTCAGTCATATGAAATTCAGTGGGAACAATTTATAAAGGAAAAAGGATACCCGAGTTGGAAACAGTTTCCTTAAGTCAGAATATTCATACTTGTTCCCTGAGCAACCAAATCTCGAGGACGAGGTTTTTGTAAGGGGGGTAGGTTTGTGACACCCCGATTTTTGGCCCATTCTTTTTTTATTGGATTTCTTTGGATTTTATTTGGAATTCCTTTTTCCGTGGCTATGTGGTCTTGAAACCTGGGAAGATCATCTCTTCTTCCTCTTCCAAGTGGCTTGACATTCTCAAATCCATCCCAAGACCATGTCATTTCCATTTTAGCCCAACCCTAATCTTTATTCCTTGGGAATATTCCTTTTTCTATTAAAGGAATAACCCTGTTTGCTCTAGGTTGTGAAGCAACCTATATTTTTATCTTCCACAAAATTTCCACAGATTCTCATAAATTCTTGGGATCATATCTTCCACAAATTTGTTAAAACCCATCCTTGCTTAGTTCAAAAATAATTCAGGAATATTCATTTCCTATTCTGTCCAGTATGGCACTTTGTGAAGGAAGTGTTATTTATCTTTTCTTGATAGCCCTAAAACTTTTTGAGCACTCTTTCATGTCCAAATAATTGCCACATGCCAAAATTTAGCTTCATTTGCCTGGTCATAAGTTTCCAAAGTTTCTGTCCAAAGAGAAGCTTTGTGAAGGAAGTACTAGCTAGGCTAATCCAAATGAGTTGAAATTTTGGAAGATCATCCATCTGATCAAATCATTACTCTCCACCAAATTTCATCTCCATCCAACAATCTATGTGAACACACCATCCAATCTTTGTGTCTGGTCATAATTTCAGTTTGTGAAGCAACTATATTTTCTATTGCTTCATAAATTATGAAATTAATACAGGTCCTAAATATCCCTATATCCTTTCAGCATGCCAAAATTCACATCATTTTGCCAAGCCATTTTCACCACAAAATTCCCCTAAGTTTCTGTCCAGTGTGAAGCATTGTGAAGGAAGTACCATTTTTATTTATCCAAATGGTATGAAATTTTTACAGTGCCTTCATATGCCCAAATGATCATCCTCCACCAAATTTCAGCTCAATCCAATCATCGATGTAAGTGCCGCTTCTGGATCTAGTTTCCTGGACCAGATTGGCACTTGTGAAGCAACTATGATAAATCTTGGTCCAAATCCTTTCATATTTCACAGGATTGTAGTCCTTCCTACCCTAAACCCCTGTGACATCTTTCTTGGCCCATTGGTCAAGTCATTTGACCACATCTTCATGACAACGTTTGCTACAGCAAACTTCAGTTGATGCAACCCATCAGCACAAAGGTGATTTAACCTAACCAAGACTACAGTGCTTCTCCAGCAAGTAGGGTCTAAACGCTAGACACGGTTTGGGTGGCCCTAAAGTCCAGCGTGTGCCAGTGCACGCGGTGACTACGCGGTCTGGCATACCAGAAGCGTGCTCTGGACATCGGGGCCCTCAGCCGCCGCCCAAACGACGAGCTCTCGACACCAAAGCATGTCCACAGTGTTGACCTCCCTCTCCTCCGTCGACGCCACCCCTCTAGACCCCTCTCCCTCTCCTCCTTCCTCCCCGGCGCGCCAAGCCGTACCGCGTGCCCGTGCCCGTGGCCGCCGTCGCTTTGCCGCTGTCCTCTTCCTCCTCGCTGATTCTCTGGCGCCTCACTAGCCAGCTCGAGTCCCATCTGAGCTCTCTCGCAAGCCCACGTGTCCGCAGTCGCGTCGGAGCAGCGTTTGCACGTCCGTGGCGGCATCCGGCGAGGGCATCGTCGCCACGGCCATTTAAACCCTCCCCGGCCTCGGTTCTCCTCACTAGCTCCTCTCCTCCCTCCTAGCACCCCCCTGGCCTCTCATTCGAGCTCGAGGAGCTCCCCTGCCCTCCCTCTGGCCGCCATTGCCGCCTCGGCCTCGGCTTAAATTCCGGCTGCCCTGGCCCCCTCTCTCCCTCCTACCCTCACCCGAGCGTCCTAGCAACCTCCGCAAGCCTCTCCGTGGCCCTAGCACTTCGTCTCTGCAGCCGCGTCATGCTCCCCCAACTTTGCCTGAGCCGCCGTCCGCTGCAGCCGATATGCCGCTCGAGCCCGAGCTCCCCGGCATCCCTAAGTGGCATGGATGGATTCATCTTTCCATCCCGAGCACGTGGGTAGGCGGAGCGTCGGCAGCGGTGCAGCCAATCGCAGTCGTGAGCACCTCCTCCCTCGGCCGGGCACGCGCGCGCAAGGAGGAAGACGACCTACAGAAGGGCCCCGCTCAGCAGTGGCTCAGCCGTCCGGGCCCAGTATGTTAAGTGGAGGCGTATTCCTTGGAA
Source organism: Elymus sibiricus (assembly GCA_039707655.1). NCBI lineage: Eukaryota > Viridiplantae > Streptophyta > Magnoliopsida > Poales > Poaceae > Elymus > Elymus sibiricus. The sequence goes on from CM077668.1 coordinate 206,512,538, forward strand.
TACGTCTTCCGCTGATGAAAGCGTACTACCGCGCGGTTTCGGCCAGGAATGCGCTTTCCCTTTGCGGAAAGCGTATTTCCCAAAACTGCGCTTTCTGTTTTACCCCGCCGGCCGAAACTATTATATTGTGGACGTTCGTCGGTTAGCAGCAGAAAAGCACAGATTTTATTCATTTTTCTACCTAACGAATGAACGGCCGTATTTTCGCAACCGTAACTCCAAATCAGGTGATTCCAAAACCCACGTTCTCTATTCGTCGAGCCCGTTCTGTTGGTATCATTTTCATGATGTTGTCACACTGTGAAAATGACCATTTTGCCCTTGCCCTTAATCAGCCCCCTTCGAGAGGGAACCGTCTCCGGCAAAATTTTCCGCGAGCCTCTCGCACTTCTTCCCGGTGATTCCATCAACACTAGGTAAGCCACGACAGCCACTTGCAAGATGGCATTGCAATAGCCATTGGTTTTCATTTGAATATTTAAATAATTGTTTTCTCATTTAATGATTTTGTTAAAGCTTCGAATATGCTTGTGATGTCATATTCATTTTCATCTAGTAAGTGAAATGATTAATTGCTAATGTTATTATTATCATGTTTCATTCTTGTAATCATTTCCGATGCTAGTGATAATGATATGCTCATATGAATAGTTAGGGTTTGTTATGAAAATACTTGTGATATTCATGATCATCATTATGCCATGCTCATTTGCATCCCGTAGACTAAATGATTTATCATTGTTGATGTTATGATGTTAAATGGTTATGTTGCCCATCCATGGTTACACTAATATCATGCTCATATGCATTGTTATTTCATTATGTTATTATGACTCAGCTCTTCACCATTCAAGTTAAACCTGACATTAATCGAACTTGAACAAATCTGTTGGCAGAGTCATAGTGCCACCGAATCAAGCTCACCAGTGCAGCCACACTTGCCTGGATGGGGAGGCCCTAATGCACTCTATTGTCATGTCTCTCGTCGGTGCCTCCAACTAGGGAAGGTTATGTGCACGCGCTACCCTGATCAGGTAGGCGGCCATAAGCCTTGTGTGCCCAAGTTGTGTTGTACCCAGGTGTCCTTGTTTGGGACGAGTTTGTTTTTCCACGACGGTGGCCGGCCATGAGGTGGCAGGATTCACGAGTTGACATCGGGCCACCCATGACATAGCCCACAGGGGAGTTTGTTGGAGTAGCCAGGAGAGTGTCATGCAATAGATTGGTTTTGTCGGAATGTCGTTGGTCCACCCGAATGGGAGCACGAGGCCATGAATTCCGTGGTGTGGGTACATTGTACTAACCTCTGCAGAGTGTATAATCTATCGATAGCCGCATCCTCAGTCATGGACACAGTTCGTAGTAGGTCACACTATGGGTCAATAGTAATATTAACCTTAATAATAAATAACCCTGATTCCATGAGGAAAGAGGTTGGTTGATCTTTATGTGGTCATGTGATGACCACAGGTAGAGATCAAGCTCTGTGTGGTCATGTGAGGATCACGATGGTATTGTTGATACCGAGCTTGGTTGATCCTGAGGTGATCGTGTGATGTTCACGATGGTAAGTTTGTTACATATGGTGGTTATAAGATAACCTCCGAGAGGAGTAAGTTGGTCCAAGGGACCTTAAACATCGACCCCCCCCCCTCTCATGCTAGTGCTAGTATCATCATGTTCAAATCATGAGTAACATGTACATGCCATGCTGACTCTCATGTTGATTCTAGTAGTATCATGTTCATCAATGATAATTAACTTGTAAATGCCATGCTGTTGTTTGGCTTGATTGCTTTGGTTGCTATGAGCTTGCGAGTACATTCAAAGTACTCACCTGGCGTGTCATGCCAGATTGCAGGTGATGTCGTATTTGATTGTTTATCGAGGATCCTGAGGTTGCGCTTTAGGATGCGTCCCAGCCAGAGTCCCTGCGGAGTGGAGTTCATCACCGTTGTCGCTGTTCCGCTCCTAGAAGTTATTCCGCTATGAGATGTTCCGTTGCTAGCATAGAGCTACCTTAGCAGACGTAGTGTCGTCGTGCTGATGTAATCTTTTGTAATACTCGAACCCTTGTACCCCTATTATTTGTAATAAAGAGCTGATTTGTTCTATGCCAAGCAGTGCCGTATTCCAGAAGACTTGATCTCTGGGCTGGAATGCGGGGTGTTCCGATCTCTCTGAGCCGGGGTGCCACAGGAGGAGACATCAGAGCCGACTTCCAACAAGCATTGAGCTGGCGCGGTTATTTGGCACACCGCGTGACCAGATCACTCCGGCGAACCAGGGGGCTGGCACTGGATCACCGGGTGTAATACCTGTCATACCCCAATTGACTCAGAACATTCCTCCCAGTACGGCTCAGCAGCAGCCGCCAGCTCATCAGCAGTAATCACCGATTCAGCAGCAGTTACCGGTCCAATACCCGCCTCATCGTTTCCAGACACCTGCTGGACATTATTCCAACCCAGTCAATAACGTGCTAGCGGCAACTCAGAATTTAGCTGCGATTCCAATCGAGGGGAGTAGTCAAGTGGAGGTTGAGGCCAGCAATGCTATTGCAATGTTAAAAACAGCAGTCACGCAGCAGGCAAATTACTCTCATTGTCATGGGAAAATGACGATCTATGGGATCGAGAGGATCCCTTTGCGGTTCGGCTATGGGATCAATGTACTACAAAGAGCAGGGCTAACAGATATGAGAACAAGCAACGATTTATCCAGGTTTGGGCCGCTGAGAGCATAAAACCCTATTCATGTTCTTGTGGTTTGATTGTGTATGATCTCAAGGTTACAAAGAGCGCAGCTTGCCGGCAAGGTGCGCGGGAAGTGCAGCTACATCGTGTAATTGAACTAAGAGTTGACCATTCTAACTCTAGCCGTGGGCCTCCTTTTATAGGCCAAGGGGTTACCCAAGTGGCTAATACGATCATTTATAGGGTATGAATAGTGACTTGCACCGTCACCACTTCTATCTCCTAACGGGGTAGGACAAGCGCATTAAATGCACTGTTAGGTGCTACGTCGGGGAGGCGAGGCTTTGGGTAAAAGATCTGTACCACCGGTCCTGGCGCCCTCCTGTTATCTCGACACATCCCAGGGATGGGTGTCATTAAAGTTAATCCTGGCGTGGCATGCTGACACATGCCTTGGCCAGCTATGTTGACTGCCTGCCCGCTCGACACCTATCATACATGCTTATCTAGCCGATGATGAGGTGGAGCGGTAACGGGACAGAACAAGCCTGCCGGCACGGAGCTTGCCGGGCCTTCGGTTGCCGGCAAGGAGCTTGTCAGCAACCAGAGTCTTGGTCTTTACCTTGCCGGCACGAAGCTTGCCGGCAAGGGCAATCTTGATCTTCAGTACTAGAATAGTACTTCTTGATGACCTGCCTGGAGGTCTCCTTCACGGTCTTGTTTATCTAAGTCTTGGGTCACAGCAACCCTTTGGGAAGCCCTTGCCGTCAGGAAGGCTACAACTGCTTGTGCACAAGTCAGGGTTCGAGGGCACCCATGCTTTAGTACACCGATTGGAGCACCTAGGCCTGGGCCACACGCGCATGCGAGGCATCGTTGGGCTGCGCCCAAACAGTGCACAGGCACGCGTGGCTGAGGATAACTGACATAATCTTCTCTTTTACCATGCCCCCCACGACGCGCATTAAATGTGGGTGTGGGAGAGGTGGAATGGAATGGGCGCGGGGAGGTAGTGTGCCTAAAAAGCGCAGCCATGTAGGACGGTAAAGAGCCAACCCCCGTGCCTTCCCCATAAAAAGGAATGCGCGAAGGGCGCTGCTCATTTACCCCTTCTCCCAATCTTGCCATCACCGCCGTCTTCTTCCTCGCGTAAGGGCAGAGTGCGCCCTTTGCTTCCGCCGTCGCTGCACCGTGCCCCCGTCTGACTCCTAATCCGCCCTCCCCAAGGCAGCCATGGCTCCCAAGACGAACCAAAACAAGCCAGAGAAGGCGGTCGATCCTGACGTAGAGGCGAGGAAGGAGGAGCTCGCAGTGGCGCGGAGAGACAATGTCACCTTCATGCCGGTGCTGGATCAGAACGATCTGGTGAGTCATTATTTGATCATGTGGGGGAAGGAAACGACCGCCCACACCGCACCAGAGATTCTTCCCGGCTCCATCAGGCCTGGTCCAGACAAGTACCCCACCTTTGCCACATATTTTTACTGCGGGCTCATTCCCCCTTTCTCTGAATTCTTCGTAGAGATCATGTACACCTACGGGTTCCATCTCCTAGACTTCACCCCCACCGCCATGACTTGTACGGCCGTTTTTGCGCACATGTGTGAAAACTTTGTCGGCATACTGCCTAGTCTGTAGCCCTCTTCGGCCATTACTTTACCCCACGGATCGAAGCAGATGCCCTCTCTTCTGGCATCACTTGGATCCCTAGGGATAGGAACGCCTATCTTCTAGGGCTGCTCCACCGGAAGTGGAACGAGTGGCGTTGAGAATGGTGTTGGATTAAAGAGAAAGACTTCCCGGCCTTCTGCCAGCCCAGGACGACAAAGGTGGTGCGTAGCGATGACTGGAGCTCCTTCGACGCCGATGACGAGGAGCTCACAATCGCTACGACACGCATCCTCCGTCTCAAGGCTGCCGGCCTCACCATTGAAATGGTGGGGGCTGATTTCCTTCGCCGCGGGCTGATTTCCTTCGCCGCCGCATCGCTCCTCTTCAGAATAAGGGCAGGCCCGCTTGGGATTACAAGAATGCAGCGGACATCATGCGGGTGCGGACAGGACTGTATGCTAACTTGACGGTGCTGCAGCACCAGGTCCTCTACGAGCAGCTCTTCCGCGCCTCCGGCAACTTCAAGCTGCCGGCAAGCGTGGTGCCCTTGTGCAACAACTCCGCCAGGGACTCCATCATTGCGATGATGCCGGCTTGCAATGCCCATGGCGTTGAAGCGCTTTGGCAGGAGCTGCCCGAAGACACGATACAGGAGTGGTGATAGAGGCTAAGGTGTCCCATCTTTCGATGAGATGGTGGCTATCGTTTTGGTAGAAGTCGACTTTGACGATCCGACTACGAACGTGCGATGACGTCGTGCCTTAGCAATCGCTAAACTAACTTCGAGAGGTTATTGATCACGCCGGAGCTCGATCAACCTGACCACGAAGGTCTATTTCCTGCGTGCAAACGAAGAACAAGCAAGAAATTGAAATTGCAATCTGAATATTGCGAATATATATATGAAGTATTGATAAAGGTGGGGATCCGAAAGCGGTCTTGGTCTAGTCGTTGGACACAAACGAAGTACACAAAGTTGCAATGGCTAACTTTTAACTAAAGAAATCCCAAGGAAAAATCTACTAGATTGATCTACTTATATAGGAGCAAGAGGTGGCGGCCAAGGAGGTGGGAGGACGTCCCAAGACAGCCTAAAACTAACCCTAGGTCGTACAAGGCCCAAGGGCCCAAGTGGAGGTGATGCAACACGTGTGGACTTGTAGTTTGACTCGGATTCTGCTGTAGCGTCAGATTGTTTCGTCAATATCTCAATGCTCCGGACGAATTTGAAGGTGAATACTATTGGGTTGGAAAGTGCACGAAATAAACTTTCCAACAAAAAAAGAATCACCCAATTCGGAGTCGGGATGAAAGAGTTCTTAGCGTTTTGAGTCAGGTATGTCTGTGCAGTCCGAATCTGAGTCCAGAACGTGGGGGACTTGGACTCTATCTTCTCTTGGGCCAAAAGTGACATGGGAGAACTTATTGAACAGCACCTAAACATCTCCTTTGACGCGAGAGGACTTCTTGAACAACACCTAATCATTTGCTTTTCCTTTGTCTTCACACGTGGTTCGTACAAGTGTTCAACAATTCTGCATTTAAGCATGAAATAAAAATAGGTGAAGTATTTTTGTTCCGTATAACATAAATAAATTATTGCACAATTCTTATAAGAAATCACCTTACAAATATGCATGTATGCAATATTTTTGGTCATATCCAAGGTAACAATGTCCTCATCATCCTCCCCTTCTTGAAAACAAAGCCGTCCTCGGCGTTGCTTAATCTGAAACGTGGCTAACAAAAGAGACAATGTGTACATGTTGTATATGTATATGTCATTCATTTTTACTTCCCTCAGTTTTCGCACATGTGACACATCTATACGTGAGTAACCTTCATATGTCGTGAAATATAAAGCCACAATATTATCACAAGAAGTAAAAGGCATGGATATATTGCAACTCAGTTTGCACATAGAAGTGAAGCTGTTATTCATTTCTAAAGGTTGACAATGTTCATCATTAAACCATCCCAACATTGATGAATAAACTTTAATTGTTTCAAATTTACATGCTACAACATGCTTAAATAAGCAAACATGGAACAAGTCATTTGACACAGAATCATCACCAAGATTAGAGGTCATATCAAAATGATTAAACATTGGCACAATTATTTTCAAACCTAGTTGATCCAAATCTGATTTATTCCCTGATTCACATGGTTCTTTTGCATCAATGGTTAATTCAATGGGTGCACTCAAAATTGTTGATATTGCAGTTGTTTGATCACATGGCAAAGTCAAATCATCAGCATAGTCCTCTAAAATAGGTGGTGTGATCAAAGTAGTGGGTAGCACATCACATGGTGCATTTAAATCGACAAGGCAGTCATCATTCTCATGTGGAGGTGGAAGATCAGTACCTTTGTCATTACCTCTTATGGTCAACTCAGATGATGTAGGCACTCTCGGTGGTGACGTGTCACAACGTGGAGCTGATGTAGTGCTCACAACAACGGATGTTGTTGTAATAGTAGGCACAGTGGTGGAAGGAAGGACCGTCTCAACTCCTTGGATGTGCACCTTGTGCTTGTTTGTCTTGTGGGCATCACGCCTCTTTATTTCCTGTTCAGCTTTGCAAGCAAGACGAAACAAACGATCCATAGGATAGCATTTTTCATGGATTAGTATCTCCTGAATATCATGGTTTAATCCTCCCCAAAATCTATCCATAAAATCTTCTTCACTTTCTTCTAAAAAAGAGTGCAACAAGGTAGTTTGTAAATCATCATAATATTTTGCTACGGTGTCACTAGCTTGTTTTAAATGTTGTAGTTTTTTAATCATGCCACGAGTATAATAAACGTCGACGAATCTATTCCTCATGACAAGTTTTAAATCATCCCAAGTAGTAGGTATATAATCAGGGTATAACCGACAATATTCGCTCCACCAAACTAAAGCAAACATACTGAAAGTACTAACCGCGGCTTTAACTTTTTTACACTCATCAAAATTATGGGAAGCAAATATAACATTTATTTCGTACTCCCATTCAATATATAAATCAGGCCGAAAACGACCATTAAATGGTGGCATGGAAACATTAACCTGATTGTGCGCATTCTGATGTCACTGCTCCTCTCGTGACGGTTGTTGTATTTTCTTAGGTGGTGGCAAGTCTCCCACGATCGATGAAGCCCACGAAGTAACAATGCCGGAACCTGTCATGATTAGTAGAAAACAAGAAACAAAATCCAAGAATAATGTTCCTATGAACTACTAGGATGTGGTGGTAAAACGCTCACAGTATAGCAAATATCAATGTCTTACAAGTTCTTACCATGCAGCAGGTGGTGACCGGCAACCAGCGGTGTCAAATAACTCCAAAGATTGAGAAAGCGATTGCCAGGTGAACGTAAATATGCACGGTGTAGAAATATGTAGAGCTGGGTTGGCTTTATATATATGGTAGCAAAAGATTAGCAATAATCAATTCAGAGATGCAATGTTGAATAAACGCTCAACGACGGTACTGTGCTGGTCCTAGGTTACACCGTACTAGAGACGCGAGCCTAGAACACTAATGGAGTCATGGCGAAGCACAAACAGCAGCAACAGATGATATGAAGTAGCTCTGGACAGCAAGATATAAGTGAAGATCACAATGGCAGTAAAGATAAAGATGAGAAACAAGCTCTAAGCAGGGTATACCAAACACTCTCTGCAACTTTTCTATGTAAAACTTGTGAAAAAAAATTGATATTTTTTTTTCTCAAGAAGACTATTGACTCAAGCTTTCCAATGCAAAAAGAATCACTCAATTCCGAGTTTGTATGAGGATTCAAAATATTCGGGAGCTGGCCTGAAAAACAGTGAGAAACTGTGTTCGCGAACTTCGGAGGGCAAAAACTCCTATTTAGAAGCCGATTTGGAAGTGAAAATAATGAACAAACTTCTTGAACTATTCATATGCGACTCGTCGATAGCTTGAATTTGAGTACTTGTGGAACCCAAATGGATTTCGGATGGGGAAGATATGCCTGTTTTACTGAACACTGTGCAAAACTGATTCCAATCCGAATTCAGGTACGAGATTGAGTCAAGATAGATCCGAAATTTGTCCCTTTTTTTTCTCTTCTCTTTTTTTTTTCTCACTTTTTTTTCTCTATTTTTTTCTCTAACTTTTTTTTCTCTCTTTCCAAAACAAACTAGATAAGATGCAGATTGGATCAAGCGAAGATGCGAACGACCTCAAGTATGATTATGACAATGAACGATAGGAAGCACGTGGTGGAAACTGATGGATGACGGTGGTCGATAGCGGAAGGGATGATGATGCAGCGGCGGCGTGACTAATGTGAACAGAACTCGAAACTCTAAAGGAACTAGACACTAAGACCAGCAACTCGACACGACGATGCAACCGATAATTCAACAAAGTAAAACACCGAACAGAAAATTGCACAAGGCTCAGATTGGTTCGGATATGATGATCTAACCCTGAATTTTTTTTGTGGCTTTTTCGTGGACTATAGGTATGAAGAACAGATGCGATCTAAACTACGAAAAACTAGAAAATTCTCACCGAGCAACCTGGATATCTGATACCACTTGATAGAGGCTAAGGTGTCCCGTCTTTCGATGAGATGGTGGCTATCGTTTTGTTAGAAGTCGACTTTGACGATCCGACTACGAACGTGCGATGACGTCGTGCCTTAGCAATCGCTAAACCAACTTCGAGAGGTTATTGACCACGCCGGAGCTTGATCAACCTGACCATGAAGGTATATTTCCTGCGTGCAAATGAAGAACAGGCAAGAAATTGAAATTGCAATCTGAATATTGCGAATATATATGAAGTATTGATAAAGGTGGGGATCCGAAAGCGGTCTTGGTCTGGTCGTTGGACACAAACGAAGTACACAAAGTTGCAATGGCTAACTTTTAACTAAACAAATCGCAAGGAAAAAGCTACTAGATTGATATACTTATATAGGAGCAAGGGGTGGCTGCCAAGGAGGTGGGAGGACGTCCCAAGACAGCCTAAAACTAACCCTAGGTCGTACAAGGCCCATGGGCCCAAGTGGAGGTGATGCAACATCTGTGGACTTGTAGTTTGACTCGGATTCTGCTGTAGTGTCAGATTGTTTCGTCAATATCTCAATGCTCCGGAAGAATTTGAAGGTGAATCCTATTGGGTTGGAAAGTGCACGAAATAAAATTTCCAACAAAAAAATAATCACCCAATTCGGTGTCCGGATGAAAGAGTTCTTGGCGTTTTGAGTCAGGTATGTCTGTGCAGTCCGAATCTGAGTCCAGAACGTGGGGGACTTGGACTCTATCTTCTCTTGGGCCAAAAGTAACATGGGAGAACTTATTGAACAGCACCTAAACATCTCCTTTGACGCGAGAGGACTTCTTGAACAACACCTAATCATTTGCTTTTCCTTTGTCTTCACACGTGGTTCGTACAAGTGTTCAACAATTCTGCATTTAGGCATGAAATAAAAATAGGTGAAGTATTTTTGTTCCGTATAACATAAATAAATTATTGCATAATTTTTATAAGAAATCACCTTACAAATATGCATGTATGCAATATTTTTGGTCATATCCAAGGTAGCCATGTCCTCATCAAGTGGTTCGACACCCTGGTGGAGAGGCCCGTCAGGGAGGAGAAATATCTCATCCACGACAACACCCTCGAAGAGTTGGCGCATATCACCAGCAGGGCAGTAGAGGCGAGACTGGCTGAAGGCGCCAGCGGTTCTGGGTCCGCGGCAGCCGATGCCAATGAGGAGTCTGATGGTGAAACGGTAGAAGAGCCACTGGAGGAGCTTGCCGGAGAGCAAGAGGACCATGCCGGGGAGCAGGGCGAGGATACCGTCGAAGGGCAAGCGCAAAGGGAGCCCCGTACTCACGGAGCTCCCCTTCCCTTGCTCAACGAGGAGAACAGCCGTACTGGTTGCCGGAGGAGGCGGGTCTTCTCGACTTGCCGCACCCACGGCACCCAAGTGGGCCAGAGCTTCTACCCCGCCCCCTCCTCCAGCACCAGGCCTGAGAGCTTATACGATCTCTCCATCCTTAGCGATGAGGAGGAGGAAGAAGAGTACGTATCTCCGTCCACTTCCATTAATCCTTGATTTCCTGTTATTGCTAATCTGACTTGCCCCGCCTTGCCTTGATTTGACAGCGACGGGGAGACCTTGGCACAAAGGATGGCCAAGAGGGCGAGGACCGTGGTAGAGGATGAGCCAGCAACAAGCACGGCGCTAGGCGATGACGTCGTGGATACCAGCCCTCGGCGCAGCCCCCAGCGAGAGGCCACTATCCAATTTCCCTTGGCAAGCATTGGTATCGAGATATTTACCACTAACATCGGCACGAGAGCAGGAGAAGAGTACCATGAGGAGGAACGCCCAGAGGCAGATCCAACTGGGGCGTCTCCGTCAACCGCTGCCCCGGCAAGCGACTCTCCAGCAAGGACCTCCACAGACAAGCCTGTTCGCATTGATGACGCGTCGGCAACAGAAGCTGCCGGCAATCAGGCGACGACAACTGAGGTTGTCAGAGAGGAAACTTCCCCCCTCAACAGTTTCAATCCGGTAAGCCTTCTGCCATCGAGTACTTTTCTCTCTTAGTCTCCTTTTTTCCTTTTTTTGTTTTCTTGAACTTGATCTGAGTCTTGATTTCCTCTCTTCCCCATCCTTTCAGATCTACCTCCATCTGACGAAATGGACATCGACTCCACCATCGAGGAGATCGTGAGGGATGTTGCCGATGAGGCCAACAACATTGCTGTTGGTGAGGCCGTCGCGGGGGCTGACGAGGAGGCCGCCAAGGCCGCTCATGAAGAGGCCGCCAAGGACGCTGTTGAGGAGGGCGGCAACAATAGTGCCGACGCCATTGGAGACATCTCTGTCCCAGGAGCACCAAGCGCTGACTCGACCATGAGGGCGATCCAGGACGGCAAGGCGGCCACGGACGACCACCCTTCTACCCCTGAAGAGCCCTTCTCGAGTAAGTATCTGAAGGTTGGCGACAACTTGTTCGTCAGCCTCCCTGGGATGTCAAGCATCAAGGCGCCCATGGAAGGAGAAGTCTTGGACGACAAGATCATTGCCGCCGCTGGGCTTGAGGTCATCGATGAACCGCACGCCAATAGCAGCAAGACCAAAGAACAGCAGCTCCTCAAGGCTATGGGAATGAGCTTCTGGAAGTTTCAAGCATGCCACCTCAGCCGTACCGAGAGGTTGGATTCCAGGGCTGCCGTCCTTGACAAGGCGGAGGAGGAGTTCAAGAAGCGTGTGGAGGAAACACAGATCTGGTATGCAGTATGCCTCCAGGACCTCCAAGAATAGTACACCCAGCTCGCCAAGGCCAACGAGCAATTTCTCTTGGAAAAGGCTGAGGCCGACAAGGCACATGAGGAAGCTGCGCAGAAGATAGCGGCAACGGAAGCAGGGCTGAATGAGCGTAAGGTTGGCCTTGACGCTTATGAAGAAGAGCTTGCCGCTCGTGAAGCAGAGCTTGCCATTACGCTTTGCGGCAAAGATAATGAGATCCAGGCCCTCATCTCACAGCAAACCCAAGAGCTGGAGCGCAAGCACAAAGAGGCCATCGAGGCTCAAGCTACAGAGCATGCCAGCAAGATCAAGGAGGCCGTCGATGCTGCCGAAGCCGCAGAGGCCGCCAAGATCAAGCTAAAAGGCAAGGTGCGAGCGCTCAAAGCAGATATCGCCGCCAACGGCAAGGAGATCTTGGCACTCAAAGCAGAGGCAGAGAAGGCAACTCACACCTTGGCGGAATTGCAAACTTCTGTGTCCGCCAAGAGACAAGAGCTCACCAAGGCCACCGATATTATCGAGGATCACAAGATGAAACTAACCGCCTTGGAGAAGTCTCTTGATGAAGCTAGAAAGTGTGAGAAGATGTTGACGAAGGACCTCCAAGATGAGAAGGCCTTGGTGGCGAGCACCGCCAGCACTTTCAATGAGCTCAAGGGCTCCTACAAGCTTTAGACTGACTGTCTTGTGGTTGCCGCGGAGAACATTTCTGCACAGCTGTCTGCCATGGGCTTGCCGGAATACCACTACTCCATTGCCGAAGGGGACACTACCAGCGCTAAGCTCACTCTCTTCTTCGAAAGCTTGATCGAGGCACTGCAGAAGCATCACGGGGCATGAGTTGCATACCTTGCCAGCGAATCCCGCAAGCTTTGCCAGGATGTCCTCTTCAAGGTACTCGTCAAAGTGGTATACCGGAACCCAGGCATTGATCTCACCAAGGTTTTCGCCAGTCTACCGAGGGGAGCTAACACCAGGACCACCGAAGAGCTCGCCGCGCCCATCGCCGACAGGGTTGGCCAGATCCCCAGGATAGAGGGTGGAGTTACCCACTAATCTTGTAGGCATACCTTGTCGCATGCATGATCATGTAAAAGACAGATTTATCTTAAGTTAGATCTGCACTGCGTTTTGATGTAATATAACTTGTGTTTTGAATGGATGTATGCATGTTATTTGTAACACCCTGGTTTTCGCTCCTTGTTTTTTTTCCTTCGCAGGATTGGACTCCCGTCTTTTAATCCGATGTTATCGGGTTTTCTCTCGCTCTTGGGTATATGAAGATGGTCATTTAGCCTTGCCTTTCCTATTAGACCAGTGATTCTCCCCAGTCCAACCTTGCCACCCGAAATATATTCTTAGGGTTTTGCCATCCAAATCCTACTTTCCAAATTGCCGGAGGAGAAACCCTATTTCTGGCAGTTACAAAGGAACCCCAATTTTCTTTGGTCTATTGCCTCCCAAACTTTTTCCAGAGACTCTCCTATATCTATTAACCCTGGATATGCAAAAATATTGCCAAGTCATTTGCAATATTTTTCATTTAAAATTAATTCCTTTTTTGGCTGTTTAAAGGAATTAAATCCAGGAAAATATCTATCCATCTCCAAAGTTCATAAAAACTTGTGGAGATATTCATTGTGACCATATTGAGCTCTCATAAAAATATTGGCCATAATTAAACAGGGGAAATTGCATTTTCCTATATAAAGCCAATATTGCATTTTGGGCACTTTCCAAAGGAACTACTATTTTGGTAGCCAGGAAAAATACCAAATAATTTGTGGAGCTTCTCCTATCCATATCTTCACCATTTCCATCAAGAACCCAAGTTCCACAGTTCAAAGTTTGAGAGCATCATCCAGTTCTTGTTTCTAGACCCATTTTGAGGTTGTGAAGCAACTATATTTTATATTGCTCCACAATTCTTGAAATTAATCTAGGACCTCACATTCCCTATATTATGTGAGCATGCAAAGATTCATATGATTCTATCTAGCCATTTTCTCCAAAAAAATCCATTTAGTTTCTGTCCAGATTCAAGCACTGTGAAGGAAGTACCATTTTGGTGTACCCAAATGGTATGAAATTTTACCAGTGTATTCTCACATCCAAATAATCTTCCTACACCAAAAATCAGCCGAATCCATCTAGCCATTTGGTCCAAACATCCTCATTTTCATTTCTGGCCAGATTGCAAGTTTATAAAGGAGGTACCATCTAGAGTTGTCCATTTGTGCTAAATTTTGGCCAAGATGGTCACCTTGGTAGATGTTTATCCACTGCCAACGATCAAGCCAAGAGGAGCACTATGGTGGCCACACCACATGTCCAGACTTTGCTGCTAGAAGCTGTTTGACCATCGTTCAGTCACACGAGAGCTCTCCCGTGCCTTCCAGCTGCACAAGCCAACTCAGTGAAGGAGGGAGAACACTCTAGACATGATTTGGCATTGAGTTGGGTGTGGCAATGCCACTGCCACGCGGTGACCACGTGCAGAGCATGCCAAACCCATGCCCTGTGCTCTGGATGCGTCGGGAGACCACCTCCAGCATGTTCCAGCTCATCCGGGCGCGCCGGCGAGCTCTCCACCGCACGCGTGTGCCATCCTGAACCTCTCCTCCTTGTCCCGTAGCTCCTGGCCGGTTGTGCCGACGCCGATTCCTCGCCTGATCGTGGCCACGGTGCTGCCCTCTCAGAGCTTCAGCCGGCGTCGCGTAGCTCCTCCCCGCGGCTATTTAAGGCGCTCCCGAGCCTCTCCTCCTCGCCAGTAACCTCCCCAGCCTCTTGCTCGAGCTCGTGGTGCTCCCCTTCCCCTTCTCTAGCCAGGATGCTGTCGCCGATCCCCTCGGCCCACCTCGCACCCCGGCCCTCGCCCTTCTCTCTGCCCACGGCCACGGCTGCCCCAGGAGCCTACGACCCCGCCGCCGTCCTCGTTCTGGCCAGAGAGGCCTCGCCGGAGGGACTCCTCCAACGGCCGCGGCCGCCTCCCCTGTCGCCATGGCCGTCTCCCCACCAGGCCTCCCCGAGCGCCCGCGTGGCCACCCTCGGGCGCGGAGAGGAGCGCTGGAGCTCCCACGCCCGCCGGCTGGCTCTCTGGAGCGGCGAGGAAACGGCAGCACCGGCAGCCGGCAAGGCCCGAGCTGCCGCGGCCCTTCCCCTATTTCTGTCAAGGAAGAGGACGACCAGGGGAAGAGATAGAGAAGAGATAGGGTGGGGCCCGCCTGTCATTCTCACAGCGTTGACCCAGTCGGGCCCGCGCGTCAGTTTAAGTGGAAACGGATTTGGATAAATACGTTTTCCACTTGACAAGGCGTAATTGCCCGCGGCCTCAGAGGGAAATACGTTTTCACTGCAGTGAAAGCGAAAACACTGAAATACGCTTTCTGCCTCAGCCCCGCCGGCCGAAACGGCTATTTAATGAACGTTCACCCGTTAAGAGCTAAAGTGGGCAGTTTTCTGTCTGTTTTTATCACTTAACGAACGGCCGTTTCTCTTCAACCGTAACTCCGATTGAGGTAAAACCAACGCTCACGTTCTCTGTTCGTCGAGCCCGTCCCGATGAGGTCACTTTCGTAGTGTGTACACATTTTGAAAATGACCATTTTGCCCCTGCCCTATATCCAGTCCGTTCAGGAGAGGAACCTTCTCCGGCGAATTCTTCCGCGAAGTGATCGCACTTCACTCCAGTGAATTCATCGACCCCCAGGCAAGCCGACCATCTGATATATGCCCTAAAGCATTGCTCTATGTTATTCTTGCGTGTTTATTTAATGAACATGCCTATGATAGAAATAATTAACCTCCTGCTAAGTTGAATTTGCTATTTACATTACCTGCTATTGCTCATCATATTATCACACTAGTGACTTGTAGGTGACAATATAGAGATAGGTTGTTATGTTTTCATAGTTGTTACAGTATGCATTACCACTGTTATTGCAATGATAAAGAATGTGGCTTAATAATGACAACCTCCTCCGTCGGCTGGATCGAGTCATAGTGCCACCGAACTGAGCTCATCAGTGCAACCACACTTGCCTGGATCGGGAGGCCTTGACTTGGTCTGTTGTCATGCCTCTTACCGGTACCAACAAAGAGGGAAGGTTATGCGTGCGTGCTACCCTGGCCCGGTAGGCGGCAATACCCTTGTGAGCCCAGTTAAGTTATTTGCCAGCGTCCCCGTTTGGGATAGTTTAGCTTGGCCACGACGGTGGCAGGTGTCAGGAGTGACACAGGGGCCACCCAGGACTTGACCCGGACGGGGTATGATTGTCGATGGGTCCGTAAGAGTGCCGGGCAATAGACAAGTTTTGTTGGAGCAGTGCCGGTCCACCCGAATGGGAACATGTACTGAAGTACGTGGCTGGGAGCTCCATAGTGTGGGTAAAGTGCGCAACCTCTGCAGAGTGTAAATCTATTTGAATAGCCGCGTCCGCGGTCATGGGACACAGTTCATACTAGGTCACACTATTTGGTCTGTGTCTAGTCTGGAGGAATGAACCATATGATGTTAATGCTAATAATGAACTAGTGAAAGGTAAGCTTTGTCAGACTTACAGTGAAGGTGCATGGGCACCGGATGATGTTAAATGTTAGCCATGCGATGGCTATGAGATAAGTGGTCAGATGACTGCAGGGTTTGGATCGGACTTGGATATGATTGGGATTGGTTTATGAGAATGTTTGGTATATGAATTCATTATTCAATATGCTTTATCCTCGTCATGTTGTTTTTACTTTAGTAGTAATATGGCTAGATAATCCTGCTATGACATGATAATTAATAATGCTAGATGGTTAAACCATAATAATTAATATTGCTATAAGAATTGATACATGCTTGAATGCCATGGATTGCTTTGCTTGGTGTATATGTTGGTTTGGTTTGCTTGCGAGTACATTCAAAAGTACTCAGCGGCCTTCAATGTGGCCAGGTTCACCTTAGGATCCGACGTCCACTAGCGAGGAGCCGGAGTGTTCGCGGGCTAGAAGAGTAACTCAGTCAGATCCCTGTGGATTGGAGCCGCACCAAGACCATGCTGCCTTAGATAGAGCTTTTCCGCTGCCATCACCCTTGTAAAATATCATGTAAAACTTATATATCCATTAATAGAAATGCCTGTGTTCATGATACTTGTTGTAAACGCGCATGCCAGAGTGATTTCCTGGGCTGGTGTGTGCGGCGACCGTCTGGCTACAGTGGTATTCAGGTGGGGCGCCAAAACGGATGGTATCAGAGCCAGGCTGACTGTAGGTTACCCTAGCCAGACTTCATTGTCTTGTGCTCAGTAGAAAGTCCAGATGGATTTCAGCCATCTTTGCCGAACTGGCATGACTACTATTGATCATAAGGGAATCCCATAGGCTTTGCCCCATATCAGACCCCAACTCTTATGACCTTTGCCTCTTGTGTGAAATGTCCGCACCAGGCAATGACCCGTGAGCCCTGAACCTCTAGGTAAACTAGATATCCCTACCTTGCTAGCTAACTGACGAGGGCATGTACTAGGGATAAGGTAATAGGCCTGACCTATAGACCCTACCCTAGGACACCACACATCTTACACTAGGCCCCAGGGCCATATCAACAACCAAGAGTTCCGCAGACTGGAATTCACTCGGAGTTCTACGAACCACTTGGAAGGCGAGAGTTCACTCGACCAGCTCGTTTCACTCGGAACATCCGAAAGTCACTCGACCAGAGAAGACAAGGAGACCCCAGGAGCGCAACGGTCGGGACGCACGTTCGCCTGTATTAATTGTCATCAATACGCCCGTTACCTGGCGCACTTATACCCCTCTTAACCCCCTGTAATGACTGGCGTTCATGGGAGGGCTGGCGAGACTATATAAGCCACCCCCAGCTCCATTCCAAGGGTTCGCAACCTGTTGTAATCATACACTCAAGCAATACAGCTCCAGAGCACCGAGACATAGGGCTATTACCTCCACCGCTGAGGGGCCTGAACTCGTAAATCCGAGTGTAACACCTGCGCCGTAGCTAGGCTCTGCCCTCTCATCCGTACCCCTACACACTACTGTCAGGCTTGCACCCACGACAGTTGGCGCCCACCGTGGGGCAGGCGTCTAGCGACTTCCGGCGTAGTTGCATTTTTTCGATCATCACCATGGTTTCCGGCGGCGGACTAACTCTGGACGGCGAGATCAGTTTCAGCATCCTCAACTTCATCGCCGACGATTCGGCGTGGCTCCAGGAAGCCCCGCTGGATGTCGAGGCGTTGCCCGTCCGCGGCGCGGCGCACTTCTGCGCGAGTTCCTTCGGCGTCCTTCTCCGGCAACCGTCGACCCCTTATCAGTCGGCTTCTTCGCTCTCCACCAGCCGTCGTCGCAAGCGCTCCGGACGCTGGCGGCTTCAGCGGTGGATCACGCAAGCGGTGGCCCTTCAGGCTGCGGCCCCGCAAATCGCGCCGATCAAGCCCGATGAACCTGTCTTCGATCTGTTCGCCTCCGTGTATGTGCACTCGGAAAGCGTATCCGAGTGCGAGAGCAGCGACCCCGCTACGGAGGTGCTGATGGCCGATTCCCCGCCCAGTCCGCCTGGATATGGCCGCGGCGGCGCGGAGAACGGTGACCCGTCTCACACCGATCTTGGCAGCGGCAAGGACCGGCATAACGACGAGTACATCCCCCAACCTCTCACTCGGCAGCAGAAGGAGGAACAACAACGCAGGACCGAGCAGGCCCTCCAGACGCCCATCGTTGGGACGACCCCCGAGGCTCAGGCTTTGGAGGCCGTGCGCCAGGACAACTTGGCTGAGCGCAATCGTCTGGAAGTGCTCCAGAAGTCACTCGACGATCGCGCCCGCAGACAGCACCAGCCCAGTTCCAGTCGGCGGCAACGGCAGTTGTTCTCGAATGACCAACAGCAAAATTTCCAGGTATTCCGCACTCCCGTCCAGAATCTGGCGGCGGCCACTTGGATAGCAGATTCCATTGAGCCGTCCCGATCCGAGGCGGGGGAGGGTCTTCGGCAGATCCGGGCCCTGCTCAAGGCGGCAGAGGAGAAAAATTCGGCGGTTTCCCAGTCGCGCAACAGGATACACAACAGATCCATTCGGGCTGACACCGTTCAGTCGGCCCACAGCCTAGTGTCTCCTAGGAGAAACAAGCACTCGCCTCCACGGCGAAACGAGCAAGACCACCACCGAGATCAGTACTCGGGGCAGGGTCGCAGTCGGAACACGCCCCTGCGGCGTCAGGATGATCGTCGCCGCATGTAGTCGCCCCCTCCGCGGGATGGCTCGTACGCGCCCCGGCCGTATGACGCCACGCGTCCTTACGACAATGATCGAAGGGTCAGTCCTCCCCATCATGGTGATGGTTATCACCAAAGAGAGCCAGTCGACCACCGTGACTCGCAGTTCAAGGTGAGATCCGTTCTCGCTCAGAACCTGGTCAACAGAGGTAGAGCTCAGAGAGAGAACTTAGACAGAGATCGTCCGAGTGGAAGTGGAGCATTCATCTCCGGGCCCGAGTGTTTCAGCAGAGCCATCAGGGCCGCCGATATTCCGCCAAACTTCAGATTGGCAGCTGGAGTAAGCAAGTTCACCAGTGAGTCCAAGCCAGAAACTTGGTTAGAGGATTACCGAGTGGCTGTGCAGATTGGAGGAGGGAATGACTATGTGGCTATGAAGCATTTGCCATTGATGCTACAAGGGTCTGCCCGTGCCTGGCTCAATCAGCTCGCTCCGGCCAGCATATACTGCTGGGAAGATTTGACCCGAGTGTTCATCAAAACATTCGAGGGCACATGCAAACGCCCGGCTGGATTGTCTGAGCTACAACATTGTGTGCAGAAGTCGAATGAAACCTTGAGGGAGTACATCCAGCGGTGGACAACCTTGCATCACGTGGTGGAGAACGTCACAGAGCATCAAGCCGTCTACGCCTTCAAGGCAGGAGTCAGATATCGGGAGCTGATCCTGAAATTTGGTCGGTCAGGATCTTTGACCATGAGCCGAATGATGGAGATAGCCACTCGGTACGCCAACGGAGAAGAGGAAGACCGTCTCCGTAATGGCAAAGGGAAAACTAGCGACCCCAACCCCGGAAACAGTAATCCCAGTCGGAAGCCGAAGCGCAAGGCTGAAGGTTCGGCTCAGGCCGAGGCTGCCGCTCTGGCCGGTCAAGCCAAGAACAAAGGGAAGGCCAAGGATAAATGGATCCCGAAGAAAAAGAAAGATCAGTCGGGCCAAGATGTCCTCGATTTACCGTGTCACATTCACACCAGAAAGGATGAAGATGGCAATCTGATATTGCCCAAGCATACCACTCGACAGTGTAGACTGTTGATCCAGCAGTTCCGAGAGGGCCCGTCGAGTGAGAAGGGCCCAGATGATGCTGACGGTGAAGACAAAGATGAACCTTTTCCCAGCGTCAACGCAACCCTGATGATCTTTGCAGATGTAGAGAGCAGGAGCCGATTGAAAGTTATCAATCGAGAAGTGAACATGGCAGCGCCGGCGACGACAAAGTTCCTGAACTGGTCGAAGACTCCGATCACCTTTGATCAGTCGGACCACCCAGCCTACATAGCCACCCCTGGGCGGCAGGCACTGGTGGTCGATCCAGTCGTGGGAGGCGTTCGATTGCGCAAGGTCCTCATGGACAGAGGAAGCGGACTGAACATACTGTACGCTGACACTCTGCAAGCAATGGGCATTCCGATGTCCCGACTCAGCGAGAGCAGCATGCAGTTCCACGGAGTGATCCCCGGCAAGAAAGCAAAGTCACTCGGGCAAATCGCCCTGGATGTGGCCTTTGGAGACAACAAGAACTTTCGGAAGGAAAGGTTGACCTTCGAAGTAGTCGACTTCCACAGCGCATATCACGCCATCCTCGGTCGGCCAGCGTATGCACGTCTCATGGCCCGTCCATGTTATGTGTATCTCAAGCTGAAGATGCCGGGCCCCAAAGATGTAATCACAGTGACGGGCAGTCGACAGCGCGCGGAAGAGTGTTTGCAGCAAGGGTCTAAGATAGCCGATGAGCAGATGGCCATGATGGAACTGGAGGAATATAAGAAGTACGCCGATCCGAGTGATCTGCTGCGCTCCAAGAAGCCAGCTGCAGAGTCTGCATTTCAGTTTGCCGGCGACACGAAGCATGTGCACATCCACCCGGAAGATCCCAATGTTGTTCCCACCAACATATCAACAACACTCGACAGCAAATAGGAAGAAGCGCTCATCTAGTTCCTCCGTGAGAACTGGGACATCTTTGCATGGAAACCATCCGACATGCCAGGTGTGCCCAGGGAGCTGGCTGAGCACCGTTTGCGAGTCGATCCAAAGGCAAAACCTGTGAAGGAGCATCTCTGTCGCTCTGCTACACAGAAGAGGAAGGCCATTGGCGAAGAAGTTGCTCGGCTCCTGGCAGCCGAGTTCATCCGTGAGGTGTACCACTCCGAGTGGCTCACCAACGTCGTCATGGTCCCTAAGAAGGACAAGTCTCACCGAATGTGCATCGATTTCAAGCACATCAATCGGGTCTGCCCCAAGGATCACTTCCCGCTCCCCCGCATAGATCAAATCGTAGATTCCACTGCGGGTTGTGAACGTCTGTCTTTTCTGGATGCGTACTCCGGGTACCACCAGATCCGACTGTATGGGCCAGATGAAATAAAAACAGCCTTCATCACCCCATTCGGGTGTTTCTGCTATATCACCATGCCATTCGGCCTCAAGAATGCCGGTGCCACTTTCATGCGCATGATCCAGAAGTGTTTGCAGAAACAGATTAGTTGGAATATTGAGGCATACATGGATGATATCGTGGTCAAGTCCAGAAAAGGTTTTGACCTGCTGGCTAACTTAGCTGAAACTTTCGCAAATCTGCGGAAGTATGACATCAAACTGAATCCAGCAAAGTGCACTTTCGGAGTTCCCGGGGGCAAACTACTCGGTTTCCTCGTTTCCGAACGAGGGATAGATGCCAATCCTGAGAAGATCGGGGCGATTGTACGAATGAAACGTCCAGAGCGTCTTCATGATGTACAAAAGCTCACGGGTTGCCTTGCAGCTCTGAGCCGATTCATCTCCCGTCTCGGTGAGAAGGCACTGCCCCTGTACCGATTGATGAAGAAATCTGATTCATTCGAGTGGACTGCTGAAGCACAAGCAGCATTTGTCGAGCTCAAAGCCCTGCTTTCCACCCAGCCGGTGCTTGCCACTCCGAATGAAAAGGAGTCGTTGCTCTTGTACATCGCGGCCACTGGTCAAGTTGTCAGCACGGTCCTCACAGTCGAGCGAGAAGAACAAGGAAAGGCTTACAAAGTTCAGCGCCCAGTCTATTATATTTCTGAAGTTCTGACTCCGTCCAAGCAGAGGTATCCTCATTACCAGAAGCTCGTCTACGGCATTTACCTGACTGCGAAGAAAGTAGCCCATTACTTCCAAGAGCACACTGTGTCAGTCGTCAGCGACGCCCCGCTGTCTGAGATCATGAACAATCGGGACGCGACTGGTCGAGTGGCGAAGTGGGCTATCGAGCTCTTGCCCCTGGACATCAAGTTTGAGGTGAAGAAGGCGATCAAGTCCCAAGCATTAGCTGATTTCCTAGCCGAGTGGACTGAACAGCAGCAACCGACTCAGAGTCACCCGAAACACTGGACCATGTTCTTTGACGGTTCCAAGATGCTAAATGGTTCAGGAGCTGGAGTGGTGTTGATATCTCCAAAAGGCGATCGTCTCAGATATGTTCTGCAGATTCACTTTGATTCCTCCAACAACGAAGCCAAGTACGAGGCGCTCCTTTATGGTCTACGTATGGCCATCTCACTCGGCGTCCGGCGCTTGATGGTCTACGGAGACTCGGATCTAGTTGTGAACCAAGTGATGAAGGAGTGGGACATCAGAGGCCCTGCTATGACAGGATACTGCAACGCAGTGAGAAAGTTGGGGAAGAAATTTGAAGGTTTGGAGCTGCATCACGTTCCCCGAGCCAAGAATCAGGAGGCAGACGATCTGGCAAAAATTGGGTCCACTCGGAAATCCATACCCAGCAATTTTTGCCTCGAGCATTTACGCTCTCCGACAGTAAAAGAAGATCCCTTCACGGAAGAGCCCCCGCAAGCGGTCAGTCCGTCTGATCCGACTGAAGTCGAAGTACCGACAGTCATTGATTTGGTGATGGAGGTCCTGGCAATCACACCCGAGTGGACAGTACCTTATATCGCATACCTGCTCAGGCAGGAACTTCCAGAAGATGAAGCTGAGGCCCGCCAGATTGTTCGCAGGTCCAAAGCTTTGAAGTGGTCGGGGATCAGTTATACCAGAAGAACGTCACCGGTGTGACTCAGCGCTGCATTTCTCCGGAAGAAGGTCGACTGATCCTGGAGGAGATTCACTCGGGAACTTGTGGACACCACGCGTCCTGGAGGAGAGTTGAAGGTCAGCATGCATGAAGTTCACTCGGATAAAGGTTCGTTCAGAGGTTGTAAGTTACCTGCAAGCTTCTTATACATCTCCTCCCTAAACTCCTCTATGTATCTCTCCAAAGCGTTCCTCTTCTCGATAAGCTGGGCGACCTTCTCGTTCAGGGTCTTCTTCTCTTGTTCATAGACCTCCGCCTGGGCCTTGAGCTTGCCATCCCACTCGGTTTGCTGCTTCTTGAGCTCGAGCACCTCCTTCTTCAGCGATGTGTTCTCTGCTTCAAGCTTCCCGAGTGAGGCCAGCTTCTCTTCGGCAGCCTTGGTCTTTTCCTTCGCCACTTTTTGAGCCCCCGCCAGCTCGTTGTCTTTACTCTCGAGTGCCTGCTTCATAGTTTCTAAAGAAACAAAGGTTCTGAGCCGCACTTGGAGTTGATGGTTTTCACTACGCACATCTGTCGAGTGAAGTCACTCGGTTCAAGGAACGGTGAGAGATGGAAGCAAAATGCTCGGTAATTGGAGCTTACCTCCCATGGTCCTGAGTTCTGCCTGAGCGCGCGCCGTGTTGCTCTTCTCCACCTCCAAATCAACTCGGAGCTGAGCCGTCTCCTTCTCCAATGCCACATACTGAGCCCCAAGCTCGCAAGTTCTCTGAAATACAAGAGAGAACAGTTAATGTCAAGAAGCATCCTGAAATACCATTCGACAAAGGAGGAACAAGCTTGACCAGTATCACATCCTAAGTTCTAAGACTTCCGCCGACTGCCCGCAGTCGACGGTAGTCTTGGGGACTACACCCAGTGAGTGCACTCAGCGTGCCCCCACTGGAATGGTATCCACTCGGAACGGTCCGCCCGATCCGAGTGATGGCCAAACACAAAGCGACAAGACAAAAAAGTTCCGAGTGCCCAGAGATCGACACTCCTGGAAGGAACAAGCTTGACCAGTATCAGATCCTAAGTTCTAAGACTTCCGCTGACTGCCCGCAGTCGACGGTAGTCTCGGGGACTACACCCAGTGGGTGCACTCAATGTGCCCCCACTGGAGCGGTATCCACTCGGAACGGTCCGCCCGATCCGAGTGATTGCCGAAAGCAAAAAAAAAACAGCAACAACAGAACAAAGTCTAAGTTCTAAGACTCCCGCCGACTGCCCGCAGTCGACGGTAGTCTCGAGGACTACACCCAGTGGGTGCACTCAGCGTGCCCCCACTAGAGCGGTATCCACTCGGAACGGTCCGCCCGATCCGAGTGATGGTCGAAAGCAAAAAACACCCAGTGGGTGTATCGGTTATTTTCCGACTGAAATTCCTACCGAAGAAAAACGACTTGGAGATCGACTTACAAGAGCACTTACTCGAACGTTCTCCTGGAGGGAAGCACTGGCATCGTATGCCAGCTTGCTAGCTGTGCACACCTCCTTGAGCCTTTGGGTCATCAGTTCCGCCTGGATCATTGCCTCCTTGCTGGCCCCAGTCTGGTCCTCTGGCACCTTGTATAGACTGAAGATGTTGACAGGAGGAGTCGGAACCATAGGCAGGGCAATCGACAGAGCCGCAACAGAACCAGCACCAGCCTGAGAAGAACCCTGCCCCGGAGGCACGGTCATGACAGGTGCGGGAGGAACTTGAGGCGCTCCGCTCGGCGGCGTCCTCTGTATGGTGGCCTGGGGAGCAGTTGGAGCTGCAGTTCCCTTCTCGGCGTCCTTCCGCGACAGCTCTTCATCATCATCTCCGACGTGGATGACCTCTGCAAGCACTACGTTCACTCGGCGCAATCAGTCGCAATGCATGATTCAACCGAACGAAGACATTTCAGTCGAATGACAAGTTGTAGTAAAAATGAAGTTATTGTTACCTCTTTGAGAAGTGGCCGCGTCTGCCGTCTCAGCTTCGGTGCGGTCCTCATCAATCTACATGGGAGACATCGTCGAGGTTGCAGCACTGGTTCATAAGATGCACTCCGTCAGAAGAATCACGAAAGTTAGCAAAGACAGCAAAGAAAAGCTGGGAAGAATACTCACGTTGAGGCGACAGGCACAGCGACCTTGTCCGGGGCAGAGCCTTCCGAGGCTTGGGAGAAGTGACCTTGGGTTGCTTGGCAGCCTTCTCAGTCGGCGCAGGCGATGACGTCCAAGTGCGCTTCGGGGCCTTGGCACTTGGAGCCACCTCCTTCTCCGGGTTAGCACTCGGATCTTGAGCTCGCTTGGACCCGTGTTCGAAGCACAACTCCGGAGACAGAGAAGACTCGACGTCGCCGCTCCCCTCCGAGTCCTCGCTGTCCTCCGCGTAGCTGCCCCCGACGCTGCCATGTTCGCTCTCCGCGCCTCCGACAGGTTGTTCTCCATTCGGCACAGGCGATAACATCTTCTGGAATTCTTGCAAGACACAAAGATCAGAGACAGTCGGTTCAGTCAGATTACTCAGTTCACTCGAAAAATTTGCGCATAAGTGATTCACTCGGAAATGCATGTCATACCTCCAACGGCAGGTTGTTGGCGTCGTAGGGCGGGATCCGTCTTGACCCTCGTGGATTGTCACGTGCGCCAGTGATGCACTTGATCCACTGTTCCATGTTTTTCTCCTCGACGTCTTCCGGATGCACTCGGGTCGGATCACTGGGTCCCGTGTAGAGCCACATGGGGTGAGCCCGCTCCTGCAGCGGCTGGATCCTCCGACTGAGAAATACCTCCAGAAGGTCTAGGCCAGTCAATCCACCCTGAATCAGACTAACCACGGCAGTCATCAAGATCCCTACATCCATCTTATCCTTCTTATCAACTGTCAGCGAAGGAGGGGACTGAATCCTCTCGGTCGTATAAGGAGGAAGACCAGTCGACGAGCCCGAGCATGGCAGGTCGTTGCAGTAAAACCAGGTCGACTGCCAGCCCCTCACCGAGTCAGGAAAAGACATGGATGGGAATGCACTCTTACCCCTCATCTGAATACCTCGGCCACCGCACATCTGGATCACATGCGTCCTCTCTCCATTCGGGTCAACCTTCTTAACCGATTGAGACCGGCACGTGAAGATATGTTTGAACAAACCCCAGTGCGGCGGACAACCCAGAAAGTTTTCGCACAAAGAAATGAATGCAGCAAGATACATGATGGCATTTAGAGGCAGGTGATGGAGTTGAGCACCGAAGAAGTTAAAGAATCCGCGGAAAAAGGGTGGGGTGGCATGGAGAAACCTCTCTCGGCGTGCGTGGTGAGGAGCACTCGCTCCCCGGGGCGCGGCGCGGGCTTGGTCTCCCCCTCTTCCGGCAGCCTCCACGTCCCGTCGGGGATCAGCCCGTCCACGACGAGCCCGCCGATGTCGTCGGCCATGGTGGTTGGCGGAATCCAGTCGCCCTGGATCCACCCGGGCGGAAGCACAACTCGCGAGCCCGATGCCTTCCTCCCCTTCGCCGCCTTCTTCGCCTTCTCGAGCTTCGCCATCTTGTCCTTCACCATCGTTGCCGAGCTCTCCAACACCGAGGAAGATTCGCGCGGAGTGGGTCGCGAGAGAAGGGATTGGGCGGACTGAGGAAGTTGGGGAAATGGGGATCTGTCTCTATCTCCCTCTCCGCCACGGCCGCCCCTTATATCGCCGCCCGCGCCGCTCCCCAATCCACGCCGCTGAATCGTGGGCCCGCAAATCTCCTCAAATCGCGTCGTCGAAGATCCAGCAGTACGTGGTGGAAAGCGGGGCGAAAATCGAGGCGTCACGCCCCACTTTCCCCACTCACCGCGCCACAACCGTTCGCGCGTGCTCGTCGCCCATTTCAAATCCCGCAAGATCCGGATTCCAGCGATCCGATGACTCGACTTTGAAGACATTCCGTAAACGCGCGGGTCCGCTCCGCCACTCGGGGGAAGACTACTCATTTCACTCGGATGAGAACTACTCACTCGGCAGGAAGCTACTCATTCAGATGGAGACTGCTCATTCCACTCGGACGTCATATGGTCCAGAATCCGTCAAGGTGCCGCACAAAGACAAGGACGCCAGATGACCAGCAAGAGTTCTTGAGCGCCTCCGTAGCGCTCAGCTCGCCTGGGAATCCACCTTGACTCGACCCGCCTAACCTCGACCGATTCGGGGGCTAATGACGAAGGCATGTACTAGGGATAGGGTAATAGGCCTGACCTATAGACCCTACCCTAGGACACCACACGTCTTACACTAGGCCCCAGGGCCAGATCAACAACCAAGAGTTCCGCAGACTGGAATTCACTCGGAGTTCTACGAACCACTCGGAAGGCGAGAGTTCACTCGACCAGCTCGTTTCACTCGAAACATCCGAAAGTCACTCGACCAGAGAAGACCAGGAGACCCCAGGAGTGCAACGGTCGGGACACACGTTCGCCTGTATTAATTGTCATCAATACGCCCGTTACCTGGCGCACTTATATCCCTCTTAACCCCCTGTAATGGCTGGCGTTCATGGGAGGGCTGGCGAGACTATATAAGCCACCCCCCAGCTCCATTCCAAGGGTTCGCAACCTGTTGTAATCATACACTCAAGCAATACAGCTCCAGAGCACCGAGACGTAGGGCTATTACCTCCACCGCTGAGGGGCCTGAACTCTTAAATCCGAGTGTAACACCTGCGCCGTAGCTAGGCTCTGCCCTCTCATCCGTACCCCTACACACTACTGTCAGGCTTGCACCCACGACACTAACCATGGTATTTCTCTCCTTAAATCTAGTTTCCCTTGGGAAACGTCTATAAATTCCATCTTTCCCTGACCACCCCGAGGATCGTTGACTAAGCCACTTTGGCTATGGTCATGCATCGAGTTTGATGTTCCCTAAGGAAGTAGTAGGAGCTCGACACCAAGTGCTACCAGGAGCATTGTGTGGTTTTGCTTTTAAGTCCTAAGAGGTGCATCGAGTGCGCTAGGCTAGTTATACTAGTGGATCTTCGGCCACATGTGAAAGGTCCACAAAACTTGAGCTTTATTTGCTTTGTATTATTCTTTTTTGGTTTTCACGATTCTTGCGTCTTTTCTCGATTCCGTTCCTTCACTCTGACTGGATCCATCCATAAGAAGATCAACCCACAACTTGGATAATACCCAATAATCCAAATGCAGTAAAAGTCAAGCCAAGCCAAGCCAACTGCATGATATTCAGAACATTATCACTGGATCTGTCAAGAATGAAGGATCGGTCAAAAGCGGAATTTGCGTGCAACCGACAAGGCCAGACTATACCTAAGGGAGTTTGCCTCAGAACAAATCATACCTAAGGAATATCTCGGAAGTCGGGCTCCGGGGACCCAAAGGTTCGAACACTGGGGTGAGCTTGTTCCTACCTCTTCGTCTCCTACCACGGCTAAGCTACAACGAGGCTACGGCGAGAGCGCGCTAGCGAGGGGTGGACCGTGGACTCAGCGGTTTACCCAGGTTCGGGCCACCTTGCGGTGTAAAACCCTACTCCTGCTTGGTTTTGATTGTGGTGAGCAAAAGGTGCTCTCGCATACAAGGCAGGAGATGGTGGAATCGATCGGATCCCCTACTACAATGGCAGCACTGTCCCTTTATACCCACCTTGGTCCTCTCCCCCCTCGAAAACTTAGTCGGGAAGGATTGCCACACTTGCCGGTTTTGAAAGGGGACAGGCACTCAGGCTATCCTGACTAAAGGCGGTCTTCGCTTGCCAAAGCGTGATCCATGACGTGCCGGTGGGCTCGGTGATGACCTCCGCCCTGCGTGCCCGCCATCTTGGTCTTCTTTCGCCGATCGGGCAACCTTTGGGGTTGCTTTGGGGAGTAGATAGCTGGCCTTTCTCCCTTAGCACGAAAGGGGAAACACTCTTCATCCGCGCCTGCTGGCACGGCCTCTGTTGCCGCTCGTCGCCACGCGCGTCACCCACGTGATGGGCATGAGACCATGCTGCCGGACCGAATAGCCTTCGTCTTGAGCGTCTTCGAGAGGGGACCTCGGGAGGGGACCTATGGAGGCCGCCTCGCGAGTGGGCCTCGCGAGGCCGTTGGTGAAGATGCTGAGCCTAGCTCGTCCGCTCCTTGAGGAGGGGACCTCAGGAGGGCAAGGCCTCATGAGGAGTCTTGGTGAGATGCTTGATGAAGATGGCCTGCTGGGCCCACGCCAGGCATTGCGCCCTGGGCTAAAGGCAGACGGGCCTGGATACCCTGGGTTCCACGGGCCCGACAGAATAGTCAGATGAGCTATCAGTAATGAACACCAGTTGGGAGAAATGATTTCGTCCTCAACACAGGAATTATATAGTAGCTACAGAAGACATATTTCAAGAATGTGAATGTGCCAAGAGCAACAAGAAAAATTCCGGTATGCCGATATACATTTCAAAGCATATTCTGGAATTCTTCGATGCATATACAAATTTACTGGGCAAGATGAACAAGGTCTGCGAGAAATATGATGAGTTTATGGTGCCCAGAATCAATGAGGATTCCAAACACCTAGAAGCTCAGCTAAACCGAATGGAATTATCTGTCAACTGCTCACTACCAGCAACACTTGGTTTGAATGCAAAGGGTATTCCGAATTAATTGTCAACATAAAGACGGCATCAGTTGTGCAACCTTTACAGCAACAATAAGCAGACCAGCAGAAGGACCAGCGGTGTGCATGACCAATAGGATATCTTCAGACAATGTATGGCCTATACCAAATTTTGACTCCGCTATGGGTAAATTTTGGATACTTCGGAAGGAAGCTAGAACCGGCCACAGGACCAACTGTGTATTACAGTGCAAGGCTTTTGGTATAAGAGACCCAGCCTTCCTCCGCAAGCTATCGGAGGAGTTTGCAATGCAAGACTCCCCAATCTTCCTCACTATGCCACTAGGGGGAAAATCTTCTGGGGTACGACACACCAATCCTCCTCAGCCCGCTACCGCAGAAAGCTTCCAGCATAAGGCACCTGACCTTCCGTAGTAAGCCACATGAGGGATAGCTTCTGAGGTATGATACCCAGCCTTCTTCAGCACACTACCCTGGCAGAAGCTTCGGGCGTAAGGAATTCAGCCTTCTTCAACATGCCATCGTGCCCACAACAATCTTTTCAGAAGCACGAACTAGTCCGGACACACGTTTGCCTCAGAACTCAGTGGATATGAAAGGATTTATCCTACCCCTGCATATGTTGTGAGCATGCAGTCCAGTGGATCAGTTCATGCGAGCCACTCGTACATGGGAATGACTGTGTTCGGAGCAACATCGGCCCCATAGTTCAAAGAAGAATATGAGCACAACAACCCCTATGAGACATGCAAGAGTAAGTCGTGAGTACAAGCCTGACAAGCTGGGTGTGACCAAGGAGCCATGTTAGCAGGTCGTGACGGGTCCCCAAAAGGAATCCACAAGAACCAAGAAGTTTTGGATGAACAGTCTCTGCAACGGTCAATAAAATGAAATTTGACAAGGAGATATTGCCAACCCTTGTCAGACTCTTGCATATACGGCCACAAAAATGCAGCCATCATGTCATACTCATTGTGAATATGGGCCATCAACTAAGATAAGAGGCTATGTTCCGAAAGGTACACCAGATGCTAGCCACACTATGTTCAGCTCAGTGGTCATAACAAGGACTCTAGAGGCTATATATGGCAAAGCCACCTCAGTAATTGACAAAGTTTGACAGTCTGAACTCACTTGGAAGTAAGACATTCAGATAGATTGGCTAAAAGCACATGCACATCAGCATCGACAGTTCGTAGATGCCATGATAAGAGATTACCATCTATGATTATTTTGTGGTCATGCCTGACATTTCAGTGGGGATGTAGTAGTAACAGCTTGGTCAAGTTGTTCCTTGGATGGTGGATCACCAAGATACTAGAGTAATGGTTGTGACAGGATATACTTTGGAGAAAATTTATGCAAGAGGTGTGCAGAAGGAATACACTGTTCCCATTGCTAACTGGGACGAATAACATAAGGTATACCAGACAACAACGCCGCAGCAATTCCAATGTCTGGGAACATAGTTGTTGGTCACCTAAGGGCAAAATTGGAATGCATGGAACAGAAGGAAGCTACCCCTAGTCACTCGAGGCCATCAGATCACATGAGCCTTGTACCAGGAAAGAATGCCTCACCCGTGACAGTCAGGGTACGGAGTATCGCAATGAAACCCAAAGCAGCTAGCTCCAGGTCATGGAAACAAAACTATTTGTCAATACTCTGAGCTACCCACCAACCCCAGGTAACAAGCTACCAGCACAAAGGGTTTGCCTGGCAGAAAAGAGAAGGATTCAATTCAGTCGCTTGAGAAGGCAAACACCTGAGCCATCAGAAGAGGCAGTTAAAAGGCCAGTGAACCGACGAAGACCAGAGACAACTGATGGATCCACGTCACACACAGGTATGTTCCCCTTCGCCGGGAGGTAAGCCCAGAAATCTCGAGGACAAGATTTTCTTAAGGTGGGTAGGTTTGTAACACCCTGGTTTTTGCTCCTTGTTTTTTTTTGGTCGTGGGATTGGACTCCGGTCTTTTTTTTATGTTATCGGGTTTTCTCTCGCTCTTGGGTATATGAAGATGGTCATTTAGCCTTGCCTTTCCTATCAGACCAGAGATTCTCCCCAATCCAGCCTTGCCACCTGAAATATATTCTCAGGGTTTTGCCATTCAAACCCTACTTTCCGAATTGCCGGAGGAGAAACCCTAATTCTTGCAGTTACAAAGGAACACCAATTTTCTTTGCTCTGTTGCCTCCCAAACTTTTTCCAGAGACTCTCCTATATCTATTAACCCTGGATATGCAAAAATATTGCCAAGTCATTTGCAATATTTTTCATTTAAAATTAATTCCTTTTTTGGCTACTTAAAGGAATTAAATCCAGGAAAATATCTATCCATCTCCAAAGTTCATAAAAACTTGTGGAGATATTCATTGTGACCATATTGACCTCTCATAAAAATATTGGCCATAATTAAATAGGGGAAATTGCATTTTCCTATTTAAAGCCAATATTGCATTTTGGGCACTTTCCAAAGGAACTACTATTTTGGTAGCCAGGAAAAATCCCAAATAATTTGTGGAGCTTCTCCTATCCATATCTTCACCATTTCCATCAAGAACCCAAGTTCCACAGTTCAAAGTTTGAGAGCATCATCCAGTTCTTGTTTCTGGACCCATTTTGAGGTTGTGAAGCAACTATATTTTATATTGCTTCACAATTCTTGAAATTAATCCAGGATCTCACATTCCCTATATTATGTGAGCATGCAAAGATTCATATCATTCTATCTAGCCATTTTCTCCCAAAAATTCCATTTAGTTTCTGTTTAGATTCAAGCACTTTGAAGAAAGTACCATTTTGGTGTACCCAAATGGTATGAAATTTTACCAGTGTATTCTCACATCCAAATAATCTTCATACACAAAAATCAGCCGAATCCATCTAGCCATTTGGTCCCAACATCCTCATTTTCATTTCTGGCCAGATTGCAAGTTTATAAAGGAGGTACCATCTAGAGTTGTCCATTTGTGCTGAATTTTGACCAAGATGGTCACCTTGGTAGATGTTTACCCCCTGCCAAAGATCAGGCCAAGAGGAGCACTGTGGTGGCCACACCACATGTCTAAACTTTGCTGGGAGAAGCTGTTTGACCATCGTTCAGTCACACCGGAGCTCTCCCGTGCCTTCCAGCTGCACAAGTCAACTCAGTGAAGGAGGGAGAACACTCTAGACATGATTTGGCATTGAATTGGGCATGGCAATGCTGTGGCCACGCGGTGACCACGTGCAGAGCACGCCAAACCCATGCCCTATGCTCTAGATGCGTCGGGAGACCACCTCTAGCAGGTTCCAGCTCCTCCGGGCGCGCCGGCGTGCTCTCCACCGCACGCGTGTGCCGTCCAGAACCTCTCCTCCTCGTCCCGTAGCTCCTGGCCGGTTGTGCCGACGCTGATTCCCCGCCAGATCGCCGCCATGGTGCCGCCCTCTTGGAGCTTCGGCCGGCGTCGCGTAGCTCCTCCCCGCGGCTATTTAAGGCGCTCCCGAGCCTCTCCTCCTCGCCAGTAACCTCCCCAGCCTCTTGCTCAAGCTCGCGGAGTTCCCCTTCCCCTTCTCTGGCCAGGATGCCGCCGCCGATCCCCTCGGCCCACTTCGCGCCCCGGCCCTCCCCCTTCTCTCTGCCCACGGCCACGGCTGCCCCAGGAGCCTACGAACCCGCCGCCGTCCTCGTTCTGGCCGGAGAGGCCTCGCCGGAGGGACTCCTCCAACGGCCGCGGCCGCCTCCCCTGTTGTCATGGCCGTCTCCCCTCTAGGCCTCCCCGAGCGCCCGCGCGGCCACCCTCGGGCGCGGAGAGGAGCTCCGGAGCTCCCACGCCCGCCCGCCGGTTCTCTGGAGTGGCGAGGCAACGACAGCACCGGCAGCCGGCGAGGCCCGAGCTGCCGCGGCCCTTCCCCTGTTTATGTCGAGGAAGAGGACGACCAGGGGAAGAGAGAGAGAGAAGAGATAGGGTGGGGCCCGCCTGTTATTCTCACAGCGTTGACCCGGCCAGGCCCGCGCGTCAGTTTAAGTGGAAACGGATTTTGATAAATACATTTTCCACTTGACAAGGTGTAATTGCCCGCGGCCTCAGAGGTAAATACGTTTTCACTGCAGTGAAAGCGTAAGCACTGAAATACGCTTTCTGCCTCAGCCCCGCCAGCCAAAATGGCTATTTAATGAACGTTCACCCATTAAGAGCTAAAGTGGGCAATTTTCTGTCTGTTTTTATCACTTAACGAACGAACGGCCGTTTCTCTTCAACCGTAACGCCGATTGAGGTAAAACCAACGCTCACGTTCTCTGTTCGTTGAGCCCGTCCCGATGAGATCACTTTCATAGCGTGTACACATTCTGAAAATGACCATTTTGCCCCTGCCCTATATTCAGTTCGTTCGGGAGAGGAACCTTCTGAGGTGAATTCTTCCGCGAAGCGATCGCACTTCGCTCCGGTGGATTCATCGACCCCCAGGTGACGAGGGCATGTACTAGGGATAGGGTAACAGGCCTGACCTACCAACCCTACCCTAGGATACCATACGCCTTATACTGGGCTCCAGGGCCAGGCTAGCAGCCAAGAGTTCTGTAACTGAACATCCACTCGGAGTTCAATGAACCACTCGGAAAGAAGCAGTTCATTCGACCAGAGCATTTCACTCGGAGTACCCGATGGTCACTCGACCGGGAAGGCCAGGAGACTCCAGGAACGCAACGGTCAGGACGTGCGCTCGCCTGTATTGATTGTAATCAATGCGCCCGTTACCTGGCGTCCTTAAAACCCCCTCTTTAATCCCTGGTAATGGCGGCATGCATGGGGGGGCTGGTGGACACTATATAAGCCACCCCCAGCTCCATTCCAAGGGTTCGCAATCCATTTGTAACACATACACTCAAGCAATCAAGCTCCAGAGCACCGAGACATAGGGCTATTACCTCCACCGCTGAGGGGCCTGAACTCGTAAATCCGAGTGTAACACCTGTGCCGTAGCTAGGCTCTGCCCTCTCATCCGTACCCCTACACACTACTGTCAGGCTTAAACCCATGATAGTTGGCGCCCACCGTGGGGCAGTCGTCTAGCGACTTCCGGCGTAGTTGCAATTTTTCCCATCTTCACCATGGTTTCCGCCGGCGGACTGACCCTGGGCGGCGAGATCCGTTTCGGCGTCCTCAGCTTCATCGCCGACGATTCGGCGTGGCTCCAAGAAGCACCGCTGGATGTCGAGGCGTTACCCATCCGCGGCACAACGCACTTCCGCGCAAGTTCCTTCGGCGTTCTCCTTCAACAACCGTCGACTCCGTACCAGTCGGCATCTTCGCTCTCCACCAGCCGTCGTCGCAAGCGTTCTGGACGCTCACGGCTTCAGCGGTGGATCAAGGACGCGGTGGCCCTTCAGGTCGCGGCCCCGCAGATCGCGGCAATCGAGCCTGATGAGCCTGTCTTCGATCGTTTCGCCTCCGTGCATGAGCACTCGGAAAGCTTGTCCGAGTGCGAGAGCAACGATCCCGCTGCAGAGGTGCTGATGGTCGATTCCCAGCCCAGTCTGCCTGGGTACGGCCGTGGCGGCGCAGAGACAGGAGACCCGTCGCGGGCTGATCTTGGCGGAGGCGGAGTCCGTCACGATGAGTACTACCCCCTACCTCTCACTCGCCAGTAGAGGGAGGAGCTGCAGCACAGAACCGAGCAGACCCTCCAGACGCCCATCGTTGGGACGACCACCGAGGCTCAGGCTTTGGAGGCCACACGCCAGGCCAACTTGGCTGAGCGCAGTCATCTGGAGGCGCTCCAGAAATCACTCGATGATCGCGCCCAGCGGCAGCATCCGCCCAGTTCTAGTCAGCGGCAGCGGCACTTGTTCTCAAATGACCAGCAGCAGAGCTTCCAGGTATTCCACACTCCTGTCCAGAATCTGGCGGCGGCCACTCGGATAGCAGATTCCATTGCGTCGTCCCGATCCGAGGCGGCAGAGGGTCTTCGGCAGATCCGGGCCCTGCTCAAGGCGGCTGAAGAGCAAAATTCGGCAGTGTCCCAGTCGCGCAATAGGATTCACAGCAGATCCATTCGGGCAGACACCGTCCAGTTGGCCCACAGCCTAGTGTCCCCAAGGAGAAACAGACACTCGCCTCCGCGGCGAAACGACCAAGACCGCCACCGAGACCAGTACTCGGGGCAGGGTCGCAGTCGGAATATGCCTCCGCGGTGTCAAGACGATCGTCGTCGTATGCAGTTGCCCCCTCCACAGGATGGCTCGTACACGCCCCGGCCGTATGATGCCAGGCGTCCTTACGGCAATGATTGGAGGGCCAGCCCTCCCCGCCATGGTGACGGTTATCGCCAGAGAGAGCCAGTCGACTATCATGACCCGCAGTTCAACGTGAGATCCGTTCTCGCTCAGAACCTGGTCGACAGAGGCAGAGCTCTGAGAGTGAACTTGGACAGAGATCGTCCGAGTGGAAGTGGACCCTTCATCTCCGGGCCTGAGTGTTTTAGCAGAGCCATCAGGGCCGCCGAGATTCCGCCAAACTTCAGATTGGCAGTTGGAGTAACCAAGTTCACCGGTGAGTCCAAGCCAGAAACTTGGTTAGAGGATTACCGAGTGGCTGTGCAGATTGGAGGAGGGAATGACTATGTGGCTATGAAGCATTTGCCATTATTGCTGGAAGGGTCCGCCCGCGCCTGGCTCAATCAGCTCACTCCGGCCAGCATATACTGCTGGGAATTTTTGGCCCGAGTGTTCATCAAAACATTCGAGGGCACGTGCAAACGCCCGGCTGGATTGACTGAGTTACAACATTGTGTGCAGAAGCCAATTGAAACCTTGAGGGAGTACATTCAGCGGTGGACAACCTTGCATCATGTGGTGGAGAATGTCACGGAGCATCAAGCAGTCTGTGCCTTCAAGGTAGGAGTCAGATATCGGGAGCTCATCCTGAAATTCGGTCGGTCAGGATTTTTGACCATGAGCCGAATGATGGAGATTGCCACTCGGTACGCAAACGGAGAAGAGGAAGACCGTCTCCGTAACGGCAAAGGGAAAACTAGTGAGCCCAACCCCGGAAACAGTAATCCCAGTCGGAAGCCGTAGTGCAAGGCCGATGGTTCGGCTCAGGCTGAGGCTGCCGCACCGGCCGGCCAAGCCAAGAACAAGGGGAAGGCTAAGGAAAAGTGGATCCCAAAGAAAAAGAGAGATCAGTCGGGCCAAGATGTCCTCGATTTGCCATGTCACATCCACACCAGAAAGGACAAGGAGGGCAATCTGATATTGCCCAAGCATACCACTCGACAGTGCAGACTGTTGATACAGCAGTTCCGAGAGGGCCAGTCGAGTGAGAAGAGTCCAGAAGTTGCTGATGATGGAGACAAAGATGAACCTTTTCCCAGTGTCCACGCGACCCTGATGATCTTTGCAGATCTAGAGAGCAGGAGCCGGTTGAAATTTATCAACCGAGAAGTGAACATGGCCATGCCGACGACGACAAAGTTTCTGAACTGGTCGAAGACTCCGATCACCTTTGATCAGTCGGACCACCCAGCCTACATTGCCACCCCTGGGCGGCAGGCGCTGGTGGTCGATCCAGTCGTGGGAGGCGTCCGATTGCGCAAGGTCCTCATGGACAGTGGAAGCAGACTGAACATACTGTACGCTGATACTCTGAAAGCGATGGGCATCCCGATGTCCCGTCTCAGTGAGAGCAGCATGCAGTTCCACAGAGTGATCCCCGGCAAGAAAGCAAATTCACTCGGGCAGATCGCCCTGTATGTGGTCTTTGGAGACGACAAGAACTTCAGGAAGGAAAGGCTGACCTTCAAAGTGGTCGACTTCCGCAGCGCCTACCATGCCATCCTTGGTAGGCCGGCTTATGCTTGTTTCATGGCCCGCCCATGTTATGTGTATCTCAAGCTGAAGATGCGCGGTCCCAAAGGTGTGATCACAGTCACTAGCAGTCGGCAGCACGCGGAGGAGTGTTTGCAACAAGGGTCCAAGATCGCTGATGAGCAGATGGCCATGGTGGAGTTGGAGGAGTACAAGAAAAATGCTGGTCTGAGTGATCTGCTGTGCTCCAAGAAGCCAGCTGCAGAATCTGCGTTTCAGTCGGCCGGAGATACGAAGCCTGTGCACATCCACCCGGAAGATCCCAACGCTACGCCCACCAATATCTCAACGACACTCGACAGCAAATTGGAAGAAGCGCTCATCCAGTTCCTCTATGAGAACTGGGACATCTTCGCATGGAAACCATCCGACATGTCGGGTGTACCCAGGGAGCTGGCTGAGCACCGTTTGCGAGTCAACCCAAAGGCAAAACCTGTGAAGGAGCATCTTCGTCACTCTGCTACACAGAAGAGGAAGGCCATTGGCGAAGAAGTTGCTCGGCTCCTGGCAGCCGAGTTCATCCGTGAGGTGTACCACTCCGAGTGGCTCACCAACGTTGTCATGGTCCCTAAGAAGGATAAGTCTCTCCGAATGTGCATTGATTTCAAGCACATCAATCGGGTCTGCCCCAAGGATCATTTCCCGCTCCCCCGCATAGATCAAATCATAGATTCCACTGCGGGTTGTGAGCGACTGTCTTTTCTGGATGCGTACTCCGGGTACCACCAGATCCGACTGTATGGGCCAGATGAAATAAAAACAGCTTTTATCACCCCATTCGGGTGTTTCTGCTATATCACTATGCCATTCGGTCTTAAAAATGCTGGTGCCACTTTCATGCGCATGGTGCAGAAGTGTTTGCAAAAACAGATCAGTCGGAACATCGAGGCATACATGGATGACATAGTGGTCAAGTCCAGAAAAGGTTCCGACCTGCTGGCTGACCTAGCCGAAACTTTCGCAAATCTGCGGAAGTATGACATCAAGCTGAATCCGGCAAAGTGCACTTTCGGAGTTCCTGGGGGCAAGTTACTCGGTTTCCTCGTTTCCGAATGAGGGATAGATGCCAATCCTGAGAAGGTCGGGGCGATTGTACGAATGAAACATCTAGAACGTCTTCATGATGTACATAAGCTCACGGGTTGCCTCGCAGCTCTGAGCCGATTCATCTCCCGTCTCGGTGAGAAGGCACTGCCCCTGTACCGATTGATGAACAAATCTAATTCGTTCGAGTGGACTGCTGAAGCACAAGAAGCGTTTGTTGAACTCAAAGCCCTGCTTTCCACCCAGCCGGTGCTTGCCGCTCCGAACAGCAACTAGCCGTTGCTCTTGTACATTGCGGCCACTGGTCAGGTTGTCAGCACTGTCCTCATAGTCGAGCGAGAAGAACAGGGCAAGACTTACAAAGTTCAGCGCCCAGTCTATTATATTTCTGAAGTTCTGACTCCGTCCAAGCAGAGGTATCCTCATTATCAGAAGCTCATCTATGGCATCTACCT
Organism: Elymus sibiricus; assembly: GCA_039707655.1. Lineage (NCBI taxonomy): Eukaryota > Viridiplantae > Streptophyta > Magnoliopsida > Poales > Poaceae > Elymus > Elymus sibiricus. Next base: position 206,551,376 of record CM077668.1, read on the forward strand.
GACTGGGAAGAAAGTAGCCCATTACTTCCAAGAGCACACCGTGTCAGTCGTCAGCGACGCCCCACTGTCTGAGATCATGAACAATCGGGATGCGACTGGTCGAGTGGTGAAGTGGGCTATCGAGATCTTGCCCCTGGACATCAAGTTCGAGGCGAAAATGGCGATCAAGTCCCAAGCATTAGCCGTTTTCCTAGCCGAGTGGACAGAACAACAGCAACCGACTCAGAGTCACCCGGAACACTGGACCATGTTCTTTGACAGTTCCAAGATGCTGAATGGTTCAGGAGCTGGAGTTGTGTTAGTATCTCCGAAGGGCGATCGTCTCAGATATGTTCTACTGATTCATTTCGATTCCTCCAACAATGAAGCCGAGTACGAGGTGCTCCTTTATGGTCTTCGTATGTCCATCTCACTCGGCGTCCGGCGCCTGATGGTCTACGGAGACTCGGATCTAGTTGTGAACCAAGTGATGAAGGAGTGGGATATCATAAGCCCCGCTATGACAGGATACTGCAACGCGGTGTGAAAGTTGGAGAAGAAATTTGAGGGTCTGGAGCTGCATCACGTTCCCCGAGCCAAGAATCAAGCGGCGGATGATCTGGCAAAAATTGGGTCCACTCGGAAACCTATACCCAGCAATGTGTTCCTCGAGCATTTACATTCTCCGACAGTGAAAGAAGATCCCTTCATGGAAGAGCCCCCGCAAGCGGTCGGTCCATTCGATCCGACTGGAGTCGAGGTCCCGGCAGTCATTGATTTGTTCATGGAGATCCTAGCAATCACGCCCGAGTGGACAGTGCCCTACATTGCATACCTGCTCAGGCAGGAACTTCCAGAAGATGAAGCTGAGGCCCGCCAGATTGTTTGCAGGTCCAAAGCCTTTAAAGTGATGGGCGATCAGCTATACAGGAAGAGCGTCACCGGTGTGACTCAGCGCTGCATTTCTCCAGAAGAAGGTCGATTGATCCTGGAGGAGATTCACTCGGGAACTTGTGGACACCACGCGTCTTCTCGGACAATCGTGGCTAAAGCTTACCGAGCCGGCTTCTTCTGGCCACAAGCTCAATTTTTGGAGCTCTGTTGGCGAGTTCTATTTCTGCCTCCGGAGCGCCCTCTTTTTTTGAGTGGGATGCAAAGGAAGGGGAAAACGTCACAGATCTTGCTGATAAGTGGCCGAGCGGGTAAGAGCCATCTCTCTCTCCTCTTCCAGGAGATCAACTGTGTCGTGTCGTGCCTACTCTGCTTCAGCTTCGGAGTATTGTTCCACTCGGGGCGAGTTGTGGAGCAGGTCACTCGGCAAGACGGCTTCAGCTCCGTACACCATGAAGAAGGGAGTACGATTGGTAGACCGATTGGGGGTCGTCCTCAAGCCCCAAAGAACTGACGGCAACTCGGTGACCCAGGCTTCAGCTGCGTGCTCCAAATCGCGCATGAGTCGCGGCTTTAACCCCTGAAGGACCAGTCCGTTTGCTCTCTCAGCCTGTCCATTCGACTGCGGGTGCGCCACAGATGCATAGTCGACTCGGGTGCCTTGTGCGGCACAGAATGCCCTGAACTCTTCTGAGTCGAAGTTTGAGCTGTTGTCAGTGATAATGCTGTGGGGCACGCCATATCTGAAGACTATCTCCTTCATAAACTTGATCGTTGTGCGAGAGTCTAGCTTCTTGATGGGTTTGGCTTCGATCCTCTTAGAGAACTTATCGACTGCAACCAGCAAGTGGGTGAATCCACTCGCCCCTGTCCGGAGGGGTCCCACCATGTCGAGTCCCCAAACTGCGAACGGCCAGATGAGTGGAATCGTCTTTAGAGCAGACGCAGGCTTGTGTGATAAGTTTGCATAGAACTGGCACCCGGCACAGTGTTGGACTATCTCCTGCGCAGCTTCATTGTTTTTTATTCATCAAACATCACTCGAGTGCTTTTATTACATCTCAACATCAGGTATAAAATCGTCGCAGCAAATCCGCATTCCAAGCACGGGGCTCGTCTGCTTGCTTCTGAATGTTGTACAGGTGGTATGCTCTGTTGTGCAGAACCTTTGAAACAACAAAAGGACCTTCCCACGCAGGAGCAAGCTTGTGAGGTCACTGCTGATCCACTCGGAGCACAAGATCTCCTTCTTGAAAAGTCCGACTTCTGATGTGTCTGCTGTGCTTCCTAATTCGTCAAAGATTACTATTTCTTCTTTATTCGGGTCTGTCTCTTGGACCTCTTTTTCTTTTGCTTAGGTTTAGGGGTGAAGAGCGTCCCTCTCACTCGGGGGCTTGGCTGCGAACCAGCTTTCGCCCAAGTTAAAAACATACCCCGAGTGAAGAGCGTCCCTCACACTCGGGGGCTTGGCTGCAAACCAGCTTTCGCTCAAGTTAAAACACTACTCCGAGTGAAGAGCGTCTCTCTCACTCGGGGGCTTGGCTGCGAACCAGCTTTCGCCCAAGTTAAAACACTACTCCGAGTGAAGAGCGTCCCTCTCACTCGGGGGCTTGGCTGCGAACTAGCTTTCGCCCAAGTTAAAACACTACTCCGCATGAAGAGCGTCCCTCTCACTCGGAGGCTTGGCTGCGAACCAGCTTTCACCCAAGTTAAAATGCTACTCCGAGTGCAGGGCGTCCCTCTCACTTGGGGGCTTGGCTGCGAACCAGCTTTCGCCCAAGTTAAAACGATACTTCGAGTGAAGAGCGTAACTCCCACTCGGAGGCTTAGCTGCGAACCAGCTTTCGCCTAAGTTAAAACCAGCTTCAAAGACTCGAAAAGACTCGAAGGAAGGCATTAGAATAACTCCAGAAGTTCAAAAGCGAATACGAGTACGCGGGCCCGAAGCCCGAAATAGTTCAACGAATACAGTTCCACTCGGCATACCGAGGCTAATGGGTGGGACTTAAAGTTTTCTCACGCTCCTGTGGGGCTAGCCGGCTCAACGAAGGAATCCAGGTCGATGCCGTCTGAGATCAGAGTGGCCGCTTCGATGAACGTCTCCATGAAGTCCTCAAACTTGAGTTTCTTCGTGTTGGCAACTTGGAGAGTCTTCAGCTTCTCTTCCTTGGCGTCCTTGCAGTGCACACGGACGAGAGAGAGCGCCATGTCGGCTCCGCAACTGACGGTGTCCTGGACTAGGGGGTACTCACCACATCGTCTCCCGACCAGGTGGGTTGAGCCGAGGACCCCCATGGCGGTTCACTCATGGGCCACTTCGGGCAACCCATGACGAATACAAGGAAGATTCCACAAGATTTGGCGCCCAAGATGAGGACTCTCCTAAACCCTAGGCCTCCGGTGCATTATATAAACCGAGGCTAGGCTAGTCAATAGATCATCTAATATTCATTAGAACAATCTCGTGGTAGATACATGTACTCTGTACTACACCCCATATGAATACAATTAAAAGAAGGACGTAGGGTATTATCTCTTCGAGAGAGCCTGAACCTGGGTAAAATCCTGTGTCCATGTTACCATCGCTCCAAGACGCCTAGCTTAGGACCCCTACTACGAGATATGCCGGATTTAGAACCGACATTGGTGCTTTCATTGAGAGCCTGCTGGGTAGTCGCCGCGGTGCGATGGGATTTTCGCATCGGCTCCACCACGATCTACGCGGTGGAACCGAGCTACATCGTCAACGTCGGCATCTTCGTCGCCGGCTCGACTGGTCACCTCAGCTAGGCCGAGGACTACGCTCCACATCGGATCGTCAAGATCGGACGGGTGTCTTCATCAACATCAACTCCAATCTCAACCAAGATCATGGAAGAACCCTCCATGGTGCTTGGGGGCTCAACATCAACATTGCCCTCGTGCGATCATGTAGTTTTTTCTGGACAGTGGATACGCGTTCGCCGTCCCCGCCTCTTTGAGTGTCGTTTTGACGATTCCTTCGGTGGAATTGCGCGGAATTGAACCTACAACAACCCTGTAAAATTTCATCACATTCCGATGAAGGAAACTCCGACAATCTCCGATATACCGAAGCCCTGTAGAATCTGGACGAGAATCTGGACGTGTTTAGGGCGAGGGGTCCAGCGGCTAGCTCGAACACCCTTTGGAAGATCCAACCGTTCATCGGCTGCAGAATTCCCATGTCTACCAGCCCTCAAAATTTCAGCTCGATCCGACCGTTCAAACTCCGGGAAGCGTCCGATGAGTGCATCAATTTTCGGATCTATTTTCTGCGCGAAAACAAATCCGACCCGAATTCATCTTTCTTCGTGAATGGGATATTGGACATCCTTTTTGAAGGAATTTTTTCTAGGGTATTGTGTGTTGTTCTCAAACACGAGCCCACAAATTGTGAGTCTTTTCCGAGGCGATCTTCACCATCGCGCCAATGTCAAACTGGCCCGACCACGTTGCTCCACGGCTACCGACCTGCGCCAACATCGACTGCGCCGTCGCTCCATTGAGCCGACGACAACCACCTCGGATCATCACCTCGGCGAGCCGAACAAGAGTTCGGCATCGTGAAGGACAAATAATCATCAAGACAAGATTGTCGCCCCACGGATTGCATGGGTCGGGCGTGCCAGCATCACTGCGCGATCACTTCTTAAGCCGGCATTGACCGCGTCACAAGTTCCAACCAGCGTCGGCATTGCCGCGCCATTGCTTCTTCAAGCCGATGTCCACCATGCCGACCTGCTTCGACACCTCGGCTGGCAAGGGGCTGCAACGTCACCTTACCGACCTGCTCCGTCACCTCGGCTAGACCGGGGGCTTCACCAGCTCTTCATCAATCTACTTCGGGGACTTCGGCGTCACCAGCCGACCAGCTTCGTCACCTCGACTGGACCAGGGGCTTCGCCTCGCCGCATCGACCGCGCTACGTCGCCACTTCATTAAGCCGAGCTCTTCGCTCGGACACCTCGGGACCGGCTTGGGAGCTGGGACCTCGACCCTTCACAAGCTCGGCCCATGCCAACACCGAGCACATAAACCAGCTAAGTCGCTTTCATGCTCTCTTTTTCAATTTTTGTTCGGTTCGACCAAGCATCATATTTATGTTAAATAAAATCTGTTTGTTAAAAACGAGGTTTGTTAAAAACCACTTTCTTTACCCAAGTTAACTGGGGGCCCTTAAATTTATATGAGCCGTTTTATAATAAATATTTTTTCTTCTAAGTCATTATAAAGTATTTTTCTAACACTCCTTTTTCAACTCGAGTGTATGGTCAATAGCCGGATAGCGTGGTTTCTCTCTAAAGCCGCTCGAGTTTAGTTCGCTAAATTGGCCTTTGAGAAGCACTCCGCCGTCGGGATAGGAGGTTGAAGCCGAAGGCTGACCCGCTTGAAGTTTTGAGATCGGAAGTGTCATATTAAAGCACGACGGAAGCACAAACTAATTTTAGAACCAATTTTCGGATTGGCACCAAAAAACTCGATTTAGTTCGGACGTCAAGTTTTTACATAAGTTTTTTGGCTTTTCGAGCTTATGGCACTTTTAAGCTATTTGTATGTTTTCTTTTAGGAGGCGGGACATCCTCATGACCGAGCGTAATAATTCAGCTCGGGAGATCTTTTCCGACCCGCAACTCGGCATCTTTCCTGCCGACCTACGCCTCGGCGTTGGCAAAACGCACATGACATTTGGACTAGTTCCCGAGGAGATTCGATCCTCAGGTTGGTCGGCTGCACCCAACCTGAGTCTCGGGGGATACTACATGTCTCCAGCATAACTCTCGCGGTGCAACGTCGGATGCCTTTAAAGCATCGGCAATATCAACGGGGGGCTGCGACTAGAGCCGAACCCACCAAAAGCCAAGGTACTCCGAGGAGTCCTCGGCAAAACGTTCTCGGATATTGCTTTATATGCATCAGTTTCGAATTGTATCTTCGGTCAATAGTTGGGTTGCCCGGCTCCTGTGCTTGCCTCCTACGTTCCGCTTTGTTCGGCTAGGTGTGCAAAGGGAGAACCACTGCGATTGTACTTCCGATTTAACTGGTCAAGTACCTCAGTGGAGAAAGCCAAAAACTGACTGTCACAATAAGCGCAAACTGGTCAGCAATCCCATGACCGTGTCAAACTATAGATCGATAGAGGTTACCCCGTGGGCCTTTCATAAAATTAGCCGAAGTGTTAATGGCTTGACCTCGGCTGACGCCGAACACTAACCGGGGGCTAGTAACTGGCCTCCCAACTTTAAGCTCCTATGACTAAGTGAAAGTTATAAAGTCTGGATATCTGATTGCCTTGTTTCCGCTAACACAACCACCTCCGGGAACCGAGACGTCGGCTAAGGGTTGTCTTGTTACTGCGGAAACACCCTACGTAGCATCTACAAAGGGGTAGAAGCCGACGATGGGCCACTCTCAAATGATAAACGGTCACAAAGGAGTCAAAATAGCATATAGCATAAAAGTGTTTGTATTCAATATACGAGTGCTGCCTTCCGTAATCATCGTTATAAAGCCATAAATATGCATCAATTTGACTTAAGATTTTGGCCAAGCTGGGTTGCCTGGCTCCTGTGGTTACACCCTATGTTCCCGATTGTTCGGCTAGGGGGTAAAGGGAGCACCTCTGCGATTGTTACTACCGGGTCATCCGGGTTAGTACCTCAGACTGGGTGAAGCCGAAAGCTTGCTATCTTAAGAATATAATTGGTCGGCAACGACGGAAGTGAAAATTTCGGTTCATTAAGACCACAGAGTTCGGGAACTTTCCCCAAACTAAATCCTCAATATTTTTCTCCCACATTGATCGGAGGTGAGGTTTCATGATCATGGTCAACATGACAACCTGGGAAAAGGAACTTATAAAGGAACTATTTTTCCCAGAAGATGTTTCTTACGTTAAATAGTAATATAACATATCTCTCCGTGTACCTTTGTTTATAAAACCATATGGCCGGATTGCCTTGTTTGCCGTAAATCTTTGCCCTTATAAAGGCTTTATAAAGTAGGACAAACACTCCTCGGCTACTGGCCGAGGAGGTTGAAGCCGATGGTCGATCAACAAAGTTTTGTACAATGCGGATCCGAGCATTAATGATGTAAAGTACTTGGATACATATAATCATTACACATGAATTATGATTAAAATCAATTTACTCTGGATATTGATCCTTAATTCGGCCACCCTTTCCCAAATTATGGCTCGGGGGCTACTGGGCTTTGCGCTTCTCACGTAAAATCCATCAACGGGTTACATCAATCCCCTGATCTGGTGTTGCCACCCGACCAGTGTCTCGGGGGCTACTGCATTGCCTATTCAATGCAGACAAGAAAAAAAGTGCAAAAAAGTTTCCGAGGAGATTACAATCCTCAGGTTGGTCGGCCGCACCCAACCTGAGTCTCTAGACTATGCACACCACATTTCCGTAGTTGATCCTCAGGCCAATTTCGTGAATCGACCTGAGTCTCAGGGGCTACTGGGATCAGCGGTTTTGTTATATCCTTCAGGCGCATCCCAGATTTTAGGCCGGCACACACCTTGAGGGCTACTGGTTATACATCTCGGCAGAGAATAAATTGCACCAATCCACAAAAAATCAGCCCACGGCCCACGGCCGAGGTGGTGCACCACCTCGGAAGCAGTCCGGCGTAAAGCTCGGATGCAAGTGGCTGGCTCCGTAGAGGGCGTTTCCGGCATTAAGCTCGGCTGAACTCCTTCAAACTTTTTCAAAGACAAGGTACTCTATGCCTCCTCGGATGCAGTCCGGCGCTGGAGCTCGGATACAGAAATGTACCTCAGATACAGACCGGCGTTGGAGCTCGGCTTCAAGAAGACACCTTGGATGCAGTCCGGCGCTGGAGCTCGGATGCAAAGAGGACACCTCCGTGCTAAAAACACTTCGAACCCGAGGTGTGGCATAAAAAATAACAATGCATTGATAAAGGCCGAGAACTTAAAGGACTCCTCGGATACCCGATGTATGAACTCTTCGGATACACCTCGACGATCCTCAATATCGGAGATGGGAAGATTTGTTGAACCAGTTTTCAAGACCGACGACCGAAGACGAAGAACAGTTCGGAAGAACCGAGGAGCGTCCCCAACTTGAAGACCAGTTCAGAGGGCTACTGACGGTGTCCTGGACTAGGGGGTACTCACCACATCGTCTCCCGACCAGGTAGGTTGAGCCGAGGACCCCCATGGCGGTTCACTCATGGGCCACTTCGGGCAACCCATGACGAATACAAGGAAGATTCCACAAGACTTGGCGCCCAAGACGAGGACTCTCCTAAACCCTAGGCCTCCGGTGCATTATATAAACTGAGGCTAGGCTAGTCAATAGATCATCTAATATTCATTAGAACAATCTCGTGGTAGATACATGTACTCTGCACTACACCCCATATGAATACAATCAAAAGCAGGACGTAGGGTATAATCTCTTCGAGAGAGCCCGAACCTGGGTAAAATCCTGTGTCCATGTTACCATCGCTCCAAGACGCCTAGCTTAGGACCCCTACTACGAGATATACTGGATTTAGAACCGACAGCAGCGAGCAGCCAATTTCTTCCATGCTTGCACTCGACTGGGAATCTCATTGAGGCGAGTCATCATCGCCTCCAGATCGGTGTCGAGCGTGTCTTCTGGCCACAGTTCCTTGTCGATCCTTCCGAGTGCACCCTTGGACGTCTTCAATGCGAGATTCGACCCGCAAGACACCTAGAGCAGCCTTGTCACCGACGAGTGACTTGGAAGGATCCAGATCCCTCTCGATTCTGTCAGTTTCTAGCTCGAAGTCTCGGCAGTACTCTGTGGACAAGAAAAGAGGAGAGTTGAAGATCAGCATGCATGAAGTTCACTCAGATAAAAGTTCACTCGGGTGTTACAAGTTACCTGCAGGCTTGGTGTACATCTCCTCCGTGAACTCCTCTATATACTTCTCCAGAGCATTCTTCTTGTCGATGAGCTGGTTGATCTTCTCGTTCAGAGTCTTCTTCTCCTGCTCATGAGCATTTGCTTGGGCCTTGAGCTTGCCGTCCCACTCGGCCTTTTGTTTCTTGAGCTCAGCCACTTCCTTCTTTGCCTCTGTAATGGAGGCCTTCAGCATCTTGTTCTCTCCTTCGAGCTTCTCGAGTGAGGCCAGCTTCTCTTCGGCGGCTTTGGTCTTTTCCTTCGCTACTTTCTGTGCTCCCGCCAGCTCGTTGTCCTTGTTCTCGAGTGCCTGCTTCATAGTTTCTAAAGAGACAGAGGTTCTGAGCCACACTTGGAGTCAATGGTTTTCACTACGCACATCTGTTTGAGTGAAGTCACTCAGTTCAAAGAATGGAAAAAGGCGAAAGCAGAATGCTCAGTAATTGAAGCTTACCTCCCATGGTCTTGAGCTCTGCTTGAGCGCGCGCTGTGTTCCTCCTCTCCACCTCCAAATCCAGTCGGAGCTGAGCCGTCTCCATCTCCAGTGCCACGTACTGAGTCCCAAGCTCGCAAGTTTTCTGAAACACAAGAAAGAGCAGATCAGTTAACGTTAAGAAATATTCCGAGTGCCTAGAGACTGATGTTCCTGGAAGGAACAAGCTTGACCAGTATCAGATCCTGAAGTACCCTTTGACAGGGAGGAACAAGCTTGACCAGTATCAGATCCTAAAGTGCCCTTTGACTGGGAGGAACAAGCTTGACCAGTGTCAGATTCTAAGTTCTAAGACTCCCTCCGACTGCCCGCAGTCGACGGCAGTCTTGGAGACTACACCCAGTGGGTGCACTCAGCGTGCCCCCACTGGAATGGTATCCACTCAAACCGGTCCGCCCGATCCGAGTGACGGCCGAACACAAAAAAAGAAGAGAAAAAGCTCTAAGACTCCCACCGACTGCCCGCAGTCGACGACAGTCTCGGGGACTACACCCAGTGGGTGCACTCAGCATGCCCCCACTGGAATGGTATCCACTCAGAACGGTCCGCCCGCTCCGAGTGATGGCCATACAAAAAAAAACAACAGCAACAACAACAGAACAGGTTTTAAGTTCTAAGACTCCCGCCGACTGCCTACAGTCGACGGCAGTCTCGGGGACTACACCCAGTGGATGCACTCAGCGTGCCCCCACTGGAACGGTATCCACTCAGAACCGCCCGATCCGAGTGACGGCCAAACACACAAAAAAACACCCAGTGGGTGTACCGGATATTTTCCGACTGAAATTCCTACTTAAGAGAAATGACTCGGAGATCAACTTACAAGGGTACTTACTCGAATGTTCTCCTGGAGGGCAGCACTGGCATCGTATGCCAGCTTGCTAGCTGTGCACATCTCCTTGAGTCGTTGGGTCATCAGCTCCGCCTGGATCATTGCCTCCGTGCTGGCCCCATTTGGTCCTCTGGCACCTTGTACAGACTGAAGATATTGACGGGAGGAGTCGGAACCGAAGCGAGAGCAATCGACGGAGCCACGGCAAAACCAGCTCCAGCCTGAGAAGAACCCTGCTCCAGAGGCACGGTCACGGCAGGTGCAGGGGGAACTTGAGGCGCTTTGCTCGGCGGCGTCTTCCGCATGGTAGTCTGAGAAGCAGTCAGAGCTGCGGTCCCCTTCTCGGTGTCCTTCCGCGGCGGCTCTTCATCGTCATCCCCAACGTGGATGACCTCTGCAAGCGCTACATTCACTCGACACAATCAGTCGCAGTACACAATTCAATCGGATGAAGACATTTCAGTCGAATGACAGGTCGAAGTAAAAATGAAGTCATTATTACCTTTTCGAGAAGTGGCCTCGTCTGCCGACTCGGCCTCGGTGCGATCCCCATCAATATGCATGGGAGACGTCGTCGAGGTTGCAGCACTGGTTCATAAGATTCGCTCGGTCAGAAGAATCCCGAAAGTTGACAAAGACAGAAAAGAAAAGCTGACAAAGACACTCACGTTGATGCGACAGGCACAGTGACCTTGATCCTGGGAAGAGCCTTCCGAGGCTTGGGGGAAGCGACCTTGGGTTGCTTGGCGGTCTTCTCAGTCGGCTCGGGCGACGACGTCCGAGTGCGCTTTGGAGCCTTAGAACTCGGAACCACCCCCTTCTCCGGGCCAGCACTCGGATCATGAGTTAGCTTGGAGCGGCTCTCAGAGCGCAGCTCCGGAGATTGGGAAGACTCGACCTCGTCGCTCTCTTCCGAGTCGTTGCTTTCCTCCTCACTGTCCTCTGCGTAGCTGCCCTCGGCGCTGCCATGTTCGCTCTCCGCGCCTCCGGCAAGTTGTTCTCCATTCGGCACAGGTGAGAGCATCTTCTGGAACTCCTGCAAGACATGAAGATCAGAGACAGCAAGTTCAGTCAGTTCACTTGGATTACCCAGTTCACTCGGAGAATTTGCGCATAAGGAATTCACTCGGAAATGCTTGTCATACCTCCAATGGTAGGTTATTGGCGTCATAGGGCGGGATCCGTCTCGACCCTCGCGGATTGTCACGCGCACCAGTGATGCACTTGATCCACTGTTCCACCGTTTTCTCCTCGACATCTTCTGGATGCACTCGGGTCGAGTCGTTGGCCCCAGTGTAGTGCCACATGGGGTGAGCCCGCTCCTGCAGCGGCTGGATCCTCCGACTGAGGAAGACCTCCAGAAGATCCAGGCCAGTCACTCCGCCCTGAATCAGACCGACCATGGCACTCACCAAGATCCCCATGTCAGTCTTCTCCTCCTTACCAATCGTCAGCGAGGGAGGGGTCTTGACTCTTTCAGTCGTGTAAGGGGGAAGACCAGTCGACGAGCTAGAGCAAGGCAAGTCATTGCAGTAGAACCAGGTCGACTACCAACCCCTAACCGAATCGGGGAAAGACATAGATGGGAACGCACTCTTGCCCCTCATCTGGATACCTAAGCCGCCGCACATCTGGGTCACGTGGGTCCTCTCTCCATCAGGGTCAGCCTTTTTAACCGACTGAGATCTACACGTGAAGATGTGTTTGAACAATCCCAAGTGCGGTTGGCAGCCTAAGAAATTCTCACACAAAGAAACAAACGCAGCGAGGTACACTATGGCATTCGGAGGCAAATGATGGAGCTGAGCGCCGAAGAAGTTCAAAAAACTGCGGAAGAAGGGGTGAGGTGGCATGGAGAAACCTCGCTCCACGTGGGTGGTGAGGAGCACGCGCTCCCCGGGGCGCGGCGCAGGCTCGATCTCTCCTTCCTTCGGCAGCCTCGACGTCCCGTCGCGCACCAGCCCATCCACGACGAGCCCACTGATGTCGTCCACCATGGTGGTCAGCGGGAGCCAGTCGCCCTGGATCCACCCGCGGAGAGGCGCGACCCGGGAGCTCGACGCCTTCTTTCCCTTCGCCGCCTTCTTCACCTTCTCGAGCTTCGCCGTCCTGTCCTTCGCCATCGCCGCCGAGCTCTCTAGCACCGAGGAGGATTCGCGCGGAGTGGGTGGTAGGAGAAGGGATTGGGCGGACTGGAGAAGTTGGGGAAAAAGGGGATCTCTCTCTCTCTCCCTCTCCGACGCGGCGGCTCCTTATATCGCCGCCCACTCCGCTCCCCAATCCACGCCGCTGAATCATGGGCCTGTAGATCTCCTCAAATCGCGCCGTCGAAGATCCAGCGGTACGTGGCGGAAAGCGGGGCGAAAATCGAGGCGTCACGCCCAACTTTCCCCACTCGCTGCGCTGCAACCGTTCGCGCGCGCTCAAATATGGTTTCAAATCCCGCGAAATTCGGAGTCCAGCAACCCGATTGCTCTCACTTTGAAGACGTGCCATGTACGCTCGGATCCGCTCCGACACACGACATGTGACTACTCATTTCACTCGGATGGAGGCTATTCACTTCACTCGGACGAAGACTACTCAATTCACTCGGATGTCATATGGTCCAAAATCCGTCAAGGTGCCGCACGAAGACAAGGCCGTCTAATGACCAGTAGGAGTTCTTGAGCGCCCTTGTAGCGCTCGACTCACCTGGGAGTTCGCCTTGACTCAACCCGCTTAACCTCGACTGATTCGGGGGCTAATGACGAGGTCATGTACTAGGGATAGGGTAATAGGCCTGACCTACCAACCCTACCCTAGGATACCATACGCCTTATACTGGGCTCTAGGGCCAGGCTAGCGGCCAAGAGTTCCGTAACCGGACATCCACTCGGAGTTCAATGAACCACATGGAAAGAAGCAGTTCACTCGACCAGAGCATTTCACTCGGAGTACCCGATGGTCACTCGACCAGAGAAGGCCAGGAAACTCCAGGAACACAACGGTCAGGACGTGCGCTCGCCTGTATTGATTGTAATCAATGCGCCCATTACCTGGCGTCCATATAACCCCCTATTTAACCCCTGGTAATGGCGGCATGCATGGGGGGGCTGGCGGACACTATATAAGCAACCCCCCAGCTCCATTCCAAGGGCTCGCAATCCATTTGTAACACATACACTCAAGCAATCAAGCTCCAGAGCACCGAGACGTAGGGCTGTTACCTCCACCGCTGAGGGGCCTGAACTCGTAAATCCGAGTGTAACACCTGCGCCGTAGCTAGGATCTACCCTCTCATCCGTACCCCTACACACTACTGTCAGGCTTGCACCCACGACACCAGGCAAGCCGACCATCTGATATATGCCCTAAAGCATTGTTCTATGTTATTCTTGCATGTTTAATTAATGAACATGCATGTGATAGAAATAATTAACCTCCTGCTAAGTTGAATTTGCTATTTACATTACCTGCTATTGCTCATCATATTATCGCACAAGTGACTCGTAGGTGACAATATGGAGACAGGTTGTTATGTTTTCATAGTTGTTACAACATGCATTACCACTGTTATTGCAATGATAAAGAATGTGACTTAATAATGACAACCTCCTCCGTCGGCTGGATCGAGTCATAGTGCCACCGAACCGAGCTCATCAGTGCAACCACACTTGCCTGGATGGGGAGGCCTTGACTTGGTCTGTTGTCTTGCCTCTTACCGGTACCACCAAAGAGGGAAGGTTATGCGTGCGTGCTACCCTGGCCCGGTAGGCAGCAATAACCTTGTGAGCCCAGTTAAGTTATTTGCCGGCATCCCTGTTTGGGACAGTTTAGCTTGGCCATGACGGTGGCAGGTGTCAGGAGTGACACAGGGGCCAACCAGGACTTGACCCGGACGGGGTATGATTGTCGGTGGGGCCGTATGAGTGCCTGGCAATAGACAAGTTTTGTTGGAGCAGCGCCGGTCCACCCGAATGGGAACATGTACTAAAGTACGAGGTCGGGAGCTCCATAGTGTGGGTAAAGTGCGCAACCTCTGGAGAGTGTAAATCTAATCGAATATCCGCGTCCGCGGTCATGGGACACAGTTCGTACTAGGTCACACTATTTGATCTGTGTCGAGTCTGGAGGAATGAACCATATGATGTTAATGCTAATAATGAACCAGTGAAAGGTAAGCTTTGTCAGACTTACAGTAAAGGTGCATGGGCACCGGATGATGTCAAATGTTAGCCATGCGATGGCTATGAGATAAGTGGTCAGATGACTGCAAGGTTTGGATCAGACTTGGATATGATTGGGATTGGTTTATGAGAATGTTTGGTATATGAATTCATTATTCGATATGCTTTATCCTCGTCATGTTGTTTTTACTTCAGTAGTAATATGGCTAGATAATCCTGCTATGACATGATAATTAATAATGCTAGATGGTTAAACCATAATAATTAATATTGCTATAAGAATTGATACATGCTTGAATGCCATGGATTGCTTTGCTTGGTGTATATGTTGGTTTAGTTTGCCTGCGAGTACATTCAAAAGTACTCAGCGGCCTTCAATGTGGCCAGGTTCACCTAAGGATCCGATGTCCACTAGCGAGGAGTCGGAGTGTTCGCGGGCTAGAAGAGTAACCCAGTCAGATCCCTGTGGATTGGAGCCGCACCAAGACCATGCTGCCTTAGATAGAGCTTTTCCGCTACCATCACCGTTGTAAAATATCATGTAAAACTTATATATCCATTAATAGAAATGCATGTGTTCATGATACTTGTTGTAAACGCGCATGCCAGAGTGATTTCTTGGGCTGGTGTGTGCGGCGACCGTCAGGCTACAGTGGTATTCAGGCGGGGCGCCACATTATTCCTCTTGTTTTATTATGTCTTTGCATGATTTTTGTACCCTATGCTTGCCGGAAACTTGCCGGTGCGCGCACTCTTGCCGTGAGCGCTTGAGGAACGGGTCCTTAGCAGCTTGCCGGAAGTGCCGATGCCGGCAAGTTGTTGAGCGGACTCGAAACAAAGTAAGGGCGTAGCTGATCATGACAAGGTTCCTTAGCATGCAGGTTTCTCATACAAAGGCCAAAATCGTTCAAGGAGAAATTGCAACTACAACAAAGAATTTATTTCAAAGTTTCTGAACTTAGCTTTTTCTTTGCCGTTCTTCTTGCCGTAGGACGATAACTTGAATGTCACTTGGTATCCATACCGTCACTCCCCCCGGGAAATTTGCACGCGAGGAACCCTTCTGTCCTTTGAGAATAAGAAAGAAGAGAAAAGAGGAGGCTGGAACCTTCACGGTTCGTTAATCATCCTATGCAAGGTAAAATCTAACACAAGGATGCCTGCAACACATAAACAAATATGTACTTTGACAAAGAGTTGTGAAACACTTACTTTATTTATGTGCACGTGATCTGCGCCTGGCTCTGTACAAAGGTTTACATGCCTTGCCGGCAAACTTGTACAAAAGAGGTTGTCGGGTAGCCCGGCAACCGCACCATATGGGTAAAACTTGCAAATATGCTCAATATTCCATGAGTTGAGCACTGGAGTGCCATCTTCGGTCTCTAGGCGGACTGAGCCAGGCCTAGTGACTCATACCACCCGGTAAGGGCCTTCCCACTTTGGCGTCAACTTGTTTGGACCCTTCGTGGACTAAATCTGATGAAGAACAAGGTCGCCTTCCTCAAGGATCCTGGTGTTCATATTGTGGCTATGGTAGCGGCGCAAAGCTTGCTGATATCGTGCAGCACGGACAGCAGCCCGTAAACGATCTTCCTCAAGGAGCGTGGCATCATCTTGCCGCAGCTCATCTTGATCCTCCTCATCGAAGGCCAAGACTCGAGGTGACCCGTATCTGAGTTCTGTGGGGAGTACCGCTTCTGCACCATACACAAGGGAGAAGGGTGTCTGGCCAGTGGCTCGACTTGGTGTCGTTCTGATTGACCAAAGAACCGCCGGTAACTCTTCCACCCAGCGCCTTCCACACTTGTGCAGCCTATCGAAAGTTCTGGTCTTGAGACCACGCAACACTTCTGCATTTGCCCTCTCTACTTGTCCATTGCTCCTTGGGTGAGCAACAGATGCGTAGCAGATCTTGTTTCCAAGTTCTTGGCAATATGTTGTGAAGGCGCGGCTCGTCAATTGGGTGCCGTTGTCACTGATGATTCTGTTGGGGACACCAAAACGAGCAACCAATCCTTTGAGGAACTTGATGGCTGACTGTGCCGTCACCTTCCTCACTGGCTCCACCTCAGGCCACTTTCTAAACTTGTCGATTGCAATGTACAAGAATTCAAAGCCCTCGGTAGCATGGGAGAAGGGGCCGACGATGTCGAGCCCCCAGACCGAGAAAGGCCAGGAGAGAGGATGGTTTGGAGGGCATGAGCTGGCTGGTGGATGTCCTTGGAGTGGAACTGGCATGCTTCGCATCTGATGTCCACCGCCAAGGCGTCTTGAAGGGCTGTCAGCCAGTAGAATCCTTGACGGAATGCCTTGCCAACAAGCGCACGTGATCCAATGTGAGAGCCACATATCCCTTCATGCATCTCTTCCAATAGCCTCTGTCCATCTTCCCGGCAGATGCACTTCAATTTCACCCCATTTGGTCTTCTCTTGTACAAAATGTTATCAACAAACTTGTACATCCTTGATTGATGGACTACTCTTTCTGTGTCCTCTTGCTCATCGGGAAGATCTCCTGTTTGAAGGTACTGGACAATTGGCTGCGCCCATGCCGGAGCTTGTGGCTCGACGACAAGGACTAAAGGCACTTCTTCCTCCGCGGGAGCGCTTCCTTCGATGGCAAGGATCTGGCTTGCCGGAAACTGCGGCTCACCGGCCAAGGGTATCTTGTCGGCGGTATCCACTTTCTTGGCGGCTGCCGGTAGCTCTGCCAGAAAGTAATTAACCACCAATGTATTGCTTTCTCTTCTTCGCCAGTATTGATGGCGTAACGGATGGTTGAGTCAGATGGAGCACAAAAGTTCCTAGCTCCAAAGGCATCTTTTGGGCGGCAAGCTTTGACAGGTCGTCGGCAATCCAATTCTGGGCACGGGGAACGTGCTCTGCTTGCAGACCGTTAAAGTGCTTTTCCAACTTCCTTACCTCATCAACATAAGCCTCCATCAATGGGCTCTGGTAATCCTTGTTGACCTGCCTCACCAAAAGTTGCGAGTCACCCCTGATAATTAGCTTCCGAATACCAAGATCGATTGCAATGCACAGGCCGGCAAGCAATCCCTCATACTCAGCAGTGTTGTTGGTGGCCTGCTCCCTGGGAAAGTGCATCTGAAGCATTTACTTGAGGTGCTCTTCGGTGGGTGCTATAAGAAGCATACAGGCACCGGCGCCTTTCAGCGTGAAAGAACCATCAAAGTACATGATCCAATCATCAACAGTTTCCTTGCCAGGGAAAGAGGTCTCTAGAATTTCTTCGTCTGGCGTTGGGGTCCATTTTGCAATGAATTCTGCCAAGGCTCTGCTCTGAATCGTTAAGGTACTCTCAAACTTCAAATCAAAGCTTGAAAGCTCCAATGACCACTCCACAATCCTGCCGTTTGCTTTTGGATTTCTTAGAATTCGTTGCAAAGGAAAGCGAGTGATGACGGTGACTGGGTGTGCTTGAAAGTAGTGGCGCAGCTTCCTTGAGCCCATGAGAAGGCCAAAGAGCAACTTTTGCACACCAGAATACCTTGATCTAGCCCCTTGCAGGAGGGAGCTGATAAAGTCGACTGGGCGTTGCACCATCTTCTTCTTCACAACTTGCTGATCCGGCTTGCTGGCTTGCACGATCTCTGGCTTGTCGGCACCTGACCTTGCTGGAGAAGATTCTGGCTCGTCGGGTCGTGGCTCTACGGCTGCTATCTCCTTTTCATCTGCCTCTCTTTCAGCCACAAGTGCGGCACTAACCACTTGATTCATCTCTTGCAGCCTAGGCGCAACTAAGACTGGCGGAGAGGATAGGTACTCCTTCAAATCTTGGAGCGCGGCCTCCGCTTCCGGAGTCCAGTTCACTGGACCTGCCTTTTTCATTATCTTGAAAAATGGCAAGGCGCGCTCTGCCAATTTGGAGATGAACCTGTTGAGGGCGGCAACGCAGCCGACAAGACGATTGACGTCCTTGATGCGTCTTGGTGCTTCGATCTGGTCAATTGCTTTGATCTTGTCGGGGTTGGCTTCAATCCCTCTCTAAGATACAAAGAACCCAAGAAGCTTGCCGGATGAGCTTCAAGTTGAGCTTGCGCAAGTTTGTGAACGTCTCTTCCAAATCTTGGATCAGTGTTGACTTGTCTTGACCACAATGTCATCCATGTAGGCTTCCACATTTCTGTGCAACTGTGGCTCAAAACCGATCTGAACTGCTCTAGCAAAGGTTGCCCCGCACTCTTCAATCCGAAAGGCATACGCAAAAAGCAGTATGTGCCACATGGAGTGATGAATGCAGTTTTCTCCTCATCTTCCTTGGCCATAAAGATCTTATGATAACCAGAATAGGCGTCAAGGAAAGAGAGTAACTCATAGCCGGCAGTGGAGTCTACAATCTGGTCGATGCGTGGCAGAGGGAAAGGGTCCTTTGGACAGGCTTATTTATATCAGTGAAGTCTATACAAAGCCTCCACTTCCCATTCGCCTTGCACACTACGACTGGATTGGCTAACCACGTAGGGTGTAGCACTCCTTTGACTAGGCCCGGTGCTTCCAACTTCTTGATCTCTTCAGCAATGAACTCAGGTCGCTCCAAGGCTTGCTTCCCGACCTTTTGCTTGATGGGTCTTGCTTGAGGGCAGACAGCAAGGTGGTGCTCAATTACCTCCCTAGGAACACCGGGGACGTCAGATGCTTGCTAAGCAAACACATCGACATTCGCCCATAGGAAGGCAACGAGCTCGCTTTCCTATTTGTCATTGAGAGTGGCACTTACAGAAAAAGTGCCACCCGTCCCATCCTCTCTTGCAGAAACTTGCTTGCTCGCCGGCGCAGAGACCTTGGCTTTCTTGCTCTTGCAGGTAGAGCTCTCTGGTATGTCCTCAACAGGCGTGCTGCACTCTAAAATGCGCTTCCCAGAGTCCGTATCAGAGGTCTTGCCAGACTTCTTCTTCTTCTTTCCTCCCCCGGGAGCTTTGCTAGCAGGAGCAGGTGCCTTGATGGCAGGTGCTGCCACTACCTCCTGGTAGAGCTTGTCGGCGCAGATGATTGCGTCTTTCTGGTTGGACCTGATGGTGAGGACGCCCATCGGCCCTGGCATCTTGATGACGTTGTAGGAAAGTGCAACGCGGCCATGAACTTGGCCAGCGCTGGACGGCCCAGAATTCCGTTGTACTGCAGCGACATCTTGACGACGTCGAAGACAATCTTCTCCGTTCGGTAGTTGAGGTCACTGCCGAATGTGACCGGCAGCATGATCTGGCC
Source organism: Elymus sibiricus (assembly GCA_039707655.1). Lineage (NCBI taxonomy): Eukaryota > Viridiplantae > Streptophyta > Magnoliopsida > Poales > Poaceae > Elymus > Elymus sibiricus. The sequence continues at coordinate 206,570,897 of CM077668.1, forward strand.
CTTTAGCTTGTTCCTCCCTGGATTGATCCCTTGGAACGTGCCGGTCTCCTTGAGATCCTTGTCAGGGATCTGCAGCCTCTTGATCACGTCGGGAGAGATCAAGTTCAAGCCGGTCCCACCGTCAACCAACATCTTTGTCACCTTGAGGTTGCGGATTGTTGGTGAAACCAACAATGGCAAACACCCGACCGCAGTGGTGCGATCAGGGTGATCCTCGGCGTCAAACATGATGGGCGTGTGCGACCACTTGAGTGGCTTCTGCGCTCCCATCATGGGCTCCGCGGCATTCACCTCGCGGACCCATTGCTTCAGTTGCCGGTGTGAGGAGTGCAAAGATGCACCTCCGTCAACACACATGGCCTCCACTGCATTCTGGAACTCATTCTTGGACCCATCCTCATCATCATCATTCTGGCCTTGAGCAGCCTTCTCTTTCGGCTGCTTGGACTTGCCGCGGTGGCCCCCTCAGCCGCCACGGTTTTGCTTGCCGGATCCACCGGCACCATCTTGGCCCTTCTCTTTGTCGCGCTTCTCATACTCTTGCTTCTGCTTCTTGCCAAGCTGCTCCACTTGTCGGCACTCCTGGAGATCGTGGCCCTTGGTACGGTGGATCTGGCAGTACGGCCCACCGGTCGGTCTTGCCGCCCTTGTCGCCTGCCGCAGCCTCCCGGTAGTCAGCGCATCCGGCAACCTCCTTGTCGGGGCCTTCTCCCTTGGACTTCTTGGCGGCGTTGGCGTCACTGGGGCTCTCGACTGCCATCACTGACTTGCCTTTTCACTTTCTGTTGCGCTTCTGGCTCTTCTTCTACGGGGTTGATGCGTCCTCTGCGTCGTCATCCTCGGAGTCGACTTCGGCACCAGCATCTTCCCTAGGGAGTCGTCTCCCTTCCTCAGCATGTGCACACTTGTCCGCCAAGGTGTATAGCTCGTTGATGGTCCTAACCTTCATGATATTCATCTCAGACTGCATTCTGCGGTTGTGCACATTCGTGTGGAATACAGTGCAAACAGCTGCGGGATGAACATCGGGGATGTTGTGGCGCACACGGCTAAACCTCTGTATATACTTGCGGAGGGGCTCACCATCTCTCTGGGGGATCACATGTAAATCGCTCTCCTGACCAGGGAGCTTGTGGCCACCCTGGTAGGCACCCATGAATTGATGGCATAGATCCGACCAAGAAGAAATGGAGCCCTCTGGCAAGTTCATCAACCACGATCTGACGTTGGGCTTGAGTGCCAACGGAAAGTAGTTGGCCAAAAGCTTGTCGTCGCGCCCCCCGGCTGCCTGCACCGCGATGGTGTAAATGCCAAGGAACTCTCCTGGACTGAGCGTGCCGTTGTATCTATCGGGCAGCTCTGGCTTGAAGGGACGGGTGGACGGCCAGCAAACCTGCCACAGCTCATGAGTAAACGCTGGGCAGCCCACCTCATAAGGTAAGCACCCAGGGTATCTTGGCACTGGCACATATGTTGCAGGCCCGGCACGGTCCTCTGATAGACGGCGTGCCTCCCAGCACCGCTCAATCTTCGTACGAGCATCTTCGTCGCGCCGTTCGTGGAGCACTTGGCGCTGATCTTGGCGGCCCCGCGGATCCGATGATGCCATGGACACGACGTCTTGGTCATCCGATTGGCGAGATTGCTACCGCTGTGGTTGTTGGCGTGGAGGCAACTGCACCGTTGCCGCACCATCTCCGGCACGGCAGCCAGATGGTCCTGCCGGCACTGTAGGTGGTCGTCGGGAGGGGCCCACATCCTGTGTTTTGCCGGGATTGGCAAAACTGATGAGACTCTGGATGGTGGCCCTCCATTCTTCCATCTTGTCTGGAGTTGGCGGGAAGTTCAAAAGCATTTGAACTCGTGCCATGGCTTCTGCCGTCGTGGTTAGCATGGCGGGAAACACGGCACGGGACGACGTTCGACTCCTGGAAGGGCCAGGAGGAAGCTCATCGCGTACCTGCTGCCGCGGCGCATGCTCACCAACAGGTTGGCGTGGTGGTGGTGGAGCCTGAACATCGTGAGGACGATGCTCAGGTCCACCAACACCGCGGGGAAGCGTGGCGTGCCCATCTTGCAATGGTCCTGCACACGTCTCGCCGCAGCGTTGTTGGAAGTCGCCGCTCTGTCCTTGGACGTCGCAGCTGCGGGGTCCTGGCACGCACCGGTCCGAATTGTATTACTGCGATGATTGTGCTCACCTCAACATTGTTGGAGTTGGCCGTCTACGCCATCTCCGGTGTGCTGACTGCGATCGCCGGAAAGGTGGGGATGCTGGACACCCGCACCGCCGGCACCTCCTTCCCCGGTCGTCCTAGCCGTAGCGCCCGCGCCGACTGTGCCGCCTGTGGACGCATGGGAAGGCCGCTTGGAGGTGGTGGGAGCCGTCATGGCTCCGGTCTTCTTCTTCGGCGCCATCGACGAAGGTGATGGGCCGGTACTCACACTACGAACACTGATTTGTAATATAAGACCCCCTGCCCGGCGAGCCAAAGATGTCGTAGGAAAACAACGATCTATGGGATCGAGAGGATCCCTTTGCGGTTTGGCTGTGGGATCAATGTACTACAAAGAGCAGGGCTAATAGATGTGAGAACAAGCAACGATTTATCTAGGTTCGGGCCGCTGAGAGCATAAAACCCTACTCTTGTTCTTGTGGTTTGATTGTGTATGAGCCCAAGGTTATAAAGAGCGCAGCTTGCTGGCAAGGTGCGCGGGAAGTGCAGCTACAATGTGTAATTGAACTAAGAGTCGACCATTCTAACTGTAGCCGTGGGCCTCCTTTTATAGGCCAAGGGGTTACCAAAGTGGCTAATATGGTCATTTACAGGGTATGAATAGTGACTTGCACCATCACCAAGGCTATCTCCTGATGGGGTAGGACAAGCGCATTAAATGCACTGTTAGGTGCTACGTCGGGGAGGCGAGGCTTTGGGAAAAAGATCTGTACCACCAGTCCAGGCGCCCTCCTGTTATCTCGACACGTCCCAGGGACGGGTGTCATTAAAGTTAATCCTGGCGTGGTATGCTGACACGTGCCTTGGCCAGCTATGTTGACTGCCTACCCGCTCGACACCTATCATACGTGCTTGATAAGTCTCCAACGTATCTATAATTTTTGATTGTTCCATGCTATTATATTATCAATCTTGGATGTTTTTATATACATTTACAGCAATTATATATCATTTTTGGGACTAACCTATTAACTTAGTGCCCAGTGCCAGTTGCTGTTTTTTTGCCTGTTTTTGGTTTTCCAGAATCTCAGTACCAAACGAAGTCCAAATGCCACGAAACTTTTTGGAGATTTTTTTCTGGACATAAGAGACACTAGAAGCTTCGGGAGGAAGCCAGAAGCCACAGGAGGTGGCCACGAGCCACCAGGGCGCGCCTGGGGGGAGGGCAGGCGCGCCCTGGTGCCTCGTGGACCCACCTCTGCCCTTTTTGACCTAATTCCACCACTATACATTCTCTAAAATTGGGAAACCAACATAGGAGTCCACGAAATACTTTTTCCGCTGCCGCAAGCTTCTGTTCTCGAGAGATCCCATCTGGAGGCCTTTTCCGGTACTCCGCCGGAGGGGGAATCGATCACGGAGGGGCTCTACATCAACCTTGCTGCCTTCCGATGATATGTGAGTAGTTTACCACAGACCTTCGGGTCCATAGTTAGTAGCTAGATGGCTTCTTCTCTCTTTTTGCTCATCAATACAATGTTCTCCTCGATGTTCTTGGAGTTCCATCCGATGTAATCACTTTTTGCGGTGTGTTTGTTGCAATCCGATGAATTGTGAGTTTATGATCAGATTATCCCTGAATATTATTTGAGTCTTCTCTGAACTCTTTTATGCATGATTATTATAGCTTCGTATTTCTCTCCAATCTATTGATTTGGTTTGGCCAACTAGATTGATTTATCTTGCAATGGGAGAGGTGCTTTGTAATGGGTTCGATCTTGCGGTGCTCAATCCCAGTGACAGAAAGGGACATGACACGTATGTATCGTTGCTATTAAGGGTAAAAAGATTGGGTTTATTCACGCATGAGTTTACTTTTGTCTACGTCATGTCATCTTGCTTAAGGCGTTACTCCGTTCTTTATGGACTTAATACACTAGATGCATGCTGGATAGCGGTCGATGTGTGGAGTAATAGTAGTAAATGCAGGCAGGAGTTGGTCTACTTGTCTCGGACATGATGCCTATATACATGATCATTGCCTTGGATATCGTCATGATTATTTGCTCTTCTATCAATTGCCCAACAGTAATTTGTTTACCCACCGTATGCTATTTTCATGAGAGAAGCCTCTAGTGAAAACTATGGCCCCCGGGTCTATCCAAATCATATATTAAAAATCATAAAAATACATTGCTGCACTTTTACTTTATTTATTTTATTTTATATTAGTTCAATCTATTTATCTATCACCATACAATTTAATCTTGCAATTAACCGCCAAGGGATTGACAACCCCTTGTTTGCGTTGGGTGCAAGGATTTGTTGTTTTATGTGCAGGTACTGCTAACGAGGTGTTGCATGATTCTCCTACTGGATTGATAACCTTGGTTTCATAACTGAGGGAAATACTTATCTCTACTGTACTGCATCTCCCTTCCTCTTCAGGGAATTACCAATGCAGCTCACAAGTAGCAGGAAGAATTTCTGGCGCCGTTGCCGGGGAGACATCATCAACATCTATCAAGTATCTACGCATAAAACTTACATCTCCTTACATTTATTTTATTTGCCTTTACCTCTCGTTTTCATCTCCCCCACTTCTAAAAAGTTTTTACAAAAATATTTTCCGTTTGCCTTTTTCTTGTTTGCTCGTCTTATCATTATGGCTAGTTCTTCGCTCGTTACTATTACCCCTAAAAATGAAGTGCTTAATTTTAAACAAAGGGGAGGAGAGAATTTAAAAGATGCTTGGTATAGGATCTGTGATGCTCATAATAGATCAACTCGTAAGCAATCCACCACCATCATTCTTCACAATTTTTATGTGGACATTACTACTTGGTATAGATTTGTACTTGATACTATTACCGGAGGAAATTTCTTGATGTGTCCCTCTATGGATGCTTTCAATGCTATGGGAAATTTAGTGGGATCACCACCTATCACTGTTAATGAAACAACTTTGACTTTGGAACATATTACGGAAAGGTTAGAAGCTATTGAAAGTAAAATGCCTACTATTGAACATCTTCAGAATTTAGATAAAAAAATTCATAATCATATCACTCAATTTGGTTCTAAGGTAGGAATCGCATTGAAAACCTTAAAGAAAAAGGAACCGGTACTTAATGAAAGAATAGAACAAAGCCCCGCTAGAAGAAATTATTAATAATTTTGTGACAGCCCGAGACCGACGCTCCAGGCACCTTCCATGTTTTTCGTGTTAGCCGCGTTAATTATTTGTCTGTTGCATTCATCATCGCATCATTTGCATTGCATCGGCAATCCGTTGTCATCATCTTTTCAAAACTTGCATCCGTTCGTAGTTGCCGCATCTCTCTTTGTCTCCGTTGGCCTTTCGTCAGACCCCTTTGTCTTCGTTGACCTCTCTCAGACCAACCGGACCACTCTCTTCTCTCTTTTCTCTGAGCCCAGCAAAATCCCCCTCGCAACCCAGTCTGAAACTTCTCCAAACCCGAACCGCCCTGTCTTGACCGATTGGTCCGGTTCAATCCCAAACATCTTCGGTTTCTTGTTTGGACTCCCCTAACCTATTTATTCTCGACCGCCCGATTACGATCGGAGGGACCAAATACCCCCCTACCAAAAATCCACCTGCTATATATAGACCAATTCAGGCCAAACCCTAAAGCCTAGGGCGCTTGTCCCATCCATCCCTTCAGCCGCCGCCACCACCCACATTGATCCACCTCGGGTTCTTCACCCAACCAACCACGCAGCGCCCCAATCCAACCACTCCACCTCTTCGTCGGGATCTCCCCGCCGCTCCTGTCTCTCCTCGTTTCCTCCACCCAGCCAACCCCGCGAGCCCCAGCAGCTAGGCGCGCGAGCGCCCGACCTCACCCGCGCCGGCAGCCTCGCTCTGGATCGAAAGGAGCTCAATCCCAAGATTCCTCCAACCGGACCTCGACCTCGCCGACCTTGGCTGCTCCAGCAAGCCTCGGCGTAGCAAGCACTGCAGCCGCTGGACCTCCCTGCCTCCTTTTCTTCCTTCCTCTTTCTTTCTCTTTCTCAACTCTCTCTCTCTCTCCATGTTTGTGTACAGGAGACGAGCAGCACCGACGCCATGGCCGCCGAGCTCCGCAGCGCCGCCCCAAGTCGCAAGCCGCAGCAACACCGGAGCTCCGCGCCCCTTGCCCGTGAGTGCCCCCCCTCGAGCCTCCTCTGCTTCGCGCCTCCCCAAGCGGTAGGGGCCCATCCCCAAGCTCGACCTCACCCCAGCCTCGACCCTCCGCTGGAGAACGCCGCCGTTCCGCGAGTCACCGGACAAAGACCTCGCCGGAGTTCGCTGCCAGGTCCAGGCCGCCGCATGCCTCCTCTTCTTCTCCCTCTTTCTCAGTTTTCTCAACTCCCTCTCTCTGTCTCTATTTCACTCACAGGATGCCCCCGCCATGGCCGTTTGCCTCCTCCGTCCGCGCCGGAGCGCGCCGCCGCGCCGGCAACCAAGACGCCGCCCTCCTCTGCCGGATCCCGCCGTTCCCGGACCGCCCCGCGCCTCCCGACCTACTAGCCACCGGAGCACCAAGTCCCAGCGCCGCCACCTCGCTCTTCTTCCTGGAGGACGAGTGTTCGATCCTCGGCCTCCTCTGCCTCTTGTGCGCGTTGACCGCTGCCTGCCTCCTCAGCCTGCGCGTGAGCCGCCCCAACCAGCCCAAGCCCATCCGGCCTCCTCTGCTTCCAGCCGGGCCTTGGCCCGTGGTGAGCGCCCGCTAAATCCCACCCCGGCCGCGTTTCATTATCCTGCGCTCGGTGGATTCAGCCCAGCTTCTGTTTTTTTCGTTCTGCGAATTTTGCTATTTATCCAGTGAATTACAGATTTGCAGAAAAACCCTCCATGTTCATGCATTTAATAACACACAAACCGTGCATCGGATTTAAAACTAACTTTATATGTAAAATGCTTAGAATTTCATGTAGTTTCACAATATGCAACTTGCATCCATGTTAAAAATGTTTAAAATTGTTGTTTGCATTAATTTGCATACATGACATGCTAAAATGGTTTATTTCATAACTAAATAACCGTAGCTCCAATTAAATGAATTATACATGTAACTTGACTAGAAAAACGTGTAAATTAACATGGTGCACTTACTTTTTCTGTTTAACAAATTTAAAATTGTGTTTTAGGCAGAACAGTACCAAATTCAAAAATTACATATGGGGATTTTTCGGAATTGTTCTTGGTTGTTTCCGGCCTCATTTAAATTGCCTAGATAGGTAGTTTAGTTATGCTTCACCTCTTGCCATGATTAACAACATTTAATATTGTTGAGTAGCATAAACAAGAGTGAACTAAACATTGGAATGTGGAGTTTCGTCAATATGCAACATATTGAGCTTCACTTAATGTGTAGTATTTGGTTGTGCATCTTGCCATGTCATCCATCCTTAAACTTGACATGCATCATACTTGGTTGTGCATCATGCCATGTTTATGCTTGTTTGTTTACCATGTTGTTTGCTTCTTTCCGGTTGTGCTTCTTCTCGATAGTCCGGTTTCGTTCCGGATTTGTGAGGATTCGTTCATCTATGATTGCTCGACTACTTCATGGATTCGATCTTCTTCCTAGCTAGATTTCAGGCAAGATGATCATTACCCTGGATATCACTACTATCTTTGCTTGCTAGTTGTCTCGATGCTATCGCTATGTCTCGCTACCTACCACTTATTTGTCAGTCTCCCAAAATGCCATGATACAGCCTCTAACCTTCCACCATCCCGACAAACCGTTGTTTGGCTATGTTACCGCTTTGCTCAGCCCCTCTTATAGCGTTGCTAGTTGCAGCTGCAGTTGCAGGTTGTTCCATGTTGGGACATGGATATCATGGGATATCACAATATCTCTTATTTAATTAATGCATCTATATACTTGGTTGTGTGTGGAAGGCTCGGCCTTTTGCCTATTGTTTTGTTCCACTCATGCCGCCCTAGTTTCCGTAATACCAGTGTTATGTTCCTTCATTAGCGTTCCTAACATGCTCAGGGGTTATGGGACCCTCTTGACAGTTCGCTTTGAATAAACGCTTCCAGCAAGGCCCAACTTTGGTTTCAACATTTGCCAACATAATAATACTGAATTAAATAATTCATTTGCATTGGGGGTCGCATCCCCGCGGATTCTTAATTCAACATAATACAGGTGGGCAAGTGCCGATGGTGTTGGTCCGAAACGGGCAGACTGCGGGGCCACCGCGGGGCAACTCGAGGTCTGGTTTTACTCGTAGGCTGACCCATCCGGGGCTTGAGACGAGATACGCGTGGCTACTATCAGGGTGTCGGCACGCCGAGAGGTCTTGCTGGACTTGTTTACCATTGTCAAAATGTCTTGTGCACCGTGATTCCGAGGATACTTCGGGCTGACTCGAGGTTGATCGGGTTTTCTTGAGGTTGAGGTCTTTCCACTGCAGCTTGTGTTGGTTTGTGATGGACCAGGTTGGAACACCCCTGCAGGGTTAAATCTTACGCGAAGCCGTGCCCGCGGTTATGTGGCGACTTGGAAATTTATAACCTCCGGTTGTAGAGAACTTGACACTAATTCTAATTAAAATACACCAACCGCGTGCGTAACCATGATCGTCTCTTTTCGAGGGAGTACGGGAAGAGAACATGGTGGGGTTATGTTTGACTCGTAAGTAGGTGTTCAGGATCACTTCTTGATCATTATTAGTTTGCGACCGTTATGCGTAGTTACTCTTCTTATTCTTGTACTCGTAAATTAGCCACCATACCATGCTTAGTGCTTGCTGCAACCTCACCACCTTATCCTTCCATACCCATTTAAGCTTTGATAGTCTTGTTACCCATGGTTATGGGATTGCTGAGTCCTCGTGGCTCACAGATTACTACAACAACAGGTGCAGGTACAGGTAACGCGATGATTTGACATGAGAGTGATGCATGTTTGCTTTTGGAGTTCTTCTTCTGCTTCTTCTTCTTCGTCCATCAAGGGATAGGTTCCGGGTCGGCAGCCTGGGCTAGCAGGGTGGATGTCGTTCTTCTTTTCGTTTTATTTCATCCGTAGTCGGATTCTGCTCTACTGTATGGTGTTTGTTATGTATTGATGTATTCATGTGATGATTGTATGTATCCCCATCTATTATGTGCATGGTACGATGTAATGATATCCACCTTGCAAGCGTCTTCAATATGCGCTTCTATCCCTGGTAGGACCTCCGGGTTCCTCGAGGATAGGATCGCATATTGGGCAGGACAAGTTGGTATCAGAGCCTCTACCGACCGTAGGAGCCCCCTTGATTGATCGAACCGTTGTCGAGTCTAGAACAAAAACTATTTTGAGTCTAGTTATATATCGGAGAGTAGGAATTCTTTTTACTCCTTATCCCCTTCGTCGCTCTGGTGAGGAATTGTGACTTAGGTGTTTTGATTCTACTACTCTTCCCACTCAAATTTTTTTAGGATCACGCGGGTATTTTCAGAATCATTGAGATATCGGTGTGACATAATTCTGTTCTTGGTGCCTCCTGACCGTATGGATTACACCCGGGGAGTTGAGCTCCAAGGGGTTATTGTCAAACTCGCTATCATTTCAGTTCCTGAATACCAGAGGATGCCGACATCGAAACACTTCTATACTTTTTGTGGTGGGAAATAGTGTCGTAACTTTTCCCCAGTATTGGAGGAGATAGCTCGGATGATCCACCGTGACTAGTATCGCTGTATTTTCGAAGGTTTGAGGTAGACGAATTTGTGAAGTTTCTCGGTTGTGTGTTAAGGGTTGCGGATGCAGTTGCAGCTGATTAGGTTGTTGATTGCTGAGTAGGTTCCTGGACCTGCAACCTGATCGCATAACCAAGAAGTTTCGGGAGTTCTTAGGTGGGAATTCAAGTAGTTACCTAGGATATCTTTCCAACAGATGCATGATATGAGATTGGGGTTCGACGTCTAGTGGTCCGCCTGCTCACGGTCATTTTACAGTGGTCTCGTGGTGTCTTAAAGAGCCCTTGTAGCTTTGCTACGGCTCGAGGATCCTTCGTATGTCAAGGGCAGCAATGTACTTGATGGTCGCTGTACGATCGAGCCTGTGTGGGCCCCACCATGAAAATTTCAGATGAAATCTCTATCATATGTTTGTTCCGACTTATTCTGCAAGCCAAACCCTTGTTTTGTTTTGAGTTGCGGTATTCGAGTTGCTTCGAAGTCAAGTGTGGATTCCATACGTTTCCTAAGCGGTGTTCTCATTTTTCTATGGGAGTGCTAATCCTTCTTGATCATCGAGATTGTCATGTAAATTATTTTTCAACCGACGTGCTTCTCCTCGAATTAATTCGATCCTTTCAACATTTGCAAGATCAATTCTCAGTTTTCTCAACGGCATTCGTTTCACCCATCCCAAGTTGTCTTTATTTTCCCCACCCTCCCACCCTTTTCTTTGCGGAGTCAAAATTCTCAAATCAAGTATCCATTTTATTCGTGAGAAGTCTTTCCATTCTTTTCCTTCAATGTTCTTAACTGGTGATTCTCATGAAGATGCTCAGGAGCTACAAGTTCATCATTCTTCGTTATCGTTTCTTCTCTGGTGGATGTAATTCAAGCTTTCGGTGTTGATCATTTTCCTTTCATCGATTCAAATATTTCCCATGTTAGAAATTCTTACCCAAGCCTCTCTTGTTGATTCACCTCTCTCTATTCATACCCGGAGTGCAAAAATTATCTCAGAAGATTCATCTTTCCATTCAGGATCCGTTCGACATATTTCAAGGTTGTTATTTCTCTCAAGCCATTGAATTCAACCAGTGCAATTCCTATTTCAAGCAATCGTTCCAATGGTGTTTCTTTTCAGTGGGCCCTAACCCACAGGTCTTTTCCCAGGATCTTACCTGACTCTTCTAATTTTTTCCGGTGTTATTTCCAAATTCTTTCAAGGTGATGTAAGTATGGCTTCCATCAGTCATATGCCTTCTCCAAGTTCGCTTGCAAATTATATTTATCGTTGGCTCAACCTTACTATTCTTCATTGTTCCGGAGTGTCTCAACAATTCTGGTGGTGACCGAAGAAGAGTTTCTCTTAAATCTTTGTCCGTTCTCTTCAAGATTCATGATTCAAGCTTGATGCTATCCTGTTAAATCATTTCTAATCGTGAGAAATTCTTTTCATACCCATCCAGAGCATCTCATGAGTTCTTTCCATTTTCGATTCACTGAAGGCCGTCATTTCAGAATTCTCCATTCTCAATGTCCAGCTCTCTTTCCCAAATTCTTCCGGTGCTTCGTTCAAGCAGTCTTTAATCAGCTCATGATCTCTTCGATCTCTTGTACCTAAATTCCCTAAAGTATCTTCATGCATTTTCTAATTCTTCACGGTGACTCCTTCCCTTTTCTTCGTTCATTTTCATTTCTTACGGTGGTTCGTTCAAGATTCCTCTTCCTTTGTTATCGTATCAATTCATTCGTTCTTTTTAAATCCTACCGGTGTTTCCTCGAAGACTTCGTCAAGTTGGTGCTATATCTCTCTTCAATCTTTTCAAGAAGAATAAGTAGTATGCAAATCCATTGCTTGTCATCAATTTAAGTTGATGGAGTCAACATACAATAAATCTTATTCTTGTTTTCCTCGAGGTGATTTAAGTCTTCCTTTCAGAGTTCATTGATGATATCAAATTCTCAGTTTGCATTGTTTCATCTTTCCTTTCCGGAGTTCCAAGTTTTCTTGGTTGTCTTGTCACGAAGCTCCATCTAAATCATTGCAAGGCTTCAAATCTTAATCTTTTCAACCTTCACTTTTTTTCTAGCATCCTTTCATTTCCGAAATTCTTCATGGTGGTTCATCAAGGATTCCTTTCATTCTCGAAGTGTTCTTCAAGATTCTTTCTCGAAATTAAGATCCGCCAAGCTATACTCCTAAAACATACATGATGTTCAACACATGTGTTAATTTAGGAGCTCAAGCATTCTTCATCTTGCATTTCAAAGTGCAAATCATTTCTACCTTGTCTTTTGAGGTGGTGTTATGTCTTTCTTGACAAATGTCCTTTCGTGTTTCATGATTCACAAGTTGTCAGGAATGAGATATTTTAAAACCATCGTTTTCTCTTCGTTCATGAGTTCTTTCAACCCAACAATTTCTTTCTTGGAGGTATCTTGGGTTAGATTTCACCTAAAGCCTTCCCTAAGGAATGTTGCTATTGTGGTGCTTATTAATGATCCAAGTTTATCCTTCTCTTCTTGGTGAAAGAAGTTTTCATCTCCGTGTTGCTCTCAAGCAATCAATTGTTTTCCGTTGGTGGCTGGTTGTCACCTCATAATTTTGAGATGTTTTCCATAAGCCCACAACAAGCGTATTCTTTCGTTGTGGATTTTCCAACAACTCCATTCAATCCTTCTTTGTAAGGATGCTTTTCAAATTCAATTGTGGTAGAAGTTGTCATTTTCTTCCCCATTCTTTTCTTTCCAACAATTTAGCTTCTATCCTTTCGTTCTGGAGGCATTGTGATGTTGCTCTCTTTGACCCGTTATTTCGTTTCGCCAAGATCATGTTCTTTCCTTGCTTATCCATTTTACAGGAGTGTTGTGTCCTCTTTTCAAGTTCATTTCATCTTATCAAGCTTTGCTTCTCTTTTCTACCGGAGTGCTACCCAAATTCTTTTTTTTGTTCTCATTCCTTATCTATCTCGTTTCAACCAGAGTGGTTTCGAATTCTTGCTTGTTCCTCAAGCCATTCTTCAACTATTTGCAACCTTCGAGGTTTGTTGGTTTCACTCGTTTGTCCAAGAAGCAACTTTGTTTTACCTCTTCCTTTTTCCTCTTCCTCTTCTCATGCTTAGATCTCGGGGCGAGATCTCTTGTAAGTGGGGGAGTGTTGTGACAGCCCGAGATCGACGCTCCAGACGCCTTCCATGTTTTTCGTGTTAGCCGTGTTAGTTATTTGTTTGTTGCATTCATCATCGCATCATTTGCATTGCATCGGCAATCCGTTGTCGTCATTTTTTCAAAACTTGCATCCGTTTGTAGTTACCGCATCTCTCTTTGTCTCCGTTGGCCTTTCGTCAGACCCCTTTGTCTTCGTTGACCTCTCTCAGACCAACCGGACCACTCTCTTCTCTCTTTTCTCTGAGCCCAGCAAAACCCCCCTCGCAACCCAGTCTGAAACTTCCCCAAACCCGAACCACCCGGTCTTGACCGATTGGTCCGGTTCAACCCCAAACATCTTCGTTTCTTGTTTGGACTCCCCTAACCTATTTATTCTCGACCGCCCGATTACGATCGGAGGGACCAAATACCCCCTACCAAAAATCCACCTCCTATATATAGACCAATTCAGGCCAAACCCTAAAGCCTAGGGGGCTTGTCCCATCCATCCCTTCAGCCGCCACCACCACCCACATTGATCCACCTCGGGTTCTTCACCCAACCAACCACACCGCGCCCCGATCCATCCACTCCACCTCTTCGTCGGGATCCTCCTGCCACTCCTGTCTCTCCTCGTTTCCTCCACCCAGCCAACACCGCGAGCCCCAACAGCTAGGCGCGTGAGCGCCCAACCTCACCCGCACCGGCAGCCATGCTCTGGATCGAGAGGAGCTCAATCCCGAGCCTCCTCCAACCGGACCTCGACCTCGCCGACCTTGGCTGCTCCAGCAAGCCTCGGCGGAGCAAGCACTGTAGCCACCGGACCTCCCTGCCTCCTTTTCTTCCTTCCTCTTTCTTTCTCTTTCTCAGCTCTCTTTCTCTCTCTCTCGCCATGCTTGTGCACAGGAGACGAGCAGCACCGACGCCATGGCCGCCGAGCTCCGCAGCGCCGCCCCAAGCCGCAAGCCGCAGCACCACCGGAGCTCCGTGCCCCTTGCCCGCGAGCGCCCCGCCTCGAGCCTCCTCTGCTTCGCGCCTCCCCGAGCGGTAAGGGCCCGTCCCCGAGCTTGACCTCGCCCCTGCCTCGACCCTCCGCTGGAGAACGCAACCATTCCGTGAGTCGCCGGACCAGGACCTCGCCGGAGTTCGCTGCCAGGTGCAGGCCGTCGCATGCCTCCTCTTCTTCTCCCTCTCTCTCAGTTTTCTCAACTTCCTCTCTCTGTCTCTGTTTCACTCACAGGACGCCCCCGCCATGGCCATTTGCCTCCTCCACCCGCGCCGGAGCGCGCCGCCGCGCCGGCGACCAAGACACCACCCTCCTCTGCCGGATCCCGCCATTCCCGGTCCTCCCCGCGCCTCCCGACCTACTAGCCGTCGGAGCACCAAGTCCCAGCGCCGCCACCTCACTCTTCTTCCTGGAGGACGAGTGTTCGATCCTCTGCCTCCTCTGCCTTGTGTGCGCATTGACCGCTGCCTACCTCGTCAGCCTGCGCGTCAGCTGCCCCAACCAGCACAAGCCCAGCCGGCCTCCTCTGCTTCCAGCCGGGCCTTGGCCCGTGCTGAGCGCCCGCTAAATCCCGCCCCGGCCGTGTTTCATTATCCAACGCTCGGTGGATTCAGCCCACCTTATGTTTTTTTCGTTATGCGAATTTTGCTATTTATCCAGTGAATTACATATTTGCAGAAAAACCCTCCATGTTCATTCATTTAATAACACACAAACCGTGCATCGGATTTAAAACAAACTTTATATGTAAAATGCTTAGAATTTCATGTAGTTTCACAATATCCAACTTGCATCCATGTTAAACATGTTTAAAATTGCTGTTTGCATTAATTTGCATACATGACTTGCTAAAATGGTTTATTTCATAACTAAATAACCGTAGCTCCGAATTAAATGAATTATACATGTAACTTGACTAGAAAAACGTGTAGATTAACATGGTGCACTTACTTTTTCTGTTTAACAAATTTAAAATTGTGTTTTAGGCAGAACAGTACCAAATTAGAAAATTACATATGGGGATTTTTCGGAATTGTTCCTGGTTGTTTCTGGGCTCATTTAAATTGCCTAGATAGGTAGTTTAATTATGCTTCACCTCTTGCCATGATTAACAACATCTAATATTGTTGAGTTGCATAAACAAGAGTGAACTAAACATTGGAATGTGGAGTTTCATCAATATGCAACTCGTTACATATTGAGCTTCACTTAATGTGTAGTATTTGGTTGTGCATCTTGCCATGTCATGCATCCTTAAACTTGACATGCATCATACTTGGTTGTGCATCATGCCATGTTTATGCTTGTTTGTTTACCATGTTGTTTGCTTCTTTCCGGTTGTGCTTCTTCTCGATAGTCCGGTTTCATTCCGGAGTTGTGAGGATTCGTTCGTCTACAATTGCTCGACTACTTAATGGATTCGATCTTCTTCCTAGCTGGATTTCAGGCAAGATGATCATTACCCTGGATATCACTACTATCTTTACTTGCTAGTTGTCTCGATGCTATCGCTATTTCTCGCTACCTACCACTTATTTGTCAGCCTCCCAAAATGCCATGATACAGCATCTAACCTTCCACCATCCCAGCAAACCGTTGTTTGGCTATGTTACCGCTTTGCTCAGCCCCTCTTATAGCGTTGCTAGTTGCAGGTGCAGTTGCAAGTTGTTACATGTTGGGACATGGATATCAAGGGATATCACAATATCTCTTATTTAATTAATGCATCTATATACTTGGTTGTGTGTGGAAGGCTCGGCCTTTTGCCTAGTGTTTTGTTCCACTCATGCCGCCCTAATTTCCGTAATACCGGTGTTATGTTCCTTGATTAGTGTTCCTAACATGCTCAGGGGTTATGGGACCATCTTGACAGTTTGCTTTGAATAAACGCTTCCAACAAGGCCCAACTTTGGTTTTAACATTTGCCAACATAATAATACTGAATTAAATAATTCATTTGCATAGGGGGTCACGTCCCCGGGGATTCTTAATTCAACATAATACAGGTGGGCCAGTGCCGATGGTGTTGGTCCGAAACGGGTAGACTGCGGGGCCACAGCGGGGCAACTCGAGGTCTGGTTTTACTCGTAGGCTAACCCATCTGGTCGTGGCCTGAGACGAGATACGCGCGGCTACTATCAGGGTGTCGGCACGCTGGGAGGTCTTGCTGGACTTGTTTACCATTGTCGAAATGTCTTGTGCACCGAGATTCCGAGTATACTTCGGGCTGACTCGAGGTTGATCAGGTTTTCTTGAGGTTGAGGTCTTTCCACCGCAGCTTGTGTTGGTTTGTGATGGACGAGGCTGGAACACCCCTACAGGGTTAAATCTTACGCGAAGCCGTGCCCGCGGTTATGTGGCGACTTGGAAATTTATAACCTCCGGTTGTAGAGAACTTGACACTAACTCTAATTAAAATACACCAACCGCGTGCGTAACCGTGATCGTCTCTTTTTGAGGGAGTTCGGGAAGAGAACACGGTGGGGTTATGTTTGACTCGTAAGTAGGTGTTTAGGATCACTTCTTGATCATTATTAGTTTGCGACCGTTATGCGTAGTTACTCTTCTTATTCTTGTACTCATAAATTAGCCACCATACAATGCTTAGTGCTTGCTGCAACCTCACCACCTTACCCTTCCATACCCATTTAAGCTTTGATAGTCTTGTTACCCATGGTTATGGGATTGCTGAGTCCTCGTGGCTCACAGATTACTACAACAACAGGTGCAGGTACAGGTAACACGATGATTTGACGTGAGAGCGATGCATGTTTGCTTTTGGAGTTCTTCTTCTGCTTCTTCTTCTTCGTCGATCAAGGGATAGGTTCCGGGTCGGCAGCCTGGGCTAGCAGGGTGGATGTCGTTCTTCTTTTTGTTTGATTTCATCCGTAGTCAGATTCTGCTCTTCTGTATGGTGTTTGTTATGTATTGATGTATGCATGTGATGATTGTATGTATCCCCATCTATTATGTACATGGTATGATGTAATGATATCCACCTTGCAAGCGTCTTCAATATGCGCTTCTATCCCTGGTAGGACCTCCGGGTTCCTTGAGGATAGGACCGCATATTGGGCGTGACAAATTTGGGCTCGGCTTTTTCCTCCGTTAAGAATATTGATAGAACTCCTCTCAATAAAAATTGCAAGTTCATGTATGTTCCTAAAACCAATGGTGCTACTTCTAGTAAGGGAAATGAGGATCTTAAAATGATTAGCGTGCACCCCAATTTCATTGATATAATTAAGGAACCTATTCACAAAAGTAAAATTCTTGATTTTGTGCCTAGAAGTGTGATGATGAGAAACACCTATGTTAAATCTATTGGAAAAAATGGATGTGTGATTGAGTAGTTGGAAACCAAGGATGACAATACTTGATACTACGCATTATGCCTAGCTAGGGGCATAAAACAATAGCGCTTGTTGGGAGGCAACCCAATGAATAAAATAAGTTTTTACTTTTTGTTTCTGTTATTGTGTGTTTTCACATTTATGCTACTGTTATGATTGTGTTTTTTGTTTTTTAATCAATGTTTGTGCCAAGTAAAGCCTTTGGGATGATTTGGAAGATAGTATAATTGATGCTGTTTGGAAAACAGAAAGTTTTGCGTCCAGTGCTAGAATTTTAGTTCTGTACTGGAGCGTCATAAAAATCTTAAATTTTTACACAGAATTGGTATATGAATTTCCCACGTTTTCCTAATTTTTCAGAATTTTTGGAGTTACAGAAGTATAGGTTTTAAATAGATCTCTACAGACTGTTCTGTTTTTGACAGATTCTGTTTTTGATGTATTGCTTGCTTGTTTTGATGAAACTATGGATTGTATCGGGGGGTATAAGCCATGGAGAAGTTAGAATACAATAGGTATAATGAAAAAATAAAATATGAATGGGTTTGAAACAGTACTTAAAGTAGTGATTTATTTTGTTATACTAACGGATCTCATGAAGGTTTTGTTGAGTTTTGTGTGATTGAAGTTTTCAAGTTTTGGGTGAGATCACGATGGATGAAGGAATAAGGAGTGGCAAGAGCCTAAGCTTGGGGATGCCCAAGGCACCCCAAGGTAAAAACTTTCATATAGATCATTGGATATGATAAGTGTGATTCCTTGCAATAGTTTTGCGATACGGAGATGATAATATGTGAGTCATGTTAGTGAGTAATTGTGATTTAGTAAGAATATTAGTGTTAAGGTTTGTGATTCCCTATGCATGCACATTAAGTCAATAGTTATGCAAAGAAATTATATCCTACTTATGGTGCATTATTCGGTGTTAGTTATGTTCAATGCATGTTTATGACCGTTTTTGCTTTTTTGGTTGGTTGGTTCTCAATCTATTTGCTAGCCTTCATTTGTACTAAGCGGGAATACTGCTTGTGCATCCAAACTCCTTAAACCCAAGTTGTGCCAAATGAGTCCACCATATCTACCTATATGCGGTATTTCCATGCCATTCCAAGTAAATTTGCATGTGCCAACTCTAAAATTTTCAAAATAATTTTCCGTTTTGTGTGCCCGTACCACTCATGAAGCGACAGGGGGTGGCCAATATTTTCCATGCTAGGTGTGTTATTCTCACGATGAGTGTTTATTCACTTGTCATTGCACGAGAGAGTGGCTGGTAATAGGGATGCCCAGTCCCACAATGAATCAAAAATTAATAACAACAAAATTCCTTGGAAAGTGTTGGTATGGAGGGCACCCATGGATACGGCTAGCCATGGATTGTGAAAGAATGGTGGAAAGGAAATAAACTTTATTTTCTGTTTGGGAACCGCCTATGATGTGTCTAGCATGGAAGATATTGGGAATTCTCGGTCATTTTCATTGACAGGAAAAGCATGCCTCTCAAAATATTTTTATCTCTCTAATTTAAGCTTTGAGCTCTGGCACATTTGCAAATCTCTGTTTCCCTCTACGAAGGGCCTATCTATTTACTTTTGTGCAATTTCTACTTTTATTTTGAGTGTCCATCTTCTCTTACAAAGCACCAACTAGGGAGCACTATTGTCATACTTGTCCATTGTGTGTAGCTAATATTGAGTGTGTTTCATGAATGGATCAATGATTGAGCATAATGGGCTAGGGATAACTTTCTTTAGCGTTGATATTTTGAAAGACATGATTGCTTGTTAGTATGCTTGAGTATTTATATCTTCATGTAAAAATATAGACTATTGCTTTGAACCATTCACGTCCAAATGTCCATGCTACAAAGAAAAGAATATATGATGAATATGATAGGTAGCATTCCACATCAAATATTCTGTTTTTATCATTTACCTACTCGAGGACGAGCAGGAATTAAGCTTGGGGATGCTTGATACGTCTCCAACGTATCTATAATTTTTGATTGTTCCATGCTATTATATTATCAATCCTGGATGTTTTTATATACATTTACCGCAATTATATATCATTTTTTGGGACTAACATATTAACTTAGTGCCCAGTGCCAGTTGCTATTTTTTGCCTGTTTTTGGTTTTCAGAATATCAGTACCAAACGAAGTCCAAATGCCACAAAACTTTTTGGAGATTTTTTACTGGACATAAGAGACACTAGAAGCTTCAGGAGGAAGCCAGAAGCCAGAGGAGGTGGCCACGAGCCACCAGGGCGCGCCTGGGGGGGCAGGCGTGCCCTGGTGCCTCGTGGGCCCACCTCTGCCCCTTTTGACCTAATTCCACCACTATAAATTCTCTAAAATCGGGAAACCAACAGAGGAGTCCACGAAATACTTTTTCTGCCGCCGCAAGCTTCTGTTCTAGAGAGATCCCATCTGGAGGCCTTTTCCGGTACTCCGCCAGAGGGGGAATCGATCACGGAGGGGCTCAACAACAACCTTGCTGCCCTTCCGATGATGCGTGAGTAGTTTACCACAGACCTTTGGGTCCATAGTTAGTAGCTAGATGGCTTCTTCTCTCCTTTTGATCTTCAATACAATGTTCTCCTCGATGTTCTTGGAGTTCCATCCGATATAATCACTTTTTGCGGTGTGTTTGTTGGAATCCGATGAATTGTGAGTTTATGATCAGATTATCCATGAATATTATTTGAGTCTTCTCTGAACTCTTTTATGCATGATTATTATAGCTTTGTATTTCTCTCCGATCTATTGATTTGGTTTGGCTAACTAGATTGATTTATCTTGCAATGGGAGAGGGCTTTGTAATGGGTTCGATCTCGCGGTGCTCAATCCCAGTGACAGAAAGGGACATGACACGTATTGTATCGTTGCTATTTAGAGTAAAAAGATGGGGTTTATTCATGCGTGAGTTTACTTTGTCTACATCGTGTCATCTTGCTTAAGGCGTTACTCTGTTCTTTACGGACTTAATACACTAGATGCATGCTGGATAGCGGTCGATGTGTGGAGTAATAGTAGTAGATGCAGGCAGGAGTCGGTCTACTTGTCTCGGACGTGATGCCTATATACATGATCATTGCCTTGGATATCGTCATGATTATTTGCTTTTCTATCAATTGCCCAACAGTAATTTGTTTACCCACCGTATGCTATTTTCATGAGAGAATCCTCTAGTGAAAACTATGGCCCCCGGGTCTATCCAAATCATATATTAAAAATCATAAAAATACCTTGTTGCACTTTTACTTTATTCATTTTATTTTACATTAGTTCAATATATTTATCTATCACCATACAATTTAATCTTGCAATTAACCACCAAGGGATTGACAACCCCTTGTTTGCGTTGGGTGCAAGGATTTGTTGTTTTGTGTGCAGGTATTGCTAACGAGGTGTTGCGTGATTCTCCTACTGGATTAATAACCTTGGTTTCATAACTGAGGGAAATACTTATCTCTACTGTACTGCATCTCCCTTCCTCTTCAAGGAATTACCAACGCAGCTCACAAGTAGCAGTGCTTATCTAGCCGATGATGAGGTGGAGCGGTAACGGGACAGAACGAGCCTATCGGCACGGAGCTTGCCGGGCCTTCGGTTGCCGGCAAGGAGCTTGCCCGCAACCAGAGTGTTGGTCTTTACCTTGCCGGCATGAAGCTTGCCGGCAAGGGCAATCTTGATCTTCAGTACTAGAATAGTACTTCTCGATGACCTGCCTGGAGGTCTACTTCACGGTCTTGTTTATCTAAGTCTTGGGTCACAGCAACCCTCCGGCAAGCCCTTGCCATCAGGAAGGCTACAACTGCCTGTGCACAAGTCAGGGTACGAGGGCACCCATGCTTTAGTACACCGACGCTCATAGTCAATACCAGCTTCATTCTACTCCTCATCAGAGTCGCAGTAGGAGCAGACATGTAGAGTCACCAGCAGTCTCCAGTAGTGCACATTGCCGGAGGGCGCAGCAGCTGCTTCTAAACCAACCACAACAAGTGATCTCAGATGCACATGCGATTGTTGACGCTGCTCGTGTTCTACGGGGGACAGGGGCAGGAAACACAGGAGTAACATATGCTCAACCTATAGCACAACCCCCACCCACCTCAACCCAGCCAACAGTCTGCACTGCTGGGATAACTGGACGGACCATTGGAACTCCATGTCTAGTCCCAACTTTGCGAGACGCATGCATGCCTCAGGACTTCAAGGGTCCTCGCAAAGTGCCCAATTATACAACTGATTTGGAGCTAGCCGAGTGGATTGAAAGTTATGAGCTAGCCATGGACATGATGGAAGCTAGTGATGCTGTATGTGCTCGATACTTACCCTTGATGTTAGAAGGTCCAGCACGTACATGGTTGAAAAATCTGCCCGCAAATTCAGTCAACACCTGGCAGGAGCTGGAGGAGTGCTTCATCAAGAATTTCTAGGGAACCTGCAAGCGCCCAACCACAATTATTGATTTAGAGCATTGTGTTCAGCATGATGACGAGTTTGCACATCACTGGTCACACCGCGTTGCAAAGATTATCCACTCCTCGGATAGCATCACAGCTCAGCAAGCCGTCCTTGTCCTGGAAAGAAACTGTCGATTCTAACCTTTGGTCCAGAAGCTTGGGCTCTCAAAAGGAAGGTCAATGATATGGGTGATCTCATGGATGTTCTAACTCGGTATGCCGAGTTCGATAACACGAAAGATCCAACCTTCGATGAGGAGAAGTCTGGCAAGAGCAAGAAAAATGGTGGCAAGGCTCACCAGCATAATGGTAATGGAAATAGTAACAACAGTCACAAGCACAAGAATCATGAGGGAAGCTCTGTTTTCGTTACTAATACCAACACTAGTTTCCAGAACCAATGTCCGAACAGCAATTCCAGGAAACCCTTTTCTGGCAATCGTCCTCGTAGTTATGAAGAAGCTCTCAAAGGCCCATGTCCAAAGCATAGCGTTGACGGTAAACCAGCAAACCACTCTTGGGAAAACCTCTTTGTCATGCAGGAATTCAAAAACCAAGCTTTTCAGAATCATCATAATGGTGGTGGCAACGTGTGGCACCCCGGCTCAGAGGACCGGTTTACCCTGTGTTCCCAACCCAGAGATCATGTCTTCTGGAAACACACAACAACTTGGAACAGAACAGAACTGATCTTTATTGATATGATACAAGTACAAGCTCAGATGTTACATAAGATAGTGAGGCCAGGAGCACTACTCGTGCTATAACAGTATCTACATTATTTATGAAACATCTCAAGGGCCTCAATACTAGTGGCTATTACTACGGCGTAGCGGAACATCGGGTGAGACACTCCATCCCATAGGGACACTGCTGGGACACGACCTAGTTAGTGTAGCACGAACCGTCGGAATCTCCATCCTCGGCTTCTCCTGCATCTGGCATGATACGCCAGGTGAGTACTTGGAATGTACTCGCAAGCTCACAGCAACCAAAATGGTGCAGCAAACAACAGTATGGCAGTGACTAGAGTAAAGGCACAGGGAATAATCATGCATTGAAATGCTCAACTTACTGTTATCGGTTATCAACTTACTCTCCTCTGGGTTCACACCATGACCCCCAGAGCACTTGTGACCCATCGGTCACGTCCGAGCTTAAGATGAGTTCTTCCATCATTAGTGTTGACCACACAGTGTGACATAGTGCGGACTGTGTCCAATACCGTGGACACGGCTATTCGAATAGATTCTTACACTCTGCAGAGGTTGCACACTTTACCCACAACATGGACATTCGTCCAACGAAACTTGCCTAACCCGTGACCCTTCTATCGTACCACCGACAATCATTCCCCTTCCGGGTCAAGCCCTGGGTGGCCCCTGTGTCACTCCTGACACCTGCCACCGTCGTGGCCAAACTAAACTATCCCAAGTGGGGACGTCGGCTAATAACTTAACTTGGGCTCACAAGGTTATCGTCGTCTACCTGATCAGGGTAGCACACATGCATAACCTTCCCTCTTTGGTGGTACCGGTAAAAGAGCATGAGGTTAGACCAAGTCAAGGCCGTCCCATTCCGGCAGATGTGGCTGCACAGGTAAGTCCGGGTCGGTGGCACTTGATCAACCATCAAATTCAGGTTTTAGTGAATAACATAATATGCAACAGAAAAAGTTATCTTATTATACTTGCTAGTGTTTGCCATGACATAAAACAATATGAGCTAGGTTATTTTTATCTTTAATTAAATTAATGCAAAAGGAATTCACCATAGAGCCAACACTATTGTAACGCCTTATGCAATGGGTGATGTGGCTTGCCTTGCTCAAGTGGGGTGTCAACAAACTCCTGGTCTTCAACACCACGGCAATTTCCTTCTGAAAATATTTTTAAATGGCAAAATAAAATGTCACATAAAGCATTTTTGCTGGCCAGAAATTCTGTACATAATGGAAATATATCAAATTTTGCCAGAAAATAAAGGGGCTCAAGACAAAACCATTGCAAAAAGAATCAATTGATTTGGACTTGTGGTTTAAAAACTAGAGCTGGTCAAAGTTTCTGGTCAAACTGGACTAAATATTGAATTTAAACAGAAAATCAGAAAATACCCAGCCGGCCACGTCGAACACGTAAAGTGGAGGGGCGCCTCCACTTAAAACAGTTCGGCGCGCGGGGCGGGTCGCTGACGGATGGGGCCGCCCTGTCATATTTAAAGGAGGGAGAGAGAGAACAGAGGCGAGGCGGCTCAGCGGCGGTGGTCACCGGCGATAGAGACGGCGGCGAGGTCGGGAGATGGCGGGAGTGGATCAGGCGCACGGAGACAGTCCCATAGGTACCCGCAGCTCGACCGGAGGTTGCCGGACGGCGTCGCCCCCTTCCTCTCCGGCGGCGACTAGTTTCGGTGGTCGTCAGAAATGGTGATTCTAGCAGTGCCTCGGTCAGGAAAGGGGTCAGGAAGGGCCAGGGGAGTTCACTGAGCTCGGATGCAGTGGAGCTAGCGGGTGGCGAAGGGGGATCGAGCGGCAGAGGTTCGGCCGGAGTTGAGGGAGACGAGCTCCCGGCTCTTGATGGAGCGCTCTGGAGGCGTTTGGGAGGGGGAGAGGTGGAGTGATGAGGCTGGGAGAGGCCGGGCATGGCCTTTTATAGGCGGCAAGGGGTGCCCGAGCTGATCGGCACCACGGACACGTTGCCAGAGCAAGTACGGCGAGGTGGCCATCGCGGTGCGGGGCGAAGTGATGGGAGCGAGCAGGCGAGTAAATGGACGCGACGGCTTAGCGAGGAGAAGACGACAGCCAGCACACCCACTATGGCCGCACGGTTGCAATAGTGGTGGTGTTCGGTGGTGGCCGGTGAGGGTGTCTCTGGCGAGGGGGAGGGTTCTGGAGGGTCCACGTGAACGGCGGTGATGATGTCGGCACGAATGGACAAGGAGGGGCGGCAGGGGCTGGCCAGAGTGGTCGCGTCCGACGCGGTGCGCTTGCTAGAGCGCGACCATAGCATCCCCAGCCTCATGCTCACCACTGGCACTGGCGCTCTGAGGCCACGCATGCCTGGCAAACCTTGTCCATTGCGTCAACCTGAGCTCAGACAGTATGTTCATGACACGGGTAGGGCTAGGGATGGCTCAAGCTGCTCGAGCTCATCCAAAACAGCTTCTGGCTAGGATCTTGGGAGAGTTCCAAAGTAGATAATAGCTGTCAATGGAGCCAACTTGTTTTCCTAGGGTGTTCTAGGTAGGAAGGAGTACATGCTAGAGAAATTTGACCAACTTTTTCAAAGATTTGAGCATAGCTCATGTACAACTCACAATCTGGTCCAAAAACTTGTTGAGTATGATGCACTCACATGGGTTGCCTCCTTGAGCTGAAATTTGGTATTGGGAGGTTATTTGGTGGTGGTAAGATGCTATAAAAATTTCAGAGCAAATGGGCACTTCTAGCTGGTACTTCCTTCACAAGGGTTTGAAATGACCAGAGGCTTGTCAGAATAAGTTTGCTGAAAAATTGAACCGGACTAGGAGATATTTTTGGATATTGTGGAAAGATATAGCTCCTAGTACCTTAGGGATTAATTTGGGAATTTTCTAAGGCATGGAAATATAGGTTGCTTCACAAAGTCCAATTCTATCCAGAAAATAAAAGGAATTTTCTGGGCAAAGTTTTGTACTGCACAATGAAATATTTTTGGGTATTGTCGGAGTAGATGATGCCAAGAAGGTGTGGTATTAATTTGGGAATTTTCTGATCAGCAGAGCTATAGGTTGCTTCACAACCCATAGTGCAAATAGGCATTTCCCAGGGAGAAAAGGAATTATTTTGAAAAGATAAAAATTAGAGTTTAGGTCAGAGGGTGTGAGACAAGATATTGGCAAGGTGTTGAGGGTGTTGGATCATTTAGAAAGAAATTCAAAGAACCCTCAAGTCTAAAGTCAATGAACTAGTTTGAAATTCACTCAAAAAGCAAATAAAACCAGAAAAATATTTGCAAAGAAAAAGTGGCCAAAACCAGGGTGTCACACAACGGTGGACATCCAGGAAATCCTGGACCCGGCGGTTTCAGAGCCGGCTTTCAGGTGCCGGCTTCCAAGGCTCCTACTCTGGTGCCGGGTTCCAGGGAAACGCCAGTCAAGGGTCCGGGTTTCAGGGGGGCTGGCAATGGTGGAGGCAATAATCTGCGCAATGGTCAGGGAAATCAGAATCAGGGAGGTCAGACCGGGTTCCAGAGCAATCCTAAGCAGTTGAACTGCGGCCAATATCATGTTTTCACCACAAGCACATGTAAACGCGATCGGAAGCTCCAGAGACGAGCTGTCGATCTCGTCGAGTCGGGAGTTCCTGAGTATTTGAACTGGTCAAAGCAACCAGTAACTTGGAGTCGGGTGGATCATCCTCCGCGAATTGATAACCCGGTGGGTCTCGCTTTGGTGGTCGCTCCTCAAGTCGGCGGTTATAAGTTGACCAAGGTACTCGTGGATGGAGGAAGCAGCATCAATATACTGTATTATGATACCTTCAAAAGGATGAACCTGTCAGAAAAGCAGTTGACTCCATCATCTACTGTTTTCCACAGAATCGTCCCTGGCAAGTCGGCTTACCCCATTGGTAGAATTTCTCTAGAAGTGGCCTTTGGTAATGAGTTCAACTATCGCTCTGAGTTTCTGACGTTTGAGGTGGTAAAACTCAAGAGTCCATATCATGCTCTCTTCGGCAGGCCAGCTTACACACGGTTCATGGCACGTCCATGTTATGTTTACCTGAAGCTGAAGATGCCTGGGCCAGATGGAACTATCACAGTCAATGGTGATAGGAAAATTGCGCTTGAATGCAAGGAAGGAGATGCGGCCTATGCTGAGTCGGCTTGTGCAGCCGAAGAGTTAAAATTTTACAAGGATAATGTTGACCCGGCTGATATGACCTCCTTGAAGAAGCCAACTACTGAGTGTGATCCCCTGCTCAAGTTCAAGTCAGCCAGAGACACCAAGCAAGTTGACTTTACCCCTGGTGATCACTCTCAGCAGTTCACCATTGGGGCAAATATGGACCCCAAATAGGAAAGCGCGCTCATCGAGTTCATCCATGAGAATCGGGATGTCTTTGCATGGAAACCTTCTGACATGCCAGGTGTACCGAGAGAACTCGCTGAGCACTGCCTAAATGTTGATCCTAAGATGAAGCCTTTATGGCAATATCTCCGTTGTTTTAACAAGGAGAGACGCAAGGCCATTGGAGAAGAAGGGGCCCAGCTCCTAGCTACCGGGTTCATTGTGGAGGTCTTTCACCCAGAGTGGCTGGCTAATCCTATGCTTGTTCTGGAAAAAAACGGGACATGGCGGATGTGTGTTGATTACACCGACTTAAACAAAGCGTGTCCCAAGGATCCGTTTGCTCTTCCTCACATTGATCAGATTATTGACTCCACTGCTGGTTGTGAGTGTCTTTGTTTCCTGGATGCCTACTCTGGATATCATCAAATCAAAATGAAAGAGGAAGACCAGGAGAAAACAACATTTATAACACCTTTTGGTGCGTTCTGCTATACGTCAATGTCGTTTGGTCTGAAAAGTGCTGGCGCAACTTATCAGCGATGTGTCCAGAACTATTTCCACAAGCAGATTGGACGTAATGTCCACGCTTATGTTGATGATATTGTGGTTAAGTCTCGAAAGAAAGAAACCCTGCTTGATGATCTCAAGGAAACATTTGACAACCTTTGGGTATGCCATATGAAGCTTAACCCGGCAAAATGTGTGTTCGGTGTTCCAGCAGGAAAACTCCTGGGTTTCCTTGTGTCTGAGCATGGTATTGAGGCTAACCCGGAAAAAATCAAGGCTATCACGACTCTGAAGAAGCCGGCCACTACCAACGCTGTCCAGAAGTTGATAGGCTGTGTTGCAGCTTTGAGTCAGTTCATAAGCCAGCTTGGCGAGAAGGCAATTCCTCTGTATCAACTTTTGAAGAAAACAGATAATTTCGCCTGGGATGATGCTGCAGATAAAGCTTTTGAGTCCCTCAAAAAGCAATTATCTAAGCCGCCAATCCTTGCTACCCCTCAGGAGAAGGAGCAGATGTTGTTGTACATCGCCGCCAACAATAAAGCCGTTAGTGTTGCAGTTGTTGTGGAACGCAAGGAGGAAGGCAAAGAGTATCCCATCCAGCGGCCAGTATATTATGTTAGTGAAGTTTTAACAGAGTCCAAGCAGTGATACCCGCATTGGCAGAAACTGGTCTATGGTGTGTTCATAGCAAGTAGGAAACTGAAACACTATTTTCAGGAACACCCCATCACTGTCGTCAGTTCAGCACCTCTGGGAGATATCATCCAGAACAGAGAAGCGACAAGCCGGGTTGCAAAGTGGGCTATCAAGCTTGGTCCACATCACCTCAAGTATGTGCCACAGACTGCCATCAAGTCTCAAGCTTTGGTGGAATTCATCAATGACTGGACTGAATTGCAAGCTCCGGAAGAGAAGCCGGACACTACATACTGGACAATACACTTCAATGGATCCAGACAATTGGAAGGCTCGGGGGCTGGAGTTATGATAACTTCTCCGCGAGGTGATAAATTTTGTTATGTTTTGAGACTCATGTTTTCTTGTACTAACAATGTAGCAGAATATGAGGCTCTGCTTCATGGGCTTCGAATGGCTAAGGAGATGAACCTCAGCCGGGTCAGGTGTCTAGGTGACTTAGACTTGGTGGCTCAACAGGTCTCTGGGACTTGGGACTCCAAGGACCCCTTATGGTGGCTTACAGGCATGCTGTCACAGTAATAGCTGGACACTTGAAAGGATATCAGGTTGATCATATAGATCGCCGGCTTAATGAGGCAGCTGATGCACTGTCTTGTTTGGGCTCTCAGTGCAAGCCCGTCCCACCAAATGTTTTCTTGGACGTTCTGCACAACCCATCAATCAAGTTACCAACAGAGGAAGACATCGCTATTCCTGACCCAGAAGCAGCACTGGTGGCCACTGTTCATGCTACACCAGACTGAACAGTACCTTACCTAGCATATCTTACCCATGGCGAGCTCCCTGAAGAGGAAATCATCGCTCGGCAGATTATCCAGAGGTCCAAGTCCATGACCATAGTCAATGGCGAGCTGCATAGACGGAGTGTTACAGGCGTTTTTCAATGTTGTGTCTCCCCTGAAGAGGGGCGTGAGATTCTTAATGAGATCCACTCTGGAGATTGTGGACATCATGCCGGCTCTAGATTTTTGGTTGCAAAAGCCTTTCGGCACAGTTTCTACTAGCTTACAGCTCACGCAGATGCAGAGGACATCGTTCGCAAGTGTGATGGGTGCCAGAAAATTACACGTCAAGCCCATGTGCCGGCTCAGGAACTTCGGATGATCCTAATCACTTGGCCTTTCGCCGTCTGGGGGCTTGATATGGTTGGACCTTTTAAAAGATCCAAGTGCAAGAATAATCACTTATTGGTCGTTGTTGACAAATTTACCAAGTGGGTTGAAGGAGAGCCAGTCAACCATTATGACGCCGCCACAGCTGTCAACTTTTTGAAAAAGTTGATCTATCGTTCTGGCTATCCACATAGCATCATTACTGACAATGGCACCAATCTGTGCAAGGGAGCTATGAAGCAGTTTTATCAGCAGGAACATACCAGGCTTGACTTGGCGTCAGTTGCACATCCCCAGTCCAATGGACAGGCGGAGCGAGCTAATCAGGAGTTACTACGAGGAATTAAACCAAGACTCATGGTGCCTCTGGAGCGTACCCCTGGTTGCTGGGAAGAAGAACTCCTGGCAGTGCTTTGGAGCATACGGACTACTCCCAATAGGTCAACAGGCTATACGCCATTTTTCCTGGTCTATGGTGCAGAAGCTGTGCTACCAAGTGCTATCGCTCACGATTCTCCTAGAGTAACAGCTTATGTTGAGGCTGATAATGAGACAACTCGCCAAGACTCTCTTGATGCTCTGGAAGAAGAACGCGATCTTGTAGCGTCCAGATCCACGATATATCAACAAGACCTACGTCGCTATCATAGCCATAGAGTCTGAAGCCGCACCTTTCAAGAGGGTGACTTAGTGCTTCGTCTGATACAAGACCAGATAGGGATGCATAAGCTCTCCCCTCCTTGGGAAGGGCCCTTCGTCATCAGCAAGAATCTGAACAACGGGTCATATTACCTTGTTGACATACGTGAAGCAAATAAGTCACGTACCTCTGAGGAGGAGGGCAGCCGACCCTGGAACATTGCACATCTTTGGCCATATTATACTTAAAAGTGCTTAGTTCTATTTCTAGTTTTTCTCATGTATATACATATGATGATCAATGAAATAAAGCCGACTTCTCTGGATCCTGGAGTTTGTCGTTTTGCCTCAAAAGCTGTGTGTTGAGTCTTTATTCTCTGATCATTGGTTACTTGGGGGCTTCCACCTCATCGAGTTCAGCTATTAACATCCCTTTTAACCCAGCGTATGCCAACATCATACTTGGTTATACCTGCCAGTTCGCTTGATGCTACTCACAACAAGGTGAACCGGTTGTACGTTTGATGAGTCAATCACACTGATGCCTGTTATGGACTGTGTTGACCTTGAACTCATCAAAGTTAAAACACCGGCTTAAGTCACGTGAGAGCCGGCTTACAGATAGCAAGGACAAACCAAAAGAGGCTACAAGGCTGCTTCCACTGGAAAGCAAATTTCAGACTTGAGCCTCGAAAGCCGGTCTTTTATGTCGAGCCTCGAAAGCCGGCTTTTTAAAATTTAAAGTTTGCTTTACTTTATATTGCTTATTTTCTTTTATTAAGTATTTTGAATTCTAACTTGTATTAGAATTGTTATCAGTATATATCTTTATTCTTTGCAGAAGCCAGCTTTTTCTTAAGGACACTACAAAAAAAAAACACTTCCGTGACGATACGTCTTTGTCATAGTAGGTCACGTTTTCTGTCATGCATGTACATCCGTGACGATTTTATGACAGAATCAAGATAGTCATACATGTGCTATCGTAGAAGTGTTCCATGACAATACTGAAATTAGCATCACGAAAGTGTCCACTTCCATGACGATAAATGTCGCGTCATGGAAGTGTTTTCGTCAAGGGTGACCGACACGTGGCATCCACCGTAACGGGTCGCTGTTAAGCTACCGGGTTCTGGTTTGGATCCGATAACCCGTTAGCAGCCCTGACCAATGGCAATTTTCCACGTGTAAATTTCTCATTCACCGGCGGATCCACGTGTCAGCTCGGCGTTGCGACAGATGTCATTCTTCCAATGGATGAGACGCTCCTATGATACGTCAACACGTGGCATGGCCCAACAGTGGCCCACTTGACCTAAATGGGCCGGCCCAGCCAAAGGCCCACAAGATTTGGTCACACACTAGTGGACCGGCCCGTTAACAGCCTGCCATGGTTTGGGCCAAATTACGGCCCATATCGGATCATGTTTTGGGCCAAATTACGGCCCATAACAGATCCGGCCCGTTAACTGGCCACTGTGCTTTTGGGCCCATTGTAGGCCCGGTTTGTATCTCGGCCTGTTAAAGGCCGGTTTAACTGTTTGGCCCGATATTCGTTTCAGCCTGTTAGCCGCCGGTGCTACATATGGGCCGTTTTCGGCCCGGTTTAACTTTCGGCCAATTTAACGGCCCGTGCTGCATCTGGGCCTATTTCTAGTCCGAAGTGACTTTCGGCCTCTTAACGACACGTACTCTTCGTGGATAAATTTCAGCCCAACCCGACTAACGGCCTGTTAAAGGCCCGTGACATAGTTGGGCCAAATTATGGCCAAATTTGCATCCGGCCTGCTTATGGCTCATAATTTTATTGGGCCAACCAAGGCCCGAGATAAATTTTGGCCTGTTAACGGCTCGTATGTAATTGGGCCAATCATGGGCCTACGTATGTTTTGGCTTGCTTTCGGCCCATGAATTGTTCAGCTCAATTCAGGCCCAATCTACTTTTCAGCCTGTTAAATGCCCATGAAAATTTCTGGCCCAACTGAGGCCCACGTTTTACTCGGCCTATTAAAGGCCCAAAACTACTTTACGTTTCGGCCTAATAATGGCCCGAGATGATTATAGGCTGACTTTCCAGTCCATATATAACTAGTTATGGGTCGACCGCAAATGTTTCTGCTCCTCTTCCCAAAGAAGCAACATACTATACTTATTAAAGAAGAAGAGAAGAGGATCATGTTAAAGAAGAACAGAAGAGCAAGCGGATTGTAGATATTACAAGTCTTTCTATACAATGTCTGTTGCCCACCCATGATGAACCAGAGTGCACAGAGAAATACTCTTCCTTCCTGTCTCTCTATATGTGGCTCACATGCATTTCGAAACTAAAGTAGGAACATTTAGCTGACCAATTAAACCTATCTGTCTTACTAATATCAGCGTCATATCAGATTCGAATTTGTGCAACTAAGCTTGTTTAGCTTGATGGGTGGAGCAGTGCTCTTATGACACTAATCACCTAGGCTGGTCGTAGTGATCATAAAAGGGGGAAACCCTAAGCATGATGAGTATAGTGTTGACCGTGGCATGGCAGATCTGAAGCTACAAACCGCACAAAGGCTACTTAGCAACCGATGTTTGCTTTCAACTAACAACTAAGATTTGGTATGGATAAGAAAGTACAGTAAACAAGTGACAAAGAAATGCAATTCCCTGTTGTCTCTCTATATGTTGCCACATGCATTTGGAAACTCAAGTGGGAGCATTAGCTGACCAATTAAATGTGTGTCTGTTAACTAATATCAGTATCATATCACATTCGTATTTGAACAACTAAGCTTTGGAATTATGAGGGTGTGTTGTTTAGCTTGAAGGGTGGAATGCTGCTAGTATGACACAAAGCACCTACGCAGATCATAGTAGTGTACATAAAAGGGGAAAACCCTAAACATCATGAGTAAAATCGGGAAAGTGGAACTAGCAGGAGCATATGGGCTTGTATTGCCGGTATGGTTGGAAATGCTTCGAATCCCCTACAGGGGCAGCTCTATTCAACTGAAGGCGCACCAACTAGAATAGTTGAAAGCATCCATCAGAAGCGACCCAATATACCTGTCGACTGCAAATGTCCCTGCTCCAGTTCCCGACAAGGAACATACTGTACTACTATACTTATTAAGAAGAAAAGAAGAGGAACATGTTAAAGAAGAGCAAGCAGATTTTGGATAATACAATGTGTGTTACCCACCCATTATGAACTAGAGCACACAGAGAAATACTCTTCCTTCCTGTCTCTCTATATGTGGCTCACATGCGTTTCGAAACTAAAGTAGGAACATTTAGCTGACCAATTAAACCTGTCTCTGTCTTACTAATATCAGCAACATATCAGATTAGAATTTGTACAACTAAGCTTGTTTAGCTTGATGGTTGGAGCAGTGCTCTTACGACACGAATCACGTAGGATGATCATAGTGATCATAAAAGGGGGAAACCCTAAGCATGATGAGTATAATGTTGACCGTGGCATGGCAGATCTGAAGCTGCAAACCGCACAAATGCTACTTAGCAACCGATGTTTGCTTTCAACTAATAACTAAGATTTGGTATGGATAACATAGTACAGTAAACAAGTGACAAAGAAATGCAATTCCCTGCTGTCTCTCTATATGTTGCCACATGCATTTGGAAACTCAAGTGGGAGCATTAGCTGACCAATTAAATGTGTGTCTGTTAACTAGTATCAGTATCATATCACATTCGTATTTGAACAACTAAGCTTTGGAATTATGAGTGGTGTGTTGTTTAGAATGAAGGGTGGAGTGCCGCTAGTACGACAAAGCACCTACGCAGATCATAGTAGTGTAGATAAAAGGGGAAAACCCTAAGCATCACGAGTGAAATCGGGAATGTCGAACTAGGTGGAACATATGGGCTTGTATTGCCGGTACGGCTGGAAATGCTTTGGATCCCCTACAGGGGCAGCTCTATTCAACTGAAGGCACAATACTGTTACTATCAGTCCAGACTCTCAAAGGTGACACAGCTCCCAGTATTTCCTGGATAATATGGCAGACCAACTAGAATAGTTGAAAGCATCCATCAGAAGCGACCCAATATACATGTCGACTGCAAATGTCCCAGCTCCACTTCCCGACAAGGAACATACTATACTACTATATTTAATAAGAAGAACAGAAGAGGAACATGTTAAAGAAGAGCAAGCAGATTTTGGATAATACAATGTGTGTTGCCCACCCATGATAAACTAGAGTGCATAAAGAAATGCAATTCCCTGTTGTCTCTCTATATGTGGGGCACATGCTTTTCGAAACTAATGTTGGAACATTAGCTGACCAATTAAACGTTCTCTGTTTTAGTAATATCAGCATCATATCAGATTCGTATTTGAACAACTAAGCTTTGGAATTATGAGTGGCATGTTGTTTCGCTTGATGGGTTGAGGAGCAGTGCTAGCATGACACGAAGCACCTAGGATGATGGTAGTGAATATAAAAGGGGAAAACCATAAGCATTGCGAGTATAGTGTTGACCGTGCCATGGCGGATCTGAAGGTGCTAACTGGACAAAGGCTACTTCGCAACCAATGTTTGCTTTCAACTAACAACTAAAGATTTGGTATGGACAAGAAAGTACAGTAAACAAGTGACGATCTGTTTTCCGGGTGAGATCAATAACTTAAGCAGATATGAAAGAGTACCACCTCTCTTGCCATGCCGTGTAGGCCTCTGCTGATACGTTGAGGGTGCTGTGGGTGCTATGGTTGTCGGCGGTGCGGAAGCAGATCTGAGACGGCAGATAGCGGCATCGGGGGATAAGTCCTATTGCCGTGGACGAGATGGTCGTAGGAGCGGCCACGGCAAGGTGGACGACGGCGTGGATGAAGCGAGAGGACGCAATGCTAGGATCCTGATCCGGTGCGGTGGATGAGAGACGTCAATCTGTTGTAATGGACGACGGCATTGGGGTAGCTGCTCCGGCTTGGTGGAGGAGGACGGCGGTGAATGGGGTGGTGGACGGAGGAGGCTGGGGTGGAGAGGGTGTTTTCGCGCCCACGGAGTACGAATGGGGAAATGGAGCGAGAGAGGAGGGGGGAACCATGTCTTTGGGACGCGCTTGTCTCAAATGCGGGGAAAGTTACAAACTTAGACCCTGTTTAAAATTTCAGACATCAGAGCGATATTGGTCGGTTGGGGATAGGACGGTAATCTCGTATCTCCCGAATAGTTGCCGAGAGCGATTTCGGCCGAGGAAAGGGTGTTTTGGCGCCGACGGTGTATGAATGGGGAAATGGAGGGAGAGGGGGAACCACTTTGGGACGTGCTTGTCTAAAATGTGTGAAAGTTACGAACTTAGCCCCCGTTTAAAATTTCGGACGTCACGTCGGTTGGGGATAGGACGGTAATCTCGCATCTCTCCAATATTTGCCGAGAGCGATTTCGGGTGAGGAGAGGGTGTTTTGGCGCCCACGGTTGGCGCCCACGATGTATGAACGGGGCTGACAGGAAGGGCGGTTATGTCACATATGTGTGAAGTTACAAATCTGGCCCTACTTAAAATATTTGCCTAGATCGATTTCTGCTGAGGAGAGTTTGTTTTGCCGCCCATCGTGTATGATTGGCGAAATGGAGGGGGGGAGAGAGGTCTTTGGGATGAGCTTGAATAAAATGTGTTTTGTCGCCCATGTTTGGCACCCACCGTGTCTGAATGGGGTGAGAGGCAGTCGTGTCACGTCTGACTGAAGTTACAAACCTACCCCTATTTAGAGCAGTGGAAATCGGGCCGATAGGTTGTGCGTGTCAGGGGTAGACAGTAATTTCCATCTCCCAAACACTGGTTTCAGGCAGCCGATACGGGAGTGGGTGTTTTGCCGCTTCTTTTGAATTTTGGGAGAATAAGCATTCAAGTTTACCCTGGCAACTAATTTCGAATCCATTTTGTATTCGATTACGAATCTTTATAAATCATTCTATGTTTTTTATATATCTTCAAAAGCACAACAAATATGTATTCCACCTTTATATATGAATATGATTTACAAATGCCATGATACTCGAATTCAGAAGGTTGAATCCACTTTGAGTCAAACAGTTATTTCATCCAACACAATCTGCTCACACGAAAAACATTTCACCTTGTGTCCACTCCTACAAGTACTGAGGATTGCCTCACCTAAGAAAATCAGATCATTACAAGACATGGACAACAAATAAGGGGTCTTACAACATAATCCATTCACAAACATGACACAACATGCAAGTATACTAATCTAATGACAAGTTTAACTGGTATCTAAAGAAGAACTAGGATTAGCCAGGGCTTCAGATAGCAGAAGCAGCAGGACCTTCTCCGTCTCCAAATGCAATTGACTTACTTGCTCCACTTCTTGGTTTGCTTGCATAATGCGTTCAACTAATTGCATAATTTCCAGTCTCATGATCAGGATTACCTCATCCATGGCAGCCACACCCTCTCTTTCTACCTCTAGTAGAGCCTCTGAACTCTGTGCTCTCCAATGGGGTTGCCTCTGAACTGCTACCAACTGGTAACATGGATGCACACTGCTTCCACAAATAGATCCTGGGGGTGTACATTGTGTCCTAGTTTGAACTTCATCCTGAAAGGTTTCCGCTAGACATAAGTAACAGATAGTTATCGCATGATCCAGGCAGTAAGCTTACATGGTAAACTACATATGAATTATTGCCGAGCATGGCAAGCTATATTTAATTGGTTCAAAGTTTCATCAGCCGAAAACAAATTAAAATGGTTAGATGAAAGGCAGTGTACCACCGCTATATTTAAGTTGCCCAAGATATAAACAGTTGAAATATTCTGAGAAAGCACTTAAACAGTGTGGCCTCATATAAACTAGCAAGACA
Source organism: Elymus sibiricus (assembly GCA_039707655.1). Classification (NCBI taxonomy): domain Eukaryota; kingdom Viridiplantae; phylum Streptophyta; class Magnoliopsida; order Poales; family Poaceae; genus Elymus; species Elymus sibiricus. The sequence continues at coordinate 206,607,587 of CM077668.1, forward strand.
GTCTTGTGATGGAGTTCATAGCAAAAGTTAAGGAGTCAAATGAAGTATGCATGCATTTCTTTATGATAGTACGGCAGGCACTTCTGACACATTGGCAACCTCAGGTATAGCCTAACAAGTACTCCCTCTGTAAACTAATATAAGTGCGTTTAGATTACTAAAGTAGTGATCTAAACGCTCTTATATTAATTTACGGTGGGAGTAACAAACAAGCATTCTAATCAAGCAATACAGCAAAGTAGGCAACTGAACTATTTGTAATTCTGTAGGATTACAGGTTGAGGGCACAAGCCAAGAAAGCAGCCCACACGCATGACATTTCACAGTAACTAAAACACACTGGCTTACCATATGTCGCTGTGAAGGCTCGCTGCTGTTGCAATGTTCTTTGAAGATGTCGTCAGCATCCCGTGCATGCAAATCTAGTCATTGTAGTTTATTCTTCCCCCTCTATTTTGGTAAATCTAATTTTAATCACATGCACTGTTCAAATTGGACTTCATCTAAACTAATGAAAGAAGGGTGTGTGCTTACACGACAATATGTGTGCTTCACTCTATTTTTATGCTTGTTCGAGGTGCCAGCCCCAAAAGAAAAAGCATTTTGCTTGATGCGGTTGGCAGCTCCATAATGAATAAAAGCAACAAATTAGTCATGCAACTTGGGAAGATCAATAACGCACAAAAAAGTTATGAACAGAGGCTCGGAGCAATGCGGTAATAGCTAGCATTGAAAATGTAGGTTAAGACGAACCAAAAGCAGCGGAACTACAAGCTAGTTTGTTGATGTGTAATTTAGCATAGAGAACATAGAAGCAGTCCAGTACAATAATTGTAACCAAGAGGTGACATCAGAACAACACCATTATCATAAATATAGCATGCAAGAAGTAAAATAGGAGGCAGTAATATCTAGGAAGTAGAAGTACAGTAATACTTAGGACAAAGAAAAAGCATTGTAACTACAGGTGCACTGATTTGTAATTTAGCACATATAACCTGTTCACTACCACACATTTGGACCTATAAGTGCAAGCAGAATAACGCCTCTCATAAAAAATTGAATGATGCCCTGAAGAAATTTGAAGGTGCGGCGCTTATGCTAAGAAGGTGAACGTAGGCGCCGGCCGTTGGAGAATAGTACCTGATTCTCGGTGGTGTATGGGCATCGTTGTCATACGTGAAAACTAAGTGTCATCGATGGTGCTCGTGTTGCGGTCGAGTTGGGCCAGCTGTCGCCGTTGGTGAAGCGGCTCCGGTGCTTAGGTGCAGCGCCTGTCGACATCCAGGAAAGCTAATCTGTGGTAAGTGAACTGTTGTACAATAAAGACGAGAAAAACCAAAGGAGTACTAATTGAAATAACCTGATGAGGCGGCGGCGGCAGTAAAGCTGGGCCGGTGGAGTTGAACATGGCATCCGTGGAGCGGGTCCGGTGTAGTGGATGAAGGCGTCGGCGAAGCACACCCGACGTGGTGTATAGTGCTTTTGGTGAGGCGGATCTGTTGTGGCGGACGAGGGCTTCTATGAAGGGCCAGCGATGTGGCGGACGAGGGGCGTCGGTGAAGGGCTTATGCTATGGTGGACGAGGGCACCGGTGAAGCAGATCCGGTGCGCTGGACCATGATGGCGATCAAGGAGATCTGGTGCGGTGGACAAGCCAGTCGCTGAAGCGGCTCCGGTGCAGTGGTGAGTTGGCAGTTGGGGGTTCCAATGTGCGGAAGGTAGATCCGGCGGGGTGTGTGGTGCACCGCCGCGGTGGAGGACTAGATTCGGTAGCTTGGGGGAGGGGGGAGGCGGGGAGGGGAGTGGTTCTGGGTTAGAATGTTGGGGGCAAAGAGGGGAAAACAATGGAGTTACCAAAGCAGCCTTTTTCCGTTGATGTGGCAGGGGTAAAAGAGAAATAACGCAGGGCTAAAATTTCGGGCGCGAGAAATTTCGATGTGATCGGGAAGTTTGAAAGCTTTTGGCGGCTAAAATTATGTGTTCTCGTCTTGTACAACCGACTGTGATATCATGGCTAAGTATTTATTTGTTGTGCACGCGAAAAAAAGGTGCAAGTTTCGAAAATCAATGTCTCCAACTCGAAACTTAGATTGTCCATTCAATTCAAATATGGATCATTGAGCTAGTACAAGCAAATACCATCATATGCTCCAATTCAAATGAAATTTCGAATGTGTTTCTCCTAAATATGATGACACAAGCAAATATGTATGTGTATGAATAAAGTGGATGATTATAAGGTTTGAACACGATCGTATGTGTATATCTCTAGGTTTGATATATGAATTTCAAATCATGCAGTCTGGGTTAAAAATTGTACCCCCATTTAAATAAATTTAAAAAAGCTAATAATGCAGTCGAATTCAGAATTTCTAATCTTAGATCAGTAATTCTGGTACTTCAAAATATACCTCGCATGTTCAAAAGTATCTCTATCTCACAGTCCAAAAATATGAAACAAATTGATCAAGCATGAGTGTCGTGGTTTTGTCACGGCAGATGCCCTCATGAAAGGACTTAGTGATGATGCCATCGCACGAAGGTGGAAGCTTGACGGGGTTGATCGTGAAGCGAAGGACACAAGATTACCTAGGTTCGGCCCCTCATGGTGGAGGTAAAAGCCTTCATCCTGCTTGTTTGTTATTACTTGGATCTCGATTACAAGGATGCGGATTCACTAACCTAGCTTTCGAGAGATTGCAACTTAGTCTTTCTGCCCTAGGTGCTCCCCTTTATATAATAGGTCGAGCCCTAGGCTTACATGAGAGTCCGGGCCGTAACATTAACCCGTGTCCTACTCTTACTCTAGTTATCTTGTTCTCCAAGGTAATTATCATGTCTGACCTTTCCTCCATGAACCAGCTCATACGTTAAGCCGGCCTCCACACTGGGTCTCCCTCGAGCCTACCCATTATGGATCTTCAAAGCTCGGCAGAATAATGGCCCGCTGAGCTTCATGGCTTCATAGCCGGGTCATCGTCCTGGCGGGTCTCCTTGCTGGGAAACATCCCCAACATTAGCCCCCAGTTTGACTTGGATTTATCCATGTTAAACTCCATCCTGTAAAACAAAAAATAAAGTACCAATTGCGAAATTTTTTATCTCTGAATCTTATTTCCCGAGCCGGCATATTCTTACACCCTTCCAGTCTTCATTCTTCATCAAATATATTTCCTGGGTCAAATAATTTTTGCCGGGTCGTTTTACGTCCTTCAACTTAACACTTTTTCCCTTTCCTGTACATGACATCAAGATCCACTCCCACAATATCCAGGCATGACATCATAATGAATCTTTGAGTGGGTTTGTATTGTCTTGTCAGGCGCAAAAATCGAGGAGTCCCCTTAGCCAAAATTCACTACGCCGCCTGGGGCTCCGCACCTGCCGTTTCGGGTTCCTCCGTGCCTATAAATGGGCCGGCGCCCCTCCAGTGCTACCTTTTACCACTCCTACTCCTCGTCTTCTTCCTCCTGTGCTCCTTGATGCCACCTGCGCCCTCCTTGCACTCACCGCCGCCGTCGGAGACAGCACCATCTGCATCCTCTCACCGTCGCCGGAATCCATCCAGCACCGCACAACCGCATCTGCAACACCCGAAGACCTCAAGCTTCTGCTTTCAGATCTGTAAGCATCATTTCTCTGTTGCCACTAGTTCGTTAGTGTTCTTGAGCGTTCTTCATAATGGCAGCCCGTAGATGCAATATGCCCCACAAATTCCTGTTTTGTTCGGTCGTAAAACCACCCCGCAGCATCGCCATCACCTTATAGATCTATTATGTTACTTTGAATGAGTCTCATTGCAGCTCCTCCTCCCCACGAAGAACAGACCTAGGTTTTAACCTTTTTATTTAAGGCCATTTTTTAGATCTGAAAGGTTCCCCAATCGGTTCGAAAACTATTTGCAGACTCACTCACATTAGACTTGTCAAAATCTGCTACTAGTGGCCGCTTGCTTACGCCGGCTTGAACTGCCTTGATAACCATAACCCGGTTTGATACCGGTCTACTACTTGATATGATAACACGGCAAACTTCTAAACATTACCGGCTTATACTATTTCCTGCTTTTCTTGCAGCTGAATCTATGGCTCCAAAAACCAACAAGATCGTCAATTGGGAGAAATCCAACATGTCAGAACTCAGGCTGCAGGCCCTGGTCGACTCCGGGTTACTTCCAACCCAAGAGGAGATTGAGTGGCGAGCCCCTGAGGAAGAGATACACCCTCAGCCGGCTCAAAACGAGATAGTCATTTTCGGTGATCACCTGGACAGAGACTTCCGTCCCCCTTGTTCCAAATTCTTCCGGGATATACTGCACTTCTTCGCTATCAGGCCTCAAGACTTGGGCCCCAACTCCATCCACAACCTGAGCCAATTTCAAGTGTTCTGTGAGGTCTATTTGCAAATTGAGCCGTCCATCAGCCTATTTCAGGAGTTCTTCTACCTGAACCATCAAACAGAGAATAAAGGCGGACCCAGCATAGAGCTTGGCAGGGTCACCATCCAGAGAAGGGAAAATTCAGCTTTCCCGGAAGCTAAGCCAGCCAGCCATCCATCCTAAGGGCTGGTATAGGACTTGGTTCTACTGTTAGGACACCTCCCTCAAACAACAGCACCTACTGCCGGGTTACAGGGCTGACCGGCTCGACGCCTCCATTACTTTTCCGGGTTTCGCCTCCAGAGCTGAAAGGGAAGCTCTGCAGCCCTGGTACTCCAAAATCAATGCTTTGACCGCCCACGGCCTCACCGGCGTCGACTTGACCCAGACCTGGGTGAGCTGGCGAATCCAGCGTCTCAGCTTTCAGACCCGGCTTATGCATACGTACTCAGGAGAAACCGACGACTCCTTATGGTTCAGCCAGGTCAACCTTCAACCAAAAGATGTCTTAAAGTTTGCCAAGAAGCTTCTTGGCGAGATGAAAGATTCCATTGAGCTTGTGGGGCTAGCTCCCTTCTTCACGGGCAACCCGGCTCCCAGTGTAAGCCGCCTTTCATGTTTCTTCCTGTCTTACTTTCATTGCCTTGTTTTTATTGTAAACCTTTCCATTCCATCATTATTCAGGAAAATGCTGATTGGTGGAAGATTGAGTCTCAAGCTCCTACTCCTCCCAAAGATGATGATGGGAAAGAGTCGGAGGACGACGAAGAGCATGAGGTAGAACTTGATTCCCTTGGTCGACTTTTTAACCAGCTTGCTGACGCCGACTCTACACAGGAACAAGCTGAAACCAGTCAAGCCGGCGAGCCAGAGGTGACCCTGATATCCTCAGATTCTGACTCATCAATACCTGTCCCGAAGAAAATCCGGGTTGCAGTCCGCAAAGTCCCATTCTCGCATCCAGATGCTCACTTAGACCCATGCTTTCTTTTGAAACAATCTCATCATACTGGCACTTCAAAGCAGAAGACTCGTAGCAGCGAGGGAGAACTGAGCGGCGGTTTAACAAACGAGCCACCTACTCGAAGGGCTCGGACCGAAGTCCCACACAGTCCCGCTCCTTCTCTCCCTCAAGCTGGTCATTTCAAAGAGCCGTTACCACTGAGCGACTCGGCTTATCAAACATCCCCTTCGTTAGATGAATCCAATGCCACTCAGGCACCGGCTTTTAACATCAACCCCGGGTAAAAATTTGACTTTTTTGCTTTTCAAACTTAAACCCTTGCTTTTATCCATTGACTGAATAATTCTTTACCTTGTGCAGCGCAAAGGCCACCAAGAAGAAACCTGCTACTAAGCCTTCCGACCCCACTATTGAGAAAGAAGGTCCTCTTCCGGAAGCAACAGCAGGCAACCTGGATATTCCGGATGAGCCGGCTATGCAAGACGAGCCTCCACACCAAGACACTACCGTGAGCCCTGCTCACCCTTCTCCTCCCGTTGCTGATCAAGAGAAGGAACAAATGATAGAAGAGCAGCCCATTGAGAAGGATTAGGATGAGGTGGTGGTGACTGGTGAGAACCAGAACCCTCCACCAGAATCTTCCAATGCCTTACAAAAATCTCTACCAAAGCTGAGTCGCCAAAAAATAAAGGGAAGGCAGCTCTTCACTTCCACGCATTTTAAGACCAAAACATTGACTCGCTGCATCAAGCTATCCTGACCCGGCTGTCTGAGAGCCGGGATACCAAAATTGCAATGGTGACTTCTCTCAAACGGAAGTATGAGGTAACCTTTGTCACTTGGCTTTACATATATATACATGTAGCCCCCAAGGACCGGGTTATTATGAAATGATGACCCGGTACTTTTTGTAATGTTACCTTCATATAGCTAAACAATCGGTAGCCCCCGAGGGCCGGCTCATCATCATATGATGAGCCCGGTCTCTGCATGTATTGATGAAAAAACTACACATTAGCCCCCAAGTGCCATGTTGAATGCCTACATCTTCATGAGACTTGTTATGTTCAAGAGAGCTTTGATAGACGTAGCCCCCAAGTGCCGGGTTGACCGCCATGGCGACTCGGGACTATAAATTTATATCTGGTAACTCTGTAAATTGGTATGCAGGACAAGCTGAATGAGGTTGAGTCACAAACTGCCGGTTTCCAAAAGGAAGCAAGAAAAGAGAGAAAGCTCTGGGAAAAAGCAGAACGCCTATCTTTAGATTTCCACAAGTCACTGCTCACGGCGAAAGAGACCCTGAAGAAGGCTGAAGAAACATTTGAAAATGAAAAAGGCATCTTAGTCAAACGCGCGGAAGAGGCCGAGGCTAAACTTGAGCCGGTGACGCAAGAACTAGCCACCTTAAAGGGTCACATCACCACAATGCGCAGCGCCATCCTTGGTAAGCCGGAAGGTTCACAAGACTCCTGAAATGAACCGACTTAATATGTTGAGCCGGACCTTCTGACACCTCATCTGTATTTGCAGGCCGTAGGACGCATAACCTCGGGGAACTACCCCTAGTAAAGCTTAAAGCCGTGTACTCCTTTCTGGAACAGCTATATATAGGCGGCTCACGCTGCATCATGGCGGCAAAAAACACCAAGTCACCGCCCCAACTGATTGTGGACATGCTTAAAGAACTTTCTGTTGTACCGCAATGGTTTCAAGAATGGAAGAAGGTGGCTTGTCGCCATGGAGCTCTTACCGCCCTTGCGCGTGCCAAGGCAAATGCCCCAGAACTGGATCCGGCTCAACTGGTGGGCGGCTACCCAGAATTCAACACCGACAATACGCCTTTCACCAAGAAAGATTTTCTACGGTGCGTGAAAGAAACTCGGGTAGCTGCAACAACACTGACAGAGGAGATAGATCTCACCAAATATCAAGCCGGCTATTCCAAAGCCAATGAATGCCTAGAGCCTCCCAACCCACAGCCTGCTGCGCTAACGCGTCCTCGTAAGCAAACCTTCGCTCCTGATGTTGACCCTTCATCTGTGATAATAGCCAATTTAGTATTTGAAGCTTTGCGATCAATCCAGTGGGTAGTCGACGAGTTGGCAAATCAGGAAGAGGCGGCGGATGACGACGAGCGGGAAGAGCCAGCACATGACAACCCATTAACCTCTGGGGTGAACCTAAACCTGGAGACTTAGATTGCCGGCTCACCAATCTGTGTAATTTGAAAGTGATAGAACATCTGACTTGATCACAGCCCTGATGTGGCTTGTAATAGCAGTAGATGTAAACTTTTGCTGGTGCAAGTGCCATCGTGCACTTGTATTGTTTTGCCTGTAAACTTGGTTGACTGCCCTGAATGACAATTTTTTTACTGCTGTCAGAGTAGACATCAATCATATAGTTTAAAATGTATGATTGACAACCCGGCTTCTGGAGCCAAGTCAGCAATATGGAGTATGTGATGGACCATAACCGACACCTGAAATAACATCGGTGACCCGGCTATGCCGGCGATGAACTCCAACATCAGTAGTGCTGAGTGATAAGATAAAAATCTTAATTGTAACACAACTCGGCGATCCTTGACACCGACTTAATAAGCAAGAGAAACTTTAATGCAGAATGTATGAAATGTAAGGATGCATGCATGCATGCCAAAGAAAATAATAATGCAACTACACAAAAGTAAAAGCCGGCTTTCGAGGCACGACATAAGGACTAGCTTTCGAGGCACGAGTCTGATTCGCTTCTGTGAAGCAGGCTTTCCGCCTCTTTTGGTTTATCCTAGCTCTCTGAAAGCCGTCTCTCACATGACCAACTAGTGTTTTAACTCTGATGAGTTCAGGGTCACCTCTGTGATTGACTCATCGGGCGTACACCGGGTCACCTTTTCGAAGTAGCATCTTGCTAGCAGGCAGGTTTAACCAAGGAAATTTTGGCGTTTGGCCGGGTTAAAAGGGATGTTAAAGCTAAATTCGATGAGTTGGAAGCCCCCAAGTAACCAATGATCAAAGACTAAAGACTCAACACACAATTTGAGGCGAAACGACAAACTCTCTTATACAGAGATGCCGGCTTTATTTCATTGATCATAATATGTATATACATGACGAAGATATCTACAAAAGATACTACCCAGTCCGTGACTTAGGTATAGTATGGCTGGAGATGTGCAATGTTCCAGGGTCGGCTGCCCTCCTCCTCAAAGGTATGTGACTGATTTGCTTCACGTATGTCAACAAGGTAGTATGACCCGTTGTTGAGATTCTTGCTGATGACAAAGGGTCCTTCCCAAGGAGGCAAAAGCTTATGCATGCCTGTCTGGTCTTGTATCAGACAGAGCACTAAGTCGCCTTCCTGAAAGGTGGGGCTTCGAACTCTACGGCTGTGATAGCGACATAGGTCTTGTTAATAGATTGCAGATCCGGACGCAGCAGGTTCACGTTCCTCTTCCAGAGCATCAAGAGCGTTTGGGCGAGCCTGTTCATTATCTGCTTCCACATATGCGATAACCCGGGGGGAGTCATGACGAATATCACTTGGAAGGACAGCCTCTGCAACATAGACCAGGAAAAACAGCGTGTGGCCTATCGACCGGTTGGGAGTGGTATGTATGCTCCAAAGTACTGCAGGTAACTCCTCTTCCCAGCAATCCGGCGTGCGTTAGCAAGGCACCATGAGCCGGGGTTTGATGCCACGTAGCAATTCTTGATTAGCACGTTTCGCCTGTCCATTAGACTGAGGATGCGCAATAGATGCTAAATCCAGCCTGATGTGCTCCTGTTGACAGAACTGCTTCATGACTCCTTTGGACAGATTAGTGCCATTGTCTGTAATAATGCTATGTGGATAGCCAAAATGATAGATTAGCTTTTTGAGGAATTTAACGGCTGTAGCACCGTCGCAATGGCTGACCGGCTTTGCTTCCACCCACTTAGTGAATTTATCAACTGCCGCCAATAAGTGAGTATGCTTATTCTTGGATCGCTTGAAAGGCCCAACCATGTCAAGCCCCCAGACTGCAAAAGGCCAGCTTATTGAAATCATTTGGAACTCTTGAGCCGACACATGAGCTTGACGAGCACATTTTTGACAACCAACACACTTGCGGACAATATCCTCTGCATCTGCATGAGCCGTAAGCTAGTAAAAACCATGCCGAAAGGCCTTCGTGACCAACGATCTTGAGTCGGCATGATGCCCACAATCACCAGAGTGGATTTCGTTGAGAATGGCATGACCCTCCTCAGGAGAAACACAATGCTGAAAGACGCCTGTGACGCTTCGTCTATGCAACTCGCGATTGACTATAGTCATGGACTTGGACCGCCTAATGATCTTCCGAGCGATGATTTCCTTTGCTGGGAGCTCACCACGGCTTAAATAAGCCAGGTAAGGTACTGTCCAATCTGGTATAACATGAACGGCGGCCACCAACGCCGCTTCTATATCAGGAATAGCAAGGTCCTCCTTCGTCGGTAGTTTGACTGACGGGTTGTGGAGAACGTCAAGAAAAACATTGGGTGGAACAGGCTTTCGCTGAGAGCCCAAACGAGACAATGCATCTACTGCCTCGTTAAGCCGGCGATCAATATGATCAACTTGATATCCCGTGAAATGTCCAGCGATGTTTGTGACTTCTCGTCGATAAGCCACCTTGAGGGGATCCTTAGAATCCCAGGTTCCAGAAACTTGCTGAGCCACCAAATCTGAGTCACCCAAGCATCTGACTCGGCTTAAGTTCATCTCCTTAGCCATACGGAGCCCATGAAGCAAAGCCTCATATTTAGCTGCATTGTTAGTTCAAGGAAACATAAGCCGTAAAACATAACAAAACTTGTCACCTCGTGGGGAAGTTATCACAACTCCAGCCCCCGAGCCTTCCAACTGCCTGGAACCATCAAAGTGAATAGACAAATATGTGGTATCCGGCTTCTCCTCCGGAGCCTGTAATTCAGTCCAGTCATTGATGAAATCCACCAAAGCTTGAGATTTAATAGCAGTTCGTGGCATATATTTGAGATGATGTGGCCGAAGCTCAATAGCCCACTTGGCAACCCGGCCAGTAGCCTCCCTGTTCTGAATTATGTTGCCAAGAGGTGCTGAACTGACCACAGTAATTGGATGCTCATGGAAGTAATGCTTCAATTTGCGGCTTGCCATAAATACACCGTAGATCAGCTTTTGCCAATGCGGATACCGCAGCTTGGACTCTGTTAAAACTTCACTGATATAATACACAGGGCGCTGTACTAGGTACTCCTTGCCTGCTTCGTTGCGCTCTACAACAACTGCAACACTAACAGCTTTGCTGTTGGTGGCAATATATAATAACATTGGCTCCTTCTCCTGAGGGGCAGCAAGGATAGGCGGCTCAGATAACTGCTTCTTGAGAGACTCAAAAGCCTGATCTGCACCATCACTCCAAACAAAGTTGTCTGACTTCCGGAGCAACTAGTAAAGAGGAATTGCTTTCTCCCCAAGCTGGCTGATGAACCGGCTCAACGCCGCAACCTGCCCGGCCAGCTTCTGGATGGCATTGAGATTTGCCGGCTTGGCCAGGGTCATGATTGCTTTGATTTTTTCTGGGTTGGCCTCAATTCTGTGCTTAGAAACTATGAACCCTAGTAATTTCCCTGCAGGAACACCGAAGACACACTTCTCCGAGTTAAGCTTCATCTGATAAACTCAGAGGTTTTCAAATGTTTCCTTGAGATCATCCAACAAGGTTTCCTTCTTCTGAGATTTGACCACGATATCATCAACATATGCATGAACATTCCGCCCAATTTGCTTGTGGAAACAATTCTGGACACAGCGTTGATAAGTCGCCTGTGCACACTTCAGACCAAACGGAATGGACGTATAACAGAAAGCTCCAAAAGGCATGATGAAAGCCGTCTTTTCTTGGTCCTCCTGCTTCATCTTGATCTGATGATATCCTGAGTAGGCATCCAAAAAGCATAAACATTCACAATCCACTGTGGCATCAATGATCTGGTCAATATGGGGCAGAGCAAAAGCATCACTGGGACAAGCTTTATTCAGGTCCGTGTAATCAACACACATTCGCCAAGTCCCGTTCTTCTTCTGAACAAGCACCGGGTTAGCCAGCCATTTTGGATGAAAAACCTCAATAATAAACCCGGCAGCTAAGAGCCAAGCCACTTCTTCGCCAATAGCTTTCCGCCTTTCTTCATTAAAATGATGGAGATACTGGTGAACAGGCTTGAATTTAGGATCCACATTGAGGGAGTGCTCAGCGAGTTCTCTCGGTACACCTGGCATGTCAGAGGGTTTCCATGCAAAAATGTCCCGGTTCTCATGGATGAACTCGATGAGCGCGCTTTCCAATTTGGGATCCATATTCGCCCCAATGGTAAACTGCTCAGAAGAGTTACCAGGGGTGAAATCCACTTGCTTGGTGTCTCTGGCCAACTTGAACTTGAGCAAAGGGTCAGACTCAGTCGTGGGCTTCTTCAGAGAGGTTCTGTCAGCCGGGTCAACATTGTCCTTGTAGTACTTCTGCTCTTCTGCCGCACAAGCCGACTCAGCATAAGCTGCATCTCCTTCCTCGCACTCAAGTCCAACTTTCCGATTACCCTTAACAGTAATGGTACCCTGCGGACCAGGCATTTTTAATTTCAGATAAACATAGAATGGTCGTGCCATGAACCGCGCGTAAGCCGGCCTCCCGAAAAGGGCATAATTAAATTCATCGCCGAAGGCCACCTCTAGAGAAATCCTGCCAATGGGATAAGCTAATTTGCCAGGGACAATGCCATGAAAGACAATAGTGGAAGGGGTGAGCTGTTTCTCGGACAAGTTCATCCGTCTGAAAGTATCATAGTAAAGGATATTGATGCTGCTGCCACCATCCATGAGCACTTTTGTCAACGTATACCCACCGACATGTGGTGCCACCACCAAGGCCAGATGGCCAGGGTGTTCAATGAACTCCGGATGATCCGCCCAACTCCAGGTGACCGGCTGCTCCGACCAGTTCAGGTAATACAGGACTGCCGGCTCAACCAAGTGGGCGGCTCTCCGCTGAACCTTCTGATCACGCTTGCAGGTACTGGTGGTAAAAACATGATACTGACCACTGTTCAACTTCTTTGGATTGCTCTGGAACCCGGACTGGCGACCTTAATTCTGATTTCCTTGGTTGTTGCACTGATTATTGCCTCCAGCATTGCCAGCCCCCTGAAACCTAGCATTCTGACCGTGGTTCCCCTAGAACCCGGGGCCTGCGAAGTGCCCTTGTGAGCCGGCTCCCTGGAAGCCGGCTCCCTGGTTGCCTAGTCCAGTGTTGCCAGGGTGCCCTCCGTTGCCGCTTAGAGGACTCTGAACTACGCGCTTAGAGGACTCTTGCATGATGTAGCAGTTTTCCCATGAGTGGGTTGACGGCTTACCATCAAAACTATGTTTGGGACATGGACCCTTGAGAGCCTCTTCAAAGCTACGGGGGCGATTACCAGAAAAAGGCTTCCGGGGACCATTGTTCTGGCGCTGATTATTCCCGCCAGTATTGGTATTTGCCACCAGATCAGAGCTTCCCACATAAATCTTACACTTGTTGCCTTTACTGGCCTGCCCATTGCCATTGTTCTGCTGGTGACCCTTGCCACCATTTTCTTGCCCTTGCCTGATTTCTTGTCATCAGACGTTGGGTCCTTGGTACTATCTGACTCGGCGTACCGAGTTAAAACATCCATGAGATCGCCCATGTCCTGGACCTTCCGTTTGAGACGCCCCAGCTTTTGCACTAGAGGCTGGAATTTGCAATTCCGTTCCTGGACAAGCACTGCCTGCTGGGCTGTGATGCTGTCAGATGAGTGTATGACCTCGGCAACCTGGCGAGACCAATGATGTGCTGACTCGTCTTCGCGCTGAACATAGTGCTCAAGATCAACAATTGTCGTTGGACGCTTGCAAGTCCCTTGGAAGTTTTTGATGAAACGCTCCTTCAACTCCTGCCATGTGTTAATGGAATTGACAGGCAAGTTTTTCAACCAAGTGCGTGCTGGTCCTTCCAACATAAGAGGCAGGTAACATGCGCAGACCGCCTCACTGGCATCCATCAGATCCATGGCTAACTCATAACTCTCGATCCATTCAGCCGGCCCTAGGTTAGCTGTATAGTTGGGCACCTTGCAAGGGCCCTTGGAATCCGGCGGCATCCACGCATCTTGCAATGCCGGGACTAAACAGGGAGTTCCAATTATCCGGCTCGATAGACCCCCTGCGCGGGTGGCTGTCCAGGTTGCGGCGGGTGGGGGTTGCACAATGGGCTGATTATATGCCGTGCCGGCATTCCCCTCTTCTAATGTTCGCAAGGCCCGAGCGGCATCCACAATTGCCTGTGCATTTGGGATTTCCGGCTGTTGCTGATTTAAAAGTGGTTGTACGACCCTTCTGCGCTGTGTGCTACTAGAGACTGCCGGCGACTCAGGGCGTCGACTCCTGCTACGGCTCTGAGGGGGGTAGAGTGCAGCTGGTGTTGACTATGGGAGTAGTTTGCCTGCTGCGTCACCGCTGTTTTAAGCATCTCAATGGCATTCCTAGCCTCGGCCTGAGCCGGACCGTCTCCTTCAATCGGGATTGCTGTCAGGTTGTGAGTTGCCGCTAGCACGTTGTCAACCGGGTTGGAATAGTGTCCAATTGGGGTCTGGAACCAACGAGGCAGCAACTGCTGCTGTGGAACCGGCGTCTGATGTTGAGCCGGCTCCCTCTGCTGAGCCGGCTGCCTCGGTGGTGGCCCTCCTGGGGATACAACACCAGCCCCCGGGTTTACCGGAGCATGTGGATCATTCGGTGTAGTGAACAGTCGAGTCGGCTCAATCTGGGCCGGAAGCCGGCTTTGATGCCTCCTCCGGTGAACAAACTCCGACTCGGCCTACCGGCAACTTAGATAGAGAGGCTCCTCCAAGCGCTTTGTCTCCTCGACAAGTCGGGCTTGTGTTTCCGCCATGCGGGTATTTTTCGTGTTGACGTCCTCTTGGATCTCGGTCAACTACTCGCGGCACTTCATGATCTCTGCATTCCGCGTGGTAGTGTTCTCTGCAGTCACCGGCTCTGCCCGCAGCGTCGCCAGCGTAGTCATCATCTCCGCGAGCGCCTGTGCCCCGGTCTTTTGTGAGCCGGCGGCAGCCATGCTGGCTCCTCCTGAGCCGACAATGGTGAGATTCTGCCCAACCGCTGGATCTACTGGGTCACGAAGGGGATCCTGTCTGCCTGCCATGTAGACCACGGCAAATCGAGGCGGCTCGAGGGCCTCAGGAAAAACTTCATCAGTGCACCCTCTGAGCCGCCCATCATACAACGGACGGATCGACCCAGTTTCCCCCATCGATGACTTGCCATCACATTGCATGAGCGTCTCGTCTCCGGATAGTGAATTTTCTGACAAAACCACCCCCTGGGTGAAACCCACAAAGGCATGCGTCCGGCCGGCTCTCGGCGGGTCGGGTTTTTTTTGGCGGCTACTGGCGCGGTGAACCGACTTGGTGTTGGGAACGGCGTCCAACCCGGCGGCTGACTCGCCGACGACGCCGATGAAGACATGGATCTTGCTGAAGTGGACCCGGTACCCGTACTCGATTGAGTCGGCCTCGAGACCCCAGCTTGAGTCATCGATGTAGAGCTTGCCATGGCAACTCTTGGTCATCTGACCGACCGCGTATCCCTCGATCCCTGCCGGAGCTCCCGCCAGGAACTCAACTCCACCGTGCGTAGGCCCCACGGTGGGCGCCAACTGTCGTGGTTTTGTAACGGCAGATGCCCTCGTGAAAGGACTTAGTGATGAGGCCATCGCACGAAGGTGGAAGCTTGACGGGGTTGATTGGGAAGCGAAGGACATAGAATTACCCAGGTTCGGCCCCTCATGGTGGAGGTAAAAGCCTATGTCCTGCTTGTTTGTTATTAGTTGGATCTCTATTACAAGGATGCGGATTCGCTAACCTAGCTTTCGAGAGATTGCAACTTAGTCTTTCTGCCCTAGGTGCTCCCCTTTATATAATAGGTCGAGCCCTAGGCTTACATGAGAGTCCGGGCCGTAACATTAACACGTGTCCTACTTTTACTCTAGTTATCTTGTTCTCCAAGGTAATTATCATGTCTGACCTTTCCTCCACGAACCGGCTCATACGTTAAGCCGGCCTCCACACCAGGTCTCCCTCGAGCCGGCCCATTGTGAATCTTCAAAGCTTGGCAGAACAATGGCCCACTGAGCTTCATGGCTTCATAGCCGGGTCATCGTCCTGGTGGGTCTCCTTGCTGGGAAACATCCCCAACAATGAGTGCACACACTCTTCACCATGTATTTTAACTACATCTATGTCTCTCAGACATACATCCCTCACTCTTTTTCTGAAGCACACCACCCCGGCCCCTCTCACCCCCCAGACAAGCCTTTCTCTCCCCCGGACACAAACACGCACACACATTATCCCCTCTCTCTCTCTCTCTCTCTCTCTTCTAGGTCTGAACCCCAATATAGGTCTCTATCTCTTTGTCTCTCGGACATGCACACATATGTTCCCCCACTCTCTAGGTCTCCCGGCATCTCTCTTTCCCAAGCACACACTCTATAGCCGTGTATCTTTCCCATACACACAAAACACACTGCCCCCAACGTTTTTCTCCCTAGGTATATCTGGCTCTCACACGCTCTCCACCATGCATCTCTCTCTATCTCTCTCTCACACATTGATAACATCTCACACACCACCCCCACAACACACAAACACCCTCCCTCTCCTTGTGCACCTCTCTCCTCTTTCCATCTCTCCACATGCAGACCTGACCCTCCTTCCCTCTATATGTCGCGACTCTCTCCATAGATCTCTAGCGTATAATCAATCTCAAACTCGCGTGATGTTCTCTCCACCAACTATTTAGATCTCTCATGAAGTCTCTCTAATGCACACAATGTGTCGTGGTTTTGTCACGGCAGATGTCCTCGTGAAAGGACTTAGTGGGGAGGACATTGCAACTAGGTGAAAGCTTGAAGGGGTTGGTCAGAATCGAGAGACGCGAGTTTTACCCAAGTTCGGCCCCTCACGGTGGAGGTAAAAGCCTACATCCTGCTTGATTGCTATTGATGATGATGATGATCTCGATTACAAGGGTGCTATTTCGCTATCTCTAGTCTTCAAGAGCTTCTACTTTGATCTTGTCTAAAACTTGTCTCTAATCACATGTCCCTCTTGGGGTGCCTTGCCCCTACTTATATAAGTTGAAGGGGCCGGCTTACATGTAGAGTCCTAGTAGGACTACAACTAGTCTTTTTTCTATTACAAGCCAGATATTAGTCCGAGTCTTATTCAAACGGTCCAAAACTGGCCTGCTGGGCCACCCCCATGTTGGGCCACGTTCTACCTCCGTGTTGGCACCCGTATTCTCTTCCGCACCAATCAACCTAGGCCGGGTTTGTCCTCCGCCGGGTCATGCTTCCTTCGCCGGATCTTGCTTCCCTTGCCGAGTCTTACTTCCCTTGCCGGGTCTTGCATCCCTTGCTGAGTCTTGATATTCCTGGCTGGGTTCCGCACAGGCTCCCAACTCATAGTGAGCCGGCCCAAGTTGTTTCCTTGATAACCTGGGCCGGGGCTTCTGGTCTAGCCGGGTCTAGCCGTGGGTAATTCCCCCGACATTAGCCCCCAGGTTAGATTGAATTCATTCATGCTAAGCTCCTGAAATAAGAATAATCAATATGTTAAGGGACCGGCTCGCTCAACTAGCCGGCTTACTCAATGAACCGGCTCCATGAAAATCCGGGTCTCTTTGTCATATCAACATGCCGGCTTCAGAATCAACTTGCTGACGCTGGTTCCACGTAGAAAAATATTGGAAAAATAACCCATCTGACATTTTGAGTCGGCTTCCAGTGCTTCGCCCTGATAAAAATGTTGGGAAAAAAGAAATCCGTCTGATGTTGAGCCGGCTTTCAATGCTTCTAGGCCTTCTATGAATAACTTAGAGGAGATGATTTTTGCAAGCCTCCACCAAGAAAACGAGACCCAGCTCGCTCAAAATTGACAGCTTGAAGTTGTTCTTCTATTTTTTTATCTCCATATTACCTGTAGCCCCCAAGCTCCGAGTTTATCAGTTCATGATGACTTGGTGCTTTGCATAGAAATAATATCTTTACTGTGTAGCCCCCAAATGCTGGGTTGTCTTGCCTGCAGCAACCTAGGACTTGTAATTGTCTTATACTTATAAAACTTCAGCCAGTGTAGCCCCCAAGTCTTTAAGAGTAGAACGGAATGATAGCTTAAGACTTGCTTAAATATAAATGTTGCAACTTTGGAGAAATCCGGGTTATTCATCTGAGTCACCAATCGTAAATTGAATGTTTTGCATTTCAAATGTGTAGCCCCCAAGGGCCAGCTCATGAGTATGTGATGGGCCGGGTCTTCAATTTGGACCATATAATCTGTTTAAACAACTGAATGTTGTAGCCCCCAAGTGTCGGGTCGCAAGCTTGCAGCGACTTGGGATTGTGTGAGAATAATATAACCCATTTGTATGTATACAGGCAATGCTAAATCAGGCCGGCTCTGAAATTTTTGAGTTGAAGGAGCAGGACTTGTTGCTTTATCTAGCAATGTCATCATGCACTTTTGAAATATTTGTGCAAAATATCATCCTAAAAACTTGTTATGTTGATTGCTCAATATGAATCCTTGACTGGAGTTGCAGCTTAACCAAATAAAGGCCGGCTTTTCGAGGCTCGACACTTGAAATATAAAGGCCGGCGACCACTGATGCTGAAACAAATCAAGAAAACATCAAGCCGGACAATCTAGCTGCCGGCTCTCAGCCATGAATTCCGCCAGCTTAATCCATTGTGATAAAAACTTGTTGAAAAATGGCCCATCTGTGGCTTTGTAATAGTTGTTGCAAAAATCCATAGTTTACCAGTGCCGTCGAGTACTGAGTAATTTGTCTTTAGTAAACTGGTGATGTCGCAATATCGCAAGAAATCCATGGCCATGGATGCAAATATAACCCGGCAAAATATGTATTTCTGAAGAATCCCAAAGTGTTGTAGCATACTACAAAGCAATAGGTGGATATTCCAAGGCCGGGTCAAACTTGTGACCCGGCAGGCAGATGAGAAATTTTTGAAACCTGCAAAAAGTGCACAGATATAGATATATGCAAGTATGAAATAATAAACTATAGAGAAATACAAAATAAGCCGGCTTTCGAAGCACGACAATAAAGACCAGCTTTCGAGACTCGAGTCTGATTTGCTTCTGTGAAGCAGGCATTTTAGCCTCTTTTGGTTTGTCCTAGCTCTCTGAAAGCCGTCTCTCATGTGACTTAACCAGTGTTTTAACTTTGATGAGTTCAGGGTCACCTCTGTGATTGACTCATCAGGCGTACACCGGGTCACATTTTCGGAGTAGCATCTTGCTAACAGGCAGGTATAACCAAGTGTATAATGGCATACGCCAGGTTAAGAGGGATGTTAATAGCTAAACTTGATGAGTTGGAAGCCCCCAAGTAACCAATGATCGAAGAATAAAGACTCAACACACAATTTTGAGGCGAAACGACAAATTCTCTTATCCAGACATGCCGACTTTATTTCTTTGATCATAATTGAGTAGGATACCCGTGTTTAGACTGTGCATCATGGCGACTAGTCTTCTTTGGTAACCTTACTTTTCGCCAATAAGACAGGATACCTATGTTTGAACTGCGCATTGTGGCAGCTAGTCCTCTTTGGCAACCTTTAATTTTTCGCCAATGAGGCAGGATACCTATGTTTGAACTGCGCATCATGGCAGCTAGTTCTCTTTGGCAACCTTTAATTTTTCACCAATGAGGCAGGATACCTATGTTTGAACTGCGCATCATGGCAGCTAGTTCTCTTTGGCAACCTTTAATTTTTCGCCAACAAGGCAGTAGTCCCCGGGACCAGGTTGTCTTCCCTTCAACGACCTGGGGTTCTTATATTGGTTGAAACTGGCCAAATCTACCGAGTCATGTCTGTGTAGCCCCCGAGTCTTAAGTCGACTCGAGGAGCCAGCTTGAGATTCTTTATACTTGGCTGTGGCATAAACCGGCATAGAGTTGACAGCTGAAAGATGGAATTTATTGAAGCCGGAGGCAATGTGGCCAGTTGATGATCTTTGCAATGCTTGTCGTATGTCCCCCCATTCCTTGCTATTGTCTCTTGGTCCGGCTCTCCTGGCTCTTCCAGGGCCATTTTCTTTTCTGTTTCTTCGCTGCCGGCTTTAGAATTGCCGGCTCTACTGAGATCGACTCTCTTTGCGCTTTCGGGGATGTTTCCTCCAAGGCCGGCTCTTCTGTTTCTTCTGATGTGGTGAATTAGACCAGACCGCAGGATGGTGAGCTGTGTGTTTTGCCAGATAGCTTGGTGTGGGCCGATCGACGGAGTGGACTCTGGCATGCTTCGGTGTGTTGATGTAAACTGGACCGCGGGGCGGTGGGTTGTGCGCGCGTTCACCGGGCAACCCGCGCAGACGGACACTGGTACGGTCTCCGGGTTTCGTTGTAGACTGGACCGCAGGGACGGCGGCTTGTGCGCGTGTCCGTCGAGCAGTGCGGCATGGACAAACACTGGCGCATGATGACATTGGCGCGAGCTTCGTATTCACGATGTAACACCACCTTTTTAATGAATAATTGTCCTAATGTATTTGGACGACAGATGATTTTTTGGATTCACCTCATTTTGTCTCTCATGAATAGTGAACAATTGTCCTGCGTATAAAAATATTAAAGGAAGAATAATTGTTCACCGAGGAATTAAAGTGTACTGACAAAATAAATAGGGCAGATAGCACCTGATGATTTTGTGTTCTGCACTGGAGGCAACTGTAGACGAAAACTGATCCTATGGGTTGTAGTAGTACTGTAGTACTAGTTGGTCCGATGTGTTGGAGTAGACCGGCCACAGGGAGAATAGCTGTGCATGTCCACCAGTAGCTTGGTGTGGACGGACGCATTCGAGGAGCGATGTCACCTGATGATTTTGTATTTTGCTGTGGACGTAGTTGCCGGATGAAAACGACGAAAACGACGGCAGACATACGTCTATCTCAGCTGATGAAGTACTCCTGTGTACGTAAAATACATGCTAGTACTTGTAGTACTAGTACATGCCACAACTAGTATTATACTAATTGATCTTTTGATCTTCCTCCACGTGATCATCCTCCTTTTTTTCTTTTTTGCTCACATGGCCTGTTTTGACCGCATGCATGCTCACGTAATGAGGCAACCATCTGTTTTTTTTTGGACTTGAACCAACAATGAGAAGCAGTAGTCGGATAAGGCAACCAACTCATGATCCGACTTGAAGTGCTCCTTTTTATTTTTTAGTCATTGGCGATTGCTGATGCGTACACATCTTGGCAACTGTCCAAGTTGTACGTCCATCGGATGTAAGCAATGAGCTGCCCTTCTGGCGTCGCAGCGCTCCGGCGGATTACCAGGAAATGGTGTGACTCACACAGGCCGACATGCCCAGCCCCTGCGTGTTTGTGCAGCAATCCGATCATATGAGTCTCTTGAGTTGATGTCAAAACTCCTATGGTGCAGCCACCGTTTGTTGATGAAATTGGACCCATCGAAATCTGAATCCGCGCGCATGTCACAGCCCTAGAATATTGAGTGTAATTAGTTGCATCCAGAATAATCCATGCATCATGTTTAAATTCAAATGGAAGTTGAAATGGGGATGCTCAAACCCTAGCACCAAATTAATTCAAATAGGTTCAACTTAAAATACTTTCAATGAACCCAAAATGCCCCTCAAAATGTTCCTTATTTATGGAAAAAGGTGACAACCCTAACCAAAGATGATGCACATTTTTCCATGGCATTTATGGACTTTGAATTAACTCATAATTTATTTGAATTGGGGTTATAAATTCCTATAAATATATTTTTAACTCCAATAATTCTGAAAATCAATGTGGGGCTTTGGATTAGTCCATAATGCATCCAAATGTATTTTCACAAGTAACTAAAATGATTTAGTGTTTGAACTAAATCAAAACAGAAAAGAAAAATAGAAAACAGAAAACAAAAATACAAAAATACAAAAAGACAGAGAGAGAGAAACTGACCTAGCCCAGCCGGCCCAACTGGTCAGTGCCAGTCATCGTCCTCCTCTTGACAGAAGGACATGGGCACGCACTCGTTGCACGCACGCGTGCACACCACGCCACCAGCAGCTTGCCTGCCTCCTCCCCTGCCAGCGCGACGCCAGGGATAGCTCCCCAGAGCCATCCGGATCGCGTTCACCTGTCTCCCCTCATTTTCCCTCTCCCCCTCGCCTCTCCACGCCATGGCCGAAGCCTCCACGGCCGCACAGCCGCCGTAGGTGCAGCCACTATCGTTCCCTCGTCGCCTCGCCGTGTCAAGAAGATCCGCCTCGTTGCCCTCATCCTCCTCGTCGAGCCACGCTACACGGGATGCACCGCATCACCGCCTTTGACCTCGTCTTCTTCCTTAGATGCCGGAGATCGCCACCGTTGCTCCGTCGCCTCCAGAGCCTCCCCCGAGCTGCTGACCTGCTGTTCGACTTCGCAGTGAGCCCCGTCGTCGTTTCCCTCTTCTCCCCATGTTGATTCATCCTTCTGACTAGCCCCGCCATCACACCCGAGGACTCCTCGCTGCCGGCCTTGACGCCATCATGGCCACAGGCGCCGCCGCTTGTGTCTAAGCACTGGAACGTCCTCAGCACCTCCCCTGAAACCCAACGCCACCACCCACGCCTCCCGTAGTGCTCCGTAGCCACGTCCCGCTCAAGCCCGTGGTTCCGGCCGCCGCCAAGCTCGCTGCTGCCACTGCAGCAGGCTACCCCGACTCCTCGCGCTTGCCCCAGAAGACGCGCCGCACTCCCAGCAACCCGTAGAGCCTGCCCGCGCGTTGTTAGGTCACCGGACGGTGAACCCCGAGCGCCTCCGCCACTCTGTTTGGTCGCCGGCGGCTAATCGTCGGCGCAGCCGACGTGGCACATCATTAGGCACTAACTACACCTGCTAATTAAGCCCATAGACGCTGACAAGTAGGCCCAGGAGCCTAATGATTTTGGGTTAAGTTAACTGAAATCACTAATTAACACACTTCCTATGACATGCGGGACCCATACGTCAGATTTGACCTGGGTCAGCTCCATTGACCTGCTGACGCAAGCTGGCGTAGTGTTGATGTCATAAAAGATCATCTGGATTTTATAATCAAGAAATGATTTAATAAATTCCAGAAAATAGTTAAAACTTGTAAAAATCATAGAAAAAAAAACCGTAACTCCAATGGAAATAAATTATATACGAAAAATTATCAGAAAAATATGAAGAATCTGTTTATGCCATGTTCATGCATGTTTGAGCAAGTTAACATCACCAACTTGGACAATTCATGATTATGGAATATATGGTAATTAGTTTGGAGTTGGAATTTGCTATATGTTTGAATTACACTTCAATTAATATGACTAACTATTGCATTAGGTCAATTCAGCACCTTAACATGACATGTCATTCATTTGGTTGTGCATTGCATTGAATGTTGTTCTTTTTTCTCTGTTGCCGGTGTTTGTTCCCTCTCGGTAGACGTTGTTTGGACGATGAGATCGATGTCACTGATAAAGAGCAGTACAATCTTCAGAAGTGTCAGGCAAGCAAAACCCCTTGATCACTCCAATACAAACCCACTCTCTCGCTCCTGCTCTCCTTTTATTGCATTAGGACAACAATGATTCAACTGTTACATGTTGTGGTAGTTGAACCCATTCCTCTGCATGACCTGTCTTTGCCATAGTAAATAGTAAAACCTACTAGCATGAGTAGGAATTGCTTGAGCCATGATGTGACTACTCATCCATGCTTGCTTGCTTTGCTTGCTATGCTTAGAGTCGTGTCGGGTCTGATCCATCTGGGCGATGAATTGGAATGGTTGTGAACATGTTCTACTGTTGAGAGCTAAGTGTGTGAACACGATTTGGTAAAGGTAGCGATGAGAGGCCATGTAGGAGTACATGGTGGGTTGTCTCATTGAGACCGTCCTTAAGAACTGAGTTCTGTGTATGTTATCCAAGAACAGTTATTACCACGCAGTGGGCCCGAAACCCATGGACCCTCTCGACTTATTAATTGCCTTGATCTCTGTCCAGGAGTTGCAACTAGTTTCTGGTGTTTGTAGGTCGTGCTATTTGTCTACCAAGTGGCACCCAGTACAGGTGGGCTTGGGACAGACTAGGCACCATGGCACGGTGCACCAAGCACAGTACCATCCGTCGAGGTGGACTTGGGAACCCTGCACACATCGTTTGGGGCCGCAATGGAAACTTCGGCCGGACTTCCCCTGCGGGTTCAGCCTCAGATAGGCGATAAACCTGGACTAGAGTCTTGCGTGGTTAGTCAGGTTGTGGCCAACACCCTCGCCAGGCTTTCGCTTGAAGGTTGCCGAGATACATGACGTGTATATGGTGGTAAGTGGTGAGAGCGTGTGCGAAGAAGTACACCCCTGCAGGGCAATATGATCTATTCGAATAACCGCGTCCTCGGATATGGACTACTTGGAGACTTATATGGTTCATAGATAACATGAAGTGGATACCCTAAAATGTGCAAGATAAGTGTGAGTGCTATGGATGGCCTTCTCGTAGGGAGACGGGAGAGGATCCATAGTGGTGTATTGTTCTGGTGACTATGTGGACACGTGTGCACTCTCTCACCCCAAAAGATAACACTTGTAGTCATAGTATAGGATAGCCACAGAGTCAAAGCTGGCTTGCTGCAGTTAAACCCCACAATGCCCTTCTTTGATACATGATGCATAAGTAGATAGTTCTGATGTAAGTCTTGCTGAGTACCTTTGTACTCACGGTTGCTTAATTATGTTTTTGCAGAGGAGACTCTAGTCTCACTAGTAATTCCACGTGAAGTTCGACATTGACCGAGTAGCTTGGGAATCCCAGACAGAGGTCTGGTTCCTATAGAGGGTCTTGTAGATAGTCAGGCTTCTCAGCCTTTTCCTTTTGTAGTTGTCTGTACTCAGACATGTTATGCTTCTGTTGCTTGTATGCTTTGTATGATGGGTCATGTGACCCCTGTTTGTTCATGGTATGTATGGCTCCTTCGAGCCTTATAAATACTTTGGGTCGTAGAGTTATGTTGTGATGCCATGTTGTATCTACATATATCGTGCATATTGTGTGTATGTTTGAAATGCATTGGTATGTGTGGGATTTGACACCTAGTTATCAGCTTTGGTAGCCTTTCATATAGGGAAATGCCTCCTAGTGCTTCCACTGAGCCTTGGTAGTTCGCTACTGCTCCGGAACACATGGATTGACCGACATGTATCCTTCTTTGCTCCTGTGTCTGTCCCTATGGGGAAATGTCACGCGGTGTTTTACTGGAGTCCTTGTAGCATGCTACGACTCGGTTGCACACACTGATGACCGACACCTGCATTGCTGGGTTACATATGCCTGTCCTTGTATGTTTGTGCCACCTTGGTTTATGACTAGTCATGTCGACCCGGGTTCTCTGTCATATGGATGCTAGCATCACAATCATATACGTGAGCCAAAAGACGCAAACGGTCCCGGCTAAGGTAAAGGCAGCAGCCGTGGGTTACCATGCGTGAGGCCGCAAAGTGATAGGATGTGTCTTATGCTAGATCGGTGTGACTTAGGATCGGGGTCCCGACAGCTTTGGTATCAGAGCCTGACTGCCTGTAGGATTACCAAGCCAAACTCGTCGATGTTGAGTCTAGAACTACTTTAGTTATAAAGGGGAATTGATTGTGGAAGGGAACGTAAGGCTCTTTTTTTTACTCCTTATCCTTGTGTCCCTCTGATTCCGAGTCACCCTTTTCTTTTCTACGGGGTTAAGAAACTAGGCTTCTCATCTATCTATCAGGATGACGAGTTACTATGCCCGAGACTTATAGAAAGGTGTTGTCTTCTCCGATCGGTGTTCCATAAGAATTCAGTTGTTATGTTGCCAGTTAGCATGCAGGTTGTCTCATTTTTCATGCCGTACAGCCGTCATGCTGTCCAAATTGTCCCAGGTTTCTAAACAATCTGATGCATTTGCAAATTTTTCTCCCTGTCCCCGATGTCCGTTTGGGCCGGATTAACCACACTAACTAGTGTGTTGAGGTACTCCGTTGCCTCGATATATTTGTTGAAGCTAACAGGAACTAGGATATCATAGATAACCACCCAGTAACCCAACCTTGTTTTGTGTCTCCGGTGTGATAATTCTTGCCATCATTCTCAAAAACATCTTGTGATGTCATTTAGTTAGTAGGTATTCCATTTCTGGGTTTTTGAACCCATGATTCATTTTGTTTATTTCGTGTTGATAGTGTTGGCTCGTTCCTTTAGGATATTAGTAACCTTTAGTCTTCGAGGTCTGTGGCATATCATTCTTCCAAATACCATGAACCATCCATGGCAGTGGTTCATCTTGAACCAAAAGATCACAACAAGAGTGCTCTTGATGAGTTCTCCATTCGATATTTGTGACTCTGCCAGTCCTTCCCCTTCTGCATGGATTTTCTAGAAGAAATATGTTCAGCCTTGTTCGACATGTTAATCTATGCATCCACAATTCAGAAAAAGCATGTGTTTCTTGAGTTGTCCCTCTCCAGTTGTATTCCGACCATCGTCTATCAATTGATAGTCAAGAGTATGCTGTCATGCATTCGTGTCATCGATGTCGAATACTCTTGTGGTTCGTCAAGCCATTATATTTCAGAATGACTAGGAGAAACAAACTCCAGTACCTCATCCATATCTAGGATTGGGTCAAACTAGTTGTATTCTGCAGATGAAGAATGCCAATCCAGCTTCTTTTCTGTTCTACCTTGGAGTATGTCGGGGCCGGATTTCAGGGACATAAAATCCCAAAATTAACCCCTCGTGTCTTCACCAGCCCTAAGATCATTTTTACTGGTGGACACGCACTTGATACAGATTACCAAGCAGTTACAAGAATCGGGTACAAGACCATAAAGGTCTAATGATACAACAATGATTCTAGTGACGGGTAACGGAAGCAACTCGTGGTTCTCCAACGTCGGTGGGGCTCCATTCCCACAGGAACGACTGACCTGGATAATTCCTATCCTGCGTGGCTGCTATCCTAGGCTCCGCATGGACTGTTGGAAATATGCCCTAGAGGCAATAATAAATTGGTTATTATTATATTTCCTTGTTCATGATAATCGTTTATTATCCATGCTATAATTGTATTGATTGGAAACTCAAATACATGTGTGGGTACATAGACAACACTGTGTCCCTAGTAAGCCTCTAGTTAACTAGCTCGTTGATCAAAAGATGGTGAAGGTTTCCTAGCCATGGACATGAGATGTCATTTGATAACGGGATCACATCATTAGGAGAATGATGTGATGGACAAGACCCAAACTACGAACATAGCATATGATCATGTCAGTTTATTGCTATTGTTTTCTGCATGTCAAGTATCTGTTCCTATGACCATGAGATCATGCAACTCACTGACACCGGAGGAATACCTTGTGTGTATCAAACGTCACAACGTAACTGGGTGACTATAAAGGTACTCTATAGGTATCTCCGAGGGTGTCTGTTGGGTTGGCATGGATCAAGACTGGGATTTGTTACTCCGTGTGATGGAGAGGTATCTCAGGGCCCACTCGGTAATACAACATCACAATGAGCCTTGCAAGCAAAGTGACTAAAGAGTTAGCCACAGGATCTTGTATTACGGAACGAGTAAAGAGACTTGCCGGTAACGAGATTGAACTAGGTATAGAGATACCGACGATCGAATCTCGGGCAAGTAACATACCGAAGAACAAAGGGAACAGTATACGTGATTAACTGAATCCTTGACATAGAGGTTAAACCGATGAAGATCTTCGTAGAATATGTAGGAACCAATATGGGCATCCAGGTCCCGCTATTGGTTATTGGCCGTAGAGGTGTCTCGGTCATGTCTACATAGTTCTCGAACCCGCAGGGTCTACACACTTAACGTTTGGTGACGATTAGTATAGTTGAGTTATTGTGTTGGTGACCGAAGGTTGTTCGGAGTCCCGGATGAGATCCCGGACATGACGAGGATCTCCGGAATAGTCCGGAGGTAAAGTTTGATATATGTGATAATAGTGTTTTGATCTCCGGAATTCACCGGAAGGGGTTCCGGATGTTTACCGAAGTGTTCGGGTGCAGCAACACTTTATATGGGCCAAAGGGGTAAAGCCCACGAGGTGTTGGAAAGTGCAAAAGGAAGTTTTGCTCCTGCCTTTAAGCGGTACTACCGCTTGTAAGGCAGTACTACCGCGTAAGCGGTACTACCGCTTGTGTGAAGCGGTACTACCGCTCCTGAGCGGTACTACCGCTTGTACGCGGTACTGCTGGAATCCGAGTGGGACTCTTTCCGTGCGGGCCAAACCGACCTTGTGCGGGCAAAACCGACCTTGTGGAGGCTTTCTCTCCAAGTTTAGACCCCAGGGCTCAACATATAAATAGAGGGGCAGGGCTAGCACATGGGACACATCAAGATTTCCCAAGCCGTGTGCCGGCAACCCTAACCCTCTAGTTCCTCCCGTCACAATCTCCATAGTGCTTGGCGAAGCCCTGCAGAGATTGTTCCTCACCACCATCACCATGCCGTCGTGCTGCCGGAACTCATCCACTACTTCACCATCGCTCGCTGGATCGAGGAGGTGAAGGCGTCATCAAGCCGTACGTGTGTTGAACGCGGAGGTGCCGTCCGTTCGGCGCTAGATCGTGTTTTGATCGAGGGACGACTTGCGATTTGGATCGCGAAGACGTTCGACTACATCAACCGCGTTTCTTAACGCTTCCTCTTAGCGATCTACAAGGGTATGTAGATTCACTCTCCCTCTCGTAGATGCTCATCACCATGGATAGATCTTGCGTGTGCGTAGGAATTATTTTGTTTCCCATGCGACGTTCCCCAACAGTGGTATCAGAGCTAGGTCTATGCGTAGATGAGATCTCGAGTAGAACACAAAAGGGTTTTATGGGCGTTGATATTCAGATTGCTTCCTCCCTTGGTCTTTTCTTGTTTTGGCGGTATTGTGGGATGAAGCGGCTCGAACCAACATTACTCGTACGCTTACGAGAGACCGGTTCCTTCAACTGACATGTAACTTCGTTGCATAAAGATGGCTAGCGGGTGTCTGTTTCTGCCACTTTAGTCGGATCGGATTTGACAAAGGCGGTCCTTGAGAAGGTTGAAAAGCAATTTTATATCACCGTTGTGGTTTTTGTGTAGGTAAGAATCGTTCTTGCTAGATACCCGTAGCAGCCACGTAAAACTTGCAACAACAATTAGAGGACGTCTAACTTGTTTTTGCAGGATATGTTGTGATGTGATATGGCCAATTACATGATGAGATATATGTGATGTATGAGATGATCATGTGTTGTATAGAATATCATGACTTGCATGTCGATGAGTACGGCAACTGGCAGGAGCCATAGAGTTGTCTTTAATTATTTTTGCCGTTTTGCTTTAGTTTATCGCTATGAGTTAGCAATAGTCGTGGAAGCAACAGTCGGCGCGACAACCTCATGGCGACACGTTGATGGAGATCATGGTGTCATGCCGGTGACGATGGAGATCATGCCGGTGCTTTGGAGATGGAGATCAAAAGCACAAGTTCATGGCCATATCATGTCACTTATGATTTGCATGTGATGTTAATCCTTTTATGCATCTTATTTTGCTTAGGACGACGGTAGCATTATAAGGTCATCCCTCACTTAAATTTCAAGATAAAATTGTGTTCTCCCCGAGTGTGCACCGTTGCGAAAGTTCGTCGTTTTGAGACACCACGTGATGATCGGGTGTGATAGACTCTACGTTTGCATACAACAGGTGCAAGCCAGTGTTGCACGTGCGGAACCCTCGGGTTAAACTTGACGAGCCTAGCATGTACAGACATGGCCTCGGAACACAAGAGACCGAAAGGTCGAACATGAGTCATATAGTAGATATGATCAACATGAAGATGTTCACCATTGAAACCACCTCAATTCACGTGATGATCGGACTTGAGTTGGTGGATTTGGATCATGTGACACTCGGATGACCGGAGGGATGTCAATTTGAGTGGGAGTTTTTTTTAAGTAATATGATTAACTAAACTCATTATCTAGAACAATAGTCTAAGTTGTCTTTGCTATATTTATGTTGTAGATCATGACTCGCGCAGTAGCACCCCTGAATTTTAATGCGTTCCTAGAGAAAGCTAAGTTGAAAGATGATGGAAGTAACTTTGTGAACTGGGCCCATAATCTAAGGATTATCCTTACGGCTTCCCAGAAGGCTTATGTCCTTGATGCACCGCTTGGTGATCCACCCGCTCCAGTTGAGTCTCTAGACGTTGTGAATGCCTGGCAGGCTCGCTCTGATGATTACTCAATAGTTTAATGTGCAATTTTGTATGGCTTAGAACCAGGACTTCAAAGACGTTTTGAACGTCATGGAGCATATGAGATGTTCCAGGAGTTGAGGTTTATCTTTCAGAAGAATGCCCGGATCGAGAGGTATGAGACCTCCGATAAGTTCTATGCTTGCAAGATGCAGGAGAACGGGTCTGTTAGTGATCACATACTCAGAATGTCTGGGTACTCCACCCGTTTGGCTGAATTGGGGATGCCCCTTCCGCCAGAGGCTATCACTGACAGAGTTCTTCAATCATTGCCACCTAGCTACAAGAGCTTCGTGTTGAACTATAATATGCACAGGATGAACAAGTCAGTCGCCGAGCTGTTTGCGATGCTGAAAGTCGCTGAGTCTGAAATTCAGAAGGAGCATCAAGTGTTGATGGTCAATAAAACCACTAGTTTCAAGAAAAATTGCAAGGGTAAGAAGGGTAACTCCAAGAAGAGTGGCAAAGTAGTTGCTCCTCCCGTGAAGAAACCCAAGGCTGGACCCAAACCAGAAACTGTGTGCTTTCATTGCAAGGGAACTGGACACTGGAAGCGGAACTGCCCCAAGTATTTGGCTGACAAGAAGGCGGCCAACAACAAACAAGGTATATATGATATACATGTTATTGATGCGTACCTTACCAACTCTCGTTGTAGTGCCTGGGTATTTGATACCGGTGCAGTTGCTCACATTTGCAACTCTAAACAGGAACTGCGGAATAGACGGAGGCTGGCAAAGGATGAAGTGACGATGCGCGTGGGAAATGGTTCCAAGGTTGATGTGATCGCCGTCGGCACGCTCGCTCTTCAATTACCATCGGGATTAGTGATGAACCTGAATAATTGTTATTTAGTGCCTGCGTTAAGCATAAACATTATATCTGGATCTTGTTTATTACGAGACGGTTACTCATTTAAATCAGAGAATAATGGTTGTTCTATTTATATGAGTAATATCTTTTATGGTCATGCACCCGAAGTGAGGGGTTTATTCTTATTGAATCTCGATAGTAATGATACACATGTTCATAACATTGATGCCAAAAGATGTAGAATTGATAATGATAATACCACTTTCTTGTGGCACTGCTGTTTAGGTCATATTGGCGTAAAACGCATGAGGAAGCTCCATGCTGATGGACTTTTGGAGTCACTTGATTTTGAATCACTTAACACATGCGAGCCATGCCTCATGGGCAAGATGACTAAAACGCCGTTCTCTGGAACAATGGAACGGGCAAGTGACTTGTTGGAAATCATACATACTGATGTGTGCGGTCCGATGAGTATTGAGGCGCGCGGTGGTTATCGTTACTTTCTCACCTTCACTGATGACTTAAGTAGATATGGGTATATTTACTTAATGAAACACAAGTCTGAAACGTTTGAAAAGTTCAAACAATTTCAGAGTGAAGTTGAGAATCATCGTAACAAGAAGATTAAATTCCTACGATCTGATCGAGGAGGAGAATATCTGAGTTATGAGTTTGGCAGTCACTTAAGACAATGTGGAATTGTTTCACAACTGACACCGCCTGGAACACCATAGCGTAATGGTGTGTCCGAACATCGTAATCGAACCTTATTGGATATGGTGCGATCTATGATGTCTCCTGCCGATTTGCCACTATCGTTTTGGGGTTATGCATTAGAGACAGCTGCATTCACTTTAAATAGGGCACCATCGAAATCCGTTGAGACGATGCCATATGAACTTTGGTTTGGCAAGAAGCCAAAGTTGTCGTTTCTTAAAGTTTGGGGATGTGATGCTTATGTCAAAAAGCTTCAGCCTGAAAAGCTGGAACCCAAAGCGGAGAAATGCGTCTTCATAGGATACCCAAAAGAGATAGTTGGGTATATCTTCTACCTCAGATCCGAAGGCAAAGTGTTTGTCGCTAAAAACGGAACATTTCTTGAGAAAGAGTTTCTCTCGAAAGAATTGAGTGGGAGGAAGATAGAACTTGATGAGGTTGTTGAACCTTTACTTCAACATCAGAGTAGCGCAGCGCAGAAAGATGTTTCTGCAGAGCCTACATCAGCTGAAGAGGAAGTTGATGATGATCATAAAGCTTCGGATCAAGTTCCTATCGAACCACGTAGGTCGACAAGGACACGTACTGCTCCTGAGTGGTACGGCAACCCTGTCTTAGAGGTCATGTTGTTGGACAACGATGAACCTACGAGCTATGGAGAAGCGATGATGGGCCCGGATTCCAAGAAGTGGTTAAAGGCCATGAAATCCGAGATGGGATCCATGTATGAAAACAAAGTGTGGACTTTGGAAGTATTACCTGAAGGGCGTAAGGCCATTCAGAATAAATGGATCTTTAAGAGGAAGACGGACGCGGACGGTAATGTCACCGTCTATAAAGCTCGACTTGTGGCAAAGGGTTTTTCACAAGTTCAAGGAGTTGACTACGATGAGACCTTCTCACCCGTAGCGATGCTTAAGTCCATCAGAATCATGTTAGCAATAGCTGCCTTTTTCGATTATGAAATTTGGCAGATGGATGTCAAAACAGCGTTCCTTAACGGTTTCCTTAAGGAAGAGTTGTATATGATGCAACCAGAAGGTTTTGTCGATCCAGAGAATGCTGACAAAGTTTGCAAACTCCAGCGATCCATTTATGGACTGGTGCAAGTATCTCGGAGTTGGAATCTTTGCTTTGATGAGGTGATCAAAGCGTTCGAGTTTATACAAGTTTACAGAGAAGCTTGTATTTACAAGAAAGTGAGTGGGAGCTCTATAGCGTTTCTAATATTATATGTGGATGACATATTACTGATTGGAAACAATATAGAAATGTTGGAAAGCATGAAGGAATATTTGAACAAGAGTTTTTCAATGAAGGACCTAGGAGAAGCCGCTTTCATATTAGGCATCAAGATCTATAGAGATAGATCAAGACGTTTAATAGGACTTTCACAAAGCACATACCTTGATAAGATTTTGAAGAAGTTCAAAATGGATCAGTCCAAGAAGGGGTTCTTGCCTGTTTTGCAAGGTGTGAAGTTGAGTAAGACTCAATGCCCAGTGACTGCAGAAGATAGAGAAAAGATGAGTGTCATCCCCTATGCTTCAGCCATAGGCTCTATCATGTATGCAATGCTGTGCACAAGACCCGATGTTAGCCTTGCCATAAGTATGGTCGGAAGGTTTCAAAGTGATCGAGGAATAGAACACTGGACGGCGGTCAAGAATATCCTGAAGTACCTGAAAAGGACTAAGGACATGTTTCTCGTTTATGGAGGTGATCAAGAGCTCGTCGTAAAGGGTTACGTCGATGCAAGCTTTGACACTGATCCGGATGACTCTAAGTCGCAAACCGGATACATATTTATTCTTAATTGGGGTGCGGTTAGCTGGTGCAGTTCCAAGCAAAGTGTGGTAGCTGATTCTACATGCGAAGCGGAGTACATCGCTGCCTCGGAGGCGGCGAGGGAAGGTGTCTGGATGAAGGAGTTCATGACAGATCTTGGAGTAGTGCCTAGTGCGCTTAACCCAATGACTCTGTTTTGTGATAATACTGGTGCCATTGCTCTAGCCAAGGAACCAAGATTTCACAAGAGGACCAGACACATAAAGCGACGTTTCAATTCCATCCGCGATTACATCAAGGAGGACGACATAAATATTTGCAAAGTACACACGGATCTGAATGTCGCAGATCCGATGACTAAACCTCTTCCAAGGGCTAAACATGAACAACACCAGAACTGCATGGGTGTTCGATTCATTACAATGTAAATCACATAGTGATGTGAACTAGATTATTGACTCTAGTGCAAGTGGGAGACTGTTGGAAATATGCCCTAGAGGCAATAATAAATTGGTTATTATTATATTTCCTTGTTCATGATAATCGTTTATTATCCATGCTATAATTGTATTGATTGGAAACTCAAATACATGTGTGGGTACATAGACAACACTGTGTCCCTAGTAAGCCTCTAGTTAACTAGCTCGTTGATCAAAAGATGGTGAAGGTTTCCTAGCCATGGACATGAGATGTCATTTGATAACGGGATCACATCATTAGGAGAATGATGTGATGGACAAGACCCAAACTACGAACATAGCATATGATCGTGTCAGTTTATTGCTATTGTTTTCTGCATGTCAAGTATCTGTTCCTATGACCATGAGATCATGCAACTCACTGACACCGGAGGAATACCTTGTGTGTATCAAACGTCACAACGTAACTGGGTGACTATAAAGGTACTCTATAGGTATCTCCGAGGGTGTCTGTTGGGTTGGCATGGATCAAGACTGGGATTTGTTACTCCGTGTGATGGAGAGGTATCTCAGGGCCCACTCGGTAATACAACATCACAATGAGCCTTGCAAGCAAAGTGACTAAAGAGTTAGCCACAGGATCTTGTATTATGGAACGAGTAAAGAGACTTGCCGGTAACGAGATTGAACTAGGTATAGAGATACCGACGATCGAATCTCGGGCAAGTAACATACCGAAGAACAAAGGGAACAGTATACGTGATTAACTGAATCCTTGACATAGAGGTTAAACCGATGAAGATCTTCGTAGAATATGTAGGAACCAATATGGGCATCCAGGTCCCGCTATTGGTTATTGGCCGTAGAGGTGTCTCGGTCATGTCTACATAGTTCTCGAACCCGCAGGGTCTACACACTTAACGTTTGGTGACGATTAGTATAGTTGAGTTATTGTGTTAGTGACCGAAGGTTGTTCGGAGTCCCGGATGAGATCCCAGACATGACAAGGATCTCCGGAATAGTCCGGAGGTAAAGTTTGATATATGTGATAATAGTGTTTTGATCTCCGGAAGGGTTCCGGAATTCACCGGAAGGGGTTCCGGATGTTTACCGAAGTGTTCGGGTGCAGCAACACTTTATATGGGACAAAGGGGTAAAGCGCACGAGGTGTTGGAAAGTGCAAAAGGAAGTTTTGCTGCTGCCTTTAAGCGGTACTACCGCTTGTAAGGTAGTACTACCGCGTAAGCGGTACTACCGCTTGTGTGAAGCGGTACTACCGCTTGTACGCGGTACTGCTGGAATCCGAGTGGGACTCTTTCCGTGCGGGCCAAACCGACCTTGTGCGGGCAAAACCGACCTTGTGGAGGCTTTCTCTCCAAGTTTAGACCCCAGGGCTCAACATATAAATAGAGGGGCAGGGCTAGCACACGGGACACATCAAGATTTCCCAAGCCGTGTGCCGGCAACCCTAAACCTCTAGTTCCTCCCGTCACAATCTCCATAGTGCTTGGCGAAGCCCTGCAGAGATTGTTCCTCACCACCATCACCACGCCGCCGTGCTACCGGAACTCATCCACTACTTCACCATCGCTCGCTGGATCGAGGAGGTGAAGGCGTCATCAAGCCGTACGTGTGTTGAACGCGGAGGTGCCATCCGTTTGGATCGAGGGACGACTTGCGATTTGGATCGCGAAGACGTTCGACTACATCAACCGCGTTTCTTAACGCTTCCGCTTAGCGATCTACAAGGGTATGTAGATTCACTCTCCCTCTCATAGATGCTCATCACCATGGATAGATCTTGCATGTGCGTAGGAAATTTTTTGTTTCCCATGCGACGTTCCCCAACATGGACATCGTTGTGGTACTCCTTGTTGAAATCCTGACCTGGCCAATTAAATAGCCAGGGACAAGCCTATGAGTACATTGGAATGTACTCGCAAACATAATGAACAAAAGATATACCGAATGCATATGATCATGATGGATTAAATTATATGCATATGCTGACCGAAATTTAATCATGGCATGATAAATATTAGCATGTGCAGAAGTATGAGTGAATAAAACTTTAGTGACAAACAAAGAAAGTTAATGCAGAATCGGGCGAGACAGGACCGCCCGAGAATCCATAAGAAAATATAAAAGTGGAAAATCAGGCGAGACAGGACTTCCCGAGAATCCGAAAGAAAATATAAAAGTGGAGAATCAGGCGAGACAGAACCGCCGAAGAATCCAAAAGAAATGCCAAACGGGTGTCTAAAAGCGACGCCTCGAGAGGTCTTGAAAAGAAATGCAAAACGGGTGTCTAAAAGCGACGCCTCGAGAGGTCTTGAAAAGAAATGCCAAACGGGTGTCTAAAAGCGACGCCTCAAGAGGTCTTGAAAAGAAATGCCAAACGGGTGTCTGAAAGCGACGCCTCAAGAGGTCTTGAAAAGAAATGCCAAACGGGTGTCTGAAAGCGACGCCACGAGAGGTCTTGAAAATAAATGAGTATCCCGGGTAGTCTAGCTAGCCCATGAGATACTCAGAAAATAAAATAAAATGAGTGTCTCGGGTAGTCCAGCCATCCCAACAGACACTCAGAAAATAAAATAAAATGACAGGGTCAGTCCACAATAATATTCATATCATCAATAAAATTTATGATAACATCAGTAGTGGCAATAATTATCCAGCAAAATAAATCATGCTCAATTTTTAATTATTTCCTTCGGAGACCGGCACTAAGACCGACACTTGACCAACCCAGACTGTAGTCATTAACTGCGGACATGGCTATTCGAATAGATATAACTCTGCAGAGGGTGTACTCTTTACCCATAGGTAAAGGATTTCTTTAGCCAGCACCGAGACGCTGACTAATTCCTATTACGGCCTTTGGGTTGAAAACACACCTGACCAGCACACACCAGATTAACTTTCCTGATGACAGGAATCACCCAAGGCATCGTTCAAGATAAACTCTAAGACGGGGAGACTACAATCTCGAATAGCATGGGATCGCAATCTCATATATAACGTGCACAAAGATCAGCGGCACTACCCGTCTCGGCCCAACCGAATACACCCATGCCCCCTGACCAAGTGACATGCCTACCAGTGATCATGGTATCTTTCACTATGCCCTCTCTGTATGGTGTCTGCGGGAAAGGGGTTAACAACTTACTGAACCATACCCTACCTACGGCAGGGACATGTGGTAGCACAGATCAAGTTTGGGGGTTACCGGAACAAGACTCGATCTACGGTCGACTCGGGAGGCTTATGTATTTCCTGCAGTGGTTAGCACAATAAAGTGTTCTTTCAACAGTAACACCAAAACAGGGCCACAGCCCTTGCATGTCCCAACATGCATAATCAACAAGGCATGATCATGCTCTGACGTGATCACCCTTTTGCCGGTAATGGTATTTCTCTTATACCTGCTCCTCCAAGTTAGTCATGACAAACACACGTTGCACGGTACGAGGAAACATGCCAACACTACATGCATGCAAATTTTATTTGAATTCAACATATGCATGATTCAATTATTCTTGCAAACATTTAACCATGCAATCACCATATCAAGTGCTCAAGATGCTTGCCTTGAGCATGCATAAGTGTTGGGTGCACTCCAAAACTTTGAAAATTTTATCTTCCCTCCATTTCCTATTTTCAAAAATATTGCAATTACCACATAAAGCCAAAGCAGTGCTAAAAAGTTGTTTGGAAAATTTTGAAATAAATACTAAAATAAACTAGAGGAAAAATGAGGAATTTCAGAAAAAGAATCAATTTATTTGGAGTTCATATGATTTACTTAGAGAATTTCTAAATTGAAATAAATAAGGAAAGGGACTATTTAATATGTCCAACAGAAACAAGGCTTAGGGAAAATGTTCACCCTATCTGGATTAATAGAACATGATTTTATGAGTATGTAGAAATTTAAATCATCAAATTTGGTTTAGAAATGAATTCTGTAGAATTATTTGAGATATGCTGGAAAAGAAAAAAGAAAGGAGCAGAGCTGCGCCCTGAGCGCTGTTTAGCTTCCTGTCGCCACTGGGCCTGGCCCAGCCGCTCGGTCGCGCGGAAAATCGGCCGACGTTGAAGGCGTACTCCAGAGAATACGCGTTCCCCGCACGAAGACAGATTCGGGGAAAGCCGTCTCCACTTAAACGACGGGGCCCGCGGCTTGAGTGGTTGACGGGCGGGTCCCACTTGTCGGGTTTGACCGAGGTCAACCTGGCCTTCTCCCTCCTTCGGCCGTGGCCTCCGGCGAACCTCGCCGGTGAACGGAGGCACTTCTTGGGAGGCTGAGCACATGGGCGTGCTCAGCAGGGCCGGGCGGTCCTCCTGAGGTAGGGCACGGCCGGCGGAAAGCCCTACCTCGCCGGCGGCGAGGTCTCCCGTAGCACGGCGGCAGAGCCGAATTGGGGCTTTCGCCCATGGCTGTTCTTGCGCCAAATTGAAGAGAGGATCGGGTCCGTGAGGTTGAGAGGGAGTTAGTGGTGGGGGAACTAGAGGGAAAGGAGCTATGGTTTCGTCGGAATCAACACGACAGTGGCGGCGGCCGTGGTTGTCGGGAGTGAAGAAGACGGCCATCTCCGGCCAGCTTGCTGCTCTAGGATGCTCACAGAGGGGGTAGGGAATGATGCGTGCTGTGAGGTGTGCTCGGGAGGTCTTCTTATAGCTGGAAGAGGTCGGTTCCGTGGCTTCCCGAAGAAGACACGACGGCGGCGGCCATTGATGGCGCCGTTTGGGTGGTTGGGGGTGGTCGCGATGGTCAGCGAGGCCGGTGAGGTGGTCTGCGTGCTGTGGATGAACTTGGGTGGTTGGCAATCAATGCGAGGTGGCTCGGCAGAGACGTGGCGGGACAAGACTCGTCGGGCGGCGATTTGGACGGCGGTGGCCGGCACTAGCGGCCAGGGAAGGGTGTCGGCGAGCGTTGGGGAGGACCAGATGATCCAGCGAAGGGCTAGGGCGACCAGGAGAGGCATTAGAGGGACAACAACATCTCAATGCCATGGTTGCAGTTCGTGCACTCTGCTCACGCGCTGGGCATGCACATGAG
The DNA here is from genome assembly GCA_039707655.1 of Elymus sibiricus. Lineage (NCBI taxonomy): Eukaryota > Viridiplantae > Streptophyta > Magnoliopsida > Poales > Poaceae > Elymus > Elymus sibiricus. Next base: position 206,646,196 of record CM077668.1, read on the forward strand.
CTGCTCGACCAAATGCCAGGGTGGGCCACAGTGATTTAATCAAGCTAATTTTTGGTAGGGTGATGCTCTTCGAGGTTCTAGAAATGATGGACATGATGGTTTGGCCAGATGATCAAGTGTTCAGTGCAGTTCAGAGAGAGGCAAGATTTCTGTCATGCACACAGTGTGCTTGATGAAATGCTAAGGCTAGCTAGGTAACTTTGTTGGATGTGAAAATTGGCAGATTGGTGTCTCCCTAGATGATAGTGAGGATGGTGGAGTTGGTTTGGTACGAAGAGAAACTTGTCAGTGCAAGTTTTGTTAGAATTTAGTTCTGGACAGAATATTGGAAGATTTATTTGGTGGGCTAAAAGGAGGTAATTGGAGCTGATCTTTTGGACTTAAGGGTTTGGTTGGAAGGACTATAATGTGGAATAATTTCAGAATTTTTGGAGGAAGGAAAATTGAGGTTGTAGTTAAAACTCAAGAATTGAACAGAATTGAGAAGAGGATGTTTCACTCAAAATTTTCAAAAGAACATGCTGGGTTTTTGCACAAAAGTGATCTATAGGCATCACATGACTCCTGATAATTTTTGTGGAATTTTTAAAGAATTATTTAAAATAGTTGTAGTGCAACAGAAGCATTTCAGTTCTTAAAAATGCTATTAAAATGATTTTCTTGGGCAAAATTTTATTATGAAAATAATAACTAGTGTTATTTAAAATATAAATGAGATGATTTAAGAAAACTACCAAAGCCCATAATATTTTACAAAAATTTCTATATGGAGGGAAGAATTTTGGAAAATTGAATAGAAAAGATTCTGAAATTAATAAAAGACCTAGTATAATTAAAAAAATTTATTTCTGGTCAAATTTTAATTAATAAAAATATGGTTAAATTTTTGGGGTGTTACAGAGTATTACCCTATTTATGTCAGGAATGTCGTGAGAAATTGCACAACCTTTTATGGACTCTTGATACAGTGATACTTCTTGATACGTCTCCAACGTATCTATAATTTTTTATTGTTCCATGCTATTATAGTATCAATCTTGGATGTTTAATATGCAATTATATGCCATTATATATCATTTTTTGGGACTAACCTACTAACCCAGTGCCCAGTGCTAGTTGCTATTTTTTTGCTTGTTTTTGCCTTTTCAGAAAATCATTATCAAAATGTGTCCAAACGAGAAAAAAACTTTGGATTAATTTTTTCTGGACCAGAAGAGACCCAAGAAGCTTCGGGAGAAGACCAGAAGAGTCACGAGGAGGCGACAAGCCTGGAGGGCGCGCCCAGGGGGTAGGCGTGCCCCCCAGGCTTGTGGGCCCCTCGTGGCACCTCTTGACCTAATTCCTTCGCTATAAATTCACAAATATTTCCAAACCAATAGAGAGACAGGAGAGAAAACCATTCTGCCGCCGCAAGCCTCTGTTCTTCCACGATCCCATCTGGAGGCCTTTTCCGGCACTCTGCCGGAGGGGGAATCGATCACGATGGGCTTCTTCATCAACCTTGCTGCCCTTCCGATGATGTGTGAGTAGTTTACCATAGACCTACGGGTCCATAGCTAGTATCTAGATGGCCTCTTTTCTCGCTTTGATCTTCAATACCATGTTCTCCTCGATGTTCTTGGAGTTCTATCCGATGTAATCTTCTTTTGCGGTGTGTTTGTTGGGATCCGATGAATTTTGAGTTTACGATCAGACTATTCATGAGAAATATTTGAGTCTTCTCTGAACTCTTTTATGCATGATTATTATAGCTTTGTATTTCTCTCCGATCTATTGATTTGGTTTGGCCTACTAGATTGATTTATCTTGCAATGGGAGAGGTTCTTTGTGATGTGTTCAATCTTGCGGTGCTCAATCCCAGTGACAGAAGGGGACATGACACGTATTTGTATTGTTGCCATTAAGGATAAAAAGATGGGGTTTAATCATATTGCTTGAGTTTACTTTGTCTACATCATGTCATCTTGCTTAAGGTGTTACTCTGTTTCATACTTAATACCCTAGATGAATGCTGGATGGCGGTCTATGGGTGGAGTAATAGTAGTAGATACAGGCAGGAGTCGGTCTACTTGTCTCGGATGTGATGCCTATATACATGATCATTGCCATGAATCCTTCATAATTATTTGCTTTTCTATCAATTGCCCAACAGTAATTTGTTGCCCTCTAGTGAAAACTATGGCCCCCGGTCTACTTTATCATATATTAAAAATCCAAAAATACCTTGCTGCAATTTATTTACTTTTATTTTAGTTAGTATTTTAGTTTATCTATTTATCTCTATAAGATTTAATCCTTGCAAATAACTGCTAAGAGGATTGACAACCCTCTTATTTGCATTGGGTGCAAGTGTTTGCTCTTGTGTGTGTAGGTGCGCTTAATGGAATTTTGCTTGGTTCTCCTACTGGATTGATAACCTTGGTTCTTAACTGAGGGAAATACTTATCTCTACTGTACTGCATCATCCTCTCCTCTTCGGGGAAATACCAACGCAGACTACAAGTAGCAGGAAGAATTTCTGGCACCGTTGCTGGGGAGACATCATCAAAATTACCAAGTACCTTTGCACAAACTGTCATCCACTTGCATTTATTTTATTTGCCTTTTATTTGGATTTGCCTCTAGTTTTCATCTCCCCCACTTCTAATTTTTTTTACAAAAACATAAAAATATTTTTATTTGCTAGTTTGCTAGTTTGCTTGCTTCGTCGCGATGTCTCAAGAAAATACAAAATTGTGTGACTTTTCCAATACTAATAATAATGATTTTATTAGTACTCCTATTGCTCCTCCCACCACTAGTGTGGAGTCGTGTGACATTAATGCTGCCTTGCTTAATTAATCTTGTTCTGAAAGAACAATTTTCTGGTAGTCCTAATGAAGATGTTGCATCCCATCTAAATACTTTTGTTGAGCTTTGTGATATGCAAAATAAGAAAGATGTGGATAATGATATTGTTAAGTTAAAATTATTTCCGTTCTCACTACGAGACGTGCTAAAACTTGGTTTTCATCCTTGCCTAGAAATAGTATTGATTCCTAGGATAAGTGTAAGGATGCTTTTATTACCAAGTATTTTCCTCCTGCTAAGATTATTTCTTTAAGAAATCAAAGTATGAATTTTAAGCAACTTGAGCATGAACATGTTGCACCATCTTGGGAGATAATGAAATTAATGATAAGAAATTGCCCAACTCATGGCTTGAATTTATAGATGATCATACAAAAAAATTATGCGGGACTAAACTTTGTCTCTAGAAATTTGCTAGACTCTGCCACAGGTGGTACTTTTATGGAAATTACATTGGGAGAAGCTACAAAACTTCTTCATAATATCATGACAAATTATTCTCATTGGCACACTGAACGAACTCCAACTGGTAAGAAGGTAAATTCTGTTGAAGAAATTAATACTTTGAGTGATAAGATGGATGCTCTATTGAAATTGGTTGCTAGTAAAAATGCTCATATTGATCCTAATGATGTGCCATTTTCTACTTTGATTGAGCAAAATGATGATGCTATTGATGTGAATTTTGTCTCTAGAAATAATTTCAGCAACAATGCTTATAGGGGTAATTTCAATCCTAGACCATTTCTTGGAAATTCCTCTAATAATTATGGCAATCCTTATGGTAATTCTTATAATAATAATAATAGGATGCCCTCTGATCTTTAAAGTAATATTAAAGAATTTATTAGTTCGCAAAAGAATTTCAATACTATGATAGATGAAAAATTGAATAGAGTTGATGAATTGGCTAGGAACATGGATATATAGAATTGCTCATGATGTGGAAAATCTCACAACTAAAATTTTGCCACCCAAGCATGATATAAATGAGTCTATTAAAGCTATCTATGTCTCCATTAATGAAAGTAAAGAAAGGACCGCTAGGTTGAGAGCTAAGCGAGAATTTCTAGAAAAAGCGATTCCACCCGGTTTCTATCGTAGTAATGATGAAGATATTAAGATGATTGGTGTCACTCCTATTGAATAATTATTTAGTAACATAAAACTTGATGAAAAAGGGACTGAAGAAGAGTCAACTTTAGATAGAAGGAGTCCCAATTGCTTGGAGGGTGATAATCTTGATGATAAAAATGTAAAAAGTGGGTTTGGAGAGGTCAAAACTTTAAATAGTAATGCACCCACTACTTTGGATTACAAGGACTTTAATTATGATAGTTGTTCTTTAATTGAATGTATTTCCTTGTTGTAATCATGATTAATTCACCAAATGCATATGAACAAAATAAAGCTTTAACTAAACATATTGTAGAAGCCATGATGAAAGCACATGAAGAAAAGCTTGAGTTAGAAGTTTCAATTCCTAGAAAATTACAAGATGAATGGGAACCTACTATTATGAATGCAATGCTCTTTGTGATCTTGGTGCTTGCGTTTCCACTATACCAAAGTCTTTGTGTGATGCGCTAGGTCTCACCGACATGAATCCTTGTTCCCTTAATTTACATCTTGCGGATTCCACTATTAAAAAGCCATTGGGTAGAATAAATGATGTGCTTATTCTTGCAAATAGAAATTATGTGCCCGTGGACTTTATTGTTCTTGATATTGAATGCAATCCTTCTTGCCCTATAATACTTGGTAGGCCGTTCCTAAGAACAATTGGTGCTATTATTGATATGAAAGAAGGTAATATAAGATTTCAATTTCCATTAAAGAAAGGGATGGAACATTTCCCTAGAAATAGAATTAAAGCACCTTATGAATCTATTATGAGAGCCACTTATGGAATTAACTTGATGGATGACAACACTTGAAACTATGCATTATGCCTAGCTAGGGGCATAAAACTGCGCTTGTTTGGAGGCAACCCAATGAATAAAATAAATTTTTGCTTTTACCTTCTGTTTTTGAGTGTTTACACAATTATAGCCTATGTTATGACTATATTTTTATGTTTTAATTAGTGTTTGTGCCAAGTAATGCCTTTGGGATGATTTGGAAGATAGTATGATAGATGCTGTTGGAAAACAGAAACTTTTGCGTCCAGTGCTGGAATTTTGTTTTTTCTCTGGTGTGTCAGAACCTTCTGAATTTGTTACACAGTATTGATATATGAGTTTCCCATGTTGTCCTAATTTTTAAGAATGTTTGGAGTTACAGAAGTATGATGATAATTCAGATCTTTACAGACTGTTCCGTTTTAGACAGATTCTGTTTTTGTTGCATATTTGCATATTTTGATGAATCTATGGATCGTATCGGGGGGTATGAATCATGGAGAAGTTGGAGTACAGTAGCATTATGCCAATATTAAATATGAATAAATTTACAACAGTACCTAAAGTTTAAGATTTGTTTGTTATACTAACGGATCTCACGAGGTTTCTGTTGAGTTTTGTGTGCTGAAGTTTTCAAGTTTTGGGTGAGACTACGATGGATAAAGGAATAAGGAGCAGCAAGAGCCTAAGATTGGGGATGCCCAAGGTACCCCAAGGTAATATTCAAGGAATACTCAAGTGTCTAAGCTTGGGGATGCCCCGGAAGGCATCCCCTCTTTCGTCTACAATCTATCGGTAACTCACTTGGAGCTATATTTTTATTCATCACATGATATGTGTTTTACTTGGAGCATCTTGTGATATAGTTTTTTTGCTTTTGTTTGCTTTTTAGTTTGTCACAATCATCTTTGCTGAACACACCTTTTTGAGAGGGACACACATTATTCATGATTTGTTAGAATACTCTATGTGCTTCACTTATATCTTTTGAGCTAGGCAGTTGCTCTAGTGCTTCACTTATATCTTTTAGAGCACGGCGGTGGTTATATTTTAAAGAAATAGTTGCACTCTCATGCTTCACTTATATCTTTTTGAGAGTCTAATGAATAGCAATGGTAATATGCATGGGTTATGAATTTGGTCCTGATATGATAGGTATTCAAGAGGGATATAATAAAAACTTTCATGTAGATCACAGAATATGATAAGTTTGATTCCTTGTAATAGTTTTGCGATATTAAGATGGTAATATGTGGGAGGTATTAGTAGATGATTGTGGTTTAGTAAGAATATTGGTGTTAAGGTTTGTGATTCCCGAAGCATGCACGTATGATCTGTCGTTATGCTAAGAAGTTGGAGCATGATTTATTGTTGATTGTCTACCTTATGAGTGGCAGTCGAGGATGAGCGATGGACCTTGCCCTACCAATCTATCCCTCTAGGGGCATGCATAGTAGTACTTTGCTTCGAGGGCTAATAAACTTTCGCAATAAGTATGTGAGTTCTTTATGACTAATGTGAGTCAATGGATTATACGCACTCTCACCCTTCCGCAATTTGCTAGCCTCTTCGGTACCGTGCATTGCCCTTTCTCACATCGAGAGTTGGTGCAAACTTCGCCGGTGCATCCAAACCCCGTGATATGATACGCTCTATCACACATAAGCCTCCTTATATCTTCCTCAAAACAGCCACCATACCTACCTATCATGGCATTTCCATAGCCATTCCGAGATATATTGCCATGCAACTTCCACCATTCCGTTTTTATGACACACATCGTCATTGTCATATTGCTTTACATCATCACATAGCTGACATAGTATTTGTGGCTCAGCCACCGTTCAACATTTTTATACATGTTACGCTAGCATCATTGCACATCCTGGTACACTGCTAGAGGCATTCATATAGAGTCATATTTTTGTTCTAGTATCGAGTTGTAATATTGAGTTGTAAGTAAATAAAAGTGTCATGATCATCATTATTAGAGCATTGTCCCAGTGAGGAAAGGATGATGGAGACCATGATTCCCCCACAAGTCGGGATGAGACTCCGGACAAAAAAAAGAGGCGAAAAAGAGCCATGAAAAAAAAAGAGAAAAAGAGAGAAGGGGCAATGTTATTATCCTTTTTCCACACTAGTGGGAATTTTTTCATTATAGAACTTGGCTTGTATATTCCGATGATGGGCTTCCTCAAATGCCCGAGGTCTTCATGAGCAAGCAAGTTGGATGCACACCCACTTAGTTTTCATGTTGAGCTTTCATACACTTATAGTTCTTAGTGCATCCGTTGCATGGCAATCCCTACTCCTCGCATTGACATCAATTGATGGGCATCTCCATAGCCCGTTGATTAGCCTCGTTGATGTGAGACTATCTTCTTATTTTTGACTTCTCTTATTTATCTCTACCACCACACTCTATTCCACCCATAGTGCTATATCCATGGCTTGCGCTCATGTATTGCGTGGGAGTTGAAAAAGCTGAAGCGCGTTAAAAAGTATGAACCAATTGCTCGGCTTGTCATCGGGGTAGTGCATGATAAATACTTTGTGTTAAGAAGATGGAGCATGACAGGATTATATGATTTTGTAGGGATAACATTCTTTAGCATTTTTATTTTGAAAGACATGATTGTTTATTGGTATGCCTGAGTATTGATGTCTTTATATCAAATTATAGACTATTGCTTTGAATCATTTGGATCTTGGTATTCATATCGTAAGAGAAAGATTACATGATGAAACATGATAGGTAGCATTCCACATCAAAAAATTTGTTTTATCATTTACCTAGTCGAGGAGGAGCAGGAATTAAGCTTGGGGATGCGTGATACGTCTCCAACGTATCTATAATTTTTTATTGTTCCATGCTATTATAGTATCAATCTTGGATGTTTAATATGCAATTATATGTCATTATATCTCATTTTTTGGGACTAACCTACTAACCCAGTGCCCAGTGCCAGTTGTTGTTTTTTTGCATGTTTTTTGCCTTTTCAGAAAATCATTATCAAAAAGTGTCCAAATGAGAAAAAAACTTTCGATTAATTTTTTCGGGACCAGAAGAGACCCAGGAAACTTCGGGAGAAGACCAGAAGAGTCACGAGGAGGCGACAAGCCTGGAGGGCGCGCCCGGGGGGTAGGCGCGCCCCCAGGCTTGTGGGCCCCTTGTGGCACCTCTTGACCTAATTCCTTCACTATAAATTCACAAATATTCCTAAACCAACAGAGAGATAGAAGAGAAAACCTTTTCGCCGCCGCAAGCCTCAGTTCTTTCGCGATCCCATCGGCCTTTTCCGATACTCTGCCGGAGGGGGAATCGATCACGGAGGGCTTCTTCATTAATCTTGCTGCCCTTCCGATGATGTGTGAGTAGTTTACCACATACCTATGGGTCCATAGCTAGTAGCTAGATGGCTTCTTTTCTCTCTTTGATCTTCAATACCATGTTCTCCTCGATGTTCTTGGAGTTCTATCCGATGTAATCTTCTTTTGCGGTGTGTTTGTTGGGATCCGATGAATTGTGAGTTTATGATCAGATTATTCATGAGAAATATTTGAGTCTTCTCTGAACTCTTTTATGCATGATTATTATAGCTTTGTATTTCTCTCCGATCTATCGATTTGGTTTGGCCTACTAGATTGATTTATCTTGCAAAGGGAGAGGTGCTTTGTGATGGGTTCAATCTTATGGTGCTCAATCCTAGTGATAGAAGGGGACATGACACATATTTGTATTGTTGCCATTAAGGATAAAACGATGGGGTTTAACCATATTGCTTGAGTTTACTTTGTCTACATCATGTCATCTTGTTTAAGGCGTTACTCTGTTTCATACTTAATACCCTAAATGCATGCTGGATAGCGGTCGATGGGTGGAGTAATAGTAGTAGATGCAGGCAGGAGTCGGTCTACTTGTCTTGGACGTGATGCCTAGATACATGATCATTGCCATGAATCCGTTATAATTATTTGCTTTTCTATCAATTGCCCAACAGTAATTTGTTTACCCACCGTATGCTATGTGTTCGAAAGAGAAGCCTCTAGTGAAAACTATGGCCCCTGGTCTACTTTATCATATATTAAAAACCCAAAAATACCTTGCTACAATTTATTTACTTTTATTTTAATTAGTATTTTAGTTTATCTATTTATCTCTATAAGATTTAATCCTTGCAAATAACCGCTAAGAGGATTGACAACCCTCTTATTTGCGTTGGGTGCAAGTGTTTGCTCTTGTGTGTGCAGGTGCGCTTAACGGAATTTTGCTTTGTTGTCCTACTGGATTGATAACCTTGGTTCTTAACTGAGGGAAATACTTATCTATAATGTACTGCATCATCCTCTCCTCTTCGGGGAAATACAAACGCAGACTACAAGTAGCACTTCTCACCATCATCATTCATTCCTCGGTCCCCGTGTTATTGTAACCGGAATACCGAGAAGTGAATCATGATGTGTGAAATCAATACTCCTAGCAACCCTGTTGCTTGGTAGTTAATGGACAATAATCCCATTCTTAGCGTGTTGGTTATTGAATCATCATTCTAAGATTGATCGTGCTACCTAGTCCATTTTTCTTGGTGCACCTTCGATCAATGAGTTAGGATTGTGTCAATCCCTCGCTCTTTTGATCATGTCGTCTTGCCCTGAAAAGCAAGATTGTTCTCGAGCTTAATAACATATCAGTGGTTTGTGATTTTCTGAATATCTTCTCGGAAGTATCACCAGGTTTGTCCTCTGGTCGATATGTTGAGTTCGTGATTAAGTTGGTTTTCCTCTAAACCACCCCTTCTCCAAGAATCTGTGTTGGATACCCTGAACTAGTTTGTTAAGCTGAACAACAACTTGGAGAGTTGGAAGATAAAAGCTTTGCCTAACTTAGTTTTTTCCGAAGGAATATCTTTAATTTGTGTGTGTGTGTTGAAGAAAGATGATATCTTCACCGATTGACCTTCGTGGTCAATTGTTGGATCTAATATCTCATCCGAGCTTTGATTTGAGTGTGGGCTATCGTCAAATCAAAATCAGAACCAATGATTTTCCTGATGTTTTCTTACTCGTGGTTGTTTCCTCGAGCATGCACCATTATATCTTTTGGTCTGACCAATGCTATCACCTTGTTCACATCATTGTGGAATTCCATCTATATGGAAACCTAAATGAGTTGTTGTTGAGCCCATCGGCAACATTTTTATCTTCTCCATGATTCATGATGAACATTTAAGCTAGTGTTGGAAACTTGTGTAAGCATTTTCTTCGTGTCCCGTTCATGAAGGATATGTTTGGATGAGAGAAGTGACTTCCTCTAATTCATGTGCATTTGATGCAAGTTGCCGCCGTGAATTCGAGAAAGTTTATTTTGCTTCCTTTGGAATCATCCCAAGTCAGTCATGCATGTGCGAAGTATTCTATGGTTTGACAAATTAGCTACCTCCATTCCATATGTGTTCCCTAGCACACCAAGCCACTGATTGATTTGTTTAAGGAAAACAAGTCTAATTTAAGCGCGCAAGACTTCGATATCCGCAATGATGGTTCCCCATCAGAACTTGATAGTGTTTTGTTGTAAGACTTCTACGTGGTCACGTTCCTCTTAGACATTGTGTTCATGTGTGTCTTGTGAACCAGCTCATGCTTTGGAGCTTGCTTCCATAGTTCATTACCCGAGAATCTCGCAACGTCATCTCGTCGATTTGTGTTGCAAACTTTCTTATTCAAACACGCTGAGTCTGAAGTATCTTGTCACCAACCAGATCTGAATCTCAGGCAGATATGATGGTTGTAATGTTTCCTAAGAATTATAATATTGGTCTTTCCCAAACGGTAAAGTGGATGTTGTGGCCAACACACCTATCCGGAAGAACTATTATTGTAGTATCTTGATTCAGCAATTGGCCACTCCCCATGAGGATTTCGTATGACGTATTCTAGAAGTTGATCCTTATGGATTCTTTGTATTCCCGAAGTCCGACCGTTACTTGATGACCATATCGATGCTACTCTGAAGCATGATCGTGGTATCTAGAACATCAAGGAGAACATCAGAAGTTGAGTGCTAAATGTCTCTCGGTCGATCATCCAGATTTTGTTTCTTTGGTATTGCTAAGGTAAATCTGAGAAAGTGATGTCCTCCTTTGCATCCGCGTCCTCCAACATTATTCATCATGGTAGTACGAGGTGTCACCAAGATCTTTGGCATAGATGTTGGTAAAACCCTGATGAATATGGAAATGCTCAAGTTCTTGAAAGAGTGCTCAGAAACTGGGTTATATACTCGGTATCAATTGGATGTGTCTTCCATTTGCTGAGCTGTTCTATAACCATAGTTCCTTTTCCAAACTAAGTATGCCATTCAGTCGGATTCTTTCAATGATCGTTTGTGAATTTTCCTTAGTCTGGCACGCAGAGTTTCAATGATCCCTACATCAATAGTAATTCTTTTTGCCCGACTTAGGAAATAATTCTACGAATCACCTCCTCTAAGGTGCCCCGTTATGGTATGAAGGGCAATTAACTCCTCGCTACTTTGAAACCATTCACCATCTTACTTAAGCATGGAATTGTTGCCTACCAAATTGAACCTTTATCATCTATTTCTTTCCATTCCTCTCGATGTAGGTTCTGTGTCTCAGCTCAAGAAATGTTATTATGTCTCATCCCATGAGTTGATCGTGAGTTGCTCGATCTTCATGAAGATCGATTCCCATAGAGTTTCTCTTTGTCGTCATCATGTTGGGTGAAGATCTCGAAAGCAAAGACGTCAGGATCAAGATGATGCAATGATTCAACATCCTCAAGAAGTGCAGATTAGGTCATGAAGACCGTGTCACTTCCGTCTCCCCCTTCCTCTTACCCTACGCTTGAATCTCGGGACGAGATTCTTGTTTAGTGGGGGTGACTTGTCACAGCCCTAGAATATTGAGTGTAATTAGTTGCATCCAGAATAACCCATGCATCATGTTTAAACTCAAATGGAAGTTGAAATGGGGATGCTCAAACCCTAGCACCAAATTAATTCAAATAGGTTCAACTTAAAATACTTTCAATGAACCCAAAATGCCCCTCAAAATGTTAATTATTTATGGAAAAAGGTGACAACCCAAACCAGAGATGATGCACATTTTTCCATGGCATTTATGGATTTTGAATTAACTCATAATGTATTTGAATTGGGGTTATAAATTCCTATAAATATATTTGTAACTCCAATAATTCTGAAAATCAATGTGGGGCTTTGGATTAGTCCATAATGCATCCAAATGTATTTTCAAAAGTAACTAAAATGATTTATTGCTAGAACTAAATCAAAACAGAAAAGAAAAATAGAAAATAGAAAATAAAAATAGAAAAGACAGAGAGAGAGAAACTGACCTGGCCCAGCTGGTTCAACTGGTCAGTGCCAGTCATCGTCCTCCTCTTGACAGAAGGACGCGGGCACACACTCGCCGCACGTACGCGCGCGCACCACGCCACCAGCAGCTTACCTGCCTCCTCCCCAGCCAGTGCAACGCCAGGGATAGCTCCCACAGCCATTCGCATCGCGTTCACCTCTCTCCCCTCATTTTCCCTCTCCCCCTCGCCTCTCCACGCCATGGACGAAGCCTCCATGGCCACGCAGCCGCTGTAGGTGCAGCCACCGCCGTTCCCTCGTCGCCTCGCCGTGTCAAGAAGATCCGCCTTGTCGCCCTCTTCCTCCTCGTCGAGCCACGCTACGTGGGACGCATTGCATCACCGCCTTCGACCTTGTCTTCTTCCTCGGACGCCAGAGATCGCCACCGTCGCTCCGTCGCCTCCCCCGAGCCACTGACCTGCTCTTCGACTTCGCAGTGAGCCCCGTCGTCGTTCCTCTCTTCTCCCCATGTCGATTCGTCCTTCTGACTAGCCCCGTCATCACACCTGAGGACTCCTTGCCACCGGCCTTGACGCCATCGTGGCCACAGCTGCCGCCGCTTGTGTCCAAGCACTGGAACGTGCTCAGCACCTCCCCGGAAACCCAACGCCGCCACCCACGCCTCCCGCCGTGCTCCGTAGCCTCGTCCCGCTCGAGCCCATGGCTCCGGCCGCTGCCAAGCTCGCTGCCGCCGTGGCAGCAGGCCACCCCGACTCATCGTGCTTGCCCTAGAAGACGCGCTGCACTCCCAACAACCTGTAGAGCCTGCCCGCGCGTTGTTTGGTCACCGGACAGCGAACCCCGAGCGCCTCCGCCGCTCTGTTTGGTCGCCGGTGGCTAACCGTCGGGGCAGCCGATGTGGCACATCATTAGGCACTAACTACCCCTGCTAATTAAGCCCACAGACGCTAACAAGTAGGCCCAGGCAACTAATTATTTTGGGTTAAGTAAACTAAAATCACTAATTAACACACTTCCTATGACATGCGGGACCCACACGTCAGATTTGACCTGGGTCAGCTCCGTTGACCTGCTGACACAAGGCTAACGCAGTGCTGATGTCATAAAAGATCATCTAGATTTTATAATTCAAGAAATGATTTAATAAATTCTAGAAAATATTTAAAACTTCTAAAAATCATAGAAAATAAACCGTAACTCCAATGAAAATAAATTATATACGAAAAATTATCAGAAAAATATGAAGAATCTGTTTATGCCATGTGCATGCATGTTTGAGCAAGTTAACATCACCAACTAGGACAATTCATGATTATGGAATATATGGTAATTATTTTGAAGTTGGAATTTGCTATATGTTTGAATTCCACTTCAATTAATATGACTAACTCTTGCATTAGGTCAATTCAGCACCTTAACATGACATGTCATTCATTTGGTTGTGCATTGCATTGAATGTTGTTCCTTTTTCTCTGTTGTCGGTGTTTGTTCCCTCTCGGTAGATGTTGTTTGGACGATGAGATCGATGTCACTGATGAAGAGCAGTACTATCTTCAGAAGTGTCAGGCAAGCAAACCCACTTGATCACTCTGATACAATCCCACTCTCTCGCTCCTGCTCTCCTTTTATTGCATTTGGACAACAATGATTCAACTGTTACATGTTGCGGTAGTTGAACCCATTCCTCTGCATGACCTGTCTTTGCCACAGTAAATAGTAAAACCTACTAGCATGAGTAGGAATTGCTTGAGCCATGATATGACTACTCATCCATGCTTGATTGCTTTGCTTGCTATGCTTAGAGTCGTGTCGGGTCTGATCCATCTGGGCGATGAATTGGAATGGTTGTGAACATGTCCTATTGTTGAGAGCTAAGTGTGTGAAAACGATTTGGTAAAGGTAGCAATGAGAGGCCATGTAGGAGTACATGGTGGGTTGTCTCATTGAGACCGTCCTTAAGAACTGAGTTCTGTGTATGTTATCCAAGAACAGTTACTACCATGCAGTGGGCCCAAAACCCATGGACCCTCTCGACTTATTAATCGCCTTGATCTCTGTCCAGGAGTTGCAACTAGTTTCTGGTGTTTGTAGGTCGTGCTATTTGTCTAACAAGTGGCACCTGGTACAGGTGGGCTTGGGACGGACTAGGCACCGTGGCACGGTGTAGCGTAGTACCATCCGTCGAGGTGGACTTGGGAACCCTGCACACATTGTTTGGGCCGTAATGGAAACTTCGGCCGGACTTCCCTTGCGGGTTCAGCCTCAGATAGGCGATAAACCTGGACTAGAGTCTTGCGTGGTAAGTCAGGTTGTGGCCGACACCCTCGCCAGGCTTCCGCTTGAAGGTTGCCGAGATACATGACGTGTATATGGTGGTAAGTGGTGAGAGCGTGTGCGAAGAAGTACACCCCTGCAGGGCAATATGATCTATTTGAATTGCCGCGTCCTCGGATATGGACTACTTGGAGACTTATATGGTTCATAGATAACTTGACCTAAAATGCGCAAGATAAGTGTGAGTGCTATGGATGGCCTTCTTGTAGGGAGATGGCAGAGGATCCATAGTGGTGTATTGTTGTGGTGACTATGTGGACATGTGTGCGCTCTCTCACCCCAAAAGATAACACTTGTAGTCGTAGTATAGGATAGCCACAGAGTCAAAGCTGGCTTGCTGCAGTTAAACCCCACAATCCCCTTCTTTGATACATGATGCATAAGTAGATAGTTCTGATGTAAGTCTTGCTGAGTACCTTTGTACTCACGGTTGCTTAATCATGTTTTTGCAGAGGAGACTCTAGTCTCACTAGTAATTCCACGTGAAGTTCGACGTTGACCGAGTAGCTTGAGAATCCCAGACAGAGGTCTGGTTCCTATGGAGGGTCTTGTAGATAGTCAGGCTTCTCAGCCTTTTCCTTTTGTAGTTGTCTGTACTCAGACATGTTATGCTTTCGTTGCTTGTATGCTTTGTATGATGGGTCATGTGACCCCTGTTTGTAATATCATGCTATGTATGGCTCCTTCGAGCCTTATAAATACTTTGAGTCATAGAGTTACGTTGTGATGTCATGTTGTATCTACATATATCATGCATATTGTGTGTATGTTTGAAATGCATTGGTATGTGTGGGATTCGACACCTAGTTATCTGCTTTGGTAGCCTTCCATACAGGGAAATGCCTCCTAGTGCTTCCACCGAGCCCTGGTAGTTCGCTACGGCTCAGGAACACATGGATTGACCGACATGTTTCCTTATTTGCTCCTGTGTCTGTCCCTATGGGGAAATGTCACGCGGTGTTTTACTAGAGTCTTTGTAGCTTGCTACGACTCCGTTGCACACGCTGATGACCGACACGTGCATTGCTGGGTTACGTATGCCTGTCCCGGTACGTTTGTGCCACCTTGGTTTATGACTAGTCATGTCGACCCGGGTTCTCTATCATATGGATGCTAGCATCACAATCATATACGTGAGCCAATAGACACAAATGGTCCCGGCCAAGGTAAAGGCAGCAGCCGTGGGTTACCGTGCGTGAGGCCGCAAAGTGATATGATGTGTCTTATGCTGGATCGGTGTGACTTAGGATCGGGGTCCCGTCAGATTTGGTATCAGAGCCTGACTACCTGTAGGATTACCAAGCCAAACTGGTCGATGTTGAGTCTCGAACTGCTTTAGTTATATAGGGGAATTGATTGTGGAAGGGAAGGTAAGGCTCTTTTTTTACTCCTTATCCTTGTGTCCCTCTGATTCCGAGTCACCCTCTTCTTTTCTACGGGGTTAAGAAACTAGGCTTCTCATCTATCTATCAGGATGACGAGTTACTATGCCCGAGACTGATAAAAAGGTGTTGTCTTCTCTGATCGGTGTTCCATAAGAATTCAGTTGTTATGTTGCCAGTTGTCATGTAGGTTGTCTCATTTTTCATGCCGTACAGCCGTCATGCTGTCCAAATTGTCCCAGGTTTCTAAACAATCTGATTCATTTGCAAATCTTTTCTCCCTGTCCCCGATGTCCTTTTGGGCCAGATTAACCGCACAAACCAGTGTGTTGTGGTACTCCGTTTCCTTGATATATTTGTTGAAGCTAATAGGAAACTAGGATATCATAGATAACCACCCAGTAACCCAACCTTGTTTTGTGTCTCCGGTGTGATAATTCTGGCCATCATTCTCAAAAACATCTTGTGATGTCATTTAGTTAGTAGGTATTCCATTTCTGGGTTTTTGAACCCATGATTCATTTCGTTTATCTCGTGTTGATAGTGTTGGCTCGTTCCTTTAGGATATTAGTAACCTTTAGTCTTTGAGGTCCGTGGCATATCATTCTTCCAAATACCATGAACCATCCATGGCAGGGGTTCATCTTGAACCAAAAGATCACAACTAGAGTGCTCTTGATGAGTTCTCCATTTGATATTTGTGACTCTGCCAGTCCTTCCTCTTCTGCATGGATTATCTAGAAGAAATATGTTGAGCCTTGTTTGACATGTTAATCTATGCATCCACAATTCAGAAAAATCATGTGTTTCTTGAGTTGTCCCTCTCCAGTTGTATTCCGACCATCGTCTATCAATTGATAGTCAAGAGTATGCTGTCATGCATTCGTGTCATCGATGTCTAATACTCTTGTGGTTCGTCAAGCCATTCTATTTCAGAATGACTAGGAGAAACAAACTCCAGTACCTCATCCATATCTAGGATTGGGTCAAACTAGTTGTATTCCGCAGATGAAGAATGTCAATCCAGCTTCTTTTCTGTTCTACCTTGGAGTATTACCCTATTTATGTCAGGAATGTCGTGAGAATTGCACAACCTTTTATGGACTCTTGATACAGTGATACTTCTTGATACGTCTCCAACGTATCTATATTTTTTTATTGTTCCATGCTATTATAATATCAATCTTGGATGTTTAATATGCAATTATATGCCATTATATATCATTTTTTGGGACTAACCTACTAACCCAGTGCCCAGTGCCAGTTGCTGTCTTTTGCTAGTTTTTGCCTTTTCAGAAAATCATTATCAAAAAGTGTCCAAACGAGAAAAAAAACTTTGGATTAATTTTTTCTGGACTAGAAGAGACCCAGGCAGCTTCGGGAGAAGACCAGAAGAGTCACGAGGAGGCAACAAGCCTGGAGGGCGTGCCCAGGGGGGTAGGCGCGCCCCCCAGGCTTGTGGGCCCCTCGTGGCACCTCTTGACCTAATTCCTTTGCTATAAATTCACAAATATTCCCAAACCAACAGAGAGACAGAAGAGAAAACCTTTCTGCAACCGCAAGCCTCTGTTCTTCCGCGATCCCATCTGGAGGCCTTTTCCAGTACTCTGTCGGAGAGGGAATCGATCATGGTGGGCTTCTTCATCAACCTTGCTGCCCTTCCGATGATGTGTGAGTAGTTTACCACAGACCTACGAGTCCACATCTAGTAGCTAGATGGCTTCTTTTCTCTCTTTGATCTTCAATACCATGTTCTCCTCGATGTTCTTGGAGTTCTATCCGATGTAATCTTCTTTTGCGGTGTGTTTGTTGGGATCCGATGAATTGTGAGTTTATGATCAGATTATTCATGAGAAATATTTGAGTCTTCTCTGAACTCTTTTATGCATGATTATTATAGCTTTGTATTTCTCTCCGATCTATTGATTTGGTTTGGCCTACTAGATTGATTTATCTTGCAATGGGAGAGGTGCTTTGTGATGGGTTCAATCTTGCGGTGCTCAATCTTAGTGACAGAAGGGGACATGACACATATTTGTATTGTTGCCATTAAGGATAAAAAGATGGGGTTTAATCATATTGCTTGAGTTTACTTTGTCTACATCATGTCATCTTGCTTAAGGTGTTACTCTGTTTCATACTTAATACCCTAGATGCATGCTGGATAGTGGTCAATGGGTGGAGTAATAGTAGTAGATGCAAGCAGGAGTCGGTCTACTTGTCTCGAACGTGATGCCTATATACATGATCATTGCCATGAATCCGTCATAATTATTTGCTTTTCTGTCAATTGCCGAACAGTAATTTGTTTACCCACCATATGCTATGTGTTCGAGAGAGAAGCCTCTAGTGAAAACTATGGCCCCCGGTCTACTTTATCATATATTAAAAACCCAAAAATACCTTGCTACAGGTTCGGCCCCTCACGGTTGAGGTAAAACCCACCATATCTCTAGTCTTCGAGAGCTTCTACTTTGATCTTGTCTAAAACTTGTCTCTAATCACCTGTCCCTCTTAGGGTGCCTTGCCCCTCCTTATATAAATTGAAGGGGCCGGCTTATATGTAGAGTCCTAGTAGGACTACAACTAGTCTTTTTTCTATTACAAGCCGGATATTAGTCCGGGTCTTATTCAAACGGTCCAAAACTGGCCTGCTGGGCCACCCCCATGTTGGGCCACGTTCTACCTCCGTGTGGTCACCCGTATTCTCTTCCGCACCAGTCAACCTAGGCCGGGTTTGTCCTCCACCGGGTCATGCTTCCTCCGTCGGGTCTTGCTTCCCTTGCCGAGTCTTACTTCCCTTGTTGGGTCTTGCATCCCTTGCCGGGTCTTGATATTCCTGGCCGGGTTCCGCGCAGGCTCCCAGCTCATAGTGAGCCGGCCCAAGTTGTTTCCTTGATAATCCGGGCCTGGGCCTTCTGGTCTAGTCGTGGGTAATTCCCCCAACACAATGACTCACTTTCCTTGTGTCTCCCTACATAGGCCACTTTCGAACACCATCGACCTTGTCACCCTATCTATAGGCCACTTTCGCACACAATCGACCTCCATCTCTCTCTCTCTCTCTCGCACCCCTCACACACACACACACACACACACACACTCGATGTCTCTTCCAAATATATAGCATGCACCCCCGCCGGCACCCATGCTATCTTGCTACTAGACATGTGCCTCTCTCTCTTGGACACACATGCCATATCATCCCCCTCCCCTACTAGGTTTACATCATCAGTGGTCTCTCTTCTCCACACACACACTCTCCCTCACACACACACGCGCGCGCGCACAAAACAGACACGATACACACACCATGCCATCTATCTGGATCCCTCTTTTAAGACACACACCCTTGTATATTCTCTCCAGCTCCAGGTATATATATATATATATCCCTATCTCTCTCTTTCTCTAACTCACATGCACACCAAAATTCCCCGTCTCTCTAATTCACACCTCTCTCCCTATGTTCGCATGCGTATCTCACACACTCACTCTGTGACTATGTCTATCTACCTCCACGTTACACAACACATAGCCCCATAGGTCTCTCTCTATCTTCCACACACACACACAAACACACAATGACTCTCTTATCTCCGCCTTAGTCTCTCCATATCACACACACGCACGATCTCTTGCTCGCACACACGCTCAACCAAGGTTTTGTTGCGAAATACTTACGATCTATTCATCAACAGTCGTGGCAGTACAACGAACACGAGACGTGAAAAAATACATCTACACGTTCGTGGACCACCTAGCAATGACTACGAGCACTAGAGCGAGCCGAAGGCGCGCCGCAGTCATCGGCCTCCTCCTTACCGGAGACGGGAAAACCTTGTTTTAGACAGTCAGGAAGTCATCATGCTAAGGCCCCGCATGCTTAGCCGTTGAATAGAATGTACATCCAAGTTTATGGAAACAAGTATCAATAATACGTTTGTATTTCCATAGTTTTGAGTTTTCCATCCAGATATTAGTCACCCATGGTCGATATTTAGTTGGAATTACGTACACATAGGTACTATTTAACTAGCCATGCTTATTGACTTCCAAACATAACTTTCACTCCTACTTGCAATATGTAGAGTATTTAACAAAAAACTACCACTTTCAACCAGCCCTAGCAAGAAACTATTGTACAAAAAATAGCACAAACATACCAAAAATTTCTCAATCCATGCCAAAAAACTACTACCAAGTGCCGATTATTAGGCTCGTTTAAACGTGTTTATGACAGGGTTGGCCCACACATCTGTGCTGACAAGGCACCTTAAGTCAACACCGTATGTTTGACCATAGTGTTGACTGTTATGATAGGTGGGACCCACATGTGAGCATCTATCCTCTTCTTCAAATACTTCGTATGCATGTTCGTCACCGGCGCCCGTGATGGGTGAGCTGGCCGCCGCTCCGCCGGACGGGCCGGCCGCCGCGCTGGCTAGCCCGAGTGTGGCTCACGCGTGAGCAAGCCACCGCGCTGGCCTCCGCACGGGGTGGCTGGCTAGCCCGAGCACGGCTCACGCGCGAGCAAGCTGCCGCGCTGGCCTCCGCCTGAGCCGAATGGCTGGCCTTAGCGCGGCACGCGCGAGCAAGCCGCCGCACCGCCATGCCAAGCTTAGCTAGCAAAGCTTGCACACAAGCAGCTGGATGCATCCAACAGGTTGTGTGCTAGCTTGGTTAGCTAGCGGCCGTGAGCGCTGCGTCGAGCTATCTTCCGGCTGCCGCAAGATGGGATCCACGTCGCTGGCGCTTTTGACCTCGCTTTCAGCCGGTGGCGGTGGCTTCCTCCCATGGCCGAGGATGGCTAGGTGGATGGGCCGGAGGTAGGAGGTGACTCGGGGAATTTTTTGAGACTGACATGTAGGTCCCACAAGTCATAATGCCTAACTTGTCGGTCAAACAGACGGTGTTGACTTAAGGTGCCACATGGGTTTAAACGAGCCTAGTCGGCACTTGGTAGTTTTTTACGATGGATTAAGAAATTTTTGGTATGTTTTTGCTAATTTTTGTAGAGTGGTGGTTTCTTGGTATGGCTGGTACAAAAGTGGTAGTTTTTTGTTAAATACTCCAATATGTATAAGGAACAATCTACTAGCGACAAATAGGAATTCTACGTTGCGTTGTACTCCCTCTGTTCCTAAATATAAGATCTTTTAGAGATTCCACTATGCACTACATACGGAGTAAAATGAGTGAATCTACACTCTAAAATAGGACTGTATACATCCATATGTAGTTAATAGTGGAATCTCTAAAAGGTCTTATAATTAGGAACGGAGGGAGCACTAGTGGTCGCGGATAGCCCAGCCACGTGCACGGGTTTTCCCTCCCGTATAATTTTGCACGCGCCATCATCTCATGGCTCGCGTAGAGTAGTAGCCGCCCCTCGCTTGTTGCTTCCTCAGCTGCCATCTTTAATGGCGCCTCCCAATGAAGCCGGAGGAGTCAGAAAAGCCTGGCGCCACATTGGGATCGAACTGTGCAATATGGCTCTGGACCTGGACCTAAAGTACTCTGTAGCTTGTTGCGTTGCACGCATGGACTTCTCTCCTCATAGTACAAAATTACATTGAAAAACTTTTTCATAATATGGGATGGAGGGAGTAGAATAGCTGATTTGTTAGACTTTTCTAGAGCCATGTGATTGTTTCTTTCTGTTGCAAAAATCATGGAAAAGTTGTATTCATAAATTGAACATTGCATGTGCTGTGCACGTACGCGTGTACTAGTGGAAAAGAAAAAGCCTACTCTCATGGTATGAAAGAACTCAAATGTTTTGCCCCCGCAATAGTGTGTGCATGAGAGGAGCGGCTAAGCCGGCCAGCTACACGCATGAATAGAGCAGCAAGCAGGTCTGCCGTACGCAGGTGTACTTTCCCTGCATTGATAGTACAGTGATGGTTCTAGAGAACAGTACTACTAGTACTACTTCCGGCCTGGTTTACTAGTCCCCATCGTATTTTGAGTTAAAGTTTGACCACATATTTGACTAGCAAAATGTTAATGCATGTCACCGAAAAGTATATTGTTGGATTCGAATTTGAATGTACTACCCTCCACTTGCTACTGTAGCTCCTTGGCCTTGAGATTCAAAAGTTCAAACTAGTACACTAAGAGCATACTAGTAAGTGGCACGTGCTTTGCACATCACAGGATGCATGTCAATGATTCATGTTGGCATTTCATAAAGTGTAAAATATGCATGATAAATCTATAACAATTGATTTAGAATATCATGTATGCTTATATAGACTTTCTTATGTCACATTTTCCTTATGTCATTTTATCGTGCATATTTAGAATATCATGTATGTTTCTGGGTGTGTATTGTGAAATCTATTATGTCATTTTCACAAAAAAGAAAAAGAATATTATGTCATGTGTTCCTTTTATGTCACGTTTTCTGAGGCTGTACATTAGCTTACAGTGAGATTTCCTTTTTTTATTTAGGGGCGTGAGATTTTCTTTTAGGGGTCCATGAGCGAATCATTCAGGACATTCATGCATGCCAATATGAGCCGTGCTATGCGAACGACACATATTGAACGATATGCGCACGACGTTTAAATCCAGTCGGAGAATCTCATACCCTGCCTAGCAACCAACCGTTGGATAAGAAGGTCGTCCACAGATCGTCCAAGCTTTATCGTCTGTGGAGCAGTTTCGTGCCAATATTGTACCATGTCATAATAGCAATTCCACTATGGCCCACTCGCCCATCTGAGCAGGCTCATGAACGCCCTACTCTTATTCTACGCATCTCTCAAACTTGCCTAAAAAATGCATCTCTCGAACTCTCGCGTCTCTTCTTCTGTCCTCCCTGCTTCTTGTCTCTCGTTCTATGTATTAGATCTGCCGCACATCTTCTTCACATATTCTCTACCACATCCTCCTATCGCTACTGTTCCTCAGTCCTCACGAATCGGTGTTACCTAGTCACCGCTCAAAGGACTGGGCCTCCCAGCACTACAAAAAAAAGACACATCCGTGACATTATGGCCCGAACGAAAACTTTTTCTGTCACGGTTGTGACACTTCTATGACAATAATTGTGACAAAAACACGTATCATCATAGATGTGGTGGGCTCCTACTTCTATGACAAAAAATTATGACAGAAAATGGGCTTTTTGTCCTGGGCGGGCCGGAGACGCACCCGCATCACATTCTTTGGGCCGTCCATGACGTAAAAAATCATGGTAGAAGTGAGAGCGAGGAAATTTTTGGGGAGTTACCAGTTACGGTGGGTGGTCGGGGCCAAGCGATGCAGTGTAGTTTGCGCGTTTCTGTCGTACGCGCGCACGTGTGCGAGGCGTTCACTAACTGAACCCGAGCGATCGATCGATCCCTCTCGCACTACTACACGTACTGAACTCGAGCGATCGATCCCACTGCGTACTGAAGTCGAGCGATCCCTTCGCTGCTAACTGAACCCGAGCGTCCCTTCGCTGCTAACTGAACCCGATCGATCCTTCTCGCTGCTTACTGAAGCCGATCGAGCCCCCGTGCGAGACATAGCCAGCTGGTGTTGGGTTGCCTCTCGATGAACAGTGCTCGTTACTACCGCGCGTGCGATACACGTAGACATGAGTTGAGATGCATCGATTGAGCCGGTTGGTTGGCTGTGAATGAACACTTCATGTTGCTGCCACCCGCTCGTACGCCCCACCCCAGCCAGTGGGTTGGCTGTGGATGAACAGTACCCTGGCTGTGTGAAGGTGGTTGGCACTGGATGAACAGGACCCCGAGGAGGCCGCCACATACCCCAGTCGGTTGGTGGTGGATGAATAGGACCCCGTGGAGGCTGGATGAACAGTAGCCGGTGGAGGCTGGAGGAAGTCGACGGTGGATGAACAGTAGCTGGTGTAGGCTATGGAGGGAGGTCAACCGTGGATGAACAGTAGCCCGTAGAGTCCCGTTTTGCGGTACGCCACGCCCCTCTCGATGAACAGGACCCTTGTTTCGACCGTAGGCAGTTGGGGAGAAGTCCGTTTCCTCTGTTTTGCGGTACACCAGAGCCCACCCGATCAACAGGACCCCGTTTCGACCGTAGGCGCTCGAACAGAAGTCCGTTTCCTGCGTTTTGCGGTATGCCAGACCCCCAGCCGATGAACATGACCCTGTTTTGACCGTAGGCAGTCGAATAGAAGGTCGTTTCCTCTGTTTTGCAGTATGCCAGACCCCGAGTCGATGAATAGGACCCCGTTTCGGCTGTTCCGTCCAAGCCGGTTGGCTCTTGATGAACAGGACGCGTTCTGACCCAGTCGCTTGGCTCCCGATGAACACGACGTTGTTTCCTCCGTTCCGACCCAGCCGGTTGGTTGCCGATGAACAGGAGGCCATTGCTGCCGTCTGTTGCCACTCTGCATGTACACGAGCCCTGGCCGTACATATGCGCGAGTACTCGTTCGAGACCCCGCCCGTATATGTACGTACGTGGCCGTATTTTTTGCTGTGTGGTTGTACGTACGTGTACACAATTTAGACGGGGCTACGTGAACTGCTACGTCGGGGGTTCTACTACGACATGGGCCACTCCTTACACGCCCACGATTCATCATTGCAGAAAGACCGATCGACCAGTATGTACGTACATGTTCGCAACCAGATAGACAACGCTACGTACGCTTCGACCGGGTGAGTCCCTGTTGTCAGGGAGGATAAGGAGGCACTTCCTTGCACGCGAAGATATAGCAGGTGGGTCCCAGCTGTCAGGGGGAGGAATCATTTTTTTGCGCATAATAAGGAGGCTCTTCCTTGCATGCAAAGATGTAGCTGGTGGGTCCAGCTGTCAGCCTCACCGCGTACAGTCCTCTTCCGATGGCTGTCGTTCATTGACCACGTTGACTACACCGCGCTGAGAGCACCAAGGTGGTGGACGACGGCGAGGCCTAGGAAGGGAACGACGCGGAGCCGGGGAAGACGCGGCAGTGGATGCCCACGCGGATGGGAGTACGAGGGTTGACTGTTCGGCTGCGGTGTGAGGCTGCCATCGACGGAGAATAACAGGGGATGTGAGTGAGTAAAGGGAAGGCCTGGCCAGCGGTGGGAGTAGGGTGGGCGGTGAGGCTTGCACGGCAGCACAGCCGGCCACGGGAGGCAGGAGCAGGCGGTCCCGTCGGCGCTGGTTTGGGCGGCTGGAGCAAGA
Organism: Elymus sibiricus; assembly: GCA_039707655.1. Classification (NCBI taxonomy): domain Eukaryota; kingdom Viridiplantae; phylum Streptophyta; class Magnoliopsida; order Poales; family Poaceae; genus Elymus; species Elymus sibiricus. Next base: position 206,671,176 of record CM077668.1, read on the forward strand.
AGATCAGAGATTGAAGAAGCAGCACGGCCGTTGGATTAGCATCGAACGGTCACTGCTGCTAAAATTATTTGTTGATTAAGTTGACGAAGCCCTGCATAAGCGTCAACCTAGTAGGACCACAAGTCAGCCTCCCAATCTGATGGGTCCCACTTGTCGTTGGCAGGAATCATTTTTTTCGCGCAATAAGGAGGCACTTCCTTCCGTGCGAAGATATAGCTGGTGGGTCCCAGCTGTCAGGGGGAGGAAACATTTTTTTCGCGTAATAAGGAGAAACTTGCTTGCGTGCGGCCATGGACCATGTGGGTCCCTACTGTCAGCATGTCCACATACATCCCTCTTCCGATGGTTGTCGTTTGTTGACCACGTTGACCACGCCACGCCGAGAGCACCAACACGGTGGACGACGGCGAGGCCCAGAAAGGGAATGACCCAGAGCTGGCGAAGCCACAGCAGTGGATGCCCACGCTGAGGGGAGTACGAGGGTTGACTGGTTCGGCTATGGTGTGAGGCCTGTGTCACCGGAGAATAACAGGAGGTGTGGGTGAGTAGAGGGATGGCCTGGCCAGCGGTACGAGTAGGAGGGGGCGGTGAGGCCTGCGCGGCAGCACAGCCGGCCACGGGAGGCGGGGGCAGGCGGTCCCGCCGGCGCTAGATGCGCGGCTGGAACAAGAAGATCAGAGATTGAAGAAGCACAACGGCTGTTGGATTGACATCCAACGGTCACTTCTACTAGAATCGTTTGTTGACTAATATATAATAAGTAAAGAATTCTTGCATACGCGTCAACTTAATAGGCCCACAAGTCAGCCTCCCAATCTGTGGCGGATAGCATACAGCCCATTTGCTATTTTTTTTAAATAATTTACAGCTCATTTGCAAATTCTTATGCAATTTATTGCAGTCCATTTTCTTTTTGTTGGCCAGGACCAGGGCTAAAAATTTAAACAAAATTTTGCATATTTCTGTGGGGTCCAAACTATTTTTAATCCTGAAATGTCAAGCCATATTTAAAGTACTTTCAAAATATATTTAAATTAGGTTAAAAATCAATGAAATTTGAAATCTGAAAATGTGAAAAAATTAGAAATTTGAAAGTAATTGCCAATTTGTTGTGTGTTTTTTATATTTACAACCCATTTCATATTACTTTTAACATTTGCAGCCGTCTTGAAAGATTTGCAGCCCAGCAGGGCGGAGAAAAACAAGTTGGCCTGGGTTGGGTTGGCCTCGATTGGGTATTCATCAGAAAAAAGACAACTGGGCTAGCCATTTTCACAAAGGAAAAAATAGTTGGGTTGGTCATGTGGTAAACGTAAAATAGAAGCCTGGGCTAGACGGGCCACAGCCCAGTTGATACCCTTCTCTGTCTCAACAATAACAAAAAAAAACTGCTACAGCTACTAGGTCCCAGGTGTCAGCCGCTCTTGTGCAGTTCTCTTGTCTATTGACTATACGCTGACAATGTCGTGGGTCCCAGATGTCAGCAAACAACTACGAGGAAGCATTTTCTTTTTTGCTTGTAACAATGAGGCACTTGCTTGCGTACGACCATGGACATAGTTGGTCCCTACTGTCATCCTCTCCACGTACAGTCCTCTCCTGATTCCTCTTGTTTGTTGACCATGTTGACAATGCCAGACGGCGGCGACGCGGCGACCGCACCAAGGCGCACGGTGGACGACGGCGAGGCCTCAGACAGGAACGAACAGGAGCCGGGGAAGATGCGGCAGTGAAGTCGTGGGCAAAGGGGAGTACGAGGGTTGACTAGTTTGGGTGCTGGGTGGGGTTGACATCGCCATTAGCGATTTAGGAGACGGTAGGGCGGCGATGCGTGCGCGGAGGCGCAGCCAGCCGTCGGAGGTGGGAGCAGGCGGCCCCGCCGGCGCTGGTTTGGTTTTGGCGGCTGGAGGAAGAAGAGACTGAAAAAACATGACAGAGTGTACAAGCAGTAGGAGTACTTAACAACGTTAACTGAAAGCAGCAGGAGCACTTAACAACCAGAGCTGAAAGTAGTATGAGTACTTATACAGGTTCAACCGTACAAGGCACGCCTCGAACAGTGCTACTTTGCCTACTGTTAACGAAGGGTGAGGCCACCAAGCCCCAGGACAAGGCCTAGGCGCCACCCCGTGCATCAACAACTTTCTGAAAGCAGCTTCATCTCGCAATGTGGTCAATAAACAGGATATTCGCTTCAGAGCCATGGAAAAGCATGAACATAACCTTCTGTCCTATTCTCCAAGATCGTCGGGCCTTCATGATTTCAGACCACCCATGAATAATTATCTTTTCACCTCTAAGGGAAATGGAGTAGGTCGACATAAACATCATGTTGTGACCAAGCGCAAGTCTTAGTCGACCATGGCCAGGCATTTGTATAGGAACAATAAAACTGGGCAGTTTCTGTTTCAAGAAGAAGAACACAACTATAAAACTGTGTATAAGCAAGAGTTTATGAACAACATATATAACAGAAAACAGCTCATACCATTAGTTTCTTGACACAGTTGGACCTGTTCAACGTGTGCACCAGTGGCACACATATCCCACGTGGCCTTCCACCATTGAAATGCCCCACAAGGTCCTCAAGATGATCAATAAAGTGTAGGAATTGGTGATGTCATCCCAGTCGACTTCGGTGCCATCAGTAACCGTCGAGTTCTTATCAAATAACAGACGAGTAGTGTCCTACACTTTGTAATAACCTACGCGTGTCACCAATTATAAGAAATATTAGTTATAACTAGCATCATTGTGAGAGAAGGGAATCATAAATTGTTGCTACTTCTAAAGTCAAATTGTGATCAGTTAGACAGAATAGGTGGATTACAAAGTAAAAGAGGCCACATGCAAGAACCAGATACAAAACTAACATGGATGAACCACTGGAATGACGTCGGGGTGGAAGGTCACAAGGAAGATAAGACCAGGTTTTGCTATTTCCATGAACATTGGTGTGCCAACTTTCAGTCCGTAACACTTGACAAAGTTTATCCAAGTTTGGCCATAAAAAAAGGAGCGATCTTCTTGGTTAATGAACCCAACTGTGAACTTATATCCATGGCATGTCTCCAATGTGACCATTATACTGGTGTATTCAGTTATGGCAAGGTCGACCTTCTTGAGTACATGTGTTCTGGCAGAGCAAGGGATGCACTGCAGGAAAAATAATATGAGAACACAATTTATTCGCTATCCAAATCTAGAAATAATTTCCTCTTTCATGTCAGTGTTCAGCATGGTACTACTTCCAAATATAGCAATCCAAATTTCCAAATTAGTCGACAGCATGTTCAAAAACCCCAACCCTACCGGATAGAAAACAGGATTCTAGGAACATACAGTGTGCTTTTTGAAATCCTGTGTTAGGATGAGAAGGAACAAGTCTGGCGTCTCGCCAAGGGCGCAGAAACCTGTAGGGTCCTCGCACTTTGGGCACTGCAAATGAAACACACTAGATTCAATACGAAGAAAAATGCATCAACGGCGGCGGTTGCCATCCTAGGATTACCGGTGACATAGGGACATGGATTTATCAGAGATGGATGAAGATTTCATACCTGGTTCTCCATGAGAAAACCCTAAGCAATCGCCGAGAGGTGGTTTTCTCTGAACAAGAAGACGAGGGAGAAGGGGATTCTGGTCGAGTGATATAATGCTGCTTCGTCCGTCGAGCTTACTGCTAATGCTGGAAAGGTGGGGTTTTGTGATTTGACGGCTCATTGAGTATTACTGCGGCGCTACGACCGGGGTGAGTCTACCGTGCAGTTGTGCACTCTAATTTGGTGCATGGCATGTGGACCTGGTTGCTGGATGTCCCGCATATCAGCGAAATGAAGTAGAAAGGGGATAGGAGTAACTAGTTACACATAAATATTTTTTTGATAAGAGAGATACTCCCTCTGTAAAGAAATATAAAAATCTTTTATATCACCACTTTATAAATAAGAAAAATCAAGGGGAATATATATACATAAATATGGGGTTCGTATATATATATATATATATATATGTGTGTGTGTGTGTGTGTGTGTGTGTGTGTGTGTGTGTGTGTGTGTGTGTGTGTGTGTGTGTGTGTGTGTGTGTGTGTGTGTGTTTAGAATAAAATGCTCATATTTTTTTGAGACATATTAAATGCTCAGATAGGCTGACGGCTCTTGACTTTGGGCCACAAGCCGGTGGGCATGCATGTTTGGGGGCCCATGTGTTCTAAGTCAGCGCATTTCAACCCATAAATATTGCATCCGATAGGGACGGCGCTGGTTTTAGATGCTGTCGCAAGGAGAAGACAGAAAATTGAATAAAGCACGGCAACTGTTAGATTGAAATCAAACGACAGTTCCTAACCAGCAATCAGAGTTGCAATTCTTTCAGGATGTCCAACATGATATACGCTAGTACTACTTATACACATAGGACACTTGTTTCACCATGGCATATATTACATCAAAAGCTCTCGGAGGATAGATCAGTTCGGCAGTTGCGTGCTGCTACTGAAGAATTTCAAACTTGATTAGGACCAGATCTCCTTGCAGAGAAACTTCGATTCTGACATCATCGTCAACCGCAAGATTTGATTGAGTTTTGAACCTTGACCATACTTTAGCATCAATCATCATGCGACCATCCTTTTTACTTACGGTATATTGTGCAGGTTCATTCACACCAAGGCTGCGCATGGTAAGAGAAACTTGGCCATGGTCGCCCGGATTATTGAACGACTCCCTCATTGCTCTAGGAATTTTCTATTTGCAAACAAGAGGACATACGCAAACAGTTAGATCAACACGGTGAATCATGTGAAACAACATGGAAAGACAAAAGAACGAAGCATTTGGGCTGCCAGTGCTTACCGAAGAGGTGGAGATGTCGGTTTTTGTAAGGACTTTGGAATATGCAGTGTGAACTGCAGCCCAGTCTGTTGCCGGTGCAAGTGCAAGGTCAAGTGTTGGTGCAGGTGCCGGAGCCGTTGCTGGTGCCTGTGACGGTGCGACTGGTAGTGCCGCTGCTGGTGCCGGAGATGGTGCTCCTTCTGGAGCTGGTGCTGGTGTCGGTGCCGGATCCTCTGCTACATCAGCCTGATCTGCTGACGCGGTCGGTGCCCAATCCTCTACTGGATCAGACTGAGATGCTGCCGCTGTCAGTGCTAGAGCCAGTGCCGGTGCTCGATCTGCTGCAGCTGCCGATGCTGGAGGTGGTACCGATGTGAGAGACAGCAGCGCTCGTCTCTGGTCTGCTTTGATTTTAGACTGAAGCTTTGTAACTTTGCTACGCATCCTTCTTAAGTGAGAGTGCACATGAGCAATTCAAACTTCCTCCGGCTCCGTGACCCGGATCCAGTCCTTTTCTTTCCTTCTTTTAAAGGCGACAAGGAATAATTCTGGCGTGTTTGTTAAAGTAAACTGCAGTTGATCAGAGGGCTTCAGATTGTACTCAGACAACATACGGATCCAATTGTGTCCACTAATATAAGTGATGGATAGTGCCTTCATTATTGACACATCATAAGAAGTGAAACCTGATAAAATAACCATCATAGAGCAAACCAAACGGTTTATTCTAAAACAAATGTGACATGGCAAAACCTGCATCGTAAAATTGTAGCAAAAGTAAGAAAACATGACAGTTAATCAATGAGATTTACTTTATGTGACACAACTTAATCCTTACCAGGAAATCACTATCTTCAAGTTCTAAATTGAAGGTTGTTCATCCAATTACGGGTGGCATGCAGGGCCCCTCCTTACTCCCACAAGCAGGACAGTCCAAAGGTCATGACAACTCGTATGGAGCGAACATCCACGGGAATGGAAATCCTGGTGGGTGCGATAAACCCTACAATGCATACATATATTGGAGTGTAACCATAACTGATGTATACTCCCGCCATCCACAAAAATAAGATGATGTGGATATTTCAAAATATACGGACTGAATTGAGTGGACAAACACACCAAAACATGTCTAACTCTATATACATCTGATTCATAAAAAATGTAAACATCTTATGTCTTTGAACAGAGGGAGTATTGTACTGGCATGAAAAAACACAGATATCAAACAACCGAAATTGGTATTATAGGTTCATCATTTCTAAAACATTAACATAGAGTGTTCTCAGGATTCACCACCAAACAAAAGCGGCAGTACTAACCCATACAGGGATCACACACACACAAATCAAGTACTGAACAATATTACTTACTACACACAAGCTAAGTTGCACTAATTAAACTCTGCAGACTATTTCTTGCCACCGACCTACGGGATGTGCCCCACATAACTGACCAGGCCATGGACATCATGAGAGATGTCTATCGGCACCTTCGCCATCCCGTCAACCTTGGAGAACCTAACAGTGTGGTCTTTCCACTAATAAACATGCCGATGAAGACATGCCACGTCAGATTTGTTGGGAAGCTTTACAAGAACCACACCCTTCGTAATCGTAGGCACAACTATGAAATTGTTGTGGTGAAGTACACCCTCAAGAACACGCCTTACAAGAATGCTACAGGAAAACACTTGTTCACAACATGTGGCTACAAGGACACGGCAGCTGGATAGTTTAGTAGTGCACATCCTCAGGTCTTCCTGTTCACACATCATGACTTTGAGAACTTCATCTCCACAGCGGACCTGGTTCTAATTCAAACAAACCAATAGTTTATTACTGCCTCCGTTGACAAATATAAGATGATTTTCTATATTTTACTCCATAAAAGACTACATATAAGCACATAAATGAGTGAACAAAGACACTAAAACATGTCTACATTAGATACACAAAAAAGTTAGAACATCTTATATCTGTGAACAGAGCGATTACTTACAATACCCATAACACAAGTTACTGAGGGTACTATATTCTCTTCCTACAGCTAGCGTTGATGTTCATAAAGTAGTTGAAAGTAATCTATAATAAATCTGTGTTATGTGCAAAAATCATATGCATGTCAACCACTCGCATGTTTTGGTCAAAAGAGACATTTAGAACAGTCATTTGGCACACAAAAACCACATGAAAGATCGCCCAGAAAGTTATACTACTAGTACTACGTGTACATTACACAAACATCACATATTAGCAAGCACTTTGCAAGTTAGATCAGAAAACATGATCAAGATCACCAAAAAGATCGTCAACAAGAGATATTACCTCGATTGGCTTAACGAGGGATCCCAGAGAGGTGGCCTTGCCAAGGCGATGGCCTTGAGCTTGTCTGTGGTCGTCTCGGCAGGGTGCTTCCGCTTCTTCAGACTCTGAGCCTCGATGGTTTTGGCTAGAGCCATAGACATCACTTTGGCCGGTGCTCCTGGGTCCATCAAGAAACTGTCAAATAGAAATAAAAGGAAAGAAAACGATAATTAGAAACCCAAAAGAAGAACAGAGAGGGAGTTAGGATCGGTCGTGGGGTTGCAAAAGATGACTAGAACGGAAGTGTAACATGCCCATTTTTTTAACGTCCGATCGAGAATGAACGGTGAGATCAATGTCAACAGTACTCGGGGTACAGCGCACGGAGAGTATGCTGCTACAGTGCTCGACCGAACAGGAACCATACGAAGCACGCCTCTATAGTGCTCTGTGCTACAGTGACTCTTCTAGACCGTCTGAGTTTGATCCAACGGTCATGTTACGCCGTGACATGCCCATGCAGAGGACGCCTAAACAGCACCGAAGTCCCTCTGCTTCTCCAGGCACACGACGGTGGTGATGCAGGGTGCCACCACCCGCAGAGCCCGCTCTCGATCGATGGGAGCCAGCTCGTCAAAGACGGCGTCCAATGGCACAAATGGATTCCAGTGACGTAGCCCGGAGAAGATTCACCCGGCAACGGCGACGGCCGCCCGCACCCCCTCCTTGCCCAGCGCCGCCCCCACCACCGTGCGGAGACGGTTCAGCTCCTCGGAGATATAGGTGAAGAAGGAGACTAGGTCAGGAAGCCGCAGCTCGTTGAAGTCGATGGGCTGGTCGAACGGGTTTAGCCCGACGGCCAGCATGGTCGCACTGGCACGATGGTAGGCATCGCGCAGCTGCAACACTTGTGTGTTATGTGGCAACATGGTCCAGCAAGTGGTTGAGGCGATCCTGGACCTCGTCACGATCGGCACGCTCGCGCTCCAGCCGGCTCACCATCCGGGCAACCTGTCCGCCTAGGGTATCTCCCGCTTTCTGCAACAACGCCGCCGACGCCTCAAGCATCTTTGTGGTGGACTCCTGCCGCTTTTGAAGCTCCGTGAACTCCCGCTCATAACGGAGGAGCATGGCACTCTTCTCCTCCCTAAGCTCAAGGATCTCCACGTCCTTGGCCCTGAGCTCCGCATCCTTGGCCTGGAGCTCCTCTGTCAGGCGCCTCACCTCAGACTCCGTGATCTGGTGCGCCACCGTGGAACCCGGTAGAAGCAATGGGGCAAGGAAGCAAAGGGGGCGAAACGGCTGGAAGGCAATGCAATCTACGGGAAGGCGGAGGGATCGGGGTAATTTTTTTGGTTTTCACCATGGGAAACCCTAGTCGATGCCTTTTCACATCAGGGAGCAGTGGGTTTTACTGGCGGAGTCATCATGACTAATTCCTGCCGCGCCTGCTCCCGTCAAACAAAAAAAGAATCCTGCTGCACCCAAGGACCAAAGCAACGCATCGGTGGATAGTATTTTAATTTACCGAGCCGCAAGGAGGGAAAAATGCTTGAAGAAACAAATGTGGCGGCGGCCTAACTGATCGGTCACACTAGCCCAACTAGCTAGCCACTGTGCTTGTACTCAGCAGGAAAGGTAGGGTTTTGTGATTTGACGACTCATTACTTCGGCGCTATGACCGAGGAGGACCCAGAAACCGCGCAGTAGGGCGTCCCACGCTCCCACCGTCCCACGTCTCAGTAAGGAAGGAAATATGAGTGCACCACCGGGGAGGACCCAGAAATCGTGCGGTAGGGTGTGCCACGTCTTAACACAGAGGAAAATGTGCGTGTAAAAATATATGAGATGTAGCTATGGTAAGAACTCGGGACCCAGCCAGTGGGTCGAAAATACCCCACTAGCCACACAGCTTCATCATGCTAACGTGGCATGGAGGATAGGTGTGGTTAGCTCCGTCTGGACCAGCCACGAGGTCTCTTGTTCCTAAGCGATTCATCTATTTTCCAAGCATTTTTTTATTTATAATAACACCACAGCCAGCTCGCGCCACTCTTCGTGTTTGCCTGTGCGTCTAAAGATTGTAGATGAAGAGGAGAGAGAGATCGCAGACATGGGACCAGGCAGTAAGTGAGTCAACGTTCATGCACGTGCTGACGAGCCACTCCCTCTACTCTACTCAACGTGATACAGTACAGTATAAAATCAAGTTATGCGACAAAGCCAACAACTATTGCTATTTCTGGCTATTGACGTACGCTTTGTAGTCTAGGTTGCCGGCTCGAATCTCATCCTTCTGATTTTTTATTTTTAGGTCCAAATTTGTTCCATGATGAGTGGAACCCCCGTGTGTTGTTTCGATATTTCTGTGTACGAGGGATTTTTTGCACAAACACTTTGCACGGTTAGACAAGTTACGGCACCAGTTACACATATTTTACAAGTTTAGGAACAAAAGTGACAGCGGCGGAGAATATTGTTGGAAGAGAGTCTCACTTTGTTGTGCTCTCGGTGGACTCACGCATGCACACAGGCTGCTCGATGGAATGGCTGGAGAAGCAGAGTACTACTAGCAGAGAAGAGAAGCAGAGCTGAGACACACACTTGTGGTTTCCAGGCAGCGAATGCCCTTCGATATTTTTTCTACCTAGCAACGAACGCCAAGACTTTACATTTGTTGGCTGGTTATAGAAACTCACCCAACCACTACAACACACATGGCACACATAGTGCACGCTGTAGCTTAACTGATGTGCATTAAGCACACGACGCAAGGACGGCTGACAGTAACCCATACATGTCATCCCCTTACACACACACAGTGCACCAACACATGGGCACTGATCAAATATTAAAGAGAAATACTAATGTGACAAGATTAACTTCTGACATTCTTCCCCTTAATCTTGGCAAACATCTTTGACATCTACCATTCTGATCTTCAGTCGGAGTTCCTTGAGCTTCTCTCGCCCCAAAGGCTTCGTCGGGAGATCAGCAAGCTGCCTTTTGCTCACCAAATGCTCCACATTCACCTTGCCATTCCACACATTCTCGAATGAAATGGTACTTGACATCTATATGCTTGCTTCTCTCATGATGTACTGGATTCTTAGTCAAGGAAATTGCTGAGATGTTGTCAACAAACATCACCAACTTCTCTGGCTTCCTCCCACTCAACTTAGCTAGTAGCCGTTCCAACCATATTCCATGGAAAGCAACAGTAGCAGCAGCAATATATTCTGCCTCATAGGAGGACTTTGCCACCACTTTCTGTTTTTGAGACATCCAAGCACTTGGATTGCTACCAAGAAGAAACATCATGCCGGTTGTGCTTTTTCTATCATAAACATCACTAGCGTGATCACTATCACTGAGTCCAACCAAGCTAAGTTTCCCAGCAACTCCCCTTTCATAACAGCATCCAAAGTTCAAGGTACCATGAACATACCTAAGGATTTGTTTTACTGCACCCATGTGTTGTGAGTTTGGCTTCTCCATGAATCGGCTCACCATGCCGATTGAAAAAGAGAGATCAGGTCTTGTGTTTACCAAGTACCTGAGACTGCCGATTAAACTTCTGTAGGTTTTAGGATCAACAAATGAGCCTTCACAATTTTTACTTAGCTTCATCCTCTGCTCCATGGGAATATGAACAATGTTGTAGTCAGTCATACCAGTTTTCTCAAGTAATTTCATGGCATAGCTTGACTGACATATTGTGATTCCTTTCTTGGGCTGATTCACTTCAATCCCAAGATAGTATGTCAGCAACCCAAGATCACTCATACTGAATAATTCCTTCATGTGCAACTTGAATTTCTGCACCTCATCTCCATCAGACCCAGTGACAATGAGATCGTCCACATATACTCCTACAAGCAAACGAGCACTTCCATTGTTGCGCTTGTAAACTGCATGTTCAATGGGACTTCTCTCAAAACCAAGTCATAAAAGGGTCTGATCTAGCTTCACATTCCATGCTCTTGGAGCCTGACGGAGCCCATACAAAGCTTTCTTCAGTCTCAATACCTTGTTTCGATTTTCGCTTTCTTCAAAATCTGGAGGTTGTGCAACAAACACTTCCTCCTCCAGTTCTCCATTGAGAAAAGCTGATTTCACATCTAAGTGATGGTCTCCCAGCCTTCATGAGCTGCCGAAGCAATTAGCAATCTAACTGTATCCATCCTAGCAATTGGAGCAAACACCTCATCAAAGTCCACACCTTGACGTTGCACATACCCTTTAGCAACAAGTCTTGCTTTGTGCTTCACATTGTTCCCAGCTGCATCTTTCTTTAGCTTGAAAACCCATTTCAAACCAATGGCTTTGGCACCTGTTGGGAGAGTGTCCCCCTGCCATGTCTCATTTTCATGGATGGACCTCATCTCTTCTTCCATGGCTAGCTTCCATGATTCCTATTTCAGGGCTTCAATATAGCTTGCTGGTTCTTCGACTCCTAGCATGCACAACTCAAGATCCTGCACATGATCAAAATCTGCAGGACTCAAGCTTGGAGTTGTTTCATCATACAAGTCACTTAGAGCCCGCATACGAACTGGTCCCTCTGGTGTATCCTGAGCAGACAAAGTTTCATACAATGGTGTGCCCGGTATCAACGGCGAGGTAGGTGTGGCTAGGGGAGATGGAGTTCTGGATTGTGAACCTACTTCTTCTAGAAAATTGCCATCAGAACCATGTCTTTCAGTATCGACTTGGTTCTCATCACAATTTGACTGAGCTAAATCTTCAGGGTCAATGTGTACGGTGAAATCTTCATCACCATCAACAGCAAGTTCTACCTCTCCACTCCACAACCACTTCTTTCCTTCCTCAAATACCACATCACATGACACCACCAGACATTTTGTCGCCGGATTATATAGCATGTAAGCCTTTGAGCCCCGCTCATAACCAACAAATACCATTTTCTCACTTTTGTTAGCAAGTTTCCCTCCTGACGGCCCTATCACTTTCACATGGGCCACACAGCCAAATGTATGCAAGTGTTGGACATCTGGCTTCCTATCATGTCAAGCTTCATATGGAGTTCTTCCAAGCACACTCTTCGTCGGTGATCTATTTAACAAGTACACCGAAGTGGCCACAGCTTCTCCCCAAAACACACCCGGCATTTCATAGCTTTTCAGCAAACTTCTAGCTATTGAGACCACTGTCTGATTGCGCCTCTCAACCACTCCATTTTGCTGTGGAGAGTATGGAGCAGTCATGTACTTCTTGATCCCTCTCTCTTCCCAATATTTCTTGAACTCGGTAGAGGTGAACTCACCACCCCTATCTGTTCTAAGTGCTTTGAGTTTCAAGTCCATTTCTAACTTAGTAGCAGCTTTCACCTTCTTGAATGCAGCAAATGCTTGGTCCTTGTTTTTCAACAGTTCAAGCCACATGAATCTACTACTGTCATCAACCATCAGCAGGAAGTAACGATTACCAGCTTGGGTTGGTGGTGTTATTGGACCACAGAGATCAGCATGTACCAATTCTAGTCTCTTCTCTACTCTGAATTTTGCTTGCTGAGGGAATGATGTACGCCTCTATTTCCCAATTAAGCAGCCATCACACACCCTTTCAAGGTGTTTCACAAGAGGAAGCCCTTTCACCATATTCTTCTGAGACAAAGATCTCAGGGCCTGAAAGTTAATATGTCCAAACCGAGCATGCCACAACCAGGTACTTTCTTCAACAGATCTTAACAAACAAACAGGTTGTCCTATTTTCAGATTCAGCACCTACAACCTATTCTTCCCTCTTGGCACACTAACTAGCAATCTTCTTAGCTGGTCAAATATTTTCAGAAAGCAGTCTTCAAGAACAACCTTACAGCCATGTTTTCTTCTAACTGACCCAAACTAACAATGTTACTGCGCAACTTAGGTATATAATAAACATCAGTCAACCCTCTGTGAGCAACATTGCATGTTCGGAGAAGTACAATGCCTCTACCCATGATTTCAACTAATGAACCATCACCAAATTTGACCATACCAGTGACTGACTTGTCAATTTCGATAAACATTTCTAGACAACCAGTCATGTGATTACTCGCTCCAGTGTCAAGATACCATTTGTCTGTATCATACCTTGTATCAGTACCAAGTCGAGGTTTGATCTTTTGCTCGTTCAGGTACACCTGCCCCTTCACTTCTGCTGAATCATATGCAATGGTGCACATTTCTGACAACAACAATGCAGGTTCATCAGCAACCTTCTCAGCCATCATGGCTTTGTCTTGCTTCTTCTTCTTCTTCGGTTCTGGGCACTCATTGGAGAAGTGCCCCCTCTCACCGCAGTTATAGCATTTGAACTTCTTCTTGGGGTTTGATTCAGACTTCAAGCTTGATGCTTGGTTATCACCTTTTCCATGGCTCTGACCACGGCCAGTGTTTCCCTTCGAGAGACCAACATGAGACTTCTTTGCAACGTAGCCTTCCCACTATTTATTGGTCAGCATGAGGTGCTGACCATCAGTAGGATCACCAAAACGCTGCTTGATGCGCTCCTCATATGCCTTGAATCTCCCAATTAAATCCTCGAAGGATATCGTCTTTAGATCGAGGCATTGCTCCAGCGCAGCCACCAGATGCATTAGCGGTGCCAGCGCCGCCTGCAGGATTTTCTAGACAACGGTGAGCTCCTTTACCTCGTCGCCAAGCGCACGGATGGAGGTGACCAGCTTGTTCACCCGACTCCCATGCCGTCTTTGCCGTGTCCTTTCCGACGAGCGACGCGAGCACGTCTTCCGGCACGCCCTGGTAAATCGCCAGCAGAGCATCACGATCCATCTTGAAAGAAACCGTCTCAGAGCTGACCGCCTCCCACCTCCGGCCGACTGCATCAACACCCGCATCTGCGTCGCCCACAAGGTGTAGTTTGTGCGGGAGAGCTGCGGGTAGTGGATCGGGCCCCGGGGTCTCACCGGCAGCGTCGGCGGAGCCGGAATCAGCGCCCCTGGATTCTTGCCCCCATCGGCCTTCTCCGCTTTCAGCGCCGCTAGCTCTGCTTTTGCCTCATTCGCCTCCGCCCTTGCCGCCGCCACTACCTCCTGCAACGCCTTCAATGCCTCGCCCGGCGCCTTGGCCATCACTGCCGCCACTCAACGTCGGCTCACTGATACCAAATGTTAGCAGAGAGTCTCACTTTGTTGTGCTCTTGGTGGACTCACGCACGCACACAGGCTGCTCGATGGAATGGCTAGAGAAGCAGAATAGTACTAGCAGAGAAGAGAAGCAAAGCCGAGACACACACTTGTGGTTTCCAGGCAACGAATGCCCTTCGATATATTTTTCTGCCTAGCAATGAACGCCAGGACTTTACTTTTGTTGGCTGGTTACAGAAACTCACCCAACCACTACAACACACACTGCACACATAGTGCACGCTGTAGCTGAACTGATGTGCACGAAGCACATGACGCAAGGATGGCTGACAGGAACCCATACATGTCATCCCCTTACACGCACACAGTGCACCAACACCTGGGCACAGATCAAATATTAAAGAGAAATACTAATGTGACAAGATTAACTTCTCACAAATATCACGTGCTCCCCGCGGCTTAGAAGCTACGGTGATACGAGATTCTACGTTGTTGGATCTGATATCCAATGGCATGTGAGTAGTCTTTGTACTTTTGCGCAATTCCCAAACTCTTCGAGGGCTTTTTTGCAAAAAAAACTTACAGACCTCTACGAACCGCTGGATCTTGGATCCAACGGCTCCCATGAGCTCGTATCACGGTAGCATCTAATGTGTGGGAGAACCCAATATTCTCACGTATGAGAGAATATAAGGTGCTCCCCGCAGCTTAGCCGCTACGGCGATACGAGCTGCTAGCAGCCATTGGATCTAAGATAAAATGCCATGTGCGTAGTATTTGTACTTCTGCGCAATTCCCAAACTCTTTGAGGCCTATATTGCAAAAACATTCAGACCTCCTAATGGGAGCCGTTAGATCTCCCGGGAGCTCGTATCGCCGTAGTATCTACGGTATCGGAGCACCTCATATTCTCCCGCACGAGAGAACATCAGGTGCTCTTGCTGCTTGGATGCTGTGGTGATACGAGCTTCGAGGCGGTTCAATCTGAAATCCAATGGCATCTGAGTATAGTCTTTGTACTTGTGAGCAATTCCCAAACTCTTTGAGGTTTTTTTGGCAAAAAACATTCGGACCTACTAGGAGCCATTGGATCTCAGATCCAATGGCTCTGAGGAGCTCGTATCACCCCATCATCTAAGGTGTGGTAGCATGTGATATTCTTATAGACGAGAGAATATTAGGTGCTCCTGCTATAACGCCCCGGAGACACCCGCCAGTGGTCGTTACTCCTGGCGCGATCTAGACTGGCCCAACAAATCAATACTAGTCTTTCCTGCGCACTTTGTCCTCACTCGTACGCACCCGGGAACAACTTCCCGGTCGGTCACCCATCCTGAAATTACTCCAAGCTGAGCATGCTTAACTTGGGAGTTCTTTCCGAATGGGCTCCCGAAAAAGAAGGAATTCCTTATTGATATGAGTAGTCTAGCATCCCTATTAAGCCAGGCCATCACATACACCCCCACTCAGAGGAACCGACGTCCTCGTCGGGCCACAGGAACGTTCCCTCTTGGCACATACGTCTGTGCATCTAGTCCGGCACATGTGCCATGTCGTGTGCCACGACGGGTCACAAACGTCATGCACAACATGACCGCGCACCTGTCCGCAAACATCCGTGTAACCGCGAGGGTCGGCTCTGATACCAACTTATAACACCCCGGACACACCTGTCGGTGGACGTTACTCCTGGCGGGATCTAAACTGGCCCCACAGATCAATACTAGTCTTTCCTGCGCACTTTGTCCTCACTCGTACGCACCCGGGAACAACTTCCCGGTCGGTCACCCATCCTGAAATTACTCCAAGCTGAGCACGCTTAACTTGGGAGTTCTTTACGAATGGGCTCCCGGAAAAGAAGGAATTCCTTATTGATATGAGTAGTCTAGCATCCCTATTAAGCCAGGCCATCACATACACCCCCACTCAGAGGAACCGACGTCCTTGTCGGGCCATAGGAACGTTCCCTCTTGGCACATACGTCTGTGCATCCAGTCCAGCACAAGTGCCATGCCGTGTGCCATGATGGGTCACAAACGTCATGCACAACATGACCGCGCACCTGTCCGCAAACATCCGTGTAACCGCGAGAACCTAGCTCTGATACCAACTAATAACGCCCCGGACACACTCGCCGGTGGTCGTTACTCCTGGCGGGATCTAGACTGGCCCCACAGATCAATACTAATCATTCCTGCGCACTTTGTCCTCACTCGTACGCACCCGGGAACAACTTCCCGGTCGGTCACCCATCCTGAAATTACTCCAAGCTGAGCACGCTTAACTTGGGAGTTCTTTCCAAATGGGCTCCCGGAAAAGAAGGAATTCCTTATTGATATGAGTAGTCCAGCATCCCTATTAAGCCAGGCCATCACACCTGCATCTTAGATGCTACGGTGATACGAGCTTCGAGGCCGTTGGATCTGGGATCCAATGGCATCTGAGTAGTTTTTGTACTAATTGTGTGCAATTCCCAAACTCATTAACGTTTTTTTGCAAAAATATTCAGACCTCGTGTGAGCCGTTGGATCTCAGATCTAACGGCACACAAGAACTCATATCACCATATCGCATCTAAGGTGGGAGCACCTGATATTCTCCCGGGGGGTGGGGGCACAACCCATCAGTGTTTGGGAGGGTGGAGCCAAATGTTTAAAAAATATAATCTAAACCCTCCTAAAAAAAGACCTTCACAATTTTATCTAAGGTTGGGGGTAACTCGGGGGTTACCCCCCTCCCGACAACCTACATGGATCCGCCTATGCAAGAGGCGTAGAGCGAGCGTCTATGTGTGCGAGGTCAATCGAGTCATATATAGAGGGAGAAATCGAGTTAGTCTGGGCTAGCGTACACTCGAATGAGAAAGACGATATAGAGAGATATCGTTCGACGAAGCTGTAGTGAGGGCTGGAGGGAGATAGTTACCGAGAGATTGGCCAAGATAGACTTTGTGTTTGTGCGCGCGGCATGATGGAGTTTTTTTACAGAGGCAACATATGTGTCTAGAGGGAGAGAGGGAGGGCGATATAGAGGGAGAGAGAGAGAGCTCGTCATGGAGGGCCCGACGAGGTTGTGTGTGAGAAATATATTTGTTGAGAGCGTGAGGGCGGTGTGAGATAAATGGAGATCGAAACATGAAGAGAAATAATGAGCGTGTGTCGGATACCAATAGCTTTATTAACAAAGAGATGAAGATCGATCGATATAGGAAGTATGTGTGGTGAAGCGGGGGGGGGGGTGATGGACAGACCTAACAGAACATCTGAGTGTATAGTAATAGACTTAATATTCACGTTTCAGTTTAGTGTACATTGTAAACATTGAATTGAGGACCATGTATGGCTTACATTTTATTTTTGAATTCGTGCTATACATGCATGGATTGGAAAAGTAGATGCACTATACTGACTCGTTTGTTGTTGTATTTGTGTGTGTGGTCATATGCTTGAATACATACAAAGTTTTCTTACCACCATACCGTTCATCTTTTAAATTTGAATTTGCATTAAAAAACCTAGTGTGGATACCATGAAATGTGAAATCCTCGTCATAAATCAATTACCGTCCCTTTTGGAATGACCAATTATTTGCATTGCAAGGAAAATACGGGCATTGTAATACATATAGATTCATTCGCCAATTTTAAAAAAGATTCCTTTCCTGATAAAAAAAAGATTCCTTTTGCATTCTCGAACGGTAGCACCCGACGGCGTACCAACCATACCGGGCTCGTGTCGTGGTGGTGGCGTGCGTGGTACGCTAGCCAACCCTAACCAAAAGAACCGTGATAAAACTTCGCGCCTCCACTCTAGCCTCCGCATTTTGAATCGAAATATCTGGCGGCCAGAATTCTAGCCTTGTGAAATTCCCCTTATGCCCCCGGTCCATAATGACTACTCCTACTACTACCGATGAACAGTGGAGGGAAGATTTAGTAACTAGCCCACGTTACCTACCATGCCGAGCACGTTCAAGTCCCTCGGTCGCCGCTACCCAAGGTCACCCGTCAACTCCATTGCCTACTACACTAGGATGAGTATAGAATGGAGCTTCGTTTGTTCGTGCCTACTACCTCCGTCCTGGTTTATTGGTCCTCCTCGCATTTTGTGCTAAATTTTGACCTTACATTTAACTAACAAAATGTTAATGCATGTAACCAAAAATTATATCTCTAGAAACTATGTTCAAATACGAGTCGAACGACATAATTTTTGGTGACATGCATTATTATTAGAGTATGACGCAATGCATTGTTTGAAATCTAACTAAGCACTGTTTGACCACATTCTATCTTAAAAAATATGAACATCTACTACAACAATAAAGATGTATCGCCTGAAAGTTTATTTCATGATGCATGTAATGATATTGTTTCGAATCCTGGTTTTTAAATTCCAGAAAATTCAAAACTCACCTGAAATTCATGAAACTGTGCATGGTCTCGTGATACGGCACAAATAGGCTATGGTAATTTTTTGATCAATTTGAGACAAGCTGCTTATGAAAAGTTGCACACATGAACAGCCAAGGTATTTTAGAACAAAGAGTTGTCATGCTAACGCGAACGGTTCCCTAATATATTCAAACCATGGGCGTTAGACCAGTGTGCCGCCACGCGTCCCACTTCTCATAGGTAGGTGCCGTCCAAGCAAGCGTGTGATTCGATGGGAGGCGTGCGAGTAGGCCGCTGCGCAGGCTCACTGGGAGGCGAGCCTTTGACCAGCCTCCTCCACCCACCTTCATCCCAACCACACCCACTTTTAATGCCGCCCGCGCCGCAGTTTAAATCGCCGCCGCACTCCCCGCTCTCGCTACAATCTTCTCTTTGCCTCTCCGATTCTCCTGTTGTCTGCCTCCAATCAGCCTGACCTCGCCATACGCCATGGCGCATCATGATGGGCTGCCCCTAGTCTTCTAGTTTCCTGAGGAAGACCCTAATCAGGTTTCGGACGAGCTTGACCTGGCCATGCGGGAAGTCACCGCGTCTGTCCCCGCGCCCGTTCTAGCTCCCGTCGCCGCGCCAGCGCCCATCCCCGTGGCATTGATGGGCTGGGAGCCGCATACTGTCACCCAGCTTGAAGCCGCGGGGATCCACGAGGTCTCCACTGACTTGCACGCATCCGTGCACCTACCAGCGCATGCGCCTGCGCGTGCACTGACGCATGCGCCCATGCCGGTGCACGGGCACACAAATGTCTCTGCCGCGCCATTGCCAGTGCCTGTCCCCGCGCCGGTGCCAGTGCCCCCCTCAGCGGCATGGATCACCGCCGTCGACCGCTACCTTGCAGCGACGTCAGTCTCCGCCTCCCTCCGGTTGACTAGCTCCTGGAGACTGAAGTCCAGAACATACTGGCCTTCCTTGAAGCTTGGGCCAACGTCCAGGAGTATGCCAACGCCAGCGCAAGATGCCGCCATCGCCGCCGGCCAGTGGCCCAACGGCACACAGGGCACGGCAGAGGAGCCGCTTCCCACCGCAAGATGCACCCGCCGCCGCTGCAATTAGTTTTATTCATTAATTTTTTTAGTTCGATCGTGGTATGAATGTAAAGTCACAGTCAGACTAAATGAAATCTATGGTTTGATTGATTGAGTGTTCTGCTAGAGCCTTATTAAATTAAATAAAAAAGTCATCAAGCGGCATGTATTCCTTCTCACCGCAAACATTTCATATTAAATACCTGCGTCAATTCCAAATACTTGTAGGGCGCGAGCAGGTCCCTTCGAGCACTACGCGATACATACATTTATCCATGCATTTAATTATTACTACTAGTTAAATACACCACGGGTGCCTGAACTTGTCCGTCACGGTCACTTTATTTCCTATACTTGTAAAATACGTACTAGTAGTAGGTGAAACTGGTGCCGTAACTTGTGAACGCGTCCAGATATGGTCGACGGCATTGGGCATCTGCCCCGGGTGGCGCACCATGTTTATTAGCTCGCACGTTCTTCATGTTTGCCCATGCGTCTGCACCCATGAGAGTAGAAGGGGAGGAGGGCGAGAGAGCAAACATGGGACCCACCAGTAAGTGGCTCAACGAAGGGGAGTAGTACGTGCTGACGAGCCGCTCCCACTGATGTACCGAAAGTAATATAAAAACATGTTATCCATTAAAGATACAACAAACACGACAATCCATTTCTGAGTCCAGACTCATCTGCACCCACGCTGAAGAAGAAAATGAAAACAAATACTAGAAAAATTCAAAAAACTCCATTTTTTTGCATGGTAGACAATTTGGTGCGTGATGTCCGCTCCAATTTTCATATCATTTGGACAAAAAGACAGATTTGGGGTCTGTAAAAGAGTGTACTGTTCTGACCCAATTTGTCCTTTTTGCTGAGAGCTACTAAGATGTTCAAATGCTCTTAAAATTGGAGCGGACCTCACGCAACGAATTATCTAGCACAATTGAATTTTTTTTTGACTTTTTTGAATTTTTTGTCTATTTTTTGAATTTTTTTGAACTTTTTGTGAATTTTTTCTTGACCGGGTGCAGATGAGCCTGGGCACCAAATCACTGACGTGCGCCTGGAAGGACCTGGTCGCCTGTTCGATCCTCGTCCTTTTCATTTTTAATTTATATGGGTCCAAAATTGTTCCATGACAGGTGGGTCCCCCGGTGTGTAGTTTGTAGCATTTTAATTTATGGGGCAAAATTTGTTCCCTTACAGGTGGACCCCCGGTGTGTAGTTTGTAGGTTGTTTGTAATAATTAAAGAAAACATGAGAGTTTTTTTGCAAAAATACCATGGTGCGACGGGAAAGGTGAGAAAGAGCGTGCGAGAGAGCGGTCACAGAGCTAGAGAGAAATAATTGGGGGAGGGGCAGGGCCGCAGGGGTGGCAACGGTGTTTGGAGTGGTTGTGGGCCAAATGCTAGAAAAAAACTAACCTAAACCCTCCGAAATAAATGCCTTCACAAATTAATCCAAGGATGGAGGCATAGTCCCCCTGGCAATGTAAATAGCTCCGACCCTGCGAGAGATGGAGAGGTAGCGTCTATGTGTGGGAGAGACGGCGCGAGAAAGCGAGGTCAATTGAGACATAGATAGACAGGGAGATAGGGTTAGTGTGACCCAACATTCGATCAAAAGAGAGATATGCTCTGGAGAGATATTGTGCGATCGAGCTTTTGGGGAGGGTAAGGGCTGTAAGCGAGATCTTGAGAAATTGACCTGCATAGACAATGTGCGTGACAGAGTATACAGAGTGTGGATCGAGGCCCAGACAGGGAGATATATCATTTGTGTGTGAGGGAAAGCAAGGTCAATCGAGACATAGATAAAGAGAGAGAGAGATTGAGCGAGTGTGGGCCACCATGCGGTCGAAAGAGTGAGAAGTACGGGTTGGAGAGAGTGACCTAGATAAATAATGTGCGTGAGAGAGTATATACAATATGTCGAACTAGGCCCAAACAAGGAGATATATCGTTTGTGTGTGGGAGAAAGCGAGGTCAATCGAGACATACATAAAGAGAGAGGGAGAGATTGAGCGAGTGTGGACCGCCAAATGGTCGAAAGAGTGAGACGGTTTGGTGACAGTGACCTAGATAAATAATCTGCGTGATAGAGTATGTAGTGTGTCGATCGAGGCCCAACAGGGAAATATAACGTTTATGTGAGAGAGAAAGCGAGGTTAATCGAGACTTAGATAAAGAGAGAGAGAGAGAAAGATTGAGAGAGTGTGGGCCGTCGTGCGGCCGAAAGAGTGAGACGGTGTGGAGAGGGTGACCTAGATAGACAACATGCGTGCATGTGCGTGAGAGGGGGGGTCTAGAGAGCCAATGTATGTATCTAGCGAGAGAGGGTGGGAGGGAGAGAGAGAGAGCTCGGCATGGAGTGCAATGGCGGGTGTGTGAGAGAAATACGTTTGTTGAGAGAGTAGGGGAAAGGGGTTTGTGTATTTGAGAAAATTAGAGATCGAAACATGGAGAGAAAGAATGAGCAGGTGTCGGAAACCAATTGCTCTATCAGGTGGTTAAGAGTGGAAGATTGATCGATAGATGAAGTATGTAGTGTGTGTGTCGGGGGGTAGGGGGGGCTAGACACAACATTTGAATGTAGATAGTAATAGACTTAATAAAGTTTTGACCTCTCCAAACCCACTTTTATCAATTTTATCATTAAGATCATCACCCTCCAAACAATTGGGTCTCCTTCTAGCTAAAGTTGACTCATCTCCAGTCCCTTTTTCATCGAGTTTTATATTACTAAACAAACATTCAATGGGTGTCACACCAATCATTTTAATATCTTCATCATGATTATGATAAAAACCGGGCGGAATAGCCTTTTCTAGGAATTCTCGCTTAGCTCTCAACCTAGCGGTTCTCTCTTTACTTTCATTAATGGAGACTTGGATAGATTTAATAGACTCATTAATATCATGCTTAGGTGGCAAAGTTTTAATTTTATGAGTTTCCACATCATGAGCAATCATATCCATGTTTCTAGCCACATCATCAATTTTATGTAGTTTTTCTTCTACCATAGCATTAAAAATCTTTTGAGAACTAATAAATTCTTTAATGTTGTTCTCAAGATCAGTAGGTATCCTATTATTATTATATGAATTACCATAATTATTAGAGGAATTTCTGGGATACGGTCTAGGATTAAAATTCCATTTATAAGCATTGTTGAAATTATTTCTAGAGACAAAATTCACATCAATAGCATCATTATTTTGCTCAATCAAAGTACATAGTGGCACATCATTAGGATCAACTTGAGCATTTTTAGTAGTAAGCATATTCATAAGAGCATCCATTTTATCACTCAATGTAGCAATTTCTTCGACAGAGTTTACCTTCTTACCAGTTGGAGCTCGTTCGGTGTGCCATTGAGAATAATTTGTCATCATATTATCAAGAAGCTTTGTAGCCTCTCACAATGTAATTCCCATAAAGGTACCACCCGCAATAGAGTCTTGAAGATTTCTAGAAACAAAGTTTAGTCCCGCATAGAAATTTTGTATAATCATCCATAAGCTTAAACCATGAGTGGGACAATTTTTAATCATTAATTTCATTCTCTCCCAAGCTTGTGCAACATGTTCTTGCTCAAGTTGCTTAAAGTTCATTATTTGATTTCTAAGAGAAATAATCTTAGCAGGAGGAAAAATACTTGGCAATAAAAGCATCCTTACACTTATCCCATGAATCAATACTATTGCGAGGCAAGGATGAAAACGAAGTTTCAGCACGATCTCTTAGTGAGAACGGAAATAATTTCAACTTAATAATATCATTATCCATATATTTTACTTTTGCATATCACATAATTCAACGAACGTATTAAGATGGGAAGCAGCATCCTCATTAGGATTTCCAGAAAATTGTTCTTTCATAACAAGATTTAGCAAAGCAGCATTAATATCATAAGACTCCGCACTAGTTGCGGGAGGAGCAATTGGAGTACTAATAAAATCATTATTATTAGTATTTGAAAAGTCACACAACTTGGTGTTCTCGTGAGATATTTTGACAAAGCAAGCTAACGAGCAAACAAAAATATTTTTGTATTTTTCGATTTTTAGAGAATTGGGGGAGATGAAAAAGAGAGGCAAATAAAAATTAGAGCAAGTAGATGATAGTTTGAGTGAAGGTACTTGATAGGTTTTGATGATGTCTCCCCGGCAACGGCGCTAGAAATTCTTCCTGCTACTTGTGAGCTGCGTTCGGGTTTTCCCCGAAGAGGAGGGGAGATGCAGTACAATAGAGATAAGTATTTCCCTCAGTGAGAACCAAGGTTTATCAAACCAATAGGAGAATCACGCAAACCCTTTTGAGCAGTACCTTCACACACAAAAGCAAATACTTGCACCCAACGCGGGCAAGAGATTTGTCAATCCCCTTGAACTCGTTTATTGCAAGGATTAAATCTTGTAAAGGCAAAAGTATGAATTGTAAAATAAAGAAAAATAAATAAATTGCAGCAAAGGTGTTTAGCTTTTCTTTTTATATTTAAGATAGACCCAGGGGCCATAGTTTTCACTAGAGGCTTCTCTCTCGAACACATAGCATACGGTGGGTAAACAAATTACTGTTGGGCAATTGATAGAAAAGTGCATAGTTGTGACGTTATTCACGGCAATCATCATGTATATAGGCATCACGTCTGAGACAAGTAGACCGACTCCTACCTGCATCTACTACTATTACTACACCAATCGACCGCTATCCAGCATGCATCTATGGTATTAAGTTCATAACAAACAGAGTAACGCCTTAAGCAAGATGACATGATGTAGACAAAGTAAACTTAATCAATATGAATAAACCCCATCGTTTTATCCTTAATGGCAACAACACAAATACGTGTCTTGTCCCCTACTTTGTCACTGGGATATAGAGCACCTCTCCCGCTGAAGATAAATCAATCTAGTTGGCCAAACCAAACGGATAGATCGGAGAGAAATACAAAGCTATAACAATCATGCATAATAAAGTTCAGAAAAGACTCAATTACTTTCAATGAATAATCTGATCATAAACCCACAATTCATCGAATCCCAACAAACACACCGCAAAAGAAGATTACATCGGACAGAACTCCAAGAAGATCGAGGAGAGCATGGTATTGAAGATCAAAGAGAGAGAAGAAGCCATCTAGCTATTAGCTATGGACCCGTAGGTCTGTGGTGAACTACTCACACATCATCGGAAGGGCAGCAAGGTTGATGTAGAATCCCTTCGTGATCGATTCCCCCCTCCGGCAGATTACCGAAAAAGGCCTCCAGATGGGATCACAGAAGAACAGAAGCTTGCGGCGGCAAAAAAGTTATATCGTCTTTTGTTCTGTTGGTTTGGGAATATATGGGAATTTATAGGCTTGGAATTAGGTCAAACGGAGTTGCGTGGGGCCCACAAGCTCAGGGGGCGCGCCCCTCGAGCTTGTGGCTCTCTCGTATCTCTTCTGGCCACCTACCGAAGCTTCTAGGGTCCCTTCTGGTCCAGAAAAAACTAATCTAAAGATTTTTTCCCGTTTGGACTTTATTTGATATTGATTTTCTGAAAAGCAAAAAAACAGGAACTGGCATTGGGCAATGAGTTAATAGGTTAGTCCCAAAAAATGATATAAAATAGCATATAATTGCATATAAAGCACCCAAGATTGATAATATAATAGCATGAAACAATCAAAAATTATAGATACATTGGAGACGTATCACGGACACTCTTCCGCTTTCTGCCTATCACCTGTGACAGTGATCACGCCATTCAGACTAGGCATCTTGAGCTTCAGGTACACGTAACATGGTCGGGCCATGAAACGTGCGTAGGCGGGCCTACCCCAAGATGTTGTGATAAGCACTCTCGAAGTCCACCACTTTAAAGGTCAGCTTCTCTTTTATGAAATTCTTCTCATCACCGAACACAACATCCAGGAGGATCTGTCCGAGTGATCTGGCCTTCTTTCCGGGGATTACCCCATGGAACTGCATGTTACTCTTGCTTAACTTGGACATCGGAATGCCCATCACCTTCAGAGTATCAGCGTAGATAATCTTCAGTCCGCTACCTCCATCCATGAGGACCTTGTGCAATCGGACACCTCCAACGGCCGGATCGACCACCAGCGCTTGCTGCCCAGGGGTCGGTATGTAGGCTAGATGGTCTGACTCATCAAAAGTAATGGGGTCTGAGCCCAATCGAGGTATGTGGTGATAGATGGCATGGCCAAATTCACCTCTCGGTTGATCACCTTTAGCTTTCTCTTGCATTCGACGTCGGTGAAAATCATCAGAACCTTTTCGACGTTGGGGTAACCTGAGGCAGGCTTCTTCCCTCCATCACTGTCCTCTTGATCTTTGTCTTCCAACTGGTCTTCTAGCATGCATTTTTTCAACAGCTTGCGCTCCTGAGTGGCGTGCTTTGGCAAGATCAAATTGACATCTTCTTCTCTCTTGGTGTGAACTTGACAAGGCTGGTCAAGTATATCACCTTCCGAGTGATTCTTTTTCTTGGGGATCCATTCTTTCTTTTGTTTCTGCGCGCCCTTGCACTTCCCCTATCCGGCCTGTTGGGATCTACGGTAGGGTGCATCGACAGCAAATTAAAAATTCCTACCCACAAAACATCCAAGAACATGCTACGAGAGATGGATCACGGATCGTTACCACTAGACGCGCAGTGCCGTGCAGCGGAAGTAGAGTTGGGGCAGCGCGTCCGTGGCATTCGTCTCCTCCTCGTGCGATCTCCCTCGAACAGCCGGTCGTCGGATCCCACGTACAGGTTCGCCAGAGTGGCGCAAGTGCACTGCCTCTAGCGGTATCTGCGCGTGCAGGAGGAACACCGTGTGGCGGACTGCTAGGTCCGATCACACAGTCGGCGGCGAGTGGAGGTGGCTAGTTGCAACACATGCAAAGCCCTAATGACGGCGCCAAACCAATCAACCAAATGAGTGTGCCGCACCTCCACTATATATAGGCATCCGTCACGGGCTCAACACTAGGGCCTCACACGGATCCTAAAGCCCAAAGTCTGTTCGGCTTGGATCCGAGTCCGAGTAAGATCACATATGACTCGTGGAGTCGGACCCAGCCTCACATGTTCTTTCCCTTAAGCGCACGACCCCTTAGGTTCAAGTCGACTCGGTCGCAGTTCGGATCACCTCCGACCTGCTCGGTTGGTAGCGGCCTCTAGCAAGGCTTGCCGACCACCAAGTAGACAATGAAGCCGGTTGGCAAACCTGTACAACATGTCACACTTCTGTTCCCTTTGCCACACGATATATGCTGTCGGGTTCAAGGCAAGACTGTCATCCTTGTGCTAGCCCGACCTCTTTCTCGTTCCAGTGATGCCGACCACAAACTAGATTATCTCATAATCCTTGTCGCATGGCCATGCTTATCTTGGTCGGATCACATGAGGGGCCCAGAGTATATCTCTCCTGATCGAAGGGGCAAATCCCATCTTGCTCAACCATGTCTCGCGGCATGGGTCTGGACAAGCCCGAAACCTACCTTTATAACTAAGCAGTATAGAGTAGCGTTTGGTTGGCCCAAAGCAGTTCTGTCACCATCCCGAGTACATGCGTCAGCTCAGGTCTTAGGACATAGAACATATGTTGCACTAGAGACTCACAGATGACATATCGCTACATCTCGTAGTTGGGTCTGTCCAACTTGGACCTTATCTGGACTCAGATCCGACTATGTCGAATCCGACCAGATCTTTCTGAGTCCATAATATCCGGTTAGCATCCAATGCTCCATGGCTAGTGAGACCGAGCCATCCACCGTGTCATATGCTAGTCTAGTTAGCTGCGCGTCCACACAACCATTTCGACTAGGGACCTTTTAGGACAATCATCATACAATGCATAGTCCCACAAACAAGTCACGTACTTGCTGATACACATCATTGATAATGTCCAAGGACTATCTTTATTCATAAACACATAGGAAATATCATCATACATGATTGCCTCTAGGGCATATCTCCAACAGTCTCCTACTTGCACTAGAGTCAATCAAATAGACATCGTATGCCCATAGCTCTAACGTGCCCCTCATGCTTGGGTTGTGGAAGCGGCTTAGTCAATGGATCTTCAACATTTGCATCCGTGTGAATTTTGCATAACTCTACATCACCACTCTTTAAGATCTTTCGTATCAGGTGATATTTCCGATCTATGTGTCTGGTCTTGTGGTGATTCCTCGGCTCCTTGGCCTGTGCGATGGCACCAGAATTATCACAATAAAGGTCCAATGGTTTTACCGAGGCTGGGAAAACACCAAGATCATCCAGAAAGTTCCGGATCCAAACACCTTCCTTTGCAACTTCACAAGCCGCAATGTATTCGGCTTCTGTAGTAGAATCGGCCACCGTATCTTGCTTGGAACTTATCCATCTCACTGCTCCTCCGTTCATGACGTACACAAATCCGGACTGTGATCGACAATCATCTCGGTCGGTTTGGAAACTAGCATCGGCGTAACTCTTTACGACGAGCTCTTCCTCACCTCCATAAACTAGGAACATCTCTTTAGTCCTTTTCAGGTACTTCAGAATAGTCTTTACCGCCGCCCAGTGACTCTCACCTGGGTTGGCTTGGTATCTGCTTGTTAGGCTTATTGCAAAAGCAACATCAGGCCTAGTACATATCATGGCATACATGATGGATCCGATTGCCGAGGCATACGGAATCCTACTCATCCTACTTCGCTCATCAGATGTCGAAGGACTCTGAGTCTCGCTTAGCCTTATACCATGTGAAAGTGGCAAGAACCCTTTCCTGGCCTCGCTCATGTTGAACCGCTTCAACACTTTATCTATGTACGTGCTCTGGCTTAAGCCGACCAGCCTCCTCGATCTATCTCTATAGATCTTGATGCCTAAAATGTAAACTGCTTCACCGAGGTCCTTCATTGAAAACTTGCCATTCAATGATTCCTTGACCGAGTTCAACATCGAAACATCATTTCCGATCAGCAATATGTCATCCACATATAGGATCAAAAACACTACCGAGCTCCCACTCAACTGCTTGTATAAACAAGCGTCCTCTTCGCTTTTGATGAAACCGAGACAAGTGACGACTTCATCAAAATGAATATTCCAGCTCCGAGATGCTTGCCTCAACCCATAAATGGATCTCTTGAGCTTGCATACCTTACTAGCGTTAGTTGGATTGACAAAACTCTCGAGCTATATCATATACATGTCCTCGGTTAAATTTCTGTGAAGGAAAGCCGTTTTGACATCCATCTGCCATATCTCGTAATCAAAATATGCAGCTATAGCTAGTATGATCCTCACCGACTTCAGCATCGCTACCGGCGAGTAGGTCTCGTCGTAGTCAATTCCTTGAACTTGTCCATAACATTTAGTGACAAGCCGAGCTTTGTGGATCTGAACATTTCCATCCACATCGGTTTTCTTCTTAAAGACCCATTTGCAACCAATGGCTGTTACGCCAGGTGGCGGATCAACCAAGTCCCATACTTGAATTTCATCCATGGACTTTACTTCGGATCTCATGGCCTCCAGCCATGCCTCGGAATCCGGGCTCACCATCGCTTCCGCATACATAGCCGACTCCACTACAAAAAAAAGACACATCTGTGACATTATGGCCCGAATGAAAACTTTTTCTGTCATGGTTGTGACACTTCTATGACAATAATTGTGACAAAAACACGTATCATCATAGATGTGGTGGGATCCAACTTCTATGACAAAAAAATATGACAGAAAATGGGCTTTTCGTCCTGGGCGGGCCGGAGACGCACCCGCATGACATTCTTTGGGCCGTCCATGACGTACAAAATCGTGGTAGAAGTGAGGGCGAGGAAATTTTCGGGGAGTTCCCGGTTACGGTGGGTGGTCGGGGCCGAGCGATGCATTGTGGTTTGCGCGTTTCTCTCGTACGCGTGCATGTGTGCGAGGCATCGCTAACTGAACCCGAACGAGGCGTTCGCTTACTGAACCCGAGCGACCAATCGATCCCTCGCACTACTACATGTACTAAACCCGAGCGATCGATCCCACTGTGTACTGAAGCCGAGCGATCCCTTCACAGTTAACTGAACCCGAGTGATCCCTTCGCTGCTAACTGAACCCGGGCGATTCCTTCGCTACTAACTGAATTCGATCGATCCTTCTGACTGCTTACTGAAGCCGATCGAGCCCCCGTGCGAGACGTAGCCAGCCGGTGTTGGGTTGCCTCTCGATGAACAATGCCCGTTGCTGTCGCGCGCGCGATACACGTAGACACGTGTCGAGACGCATCGATCGAGCCGGTTGGTTGGCTGTGGATGAACAGTTCCCGTTGTTGCCGCCTGCTCGTACGCCCCACCCGAGTCGGTGGGGGTTGGATGAACAGGACCCCGGCCGTGTAGGCGGTTGGCGCTGGATGAACAGGACCCCGAGTAGGCCGTGCCGTAGTACGCCATACCCCAGCCGGTTGGGGGTGGATGAACAGGACCCCGTGGAGGCTGGATGAACAGTAGCAGGTGGAGGCTGGAGGAAGTCGACAGTGGATGAACAGTAGCTGGTGGAGGCTGGAGGAGGTTGACCATGGATGAACAGTAGCCCGTGGAGTCCCGTTTTGCGGTACGCCACACCCCTCCCGATCAACAGGACCCCCGTTTCGACCGTAGGCAGTTGGGGAGAAGTCCGTTTCCTCTATTCTGTGGTACGCCAGAGCCCTCCCGATCAATAGGACCCCGTTTTGCCTTTAGGCGCTCGAACAAAAGTCTGTTTCCTTCGTTTTGCGGTACGCCAGACCCCCAACCGATGAACAGGACCCCGTTTTGACCATAGGCACTCGAACATAAGTCCGTTTCCTCGGTTTTGCGGTACGCCAGACACCGAGTCGATGAATAGGACCCTGTTTCGGCTATTCCATCCAAGCAGGTTGTCTCCCGATGAACAGGACGCATTCTGACCCAGTCGGTGGCCTCCCGATGAACACGACGTTGTTTCTCCGTTCCGACCCAACCGGTTGGCTGCCGATGAACAGGAGGCCGTTGCTGCCGTACGTTGACTCTCCATGTACACGAGCCCTGGCCGTACGTATGTGCGAGTACGCATTTGAGACCCTGCCCGTATGTACGTACGTGCCCGTATTTTTTGCAGCGTGGCTGTACGTACATGTACACGATTTAGACGGTGCTGCCTGAACTGCTACGTCGGGGGCTCTACTACGACACGTGCCGCTCCTTACATGCCCACGGTTCATCATTGCAGAGAGTCCGATCGACCAGTATGTACGTACACGTTTGCGACCAGACAGACAACGCTATGTACGCCTCGACCGGGTGGGTCCGACCTGTCAGGGAGGATAGGGAGCCACTTCCTTGCGTGCGAAGATATAGCAAGTGGGTCCCAGCTGTCAGGGGATGGATAATTTTTTTCCCGCGTAATAAGGAGGCACTTCCTTGCGTGCGAAGATGTAGCTATTGGGTCCAGCTGTCAGCCTCACCCCGTACAGTCCTCTTCTGATGGCTGTTGTTCATTGACCACGTTGACTACGCCACACTGAGAGTACCAAGGCGGTGGATGACGCGGAGCCGGGGAAGACGCGGCAGTGGATGCCCGCGCGGAGGGGAGTACGAGGGTTGACTGGTTCGGCTGCGGTGTGAGGCCGCCATCGCCGGAGAATAACAGGGGATGTGGGTGCGTAGAGGGAAGGCCTGGCCAGCGGTGGGAGTAGGGTGGGGCAGTGAGGCCTGCACGGTAGCACAGCCGGCCATGGGAGGCAAGAGCAGGCGGTCCCGCCGGCACTGGTTTGGGCAGCTGGAGCAAGACGATCAGAGATTGAAGAAGTTGCACGGCCGTTGGATGAACATCCAACGGTCACTGCTGCTAGAATCGTTTGTTGACTTCCTAAAAAAATTCGTTTATTGACTAAGTTGACAAAGCCTTGCGTACACGTCAACTGAGTAGGCCCACAAGTCAACCTCCAAATCTGGTGGGTCCCAGTTGTCATGGGGACGAATCACTTTTTTCGCGTGATAAGGAGGAACTTCCTTCCGTGCGAAGATATAGCTGGTGGGTCCCAGCTGTCAAGGGGAGGAATCATTTATTTCTCACGTAATAACAAGGCACTTCCTTGCGTGCGAAGATGTAGCTAGTGAGTCCCAGCTCTCAGGGGGAGGAAACTTTTTTTTGTGTAATAAGGAGGCACTTTCCTTGCGTGCGACCATGGACCTCGTGGGTCGCAGCTGTCAGCCTCTCCACGTACAGTCATCTTCCGATGAGTCTCGTTTGTT
The DNA here is from genome assembly GCA_039707655.1 of Elymus sibiricus. NCBI lineage: Eukaryota > Viridiplantae > Streptophyta > Magnoliopsida > Poales > Poaceae > Elymus > Elymus sibiricus. Next base: position 206,703,153 of record CM077668.1, read on the forward strand.
GACCATGTTGAACACGCCTCGCCAAGCACACCAAGGTGGTGGACGATGGCGAGGCCCCACCGCCCCAGACGGGAACGACCCGGAGATGGGGAAGACGCGGCAGTTGAGTCGCAAACGGAGATGAGTGCGAGACTTGACTGGTTCGAGTGCGGGGTGGGGCTACACTCGGTGGGGAATAACAGGAGGTGCGGAGGAGTGGAGGGATGGCCTGGCCATCAGTGGGGTGGCGTTTCGCAGCGAGGCGCACGAAGCAGCGCTGCTGGATGCCGGAGGCTAGAGCAGGCGGTCCCGCCAGCGCTGGAGGAAGAAGACGGGAGATTGAAGGAGAATGCCGGCCGTTGGATGTACATCCAACAGATAAGGCTGTCAGAAACTTTTTTTTTACTAAGTTGACAACGCCTTGCGTAGGCTTCGACCTATTGGTCCACATGTCAGCCAGTCCATTTGGTGGGCTGGGTGAAACAATAATGTAGCGTCTATGCAGCCCGTTTATATATTTTGTTAGCATTTACAGCCTATTTGTATTATTTTTTAAAATACACGGTTTTGCTGGGCATGGTGAAAATATCATTTTGGGCAGGTCGGAGAAATGTTATAAAAACATAAACCGGTGTTGGGTATTTTATTATAAAACTACATAATTTGCGGAGCATAAACACGTGATTGCACGTCTATTACTGCATTGGTCCGTAAAATCTTAGCAAGCATATGTACGCAATCACCAGGAATTAACTTGCCAAACTTATTGTTAAATAATAATAATTATTTGGTAAGAACTTATCGATTTACCGAATAAAATATTATTTATTTTGAAGAGTTAATAAGATGTGCGGTATTATTATTTTTTAGGCTAGACGTGGGACAAATGAGTTGGTTTTAGGTAAAACCTGTGGGAGAAAAATCAGAGATAGGAATAATAAAAAACAAAAATAAAGGAAGTGGGAAGGTCTATACAAAGGTTCGACGAAAGACAGGTCAAACGGGAACCTTATGTTCTTCTAATATATATATGTACGGAGTATATGTAATAAAATAATATATATATATATATATATATATATACTATTATAGAAGGGAAAACATAATTTGAGTTTGGCATACTTATAGAAAAATAAAACTTCTTTTTTTGAGCAGTATAGAAAATAGAACTGAGCTGTGAGTTGTCTTCAAGAAACAAACATAAGTTGGGCTGCTGATGTTATAAAACAAGCTAGGCTGGGAGGCCCAGAGGCCGATTGATACCTGCTGGACCTCAAAAAAAAATTGAAACCTGCTGGATCAACTGTGTCAGCATGTCGTGGGCTGCGCATGTTAAACAACAAAACCTAGGCTGGGCAGGCCACAACCCAGTTGTTACTTGTTCGACCTCTGAAAAAAATGATTACTTGTTAGGTCCCGGATGACAGCCACCTTGACTACGTTGACAATCTCGTGGGCCCCAAACGTCAACATACCATAAGGAGGAAGCATTTTTTTTGCAATATATAAGGAGGCACTTGTTTGCGTACGGCCATGGACCTGGTGGGCCCGGACTATGAGCCTCTCCACGTACAGTCATCTCCCGATTCCTCTCGTTTATTGACCATGTTGAGAACGACAGACGGCGGCGCCGCAGTGAGAGCACCAAGGCGGAGGACGACATCGAGTCCTCGGACTAAAACGAATCGGAGCCGGGGAAGACGCAGGTGGAGGGGAGTACGAGGGTTGATTGGTTCGGGTGCAGGGTGGGCCGGTGGAGCTGCCGCCGCCGGAGAATAAAAGGAGATGTGGGGGAGTAGAGGGATGGCCTGGCAAGCGCCATGCATAGGCTAGGATGGTCGTCGAGGTGTGCGCGGCAGCGCTGCCAGCCGTTGTAGGGAGAGGACGAAAGATTGAACAAAATAAAGAAATACAAATGGATAGGTGGTTGGTCCCAGATGTCTGTGTACAAGACCTGCTGGGTCCACCTGAGAAGGGGAAATGGTGGGAGGAAGGAGATTCAAAGCACGTCAGCCGTTGGATTTCAATCTAATGGCTGCCAGAAGGACTGACGGAAGAGGTATCAAACTTAACTTGTTCTCATCGTTCATGATCAAAGATGACCACCCTGAGTGAAGTTATCTGATAATCTAGGCAAAACGAATGGCTGTGCAACCTACAGAAAACCGCACTCAGACTTCAAAAAAAGGCACAAAAAAATGATACAACTGCTAGATCCCCATAAGCATGTCGTGGGCCGCGGATGTCCTAAGAAAAGAAACCTGGGCTGGGTAGCCACAGCCCAGTTGATACCTACTCGACCTCAAAAAAAAGGAAACACGGCAGCCCTGTGAACTACTCCCTCCGTTCCTAAATATAAGACCTTTTAGAGATTCCACCGTAAACTATATACGAATGTATATAGACATACTTTAGAGTGTAGATTCACTCATTTTGCTTCGTATGTAGTCTAGAGTGAAATCCCTAAAAGGTCTTCTATTTAGGAACGAAGGGAGTAGTACTCTTATTACATACATAAGCAAACAGATTCATAGCCACTCGGGGGAAAAAAGCAAACAGGTTCATGGGTTCTTAGATGAAATATTACGGATAAAACAGATAATTATGACACATAGGCTAATGCATGAAACACTCAGATGATAAAGTTGCTTAAACAAACAAACTACACCATCTAGATCTTCCTGGCACGCTTGATCATGACGCTGCGGCTGTCCGTGTACTCCTCGGTCCAAGATCCGCCTGTACATGTCGTAGCATGCGTATGCATCCTTGGCCGCGTAGGTGATGTAGGCTAGATTCAGAGGTACCTCCCACGTGTTCAGGTCCTTCGTATCCACTTCTTCTTTCATGTTGGCATAGCAGGGGTCGATGATGGCTGCGGCGAGGTCAACCACAGAGTCCTCCTCTTGCCCATTGCTGATGATCTTGTATTGCTTCTGGATATCGACGAGCTTCTTGCACCAGATGGCCGAATCGTAAAGCACAGTGGCGTTCTTCCTGCTCTCCACCGTAGCGAAGGTGCAATCGGTGGTGCCGATGAAATGGGCGAATGCTCCAGAACCCCTGATGGCCCTACAGTAGTGGTAGACTAGAACCTCGTCCCGCACGCATACCTGGGCGGCGGCGATCCGCTGGTCCCTGTCACGAGACGGATGGATGGGCACAAGGTCTAGTCCCGTGACCTTGTGCTTCTCGTCCTATAGGTACTGCTTGAACTTGGCGACGCAAAGCTTCACCGAGTCTGGATCGTTGGTGTACATCACATTCAACTTGGTGCTGCCATGGGTCTGAACAGCGAACTCAAAGGTGAACTCCTTGCTGGAGTCCATATCCAGCAGGCTCACCCCTCGGATCGCCATTGGAGTCTCTTCTCACGCAGAGTTGTTGTGGCGGTTCTCGTTTTGTGGGAATTGGGGGCAGGGGGAAGATGAAGATGATGGGGAGATATGGACAGCGGAGGGCTCCTTATTTATACTGGGGATCGGTATGTAGTGGGATACTGGAGGGCGGCAGCAGCAGTTCATTTTTCCAATCTTGGGGAACTGTCGCCAGTGAACGTAGGGGGTAGGCGGCGGCACCAGTTCGTTTTTCCATTCTTGGGGAACTGCAATCACCGGTGAACGTAATGGGTACAGGCGGCAGTAGTTACTACCCCCTCCTCCCTCGCCTGCTGCACGCCCCCTCGACCCATTCAAACGCCATTGGCTCGTTCTATCAGTGCCATAAAATCAACATGCAAAACAATTAAAATTATTATTCTCAGGACGCACGCAAACAGCTCATTTGCCGCGCTTTCAGACAGACAATACTACCAAGTTTGAACAGATTGTTAGGGTTGCTATCCTCTGCATCATCTTGCTGTGTTTCACATCTTGCAAGATTCACAACCTACTCATAAGATTCAAATAATAAGTACAACAAAGATGCCAACGCATCTCAATGATTCACAGATCAGAGCCAATAGTTACTGTTTAACTAAAATGTTGTGAGAATGTTAACAAATAAATAAAATCAATCGATGCTTCATGTAAGCAATTTGATTCAAGGATTTGCTGAAACATTGAAACCTGTCCCATTTACGGCCACGCATGTCAAACATTGGCAGATGACCATTTTCTGGATAACTGGTGGCACTATCACTTCCAATATCTGCGTAAGCGGGTCGTCCTGTGTTGGACCAGGCTCATGAGATATAGTACACCGCTAAGGAGCTAGAGCTCCTGAAGTGTGAGTTGCCGGACAAGTTTGTCGCGGGTTGCATTATTGCAAAACTCCCTCCTTCATGGAGGAACTTTGCTACTTCTCTCAAGCACTTGAGGCGTGAATTCTGTGTTGAGGATGTCATCCGTCATCTAAGTGTTGAGCAGAACTCGAGAGCAGAGGACTCACACATGAAAGGGGCAGAGGGTTCTTCTAGCACCAATGTGGTGCAGAAGAATTTCCACAAGTTCAAGGGAAAGAACACTGTCCAGCACCAAGAACTTGACGAATGCTTTGACCATCCCAACATCTGTAGCGGAGTATTCCTGTTTGCACAGATAATGAAAAAGCATGATTACTATAATAGTGGCACTAGTTGTAGCAACTTTATTTTCTTAATGGGATAAACATGTGATACAATAGCTTTATATAAAAAAAAATACAACGCTAGCACAGTATGACAAAGCACGATCATGTGGATGAAAGACAGTACTGACCAGTGTGAGATGACTTTGTGAGATCAAGTTGTTCTTCAGGTCCCCGTATCTTGCCATGATGGCGATTCGTTGACATCTATCAACAACTTCAGTGTGGCAGTAGAAGGAGGGGCCTTGAGTCATTCCAATCTCTTTTTGTGTGCAGTTCAACTAAAATTATGGCGCTCGCCATGCTGCGAGGGAGAGAGGGGGCCCGCGCCACCTCGACGGTATGCCTCATGGACTCAACTAGTTCAGTGCCCATGCTATGTGGTTGATGCAGTGCAAATGGACTCAATTCTCCCGGATACGCCTTCAGCAAGTGATCTACATTGGAAATGAGATGATAGTTAAGACAGTAGCTCTATTATAATTGTATTATTACATCATTTCATCAGTGGCACTAGCGGTGCCAAAACATTGCCTCAAATTATTAGTGGCATTACATTGAGATGCAAAAACAATATCATTATTGCTTTCTCATAGCAGTGCAAAAACAGTAGCACAAGATCACTAGCTGAATGCAGAGTCAAAATCAACCAAAAAGGAACATACCCGGTCATGGGAACAATAACTGCTGTCAAGGCCATTGTAGACGGGTTGACACCAGTCCAAGCACCAGTCACCAACATGGATGATTCAATTCATGCGACCTTTTTGTGTAGTTCACCTAAAATGAAGCAATGTTTGCATCATGCAGCTAGCAAGATGTACTTGGTCCCATGAGCTGGCAGCTTCTCCTTCATTAGTTGCACTAAAATTTGAGCAACGTCAAGGTTGGCTGTCATGCTCATGGAACGAGCAACTATAATTTGCTTATCCTTTTGTGCGGTTCCACTAAAATCAAGTGCCAATATGGTGACGGTGATGGCTAATTTTGCAAAGGTTAATAAACTGTTGCACGAGATTACCGGCAGAGTTAGACGAAGATGTTAGGAACTCCAATCACCCTTTGTGCAGTTCCACTAAAATCGAGAGACATTGCCCATGTGACATTTTAGTAGAACTGCACAAGACACTCTTTCAAAAAAAACAAAGTGTTTTGTGCAGTTCACCAAAAGGTCACAGTAGCAACGAGCTGAAATGGATATCCCTATCTGCACAAAAAGATAGAAAGAAAACAGTTACTGGTCAATAACAAAATATGAAACATACACGAAATGAAAAGAAGCATCTATCTTCATGGCAATCATGCAAGGACAGTAGAAATTTTAAAACGGCAGCATTGCTTCATATTACTCGAAGCATTATGATCAACAATGACATCGGTCAAATATGCCATTACATTAATGGTGGCATTGATTCGTTTTACTAGCTACATTTGATTAACAACAGCTAAATAGTTGGTATAAGTGCATGGGACAGTGGGGACACCAGGACATTCACCAGCGTAAAGAAGCAACTTACTTATCATAAGGGGAAATCTAGCAGGAGAGTAGCATTTATAAAATAGTTTAATTGCATCATATTACTGGAGGCATTAGATTAACAACAACATTGGTTAGACACGTCCTTGCTTTAACAGTGCGATTGCTTCATTTTACAAGCGCCATTACATTAACAACAGCAAAAAGTTGGTACAAGGGCATGCAGACAGTGGACGCATCAGCACCATGTACCTACAAGGACGCATAATGTGGTGAGGCCGAGTTTGTTGCCCCGAGCAACAAACATCCAACCAAGATCTGGGATGGTCCCAAATTTAGTTCTCTTTAGGCACCTTTTACTACGTGAGGACAGCAAAACTAATCATGGACATACTCTGTTGACTTGTCCCCCAGCTGCCACTTTCTTTCCTTCCTCCACCAATAATAGATCTGTTCCTTATCCAGTTTGTACTGCATTTTCCCTTTATTTCCCTTTTGAACCAAGAGACCGGTTGGCCAGTGTCTCTACAAATTTCCCCCCTTCTATATCCTCTATGAATCAAGTCCTAGATTCATGCTACATCTTTCCCCCCTTTATTCCCTGTTTCAACCAAGTCCTAGATTCGACTGCATGAAGTAGCTTTACCTCTAATAATAGTAAAAATTAAGGTGGCCTTGGAACAGCTGATGGAAGTAGAAAAAGATCCACATGCAGCGACGTGGGGAGCTGGGGCAGTAGAGCAAGGCAGTTTTCGAAGGAAGCTATACCTGATGGTCGTCGGGATGTGGCTAGGAGGGCGGCGGGAGGCCGGATCTGGCAACAATACGGGATGGAGGAAGAAGGGGTCGGAGGCCCTCTCGAGCCGGCGTTGTGTCGGAGGGAACGGCACGGGCAGCCGATCAGGATGCGCCGGCAGCTGTGGGTCTCCTCCCTAGCCGCCGACGACCGCGTGAACGATGCACCTACTCCCCTACCCCAGCCAAGGGGATCCGGCCGGATCTGTGACCAGCTGTGAGCAGAGAGAGTGTGTGGCCTCCGCTGTCTTGTTTAGATCTGGAAAGGGTAAGAGAGTGAAGAGAGCAACCCTAGTAAAGCAAGCGCTGAGGCTCCTGCCCATATATATAGTGGAGTGATTTTATTTTTCTCTCCACAACAATCGTTTCAATTTGTGTATGTGACATTAAAGAAAAGAAACTCTCTATTTAACATGCTACAGTGAACAAAACTCCATGGCGTCCAGGAGTACTAGTAGTATTGTTCACTTGTGGACCCTGGCCCTCCATTCATTGAACAACCACACGGGTGAATATATATAGAGAGAGAACAAACAAGCTGGAACTCTTGGCTTTGACATATCGATGGTACCGTTTGCCCACACTGCATCAATCGACTCACTACTTTGAAGTTGCCGTAACGTGGCTTTTGCAGTTCCCAAATGGGGGAATACCATACATTTTCTTTGATAACTACCCTATACGTATAAACACATGCACGATTTACATTCCGAATCACAAGCTAGAACTTGAACTGTATTTGTTCTCAACATAATCAAATTTTTGAATTCATGATCTTAGCGTTTGCAGAGAAAATGTAAAGGGCCATCGATCTTTGTTCTGCTTTTGAACATACTACAACATATGCAACCCTTTTGTGAAAGTGACCAGATCTATTGTAAAAAGTTCACCATGAGTACTACAAAAGCATCTCAAACGTAATAAAAATTATATCGAGATTCCGAGACCACCGAAACGAGCCGCCGACGCACCGCTGTTGCCGCCATCCTACCTGAGCTGGCTTGACCTCGTCGATGACAGCCGGGAAGTGTTCGTGCCCTTGCCCCTAAGGAGCAGCGACCCGGAGCCATAGTAGTCGTAATTGATCTGAAGCACATAATTCATATAACGCAATATTTCGCCACATGACAAGACACCCTAGCCTCACTGCGCTAGGAGACGACATGAATCTACATTGGAGCTCCATCGACTATGCCCCAACGAGGATCAGAGTTCGAAAGACTAACTCATAGAAGATGTGTCGATCGATATCGCCGCTGTCCTATCGGAGTCGGCTTGACCTTTTTGACGATAAAAGAGAAGTCTTCATGCAGATGCCCATAAGGACTAGAGCCGTAGAGCCGTATTGTGTGTTTGGTTGCATTCTCATCTCAGCATAGTTGTTCCCTCTTTGTGCATGCTCATCTCAGCATCCCTCTTCATGCATGCTCCTAGTGTATTTGTGTTAAGCTAGAGTGGACTCATGCACCCTTCATACACGCTACCAAACACCCAAAAGTGGGTCCAGAAGGGAAATTTTGCTCTCATACACCCTACCAAACACCCAAAAGTGGGTCGAGAACGGAACTTTTGCTCTCATGCACCCTTCATACACCCTACCAAACACACCCTTGTCATCGTTAAACCCTTGTAATTATCCAAAGCACTTGACACCTAATCTCGCCACATGACAATACGCTCATGTTCCATCCACTATGGCTAGACGGACGAACTCGAGGAGGATCAGAGCCCGAAAGACAAACTCAAAGGAGAAGTGCCCCCCATCCGAATGAGGGCTGTGTGTGCGTGGACAAAAAAACCTAATGTAAACTACTAACTGGAGCAGAGGCACCGGGATTCCCCTCCCCGCCACCAGTGGCCCGAGCGGCTGGAAGAGGGGAGAGGCGAATCCACGGGATCACCGATGAAGCGTGGAGCAGGGAGGTTGCCCTAGCTGCTTAGGGTGGTAGGAGTAGATTTGTATTCATAGTGAAATAGATTACGATAATCATCTTCTGAGCCCGGGCTCATCTGCACCCACGCTGACGAAAAAATCAAAACAAATACTAGAATAACTCAAACAATTCCAATTTTTTCTGCATGGTAGATAATTTGATGTGTGAGGTCCACTCCAATTTTCAAATCATTTGGTCATCTGAGCAGCTCTCGGCAAAAAAAGATAAATTTGGGGTCTGTAAAAAAACTATACTATTCATGCACTGTTCTGACCCGATTTGTCTTTTTTGCCGAGAGCTGCTCAGATGTTCAAACGGTTTGAAAATTGGAGTGAACCTCACGCATCAAATTTTCTACCATCCAAAAAAATTGAATTTGTTTGAATTTTTTGTGAATTGTTTTCTCACCAGGAGCAGATGAGCCTGGGCACCGAATTGCTGCACTCGGTTATTTTATTGGTACTGTACAGTACTATATAGCCGGTGTCTCGAATTTTTTTTTTCGATTTCTCAACATATCTACAGCCCGTATGTTACCATCGCTCGTCTCTCTTTTCTACTGTAGTAGTAGTAACTCAACTTGCCTAAAAAAAGTAACTCAGCCATATGTTACCATCGGTCGTCTCTCTTTTCTAGTACTGCACTAGTACTAACGCGACGCGCGTTGCATTCGGTGAGCGGCGTGCTGGACCGACCGTGGCGGTGCGACGCGAACGCGATGGGCGTGCTATATACATGTACCACCTTTTTTCTTTTGGTTTTGCTCCATGCCACAATCCATCGATACAAAATTATATTTAAAAGTCGAGGGCGGGGCTTTTCCCGCGCGGTACGCGCGGCAGTTTCGCCTAGTTGGTTTGGAGAGTCGAGGAGGATGAGGGAGTAGCGGATTCAACTTACTGCTGGAAGGGTGGGATAGTGTGATTTGATGGCTCGTTACTGCAGGAAAGGTGGGGCCTTGTGATATGACTGCTCATTTATAGTCATTATTACTGCGTCACTACGACCGGGTGTGCCTCCCCTTCCATTCCCCACTCTAATCTGGTGCATGACACGTCGACCCGGATGCTGGCTGTCCCAAGTGTCAGAGAAAGGAAGAATAATTGTTGCCGACGACGTAATAAAGGAGCAAAGAACCATGCAGTATACTCTAGTTTAGCACTGGAGTACTAGTATATGTCGGAGGAGTGCGAAACACGGCAGCCCAGTGAACCAGCAGGCGATATGGCGATAAAAAAATGTACTACAGTCCAGCCTTAGCATGTAAAAACAAGCCACCACTTCCTCCTCCTCCTCTTGGTTTACCGCCATTAGCGGAGCAAGAGCATCGTCGCAGCTTAGCTAGTACTACTCCTCTCCAACCTTTTTTTTACAATTCCTTTGTTTTTTCCTGTGGCGTTGAACACTCTTTGCTAATCCTATTGGATTTAGCACTCGAGTCCCATACTTTCCCCATTCCTGTATTTTTAGTATCATGGGAATCAAAGAGGCTCTTAGACTGGTTTACAGCCGGTCTTTTTTTGAATGAAATATCTCCAAAATGTAATGAATGTGCTCCGGTTTCTATGAAAATCATCCGGTTTGCATGTAGTAATTCATTTATTTATTCTTTTGCGGGGGGTCTGCATGTAATTCATCTGGTTTGAAATGTACTCGAACACCGGCATGGTTGGATGGCCCGCTGCCGCATTCTGTCCGAGGACTCGTCCCTACCGGTCGGCGCTCAGCATTGGAGATGCCCCGAGTGCTTGCTGGTAGACCAAGATGCTCTATGCCCCACATGTCGGCGAAAGGAAGCACGTAGAAATATTTCCGACGAGCGCGGAGCCCAGCAGTACACCTCAGCAAGTAGGAGTAGGAAAAATGCATGGAAAAAATACTATGTACTATAAAGCGTAGCTGCAAAGTGATGACAGGTATAGGTCGCACGCACCCAACGAGTGGTCATAGTACGTACGAGTACAAACGAGTACGGAGTACTCCTACTCTATCAACACGAGTCCCATCGGACAACAGCGTCCATGCTACAGCTAGCTCTTCTCCCTCCTCGTTTCTCTCTTCTAATTCTAACTCAGCCGACGCGCAGCGGGCGGGGTGGGGAAATGCCCATAGTCGGTTTGCTCAACTACGGTCCCACATGACAGTGAAAATGCTAGACAACACGCGTTCCCTAGCTTGAGCGGCGTACCGGACCAACCCTAGTACTCCCGACCGTGTGGGGGTACCACGCGATGCAGCAGGCTTTTCCTTTTGAACTTGTAGAAAATGTAACATTTGGTTATGCTTCTGCTCCTTGGCACGGTAGACAGATAACGACGATTAAAAACACTAGGGTGGGGATTTTCCCGCGCAATAAGCCGGGGAGTTTGCGAGTTTAGTGCATCGTCGGTTTTCTCACATCGGGCCCACATGTCAATGATAATATGCCAAGCCAATGCACGCTGAGCGGGGGGGCGGAACGACAGTGTGGGTTGCGACATGAACGGGACAGGCGTGTTGTACTTGTTCCACTTACTCGTTTTGAACTTGTGACGTGTAACGCTTAGTTTTGAATTTATAAGCTTGGTTGTCGCGCCCATATATATACTACTATAGTATGGTAGGTTGGGTCATGCAGCGTACGTAAATTATGAAGTTGATGCAATAGGTAAGTACTACCTCCATCCTGGTTTGTTGGTCCCCTTTTTGTCAAATTTTGACCATAGATTTAACTAACAAAATATTAATGCATGTCACCAAAAAATATATTGTTGGATTCGTGTTTGAACATACAACCTCCATCCTGGTTTATTGGTGCTCTTTGATTGTGCCAAACTTTGACCTTATATTTAACTAACAAAATGTTAATGCATGTCACAAAAAAGAATATCATTTAAAACTATGTTCAAATACGAATCCAACGATATAATTTTTGGTGACATGCACTAACATTTTGTTAATTAAATCTATGGTCAAAATTAAGCACAAAATACGAAGGAGACCAATAAACCTGGACGGAGGTAGTATTCCAACGATATTGTTTTTTGTGACATGCATTAACTTATTGTTAGTTAAATCTGAAGTCAATATTTGACACAAAACACAAAAGGTGACCAATAAACCAGGGCGAAGACAGTGATACATATAATTAACACCAAATGAGAGCAAGGGATCACACATGTCATTTACGACTGGAATGATAATGCGATACAGTAACACATTAAGGCCACAACGCGATGCAGTGCTGGTTACAGGAGGCAAGAAGAAATATGCATCCATCGACGACCTCCTCATCCTCGACTCAGGGCGCCGGCCCACCGAACGGCGGCTGAGTAGTAGCTGCTTTCATGGCGAGGTGAACGTGCTTCTGAACAATGGCGTCCAAGGCTTCCAGCTGGTCGAAGAAGGCCAATGTCTTAGCGTCGTCCCTGGCCCTGTAGTGGCCTATGTAGATGATTTCCTCATAGACATGGATGTGTAGGTCGACTGTTTCTTGCTCGGCGAGGCACGGTGCAGCGAGCACGGCCTCGAGGTGGACATTCTTCGTCGTGCCGTTGGGCAGCCGCAGGGCCACCAGTGCGTGAAAGAGGTCCTCACCATGGAGGCCGATGAGGGTGGCAGGCAACGAGGAGCCTGGGTGCGCGGGCTGGAGGAGTACGTCAAGGTCGTCCGCGCGCTTCTTGACGGTGGTGAACTTGCGGATGGAGCGGACCATCATCTTGCCCATGTGAGAGGCGAAGCCGTCGTTGCCGAGGGCTATGACACCGGCGGTCGCCAGCACCATCTGGAGACGCTGCTCAGTGCCGGGCCGCAGGCCGGCATCGTGGATCATCTGGCACAGCCGCCTGCCGCTCGCGTCCATCGCATCCATGGGTGGTTGTGGCTTGTGGTCACTTCGTCTTGGATTGGAGTGAGCAGTGTTGCGCAGACTAGGTGCGTAGTACTAGTAGGTGCGTACGATTCGGTAGATAGATTGGAGTGGAGGGGCGCCTTCATATGAGAGTGTAAACTGCGTTGCATTCATATCGTGTTGGCTCCATTCTGCTTCTCCAACTAATTCCCTCTGCATGCTACTACCTTCGTCCTGGTTTATTGGTCCTCATTGGATTTTGTGCCAAATTTTGACCAAAGATTTAACTAATAAAATGTTAATGCATGTCACCAAAAATTATATCGTTGGATTCGTATTTCAACATAGTTTGAGATGATATTATTTTTTATGACATGCATTAATATTTTGTTAGTTAAATCTTTGGTCAAAAGTTGGTACAAAATACAATGAGGACCAATAAACCAAGACGGAGGTACTAATTGAATGAGGATGCATCATTGACCGTTCAATGTTTTAGGAACCGCTACCCTCTCCCTCGTTGGCATTCAAGCCATATCAATGTTGTAAATTCGTGTTAAAAAGAGACTAGTCAACAGTTTGCCATGAGCCTATAACTAGCGATTGCCACAATAACCGTAAGATCTACATCCGACGGTGGCACCTATTGGACGCAAACAGCAATAAAAAACAAATGCCACGGCATTTTACATAACTGCCACACCACGCCCCTCCCTTTCACATGAGACTGCCACGTGAGCGTTCACAACTGCCACATTCGGGTTGCGCTTGGCTCTTCGCCTCTTCGGGAAGTCATACTACTACAATACTACTATATGCTGCTGGCAATCTGACACGAATGAACTGCTGCATGTCCACCGCGTGGGGGAGGGAGAGCGTGTTGTAAGCAAAAGCTTCTCCTTGTCCTGTGAGCCACCGCGCGCATGTGGGAGGGAGAGGGCGTAGTAGTAATCAAGCTTCTCCTTGTTGTATGAGTTTGACGCGACATATCAAAGGAGTACACACAATTTTCTCAAAAAGTTGTTTTTACCGATACATAAATTACAATGCATGCATGCCGTGAGTTTCCTTTTGATCCTTTCATCTGTTGATTTAATGCACCTTGAAGTATGAACATGTGATGGTAAAACTTTCTAATGCCCCAGCCCAAACAGCATGGTTAGTACAGCCAACTGTTGGCTATAAGATGTTGCCATATCATCTATAGCCAACACATATAGTGTAACACCCCAAAAATATTTTATTTTGATTTTCAAAATCTTTTCTTTAAAATAAAATACTTTGGATTACTATGGCTCTATTTCTCTTTTTCTTTTGTTTTGAAAGTCATTTTTTTTAAGTTTTCAATTGGGGTTCAAAAATTTTAAAAGTGGTTTCTGATTTAATGGTTTCTTACTTGAGTAAATATTTTGTAGGATCAAAAATCTTTTCTTTTAGAAAACTTATTGAATAATTAATTATTTCAAGGAAATAGTCCATTTCATCCTTTTTTCAAACACATAGAAAATTCTCAAAAAAATTCTTCTGCATTTTCAAATTATCATCCAAGCCATCCTCTCACACTAGGATAGTACCCAATACTTCTCCTCTCCACAAAAAAATATTTTTATCATATTTAGAAAATTCCTAAACTAGAATTTCATTTATTCCTAGTTCCTTTGACTTACAAAGGAACTATATTTTTCCTAGCTCTTCTGCACCCACAAAAATTATCCCAACTACATGACAGTACCCACACTCCATTTCACCAAAAATATTTTGTTCCACAGTTCAAAATTTTCAAATTTCATTCAAATGAAATTTGGACCAGATTCAATCTCTCTGCTCAAAACCTAATTTAAACTACTCCAAACATTATGAAACCTTGCAAGCACCTTTGTTATGCGTCAGTACCCCACCACAAAAAAATTCAGAAATTCAAAAAATGCCCAGGGCCATCTAGCATTTCATCGAACACTTGATGTGTACTGTTCATCACTGTAAAAAATTTCAGAAAATGCAGAAAGTTCAGAGAAGGGAATTGGGACAGCAGTGCCATGCCTTCCACTCCTCCTCTTCATCGCTGCCTCACTCCAAACCATCAACGCTTCACCCCGGACCCCCTCATCAGTTGCTCACCATTGCCTGGCCGGTGGCAGGCCGGTGGAACAACCACCGTTCCTGGCCACGGCGGGCCGAACGGATCAGCTCAGCTGCATACTCGCCATCACTGCCCCTCAACGCCCTCTCCTAACTTCCTGCCACGCGGCACCCTCTCTGCGTCGCCTGACCACCGTCCAAACCACCAGCAACCCCACTTGCCAGTCGCCGGAGACGGACACCGCCGCCATGGCCGTACGGGTGCCCGTCGTGGATAAGGCGATGGAACTCGCGGGGCGTCACGCTGGCGTTACCAGAAGCCTCCCCTAGTCTCACTATTATCCACCGACCGCGCTCGCCGCCCCCAACCAACCTCACCGGCCGGAATTACTCCGCCGTGATCCACCTCGCCTCGGTCATCTCCACCTCTTCTATAAAAGGGGCCCCCGAGCTTCGATCTGCACGCACATCGCCTCCACCCATCCCCAATAGCCACCCAGAGGAGTCGGACGACCTCGGGGAGGTCTTCTTCCCTGACTCTGGCCGCCCGATCCGCCACTGTCACCGAGAACACCACGTCGCCGTTCGTCCATCTCCACCTCTCAAACTCCATCAGTAGGCTCCTGGTGCACCACCTCATCCATTCTGCGCGTCAATTTGACGTCCGAAGCCCTCCCCGACGAGATCCACCACCACCCGACGCCGCTGTTTGCCGGAGTTGACAACACCGTCACCACGATGCTCGCCGGTGACCACCACCACCCATCGACGGGGAACACTCCCCCGAGCACATTCATACCATCGCCGTCTCCTGAAACGCAGGCAATCGCCGCCGGTGACCACCGCATCCTCTCTGTACTCGCGCGCGAGGCGCGTTCAAAATTTAAACCTGACGGGTGGGGCCCACCCGTCAGTGTTTTATTCTTTTCTAGTTATTTCAAAAACGTCTTCTGCCTCTTTACGTTTCCTGAACTGGAAAACATATTCCTGCCCAAGGCGCTTTCTGTTATTACAGCAGGGACCCGAAAGTAGATGTTTTATTTGCAGAAAAGTCCCTGGTTTTGAACCATTATAACTTTTTAACCACAAATCATTTTCACCTGATTCTTTTTCTGAAAATTTTCTTTTTCACTCTAGTTTTTTTAGTATTTATTTAAAAATATTTTGAGCCAACTTTTTGTGCTGTCACAAAAATTTTGATCGAAATTTGAATTCTTATTTTATAGAAAACGAGGAGGGAAACTTTGCCGAAAATTTTGAGGGATCACCTTCTGCCTACTTTGATCAAGGCAAGCATTTTTGAACTTGGGATATGGTGTTTGCATGCATGTTTGCATAAGTTCGAAATGGTCACCGGATATGTAGTGGATAGCAAGTGCCTGCATGGTCATATCTCTTTTCTGCATTTCTTGCATACATTTAAGAACCATTCTAACTTGGATAAAGTTGTGGGAAATCAGGGGTATACCCCCTGTCTATGTCATGCCGGTGGGCACGGATCACATCATGACACGATGGTGTCACTGTGGCATGTGAAGCCTGCCAATCATAATAATAAAACCTCCTGAGTCGATCTAGATTGAGTCTTGTTCCGTCATGCCTAGCTAAAAGTAGTGATGCCACTTGTCTTCCCGCGAGGGGAGTACGGCTTAGTAAGTTGCTAACCCCTTTCCAAGTACACACCACATAGAGGGGCCATGATGAGGGTTCCATGGCCATGGACTAATGCCAGTCATCGGGACAGGGGCATGGGTGTATCCGGCTGGGCCGAGAGGGGGGCACCCTTTGTATTCCGTGCGTTATAAATTGTGATCGAATAGCATGGGATCGGAATTAGTCAACGTTTCGAGGTTGGCTAAAGAAATCCTATACATGTGGGTAAAGAGTACAACCTCTGCAGAGTTAGACCTATTCGAATAGCCATGTCCACGGTCAAGGACGTTAGCTGGGAAGGGTCAAGTGTCGGTCCCGGTGTCGGTCTTCGGAGGAAATAATATAACTGATGATGATCCATTTTTAATGAATAATTATTGTCACTACAGATGCTATCATGAATATTATTGTTAACATGAATATTACTGTGGACTAACCTTTTTCTCTTATGTGTAACCTTGAGTATCTCTTGGGATGGTTGTGCCACCTGGATACTCATTTTTTTTTTGAGTATCTCTTGGGATGGTTGTGCCACCTGGATACTCATTTCTAATTTTTTTTAGTATCTCTTGGGATGGTTGTGCCACCTGGATACTCATTTCTATTTTTTTAGTATCTCTTGGAATGGTTGTGCCACCTGGATACTCATTTCTTTTCAAGACCTCTCGAGGCGTCGCATTCAGACACCTGTTTGGCATTTCTTTTCAAGACCTCTTGAGGCGTCGCATTTAGACACCCGTTTGGTATTTCTTTTCAAGACCTCTCGAGGCGTCGCATTTAGACACCCGTTTGGCATTTATCTTGGAATCCTCGGGCGGTCTAATGCCCGATGTTCCATTTTTATTTTCTTGGAATCCTCGGGCGGTCCAACGCCCGATGTCCCATTTTATTTTCTTGGAATCCTCGGGCGGTCTAACGCCCGATGTTCCATATTATATTTCTTGGTTTATTACTAAAATGACATATTTATCCATCCACACCGTATTGATATTTATCATGCCATGCTTTAATTTCGGTCAGCATATGCATATAATTTAGTCCATCATGAACATATGCATTCGGTATATCTTTTGTTCATAATGTTTGCGAGTACATTCAAACGTACTATCTGGCTTGTCCCTGGCTTGTTAATTTGGCCAGACTTGGATGAAGACGATCTTAAGGAGGAAGAGTACGCTAGCGAGCCCGACGCTTAGAGGTGTTCCCAGTCAGTCACCTTGTGGTCTTGGAGTCTACCACGTGTATCATCTGCAGTGCTTCCGCCCAACAAATAAAATAGTCAAGCCTCACACTGACGCTTGGCTTTACTTTATTGTATCTGTGTTGTATTATCACCACACCACTGCCTTATACCGTCACCGTCATATAATGACAAGTCTGTAATAAATGTTGAGCACTCTGCCTCAACCTTGTGTAATATTATGTATGTACTGGATATCTATATCAAGGGAGTCCACCAATTGTTCTGATCTTGGGGCTGGTGTGACTTGAGGCTATTCCGGAAACAGGCCCGACAAACCTTGGTATCAGAGCCAGGCTGACTGTAGGAAGCCCTAGGTGCGATCGCTAGTAGTAGGGTCAGTTCTAACAATTTTTAGCAGCATCTCATGCATTGTAACAACTTTTCCTTGGTCATCATAAATTTTTGATATGACTATTTGGAATTTTTGTCTACTGTT
This sequence comes from Elymus sibiricus, assembly GCA_039707655.1. Lineage (NCBI taxonomy): Eukaryota > Viridiplantae > Streptophyta > Magnoliopsida > Poales > Poaceae > Elymus > Elymus sibiricus. The sequence goes on from CM077668.1 coordinate 206,721,144, forward strand.
GTAGATGTCTGGCGGCAACTGCCCGACCCAGATTTTCGCCAAGGAGCTTGCGGGGTTTTCCCGCCTTCTCGTCTACATCGCCAGGGTTGCGATGGGATCTCCGAGCCGTCCGGAGTAAACAGTCTTTCCCGACAGGATCTCGGACACCCTGACTATGTACCAGGCCTCGGTATATATTCGGAGTGGACGTGCCGCACCTCATCACAACTATCGGTTTGTGGGGAGAGTCATGCCTACTGAGAGGCATGCTATCCAGATGGCTGCCCGAGAGGCCATCGCTCGTCTTAGGGACATTCTTCCAGTCATGCAGACACGTCCCTATCATTATCTCCCATGCCATGTTCCATACACTAGTCACTATGCTTTCTCTTGCACAGCTGGAGAAAGGGACGAGGCGATTGAGCCCCTTGTCCAGTACATCATGGCTCTAGAGTCGGTCTTCACCTCACTGGTAGACGACTATCTTGCCGCACGGATGGACTTGGCTCGTGCGAGGGTTCCTCATAGGAGTGAGTTCCGTTCTCCTTCACCACGCGCTCCTCGCATTCCGACTCCACCATACGATCCTCCTACCCTTTCCGCGATTCGACGCACATCCCCGAGCGATGAGTCTAGTCACTTGGCTGCCCCCACTCCAGTTAGAGCTTCACCGCCTACGAGTACAGTACCACCACGGGCTGGCATGACATCGACAGCTGCCCGACTGGAGACCATACCCGAGGAGGAGGTCGCGTCTTCAGCACCCCGTCTGGGACTTACCCTCAGCAGGGCCTACGACGTTCCAGACACTCCGTGAGAGCAGACTAGGCATCAGCACCACAGTCACCTTTTATGAGAGTGTAGCTGTAAAATATTTATTTTCTGTTTCTTTTCTTCTTTGTAAGATGGGGAGTAGTAGACCTTGGATCGCAGCATGCTAAGAGGATGGAGAAGTGCACTAGTCTAAATAAGCTGTCATGTAAGCATCACAACCACGAAGAGAGTATTGTATAATTAAATCTTACATGTATAATATAACTCGCTACTTATATGTACTTACGTTTTTGGGGGGGGGGAATTATTTTCAGTCTCTTAAAATTTTTCCTTTATAATTTCTTTCCTCATCGGTGTTTGCACCAATACCCCAGAAAGAAAATGCATCATCCCTAGACTCATTCTATGCCCAGTCCACCACAGGACAACTTTGCACAAATGGGAAATAACTTCACAGCAGGACAGACAAGTCAACAAAGCAATGATTCAGCATTCTCACAAGTATGCCGTCTTTATGAATAAAGTCAGCAGCAGTACCAGGAAATGATGCAGCATTTGATAAATATGGGAAATCACCAAGGACAGCATCAACCCAGATCAAAATTATCTAAACTTCAGAGAACCAATCCGACTGTCTTTTCTCACACAGACAAACCTTTAGAGGCAGACGACTGGCTGCATGATATTGAGAGAAAATTGGTCATAGCTCAGTGTACGGACCAGGAAAAAGTACTGTACGCTCCACATTATTTTTCTGGAACAGCAGCATCATGTGGGAAAATCTATGCCACACGCATCCCAATGGAGAAGACATCACCTGGGGGCAATTCAAGGAAAGTTTCCGGGGAGCACATATTCCCAACAGCATCATGAAATTGAAGAAAAGAGAATTTGAGGATCTCAAGTAACGAGGCACAACGGTAACTCAGTACCTCGACCAGTTTACTCAGCTAGCCCGGTATGCCAATGTTGAATATACGACAGAGAGCAAAAGGATGGAAAAATTCCTTGACGGGCTTGTTCCATCTTTAAAATGCCAACTGTTAGTCCATACTTTTTCGGATTTCAAGACACTGGTAGACAAGGCTATCATCCTGGAAAGTGAGCACCGCAACCTAAATGAGATTCGCAAGCGCCGCATGAACCAGTCAGTACAGATTCGTAACAACAGGCCCTGCAATGAATCTCAGAGGCCTATGCCACCCTGACCAGCAATTCCAGCACCACGATCGCAACAAAACCGCAGTTCCTACAACAACAGGGCCAAGGAAGCAATATACCGTCCAGGCATCACCTGTTATGCCTGTGGAGCAGAGGGGCATTATGCTAGGCAATTCCAAAAACAGGGGAATAATGCCCCCAAACCCAACAACAATGGCCGCAGTACTAGTGCAGCTCCGTGACACAACAACCTCAACAACAATCAAAGAAAGGGGCAGGTTAGCCACGTGACATTTGAGGAAGCACAGAATGCACCGGACATCGTGTTTGGTACGTTTCCTGTCAACACCATTAATGCTACAGTTTTATTTGATTCTGGAGCTTCCCATTCGTGCATCTCTAAAAGATTTGCCTCGAAGAACCAATTTTCTTTTTCGCCTTTGTAAAATTCGATGGTTATTCAGTCCCCGGGATCAAAGCAAAGCACACAATGGTACTGCCAGGATGTGAACATTGAAATAAAAGGAATGAAGTTTTTAGCAAATCTTATTGTACTGGAAGCAGTCGATTTGGATGTTATTTTGGGAATGGACTGGTTGACCACAAATAAAGGCTTTATAGACTGCTACAATCGTACAGTGACTCTCACCAATTGTCAAGGGAAGACATTAAAGTTTGGAACAAGGGGGATTTCTACCTCGCAAGGAAAGTTAAATCAAGTGGACATGATAGAATTAAGCTAGTTTCTTGTGGTATGCGAATACCCCGATGTATTCCCTGAGGAGCTACCCGCATGCCACCAGATCGTGAAAATTGAATTTGTTATTGAACTAGCACCTGGAACGGCACCCATCTACAAGAATCCTTATCGAATGGCTCCAACAGAATTGGTTGAGCTGAAGAAACAAATTAAGGAATTACTAGAAAAGGGTTACGTCCGACCCAGCTCATCACCATGGGGATCATCGGTTTTATTTGCCAAGAAAAAGGATGGTACCCTAAGGTTATGTATTGATAACAGGGCACTCAATATGGTTATTATCAAGAATAAATACCCACTACCAAGGATCAACGACTTGTTCGACCAACTGGCAGAAGCCATGGTTTTCTCAAAAATAGACTTGAGATCAGGCTACCATCAGTTAAGAATCCGACCATCGGACATACCCAAGATCGCTTTTACCACTAGATACGGATTATATGAGTTCACTGTGATGCCTTTCGGATTGACCAACGCTCCTGCTTATTTTGTACATCTCATGAACAAGGTTTTCATGAAATATTTGGACAAGTTTGTGGTCATGCTCATTGATGATATACTTATCTATTCCAAGATGCCAGAAGAACATGAGCAACATCTTTGAATAGTCTTGGAAGAATTACGGAAAAATCAACTATATGCCAAGTTCAGTAAGTGTGAATTTTGGTTACGAGAAGTTGGTTTTCTGGGACATGTACTGACAAAGGATGGAATAGCAGTGGACCCAAGTAAAGTAAAGGATGTCTTAGGATGGAAGCAACCCACCAACATGACTGAGATCAGAAGTTTTCTAGGTTTGGCTGGCTACTATCGGCGATTTATTGAAGGATTCTCCACCATAGCCAAACCCATGACTCAGTTACTCAAGAAGGATAAAAAGTTTGAATGGACTGAAGCATGTGAGAAAAGTTTCCAAGAGTTAAAAAAGAGGTTAATAACGGCACCTGTTTTGACCGTGGCAGATGTGCACAAGAATTTTGAAATATACTATGACGCTTCCAGAAAAGGCCTTGGATGCGTGTTAATGCAGGAAGGAAAGGTCGTAGCTTATGCTTCAAGACAGCTACGATGACATGAAGAAAATTATCCTACCCATGACTTGGACCTAGCAGCTGTAGTACATGCACTCAAGGAATGGCGACATTACCTTCTTGGTAATCGATGTGAGATATACACGGATCATAAAAGTCTTAAGTATATCTTCACCCAGCCAGAACTAAACCTACAACAACGTCGCTGGCTTGAGCTAATCAAGGATTATGACGTGGTAATTCATTACCACCCTGGTAAAGCAAATGTTGTGGCAGATGCCCTCAGCCGAAATCCATGCACCGACAATGACAGTGTGCAATTCTCACAACATGAGTTCAACCAAGAATTTGCCAAACTTAACATGGTTCTAGTCACGGAAGGAACCATTGCTCGCCTAGAAGTAAAACCAACATTGGAGGATCAGATCAAAGAAACCCAAAAAGGACACCCCAGTATCGAGGGAATTAAAAGGAAAGTAAATTCAGGCAAGGCATCCGAATTTACCATTGACACCCAAGGAATCCTATGGTACGGGAAAAGATTATGCATACCCAATAAGGAAGAGCTAAAGCAATAGATTTTGGCAGAAGCCCATACCACCCGATACTCCATTCACCCAGGGGGAACCAAGATGTACAAAGATCTTTAGGACAAATTTTGGTGGCACGGGATGAAAAGGGATATAGCCGTATATGTCACACGTTGTGACTCTTGTCAACGCATAAAAGCAGAACACCAGAGGCCAGCAGGATTGTTACAGCCACTCAGAGTGCCTGAATGGAAATGGGTTGAGATAGTGATGGATTTTATTGTCGGATTACCAAGGTCATGACACAAGAATGATGCTATCTGGGTTATCACAGATTTATTAACCAAGGTGGCACACTTCATTCCGGTAAAAACAACATATTCAACACAGAAGCTTGCTAAGTTATACCTCTCAAAAATTGTTTGCTTACACGGAGTACCCAAGACCATAGTCTCTGATAGAGGCACTCGGTTTGTCTCTAGGTTTTGGGACCACTTGCGGCAAGCCTTAGGAACTCAACTGGTATTCAGTACAGCGTACCATCCACAAACAAGAGGGCAGACTAAACGGATAAATCAGATATTGGAGGACATGCTGAGAGCTTGTGACCTTACCTATGGAGTTAGCTGGGAGGACAGTTTGCCATATGCGGAATTTTCATATAACAACAGTTATCAGGCCATTCTAAAAATGTCACCCTTCGAAGCCCTATATGGACGGAGGTGCCGTACCCCACTCAATTGGTCTGAAACCGGAGATAGCCGAATCTTCGGCCCGGAAGTTCTCAAAGAAGCAGAAATAAAAGTAAAACTTATTCGAGACAGACTGAAAGTAGCTCAGAGCCGTCAGAAGAGCTATTATGACCAGAAACACCGACAGATCAGCTTTGAACCAGACGAATATGTGTATCTCAGGGTATCCCCAATGAGGGGACTACAAAGATTCAAAATCAAAGGGAAACTGGCACCACGATTTATTGGACCATTTAGAATAATTGCAAGGAGAGGCAAGGTTGCCTACCAACTGGAGCTAGCAGCAGAATTGTCAGATGTTCATGATGTGTTTCACGTGTCACAACTGAGGAGATGTGTCAGTAATCCGAACAAACAAGTCCAACATCAGGACCTGGATATCCAACCAGACCTTACATATAAGGAACGTCCTATAAATTTTTTGGAAGAGTCAAAATGGAGAACCCGTCGGAGTGTGATAAAGTTTTACAAGGTCCAGTGGAGTAATCACACCGAAGAAGAAGCAACATGGGAAAGAGAGGATCACCTAAGGACTGAGTACCCGTACCTATTTGAGGGACAGCCGAAATCTCGGGGACGAGATTTTTCATAAGGGGGGTAGGTGTTGTAACACCCCAAAAATATATTTATTGATTTTCAAAATCTTTTCTTTAAAATAAAATACTTTGGATTACTATGGCTCTATTTCTCTTTTTCTTTTGTTTTGAAAGTCATTTTTTTTAAGTTTTCAATTGGGGTTCAAAAATTTTAAAAGTGGTTTCTGATTTAATGGTTTCTTACTTGAGTAAATATTTTGTAGGATCAAAAATCTTTTCTTTTAGAAAACTGTTTGAATAATTAATTATTTCAAGGAAATAGTCCATTTCATCCTTTGTTCAAACACTTCGAAAATTCTCAAAAAAATTCTTCTGTAATTTTCAAATTATCATCCAAGCCATCCTCTCACCCTAGGATAGTACCCAATACTTCTCCTCTCCACAAAAAAATATTTTTATCATATTTAGCAAATTCCTAAACTAGAATTTCGTTTATTCCTAGCTCCTTTGACTTAGAAAGGAACTATATTTTTCCTAGCTCTTCTGCACCCACAGAAATTATCCGAACTACATGACAGTACCCACACTCCATTTCACCAAAAATATTTTGTTCCACAGTTCAAAATTTTCAAATTTCATTCAAATGAAATTTGGACCAGATTCAATCTCTCTGCTCAAAACCTAATTTAAACTACTCCAAACATTATGAAACCTTGCCAGCACCTTTGTTATGCGTCAGTACCCCACCACAAAAAAAATCAGAAATTCAAAAAATGCCCAGGGCCATCTAGCATTTCATCGAACACTTGATGTGTACTGTTCATCACTGTAAAAAATTTCAGAAAATGCAGAAAGTTCAGAGAAGGGAATCGGGACAGCAGTGCCATGCCTTCCACTCCTCCTCTTCGTCGCTGCCTCACTCCAAACCATCAACGCTTCACCCCGGACCCCCTCGTCAGTTGCTCACCATTGCCTGGCCGGTGGCAGGCTGGTGGAACAGCCACCGTTCTTGGCCACGGCGGGCCGAACGGATCAGCTCAGCCGCATGCTCGCCATCACTGCCCCTCAACGCCCTCTCCTAACTTCCTGCCACGCGGCACTCTCTCTGCGTCGCCTGACCACCGTCCAAACCACCAGCAACCCCACTTGCCAGTCGCCGGAGACGGACACCGCCGCCATGGCCGTACGGCTGCCTGTCGTGGATAAGGCGATGGAACTCGCGGGGCATCACGCTGGCGTTACCAGAAGCCTCCCCTAGTCTCACTGACATCCACCGACTGCGCTCGCCGCCCCCCAACCAACCTCACCGGCCGGAATTACTCCGCCATGATCCACCTCGCCTCGGTCATCTCCGCCTCGCCTATAAAAGGGGCCCCCGAGCTCCGTTCTGCATGCACATCGCCTCCACCCATCCCCAATCGCCACCCAGAGGAGTCGGACGACCTCGGGGAGGTCTTCTTCCCTAACTTCGGGCGCCTGATCCGCCACTGTCACCGAGAACACCACGTCGCCATTCGTCCATCTCCACCTCTCAAACTCCATCAGTAGGCTCCTGGTGCACCACCTCATCCATTTCGTGCGTCAATTTGAGGTCCGGAGCCCTCCCCGACGAGATCCACCACCACCTGACGCCGCCGTCCGCCGGAGTTGACATCGCCGTCGACCACCACCACCACTCACCGACGCGGAACACTCCCCCAAGCACGTTCATACCATCGCCGTCTCCTGAAACGCAGGCGATCACCGCCGGTGACCCCCGCATCCTCTCTGTACTCGCGCACGAGGCGCGTTCAAAATTCAAACCTGACGGGTGGGGCCCACCCGCCCGTCAGTGTTTTATTCTTTTCTGGTTATTTCAAAAACGTCTTCTGCCTCTTTACGTTTTCTGAACTGGAAAACCTATTCATGCCCGAGGCACTTTCTGTTATTACAGCAGGGACCCGAAAGTAGATGTTTTATTTGCAGAAAGGTCCCTTGTTTTAAAACCATTATAACTTTTTAACCACAAATCATTTTCACCTGATTCTTTTTTTGAAAATTTTCTTTTTCACTCTTGTTTTTTTTAGTATTTATTTAAAAATATTTTGAGCCAACTTTTTGTGCTATCACAAAAAATTTGATCGAAATTTGAATTCTTATTTTATAGAAAACGAGGAGGGAAACTTTGCCGAAAAGGGATCACCTTCTGCCTACTTTGATCAAGGCAAGCATTTTTTAACTTGGGATATGGTGTTTGCATGCATGTTTGCATAAGTTCGAAAAAATCACCGGATGTGTAGTGGATAGCAAGTGCCTGCATGGTCATATCTCTTTTGTGCATTTCTTGCATACATTTAAGAACCATTCTAACTTGGATAAATTTGTGGGAAATCAGGGGTATACCCCCTGTCTATGTCATGCCGGTGGGCACGGATCACATCGTGACACGATGGTGTCACTGTGGCATGTGAAGCCTGCCAGTCATAATAATAAAACCTCCTGAGTCAATCTAGATCGAGTCTTGTTCCGTCATGCCTAGCTAAAAAGTAGTGTTGCCACTTGTCTTCCCACGAGGGGAGTACGGCTTAGTAAGTTGCTAACCCCTTTCCAAGTACACACCACATAGAGGGGCCATGATGAGGGTTCCATGGCCATGGACAAATGCCAGTTATCGGGTCAGGGGGGCATGGGTGTATCCGGCTGGGCCGAGAGGGGGACACCCCTTGTATTCCGCGCGTTATAAATTGTGATCCCATGCTATTCGAGATGGCGGTCTCCCCGTCTTAGAGTTTTTTTTGAACGATGCTTTGGGGGATTCCTGGCATCCGGAAAGTCAATCTGGTGTGTGCTGGTTAGGTGTGTTTTCAACCCAAAAACCATGATCGGAATTAGTCAACGTTTCAAGGTTGGCTAAAGAAATCCTATACATGTGGGTAAAGAGTACAACCACTGCAGAGTTAGACCTATTCAAATAGCCGTGTCCACGGTCAAGGACGTTAGCTGGGAAGGGTCAAGTGTCGGTCCCGGTGTCGGTCTTCGGAGGAAATAATATAACTGATCATGATCCATTTTTAATGAATAATTATTGTCACTACAGATGCTATCATGAATATTATTGTTAACATGAATATTGCTGTGGATTAACCTTTTTCTCTTATGTGTAAGCTTGAGTATCTCTTGGGATGGTTGTGCCACCTGGATACTCATTTCTATTTTTTTTGAGTATGTCTTGGGATGGTTGTGCCACCTGGATACTCATTTCTATTTTTTTGAGTATCTCTTGGGATGGTTGTGCCACCTGGATACTCATTTCTTTTCAAGACCTCTCGAGGCGTCGCATTCAGATACCCGTTTGGCATTTCTCTTCAAAACCTCTCGACGCGTCGCATTTAGACACCCGTTTGGCATTTCTTTTCAAGACCTCTTGAGGCGTCGCATTCAGACACCCGTTTGGCATTTATCTGGGAATCCTCGGGCGGTCTAACGACCGATGTTCCATTTTTATTTTCTTGGAATCCTCGGGCGGTCCAACGCCCGATGTCCCATTTTATTTTCTTGGAATCCTCGGGCGGTCTAACGCCCGATGTTCCATATTATATTTCTTGGTTTATTACTAAAATGACATATTTATCCATCCACACCATATTGATATTTATCATGCCATGCTTTAATTTCGGTCAGCATATGCATATAATTTAGTCCATCATGAACATATGCATTCGGTATATCTTTTGTTCATAATGTTTGCGAGTACATTCAAACGTACTCACTGGCTTGTCCCTGGCTTGTTAATTTGGCCAGACCTGGATGAAGACGATCTTAAGGAGGAAGAGTACGTTAGCGAGCCCGACGCTTAGAGGTGTTCCCAGTCAGTCACCTTGTGATCTTGGAGTCTACCACATGTATCATCTGCAGTGCTTCCGCCCAACAAATAAAATAGTCAAGCCTCACACTGACGCTTGGCTTTACTTTATTGTATCTGTGTTGTAATATCACCACACCACTATCTTATACCGCCACTGTCATATAAAGACAAGTCTGTAATAAATGTTGAGCACTCTGACTCAACCTTGTGTAATATTATGTATGTACTGGATATCTATATCAAGGGAGTCCACCAGTTGTTCTGATCTTGGGGCTGGTGTGACTTGAGGCTATTCCGTAATTTATTCCGGAAACAGGCCCGACATATAGTCACTCATACAACAAGACTAGCTATAAGGTTGGCTATAAGATTAGTACTTTTTCTCATCTTCTCTCAATCTCTTTCCTCACATTTATTGCATCTGCCTTGGAGCACGCATATAGCCAGGCTCTTGAGCAAGTATAATAGGGTGACATAAGCGGGCTATAAGAGTTGCCACCTCAGATTTATGATGATGTGGAGGAGAGAGGAGAGGAGAGAGAAGAGGAGTGGGCTCTAAACTTGTAGCCAGCTGCAGCACGAGCTCCAAGACACTTTGTGAGAGAAGAAAGTGGGGTCAAGCTTTAAATATATAGTATATATGACCAGCAGCTATTATATGAATGGGCTTTTAGGTTGGCTATAGATGATGTGGAACAAAGATAGAGCTAACAGCCGGCTAACCATGCTCACTCCCCTTACTTTTTCATGTCTCTCTCCTCCACATAGCCAAAATTGCCATGTAAGCAAGCTATAAGCCCACTATTGTACTTGCTCTAAAGCGAGAGATGGTGGTGCACAAGGAGGGCGAGATCATGCCGACGGAACAGGACCCGATGATGGACGTCTTTATGGACATCACCATGCTCCACTGCCCCTTCTGCCTCCGCCCCTTGAAGCCTCCGGTGTACGAGGTTCGAATACATCTCGTCCGTTCGGCTGATCGAGCAAGGCGCAGTTTTCTTGATTGAGTTGGTGTTCGATTGATTTGTGCAGTGCAAGGGTGGGCACCTGGCCTGCGCGGACTGCCGCGGCGAGCGCCCCGGGAACCAGAGGCAGTGCCAGAAGTGCGAGCGCGGCGGCGGCTTCAACGTGCGCAACACGGAGATGGACGCCGTCCTCTCCTCGGCGAGGGTGGAGCGCTCGCACGAAGGCTATGGGCTCAATGTCACTTACCACAAGCTCGACGATCACCAGAGCGCGTGTCCACTCACGCCGTGCAAGTGCCCCGTGCCCGGCTGCAGCTACGAAGGCCCGCCGCCGGCGCTCCCCAACCACGTCAGCACCATGCACCCCATGCCCGTGCACAGGATCCAGTACGGCAAGGAGCTCTAGCTGCAGGTGCCGGTGTTGGAGCCGCGGCGCTTGCTGTTCGCGGAGGAGGACGGCCGCCCGTTTTTCGTGGTCGGCGGCATGCTCGACATGGGCGCGCCTATCGCCATGTCTGTCGCCTGCATCAGAGCGGGGGCATCCCCACCGCCGCACTATGCGGCCGAGGTGTGGGCGAACGGGCCGCCGGGGGCGCCCAATGGCAGTACCGACGCCGTCAAGGTGGAAATCAAGGTGACAAGCAGCAAGGAACCCGGCGCCGTCGCCGTGGAGGAGCTGACCTTCTTGATAGTGCCGCCCAAGCTGCTGGCCGGGGCTAGGTCGTCGAGGACGGTGTCCCTCCACATTCGGATTGACAAGCTCACCTCCTAAATGATTCCACAATGCCTTCTAGTTATCTTAGTAATATGCTAATGTAGGGTTTAGTTTGGTCTACTTTACCTTAAGAGATGGTGGATTTTGGTGGCGACGCAGCAATTACTTCAACATCACATCAGCAGTTGAAGTAATTCCCAACAGCCCAAGTGATATTTTGTGTCTGTTGGATATAAGATCCTTTGGGTAAGAAGTAAACCTAAATATAAGCTGCTTATATGTTTGTTTATTAAGGAAGTGTTGCATACTACTGCGAGTTGACGCGACACATCAAAGAAGCACACTACTAGTACTCACCCGACTGCACACCAGGCAGACCAATCTCGTGTCGTGTTGGTGCCTTGTGCGGTACCCACATTAGCAAAACCCCGCGCCTCCAGCTGAGGCTCCGCGTTTTGAACCTTTGAATCTGAAGGCCAAGGAGCAACGTGAACCTTTCATAGAGCAAATCGGATGGTTGAGAACACTAGATTCCTAGCTACAGATGCGTGTGTGAGAGAGGACGAGTGCGTGCGTGCACCTCTTCTCTTCGTGTACGACATACTAAACCTACAGTACAAGTGTATGTGTGTGGCATCGACCTAGAGAGCTAGAGATGGTGTGTGCGAGAAGTCCCGAGAGACTCGTGAGCGTAGGTGTGTGCGTGGGAAAGAGGGAGAGAGATGATATGTGTCGATGTAATGCGTGTGAAAGAAAATAGTCAATAGTTCGCCACTAGGCTATTCCTGGCGAACGCCCCAGTTACCGTAAGATCTGCATCCGACGGTGCTAGTTATTGGTCGAAAATAGCAGTAAAAAAAGAAATGCCATGGCATTTTACAAAACTGCCACACCACGCCCCTCCCCACACATGAAACTGCCACGCGAGCATTCGCAACTGAGGGAGCCATGGTCTGCTCCGTGGTGCGATCTATACTATTATTAAAAAGGCCGGGCTTTTGGCGCGCGGTAGGCGGGGGGTCTTGGCTACTCCTCACATGTGGTCGTACATGTCAGTGATGTATCATGCCGATGTGTGTCTATTCGGTGAGCGGCAGGCCGGACCGACCGTCTGTTCGTGCTACTGCTCACTTGCGGTTGCACATGTCAGTGACGCACCAAGCCGATGCGTGTCCCTTCGGTGAGTGGCGGGCCGGACCGACCGTGTGTTGGTTTGACGCGAACGCGATGGGCTGTAAGTTTACCGCCTAACTTAATATGTAAAGTGTAAAACTTGCTTTCACTCCTTAACGAGATCGGTCGATAGAAATCCCCATTAGAAAGGCGAGGGGGGTGTTTTTCCAGCACAGGAAGCGAGGGAATTTTTTTTTACTGGAGCGGAGGCGTGGGAGTTTGGCCGACGGTTTACTGGAGCGGAGCCAGACGCCTACAACTTCTCAGACCAAAAAAAGAGGAGCCCGCTTCTGGCTATTTCTAGTTTTCAAATTCTCAATCGTTCACGTGTGATGTGATATCAGCCGTTCATTGATGTTGATCCAGCGGTCTAGGTGTTTCGGATTCGCGTCTATAGTAACCTAAGTGTACCCACCATCAAAAAAAAGTGTCTACATTCTTCGAGAACCATCGGCACGTCAGTGTGATCAAATCCACACAGGAAGCTGGCAAACAACACCTCCACATGTGCCACGTGGCTTCATTGATGCCCCCCCACATCATTTTATTCATAAATATATTGACTGAAAATAAGAGACATCACCCTAAACAAGATCTTCCTCGTATTTTTTTTCCTACGAAGTTGTGCCATGCTATTGGAAATCCAACTTGGTTGCTTTGCACGTACCGGAAGTACTAGTGCCACATCATCTAAAATGCCTTTCTACACGCGTCAAATTATCAATCACATGGGCTGCCTCTTCTTATAGAAGTGTGCTCCACCGTGTACCCGTGTGTGTGTATGAGGGAAGGAGTGCGTGCGTGCGTGCACCTCTTCTATACATATGTTTTTCTCAAAGAGAGGCCTACATACATAGTATATGTATGTGCAGGGGCCGATGTATGAGAAGAGAGGGGAAGGATCATTTACGCCAGATATTGATAGAGACGGATAGAGGGAAGAACTTTACGAGCGTACAAGCGCTAGGACAGAGGGGGGGTGCTTGGATATGGTACGAGAGGCCAGGTAGACAAAGATAAGGAAGGAGTACAAGTGCGATATCGATAATTAGAGAAAGGGGACGAGAACGTGCATGGGTGCGCGCGTCTGATTGATAGATAAAGCGGAAGGCATGGATGATGAGATGGGGAGGGACAATTAATGTGTGTGTGGTAGGCTGTCCTATCGAGAGAGGTCGTAGTTCCGTCGATGTGTGTACATGGGAAAAGAGGGGGAGACCTAACTAGAGATATAGATCGGTCGGTTTGTGTGGGAAAATAGCGAGAGAGACCTGGCTACACATAGAGGGAAATCGATTGGTGCACATGCATGCATGTGTCAGCGATAAAGAACTCCAAGCGTGACGAATAGAGGGAGAGGTGTGTGCGGGGGGAGGGATGCAGCTAGCTAGCTAGCTACCTATAAGATGGTGCGAGAGGCCTGTTAGTTAGTTAGCTTGAGACAATGTACGAGTGCGAGATGGATAACAACAGAGGGGGTGTCAGTGCGCACGTTCCTCTGAGTTAGGCCGGGAGGCATGAATGGTGAGAGGAGGGTACGTAGGACCATATGTGTACATGTTTGTGTGTGGTAGCTAGGCAGACCTAGCTAGAGGGGTATGTCGATTGGTGTGTGTTGGAAAGATGCAGATGGATAGACCTAGAGAAATCGTGGGAGACCGACCTAGAGAACGAGAACGTGTGTGCGCGATGTAGAGCATGCCGAGTGGAGAGTGTATGTGCATATATATATATATGCATGCATGATAGGAAAGTTAGTGGTATATATTCACAAAGAGAGGAGGAGTGTGCGTGTGGGTGTAAAAGACTCACATATAGATGATAATCAATATATAAGTGGATTCAAATATTTGAATAAGAGATCATGATGTTTGTAACCCATGCATGCATGAATATAATCGAGATATGCGTGTGGTTTTGAATCGAACATGCAATACTATATACACACATCGAACAAGCCCAAATTGATTTGAATTTGAGACACCGATGGCAGGCATCGTCTGACCACATTGCATCCATGCATGGACATAACTATTCAAATTTGAGATAATGTGTGGCTTTCGCAGCTAACATCTAAATGCTGTGTGTGGGGGGGGGCATGCATTGTGTGTGTTAAACACATTATACATATGAAAAAAGGGTCTAGATCATTCCGAACGTCTAGCTAGAGCATGAAATGTACTGTTATTTGAATTCAACATAAAATGGATACAAATATTTGAATTGGAGATCATATGGTACATGTAGTTCATATTTAAATAGGATTACTACTATATGCATGTTTTGTGTTGTCAAGATAATATTAAAATGATGGCATAACTTGACAACAATTGTATTCAAATAGGGAAAATTGATTCAAATTGAGTCAATATGGCAGACGACAGTGTTTTGATTTGTTTTTTTTGCAGGAGTGTTTTGATTTGTTTTTTTGTTGTTGCTGAGGGAAGTGCGAATTGATTTGGTACTGTACACGCTAAGCTTGTTCTACCGAATTTTTTAGTTATTTGTTGTTGGTTTTGAATGGCATTTGTAGTAATATAGTAAAATGGGACATGACTCTCTCTTGTCTTGTATGAATTGTCTTTTTTTTGTACACGTTAAGCTTGTTCTCCCGAAATTCGAAGCCGTGCCTTGTTATCGCGAAATTTTCAAACTAGAGTATCTCTTTGTCTCTTGTGGTGCGAAACTCCCGCCTCTTCAACCCGTGCCTTGTTATCCCAAAATTTCAACGCGCGTGAAAACTTCCTCCTCATCCGAAATCGGTCGCGCCACCCAACACGCGAAATCCCCCTTCTACCCCTCAGCCGGAAATACTGCCTCGATGTCCCATGGTTAAAATTGGTGGGGGTACTTTCGTAACTTACCCCAAATTTCGGACAAGCGCGTCCCTAAACCATGGCTCCCCCCTCTCTTCCCCTGCGTTACCCCCATTCGTACATCGAGGCCGCCAAAACCCACAAAACCCCACTCTCCTCCGTCCGCCACCCGACCGCTGCCCAGCCGAAGCCTCTTCCCCGACGACGTCGTCCACAGCAACAGCTCGACGTCCCTCATCCACCTCTCCGGATGAGGATCCGTCGTCGATCTTGTCGTCCCGCCGGTTCAGCCGCCCCGTCCTCCACCTCCAAGAAGCTGCCCCGATGTTTGCCTCGTCTAACGCGTCACCTCCATTCCCATAGTGTCGTCTTCACCTGCCCCACCAGAACCGCAGCACCCTCTGCAATTCCTCCGATGAAGCTGAAGCCTACTCGGCGCCACCAAGGAGGTTCTACACTCATCGTTGCATTTTCTCTTTTATTCGATCTCACGGGGCTGCCGGTGCTCAATCCCGAGCCACCATGGCCCGTCTCCATCGACGGCGGCGTCATCGGCCACTTCCTCCATGGCGTCTCTCCCCCATGGCGTTGCTCCCTTGGCAGCGACGTCCACACCAGCAGGAGTTGTTGCTGCTCCGGCTCTCACTCACGCTGCTGCTGCTACTCCGGCTCTCGTTCGCGCTGCTTCTCTGCTCTTGCTGTTGGTCGCGCTGCTGCTCTGCTCTTGCTCTCGTTCCTGCTGCTCCTGTGCTCTACTCTTGCTCTCACTCGCGCTGCTGCTGCAGCTACACGAGTTGCTGCTTTAGCTCTCGCTCGCGCTGCTGCTCCGGGCGCAGCTGCTGCAGCTGCACGAGCTGCTCTCTACTAGTGCGTTCAATTCTCTAGCGGCTGCTGATTTAGATCACTGCTTCGGGAGTTACTAGTGCTCGACCAGCCTAAACTTCTATTGCAGTGCTCTGCAACTAGTGCAAACAGTTTTGACAGTAAATTCAGTTTCGTCAGTAAAATTCAGTTTCGACTGTACAATTCAGTTTTCTTCAGTTAAGTTCAGAGTCAACAGTTTTTACATCATCTGTTGGAGCAACCGCGGTGCGGCTGATGCATTTTACATCTAGTACTATTTGCTGGTGTATTTTACATCATCTATTGCAGATGCTTTTAGAATCCCACTTCAGATTAATGTTGTTTGTCTTGTCCTGCTTCAGCCTCGCCGTCGTACACCTCACCAGAGCTACTCCAATGACGGAACCGTCCATCACAGTGGAACAGTACCCTCGGCGCCATCTCTAGACACCTCAGATCTTCTTCCCCGCCTCCGACAGTCACACCAGTCGCACCATCCTTCACGACCAACCCAATGATCCCGAGGTCGACAAGGCTACGCCAAAGAGGTTGTACACTCGTCACATCACTTTTTTACTCTAAATTCACGTCGATCCCTTAGGGATCCTTCGGTTCAAAGCAGTTGCAAATCTAGAAAGAAATGGAGGGTGGTCTCAAAGTTAACAGGGAGAAAACTAAATGCTCTTTTGAACCACAATTTGAATCGGTTTAGCAAGATAGCCATCATCTCATAATCATGTGGACCAAATAAACTCGCAAAATTTCAGATTACAACGGGAACATGTACTATTACCGAATTGTTTTTTTAAAGATATTAATTTTTTAACCAGAATAATGGACCTACTTATGTTGTCCATATAAGCTCAAATTTATTCAGAGTACAACAGAGCACATGTAGTATATATTGAAAAACTTTAGGTTTCTTTTCGAAAAATATCCAGTTCATGCAGGCAAGAACACCCATTGAGAACACGTAGTAACGAGAAATATGAATAGTTTCTCCTATATGACAGGAAGTGAGGTAGTAGGCAAGTTAGTAGCTATCTGTGTTGGACTCTCTCAGAAGTGATCATTTTTTATTTCTGCGTGTTGGAGCCGTGCATGTGTAGATGGGCCTGGGAGTTGAGCTAGTTGGTTGTGTCCAAAATAGTAGTAGTATAAAAACATTATTCGAGGGGAGGCTTCAGCCTGTTGAAGACTGCCTACTAGAATCGCCACTGGTTCAAAGAAAAAGTGAAGGAAATCATAGGACTTGGAAAGTTTCCTATGGTACTACTATTCATGCATTTGGTTCGAAGGAATGGAGCAAAGCAAACTCGAGGATTTTTTTTCCTTTCGTGTCTCTCAAAGAAAAAATGTAGGAATTTTAATATCCACATAGACGTCCTTTACAAGTTCCTATGCATGAAGAATAAGACTAAGTGCATTAGTGGCATAATAAGATTCTAACTTAACATTTTCATGTGATTTGACTTAAATTTGACCATGTTTCTCTGCATTCCTGTGTTCTTCCAATTCCTATGAACCAAACACCCAGTTTGACAGAAATCCTGTGTTTGCAAATGCTCTGTTTTGCACGTGCATTCCTATCCTATTCCTGTGTTTTTCCAGTCCATGCGTTTTTTAGAATCCTCTAGTTCAAAGGAGCCCTTACAGATTTACTTCATTTATAGATAGGTGTCAAAGAAAACTCTGTGTGGTTTGTCCTACTCCTATCGTGTCGTCGTCCACCCCACCTGAGCTGCTCCATCGACGGAAGTGTCCACCGCAGCAGAGATTCCCACTCCAGACCTTCTTTTGCCGCCTCAGATCTTCTTCCCCGATGCCGGCAGCCACACCAATTGCATTACCATCATCGACTAAGCAGATGAACGTGTCGACTAAATAGTTCCGGAAGAGAGGTCACACTCTTTCGTGTCTGCTTATGTCATACATCGATTAATATTACCTGCTACTTTATCGTCATGTTCACCTCTTAGACTCTGAGTCAGGTCCAAACTAATGTTCAGACTTGAGTTTTAAAATGCTTGTAGGGCACATATCGAGGCAGCAACAAATAGTATCTCTGTCTACTATCTGGTTCATCTCGGGTCTTCTATGTGGTTCATGTTGGGTGGGCAACGAACAGTAGAGGAGCCATCATCTGTCTTTTTTAACTGAAGCTATCATCTGCCTGCTGCCATTAGTTTTGGATCTATCCACTGGTTGCTACCATCAGTCTTGATTTCTGCATGCACCCCTTAGGCCTTACATAATCTTACTATGTTTTTTTTATTATGCATCTCAGTTATTGTACACAATCGTACAGAACATGTCGAGAAAAAGAGAAGAGCGTTGCGTGGGAATATAATGTCATGCAGACGTCGCTCCATGGTGGGCGCAGTGGCAGCCCCCCTCCCCCCATTCCAGATTGTATTCCAGAGGAAGATAACTATTCAGAGGGGGATTCAGAGGGAGCAGACCACTCCTATTTACCCCCTGAGGTGTTTGCTCTAACTTGGCATGCTGATGTTGGTCATATCATGCATATGGCGCCTTGCATTGCTTACTTTATACATCGTATATGCCATCAGCTTAGTTTAGACATGCTTTGTGTGAATGCCACCTGTTTGGTTTCTATATCATATATGTGAATTATGCAGTGCCATCTTGTTTAGCCAGGCATCATATTTGTGAATCATGCAATGCCATCCTGTTTAGCCAGTCATCGTATATGTGAATTAGATCATGCCATACTTTTTTTCATCATGCATTCCATTTGTCCACAACGTTTGTACATTCATCTACTCTTCCTGTGCATCAGCCATTTGAGTCGGTGATGGGAAAATCTTGAGTGAAAACAATGTCTTCAGAGCAGCCAGTGCTACCTGTCAAAGCAGATATCTTGCTGGTTACATATAGCTCCTCAGTGGAGGATTCAGAGACAGATGACCAGTCCTATTCCCCCCCCCCCCCGAGGTTTATGCTCTAGCTTGGCAGGGTTATATTGCTCATATCATGCATATGGTGTCTTGCATTGCTAGTCATCTGCTTAGATTAGAGCTGCTTTGTGTGAATGCCACCTGTTTAGTTTCTACTCCCTCCGTTCCTAAATATAAGTCTTTGTAGAGATTCCACTATGGACTACATACAGAGCAAAATGAGTGAATCTACACTCTAAAATGCATCTATATACATCCGTATGTGGTCTATAGTGAAATCTCTACAAAGACTTATATTTAGAAACGGAGGGAGTATATCATATATGTGAATTATGCAATGCCATCTTTTTTAGCAAGGCATCATATATGTGAATTATGCAATGCCATCCTGTGTAGCCAGGCATCATATATGTGAATTATGTCATGCCATCCTTTTTTTTCATTACGTATTCCATTTGCCGACAATGTTTGTATATTGAACTACTCTTCGTGTGCATCAGCCATTTGAGTTGGTTATGGAAAAATCTGGAGTGAAAACAAGGTCTTCAAAGCAGACAATGCTACCTATTGAAGCAGATATCTTGCTGGTTACAGGTAGCTCCTTAGAGGAGGATTCAGAGACAGATGACGAGTCCTATATCCCCCCTGAGGTGTATGCTCTAACTTGCGATGGTTATATTTCTCATATCATGCATATGGTGTCTTGCATTGCTTAGTTTAAACATCATATACACAATATTCAATGCCATCTGCTTAGTTTGGAGATCATATATGCGAGTGCCAGCTGCTTAGTATATCAGTCATATAGGTGAATTATATCATGCCATCCTGTATACTTAGACAACATGTATGTGAATTATTTCATGCCAACCTATTTTATAAAGACATCATATAGTTATGTTATGTCATCCTGTTTAGATAGTCATCATATGTTGAAATATGTCATTCTATCCTGTTTAGTTATCCATCATATATCTGAAATTGTGTCATGCTATCCTGTTTAGTTAGCCTTAGCCATCATATATGTGAAATTGTGTCATGCTGTCCTGTTTGGTTAGACAACATATACATGAATTACTGCATCTGTATATCATACAATGTCTGTACCTTCAACTTCTTTTCTTGTTTATCAGCCATTTGAATTGGAGGGGGTGATGGAAGTATCTAAGGGAGTAAAAACACGGTCTTTACAAAAGACGATGCTACCCGTCGATGCAGATAGAACCACGGTTATACTTGCCCAAGAGCCAGCCCCACCACACATAACCGACACTCTTGCAGATTGTACCCCTACCCCGTTGGCCAGAGAACCAGCTACACCCCATCTAACCCCAACCCCAGCAGATAGTAACCCACTTCCAGTTAACACAGACCATCTCCACCACAGAGCACCCACACACGAGAAGTTAGTAAGGGAACTGCAGTGCCCAAAGCACGAGGACCACCACAGCGAACCCAAACTCCACGCTTAAAGAAGAAGAACAACTGTTCTCAGGTCAGATTCCGTAGCTATGGTGCATTCTCCTTTTCTCTTGCATCCCTGTATTTACTCATACCAACTAATTTCTAATTTGAAGGATCCAATTGAAACTCCAATGGTGCAAAAGGTATGTTTTAAACCTGTTTCTTTAACTGGTTTGCTGTTGTAACTTCTTGCTCTATGTTGATTTCAGTTTCAATTGTATAAACAGTTATGTTCTCATGTCATGCACATTACAAGTGTTGTTAGTGCTGTGTAGTTTCCCACACTTATATTCTGTCTATGCTACTTTGTCTTAAACATATATGATTTGAATCGTGTCCCTATCTTGATTTGGCAACATAAACTAGGATGATATAGACAATACAGTGACCATAGTACATAGATATATGTTTGTTTCATTCTGTTATTATGTACTACCTTGCAATAGAAGACAAGTTAGTATAATCTTGTCAACCTTACTACTGAACTGGTTTACCAAAATGAGTTTCATATACATGCTAAATCTGTGATGTGTCTGCTTGTTCCTCTTTAGAATGCCGGCAGAATAGTGGAGAAGAGTACCCCATTATGCAATGGTAAAGGAAGTAATGTAGATAAGGTCCAAGATAGTCAGACAACCCTGTTGATCTCCAAGAAAGCTGATAAAAACTATCTTGAAGACAGTGAGACAACCCCAAAGTCCTGCCTTGATGTAGTGTTCAAGTTACTAGCCACTATCGCTGGCACAAGCCCTTCGAACTCGCTGCCTGAATCAGTTCGGCTTCTTGAGTCTCAACTACAAGATAAAAGACAACGATCAGCTGTGCTGCGACAACAAGCCGAAGGACTGAGGAAGTCCCTGCAGAATTCAGATGCATACTTTCTGTAGAAACAGCAAGAGTTGGAGGATTTTAGCGCCAAACAAGAGAAAGCTAATAAGCTTGATAAGCTTCTTGCCAGCATGGTGGGTGCCCAGGATATCGTTTCTTGAGCTCTTCTAAAGTGGTTTCAGTTCTGGACTTGTTTTGCTGCCGCGTTTATTTGCACTGGTGGCCAATTTAGACGCCAGTGTATGTAATATGCTGCTTTGTTGTTCCCTAATATTTGCACTGGTAGCGAACTTTGATGCCCAGTGGATGTAATCTGTGTAATCACCATAATAGCCTAGCGTTAGTTGCTTTCTTATTTATTTACTTAGTCTTTTGTTTATTTTTTTGCTTGTAGTCACCGCAGTTCTTTTTCCTTGGTTTGCTAGTGGCCGCAATAACCATGGGCCACATACAGGGAGTGGTAACGATGGGCATCCTACGGGCCGTAGGATCCATGGGCCTCCTATGGGCCATAGGATCCATGGGCCGTACTATTCGTGGGCCTTAACCGAACCACAATATGGACCATAAACGGGCCAAAATCGGAACCGTCCATTTATGGGCCCAGACCATAACGGGCCGTTAACAGGCCGGAAGACAGCACAGGCTTAATTCTATCAAGAGGCCTGACAGGTTGTTAATGGGCCGGATTACGGGATAGGATGAAAACAGCCAAACGGGTTAACGGGCCACAAACGGACCGAATGTTACCACAGGCTGAATTTGGCCCATTAGCATAACAGGCCATTAATGGACCGTAAGTAATTGAGAGCCGTAAATGAGCCCAAGAATGTATGGGCCCTTAGAAGGCCGAAAGAGAGCACGGGCTTGAAACGGCCCAACTGAATCATGGGTCGTCAATGGGCTCAAAGCAGTTTACTGTTCATGATGGGCCTGATTCACCACGAACCGTCAATGGGCCCACAGATGCAAAAGGCCTCATATGGGCCGAAAGACTTCACGGACCATAGATGGGCCGAAAGTGACAACGGGCTGGAATCATATGGGACGGCCCATATGACGCTACTGGGACGAATATTGAAAGGCCATAACGGGCCGTGAGTACCTGGGCCGTAGATGGGCTGTATGCGAACAGGCCGTTAACAGGCTTTCCATGGGCCGGCCTGCTAACTTTTGACCAAGTCAAACGGGCCGACCTTTTTAACCTAAATGGGCCACTGTTGGGCTGTGCCACGTGTCGACGTATCATAGGCGTCTCTCGTCCAATGAATGGATGACATCTATCGCAACGCCGAGCTGACACATGGATCGGCCGGCGAATGAGAAATTTACACGTGGAAAATCGCCATTGGTCAGGGCTGTTAATGGGTTATCGGATCCAAAATCGGACCCGATAGCTTAACGGCGACCCGTTACGGTGGAAGCCACATGTCGGTCACCCTTGACGAAAACACTTCCATGACACGACATTTATCGTCATGGAAGTGGACACTTCCGTGATGATAATTTCAGTATTGTCATGGAACACTTCTACGACAGCACAGGTATGACTATCTTGATTCTATCATAAAATTGTCACGGATGTACATGCATGACAGAAAACTTGACCAACTGTGACAAAGACGTATCTTCACGGAAGTGTTTTTTTTTGTAGTGCTCGTCGCTTTCCAGCAACAACACATCGCACACTCTGCGCAATCTTTCCGACCTCCGTGGTTCCGGTGCCGCTTCCACCTCGGGTTCCCTGACAGACTCCGGTATGATCGCATCACTAGCCGAGTTGTCCCCAAGTGGTTCTCGAACTTCTTCGAGTTGCACCTGCCTCCCACTGGCTTCCCGCCCGAGAAACTCTTTCTCAAGGAAGACCCCGTTCCGAGCAACAAACACTTTGTTCTCTTCGCGGTTGTCTAAGCTATATCCCAAGGTTTCCCTCGGATATCCCTTGAATATGCATTTATCTGACTTGGGTGTAAGCTTGTCTGACATAAGTCGCTTGACAAATGCTTCGCAACCCCAAATCTTTAGAAAAGACAACTTGAAACTCTTCCCAGTCCACATCTCACGTGGTGTCTTGTCTACGGATTTTGATGGTACTCTGTTGAGTGTAAAAGCTGTAGTTTCTAGAGCGTATCCCCAAAATGACAAAGGTAAATCTGATTTGCTCATTATAGATCAAGCCATGTCTAACAAGGTACGATTCCTCCGTTCCGACACGTCGTTTCTCTGTGGCGTGCCCGGAGGTGTGAGCTGAGGTACTATACCTCAACTTTTCAGATGATCATCAAACTCTTGGCTCATGTACTCACCTCCATGATCTGATCACAGAAGCTTTATAGTCTTGCCGAGCTGATTTTCAACCTCGTTCTGAAACTCTTTGAACTTTTCAAAAGTTTCTAACTTGTGCCTCATCAAGTAGATATATCCATATCTACTCAAGTCGTCGGTAAAAGTCACGAAGTACTGATAGCCACCTTTGGCGGTTGTGCTCATTGGACCACACACATCACTGTGTATAAGCTCCAACAGCTCGGACGCCCTCTCGCAACTCTTTGCAAAAGGAGACTTAGTCATCTTGCCGAGCAAGCACGATTCGCATGTCTCGAACGACCCGAAGTCGGACGAAGTTAGAAGTCCATCATCATGGAGCTTCTTCATGCGTTTCAGACTAATATGTCCAAGCCGGCAATGCCAGAAGTATGTCAGATTTATCTCATTAGGCTTATGCCTCTTGACATTCATATTATAGACAGGTTCCATTTCCAGATTCAAAATAAATAACCCATCAACTATGGGTGCATAGCCGTGGAACATACCATTCAAATAAAATGAACAACCATTGTCCTTTAAATTGAATTCATAACCCTGACTCATCAAGCATGAGTCAGAAATAATGTTCTGACTAAGTGCAGGAATGTAATAACAATTATTCAATTCCAAAATAAATCCAGAAGGAAGCTGGAGCTGCATCGTGCCGACCTCCAACGCATCAACTCTTGCTTTATTGCCGACCCTGATATCAATCTCCCCTTGTGCCACACACCTAGTTCTTACCAGCCCCTGCATCGAGTTGCAAATATGAACAACTGATCCGGTATCAAATACCCAAGAGCTACTAGGTATGTCAGCAAGGTAGATGTCTATAACATATGTAACAAGTGTACCTTTGCCTGAAGAAGCATTTCCGGCCTTCTTGCCATGCTCAGCAAGCCACTTGCTACAGTTCCTCTTCCAGTGACCAGTTTC
Organism: Elymus sibiricus; assembly: GCA_039707655.1. Classification (NCBI taxonomy): domain Eukaryota; kingdom Viridiplantae; phylum Streptophyta; class Magnoliopsida; order Poales; family Poaceae; genus Elymus; species Elymus sibiricus. Next base: position 206,745,482 of record CM077668.1, read on the forward strand.
CTTGCAATGATAGCAAATGGTCTTCGAGTCCGGTCCTGACTTTGGCTCAACGGTGGAGGTTACCGTCTCCGTGCCCTTTGCCTTAGCCTTCTTCTTGGACCAACTCTTCTTGAACTTAGCCAATTTCTGCACCATCAACACTTGATGCGTGCTTTTCTTAATATCCTACTCTGCCACCTTGAGCATCCCATGCAATTCAGTGAGCTTCTTATCCATACCGTGCATATGATAGTTCGAAATGAACGTCCCATAGCTAGGTGGAAGAGAACCCAGAACTGCATCTGTAGCCAGCTCATCCAAGAGCGGGAAGCCTAACCGATCCAAAGCTTGCACGTATCCGATCATCTTGATCACATGCGGGCTCAGTGGATCACCTTCCTTCAGCTTGCAATCCATCAAGGATCGCCAGAAGTTGAACCTTTTGGTCCTAGCCTGTGTCTGAAACATGCTCTTGAGAATCTCGATCATATCGTAAGCCTCAACGTTTTCGAAATGCTGTTGCAAATCAGGCTCCATACAAGCCAGCATTAGATAGCTGATCTCCGTTGATTCATCAACGAGTTTTTGGTAGGCATTCTTGGTTGTGGCATTAGCATTATCGGCAGGTTCCTCTGGAAGTGGATCCTCTAGAACATGTTCCTTTTTATCGTGCTTGAGAACAATTCTCAAATTTCTATACCAGGTGGTAAAGTTTGTCCCATTCAGTTTATCCTTTTCCAGAATTGATTTCAATGCAAAGTTGGGTTGAGCAGGTGGTGCCATTGATCTATAACAGAAAAATATGCAATCACTAAGCAATGTGTTTATGTAGAGTAATTCAAGCCTAAACAGAAATACTCAAACTAAAGTCGGCATCCTTCCGCAAACTCTCAGTGATTCAGGATCCGACTAGCGCATGCGACTAGTGAGCTTTAGCATCACTGCTAGCCAATGTGCCTATCTGGTAAGCAACTCCTTGCTAATCGTATCTCTATACGACACCTGTCGGTCGGGTAGGTATCTTATACCCCGGCTCCCAACCTTCTTTGCCACAAGGCCCAAAACCATTTTGATAGCCTTGTCAAGTTAACCTGATGCAGTGCATGTCCGTGTCCGACACGAACCCTTCAGTTCAAGGACACCTAGTAGCACCCCAATTTTATGAGCCCACTACTAGACGTACTTGACGTGCGAAGGTGCAACATCGGGAATGGCAATTCGCTTGATATTAATGAGGGATCTTTCTGCCATTTTAACATGCATAGAAACTAATTAAGAAGCATAACAATCACAAATAAACATATATTGTGAAATAGTATGGCTCCTTCATGGACGTTCCTCCAGGTCGGCTCCGACTCCGATGACAATCTAGGAACTCCATCTCGTTCGTCACGCCGGGACACCAAGCCACGAACTTGATCTCTGTCCTTCAACTACTACAACTAGTAATGAATTTTACAGAGAATCACAAGTCGACACATAGGTCGTTATACATTATAATGACAGCACTTTGGCTCCTACCGGCTGACAAATCATGACACGCAGGCCATGTATAATTTACATACATGCATCACATACACATGAGCCATACTATTCACATCAAACCTGCAAAACAAAGTTATGCATAGAATCGCATTCTACCGGTTTGAGTGATCGTGTACGAAATACAAGGCGCTACGCATACGGTGGTCCCGCTAGCCGGTTAGCGGGCGGGATTCAAAGGGGCAGCGCCCCTCACGGGTGCGGGCACGCCCAACGTTTTTGGAAATCACAGATCACATCTGAACTCCGATCACGCCGAATTTTCTGATCTGACCGATCTTATTGATCATCGCGAATCCGATTCGGATTTACATTTCACTATTAACCCCGATGGTGGAAACCGACCGGTAGGGATAGGTTGTGGCACGACCTCATCGATTCCGATTATCAGAAAACATAGCCTCAACGATCCCCATGTGCAATTGATCTCATCAACCGTGCACATAGCCGATGTCATAAATGACAACAGATCTCATCTGCCGCCTCCACATATCAAATATGCATCCGATCTGAATCCAAATCCTATAGCAGAGGCTCTAATACCACTGTTGGGATCTACGGTAGGGTGCGTCGACTGCAAATTAAAAATTCCTACCCGCAGAACATCCAAGAACATGCTATGAGAGATGGATCACGGATCATTTCCACTAGACGCGCAGTGCCATGCAGCGGAAGTAGAGTTGGGGTAGCGCGTCCGCGGCGTTCGTGTCCTCCTCGTGCGATCTCCCTGGAACAGCCGGTCGTCGGATCCCACGTATAGGTTCGCCAGATCGACGCAAGTGCACCGCCTCTAACGGTATTCGCGTGTGCAGGAGGAACACCATGTGGCGGACTACTAGGTCCGATCACACAGTCGGCGGCGAGTGGAGGTGGCTAGTTGCAACACATGCAAAGCCCTAATGACGGCGCCGAAGCGATCAACCAAATGAGTGTGCCGCACCTCCACTATATATAGGCATCCGTCACGGGCTCAACACTTGGGACTCGCGCGGATCCTAAAGCCCAAAGTCTGTTCAGCCTGGATCAGAGTCCGAGTAAGATTACATATGACTCATGGAGTCGGACCCAGCCTCACAGGTTCCTTCCCTTAAGCACGCGACCCCTTAGGTTCAAGTCGACTCGGTCGCAGTTCGGATCACCTCCGACCTGCTCGGTTGGTAGCGGCCTCTAGCAAGGCGTGCCGACCACCGAGTAGACAATGAAGCCGATTGGCAAACCTGTACAACATGTCACACTTCTGTTCCCTTTACCACACGATATATGTTGTTGGGCTCAAGGCGAGTCTGTCATCCTTGTGCTTGCCCGACCTCTTTCTCGTTCCAGTGATGCCGACCACAAACCGGATTATCTCATAATCCTTGTCGCATGGCCATGCTTATCTTGGTTGGATCACACGAGGGGCCCAGAGTATATCTCTCCTGATCGGAGGGGCAAATCCCATATTGCTCGACCATGTCTCGCAGCATGGATCTGGACAAGCCCGAAACCTACCTTTATAACTACCCAGTTACGGAGTAGCGTTTGGTTGGCCCAAAGCAGGCCAGTCACCATCCTGAGTACATGCGTTAGCTCAGGTCTTAGAATATAGAACGTATGTTGCACTAGAGACTCACAGATGACATGTCGCTGCGTCTCATAGTTGGGTCTGTCCGACTTAAACCTTATCAGATCTTTCCGAGTACATATTATCCGGTTAGCATCCAATGCTCCATGGCTAGTGAGACCGAGCCATCCACCGTGTCATATGCTAGTCTAGTTAGCTGCGCGTCCACACAACCATTTCGACTAGGGACATTTTAGGACAATCATCATACAATGCGTAGTCCCACAAACAAGTCACGTACTTGCTGATACACATCATTGATAATGTCCAAGGACTATCTTTATTCATAAACACATAGGAAATATCATCATACATGATTGCCTCAAGGGCATATCTCGAACATGGCCAGGGCCGCTGCTTTGGCATTGTTAGTCGCATCAGCCTTGCGCTTTTGCTTCCGACTGGAATTGTTGCCAGACTGATTGGCCTCTCTAGCTCGCCCTTTGTCGCTTCTCAATCGGTCTTCTTCTTTGCCATTCGCATATCGACTGGCTATCTCCATCACTCAGCTCAGAGTAGGGGTCTCCGTTCGTCCAAACTTCAGGATGAGCTCACGGTACTTGATACCTGCCTTGAAGGCACAAATGGCTTGGTGTTCGCTCACATTCTACACTGTGTTGTGCAGGGTGGTCCATCGCTAGATGTACTCTTGGAGAGTCTCGTTGTTCTTCTGCACGTAGTGCTGCAGCTCTGCCAATCCACCCGGCCGCTTGTACGTGTCCTCAAATGTTTTCACAAACACTCGGGCCAGGTCGTCCCAACAGTAGATGCTGCCGGGAGGTAGCTGGTTGAGCCAGGATCTCACCGACCCTTCGAGCATCAGCGGCAGGTGCTTCATAGCTATGTTGTCATTGCCGCCGCCGATCTGGATGGCCACTCGGTAATCCTCCAACAAAGTTTCTGGCTTCGATTCGCCAGTGAACTTGACGATTCCAGTCGCCAACCTGAAGTTGGCCGGAATGTCTGCGGCACAGATATATCTGTAGAAACACTCAGGCCCCGAGGAAGTGGATCCACTCGGGTGGTCCCTGTCATGACTGTCTCTGCTAGCTCGGCCCCTATCGATCAGATTCTGACCAAGGATGGACCTTGCATTGTAATGCGGACCCCGGTAATTCTCATTCCCTCCTGGTCCCGCGGACGGTAACCATCCGGCCTTCGATCATCCTCAAATGGCCGCCTGTCATCATACGTCTGGTGCCCATATGTGACATCCCACGAAGGGGGCGTCCCAGTGCGATAATAATCGCCGCGAGGCTAGGAAGGAGTGACCTGGTCACGATTTCGGTCTTCGTACTGATCTCTGCGTCTGGGGTGAGCCGCATCCCTCGGAGGGGGTGATGGTTTGCGCCTCCCTACCGCAATTGGACTATGAGCCAACTGAACCATAGAAGCATGTGCCGATCTGCTGTGAATGCGGTCGCCAGACTGCGACACGGCTGAGTTCTGCGCCAGGGTTGTCTTCTGCAAAGCTTGGATTTGCCGAATACCTTTGCCTTCCGCTGAACCTGACGGCTGGATTGAGTCAGCGATTCTGGTCGCCGCCGCCAAGTTCTGAAGCGTAGTGCAAAGCACTCGGTAATTTTGCGGCTGATTGTTTGGGAACAACTGCCTCCGGCTCTGACTGGAGCTAGGTTGTTGACGAGCGCGATCATCCAGCGTCTTTTGTAACCGTTCGAGGCCCTCGCGCTCGGCCAAGTTAGCCAAGCGCGTTGAATCCAAGGCCATAGCCTCGAGAGTCATCCCTGTGATAGGGGTGAGCAAAGCCTGCTCGTTTCTCTGCCTGAGTTCTTCCCTCTGCTTTCGAGTGAGAGGCTGGGGGACGTACTGATCGGCGTTCCGGGGCTCGTCTCTATGGCCTTCACTGGCGCGGCCATGCCCCGCGCCATCGTGGCCGTCCCGATCATGTGGGAAACCCGAAGGGCTGTGCTGCGAACCTGTCATCAAGACCTCTGCAGATGACTCGATGCTTTCGCACTCGGACTCGTCTTCCGAGCCCTCATGGAGAGAGGCAAACAAATCGAGGAAGGGCTCGTCGGGTTCGAGCGCCACGACCTGCTCAGCCGCGGCTTGAAGAGCCACGGCGTGCTTAACCGAGCGCTGGAGCCGCGAACGCCCGGAGCACTTGCGACGGCGTCCAATGGGAAGAAGGGGTGCCGCTCGGTACGGGACCGATAGCTGCCGGAGCAAGACTCCGAATGAACTTACACGGAAGTGTGCCGCGCCACGGATGGGAAGCGACTCCGCGTCCAGCGGGGCTTCCTGAAGCCACGCTGAGTCATCGGCGATGAAGCTGAGGGCGCCAAGACGGATCTCGCGGCCCGACTCGAACTCGATGCCGAAAACCATGATGATGGTGATGAAGAATTCCACCTGTGCTGGAAATCGCTAGATGCGCAGCCCCATGGTGGGCGCCAACTGTCGAGGCAACGAATCTTACAGTGAGTACTAGTGGTACGAATAGGGGCGGAGCCTAGCTACGGCACAGGTGTGACACTCGGATTTTATGAGTTCAGTCCCCTCGCGGAGAGATAAAAGCCCTACGTCTCGAGCCCTGAGGCTATGTTTTCTCTGGGGTGTCTGATTACAGGAGGGTTGCGAACCCTTGTCTCAGCGCTAAGGGGCGGCTTATATAGAGTGTGCCGCCCCCATTAAGGCTACGTTACAAGGGAGTTGAAGAAGGAATTAACTATAGGTGTTACTGGTAACTGCTGTCTTAACTACACTTGATGTCTGGCGTTATGCATCTCGAACGTTACAGGTTCCGCATGGCCTCCTCGCCTCCCATGTCCGAATGAGGGCGAGCATGACCAACTAGCGTGGACCGTCCGAGTGGATTGTCTTCATCCGAGTGGATGATATATATCCGAGCGGATACATAAAAGTGGGCATCCGAATGCACCTATGGCTCAGGAGCCTTACAATGATGGTGTGGGGCCCTAGGTGGGCCCTAGATGTCAGGTCTATGGCCCTACCCTTAGTAGGTGACTCCATCAGGCGGCCCAATAGTCGGGTTGATAGAAAACCCGACAACACCCCCACAGCAAATGACATCAACCACCAGGACCGGACACACAACACACATGGATGCATCTGTCTAACAAAACAACACACATGAAGACTCCACCAACGATCTAGCCCCGGCAGCATACAATGGTCGGGTGGACTGCCTTGGCTTTACCGTGGGGGTCCCTTTGACTTCTTCACCAGAGCATCTGACTCCTAGCAATCGTCTCTCCCGCCCCCCACCGTGGCATGCCTATAGGCGGGGGCATCCGAGCACGCCACATTGAAAAGGCTCGACAGCCATACATCGGGCGCTCGTCACAGAGGTCATACCCCGATCATGCGCCACTTAGAAGGTAATGTGCATAGCAAGCATCTGGTGATTGCTAGAGTCGGACAAATATTATTCAGTGGCCCAACCATTCACATGAAATGCATGGATGGCCCCCAGAATGTCAAGAATGTGGGTGCCTGATCGTAGAAATGATTAAAGTTTAGCACATTAATAAGTTGAAGTTCATCGAGAGTGTTTAGCACATCCTAGAAGAAGGGCAAAGTTTGCATCATCGAGACATTCAATGTTTCATGCTGAAAGATTTTGTCTCGCTAGCATAGCAGCCTTGCATAAAAAACTTTCTGATCTTCTATACAGAAGTTATCATCATCAAAAGTTTGCGCTTGTTCACACGGATTTTTGCCAAAGAAGGCGAGATTTCTAGTGTCTTGACAGATTGAAGGACGGGCCTTCACCATTTTCTATATTGAACTTTGGATCTCTCTTGGTTGGGTTCCGATGAAGAATATCCTCAGTTCTTTCAGCAGTTAATTCTTTCTCTTCATGAATTGAAGGCTGTCGCGAAGACTGATTTGCCTCAGATTCAGGAGCAACTTCTTTATCGACATTCACCTCGCTAGCTTGAGGCTCAAGGGCCTTCTCTGCATTTATCTCTGGTTGAGCACTTGGCTCAACGTCCCTCTCAACTTCCTTCTCAGCATCCTCTTCGACATGTTCAGAGGACTTTGTTGTATCTTCATCAACTAAATGAGCATTATGCTTAGGATTGTCAATCAACTCTTGGTCATCTTTCTCCGAGGGCTCTTGCTCTGGTGGAACATTTCATCTGGAGCACTTTGCCGGGCGCAAAGACCTTGCAGCCAAGAAGTCAAGCAAGCTATGAACAACATGTTTTATGAATGATCCGCAAACTATGAGCATGGGACTCAGCCCAGTCCTCACCCATATCCTTTCCTTTTTCACTTATCTTGTATGTAAAGCACACATATCCTATACATCTAAGTAAGCGATCCCATTTAAATGCACATGCAAGCCATACACGTCATCAAGCGCATGCAACCAATTAACTTATCGCTTTTCACCACATGCAAGCACTCCTAATCATCAAGTGCATACGCAACCATTACACTTTCAGCCACATGTAAGCCCTCCACATCATTATTATTTTTTCAACAATAAATAATTGAACTTAAATGTCACGAGGTAATATAATATGCATCTATCCTCCATTTGCCTTTAGGTTGAGTGTGGTGCAGTATTATTCTTATATATTATAATTTCAATTTTGATTATTTCATTGCTATAAATTTCCGCAGCAATGCACAGGGCATTATCTAGTTTACATAGAGCATCGCTAATCTTAGGTTGTTTACACATATAGATGACCCATTGCGCCACGGGCGCAAAGACCAATCGCAGCCAAGAAGCTAAGCAACATACGAACAACATGTTTTATGAATGATCTGCAAAGGGTGTCTCGTCCCTTGGGTGACTATGAATAAGCTTACCCGTCAGCACCAAACAAACATGCATCCACAGGGGGTACCGGGTAGGGCAGCCAAATAGTCGGGCCATTACAAAGCCCGAGCAAGCGCCCCTCAAACATACGAGGCAAAACACGCGGACCGAGGGGGTCAATTGGGCGACACACGGGAAGGGACTGTAAAGCCAAGGAATTCAACCCCACTTGCATTTTCAATGCATGGCAACCATAATATCCTAAGCGGTCGAACATGTGCATGGACGAATGACTGTCATAGGCTCATGCCTCATGATAGTTCAACCCGGGTATGAAAACCTATGCACTGTTTGTGGCATTGACACTGAAACTGGCTCGGCGAAAGGCGGTCCCCCGCTATATGATTCATTGTCGTTGGTGAAGGAATCGTCCATGCTTAACCAGGTGGCAACGAATGTCATGCTTGTCGAGCAGAGAAAGACGGAGAGACCACAACTCCACTCACACGAGCCGGATATAGGCAGGAAGGAAGCAAATCGACCTCCAACAACAGAATGCGAACCCACCTAAAGAAGGTGGTGTGGCCTGGCGGTCGACTCTAAACGTTGACGTACCCGGCAAAGCCAAAACAAGAGGAACATGTCGGAGAAGCGGATGGCTTCCAACAGCATGCGGACCCACATATGAAAGGAGGCGCACCCGGGCGGTTGGCCCAAACAAAGTCCTACCTTGCGGCATCAAACAAACATGTGGACACAGAGGATATCAGGCAGAGCCCAACAGGCGGGTTGTTACTGAGCTTGGGCAAGTGCCCTTCAAACAGGTGAGGCAAAACATGCGGAGCAAGGGGGTCAATGGGCGACAAACGGGAGGGGTTGGAAAGCCAAAGAATTCAACCCTGCCCGCGTTTTCCATAGGCTCATGCCTCGCGACAGTTCAGTCTCGGTAGGAAAATCTATGCACCATTTGCGGAGTTGACACTGAAAACTGACTCGGTGAAAGGCGACCCCCCCTATACAATTCATTATGACTTGAAGAGGCCACTGGTGAACTGCGAGCCGTTGTCGGTGATGATGCGGTTGGGAACGCCAAACCGACACACCAGGCCCTTGATGAACTTGACGGCTGATCCTGCCGGGATGGAGCGAACAGGCTCCACTTCCACCCATTTGGTGAACTTGTCGACGGCAACGTAGAGGTAGCGGTAGCCGCCGGCTGTGCGGGGAAAGGGGCCCAGGATGTCCAGCCCCCAGACTGCAAAGGGCCACGAGAGGGGAATGGTCTGGAGCCCTTGCGCTGGCTGGTGGATCTGCTTGGCGTGGAACTGGCAGGCCTCGCAGGACTGGACCAGCTCAGTGGCGTCTTGAAGCGCTGTGGGCCAGTAGAAGCCGCTGCGGAACACCTTGCCAGCGGGACTGCGCGATGAGCATTGGTGGCCGTAGTCTCCACCATGTATATTGGCGAGCAGCTCGCGTCCTTGCTCTGCGGAGATGCATCATAGTGCAACTCCGTTGGGGCACTTGCGGTAGAGATCGCCATCCCTCAGGCAGTAAGGCCCGGCCTGGCGGGCCACGCGCTCCACTTCTGTGTCGTCCTCCGGGAGGGTGCCGCTCTCCAGGTAAGCCTTGAGCTCCATGACCCAGCTTTCAGCCTGTGGCTCTAGCGCCAACAGCAGGCGAGTGCCTGAAGGTGGGCCGCAGTCTGGTGCGCCTGTGGAGGGTGTGGGCGGGAGTTCTTCATGGGGCACCATGGTGCCAGTGGTAGGCGGTGCAGCAGATGGCTTCAGGAGCCTTTCCAAGAAGACGCCAGGGCTTTGAGGCTCAAGGCGAGATGCCCGCTTGGCGATGTCGTCTGCTTCCTTGTTACCTCCACGAGGGACATGCTAGAATTTCATGCCGATGAAGCGCTTCTCGAGTCTGCGCACCTCCTCTAGGTAGACGGCCATGTGCTCGTCCTTGGGCTTGTAGCTTTTGTTGGAGAAGTCGATGAGGAGCTGCGAGTCTCCCTTGATGAGGATGCGCTTGATGCCAAGAGCGAAGGTGGCGTTGAAGCCCTCGTACTCAGCGATGTCGTTGGAGACCATGTTGTCGTGCTTGGAGCAGAGTTGTACGGCGTAGTAGAGCTTGTCTCCCACTGGCGAGGTGAGCACGACGCCAGCCCCCACGCCCTGCCGAGAGAAAGCGCCGTCGAAGTGCATGGTCCAGCCACCAAGGATGTCCTTCCCAGGCAGGAGGGATTCTTCCTCATGAGGCTCCTCCTGGTGCGGATCCGTCCATTCCGCCATGAAGTTTGCCAAGGCTGCGCCCTTGATCGTCCTTGTGGTGAGGAATTCCAGCTTGAAGGCCTAAAGCTCGATGTTCCATTCGGCGATGGGCCAGTGGAGTTGGGGCTGCGCAAGACCTGCTCCAGCGGATAAGACGTGACCACCTTGATAGGGTGGCCCTAGAAGAAGTGGCGCAGCTTCCTGGAGGTGATGAGTAGGGCGAAGAGAAGCTTCTGTTGCATGGGGTACCGCTCGCGCGCATCCCGCAGCACCGTGCTGACGAAGTAGACGGGGTGCTCGACGAGGCGCGTAGTCGCAGGAGTAGCGGCTTGCTCTTCGGAAGGCTTGTCAGGCGGCTCGCCAGGGGCCTCCTGACGGGGACCCTCGGCATGCGCAGGCAAGGCCTCGGCAGGCGCTGGCATGGCCTCGGCAGGCGTTGGCACGGTCTCGGTAGGCACAAGCGCGGCAGGCCTCTTCTTGGCGCAGGTTCGCTCCTCCCGTTCCTCCATGAGGGCCTCGCTGGACGTCTGGGGGGTGGCTGCCAAGTACAGGCGCAAGGGCTCACAGGGGCGCGGGGCCACCATGATGGGAGGGCTCGTCAGGTAGATTGCCGTCGCTCCTGCCGGGACTCAGCGGGCCAGCGTTGGCCTGAGGGTTGGCCTGCCGGGGCTAGTTCTGCCAGCCCTGCCGGTAGTTGCTGTTGTGATCTCCCCAGCGGTTGCCGCTGCGGCCGCCTCCACGGCCTATGCCGTGCTCATTACGGTTGTCGCGTTTGCCCTGGCGGTCGTCGCGAAGCAGCTTGAGCTTGTGGCAGCCCTCGGTGCTGTGGGAGTGCATGTTGTGGTAGGCGCAGAAGGGGCGACCATCCTTCTTGGCCTCGTCGCAGTCACGTCCATGCTTTTGCTCAGGCTCCGCCATAAGCACGGCCGGGCCCTTGCTCTTGGCGTCTTTACCCTTGGTCTTGGCGGCGTCTGGCACCGCGTCAGGGTTGTTGTGGGCGAAGAGGTGGCCCTCTACAGCCTTGGCGCACTTGTCGGCGAGGTCGAACAGCGCGACCACGGTGTCGAGCTCGTCATTGATGGAGAGCTTCTCGAGCATCCTGACATCCATGACGCCGGAGGAGAATGCGGAGATGATCACGGCGTTGGAGGCACGCGGGATCTTGTTGCGCACCTGGCTGAAGTGTTGGATATACTTGCGGATGGTCTCGCGAGGGCACTGGTGCACGACGCGCAGGTCGTTGATCATGAGGGGGCGCTCGTAGGTGCCCTTAAAGTTGGCGACGAACTGTCGGCATAGTTCGGACCACGAGGAGATGGAGGCCTCGGGGAGGTTCATCAACCATGAGCGCGCGGCATCCTTGAGGGCCATGGGGAACCAGTTCGCCATGACCTTGTCGTCACCGCCCGCGGCCTGGATCCCCACGGTGTAGAGCTGCAGGAACTCCACGGGGTTGGGGGTGCCGTCGGAGTGAGAAGGCAGCTCCGGCTTGAACTTCACAGGCCACACCACGCGGCGTAGCTCGCGAGTGAAGGCAAGGCAGCCCCCGCTGTAGGTGGCGACGCCGCCGGCGAGGGCGGCGCAGTTCTGGTGCTCGGCCGCCGCGATGTCCTGGATGGTGCGGTTCTGGCGGTCACGCTGCTGCTCAAGGCCGCGCGCCGGACGATCTGGCTGCTTGCGTCGGCGTGGTGCAGCAAGGATGCGCCGTGGGACGGCTCTGGCGAGCGCGCACCGTGGCGATGGCCTACGTCATCGTGGGACGGAGGAGGTGGAGGGTGGGAAGGCACCGGGGCGTCTCCGGCGGCGCTGACGAGCTTGGTGATGCACGCGAGCCAGGCGTCATACCTGGCCTCGGTGGGGTGGTAGCGCAGCAGTTCGCGCGCCATGAGCAGCGCGTCCTGCGGGGTTGGCGCGTCGTGGCGAGCGAGCAAAGATGCGGTGGCGGTGTGGGCAAGCGGCTGCACAGACGGGTGGAGGGAAGAAGCTTGCTCTTCCCCCGCTACGGGCTCGATGGTGGCGCCGGCACGCCTACGACGGTTGGCGTTGGCGATGGGCTCTGTGAGAACCCGGCCGGCCCTACACAGGGCGCTCTCGCATCGCACGTTGGCCATGTCGATGTCGAGGTTGGAGGCGCGAAGACTGAGCCCCTACCTGGCGCGCCAAATGTCGGAGAGTGACCTCCTAAAGCCTGGTTCGAACACTGGGGGCCTGCTCACTACCTATCTGCCGACGGTGACCTTGGCGAGGCTATGGCAAGTGGAGCACGATGGGAATGCACACACGCAAGGCACGACAGGGACACAAGGAGCTACCCAGGTTTGGGCCACCGAGCGGTGTAAAACCCTACTCCTGCTTGGTTGTGATTGCTGTGGTGATAGTGCTCTTGAGTACAAGGTAGAAGAAGGTGGAATCGTCCTCTCCCTAAGGTGGCAGCACTACCCCTTATATAGCTGCCTTGGTCCTCTTCCCCCGAAAATATTGGCGGGAAGGGTTGCCACACAACAGTAGTTCAAAGGGGGACAGGCGCTCAGTCCTATCCTGACAAAAGTAGTCTTCGTCTGAAAAGACGCCGTCCATGACGCGCTGGTGGGCTCGCCGATGACATCTGCCCTAGTGCGCAGTGTCATCTTGGTCTTCTTGTACCAAAGTGCTAAGCTTTGGGACTTCCTTTGGGGGTGGTAGCCGTAGCTGCTCCTTTATCACCAAAGAGGAAATCCTCCCTGACCGCGCCTGCTGGCACGGTACCTGCTGCTGTTGTCGCCTTGTGCAGACACGTCACCCACGTGGTGGGCACGCAGCCGCGCAACCAGCGTCGCACAGCTCCCCCGTGCGGAGGGCCTCCCGGGAAGCCGCCTCATGAGGGAGGCCTCACGAGGCTGCCTGCCACGGAAGGTGGTCTTCAGTAGCGCCTCCCCTCGTGGAGAGGGCCCTCGCGAGGCGTCTTGCTTCGCAGTGGCCACGGCTGGGCCGCCTCTTGAACTCTTTGCCAGGTGTTGCTTCCTGGGCCACAGGCTGACGGCCCGTGGTACCCTGTTTCCTCTAGGCTGACAAACACTGCTGAGTACGAAGGATTGCTTGCCGGTCTACGCATTGCAATTGACCTTGGTATCAGGAAGTTGATTATCAGAGGTGACTCGCAGCTTGTGGTGAAACAAGTCAATAAAGATCATCAGAGTCCATTGATGGAAGCGTATGTTGATGAAGTGAAAAATTTGGAAGAGCATTTTGACGGTCTGCAAATGGAGCACAACCCCTGTGCCCAAAATGAAATTGCCGACGACCTATCAAAGCTTGCCGCCAAAAGATCTCCTGTGTAACCGGGAACTTTCGTGCTACAACTGACTCAGCCATCTGTTACTCCATCAATAGGACTAGCAAAGAAAAGAAAGTTGAACACTGGTAGATATCTTCCAGCAGAGCTGCCAACAGCCGCCAAGAAAAGAGACACCACCAACAAGACATCTCTTGCAGGTGAGCAGCAGTCTCCGGCAAGGCAGGCTCTTGCCGTCGAGGCAAGCGCTCCCGCAGAGGAAGAAGTGCCTTTAGTCCTTGTTGTCGAGACACAAGCTCGCATCGGCACAGCCAATTGTCCAGTACCTCCAAACATGAGAACTTCCCAATGAGCAAGAAGAAGCTGAAAGAGTAACCCGTCAATCAAGTATGTATAAATTTGTTGACAACATCTTGTACAGAAAGAGACCAAACGGGGTGAAATTGAAGTGCATTTGCCGGGAAGATGGGCAGAAGCTGTTGGCAGAGATACATGAAGGGATGTGTGGCTCTCATATTGGGTCACACGCACTTGTCGGCAAGGCATTCCAGCAAGGTTTCTACTGGCCGACAACCCTTCAAGATGCATTGGCGGTGGTAACCAGATGTGAAACATGTCAATTCCACGCCAAGATCATACACCAGCCAGCTCAAGCTCTTCAAACTATCCCTCTTTCCTGGCCTTTCTCGGTCTAGGGGCTCGACATCCTCAGCCCCTTTCCCCGTGCAACTGGGGGCTTTGAGTTATTGTATGTAGCAATTGACAAGTTCACAAAGTGGCCTGAGGTAGAGCTAGTGAGAAAGGTGACAGCACAGTCAGCTATCAAGTTTCTCAAAGGATTGGTTGCTTGTTTTGGCGTACCCAACAGGATCACCGACAATGACACCCAATTCATGAGCCGTGCCTTCACAGCATATTGCCAAGAGCTTGGAAGCAAGATCTGCTACGCCTCCGTTGCTCACCCGAGAAGCAATGGACAGACGGAGAGGACAAATGCTGAAGTGCTGCCAGGTCTCAAGACCAGAACTTTTGACAAGCTGCACAGGTGTGGAAGATGCTGGGTGGAAGAGTTGCCGGCAGTTCTGTGGTCACTCAGGACGACACCAAATCAAGCTACCGGCCAGACAGCCTTCTCCCTTGTATATGGTGTAGAAGCGGTGCTCCCCACGGAACTCAGATATGGATCACCTCGAGTCTTGGCCTTTGACGAAGAGGATCAAGAAGAGCTGCGGTAATACGATGCCACGCTCCTCGAGGAGGACCGTTTCCAGGCTGCTGTACGTGTTGCACATTACCAGCAAGCTTTGCACCGCTACCATAGCCGCAAAGTGCATGCCAGGAAACTTGAGGAAGGTGACCTTGTTCTTCGTCGGATCCAGTCCGTGAAGGGAGCAATGCCGAACTGGGAAGGCCCTTATCGGGTAGTATGAGTCACTAGACCTGGCTCAGTCCATCTAGAGACTGAAGATGGCACTCCCGTGCTTAACTCATGGAATATTGAGCATCTTCGCAAGTTCTACCCGTGAGGCGCGGTTACCGGGCTGCCCGGCAACCTCTTTTGTACAAGTAGGCCGGCAAGGCATGTAATCCTTTGTACAAAGCCGGGCGTAGAACCCGTGTGTAGTTGACTAAAGCTAAGTGTTTCACAACTCTTTGTCAAAGTACATATTTATTTATGTATGTTTTATGCAACGTTGTGTTACATTTTTGCCTTGTATGAAATGATTAACGAGCCGTCAAGGTCTCCAGCATACTCTTGTCTCTTCTTTTTTCTTAAAGGAAGAACAGTTCCTCGCGCGCAAGTTTACCGGGGGGAGTACTGGTATAGAAACCAATGACGTTCAAGTTATCATTTGCAACAAGAAGTACAACAAAGAAAGCTAAGTTGCAAAACTTTGAAACAAAATTTCTTTGTTGTAGTTGCTACTTTTCCTTGAACGATTTTCATCTGTGTATGAAAAACCTGCAAGTGAAGGAACCTTGTCGGAGTTGGTTGCACTCTTATTTCTGCTTCGAGTCTACTCAGCAGTATAAGTAAGCTGCGCCAAAACTGATAAGTGTCATCTTGTCGGGAAGCGGCACCTCGCCAAGCCGCTAAGGATCTGTTCCTCAAGCGCTAACGGCAAGTGTGTGCGCACCGGCAAGTTTCCGGCAAGCGTAGGGAATAAAAACATACAAAGGCAGAATTATATAAGGAAAGAAGCATACATTCATTCGAGCATAAGTTGTATTACATCAAAGGCGTGGTGTGGCTCTAACTTAAGATAAATTGTCTTTTGTACATGGACTGCACTTGCGGCAAGGAATGACGAAGAGGCTAGTTTCTGAGCTGGCCTTGAGTCCTGGAGATCCAGCCAACCCTGTCGGTGATCGGAGCCACAAGCTTCTCGGCAGCGCTGGTGTCAGTCCTTCCGACAAGCTCGTGAAGGCCCTGGAGAGATCAATGCCAGGGTTGCGGTGCGCAATCTTGATGAGTACCTTGAAGAGCACGTCATGGTAAAGTGTGCGAGATTCGTTGGCGAATGACGCGGCCCATTCCTTGTGGTGTGAATTCAGCGCATCGATAAGGCCCCCAAAGAACAGAGTCAGCCTGACGCTCGTGGCCTCCTTCTGGTTGACAGCGAAGCCCCAATTCCTCATACCCATGGTGGCTAGTTGCAAAGCGAGGCATTCTGTGATGTCGATGAGCTTGTTGGTTCAGAGTGAGAGGGACCCCTTCAATTGGTCGAACTTCTCCCCGGCGTCTGCCAGCAAGCTCCGTTCCTTTTCAAGTTCTTCTGCCAAGATCTTCTCCCTGGCCTTGGCGCCTTCAAGATGTTCCTCCAAGGTGGAAAGATTCAACTGTAGATCGGCCTTGACACCAGCAGCCTTGTTGAGCTCTTGGTTCTTGGATGATAGCGACGTCTGTAGCTCTCCCAGAGTGTGAGCTACTTTCTCCGCTGATTCTTTGAGAACAAGGATTTCTTTGCTATTGGCGACAAGATCTTCCTCAAGCTTCGCCACCTTGATCTCCAAGTCCACCTTGGCGGCTGGTGCAGCATAGGTGGCGTCAACGGACTGCTTGAGCTTGGATGGTCTCCTTATGGGTTCGCTCTAGCTCCTGGGTCCGCTACGTAAGGAGGATTTGGATTTCGTCGTCCTTGGTGCGAAGCTTGGTGGCAAGGACTGCCTCTCAGGTGGCAAGGTCTGCCTCTTTGGCGGCAATATCCTCTTCGTGAGAGTCGAGGGTAACCTTGTCGTCACCGCCCGCGGCCTGGATCCCCACGGTGTAGAGTTACAGGAACTCCACGTGGTTGCGGTGCCATCGTAGCGAGGAGGCAGCTACGGCTTGAACTTCACAGGCCACATCACGCGGCGTAGCTCGCGAGTGAAGGCAAGGCAGCCCTCGCTGTAGGTGGCGACGCCGCCTGTGAGGGCGGCGCGGTTCTGGTGCCCGGCCACCGCGACGTCTTGGATGGTGCGGTTTTTACGGTCGCGCTGCTGCTCGAGGATCACGCGCGTGTTTGGCGCCGCATGCCGGACGATTTGATAGCTCGTGTCGGTGTGGTGTGGCAAGGACACGCCGTGGGATAGCTCTGGCGAGCGCGCACCGCGGTGATGTCCCGCGCCATCGTCGGTCGGAGGAGGTGGAGGAGGCGCGCCGTGTCCGGCCTGCCCGTTGTGCGGCGACAGAGGAGGCACGGGACAGGAAGGCGCTGGGGCTTCTCCGGTGGCGTTGACGAGCTCGGTGATGCGCGCGAGCCAGGTATCGTACCCGGCCTCAGTGGGACGGTAGCGCAGCAGTTCGCACGCCATGAGCAGCGTGGCCTGCGGGCAAGCGCGTCGTGGCATGTGAGCGAAGATGCGGTGGCGGTGCGGGCAGGCGGCTGCACGGACGGGTGGAGGGATGAAGCTTGCTCTTCCCCTGCCGCGGGCTTGTTAGTGGCGCCGGCACACCTACGACAGCGTTGGCGACGGGCTCCGTGAGAACCCGGCCATGTCAATGTCGAAGTCGAAGGCGCGAAGACTGGCCCCCTACCTGGCACACCAAATGTCGGAAAGTGACCTCCCAAAACCTGCTCTGAACACTGGTGCCCATTTTGCTACCTATCTACTGACGGTGACCTTGGCGAGGCTACGGCGAGCGGAGCACGATGGGAACACACACACACGCTCAAGGCACGGCAGGGACACCAGGAGCTACCCAGGTTCGGGCCACCGAGCGGTGTAAAACCCTACTCCTGCTTGTGTGTGATTGCTGTGGTCGATAGTGCTCTTGCGTACAAGGTAGAAGAAGGTGGGATCATCCTCCTCTAAGGTAGCAGCCCTATCCCTTATATAGCTGCCCTGGTCCTCTTCCCCGAAAATATTCGTGGGAACAGTTGCCACACAACGGCAGTTCAATGGGGGACAGGCACCCAGTCCTATCCTGACAAAAGTAGTCTTCGTCCGAAAATACGCCGCCCATGACGCGTTGGTGGGCTCGCCGATGACATCTGCACTAGCGTGCCGCATCATCGTGGTCTTCATGCACCGAAGTGGTCAGCTTTGGGACTTGCTTTTGGGGAGGTAGCAGTAGCCGCTGCTTTAGCACCAAAGGGGAAATCTTCCCTGACTGCGCCTGCTGGCACAGTACCTGCTGTTGTTGTCACCTTGTGCAGGCACGTCACCCATGTGGTGGGCGCACAACCGCGCAACCAATGTCGCACGGCTCTCCCATGCGGAGGGCCTCATGAGAGAGGCCTCGTGAGGGTACCTGCCACAGAAGGTGGTCTTCGGTAGTGCCTCCCCTCGTGGAGAGGGTCTTCACGAGGCCTGGCCCTCGTGAGGCGTCTTGCTTCGCGGCACCACCAGTTGGGCCGCCTCTTGAACTCTTTGCCAGGTGTTGCTTCCTGGGCCACAGGAAGACGGCCCGTGGTACCCTGGTTTCCACTGGGCTAATAGCAAGCAAATGAACCAGATCAACAAGTTGTGTAGAAGAAGAAGAAGGTGCAGCGCCCAGTTTACTTTGTCAGCTCCCTTCTACAGGGGGCCAGATCAAGGTATTCTGTTGTGGAGAAGTTGCTTTTTGGTCTCCTCATGGCCTCAAGGAAGCCGTGACACTACTTTCAAGCACACCAAATAACCGTCATCACTCGCTTTCCACCGCAACATATTCTGAGAAATTCAGAAACCACCGACAGGATTGTGGAGTGGGCGTTGGAGCTGTCAACCTTTGATTTGAAGTTTGAAAGCACATCAACAATTCAGAGCAGAGCTTTGGCGCAATTCATTGCGGAATGGACCCCAACGCAAGACGAAGAAGTACAAGAGACCTCTCTCCCCGGCAAGGAAACTATTGACGAGTGGATCATGTACTTTGATGGTCCTTTCACGCTGAAAGGCTCCGGTGCCAGCGTGCTGCTTGTCGCACCCACCGGAGAGCATCTCAAGTACATGGTTCAGATGCACTTTAGCAGGGAGCAGGCCACCAACAACACTGCTGAGTACAAGGGATTGCTTGCCGGTCTGCGCCTCGCAATCGACCTTGGTATCAGAAAGATGATTATCAAAGGTGACTCGCAGCTTGTGGTGAAACAGATTAACAAAGATTACGAGAGTCCCTTCATGGAAGCTTATGTTGATGAACTGAGGAAGTTGGAGGAGCACTTTGATGGTTTGCAAATGGAGCACATCCCCCGTGCCCAAAATGAGATTGCCGACAACCTGTCAAAGCTTGCCGCCAAGATGATGTAGGGTGGAACCCTAGTTGTCGATCTTTTCACACTTGGAGGGGGGGAAAGGCAAATTAAGAGCAGAACACAAGAACAAAACACTCAATTGACACAATCCAAATCACACATGCACTAGATCCACATACACATAGTAGACATACAAGATCCAAAGTCAACACAAGAGGATACACGGTAGCTAGTTCATCCCAATGTAGAGGAGTTGAGGTCTTGAATTCGGAGTGGATCTTCTCACATGGGTCTCATGGAGGTCTTGATCTCCATGGGAGAGGTATGGATGAGCAAAGCTCTATCTCAAAGAGCCAACTACTTTGCTAACCCTAGATGGAGGAGGGGAAGGTCTTTATATAGTGCTAGTACAAGTTGGGACGAGTTGGAGGGGTACTTGGGCCCTTGGCCCATTCACGGTGCGCATACAGGGGCGGATGTCCGGGCTGAGGGCCGGATGTCCGGCGGCTCGCGTCGGGCCGGATGTCCGGGGCAGGGGGCCGATTCCAGATGCTCTTTGGATAGGGGGGGCGGATTTCCGGCAGGGGGCGGATGTCCGGGGTGGATGTGCCGGATGTCCGGTGGCGGGGCCGGATGTCCGGGGCCTAGAGGCTTGTCGGCTGCTGATCTGGTGATGTAGTTGAAGTCTCCAGGGGCCGAATGTCCGGGCCATAGGCCGGATGTCCGGCAGCTGATGCTTAGCTGCACTTCCTCTTCTCGAGCTCCTTCATCCGTGTACTTGGCGACTTGTCCACTGTTCTGGGCTTTTCCGAGAGGGTCTTCTTGGTACCTAAGCACACATAGCATTCCGGAATGAGGTAGTAACCATGTCTCATGTGGATCATATGGAATGTCATTTAGGAGATATGTCACCTCGGTCTCGATAGCTCTTGCACGTGCTCGTGTCATTGGTCCTCTTGGCAGTTGGGGAGACGGAGGTCGGTCCATGGGGATGTCCGTGGGATGCTCCGCATCATCTCCCCCCCCCCCCACCTTGGGAAAGATCCGTCCTCGGATCGTAATCCACATCACCAAGGAAGAGAGATAAATCCTTGACGTTGAAGATGTTGCTCACATTGTACCTGTCGTTTGGGATGTCAATTTTGTAAGCGTTGTCGTTGTAGCGTGCTAGCACCTTGAACGGTCCATCGGCTCAAGGAAGTAGTTTGGACTTGCGTTCGTTGGGAAAGCGGTCTTTGCGTAGGTGTAGCCACACAAGATCTCCGGGGTTGAACACCATGGGGTGCTTGTTGATGTTGACATTGGTCGCTAGTCGTTGTACTTAGCGCTCGATCGTGTGCCTTGTATCTTCATGCACCTTCTTGAGGTAACTTGCTCGTGCAGTCATGTCCATGTTGATGCGCTCTTGGAGTGGTAGAGGTAGGATGTCCAATGGGGACAATGGGTTGAAACCGTAGACGGCCTCGAAGGGAGACTTGCCGGTAGTCGAATGTCTTGCTTGATTGTAGGCGTACTCGGCGATGGGTAAGCATTCCTCCCACTCCCTTATGTTCTTCTTGATCAACACGCGAAGGAGGGTGGATAGCGTCCGGTTGGTGACCTCCGTTTGGCCGTCGGTTTGTGGATGATATGTCGAAGAGAATAGGAGCTCAATTCCGAGCTTGGCGCAAAGTGTCTGCCAAAAGTAGCTTAGGAACTTGACATCGCGATCCGATACAATCGTCTTGGGCACTCCATGCAATCTCAAGATTCCCCTACAAAATAGGTTGGCAACATGTGAAGCATCATCTATCTTTTTGCTTGGTATAAAATGTGCCATCTTAGAGAAATGGTCCACAACAACAAATACCGAATCTTTGCCGTTTTGAGTTCGAGGCAAACCAAGCACAAAATCCATACTAATATCTTCCCATGGGTGATATGGAATAGGAAGTGGCATATATAGACCATGAGATTGAGCTTTGGACTTAGCTTTGCGGCATGTAGAGCATCGGTTGGTGTAGCGTGAAACATCGCAAAACATCTTTGGCCAAAAATAGTTCTTGGAGAGCGTGGTGAATGTCTTGTCGCGTCCAAAATGTCCCATGAGTCCTCCACCATTAGATTCTTGCAAAAGTAGCAAATGTGGAGAAGACTCAGGAATACAAAGTTTGTTAGCTCTCATAAGATAATCATCTTTCAAATAGTATTGCTCCCAAGTTTTATGAGTTAGGCATTTGGCAAAAGGAATCGCAAATGAAGAATCATGCTCATACAAGTCTTTAATGTGCTCAAAGCCAATGACATTCAACTCAAGTTTCATAACTAACATGCATTTGCGGGAAAGAGCGTCCGCCACAACATTTTCCTTACCTTTGATATACTTGATAACATAAGGAAATGACTCAATGAACTCACTCCATTTAGCATGACGCTTATTTAATTTGGTTTGATCCTTAAGGTACTTAAGCGTTTCATGATCCGTATGGATGACAAATTCACGTGGTCGGAGATAATGTTCCCACACATGCAAGACTCTCACTAAAGCATATAACTCTTTGTCATAGATGGGGTAGTTAAGTTACGCGCCGGATAGTTTTTCGCTAAAGTATGCAATGGGTCACTTCTCTTGCATCAACACACCACCTATGTCGTTACCACTAGCGTCACAATGCACTTCAAAAGTTTTATCAAAGTTGGGTAATGCAAGCAATGGAGCATGTGTAAGCAAGTTCTTAAGCTCATGAAATGCGCATCTTGGGATGGTCACCAAACAAATGGTGCATTCTTCTTACTCAATGCGTGCAATGGTGATGCAATAGTGCTAAAATCCTTCACAAAACGACGATAAAATCTGGCTAAGCCAAGGAAGCTATGCACTGAGCAAATTGGTTGGTTGTGGCCAAGTTTTAATAGCATCAATTTTAGCTTCATCAACTTGAACACGCTTAGAGGAGACTACAAAGCCTAAGAAAACAAGCTTGTCAACACCAAAAGTGCATTTGTCCATGTTTGCATAAAGTCGCTCATCTCTAAGAACTTGCAAGACGTCTCTAAGGTGTTTCACATGATCATCAAGTGATTGGCTAAAGACGAGAATGTCATCAAAGTATACCACAACACAAATGCCAATGTATTTGCGAAGAACATAATGCATCACACGCATGAAAGTGCTAGGTGCTTGCGATAAACACATAGGCATGACTCACCATTCATACAAGCCAAATTTAGTTTTGAAAGCCGTTTTCCATTCATCACCTTCTTGCATGCGTATTTGATAGTAGCCACTTTTAAGATCAATTTTGGAGAAAATGGTGGCTCCACTAAGTTTATCTAGCATGTCATCTAGGCATGGAATGGGATGGTGATATCTAATGGTGATAGCATTTATGGGACGGCAATCGAAACACATGCGATAGGTACCATCTTTCTTAGGCACAAGAATTACCGGAACGGCACATGGACTCAAGCTCTCGCAAACATACCCATTCTCCATGAGATGTTGGACTTGCCATTGGATCTCTTTCGTCTCGTCCCGGTTGACGCGGTAAGGTGCCTTGTTCGGTAGAGGTGCGCTGGGGATGAGATCTATGCGGTGTTTGATGCCGCGAAGTGGAGGAAGTCCGAGAGGTAACTCATTGGGAAAAACGTCCGCGAATTCCTGCAATAGATGAGACAATACCAAAGGAAGATGTTGAGAAGTATTAGTCCGCACCACTTCATCTTTGCACACAAGCACAAAGTGAAGAACACTTGATGGGCTCTCACTCACATCCCTCAAATCTCTTTTGGTGGCTAAAAGCACTAAATCTTTCTTGTCGCTCATCGTGGAGTCGCTCATATTTGGCTTGTGGCGCTCACTCTCTTTTTGGTGGTTCACTCGTTCACTAGTCTCTCCACGACGGGTAGATGCTTGCTTATCGGCGATGACTTGACTTGGTGACATTAGTCGAAGCACGAATTCCTTGCCATTCATCTTGAAGCTATAGTGATTGGTCCGTCCATTGTGGATGATGCCGCGGTCGAATTTCCAAGGTCTTCCAAGGAGGAGATGGCATACGGACATGGGAACCACATCACACTCCAAGGTGTCTTCATATGCGCCAATCTTGAAGGACACTTGAACGGTGTGCCCCACTTGAATGGTGTCGGAGTCGCTTAACCATTTGACCTTGTAGGGGCGAGGGTGCTTCTTCTTGAGGAATTGTAGCTTGGAACATAACTCTTCACTTGCCAAATTGTGGCAACTTCAGCCGTCGATGATGACCTTGGAGACAAGACATGGGTCTTTTCACACTTGGAGGGGGGGACTGCAAATTGAGAGAAGAACACAAGAACAAAACACTCAATTGACACAATCCAAATCACACATGCACTAGATCCACATACACATAGTACAGATACAAGATCCAAAGTCAACACAAGAGGATACATGGTAGCTAGTTCATCCCAATCCGTAGAGGAGCTGAGGTCTTAAATCCGGAGTGGATCTTCTCACATGGTTCTCATGGAGGTCTTGATCTCCATGGGAGAGGTATGGATGAGCAAAGCTCTATCTCAAAGAGACAACTACTTTGCTAACCCTAGATGGAGGAGGGGAAGGTCTTTATATAGTGCTAGTACAAGTTGGGACGAGTTGGAGGGGTACTTGGGCCCTTGGCCTGTTCACGGTGCACATACAGGGGCTAGATGCCTAGGTTGAGGGCCGGATGTCCGGCGACTCACGTCGGGCCGGATGTCTGGGGCAGGGGGCAGGTTGTCTGGGATGGCTGTGGCCGATTCTAGATGCTCTCTAGACAGGGGGGGCGGATTTCTGGCAGGGGGCGGATGTCCGAGGTGGACGTGTCGGATGTCCGGTGGTGGGGCCGGATGTCCGGAGCCTGGAGGCTTGTCGGCTGTTGATCTAGTGATGTAGTTGAAGTCTCCAGGGGCCGGATGTCCGGGCCGTAGGCCGGATGTCCGGCGGCTGACGCTCAGCTGCACTTCCTCTTCTCGAGCTCCTTCATCCATGTACTTGGCGACTTGTCCATTGTTCTAGGCTTCTCCGAGAGGGTCTTCTTGGTACCTAGGCACACATAGCATTCCGGAATGAGGTAGTAACCATGTCTCACGTGGATCATATGGAATGCCATTTAGGAGAGTTGTCACCTAGGTATCGATAGCTCTTGCACATGCTCGTGTCATTGGTCCTCTTGGCACTTGGGGAGACGGAGGTGGGTCCATGGGGATGACTATGGGATGCTCCGCATCACAAGAGATCTCCTGTGGAACCAGGAACTTTTCTGCTAAAACCGACTCAGCCATCCGTTACACCAACAAGGCCGACGAAGAAGAGAAAACAAGATGTTGGTGGTTACTTTCCGGCAGAGCTACCAGCAGCCACCAAGAAAAGCAACTCTGCCGACAAGACAACTATTGCCGGTGAGCCGCAGCTTCCGACAAGCCAAGTTCTTGTCGTCTAAGCAAGCGCTCCCGCAGAGGGAGAAATGCCTTTAGTTCTTGTCGTCGAGCCACAGGCTCTGGCATGGGCGCAGCAGATCGTTCAGTACCTCCAAACAGGAGAGCTTCCTGAAGAACAAGAAGAAGCTGAAAGAGTAGCCCGTCAGTCAAGTATGTACCAATTTGTTTACAACACTTTGTACAAAAAGAGCCCAAACGGGGTGAAATTGAAGTTCATCTGCCGGGAAGATGGACAGAATCTATTGGCAGAAATACATGAAGGAATGTGTGGCTCTCACATTGGGTCACGTGCGCTCGTCGGCAAGGCATTCCATCAAGGATTCTATTGGCCGACAGCCCTTCAAGATGCCTTGGCGGTGGTCACCAGATGCGAAGCTTGCTAGTTCCACGCCAAGGACATACACCAGCCTGCTCAAGCTCTTCAAACCATCCCTCTCTCCTGGCTCTTCTCGGTCTGGGGGGTCGACATCCTCGGCCCTTTAACCCGTGCTACCGGGGGCTTTGAATTCTTGAACGTTGCAATCGACAAGTTTACAAAGTGGCCTAAGGTAGAGCCAGTGAGAAAGGTGATGACACAGTCGGCAATCAAGTTCCTCAAAGGACTGGTGGCACGTTTTGGCATACCCAACAGGATCATCACCGACAACGGCACCCAGTTCACGAGTCGCGCCTTCACAGCATACTGCCAAGACCTTGGATGCAAGATCTGCTACGTTTCTGTTGCTCACCCGAGAAGCAACGGACAGGCGGAGAGGGTAAATGCAGAAGTGCTACGGGGTCTCAAGACCAGAACTTTCAATAAGCTGCACAAGTGTGGAAGACGCTAGGTGGGAGAGTTGCCAGCGGTTCTTTGGTCACTCAGAATGACACCAAATTGATCCACATGCCAGACACCCTTCTCCCTTGTATATGGTGCAGAAGTGGTGCTCCCCATAGAACTCAGATACGGGTCACCTCGAGTCTTGGCCTTCGACGAGGAGGATCAAGTAGAGTTGCGGCAAGATAATGCTACACTCCTTGAGGAAGATCATTTCCGGGTTGCTGTCCGTGCTACACGGTACCAGCAAGCTTTGCGCCGCTACCATAGCCGCAAAGTTCATGCCAGGAATCTTGAGAGAGGAGACCTTGTTCTTCGTCGGATCCAATCCGCGAAGGGGAAAAACCAGTTGATGCCAAAGTGGGAAGGCCCTTATCAGGCGGTACGAGTCACTAGGCCTGGCACAGTCTTCCTAGAGACCGAAGATGGTACTCTGGTACTTAACTCATGGAACATTGAGCATCTTCGCAAGTTCTACCCGTGAGGCGCAGTTGTCGGGTCTCCCGGTAACCCGCTTTTGTACAAGTTGGCCAACAAGGCATGTAATCCTTTGTACAGAGCCGGGCGCAGACCCCGTGCATAGTTGAATAAAGCTAAGTGTTCCACAACTCTTTGTCAAAGTACATATTTATGTATATTGCATGCTTTGTTGTGTTACAAGTTACCTTGTATGAAATGATTGATGAAACGTCAAGGTTCCAGCCTTCTTTTTTCTCTTTGTTCTTTTTCTCAAAGGAATGAAGTGTTCCTCACGTGCAAGTTTCCCGGGGGGGCGGGTGATGGTATGGATACCAAATGACGTTCAAGATATCATTCACGACAAGAAGTATAGCAAAGAAAGCTAAGTTGAAAAACTTTGAAACAAAATTTCTTTGCTGTAGTTGCTATTTTTTCCTGGAACAATTTACGTCTTTGTATGAAAAACCTGCACACGAAGGAACCTTATCGGGATTGCTTGCGCTCTTATTTCTGTTTCGAGTCCGCTCAACAGTATAAGTAGGTTGCGTCAAAACTGATAAGCGCAATCTTGTCTGAAAGCAGTACCTCTGGCAAGCTGCTAAGGACCCCTTCCTCAAGCACCAACGGCAAGGCTGTGTGCACCGATAAGTTTCTGGCAAGCGTAGGGTACAAAACATACAAAGGTAGATTCAAATAAGGGAAACAGTGTACATTCATCTAAGCATAAGTCATGTTACATCAAAACATAGTGCAGATCTAACTTAAGATAAATTTGTCTTTTACATGATTGCACTCAAGACAAGATGTGACGACAAGACTAATTGGTGAGCCCGCCCTGGGTCCTGGAGACTTGGCCAACCCTGTCGGCGATTGGAGCGACAAGCGCTTCGGCGGCGCTGGTGTCCGTCCCCTTCGGCAAGCTTGCGAAGGCCTTCGAGATGTCGATGCCGGGGTTGCGGTGCACGATCTTGACGAGTACTTTGAAGAGCACATCGCGGGTGATTTTGCGAGACTCATTGGTCAATGAAGCGGCACGCTCCTGGTGGTGAGCCTTGAGCGCGTCAATCAGCCCTTCGAAGAACAGCATCAATCTGGCACTCTTGGCTTCGTTCTTGTTGACGGAGAAGCCCCAGCTCCTCATATCCATGGTGCCAAGCTGTACCGTGAGGCGTTCAGCAATGTCAGTGAGCCTGCCAGTCCAGAGCGAAAGGGATTCCTTCAATTGGTTGAACTTTTCCTTGGCGTCTGCTAGCAGGCCTTGCTCCTTCTCGAGCTCTGCCACCAAGATCTTCTCCTTGGTCCTGGCATCTTCAAGATGTTTCTCCAAGGTGGCAAGCTTCAGCTTTAGGTCTTCTTCGGCATCGGCAGCTCTGCTGAGGTCCTAGCTCTTGGATGACAACTGCCTTTGTAGCTCCCCTAGGGTATGAGCTGCCTTCTATGCTAATTCTTGGAGGGCCGGGATCTCTTTGTTGTTGCCGGTAAGATCTTCCTCTAGCTTCTTCACCTTGGCCTCCAAATCTTCTTTGGCGGTAGCCGCAGCGGCGGCGGCGTCAACAGCTTCTTTGAGCTTGCTGGCATGATCTTGAGCTTGGTTTTCAATGATTTCCTTGTGGGTCTTTTCCAGCTCTTGGGTCTGCTGTGCAAGGAGGGCCTGTATTTCATCATCTTTGGCTTTGAGCTTGGCGGCGAAAGCAGCTTCCCGGGCGGCAAGATCAGACTCCTTAGTGGCAAGATCCTCCTCATAAGAGTCGAGGGCTATCTTGCGTTCAGTCAGCTCTGCATCTCTTGCCGCAGCAGTCTTGTTGGCTTCTTCCTTTGCCAAATCAGCTTCAGCCCTCTCTAAGACAAATGCTTCTTTGGCGGTGGCAAGCTCAATTTCCCGGTGCTGAATATCTTGGCGCCAGTCCTCATAACACATATACGCGCCTTCGATTTTCTCCTTCAGCTTTTCCTCTGCCATTTCCACGACGGTTTGCCGGGTCTTGAGCTTGTCCCAGCGCTTGCCGTAACGCTCTTGAACGGCCTTGAAGCCGTCGCCCATGGCTTGGAGGAAGGCGAGGTCCTCAACATCATCGTTGGCAGAGTGCACATCTTCAGTACTACGCGTCATGGGGACGACAACTTTGTCTTCTACAGATTCAAGATCTCCAGGTCCTGACGAGCTGGGGCTTCAGAATTTGACTGCGGCTCAAGGAACATCAAAAAGTTCCTTGTTGGAGGTGCTTCAGATGTCGATGCTTGGTCGCCAGCCGCCGGCACAGAGTTGTCGGCTACTCCCATGCTCATATCTGTGCCAGCACTTGGCGCTCCTGTGGCAGATTTGCCACCAGTGGCCTTGGTGGCCTCTTCGGAGGCTACCTTCATGGCCTCCTCCGCAGACCTCTTGTCGGCCTCTTCAGCAGCAACCCTGGCGGCTTCTTCGGCAGCAGCGTCTATGGCCTCCTTGGCGGCAACCTTGGCGGCCTCGTCGGCCGCGCTCTTCATGATCCCCTCAACATCGACATCAACATCCATGTCTTCAGATTGAGGTGGATCTGAGAAGGGGAAGAAGGAGAGAAGGAAAATTAAAATAAGGTTCAAGAAAACAAGATAAAGGCCAACAGCAGAGAAAAAGTATTCAAGAAGAAAAAGGTTACCTGTCTGCGTCTGTTGAGAGGGGATGACCTCTTCTCTGGCAACTTCAATCGTCGTCGTGTGGTTGCCAGTACGTCATCAACACGAACAACCTCGTCGACAGTGACCCTTGCCGGAGAGTTGATTTCCGGGACTTCTTGGCACTCTTCTTCTGTTCCCTTGTCAGCCACAGGAACGATGGTGTCGGTGCTGACGTTCGCCAACGGATAATTAACGGTGGTTTCACTCGAAGGGCTGGACTGGGGGCTGACGACCACAACATGTGGCTATGCTGTGATTCGCTCAGCGCTTACCGCTAGTCCCCCCTCTTCGGCAGTCTTCGCCCTCTTTGAGAGCCTCTGATGTAGGGTGGAACCCTATGGTGATGATCTTTTCACACTTGGAGGGGGGAAATGGAAGAACAAACAAGAACAACAAGAGAAATAACTCAAACAAACCCAAATCACACATCCACTAGGATAGAATACATGAGATCCACAAGCATACAAGAACAATCCAAGGAAACTAGCACAAAGGTAAAGTTCTTCTCACTCCAAAGGAGGTGTGGTCGTGATGAACTAGTGAGATCATTCTCCCTTAGGAGGTCTTGATGATCCTATGATGGGGATCCTTCTCTCGAGAGAGGTCTTGATTCTCCAAGAAGGAGGTACATGGAGCAAAGCTCACTCAAATGTCTCAATATACTTTGCTAACCCTAGCAAGGAGGAGGAGGAGGTGTTTATATAGGAGTCCACGAGGTAGGAGGGGAGAAGGGGGTGTTACATGGGCCTTTGTCCCGGCTATGCACTCGCAGGTGCCGATGTCCGGGCTGGGGGCTGGATGTCCGGCGGCTCACGTCGGGCCGGATGTCCGGGCCTAAGGCCGGATGTCTGGGCTGGCCTCGCTCCAGGTGCTGTTGTCTCTGGCCGGAAATCCGGGAGGGGGACGGATGTCCGAGTTGGTCGGGCCGGATGTCCGGCTCCTGTAGATGTTCCCTCGTGGCCTTGGGGCTGTTGCTGCTGTCTTCAGGCGCCGGATGTCCGGGTCATTGGCCGGATGTCCGGCCACTGGAGTATTTCAGCAGTCTCCTTCGTCGTTCTTCTCCATCCATGTACTTGAGGACTTGGTCTTCATTCCGAGCGTTCCCGAGGAGGTCTTCTTCATATCTAAGCACACATAGAATTCCGGCTTGAGGTAGTAACCATGTCTCACACGTGTCATATGGAAGTTCATTAAAGAGAGATGTCACCTCGGTTTCGATAGCCCTTGCGCGTGCTCATGTCATCGGTCCGCTTGGCACTTGGGGAGATGAAGGTAGGTCCATGGGGATGACCGTAGGATGCTCCGCATCATCTCCCCCCTTGGGAAAGATCTGTCCTCAGATCGAAATCCACATCACCATGGAAGGAGATAAGTCTTTGATGTTGAAGATGTCTCTCACGTTGTACTTGTCATGTGAGAGGTCGATCTTGTAGGCGTTGTTGTTGTTGTAGCGAGCTAGCACCATGAAGGGTCCGTCGGCTCGAGGTAGGAGTTTGGACTTGCGCTCGTTGGGGAAGCGTTCTTTGTGCAGGTGTAGCCACACAAGATCTCCGGGGTTGAACACCATGGGGTGCTTGTTGATGTTGACCTTGGTCGCGAGTCATTGTACTTGGCGCTCGATCGTGTGTCTTGTATCTTCGTGCACCTTCTTGAGGTAGCTCGTGCACTCGCGTCCATGTTGATGCGCTCTTGGAGTGGTAGCGGTAGAATGTCCAATGGGGACAACGGGTTGAAGCCATAGACAACCTCGAAGGGGGACTTGCCGGTGGTAGAGTGTCGTGCTCGATTGTAGGCGTACTCGGCGATGGGCAAACATTCCTCTCACTACCTTATGTTCATCTTGATCACACGCAGAGGAGTGTGGAAAGCGTCCGGTTGGTGACCTCCGTTTGGTCGTCGGTTTGTGGATGATATGCCGAAGAGAATAGGGGCTTGATTCCAAGCTTGGCGCAAAGTATCTTCCAAAAGTAGCTAAGGAACTTGACGTCGTGGTCTGATACAATCGTCTTGGGCACTCCATGCAATCGCAAGATTTCCCTACAAAAGAGATTTGCAACATGTGAAGCATTGTCCATCTTGTTACATGGAATAAAATGTGCCATCTTAGAGAAACGGTCCACAACAACAAATACCGAATCTTTGCCGTCTTGAGTTCGAGGCAAACCAAGCACAAAATCCATCTTAATATCTTCCCATGGTTGATACGGAATAGGAAGTGGCATATATAGACCATGAGATTGAGCTTTGGACTTAGCTTTGCGGCATGTAGAACACCAGTTGGTGTAGAATGAGACGTCGTGAAACATCTTTGGCCAAAAATAGTTCTTGGAGAGCGTGGAGAATGTCTTCGCGTCTGAAATGTCCCATGAGTCCTCCACCGTGAGCCTCTTGCAAAAGCAACAAACGAAGAGAAGACTCAGGGATACAAAGTTTGTTAGCTCGTATAAGATAATCATCCTTCAAATAGTATCGCTCCCAAGTTTTGTGCATTAGGCATTTGGCATATGGTATCGGAAATGGAGCATCATGCGCATACAAGTCTTTAATGTGCTCAAATCCTATAACATTCAACTCAAGTTGAGTAACCAACATGCATTTGCGGGAAAGAGCGTCTGCCACAACATTTTCCTTACCTTTGATGTACTTGATAACATAAGGAAAAGACTCAATGAACTCACTGCATTTGGCATGACGCTTGTTCAATTTTGTTTGACCCTTAAGGTATTTAAGCATTTCATGATCCGTATGGATGACAAATTCACGAGGTCGAAGGTAGTGTTCCCACACATGCAAGACTCACACTAAGGCATATAACTCTTTGTCATAAATAGGATAGTTAAGGTGCGCGCCGGAGAGTTTCTCGCTAAAATATGCAATTGGGCGCTTCTCTTGCATTAACACACCACCTATGCCATTACCACTAGCGTCACAATGCACTTCAAAGGTTTTCTCAAAATTGGGTAAGGCAAGTAAAGGAGCATGTATAAGCAAGTACTTAAGCTCATGAAATGCGACATCTTGGGATGGACCCCAAACAAATGGTGCATTCTTCTTACTCACTGCGTGC
Organism: Elymus sibiricus; assembly: GCA_039707655.1. Taxonomy (NCBI): domain Eukaryota; kingdom Viridiplantae; phylum Streptophyta; class Magnoliopsida; order Poales; family Poaceae; genus Elymus; species Elymus sibiricus. The sequence continues at coordinate 206,776,997 of CM077668.1, forward strand.
AATGGTGATGCAATAGTGCTAAAATCCTTTACAAAGCGTCGATAAAATCCGGCCAAGCCAAGGAAGCTACGCACTTGAAGCAAATTGGTTGGTTGTGGCCAAGTTTTAATAGCATCAATTTTAGCTTCATCAACTTGAACACCCTTAGAGGAGACTACAAAGCCCAAGAAAACAAGCTTGTCAACACCAAAAGTGCATTTTTCCATGTTAGCATAAAGTCGCTCATTTCTAAGAACTTGCAAGATGTCCCTAAGATGTATGACATGATCTTCAAGAGATTGGCTAAGCACAAGAATGTCATCCAAGTATACCACAACACAAATGCCAATATATTTGTGAAGAACATAGTGCATCACACGCATAAAAGTACTAGGTGCTTGAGATAAGCCCATAGGCATGACCAACCATTCATATAAGCCAAATTTGGTTTTGAAATCTATTTTCCATTCATCACCCTCTTGCATGCGAATTTGGTAGTAGGCACTTTTAAGATCAATTTTGGAGAAAATGGTGGCTCCACTAAGTTCATCAAGCATGTCATCAAGGCGTGGAATGGGATGGCGGTATCTAATGGTGATAGCATTAATGGGACGGCAATCGGAACACATGCGATAGCTACCATCTTTCTTAGGCACAAGGATAACCGGAACGGCACATGGACTCAAGCTCTCGCGTACATACCCATTCTCCATGAGATGTTGCACTTGCCGTTGGATCTCTTTGGTCTCGTCGGGGTTGACGCGGTAAGGTGCCTTGTTCGGTAAAGGTGCGTCGGGGATGAGGTCGATGCGATGTTCTATTCCACAAAGTGGAGGTAGTCCAGTAGGTAGCTCATCGGGAAAAACGTCTGCGAATTCCTGCAATAGATGAGACAACACCAAAGGTAGATGTTGTAAAGTCCTCACCGCTGCATCTTTGCACACAAGCACAAAGTGAAGAACGATCGATGGGCCCTCAATCACATCCCTTATGTCTCTTTTGGTGGCTAAAAGCACTAAAACTTTCTTGTCATTCATCGTGGAGTCGCTCATTTTTGGTTTGTGGTGCTCACTCTCTTTATGGTGGTTCGCTCTCTCACTAGTATCTCCACAATGAGTTGAAGCTTGCTTGTCGGTGATGACTTGACTTGGCCACATGGGTCAAAGCATGTATTCCTTGCCCTTCATCTTGAAGCTATAGTGATTGGTCCGTCCGTTGTGGATGACGCCGCGGTCAAATTGCCAAGGTCTTCCAAGGAGGAGATGGCACACGGACATGGGAACCACATCACACTCCAAGGTGTCTTCATATGCGCCAATCTTGAAGGACACTTGAATGGTGTGCTCCACTTGAATGGTGCCGGAGTCGCTTAACCATTGGACCTTGTAGGGGCGAGGGTGCTTCTTCTTGAGCAATTGTAGCTTGGAACATAGCTCTTCACTTGCCAAATTGTGGCAACTTCCGCCATCGATGATGACCTTGACGGAACGTCCCTGAATACCCGCTTTAGTATGGAAGATGTGGCAACGTTGGTCCTCGTCTTGTTGTTGTTGAAGTGTCAATATCTTGGAGACAACAAGAGCGGGGCTCGAATCATTGTCACAAAAGACTTGATTGTCTTCATCTTCATTCACTTGTCGGTGCATGGCCACGTGCTCAAGTGCTTCCATTTCTTCTCATGGAGTCGTAGGTGCCGTCATCATTGGTGATCATGGTGCGCCGTGTGGGGCACTCAAATGACTTGTGGCCTCGGCCCTTCCAAGTGAAACATTTGATTGCACTTGTCTTGGTGGTATCATCAAGTGTACAAGATCCCTTTGTGGTTCGACGGTGGGAATCAACGTATGAAAAGAGTAGATCTAGCAATGCAAGCACACAAGTTTTACACAGGTTCGGGCCACCGCGAGGCGTAAAACCCTACTCCTGCTTTGGTGGATTATATGTGGGAGCTCAAGTTACAAGAGAGCGCAGCTTGCCGGCAAGGTGCGCGGGAAGTGCAGCTGTGGGCCTACTTTTATAGACAAAGGGGTCACCACAGCGGCAAAATGGTAATTACATGAGGAGAATAGTGGCTACAGTGCTAAATACCTAACTCTGATGGGTTAAGACAAAAGCATTTATTGCACCATTAGGTGTCACGCTGGGGTGAACTCCGGCAAGGAAATGCCTCTCCTTCCGTGCCGTCGGCCCAGCTGCTTTCTATTTCCTTGACATGCCTTTGGGACGAGTGTCAATAAAGTTCATCTTCAGGCGGCGAGCTGACACGTGTCTCGACAAGCCTGACCTAACTGCCTGGTCGCTGAGGTGGAGCGGTGGAGAGGCAAAGGGAGCTTGCCGGCACGGAGCTTGACGTGCTGTGTCTTTCCGGTGCGTAGCTTGCCAGCAACTATAGTCTTGATCTTCAGTACTTCTCGATGACCTATCTGGAGGTCTTCTTCATGGTTTTGTTAACTAAGTCTTGAGTGTTGATAAGAGCCATCCTCTGGCAAGCCCTTGCCGTCGGGGAGGCTCCTTCTATCTGTGCATAAGTCAGGGTATAAAACACCCATGTTTTAGTACACTGACAAGAGACCCCGGGCCTGGGCCACACACACGTGAGAGGCGTTGTTGGGCCCAAAACAATGCACAGACACATGTGGCAGAGAGTAACTGCCGTAATCATCACTTTTACTGCACGCCCACGACGCGCATTAAATGCGGGACGTGGGAGAGGTGGAGCGAATTGGCAAATTGGGGTCGTGCTCCTGAAAAAGCGCACACACGTTGGACAGTGAAGAGCCAGCCCCCGTGCCTTCTCCATAAAAAAGGCATCTGCAGAGGCAGTGCTCATTCAAATCCTCCATTCCCAATCTCGCCGCCGCTGTCATCTTCTTCCTCGCGCAAGAACAGAGTTCTTCACTTCCGCTGCACTACGCCTTCGCCCGTCCACCAAATCTGCCCTTATGAAGCCGCCATGGCACCGAAGCGAGCCGCCAAGCTGGTCAACCCGGAGGCAAAGAAAACCACCAAGCCGATCGACCCGGAGGCGGAGAAGAGGAGAGAGGCTACGATGAAGCGGTGGAGGGAAAATGTCATCTTCCAGCCATCAGCGTTGAGCAAGAGCGACCTGGTCGATAGGTACACCTATATGTGGGGGAAAGCGACCAAAGATCACGGCGCGCCTGAGGTGCTTCCTGGCAACATCTGCCCTTCCATGGACAAGTACCCTTTCTTCACCACATACTTCTACTGCGGGCCCGTTCCCCCTTTCTCTGATTTCTTCACTGAGCTCATGTGGACCTACGGGTTCCGGCTTCTGGATTTTACCCCGAACGCCGTCACCAGCATGTCTGTATTTGCCCACATGTGCGAAAATTTGTTGGAATCGTGCCCAATGTTGCTCTATTCCGCCATTTCTTCATCCCTCGCATCGAAGGAGATTATCTTTCCAGCAGCATCACTTGGATCCCCAGGAGCGGCAGCAAACAGAGCTACCTTGGAGGTCAGCTGCATCTGAAGTGGGATGAATCGAGGGCGGATTGGTGCAGGATAAAGGAAGAAAACTTGTCGGAGTTTTGTGCACCTCGGACGGAGAGAGTTCAGCGGGGAAATGATTGGAGCAACGCAGCAAATGCGACGGCAAGCTCACCCTTGTGCTGGACCACATCATCCGCCTCAATGCTGCCAGCCTAACCATCAAAATGGTAGGCGCTGATTTCCTCTGGCGCCACGTCACTGCTATGCAGAAGAAAGAGCGGCGCACTTGGGAATATAAGAATGCTGTTGATGTCATGCGGCTGCACACTAGGCTCGGCAACAACTTGACGGTGTTGCAACACGCCAGCCTCGCACATCAGCTCTTCCGCACCTCCGGCAAGTTCCACTTGCCGGCCAAGGTGGTTCCTTTGTGCATCAATTCCGCCAAGGAATCAATCTTGGTAATGATGCCGTTGTGCAACGCCCAAGGAGTCAAAGGCGACTGGAAGGAGCCTTCTGTCAACGAGGTGAAGACGTGGATCGACAACCTGGTGGAGGAGCCCACCAAAGAAGAAAAAGATCTGATCCACAACACCACCGAAGAAGAGCTCACATATATTGCCCGCCGGGCAGTGAAAGCGCGGATGACTGAGGGTGCCAGCGGTTCCCGGTCCGCGGCAGCTGAGGATGAAGAAGATATCACTGGTGAACAAGAGCTAGCTGAAGAGCCACGGGAAGAGCCTGCCAGAGAGCAAGGCGACGAGGTTGCTGGAGAATAGGAGCGAGAGGAGCCCTCAGTCCCTCCTGTTCCGAAGAAGAGGACCCGTGTTCTCAGGAAAGCAGTCACCCAAGAGCTAGTACGTCCCTCCTCATCAGGCGACGAGCCTGTCGATAAGGAGACAACCGCCAAGGTCGCGGCAACAAGGTGCTCGGCAACGAGCTTCCCAACAACAGCAAACCCGACGCACATCTTCCAGGTGGCAAGTTGCACCAACTGCCAGTGAAGCAGGGTCTTCACAGCTTGCAGGTCCTCCAGCAACCAAATGTGCCAGAACACCTCCTCTTCCTCAAGTCTCTGATGCCGAAAACGAAGTCGTCTGGGACCTGTCCATCCTCAGTGACCGCGAGGAAGATGAGTAAGTGCTTCTATCTTTCTTCATCAACTCTTGATTTTCTTGTAGCTGTTGATTTGACTGATTTGTTTTGATCTTGCAGAGACGAGGAGCCGCTGGTGCACAAGCTTTAGAAGAGGCCAAGGACTGCTGAAGAGGAGGAACCAGCGACAAGCGCTGGGTGGAACACATCATCTCCAAATGTTGTGATCATCAGCCCCCAACCTAGCCCCTAGCGTGAAACCACCATCCAGTACCCACTGACGGGCGCTAGTGGTGACGCCATTATCTCCGAAACCGACAAGGGAGCAGTGGAGGAACGACAAGAGGTTGGTCCCTTAGAAACGCCTCTGACCTCTACCATCCCGGAGAGCAACTCGCCAGCAAGGATCTCCACCGATGAACCCGTCCGCATTGAAGACGTGCCGGCAAGCGGAGCTGCCGGCAGCCATGCGAGGACAACTAATGTTGCCAGAGAGGATACTGTTCCCCCTCAATAGATACACCCAGGTAATCCTTTTTCCTTTGAGCACTTCTCTTCTGTTGCCGGTTTTGTCTTGTTTTCTTGAACTTGATCTTGGTTTTGAATTCGATTTTCCTTCTTCTCCATCTTCCCAGATCCACCTCAGTCCGAAGACATGGAAGTTGATGTCGATGTCGAGGGGATCGTGAAGAACGCGGCAGATGAGGCCGCCAGCATTGCCACCAAGGAGACCGCTGATGCTGCCGCTGAGGAAGCCGCTAGGGCTGCTGCGGAAGAGGCCGACAAAAGATCTGTAGAGGAGGCCGCCAAGGTGACTTCAGATGAAGCCGCCAAGGCCACTGGTGGCGCTTCCGCCCCAGGAGCACCAAGCGCTGGCGCAGATGTGGACATGGGAGCGACCGACAACACTGTGCCGATGGCTAGCAACCAAGCGTCAACATCTGAGGCTCCTCCAACCAGAAATTCCCTGATGTTCCTAGACCCGCAGCTAAATCTTGAAGCCCCAGCTCGTCTGGTGCCGGAGCTCTTGAGACTATGGAAGATGAAGTTGTCGTCCCCATGTCCCGAAGCACCGAACATGTGCGTGCTGCCAATGATGACATTGTTGATCTCGCCTTCCTGAAGGCCATGGTAGACAACTTCAAAGAAGTGCAGGAACGTTACAACAGATGCTGGGACAAACTTCAAACACGGCAAACTATCGTGGAAATGGCTGAGGAGAAGTTGAAGGAGAAAATTGAAGAAGCCCACATGTGGTATGAGGACCGGATCTCAAACATCAAGGAGCATGAGATACAGCTTGCCACCGCCAGAGAAGCATTCATCTGAGCAAGCTGTCGCTGACAAGGCCAGGGAGGAGGCCGACAAGCTAGCTACAGCAACCAATGCTGCTTTGGTTGAACGCAAGATTGCCCTCGATTCTCATGAAGAGGATCTTGCCACCAAAGAAGCAGACCTTGCCACCTGAGAGGCAGCCCTTCCCGCCAAGCTTCGCGCCAAGGATGACGAAATCCAAATCCTCCTTACGCAGCGGACCCAGGAGCTAGAGCGAACCCACAAGGACATCATCCAAGCTCTGGTAGTGGAACACGCCAACAAGCTCAAGGAGTCCGTTGACGCTGCCGATGCTGCAGCAGCCGCCAAGGTGGACTTGGAGATCAAGGTGGCGAAGCTTGAGGAAGATCTTGCTGCCAATAGCAAAGAAATCCTTGTCCTCAAAGAATCAGTGGAGAAAGCAGCTCACACTCTGGGAGAGCTACAGACGTCACTATCATTCAAGAACCAGGAGCTCAGCAAGGCTGCTGATGTCAAGGCCGATCTATAGCTGAATCTTTCCACCTTGGAGGAACATCTTGAAGGCGCCAAGGCCAGGGAGAAGATCTTGGCGGAAGAACTTGAAAAGGAACGAAGCTTGCTGGCAGACGCCGAGGAGAAGTTCGACCAATTGAAGGGGTCCCTCTCACTCTGGACCAACAAGCTCGTGGACATCACAGAATGCCTCACTTTGCAACTGGCCACCATGGGTATGAGGAACTGGGGCTTCGCTGTCAACCAGAAGGAGGCCACAAGCGTCAGGCTGACTCTGTTCTTCAGGGGCCTCAATGATGCGCTTAATGCACACCACAAGGAACGGTCCGGGTCATTCACCAACGAATCTCGCACACATTGCCATGACGTGCTCTTCAAGGTACTCGTCAAGATTGCGCACCGCAACCCTGGCATTGACCTCTCCAAGGCCTTCACGAGCTTGCCGGAAGGACCGACACCAGTGCCGCCAAGAAGCTTGTGGCTCTAATCACCGACAGGGTTGGCGGGATCTCCAGGACTCAAGGCCAGCTCAGAAACTAGCCTCTTCGTCATTCCTTGCCGCAAGTGCAGTCCATGTACAAAAGACAATTTATCATAAGTTAGAGCCGCACCACGCCTTTGATGTAATATAACTTATGGTCAAATGAATATATGCTTCTTTCCTTATATAATTCTGCCTTTGTATGTTTTTATTCCCTTCGCTTGCCGGAAACTCGCCAGTGCGCACACACTTGCTGTTAGCGCTTGAGGAACAGATCCTTAGCGGCTTGCCGAGGTGCCGCTTCCCGACAAGATGACACTTATCAGTTTTGGCGCAGCTTACTTATACTGCTGAGCAGACTCGAAGCATAAATAAGAGTGCAAACAACTCCGACAAGCTTCCTTCGCGTGCAGGTTTTTCATACAAAGATGAAAATCGTTCAAGGAAAAGTAGCAACTACAACAAAGAAATTTTGTTTCAAAGTTTTGCAACTTAGCTTTCTTTGTTGTACTTCTTGTTGCAAATGATAACTTGAACGTCATTGGTTTCTATACCAGTACTCCCCCCGGTAAACTTGCGCGCGAGGAACTGTTCTTCCTTTAAGAAAAAAGAAGAGACAAGAGTATGCTGGAGACCTTGACGGCTCGTTAATCATTTCATACAAGGCAAAAATGTAACACAACATTGCATACAACATACATAAATAAATATGTACTTTGACAAAGAGTTGTGAAACACTTAGCTTTAGTCAACTACGCACGGGTTCTGCGCCCGGCTTTGTACAAAGGATTACTTGCCTTGCCGGCCTACTTTTACAAAAGAGGTTGCCGGGCAGCTCGGTAATCGCGCCTCACGGGTAGAACTTGCGAAGATGCTCAATATTCCATGAGTTATGCATGGGAGTGCCATCTTCGGTCTCTAGATGGACTGAGCCAGGTCTAGTGACTCGTACTACCCGATAAGGGCCTTCCCACTTCGGCGTCAACTTATTTGCTCCCTTCGCGGACTGGATCCGATGAAGAACAAGGTCACCTTCCTCAAGTTTCCTGGCATGCACTTTGCGGCTATGGTAGCGGTGCAAAGCTTGCTGGTAACGTGCAACACGTACAGCAGCCCGGAAACGGTCCTCCTCGAGGAGCGTGGTATCGTCTTGCCGCAGCTCTTCTTGATCCTCTTCGTCAAAGGCTAAGACTCGAGGTGATCCATATCTGAGTTCCGTGGGGAGCACCGCTTCTACACGATATACAAGGGAGAAGGGTGTCTGGCCGGTAACTCGATTTGGTGTCGTCCTGAGTGACCAAAGAACTGTCGGCAACTCTTCCACCCAGCATCTTCCACACCTATGCAGCTTGTCGAAAGTTCTGGTCTTGAGACCTCGCAGCTCTTCAGCATTTGTCCTCTCTGCCTGTCCATTGCTTCTCGGGTGAGAAACGCAGGCCTAGCAGATCTTGCTTCCAAGCTCTTGGCAATATGTTGTGAAGGCACGGCTTGTGAATTGGGTGTCATTGTCAGTGATCCTGTTTTGTACGCCAAAACGAGCAACCAATCCTTTGAGAAACTTGATAGCTGACTGTGCTGTCACCTTTCTCACTTGCTCTACCTCAGGCCACTTTGTGAACTTGTCGATTGCTACGTACAAGAACTCAAAGCCCCTAGTTGCACGGGGAAAGGGGCCGAGGATATCGAGCCCCTAGACCAAGAAAGGCCAGGAAAGAGGGATAGTTTGAAGAGCTTGAGCTAGCTGGTGTATGATCTTGGCGTGGAATTGTCATGCTTCACATCTGGTTACCACTGCCAATGCATCTTGAAGGGATGTCGGCCAGTAGAAACCTTGCCGGAATGCCTTGCCGACAAGTGCGTGTGACCCAATATGAGAGCCACACATCCCTTCATGTATCTCTGCCAACAGCTTCTGCCCATCTTCCCGGCAAATGCACTTCAATTTCACTCTGTTTGGTCTCTTTCTGTACAAGATGTTGTCAACAAATTGATACATACTTGATTGACAGGCTACTCTTTCAGCTTCTTCTTGCTCATCAGGAAGTTCTCCTATTTGGAGGTACTGGCCAGTTAGCTGTGCCCATGCGAACTTGTGTCTCGACAACAAGGACTAAAGGCACTTCTTCCTCTGCGGGAGCGCTTGCCTCGACGGCAAGAGCCTGCCTTGCCGGAGACTGCTGCTCACCAGCAAGAGATGTCTTGTTGGTGGTGTCTCTTTTCTTGGCGGTTTTGGCAGCTCTGCCGGAAAATATCTACCGGTGTTCAACTTTCATTTCTTTGCTAGTCCTGTTGATGGTGTAACAGATGGCTGAGTCAGTTGTAGCACAAAAGTTCCCAGTTCCACATGAGATCTTTTGGCGACAAGCTTTGACAGGTCGTCGGCAATTTCATTTTGGGCACAGGGGTGGTGCTCCATTTGCAGGCCGTCAAAATGCTCTTCCAACTTTTTCACTTCATCAACGTACGCTTCCATCAACGGACTCTGATGATCTTTATTGACTTGTTTCACCACAAGCTGCGAGTCACCTCTGATAATTAACTTCCTGATACCAAGGTCAATTGCAATGCATAGACCGGCAGGCAATCCTTCGTACTCAGCAGTGTTTGTCGGCCCAGTGGAAACCAGGGTACCACGGGTCGTCTGCCTGCGGCCCAGGAAGCAACACCTGGTGAAGAGTTCAAGAGGCGGCCCAGCCGTGGGGCCCTCTCCATGAGGGGAGGCGCTACTGAAGACCACCTTCCGCGGCAGGCAGCCTTGTGAGGCCTCCCTCACGAGGCAGCTTCCCGCGGGGCCCTTCGCATGGGGGAGCTGTGCGACACTGGTTGCGCGGCTGCGTGCCCACCATGTGGGTGACGTGTCTGCACAAGGCGACAACAGCAGTAGGTACCGTGCCAGCAGGCGTGGCAGGGAGGATTTCCTCTTTGGTGATAAAGGAGCAGCTGCGGCTACCACCCCCAAAGCAAGTCCCAAAGCTTACCACTTTGGTGCAAGAAGCCCACGATGACGCGGCGCACTAGGGCAGACGTCATCGGCGAGCCCACCAGCACATCATGGACAGCGTCTTTTCAGACGAAGACTACTTTTTCAGGATAGGACTAAGCGCCTGTCCCCCTTTGAACTGCCGTTGTGTCGCAACCCTTCCCGCCAATATTTTCGGGGGAAGAGGACCAAGGCAGCTATATAAGGGGTAGTGCTGCCGCCTTAGGGAGAGGACGATTCCACCTTCTTCTACCTTGTACTCAAGAGCACTATCACCACAGCAATCACAACCAAACAGGAGTAGGGTTTTACACCACTCGGTGACCCGAACCTGGGTAGCTCCTTGTGTCCCGGTCGTGCCTTGCGTGTGTGCATTCCTGTCATGCTCCGCTTGCCGTAGCCTCGCCAAGGTCACCGTTGGTAGATAGGTAGCAAAGCAGGCCCCCAGTGTTCGAACCAGGCTTTAGGAGGTCACTCTCCGACATTTGGCGTGCCAGGTAGGGGGTCAGTCTCCGTGCCTCCAACCTCGACATCGACATGGCCAACATGCAATGCGAGCGCGCCCTGCGCAGGGCCGGCCGGGTTCTCACAGAGCCCGTCGCCAACGCCAACCGTCGTAGGCGCTCCGGCGCCACCACCAAGCCCGCAGCGGGGGAAGAGCAAGCTTCTTCCCTCCACCCGTCCGTGCAGCCGCCTGCCCGCACCGCCACCACAAGGACGCGCCAACCCCGTAGGCCGCGCTGCTCATGGCGCGCGTACTGCTGCGCTACCACCCCACTGAGGCCAGGTACGACGCCTGGCTCACGTGCATCACCGAGCTCGTTAACACCGTCGGAGACGCCCCGGTGCCTTCCCACCCTCCGCCTCCTCCGTCCCACGATGACATAAGCCGTCGCCGCGGCGCTCGCTCGCTAGAGCCATCCCAAGATGCTAGATCGTCCAGCGCGCGGCGCCAGATGTGCGCATGATCCTTGAGCAGCAGCGTGACCGCCAGAACCACACCATCCAGGACGTCGCGGCGGCCGGGCATCAAAACCGCGCTGCCCTCGCCGGCGGCGTCGCCACCTACAGCGGGAGCTGCCTTGCCTTCACTCGTGAGCTACGCCGCGTGGTGGGGCCTGTGAAGTTCAAGCCAGAGCTGCCTCCTCGCTATGATGGCACCCCCAACCACGTGGAGTTCCTGCATATCTACACCGTGGGGATCCAGGGCGCGGGCGGTGACGACAAGGTCATGGCGAACTGGTTCCCCATGGCCCTCAAGGACGCCGCGCGCTCATGGCTGAAGAACCTCCCCGAGGCCTCCATCTCCTCGTGGCCTAAACTATGCCAGCAGTTCGTCACCAACTTGACGGGCACCTACGAGCGCCCCCTCACGCTCAACGATCTGCGCGCCGTGCGCTAGCGCCCTAGCAAGACCCTCCGCAAGTACATCCAGCGCTTCAGCCCGGTGCGCAACAAGATCCCGCGTGCCTTCGATGCCGTGTTCTCTTCCGGCGTCACGGACATCAGGATGCTCGAGAAGCTCTCCATCAACGACGAGCTCGATACCGTGCCGCGCTGTTCGACATCGTCGACAAGTGCACCAAGGCTGAAGAGGGCCGCCTCTTCACCCACAACGACCCCGACGCGGCGTCAGACACCGCCAAGACCAAGGGCAAGGGTGCCAAGCGCAAGGGCCCTGTCGTGCTTGCGACGGAGCCTGAGCAGAAACGTGGACGCGACCACAACGAGGCCAAGAAGGATGGATGCCCCTTCTGCACCTACCACAACATGCACTCCCACAGCACCGAGGACTGCCACGAGCTCAAGGTGCTTCACGACGACCGCGAGGGTAGACGCAGCGACCACAACGAGCGCGGCACGGGCCGCGGAGGCGGCCGCAGCGGCAACCGCTAGGGAGAACGCAACAACATCAACGGCAACAACAACTACCGCCAGGCCTGGCAGAACCAGCATCAGCAGGCCAACCCTTAGGCCAACACCGCCCCACTGCGTCCCGGGCAGGAACGACGGCAATCTCCCTGACGAGAACGCTGGGGGCTATCAGGAGCCTCGTGAGGTGGCATGCATCCTTGGCAGGGCCTAGGCCCCCTCGTCCAACCGTCACTTCAAGCAGTTCTCTCGCGAGGTGAACGAGGCCCTCCTGGGAGTTGAGACCTCCCGGCCCCTCAAGTGGTCGCAGTACCCGATCTCCTTCGACTCCAACGACCACCCCAAGTCTACGAGGTCTGTAGGAACCATTCCCTTGCTGTGCACGCCCACCACAACAATGTCGCCGTCACCAAGACGCTCATCGATGGTTCCGCGGGCCTCAATGTGCTCTCCATAGAGACCTTCGAGAAGCTTCAAGTGCCCTACGAGCGCCTGATGCCGACGAGGCCCTTCACGGGCGTGATCGATGGCTCCACCTTGCTTCTGGGGCAAGTGCGCCTTCCCATCACCTTCAGCACCCGCAAGAACTACCGCACCGAGCTCATCGACTTCGACGTGGTGCACATCGGCCTACCCTACAACGCCTTCTTGGGCTACCCCGTGCTCGCCAAGTTCATGACGGTGACCCACCACGCCTACAACACCCTCAAGATGCCGGGCTGCAGCGACATCATCACCATCCGCTGTGACGAGAAGGACGTGGTGCGCTCCCTCGAGCACGCCTACACGACTGCCGCCACCGCCCACCACGTCGACGAAGACGACGTCGAGCCTGCCGAGCCCACACCCATGAAGAAGAAGCAGCTATTCTCTCAGGCACGCGCCAAGACGAAGAAAGTGTTGCTGGATGGCAGTGGCTCCGGGCCCGCCTTCACCATCGGCAACGGCTTCTCCCCCAAATAGGAAGGCGTGCTTGTCGCCTTCCTCCGGGCAAATGCTAACGTGTTCGCATGGACAGCATTAGATTTGTCCGGTGTGCCAAGGGAGGTGATCGAGCACCACTTAGCGGTGTGCCCCAACGCACACCCGATAAAGAAAAAGGCATGGTGCCAGGCGCTAGAGAAGCAAGAGTTCATCGTTCGAGAAGTTGAGAAGCTTCAGGAGGTAGGAGTCATCCGCGAGGTGCGCCACCCCGAGTGGCTCGCCAACCCTGTCATGGTCCCCAAGCACAGCGGTGAGGAGCGGATGTGCGTCGACTTCACCAGCCTCAACAAGGCCTGCCCCCAGGACCCTTTCCCGCTACCACGGATCGACCTGATCGAGGACTCCACCGCTGGGTGCGAGTTGCTGTGCTTCCTGGACGCTTTCTCTGGCTACCACCAGATCAAGATGGCGAAGGAAGACGAAGAGAGGACGACCTTCGTCACCCCCTGCGGAGTGTACTGGTACATTTGCATGCCTTTCGGCCTGAAGAGTGCAGGAGCCACCTTCCAGAGGCTGATGTGCATCGCCCTGGGGCCCCAGATGTGAAGGAATGCAGAGGCCTACGTCGACGACATCGTTGTGAAGAGTTGTAAGTCGTGCTTCCTCATCGCGGACCTCGAAGAAACCTTCGCCAACCTGCGCAAGGTCAACCTCAAGCTCAACCCCGCCAAGTGCGTCTTCGGAGTCCCTTCAGGTAAGCTGCTTGGCTTCCTGGTCTCCCACCGCGGCATCGAAGCCAACCCCGAGAAGATCAAGGCCATCAAGCAGATGCGGCCTCCCTGGAACCTCAAGGAAATGCAGCGCCTGGCGGGATGCATGGCCTCGCTCGGGTGTTTGATCTCCAAGTTTGGCGAAAGGGCCATGCCATTCTTCAAGCTCATGAAGAGATCCGACCCCTTCAAGTGGACTCCTGAGGCTCACGCGGCGACCTCAAAAAGAACCTGACGAGCCCTCCCGTCATGGTCGCCCCGCGCCCCCGTGAGCCCCTGCTCCTGTACTTGGCAGCCACACCCAGACGGCCAGCGCGGCCCTTGTGGTGGAACGGGAGGAGCGAACCTACGCCAAGAGGAGGCCTGCCGCGCCCGTGCCTGCTGAGGCCGCGCCTGCACCCGCTGAGGCCGCGCCAGCGCCTGCCGAGGCCGAGCCTGTGCCTACCGAGGGTCCCCCTCAGGAGGCCCCTGGCGAGCCGCCTATCGAGCCTTCCGAAGAGCAAGCCGCCACTCCTACGACTACGCGCCTCGTCGAGCACCCCATCTACTTCGTCAACACTGTGCTGCTGGATCCGTGCGAGCGGTACGCCATGCAGCAGAAGCTCCTCTTCGCGCTCCTCGTTTCCTCCAGGAAGTTGCTCCACTACTTCCAGGGCCACCCATCAAGGTGATCATGTCTTACCCGCTGGAGCAGGTCCTGCGCAGCCCCAACGCCACTGGCCACGTCGCCGAATGGAACATCGAGCTGCAGGCCTTCGGGCTGGAATTCCTCACCACAAGGATGATCAAGGGTGCAGCCTTGGCAGATTTCACGGCGAAATGGATGGATCCGCACCAGGAGGAGCCTCATGAGGAAGAATCCCTCCAACTTGGGGGGGACGCCCCTGCTGGCTGGACCATGCACTTCAATGGCGCGTTCTCTCGGCAGGGCGCGGGTGCTGGAGTCGTGCTCACCTCGCCAGCAGGAGACAAGCTCTACTACGCCGTAAAGCTCTGCTTCAGACATGACGATAAGGTCACCAACAACATCGCCGAGTATGAGGGCCTCATCGTCGGGCTCAAGGCCGCCTTCGCTCTTGGCATCAAGCGCATCCTCATCAAGGGAGACTCGCAGCTCCTCATCAACTTCTCCAACAAGAGCTACAAGCCCAAGGACGAGCACATGGCCACCTACCTAGAGGAGGTACGCAGGCTCGAGAAGCGCTTCCTCGGCATGGAACTCCAGCACGTTCCTCGCGGCGGCAACAAGGAAGGAGACGACATCGCCAAGCGGGCATCTCGCCGTGAGCCTCAAAGCCCTGGTGTCTTCGAGGAAAGGCTCTTGAAGCCATCAGCGGCACTGGTTACCACCAGCGCCATGGCGCCCCATGAAGAACTCCCGCCTGCACCACCCACAGGTGCACCAGACTACAGCCCGCCTTCAGGCGCTGGAGCCGCAGGCTGAAAGCTGGGTCACGGAGCTCAAGGCTTACCTGGAGAGTGGCACCCTCCTGGAGGACGGCACAGAAGCGGAGCGTGTGGCCCGCCAGGCCGGACCTTACAACCTAAGGGATGGCGATCTCTACCACAAATGCCCCAACGGAGTTGCGCTGTGATGCATCTCCGCAGAGCAAGGACGCGAGCTGCTCGCCGACATACATGGTGGAGACTACGGCCAACACTCCTCATCACGCACTCTCGCCGGCAAGGTGTTCGGCAGTGGTTTCTACTGGCCCACAGTGCTTCAAGATGCCACTGAGCTGGTCCAGTCATGCGAGGCCTGCCAGTTCCACTCCAAGCATATCCACCAGCCAGCACAGGGGCTCCAGACCATCCCCCTCTCGTGGCCCTTCGCGGTCTGGGGGCTGGACATCCTCGGCCCCTTCCCCCGCGAAGCAGGCGGCTACCGCTACCTCTATGTCGCTGTCGACAAGTTCACCAAGTGGGCGGAAGTGGAGCGTGTCTGCTCCATCCCAGCAGGATCAACCGTAAAGTTCATCAAGGGCCTGGTGTGCCACTTCAGCATCCCCTACTGCATCATCACCGACAACGGCTCGCAGTTCACCAGTGGCCTCTTCAAGTCATACTGCGCCAACCTTGGCATGCAGATCTGCTACGCCTCTGTGGCGCACCTGCGAAGCAACGGCCAGGCCGAGCGTGTCAACGCTGAGGTCCTCAAGGGCCTCAAGACATGAACCTTCAAGAAAAAGCTCACAACCTGCGGCAAAGGCTGGCTCGACGAACTCCAGTCCGTGCTATGGTCGATCCACACAACAGCGACCAAGCCTACCGGTGAAACACCCTTCTTCCTCGTCTATGGGGCAGAAGCGGTCCTTCCTACTGAGCTCAAGCATGGGTCCCCGTGGGTCCTGACCTTCGACGAGGTCCACCAGGATGGCCCGCGGGAAGCTGATCAGCTCCTCCTCGAGGAGGCAAGCCGCCGGGCCGCCCTCCGTGCCGCCCGGTATCAGCAGGCGCTGCGTCGCTACCACGGCCGCAACATACACCCCCGCACCCTTGAAGCTGGCGATCTTGTCCTGCGAAGGATCCTCTCCAGGGAAGGAATCCACAAGCTCTCGTCCATGTGGGAAGGCCCGTTCAGGGTCATGCACGCTTCCCGGCCTGGCGTAGCACGGCTGGAGACGGAGGAGGGTGTCCCGGTGCCGAACCCGTGGAACGTCCAACACCTCCACAAGTTCTACCCGTGACCTCACGGGCACGAACGAAGTGGAGCTGTACATGCCCCGGAGCCTCTCTTTTTGCGTCGCCACGAGGCTGCGAGAGCTCCCGCCCACACCCCAGTGGGGCCCCATGCTCAGTCATGGCGGACTGTTTACTTGAGGGCGCCGCCTGTCCACTACATCCTCAAGCTGATCCGTGCGCATCACGGCAGCGTTATATTTTTGGTTGTGTAATGAGACCTTTTCATGCAACAGTAATGTTTTAATTCCTAAGTATTATGTGTGCTCGGTAAGCAATTTACTTCAGGAGCCACGCGCGCTCACGGTTTCCCTCCTGCGTATCACGCGAGCGGGGACTGGATACGGTGCCTGCGCTTGGGTCAGTCCCAGCAGCGTCGCTAAACCGAAGTGACTGAGCTCTGGCTGACGGGCCTGCTCCCGCGCACGTCACCTCACCAAGGTCCTTGGTACTTTGTCTCCTCGTGTGGCACCCACGACCGAAACAACGAGCGCGTGCCGTTACGCTACTTCCAAAAACTTGTTGGAATACCACTGTCACAGGTACAGGCTGCAGGAGGCCTCACGACCGCTGCCTCGCAAAGTGGTCCATGATGCGTCGCCTCCTCAAGAGGCCCAAGGGAAGCCTCGCGAGCATTGCCTCGCGAGGCGGCCTGTGGTGCCTATCTCCACCAAGCACCAACAGGAGGCCTCACGAGCGAGCAACTCGCGAGGCGCTTCCCACAGGCTACAGCACGCCAAGTCTCACACTCCGCGAAAAAGCTAAGTCAAAATGCCTTGCTAGCCCTCCTCAGCGTCCCTCGAACTCTCTTTTTCCTCGTGATTTCGCTGAGCACCAGCGCTTTTTCCTTTGAGCAAGCTACCTGCACGTCAAAGGGGGGCTCCTTGAGCATCGCACCTCGGGAGCCTTTACAACCTCGCGGAGCCCTACACCCTCTGGCCTTGTTAGGCACGTGTCCTAGCATACTAGCAATGGTCATAGCACGCTCGAGGGCTGGGTCCTAGCGATGTAGGGCATGAAAGCATGTAAAAAGGAAAAAGCAGGCCTCACGAGCAAACGGGAAATTACAGCAAGTATTAAGAAATTAGGGTAATTACAAAAGCAATGTCTTCACGCCCCCACGGGACTACATCTACTCGAATACCGGATATAGAGAGGGAGGAAGCCTAAGCAGACGAGGCGCTACCACCGCCGCCATCATCGTCATTGCCACCGTCGCCGACCTCGCCAGAGCTCTCACTGCCGTGGAAGAACTTTTGGACCAGGGCCTCCACGTGCTCCCGCACCTCCTTCTCGAGCCCGTCGTGAAGCTCCGCCGGGACGGGGCTCATCACCCTACCGAAGTCGAAGTATGTGTCGGCGCAGAAGAGGTTGCTGAAGACCCGCGTCGCCGCCTGGCTCAGGAGGTCGCGGCATTCCGCGACAATGATGTCGTCCATCCGCACGGTTCCATCCTACAGCCTCTTCACGAGTTTGGTGAAGAAGTTGAGGTAGCCAGCGTCGTCGTCTTCAAGAGGGTCCTCAAGCCTCTCACTGGAGAAGATGGAAAGGGCAGCGCGAGCACGCTGCGCGAGGGTGCGGAACATCTTCGCACGCATGCTGCCGCCCCCGCGCCCGGGCCGCCTCATCCTTTTCTTCTTGATGATGTCGGAGGCGCCGCCCACCTGCGCCTGTAGGGATGCCAGCTCCCCCTCGGCGTCTGCTGTGGCCGTTAGCGCAAGATGCCGGGCAGCCTCCACCTCTTTCACTTGCTTCTTGACGTTGGAGATTTCGGCCTGGAGTTCATCTTGCTTCTTGGTGAATCAGTCCTCCTGAAGCTTCAGATTCTTCCTATAGTCCTTGGCGAGCGCCGCGCACTCGTTCTTGGACTTCGCATCAGCGTCCGCCTGGATCTTCTTTTCCTTCTCCATGAGCTGGGCATTGGCCTTGGCGAGGTGCTCGCTGTAGGAGGCTTGGGCGGCCGCCACCTCGTGATCCAGCGTCGCGAGGCGCTCGCGCTCCGTGTCCTACTCGGTCCCGGTCCTCGCGAGCTCCTGCTACCGGATCTCGGCATCCCCCTCGCAAACCGCAAGGGCCTCCTCACACTTGGCGAGCTCCCCCTCGCGGGAGGCAAGTTGCCCCTCGTGGGCTGCGATGGCATCCTCCCACGATTGGAGTCGTTGCTCCCTTGAGGCAGCCTGCTCCAAGAGGACCTTCTCGTGGGCCTCCGCCTCCTCGTGGCGCCTGTCGGCCTCCTCGACGTCCTGGACGGCCCCCTCGAAGAGCTCCTTAGCGTCCCGGGTAGCCTTCTCGCGCCGCTCCCACGCGGCGGTCTCCTGCATGCGGCCCAGCTTGATGGCCACATTGAGCTGGTGCCACCCCTCCAGGAGGCGCATGCGCTAGTCAGCGAGGCGCGCCTCCTCCGCCTGGAGATCCTCCTCGAGTGCGTCAAGGGACGCCATGGCGCTCCGCAAGGCCCCGCGCTTGAGCACGGCGCTGTTTCTCACCAGCCACAGGGCCCAGCTGGTGAGTGGCTCAGCGCCGCCGTCCACCATCATGGCGCACGAGGGCCTAGGATCGGCCCCCCTCTCCGGCTCTTTGTCCTCGATCCTTGCAGGGGGCGCGTCCCCCGTCGAGCGCTGAGGGCTCCTCGAGGCCTCCTCTTCGGTTTGCTACGCTGACACGTGCTGCGGGCTCGTCGCGGCCGTCTCAGGGGCTTTGGGCATGGGCGAGCGCCGGGGGCTCACCGTAGCCCCCTCGTCAGCATGGGCCTCCCTGGCTGGCGTGGAGTGCTATGGAGGGTCTCGCTCTTCGGCTCCCTCCATCGTCGTGTCGCCTCCCGCTCCAGGTGCCTCTGGCGGCGCCAATCCTCCTCCGAAGACTTCCTCCTAAGGCTCGCTCCGCCCAGCTGGGGGAGGTATGTCCACAAGCGGCTCAGGAGGAGCCGCATGCTCGTCTTCCGCCGCCGTGCGCCCTGTCTCAGCCTCAGGGCAGCGGACGGCCTCCTCGAGCCCTTTGGCGCCTGCGGTGGGCGTTGTGGCCCCCTCGAGTCGGGAGCCTTCCTCTTCTTCTTTGTGGGCTCTGTCAGGCCAGTGGGAACCGGGGTACCACGGCCCGTCTGCCTACGGCCCAGGAAGCAATGCCTGGCGAAGGCCCGAGAGGCGGCCCAGCTACGGGCGCCGCGAAGCAAGACACCTCGCGAGGCTCCGGCCTCACGACGGCCCCCCTCCACTAGGGGCGAACCTACCAAAGACTTAGCAGGAAGCCTCGTGAGGCAGCCTCGCAAGGCGGCCTCCTGAGGCAACCACTCGAGGCAGCCTCCCGAAGCCACCCTAGCAGGGCGTCGCCTGGCGCAGCCTCGCGGTCACATGCCCGCCACGTGGGTGACGTACCCCCGCAAGACGACGACTGCGGCTGGGCCGTACCAGCAGGCGTGGCCAGGGAGGATTTCCTCTTTGGTGATAAAGGAGCAGCACCAGCTGCCCACCTGCAAAGCATGTCCCAAAGCTTACCCGTTTGGTGTATGAAGACCAGGACGATATGGCGCGCAGGGCGGATGTCATCACCGAGCCCACCGGTGGATAGCATCTTTGCAGGCGAAGACCACCTTTGGTCAGGATAAGACTGTGCCCCTATCCCCCTTCAAATTGCCGTTGTGTGGCAACCCTTCCCGCCAATATTTTCGGGGGAAGAGGACCAAGGCAGCTATAAAAGAGGGCAGGGTGCACCCTTAGAGGAGATCGGCCATTTTTCCACCTTCTCCTACCTTGTACGCTTGTACGCACAATCTCAATAGAGCAATCCCAACCAAGACACGGTGGCCCGAACATGGGTAGCTGCTATGTCCCCTGTCATGCCTTGTGTGTGAGCGTGCTCTCGGCCTAGCCTTGCTGTTGTCACCGTCTAGCTGGTAGGAACGAGCTTGCCCCCAGTGTTCGAACCAGGGTCCCCGGAGCCGAGCTTCCGACATTTGGCGCGCCAGGTAGGGGGCAAGGCTTCCATTGCTTCCGCCTCGACTTCGACATGGCCAACGCTCAACGCAAGCGTGCTGCGCACCCGGCTGCCGGGGTGGCCCAGACGGAGCTGGCCGCCAAGGATGCCTGCTGTCGCCGCACCGGCGCCGCCACCGACCCTGCTGCGAGGGAGCAGCAGGCCTCCTCCCTCCATCCATCCATGAGCGGCCTGGCCGCACCGCCACATCCTCCTTGCTCGCCCGCCGTGACTCGTCGGCCCCGCAGGCCGTGCTGCTCATGGCGCGTGAGCTGCTGCGCTACCGCCCCACCGAGGCCAGCTACGACGCCTGGCTCGCCCGCATCACCGAGCTCGTCAACGCCGCCGGAGATGCCCCTGCGCCCTCTCACTCACTCCACCCTCCATCACCACGCGTTGGGGAGGTAGCGCATGGCGCGCCTCCACTGCCTCCTCTGTCCAATGAGGACGTTGGACGCCACCGTGGCCCGCGGGCGCGAGAGCTGTCCCGCGGCGCGTCCTCGCTGGACCACGATGATGCCAGCTACCGGATCGTCCGGCGCACGCCGCCCAACGTGCGCGTCATCCTTGAACGGTAGCGCCAGCTCCAAGACTGAGGAGGGCCGTCTTCAAATGGAGGTGTCGCCTCCAGCAACGGGGGCTGCCGCGCCTTCACACACGAGCTGCGCCATGTGGTGTGGCCTGTGAAGTTCAAGCCGGAGCTGCCTCAGCGCTACGATGGCACCCCCGACCCCATGGAGTTTCTGCAGCTCTACACTTTGGGCATCGAGGCCGCGGGCGGCGATGACATGGTCATGGCGAACTGGCTCCCCATGGCGCTTAAGGACGCCGCACGATCGTGGCTCATGAACCTCCCCGAGGCCTCTGTCTCCTCGTGGTCCGAACTATGCCGGCAGTTCGTCGCCAACTTCAAGGGCACGTATGAGCACCCTCTGACGCTCAACGACCTGCGCGCCGTACACCAGCGGCCTGACGAGACTCTCCGCAAGTACATCCAGCGCTTCAGCCAGGTGCGCAACAAGGTCCCACGCACCTCTGACGCGGCCATCATCTCCGCATTCTCCTTTGGCGTCATGAATGTCCGGATGCACGAGAAGCTCACCATCAACGACGAGCTCGACACTGTCGTCACCCTGTTCGACCTCGCCGACAGGTGCGCCAAGGCTGAGGAGGGCCGTCTCTTCGCCCACAACGACCCCGACGCGGCACCAGACGCCGCCAAGGCCAGGAACAAAGACGCCAAGCGCAAGGGCCCCGCTGTGCTTGCGGCGGAGCCTGAGCAGAAGCACGGCCGTGAGCGCGACAAGCCCAAAAAGGACAGTCGCCCTCTCTGCGCCTACCACAACGTGCACTCCCATAGCACCGAGGACTGCCACGAGCTCAAGCTGCTTCCCGACGAGCAGCTGGGCCCCCACAGCAAACGCAACAATCGCGGCGCTGGCCGCGGAGGGGGCCACAACGGTAATCACTGGGGAGACCGCAACAACAACGGCAACAACAACTTTCGGCAGGGCTGGCGCGACCAGCCATGGCAGGCCAACCCCCAGACCAACGCCGCCCTACCGCCGCTGCCGCCGCCGCCTCGAAGGAACAACGACAACGAGCCTGACGAGGGCGTTGGGGGCTACCAGGAGCCTCACGAGGTGGCTTGCTTCCTCGGTGAGGCCCAGGCCCCCGCATCCAACCGCCACTTCAAGCAGTTCTCTCGCGAGGTGAACGCAGCCCTCCCGAGGCCTGAGGCTTCTCAGCCCCTCAAGTGGTCGCAGTACGAAATCTCCTTCGACTATAAGGACCATCCCAAGTCCAGAAGTGTTGTGGGCATGATCCCCATGCTGTGCACTCCAACCATCAGCAACATCGTCATCACCAAGACGCTCGTCGACGGAGGCGCAGGCCTCAAGATGATCTCCACCGAGACCTTCAAAAAGCTCCAAGTGCCCTACGAGCAACTGATGCCGACAAGGCCCTTCTCAGGTGTGACCGATGGCTCCACCTTGCCCCTGGGGCAGGTGCGCCTTCCCGTCACCTTCGACACCCGCAAGAACTACCGCACCGAGCTCATCGACTTCGATGTGGCACACATTGGCCTACCCTACAACGCCATCCTGGGCTACCCCATGCTTGCCAAGTTCATGGCATTGACCCATCACGCCTACAACGTCCTCAAGATGCCGAGCTGCAACGACATCATCATCGTCCACTGCGATGAGAAGGATGCAGTCCGCTCCCTCGAGTGCGCCTACAAGGCTGCCGCCACCGCCTACCCCGCTGATGAGGATGACGTCGAGCCTGTCGAGGCCGCACCCGCGAAGAAGAAGTAGCTGTTCTCTCAGGCACGCGTCGAGACGAAGAAGTGTCGGTGGACGGCAGCGGCTCAGGGCCTGCCTTCACCATTGGCACCGGCCTCTCTCCTACATAGGAAGGCGCGCTCATCGCCTTACTTCGGGCAAATGCGGATGTGTTTGCTTGGACAGCATCTGATATGTCCGGTGTGCCGAGGGAGGTGATCGAGCACCACTTAGCGGTGTGCCCCAACGCACGCCCCGTGAAGCAAAAGGCATGACGCCAAGCACCAGAGAAGCAAGAGTTCATCGTCCAAGAAGTTCAGAAACTACAAGAGGCAGGAGTCATCTGTGAGGTTCGCCATCCCGAATGGCTCGCCAACCCAGTCGTAGTACCCAAGAAAGGCGGCAAGGAGCGAATGTGCGTCGACTTCACGAGGCTCAACAAAGCCTGCCCTCAAGATGGCAACGGAAGACATGGAGAGAACGGACTTCATCACCCCCTATGGAATATACTGCTACATTTGCATGCCCTTCGGCCTGAGGAGTGCCGGAGCCACCTTGTAGAGGCTGATGTGCATCGCCCTGGGCCCCAGATGGGAAGAAACACGGAGGCCTACGTCGACGACATCGTTGTCAAGACGCGCGAGGCCTGGTCCCTCATTGCGGACCTTGAGGAAACATTTACCAACCTACGCAAGGTCAACCTCAAGCTCAACACCGACAAGTGCGTCTTCGGGGTCCCTTCCGGCAAGCTGCTTGGCTTCCTGGTCTCCCACCGCGGCATCGAGGCCAACCCCGAGAAGATCAAGGCCATCGAGAGGATGCGCCCTCCGCAGAACCTCAACGAAATGCAGCGCCTTGCGGGATGCATGGCCTCGCTTGGGCACTTCATCTCCAAATTCGGCGAGCGAGCCCTTCCGTTCTTCAAGCTCATGAAGAGATCCGGCCCCTTCAAGTGGACTCTTGAGGCTGACGCGGCCTTCGAGGACCTCAAGAGGTACCTGACGAGCCCGCCCATCATGGTCGCGCCATGCTCCCGTGAGCCCCTACTCCTGTACTTGGCAGCCACCCCCAGACGGCCGGTGCGCCCCTGGTGGCGGTACAGGAGGAACGCACCTGCATCCAGATGAAGCCTGCTGAGGCCGCATCGGTGTCTGCCGAGGCCACACCATCACCTGCCGAGGGCCCCCTTCAGGAGCCTCCTCCTGAGCCCCCTAAGCCTCCTGAGCCCTCCGGAGAACAAGCTGCCGCTACAACCACGCGCCTCGTCGAGCAACCAGTGTACTTCGTCAGCACGGTGATGCGGGATGCACACGAGGGCTACCCCCATGCGGTAGAAGCTCCTCTTCGCACTTCTCATCACCTCCAGGAAGCTGTGGCACTACTTCCAGGGCCACCCCATCAAGGTGGTCATGCCCTACCCAAGTGCTGCGCAGCCCCAACGCCGCTGGCCGTGTTGCCATGTGGAACATCGAGCTGCAGGCCTTCGAGCTAAAATTTTGCACCACAAGGACGATCAAGGGTGCAGCCTTGGCGGACTTCATGGCAGAATGGATGGATCCACATCAAGAGGAGCCTCGCGAGGACGAATCCCTCTTGCTTGGGGACGAAGCACCTGGCGGTTGGACCATGCACTTTGATGGCACGTTCTCCCGATAGGGCGTGGGAGCTGGCGTCATGCTCATCTCACCGACAGGAGACAAGCTCTACTACGCCGTCCAACTCTGCATCAAGCATGACGACAAGGTGTCCAACAACATCACGGAGTATGAAGGCCTCATCGCCGGCCTCAAGGCCGCCTTCGCTCTCGGCAACAAGCACCTCCTCATCAAAGGAGGCTCGCAGCACCTCGTCAACTTCTCCACCAAAAGCTACAAGCCCAAGGACGAACACATGACCGCCTACTTGGAGGAAGTGCGCAAGCTCGAGAAGCGCTTCCTTGGCCTGGAGCTCCAGCACGTACCTCGCGACAGCAACAAAGAAGCAGACAACATCACCAAGAGAGCATCTCGCCGCGAGCCTCAACGCCCTGGCGTATTCGAGGAGAGGCTCCTGAAGCCATCAGCTGTACCACCTGCCGCAAGTGCCACGGCGCCTCATGAGGACCTCCCGCCTGCCCCACCCACAGGTGCATCCGACTGCAGCTTGCCTTCAGGCGCTCGTCTACTGCTAGCGCTGGAGCCTCAAGCAGGTAGCTGGGTCGCAGAGTTCAAGACCTACTTGTAGAGTGGCATCCTCCCGGAGAAGGACTCAGAGGCAGAGCGTGTGGCTCGCCAAGCCATAGCTTACGGCTTGAGAGATGGCGATCTCTACCGCACATGCCCCAATGGCGTCGCGTTGCGGTGCATCTCCGAAGAGCAAGGACGCAAGCTGCTTACCGACATCCATGGTGGAGACTGCGGCCACCACTCTTCGTCGCGAACCCTCGTTGGCAAGGTGTTCCGTAGCGGCTTCTACTGGCCCACAGCACTTCAAGACGCCACCGAGCTAGTCCAATCCTATGAAGCCTGCCAATTCCACCCCAAGCAAATCCACCAGCCGACGCAAGGCCTCCAGACCATCCCCCTTTCGTGGCCCTTCGCGGTCTGGGGCTGGACATCTTGGGTCCCTTCCCTCGCGCGGCTGGCGGCTACCGCTATCTCTACATCGCCATCGACAAGTTCACCAAATGGGCGGAAGTGGAGCCTGTCCGCACCATCCTGGCAGGATCAGCCGTCAAGTTCATCAAGGGCCTCGTTAGCCGCCTTGGCATCCCTAATCGCATCATCACTGACAATGGCTCACAGTTCACTAGTGGCCTCTTCAAGTCATACTGCGCCAACCATGCCACGCAGATCTGCTACGCCTCCGTGGCGCACCCCCAAAGCAACAGCCAGGCCGAACGCGCCAACGCTGAGGTCCTCAAGGGCCTCAAGACTCGAAGGTTCAGCAAGAAGCTCACAGCCTACGACAATGGCTGGCTCGACGAGCTCCAGTCCGTGCTATGGTCGATCCGCAGAATAGCGACCAACCCTACCGGTGAAACACTCTTCTTCCTCGTTTACGGAACAGAAGCGGTCCTCCCTTCTGAGCTCAAGCACGGGTCCCCGCAAGTCCTCGCCTTCAACGAAGATCATCAGGACGGCTCGCGGAAAGCTGATTCGCTCCTCCTCGAGGAAGCACGCCGCCGGGCCGCCATCCGCGCAGCTCGGTGTTAGCAGGCGCTGCGTCGCTACCATAGCCACCACATACGCCCCCGGACACTTGAAGCTGGCGATCTTGTCCTGCGAAGGATCCTCTCTGGAGAAGGACTCCACAAGCTCTCGCCCATGTGGGAAGGCCCCTTCAGGGTCGTGCATGTTTCCCGACCTGGTGCAGCACGGTTGGAGACGGAGGAGGGTGTTCCGGTACAAAACGCATGGAACATCCAACACCTCCGCAAGTTCTACCCATGACCTCATGCGTACGAACGAAATGGAGCTGTACACGCTCCGGAGCCTCTCTTTGCGCTGCCTGATGGGCCCGTGAGAGCTCCCTCCCACAACCCAGTGGAAGCCCCGTGCTCATCGCTGGCGGAATGACCGAACTGAGGGCGCCACCTGGCTACACCATCCTCAAGTTCTCTCATGTCCGTCACAGTTGGAGGTATGCCCTAGAGGCAATCATGTATGATGATATTTCCTATGTGTTT
The DNA here is from genome assembly GCA_039707655.1 of Elymus sibiricus. NCBI lineage: Eukaryota > Viridiplantae > Streptophyta > Magnoliopsida > Poales > Poaceae > Elymus > Elymus sibiricus. The sequence goes on from CM077668.1 coordinate 206,802,966, forward strand.
ATGAACCGATGTAGTCCTCGGATGTTATCAATGATACTTGTTGACAAGTACGTGACTTGTCTGTGAGATCTTGTGTTGTATGATACGTCCTAAAATGGTCCCTAGTCGTAAGTGACGTGTGGGCACACGTCGGACTAGACTAGTATGCAATACGGTGGATGGTTTTGTCTCACTAGCCATGAAGCATGTGATGCTGCCGAACTGCATGGATCTGATCGGATCTGAGATAGGATACGGGTGACCGGATCCGAGCTCGGATGGAATTCGAATTGGACAGACCCAACTATGAGACACAACGATAGGTCATCTGTGAGTCTCTAGTACACATACGTTCTGTGTCCTCGGGCCTGAGCTGACGCATGTGCTCGGGATGGTGACCGACCTGCTTTGGGCCGACCAAATGTTACTCCGTAACTGGGTAGTTATAAAGGTAGGTTTCGGGCTTGTCCAGACCCATGCTGCGAGACATGGTTAAGCAAGATGGGATTTGTCCCTCCGATGAGGAGAGATATACTTTGGGCCCCTCATGTGATCCGACTTGTATAAGCATGGCCATGCGACGAGGATGATGAGATAATCCGAGGTGTTGGTCGGATTCACTGAAACGAGAGAGAGTTCGGGCTGTAACAGGGATGACCACATCGCCATGAGCCCGACAACATATATCGTGTGGCAAAGGGAACGGAAGTGTGACGTACAGGTTCGCCAATCGGCTTCATAGTCTACTTGGTGGTCGGCATGCCTTGCTAGAGGCCGCTACCTGCCGAGCAGTTCGGAGGTGATCTGAACTGCGACCAAGCCGACTTGAACCTAAGGGGTCGCGCGCTTATGGAAGGAACCTACGAGGTCGGATCCGAGGACACTTCGGATGTGATCCGAGATGGACCTGGATCGTGACCGAGTGGACTTTGGGCTTTAGGATCCGTGTGAGGCCCAAGTGTTGAGCCCACGACGGATGCCTATATATAGTGGAGGTACAGCACGCTTATCGAGGTTGATCGCTTTGGCGTCGTGATTAGGGCTTTGCATGTGTTGCAACTAGCCACCTCCACGTGCCGCAGGCTGTGCGATCGGACCTAGCAGTCCGCCGCATAGCGTTCCTCCCGCACGCGCGGATACCATTAGAGGTGGTGCAATTGTGCCACTCCGGCGAACCTGTTCGTGTGACTTGGTGATCGTCTGTACGTGGGAGATCGACGAGGAGGAGACGACTCCGGTGACGCACTACCACGACTACTTCCGCTGCACGGCACTACGTGTCTAGTGGTAATGATCTGTGATCCATCTCTGTTAGCATGTTCCTGGTTGTTCTGCGGGTAGGAAAATTTAATTTGCAGTCGACGCACCCTACCGTAGAACCCAACAGTGGTATCAGAGCCTCTGTTATAGGATTTGGATTCAGATCGTATGCATATTAGATATGTGGAGGCAGCAGATGAGATCTGTTGTCGTTTAAGAGATCAGCTATGTGCACGGTTGATGAGATCAATTGCACAAGGGATCGTTGAGGCTATGTTTTCTGACGATTGGAATTGATGAGGTCGTGACACAACCTACCCCTACCGGTCGGTTTCCGCCATCGGGGTTAATAGTGAAACATAAATCCGATTCGGATTGGTGATGATCGATGAGATCGGTCTGATCGGAAAATTTGGCGTGATCGGAGTACAGATCCAATCTGTGATTTCCGAAAACGTCGGGCGCTGCCCGCACCCGCGAGGGGCGCTGCCCCTTCGAACCCCACCCGCTAATCGGCTAGCGGGATCTCCGTTTGCGTAGCGCCATAGATTTCGTACATGTTCACTCAAGCCGGTAGAATGCGATTCTATGCATAACTCTGTTTTGCATGTTTGATGTGAATAGTATGGCTCATGTGTATGTGATGCATGTGTGTAAATTGTGCATGGTCTGCGCATCATGATTTGTTAGCCGGCAGGAGCCATAGTGCTGTCATTATAATGTATAACGACCTGCGTGTCGACTTGTGATTCTCTGTAAATTCATTACTAGTTGTAGTAGTTGGAGGACAGAGATCAAGTCGCTGCTCGGATAGAGATCCGAGGTGGTGTTCTGGTATGACAAGATGGAGCCGACCTGGTCCTCAGAGTTGGAGCCGACCTGGTCCTCGGACGTCCATGAAGGAGCCATACTATTTCATAATATTTGTTTATTTGTGATTGATATTGCTTCTTGTCTTCTACACATGTTAAAATGGTAGAAAGATCCCTCGTTAATATCAAGAAAATTGCCATCCCCGATGTTGCACCTTCGCACGTCAAGTACGTCTAGTAGTGGGCTCATAAAATTGGGGTGCTGCTAGGTGTCCTTGAACTGAAGGGTTCGTGTTGGACACGGACATGCACTGCATCTTGTTAACTTGACAAGGCTATCAAAACGGTTTTGGGCCTTGTGGCAAAAGAGGTCGGGAGCCGAGGTATAAGATACCAACCCAGCCGACAGGAGTCATATAGAGATACGATCAGCAAAGAGTTGCTTACCGGATAGTCACTTCGGCTAGCAGTGATGCTAAAGCTCACTAGTCGGATTGCACTACTCGGATCCTGGATCACTGGAAGTTTCAGAGGGATGTCGACTTCAGTGGGAGTATATCTGTTTAGGCTTGATTTACTCTACATAAACACAGTGCTTAGTGTTTGCATATTTTTCTGTTGTAGATCAATGGTACCACCTGCTCAACCCAACTTTGCATTGAAATCAATCTTGGAAAAGGATAAACTTAATGGAACAAATTTTACCACCTGGTATAGAAATTTGAGAATTGTTCTCAAGCATGATAAGAAGGAACATGTTCTAGAGAATCCACTTCCAGATGAACCTGCCGAGAATGCTAATGCCACAACAAGGAATGCCTACCAGAAACTCATTGATGATTCAACGGAGATCAGCTATCTGATGCTGGCTAGTATGGAGCCCGATTTGCAACAGCATTTCGAAAACGTTGAGGCTTTTGATATGATCGAGAATCTCAAGAGCATGTTTCAGATGCAGGCTAGGACCGAAAGGTTCAACGTCTGGCGATCCTTGATGGATTGTAAGCTGAAGGAGGGTGATCCGCTGAGCCCGCATGTGATCAAGATGATCGGATACGTGCAAGCTTTGGAACGCTTAGGCTTCCCGCTTTTGGATGAGCTGGCTACCGATGCAGTTCTGGGTTCTCTTCCAGCTAGCTATGGGACGTTCATTTCGAACTATCATATGCATGGCATGGATAAGAAGCTCACTGAACTGCATGGGATGCTTAAGGTGGCATAGCAGGATATTAAGAAAGGCACGCATCAAGTGTAGATGGTGCAGAATTCTGGCAAGTTCAAGAAAAGTTGGTCCAAGAAAAAGGCTAAGGCAAAGGGCAAGGAGAAGGAATCTGTGCCGAGCTCCGCCGCTACGCCGACGTCTGGACCGGACTCGGGAACTGTTTGCTATCACTGCAAGGAGACCGGTCATTGGAAGAGGAACTGTAGCAAGTGGCTTGCCGAGCATGGCAAGAAGGCCGGAAGTGCGACTTCGGGCAAATGTACACTTGTTACATATGTTATAGACATTTACCTTGCCAACATACCTAGTAGCTCTTGGGTATTTGATACCGGATCGGTTGTTCATATTTACAACTCGATGCAGGGGCTGGTAAGAACTAGGCGTGTGTCACAAGGGGAGATTGACATCAGGGTCGGCAACAAAGCAAGAGTTGATGCGTTGGAGGTCGGCACGATGCAACTCCAGCTACCTTCCAGATTCATTTTGGAATTGAATAATTGTTATTATATTCCTGCGCTTAGTCGGAACATTATTTCTACCTCATGCTTGATGAGTCAGGGTTATGAATTCAATTTAAAGGACAATGGTTGTTCGATATCTTTGAATGGAATGTTCCACGGCTATGCACCCATAGTTGATGGGTTATTTATTTTGAATCTGGAATCTGAACCTGGCTATAATATGAATGTCAAGAGGCATAAGCCTAATGTGATAAATCCAACATACTTCTAGCATTGCAGGCTTGGACATGTTAGTCTGAAACGCATGAAGAAGCTCCATGATGATGGGCTTCTAACTTCGTCTGACTTTGGGTCATTCGAGACAAGTGAATGATGCCTTCTCGGCAAGATGACTAAGTCACCTTTTGCAAAGAGTTGCGAAAGGGCGTCCGAACTCTTGGAACTGATACACAGTGATGTGTGTGGTCCGATGAGCATAACTGCCAGAGGTGGCTATCAGTACTTCGTGACTTTTACCGACGACCTGAGTAGATATGGATATATCTATTTGATGAGGCACAAGTCAGATACTTTTGAAAAGTTCAAGGAGTTTCAGAACGAGGTTGAAAATCAGCTCGGCAAGACTATAAAGCTTCTACGATATGATCGTGGGGGTGAGTACATGAGCCAGGAGTTTGATAATCATCTGAAAGGCCGAGGTATAGTACCTTAGGTCACACCTCCGGGTACACCACAGAGAAATGGCGTATCGGAACGGAGGAATCGTACCTTGTTAGACATGGTCCGATCTATGATGAGCAAATCGGATTTACCCTTGTCATTCTGGGGATACGCTCTAGAAACTGCAGCTTTTACACTCAACAGAGTACCATCAAAATCCGTAGACAAGACACCACATGAGATGTGGACTGGGAAGAGTCCCAAGCTGTCTTTTCTAAATATTTGGGGTTGTGAAGCATTTTTCAAACGACTCATGTCAGACAAGCTTACACCCAAGTCGGATAAGTGCATATTTGTGGGATATCCGAGGGAAACCTTGGGATATAGCTTCTACAACCGCGAAGAGAACAAAGTGTTTGTTGCTCGGAACGGGGTCTTCCTTGAGAAAGAGTTTCTCGGGCAGGAAGCCAGTGGGAGGCAGGTGCAACTCGAAGAAATTCGAGAACCACTTGGGGATAGCTCGGCTGGTGATGTGACCATACCGGAGTCTGTCAGGGAACCCGAGGTGGAAGCAGCACCACAACCACGGAGGTCGGAAAGATTGCGCAGAGTGCGCGATGTGCTGTTGCCGGAAAGCGACGAGCCGGCTACGTATGCGGAAGCGATGGTGAGCCCGGATTCGGAGGAGTGGCTGGAATCCATGAGATCTGAGTTAAAGTCCATGGATCACAATCAAGTCTGGGACTTGGTTGATCTGCCACCTGGCGTCACAGCCATTGGTTGCAAATGGGTCTTTAAGAAGAAAATCGATGTGGATGGAAATGTTCAAATCCACAAAGCTCGGCTTGTCGCAAAAGGATACGCACAAGTTCAAGGGATTGACTACGACGAGACCTACTCGCCAGTAGCGATGCTGAAGTCGGTAAGGATCGTACTAGCTATAGCTGCATATTTCGATTACGAGATATGGCAGATGGATGTCAAAACGGCTTTCCTTCACGGAAATTTTACCGAGGACGTGTATATGATACAACCCGAAGGTTTTGTCGATCCGACAAGTGCCGGTAAGGTATGCAAGCTCAAGAGATCCATTTATGGATTGAGACAAGCTTCTCGGAGTTGGAACATTCGTTTTGATGAGGTTGTTACAGACCTCGGATTTATCAAAAGCGAAGAGGACGCTTGTTTATACAAGAGATTGAGTGGGAGCTCGGTAGTGTTTTTGATCCTGTATGTGGATGACATACTACTGATCGGAAACAATGTTTCGATGCTGAACTCGGTCAAAGAATCATTGAATGAAAAGTTTTCGATGAAGGACCTCGGTGAAGCAGTTTACATATTGGGCATTAAGATCTATAGAGATAGATCGAGGAGACTGCTCGGCTTGAGCCAGGGCATGTACATAGATAAAGTGTTGAAACGGTTCAATATGAGTGAGCCAAGAAAGGGTTCTTGCCACTCTCACATGGTATAAGGCTGAGCGAGACTCAGAGTCCTTCGACATCTGATGAGCAAAGCAGGACGAGCCGGATACCGTATGCCTCGGCAATCGGATCCATCATGTATGCCATGATATGTACCCGGCCCGATGTTGCTTTTGCAATAAGCTTAACGAGCAGATACCAGGCAAACCCCGGTGAGGCTCACTGGGCGGCGGTGAAGAATATACTAAAGTACCTGAAAAGGACTAAAGAAATGTTTCTAGTTTATGGAGGTGAGGAGGAGCTCGTCGTAAAGGGTTACGCCGATGCTAGTTTCCAAACCGATCGAGATGATTGTCGATCACAGTCCGGATTCGTGTACGTCATGAATGGAGGAGCAGTGAACTGGACCAGTTCCAAGCAAGATACGGTGGCCGATTCCACAACAGAAGACGAATACATTGCGGCTTGTGAAGCTGCAAAGGAAGGTCTTTGGATCTGGAACTTTCTGGATGATCTTGGTGTTTTCCCAACCTCGGTAAAACCGTTGGACCTTTATTGTGATAATTCTGGTGCCATTGCACAAGCCAAGGATCCAAGGAACCACCACAAGACCAGACACATAGATCGGAAATATCACCTGATACGTAAGATCATAAAGAGTGGTGATATAGAGTTATGCAAAATTCACACGGATGCAAATGTTGCAGATCCGTTGACTAAGCCGCTTCCACAACCCAAGCATGAGGGGCATATTAGAGCCATGGGCATACGATGCATGTTTGATTGACTCTAGTGCAAGTGGGAGACTGTTGGAGGTATGCCCTAGAGGCAATCATGTATGATGATATTTCCTATGTGTTTATGAACCGATGTAGTCCTCGGATGTTATCAATGATACTTGTTGACAAGTACGTGACTTGTCTGTGAGATCTTGTGTTGTATGATACGTCCTAAAATGGTCCCTAGTCATAAGTGACGTGTGGGCACACGTCGGACTAGACTAGTATGCAATACGGTGGATGGTTTTGTCTCACTAGCCATGAAGCATGTGATGCTGCCGAACTGCATGGATCTGATCGGATCCGAGATAGGATACGGGTGACCGGATCCGAGCTTGGATGGAATTCGGATTGGACAGACCCAACTATGAGACACAGCGATAGGTCATCTGTGAGTCTCTAGTACACATACGTTTTGTGTCCTCGGACCTGAGCTGACGCATGTGCTCGGGATGGTGACCGGCCTGCTTTGGGCCGACCAAATGCTACTCCATAACTGGGTAGTTATAAAGGTAGGTTTCGGGCTTGTCCAGACCCATGCTGCGAGACATGGTTAAGCAAGATGGGATTTGCCCCTCCGATGAGGAGAGATATACTCTGGGTCCCTCGTGTGATCCGACTTGTATAAGCATGGCCATGCGACGAGGATTATGAGATAATCCGAGGTGTTGGTCGGATTCACTGAAACGAGAGAGAGTTCGGGCTGTAACAGGGATGACCACATCGCCTTGAGCCCGACAACATATATCGTGTGGCAAAGGGAATAGAAGTGTGACGTACAGGTTCGCCAACCGGCTTCATAGTCTTGTTGGTGGTCGGCACGCCTTGCTAGAGGCCGCTACCTGCCGAGCAGTTCGGAGGTGATCCGAACTGTGACCAAGCCGACTTGAACCTAAGGGGTCGCGCGCTTAAGGAAGGAACTTACGAGGTCGGATCTGAGGACACTTCGGATGGGATCCGAGCTGGACCTGGATCATGACCGAGTGGACTTTGGGCTTTAGGATCCGTGTGAGGCCCAAGTGTTGAGCCCACGACGGATGCCTATATATAGTGGAGGTACAGCACGCTTATCGAGGTTGATCGCTTTGGCGTCGTGATTAGGGTATTGCATGTGTTGCAACTAGCCACCTCCACGTGCCGCAGGCTGTGCGATCGGACCTAGCAGTCCGCCGCATAGCGTTCCTCCCGCACGCGTGGATACCATTAGAGGTGGTGCAATTGTGCCACTCCGGCGAACCTGTTCGTGGGACTTGTTGATCGTCTGTATGTGGGAGATCGACGAGGAGGAGACGACTCCGGTGACTCGTTGCCACGACTACTTCCGCTGCACGGCACTGCACGTCTAGTGGTAATGATCTGTGATCCATCTCTGTTAGCATGTTCCTGGTTGTTCTGCAGGTAGGAAAATTTAATTTGCAGTCGACGCACCCTACCGTAGAACCCAACAGTCACGGCAGCCTCTTCTTTTTGGATGTGAAACTGAGGGCGCCGCCTGGCTGCACCATCCTCAAGCTGACCCATGTCGAACACGGCAGCCTCATCTTTTTGGTTGTGTATTGAACCTATTTTTATGCAGCAGTAAAGCTTTATTTCCTAGCATCATGTGTGTTTGGTAAGTTATTTACTTCAGGAGTCATGCGTGCTCGCAATCTCCCTCCCGAGCCTCACGCGAGCGGGGCCTGGACACGGTGCCTGCACTCGGGCCCGGCCCAGCAGCGCTGTCAAACCCAAGTGACTGAGCTCTGGCTCGCGGGCCTGCTCCCGTGCACGTCACCTGACCAAGGTCCTTGGTACTTTCTCTCCTCGCGTGACGCCCATGAGCAAGCCAGCAAGCGCGCACTGCTCCTCCATTTGTGAAACTTGTCAAAGCATGTTTGTTGCAGAGACAAGGTGCACAGAACGCCTCGCGAATGCTGCTTCGCAAGGTCATCGCGACTCATCGCCCCTACAAGACAACTAGAAGCCTCATGAGCGTTGCTTTGCGAGGCGATCATGGCGCCGCGGGCACGGATGGAGAGGGCGTGGAACATGTTGGCGCGCTCGTGCTGACACCCCCATGCCCGAGCCACCTCGTCCTTAGCCTGCTCGACGGCGTTGGAGACGCTGCCCACCTGCTGCTGGAGGGAGGCTAGCTCCCCCTCCGCGTCAGCCTTGGCCTTCATTGCACGCTTCCGGCTGCCCTCCACCTCTACCAGCAGATCCATGAGGCCAGCGATCTCCGCCTTGAGCTCTTCGCGCTTCGTAGTGAAGCGGTCCTCCCGAAGCTTCAGCTTCTTGGCGTAATCCGCAGCCTGCGCCTGGCGATACCTCTCAGTTTTCGCATCAGCGTCCGCCTGGATCATCTTCTCTTTGGCCTCCATCTGGGCATTGGCCCTGGCCATGCGCTGGTCATAGGAGGCCTGGGCAGCAGCCACCTGGCGGTCCAGCATCTCCAGGCGCTCGCGCTCCGTGGCCTGCTCGGTTGCCCTCCTCGCGAGCTCTCGCTCGCAGATCGCGGCATCCGCCTCGCGACCCTCAAGAGCCTCAGCGCACTTGCCAAGCTCGCCCTCGCGGGAGTCGAGTTCCTCCTAGCGAGTTGCGACGGCGTTCTCCCGTGCCTGTAGTAGAACCAACTGGGCGGCAGACTGCTCCCGCAGCACCTTCACCTGGGCCTCCGCTGCCTCGCGGCGCCTGTCTGCCGCGTCGGCCTCCCGGACGGCGCTCTTGAAGATCTCTTTGGCGTCGAAGGCGGCCTTCTCATGCTTCTCCCATGCGGCCTCGTCCCGACGTCGGCCCAACTTGATGGCGACATCAAGCTTCCACCACCCTTCTACCAGGCGCAGGCGCTCGCCGACGAGGCGCGCCTCCTCTGCTTGCAGGTCCGCTTCGAGGGCGTCGATCGCCGCCCTAGCGCCCTGCAGGGCCCCACGCGGGAGCACGGCGCTGCTGCTCACGAGCTGCAGGTCCCAGCTCGAGCTTGGCTCCGCGCCGCCCTCCGCCGTCATGGCCTGGAAGGGCCCGACGCCGGACCCCCTCCGGGCCTCTACGTCCGTGCTCCCCTCGGGAGCCGCGTCGCTTGTCTGCAGCGGGGGGCTCGCCGGAGTCTCCTCCTCCTCTTGCCGTGGCGGCGCACTCTGCGGGCTCGTCGCACCCGCGTCAGGAGCCTCGCGCATCGGCGAGCGCTGGGTGCTTGCCGAGGCGCCTTCGGCGGCTGCAGTCTCCTTGGCAGAGGTGGAGCTCGGCGGGGGAGTTGGCGCCTCAACCTCCTCCATCACTGCGTCGCCTCCCGCCGCGAGCTCCTCGGGAGGCGTGTCCCCTCCTCCGGAGGCCGCCTCCCGAGGCTCGTCCTCCTCTGCCTCAGTAGCCGTGTCCACCCGCGGGTCGGGAGGAGCCATTTGCTCCTCCTCTTCCTCCACACGCCCCGTTTCAGCTTCGGGGCGGCGAGTGGCTTCTTCACGTCCCTCGACGCCAGCGGAGGATGCCAAGGTCCCCTTTGAGCTGGGGGTCTTCTTCTTCTTCTTCTTCTTCTTCATTGTGGGCTCCCTGCATGGACCAAGGGCTCAGCCCGGACTTCGGGAGGAAGGAGACAAGACTAAAAAGAAAAAGAAGCAAGGTGCGGTGACTTACTCGTCATTAGGAACCCACTTCCTCATCTTCAATTTCGGCAGCGAGCGGCTACCGCTACCACCATCGCACGGCTCACTTGAGTGTGCTCTGGAGGGCTCAGCGTGGGACTTGCCGAGGTCCTCCTCCGCCGGGTTGGTGCCAGTCTCCCTTGCAGGGGGCGCGGCGGCCTCATCACCGGTTCCGGTCTCCTTCGTGGGGGGCACGGTGGCCACGTCGCTGGCGCCGGTCCTCTCTGCGAGGGGCGCGTCAGCCCCCGCGCTGCTACTTTTTTCACCTCCCGTGTGCAAGGGCCAAGATGGCGTGATCACAAATCGCTCGTCGTCGTCATCATCATCGTCGTCACCAAGCTTGTCCAGCTGCTGGCGGCGGGTTCGCAGGGCCGCCTCAGCGTCGCTCTCCTCCGCAGCGCTTGCCAAGGCCCCGGCCTCGTCATGGCCTCCCAAGCCGGGCAACACCAAGAGAGGGTTGTCGCAAGGCCCCTCGTGGCCCTCTGGGATCAAGCCCCACTGGTCGAAGCGCGGCATCTCCTCGACCAGCTCATCCCTGTTCGAGTAGCGATATAGGGGGAGCCCATCTTGGGGCGGGTCTTCTGCCTCCTCACCCATCAGGAGATGCATCACCTCATCCACCACCTCCGATGCCAAGTTATCAATGCTCAGCCGCATCGAGTCCTTGGAGCCGGTGATGGCCCACACCAGACAGGAGTGCTTCTAGGAGGGGGAGATGCACTGGCGCAGGAACTCCCTGATGACCATCGCTCCCGTCACCTTTGCGGCCTTCAGCTCGTCCATCCTCCCCCATAGCGGCGCCAGCTTGGGGTAGGTGAGCTTGGCGTGCTCCCATCCGAAGCTCCTCACGGCGGGGTCCGTCGGGATCATCAGCAGAGGGCTATGCTGGCGCGTGTCCATGTAGAACCAACGCTGCCTGTAGCCCTCCACCTTCTTCAAGATCTTCAAGTTGATGGTGTCGTCCTCCGTCCCCTTGACGCCGAGGAACGAAGCGCACGCTAAGCGCTAGCCCGCCGCGGTCAGCCGCAAGCTGAATAAGTGGCGGAAGAGTGCCACAGAGGGCATCTAGCCCATGAATGCCTCGCAGAAATAGGCGAACATGGAGAGGAGGAGGATGGAGTTCGGCTGGAGATGGAGCACGTAGATCTGGTAATGCGAAAGGATGGCGTTGAAGAAGTCAGAGAAGGGCGGCAGCAGGCCGGCGAAGACGGTGTGGAGGAAGAAGGGGAAGGTCGTCGCCTCTAGGTCACGCGGCGCGTGCAACCCCGGCCAGATCCGCATCACTTTCCACTCGTTGTGGTCGCCGGCGGTCATCGGCAGCATCTTATCCAACCCATCCCGGTTGCAGATGAGCGAGCGCCGCAGGGCCGGCTCCAAGGCCACCACGGTCGAGGACGCGGCCACCGCCCTGCCCTTCTTGCCGGCGGGCGCCATTGATGCGCGAAGGAGCTTTGGAGGAGAGAGGAGGAAGAGGATGCAAGGAGTCGAGCATTAGGAGGCGGGGAGGAGCGAAGGAAGGCAATGATGGCCCTGCGCCCCGCACGGGTCAGTTTTTATGGTAGCGCAGGCGGTTTCCAAGGCATAGTGGGGAAGTGGGGGCGTCCCCCGTCCCATCGTGCACCACGCGTCCCTACCTAGGACCCACAGTCCATTAGGCCCCGCGCCGTTTCACTCCCAACAGGCGGGAACGTGCGCGTCGCGGGCCCGGGGGCTACAATCGGGCCAGTGGGAACCGGGGTACCATGGCCCATCTGCCTACGGCCCAGGAAGCAACGCCTGGCGAAGGCCCAAGAGGCGGCCTAGCTACGGGTGCCGCGAAGCAAGACACCTCGCAAGGCTCCGGCCTCACGAGGACCCCCCTCCACTAGGGGCGGACCCACCAAAGACTTAGCAGGAAGCCTCGCGAGGCACCCTCGCGAGGCAACCTCCCGAGGCAGCCTCCCGAAGCCACCCGAGCAGGGCGTCGCCTCGCGCCAGCCTTGCGGTCACATGCCCACCATGTGGGTGAGGTACCCCCGCAAGACGACGACAGCGGCAGGGCCATACCAGCAGGCGCGGCCAGGGAGGATTTCCTCTTTGGTGATAAAGGAGCAGCACCAGCTGCCCACCTACAAAGCAAGTCCCAAAGTTTGCCCGTTTGGTGTATGAAGACCAGGACAATAGGGTGCGCAGGGCGGATGTCATCACCGAGCCCACCGGCGCATCATGGATAGCATCTTTGCAGGCAAAGACCACCATTGGTCCGGATAAGACTGTGCCCCTGTCCCCCTTCAAATTGCCATTGTGTGGCAACCCTTCCCGCCAACATTTTCAGGGGAAGAGGACCAAGGCAGCTATAAAAGAGGGCAGGGTGCACCCTTAGAGGAGGTCGACCATTTTTCCACCTTCTCCTACCTTGTACGCTTGTACGCACAATCTCACCAGAGCAATCCCAACCAAGCAGGAGTAGGGTTTTACATCGCACGATGGCCCGAACCTGGGTAGCTGTTGTGTCCCCTGTCTTGCCTTGTTTGTGAGAGCGCTCTCACCGTAGCCTCGCCATGGTCACCGTCTAGCTGGTAGGAACAAGCTTGCCCCCAGTGTTCGAACCAGGGTCCCCAGAGCCCATCTTCCGACAGGCTCCCTGCACGGCGCGAGGGCACAACCCTGGACCTCGGGAAGCGAAAAACAAAATTAAGGCAAAGGAATGAGACTCAAGGACTTACTCATCGGTAGGAACCCATAAAGTTGTAGGGTAGAACCCTAAGTGAAGATCTTTTCACACTTGGAGGGGGGAAGGGATGAACTCACAAGAACACAAGAGACAAATCACTCAAACAAACCCAAATCACACATCCACTAGAGTAGCATACATGAGATCCACATGAATACATGAACAATCAAAGGAAAGTAGCACAAAGGTAAGGTTCTTCCCACTCCAAAGAAGGTGAGGTCTTGATGATAGTCTTCTCCAAGAGGAGGTCTTGATATCCCTTGGGATCTCCTCCTAGGACGTCTTGCTCTCCAAGAGGAGTGGTAGATGAGCAAAGCCCTCTAAAATATCTCAATACACTTTGCTAACCCTAACAAATGGTCTATCCATGGAATATATAGGAGTAGGGGGTAAGGGACAAAGTGAGGGGCAAAACAGGAACAAAACAGCCACCTCGCTTGGAGGTCCGTGTGCACAGGGTAAGTGAGGCCTGTGCACACGGGGGTCCCGTGGGCATGGTACACGCCCGTGCGCACGGGGTGCTGCAGCGGCGAGGCCCGTGTGCACGGGGTCCGGGGGGCCGTGCGCATGGGGTGTGCGCAATTGCTTCCAGTAGCTCTCTGGGAGGCCCGTGGGCACGGGGTCTTGGGGGGCCGTGCGCACGGGGTCGCCTGGGAGGTGCTGTCTTCCTTTGGATCTTCTCCTCCGTCTTCCTCGTGGCCTTGGTGTGGTTCCCCTTGGACTTGGAGATGGTCCCTAGCCTCTTGGTGGTAGCTTCCATCAATCCTAATGACACACAATGTTCCTTTGTGAGGTAGCATCCAAGTTCCATCCATATCCATATGAAAGTCGTATAAGAGTGAATTCACCTCATTCTCGATGGCATGTGCGCAGGCTCTTGTCATAGGTCCACTTGGTGCTTGATGAGTTGTTGTGGTATCCATGGGGATGATTGAAGGATGCTCCGCATCATCTCCCCCCCCTTGGGAAAGATCTGCGCTCGAATCGATATCTTCATCACCATGGTAGGGGGATAGATCCTTGACGTTGAAGGTGTCACTCACGTTGTACTTGTCTCGCGAGATGTCAATCTTGTATGCATTGTTGTTGATGCGTGTTAGCACCTTGAATGGACCATCGGCGCCAGGTAGAAGGTTTGACTTGCGTTTGTTGGGGAAGAGGTCCTTGCAAAGGTGTAGCCACACGAGATCTCCGGGGTTGAACACCATGGGGTGCTTGTTTGCGTTGAGCTTGCTGGCAAGGCATTGTACTTGGCGTTCTATCGTGAGCCTTGTGTCTTCATGCACCTTCTTGATGTACGTTGCTCTTGCGCTTGCGTCCAAGTTCACTCGCTCTTGTAGTGGAAGCGGTAGGATGTCCAATGGCAACAATGGGTTGAAGCCATAAACCACTTCGAAAGGAGACATGCCCGTAGTAGAGTGGCGTGCTCGATTGTAGCCGCACTTGGCGATCGGTAGACATTCCTCCCATTCCGTGAGGTTCTTCTTGATCAACACGCGAAGTATTGTAGATAGCGTCCGGTTGGTGACTTCCGTTTGACCATCAGTTTGTGGGTGATAGGCCGACGTGAAGAGGAGCTTGATTCCGAGCTTGCCGCATAGTGTCTTCCAAAAGTAGCTTAGGAACTTGACGTTGCGGTCCGATACAATCGTCTTGGGCATTCCATGAAGTCGCAAGATTTCCCTACAAAACAAATTTGCAACATGTGAAGCATCGTCGTTCTTGTGACATAGAATGAAATGTGCCATTTTAGAGAAACGGTCAACAACTACAAATACCGAGTCTTTTCCATTTTTAGTTCTAGGCAAGCCTAGCACAAAATCCATACTATTGTTTTCCCATGGATGATATGGTATAGGAAGTGGCATATGTAAACCATGAGATTGACCTTGTGACTTAGCTTTGCGACATGTGGAGCATCAGTTGGTGTAGCGTGCGACATCGCGAAACATCTTGGGCCAATAGTACTTGTTGGAGAGCGTGGCAAAAGTCTTGTCGCGACCGAAATGTCCCATAAGTCCACCATCATGAGCCTCTTGCAAAAGCAACAAACGAAGAGAAGACTTGGGAACACAAAGTTTCTTAGCGCGCATAAGGTATCCATCGTTGATATAATATCGCTCCCAATAAGTGTTAGCAAGACATTTGGCATAAGGAGTTGCAAAATAATCATCATGCTCATATAAATCTTTAATATGCTCAAAGCCAATAACATTCAATTCAAGTTGAGTAACTATCATGCACTTGCGTGAAAGAGCGTCCGCTACAACATTTTCCTTTCCCTTGATATATTTGATAATGTAAGGCAAGGACTCAATAAATTCACTTCATTTAGCATGCCTTTTATTCAATTTGGTTTGACCTTTAAGGTACTTAAGCGTTTCATGATCGGTATGATTGACAAATTCACGTGGTCGTAGATAATGCTCCCAAACATGCAAGACTCTCACCAAAGCATATAACTCTTTGACATAGATGGGATAGTTAAGTTGAGCACCGAAAAGTTTTTCATTAAAATATGCAATGGGTCACTTTTCTTGCATTAAAACTCCACCTATGACATTACCACTAGCGTCACAATGCACTTCAAATGTTTTCTCAAATTTTGGCAAGGCTAGAATTGGAGCATGTGTAAGCAAATTCTTAAGCTCATGAAATGCGGTATCTTGGGAAGGTCCCCAAACAAAAGGTGTGTTCTTCTTACTCAAAGCATGTAATGGGGAAGCAATGGTGCTAAAGTCCTTAATAAAGCGATGGTAAAATTCGGCTAGACCAAGAAAGCTACGCACTTGTTGCAAGTTGGTTGGTTATGGCCAAGTTTTAATAGCGTCAATTTTAGACTCGTCAACTTCAACACCCTTAGAAGAGACAACAAAGCCCAAGAAAACAAGCTTATCAACACCAAAAGTGCATTTTTCCATGTTCGCATAAAGACGCTCATTTCTAAGAACTTGCAAGACGTCTCGAAGGTGTTTCACATGCTCATCAAGAGATTGACTAAACACAAGAATGTCATCAAAGTAGACCACAACGCATATGCCAATGAGTTTGCGAAGAACATAATGCATGACAGACATAAAAGTGCTAGGTGCTTGAGATAAGCCCATAGGCATGACTAACCATTCATACAAGCCAAATTTTGGTTTGAAAGCCGGTTTGAAAGCCGTTTTAAGATCATTTTTTGAGAAAATTGTGGCTCCACTAAGTTCATCAAGCATGTCATCAAGGCGTGGAATGGGATGTTGATATCTAACGGTGATAGCATTTATGGGACGGCAATCGGAACACATGCGATAGGTACCATCTTTCTTAGGCACAAGAATTACCGGAACGGCACATGGACTCAAGCTCTCGCGTACATACCCATTCTCCAAGAGATGTTGGACTTGCCATTGGTTCTCTTTGGTCTCGTCGGGGTTGACGCAGTAGGATGTGCTGTCACAGCCCTAGCTTAGTCATTGCTGTCATTGCATAATCATCCATGCATCATGATTAAATTCAAATGAATTTGAAACGGCGATCCAATAAACCCTAGCACCCCTCTGAAATACTAGGATCAATTGAAAAAATATTTCGATGAACCCAAAATGCCCTTCAGAAAAGTCCATGATTTTTGTTAAAGGTGAAAACCTCTGCCAAAAATCATGCACACATTTTTGGGACATTTTTCGATTTATGGATTAACTCATAATGTATTTGAATTTGGGCATTTAATTGTTATAATTATTTTAAATGCTCAAATAATTCTGAAATTAAATGTGGGCCACTGGAATAATTCAGCAAGTGTCCATCAATAATTTCAGGATTTAATAAAATGGTTTAGTATTTTTACTAAATCAAAATAGAAAGGAAGAAATAGAAAACAGAAATAAAAGAGAAAGGAGAAAAATTCACCTAGCACTTACAAGCCGGCCCAGCACTGTGAGGCCCATCTGGCCCACAGTGCCAGTCGTCTTCTCCACCGCGCCAGGAGGACGCGGGCGCGTGCCCGACGCGCGCACGCCACCTCCTGCTTCCACCGCGACGCCTCAGGCCTTCTGATCGCGCCACGGAGACGCCCACGCCCCCTGGATCCTCCCCACCTCTCCGCGCTCACTTTCCCCTCCTCTGCCTCTCTCCCTTGCTCTCCCTCGAACGCACCCGAGAACACCGGCGAGCACCACCACGGCCACCATCCACCCCTCGCCTCGCCGACCCGTCCAGAAGAACCGCCATCGTCTCCTACATCGTCTACACCAATCCGTTCGACCGCGGGAGCCCTGCAGCGTCAACCCCGACCTCTTCTTCAACCTTCGGACGCCGGAGATCCCTCTCGCCACCCCGATCGCTCCGGCCCCTCCCCGAGCCCGCCGAGACCACCGCTGCAACCGTCGTGAGCTCCTACGCCGATCCTCTCTCTCCCATTGCTCGTTTGCTCCCTCTAACGCCATCACCCATCATGGCCGAGAGCTCGGCTCCGCCGGCCATGTCGCCGGCGTGGCCACGGCCACGTAAGCTCGAAACCGAGCACGTCACCGTGCTCAGCGCATCACCAGGAGGCTGTAGCACCCATCTGTTGCTCCTGTCGTGCGCTGCATCGCCGTAGCCATTCGATCCCGAACTCCGGCCATCGCTGCGAGCTTCGTTCCGACAAGCTCTGACCACCCCGCGTCCTTTCGTCACCTCCCCTGGATGCGGTTGAGCCCAGGCTTCGTCCTGGTGGTCTCCGCGCGTCTAGCCGCCGCGTGTAGCACAAGTCCGGCGAGTTGCCGGCGCGGTTTTTGTCGCCGCTGGCCGAACTCCGGCGACAGCCGACGTGGCATGGCTACTAGGGGTTAACCCCGCTAACTAACCACCCAACAGCCACTGACAGCGGGCCCTACCGCAGGGTCAAACCCAGTCAGCGCTGGATTTGACCGGGATTAACCAATGGGTCACTAACCAGTGGGCCCCACTGGTTAGGTTTGACCATGGTCAACCCGGTTAACCTGCTGATGTCACCCTTGCACAATGCTGACGGAATAAAGTATTTCAGGAATTAAAATAAATCAGAAAATGATTTGTGAATTTCAGAAAATACTCCAAACTTCTAAAATTCATATAAATTTAACCGTAACTCAGATTGAAATAATTTATATATGAAACATTATCAGAAAAATATGAAGAATCTGTTTATGCCATGTCCATGCATGTTTGAGCAACTCAACACCACTGTTTAAGTCAATTCAATTAAATGGCATTTGAAATGTCATATGTGGAGTTGGGTTTTGCAACTTTGATTCAAACCAGCTCCATCCAATCTGTCGCTAACTGCATTAGCCCAAATCACAGCAGATTGCCATGTCATGATCATGCATCATATTGTTGCATTGCATTGATTGTGTTCCTTCCTTGCTAGTCAGTGTTGTTCCTTCTCGGTAGCCGATGTTTCCGACGTTGTGATCATTGTCACTGATGAAGAGCAGTACTATCTTTAGAAGTGCCAGGCAAGCGACCCCCCCTTTGAGCATTCCGATACAATCCCACTCTCTCGCTCCTGCCCTCTTTTACTGCATTAGGACAACAACGATTCAATTGTTACATGTTGTGGTAGTTGAACCCATTCCTCTGCATGACCTGTCTTTGCCATTGTAATTAGTAAAACCCACTAGCATGGTTAGGAGTTATTTGAGCCATGATGTGCCAACTCATTCATGCTTGCTTGTTATGCCTGCTATGCCTAGAGTCGTGTCAGTTCTGATTCATCTGAGATGGATTGGAATGGTGGTGAACATGTCCTACTGTTGAGAGCTAAGTGTGTGAACACGATTTGGTAAAGGTAGCGATGAGAGGCCATGTAGGAGTACATGGTGGGTTGTCTCATTGGGACCGTCCTTAGGAACTAAGTTCTGTGTTTGCGATCCAAGAACAGCTACTACCATACATTGGGCCCAAAACCCATGGACCCTCTCGACTTATTAATCACCTTGATCTCTGTCCAGGAGTCGCAGCTAGTTTCTGGTGTTTGTAGGATATGTGTTGGTGGCCGTGCGTAGCGCTGACCCTAGGGGTGGGCTATGATGCGGTAGAGACACCGAGGCATGGTGTACCAAGTGACACCCGAATGGTGCTCTTGGGAACCCTGCACTCATCGTTTGGGGCTGTGATAGAAACTTCGGCCAGACTTCCCTTGCGGATACAACCTCAAATAGGCGATAAACCTAGACTAGAGTCTTGTGTGGTTAGTTAGGTCGTGGCTGACACCCTCGCCAGGCTTCTGCTTGAAGGTTGCCGAGATACATGACGTGTATATGGTGGTAATTGGTGATAGCGTGTGTGAAGAAGTACACCCCTGCAGGGTTAACTATCTGTTCGAATAGCCGCGTCCACGGATATGGAGTACTTGGAAGCTTATATGGTTCATAGACAAGTTGAAATAGATACTCTAAAATGCGCAAGATAAGTGTGAGTGCTATGGATGGCCTTCTCGTAGGGAGACGGGAGCGGATCCATAGTGGTGTATTGATATGGTGAATATGTGGACTCGTGTGCGCTCTCTCCCAAAGAAGTTACTGGTAGTCATAGTTCAGGATAGCCACTGAGTCAAAGCTGGCTTGCTGTAGTTAAACTCCACAACCCCCCTTGTTGATACTTATGCATATGTAGGTAGTTCTGATGTAAGTCTTGTTGAGTATCTTTGTACTCACCGTTGCTTAATCTATGTATTTGCAGAGGGGACTCCAGTCTCACTTTAGATTCCTGCGATGAGTTCGATGTTGGTTGATTAGCTTGGGAATCCCAGACAGAGGTCTGGTTCCTATGGAGGGTCTTGTAGATAGACAGGCTTCCTAGCCTTCTTTCTTTTAGCTGTCTGTACTCAGACAGGTTATGCTTCCGCTTGTTGCTTGTATGACTTGAATGTTGGGTCATGAGACCCATGTTTGTAATATCATGCTATGTAAGGCTCCTCGGAGCCCTTTCAAATAAATACTTTGAGTCATAGAGTTATGAAGTGATGCCATGTTGTATTTACACATATCGTGCATATTGTGTGTATGTTTGAAATGCACTGGTATGTGTGGGATCTGACAGCTAGTTGTTTATTCTTGGTAGCCTTCCTTATGGGGAAATGCCTCCTAGTGCTTCCATCCGGATCACATGGATTGACCGGCATGTGTCCTTCTTTGCTCCTGTGTCTGTCCCTATGGGGAAATGTCACGCGGTGTTTTACTGGAGTCCTTGTAGCTTGCTATGACTCGGTTACACTCGCTGCTGACCGACACGTGCATTGTTGGGTCATGTATGCCTATCCCTGTAAGTTTGTGCCACCTTGGTTTACGACTAGTCATGTCGGCCTGGGTTCTCTGTCACATGGATGCTAGCGACACAATCATATACCTGAGCCAAAAGGCACAAATGGTCCCGGCCCTGGTAAAGGCGGCAGCTGTGGGTTACCGTGCGTGAGGCCGCAAAGTGATATGATGTGTTACATGCTAGACCGGTGTGACTTAGGATCGGGGTCCTGACAGCTTTGGTACTAGAGCCTGACTGCCTATAGGATTACCAAGCCAAACTGGTCGAAGTCGTGTCTAGAAATGCTCTAGTTATATAAGGGAATTGATTGTGGAAGGGAACGTAAGGCTCTTTTACTCCTTATCCTTGTGTCCCTCTGATTCTGAGTCATCCTCTTCTTTTCTACGGGGTTTAAGTACTAGGCTTCTTATCTATCTATCAGGATGACGAGTTACCATGCTGGAGACTTATATGATAGGCGTCGCCTTCTCGGATCGGTGTCTCCATAAGAATTTAGTCTTATGTTGTCAGTTGTCTTGCAGGCTGTCCGAGTTGTCCCAGGTTTCTAAACAATCTGATGCATTTGCAAATCTTTCCTCCTTGTTCCCGATGTCCTTTTGGGTTAGATTAAGCACACTAATCAGTGTGTTGAGGTACTCCTTTGCCTCGACATATATGTTGAAGCTATTATTAGGACACTAGGGTATCTTAGAGAACCACCCAGTAATCTAGCAATGATTTCTGCTCCCAGTGTGTTCATTTTGGCCACCATTTTTGAAAGCATCTCGTGATGCCATTTAATTAGTAGGTATTCTATTTCTAGGTTCTTGAACTAATGGTTCATCCTGCTTATTTCTGTTGATAGATATTGTAGCTCCTTTAGGATGATTAGTAACCTTGTTTTAGTCTTCGAGGTCCGTGGTATATCATTCTTCCAAATACCATGAACCATCCTTGGCAGAAGTTCGTTTGAACCAAAAGATCACAACAAGAGTACTCTTGATGAGTTCTCCATTCTATAATTGTGACTCTGCCAATCCTATCCTTCTGCATGGGTTATCCGGAATAAATATGTTGAGCCTTGTTCGACATGCTAACCTATGCATCCACAACTCAGAAAATCATGTGCTTCTTTGAGTTGTCCCTCTTCAGTTGTATTCCGACCATCGTCTATCAATTGATAGTTAGGAGTAGTTGTGCATTCATGTCCATCGGTGCCTATTAATCTTACGGTCCGTTAAGCCATTCTATCTCAGAATGACAGGTGAAACAAACTCCAGTACCTCCTCCATTTCTAGGATTGGGTTGAAGCAGTTGTATTCCGCAGATCAAAATGCCAACCCAGCTTCTAGTCTGTTCTACCTTGGAGTGGTACCATCTTTATGTCAAGAATGTCATGGGAATTGCACATCATCTTATGGATTCTTGATTCAGTGATACTTCTCGCCACCATCATTTATTTCTCGGTCCCCATGTTGTTGTAATCGGAATGCCGACAAGCGAACTGTGATGCGTGAAATCAATACTACTAGCAACCCTGTTGCTCGGTAGTTAATGGACAATAATATCATTCTTAGTGTGTTTGGTTATTGAATCACCATTCTAAGATTGATTGTGCTATCTAGTCCATTTTCCCTGGTGCACCCTTCGATCAATGAGTTACGATTGTGTCAATCCCTCTCTCTTTTGATCATATCGTCTTGCCCTAAAAAGCAAGATTGTTCTCAAGATTAATAACATATTGGTGGTTCATGATTTTTAGAATATCTTCTCGGGAGTATCACCCGGTTGTCCCCTGACCGTTATGTTGAGTTCGTGATCAAGTTGGTTTCCCTCTAAACCACCCTTTCTCCAAGAATCTGTGTTGGATACCCCCAAACTAGTTGGTCGAGCTAAACAACAACTTGGAGAGTTGGAAGATAAAAGCTTTATCTGACTTAGTTCATTCCAAAGGGATATCTCTGGTGTTAGTGGTGTGTTGTAGTAAGGTGATATCTTCATCAGTTGACCCTTCTGATCAACTGTTGATCTATTATCTCATCCAATCTTGATTTGAGTATGGGCTATCATCAAATCAAATCAGAACCAATGATTTTCATAATGTTGTTTTACTCATGGTTGTCTCCTCGAGCATACACCATTATATCTTTTGGTCTGACCAATGCTATCACCTTGTTCGCATAGTTGTGGAATTCTATCTTCGTGGAAACCTTGATGAGTTGTTGCTGAGCCCATCGGCAACACCCTTATCCTCTCCATGATTCATGTTGAACATTAAGCTAGTGTTGGAAATTTTTGTAACCATTATCTTTGTGCCAGCCCATGAAGTATATGTCATGGTGAAATAAGTGACTTTCTCTAAGTTCATGTGCATTCGATGCAAGTTGCCGCCATGAATTCGAGAAAGTTGTTTTGCTTGATTTGGAATCGTCCCAAGTCAGTCATGCACGTGCGAAGTATTCTGTGGTTTGGAGATTTGCAACCTTCACTCTATATGTATCCCTAGCACACCAAGCCACTGATTGAATTGTTTAAGAAAAGGGAGTTTGTTGTGCTAATACTAGTTCATGCACAAGATTCCATTTTCCTCAATGATGGTTCCCAACCAGAACTCGGTTGCATGTTGTCGTAAGACTTATATGTGGTCACGTTTGTCTTGGACATTCTGTTCACATGTATCTTGCAAACCAGCTCATGTTTTGGAGCTTGCTTCTATAGTTCATTTCCTGGGAGTCTCGCAACATCATCTCATCGATTTGTGTTGCAAACCTTCTCTCGGACATGCTGAGTCCGAAGCATCTTGTCACCAATCAGATCTGAATCTCAGGCATATATGATGGTTGGAACGTCTCCCAAGAATTATACTATTGGTCTTTCTCAAACGGTAGAGTGATGTTGTGGCTAACACACTTCTCCGGAAGACCTATTGTTGTAGTATGTTGTTCAGCAAGATTAGCCACTCCCCATGAGGATTTCATATTGCTTATTTTAGAAGTTTATCCTTATGGATTCTTGTACTTCCGAAGTCTGACCTTTACTTGATGTTCTAGATGTTACGCTAGTACATCAAGGAGAACATTAGAAGCGGAGTGATAAATGTCTCTCGGTTAATCATCCAGATTTTGTTTCCTTGGCCTCGCTAAGGTGAAATCTAAGAAAGTGGTTGTCCTCCTTTGCATCTGCATCCTCCACCATTATTCATCTCGGTAGTATGAAGTGTTGCCAAGATCTTGGCATAGATGTTGGTAAAACCCTGATGAATATGGAAATGCTCAAGTTCTTGAAAGCATGCTCAGTCACTGGGTTATATCCTCGGTATCAATTGGAATATGCCTTCCATTTGCCAAGTTGTCCTATAACTCCAGTTTCCTTTCCAAACTGAGTATGCCATTCAGTCGGATTCTTTTATACGATCGTTTGCGAATTGCCTTAGCCTGGTATGAAGAGTTTCAATGATCCATGTATCAAAAGTAATTCTTTTTGCCACTCAAGGGAATGATTATACGAGTCATCTCTTCTAAGGTGCCCCGTTGTGGTATGAAGGGCAATTAACTCCTCGCTACCTTGACAACCGCTCACCATCTTCTTTAAGTGTGGAATTGTTGCCTACCAATTAAACCTTTGTCATCTACTTCCTTTCCTCATTCTTGACGTGTGTGTTGTGTCTCAACTCAAAGGGATGTTCTCCCGTCTCACTCCATGAGTTGATCTTGAGTTGCTCGATCATCGAGAAGTTCGATTCTTGTAGAGTTTCTTTCTCTTGTCATCATGTTGGGTGAAGTTCTCAAAGGCAAGCATGTCAAGATCATTATGGTGTAATGGATCAACATCTTCGAGAAGTGCAATCTGGATCGTGAAGATTGTGTTAGTTCTGTGTCCCCTCTTTCTCCTTACCTCACGTCTTGAATCTCAGGATGAGATTCTTGTTTAGTGGGGGTGAGCTGTCACAGCCCTAGCTTAGTCATTGCTTGTCATTGCATAATCATCCATGCATCATGATTAAATTCAAATGAATTTGAAATGGGGATCCAATAAACCCTAACACCCCTCTGAAATACTAGGATCAATTGAAAATATTTTTCGATGAACCCAAAATGCCCATCAGAAAAGTCCATGATTTTTGTTAAAGGTGAAAACCTCTGCCAAAAATCATGCACCCATTTTGGGACATTTTTGGATTTATGGATTAACTCATAATATATTTGAATTTGGGCATTTAATTGTTATAATTATTTTAAATGCTCAAATAATTCTGAAATTAAATGTGGGCCACTGGAATAATTCAGCAAGTGTCCATAAATAATTTCAGGATTTAATAAAATGGTTTAGTATTTTTACTAAATCAAAACAGACAGGAAGAAATTGAAAAACAGAAATAAAAGAGAACGGAGAAAAACTCACCTGGCACTTACCAGCCGGCCCAGCACTGTGCAGCCCATCTAGCCCACAGTGCCAGTCGTCTTCTCCACCGCGCTAGGAGGACGCGGGCGCGTGCCTGACGTGCGCACGCCACCTCCTGCTTCCACCGTGACGCCTCAGGTCTTCTGATCGCGCCACGGAGACGCCCACGCCCCCTAGATCCTCCCCACCTCTCCGTGCTCACTTTCCCCTCCTCTGCCTCTCTCCCTTGCTCTCCCTCGAACGCACCCGAGAACGCCGGCGAGCACCACTGCGGCCACCGTCCACCCCTCGCCTCGACGACGCGTCCAGAAGAACCGCCGTCGTCTCCTTCATCGTCTACACCAATCCGTTTGACCGCGGGAGCCCTGCAGCGTCAACCCCGACCTCTTCTTCAACCTTCGGATGCCGGAGATCCCCCTCACCACCCCGATCGGTCCGGCCCCTCCCCGAGCCCCCTAAGACCACCGCTGCAACCGTCGTGAGCTCCTGCGCCGATCCTCTCTCTCCCCTTGCTCGTTTGCTCCCTCTAACACCATCACCCATCACGGCCGAGAGCTCGGCTCCTCCGGCCATGTCGCCGCAGTGGCCATGGCCACCTAAGCTCGAAACCGAGCGCGTCACCGTGCTCAGCGCATCACCAGGAGGCCGTAGCACCCATCTGTTACTCCTGCCGTGCGCTGCATCGCCGTAGCCGTTCGATCCTGAACTCCGGGCGCCGCCGCGAGCTCCATTTCGGCGAGCTATGACCACCCCGCGTCCTTCCGTCGCCTCCCCTGGATGCGGCCGAGCCCGGGATTCATCCTGGTGGTCTCCGCGCGTCCAGCCGCCGTAGTTTTGGTCGCCGCCGGCCGAACTCCGGTGACAGTCGACGTGGCATGGCTATTAACGGTTAACCCCGCTAACTAACCACCCAACAGCCACTGACAGCAGGCCCTACCGCAGGGTCAAACCCAGTCAGCGTTGGATTTGACCGGGATTAACCAATGGGTCACTGACCAGTGGGCCCCACTGGTCAGGTTTGACCATGGTCAACCCGGTTGACCTGCTGACGTCACCCTTGCGCAATGCTGACGCAATAAAGTATTTCTGGAATTAAAATAAATCAAAAAATGATTTGTGAATTTCAGAAAATACTCCAAACTTCTAAAATTCATATAAATTCAACCGTAACTCAGATTGAAATAATTTATATATGAAAGATTATCAGAAAAATATGAAGAATCTGTTTATGACATGTCCATGCATGTTTGAGCAACTCAACACCACTGTTTAAGTCAATTCAATTAAATGGCATTTGAAATGTCATTTGTGGAGTTGGGTTTCGCAACTTTGATTCAAACCAGCTCCATCCAATCTGTCGCTAACTGCATTAGCCCAAATCACAGCATGTTGCCATGTCATGATCATGCATCATATTGTTGCATTGCATTGATTGTGTTCCTTCCTTGCTAGTCAGTGTTGTTCCTTCTCGGTAGCCGATGTTTCCGACGTTGTGATCGTTGTCACTGATGAAGAGCAGTACTATCTTCAGAAGTGCCAGGCAAGCGACCCCCCTTTGAGCATTCCGATACAATCCCACTCTCTCGCTCCTGCCCTCTTTTACTGCATTAGGACAACAATGATTCAACTATTACATGTTGCGGTAGTTGAACCCATTCCTCTACATGACCTGTCTTTGCCACAGTAATTAGTAAAACCCACTAGCATGAGTAGGAGTTGTTTGAGCCATGATGTGCCTACTCATTCATGCTTGCTTGTTATGCATGCTATGCCTAGAGTCATGTCAGGTCTGATTCATCTGAGATGGATTGGAATGGTGGTGAACATGTCCTACTGTTGAGAGCTAAGTGTGTGAACACGATTTGGTAAAGGTAGCGATGAGAGGCCATGTAGGAGTACATGGTGGGTTGTCTCATTGGGACCGTCCTTAGGAACTGAGTTCTGTGTTTGTAATCCAAGAACAACAACTACCATACATTGGGCCCGAAACCCATGGACCCTCTTGACTTATTAATCGCCTTGATCTCTGTCCAGGAGTCGCAACTAGTTTCTGGTGTTTGTAGGATATGTGTTGGCGGCCGTGCGTAGCGCTGACCCTAGTGGTGGGATATGATGCGGTAGAGACACCGAGGCACGGTGTACCAATTGACACCCGAATGGTGCTCTTGGGAACCCTACACTCATCGTTTGGGGCCGTGATAGAAACATCGGCCGGACTTCCCTTACGGATACAACCTCAAATAGGCGATAAACCTGGACTAGAGTCTTGTGTGGTTAGTCAGGTCGTGGCCGACACCCTCTCCAGGCTTCCGCTTGAAGGTTGCCGAGATACATGACGTGTATATGGTGGTAAGTGGTGAGAGCGTGTGTGAAGAAGTACACCCCTGCAGGTTTAACTATCTATTCGAATAGCCGCGTCCACAGATATGGACTACTTGGAAGCTTATATGGTCCATAGACAAGTTGAAATGGATACTCTAAAATGCGTAAGATAAGTGTGAGTGCTATGGATGGCCTTCTCGTAGGGAGATGGGAGCGGATCCATAGTAGTGTATTGATATGGTGAATATGTGGACTCGTGTGTGCTCTCTCCCAAAGAAGTTACTGGTAGTCGTAGTTCAGGATAGCCACTTAGTCAAAGCTGGCTTGCTGCAGTTAAACTCCACAACCCCCCTTGTTGATACTTATGCATATGTAGGTAGTTCTGATGTAAGTCTTGCTGAGTACCTTTGTACTCACTGTTGCTTAATCTATGTTTTTGCAGAGGAGACTCCAGTCTCACTTTAGATTCCTGCGATGAGTTCGACGTTGGTCGATTAGCTTGGGAATCCCAGATAGAGATCTGGTTTCTATGGAGGGTCTTATAGATAGACAGGCTTCCTAGCCTTCTTTCTTTTAGCTGTCTGTACTCAAATAGGTTATGCTTCCGCTTGTTGCTTGTATCACTTGAATGTTGGGTCATGAGACCCATGTTTCTAATATCATGCTATGTAAGGCTCCTCGGAGCCCTTTTAAATAAATACTTTGAGTCATAGAGTTATGATGTGATGCCATGTTGTATTTACACATATCGTGCATATTGTGTGTATGTTTGAAATGCACTGGTATGTGTGAGATCCGACACCTAGTTGTTTATTCTTGGTAGCCTTCCTTATGGGGAAATGCCTCCTAGTGCTTCCATCCGGATCACATGGATTGACCGGCATGTGTCCTTCTTTGGTCCTGTGTCTGTCCCTATGGGGAAATGTCACGCGGTGTTTTACTGGAGTCCTTGTAGCTTGCTACGACTCAGTTACACTCGCTGCTGACTGACATGTGCATTGCTGGGTCATGTATGCCTGTCCCTGTAAGTTTGTGCCACCTTGGTTTACGACTAGTCATGTCGGCCCAGGTTCTCTGTCACATGAATGCTAGCGACATAATCATATACGTGAGCCAAAAGGCGCAAAGGGTCCCGACGCAGGTAAAGGCGGCAGCCGTGGGTTACCGTGTGTGAGGCCGCAAAGTGATATGATGTGTTACATGCTAGACCGGTGTGACTTAGGATCGGGGTCCTGACATGTGCCTTGTTCGATAGAGGTCCACCAGGGATGAGGTCGATGCGGTGTTCGATTCCATGAAGTGGAGGAAGTCCGGGAGGCAGCTCATCGGGAAACACATCCCGGAATTCCTGCAATAGATGAGATAACACCAAAGGTAGATGTTGTGAAGTATTAGTCCGTTCCGCTTCGCCTTTGCACACAAGTACAAAATGAAGAACGCTCGATGGGCTCTCACTCACATCCCTCAAATCTCTTTTGGTGGCGAGTAGGACTAAGTTTTTCTTGTCGCTCATTGTGGAGTCACTCAATTTTGGCTTGTGGCGCTCACTTTCTTTGTGGTGGTTCACTCTCTCACTAGTCTCTCCACGATGGCCCGATGCTTGGTTGTCGGCGATGACTTGACTTGGAGATATTGGTCGAAGAATGAACTCCTTGCCCTTCATCTTGAAGCTATAGTGGTTGGTCCTTCCATTGTGGATGACGCCGCGGTTGAATTGCCAAGGTCTCCCAAGAAGTAGATGGCACACGGACATAGGAACCACATCGCACTCCAAGGTGTCTTCGTAGGCTCCGATCTTGAAGGATACTTGGACGGTGTGCTCCACTTGAATGGTGACGGAGTCGCTAAGCCATTGGACCTTGTAGGGGCGAGTGTGCTTCTTCTTGACCAATTGTAGCTTGGAGCATAATTCTTCACTTGCCAAATTGTGGCAACTTCCGTCGTCGATGATGACCTTGACGGAACGTCCTTGGATACCCGCTTTGGTATGGAAGATGTGGCAACGTTGGTCCTCATCTTGATGTTGTTGAAGTGTCAAGACCTTGGAGACAACAAGAGCGAGGCTCGCATTATCGCAACAGATTTGTGCATCTTCATCTTCATTCACTTGTCGGTGCATTGCCACGTGCCCGAGGGCTTCCAATTCATCTTCGCTCATGGAGTCGTAGGTGCCGTCGTCGTTGAGGATCATTATGCGTCATGTTGGGCACTCGAATTTGTGGCCTCGGCCCTTGCAAGTGAAGCACTTGATGTCACTTGTCATGTTGGCATCAAAAGGAGGTGTCGATGACGAAGGCTTTTGCTTGGAGTTGCTTGTAGTAGTAGGAAGACAACTCGAAGATGTCGAAGGTTGCTTGGAACTTGGTGTAGCTCGAGTCGTGGAAGGAGTTTTCATAGTCGTTGAAGCTTGAGTGTATGAACCGTAGGTCTTGGAAGAGTACTTGGAGTACTTGTAATCCTCTTGCACTTGTCGCTCTGCCTTGGTTGCTTGGTGCACTAGATCGAGGAGGTTGGAGTACGGTTGGAAATCTGCAATTTTCTTGATGGGATGGTTGAGGCCATTCAAGAAACGCGCCATAGTTTGTTCATCATCTTCATTGACATTGGCTCATATCATGGCAACTTCCATTTCTTGATAGTATTCTTCAACCGACTTGCTGCCATGCTTGAGGAGTTGGAGTTTCTTGAAGAGATCGCGGTTGTAATGTGTAGGCACAAAACAAGCTCTCATGACATCCTTCATTTGATACCAAGTCGCGATGGGTGGCTCGCCCTTCTCTTGATGCCTTGCGATCACTTGCTCCCACCAAATGAGAACATAGTCTTGGAACTCTAGAGATGCCATGGCGATCTTCTTTTCCTCGTCATAATTGTGAAGACGGAATATCTTTGGGATCATTGCCTCCGTTGAACTTGGGCATGGTGAACTTGAGCTTGCCGAAACGTTGTTCCTCATCATGTCGTCGATGGTGATGTCGATCTTGTCATGGTGGTGGATCGTCATCCTCATGCTCCTCTCGATTTTCTTGGCATGGGGGTCTTGGAGGTGGAATCCGAGCTCGATTCCTCCTTTCTTGGCGCTCCTCAAGGTGCGCATCGTCGTCTCATCGTTCATGTCAGATCGCTTCTTCTTGTTCACACACGCGACGATTGCGTTCGTTCACGGCATGTGTTGCGTCTCAGAGAGCACGTTGCGCTTCAAGTGCTTGTTCTTCTAGGCATTGTTGTTCTTGCTGGAGTGCGTCGCTGTCTTGGTCATCTTGTCTTGGACGTGTTGGCGATTGGCCTTGGCGTGCTTGTCGTTCTCGTGCTCGAAGGCGGTCTTGTAACCCATTGCCATGAAATGGATTTTGTGGAGCTTGATGATCGTCATGATTGTTGCGCTGATGAGATCGTGCTTGAGATGGACTTGAGCGTGAAGAAGAATCCAAAGAGTGTCGACTTGAATGACGCCGTCTTGAAGATGAAGTCATGGAAGAGGCGCGGTTGACGATCATGTCATGCAATTCCTCCATTTGAGATGATAGCATGGCGTCAAAGTAGTCCCTTGTTCATGATTTGGAGTGGCGCAAGTCAGTGGCGAGTTGCTTGATGCGATCTCCCAAAGCTTCACTTTCTTGATGTAGCACTCGTTGGACGCCGAAGAGATGACCCTTGGTGACGTAGTCGTGCATCTCATCTTGCTCTTCAAAGAGTGGGTTTGCCGA
The DNA here is from genome assembly GCA_039707655.1 of Elymus sibiricus. Lineage (NCBI taxonomy): Eukaryota > Viridiplantae > Streptophyta > Magnoliopsida > Poales > Poaceae > Elymus > Elymus sibiricus. Next base: position 206,833,574 of record CM077668.1, read on the forward strand.
GGTACTTGGCCTATCCATCATAGTCAAGTGGTGGTGAGTAGGAAATGAGAGAACAATACCAAAGTTACCTTTTCCGAAGATTGAGGAGGTATCAACTATCACTCAATGTAATGCAATAATAGTAGAATTGGTACCGCGTTTGTTTCTCACACCAACAAAGTAAGGCTTTATGGAGTAGCTTGGTTAGGATGAGTGGCACAAAATTCAAGCAAGTGTTAGTCAAGATATCGAAAATGTTGAAAAGATTCACAAATTGCAAGTAAGACAAGTAGATCAACACCCTAGTATAACACTTGGAAACACACACGAAGATAAATGGGATCCACGCAACCAAGGAATGAGCTCAAAAAGTGAAACCACGGAAAATGCTCTTGTTGCACGGATGCTAGAGAGACACTAGCTCGATTGCCCAAATGGGCTAGATACGCTTGTCTTCAATCCCAAGTATGATATGTATGTATGGTTCAAGATGATGTACTATGCAAAAAGCTCAATGCTATTGATTACAAGCTCTTTGTTTCTTCTCTTTTGCTTAAAAGCTTTTCTTTCTTTTTTCTTTTTTTACCTATGCCAAAATGCTTGATGCGAGAGCCGATATTTAAGACAAGTAAGTAAGATATGCACGGAAGAGACTTATGGCACAATGATGATAGCAAGATAAATGCACGCTAAATGTAGCTATGCGGCGTAATCGTATCACTAAGGTGCACAAAGAGCATGGCCCTGCAATTCTCAACTTGCTAGTCTCGATGGGTAAGTGATGCAAAATGGCTCAAGGCTATCAATGCAATGGCAAGGGGTAAGTACAAGATGTCATCGAGGTTACCGTCCTTGCTTACGGTTGGTATGAAATGAAGTGGTCGATGTCGAAGTCGAGGTCGGGGCAATGATGAATGGCAGTGATGGTGGTGTAGAATCGTCCCTAATTTGCCGAAACACCTTAGGAAACGGGAACTGCAACTCAAAATCTCAATCAAACCTGTGTGTTAGTGCGGAAGTCGAAAGGTGGTACAATGAGAGGAAAAACTGGACCAAAACACGAGGTGGGAACCTCGCTGATGAGGTCGTGCGCATGGGGTAAGTTGTGCCCGTGTGCACGAGGCTCCATGGGCACAGGGTATCGGGGCCCGTGCGCACGGGGTGTTCTGCCTGCGCAAGAACAGCCCCAAATCCGTGGCTAAAATCAAAAATTCGGAAGAATTTGTCGATGGGGAAGGTAGGGGTGGTGGGTAGGGGTAGATCTAGTTGTCAAATACGAAATTTATGGACCAAATCAACAAAATCTCACAAGATCCAACAAATGCAAAAAAACTTGGTAGGGCTATTTTTGTGGGAATTTTCGAAATTGGTACAAAACAAAGCAAAATCAGGCTAGAAAGTGGGGGTAGGGACTCCAAGTTGTGAATCAACCTTGCTCATGATACCAAGATGTTGTAGGGTAGAACCCTAAGTGAAGATATTTTCACACTTGGAGGGGGAAAGGGATGAACTCACAAGAACACAAGAGGCAAATCACTCAAACAAACCCAAATCACACATCCACTAGAGTAGCATACATGAGATCCATATGAATACATTAACAATCAATGGAAAGTAGCACAAAGGTAAGGTTCTTCCCACTCCAAAGGAGGTGAGGTCTTGATGATAGTCTTCTCCAAGAGGAGGTCTTGATATCCCTTGGGATCTTCTCCTAGGAGGTCTTGATCTCCAAGAGGAGTGGTAGATGAGCAAGCCCTCTAAAATATCTCAATACACTTTGCTAACCCTAACAAATGGTCTATCCACGGAATATATAGGAGTAGGGAGGTAAGGGACGAAGTGAGGGGCAAAACAGGAACAAAACAGCCACCTCGCTGGTAGGTCAGTGCGCACGGGGTAAGTGAGGTCCGTGCGCACGGGGGTCCTATGGGCATAGTACACGCCCGTGCGCACGGGGTGCTACAGCGGCGAGGCCCATGTGCACTGGGGCCGTGCTCATGGGGTGTGCGCAATTGCTTCCAGTAGCTCTCTGGGAGGCGTGTGGGCATGGGGCCCGTGCGCACAAGGTCGCCTGGGAGGTGATGTGTTCCTTTGGATCTTCTCCTCTATCTTCCTCGTGGCCTTGGTGTGGTTCCCCTTGGACTTGGATATGGTCCCTAGCCTCTTAGTGGTAGCTTCCATCAATCCTAATGACACACAAAGTTCCTTTGTGAGGTAGCATCCATGTTCCATCCATATCCATATGAAAGTCGTATAAGAGTGAATTCACCTCGTTCTCGATGGCACATGCACAGGCTCTTGTCATAGGTCCACTTGTTGCTTGATGAGTTGTTGTGGTATCCATGGGGATGATCGAAGGATGCTCCGCATCACATCACCTCTTCCTCAGCTTCGTCAGGGGGCGGCTACCGCTGCCGCCCTCGCGAGGCTCACTCGAGCCCCCTCGGGAGGGCTCGGCACGAGACCTATCGCGGTCCACTCCCACTGGGACGGTGCGGGTCTCTTGCGCATGAGGCTCGGTGGCCTTCTCGCCGGTGTCTTCTCTGCCTCCCGTGCTCGTAGGCCAGAAGGGCACGACCACGAACCGGTCATTGTCTTCATCATCGTCATCGCTGAGGTCGGCTAGCAGCTGGCGGCGGCTGATGACCCACAAGTATAGGGGATCAATCTTAGTCCTTTCGATAAGTAAGAGTGTCAAACCCTACGAGGAGCAGAAGGAAATAACAAGCGGTTTTCAGCAAGGTATTTTCTGCAAGCACTGAAATCATCGGTAACGAGTAGTTTGATTGCAAGATAATTTGTAACAAGTGACAAGTAGCAATAGTAACAAAGAGTGCAGCAAGGTGGCCCAATCCTTTTTATAGCAAAGGACAAGCCGGAATGATCTCTTATAATAAGTAAAGCGTTCTCGAGGACACATGGGAATTTCATCTAGTCACTTTCATCATGTTGGTTTGATTCGCGTTCGCTACTTTGATAATTTGATATGTGGGTGGACCGGTGCTTGGGTGCTGTTCTTACTTAAACAAGCCTCCCACTTATGATTACCCCCTCTCGCAAGCATCCGCAACTACGAAAGAAGAATTAAGATAACTCTAACCATAGCATTAAACATATGGATCCAAATCAGCCCCTTGCGGAATAGCGCATAAACTAGGGTTTAAGCTTCTGTCACTCTAGCAACCCATCATCTAATTACTACTCCACAATGCATTCCCTTAGGCCCAAAGATGGTGAAGTGTCATGTAGTCAACGTTCACATGACACCACTAAGAGAATCAACAACATACATATCATCAAAATATCGAACGAATACCAAATTCACATGATTACTTATGACAAGACTTCTCCCATGTCCTCAAGAACAAAAGTAACTACTCACAAATCATCTTCATGTCCAAGATCAGAGGGGTATTAAATGGCATAATAGATCTGAACATATAATCTTCCACCAAATAAACCAACTAGCATCAACTACAAGATGTAATCAACACTACTAGCAACCCACAGGTACCAATCTGAGGTTTTGAGACAAAGATTGAATACAAGAGATGAACTAGGGTTTGAGATGAGATGGTGTTGATGAAGATATTGATGAATATTGGTCCTCCCATGATGAGAGGGTCATTGGTGATGTCGATGGCTCCGATTTCCCCCTCCCAGAGGGAAGTATCCCCGGCAGAATCGCTCCGCCGGAGAGCAAAAGTGCTCCTGCCCAAGTTCCGCCTCGAGACGGCGGTGCACCATCCCAAAAGTCTTCTCCCTATTTTTTCTAGGGAAAATGGGCTTATATACCAGAAAATGGGGGCCAGAGGCTAGCCAGGGGCCCCACGAGCCACCAGGGCGCGCCTGGGGGGGTGGCGCGCCCTGGTGCCTCGTGGGCACCTAGGTGGCCCCCTCTGGTACTTCTTGGTTCCGATATTTTTTATTTATTCCAAAATAAATCTCCGTGAAATTTCAGCTCATTTGGAAATGTGCAGAATAGGTATCTCTGACATAGCTTTTTCAGGTCCAGAATTCCAGCTACCGGCAATCTCCCTCCTTGTGTAAATCTTGCATATTAAGAGAGAAAAGGCATTTAGAATTGCTCCACAAAGTGTTATATTGATTAAAAACACTATAAATAACAGTAGGAAAACATGATGCAAAATGGACGTATCAACTCCCCCAAGCTTAGACCTCTCTTGTCCTCTAGCGAAAGCCGATATCGATAATCATGTCCACATGTTTAGAGAGAGAGGTGTCGATAAAAACAAAATACAGACATACTAGCATCATGCTCATTATTATAACAGCAATATTTATTATCATAGAACTTCTCATGAGCAAGTAACAATTCATCACAACAACGAAGTATAAGACATAAACTTTCTTGAAAATTAACAAACTATGTTCTCAGTCAATAATGCAATTGCAATTCATAATATTTTCAGGAAGGGTCTCATGTAGGAGCTTTTTAGCAAGTCGACATACTCAACCATCATATAGTCTTCCATGATTGCTAACACTCACAACATATATATGGAGCGAAAAGTTTCAGCCAGACACATAGAAAGACAGGGGCTTATAATTTCGCCTCCCAACTTATTCACCTCAAGGGTGATGTCAACAATAATAACTCATGATCACTCATATCCAACTGGACATATATGCCTAGATCTTTCCCCTCCACATGATGCTTGCAAAAGAGAAAAATAAAAAGGAATAGGGGAGAACACTATTGACTCTTGCATAAAAAGTAAATACATAAAAGTAAAAGATAGGCCCTTCGCAGAGGGAAGCAGAGGTTGTCATGCGCTTTTTGTTGTTGGATGCACAAGCTCTTAATGCAAAGGAATGTCAGTTTATATTGCCCCTTGTGATAGCAACCTTTATTATGCAGTCCGTCGCTTTTATTTCTTTACCATCACAAGTTCGTACAAAGCTTATTTTCTCTTACAATAAAAGTTCAGACATATTTAGAGGCAATTTTTATTGCTTTTTGCACCGATGACAACTTACTTGAAGGATCTTATTCAATCCATAGGTAGATATAGTGGACTCTCATGACATGAAACTGGGTTTAAGGGTTTTGGATGCACAAGTAGTATCTCTACTTGGTGCAGATTCTTGGCTAGCAAAGATATTGGGCAAGCACCACATGTTGGAGGATCTATAACAATATAACTTCTATGTGAATATAAGCAAACATAACTCATTACATTGTCTTCCTTGTCCAACGTCAACAATTTGACATAAAATACTTAATGGGGGCTCACAATCATAGAAGATGTCCAAGATAGTATATTTGCATATGAATCTTCTCTTCCCTTATTAATTCTTTCATGAATTGCATCATTGACTAATGCTATGTTTGTTAACTACCAATAAATTTTACCACTTATACTTTTCTTTATGTTATGTCATTACTTTCCATAAGATTAGCATATGATCCTTTTCATTATTTTCATTGCTAGGATTGAAACATGAAAGTAAAGAAGCAAAAACTGAAACTACTCTTTATTATATAACTCTCAACTCGATTACATAGATAGATCACGAAACTAGCACTCGAAAATAGATCATACTAAACTTTTATTCAACTAAATCCCGAAATCACTAAGGATCGAAATAAAAATAGGTAAAGATAGCAAAAGTGATGGTGATACGATACCGGGGCACCTCCCCCAAGCTTGGCACAAGCCAAGGGGAGTGCCCATACCCATGTACTCAAGTTTCCTTCTTCGGTGATGGTGGTGGTGATGAAGTGATGGGCTTGTCCTATGGCTTCCATGGCATAGGTTCCCCATCATAAAAATATGAACGAGTCTCCGGAGTCCTGAGACTTGCAGCTAAACTCATACCTTTGAATCTTGCCTCATACTCATAATTTTGGTTTTGAAGATCATAGATTTGGCCTTGGAGATAGTCGATTCGTTCATTGAGCTTGAAGATGATGTCCCCCATCGATTGGTCGTCCACCTTGCGATCACGGGTGAACTCCGTGATCATGGAGTGGTTGGCGCTGAATCCACGTTCCACCATCCCTTGGCACTTGAAGATCTCCTGCTCCACCGCTTCGAGCCTGGACTCCACGCTCCCGGTCTTCTTGGGTCCTTGCACATCCCGGATGTGAAGCACCCCCTCACGCATCTCAATGGCTTGAGGGGGTTCCATCACCTCCGGTAGGTAGGGGTTGATGACCTTCTCGTAGAACTTGTCCTTGGAGGAGCTTGGTGGAGTCATAGCGATCTAGATCTGTCAGAAAAATAGCACGAAACAAGAACAGAGGAGATTTCTGCGATACGGTGGTCAAAACATCCGGGAATATATATAAAGAATTTTTATCTTGCAAAACAAGTAATCCAGAAGAAAGACGGAGTCGAGAAGGCTCACGAGGGGCCCACGAGCCACCAGGGCGCGCCTGGGTGGGGGGGTAGCGCGCCCTGGTGCCTCGTGGGCACCAGGTGGGTCCCCTCAGCTGTTTCTTATTTTTTTATTTTTTATAATATTCCAAAACTGACAGAAAGTATTTTTATGGAATTTTTGGAGTCGGTTTACTTACCGTATCACGTATCTCTTCCTTTTCAGGGTTCTGGAGCGTTCTGGAAGGTCTCTCTTATGTATTCTTCCGGTGTAATTGTTTCAATGATATTAGTTTCAACATTAATGGGGGTACCTGAAATATAGTGCTTAATTCTTTACCCGTTCACCACTCTCGGATTAGTGCCTTCGGAGTTGTTTATTTTGATGGCTCCGGAGCGGTAAACTTCTTCGATAATATACGGTCCTTCCCATTTAGAGAGGAGTTTTCCTGCAAAGAATCTCAAACGAGAATTGTACAATAGAACTTGCTCACCCACTTGGAATTCCCGTTTTTGAATTCTTCTATCATGCCATCTTTTAACTTTTTCTTTAAACAATTTGGCATTTTCATAAGCTTGGGTTCTCCATTCATCTAGTGAGCTAATATCAAATAACCTCTTTTCACCGGCAAGTTTAAAATCATAGTTGAGTTCTTTAATTGCCCAATATGCTTTATGTTCTAACTCAAGAGGTAAATGATATGCTTTTCCATAAACCATTTTATATGGAGACATACCCATAGGATTTTTATAAGCAGTTCTGTAAGCCCATAATGCATCGTCAAGTTTCTTAGACCAATTCTTTATAGATCTATTGACGGTTTTTTGCAAAATTAATTTTATTTCTCTATTACTCAATTCAACTTGACCACTAGTTTGAGGGTGATAGGGAGATGCAATTCTATGGTTGACATCATATTTAGCATGCAATTTACGGAATGCACCATGAATAAAATGTGAACCACCATCGGTCATTAAATATCTAAGGACTCCAAACCTCGGGAAAATAACTTCTTTAAGCATTTTAATAGAAGTGTTATGATCAGCACTACTAGTTGGAATAGCTTCTACCCACTTAGTAACGTAATCAACAGCAACTAAAATATGAGTATACCCATTGGATTTAGGAAAGGGTCCCATATAATCAAATCCCCAAACATCAAATGGTTCAATAGTGAGTGAATAATTCATAGGCATTTCCTGACATCTACCAACATTACCAATTCTTTGACATTCATCACAAGATAAGACAAACTTATGAGCATCCTTGAAAAGAGTGGGCCAATAGAAACCAGATTGTAATACCTTATGTGCAGTTCTGTCTCCCGCATGGTGTCCTCCGTAAGCCTCAGAATGACACTTCCGTAGGATTTGTTCTTGTTCATGCTCAGGTATACAACGTCTAATAATACCATCTACTCCTTCTTTGTAAAGATGTGGGTCATCCCAAAAGTAATGTCTTAAATCATAGAAGAACTTTTTCTTTTGTTGGTATGTGAAACTAGGTGGTATGTATTTAGCAACAATGTAATTAGCATAGTCTGCATACCAAGGAGTATTACGAGAAGCATTTATGACAGCTAATTGTTCATCAGGAAAATCATCATTAATAGGAAGTGGGTTATCAAGAACATTTTCCATTCTAGACAAATTATCTGCTACGGGATTCTCAGCTCCCTTTCTATCAATAATATGCAAGTCAAATTCTTGTAGCAATAAAACCCACCTAATGAGTCTAGGTTTAGCATCTTTCTTTTCCATAAGATATTTAATAGCAGCATGATCGGTGTGAACAGTTACTTTAGAATCAACTAGATACGATCTAAATTTATCACATGCAAACACAACTGCTAGAAATTCTTTCTCAGTAGTAGCATAATTTCTTTGGGCACTGTCTAGAGTTTTAGTAGCATAATGGATAACATTTAATTTCTTATCAACTCTCTATCCTAGAACAGCACCAACAGCATAATCACTAGCATCACACATAATTTCAAAAAGCAAGTTCCAATCAGGTGGTTGAATAATAGGTGCAGTGGTTAAGGCTTTCTTAAGTGTTTCAAAGGCTTCTACACAATCATCATCAAAAACAAATGGGACATCTTTTTGCAAAAGATTGGTAAGAGGCCTAGAAATTTTAGAGAAGTCTTTAATAAATCTCCTATAGAAACCAGCATGACCAAGGAAGCTTCTTATACCTTTAATATCTTCAGGACATGGCATTTTCTCAATAGCATCAACCGTAGCTTTATCAACTTCAATACCTCTTTCAGAAATTTTATGCCCCAAGACAATACCTTCATTCACCATAAAGTGGCACTTCTCCCAATTCAAGACAAGATTAGTTTCTTCACATCTCTGCAAAACTCGATCAAGGTTGCTTAAGCAATCATCAAAAGAAGTTCCGTAAATGGTAAAATCATCCATGAAAACCTCAACAATCTTTTCACAAAAGTCAGAGAATATAGCAGTCATACATCTTTGAAAGGTAGCAGGTGCATTGCATAAACCAAAAGGCATACGTCTATAAGCATAAGTTCCAAAAGGACAAGTAAAGGTGGTTTTCTCTTGATCGGGTTGTGATACAGGTATTTGAGGGAAACCAGAATGACCGTCTAGGAAACAAAAATGTGTATGCTTAGACAATCTTTCTAACATTTGATCAATAAAAGGTAAGGGGTAATGATCTTTTCTAGCAGCTTTGTTTAATTTTCTAAAATCAATTACCATCCTATAACCGGTTACAATTCTTTGTGGAATGAGTTCATTTTTATCATTAGGAACAACGGTGATACCTCCTTTCTTAGGGACACAATGAACGAGACTTACCCATCTACTATCAGCTATGGGATAGATTATACCTGCCTCCAGAAGTTTTAATATTTTAGTTCTTACCACCTCTTTCATCTTAGGATTTAATCGTCGTTGGTGGTCGACAACTGGTTTAGCATCAGGCTCCATATTAATTTTGTGCTGACATAGAGTGGGACTAATGCCCTTAAGATCATCAAGAGTATATCCAATAGCAGCTCGGTGCTTCCTCAGAGTTTTGAGTAATCTCTTTTCTTCATGCTCTGAAAGGTTAGCACTAATAATAACAAGATATATCTTCTTTTCATCAAGATAAGCATATTTCAATGTATCAGGCAATTGCTTCAATTCAAATACAGGATCACCTTTAGGTGGAGGAGGGCCTCTAAGAGTTTCAACAGGCAAATTGTGTTTAAGAATAGGTGGTTGATCAAAGAACATCTTATCTATTTCGTTTCTCTCATTCATATGCATATCATTTTCATGGTCTAGCAAATATTGTTCTAACGGATCAGTAGGAGGTACGGCAATAGACGCAAGACCAATAATTTCATCTTTACTAGGCAATTCTTTATCATGAGGTTGTCTACGAAACTTGGAGAAATTAAACTCATGAGACATACCACCAAAATTAACACTAACAATTTCTTTAGCGCAATCAATCTTGGTATTAACAGTGTTCAAGAAGGGTCTACCAAATATAATGGGACAAAAATCATCTTGTGGAGAACCGAGGACTAAAAAATCAGTAGGGTATTTTATTTTTCCACACAAGACTTCAACATCTCTAACGATCCCAAGTGGTGTAATGGTATCTCTGTTTGCAAGCTTAATAGTAATATCAATGTCCTCTATTTCAACAGGTGCAATATCATTCATAATTTCTTGGTATAAGGTAAACGGAATAGCACTCACACTAGCACCCAAATCACATAAGCCATGATAACAATGATCTCCTATTTTAACAGAGACAATAGGCATGCCTACTATAGGTCTGTTTTTATCTTTAGGATCTGGTTTAGCAATTCTAGTTGCTTCATCGTAGAAGTAAATAACATGCCCATCTATATTATCGACCAAAAGATCTTTAACCATAGGAATATTAGGTTCAACTTTAATTTGTTCAGAGGGTTTAGGTGCTCCAATATTACTTTTGTTAACCACAGTTGAAACTTTAGCATGTTCCTTAATCCTAACAGGAAAAGGTGGTTTCTCAATATAAACAGTAGGCACAACTGGATCAACATGGTGAACAATTGTTTCTTCTTTAACACTAACGGGTTCCTCAATCTTTTCTTTAACAGGGGGATGATATTTAAACCACTTCTCCTTAGGGAGATCAACATGAGTTGCAAATGATTCACAAAAGGAAGCTACTATCTCAGAGTCAAGTCCATATTTAGTGCTAAACTTATGAAAAGCATCGGTATCCATAAAAGATTTAACACAATCGAACTCAAGTATTATACCTGACTCATTACCTTTGTCGAGTTCCCAATCTTTAGAGTTGCCTTTAATTCTTTCCAGAAGATCCCATCTGAATTCAATAGTTTTGTTCATAAAGGATCCAGTCGAAGAAGAATCGAGCATGGTTAGATTATCATGAGAAAGATGAGCTTTAAAATTCTGTAAAATAATTTCTCTTGAGAGCTCATGGTTGGGGCATGTGTACATCATGTACTTAAGCCTCCCCCAAGCTTGAGCGATGCTTTCTCCTTCACGAGGCCAAAAATTATATTTATAATTCCGATCACGATGAACCAAATGCATAGGATAAAATTTCTGCTGGAATTCCAATTTCAATCAGTTCCAGTCCCATGTATCAGTATCATCACATAGCCTATACCATGTCAATGCCTTTCCCTCCAAAGATAATGGGAATACTTTCTTCTTAACTCCATCTCCGGATAAACCTACAAGCTTAAACAATCCACAAATTTCATCCACATAGATCAAGTGCATATCAGGATGTACCGTTCCATCTCCCGCATAAGGATTAGCTAGCAGTTTCTCTATCATACCCAAAGGAATCTCATAATAAATATTTTTAGTAGGTGCAATAGGTTGAGGAGCAACTATTTGTGCTTCCGGTCGAGGTAAAGATACCCCAAACAAACCCCTCAAAGGATTACTTTCCATGGTGACAAGTGACAGTAAATTTCAGCACGTAATATAAATGTTTCCTTACCAAATTCCACTCACCAAAGGCGCTTCACTCACCAGCAACGGCGCGAGAAAAGAGTCTTGATGACCCACAAGTATAGGGGATCAATCACAGTCCTTTCGATAAGTAAGAGTGTCGAACCCAATGAGGAGCACAAGGAAATGACAAGCGGTTTTCAGCAAGGTATTTTCTGCAAGCACTGAAATTATCGGTAACGAGTAGTTTGATAGCAAGATAATTTGTAACAAGTGACAAGTAGCAATAGTAACAAAGAGTGCAGCAAGGTGGCCCAATCCTTTTTATAGCAAAGGACAAGCCGGAATGATCTCTTATAATAAGTAAAGTGTTCTCGAGGACACATGGGAATTTCATCTAGTCACTTTCATCATGTTGGTTTGATTCGCGTTCGCTACTTTGATAATTTGATATGTGGGTGGACTGGTGCTTGGGTGCTGTTCTTACTTGAACAAGCCTCCCACTTATGATTACCCCCTCTCGCAAGCATCCGCAACTACGAAAGAAGAATTAAGATAACTCTAACCATAGCATTAAACATATGGATCCAAATCAGCCCCTTGCGGAATAGCGCATAAACTAGGGTTTAAGCTTCTGTCACTCTAGCAACCCATCATCTAATTACTACTCCACAATGCATTCCCCTAGGCCCAAAGATGGTGAAGTGTCATGTAGTCGACGTTCACATGATACCACTAAGAGAATCAACAACATACATATCATCAAAATATCGAACGAATACCAAATTCACATGATTACTTATGACAAGACTTCTCCCATGTCCTGAAGAACAAAAGTAACTACTCACAAATCATCTTCATGTCCAAGATCAGAGTGGTATTAAATAGCATAATAGATCAGAATATATAATCTTCCACCAAATAAACCAACTAGCATCAACTACAAGATGTAATGAACACTACTAGCAACCCACAGGTACCAATCTGAGGTTTTGAGACAAAGATTGAATACAAGAGATGAACTAGGGTTTGAGATGAGATGGTGCTGTTGAAGATGTTGATGAAGATTGGTCCTCTCACGATGAGAGGGTCGTTGGTGATGTCGATGGCTCCGATTTCCCCCTCCCGGAGGGAAGTATCCCCGGCAGAATCGCTCCGCCGGAGAGCAAAAGTGCTCCTGCCCAAGTTCAGCCTCGAGACAGCGGCGCACCATCCCAAAAGTCTTCTCCCTATTTTTCTAGGGCAAATGGGCTTATATACCAGAAAATGGGGGCCAGAGGCTGGCCAGGGGCCCCACGAGCCGTGCCTCGTGGGCACCTGGGTGGCCCCCTCTGGTACTTCTTGCTTCCAGTATTTTTTATTTATTCCAAAATAAATCTCCGTGAAATTTTGGCTCATTTGGAAATGTGCAGAATAGGTATCTCTGACATAGCTTTTTCAGGTCCAGAATTCCAGCTGTCGGCAATCTCCCTCCTTGTGTAAATCTTGCATATTAAGAGAGAAAAGGCATTTAGAATTGCTCCACAAAGTGTTATATTGATTAAAAACACTATAAATAACAGTAGGAAAACATGATGCAAAATGGACGTATCAGCGGCTCGGTGGGCCGCTCCTCCACAACTCTCCTCGTCAGCGCCTGCCGAGGCCCCTGCGTCCTCACGGCCGCCTGAGCCGGGCACCACCAAGAGGGGGTTCTCGCGAGGCCCCTGGTGGCCCTCGGGAACCAGCCCCCACTCATCGAACTGCGGCATCTCCGTGACCATTGTGTCCCTATCGTTGTAGCGGTACAGAGGGTATGCGCCTTCAGGCAAGCGCCCCACATCGTCGGTGAACAAGATCTTCATGACCTCGCTCATCACCGGCCCGGTAAGGTTGTCGACACTTAGCCTCATCAGGTCCTCGGGGCCGGTGCAGGACCACACTGGGCGTGAGCGCTTCTGGGGGGGCAATGCGCCAGCGCACGAACTCCCTGGTGAGCATCGTCCCTGTGAGCTTCACGGCCTTCAGGTTCTTCATTCTATCCACGAGCGGCGCCAACCTCTTGTCGGTGAGCTTGGCGTGCTCCCATCCGGAGCTCTTCACGGCGGGGGCGGCCGGCGTCAGCAGGAGAGGGCTGAACTGGCCCGCGTCCATGTAGACCCACCGTGCCCTGAAGCCTTCCACCTTCTTCGTAATCTTCATGGGGATGATGTGGCCAACCATCCCGTCGACGATGCGGAACGAGACGCATCCCGAGCGCTGGTTCGCCACAGTCAGCCGCAGGTTGTAGAAAGTGCGGAAGAGAGCCACTGAGGGCATCACGCCCAGGAAGCCTTCGCAGAGGTAGGCGAGGATGGCGAGGAGGAGGATGGAGTTGGGTTGAAGGTGGAGAGCGTGGATCTGCTAGTGGGCGAGGATGGCGTAGAAGAAGTGAGAGAAGGGCGGCACCAAGCGGGCGAAGATGGTGTGGACAAAGAAGGGGAAGGTCATGGCTTCCAGATCGCTAGCCCAACGCGAGGCTGGCAAGATCTGCGTGGCCTTCCACTCGTTGTGGCCGCAGGCCGTCATAGGGCGCACCCTGTCCAGCCCCTCCTCGTTGAGGATGATGGACCTCAGCAGGGCCGGCTCCAGCTCCGCCGCTGCCGGATCTTTGCCCTTCTTGGCGGCGGGAGCCATGGTCGCAAGGGAAACTTGGAAGCAGGAGGAGGAGATCACAGGGAGCGGGGTGCGAGGGATGCGAATGGTGCAGAGGAAGGCAATGATGGTGCTGCGCCCCGCCGGGGTCAGTTTTATGGCAGGGCGGGCAATTACGAAGGCGTCATGGGGGAAGTGGGGGTGCCCACGTCCTGTCGTGCTGCCACGCGTCCCTACCCGGGCCCGACAGTCTATTTAGGCCCCGTGCCATTTCGTTCTCAACGGGTGGAAATGTGCGCATCGTGGGCCCGAGGACTACTGTCGGCCCAGTGGAAACCAGGGTACCACGGGCTGTCTGCCTGCAGCCCAGGAAGCAACATCTGGCGAAGAGTTCAAGAGGCATCCCGGCCGTCGGCGCCGCGAAGCCAGACGCCTCGCGAGGGCCCTCTCCACGAGGGGAGGCGCTGTCCAAGACCACCTTCTGTGGCAGGCAGCCTCGCGATGCATCCCTCGCGAGGAGGCTTCCCGCGAGGCCCTCCGCGCAGAGGAGCCGCGCGACGCTGGTTGCATGGCTGCGTGCCCACCATGTGGGTGACGTGTCTGCACAAGGCGACAACAGCAGCAGGTACCGTGCCAGCAGGCGCGGTCAGGGAGGATTTCCTCTTTGGTGATAAAGGAGCAGCTGTGGCTGCCTCCCCAAAGCAAGTCCCAAAGCTTACCACTTTGGTGCAAGAACACGACGATGACGTGGCGCGCTAGGGAAGATGTCATCGGCGAGCCCACCAGTGCATCATGGATGGCGTCTTTTCAGACGAAGACTACTTTTGTCAGGATAGGACTGAGCGTCTGTCCCCCTTTGAACTGCCGTTGTGTGGCAACCCTTCCCGCCAATATTTTTGGGGGAAGAGGACCAAGGCATCTATATAAGGGCTAGTGCTGCCGCCTTAGCGAGAGGATGATTCCACCTTCTTCTACCTTGTACGCAAGAGCACTATCACCACAGCAATCACAACCAAGCAGGAGTAGGGTTTTACACCGCTCGGTGGCCCAAACCTAGGTAGCTCCTTGTGTCCCTGCTGTACCTTGTGTGTGTGCATTCCCGTCGTGCTCCGCTTGCTGTAGCCTCGCCAAGGTCACCGTCGGTAGATAGGTAGCGAAGCAGGCCCCCAGTGTTCGAACCAGGCTTTAGGAGGTCACTCTCCGACATTGTTGTTGGTGGCCATCTCCCTAGGAAAATGCATTTGAACCACATACTTGAGATGCTCTTCGGTGGGTGCGACAAACAGCAAGCTAGCACCGGTGCCTTGCAGCGTGAAAGCACCGTCAAAATACATGATCCAATTATCAACAGTTTCCTTGCCGGGGAGACAGGTCTCTTGTACTTCTTCGTCTAGCGTTGGTGTCCATTCTGCAATGAATTCCGCCAAGGCTCTGCTCTGGATTGTTGAAGTACTTTCAAATCTCAAGTTAAAGCTTGACAGCTCCAACGCCCACTCCACTATCCTGCCGGTGGCTTCTGGATTTCTCAGAAGACGTTGCAGTGGAAAGCGAGTGACGACAGTGATCTGATGTGCTTGAAAGTGTGCAGCTTCCTTGAGGCCATAAGAAGACTAAAGAGCAACTTCTGCATACCAGAATACCTTGATCTAGCCCCCTGCAAGAGAGACCTGACAAAGTAAACTAGGCACTGCACCATCTTCTTCTTCTACACAATTTGTTGTTCTGGCTCAATTGCTTGCACAAGTTTAGACTTGTCGGCGCCTGACCTTGCCGGAGAAGATTCCAGCTTGTCGGCTTGCGGCTCTGTGGTTGCTGCCTCTTCGTCATCAGCTTCCCTCTCAGCCACTAGTGCAGCACTGACCACTTGATTGGTTGCCGCCAAGTATAGCAGCAACGACTCTTGTGGTTTAGATGCAACTAGGACTGGTGGAGAGGAGAGGTATAACTTCAAATCTTGGAGCGCGGCCTCCGCTTCCGGGGTCCATTTCATTGGACCTCCTTTTTTCAAGATTTTGAAAAATGGCAAGGTGCACTCAGCCGACTTGGAGATTAACCTGCTCAATGCGGTAACACAACCGGCAATACGCCTGACGTCCTTGACGCGCTTCGGTGCTTCTATTTTCTCAATTGCATTGATCTTGTCGGGATTGGCTTCAATTCCTCTCTGAGATACAAAGAACCCGAGAAGCTTGCCGGATGGAACAACAAACACACACTTCTCGAGATTGAGCTTCAAGTTGATCTTGCGCAAACTTGCAAATGTTTCTTCCAGATCTTGTATCAGTGTTGATTGATACGTCTCCAACGTATCTATAATTTTTGATTGTTCCATGCTATTATAGTATCAATCTTGGATGTTTATTATGCAATTATATATCATTTTTTGGGACTGACCTGTTAACCTAGTGCCCAGTGCCAGTTGTTGTTTTTTGCTTGTTTTTCGCTTTTCAGAAAATCAATATCAAACAGAGTCCAAACAGAGAAAAAACTTTAGATTAATTTTTTCTGGACTAGAAGGGACCCTAGAAGGTTCGGGAGAAGACCAGATGAGTCACGAGGGAGCGACAAGCTCGGGAGGCGCGCCCAGGGGGTAGGCGCGCCCCCAGGCTTGGGGGCCCCTCGTGGCACCTCTTGACCTAATTCCGCCGCTATAAATTCTCAAATATTCCCCATATACCAGAGAGCCACCTTGAATAACTTTTTCGCTGCCACAAGCTTCTGTTCTTCCGCGATCCCATTTGGAGGCCTTTTCCGGCAATCTGCCGGAGGGGGAATCGACCACGGATGGCTTCTTCATCAACCTTGCTGCCCTTCCGATGATGTGTGAGTAGTTTACCACAGACCTACGGGTCCATAGCTGGTAGCTAGATGGCTTCCTCTCTCTCTTTGATCTTCAATACAATGTTCTCCTCGATCTCCTTGGAGTTCTACTCGATGTAATCTTCTTTTGCGGTGTGTTTGTTGGGATCCGATGAATTGTGGGTTTATGATCAGATTATTCATGAGAATTATTTGAGTCTTTTCTGAACTTATTTATGCATGATTGTTATAGCTTTGTATTTCTCTCCGATCTATCCATGTGGTTTGGCCAACTAGATTGATTTATCTTGCAATGGGAGAGGTGCTTTGTGATGGGTTCAATCTTGCGGTGCTCTATCCCAGTGACAGAAAGGGACAAGACGCATATTTATATTGTTGCCATTAAGGATAAAATGATGGGGTTTATTCATATTGATTGAGTTTACTTTGTCTACATCATGTCATCTTGCTTAAGGCGTTACTCTGTTTTTATTAACTTAATTCCCTAGATGCATGCTGGATAGCGGTCGATGGGTGGAGTAATAGTAGTAGATGCAGGCAGGAGTCCATCTACTTGTCTCGGACGTGATGCCTATATACATGATCATTGCCATGAATCCGTCATAACTATGAGCTTTTCTATCAATTGCCCAACAGTAATTTGTTTACCCACCGTATGCTATGTGTTCGAGAGAGAAGCCTCTAGTGAAAACTATGGCCACCGGGTCATTTATCCACCATATATAAAATAAAAAATACCTTGCTGCAATTTTCTTTCTTTTATTTTACTTTGCAATTTATTTATCTATCTATCACTATCAGAATTAATCCTTGCAAGTAACCGCCAAGAGGATTGACAACCCTCTTGTTTGCGTTGGGTGCAAGTATTTGCTTTTGTGTGTGTAGGTGCTGCTAACGAGGTTCTATGTGGTTCTCCTACTGGATTGATAACCTTGGTTCTTAACTGAGGGAAATACTTATCTCTACTGTACTGCATCATCCTCTCCTCTTCGGGGAAATCCTAACGCAGATCACAAGCAGCAGGAAGAATTTCTGGCGCCGTTGCCGGGGAGACATCACCAAAACCTTTCAAGTACCTTCGCATAAACTATCATCTACTTGCTCTTATTTTCATTTGCTTTTTTATTTGCATTTGCCTCTCGTTTTCATCTCCCCCACTTCTCATAAAAATTTACAAAAACACAAAAATATTTTATTTCGTTTGCTTGCTATAATTGTGTGACTCAATGAAAATAAAAATATAGACATATGGATCCTCATCCACTTGCTAATCTTTTCAAACAATCCAATTATGATGAAACAATTGCTAGTGAGTTGAGTGTACTTGATCATCTTCATGAAGTTTTGCTTGAAAATCGTGAATCTGAAAATTGTGATGAAGTGCTAAAAGAGGAAGTTTATAAAGTGATTCATGATAGCTCCTGGAATGAAAAGCATGATTGCAATGATGTTATTATAAATTCTATTAATGTCAATTGTGCTAATACAATGCAAAGCTACAAGCTTGGGGATGATAATTTTCTCATGTCCACTACTTATTGCAATGATCATGATTGGGGTGATAATGCTTCTTATGATCTTGAAAATTTATTTAAGCCTCATGATGAATATGTCATTGATAATAATGTTTGCAATAATATTGAAAGTTGGTTTGGAAGAGTGTCAACTTTAGGTAAAAAGAATCCCACATATTTGGAGAGTGTTCAATCTTATGAATTTTTTGATAAAAGTGGGTTTGGAGAGGTCATGACTTTAGTTGATGTTAATCCCACTATCTTGGAAGATTATAAAACTTTTATGCATGTGGATCATGAGGATAGTATTTTATATGGTAGCTATATTGTTGAATTTGATTATGATCCTACATGTAATTATTATGAGAGAGGAAAATATGGTTGTAGAAACTTTCATGTCAGTAAATCACCTCTCTTTGCGGTGAAATTATTAATGCTTCATTCTTCCAATTTGCATATGCTAGATATTTCTTGTCTTGATAATTTGTTTGCTTATAAAATGCCTATGCATAGGAAGTATGTTAGACTTAAATGTGTTTGTAACATGTTTTGTGATGCTCTCTTTGCGCTTCAATTCTTGTCTTTCATGTGAGCATCATTAAAATCTCGAAGCCTATCTTAATGGCTATAAAAAAAGAGCTTATTGGGAGGCAACCCAACAGTTATCTTACATTTTTGTTTTTATTTTCTGTTTTGTGTGTTTACAAAATTTTAGCTTCTGTTATGATTGTGTTTTTATCTTTTAATTAGTGTTTGTGCCAATTAATGCCTTTGGGATGATTTGGATGATAGTATAATTGATGCTGCTGGAAAACAGAAAGTTTTGAGTCTAGTGCTGGATTTTGTTTTTGTACTGGAGCGTGATAAAATTCTGAATTTTGTACACAGTATTGGTATTTGAATTTTTTATGTTGTCCTAATGTTTCAGAATTTTTGGAGTTACAGAAGTATAGCTTTTAAATAGATCTTTACAGACTGTTCTGTTTTAAACATATTCTATTTTTGTTGCATAGTTTGCTTATTTTGATGAATCTATGGATTGTATCAGGGGGTATAAGCCATGGGGAAGCTGGAGTATGGTAGAATTATGACAATATTAAATATGAATCAATTTATAACAGTACCTAAAGTTTAAGATTTGTTTGTTATACTAACGGATCTCACGAGGTTTCTGTTGAGTTTTGTGTGCTGAAGTTTTCAAGTTTTGGGTGAGACCACGATGGATGAAGGAATAAGGAGTGGCAAGACCCTAAGCTTGGGGATGCCCAAGGCACCCCAAGGTAATATTCAAGGAAGACCCAAGCGTCTAAGCTTGGGGATGCCCCGGATGGCATCCCCTTTTTCGTCTGCAATCTATCGGTATGTCACTTGGAGCTATATTTTTATTCATCAGATGATATGTGTTTTACTTGGAGCGTCTTGTGTCATAATTTTATTTTCTTTGTTTTCTTTTTAGTTTGCCACAATCATCTTTGCAGAACACACCTTTTTGAGAGGGACACACATTATTCGTGATTTGATAGAATACTCTATGTGCTTCACTTATATCTTTTCCGCTAGGCAGTTGCTCTAGTGCTTCACTTATATCTTTTAGAGCATGGCGGTGGTTATATTTTAAAGAAATAGTTGCACTCTCATGCTTCACTTATATATTTTTGAGAGTCTAATAAATAGTAATGGTAATATGCACGGGTTATGAATTTGGTCCTAATATGATAGGTATTCAAGAGGGATATAATAAAAACTTTCATGTAGATCACTGAATATGATAAGTTTGATTCCTTGCAATAGTTTTGTGATATTAATATGGTAATATGTGGGAGGTACTAGTAGATAATTGTGGTTTAGTAAGAATATTGTTTGTGATTCCCGAAGCATGCACGTATGGTCTGTCGTTATGCTAAGAAGTTGTAGCATGATTTATTATTGATTGTCTTCGTTTGCGTGGCGGTCGGGGGCGCGCGATGGTTAACTCCTACCAACCTCCCCCCTAGGGGCATGCGTAGTAGTACTTTGCTTTGAGGGCTAATAAGCTTTCGCAATAAGTATGTGAGTTCTTTATGACTAATCTGAGTCCACGGATTATACGCACTCTCACCTTTCCGCAATTTGCTAGCCCCTTTGGTACCGTGCATTGCCCTTTCTCACCTCGAGAGTCGGTGCAAACTTCGCCGGTGCATCCAAACCCCGTGATATGATACACTCTATCACACATAAGCCTCCTTATATCTTCCTCAAAATAGCCACCATACCAACCTATTATGGCATTTCCATAGCCATTCCAAGATATATTGCCATGCAACTTCCACCGCTCCGTTTATATGACACACATCATCATTGTCATATTGCTTTGCATGATCATATAGCTGACATAGTATTTGTGGTTCAGCCACCATTCGTCATTTTCATACATGTTATGCTAGCATCATTGCACATCCTGGTACACTGCCAGAGGCATTCATATAGAGTCATATTTGTTCTAGTATTGAGTTGTAATTTTCTTTTGAGTTGTAAGTAAATAGAAGTGTGATGATCATCATTATTAGAGCATTGTCCCAGTGAGGAAAAAAAAGAGGCCCAAAAGAGCCCACCAAAAAAATGAGAGAAAAAGAGAGAAGGGGCAGTGTTATGCTACTTGTAGCTTGCGTTGGTATTTCCCCGAAGAGGAAGGGATGATGCAGCACAGTAGAGATAAGTATTTCCCTCAATTATGAAACCAAGGTTATCGAACCAGTAGGAGAATCACACAACACCTCGTTAGCAGTAACTACACACAAACAACAAACCCTTGCACCCAACGCAAACGAGGGGTTGTCAATCCCTCGGCGGTAAATTGCAAGATTAAATTGTATGTGATAGATTTATAGATTGAAAAAAAATACAAAATAAATTAAATAATAGAAAATGGCAGCAATATTTTTAGGGTTTTATTAATATGATTTAGATAGACCCGGGGGCCATATTTTCACTAGAGGCTTCTCTCAAGAAAATAGCATACGGTGGGTAGACAAATTACTGTTGGGCAATTGATAGAAAAGCAAATAATCATGACGATATCCAAGGCAATGATCATGTATATAGGCATCACATCCAATACAAGTAGACCGACTTCTGCCTGCATCTACTACTATTACTCCACACATCGACTGCTATCCAGCATGCATCTACTGTATTAAGTCCATAAAAGAACGGAGTAACGCCTTAAGAACGATGACATGATGTAGACAAGATAAACTCATGTATGAATAAACCCCATCTTTTTACCCTTAATCGCAACGATACATACGTGTCATGTTCCTTTCTGTCACTGGGATTGAGCACCGCAAGAGCGAACCCATTACAAAGCACCTCTTCCCATGGCAAGATAAATCAACTTAGTTGGCCAAACCAAATCAATAGACCGGAGAAGAAATACGAGGCTATAATAATCATGCATAAAAGAGTGCAGCAAGGACTCAAATAATTTCATGGATAATCTGATCATAAACTCACAATTCATCAGATCCCAACAAACACACCGCAAAAAGTGATTACATCGGATAGAACTCCAAGAACATCGAGGAGAACATTGTATTGAATATCAAAAAGAGAGAAGAAGCCATCTAGCTACTAACTATGGACCCGAAGGTCTGTGGTAAACTACTCACGCATCATCAGAAGGGCAGCAAGGTTGATGTAGAGCCCCTCCGTGATCGATTCCCCCTCCGGCGGAGTACCGGAGAAGGCCTCCGGATGGGATCTCTCTGGAACAGAAACTTGGGGCGGCGGAAAAAGTATTTTGTGGACTCCCTTGAGGGTTTCAGATTTTTTCTGAATTTATAGTGCAGGAATTAGGTCAAACGGAGCTCTGTGGGCCCCATGAGGCACCAGGGCACGCCCTGGTGGCTCGTGGGCCCCCCCAGGGTCTTCTGGCCTCCTCCCGAAGCTTCTAGTGTTTATCTTGGCCAATAAAAAATCTCCAAAAAGTTTCATGGCATTTGGACTTCGTTTGGTATTGATTTTCTGTAAAACAAAAACAGGGCAGAAAATAGCAACTGGCACTGGGCACTAAGTTAATAGGTTAGTCTCCAAAAATGATACTCCCTCCGTTCCTCCATATAAGGTGTATTAGTTTTTTGAAGAAATTCCAGAATATAAGGTGCATTTCTTCCAATTCCGCATAATTCCCGTGTTAGCCCTCCTAAAAAAAGAAAGTATCTCTTTTCTGATTATCTGTATCTCTCCTTATGGCAAAAGAGGGAAACAATCTCTTTGTCGATTGCATGTATCTCATACTTTTCGGGACTAATTGATTAACTTTCCACTAACCAACAAATTTGCCAAGGGTAATTTAGTCTTAACATGTCTATAATTATGTGCCTTGGTCACCGTGTCAAAAATAATACACCTTACATAAAGAAACGGAGGGAGTATATAATTGTTGTAAATGCTTATAAAAACATCCAAGATTGATAATATAACAGCATGGAACAATAAAAAATTATAGATACGTTGGAGACGTATCAGCATCCCCAAGCTTAATTCTTGCTCGTCCTCGAGTAGGTAAATGATAAAAACAGAATTTTTGATGTGGAATGCTGCCTAACATATTCATCACATATTGTTTTATTTTATAGCATGGACATTGGACTTGAATGATTCAAAGCAATAGTCTATAGTTTGACATGAAAACATAGATACTCAAGCATACTAACAAGCAACCATGTCTTTCAAAATATCAACGCTAAAGAAAGTTATCCCTAGCCCATTATGCTCAATCATTGATCCATTCATGAAACACACTCGAATATTAGCTACATCCAATGCACAAGTATGACAATAGTGCTCTCTAGTTGGTGCTTTATAAGAGAAGATGGAGACTCAAATAAAAAATAAAAATTGCATAAAAGTAAATAGATAGGCCCTTCGCAGAGGGAAGCAGAGATTTGTCAAATGTGCCAGAGCTCAAAGCTGAAATTGAAGAGATAAAAATATTTTGAGAGGCATGCTTTTCCTGTCAATGAAAACGACCGAGAATTCCCAATATTTTCCATGCTAGACACATCATAGGTGGTTCCCAAACAGAAAGTAAAGTTTATTTCCTTTCCACCATTCTTTCACAATCCATGGTTAGCCGTATCCATGGGTGCCCTCCATACCATCACTTTCCAAGGAATTTTGTTGTTACTAATTTTGATTTCATTGTGGGACTGGGCATCCCTATTACCAACCATACTCTCGTGCAATGACAAGTGAATAAACACTCATCGTGAGAATAACACACCTAGCAAGGAAAATATTGGCCACCCCCTGCCACTTCATGAGTGGTACGGGCACACAAAACAGAAAAATTATTTTGAAAATTAGAGCTGACACACGCAAATTTACTTGGAACGGCATGGAAATACCGCATATAGGTAGGTATAGTGGACTCATATGGCACAACTGGGTTTAAGGATTTTGGATGCACAAGAAGTATTCCCGCTTAGTACAAATGAAGGCTAGCAAAAGATTGAGAAGCAACCAACCAAAAAACAAAAACGGTCATAAACATGCATTGAACATAACTAACACCGAATAATGCACCATAAGTAGGATATAATTTGTTTGCATAACTATTGACTTAACGTGCATGCATAGGGAATCAAAAACCTTAACACTAATATTCTTACTAAATCACGATTACTCACTAACATGACTCACATATCATTATCTCCATGTCGCAAAACTATTGCAAGGAATCACACTTGTCATATCCAATGATCTATATGAAAGTTTTTATTATATCCCTCTTGAATATTCATCACTTTGGGACCAAATTCATATCTTGTGCAAATTACCGTTACTATTGTCAACTCTCAAAAAGATTTAAGTGAAGCATGAGAGTGCAAATATTTCTTCAAAATTTCAATCTTATCAATTCTCAAAATAATATAAGTGAAGCACAAGAATTTATTTCTTCAAAATTTTAATCTTGTCAATTCTCAAAATAATATAAGTGAAGCATGAGAATTCATTTCTTCTAAATTTCAATCAACTCTCAAAATAATATAAGTGAAGTATGAGAGTTTATTTCTTCAAAATTTAGCCACCACCGTGCTCAAAAAGATTTAAGTGAAGCACTAGAGCAACTGCCTAGCTCAAAAAATTTAAGTGAAGCACATAGAGTATTCTAACAAATTATGATGATAAACGTGTGGCTCTCTCAAGATAGGTGTGTTCAGCAAAGATGATTGTGACAAACTAAAGTGCAAACAAAGCAAAGACTCATATAAAACACGACGCTCCAAGCAAAACACATATCATGTGACGAATAAAAATATAGCTCCAAGTAAAATTACAGATGGTTGGTAGAAGAAAGAGGGGATGCCTTCCGGGGCATCCCCAAGCTTAGACACTTGAGTCTTCCTTGAATATTACCTTGGGGTGCCTCGGGCATCCCCAAGCTTAGGCTTTGCTACTCCTTATTCCTTCATCCATCGTGATCTTACCCAAAACTTGAAAACTTCAATCACACAAAACTCAACAAAACCTTCGTGAGATCCGTTAGTATAACAAAATAAATCACTACTTAGGTACTGTTGCAAACCCATTCATATTTTATTTTTGCATTATACCTAATGTATTCTAACTTCTCCATGGCTTATACCCCCCGATACAATCCATAGTTCCATCAAAACAAGCAAGCAACACATCAAAAAAAGAATCTGTCAAAAACAGAACAGTCTGTAGCAACCTATTTAAAAGCCATACTTCTGTAACTCCAAAACTTCTGAAAAAATAGGAAAACGTGGGAAATTCATATACCAATACTTTGTAAAAATTTCAGATTTTTTTGACGCTCCAGTACAGAAAACAAATTCGGGCACTGGACGCAAAACTTTCTGTTTTCCAAACATTATCAATTATATTATCTTCCAAATCATCCCAAAGGATTTACTTGGCACAAACACTAATTAAAAACACAAAAACACAATCATACCAGTAGTATAATTGCAAAAACACACAATAACAGAAAAAAAATTATTTTATTCATTGGGTTGCCTCACAAGAAGCTCTTTCTTTATAGCCATTAAGATAGGCTTTGAGATTTCAATGATGCTCACATGAAAGATAAGAATTGAAGCAGAAAGAGAGCATCATAATACATGTGACAAACACATTTAAGTCTAACATACTTCCTATGCATAGGCATTTTATATGCAAACAAATTATCAAGACGAGAAATATCTAGCATATGCAAGTATGAAGAATGAAGCATTAAAAATTTCAACACAAAGAGAGGTAATTTAGTAACATGAAAATTTCTACAACCATATTTTCCTCTCTCATAATAATTAAATGTAAGATAATAATCAAATTCAACAATATAGCTATCATATAAAATTTTCTCTCCATGATCCACATGCATAAAATTCGTATAGCCTTCCAAAATAGTGGGATTATTTTTACATAGAGTTGACACTCTTCCAAACCCACTTTCAATATTATTGCAAACATTATTATCAATAGCATATTCATCATGAGGCTTAAATAAATTTTTGAGATCATAAGAAGCATTATCACCCAAATCGTGATCATTGCAATAAGTAGTGGATATATCAAAATCATCATCCCCAAGCTCGTAGTTTTGCATATTATTAGCACAATTCACATTAATAGAATTTATAGTAACATCATTGCAATCATGCTTTTCATTTGAGGAGTATTAAGTATGGGTGCTATAGCAATAATTTCATTTTGAACATAGGGAACTATAGCAAGTTCATCTCCATAAGCATCATTAATATTGGTATCATGGCCATCAAGAGGGGATATTTCAATCGAATCATCGGAATCATAATTATCTATAGATTCATGTGTATCATTATTCTCTTCCAAAGCAGTAGACATTCTCTCAATAAATTGACTAACATAGGCATTAGATGCATAATTTTCATAGCAATACTTAAGTATGGCAAAAATTTCAGATTTGTAGAGAGTAATATCATACTTTTCATTCAAAGAAGAAACTTCATAAGCACCTTTAAAAGCAACAAATTCTTCAATTTGTTTGATATCATAATAGCTATAAGCACCTTTTTCATAGGAAGATAAGATTTTATTATCATTGAACTCACATAGGTAGGGAAGGTGTTTTTTAGGGTTCTTAGAGCAACAAGTAAAATCATAAATTTCACATAGATTCCAAGCATAGCATAGCAAACTATTTATTTGATGCCATAGGAGTCTCCCCTTTTGGGACAAACGGTGACGCACAAAATGAGCATGCTCATCTAATGATTTTCCCTCAACTAAACTAGTTGGGGTTTCACCACAAGCCCGAATGGATAGAAGATGATTCACTTAGTAAACTTTATGTGGATCCATAGTATCTTATATTTTTACTTTTAGTTTCTATTCTAGTGTGTTCGACATGAAGGCAATAAAAGTAAGCAAGCAAGTAAAGAAGCAAACAAGAAAAAGGCAAACGGAAAATATTTTTGTATTTTTGTAAAAACTTTTTAGAAGTGGGGAAGATGAAAACGAGAGGCAAATCCAAATAAAGTAAATGCAAGGAGATGAGAGTTTGTGCAAAGGTACTTGATAGATGTTGATGATGTCTCCCCGGCAACGGCGCCAGAAATTCTTCCAGCTACTTGTACCTTGCGTTGGTATTTCCCCAAAGAGGAAGGGATGAAGCAGCACAGTAGATATAAGTATTTCCCTCAGTTATGAAACCAAGGTTATCAAACCAGTAGGAGAATCACACAACACCTCGTTAGCAGTACCTGCACACAAACAACAAACCCTTGCACCCAACGCAAGCGAGGGCTTGTAATTCCCTCGGCGGTAAATTGCAAGATTAAATTGTATGTGATAGATTGATAGATTGAAACAAAAATACAAAATAAAATAAATAAAATAAAATGGCAGCAATATTTTTTGGGTTTTAGTAATATGATTTAGATAGACCCGGGGGCCATAGTTTTCACTAGAGGCTTCTCTCAAGAAAATAGCATATGGTGGGTAGACAAATTACTGTTGGGCAATTGATAGAAAAGCAAATAATCATGATGATATCCAAGGCAATGATCATGTATATAGGCATCACGTCCAATACAAGTAGACCGACTCCTGCCTGCATCTACTACTATTACTCCACACATCGACCGCTATCCAGCATGCATCTAGTGTATTAAGTCCATAAAAGAACGGAGTAACGCCTTAAGAACGATGACATGATGTAGACAAGATAAACTCACATATGAATAAACCCCATCTTTTTACCCTTAATAGCAATGATACATACGTGTCATGTCCCTTTCTGTCACTTGGATTGAGCACCGCAAGATCGAACCCATTACAAAGCACCTCTTCGCATAGCAAGATAAATCAACTCAGTTGGCCAAACCAAATCAATAGATCGGAGAAGAAATACGAGGCTATAATAATCATGCATAAAAGAGTGCAGCAAAGACTCAAATAATTTCATGGATAATCTGATCATAAACTCACAATTCATCGGATCCCAACACACACACCGCAAAAAGTGATTACATCGGATAGAACTCCAAGAACATCGAGGAGAACATTGTATTGAAGATCAAAAAGAGAGAATAAGCCATCTAGCTACTAACTATGGACCCGAAGGTCTGTGGTAAACTACTCACGCATCATCGGAAGGGCAGCAAGGTTGATGTAGAGCCCCTCCGTGATCGATTCCCCCTCCGGCGGAGTACCGGAGAAGGCCTCCAGATGGGATCTCTCTGGAACAGAAACTTGCGGCGGCGAAAAAAGTATTTCGTGGACTCCCCTGAGGGTTTCTGATTTTTTCTGAATTTATAGTGCTGGAATTATGTCAAACGGTGCTCTGTGGGACCCACGAGGCACCAGGGCGCGCCTGCCCCCCCACCAGGCGCGCCCTGGTGGCTCGTGGGCCCCACCAGTGTCTTCTGGCCTCCTCCCAAAGCTTCTAGTGTTTATCTTGGCCAATAAAAAATCTCCAAAAAGTTTCGTGGCATTTGGACTTCGTTTGGTATTGATTTTCTGTAAAACAAAAACAGGGCAGAAAACATCAACTGGCACTGGGCACTATGTTAATAGGTTAGTCTCCAAAAATGATATATAATTGATGTAAATGCTTATAAAAACATCCAAGATTGATAATATAACAGCATGGAACAATCAAAAATTATAGATACGTTGGAGACGTATCATGTTACTATCCTTTTCCATACTTGTGCTTGAAAGTAGCACCATGTTTTTCATATAGAGAGTCTCCTATGTTGTCACTTTCATATACTAGTGGGAATTTTTCATTATAGAACTTGGCTTGTATATTCCGATGATGGGCTTCCTAAAATGCCCGAGGTCTTCATGAGCAGGCAAGTTGGATGCACACCCACTTAGTTTTTTATGTTGAGCTTTCATACACTTATAGCTCCTAGTGCATCCGTTGCATGGCAATCCCTACTCCTCGCATTGACATCAATTGATGGGCATCTCCATAGCCCGTTGATTAGCCTTGTCGATGTGAGACTATCTTACCTTTTTGACTTCCCCTTATTAATCTCTATCATCATATTCTATTCCACCCATAGTGCTATATCCATGGCTTGCGCTAATGTATTGCGTGGGGGTTGAAAAAGCTGAAGCGCGTTAAAAAGTATGGAACAATTGCTTGATTGTCTCCGGGGTTGTGCATGATAAATATTTTATGTTAAGAAGATGGAGCATGACATGATTATATGATTTTGTAGGGATAACTTTCTTTAGCATTTTTATTTTGTAAGACATGATTGTTTGTTAGTATGCCTGAGTATTGATGTCTTTATATCAAATTATAGATTGTTGCTTTGAATCATTTGGATCTTAATATTCATACCGTAAAATAGAATTACATGATGAACATGTTAGGTAGCATTCCACATCAAAAATTCTGTTTTTATCATTTACCTACTCGAGGACGAGCAGGAATTAAGCTTGGGGATGCTTAATATGTCTCCTGCGTATCTATAATTTTTTATTGTTCCATGCTATTATAGTATCAATCTTGGATGTTTATTATGCAATGATATGCAATTATATATCATTTTTGGGACTAACCTATTAACCTAGTGCCAGTGCCAGTTGTTGTTTTTTGCTTGTTTTTGGCTTTTCAGAAAATCAATATCAAACAGAGTCCAAACGGAGAAAAAACTTTCGATTAATTTTTTCTAGACCAGAAGGGACCCTAGAAGGTTCGGGAGAAGACCAGACGAGTCACGAGGGAGCGACAAGCTCGGGAGGCGCGCCCCCCAGGTTTGTGGGCCCCTCGTGGCACCTCTTGACCTAATTCCGCCGCTATAAATTCTCAAATATTCCCCATATACCAGAGAGCCACCTCGAATAACTTTTCCGCCACCGCAAGCTTCTGTTCTTCCGCGATCCCATCTGGAGGCCTTTTCCGGCAATCTGCCGGAGGGGGAATCGATCACCGAGAGCTTCTTCATCAACCTTGCCGCCCTTCCGATGATGTGTGAGTAGTTTACCATAGACCTACTGGCCCATAGCTAGTAGCTAGATGGCTTCTTCTCTCTCTTTTTTCTTCCATACAATGTTCTCCTCGATCTCCATGGAGTTCTACTCGATGTAATCTTCTTTTGCGATGTGTTTGTTGGGATCCAATGAATTGTGGGTTTATGATCAGATTATTCATGAGAAATATTTGAGTCTTTTCTAAACTTATTTATGCATGATTGTTATAGCTTTGTATTTCTCTCCGATCTATCCGTTTGGTTTGGCCAACTAGATTGATTTATCTTGCAATGGGAGAGGTGCTTTGTGATGGGTTCAATCTTGCAGTGCTCTATCCCAGTGACAGAAAGGGACAAGACACGTATTTGTATTGTTGCCATTAAGGATAAAGTGATGGGGTTTATTCATATTGATTGACTTTACTTTGTCTACATCATGTCATCTTGCTTAAGGCGTTACTCCGTTTTTATTAACTTGCTTCCCTAGATGCATGCTGGATAGCGGTCGATGGGTGGAGTAATAGTAGTAGATGCAGGCAGGAGTCGGTATACTTGTCTCGGATGTGATGCCTATATACATGATCATTGCCATGAATTTGTCATAACTATGCACTTTTCTATCAATTGCCCAACAGTAATTGTTTACCCACCGTATGCTATGTGTTCGAGAGAGAAGCCTCTAGTGAAAACTATGGCCCCCGGGTCATTTATCCATCATATATAAAATATAAAATACCTTGCTGCAATTTTATTTCTTTTATTTTACTTTGCAATTTATTTATCTATCTATCACTATCATAATTAATCCTTGCAAGTAACCGCCAAGAGGATTGACAACCCTCTTGTTTGCGTTGGGTGCAAGTATTTGCTTTTGTGTGTGTAGGTGCTGCTAACGAGGTTCTGTGTGGTTCTCCTACTGGATTGATAACCTTGGTTCATAACTGAGGGAAATGCTTATCTCTGCTATACTGCATCATCCTCTCCTCTTCGGGGAAATCCAAACGCAGATCACAAGTAGCATTGATTTGTCCTTGGTTTTGACCACAATATCATCCATATAGGCTTCCACATTTCTGTGTAACTGGGTCTCAAAACCAATCTGGACTGCTCTTGCAAATGTTTCACTGGCACTCTTTAGTCCGAATGGCATACGTATAAAGCAATATCTGCCATATGGAGTAATGAATGCCATTTTTTCCTCATCTTCCTTGGACATAAAGATCTGATGATAACTAGAGTAGGCATCAAGAAAAGAGAGTAAATCACAGCTGGCAGTGGAGTCCACAATTTGATTAATCCGCGGCAAAGCAAAGGGGTCTTTTGGAGACGCTTTGTTTAAATCAGTGAAATCAATACAAAGCCTCCATTTTCCATTGGCTTTCCGGACGACCACTGGGTTTGCTAACCAAGTTGGGTGTAGCACTCCTCTGACTAGACATGCTACTTCAAGTTTTTGGATTTCTTGGGCAATGAACTCTTGCTGTTCCAAGGGTTGCTTCCTGGCCTTCTGCTTGACGGGCTTCGCATGGGGATAGACGGCAAGGTGGTGCTCAATTACTTCCCTGGGAACGCCGGGGATGTCAGATGCTTGCCAGGCAAACACATCGACATTCGCCCACCAGAAAGCAATGAGCGTGCTTTCCTATTTGCTGTCAAGGGTGGCACTTACAGTGAAAGTGCCTCTCGTCCCATCCTCCTTCGTAGAAACTTGCTTTGTTGCAGGTGCAGTAGCCTTGGTTTTCTTGCTCTTGCCGGCGGAGCTCTCTGGCTCCTCAACGGGCATGTTGCACTCTGTGGTGCGCTTTCCGGAGGACTTGTCAGAGGTCTTGCCGGTCTTCTTCTTCTTCTCCCCAGGAGTTTTGTCGGCAGGAGCAAGTGCCTTTCCTGCAGATGTTGTTACTGCTTCCCGGTAGAGTTTGTCGGCGCAGATGATTGCATCCTTCTGATTGGCCTTAATGGTGATCACGCCCATTGGCCCTGGCATCTTGAGTGTGTTGTAAGCGTAATGTGATGACGCCATAAACTTCGCCAGTGCTGGGCGGCCAAGAATTCCATTGTACGGCAGTGGCATTTTAACGACATCGAAGATGATCTTCTCTGTCATATAGTTTAGCTTGCTTTCAAACGTGACCGACAAGGGAATCTGGCCCTTGGGCTTGCTTCTTCCCGGATTGATCCCTTGAAATGTGCATGTTTCCTTTAGATCTTCATCGGGAATTTGCAGCCTCTTGATTACATCAGGTGAAATCAAGTTCAAGCCAGCTCCACCGTCAACCAACATCTTAGTGACCTTGAGGTTGTGAATTGTTGGTGAAACCAACAATGGCAAGCACCCGACCGCGGTTGTGCGATCAGGGTGATCCTCAGCGTCAAAAATGATGGGCGTGTGGGATCACTTGAGTGGCTTCTGTGCCTCTATTGGCGGTTCCGCTGCATTAACTTCACGAACCCACTGCTTCAGTTGCCGGTGTGAGGAGTGCAAAGATCCACCACCGTCAACACACATGGCGTCCACTACATTCTGGAACTCGTTCTCTGACTCTTCATCATCAGCATCACCATCTTCCTCGTCCTCCTTCTTTTCACGGCCACGAGCAGGCTTCTCCTTTTGCTGCTTGGCCTTGCCGCGGCGGCCCCCGCGGGCGCCATGGTTTTTCTTGCCGAATCCACTAGCACTGTTCTGGCCCTTCTCTTTGTCTCGCTTCTCATACTCAACCTTCTGCTTCTTGGCAAGATGCTTGGAGATCATGGCCTGCAGTGCGATGAATCTTGTAGTATGGGCCATCAGTCTTCTCACCGGCAGCAGCCTCATGGCCACAGGTACAGACGGCAACCTCCTTGCCGGTGCCCTCAGCCTTGGGCTTCTTGCCGGGATTCCCTGATCCCTCTACTGCCAGAACTGCTTTGTCATTGCACTTGCGGTTGTGCTTGCGGCCCTTCTTCTTCGGAGTGGATGTGTTGTCGTATTCTGAGTCAACCGCAGCTCATGCATCCTCTCCGGGGAGTCGCCTCCCTTCTTCAGCATGTGCACACTTGTCAGCCAGAGCATATAGCTCGGCGATATCCCTGACCTTGTTAATGGCCATCTCTTCCCACATCCTGCGATTGCGTACGTTTGTGTGGAACGAAGCAATCGCAGCAGCAGGGTGGACATCAGGAATATTGTGATGCATGCGACTGAACCTCTAGATGTATTTGCAGAGGGGCTCACCATCCCTCTGGGGAAGGACATGCAGGTCGCTAGGCTGACCAGGAAGCTTGTGGCCTCCTTAGTAAGCACCAACGAACTGACGGCATAGGTTCGCCCAAGAAGAAATGGAGCCCTCCGGCAAGTTCATCAACCAAGACCTCACATTGGGCTTGAGCGCCAACGGGAAGTAGTTGGTGAGAATCTTGTCTTCTCTTCCCCCGGCAGCCTGCACAGCGATGGTGTGGATGCCAAGGAATTCTGACAGGTTGAGCTTGCCATCGTACTTCTTCGGCAGCTCAGGCCTGAAGCTTCGGGAGGACGGCCAGCGAACTTGCCGCAGCTCGCGAGTAAACGCTGGGTAGCCAATGTTGTACGGCAAACACCTAGGGTACCCTGGCGCAGGCTCGTTCACCGCCGGCCCGGCACGGTCATCAGATTGACGACGTGCTTCCCGACGCCGCTCGATGGTGGTACGAGCATCTTCGACGTGCCGGTCTTGGAGTACTCGACGCTGATCTTGGCAGCCCCGCGGTTCAGACGACGCCTTGGACGCCTCGTTCGGCTCATCGGTTTGATGGTTTTGCCACTGCTGTTGGGGAGGAGACTGCACTGTGGGAGCAGTGCCTCCAGTACACTCGCCAACTGGCCCTGCCAGAGCAGTTGGTTGTCGCCGTGAAGGCCCCGCCTACTCTGCACCATCATTGTTAGTGAAACTAATGAGACTCTGGATGGTGGCTCTCCACTGCTCCATCTTTTCAGCTATTGGCGGGAAGTTCAGCAACATCTGAGCTCGCGCCATGGCCTCCGCCGGCGTGTTAGGCATGGTTGGGAGCGAGGAACGAGAGGTACCTCTACTTCTGACAGAGCTAGAAGGAGCTCCGTCTCGCTCGTGTTCCCATGGTCGGTTTTCGCCAGTAGGTTGGCGTGGTGGCTCTCCATGAGCATTTTGAAGATGATGCTCACGAGTCTTGTCGTGGTGGTGTCCGGAGCCACCAGCGTCATGATGTCGCATGCCGTGTCCATCTTGCGATGGTCTTGGCGCATGCTTCGGTGCAGCATTCTTGGATGTCGCCGCACCGTCCTTGGATGTCACCGTGCTAACCTTAGACGTCGCAGCTCCGCCCTTGGACGTGGTGATGGCGGGATCCTGGCTTGCACCGCTCTAGACTACGCCACTCTGGTGGCTAGGGTCACCAGAACGACGAGGAAGTTGGCTGTCTCCGCCATCACCGCTGCCTCTGCCTATACCGCCCGCACCTCCTGCGGACACCTGCGACGGCAGCTTGGACGTCGAAGGAGCAGCTGCGCTCTTCTTCTTAGGCGCCATCGATGCTGATGAAGAAGCTGGCGCTCACACTACTGGAGCAGATTCACACACGTGATCCCCTGCCTAGCGCACCAAAGATGTCGTGCGTACGACAATCTTTGGGATCAACAAGATCCCTTTGCGGTTCGACTGTGGGAATCAACGTATGCAAAGAGCAGATCCAGCAATGCAAGCAGATAAGTTTTACCCAGGTTCGGGCCGCCGCGAGGCGTAAAACCACTCCTGCTTTGGTGGATTATATGTGGGAGCTCAAGTTACAAGAGAGCGCACCTTGCCGGCAAGGTGCGCAGGAAGTGCAGCTACTTAGTGTAATTGAGCAAATTGTCGACCTTTGTAAAGGTAGCCATGGGCCTCCTTTTATAGACAAAGGGGTCACCACAGTGGCAAAATGGTAATTACAAGAGGAGAATAGTGGCTACAGTGCTAAATACCTAACTCTGATGGGTTAGGAAAAAAGCATTTATTGCACCGTTAGGTGTCAAGCTGGGGTGAACTCCGGCAAGGAAATGCCTCTCCTTCCGTGCCATCGGCCCAGCTGCCTTCTATTTCCTTGACACGCCTTTGGGACGGGTGTCAATAAAGTTGATATTCAGGCGGTGAGCTGACACGTGTCTCGACAAGCCTGACCTAACTGCCTGCCCGCTCGACACCTATTGACAAGCGACTAGCTAGTCGCTAAGGTGGAGCGGTGGAGAGGCAAAGGGAGCTTGCCGGAAAGGAGCTTTGCCAGGCCGTCTGTTGCCGGTGCGTAGCTTGCCGGCAACTATAGTCTTGATCTTCAGTACTTCCTTAGTACTTCTCGATGACCTGCCTGGTGGTCTTCTTCATGGTTTGGTTAACTAAGTCTTGAGTGTTGATAAGAGCCATCCTCCGGCAAGCCCTTGCCATCAGGGAGGCTGCTACTGTCTGTGCATAAGTCAGGGTATAAAACACCCATGTTTTAGTACACCGACAGCTGCCGCGGACCGGGAACCACTAGCACCCTCAGTCATCCACACTTTCGCCGCCCGGCTGGCAATATATGCCAGCTCTTCTTCGGTGGTGTTGCGGATCAGATCTTTTTCTTCTCTGGTCGGCTCCTCCACCAGGTTGTCGAGCCACGTCTTCACCTCATTGGCGGAAGCCTCCTGCCAGTCACCTTCGACTGCTTGGGCGTTGCACGACGGCATCATCGCCAAGATTGAGTCCTTGGCGGAATTGATGCACAAAGGAACCACCTTGGCCGGAAAGTGGAACTTGCCGGAGGTGCAGAAGAGCTGATGTGCGAGGCTGGCGTGCTACAGCATCGTCAAGTTGTTGCCGAGCCCAGTATGCAGCCGCATGACATCAGCAACATTCTTATATTCCCAAGTGCGCCGCTCTTTCTTCTGCAGAGGAGTGATGCGGCGCCAGAGGAAATCAGCGCCTACCATTTCAATGGTTAGGCCGGCAGCTTTGAGGCGGATGATGCGGTCCAGCGCAAGGGTGAGCTTGCCGTCGCATTTGCTGATGTTGCTCTAATCAGTGCCCCGCTGAACTCTCTCCGTCTGAGGTGCACAAAACTCCGGGAAGTTTTCTTCCTTGATCCAGCACCAATCTGCCCTCCATTCATACCACTTCAGATGCAGCAGACCTCCAAGGTAGTTCTATTTGCAACCGCTCCTGGGGTCCAAGTGATGCTGCCGGAAAGAGCATCTCCTTCGATGCGAGGGATGAAGAAAAGGTGGAACAAAGAAACGTTGGGCATGATTCCAACAAAATTTTTGCACATGTGGGCAAATACAGACATGCAGGTGACGGTGTTTGGGGTAAAATCCAGAAGCTGGAACCTGTAGGTCCACATGAGCTCAGTGAAGAAATCGGAGAAAGGGGGAACGAGCCCGCGGTAGAAGTATGCAGTGAAGAAAGGGTACTTGTCCTTGGAAGGGTGGATGTCGATGGGAAGCACCTCAGGCGCGCCGTGATCTTTGGTCGCTTTCCCCCACATATAGGCGTACCTATCGACCAGGTTGCTCTTGCTCAATGCTGACGGCTGGAAGACGACATTTTCCCTCCGCCGCTTCGTCGTGGCCTCTCTCCTCTTCTCCGCCTCCAGGTCGACCGGCTTGGTGGTTTTCTTCGCCTCCAGGTCGACTGGCTTGGTGGCTCTCTTCGGTGCCATGGCAGCTTCAAGAGGGCAGATTTGGAGGACGGGTGGAGGCGTAGTGCAGCGGAAGTGGAGAACTTGGTTCTTGCGCGAGGAAGAAGATGACAGCAGCGGCGAGATTGGGAATGGAGGGAGTGAATGAGCAGCGCCTCCGCAGATGCCTTTTTTATGGGGAAGGCACAGGGGCTGGTGATACATCTCCAACGTATCTATAATTTATGAAGTATTCATGCCATGTTTACAATAATTTTATATGGTTTTGGTGCACTTTTATATGATTTTTATGGACTAACTTATTGATCCAGTGCCCAGTGCCAGGTCCTGTTTTCTGCATGTTTTTTGTTTCGTAGAAAAACCATACCAAATGAAGTCCAAATGTGATAAAAATTTAAGGAGATTTATTTTGGAATATATATGATTTTTGGGAAGAAGAATCAACACGAGACGATGCCCAAGGGCCCCACAAGCTCAAGGGGGGCGCCTCCTACCCAGGGCACGCCTGGCAGGCTTGTGGCACCCCAGTAAGGAGGTTGGGGCCCTTCTTCTGCCGCAAGAAATATAATATCCGGAAGAAAATCCCCTCAAAATTTCAGCGCAATCAGAGTTACAGATCTCCGGCTATAAAAGAAACGGTTTTTGGCCAGAAACAGGAGTGCAGAAACAGAAGGAAATAGAGAGAGAGATCCAATCTCGGAGGGGCTCCCGCCCCTCCGGGCACCATGGAGGTCAAGGACCAAAGGGGAGAACCTATCCCCATCTAGGGGGAGGCCATGGAGGAGGAAGCCCGAGGGGGAGACTCTCTCCCTCTCTCTCTCGGTGGCGCCGGAGTGCCGTCAGGGGAACCATCGCCGCGGTGATCATCTTCATCAACATCACCGTCTTCATCACCTCCCTCATCTCTTTTCAGCGGTCCACTCTCCCGCACCCCGCTGTAATCCCCTACTTGAACATGGTGCTTTATGCCACATATTATTATCCAATGATGTGTTGCCACCCTATGATGTTTGAGTAGATTTCTTTTGTCCTTTGGGTTGATTGATGATCTTGATTGGTTTGAGTTGTATGTTTTATTTTGGTGCTGTCCTATCGTGCGCTACGTGCCGCACACACATGGGGGATTCCCTCTGTAGGGTGTTGCAATACATTCATGATTCGCTTATAGTGGGTGGCTAGAGTGACAAAAGCTTACACCCGAGTAAGGGGGTTGTTGTGTATGGGAGTAAAGGGGACTTGATACTTAATGCTATGGTTGGGTTTACCTTAATGATTTCTAGCAGTTGCGGATGCTTGCTAGAGGTCCAAACATAAGTTCATATGATCCAAGTACGGAAAGTATGTTAGCTCATGCCTCTCCATCATATAAAATTGCAATAATGATTACCGATCTTTTTATCAATTGCCTAGGACAATTCCGCACACCGATCCATCGTTATTCCACACGCGCTATTTGTAATATATTGTGATATATTCTTACTTTATTTAGGCAGCACCTAGTTTTATGTTTTAGTTCTCCGATATCATGCAAAGCTATCCTCTTTATACCCACAATGTAGTTTTATTTCTCGTTTCTAGATAAAAGCAAACGCTCGATGTACGTAGAGTCGTGTCAGTGGTAGATAGGACTTGAGAGAATATTGATCTTACCTTTAGCTCCTTGTGGGTTCGGCATTCCATACTTACCACTTCCATCTTTGGAAATTGCTACGATGATTCCTTGCACTTGGGGATTATCAAGCTCTTTTCTGGTGCCTTTGCCGAGGAGCAATAGCGTGGGGTTAATATTTTCGGGTATGCTTGTTTGCTTTCATCACTAAGTAGATTTTTTTTTCCTTTTGTTTTTGCTTTCTTGTTTTCTTCCTTTAGTTGTGCGTGAAACAAAAAAAATACAAAATACAAAAAAAATTACTTGCCTCTTATGCCTGGCTTAATGGCTTTAAAGAAAGCGCTGCCTGGGAGACAACCCGGAAGTTTTAGAGAATGTTTTTCTTATTTTGTGTAATATAAACTTTATTATGTGTTCCATTTAAATATTTAAAAACGAAAAATATAGAGGGGAACTTAAAACTTTTTCAAAAAGAGAAACGATTGGGAAGTTTTGCATTGAAGAAGTGAGGGTCGACCTTGAACACTTGTGTTCATGCTCATGGAAACATTGTAGAATTTTTCATGGAAGTTTCTCATAAAAATAATTATCCCCTTGTATACCACTGTACCATAAAAATAATGTGCCAAGATTTACCTTTAGGGTGTTTAAATTGCTTGTTTGGTGTGTGGAGTGCAAAAACAGAAACTTTTGTTGTAGTATTTGAATTTACGTATTTTACTGAAATGTGCAAAAATTCTGAAATTTTTAAACAGTACTGCCACAATTTTTTTTATTATGTCCTAATTTTTCAGAATTTTTGGAGGTAAAGAAGTATGCTTTTTAATTCTCTCACTACATGTTGTTCTGTTTTTGACAGATTCTGTTTTTATTGCATAGTTTGCTTGTTTTAGTGTTCCATAGCTTATATTATGAGATATAAATTGTGGAAATGATAGAATACAGTAGGTATTATGTGAGAAAAATTATGAATCTTGTCTTGACTGTACCAAAGTGAATGATTTATTTTCATACTAACCTATCTCACGGAGTTCCGTTAAGTTTTGTGTGATTGAAGTTTTCAAGTTTTGGGTGAGATATCGATATGAGGAGAATAAGGAGCGGGAAGAAGCTAAGCTTGTGGATGCCCAAGGCACCCCAAGGTAATATTCAAGGAAGACTCAAGCATCTAAGCTCTGGCATGCCCCGGATGGCATCCCCTCTTTCGTCTTCAACATTATCAGTAACCTCACTTGGAGCTATATTTTTATTCATCACATAATATGAGTTTTGCTTGGAGCATCATCTTATTTTATTTGGACTTGCTTGATGTTATTTAGAATCATGTTTTGTATCTTTTAGTTCAATAAAATGCCAATTATAGCCTTTACCATGCTCAGTTTGCAAGTTTATGTGTTGCTGTTTAAAAACAGAAAGTTTTCTGTTATGTCCTGAATTTATGTGAATTGTCAGAACACAATAAAAATATTAAATTTTTACACAGTAAGCATGCATGAGTTCTCTGTCACGAGGTAATTTTTCAGAAATTTTTGAGTTCGGGAAGTATGAATTTTTATTCCACCTTACAGACTGTTCTGTTTAGACACATTTCGGTTATAGTTGCATTGTTTGCATATGTTTGCTTGTTTAATGGTTCTAGTTGTGGATAGGAGTATTAAATATGCAGATGCATTTAGTATGCAAGGTTTAATTATAATTTTAGTGATTTTCTAGAGTAGAGAATGTTAAGGTTTCGAGTTGATTTATACTAACTTATCTCACGAGTTCTTGTTGAGTTTTGTGTGGATGAAGTTTTTAAGATTTAGGAGAAGCCATGATATGAGAGGAATTAAGGAGACACAAGAGCTCAAGCTTGGGGATGCCCAAGGCTCCCCAAGTTAATATTCCAAGAAGTCTCAAGCAACTAAGCTTGGGGATGCCCCGGTAGGCATCCCACCTTGTTCATCAACACCTATCGATTAGCCTAAGTTTTTACTTGTTCACATGATATGTGCTATTCTTGGAGTGTCCTTTTCTTTTATTTTGTTTGTTTGAATAAAACATTTAGATCTGAAAGTTTTAAATGAGAGAGATTCCTCACATGGTTACTTAATTGTTTAACTACTCTTTGTTCTTCACTTATATCTTCTGGAGTAGTTTGTCATTTACTCTTGTGCTTCACTTATATCCCAATAGTAAACTGTTGAATGAATTGAATATCATAAAGTTGAAATTATATGTGTTTCATATGCTTGTCCCATGGGGAGTAGTGACTTCACATAAAATAAGTATAAGTGGTAAAATTTATTGAAAGTTAGCAAACATAGCATTGGTCACTTGAACAATTCATGAAAGAATATTGAAGGAAGAGAGATTTCACATATAAATATACTATCTTGGACATCTTCTATGATTGTGAGCCCCCATTAATTTTTTTCAAACTTGATCAAGTAGTTGACGTTGGACAAGGAAGACACGTAATGGGTTATGTTTGTTTATATTCACATAGAAGTTATATTGTCATGGATCCTCTAACATGTGGTGCTTGCTTAGGATCTTTTGCTAGCCGAAAATTCGTACTAAGTAGAGATACTACTTGTGCATCCAAAAACCCTTAAACCCAGTTTCTTGTCATGAGAGTCCACCATATCTACCTATGGATTGAATAAGATCCTTCAAGTAAGTTGTCATCGGTGCAAAAAGCAATAAAAATTGCTCCTAAATATGTATGATCTTTTATTGGAAGGGAAAATAAGCTTTGTACGAACTTGTGATGGTGAAGAAATAAAAGCGACGGACTGCATAATAATGGTTGCTATCACAAGGAGCAATATAAAGTGACGTTCCTTTCCATTAAGAGCTTGCACATCCAAAAATAAAAAGCGCATGACAACCTCTGCTTCCCTCTGCGAAGGGCCTATCTTTTACTTTTCTGTATTTATTTTTCTGTATTTACTTTTATGCAAGAGTCAGTAATGTTCATCCCTATTCCGCTCTATCTATTTTGTAGTGGGCAAGCATCATGTGGTAGGGAATGATCTAGGCACATATATCCATTTGAATATAGGTGATCATGAGTTATTATTGTTGACATTATCCCTGAGATAAATAAGTTGGGAGGCGAAACATTAAGCCCCTATCTTCCTATGTGTTTAACTGAAACGGTTTGTTCTAAAAATATGCTTTGAGTGTCAGCAATCATGGAAGACTAAATGATAGTTGAGTATGTGATATTTGCTAAAACAAAGCTCTTACATAGGTCCTTCCTGAAAATAAGATGAATTGTAACTGTTTGATGACTGAGAGCATAGTGTGTTGGTTTTCAAGAAAGTTTATGGTCTACACTTTAAACATGTGAATAGCTTACTACTTGATCATGAGAAGTTTTATGAGATGAGCTACTGTTTATGATATATATTGATGCTAGAAAAAGTGTTTGAAATTATCATTGATCAAACTTATGCACTATGCTAGCATTCACACTTCATAAATTATTTCTTTTATCATTAACCTACTCGAGGACGAGCAGGAATTAAGCTTCGGGATGCTGATACGTCTCCAACGTATCTCTAATTTATGAAGTATTCATGCCATGTTTACAATAATTTTATATGGGTTTGGTGCTCTTTTATATGATTTTTATGGACTAACTTATTGATCCAGTGCCCAGTACCAGTTCCTGTTTTTTGCATGTTTTTTGTTTCACAAAAAAACCATACCAAACGAAGTCCAAATGCGATAAAAATTTACGAAGATTTATTTTGGAATATATGTGATTTTTGAGAAGAAGAACCAACGCGAGACGATGCCCGAGGGGCCCACAAGCTCAAGGGGCGCGCTTCCTACCCAGGGCGTGCCTGGCAGGCTTGTGGCGCCCCTGTAAGGAGGTTGGGGCCCTTCTCTTGCCACAAGAAAGATAATTTCTGGAAGAAAATCCCCTCAAAATTTCAGCCTAATCGGAGTTACGGATGTCCGGCTATAAAAGAAACGGTTTTCAGCCAGAAACAGGAGTGTAGAAATAGAAGGAAACAAAGAGAGATCCAATCTCGGAGGGGTTCCCGCCCCTTCGGGCGCCATGGAGGTCAACGACTAGAGGGGAGAACCTCTCCCCATCTAGGGGGAAGCCATGGAGGAGGAAGCCCGAGGGGGAGACTCTCTCCCTCTCTCTCTCGGTGGCGCCAGAGTGCCATCAGGGGAACCATCGCCGCGGTGATCGTCTTCATCAATATCACCGTCTTCATCACCTCCCTCATCTCTATTCAGCGGTCCACTCTCCCGCACCCCGCTATAATCCCCTACTTGAACATGGTGCTTTATGCCACATATTATTATCCAATGATGTGTTGCCATCCTATGATGTTTGAGTAGATTTCTTTTTTCCTTTGGGTTGATTGATGATCTTGATTGGTTTGAGTTGTATGTTTTATTTTGGTGCTGTCCTATGGTGCCCTCCGTGCCGCACACACATGGGGGATTCCCGCTGTAGGGTGTTGCAATACGTTCATGATTCGCTTATAGTGGGTGGCTAGAGTGACAGAAGCTTACACCCAAGTAAGGGGGTTGTTGTGTATGGGAGTAAAGGGGACTTGATACTTAATGCTATGGTTGGGTTTACCTTAATGATTTCTAGTAGTTGCGGATGCTTGCTAGAGGTCCAATCATAAGTTCATAGGATCCAGGTACGGAAAGTATGTTAGCTCATGCCTCTCCTTCATATAAAATTGCAATAATGATTACCAATCTTGTTATCAATTGCCTAGGACAATTCCGCACACCAATCCATCATTATTCCACACTTGCTATTTCTAATATATTGTCATATATTCTTACTTTATTTAGGCAGCACCTATTTTTATTTTTTAGTTCTCTGATATCATGCAAAGCTATCCTCTTTATACCCACAACTTAGTTTTATTTCTCGTTTCTAGATAAAAGCAAACGCTCGGTGTACGTAGAGTCGTGTCAGTGGTAGATAGGACTTGAGAGAATATTGATCTTACCTTTAGCTCCTTCTGGGTTCAACATTCCATACTTACCACTTCCATCTTTGGAAATTGCTACGATGATTCCTTGCACTTGGGGATTATCAGCTGGCTCTTCACTGTCCAACGTGTCTGCGCTTTTTTAGGCGCACGACCCCAATTTGCCGTTTCGCTCCACCTCTCCCACGTCCCGCATTTAATGCACATCATAGGCGTGCAGTAAAAGTAATGATTACGGTAGTTATTCTCTGCCACGTGTGTCTGTGCATTGTTTTGGGCCTAGCCCAACAATGCCTCTTACGCGTGTGAGGCCCAGGCCCGGGGGCTCCTGTCGGTGTACTAAAACATGGGTGTTTTATACCCTGACTTATGCACAGATAGTAGCAGCCTCCCCGATGGCAAGGGCTTGCCAGAGGATGGCTCTTATCAACACTCAAGACTTAGTTAACAAAACTGTGAAGAAGACCTGCAGGAAGGTCATTGAGAAGTACTAAGGAAGTACTGAAGATCAAGACTGTAGTTGCCGGCAAGCTACGCACTGGCAAGAAACGGCCCGGCAAGCTCCCTTTGCCTCTCCACCGGTCCACCTCAGCGACCAGCTAGTTGCTTGTCAATAGGTGTCGAGTGGACAAGCAGTTAGGTCAGGCTTGTCGGGACACGTGTCAGCTCGCCGCCTGAAGTTTAACTTTATTGACACCCGTCCCAAAGGCTTGTCAAGGAAATAGAGGGAAGCTAGGCCA
This sequence comes from Elymus sibiricus, assembly GCA_039707655.1. Taxonomy (NCBI): domain Eukaryota; kingdom Viridiplantae; phylum Streptophyta; class Magnoliopsida; order Poales; family Poaceae; genus Elymus; species Elymus sibiricus. The sequence continues at coordinate 206,877,217 of CM077668.1, forward strand.
ACGGCATAGAAGGAGAGGCATTTCTTGCCGGAGTTCACCCCAGTGTGACACCTAATGGTGCAATAAATGCTTTTGTTCTAACCCATCAGAGTTAGGTATTTAGCACTGTAGCCACTATTCTCCTCATGTAATTACCATTTTGCCACTTTGGTGACCCCTTTGTCTATAAAAGGAGGCCCATGGCTACCTTTACAAGGGTCGACACTTTGCTCAATTACACTAAGTAGCTGCACTTCCCACACACCTTGCCGGCAAGCTGCGCTCTCTTGTAACTTGAGCTCCGACATATAATCCACCAAAGTAGGAGTAGGGTTGTACGCCTCGCGGCGGCCCGAACCTGGGTAAAGCTTGTGTGCTTGCATTGCTGGATCTGCTCTTTGCATACGTTGATTCCCATAGTTGAACCGCAAAGGGATCTTGTTGATCCCAAAGATTGTCGTATGCACGACAGCATGCGTCATGGCCCTGCTATTCCCAATGTTCATGTAGCGGCCTCGATGCTCAGAAAAACCCCACCTGAGCTCACTGGTCTACTTTCCATGAGATGCAAATTTGTTGTTCGTGCCTCGCCTGAAAGTTTCTTTGGAAGGTGGCCAGCATTTCACGTCGATGCTATTGAATAATTGAACCTGTTAGGACCAACCTTTCTGTGATGGATTTGCTTACTCCATCGTGAAGCAGCGCAGTCATGCAACTCCTCATGAGATCAATGAGAATGTTCCCCAGGGTTGATCTTTGCTTTGCAGGCCTTTTTATTACTAAGACTGTAAATATATCAGTATGTATGAAACAGTATCATATCAACTATGTGTCAATGGTCTTTTGCCTTGGAACCAGACTGTTGTCGAAAAGATGGTAAAATATGATGTTCATCTATATTTCTTTTGACTGAAGGATCAATATGTTTTCTTGAATGTATGTATACCCATCCTCGTGATGCGCATGTACTCATCTAAATTCTACATTTATAATGTAGCTGCTATCTTTTCTATTACTGCTCGAGCCGATGGCGAACATTTTATAGTTTATCTTTCCACTTGTTCTGCTTTTCCTTTTTTTGTAGGATATGAATTTTCATGCAGGGTTGTACCAATTTAAAGCACATCCCCGTCCTCTGACTTTGTTGTTTGGATAGGTGGTACTGCTTTTCTCATGGGGAAATGATACTACTAGATAGCATTTTTACTTACAGTCTGCCATGCTTGTGGTGATTAAAATTCTTTTTGCGCTTTTATATATACAAAAAATCATCGTCTACCAGACAAATAAAAAGACACAAAAAAAAACCGAAAAATCGAAAGGACAAGGAAAATACAAATACCAGATTAAAATAAAGCAAACAGAAAACAAAAAAACAAAAGCAAAAGCAAATAACAAGCAGAAAGCAAAAACAAATAACCAGGCATTGAAAAATAAAAAATACGGTAGAAAACCGATAAGGAAAAAATAGAGTACAAAACACATACAACACAACCAGGTTTAAAAAAAATCGAAGCCTGTGATGCGACGAACAAGCACACGGCCCATTCGAACTCTATTGGGCTTTCATTTGACAAGGCCATAGGCAAAGGCACATTGTGCCATCTTCTCTATTTCATCATCATAACTAGGTCACACCTAGGTCATTTCGTTCGGTCCCTCGATCGCGTTTTGCCTTCATTTCTTGCCGCGCCACCTCCGCCTACCATCGGCCTTCCCGTGTCTGCCTGCAACCCCCCCCCCCTGGTGACTCAGCTCCTATGAAAGGTACAGTCACGTTTCTATCAACAAATCACCTTAGTTCTTTTTCCCTCTCTCTCGCTGTCTGCCTTTGTTTAATTTTCTAGATCTATCAATTGTACTTTTAGGTTCTTATGGCTGACCAAGAGCTCCAGGATCATGGCTCTTCGAGCTCGGCTGCCTCCACCAACAACAATCTGTGAGTGCTTGCCCAGGTTAGCCCGACTATGCTCTTTTCTCCGTTTGATTTGCCTGGTAGAAACAAAATGTCTTCTCTTTGCTAGGTGTATAAAAATTAATAGGCGCCCTAGACACAGCTTGAACCAAACAAAAAAGAGAGCGAAATAAGAGTGTTCGTTTGTGTAGAAAAACAGTCTGATTAAACTAGAAACTATGTATTTTGCCAAAACACAGAGCAGTTAACTTAGCAGCTAGGTTTACTCACTCTTAGAGGTTACACAAAATTCTGTGCACATGGTTTGTACTTGTCTACTATGTAAATTAAGTACTGCATAGTTCATCATTTTAGCCGCCCTTCTCAGCCACATTGTTGTTCTTGCAAACTATCATGTGTATTTAATGATGTTGCAGTTGATTGTGAAGCCTATATCTCTCAATCTCTAATTATTCATTTTTTGAAAAGGGGCGCTTTATTACTAAAAAGGTTTAAGCATTAATATTACACCCGGCCTCTGCATAACTAAGATGCATACAACCAACAAAGTCCACACACCAAGCCAAAATAAAATAAGAAGGTGATATACAAGGAAAAATGAATGATCTGTATAACGCCTAAACCGAAGGTGGCCCAATCCTAAGATCATGCTGCCACCCACATTGGGTAAAAGTATCCCTCGCCGTAGCCTCCAATCGTGTACACACCTCCGTAAATAGGTCTCGATTCTCCACTCGTTGTAGGGAGGGCCATAAACGAAGAGTCCCGGTACATCTGTAGATAACCTGCATAAGAGAAGTACTTTTATTGTTAAAAACCTTATCATTTCTACATAGCCAAAGCGACCAAATCATGGCAAGCGCTCCCACCCTGAGAAGAATTCTAAACTTGTGATCCCATGTAGCCAGTTGCCAAATATATTAGCAACACTACAAGGAGGGTACAAGCCAGATGCTATTTGGATGTCTGGCCATATAGAACGAGCCAATTTACATTGGAAGAATGCGGACAAAAGACACATTGTGTACTTCCATGCCAGTTCCTCTTAATAAGGTTATATTTTGTAAGAATGACTCCACGACGAAGATACCATGCAAAGATTTTACTCTTAAGAGGTATCTTCATCTTCCAGATCTTCTTGTTATTATCAACTGGCATGTCAGACTGGATCAGAGCTCTATACATAGAATCCATTGAGAATTTCCCATTCCCATGTAGGTTCCAACAAAATACATTGGACCCTTGTGACAACTGTACCGTGGCTAACCGCTGGAGTAGTATGTTCCACGATTGGACTCTAGGTCCACTTAAATCCCTTATGAACGTCACATTTGGCGGAAATGATTCCAAAACCTTGGCGATAGTATTACCCTTGTGACGCACAATATTGTATAGAGCTGGATATTGTTCCTGGAGTGTAGCATTACCTAGCCACTTATCCTCCCAGAATCTAATTTTTGAGCCATCCTTAATCGAGAAGGAACCATAGCGGAAGAAATATTTCTTCGTTGCCATTAGTCCCACCCAAAAATGGGAGTCCCCAGGCTTCCAGTATACTTGGGATACTGCCTTTGAACCCACATATTTTCTCCTTAGGAGGGTTTGCCATACACCATCTTTCGTCAATAACTTAAACAACCATTTGTCGAGGAGAGCCCTATTCTTAACCTCAAGGTCATGAATGCCCAACCCCCCTTGGTACTTGGGACGGCGAACCACACTCCATTTAGCCAGCCGATATTTCTTTCTCTCGCTATCTCCTTGCCAAAAGAATCTCGATCGGAAATAATCCAATCTATGTAATACTCCTTTCGGCAAATGGAAGAAGGAAATCTTATATAGTACCATATTACTTAGTACTGAATTTATGAGGACCAACCTTCCACCCAGAGATAGCAGTTTACCTTTCCAACTTGTAAGTCTTTTTTGTAGTCTCTCCTCAACGTGTTTCCATTCAGCATTTGTGAGTCTCTGATAATGTATCGGTATGCCCAAATAAGTGATCGGAAACTGGCCCAACCCGCATCCGAACAGGTCAGCATACAGGTGGCCCTCATCTTGAGCCTCGCCAAAACAAAACAAATAACTTTTATGGAAATTAATCTTAAGCCCTATGAGTTGCTCGAATGCTGATAAAATTAATTTTAGATTTCTTGCTTTCTCAAGGTCATGATCCATAAAAAGAATCATATCGTCTGCATATTGAACGATAGAGAGACCACCATCAACTAGACGATTCACTACCCAATCAATTTGGCCATCAACCTTGGCACGTTCAAACATGACCACTAGCATATCTGCCACTATATTGAATAGCATGGGCGATATTGGGTCACCTTGTCGCAATCCTTTCTTTGTTTGGAAATAGTTACCAATGTCATCATTGACTTTATTGGCAACACTACCTCCAGTCACAAAGCTATGGATCATTACACGCCACTCTGCAAAAAATCCTTTCATTCTGAGAGTCTGAAGAAAAGACCACTTGACTTTGTCATAAGCTTTTTCAAAGTCGATTTTAAGAACCACCCCACTCAGTTTTTTCCGATGCAATTCGTAGACTATTTCATGAAGGGCAACAACCCCATCTAGGATGTTTCTGCCTTGCATAAAAGCAGTTTGAGAAGGATGAACCACATGTTCATCAACCAAATTTAGCCTAATCATCGCTACCTTAGTGAATATTTTAAAACTAACATTAAGGACACAGATTGGATGATACTGCTGTATCCTTTCAGCCTCATTAACCTTAGGTAATAAAATAATTTCACCGAAGTTTAAGCGAAACAACTCTAGTTGGCCAACGTGAAGGCAGCCAAACAAGAGTAGGAGATCATGTTTGATGACATCCCAAAATTTCTGGTAGAACTCAGCGGGAAAACCATCTGGACCCAGTGCTTTGTTGTGCTCCATTAGGAAAACCACCTTTCTAACTTCCTCCTCAGAAAATGGAGCTATTAGAAGGCTATTTTCCGCATCAGAAACTTGCGGGATGTCATCTATTCGAGACTCATCCATCGAGAAGTTTCCTTCCTCAGGGGTTCCGAACATATTTTTTGTAATAACTAGTTATATAAGACTTAAGTTGCTCATGCCCTTCAATCGTGCCCTCCTCCTGCTGTAGGGAATGAATGAGTTTCTTCCGGTGTCTACCATTGGCGACACCATGGAAATATCTCGTATTCGAATCACCTTTCAGGATAAACTGAGAGTTTGAATGTTGGTACCACTTGAGTTCCTCCTCGCACAGCATGCGAGCTAACTGGGCATTCAATTGACTATTGATCTCTATTTCATGCTCAGAGAGAGGTCTAATCTCCTCCAAAGCTTCTAAATCATCAATAATAGATGAAAGATGAAGCTTCTCCCTTTTGAGGACACCCGCAGTGTGCCTAGCCCAACCACCAATGAACTTACATAAGGCATGCATTTTGTTGTTCCATTTGTGTATTGGGGTAGGCCCGGCAACCGGTTTCTCCCACACCTCCTTGACCATGTCATGGAATCCATCCCGATGCAACCAACCCAGTTCGAACTTGAACTTGCGTCTGTGCTGCGGTCGTGGCAATCCAGTAGTTAAGAGGATGGATGCATGGTCTGAGATAGCCTCTATACGAGGTAGAGAGTGAACAGAAACCATAGGGAATTTGGATTCCCAGTCGGTATCCATTAATACACGATCTAGTTTCTCATATGTCGGCTCCGGGAGACTGTTCACCCAAGTGAACTATCTTCCAATCATGGAAACCTCTTGCAAATCTTGACTGTCTATGGCAGCGTTGAAAAGGAAAGGCCAATGATTATCAAACCTACCTCGGCTTTTCTCATTTGGAAATCATAGCAAATTAAAATCCCCACCAATGAGAATGGGGTAGGGATTATCTTTCGCCAGATTAACCAATTCACGGAGAAAAACAGCCTTGAACTCATCCTGGACTGCCCCATACACGGCGACGAGGGTCCATGTGAAGTTGTCAGCTTTGTTTCGGATATGGAGTTTAATGTGAAACTCACCATCCGAACAAGCCAGAACATCCATAGTCCCTGTGTTAACGCCAAGTAAAATGCCCCCAGAACGACCTCGAGGTGGCCGTGAAATCCAATTATAGTCTATCCCGCCAGAAAGACGGTTAAGAAGACTTACTGAGAAATCACGTCTCCCCGTTTCAAATAAAGCCAAAAAGTCTAAATTATACTCCCTATTACATTCTGCAATGAATAGATGTTTAGCCAACTCACCAAGACCTCTGCTATTAAAGAACATGCCATTCATGAGGAAACAATAGGAGATTTAGAAAAATTCGCCCTCTTAGAGGGTTTATGACCTTTTTTTGAATGGTCGGACTTGGATTTACGACCGGAAGTTGTAAGCTCAATCAATGAACTAAGCCCGGGCTCCTCCAAACCCACGTCCGAAACCTCCCCTACTACATGAACGAGTAGCTGACCATCTGATGTGGCATGCAGCTCCTCGTCATCTAGATGTGATATGAAAGATTTACTAGAAACTCGTGATTTAACCTTTAATCGGTCATATTCCAAATGTCTCAAAGCGTTTACGGAAATAGAAATATCATTCTCATTATTTCCACGACTAACACCCACTTTATTCAACTTAGAAACTACGGATGTAGTAGAAAAGGATAAAAATGATTTGGGTGATGATGAAGTACCTTGGTTGTCGAGGTTCTGTGCTGCTTTACGCCGCATAGCCTTGGCCAAAGAGTCCTCATCAGTGTCCGTCCTACCATCATCGGCCACAAAATGGCAGCCACTCCGACATGTGGGTGTCACCCCCGATGAAGAAAGTCGCGCAAGCACTGCTGCCAGAGGAGGGGCTGAGGGTGGAGTAGCAACCCCCTCCCTAGCAGTCTCAACCGCCGGTTCACACGACGCCGCCGGTGAAGATGGCATGTCTGTACACGGGACCACAGGAGAAGCGTGCATGGGAGAGGCGGACACGTCCGGCTTCACCTGATACTGAGGATTAGATTGATAGTTCACGCTCTGTGATACTACAGGATGTTCAAAGGGTATTCAGAATTCCACACAAGGTGATACTTGACATGCTCCTTGCAAACCTTGGCTTAAACCCGGTCCAGTACGAGCGTGCTATCCATGACGACAAGAAGATACGTATCACTGTTAGCTTCAATACCGCTGCATTGGATCATGGGGGATCAATTATCGATGTGCCTGTGCCTGGAGAATATTGCACAGATGAGGATGCAGCCTAAGATAGTGCTGCCATCAAAGCTGTCAGATACATAGAGACCATGACCAATACGGTCGTCAGAGACATAAACTATGCAAAAACAAAGTGCCAGGAAAATCGCATCAGCTCCCTGGAAAGTCGGCTCAAAGAATCTAACATCAAAAGCAAGAAGCTAGCCAGAGGTTGGCTGCTATCTACCAGATATATGTACTACTTTTCTGAACAAATGCGTAATCACTACAAAAAAAACACTTCCATGATCAACTTTTCTGTCATGCATGTACATCCGTGACAATTTTATGACAGAATCAAGATAGTCATACCTGTGCTGTCGTAGAAGTGTTCCATGACAATACTGAAATTATCATCACGGAAGTGTCCACTTCCATGACGATAAATGTCGCGTCATGGAAGTGTTTTCGTCATGGGTGACCGACATGTGGCATCGACCGTAACGGGGTGCCGTTAAGCTATCGGGTTCCGGTTTGGATCCGATAACCCGTTAACAGCCCTGACCAATGGCGATTTTCCACGTGTAAAATTCTCATTTGCCAACAAATCCACGTGTCAGCTCGATGTCACGACAGATGTCAACCATCCAGTGGACGATACGCGCCTATGGAATAGTGACACGTGGCGCGGCCCAACAGTGGCCCATTTGACCTAAATGGGCCGGCCCAGCTAAAGGCCCACAAGATTTTGTCACACACTAGTTGACCGGCCCGTTAACAGTCTGCCATGGTTTGGGCCAAATTACGGCCCATATAGGATCGTGTTTTGGGCCAAATTACGGCCCATATAGGATCGTGTTTTGGGCCAAATTACGGCCCATAACAGATCCGGCCCGTTAACAGGCCACTGTTCGTTTGGGCCCATTGTAGGCCCGGTTTGTATCTCGGCCTGTTAAAGGCCCGTTTAAAAATTCGGCCCGATATTCGTTTCGGTCTGTTAGCCGCCGTTGCTGTAAGTGGGCCGTTTTCGGCCCGGTTTAACTTTTGGCCATTTAATGACCCGTGCTACAATTGGGCCTATTTCTAGGCCTAAGTGACTTTCGGCCTCTTAACAGCCCGTACTCTTTGTGGATAAATTTCAGCCCAACCTGACTAATGGCCTGTTAAAGGCCCGTGACATAGTTGGGCCAAATTATGGCCTACTTTCCATCTGGCCTGCTTACAGCCCATAATTTTATTAGGCCAACCAAGGCCCGTGATAATTTTTGGCCCGTTAACGGCTCGTATGTAATTGGGCCAATCATGGGCCTATGGTTGTTTCGGCCTGCTGTCGGCCCATGAATTGTTTGGCTCAATTCAGGCCCAATCTACTTTTTAGCCTGTTAAAAGCCTAAGGAAATTTCTGGCCCAACTGAGGCCCACGTTTTACTCGGCCTGTTAAAGGCCCAAAACTACTTTACGTTTAGGCCTAATAATGGCCCGAAATGATTATAGGCCAACTTTCTGGCCCATATATAACTAGTTACAGACCGGCCCGTTTGGGTAGCGTAATTTCTTTTTATGTACCGCTGACAGACCGATAACGTATTGGGTCGTTGAGCTCCGTTGAAGCTACCAGCCTAAATTACAGCATACCGACTAAGAATAAACCTAGACTATACAATAATGAAATTACGGAATATTACATCCATTGGGCATCAAAGTTTGCCACCAATGATAATAAAGGGCAACCAGACCGCAGATTACATACACTGAGCATCAATGGTCGCCACCAGTGCAAAAAAACGCGCCGACAAAATAATATGCAAAACCAACAGCACTTCAACATAGTTCAAGAAACATTTTTTTTGTGCGAATAGTTCAAGAAACGTTAGTCCTACCCCGGTGCTGCAGCGCAAGCAGCTGAACAAGCTGATGAGACCTCAGTTGCCTGAACGTTAAATCCTCTAGCTCTAGTTGCGTAGCTATAAAGCACGCACGGGTGTCCTCTTTGATCTTCGTTAGAGATTGTACTTCAAGTCAGACCTGAGCTGCACCAAGTCTTTCAGCTTGAAGTTGAGACTGAAGAAGTCGAACTGATTTAGGCAGCAACTTAACCAAGGTTGTGTCACACCTGCTGGTGAGTAGCTTGAACTCACTGTCTTCATCAAGACATAACCTTGGGGTCATCTCGCTCTCTTCAAGACTGTTTACCTTCTTCGCTGCAATATAAGTGATAGGTACCAGCAATGGGTTTGTCTCAATATCTTCCCTAAAGTTCTGCCTGGCGTCAGAGATATTAATCTGAAAGAGAAAGAAGGAGACAGAGAACAAGTTTCACAAATATATAAGCAACGATGGTCAGTGTGTGACAATTCGATCCCATTTTATATTGGCAAATTCAGAGATACAATTTAAAATAGCATTGACATAATACGGCATTGTCCATATCATCGGTAAAATCAGTTAAGACAAAGCACCAATGAGATGATGCAGGCATGGGTAGCTTCACCAGACCACCGGATCAGTGATCTAGAACACAGGCATACATGCAGGGCTAACGAAAATCAATGCACCTGTTCTGATTAATGTGAATGGTATGAATAAGGAACATGTTTTTACAATTAAAATTCAAAACTGGCAGTTGTTGCAAACATGCAATCTGATGCAGACACCAAAGTAAAAAGCAGTGGAGCAAATGATGCCTATCCAAATCTGTACTAGAACAAAGTTTGAAGGCTTGAGAAGGATGGACTTACATTACATGTTAACATGGGCTCGACAAAGCCCTTCTCCATGTTAATGGAATGATAATTCAAGAAATTCCCCAAAGAAACTTATTCATAAGCGTTGACTTTATTCTATATTTTTAAAGAGTAAATATAGATCTAATAATATTGGAAGAAATAGAGGATAATGAAGCTCAGATGCAGAGTGATGATACATAATCAAACAGCTATCTATTAAGTACAGCGTTACAAGGCAAAAGGTACTGGCAAGAGGAATGCATACCTCAACTTGTGTAGTGGCATTGGCTTTATTCAACATTTTGGTAAGAGTAAATGTAGATCTGATAATTTGGAGAAAATGGAGGGCAGGGCAGATAAGGTGCATAGTAATGCCAAACAATCAACTATCTATCAATGTAAGTACAGTAATACTACCTCCGTCCGGAATTACTTGTCGCTGAAATGAATGTATCTAGCACTATTTTAGTTCTAAATACATCAAATTGAGCAACAAGTAATTCGATACAGAGGGAGTACATGACAACAGGTAATTACAAGAGCAATCCAGAACTTCATAACCATTGGGATTATTCTACATTTATGTAAGAGTAAATATAGATCTTATAATTTTGAGCAAATGGTGGATAAGGAAGCTAACATGCACAGTGATGCTACATAATCAAACAGCAATGAGTGTAAGTATGGTGATAAAGGGCAAGAGGTACTGACAAGAGCAATGCAGTGCACAGTATTTTTGTGAGATCCTATGATACCTTGAGAATGGATCACTGCCTTTTGCAAACACTTTGTTTGTACTCCTTCAGGATCTGCAATCACCCTCTTCCTTTTGGACATCTATTATGAAAGAACAACATTTGAGTGGGAAAACCTAATATGATGACACATGGAATAGGTACAGAAAATGGATAGGCATGGCATATTTTCATATATGATGTGTAAACTAAGTAGATGGTGGTGTAACAAAGTAGAAGTAATGCAAGATACGTGCGACCAATACAACCTTGCAAAGTTAGAGCAAGCACCTTGATGGGTGAATAAGATAGGCCATCTGACTCTGACTCATCTGGAGAGCTACATAGACTTGGGTCTCTATCTAGGTCAGAATCATCTTTAGGATCATATTCTGCAATGGAATCTGTAGATGGGGAGCGTGTGTGTTCCATTGCATCCAGACAGGATCTCAATCCCTGGATGCCAAGTTTGTTAGCCAGTGGATTGTTCTACAATATTCCTCTAGTGCGCCCATTCTCATATTCATTGTGATCATGTTCAATACCTGACATGCATGAAAACATAAAAATAAGTGACATTATCTTTGTAATGCATAGGGGATTCTAATCCAATAGTGCCTCCCTGTAAACCCCTATGTGCTATCTCTGTGCAATTCTTCTGAGAGATGCCATGTGTGCTGTAATTTGGTGTGTGCGTTAATATAATGTGGCTAGCTACTCAAACTATAGGCTCCCTGTTGAGAGCTCCAGAAGTAATGATACTTCACAGATGACAGCTTCAAAATATACTAAGGAAGAACAACTCGACCTGACCTGTCGACCGCAAATGTCTCTGCTCCTCTTCCCAAAGAAGGAACATACTGTACTTATTAAAGAACAAGAAAAGAGGATCATGTTAAAGAAGAGCAGAAGAGCAAGCAGATTGTAGATATTACAAGTCTTTATATACAATGTTTGTTGCCGACCCATGATGAACCAGAGCGCATAGAGAAATACTATTCCTTCCTGTCTCTCTATATGTGGCTCACATGCATTTCGAAACTAAAGTAGGAACATTTAGCTGACCAATTAAACCTGTCTCTGTCTTAATAATATCAGCATCATATCATATTTGAATTTGTACAACTAAGCTTGTTTACCTTGATGGGTGGAGCAGTGTTCTTACGACATGAATCACCTAGGCTGATCGTACTAATCATAAAAGGGGGAAACCCTAAGCATGATGAGTATAGTGTTGACCATGGCATGGCAGATTTGAAGCTGCAAACCGCACAAAGGCTACTTAGCAAATGATGTTTGCTTTCAACTAACAACTAAGATGTGGTATGGACAAGATAGTAAAGTAAACAAGTGACAAAGAAATGCAATTCCCTGCTGTCTCTCTATATGTTGCCACATGCATTTGGAAACTCAAGTGGGAGCATTAGCTGACCAATTAAATGTGTGTCTGTTAACTAATATCAGTATCATATCACATTCGTATTTGATCAACTAAGCTTTGGAATTATGACGGTGTGTTGTTTAGCTTGAAGGGTGGAATGCTGCTAGTACGACACAAAGCACCTACGTAGATCATAGTAGTATTGATAAAAGGGGAAAACCTAAGCATCACGAGTAAAATCGGGAAAGTGGAACTAGCTAGAACATATGGGCTTGTATTGCCGGTACGGCTGGAAATGCTTCAGATCCCCTACAGGGGCAGCTCTATTCAACTGAAGGCGCAATACTGTTACTATCAGTCTAGACTCTCAAAGGCGACACGGCTCCCAGCATTTCCTGGATATTATGGCAGACCAACTAGAATAGTTGAAAGCATCCATCAGAAGCGACCCAATATACCTGTCGACTGCAAAGGTCCCTGCTCCAGTTCCCGAGAAGGAACATATTGTACTACTATACTTATTAAGAAGAATAGAAGAGGAACATGTTAAAGAAGAGCAAGCAGATTTTGGATAATACAATGTGTGTTGCCCACCCATGATGAACCAGAGCACACAGAGAACTACTCTTCCTTCCTGTCTCTCTATATGTGGCTCACATGCGTTTTGAAACTAAAGTAGGAACACTTAGCTGACCAATTAAACCTGTCTCTGTCTTACTAATATCAGCATCATATCAGATTCGAATTTGTACAACTAAGCTTGTTTAGCTTGATGGGTGGAGCAGTGCTCTTACGACACGAATCAGGTAGGCTGATCGTAGTGATCATAAAAGGGGGAAACCCTAAGCATGATGAGTATAGTGTTGACCATGGCATGGCAGATCTGAAGCTGCAAACCGCACAAAGGCTACTTAGCAACCGATGTTTGCTTTCAACTAACAACTAAGATTTGGTATGGACAAGATAGTACAGTAAACAAGTGACAAAGAAATGCAATTCCCTGCTATCTATCTATATGTTGCCACATGCATTTGGAAACTCAAGTGGGAGCATTAGCTGACCAATTAAATGTGTGTCTGTTAACTACTATCAGTTTCATATCACATTTCTATTTGAACTACTAAGCTTTGGAATTATGAGTGGTGTGTTGTTTAGCTTGAAGGGTGGAGTGCTGCTAGTACGACACAAAGAAGATCATAGTAGTGTAGATAAAAGGGGAAAACCCTAAGCATCACGAGTGAAATTGGGAAAAGTGGAACTAGCTGGAACATATGGGCTTGTATTGCCGGTATGGCTGGAAATGCTTCGGATCCTCTACAGGGGCAGGTCTATTCAACTGAAGGCACAATACTATTACTATCAGTCTAGACTCTCAAATGCGACACAGCTCCCAGCATTTCCTAGATATTATGGCAGACCAACTAGAATAGTTGAAAGCATCCATCAGAAGCGACCCAATATACATGTAGACTACAAAAGTCCCTGCTCCAGTTCCCGACAAGGAACATACTGTATGAAGAGCAAGAAGATTTAGGATAATACAATGTGTGTTGCCCACCCATGATGAACCAGAGCGCATAAAGATATGCAATTCCCTGCTGTCTCTCCATATGTGGCGCACATGCTTTTCGAAACTAATGTAGGAACATTAGCTGACCAATTAAACGTTCTCTATTTTAGCAATATCAGCATCATATCAGATTCGTATTTGAACAACTAAGCTTTGGAATTATGAGAGGCATGTTGTTTTGCTTGATGGGTTGAGGAGGAGTGCTAGCACGACACGAAGCACCTAGGAGGATGGTAGTGAATATAAAAGGGGAAAACCATAAGCATTGTGAGTATAGTGTTGACCGTGCCATGGCGGATCTAAAGGTGCAACCGGACAAAGGCTACTTCGCAACCAATGTTTGCTTTCAACTAACAAATAAAGATTAGGTATGGACAACAAAGTACAGTAAACAAGTGACGATCTATTTTCCGGGTGAGATCAATAACTTAAGCAGATGTGAAAGAGTACCACCTCTCTTGCGACGCCGTGTAGGCCTCTGCTGATACATTGAGGGTGCTGCCGGTGCTATGTTTGTCGGCGGTGTGGAAGCAGATCTGAGACAGCAGATGGCAGCATTGGGGGATAAGTCATTGTCGGCGTACGACACCTATGGGATCGAGAGGATCCCTTTACGGTTCGGCGGGGGAAAAGATTTGCACAAAGAGTGGATCCAACGATCAACGCAAGGATCTTTACCCAGGTACGGGCCGCTGAGAAGCGTAAAACCCTACTCCTGCTTTGGTTTATTGTGGGTGTTCTTAAGCTCGAGTACACGGAGCGCTTGCGATGAACAGCACGTTCAAGAAGCAGCTACGCATGCAGAATGGGCCAGAAGGTCCTCTTCCCCCTGTAGTTCCGCCTTGGGCCTCCTTTTATACGTCCAAGGGGTCACCAACAGTGGCAGACGGGAGTACAAGAGGTGTAAAGTTGCTACAGTGTTACATGATTACCACTGACGGATTGGGACAACCGCATTAAATGCCTCCCTTAGGTGTCCCTAACTTTCTAGGGGACGGGAAAAAGGATCCGTCCCATCAGCACCGCTTAACCCCATCCGCGGTCAGTGCCGTGACACGCAACCTGTTGGGAAACGTTGCATGGGAAACAAAAATTTTCCTACGCACACATAAGATCTATCCATGGTGATGAGCATCTACGAGAGGGAGAGTGAATCTACATACCCTTGTAGATCGCTAAGCGGAAGCGTTAATAAACGCGGTTGATGTAGTCGAACGTCTTTGCGATCCAAATCGCCGAGCGTCCCGCGATCCAATCACGATCCTTCCGATCTAGTGCCGAACGGACGGCACCTCCGCGTTCAACACACGTACGGCTTGATGACGCCTTCACCTCCTCGATCCAGCGAGCGATGGTGAAGTAGTGGTTGAGTTCCAGCAGCACGACGGCGTGGTGATGGTGGTGAGGAACAATCTCTGCAGGGCTTCGCCAATCTCATCAGTGAAGGTGAGAAAGTAACGATAACCACCGCGCGCCTCAATGCTCATCGGACCGCACACATCAGTATGTATGATTTCCAATAAGTCACTTGCCCGTTCCATTGTTCCAGAGAACGGCGTTTTAGTCATCTTGCCCATGAGGCATGGCTCACATGTGTCAAGTGATTCAAAATCAAGTGACTCCAAAAGTCCATCAGCATGGAGCTTCCTCATGCGTTTTACACCAATATGACCTAAACGGCAGTGCCACAAGAAAGTGGTATTATCATTATCAATTCTACATCTTTTGGCATCAATGTTATGAACATGTGTATCATTACTATCGAGATTCAATAAGAATAAACCCCTCACATCGGGTGCATGACCATAAAAGATATTACTCATATAAATAGAACAACCATTATTCTCTGATTTAAATGAGTAACCGTCTCGCAATAAACAAGATCCAGATATAATGTTCATGCTTAACGCAGGCACCAAATAACACTTATTTAGGTTCATCACTAATCCCGACGGTAATCGAAGAGCGAGCGTGCCGACGGCGATCACATCAACCTTGGAACCATTTCCCACGCGCATCGTCACTTCGTCCTTTGCCAGCCTCCGTCTATTCCGCAGTTCCTGTTTTGAGTTGCAAATATGAGCAACCGCACCGGTATCAAATACCCAGGCACTACAACGAGAGTTGGTAAGGTACACATCAATAACATGTATATCATATATACTTTGTTTGTTGTTGGCCGCCTTCTTGTCAGCCAAATACTTGGGGCAATTCCGCTTCCAGTGTCCAGTTCCCTTGCAATGAAAACACACAGTTTCTGGTTTGGGTCCAGCCTTGGGTTTCTTCACGAGAGGAGCAACTGCTTTGCCACTCTTCTTGGAGTTACCCTTCTTACCCTTGCCATTTTTCTTGAAACTAGTGGTTTTATTGACCATCAACACTTGATGCTCCTTCTGAATTTCAGACTCAGCGGCTTTCAGCATCGCAAACAGCTCGGCGACTGACTTGTTCATCCCGTGCATGTTATAGTTCAACACGAAGCTCTTGTAGCTAGGTGGCAATGATTGAAGAACTCTGTCAGTGATAGCCTCTGGCGGAAGGGGCATCCCTAACTCAGCCAGACGGGTGGAGTACCCAGACATTCTGAGCACGTGATCACTGATAGACCCGTTCTCCTCCATCTTGCAAGCATAGAACTTATCGGAGATCTCATATCTCTCGATCCGGGCATTTTTCTGAAAGATAAACTTCAACTCCTGGAACATCTCATATGCTCCATGACGTTCAAAACGTCTTTGAAGTCCCGGTTCTAAGCCATACAACATTGCACATTGAACTATTGAGTAATCATCAGAACGAGCCTGCCAGGCGTTCACAACGTCTAGAGACTCAACTGGAGCGGGTGGATCACCAAGCGGTGCATCAAGGACATAAGCCTTCTGGGAAGCCGTAAGGATAATCCTTAGATTACGGGCCCAGTCCACAAAGTTACTTCCATCATCTTTCAACTTAGCTTTCTCTAGGAACGCATTAAAATTCAGGGGTGCTACTGCGCGAGCCATGATCTACAACATAAATATAGCAAAGACAACTTAGACTATTGTTCTTAGATAATGAGTTTAGTTAATCATATTACTTAAAAACTCCCACTCAAATTGACATCCCTCCGATCATTCGAGTGTAACATGATCCAAATCCACCAACTCAAGTCCGATCATCACGTGAGTTGAGGTGGTTTCAATGGTGAACATCTTCATGTTGATCATATCTACTATATGACTCATGTTCGACCTTTCGGTCTCTTGTGTTCCGAGGCCATGTCTGTACATGCTAGGCTCGTCAAGTTTAACCTGAGTGTTCCGCACGTGTAACATGGCTTACACCCGTTGTATGCGAACGTAGAGTCTATCACACCCGATCATCACGGCGTGTCTCGAAACGACGAACTTTCGCAACGGTGCACACTTGGGGAGAACACAATTTATCTTGAAATTTAAGTGAGGGATCACCTTATAATGCTACCGTCGTCCTAAGCAAAATAAGATGCATAAAAGGATTAACATCACATGCAAATCATAAGTGACATGATATGGCCATGAACTTGTGCTTTTGATCTCCATCTCCAAAGCACCGGCATGATCTCCATCGTCACCGGCATGACACCATGATCTCCATCATCTTGATCTCCATCAACGTGTCGCCATAAGGTTGTCGCGCTGACTGTTGCTTCCACGACTATAGCTAACGTTTAGCGATAAAGTAAAGCATTACATAGCGCTTAATGATTGACACGCAGGTCATACAATAATTAAAGACAACTCTATGGCTCCTGCCAGTTGCCGTACTCATCGACATGCAAGTCATGATATTCTATACATCACATGATCATCTCATACATCACATATATCTCATCATGTAATTGGCCATATCATATCACATCATACCCTGCAAAAACAAGTTAGACGTCCTCTAATTGTTGTTGCAAATTTTACGTGGCTGCTACGGGTTTGCAAGAACCGTTCTTACCTACGCAAAACCACAACGTGGTGTAGTGATTGCTTTTTGATCTTCTAAAAGAACCCTCTTCATTGAACCGATTCAACTAAAGTGAGAGAGACAGACACCCGCCAGTCACCTTTATGCAACAAGTGCACGCAGCGGTAAAACCAGTCTCGCGTAAGCGTACGCGTAATGTCGGTCCGGGCCGCTTCATCTCACAATACCGCTGAATCAAGTATCAACTAGTAACGGCAAGCAATATGTATACACCCACGCCCACAACTCGTTTGTGTTCTACTCGAGATCTCATCTACGCATAGACCTAGCTCATGATGCCACTGTTGGGAAACGTTGCATGGGAAACAAAAATTTTCCTACGCACACATAAGATCTATCCATGGTGATGAGCATCTACGAGAGGGAGAGTGAATCTACATACCCTTGTAGATCGCTAAGCGGAAGCGTTAATAAACGCGGTTGATGTAGTCGAACGTCTTTGCGATCCAAATCGCCGAGCGTCCCGCGATCCAATCACGATCCTTCCGATCTAGTGCCGAACGGACGGCACCTCCGCGTTCAACACACGTACGGCTTGATGACGCCTTCACCTCCTCGATCCAGCGAGCGATGGTGAAGTAGTGGTTGAGTTCCAGCAGCACGACGGCGTGGTGATGGTGGTGAGGAACAATCTCTGCAGGGCTTCGCCAAGCGCTACGGAGATTATGACGGAGGAACTAGAGGGCTAGGGTTGCCGGCACACGGCTTGGGAAATCCTGATGTGTCCCGTGTGCTAGCCCTGCCCCTCTATTTATATGTTGAGCCTTGGGGTCTAAACTTGGAGTAAAAGCCTCCTCCGGGTCGGTTTTGCCCGCACAAGGTCGGTTTGGCCCGCAGGGAAAGAGTCCAACTCGGATCCCTGCCGAACCGTGCACAGCCGCGCACAAGCGGTAGTACCGCTTCACACAAGCGGTAGTACCGCTTGGGCGGTAGTACCGCTTCACACAAGCGGTAGTACCGCTCGGGCGGTAGTACCGCTTCAACAAGCGGTAGTACCGCTTACGCGGCAGCAAAACTACTTTTGCACTTTCCAATACCTTGTGGGCTTTATCCCTTTGGCTCATATAAAGTGTTGCTGCACCCGAACACTTCGGTAAACATCCGGAACCTCTTCCGGTGAACTTCGGAACCCTTCCAGAGATCAAAACACTATTATCACATATATCAATCTTTACCTCCGGACTATTCCGGAGATCCTCGTCATGTCCGGGATCTTATCCGGGACTCCGAACAACTTTCGGTCACCAACATAATAACTCAATTATACTAATCGTCACCAAACGTTAAGTGTGTAGACCCTGCGGGTTCGAGAACTATGTAGACATGACCGAGACACCTCTACGGCCAATAACCAATAGCGGGACCTGGATGCCCATATTGGCTCCTACATATTCTACGAAGATCTTTATCGGTCGAACCTCTATGTCAAGGATTCAGTTAATCCCGTATGCTGTTCCCTTTGTTCTTCGGTATGTTACTTGCCCGAGATTCGATCGTCGGTATCACTATACCTAGTTCAATCTCGTTACCGGCAAGTCTCTTTACTCGTTCCGTAATACAAGATCCTGTGGCTAATCTTTAGTCACTTTGCTTGCAAGGCTCAATGTGATGTTGTATTACCGAGTGGGCCCTGAGATACCTCTCCGTCATACGGAGTAACAAATCCCAGTCTTGATCCATGCCAACCCAACAGACACCCTCGGAGATACCTGTAGAGCACCTTTATAGTCACCCAGTTACGTTGCGACGTTTGATACACACAAGGTATTCCTCCGGTGTTAGTGAGTTGCTTGATCTCATGGTCAAAGGAACAGATACTTGACATGCAGAAAACAATAGCAATAAACTGACACGATCAAATGCTACGTTTACAGTTTGGGTCTTGTCCATCACATCATTCTCCTAATGATGTGATCCCGTTATCAAATGACATCTCATGTCAATGGCTAGGAAACCTTAACCATCTTTGATCAACGAGCTAGTCAACTAGAGGCTTACTAGGAACACAGTGTTGTCTATGTACCCACACATGTATTTGAGTTTCCAATCAATACAATTATAGCATGGATAATAAACGATTATCATGAACAAGGAAATGTAATAATAACCAATTTATTATTGCCTCTAGGGCATATTTCCAACAGTCTCCCACTTGCACTAGAGTCAATAATCTAGTTCACATCACTATGTGATTTACATTGTAATGAATCGAACACCCATGCAGTTCTGGTGTTGTTCATGTTTAGCCCTTGGAAGAGGTTTAGTCAACGGATCTGCAACATTTAGATCCGTGTGTACTTTGCAAATATTTATGTCGTCCTCCTTGATGTAATCGCGGATGGAATTGAAACGTCGCTTTATGTGTCTGGTCCTCTTGTGAAATCTTGGTTCCTTGGCTAGAGCAATGGCACCAGTATTATCACAAAACAGAGTCATTGGGTTAAGCGCACTAGGCACTACTCCAAGATCTATCATGAACTCCTTCATCCAGACACTTTCCTTCGCCGCCTCCGAGGCAGCGATGTACTCCGCTTCGCATGTAGAATCTGCTACCACGCTTTGCTTGGAACTGCACCAGCTAACCGCACCCCCATTAAGAATAAATACGTATCCGGTTTGCGACTTAGAGTCATCCGGATCAGTGTCAAAGCTTGCATCGACGTAACCCTTTACGACGAGCTCTTGATCACCTCCATAAACGAGAAACATGTCCTTAGTCCTTTTCAGGTACTTCAGGATATTCTTGACCGCCGTCCAGTGTTCCATTCCTGGATCACCTTGAAACCTTCCGACCATACTTATGGCAAGGCTGACATCGGGTCTTGTGCACAGCATTGCATACATGATAGAGCCTATGGCTGAAGCATAGGGGATGACACTCATCTTTTCTCTATCTTCTGCAGTCACTGGGCATTGAGTCTTACTCAACTTCACACCTTGCAAAACAGGCAAGAACCCCTTCTTGGACTGATCCATTTTGAACTTCTTCAAAATCTTATCAAGGTATGTGCTTTGTGAAAGTCCTATTAAGCGTCTTGATCTATCTCTATAGATCTTGATGCCTAATATGAAAGCAGCTTCTCCTAGGTCCTTCATTGAAAAACTCTTGTTCAAATATTCCTTTACGCTTTCCAGCATTTCTATATTGTTTCCAATCAGCAATATGTCATCCACATATAAGATTAGAAACGCTATAGAGCTCCCACTCACTTTCTTGTAAATACAAGCTTCTCCGTAAACTTGTATAAACTCGAACGCTTTGATCACCTCATCAAAACGAAGATTCCAACTCCGAGATGCTTGCACCAGTCCATAAATGGATCGCTGGAGTTTGCAAACTTTGTCAGCATTCTCTGGATCGACAAAACCTTCTGGTTGCATCATATACAACTCTTCCTTAAGGAAACCGTTAAGGAACGCTGTTTTGACATCCATCTGCCAAATTTCATAATCGAAAAAGGCAGCTATTGCTAACATGATTCTGACGGACTTAAGCATCGCTACGGGTGAGAAGGTCTCATCGTAGTCAACTCCTTGAACTTGTGAAAAACCCTTTGCCACAAGTCGAGCTTTATAGACGGTGACATTACCGTCCGCGTCCGTCTTCCTCTTAAAGATCCATTTGTTCTGAATGGCCTTACGCCCTTCAGGTAATACTTCCAAAGTCCATACTTTGTTTTCATACATGGATCCCATCTCGGATTTCATGGCCTCTAACCACTTCTCGGAATCCGGGCCCATCATCGCTTCTCCATAGCTCGTAGGTTCATCGTTGTTTAACAACATGACCTCTAAGACAGGGTTGCCGTACCACTCAGGAGCAGTACGCGTCCTTGTCGACCTACGAGGTTCGATAGCAACTTGATCCAAAGCTTCATGATCATCATCATTAACTTCCTCTTCAGCTAATGTAGGCTCCACAGAAACAACTTTCTGCGCTGCGCTACTCTCAGGTTGAAGTAAAGGTTCAACAACCTCATCAAGTTCTATCTTCCTCCCACTCAATTCTTTCGAGAGAAACTCTTTCTCAAGAAATGTTCCGTTTTTAGCGACAAACACTTTGCCCTCGGATCTGAGGTAGAAGGTATACCCAATTGTCTCTTTTGGGTATCCTATGAAGACGCATTTCTCCGCTTTGGGTTCCAGCTTTTCAGGCTGAAGCTTTTTGACATAAGCATCACATCCCCAAACTTTAAGAAACGACAGTTTTGGCTTCTTGCCAAACCAAAGTTCATATGGCGTCGTCTCAACGGATTTCGATGGTGCCCTATTTAAAGTGAATGCAGCTGTCTCTAATGCATAACCCCAAAACGATAGTGGCAAATCGGCAAGAGACATCATAGATCGCACCATATCCAATAAGGTTCGATTACGACGTTCGGACACACCATTACGCTGTGGTGTTCCAGGCGGTGTTAATTGTGAAACAATTCCACACTGTCTTAAGTGACTGCCAAACTCATAACTCAGATATTCTCCTCCTCGATCAGATCGTAGGAATTTAATCTTCTTGTTACGATGATTCTCAACTTCACTCTGAAATTGTTTGAACTTTTCAAATGTTTCAGACTTGTGTTTCATTAAGTAAATATACCCATATCTACTTAAGTCATCAGTGAAGGTGAGAAAGTAACGATAACCACCGCGCGCCTCAATGCTCATCGGACCGCACACATCAGTATGTATGATTTCCAATAAGTCACTTGCCCGTTCCATTGTTCCAGAGAACGGCGTTTTAGTCATCTTGCCCATGAGGCATGGCTCACATGTGTCAAGTGATTCAAAATCAAGTGACTCCAAAAGTCCATCAGCATGGAGCTTCCTCATGCGTTTTACACCAATATGACCTAAACGGCAGTGCCACAAGAAAGTGGTATTATCATTATCAATTCTACATCTTTTGGCATCAATGTTATGAACATGTGTATCATTACTATCGAGATTCAATAAGAATAAACCCCTCACATCGGGTGCATGACCATAAAAGATATTACTCATATAAATAGAACAACCATTATTCTCTGATTTAAATGAGTAACCGTCTCGCAATAAACAAGATCCAGATATAATGTTCATGCTTAACGCAGGCACCAAATAACACTTATTTAGGTTCATCACTAATCCCGACGGTAATCGAAGAGCGAGCGTGCCGACGGCGATCACATCAACCTTGGAACCATTTCCCACGCGCATCGTCACTTCGTCCTTTGCCAGCCTCCGTCTATTCCGCAGTTCCTGTTTTGAGTTGCAAATATGAGCAACCGCACCGGTATCAAATACCCAGGCACTACAACGAGAGTTGGTAAGGTACACATCAATAACATGTATATCATATATACTTTGTTTGTTGTTGGCCGCCTTCTTGTCAGCCAAATACTTGGGGCAATTCCGCTTCCAGTGTCCAGTTCCCTTGCAATGAAAACACACAGTTTCTGGTTTGGGTCCAGCCTTGGGTTTCTTCACGAGAGGAGCAACTGCTTTGCCACTCTTCTTGGAGTTACCCTTCTTACCCTTGCCATTTTTCTTGAAACTAGTGGTTTTATTGACCATCAACACTTGATGCTCCTTCTGAATTTCAGACTCAGCGGCTTTCAGCATCGCAAACAGCTCGGCGACTGACTTGTTCATCCCGTGCATGTTATAGTTCAACACGAAGCTCTTGTAGCTAGGTGGCAATGATTGAAGAACTCTGTCAGTGATAGCCTCTGGCGGAAGGGGCATCCCTAACTCAGCCAGACGGGTGGAGTACCCAGACATTCTGAGCACGTGATCACTGATAGACCCGTTCTCCTCCATCTTGCAAGCATAGAACTTATCGGAGATCTCATATCTCTCGATCCGGGCATTTTTCTGAAAGATAAACTTCAACTCCTGGAACATCTCATATGCTCCATGACGTTCAAAACGTCTTTGAAGTCCCGGTTCTAAGCCATACAACATTGCACATTGAACTATTGAGTAATCATCAGAACGAGCCTGCCAGGCGTTCACAACGTCTAGAGACTCAACTGGAGCGGGTGGATCACCAAGCGGTGCATCAAGGACATAAGCCTTCTGGGAAGCCGTAAGGATAATCCTTAGATTACGGGCCCAGTCCACAAAGTTACTTCCATCATCTTTCAACTTAGCTTTCTCTAGGAACGCATTAAAATTCAGGGGTGCTACTGCGCGAGCCATGATCTACAACATAAATATAGCAAAGACAACTTAGACTATTGTTCTTAGATAATGAGTTTAGTTAATCATATTACTTAAAAACTCCCACTCAAATTGACATCCCTCCGATCATTCGAGTGTAACATGATCCAAATCCACCAACTCAAGTCCGATCATCACGTGAGTTGAGGTGGTTTCAATGGTGAACATCTTCATGTTGATCATATCTACTATATGACTCATGTTCGACCTTTCGGTCTCTTGTGTTCCGAGGCCATGTCTGTACATGCTAGGCTCGTCAAGTTTAACCTGAGTGTTCCGCACGTGTAACATGGCTTACACCCGTTGTATGCGAACGTAGAGTCTATCACACCCGATCATCACGGCGTGTCTCGAAACGACGAACTTTCGCAACGGTGCACACTTGGGGAGAACACAATTTATCTTGAAATTTAAGTGAGGGATCACCTTATAATGCTACCGTCGTCCTAAGCAAAATAAGATGCATAAAAGGATTAACATCACATGCAAATCATAAGTGACATGATATGGCCATGAACTTGTGCTTTTGATCTCCATCTCCAAAGCACCGGCATGATCTCCATCGTCACCGGCATGACACCATGATCTCCATCATCTTGATCTCCATCAACGTGTCGCCATAAGGTTGTCGCGCTGACTGTTGCTTCCACGACTATAGCTAACGTTTAGCGATAAAGTAAAGCATTACATAGCGCTTAATGATTGACACGCAGGTCATACAATAATTAAAGACAACTCTATGGCTCCTGCCAGTTGCCGTACTCATCGACATGCAAGTCATGATATTCTATACATCACATGATCATCTCATACATCACATATATCTCATCATGTAATTGGCCATATCATATCACATCATACCCTGCAAAAACAAGTTAGACGTCCTCTAATTGTTGTTGCAAATTTTACGTGGCTGCTACGGGTTTGCAAGAACCGTTCTTACCTACGCAAAACCACAACGTGGTGTAGTGATTGCTTTTTGATCTTCTAAAAGAACCCTCTTCATTGAACCGATTCAACTAAAGTGAGAGAGACAGACACCCGCCAGTCACCTTTATGCAACAAGTGCACGCAGCGGTAAAACCAGTCTCGCGTAAGCGTACGCGTAATGTCGGTCCGGGCCGCTTCATCTCACAATACCGCTGAATCAAGTATCAACTAGTAACGGCAAGCAATATGTATACACCCACGCCCACAACTCGTTTGTGTTCTACTCGAGATCTCATCTACGCATAGACCTAGCTCATGATGCCACTGTTGGGAAACGTTGCATGGGAAACAAAAATTTTCCTACGCACACATAAGATCTATCCATGGTGATGAGCATCTACGAGAGGGAGAGTGAATCTACATACCCTTGTAGATCGCTAAGCGGAAGCGTTAATAAACGCGGTTGATGTAGTCGAACGTCTTTGCGATCCAAATCGCCGAGCGTCCCGCGATCCAATCACGATCCTTCCGATCTAGTGCCGAACGGACGGCACCTCCGCGTTCAACACACGTACGGCTTGATGACGCCTTCACCTCCTCGATCCAGCGAGCGATGGTGAAGTAGTGGTTGAGTTCCAGCAGCACGACGGCGTGGTGATGGTGGTGAGGAACAATCTCTGCAGGGCTTCGCCAAGCGCTACGGAGATTATGACGGAGGAACTAGAGGGCTAGGGTTGCCGGCACACGGCTTGGGAAATCCTGATGTGTCCCGTGTGCTAGCCCTGCCCCTCTATTTATATGTTGAGCCTTGGGGTCTAAACTTGGAGTAAAAGCCTCCTCCGGGTCGGTTTTGCCCGCACAAGGTCGGTTTGGCCCGCAGGGAAAGAGTCCAACTCGGATCCCTGCCGAACCGTGCACAGCCGCGCACAAGCGGTAGTACCGCTTCACACAAGCGGTAGTACCGCTTGGGCGGTAGTACCGCTTCACACAAGCGGTAGTACCGCTCGGGCGGTAGTACCGCTTCAACAAGCGGTAGTACCGCTTACGCGGCAGCAAAACTACTTTTGCACTTTCCAATACCTTGTGGGCTTTATCCCTTTGGCTCATATAAAGTGTTGCTGCACCCGAACACTTCGGTAAACATCCGGAACCTCTTCCGGTGAACTTCGGAACCCTTCCAGAGATCAAAACACTATTATCACATATATCAATCTTTACCTCCGGACTATTCCGGAGATCCTCGTCATGTCCGGGATCTTATCCGGGACTCCGAACAACTTTCGGTCACCAACATAATAACTCAATTATACTAATCGTCACCAAACGTTAAGTGTGTAGACCCTGCGGGTTCGAGAACTATGTAGACATGACCGAGACACCTCTACGGCCAATAACCAATAGCGGGACCTGGATGCCCATATTGGCTCCTACATATTCTACGAAGATCTTTATCGGTCGAACCTCTATGTCAAGGATTCAGTTAATCCCGTATGCTGTTCCCTTTGTTCTTCGGTATGTTACTTGCCCGAGATTCGATCGTCGGTATCACTATACCTAGTTCAATCTCGTTACCGGCAAGTCTCTTTACTCGTTCCGTAATACAAGATCCTGTGGCTAATCTTTAGTCACTTTGCTTGCAAGGCTCAATGTGATGTTGTATTACCGAGTGGGCCCTGAGATACCTCTCCGTCATACGGAGTAACAAATCCCAGTCTTGATCCATGCCAACCCAACAGACACCCTCGGAGATACCTGTAGAGCACCTTTATAGTCACCCAGTTACGTTGCGACGTTTGATACACACAAGGTATTCCTCCGGTGTTAGTGAGTTGCATGATCTCATGGTCAAAGGAACAGATACTTGACATGCAGAAAACAATAGCAATAAACTGACACGATCAAATGCTACGTTTACAGTTTGGGTCTTGTCCATCACATCATTCTCCTAATGATGTGATCCCGTTATCAAATGACATCTCATGTCAATGGCTAGGAAACCTTAACCATCTTTGATCAACGAGCTAGTCAACTAGAGGCTTACTAGGAACACAGTGTTGTCTATGTACCCACACATGTATTTGAGTTTCCAATCAATACAATTATAGCATGGATAATAAACGATTATCATGAACAAGGAAATGTAATAATAACCAATTTATTATTGCCTCTAGGGCATATTTCCAACACAACCAAGAGGACAAGCCCTAAATGACAGACTGGTCGCTGCGCTGGAGCGGTGGCAGTACGGAGGGATCTTGCCGGGTGCGAGACATTGCCGGGTGCGAGACCTTGTCGGGTCTTCGCGAGCTCCCCCGGCAAGATCTTGCCGGGAGCTCAGCCTTCGGTCTTCTGTCTTCTGATCATTAGCTTGAATGCCTTCTTGATATTCTTGTGTTTGCTCCCAGCTGTCCCCCGGCAAGCCTTGCCGGGTCTTGTCTTGCTAGGAGATCATGCTGCTGGGAAGAAGCTTCTCCCCAACGAGCTCTTGTTCTGTCTTGCTAATATAATGCTTGCCAGATATGGTATTCACCGGGAAGCTTGGCCTTGCCGGGGTCGCCAGTCAACAATCCTGGACGGGAATGACCCATGCTAAGATGGTTGATGAGACCCTGGTTCTCATTACACCGACAGGAGCCCCCGGGCCCGCCTTCAGCAGAGAACTCAAAGATCTTGATGCTGGAGGTGGGGCCAAATTTGGCGTGGTTCATGACTGCCATGCCCTTTCCTTCTGGAAGTATAGTTGTTTAAGAAAAACAGCCCTTGTCAGAGTGCATGCCTCGACGACAAGGTTGAAAGCCCCCTTGTCGGAGCGCATGGCTCGACGACAAGGTTGAAAGCCCCCTTGTTGGAGCGCATGGCTCGACGACAAGGTTGGAAGCCCCCTTGTTGGAACGCATGACTCGACGACAAGGTTGAAAGCCCCCTTGTCGGAGCGCATGGCTCGACGACAAGGTTGAAAGCCCCCTTGTCCGAGCGCATGACTCGACGACAAGGTTGAAAGCCCCCTTATCGGAGCGCATGACTCGACGACAAGGTTGAAAGCCCCCTTGTCGGAACACATGACTCGACGACCAGGTTGAAAGCCCCCTTGTCGGAGCGCATGGCTCGAAGACAAGGTTGAAAGCCCCCTTGTCGGAGCGCATGACTCAACGACAAGGTTGAAAGCCCCCTTGTGGGAGCACATGACTCGACGACAAGGTTGAAAGCCCCCTTGTCAGAGCGCATGACTCGACGACAAGGTTGAAAGCCCCCTTGTCGGAGCGCATGACTCGACGACAAGGTTGAAAGCCCTCTTGTCGGAGCGCATGACTCATGGCTCGACGACAAGGTTTGCTATTCTTCCGCCGAAGAATATTTCTGGAAAAGTTTGCGATTTCGGCAGAGAACTTTGACGTTCTCGATGCCGGCCTCCGGCAAAGATGTTGCCGGGAAGGCTTATGACTTCAGCGAAAAACTTTGATGTTCTCGACGCCAGCTTCCGGCAATGATGTTGCCGGGAAGGCTGCAAAGTAATCTCCCACCTGTATACCTGCAACACTGATTCGGACATGTAATGCAATGACAGCTTTTTAACACAACAAATTAATTAGCTTTTGGCTTTATGACTAATTTGTTGTAATTTTGACTTCTGCCGAATATTCCCTTGCTTGACGGAACACTTTCCGGTGTGCACGATCCAGTCAGCAGCGCTTTGAGGAGCTGGTCCTTAGCGGCTTGCCGGGAACGCCGCCTCCCGAAAAAGGTTTTTCCTTCCCAGCTTTAGTGTAGCTGCTCACATCGCCGAGCGGACTCGAGGCGACAAGGAGCGCAACTAGCCCCGGGAAGGCTCCTCAGCATACGGGTTTACGCAGAAACCTTAAAATAAAACTTGCTAAGCCCTTTCCTTAAATGATTGCATTTTTGTACAATGAATCCCTTCGCTTGCCGGAATACCTCCCGAATGCGCACGTCCTGGTCAATGGCACTTAGGACCGGGTCCTGTCTAGCAGCCTATTGAGAACGCCGCCTCTTCGGGAGCTTAACGCTCTAGAAACAACTACAGATGCATCTGTGTTGCTGGGCGGACCCAGAACAACCAGGAGCACATAGTGTTTTAAGAGCGCTCGCCCACGCATAGGTTATACAAAAACACCATCAAGGATAAGACTACGCAGCAGAAAGCGATTAAAGTTTTAGGACTTAGCTTTCGCAAGGAATTTCAGCCGCCCCCGCTTCTTCTTGAGCGCCATGACGATGAAGACGATCAAAAACCGACGCGCTGATCGCTAGATCGGGTTCGCGCAACCTCTCCCCCTACCTGGCGCGCCAAAGATGTCGGCGTACGACACCTATGGGATCGAGAGGATCCCTTTACGGTTCGGCGGGGGAAGAGATTTGCACAAAGAGCGGATCCAACGATCAACGCAAGGATCTTTACCCAGGTTCGGGCCGCTGAGAAGCGTAAAACCCTACTCTTGCTTTGGTTTATTGTGGGTGTTCTTAAGCTCGAGTACACGGAGCGCTTGCGATGAACAGCACTTTCAAGAAGCAGCTACGCATGCAGAATGGGCCAGAAGGTCCTCTTCCCCCTGTAGCTCCGCCTTGGGCCTCCTTTTATACGTCCAAGGGGTCACCAACAGTGGCAGACGGGAGTACAAGAGGTGTAAAGTTGCTACAGTGTTACATGATTACCACTGACGGATTGGGACAACCGCATTAAATGCCTCCCTTAGGTGTCCCTAACTTTCTAGGGGACGGGAAAAAGGATCCGTCCCATCAGCACCGCTTAACCCCATCCGCGGTCAGTGCCGTGACACGCAACCAGGAGGACAAGCCCTAAACGACAGACTGGTCGCTGCGCTGGAGCGGTGGCAGTACGGAGGGATCTTGCCTGGTGCAAGACCTTGCCGGGTGCGAGACCTTGCCGGGTCTTCACAAGCTCCCCCGGCAAGATCTTGTCGGGAGCTCAGCCTTCGGTCTTCTGTCTTCTGATCATTAGCTTGAATGCCTTCTTGATATTCTTGTGTTTGCTCCCAGCTGTCCCCCGGCAAGCCTTGCCGGGTCTTGTCTTGCTAGGAGATCATGTCGCTGGGAAGAAGCTTCTCCCCAACTTGCTCTTGTTCTGTCTTGTTAATATAATGCTTGCTAGATATGGTATTCGCCGGGAAGCTTGGCCTTGCCGGGGTCGCCAGTCAACAATCCTGGATGGGAATGACCCATGCTAAGACGGTTGATGAGACCCTGGTTCTCATTACACCGACAGTCATGTTGCCATGGATGAGACGGTCGTAGGAGCGGCCACGGTATGGTGGACGACGGCGCGGGTGAAGCGAGAGGACGCGATGCTAGGATCCTGATCCGACGCGGTGGATGAGAGACGTCGATCTCTTGTAATGGACGATGTCGTCGGGGTAGCTGCTCCGGCATGGTGGAGGAGGACGGCGATGAATGGGGTTGAGGACGGAAGAGGCTGGGGTGGAGAGGGTGTTTTGGTGCCCACGGAGTACGAATGGGGAAATGGAGCAAGGGAGGAGGGGGGAACCATGTCTTTGGGACGCGCTTGTCTGAAATGTGGGAAAGTTACGAACTTAGCCCCCGTTTAAAATTTCGGACGTCTCGTCGGTTGGGGATAGGACGGTAATCTCGTATCTCCCCAATATTTACCGAGAGCGATTTCGGGCGAGGAGAGGGTGTTTTGGCGCCCATGGTTGGCGCCCACGGTGTATGAATGGGGCTGACAGGTAGGGCGGTTGTGTCACGTATGAGTGAAGTTACAAACCTGCCCCTACTTAAAATATTTGCCTAGATCAATTTTGGCCGAGGAGAGTTTGTTTTGCCGCCCCCTGTTTATGAATGGGGAAATGGAGGGGGAGAGAGAGGTCTTTGGGACGAGTTTGAATCAAATGTGTTTTGCCGCCCACGTTTGGCGCCCACCGTGTCTGAATGAGGTGAGAGGCGGTCGTGTCACGTCTGAGTGAAGTTACAAACCTACCCCTATTTAGAGCAGTGGAAATCGGGCCGATAGGTTGTGCGTGTCAGGGGTAGACAGTAATTTCCATCGCCCAAACACTGGTTCCGGGCAGCCGACGTGGGAGTGGGTGTTTTGCCGTTTCTTTCGAATTTTGGGAGAATAAGCATTCGCGTTTACCCTGGCAACTAAATTTGAATCCATTTTGTATTCGATTACGAATCTTTATAGATCATTCTATGTTTTCTTAGATATGTTCAATAGCACAACAACGATGCATTCCACCTTTACATATGAATATGTTTTACAAATGCCATGATACTCGAATTCAGAAGGTTGGATCCACTTTGAGTTAAACAGTTATTTCATCCAACACAATCTGCTCACACAAAAAATAGTTCACCTTATGTCCACTCCTACAAGTACTGAGGATTGCCTCGCCTAAGAAAATCAGATCATTACAAGACATGGACAACAAATAAGGGGTCTTACAACATAATCCATTCACAAACATGACACAACATGCAAGTATACTAATCTAATGACAATTTCAACTGGTATCTAAAGAAGAACTAGGATTAGCCTGGGCTTCAGATAGCATAAGCAGCAGGACCTTCTCCGTCTCCAAATGCAACTGCCTTACTTGCTCCACATCTTGGTTTGCTTGCATAATGCGTGCGGCTAATTGCATAATTTCCAGCCTCATGATCAGGATTACCTCATTCATGGTAGCCACACCCTCTCTTTCTGCCTCTAGTAGAGCCTCAAGAACTATAATATATGTGCCCTCCAACGGGGTTGCCTCTGAACTGCTACCATCTGGTAACATGCATGGCGCACTGCTTCCACAAATAGATCCTGGGGGTGTACATTGTGTCCTAGTTTGAACAGCATCCTGAAAGGTCTCCGCTGGACATAAGTAACAGATAGTTATCACATGATCCAGGCAGTAAGCTTACATGGTAAACTACATACGAATTATTGCCGAGGATGGCAAGCTATATTTAAATGGTTCGAAGTTGCATCAGCCGAAAACAAATTAAAATGGTTAGATGAAAGGCAGTGTACCACCGCTATATTTAAGTTGCCCAAGCATATAAACAGTTGAAATATTCTGAGAAAGCACTTAAACAGTGTGGCCTCATATAAACTAGCAAGACAGTCTTGTGATGGAGTTCATAGGAAAAGTTAAGGAGTCAAATGAAGTATGCATGCATTTCTTTACGATTGTACGGCAGGCACTTCTGACACATTGTCCAACTCAGGTATAGCCTAACAAGTACTCCCTCTGTAAACTAATATAAGAGTGTTTATAGATTACTAAAGTAGTGATCTAAACGCTCTTATATTAGTTTATGGAGGGAGTAACAAACAAGCATTCTAATCAAGCAATACAGCAAAGCAGGCAACTGAACTATTTGTAATTCTGTAGGATTACAGGTTGAGGGCACACGCCAAGAAAGCAGCCCACACGCATGACATTTCACAGTAACTTAAACACACTTGCTTACCATATGTCGCTGTGAAGGCTCGCTGCTGTTGCAATGTTCTTTGAAGATGTCGTCAGCATCCCGTGCATGCAAACCTAGTCGTTGTAGTTTATTCTTCCCCCTCTCTTTTGGTAAAACTAATTTTAATCACATGCACTGTTCAAATTGAACATGAATGATTCATCTAAACTAATGAAAGAAGGTTGTGTGCTTACACGACAATATGTGTGCTTCACTCTATTTTTATGCTTGTTCGATGTGCCAGCCCCAAAAGAAAAAGCATTTTGCTTCATGCGGTTTGCAGCTCCATAATGAATAAAAGCAACAAATTAGTCATGTAACTTGGGAAGATCAATAACGCACAAAAAAGTTATGAACAGAGGTTCGGAGCAGTGCGGTAATAGCTAGCATTGAAAAATGTAGGTTAAGATGAACCAAAAGTAGCGGAACTACAAGCTAGTTTGCTGATGTGTAATTTAGCATAGAGAGCATAGAAGCAGTCCAGTACAATAATTGTAACCAAGGGGTGACATCAGAACAACACCATTATCATAAATATAGCATGCAAGAAGTAAAATAGGAGGCAATAATATCTAGGAAGTACAGTAATACTTAGGACAAAGAAAAAGCATTGTAACTACAGGTGCACTGATTTGTAATTTAGCACATATAACCTGTTCACTACCACACATTTGGACCTACAGGTGCAAGCAGAATAACGCCTCTCATAAAAAATTGAATGATGCCCTGAAGAAATTCGAAGGTGCGGTGCTTATGCTAAGAAGGTGAACGTAGGCACCGGCCGTTGGAGAATAGTACCTGATTCTCGGCGGCGTATGGGCATCGTTGTCATACGTGAAAGCTTGTTGATGGTGCTCGTGTTGTGGTTGAGTTGGGCCGGCTGTCGCCGTTGGTTAAGCGGCTCCGGTTCTTAGGTGCGGTGCCTGTCGACATCCAAGATAGCTGATCTGTCGTAAGTGAACTTTTGTACAACAAAGATGAGAAAAACCAAAGGAGTACTAATTGAAATAACCTGATGAGGCAGGTGCGGCAGTAAAGCTAGGCCGGTGGAGTTGAATATGGCGTCCGTGGAGCGAGTCCGGTGCAGTGGTCAAAGGCGATGGCGAAGTACATCCGGTGCGGTGTACAGTGCTTTCGATGAGGCGGATCTGCTGTGGCGAACGAGGGCTTCTATGAAGGGCCAGCGATGTGGTGGACGAGGGCGTCGATGAAGGGCCTACACTGTGGTGGACGAGGGTGCCGGTGAAGCAGATCCGGTGCGCAGGACCATGATGGCGGTAAAGGAGATCTGGTGCGGTGGACAAGCCAGCCGCTGAAGCGGCTCCGATGAAGTGGTGAGTTGGCAGTTGGAGGTTCCAAGGTGCGGAAGGTAGATCCGGCGGGGTGTGAGGTGCACCGCCGTGGCGGAGGACTAGATTCGGCGGCTTGGGGAGGGGGGAGCTGGGGAGGGGAGTGGTTCTGGGTTAGAATGTTGGGGGCAAAGAGGGGAAACCAATGGAGTTATGAAAGCAGCCCTTTTCCATTGATGTGGCAGGGGTAAAAGAGGAATATTGTAGGGCTAAACTTTCGGGCGCGAGAAATTTTGATGTGAGCGGGATGTTTGAAAGCTTTTGGTGGCTGAAATTATGTGTTCTCGTCTTGTACAACCGACTATGATATCATGGCCGAGTATTTATTTGTTGTGCACGCGAGAAAAAAAAGGTGCAAGTTTCAAAAATCAATGTCTCCAACTCGAAACTTAGATTGTCCATTCAATTCAAATATGGATAATTGAGCTAGTGCAAAGCAAATACCATCATATGCTCCGATTCAAATGAAATTTCGAATGTGTTTCTCCTAAATATGATGACACAAACAAATATGTATGTGTATGAATAAAGTGGATGATTACAAGGTTTGAACACGACCGTATGTCTATATCTCTAGGTTTGATATATGAATTTGAAATCACACAATCGGGTTAAAAATTGTACCCCTATTTAAATGAATTAAAAAAGCTAATAATGCAGTCGAATTCAGAATTTCCAATCTTAGGTCAGTAATTCTGGTACTTCAAAATATATCTCGCATGTTCAAAAGTATCGCTATCTCATAGTCCAAAAATATGAAGAAAAAAATGATCAACCATGAGTGCACACACTCTTGACCATGTATTTTAATTACGTCTATATCTCTCAGACATACACCCCTCACTCTTTATCTGAAGCACACCACCTCGGCCCCTATCCCCCCCCCCACACAAGCCTTTCTCTCCCCCTGACACAAACATGCGCACACATTATCCCCCCTCTCTCTCTCTCTCTCTCTCTCTCTCTCTTCTATTTCTGAACCCCAATATAGGTCTCTATATCTTCGTCTCTCAGACATGCACACATCTGTTCCCCCACTCTCTAGGTCTCCCGACATCTATCTTTCCCAAGCATGCACTCTATAGCCGTGTAGTATCTTTCCCATACACACAAAACACACTGCCCCCAACATCTTTCTCCCTACGTATATCTCGCTCTCGCACGCTCTCCACCATCTCTCACTCTCACATTGACACACATCTCACTCACCACCCCCACTACACACAAACACCCTCCCTCTCCTTGTGCACCTCTCACCTCTTTCCATCTCTTCACATGCGGACCCGACCCTCCTTCCCTCTATATGTTGCCACTCTCTCCATAAATCTATAGCGAAACATCGATCTCAGACTCGCGTGATGTTCTCTCCACCATCTATTTTGATCTCTCATGAAGTCTCTCTGACGCACACAACGACTCACTTTACTTGTGTCTCCCTACATAGGCCACTTTCGAACACCATCGACCTCCTCTCCCTATCTATAGCCACTTTTCGCACACAATCGATCTCCATCTCTCTCTCCCTCTCTCGTACTCTCTCTGATGCGGAGCATCCCGAGGTCATCCCCATGGACTCACCTACGTCACCTCAAGTGCCAAAAGGACCTATGACACGAGCACGAGCAAGAGCCATCGAGAACGAGGTGACATCACTCCTCTCACAATTTCCCTTCGATGCACATGAGAATTGGATGCTACCTCAAACGGAGATCTTATGCATACTCAGGTACCACGAGGATCATCTTGGAGAAGCTAGGGAGCATGGCCGATCGAAGGATGAAGAGAAACGAGAAGAAGAAGAAGAAAAGGAGCAAGGCAGCAGCAGCCCGGATGATCTGGACCCTGGTCCGGACGATCCAGCCTCAGCCCAGACGATCCGGGCCAGCGTCCAGACGATCTGACTAAAAGCGCCCATGGCAACAGCAGCGGCCCCGACGAAGCCGGATCATCCGGACCCCGGTCTGGATCATCCGGCCTAAGCCCGGATGTCCGGCCCTTCCGCGCCCGTATCTGCATCGCCCGGACGTCCGAGCGACCGCCCGGATCATCCGGGCTCCCGAAGGCCGGATCATCCGGATGGCCACCCGGATCAGCCCCCCCCCCCGATTGTGTGTGTTTGCTTCGGGCCCGAGGCCCATGTAACTCCTTCGCCCACTAGACTATAAATACCCCTTCCCCCTCTGTATTTTAGGGTTAGCAAAGTGTTGGCTCTTGAGTTTAGAACTTTGCTCCTCCATACCTCTCCTCCGGAGATCAAGACCTCCTAGAGGAGAAGATCCACTCCGGATATCAAGACCTTGACTCCTTTCCTGCTCGGGATGAACTAGCTACCCTGTATCCTCCCGTGTTGACTTTGTATCGTGATTCATCGTATGTGTATGTGGATCTAGTGTATGTGTGACTTGTGATTGTGTCAATTGATTGATTGTGTTCTTGTGTTCTTTGTGTTCTTGCCTTTTCCCCTCCAATTGTGAAAAGATCGATGAACTAGGGTTTCACCCTACATCATCTTGGATCAGAGCCACGTTGATTCACAATTTGGAGTCTTTCCCCTCCATTTGCTACCCTCAATTTTGTTGTTTTTCCCCAATTTCGAAAATTTCCCACAAAAATAGCCCTCCAAAATGTTTTGTGATTTGTGAGTTTGATGATGTTTTGTTGATTTTGGTCCGTAGATTTCATGTGTTGCAAGTGGATCTACTCTTCCCTACCCTCCCCACCCCGAATCCCCTCCGAAAATCCGCGATTTTTCGAATTTTTCGGGATTTTTGGAGCCCCTCCCGAGCCCTCCCCGCACGAGGTTGACCTGCCCAGATCATCCAGCCGGTCACCCGGATCATCTGGACGGGGTCCCGGATCAACCGGCCTCCACTGATTTTTTTGGAAAAAAAAACCTGCCACCATTTAACCACCGCCACCGCTTCCACTTAGTCCCCCCAAGCTCCACCTTAGCTCCACCACCTTCACCTCTACCCCTAGACCACCACCACATGCCGACACCACCATTTGACATTTGCCTTGAGATTTTGAGTTGTGGTTTTCTGTTTCCTAGTGTGTTTCGGCTATCTAGGCACGGTTCGACATCGACTTCACCGCCACTCATCATCGCCACGGACTCGACATCGACAAAGACCATCTAACATTGTGACACCACCACTATAAGCAAGGACGGTAACCTCGACGACAACTCGTTTCAACCCTTGCCATTGCATTGTTAACCCAAAGGCCCACTTTTGTGTCGCTTTCCTACGAGACTAGCCATTTGAGTATTGCCGGGCAATGATAATTTGTGCACTCTAGTGTTACCATCATATCATATCTTGTGCCAAAATTTTGTTCCCGCATATACATCATTGCTACCATCGTGAGAGCATATCGCATAAGTTGCCAAAAGAAAAAGAGCAAAAGAAAGAAAGCTTTTAAGCAAAGAGAAAAGAGCAACAACAAGCTTGTAAGCAATAACAATAGCATCGCCACATTCCATATCATATTTGATCATCTTGGATCATCGTGAGAAGTTCACCGGGACTCATACATACAAAGCATATTTGAGGTTGCAGTTGATCGTTTTGCCTCCTATAGGTTGTGCACAAGTGTCGTATCCGCCTATTAAGCAATCGTGCTAGCGTCTCTCTAGAGTTGTGCAACACGAGCATTTCCGGGTGTTCCACATTTTGTGCTGATTCCTTGGTTGCACGACCTCACTAATCTTTCCGTGTGTGTGTTTCCGTGTAACTTTGCTTGGTCTACTTGTTTCACTTGCAAATTTGCGAATCATTCTCAACATTATTGATATCTTACTTACTATTGCAAATATTTTGTGCCACAATCCTAACCAAACTCCTCCAAAAGCTTTACTTGTGTATGTGTGAGAATTGACACGATCCGGTACCAATTGCACTATTTCCATAATACCATATCGAGTGATCATTGATCCATCTTCAACATTGGATAAGGTACATTGGTCTAGTTCGTTCCCTTCTTCCACTAACAATTGTTTGAGAATCATGGATAGGTCCGGCACTTCTTCGATCCTCTCTTCGATGAGAAGACGATGCACTGAACGACTACATTACCAAGGCACACCTCTTTGGCATCCAACGAGCATTACATCAAGAAAGTGAAGCTTTAGGAGAACGCATTGAACAACTCGCCTCCGACTTTCGACAAACTCTTGACGACAAGTTATCATCTCAAATGGAAGAGTTTCGTGCCATGATGGTCAACCGCGCTTCTTCCACTTCATCAAGTTCAAGATCAAGACGGCGGCACTCAGGCCGCAACTCTTCGGACACTTCTTAGGATGCAAGTATTCCACGAGCACGCTCTCATCGCCCTCAAGTACATGAAGACCGGCAAGCTCCAAGAAACCCATTCCGTGGCAATGGTTTTCAAGACCGTCTTCGAGAGCGCAAACGCCAAAACCGGCAAGCAAACAACAACATGGAGCAAGATCAAGTTCCACAACGCCAACGTCAAGTACCACAAGACGAGGATGCTCTACTACAAGAACGACACCATCGTGTGGAGCAAGCACTTGAAGCAACTCGCAACGTCGCCAACCGCCGTGTGCGAGAACAACAAGAGGCCCCCCAACGCGAGCAACAAGATGAGGCCGCAAGAAATGAGGAGCGCCAAGAGATGAGGAACCGTGCAAGAATTCCACGACCTCGACGTCAAGACAATCAAGATGAGCTCGATGAGCAAGAGCTAGAAGACCCTCCAAGACACGAGCGTCATCGTCACCACCAACAACACAATGAGGAGCTCTACGACAAGCTCAAGTTCACCATGCCTAAATTCTCCGGTGGGAATGATCCCGAAGAATACCTCTCTTGGGCATTGAAGGTTGACAAGATATTTCGTCTTCACAACTACAAAGAGGAAAAGAAGATTTCCATGGCATCTCTTGAGTTCCAAGACTATGTTCTCATTTGGTGGGAGCAAGTGATCCAACGACGTCAAGAGAAGGGTGAGCCACCCATCACCACTTGGAACCAAATGAAAGATGTCATGCGAGCTCGCTTTGTGCCTACACACTATAACCATGACCTCTTCAAGAAACTCCAACTCCTCAAGCAAGGCACCAAGTCCGTTGAAGAATATTATCAAGAAATGGAAATTGCAATGTTACGAGCCAATGTCAAGGAAGATGATGAACAAACTATGGCGAGATTCTTGAATGGCCTCAACCATCCTATCAAGAAAATTGCGGATTTCCAACCGTACTCCAACCTCCTCGAGCTAGTGCACCAAGCAACCAAAGCGGAGCGACAAGTACAAGAGGACTACAAATACTCCAAGTACTCTTCCGAGACCTACGGTTCATACAATCAAGCTTCAACGACTTCTACAACTCCTTCCACGACGCGATCTACACCAAGTACCGGCGACAAGTCAAGCTCCAAGCAACCTATGACATCTTCGAGTCGTCATACAAGTACATCCAAGCAAAAGCCTTTGTCATCAACAACTCCCACGGAGGACGCCAAGATGAGCGACATCAAGTGTTTCACTTGCAAAGGACGAGGCCACAAGTCCTTCAAGTGCCCAACACGACACACTATGATCATGAATGCCGACGGCACCTACGATTCCATAAGTGAAGATGAAATGGAAGCCCTCGAGCAAGTGGCCATGCACCGCCAAGTGAATGAAGATGAAGATGCTCAAATCTTTTGTGATAATGATAAAAGCCCCACTCTTGTTATCTCCAAGGTCTTGACACTTCAACAACATCAAGATGAAGACCAACGTTGCCACATCTTGCATACCAAGGCGGGTATTCAAGGACGTTCCGTCAAGGTCATCATCGACGGCGGAAGTTGCCACAATTTGGCAAGTGAAGAGTTATGTTCCAAGCTCCAATTGGTCAAGAAGAAGCACCCTCGCCCCTACAAGGTCCAATGGCTAAGCGACTCCGGCGCCATTCAAGTGGAGCACACCGTTCAAGTCTCCTTCAAGATTGGAGCATATGAAGATACATTGGAATGTGATGTGGTTCCTATGTCTGTATGCCATCTCCTACTTGGATGACCATGGCAATTCGATCGAGGCATCACCCACAATGGTCGGACCAACCACTATAGCTTCAAGATGAAGGGCAAGGAATTCATACTTCGACCAATGACACCAAGTCAAGTCATCGCGCACGGGCAAGCATCTACCCATCGTGGAGAGACAAGTGAGCAAGTGAACAACAAAAAAGAGAGTGAGCGCCACAAGCCAAAAATGAGTGACTCCACGATGAGCGACAAAAGAGATCTAGTTCTTTTAGCCACCAAAAGAGAATTGAGGGATGTGAGTGAGAGCCCATCAAGTGTTCTTCACTTTGTGCTTTTATGCAAAGCTGAAGTTGAGTGGACTAATACTTCACAACATCTTCCTCTAGTGTTGTCTCATCTCTTGCAGGAATACAAGGACATGTTTCCCGATGAGCTACCTCCCGGACTACCTCCTCTACGTGGAATCGAACACCACATTGATCTCATCCCCGGTGCACCTCTACCGAATAAGGCACCTTACCACGTAAACCCCGACGAGACCAAAGAGATCCAAAGGCAAGTGCAACATCTCATGGAGAATGGGTATGTACGCGAGAGCTTGAGCCCATGTGCCGTACCGGTAATTCTTGTGCCTAAGAAAGATGGTTCCTATCGCATGTGTTCCGATTGCCGTCCCATAAATGCTATCACTGTTAGATATCGCCATCCCATTCCACACCTAGATGACATGCTTGATGAACTTAGTGGAGCCACCATTTTCTCTAAAATTGACCATAAAAGTGGTTATTATCAAATTCGCATGCAAGAAGGTGATGAATGGAAAACCGCTTTCAAAACAAAATTTGGATTGTATGAATGATTAGTCATGCCTATGGGTTTATCACAAGCACCTAGCACTTTTATGTGTTCGATGCATTATGTCCTACGCAAATTAATTGGCATTTGTGTTGTGGTTTACTTTGATGACATCCTTGTGTTTAGTGAAACTCTTGAAGATCATGTCAAACACCTTAGAGAAGTATTGCAAATTCTTAGAGACGAGCGACTTTATGCTAACATGGAAAAATGCACTTTTGGTGTTGATAAGCTTGTTTTCTTGGGCTTTGTTGTCTCATCTAAGGGTGTTCATGTTGATGAAACTAAAATTGATGCTATTAAAAATTGGCCACAACCAACCAATTTACTTCAAGTGCGTAGTTTGCTTGGCTTAGCCGGATTTTATAGACACTTTGTGAAAGATTTTAGCACTATTGCATCACCATTGCACGCATTGAGTAAGATGAATGCACCATTTGTTTGGGGACCATCCCAAGATGCCGCATTTCTTGAGCTTAAGAACTTGCTTACACATGCTCCATTGCTTGCATTACCCAACTTTGAGAAAACTTTTGAAGTGCATTGTGACGCTAGTGGTAATGGCATAGGTGGTGTGTTAATGCAAGAGAAATGACCTATTGCATATTTTAGTGAAAAAATCTCTGGTGCACAACTTAACTATCCGATCTATGATAAAGAGTTATATGCCTTAGTGAGAGTATTGCATGTGTGGGAACATTATCTCCGTCCACGTGAATTTGTCATCCATATGGACCATGAAACACTTAAGGTACTGACGATGCACCTTAAGTCAACACCGTATGTTTGACCATAGAGTTAACTACTACGATAGGTGGGACCCACATGTGAGCATCTATCCTCTTTTTCAAAAAGTTCCTATGCGTGTTCGTCGCCGGCGCCAGTGATGGGCGAGCTGGCCGCCGCTCCGCCGGACGACTCGGCCGCTGCGCTGGCCTCAACACGGGCTGGCTGGCTGGCCCGAGCGCGGCTCACGCGTGAGTAAGCCGCTGCACTGGCCTCCGCACGGGCTGGCTGGTTGGCCTGAGCGCGGCTCACGCATGAGCAAGCCGCCGCGCTGGCCTTCGCCCGAGCCAAATGGCTGGCCTTAGCGCGGCACGCGTGAGCAAGCCGCCGCGCTAGCCTCCGCCCGAGCCGGATGGCTGGCCTTAGCGTGGCACGTGCGAGCAAGCCGCCGCACCACCATGCCAAGCTAGCTAGCAAAGCTTGCACACAAGCAGCTGGATTCATCCAATAGGTTGTGTGCTAGCTTGGCTAGCTAGCGGCCGCGAGCGCCGCGTCGAGCTGGCTTTCGGCTGACGCAAGATGGGCTCCATGCCGCCGGCGCTTTTGACCTCGCTTTCAGCCGGCGGCGGTGGCTGCCTCCCATGGCCGAGGATGACTAGGTGGATGGGCCGGAGGTAGGAGGTGACTCGGGGATTTTTTTTGAGACTGACATGTAGGTCCCACAAGTCATAAGTAGTAAGTTGCCGGTCAAACAGACGGCATTGACTTAAGGTGCCACATGGGTTTAAACGAGCCTAATTGGCACTTGGTAGTTTTCGCGACGGTTTATGAAATTATTGGTATGTTTTTGCTAATTTTGTTAGAGTGGTTGTTTCTTGGTATGGCTGGTTCGAAAGTGGTAGTTTTTTGTTAAATACTCCAATATGTATAAGGAAAATCTACTAGCGACAAATAGGAATTCTATGTTGCGTTGTACTAATGGTCGCGGATAGCCCAGCCACGTGCACGGGTTTTCCCTCCCGTATATTTTACACGCGCCATCATCTGGTGGCTCGCATAGAGTAGCAGCCGCCTTCGCTTGCTGCTTCCTCAGCTGCCATCTTTAATGCCACCTCCCAATTAAGTCGGAGGAGCCAAAAAAGCCTGGCACCGCATTGGGAACTGTGCAATATGACCCTGGACCTGGACCTAATGTACTCCAGTACTCTGTAGCTTGTGGCATTGCACGCATGGACTTCGCTCCATATAGTACAAAATTAGCTTGAAAAACGTTTTCATAATATGGGATGGAGGGAGTAGAATAGTTGATTTGTTAGACTTTTCTAGAGCCATGTGATTGTTTCTTTCTTTTTCAAAAAACATGGAAAAGTTGTATTCTTAAATTGAACATTGCACGTGCTTTGCACGTACGCGTGTACTAGTGGAAAAGAAAAAGCCTACTCTCGCGGTATGAAAGAACTCAAAAGTTTTGCCCCCGCAATAGTGTGTGCGTGAGAGGAGCGGCTGAGCAGGCCAGCTACGCGCATGAATAGAGCAGCAAGTTGGTCCGCAGTATGCAGGTGTACTTTCCCTGCATTGATAGTTACAGCGATGGTTCTAGAGAACAGTACTACTGCTACTTTCGGGCTGGTTTACGAGTCCCCATCGTATTTTGAGTTAAAGTTTGACCACATATTTGACTAGCAAAATGTTAATGCATGTCACCGAAAATTATATTGTTGGATTCGAATTTGAATGTACAACCCTCCACTCATATGATCTCATTCTCTCTCTTCTTTTATTTTACGCCACCTCACGAAAACAGTCTACGTGGCAGATTTATCAACGATGATAATACAATCATACCTCCATCCTGGTTTATTGGTCTCCTTCGTATTTTGTGCTTAGTTTTAACCATAGATTTAATTAACAAAATGTTAGTGCATTCCACCAAAAATTATATCGTTGGATTCGTGTTTGAACATAGTTTTCATTGATATTATTTTTTGTGACATGCATTAACATTTTGTTAGTTAAATATAAGGTCAAAGTTTGGCACAAAATTCAAAGAGAACCAATAAACAAATAGTACTACTCCTATATTAAATACTAATATGACTGCACCATCGCAGTACCACTAATGCATGCCCGCATAACTTCCTTCACTAAGGGACGAGGCCCTGCGGTTACGCTCTTATCTCTTTCTCGCCAGTTGCCCTCCCGAAGAGACCAAGGCAGTTCGTCGCTGCTGCCATGGATTCGATAGGAGGTTCCTCCTCCTCACCGGGGCTAGGAGACCTTGGACGACGATTCTCTGGGAGAAATCGCACGCTGCTCCGACTTCCTCACTGCCGCAAGACTAGGTGCTTCCTGCACCAACTATTTTAAGACGGTGCGTAAACAGGCTTGGGAGAAGGCCATGCTTGTTGGTCTTCCATGAGTCCTCGAGGAGAAGGTTATTCAATGGGACTCCAGTCCATCGTAACATGGCCGCAGTTGCATCTTGACGCCGCTTGAGTTGCCGACGTTGAGAGGTAGTCGGATTTTGTCCGATGAGAAGGTCAGTCATTGTGTTTGATCATGTAATGTATATTCTAAAAATACTTAGTTATTCCATCCCATAATTTCTCCGCTGCCCACCATCCCACAGGTTTGGGTTGGTGCCAACGGAGATTGGCTTGCATACCTACGGCCGGATACGACCATCATTTTGTACAACATCCACAGTAGTGCGGCCGTTCCCGTAGACCCCTTGTCCAACATTGGGATCGGCCTTCCGGACTGGAACGGCTTGAATAGGTATGATGATGCCAGCATGAGATTGAAGAAGATAGCAATTGCGGACCCGCCGACTACGCACCGCGGC
Source organism: Elymus sibiricus (assembly GCA_039707655.1). Lineage (NCBI taxonomy): Eukaryota > Viridiplantae > Streptophyta > Magnoliopsida > Poales > Poaceae > Elymus > Elymus sibiricus. The sequence continues at coordinate 206,921,050 of CM077668.1, forward strand.
TACGATGATTACTATCTCATCGCGGTGTTTGACATGAGGATTGCCATCAATAAGAATGGCCCTGACGGCAGAGGCTAGCACATGTTGGCCGTGGTAGATTTGTTCCCGCACAAGTTCGAAGACGCCGTGTGCCATGTAGGCCGCATCTTCGCTGTGACAAGCGAGGGGACTTGTTTCATCTGGGTGCCATCCTACGGTACGGGAGATAACAAACGGAATGCACTAACCATCATTTGCATCCGTAACGGTACTCATTATTTTGCAGGGACCACGCATCCCCCGATCAAAATCAGATCATCGATCCTGGATGTGTTGGATTATGTGCATCTGAGATTCGGTCTAACCTGGAACCTTGTAGTTGACTCTGTCAAAATGGGATCAACTATCTTTGCAGTGGTTACCCATGGTAGCATTGATGTGCAACAAGGTGCCACGATCTACCACGATCGGACCCTCACCATGTACCCAGGTATTCCATTCTCTCATTTCCTTCTCTTTCGTTGTACTAGTAGTAGTACTACTACTAGTAGTAGTACTTCAGATCCATAGTAGTGTGTCGCGGGGATCGGCGGGAGAAGTACTTTTTACCTAGGAGTACGCGTATAGCTGGCTCTTGAATCCACTCCCACCATTTTTGTTTTTCCATGTCTTATCTCCTCCGTGTAGCCAAAAATGGCTATATATAATCAGTCAGTTATTGAACTTCCTCTATAGTATAGTAGTACTACTCGCTGCGCAATATTACTGCGCGCCATATTTGAGCGCAACATTATCCTGCATGGACCTTCACCATGTACGTCACCATGTGTCCAGGTCTTGGATGCCACGTGTACCAGATGGACGGCTCCGAGTTCGACCCCCGTGATGCTATGTGGGAGCTGAGGGACACTCTTGGAGAGTACTCGCTTTTCATTGGGGACAGCTACCCCATTGTCAAAAAGATGCCACCTTCCGTGCACGACACCGAAGGCCTGCCGTTCATGAAGCATGATTGTGTCTTCAGTGCGCACTGCCGGTTGAACATGTTGGGACGTGCAATCCCTGATTTATGCCGCTTTAGCATGGATGAGTCTCCATCGTGGGGAACCGGACTAGAAAGCTGCGACAATGATTCCCGTTGCCCACCGCTATGGATCGTGCCATCTATGAAGAACACCTGGGATTGGAACCTGGAGGACGACATGGAGCCTCTATAATGTGTAAGTGGAGTATGGTAAATTGTGAATGGTAGCACTATAAATATATGTAGAGTAGTTGTGCACAAATTTATCACATGAAGTGGAGATGAACTTGTGTGGCATGTTGGCATTTGTCCTTTAGAATTTATTAGTAGATGTGTCATGTGTACGTGCAACTTGTGTGGATGTTCCACGGGCTCCAACACGCTTTGTGAGAAAAATAGGTGGCACAACTTTGGCTATAGGTGACGTGGCAGCATCATACAGTAGCGGTTGTTTGCTATAGTTGTAGTACGACTACTCGTACTCCTATAAACCTTGCGCTTGGCTCTTCGCCTCTTCGGGAGGTCCAAGTTCAACAATGATGGTACTACAGTACTACCGTATATGCTTCTGGCAATCTGACACCGAATGAACTGCCGCACGTCCACCGCGTGAGCGAGGGCGAGGGAGAGCGCGCTGTAGTCAAAAGCTTCTCGTCGTCCTACGAGCCACGGCGCGCATGGGCGAGGGAGAGGGCGTAGGCGTACTAAGCAAGCTTCTCCTCATCCTGCGATCCATCGAGCGCGTGGGAGAGGGAGAGGGCGTAGTAAGCAAGCTTCTCCTCATTCTGCGAGTTGACGGGACATAGTAGTACTAGTAGTCCATACTGCCTCCTTTCCGGTTAATATGGCTTAATTTGAAACAAGATAAATACAGTGGTGGTCACTGTATTTGTAACTATACAGTCACTAGACTTCATAATACGCTCATTATGGTCACTATATACGTTTTGTGGTGATTATACGGTCACTAGCTCACCGTAGAGCACCGTATTGCACTCTGCTAACCGGCCAAATACTCTACATGGCACTTTCTTGACTGGTTAAATTGGCACGTGGTTTCTGGGTCCCACCTGTCAGCTGGCAGAGCAAAGAAATAAGTTAAACAAAACTTTACGCAGGCGCGACAGGACTCCAACCCTTGCGCGTGAACCACCCTGGCTGTGTATGTGTGTGCATGCATGTGTAGGTTGAGCACTTGAGTGTGAGCGTGTGTGTTGCGTCGTGTGCTGTGTGCCGCATGCATGGTTGTGTGAGTGTTGCATGCATGCATGTGTACGTGTGAGTGTTGCATGCATGCGTGAGGGTTCTAGTCCCTCCCATTCACATGTTCATATTTCAAGTTTCATTAAAACGTTGCATGCAAGAATTACTCCAATGCATGTAAAAGTCCTGGTCATTTGTTGTTCACGCATGCACGCATGCATTGCAATTAATACGTTGGTAAACACAATTTTCTTGAGGAAAACGAGCCCATTAATTGAGTACTTTTGCAAAGTACTACAGTAGTACTACAAAAATTTCTTCTGGCACTCATCATCTACTATTACCTTGGTTGATGAATCTTTTTTATTGAGCTATATATAAACCGGGAGCCTTGGCCAATGGTTCTTAATGTTGGACAGGATGAGAGTAGAGGCATATAGGAAGTCTTGCGATCCATTATTCCCCATCGGTCTATTCAACTAGTCTTCATAGTGAAGTGACAATACACGCTGCAGCAGATGGGACACTTGATTAATAAGCTGAGCCAGCATGCTGGTGTTACTAAATCAGCCTTACCCTATAGTGCCATCATGTCTGTCAGTGGAGCACGCTTTCGCAATTACGCGTACGCACCTCTCTCTTCCGTTGACTGACATATGGGCCCGCTTGAGGTAGACCCACATATCATCCGCTTAACTATTTACACTCGTGTATACTAGTAGTACTAGTAGAATTGAGATTTAATGCACCTTCTTCCCCGTCTCTCCCTCTTCTTCCTCCTCTCTTCCCCATGGACGTCCCTTCCCCATCTTCGTCCGCACACCATTTTCCAGTGCTCACTGCTCGCCCGCCCGCGCCATCTTCCTCGGTCGCTCGCGCGCACCATCTCCCCCCGCTCACTGCTCGCCCACACACGCCATCTTCTTCTCTCGCCCGCCCGCATCCACTTCCCCGCTCGCCTGCACATACCGTAAACCCCAATCACTCAGCGCCCTAAAAAAACCAATGGCAGAACCGACTGACACGCAGAGCAGTGATTGGAATTCCCTCCCCGATGTTCTCTTGGAGCAGATCTGTAATCGTATGGACCTACTCAGCACCGTGCGTCTGGCCGCATGCTCGGTGTCTATGCACCGTCTACTCATCGGCAGCCGGCCGGCCCTTTTCAAGACACCCTGCTTGCTAATGCCCGATCCTCGCAACTGGCCCAGACACCGACGTGACGATCCTACGAAGGTTGCCGTCGTGCCCCTCGACATGCTACCACTCCCCGCCCACCTGCCCTTCATGCGCCGCCACTACTGGGCGGGCATGAAGGCCAACTGGATCATCCTCATCCACCAATCGGGTACTCTGTGGCATCTCGTGGATATCTACACACAGCGAGAGATCACCCTTCCATCGTTGGATACTGCCGACATCGAGCCTCGCGGCCCGCCGAACACTCCTGCCTACTACGCACGAGAGGCGTCGGGCACTTGGTTGGACCTCCGTTTGCTGAAGGTTGTAATCTGTGAAGTGCACACACCATCAGAAGACTACATGGATTACAAGCTCATTGCCTTGTTCGACGGGGGATTTGCCTATCTGGAATCCGGTCGCCATACATAGTTATGGCTCATCATCAATCCTATTTACCCTCCATTTTTGTCTGATGCTATAGTGCACGATGGCATCGTTTACGCGGTGGACGGACAGATTGGCTGCATATACTGGTGGAATCTATCGTTGTGTCATTGTTCTATCTCATCTCATCTTTACCATATGAATACGACTGCCTGTTGATTGTTAGAAATTTAGAATAGATAGTATGACTATAACCACAGCATTGCTATATGTTCCTCTCATTTCCTTGATTTTTATGACCACACATGTTATTAGTAGAGTTGATATAAGAACAATTGGCATCTAATGATTGTTAGGATAGATATTATGAGTATAACCACATGCTTGCTATATGTTACTCTCATTTCCAAGATTTTTATAACCACACATGTTATTGTTAGAGTTGATACGAGAACTGTTGGCATCTAACTGTTATGGTAGAATATGAGTAGGCCCTAGCATAGCTGTTTTCCTCTCATTTTTACATGATCATTGGAACATCACTTATTGCTAGAATATGAAAGCCATTGGCATTTTTTTTAAATTAGGGTATGATTATGACCACGGCATTGTAATTCTCTGGCCATGATCTGTGTCACTATTACAATAATCCTAATTCCACACATACTCTGAACATGATTGTATATTTTTGTCCTTTTGGTCTCCAATTTGATTTGTTGCAGCAGACGCAAATGCGCTGGCCTTTATAATTCCAGGACCTGGAAATATAAATGTCAATGGGTGGTGGTTTATCGCTCATTCAACTAACGGTGGGCATTTGATGCTCATTCGCATGTACCAAAGTGACCAAACCATTTTATCAAACCACATGCAGTACAATGCATGGGGCGTTCGCGACTGTGATGGCTATGGCTCCTTCGTGTTCGAGAAAGATCCCAGCTCTGTTGGGCCAGGCGTATTCAATTAGAGGCGGGTTTACAGCCTCGGCAATCACTCCCTGTTCCTCGGGCTCAATTATCCGATCATCCAACAAATCATCGAACATATCAGCAGTGATAATTATCGTGCTATGCAAGTTCCATTCGCCAGGGGGAACTGTGTTTACACATTGTACCATGGATTTCATGAAGCACCATATCCAGAGATTCGTCGACAAAGCTTGTTGCCAGATGAACTTCAGTGTGTGAAAGGCATCAAGGCTTCCAAGCGATGAATGGCTTTTGCAAACCCGACATGCGGCGATGTGGTTCATGCCAATAGCTAATATGCACAACTTGATTCGTAGCGATATCTTGACTGAGCCATGTATCCTGCTAGTTGTCGCATGATCCTTATCTGTCGGTTATTTTGTACTGTAGTTAGTTTGAAGGTTAAATACCTTTCTGGGATCAAGTGCATCCTACATCACCTGTGTAGCATGTATTTTGATAATGATGATGGAGATGCTGTGCAAAAGCCATATATAGCAATTAAGCTTCAAGTGCGTACTTGTTCGTGAAAGTGTTGTCCAATGGGAATTATATTTTGTATTACTCAGGTAGCCTACAAGTCTGTCGCACAGCCTTGTAACTTTGTAGGCACCTGTTTGTAAGCTCCTTTTAAACACTCTTGCATAATGCCCTTAAAACTAAGGCTTTAGCAATGCCCCTCTGATATTATTTAAAGCAATATGGAAGCATCCTGGATATTGGATGAATGTACACCATCTCTAAAATTTGTACTACTAGTAATCCTCTATACTGTACTAGATTTGTATTCATACCGAGAATGGATTCAAATTTTATTGGTATTGCAATATACTTAATGCTCCTACTTTTTTTTAGATTTATCAACAGAACTACGGCCGTATGTTAGTATGACACAGCCTGCACGATATGTAGATGATAGCCAATCAAGAAGGATTGGCCGGTGTTGCCGGCTGGCGTCAAGTTCGATCCCACGGATCAGGAGCTGATCGAGCACCTTGTGGCTAAAGTGAGTGCTGACAGCGCGAGATCTCACCCTCTCATCGATTTGTTCATGCCGACCATCGACAACAAGCACGGCATATGCTCCACCCATCCTGCGAAACTTCCAGGTGAGACACCGATCGACTGTCTACTTGCACAAAATATATTCCTTTCTTTTTACAAATTTCTGATGTATGCTACCCGGCCTGGGATTGTATTGCGCCAAAACTGCAGGTATCACACTGAGTGGCCTAAGCAAGCATTTCTTCCAGCGCAACTCCAGGGAGTTCAAAAGGGGTACGCGGACGCGTCGCAAGATACAATCGGAGTGAGGCATGCAGGCGATGTGGCACAAGACCGGCAATACCATGCCGGTGATGGTTAACGGCCGGCAGAGGGGAAGCAAAAATGGTTCTGGTGCTGCACACCAACAAGAACTTAGACCAGCAGAGGACCAACTGGGTGATGCACCAGTACCACCTCGGGGACCTGAAGCAAGAGAAGGAGCGGGAGCTGGTTGTTTGCAAGATCTTCTACCAGACGAAAACGAGGGCCAGGACTAAAAAGATTATAAGTTAGTTTGGTAGTGTACTAGTTCTACCTGGTCGTCTGCAAGTTGGTGTTGTTGTTAAGGATCTTAATTTGGTTTGAACTTGGCATTTCCTTCCAACCATCATGTCGAGGGTCGACGTGGATATAACGCTGAATCAATTGTTGCGAAACGAATTTTCAGGCACCTGATATAAGTAGCAAAAGCTCCTGTCATTTGAATTCCCAGTTCTCCAAAATTTTACTAACATCTTCCAGTACGCAGGGGATCCATCAGGTTTCACAGGTAGACAGTTGGACGCAGCACGTCGGGACTGGGCTGTGGCACGCCAAGCCCAGCTGCAAATTGTTAAACAGAGGAGCGATGGATTTGGGCCTTCAAGAACAGTTAAGTGTCGAGATCTCGATCGCGGGAAGCGCCTCCCATGCCATCCCTCTAACCCACATACCACATATAGACCCCTCAAAAAAAAAACATACCACATACAGTATCACTCAAAAATTAACCAAAAATTTTAACAGGCATGAGAAACGGGAGCCGCCGCTTCCAGCGATCATTTTTGGACTAAAAAAGGCCTAGTCGGCTATCGTGCGGTGTCTGTGGCCCGTCTAGCCCAGGCTTTTATTTTTTGTTTACAACATGACGAGCCCAGCTGTTTTTTTTCTCGGTGAAAATGACTAGCCCACCTTTTTTTCGTACAATAGCCTACACAGGCCGATTTCTTTTTCTCCGTCCTATTGGGCTGCAAATCTTTCAAGATGATGAGGGATACATTCGGCCTCCCCAGACAAAAAGGGCTGTAAATCATACAAGTAATATGAAATGGGCTGTATATATATAAAAACAAAGAAAATGGGAACTTAGTTTCAAATTGCAAATTTTATTTCATTTTTTGATATTTCAAATTTCATTGGATTTTAACATAATTTAAATATATTTTAAATTTAGTTATTATTGGGCTCGAAATTTCAGGATTAAAAATAGCTCGGCAATTTCAACGAAATATCGTTGAAATTTTAATCCTGTCCTTGGAGAAAATGGTCAGGTATTTTAAAAATATAATATGGGCTGCAATAAATTATGTAATAATTAGCAATTGGTCTATAAATTTAGGAAAAATAGCAAATGGGCTATATGCTGTCCGCCACAGATGTTATGCTGACTTGTGGGCCTACTAAGTTGACGTGTACGCTGGGCTTTGTCAACTTACAGTCAACAAACGATTCTAGCAGCAGTGACCGTTGGATGCTAATCCAAGGGCCATGCTGCTTCTTCTATCTCTGATCTTGTTGCTCCAACTGCCCAAACCAGCATCGGCGGGACCGCCTGCCCCCGCCTCCCATGGCCGGCTGTCCTGCCGCGCAGGCCTCATCGCCTCACCGCCCCACCCTACTCCCATCGCTTGCCAGGCCATCCCTCTACTGACCCACACCTCCTGTTATTCTCCGGCGATGGCAGCCTCCCACCGCAGCCGAGCCAGTAAGCCCTCGTATTCCCCTCCGCATGGGCATCCACTGCCGAGTCTTCCCCGGCTCTGGGTCGTTCCCTCCCTAGGCCTCACCGTCGTCCACTGCCTTGGTGCTCTCGGCACGGCATTGTAAACATGGTCAACGAACGAGAGCCATCGGAAGAGGACTGTACGTGGACAGGCTGACAGCTGGGACCCACGAGGTCCATGGTCGTACGCAAGGAACTGCCTCCTTATTACGCGGAAGAAAAATGATTCCACTCCCTGACAACTGGACCCACCAGCTACATCTTCGCGCGCAAGGAAGCTCCTCCTTATTACATGAAAAAAATACTTCCTCCTATTGGTTTGCTGACATCTAGGACCTACGACATTGTCAACGTACGAGACAATTGCACATGGAGCGGCTGACATGTGGGACCCAGTTGCTCAAGCAGTTTTGTTGTTGTTGTTGAGATGGAGTAGGTTATCAACTGGGCTGTGCGGTATCTGTGGCCCGTCTAGCCCAGGCTTTTATTTTTTTGTTTACAACATGACAAGCCCAGCTATTTTTTTCTCTTGGTGAAAATGACTAGCCTACCTTTTTTTCGTAGAATAGCCTACACAGGCCGATTTCTTTTTCTCCGTCCTGCTGGGCTACAAATCTTTCAAGATGAAGAGGGATACATTCGGCCTGCCCAGACAAAAAGGGCTATAAATCATATAAGTAATATGAAATGGGTTGTATATATATAAAAACAAAGAAAATTGGAACTTAGTTTCAAATTGCGAATTTTATTTTATTTTTTGATATTTCAAATTTCATTGGATTTTAACATAATTTAAATATATTTTAAATTTAGTTATTATCGGACTCGAAATTTCGGGATTAAAAATAGTTCGGCAATTTCAATGAAATATCATTGAAATTTTTAATCCTGTCCTTGGAGAAAATGGTCAGGTATTCCAAAAATATAATATGGGCTGCAATAAATTACGTAATAATTAGCAATTGGTCTGCAAATTTAGGAAATAAAGCCAATGGGCTATATGTTGTCCGCCACAGATGTTATGCTGACTTGTGGGCCTACTAATTTGACGCGTATGCAGGGCTTTGTCAACTTATAGTCAACAAACGATTCTAGCAGCAGTGACCGTTGGATGCTAATCCAACGGCCATGCTGCTTCTTCAATCTCTGATCTTCTTGCTCCAACCGCCCAAACCAGCGCCGGCGGGACCGCCTGCTCCTGCCTCCCGTGGCCGGCTGTGCTGCCGCGCAGGCCTCATCGCCCCACCCTACTCCCATAGTTGGCTAGGCCATCCATCTACTCACCCACACCTCCTGTTATTCTCCGGCGATGGCAGCCTCACATAGCAGCCGAACCAGTAAACCCTCGTACTCCCCTCCGCGTGGGCAACCACTGCCGCATCTTCCCCGGCTCTGGGTCGTTCCCTTCCTAGGCCTCGCCTTCGTCCACCGCCTTGGTGCTATCAGCACGACGTCGTCAACGCGGTCAACGAACGACAGCCATCAGAACAGGACTGTACGTGGAGAGGCTGAGAGCTGGGACCCACGAGGTCCATGGTCACACGCAAGGAAGTGCCTCCTTATTACGTGCAAGAAAAATGATTCCTCCCCTTGCTTACTGGGACCCACCTTGTTTGGAGGCTGACTTGTGGGCCTACTAAGTTGACCCGTACGCAGGGCTTTGTCAACTTAGTCAACAAACGATTCTAGCAGCAATGACCGTTGGATGTTCGTCCAACGGCCGTGCTGCTTCTTCAATCTCTGATCTTCTTGCTCCAGCCGCCCAAACCAGCACCGGCGGGACCGCCTGCTCCTGCCTCCCGTGGCCGGCTGTGCTGCCGCGTAGGCCTCACAGCCCCACCCTACTCCCACCGCTGGCCAGGCCTTCCCTCTACTCACCCACATCCCCTGTTATTCTCCGGCGACGGTAGCCTCACACCGCAGCCGAACCAGTCAACCCTCGTACTCCCCTCCGCGTGGGCATCCACTGCCGCGTCTTCCCCGGCTCCGCACCGTTCCCTTCCTAGACCTTGCCGTCGTCCACCGCTTTGGTGCTCTCGGCGCGGCGTAGTCAACATGGTCAATGAACGACAGCCATCGGAGGAGGACTGTACGCGGTGAGGTTGACAGCTGGACCCACCAGCTACATCTTTGAACGCAAGGAAATGCCTCCTTATTACGCGCAAAAAAATGATTCCTCCGCCTGACAGATGGGACCTACCTGCTATATCTTCGCACGCAAGGAAGTGCCTCCTTATCCTCCCTGACAGCGGGGACCTACCCGGTCGAAGTGGACGTAGCGTTGTCTGTCTGGTCACGAATGTGTACATACATACTGGTCGATCGGTCTCTCTGCAAGGATGAACCGTGGCCGAGTAAGTAGCGGCATGGGCCGTAGTTGAGCCCCCGACGTAGCAGTTCAGACAGTCCCGTCTAAATCGTGTACACATACGTACAGGCACACGGCAAAGAATACGGTCACGTACGTACATAGGGGCGGGGTCTGGAACACATACTCGCGCATATGTACGGCCAGGGCTCGTGTACATGGAGAGGCAACAGACGGCAGCAACAGTGTCGTGTTCATTGGTAGCCAACAGGCTGGGTCGGAACGGAGGAAACACCGCCGTGTTCATCGGGAGCCAACCGACTGGGTCGGAAGGAACTCGTCCTGTTCATCGGGAGCCAACTGGCTTGGACGAAACAGCCGAAACGGGGTCCTATTCATCGATTCGGGGTCTGGCGTACCGCAAAACGGAGGAAACGGCCTTCTGTTTGACCGCCTACGATTGAAACGGGCCCCTGTTCATCAGCTGGGGGTCTGGCGTACCGCAAAACGGAGGAAACGGACTTCTGTTCGAGTGGCTACGGTCGAAACGGGGTCCTGTTGATCGGGAGGGGTGTGGCATACCGCAAAACGGAGGAAACAGACTTCTCATCGAGCGCCTACGGTCGAAACAGGGGTCCTGTTGATCGGGAGGGGTGTGGCGTACCGCAAAACGGGACTCCACTAGCTACTGTTCATCCACGGTCGACGTCCTCCAGCCTTCACCAGCTACTGTTCTCCACCGTCGACTTCCTCCAGCCTCCACCGGCTACTGTTCATCCAGCCTCCACGGGGTCCTGTTCATCCACCCCCAACCAGCTGGGGTATGGCGTACCGCGGCACGGCCTCCTCAGGATCCTGTTCATCCAGCGCCAACCGCCTACACGGCCGGGGTCCTGTTCATCCAACCCCCACCAGCTGGGGTGCAGTGTACGAGCGGGTGGCAGCAACGGGAACTGTTCATCCATGGCCAACCAACCAGCTCGATCGATGCGTCTCGACTCGTGTCTATGTGTATCGAGCGCGCGGCAGCAACGGGCACTGTTCATCGAGAGGCAACCCAACACCGGCTGGCTACGTCTCGCACGAGGGCTTGATCGGCTTCAGTAAGCAGTGAGAAGGATCGATCGAATTCAGTTAGCAGCGAAGGAATCACTCGGGTTTAGTTAGCTGCAGCGAAGGGATCGCTCGGGTTCAGTTAGCAGCGAAGGGATCGCTCGGCTTCAGTACGCAGTGGGATCGATCGCTTGGGTTCAGTACGTGTAGTAGTGCGAGGGATCGATCGATCGCTCGGGTTCAGTAAGCGAATGCCTCGCTTGGGTTCAATTAGCGAACGCCTCGCACACACGCGCGCGTATGAGAGAAACGCGCAAACCACACTGCATCGCTCGGCCCCGACCACCCACCGTAACCAGGAACTCCCCAAAAATTTCCTCGCCCTCACTTCTACCATGATTTTTTACGTCATGGACGGCCCAAAGAATGTCATGCGGGTGCATCTCCGGCCCGCCCAGGATGAAAAGCCCATTTTCTGTCATAATTTTTTGTCATAGAAGTAGGAGCCCACCACATGTATGATGATACGTGTTTTTGTCATAATTACTGTCATAGAAGTGTCACAACCATGACAGAAAATTTATTCGTTCGGGCCATAATGCCATGGATGTGTCTTTTTTTTTGTAGTGAATATGGCTGCAATGAACCTCCCTTTTGGAGATCTTCCAGATGCAGTAGAATACAGGAGCCTGCGTCTCGAAAGGGAGCTGGAAAAAATAATGTGATGCCGCATATCATTTGCCCTAGGATATGTTGGAGATATGCCCTAGAGGCAATTATGTATGATGACATTTCCTATGTGTTTATGAATAAAGATAATCCTTGGACATTATCAATGATATGTATCATCAAGTACGTGACTTGTTTGTGGGACTATGCATTGTATGATGACTGTCCTAAAAGGTCCCTAGTCGATAGGGCTGTGTGGACGCGCAGCTGACTAGACTACCATATGACATGGTGGATGGCTTGGTCTCACTAGCCACGGGGCATTGGATGCTAGCCGGATAATATAGACTCGGAAGGATCTAGTCGGATTCCACATAGTCGGATCCGAGTCGAGATAAGGTCCGAGTCAGACAGACCCAACTATGAGACGCAGCGATATGTCATCTGTGAGTCTCTAGTACAACATACGTTCTATGTTCTAAGAACTAAGCTGGTGCATGCACTCGGGATGGTTATAAAGGTAACTCCGACCAAACGCTACTCCGTAACTGGGTAGTTATAAAGGTAGGTTTCGGGCTTGTCGAGACTCATGCTGTGAGACATGGTCGAGCAAGATGGGATTTGCCCCTCCGATCAGGAGAGATATACTACGGGCCCCTCGTGTGATCAGACCAAGATAAGCATGGCCATGTGACATGGATTATGAGATAATTCGGTTTGTGGTCAGCATCACTGGAACGAGAAATAGGTCAGGCTAGCACAAGGATGACAGATTCGCCTTGAGCCCGACACCATATATCTTGTGGCAAAGGGAACAGAAGTGTGATGTACAGGTTCGCCTAACTAACTTCATTGTCTACTTGGTGGTCGGCACGCCATGCTAGAGGCCGCTACCAACCGAGCAGGTCGGAGGTGATCCGACCTGCGACCAAGCCGACTTGAACCTAAGGGGTCGCGTGCTTAAGGGAAGGAACCTACGAGGTCGGATCCGAGGACACTGGTCGGATGTGATCCGAGCTGGACTTGGATCATGACCAAGTGTTGAGCCCATGATGGATGCCTACATATAGTGGAGGTGTGGCACACTCATTCGATTGATCGCTTCGGCGCCGTCATTAGGGCTTTGCATGTGTTGCAACTAGCCACCTCCACTCGCCGCCGGCTGTGTGATCGGACCTAGCAGTCCGCCGCATGGCGTTCCTCCTGCACGAGGCGGCGCACTTGTGCCGCTCCGGCAAACCTGTTCATGGGATCCGATCGGCTACGTGGGATATCGATGAGGAGGAGATGACTCCGGAGATGCGCTGCCTCTACTTCCGCTGCACGACACTGCGCGTCTAGTGGTAACGATCCGTGATCCATCTCCCGTAGCATGTTCCTGGATATTCTGCGGGTAGGTATTTTAATTTGCAGTCGACGCACCCTGCCGTAGAACCCAACAGTGGTATCAAAGCCTCTGCTATAGGATTTGGATTCAGGTCGGATGCATATTTGATATGTGGAGGCGGCAGATGAGATATGTTGTCGTTTATGAGATCGGCTATGTGCACGGTTGATGAGATCAATTGCACATGGGGATCGTTGTGGCTATGTTTTCTGTCAATCGTAATCGATGAGGTCGTGACACAACCTACCCCTACCGGTCGGTTTCTGCCATCGGGGTTAACAGTGAAACGTAAATCCGAATCAGATTCGTGATACGGGACAGCCGTTAGCGTAGCCCGTATATTTCGTACACGTCCACTCAAACCGGTAGAATGCGTGATGAGGACATGGCTACCTTGGATACAACCAAAAATATTGCATATATGCATATTTGTGTGGTGATTTCTTATAAGAATTATGTAATAATTTATTTATGTTATCCGAAACAAAAATACTTCACCTATTTTTATTTCATGCCTAAATGCAGAATTGCTGAACACTTGTACGAACCACGTGTGAAGACAAAGGAAAAGGAAATGATTAGGTGTTGTTCAAGAAGTCCTCTCCCATCAAAGCAAATGATTAGGTGCTGTTTAAGAAGTCCTCTCATGTCACTTTTGGCCCAAGAGAAGATAGAGACCAAGTTCCCCACGTTCTAAACTCAGATTCGGACTGCACAGACATACCTGACTCAAAACTCCAAGAACTTTTGCATCCGGACTCCGAATTGGGTGATTATTTTTTTGTTGAAAATTTTATTTCGTGCAATTTCCAACCCAATTGGATTCACCTTACAATTCATCTGGAGCGTGGAGATATTGACAAACCAATCTGATGCTACAACAGAATTCGAGTCAAACTACAAGTCCAAAGGTGTTGCATCACCTCCACTTGGCCCCATGAGCCTTGTACGACCTAGGGTTGGTTTTAGGCTGCCTTGGGATGTCCTCACACCTCCTTGGACACCACCCCTTGCTCGTATATAAGTAGATGAATCTAGTAGCTTTTTGCTAGGGATTTGTTTAGTTAAAAGTTAGCCATTGCAACTTCGTGTACTTCATTTGTGTCCAACGACCAGGCCAATACCGCTTTCAGATCCCCACTTTTATCAATACTTTCTATATATTCGCAATATTCAGATTGCTTTATCATATTCTTGCTAGTTTTTCAATTGCATGCAGGAATAGACCTTCGTGGTCAGGCTGATCGTGCTTCTGGCATCGTCAGTAACCTCCAGGAGATTGGTTTAGCGATTGCTAAGGCGCAACGTCGCGCACGTTTTTAGTCAAATCGTCAAAGTTGACTCCACCAAATCGATAGTTATCATGTCATCGAAATATCGGGACCCTTGCCGGAATATGTCATAATTAGTAGAAAACAAGAAACAAAATCCAAGAATAATGTTCCTATGAACTACTAGGATGTGGTGGCAAAATGCTAACAGTATAGCAAATATCAATGTCTTACAAGTTCTTACCATGCAGCAGGTGGTGACCGGCAACCAGCGGTGTCAAATAACTCCAAAGATTGAGAAAGCGATTGCCAGGTGAACGTAAATATTCACGGTGTAGAAATATGTGGAGCTGGGTTGGCTTTATATATATGGTAGCAAAAGATTAGCAATAATCAATTCAGAGATGCAATGTTGAATAAACGCTCAACGACGGTACTGTGTTGGTCCTAGGCTAGAACGGACTAGAGATGCGAGCCTAGAATACTAATGGGGTCACGACGTAGCACAACTAGCAGCAACAAAGGATATGAAGTAGCTCTGAATAGCAAGATATAAGTGAAGATCAAAAGGCACTAAATATAATGATGAGAAATAGGCTCCAAGCAGGATAAACCAAACACTCTCTCTGCAACTTTCCTCTGAAAAACTTTGTGCAATTTTCTTGATATTTTTTCTCCAGAATGCAATTGACTCAAGCTTTCCAATGGAAAAAAGAATCACTCAATTCCGAATTCGTATGAGGACAATAAAAATTTGGGAACTGGCCTGCAAAACAGTTAAAAATTGTGTTTACAAACTTCGGAGGGCAAAAAGTCCTATTTAGAATCCGATTTGGAAGTGACAATAATGAACTTGCTTCATACACTATTCAGATGCGGCTCGTCGATAGCTTGAATTTGAGTACTCGTAGATCCAAAACGGACTTCGTATGAGAAAGATATGCCTGTTTTACTGAACACTGTGCAAAATAAATTCCAATCCGAATTCAGGTACGAGATTGAGTCTAGATAGATCCGAAATTTCCTTTTTTTTCTCTTCTCTCTTTTTTTCTCTCACTTTTTTTCACTTTTTTTTCTTCTCTATTTTTTTCTCTCACTTTTTTTCCTTTCTTTCCAAAACAAACTAGATAAGATGCAGATTGGATCAAGCAAAGATCTGAACGACTTCAAGTATTATGACAATGAACGATGGGAGCACGTGGTCGAAACTGATGGATGGCAGTGGTCGACAGCGGAAGGGATGATAATGCAGCGGCGGCGTGACTAATGTGAACAGAACTCAAAACTCTAAAGGAACTAGACACTAAGACCAGCAACTCGACACGATGAAGGAACCGATAATTCAACTATGCAAGCGCAGAAAAAAATTGCAAAGGCTCAGACTGGCTTGGACAAAGGATGAAAATATCTAACCTTTTTTTGTGGCTTTTTCTTAGACAACAGGTAAGAAAATAAATCTAATCTAGGGATAACAGGAAATTCTCACCGAGCAACCTAAAAACTGATACCACTTGATAGAGGCGAGGGTCCCGATCTTTCGATGAGATGATAACTATCGATTTGGTGGAGTCAACTTTGACGATTCAACTAAAAACATGCACGACGTTGCGCCTTAGCAATCGCTAAACCAATCTCCTGGAGGTTACTGACGATGCCAGAAGCACGATCAGCCCGACCACGAAGGTCTATTCCTGCATGCAATCAAAGAACTAGCAAGAATATGATAAAGGAATCTGAATATTGCGAATATATATGAAGTATTGATAAAAGTGGAGATCGAAAAGCGGTCTTGGCCTGGTCGTTGGACACAAACGAAGTACACGAAGTTGCAATGGCTAACTTTTAACTAAACAAATCCCTAGCAAAAAGCTACTAGATTGACCTACTTATATAGGGGCAAGGGGTGGCGATCAAGGAGGTGTGAGGACGTCCCAAGGCAGCCTAAAACCAACCCTAGGTCATACAAGGCCCATGGGCTCAAGTGGAGGTGATGTAACACCTTTGGACTTGTAGTTTGACTCGGATTCTGCTGCAGCGTCGGATTGTTTCGTCAATATCTCCATGCTCCGGACAAATTTCAAGGTGCATCCAATTGGGTTGGAAAGTGCACGAAATAAACATTCCAACAAAAAAAAGAATCACCCAATTCGGAGTCCGGATGCAAAAGTTCTTGGTATTTTGAGTCAGGTATGTCTGTGTAGTCCGAATCGGAGTCTAGAACGTGGGGAACTTGGTCTCTATCTTCTCTTGGGCCAAAAGTGACGTGAGAGGACTTCTTGAACAGCACCTAATCATTTCCTTTGACGTGAGAGGACTTCTTGAACAACACCTAATCATTTCCTTTTCCTTCGTCTTCACACGTGGTTCGTACAAGTGTTCAGCAATTCTACATTTAGGCATGAAATAAAAATAGGTGAAGTATTTTTGTTTTGGATAACATAAGTAAATTATTACATACTTCTAATAAGAAATCACCTCACAAATATGCATATATGCAATAGTATTGGTTGTATCCAAGGTAGCCATGTCCTCATCAATGCGATTCTATGAATATCTTTGTTTTGCAGGTTTGATGTGAATAGTATGGCTCGTGTGTATGTGATGCATGTGTGTAAATTATACATGGCCTGCGCGTCATGATTTGTCAGCCGACGGGAGCCAAAGCGCTGTCATTATAATGTATAATGACCTGCGTGTTGACTTGTGATTCTCCGTAAAATTCATTACTAGTTGTAGTACTTGGAGGACAGAGATCAAGTTCGTGCCTTGGCGTCCCGGTGTGACGAACAAGATGGAGTTTCAAACTGGTCATTGGAGTTGGAGCCGGCCTAAAAGGACGTCCATGAAGGAGCCATACTATTTCACAATATATGTTTATTTGTGATTGTTATGCTTCTTGTTTCTATGCATGTTAAAATGGTAGAAAGATCCCTCATTAATATCAAGCGAATTGCCATCCCCGATGTTGCACCTTCGCATGTCAAGTACGTATAGTAGTGGGCTCATAAAATTGGGGTGCTACTAGGTGTCCTTGAACTGAAGGGTTCGTGTCAGACATGGACATGCACTACATAAGGTTAACTTGACAAGGCTATCAAAACGGTTTTGGGCCTTGTGGCAAAGGAGGTTGGGAGCCGGGTATGAGATACCTACCCGACCGACAGGAGTCGTATAGAGATACGATTAGCAAAGAGTTGCTTACCGGATAGGCAAGTTGGGTAGCAGTGATGCTAAAGCTCACTAGTCGGCATGCGCTAGTCAGATCCTGAGTCACTGAGAGTTTGCAGAGGGATGCCAACTTCAACGGGAGTATTGCTGTTTAAGGCTTGAATTACTCTACATAAACACGTTGCTTAGTGATTGCATATTTTTCTATTATAGATCAATGGCACCACCTGCTCAACCCAACTTTGCATTGAAATCAATCTTGGAAAAGGATAAACTTAATGGAACAAACTTTACCACCTGGTATAGAAATTTGAGAATTATTCTCAAGCCTGATAAGAAGGAACATGTTCTAGAGGATCCACTTCCAGAGGAACCTGCCGATAATGCTAATGCCACAACCAGGAATGCTTACCAGAAACTCATTGATGAATCAAATGAGATCATTTGTCTCATGCTGGCTTGTATGGTGCCCGATTTGCAGCAGCATTTCGAAGATGTTGGGGCTTTCGATATGATCAAGACTCTCAAGAGCATGTTTCAGGTACAGGCTAGGACCAAAAGGTTCAACGTCTGGCGATCCTTGATGGATTGTAAGCTCAAGGAGGGTGATCCACTTAGCCCGCATGTGATCAAGATGATCAGATATGTGCAAGCTTTGGATCGGTTAGGCTTTCCGCTCCTGGATGAGCTGGCTACCGATGCAGTTTTGGGTTTTCTTCCGCCTAGTTATGGGACGTTCATCTCGAACTATCATATGCACGGCATGGATAAGAAGCTCACTGAATTGCATGGGATGCTCAAAGTGGCAGAGCATGATATAAAGAAAGGTACGCATCAAGTGTTGATGGTGCAGAACTTGGCTAAATTCAAGAAGAGTTGGTCCAAGAAGAAGGCTAAGGCAAAGGGCACGGAGAAGGTAACCTCTATCGCTGAGCCAAAGTCGGGAGCAATCTTGAAGACCGTTTGCTATCATTGCAAGGAGACCGGTCACTGGAAGAGGAACTATAGCAAGTGGCTTGCCGAGCATGGCAAGAAGGTTGGAAGTGCGACTTCGAGGAAAGATACACTTGTTACATATGTTATAGACATTTACCTTGCTGACATACCTAGTAGCTCTTGGGTATTTGATACTGGATCGATTATTCATATTTGCAACTCGATGCAGGGGCTGGTAAGAACTAGGCGTGTGGCACAAGGGGAGATTGACATCAGGGTCGGTAACAAAGCAAGAGTTGCTGCGTTGAAGGTCGGCACGATGTAGCTCCAGCTTCCTTCCGGAATTATTTTGGAATTGAATAATTGTTATTACATTCCTGCACTTAGTCGGAGCATTATTTCTGCCTCTTGCTTGATGATTCAGGGTTATGAATTCAATTTAAAGGATAATGGTTGTTCGATATCTTTGAATGGAATGTTCCACGATTATGCACCCATAGTTGATGGGTTATTTATTTTGAATCTGGAAACGGAACCTGTCTATAATATGAATGTCAAGAGGCATAAGCCCGATGAGATAAATCCAACATACTTCTGGCATTGCCGGCTTGGACATATTCGTCTGAAATGCATGAAGAAGCTCCATGATGATGGGCTCCTAACTTCGTTTGACTTTGGGTCATTCGAGACATGCGAATCATGCTTGCTCGGCAAGATGACTAAGTCTCCTTTTGCAAAAAGTTGCGAGAGGGCGTCCGAGCTGTCGGAGCTTATACACAGCGATGTGTGTGGTCCAATGAGCACAACTGCCAGAGGTGGCTATCAGTACTTCATGACTTTTACCGACGACTTGAGTAGATATGGATATATCTATTTGATGAGGCACAAGTCGGAAACTTTTGAAAAGTGCAAAGAGTTTCATAATGAGGTTGAAAATCAGCTCGGCAAGACTATAAAACTTCTACGATCTGATCATGGAGGTGAGTACCTGAGCCAGGAGTTTGATGATCATCTGAAAAGCCAAGGTATAGTACCTCAGCTCACACCTCCGGGCACACCACAGAGAAATGGCGTGTCGGAATGGAGGAATCGTACCTTGTTAGACATGGTTCGATAGATGATGAGCAAATCGGATTTACCCTTGTCATTCTATGGATATGCTCTAGAAACTGTAACTTTTACACTCAACAGAGTACCATCAAAATCCGTAGACAAGACGCTGCATGAGATGTGGACTAGGAAGAGTCCCAAGTTGTCTTTTCTAAGGATTTGGGGTTGTGAAGAATTTGTCAAGCGACTTATGTCGGACAAGCTTACACCCAAGTCAGATAAGTGCATATTTGTGGTATATCTGAGGGAAACCTTGGGATATAGCTTCTACAACCGCGAAGAGAACAAAGTGTTTGTTGCTCAGAATGGGGTCTTCCTTTAGAAAGAGTTTCTCGGACGGGAAGCCAATGGGAGGTAGGTGCAACTCGAAGAAGTTCGAGAACCACTTGGGGACAACTCGGCTGATGATGTGATCATACCGGAGGTGGAAGCGGCTTCTGTCAGGGAACCTAAGGTGGAAGCGGCACCGGAACCACGGAGGTCGGAAAGATTGCACAGAGTGCGTGATAGGTTGTTGCTGGAAAGCGACGAGCCAGCTACGTATGCGGAAGCGATGGTGAGCTCGGATTCTGAGGCATGGCTGGAAGCCATGAGATCCGAGTTAAAGTCCATGGATGAAAATCAAGTCTGAGACTTGGTTGATCCGCCGCCTGGCATAATAGTCATTGGTTGCAAATGGGTCTTTAAGAAGAAAATCGATGTGGATGGAAATGTTCAGATCCACAAAGCTCGGCTTGTAGCTAAAGGTTATGGACAAGTTCAAGGAATTGACTACGACGAGACTTACTCGCCAGTAGTGATGCTGAAGTCGGTGAGGATCGTACTAGCTATAGCTGCATATTTCGATTGTCAAAACAGCTTTCCTTCACGGAAATTTAACCGAGGACGTGTATATGATATAGCCCGAGGGTTTTGTCGATCCGGCTAGCGCTAGTAAGATATGCAAGCTCAAGAGATCCATTTATGGATTGAGGCAAGCATCTCGGAGCTGGAATATTTGATTTGATGAGGTCATCACTGGTCTCGGTTTCATCAAAAGCGAAGAGGACGCTTGTTTATACAAGCAGTTGAGTGGGAGCTCGGTAGTGTTTTTGATCCTGTATGTGGATGACATATTGCTGATCGGAAACGATGTTTCGATGCTGAACTCGGTAAAGGAATCATTTAATGGAAAGTTTTCGATGAAAGAACTCGGTGAAGAAGTTTACATATTGGGCATTAAGATCAATAGAGATAGATCAAGGAGGCTACTTGGCTTAAGCCAGAGCACGTACATAGACAAAGTGTTGAAACGGTTCAACATGAGTGAGTCTAAGAAGGGGTTCTTGCCTGTCTCACATGATATAAAGCTAAGCGAGACTCAGAGTCCTTCGACATCTGATGAGCGAAGCAGGATGAGTTGGATTCCGTATGCCTCGGCAATCGGATCCAACATGTATGCCATGATATGTACTTGGCCTGATGTTGCTTTTGCAATAAGCTTAACAAGCAGATACCAGGCCAACCCAGGTGAGAGTCACTGGGCAGCGGTAAAGATTATTCTGATGTACCTGAAAAGGACTAAAGAGATGTTCCTAGTTTATGGAGGTTTGGAAGAGCTCGTCGTAAAGGGTTACGCGGATGCTAGTTTCCAAACCGACAAAGATGATTGTCGATCACAGTCCGGATTCGTGTCTGTCATGAACGGAGGAGCAGTGAGCTGGATGAGTTCCAAGCAAGATACGGTGGCCAATTCTACCACAGAAGCCGAATACATTGTGGCTTGTGAAGCTGCAAAGGAAGGTGTTTGGATCCAGAACTTTCTGGATGATCTTGGTATATTCCCAGTCTCCGTAAAACTGTTGGACCTTTATTGTGATAATTCTGGTGCCATCGCACAAGCCAAGGAGCCGAGGAATCACCACAAGACCAGACACATCACTACAAAAAAAAGACACATTCGGTGACATTATGGCCCGAACGAAAACTTTTTCTATCATGGCTGTGACACTTCTATGACAATAATTGTGACAAAACACGTATCATCATAGATGTGGTGGGCTCCTACTTCTATGACAAAAAATTATGATAGAAAATGGGCTTTTTGTCCGGGGCGGGCCGGAGACGCACCCGCATGACATTCTTTGGGCCGTCCATGACGTAAAAAATCGTGGTAGAAGTGAGGGCGAGGAAATTTTTGGGGAGTTCCCGGTTACGGTGGGTGGTCGGGCCGAGCGATGCAGTGTTGTTTTGTGCGTTTCTCTCTCGTACGCGCGCGTGTGTGCGAGGCGCTAGCTACCTGAACCTGAGCGAGGCGTACGTTCGCTTACTAAACCCGATGATCGATCGCCCTCACACTACGTACTGAACACGAGTGATCAATCCCTCACACTACGTACTAAACCCAATCGATCCCTTCGCTGCTAACTGAAGCCAATCGATACCTTCGCTGCTAACTAAACCCTAGCGATGCCTTCACTGCTAAACTGAACCCGACCGATTCCTTCGCTGCTAGTTGAACCCCAGCGATCGATCACTGCTGCTTCTTACTGAAGCCGATCGATCGATGCGTTGCATCGAGCCCCCGTGCAAGACGTAGTCGGTTGGGCTTGCCTCTCGATGAATAGTGCCTGTTGCTACCGCCCGCGCGATACACATAGACACGAGCCGAGACACATCGATCGAGCCGGTTGGTTGGCTGTGGATGAACAGTTCCCGTTGCTGCCGCCCGCTCGATCATACGCCCCACACCCAGTCGGTGGGGGTTGGATGAACAGGACCCCGGCCATGTAGGCGGTTGGTGCTGGATGAACAGGACCCCGAGGAGACCGTGCCGCGGTACGCCATATCCTAGCCGGTTGGTGGTGGATGAACAGGACCCCGTGGAGGCTGGATGAACAGTAGCCGGTGGAGGCTGGAGGAAGTTGACGGTGGATGAACAGTAGCCCGTGGAGTCCTGTTTTGCGGTACGCCACACCCCTCCCGATGAACAGGACTTCGTTTCGACCGTAGGCAGTTGGGTAGAAGTCCGTTTCCTCCGTTTTGCGGTACGGCAGACCCCTCCCGATCAACAGGACCCCGTTTCGACCGTAGGTGGTTGAACAAAAGTCTATTTCCTCCATTTTGTGGTACGCCAGACCCCCAGCCGATGAATAGGACCTCGTTTCGACCGTAGGCGGTCGAACAGAAGGCCATTTCCTCCGTTTTGCGGTACGCCAGACCCCGAGTTGATGAACAGGACCCCGTTTCGGCTGTTCCGTCCAAGCAGGTTGGCTCCCGATGAACAGGACGCGTTCTGACCCAGTCACTTGGCTCCCGATGAACACGACACCGTTTCCCCCGTTCCGACCTAGTCGGTTGGCTGCTGATGAACAGGAGGCCATTGCTGTCGTCCGTTGCCTCTCTCCATGTACACGAGCCCTGGCCGTACGTCTGCACGAGTACGCATTCGAGACCCCGCTCGTATATGTACATACGTGGCCGTATTTTTTGCCTTGTGGTTGTACGTACATGTACACGATTTAGATGGGGATACCTGAACTGTTACGTCGGGGGCTCTACTACGACACGTGCCGCTCCTTACACGGCCACAGTTCATCGTGGCAGAGAGACCGATCGACCAGTATGTATGTACACGCTTGCGACCAGATAGATAACGATATGTACGCTTCGACCTGGTGGGTCCCAGCTGTCTGGGGGATAAGGAGGCACTTCCTTGCGTGCAAAGATATAGCTGGTGGGTCCGAGCTGTCATGGGGAGGAATCATTTTTTTCGCGCAATAAGGAGGCACTTCCTTGCGTGCGAAGATGTAGCTGGTGGGTCCCAGCTGTCAGGGGGTGGAAACTTTTTTCCAACGTAATAAGGAGGCACTTTCCTTGCGTGCGACCATGGACCTCATGGGTCCCAGCTGTCAGCCTCTCCACGTACAGTCCT
Organism: Elymus sibiricus; assembly: GCA_039707655.1. NCBI lineage: Eukaryota > Viridiplantae > Streptophyta > Magnoliopsida > Poales > Poaceae > Elymus > Elymus sibiricus. The sequence continues at coordinate 206,944,633 of CM077668.1, forward strand.
CTTCCGATGACTCTCGTTTGTTGACCACGCCGCACCGAGCGCACGAAGGCGGCGGACGACGGCGAGGCCCCGGACAGGAATGACCAGGAGATGGGGAAGATGCGGCAGTGGAGTCACAGACGGAGAGGAGTACGACGTACGAGGGTTGGCTTGTTCGGTGCGACCTGGGGCTGCAGTCGATGGAGAGTAATAGGAGGGTGGAGGGATGGTCTGGCCGGCGGTGGGGTATCCCTTCACAGCGAGGCATGCGAAGCAGCGCCGCTGGCCGCCGGAGGCGGGAGCAGGAGGTCCCGCTGGCGCTGGAGGAAGAAGATGAGAGATTGAAGATGCATGCCAGCCGTTGGATGTACATCCAACGACTACAGATGTCAGAATCATTTGTTGACTAAGTTGACAACGCCTTCCATAGGCTTCGACCTATTGGCCCACAATGTCAGCATCCTTACGTGCGAAGATATAGCTGGTGGGTCCTAGCTGTCAGGATGAGGAATAAAAAAAATTGCCCGTAATAAGGAGGCACTTCCTTGCATGCGAAGATGTAGCTGCTGGGTCCCAGCTGTCAGGGGGATGAAACATTTTTTTCCGCGTAATAAGGAGGCACTTCCTTGCGTGCAAAGATGTAGCTGGTGGGTCCCAGCTATCAGGGGGAAGAATAAAAAAAAATTGCGTAATAACGAGGCAGTTGCATGCGTGCGTCCATGGACCTGGTGCGTCCCCACTGTCAGCCTCTCCACATATAGTCCTCTTCCGATGACTCTCGTTTGTTGACCACATTGACCACACAGCAAAGAGTGCACCAAGGCGGTGGACGACGGCGAGGTCCCAGACGGGAACGACCAGGAGATGGGGAAGACGCGGTAGTGGAGTCGCAGATAGAGAGGACTACGAGGGTTAACTGGTTCTGGTGCGGCGTGGGGCTGCAGTCGGCGGAGAATAATAGGAGGTGTGGAGCGTTGGAGGGATGGCCTGGCCGGCGGTGGGGTAGCGCTTCGCAGCGGGGCGTGCTAAGCAGAGCCGCTAGCCGCCGGAGGCGGGAGCGGGCGTTCCCGGCGGCACTGGAGGAAGAAGACGACAAATTGAAGATGCATGCCGGCCGTTGGATGCAAATCCAATGGCTATGGATGTCAGAATCATTTGTTGACCAAGTTGACAACGCCTTGCATGGGCTTCGACCTATTGGCCAACACGTCAGCCTGCAAAAATGTGGCACATATTCAACCCATGTTTTTTAGAATTTACAGTCCATTTGCTGGGATGGGTGAACAAATAATGTAGCATCTATGCAGTCCATTTAATATTTTTCTAAGAAATCACAGCCCATTTGCACTTTGTCAAAATACACGAATTTGCTGGGCTTGTTGTAAATATAATGTTGGGTTGGACGGAGCAATGTTATCAAAAAATAAACTGGGGATGGGCATTTTATTATATATAAAATTAGATAATTAGCGCGTTATTGCTCAAAAAAATGAGCGCGTTATTATTACATTGGTCCTTAAATCTGAGCAAGCTTTTGTACGCAATCACCAGGATTTTTCGTTGTAAAAAAACCAGGATTTTCCTTGCGAACTTCTGTTAAACATTTATTTTTCATAAGTTAATAAGACGTGGGATATTTTTTAATATATATATATATATGTATCTATTAAATATATGATAATAATAATAATATATAATAACATAAAATAATTTAAATATATATAATATAGTTAGAAGGGAAAACATAAGTTGGACCTGGCATTCTTATTCTTATATATAGAAAAATAGAAAAGAGTTCTGCGTTTTCTTCAAAAAAACATAAGTTGGGCTGCGGATGTTTAAGACAAAATAAAACCTAGGCTCGGAGACCCATGGGCCAGTAGATACATGCTGGAGCTCAAAACAATAAGTTTAAAACACTGTGTCGGCATGTCGTGGGCTGTGCCCTGTGCATGTTAAAACACAAAACCTAGGCTGGGCAGGCCACAACCCAGTTGATACTTGTTCACCCTCTGAAAAAATTATACCTGCTAGATCCCCGATGACAGTCTTTGTTGTAAGTTTATCTCGTTTATTGACTACGTTGACAGGCCCGTGGGCCCCAACGTCAGTATACCATTAGGAGAAACGAATATCCATTTCTGAGAGAAAGGTTTTTTTCCAATGAGGCACTTGCTTGCGTAGGGCCATGGACCGTGTGGGTCCCGACTGTCAGCCTCTCCACGTATAGGACGGGAATGAACCGGAGCCGGGGAAGATGGGGCAGTGTAGTAGTAGTTTTTGCGGCTTCTTTCTGTTGAGTACGTCGCAGTAGCCCAGTAGCTATACCCCCTTACTCGCACCTGCTCGGCCCGGGATCGATTACCCCTGCTGCAGTTGCAATATTCCCAAATTTTTTGCCTCTGCTATTACTGACATGTGAGTCTCCCCTTGTCATCGACATACACCACCTCCAACACTAGGCGGAATTTCGTCCCTAGTTTTCTCTGTTTTTCGCACTCTCAACATTGTCTGGGCATTTTGAAAATAGCATATCTTTTTGACTGTGCATCATATGAAGATGTGCTATACATGAATGTTGATCGGCATGATGTTATCTTGCTGTTAGTTCCATTTTCGACCATGAATAAAATTTGGAACATGCTGTTATCCTTGTTTAAAAAGGGCGTGTTGATATAAATGCTCTGCCTCTAAAACTTGCAGTTTCTTATCTGAAACTGAAACTTGCAGTTTCTTCTCTGAAAATCACATAGTCTGCACTTTTATATGAAACTGCATTTTTGAATGTACTAAAAATAGATCTCTGGAATTCAGAAAATACTTCATATGCTCAATACTTCAAAGATATGAAATTCAAAAGACATTCATATCCGAAAGTACCCAAAATACACAACACAAAACACAATTCACAACTTGCAAATACTGATAACCCTAAGCTCCTCCTATGATTATTCATTGGGGCACTCCACTCCTATTCCTCGTGAGACGAGGTAAACGGCGAGGGAGCCTTGGAGAACGGTGGGGAAGCGTCGTCGCGCCAACTGCTTTTCTCCTCTTGCGGTTGGGTACGGTCGACGAAGACTCCACCGGCTCGCTCTGACATGGCACCCTCACAAATGGCGCCGTGTGGATGCTCGATCCTTGATCCTCTGGATGCTCGATCTTGGATCGATACTCCCACCACCTCCACCTCATGACCGGATTCGGCGAATCTGTCTACTCCATGGCCCAGAGGAGCAGCTCTATGGACTCCCGCGCGACTCCATTCGGGTGGATCGTCGCCTTTTCGCTCTTTTTCAGATAGTTGGCCATCGCCATCGCCGTCGCCGCTAATTGCCACTGGTTATCAAACCAAGACTGTATCTCCATCATCCTGGCTAGCTTCACAGGGTCGCCGTCTGCGATCACCACATATCGGTTGTACTCCTCCATCGATCTGATTCTCCACAGCACCTTCACTCGCCGGCGGTGGTTTTGGAATGGAAGAGGAGCGGCGGCAGTTTTGGAATGGAAGAGTAGAGGAGCGGCGGTGGTCTTGGAATGCAAGTGGAGCGGCGGGCGGCAGTTTTGGATTGGACGAGAGTGGCAGCGCGCTGTGAGTGGATCCATCCTAATAACTAATTTACCCCTCACTTACGAAGCAACCCCACATAAACTTGAGTACTGACCCCACGTTACCTAGTACTACCCTTATCTACCGTTAGATCTACACCAACGGAAGGCTTACAAAAATGCCTACCACCCTAAAACTTTCTTTTTAGTTTGCATATATAATTTGGTCAAAGTCAAACTTTGTAATGTTGGACTAACTTGATAGGAAAAAATACCAACATTCACAATATGAAATCAATATTATTAGATGCATCACGAAATTAACTTTCATATACCATATAACTTTGGTATTGTAGATGTTGATTTTTTTATATAAATTTGGTCAAAGTCAAAAGAAACGGAGGGAGTATTGAAGAGCTTGATAGGGTTGCTGTCGCCTGCATCATCATGTCATGTTTCACAGCTTCCAAGATTCACAACTAACTCATAAGATTCCCATAATAAGTACAACAAAGATGCCTATGCATCTCATTGATTCACATATCAGAGCCAATATTAACTTTAAAACTAAAACAAAGTTGTGAGAATGTGTACATGTAAAGAAAAATCGATTGATGCTTCTCTGAGAAAAGAGTAATCCCTGGAGAAGTGCCAATATATCTAGCAAACCATAAACCTAATTCATGTAAGCTATTTGATTCAAGGATTTGCTGCAATACTGAAACCAGTCCAGTTTATGGGCACGCATGTCAAACACTGGTAGATTAACATGTTCTGCATAAGCGGGTCGCCAAGAACTTGTGGAACCATCCGAACATCTGTGTCGTTCGAAGCCACGTTATTTTAGATGGTGGCACTCACACTCTGCATATGCGGGTTCCATCCAAACATTTGTGCAGTTCCACTAAAATGTAGCTTAATAACCTTATTTGCACAGATAATGAAAAAGCGTGATTAATATAATAGTGGTAGTAGTTGATGAAACATACACTAATAAATAGAAGCAACTTCATTTTCTTAATGGGAAAAGACTGTGATACAATAAGTTTATTAAAAGAAAATACAACAGTAGCACAATATGACAAAGCACGATGATGTGGACGAAGGACAGGACTGACCTGTGTGAGATGACTTAGTGAGATCAAATTATTCTTCAGGTCATCGTATCTTGCCATGAAGGCAATTCGTTGAAAACTATGAACAAATTCAGTGTGGCAGTAGGAGGGGCCTTGAGTCATTCCAATCTCTTTTTGTGTGCAGTTGAACTAAAACTATGGCGCACGTCGTGCTGCGAGGGAGAGAGGGGCCCTGCGCCGCCTCGACGGTAGGCGTCATAGGGACTGATAAGTGGACTCAACGGTAGGCCTCACAGGGCATATCGACCCAATTCTCCCGGATACACCTTCTGCAAGTGATGAACCAGGAAGGGCCTTGCGTCATTCCAATCACTTTTTTTGTGCAGTTCAACTAAATTAAGCATCCCTGTTTGCAGAAATACTTAAACGTGTCATTACTTTAAGAATGGGACTATTTGATGAAACGTATACTAACAAAGAGAAGCACTTTCATTATCTACATTGGAAATGAAATGATAGCAAAGACAGTAGCTCTATTTTAACTGTATTATTACTTCATTTTATCAGTGGCACTAACGGTGCCAAAACATTGCCTCAAATTATTAGTCGCATTAGATTAAGGTGTGAAATAATATGTAACATTATTGCTTTCTCATGGCAGTGCCAAAACATTAGGACAAGATCACTAGCTGCATGCAAAGTCAACATGCAGGATCGTTCTGGCAAAGGGTAGTACAAAACAGGAACATACCTTGTCATGGGAACCATATCTGTAGTCAACGCCATAGTAGATTGGTTGACACCAGTCACCAACATGGATGATTATATTCATGCGACCTTTTTGTGCAGTTCACCTAAAATGAAGCAATGTTTGCATCTTGCAGTTAGCAAGAAGTACTTGGTCCCATGAGATGGCAGCTTCTTCATTAGTTGCACTAAAACTGAGCAACATCAAGGTTGGTCGTCAAGCTCGTGGAATGTGCAACTATAATTTGGATATGCTTTTGTGCAGTTCAACTAAAATCAAGCGTCCATGTTCGTTACACAAATATGTGCAAAGTGCCATTGTGGTGATAGTGACGGCTAATCTTGCAAAGGCTAATTAACTGTTGGAGGAGATTAACCACAGAGTTCAATGAGAAGGTTAGGAACTCCAATCACCCTTTGTGCGGTTCCACTAAAATCAAGAGATGTTGCCCGTGTGACATTTTAGTAGAACTGCACAAGACACTCTTTCCAAAAAAGAAGTGTTTTGTGTAGTTCACTAAAAGGTCGCAATAGCAACGAGGTGAAATGTATATCTCTGTTTGCACAAATAGGTAGAAAGGCGGGTGAATAACAAGTGATGAAACATACGTCAAATGAAAAGAAGCATCATCCTTATCTTAATGGCAATCATAGAAGGACAGTAGCAATTTCTAAAGCCACAACATTGCTTCGTACTACCGGGGGCATTAAGATTAACAATGACAACTGTTAAATTAGACATTACTTTAATGGTGCCACTACTTGATTTTACCAGCTACATTAGATTAACAGGTGCTAAAGAGTTGGTATAAGGGCATGTTACAGTAGGCAGACCAGGACAGTTGCATTTTCTAATGAAAAGAAGCAACTTACTTATCTTAACTGGAAATATAGTAGGACATTAAAACATGGCCATTGCTTCATATTACTGGGGGCATTACATTAAAAAACAACATTTGTTAAACATGTCCTTACTTTAACAGTGAGATTGCTGCATTTTACCAACGGCATTAGATTAACAACAGCTAAAAATTGCCATAAGGGCATCGGACAGTGGGCGCACCACCATGTACCTCCACCGATGCATAAAGTGGTGATGCAAACAAATATCCAAACAGGATATCTGGGTTGGTCCCATTTTTGTACACTATAGCCACCTTTTACTATGTGAGGGCAGTAAATCTAGTTCTGGAAATACTATGTTGACTTGTCCCCCAGTCCCCACTTTCTTTCCTTTTCAACCAGTAGATCGGTTCCATATCCAGTTTGTACTCTATTTTCCCTTTATTTCCCTTTTCAACCAAGAGACCGGTTGGGTTGCCATGCCAGTCTCTACTACCCCCACCCCCCCAATCTTTCCTCTTTCAACCAAGTCCTAGAGTCATGCTAGAACTTTTCCCCCATTCTTCCTGCTTTGAACCAAGTCATAGATTCGACTGCATGAAGTAGCTTTACCTCTAACAGTAATAATTTAGGTGGCTTTGGAACAGCCGATCGAGCCAATCTACGAGGGGGGCTGAGAAGTAGAAAAAGATTCACATGCATCAACGTGGGGACCTGGGGCAGTAGAGCAAGGCCGGTTTCGAAGGAAGTTATACCTGAGGCTCGTCGGGATTTGGCTAAGTGGGCGGTGGGAGGCCAGATCTGCCCACACCACGGCAGCGAGGAAGACTGGGTCGAAGGCCCTCCCTAGCCGGCGCTGTGTGGGAGAGAATGGCAAGGCACATGTATCGGGATGCGCCGGCAGTGGGTTTGCTCCGTCGCCGACGAGGACCGTGTGAATGTTGCACCTTCACCCCTTCCCCGGCGGAGGGGATCCGGCCGGATCTGTGACCAGCGGTGAGCAGAGAGAGAGAGTGTGGCCACTGCTATCGTGTTTAGATCTGGAGAGGATGAGTGTGTGAAGAGAGCAACCCTAGCAAGCAAGGGCGGAGCTCCTACTTTTATACATATAGTGGAGTAGTTTTTTTTTTCTCTCCATAAAAACAATCATTTAAAATTGCTTACGAGCCAGGTCGCACTTTGTATTGTTCACTTTTGGTCCCCGGCCCTCCATTAATTGAACAACCACACGGGTCAAATTATCATGGGTGAAAATATAGAACGAACAAGCTCGAACTCTTTTGAATTTGAGATGTCAATGACACCGTTTGAACACATTGCATCCATGGACTAAGTAGTTTGAATTTGAGGTTATGTGTGGCTTTTGCAGTTCACATCTAAAGGGGGGCACACCATACATTTTGTTTGCTTACCACGCTATACTTATAAAACATGCACAATTTACATTTCGAATAGCTAGCTAGAGCTTGAAATGTATTGTTTCCAACATAAAGGGAAATCAAATTTCTGAAAATTCGTGATCTTAGCATTTGCAATAAAATGTAATATAAGAGCCATCAATCTATGTTCATATTTTGAACATAAACTATATGCAACCTTTTTTGAGGGAGACCGGGTCTATTGTAAATGTTTGCAAGTACATAGCATTTTTGATAAAAAAAATACATCCAAATTCCGAGACGAGCGAATAACCAACTGCAGTCAGAAAGAGCCGTCGACGCGTCATTGTCGCTGCTATCCTACCGGAGCCAGCTTGACCTCGTCAATGACTGTCGAGGAGTCTTCGTGCACGTGCCCCTAAGGAGCAGCGCCCCGGAGGCGTAGTTGTCATCATTGATCTGAAGCACCTAATTAATATAACACCAAATTTTTCCATATAACAAGAAACGCTAACCTCACTGCCCCAAGGAGACAACATGAATCTACGCCGGCGGACAAACTCGACGAGGATCAAAGCTCAAAGAGCAAACTCGTAGAAAAGGCGTCAATCGATGTCACCAATGTCCTAACGTAGCCGGCTTCACCTTCTTGATGGCAACCGAGTAGTCTTCATGCATGTGCCCCTTATAACTAGCGCCCTGGAGGAACGCAGTTGTCATTGTTTAACCCTCGCATTGATCCGAAGCACATGACACCAAATCTCGCCGGAGGACAAGAAACCTTAACCTCACCACCCCAAAGGAGACGGCAAGAATCTATGCTACAGTTCCATCGACTATGTCTAGACGAATGAACTCATGGAGGATCAGAGCTCGGAAGACAGACTTGGAGAAGAAGCGTCGACATCGTCCGCCTGAGCATTGCGCATGCGAGGACTAAAACCACCCTAACATAAACTAATAACCGGAGCATAGGCACCGGGATTCCCCTCCCCGCCACCGGTCAACGGAGCGGTGGGAAGAGGGGAGGGGTGAATCCACCGGCTCATTGGTGAAGCATGGAGGGGAGAGGTTGCCCTAGCCGCCTAGGGTGAGTGGACTAGATTTGTATTCATACCGAGAATGGATTCAAATTTTATTGGTATTGCAATATACTTAGTGCTCCTACTTTTTTTTAGATTTATCAACAGAACTACAACTGTATGTTAGTACAATACAGCCTGCACGATATGTAGACGATAGCCAATCCAGTCGTCTGCTGGACTCTGGTCACATGGATGGACGAACTGATCTCCCCTGCCGTGCAAGGATCGTCCAGGCAACGACGTGTGTACAGCACTATTCTAGTACTATCGCTGGTGTCTCTTTTCTAGTACAACTCAGCCGATGCGTGGGGCCTGAGGGACGGGGGAGAGTGTGCCTATGGTCGGCTACTCAATTGCGGTCCCACATGTGAGTGCAAACACAAGATGACTCGGGTTCCATTCTGTGAGCGGCGTGCCGGACCGACCAACTGTGTGGGGTGCGACGCGAACACGACGTGCGTCTTGTATACATGTAGTACCACCGTTTTCTTTTTGTTTTGCTCCATGGCGCAATCCATCGATACCAAATTATATTTAAAAGTGGAGGGCGGGGCTTTTCCCGCACGTTAGGCGGGGCAGTTTCGCCTAGTCGGTTCGACAGAGAGGCGAGGAGGATGAGGGAGTAGCAGATTCAACTTACTGCTAGAAACGTGGGGCTATGTGATTTGACGGCTCGTTACTACTAGAAAGGTGGGGCCTTGTGATTTGACTGCTCATTATAGTCATTATTACTGCGCCGCTACGACCCGGGTGATTCTCCCCTCCATGGTGTATAGGTGCTAAGCATGCCACATATGCAAAAAATCTGATGTGACAAGGTAGGAGTAAAGAGAAGAGAGAGGAGTTTGGTGACCCCAGGAAGAACGAATGCGAAGCGCGCGGACCTATGCAAAACAGTTAAATGAAAGAAGTTTACGCAACACATGAAGGAGTTTAGTTGTCAAAGAAAGACTTTAGCACCCCATCTAAGCACGTAGTACTATGCATAATTTGGTGCATAAAATGTTGATCCAGATGCTGGCTGTCCCACATCCAGCATCATATACTAGTATACTAGTACTACGTACATACTGTACTAGTATCGTTGTTCTCTCCTTTCTACTTTAGTAGTAACTCAGCCGACGCGCGTTCCATTCCGTGAGCGGCGTGCCGGACCGACCATGTAGGTGCGACGCTAACGCGACGAGCGTGCTGTATATGTCCCACCTTTTTCTTTAATTTGAGCTTGTTAGTTTTGCTCCATGGTGCAATCCATCGATACTTACAAAACTATATTTAAAAGGCGAGGGCGGGGCAAGTTTCGCCTGGTCGGTTTGACAGAGAGGCGAGGAGGACGAGGGAGTAGCGGATTCAACTTACTGTGGGAAAGGTGGGACTTTGTGATTTGACGGCTCATTACTACTGGAAGGTGGGGCCTTGTAATTGACTGCTCGTCATTGTTCCTATGAGGGGTAAGTCTCCCCTTCCGCCCCCACTCTAATCTGGTGTATGACTCATAGACCCGGATGCTGGCTGTCCCACATGTCGGCGAAGTTGCCGACGACCTGAGGAGCAAAGAACCTTGCAGTATACTCTAGTTTTCCACTGGAGTACTAGCCCGAAGCGGAGGAGTGCAAAACACGGCAGCCCAGTGCGATATGGCGATAAAAATGATCTAGTTTGCTTGTGATCCCACGGCAATGCTCATCATTAGCACTGTTTTATTCGTGCCTCGCAGCCTAGTACAAACAAAATAATATGATGACAATGGCAATGGATAATAATTGTCTTACCTATCCTGGATAATTTAGAAGGACACATGCGGAAACGCCCGAAAGACACAGTGGCAAAAGAAGAAGACACGGGGGCAAAAGAAGAAGGAAGATTACCCACAAAAAAAGGAAGACGCAGACAACGGTCTGGGTGCTGCTCTCTACTTCATGAAGGGTTGCTGGGCGTGGAGTTCTAACTGCTTCTTCATCGCCTCCACGACCTTCATCTCCTCTCGCCTCTCGTCCGCCATCTTCTTCATTGCTTCCATGGCGCGGGATTTCTCGAGGCGAGCGTGGATGATCTCTTTCACGTCCGCATGATGTTGCTTGACAGCAGCCACACTCTCGGTGCAGAGCTTTGCCATGTCATCCCTAAATTCCCCGATGACGGCGGTCAGCATCTTCACCGAGGCACTGCTCTTCTCTCGTAGCTTCTCCCAGCCGGCGATCTCCTCCTTCAGCAGGTCAAGCTCATGGCAGAGCTTCGCTTTGTTCCCCCAAAGTTCCACGATTTCACCGGTCGCCTTATCAACCGAGGCATTGCTCTCCTTCACCAGCTTCAGCAAGCCGGCGATCAACTCCTTCTGCTTGTTGAGCTGAGTGGGCATGTCGTCGCGGGCTAACGACTTCAGGATTACCCGCTCGGCATGTTCGCCTCCATGGCGAATGCGCTTCTGAGAGCCCTCTCCTGCCCATGAGAGATCTTTCGAGGCCTCCGCGGCGCGGCGGGCCCTTTTTTTTTCTGCGGCCTTGGTCATCGCTCCCTTGTTATTTCTTGGCCCAGAGCTCTTCCTACCGGCCATGGCAGATGCAAGGAACGACGAACAAGAAAGGCTTATGAGGAGGAATGTGCAGTAATATTCAAGTAGTTAGTTTACCTTTTAATAACCTATTACTAATATGCTACAAAGTGGAAACACGTTTAGGTTTGATCGGTGTGAACAGGTTTGCAATTAATTATAGCATGGTACTTTGGAATGTGACGGGAAACAAGCTCGAAATTTATTGATGGTTTTGGTTTCGAAGCCTGGAACGGCTCCCGATGAGTTCTCATGACCAAGCATTCAAAAACTTGTGATAAATCAATGACCATATTTTTCCAAACGACCAACTAATTTCATAGAAATACGACACATAGATGGAGTGATTGTCACGGTTGCAAACCACCATGGCGCCGTGTGTTCACTGCAGCAGCAACTGAGCAGGTCAGTCCATCGCTGGAGGGGAAGGAGGGAAGGTCACCTCGCCTACGATGCATCCCCAGTGCCGCCGCCACTGGTTGAGCGATTTGGCTTCTCCTACCGCCCATTTGAACAGTTGCACCGGCTTCTCATGCCATTCCGCAGGCATGCGCATTCTCTCCTCCGCAGTCGACTCCATGAATATGATCTCTGCCATTAGCCCCAACTCGAAATCAACGCGACACTGCTAGATGCTGACATCACTCAGCATCTCACCGCTGAGATCGACATGCGCCTCCGCCTTGTGCTTCGCTAAGCGCAGCTCCTTCGAACTTGTCTCCAATCGATGCGACGCTTGCTCGATCCGATTTGCCCTTGCTGCCCACCACCTGAAATGCAGCCCCGACATGTCCTCCGGCGCCACCGATCTGTGATTCCAGAGCAATGGATCCCCTCTGAAACACATGTGGGTTTCGCTCAAAGGCGGCAGTGCTGCGGGCCGCAGGGAGAGGGAAGCCCACGGGATGCTGGGATCTAAGGGATTATCCATGGCGGAATCCGATGGTCGAGGCAGGGAGGTGAGCTGTAAGTGCATCAAGTGCCCCCTTAGTGGTTTTGGAGTATTTAAGACAAATAGGTTAAGGAACTAATGTGTTTGTGAGTATACATAGGAGAAAATAGTCCCTGAAGACTTCATTTAACCACGGAAGGTGATCCCTAAAAATGTATTTCTTCAAGTGAAGAATTTGGTGCGGCCTGTGAAGAAATTGATGTGAAGACTTTGAAGCTTGAAGACTTTGTTTTCATAGTTTCTTTTCTTCTCATTTGAGTCATAGGAAAAACCGTACTGCTAAAGGGGGTCTAGGTGAAACATTTATCATACTTCAAAGCGATGCTCAAACCTATACTATCTTAAGCCGCTTCGAGTGAAGCCTTTGGAAATCTCCGTAACAGCTGACGAATTTGCCAGTAATAGTGACAAAGTTCATCTGGTCTCTGACGAATTTGGTCAGGCTGAGGAGTTAGGATTTCACCAGTGCGATCTGCCTATCGTGAGGAAATAGAGTGCCCCTATGAAATTGAGAGCTTAATTTCCGACCGTTGCTGCGCCGCGTGCCAGCTGTCGAGTGGATTCTTATCCTGACAACGGTCATGTCTGAGAAGGGCATTTATGACAATTCATGTCGGGTTGCCCCTGGCTATAAATAGCCGCCCCCCACAACCACTAGTTGGTTGGCTACTCTAGAGAGAGATTGACACTTGTCATTTGAGAGCAACCCTTCCTCTGACGACTTTGTGAGAACCCAAGTGAGGAAAAACCCAACCAGAGCCACAGAGATTGAGCATCACTGAAGAAGTTGATCTGTGTGATCCGACGCTTATTACCTTTGAAGACTGTCATTCTTCTAGACGGTTAGGCGTCACGTTCTGACCACCCAAGAGTAATTGTGGCGTCTCTCTCTCTCGAAGCCCTATGATATATATCACCCCCCTTTGGCAACAAATTACCAAAAAGTTCGAATGATCTAGAGCTAAGCGTCGCTCGGGGCTCGATTCATGGCTGCTGGCGATGAAGTCCTCTGGCTAGCAGCTCCTATGTGGGACAATGGAGTGGAGAGAAGTGCATCTGCGAATGCTTTGGAAGACGTCTGCTGGACTGGAGGGGTGGACACTGGCGGTGGAACAACTGGTGCTGTGGCTGGGGTAACTGAAGAAACAACTACAGTGGCTGACCTGGGTTGGGTCTGGAACTGAGTAGTAGTCGGTGGCTCATCAGAATCACTCAGCCTGGCCTCAACATCTGCTTTGAGCTTCTCCAGGTAAGTGGCCATCTCCGTTACCTTGACGTCAAGATCATGGAACTTAGTTTCCACAACCCTCTCGAGGCTCTCCTGGTTCTTCACGAGGTTAGCTAGGCCTCGCTCGAACCTCTGGGTAGCTTGGAGAAGATACATCATTTGATATGTCTTCGTCATGGGTAGCTCTGCAGTAGAAGTACTGGGCCCACTAGACGATGAAACAGCTCCGACAGTCTCAGCCCGAGCCTGAGCAGCAGGAGAGGTGGTATGCGCGGGATCCATAGTGACTATGCAATCCTCCAACTCTGGCTGTAGTGGCAGGTGAGGGCGGTCAAGCAGATAAACATTGCTGCCAACCTTGGAGTTGATGAGCATGTGAATGTATGGTGCATATCCACAAGAACGTTTCTGGTCAGCAGCTGTCCTCTTCACTGTTTCCATAATGAGATCCATGACTTTGAAGTTGGTGCAACCATCAATGTGATGCAGCATGTCAATAGAGTAGCCACGGATCATCCTCTCATCTCCAGACTTGGGCATAAGTGTATATCTCAGTATGTTGTTGATGGTGGCTAGCCCTGGCAAAAGATAGTAGACGGGCCCTAATTTGTGTTTGGAAACATACTCAGAGGGGATGGCCGTATACATGTTAGCCATAGAATTTTGATGTTTGTGGGGCTTGGCATAAACATCCATATACTCCTCTTCAGATGGGGGCACACCAATCAACTCAGCCCGTTCTTCAATAGAAGATTCATACCTGACACCTTCGGTCATCCACTTGATCTTGCCATTGAGGTAGAAGTGTGCTGTAGAGCAGTCATACTATTGTATTATTATATTTCCAAGTTCATAATTAAGAGTTTAATTTCATCCTATAACTGCTATGATTCTGGAATATGCGATTCAGTGGAAAACTCATATGCACGTGTGGAATGATAAACGGTAAATAATAGGTTCCTGGTCTTGCCTCTTAGACTGGCTCAAGTGTTGCTGGTGATCATGTTTTCTGGATCTTAGGATATTGTTAAGTGTAACGATTGTCCTAAAGCAACATTGAGAGTATGACGTTAGAAGAACGATCATATTGAATCGACCCAAACTTGTTTGTCATACTTTGATATAAAATCGTCTGAAATCAATTGTTATAACACGGAGTGTTAGCATGTGTTTTTAGTTCCTTAGACCATGAGAGTATCGTAGTAACTTCCTACCGTACGGTGGACTTTGGGGTTGCTCAAACGTCATCTGTAACACGATGATCATAATGACAACTTACAAGTTCATGGAAAGTTTGACAAGGGACTAGATAGCTCGAGAGTGGGATTTTCTCCTCCGACGATGGAGAGATATTCTTAGGGACCTCTCGGTGTGATGGCATCCATCATCGTCTGGCCAGACACAGGTGACTCTGTCACGGGGATGCCGGAACACTTCAACGAGAAAGAAGAACAAAACCGGTAACGAGGATGACGGTATAGTGAGCATGTGTATGACTCAGGAGGATACTGATGCATCTCGGGTTTTGTAAAAGTATTGCGAAGCAAAGGGAACATCACATGATAACCAAAGGTTCACTCGAATATCATTCGTGTAATCATAGGGATCGATATGGACGTCCACGGTTCCGCTATCAGTCATTGAACGAAGGGGTTTCGTTCATGTCTATGATTTACCAAACCTATGGGGTCACATGCTTAAGGTAATCATGATCTGCTGAGTGTTAGTAGGACGAGAGTATCGAGGATTTATTTTTGGAATTATTTCATTAATATTCAGAATAGTTTCGAGAGGAACCGGAAGCGTTTCGTGGTCACCGGAAGGGTTTCGGAGTTTATCGGGCAATACCGGGTATTACCTATAAATAATATATAGGTCGAAAATGTTTCCAAAGATCTTATAAAAGGCAAAGATGTCCCTAGCTTCTCGGAATATATAGTCAAATTCATGCATAAGGATGATAGTGACAATCTTTTTAGCCCTAGAATTATGGATGTTAGGGAGTTCAAAAAATGTCTTTTGTAAGGCAGGATGGATATGCAAGAATTTTGTTTCTAGTTTAACCATAAGCATAGCAATAGCATCAACATAGCAATTTGTTTTATCAAGAATAAATCCTTTAATTATTGGTATGACTCCCGTGCAATTAAACAATTCCCGAATGACATTCTTTCCAATTATATTCCCGCTACCCACACAATAGGTTTTAGTTTTAAACATTGTGGGGGCCTTATTCTCTAGAGGATCATGATTAAGATCAAATAATTTAGGCTTTTCCTCAAGAGACTCACTAGTACTATCTTCAGTAGCGCTTTCAACAATAACTTTCTCGAACTCAGACATGATAGCAACTTCAAGCAAGCAAGCAAAATAAAACATTTTCGTGTTTTTGATTTTTTTTGAATGAAACTAATAAAAGCAAATAAAAAGTAGAACAAGTAAATGATAATTTGTGTGAAGGAACCTGTAGGTATTTGATGATGTCTCCCCGGCAACGGCGCCAGAAATTATTTCTGCTACTTGTGAGCTACGTTGGGATTTTCGCCGAAGAGGAAGGGTGAAGCAATATAGTAGCGGATAGTATTTCCCTCAGTGAGAGCCAAGGTTATCGAACCAATAGGAGAACCAAGCAAATTCCTAGTATGCAGTACCTACACACACAAGAGCAAATACTTGCACCCAACGCAGGCAAGAGGGTTGTCAATCCCATTGAACTCGTTACTTGCAAGAATTAAATCTGGTAATGATAGATATATAAATTGAAAAGTAAATAAAAAGTAAAATAATTGCAGAAAGGCATTTTTAGGTTTTTTATTATGATTAAAGTTGATCCAGGGGCCATAGTTTTCACTAGAGGCTTCTCTGTCGAAACATCACATAGGGTGGGTAGACAAATTAATGTTGGGTAGTTGATAGAAAAGTGCATAGTTATGACGTTATTCATGGCAATGATCATGTATATAGGCATCACGTCTGTGACAAGTAGACCGAAACAATTCTGCATCTACTACTATTACTCCACTTCGAGAGCGCTTCTATGCTTGCCTCTCTACGTATTAAGTTCAAAACAAACAGAGTAATGCATGAAGTATGATGACATGAAGTAGACAGAATAGAATCAAATAATATGATTGAACCCCGTCGTTTTACCCTTAATGGCAACAATACAAATACGTGCCTCGCTACCCCTTCTGTCACGAGGTGAGGACACCGCAAGATTGAACCCATTACAAAGCACCTCTCCCACTGAAGATAAATCAATCTAGTTGGCCAAACCAAACGGATAGACCGGAGAGAAATACAAAGCTATAATAATCATGCATAATAAAGTTCAGAAAAGACTCAATTACTTCCAATGAATAATTTGATCATAAACCCACAATTCATCAGATCCCAACAAACGCACCACAAAAGAAGATTCTATCGGATAGAACTACATGGAGATCATGGAGAACATTGTATTGAAGATTAAAGAGAGAGAAGAAGCCATCTAGCTACTTGCTATGGACCCGTAGGTCTATGGTGAACTACTCACACATCATCAGAAGGGAAGCAAGGTTGATGTAGAAGCCCTCCATGATCGATTCCCCCTCCAGCAGAGTACCGGAAAAGGCCTCTAGATGGGATCGCGGAAGAATAGAAGCTTGCGGCAGCAGAAAAGTTATTTTGGGTGGATCTTTGTTGGTTTGGGGATTTATGGGAATTTATAGCGCTGGAATTAGGTCAAATAGAGTTGTGTGGGACCCACGAGCTCAGGTGGCGCGCCTCCTGGGGGCGCGCCGTGTGAGCTCGTGACTCTCCCGTAGATTTTTTGGCCTCCCCCCAAATGTTCTAGGGTCCCTTCTGGTCCAGAAAAAATCACCATAAAGTTTCATCGTGCTTGGACTTCGTTTGGTACTAATTTTCTGAAAAGCCAACAAAAAGCAAAAAAACAGCAACTGGCACTGGGCACTGAGTTAATTGGTTAGTTCCCAAAAATGATATAAAATTGCATATGAAGCATATAAAGTATCCAAGATTGATAATATAATAGCATGAAACAATAAAAAAAAATTATAGATGCGTTGGAGACGTCTCAGCGATGGAATCCTATGGCGAGGGCACGCGGGAGACAACGACGACTTTGTGAGAAGGTCTTGTTTGAAGAAATTGCCAGACGAACCGTCCGCGCGATATATATACTCGCACACTGTCATTCAGTCCGAGTGAAACTGATCAGAGGCACCGAGACGTGTAACTGCCTAAAGCAGAGCGGTTCCTTGTGACCGAGCGTGTTCAATCGGGCTATCTGAGGGGCATAAAAGCAGATCAATCTGAGTGACTCGGTGGGACCGAAATGGAATGGATCGGTCAGACCGAAGTACACAAAGAAGGTTTTAAAGTTCAGCCCTATTCAGATCGGTGACTCTGAGTGCTCCTCACCCGGAGGGTCCAAATAGACACTTGTTCAAATTTTGTGATCAGCAAGAATGAGTTGGAGACAAGTTGAGATAGATAGCTAGAGAAGGTTCCTAGGCATTCTTGTCCATCCAATTGGCAAAAAGATACAAATCAAACAAACAACAATTGGATGCCCATGATTGGGAAAATATGCAAAGCAACATGCTCACATAATAAAATTGCAAATAAAATATGGCAAACATGCACAACCAATTCTAGCATCTATCAAGCAATGTTCTAGGACAAAGTCATCTATATATGAGTATATTGACTTAGGAGCCAAATGAGAACATTTGATCATAGGTCATACTCATCGTTTAAGCACAAATGGGGTTAACATTTTTACATAAAGCATTAATGTGTTCACATCAATAGAGTTGCTTTATCTCAAGTATTAGAGCAAAGCTCCCCCTAGATGTGAGATCCCTCCTAAGAGGGATGAACTAATGGATTTTGTCATTGAAGACTTCATGTAGTTGTTGTAGTTGTGGAAGCTCAGTGATGATGAAGATCATCAAGAGTTGGGAGCTTTCCTTGGGATTTGTAGCACAACAAGAGGGTTTGTGACTCCATGAACTAGTGCATGATGTTGAAGTGGTTTGCACAAGTTCTTTCCATGAATAAATATGAGTGAAGTTTGTTGGCGGAGTCACCCTCGAGAACTCTCTAGTTCTTTTTCTTTGGGACCCACATCAACTTGATGGGAATCCTTGGAGTTGTAGTTGTACTTGATGAAGTAGAACTTGAAGTAGTCTTGGGAACTGTCGGTGTACTAGAGTTCGGGCCCTTTAGTACCCCATACTTGTGCACGGACGGTTGTAGCCATACCAGCGGCAAGGCCCGCCGGAGAATAGCTGGGAATAGTTGCAAGATTATCGAAGAGGCACTCAAGTCAAAGATCAAAGGTAGAAGAACGAAGGCTGGGTTCCCGGCAAGATCCTTGCCGGGAAGGCTCGCGAAGGCCCGGCAAGGTCTCGCACCCGGCAAGATATCGTACCCAGCACAGTGCCACCGCTCCAGTGCAGCGATCGGTCTGTCATTTAGGGCTTGTCTTCCTGGTTGCGTGTCATGGCGCTGGCCGCAGAAGGGGTTAAGCGGTGCTGATGGGACGGGTCCTTTTTGCGTCCCCGAGAAAGTAAGGGACACCTAAACAGAGCATTAAATGCGTTTGTCCTAAGACGTTTGTCCTAAGACGTCAGTGATAATCATGAGACACTGTAGTAACTTTACACCTCTTGTACTGCTGTTCGCCACTATTGGAGACCCCTTGAACGTATAAAAGGAGGCCCAAGGCGTAGCTACAGAGGGGGAGGAGTTTCTGGCCCATTATGCATGCGTAGCTGCTTTCCCACCACAAGCGCTCCGTGTACTAGAGCCAAGAACATCCACAATAAATAACAGCAGGAGTAGGGTTTTACACTTATCAGCGGCCCGAACCTGGGTAAAGATCCTCGCGTTGATCGTTGGTTCCGCTCTTTGTGCAAATATTTTCCCCTTGCCGAACCGTAAAGGGATCCACGCGATCTCGTAGGTGTCGTACGCCGACATCTTTGGCGCGCCAGGTAGGGGAAAGAGGTTGCGCGAACCCGATCTAGCGGTCAGCGTGCTAGTTCTTGATCATCTTTCATTGCCATGGCTCCCAAGAAGAAGGGCGCTACGGCGGTTGATCCATCTGCGTCCAGCCTCCCCGTACCCGCACAGACGGGTGATGTAGTAGGCGCTGGTGGAGGAGGTGGAGGTCTTGAGCCTCCGCGACGTTCTGGCGATCCGAGCCAGGCGAGCGCCAGGTCCAAGGGCAAAGCCGTGCTACCTACGGGTGGCGCAGCGAACTCCAAGAACGGGACGGTGCCTTCCAAGACACCCACGCCGGCGCATGCGCTGCGGCCTACTCAGGTCGCGCGCGACGTGCAGCGCCGCGACGTTGGTGGTTCCAGACATCCCCATGGAAAAACCCCTGCGCATCACTCTCAAGATGCGCGGGGCCAAGATCCAAGCCAACACGCCGGTGGAAGCCGCGCATGACTGCAGAACCGTGACGGTGCTCCTTCTAACTCCATTAGGAGTCAGAGCACCTCACGCTCTTCGCATCTTTCGCCGCCGCCTACACCAGCAGAAGCGTTGGCGCGAGCTCAGCTGCTCCTAGACTTCCCTCCCGCTGCGGAGAAGCTAGATGAGTGGAGATCTGCTATTCAGAGCCTCATCGGCTTTGCTAATGACGACAGGCCGCAGCAGGCAGAGCCTTCGCGGCGGCAGTCCACTAGGCCGGTGCGTCCCGATGGCGAGAAGACCGGAGGCGGTACGACTATGATGTGTTCCCCTCCGCTATGGCAAGATCGGTCGTTAACTCGGCGGATCGACGCCCGTGATGACGATTCCACGGCGTCGTCTGATCCGCGGGTTCGCCGCGATCAACGCCTGGTTCTTCGGGAACGGCACAAGGAGGACGCTCGAACTACCATCGAGCGGCGGCGAGAAGCGCGCCGTCAATCCGACAGGCGCGCGGGACCCACTGTCGACGAGCCTGCGCCGGGGTATTCTGGTAACTTGCCTTACGAGGTGGGTTGTCCAGCTTTTACTCGTGAGCTGCGGCGAGTCCAGTGGCCCAACTCCCGATCTTTCAAGCCGGAGGTGCCGGAGAAATACGACGGCAAGACTCACCCGTCAGAGTTCCTGAGCATCTACACCATTGCGGTGCAGGCTGCCGGGGCTCGAGACAACAAGATACTCGCCAACTACTTCCCGTTGGTGCTTAAGCCCAACGTTAGGTCGTGGTTGATGCACCTGCCGGAGAATTCCATTTCCTCCTGGGCAGATCTGTGTCATGAGTTTGTTGGCGCCTTTACTAGAGGCCACCAAGCTCCTGGCCAAGAAAGTGATTTACATCTCATTCCCCAGAAAGATGGCGAAACCTTGCACAAGTACATACAGAGATTCAACCGTATACAGCACAACATCCCAGACGTTCATCCTGCCGCTGTTATCAGCGCCTTTCACCAGAATGTGCGCAACCGCAAGATGCGGGAAGATCTGGCGATGAACAAGGTCAGGGATGTCGCCGAGCTCTACGCTCTGGCTGACAGATGTGCTCGGGCCAAAGAGGGAAGGAGACTCCCCGGCGAGGACGCTGGCGTAGGAGTCGATTCTGAAAGCGAAGATGCCGCTACCCCGGCAAAGAAAGGCCGACGGAGGAACAGGAAGCGCAAGGGCAAGGCCGTGCTTGCCGTCGAGGGGTCCGGCAACCCCGGCACCGCCAAGAAGGCCAAGACTGATGAACCCGGCAAGGAGGTTGCCGGGTGTGCCGCATATCAGGCCTTGGCGGCTGCCGACAAGCCGGAGGGATCCGCCAAGCAGTACTGCAAGATCCATCGCACCAAGGGCCACGATCTCCAAAACTGCCGGCAAGTTGAGGAGCTTGTCGAGAAGCAGAAAGCCGAGTATGAAAGGCGAGACAAGGAGAAGGCCCAGGATGGCGCTGGGGGGTCCGGCAAGAAGCGCGGTGGCCAAGGAGGTCACCGCGGTAAGGCCAAGCAACAAAAGGAGAGGCCCGCTCGAGGCCGCGACAAGGAACAGGGGGGTGATGATGATGATGAAGAGGGCGACGAGTCCAGCGAGCACAAGTTCCAGAAAGCTACAGAAGCCATGTGCGTTGATGGAGGCGCCTCGTTGCATTCCTCTCACCGCCGACTCAAACAGTGGGTGCGCGAGATTAATGCAGCAGAGCCATCGGTCGATGCCCGGAAGCCACTAAAGTGGTCCCACACGCCTATCATTTTTGACGCCGAGGATCACCCTGATCGCAAAACTGCGGTCGGGTGTTTGCCATTGTTGGTTTCACCAACGATCCGCAACCTCAAGGTGACAAAGATGTTAGTTGACGGTGGGGCCAGTTTGAACTTAATCTCGCCTGATGTGATCAAGAGATTACAAATTCCTGACGAATATCTCGAGGAGATGGGCACGTTTCAAGGGATCAACCCAGGAAGGAGCCAGCCGAAGGGCAAGATAACCCTGCCAATGACATTTGGTAGTGAGTTGAACTACAGAACGGAGAAGATCGGCTTCGACGTCGCCAAGATTCCATTGCCCTATAATGGGATTCTTGGTCGCCCGGCGCTGGCCAAGTTTATGGCGGCATCACACTACGCCTATAATACACTAAAGATGCCCGGGCTGATGAGTGTCATCACTATCAACTCCGACAAGAAGGATGCGCTTATCTGCACCGACCAACTCTACCGGGAGGCAGTTGCAGCACCTGCCGCCAAGGCACTTGCTCCTGCCGCTGAAGCTCCCGGGGGGAAGAAGAAGACCGGCAAGACCTCTAACACACACTCCGGCAAGCGCAACTCCCCGGAGTGCTGCGCTCCCGTCGAGGAAGTGCCAGAGAGCTCCACCGGCAAGAGCAAGAAATCCAAGGCAGCTCCACCAGAAACTAAGAAGGTGCCCGCCAAGGAGGATGGTACGGGAGGAACTTTCACCATAAGTTCCACCCTCGATGACAAATAGGAAAGCGCGCTCATTGCCTTCCTGCGGGCGAATGTCGATGTGTTTGCATGGCAACCATCTGATATCCCCGGTGTTCCCAGAGAGGTCATCGAACACCACCTTGCTGTCTGTCCTCACGCGCGGCCCGTCAAGCAGAAGGTTAGGAAGAAAGCCTTGGAGCGGCAAGAGTTTATCGCCAAAGAAATCAGGAAACTTGAAGCAGCAGGTCTAGTTAGAGGAGTCCTCCATCCAACATGGTTGGCCAATCGAGGTGTAGTGCGCAAGGCGAATGGAAAATGGAGGCTATGTATCGACTATACTGATATCAATAAAGCCTGCCCAAAAGATCCTTTTCCCTTGCCACGCATCGACCAGATTGTGGACTCCACTGCTGGCTGTGATTTGCTGTCATTTCTTGACGCGTATTCAGGCTACCAACAGATTTTCATGTCGAAGGAAGATGAAGAGAAAACCGCATTTATCACCCCATGTGGCACGTTTTGCTTCATACGCATGCCTTTCGGGTTGAAAAGTGTTGGTTCAACGTTCGCAAGAGCAGTCCAGATTGGTTTTGAGCCCCATCTACATAGAAATATGGAAGCCTATATGGATGACATAGTGGTTAAAACCAAGGACAAGGCAACACTCATACAAGATTTAGAAGAGACATTTGCAAATCTGTGGAGGATCAATCTGAAGCTCAATCCTGAGAAGTGTGTGTTTGGCATTCCATCCGGCAAGCTTCTCGGGTTCTTTGTGTCTCAACGTGGAATCGAAGCAAATCCCGACAAGATCAAGGCAATTGAGCAGATTGAAGCACCAAGACGTGTCAAAGATGTGCGTCGGCTTGCCGGCTGCGTTGCTGCTCTAAGCAGATTCATCTCCAAATCCGCTAAGCGCGCCCTGCCCTTTTTCAAAATCTTGAAAAAGGCAGGACCGATGAAATGGACTCCGGAAGCGGAGGCAGCGCTGCAGGACTTGAAGAGGTACCTCTCCTCTCCGCCGACACTGGTTGTGCCTAGGCCACAAGAGCCATTGTTTCTGTATCTAGCGGCAACGAATCAAGTGGTTAGTGCTGCGTTAGTGGCGCAGATAGAAGTAGACGAAGAGGCAGCGACAGCGGCAAGCCCGTCAAGCGACAAGCTAGGACTATCCCCAGCAGAGTCTGATGCTGACAAGACAGGATCCGCGCAGTCAAATGAAGCAGTGCAGAAGAAGAAGATGGTGCAGCGCCCAGTCTATTTTGTCAGCTCCCTATTGCAGGGGGCCAGGTCAAGATATTCTGGCGTGCAGAAGCTGCTCTTCGGCCTCCTTATGGCCTCGAGGAAGCTGCGCCACTACTTCCAGGCACATGAAATCACCGTCGTCACTTGCTTCCCGTTGCAGCGGATTTTACGAAATCCAGATGCGACCGGCAGAATATTGGAGTGGGCGTTGGAACTGTCAAGCTTTGGTCTCAAATATGAAAGCACTTCGATTATTCAGAGCAGAGCCTTGGCGGAGTTCATTGCGGAATGGACACCGATGCCAGACGAAGAAATTCAAGAGACAACCGTCCCCGGCAAGGAAACAGATCGAGAATGGATTATGTACTTTGATGGGGCTTCTTCGCTGCAAGGCGTCGGTGCTGGCGTGCTGCTTGTCGCACCCACCGGGGAGCACCTCAAGTATGTAATTCAGATGCACTTTCCCCGGGAGAGATCAACGAACAACACTGCAGAATATGAAGGACTGCTTGCCAGTCTCAGGATCGTGGTAGACCTTGGAATTAAGAAGCTCATCGTCAGAGGTGACTCACAGCTTGTCGTCAGGCAAGTTAACAAAGATTATCAGAGCCCGTTGATGGAAGCATATGTAGATGAAGTGAGGAAGTTGGAGGAGCATTTTGACGGTCTGCAAACAGAGCATGTTCCCCGAGCGGAGAACAACATTGCCGACGACCTGTCAAAGCGTGCTGCCCTCAAGTTACCTATGGAACCAGGAACTTTTGTGCTCCGCTTGACTCAGCCATCCGTAACACCATCGACGAGGCAAGACAAAAGAAGGAAGTTAAGTACCGGCAAGTACTTCCCGGCAGAGCTTCCAGAAGCCGCCGGCAAGGAAGTTGCCGGGAACGACACGGTTGCCGGTGAGCAGCAGCTTCGCGCAGAACCTCAGGTTCTTGCCACAGAAGCAAGCGCTCCCGCAGCCGAAGATATGCCTTTAGTCCTAGTTGTCGAGCCACAGGCTCCGACATGGGCACAGCACATCGTCCAGTTCCTTCAAACAGGAGAACTCCCTGAAGAACAGGAAGAAGCAGAGAAAGTAGCCCATCAGTCTAGTATGTACCAGTTCGTGGACAGCGTCATGTACAGAAAGAGACCGAACGGTGTGAAATTGAAGTGCATTCCTCGAGAGGATGGACTGGAGCTGTTGGTAGAGATACATGGAGGCATATGTGGCTCCCACATAGGCTCGAGAGCTCTTGTCGGCAAGGCATTCCGGCAAGGTTTCTTCTGGCCCACTGCCCTCCAGGATGCAACTGCACTAGTAACCAAGTGTGAAGCGTGCCAGTTCCATTCTACGCAATTGCATCAGCCAGCTCAAGCTCTTCAGACAATCCCTCTTTCCTCGCCATTTTCGGTCTGGGGGCTCGACATATTGGGCCCCTTTCCCCGCGCTACCGGGGGCTTCGAGTACTTGTACATTGCCATCGACAAGTTCACGAAGTGGCCAGAGGTGGAAGCAGTGAGAAAGGTGACAGCACAGTCAGCGGTCAAGTTCTTCAAGGGAATAGTGTGCCGTTTTGGTGTGCCAAACAGGATCATCACTGACAATGGCACGCAGTTCACGAGCCGCACCTTCATGCAGTATGTCCAAGACCTTGGCGGCAGAATTTGTTTCGCCTCTGTTGCTCACCCGAGAAGCAACGGCCAAGCGGAGAGGGCAAATGCTGAAGTGCTGCGAGGTCTCAGAACAAGAACTTTCGACAAGCTGCAGAAGTGCGGAAGACGCTGGATTGATGAGCTGCCGGCGGTTCTTTGGTCAATCAGGACGACACCAAATCGAGCTACTGGCCAGACCCCCTTCTCCCTGGTCTACGGGGCAGAAGCAGTTCTCCCCACGGAACTCATATACGGGTCACCTCGAGTGCTCGCTTATGATGAGCTCGAGCAAGAGCAGTTGCGCCAAGATGACGCCACGCTCCTTGAGGAAGATCGTCTTCGGGCTATTGTGCGAGCTACATGCTACCAGCAAGCTTTGCGCCGCTATCATAGCCGCAAAGTTCATGCCCGAAGCCTTGAGGAAGGCGACCTTGTTCTTCGGCGCGTTCAGTCGGCCAAGAATTCCAACAAGTTGACACCGAAGTGGGAAGGCCCTTATCGGGTAGTACGAGTCACCAGGCCTGGCGCAGTCCGCCTGGAAACCGAAGATGGCATTCCAGTGAGCAACTCCTGGAATATCGAACACCTTCGTAAGTTCTACCCATAAGGCGCGGTTGCCGGGTCCCCCGGCAACCACCTTTTGTACGAGTTTTGCCGGCAAGGCATCTGATCCTTTGTACAAAGCCAGGCGCAGACCCTGTGCATAGTTGAATAAACTTAAGTGTTCTACAATTCTTGTCGATTTTCATGTCATTTCTATATGCATGCTTGTCTGAGATATTGTATTGCACTTGCTTCCGGTAAGCACTAATGAACCACCAAGGTTCCATATCTCTATTTTCTCTTCTTTCTTTTTCTCAAAGGACAGAAGGTTCCCTCGCGTACATGTTTGCCAGGGGGGATAATGGTATGGATACCGACAGGCGACGTTCAAGTTGATATTTTGCAATAAGGAGTACAGCAATGAAAAGCTAAGTTGCAAAACTCTTTAAGCAGATTTTTGTTGTAGAGTTATTTTCCTTGAACGATTTCGGCTTTTGTATGGAAAACCTGCACGCGAAGGAACCTTGTCGTGACTGGTCGCGCCCTTACTTTGTTTTGAGTCCGCTCAACAAATTAAGTGGCTGCACTGGAAACGTCAAGGTATCTTGTCGGTAGCGACACCTCCAGCAGGCTGCTAAGGATCCATTCCTCAAAGCGCTCGCGGCAGGGTTGCGCGCACCGGCAAGATCCCCATAAGCGTAGGGCAAGGACCATACAGACAGAAATCAGACGAGGGAAATAGCGCATATTCATTCAAAACATAGCAAGTTATATTACATTGATGATCGCCGCGATTCTAACATAAGATAAAACTGTCTTTGGCATGGGATGGTGGCGACAAAATAAAGCGAAGTGGCTAGTCCCTGCGCTGGCCTTCGACCCGCTTGACGTGGCTCACTCTGTCAACGATGGGCGCGACAAGCTCTCCAAGCGCCTTGAGATCTGCATCCTCCGGCAAGCTAGCAAGGACATTGGTGAGGTTGATGCCAGGGTTCTTGTGCACTACTTTGATGAGCACCTTGCGGAGGACGGCCCGGCAGAGTTTGCGAGACTCGTTGGCCAGATGAGTTGCTCGGTTAGCCTGGAGCATCTTGAGAGCATCAACGACGCCCTCGAAGAACATGGTCAGCTTGGCGCTCGAAGACACCCGCTCGTCAGAAGAGTAGCTGAAGTTATTCAAGCCCATGGTGGACAGTTCTGCGGCAAGCCTTTCCGCGACGTCGATGAGGCGCTCAGTCCAGATCGTCACACCTTTCTCGAAGTCATTATAGGTGGCGGCGGCGCTGTTGAGTAGGCTCTTCTCAGCCTGGAGATCCTTGGTCAGAGCCCTCTCACGAGCCTTGCTGCTCTCAAGGGACTCCTCTAGCGTTGTCAGCTTCAATGTCAGATCGGCAATGGATTCATTGGCTGAAGAGAGCTCTTTGATCTTGTCGGACATGGCGGCTTGCATCTCCGCCAAGCTAAAGAGAGTCTTATCTTTGTCGGCTTTGAGCGTTGAGATCTCTTTGCCGTGGCCCTCAAGATCCGCTTCCAGCCTCTTTACCTTATCGCCCAGCTCGCTCTTGGTGGCATCGATGGCTTCCTTTAGCCTGCCGGCGTGGTCTACGACCAGAGCTTCGAGTGCTTCCTTGTGCCTCTGCTCCAACTCATGTGTTCGCCGCGCGACGAGCTTCTCGATCTCTTCGTCCTTGCTGCGAAGTTTGGCGGCAAGCGCCTCCTCGCGAGCGGCAAGGTCTTCTTCATGAGCATCAAGCCCGACACGGCGTTCCGTCAAGCGAGCTTCCTCTGCAGTGGCCTGCTGCGCGGCCTCCTCCTGTGCCTTCTCGACATCGGACTGCTTCATGAGGAGCTCGTTCCAGCTCTGATTCAGCTGCTCACGACCAGCCGTCAGCTCTTGGAAAGCCTCGGCATACCAGACTTGCGTCTCCTCGACGCGCTTTTGGAAATCTGCCTCCGCTGCTTCAACAACTGCCGCCCTGGAGTCCAGCTTCTCCTTTCGGGCGCGGTAAAGCGCCTGGAGCTGCTGAAAGTTATCGCTCATGGCTTGGAGGAGCTGCTCTTCCTTGGGTCCGCTGCTGCTAGCGGCGGCAACGACGTCTCCATCAAAATTTTCTCCTTCAATTGGCACCCCAGTGCTTGCCGTCCCTGGTATGCTGACGAACAGGTTGTCGCCAACCTTGAGGTAACTGCTTGACGGGGGCACGTCGGATGTTGACGGTTGATCCTCGACAACCGCCTCACCGGCAGCTGGGGGCTCCGCGACCAGTGTAGCGCCAGGCGCTCCTGCGGCAGGAATGCCGTCAGTGTGGTCGCCGGTCTCCTTGCCGGCCCCCTCAGCAGAACTCTTGGCAGTTTCTTATTGTGCGGCCTTGGCGGCCTCGTCAGCTGCGACCCTATCGGCCTCGGCGGCAGCATCCCTGGCGGTCTCTTCAATGACCGTATCGACATCCATTTGTTCCGCCAAGGGGAAATCTGAAAACCCAAGAAGGGAAACAAGATGAGACCAAGGTTGAAGTTCAAGAAGACAAAAACAGAGAAAGAATAACAAGTGTGTCAAAGCAAGCGGTTTACCTGTGTCGGGCTGTTGAGACGTGGCTTCTCCATTCCCGGCAACATTGGTTGCCGATGTAGGATGGCCAACGCCTGTGCTTGCTCGCTCCTCTTCAATGCAGATGGGCTCGCCAGTGGAACCCCCTGCCGAAGGTTCATCTCTGGGCGGCGTGGTCGACGGAGGCGGCACTTCAGGAATGGCCTCCAATGGCTCTCCTTGTTGCCGTCCTTCTCCTACAAGCCCGGTGATGTCAATAGCGAAGATAATCTCCCCAACGCTCGCCAGCGGAAAATGAGTAGTGGACTCACGCTGGGGGCTGGGTTCGAGACTGCGTTGAGGGCTGGGCTCCGGGCTGATAACGATGGTCTCTGGCGCACCTACGGTGCTTGCCGAAGGCTCATCGCCCGTAGAAGTCTTCGCCCTCTTCGCCGACCTTTGCGCCAACGTCTCTGTATCTCTGCGGGGACAGGCCAAAGCAAAACAATTGAGTTAAACAAAGCCAAGGATTCATAAATTGAAATATGCGGCAAGGATCACTTACTCCTCTCTTTCCGGGCTGAAGGAAGAGATGTCGAAGTCGACCTCCGCTCCAGTATCCATGTAAGGAGGTGGAGAAGGGGCCCTGGGATGTTTGGCTGCGGCAGAAGCGGGCGGTTGATGTGATCCTGCCACCCCAGCTGTTGATGCCATCGGGCGAGACTCCCCCGCCACATCAGTTGTTGCCGCGGTCGTGCGTGGCGAGCGTCGCACAGGTTGCTGCTGGGCTCCTTGCCGCTGCGCAGCCTTGCCGGTCACTCCCTTACCAACCTCGCCGCTTGAGGAAGACTGACGTGCTGGGGCACCAGAGCCAGCTTTCCGAAGAACACGCTTTTTCTTCCCTGGAGCTAGGGGCTCCTCGTGCGGCTGCTCCTCGGCTGTGTCCTCGACAGAAGGGCTCCCGGTGGCCATGCCGCTCTGCTCCCGGGCAGCTTCCCCTTGCTCAGCAAGGATCTCCTCTGGCATTGTCTCTTCTTCACTGGTGTCCTCTCCCGTGAAGCCAAAGTTTCCGGCCTCCGCGGCAAGATTTGCCTCTTCCACCCTGCTGGCAATGTAAGCCACTTCTTCATCAATGGTGGGGCGGATAAGGTTAGAATCTTCCCGGATGGCCCTCTCCGACAAGCTGTCGAAGAACTCCTGTACACGCTCTGGAGGCGGCTCTACCCAAGTCCCATCAAGGCCGTGGGCGTTGCACACTGGCATCATAGCGATGATGGAGCTCAGGGCAGAGTTGTTGCACAGAGGAATCACACCAGCCGGCAACGTGTACCTCCCGTCAGGCTTGAACAGCTTGTGGCAGAGGAACGTGTGCTGCAAGATCGTCAGATTGTTATTCAGACCAGGGCGCAGCCTCATGATATCTGCTGCGTTCTTGAAATCCCAGGCTGGCCTCCCTTTGCTATGCAAAGGGGCAATGCGCCGGCGGAGGAAATCTGCGCTGACCATCTCAATCGTGAGCCCGGCAGCCTTAAGACGGTGGATCCTGGTAATCGCATTTGTGATCTTCCCATCTTGAGGATCGAGGTCGCTCCAATTCTCGCCGCGGACTACCTTCTTTTGTCGGGGCAGGCAGAACGGCTGAGGGTCTTTCTCCTGGATCCAGCACCACTCGGACCGCCATTCCTTCCACTTCTTGCGGTAGAGACCCCCTGGGTATATATCCTTGTTCCATGCAATTGGAATCCAAGTGATAGAACTAGAGAGGGCGTCTCCTGTCTCGATGTGGGGAATGAAATAATGGCGGAAGAGGGCTGTGTTGGGGACCACTCCGGCAAAGTTTTCGCAGAGGTGAGCAAAGACTGACATGCATGCTATGGCGTTCGGCGTGAAATCCAAAAGGCGGAACCCGTATGTGTACATGATGTCGACAAAGAAGTCGGAGAATGGAGGACAGAACCCGCAGTAAAAGTAAGCAGCAAAGAAGGGGAATCTATTCGCGCAGCCCCCGGCGGAAGCTGGAAGCGTGCGGGTGGCGAGGTGGCCATTCGTTTTCTTCCCCCACACGCACCTGTACCGAGCGATCAGGGTCTTCCCGTCGAGCGTCGGGTCGAAGACGGCGTGCTCCTTCCGCATCTTCACCAGATCGACCTCATCCACTCCTACGGCCGAGCCGGCGGCTTTCACCGCTTTGCCCTTGCCTGCTTTGGGCGGCATGGCGGCTGTGGAAGCAGAGTCCGAAGATGATGAGGGCGTGCGGGTGGCGGGTGAATGGAGGAGGCTTCGTTCCAGGCTCGAGGGGGAAGACGACGGCGGTTACTAGATTGGAAAAGAGGTAAATGAGCAGCGCCCCTGCGGATTCTTTCTTATGGGGAAGGCGCGAGGCCGCCTCTTTACTGGCCCGCTTTTATAGCGGTTATCCTGCGCACGTCTTCCACGTCCCGCATTTTACGCGCGTCGTGGGAGGGCGCGGTAAAAAAGGCGATTATGACAGCTAAATTCCCGCCACGCGTGCCCGTGCACTGTTTGGGCCTAGCCCAACAACGCCTCGCACCCGTGTATGGCCTAGGCCTGGGGGCTCCTGTCGGTGTACTAAAGTTCGGGTCCTTTAGTACCCCATACTTGTGCACGGACGGTTGTAGCCATAGGCAAGGCCCACCGGAGAATAGCTGGGAATAGTTGCAAGATTATCGAAGAGGCACTCAAGTCAAAGATCAAAGGTAGAAGACCGAAGGCTGGGTTCCCGGCAAGATCCTTTCCGGGAAGGCTCGCGAAGGCCCGACAAGGTCTTGCACCCGGCAAGATATCGCACCCAGCACAGTGCCACCGCTCCAGCGCAGCGACCGGTCTGTTGTTTAGGGCTTGTCTTCCTGGTTGCGTGTCATGGCGCTGGCCACAGAAGGGGTTAAGCGGTGCTGATGGGACGGGTCCTTTTTCCGTCCCCGAGAAAGTAAGGGACACCTAAACGGAGCATTAAATGCGTTTGTCCTAAGACGTTTGTCCTAAGACGTCAGTGATAATCATGAGACACTGTAGTAACTTTACACCTCTTGTACTGCTGTTCGCCACTGTTGGAGACCCCTTGAACGTATAAAAGGAGGCCCAAGGCGTAGCTATAGAGGGAGAGGAGTTTCCGGCCCATTCTGCATGCGTAGCTGCTTTCCCACCACAAGCGCTCCGTGTACTTGAGCCAAGAACATCCACAATAAATAACAGCAGGAGTAGGGTTTTACGCTTATTAGCGGCCCGAACCTGGGTAAAGATCCTCGCGTTGATCGTTGGTTCCGCTCTTTGTGCAAATCTTTTCTCCTTGCCGAACCGTAAAGGGATCCACGCGATCCCGTAGGTGTCGTACGCCGACAGGAACCCACTTGACCAAAGCTTGAGGTGGTTCTTCATATGAGTCTATCTCCACTTGAAGCTTGTCCTTGCCTTTCAGCTTGTGGTCTTGTGGTGGAAGATCATCTTGAGCTTGTGTTCCCTTGAAAGAAGTAGGATCATACTTCTCCTTTTGGGGAACAAACTTCATCTTGGGGTATTGATCTTCTTTCCACTCAACTCCATCGGCATTGAACTTTTGTTCAAAACCAACACCTTGGTTCTTCTGGTGCCATCCTTGCTTACGTACAATTTCATCAAATTGCTTACTCCCGGCAAGGCTCCTGTAGACACCCTTTTCTATAATTCCTTTCAATAAATCATTTTCTTGCTCTAGTGTAACTTGGCTAAGAGAATCAGTAGTGGAATCAATAGAACTACTAGAAGCAACATCATGATATTTACCATTTTTATTGTTGCTACTAGAGGTAGAACCTTTCTTGCTCTTACTACTAGATTGCTTAGATTTAAGTTGTGGCATAAAGGTAGACAAGAGGAATCGTTTAGCAATGTAAGAGGAAATCTTCTTTTGAAGATCATCATTGATAGCTTTTAGAAACTCATGCTCTTGATCTAAATTTAGCTTCTCAAAGATTAGCTTCTCATGAGTTCTTAGGAGCTCTCTATGATCTTCTTGTTGAGTTTCATGAGCTAACTTAGAAGTGTTAGTTCTTTAGTAAAGCGCTCAATTTCCCTTGTTGCATTGACAATCGTCTCATCTTGACTATCATGATTACTTGTGTTGTGAATCATTGCATGGAAAACAACGATTTTTCTTACGGATTCACCCAAGATATAATCTAGGAGATGCTAGCAACGACTGGGAGTGTGTCTACATAGCCTTGTAGACCGAAAGTAGAAACGTTCAACGAACGTGGTTGATGTAGTCGTACTCTTCATGAACCAATCCGACCGAGCGCCGCACGAACTGCACCTCTGAGTTATGCACACGTGCGGCTTGGTGACATCTCCTCCTTCTTGATCCAGCAAGCGAGGGGGAAGAGGTAGATGGGATCTAGGCCAGCACAACGGCGTGGTGGTGGTGGCGGTGGAGGAACTTCTGGTCCATGCTATTATAGTATCAATCTTGGATGTTTTATATGCAATTATATGCAATTATATATCAATTTTTGGGACTAACCTATTAACCTAGTGCCCAGTGCCAATTGCTATTTTTTTGCCTGTTTTTGCCTTTTTAGAAAATCATTATCAAGCAGAGTCCAAACGAAGAAAAAACTTTGGATTAATTTTTTCTGGACCAGAAGGGACCCTAGAAGCTTCGGAAGAAGACCAGAGGAGTCACGAGGGAGCGACAAGCCCGGAGGGCGTGCCCAAGGGGGGTAGGCATGTCCTCCAGGCTTGTGGGCCCCTCGTGGCACCACTTGACCTAATTCCAGCGCTATAAATTCCAAAATATTCCCTGTATACCAGAAAGACAGAAGAGAAAACCTTTCCGCTGCCGCAAGCCTCTGTTCTTCCGCGATCCCATCTGGAGGCCTTTTCCGGTACTCTGCCGGAGGGGGAATCGATCACGGAGGGCTTCTTCATCAACCTTGCTGCCCTTCCGATGATGTGTGAGTAGTTTACCACAGACATACGGGTCCATATCTAGTAGCTAGATGGCTTCTTCTCTCTCTTTGATCTTCAATACCATGTTCTCCTCGATGTTCTTGGAGTTCTATCCGATGTAATCTTCTTTTGCGGTGTGTTTGTTGGGATCTGATGAATTGTGGGTTTATGATCAGATTATTCATGAGAAATATTTGAGTCTTTTCTGAACTCTTTTATGCATGATTGTTATAGCTTTGTATTTCTCTCCGATCTATCCATTTGGTTTGGCCAACTAGATTGATTTATCTTGCAATGGGAGAGGTGCTTTGTGTTGGGTTCAATCTTGCGGTGCTCAATCCCAGTGATAGAAAGGGACATGACACGCATTTGTATTGTTGCCATTAAGGATAAAAGGATGGGGTTTAATCATATTGCTTGAGTTTACTTTGTCTACATCATGTCATCTTGCTTAAGGCGTTACTCTGTTTTATACTTCATACCCTAGATGCATGCTGGATAGCGGTCGATGGGTGGAGTAATAGTAGTAGATGCAGGCAGGAGTCGGTCTGCTTGTCTCGGACGTGATGCCTATATACATGATCATTGCCATGAATCCGTCATAACTATGCGCTTTTCTATCAATTGCCCAGCAGTAATTTGTTTACCCACCGTATGCTATGTGTTCGAGAGAGAAGCCTCTAGTGAAAACTATGGCCCCCGGGTCTACTTTTATCATGTATTAAAATCCAAAAATACCTTGCTGCAATTTATTTATTTTTATTTTATTTTGTAATTTACTTTTCTATCTATCACTATCAGAATTAATCCTTGCAAGTAACCGCTAAGGGGATTGACAACCCTCTTATTTGCGTTGGTTGAAGTGTTTGCTTTTGTGTGTGTAGGTGCTACTAACGAGGTTCTGTGTGGTTCTCCTACTGGATTGATAACCTTGGTTCTTAACTGAGGGAAATACTTATCTCTACTATATTGCATCATCCTCTCCTCTTTGTGGAAATCCCAACGCAGTTTACAAGTAGCACCCCCCTCCAAGCCAAGGGGGTGACGGTCCCCCCCAAGCCAAGGGGGTGGCGGCCCCCCTCCAAGCCAAGGAGGCGGCGACCCCCCACGAAGCCTAGGGGGCTACGGCCCCCTCCTTTTTAGGTTTTGCCCCCCTAGCCGCATGGGCCTTTGGGGGGCTGGTGCGCCTGGCTCATGTAGGCCAGGGCGCCACCCATCATCCCATGCAGGCCTCCGGGACAGGTGGAACCCGCTGGTGGACCCCCCCCCCCCCCCCGGAACCTTCTAGAACTCCCCGGTACAATGCCGGTAAATTCCCGAACTTTTCCGGAACCCTGAAAAAACTTCCCATATATGAAACTTTACCTCCGGACTATTCCGAAGCTCCACGTGATGCCCCGGATCCCATCCGAGACTCCGAACTACCTTCGGAATCACCATTATTTATATCCCAATACTACCATAGCGTTACCGAACATTAAGTGTGTGACCCTATGGGTTGGAGAACATTCAGACATGACCGAGACACCTCTCGATCAATAATCAATAGCGGGACCTGAATGCCCATAATGACTCCCACATATTCAACAAAGATCTTTATCGGTATGAACCACGATGTCAAGGATTCAGATAATCCCGTATACAACTCCCTTTGTCTTGCGATATTTTACTTGCCCGAGATTCAATCGTCGATATCGCCATACCTAGTTCAATCTCGTTACCAGCAAGTCTCTTTACTCGTTCCGTAATACAAGATCCCCGTGACTAAACACATTAGTCACATGCTTGCAAGCTACTTATGATGTTGTATTATCGAGAGGGCCCAGAGATATCTCTCCGTCACATGGAGTAACAAATCCCAGTCTCGATCCATGCAACCCAACAAATACTTCATGAGATACCCGAAGAGCACCTTTATGATCACCTATTTACGAAGTGACGTTTGATACCCACAAAGTATTCTTCCGGTATTAGGGAGTGGTACGATCTCATGGTCCAAGGAATAGATACTTGACATTAAGAAGGCCATGGCAAAGTGATCTTAGGGACACTATCAGATGCTAAGCTTACGATTGGGTCTTTCCATTACATCATTCTCCTAATAATGTGATCCCATTATTAAATGACAACTCATGTCTATGGTTAGGAAACCTTAACCATCTTTAATCAACGAGCTAGTCTAGTACAGGCTCACTAGGGACACAGTGTTTGTTTATGTATCCACACATGTATTTGAGTTTCTAGTTAATACAATTATAGCATGGAGAATAAACATTTATCAAGAACAAGGAAATATGATAATAACAACTTTATTATTGTCTCTAGGGCATATTTTCAATAGTCTCCCACTTGCACTAGAGTCAATAATCTAGTTTACATTGTAATGAATCTAACACCCATGGAGTTCTGGTGCTGATCATTCTTTGCTCATGGAAGAGGTTTTAGTCAACGGATCTGCTACATTCATATCCGTATGAACTTTGCAAATCTCTATGTCTCCTTCCTTGATGTAATCACAGATGGAGTTGAAGCGGCGTTTGATATGCTTAGTTTTCTTGTGAAACCTTGGCTCCTTGGCAATGGCAATGGCACCAGTGTTGTCACAATAGATAGTCACGAGATCTGATGCACTAGGAACCACACCTAGATCGGACATGAACTCCTTCATCTAGACTCCTTCCCACGCCGCTTCCGAAGCAGCTATATATTTCACTTCACCTCTAGATGCTGCTACCACGCTCTGCTTGGAGCTACTCCAGCTGACTACTCCACCATTCAAAATAAATATGTATCTGGATTGAGACTTTGAGTCATCCAGATCAGTGTTAAAGCCAGCATCGACGTAACCCTTTACGACAAGCTCTTTATCACCTCCATAAACAAGAAACATTTCCTTAGTCCTCTTTAGGTACTTAAGGATATTTTTGACTGTTGTCCAGTGTTCCACTCCTGGATCACTCTGGTACCTTCCAGCCATACTAACGGCAAGGCACACATCAGGTCTAATGCATAGCATGACATACATGATAGAGCCTATGGCTGAGGCATAGGGGACGACTTTCATCTTTTCTCTTTCTTCTGCCGTAGTAGGACATTGAGTCTTACTCAACTTCATACCTTGCAACATGGGCAAGAACCCTTTATTTGACTGGTCCATTTTGAACTTCTTCAAAACTTTGTCAAGGTATGTACTTTGTGTAATTCCTATCAGGCATCTTGATCTATCTCTATAGTTCTTGATGCACAATATGTAAGATGCTTCACCGAGCTCTTTCATTTTTTTTCTTTCTCTAGGAACGCATTAAAATTGAGCGGAGCTACATCGCGAGCCATTGATCTACAACATATTTGCAAAACATTTAGACTATGTTCATGATAATTAGTTCAACTAATCAAATTACTAATGAACTTCCACTTAAATCAACATCCCTCAAGTTGTTTAGTGATACATGATCCAAATTCACTAACCCAAGTCTGATCATCATGTGAGATGGGGTAGTTTCAATGGTGAACATCTACATGTTGATCATATCATCCATATGACTCATGTTTAACCTTTCGGTTCTTCGTGTTCTGAGGCCATGTCTGTACATGATAGGCTCGTCAAGTTAACCAAAGTATTTCTGCACGTGTAAAACTGGCTTACACCCGTTGTATGTGAACGTTGAATTTATCACACCCGATCATCACGAGGTGCTTCAAAACGACGAACTTTCACAATGGTGCATACTAAGGAAGAACACTTTTATCTTTATATTAAGTGTGAGGGGTCATCTTATAATGCTACCATCATGATCTAAGCAAAATAAGATGCATAAAAGACTATCATCACATGCAAGCAATTTGTGACATGATATGGCCTTTGTCTTCTTGTGCTTTTGATCTCCATCTCCAAAGCACCGGCATGATCCCCTTCATCACCGGCATAGCACCTAGGTCTTGGTGCCGTCATGTAGTTGTCTCCGCCAACTATTGCTTCTACAACTATTGCTAACTCATAGCGTTAAAGTAAAGCAATTACATGGCGTTTAATGAGTGACACGCAGGTCATACAATAGTATTAAGACAACCCTATGGCTCCTGCCGGTTTTC
Source organism: Elymus sibiricus (assembly GCA_039707655.1). NCBI lineage: Eukaryota > Viridiplantae > Streptophyta > Magnoliopsida > Poales > Poaceae > Elymus > Elymus sibiricus. The sequence goes on from CM077668.1 coordinate 206,981,920, forward strand.
GTACTCATCGACATGCAAGTCGTGAACTATTATAAAACATGATCATCTCATACATCATATAAAATCAAATCACATCTTGGCCATATATCACATCACAACATACCGTGCTAAAACAAGTTAGACGTCCTCTGCTTTGTTCTTGCAAAATTTACGTGGCTTCTAAGGGCAACGTATAAGAACCATTCTTACCTACGCAAAGCCACAACGGTGATACACAAGTTGCCTTTAAACCTTCTTCAAGGACCGTCATTGTCAAATCAGATTTAACTAAAGTGAGAGAGACAGACACCCGCTAGCCACTTTATGCAATACAAGTTGCATGTCAATCGCGGAACTGGTCTCTTGTGCGTGGACAAGTAAAGTTGGTCTGGGCCGCTACATCCCAAAATACTGCCAAATCCAAAATAATAAAGGAGGTAGCAATTTGAACATCAATGCCCACAACAAAATTGTGTTCTACTCGTGCAAAACATCTACGCATAGACCTAGCTCTGATACCACTGTTGGGAATCGTTGCATGGAAAACAAAAAAAATTCCTACGGATTCACCCAAGATCTAATCTAGGAGATGCTAGCAATGAGTGGGAGTGTGTCTACATACCCTTGTAGACCGAAAGCAGAAACGTTCAACGAACGTGGTTGATGTAGTCGTACTCTTCACGACCCAATCCGATCGAGCACTGCACGAATGACACCTCCGAGTTATGCACATGTGCGGCTCGGTGATGTCTCCTCCTTCTTGATCCAGCAAGCGAGGGGGGAGAGATAGATGGGATCTAGGCCAGCACGACGACATGGTGGTGGTGGAGGAATTTCTACGGAGCTTCGCCAAGCATTGAGGAAGAGAAAGTGGAGGTAGAGAGAGGAGGCGGTGGCCAGGGCCTCCGGTGGTGGTGCCCAACCTCTCCCCTCTCTTTATATAGGGGGTGAGGGGGTGCGTCCACCTTGGCCCCCCCTCCAAGCCTAGGGGGCGCGTCCCCCCTTTTAGAATTTGCCCCCTAGCCGCATGGGCCCTTGGGAGCCTGGTGTGCCTGGCCCATGTAGGCCAGGCGCCACCCCTTAGCCCATGCAGTCCTCCAGGTCATATGGGACCCACTGGTGGATCACTTGGATCCTGCTAGAACTCCCCGGCATAATGCCGGTAAATTCCCGAACTTTTCCGGAACCTTGAAAAACACTTCCCATATATGAAACTTTACCTCCGGACTATTCCGAAGCTCCTCGTGATGTCCTTGATCCCATCCGAGACTCTGAACTACCTTCGGACTCACCATTATGAATATCCCGATACTACCCTAGCGTTATCGAACGTTAAGTGTGTGACCCTACGGGTTCAAGAACATGCAGACATGACCGAGACACCTCTTCGATCAATAATCAATAGCGGGACATGGATGCCTGCTACTTGTGAGCTGCGTTGGTAATTCCCTGAAGAGGAAGGGAGATGCAGTACAGTAGAGATAAGTATTTTCCTCAGTTATGAAACCAAGGTTATCAATCCAGTAGGAGAATCACGCAACACCTCGTTAGCAACACCTGCACACAAAACAACAAATCCTTGCACCCAACGCAAACAAGGGGTTGTCAATCCCTCGGCGGGAAGTTGCAAGATTAAATTGTATGTGATAGATAGATAGATAGAAACAAAAATAAATAATAAAATAAATAAAGAAAAGTGTAGCAAATATTTTTAGGGTTTTAAAATATGATTTAGATAGACCCGGGGGCCATAGTTTTCACTAGAGGCTTCTCTCACGAAAATAGCATACGGTGGGTAGACAAATTACTGTTGGGCAATTGATAGAAAAGCAAATAATCATGACAATATCCAAGGCAATGATCATGTATATAGGCATCACGTCCGAGACAAGTAGACCGACTCCTGCCTGCATCTACTACTATTACTCCACACATCGACCGCTATCCAGCATGCATCTAGTGAATTAAGTCCATAAAGAACGGAGTAACGCCTTAAGAACGATGACATGATGTAGACAAGATAAACTCACGTAAGAATAAACCCCATCTTTTTACCCTTAATAGGAATGATACATACGTGTCATGTCCCTTTCTTTCACTGGGATTGAGCACCGCAAGATCGAACCCATTACAAAGCACCTCTTCCCATGGCAAGATAAATCAATCTAGTTGGCCAAACCAAATCAATAGATCGGAGAAGAAATACGAAGCTATAATAATCATGCATAAAAGAGATCAGAGAAGACTCAAATAATATTCTTGGATAATCTGATCATAAACTCACAATTCATCGGATCCCAACAAAACACACCTCAAAAAGTGATTACATCGGATAGAACTCCAAGAACATCGAGGAGAACATTGTATTGAAGATCAAAAAGAGAGAAGAAGCCATCTAGCTACTAACTATGGACCCAAAGGTCTGTGGTAAACTACTCACACATTATCGGAAGGGCAGCAAGGTTGATGTAGAGCCCCTCCGTGATCGATTCCCCCTCCGGCGGAGTGCCGGAAAAGGCCTCCAGATGGGATCTCTCGAGAACAGAAATTTGCGGCGGCGGAAAAAGTATTTCATGGACTCCCCTGAGGGTTTCTGATTTTTTGGAAATTTATAGTGGTGAAATTAGGTCAAACGGAGCTGAGGTGGGCCCATGAGGCACCAGGGCGCGCCTGCCCCCCAGGCACGCCCTGGTGGCTCGTGGCCACCTCCTCTGGCATCTGGTCTTCTCCCGAAGCTTCTAGTGTTGGTATTGTCCAGAAAAAAATCTCCAAAAAGTTTCATGGCATTTGGACTTTGTTTGGTATTGATATTCTGTAAAACAAAAAACAGGCAGAAAACAACAACTAGCACTGGGCACTAAGTTAATAGGTTAGTCCCAAAAAATGATATATAATTGCTGTAAATGCATATAAAAAACATCCAAGATTGATAATATAACAGCATGGAAAAATCAAAAATTATAGATACGTTGCAGACGTATCAGCATCCCCAATCTTAATTCCTGCTCGTCCTCGAGTAGGTAAATGATAAAAACAGATTTTTTGATGTGGAATGCTATCTATCATATTCATCATATATTCTTTTCTTTTGTAGCATGGACATTGGACTTGAATGATTCAAAGCAATAGTCTATAGTTTGACATGAAGATATAAATACTCAAGCATGCTAACAAGCAATTATGTCTTTCAAAATATCAACGCTAAAGAAAGTTATCCCTAGCCCATTATGCTCAATCATTAATCCATTCAAGAAACACACTCAAATATTAGCTACATCCAATGCACAAGTATGACAATAGTGCTCTCTAGTTGGTGCTTTATAAGAGAAGATGGAGACTCAAATAAAAATAAAAATTGCATAAAGTAAATAGATAGGCCCTTCGCAGAGGGAAGCAGAGATTTGCTAATGTGCCAGAGCTCAAAGCTTAAATTAGAGAGATAAAAATATTTTGAGAGGCATGCTTTTCCTGTCAACGAAAACGACCGAGAATTCCCAATATCTTCCGTGCTAGACACATCATAGGCGGTTCCCAAACAGAAAGTAAAGGTTATTTCCTTTCCACCATTCTTTCACAATCCATGGCTTGCCGTATCCACGGGTGCCCTCCATACCATCACTTTCCAAGGAATTTTTTTGTTATTAATTTTTGATTTCATTGTGGGACTGGGCATCCCTATTACCAGCCACTCTCTCATGCAATGACAAGTGAATAAACACTCATCATGAGAATAACACACCTAGCATGGAAAATATTGGCCACCCCCTGCCGCTTCATGAGTGGTACGGGCACACAAAACGGAAAATTATTTTGAAAATTAGAGTTGGCACATGCAAATTTACTTGGAACGGCATGGGAATACTGCATATAGGTAGGTATGGTGGACTCATTTGGCACAACTTGGGTTTAAGGATTTTGGATGCACAAGCAGTATTTCCGCTTAGTACAAATGAAGGCTAGCAAAAGATTGAGAAGCAACCAACCAAAAAACGAAAACGGTCATAAACATGCATTGAACATAACTAACACCGAATAATGCACCATAAGTAGGATATAATTTCCTTGCATAACTATTGACTTAATGTGCATGCATAGGGAATCACAAACCTTAACACTAATATTCTTACTAAATCACAATTACTCACTAACATGACTCACATATTATCATTTCCATATCGCAAAACTATTGCAAGGAATCACACTTATCATATCCAATGATCTATATGAAAGTTTTTATTATTTCCCTCTTGAATATTCATCACTTTGGGACCAAATTCATATCTAGTGCAAATTACCGTTACTTTCATCAACTCTCAAAAAGATTTAAGTGAAGCATGAGAGCGCAAATATTTCTTCAAAATTTCAATCTTATCAACTCTAAAAATAATATAAGTGAAGCATGAGAGTTTATTTCTTCAAAATTTTAACCTTGTCAACTCTCAAAATAATATAAGTGAAGCATGAGAGTTTATTTCTTCAAAATGTAGCCACCACCGTGCTCAAAAAGATTTAAGTGAAGCACTAGAGCAACTGCCTAGCTCAAAAAATTTAAGTGAAGCACATAGAGTATTCTAACAAATTATGATGAACGTGTGGCTCTCTCAAATTGGTGTGTCCAGCAAGGATGATTGTGACAAACTAAAAAGCAAACAAAGCAAAGACTCATATAATACACGACGCTCCAAGCAAAACACATATCATGTGACGAATAAAAATATAGCTCCAAGTAAAATTACTGATGGTTGGTAGAAGAAAGAGGGGATGCCTTCCGAGGCATCCCCAAGCTTAGACGCTTCAGTCTTCCTTGAATATTACCTTGGGGTGGCATGGGCATCCCCAAGCTTAGGCTCTTGCCACTCCTTATTCCTTCATCCATCGTGATCTCACACAAAACTTGAAAACTTCAATCACACAAAACTCAACAAAACCTTCGTGAGATCCGTTAGTATAAGAAAACAAATTTTAAGTACTGTTGCAAACCCATTCATATTTTATTTTTGCATTATACCTACTGTATTCTAACTTCTCCATGGCTTATACCCCCCGATACAATCCTTAGTTTCATCAAAACAGGTAAGCAACACATAAAAAACTGAATCTGTCAAAAACAGAACAGTCTGTAGCAATCTATTTAAAAGCCATACTTCCGTAACTCCAAAAATTCTGAAAAATTAGGACAACGTGGGAAATTCATATACCAATACTGTGTAAAAATTTCAGATTTTCTGACACTCCAGTACAGAAACAAAATTCCAGCACTGGACGCAAAACTTTCTGTTTTCCAAACAGCATCAATTATACTATCTTCCAAATCATCCCAAAGGTTTTACTTGGCACAAACACTAATTAAAAACACAAAAACACAATCATAACAGTAGCATAATTGTGAAAACTCACAATAACAGAAACAAAAGATAAAAATTTATTTTATTCATTGGGTTGCCTCCCAACAAGCGCTATTGTTTTATGCCCCTAGCTAGGCATAATGCATAGTTTCAAGTATTGTCATCTTTCTTCTTCTTATCCAAAGGTGTACTTTTATCAAAGGGTTTTTCAAAGGTAATATGAAACACATCATCCATAGAAATTTTAGCATTAGCAAGTTGTCCATCTGTAAATCCTTCTTGATTACCGGCTACAATCCAAGAGTATTGTCTATTAACATTATTGAAAACTTGTTGGATTATATTCAAAGGAGGGACTTCCTTTTTAATATTTTCATCAAAGATGTGGTCATTGCGGAACAAATATCTCAACAAGTAATCATTATTATAAAGGATCTCATCTATTACCGAGTTTTCACGATTCATACCATAAAAACCAAAGATCTCCTTAGCTTCTCGCACTATGTGATCAAATTCATTCATGAGAACAAGGGTAGCTATTTTCTTAGCTCTAGGATCTTTTATAACCTTTAACTCATAAAACAATCTTTGCAAAGTAGGATGGGTGCGAATAAATCTTCTTTCAAGCTTAAGAACAAGTGCGGAAATAGCATCGGCATAATTCTTAGTTTCTTTAAGTATAGGAGCATCATCAAAAGCCAAAGTCCCAGTGCAATTAAATAATTCTTGGATGACACTTTTTCCTATAACATTACCATGTCCCAACACAAAAGTTTTAGCATCAAGATTGGTAGAACTTTCAATTTTAGGAGTTCTACCATCTTCAGTTTCTGCCATGCCAAAGTCACTCATGTTTAACAATCTTCAAGCAAACGAACAAGAAAACACGCAAAAGACAAACGGAAAATATTTTTGTTTTTTTTTTGTAAAAACTTTTTAGAAGTGGGGGAGATGAAAATGAGAGGCAAAGGCAAATAAAGTAAATAAAGTAAATGCAAAGAGATGAAAGTTTTATGCGCAGGTACTTGATAGATGTTGATGATGTCTCCCCGGCAACGGCGCCAGAAATTCTTCCTGCTACTTGTGAGCTGCGTTGGTAATTCCCTGAAGAGGAAGGGAGATGCAGTACAGTAGAGATAAATATTTCCCTCAGTTATGAAACCAAGGTTATCAATCCAGTAGGAGAATCACGCAACACCTCGTTAGCAGCACCTGCACACAAAACAACAAATCCTTGCACCCAACGCAAACAAGGGGTTGCCAATCCCTCGGCGGTAAGTTGCAAGATTAAATTGTATGTGATAGATAGATAGATTGAAAAAAAAATACAAATTAAAATAAATAAAGAAAAGTGCAGCAAATATTTTTAGGGTTTTAGTATATGATTTAGATAGACCCGGGGGCCATAGTTTTCACGAGAGGCTTCTCTCACGAAAATAGCATACGGTGGGTAGACAAATTACTGTTGGGCAATTGATAGAAAAGCAAATAATCATGACGATAGCCAAGGCAATGATCATGTATATAGGCATCACGTCTGAGACAAGTAGACTGACTCCTGCCTGCATCTACTACTATTACTCCACACATCGACCGCTATCCAGCATGCATCTAGTGTATTAAGTCCGTAAAGAACGGAGTAACGCCTTAAGAACGATGACATGATGTAGACAAGATAAACTCACGTATGAATAAACCCCATATTTTTACCCTTAATAGCCACGATACATACGTGTCATGTCCCTTTCTTTCACTGGGATTGAGCACCGCAAGATCGAACCCATTACAAAGCACCTCTTCCCATGGCAAGATAAATCAATCTAGTTGGCCAAACCAAATCAATAGATCGGAGAAGAAATACGAAGCTATAATAATCATGCATAAAAGAGATTAGAGAAGAGTCAAATAATACTCATGGATAATCTGATCATAAACTCACAATTCATCGGATCCCAACAAACACACCTCAAAAAGTGATTACATCGGATAGAACTCCAAGAACATCGAGGAGAACATTGTATTGAAGATCAAAAAGAGAGAAGAAGCCATCTAGCTACTAACTATGGACCCGAAGGTCTGTGGTAAACTACTCACGCATCATCGGAAGGGCAGCAAGGTTGATGTAGAGCCCCTCCGTGATCGATTCCCCCTCCGGCGGAGTGCCGGAAAAGGCCTCCAGATGGGATCTCTCGAGAACAGAAACTTGTGGCGGTGGAAAAAGTATTTCGTGGACTCCCCTGAGGGTTTCTGATTTTTTGGGAATTTATAGTGGTGGAATTAGATCAAACGGAGCTGAGGTGGGCCCACGAGGCACCAGGGCACGCCTGCCCCCCCAGGCGCGCCCTGGTGGCTCGTGGCCACCTCCTCTGGCGTCTGGTCTTCTCCCGAAGCTTCTAGTGTTGTTATTGTCCAGAAAAAAATCTCTAAAAAGTTTCGTGGCATTTGGACTTCGTTTGGTATTGATATTCTGTAAAACAAAAAATAGGCAGAAAACATCAACTGGCACTGGGCACTAAGTTAATAGGTTAGTCCCAAAAAATGATATATAATTGATGTAAATGCATATAAAAAAACATCCAAGATTGATAATATAACAGCATGGAACAATCAAAAATTATAGATACATTGAAGACGTATCAATGCCCATAATGACTCCCACATTTTCAACGAAGATCTTTATCTGTTTGAACCACGATGTCAAGGATTCAGATAATTCCATATAGAACTCCCCTTGCCTCGCGATATTTTACTTGCCTGAGATTCGATCGTCGGTATCGCCATACTAGTTCAATCTCGTTACCGGCAAGTCTATTTACTCATTCCGTAATACAAGATCACCATGACTAAACACATTAGTCACATGCTTGCAAGCTACTTATGATGTTGTATTACCGAGAGGGCCCAGAGATATCTCTCCGTCACATGGAGTGACAAATCCCAGTCTCGATCCATGCAACCCAACAAATACTTCCTGAGATACCTGAAGAGCACCTTTATGATCACCCAGTTACGAAGTGACGTTTAATACCCACAAAGTATTCTTCTGGTATTAGGGAGTGCCACGAGCTCATGGTCCAAGGAATAGATACTTGACATTAAGAAATCCATGGCAAAGTGAACTTAGTGACATGATCAGATGCTAAGCTTATGATTGGGTCTGTCCATCATATCATTCTCCCAATGATGTGATCTTGTTATTAAATGACAACTCATGTCTATTGTTAGGAAACCTTAACCATCTTTAATCAACGAGCTAGTCTAGTAGAGGCTCACTAGGGACACGACGTTTTTTATGTATCCACACATGTATTTGAGTTTCTGGTTAATACAATTATAGCATGGAGAATAAACATTTATCAAGAACAAGGAAATATGATAATAACAACTTTATTATTGCCTCTAGGCCATATTTCCAACAACTAGCAAGTTCATTATAGCTAACATCACTAGTTTTATCATTGAGCAAGTCATCATCACCTAGCAAGTCATCCTCATCACTATTGAAGTCAATGAATTCAGGGTGAGTTACCTTGGGGCCTTTAGCCATGAAGCATCTTCCACTTCCTTCATTTGGTGAATCAAATAAATCATAGGACTTGGAAGATACGAGAGCTAGTCCGGCAACACCTTAATCTTGACTATAGTCAGAGTTGGAGTGATAGCTTCTCTCAGATTGGTTGTCGGAGTCAGAGCCGGATATCCATTCACCAACATGAGCTTGGGGTCTTCTTCTTGAGTAGCTCTTGGTGGACTTGTTTTTCCTCTCTGAATCCTTGCTTCTCCGGGAAGGTCTTCGTTCATATCAATCTTTTCTACTCCTTCTCTCTCTACGTGGTGACTCTTCTCTTCTACTCCTTCTTGGTGACTCATCTCTTTTCTTGAGAGGTGTTGTACACTCATTTGAGAAGTGTCCGGGTCTTCCACAATTATAGCAATTTCGGTCATGACTTGAAGATCTTTTCTCATAATGTCTTGAGTTGGAGCTTCTCTCTTTGCCTCTACTCTTGTAGAATTTGTTGAAGTTCTTGACCATGAGGCTTATCTCTTCATTGGACGCAAGCTTGTCACTTGAAGTTGTTGGAGCATCACTTGAAGCCTGTCAGCACCACTTCACTTGTTGTGGAGCTCCTCTTTATCCTTGAGTGGCATTTCATGAGCGACAATCCTTCCAATGACTTCCGTGGGCTTGAGATCTTTGTAATTTGGCATCAATTGGATAAATGTGCACCCGGTATCATACTTTCCACCCAATGCTCTAAGGATCTTCTTGATGATGAATTTGTCAGTCATCTCTTCACTTCCTAAGCCGGCAATCTCATTTGTGATGAGAGCGAGCCTAGAGTACATTTCCTCGACTCCTTCACCATCCTTCATCTTCATCTTGAACTTGTCAAGTTGACTTTGGAGCACATCCAACTTGGATTCCTTGACGGGCTCGGTACCGTGCATATCAACCAAAGTATCCCAGATTTCCTTTGCATTCTCAAGGCGACTAATCTTGTTGAACTCCTCGAGACACAAACCGTTGAAGAGAATGTCACATGATTGAGCATTGTATTGCAACATCTTCAATTCTTCTGCAGTTGCTTCATGATCTGGTTCTTTTCCATCTTCAAAGAATTCACCTTGCAAGCCAACACGAACAATAGCCCAAATTGCGGGGTTATGACCAAGAATAGGCATTTTCATCTTATGCTTCCAACTAGCAAAGTTTGTACCATCAAAATATGGACCTCTATGGTGATAATTTCCCTCACTAGACGCCATACTCTCCTTGGTGGTTAAACCAAATCAATGGAGACCAAAGCTCTAATACCACTTGTAGGATCGTAAGTAGGTCTAGAGGGGGGGTGATTAGACTACTTGACCAAATAAAAACCTAGACTTTTCCCAATTTTAGTTCTTGGCAAGTTTTAGCAATACTCACAAGTCAAGCAACACCCTACACATGCAAGTCTAGATAGTAGGTAGTGGAAAGTAAAGACTTTGCATATGAATGTAAAGGAGGGATCAGAGAGATCAAACGCAATGAAGACATGGTGATTTTTGGCGTGGTTTCGATAGGTGGTGCTATCATACATCCATGTTGATGGAGACTTCAAACCACAGAGGGTAACGGCTGCAGGAGTCCACGGAGGCTTCCACCCACAAAGGGTTCACGAAGAAGCAACCTTGTCTATGCCATCATGTATTCCGTCCATAAAGGACTAGCCTCACTCGGGGTAGATCTTCACGAAGTAGGCGATCTCCTTGCCCTTACAAACTCCTTGGTTCAACTCCACAAGATTTGGAGGAAACCAAGTGACACCTAACCAATCTACAAGACACCACTCTCCAAAAGGTAATAGATATTGTTGATGATGAACTCCTTGCTCTTGTGTTTTAAAAGATAGTCTCCTCAACACTCAATCACTCTCTCACAGATTTGGCATGGTAGTAGGAGAAGGATTGGAGTGGAAAGCAACTTGAGGGGGCTAGAAATCAAGGATCAAAGGTTGGAGTGGAATCCCCTTGATTTCAACACAAGTTAGGTGGTTCTCTCTAAGAAAATGGATATGGGAAGTGGTAGTTTCATCCTGGTTGCTTTCTCCGTGAGTTGTTGGAGTGGGTGGGGTATATATAGCCATCACCAAAAATCTAACCATTACACAAGTTTATGCACAACTTGGTGGGAACGGGTGAAACCACTCGGTGAGACTGACTAGTGCAAAAGGTTTGAACTTTAGGCTTTTCGGTGAGACCAGATGAAACCACTCGGTGAGACCGATGGGTGATGACCTAAGCACTTTCCACACTTCGGTGACACCGATCGAAACCACTCGGAAATTCTGAGATGAAGTCAATTGGTTACAAAAGGTTGGCATGTGCACTTTGGTGGGACCGAATGTCATCTCGGTGAGACCGAGTTGTTAGGGTTTAGGCAGTGGCTCTGTCAAATGTATCTTGGTGGGTCCGGGAAGATATGTATTGGTGGGACCGAGATTAACTTTAGGGTTTTGGACAGATAGGAATGTTAGGGTGGTTGAGGGTTTTTGCAGCAATATCTCTAAGCACTTGAGAAAATGACTCATGATCAAAAGGTCACCCCTTTTAATAGTATTGGCTTTCCTATGGACTCAATGTGATCTTTGATCTCTTAACCAAAAATGTAGAGTCTTGGAGCTTTTGCCAATGCTTTGTCCTTTGCATTAGAGGGGTCCACATTCACATCTCATTGCCATACCTAATTGAACTTTCCTGAAATATTCTTTGAATAGGCATTAGTTCAATGATGTATATGTTGTTGTGAATTACCAAAACCACCCGGGGATTACTTGCACTTTCACAGAGATAATTAATTTACGTTCAGTAAATTAAGGATCATCATGGTTGATGTTGTAATGAAATTTGCAAAATTAGTGGGATTTCAAGAAGTTGTCTTGAAATCATTAGTGCGAACTTCAAAATTTTAAGCATAACACTTTGTAGATAATCTCCAAAAGAAAATTGTGAGTAGAATTAGCAGCATTAGAGGAGTATAATCCAATGAAATCGGTATATACTCCTACTTCAAATGCATTATGTCATGACTTAATAAATTATATGGGAGAGCATTTTGGCAATCATAATGTCAAAAAAGACAAAAAAAATGGACTTCAACGGTAAAGGTAGAAAATCTACAATGCAGTAGATTTACACTCTACCCCGTGATTCCAAAACATCAATTTGAAGAAATCACGTGAAATTTTGCATATTAATTCTTGCTTGTATTAAGACAAAAGGCTCAATTAAAATAATGGATACAAATAATCTCAACATGTAGAATAACATGGAAATATATTACATCATAGTTTATTCTAGAATATGAGGTACTCTATAGATATACACTACTAATGTAATGAATAATAACGATGTTGCAAACTTGATGCTCAAGTGAAAAACTTGATGTATAGACCTCAAATTAAATGAGATGATCTTGTATCAAATTGCAAGAGAATTCAGTGGGGTGAATTAATATTTTGCGAGAGAAAAATTTTGTCACTTGCTATGAGATTTTTTTGCAAGAAAAGAAAATTCTCAATCGCAAATCAATATTGTTGTACCATGAGAGTCTCTGTTGTAAATTGCAGTACACCACAGTATGTAATTTGCAATTTATCTCAAGCCATAAGACTACATGAACAGAAAGTCTGATGAGTATTGATGTGTATGATGGTAATCAGTCAAATCATGGACCTATCCATGAATAAATAGAATCTCAGGGCTACACTACATGTTGAAATGGACATGAGCTTAACAGAGAGGAGCGGTGACTAATTCGTGAATCAGTAAAACCTTGATGGCTAAACTGAGAAACAACGAAGAGGCTATATTGTTCTCCATGTGTGGGTGATGAGTGATTTACACTCATTCACCCTTTGTTTAAATCGACATATTTCATTAAAACCAAGATATTTGCTCCGATATTGCTACTAATGACTAATGAATGCAAATGATTTCACAAATCCTCTATTTGATGTGTTTCCATGGGAAATGGGCCAAAAAGGGAAGAAATCATGTGTGAACATGGAAAGGAGTGGAAATGGAGATAGAAGAAATCATCAGGAGGCGCACCAGCGAAGACAACACAAAAGACTACGTTCCGTACGACCACAAGCGCTCAGATGAGCGGTCGTATGGCGTGAATTCAGAGGTGCCTCGTCCACCTGAACAACTTTTATAAAGGGAACCATGTTGAAATATCAAGAGAACATCCACGAGCGAAGCCAGAACAGAGCCATCTTCATCCCCTCTCATGAACCCTAGCCGCCACGATTTTCCATCTCCATAGCCGCCATCACCACCATAGTGCTTCCTCTCTAGATCATACTTGTAATCCATTGTAAGACATATTATCAATCAATCGATCTTCAAGATGTGTTCTTCAATGTGTTCTTCTTGTGATCTGATCTGCATGTGTGAGTAGTTCGGTAAGGTATGGGTTGAGGCATAGGCCTTGCAACCCTCTGAATTTGTTGTAGGGATAAATGGAAGTGCTTTGAATTAACGTCTCGTATGTGTGAAATAAAATTGTTCTATAGATGTCTCTTGCCTCGTCCGCGATCTTCATCCCTGCAGGTACCCAGGATCATGGAGATCGAGCCACGGAGAGGCTAAGGGCAGGGAGAATGTGAAGTGTTATTCTGAATACCAGTGACAGAAGGGTTTAGTATGGTAACACAGATCCAATCCTTGGGGATTCATGAGGTGTAATCATTAAACACCCAAAGCTCTTGTCTGATTATTTTAATCTTAATTATCGAGGCAACCCCGCGAGACGGATAGGGCCTGCGGTAGGATAACTGATTCTTGATGCAGGTCTCGTGCCTATCAAGTTGTTATTTGGACACATCCCCCACTTCGGTTCGTAACAAGCATATCTCGATGGGTGACTTCCAGCACACAAATTAAGATCATATTTGTTCCCAACGCAAATACATGGTTGTAAGCATTAATACCTCATACCCGTACCTATTTTTATTACAAGGGTTTCATCACACCTAGCTTGATTTATCTAGTCAAAAGCTGGAATTGGTCCTCTAATGAAAGCTTACTAGAGACCATCGCTTCAAGGGAGCCTTCGTCTCGTGGGTTCGATAACCCAGGGCCACCTCTGGGGAAATAGGTGTGGGGTACTTTCTGTTCCTTTACCGGATCACTGAAAGGAGGCATCGAGCCCTTTTTTGGTGCCGTTGCCGGGAAGGAGTTTAGTGTTCCTAGTCTTTGTGTTTCAAGTTTTTGTTAAAGTTTATTTTCAGTTGTTGTTTTAGTTTAAGTTTTATTTTTGTTGCAAGTCTTGTCAGTTGAAAAACCTAAAAATATTACCATGGCTCGTAATCTTGGAAGTTTTGCTACTCCCAGCAATAACTTTGTGCATAAACCCATAGCACAACCTGAGGTTGCAGCCGCTGAGTATGAGATCAAACCGAACTTAGTTTCCATGGTTCAACATGACCAATTTGGAGGCTCTGCTTCTGAACATGCCGGTATGCATGTGCATAATTTTACTGAATTGTGCAACATGACACGCATTAAGGATTATGACCCCGACGCTTTGAAGTTGCGTCTATTTCCTTTCTCTCTGAGAGGAAAAGCAAAAGAATGGCTTCTAGTTTTACCTAGAGGCAATATAACTTCTTGGGCTGATTGTTGTAGCAAATTTTTTTATCTAAGTTTTGTCCACCTGCAAAAAATATGCAGCTTCGTTCTCTGATTACAGGTTTCAAGTAGGAAGAACGTGAGCCACTAGCGCTTGTGTGGGATAGAATGAAAGAAGCCAATAAGGAACTATCCTAACCATGGAATGGAGGAATGGTTAATCCTTCATATGTTTTATAATGGTTTAAATCACATGTAAAAAACTATGCTTGATACAGCTATAGGAGGAACAATCATGAGAAATCCCATAGACGATGTCAAGAAACTACTTGACGATATGCAAGAAAACCATGACCAATGGCATGTTGAAAGAACTACCACCAAGAGAGTGAATGCAATTGAAGAAAACAATGCAGAGTTGACAGCTAAGCTTGATGAACTCATCTCCTTTATGAAAGGTAAAGAAGAGGTAAACGTAAATGCCATCACTAATGAAGAAACTAGTGATGTGAATTTTATTGCTCGCAATAGCTATAATCCCAATTGGAAAAAATGGATATGCTCCTAGACTCCCTTATCCAAATAATGGAGGAGCATCAAACAATTTTAATGGAGCTAATAGCAGCAATAGAAATACTCTTGAAGATACTCTGAAATTTTTTATTGCTAGTCAAACTGAGCAGAATGAGAACTACAAAAGTATTTTGAAGAATCATGATAACTTACTTGGTCAACTGACTAGCAAGATTATTGGACTAACAAATGATGTGCAGATGCTTGAGGGAAGATCCAAGAATATGGAGGCACAAGTGGCTAAAATTGCAGAGAGCCAAACATTGATCCTAGCTAAGTTTGCAGGTAAATCGAAACCTAATCCGGTTGAAGATTTCAAGATGGTAAGAAGCAACGAAGAGAAGACTGAAGAACTTGACACAAGCCATGTGCCAGAATATAATTACACCATTGCAGATTTCGTAAAGATAATATCGATGAAGTACCCACTACCTGAGGTAACTACTAACGAGGCATATAATGTCTTTATTGATCAAGTTGCAGCCAAGGTACGTGAACTTGATGATGAAAGAAAGAAGCTTTATAGTAAGTTGCCAGCTAAGAAAGAAGATGCTTTTGAGCCTACTATAGAGATTGAAATTGGTTTAAATAAGTTCAATTCTTTATGTGATCTAGGGGCTACTGTTTCTACTATCCCTAAGTCTGTTTACGATAATCTCAATCTAGGTCCTTATTCTACTACTGAGATAAGATTAAATATGGCAAATTCTACTTTTACTCAAGTAGTAGGAATTAAGCATGGAGTTATAGTTCAGATAAATGATTGCCCTGTCATGATTGATCTTGTGATAGTTGATATGCCTGAAGATCCTATTGCTCCAATAATTCTCGGTAGAACTTTTCTAAGGACTATCAAAGCTGTGATAAATGTGTTTGAGGGGAATGTTAGATTTGATTTACCGGCTAAAGATCCTTTTGTAAGACATCTCCCTAGGAAAAGAAAAATGAAGACCTATACTGGAGAAGGCATCATTGTGAATGCCAGAAGCTATGGTCTCGGTGTGTTTGCACCACCTTGATTGCCACTACGGTCAAGCTAAGCGAGTGAAAACAAGCGCTTCGTTGGAGGCAACCCACGCAAATAAAGTAGACAAGTAATTTTTTATTTTGTTTCAATAAAAGAGTGATTGAAGTTCTAGATAAAGAAGTGAGTTTGGAAGAGTTGTTCTAATGAAGGCTTTGCTATGTGCAAGTTAAATTATATGTTGTATTGATGTTTGGATGCCTGGAAATATGCCTATGTATTGTGTTGGAACTAACCCCACAAGAGAACGAGGAAAAAGATAAGTTTTGGAAGAAACAGATCTGAAGACGGCCTTTCAGGCGACCACATCGGTCGTTTGGGCGGTCGCATGACCTCCTGGTGGTTCCAGCATAAAACAACCAGAGGCGACAGGATGAACGACGGCATTCCACACGAGCACACGCGCCCGTATGAGCGGTCGTTTGAAACCTTCGCAGAAAACAAAGTGAATCCAGAGCTTTGACGGTGTTCCATACGGGCGCCCACATCCGTTTGAGCTGTCGTATGACATCCTCGACCAGAAGAAGATAATAGCCAGAGCGTTCAACAGCGTTCCATACAGGCGCTGCCGCCCATTGCAACGGTCACATGAGGTATGCACAGACGCATGTAAGCTATCAGGGTGAACGACGACCTTTCATACGAGTGCTTGCGCTCGTATGGCCGGTCGTATGGACCCCTGGCGGCCACAAAGAGCCCGAGGAAGGAGGTAAATCACCCCCATCTCTCTCCTTTCTTCTTCTTCTTCCTCCAAACCTCTCCAAACCCTACCAAAACTTTGCCTGATCTCCCTACTCGTTCGATTTTAGTTCAAATCCTTCCATGTGATCGATCTACGGTATGTTTCTCCTTCGATCCCCAATTTATTTTTCGCGAATCCACGTTCTACATGCCTAGCATTGCCATGTCTAGGAAATGCATATTTTTTATCCAATTTGAGTTTGGCTTGGATTCGTGGATGTTTTTAAGGAGTATGATGTTGTTACTATCGTAGGATCAATATTGTTTAATTGTATTGGACTGAAAAATTGTTTTGTAAATGTCTACGAAGAGGTCCACTCGTGTACGCAGTGCTTCGAGTTCATCCGCCGCACCACCACAACAAGTTTTCACTCAGGGGATCGTCTTCACCAATCGTGAAGGAAGGAAGAAATTTCAGACGCTTAGTACAAGGAAGATCAAAGCAACCAAGTGGGCTTGTGAGTCAACACTCGCTAAGCTAGGTATTACTAATGATTTCAATTTGCTTTGTGATAATGCCGGGTTGCATCATTTTGTTTATCAGGGATGTGAGACATATGAACACATGATGCTTGAGTTTTGTTAGTACTCTCTCGCATAATGTTGGGCTAATGCCAAATGCATATGAGGAAGAGTGAATCACTTTCCGTCTCTTGGACCAAGATTTCAACATCACTCTCAGTGAGTGGTGTAACCACTTTGGCTTCCCCAACAATGATGATGATCTTCGGTATGTTTATGATTTCACTAACCCGACCCGAGGCAATCCTTCTACCAGATGAGTGTCCATGGCTCAAGGCAAAGAGCCAGTTGCATTGAAAGTCCTGCTATATGTTATTTCTATTATGTTATCACTAACTCATTGCGGGCACGAGGAGAAGTTTCTAAGGTGAATGATGAGAACATGCTAGTTCTCGGGAAAGCAGCAAACCTTGACATCAATTATTCGCCCAACCTAGGGGCAATACTTTTGCTACACCTCACGCATCAAGCAAATCATGCACAAGGAGATATCGTGTGTGGGGGAGTGATCACCATGTTGGCCAACTCCCTTGGTCTCAACTACAATCACCTTCGCCCCATTGTCGGTAACAACCTTGTTTATATCCGTGTTCTTACTAGCGCTGGAATGGTAGTAGTTAGCCATGGTCATCACTGCATCAGAATTCCAGGAGTGGCATACCTGTTGCCTACTCCTATGCCTAACCGTTTCTCCATAGAACATGGATAATTGCATTATATTCCACAGGCAGGAGTTGCAGCTTTTGACCAAGAAGGCCCTGAACCTGAACAAGTAGATGAAGAAGAACTCGCCGCCGACGAAGAAGAGGAGCAGCCCCAAGAGTAGCCACAACAAGAAGCCTATACCACCTATGCGGACCTCTACAGTCTCTAGGGCTCTATCAATGATATGAGCAGCCTTGTCGAGTCCCTTCAAGGCACGTCCGCCTACATGAACTCAAGCTTCTCCAACTGGAACCAAGGATGGGCTCCCGACCAAACGCCACAATGATCCCGCCGGTTTGGGCTTGTAAAAGCTTAAGCTTGGGGGAGGTCATCTCCACGTCTACATCAAGATGTGGCGGTATTTGAATAAATTGTAATGAGGTTGTACTTAAGCTCGATCAGCTTCAAAACACTCGTGTTGGTCTGTTCCAACACTTCGCTTTTTATTCGCTTTCATTTTTCTTTTTGCCTTTGTGATTTTTCATTTGCAAGTTAGTTTTCAAAAACCCAAAAATCCAAAAAATAGAATAAGCTTTGCTTTGTTCTTGTTCTTTTTACCCCTTGGAGTTCATTTGCATTTTTGTTTTCAGAGGAGTTAATCTACGCTGGACAACGAGGAATGCAAGAATAAGGAAGAGAAGTGTGTAAATTCACTACCGTGAAGGTATGTCCTATGACTCCCATCTTTTGCACTTGGAATACTTAGAGTAGATGTAGTAGTATGTGTGATATGTGTAGGAGGGAGTAAGTCTTGATAATTAAAACAAAGGTTTTGTTCTAGTAGCTGAAATAATTTTGTAGCCTTTGTTCTGTTTAGTCTAGATAACCAAGACTTACCGTGGGACTGTTTTTGAATGAAATGATCTTAACTAAGAATAACCATGCACAGGAGAAAGTCTTCAAAGACTTGGGTGTTGAGAAAAATTGTAGAGAAGATGCTATTAGAAATGCTCAACCCCATATGTTAATTTTAATAGACTTGATAGCACTTGTGGATTAAATTGTCTAGAGGAACTTAGTGGAAGGGTGAATGAGATTATGCCAAAAATCGGTGTTGTATCTCTTACATGGTGCTTCAGCTTCTCGTTGGTGCCATGACCCTACTACTATATGCACGTGTACATGTGTAAATGTGGCTTCGTCACCTTTCTTGATGTTATGCTAAGGACTCCACTGGCCAATGAGCGATCCACCATAGTTACGGCTCGGATTTCGGCTATGAGTTTGTTACCGTACGTAGTGGCAACACTACAAACGAATATTATTCAGCTTTCTCTTGAATGGGTGTGTATGTGGTAAATAAAGGGGACCGATCAAAAGAGCTCGAAAGGGACATATATCAGAGGTCCATAGTTCCCAAAAATTAAGCCACAAAAAAACTCTATGCATGATCACATATTTGGCATAATCCCTTCACGTGACAACCAAAGTTTCAGCAAACAATGATTGAAATAAAGTGCTTGAGAGCCTTGAGGATGAGATAATTGTGAGTATGTTTTTGAGCACTCTAGCATCATGTTTTTCTACATGCCTTCCTCTCCCTAATTTATGTTTTATGGCTCCATCAAACAAAAACTCTTCCGTGCATTCTCGGCAAGCAAGTGTTTTCTAGAATAAATAGAATTGAGTGTTCCAAAGTAGTTTTATCTAGTACATCAAAAACTTTGTGTTGATTATCTTTGCTTCACTGTCACTTGCATAATAACCATGCCACCGCTACAGCTACACTAAGTTTTCGGGTCAAGAACCGGAGGGCTATCTAGGCGTACCGATCGTAAGTGAAGCAAAACCTTCTCGTTATTTCGGTTTAAATAACGAAGTTCCTTATTACTCGGATTTCTCTCTATGTTGCTCAAGGACGATCAAGTTTAAGCTTGGGGGATTTGATTAGTGATATTTTTACACTCATTCACCCTTTGTTTAAACCGACATATTTCATTAAAACCGAGATATTCGCAATGATAGTTGCTACTAATGACTAATGAATGCAAAGGATTCCACAAATCCTCTCTTTGATGTGTTTCCACGGGAAATGGCTAAAAAGGGAAGAAATCACGCATGAACATGGAAAGTAGTGGAAATGGAGATATAAGAAATCATCAAGAGGCGCACCAGCAAAGACAGCACAAAAGACGGTGTTCCATATGACTGCAAGTGCTCATATGAGCGGTCGTATGGCATGAATTCCGAGGCGCCTCATCCACTTGAACAATTTTATAAAGGGGACCACGTTGAAATGTCAAGAGAACATCCGCGAACGAAGCTAGAACAGAGCCATCATCATCCCCTCTCATCAACCCTAACCGCCGCGATTTTCCATCTCCATAGCTGCCATCACCACCATAGTGCTTCCTCTCTAGATCATACTTGTAATCCATTGCAAGACATATTATCAATCAATCGATCTTCAAGATGTGTTATTTAATGTGTTCTTCTTGCGATCTGATCTTCATGTGTGAGTAGTTCGGTAAGGTATGGGTTGAGGCATAGGCCTTGCAACCCTCTACTTGTTGTAGGGATCAATGGAAGTGCTTTGAATTAACGTCCCGTATGTGTGAAATAAAATTGTTCCATAGATGTCTCTTGTCTCGTCCATGATCTTCATCCCTGTAGGTACCCAGGATCATGGAAATCGAGCCACGGAGAGTCTAAGGGCAGGGAGAACGTGAAGTGTTATTCTGAACACCAGTGACAGAAGGGTTTAGTACGGTAACACGGATCCAATCCTTGGGGATTCATGAGGTGTAGTCATTAAACGCCCAAAGCTCTTGTCTGATTATTTTAATCTTAATTATCGAGGCAACCCCGCACGACGGATAGGGCGTGTGGTAGGATAACTGATTCTTGATGCAAGACTCGTGCCGGTCAAGATGTTATTTGGACACATCCCCACTTCGGTTCGTAACAGGCACATCTCGATGGGTCACTTCCAACGCACAAATTAAGATCATATTTGGTCCCAACGCAAATACATGGCTGTAAGCATTAAGACCTCATACCCGTACCAATTTTTATTATAAGTGTTTCATCATACCTAGCTTGATTGATCCGGTCAAAAGCTGGAATTGATCCTTTAACGAAAGCTTGCTAGAGACCATCGCTTCAAGGGAGCCTTCCTCTCGTGGGTTCGATAACCCAGGGTCACCTCTAGGGAAATAGGCGCAGGATACTTTCTGTTCCTTTACCGGATCACTAAAAGGAGGTATTAGTGGGTCATGGAACGAAGGATTCGTTTTTGGCTTTCAATGCCGCTGTAAATCCCGTGTGCTTCACGTTGGGCCATGCTGCCGCAGCTCGCGCTGGATTGCGCCGCTCCTACCGCGCCTGAGGGCCTACCACCATAGGAGTGACTGTGGCCACTGGCAACCACGCCGGAGGGCGCCGTGCGCCGCACGACGGGAAATCAAGGCTGGGTCTCGCCATGAGCACTCTGTGGTGGTGTGCCGCGGGTAGTCACGGTCGCAGGCGTCGTCTCGCCGCCATGCCTCCTTGGGGCGTTTCTGCGCTGGTTGTGGACCGTGCTTGCTCCACGTGATGGGACCGAGGCGAGAGCCACCGCCATAGCCGCCTCCGGCCGTTCGCGAGGAACTATGACTAGGGGGAAGCAACAATTGTTGAGGGCCACCGGGCATTGCTGCGCCACGAGCTGCGGGGCGAGCCGTTCCTGGCTGCATTGGAGGGCATCGCCATGCTGCACGCTGGCTGCCGCCGGTTTTGCGTTGTCGCCGACGAGTCTGGCCATGAAATCGCTGCGCTAGAGAGCATGCTGATAATGTGTTAGAGTAAAACGAGATTGAAAGTGAATGGACGATTAGTCCTAGTTTCTATCTATACCTACTAATAAATGGATTAGTGCTTCTACCTGTCCGTCATTAGTAATTTTACAAAAAAAAACCTATAGTTTTGCGTAATAAATCCAAAGTCCACAAGTAAAAATGATTTGCTAGGGTAATCCACCCCCAATTTCCACTCTGCGCCACCACGAGCGAGAGATGCCCGCCCACCCGATTCCGCGCCACCCATCAGAGACCGCTCGCTGCCGACGAGGGCCTCGCCGATGATCTCCCCTCAGCTCGCCTGCCTCATCTTTCCTCTCCGTTCTTCTCCTTGTCTCTCGTCCCCCTGTTCATCCGTGACCGCCTGAGCTTGCTGATTACTTTGTTTGTTGATCCAAAAAAGGAGCAGAAAGGATTCTCGCCTATTTCCCCAGAGGTGACCCTGAGTTATCGAACCCATGGGAGGAAGGCCCCCTTGAAGCTAGGGTCTCAAGCAAGCTTTTGTTAAAGAACAATTCTAGATTTTGGCAGGATCAAAATCAAACAAAATGAAGGCGAACACTTATAATAAAAATAGGCATGGGTATGAGGTCTTAATGCTTACAACCATATATTTGTGTTGGGGCCAAATACGATCTTAATTTGTGTATTGGAACTCACCCATCGAGATGTGTGATACGTCTCCAACGTATCTATAATTTTTGATTGTTTCATGCTATTATATTATCAATTTTGTATACTTTATATGCAATTTTATATCATTTTGGGAACTAACCTATTAACCTAGTGCCAAGTGCCAGTTTCTGTTTTTGCCTATTTTATTGTTTCACAGAAAAACCATACCAAACGAAGTCCAAACATAATGAAACTTTACGGTGATTTTTTCTGGACCAGAAGAGACCCTAGATGCAGTGGGAGGAGTCCAGAGGACATACGAGAGAGCCACAAGCTCACATGGCACGCCCCAGGGGGGGCGCCACCTGAGCTTGGGGGCCCCTCGTAGGTTCGTTTGACCTAATTCCAGCGCTATAAATTCCCATAAATCTAGAAACCACCAGAGCGAGACCCGAAACAATTATTCTGCCGCCGCAAGCCTCTGTTCTTCCACGATCCCATCTGGAAGCCTCCATCGGTACTCTGTCGGAGAGGGAATCAATCATGGAGGGGTTCCACATCATCCTTGCTGCCCTTCCGGTGATGTGTGAGTAGTTCCCATAGGACCTATGAGTCCATAGTTAGTAGCTAGATGGCTTTCTCTCTCTCGTTGATCTTCAATACAATGTTATCTTTAGTGGGAGAGGTGCTTTGTGGTAGGTTCAATCTTGCAGTGTCCTCACCTCGTGACAGAAGGGGTAGCGAGGCACGTATTGTATTGTTGCTACTAAGGGTAAAACGATGGGGTTCAATCATATTGCTTGATTTTATTCTGTCTACATTATGTCATCATGCTCCAAGCATTACTCTGTTTGTTATCAACTTAATACCTTAAGATGCATGTTGGATGGCGGTCGAGGGGTGGAGTAATAGTAGTAGATGCAGGCAGGAGTCGGTCTACTTGTCATGGACGTAAAGCCTATGTACTGATCATGCCATGAATAACTTCATAACTATGCACTTTTCTATCAATTACCCAATAGTAATTTGTTTACCCACCGTATGTTATGCTTATGAGAGAGATGCCTCTAGTGAAAACTATGGCCCCTGGGTCCATCCAAATCATATTACTAAAACTCTAATTTACTTGCTGCAATTTATTTCTTTTTACTTCCGTTTGCAATTTATAAACCTATCACTATCAGATTTGATCCTTGCAATTAACGAGTACAAGGGGATTGACAACTCTCTTGCCCGCGTTCGGTGCAAGTATTTGCTCTTTTGTGTGCAGGTACTGTCGACCTTTGTTTGCGTGATTCTCCTATTGGTTCGATAACCTTGGTTCTCTACCGAGGGAAATACTTATCCGCTACCATATTGCTTCATCCTTCCTCTTCGAGGAAAATCCCAACGCAGCTCACAAGTAGCAGAAAGAATTTCTGGCACCTTTGCGTGGGAGATATCATCAAACAAAGCAAGGTCCCTTTATACACATTATCATTTACTTGTTCTACTTTTTATTTGCTTTTATTAGTCTCGTTAAAAATAAATTATCTTGTTTGCTTTCTTGCTTGAAGTTGCAATGATGTCTGAGTTTATAATAGTTAACGATGCTAATGAGGAGAGTGCTAGCAAATCTTATGAGGAAGAGCCTAAGTTGCTTGATCCTAATAATGAACCTCATAAGAAAGAGCCTCCCATAATTGTGGACACTAAAACTGTCTTACAGGGAGTGGGAATTTTATAGGGAAGAGTGTTATCCAAGAATTTTTTACATGCACGAGAGCTTTGGTATCTAATGATATATTTATACTTAAAAGAACCAATAGTTATGCCCATGGTCTCTACACTTATTATTTAGCTTGAAAGAAGATTCATGCGTACTCATCTCACTTTACAGAGATTATTTTTTGAGCTTCCTAATATCCATGATTCTAGAGCTAAAAAGATTGCACAATCATCCTCATGAATGAATTTGATTACATAGTTCGGGAAGCTAGGGAAATCTTTGATCACCATGACATAAATTATGAGTGCCCTTTGTTAGATGAAATCCTTTATGATCAAGGTTTTATGCAAAGATACATGTCACAAGATTTTCATGCCTTTGAGGAAAATGCTAAAAAGAAAGTTCCAAACCTGTCCCTAATCCAACATTTATTTAATAGCACCAACCACCAATATGCCTGGATTATCAAGGGGAATCAACAAGGGTTTGATGATGATTGTTTTGAAAATGTTAAAATCCTCATAGAAGATGAATTCATGGTCACTTATGAAAGGTCCCTTGATGACCCTATCCCTCAAGAGTTCGACCCGAAAGATGTTAAAGTAACCAAGGATAGCCCATTCCATTATTTAAGTTCCCTTCATAGAAAATCTATTACTGAAAAAATAGAACTCTTGAGAAGCGCTTATGATAACATCATTTACAAGGGTATGATGGAATCAAAAGACGATAATACTTGAAACTATGCATTATGCCTTGCTAGGTGCATTAAACAATAGCGCTTGTTGGGAGGCAACCCAATATTTATCCTTTTGCTTTCATTTTATTTTACTTGAGTCACCTGCTCATTGTTACTATAATGATTATGTTTTTATCTTTTAATTAGTGTTTGTTCCAAGTAATGCCTTTGGGATGATTTAGATGATAGTATAATTGATGCTGTTTGAAAACAGAAAGTTTTGCACCTAGTTCTGGAATTTCTATTCTGTACTGGAACGTGATAAAATTCTAAGTTGATTACACAGTATTGGGATACAATTTTTTTTACATTATCCTAATTTTTCAGAATGTTTGGAGTTACAGAAGTATGACTTTAATTCAGATCATTACAGACTATTCTCTTTTAGACAGATTCTATTTTTTTTTTGCAGATGTGCTTGTTTTGATGATGCTATGGATTATATCGGGGAGTATAAGTCATGGAGAAGTGATAATATAGTAGATATTATGAAATAACATTTATGAATCAATTTAGAACAGTACCTGAAGTGGATGGTTGATTTTTTATACTAACGGATTTCATGAAGTTTCTAGTGAGTTTTGTGTGCTGAAGTTTTTAAGTTTTGGGTGAGATCACGATGGATGATGGAATAAGGAGTGGCAAGACCATAAGCTTGGGGATGCCCAAGGCACCCCAAGGTAATATTCAAGGAAGACCCAAATGTCTAAACTTGGGGATGCCCCGGATGGCTTCCCCTCTTTCGTCCACAATTCATCGGTATGTTACTTGGAGCTATATTTTTATTCATCACATGATATGAATTTTACCTGGAGCGTCATGTGCCATAGTTCTATTTTGTTTGCTTGTTAGTTTGCCACAATCATTGTTTGCTGGACACACCTTTTGAGAGAGACACACTTTCATCATAATTTGTTAGAATACTCTATGTTCTTCGCTTATACCTTTTGAGTTATGTAGTTGCTCAGGTGCTTCACTTATATCTTTAGAGCACGGTGGTGGTTATATTTTAAAGAAATGAATTACTCTCATGCTTCACTTATATATTTGAGAGTATTCTAAATAGGAAGTGGTAATTTGAACGGGTTATATGATTGGTCTAAAAATGATAGGTATACAAGAGTGGTATAATAAAAACTTACATGTAGATCACTGAATAAGTCTGATTCCTTGCAATAGGTTTGCGATATAAAGATAGTAATATGTGGATGTACTAGTTGATTACCATGGTCTAGTAGAAATATCGATGTTAAAGTTTGTGATTCCCGAAGCATGCACGTATATTTTTAGTTTTGCGATGAAGTTGGAGCATGATTTATTATTGATTGTCTACTTTATGAGTGGCGGTCGGGGACGAGCGATGGTCTTTTCCTCCAAATCTATCCCCCTAGGGGTATGAAAAGTTATGCTTTGCTTCGAGGGCTAATAAACTTTTGCAATAAGTACTTGAGTTCTTTATGACTAATGTGATGTTCTTGGACTAAAGCACTTCCACCTATCCATATTTTGCTAGCCTCTTCGGTACCGTGCATTGCCCTTTCTCACCTCGAGAGTTGGTGCAAACTTCGCCGGTGCATCCAAACTCCGTGATATGACACGCTCTATCACACATAAGCCTCAATATATCCTTCCTCAAAATAACCACAATACCAACCTATCATGGCATTTCCATAGCCATTCCGAGATATATTGCCATGCAACTTCCACCATCGTCATACACATGACTTGTGTGTTCATCATCATAGTGCTTTGCATGATCATATAGAGCTCACATGATATTTGTGGCGAAGTCACCGTTCATCATTGTTATACATGTTACGCTAGGTCATTGCACATCCTAGTACACTGCCAGAGGCATTCATATGGAGTCATATTATTTCAGTGTATCGAGTTGTAAGTAAATAAAAGTGTGATGATCATCATTATTAGAGCATTGTCCCAGTGAGGTAAAGAATGATGGAGACTGATGAGTCCTCCAAAAAGAGAGGATGAGGTTCATGATATTGTTATAATAAAAAGAGGGAAACAAAGAAAAAGAAAAAGAGAAAAGAGAAAAAAAGAGAAAAATGAGAGAAAAAGAGAGAAGGGGCAATGCTACTATCC
Source organism: Elymus sibiricus (assembly GCA_039707655.1). Classification (NCBI taxonomy): domain Eukaryota; kingdom Viridiplantae; phylum Streptophyta; class Magnoliopsida; order Poales; family Poaceae; genus Elymus; species Elymus sibiricus. The sequence goes on from CM077668.1 coordinate 207,008,867, forward strand.
TTTTACCTCACTTGTGCTTCAAATAGCACCATGTTCTTCATATAGAGAGTCCCCTTGATTAGTCACTTTCATATACTAGTGGGAATTTTCACATTATAGAACTTGGCTTGTATATTCCGATGACGGGCTTCCTCAAATGCCCGAGGTCTTCATGAGCAAGAAAGTTGGATGCACACCCACTTAGTTTCCGTAGGGAGCTTTCATACACTTATAGCTCTTGTGCATCCATTTCATGGCAATCCCTACTCCTCACATTGACATCGATTGTAAGGCCTCTCCATTGCCTAACCATCAGCCGTATTGATGTGAGACTTTCTCTATTTTTGTCTTCCTTTATGAACCCCCATCATCATTCTCTTTGCCATCCAAAGTGCCAAGTCCTTGACTCATGCTCAAGTATTGAGTGAAAGTTGAAAATGCTGAAGCGAGAAAAAGTATGATTTGATTACTCGGCTTGTCACTGGGGTAGTTCATGATTAATATCTTGTGTTAGGAAGACTAAGCATGCTAAACTATATGATTTTGTAGGGATAACATTCTTTTAACATTCTTTATTTTTAAGAGGGCATGATTGTTTTCTAATATGTCTGAGTATTGATGTCTTTATTTCAAATGATAGACTATTGCCCTGAATCATTCGTATCTTAATATTCATACCGTAAGAAGATTACATGATAAACATGCTAGGTAGCATTCAACATCAAAAATTTTGTTTTTATAATTTACCTACTCAAGGACGAGGAGGAATTAAGCTTGGGGATGCTGATACATCTCCAACGTATCTATAATTTTTGATTGTTTCATGCTATTATATTATCAATTTTGTTTACTTTATATGCAATTTTATTTCATTTTTGGGAACTAACCTATTAACCTAGTGCCAAGTGCCAGTTTCTGTTTTTGCCTATTTTATTGTTTCGCAGAAAAATCATACCAAACGAAGTCCAAACACGATGAAACTTTACGGTGATTTCTTCTGGACCAGAAGGAACCCTAGAAGCATCGGGAGGAGTCCAGAAGACATACGAGAGAGCCACAAGCTCACATGGCGCGCCCCCACCTGAGCTTGTGGGCCCCTCGTAGGTCCGTTCGACATAATTCCAGCGCTATAAATTCCCATAAATCCAGAAACCATGAGAGCGAGACCCAAAACAATTATTCCGCCGCCGCAAGCCTTTGTTCTTCCGTGATACCATCTGGAGGCCTCCGCTGGTACTCTGCAGGAGGTGGAATCGATAACGGAGGGGTTCTACATCAACCTTGCTGCCCTTCCGATGATGTGTGAGCAGTTCCCATAGGACCTACGGGTCCATAGTTAGTAGCTAGATGGCTTTCTCTCTCTTTGATCTTCAATACAATGTTCTCTTCGGAGATTGATTTGATGTAATCTTCTTTTGCAGTGTGTTTGTTGGGATCCGATGAATTCTGGGTTTATGATCAGATTATTCATTGAAAGTAATTGAGTCTTTTCGGAACTTTATTATGTGTGATTGTTATAGCTTTGTATTTCTCTTCGATCTATCCGTTTGGTTTGGCCAACTAGAATGATTTATCTTTATTGGGAGAGGTGCTTTGTGGTAGGTTCAATCTTGCGGTGTCCTCACCTCGTGACAGAAGGGGTAGCGAGGCACGTATTGTATTGTTGCTACTGAGGGTAAAACGACGGGGTTCAATCATATTGCTTGATTTTATTCTGTCTACATTATGTCATGATGCTCCAAGCATTACTCTGTTTGTTATGAACTTAATACCTTAAGATGCCTGCTGGATAGCGGTCGAGGGGTGGAGTAATAGTAGTAGATGCAGGCAGGAGTCGGTCTACTTGTCACGGACGTAATGCCTATGTACTGATCATGCCATGAATAACGTTATAACTATGCGCTTTTCTATCAATTGCCCAATAGTAATTTCTTTACCCACCATATGCTATGCTTATGAGAGAGATGCCTCTAGTGAAAACTATGGACCCTGGGTCCATCCAAATCATATTACTAAACCCTAATTTACTTGCTGCAATTTATTTCTTTTTAATTCCGTTTGCCATTTATAAACCTATCACTTTCAGATTTGATCCTTGCAATTAATGAGAACAAGGGGATTGACAACCCTCTTGCCCGCGTTGGGTGCAAGTATTTGCTCTTGTGTGTGCAGGTACTGTCGACCTTTCTTTGCGCGGTTCTCCTATTGGTTCGATAACCTTGGTTCTCTACTGAGGGAAATACTTATCCGCTACTATATTGCTTCACCCTTTCTCTTCGGGGAAAATCCCAACGCAGCTCACAAGTAGCAGAAAGAATTTCTGGCGCCGTTGCAGAGGAGATATCATCAAACAAACCAAGGTCCCTTTATACACATTTTCATTTACTTGTTCTACTTTTTATTTGCTTTTATTAGTTTCTTTAAAAATAAAAAATACAGAAAAAAGTATTTATCTTGTTTGCTTTCTTGCTTGAAGTTGCTATCATGTCTGAGTTTATAATAGTTAAAGATGCTAATGAGGAGAGTGCTAGCAAATCTTACGAGGAAGATCCTAAGTTGCATAATCCTAATAATTAACCTCATAAGAAAGAGAATCCCATAATTGTGGACACTAAAACTTTTCTTACAGGGAGTGGGAATTTATCGGGAAGAGTGTTATCCAAGAATTTTTTACATGCACGGGGAAAAGAGTTTGGTATCTAATGACATATCTATACTTAAAAGAACCAATAGCTATGCCCATGCTATCTTTGCACTTATTATTAAGCTTGAAAGAAGATTCATGTGTACTCATCCCACTTTACTGAGATTGTTTTTTGAGCTTCCTAATATCCACGATCCTAGAGCTAAAAAGATTGCCACAATCATCCTAATGAATGAATTTGATTACATAGTTCGGGAAGCTAGGGAAATCTTTGATCACCATGAAATAAATTATGAGTGCCCTTTGATAGATGAAATCCTTTATGATCAAGATTTTATGCGACGAATACATGTCACAAGATTTTCATGCCTTTGAGGAAAATGCTAAAAAGAAAGTTCCAAACCTGTCCCTAATCCAACATTTATTTAATAGCACCAACCACCAATATGCTTGGATTGTCAAGGGGAATCAACAAGGGTTTGATGATGATTGTTTTGAAAATGTTAAAATCCTCATAGAAGATAAATTCATGGTCACTTACGAAAGGTCCCTTGATGACCCTATCCCTCAAGAGTTCGACCCGAAAGATATTAAAGTAACCAAGGATAGCCCATTCCATTATTTAAGTTCCCTTAATAGAAAATCTATTACTGAAAAATAGAACTCTTGAGAAGCGCTTATGAGAACATCATTTACAAGGGTATGATGGAATCGAAAGACGATAATGCTTGAAACTATGCATTATGCCTAGCTAGGGGCATTAAACAATAGCGCTTGTTGGGAGGCAACCCAATATTTATCCTTTTGCTTTAATTTTATTTTTCTTGAATAACCTGCTCATTGCTACTATAATGATTATTTTTTTATCTTTTAATTAGTGTTTGTGCCATGTAATGCCTTTGGGATGATTTAGAAGATAGTATAATTGATGTTGTTTGAAAACAGAAAGTTTTGCGCCCAGTTATGGAATTTCTATTCTGTATTGGAATGTGATAAAATTCTGAATTTTTTACACATTATTGGGATACAAATTTGTTATGTTATCCTAATTTTTCAGAATATTTGGAGTTACAGAAGTATGACTTCAATTCAGATCATTACAGACTGTTTTGTTGTAGACAGATTCTGTTTTTTATTGCATATGTGCTTATTTTGATGATGCTATGGATTATATCAGGGAGTATAAGACATGGAGAAGTTAGAATATAGTAGATATTATGAAAGAAAAATTATGAATCAATTTACAATAGTACCTAAAGTGGATGATTGATTTATTATACTAACGGATCTCACGAAGTTTCTGTTGAGTTTTGTGTGCTAAAGTTTTCAAGTTTTGGGTGAGATCACGATGGATGAAGGAATAAGGAGCGGCAAGAACATAAGCTTGGGAATGCCCAAGGCACCCCAAGGTAATATTCAAGGAAGTCCCAAGCGTCTAAGCTTGGGGATGCCCCGGATGGCATCCCCTCTTTCATCCACAATTCATCGGTATGTTACTTGGAGCTATATTTTATTCATCACATGATATGAGTTTTACTTGGAGCGTCATGTGCCATAGTTTTATTTTGTTTGCTTGCTAGTTTTCCACAATAATTGTTTGCTGGACACACCTTTTGAGAGAGACACACATTCATCATAATTTGTTAGAATACTCTATGTTCTTCGCTTATATCTTTTGAGTTATGCAGTTGATCATGTGCTTCAATTATATCTTTAGAGCACGGTGGTGGTTATATTTTAAACAAATGAATTACTCTCATGCTTCACTTACATCTATTTGAGAGTATTCTAAATAGGAAGTGGTAATTTGAATGGGTTATATGATTGGTCTAAAAATGATAGGTATACAAGAGTGGTATAATAAAAACTTGCATGTAGATCACTGAATAAGTCAGATTCCTTGCAATAGTTTTGCGATATAAAGATAGTAATATGTGGATATACCAGTTGATTATCATGGTCTAGTAGAAATATCGATGTTAAAGTTTGTAATTCCCAAAGCATGCATGTATAGTTTTAGTTTTGCGATGAAGTTGGAACATGATTTATTATTGATTGTCTACTTTATGAGTGGCGGTCGGGGACGGGCGATGGTCTTTTCCTCCAATCTATCCCCTAGGGGAATGAAAAGTTATGCTTTGCTTCGATGCCTAATAAACTTTTGCAATAAGTACTTGAGTTCTTTATGACTAATGTGATGTTCTTGGACTGAAGCACTTCCACCTATCCATATTTTGCTAGCCTCTTCGGTATCGTGCATTGCCCTTTCTCACCTCGAGAGTCGGTGCAAACTTCGCCGGTGCATCCAAACTCCGTGATATGACACACTCTATCACACATAAGACTCATTATATCCTTCCTCAAAACAACCACCATACCAACCTATCATGGCATTTCCAAAGTCATTCCGAGATATATTGCCATGCAACTTCCATCATCGTCATACACATGACTTGTGTGGTCATCATCATAGTGCTTTGCATGATCATATAGACCTGACATGATATTTGTGGCAACGCCACTGTTCATCATTGTTATACATGTTACGCTAGGTCATTGCACATCCTAGTACACTGCCAGAGGCATTTATATGGAGTCATATTGTTTCAGTTTATTGACTTGTAAGTAAATACTAGTGTGATGATCATCATTATTAGAGCATTGTCCCAGTGAGGTAAAGAATGATGGAGACTGATGAGTCCTCCAAAAAGTGGGGATGAGGTTCATGATATTGTTCTAATAACAAAAGAAAAAAAGAAAAGAGAAAAATGAGAGAAAAAGAGATAAGGGGCAATGCTACTATCCTTTTACCACACTTGTGCCTCAAAGTAGCTCCATGTTCTTCATATAGAGAGTCTCCTTGATTTGTCACTTTCATATACTAGTGGGGATTTTTACATTATAGAACTTGGATTGTATATTCTGATGACGGGCTTCTTCAAATGCCCGAGGTCTTCATGAGCAAGCAAGTTGGATGCACATACACTTAGTTTCCGTAGCGAGCTTTCATACACTTATAGCTCTTGTGCATCCGTTGTATGGCAATCCCTACTCCTCACATTGACATCGATTGTAAGGCCTCTCCATTGCCTAACCATCAGCCGCGTTGATGTGAGACTTTCTCTATTTTTGTCTTCCGTTATGAACCCCCATCATCATTCTCTTTGCCATCCAAAGTGCCAAGTCCTTGACTCACGCTCAAGTATTGAGTGAAAGTTGAAAATGCTGAAGCGAGAAAAGGTATGATTTGATTACTCGGCTTGTCACCGGGGTAGTTCATGATTAATATCTTGTGTTAGGAAGACTAAGCATGCTAAACTATATGATTTTGTAGGGATAACGTTCTTCTAACATTCTTTATTTTCAAGAGGGCATGATTGTTTTCTAATATGTCTGAGTATTGATGTCTTTATTTCAAATGATAGACTATTGCCCTAAATCGTTCATATCTTAATATTCATACCATAAGAAGATTACATGATAAACATGCTAGGTAGCATTCAACATCAAAAATTCTGTTTTTTTCATTTACCTACTCGAGGACGAGCTGGAATTAAGCTTGGGGATGCTGATACATCTCCAACGTATCTATAACTTTTGATTGTTTCATGCTATTATATTATCAATTTTGTTTAATTTATATGCAATCTTATATCATTTTTGGGAACTAACCTATTAACCTAGTGCCAAGTGCCAGTTTCTGTTTTCGCCTATTTTATTGTTTCGCAAAAAAATCATACCAAACGAAGTCCAAACATGATGAAACTTTACGGTGATTTTTTCTGGACCAGAAGGGACCCTAGAAGCATCGGGAGGAGTCCAGAAGACATGCGAGAGAGCCACGAGCTCACATGGCGCACCCCCAGGGGGGCGCTCCACCTGAGCTTGTGGGCCCCTCGTAGGTCCGTTCGACCTAATTCCAGTGCTATAAATTCCCATAAATCCACAAACCACCATTGCGAGAACCGAAACAATTATTCTGCCGCCGCAAGGCTCTGTTCTTCCGCGATCCCATCTGGAGGCCTCCGCCGGTACTTTCCCGGAGGAGGAATCGATCACGGAGGGGTTCTACATCAACCTTGCTACCCTTCTGATGATGTGTGAGTAGTTCCCACAGGACCTACGGGTCCATAGTTAGTAGCTAGATGGCTTTCTCTATTTCTTTGATCTTCAATGCAATGTTCTCTTCGGAGATCGATTCGATGTAATCTTCTTTTGCGGTGTGTTTGTTGAGATCTGATGAATTGTGGGTTTATGATCAGATTATTCATTGAAAGTAATTGAGTCTTTTCTGAATTTTATTATGTGTGATTGTTATAGCTTTGTATTTCTCTCCGATCTATCCGTTTGGTTTGGACAACTAGATTGATTTATCTTCCGTGGGAGAGGTGCTTTGTGGTAGGTTCAATCTTGCGGCGTCCTCATCTCGTGACAGAAGGGGTAGCGAGGCACGTATTGTATTGTTGCTACTAAGGGTAAAACGACGGGGCTCAATCATATTGCTTGATTTTATTCTGTCTACATTATGTCATCATGCTCCAAGCATTACTCTGTTTGTTATGAACTTAATACCTTAAGATGCACGCTGGATAGCGGTCGAGGGGTAGAGTAATAGTAGTAGATGCAAGCAGGAGTCGGTCTACTTGTCACGGACATAATGCTTATGTACTGATCATGCCATTAATAACGTCATGACTATGCACTTTTCTATCTATTGCCCAATAGTAATTTGTTTACACATCGTATGCTATGCTTTTGAGAGAGATGCCTCTAGTGAAAACTATGGCCCTTGGGTCCATCCAATTCATATTACTAAAACCCTAATTTACTTGCTGCAATTTATTTCTTTTTAATTCCGTTTGCAATTTATAAACCTATCACTATCAGATTTGATCCTTGCAATTAACGAGTACAAGGGGATTGACAACCCTCTTGCCCGCGTTGGGTGCAAGTATTTGCTCTTGTGTGTGCAGGTACTGTCGACCTTTGTTTGCGTGGTTCTCCTATTGGTTCAATAACCTTGGTTCTCTACTAAGGGAAATACTTATCCGCTACTATATTGCTTCATCCTTCCTCTTCGGGGAAAATCCCAACGCAGCTCACAAGTAGCAATGTGCCTGTTACGAACCGAAGTAGGGATGTGTCCAAATTACGTCTTGATCGAGACGCGTCCTGCATCAAGAGTTAGTTGTCCAACCGAAGGCCCTATCCACCTCGCGGGGTTGCCTCGATAATTAAGATTGCAATAATTAGACAAGAGCTTTGGGCGTTTAATGACTACACCTCTTGAATCCCCATAGATAGGATCTGTGTTACTATACTAAACCTTTATGTCACTGGTGTTCAGAATAACACGTCATGGTCTCCCTGTCCTTAGCCTCTCCTTGGTCCGCTCTCCATGATCCTGGGTACCTACAGGGATGAAGAACGCAGAAGAGACAAGAGACATCTACAGAACAATTTTATTTCACACATACGGGATGTTAATTCAAAGCCCTTCCATTGATCCCCACAACAAATACAGAGGGTTGCAAGGCTCTTACCTCAACCATATCTTACCGAGCTACTCACACAAGGAGATCAGATCACATAAAGAGCACATCATAGAACACATCATGAAGGTAGATTGATTGATAATATGTCTTACTAGGGATGCCTTGTGTGATACACAATTACAAGTATGATCTAGTGGAAGAAGAATTATGGTGGTGATGGAGGCTATGGAGATGGAAATGGCGGTGACTAGGGTTGATGGAGATGGATGAGGATGACTCTGTTCTGGTTCTTCTCGCAGATGTACTGTTGACATTTCGGCCTCGTCCCCTTTATAAAAGTTCTTTAGGTGGACGAGAGGCCTCAGTTTCCACACCATACGACCGCTCATGTGAGCAGTCGCGATCGCATGAAACGTCGTCTTTGGTGTTGTTTCTTCTGGTGCGCCTCCTCCTAATTTCTTCTATCTCCTCCTTTATTCCTTTCCATGTTCTCACTTGATTTCGGCCATATTTGCCCATTTCGTGTAGAAACACAATAAAGAGAGGATTTGTGGAATCCTATGCATTTATTAGTCATTAGTGGCAATATTGTTGTGAATATCTCGGTTTAAACAAAGGGTAGAGGAGTGTAAAAATATCACACATAATTTCCCCCAAGCTTAAACTTGATCGTCCTCGAGCAACATAGAGAGAAATTCGAATCATATGGAACTCAGTTATTTAAACCAAAATAATGAAAAGGTTTGGTTTCACTCACGATCGGTACGCCTAGATAGCCCTCTGCTTCTTGTCCTAAAACTTAGCATAGCTGTAGCGGTGGCATGGTTATTATGCAAGTGTTAGTGAAGCAAAGATAATCAACTCAAAGTTTGATATACTAGATAAAACAACTTTGCAAAACTCAATTCTATTTCCTCTAGTTAGCACTTGCTTTTCGGGAATGCATGGAAGAGTTTTTCTTGGATGGAGCCATTAAAACATAAATTAGGGAGTGGAAGGTATGTAAAGATAAACATGATACTAGAGTGCTCACAAACATACCCACGAATGTCTCATCCTCAAGGCTCTCAAGCACTTTGTTTCAATCATTGTTTGCTGAAACTTTGGTTGTCACGTGAAGGGATTATGCCAAATAAGTGATCATGCATAGAGTTTCGTTGTGTCTTAATTTGGGGAACTATGGATCTTAATATATGTCTCTTTCGAGCTCTTGTGATCAGTTCCCGTATTTACCACATACACACACATTCAAGAGAAAGCTGCATAATATTCGATTGTAGTGTTGCCACAACGTACGGTAACAAACTCATAGCCAAAATCTGAGCCAAAACTCTGGTGCATCGTTCATGGGCCAGCGGAGTTCTCAGCATAACATCCAGAAAGGTGATGAAGCCACAATTACACATGTACACGTGCATATAGCAGTGGGGCCATGGCACTAGCGAGAAGCTGAAGCACCATGTAAGAGACACAACACACATTTTTGGCATAATCTCGTTCACCCTTCAACTAAGTTCCTCTAGACAATTTAATCCACAAGTGCTATCAAGTCTATTAGAATTAACAATATGGGGTTGAGCATTTCTAACATCATCTTCTCTACAACTTTTCTCAACACCCAAGTCTTTGAAGACGTTCTCTTGTGCATGGTTATTCCTAGTTATGATCAATTTCTTTTAAAAATAGTCCCACAGTAAGTCTCGGTTATGATAAGGATCAAGTAGAGATCCTAGGGTTTTTGGCCCAATCTTTCACGGTGAACGATAGAACCAACAGATAACTTCGATTGTTGAGCAGATTAAATCTACTCCACAAACCATAGAACAGATTCTTGCGAATCAGCAAGCAAAACAAAACGATATTGGCGTCCCCGACATGGGACTTTTTTTCTGTCTATTCTTAACTCCAAAATTCAACTCCCCTAATACAATGGCCGGCGGCTGGCTTATATAGGTAAACACTAAAACTAAAAACTATCTGGATTGGACAGGCCCAAACCGAATAAAAATAACACAACTAAAAATAAAACTCTATGGCCCATGACATGGCCTGGATAGAAACGGGCAACCATTTATTTTAAGCCACTCCTATTTGGCCTTGCCGAAACACATTAGTGGTGTTCTAAAATTGGGCTTCACCTCATCCGTAGGAGGAATTGCAAAGCAAAAGGATCCAAACTTCAGAATATCAGGAGGTGGTGAAATTATAGGAGCAATAGATATCCTCCCCTCATCATCCCCCCAACTTGAGAGGAAACCGTCCTCGGTTTCGCCTTAATGTGTTGGACCTTCGTCTTCATAGTAAGCACATCCACTTTGATATCCTTGTCAAGCATAGGCTGCAGCACATCACGCTTCCCCTTATGCCACAAGGAATAAACATTGGATCTGCCTTCATGAGTGGAACGCCTATCAAATTGCCACGGTCGCCCTAGCAGCACATGACATGCATCCATAGGCAAAACATCACAGACCACCGTGTCCTCATAAGTGCCTATAGAAATTTTCAGGCGCACCTTATGTGTTACCCAGAATTATACAACCACTGAACACAATGTGGCTGTGGGTGTTTCCATGTAGGCAACGAAAGAGAATTAACCAAACTCTTGCTGATAATGTTGGTGTAGCTGCCACCATCAATAATCAGCTTGCAGGTAGTGTCTTGGACTGTGCATTGGGTCTGAAAAATATTCCAGTGCTGCCCTTGTCCTTCTATGCGATCCGCGGCCACACGGTGCACCATCAAATTACTGCAATTAGGAGCAGCGTTCTCTGGATACACATCCACATGTTCAAGTTCCTCAGACTCCTCACTCGATGGATCAGCAGCCTTGTCATCATCACTAGCAGACACATATCCATCTTGTGTGAGCATCACCCTTTTTGTATTAGGGCAATCACGCCTCATGTGTCCTCGGGCTCCACAAGTAAAGCACTCTATACCAGCGGTGGACTGAGTAGACGCAACTTTGAACACTCCTGATTTTGGTGCCTCACCATGAGAAAAGTTGTTGGAGCATGTAGAAGGTGCCGGCTTAGCATTAGAACCAGCAGCCTCGGTGGGGGAATGACGCCATGTGTTCGTGGCTGAAACTTGGCGTCGTTTGAGTTGTTGCTCTACACGCTCAGCTTGGTGCACAAGATCTTGGATGTTGTAGTAGACCACCATCTCCACACGATCCTGCACCTCAATATTCAGCCCATGAAAGAACCGAGACATAGTGGCCTTCGGGTCCTCAGTTGCTCCTGTACGTATCATCAACAACTCCATCTCTTTATAATAGTCATCCACCGATTTATTACCTTGAGTGAGCCGCTGCAATTTGTGGTACATATCACGCTTGTAATGTTCAGGAACAAAACGATGTCGCATGAGTCCTTTCATACCTCTCCAGTACATTGGGCGAGTTGGCATACGCAGAATTTGACTCCACCAAATCAGCACGTAACCGGTGAATTCAACTGCAGCAAGGTGAAGGCTCTTCTCCTCGGTATAATGGTGGGTAGCAAAAATCTGATCCAGACGCATCTCCCACTCCAAATAATCATCAGGTCCACGGTCACCGGAGAAAGGAGGGATGGACAGTTTGACACGCCCAATACCACCATCATCAATGGGAACACGAACAGCCTGACCAACACTATTACGATCATGTGGCAGAGCACGATGAGCACCTGCAAGACGGGCATCAAAAGGTCATTGGGGTGGTGCATAATCACCGTCATCCTCAAGGTCTTCATCATCAGCATGTCCATGGGCCCCTTGTCGGCGAGCATGAACATCAGCATGGCGGCGTGGCAGCATGTCGCGAGGTTGTACAATAGGGGGCGGCTGCACTTGTGCACGGGGTACAACATCTCCCAATGCATCAATCCGGGTAGACAAGCCTGCAATTAGCACAGCCAAAGAATCATGGCTCTGCTTAATGTACTCACACGTACTGTCAAAACCAGCTCGAACATTAGGAGCCAAATCATCAGCAAATATGGGCAGCACAGGCTCCTTCGGTTTGTCTCTAGCAGCTACTGAGTTTTCTCCGTGAATCGAGTTCACCATCGCGGACGAAAAATCATGGCACGGTAGCCGTCCACAGCAGCAGCAGTATGCGTACAGCAGATAATGATAATGGCTGAACAACAGAACGCGGATAGCGAGCCTCGCGGTGACAATCACAGCACCATGCCCGGCAGAGAGAACGATTGCGGCAGCAGCTCGGCAGGAAACAATAGACTCCTAAGTAGTCACGTGAGATCCAAATATGTCCAAAGCGACAAAAAAATAGTCCTATATGCCACAGCTCCAGTCCGATCCACTTAATAGCTAGCTTCACGTGCAATCACTTTTTTCCTTATGTACGTACACATGCAATAAGAATCGTACCAGAAAAGGCAGGTAATCCGATCCGATCCCTTGTGCTTTCCTTCCTTTGCTCTTTCCAAACCGATCAATTAAATCTTTTTTTAACTTTCCAATCTGGACAGCAGGACTCCCAACAGAATACGACTAGAACGAGATCGGAAACATGGAACGAACCAAAATTTGGCAGCGTAGGTGCAACACTCAACGATCCCAATAGCCACGAATAGAACCTTGTCCAGTAGATCAGTAGCAGTAGAAACAAGCAGATGAACACCGGTGTCTTGGCGTAGCATCTACGGCAGCAATTCTTCCAGCAGCAGATAATTCTCAGCAGGGATACGCCATGAGAAACCCGACGAATCTGATACCAAGATGATAAGGATCAAGTAGAGATCCTAGGGTTTTTGGCCCAATCTTTCACGGTGAATGATAGAACCAACAGATAACTTCGATTGTTGAGCAGATTAAATCTACTCCACAAACCATAGAATAGATTCTTGTGAATCAGCAAGCAAAACAAAACGATATTGGCGTCCCCGACATGGGACTTTTTTTCTGTCTATTCTTAACTCCATAATTCAACTCCCCTATTACAATGGCCGGCGGCCAGCTTATATAGGTAAACCCTAAAACTAAAAACTATTCGGATTGGACAGGCCCAAACGGAATAAAAATAACACAACTAAAAATAAAACTCTATGGCCCATGACATGGCCTGGATAGAAACGGGCAACCATTTATTTTAAGCCACTCCTATTTGGCCTTGCTGAAACACATTGGTGGTGTTCTAAAATTGGGCTTCACCTCATCCGTAGGAGGAATTGCAAAGCAAAAGGATCCAAACTTCAGAATATCAGGAGGTGGTGAAATTATAGGAGCAATAGATATCCTCCCCTCATCAGGTTATCTAGATTAAACAGAACAAAGGCTACAAAGTTATTTCAGCTACTAGAACAAAACCTTTGTTTTAATTATCAAGACTTACTCCCTCTTGCACACATCACACATACTACTACTACATCTACTGTAAGTATTTCAAGTGCAAAAGACGGAAGTCGTAGGACATACCTTCACGATCATGAATTTACACACTTCTCTTACTTATGCTTGCATTCCTCGTTGTTCGGCGTAGATCAACTCCTCTGAAATATAAACAAGAATGCAAACGAACTCCAAGGGGCAAAAGATAAGAACAAAGCAAAGATTATTCTATTTTGGTTTTTTGAAAACTAACTTGCAAATGAAAAATCACAACGGCAAAAAGAAAAATGAAAGCAAATAAAAAGCAAAGTGTTGGAATAGACCAACATGAGTGTTTTGAAGCTCAACGAGCTGAAATACAACCTCATTACAATTTATTCAAATAATAACGCCACATCTTGATGTAGACGTGGTAGTGACCTCCCCCAACCTTAAGCTTTTGCAAGCCCAAACCGACGGGATCATTGTGGCGGTTGGTCAGGAGCCCATCCTTGCCTCCAGTTGGAGAAGCTGGTATTCATGTAGACGGACATGCCTCGAAGGGACTCGGCGAGGCTGCTCATATCATTGATAGAGCCCTGGAGACTGTAGAGGTCCGTGTAGGTGGTGTAGGATTCTTCTTGTGGATGCTCTTGGGGCTGCTCCTCCTCTTCGTCGGGTGTGAGTTCTTCTTCATCTACTTGTTCCGGTTCCGAGCCTTCTTGGTCAAAAGCTGCATCTCCTTCCTGTGGCACATAATGCAATTGTCCAATTTCTATGGAGAAACGGTTAGGCATAGGCGTAGGCAACAAGTACATATGCACTCCAAGAATTTTGATGCAATGACGACCACGACTAACTACTACCATTCCAGCGCCAGTAAGAACATGAATATTAACAAGGTTGTTATCGACAATGGGGCGAAGGTGATTGTAGTTGAGGCCAAGGGAGTTGGCCAACATGGTGATCACTCCTCCACACACGATATCTCCTTGTGCATGATTTGCTTGATGCGCGAGGTGTAGCAAAAGTATTGCCCCTAAGTTGGGGGAATAACCGACGTCAAGGTTTGCTGCTTTCCCGAGAATTAGCATATTCTCATCATTCACCTTAGAAAACTTCTCCTCGTGCCTACAACGAGTTAGTGATAACATAATAGAAATAAGTATAACAAGACTTTCAATGCAACTAGCTCTTTGCTTAGAGCCATGGTGACTCATCTAATAGAAGGATTTCCTTGGGTGCGGATTAGTACAATCATAAACATAGCGGATGTCATCATGGTTGCTGGGGAAGCCAAAGTGAGCACACCACTCATCGAGAGTGATTTTGAAGTCTTCATCCAAGAGACGAAAAGTGATCTGTTCCTCCTCATATGCATTCAGCATAAGCCCAACATTATGCGAGAAAGTACTAAGAAACTCAAGTATCATGCGTTCATATGTCTCACATCCCTGATAAACAAAATGATGCAACCCGACATTACCACAAAGCAAATTGAAATCATTAGTAATACCTAGGTTGGCGAGTGTTGACTCACAAGCCCATTTGGTTGCTTCGATCTTCCTTGCATGAAGCTTCTGGTATTTTTGACTTGCTTCACGGTTGGTGAAGACGATCCCCTGAGTGAAAACTTGTTGTTGTGCGGTGTTCGTAGATGAACTTCATGCATCACCGTGAACGCGAGTAGACCTCCCCGTGAACATCTACAAAATAAATTTTCCAGTCCAGTACAATGAAACAATATTGATCCTACGGTAGTTACAACATCATACTCCTCTAAAAATATCACCGAATCCAAGCCAAACTCAAATTTAGATTAAAAATATGCATAACCTAGACATGGCAATGCTAGGCATGTAGAACATGGATTCGCGCAAAATAAGTTGGGGATCAGAGGAGAAACGTATCGTAGATCAATCACACGGAAGGATTTGAACTGAAATTGATCGAGTAGGGAGATCGGGCGAAGTTGTGCTAGGGTTTGGAGAGGTTTGGAGGAAGAAGAAGATGAAAGGAAAGAGATGGGGTCGAAATACCTTCTTCCTCGGGCTCTTTGTGGCCGCCAGAGATCCATATGACCGGCCATGCAAGTGGGAGCGCTTGTATGGAAGGCCGCCGTTCACTCTGTTAGCGCAGTTGTTTTTGTTCATACCTCATACAATCGCATATATGACCGGCAGTGCCCGTATGGAACGTCGTCGTTCACTCTATTCTTCTTTCTCTTCTGGTTGAGGATGTCATACTACCGCCTATGCGAGCGGGGGCGCTCGCATGAAACGCCGTCAAACGCACTGGGCATCTTCTCTGTTTCTTCGAAGAGTTCATACGACCGCGTATACGAGCGGTTGCGCTCGTATGAAACACCGTTGAACGCTCTGTTGCCTCTTGTTGTTTTCTGCTAGAACCGCCAGGGAGTCATACAACCGCCCATACGACCTTGGTGGTCGCATGATAGGCCATCTTTTGTTCTGTTAATTTTGAAACTTCTCTTTTTCTTCAATTTCCTGCGGGTTAGTTCCAACACAATACATAGGCATAGATGCAGGCATTCAAATGTCAATATCACACGTAATCATTTTGCACATAAAATAGCCTTCATTAGAACGACTCTTCCAAACTCTTTTTATTGAAACAAAACAAAATTTACTTTAATACTTTATTTGTGTGGGTTGCCTCCCACAAAGCGCTTGTTTTCGGTCGGTTAGCTCGACCGTAGTGAAGACCATGTAGGTGCAAACACACCGAGACCATAGCTTCTAGCATTGACAACAATGCTGTCTCCGGTGTAGGTCTTCATTTTCCTTTTCCTAGAGAAATGTCTCACAAAGGATCTTTAGCAGGTAAGTCAAATCTAACATCTCCCTCAAACACATTTATTACAGCTTTGATAGTCCTTAGAAAAGGTCTACCGAGAATTATAGGAGCAATAGGATCTTCAGGAATATCAACTATCACGAGATCAATCATGATAGGGCAATCTTTTATTTGAACTATAACTCCATCCTTAATTCCTACTGCTTGAGTAAAAGTAGAATTAGCCATGTTCAATCTAATCTCAATAGTAACATAAGGACGTAGATCACATAAAGCATTAAACTTATTCAAACCAATCTGAATCTCTATAGTAGGTTCAAAAGCATGTTCTTGTTTAGCTGGTAACTTACTGTACAACTTATTTCTTTCATCATCTAGTTCACGTACCTTGGTTGCAACGTGATGAACAAAGACATTATTTGCCTCATCATTGGATACCTCAGGTAGTGGGTGCTTCATTGCTATCATTCTTACGAAGTCTGCAATGGTGTAGGTATATTCTGGCACATGGCTTTTATCTAGATCTTCTGCCTTCTCTTCATTGCTTCTCATCATCTTGATATCTTCAACCGGGTTAGGTTCTGGTTTACGTGCAAACTTGGCTAGGATCAATGTTTGGCTCTCTGCAATTTTAGCCACTTGTGCTTCTAGATTCCTGGATCTTCCATCTAGCATCTGCACATCATTTGTTAGTCCAACAATCTTACCGGTCAACTAACCAAGTAAGTTATCATTGTTCTTCAAAATATTTTTGAAGTTATCATTCTGCTCAGTTTGACTAGCAATAAAAAATTTCAGAATATCTTCAAGAGTATTTCTATTGCTAGCTCCATTAAAATTATTAGGTGATCCACTATTATTAGGATAAGGTAATCTAGGAACATACCCATTATTTTTCCAGTTGGGATTGTAGCTATTGCGAGCAATGAAATTCACATAATTAATTTCTTCATTAGTGATGGCATTCACGTTTACCTCTTCTTTACCTTTCATGTTGGAGATGAGTTCATCAAGCTTGGTTGTCAACTCCGTATAACTTTCTTCAATTGCATTCACTGTTTTGGTGGTAGTTCTTTCAACATGCCATTGGGCATGGTTCTCTTGCATATCATCAAGTAGCTTCTTGACATCATCTATGGGCTTTCCCTTGATTGTTCCTCCTGCAGCTGTACCAAGCATAGTTTTTGACATAGGATTTAAACCATTATAAAACATATGAAGGAGTAACCATTCCTCCATTCCATGGTTAGGAAAATTCCTTATGGCTTCTTTCATTCGATCCCATGCAAGCACTAGTGGCTCACGATCTTCCTCCTTGAAACCTGTAATCTGAGAACGAAGTTGCATAATTTTTGTAGGTGGACAAAACTTAGATAAAAATTTGTTGCAACAATCAGCCCATGAAGTTATGCCGCCTCTAGGTAAAGCTAGAAGCCATTCTTTTGCTTTTCCTCTCAAAGAGAAAGGAAATAGACGCAACTTCAAAGCGTCAGGGTCATAATCTCTAATGCGTGTCATGTTGCACAATTCAGTAAAATTATGCAAGTGCATACCGGCATCTTCAGAAGCAGAGCCTCCAAATTGGTCCTGTATAACCATGGAGACTAGGTTTGGTTTCATCTCATACTTAGCGGCAACAACTTTAGGTTGTGCTATGGGTTCACGCATAAAGTTATTGCTAGGAGTAGAAAAACTTCCATGATTACGAGCCATGGTAATCTTTTTGGGGTTTTCAACTGACAAGACTCACAAAAAAATAAAACTAAAACTAAAACAAGAACCAAAACTACAACTTTACCAAAAACTCTAAACACAAAGACTAGGAACACTCAACTCCTCCCCAGCAACGGCGTCAGAAAAAGGCTTGATTACTTCCTTTGGTGATCCGAAAATTGAGTAGAAAGGATTCTCGCCTATTTCCCCAGAGGTGACTCTGAGTTATCGAACCCACGGGAGGAAGGCCCCCTTTAAGCTAGGGTCTCAAGCAAGCTTTTGTTAAAGAATAATTCCAGCATTTGGCCGGATCAAAATCAAACAAACTGAAGGGGAACACTTATAATAAAAATAGGCATGGGTATGAGGTCTTAATGCTTAGAACCATATATTTGTGTTGGGACCAAATATGATCTTAATTTGTGTGCTGGAAGTCACCCATCGAGATGTGCTTGTTACGAACCAAAGTGGGGGATGTGTCCAAATTATGTCTTGACCGGCACACGTCCTGCATCAAGAGTCAGTTGTACAACCGAAGGCCCTATCCATCTCGTGGGGTTGCCTTGATAATTAAGATAGCAATAATCATACAAGAGCTTTGGGCGTTTAATGACTACACCTCTTGAATCCCCAGAGATAGGATTCGTGTTACCGTACTAAACCTTTCTGTCACTGGTGTTCAGAATAACACTTCACGGTCTCCTTTCCCTTAGCCTCCCCGTGGCTCGCTCTCCATTATCTTGGGTACCTACAGGGATGAAGAATGCAGACGAGACAAGAGACATCTACGGAACAATTTTATTTGACACATACAGGATCTTAATTCAAAGCCCTTCCATTGATCCCCACAACAAATACAGAGGGTTGCAAGGCTCTTGCCTCAACCCATACCTTACCAAACTAATCACACATGGAGATCAGATCACATGAAGAACACATCATGAAGGTAGATTGATTGTTAATATGTCTTATGCCGTGTGTGATAAACGATTAAAAGTATGATCTAGTGGAAGAAGAACTATAGTGGTGATGGTGTCTATGGAGATGGAAATGGCGGCGGCTGGGGTTGATGGAGATGGATGAGGATGACTCTGTTCTGGTTCTTCTCACGGATGTTCTGTTGACATTTCAGCCTCGACCTGTTTATAAAAGTTGTTCAGGTGGACGAGAGGCCTCGGTTTCCACGCCATACGACCGCTCATGTGAGCGGTCAAGGTTGCATGAAACGCTGTCTTTGGTGCTGTTTCTTCTGGTGCGCGTCCTCCTGATATCTTCTATCTCCTCCTTTACCCCTTTCCACGTTCTCACTTGATTTCGTCCATATTTAGCCCATTTCCTGTAGAAAACACAATAAAGAGAGGATTTGTGGAATCCTATGTATGCATTCATTAGTGCCAATATCAGAGTGAATATCTAGGTTTTAATGAAATATGTTGGTTTAAACAAAGGGTAGAGGAGTGTAAAAATATCACTCATCAGTCGACCCGATCCATGACCCTCTCGTTTCGCCCAACTCCGGTCTGTCGCCAGTTATCCATGGCGCGAGCGCCGCACCTCCTCCTCAACAATCACCGTTCCGCGCAGCCCCGACTGCATTGCGTATGTGCACCTCCGGCCGCCTTTTGCTGAGCTGCGGGATCACCATACGATCGCCGCCAGGACCAGCCTCTTGTGCAGCTCCAGGCCGCCGTGCCCTGCGCCTCCTCCCGCGTCCCCCACCTTGCCTATGCAGCACCATGGCCGCACGTCGCCAGCGCCATCTGCTGCAACCCCGCGGTCAACCGCATGGATGCCATGGGCAGCGGCCATGGAGGGCGCACCTCTAGCCGCTTGCTCGCCGCTCACCAACCAGTACCTCCGCCAATATCTCATCCATCTAGATCAGGGGCGCGACCTACAGCACCCGAGGTTGGCAACAGTTTGGCCAGGGGCATTATGGCCACATCCGCTGCCTTGGGCACGACCACCACTACTTGCCTTCCTCGGAGCAAATAATTATGAGCTCTCCCATACACGGCTGAAGTGCCTACAAGTGTGTGTGTGTGTGTGTGTGTGTGTGTGTGTGTGTGTGTGTGTGTGTGTGTCTGTGTGTGTGTGTGTTTTAACTTTTTCTCACTCTTTTGTGTTTGAACACGTGAATTTCTTTTGCTGGAGAGATTTAGTGAAAAGGAATTTTATTCTGAAACTACTCTTGAAGCTTACAATCTGAATAACACAGGGGGATTATTTTGCTCTATGTTGTGTTGCTGCTCCTGCCCAACAGGTGTTTATTTGTAAACTACTCTTGAAGCTTAAAAATAAACACCTGTTGGGCAGGAGCAGCAACACAACATAGAGCAAAATAATCCCCCTGTGTTATTCAAATTGTAAGCTTCAAGAGTAGTTTCAGAATAAAATTCCTTTTCACTAAATCTCTCCAGCAAAAGAAATTCATGTGTTCAAACACAAAAGAGTGAGAAAAAGTTAAAATACACACACACACACACACACACACACACACACACACACAAACAAACAAGTAGTGGTGTTTTTTGTCTGATTATAGTTTTTGATTGCTGAAGAGACAAAGCTCTAGCATTTGGTTCAAATCTGACAATTTTTTTGAAATAGGTCCCAAAAAACTTTCTAATCAGGTACTACTAGCATATTGTTCTGTTTTACTAGATGACGGTGCTCACAGATATTAGGCTATTATATTAGCCCTAGGATAGAGAATCTTCATGAAGCTCTTCTGATATTTCTGGACACGAATGGTGCTCCGAGACCCAAACCTGGTCAAACATGGCTCATGGCAACTGTGGTTTGCTCTGTAGCCAAGAACGGGAATGGGTCGCTAGGGACGTGCGAGGATTGAGTTCTAATTTGGAGGAAAGACACCCATGGTGCTGATGTTCCGAGGGCCGATATTCATCTCTAGAGGCAAATAATCTCACATTTCTAAGTAAACTATAATCCCATATTGATATGATTCTATAACAACGAACCACTACTGCAGGCGACTGCTAACGCGACACATGAATCAGAGACCCCTCGACCAAATTGTGTGCGATGCATGAATCGCAAATGGTATCGTAATAAAACCGTCACCAATAAGACGAACTGTGTGCAATGGTGGAGACATCAAGCATGATTCAGATTAGAGACGCGTGTGCGATACGTGACATATAGTTGATCCATATGAACTGTTTGCGATGATCCAGAACAACCGAAACGGGCAGCCAGTTCAAGGTGTGTGCGATACACGACATACAGTTCACTCGGATGAACTGTTTGCGATTAGCCAACACAACAGAAACGGTCAGACAGATCAAGGTGTGTGCGATAGACGTCATACAGTTCACTCGGATGAACTGTTTGCGATGAGCCAAAACAACAGAAACGGTTCAACTTAACAAGATGTGTGTGATACACGGCAAACAGGTCAGTAATCAAAAATGTGTGGAAAGACCGATAACAACACAGATGATTCCTGCTAATAAGCCATGTGTGTTGTGGGCAAACGCTTGCTGGTATACAATTGCCAGAGATTGGTGAAATCATCACCGACGGGTTCCCTAGTTTAGTCCGTCTGCGATGTAATTTGCTCTGTCTACAGAAGAACAACATATATAACCAAATTAAACATCCAATTACATAGGTGACTATGCAAAACATTCGCACACAACTCAATAAACAATTACATGCATTCTAAACTAGGAGAAATGATCATCTAATCATCTACTTCTTGTGACACTACCGCCACTGCTCTATGGCTCGATCCCTCGCCTGGGGCAGGACGAAGGCACTTCCTCATGTCAACAATCCGCCTGTACATCTCGTAGCTTGTGTACGCATCCTTGGCCGCGTACTTGACGTGTTCTTCATCCAGTCTTCGCACCCAGGCCTCGTGCCAGGCATCCTTGTTCTTGTTGCACTCCTCCTTCATGTCTCTATAGTAGGGGTCAATGATGGCCAAGGAGAGGTCAACCAGGGAGTCCTTCCCCTTCTTTCTGCCCCAGACGTTGTACTTGCCTTGGATGTCGACAAGCTTCTGGTAGGCCAAGCCTGTAGTCTCGAGCACCTTTAGATCGTTGAAGGTGTCCACCGTAGCGAACCTATAGTCGGGGCTGTTGATAAACCTGGCGAAAGGCTCGCAAGGCCTTGTGGCCAGGGAGTAGTGGTAAACGAGGACATGATGGCGCACGCACAACTAGGCGACGGCAACCTTCTGATCATACCCGGCACGACCCCCGGTGAACTCGAGGTCAAAGCCGACCACTTGGTACTTGTCCTCAGCAAGCAACTGCTCCATAGTGTGGATGGAGCTCTCCACCGAGACCGGCTCATTGGTGTACACCACCAAGAGGACCTTCCCCCTCACGTGGGTGTCCACTACGTGAGGCGTGGTGAACTGCCGCCCATCGTCGTCGTCAGCCGCTGGGAGCGCCATTGGAGCCGCTGGATATCCTCTCTGTATGTGTCGTCATGGGTGTGCTTATTGTGTCGTGGGGCGCGAGAGATGAAGTTAAATGGCCGCGGGAATAAATGAGGGCCAGGCGGCCGGGATTCTCGGCACGTCCGCTGGGCAGTTTTTGCCGCACGTAACTGCGTCGTGGCGCCGTGTCCGGCGCAACCGCATGCATATGGCACCCCGAACGTACGTGATCATGCGCCGGCCCGAAACGCTGGCAGCGCGCGCGGTGGGATGCGAGCAGAGCGCGCCGCAGTTACCTCAACCGCAAGCAACCACATGCATAGAGCAGTTGAACACGTAGGGAATGGCCGTCTACAAGCCGGCCGGCAGTTGCGAGCCGGCGGCGTGATGTGAAACTACGTCGCGTTCCACATCACACAATGGGTGAACAATCGTTCGCGACGCTACGTAGAGAGCGGCCGTGTGCTAGGTAATTAAATCGCAAATGTTTTTTTATTAACCATATGTGTACATGTCATTTCTTCCTCCTCTCGCATGTCTTGTCATCGCGCTGCCGCGGAAGGCTTCGAGCTCAAGCTTGAGCACCGCACAGGCGTTCTTTTGGCCAAACGTTAGGTCAAAATGGCGCCAATGAATCATCGATGAACCCGTTCCCGCGCAACCGTGCAGGTTCCCACGCAGAACCGTGCAAGCTTCCCGCCCGACTCGCCTAAATCCCCCAAAACCCCAGTGCTTACCGGCCTGCTATATAGTCGCACTACAAAAAAAACACTCATGTGATGATACGTCTTTCTCACAGTAGGTCACATTTTCTGTCATGCATATACATCCGTGACGATTTTATGACAGAATCAAGATAGTCATACATGTGTTGTCGTAGAAGTGTTCCATGACAATACTGAAATTATCATCACGGAAGTGTCCACTTCCATGACGATAAATGATGTGTCATGGAAGTGTTTCCATCAAGGGTGACCGACACGTGGCATCCACCGTAACAGGTCGCCGTTAAGCTATCAGGTGCGGGTTTGGATCCGATAACCCGTTATCAGCCAGGACCAATGGCGATTTTACACGTGTAAATTCTCATTCGCCAACGGAACCACGTGTCAGCTTGGCGTTGGGATAGATGACATCCATTCCATGGACGAGAGACACCTATGATATGTCGACACGTGGCACTGCTCAATAGTGGCCCATTCAGGTTAAACGGGCCGGCCTAGCCAAAGGCCCACAAGATTTTGTCAGATACTAGTGGACCGGCCCGTTAACAGCCTGCCATGTTTTGGGCCAAATTACGGCCCATATCAGATATGGCCCGTTAATAGTGTACTGTGTTTTGGGTCCATCTAAGGC
Source organism: Elymus sibiricus (assembly GCA_039707655.1). NCBI lineage: Eukaryota > Viridiplantae > Streptophyta > Magnoliopsida > Poales > Poaceae > Elymus > Elymus sibiricus. Next base: position 207,032,604 of record CM077668.1, read on the forward strand.
CCGGTTTGTATTACGACATGTTAAAGGCCCATTGAACAGTTTGACCCAGTTCGACCTGATGATAGTTTGGGCTTGTTAGCGGCCCTTCGCACAATTGGGTTTTTTTAGCCCGGTTTAACTTTTGGCCATTTAACGGCCCGTGCGGCATTTGGGCCCATTTCTGGTACAAGTGACTTTCGGCCTCTTAACGGCCCGTGCCGCATTTCGGCCCATTTCTGGTACAATTTACTTTTGGCCTCTGAACGGCCCGTGCAACATTTGGGCCCATTTCTGGTACAAGTGACTTTCGGCCTCTTAACGGCCCGTGGTCTTCATGGATAAATTTAAGCCCACTCTGATTATTGGCCTGTTAAGGGCCCGTGAAATAATTGGGCCTAATTATGGCCCGCTTTGCACCCGGCCTGCTTACAGCCCATCCTGTTATTAGGCCAACCACGGCCCGGGATAAATTTTGGCATGTGAATGGCCCATCATATAATTGGGCCAATCATGGGCCAAGGTATATTTAGGCCCGCTGTCGGCCCGTGAATTGTTCGGCACAATTTAGGCCCGATCTAATTGTTCGGCACAACTAAGGCACGCAGTTTACTCGGCCTGTAAAAGGCCCAAAACTACTTGGGCCCGGTTTACGTTCAGGCCTGCTAACGGCCCGAGATGATTATGGGCCCACGTTTCGACCCATATATAGAGTTGCGGGACGGACCGTTTGCGTAGTCTAATTTTTTTTTATATAGCACTGACAGACCAATAACGTTTTGGCCCATTGATCTCCATCGAAGCTTACGGCCTAGCAACGATAGCATGTACAGTAAATAAATTCTTCTAAAAAAATTAAATAAATTACAGCATAGTGACTAGTAATAAACCTAGACTATACAATAAAGAAATAACGGGATATTACATCGACTGGGCATCAAAGTTCGCCACCAGTGATAATAAAGCGCAACCAGACAGCGGATTACATACACTGGGCATCAAAGGTCGCCACCAGTGCAAATAAACGCGCCAACAAAATATACAAAACCAACAGCTCTTCAACAGAGTTAAGAAAGGTTAGGCCTGCATGGCAGCTGCAGCGCAAGCAGCTGAGCAAGCTGATGAGACTGTGCTTGTTTGACGCTTATATCCTCCAACTCTAGCTGCATAGCATCAATAGACATCCTGTACTTCTGGTTAATCTTCAATAGAGATTGGAGTTCCAGTATGAGTTGAGCTGAAGCATGTCTTTCTACTTCAATTTGAGACTGAAGAAGTCGAACAGATTCAGGCGGCGACTTCATCGAGCTCGTGTCACTGCTATTATCGAGTAACTTCGGAACTACATCAAGACATGACTTTGGGGTTGTATCGCTATCCCCAAGATGTGTTGCCTTCTTCCCTGCAATATATGTTAGAGGGACAAGCAATGGGTTCGTCTCACTATCATTGTGGCAATTCTTCCTGGCGTCAGTGATATCACCCTGAAAGAGAAACAAGCAGAGAGATAACAGGTTTTGCACGTATAAGCATCAGTGCTGTCAATTCATCCCATTTTTAGTGGCAAATAAAGAGACACGGTTTAAAATAGCATTAACATAATAAGACATGGCAGGAAATGGCATTGTGCAGGAGTGCCAGCTTAACCACACCACTAGATTACAGATCAAGAACACAAGCATACATGCAGTGCTAAAGAACATATAAGCATCAATGGTGAGTGTACTGTCAATTTATCACATTTCAGATTGGTAAATAAAGAGACAATTTAAATAACATAACATAATATGGCATTGTTCATAGTTAAGACATGGCAGGATATGACATTGTGCTGGAGTTGGTAGTTTCACCACACCACTGGATTACAGATCAAGAACACAAGCATACATGCAGTGCTAAAGAAGATCACTTGCTATGTTTAGTTTAATTTACATGGTATGAATAAGGAACTAGGTTGTGCAACTAAAAACTGAAATTGAGAAGGACAAACTTATGTTTATGAACTTCTTCGTAATAAACTTTAAACATGCAATTTGATGCAAACGACAAAAATAAACAGCAATAATAGAAATAGCTATCCAAATATACACAACAAAGTTTGAAGGCTCGAGAAGGACATACTTACATTAGTAGTGAAGATCGTCTCTATAAAGCCCTTTTCCATGTTGATTGGGGGGGGGCAATTCAAGAAGTTTACCAAAGAGTCTTCTTCATAAGCATTGCCTTTATTCTACATTTTGTTAAGAGTAAATATAGATGTGATAATATAGGAACAAATGGAGATTATTTAAGCTAAGATGCAGAGTGATGCTACATAATGAACTAGCTATAAATGTAAGTACAGCATACAGGCAAAAGGTACTGACAAGAGCAATGCAGAGCTAAACTTCTTCAGTAGCATTGGTTTTATTCAACATTTTAGTAAGAGTAAATATAGATCTGATGTATTAAAATCGAGGGCAAGGAAAATAAGCTGCAAAGTGATGGTACATGAACAACTAGCTGACAATATAAGTACAGTGATAAAGGATAACAGATACTTAGAAGAACAATGTACAGCTAAACTTCTTCACAAGCATTGGGTTTATTCTACATTAATGTAAGCATTAATATAGATCTGATAATTTGGAGCGAACGGTGGATAAGCAAGCTATCATGCACACTGATGTCACATAATCAACCAGGTATGAATGTAAGTACAGGGATACAGGAGAACAGGTACTAACAAGAGCAAAGCAGCGAGCAGCATAGTTGCGATATCCTAGGTTTTGTGGCGCTGATTCTATCGCCAATATAAGTGGCGTGCTATCTGATTTCTCCAGTACCACAACCTTTTTCAAGGACTTTGCTTTTACTCCTTCAGGTTCTGCAGTCACCCTCTTCCTTTTGGATGTCTGACACACAAGAACAACATTTGAATGGAAAAACATGGTATGATGACAAATGGAATAGGTATTGATAATGGATGGGCATGGCATCTTCACATATATGATGAGTAAACTAAGCAGATGGCGGTGCAATGAAGTAGAAGAAATGCAAGACACCTTATGCAAGATACGTGCAAGCAATAAAACCTTGCCAAATTAGAACCCAGACACCATGTTGGCTGAACAGGATAGGCCATCTTCCTTTGACTCCTTGAGCTCAGAATAGTCATTAGGATCATATTCTGAACACGAATCTGTAGGTGGGGAGCGTGTGGGTTTCATTGCATCCAGAATGGAACTCAATCCCTTGATGCCAAGTTTGTTAGCCATTGCACTGTTCCGCAATATTCTTCTGATGTGCGCATTCTCATATTCATTGTGATTATGTTCACTATCTGAGAAGCATAAAACATAAATAGTAGTGAGATTATCTGTGTAATGCAGAGGATCTACTAATATAATAGGGGATCCCTGTAAACCCTTGTGTGCTATCACTGGATTCTGATGAGAGAGCCCATGTGATCTGTAATTTGGTGCGTACATTAATATAATCTGGCACAACTACAAAAAAATCGGCCCCCTATTGGGAGCTCCAGAGTTAAGGATAGTTGGAAGATGATAGGTTTCAAAATATACAGTATAGAAAGTTTATTGCCAAACCATGATAACGAGAGCACACAGAGAAATAGTATTCCCTCATGTCTCTATATGTGGCGCACATGCATTTCAAAACTCACGTACTAACATTAGCTGACCAATTAAATGTAAGCTTTGGAAATATGAGTGGTATGTAGTTTAGCTTGAAGGATGGAGTGCTTCTAGTACGACACAAAGGCACTAGGCAGATCGTAGTGTAGATAAAAGGGGGACACCATAAGCATCATAAATAAATCGGGAAAGTGGAACTGGCTGGAAAACATGCGGTTATATTGCCGCTACTAATCGAAACCCTACCGATCACCTACAGGCCAGCTCTATTCACTTGAAGGCGCACTACAGTTACTATCAGTCTATTCTCTCAAAGGCCACACGGCTCCCAGCATTTCCTCGATATTATGGCAGACCAACTCGAAGTGCTGAAAGCATCTAGCAGAAGCGGCCCAATAGACCTGTCGACTGCAGATGTCACTGATCCCCTTCCCGACTAGGAACATACTGTACTTATTAAAGAAGAACAGAAGAGGAACATGTTAAAGAATAGAAGAGGAAGCATATTATGGAGATTCCGCTTCTTTCTATACAATGGTGGTTGCCCACCCATGATGAATCAGAGCGCCCAAAGAAATGCTATTCCCTGGTGTCTCTCTACATGTGGCCACATGCATTTGGAAACTCAAGTGGGAGCATTAGCTGACCAATGAAATGTGTGTCTGTTAACTAATATCAGTATCATATCACATTCTTATTTGAACAACTAAGCTTTGGAATTATGATTGCTGTGTTGTTTAGCTTCAAGGGTGGACTGCTGCTAGTACAACACAAAGCACCTACGCAGATCATAGTGTACATATAATGGGAAAACCCTAAGCATCATGAGTAAAATTAGGAAAGTGGAACTTGCTGGAAAATATGGGCTAGTATTCCCGGTAAGGCTAGAAAGGCTTTGGATACCAGTTCTCTTCAACTGAAGGCGCAGTACTGTTACTATCAATCTAACTCTCAAAGGCAACATAGCTCCCAGCATTTCCTGGATATTATGGCAGACCAACACAAAGAGTTGAAAGCATCCATCACAAGCGACCGAATAGACCTGTATACTGCAAATGTCCGTGCTCCTCTTCACTACGAGGAACATACTATACTACTATACTTATTAAAGAAGAACAGAAGAGGAACATGTTAAAGAAGAGCAAGCAGATTTTGGATAATAAAATGTTCGTTGCCCACCCATGATGAACCAGAGCGCATAAAGAATGCAACTCCATGCTGTCTCTCTATATATGGTGCACGTGTTTATCGAACAAAGGAAGGAACATTAGCTGACCAATTAAATGGTCTCTGTTTTAGTAATATCAACATCATATCAGATTCATATTTGAACAACTAAGTTTGGAATTATGAGTGGCATGTTGTTTAGCTTGATGGGTCGAGGAGTAGTGCTAGCATGTCACGAAGCACCTAGGATGATGGTACTGAATATAAAGGGAATGGCTATATGCAAGTCACCTGACTTTCATCGTTTGGGTCAGTCGACCATTTCAGGCGGTTGGATGAAGATCCTACATCTCCTAACCCTTCTTCTTCCTCACCTCTTCTTCTTCCCCAACAGACCACCGCACGGGCCACCGCCCGAACCACCGGCCCCGCCCCCCATGGCCAGCAGCGCTCCCGCGACCGGCTCGCTAGCCCGCTCTCCCCTGAACTGCCCCCACCACCGCGCCCACCCAAAACCCAAAGATAGATAATGGGGTAGCCCCCCGGCGAGCCCCTTCCTTATCCTTCCTTCCATACGGCAAACTCCGGAGAACTCTCAAAAATCGACTGACCCCAATTTGAAATTTAGTTGACTGTCATTTAGCTAATGTGGAATATAAAAGGGGAAAACCATAAGCATTGCGAGTATAGTGTTGAGCGCGCCATGGCGGATCTGAAGGTGCAAACCGTACAAAGGCTACTTCACAACCAATGTTTCCTTTCAACTAACAAGTAAGATTCTAAGAGATGGACAAGAAATCACAGTAAAGCAGTGGCGATCTATTTTCTTTCTGAGATAAATAACTTGAGCAGATACGAAAGAGTACCGCCTCTGGTGCGGCGCCGTGTAAGCATCTGCTGAGACATTGAGGGTGCTGCGGTAGCGATGGCTGTCGGCGGCATGGAAGCAGATCTGGTAGGGCAGACGGTGGCGGAGGGGGATATGTCCCGGCGCGGTGGATGAGACGGTCGTAGGAGCGGCCCCGGCAAGGTGGACGACGGCGCGGATGAAGCGAGAGGACGCGATGCAAGGATCCTGGTCCGGAGCCGTGGATGAGAGACGTCGATCTCTTGTAATGGACGACAGCGTCGGGGTATCAGCTCCGGCATGGTGGAGGAGGACGGCGGTGGATGGGGTGGTGGACGGAGGAGGCTGGGGTGGAGAGGGTGTTTTGGCGCCCACAGAGTACGAATGGGGAAATGGAGGGAGAGAGGTAGGGGGGAACCGTGTCTCTGGGACACGCTTGTCTCAAATGCGGGGAAAGTTACAAACTTATCCCCCGTTTAAAATTTCAGACATCAGAGCAATATTGGTCGGTTGGGGATAGGACGGTAATCTCGCATACCCCGAATATTTGCCGAGAGCGATTTCAGCCGAGGAGAGTTTGTTTTGGCGCCCACTGTTGGCGCCCACCATGTATGAATCGGGGTGAGAGGCGATTTCGGCCGTGGAGAGACTGTGTTTTGGCGCCCACCGTGTACGAATCGAGGTGAGAGGCAGTTATGTCACGTTTGACTAAAATTACAAAGCTACCCCTATCGAGGCCTATAGAAATCGAGCCGATAGGCTTTGCGTGTCGGGGATAGGGGGTAATGGAAAATTTCCATCTCCCAAAATTTCTTTTCGGGCGGTTACGGCCGAGGAGGGACTAGGTGTTTTGCCGCTTCATTCAAATTTTAGGAGAAAGTAAGTTTCACGTTTAAAGTGCCAACTAAATTCGAATCCATTTTGTATTCTTTTTTTCGGGCAGGATCCAAGATATTTTATACTGCATCGCACACGATTCTTGCTAATGAACTGTTTGTGGTGTACTTGATTTTTTTTCATTTTGATTTGAAAGACAAAATGGGGTTACGGTAGGAAAGGTCGGTGTTTGAATTGCTAGAACATTTATCTGCAGTGAACATGCAACTATAGGAGTGTCGTGCTAAAATTTGGAATTATTCCAGGTTCGTTTGGTCTTTTTTATACATTAATTGAGTTTTCTATGCATTTAATGTGCATAATTCAAATTTGAACTACAGGCACATGCTCCAGTGGACCAATATGGGTTGAAAAATGGTATATGTGTCCTTAGGTGAATGTTTAGGTCCCATACAAGAAATGGGAGTGAATTTCAAACATCTGGGCCTCGTGGCTCGGCCGAAACATTGAGAAAATTGGCTTTTAAATACATGTAAATCCAAAAATTGCCTAAACATCACGGAACTTGGCATGGTGTCTTGAGATTGCACCAACAGGCTGTGGTAAAAAAATTGTTCGATTTGGGACAAGTTTTGGTATAAGCTTCTTAGAAATCGGAGCTTCTCTCAAGAAGGCTCATGGTTTCGATAGGGAACGTGTCACCTTTGTGGGCGAAACGACATACGCTACCTCTTCCTGCCTTGATTTTTTTACATAGGCAACATAGACCAATAGGAGTGTCGTGCTAAAATTTGGAATTATACCGGGTTCGTTTGGCCTTTTTAATACATTAATTGAGTTTCTAGGCATTGAATGTGCATAATACAAATTTGAACTACATGCATATGCTCCAGTGCACCAAAATGGGTTGAAAAATCGTATATGTGTCCTTGGGTGAATGTTTAGGTCCCATACAAGAAATGGGAATGAATTTCAAACATCTGGGCATCGGGGCTCGGCCGAAAACATTGAGAAACTTGGTTTTTAAATTCCTGTAAATCCAAAAATTGCCTAAAAATCACGGAACTTGGCATGGTGTCTTGACATGGCACCAACATGCTGTGGTCAAAATTTTGTTTGATTTGGAACAAGTTTTGGTATAAGCTTCTCACAAACCGGAGCTTCTCTCAAGAAGGCTCATGGTTCCGATAGGGAATGTGTCACCTTTGTGGTTTTTGGTGGGGGGAGGGGGCGGGGACCTAGATAGTTCCGCGGTTGCCGAAAATTTACGAACGGTGCAGCGAAAAACTGGCGCGCAAGTGTGGTTGACGCGCGGCGGTGGACTGTAGCTGACGAACCTTCTGGCGTAAGCCATACATGAGGGAGCCCCAAAATATTTTATACTGCATCGCACATGATTCTTGCTAACAAACTGTTTGTGGTGTACTTGATTTTTTCATTTTGATTTGAAAGACAAAATGGGGTTACGGCAGGAAAGATCCCTGTTTGAATTGCTAGAACATTTATCTGCAGTGAACATGCAACTACAGGAGTGTCGTGCTAAAATTTGGAATTATTCCGGGTTCGTTTGGCATTTTTATACATTAATTGAGTTTTCTAGGCATTTAATGTGCATAATTCAAATTTGAACTACAGGCACATGCTCCAGTGCACCAAAATGGGTTGAAAAATCATATGTGTCCTTGGGTGAATGTTTAGGTCCCATACAAGAAATGGGAGTGAATTTCAAACATCTGGGCGTCGTGGCTAGGCCGAAAACATTGCGAATCTTGGTTTTTAAATTCCTCTAAATCCAAAAATTGCCTAAAAATCACGGAACTTGGCATGGTTTCTTGACATGGCACCAACATGCTATGGTAAAAATTTTGTTCGATTTGGGACAAGTTTTGGTATAAGCTTCTAACAAACTGGAGCTTCTCTCAAGAAGGCTTATGGTTCCGATAGGGGATGTGTCACCTTTGTGGGTGAAACAACATACGCTGCCTCTTCCTGCCTTGATTTTTTTACAAAGGAAACAAAGACCAATAGGAGTGTCGTGCTAAAATTTGGAATTATTCCGGGTTCGTTTGCCTTTTTTATACATTAATTGAGTTTCTAGACATTTAATGTGCATAATTCAAATTTGAACTACATGCACATGCTCTAGTGCACCAAAATGGGTTGAAAAATCGTATATGTGTCCTTGGGTGAATGTTTAGGTCCCATACAAGAAATGGGAATGAATTTCAAACATCTGGGCGTCGTGGCTCGGCCGAAAACATTGAGAAACTTGGTTTTTAAATTCCTGTAAATCCAAAAATTGCCTAAAAATCATGGAACTTGGCATGGTGTCTTGACATGGCACCAACAGGCCATGGTAAATTTTTTGTTCGATTTGGGACAAGTTTTGGTATAAGTTTCTTACAAACCGGAGCTTCTTTCAAGAAGGCTCATGGTTCCGATAGGGGATGTGTCACCTTTGTGGGTGAAACGACATACGCTGCCTCTTCCTGCCTTGATTTTTTTTACAGAGGCAACAAAGACTAATAGGAGTGTCGTGCTAAAATTTGGAATTATTCCAGGTTTGTTTGGCCTTTTTTATACATTTATTGAGTTTCCTTGGCATTTAATGTGCATAATTCAAATTTGAACTACATGCACATGCTCCGGTGCACCAAAATGGGTTGAAAAATCGTATATGTGTCCTTGGGTGAATGTTTAGGTCCCATACAAGAAATCGGAATGAATTTCAAACATCTAGGCGTCGTGGCTCGGCCGAAAACATTGACAAACTTGGTTTTTAAATTCCTATAAATCCAAAAGTTGCCTGAAAATCAAGAAACTTGTCATGTTGCCTTGACATGGCACCAACATGCTGTGGTAAAATTTTGGTCCAATTTTTTGAAGGTGCATAGATTAACAACCAACAAAGTCATTTTGGAACAAAGAGCTGCCACGTTACAATCGGAAACACAAGTGTTATTCAAACCATGGGCGTTGTACTAACCATTTACGTGCCGCCACGCGTCCCCATTTTTATTGGCTAGGAGGCGCCGTGCGGGGTGAGTAGACGGGAGGCGTGGAGCAGACCGCTGCGCAGGCTCACCGGGAGGCGAGCCCTTTGACCTCCATCCGCCGGCCACCTCGCTCCCAACTTCTCCATTAATGGCACCCGAGCCCCTGTTTTAATGGTGTGGCTAGGCCTCAGTCGATTGAGATTTAAGAGAGAGAAAAGAAAATCTGAAAAGTAAATTTTGAACGGATCTTGATGTAAGATCTCATTGACATAGCATCGACTGAGACTTAGCAAGACTGATATATATGATGACCATGGCAATGGATAATAATAATTGTCTTACATATTCAGGAAGATAATTAAAGATGCCACATGCGGCAACGCCCGAAAGACACAAGGGCAAGAGAAGGAAGACGTAGACAACGATATGGGTTGCTGCTCTCTACTTCACCCCGATCTACTCCACCGTCTTCATCATTTCGTCCACCTTGATCTCTTTCACATCCTCAATACGTCGCTTGTGAGCATCCATGGATTCCTCCATGAGCCTTTCACGCGCGATGCGGAGCTTAGCATTCTCGTCCATAAGTTTCCTGACCATGACGACCGTCTTCTTCAACAAGGCAGTTGTCTCCTCGTGCTGCTTCGCCCTGCCGGCGATCTTCGCCCTTAGCAGGTCGCGCTTGGTGCGGAGCCTCACCTTGTCACCCCTTAGTCCCCGGATGACGCCGATTGCTTTATCCAACGTGGCATAGCTCTCCTCCGGCAGCTTCGTCCAGCGGGAGATGTCATCCATCAGCTTATTGAGCATAGCGCGCATGTGCCTGTGAGAGCCCTCGAGTGCCCGCGATAGATCCATCCAGGGCGCCGCGATGCGGCAGGACCTCTCTACTGCTTTCGCGGCGCGGCAGGACATCTGTGCCGCTTCCACGGCGTGGCCGGACCACTCTGCTGCTTCGGCGGCGTGGCGGGACCTCTGTGTTGCTTTGGCGGCGCGGCGGGACCTCTCGGCTGCTATCGTGGTGAGGCGGGACATCTCTGCTGCTTCGCTCGCCGCTCCGTGGTCATTTCTCAACCAAGAACTCCTCCCATGGGCCATGGTAGACGCAAGGAAGGACGAAGACTTGTTTGTTTGTTGATGAGGAATTGAGGAGGAATGTGCAGTCATTTTTGAGGAGGTAGTATTTATAACCTAGTAATAAGCTGCTAAGTGGGTAAACATTTAGGTTTTGATCGGTGTGAACAGGTTTGCAATTACATATAGCATGGTAATTTGGAATGTGACGGTAAACAAGCTCAAAATTATTTGACGGTTCCGGTTTCGAAGTGCGGCACGATTCCCGGATGGTGTAATTAACGTGGGAAAGTGTTCTCGGATGTGTACGTGGCGTGTGCACCGCAATCGGCGATGTCAGCACACGACTTGTTCCATCAACCGTGTGCGCTTGTTATTACCACCGCACACAATTCTTTTAATTATAATGTGTGCCCGTATATCGCAGACTCCTTGATCTGGCTGACCGTTTTTGTTGTTTGGGCTCATCGAAAACAGTTCATCCGAGTGAACTATTTGCTGTCTTTCGCACACACCTTGATCTGGCTGACCATTTCTGTTTTACTAGATCATCGCAAACAGTTCATCCGAGTGAATTGTATGCCGTCTATCGCACACACCTTGGTCTAGCTGACCGTCTCTGTTGTTCTGGCTCATCGCAAACGGTTCATATGGATCAACTGTATGCCACGATTTGCACACGCAAATCTTTTCTGAATCGTGCTTGATGGACCCGCCATCGCACACAGTTCGTTTTATTGGTGACAGTTTTAGTACGACACCGTTTGCGATTAATGCATAGCACACGGTTTGGTCAAGGGGTCTCTAATGCATGTGTTGCGTTAGGACCATCCTGCAGTAGTGACAAACTCAATCTCCCGGGGTCTCAATCCTCTCCACTATTCCCGTGTATGCCACTCACACACACCCTCTCTCCCTAGGGATATATGGCGCTCCCTTTGTCTCTCTAGCTATGACCCTCCCTCTAAAATTTCTTTCCCTCTCACAAACACAAACCCCGTCTCTCGGGGTCTCATTTCTCTCTAATATTCGCTTGTATGTCGCTCACATGCACCCTCTTTCTCTCTCTCTCTCACACACACACAGAACTCACCCTTCCGATCCACTCGAATATTATCTCACACACACACACTAGCCGGTCTCCCTCTAGATAGCGATCTCCCTCTCTATCTCTCTCTTTCTCCATCAACCTTCTTTCTCGGAGGCACTCTCGCTTCCTACATGCACACTATATCTCTTTCTCTCTACATGCATCTATAGGTCGATCTCTTTTGCACACACATTGTGTCTCGCTCTCTCTGCTGGCCATATATGCATACTCCAACTCATGTCACTCTCTCTTAAAGACAAAAACACACGCTCCATCACCGAGCCTACTTCCCTCCACATCTCACATGCATGTGTCGATCTCTTTTGCACACACATTGTGTCTCGCTCTCTCTGTTGGCCATATATGCATACTCCACCTCACGTCACTATCTCTTAAAGACAAGAACACCCGCTCCATCATCAAGCCTTCTTCCCTCCACATCTCACATGCATGCACATTGTGATATCGATCCATGCATCTCTCCCATCCTTGATCTTATGACTTATGTCTCCTCTCTTTACCTCGATCATGCGCGCGCACACACACCCACCCTCTATCCACGTATATTTGTATACCTCTCGCACATGCATGTTCTAGGTCTCATCTCTCTCCATACGTAGTTAATTACCCCCACCCCCAGCCCTACCCCGCCTCGAATCTCTCTCTTCTTTCGTGCACATATGACTTTTGTCTGGATGGGTCTCTTCTCTAAAACACACACTCACACTTATCTATCTCCCTCTAGCCATCTCTCTCTATCTCTCTCTCACTCCCTCCCTCTACATCCCTGAAACCAATAAGACCATGCATCCATTCGTTTAATTCCCACACCGACATGCACCATTGATAGTACTCTTTCTCGGTGTCTGTCGAACGAACGCGTTATCTCGATGTCCATCCCTCTCACGCGCACACACCTTCTCTTCCCTCACCCCGGTCCTCTTATCTCTCGCACCCCCCCCCCCTAGTTGGAGGCCTCTGCCATACACATCACCTCTCTATGATGAAGCCGCACACACTTAATTACTTTCCCTACCGAAGACTCCATTTCACACACACACACACAATCTTTCTTTCTCTCTCTCTCTCTCTTCTCTCTTTCACACAGTCTCTATACGACCAGACACGCACGCATGCTCTAGGTGGAGTACTTGTTCGTACCACACCTTTCGTCCAACCTTTCCCGTATGATTATCCATCACCTTAGTTTACTTATAACATGGACAAATTCGACTGCAATTTAGTTAGCAAACTTCTCATTAAAATATGACGCAAATCACGAGCAGGAATTGAGAAATTTTTATTGACACAATCACATTAATATGGTCAGGTAAATCACAAGTTAACGTACCATTATACTAATATTTATATCCCATTGCAAAAGGTGGAGTACATATCCGAAGAGTAGAGGCGCACAAACACACTCCGTCAAATCAATATCATTGGATTCATCATTGCATATATTTTCACATCATATAAATTTGTCACTGTAAATGTGCATATTGTTTTCTACAAACTTGGTCAAACTTTACAAAGTTTAACTTCAGTCAAAGCTAATATGCGGAGTAAATAAAAACGGAGGGAGTACTATCTTAGGGTTGACCGGTCACTGCCCGCGGACATGCCCGGGCGGTGGAAGAGGAAGGAGGAGAAGCGGGCTATGGAGTACACTAGCTGCAGCATGAGCTCCAAGGAACTTTCATGCCACACAATGCATATTTAACTACTAGTACTACGTACACCCAGGCCTTTAGGTTGCGTGTAGATGACATGGCTACAACAACAGCCTACCGCTTCGCCTCGCACATTTTTTTTGCCATGCAAGATTTGCATGCAGGCATGTCACACACGAGAGAGTATCTGCTGCTACCGAGGCTTAGGTGGTACCGTGATACGGGCTCCTGGGCAATTTTTCAAATGTTGCATAGTTACCGGGAGCCGTTCGATTTTAGAATCTGACGGCCCAGAAGCCCGTATCACAGTAGCACCTAAGCCTTGGTAGCACTAGATATTTTCCGTGTCACACACGTAGTTGTCGAAGTCATGCTCGAAAAAGGGCGACGAGGTCCGCTAGTCCGTGTTGGTCGGTGCGCCCGGAAAACAAACCAATCCCAGTCACCGTAAATGTTGTGCGTGCTTTCATTACGGGAAGGTGGATGGACGCGAACGTGCCGGATAACGAACCACCCGTCGGCTCCTTGATCTCAAATATAAACTGCACTAGTGCACTACTGCTAATGCGCACCCGCAGAACATCCTTTCCGAAGGGATGAAGCCCTGCGATTACCATCTCCTCTCGTCTAAACCAGTTCCCAAAGGGAGAAGGCAGTTCATCGCCATTGCTATGGATTCCCAAGGCGGTGGTGTTTCTCGTCCTCGTCGAGGTTGGGAGACCTTGGACGACGATGCTTTGGGGGAAATCGTAAGTTGCTCTGACTTCCTTACATCCGCAAGACTCAGCGGTGCTTGCACCAAATATTTTAAGACGGTGCGTAAATATGCATGGGAGAAGGCCATGCTAGTTGGTCTGCCATGCGTCCTTGAGGACGACGATGTTTCCTGGGGGGTCTCTCCAGTGCGGCGTGCCGTAGTTGCAAGTTGACGCCCCTTGAGATGCCGACGTCGAGGGGCACCCGGATTTTGTCCGATGAGCGGGTCAATGATGAGTTTTATCACGTAAATGTATTCTAAAGACTACTTCCATGTTCCATTTCATAATTACCCCGCTGCCCACTGTTGCACAGGTTAGGCTTGGTGCTAATGGAGATTGGCTTGCATACGTACGGGAGGGTACCAACATCAATTTGCACAACATTCCCACCGGTGAGACCGTTCCCGTTGAACCTTTGTCTAGCATTGGGATTGGCCATCCAATGGGGCATGTCCTGAATTGGTACAATGGAACCACGGTGAGTTTGAAGAAGATAGCAATCCCGGAAGCCCCGACAAGGTCGTGCAGCAACAAAGATTACTCTCTCATCGCAGAGTTTGACATCGCGATTGCTTTCACGAAACATCCTGCACGTGGCGGTCAAAGCTGGACCATGCTGTCTACGGCCGATTTGTTGCCGTACGAGTATGAAGATGTCGTGCTCCTTTTAAACCGCATCTTCGCGAAGACAAACCAGGGGACTTGTTTCGTATGGGACACATCCTACGGTATACTCCCTCTCTTCCGGTTTAATATGTTTAGTTTTTTCATTTTATAAGTTTCAAATTTATTGCTCCACATCACATGTTCAGATTTCAAGGTGCATTAAATCGTTGCATGCAAGTATTAAGAGAAAACTCACCAATGCATGTTCTAGTTTTTGTGGTCATTTATTGGTCACGCATGCATACATTGCAATTAATGTTTTTATCCACAATTGTTTAGAAAATTGAGTGTGTTAACTGAGTACTTTTGCAAACTACAAAATCAATACCACCACCTCGCGTCTGACCGCCCTGGCCCACCCAAACCCCCTCCCATGCCCACGCATGCTTCCCACCTAAAACGGTCAGCGCCGCTCCAGACCAGAGCGTCAGTGCCGCATTCATGCCCGGGCAGAGCGGACGCGACCTCTCACTGGTGCCGGCTTTGAAGCAACGCGACGGCCGAGAGTGCGCTGCTCCTTGTAGACTGCGTTGGTATTTCCCCAAAGAGGAGAGGATGATGCAGTATAGTAGAGACAAGTATTTCCCTCAGTTAAGAACCAAGGTTATCAATCTAGTAGGAGAACCACACAAAATCCCTTTAGCAGCACCTACACACACAAAAGCAAACACTTGCACCCAACGCAAATAAGAGGGTTGTCAATCCTCTTAGCGGTTATTTGCAAGGATTAACTCTGATAGTGATAGATAGATAAAGTAAAATACTAAATAAAATAAAAGTAAATAAATTGCAGCAAGGTATTTTTGGATTTTAATATATGATAAAGATAGACCCGGGGGCTAGAGTTTTCACTAGAGGCTTCTCTCTCGAGCACAAAACATACGGTGGGTGAAGAAATTACTGTTGGGCAATTGATAGAAAAGCAAATAATTATGACAGATTCATGGCAATGATCATCTATATAGGCATCACGTCCAAGACAAGTAGACCGACTCCTGCCTGCATCTACTACTATTACTCCACCCATCGACCGCTATCCAGCATGAATCTAGGGTATTAAGTATAAAATAGAGTAACGCCTTAAGCAAGATGACATGATGTAGACAAAGTAAACTCAAGAAATATGATTAAACCCCATCTTTTTATCCTTAATGGCAACAATACAAATACGTGTCATGTCCCTTTCTGTCACTGGGATTGAGCACCGCAAGATTGAACCCATCACAAAGCACCTCTCCCATTGCAAGATAAACCAATCTAGTTGGCCAAACCAAATCGATAGATCAGAGAGAAATACAAAGCTATAACAATCATGCATAAAAGAGTTCAGAGAAGACTCAAATATTTCTCATGAATAATCTGATCATAAACTCACAATTCATCGGATCCTAACAAACACACCGCAAAAGAAGATTACATCGGATAGAACTTCAAGAACATCGAGGAGAACATGGTATTGAAGATCAAAGAGAGAGAAGATGCCATCTAGCTACTAGCTATGGACCAATAGGTCTGTGGTAAACTACTCACACATCATCGGAAGGGCGGAAAGGTTGATGTAGAAGCCATCCGTGATCGATTTCCCCTCCGGCAGAGTACCGGAAAAGGCCTCCAGATGGGATAGTGGAAGAACAGAGCCTTGCGGCGGTGGTAGGGTTTTCTCGTCTGGCTCTCTGATGGTTTCCGAATATTTGAGAATTTATAGAAGTGGAATTAGGTCATGCACAACCCCGTTTTTAGCCAAACAATTGGTTCATACTTTTTAACGCGCTTCAGCTTTTTCAACCCCCACACAATACATGAGCGCAAGCCATGGATATAGCACTATGGGTGGAATAGAATGTGGTGGCAGAGGTTAACAAGGGAAAGTAAAAAGAAGAAGATAGTCTCACATCGACGCAGCTAATCAATGGGCTATGGAGATGCCCATCAATTGATGTCAATGCGAGGAGTAGGGATTGCCATGCAACGGATGCACTAAGAGCTATAAGTGTATGAAAGCTCAACATGAAAACAAAGTGGGTGTGCATCCAACTTGCTTGCTCATGAAGACCTCGGGCATTTGAGGAAGCCCATCATCGGAATATACAAGCCAAGTTCTATAATGAAAAATTCCCACTAGTATATGAAAGTGAAAAAATAGGAGACTCTCTATATGAAAAACATGGTGCTACTTTGAAGCACAAGTATGGAAAAGGATAGTAACATTGCCCCTTCTCTCTTTTTCTCTCATTTCATTTTTCTTTCCCCTTTTATTCTCTTCTTTTTTTTCTTTTTTTTCTTTTTTTTCGTGGGCTCTTTTTGGCATCTTTTTTTCTCCTTTTTTTATTTCCTCACTGGGACAATGCTCTAATAATGATGATCATCATACTTCGATTTACTTACAACTCAAAAGAAAATTACAACTCGAAACTAGAACAAAAATATGACTCTATATGAATGCCTCTGGCGGTGTACCAGAATGTGCAATGATACTAGCGTGACATGTATAAAAATGATGAATGGTGGCCGAGCCACAAATACTATGTCAGTTATATGATCATGCAAAGCAATATGACAATGAGGATGTGTGTCATAAAAATGGAACGGTGGAAGTTGCATGGCAATATATCTCGGAATGGCTATGGAAATGCCATGATAGCTAGGTATGGTGCTTGTTTTGAGGAAGATATAAGGAGGCTTATGTGTGATAGAGCGTATCATATCACGGGGTTTGGATGCACCGGCGAAGTTTGCACTGACTCTCGATGTGAGAAAGGGCAATGCACGGTACCGAAGAGGCTAGCAAATTGCGGAAAGGTGAGAGTGCGTATAATCCATGGACTCACATTAGTCATAAAGAACTCACATACTTATTGCGAAAGTTTATTAGCCCTCGAAGCAAAGTACTACTACGCATGCCCCTAGGGGGGAGGTTGGTAGGAGTTAACCATCGCGCGCCCCCGATCGCCACACAAAGGAAGACAATCAATAAAAAATCATGCTCCAACTTCTTAGCATAACGACAGACCATACATGCATGCTTCGGGAATCACAAACCTTAACACCAATATTCTTACTAAATCACAATTATCTACTAGCACCTCCCACATATTACCATCTTAATATCGCAAAACTATTGAAAGGAATCAAACTTATCATATTCAATGATCTACATGAAAGTTTTTATTATATCCCTCTTGAATACCTATCATATTAGGACCAAATTCATAACTTGTGCATATTACCATTCCTATTCATTAGACTCTCAAAATGATATAAGTGAAGCATGAGAGTGAAACTATTTCTTTAAAATATAACCACCACCGTGCTCTAAAAGATATAAGTGAAGCACTAGAGCAACTGCCTAGCTCAAAAGATATAAGTGAAGCACATAGAGTATTCTAACAAATCATGAATAATGTGTGTCCCTCTCAAAAAGGTGTGTTCAGCAAAGATGATTGTGACAAACTAAAAATCAAACAAAAACAAACAAACTATAGCACAAGATGCTCCAAGTAAAACACATATCATGTGATGAATAAAAATATAGCTCCAAGTGAGTTACCGATAGATTGTAGACGAAAGAGGGGATGCCATTCGGGGCATCCCCAAGCTTAGAAGCTTGATTCTTCCTTGAATATTACCTTGGGGTGCCTTGGACATCCCCAAGCTTAGGCTTTTTCCACTCCTTATTCCTTTATCCATCGTAGTCTCACCCAAAACTTGAAAACTTCAGCACACAAAACTCAACAGAAACCTCGTGAGATCCATTAGTATAACAAATAAATCTTAAACTTTAGGTGCTGTTGTAAATTGATTCATATTTAATATTAGCATAATTCTACTGTACTCCAACTTCTCCATGACTCATACCCCCCGATACGAACCATAGATTCATCAAAATAAGAAAACTATTCAACAAAAACAAAATCTGTCTAAAACAGAATAGTCTGTAAAGATCTGAATTAACGTCATACTTCTGTAACTCCAAAAATTCTGAAAAATTAGGACAACGTGGGAAATTCATACATAAATACTGTGTAAAACATTCAGAAGGTTATGATGGTCCAGAAAAAAATGTAAATTCCAGCACTGGACGCAAAAGTTTCTGTTTTCCAACAGCATCAATCATACTATCTTCCAAATCATCCCAAAGGCATTACTTGGCACAAACACTAATTAAAAGATAAAAACACAATCATAACAGAGGCTATAATTGTGTAAACACTCAAAAACACAAGGCTACTATCGATGGTTTATTGAAGGCTTCCCCACCATAGCCAAACCCATGACTCAGTTACTCAAGAAGGATAAAAAGTTTGAATGGACTCAAGCATGTGAGAAAAGTTTCCAAGAATTAAAAAAGAGGTCAACAACGGCACCTGTTCTGACCGTGCCAGATGTGCACAAGAATTTTGAAATATACTATGACACTTCCAGAAAAGGCCTTGGATGTGTATTAATGCAAGAAGGAAAGGTCGTAGCATATGCTTCGAGACAACTATGACGACACGAAGAAAATTATCCTACTCATGACTTGGAACTAGCAGTTGTTGTACATGCACTCAAGGAATGGCGACATTACCTTCTTGGTAATCGGTGTGAGATATACACGGATCATAAAAGTCTTAAGTACATCTTCACCCAGCCAAAACTAAACCTACGACAACATCACTAGCTTGAGCTAATTAAGGATTATAATGTGGGAATTCATTACCATCCTGGTAAAGCACATGTTGTGGCAGACGCCCGTAGCCAAAATCCATGCACCGACAATGATAGTGTGCAATTCTCACAGCATGAGTTCAACCGAGAATTCGCCAAACTTAACATGGTTCTAGTCACGGAAGGAACTATTGCTCGCCTAGAAATAAAACCAACATTGGAAGATCAGATCAAAGAAACCCAGAAAGGACACCCCAGTATCGAGGGAATTAAAAGGAAAGTAAATTCAGGCAAGGCATCCGAATTTACCATTGACACCCAAGGAATCCTATGGTACAGGAAAAGATTATGCGTACCCAATAAGGAAGAGCTAAAGCAACAAATTTTGGCAGAAGCCCATACCACCCCATACTCCATTCACCCAGGGGGAACCAAGATGTACAAAGATCTTCAGGACAAATTTTGGTGGCACGGGATGAAAAGGGATATAGCCATATATGTGGCACGTTGTGACTCTTGTCCGCGTATAAAAGTACAACACCAGAGGCTAGCAGGATTGTTACAGCCACTCAGAGTGCCTGAATGGAAATGGGGTGAGATAGGGATGGATTTTATCGTCGGGTTACCAAGGTCATGACACGGGAATGATGCTATCTGGGTTATCACAGATTTATTAACCAAGGTGGCACACTTCATCCCGGTAAAAACAACATATTCCACACAGAAGCTTGCTAAGTTATACCTCTCCCAAATTGTTTGCTTACACGGGGTACCCAAGACCATAGTCTCTGATAGAGGCACTCAGTTTGTCTCTAGGTTTTGGGATCACTTGCAGCAAGCCTTAGGAACACAATTGGTATTCAGTACAACATACCACCCAGAGACAGGAGGGCAGACTGAACGGATAAATCAAATATTGGAAGACATGCTGAGAGCTTGTGTTCTTACTTATGGAGTCAGCTGGGAGGACAGTTTGCCATATGCGGAATTTTCATATAACAACAGTTATCAAGCCAGTCTAAAGATGTCACCTTTCGAAGCCCTATACAGACGAAGATGCCGTACCCCACTCAATTGGTCTGAAACCGGAGATAGCCGAATCTTCGGCCCAGAAGTTCTCAAAGAAGCCGAAACAAAAGTAAAACTTATCCGAGACAGACTGAAAGAAGCTCAGAGCCGTCAGAAGAGCTATTATGACCAGAAACACCGTCAGATCAGTTTTGAACCTGACGAATATGTGTATCGCAGGGTATCCCCAATGAGAGGACTACAGAGATTTAAAGTCAAAGGGAAACTGGCACCGCGATTTATTGGACCATTTAGAATAATTGCAAGGAAAGGCAAGGTTGCCTACCAACTGGAGCTACCAGCAGAATTGTCAGATGTTCATGATGTGTTTCACGTGTCACAGCTGAGGAGATGTGTCAGTAATCCGGACAAACAACTCCAACATCAGGACCTGGATATTCAACCAGACCTTACATATAAGGAACGTCCTATAAAAATTCTGGAAGAGTCAGAACGGAGAACCCGCCGGAGTGTGATAAAGTTTTACAAGGTTCAGTGGAGTAATCACACTAAAGAAGAGGCAACATGGGAAAGAGAGTATCACCTAAGGACTGAGTATCCATACCTATTTGAGGGACAACTGAAATCTCAGTGACGAGATTTTTCTTAAGGGGGGTAGGTGTTGTAACACCCCAAAAATATTTTCTTTTGATTTTCAAATATTTTCTTTAAAAAGAAAAATGATTTGAATCACTATGGCTCTATTTCTTCTTCTTTTGTTTTGAAATCCATTTTTAAGTTTTCATTTGGGTTTCAAATTTTTTTAAAATGGTTCTAATTTGATGGTTTCTTACTTGAGTAAATATTTTTGAAGGATCAAAAATATTTTCTTTCAGAAAGGTTTTTGAATAAATA
This sequence comes from Elymus sibiricus, assembly GCA_039707655.1. Lineage (NCBI taxonomy): Eukaryota > Viridiplantae > Streptophyta > Magnoliopsida > Poales > Poaceae > Elymus > Elymus sibiricus. Next base: position 207,053,893 of record CM077668.1, read on the forward strand.
AATTATTTCAATGAAATGGTTCATTTCATTCTTTTCAAACACTTAGAAAAATTCTCACAAAAATTATTCTGTCATTTTTAATTATCATCCAAGTCATCCTCACACCCTGGGACAATACCCAATACTTCCCCTCTCCACAAAAATATTTTTATCATATTTAGCAAATTCCAAATTTTGAATTTCATTTATTCCTGGTCCCTTTGATTTACAGAGGAACTATATTTTTCCTAGCTCTTCTGCACCCACAAAAATTATCCCAACTACTTGACAGTACCCACACTCCATTTCACCAAAAATATTTTGTTCCATAGTTCAAATTTCATTCAATTGAAATTTGGACCAGATTCAAACTCTCTGCTCAAAACCTAATTTAAATTACTCCAAAAATTCTGAAATTTTGCCAGCATCTCTGTTATGCATCAGTACCTCACCACAAAAATTCTCAAAATTTCCAAAAATGCCTAGGGCCATCTAGCATTTCATCAAACACCTCATGTGCACTGTAGCTCACTGTCGAAAATTCAGAAAAATTCAAAGAGAGAGATTCAGAGAGGTGATCGATGTCGTGCACTCCACTTCTTCCCTTCTCCTTCATGGCGTCGCCGTTGCTCATCAATGCCACAACCCCCGGCCCACTCCTCAGCCTCTCCCCGGCTCTTGGCAAGGACGGTGGATGGTGCACCGGCCGTACCCGATCGCCGCCGCGTCCTGGATAAGCCCGACTCCCACCAGCTCCTCCCCTCTCTTTTCCCTGGTGAGCTCACCGTGAAGCCAGCGCCACCTGTTGCTCCCCTGCTTCGCCAGCCCGCAGCAGCACCGGCCAGCAGCCCCTTCTGTTAGCCACCCAAGGCCATGGATGAGCTCCTGTTCCGCCCGAGGGCACCGCGATGGCCGGCACCCTCAAGCTTATCTCCGGCGTAGAGGATGGTCAATCCTTCCCTAGTAGTGCCCACCGACTGCGTCGCCGCCCCCAACTACCTCTACCGACCTCCACCGGCCACCATAACTTCGCCGTAATCGGGATTGCTCCGGCCATCATCGAATTGCCTATAAAAAGCCTCCCCGAGCGCAGCTGATCACTGGCACCACTACACCATCCCTCCAGTCCACCCTGACGACACTCCATCGGCCCCGAGGGGGTCTTCTTCTCTGGCTCCGGTCGCCCGATCCGCTTCGGGTTCCGAGAAGAATCCGACGCCTGTAGGCCACCTCATCCTCTCAAACCTTGCCAGTATCCTCCTAGTGCTCCCTCTCATCGGAACCGCACGTCAATTTGACGGTTGCAAGTCTCTCCGACGAGATCCACCATCACCCGACGCCGCCGTCCGCTGGAGTTGACCCTGCCGTCGCTGTGGTGCTCGCCGGTGACCAACTCCACCACCCACCGACGCGGAACACTTTGTAGGATCGAAAGTATGTCTAGAGGGGGGGTGATTAGACTACTTGACCAAATAAAACCTAACCTTTTCCCAATTTTAGTTGTGGGCAGATTTTAGCAATAGTACATGTCAAGCATCACCCTACACATGCAATTCTAAGAGTATAGCAGCGGAAAGTAAATAATTGCATATGTAAGTAAAGGAGGGGATCGGAGATTTCAAACGCAATGAAGACACGGTGGTTTTTGGCGTGGTTCCGATAGGTGGTGCTATCGTACGTCCACGTTGATGGAGGCTTCAACCCACGAAGGGTAACGGCTGCGCGAGTCCACGGAGGGCTCCACCCACGAAGGGTCCACGAAGAAGCAACCTTGCCTATTCCACCATGGCTTACGTCCACGAAGGACTAGCCTCACTCGGGGTAGATCTTCACGAAGTAGGCGATCTCCTTGCCCTTACAAACTCCTTGGTTCAACTCCACATCATGTTGGAGGCTCCCAAGTGACACCTAACCAATCTAGGAGACACCACTCTCCAAAAGGTAATAGACGGTGTGTTGTTGATGAACTCCTTGCTCTTGTGCTTCAAATGATAGTCTTCCCAGCACTCAAACACTCCTCACAGATTTGGCTATGGTGGAAGAAGGATTTGAGTGGAAAGCAACTTGGGAAAGGCTAGAGATCAAGGTTCAAATGGTAGGAATGGAATAGCTTGATCTCAACACATGACTAGGTGGTTCTTTCTCAGAAAATGTATCGTGGAAGTGTAGGCACGTTCTGATGGCTCTCCTTACTGAGAAGGATGTGGTGGAGGGGTATATATATAGCCTCCACACAAAATCCAACCGTTACACACTTTTGACCCAACTCGGTGGCACCGAAACGATAATCTCGGTAGCACCGAACTGTGTAAAAGATATGAACTTTAGGAATCTCGGTGGGACCGATACGGACAACTCGGATGGACCGAAGTGCAATGGCTTAGGGCAAACCTCATCTCGGTGGCACCGATTGCATCAACTCGGTTGGACCGAAGTGAAGCAATAAGGCAACAGAGACTTGGCAAGCCATCTCGGTGAGACCGATTTGCATAACTCGGTGAGACCGAAGTAAATGCAAACGATTACAGAGAGTTGGCAAGGCCATCTCGGTGGGACCGAGATCCATTTCGGTGGATCCGATTTGTTAGGGTTTTGGCAGCGGCTAAGTCTTGGATGAAGTTGGTGGGGCCGGATAGAGAATATCGGTGGGGCCGAGTTGGAATGTAGGTTTAGGACATATTTGGTTAGAGAGAGTGGTTGAGGGTTTAGGAGTACTGTCACTAAGCACTTGAGCAAAAAGACCATTAAGCAACACCTCATCCCCTTTTAATAGTATTGGCTTTCCTATGGACTCAATGTGATCTTGGATCACTAAACCAAAAATGTAGAGTCTTGATCTTTTGCCAATCCTTGTCCTTAGCATTTTGAGGGGTCCACATCTCTAGTCCATGCCATGCCAATCATTGAACATCCTGAAATCTTTAACTTGAATGGTGTCGGTGTACTAAAGTTTGGGTCTTTTAGTACCCCATACTTGTGCACGGGCGGTTGTAGCCATCCCAGCGGCAAGGCCTGCCGGAGAACAACTGGAAACACATACAAGATTATCAAGAAGGCATTCAAGCTAATGATCAGAAGACCGAAGGCTGGGTTCCCGGCAAGATCTTGCTGGGAAAGCTCACGAAGACCTGGCAAGGACTTGCACCCGGCAAGATCCCACCGCCCTGCCACCGCTCCAGCGCAGCGACCAGCTTGTCGTTTAGGGTTTGTCCTCCTGGATGCGTGTCATGGCACTAGCGGTGGATGGGGTTAAGCAGTGCTGATGGGACGGTCTCTTTTTCCATCCCCAAGAAAGTAAGGGACACCTAAGTAGAGCATTTAATGCGTTTTGTCTTAAGTCGTCAGTGATAAGCATGTAAACACTGTAGTAACTTTACACCTCTTGTACTTGTTGTTCGCCACTGTTGGTGACCCCTTTGTCATATAAAAGGAGGCCCAAGGCGAAGCTGTAGGGGAGAGGAAGCTTTCTAGCCCAGCTGCATGCATAGCCGCTCTTCTGGTGTACTGCTCACCAAGAAGCGCTCCGTGCATCTGAGCTCAAACACCCACAATAAACCAAAGCAGGAGTAGAGTTTTACGCTACTCAGCGGCCCGAACCTGGGTAAAAAATCCCCGTGTTGATTGTTGGATCCGCTCTTTGTGTACATCTTCTCCCTAGCCGAACCGTAAAAGGGATCCACGCGATCCCATAGGTGTCGTACGCCGACATCTTTGGTGCGCCAGGTAGGGGGGAAGGTTGCGCGAACCCGATCTAGCGGTCAGCGCGCCAGTTCTTGATCACTTTCGTCGCCATGGCTCCCAAGAAGAAGGGCGCTACGGCGGTTGATCCATCCACGTCCGGTCTGCCCGTACCCAAACAGACGGGCGACGGCGTAGGCGCTGGTGGAGAAGGTGGAGGTCTCGAGCCTCCACGACGTTCTGGCGATCAGAGCCAAGCGAGCGACGTCGTTCGCAACGGCGACAACGACCCGCGTACTGCCAGGTCTAAGGACGGAGCCGTGCTACCTACGGGTGGCGCCGCGAACTCCAAGGACGGGACGACGCCTTCCAAGACACCCACGCCGGCGCATGCGCCGCGGCCTTCTCAGGTCGTGCGTGACGGGCAGCGCCGCGACGTTGGTGGTTCCAGGCGCCCCCATGGAAAGACCCCTGCGCATCACTCCCAAGATGCACGGGGCCGGTATGCACGCCAACACGCCGGTGGAAGCAGGGCGCGATCGCAAGACCGTGACGGAGCTCCTTCTAACACAGTTAGGAGTCAGAGCACCTCACGTTCTTCGCACCTTTCACCGCCGCCTACACCGGCAGAAGCGTTGGCGCGAGCGCAGCTGCTCCTAGATTTCCCTCCTGCTGCGGAGAAGCTAGAAGAATGGAGATCTGCTATTCAGAGCCTCATCAGCTTGGCTAATGATGACGGGCCGCAGCAGGCGGGGCCTTCGCGGCGGCAGTCCACTGGGCCGGTGTGTGCTGATGGCGAAAAGTCCGGAGGCGGTACGACTACGATACACCCTCCTCCGCAACGACAACAACGGTCGCTAACTCGGAGGGTCGACACCTGTGATGACGATTCCATGGCGTCGTCTGATTCGCGAGCTCGCCGCGATCAATGTCAAGTCCTTTGGGAACGGAACAAAGAAGACGCTCGAACTACCATTGAGCAGCGGCGGTAAGCGCGCCGTCAATCCGACAGGCGCGCGGGACCCACTATGGACGAACCTGCACCGGGGTATTCTGGTAGCTTGCCTTACGAGGTGGGTTGTCCAGCGTTTACTCGTGAGCTGCGGCGGGTCCAGTGGCCCAATTCCCAGACTTTCAAGCCGGAGGTGCTGGAGAAATACGACGGCAAGACTCACCCGTCGGAGTTCCTGAGCATCTACACCATTGCGGTGCAGGCTGCCGGGGCTCGAGACGACAAGATACTCGCCAACTACTTCCCGTTGGTGCTTAAGCCCAATGTCAGGTCATGGTTGATGCATTTGCCGGAGAATTCCATTTCCTCCTGGGCAGATTTGTGTCATGAGTTCGTTGGCGCCTTTACTGGGGGCCACCAGGCTCCTGGCCAGGAAAGCGATTTACATCTCATCCCCCAGAAAGAGGGCGAAACTTTGCGCAAGTACATACAAAGATTCAGCCGTATACAGCACAACATCCCAGACATTCATCCTGCTGCAGTTATCAGCGCGTTTCATCAGAATGTGCGCAACTACAAGATGCGGGAAGGGCTGGAAATGAACAAGGTCAGGGATGTCGCCGAGCTCTATGCTCTGGCCGACAAATGTGCTCGGGCCGAAGAGGGGAGGAGATTCCCCGGCGAGGATGCTGGCGCAGAAATCGATTCTGAAGGCGAAGACGCCACCACCTCGACGAAGAAAGGCCGACGGCGTAACAGGAAGCGCAAGGGCAAGGCCGTGCTTGCCGTCGAGGGATCCGGCAACACCAGCACCGCCAAGAAGATCAAGGCTGATGGCCCTGGCAAGGAGGTTGCCGGGTGTGCCTCATGTCAGGCCTTGGCGGCTGCCGACAAGCCGGAGGGCTCCGACAAGCAGTACTGCAAGATCCATCACACCAAGGGTCATGATCTCCAAAACTGCCGGCAAGTTGAGCAGCTTGTCGAGAAGCAGAAAGCCGAGTATGAAAGGCGGGACAAGGAGAAGACCCAGGATGGCGCTGAGGGGTCTGGCAAGAAGCCCGGCGGTCGAGGAGGTCGCCGCGGCAAGGCCAAGCAACAAAAGGAGAGGCCCGCTCGAGGCCGCGACAAGGAACAGGGGGGCGACGATGATGACGAAGAGGGCGACGAGTCCAGGGAAAACGAATTCCAGAAAGCTACAGAAGCCATGTGCGTTGACGGAGGCGCCTCGTTGCATTCCTCTCACCGCCGACTCAAACAGTGGGCGCGCAAGATTAACGCGACAGAGCCGTCGATCGATGCCCGGAAACCATTGAAATGGTCCAACACGCCTATCATTTTTGACGCTGAGAATCACCCTGATCGCACAACTGCGGTCGGGTGTTTGCCATTGTTGGTTTCACCAACGATCCGCAACCTCAAGGTGACAAAGATGTTAGTTGACGGTGGGGCCGGTTTGAACTTGATCTCGCCTGATGTGATCAAGAAGTTGCAAATTCCTGACGAAGATCTCGAGGAAACGGGCACGTTTCAAGGGATCAACCCAGGAAGGAGCCAGCCGAAGGGCAAGATCACGCTACCAGTAACATTTGGTAGTGAGCTGAACTACAGAACAGAAAAGATCGTCTTCGACGTCGCCAAGATAACATTGCCATATAATGGGATTCTTGGTCGTCCAGCGCTGGCCAAGTTCATGGTGGCATCACACTACGCCTATAATACATTGAAGATGCCCGGGCCGATGAGCGTCATCACTATCAACTCCGACAAGAAGGATGCGCTTATCTGCACCGACCAACTCTACTAGGAGGCAGTCGCAGCACCTGCCGCCAGGGCACTTGCTCCTGCCGCCGAAGCTCCCGGAGGAAAGAAGACCGGCAAGACCTCTAGCACACACTCCGGCAAGCGCACCTCCTCGGAGTGCTGCGCTCCCGTTGAGGATGTGCCGGAGAGCTCCATCGGCAAGAGCAAGAAATCCAAGGCAGCTCCACCAGCAACTAAGAAGATGCCCGTCAAGGAGGATGGTACAGGAGGAACTTTCACCGTGAGTTCCACCCTCGATGACAAATAGGAAAGCGCGCTCATTGCCTTCCTGCAGGCGAATGTCGATGTGTTTGCATGGCAACCATCTGATATCCCCGGTGTTCCCAGGGAGGTAATCGAGCACCACCTTGCTGTCTGTCCTCATGCGCGGCCCGTCAAGCAGAAAGTTAGGAAGCAAGCTTTGGAGCGGCAAGAATTTATTGCCGAAGAAATCAGGAAGTTGGAAGCGGCAGGTTTAGTCAGAGGAGTGCTCCATCCAACATGGTTGGCCAATCCAGTTGTAGTGCGCAAGGCGAATGGAAAATGGAGGCTGTGTATCGATTATACAGATATCAATAAAGCCTGTCCAAAAGATCCTTTTCCCTTGCCGCGCATGGACTAGATTGTGGACTCCACTGCCGGCTGTGATTTGCTGTCGTTTCTTGATGCTTATTCAGGGTATCATCAGATTTTCATGTCAACAGAAGACGAAGAGAAAACCACGTTTATCACCCCATGTGGCACGTATTGCTTCATACGCATGCCTTTCGGGTTGAAAAGTGTTGGTTCAACGTTTGCAAGAGCAGTCCAGATCGGTTTTGAACCCCAGCTACATAGAAATATGGAAGCTTATATGGATGACATAGTGGTTAAAACCAAGGACAAGGCAACACTCATACAAGATTTAGAAGAGACATTTGCAAATCTGCGCAGGATCAATCTGAAGCTCAATCCTGAGAAGTGTGTGTTTGGCGTTCCATCCGGCAAGCTTCTCGGGTTCTTTGTGTCTCAACGTGGAATCGAAGCAAATCCCGACAAGATCAAGCCAATTGAGCAGATTGAAGCACCAAGACGTGTCAAAGATGTGCGTCGACTTGCTGGCTGCGTTGCTGCTCTGAGCAGGTTCATCTCCAAATCTGCTGAGCGCGCCCTGCCTTTTTTCAAAATCTTGAAGAAGGCCGGTCCAATCAAATGGACTCCGGAAGCGGAGGCAGCGCTGCAGGACTTGAAGAGGTACCTCTCCTCTCCGCCAACACTAGTCGCGCCTAAGCCACAAGAGCCGTTGCTATTATATTTAGCGGCAACGAATCAAGTGGTTAGTGCTGCATTAGTGGCGCAGAGAGAAGTCAACGAAGAAGCAGCGGCAGCAACAAGCCCGTCAAGCGACAAGCTGGGATTCTCCCCGGCAGAGTCTGGTGCCGACAAGGCAGGATCTGCGCAATTGAATGAAGCAACGCGGAAATATAAGATGGTGCAGCACCCAGTCTATTTTGTCAGCTCCCTGTTGCAGGGGGCTAGGTCAAGATATTCTGGCGTACAGAAGTTGCTCTTCGGCCTCTTTATGGCCTCGAGGAAGCTGCGCCATTATTTCCAGGCACATGAAATCACCGTCATCACTCGCTTCCCGTTGCAGCGGATTTTACGAAATCCAGATGCGACCGGCAGAATTGTGGAGTGGGCGTTGGAACTGTCAAGCTTTGGTCTCAAATTTGAAAGCACTTCGACTATTCAGAGCAGAGCTTTGGCGGAGTTCATTGCAGAATGGACACCGATGCCAGACGAAGAAATTCAAGAGACAACTATCCCCGGCAAGGAAACAAATCAAGAATGGATTATGTAATTTGACGGGGCTTTCTCGCTGCAAGGCGCCGGTGCTGGCGTGCTGCTTGTCGCACCCACCGAAGAGCACCTCAAGTATGTAATTCAGATGCACTTTCCTCGGGAGAGATCAACAGACAACACTGCAGAATATGAAGGCCTGCTTGCCGGTCTCAGGATCGCGGCGGACCTTGGAATTAAGAAGCTCATCGTCAGAGGTGACTCGCAGCTTGTCGTTAGGCAAGTTAACAAGGACTATCAGAGCCCGTTGATGGAAGCATATGTAGATGAAGTGAGAAAGTTGGAGTAGTGTTTTGACGGGTTGCAAACAGACCATGTTCCTCGTGTGGAGAACAATATTGCCGACGACCTGTCAAAACGTGCTGCCCTCAAGTTACCTGTGGAACCAGGAACTTTTGTGCTCTGCTTAACTCAGCCATCCGTAACACCATCGACGAGGCAAGACAAAAGAAGGAAGTTGAGTTGCAGCCAGTACTTTCCTACAGAGCTTCCAGAAGCCACCGGCAAGGAAGTTGCCGGGAATGACGCCAAGCTTGCCGGGGAGCAACAGGCTCCGGCAGGGCCTCAAGCCTTTGCCGTAGAGACAAACGCTTCCACGGCCGATATGCCTTTGGTCCTTGTTGTCGAGCCACAGGCTCCAACATGAGCACAGCACATCGTCCAATTCCTTCAAACAGGAGAACTCCCCGAAGAACAGGAAGAAGCGGAGAAAGTAGCCCGTCGGTTTAATATGTACCAGTTCGTGGACAATGTCCTGTACAGAAAGAGACCGAACGGTGTGAAATTGAAGTGTATTCCTCGGGAGGATGGACTGGAGCTATTGGCAGAGATACATGGAGGCATATGTGGCTCCCACATAGGTTCAAGAGCTCTTGTCGGCAAGGCATTCTGGCAAGGTTTCTTTTGGCCCACTGCTCTCCAGGATGCAACTGCACTAGTAACCAAGTGTGAAGCGTGCCAGTTCCATTCAAAGAAATTACATCAGCCAGCTCAAGCTCTTCAGACAATCCCTCTTTCCTGGCCATTTTTGGTCTAGGGGCTCGACATATTGGGCCCTTTTCCCGCGCTGCCGGGGGCTTCGAATACTTGTACGTTGCTATCGACAAGTTCACGAAGTGGCCGGAAGTGGAAGCAGTGAGAAAGGTGATAGCACAATCAGCCGTCAAGTTCTTCAAGGGACTAGTGTGCCGTTTTGGTGTGCCAAACAGGATTATCACCGACAATGGCACGCAGTTCACGAGCTGCACCTTCTTGCAGTATGTCCAAGACCTTGGCGGCAAAATCTGTTTTGCTTCTGTTGCTCACCCGAGGAGCAACGGCCAAGCGGAGAGGGCAAATGCTGAAGTGTTGTGAGGCCTCAGAACAAGGACTTTCGATAAGCTGCGCAAGTGCAGAAGACGCTGGATTGATGAGCTGCTAGCGGTTCTTTGGTCAATCAGAACGACACCAAATCGAGCTACTGGCCAGACACCCTTCTCCCTAGTCTACGGGGCAGAAGTAGTTCTCCCCACAGAACTCATATACGGGTCACCTCGAGTACTCACTTATGATGAGCTTGAGCAAGAGCAGCTGCGCCAAGATGACGCCACGCTCCTTGAGGAAGATCGTCTTCGGGCTGCTGTGCGAGCTGCACGCTACCAGCAAACCTTGCGTCGCTATCATAGCCGCAAGGTTCATGCCCGAAGTCTTGAGGAAGGCGACCTTGTTCTTCGGCGCGTTCAGTCGGCCAAGAATTCTAACAAGTTGACGCCGAAGTGGGAAGGCCCTTATCGGGTAGTACGAGTCACCAGGCCCGGTGCCGTCCGCCTAGAGACCGAAGATGGCATTCCAGTGAGCAATTCCTGGAATATCGAACACCTTCGTAAGTTCTACCCATAAGGCGTGGTTGTCGGGTCTCCCGGCAACCACCTTTTGTACAAGTTTTGCCGACAAGGCATATGATCCTTTGTACAAAGCTAGGCGCAGACCCTGTGCATAGTTGAATAAACTTAAGCGTTTTACAATTCTTGTCGATTTTCATGTCAATCTATATGCATGCTTGTCTGTGATATTGTATTACACCTGTTTCCGGTAAGCATTAATGAACCGCCAAGGTTCCATATCTCTATTTTCTCTTCTTTCTTTTTCTCAAAGGACAGAAGGTTTCCTCGCGTGCAAGTTTGCCGGGGGGGATGATGGTATGGACACCAACAGGCGATGTTCAAGTCGACATATTGCAATAAGGAGTACAGCAACGAAAAGCTAAGTTGCAAAACTCTTAAGCAAATTTCTATTCTAGACCTATTTTCCTTGAACGATCTCGGCATTTGTATGGAAAACCTGCACGCGAAGGAACCTTGTCGTGATTGGTTGCACCCTTACTTTGTTTCGAGTCCGCTCAACAGCTTAAGTGGCTGCACTGAAAACTTCAAGGTATCTTGTCGGCAGCGACACCCCCAGCAGGCTGCTAAGGATCCGTTCCTCAAAGCACTCGCGGCAAGGGTGAGCGCACCGGCAAGTTCCCAATAAGCGTAGGGCATGGACCATACAGAAAGAAATCAGACAAGAGAAATAGCATACACTCATCCAAAACATAGCAAGTTATATTACATTGATGGTCGCCGCGATTCTAACTTAAGATAAAACTTTCATTGGCATGGAATGGTGGCGACAAAATGGAGTGGAGCGGCTAGTCCCTGCGCTGGCCTTCGACCCTCTTGACTTGGCTCACTCTATCGACGATGGGCGCGACAAGCTTTTCGAGTGCCTTGAGGTCTGCATCCTCCGGCAAGCTAGCAAGAACGTTGGTGAGGTTGATGTCAGGGTTCTTGTGCACCACTTTGACGATCACCTTGAGGAGGACGGCCCGGCAGAGTTTGCGGGACTCGTTGGCCTGATGGGTTGCTCGGTCAGACTGGAGCAGCTTGAGGGCGTCAATGATGCTCTCGAAGAACATGGTCAGGTTGGCACTCGAAGACACCCTATCATCTGAAGAGTAGTTGAAGTTTTTCAAGCCCATGGTGGACAGTTCTGCGGCAAGCCTTTCCGCGACGTCGACAAGGTGCTCAGTCCAGATCTTCACACCTTTCTCAAAATCATTATACGTGGCAGCGGCGCTGTTGAGTAGGCTTTTCTCACTCTGGAGATCTCTGATCAAAGCCCTCTCGCGAGTTGTGCTGTTCTCAAGGGATTCCTCCAGCGTTGCCACCTTTAGTTTCAGATCAGCGATGGATTCATTGGCTGAGATGAGCTCCTTGGTCTTGCCGGACATGGCGGTTTGCATCTCCGCCAGGCTGTAGAGAGTCTTCTCTCTGTCGGCTTTGAGCATCGAGATCTCCTTGCCATGGCCCTCGAGATCCGCTTCCAGCCTCTTCACTTTATCGCTCAGCTCGTTCTTGGCGGCCTCTGCAGCTTCGGCGACGTCGATGGCTCCCTTTAACTTGCCGGCATGGTCTATGTCCAGAGCTTCGAGTGTTTCCTTGTGTCTCTGCTCCAGCTCCTGGGTTCGCCGCGCGACAAGCTTCTCGATCTCTTTGTCCTTGCTGCGGAGCTTGGCGGCAAGCGCCTCCTCGCGAGCGGCGAGGTCTTCTTCATAAGCATCGAGCCCGACGCGGCGTTCCGTTAAGCGAGCTTCCTCTGCAGCAGCCTGCTGCGCGGCCTCCTCCTGTGCCTTCTCGGCATCGGACTGCTTTAAGAGAAGCTCGCTCCAACTTTGATTCAGTTGCTCCCGGCCAGCCGTCAGTTCCTGGAAAGCCTCGGCGTACCAGATTTGCGTCTCCTCGATGCGCTTCTGGAAATCTACCTCCGCTGCTTCAACAACTGCCGCCCTGGAGTCCAATTTCTCTTTTCGGGTGCGGTGGAGCACCTGGAGCTTTTGAAAGTTGTCGCTCAAGGCTTGGAGGAGCTGTTCTTCTCTGGACCCGCTGCTGCTGGCGCGTGGCTCGTCGACGATCTTGAGTCCAGTGGTGGCTATGACGTCTTCATCAAAAATTCCTCCTTCGGTTCGCACCCCAGTGCTTGCCGTCCCTGGTATGCTGACGAACAGGTTGTCGCCAACCTTAAAACAAGCACATTATGCAATAAAAACAGAATCTGTCTAAAACAGAACAGTACGTAATGATAGAATATTTATCCATACTTCTATAACTCCAAAAATGCTTAAACATTAGGACAATGTAAAAAAATTGTATCCCAATACTATGTAAAAATTTCATATTTTTTTGACATTCCAGTAAGAAATGTAAAATCAAATACTGGGTGCAAAACTTTCTGTTTTCAAACAGCATCAATTATACTATCATTTAAATCATCCCAAAGGCATTACTTGGCACAAACACTAATTAAAAGATAAAAACGCAATCATTACAGTAGCAATAATCATGTGACTCAAGAAAAATAAAAATTGCAATAAACATAAATATTGGGTTGCCTCCCAACAAGCGCTATTGTATTATGCCCCTAGCTAGGCATAATGCATAGTTTCAAGTATTATAATCCTTCAAGTCCAACTCCTCAATTATACATCCAGGATTTTTAGGAGTTTTAGCAAACATATTTTTAATAATTACACTCCGAGGAACAAAATTGAGGAATTTATTTTCATTAATAGGTTCCTTTATCATATCAATAAAATTGGGGTGCACACTAATCATTTTAAGATCCTCTTTCTCTCTACCAGTTGAAGCACCCTTATTTTTAGGAACATACACAAATTTAGAATTTTTATTTGTAGGAGTCCTTCAATAATTTTAACGGAAGAAAAAGCTGAACCCAAATAATTAATGATTTCTTCCAATTTATCAATTCTAGCAGGACTTTGTTCTATCCTCTCAGTGATTATTGGTTCCTTTTCCTTTAGCATCTTTAATGTGGTCCCTACTATTGAGCCAAATTTAGTAACTTGATTGTGGACCTTCTTGTCTAGCATCTCAATATGTTCAATAGTAGGCATTTTATTCTCAATAGCTTCTAACCTTTGCATAACATGTTCCAAAGCCAATGTCGTTTCATTAATAGTAATAGGTGGTGATCCTACTAGATTTCCCATAGCATTGAAAGCATCCCAATGGTGACTAAGAAAATTTCCTCCAGTAATAGTATCAAGCAAAAATCTATACCAAGTAGTAACACCCCCATAAAAATTACGAAGAAAAACAGTGGTGGATTGCTTACGAGTAGATCTATTTTGAGCATCGCAAATCCTATACAGAGCATCTTTTGAATTCTCTCCTCCCCTTTGTTTAAAATTAAGCACTTCATTTTCAGGGGTACAAGTAACAAGTGAAGAACTAGCCATAGTGGCAAATCAAGCAAGCAAGCAAACAAGCAAAATAAAATATTTTTGTGTTTTCAATTTTGTTTAACGAGACTAATAAAACAAGTAAAAGAAAATAAAAAGTAGAACAAGGAAATGATAATGTGAATGTAGGGACCTGTAAGTGTTGGATGATGACTCCCCGGCAACGGTGCCAGAAATTCTTTCTGGTACTTGTGAGCTGCGTTGGGATTTTCCCCGAAGAGGAAGGGTGAAGCAATATAGTAGCGGATAAGTATTTCCCTCAGTAGAGAACCAAGGTTATCTGTAACACCCCTGATGACTAACTATAGTAAACTCATGCTAATGGTGCCATGTCATCACAATTAATTTTGCTAAACTTCACTTTGATCCAAATTCAGTTCAAATTCAAATTTAAAATAGTGGCAAACGACTAAACAAAAGTGTTTAGAATATGTCATAAAATCCCCAAGTATTGGTAAAAATAATATCAACTCTAGTTGGATGCCCAAATTGTCCCTGCCAAATTATTTTAGTGGATCAACAACATTAAATGGTACAAAACAAATTCAAACACAAATTTAGATAATTGTAAATGGCCCTAAACTTTTTGTGCAGCCCTCAAAGATAGCGTAGTATTTATGTGCTAAGTCTCACATTTAACAAAAATCGTCTGATAGCAAAAGAAAATACAAAACAGAAAAGAAATAAAAGAAACAGAAAAAGAAAAAGGATAAAAACTACTGTGCAACTGGGCCGCAAGTGCACAGTGTGGCCCAGCCCACCAACGCCCTCGTCTTCAACCTACTGCTCATGGAGGGCGCGTTGGATGCCACGCGCACGTCCATGGCCGCGGATGGCCACGCGGCAGCCATCCAGCCCCTCCCCGGCGTCTACAAGGTCGCAGTCGACCCCCTGGCGAAACCCTAGCTCCCCCATTCCCCCCACTCGCCTTGATCTCTTTTTCCCCGCGCAAGCCGAGCGAGCCCGTCGCCATGGCTCTGCCGCCTGCGTAGCCACCAAGCCCCCCTCGCCTCGCCGACGTGTCCAGGAGCTCCGTCGTCATCTTCTTCATATTCCTCGTCCACGAGCTCAAGCCCGGAGCCACCGCATCGACCGGATCGACGCCATCTTCTTCCTCTATAGACGCCGGCGATCTTCTTCGAACCCAGCGTCCCCTGCGGCTCCTAAGCGTTCAACGGGCCCCCGTGCGCCTCCTTGGTGAGCCCCATGCTCCCCCTCTCCTTCCTGAGCTCCGGCTCTTACCCTAGCTAGCTCTCTCATGGATCCGAGCTCTGGCCGCCGCCATGATCGTTTCCCCCATAGCCACTGAGCTCCTCTCGAACCGAGCTGTTACCCATAGTGCTCCTGGAGCCCCTTAGCTGCTGCCCCGCTGCTCGCCCGCGCACTTTGGTGCCGTTTGCCGCAACCACCGTCACTACAAAAAAAACACTTCCGTGATGATACGTCTTTGTCACAGTAGATCACGTTTTCTGTCATGCATGTACATCCGTTACGATTTTATGACAGAATCAAGATAGTCATACCTGTGCTGTCGTAGAAGTGTTCCATGACAATACTCAAATTATCATCACGGAAGTGTCCACTTCCATGACGCTAAATGTCGCGTCATGGAAGTGCTTTCGTCAAGGGTAACCGACACGTGGCGTCCACCGTAATGGGTCGCCGCTAAGCTATCGGGTTCTGGTTTGGATCCAATAACCCATTAGCAGCCCTGACCAATGGCGATTTTCCACGTGTAAATTTCTCATTCGCCGGCCAATCCACATGTCAGCTCGGCGTTGCGATAGATGCCATCCATTCATTGGACGAGAGACGCCTATGATACATCGACACATGACACGGCCCAACAGTGGCCCATTTAGGTTATAAAGGCCGGCCCTTTTGACTTGGTCAAAAGTTAGCGGGCCGGCCCATGGAAAGCTTGTTAATGACCTGTTCGCATACAGCCCATTTAGGGCCCGGGTACTCATGGCCCGTTAGGGCCTTTCAATATTCGGCCCAGTAGCGTCATGTGGGCCGTCCCATATGATTCCAACCCGTTGTCACTTTCGGCCCATCTACGGCCCGTGAAGTCTTTCAGCCCATATGAGGCCTTTTGCATCTCTGGGCCCATTGACGGCCCGTGGTGAAACAGGCCCACCATGAACAGTAACTGCTTTGAGCCCATTAATGACCCATGATTCTGTTGGGCCGTTTCCAGCCTGTGTTTTCTTTCGGCCTTCTAAGGGCCCATAAATTCTTGGGCTCATTTCTGGCCCTCGATTACTTATGGTTCGTTACTGGCCTGTTATGCTAATGGGCCAAATTCAGCCCGTGGTGACAATCGGTCCGTTTGTGGCCCATTAACACGTTGGGCCATTTTCATCCTGTCATGTAATCCGGCCCATTAACGACCCGTCATGCCTGTTGACAGAATTAAGCCTGTGCGGCCTTCCGGCTTGTTAACAACCCATTATGGTCTGGGCCCATAAACGTACGGTTCTGATTTAGGCCCGTTTACGGTCGATATTGCGGTCCGGTTTTGGCCCACGAACAGTACGGCCAATGGATCCTACAGCAAGTACGAGGCCCATGGAAATTACGGCCCGTAGGAGGCCCATGGATCCTACGACCCGTAGGAGGGCCATGGATCCCTACGGCCCATAGCCACAGCCCATATGTGGCCCATGGTTATTGCAGCCAATAGCAAACTGTCAGGCCTGTTTCCGGAATAAATTTCGGAATAGCCTCAAGTCACACCAGCCCCAAGATCAGAATAACTGGTGGAGTCCCTTGATATAGACAGCCAGTACATACATAATATTACACAGGGTTGAGCCAGGGTGCTCAACATTTATTACAGACTTGTCAATATATGACGGTGGTGGAATATGACAGTGGTGTGGTGATATTACAACACTGATACAATAAAGTAAAGCCAAGCGTCAGTGTGAGCCTCGACTATTTTATTTGTGAAGCGGAAGCACTGCGGATGATACATGTGGTTGACTCCAAGACCACAAGTTGACTGACTGGGAACACCTCTAAGCGTCAGGCTCGCTAGCGCACTCTTCCTCCACAAGCTCATCTTCCTCCGGGTCTGGCCAAATTAACAAGCCAGGGACAAGCCTATGAGTACTTTGGAATGTACTCGCAAACATTATGAACAAAGGATATACCGAATGCATATGCTCATGATGGATTAAATTATATGCATATACTAACCAAATTTAAAACATGGCATGATAAATATTAATACAGTGCGGATGAATAATTATATCATTATAGTAATGAACCAAGAATATAAAATGGAACATCGGGCGTTGGAATGCCCGAGGAATTCCAAGAAAAATGCCAAACGGGTGTCTGAAAGCGAGGCCTCGAGAGGTCTTGAAAAGAAATGCCAGACGGGTGTCTGAAAGCGACGCCTCGAGAGGTCTTGAAAAGAAATGCCAAACGGGTGTCTGAAAGAGACGCCTCGAGAGGTCTTGAAAAGAAATGCCAAACGGGTGTCTGAAAGCGACGCCTTGAGAGGTCTTTAAAAGAAATGAGTATCCAGGTGGTCTAGCCATCCCAAGTGATACCCAGAAAAAAATAGAAATGAGTATCCAGGTGGACTAGCCATCCCAAGTGATACCCAGAAAAAATAGAAATGAGTATCCAGGTGGACTAGCCATCCCAAGTGATACCTAGAAAAATAGAAATGAGTATCCAGGTGGACTAGCCATCCCAAGTGATACCCAGAAAAATAGAAATGGGTATCCATGTGGACTAGCCATCCCAAGTGATACCCAGAAAAATAGAAATGAGTATTCAGGTGGACTAGCCATCCCAAGTGATACCCAAGGTTGCACATAGAAATAACAGGGTTAGTCCACAATAATATTCATGATAACAATAATATTTATGCTGGCATCAGTAGTGACAATAATTGTCCTGCAAAAATAGATCATGCTCAATTTTAATTATTTCCTCCGAAGACCGACACCGGGACCGACACTTGACCCTTCCCAGCTAACGTCCTTGACCGTGGACATGGCTATTCGAATAGGTATAACTCTGCGGAGGGTGTACTCTTTACCCACGTGTATAGGATTTCTTTAGCCAACACCAAGACACTGACTAATTCCCATTACGGTCTTTGGGTTGAAAACACACCTGACCAGCACACACCAGATTAACTTTCTGGATGCCAGGAATCACCCCAAGCATCGTTCAAGAAAAACTATAAGACGGGGAGACCATCATCTCGAATAGCATGGGATCACTATTTATAATGCACGGATTACAAGGGGTGCCCCCCTCTCGGCCCAGCCGGATACACCCATGCCCCCTGGCCCGATGACTGGCATTAGTCCATGGCCATGGAACCCTCATCATGCCCCTCTATGTGGTGTGCACTAGAAAAGGGATTAGCAACTTACTAAGCCGTACTCCCCTCGCGGGAAGACAAGTAGCAGCACGAAATTTTAGCTAGGCATGACGGAACAAGACTCGATCTAGGTCGACTCAGGAGGTGTTATTATTATGACTGGCATGCCTCACATGCCATAGTGACACCATCGTGTCATAATGTGACCCATGCCCACCAGCACGACAAAGGCAGGAGGTACACCGCCTGACTCCTCACAATTTCTTCAAAATTACCAAGACTCTTGTATGCATGAAATGCACAAAATGATATGACCATGCATGCACATGCTACCCCCTACATATCCGGAGATATTTCGAACTTATGCAAACATTCATGCAAACACCATATCCCAAGTTCAAAAATGCTTGCCTTGATCAAAGTAGGCAGAAGGTGATCCCTCGAAATTTTCGGCAAAGTTTCACTCCTCGTTTTCTATAAAATAAGAATTCAAATTCAAATCAATTTTTTTGTAACAGCACAAAAAGTTGTCTCAAAATATTTTCAAATAAATACTAAAAAAACTAGAATGAAAAAGAAGATTTTCAGAAAAATAAATAATTGAAAATGTTTTGTGGTTTAAAAGTTATAAAGGTTTTAAAACCAGGGACCTCTCTGTAAATAAAATAACTGCCAGCGGGTCCCTGCGGTAATAACTGAAAGCGCCTCAGACAGAAATATGATTTCCAGTGCAGAAAGCGTAAAGAGGCAGAAGGTGCTTTCGAATATAACAGAAAAGACTAAAACGCTGATGGGTGGGCCCCACCCATCAGGTTTGAAATTCAAACGCGCCTCGCGCGCGTGTACAGAGGGGTTGCGGTGATCACCGGCGGCGATCGCCGGCTTTTCAGGGGGCGGCGATGGTCGGGATGTGCTCGGGGAAGTATTCCACGTCGGTGGGTGGTGGTGGTGGTCGCCGATGAGCACCGTAGCGACGGCGAGGTCAACTCCGGCGGACGGCGGCGTCGGGTGAAGGTGGATCTCATCGAGGAGGGATTCGGTCGTCAAATTGACCCGTGGAATGGATGAGTGGGTGCACGAGGAGGTTACTAATGAATTTTTAGGGGTGGAGGTGGGCGGATGGCGACGTGAGGTTCTCGGTGGCAGTGGCGGATCAGGCGGCCGGAGTCGGGGAAGAAGACCTCCCCGAGGTCGTCCGACTCCTCTGGGGGTCGATTGAGAGTGGGTGGAGGTGGTGCCAGTACTGAACGGAGCTCGATAGCTCCTTTTATAGGCGATCTGAGGCGATCCGAGGCGATGCGGATCACGCCGGAGTGATGGTGGCCAGTGGGGGCAGTTGGAAGCGGTGGGCGAGGTTGGTTAGCATCAATGGCATCGGGGAAGCCTTCTCGAAGCGCCAGCGCAGACGGGGTCAAGCTCTATCCATCTCCCCATGGATGAGCTCCCGTACGGCCATGGCGGTGGCGTGCGGCTCCGGCGACTGACAGGCGGGCGCGGGGTGGTTTGGACGGCGCGTGGGAGTGGAGGGGGTGCTGCCACATGAAGAGAGTTAGGAGAGGGGGCAGTGGATGGAGTGATGGCGGCTCATGGCCGTGCTGATCCCCTCGGCCGCCGCGGCCGAGGGCAGCTGCCGTTGCACTGGCCTGCTCCTGTGCTGTCGACGGCGAGAGGCTGGCGAGGGGGTCCCTAGGCGATGCATTGATGATCACCAGAAGTGTGTATGAGGGAGAGGTGAAGTGGAGTGCACCGCATGGCACCGATTCTCTCTTCTCTGAACTTCTCTGTATTTCTGAATTTTTTCGACAGTAAGCTACAGTGCACACCAAGTGCTTGATGAAATGGTAGATGGCCACTGGCATTTTTGGAATTTTTGAGAATTTTTGTGGTGAGGCACTGATGCATAAAAGAGATGCTGGCAAATTTTCAGAATTTTTGGAGCAATTAAAATTAGGTTTTGAGCAGAGAGTTTGAATCTGGTCCAAATTTCAATTGAATGGAATTTGAAAATTTTGATCTATAGAACAAAATGTTTTTGGTGAAATGGGGTGTGGGTACTGTCAAGTAGTTGGAGTAATTTTTGTGGGTGCAGAAGAGTTGGGAAAAATATAGTTCCTTTGTAAATCAAAGGAACTAAGAATAAATGAAATTCCAATTTTGAAATTTGCTAAAAAGATAAAAATATTTTTGTGGAGAGGAGAAGTGTTGGGTACTGTCCTAGGGTGTGAGGATGACTTGGATGATAATTTTAAAGTGGCAGAATAATTTTTGTGAGAATTTTCTAAGTGTTTGAAAAAAAAAAGAACCATTTCATTGAAATAATTTATTTATTCAAAAAAATTCTAAAAGAAAATATATTTTTGATCCTTCCAAAAATATTTACTCAAATAAGAAACCATCAAATCAGAACCATTTTTAAAATTTTGAAACCCAATTGAAACTCAAAATAATTTTCAAAACAGAAGAAAGAGAGAAAAAGTACCATAGTGATCCAAAGAATTTTATTTTAAGGAAAAGATTTAAAAATTCAACAGAGAATATTTTTGGGGTGTTACAACACCTACCCCCCTTAAGAAAAATCTCGTCCCCGAGATTTCAGCTGTCCCTCAAACAGGTACGGGTACTCAGTCCTTAGGTGATCCTCCTGTTCCCATGTTGCTTCTTCCTCGGTGTGATTACTCCACTGGACCTTGTAAAACTTTATCACATTCCGACGGGTTCTCCGTTCTGACTCTTCCAAAAAAATATAGGACGTTCCTTATATGTAAGGTCTGGTGGGATATCCAAGTCTTGATGTTGGACTTGTTTGTCCGGTTACTGACACATCTCCTCAGTTGTGACACGTGAAACACATCATGAACATCTGACAATTCTGCTGGTAGCTCCAGTTGGTAGGCAACCTTGCCTCTCCTTGCAATTATTCTAAATGGTCCAATAAATCTCGGTGCCAGTTTCCCTTTGACTTTAAATCTCTGTAGTCCCCTCGTTGGGGATACCCTGAGATACACATATTCATTGGGTTCAAAACTGATCTGACGGTGTTTCTGGTCATAGTAGCTCTTCTGACGGCTCTGAGCTGCTTTTAGGCTGTCTCGGATAAGTTTAACCTTTGTTTCTGCTTCTTTGAGAACTTCCGGGCCGAAGATTCGGCTATCTCCGGTTTCAGACTAATTGAGTGGGGTACGACACCTTCATCCGTATAGGGCTTCAAAAGGTGACATCTTTAGACTGGCTTGATAACTGTTGTTATATGAAAATTCCGCGTATGGTAAACTGTCCTCCCAGCTGACTCCATAAGTAAGAACACAAGCTCTCAGCATGTCTTCCAGTATCTGATTTATCCGTTCAGTCTAGCCTCCTGTCTGTGGGTGATACGCCGTACTGAATACCAGTTGAGTTCCTAGGGCTTGCTGCAAGTGATCCCAAAACCTAGAGACAAACTGAGTGCCTCTATCAGAGACTATAGTCTTGGGTACCCCGTGTAAGCAAACAATTCGGGAGAGTTATAACTTAGCAAGCTTATGTGTTGAATATGTTGTTTTTATTGGAATGAAGTGTGCCACCTTGGTAAATAAATCTGTGATAACCCAGATAGCATCATTCCTGTGTCGTGACCTTGGTAACCCGACGATAAAATCCATCCCTATCTCATCCCATTTCCATTCAGGCACTCTGAGTGGCTGTAACAATCCTGCTGGCCTCTGGTGTTCTGCTTTTATACACTGACAAGAGTCACAACGTGCCACATATACAACTATATCCCTTTTCATCCCGTGCCACCAAATTTTTTCCTGTAGATCCTTGTACATCTTGGTTCCCCTGGGTGAATGGAGTATGGAGTGGTATGGGCTTCTGCCAAAATCTCCTGTTTTAACTCTTCCTTATTGGGCACACATAATCTTTTCCCATACCACAGGATTCCCTGATTATCAATGGTAAATTCGGATGCCTTGCCTGAATTTACTTTCCTTTTTAATCCCTTCAATACTGGGGTGTCCTTTCTGGGTTTCTTTGATCTGATCTTCCAATGTTGGTTTTACCTCTAGGCGAGCCATAGTGCCTTTCGTGACTAGAACCATGTTAAGTTTGGCAAATTCTCGGTTGAACTCATGCTATGAGAATTGCGCACTGTCATTGTCGGTGCATGGATTTCGGCTGAGGGCGTCTGCCACGACATTTGCTTTACCCGGATGGTAATGAATTCCCACATCATAATCATTAATTAGCTCAAGCCAGTGACGTTTTCGTAGGTTTAGCTCTGGCTGGGTGAGGATATACTTAAGACTATTATGATCCGTGTATATCTCACATCGATTACCAAGAAGGTAATGTCACCATTCCTTGAGTGCATGTACCACAGCTGCTAGTTCCAAGTCATGGGTAGGATAATTTTCTTCGTGTCGTCGTAGTTGTCTCGAAGCATATGCTACGACCTTTCCCTCCTGCATTAATACACATCCAAGGCCTTTTCTGGAAGCGTCACAATATATTTCAAAATTCTTGTGCACATCCGGTACGGTCAAAACAGGTGCCGTTGTTAATCTCTTTTTTAATTCTTGGAAACTTTTCTCACATGCTTCAGTCCATTCAAACTTTTTATCCTTCTTGAGTAGCTGAGTCATGGGTTTGGCTATGGTGGAGAACCCTTCAATAAATCGTCGGTAATAGCCAGCCAAACCAAGAAAACTCCTGATCTCAGTCATGTTGGTGGGTTGCTTCCATCCTAAGACATCCTTTACTTTGCTTGGGCCCACTGCTATTCCATCCTTTGTCAGTACGTGACCCAGAAAACCAACTTCTCGTAACCAAAATTCACACTTACTGAATTTGGCATATAGTTGATTTTTCCATAATTCTTCGAGGACTATTCGAAGATGTTGCTCATGTTCTTCTGGCGTCTTGGAATAAATAAGTATGTCATCAATGAACACAACCACGAACTTGTCCAAATATTTCATGAAAACCTTGTTCATGAGATGTACAAAATAGGCAGGAGTGTTGGTCAATCCAAAAGGCATCACAGTAAACTCATATAATCTGTATCTGGTGGTAAAAGCGGTCTTGGGTATGTCTGATGATCGGATTTTTAACTGATGGTAGCCTGACCTCAAGTCTATTTTTGAGAAAACCTTGGCTTCTGCCAGTTGGTCGAACAAGTCGTTGATCCTTGGTAGTGGGTATTTATTTTTGATAGTAACCATATTGAGTGCCCTGTAATCAATACATAACCTTAGGGTCCCATCCTTTTTCTTGGCAAATAAATCCGGTGATCCCGACGGTGATGAGCTGGGTCGGACATAAGCCTTTTCCAATAATTCCTTAATTTGTTTCTTCAGCTCAACCAATTCTGTCGGAGCCATTCGATAGGGCTTCTTGTAGATGGGTGCCGTTCCAGGTGCTAGTTCAATAACAAATTCAATTTCACGATCTGCTGGCATGCCTGGTAGCTCCTCAGGGAATACATCGGGGTATTCGCATACCACAGGAACCTTGCTTAATTCTGTCATGTCCACTTGATTTAACTTTCCTTGTGAGGTAGAAATTCCCCTCATACCAAACTTTACTATCTTCCCTTGACAATTGGTGAGAGTCACTGTACGATTGTAGCAGTCTATAAATCCTTTATTTGTGGTCAACCAGACCATTCCCAGAATAACATCCAAATCAACTGCTTCCAATACAACAAGATTTGCTAGAAACTTCATTCCTTTTATTTCGATTTTCACATCCTAGCAGTACCATTGTGTGCTTTGCTTTGATCCCGGGGACTGAATAACCATTGAATTTTTCAAAGGCGAAAAAGAAGATTGATTCTTCGAGGCAAATCTTTTAGAGATGCACGAATGGGAAGCTCCAGAATCAAATAAAACCGTAGCATTAATGGTGTTGACAGGAAACATACCAAACGCGATGTCCGGTGCATTCTGTGCTTCCTCAAATGTTACATGGTTAACCTGCCCCTTTCTGTGATTGTTGTTGGTGTTGAGATTGTTGTGTCGCGGAGCTGCATTAACACCGCGGCCATTGTTGTTGGATTTGGGGGCATTATTCCCCTGTTTTGGGCATTGCCTAGCATAATGCCCCTCTGCTCCACAGGTGTAATAGGTGATGCCAGGACGGAATATTGCTTCCTTGGCCCTGTTGTTGAAGGTACTGCGGTTTTGTTGCGGTCGTGGTGTTGGAATTGCTGGTCGAGGTGCCACAGGCCTCTGAAATTCATTTTGGGGCCTATTGTTATGAACCTGTACTGAATGATTCATGCGGCGCTTGCGAATCTCATTCATGTTGTGGTGCTCATTTTCCAGAATAATAGCCTTGTCCACCAGTGTCTTGAAATCCGGAAAAGTATGGACTACCAGTTGGCACTTTAAAGATGGAACAAGCCTGTCAAGGAATTTCTCCATTTTTTTGCTCTCTGTCATATATTCATCATTGGCATATCGGGCTAGCTGAGTAAACTTTTTTTTTGCGGGAAGGGCTAGCTGAGTAAACTGATCGAGGTACTGAGTTACCGTTGTGCCCCGTTGCTTGAGATCCTCAAATTCTCTTTTCTTTAATTTCATGATGCTGTTGGGAATATGTGCTCCCCGGAAGCTTTCCTTGAATTGCTCCCAGGTGATGTCCTCTCCATTGGGATGCGTGTGGCGTAGATTTTCCCACCATGATGCTGCTGTCCCAGAAAAATAATGTGGAGCATATAGCACCTTTTCCTGGTCTGTACACTGGGCTATGACCAATTTTCTTTCAATAGCACGCAGCCAGTCGTCTGCCTCCAGAGGTTTGTCTGTGTGAGAAAAGACAGCCGGATTGGTCCTCTGAAGTTCAGATACTTTTGATCTGGGCTGATGCTGTCCTTGGTGATTTCCCATATTTATCAAATGTTGCATCATTTTCTAGTGCTGCTGCTGACTTTGTTCATACAGACGGCATACTTGTGAGAATGCTGAATCATTGCTTTGCTGACTTGTTTGTCCTGGTGTGAAGTTATTTCCCATATGTGCAAAGTTGTCCTCTGGTGGGCTGGGCATAGAATGAGTCCAGGGACGATGCATTTTCTTTTTGGGGTATTTGTGTAAACACCGATGAGGAAAGAAATTATAAAGGAAAGAAATAAATTTTTAAGAGACTGAAAATAATTTCCCCCAAAAAACGTAAGTACATAAAAGTAATGAGTTATATTATACATGCAAGATTTAATTATACATGCAAGATTTAATTATACATGCATGGTTTAATTATACAACATTCTCGTCGTAGCCGTGATGCTTACATGACTGCTTATTTAGACTAGTGCACTACTCCATCCTCTTATCATGATGCGATCCAAGTCTACTACTCGCCATCTTACAAAGAGGAAAGTAAACAGAAAATAAATATTTTACAGCTACACTCTGATAAAAGGCGACTGTGGTGTTGATGCCTAGTCTGCTATCAAGGAGTGTCTGGAACGTCGTAGGCCCTGCTGAGGGTAAGTCCCAGACGGGATGCTGAAGACTCAACCTCCTCCTCCTCCTCCTCGGGTATGGTCTCCAGTCGGGCAGCTGTCGATGCCATGTCTGCTCGCAGTGGTACTGTGCTCATAGGCGGTGAAGCTCTAACCGGAATGGGAGCAGCCAAGCGACTAGACTCATCGCTTGGGGATGTGTGTCGAATCACAGAATGGGTAGGAGGATCGTATGGTGGAGTCGGAATGTGAGGAGCACGTGGTGAAGGAGAACGGAACTCACTCCTGCGAGGAGCCCTCGCACGAGACAAGTCCATCCGTGCAGCGAGATAGTCATCCACCAGTGAGGTGAAGACTGACTCAAGAGCCATGATGTACTGAACAAGGGGCTCAATCGCCTCGTCCCTTTCTCCCGTGGTGCAGGAGAAAGCATAGCGACTAGTGTATGGAACATGGCATGGAAGATAATGATAGGGACGTGTCTGCATGACTAGAAGAATGTCCCTAAGACGAGCGATGGCCTCTCGGGCAGCCATCTGGATAGCATGCCTCTCAGTGGGCATGACTATCCCCACAAAATGATAGTTGCGATGAGGTGCGGCATCTCCACCCCGATTATATACCGAGGCCTGGTACATAGTCAGGGTGTCTGAGATCCTGTCGGGAAAGCCTGTGTACTCCGGACGACTCGGAGATCCCATCGCGACCCTGGCGATGTAGACGAGAAGGCGGGAAAACCCCGCAGGCTCGTTGGCAAAAATCTGGGTCGGGCAGTTGCCGCCAGACATCTACAACAGTAGACAAAAAATCCAAATAGTCATATCATAAGTATATGATGACCAAGGAAAATTTCTACAATGCATGAGATGCATGCTAAAATTGTTAGGACAGACTAAACTACTAGCGATCACACCTAGGGCTTCCTACAGTCAGCCTGGCTCTGATACCAAGGTTTGTCGGGCCTGTTTCCGGAATAAATTTTGGAATAGCCTCAAGTCACACCAGCCCCAAGATCAGAACAACTTCTGGAATCCCTTGATATAGATAACCAGTACATACATAATATTACACAGGGTTGAGTCAGGGTGCTCAACATTTATTACAGACTTGTCAATATATGACGGTGGTGGAATATGACAGTGGTGTGGTGATATTACAACACTGATACAATAAAGTAAAGCCAAGCGTCAGTGTGAGGCTCGACTATTTTATTTGTGAAGCGGAAGCACTGCGGATGATACACGTGGTAGACTCCAAGACCACAAGTTGACTGACTGGGAACACCTCTAAGCGTCGGGCTCGCTAGCGCACTCTTCTTCCACAAGCTCGTCTTCCTCCGGGTCTGGCCAAATTAACAAGCCAGGGACAAGCCAGTGAGTACATTGGAATGTACTTGCAAACATTATGAACAAAGGATATACCGAATGCATATGCTCATGATGGATTAAATTATATGCATATACTGACCGAATTTAAAGCATGGCATGATAAATATTAATACGGTGCGGATGAATAATTATATCATTATAGTAATGAACCAAGAATATAAAATGGAACATCGGGCGTTGGACCGCCCGAGGAATTCCAAGAAAAATGCCAAATGGGTGTCTGAAAGCGACGCCTCGAGAGGTCTTGAAAAGAAATGCCAAACAGGTGTCTGAAAGCGACGCCTCGAGAGGTCTTGAAAAGAAATGCCAAACGGGTGTCTGAAAGCGACGCCTCGAGAGGTCTTGAAATGAAATGAGTATACAGGTGGTCTAGCCATCCCAAGTGATACCCAGAAAAAAAAATAGAAATGAGTATCCAGGTGGACTAGCCATCCCAAGTGATACCCAGAAAAAATAGAAATGAGTATCCAGGTGGACTAGCCATCCCAAGTGATACCCAGAAAAATAGAAATGAGTATCCAGGTGGACTAGCCATCCCAAGTGATACCCAGAAAAATAGAAATGAGTATCCAGGTGGACTAGCCATCCCAAGTGATACCCAGAAAAATAGAAATGAGTATCCAGGTGGACTAGCCATCCCAAGTGATACCCAAGGTTGCACATAGAAATACCAGGGTTAGTCCACAATAATATTCATGATAACAATAATATTTATGCTGGCATCAGTAGTGACAATAATTGTCCTGCAAAAATAGATCATGCTCAATTTTAATTATTTCCTCCGAGGACCGACACCGGGACCGACACTTGACCCTTCCCAGCTAACGTCCTTGACCGTGGACACGGCTATTCGAATAGGTATAACTCTGCAGAGGGTGTACTCTTTACCCACGTGTATAGGATTTCTTTAGCCAACACCGAGACGCTGACTAATTCCCATTACGGTCTTTGGGTTGAAAACACACCTGACCAACACACACCAGATTAACATTCCGGATGCCAGGAATCACCCCAAGCATCGTTCAAGAAAAACTCTAAGACGGGGAGACCATCATCTCGAATAGCATGGGATCACTATTTATAACGCACGGATTACAAGGGGTGCCCCCCTCTCGGCCCAGCCGGATACACCCATGCCCCCTGACCCGATGACTGGCATTAGTCCATGGCCATGGAACCCTCATCATGGCCCCTCTATGTGGTGTGCACTCAGAAAGGGGTTAGCAACTTACTAAGCCGTACTCCCCTCGTAGGAAGACAAGTGGCAGCACAAAATTATAGCTAGGCATGACGGAACAAGACTCGATATAGGCCGACTCAGGAGGTGTTATTATTATGACTGGCATGCCTCACATGCCACAGTGACACCATCGTGTCATGATGTGACCCGTGCCCACAGGCACGACAAAGGCAGGAGGTACACCTCCTGACTCCTCACAATTTCTTCAAAGTTACCAAGACTCTTGTATGCATGAAATGCACAAAATGATATGACCATGCATGCACATGATATCCCCTACATATCCGGTGATATTTCAAACTTATGCAAACACCATATCCCAAGTTCAAAAATGCTTGCCTATCAAAGTAGGCAGAAGGTGGTCCCTCGAAATTTTTGGCAAAGTTTCCCTCCTAGTTTTCTATAAAATAAGAACTCAAATTCAAATCAATTTTTTTGTAATAGCACAAAAAGTTGTGTCAAAATATTTCCAAATAAATACTAAAAAAATAGAGTGAAAAAGAAGATTTTCAGAAAAAGAATCAATTGAAAATGTTTTGTGGTTTAAAAGTTATAAAGGTTTTAAAACCAGGGACCTCTCTATAAATAAAATAACTGCCAGCGGGTCCCTGCGGTAATAACTGAAAGCGCCATAGAAAGAAATACGCTTTCCAGTGCAGAAAGCGTAAAGAGGCAGAAGGCGCTTTCGAATATAACAGAAAAGACTAAAACGCTGACGGGTGGGGCCCACCCATCAAGTTTGAAATTCAAACGTGCCTCGCGCTTGTACAGAGGGGTTGCGGTGATCACCGGCGGCGATCGCCGGCATTTCAGGGGGCGGCGATGGTCAGGATGTGCTCGGGGAAGTATTCCGCATCGGTGGGTGGTGGTGGTGGTCGTCGGCGAGCACCGTAGCGATGGCGAGGACAACTCCAGCGGACGGCCGCGTCGGGTGAAGGTGGATCTCGTCGAGGAGGGCCCCGCTCATCAAATTGATGCGCGGAATGGATGAGTGGGTGCACGAGGAGGTTATTGGCGAATTTTGAGGGGTGGAGGTGGGCGGATGGCGACGTGAGGTTCTTGGTGGCAGTGGCGGATCGGGCGGCCGGAGTCGGGGAAGAAGACCTCCCCGAGGTCGTCCGACTCCTCTGGGGGTCGATTGAGAGTGGGTGGAGGTGGTGCCAGTACTGAACGGAGCTCGAGAGCTCCTTTTATAGGTGATCTGAGGTGGTCCGAGGTGGTGCGGATCACGCCGGAGTGATGGTGGCCGGCGGGGGCAGTTGGAGGCAGTGGGCGACGTTGGTAAGCATCAATGGTGTCGGGGAAGCCTTCTCGAAGTGCCAGCACGAACGGGGTCAAGCTCTATCCATCTCCCCGTGGATGAGCTCACGTACGGCCATAGCTGTGGCGTGCGGCTCCGGCGACTGACAGGCGGGCGCGGGGTGGTTTGGACGGCGCGTGGGAGTGGAGGGGTTGCTGCCGCGTGGAGTGAGTTAGGAGAGGGAGGAGTGGAGGGAGTGATGGCAGCTGGTGGCTGTGCTGATCCCCTCGGCCGCCGCGGCCGAGGGCAGTGGCCGTTGCACCGACCTGCTCCTGTGCTATCGGCAGCGAGAGGCTGGCGAGGGGGTCCCTAGGCGATGCATTGATGATCACCAGAAGTGTGGATGAGGGAGAGGTTAAGTGGAGTGCACCGCACGGCACCGATTCTCTCTTCTCTGAACTTCTCTGTTTTTCTGAATTTTTTCGACAGTAAGCTACAGTGCACACCAAGTGCTTGATGAAATGCTAGATGGCCACTGGCATTTTTGGAATTTTTGAGAATTTTTGTGGTGAGGTACTGATGCATAAAAGAGATGCTGGCAAAATTTCAGAATTTTTGGAGCGATTAAAATTAGGTTTTGAGCAGAGAGTTTGAATCTGGTCCAAATTTCAATTGAATCAAATTTGAAAATTTTGAACTATAGAACAGATTGTTTTTGGTGAAATGGTGTGTGGGTACTATCAAGTAGTTGGAGTAATTTTTGTGGGTGCAGAAGAGTTGCAAAAAATATAGTTCCTTTGTAAATCAAAGGAACTAAGAATAAATGAAATTCCAATTTTGAAATTTGCTAAAAATGATAAAAATATTTTTGTGGAGAGGAGACGTGTTGGGTACTGTCCTAGGGTGTGAGGATGACTTGGATGATAATTTTAAAGTGGCAGAATAATTTTTGTGAGAATTTTCTAAGTGTTTGAAAAAAAATGAAAAGAACCATTTCATTGAAATAATTTATTTATTCAAAAAAATTCTAAAAGAAAATATATTTTTGATCCTTCCAAAAATATTTACTCAAATAAGAAACCATCAAATCAGAACCATTTTTAAAATTTTGAAACCCAATTGAAACTCAAAATAGAAGAAAGAGAGAAAAAGTACCATAGTGATCCAAAGAATTTTATTTTAAGGAAAAGATTTAAAAATTCAACAAAGAATATTTTTGGGGTGTTACACAAACCGAGGAAAAAGAACTGCAGTGACTACAAGGAAACAAATAAATAAGCAAGCAACTAACACTAGGCTATTACGGCGATTACAGACATTACATCCACTAGGCATCAAAGTTCGCCACCAGTGCAAATAAAGGGAACAACAAAGCTGCATATTACATACACTGGGCGTCTAAATTGGCCACCAGTGCAAATAAACGCAGCGGCAAAACAAGTCCAGAACTGAAACAACTTCCGAAGAGCTCAAGAAACGTTATCCTGGGTATCCACCATGCTGGCAATAAGCTTAGCAAGCTTATTAGCTTTCTCTTGTTTGGCGCTAAAATCCTCCAACGCTTGCTGTTGCACCAAAAAGTATGCATCTGAATTCTCCTGGGACTTCCTCAGTCCTTCGGCTTCTTGTCGCAGCACAGCTGATCGATGTCTTTCAGCTTGTACTTGAGACTCAAGAAACCGAACTGATTCGGACAGCGAGTTTTAAGAGCTTGTGCAAGCGGTAGTGGCCAGTAACTCGAACACTACATCAAGACAGGACTTTGGGGATGTCTCACTGTCTTCAAGATAGTTTTCCTTATCTGTTTTATCAGCTTTGTTGGAGACCAGCAAGGTTGTCTCACTATCTTCAACCTTATCTGCATTACTTCCTTTACCATTGCTTAATGTGGTACTCTTCTCCAATATTCTGTCAGCATTCTAAAAGAAGAAACAAGCAGCCACATAACAGGTTTAGCATGTAGTATATGAAACTCATTTTGGTGAACCAGTTCAGTAGGAAGGTGGACAGGATTAAACTATCAAGTCTTCTATTGCAAAGTAGTACATTATAAAAGCATCAAACAAACATATATCTATGTGCTACTGTAACTGCATTGTCTTGCCAAATCAAAATAGAGACACAGTTCAAGACAAAATAGCATTGAAAGAATATAAGTATGGGAAACTACATGGCACCACAAGATTTCAGATGGGTACCACGGGTATACATGTACAACTAACAACACTATTGGCTCTGTTTTGATGCTAGTATTGTGCATGATATGAGAAGACAATTGTCTACACAATTGAAATTGAATTCAACATAGAGCAATTTAGAAGAGCAAACCAGTTAAAGAAACATGTTTAAACATACCTGTTGTGCCATTGGAGTTTTGATTGGATCCTTCTATTTAAAAATTAGTTGGTATGAGTAAATACAGTGATACAAGAGCAAAGCAGTATGCACCATAGCTATGGAATCTTACCTGAGAACAGTTGTTCTTCAGGTTTAAGCACTTGTTCTACAAGAAGAGAGTACAGTAAGACGCAGCCATATAGTAATTCAAAATGAAATATGATCTCATAGACCCTACTAGATTCATGGGTCTAGACCAATACAGAACAAGCTGTTCCTAGTCATCGTCCCGTAAATGTGTCTCCGGAGAAAGTAAGGGAATTTGATGAGTTTCCTTGCTAGTGAAATACATTTTCTTCATGTAATTCTGATACTGCTGCAAAGCATTCTTGAAGATAGCACAGGTATTAGCACAGGTTACCTCATCCTGAGTTTCCAAATCGGTCATTCTCTACATAGAAAAATGGGAACATTTGCTGTGTTATAACCAGCAGGGAGGTAGAAAGTATGGGACAAAGCAAAGTAATTGCCATGAATACTTACACATAACTCTTGGAGGAACACCTACAACTGGCTTTTTCCTTCATCTTTAGTATAATATTTCCATGATGGGAAGATACGCACATAGGATTTAACAACATCAAATGCGATAGACCCTAAACTACGGATGACTGGTTCTGCTTCGTCCACAGGAATAGGTGTACTAACTGGTGGAGTTGGGGTTCGTCGTGGTAGTCTTGGCGCTTTACGCACTGGAGCTGCCTTACTAACTGCTCTTGTTTGGGAGCTCTGTTGTGGAGATGGTGCTGTGTCAACTGGCACTGGATTACTATCTGCTGGGATTGGGGTTAGATTGGGTGAAGCTGGTTCTCTGTCCATTGGAGTAGGGGTATAATCTGCGATAGTCTGGGTTATGTGTGGTAGAGCTGGTTCTTGTGCAAGTACAACCGGGGTGCTATCTCCATCGACAGGTAGCGCTGTTTTATTTGAAGACCGTGTTTTTACTCCGCTAGATACTGCCATCACCCCCTCCAATTCAAATGGCTGATAAACAAGAAAAGTAGTTGAATGTATAGACCTTGTATGAGACAGATGCAATAGATAGTGAGGAAAAAAGAGGGCATGAAATAGTTCACATATATGTTGTTTAACTAAATAGGATAGCATGACATAATTTCACATATATGATGTCTATCTAAACAGTATAGCATGACATAATTCAAAGATATGATGACTAACTAAAAAGGATGGCATGAGATAATTATATGATGTCTTTAGTAAACAGGTTCGCATGACATAATTCACATACATCTTATCTAAGTAAATAGGATGGCATGATATAATTCACATATGTGATTTATATACTAAGTAGATGGCATTCGCATATATGATGTCTAAACTAAGCAGATGGTGTTGAATATTGTGTATATGATGTCTAAACTATGCAATGCAAGACACCATATGCATGATACGAGCAGTATAACCATGCCAAGTTAGAGCATACACCTCGGGGGGGGGGGGAATAGGACTGGTCATCTGTCTCTGAATCCTCCTCTGAGGAGCTATCTGGACCCAGCAAGAGATCTGCTTCGACAGGTAGCACTGTCTGCTCTGAAGAACTTGTTTTCACTCCAGATTTTTTCATCACCCACCCAAATGGCTGATTCACAGGAAGAGTAGTTGAATGTACAAATAGTGTCGACAAATGGAAATGTAATGGAAAAAAGGAATGGCAAGATATAATTCAAATATATGATGCCTGGCTAAACAGGATGATATTGCATATTTCACATATACTATGGCTGGCTAAAAAAGATGGCATTGCATAATTCACATATGTGATATAGAAACTAAATAGGTGGCATTACAGAACATGTCTAAACTAAGAAGATGACATATATGATGTCGAAAGTAAGCAAAGAAAGGCACCATATGCATGATATGACCAACATCATCATGCCAAGTTAGAGCAAACACCTCAGGGGGTAAATAGGAGTGGTCAACTCCCTCTGACTCCACCTCTGAACAGCTATCTTCCTCTGGATTACAATCTGGAGGAGGGCGGGTGGGGTTGCCATTGGACCCACCATGGAGCGATGTCTGCATGACATTGTATGCGCAAGACTCTTTTTTCTCTACATGTTCAACATGACTGTGTACAATAACTGACATGCATACGAAAAAAATATAGTGAGATTAAGTAAGGAGAGAATGCAGAAATCTAGAGTGATGGTAACAACCAGTGGATAGATCCAAAAATAATGATAACAGGCAAATGATAGCTTAATTTCATAAAAAGACAGATGATGGCTGCTTTACTGTTTGTTTCCCACCCAAGATGAACGCCATAGTAGATACCCTAGATGAAACAGATAGTAGATCAATATACTATTCATTGCTGCCTCGATATGTGCCCCACTAGCATTTTAAAACTCAAGTTTGAACATTAATTTGGACCTGACTTGGAGTCTAAGAGATGGACAGGATGATAAACTAGCAGGTAATATTAAGCAATGCATAAAGTAAGCAGAAACAAAAGAGTGCGACCTCTCTTGCGGACTCGTGTACTCCTCAGGTTCATCTGCTGAGTCGATGATGGTGATGCAGTTGCGGTGGCTGTCGGTGGCGGGGAAGGAGATCTGAGGCGGCGAAAGACGGTAAGGAGTCGTCATGTCTGTATGGTGGATGCTTCTGTCAATGGAGCAGCTCAGGTGAGGTGGACGAACGGCCCGGCAGGAGCAGGACAAACCACACAAAGTTTTCTTCGACACCTATCTGTAAATGAAGTAATTCGGTAAGGGCTCCTTTGGCTTGTAGGAAGAGCACAGGAATGCAAAGAAACATGGACAAATTAAAGTCAAACCACCTGCAAATGTGTACTACTAGAATGTTATTATGCCACTAATGCACTTAGTCTTCTTTTCATGCATAGGATTTTGATAAGTAGGTCCAGGTGGATGTTAAAATTTCCGTGTTTTTCCTTTGAAACAGACACGAAAGGAAAAATCCTTCAGTTTTGTTTTGCTCCATTCCTTTCAACCAAATGCATGAATAATTGAATAGTAGGGTACCATAGGAAAATTATTGCTATGTTTTTCCTTCACTTTTTCCTTTGAACAAAAATAGCCCTAAGTGGTCAACATGAATGTAGAGTAAAAAGTGATGTGACAAGTGTACAACCTCTTTGGCGTAGCCGTGTCGACCTCAGCATCATTGGGTCGGTCGCTGAAGATGTTGTGGCGGAGGTGGCTGTCGGAGCTGGGGAAGAAGATCTGAGGCGTCTGTAGATGGCGTCCAGGGTACTGCTCTGCTGTGATGGATGGTTTTGTCATTGGCGCAGCTCCGGCGAGATGTACGACATCGAGGCTGAAGCAGTACAAGAGGGACATCGTTAATCTGAAGTGGGATTCTAATACCATCTCCAATAGATGATGTAAAATACATCACCAAAAAGTGCTAGCTGTAAAATTTACATCACCAAAAGACAACCAACTCCAACAGATGATGTAAAAACTGTTGACTCTAAACTTAACTATCGAAACTGAATTTTACTATCGAAACTAACTGTTACTGTTGAAACGGAACGCACTAGTACTAGACAATCACTTCGTTGGTAGTTTAGGCCGCTCGAGCACTGGTAGCAGAGAAGCGGTGATCTAAATCAGCAGCCGCTCAACAGGGAACGCACTAGCAGATAGCAACCGGAGCAGCAGCGCCAACGAAAGCCAGAGCAGCAACTCGTGTAGCTGCAGTAGCCCATGTACCAGCATCAGCAGCGCGAGCGAGAGCAAGAGTAGAGCAGCAGCACGAGCGATAGCAAGAGCAGAGCAGCAGCGTGAGCGAGAGCCGGAGCAGCAGCAGCAGCTCTGGCTAGTATGGACGTCACCGCCGAGGGAGCCTTGCAATGGGGGAGATCCGCCGTGGAGGATGTCGCCAGCGGCGCCGGTGTCGAGGGAGCCGCACCATGGCGGAGCGGGATCGAGCACCGGCGGCGCCGTGAGGTCGAGTGAAGCAGAAGATGCGATGAGTGTACAACCTCTTTGGTGCTGCCGAGTAGGCCTCGGCTTCATCCGAGGAGTCGGTGAGGATGCTGCGGTTTCGGTGGGG
This sequence comes from Elymus sibiricus, assembly GCA_039707655.1. Lineage (NCBI taxonomy): Eukaryota > Viridiplantae > Streptophyta > Magnoliopsida > Poales > Poaceae > Elymus > Elymus sibiricus. Next base: position 207,089,523 of record CM077668.1, read on the forward strand.
CAGGTTAAGGCAACGCTGTGGGAATGGAGCAGCCGCGATAGACGAGGCGATCGTCAGAGCAGCTCCTTGGAGGTGGAGGACGGGGCGGCTGAACCGGCAGGACGACGAGATCGACGATGGATCCTCATCCAGTGCGGTGGATGAGGGACGTCGAGCAGTTGCGGTGGACGACGTCGTCGGGGGAAGAGGCTCCGGTGGGGCGGCGGTGGGGGGCGGACCAAGGAGGGTGGGGTTTCGCGGCTGGTGGAGAGAGGTTTTGGCGGCCTCGGTTTTCGAATGGGGAAAGAAGGGGGTGAGAGGGGGAACCATGACTTAGGGACGCGCTTGTCCAAAATGTAGGGTAAGTTACAAAAGTACCCCCACCAATTTGAACTAGTAGCTCTTTCCTCCCAGGGGTAGAACAGGGATTTCACATGTCGGGATTTCGCGGGAGGAGGGAGTTTTCACGCGCGTTGTAATTTCGGGATAGCAAGGCACGGGTTGAGAAGGAGGGAGTTTTCGGAGCACAAACAGACAAAGAGATATCTTGAAATTTTGGCATAATAAGGCACGGGTTGAAATTTCGGGACAAGGCTAACGTGTACGGTACCATATCAATTCGCACTTCCCTCAACCAAAAAAATCAATTCGCACCACACAAGAGAGGGTCTTGTCCCGTTTTACTGTATAAATTACTACAAATGTCATTTAAAACTTTGAATCCATGTTATGTTCAATTAAAATATTTTGCTAGGTGCATAATGCATGTAACCTACTCAAATGAACATTTTAGTGCATTCCAAATGTATATACTACAACTGCAATATGAACTAAATTGGAATTAGTTTCACTATTTGAATAAGAATCTACAATCATGATTGTTGTCAAGTTAAACCATCATCTGTATATTATCTTCACAACACACCACATAATTACTGTCAAGTTAGATATGAACTATGTGTACTATATGAACTCGAATTCAAATTTTTGAATCCACTTTATGCTGATTTCAAATAATAGTACATTTCAAGCTCTAGCCAGATCTTCATAATCTAAACCATGTTTCAAATGTATAATGTGTTTATCACACAATGTATAGTTCCCCGCCCCCTATGCCTACAAGTACTTGGCTGTGAGCTGCAAAAGCCACATATTATCACAAATTCAAATAAATGTGAGATTGTTTGATATATATAATATATATAGTAGTACATGTTCATAACCACACCATGTGTATCACCATTATAATGTGAGATTGACGCGCGACCAGTGGACTGTAGCCGACGAACCTTCCGGTGTAAGCAATACATGAGGGAGCCCCAAGATATTTAATACTACATCGCACACGATTCTTCCTAATAAACTGTTTGTGGTGTACTTGATTTTTTTCATTTTGATTTGAAAGACAAAATGGGGTTACGGCAGGAAAGGTCGGTGTTTGAATTGCTAGAACATTTATCTGCAGTGAACATGCAACTATAGGAGTGTCGTGCTAAAATTTGGAATTATTCCGGGTTCGTTTGGCCTTTTTTATACATTAATTGAGTTTTCTAGGCATTTCATGTGCATAATTCAAATTTGAACTATAGGCACATGCTCCAGTGCACCAAAATGGGTTGAAAAATTGTATATGTGTCCTTGGGTGAATGTTTAGGTCCCATACAAGAAATGGGAGTGAATTTCAAACATCTAGGCGTCGTGGCTCGGCCGAAAACATTGAGAAAATTGTTTTTAAATTCATGTAAAGCCAAAATTTGCCTAAAAATCACGGAACTTGGCATGGTGTCTTGACATGGCACTAACATGCCTTGGAAATTTTTTTGTTTGATTTGGGACAAGTTTTGGTATAAGCTTCTTACAAACCGGAGCTTCTCTCAAGAAGGCTCATGGTTCCGACAGGGAACGTGTCACCTTTGTGAGCGAAACGACATATGCTACCTCTTCCTGCCTTGATTTTTTTTACATAGGCAACATAGACCAATAGGAGTGTCTTGCTAAAATTTGGAATTATTCTGGGTTCGTTTGGCCTTTTTTATACATTAATTGAGTTTCTAGCCATTTAATGTGCATAATACAAATTTGAAATACAAGCACATGCTCCAGTGCACCGAAATGGGTTGAAAAATCGTATATGTGTCCTTGGGTGAATGTTTATGTCGCATACAAGAAATGGAAATGAAGTTCAAACATCTGGGCATCGTGGCTCGGCCGAAAACATTGAGAAACTTGGTTTTTAAATTCCTGTAAATCAAAAAATTGCCTAAAAATCACGGAACTTGGCATGGTGTCTTGATATGGTACCAACATGTTGTGGTAAAATTTTTGTTCGATTTGGGACAAGTTTTGGTATAAGCTTCTTACAAACCGGAGCTTCTCTCAAGAAGGCTCATGATTCCGATAGGGAATGGGTCACCTTTGTGGGTGAAACGACATACGCTACCTCTTCCTGCCTTGATTTTTTTACAGAGGCAACAAAGACCAATAGGAATGTCGCGCTATAATTTGGAATTATTCCGGGTTCATTTGGCCTTTTTATACATTTATTGAGTTTTCTAGGCTTTTAATGTGCATAATTCCAATTTGAACTACATGCACATGCTCCAGTGCACCAAAATGGGTTGAAAAATCGTATATGTGTCCTTGGGTGAATGTTTAGGTCCCATGCAAGAAATGGGAATGAATTTCAAACATCCGAGCGTCGTGGCTCAGCCGAAAACATTGACAAACTTGGTTTTTAAATTCCTGTAAATCCAAAACTTGCCTAAAAATCATGAAACTTGGCATGTTGCCTTGACATGGCACCAACATGCTGTGGTAAAAATTTTGTCCGATTTTTTGAAGGCGCATACATTAACAACCAACAAAGTCATTTTGGAACAAAGAGCTGCCACGTTACAATCGGAAACATAAGTGTTATTCAAACCATGGGCGTTGTACTAACCATTCATGTGCCGCCACGTGTCCCCATTTTTATTGGCTAGGAGGCGCCATGCGGGGTAGGTATTTGAGTAGACGAGAGGCGTGGATAAAACCGCTGCGCGGGATTACCGGGAGGCGAGCCCTTTGACCTCCATCCGCCACCCACCTCGCTCCCAACTTCTCCATTAATGGCGCCCGAGCCTGGCTAGGTCTCAGTCGACTGAGATTTAAGGGGGAAAAAGAAAATTTGAAAACAAAAATTTGCACGGATAACTCACGGACATCCTCGACTGAAACTTAATGAAGACTTAGCAAGATTGTTATATATGATGATGATGGCAATGGATAGTAATTGTCTTACATATTCAGGAAGACAAATTAAAATGCCACACGCGGCAACGCCCGAAAGACACAGGTGCAAAAGAAGAAGGAAGAAGACGCAGACAACAATCTGGGTCGCTGCTCTACTCCCTGTTGATGGGTTGCTGCAGGGCACAGAGTTCCTCCAACTCCTTCTTCATCGCCTCCACGACCTTCAACTTAATGAGGCATTGATCTCCTCGTGCAGCTTTGCCCAGCCGGAGATCTCATCCTTTAGCTTATTGAGCTCAACACGCATGCGCCTGCGAGAGCCCTCGCCTTCCCAGAAGAGATATTCCCAAGCCGCCGCGGCGCGGCAGGACCTCTCTGCTGATTCCGTGGTGCGGCGGGTCATCCTTGCAGCTTCCACGGTGCGGCCGGACCACTGTGCTACTTTGGCGGTGTGGCGGGACCTCCGTGTTGATTCGGCGGCGCGGCGGGACCTCTGTGCTGCATCGGCGGCGCGGCGGGACCTCGCGGTTGCTATCGCGGCGAAGCGGGACATCTCTTCTGCTTCCGCTTCCATGCTCGCCGCTCCCTGGTCAATTCTCGACGAAGAACTCCTATGGGCCATGGCAGACGCAAGGAACGACGAAGAAAGACTTGTTTGTTTGTTGATGAGGAATTGAGGTGGATTGTGCAGTCATTTTCGAGTAGTATTTAAAACCTAGAAATAAGCTGCTAAGTGGGAAAACGTTTAGGTTTTGATCGGTGTGAACAGGTTTGCAATTAAATATAGCGTGGTAATTTGGAATGTGCAAGAAACAAGCTCAAAATTTATTGACGGTTCCGGTTTCGAAGTGCGGCACGATTCCCGGATGGTGTAACGTGGGCAAGCGTTCTCGGATGCGTATGTGGCGTGTGCACCGCAATCGGCGATGTCAGCACACGACTTATTCCATCGCACACAATTCTTTTAATTAGACGGTGTGCCCGTATATCGCAGACTCCTTAATCTGGCTGAGAGCATCTCCAATAGCCTTTCTATATTTACACTCACTTACTATTTTAGCAACCTTGGCCAAACAACCTCCTCCAACAGCCTTTGTATAAGTGGTCCCCCACCTAATTTTTTTACAAAGCTTGCTAAATCTGCCATCCCACTTTGTATATTTGCAAACCCAATGGGCACTTGCTAAATTTTGGCAAGGCTTTGTAAAAGTGGTCCCCTTCATATTTTTGTCTCAATGACTAGTGGGCCTGTGTGTGATGTGTACGTGTATGTGTGAGCTGCGTATGTGCGTCGTGTGTGTGTGTGTGTATGTGTGTGATGCGTGCATGTGTATGTGTACGTGTACGCGTGGGTACGTGTACGCGTGTGTGTTGCGTGTGTGTATGTGGACGCGTGTGTGCTGCGTGTGTGTACATGTATGCGTGTGTGTACATGTACGCGTGTGTGATGCGTCTGTGTACGCGTACGCGTGTGCACACGTGTACACGAGTTGTGCTAGTATACATGTGATGTGTCTATGACAAACTGTCCCCACATGTCATTGTGTGTTTTGTGCAAATATAGCAATCCAATATACAAAGGCTACCAAAGCAAAAAAACATGTTGGCTTTGTAAACCTTCTCTCTCCTCTTGCTATAACATGTTTTTATAGCAATCCAATATACAAAGGCAGTTGGAGATGCTCTAACCGTTTCTGTTGTTTTGGCTCATCGAAAACAGTTCATCCGAGTGAACTATTTGCTATCTATCGAACACACCTTGATCTGGCTGACCGTTTCTGTTGTTTTGGCTCATCAGAAATAGTTCATCCGAGTGAACTGTTTGCCATCTATCGCACACACCTTGATCTGGCTGGCCGTTTCTGTTGTGTTGGGTAATTGCAAACAGTACATCCGAGTGAACTGTATGCCGTATATCACACACACCTCGAACTGGCTGACCGATTCTGTTGTTCTGGCTCATCGCAAACAGTTCGTATGGATCAATTGTATGCCACGTATCGCACACGCAACTCTAATCTGAATCGTGCTCGATGTCTCCACCATCGCACATAGTTCGTCTTATTGGTGACGGTTTTAATACGACACCGTTTGCGATTAATGCAGCGCACACAGTTTGGTCGAGGGGTCTCTAATGCATGTGTCATGTTAGGACCATCCTACAGTAGTGTCTCACACCCACGCGCACACACAGACACACATCCCCTCTCTTATTGATATTGCAGTCGTACCCTCCGTTTGTCTAGTAGGCCTCTCCCACCATCTCCGAGAAGCAACTCCACCACCACCCCTCCGGCACTCTAGCTTTGTCTCTCTCCCTACCTTATTCCTCTCCTACACATATGTATGGATGTCGATCGATCTCCCTCGATACATAGCTAGGTCTCTCCTTCTCCACACATATACTAGTCGATATACCCCTGTAGTTAGGTCTCTGCCCCCCCCCACACACACACACACAAACACACCGATAGTCGAACGCTCTAGTTAGGTCTCCCTGCCACACACAAACTGCACTTGTCCCCTCTCACGTTCCAGTAGGCCAGCCACCCTATATCTTTGATGTGCGCACACACAATTTCGTTGGCTCTCTTTATCGATCCCGCACCCATACACTTTCATCCCTCTCTTCGATTCTATCAACATATATCTCACGCCGATGATCCCTCCCCTCTCTTCTCGTGGATCGCCCCCTCTATATATGATATATCTAGGCCTCCATTTCACACACATTGCATATGTTACATTTTTTTGAGATATCATCGACTCATATTCCCTGTCTATCTCTCACGCACACAAATACACTTATGAAATCACACCCCCCCCAAAACACTCACGAACGCACTCACCATCTCTCTCTAGGTTTGTATCTCTCTCACACACACACCCACGTAGGTGGGGTATGTGCACGAAGAGAAGAGGTGCATGCACGACACACATACTCACGTCTCGTTCCCAACCACACCCGTGCGGGTACACGGTGGAGCTCATTTCTGTACAAAAAGCAGCCCACGTGATAATTTGACGCGTGTAGCGGTTTTTCACTTGATGGAGGGTCGTGTACCACGCGTGAACGAAACAAAGTGCAACTTGACGCGTTTGCGCGTTAATTTTAAATAAAGTTTATTCCTTAATGGCACGTACAGAATATAAAACAATTGTTATCGAGAGAAAAAAGAACACCGCTCTACTATACTATAAAATATAGGCAGGAGCCTCAATGCTTGCTTGCTGGGGTTCGTCTCTTCACACTTTCTCACACAAGACGGCGGTGGCCAATCTCTCTCTCTTTCACCGTTGGTCACTGATCCGGCCGGATCCCATCCGACGGCGGAAAGGGAGGATGTGCAGTGTTGCCCCGGTCACCGACGTCGAGGCAGGAAACTCACTGCTGGCATGTCCAGATCTGCGGTACCTGCCGTTCTCTCCAGCTAAGCTCCAGCGCGGTAGGGCCTTCGCCCGTTGCTCGCTGCCACAGCAGATTTCGGCTGCCGCCGCCCTCCTAGTTACATCCCGACGACCCTCAGGTACAGCTTCCTCTGGAACCGGCCTTGCTCCACTGCCCAACTTCCCAGGTCACTGCATGTGGAAAATCCTGCATGTTGATCTTCTCTAGTTCTTTGCCTAAAACATAGCTCGGCCGGCGTACTTCCCATTTTGCAATCTTGTCCTCACACCGTTTGAGAGAAACCACTGTGCTGCCATCTCCCCCTGAAGACAATGAATATGCTTATTTTTGTCGGTGTATGTGTCATCAACTGTTATTGACCAGTAATTGTTTCCTTTCTACCTCTTTTTGCAAACAGGGCTATCCATTTCACCTCGTTGCTATTGCAACCTTTTGGTGAACTGCACAAATCACTTTTTTCTTAAGAGTGTTTTGTGCAGTTCTACTAAAATGTCACACGGGCAACGTTTCTACATTTCAGTGGGACTACACAAAGGGAGATTGGTTGTGCTATCCTCCTCATCCAACTCTGAGCCTAATCTTCTCCAACAAGTAGTTACTTTTACGAGAGATTGCAAAGGTGGTCGGCTTCTATTTTTGTGTGTATGTTTCATCAACCTAGTGCCACTATTATTGTAAAAACACTTATTCATATCTTTGCAAACAGGGATGCTCAGCTCGATTTTAGTGTGTCGTGGGAAAACGACGATCTATGGGATCGAGAGGATCCTTTGCGGTTTCGCTGTGGGATCAAGATACTACAAAGAGCAGGCTAGTAGATGTGAGAACAAGCAACGATTTATCCAAGTTCGGGCCGCTGTGAGCGTAAAACCCTACTCCTATTCTGGTGGTTTGATTGTGTATGAGCTCAAAGGTTACAAAGAGCGCGGCTTGCCGGCAAGGTGCGCGGGAAGTGCAGCTACAACGTGTAATTGAACTAGGAGTCGACCGTTCTAAGTGTAGCCGTGGGCCTCCTTTTATAGGCCAAGGGGTTACCAAGTGGCTAATACAGTCATTTATAGGGTATGAATAGTGACTTGCACCGTCACCACATCTATCTCCTAACGGGGTAAGACAAGCGCATTTAATGCACTGTTAGGTGCTACGTCGGGGAGGCGAGGCTCTTGGGCAAAAGATCTGTACCACCGGTCCTGGCGCCCTCCTGTTATCTTGACATGTCCCAGGGATGGGTGTCATTAAAGTTAATCCTTGAGTGGCTTGCCGACACGTGCCTTGGCCAGCTATGTTGACTGCCTGCCAGCTCAACACCTATCATGCATGCTTATCTAGCCGATGATGAGGTGGAGCGGTAACGGGACAAAATAAGCCTCCCGGTGCGTAGCTTGCCGGGCCTTTGCTTGCTGGCAACCAGAGTCTTGGTCTTCACCTTGCTGGTACGAAGCTTGCTGGCAAGGGCAATGTTGATCTTCAGTACTAGAATAGTACTTCTCAATGACCTGCCTTGAGGTCTTCTTCACGGTCTTGTTTAATCTAAGTCTTGAGTCATAGCAACCCTCCGACAAGCCCTTGCCGTCAGGAAGGCTACAACTGCCTGTGCACAAGTCAGGGTACGAGGGCACCCATGCTTTAGTACACCGACATAGTGGAACTGCACAAAACGATCGGATGGTCCATGTCCTCCATAGACTTCTTTCTTGGCTAACATGTCTTGTTCAGTTCAACAGAGCTGCATGAAACTAGCTGCCGACCAATGAACACCGTGGCCAGGAAATGGAACCATGCCTACGGACAGCATCGATCAATTTTTAATTTTTCTTTATTTGTAGACCTTCTCACAACTTTTTCTTCAGTTGTGATGTAAATATTGGGGCTGATCTGCGAATCATTGTGATGCATTAGCATCCATGTTAGTTTTTTTGTATTTGATGGAATGTTGTAACGAGACAACCTTCTATTTGATGGAATGTTGTAACGAGACAACCTTGGAGGCAAGTGGACACAAGAAACCAAAGTTGAAAGCTTCATAGCATTTCATTATAATTTATTATGCTGGAAAATTATGTGACATATAAACAAATCCTGAAAGCTTGATTGCAATGCTAGAAACCATTGAACTTCGTCATTTCGCCAAAATGTGGGACATCTAGCATCCTGGTCCACGTGCCATGCACCAATATTGAGTGCACAACCACAGGGGGGGTTCACCCCGGTCGTTGCACCACAGTAATAATGACTATTGAGCAGTCAAATCACAGGGCCCCACCTTTACCACAGTAAGTTGCTGGGACGAAGCAACCATCATTTCACTATTCGTTGAATCCGCTCGTACTCCAATATTCCCACAGTAAGTGCTCAGATGAAGCAACCATCATTTCACCTTTCCCACAGTAAGTACCTCCTTTTTATTCTAGAAACCACCACACGCAAATATTGGACGGTAGCAGCACAGCATCAAGTGTACTCCCTCTGTCCTTAAAAGAGTGTACTTCCAACTTTGTTGGAAAGTGAAACTTTATGTGTTTGACAGTATTTATACAATAATACATCAACATTTATGCCATCAAATTAGTAGCATTAGATTCATGATAAAATATATTTTTATCATATACCTGTTTGGTTTAACAAACATTGATATATTTTTGCACAAACTCGGTCAAACTTTGAGATAGTTTGACCCTCCAACAAAGTTGAAAGTACACTCTTTCAAGGACGGAGGGAGTATGGGTTTATGGTGCTCAATTCAAAAATCGAAACCAAACAATGAACTACTAGATGGTGAGCATTTGGAGTAGTACGTATCAACGCATGCATGCATGAGTACAATGACCAATAACATTTACATGCATTGCTAGTTTTCTGTTAATCCTTGCACTCAACAATTTAATGCGGTTTGAAATCTAAACATGTGAATGTGACCAGTAAAATTTAGACTGACAAAATGGTATAGTAATACAAAAATTTGGAGATTAAGCTCTATTGGTGATGTGAGTGATATACTCTAGCGGGACGGTTGACGGGATTAGGAGAAAGCGAAGCGCCTTTTTAGTGGGGATTTGCATCAATCTATGAAGGTGCAAAACCAAGTGTTACTACTACACCAAACAAGTTCAAAACGAGAAACTAGACTCACTCACGGCACGCGTGTCGCATTTTGTCCGTCAGTCAAAGTGACATGTGGGAGGGAGTGGGAGCAAACCGACCTCAATTGACGGCAAAATGGCCAACCCGCCGCACTTTGAGAGAGAAGAGGAGCTAGAAGCGATACGGGCTGGTGGAGCTAGGTGTCGCACGGAGACCGAGAATATGGTGATAGCGTGAGGTGGGCCATGTATGATGTAACTACACTGGTCTACCGTGTTTCGGACTCCTCCGGTCTAGTACTCCACCGCGCGGTTCCTGGCTCCTTCTCGATCGTCGGAAATTGTTATTCTTCCTTTTGCCGACAAGTGGGACATCCAGCATCCAGATCCACGTGTCATGCAAGAATAGGGAGATAAGTAGTGTAAGTGAGACTCACCAATGGTCACCAACGTAGGTGGAGTACGTGCACGAATCACCCGCAAAAAAAGGAGTACGTGCACGAAGAGAAGAGTTGCACGCACCGATGCACGTACTCTTTGCCTCTTTCCCTAACACACACACGTGGGTACACGGTGGAGCTCATTTCTGTACGAAGAGGCAGCTCACGTGATAATTTGACGCATGTAGTAGTTGTTCACTTAAGTGGAGGGTCGGGAACTACGCGTGAACGAATCAAAGTTCAACCATGACGCGGTGGCACGTTATTTATAAATAAAGTTTTTTCTTCAATGACACGTACGCAAAAAAATCTTCAATGGCACGTGAATCGTGCACGTACAATGACGGAGCACGGGATGGTAGCCATGGACATGGTCGGCCCTTTTTGGAGACTACTAGTACTACTTTGATGTGTCCCGTCAACTCGTAGAACGAGGAGAAGCTTGCTTACTACGCCCTCTCCCTCGCCCACGCACGCTCGGTGGATCGTAGGACAAGGAGAAGCTTTTGCTTACTACGCGGTGGACGTGCAGCAGTTCATTCGGTGTCAGATTGCCAGAACTATATACTCCTACTGCTCGTACTACAGTAGTAGTAGTAGTAGTACCATCATCATTGTTCAACTTCCGGAAGAGGTGAAGAGCCAAGCTCAAGGTCAGTTATAGCCAAAGCTGCGCCACCTATTAGTAATCTCACAAAGCATGTTGGAGCCCGTGCAACAGCCACACAAGTAGCACGTACACATTTACTAGTAAGTTCTAAGAGACATATGCCAACATGCCACACAAATTCATACCCCATTCCTGTATTAAAATTTGTGCACTACTCTACATAGATTAACAACGCTCCCATAATTTTGTTCACGACTACTCCACTTAAACATTATCGATGGACTCCATGTACACCACCTGGTTCCAGTCCCAGGCGATCTTCATAGAAGGCATGATCCATAGCGGTGGGCAACGGGAACCATGGACGCAGCTTTCTAGTGTGATTCCACACGATGGAGATTCATCCTAGCTGAAGCGGCATAAATCAGGAGTCCGGACCGATCCCAAGCCCACTTCTGAGGTTCTGACCGCCCTGGCCCACCAAAAACCCCTCCCCCTCCCACGCGCGCTTCCCGCCCGGTGCCAGCTGCCAGCATTTACGCCGCTGTAGAGCGCGCCACTCCACATTGAAGGCGGCTCAGGGCGGACGCAGTGAGAGTGAGAGGTCGCGTCTGCCATTGAAGCGGCGCGCCGGCTGAGGGCACCGCCCGCTGCACGCCCGGCTAAACACGCCTCCTCACCGCATTCAAACGCCTCCATTAAACCCGCGTGGAAGCCGAGAAACCTACTACATCCACACGTCCATTCAGGAGTGGGCCGGCATTAAACGCAACGCCGGCCAAGCTCCTCCTTCCACCATTTTCTCCACTCTTTCGATGGCATCCGACGAGCAGGAAGAGTAGTTCTCCAGCACAAAAGCCGGCTGGGTGGCCCGCCTAGCCCGGCGGTTACGAGCGAGGCAGCTCGCTACTCCACCTCCCTCACCTAGCCCGACGGAGCCAGTTGCCACACCTAGCCAGCGCGTGGTTCAGCAACTCGATGCTCCAGGCCAACTCGAGGAGGACTGGCGAGTTGCTCCACGCCCGCACGGTGCCTCCAGTGCCTGCGACCGCGCCATCCGCCGTCGACGCATGCATAGCCACGCCATGCAGGCAGAGAAAGAAGCCAGCTAGCACGTCCGCGCCCGCCGCCATCATCGAGGAGAAGTAGAACACGGGAGGCCGCCGCCGCTTGTATCCCATGAAGGCCACCGCCGAGGCGACGCCGGCGTACACAGCTGGTGTCTTGCATGGTTCTTCTTCAGTGCAGACCATCGTCGACCCCGCATGGGCTCCCCGGAAGCAGAGGAGCCCCCTTCCCCTCCGGCTGAAGCATTAGCTAGGGGTTCCACTCCGATGAGCGATGGGAAAGCGAGCCACCCTTTGCGCTGAAGCATATACCTCCGGGGCTCCCGGCAGTCCGGTGATCGGGCTGCCGGAAATGAGGAAGACAAAAGGAGCTGCCGGCGACCATTTAGATTAGGTATTAATTATATCTCTTGAGCCGGACTAGCACCGCTTAGTTGATGTAAATGTAATGAAATCCGTCATGTTTATATGAAAATCCATCATGTTTATATGAAATTCGGCCATGTTTGCACGAATTTCGTCTTGTTGGTTCGAACTATTGTCAAAATGTATGCGGCTACGGTTGGATGGTGTCCTCCCGCATCTGTGTCCGCTCTCACGCACACGCGCGCACAGACACACACACACACACATGCTCATGACTTTTCGTACACACCATCTCTGTCTAGGTCAGTGTCTCGTTGTCTCTGAGAGAGAGAGAGAGACACACACACACACACATGCACACACACACGAAGAGAAGAGGCGCATGCAGGCACTCGTTCCCTCACGCACACGCGCGGGTACACGATGGAGCGCATTTGCACACGAAGAGGCAGCTATGATAATTTGACCCATCTAGTTGTCCACTTAATGTAGGGTCTGGGACCACATGTGAGCCATACAAAGTGCGACCTAAACGCGGTGGCGCGGTTATTGATCGAGTTTTTTTACTGCTACGTTAACTGAAAAGATGGCTCCGTGCGTATTCAATTTAAAATGATTGCTGTGGAGAGGGAAAAAATTACTCCACTATATATGTACGCTGGAGCTTCGGGACTTGCTTGCTAGGGTTGCTCTCTTCTTCTCACTCTCTCACCCTCTCCAAATCTAAACAAGACGGTGGTGTCCAATCTCTCTGTCTCTCTCTCTCTCTTCTCACCGGTGGTCACAGATCCGGACGGATCCCTTCCGCTGGGTAGGGTACGAGGTGCAACGTTGACGTAGTCGCCGTTGGCGAGGGAGGAAGCCGACGCGCGCCATCTTCTCTGTCCTGGCGCCGGCGTGGGTAGTCCTCTGCACCCTTGCTCGCTGCTGTCGTGTTGGCAGATCCCGCCGCCTGCCTCGCCACATCCCGCCGACCGGAGGTATAACTTCTTTTAGAACCGGCCTTCTTCTAATGGGCCAACTCCCCACGTCATTGCATCCTTTTTTTCCCATCAAGTTTGGTTTGCTCCCCATGTCGCTGCATCCTGCATGTGGATATTCTTCAGTCCAAAGCTCCCCATGTATCTAGATAGCCCCGTCGGCTTGTCAAACACTCGAACACCACCTAAATTTTTACTATTAGAGGAAAAAAGGTAATGCATGAAGATAAATAGATGGCCTGGTTGAATGTGGAAAAAAATTTGGGGTGGGCGGGGTAGCAAAGACCGGTTAATGAACCGATCTGTTTGTTGAAAAGGGCAATAAAGTGGGGTGGGGCGAAGGGTGGGGGGAAGTACTAGTAGTAAAGATTCTGGCCTGACCGGTCTCTTGGTCGAAAAAGGAAAGAAAGTGAGGGGGGGTTGGGTGGACAACGCAACTGAGAATGAGCACGGCTAGATTTCCTGTGGTCACGCAGCAAGTGGTCACTGACGAGATCACGAGAACAAAAATGGCACAAATCCAGACATTCTGCTTGCATGTTTGCCACTCTCGGCAACCACCTCTGCCTCACCACTTTATGCCTCGGTGGAGGTAAAACATGCTTGTGCCTCACCTGTCCCTATGCCCTTACTGCAGCTGTTAATCTAATATCTGGTAAAATGAAACAATGCCACTGTTAATGTGATGTCACTCTTAAGTAATGCTGCTGTCAATCTATTGCCATTGATAAACTGAAGCAATGCCACCACCGTTTTATGAAATGCTTATGTCTTGCTTTATTTCCCAGGAAGAGTGCTTTGGGGTGTTACACTTAAATCTCACGCTGGTAACATAGCTTCATCTCAGTGGAACTGCAGAAATTTAATTGCACATTTGGTTGACACGACAATGTATTTCTCCTTTCCGTATCACCCGTTGTTAGAACGATCATTCCTGTTAACCGTGCACGTAGCTACTGATCATGTGCTACTGTCATCACAGAGTTATAATGCAATTGTTGTGCATGTTAATCTAAGCCCCCGTTAATCTAGTGTCCGTGTTGATCTGATGTGATGGCACTTCTTAGTTAATGGCACTTTTTCATACTGTCAATGTAATGCCATTGATAACATATGAGATGCTGCTGTTAATCATATGCCATAGCAAAAAATGACACTGCTTAAATAACCCTATCACATATTTCTGAAAACAGGGTTGTCTATCTCCATGTGGTTTCTATTTGTGCAAACAGAAACACAAACCACAATTTTAGTAGAACCGCACAAAATTAGATGGCTGCATCTACCTGCTATCAGCTAACCTCACGGTGCTCGAGGTATTACTACATTCGTAACTAGGTAGAATGACCAACGCAAGATGAAATAAGATTATTTGTACGTTGACTTGCTGGTTGCAGTGTAGAACGAGCCTGTCATGTGTGGAGGAGCGAACAAGCACTATGGCCTCCCCATCAATGCAAGATAAAAGACACCGAGTCATAGATGGCCTGGCCGGCGAGTAGGGATCGTGCAAACAGAGGTGCATAATCTTAGTGGAACTGCACAAAAAAGATATTGGGGTGAGTTGGACAAATTTTCTACAGCCAGACGGAAGGAATTGGATCGATTGGATCGAATTTCCTCCATGGCATGAGATGAGACCCCCAAGGTGGAAATCAACTAACCACTTATAAAATTATGGATAATCTTCCCCACGCAGGTCAGTACCCCTTCGTCCAGATGCTCGTGTTTTGTCATGCCGAGCTATTCATATGTGCTACTGTTTTGCAACACCGTTTAAGTACAGCTATTGTTTTCCTATCTTTTCACATTCAGGACAATGAAGATGATTTCAGTGGAACTGCACAAACTGGTCTGATGTTGAGTGATCTCTATTGCCTCCTCTGTTTGCTGCAATGTGTCAGCGTCAATTGCAAGATGAGCCAGCGAGCTAGCTATGGAGTTGCCAACATGCTCAAAGTGCACTCAACATTGAGAAGAAAGAAGCATGCCCAGGAAATTAATGCGTAGGGGGGCCCTTTGCTCAGAGAAGCATCAATTGTTTTTTCTTGATTTCTACACCTTCTCACAGCTTTGTCTTGGTTATAGTCTGGTGAATCATTGAGATGCATAAACATGCTGAACTTATATATGTGCTTGTGAATGTTAGCTAGTATGCATACTGTATCTTGTCAAGCTTAGTTTAATGTGAATGTTGACTAGCGTGTGAACATTTAGAATCTATATTGTGGGCCTGTTATTTGACGCCTCATTTGTGCCACGCTTCGACCAGTGTGAGTGTCTGCATGCATTACCGCACCCTCTAATTTGGTGGATGCCAAGCGGGCCCGAGGAGGAGCCATAAGTTTTTTTCAAGTTTAAAAAGGTTACCGAGCAGGAGCCATAAAAGCTGGAGTGCGTCTTTTTTTTTGTGAATGGGCCATAAGCTGGAGAGTGTCTCTAATGGGCTGTCTCTAGTGTTAAGACCGACCAGTACAAGAGTCGGTCCATCTTAAAGCCCATATTTTTGTAGGAAAATCCCATATTACTTGAAGAGGGGCGCTCCCAAAAAACCCCTTCTTCATCCTCGCTCCCACTTCACTGTTCACTACAGCTCGCTCCTACAGAAAGCCCCCGCTCCCCTTCTTCCCCACCTCACTCCTACAGAAAACCCCCGCTCCCCTTCTTCCCCACTCCTATAGAAAACCCCTGCTTGCCTTCTTCATCACTCCTACAGAAAACCCCAGCCCCCCTTAACTAGGTTCGTCTTTCGCTACTCTGCTCAAACCTGTGAGCTCAATGCGGCGCCCGCAAGCAAAATGGAGTCGGCTGGCCCCATCATTAAGAAGATGAGGCTCCCGCCAGCGGCGACGCTGGTTGTAGTTCCCGCACTCGGCAGCGTGGGGAGAAGCGGCGACCCTCCCCCCCATGGATCTGAGGAACCCGAAGAATCTCGGGCGGACCGCATCAGCGATCTCCCGGACGCCATCCTTGGGGAGATCATCTCACTTCTCCCCACTAAGGATTGCTGCCACACCCAAGTCCTCACATCTCGATGGCGCCCTCTATGGCGCGCCGCGCCTCTTAATCTCGACTGTCATGGCCTATCTCTGTTCAATGATTTTGAACTCCCCGGAGCCATCATCTCCTCCTACCAGGGCTCCGTTCAACGCCTCTGCATCTCGGCATGCTACCTGTGCATGCCCTGCACGGCGGACACCTAGTTGAAATCCCCTGAACTCAAAAGACTCTAGCTGCTTGAGTTGTACTATTCCCACATAAATCACATACCACATTCCGAACGCCATGTACTTGTGCCCTCAGCACCGATGTCCATCTCGCGGTTTTCCTCCTCTCTCCACACCGCCACCTTCGCCCAGTGCAAACTACCAGACAATCTGGTACAAAAGCTTCGACTCCCACTTCTCAAAAAACATTCACTTGTGGTGGTTCATATATCGGAGGCCTCACTGCACAGCATCATCCAATCCAGTTGCCCTGCCCTGGAGTACTTAGTGCTTCTTTTGACAGTTAAAATCGGTTGTCTCCGAATAAAGTCGCCTAACCTTGTAAGAATTGGAATTTCTTTTGAAGTAGGGGAGCTCATCATCGAAGATGCCCCTTCACTTCAAAGGTTGATCCTTGATTCTTGTTATTCACCTTCGCAAATAACTGTCGTCTCTGCGCCTAAACTGGAGACATTGGGTGTAATTCATGATCTCTGTGATCATTTCAAGATGGTGTTTGGCTCCACAATTATCCAGGTACTGTATATTATCATCTACACTTTTGTAATCATAAGCTGCATTTTTCATTTGTGCGCATAAGTTTTATATAATCTTGGAGTACACTTTTTGTACTAATATTATGTTCTATGCTCAATGAAGAGTTTGTCCATCGATAGCCTATCAGTGGTGCTAGATTCTGTCAATATCTTATATATCAGTATGAATACTTTTGATCTGAACAAGATTATTGGCTTGTTGCGATGATTTCTATGTCTGGAGAAGTTGTATATAAAGGTGATGATTTCACACACATTGGAAGCCCATATATAGTGTGCAAGAATTAACCGTTCAGTTGTTGCTCTTTCGACATACTCTTTTTTTAGACCTTAACTGTTTTCAATCTTCATGTCTATTTAGGCAGCAAGACGGGGTACAAAAGGTATAACCAATCGGTGGCATCGTAAGCACCGGGATTTTCTGAGTTCTCATGACATTCGTTTGAAGACAATAATGCTGGAAGAGTATGTAGCCACCCATGCAAGCACTAGATTTGTCACATTCTTCCTGCTGAATGTGAGGGCACTATTGTCCATCAGGCTTAAATTTATTAACAACGAAGTTTTGATGGATGGATATGTCAAACAGCAAAAAAGGATTTTCAGGTGGACAAATGGGCTTCTGAACGTGCCAGTCTTCTTTTTACATCATCTTGTGGTCATATTCCATTAAATTTTAGGACCCGGGATGTTCATTTTATGGATTTGACCGATCCATTTGATCGTGACTGCCAAAAACACTGCCGCAGTTAGATGTTGTTGCCCTTTTCAATCTGAGTTTTGTCTAAACCTGATGAACAATTAATCCTCGTGCTTTTGTACAGTTTGTAAGCTGGAGTAAGATGGTGTCGCCCTTTTCAACTCCGCTGTGGCTGTCATATTTTCTTTGAAGCAAGGCAAATGGCTTGCCATTTCTTTAATTAAGTGAGAAATATTGTAACAAATCCCAACCAAGGGAAATAACATCACTCTCGCCGGCTACTTGAGCTCATTGTGCATTACAGAACCCAAGTGCCTAGCACCCGCCAGCAGCCACAAACTTATTTTGAGCTAGCACGCCAAATGGGCTGTAATTCCTAATAAGAAAGGCTGCATCGCCGTGACTGATTTGGATTCTAACATTTGGGACCCACAAGGAAAAAGCCTATCCAAGGTGGTGTCGACTTAGTCAACAAACGATTCTGCCTGCCAACCGTTGGATTGACATCCAACATTTGTCGTGTTTCTTCTATCTCTTGTCTTCTTCCTCCAGACGCCCAAACGAAACCACGCCATCGGTCCTGCCTGCTCCCGCCTCCCACGGCTGGCTGCGCCTCCGCCCATGCTTTGCCGCCCCACCGTACCCTCAAACGTTGGCCAGTCCATCCCTCCACTCTCCCACACGTCATGTTATTCTCCGACGATGTCAGCCCCAACCTGCACCTGCGCCCGAACCAGTTAACCCTCTGCCTGCGAGTCTGCGACTACACTGCCGCATCTTCCACAGCTCCTGTTCGTTCCCGTCTGAGGCCTCGCCATCGTCCTCCGCCTTGGTTCGCTCGCCGTGGCACCGCCGTCTGGCGTTGTCAACATGGTCAACAATCGAGAGGAATCAGGAGATGACTGTACGTGGAGAGGATAACAGTAGGGACCCACAAGGGTCATTGCAGTACGCAAGCAAGTGTCTCCTTATTACAAGCCAAAAAAATGCTTCCTCCTAATGGTTTGACATCTGGGTCCCACGCCATTGTCAACGTAGTCAATAAGCGAGAGAATTGCCCAACGAGCGGCTGACACCAGGGACCCAGCAGCTCGTGCAGTTGTTTTTTTGTTTTTGAGACAGAGCAGGGTATCAACTGGGCTGTGCGGGGGCTGTAGCCCGTCTAGCCCAGGCTTTTATTTTCTGTTTACCACATGACCAGCCCAGTTGTTTTTTTTTCTCTTTCTGAAAATGGCTAGCCCAGTTCTAATTTTTTTTGCAGAATACCCAACCAAGGCTTACTTGCTTTTCTCAGCCCTGCTGGGCTGCAAATCTTTCAAGACGAGGAGGGTTGTATTCGGGGCTTGCCCAGAAAATGGACTATAAGTAGTAAGAAATGGGCTGTAAATTTTAAAAACAACACAGCAAACCGGCAATTAGTTTGAAATTATTATTTTTAGGATTTCAATATTTTAAATTTCATTGATTTTTTTTGCGGTGAAAATTTCATAGGATTTGAAATTAATATAGTTTTATTTTTCAAATTAGTTTGAATCTGACTCGAAATTTCGGGATTAAAAACAGTTCAGACCCCACCGAAATATGCAAAAATTCATTGAATTTTTTAACCGTGGCCAGAATATGGGTTGTAATGCTAACAAAAAGAATATGGGCTTCAAAAAAATCCTTAAGAATTAGCAAATGGGCTGTAAATTATTAAAAAAATGGCAAATGGGTTGTATGCTGTTTGCCACTGATTTGGAGGCTGACTTGTGGGCCTACTATGTTGACGCATACGCAGGCTTTGTGAACTTAATCAACAAACGATTCTAGCGTCAGTGACCAATGGATAACATCCAACGGTCATGCTGCTTCTTCAATCTCTGACCTTCTTGCTCCAGCCGCCCAAACCAGCGCCGGCGGGATCGCCTGCTCCCGCCTCCCATGGCCGGTTGTGCTGCCGCGCAGGCCTCACCGCCCCCTCCTACTCCCACCACTGGCCAGGCCATCCCTCTACTCACCCACACCTCCTGTTATTCTTCGACGACACAGGCCTCACACCGTAGCCGAACCAGTCAACCCTCGTACTCCCCTCAGCATGGGCATCCACTACTGTGGCTTCACCGGCTTCGGGTTGTTCCCTTCCTGGGCCTCGCCGTCGTCCACCGCGTTGGTGCTCTCGGCGCGGCGTGGTCAACGTGGTCAACAAACAACAGCCATCGGAAGAGGGATGTACGTGGAGAGGCTGACAGTAGGGACCCACATGGTCCATGGCCGCACGCAAGCAAGTGCCTCCTTATTACGTGAAAAAATGATTCCTCCCCCTGACAGCTGGGACCCACCAGCTATAGCTTCGCATGGAAGGAAGTACCTCATTATTACGTGGAAAAAATGTTTCTCCCCATGACAACTGGGAACCACCGGATTTGGCGGCTGACTTGTGGGCCTACTAAGTTGACGCGTACGCAGGGCTTTGTCAACTTAGTCAACAAATGATTCTAGCAGCAGTGACCGTTGGATGTTAATCCAACGGCTCTGCTGCTTCTTCAATCTCTAATCTTCTTGCTCCAGCCGCCCAAACCAGCGCCGGCGGGACCGCCTGCTCCTGCCTCCCGTGGCCGGCTATGCTGCCGCGCAGGCCTCACCGCCCCACCCTACTCCCACCATTGGCCAGGCCTTCCCTCTACTCACCCACATCCCCTGTTATTCGCCGACGACGGCAGCCTCACACCGCAGTCCAACCAGTCAACCCTCGTACTCCCCTCGGCATGGGCATCCACTGCCGCGTCTTCCCCGGCTCCGCGTCGTTCCCTTCCTAGGCCTCGCCGTCGTCCACCGCCTTGGTGCTCTTGGCCTGTCATAGTCAACGTGGTGAATGAACGACAGCCATCGGAAGAGGACTGTACGAGGTGAGGCTGACAGCTGGACCCACCAGTTACATCTTCGCACGCAAGGAAGTGCCTCCTTATTACACGCAAAAAAATGATTCCTCCCCCTTACAGATGGGACCCACCTGCTATATCTTCGCACGCAAGGAAGTGCCTCCGTATCCTCCCTGACAGCTGGGACCCACCCGGTCAAAGCGTACGTAGTGTTGTCTGTCTAGTCGTGAACTTGTATGTACATACTGGTCGATCAGTCTCTCTTCCACGATGAACCATGGGCATGTAAGGAGCGGCACGTGTCGTAGTAGAGCCCCCGATGTAGCAGTTCAAGCAGCCCCGTCTAAATCATGCACACATACGTACAACCACGCTGCAAAAAAATACGGGCACGTACGTACATACGGGCGAGGTCTCGAACGCGTACTCGCGCATACGTATGGCCAGGGCTCGTGTACATGGAGAGGCGACGGTGGGGGTACGCAGCAATAGCCTCCTGTTCATCGGCAGCCAACCAGCTGGGTCGGAACGGAGGAAACAGCGTCGTGTTCATCGGGAGGCAACCGACTGGGTCGGAACTTGTCCTGTTCATCGAGAGCCAACCGGCTTGGACGGAACAGCCGAAACGAGGTCCTGTTCATCGACTCGAGGTCTGGCGTACCGCAAAATGGAGGAAACGGCCTTCTGTTTGACCACCTACGGTCGAAACGGGGTCCTGTTCATCGACTGGGGGTCTGGCATACCGCAAAACGGATGAAACAGACTTCTGTTCAACCGCCTACGGTCGAAACGGGGTCCTGTTGATCGGGAGAGGTCTGGCGTACTGCAAAACGGAGGAAACGGACTTCTCTTCGAGCGCCTACTGTCAAAACAGGGTCCTGTTCATCAGGAGGGGTGTGGCGTACCGCAAAACGGGAATCCACGGGCTACTGTTCATCCACCGTCGACTTCCTCCACCCTCCACCGGCTACTGTTCATCCAGCCTCCATGGGGGTCCTGTTCATCCAGCCTCCACCGGCTACTGTTCATCCAGCCTCCACGTGGTCCTGTTCATCCACCCCCAACCGGCTGGGGTATGGCATACCACGGCACGGCCTCCTCGGGGTCCTATTCATCCAGCGCCAACTGCCTACACGGCCGGGGTCCTGTTCATCCAACCCCCACCGGCTGGGCTGGGGCGTACGAGCGGGCGGCAGCAACGGGAACTGTTCATCCACAGCCAACCAACCGGCTCGATCGATGCGTCTCAACTCGTGTCTACGTGTATCGCGCGCGCGGCAGCAACGGGCACTGTTCATCGAGAGGCAACCCAACCGGCTAGCTACGTCTCGCACGGGGGCTCGATCGGCTTCAGTATGCAGCGACAAGAGATCGATCGGGTTCAGTTAGCAGCGAAGGAATCGCTCGGGTTCTGTTAGCAGCGAAGGGATCGATCGGCTTCAGTTAGCAGCGAAGGGATCGATCGGGTTCAGTATGTAGTGCGAGGGATCGATCGCTCGTGTTCAGTACGTAGTGCGAGGGCGATCGATCGCTTGGGTTCAGTAAGCGAACGCCTCGCATCGGGTTCAGTTAGCGAGCGCCTCGCACACACGCGCGCGTACGAGAGAAACACGCAAACTAAACTGCATCGCTCGGCCCCGACCACCTACTGTAACCGGGAACTCCCCGAAAATTTCCTCGCCCTCAGTTCTACCACGATATTTTACGTCATGGACGGCCCAAAGAATGTCATGCAGGTGCGTCTCCGGCCCACGCAGGACGAAAAGCCCATTTTCTGTCATAATTTTTTGTCATAGAAGTAGGAGCCCACCACATCTATGATGATACGTGTTTTTGTCACAATTATTGTCATAGAAGTGTCACAACCATGACAGAAAAAGTTTTCGTTCGGGCCATAATGTCACAGATGTGTCTTTTTTTTGTAGTGTGTGGCACCGCCGCCGCCATTTTCGTCACTGCGCTCGCCTCTGGCCACCTCGACGCCAACCACCGCCACCAGTGGATGCGCGCGAGCACCAAGATCCCGTAGCAACTTGCTACACTTGATTTGAGCCACCGTAGCGAAGATTCGATGAGCTCCGGCGTGAAACCGCCGTGGTTTAGGACACCGCCGGCGCGCCACCGCCTCCGTGCCACTGACACGTGAGTCCCCCATGTCAGGAGCCTAATTAGCCACTAACCAACCCCCAGTGACCCAGTGACACGCGGGCACAGCTATAGATAATTAGGTTAGTTTAACTTAAACATGTTAATTATTTCAGTCACTGACAGCAGGCTCCACCCCACTAATTAACAAATTGAATTAATTAAACTCTGTTTAAATTAGCGGTGTCACTGACTACTGGGTCCCACTGGACCTAGTTGACGAGTCAACCTGCTGACTGGGCTAGCCCCAGTCAATGACATGTGGGTCCCCTTTGACCTTGTTGGCTAGTCAACTCTACTGTTGACTACTGACTGGACCTATTGACTGGCCCCACCTGTCAGCCTCACAACCCTCTGTTGTGTACACTTTGTGTGTGCACTTAGCAATTTCCATTTAATTTTCGAAATAATAATAATTCCAGAAATCCAAAAAATCATTTAAACTTTGGAAAATCATATAAAATAATCCATAACTCGGAGGAAAATAATTTATATATGAAAGTTGATTAGAAAAATATAACGAATCCGAATATGCCATCCACATATCTGTCAGACCCTCTAACATATGTTCCCTCTTCTTTTAAAATGCTTAGTGATGCATTAGGGCATATCTTCATCACATATTGACATGACATGCATCTTTGTTGCATTTGTATGCCCGTTATTTATCTGTTTCCCCCCTCTCCTCTATCCTTTTGGTAGACCCCGAGACTGCTGCTGCCCCCCGAGTACAACTATGTCATCGACGACCCGTCCTTCTCAGCAGAGCTTCCAGGCAAGCAAAGCCCCCTTGATCATCCCGATATCGCCTATGCTTTCTCTGTACTTCTTGCATTAGAGAGTCGGAGTTCAGTTGATGCTTTATCGGTAGCTCCTATTCTGATGCATAGCCTGTTTTTGTTAACTGATGTTGATAATTTACCTGTTATCCTACTATGCTTAGTATAGGTATGCTAGAGTCCCATCAGTGGCCCTACACCCTTGTTCGTTTTCCATGCTATACTATCAGGTGGTGATCCTTTCGGGAGATGATCACGGATATACTTATACTACTACACTAAACATGTTCATACTAAAGTCGGGTCAGCTCGGAGAGCACCCGCGAGTGATTCACTATGGTGGCTGGCTATTAGCAGTACCACCCAGGATGTGGTGGTAGTTCGGGATCTGTCCCGACAGCCGACCCGAATCGTTCACTGTGGCGGAACGACAGGGCGGGTAGAGACCACCTAGGAGAGAGGTGGGCCTGGTCCCTGGTCAGTGTCCGCAGTTATTTCATAATAACATGCTTAACGAGATTTCGATATTTGATCTAAGACTGCCACAGGCATATACGCACTAACCGCTACGCGGGATAACGGTTTATGGGGCCCTCAGCATCGTATGATTCTCTCGAAAGCTCTGTCAGATGTCACAATGGAGTGGGCTGATTGTTGGGGTGAGCAGTAACCGCCTGCTTATGTATACAGAGGTGGGCTTTGGTCCCCGGCTAATCTCGCAATGTGCAGGAGCACTTAGGGTGATGGGTCCATGACCCCTTCGCGCTTAGGATGTAGACCGACATGTTGACCTCTCTAGAGAGCCTAGGTAGGACTACGACGTGTCGATTATCCGAGGCCGGGCATTACCTAGAAAAAGTGTGTCCGGATAGAGGTAATCGAGCGTATCGGGTTATGTGGTGCACCCCTGCAGGGAAGTAATCTATTCGAATAGCCGTGTCCACAGTAACAGGACGACTTCGAGTTGTATCCCGACCTCTTACAACTAAAACCAGATACTTGTTAAAACACGCCCAGATAACAGATAGTTATAATCGGAGATTGCTTTCTCACAGGGAGACGAGGAGAGGTCTCCAGGCAGGATTATTAATATATGTATGTTCAAGATGATACTAGTTACGCTCCTCTCTTCTACCGCTGAAAGATGTAGTCTTTGATAGGATGAGCTTCTTCCCCCTTATTCTGGCATTTCTGTAGTTTAGTCCACAGATATTACCCCACTCCTTTGATACCGATGCATATCTAGTATAGATCTGATGTAAGTCTTGCGAGTACTTTGGATGAGTACTCACCGTTGCTTTGCTACTCTTTTCATTCAACCCGGTTGCTGCAACAGCTGGTAGCACCGCGGATTCAGGTTACCCGGTGCTTACTACGTGGAGACCGTTAACCAGGAGTAGTCCGGAGGTCCCAGGCAGGAGGCCTTGCCTTTCGATCTAGTGTCGTTGTTTTGCTCAGCCTTCTTAAGGCGAAATTTGTCTAACTATGTCTGTACTCAGATAATATTTGCTTTCGTGACTGATGTATTATGGGTCCTCGTGACCCGGGCTTGTAATATATTGATTTATGTTTATTTTGTGCCGTAGAGTTGTGTTGTGATATTAATATGGAGTCACCATTCGTGATCATGCATGGTGCGTGTATGATTAGTGCATGGTTAGAAACGGGGGCGTCACAAGTTGGTTTCAGAGCCGACTTCCTGTAGGAACCCCTTCCAAACTCCTTGGTCGAAGTTGAGTCTAGTCTTGAAAAGCTATTTTCTAAACTACTAACTGTGTTGTGTGGCTTACGGGCCCACATCACCTATGGATGGGATTAGGATCTTTTATTCCGCTTCTTACTCGAGGATTCTGATCTCTCTTCTCTTCGGGTTATAAATTTTACTAACTCTAACTCTAGGTTCCCATAACGACTTCATTCTAGAGAGCCACTCGTTCCCGATCATCCCTTGATATATCAAGACATTCTGGAGCACTCTTCGATGTTTTCCCGAAACCCTTGTGCCCACCGCCTTTGCAATTCCCTACCACCTTTTAATCCCTATGGATAACTACATACACTTGCCGTCCATACATTCTTTCCCAGTTGCTCTTGTTATTACAAGATGCCCCAAAATACTCTCCGACTTTTCGAGAATCCTATATGTCCTGTTGTTGTTGAATTCCTTATTGCCTACTTACACTTGTGATAAAATCCAAGTGTTCGACAATCCTCGTTAACATCCTTTCCGATTGTCATTCTGATCCTATTGATTCAACATGTGTGTGAATACTCGCAATCATCAATTGATCCTTAGAAATTATCCTTCCAGCCCAGACATCCTTCCGGATATGAGCTGGTTCTTGACCAATCAAGTTTTGATCAGCTGTGCCTCTAAGTCTATTCAACTTACTCATCTTTGATCAGAGCATCTACTTGTGATCCCCTGTTTTGGAAATCATAATTCTTTGTATTTAAGCGTCGAATTATTCAAATGTTTCTATAATCCGATGCCCTTGCATTCTTTCTTCTTCCGGTTGAGTACCGATACTCACATCAGATCCTTTGCGGGCCGCCAGATCCTTTGGTGGATTATTATCCAACTGTTCATGCATATTCTAAAACCTTGAGTTCTTCCCTTGATATAAATTGCCTTGTCGAGTCGTATCATCTACCTTGACTTCGGTACTCTACTTTCGAACTTGTATCCCTTGCTTCTATAAGTGTGTTGTATAAGTTCCTAAAATGCCCTGATGGGTTGTATCTATGCTTCTGCTATCTGTGTGAACCCGGAAACTTCTACGGGTCATACTCTACTAGTGTTACGCCAGATAAAATTTCAACACTACAACTTCATGGAAAGTGAGAAGTGAATGAAAGGTTATGCATTGAAGAAGTGGGAGTCGACCTTGGACATTTATGTCCATGCCCATGGACACGATGTGGATCTTATCATGGAATCTTCTCATAAAAATAATTATCCCTTTGCGTAATTCTTCCGGTATCCTCACATGTGATCCCATACAGTTATGGTTTCGACCATGCTGTCTCCATTTGATATATCTAAGAGTCATCCATTCCCATGCCTCGTCTATTTTCCGACAAGGTTAGAGTATTTTCCTTCAGCCTCAACGATCCAGTTTAGTTTCTATTTTGTTCTACCTTCGAGTATTACCCTCTGGTATCCTGAGGATAACGTGCCATTGAACTTCCTCTTATGAATTCTTCCTGAAGTAATACTTCTCACCGATTTAGTCATTCCACGGTTTCTGGGTTGTTTGTCAACCGGGAACACCGGTAAGTGAATCGAATCCGCACTACAATTCAATACCCCTAATAAGTTTTATTGATGACAAATTTAATCTCAATCATGTCATTCCTAGCCTAATTGGCAACATCATTATCGTGCAAATTTTAACTGTGCTACCTGGTCCTTCTTTCAGGAGCACAATTTTTTGACGATGAGCTGAGCTTACGTCAAGCTTCTTCGTCATATCGGTTCGCCTTGAACAGCAAGATTGATTCCGAGTTTGTGTCGTATCCGTGGTTCCAATAACCTTTCGCTTCACCATTCCTTTTGCTTGATGCCATCGCTGATTGATTACATCTTCATGAAACCCCTCGACAAAATGTGTCATGATCATCGTCAACATTTTGACTTCTTCCAAGTTGTGAATCGAATTCATTATGAGAAATACCATCCTTGCCCCTTGATAATTTGTGTTGTCATCGACAACATCATTGCCTTCCTTCCAACATAGACTTGGTCATGTTTTGGTTATACCTTGAGATCCTTGCTATTCCTGAAATTGTTCCTTGCGTACTTCTTGTGATCTTCAAACCCAACCTTTGCCTAAACACTATATCATTGCTACCCCGAAGCATGAATGTGGTACTCCGAATATCATCAAGAACATTGGAAGCGCAATGCTAAATGTTTATTGATCGGTTATCCAAACACCGTTGTATGGGTAAACATCATGATTCTCCTTGCCCCTTTTATCTAAATGGTTATGTACTTGTTGTCCTATCAGGTATATCATGCTCTACTTGTCCTTGGGAAGGATATGCTCCAGATACTTGTGAATAGAAACCTTTTCCTTTCCATTGGTCTGATTAATCTAATAATCACATTTTCCTTTCCAATGCTCTTTTTGACCTCTCTTATAAGTTATATGATATAAGCAGTACTATTTCCCTGCTTATGTAAACACCTCGGTGTACAACACTATCAGTATAACACTGTTACTATTGTTGTTAATATTCCAGTAACCACCAGTGGACGAGAACTTTGCCTATTGGTCCGCCTCATCTTAACAAGCAGGAAAATGGTTCTCTTCGTCCCCCACCCTTGGTACCGACGTTGTTGCCAACATAGCTGGTAAACTGTTCTCTGACGAACCTTGTATCGTGATCACACAAGATGCCACCACCCTTCTTATTCAGCATGGTGGTATGAGATCACTTCGATTTTGATCATCCTAATGATTCAGAAATACTCAAGTCCCAAATACGTACTGGTGCAGTATGCTTTGCCTTTCTGTAGCACTAGTGACTGTATATTCCAGTTGCCCATGTGATCGATTATCATTCTACCTTGTGCATATCATTCCTTAGAATTCCTTACTAAAACTCCCTCATTAATTATGAAGTTTCACGTAAATGAATATGTGATCCTTGTATTTGAGTTTATCCTTTGAACTTGACTTCGTATGTAATTCCGTGAGCTACCTTCCGTCAGATGTTTTGTTTCGGTACCAGATGCAATATTATTCCATGTTGCTCTAAACCCCTTTCACACTCTGTTTCAGGAATCAAACGATTGTCTACCCATTTGAAACTTTTTGTACGTTCTTATATCGCTCTCGATGATTTCCCTGAGTTTCAACTCGAGAGATGCCTTGTGCCTCATTCCCTGAGATAATTACCGAATATCAGTCCTTGCAGACATTTGTCCTTATAGTTTCCCCTCTTACCCTATTCGTAAGTACGATGAAGTTTCAAGGAAAAGGTGCCAAGTTCGACATGACGCAAGACTGCAGGAGAAAATGAAGACGTCAACGCAGTGGACCGACCTCTTCGGGAAGAGAAACCAAGACCGAGAAGACTCGTTAGAATTTCTTAACCAATTCTTTCCCCCTAACTCTACCTCTTAAATCTCGGGACGAGATTTCTTTTAGTGGAGGAGATTTGTAACACCCCTGATGATTAACTACAGTAAACTCATGCTAATGGTGCCATGTCATCACAATTAATTTTGCTAAACTTCACTTTGATCCAAACTCAGTTCAAATTCAAATTTGAATAGTGGCAATAACAGCTAAACAAAAGTGTTTACAATATGTCATAAAATCCCCAAGTATTGGTTAAAATAATATCAATTCCAGTTGGATGCCCAAATTGTCCCTGGCAATTATTTTAGTGGATCAACAACATTAAATGGTACAAAACAAATTCAAACACAAATTTAGATAATTGTAAATGGCCCCAAACTTTTTGTGCAGCCCTGTAAGATAGCCTAGTATTTATGTGCTAAGTCTCACATTTAACAAAAATCATCTGACATCAAAAGAAAATACAAAATAGAAAAGAAATGAAAGAAATAGAAAAAGAAAAAGGAAAAGGGATAAAAACTACTGTGCAACTGGGCCGCAAGTGCACAGTGCGGCCCAGCCCACCAACGCCCTCGTCTTCAACCTACGTCACATGGAGGGAGCGCTAGACGCCACGCGCACGTCCATGGCAGCGGATGGCCACGCGGGAGCCATGCAGCCACTCCCCGGCGTCTACAAGGTCGCAGTTGACCCCCTGGTGAAACCCTAGCTCTCCCATTTCCTCCCTCGCCTCGATCTCTCATCACCATGGCTCCGCTGCCTTAGCCACCGAGCCCCCCTCACTGCGCCGACGTGTCCATGAGCTCCGCTGTCGTCTTCTTCATCTTCCTCGCCCACAAGCTCAAGCCCGGAGCCACCGCATCGACCGGATCGACGCCATCTTCTTCCTCTATGGCCGTCGGTGATCTTCTTCGAATCCGGCGTCCCCTGTGGCTCCTAAGCGTTCGACGGGCCCCCCGTGCGCCTCCTTGGTGAGCCCCGTGCTCCTCCTCTCCTTCCTGAGCTCTGGCTCTTCCTCTAGCTAGCTCTCTCATGGATCCGAGCTCCGGCCGCCACCATGATCGTTTCCCCTGTAGCTACTGAGCTCCCCTCGACCCGTGTTGCTGCCCATAGTGCTCCTAGAGACCCTTAGTTGCTGCCCCGTGATGGTGTCCTGGACTAAGGGGTACCAACCTAGTTGGCCCATTGTCCATGGGCCGAGTTTATGGCCCACCAATCTCACTAGGAAGGACTCCGAAAGCCTCGAACCCCGGCGTGATCAAAACAGACTCTATCGAAGACTTGGCGTGTACTTCAAGAACTACTCCAGCTGTCGACGTGTGTCCTCATAGATGGTAACTGACCATATGTAACCCTAGACCCCCCCCCTCGGTGCCTATATAAACCGTGTGGTTAGTCCGTAGAGACACAAGTACAATCACCTCCATTAGGGTTAGTACACAACATACGATCTCGAGGTAGATCAACCTGTACTCGATACTTCATCATCAATATAATCAAGCAGGACATAGGGCTTTACCTCTTTGAGAGGGCCCGAACCTGGGTAAAACACCATGCCCTTTGTCTCCTATTCACCATCAATCCTAGATCCACAGCTCGGGACCCCCTACCCGAGATCTGCCAGTTTTAGTACCGACATTGGTGGCCCATGCAGGTCCCGCTGTGTGGTCAACAAGGATCAATGGCTCAACTACAGATCAACTGCGACATCGGCTGTGGCGACATCTTTGTTCCCGGCCAGCTTTTTGCTTTCGGCAGCATTCTTCTGCACACTAACTCGACCGGCCGCCTGGACCGCGTTGAAAGCTTTGCCCCGAACCAGGTCGTTACGTTCGGGAGTTTGGAATACACCGCTGACTCTCGCGGTGATCTCGCCCTCTCTGGCTAGATGCTAGACCGGCTTGAGAACCCTTCGGACACCGTGGCCATGACCCCGGATCCGACCTCTGATCTAGGCATTAGATTACATCCAGCATCGGAGCCAACCTTGAGTATGGACCTGATCGTTGTCACGTCGGACCCAACCTCAAGCATGGATCTGACTACTGTCTTATCGGGATCTGACCGTTCACCTGCGGACCAGGGGTCAACCCAGGCCAGCCAAGACTCTGAAGCTGCGTCAAGCAAACCACGAAGCATATTTCATATCAATCCGGCTTGTAGTCAGGCCATGGACACCAAGGATCTCTCGCAGATAAACAAGATACTAGATCGGATCCAGGATCTGGCAATCTCATCCTTGGTTTATGACCAAATCGGATGTAAAGCCGACGACAGGGAAATTCACGTCCCACCCATGACCCACCTAGTCGCTACGGTCAAAGACTTAACCGATGTATTAGACTACGCCTCTGAAGAGGCAACTGGCATGGATGAGGATGTCAATGGCGCATCAGGAGCAGCGTCACCTATGGTTGTACCCCATACAGGCAATTGGGCCGCAACGTCTACCTATGACGTCTACATGGTCGACACGCCCAAAGATCCCCCCAAGCGTCGACGTCCTCGCAGGCAACCAAAAGGCACTGGCGGGGGCAAGAGCCAGACAAACAATACGGGAGCCACAGAGGACGGCTCCACTCCAGATACACCGACGAACAGGGCAACAGCAACAACGCCATGCCAGCTCAGGTTAACGGCCCAACAGGGATGTCGGATAATGAGAATCCTAAAGACCTCGAAGATGGGGACAACAGTAACTACCTCCCTGAGTCCGAGGACGATGTGCCTCAAACCCGAGGACTTTATAGTCCCTGAGGACCCATACGAACAAGAAAGATTTTGGCAGCGCCTTGTTGCAACCGCCCGGAGCATGAAGAAAAAGCAGCAGCAGCTTCACGCTAATCAGAACACGCTAAACGACAAGTGGGTAGAGATCCTCGCAATCGAGCAAGAGCTCGAAGCACGACACAAGGGACAAGCTATACCCACGTCGGCGTCTACTCCCAGAGTTCAATGACGAAGTTGCCGAGAACGTGCCTTTTAAGCACGGCCGAGCTGACCAACCTGACCACCCTCCTCGGGGATGGGACAGGCCAACGGGGGAGAATAGGAATCACCCCACTATACCCCGCCGTGAAGGCAAGGACCCGGTCCAATACCCCGAGCCGTATCATTTGCGACAGAAGCTGGGCACAAATACGGATCGCGAGGACACGCGCCTACTGTACAGGTCGGTTACGAGGCCTGGTTGGACATGCATGGGAGAGCTTGCGAGAAAACTTATGCTCGGATGCCAACCGATATTCGGCACGAGGCGGCTCATTTTCGAGGACCCGTGCACCCAATATGCTTTACAGACGAGGTCATGGAACATCAGTTCCCCGAAGGGTTTAAACCCGTAAATATCGAACTTTATGATGGAATGACCGACCCGGCTGTGTGGATTGAATACTTTCTTCTCCACATTCATATGGCTCAAGGAGACGATCTCCACACCATTAAGTTGTCAGGACCCCGATCCTAAGTCAGACCGATCTAGCATGTAACACATCATATCACTTTGCGGCCTCAAGTGTGGCGGCCGGAGTACAGGCGTCGATCGAAATGAAGCTACGGAGCATGGCAAGAGCAACGGCGGGTGTTTTTGGGCTCCAGGAGACGTGCTGAGCACGTACGTGTGCTCGGATGCGAGCTTACGCGGTGATATGATGTGTTACATGCTAGATCGGTGTGACGTAGGATCGAGGTCCTGACATAAGTACCTTCCGCTGAAACTTAAGGGATCGGCGAGGCACTGGCTCAATAGCCTACCCGAGAACTCTATTGGGAGCTGGGAGCAGCTCGAAGAGGCTTTTTGGGCGAACTTCCAGGGCACGTACGTCCGGCCTCCGGACGCTGATGACCTTAGGCACATTATTCAGCAGCCCGGCGAGTCCGCCAGGAAATTCTGGAATCGGTTCTTAACTAAAAAGAACCAGATAGTTGACTGCCCTAACGCCGAGATGATCGCTGCTTTCCGGCATAGCATCCGGGACGAGTGGCTAGTGCGACAGCTCGGACAGGATAAGCCAAGAACCACGGTAGCCCTTACCTCTTTGATGACTTGCTTTTGTGCGGGCGAGGATAGCTGGTTGGCTCATAGCACTCACGGCAGCGAGGCCGGTATCTCAGAGGTACGCGATGGCAATGGCAAGCCCATGCGCAACAAGAACAAGCACCGGCATAAAAATAGCGGCAGTGACGCCGATGACCTAGCAGTCAACGCTGGGTTCAGCAATCCAAGGACCAACCAGAAAAGGAAACCCTTTAAAGGGAACAAGGACGGTCCTACCGCACTCGACAAGATCATCGATAGGCCTTGCCAGATTCATGGCAGTTCGGAACTGTTGGGTCATCAAGCAGGCTGGGAAGTTGTGGTCGAAGGCCAAGGCAAGAGCCAGTCTCGTAGCGAGGACGAGGACGAACCTCGGAGGCCTAACAACGGGGGCCAGAAGCAATTCTCTTCCGAAATAAAAGATGTGAACACGATCTACGTTACTCACATCCCAAAAAAGGAGAGGAAACATGCACTTCGGAATGTCTACGCCTTAGAGCATGTAGCCCCGAAGTACAATCCATGGTCGGCTTGCCCGATCATCATTGACAAGCGCGCCCATCCGACCAGCATCCGTCATGGAGGGCTGGCGGCTCTGGTCCTCGATCCCATTATCGATGGCTTTCACCTAACACGGGTCCTTATGGATGGTGGCAGCAGCCTAAACCTGATTTATGCTGACACGGTCAGCAAGATGGGCATCGATCCATCAAGGATCAAGCCCAGCAACACCACTTTCAAGGGTGTGATTCCAGGTGTGGAGGCGCACTGCACCAGGACCATCACATTGGAAGTAGTATTCGGTTCCCCTGAGAACTTCCGAAGCGAAGACTTGATCTTCGATATAGTCCCCTTTCGCAATGGCTATCGCGCACCGCTCGACCGAAATGCGTTCGCCCGATTTAACGCCGTCCCGCATTATGCATATCTGAAGCTTAAAATGCCAGGCCCAAAGGCTGTTATTATAGTCAATGGTAACACCGAACGATCCCTCCATACGGAGGAGCAAACCGCGGCCTTCGCGACCGAGGTCCAAGCAGTCGAGGATGCGGCCAAGACCCTCGCCATTGTAAAGGAACAGGGCTCTTCAAAGCGTATCCGAGGTGTTTCCTTACCCTCCTGGCAGTCAGGTCGTACCGTCAAATAGGGGTACGCGCTTCACGGCTCTCCCTTGCTGACAGAGGACTATGTCCCTCGTGCCCACAACTTCGCACTTAAAATTCCATGGGGGGGCTATGGAGCACAATCAAAGGGCACACTGTTCAGCTTGGCTAGATAGTGGCCCACCCACATCCTGGTTATTCTCAAGGCATTGTCACAGGCCCACCAGGAATGGCTTCAATAACGGCATTAAATTCGTTCGATCATGGCTACTTGCTACAACCTCTTCAAAGGACCCGCCATTCGAATGCGTCAGGCATAGAAATGGCGGCATAGCACATAGTATCGATGAACGTTGCGATAGACAAGGATGAGCTCGTAAACAGCACGGAGGTGCAGACGTGCTACAGGGCAGAGAAAGGATGATAAACCCAATTATAGATGCCCTGTATAAAGCCTCCCTCTTATATTTTTATGTATCTTTCAAAGTTTCTTTGACAAGCTTGGCATGTACGGCTTGACCTTATAAATCAAAGAGAAAACAGACCCTTCGCGGTCATCGCGCATCTACTCTCATTATGCACTTTTCTTTTATTATGCCTCTGAGCCAAGGATAACTCTCACGATACAATACTTCTCAAAACTCATCGACTTTCGACCAGGGGCTTGGATTTAAAAACCTGCCCACGTGCTCATTCCAATGCTAATATAAAAGTATTCGGCGTCTTGGATATTGCATTATATGCATCAGTTTAGAAATCATGTCTTTGGTCAATAGTTGGGTTGCCCGGCTCCTGTGCTTACCCCTTATGTTTCCACTTTGTTTGGCTAAGGGTGTAAAGGGAGAACCACTGCGATTGTTCTTCTAGCTCGAATGGTCAAGCGCCTCAGTGGAGAAAGCCAAAAACTGACTGTCATGATAGGCATAAACTGGTCAGCGATCCGATGACTGTGTCAAACTGAAATCGATAGAGGTTCTCCATGTCAAACGACGGGCTCCTGTCAAACGAGCCGAAGTGATTAAAAGGTTTAACCTCGTCCCGCCCGAACACTTCAAACTCCGGGGGCTAGTTACTCGCCCCCACAGTCAAGCTCCTATGACTAAGTAAAAGTTATAAAGTCGAAATAGTCCGATTGCCTAGTTTCTACCAACATATACCGCCTCCGGGCACCGAGACGTCGGCTAAGGGTCTAAAGGTTGCAGAAACACCCCTCGTATTTTATACAAGGGGGCGGAAGCCAACGACTGTCCACTTTCAGTTTGTAAAACGGTCGCACAGGAGTCAAAATAAATAAATTGGATGATAAAGCCGAACATAGCAAAAAGAAATGCTTGTCTTTTTACATATTTAAAACTTCGGCATTCTAAAGTACAATTTAAAAATACATGTTGTCCTTGCTACACCGGGCCTCGGTGATCCGAGCACCCTCCATCACCTGGGCCATGTACTGCTCGGGAGGCCGGTTATTCCAGGCTGGGGGGCCTAAAGCCGCTTATGTGGCACTGATGCCCAGGTAATGCGTCCTAACATACACATACGCCCGTTGAGCACCCTCCAGGCAGGCCGAGCACTTCCAGCGAAGGACCTGGGGGCTGGCGTCCTGAAGCCGCTGCACCAGGCCGAAGTAACTGCTCGGCATTGGCTCTTGGGGCCATAGGTTGATGCAGAGGTCCTCCATGGCCGGTCTTGCCACGCGATACAACTCCATCAGCTGCTTCATCTGATTGTTCAGCAGTGGTGGGTGCGATGGCACCTGGAATTGCCCCCAGAAGCTCTTCACCTTGGAGTCGCTGTCGATGGAGCCATAGTAGTGGTCGGCGTCAGACGCACTCCTCGGCAGGTCCATGAAAGCGTCTGAGGAACGCCAGATTTGCATAAGCTGGGCGAACCTGACTTCACCAAAAACGCATCGAAGCAAGTATGGCTTACCAGCGGCGATTTGCTTCACTTGTTGAAGCTCCTCGCGATCCGCCCAGGCCTAGTTCTATGCTTCTTTGCACGCCGAGATCAATTTCTCGAGATCGGCGGCCTTCTTCTTCTGGTCCTCCTGAAGGACCTCCCGCTCCGCGTACAGGCCCTTCAGGTCCTCGTTGACCTCGACAACCTAGGCTTGATCCTTGCCACGGGCTGCCTTCTCCTTGGCCAGCTCCTCGCAGGCCTTCTTCGTCGCAACTTTCTGCTGATTGGCTTCTTGCTGAGCATGTTTCAACTCGGCTCAGAGGGCCTCAAGCTCCGAAGTGGAAGCTGGCAAACAATCAACAATATACGTGTTAAAAGAATTAATGTTACCAGTACAACATGCTTTCAGCATTAGCTTCGCGCTCACCTTGTGCCTGATCCATCTGCTCTTTTAGCAGCTCTATGTCCTCCTCGGACCGAGCCAGCTTGTGGTTTAGCTCCACCAACTCCTCAGAGTTGGAGGTCGGAGCCGAAGCCGAGGCCTGCACAATTTATTCATTATTTGTCTCCGATATAGAGTTCGATCCTTTGGTCGGCTTTCTCAATCCAACCAGAGTCTCGGGGGCTACTGCAGATTCGCTCCTCGATATATCACACAAACGACCCCCAAGTCAGTTCATTAAAACTAACTTGGGGCTCGGGGGCTACTGCACATCGGCGGTTTATCTATTATAGTCTTCGGACAACTCTTTTCAGAGACATCCGTCAAGGGCTACTGGGTAGGATGAGTGTCAAACTAAAATACCCATAAAAGTGGTAAATGGGTCATGCAGAACGTACCTCAAAACCTTTAAAAAGGCCTTTGAAGGCATCTCGGATTCTGGTCTCTGCGGACCGGAAGCTGCATGGAGGAGCTTGTCAAAGCCACCTCCATCTCCTCGGGCCACCCCATGAAGACCTGCCCTTGGGCAGGAGGGGTTGGCAGAGTCACCTCGGCTCCACCACCCGTAGAGGTGGGGACGGAGGTCACCGGCCGCTGTGATTGCTCTGGGGCAGCCGAGGCCGAGGACTCGGGTCATCCAAGCCCATCTCCTTCTTTGACCAAAGGGATTCCCTCCCTTTCGTCCTCGGCAACCGAGGCATGAACCTCAGCCATACTGGCACCAGTGCCGCCCTCCGTGTTGGTAACGGATGGGACCTGATGCGATGACGCCTCCCCAAGCTCATCGTTGACCGGGGAGGTAGGGACGTGCTCGGCGGTCCCGCTCTCCGCCATCTCAGGCGGAGGAAGCTCGTTCTCTGAAGTCCTTTCGCCAATGAAGGCGCGCTGCGGGCTGTAAAAGCAGGTGGTTGGTTGCACACTAATGACAGTTATTGCAAAATACGTTGCGCAGAGCGTATCAAGCTGCATACCTTCTCGGCGCCTACTTCCCCCTACGTGGTTGCAGGAGGTCATCCTCTAACGAATCAGAAAGCGTGACCTTGGCAGGAGTGGCCATCTGGCCGGACTGGACCGCGGAGGACTTTCGCAGCCTCCTACGGGCCCGAGGAGGGTCATCCTCCTCGGCATCTTCGGATGCCGCCCTTTTCCTTTTCGGGGAAGGTAACACCTCCCTCTTGCCCTCTTCCTCTTCCTTCTCCTCTTCCTCCTCGCGGACGGAGGAGGCATGGGTGTCTTCTGTCACAACCCTAGTTTAGCTTTGCACTAAGGCTAGTCTTGCATGTGCATCATGTCTAAATTTTTTCCCTAAATTTGAAATGGGGATTCAGCAAACCCTAGCACCCCTCTGAAAAACTAGGATCAACTGAAAATAATTTCAATGAACCCAAAATGCCCTTCAGAAAAGTTCATCATTTTTGAAATGGGTGAAAACCTGTGCCAAAAATGGTTCACATTTTTCTAGGTCATCTTGGATTTTTGAATTAAATCATAAAGTATTTGAATTTGGGCATTTAATTGCTATAATTATTTTAAATGCTCAAATAATTCCGAAAACAGTTGAGGGCTGTTGGAAATAATTCAAAATGTGCCCACAATTTATTTCAGGATTTTCAGAAGTGGTTTAGTATTTTTACTAAATCAAAAACAGAAAAGAAAATTAGAAAACAGAAATAAATAAAAGAGAGAGAGAGAGAGAGAGAGAGAGAGAAAGGCTACCTGGGCCACTTACCTGCTGGCCCAGCCCAACTGGCCCGTCGCCAGTCATCTGCTACCTCTGCCAGTAGGCAGAGGCTGGATGGCGCGCGTGCACCCTCTCCGACGCCTCCCCGAGCCCGCTACGACGCCCTCTGCAACCGCTGTGAGCTCCTGCTCCGAACCCCCTTCTTCTCCGCGTTGTTTGATCCCTCTAGCCGCCGTTCTGCCGATGACCGAAACGTGCCGCTGCCTGAGCTCGTCAATTTGGTCACCCCGTGCGGTCCAACGTACTCGCCGCAGCGCGTAGATGCCGTAGGTGCCACGCACGCATCGCCATGGCCACCGTAGCCCCGATCCTGAGCTCACCCGAACTCCGGGCGCCACCGCGAGCTTGGTTCCGGCGAGCTCGGTCGACCTCAGCCCCTCCCGCTTGCACAGATGGGTGCGGCCGACCACCAGCTACGCGTAAATGCCCTCCGCCGTCCTTTTGGTCGCCGGAGGACAAAACCCAAGCATCGCCGCCGTCTCTGGACGTCGCCGGCGACTAGCCGCAGGTCAACTCCAGCAAGTTTGACCCCGATTGACTGGGTTTGACTCCCCCCTGAGTCACAGACATGTGGGCCCAGGCCCCTAACTAAATTAGGTTTAGGATTAAGTTTAGTGCTAATTAACTCTGTTAATTAGATGTACCACTGACATGCGGGTCCCACTGGTCAGTTTGACCTGGACCTCCTCTGTTGACTGTTGACGCCATAGTGACATAATGCTGACGCAATAAATCATTTTCTGGATCTAGATTAACTTAAAATAGCCAGGAAATTCCAGAAAATGCTATAAACTTCAAAAAATCATATAAAATCAATCGTAGCTCAGATGAAAAAGATTTATATATGAAAAATGATTAGAAAAATCCAATCTATCCATTGGTACTACTTTCATGCATGAAAAAACAAGTTAAACCTGCTGATCAGGTCAAATTAAATGTGGAGTTTGAATTTGAACCTTTGATTCAAACCAACTCCAACCAATCTGTTGTTAGTTGCATTAGCTCAATCAACAGCATATTGCCATGTCATGATCATGCATCATATTGTTGCATTGCATTGATTGTGTTCCTTCTCTGTTTGCCGATATTTGTTCCTTCTCGGTAGAAGACGGTTCCGACGTTGTGATCGTTGACACCGATGAAGAACTAATAGCTATACTATCTTCAGAAGTGCCAGGCAAGCAAACCCCCCTTGATCACTCCGATACAATCCCACTCTCTCGCTCCTGCTCTCTTTTATTGCATTAGGACAACAACGATTCAACTGTAACTTGTTGCGGTAGTTGAACCCATTCCTCTGCATGACCTGTCTTTGCCACAGTAAATAGTAAAACCCACTAGCATGAGTAGGAATTGCTTGAGCCATGTTGTGACTACTCATCCATGCTTGCTTGTTATGTCTGCTATGCTTAGAGTCGTGTTGGGTCTGATCCATCTGGGCGATGAATTGGAATGGTTGTGTTCACGTCCTACTGTGTGAGAGCTAAGTGTGTGAACGCGATTTGGTAAAGGTAGCGATGAGAGGCCATGTAGGAGTACATGGTGGGTTGTCTCATTGAGACCGTCCTCAGAAACTGAGTTCTGTGTTTGTGATCCAAGACAGTTACTAGCACACATTGGGATTCTTAATTGACTCTCTCGGCTTATTAATCGCCTTGTCCTCTGTCCAGGAGTTGCAAGTAGTTTCTGGTGTTTGTGGCATGCTGGAGGTCGTGCGTAGCGCTGACCTTAGGGGTGGGCTATGATGCGGTAGGCAAGTGGCACGGTGTACCAAGTGGCACCCGGATGGTGGGCTTGGGAACCCTGCACACATCGTTTGGGGCCATAGTGGAAACCTCGGCCGGACTTCCTTGCGGATCAAACTCAAATAGGCAATAAACCTAGACTAGAGACTTGTGTGGTTAGTCAGGTCGTGGCCGACACCCTTGCCAGGCTTCCGCTTGAAGGTTGCCGAGATACATGACGTGTACATGGTGGTAAGTGGTGGGAGCGTGTGTGAAGAAGTACACCCCTGCAGGGTTATCAAACTATTCGAATAGCCGCGTCCGTGGATATGGACTACTTGGAAGCTTACATTGTTCATAGATAACATGAAGTTGATACCCTAAAATGCTCAAGATAAGCGTGAGTGCTATGGATGGCCTTCTCGTAGGGAGACGGGAGAGTATCCATAGTGGTGTATTGATATGGTGAATATGTGGACTCGTGTGCGCTCTCTCACCCCAAAGAAGTTACTGGTAGTCGTAGTTCAGGATAGCCACTGAGTCAAAGCTGGCTTGCTGCAGTTAAACTCCATAACCCCCCCTTCATTGATATCTGATGCATATGTAGATAGTTCTGATGTAAGT
Organism: Elymus sibiricus; assembly: GCA_039707655.1. NCBI lineage: Eukaryota > Viridiplantae > Streptophyta > Magnoliopsida > Poales > Poaceae > Elymus > Elymus sibiricus. The sequence continues at coordinate 207,129,595 of CM077668.1, forward strand.
CTTGCTGAGTACCTTTGTACTCACGGTTGCTTAATTTATGTTTTGCAGAGGAGACTTCAGTCTCGCTAGTGTTTTCTGCGATGAGTTCGACGTTGACCGATTAGCTTGGGAATCCCAGACAGAGGTCTGGTGCTTATGGTGGGCCGTTGTAGATAGACAGGCTTTCTAGCCGTCATTCTTTTCAGCTGTCTGTACTCAGATAGGTTTATGCTTCCGCTTGTTGCTGGTATGACTTTGTATGTTGGGTCATGTGATCCCTGTTTGTAATATCATGTTATGTATGGCTCTTCAGAGCCTCTTAAATGAATACTTTGAGTCGTAGAGTTATGTTGTGATGCCATGTTGTATCTACACATATCGTGCATATTGTGTGTATGTTTGAAATGCATTGGTATGTGTGGGATTCGACACCTAGTTGTTTGCCTTTGGTAGCCTTCCTTACGGGGAAATGCCTCCTAGTGCTTCCACCGAGCCTTGGTAGTTCGCTACTGCTCCGGAACACATGGATTGACCGACATGTATCCTTCTTTGCTCCTGTGTCTGTCCCTACGGGGAAATGTCACGCGGTGTTACTGGAGTCCTGATAGCTTGCTACAGCCCAGTACACACGCTGATGACCGACACGTGCATTGCTGGGTTACCTGTGTCTGTCCCTGTACGTTTGTGCCACCTTGGTTTATGACTAGTCATGTCGACCCGGGTTCTCTGTCATATGGATGCTAGCATCACAATCATATACATGAGCCAAAAGACGCAAACGGTCCCGGCCAAGGTAAAGGCGGCAGCCGTGGGTTACCGTGCGTGAGGCCACAAAGTGATATGATGTGTCTTATGCTAGATCGGTATGACTTAGGATCAGGGTCCCGACATCTTCGGATCTGGCCTCCGAGGGATCTTGGATGCGCAAACCTTCCCTCTTCTTCGGCTCCTTTTCTCCTTGACCGGCACCACGTACGGTGCTTCGGCCAAAAGAGCCTCGAGCTGAGGGGACCGGGCCTCTTCGGGCAATGGAGCCGGGCACTTAATCTTCAGTGCCCTGGCGAGCCATTTCTGGAGATGGAAGGACACACATGGTCACTCTAAGTACGGGAGTTAGTAGGAAGCAAAAATGAACATAAAAGAGAAGACTATTGTTACCTCGGCTGCGTCGTTCTTGGCATCGAGGCCGCAATCTTCCCCTTCTTCGAGGAACTCATTTTTGGACGGCTTAAAAAGCAACGTCCACATCCCGGCCAAGTTGGTACGGAAGAAGTGCCGCACTGTTGGCATGTCCTCGGACATATAAAGCCACATCGGACTCGCCCGAAGTTAAAGGGGAAGAATACGACACTGGAGCATGACGTCGATCACATCTACCAGCTAGATCTTCTTGTCCTTCGTGGACTTGATCTTCTTCTGCAGCGCCGGCACTTCCTCCGGCTTGCCCCAGTCCAGGCCCTTCTTCGTCCATGAGATGGACCTCCTCGGAGGGCCGGCTGAAAAAGCCGGGATCTCTGTTTGGCCTTCGCTGGTCGGCTCGGTGATGTAAAACCACTCTCGCTGCCACTCTTTGATTGTCTCCACGAAGGTGCCTTCCAGCCAGGTCACCTTCTGGAGCTTGCTGATCATGGCTTTGCCACATTCAGCTAGTTGGGCGCCGCCGCTCTTCGGCTTTATGCCGAACGTCTTCAGCCATAGGCCGAAATGTGGCTCAACGCGAAGAAAAGCCTCGCAGACGTTGATGAACGCCGCGAGGTGAAGGATGGAATTTGGGGCTAGATGATGGAAATCTAGCCCGTAGTAGAATAGAACCCCACTCACGAAGGGGTGCATGGGGAACCCCATACCTCGAACGAGGTGGGGAATGAAGATTACCCTCTGCCCTAGCTTGGGAGTGGGGATTCGCTGGTTGGGCTCTTGGGCCCGGCAGGTGGCGTCGGCGGGGATATACCCCGTGGTCCGGAGCTCCTGGATGGTGCCCTCCGTGACACTGGAGACCGCCCACTGGCCCTTCAGGTTGGCATCAGCCATCGAGGAAGGAGAGCTGCAGGCGCTGGACGAGGATTGCGAAAGCTTTGGGAATGGATCTGGGGCACTGGAGCTCTGGAGGCTATGTGCGATGGCGAAGGGATGGAAGCGTGAGGAAAGTGGGTGTCGGTGTGAAAACCGGCTGACCTCGGGGTAGGGGGTCCCAAGCTGTGGATCTCGGATCAATGGTAATAGGAACAATGGAGATGATGTTTACCCAGGTTCGGGCCCTCTCTATGGAGGTAAAACCCTACGTCCTGCTCTTGTTTATATTGATGATGAAGTATCGAGTACAAGCTTGATCTACCTCGAGATTGTCAGGAGAAGCCTAACCCTAGAGCTAGGTGGATGGTAATTGTGATTCCGTGTCCTCTAAAGGCTAAACCCTCCGGCTTATATACACGCCAGGTAGGGGCATCTAGGGTTACATAGGCGGTATCTAGGGATGCATATGGAGGCGGCAGGAGATGTCTTGGGGTATACTCCAAGTCTTCGGCAGATACCATCTTGATCACGTCACAGCTTCCGGAGTCCATCTGGATGAGAACAGGGCCTTCGGGCCCATCCCGAGGACTATGGGTCGTCTAGGTTGGTACCTCCTAGTCCAGGACACCGTCAGTAGCCCCCGAACTAGTCTTCTATGCCGAGGACAACACCTTCACCCTTCGCAACTTCGGATCCGGAGTCCTTGGCTCGACAGACGAGTTCCCTCCTCCTGTTGACACTTGTCTCTTACTCAAGGCTGCCGCAGACCACTCCTCGAAGGAGTGGCATCCCTTGTTCGGAACCCAAAAACAAAATCCATATCTGAGGTCGTGGGGTTACTTAGCCTCAAAGGCCTGCCGCGTAGGTGTGAACAGTACTTTTTGGCCTGACAACTTTATCGAAGCGGCACCACCCATGACCTGGCGAGCAGTTACTGCTTACTCGAATCGTGGCCTGAAGCAATCTTTTTACAGGCGTGTCCCATCGAAATGGAGATCGTTCCCACTTTTTAAGGGATATCATCAAGATTTTGTTTCTCCCTATACGCATAATGGCATCTTTTACGGGTAATGGCGATTTCAACGGCGCGCAAGGAGGGACTCTTGGCCTTTTCACCAGTCCATATAAGAGCGAGGGATTAGAAACAAAGAGTACATGCTCCCTTGCTTCCCTGCCTATCGCCTCCCAAGCTCCACCGCTCAGATCCAATCCCGAAATCTTCCCACTCCCTCAGCACCCTTCGCCTCAACAATGGCGGAGCCCAACCTCAAGGGGCACTGGGGCAGCTCCTCCGTGACGGAGGGCACCATTATGGAGTTGCGCAGCGCGGGGTACATCCACGCGGACGTCCGTACTCGTGCACCTACTCCAAATTAAGCAGCGCATACCCACCCCCGAAGCCGGGGAGCGGGTCGTCTTCGTCCCCCACTTCATCAGGGGTCTGGGGTTCCCGCTGCACCCCTTCGTGCGCGGGATCATGTTCTACTACGGGCTAGATTTTCACCATCTAGCCCCGAATTCCATTCTCCACCTCACCACCTTCATCATGGTCTGCAAGGCCTTCCTCCGCATCGAGCCACACTTCGGGCTATGGCTGAAGATCTTCGGCGTCAAGCCGAAGTCCAGCGACTCCGAGCTCACAGAGTGCGGGGGAGCAATGATCAGCAAGAACCAGAAGGCGGTCTGGTTCAAAGGCACCTTCATCGAGACCGTCAAGGAGTGGCAGCGCGAGTAGTTTTACATCACAAAGCCGCTCGTTGCCGGCCAAGCCGAAGTCAAGTTTTCGGCTGGCCCTCCGAAGAAGCTCGTGTCCTGGAAGAGGAAGGGCATGGACTGGGGGAATCCGGCAGAGGTGGAGGTGCTGACCAAGAAGATCGACTTCTGGATAAACCAGAGGGGCATCAAGCTGACGGACGTGGCGAACGTCATGCTCCACCGCCGCATCCTGCCGCTTCAGTCCCGGGCCACCCCGATGTGGGCGTACAAGCCCGAGGACGTGATGCCCGTCCACCACTTCTTCCGCTCCACCCCAGCAGGGATGTGGAAGCTGTTGTTCAAGGCGTCCAAGGACAGCTTTCCCGAGGCCGGGAGGGACTTTGGCTTCGAAGCCGCCCACGACGGCCCCAAGGTAAATTTCGATGCTTAGTCTTACACTTTGCGTTTCCTGGTCCCTCACAAACGTTTGCTAACCAATCGGGCACTTGCAGAAGTGGATCCCCAAGGCGTAGAAGATGCTATGCCCGGTGCCGCAGCCTGAGGGGGAGAGGACTCCCCAGCTTGTGGCCCTCCTGACCGAGGATCCACATGTGGTGATCCCCAATGAGTCCATACCTCCAAGGGGCAGATCGGGCCTCCGAGGTCGGGAGACCTCGGTCACCCGGTCCGAGGAAACCCACGCCTCCTCCACCCACGAAGACGAGGAGGGAGGCGAGGGGGAAGAGAGATCTTCCCCTAAAGGGAAGAGGGCGGCGTCCGAGGGCGACAAAGAGGAGGCGAGGCCGAAAGGCCCGAAGAGGCCGCGCAAGGCCTCAGCCGATCTCATCCTGCCGGAGAAGCCTAGCTTCCCCGAAGATTCGGACGAGGACCTCCTCGCCCTGGGGAGGAAGAAACCGACGCCCCGGAGGTATGTAATCAGTACTTAATTTAGACTTTGAGAGCCTGTTTTCCCACATGAGACTTACAAGGGATCTTTTGCCGGCCCGCCGGGGGCCCGCCTCAGCGGCGACACTTCGGGCGATCTGCCCCCATCAGACAGCAGGACGCCTGAGCGCGCCAAGACTCCCCCAGCTCTCGTAGGGCTGGGGGAAGTGTCGTCCAGTCCGGCCCCTCCAGCCAACACATCGGAGGCCAGGGTACCGGTCGTCGTGGCCAAGGTTGACACCTCGACCGCACCGGGCCAATGGGAACCAGTCCCTGAGGTCCTCAAGGAAGGGTTGGGCCAGACCTCAGCCCAACCCGAACAGTCTCCGGCGCCTGCGCCGCAGCCGGAGACCCTCATTCCCAGCACTTCGGTGGTGGGTTCAGAGGTTGCTCCACCCCTGCCTCCCATCGCAGAGCGCGTTGGCGCGGGGTGGCCTGAGGATATGGAGGCGGCCTTAACGGGCTCCTCCATCGCAGAAGAGCACCGTGCCTTAATTGGTACGGCGCTACAAGGCTTCCGGTCTGCGGAGGCCGGAATGCGCGAGGTCTTCAAGGGCCTCTTCAGGAGCTTCGAGGTATGTTCTTTAGCGTTTGTAATTATGAATAACCTTTGAATTTATGATTGCCTGTAGTAGTGGGCTTTTGTCTGAAGACCTATTGCGTAGCATGGCGTTTATAGGAGCATAGCCAGCCAGTAGCCCCCGGGCCCAAAGCTAGTTTGCCAAAACTGGCCTTGGGGTCGATGCTCGAGTAAGACTTTGTTGCATGGCCTGTAGCCCCCAAGGCTCTGGTCGATCTTTAAAAAGGGGGTGACCAGGGACTGACGCGTGATTTGCAGGTGTTGTCCTCGGCTCCGAACTCTGCCTCCGAGGAGGTGGCGGAGATGAATAGGAAGTTGTAGAGGTCTGAGGAGGACCTCGATCTGATGAAGAAATAGATCGAGCTGTCTCAAGGTAAACTTCAAGAAGTTTTGAGAGTGACGATTTTACTTCGGGAGATGTTCTTAAAAGATCTAATTCTGACGCCGAGCTGTTTTGCATGACAGCTGCTACGGCGGAGCTTGAGACGCTTAAGGCCGAGCTAGCCAAAGCTCGGCAAGAGGCCGAGCAGCAGAAGGCTGCGGCCTCGAAAGCCGAAGAGGAGCTAGCTGCAGAGAAGGTGGCCAGGGGCAAGGACCAGGCACGGGTCCTGGAGGTGGAGGAGACCCTGGAGGGCGTCTACAAAGAGCGTGATACCCTTCAGGAGAAGGAGAAGGTGGCAAACACCGAGCTCGAGAAGCTGCGCCAGGCGCACGCCGAGGTCCAATCCCAGGCCCGTGCAGACCGTGAGGTGCTTCAGCAAGTGAAGCAGATCGCTGTCGATAAGCCGTTTTTGCTCCAGTGTGTTTTCGGTCGCAAAGGGTTCGTCGAGCTCACCCAGCTCTGGCGATCCATAGAGGCCTTTGCGGATCTTCCGTGGAGCGTGGCGGACGTCGGCCGCTACTACGGCACGCAGGAGGGCCATGCTGTGGAGAAGGCGTTCTGGCTGCAATTCCAGGTGCCTTCGCATCCAGAGCTGCTAAACGGCCAGATGAAGTAGTTGATGGAGCTCCTGCATATGGCGAAGCCGACGCTTCAAGACCTCTGCGCCAATCTTTGGCCCACGGAGGCCCTGTCGACCAGCTTCTTCGGGTTCTTTGCCCGTCTGCGGGAGGCCGCCCCCCAGTTGGTGCTCAGCGGGCGTATGCCCGCGTGAATACGCACTACCCGCGTGTTGAAGCAGCGGTCGTGCTTGCCCGGCTCCTCGAAGGGAAGAACCGGACCGTGGAGCAGTACATGGACAAGGCGATGGAAGGGGCCCGGATCACCGAGGCGGAATGCTCTAAGGAAAATCTGTATTTTTAGATTTGTACTTCGGTATGCCGAAGTGTAGTTCGGATGTAAAAAACTATCCTTTACTTTGCAATGAATTCGGCTTTATTTTTTGACATGTGCTTGTGTGTTTTTATTTTTTGACTCCTGTGTGACCATTTTTAACTGAAAGTGGCCATTCGTCAGCTTCTACCCCTTTGTGTAGTGCACATCGGGTGCTTCCGCGGCAGTCATGACCCTTAGCCGACGTCTCGGTTCCCAAAGGTGGTCCATGCTCGCGAAAACAAGGCAATCCGACTATAGAGGTTTTATAACTTTCACTTAGTCGTAGGAGCTTGACTGTGGGGGCTGATGACGAGCCCCCGGTCCGTGGAGTGGTTCGGCTATATGGCCGAGGTCTATGCCACTAACCACTTCGGCTGATTTGATAAGGAGCCCTTCGTTTAACACGGGTAACCTCAAGGGTACATTGCTGGACGCTGTCTTCGGATGGCCGACCAGTTTACGCTTACCAGGACAGTCAGTTTTCGGCTTTATCCACTGAGGCGCTTTGCCATGCAAGCTGGCAGCGCAATCGCAGTGGTTCTCCCTTTACACCCTTAGCCGAATAGATCGGAAACTTAAGGGGTAAGCATAGGAGCCGGGCAACCAACTATTGACCAAAATCGAGGTTCGAAACTGATTCATATAATGCAACATCCAAGACGCCGAATAGATACTTCGGACTTGTAGGGCAGTGGGGCGTGAGATTAAAAGCGAAGCCCATAGTAATTTTAAATGACAGTTGTATCGTGAAAGTATCCTTTTAGCTCAAAGGCTGTGAACATAAGGAGATGTGTAATGACCTCGATGGGTGCACTTTTATTTCATGTGGTCAAGCCGTACATGACGAGCTTTAAACAAAAGAAACTTGTAGAAGATACAACTTAAGAGAAAAGGCAAGGGAGTAAGAACAGGGCGGAAATGCTAATGGGATTATTCGCCCAAGCCCGTCGCTGTCGCACGTCTGCGTCTCCGTGTTGTTGATCAGCTTGCCTTCGTTGAAAGCGAAGGAGATGTGGGCTGTCCGCGACCTCGGCCTCTTATTTGTTTGATGCTTTTGTCGGTCGAGCCCTTTGAAAAGGTGTGCGTCTGCCACTTAGATGGTTTAAGCCATGTGGACGTGTTACTTCTGACTGGGCCCTTTACAGAGTCCTGTTGGTATGCAAGTCCGAAGTGCATTGATGTTCGGTTGAACCGATAACGAGGACGTAGGATTCGGCTCCCCGGCCGCCCATGGAATTTTTAGTGCAAAGTTATGCACCCTGGGGACATAATGCCCCTCCAAAGGGAGGCAGCCGAGGAGCCCGTGCCCCTATTTGGGGGGAATCGTGGCCTGACCGAGGTCGGCTCGTGCGGCCCGTACGTGCTTTGAGGAGCTGGGTTTTTTACGAGCTGCCTCCTCAGTTGTCTGTACCTCGGTTGCGAAAGCCGCGGTCTGTTCCTCTATTCGGAGGGAGCGCTCGGTGTTACCATTGATTGTAATAACACCATTTGGTCCCGGCATTTTCATCTTTAAGTATGCATAATGCGGGACTGCGTTAAAGCGGGCGAATGCAATGCGCCCAAGCAGCGTGTGGTGGGGTCCACCCATCAGGTTCTCCTTTTAAAACCCGGCCGAGGCGCGGGGGAACTCCGGCGAGGGCTCACTGGAATGGTGGCTCTCCGGTGAGTCTTCTCGTACCCGTGGCAACGCCGGAGGTGGTCAGACAATGACGTTCCCTTCCTTGCGGGCGGCGGTGATCTTCGGGTGAGCTTGAACTCCGGCGAGAGAGCTTCAATCGAGCTGGCTCGGGGGTTGGGCGTGGCCAGGGGAGTGAGGTGAAGCCAGTGGTGGCTGGGCTCGGGGAGCCGTGGGTGGAGAAAATCGAGCTAGGCTCGCCGTGGAGAAGGGCGGGAGGCGCGATAGCACGAGGGCATCGGCCGGTAATGGTAAGGGGGGAAGAGAGGTGGTGCGAGTTGCTAGCGAGGCCGGGGGTCTCCTTTTATAGGCCGGGAGGAGGCAGGGGGCCATGGAGCCGCCGCGATCGGTGCTGACGGCCAGTTGGGTCTGCGCCGGCCTACGGCTAGCTTGGCCGGGGCTCGGGCGAGCGTCAGGAGGTCAGGAGGAAGCTGCCAAGGTCCTCTGCGCCGGCCTACATGTCGCGACACCGCGCGGGTCACGGTCGAACATTGGCCGGAGCCACGGGCGCGCTCAGCGGAGGGGGCCGGCCAGGACGACATGGGTTGGGTGCTGGGGAGGTCTGGGACGCGCGCGCGAGGGGCTGCGTGGCGCTGGGTGCTGAGGACGGGATGCGGTGGGGTGGCCGCATGGTCAGAGGCCGGGCGCTGTGCAGAGCGCGCGCACTGGCATGCCAACCCCATGGTCACCAGGCCAGTAGGCACCTGGGTGGCCCTGGCCAATTTTGGCCATGTCTGGTAGCTATGGGGAAGTGAGTAGATGCCATGTGTGGCTGCAGTTGGGTCCCAAAGCATCTGAGCTGCCAGCTGGATCTTCCAGAAGGTTCTGACAACAAGATGTTTGTGATGTGCTGAGGGAGAAGGGAGTGAAGGTTAGGGCTGATTTTTGGATGAGTGCTATTAGATACTAGGGTGATCATCTTCACCAAGTTTGAGCTATAACAGTGCAAGCATTGAGGTACTTGCTATGTAACCAAATGGTGGGGTCAGAAATGATGTTGATAAAGAGGGGCTCAAATGCAAAAGTGCCAGGGGGTCTTGGGTTCATTTCTGGTTGTCTAAGGGTCCAAAAAAATTATGAGAATTGTTTGGGTATTTTCAAAAGAGTGTAGGAGGGGGTTTCTTCACAACTTAAGGCACTTTGCTATTATTCTTTTCTGAAAAAGAATAATTTTACAAAGAAAATAAAGTTAAAGAGAGGGTTACCTAGAGAGGGCTAGGTTACTGAGCTAGTCAATAGAAGAGGTTGGTTGTTGGCTAAATATTTTAGTGGTTTAGTTTGTTTTGTTAAGTCCAGGAGAAATGATTCAGAAAAACTCAGAGGCAGAAAAGCAACTGAAAATTCAAATGCAGAAACCAGAAAAAGAAAGGGGGCAAAATTCAGGGTGTTACACGCTATGCTTCAAGAAGTCGCGGCTGCTCAACTGCATAGCCTCCCTGCCTAAGAAGGAATCGATGGCCCTGTTTAGGACATCAACAAGGGCGATGGTTGGAGATGGCAAAGACACCCTATTTTGGGAAGATCGATGGATCAATGGAGCACGGCCAGAGGAACTTGCACCGGCGCTATACGCTAGAATACCACAGTGTGTGAAAGCATCTCGAACTGTCCATGATGCCCCCTTTCTTCTATATAATATGATATGCATGATGTGCGTATTTGAGAAAAAGAGTTGGAGTGCAATGTGATGCATCAGCTGTAAACATATGCTTGCAAGGCTTCACGAGCACGTTCACATGACCTGGTATACAAAATAGTAGTAAAATAGTAGCAGTGCCTCTGTACCATCATGGATGACCTCGACAAAATTGCAGAGACCCGCACCTTATCTCAACAAGAGATTGAATTGAAAAATCAATCTAATGAGAAGGTTGCTCGTCTTCTACGAGAAGAGGAAGTTGATGTCTACTACACAACTTATTCTTGTAGACTCTGTTGGGCCTCCAAGCGCAGAGTTTTGTAAGACAGCAGCAAATTTCCCTCAAGTGGATGACCTAAGGTTTATCAATCCGTGGGAGGTGTAGGATGAAGATGGTCTCTCTCAAACAACCCTGCAATCAAATAAAAACAATCTCTTGTGTACCCAACACACCCAATATTGTATAGGCGCACTAGTTCGGCGAAGAGATGGTGATACAAGTGTAGTATGGATAGTAGATATAGGTTTTTGTAATCTGAAATAATAAAAACAGCAAGGTAGCAAGTGATAAAAGTGAGCACAAATGGTATTGTAATGCTTGGAAACAAGGCCTAGGGTTCATACTTTCACTGGTGCAATCTCTCAACAGTGCTAACATAATTGAATCATATAACAATCCCTCAATGTGCGACAAAGAATCACTCCAAAGTTCTTATCAATAGCGGAGAGCATAAGATGAAATTGTTGTAGGTAGCAAGCCACCTCAAAGTTATCTTTCCGATCAATCTATTGAGCCATCCCTGTAAGTGTCACAAACAGCCCTAGAGTTCGTACTACAATAACACTATATGATACGCATCAATCAACTCTAATGTCACCTAGATACTCCAATGTCACCACAAGTATCCGTGAGTTAATTATTCGATATGCATCAAACAATTTCAGATTCATAATATTCAAACCAACACAGAGAACTTCAAAGATTACCCCAAAGTTTCTATCCAAGAAAGTAGGTGAAAACGAGTATCAACCTATGTGCCTAGATTACCCCAATGTCACCTCAGGAATCCGCAAGTTGATTACCAAAACATATATCAAGTGACTCAATAGAATACCCCATTGTCACCACGGGTATCCACATGCAAGACATACATCAAGTGTTCTCAAATCCAAATATTCAATCCAATAATAATGAAACCTCAAAGGGAAAGACTCAATTCATCACAACAAGATAGAGAGGGAAGAACACCATATGATCCAACTATATTAACAAAGCTCGTGGTACATCAAGATCATGCCAAATCAAGAACACGAGAGAGAGAGAGAGAGAGAGAGAGAGAGAGAGAGAGAGATCAAACACATAGCTACTGGTACATACCCTCAGCCCCGAGGGTGAACTACTCCCTCCTCATCATGTTGGCCGCCGGGATGATGAAGATGGCCTCCGGTGATGGTTTCCCCCTGTGGCAGGGTGCCAGAGAAGGCCGCCAGATGAGATCGCTTCGGAACAGAGGCTTGCGGCGGCGGCGTGGAAGTTCTAGTTTTCTTTCTGGGGGTTTCCCGATTTATAAGAATTTTCAACGTTGGTTTCACGTCAGCGGGGGTGACCGAGGGACCCTCGAGCTCAGACGGCACGCCCTAGGGGGTGCGCGCCAGGTGAGCTCGTGGCTCCCCTGGACACCTTCCGGCTCCCTCCCGAAGCTTTCTGGGTCTCTTATTTTCCATAAAAAATCATCGTAAAATTTCGTGGCATTTGGACTTCGTTTGGTATGGATTTTCTAGAAAACCAAAAACATGCAGAAAACAGCAACTGGCACTGGGCACTAGGTTAATAGGTTAGTTCCATAAAAATCATATAAAAGTGCATCAAACCATAAAAAATTATTGTAAACATGGCATGAATACTTCATAAATTATAGATACGTTGGAGACGTATCAGAAATCAAATACTACCAGAGGTCCAAAGCTGACTTCATCCTCATGGGAGATAGTAATACAAGATATTTTCAATTGGTTGCCAATGGTTGCCATAGGAAGAAATGTATTCATACAACAGGATGAGGGGAGGATCGAAGGTCGGGAGGAGCTCAAAAGGTATATCACCAAATACTACAAATCTCTGTTCGGGGCGCCGGATGAAGGGAATGTCACCCTTGACGAGACCCAAATAGATGATATTCCACAAGTCATGGCAGAAGAGAACGATATCCTCATGGCACCTTTCTCAGAAGAGGAGGTGAGAGCGGTTGTGTTCCAAATGGAACATAATAAAGCTCCAGGCCCTGATTGTTTCCCCGCGGAATTCTATCAGAATTTCTGGGATATCATCAAGGCCGACCTTTTGGGGTTGTTCAATTGTCTTCATGCCGACCGGCTTGACCTATTCAGGCTAAATTTTGGCGAGATTGTCTTGTTGCCGAAGATTAAGGAGGCCGAACGGATTCAGCAGTTCAGACCCATATGCCTCCTTAATGTCAGCTTCAAGATTTTCACCAAAGTGGCTACGAATAGGTTAAACTCGGTAGCTGACCATGTTGTCCGGCCATCTCAAATGACATTCATGCAAGGAAGGAATATACTCGATGGTGTAGTAGTCCTGCATGAGACCGTCCATGAGATGCACCGAAAAGACATGAGTGGAGTGATATTCAAAATTGACTTTGAAAAAGCCTATGACAAGGTCAAATGGTCTTTCCTCCAACGGGCCCTAAGAATGAAAGGTTTCTCCTATAAATGGCGCTAGTGGATCCAAAATTTTGTAACTGGAGGTAGTGTGGCCATCAAAGTCAATGATGATGTAGGCCATTACCAAAAACAGACCTACGGCAGGGTGACCCCATGTCCCCAATGTTGTTTTACATTGTTGCTGACATGTTGGCTATTCTGATTGAGCGCGCCAAGCATGACGGCCAGATTGCAGGAGTAGTGCCACACCTTGTGGATGGTGGCCTGAGTATTTTGCAATACGCCGATGACACAATTCTTTTTATGGAACATGATCTGGACAAGGCTCGAAACCTGAAACACTTGCTTTCAGCGTTTGAGCAACTGTCGAGTCTCAAAATAAACTTCCATAAAAGCGAATTGTTCTGCTTTGGAGAAGCCATTGAGGCGGCGGCTGGTTATGCTGACCTATTTGGTTGCGCACATGGCCAATTCCTGATTAAATATCTGGGAATACCGATTCATTATAGGCGCCTCACCATTGCAAAGTGGAAGCATGTAGAGGAGCGTCTAGAGAAACGGTTGAGCAGTTGGAAAGGCAAACTACTCTCAGTTGGAGGACGGTTGGTTTTGATTAACTCTGTCCTCACAAATATGGTTCTCTATATGCTTTCTTTCTTCCAACTCCCAAAAGGGGTCCTACAAAGACTGGACTATTTTAGATCCAGATTCATTTGGCAAGGAGACGGTGAAAAGAAAAAATACAGGCTGGCCAAATGAAGCGTGGTTTGTAGGGCGAAAGACCAAGGTGGCCTTGGAATTCATGACCTGCAGGTCAAGAATGAGGCCCTACTCAGTAAATGGTTATTCAAACTTCTTACTAAGGATGGTGTTTGGCAAACCATGTTGCGCAATAAGTATCTAGGCCAAAAGGCGATGTCCCAGGCATTTTGGAAACCTGGCGATTCGCACTTTTGGGTTGGCCTAATGGCGGCAAAGAAAACATCTCTTTCGCTTTGGGTCTTTCGCGATAAAGGATGGGTCGGAGATTCGTTTTTGGGAAGACATCTGGCTAGGCAATGCCAGTCTCCGAGAACAATATCCAGCCTTACACAACATTGCTCGCGATAAGAATAATACTATTGCGCAGGTGCTCAGTTCATCCCCGCCAAATATTTTGTTCAGGCGGGATTTGATTGGCCCCCGACTTGTGTCATGGCATAATCTTTTATCCTGGCTGGATTCGATTAACCTGACACAAGGCCGAGATGTGTTTCGCTGGAACCTTACTACATAAGGTCTTTCACTGTAGACTCTATGTACCGTGCGCTCACATATTCTGAGGTACCAATGAGTAATAATAAGAAAATTTGGAAGTCCGAGATTCCACTAGAAGTGAAAATCTAGACAACCTCGCACGACGCAACTGGCAAGAGAGTAAGAAGTATTGTTTTGTACTCATGACGAGACAATCAAACACCTCTTTCCAATGCAAGTTTGCACATTCTACGTAGCCAGTCATCCAAATAGCGTCAAATTTGCATGCACCCGCAAGTGTTGCCAATATTTTTGGTCATTGGTTGGACAGTATTCCAAATAGTTTCAAAACACTAATAAGGGTGGGAGCCTATGTCTTAATTTGGTCGCTTTGGCTAAGTAGAAATGATTTGGTTTTTAATGACAAAAATGCTTCTCTGCAGGTTATTTTCCAGTGTACACACTCGCAATATACATGGTCTATGCGACAACGACCGGAGTACCAACCGCTGTTCAAGGCAGTGTGTACACGATTGGAGCAGGTGACTACAGAGGTTTTCTCCCAACATGGGTGGCAGCATAACCATCAGATCGATCCACCACCTCCTTCGACATAGGTATAGTGTCGGTCTATAGGACTCTACTGTTGCCAATTTGTTGATTTTATTTCATGAATTTTTGTCAGACTTTCAGATTTGGCTGTGTGCATTCTAATTATGCAGAGCCCAGGTGTTGTTTTGTATCCGGTTGATGCTACGTTTTGAGATAATAAAATCGCCCTTTATCGAAAATTGTAACATGGCGGCACAGAATGACAAAATATACATATACTACTTTTATGAGCACCTTGGTTATATAGCAACGAGTTGATGTTAGTCCCCTAGCATGCCATATACTATTCTTTAAGGGTCGATCACATCATGGAGGAACCTACGCCCAAAAATCGATCATGACACATGAACCTGCAACATGTATCCTGCCTATGCGAGTTCACTGGTCACTCGAACTCCCCAATGTCCTTCTGGCCGGCAAGGATCCTTGAGATCTGGAGGCCCCGGCTGAAGGCTTGGTTGAAGAGCAACCGTGTCTGGAACTCTGAGACGAAGGGAAACCACGACAAGAAGCCGATGGGAAGGAAGAGGACGAGACCCATGATGTTGTCGTATGCCCTCCCTAGCTCCATGATGGAGTCCCACAGCGTAGTCTTCTTAATCAGTGGAGCGCATGCCTGCCCAATCTGTGCACAAGAAACAATATAAATCACTCATAAGCTCCGTTTGCTTCTGTTCAATGAGCTTGTCAGTCAACTGCTCGAGAATTAAGAGGCTAAATGTTTGTTATCTGGTTCCGTGCTCATAAGCAGGTAGGAATTCCGTCTTTTTCGAGCACTTCGCTATGCAAAAGTAGGTTAAAAGAGGTTTTACTCACCAGAAGAATACACCAACCAGTTGGTAGGAACCCAAGAATACTAGCGAAGACATCTGAAATCGTGAGGCTGCATACAACAAATAGGACCGACATCACAGAGATAAAACCAAGAAAGAGAAGGCCCTTCAGGATGCGGAACATAAGCTGCAAGTCTGTCCCAAATTTCTGCCGTCCTATTGAAACCATCTGAAGACAAGGTAGAGCATCCAGATGGTAAGATTTTTAAGCATCGGAGGAAACTGGTCAAGACTAAAGGCCAAAGTGTTACCTTCAAAACTACTAGAACCGTCAGCATAACCAGCCATGACAATCCATAAACCTACAGGTCGATAGCAAATGGAAAGTACATTATGATACGCTGCAACTCTATGAACTAAATATTAAGCAAATAAGGCAGCACATCATATGTAGTGAAAAGTACCAGGATGCTTGTGCTGCGACGTGCAATGTTGAGATGATACACTATACCATACTGGTAGATCAAGAAACGAAGAGAGAGGAGGATTTCCAAGACAAGAGCGCGAATGCTGGTTTTCCTGAGGTGCTCCTGCTCACCTATCCACCAAGCCTCCCAGCTTTGATCCACAGACATACCGATACCCCCACGGTTACCCATCCATTTTCTCCAATCTGTCCAGTCATCAACCGTCTTCTGCCACTCAAAGCATGACGGATTGAAGATAAATGGTGCAAATAGCCAAGATGCCACGAGGAACCATATGGAGAAGGTGACAAATAGGTACAGGCTCGTGCTGCGGTAGGATTTTCCATAGGCCAGATATACAACCAGAAGTATTAACAGCTCAAGTCCTTTAACAAAGTGGCTTCGGGAGTACATGCGATAATTATCAGCAAACTTCGCGTGGTACACAACAAATCCACGGCCCGTAGGTCTGTATTTAGCGCCACCATGGAGTATTGTTCGCCCATAGTAGTGTGTTTTGGTGCCAAGCTGGAATGTGAAGAACACAGAGGCCAACTGAAGCTGCATGATGATGAACTCTCCTAACGCTGTGCGGAATCCCTTCTCTAAGCCAACTTCCATGACCATAGGGAGGACAAGCAGCAACCCAAGCTGGAAAACAGACTGTGAAGCGAGTGCATTTTCAAGAGGCTTGATGTCCTCCTTAATACGTGGATCTAGCAAAATAGACTTTTCCAGACCACTCATGACGAGATATAACCTCCCATACAAAAATACATAGACTGTAAGTACAGTAACCTGAAAGAAGGAACTATGGATGTCAGTATCCCAAAATATGCAGAATGAGCACATTGTGTGTTTGACACCATGGCTAAACTATCAGTTAAGTTTATGAATAATAACTAAAATCCTAAAAGGGGCCATTTTAGGAATATCCCATTAATGATGCCAAATATTGTTGATTTTGTTGTAAAGGATGATATTGCTAATTACCATTTTAACATACTGGTCATGATGAAATAAATGGCTTGAACTTCGATCATCTCCACCCAATTCTCCCGTTTTGTTTTACAGGATCTTTTTAATAATCTGTAAAGAGCCCTCACAATTGGATTTTTATCTAAATGTTTAGCATGGTTCTCTCATACGGTCCAATCATAAACGCATCAGAAACAAGGAAATAACATCGGCATTTTTTAGAGAAAATGTTACACCTAGATATCTTCAGTTAATGTATTCTTACCATGCTACTGAAATAAAAACCAACTGTAGTGAAGTAGAAAGACAGCATTCTATAGAAATCAAATCTGCGTCCAAGACGATACATGTCACGACTCAATGTTTGTTCACCGTTTCCATTGGCAACCTTAGCTTCAAAGCTTGAAATTTGGTTCATCCCCACATCACGTCCTTTACCGACTTGCATATACTCATGATGTGTGATATTTCCTTCCCTCATTGTTGAATTAAAACCTAAGAAAATTGTATTCAATAATGCATTTTAGGCAAGGGATGACTGTGAAACGTTCATAAGAGATGTAGATTTACCTGAAAAGATATCTTCGCTTAAATTTATAGTCTTGGAAGCTTTACTTATGCCGCCCCTAGTAATATGGAAGAGTCTATCAAAAATATCAGGATGGCCATAATGGAACCGAACCCTGTAGTACATTACAATGAGTTAGAGGGGTACAAAGCGTCATAATAAAAGAAAATGGTGCATCTTACATACATGAACATACAAACATCTCTACTACTTGAAAAAAGAATAGCATTCCTTTTCCTGCCAGCCAGAGTGATTCGTCCAACCTTACGTACGTCCCTACTCCCTCTTTCCATTTTGATTTTTTCCCCACCTTTTATTGACTTACCTAATAAAATTATGTTTTCTTTGGTAAGCCAATAAGTTTTACCAAATAAGTGATTAGCAAATAAAATCCTAAAATTTATTTAGGTAGGTAAATCATCGGCAGGGTTTGATAACATTTATTTACACAATCACATTAATATGGGCAGGTAAATCACGGGCTAACATACTAGAATATTTATATCCCATTGCAACGCATGGGCAATTATCTAGTGACAAAAAAAGTTTAGTGATCCTTACTTAGGACTGGAATATCACCAAAGAACTAGCCATGGACAGGGGTGCATGGAAGTTAGCTATCCACGTGCCAGAACCATGAGTTGGTTTCGAGATCTTATGGGTTTCAGCTCTATCCTAAGCCCAACTTGTTTGGGACTAAAGGCTTTGTTGTTGTTGCTGTTGTTGCTGCTTTCATCTCGTAAGTCTGTTAGTTACGTTGGTACATGGTACAATTATCCAGCATGGTCTGACATAGCTGTGCAATGTAACTCCCCGACCAAACCCACCAGTTCCTGGCCATTGCGCCTGGGATCTAGACTGGCCACACAGACCAACACTAGTCTTTCCTGCGCACTTTGTCCTCACTCATGCGCACCCAGGATCAACTTGCCAATCAGTCACCCATCCTCAAATTGCTCCAAGCCAAGCACGCTTAACTTTGAGGTTCCTTTCGGATGGGCTCCCGGAAAAGAAGGTGCCTCTTGTTGATATGAGTAGTCTATCATTCCTATTAAGCTGCGATGTCGCATGCAACAACTTTTCAAACATCTTGAATTCCTCTCTTTTCCCACTAACTAAACCATCATACTCCCTAAAATCATAATAGCCTAGTTGACAACATCTAGTGACTTAATTATTGGTTCCCAGAAGGACTGGGTGGGAAAAGATTCTGAAGTATCACTAGCTACATACAAGTGTCACTTTATGAAAACATGGTTTCAGGATAATCTTTTAGCAAAATTGCAATTAGTGGTTAGAGAAAACGTACATTTTAGCTAAAAACTGCCTGTATCATCTTGATACAACATCGAGAGTCAATAAAATCTCCCTTGGTAAAAAAAAATACAAACTGCCTGGAATTTGAATCGTTATGGCCTTAAGAGGATACCAATCACAGTTTGCTCTTCTTTTTTCTAACAATAACTAACAAAACTTCAAATCTTTATATCAGACTTATGATCTCTAATTTTACAAAAAAGACTCCAAAGTTCTTGCCTTCTTGGTAGCACGTTATATTATTCTTACTAGACTACAAGTCTACAACTGTATTTGACAGATTAGGAATTTAGTGTAGAGAATGTACATAATTTAATCTACTTTATAAATATGAATTCCTCGTAAGATAAATCTGAAACTATAATGTAATCTACTTTTATAATTCAATCTACAACTGTAGAATCGGGAGGGAAGAGAGGAGTTTGATCTTGCAGGGAATACCGTGAACCAGCTCCGTAAGCCTCTTCGCATCATCCGCGCTCCAGCTCGTGTGAATGTGTGTGGCGGCCTTGCTGGGAACGGGAGGGCTGGATGCCTCTTCTAGGTCAGCTCCTCCTCATGGGCTTGGGCCCTAAGTGACACGGCTGATGGGCTTGGGCCCATACCGGTCCAACACTCCCCCTCAAGATGGGTGGTAGATATCTATCATTCCCATCTTGTCACATGCCAAGTTACAGTCCTTTGTTCCCAATCCCTTTGTCAAGCAATCTGCAAACTGCTGCCCAGAGCTGACATGACCAAGGCTGATGATCCCAGCATCAAGTTTCTCCTTAATGAAGAAGCGATCAATTTCCACATGCTTTGTCCTATCATGTTGAACTGGGTTATTAGCAATGGCTATAGCTGACTGATTGTCACACCACACCTTCAAGGGGCCCTTCCTCAGAAGTTTCAGCTCGCTCAGTAGGTACTTCACCCAGAGCATCTCACACAACCCTTGAGATAATGCTCTATACTCAGCTTCTGCTGTTGATCTAGACACAACTGTCTGTTTCTTGCTTCTCCATGACACCAAATTTCCTCCCACAAACACACAGTAGCCAGAAGTTGATCTTCTATCATCTTGACAACTGGCCCAATCAGAGTCACTATAGCCATCCACCTCAAGATGTCCACTCTTCGCAAACCACAACCCTTTACCCGGAGACCCCTTCAAGTATCTCAGAATTCTGTGCACAATATCAAGATGCCCACTCCTTGGTTCATGCATGTATCTGCTCACCACACCCACGGCATACATAATGTCAGGCCTTGTATGACACAAGTACAATAACCTCCCAACCAGTTTCTGATAATCTTCCTTATTCACCAGCTCACCTGATTTTGCTGTCACTTGATGATTTTGTTCAATCGGAGTAGAGGCTGCACGACATCCCATCATGCCCATGTCACTCAAGAGATCCAAGGTGTATTTCCGTTGGCACATAGAGATTCCCTTCTCTGTCCGAGCCACTTCAATGCCAAGGAAGTATTTTAGGTTGCCCAAATCCTTTACCTCAAACTCCTTACTCAGACACCCCTTCAATCTCTCTATTTCCTCCTTATCATCTCCAGTGATGATAATGTCATCCACATAAACTGCAAGGATGGTGATCTTCCGATCAGAGAGTGAGTGTCTGTAGAACACCGTGTGGTCTCCATTACATTGACCATACCCCATAGCACGGACAGCACGTCTGAACCTATCAAACCATGCCCTTGGTGATTGCTTTAGTCCATACAAGGATTTCTTCAGCTTGCATACCTTCCCCGTGGTCTGTGAAGTACCAAAACCTGGTGGTAAGGCCTTCTGTGCCGCTTCACGTGTCCCCTTTCGCAACGCAATAGGCAGTTCCACTGTGTCAGATGAGCTTGCACCACTGCCTTGATGCTCCCCCTGCACTGACTACTCCCCCTGCACTTGTGGCTGCCGCCGAGAATATACCAGACGAGTGTCAGATGAGTCATGCACTTGTGGCACTTGTGGCTCTCGTCGAGAGTACACTAGGGGGGTCTGCTGCCACCGATCTCGAACAGGGAGCTGGAGATTACCAATCTGAATGGAACCCACCGTTGGCTGGACCTGAACCTGCACATCACTATCAGTGAGAGTACCAACCGGAATTGTACCCTCAATTGGCTGGACTTGAACCTGCACATCATCATCAGTGTTGGTGTCCACAGAATCCTCCTGAGTGTGAGACGCAGCCTTCTCCCCCTCTTGACCATCCTGCACAGAGTGTGAATGGTCAAGCCCTTGAAACAACACACTTAGATCTGTGGGCTCACCATAGAATGGCTCAGACTCCCTGAAGGTGACATCCATACTTACAAATCTGCGTTTCTCAGAGGGACACCAACATTTGTACCCCTGCTGACTAGAAGCATAGCCCAGAAAAACACACTTCACTGCCCGCGGATCTAGCTTCCCAACAGAAGGTCGGTGGTCACGAACAAAGCAGGTACTGCCAAACAACTTTGGGGGAACAACAAACTTATTTTCTCCAAGCAGCAATTCACACGGAAATTTCATGCCAAGTATCCTTGAAGGTGTCCGGTTGATCAGGTATGTGGCTGTCATAACAGCTTCACTCCACAAGAACTTGGGCACATTCATGGTAAACATCAACGACCGAGCAACCTCAATAATATGTCGATTCTTCCTTTCTGCCACTCCATTCTGAGGGGGGGTGTCCGGACAAGAAGTTTGATGAACAATCCCTTGGTCAGACAAGAAGACCCCAAAGGTGTTGTTCACATATTATGTGCCATTGCCAGTCCTGATCACCTGCACCTGCGCCTTAAACTGATTCTTCACCAAGGCATGGAAATTCTGAAAACAGCTAAACACCTCATCCTTGTGACGCATCAAATAAATCCAAGTATTACGAGTATAGCAGTCGATAAAGGTAACAAAGTACTTCATTCCATGCATTGACACAACAGGGCTCTTCCATACATCCGAATGAATAAGCATAAAAGGAGATATGCTCCTAAGCCCCTTACTCACATATGTGGCTCTTGTGTGTTTTGCATATTCACAAGCATCACATGTCAGCTTGCCCTTGCCTATTCCACACATAATATCCGGAAATATTCTGCGCATCTTATCAAAAGATACATGTCCCATCCTACAGTGATGGATCATCGCCTGCTTCTCCTTGTCCTCCATGGTCGCAGTACACACCAAGTCCGGCTGCACCTCCTGGTCCATATACCAAAGCCCCCTACGCCTGGTGCCAGTCCCAACCGTCTGTCTCGTCTGTCGCTCCTGAATCTCGCAACCGAATTGGTCAAGGATCACACGACAGTCTATTTGATCAATGAGAGCACTGAAAGAGACCAAATTGACAGGAAAAGCTGGCACATGCAAAACTGAGGATAAGGAGATGGTCGGAGTGCACTTTACTGTACCAACCCCTATGACAGGCTGTTTTGTGCCATCAGCAGTTTGCATAGTGCCCGTGTGAGAAGGAGGATGCTTATTGTAAGACTCAAACACGCAGCATTGGCCCGCAACATGCTGAGATGCTCCAGAGTCTAGAACCCATTCTGAACCATTCGCATTAGTAGCAAGAGATGCCTTTTCCGGATTATCTTCATCAGTGGAGGCCCAGTGAGCACAGCCTCCATAGCGAGCATTCAAGCCTGCAGTTTGGAGTTGTGATATGAAAGCATGGAGCTCCTCCAACTCAGCCCTCAATTTAACAGTCTGAGCATCCTTCTCACGTGTCGCCCCCTCGGCTGTTTCCTTGTCAGCCTGGATTTCGTCCACCTTCCTTTTGAAGCTCTCCAATTCCTCCCTGAGCCTCTCAACCTCTGCTACAGTCATGCTGTATTCCTTCTCTGGCCCGGCACCGGCCTTCTCTGCACTGTCCTCACCACTCTTCTCTAGCTCCACATCACCCCTTCTCATGTCATCATTCCCTAGAGACTCCTTGACTGCATGGTGAGCACCAACCGCAGCTATGGTATCATCCATCTCCTCCAAAACAACAGCATTCTTGATGCTGCCAGCAGCACCATCAGCCCCTGCAAAACGCGCCTCAATGGTCACAAGACGGCACCCCTTGCCGACCTCCTGCTCCATCAGGAAGAGCCTCTCCTTGAGTGTGAGGCTCTCCCCCTCAAGCCCTTCTTCTCCTCTACAATCAGCAGCAGCAGCTGCACAGCAGACTTCCTCTCCTCTGCAAACAGCAGCAGCAGCACTAGCAGAAACACACTTCCAGCAGAAGCAGCAGCAATCCAGCGCAGTCCCAGGCTCCCAGCTGCCTCCTCTCCTCAAACAGCAGCAACTGCAGCAGCACAACACCCAGCAGCAACAGCACTCAGCCTCAGTTCCCCTTCATTCCCCAGCAGCTCCAGCAGCAGACCACCAACAGAAGCAGCTTGACCTGCCTCTCTGCCTCTCCAGTCAGCCGCAGCAGCAAGCACCTCTGCTCCCACGTCCACACAGCAGCAGCAACAACCCCAGATGCAGCCACAACAGCAGACTCCAGCAGCTGCCCTTCTTTCTCTTCCTCCTCTCTCCTTCTCCCTTCCACCTCCAGAAACACAGCAGAACAGAGAGAGATAAGAGAGCCGGGGCAGGAAGGAACCAGCACCAGCCGTCGCCCTGTCGCCCGCGCAGCCGCTTCTCCTCCTCGCGCGCACGCACAGCCCGCGCACAGCCGCCTCCTCTCCAGCGCGCAGGGCCGCCGTCGATCCCCACCGGACCCCGCAGCCTCGCCGGCCGGCGCCGCCGGCCGTCAGGCCTCGCCGGACCTGGCCTCTGATACCATGTAGAATCGGGAGGGAAGAGAGGAGTTTGATCTTGCAGGGAATACCGTGAACCAGCTCCGTAAGCCTCTTCGCATCATCCGCGCTCCAGCTCGTGTGAATGTGTGTGGCGGCCTTGCTGGGAACGGGAGGACTGGATGCCTCTTCTAGGTCAGCTCCTCCTCATGGGCTTGGGCCCTAAGTGACACGGCTGATGGGCTTGGGCCCATACCGGTCCAACAACAACTATAGGTTTTTTAGCACGAATTCCTCATAAGATAAATCTGAATAGATTACAAGTACATTCCCCATGGTCATGGGCTCATGGTGTGACCAAAACGATATAGTGGAACCGACAGCCAACTCAAATAGATTCTCGTTCTAACTAAAAGAATTGGATTAATAGCTTCTACATGGAAATGAAATGAGAAGAGACATACTTGAGAGGATTGGCCAGAACACGCTGTCCAATCGTAACAAAGCTGGTCTCTTGGTTTGACATAAACCAAGCAAGTGATGAAACACTAGATAGAAAAGAAAAGAAAAAGTTAATTATATAGGGGGGAAAATAGCATAAATGGCATAAACAAAAATTGGGCAGAACTTTGGATAGATGGATATACCTTCCAGTAAAAATATGCTCCCGAAGACCTAATATAGTGGGCTTGCTCTTTCCATATTTGTCACTCTCGAACTCCTCCAGCACATTTCTCATTTTAAATGCCTCTTCAAGGTAATTATCCTAGAAGTAAAGGGGCAAAAGTTACCGCTAATTTATTACCCATTGTCCTGTTACTCTAAATATGCAGGAACAGTTTAGACCTTTAGGTTATTTTCAACTGGTTCCACATAGTTTCTCTATGACTCCTACATGAATATATTGACCAGCTGGTCTGCATTGCAGATTATCGTTGTTTCTCTTTAAATCTAATGCGGAATTGGTATCAGAACGAAAAGCTTTGGGCTCAAGCATTGATTACGAGTCGAGGGACTAGTCGTAGACTAGTCTAGACTAGTCGTTCGACTCAATTTTTTTGAAAATTTTTTAGGGATTGGGAGGGGATAAGTGAGCCAGCCACCCTGCCCCTTTCCCTCCATTGCTTCTGCTCTCCATGGATCTGCGCTGCTCTGCTCTGGCCCTTTCCCCTGCGCTCCTCTGCTCTGGCCCTTTCCCTCCATTGCTTCCGCTCTCCCTGGATCTGCCTCTACGGTCTCCCTCCCTCTGCTGTCTTCTGGCTACTGGATCCGCTCGTCCCTCAGGTTGCAGCAAGCAAGCAAGCATACTAGCAAAGTAATTTATCCCTTCTTTGATTTGATTTTTACCCCCTGCCCTCTTCCTTATTTCGTTTTGTTTGCTTCAGTTTCAAGATCCTTAGGTCTGAACTGCAATGTCTATGCCGGAAATATCTCAAGTAGTGTATTCAACAGCTGCAGCTCAGGCCAATGAGCAATACGATCCATCGAAGGATCCTGCAAGAAGCCAACTAGGAGCAAGGATCCAACATGGAAATATGCTTATTGGCCTAATCTGCAGGACAAATTGATGCTCCAATGCACTTTTTATATTATATATTACATACTAATACTGGGTTTTAGTAATTGATGACTGCAAGTTGTGTGCTACAGTACCATGTCGACTAGTCCAGCAGTAGTCTAGACTAGTCACGATTAGTCTATGAGTCTCAACCCTTAAATGCCACGGCAGTGTGTGCATGTCAACATGATTTTTAGTGTGTTTGGGCAGAGAAGAGTGTGTGACAGCAAATGAACACGATTCAGTAGTACAATTAGATAGTGAGATTGTTTTGAGGTGTGTTTGGACAATGTCGACCAAGTGCAGTTTACCCAGTTTTGCCTCAAAATTTACTAATGGTTGACAAATCTGAGTGGCGAGGCCAAGGACGGATAGGAATGAACCAAATCACAGCAGCAGACCACACAAGCCTACATTATTGGCCTGGTTGGCCTTCTTCGACAAGTTAAGCTGAATTGAACACGTGCAATGTGGAAATGGAAACTGTACCTGATTCATATCAATGGCCTGGAGTGCTTCTCCCCTTGTGAAAATTATGGCATGATTTTGATTTTCAGGTTTACCCTCTCCAATATCTGTGGGTTTGCCAGGAAGCTTGATGCGGTAAATTTCCTAAATCAAGTTTACAGCACAAAGTATAAAAATATCACTGAACTAAAGATGCATATCCAAGAGATGGCAAGTTGATGCTTTATATGAGTTTATGAATGTGCACAGAAATAGGTGACTAAAAATTGATGAAAAACTACTAACAAGTGCAGAGACTTCAAATACTTACATAAAAGTGTAATTTCTGCTTAAATAATATTATCTAGAAAAGGAACATAAAAACCGAAGTTTTCTACCTTTAGTTAGAGAAGCCAATGAAGCTTTTGATGGAAATGATGCTATGTGAAAACATTTATGTTTATATTCAGTAAGTACCTCATCATACTTTTCACCCACTCCTTTGACAAGAACAGAATAATAAGTCTTCTCTGTTGTTCCATTTTTGGTCGGAGCTTCTACCTCATCAATATAAGCAATCCGTAAGGACGGGTACCTGTGCATTTCAAATATCAGATGGATTGTAGTAACCTTACTATTTAAGAGATCTTCGTGGAAAGATGAATGCACTAGGTTTTGTACATTATCATGAGGTTAAGGATGTTCAGATAGCAAGCTTTATCTTTGAGATTCTTGGACACCTTTTGTATGCCATATACTTGACAAGACACAACATAGGTGAATTTGATATCAGCAATGGCCAGTGCCATATCTGCAATGTTCCCACCCTCTTGATAGGATGTTGTTGTTCTCTGGCGGTCCAATTTAGCTGCAAAATACAGATGGAGTAAAAACATATGCAGATTTGCAAAGAATGGGAAAAAAATCATGGGCAGATTTGCATAGGATGAAAAATATATGATGGAGAAAAAATTAATCTAACCAATATCAGTTTTATCTTGAATACATTGAATCTCAAGCGCCCTCCTGTAGTACATCATTCCTCTCACTAGCACAGTAATAGAGTTAGACAACACGATAGATGTAGTTCATGCAACAGAAGTGAGTTAGTGACTTCACCAGTTCTGGTGAGCGTTTGTCCCCTATAAGATGCCCAGGGTGAGATCTCATCCATCCTTGATTTAAGGGACTCCTCATCCTTTGGTACAAATTTTATGCGCTCAAGACAATTCTTCCATTCATCTATTAGCATGCAATAGTTCATGATGAGCATTTGCTGACAGCAGGCGATAATTAACATTCACAATTGTGAGATAAATGGATGTACGAGTACCTGGATATATTTTCCGTAAATAGAACAGGATGGAAATCCCGTCCTCATTTTTTTTATGCAGATCTTCTGTCGAAAAGAGCACCTCCTCTTTGAAGTACGGAGTTAGAACACTGATGTGAAAACAGAATGCTGTTAACCGGTATTCCAGCAAAAAATAATTGTAGGGTGGTTCGACCTACATGCCAAGTGTTAAGGAGTGCCTAGGAGTCCTTATTAGGCTATGTCTCTTTCCTTGTACCCTAAGTCCTGTGTAATATATATATATATATATGCCCCTTGAGCTATGCAATAGACATAAGTTGCATCCATAACATGGTATCATGAGCCCTAGTTTAGGGATTTTTTGGGCTGGTTTCGTGTGACTTTGGTTTGGCTGCTGATCGTTTTCCGTGAGAAAAAAAAGGGTGCAATGTTTTCATTGGGCTGTGCTGCTTCAGCGACACCGACTCCTCTCTTGCTTTCACCGGCCATGCTGGTGCATATGGCTCCATCGACTACGCTTCGCACATGCGTCTTCCCTTGGAGCTTGGTGCTTGTCTGCATGCGACCTCGTCTCCTAAGAGCTCTGATTAGTTTTGGTCCTCTCCGCCATGATTTTCTTCCGCTGCCATCGCATCTAGTCTAGTATGTGCTTTCTAGTTTTCTATATTTTCAGCTGAGTCCATCAAATCCGTTGATATTTTGTTTTTCTCATGCCATGTGAGTCCACCAAACCTTTATACGTCAGCATTTCTTTTCTGGTCCTTGTCCTTTCTATAGGATTTTCTGTGGCCTCTTTTTGCGTTGTTGATCTACGCCCATTCTCTTGCCGTCGAACTTCTTTCGCTGCCGGTTTTCTTGGTCTATGATTTTGTGTGCAATGCTTCATTCTCTTGATGTGTCATCTTCTTTTGACAACCCATCTTCTCTTGATACTTCTCTTGTATCTTCTACTGATGCGGTGTCTTCCTCTGATGCACCATCTTCTCGTTATCTCCTTTGGCTTGACTCGACAGGTTTTGAAGACTCATACTACAACGACACTCTCAAGACGTGGATTCTGGATTATCATTTCTTTCTAGTGTTACACTTCTTCGCTTTGCATTTGAGGGGGGTGTTAAGGAGTATTAATCTAGGAGTCCTTATTAGGCTATGTCTCTTTCCTTA
Organism: Elymus sibiricus; assembly: GCA_039707655.1. Lineage (NCBI taxonomy): Eukaryota > Viridiplantae > Streptophyta > Magnoliopsida > Poales > Poaceae > Elymus > Elymus sibiricus. Next base: position 207,157,269 of record CM077668.1, read on the forward strand.
TACCCCAAGTCTTGTGTGTGTGTGTGTAGTAATGTTATTCATCACCAGGGTGCAGAATAAGTTATTTTGCACCCAAGGTATTTTTATGATCGTTTCATTAAAAATTTACGTTTGCTATACAAATAGTTACGTTCATATTAATTCACTACGCAAAATTTGGCACAAGAAAAATCAAAATATAAGTCATAAGACCACAAAAATTACATTTTATGTATATTGTATACTACTTCCTCCGTCCGGAATTAGTTGTCGCTCAAACGAATGAGCTGCGGACCTGTGGAGCCCTTGGCATTTTCATAAATAGTGAGTTTGCAAAGAAAGTGATCCTGCGCCGAGCTTCCAAGTCCGTTGGTACATAAATTGCAGATTCTTTCGTTGTCAGCAACAACTGAAGCCTAACACACTGCTAACACAGAATTCCAATGGTTAATGAGGGCACTACATACATCCGTTGAACGACAACTAATTCCGGACAAGGGAGTATGTTTTTAAGTTAGTAATTTACATAGCGTAAAATATTTTTACAGCCGATACATATTTTCTTACGTTCTTGTTTGACTTCCGACGTTAGACAAAATTTACAGGATATAAAAATATGGTACAGTGATGTTAAAATAGAGGGGGGAGGGGAGTGAGGAGTAATGCCCCTTGGGCTATGCAGTAGAGATAAGTTGCATCCATAACACCAAGAATAAAAAAAGGGTTGGTGGAAGAATAAGGTGGAGGGCCAGCCGCTAGCGAGTTGGGTTTCTTACCTGAAGGACATCATGCTGCGGACCTGTGGAGCCCTTGGCATTTTCATAAATAGTGAGTTTGCAAAGAAAGTGATCCTCCGCCGAGCTTCCAAGTTCATTGGTACATAAATTGCAGATTCTTTCGTTGTCAGCAACAACTGAAGCCTAACACACTGCTAACACAGAATTCCAATGGTTAATGAGGACACTAGTGCTTGTGAACTTACAGAAATGAATACTACCATTGAAATAAGTTGCTAAAAAGATAAATGACCTTCTCCCTCCAAGCTTCATCCCTTATTGAGTCCAGATTCAGATTTGCAAACAGTTGATTGTCTCTATTTTCATCCTTCAAAATACTGGGATTTGAAAGAAAGTTGGTTGTCAAAAAGTATTCCTGAAGGCGCACATCTCAGCAATCAGCATAGATCTTACCCTTGTCCATTCTTCATGATATCCTGTGTAATGATTTCCATTGTATCTTGTAATAGATTGGCAATCTGTGTTTTTATTGTTGTGTCATGCTCCTCTTCAGTTTTCTGTAAAACAAGTAAACAGTTTTTAGAGTGTTGAAATGGAAATATCGTATAAAAATATCTTGCTAAGAAATCCAAGAACAGTAGCTATCAGTACCAATAGTAGAGTTAGCAGCTTATCGAACTTAGCACTTAGCTGAGGAAGTTCATCCAATCGGAATTCTCTCACAAGTGACTGACGTTCTATGCTATCTTCAAGACTTTCACGTATTCTATCAACAACTCTGTACCCATGAAGCAAATCAATAGTAACTGTAGTTAGCAACATAACCATATGGTAAATTAGTTCTCTCAGAACAAACACAATATGGCTTACTTCTTATCACTTGTTTCTGCCATAAGGATGTACAGGATATTTAACAAAGTCTCATAGCATTCTATTACGGCATATAAGGTGTATGGATCCTGGTTTATCCTCTTCCGTAGTTCTTCATCCCTTTTCTTCACGCTCTTTGCCATATCAAGTGCCATTGGAATCTAGAACATCGTAGCCATGAGCACTACAGTATTAGCTCAGGGAGAAAATCGAGTGCTTAACCTAGTGGATGATTAAAAGAAGTGTACCTTGCTAGCGAGAAGGAAAGGAGGCCATTGAAAAACGCTAGTGTCACCCGCAGATGATGGAACAATCAATAAATCTCTCTCCCTAGAAGCAAATGGAAAACAAATTTCGAAGACCAACACCAACAGCCAAAGCATGTTAACAAAAAGAAAAAGACGCCAGCACCAACAGCAAACCTATTGTTTATCAAGTCTTCATCGCGCAAAGAGATAATAAATGCATTCCATATGTCAGAGAACTTGTCAATATGCAAATTTTTGTCCTTCTGAAAAGAGTTTACAAAAGGTATTAGAAGAGACAATAAATCAGCTATCGTGCCAGCCAAAAAGTGACAGAAAAATGATTGGTAACAAAATTTAGTAATATTGGACCTCACGCTCACGTCTCTTTGGTTGACTACCATGTCTAGGCACAAGATGTTTACCAAACGCTGTTGGGATTGCCTCGAATCTTGATCTTAACATCCCAAGGGTTCGTATCTGCAGGAACATAAATATTCTGCAAGCTTTACTAGCAGTAGCTACAGCCTCAACACTCCAAGGGTAAAAAAGCAAGAATAGACATGCTACCAACCTCACCCAAGCGGCTGAAGGCACCATTTACTCCACCACATATTGTTGAAAAAATAGCATACCATATTTGCGTATCCATGAAGTATACCTATAGGGGGAAAACATGAGCGGCTTCGTATTAACCCCCCCCCCCCCCCCCCCCCCACACACACACACACACGGACCCACACACGGACAAAACGCATGAATTGATACATACCATGACAATTGGTGCCCATATAGTAAAAACAACACCTAAATTATGCTGCACTGAAAAAATAGCATCCAATCAGTGTTCGAAACCTTATCTAGAGAATTACTGTGATACTGCACTACTACTACATAAATCTTACAGTATGGAAAGAACTCGTGCCAGATGTATTTCCCCCGTCCCAAAAACATAATTGTCCTGGTAGGTCCAACTAGAGGAGAAATCTGCCAACAGTGATCATAACACAAATGTCAGTACACTTCCAATATTTGAAGCTCAAAAAAATAATTATTACATGTGGCACAAAAAACAAAGGGTTGTATGTGGCAGGTTAATCAAAAATACTGTTTGGATTCATTTTTGGGGGCAGCAGGGGTTAGCAATAGATAAATGGAATTCACGAAGATTAGTTGGGGATGGATTAGCTTATTTCCCTTTTTTTGGGTCGACCAATGCCTGTTCCTAATTAAGAGGCATAAAGTACCTTGCTCAGATAAAAATATCTATACTAGATATCCAAACTGCAACCTTCAATTTTCATCCTAGCTTTGCCTCTAAGGGTCGAGTGCGCTGCATGGACTATTCTCTAAACAACATGTTCCTCCGCAAGGATGTGGCATAGCTAGAGGCATCATTGACTCTTATACCAAATCGACCTGAACGCCAAGATACACAGTGCAACCAAACTTTAGCTAGACGCACTGGTGACAGCAAGAACAACACCACAGCAGGGATGGGAGGATGAGTGGTGATATCGAAAGGGGGAGAAAATGTCCACTTGGGGACAACAAGGAAAGAAGTAATGTCGATCAGCTGAGGTAAGAACTCGTGGTGGGATTACTTGCTTGCAATCTTGCGTTGAAGGAGCCCACAGGCTGAAGATGAAGCTCACTAGATGAAAATATTGAGTGGCAAAGCACTTCAATAGTGATAAAAGAACTATCATTGTTGTAACTTTTGGTGTTCTTTTAATAGATATGATTTGAAAAGATTAAGTGTGTGTGCATGTTAAGAGTATAACTTAGGACCTTAGGTGTATTTCCTGTTTTTGCAAGAACAGTAGAAAAGCCCATTCGGCCCATGTAGGTGTGTGTATATTTTTTTTCTGATAAAACGCAAAGACTTTGCGTTTCTTTTCATTGAAAAGGTGGGGGAAAAGTCACATGACTCCTAGGAGACCGGAAATCCATTGGTGCTCCCGGGGGCGCGCGCTCCTGCGCGCGAAAATATTTTTTGAAATGTCAAAAAAAATCCAACAAAAATTCTATGTGTTCTTTGTCACATCCAAATGCTACATACAAATTTGTAGGCAAAAAGATTAAACATTTTGGCCTGTGCAAAAAAACAAAATAAACACCAAATGTTACCCCAAAATGTCACCCTAAATTTGTTTTTGTCAACGGCGAAACACCGCTGCTCCGTTTCGCATGAAAATTTTCAAGGATGCTTGCGACACTAACACGAACATCTACAAAAAGTTTCAGAATTTTTTTAAAACATTTACTATATTTTTTTGTTTACTATTCACGCGGGAGCGCGCGCTCCCGGGAGCCAAAACGTCATTCTCCCTAGGAGACGGTTTACAAAGAGCATTACAAAGGTTTTAATGGACGTCCCAGGTGGCTGGGAGTACCAGCCGAAGGCCTGAAGCCCCAGCCCGAGCCCAGAGGGCGGCTTCCGCTCTAATTTTCTCTGTCAAGAGGGGGACATAGGGTCGATCTCCATCGAAGACGCATGCGTTGCGCTGCTTCCAGATCATCCATCCTGTCAACAGCGCTATGGTGGCGAGTCCCTTGCGGAGTGGTTTGGGGGTTGTCTCCTTGGCAGCGAGCCACCATTCGTTGAGGGAGTTGTCGCGGTCCGGTGGTCTGCAAGTCATCCTTAGCCAGGAGAGTGTCGTGCTAAACCTGCCTAAAGTGCAAGAGACAAGCAGGTGGTGCATTGTCTCAGGCTCTTGGTCGCAAAGTAGGCAGCGAGGGTGGTGCTGTAGGCCACGGCGTTGCAATCTGTCGGCAGTCCAGCACCTGTCCATGTTGGCTAGCCAGTGAAAGAACTTCACTTTCGGCGGTGCCCAGTTCTTCCAAATCAGCTTTGAAGCGCTGCAGCTGGTAGATCCCTCGAAAGTAGCAAGGTAGCAAGAACGAGCAGAGTATGTGCCGCTGGCGCTCCACTTCCAGATCAGCTGATTCGGCTCGTCTGAGAGGGTGGTGTGCTCGATGGCTCGCCAAAGCAGCAGGTACTGCCCAATCTCGGGGACGCCCAGGTTCCCGTGGATGTCGCGCGCCCAGGCGTGTGCATGGAGCCCGTCAGCGACCGTTCGAAGCTTTCGTCTTCGCTTAGCGATGCAGGCATATAGCTTTGGGGCGATCTCGCTCACAGATTTGCCCCCGATCCAGGGATCCTCCCAGAACAAGGCCGTTCGGCCATTGCCAATGATCATGCTGGTGGAGGCAAAGAACAATGAGCGCTCCTCTGCCGAGAACTGCAGGTCAAGGCCAGCCCAAGCTCGCCCAGTCTCTGTCCTGCTGAACCACTGCCATCTCAATCGCAGCGCAAGCCCTGCTCTCAATGTCCTGGACGCCAAGGCCACCGAGGGAAAGTGGCCGGCAGACTCGTCTCCAATTTACATGGCAGTTCCCGCCGTTGGCTGCTGCTCGCGCCTCCCAGAGGAAGCCACGTTGGATCTTCTCCAGTTGCTTGGTTATTCTCTTGGGCGGTGCGAAAACGAGCAACTGGTGGATTGGGATTGCACTGTCAGCGACAGAGTACAGGAAGGGCGGGAAGTAGAGAACAGCTCAAACCAAAGGGCCAGCCCAAGGCCCAAGCGCAAGCCTCAACTCCCGTCTCGGCTTGCAGGCCCAGAATGGGCCCTTGGCCTTGTAACGATATAAACAGAGCATCCCCCATCGGGAGTAGGTGGCGGAGGCAGAACGGCTAAGGGGTGGTGTGGGTGGCGTGTGTGTGTCTTCCTCCTCCCGAATCCCCTCTCCCAAATCAAGCTGTAGTTCGAATTCGTGTTCATGGAGTAAATTCAAGAGCTAGCCCTAACAATCTGGCATCAGAGCCGTTCGATCCGGCGGCCGTGCCGGCCCACAGTCGCCACACCCGCTTCGCCGACAAGCTACGCGCCGCCGCCATGGACAGAATTTCGCCGGAGACGAAGGCCATTTACGATCTCCTTCGGGCCGACTTCGACCAGGCCAACCGCGAGCGCGTCGACTCCACGACGCAGGCCATCACCCAGATCGACGCCAAGCTCGACCTCCTCTCTAGCCGCATCGACGAAGTCAAGGTGTCGATCGGCGTCGACATCGACGAGCTGCGGCAGGGCCTCGATCGCTCTGTTCCATCTCCAGTGGCTCCTGCAAGAGGCGTGCCGGCCACCCCCACGCGTGCGCCGAGTAGTGGCTCCTCCGGCCCCGATGGGCACCGCTCCGACGCTGAAAACCGGGGGCAGGGACATAGATATGTTCCACCTCCGGTCAGAGGTACGCAGTTCGACCAAGCCCTGCAGAGAGTTCCATTTGCTCCAGTAGAAAATTTTCGGCAGCAACCATCTGATGTGTATGGGTTTGGTCCTCGCATCGAGCTTCCGCGTTTCGATGGGTCCAATCCCAAGCTCTGGCAGACGCGCAGCGAGGACTACTTCAAGTTTTGGAGCACACCAACGAACCAGTGGATCTCTCTCGCCACATCCTTGTTTGAAGGCCAGGCAGCTCGGTGGTTGGAGTCAGTTCGTCGACGAGTACCCAACGTGACCTGGGATGAGTTCTGTCGACTGCTGCAGTCCAGATTTGGCCGTAATTTACATCAGTCTGTTCTGAGGAAATTTTTCAGTATTCAGCAAACAGGCACGGTAGAAGATTATGTGGATCGCTTCTCAGAGCTGTTTGATCAGTTGATGGCATATGAGCATGCGCCCAATACAGTTCACTATGTCACGCGCTTCATGGAAGGGTTAAAACCAGCAGTTCGAGTAGCCGTGGGCATTCAGCAACCACCGGATTTGGATACAGCTTATTAGTTAGCCTTGCTGCACGAGGAGTTAGGGGCAAGCAGTCCTGCGGCCCTGCCCACCAGCCAGTCTTCGCGTCGGGCCACTGCCTTACCACTTCCTGCTCCTCCTAGCAATTCTATCACACACAGCTCAGTACAGAGAGTTACTGAAGACAGGAGGCCTGTTGACAGTTACAAACGCACAGTCTCTGAAGATAAATGGGGGACCCTGCGAGCATTTCGTCGAGCAAAAGGACTCTGTTTCGTTTGTGGCGAGCGTTGGGGCAAGGATCACGTCTGCAAGCAAGAGGTGCAACTCCATGTGGTACAGGAAATGGTTGAATTCTTGCAGTATTCATAGTCTGCTGAATCTGATTCCAGTGAGGTTCAGACTGAAGCTCATATGTTGTCAATCTCTGCTGCAGCCATGGGTGATCCAACAGTACAGTCAAACAAAACTATGCGATTGAGGATGCAATTGCAAGGATTAAACCTGATTTTTCTAGTAGATTCAGGCAGTTCACATTCCTTCCTGCATGCTTCTTTAGTTGACAAACTACAAGGGCTAACTGCTATACCCAAGGTGTCAGTAAAAATTGCAAATGGGGATATTGTTCCCTGCAGCTCTCAGTTATCTGAAGGTGTGTGGTCCTGTGCTGGCCACAAATTTCTCAGTTCATTCAAGATTTTTTCCCTTGGCAACTATGATGGTATTGTGGGTATGGATTGGCTTTCTGCTCACAGTCCAATGTGGGTAGACTGGGATCAGCGCTGGATGTCTTTCACCCACAATGGTTCTGTAATTACCCTATTGGGCACTGCATCAGTAGTTCCTGAAATCACAGTTGTGGAAATCTGCTCTCTGCTGTCAACTCCTAACCTGCCTATACCAGCTGAAGTACAGTTGATCTTAGATGAATACAAACATGTGTTTGAGCCACCTACGGGTCTTCCCCCCAGGCGACCGTACGATCATACCATTCCTCTGTTACCTGGTGCAACCCCAGTATCAATGCGCCCCTACAAATTAGCCCCTCTTCTGAAAACAGAGCTCGAGAAGCAAATTAAGGAGATGCTTGCAAGTGGTGTCATTCATTTGAGCAACAGCCCCTTTTCTTCTCCACTTCTTATGGTCAAGAAGGACGATTCTTGGCGCCCTGTGATTGATTACCGCCACCTTAATGCAATGACACAGAAGGGCAAGTTTCCAATTCCTGTCGTTGACGAACTCTTGGATGAACTTGCGGGTGCCAGTTGGTTTACTAAGCTAGACCTGCGTTCTGGTTACCATCAGATCCGCTTAGCACCTGGGGAGGAGTACAAAACAGCATTTCTGACGCACCTGGGTCATTATGAGTTCACAGTTGTCTCCTTTGGATTGACGGGTGCACCCAATACCTTTCAATTTGCCATTAACCACACTCTGGAACCTGGCAATCGCAAGTATGTGGTTGTCTTCTTCGATGACATCCTTGTTTTCAGCATCTCGTTCGAGGATCACTTGGTCCATTTGCGTCTGGTGCTCAAGATGCTCTCTGAACATCAGTGGCGTGTTAAACTATCAAAGTGTGCGTTTGCACAACGTCAGGTTGGTTACTTGGGGCACATCATTAGTGAGGCAGGAGTTTCCACTGACCCTGATAAGATTTCAGCCATCCAAACTTGGCCCACTCCATCCAATATCAAGGAAGTCCGTGGATTCCTAGGACTGGCAGGGTACTACAGAAAGTTCATCGGCACTATGGTATCACTTGTCGTTCACTGACAGCTCTGCTTAAAAAGGGAGTGATCTTCCGCTGGACTGATGTTGAAGAACAGGCATTTCGGTCCTTGAAACAAGCCCTTATGTCTGCCCCGGTCCTAGCCCTGCCTAACTTCAGTAAAACCTTTGTTATTGCCACTGACGCCTGTGATGTGGGGATAGGTGATGTCCTCATGCAGGACGGTCATCCGTTGGCCTATGTTAGTAAGGCTCTCGGACCTCGCAACCGATCCCTTTCTGTGTATGAAAAAGAGTTCTTGGCAATACTGCTTGCAGTGGAGCATTGGCGTCAGTACTTGTTGCTGAATGAGTTTATCATACAGACTGACCAGCGCAGTTTGACTAGTCTGACTGATCAACATCTCCACACTGGTTGGCAGCAAAAAGCTCTCACAAAATTAATGGGGCTCCGTTATCAAATTCAGTACAAGAAAGGCACTGAAAATAGCGCAGCCGATGCCTTGTCCTGTCGCCCTCATGATGCAGTGGAACTGCAAGACATGACTACAGTGCAACCAGCTTGGTTTTCTGACATTGCTGCTAGCTATCAAGGGGATCAATTTTCTCAGCAACTACTGCAAAAACTGGCTGCCGCTCCTTCGTCTGACAGTAAATTTTCTCTGAAAAATGGGTTGTTATGCACTAATGGCTGTCTCTGGGTAGGTGCAGATGCTGGATTGCACTCTAAAATCATCCAAGCTTTTCATGATTCTCCGTTGGGTGGGCACTCAGGTTTCCCTGTTACATATCGACGTATTCGTCAGCTCTTTCGTTGGTCTCATATGAAATCCATTGTCAAGCATTATGTGCAACATTGCACTGTTTGTCAGCAAGCCAAACCAGAAAGGGTTCCTTATCCTGGCCTACTGCAACCCTTGCCGATCCCAAGTCTGCCATGGGAAATTGTCACAGTGGATTTCATCGAGGGCTTACCATCTTCGGGGCGTTTCAATTGCATCCTAGTGGTCATTGACAAGTTATCAAAATATGGCCACTTCATACCATTGCAGCACCCCTTCACAGCTCTCATTGTAGCAGAGGCCTTTCTGAATTCTGTCTACAAGTTACATGGTATGCCTCTGTCCATTGTCTCTGGCCGCGACCGTATTTTCACCAGTCTGTTTTGGAAAGAGCTATTTCAACGTAAACAAGGGACACAGTTGCGTATGAGCTCAGCTCGTCACCCCCAGTCAGATGGACAGACCGAGCGTGTGAATCAGCAAGTGGAGTGTTACCTTCGGTGCTTTGTCAGTGCGCACCCTTCTAAGTGGGCAAAATGGTTACCTTTGTGTGAATACTGGTATAATACAAACTGGCATTCAGCTACATCGAAGACTCCGTTTGAAATCATCTACGGCATCAGCCTCGTCATTTTGGATTAACCCCTGACTGCACAGTGGCCTCTCCAGACCTGGCTCTTTGGCTTGACCAACGACAGGTGATTTTTGAATCAGTGAAACAGCAATTGCTTCGTGCTCAGCAACGCATGAAGGCACAAGCTGATAAACACAGAACAGAAAGAACATTTGAAGTAGGTGATCAAATTTTTCTCAAACTTCAGCCCTACCTTCAGTCGTCGGTTGCACCTCGAGCCAATCACAAACTGGCCTACAAATTCTTTGGCCCGTATTCCATACTGGAGAAAGTGGGCGAGGTGGCCTACAAATTGGATCTTCCTGCTTCTAGCAAGGTACACCCCGTCTTCCATGTTTCTCTCCTCCGCAAAGTTCTCAAGACCGATGATCACATGCTGCCGCGGCTTCCTTCCCCTGACGACAACTTGCGAGTACCTGAGAAAGTTCTCCAGCAGCGGGTGGTTCTTCGTGGGGGCAAGAAAGTTCTCCAAGTGTTGCTGCAATGGTCTGGTGATTCTGCAGATCTTGCTGTTTGGGAAGACCTAGACGAGCTCAAGCAACGATTCCCTCGCGCATCGGCTTGGGGACAAGCCGAATCTCCACAGGGGGGGATTGTCAGCGACAGAGTACAGGAAGGGCGGGAAGCAGAGAACAGCTCAAACCAAAGGGCCAGCCCAAGGCCCAAGCGCAAGCCTCAACTCTCATCTCGGCTTGCAGGCCCAGAATGGGCCCTTGGCCTTGTAAAGATATAAACAGAGCATCCCCCATCGGGAGTAGGTGGCGGAGGCAGAACGGCTAAGGGGTGGTGTGGGTGGCGTGTGTGTGTCTTCCTCCTCCCGAATCCCCTCTCCCAAATCAAGCTGTAGTTCGAATTCGTGTTCATGGAGTAAATTCGAGAGCTAGCCCTAACACACATAGCACGGACTTGACGAGCGCGAGGCGGCCGGATTTGTTCATGAGTCGTGATTTCCAGCATGGCAGCTGCGCGATGACCCTGTCGACGAGTGGTTGGAGCTGCGCACAGGTCGGCTTTCTGACAGTTAGGGGGATCCCTAAGTATGTCAGGGGCAGGGGCAGGTCGGCGATCCGGCATCCCAGAGTGTGTGCCACAAGCGTGCTATCTCCCTGGTCGCAGTGCAGCAAGGTGGCTGAGCTCTTGCTGTAGTTGACCTGCAGCCCGGATGCATTGCCGAATAGTTGCAGGATCACCTTGACAGCCGTGAGATCGCTCGGCATCGGATGGCAGAACAAGACTACGTCATCGGCGTAGAGCGAGATTACCGGGATCGGTCGGCGCGGGTGCAGCTGCTGCAAGATGCCTGAGGCGGCGGCGCTCTTGATCAAGCGGCCCAAAGTGTCAACCGCCAGGACAAAGAGTTGCGGCGACAGGGGGTCGCCCTGTCGTAGGCCGCAGCGGTGCCATATTGGGGGCCCGGGCTCGCCATTCGTCAAGACCTTGGTGTTTGCCGTGGAAAGCAGCACCGCCAGCCAGTCAAGGAACCGGCTGCCGAATCCGTATTGGCGCAGAGCGTCGAATAGGAAAAGCCATGAGATGGTGTCGAAAGCTTTGGCTAGGTCAAGCTTGAGCAGCACCCTAGGTGCGCGGAGCTGGTGCAAGAGTCACATGGATTGCCGGACGAGGACGAAGTTGCCATGCAACGAGCGACCGGCGAGGAAGGCGTTTTGATTTGTACTCACAAGGTTGTCGAGCTTGGGCGCGAGACGAAGAGACAGCACCTTGGCAAAGACCTTGGCAACAAGGTGAATCAGACTAATGGGGCGGTAGTCGCCGATGGCCTGTGCGTGTGCTCGCTTGGGCAGCAGCGTGAGAAGGGCCTGGTTGAGGCGATGAAATCCTCTGCCACGCAGTGCATATAGCTGCTGGAACACGGCGACGAAGTCATGCTTAACTGTGTCCCAACACGCACGGAGAAATTCCGCGGTGAAGCCGTCAGGGCCAGGAGCTTTGCGGGCGGGTAGCCGTTTGATCGACTGCCAGATCTCGTCTTCCTCAAAGGCCAGGTCAGCCAAGTCGTCCGACGGTGTGATGAGCTGCGCGAGGTTGAGGGTGCACTCACGGTCGACAGCCGTTCCGAAGAGAGCGTCGTAGTGCATGAACGCCGCCTCGGCCATGTCGTCCTGGTCCGTCATGATTCTTCCAGCGGCGACAAGGCTGTGAATCCTTGTTCTTCTGACGCCGGTATGAGCATTGCCGGTGGAAGAAAGCCGTATTGGCATCGCCGTCCTTGAGTGTTGCAATGCGTGCATGTTGGCGTGCAATGGTCCGTTCGAGGGAAGCGAAGCCTAGGTAGGATAGCTTCAGGGTCTTGTGCAGCCAGACCTCATGCGGGGTGAGGATCCGGTCCTTCTGGGCCTTGTCAAACTTGAGAATCATCAATTCTCTACAGAGTGCGAGCTTGTGACGCACACAGCCAACGGATTTGGCACTCCAGCTAGTGAGCTTCCTGGCAGTGGTTTGCATGCGCAGTACGAGGCGCCGGAATGGGTCAACGTCATCCACAGAGGTCCAAGCCGCCGTGGAAACCGTCTAGTCGCAGTCAGTAGTCCTCGAAGCGAAAACGCAGATGTGTCGCTGGAGAACAGTCAAGCAGCAGTGAGCTGTGATCAGAGACGACGGATGCGAGGCAGCGCAACTGGCAGTCGCCGATGATGTCTTCCCAGTCGGAGGAGGTGCAGAGGACGCGGTCCAGATGAACGAGCGTCGGGGGGGTTTGCTCGTTAGACCAAGTGTAGCGCCGGCCGTTGAGGTAGACCTCTTTGAGTGCAAGATCGTTGATGCAACGCCGAAATCTTCCCATCATGCGCCTATTCAAGTTCCCGTTGTTTTTGTCCTCGTCGCGGTAGATGAGGTTGAAGTCGTGATGCGGAGCATCCTACGGTCATCCCCATGGACGTACCTTCGTCTCCCAAGACACCACATGGACCCATGACTAGAGCTCGTGCAAGAGCTATCGAAACCGAGGTTAACTCTCTCCTTGTTGAACTTCCCTTGGACCCACGTGAGACATGGCTACTACCTCAAACGGAGACGTTTTGTGTGCTTAGGTACCAAGGAAACAGCCAAGGAGAAGGAATGGAACAAGATGGACACCAAGGACTTGGAGATGATTGTGCCCAGCCCAGAAATACCGGTTCAACCGGTCCACTACCGGTCAACTACCGGTCCACCAGTACAACCGGTCCACTACCGTCCAACTAACGGTCCACGTTCTATAATCAAGTGGTGCAAGACTGGTACCACCCCGGTTGTTCCCCCAGCGTCAGCCTGACCGGTACAACCGGTCCTACCACCGGTACAACCGGTCCCTACTTCCGCGAACACCTCCAGGAACCGGCACTTGAGCTCCCAACGGTACAACCGGTTGGATGACCGGTACAACCGGCCTGCCTGCGCCAAGTGAAAGGGCAACGACCCATGTATTCCCCAACTTACCCCTTGGACTATAAGTACTCGTCTCCTAGCTCCGAATTAGGGTTAGCAAAGGTTTGGCTCTTTGAGATAGAGCTTTGCTCATCCACTACCTCTCCCATGGAGATCAAGACCTCCATGTGAGCATGTGAGAAGATCCTCTCAAGGATTCAAGACCTCAACTCCTCTAAGGATTGGGATGAACTAGTTACCCTTTGTATCCTCTTGTGTTGACTTTCGATCTTGCATCTCCCTCTTATGTGTATGTGGATCTAGTGCATGTGTGATTGGATTTGTGTCAATTGAGTGTTTGTTCTTGTGTTCTTCTCTCAATTTGCCTTTTTCCCCCTCCAAGTGTGAAAAGATCATCACTATAGGGTTCCACCCTACATCAAGTCGCCACAAATCATCCAAGGTCCAAAGCAGCCAACTCTCAAGTCTCTGATTTCTTGGAGGAACTCGATCTTTGCGGCCTCCTCTTGCGGGCCATACACCACTGTTACCCACCAGGGGGTGCGATCAGGCGCGGAGGCCTTGGCCGTAAGGGCATGGGTGGAAAATACATGGTCGGAGATGGTCACGTCCCTGCCTCGCCATGCGACTAAGATGCCACCGCGGGTCCCGCAGGCAGATACACGTACTTGTCAAAGTCAGGGCCCAACCTTTCCAGTAGAACAGACGAGCAGATCAAGGCCATCTTTGTTTCTTGTAAACACACGACCGTGGCATCCGTCGTGGCCAGGAGGGAGCGAATGGCCGTGCGCCGTGCACCTGCGTTCAAACCGCGCACGTTCCCGATTACAATCTTGAGGTTGTGCGACATGTCAAACAAGGTCGACGGGGCATGTGGTGGCGTGGCTAGACCTCAAGGAGGCAGCCAGCAGGCGCACTTCGAGGCTGGGTGGCACCTCACGGTCGACCATGGCGGCAATTGCGGCGATGACGCTCAGGGGGATTGGGGCCGCGAACACGCCGTCATAAGCCTTCATCTGTTCGGCAGTAATCTTCAGGTTGGTGCCGACTATCCCAAGCGTGCGCAGGATGTGCACCTGCGCCCGTTGTTCTGCCGTGGGAGGTGCAGAGGGTGTGGTCCTTGCGGATGCCGATCGGCCGCGGCGAGGAGAGAAGTTGAATGATCTCTATGGCCGCTTTCCCGGGCATGGCAAGGCAGCGCGCAGCTGGCTGGTGGCCGCCGCGAGGAAGTCCCCCAAAGTACAGTCCGTGCGCGTGTTCGCAGGGCGTTGCCGTGTTCGACGAAGAGTGACAGGAGGCGTTGCGAACCGGTTTGGCAAAGGCCCGTTTGCCTCGGCTACGGGCCCTGGGGAGGTGGGCCCAGGCATGGCAGGCAGCGGGCCAAGCTAGGCGTCGTCGACGCGCGCAGCGACCGGGCTGGCTGGCTCGTGCTCAGTAGTACTGGAGGCAAACAGTGCAGGATCAGGCAGCAAGGGGGGTTCACAGCTGGTTCCCTCAGGCGCGAGATGTCGCTCTAGGGCCCGGTCCACGTGACGGTCCGTTGTGGCGTCATTGTCGGGTGTCGCAGATGCCAGTGTTGGCTTCGACAAGGGATCAACTTGGGGCAGAGTTGGCAAGGCTGGCACGATTGGCTGGGAATCTGGGACCTCGCTGTCCACAGAGGAAGCCTGGCTTCGCGCTGGGTCGGGCTCACGGGACGCTCGGGGTCCATCGTCGCTTGGCGTGGGCGCAGCAAGAGCGTCCTCGTGCGCGGAAGGCGACAACGGTAGCGAGGACGTGGAGGGTCCCGCGGTGGTGGTTGTCGGGGACGCGACCAATGACCGTGCGCCAGCTGTGCTGCGCTTAGGCAGGGGACCAGATGGGCTAGGTCATGCCAAAGGCGGCAGCGCCGCAGGATCAGGCTGGTCATGGGACGGTCCTGCCTGTCTGGTGCTTTTGCGCCAGGTCTGCTTTCCCCATTTGGAATGGGGCCGAGCTCGGCGGGACCCGCTTTAACCCGGCCATGGATCCATCTCCGTCTGGACGGGGAGCGGCGCGCCGCTGGCTGCCGGCGATGACTAGCAGAGAGCCAACTCGCGGCGATGGCCACACCATCAGCACATCGATCGCGGCCGGGAGCGGCCCAGGCGGGGGTGTCCATGGTCATGCCGTCAGTGCGCCCAGAGGGAGGCATGGCGTCAGGGCGACGGCGTTTGCGGCCGCGGCGGCGAGCAGGGTCACGACCAGGGGCGCGGCGGTTGGGGTCGTTGTCGTCGCCGCCCTGGCCGTCTGGGCGTCCCGAGTTGATCTGGCGTTCAGGCCCTGCTCGCGGTGGCGTTCACAACCGTGATGGAGACCGGGTATGTGAAAGTCTGGACGTCCGGCGCCTGTGAAGGTAGGCACGACGGCGTGATTTCCACGACCTCGAGGACGGCCTGGCGGCGGATGCAGGCAGGGTCGCACGAACGTGCGGATAGCCGGAAGATGGCAAGGTTGGAACGGGAGCGCGTGTCGGGGTGGAGACGCTCGATCCAGCAACTGCTTCCAAGCAGGTGCTCTGCCGTCGACAAGTGCCAGGCCTGCGCAGGGATGCCACGGAGTTCGAGCTCGACATGGTGATCAAGCCTGCCGCTGCCGGCATGGGCGAGTTTGCACCATGGCCTGAGGGAGAGTGTGAAGTTGGAGCCTCTGATGAAGTGGTCACCGGAGATCCTGTCTTTGATAGCTTGGGAGCTGCATAGGATCAAGAAGTCCTCTGGTTGGTGGAGATGGACGGAGAAGTCACCAGGTTGCAGCTCGAGCGTGGTGTACAGGACATCAACGACCTCGTCAGCGAAGACTACAGGACAGGTGCCAGTGATCGAGGCCACCGTGGCGCGTTGCAGCACCTTCTCCATGTCCTCCATCTCGACGCTGTGTGAGATGATGACGCGCATTGGATCCGAGGGATCGACAGCGGGCATTGGCTCAAGGCGCTGCGGAGCAGGGATTGGGGCGGTGCCTGGGGCGCTAGGGCGGTGAGGCGGTGTTGCAGGGGGGCGGCGACCCGCAGGGAGCAGGCCAGGGCACGGTCACTGGCGCGGCGCTTCGGCGTGCACTCCCTGGAGGTGTGGCCCGGCTGGAGGCAGCGGCGGCACCTGACCTTTTTGGTGCAGTCACGCACGGGGTGGCCGGGCTCCAGGTAGCGAAAGCAGAGGCCAGCCGCTTCCTCCGGCGTCGGGCTGCGACGGCGACGCGGCTGGCCCTGGCCATCGGAGCGGCGGGGGCGGGGGCGCCTGTTCCTGCGCTTCGGCTGCTGCCAGCCACCATCGTCCGCAGCGTCAGGCGAGGGGGCATTGTCGTTGACGCGGTGCACCTCGGAGGCAGGGGCTGGAGCGCGTCGGGCCTCGGCGGACGCGGCGCGGCGTGGTGGCGATGCGGAGGACGAGAAGGCCACATCCCGGTAGGAGTGCGAGGCAGGGACGCAGCGCCGTATCCCAGCCAGCGGTTCGGGTGGCGCTCGTCGGAGGAGGACATGGCGGCGAGGGCGAAGTGGGCAAGGAGGGGTTGGGGCGGAGGTTAGTATGGGGGCTACCGGTGGGGATTCGTCGGCGGCGAGGCTAGAGGTGGGAGGGCGGGGCTAGGGGGAGAGGGGGGAGCAGAGCGGAGCACAGCATCTCCTTTGTTTGGTTTCACACCCAAATAGAGGAAAGTGATTTGGCTAGGAAAAAAGGGTTCCTACTGTGCCCACGTTTGAGGCGAGAGTGCCTGCAGATGTGTGTGTGCGTGTGTGTGGGGGGGGGGGGGAGGGGGAGTAAAGTTTATGTGGATTGCCCAACCCTCTCCATCGGTTAGGAGGACTTTTGGGTGAACTGGTTGGTCTGTGAAACGTTTTATGGTATCGGATCCAGAGTCACTCATGTCACCACTCTCACTATCTATGCATCAATATATCTCGGCTCGTATAACATGATTACTTTGCAACCGATTTTTTTTCGCAGATAGGGAAAAGCAATGTGTGCGATTTCATCGATAGATAGGGTTTTAACAAGTTATATATCGACCAAAATGCTGCAACCCCAGAGCACCCTAGACGTTAAGTAACATCACACCCACCGCTCCCACGGAACTCCATTAGCGAGCCTCCTGTTTGGTACCTCATCTTATATCTTATTTTCATATGGTGTGTAAAAATTTATAATTTGTTTAGTTGTTTTTGTCAATTTCATCACGAATCTACGACACAGACACATTCAATATATCTCGGCTAGTATAACATGTTTACTTTGCAACCGTTTTTTCGCAAATAGGGAAAAGCATTGTGTGCCATTTCATCGATAGATAAGTTTTAAGAAGTTATATCGACCGAAAGGCTGCAACCCCAGAGCACCCTAGATGTGAAGTAACATCACACACGCCGCTCCTCCGGGACTCCATTAGCGAGCCTCCTGTTTGGTACCTCATCTTATATCTTATTTTCATATGGTGTGTAAAACTTTATAATTTGTTTAATTTTTGTTGTCAATTTCATCACGAATCTACGGTACAAAAACATTTCTTTTGTTTCTCAGACATGCAGTAAGCTGTTAAGGCTGCAGCTTGGCAAGGTTAACCAACTTTGGGCATGGCCGATGTCTAAGGATACTCTGGGTCGTGGATCAACCTCAACTACCTGGATGCATAGCCCGGTAAGACTCAAAGGTGTTTTGTGGGTCAGCCAGCATAGTACAAAGAGTTTGAGAAAATTTGGTTTCCTTCGTACCAATGTTATGAGGCCTCAGTGTTGAAGTTACTAAACAAGAAAGGAATTTCGTTCTGTTTACTAATTTAAAATGATTTAGATCATATTCTGATTTTTAAATACAAAAGTTCGAGGGATATGCCACCCAGTTTGGTGGCATTTAAGGATTTACAACCTCGAAATTCCCTTCTCAACATTGTACCGACAAGTCCCAGAAGCCAACATCTGGCTCTAATACCATGTTGATTTTCTGATCAACAAATTCACCAACAAAGATGGGAAATCCATTCATACCTTAACAAAGTATTATCGAATCGGTAGCTAATGTAATAATATAGTAAGGAAATAGCTGCTCAGCTGGTCTAGAAAAGCACCACAACGAATAAATTACTACTCCCTCTGTTGCAAATTTTATTTTTTTGCTTTGGACAATCCAATATGCAAGTTTGATCATTATTTATTGGATATATGTAAGTAAAACATAACAGAACATTGTATTGTGAAACAACTTTTAACTCTATATCCAAGGAACTATTTGTATCTAACCAATTAAAAAAATCCCTAAAAAACAATCTAAAATTTTAATTAATTAGTGGTAAAAAATAAAGAAGTTTGACAGCTGACTTTCTAAGAGGACAAATCTATTTTGAAACGGATGGAACACAAAATTAAGAAAAGCGTAAAATAAACTAAAACTGGTGGATTAATTTGAGCAAATACTAACCAATAAAACATAAATTTGCTTACGGAAGCAGTAATAAATCTAGTGTGATACTTAAACTAGAAATACGTTATCACAGTGCCTAGATTGTACCAACCTCAACATAATAACTGAAGGCGAGCTTGCATATAAGCAATAGAATCCAGAATGTCGTGTACCTATTTTATGAAGAAAAACATTAAGTGTTCGGAAAAGATGGTAGAGAGAGAGAGAGAGAGAGAGAGACTTACTTGAGAAGTGAACATGTGTCCTCATACATGCCTCGGGCAACATATAATTTTGGCTGATAAGTAAAAAAACATATGAGAACCAAAGACTACAATTAGTTCTACTAGGAAATCATGTAGATAGATCTAATCAAATATACCTGCGTCCACCACAAAAGAAATCTAACAATGCGAGAATTTGAACGCTCTAATGCCCTTCGCATTGGTAGAAATATGAAAAACAAGGCACTGAAAATGTTCGGCAACATGTAAAGAGCAATTGCAAAATTATATATCGATTGACTCTGGAAATTTCCAATCCAATTGCTGAAGAACTTGATAAGGCCTGTGGGATTTTGGATGGAACTTGAGTACGTCACTGGAAGAATTATCAACCAGCCAATAGCTACAATAAATTTCAGAACATGCCGTATCATCTGCGAGCACACCAGGCTCCTCCAAGCCTTCCAGTTAAGAACTATCTCAAGTGTGGCTGAAAAAGTTTAAGAGACCAGTTTTAGAAACTGTGCAGCATCCGAATCAGTAACAAAAGCCAAAGTAGTTTCAAATTCTACTCAGATGCCAAAAGGTAATTAAGCAAGGACAGCTTAAAACTGGGATAAAAGAAATAAGCAAGGTTACAAGATTCACAAAGTTCCTGAGACCGAAAGTGCATCTGTACCTTGAAGGAAATTTAGAAATGCAGCTGTTATGAATATTGTCATAACATTTCTGAAAACAGCTGGCTCGAATATAGCAGAAAGTGATCCAGAAGGGCTCCATGCAATAATTACCATGGCCTAAAAGGAAGAAAAAACACATGATATGGCAAACGAAGAAACATGACATCTTTCAATTAATAATTAAGTCCATACCTGGAAAGCTAATATGAAAAACGCCCACATTCGATCAAAACTTCTGAAGAGATGCAAAAATGTACGAACTTCAACAAAATTTGTTTTGGACATCCTCCGTCTGCTCATCGAATGATCATGCCGCTGCACATTGCATACATCTAAAGTTAGTTCGATTATATTATCAAATGTACTTAATTTGATCAAACTGCTTTCAGAAATACACATACAATACACTGCATACAAATGAGTACATGTCCCATTGGAAGTCTAGATTACATGTATGTTCCTTGAAAAAAAAGGATAATATGTCATGTGGGCCAGCAATACCGTCAGCACCCTAAGCACAAGGAGGGTGTGGTTGCAGCATCTCAGGCCCAGACGGGTGCAGATGAGCGCCAGGCTTACTGTCTTAGAAACAAGCCATTTATCCCAAGTTGGTGCTTTCCTTTCAAGTCAAGTAAGTTCTTCAGATTGATTGCTTAGACTGAGTTTGTTAGATCAACTTAATAGGGCCGGCTCCTGCTCTCCCCAGCTTGTATCGAACCTTCAACCTTTTCGCTGTCGCGCTGTCTTCAGCTTGTATCGAACGTATTTAAGGGCTTTATATTTAACAAAGCCGGGGAAGGGGAGCCTTGGCGCAGTGGTAAAGCTGCTGCCTTGTGACCATGAGGTCACGGGTTCAAGTCCTGGAAACAGCCTCTGGCAGAAATGTAGGGAAAGGCTGCGTACAATAGACCCATAGTGGTCGGACCATTCCCCGGACGGTCGGACCATTCCCCGGACCCTGCGCAAGCGGGAGCTACATGCACCGGGCTGCCCTTTTTTTAATATTTAATAAAGCCGGGCAGAAGCGTAATTTCTACAGAAATAGGGCCGGCTCCTATATAAAGGATGACATGATTGGAAAATGTAAACGTGTACCCCTTTTGGGTCCATCAAGAAATAAACAGAAAGAGAGATTAATATGATTGTCTCCACAATCCCTACTTCTACCTCTGTAGCCATTACGGCACAGCCCAGACCCAAGGGTGTGCAGCCACACGCTCCCTTCTCCCACTATTACTTTATCCAATCCATAGTCTGTGATGAAGTAGAACATGATTTTCCCTTCAGTTCATTTTGTATGAACAGCTTTCAGCTCTCTCCCACCATTGTACTAAATTTGCATATGCTCAGTAGTAATATTGCATGTTACATTTGGCTTACATCACCACAATGAGTGAAAAGAAGATGTGAAATTACAATCATTCTTAAAAAACAATAAAAATTTAAAAAAGCGCATTACCATGGTTTTTTGCATCCTTGCCTCTTCTTCACTATCCATTGCTAGTTTGTATCTACTATTAAACATTTTACTTCCTTTTCCTTGTACTCATTTCATTGCTATACTTAGGAACAATGGGTTTTGTGTTTCCTTAGATTTCATTTAGCCGCTAATATTTTTGTACATATCATCATTTCATGTTTACCTTTCATTTTTCCCTTGGAACTGTTTGAGACTTTGAGGAACCACAAAAAACAATGATACTATTGTCTACTAAAGCAATATTAAACAAACCTTCAAAGTAAACTACATTTAACCATGCAGTGGATAAATTTCCACTCATGATTTCTTCAATTCCAGAACCTCCATGCAAGAAAAATTGTTCCAATTATACCACTAAAAGGTATTGCTGGTTCCTCATCTACCATTTTATGTTAGTTGACTGTTAAGTGAAGATCTTCAACTTCTCATGGTCATGTAGTTTAGTCCCACCGTAATCGAAAGAATAGAATCAGTGAATAACTATAGTAAAATACAACCGCTAAGAATTTTAACAAATTAATGATGTCTGATATGAACTCCGCCTATGCTGTCTCAACATAGCCGGTCCCAAGCCCGGGTAAAGGAAGAGGGTTGTGATAGGCTTGGCGAGCCAACGTCAAAACTCAGCCACTCTTATGGAGATGAAAACCAAAAGATTTTTGGTGGGGCGTAACCCTCAGCGACGCGCCACATCAGAACCCGGGTGTGGTGTCAAATGGGCAAGGGCCGGGTCGTCACCCCCCGGTGGCGCGACGTATCTTGATCTGGATACGGTGGCAAGTGAGCGAGGATCGGGTCGTCGCATCCTTAGTGTAGCGCTACATCGGCGCCCGGGTGTAGTGGAAAAGGAGCAAGGGTCTTCGCATTTGACTTGACGAGTGCGAAGGGTAAGGAAGCTAGCCGAGCCTAGGAGGATCCACTTAGGTAGGTGCAACGTAGGGTCCCTGACAGGGAAGCTTCGGGAGCTACCCCAACTTGTTTGGGACTAAAGGCTTTGTTGTTGTTGTTGTTGTTGTTGTTATTGTTGTTGTAATGATGTCTGATATGATAATAAATAGTATATGTTGCACAAAAAATATGCAAAGGATTATCTAGAAACCTCAATGTCATTTTTAGTTTTCGTAGGATCTGCAAAAAAGTCGGAGGCTGGATCCATTGGCCATCCAAGCTGTTTGAAGCATTTCTTTGACCTGAATGTGCGAAGGTTTAAGACAAAAACAGTGACCAGTAAGAAATGGTTTCTTAGAACCTACTGATAGGCAAAGCACAAAGATAAAAGGAACTATTAAAAGCAACTTACCAAAAATATTCATTCAGGTCATCATAGTTTCTCCACTTCGAGTGGCTCACAGTACCACGCTTACTCATTCTAGCTTCCTTTTGCATCAAATGAACATTAAACGGATAAGAATAACAACATTTTGCAAGGAACATTATACAAGATATCTGAGTGCATACATTATGAATAACATTGTAGATTGGTTGGATAACCAACTGTAGAAATGCATCATCACTCCCCTCTCGCCGGAAGGGTGGGTCAAACGAATCTTCTCTTCTATCAGATATTATGTCATATAAATCCCTTGCCATCTATCATGAATTTAGGGTGAAAAAGATTGGTCAAGAAGTTAGTGTATGTTTAGAACATGCCCAGAACATTAGCCTCGGGATCTGTTTATGAGAGAATTGTGAAACTCACAGAAGTATTGCATGCAGCTCCATTTTTAAAGTATATGTATATCTGAAAATTCTCATTTCATAACAAAAAAATAATACAAATGCCATAAAAACATTGAAGAACAAAAAAAAAGACAATTATATTATTTGCCAAGACATCTATTATTTTGGTACTTCAACCTTACATAGTTTACTTGGAGTTCATGCTCATACATAAGCAGTTAATGTGTTTCATGCAGTACACCATTTACTCATGGTAAAAAGTTTGTTCTTTCTGGTGTGCTAAAAATGTACAGTCCTCAACTTACAGAAGCAAACATAGCAAAACTGTGCTTAGTGTGGTATAGGTATTGACTGAAATTATTAACCCATGACAAGTGTCTCCCTAGTAAGCCCTCATCACGTGCATTTCCCAATACTCATGTTCTACACGTAGTCTCTCTTTTCATGGGTGTGATAACCGACCAGAATACATTATGCATACCTAAGAAGTCAGATGGCGACTTAGTCAACCTTTGTTGGTCATTTCAACTCTGTTATAAGGTGTTTTGGCCAGGAGGTAGCCTTCCCCTTATATAATAATATGATGATTGTGTGCATACTAGGATGCACAGGCCAGGAGGTATAACCTTCCTTTTCAGAGAAAAAGGATTCTACAGTACCATGTGATCACCCCTTTGCATTTCAATCAGAAGAAATTTCTTTGTTACACGATTATATAATCACTGATATATGAATAGGTCTATGAAGTTCACCCGTAAACCACTCAAAAACTGAAATAGCTCTATATAACAAAATTATTTGGCATTTACTGCCTTGTTAGCATGACGACCACTGTGCATGTTTCAAAAGGAATTGAACGTACTAGATTTTCGATAAAACTCCAAACAAAGTACAGTGAAAAAGTTCCCATGTGGTAAATATATATATCAAAAACAGATATCTAGATGTAAGAACAAGATTGTCACTTACATGGTGGAAGATATAACAAAGGCATTCAGGCATAAAGCGGACATTAGAAGCTTCACCCCAAATCAGCAAATACAACCCGATGTAAAGAAGCTCTGGTTGTTGTGTGGAGGCATCATGTGGAATTCTGCACGAAAATCATTTACAGTTAACGAGGAATCGAGGATAATTTTGAGCACCAGGTGCAACAAAATGCTATATTATTACTTGATGTTTGACTCCAAATGCAAATACCGGCACCATGAAATGTAATTTTGAAAGACTTTCTTCATCAAGTGATCCACTGTATTACGCTGTATCTGCAAGTCATATTAGAAGCTCGTGAATCAGTTTAACATGGACACTAATAGGAGCTGAACACCACTTGCAAAAGGGCTCCGCCAAGTTGAGTTGATCCAGCATTAGTGATAAATACTAGTTCACAGAAAGATTTACCACATGATTTTGTCTTTCACCCTGGTGGACATTGCCACTTCCTCTCATATCTATGTTAGCAAGCAGCAAAATCAAATGCTCCTTCTGGTTCTCCACGTTACCTTTCTACAACAATAAAGCAAAACATAGTATGAAATCCTAAACAAATAACAGAACACCTTGGTGCCTAACCACCATATTACTTTTTGACTAGAGAGTAGTGTATAAATCTGCAACTCCAGTGACTCGAAAATGGCTTGCATGATTCATGAACGTTTGTGGGGAGAAATTTTATGTGTGGTTGATGTGCCTAAAAGATTCATGTGCGTAATATAATCCCACAGTGTATTTTCCATTAGCATAACATAGGCATTAACTATCTGAGTTCCATGTGAAACCAATTGGTCAAACTAGTAAATTTTGCCAGCTGGTGACTTGAAGTGATTTAGAAAAACAAATTCTAAAAGATGGAAGTCACCACAGTGCAAAACGGAAATAGAAAACCAGAAATTTCAAGATCATGTAGTCATGCAAGATTTTGATCAGATATAGTCTAGAATATAAATTTAAGTATTGGTTAGTCTCCACCTGAAATCCAAATGTTTGCCAGAGCCAATCAAGCAAGTCACGAACAATAGGTCCATCGTCTATCTCTTCAGGCCCGTTAGTCGTATCTGGCCTTGGCTTTGGAAGATTGGCCATCGTGCGAAGAAGGACCACTGCTGCTTTTATCTGCAATTTCACACACAAGAAAATAAATTATTCATAATAAATGTCGTATTAAGTAAAGCAGTCCAAATAAAGTTTTATGGTATATAACCTAACCTCAGGTATTTCCATTACAGGTTGTGTGGGACCAGAAATATTAAGGGGCAAAATGTTGTAATGTGAGAAGGAAGCTTTCTCCTTTTCAACACCTTTAGCATACTGGTCATACTGCAAGACATATATTAATTCCAAGTTATAATGTTTCATGATGTGCAAAAATGTGATGAAGATAAAACAATATGTTGCAATTATTTGCAGTTGCTGGATGTCGAACCTGGGAGTTAGGCTTTTCAGGTGTGACAGTTTTTAGTACATCATATAGGACAGATGCAATCTGATAGTATCTAGCCATCTCGTCCCTACATGTCATGCATAGAGAAAGGGTGAACATAGCTTAAGGGTGACCTCTTTTATATATACATATATAAAAAGGAACGCTGAGGCTTACGGCTTTCTCGTTTGAAGACCCTCCTCAAGATATTTTTTACAATAGTGTTCATAGAACCTCTGAATCTCTTTTGCATCAGTTGATGCAAGCCTGCGTTGTGTCTCTTTCTCATCCTGTGAATAACAAACATGAAAGATGCATTATTACTAGTTTCAAAGCAATCGACAACTAGGGTGAATATATGAATGATACTAGGTTCTTTCGTACCTTTTCCAGCCTATGCAATAGATAGGTTTTGAACTGCCGGACTCCACGGCCACTTGAGTTTGGATCCATGGTGTGCGCCTTCTCGAATGCAGTAAAACGGCCTTGTGGAGCAGGCAGGCAGGCAGGCAGGCAGGTCGGAGTAAGAATAGGTGAACTAAGTCAGGTGTGAAGAAAGTGATAGTATTAGTACTGACAGAGGTATGCGACGCGCGGGTTTTCGTCCTCGATCTCGTTGGCCGCGCGGAGAATAGGCACGATGGGCGCGAGGGAGGATGGCACGAGCTCGCTCTCTATGATGGGTCCTTCCTCCTCGCCGGAGTATCCATCCGTCCTCATGGTGATTGCCCGCGACATGTTCCGCCTACCCATGGAGGGCTGGCGCTGCGGCGCCGACGGGCCGCCGCTGGACATGGACATGCTCCCTCCCCGACGCTGCGGTTGCGATGATCGAATAGAGCGAGAGTGGTGTGGTGGTGGCGGTGGCGGTGGCGGTGAGGAAGAAGGGAAGAGAAGGGAGCAGAGGGGGATGCATCGTCATCGTGTTAAGAGATAGAGAGAGAGTCGAGGGGAAGTGCGATGCTGAGGGAGTTGGCTTTTTCGCTTTGTGGCTTTGGGGCGGGGCCTTTTTCTTTCGGGCGGGGGGGGTGGTGGGAGATGTTGGGGAATTGGGGATGGCCGACGAGGGAAGCAAAGGAATTGGAACTGCAAAGGTGGAAGACAACGGGTGGGGTCTGGTCCTGGCTTTTTCGTCTGGTCGTTCGCTCCCCTGCTTTTTTAACTTTTGTGCTTTTTCTCTCCTACTAGTAAGCATGCACGTGCAACGCACGTATAACTGTGAAAAAAAACTCATGTATAAACATATGTTTTGCTTGTAATATGTACTTTGTGAATTCTGCAAAAATCAAGGTGCAAGTGGGACGGTAAGCGGGAGTCCCGCGTCCGCCCCACAGTTGTCGCATACGTTATGTGGGAGGCCCGCCTAAACCCACATATTTTTATGCGGGATAAGTGGATTTAATGGGATGCCCACTAAAGTTAAATTCTTATAAGCACTGATGCAACAGTAAGCCATTGATTCGTTACGCAATACTTCAAACTCGACAGAAAACTCGAAATAAATAAATTAATTAAAACATATCACCATATCACATATCATTTGAAAATTGCATTATCTAATTGAACTACAAGAACTGGCCGGAGGGGGACTTTTGTCAAAATGACACATCAGAGACATCATCTCATCTCATGGAACCTTGTAACTCTAAAAAAATTATATATGACCATAAAAATATCATTTGAAAATTGTATTATTTCATTGAACTACATAAACTGCGAAAAGTAGGACGCTACTGGATTTATAAAACCGACACAACACTCCTCCCGAATTATGACGATCCGTTGGCATAAACAGCTTTTACTTTTGTTTGATCTTTCATATCCCTCGCATGAATGATGAACCTGCATATATTGCATGTAAGAGTGATGCTAGGAAATGAAGGGAACATTAAATCTTGATTATTGTTACCGACACCATGACTTTTGTTTGTGAAGATACGCTGCTAGGTCAATCCAGTTCTGGTATGGATTCATAGTCCACACTTTTCCCTACGATCCCAAGTCTGAAACAGACAAAATAAGGAATCCATAGTCCACACTTGTGAATCAGTTTTAGCACAGGTTTAACTGGAGCTTGTGCCTGATTCTATTTGATTGCTAAAGTAGCAGAGCAAATAAAATGAATACAACATGAGAAACTAAAAATATATACCCAAGCTTGCAGTTGTTTACCGTATATTGAGGTGCCAGAGATTACACTAAAAATTGTCCAACAAAATACCATAGAAAGGTTACTCAAAATAAATAGTATGGCACGATGGCATAGAGGAATGTCACATCAAAATAGAGTGAGCCCTGCAGTTCGGTTTCTATGCATCTCTAATACGGAAAGCAATAGCCAAATATCACTATAGTTCTTTCAGAGTAATAAAATGGTGGGCTTGCTTCCATATCCAATCCAAATGCACGTTTCTCACTCAGAATTGCTACGTGATCAGGTAATTATGCATGTAACCTTAGTTGTCCAGAACACAGGGGGGTCATGCCTATTAGAAATGGAATTGGCAAGATGTAGAGCAGCCTACTTGCCAATACCTTCAACTATGACATAAAAGAAATACAGAATAGAATATTCATGAAACAAAAATGCAGACAGTACCGAAACAAGAAAAATATCAAGTGGTGATAGAACTCGAAATACAAATATCTCCATCAGAGACTCATCCATTCTTCACCATAACTGGAGTTTTCTAAGTTTTTTTAATAACTTTTGGATGCTGAAAGGATTAAGCCATCCTACAGTTAAGGCCTCGAGGGCATTTACATTTGGTCTCAGTTAAGAAGAGTAGTCCAAAATAATGCTCCATTGATGAATTCAAGATGTAATTCTGCTAATTTAGAAGTCCGATAGTTCGTAATATGTGCATGTAGGACACAGATTCATATAATGCAAGGGGAAGTGAAAAAGAAATGAGTTGATTACTCCACTATTTAGGTATAGAGCAGTTACCATCTCTCGAGTAAAACTGAACTGTAGGATCCTCATAAATGGTTTTCTGAACAATAACATTTTTCTTCACTTCCATCTCTGTTGAAAGTACATGTTTCAAGATTTGTTGTGCTCATGATCGCTAGAAATTTAAATATACAAAGGTAATTGATAAATATTCGTTCAACACTTGCTTTTATAAATACATGTTTGGGTAAAGGTAGAAAGATATATACAAGGGGAACCTGTTTTGCTGCTTCTAAACGTATCTCTTCGTGTGTCATACATTTTTATTCCCAGTTTCCGCTGCTTCTAAAGAGATGCAATACAAGGTAAATATACAATCAGACGGAGCACAAGAGCAAACCATCCGTGGATCCTTAATTTACCATTTATTTTGTCATTACAATTGAATAAATTATATGAGATACCGGGAAGATCACTAATTATATGAGGCATTATGAAGAATAGGGGTTGTCTTAGTATGCAAAGATTTGAACCTTTGATTTTTGAATAGAATTGCTAGAGAAATATGGCCAGTATGCATTGTTCAACTGTACTGATATGAAATATGGCCAGTATGCATTGTTCAACCTACATACCTTACTTTATAGAAATATCACATTCTGATTTATAAAAACAATTAACATATGCAAGACCTGATAAGATTGCAAAATACTCTGTGTGATCGGAGAGCAGAGCTCACCAACATATGCATTTGAATCTACGGCTAGCATATATAGTAGCATCAATGATAAGAACTCCTCCCTCGTGTTCCAGATCAACTGCAAGAGGAAGGGATTGTGCTTCGGCACAAACTCTAATAGCTAGACTGTTTTCATGTAAGTACGAACAAAAAATGAAAGGACAAAAAATGTGAAAAAAGTTGATGTTGTTCTCAAAACGATGTAAAATATGATAGCTACCTGATTCTCAAACTTAGCTGGATAAAATGTGCCCATATTGAGTCACCAGATAATCATAGTGATGTTCATAAGGCCATTTTTCTTAAAAATGCTACTATCATACAATATTGTGGTAAGAATAAAGTTCCTTATCTGAGCCAGTAGGGTATATGGGGTATGATCAGAGCCATATGCTTCTTCCGGTAGTATTTTGTCTTCTCATTTATCATCCAGGCCATAGAAATCTGAAGGACCTTGCATTATCATATATAACAGGGATAAAAATAGTAGTGAGCGACCATCAAATTGCTAAGAACTTAAGAAATCAGGGGCGCCTACATTCTACCTTTGTTCACCACCATATCTGAAATATGCTATCTTTCCCAATCATAAGACACATTACCTTTTGAATGGTTTGATACAAATTAATTCTCAGCCTCATGGGAAATGAACGTACTAAGGTAGAAAATAAATCTACGGAACAAGCATTCGGTAAACATCGAAGGAACATGAGAGCTTACCTCATTGTTGAGCTTAACCACTCACCGCCTGCGATTCAGTTGCCAACAGGGAGCTCTAAAATCTACATCTTCAATATATCTTAGATATACAACACAATGAGAAAACTATGTAGGTCGATTGTATGGTCAAAGGAAATGAAAAGATCAATTGTATAGTCTGGAGAACCATCATCAATTTTAACAACATAATAATCCAAAAGGTGTAAAAAAAGAGAGGAACGTACCGGGGTTCGCTTATCAGAAAACCAACGGAATACCCTGATATTTGTCCAGAACAAGTAGTAAAATCATGCATATATCTGATATCATGACCCGGTGGCAGTGGATGCTGCTCCGCTTGCCACTCTTCGTTGCATATCATCCCAATGGGGAACCTGATGCTGCGTGGTCTCTATTACCCGCGCTGACTGCACGACTGCTCACCTGTCGCAGGCATCTGCCATGGGCCACGCCGGCTTGCTCCCAGCGGCGCGCCTACTACCGTGTCACCACCCTTCTTGCACTGCTGAAGGTTGGCCATGGCGGCTATGTGTGTCAGATGTGGGGAATCAGTTGCTGCTGGATATTAAAAAAAATGGGGCAATGGATATGGCATACCAGATTCAACTCATCTGCAGCGACCCCGGCAGCGATGGCAGACCGACAACAGAAGCGCCAGCATACCTAGCAGCGTATCCACGTTCCTGGCAACGAAAGTTTGTCCCGCGTACCCATCTTCGGCGGCGTGTCCCGCTCCCCACTGTTGGCGGACAGGGCGACGACGAGGGCCGTCGGTGGTGTGCGTGGGGAGGCGTAGAGCGGAGGGGTGCTTGGAGCTGTAGGCGGCCGGGGTGGCCATGCGCTGGCGGAGCAGCGGGGGCTCGTGAGCGGCCAGGCAGTGGTGGAGCAGCGGAGGCGGAGGCCCGTAGGCGCTTGAGGCGGCCGGCTGCTGGTTGAGGAGCGGGGGTGGCCGCAACGATCCGACGATAATGGCCGCTGCTTGGCGTCGTCCTCAACCGCGCGCTTTGTCGCCGCTGTCTGTGCCCGTCACTTTTCGCCTGCGGTGGGGAAGAGGGTTCGGGAGGAGGGTGGAAGAGAGGTGGAGAGAGATTCGGGAAAGGGAAGGTCCAGGAGGGGATCGGGGGAATGGCATCGTGGATTGCGGGATCGTGGGAATGAGACCCTGGACTGCAGGATTGTGGGGAGGCAGATCCGAACTCGTTGGGCTCCGATCGGAGGCAGACCACGGCAGAACATCCGTAGTCAGCCGTTCGATCGGTAGGCAGACCATCAAACTAATATTGAAGGTTAGATTTCGTTAGATGAATCAGATCGGAGGATCCTGATTATTCCGTGTACACTTTTGCGGTGTGGCTTTAGGAGAATTCTTGTTTGCTCTTTTAATAGTAGTATAGATTATTATATTATTATATACTTATCTTTAAACAAAAAATATATATTATATAAGGACTGTGATAACTGTCAACCGTGTGGCAGATTGCAAAAAGTACCACACGACCCCCTCCCTTCGATCCCACCACCTCCCGAACGAACCTCCTCCTTCGATCCGATTTTCTCTCGATTTTTCGGGCTCCTCCTGATTTATTTTTCCCCTGCACACGAGGTTGCGGGCTCTCCCCGATTTTCTGGTCCGCTGCACACACAATGTTTTTCGGGCTCCTCCTGATTTATTTTTCCCCTGCACACGAGGTTGCGGGCTCTTCCCGATTTTCTGGGCCGCTGCACACACAATGTCAGCAGTTTAAAAATAGGCAAAAACATGCATGACAAGGGGATCGAACCCACACCCTCCCATACTAAATATAACGACAACAACCAGCTAGGCTAGCTCCCTTTGTTGATTCCACAAAACTTACATACTAGTTGTATCTTCTTGACACGAGATTGAACAAAAAAAAAGACAGCAATCAGTAACTGAAAATCCAAACCGGCAGCCTCACTTGTCCGGGTTTTAGGACTATGCGCCCTAGTTCCATCATTTTTTATGCATCTTTCACACCGGTTCGCATGGTTCACAAAACCAGTCATCCCCCTCCTTTTCAGATGCAAATTACCACAATGTTTCCATGTAAGTTATCAGCTATGTGGGTCATATATTACCATGCTATTTACATGGAAGTTACTGAGGGGTACGTAAGTTATCAGGTATGTGGTTCGTATATTACCGTGCTATTTTCACATAAGTTACCGATATTTTATTTTTAAATATTTTTCCCATTTGATCAAAGTTACCACGATGTTTGTAAGTAAGTTATCGGGTATGCGGTTCATTTATTACCGTGTTATTTTCACATAAGTTACCGGGGGTATATTTTTCAATAACTTTTTTCCCTCCTTGGTCGTGGTCGAAGTTACCACTGTGTTTATATGTACGTTATCGGGTATGCGGTTCGTACATTACCATTATTTTCACATAAGTTATTAGGGTTATGTTTTTCAAGAACTTTTTTCCCCTCCTTGATCAAATTTACCGCGGTATTTGTAAGTTATTAGGTATGTGGTTCGTATATTACCATGTTATTTTCACAAAAGCTACCGGGGTATATTTTCAACAACTTTTTTCCCACTGTTCAAAGTTACCGGGGTGTTTGTATGTATGTTATCGGATATGCGGTTTGTACATTACCGTGTTGTTTTCACATAAGTTACCGGGAGTATGTTTCAACAACTTGTTCCCCTCCTTGGGCAGAGTTAACACGGTGTTTGTACCTAAATTATCAAGTATGTGGTTCGTATATTACCATGTTATTTTTATATAAGTTATCCAGGGTATGTTTTTGAACAACTTTTTTCCCTCTATTCAAAGTTACTGCAGTGATTGTATGTAAGTTATCGGGTATGCGGTTCGTATATTTACAAAAAAAAATACTGGGGTATGTTCCAACAAAAAAAATTCCTCGGGTCAAAAGTTACCGCGGTGTTTTGAACGTAAGTTATCACGCCTACGGTGTTGAATAACAATGCTATTTAGGCAGAAGTTATCGGGATATGTTTCAATTTTTTTTCCCCGGGTCGAAGTTAACAGGGCACGGGGTACGTAACTTACCAGCCATGCGATGTGTACATTACCATGCTATTTTCACGGGAATAACCGAGGTGTGTTCCAGCAAATTTTATCTCCCGGTCAAAATTTACCAGGTCCGGGTAACTTAGCAGCCCCTCAGGCCATCGTGTAAGAAAACTTCTTGCAACAATAATTTTTTTAGTGTTCATATATTGAACAATAACTAGGGTGGAATGAGTTATCTACGGGTCGATTCCATAAGTTTTGGGTCTTGCAGGATGTTTTTTGATTCACTAGTTCCACGAATGTACAACTAAATGGATTGATGAATCTTAGCACAAGCATGATGTAGCTGACCTGGTTAGTGCGGTCAGAATCTCCCATTGACCAGGCTAGGTCATGGGTCGATGCACCGTGTCAGCATCACGAAGGACATGCCGGACGCGACCACACCCTGAATTCAGGTAAAATCAATCAAAGCTGATCAGCGGCAAGCCATGTTGTGCATACTGTAGCAAGAAATTCAGAAGCACGATGGTTGGTTGGTTTCTTACGGAGTAGAGGAAAGTGAGGATCTGGAACTTGCTGGAGATGGTCCAGCCGGCGAGGTTGCGCTACACACCGAGGCCGGCAAGGCGACCTAGAGGAAGCTGAAGGCCACACCTATGTAGAAGGTGTGCACCATGGCGCCGTCGAGCGAGACGACCGTGTTGGCGAGCTTGGTGGCACCGGTGACTATGACGAGCACGAAGGAACGCTAGGGGATGGTCATCCGGCAGCTGGAGAAGCCCCTGTTCATGAGGCTCCCCGCCGTCTGATAAGATAAAGAGAAATGTGGCTCATCAGGTCGAAACAATACAAGTTATCGGCCGAAACAAATACAAGTTATTGTGCTGACACATCATAAATTATCATGCTAAAAATGAAGTTACCATGCCAAAAAATAGAATGAGTTAAACATGCTGACAAAGTGTGAGTTAAACGTGGTGACACTTCATAGCTATCAAGCTGGCATATTAAGTTATCAGGCTCAATTTGCATCGTTAATCGGGTTGAAAGTAAAAAAAAATGTTGAAAGCAGATCGAATTAAAAATGTTGACATGCTATAATTTATCAGGCTAAAACAATATGAATTATCAGTTAGAAATTGTTCAAGTTACCATGTTGAAAAAATAGAATGGGTTAAATAGGCTAACAAAGTGGTTCTTATCATGTTGACACACTAGAATTTATTCAGGCCGACATACTATAAATTATCAGTTTTCAAGCTGCGTAAGTCATCAAGTTGAAGTAAAACATGAGTGTTGAAACCAGTTAAAGTTAAACATTTTGATACATCACAAGTTATCAGTCTGACATATTATAACTTATGAGGCTCAAGTTGCATAAGTTATCTGGTTAAGTAAAAAAAAGTATTCAAAGCGGTTCGAGTTAAAATGCTGGCATGATATAATTTATCAAGCTAAATCAGTATGAATTATCAGGTAGAAACAATTGAAGTTGCTATGCTGAAAAATAAAATGAGTTAAACAGGTTAGCAAAGTGAGGGTTATCAAGCTGACACGCTAGAAGTGACCAAGCTGACATAGTGTAAGTTATAAGGCCCGAGATGCATAAGGTTCAGACTTAACAAAATACTCCTCATGCCAACTGGTCCAAGGCCAAGAACAGAAGTAAGTAAGTACCTCAATGGTCAGCCCAAGATCGATGACGCCATGTTTGTGCCACTCTCGTAAGGTCTCAAGGCCCTTTCACGATATGTAGCTGAACCGGTGAACGTCGATGTCGATGTCAAAGTAGTTCGAGCCCTACATCATAATAAGTACACATGCACATGTTTCAATCAGGACTGGGGTGCATCAAGAATATCTGAATTTGAGCACGTTGATGGAGATGTGAGGAAGCATGAATGGTTAGTATAGCGTGTAGAATTTGTGTTGGGGTCTAGACAACACTGGCTTCTGGTTGTAGGTCTGCACAAGCCTCCCCTCGGCTGCACTAACCTGCAGGTCTTGGGGTTCACAATGTCGGCCAGAATTTTCAGCCTCTCTGTGTAGGGCATGTTGCTGTCCACTAGGAACCTCTTGACCTTCTCCATTTCCTCATTCATAACACTTTGCATAACCAATTACTCATCAGAAACTTGTCTGGGGTACTGAAAATGTTTAGCTTATGAAATGCAATCAATTTGGCTCACCTTGATGCTGTCCTTGAGCTGGGGAAAAATCTCCTTGTCGAAGCTATCGGATATCTTGAAATACAGGACCAGGATTACGCCTTCACCGTCATTCTTGCCAAACATGATAGTAGGATTGGTAGGCAACTGTACAGATCAGCTAACTTGGTAAGTTTCAGATCTAACCAATTAATACTGCTTGGTTAAGTAGTTGAAGAAACACGAGTGAATTACCTGAATGTTCACTATGTTCGCAACTGCTACAAGTAAATCGAATCCATACATAAGAAGGTGAGTA
This sequence comes from Elymus sibiricus, assembly GCA_039707655.1. Lineage (NCBI taxonomy): Eukaryota > Viridiplantae > Streptophyta > Magnoliopsida > Poales > Poaceae > Elymus > Elymus sibiricus. Next base: position 207,192,101 of record CM077668.1, read on the forward strand.
GTGTGGAGAGACGTTAGACGAAACGGAGCTTTCGGATGGCCGAGGGGACTGACTGACCATCCACTGAATTGGTTTGGCAGAGCCTTGCCAGCACGGTGACCGCCACCAGCAGCAGGAGCAACAGCGCCCGCCGCGTCCATTCTATCCACGGGTCAGTCCACGACGGACACCGGATAGAGTCCGCGTCGGCTGGCTAGTCGCCGGCGTGTGGTTGGCTTGCGGCGGCGCGCAGGAGGTAGAGGGGGCGGCACGCAATGGGCTGGTGTGGGGAGGGGGAGGGGGAGGGGGAGTGTTGGCGGCGTGGGGAGGCGGAGGTTGCGTGGAGGTAGGAGCCTCCATCGGCGGTGGCGCGCTGGTGGGGGAGCGACCATGGTGGTGCGCGAGCTCGCCGGCGGCTGGGATGGGGATCGGAGCAAGGTCGGGGGAAAGAGGGAAGCACTATTGGTTTTCTCCTGAGGGTGGGGTTCGATCTGTTTGGTGTTTTTTTTTCTGCGTATCGCGTGATCGTGATCCGACGTCTCCCAGGTAGTTCGGTCGTTTTGCAAAAACGATTTGGTGTGCCACTTAGATTTCCCCATTATATAATCCTCTTCTCTGATTTCATGCTTTTGTACATGTCGCCGTCGGCGCCGTACCGAGTGGGAGTGCCAAAAGCACATAAACCAGGATTTAGCAGCTTGCTTAGGGCATGGCCAATGCATAGCCCTAGGGTGATGCCCCGCAATTCATGTAGAATCGGATGTAAGAAAAAGTAGATTCGGATGGTGTAGCGGGATCCTCGGCAGGAGACGGGTGCTTGGAGAAAAAGTGTGGTCCGGTGCATAAAGCTGAAAAAATTGAAGTGAAGAGTAGGGATGCATGTGTAGTGGGAGTCTATTTTCTATTCTTTGATGAGGCCCACTAGTAGTAGCTTGCGTTGGGGAGAAAAAATCAATATAGATGTCTAAAACTACTTTTTGTCATGGGGTATCTGTATCCATATGCCACAATTGTACATGCCCTTTGTGACTAGGTTATAGCGGGCATGTTTGAACAAAGGTTACGCGCGCGCTTTTCAGTGTTACATTTTTTTTCCATCAAGCATCTCAAACATAATAAAAATTACATCGAGATTTCAAGACCACAGATCGACCACTATTGCCGCCAGAACGAGCTGCCGACGCACCGCTGATGCCGCTCCACTACCTGAGCCGGCTTGACCTTGTCGATGATAACCTGGAAGTCTTTGTACACGTGCCCCTAAGGACCAGCGCCATGGATCCGTAGTCGTCTCCGTTGACCCTTGCATTGATTTGAAGCACCTGACATCAAATCTCGCCACATGACGAGAAACCATAACCTCACCGCCCTAAGGAGACGGCAGAAATCTACATCGGATCTCCATCGACTATGTCCAGACATACGAACTCGGGGAGGATCGGAGCCCGAAAGACAAACTCGAAGAAGAAGTATCGGCATCCGCCCGAGCGTCGCACCTGCGATGTCAGCGTCGCTGACATGCCTGACCCACCTGGCAACAACACTGGGCTAGGCACGGGGCGACCAAGACGCACCCACAAGCCCAACTAGCATGTGGCCGGGCCCGAGTGGACCAAGTGAGGCCCAGGCTCGCATCAGCTACATATACCACTCTCTTCGAAGGCAAGGGCATCCAGAGGATCAAAGGCACGGCGGCAACACAACCCCTAAATTCCCCATTCCCCTCTGTTATTCTGATTCATGTAATCCGGCTTGTAATCGAGACTAAGTGATCGAGACCAGAGATAATAGATCGATCCCCCACTCCATCCCTAACACCTGGTATCAGCAGCCACCCACCACCTCTTCACGATCCCATCCCGGCGTTCGTGGAGACCCGGCGTCTGCGGCAAGCTCGCCATCAACTCGAAGCCATGGATCCGTCCATTCAAGCCTTCCTCGACCGGTTGGACTCCACCCTGGCGGCTCACTCCACGGCGATCGTGGCGATCCAGGTGCAAACCGCCAAGATCGACGAGCTCGTCACCTGGCGCCCCGATCTGGAAAAGCAAGTAGCGGATCTCGGCGCGGCGGTCGCCGCGCTGCAGCAAGCGCAATCCACGTCGTCCTCGGCTCGTACGGTGGCGCCCATGGTGGAGAAGCACACCTCTCTACTCCCAGCGACGCTCGGTGCTCCCCAAGGACCCGAGGCAAGCGCGGGCGAGGTGATCCACGGGTCTATGGACCACGTCTTCTTCAATCTGCCAAGGGGGTTGTTGGCGGCGTCCTACCAGACGCCGCCGCCGCTCCCGACCAACGGTCAGTCCGAACTCCCGTCACCGTTCCCAGCCCTCTCCCCATTCACCCGTGCGAGCCAGCTCTTGTCAGGGCTTGGTCAGGCACACCCCTCGATCTCGTTTCCACAATTCGCCGAGGAGAACCCGAATTTGTGGAAAAATCTTTGCGAACAGTACTTTCAAATGTTTGGCATCCATTCCTCATTTTGGATGCCGATGGCTACACTTAATTTCTTTGGCTCCGCTTCCATTTGGTTACAATCTGTGCAAAAGAAACTCTCCGATTACGATTGGGAGTCCTTCTCCGTGTTGCTCTGCACGCGTTTTGGTCGAGATCGAAACCAAATGTTGATCCACCAATTTTATACCGTTCGACAAACGACCACTGTAACTACTTTTATTGAGAAATTTGAACTGATTATTAATCATTTGAGCTCCTATTCGTATTCAATTCACCCATTCTATTTTCTCACTCGTTTTGTGGAGGGATTGCGACCGGACATCAGGGCGGTGGTTGCTACTTGTGAGCTGCGTTGGGATTTTCCCCGAAGAGGAAGGGTGAAGCAATATAGTAGCGGATACGTATTTCCCTCAGTAGAGAACCAAGGTTATCAAACCAATAGGAGAACCACGCAAACACTCCTTAGCAGTACCTGCACACACAAGAGCAAATACTTGCACCCAACGCGGGCAAGAGGGTTGTCAATCCCCTTGTACTCGTTAATTACAAGGATTAAATCTGGTAATGGTAGATAGATAAATTGCGAAGTAAATAAATTGCGGCAAGGTAATTTTGGTTTTAGTAATATGATTAAAGTAGATCCGGGGGCGATAGTTTTCACTAGAGGTTTCTCTCTCGAAAGAATAGCATACGGTGGGTAGACAAATTATTGTTGGGCAATTGATAGAAAAGCGCATAGTTATGACCTTATTCATGGCATGATCATGTATATAGGCATTACGTCCGTGACAAGTAGACCAAAACGATTCTACATCTACTACTATTACTCCACCAATCGACCGCTATCCAGCATGCATCTATGGTATTAAGTTCATGACGAACAGAGTAACGCTTTAAGCAAGATGGCATAATGTAGATAGAATAAAATCAATCAATTGATTAAACCCCGTCGTTTTGCCCTTAGTAGCAACAATACAAATATGTGCCTCGCTACCCCTACTGTCACTGGGTGAGGACACCGCAAGATTGAACCTACTACTATGCTCCACTTCCACTGAAGATCGATAGATCAACTTGGCCAAAGAAAACCCATAGATCGGAAAGCATTACATAGCTATAACAATCATACATAATAACGTAAAGCAAGGACTCAATTACTTTCAATGAATAATCTAATCATAAACCCACAATTCATCAGATCCCAACAAACACACCGCACAAAAGAATTACATCGGATCGATCTCCGAGGAGAACATTGTATTGAAGATCAAAGAGAGAGAGAAAGCCATCTAGCTAATCACTATGGACCCATAGGTCAGTGGGAAACTACTCACACATCATCGGAAGGGCAGCAAGGTTGATGTAGAAGCCCTCCATGATCGATTCCCCCTCCGGCAGATCGCTGGAAAAGGCCTCCAGATGGGATCGCAGAAGAACAGAAGCTTGCGGCGGCGGAAAAATTATTTCGGGTGGCTCTCTGTTGGTTTTGGGATTTTAGGGAATTTATAGCGCTGGAAATAGGTCAGGGGAGTCTACGGGGGGGGGGGGCCCACAAGCTCAGGTGGCGCGCCCTCCCAAGGGCGCGCCGTGTGAGCTTGTGGCTCACCCGTAGGTCTTCTGGCCTCCTCCCGAAACTTCCTGGGTGTGTTCTGGTCCAGAAAAAATCACCGTAAAATTTTATTGTATTTAGACTTCGTTTGATATTAGTTTTTCCCTGGAACAAGAAAACAAGCAAAATAGAAACTGGCACTGGGCACTAGGTTAATAGGTTAGTTCCCAAAAATGATATAAAATTGCATATAAAGTATGTAGAATTGATATAATATTAGCATGAAACAATAAAAAATTATAGATACGTCGGAGACGTATCAGCATCCCCAAGCTTAATTCATGCTTGTCCTCGAGTAGGTAAATGATAAAACAAAGATATTTTTTGCTGTTGAATGCTACCTAGCATGTGTATCATGTAATCCTCTTGCGGTATAAATATTGAGAAATGATGAAGTAATTGATATCAACATAATAATATCCATGAATATAAGAACATAATCATTACTTTTCAAAATATACGATGCTCAACCAATGTTATTGATGTCTACTACACAACTTATTCTTGTAGACTCAGTTGGGCCTCCAAGTGCAGAGTTTTGTAGGACGGCAGCAAATTTCTCTCAAGTGGATGACCTAAGGTTTATCAATCCGTGGGAGGTGTAGGATGAATATTGTCTCTCTCAAACAACCCCGCAATCAAATACAAACAATCTCTTGTGTCCCCAACACACCCAATACAATGGTAAATTGTATAGGTGCACTAGTTCAGCGAAGAGATGGTGATACAAGTGTAGTATGGATAGTAGATATAGGTTTTTGTAATCTAAAATAATAAAAACAGCAAGGTAGCAAGTGATGAAACGGTATTGCAATGCTTGGAAACAAGGCCTAGGGTTCATACTTTCACTAGTGCAATCTCTCAACAGAGCTAACATAATTGAATCATATAACAATCCCTCAACGTGCGACAAAGAATCACTCCAAAGTTCTTATCAATAGCGAAGAATATAAGATGAAATTGTTGTAGGTAGCGAACCACCTCAAAGCTATCTTTCCGATCAATCTATTGAGCCATCCATAAGTGTCACAAACAGCCCTAGAGTTCATACTACAATAACACCATATGATACACATCAATCAACTCTAATGTCAACTAGATACTCCAATGTCACCACAAGTATCCGTGAGTCAATTATTCGATATGCATCAAACAATTTCAGATTCATAATATTCAATCCAACACAAAGAACTTCAAAGAGTACCCCAAAGTTTCTATCAGAGAAAGTAGGATCAAAACATGTATCAACCTATATGCCTAGACTACCCCAATGTCACCACGGGAATCCGCAAGTTGATTACCAAAACATACATCAAGTGACTCAATAGAATACCCCATTGTCACCATGGGTATCCACATACAAGACATACATCAAGTGATCTCAAATCCAAAATATTCAATCCGATAATAATGAAACCTCACAGGGAAAGACTCAATTCATCACAACAAGATAGAGAGGGAAGAACACCATATGATCCAACTATATTAACAAAGCTCGTGGTACATCAAGATCGTGCCAAATCAAGATCACGAGAGAGAGAGAGAGAAAGAGAGAGAGAGAGAGAGAGAGAGATCAAACACATAGCTACTGGTACATACCCTTAGCCCCGAGGGTGAACTACTCCCTCCTCGTCATGGAGACGGCCGGGATGATGAAGATGGCCTCCGGTGATGATTTCCCCCTCCGACAGGGTGCCGGAAAAGTCCTTCAGATGAGATCGCTTCGGAACAGAGGCTTGCGGCGGCGGCGTGGGAGTTCTTGGTTTCTTTCTGGGGGTTTCCCGATTTATAAGAATTTTCAGCGTTGGTTTCATGCCAATAGGAGTTACGAGGGACCCACGAGCTCAAACACCCCTCCCTAGCCCCCCAGGGCACGGCGGGTGAGCTCGTGTCTCCCTCGTGGGTCTGTTAGTCCTTCCTCGAAGCTTCGGGGGTCTCTTATGTTCCAAAAAAATCACCGTAAATTTCGTGGCATTTGGACTTCGTTTGGTATGGATTTTCTGGAAAACCAAAAACATGCAGAAAACAGCAACTGGCACTAGGCACTAGGTTAATAGGTTAGTTCATGAAAATCATATAAAAGTGCACCAAAACCATATAAAATTGTTGTAAACATTGCATGAATACTTCATAAATTATAGATACGTTGGAGACATATCAGTTATCCCTACTCATTGAATTATGTAAGCATGGCATGACTCGGCCTTCACCGCATAAATATAAATCATGAGCACCCTGGTGTCAAACCAGGCAATTGTATCATACTTTTTCATGCGCTTCAGCATTTTCAACTTCACTCAATACATGAGCGTGAGTCATGGACTTAGCACTATAGGTGGAATAGAATGCGGTGGTAGAGGTTAATAAGGGAATCAAAAAGGAAGAAAGTCTCGCATCAACTCGGTGGATTAATAGACAATGGAGAGGCCTATCGATCGATATCAATGCGAGGAGTAGGGATTGCCATGCAACAGATGCACTAAGAGCAAGTATATGAAAGCTCAACTAGAACTAAGTGGGTGTGCATCCAACTTGCTTGCTCATGAAGACCTCGGGCATTTGAGGAAGCCCGACATCGGAATATACAAGCCAAGTTCTATAATGAAATATTCCCACTAGTATATGAAAGTGATAACTCAGGAGACTCTCTATATGAAGAACATGGTGCTACTCTGAAGCACAAGTGTGGTAAAAGGATAATAGCATTGTCCGTTCTCTCTTTTTCTCTCATTTTTTTCTTTTGTTTTTGTTGGGCTCTTTTGGCCTCTCTTTTTTAGAACAATCTCATGGACCTCATCCTCTCATTTTGGAGGACTCATAGTCTCCATCATTCTTTTCCTCACTGGGACAATGCTCTAATAATGATGATCATCACACTTTTATTTACTTACAACTTGCTAAAACTGAAACAATATGACTCTATATGAATGCCTCTGGTAGTGTACCAGGATGTGCAATGATTTAGCATAACATGTATTACAATGATGAACGGTGGCTTTGCCACAAATATCATGTCAGCTCTATATGATCATGCAAAGCAATATGATGATGAACACACATGTCATAAGACGGAACGGGAACATGGCAATATATCTTGGAATGGCTATGGAAATGCCATGATAGATAGGTATGGTGGATGTTTTGAGGAAGATATAAGGAGGCTTATGTGTGATAGAGTGTATCATATCACGGGGTTTGGATGCACCGGCGAAGTTTGCACCGACTCTCGAGGTGAGAAAGGGCAATGCACGGTAACGAAGAGGCTAGCAATATGTGGATAGGTGGGAGTGCGATATTAGTCCATGAACTCACATTAGTCATAAAGAACTCATATACTTATTATGAAAGTTTTATTAGCCCTCGAAGCAAAGTACTACTCGCATGCCCCTAGGGAGGAGGTTGGTAGGGGTTAACCATCGCGCACCCCCGATTTAGACAGCACTCAAGGAATTCAATCAAACATAAAAATGCTCAAACTTCCCCGCCATGCCATGACGGACACTTAAATGAGTAGTACATAACAAGCTTTAATATCGATATTTTTACTAACCAATGATCATGAACTAATACCCTTTCATATTATGACATCCATATAACTAACTCATACGTTTCATATTTAGTGATCTACATGAAAGTTTTTATTATACCACTCTTAACACCTATTATTTTCAGACTAATCTTATAACCCGTGCATATTACCACTTCCACTTCTGCATCTACTACTATTACTCCACCAATTGACCGACTCCTGCCTGCATCTATGGTATTAAGTTCATGACGAACAGAGCAACGCTTTAAGCAAGATGACATAATGTAGATAGAATAAAACCAATCAATATGATTAAACCCCGTCATTTTACCCTTAGTAGCAACAATACAAATACGTGCCTCGCTACCCCTGCTGTCACTGGGTGAGGACACCGCAAGATTGAACCTACTATGCACCACTTCCACTGAAGATCGATAGATCAACTTGGCCAAAGAAAACCCATAGATCGAAAAGCATTACATAGCTATAACAATCATACATAATAAAGTAATGCAAGGACTAAATTACTTTCAATGAATAATCTGATCATAAACCCACAATTCATCGGATCCCAACAAACACACCACACAAAAGGATTACATCGGATCGATCTCCGAAGAGAACATTGTATAGAAGATCAAAGAGAGAGAGAGGGAGCCATCTAGCTAATCACTATGGACCCATAGGTCTGTGGGAAACTACTCACACATCATCGGAGGTGCAGCAAGGTTGATGTAGAAGCCCTCCGTGACCGATTCCCCCTCCGGCAGAGTACTGGAAAAGGCCTCCAGATGGGATCGCGGAAGAACAGAAGCTTGCGGCGGCAAAAAAATTTATTTCGGGTGGCTCTCTGTTGGTTTTGGGATTTTAGGGAATTTATAGCGCTGGAATTAGGTCAGGGGGGTCTACGGGGGGCCCACAAGCTCAGGTGGTGCGCCCCCCCAAAGGTGCGCCGTGTGAGCTTGTGGCTCACCCATAGGTCTTCTGGCCTCCTCCCAAAGTTTCCTAGGTGTCTTCTGGTCCAAAAAAAATCACCATAAATTTTATTGTATTTGGACTTCATTGATATAGTTTTTCCCTGAAACAAGCAAAAATAGAAACTGGCACTAGGCACTGGGTTAATAGGTTAGTTCCCAAAAATGATATAAAATTGCATATAAAGTATGTCAAATTGATATAATAATAGCATGAAACAATAAAAAATTATAGATACATCGGAGACGTATCACGTACGCTTCGACCTGGTGGGTCCCAACTGTCAGGGGGGAATAAGGAGGCACTTGCGTGCGAAGATAGCTCGTGGGTCCCAGTTGTCAGGGGGAGGAATCAATTTTTTTTGCACGTAATAAGGAGGCACTTCCTTACGTGCGAAGATATCTAGTGGGTCCCAGCTATCAGGGGGAGGAATCAATTTTTTTTGCATGTAATAAGGAGGCACTTCCTTGCGTGCGAAGATGTCTTGTGGGTCCCAGCTGTCAGGGGGAGGAAACATTTTTTCCCGCGTAATAAGGAGGCACTTCCTTGCGTGCGACCATGGACCTCATGGGTCCCAGCTGTCAGCCTCTCCACGTACAGTCCTCTTCCGATGGTTGTCGTTCGGTGACCGCGTTGACGACGATGTAACGAGAGCACCATGGCGGTGGACGACGGCGAGGCCTAGGAAGGGAACGACCCAGAGCTGGGGAAGACGCGACAGTGGTTGCCAACGCGGAGGGGAGTATGATGGTTTACTAGTTCGGTTACGGTGTGAGGCTGCCGTTGCCAAAGAATAACAGGAGGTGTGGGTGAGTAGAGGGATGGCCTGGCCAGCGGTGCGAGTAGGGTGGGGCGGTGAGGCCTGCGCGGCAACACATTGCTACTTGTGAGCTGCGTTGGTAATTCCCTGAAGAGGAAGGGAGATGCAGTACAGTAGAGATAAGTATTTCCCTCAGTTATGAAACCAAGGTTACAATCCAGTAGGAGAATCACGCAACACCTCGTTAGCAGTACCTGCATACAAAACAACAAATCCTTGCACCCAACGCAAACAAGGGGTTGTCAATCCCTCGGCGGTTAATTGCAAGATTAAATTGTATGTGATAGATAGATAGATTGAACTAAAATATAAAATAAAATAAATAAAGTAAAAGTGCAGCAAGGTATTTTTAGGATTTTTAATATATGATAGAAGTAGACCCGGGGGCCATAGTTTTCACTAGAGGCTTCTCTCATGAAAATAGCATACGGTGGGTAAACAAATTACTGTTGAGCAATTGATAGAAAAGCAAATAATCATGACGATATCCAAGGCAATGATCATGTATATAGGCATCACGTACGAGACAAGTAGACCGACTCCTGCCTGCATCTACTACTATTACTCCACACATCGACTGCTATCCAGCATGCATCTAGTGTATTAAGTCCATAAAGAACGGAGTAACGCCTTAAGCAAGATGACATGATGTAGACAAAGTAAACTCACGCATGAATAAACCCCATCTTTTTACCCTTAATAGCAACGATACATACGTGTCATGTCCCTTTCTGTCACTGGGATTGAGCACCGCAAGATCGAACCCAAGCACCTCTCCCATTGCAAGATAAATCAATCTAGTTGGCCAAACCAAATCAATAGATCGGAGAGAAATACGAAGCTATAATAATCATGCATAAAAGAGTTCAGAGAAGACTCAAATAATATTCATGGATAATCTGATCATAAACACACAATTCATCGGATCCCAACAAACACACCGCAAAAAGTGATTACATCGGATAGAACTCCAAGAACATCGAGGAGAACATTGTATTGAAGATCAAAAAGAGATAAGAAGCCATCTAGCTACTAACTATGGACCCGAAGGTCTGTGGTAAAATACTCACGCATCGTCAGAAGGGCAGCAAGGTTGATGTAGAGCCCCTCCGTGATCGATTCCCCCTCCGGCGGAGTACCGGAAAAGGCCTCTAGATGGGATCTCTCGAGAACAGAAGCTTGCGGCGACGGAAAAAGTATTTCGTGGACTCCTCTGTTGGTTTCCCGAATTTAGAGAATTTATAGTGGAGGAATTAGGTCAAACGGAGCTATATGGGCCCCACGAGCCACCAGGGCGCGCCCTCCCTGGGGCGCGCCGTGGTGCCTCATGGGCCACTGCTTCATCTTCTGGCCCTCTCCCGAAGCTTCCAGTACTTGTTATGTCCAGAAAAAAATCTCCAAAAAGTTTCGTGGCATTTGGACTTCGTTTGGTATTGATATTCTGGAAAACCAAAAACAGACAAAAAACAACAACTGGCACTGGGCACTAAGTTAATAGGTTAGTCCCAAAAAATGATATATAATTGCTGTAAATGTATATAAAAACATCCGAGATTGATAATATAATAGCATGGAACAATCAAAAATTATAGATACGTTGGAGACGTATCAAGCATCCCCAAGCTTAATTCCTGCTCTTCCTCGAGTAGGTAAATGATAAAAACATAATTTTTGATGTGGAATGCTACCTATCATATTCATCATATATTCTTTTCTTTATAGCATGGACATTTGGACTTGAATGATTCAAAGCAATAGTCTATAGTTTGACATGAAGATATAAATACTCAAGCATACTAACAAGCAACCATGTCTTTCAAAATATCAACGCTAAAGAGAGTTATCCCTAGCCCATTATGCTCAATCATTGATCCATTCATGAAACACACTCAATATTAGCTACACACAATGCACAAGTATGACAATAGTGCTCTCTAGTTGGTGCTTTATAAGAGAAGATGGAGACTCAAAATAAAAATAAAAATTGCATAAAAGTAAATAGATAGGCCCTTCGCAGAGGGAAGCAAAGATTTGCAAATGTGCCAGAGCTCAAAGCTTAAATTAGAGAGATAAAATTATTTTGAGAGGCATGCTTTTCCTGTCAACGAAAACGACCGAGAATTCCCAATATTTTCCATGCTAGACAGATCATAGGCGGTTCCGAAACAGAAAGTAAAGTTTATTTCCTTTCCACCATTCTTTCACAATCCATGGCTAGCCGTATCCACGGGTGCCCTCCATACCAACACTTTCCAAGGAATTTTGTTGTTATTAAATTTTGATTCATTGTGGGACTGGGCATCCCTATTACCAGCCACTCGCTCGTGCAATGACAAGTGAATAAACACTCATCGTGAGAATAACACACCTAGCATGGAAAATATCGGCCACCCCCTGCCGCTTCATGAGCGGTACGGGCACACAAAACGGAAAAATTGTTTTGAAAATTAGAGTTGGCACACGCAAATTTACTTGGAACGGCATGGAAATACCGCATATAGGTAGATATGGTGGACTCATTTGGCACAACTTGGGTTTAAGGAGTTTGGATTCACAAGCAGTATTCCCGCTTAGTACAAATGAAGGCTAGCAAATAGATTGAGAAGCAACCAACCAAAAAGCGAAAACGGTCATAAACATGCATTGAACATAACTAACACCGAATAATGCACCATAAGTAGGATATAATTTCGTTGCATAACTATTGACTTAATGTGCATGCATAGGGAATCACAATCCTTAACACTAATATTCTTACTAAATCACAATTACTCACTAACATGACTCTCATATTATCATCTCCATATCGCAAAACTATTGCAAGGAATCACACTTATCATATCCAATGATCTATATGAAAGTTTTTATTATATCCCTCTTGAATATTCATCACCTTGGGACCAAATTCATATCTTGTGCAAATTACCATTACTATTATCAACTCTCAAAAAGATATAAGTGAAGCATGAGAGTGCAAATATTTCTTCAAAATTTTAATCTTATCAACTCTCAAAATAATATAAGTGAAGCATGAGAGTTTAAATATTTCTTCAAAATTTTAATCTTATCAACTCTCCAAATAATATAAGTGAAGCATGAGAGTTTAAATATTTCTTCAAAATTTAGCCACCGCCATGCTCAAAAAGATTTAAGTGAAGCACTAGAGCAACTGCCTAGCTCAAAAAATTTAAGTGAAGCACATAGAGTATTCTAACAAATTATGATGAACGTGTGGCTCTCTCAAATAGGTGTGTCCAGCAAGGATGATTGTGACAAACTAAAAATCAAACAAAGCAAAGACTCATATAATACACGACGCTCCAAGCAAAACACATATCATGTGACGAATAAAAATATAGCTCCAAGTAAAATTACCGATGGTTGGCAGAAGAAAGAGGGGATGCCTTCCGGGGCATCCCCAAGCTTAGACGCTTGAGTCTTCCTTGAATATTACCTTGGGGTGCCTTGGGCATCCCCAAGCTTAGGCTCTTGCCACTCCTTATTCCTTCATCCATCGTGATCTCACCCAAAACTTGAAAACTTCAATCACACAAAACTCAACAAAACCTTCGTGAGATCCGTTAGTATAACAAAACAAATCACTACTTTAAGTACTGTTGCAAACCCATTCATATTTTATTTTTGCATTATACCTACTGTATTCTAACTTCTGCATGGCTTATACCCCCCGATACAATCCATAGTTTCATCAAAACAAGCAAGCAATGCATCAAAAACAGAATCTGTCAAAAACTAAACAGTCTGTAGAAATCTATTTAAAAGCTATACTTCTGTAACTCCAAAAATTCTGAAAAATTAGGAAAACGTGGGAAATTAATATACCAATACTGTGCAAAAATTTCAGATTTTTCTGAAGCTCCAGTACAGATCTAAAATTCCAGCACTGGACACAAAACTTTCTGTTTTCCAAACAACATCAATTATACTATCTTCCAAATCATCCCAAAGGCTTTACTTGGCACAAACACTAACTAAAACACAAAAACTCAATCATAACAGTAGAATAATTGTGAAAACACACAATAACAGAAACAAAAAGTAAAAATTTATTTTATTCATTGGGTTGCCTCCCAACAAGCGCTATTGTTTTATGCCCCTAGCTAGGCATAATGCATAGTTTCAAGTATTGTCATCTTTTAAGTTGATTCCATAAGTGGCCCTCATAATGGATTCATATGGTGCTTTAATTTTCTTCCTAGGGAAATGTTCCATACCCTTCTTTAATGGAAACTGGAATTTTATATTCCCTTCTTTCATGTCAATAACGGCACCTATGGTTCGTAAGAACGGTCTACCAAGTATTATGGGGCAAGAAGAATTGCATTCAATGTCAAGTACAATAAAATCAACGGGCACATAGTTCCTATTTGCAAGAATAAGAACATCATTAATTCTACCCAAAGGCTTTTTAATAGTGGAATCCGCAAGATGCAAATTAAGAGAACATTCATCTATATTGGTAAAACCTAGCACATCACATAGAGATTTTGGAATTGTGGAAACTCTAGCACCCAAATCACATAAAGCATTGCACTCATAATTTTTAATTTTAACTTTAATGGTGGGTTCCCATTCATCATATAATTTTCTAGGAATTGAAATTTTTAGTTCTAGCTTTTCTTCTAACGCTTTCATCATTGCTTCTACGATGTGTTAGTAAAAGCCTTATTTTGCTCATAAGCGTTGGGTGAATTTAACATGGATTGTAACAAAGAAATACATTCAATCATGAAACAATTGTCATAATTAAAATCCTTGTAATCCAAGAGAGTGGGCACATTGCTAGTTAAAGTTTTTACCTCTCCAAACCCACTTTTATCAATTTTTAATCAAGATTTTCACCCTCCGAATTATGGGAACGCCTACTAGCTAAAGTTGACTCTTCTTCAGTCCCCTTTTCATCAAGTTTTATATTTCGAAGAAAAGAATCAATAGATGAAATACCAATCATTTTAATATCCTCATCATTACTACGATAGAAACCGGAAGGAATCGCTTTTTTCTAAAAATTCTCGTTTAGCTTTTAGCATGGCGGTTCTTTTCATACTCTCATCCATGGAGACATATAAAGCTTTAATTGATTCATTAATATAAATTTTGGGTGGCATAATTTTAGTCTTGAGATTTTCCACTTCATGAATAATTCTATCAATGCTCCTAGACATATCATCAAGTTTACTCAATTTTTCTTCTATCGTAGTGTTGCAAACTTTTTGAGCATTAATAAATTCTTTAATATTACTTTCAAGATCATAGGGCATCCTATTATTATTATTATTATTATAAGAATTACCATAGGAATTGCTATAATTATTAGAGGAATTTCCAGGAAACAGCCTAGGATTAAAATTACCTCTATAAGCATTATTATTAAAATTGTTTCGCGAGACAAAATTCACATCTACGGGATCATTATTTTGCTCAATCAAAGTGGATAAAGGCACATCATTAGGATCAGTAGTAGTACTTTTGCTAGCAACCAATTTCATAAGCGTATCAACTTTATCACTCAAAGTACTAATTTCTTCAACAGAATTCACTTTTTTACTAGTAGGAACTCTCGGTATGCCATTGTGAATAATTTGCCATAATATTATCAAGCAATTTAGTAGCTTCCCCCAATGTAATCTCCATAAAAGTACCACCCACGGCGGAATCTAAAAGATTTCTAGAAACAAAATTTAATCCCGCATAAATTTTTTGTATGATCATCCATAAATTTAAACCATGAGTAGGGCAATTTCTTATCATTAAATTCATCCTTTCCCAAGATTGGGCAACATGTTCATGATCAAGTTTCTTAAAATTCATAATTTGATTTCTAAGAGAAATAATTTTCGCGGGAGGAAAATACTTGGTAATAAAAGCACCTTTACACCTATCCCAAGAATCGATAGTATTTCGTGGTAAAGATGAAAACCAAATTTTTGCACGATCTCGCAATGTGAATGGAAATAATATTAATTACACAATATCATTATCCACATCTTTTTTCTTTTGCATATCACACAATTCTACGAAAGTGTTAAGATGGGATGCAGCATCTTCATTAGGACTACCAGAAAATTGTTCTTTCATAACAAGATTTAGCAAAGCGGCATTAATATCACAAGTCTCCGCACTAGCGGCGGGAGGAGCAATCGGAGTACTAATAAAATCATTATTATTACTATTAGAAAAATCACATAATTTTGTATTTTCTTGAGACATCGTGGCTACGCAAACAAGATAACAAGCAAGCAAACAAGCAAACAAGAAAAAGGCAAACGGAAAATATTTTTGTATTTTTGTAAAAACTTTTTAGAAGTGGGGGAGATGAAAACGAGAGGCAAAGGAAAATAAAATAAATGCAAGGAGATGAAAGTGTTATGCGTAGGTACTTGATAGATGTTGATGATGTCTCCCTGGCAACGGCGCCAGAAATTCTTCCTGCTACTTGTGAGCTGCGTTGGTAATTCCCTGAAGAGGAAGGGAGATGCAGTACAGTAGAGATAAGTATTTCCCTCAGTTATGAAACCAAGGTTATCAATCCAGTAGGAGAATCACGCAACACCTCGTTAGCAGTACCTGCACACAAAACAACAAATCCTTGCACCCAACGCAAACAAGGGGTTGTCAATCCCTCGGCGGTTAATTGCAAAATTAAATTGTATGTGATAGATAGATAGATTGAACTAAAATATAAAATAAAATAAATAAAGTAAAAGTGCAGCAAGGTATTTTTAGGATTTTTAATATATGATAGAAGTAGACCCGGGGGGCATAGTTTTCACTAGAGGCTTCTCTGATGAAAATAGCATACGGTGGGTAAACAAATAACTGTTGGGCAATTGATAGAAAAGCAAATAATCATGACGATATCCAAGGCAATGATCATGTATATAGGCATCACGTTCGAGACAAGTAGACCGACTCCTGCCTGCATCTACTACTATTACTCCACACATCGACCGCTATCCAGCATGCATTTAGTGTATTAAGTCCATAAAGAACGGAGTAACGCCTTAAGCAAGATGACATGATGTAGACAAAGTAAACTCACGCATGAATAAACCCCATCTTTTTACCCTTAATAGCAACGATACATATGTGTCATGTCCCTTTATGTCACTGGGATTGAGCACCGCAAGATCGAACCCATTACAAAGCACCTCTCCCATTGCAAGATAAATCAATCTAGTTGGCCAAACCAAATCAATAAATCGGAGAGAAATACGAAGCTATAATAATCATGCATAAAAGAGTTCAGAGAAGACTCAAATAATAATCATGGATAATCTGATCATAAACTCACAATTCATCGGATCCCAACAAACACACCGTAAAAAGTGATTACATTGGATAGAACTCCAAGAACATCGAGGAGAACATTGTATTGAAGATCAAAAAGAGAGAAGAAGCCATCTAGCTACTAACTATGGACCCGAAAGTCTGTGGTAAACTACTCACGCATCATCGGAAGGGCAGCAAGGTTGATGTAGAGCCCCTCCGTGATCGATTCCCCCTCCGGTGGAGTAGCGGAAAAGGCCTCTAGATGGGATCTCTTGAGAACAGAAGCTTGCTGCGGCGGAAAAAGTATTTCGTGGACTCCTCTGTTGGTTTCCCGAATTTAGAGAATTTATAGTGGAGGAATTAGGTCAAACGGAGCTGTGTGGGCCCCATGAGCCACCAGGGCGCCCCCCCTGGGGCCTCGTGGGCCACTGCTTCATCTTCTGGCCCTCTCCCGAAGCTTCCAGTACTTGTTATGTCCAGAAAAAAATCTCTAAAAAGTTTCGTGGCATTTGGACTTCGTTTGGTACTGATATTCTGGAAAACCAAAAACAGGCTAAAAACAACAACTAGCACTGGGCACTAACTTAATAGGTTAGTCCCAAAAAATGATATATAATTGTTGTAAATGTATATAAAAACATCCAAGATTGATAATATAATAGCATGGAACAATCAAAAATTATAGATACGTTGGAGACGTATCACACATCCGGCCACAGGAGGCGGGAGCAAGCGGTCCCGCCGGTGCTGGTTTGGGCAGCCAGAGCAAGAAGATCAGAGATTGAAGAAGCAGCGTGGCCGTTGGATTAACATCCAACGGTCACTGCTGCTAGAATCGTTGACTAAGTTGACAAAGCCCTGCGTACGCGTCAACTTAGAAGGGCCGCAAGTCAGCCTCCAAATCTGTGGCAAACAGCATACAACCCATTTGCTATTGATTTTAATAATTTACAGCCCATTTGCTCATTCTTAAGTAATTTTTTGCAGCCTATATTCTTTTTGTTAGCATTACAGCCCATATTCTGGCCATGGTTAAAAATTTCAACGAAATTTTGCATGTTTCAGTGGGGTCCGAATTGTTTTTAATCCCGAAGTTTTGAGTCAGATTCAAACTAATTTGAAAAATAAATTTATATTAATTTAAACTCCAATGAAATTTTCACCGCAAAAAAAATCCATTGAAATTTAAAATTTCAAAATCCGGATAAAACGAAATTTGAAACTAAATCCCGGCTTGCTGTGTTTTGAAAAATTTACAGCCCATTTCTTATTACTTATAGCCCATTTTCTGGGCAAGCTGAATGCATCCCTCCTTGTCTTGAAAGATTTGCAGCCTAGCAGGGCTGGGAAAAGCAAGTAGGCCTCGGTTGGGTATTCTGCAAAAAAAAAACTGGGCTAGCCATTTCCAGAAAGAAAAAAAAACTAGGCTGGTCATGTGGTAAACATAAAATAAAATCCTGGGCTAGACGGGCCACAGCCCTAGCACATCCCAGTTGATACCCTGCTCCGTCTTAAAAACAAAAAAACAATTGCGCGAGCTACTGGGTCCCTAGAGTCAGCCGCTCGTCTTGCAATTCTCTCGTTTATTGACTACGTTGATGATGGCGTCAGACCCAGATGTTAGGAAAGCATTAGGAGGAAGCATTTTTTTTGCTTGTAATAAGGAGGCACTTCCTTGTGTGCGAAGATGTAGCTAGTGGGTCCCAGCTGTCAGGGGGAGGAATCATTTTTTTTGCGTGTAATAAGGAGGCACTTCCTTGCGTGCGAAGATGTAGCTGGTGGGTCCCAGCTAGCAGGGGGAGGAATCATTTTTCTTGCGCATAATAAGGAGGCACTTCCTTGTGTGCGACCATGGACCTCGTGCGTCCCAGCTGTCAGCCTCTCCACGTACAGTCCTCTTCCGATGGTTGTCGTTCGTTGACCACGATGACGACGCCGTGCCGAGAGCACCAAGGCGGTGGCAATGGCGAGGCCTAGGAAGGGAACGACCCAGAGCCGGGGAGCACTTGGCAGTGGTTGCCCACGCGGATGGGAGAACGAGGGTTTACTGGTTCAGCTGCGGTGTGAGGCTGCCGTCGCCGGAGAATAACAGGAGGTGTGGGTGAGTAGAGGGATGGCCTGGCCAGCTATGGGAGTAGGGTGGGGCAGTGAGGCCTGCGCAGCAGCACATCCGGCCATGGGAGCAGGAGCAGGCGGTCCCGCCGACGCTGGTTTGGGCACCTGGAGCAAGAAGATCAGAGATTGAAGAAGCACGACAGTCATTCGATGAACATCCAACGGCCACTGCTGCTTGAATCGTGTGTTGACAAAGCCTTCCGTACGTGTCAACTTAGTAGGCCCACAAGTCAGCATAACATCTGTGGTGGACAGCATATAGCCCATTTGCTATTTTCCCTAAATTTACAGACCATTTGCTAATTACTCCCTCCGTCCCAAATTACTTGTCGCGGAAATGGATGCATCTAGAACAAAAAATACGTCTAGATACATCCATTTCCACGACAAGTAATTCCGGATGTAGGGAGTATTACATAATTTATTGTAGCCTATATTATTCTTTTAGAATTCCTGCCCATTTTCTGGCAAGGACGGGGTTAAAAATTTCAATGATATTTCATTGAAATTTTCGAACTATTTTTTATCCCGAAATTTCGAGCCCGATAAAAACTAATTTTAAAATATATTTAAATTATGTTAAAATCCAATGAAATATGAAATATTAAAAAATGAAAGAAATTCCACAATTTGAAACTAATTGCCCATTTTATGTTTTTTTAATATATATTTACAGCCCATTTCATATTACTTATAAGATTTACAGCCCTTTTTTTCTGAGCAGGCCGAATGTATCCCTCGTCGTCTTGAAAGATTTGCAGCCCAGCACGGCGGAAAAAAGAAATCGGCCTGTGTAGGGTATTCTATGAAAAAGGTGGGGTAGTCATTTTCATAGAGAAAAAAAAACAGCTGGGCTCCTCATGTTGTAAACATAAAATAAAAGCCTGGGCTAGATGGGCCACAGACACCACACAACCCAATTGATACCCTGCTTCGTCTCAACAACAACAACAACAAAACTACTCGAGCTACTGGGTCCCAGGTGTCAGCCGCTCCTTGTGCAATTCTCTCGTTTATTGACTACGCTGACAATGTCGTAGGACCCAGATGTCAGCAAACCATTAGGAGGAAGCATTTTTTCATGTAATAAGGAGGAACTTGCTTGCGTACGGCCATGGACCTGGGGTCCCTACTGTCATCCTCTCCACGTACAGTCCTCACCCGATTCCTGTCGTTTGTTGACCATGTTGACAACGCCAGGGAGCGGCGCCGCGGCGACCGCAACAAGGCGGAGGACGACGGCGAGGCCTCGGACGGGAACAAATAGGAGCCGGGGAAGATGCAGCAGTGTGGTCGCAAGGGGAGGGGAGTACGAGGGTTGGTGCGGGGTGGGGATGCCGTTGCCGGAGAATACAGGAGGCGGGGGTGGGTGGGCATCGAGGGATGGCCCGGAACCGAGTAGGGTATGGTGGGACAGCGATGCTTGCGTGGCTGCGCAGCCAGCCGCGGATGGCGGGAGCAGGCGATCCCGTCGACACTAGTTTGGTTTGGGCGGCTGGAGCCTGGAGAAGACAAGAGATTGAAAAAGCACGATAGATGTTGGATTGACATCCAACGGCTTATGTTGCCACAATCGTTTGTTGACTAAGTTGACAAAGCCTTGTGTACGCGTCAACCTAGTAGGCCCACAAGTCAGCCTCCAAATCCGTGGCGGATAAATACATCCCATTTAAAAAAAATAACAGCCCATTCCAAACCTTCACACGGAAAGTTCAACATTCAGAGCAAACTAACAAGTCTGATTCAGAGATACAGTACTGTACTTCCATGTTGACAACCATCATAGCCAACTTAACTATCTACTCCCACTAATACTCTAGTGTAGAACTACTAACTTACTCTTAGCTAACTAGGCGATGTCGGCCGCCATCTGCGGTACACGCTAAACGCCGGCACTGACATCCTCCTCCTCGCCTCGGACTTGCCAAAGGTGCGATAGAGCGCATTGCTCGCGCCCGTTGGCCCTTTCCATGCCGGCGTGGTCCACCGAAGCTTCGGCTTCTAAGTAGGAAACCCACTTGACGAGCTGGTAGTAAAATTCAGCGTCGCACACGCGTGCATGCCTGACAGCCTCTATAGCTATTCGTCGGGCGCCGACCTCCACGTAGTCGGCCCAGTTGCGGGCGCTCTGCTCGCGACACAGAGCGGCGGTGCACTGCTCCTCCTCCATGCTCTGCTGGTGGCGCAAATCGGTGGTACGCTGCTCCTCCGCCATGCGGTCACGCTCCAACGCATCCTCATACTCCGCATTGCCATCTAAAGAGTGATAGAATGCCTCCTCCCCCCGTCTGCCTTCCCATGAAAAACCGAACACTAGCTCCGGCGGTGAGCGCCTCTGGCGTCGCCTATTGCGGCCGCGAGGTGGCATGACGGACGTGGCGAGAGCAAGGGCAAGTGGCGAGCTACGTCGGGCCAGTGGGGGCTTGTCAGGATAGGGTGCGTTGGGTGAAGGTGCCACCGGAGCATGCCAGGAACCAGTAATTATAGACGGACGGTCGGTAAACTGGCGTGTCACAGGAAACGCGACAATCATCGGAATTCAATGCATAAGCAATTAAGCAGGCATGGCTCAGCGCGCCAACTTGCCGTGGAAAGCTGGCAAAATTGAAATTATGACTGTGCCGTCCCGTCTCGTCAGTGGTGCGTCCCGTCCGTGCTGGGTCGCACATCGGCATGACGGTCAAATGAGTGCCCTCGATTCATCTAGATGAGATACGTGTGTGATCCGCTGGTTATTCGTGTAGGATCGAGTCGATCGCAATAGTCGGTGAACGTTCGTTGGGAGAGAAGGCAATTGCAAATGTTTTTGTTGGCAGTTTCTTCAGATTTGCATGGCATTTTCTTCAGAACAACATGTCAGTTTCTTCAGAGGAAGGCATTTTTATTCCAAAAACTGCCACCGTTGGATGTCGCGTCGCAACTAAAACTGCCAAGAGTGTATCAGTAGGCTAGCTAGTGCTCGATCAGTAACTTTTAAACATTCACACGGAACTCACAGGCCTGACTTTGTAATATGTTCACATTTATAGCTGAAATTCACATCCAACTAGTAAGATTCCCATACATAAGATCAACATGTTTATGCATCTCAATGATTCACAGATCGTAGAAAATATTTAGTTCATAGCTAAAGAGAAAGTTCTGAGGAGTACAAATCAAGAAAAAACATTTGTTCTTGCTACTAACATCGATGCTTCTCTGGGCCAACATTTAGTTCGCAGTGAAAGACAAATTTGTAAACTCTAAAATATGTGTTGGTCATCTATCGATCACACAGCGAGATTATTTTGGGAATACAACTTTAAGTTTGGCAAGATGATTCCCATTGGATAATCAAACCAGAGCAATGAAGCACCTAGTGTTGGCCAATAAATAGTACAGTACTACTTTTGTGCAGTCCATGCAGTGACTATCCAATCCTTTTGTGTCTATTTTCAAATGGCACAACATGCAGTGACTATCCAATTCTTTTGTGCAGTTCCACAAAAATTGAGGTCCCTGTGTTTAATTGCCAAATAGCAACGAGCTGACATCTGTTTGCACAAATATGTTAAGGGTTAGATAAGCAGTGTCATTACTTCGTTTTGGCAGCACCATTACTTCAATACTGGCATATAGTACATATTTATCAATGGCATCATATTAACAGTATAAACACAATGCATATAAGAGGTGTGGCATTAAAAGTTTAAACAGTGGCACTATATTAAGGATGGCAAAAAATTGGCTCATTGTTTAAATGAAATTAGATAACATTAGATCCAAGCACTTTGAGCATAGATCCAACAACTACAATCAGAAATACCAGCCGACACTTTTGTGTAGTTCCACTGAAATGGATGTCCATGTTTGCAGGGATTCAAGAGGTGAAATCATTACAATCGAAAGTGAGCATCGAATCATCGAATCTTGTCATGCACGACCAATGGAGGTCCACCCTGGCAATAAATTGACATGCAAACCACTAATATTACAATCTAATGACAGTACAAAAACAGTAGCAAGATAGTAGCAAACCATGTACCTTGGTAATGAACACATCAAACGGCAACCAATTGGATATAACTATTTGCAGGAACAAATTTTTATAATGTTGAACTATCTGGACTTTTTGTGCGGTTCCACTAAAATCGAGCATCCCTGTTTGCACAGATATTGAAAGTGTGATTACTATAAAAGTGCCACTAGTTGATGAACCATAAAATCACAAATATAAGCATCCCAATTATCTTAGTGGGAAAAGGTAGCAAGACTATTTCTAACCACCTGTTTAAAGGAATAAAGAAGGCAACAACGACGGATGTCATGAAGGCATACATAGTAGTTTGTGAAAGATTGAACCATTCCTGACCTTTCCTCTTCTTTTAAGAATTTTTTGTGCAGTTCAACTAAAATAAAATGTCATCACCGCCTTGACATTTCGGTGACACTGTACAAAAAAATTGACTTATCATTACATCATGATGTCAGGTATGTAATCAACAGGCAATAGAGACAAAAATGCAGACCTCCTCCTATAACATAATGAACATTAATTTTAACAAAGGTGTGACTAGCTTTGCCAGCATAATTTGAAGAATTCTACACCCTTTGTTCCTTAATATAAGACGTTTTGGCAGTTCAATTTAAAGTACCAAAATGTCTTGTATTTAGAAAGAGAGGTAGTAGTTTTCTTGAGCACATATCTGGGAAAGCTAGCCACACCTTATATATGTCCATAGGCTAGTGCAACACCATTCGAATAGTTCAACTATACACTAATCCAGTGGCTAGTGCAACAGTAGAATAGTTTTTTTTGGGGTACAGTAGAATAGTTTGACTTAACAGATTTCTATAAGCTAGCATTAGAAGATTTCTAGATGCATTAACTATATAAAATCTAAATGTAACAAGTTTCTTCATTGGTATACTGGCTGTGCAACAGCATTAGAATGCCGTAGCTCAAAATCTTTAATAGATCTACATTTAGCAGCTAACCCTGAAATAATCCAGTGACATTACTTGGCATTGCTTCAATTTAGTGATGGCATTAGACTAACTACGGCATTAGTTAAAACTGGCATCACTTTAGCAGTGGCATTGCTTCATTTTGCCGGTGGCATTATACTAACAATAGCCAAAAAGTGGCAATAAGAGCATGGGGAGGCCCATTGGGACAGTGGGCGCACCAGTACGATGTACCTCCACCGTCACATAGAGTGATGAGGCAGGGATGGTTGCCCAGAGCAACAAATATCCAAGCAGCATATCTGGATTACGTCCCATTTTTGTTCTCTTTAGCCACCTTTTTCCTATGTGAGGATAACAAACCTATCGACCTGGTCATTCTCTATTGTGTTGTCCTGCCTTTCTTTCCTTTTTCAACCAAGAGACAAGAGACTCGTTCCTTAGCTACTACTTTTCCCCTTTTCAACCAAGATGCAGGTTTGATACCCAGTCTCTTCTATAGTACTTTCCCCCCTTTCTTTCCTTATTCAACCCTGACATGGATTAGTCTGCATGAAGTAGGGTTTCCTTTAATAGTGCAAATTAAGGTTTTCGTCTACATGACCAGCAGAGGCTAGTAACTTGGGGAGATGGGGCAGTGGAAAAAGATCCACGTGCAGTGACGTGGGCAGATGGGGCAATAGAACAAGGGTATGGTTCAAAAAGAGATAGCATATCCGAGGGTCGGTGGGAAATGGCTTCGCTCATGGTCGTCCTCCTCCGCCCACACTACGGCAGTGAGCTTGGGGACAAAGGCCATCCCGCGCCGGCGTTAGGTCTGAGAGGACGGCCTTGTCATCAGTGTGTGTCCTCACTCGCTGACGACAAGCGCGTCAACGCTACACGTCCCCCTCTTCCCTTGCGGACAGGATCCGGCCGGATTTTGTGATCACTGGTGAGGAGGGAGAGAGAGAGTGTCCACCGCCATCTTTTTTAGATCTGGAGAGGGTGATAGTGTGAGAAGCGAGTGGGTAGCCCTAGCAAGCAAGCGCTGAAGCTCCAACCTATATATATTACTATTCTACTAGTGGTAGAGTAGTTTATATTTTCTCTGCATACAGTACCAATTAGTAGTGCTTCAAAATTGAATGGCATGCCATTAAAAAAATAAAGTCAAGAAATAACTTGGCACCTCGGGCCAACGCGGGCCGATCACATTTTGCACGAGAAATGACATACCATGTTTCGTTGACATGTGGTCCCGTTCCAACATGTCAATGAGAAGACGGCGAGTCCTTTTGTATAATTTCCGATCGGACGTCTATGTAGGCCGGTTCGCCTCTTCCTATACCGTGGCAACCGTCCACTCCCCACTCGCCTCTTCCTATGCCGTGGCAACTGTCCACTGCCTCTTCGCCTTTCCCTATCGATTTGGAACTGCTGTCGCACGCTCTTCCTCCCTCCATTTGCCTTGACTCTTCCTTCTGCCATTGTTCGTCTTGTCGATGGAGGGAAGACGCAGGTCCCGACCCCGTTATTCTTGCCCCGATCTGAAAGATGACGTGGTGGAGGAAGTCATTCATTGGTGCGACGTCATCACCGCGGCTAGCATGGCAGGTTCGTTCAAGACCATTTTCCACTCAACAAATAAGATCATTACAAACAACCCAAGGGTTCTGGAGCGGTTTGATCTCCCTTATCTTCTTCGGTATGACCCTGCTCGCTGGCGCGAGGACGTTGGAAGGCTCGCCTTGTGCAAGTTGATGCCGCTTGATAATGATTTGTGGGATGCTAAGATGCCATCGATTCAGCGTAAGTCCTGGGCAGGCGCAAATGGAGATTGGGTTGTTTATATTGGGTACAACTGCGAGTGGGAGCTTATGAATGCGTGCACTCGTCACCGGATTCCACTTCCAAAAATCTCAAATTGCCCTGAGGTTGAGCACACCGATACTCTACGTACATTCAAATACGATCATGGTGACTGTCGTCTAGAGAAGATAGCAATTTGTCGAGTTCCCACACGCTCTTGGAATTATAGAAACTATTATGTTGTCGCTATCTTCGACAAGCTTGTTGCCGTCCTTAGTTCTGGGAAATGGATATTGCTTAAAAACCAGTTTCTGGGCACGCATGTGTACTGTGATGCAATTCAATACGAGCATCTTGTGTTTGCTGCCACGACTTTCGGCACTATTTTTGCATGGGATCCTTATTGTTTCGGTACATTTGTCTTCCACCGTAACTATAATTGTTTCATTTACCATGCATGTGAGGTATCCCCATACTAATTAACCTTCTTGTGTTTCCAAGGTCCTGTCAACATTCCCCCACCGATACTTGGAAACTTTTATAACCAAGGGGGAGATGACGATGGTGATGATGATGATGACGATGGTGATGATCACGAGCATGAAGACGAGCAAGACCCACCTACTAGATGGTGCCTAGCTACTTATTTCGATGGTCACCTCTTCTTGTTTGTATACATGGCACTGCTAATGTTATAGAGGAAGCAGGTAGTATTGTCTCGCATCACTACAAAAAAACACTTCCGTGATGATACGTCTTTGTCACAGTAGGTCAAGTTTTCTGTCATGCATGTACATCCGTGACAATTTTATGACAGAATCAAGATAGTCATACCTGTGCTGTCGTAGAAGTGTTCCATGACAATACTGAAATTATCATCACGGAAGTGTCCACTTCCATGACGATAAATGTCGCGTCATGGAAGTGTTTTCGTCAAGGGTAACCGACATGTGGCATCCACCGTAACGGGTCGCCGTTAAGCTACCGGGTTCCGGTTTGGATTCGATAACCCGTTAACAGCCCTGACCAATGGGGATTTTCCACGTGTAAAATTCTCATTGGCCAACTGATGCACGTGTCAGGTCGGTGTTGCGACAGATGTCATCCATTCATTGCACGAGACGCGCCTACGGAACAGTGACATGTGGCACGGCCCAACAGTGGCCCATTTAGGTTATAAAGGCCGGCCCATTTGACTTGGTCAAAAGTTAACGGGCCGGCCCATGGAAAGCCTGTTACCGGCCTGTTCGCATACAACCCATTTACGGCCCGGGTACTCCCGGCCCATTATGGCCTTTAAAAATTTGGCCCAGTAGCGTCATGTGGGCCGTCCCATATGATTCCAACCCATTGTCACTTTCGGCCCATCTATGGCCCATGAAGTCTTTCGACCCATATGAGGCCTTTTGCATCTCTGGGCCCATTGACAGCCCGAGGTGAATCAGGCCCATCATGAACAGTAAACTGCTTTGAGCCCATTAACGGCCCATGATTCAGTTGGGCCATTTCCAGCCCCTGTTTTCTTTCGGCCTTCTAAGGGCCCATATATTCTTGGGCTCTTTTCCGGCCCTCTATTACTTACGGCCCGTTACTGGCTTGTTATGCTAATGGGCCAAATTCAGCCCGTGGTAACAATCAGTCCGTTTGTGGCCCATTAACACGTTGGGCCGTTTTCATCGTGTCCTGTAATCCGGCCCATTAATGACCCGTCATGCCTGTTGATAGAATTAAGCCTGCGCTACCTTCCGGCCTGTTAATGACCCGTTATGGTCTGGGCCCACAAACGGACGGCTCCGATTTAGGCCCGTTTACGGTCCATATTGCGGTCCGGTTTTGGCCCACGAACAGTAAGCCCATGGATCCTACGCTGCGTACAAGGCCCATGGATCATACGACCCGTAGGAGGCCCATGGATCCTACGGCCCGTAGGAGGGCCATCGTTACCATGGCCCGTAGGAGGCCCATCGTTACCATGGCCCATATGTGGCCCATGAACAGTAAGCCCATGGATCCTACGGCGCGTATGAGGCCCATGGATCATACGGCCCATAGGAGGCCCATGGATCCTATGGCCCGTACGAGGGCCATCGATACCATGGCCCATAGGAGGCCCATCGTTACCACGGCCCATATGTGGCCCATGGTTATTGCGGCCACTAGCAAACTGAGGAAAAAGAACTGCAGTGACTACAAGGAAACAAATAAACAAGACTATATAAGTAAATAAATAAGAAAGCAACTAACTAGGCTATTGCTGCGATTATAGACATTACATCCACTGGGCATCAAAGTTCGCCACCAGTGCAAATAAAGGGAACAACAAAGCAGCATATTACATACACTGGGCGTCTAAATTGGCCACCAATGCAAATAAACGCGGCAGCAAAACAAGTCCAGAACTGAAACAACTTCAGAAGAGTTCAAGAAATGTTATCTTGGGTATCCACCATGCCGGCAATAAGCTTAGCAAGCTTTTTAGCTTTCTCTTGTTTGGCGCTAAAATCCTCCAACGCTTGCTGTTGCACCAGAAAGTATGCATCTGAATTCTCCAGGGACTTCCTCAGTCCTTCGGCTTCTTTTCGCAGCACAGCTGATCGATGTCTTTCAGCTTGTAGTTGAGACTCAAGAAACCGAACTGATTCAGACAGCGAGTTTGAAGAGCTTGTGCAAGCGGTAGTGGCCAGTAACTCGAACACTACATCAAGACAGGACTTTGGGGTTGTCTCACTGTCTTCAAGATAGTTTTCCTTATCTGTTTTATCAGCTTTGTTGGAGACCAGCAAGGTTGTCTCACTATCTTCAACCTTATCTGCATTACTTCCTTTACCATTGCTTAATGTGGTACTCTTCTCCAATATTCTGTCAGCATTCTAAAAGAAGAAACAAGCAGACACACAATAGGTTTAGCATGTAGTATATGAAACTCATTTTGGTGAACCAGTTCAGTAGTAAGGTGGACATGATTAAACTATCAAGTCTTCTATTGCAAAGTAGTACATTATAAAAGCATCAAACAAACATATATCTATGTGCTACTGTCACTGCATTGTCTTGCCAAATCAAAATAGAGACATAGTTCAAATCATATCAGTTCAAGACAAAATAGCATTGAAAGAATATAAGTGTGGGAAACTACACGGCACCACAAGATTTCATATGGGTACCACGGGTATACATGTAGAACTAACAACACTATTGGCTCTGTTTTGATGCTAGTAATGTGCATGATATGAGAAGACAACTGTCTACACAATTGAAATTGAAATCAACATAGAGCAATTTAGAAGAGCAAACCAGTTAAAGAAACATGTTTAAACATACCTGTTCTGCCATTAGAGTTTCGATTGGATCCTTCTATTTAAAAATTAGTTGGTATGAGAACATACAGTGATACAAGAGCAAAGCAGTATGCACCATAGCTATGGAATCTTACCCGAGAATAGTTGTTCTTCAGGTTTAAGCACTTGTTCTACAAGAAGAGAGTACAGTACGATGCAACCATATAGTACTTCAAAATGAAATATGATCTCATAGACCCTACCAGATTCATGGGTCTAGACCAATACAGAACAAGGCATTCCCAGTCATCGTCCCGTAAATGTGTCTCCGGAGAAAGTAAGGGAATTTGATGAGTTTCCTTGCCAGTGAAATACGTTTTCTTCAGGTAACTCCGATACTGCCGCAAAACATTCTTGAAGATAGCAGAGGTATTAGCATAGGTTACCTCATCCTGAGTTTCCAAATCGGTCATTTTCTACACAGAAAATGGGAAGATTTGCTGTGTTATAACCAGCAGGGAGGTAGAAAGTATGGGACAAAGCAAAGTAATTGCCATGAATACATACACATAACTCCTGGAGGAACACCTGCAACTGGCTTTTTCCTTCATCTTCAGTATAATATTTCCATGATGGGAAGATACGCACATAGGATTTAACAACATCAAATGCGATAGACGCTAAACTACGGATGACTGGTTCTGCTTCGTCCACAGGAATAGGTGTACTAATTGGTAGAGTTGGGGTTTGCCGTGGTAGTCCTGGCGCTTTGGGCACTGGAGCTGCCTTACTAACTGCTCTTGTTTGGGAGCTCTGTGGTGGAGATGGTGCTGTGTCAACTGGAACTGGGTTACTATCTGCTGGGGTTGGGGTTAGATTGGGTGAAGCTGGTTCTCTGTCCATCGCAGTAGGGGTACAATCTGCGATAGTCTGGGTTATGTGTGGTAGGGCTGGTTCTTGTGCAAGTACAACCGGGGGGCTATCTCCATCGACAGGTAGCACTGTTTTATTTGAAGACCGTGTTTTTACTCCACTAGATACTGCCATCACCCCCTCCAATTCAAATGGCTGATAAACAAGAAAAGTAGTTGAATGTACAGACCTTGTATGAGACAGATGCAATAGATAGTGAGGAAAAAAGAGGGCATGAAATAGTTCACATATATGTTGTTTAACTAAACATGATAGCATGACATAAGTTCACATATATGATGTGTATCTAAACAGTATAGCATGACATAATTCAAAGATATGATGACTAACTAAAAAGGATGGCATGAGATAATTATATGATGTCTTTAGTAAACAGGTTCGCATGACATAATTCACATACATGTTATCTAAGTAAACAGGATGGCATGATATAATTCACATATGTGATTTATATACTAAGCAGATGGCATTCGCATATATGATGTCTAAACTAAGCAGATGGTGTTGAATATTGTGTATATGATGTCTAAACTATGCAATGCAAGACACCATATGCATGATACGAGCAGTATAACCGTGCCAAGTTAGAGCATACAACTCGGGGGGGGGGGGGAATAGGACTGGTCATCTGTCTCTGAATCCTCCTCTGAGGAGCTATTTGGACCCAGCAAGAGATCTGCTTCGACAGGTAGCACTGTCTGCTCTGAAGAACTTGTTTTCACTCCAGATTTTTTCATCACCCACCCAAATGGCTGATTCACAGGAAGAGTAGTTGAATGTACAAACATTGTCGACAAATGGAAATGTAATGGAAAAAAAGGAATGGCAAGATATAATTCAAATATATGATGCCTGGCTAAATAGGATGGCATTGCATATTTCACATATACTATGGTTGGATAAAAAAGATGGCATTGCATAATTCACATATATGATATAGAAACTAAACATGTGGCATTACAGACATGTCTAAACTAAGCAGATGACATATATGATGTCGAAAGTAAGCAAAGCAAGGCACCATATGCATGATATGACCAACATCATCATGCCAAGTTAGAGCAAACACCTCGGGGGGTAAATAGGAGTGGTCAGCTCCCTCTGACTCCACCTCTGAACAACTATCTTCCTCAGGATTACAATCTGGAGGAGGGGGGTGGGGTTGCCATTGCACCCACCATGGAGCGATGTCTGCATGACATTGTATTGCCGCACAAGACTCTTCTCTTTTTCTCGACATGTTCAGCATGATTGTGTACAATAACGGACATGCATACGAAAACATTATAGTGAGATTAAGTAAGGAGAGCATGCAGAAATCTAGAGTGATGGTAACAACCAGTGGATAGATCCAAAAATAATGATAGCAGGCAAATGATAGCTGGATTTAATAAAAAGACAGATGATGGCTGCTTTACTGTTTCTTTCCCACCCAAGATGAATGACATACTAGATACCCTAGATGAAACAGATAGTAGATCGATATACTATTCATTGCTGCCTCGATATGTGCCCCACAAGCATTTTAAAACTCAAGTTTGAACATTAATTTGGACCTGACTTGGAGTCTAAGAGATGAACAAGATGATAAACTAGCAGGTAATATTAAGCAATGCATAAAGTAAGCAAAAACAAAAGAGTGCGACCTCTCTTGCAGACCTGTGTACTCCTCAGGTTCGTCTGCTGAGTCGTTGATGGTGATGTAGTTGCGGTGGCTGCCGGTGGCGGGGAAGGAGATCTGAGGCGGCGAAAGACGGTAAGGAGTCATGATGTTTGGTATGGTGGACGCTTCTGTCGATGGAGCAGCTCAGGAGAGGTGGACGATGGCCCGGCAGGAGCAGGACAAACCACACAAAGTTTTCTTCGACACCTATCTGTAAATGAAGTAATTCTGTAAGGGATCCTTTGGCTTGCAGGAAGAGCACATGAATGCAAAGAATCATGGCCAAATTAAAGTCAAACCACCTATAAATGTGTACAGTTAGAATGTTGTTATGCCACTAATGCACTTAGTCTTCTTTTCATGCATAGGATTTTGATAAGTAGGTCCAGGTGGATGTTAAAATTTCTGTGTTTTTCCTTTGAAACACACACGAAAGGAAAAAATCCTTCAGTTTTGTTTTGCTCCATTCCTTTCAACCAAATGCATGAATAATTGAATAGTAGAGTACCATAGGAAAATTTCCTATTGCTATGTTTTTCCTTCACTTTTTCCTTTGAACCAAAATAGCCCTAAGGGATCGACATGAATGTAGAGTAAAAAGTGATGCGACAAATGTACAACCTCTTTGGCGTAGCCGTGTCGACCTCAGCATCATTGGGTCGGTCGCTGAAGATGTTGTGGCGGAGGTGGCTGTCGGAGCTGGGGAAGAAGATCTGAGGCGTCTGTAGACGGCACCGAGGGTACTGCTCTATTGTGATGGATGGTTACGTCGTTGGAGCAGCTCAACATCATTGGGTCGGTCGCTGAAGAGTACGACGTCAAGGCTGAAGCAGTACAAGACGGACATCGTTAATCTGCAGTGGGATTCTAATACCATCTCCAATAGATGATGCAAAACACATCACCAAAAAGTGCTAGCTGTAAAATTTACATCACCAAAAGACAACCAACTCCAACAGATGATGTAAAAATTGTTGACTCTGAACTTAACTATCGAAACTGAATTTTCCTGTCGAAACTGAACGCACTAGTAGCAGACAAGCACTTCGTTGGTAGTTTAGGCCGCTTGAGCACTGGTAGCAGAGAAGCAGTGATCTAAATCAGCAGCCGCTCAACAAGGAATGCACTAGCAGATAGCAGCCGGAGCAGCAGCGCGAACTAGAGCCAGAGCAGCAACTCGTGTAGCTGCAGCAGCCCGTGTACCAGCATCAGCAGCGCGAGCGAGAGCAAATGTAGAGCAGCAGCACGAGCGAGAGCAAGAGTAGAGCAGCAGCACGAGCGAGAGCCGGAGCAGTAGCAGCAACTCCGGCTGGTATGGCCGCCGCCGCCGAGGGAGCCTGGCAATGGGGGAGATCTGCTACTTGTGAGCTGCGTTGGTAATTCCCTGAAGAGGAAGGGAGATACAGTATAGTAGAGAAAAGTATTTCCCTCAGTTATGAATTCAAGGTTATCAATCCAGTAGGAGAATCACGCAACACCTCGTTAGCAGCACCTGCACACAAAACAACAAATCCTTGCACCCAACGCAAACAAGGGGTTGTCAATCCCTCGGCGGTAAGTTGCAAGATTAAATTGTATGTGATAGATAGATAGATTGAAACAAAAATACAAAATAAAATAAATAAAGAAAAAGTGCAGCAAGTATTTTTAGGGTTTTAGTATATGATTTAGATAGACCCGGGGGCCATAGTTTTCACTAGAGGCTTTTCTCAAGAAAATAGCATACGGTGGGTAGACAAATTACTATTGGGCAATTGATAGAAAAGCAAATAATCATGACGATATCCAAGGCAATGATCATGTATATAGGCACCACGTCCGAGACAAGTAGACCGACTCCTGCCTGCATCTACTACTATTACTCCACACATCGACCGCTATCCAGCATGCATCTAGTGTATTAACTCCATAAAGAACGGAGTAACGCCTTAAGAAGAATGACATGATGTAGACAAGATAAACTCACGTATGAATAAACCCCATCTTTTTACCCTTAATAGCAATGATACATAGATGCCATGTCCCTTTCTGTCACTGGGATTGAGCACCGGAAGATCGAACCCATTACAAAGCACCTCTTCCCATGGCAAGATAAATCAATCAAGTTGGCCAAACCAAATCAATAGATCGGAGAAGAAATACGAAGCTATAATAATCATGCATAAAAGAGATCAGAGAAGACTCAAATAATACTCATGGATAATCTGATCATAAACTCACAATTCATCGGATCCGAACAAACACACCGCAAAAAGTGATTACATCGGATAGAACTCCAAGAACATCGAGGAGAACATTGTATTGAAGATCAAAAAGAGAGAGGAAGCCATCTAGCTACTAACTATGGACCCGAAGGTCTGTGGTAAACTACTCACGCATCATCGGAAGGGTAGCAAGGTTGATGTAGAGCCCCTCCGTGATCGATTCCCCTCTGGCGGAGTACCGGAAAAGGCCTCCAGATGGGATCTCTCAAGAACAGAAGCTTGCGGTGGCGGAAAAGGTATTTCATGGACTCCCCTGTTGGTTTCCTGATTTTTGGGAATTTATAGTGGTGGAATTAGGTCAAACGGAGATGAGGTGGGCCCACGAGGCACCAGGGCGCGCCCTGGTGGCTCGTGGCCACCTCCTCCGGCGTCTGGTCTTCTCCCGAAGCTTCTAGTGTTTTAATTGTCCAGAAAAAAATCTCCAAAAAGTTTCGTGGCATTTGGACTTCATTTGGTATTGATATTCTGTAAAACAAAAAACAGGCAGAAAATAGCAACTGGCACTGGGCACTAAGTTAATAGGTTAGTCCCAAAAAATGATATATAATTACTGTAAATGCATATGAAAACTTCCAAGATTGATAATATGACAGCATGGAACAATAAAAAATTATAGATACGTTGGAGACGTATCAGCATCCCCAAGCTTAATTCCTGCTCGTCCTCGAGTAGGTAAATGATAAAAACATATTTTTTGATGTGGAATGCTGCCTATCATATTCATCATATATTCTTTTCTTTTGTAGAATGGACATTGGACTTGAATGATTCAAAGCAATAGTCTATAATTTGACATGAAGATATAAATACTCAAGCATGCTAACAAGCAATCATGTCTTTCAAAATATCAATGCTAAAGAAAGTTATCCCTAGCCCATTATGCTCAATCATTGATCCTTTCATGAAACACACTCAAATATTAGCTACACACAAAGCACAAGTATGACAATAGTGCTCTCTAGTTGATGCTTTATAAGAGAAGATGGAGACTCAAAATAAAAATAAAAATTGCATAAAGTAAATAGATAGGCCCTTCACAGAGGGAAGCAGAGATTTGCTAATGTGCCAGAGCTCAAAGCTTAAATTAGAGAGATGAAAATATTTTGAGAGGCATGCTTTTCCTGTCAACGAAAACGACCGAGAATTCCCAATATCTTCCATGCTAGACACATCATAGGCGGTTCCCAAACAGAAAGTAAAGTTTATTTCCTTTCCACCATTCTTTCACAATCCATGGCTAGCCGTATCCATGGGTGCCTTCCATACCATCACTTTCCAAGGAATTTTGTTGTTATTAATTTTTGATTTCATTGTGGGACTGGGCATCCCTATTACCAGCCACTCTCTCGTGCAATGACAAGTGAATAAACACTCATCGTGAGAATAACACACCTAGCATGGAAAATATTGGCCACCCCTTGCCGCTTCATGAGCGGTACGGGCACACAAAACGGAAAATTATTTTGAAAATTAGAGTTGGCACATGCAAATTTACTTGGAACGGCATTGAAATACCGCATATAGGTAGATATAGTGGACTCATTTGGCACAACTTGGGTTTAAGGAGTTTGGATGCACAAGCAGTATTTCCGCTTAGTACAAATGAAGGCTAGAAAAAGATTGAGAAGCAACCAACCAAAAAATGAAAACGGTCATAAACATGCATTGAACATAACTAACACCGAATAATGCACCATAAGTAGGATATAATTTCTTTGCATAACTGTTGACTTAATGTGCATGCATAGGGAATCACAAACCTTAACACTAATATTCTTACTAAATCACAATTACTCACTAACATGACTCACATATTATCATTTCCATATCGCAAAACTATTGTAAGGAATCACACTTATCATATCCAATGATCTATATGAAAGTTTTTATTATATCCCTCTTGAATATTCATCACTTTGGGACCAAATTCATATCTTGTGCAAATTACCATTACTATTATCAACTCTCAAAAAGATATAAGTGAAGCATGAGAGTGCACATATTTCTTCAAAATTTTCAATCTTATTAACTCTCAAAATAATATAAGCGAAGCATGAGAGTTCATTTCTTCAAAATATAGCCACCACCGTGCTCAAAAAGATTTAAGCGAAGCACTAGAGCAACTGCCTAGCTCAAAAAATTTAAGTGAAGCACATAGAGTATTCTAACAAATCATGATAACGTGTGGCTCTCTCAAAATAGGTGTGTTCAGCAAGGATGATTGTGATAAACTAAATAGCAAACAAAGTAAAGACTCATATAATACAAGACACTCCAAGTAAAACACATATCATGTGACGAATAAAAATATAGCTCCAAGTAAAATTACCGATGGTTGGTAGAAGAAAGAGGGGATGCCTTCCGGGGCATCCCCAAGCTTAGACGCTTGAGTCTTCCTTGAATATTACCTTGGGGTGTCATGGGCATCCCCAAGATTAGGCTCTTGCCAATCCTTATTCCTTCATCCATCGTGATCTCACCCAAAACTTGAAAACTTCAATCACACAAAACTCAACAAAACCTTCGTGAGATCCGTTAGTATAACAAATAAATCACTACTTTAAGTACTGTTGCAAACCCATTCATATTTTATATTTGCATTATACCTACTGTATTCTAAATTTTCCATGGCTTATACCCCCCGATACGATCCATAGTTTCATCAAAACAAGCAAGCAACACATCAAAAACAGAATCTGTCAAAAACAGAACAGTCTGTAGCAATCTATTTAAAATCCATACTTGTGTAACTCCAAAAATTCTGAAAAATTAGGACAACGTGGGAAATTAATGTAGCAATACTGTGTAAACATTTCAGATTTTTCTGACGGTGCAGTACATAACCAAAATTCCATCACTGGACGCAAAACTTTCTGTTTTCCAAACAGCATCAATTATACTATCTTCCAAATCATCCTAAAGGGTTTACTTGGCACAAACACTAATTAAAAACGCAAAAACACAATCATAACAGTAGCATAATTGTGAAAACATACAATAACTTATTTTATTCATTGGGTTGTCTCCCAACAAGCTCTTTCTTTATAGCCATTAAGATAGGCTTGAGATTTCAATGATGCTCACATGAAAGATAATAATTGAAACACAAAGAGAGCATCATGTAGCATGTGAAGAACATATTTAAGTCTAACATACTTCCTATGCATAGGCATTTTATAAGCAAACAAATTCTCAAAGCAAGTAATTTCTAGCATATGCAAAGGAGAAGAATAAAACATTGATGATTTCAACATAACGAGAGGTAATTTAGTAATATGAAAATTTCTACAACCATATTTTCCTCTCTCATAATAATTACATGTAGGATAAAACTCAAATTCAACAATATAGTTATCATAAACAATACTCTCCTTATGATCCACATGTATAAATTTTTTATAATCTTCCGAAATAGTGGGATTATTTTTTACCTAGAGTTGACACTCTTCCAAACCCACTTTCAATATTATTGCAAACATTATTATCACTATCATATTCATCATGAAGCTTAAATAAATTTTCAAGATCATAAAAAGCATTATCACCCCAATCATGATCATTGCAATAAGTAGTGGACATGACAAAATTATCATCCCCAAGCTTGTGGTTTTGCATATCATTAGCACAATTGACACTAATAGAATTTATAATAACATCATTGCAATCATGATTTTCATTGAAGGAGCTATCATGAATCACTTTATAAATTTCTTCTTTCAGCACTTCATCACAATTTTCAGATTCATGATTTTCAAGCAAAACTTCATAGAGGAAATCAAGTGCACTCAACTCACTGGCAGTTGGTTCATCATAATTGGGTCTTTTGAAAAGATTAGCAAGTGGATGAGGATCCATATCAATAGATTTTTAGCAAGCGAAGATGCAAGCAAATAGAAGGCACATGGCAACATAAGCAAAAAGGCAAACGGAAAATATTTTTGTATTTTTGTAAAAACTTTTTAGAAGTGGGGGAGATGAAAACGAGAGGCAAATAAAATAAATGCAAGGAGATGAGAGTTTATGTGAAGGTACTTGATAGATGTTGATGATGTCTCCCCGGCAACGGCGCCAGAAATTCTTCCTGCTACTTGAGAGCCGCGTTGGTAATTCCCTGAAGAGGAAGGGAGATGCAGTACAGTAGAGATAAGTATTTCCCTCAGTTATGAAACCAAGGTTATCAATCCAGTAGGAGAATCACGCAACACCTCGTTAGCAGCAACTGCACACAAAACAACAAATCCTTGCACCCAACGCAAACAAGGGGTTGTCAATCCCTCGGCGGTAAGTTGCAAGATTAAATTGTATGTGATAGATAGATAGATTGAAACAAAAATACAAAATAAAATAAATAAAGAAAAAGTGCAGCTAGTATTTTTAGGGTTTTAGTATATGATTTAGATAGACCCGGGGGCCATAGTTTTTCACTAGAGGCTTCTCTCAAGAAAATAGCATACGGTGGGTAGACAAATTACTATTGGGCAATTGATAGAAAAGCAAATAATCATGACGATATCCAAGGCAATGATCATGTATATAGGCATCACGTCCGAGACAAGTAGATCGACTCCTGCCTGCATCTACTACTATTACTCCACACATCGACCGCTATCCAGCATGCATCTAGTGTATTAAGTCCATAAAGAACGGAGTAACGCCTTAAGAACGATGACATGATGTAGACAAGATAAACTCACGTATGAATAAACCCCATCTTTTTACCCTTAATAGCAACGATACATACGTGTCATGTCCCTTTCTGTCACTGGGATTGAGCACCGCAAGATCGAACCCATTACAAAGCACCTCTTCCCATGGCAAGATAAATCAATCTAGTTGGCCAAACCAAATCAATAGATCAGAGAAGAAATACGAAGCTATAATAATCATGCATAAAAGAGATCAGAGAAGACTCAAATAATATTCATGGATAATCTGATCATAAACTCACAATTCATCGGATCCCAACAAACACACCGCAAAAAGTGATTACATCGGATAGAACTCCAAGAACATCGAGGAGAACATTGTATTGAAGATCAAAAAGAGAGAGGAAGCCATCTAGCTACTAACTATGGACCCGAAGATCTGTGGTAAACTACTCACGCATCATCGGAAGGGCAGCAAGGTTGATGTAGAGCCCCTCCGTGATCGATTCCCCCTCCGGCGGAGTACCGGAAAAGGCCTCCAGATGGGATCTCTCAAGAACAGAAGCTTGCGGTGGCGGAAAAAGTATTTCATGGACTCCCCTGTTGGTTTCCTGATTTTTGGGAATTTATAGTGGTGGAATTAGGTCAAACGGAGATGAGGTGGGCCCACGAGGCACCAGGGCGCGCCTGCCCCCCCAGGCGCGCCCTGGTGGCTCGTGGCCACCTCCTCTGGCGTCTGGTCTTCTCCCGAAGCTTCTAGTGTTGGTATTGTCCAGAAAAAAATCTCCAAAAAGTTCCGTGGCATTTGGACTTCATTTGGTATTGATATTCTGTAAAACAAAAAACAGGCAGAAAATAGCAACTGGCACTAGGCACTAATTTAATAGGTTAGTCCCAAAAATGATGTATAATTACTGTAAATGCATATGAAAACATCCAAGATTGATAATATGACAGCATGGAACAATAAAAAATTATAGATACGTTGGAGACGTATCAGCATCCCCAAGCTTAATTCCTGCTCGTCCTCGAGTAGGTAAATGATAAAAACATAATTTTTGATGTGGAATGCTGCCTATCATATTCATCATATATTCTTTTCTTTTGTAGCATGGACATTGGACTTGAATGATTCAAAGCAATAGTCTATAATTTGACATGAAGATATAAATACTCAAGCATGCTAACAAGCAATCATGTCTTTCAAAATGTCAACGCTAAAGAAAGTTATCCCTAGCCCATTATGCTCAATCATTGATCCTTTCATGAAACACACTCAAATATTAGCTACACACAATGCACAAGTATGACAATAGTGCTCTCTAGTTGGTGCTTTATAAGAGAAGATGGAGACTCAAAATAAAAATAAAAATTGCATAAAGTAAATAGATAGGCCCTTCACAGAGGGAAGCAGAGATTTGCTAATGTGCCAGAGCTCAAAGCTTAAATTAGAGAGATGAAAATATTTTGAGAGGCATGCTTTTCCTGTCAACGAAAACGACCGAGAATTCCCAATATCTTCCATGCTAGACACATCATAGGCGGTTCCCAAACAGAAAGTAAAGTTTATTTCCTTTCCACCATTCTTTCACAATCCATGGCTAGCCGTATCCATGGGTGCCTTCCATACCATCACTTTCCAAGGAATTTTGTTGTTATTAATTTTTGATTTCATTGTGGGACTGGGCATCCCTCTTACCAGCCACTCTCTCGTGCAATGACAAGTGAATAAACACTCATCGTGAGAATAACACACCTAGCATGGAAAATATTGGCCACCCCCTGCCGCTTCATGAGCGGTACGGGCACACAAAACGGAAAATTATTTTGAAAATTAGAGTTGGCACACGCAAATTTACTTGGAACGGCATTGAAATACCGCATATAGGTAGATATAGTGGACTCATTTGGCACAACTTGGGTTTAAGGAGTTTGGATGCACAAGCAGTATTTCCGCTTAGTACAAATGAAGGCTAGAAAAAGATTGAGAAGCAACCAACCAAAAAACGAAAACGGTCATAAACATGCATTGAACATAACTAACACCGAATAATGCACCATAAGTAGGATATAATTTCTTTGCATAACTATTGACTTAATGTGCATGCATAGGGAATCACAAACCTTAACACTAATATTCTTACTAAATCACAATTACTCACTAACATGACTCACATATTATCATTTCCATATCGCAAAACTATTGTAAGGAATCACACTTATCATATCCAATGATCTATATGAAAGTTTTTATTATATCCCTCTTGAATATTCATCACTTTGGGACCAAATTCATATCTTGTGCAAATTACCATTACTATTATCAACTCTCAAAAAGATATAAGTGAAGCATGAGAGTGCACATATTTCTTCAAAATTTTCAATCTTATTAACTCTCAAAATAATATAAGTGAAGCATGAGAGTTCATTTCTTCAAAATATATCCACCACCGTGCTCAAAAAGATTTAAGCGAAGCACTAGAGCAACTGCCTAGCTCAAAAAATTTAAGTGAAGCACATAGAGTATTCTAACAAATCATGATAACGTGTGGCTCTCTCAAGAACAGAAGCTTGCGGCGACGGAAAAAGTATTTTGTGGACTCCCCGATTGGTTTCCTAATTTTTGGGAATTTATAGT
Source organism: Elymus sibiricus (assembly GCA_039707655.1). Taxonomy (NCBI): domain Eukaryota; kingdom Viridiplantae; phylum Streptophyta; class Magnoliopsida; order Poales; family Poaceae; genus Elymus; species Elymus sibiricus. The sequence goes on from CM077668.1 coordinate 207,233,038, forward strand.
GGTGGAATTAGGTTAAACGGAGCTGAGGTGGGCCCACGAGGCATCAGGGCGCGCCTGCCCCCCCTAGCCGCGCCCTGGTGGCTCGTGGCCACCTCCTCTAGCGTCTGGTCTTCTCGTGAAGCTTCTAGTGTTGGTATTGTCCAAAAAAAATCTCCAAAAAGTTTCGTGCCATTTGGACTTCATTTGGTATTGATATTCTGTAAAACAAAAAACAGGCAGAAAACAACAACTGGCACTGGGCACTAAGTTAATAGGTTAGTCCCAAAAAATGATATATAATTGCTGTAAATGCATATAAAAACATCCAAGATTGATAATATAACAACATGGAACAATCAAAAATTATAGATACGTTGGAGACGTATCAAGATCCGCCGTGGAGGATGTCATCGGCGGAGCCGGCGTCGAGGGAGCCGCGCCATGGCGGAGCGGGATCGAGCACCGGCGGCGCCGTGAGGTTGAGTGAAGGAGAAGATGCGATAAGTGTACAACCTCTTTGGTGGCACCGATTAGGCCTCGGCTTCATCCGAGGAGTCGGTGAGGATGCTGCGGTTCCGGTGGGGCAGGTTAAGGCGGTGCTGTGGGAATGGAGCAGCCGCGATAGACGAGGCGATCGTCGGAGCAGCTCCTTGGAGGTGGAGGACGGGGCGGCTGAACCGGTGGGACGATGAGATCAACGACGGATCCTCGTCTGGTACGGTGAATGAGGGACGTCGAGCTGTTGCGATGGACGACGTCGTCGGGGCAGAGGCTCCGGCTGGGCGGCGGTGGGGGTCCGACGGAGGAGGGTGGGGTTTCGTTGCTGGTGGAGAGAGGTTTTGGCGGCCTCAGTTTTTGAATGGGGAAAAAAAGGGGATGGGAGTGGGGAACCATGACTTAGGGACGTGCTTGTCCGAAATGTAGGGTAGGTTACAAAAGTACCCCACCAATTTGAACTAGCGGCTCTTTCCGTCCAGGGGTAGAACGGGGATTTTGCGTGTCGGGATTTCGCAGATGGAGGGAGTTTTCGCGTGCGTTGTAATTTCGGGATAGCAAGGCGCGGGTTGAGAAGGAGGGAGTTTTCGGAGCTGAAACAGACAAAGAGATATCTTGAAATTTCGGCATAATAAGGTGCGGGTTGAAATTTCGGGACAAGGCAAACGTGTACTTTACCATATCAATTCGCACTTCCCTCAACCAAAAAAACAAAAAAAAATCAATTCGCTCCACACAAGAGAGGGTCTTGTCCCGTTTTACTGTATGAATTACTACAAATGTCATTCAAAACTTTGAATCCATGTTATGTTCAATTAAAATATTTCACTAGGTGCATAATGCATGTAACCTACTCAAATGAACATTTTAGTGCATTCCAAATGTATATACTACCGTTGCAATATGAACTAAATTGGAATTTGTTTCACTATTTGAATAAGAATCTACAATCATGATTGTTGTCAAGTTAAACCATCATCTGTATATTATCTTCACAACACACCACATGATTACCATCAAGTTAGATATGAACTATGTGTACTATATGAACTCGAATTCAAAATTTTGAATCCACTTTATGCTGATTTCAAATAATAGTACATTTCAAGCTCTAGCTAGATCTTCATAATCTAAACCATGTTTCATATGTATAATGTGTTTATCACACAATGTATAGTGCCCCACCCCCTACGCCTACAAGTACTTACCTGTGAGCTGCAAAAGCCACACATTATCACAAATTCAAATAAATGTGAGATTGTTCGATATATATATATAATATATAGTATAACATGTTCATATCCACACCATGTGTATCACCATTATATTCATGCATGCATGGGTTTAAAACACTATGATCTCTTATTCAAATACCTGAATCCACTTTTGTAATGAATTATGATCTCTGTTAGACTTTTACACCCACACAATCCTCTTCTCTTTGTAGCTAGCACTAACTTTCTCTCGTGCATGCACACGCCCTCCTCGCCCCCCTCCCTCAGCATTCTCTCCGTCACGCACATTCGTTATTTTTCTTTAGGTCGTTCTCCCACGGTCTCTATAGGTCTCCCCAGCTCCTTCTTTCCAGCACACACCGATCGATATACCTCTCTAGCTAGCCAGGTCTGTCTACCACATACACACACTTCCCCTCTTCTCCTCTCACCGTCCATGCCCCCTATCTCTCATACGGTCACACACATATGCACACTCTCGCCCCTCTTTCCATCGATCTCGCACTCGCACACTCCTTCATCTCTATATAGTAGGCCTATCGCATCACCTCCTAGCCGCATCCCTCTCTCTCTCTCTCTCTCTCTCTATCCGTCTCTCCGGGCCTTATTTGCCTCTAACACATGCACGTATACCAATCGATCTCCCTCTGTACATATAGCTAGGTCGACTATAACTCGTTTTCACCACGCACCGATCGATCTACATCACTAGATAAGTCTCTCCCTTTCCCCGACACACGACGATTGCTCTACCTATCTAGTTAGGTCTGCTTACCACAGACATATTGCCCCCCCATCATCCATGCATGCCTCCCGACTCATCTCTCACATGCATGCGCACACACAGACACACATCCCCTCTCTTATTGATATTGCAGTCGTACCCTCCGTTTGTCTAGTAGGCCTCTCCCACCATCTCCGAGAAGCAACTCCACCACCACCCCTCCGGCACTCTAGCTCTGTCTCTCTCCCAACCTTATTCCTCTCCTACACATATGTATGGATGCCGATCGATCTCCCTCAATACATAGCTAGGTCTCTCCTTCTCCACACATATACCCGTCGATCTACCTCTCTAGTTAGGTCTCTGCCCCCCCCCCCCGCCTCCCCCCCACACACACCGATAGTCGAACGCTCTAGTTAGGTCTCCCTGCCACACACAAACGACACCTGTCCCCTCTCATGTTCCAGTAGGCCAGCCACCCTATATATTTGACGTGCGCACACACAATTTCGCTGGCTCTTTATCGATCTCGCACCCATACACCTTCATCCCTCTCTTCGATTCTATCTATATCTCACGCCGATGATCCCTCCCCTCTCTTCTCGTGGATTGCCTCCTCTGTATATGTTATATCTAGGCCTCCGTTTCACACACATTGCATATGTTACATTTTTTTTGAGATATCATCGACTCATATTCCCTGTCTATCTCTCACGCACACAAATACACTTACAAAATCACCCCCCTCCCCCCCCCAAAAAACACTCACGGACGCACTCACCATCTCTCTCTAGGGTTGTATCTCTCTCACACACACCCATGTAGGTGGCGGACGTGCACGAAGAGAAGAGGTGCATGCACGACGCACGTACTCACGTCTCGTTCCCAACCAGACCCGCGCGGGTACACGGTGGAGCTCATTTCTGTACGAAAAGACAACCCACGTGAAAATTTGACGCGTGTCGGTTGTTCACTTGATGGAGGGTCGTGTACCACGCGTGAACGAAACAAAGTGCGACTTGACGCGTTGGCGCGTTATTTTTAAATAAAGTTTTATTCCTCAATGGCACGTACAGAATATAAAACGATTGTATGGAGAGAAAAACGAAAACCGCTCCACTATACTAGTACAAATATAGGCAGGAGCCTCAATGCTTGCTTGCTGGGGTTCGTATCTTCACACTCTCTCACACAAGACGGCGGTGGCCAATCTCTCCCTCTCTAACCGATGGTCACTGATCCGGCCGGATCCCGTCCGCCGGCGGAAAGGGAGGATGTGCAGCGTTGCTCCGGTCACCGGCGTCGAGGCAGGAAACCCTCTGCCGACGCGTCCTGATCTATGGTACTCGCCGTTCTCTCCGACCAAGCTCCGGCGCGGTAGGGCCTTCGACCCTTGCTCGCTGCCATAGCAGATCCCGCCCACCGCCGCCCTCCTACTTACATCCCGACGACCCTCAGGTACAGCTTCCTTTGGAACCGGCCTTGCTCCACTGCCCAACTTCCCATGTCACTGCATGTGGATCTTCTCTAGTTCTTTGCCTAAAACGTACTAGCTCGGCCGGCGTAGTTTCCATTTTGCAATCTCGTCCTCACACCGTTTGAGAGAAACCACTGTGCTATTATCTTTCCCTTAAGACAATGAATATGCTTCTTTTTGTCGGCGTATGTGTCATGAACTGTCATTGGCCAGTAATTATTTCCTTTCTACCTCTTTTTGTAAACAGGGATATCCATTTCACCTCCTTGCTATTGCGACCTTTTGGTGAACTGCACAAAGCACTTTTTTCTTAAGAGTGTTTTGTGCAGTTCTACTAAAATGTCACGCTGGCAACATTTCTACATTTCAATGGGACTGCACAAAGGGAGTTTGGAGTTCCTATCCTCCTTATCCAACTCTCAGCCTAATCTTCTCCAACAAGTAGTTAGTCTCAAGAGAGACTGCAAAGGTGACTGGCTTCTATTTGTGTGTTTATTGTTTCATCAACAGTGCCACTATTATTGTAATCACACTTACTCAATATCTTTGCTAACAGGGGACGCTCAGCTCTATTTTAGTGGAACTGCACAAAATGATCGGAATGTTCCATGCTTCTGACAGCTCCTTTCTTTGCCAACATGTTGTGTTGATTTTGACAGAGTTGCGGGAAAGTAGCTGCCAACGAATGAATATCGTGGCCAGGAAATGAAAGCATTCCTATGGAGAGCATTGATCATTTTTTATTTTTTCTTTATTTGTACACCTTCTCACAACTTTGTCTTTAGTTGTGATGTAAATATTGGCTCTGATCTGCGAATCATTGAGATGCATTAGCAAGGAAGTTAGTTTTTTCTTTGTTTGCGAAAGAGCATGGATGTTAGTTTACTTTGTATTTGATGAAATGTTGTAACGAGGCAACCTTCCAGCTGGCAAGACACATGAAACAAAAGCTGAAAGCTTCATAGCGTTGTACAATTTCATGTCGCTCAAAAATTATGTGTACATATATTATGTAAACAAATACTGAAAGCTTGATAGCATTGCCAGAAGCCATTCTACTGCTTCAGCATCCAAGTCCGCGTGCCATGCACCAAATTAGAGTGCACAACCGCACGGGAGACTCCTGCCCGGTCGTTTTGCCGCAGTAATATAATACTAATGAGCAGTCAAATCATAAGCCCTACCTTTCCCACAGTAAGTTGCTCGGACGAAGCAACCATCAATTCAATCTTCTTTGAATCCGCTCCTACTACTAGGAGCAACTATGTAAAGACCCGGTTCCGAAAAGGATCCAAGTCTCTATGCTTAAGTGCCATCCCTGGATCGGTATGCTAGCACACACAGCACTCGATGAAATAACAGAAAATCACATGTGTAAAGTAACGTAAATAGTATTACCTTAATCCATACATCGGAAATATCAACAGGGGTTGTGGAGTCCCATCAACACCAACGGCAAAGTTGAGTGTAGACAACGTAACCCTATCGTATCACTTACTTGTCATATAAACCCTGCAACATGAGACGTTGCAGCCATGTAGGTCAGTACGTTGAATGTACTGGCAAGATCACATATGAATGCAGATGAAAATAACTCTATCACTGTAGGAAATATGGCTGTGGTGGCTCTGGGTCTGAGTTTTTGCCGAAAAGCTGGTTTTTCCCTACTACAAAAGAATCGGGCAGTTACTACTAAGTGTTGTTATTAATGAGATGGTTCCGCCAACCAAAATCTCATGTCCCAAAGTTATTATTAAATCCCCAACAAATAATTCATCAGTCATGGTGTGGTGATGAGAGTTCCTGATAGTTCCAATTCCAGAGGCTCAAATTGTCCGTAACCGGGGACACGGCTAATCGATTAGGTTAATACTCTGTAGAGTTTTGTGCACTTTACCCACAAGATTTGATCCCTCCTTTTACGTCCTCGCACTTCAGGGTGTTTGAGAACAGGACGACCGAAACATGGTCTTTCAACGAGTTCCTCTGGACCACTGCCGGTGTCGTTCCATTCCTACCGTTTTGCTACATCTGCTAGCACCGTCCGGCCAGAGTCACAACTAAGGTCAACCAAGCCAGAGCCCATATTGACTTGTGGTTGCATAGGTAAGCTTCTAGTTTTGAAGTATCCATCCGTCTCTTTTGGTCTGGGTGAAGCTTTCCGCAAGATGTCATGGCGCTTCTCCATGCATCCCGGGTCATCCACTGGTTGCTCCAGGGTGCCCATCAAAACTGTCCTCCACCCAGAGGTATATTGAAAACATGTCTTGAGTCTTGAAGTCATCGTCATCGTTCATGAAGTTATCGTCAAATCTTGAGGGTTGTTGTCATCACTTATAAATCATCACTCTCACAACTCCCATGAACACTCATACCAATCCCCGTCTACTAAGCATAGCAAATAAAATGATAACGTTCCCGGGTTCAGTAACAAGGGCATTGGGTTCCTACCCATGATACTACTCAAGTCCAAGTTTCCAATTACCTACTTTGCATGCATGGTGGAAGAGGATAACTACTAAATGCAAATAAAACATAGGTTTGAAATCATGATCAAGTGAACTTGCCTTGTACTATTGATGGAGATTCTTCGCACTCATAATCATGATAGTTCTACTCGTCACACTCCGATCAATCTATCGTAAGCAATCAATTATAACCACACATAAGCAATCACCCCAAGATCAAAAGAAACCAAATAAAAGACTCATGAAACTCCAAAAGAATCAAACAAAGTTTTCTAGACAGAAACATATCCTTAACAAAATAAAACATTATAAAACTTTAGTTTAACAGAAAGTATTTGCTATTAGTTTTAATTAGCAAAAATAATCAACTAAAAAGGTTTTATAATACAAAAGTTATGGCCTAATTAAGATAGATCTCAAATCTGATCAGATTCAAAAAATTTATATAAACAAAATTATTTTTATTAGTCCACGGGATAGATATAACATGTAGAAATCAGTAGCAAAAAGAATTAATCAAAAACCTATTTTTAAATAAAAGTTTTTAGCAATCTAGGGTTTAAAGCAAATTTGGTCAAATTCAAATTTAAAAGGTTCAAAAAATATTTTTAGCTTGGTTATCTGGATATATGGGATTTTTGTGAAACCGTAGGAAAAAGAATCACTAAATTTGGATTTGTGGAATTAAAGATATGATAAAAACAAAAATAGGACATAATTGAAATTGAAAAAAAAACTGAAAAGTCTACTTTTCGGCAGACCGTGGCAGAGGTGCCACGTGGTGAACGGTGGGTGGCTGCGGTTGTCTGCTGCGGGCGGATGGCCGATCTATAAAGACTTCGGCGGCGGCGGCTAATTAACAGAAAACCGAGCGTTTCGGTTTAACTAAACCAGAAATAAAATCGAAACTAAACCGATCTAACCTAATAAAACATAACCCTTCGCGATCTAATCCTAGCTGTCGGTGGAGATTGACGGTGGAGGCATACCGCGGCGAGGATGATGGCGAGGGAGGCTCGGGCTCGACGGTGGCGGCGGTTCCGGTGGTCGGCGGTGGCAGCGGAGATGTCCGGTGGATGCGGCGCAGAGAGACGCGTCTAGGGGTGGTGGTGTTGCTCGTCGAGGGCGTCGGGCCGAGGCAGGATGTCAGCGGCGAACTCGTGAACTCCGGCGGCTCGGGTGAGTGCGGGGCGGCGCCTCCGGTGGATCCTGGGTGTCAAAAAGGTGTCAGACTGGTGCGCTACGCCGGTAAAAGACAATGGACAGAGGGAGGGATCAAGAGGAGGCTCACCGGCGTGGGTATCGTCGGTGGAAGGTCCTCGGCTCCGGCGGAGATTGGAACGGGGCGTGCGAGTTCTCGGGTGGGTTTTGGTGAGGGGTTTTTGAGGCAAACGAAGGAGGGGTTCGAGGAGTATATATAGGACACAAAACTTGGAGGAGGGGGCGACTCAGGATCGAGTTCCTGAACGGTTTGAACGACGCGGCTCGGTGTCGTGGCCGAGCAGGACACGGGCGTGGCGTGGGGAGGAAGAAGACCGCGGGGCCCGTCGGTCAGTGGCAGCGGGGGGAGCGAACGGGCAACCGGTTCCTAGGCGGTTCGTGGGGGGAGACAGCGGCTGGGCCGTAAGGCCTAGTTGGGCCGGCCGGTTGCCGCGCTGGCCTGGCGCTGGCACTGGGATGGCCGACTGGATAGTTTTTTTTTAACTGAGAAAGGAAAATCCTAAAAGAAAAGAAAAAAAATATTGCATAGACAATATATATATATATCAAAATTCTTAGAATAAATCAAAGAAAAATATGAACTATTTTTCAGAGGCAAATAAATTACTTAAAAAATATATTTTTTTGTAATAACTTCAAATTGGATTTGAATTTGATTTTCAAATATTTTGCAAATAGTTTCTGTTTTATTTGTTAAAATACTTTTCACATCTTCTCTGAATGGAAAATTTGAATAACTTCTAGAATGAAAATCCAAAGGAAATTTCAAATCATTTCCAACTCTTTTTCCTTTAAAGGAGTCATATTACCTTCTCTCTCAATTTTTTTTTGAATTGGATTTCTTTAAATATGAAAATCCAAATAAAATCCAATTAAATATCAAAAATAAATATTTGGGAAAGTCTTTTTATTCCCTCTCATTTCATATTCGATTTAACATTCAAAAAGTTTCAAATTCCACTCAAATTCAATCAATGTCACAACAAAACAATCATCATTAATTTATTAATATAACATTCCAAAATTTAGAATTTTGGGATGTTACAAACTATAAATACTAAGGAGTATTATGGTGATAGTGTGATCTTAGGAGTAATACTTCACTGGGCTGCCGTTTTCTGCACTACTACCTCCGTCCTGGTTTATTGATCCTCATTGTATTTTGTGACAAATTTTGACCAAAGATTTAACTAATAAAATGTTAATGCATGTCACAAAAAATTGTATCGTTGGATTCGTATTTGAGCATAGTTTTCGATGATATTATTTTTTATGGCATGCATTAATATTTTGTTAGTTAAATTTATGGTCAAAATTTGACACAAAATAGGAAGAGGACCAATAAACCAGGACGGAGGTAGTACTCCGGAGTAAATGCGTACTAGTAGTAGAGGATTGCTTTATCACCGATTAAAATAAAACAAGAGTGCAGACGCTCCACCGTGCGGTTCCTAGTGTACCTATATTCTGCACTACTCGTATTATTAAATCGCTTGGCTCTTCGCCTCTTCGAGAAGTCGAACAATTATGGTACTACAGTGTATGCTTCTGGCAATCTGACACCGAATGAACTGCTGCACGTTCACCGCGTGGGCGAGGAGAGCGCGCAGTAGTCAAAAGCTTCTCCTCGTCTTGCGAGCCACCGCGCGTGTGGGAGAGGGAGAGGGCGTAGTAAGCAAGTTTCTCCTCGTTCTACTCGTCCCGCGAACCACCACGTTGTTGGGAGAGGGAGAGGGCGTAGTAAGCAAGCTTCTCCTCGTTCTACGAGCCACCACACGTGTGGGAGAGGAAGAGGGCGTAGTGTAGTATTAGTAGTACTACTACTAGTCCACTACTAGTCCATACTGCCTCCTTTCCGGTTAATATGGCTTAATGGCAGTCACTGGACTTCATAATACACTCATTACGGTTAATATATACATTTTGCGGTGTTTATACGGTCACTAGCTCGCCGTAGAGCACCGTATTGCACTCTGTTGACCGGTCAAATAGTCTACGTAGCACTTTGTTGACTGGTTAAATTGACACGTGGACCGTGGGTCCCACCTATCAGTTGGCAGAGGAAAGAAATAAGTTAAACAAAATTTTACACAGGCGCGACTGGAGTTCAACCCTTGCGCAGGAACCACCTTGGTTGTGTATGTGTGCGCATGCACGTGTAGGCTGAGCACTTGAGCGTGAGCGTGTGTGTTGCGTCGTGTGCTGTACACATGCATGCGTGCATGCATGTGTACGTGTGACTGCTGCATGCATGCATTAGGGCGTCGCGTGCATTTTTGTGTGCATGTGTACGTGTGACTGTTGCATGCATGCATTAGGGCGCCGCGTGCGTTTTTGTGTGCATGTGTACATGTGACTGTTGCGTGCATGCATGAGGGTTGTATTCTTCACATGTTCATATTTCATAATGTACTGCGTGGACGAAGTTTTAGACGGCATTACCCCTTGCTGAAATGATGGATGTTAGAGCAGGTAGGGCACATGGGAGTGAGACAAACCTGCATGCAGGGGTATTTTGGTCGATAGCATAACAAACAGCTCATGCATCGTAAGATCCGTTTGCATGGAAATACTACTTCTCGGTCGTTGGAACTCGTTCTTCTTCCTTTCGCCGACATGTGGGACATCCAGCATCCGGATCCACGTATCATGCAAGAAATTAGAGATAAGTACTTGGGAGTACAAGTGAGACTCAGGAACGGTCACACACGTAGGTGTAGTACCAGCAGGGGACGCAGTAATAATGCCTAATGAGCAGTCAAATCACACAGTAAGTTGCTCGGACGAAGCAACCATCATTTCTCTCTTCAATGGCACGCACACAATATCAAAAGGTTGATATGGATAGAAAGGTAAAACCGCTGCACTATATATATATACATAATATAACCAGGAGCCTAAGCTACGCTTGCTTGCTGGGGTTGCTCTCTTCACACACTCTCACACAAAACGACGGTGGCCACACCGCTGTTCACATATCCGGCCGGATCCCGTCCGCCGGGGGAAGTGGTGGATGTTTTGCGTAGACGCGGTCGCCAACAGCGAGGGAGAAAACCCACTGTGGGTGCCTCCCGATCAGGGGTCCCAGCCGTTCTCTCTCACAAAGCTCCGGCATGGTAGCCTTGGCCCCTTGCTCACTGCCGCGGTATGGGCTGATGCCGCCTCCCACCGCCCTCCTTGCTACATCCCGATGTCCCTTAGGTACAACTTCCTTTCGAGCCGGCTTCCTCCACTGCCCCAGCTCCCCACGTCGCTCCATGCAGATCTTTCTCTACTTTGCCCCGCACGTTGCTCTACTGGCTTCTATTTGTGATGAGTTTATGTCTCATCAACTAGTGCCACTACTATTATTCTAATCACACTTCTTCAATATCTTTGCCAACAGGGATGCTCAGCTCGATTTTAGTGGAAGTGCACAAAATCATCGGATGGTTCATGGGTTCCAGACTTCTTTCTTTCGGAAGTTTCAACCTCCCCAGGAAATTAAAGCCTGTTTAGGGTTTAGGGTTCAAGGCCTAGGGACTGCATCGATCGTTTTGTTCTTTATTTGTACACCTTCTCACAACGTTTGTCTTTAGTTGTGAAGTAAATATTGGCTATGATCTGTGAATCATTGAGATGTATCAGCATGCATGTTAGTTTCCTTTGTATTTGATGATGGAATGTTGTAACGGGGCAACCTTGGTGGCAAGATACATGAAACAAAAGATGAAAGCTTCATAGCATTGTAAGTACAATTTTATCTCGCTGAGAAATTATAGTACTAGTATGCAGTACTCCTACTACTATACTAAAGAGCTAGGTGTCGCACGGTGTCCAAGGAATATGGTGATAATGTGAGGTGGGCCATGTACTACTCACTGGGCTGCCGTGTTTCGCACTCCTCCGGTGTAAGAGTGGATAAAATTAGTTTTATCACAGAATAAAAAAAGAGTGCACACGCTCTATGGCGCGGTTCCTGGCTCCAAAATCATTCTACCTCCTTTCGCCGAAACGTGGGACATCCAACATCCAGGTCCACATGCCATGCACCAAAGTAGAGTGTAGTACTACAACTGACATTCACGACGGTTGTACCACTGCAGTAATAATGACCAATGGGCCGTCAAATCACATAGACCCGACAGGAAGTTGGACGGACGAAGCAACCATCACTCCTTGTTGAATCTGCTTCTCCCTCATGCAGTACAGTATACTATAGTGTTCTTTCGGAAACCAACGTTTCTTGTCGATGGATCGCGCCATGGAGCAAAACTAACGTTTATATAAATCACGTCTGTCGCGTTCGCGTATCACCCCACATGGTTGCTCGGCACACCGCTAATCGCAAAGTGAGTATACGCAAACTTCCCCTCCCACGTGTCGATGGATCGCGCCATGGAGTACTAGTACTGGAAGAGATAGACGAGGGGGGAGAGGACAGCTAGCTGTAGCACGGACTCCCAAGAATTTTTTTGCATGCATGGTGTGGCCGGCCGTGGTGTCATTTGAACGCGGAGGAGTCGCGTGCACCGGGAAGCGGCGCGGGTGGCGCTCTCTTGGCCAGTGCCAGTGAGAGGTCACGTCTGCTCTGGCCGGGCATGAATGCGGCACTAACCTTTTTGGGCCGGGAGCGCACGCGGGTGATGGAGATGGTTTTATTGGGCCGGGGCGGTCAGGAGTGGGCGTGGCAGCCGTCTGGATGCCCGCAAACGAGAGACGCTGGATCTACGTAAGTATTGCTAGGGTTTAAGGTTTACGTTAGTGATTACGTAATTAACGTAATAATGAGCCAGTTGGACAAATATGATTGGAGATGAAAGGAGGACGGGCCAACCCCCCTGAAATTCAGCGGGGGGTTGGAGATGAAAGTAGGAATTTTACGTAAACACGGATATGTATGTGTATGTGTGTGTGCGCACACACACACATAGTCATGACTCTCGTGACTACTCGTACACACCATCTCTCTGTAGGTCGATGTCTCGTTCTCTCTAACACACACGCGCGCACACACACACACACATAGTTCGGCCTCATTTTGTTCCTAGGATAGGAATATCATAGGAGTGGGAAAAACAATAGGAAGTGAGATAAAAAGGAGTAGTACTACCAGCTCAAAATAAAATAAAATGGAGTAGTACTACGTACAAGAAGAGAAGAGGTACACGCACGCACTCTGCCTCTGACACACCCGTGAGTACACGATGGAGCGCGTTTGTACACGAAGAGGAAGCTTACGTGATAATTTGACCCTTTAATTTGGTCACTTAATAATGGAGGGCCGGGGACCACACGTGAGCGATACTCCTGGAAGCGGTGGCGTGTTATTGATCGAGTTTTCTTTCCTCGTACGTTAGAAAGAGATTCCTCCGCGAGTTTTCATTTTTGTTTCCGGGGACGCGCGTATTCTGTTTGAAACCATTGCTATGGAGATATTTTTTTACTCCATTGTATATGTAGGCTTGAGAGTGCTTGGTTGATAGGGTTTCTCGCATCTCACTCTCTCACCCTCTCCAAATCGAAGCAAGATGACAGTGTCCACTCTAATATCTCTCCTCGCCGGTGGTCACAGATCCGGCCGGATCCCGTCCGCTGCGGGAGGGGAGGAAGTGCAGCGTTGACGTGGTCGCCGTCGGCGAGGGAGGAAGCCGACGCGCACCGCCCTCTCTGAGCCAGCGCCGGCACGGACCAAGGTCCTCCGTGCCCTTGTTCGTTGCCGTCGTGTGGGCAGATCCCACCGCCCACGTAAGCCACATCTCGCCCATCCGAGGTATAACTTCTTTTGGATTTCATGCTTCGTTCTACTGGTCCAGCTCCCCACGTCGCTGCATGCGGGTTTTGTATGTACTAGTACTGCCTAGCTCGCCATGTACAGTAGCTAGGCTTTGTCTGCTGGTCCAACATCACCTAAATTTTTTGGTTACAAGAAAGGCCACTCCAAAAGTTGTCCTGGTTTTTCCGTCAAAAAAAAAAGTTGTCCTGGTTTATGCCTCGGTGGAGGTACATGATGGTTGTGCGCTCACTGTCCATATGCCCCTATTACTGCTGCTAATCTAATATCACTCGTAAAATGAAGCAATTCCCATGTTAAAGTGATGTCCCTTTTAAGCAATGCTGCTGTCAATCTAGAGGCGTCGATAAATAGAAGCAATGACACCGTTTTAAGAAATGCTTCTGTCCTACTTTAGTCCCCATGAAGATAATCATGATGTTTCTATTTGTGGGGTACATTTCATTAATTCTTATTGACAATTCAGATGCTGCTATTAATCTTGTACCACTGCCAAAACAATGTAACGACACTAGTTAAATATCCCTCTTTTATATTTTTGCAAACAAGGATGCATATCTCCACACCAGGGCATGTCTTCCTGAATTTTTAGTGGAACTGCACAAAATTGGATGGCCACTGTTGCTCCGCCTCATTGTCCTCTGCCACGTGGTTCTACCTTTTTCGAGGTTGATTACCGAGAAGAAACATACCACAGTGAGGATTTATCAAACCTCAGTGGTGCCGCACCCAAACTTGATGCCAAATGGATGATGCATCACCATGATGACCTATCGATGCTCATGGTTGAGTATCATGGTTGCATCGGCTGGTGAAGCTGATCGATGCTTGATGAAAAACGAGCTATCTTTCATCAGTGCTCTTTGCTGGGTAGCCACAAAGACAAAGATATCATTCATCAGTGCACCTTGGTTGCATTGGAGACGCAACCGTCTTCCACCTTGGTACAAATTTATCTTTCGCTATGAACCAAATGTTTCCTCGGAGAAGCATCGATGTTCGTACTAAGAGCAAAAGATTTGTATTGGTTTCTAAGCCTTCTCACAACTTTGTCTTCATCTCCCCTGTATTGGTTTCTAAATGTTGGTTATGATCTTTCAATCATTGAGTTGTATATAAACATTTTATTTATGAGTTGGTTCTGAATTTTTCCGACTAGTTAATTATGTTGCCAAACTTTGATAAAATATATTACTCATATAACTACATAAAAAATATGAAGCCAATTGTTGGCATGTATTAGCCGTTTGCTAGTTAAATATGTGGTCAAACTTTGATAAAAAACATGATGTGTAGTAAAAACCCGGACGGAGGTACCACACGTCAACGATAGAAAGTGCGACCAAGACGCGTGGAGCGTTAGTTTGATTGTAGTTTTCTTCACTGGTACGTTAAATAAAGAGTTTCGTTTCGTACACAATTTAAAACGATTGTTATGGAGAGGAAAATAAAACCACTCCACCATATAATACTATATAAGCTGGAGCCTCAGCCTTTGTTTGCTAGGGTTTGCTCTCTTAACACTGTGTCTCTCCACTATGTATATACAAGCTGGAGCCTCAGCGTTTGTTTGCTAGGGTTTGCTCTATTCACACTCTCTCACCCTCTCCAGATCTAAACAAGACTGCGATGGCCTCTCTCTCTCCCCTCACCGCTAGTCAAAGAGCCGTCCGGATCTCGTCGGCCGGGGAAGGTGAGGAGGTGCAGCGTTGACTCTGTTACCGTCAGTGAGGGAGGGAATCCACTGCCGACGGCGCTGTTCTCTTTCACCCAACGCCTGCGCGGGAGGGCCTCTGACCCCGTCTTCACCGCTGCCGTACGTAGTGTGGGCAGATCCGGCCTCCCACCGCCCACCTAGCCACATCCCGACGACCCTAAGGTATAACTTTACTTTGAAACCGGCATTCTCTAGCTTCATGTGGATCTTTTTCGCTTTTGCAGTCTAATCTAGGTCTGGTTCAAACAGGAAAGAGGGGGGGGGGAGTTTTATAGCATGAATCTAGGACGTGGTTCAAATAGGAAAAGAAGGGGGGAAAGTAGTACAGATCGGGTATCCAACCGCTCTGTTGGTCGAAAAGGGAAAAAGAGAAATTGTAGTACACACATCTATAAGGCACTGATCTCTTTCTTGAAAAAGGAAAGAAACCAGGGGGTGGGGGACAAGGCAGTAGAGTTTGTGCAGGACTAGATTTTCTGCCCTCACATAGGAAAAAGGTTGAAAGAGAACAAATATGGGACCAACACAGATATGCTGCTTGGTTCTTTGTTGCAACAGACTCTGCATCACCCATTTATACGTGTGGAGGCACATTGTGCTGGTGTGTTCCCTGTCCCATACAACTATTTAGCTGTTGTTAATCTCATAATGCCGCTAGAAACTTGAAGCAATGCCACTGTTAAAAGTAAATTACATGTATAACGAATGTTAATTTTAAGAGAATGTCTCTATTCATATGAATCAATGCCACTGTTTTAGAAATGCTACCATCCTTCTTTGTTTCCCATTAAGATAAGGTAGATGCTTCTTTTTGTGGCCGTATGTGTCATCCTCCGTTATTGGCCAGTAATTGTTTCCTTTTTTACCTCTGTGCAAATAGGGATCTCTTTCACCTCGTTGCTATTGCGACCTTTTGGTGCACTGCGCAAAACACTTTTGTTTGAAGACTGTTTTGTGCAGTTCAACTAAAATGTCACACTGGCAACGTTGCTAGATTTAGTGGAACTACACAAAAGGAGATCGGATTTCCTATCCGTGTTGGCAGATTGGTATTTGATCTTGAGGTCTTTCTAGTCTGCCTCATGAAAGGTCAGTACCGGCCTTCATCCACATGATTGTGCAGTGTGCTTTGAGATGCTGTGCTACCTGTATTGGTAGTATTTTGAATAAATGTTGAATTGAAGCTATTGTATTGCTGTCTTCTCCCATTAAGTGAACAAAAATGCTACCAACCCAGATATGCTGCTTGTTTCTTTGTTAACAAACTCTGCATCACCCCTTTATACATCGATGGAAGCACATGGTGCTGTTGTGCCCACTCTGCCATGCAACTATTTAAGTTTTTTGTTAATCTAATGCCACTGGTAAAATTAAGCAATGTCAGTCTTAGAAGTAACTACTGAACCTTAGTTTAGAACTGCAACACTTATTACGTATCGGCGGGAGTACATGTTGAACCAATGTATTGTTAAGATAATGTCTCTGTTAATATGAATCAGTTACACTATTTGAGAAATGGTACTATCCTGCTTTGTCATTCTTTACATGTTTAAGCAAGGTATTGTTAAGATAATGTCTCTGTTAATATGAATCAATGACAATGTTTGAGAATTGCTACTGTCCTGCTTTGTTTCCCATTAAGATAAGGTAGATGTTTTTTCTTGTGGGCGTATAAGTCATCAACCGTTATTGGTTAGTAATTGTTTCCTTTATACCCCTTTGTGCAAACAGGGATATCAAAACTTCTGCTCGTTGCTATTTCGATTTTGATTTCAGTTGAACTGCACAAAAGGAGCCAATGTATTTAAGGCAAACTGTTGCATTCTTGGACCCAGTTGATCCTTCCACTTTGCAGAAAAAAGCAGTCACTGGTTGCGGTACATTATAGAAAGAATAATCGAGAAGCTTTACAGTGTATTAGTAGATGCTGGTGACATGACCAGTCTGCAGAGCTCGTGTGGCAACTCAACAGCAGCTGTAACAAACGAGGTCAGCATCGGCCTTCATCCACATGATCGTGCTTTGTTATGTTGTGCTACTTATATTGTGGTACTGTTTTGAATAAATGTTTAATTGAAGCTATTGCATTGCATTGCTATCTTTTCCTTTTAAGATAATGAAGATGATTATATTTGTGAGCGTATGTTTCATCAACTAGTACCACTATTATTGTAATCACACTTTTTCTGTATTTATGCAGACAGGGATGCTCAGCTTGATTTCAGTGGAACTGCACAAAATGTTCGGATGGTTCGTGTCCTCCATAATACTTCATCATGCACAATACATCGAATGGTTCTCTAATCATTCATTGTCACCTTAAGCCACCAAACTAGCTACATGAAAGGAGCTGCCAACGTGTTCAAGGCCTTGCAACATGTAAATACGAAATCTACCAAGCTACACATGACATTGCTCAATTTCAGTGGAACTGCACAAAAAGATTAGCTGGTTAATCCAACACGAGGTTCCATGTCAATGTGCAAACTGGTGACAAACCCCTCCCTTTCCATAATCATAGGCATTTGATATTTTGCAATGGGAAAACCTTCTCAAAGTTTGCTCATTGGTGTTCACTAGAAGACATGCATTTGATATTATGGAATGGGACGCCCTTTGCTGTCAGCAGCATCGATCGATTTTTCTTTATTTGTGTCTTTAGTTGTGAAGTAAATATTGGCTCTGACGTGTGCATCATTGAGATGCATAATCATCGATCGATTGTTGTGAATGTTATGAATTGCCAGGCCTATGAGTTTGATTGCAATGTACAGCCACGCTAAAAAACTTTATGGTACGTGTGAAACTGCAGCAAACAAAGTGATCACCGTGCGTCCTGACAAAAAATCCTAGTACGTATTGTTTTGCATGTTCGTCTAATGCCTCTGATACAACAATTCGAACTAACCGGACTAAATTTGTTCAAACGCGGCGGGATTTCAAACATGCCCGGATCTCATTACATTTCGGACATTCTTCAACTAAATAGCGGTGCTCATCCCGCTTTGGATCTATAACTAATTAACCTAATCTATGATCTCCGGCGCCCGTTCCCTGTGTCCGGCTGAGCCCCGAGAACTGAAGCTTCTCCAGCTCCACCTCGTCGCTCTCCGGCTCCGCCTTCGGAGCCCCGGGAAGTGAAGCTGTCTGACTCCACTTCGCCGCCAAGCAGCTAATCGACCATCGATGTTCAACCCACCAAGATTGGCTTCAACCGGAGGGGAGGAGCGGTGGCCTTACTTGGACCCGAGTGGCGGCAACCTACCGTCTTCTACTCTTCCTCGTTTTATGCGTGGTGCGGCCTCATTGCCGGCGGGGCGGGGCCTCGGCGGAGCCGGTGATGTCCTCCGCCTTGTTGCCGGCGGGGCGGGGCCTCGGTAGAGACGATGAAGTCCTCCGCTTCATTGCCGGCGGGGCGGGGCCTCGACGGAGCCGGCGATGTCCTCTGCCACATCGTCTATCTCGCCAAACAGCACCTCGCCTGCCTCGTTGCCCTCCTTGTAGGCAGCCGCAACCTCTGCCACCCGCTGGCGGTACCGCCTGCGCACGAGGCGGCTCTCGCGGGAGGAGTGGTAGGACTCGAGCAGCGCTGCCTGCTCCACCAGGTCCACGGTGATCTACTCCTCCGCCTGCAGGTGCTCCTGGAGGAGCTGGTGGTTGTAGGCGGCGTCGGCCTGTGCCTCCCGAAACTGCTCCTCCCGTTGCTCCCGCACCATGTCCATGTATTGGGCACGGGCCTCGCCAATGGTCATGGTGCAATGCACTGGCGAGGATGGCGCGGAAGAGGAGGGTGGCGCCAGCTCGTCGACGACCACATCCTCCATTTGGATGTCGTCGTCCTCCGGCTGCCTACCGGCCAGCCAATCGGCAGCAATGGCGGTCATCTCCTTCTTCTGGTCCGCCGTCCGTCCGTCCCGGAGAGCGGTGGAGCGCGAGGAAGCCATGGTGGAAGTGGTGTGGAGAGGAGAAAGGGAACGGAGGCGGATGACTGTGGCTATGGCCGGGGCAGCAGTTTATATAGCAATGGTGGGCGGCAGCAGGACGGACTGGTGGCGCCAGAGTAGCCGCCTCGGCAACCACGTGTCATTAATGTGGGCGGCAGATAGACGGACGGATGGCAGTTGTGTCATTTGAACGCGGAGCATTCGCCTGCTCCGGGAAGCGGCGCGGGCGGCGCTGACCGTTTCGGGTGAGAAGTGCGCGCGAGGGTGGGGGTTTGGGTGGGCCAGGGCAATCAGACGCGGGCTTGGCAGCGGTCCGGTGCAGCAGCCAGACATGCTGACTCGCCAGCGAACTCGCCGAGCTCGGTGACGACGACCAGACGATGGACGAGGCTTCCGACCAGGAGCCGGCGCCACCGCCCGCGCCGGTTCATGCCGTGTTCACCATAGAGCAGGTGCGGCCGCACCTCGACGCCCTAATGGTGGAAGAGCTACCAATGCCGCCGGTGTCGGCGTTTCGGCAAGCGCAGGAGGACCAGTGCTACAACCTCCGTCTCCTCAATGAGCATCGGCTTGCGGAGGAACAAATCGCCGGCAAACAGGCGAATGACAATGCCATCGTAGACATGGGGGCCGATGATCCTGGCTTCCTGGATGAGCAGTGGGTGCTGTACCAGACCAGGCTCGCGAGGCCCTCTCCATCGTCCTTCGCCTTGTTGCGCTCGCCGTGGCGCCGCCGTCTCGCGTTGCCAACATGGTGAACATTTTAGAGGAATCAGGAGATGACTGTACATGGTGAGGATGACAGTAGGAACCCACCAGGGCCATTGCCGTACTCAGGCAAGTGCCTCCTTAGTACTACAAGAAAAAAAATTCCCCCTAATGGTTTCCCGACATCTGGGTCCGACGCCATTGTCAACATAGTCAATAAAGGAGAGAATTGCACAAGGAGTTGCTGACAGCAGGGACCCAGCAGATCATGCATTTTTTTAGAGATGTTTTTTTGTTGCTAAGACGGAGCAGGGTATCAACTGGTCTGTGCGGGGGCTGTGGCCCGTGTAGCCCAGGCTATTATTTTATGTCTACCAAATAACCAGCCCAGCTGTTTTATTCCTTTGTGAAAATGGCTAGCCCATCTTAATTTTTTTTGATGAATACCCAACGCAGGCCAACTTGTTTTTCTCCGCCCGGCTGGGTTGCAAAAACGAGGAGGGGTGCATTCGGCTTGCCCAGAAAATGGTCTTTAAGTAATAATAAATGGGTTGTAAATATATAAAAACACAGCGAACCGGCAATTAGTTTGAAAATTAGTTTCTTTTTCGGAATTTGAGATTTTTAATTTCATTACATTTTTTGTTGGGCGCGCAAAATTTGATTGGATTTTAACCTAATATAAAATAATTTTGAAATTAGATTGGATCAGAATCAAAATTTCGGTATAAAAGTAATTCGGACCCCACCAAAATGTGGGATGTTTGGTTGAAATTTTTAACCCTGGCCTTGGCTAGAAAATGGGTTGTACTGTTAACAAACAGTAAATGGGCTGCAGTAAATTCCATAAGAAATAATAAATGGGCTGTAAATTATTAAAAATAGCAAATGGGTTGTATGCTGTCCGCCACAGATGAGATGCTGATTTGTTGGCCTACTAAGTTGACGCGTACGCAAGGCTTTGTCAACTTATAGTGAACCCACGATTCTAGCAGTAGAGGCCATTGGATGTCCATCCAACGGCTGTCGTGCTTCTTCAATCTCAGATCTTCTTGCATCAGCCACCCAAACCACCGCCGGCGGGACCGCCTGCTCCCGCCGCCTGTGGCCGGCTGTGCTGCCGCGCAGGCCTCACCGCCCCACCCTACTCCCATCGCTAGCCAGGCCATCCCTCTACTTACCCACACCACCTGTTATTCTCCGCCGACGGCAGCCTCACACCGCAGCCGAACCAGTCAACCCTCGTACTCCCCTCCGCGTTGGCATCCACTTCTGTGTCTTCACCGGCTACCGGTCATTCCTTCCTAGGACTCACCGTCGTCCACTGCGTTGGTTCTATCGGCGCGGCATGGTCAACGTGGTCAACAAACGACAGCCATCGGAAGAGGGATGTACGTGGAGAGGCTGACAGTAGGGACCCACATGGTCCATGGCCGCATAAACAAGTGCCTCCTTATTACGCATAAAAAATGTTTCCTCCCCCTGACAGCTGGGACCCACCAGCTATATCTTCGCACTGAAGGAAGTGCCTCCTTATTACGTGAAAAAAAGATTCCTCCCCATGACAGCTGGGACCCAGTAGATTTGGACGCGCACGCAGGGCTTTGTCAACTTAGTCAACAAATGATTCTAGTTGTAGTGACCGCTGGATGTTAATCCAACAGCTGTGCTGCTTCTTCAATCTCTGATCTTCTTGCTCCAGCCGCCCAAACCAGCACCGGCGGGACCGCCTGCTCCTGCCTCCCGTGGCCGGCTGTGCTGCCGCGCAGGCCTCACCGCCCCCTCCTACTCCCACCGCTGGCCAGGCCATCCCTCTACTCACCCACACCTCCTATTATTCTCCGGTGACGGCAGCCTCACACCGTAGCCGAACCAGTCAACCCTCGTACTCTCCTCAGCAAGGGCATCCACTGCTGTGTCTTCGCCGACTCCGGGTCGTTCCCTTCCTGGGCCTCGCCGTCATCCACCACGTTGGTGCTCTCGGCGCGGCGTGGTCAACGTGGTCAACAAACGACGGCCATTGGAAGAGGGATGTACGTGGAGAGGCTGACAGTAGGGACCCACATGGTGCATGGCTGCACGCAAGTAAGTGCCTCCTTATTACGCGAAAAAGGATTCCTCCTCCTGACAGCAGGGACCCACCGGCTCTATCTTCGCACGGAAGGAAGTGCCTCCTTATTACGCAAAAAAAAACGATTCGTCCTCATGACAGATGGGACCCACCAGATTTGGAGGCTGACTTGTGGGACTACTAGGTTGAGGCATACGCAGGGCTTTGTCAACTTAGTCAACAAACGATTCTAGCAGCAGTGACCGTTGGATGTTAATTCAACGGCCGTGCTGCTTCTTCAATCTCTGATCTTCTTGCTCCAGCCGCCCAAACCAGTGGCGGCGGGACCGCCTGTTCCTGCCTGCCATGGCCGGCTGTGCTGCCGCGCAGGCCTCACCGCCCCACCCAACTCCCACCGTTAGCCAGGCCTTCCCTCTACTCACCCACATCCCCTGTTATTCTCCGGCGACGGCAACCTCACACCGCCGCCGAACCAGTCAACGCTCGTACTCCCCTCGGCGTGGGCATCCAGTGTTGCGTCTTCCCCGGCTCCACGTTGTTCCCTTCCTAGGCCTCACTGTCGTCCACCACCTTGGTGCTCTCGGCGCGGCATGGTCAACGTGGTCAATGAACGACAGCCATCGGAAGAGGACTGTACGCGGTGAGGCTGACAGCTGGACCCACCAGTTACATCTTCGCACGCAAGGAAGTGCCTCCTTATTACGTGCAAAAAAATGATTCCTCCCCCTGACAGCTGGGACCCACCCGCTATATCTTCGCAAGCAAGGAAGTGCCTCCGTATCTTCCCTGACAGCTGGGACCCACCCGGTCGAAGCGTGCGTAGCATTGTCTGTCTGGTCGCGAACGTGTACGTACATACTGGTCGATCGGTCTCATGAACCGTGGCCGTGTAAGGAGCGACACGTGTCGTAGTAGAGCCCCATACGTAGCAGTTCAAGCAGTCCCGTCTAAATCGAGTACACGTACGTACAGCCACGCTGCAAAAAATACGGCCACGTACATACATACCCCAGCGAGAGTCAACGTGTACTCACGCATACGTACGGCGAGGGATCGTGTACATGGAGAGAGGCAACGGACGACAGCAATGGCCTCCTATTCATCGGCAGCCAACCGGCTGGGTCGAAACGGAGGAAACAACGTCGTGTTCATCGGGAGCCAAGCGACTGGGTCAAAACGCGTCCTGTTCATCGGGAGCCAACCTGCTTGGACGGAACAGCCGAAACGGGTTCTTGTTCATCGACTCAGGGTCTGGCGTGCCGCAAAACGGAGGAAACGGCCTTCTGTTCGACCGCCTACGGTCGAAACGGGGTCCTGTTCATCGGCTGGGGGTCTGGCGTACCGCAAAACAGAGGAAACGGACTTCTGTTCAACCGCCTACGGTCGAAATGGGGTCCTGTTGATCGGGAGGGGTCTGGCGTACCGCAAAACGGAGGAAACGGACTTCTACCCAACTGCCTACGGTCGAAACGGAGTCCTGTTCATCGGGAGGGGTGTGGCGTACTGCAAAACGGGACTCCACGGGCTACTGTTCATCCACCGTCAACTTTCTCCAGCCTCCACCGGCTACTGTTCATCCAGCCTCCACCGGCTACTGTTCATCCAGGCTCCACGGGTCATGTTCATCCACCCCCAACGGCCTCCTCGGGGTCATGTTCATCCAGCGCCAACCGCCTACACGACCGGGGTCCTGTTCATCCACCCCCCCACCGGCTTGGGTGGGGCGTAAGAGCGGGCAGCAGTAACGGGAACTGTTCATCCACAGCCAACCAACTGGCTCGATCGATGCGTCTCGACTCGTGTCTACGTGTATCGCGTGCGCGGCAGCAACATGCACTGTTCATCGAGAGGCAACCCAACACCGGCTGGCTATGTCTCGCACGGGGGCTCGATCGGCTTCAGTAAGCAGCGAGAAGGATCGATCGGGTTCAGTTTGCAGCGAAGGAATCGCTCGGGTTCAGTTAGCAGCGAAGGGATCGCTCGGGTTCAGTTAGCAATGAAGGGATCTCTCGGCTTCTGTACGCAGTGGGATCGATCGCTCGGGTTCAGTACGTGTAGTAGTGCAAGGGATCGATCGATCGCTCGGGTTCAGTAAGAGAACGCCTCGCTCGGGTTCAGTTAGCGAACACCTCGCACACACGTGCGCATACGAGAGAAACACGCAAACCACACTGCATCGCTAGGCCCCGACCACCCACCGTAACCGGGAACTCCCCAAAACTTTCCTCGCCCTCACTTCTACCACGATTTTTTACGTCATGGATGGCCCAAAGAATGTCATGCGGGTGCGTCTCTGGCCCGCCCAGGACGAAAAGCCCATTTTCTGTCATAGAAGTAGGAGCCCACCACATCTATGATGATACGTGTTTTTGTCACAATTATTGTCATAGAAGTGTCACAACCATGACAGAAAAAGTTTTCGTTCGGGCCATAATGTCACGGATGTGTCTTTTTTTTGTAGTGCATGGTCATACTCTCCGGACCTATGCCAACATCCGTTGTAGGCTATTCAGGATGGATACTAGTGTGCTAGTGCCACAACCTTCTCCCTGGTTCAATATTGATAGTCTTGGAGAACACTCGCTTTTCCTTGGACTAATCTAACTAATGATGGTGAAAGGCGATCCAGCTGCTGTTGGCACAACCTTGCCATTTATGAGAAGCAACTCTATCTATACCATCGACATTGCTATTGCTCCCTACTCCAATGCAAGTATTGCTCCTGATATAGGCCGCTTCAGCCTGGATGGTGAGTCTTGCGTTGGTCTCAAGATTGACAATACCTGGCCCTGGTCAGAGACTCGCTTCTAGTTCAAAGCAAGCGTTTCCAACGCTGAGGATTGGTTGATGTGAAGTTCGTTTTCATTTCTTGTACGTGTTGTGTGAGAAAAACTTTAGTATTTACAATGTATCCTCGTTGTCGTTGTAGACTTGTTGTATGTAGTGTGAATGGTATATTTGCATATGCATGTGATAAACTTACTTAATTTATGAGTGGTTTTTGAGTCACTTCTCAGAGTGGGTGCTGCGATGTGGCAAAATATTTTTAACCGTAATACATAATTTTCCATGCATTGCAACAGGTTATATTTATTCTAGTATACCCGCAAAAAAATTGGAGTGGATGGAAATTTTGCTTTGAAAACTAGGGGCGTGGCTAGATGACAGTCGCCCAATTTTTTTACCTTTCAACCGTTGGATTCGTTTCATCCAATGGCCAATATTCAAAGTTATTTTGACACTATATATAGTGGTATGGATAATAGGCCAAACTCCCGCACCTACCACAGAAGAAAAGACCCGCACTCGCCTTTTCAATTGGGATTTCTATCGATAGATCACGCCAAGGAACAAAACCAAATGTTACAATTTACAAGTTCAACAGGAAAAGGCAGTACAATTACAACACGCATGTCGCATACACGTCACACCCCTTACGCACATGGTCGGTCAGGCACGCCGCTCACCCAGCGAATGTGCGTCGTCTTGCATTTTCACTGACATGTGGGACCAAATGTGAGAAAACTGACGATGGGCACACTCCGCGCATCTGCTAGCTAAGAAGAGAGAGAGGAGGGCTGAGCACGGACTCCGGGAAATTTGGTGACAGTGTGCGGTGGGCCATATGTTAATAAAGTACTACTAGTGGTACGGTACGCCTGGAGAGATAAACTGTTCGCTCTATGTAACCATCACCTCGATATAGTGGGGTGGCATGGGCTAGAAAAGCATTCACGTCTAGGAGTACAGCACACGCCACCTCCACGAGTTCCATCTGACGCCAAATATCTTGGAGTCTGTGCTACAGGTAGATCTTCTCCCTCCTCGTTTCTCTAACTCAGCCAACGGGCGGCAGGCGGGGTGCACCGTGGGGGTTTGCTAGTAGTTGGTTTGCTCAAATGCGGTCCCACTTGTTAGTGAAAATGCAAGACAACACGCATTCCCCTTGAGTGGCGTGCTGAACCAACCGTGTGGGGGTGCGACGCGAACGCGGACATGATTTTCCTTTTGAACTTGTAAGTTGTAACATTTGGTTCTGCTCCTTGCGCGACCGATAGATAGAAATAGCGACTTTCCCTCAAAAAATAGAAATAACGATTAAAAACGCTAGCGCTTGGCTTTTCCCGTGCGATAAGCGGGAGAGTTTTGCCAATTTGGCCCATCGTCACTTTCCTTATATGCGGACCCACATGTTAGTGATATGCCTTGCCAATGTGCGCTGAGCGGCGGGCCGGAACGACCGTGTGGGGTGCGACGCGAACAGACTGTACGTGTTCCAGTTTCTTGTTTTGAACTTGTGAAGTGTAACACTTATTTTAAGTTTGGTAGGTTAGGTCATGCATGGTACGTAAACTACGATGTTGATGCAAAAGGTGAGTGCTACTTGTGAGCTGCGTTGGGATTTTCCTCGAAGAGGAGAGGAGATGCAGTACAGTAGAGATAAGTATTCCCCTTAGTGAGAACCAAGGTTATCGAACCAGTAGGAGAATCACACAATGCCTCGTGAATAGCACCTGCACACACAAAAGCAAATACTTGCACCCAACGTGGGCAAGAGGGTAGTCAATCCCCTTGAACTCGTTACTTGCAAGAATTAAATCTTGGTAGATAGATAAATTGCAAACCAAAATAAAAGTAAATAAATTGCAGCAAGTATATTTTAGTTTTATTTTTATATTTAAAGTAGACCCGGGGGCCATAGTTTTCACTAGAGGCTTCTCTCTCGAACACATAGCATATGGTGGGTAAACAAATTACTATCGGGCAATTGATAGAAAAGCGCATAGTTATGACGATATTCAAGGCAATGATCATGTATATAGGCATCACGTCGGAGACAAGTAGACTGACTCCTGCCTGCATCTACTACTATTACTCCACCCATCAACCGCTATCCAGCATGCATCTAGGGTATTAAGTTAATAAAAACAGAGTAACGCCTTAAGCAAGATGACATGATGTAGACAAAGTAAAATCAACTAATATGAATAAACCCCATCATTTTGCCCTTAATGGCAACAATACAAATACATGTCTTCTCCCTTTCTGTCACTAGGATATAGAGCACCGCAAGATTGAACCCATCACAAAGCACCTCTCCCACCGAAGATAAATCAATCTAGTTGGCCAAACCAAACGGATAGATCAGAGAGAAATACAAAGCTATAACAATCATGCATAATAAAGTTCAAAAAAGACTCAATTACTTCTCATGAATATTCAAATCATAAACCCACAATTCATCGGATCCCAACAAACACACCACAATAGAAGATTACATCGAATAGAACTCCAAGAACACCGAGGAGAACATTGTATTGAAGATCAAAGAGAGAGAAGAAGCCATCTAGCTACTAGCTATGGACCCGTAGGTCTGTGGTGAACTACTCACCACTACTGCAGGAATGCCTAGCAGTGGCGGGTGGGAAAAGCCCAGCAGTGGCGGGCAAGGCTCTCAGGGGCGCCCGCCACTGACCTTCCGCCACTGCTAAGACACCATCAGTGGGGAGCGCCCGCCGCCAGTGGTAGCCCATGAGCAGTGGCAGGCGGTAGTCCGCGCCCGCCATAGAATTTCACGCTGCCCGCCACAGGAATTTAACGCACCAGTGGCGGGCCCTTTTTAGAGCCCGCCACAGTGTGTTGTGCTCGCCACTGCTATTGTTGCATGCCAAATTGATTTAATTGCGGCATATTGCACCTGGATCATATCATCAGATTGCATTTGATACATAAATTCTGGTTTGAACCTTGATCCACATACACGCACCACATTATAATGATATTAGATTAATGAAAAGTAGTAGTTATAAAGCAAATATAACAAGTGCATTACAATAATTAATAAGCATATATATGTCGCTCATCACATAATTAATGGTTTGATGAGTTGTTTAGGAGTGAAATGAGAGTCAGCCGATGTTCAACACGTAGACCGTTAGTAGAAGCCGCACGTACTACATGAATTTGTATTTGATGAAATGAACGGGGACCAACAGGCCGCTTGCTCTGGAATTGGAGATTTGGCCCCTCGAAGAGCCCATTGAACAACCTCATCGGGCGTGGGTATGGTGGTTGGACTCAGGCCCGGCCAGATCCTCAGCCTCTCATCGAAGGTCGCCTCCGTAAGGATGCATACTGCAAGGTCACTGAACCGCGTCTCTGCAATCTTCTCACTCACTGGGAGAGAACACTAGGCCATTGGAACACTTCTGACCCAAGCTAACATCGCCTCCCTGAGGTGCTCTACCCGATATTTTTCCCGTGTCCATAGATAGTGCTTCTCTATGTCCACCGCAGAGACCCCCTCCCACAAATCTTCTGGCGGTCCCATCTGTTGTTTTTAGCACACATAACATTCAAAATATATACATATGGAAAAGATGACAAGGTAAATATATAAACATATGACACACGCACATATAAAATAGAGATCACAAGGTAACAAGCATTGTGTCATGACATAATTTAATGTTTTGACGGTTTTCTAGACTAGAAAGGAGCATATATATCGCCATGTTGATGTTTCATTCTCACCTCTCATTCTTCTTGACTCGCTGCCGCGCAGTAGAACATCCCCTCATTCCTCACTACATGGCTATTGATGATATTCGTGAGCACCCTTTGAAGGTGCTCATGCTGTGTCCAAAAGTGAGCTAGCTTAACTTCCTTCTCATTCTCTTTGGACCATTTCTGCAACATTGAACTTCTCAAAAGTGGTCATGTGCACACATAGTCATCCATCAAGACCATGGCATAGTAGCCAGACATGTGCGTGCTTTCGCCTTTCGGTTGTTGCCGGCAACAGAAGCTAGTGTTAAATTTGTACTGCGAATACGGCATGTTCTTAAGGTCGATCTTATGACACATTGATACGTCTCAAATGTATCTATAATTTATGAAGTATTCATGCCATGTTTATAACAATTTTATATGGTTTTGGTATGATTTGAATGGAACTAACCCGGACTGACGCTGTTTTCAGCAGAACTACCGTGGTGTTATTTTTTTGTGCAGAAATAAAAGTTCTCGGATTGGGCTGAAAATTTACGGTGATTTTTTATGGACCAAAAGAGACCCCTGAAGCTTTGAGGAAGGACCAGAAGCCTCACGAGGAAGCGACAAGCTCAAGGGGCGTGGGCCCACCCCTAGGGCGTGCCTACCGAGCTTGCCGCTCTCTCGTGGGCCCCCTGGCGTGAATCCAATGCTGAAAAATCCTGTAAATATAGAAAACCCTGAAAAAAACCTAGAACTCCCACGCCGCCATCGTAAGCCTCTGTACCAAAGCAATCTCATCCGGAGCCCTGTTTCGGCACTCTGCCGGAGGGGGGAATCATTACTGGAGGCCATCTTCATCATCCCAGCGGTCTCCATGACGAGGAGGGAGTAGTTCACCCTCGGGGCTGAGGGTATGTACTAGTAGCTATGTGTTTGATCTCTCTCTCTCTCATGTTCTTGATTTGGCACGATCTTGATGTATCACGAGCTTTGTTAATATAGTTGGATCATATGGTGTTTCTTCCATCTCTATCTTCTTGTGATGAATTGAGTCTTTCCCTTTGAGGTTTCATTATTATCGGATTGAATACTTTGGATTTGAGAACACTTGATGTATGTCTTGCATGTGGATACCCGTGGTGACAATGGGGTATTCTATTGAGTCACTTGATGTATGTTTTGGTAATCAACTTGCGGATTCCCGTGACCTTGGGGTAATCTAGGCATATGGGTTGGTACATGTTTTCATCTCCTTTTCTTTGATAGAAACCTTGGGGTACCCTTTGAAGTTCTTTGTGTGGATTGAATATTATGAATCTGAAGTTGTTTGATGCATATCGAATAATCAACTCACGGATACTTGTGGTGACATTGGAGTATCTAGGTGAAATTAGAGTTGGTTGATGCGTATCATATGGTGTTATTTTAGTACGAACTCTAGGGCTGTTTGTCATACTTATAGGGATGGCTCAATAGATTGATCGGAAAGTTTAACTTTGAGGTGGTTTCGTACCCTACAACAAATTTTTTTTGACTAACACCCTACAACAATTTCATCTTATGTTCTCCGCTAGATAAGGACATTGGAGTGATTCTTTATCGCACGTTGAGGGATTGTTATATGATTCAATTATGTTAGCATTGTTGAGAGATTGCACTAGTGAAAGTATGAACCCTAGGTCTTGTTTCTAAGCATTGCAATACCGTTTGTGCTCACTTTTGTTACTCGTTACCTTGCTGTTTTTTATTGTTCAGATTGCAAAAACCCATATCTACTATCCATACTACACTTGTATCACCATCTCTTTGCTGAACTAGTGCACCTATACAATTTACCATTGTATTGGGTGTGTTGGGGACACAAGAGATTGTTTGTATTTGATTGCAGGGTTGTTTGAGAGAGACCATCTTCATCCTACACCTCCCATGGATTGATAAACCTTAGGTCATCCACTTGAGGGAAATTTGCTACTGTCCTACAAAACTCTGCGCTTGGAGGCCCAACAGAGTCTACTAGAATAAAGTTGCGTAGTAGACATCACACATCAACAGAGCAGCATTGAGAACTTCCTTCAGAGTGGTACACAGCTTCTTAGGGTCTCTCCTGGAATCAAAGAAATAAGCTCGGTGTCTCGGGGCATCAGTGCGATGACGATCCAGTGTTCATTGCTGCACAAAACAATTGAACAATGTAACATTAATGAGACTGACATCAAAGTACTCAGGTGTATATGTGCAAAAGCATAAAGAAATGAACTTACATTTTGAAGTAAGGCACGATAAAGTTCTCCTTGTGCCGATGACTATGAAGAATGGTCTTATGGAGGTAAGTCGCGATAAGACATTGGCCTTTATCAGAATCCACATAGGCCCAATGCATGATATACGGATCAATGAAGCAAACTTTGTCATTCTAGAGTAATGGATTTGTAGCATGCCAGAGCGACCAAAGCCTCATTAAAGATGGCTTGATTACGTCCACGTAGAAAATATTGTCGTTGACCACACTCTCAAACCCAAGATATATATTATATTAGCAGGGTACTCGTCGACAAATCCAAGGCCCTCTATAACATTGGCGGTGTAATACATCTCACCCTTTCCTGACCTAGCTACTACGTCTTTGTGTAGAAGCTGGATTTCAACGCTTAGAGCACTCAACTTGTGTTGTGGTAACATCGGTTCACCTGGCTTAAACATTTGCATGAAGCACCTACTGGTAGAAACATTCACCACATCTTCTCCTGGTGCCTTACTGGCGGTAGGTTCATTGGCTGATTTCTTCTTTCGCTTTCTGCCCCTTTTTACGACGCTGAGCTGAGGGGTCCATAGAAGATGGTTCTCCGGAATCCATTTGTTGTGTTTGCTAAAATTTATTGTGGCAATTAT
Source organism: Elymus sibiricus (assembly GCA_039707655.1). Lineage (NCBI taxonomy): Eukaryota > Viridiplantae > Streptophyta > Magnoliopsida > Poales > Poaceae > Elymus > Elymus sibiricus. The sequence goes on from CM077668.1 coordinate 207,264,234, forward strand.
GAGTCATGAACCATAAAAAAATGAAAGAAAAATCGACATGACCTTTGCTAAAAAGAGGACATAACGAGTGCCAGAAATTCGGCAAAACGGAAGTGAATCGACGTTTCGCCTAAACATCAGCACTCATGTCAATATCTACAAATATAAGCCAACGATACTACAATGGATCCTAGTTACAAAACGAAAGAAAAAATTGACATGACCTTTGCTAAAAAGAGGACATAACGAGTGCCAGAAATTCGATGAAACACAAATGAATCGATGTTTTGCCAAAACATTAGCACTCATTTCAATACCTGCAAATATAAGCCAATGATACTACAATGGATCCTAGTTAAAACATGGAAGAAAAATTCGCCATGACATTTGCTAAAAAGAGGACATAAGGAGTGCCAAAAAATTTGGCGAAACGGAAATGAATCGACGTTTCACCAAAACATTAGCACTCATGTCAATACCTACAAATATAAGCCAACGATACTAAACTGAATCTTATACAAAATATTCCTAATCTACTCATAGTTACCCTAAGCACAAATAATAGTAAGACACACTACTCAAATTTAATACATGCTAAATATCTATTTACCCTAAACACAAATTTGACCATACCGGAGAGGTGGCTCGCTTGGCGTCCGAAGGCGGCGCGAGGCCTCCGATGTTGGCGGAGGAGGTCGCGATGGCCGGAGGAGTAGCCATCGCGGAGGAGCTCGGCGGTGGCGGCGACAGCGATATGCCTCTGGTGTTGGAGGAGAAGTCCATGCCTGCAGTGGCGAGGAGGGCTGCGACGCGGCGTCGACGAAGGGTGTGCACCGCGGGGGAGATGAGGGGTTCGGCGGCGAGGAGAGACAACAACCAGGGGTGCGGTGGTGGCGGCGAGGAGAGGAGGCAATGAGGGGCGCGGCGGGGGTGACTAGGGGCTTGGCGGTGAGGAGAGATAACTGTTGGAAATATGCCCTAGAGGCAATAATAAATTGGTCATTATCGTATTTCCTTGTTCATGATAAATGTTTATTATTCATGCTAGAATTGTATTGACCGAAACTTAAATACATGTGTGAATACATAGACAACACCGTGTCCCCAGTGAGCCTCTACTAGACTAGCTCGTTGATCAAAGATGGTTAAGGTTTCCTAACCATAGACATGAGTTGTCATTTGATAACGGGATCACATCATTAGGAGAATGATGTGATATACAAGACCCAACTGTAAGCTTAGCATATGATCATATCACTTAAGTTTATTGCTACATCTTTCTTCATGTCAAGTATCTATTCCTTAGACCATGAGATCATGTCACTCTCAGACACCAGAGGAATGCCTTGTGTGCTATCAAGCATCACTTCATAACTGGGTGATCATAAAGGTGCTCTACAGGTATCTCTGAAGGTGTTTGTTGGGTTGCATGGATCGAGACTGGGATTTGTCACTCCGTATGACGGAGAGATATCTCTGGGCCCTCTCGGTAATACAACATCATAAAGAGCTTGCAAGCAATGTGGCTAATGAGTTAGTCATGGGATCTTGTATTACGGAACGAGTAAATAGACTTGCCGGTAACGAGATTGAACTAGGTATGGAGATACCGACGATCGAATCTCGGGCAAGTAACATAACACCAGACAAAGGGAATTGCATACGGGATTAATTGAATCCTCGACATTGTGGTTCAACCGATAAATATCTTCGTTGAATATGTAGGAATCAATATGGGCATCCAGGTCCCGCTATTGTTTATTGACCAGAGAGGAGTCTCGGTCATGTCTACATGTTCTCGAACCTGCAGGGTCGCCCGCTTAACGTTTGATAGCGCTAGGGTAGTATTGAGATATTAATAGTGGAAAGTACGAAGGTTGTTCGGAGTCCCGGATGGGATCCGGGACATCACGAGGAGCTCTGGAATAGTTTGGAGGTAAAGATTTATATATGGAAAGTTGTTTTCGGGGTTACGGAAAAAGTTTGTTTTTTTCCGGTATTGTACTGGGAAGTCACCGGAAGGTTCCAGAGGGGTCCGGAAGTCCTCGGAGCGTTCCACCATGTCCCAAGCAGTAGCATGGGCTGCAGGGGGGCGCCCTGGCCTTATTGGGCCAGGCGTACCAGCCCCTACTTGGCCCATGCGCCTAGGGGAAGGGAAACCCTAAAGGGAAGGGCCCTCCACTTGGCTTGGAGGGCACTCCTCCCCCCTTGGCCGCCGCCCCCTATCTTGGGAGGGGGGCTAGGACTGGCACGCCCCTCCCTCACCCCTATATATAGTGGGGAGGCGCAGGGGGCAGCCACCCCTTTCACGCTTGCCCCGTCTCCCTCCCGTTACTCCTCCTCCACGTTCCGTCAGCACTTGGCGAAGCCCTGCCGGAATTCCGCTGCCACCACCACCACCACGCCGTCGTGCTGGTTCCGATCTCATCTACCTCCTCCCTCTCTCTTGCTGGATCAAGAAAGAGAGGACACCATTGAGCTGAACGTGTGCTAATCTCGGAGGTGCCGTCCGCTCGGCACTAGATCGGATTGGATCGCGATTGGATCGTGAAGAGTACGACTACATCAACCGCGTTACGACGCTAACGCTTTCGGTCTACAAGGGTACGTAGACACACTCCCCTCTCATTGCTATACATCTCCTAGATTAGATCTTGGGTGTTCGTAGGAATATTTTTGATTTTCATGCTTCGTTCCCCATCGGTGGCATCATGAGCTAGGTCTATGCATAGATGTATTTGCACGAGTAGAACACAAAAAGTTGTGGGCATTGATGTTCAAATTGCTTACTTCCTTTGTCTTATTTGGATTCGGCGGTATTGTGGGATGAAGCGGCTCAGACCAACCTTACTTTTCCTCGCACAAGAGACCGGTTCCACTGACTGACATGCAACTTGTACTGCATAAAAGTGGCTTTGCGGGTGTCTATCTCTCCCACTTTAGTTGAATCCGATTTGACAAGGGTGGTCCTTGTAGAAGGTTAAAAGGCAACCTGTATATCACCATTGTGGTTTTGCGTAGATAAGAACGGTTCTTATAGTTTGCCCTAGTAGCCACGTAAAAATTGCAACAACAAAGTAGAGGACGTCTAACTTGTTTTTGGAGGGCATGTTGTGATGTGGTATGGCCAAAACGTGATGTAATATATGTTGATGTATAAGATGATCATGTTTTGTAATAGGTTCATGACTTGCATGTCGATGAGTACGGCAACCGGCAGGAGCCATAGGGTTGTCTTTAATTTATTGTATGACCTGCGTGTCAACTATTTACCGCCATGTAATTGCTTTACTTTATTGCTATGCGTTAGCAATAGTTGGCGAGACAACCACGTGACGACATGATGATGGATATCATGGTGTCATGCCGGTGACGATGGAGATCATGCCGGTGCTTTGGAGATGGAGATCAAAGGCACAAAGATGATGATGGCCATATCATGTCACATATAGATTGCATGTGATGTTTATCTTTTTATGCATCTTATTTTGCTTAGGATGACGGTAGCATTATAAGATGATCCCTTCACTTAATTTCAAGATAAAAGTGTTCTCCCTAAAGTATGCTCCGTTGTGAAAGTTCGTCGTTTCGAAGCACCTCGTGATGATCGGGTGTGATAGACTCTACGTTCGCATACAACGGGTGTAAGCCAGTTTTACACATGCAGAATACTTGGGTTAAACTTGACGAGCCTAGCATGTATAGACATGGCCTCATAACATGGAGGACCGAAAGGTCGAACATGAGTCATATAGTAGATATGATCAACATGGAGATGTTCACCATTGATGACTGCCCCATCTCACGTGATGATCGGACATGGGTCAGTTGATGTGGATCATGTAACACTTAGACAACTTGAGGGATGTTGATTTAAGTGGGAGTTCTTAAGTAATTTGATTAGAAGAACCAATTATCATGAACTTAGTCTAATTGTCTTCGCAAATTAATGTTGTAGATCAATGGCTCGCGCTGTAGCCCCCCTGAATTTTAATGCGTTCCTAGAGAAAGAAAAGTTGAAAGATGATGGTAGCAACTATGCGGACTGGGTCCATAATCTGAGGATTATCCTTAGTGCTGCACAGAAAGTGTATGTCCTTGATGCACCGCTTGGTGATGCACCCCCTCAAGATGCACCTGCAGATGTTATGAATGTCTGGCAGGCACGTTCTAATGACTACTCGATAGTTCAGTGCGCCATGCTTTACGGCTTAGAACCGGGGCTCCAAAGACGTTTTGAGCACCACGGAGCATATGAGATGTTCCAGGAGCTGAAATTGGTATTTCAGGCTCACGCCCGAGTTGAGAGGTATGACACCTCCGGCAAGTTCTTTAGCTGTAAGATGGAGGAGAACAACTCCGTTAGTGAGCATGTACTCAAAATGTCTGGGTACTATAATCGCTTGAATCAGTTGGGAGTTAATCTTCTGGATGAAGTAGCAATTGACAGAGTTCTCCAGTCACTGCCACCAAGCTACAAAGGCTTTGTGATGAACTATAATTTGCAAGGGATGGAGAAAATGATCCCTGAGCTCTCCGCAATGCTTAAGGCCGCGGAGGTAGAAATCAAGAAAGAGCATCAAGTGTTGATGGTTAACAAGACTACCAGTTTCAAGAAGAAAGGCAAGGGAAAGAAAGGGAACTTCAAGAAGAACGGCAAGCCAGTTTCCGCTCCCGTGAAGAAGCCCAAGGCTGGACCCAAACCTGAGACTGAGTGCTTCTATTGCGAGGGGAATGGTCACTGGAAGCGGAACTGCCCCAAGTACTTGGCAGATAAGAAGGCTGGCAACGTCAACAAAGGTATATTTGATATACATGTTATTGATGTGTACCTTACTAATGCTCGTAGTAGAGCCTGGGTATTTGATACTGGTTCGGTTGCTAATATTTGTTACTCGAAACAGGAGCTGTGGAATAAACATAGACTAGCTAAGGACGAGGTGACGATGCGCGTCGGAAATGGTTCCAAGGATGATGCGATCGCCGTCGGTATGCTCCCTCTACATTTACCTTCAGGATTAGTTTTAAACCTGAATAATTGTTATTTGGTGCCTGCATTAAGCATGAACATTATATCTGGATCTTGTTTATTGCGAGACGATTATTCATTTAAGTCAGAGAATAATGGTTGTTCTATTTATATGGATAATATCTTTTATGGTCATGCACCCTTGGTGAATGGTTTATTTCTGTTAAATCTCGATCGCAGTGATACACATATTCATAATATCGATGCCAAAAGATGCAAAGTTAATGATGATAGTACCACATACTTGTGGCACTGCGGCTTAGGTCATATTGGTGTAAAGCGCATGAAGAAACTCCATGCTGATGGACTTTTGGAATCTCTTGATTATGAATCATTCGAGACATGTGAACCATGCCTCATGGGCAAGATGACTAAAACCCCGTTTTCTGGAACAATGGAGCGGGCAAGTGACTTGTTGGAAATAATACATACCGATGTATGCGGTCCTATGAGTGTTGAAGCACGCGGTGGATATCGTTATTTTCTTACCTTCACATATGTTCTGAGTAGATATGGGTATATTTACTTAATGAAACACAAGTATGAAACATTTGAAAAGTTCAAGGAGTTTCAGAGTGAAGTAGAGAATCATCGTAACAAGAAAATTAAATTTCTACGATCTGATCGTGGAGGTGAGTATTTGAGTTACGAGTTTGGTATGCATTTAAGACAATATGGAATTGTTTCACAGCTCATGCCACGTGGAACACTGATACGTCCATTTTGCATCATGTTTTGCTACTGTTATTTATAGTGTTTTTAATCATTATAACACTTTTTGGAGCAATTCTAATGCCTTTTCTCTCTTAATATGCAAGATTCACACAAGGAGGGAGAATGCCGGCAGTTGGAATTCTGGACCTGAAAAAGCTATGTCAAGATACCTATTCTGCACATCTCCAAATGAGCTGAAATTTCACGGAGAATTATTTTGGAATAAATAAAAAATACTGGAAGCAAAAAGTACCAGAGGGGGCTACCCAGGTGCCCACGAGGCACCAGGGCGCGCCACCCCCCAGGCGCCCTGGTACCTCGTGGGGCCCCTGGCCATCCTCTGGACCCCATTTTCTGGTATATAAGTCATTTGCCCTAGAAAAAAATGAGGAGAAGACTTTTGGGACGGTGCGCCGCCGTCTCAAGGCGGAACTTGGGCAGGAGCACTTTTGCTCTCCGGCGGAGAGATTCTGCTGGGGATACTTCCCTCCGGGAGGGGGAAATCGTCGCCATCGACATCACCAACAACCCTCTCATCGTGGGAGGGCCAATCTTCATCAACATCTTCACCAGCACCATCTCATCTCAAACCCTAGTTCATCTCTTGTATTCAATCTTTGTCTCAAAACCTCAGATTGGTACCTGTGGGTTGCTAGTAGTGTTGATTACATCTTGTAGTTGATGCTAGTTGGTTTACTTGGTGGAATTTTATATGTTCAGATCTATTGTGCTATTCAAAACCCCACTGATCTTGGGCATGATGATGATTTGTGAGTAGTTACTTTTGTTCTTGAGGACATGGGAGAAGTCTTGTCATAAGTAATCATGTGAATTTGGTATTCGTTCGATATTTTGATGATATGTATGTTGTTGATTCTCTTAGTGGTGTCATGTGAATGTCGACTACAAGACACTTCACCATCTTTGGGTCTACGGGAATGCATTGTGGAATAGTAATTAGATGATGGGTTGCTAGAGTGACAGAAGCTTAAACCCTAGTTTATGCGCCATTCCGTAAGGGGCTGATTTGGATCCATATGTTTAATGCTATGGTTAGAGTTATCTTAGTTCTTCTTTCGTAGTTGCGGATGCTTGCGAGAGGGGGTAATCATAAGTGGGAGGCTTGTTCAAGTAAGAACAGCACCCAAGCACCGGTCCACCCACATATCAAATTATCAAAGTAGCGAACGCGAATCAAACCAACATGATGAAAATGACTAGATGAAATTCCCATGTGTCCTCGAGAATGTGTTGCTTATTATAAGAAATCGTTCCGTCTTGTCCTTTGCTATAAAAAGGATTGGGCCACTTTTCTGCACTCTTTGTTACTATTGCTATTTTTCACTTGTTACAAATTATCTTGCTATCAAACTTCTCGTTACCGATAATTTCAGTGCCTGCAGAAAATACCTTGCTGAAAACCGCTTGTCATTTCCTTTTGCTCCTCGTTGGGTTCGACACTCTTACTTATCGAAAGGACTATGATTGATCCCCTATACTTGTGGGTCATCAAGGCTCTTTTCTGGCGCCGTTGTCGGGGAGTGAAGCGCTTATGGTGAGTGGAATTTGGTAAGGAAACATTTATATTACGTTCTGAAATTTACTGTCACTTGTCACTATGGAAAGTAATCCTTTGAGGGGTTTGTTCGGGGTATCTTCACCTCGACCGGAAACACCAAGAGTTGCTCCTCAACCTACTGCACCTACTGAAAATATTTAATATGAGATTCCTTCTGGTATGATAGAGAAACTGCTAGCTAATCCTTATGCAGGAGATGGAACAATACATCCTGATATGCACTTGATCTATGTGGATGAAATTTGTGGATTGTTTAAGCTTGCAGGTATATCCGGAGATGGAGTTAAGAAGAAAGTATTCCCTTTATCTTTGGAGGGAAAGGCATTGACATGGTATAGGCTATGTCATGATACCGATACATGGGACTAGAACCGATTGAAATTTAAATTCCATCAGAAATTTTATCCTATGCATTTGGTTCATCGTGATCAGAATTATATATATAATTTTTGGCCTCGTGAAGGAGAAAGCATCGCTCAAGTTTGGGGGAGGCTTAAGTACATGATGTACACATGCCCCAATCATGATCTCTCAAGAAAAATTATCTTAGAAATTTTTTATGCTCGGCTTTCTCATGATAATCAAACCATGCTCGATTCTTCTTCGACTGGCTCTTTTATGAAGAAAACTATTGAATTCAGATGGGATCTTCTGGAAAGAATTAAATGCAACTTTGAAGATTGGGAACTCGACAAAGGTAATGAGTCAGGTATAATACTTGAGTTCGATTGTGTTAAATCTTTTATGGCCACCGATGCTTTTCATAAGTTTAGCACTAAATATGGACTTGACTCTGAGATAGTAGCTTCCTTTTGTGAATCATTTGCTACTCATGTTGATCTCCCTAAGGAGAAGTGGTTTAAATATCATCCCCCTGTTAAAGAAAAAATTGAGGAACCCGTTAGTGTTAAAGAAGAAACAATTATTTACCATGTTGATCCAGCTGCGCTTATATTGAGAAACCACCTTTTCCTGTTAGGATTAAGGAACATGCTAAAGTTTCAACTGTGGTTAAGAAAAGTAATATTAGAGCACCTAGACCCTCTGAACAAATTAAAGTTGAACCTAATGTTGCTATGGTTAAAGATCTCTTGGTTGATAATATAGATGGGCATGTTATTTACTTCTGCAATGAAGCAACTAGAATTGCTAAACCTGATCCTAAAGATAAAAACAAACCCGTTGTGGGCATGCCTGTTGTCTCAGTTAAAATAGGAGATCATTGTTATCATGGCTTATGTGATTTGGGTGCTAGTGTGAGTGCTATTCCGTTTACCTTATATCAAGAAATTATGAATGATATTGCACCTGCTGAAATAGAGGACATTGATGTTACTATCAAACTTGCAAACAGAGATACCATTACACCACTTGGGATCGTTAGAGATGTTGAAGTCTTGTGTGGAAAAATAAAATACCCTACTGATTTTCTAGTCCTTGGTTCTCCACAAGATGATTTTTGTCCCATTATATTTGGTCGACCTTTCTTGAACACTGTTAATGCCAAGATTGATTGCGCTAAAGAAATTGTTAGTGTTGATTTTGGTGGTATGTCTCATGAGTTTAATTTCTCCAAATTTCGTAGACAACCTCATGATAAAGAATTGCCTAGTAAAGATGAAATTATTGGTCTTGCTTCTATTGCCGTACCTCCTACTGATCCGTTAGAACAATATTTCCTAGACCATGAGAATGATATGCATATGAATGAAAGAAATGAAATAGATAGAATGTTCTTTGATCAGCCACCTATCCTTATACACAATTTGCCTGTTGAAACTCTTGGAGGTCCTCCTCCACCTAAGGGTGATCCTGTATTTAAATTGAAGCAATTGCCTGATACATTGAAATATGCTTATCTTGATGAAAAGAAGATATATCCTGTTATTATTAGTGCTAACCTTTCAGCGCATGAAGAAAAGAGATTACTGAAAACTCCGAGGAAGCACCGAGCTACTATTGGATATACTCTTGATGATCTTAAGGGCATCAGTCCCACTCTATGTCAGCAATAAATTAATATGGAGCCTGATGCTAAACCAGTTGTTGACCACCAACGACGATTAAATCCTAAGATGAAAGAGGTGGTAAGAACTGAAATATTAAAACTTCTGGAAGCAGGTATAATCTATCCCATAGCTGATAGTAGATGGGTAAATCCCGTTCATTGTGTCCCTAAGAAAGGAGGTATTACCGTTGTTCCTAATGATAAAAATGAACTCATTCCACAAAGAATTGTAACTGGTTATAGGATGGTAATTGATTTTAGAAAATTAAACAAAGCTACTAGAAAAGATCATTACCCCTTACCTTTCATTGATCAAATGTTAGAAAGATTGTCTAAGCATACACACTTTTGTTTCGTAGATGGCTATTCTGGTTTTTCTCAAATACCTGTAGCACAATCTGATCAAGAGAAAACCACCTTCACTTGTCCTTTTAGAACTTATGCTTATAGACGTATGCCTTTTGGTTTATGCAATGCACCTGCTACCTTTCAAAGATGTATGACTACTATATTCTCTGACTTTTGTGAAAAGATTGTTGAGGTTTTCATGGATGATTTCTCCGTTTATGGAACTTCTTTTGATGATTGCTTAAGCAACCTTGATCGAGTTTTGCAGAGATGTGAAGAAACTAATCTTGTCTTGAATTGGGAGAAGTGCCACTTTATGGTGAATGAAGGTATTGTCTTGGGGCATAAAATTTCTGAGAGAGGTATTGAAGTTGATAAATCTAAGGTTGATGCTATTGAGAAAATGCCATGTCCTAAAGATATTAAAGGTATAAGAAATTTCCTAGGTCATGCTGGTTTCTATAGAAGGTTTATTAAAGACTTCTCTAAAATTTCTAGGCCTCTTACCAATCTTTTGCAAAAAGATGTTCCATTTGTTTTTGATGATGATTGTCTAGAAGCCTTTGAAACACTTAAGAAAGCCTTAACCACTGCACCTATTGTTCAACCACCTGATTGGAACTTGCCTTTTGAAATTATGTGTGATACTAGTGATTATGCTGTTGGTGCTGTTCTAGGACAGAGAGTTGATAAGAAATTAAATGTTATCCATTATTCTAGTAAAACTCTAGACAGTGCCCCAAGAAATTATGCTACTACTGAGAAAGAATTTTTAGCAGTTGTGTTTGCATGTGATAAATTCAGATCCTACATAGTTGATTCTAAAGTAACTGTTCACACCGATCATGCTGCTATTATCTTATGGAAAAGAAAGATGCTAAACCTAGACTTATTAGGTGGGTTTTATTGCTACAAGAATTTGACTTGCATATTATTGATAGAAAGGGAGCTAAAAATCCCGTAGCAGATAATTTGTCTAGAATGGAAAATGTTCTTGATGACCCACTTCCTATTAATGATGACTTTCCTGATGAACAATTAGCTGTCGTAAATGCTTCTCGTAATACTCCTTGGTATGCAGACTATGCTAATTACATTGTTGCTAAATATATACCACCTAGTTTCACATACCAACAAAAGAAAAAATTCTTTTATGATTTAAGACATTACTTTTGGGATGACCCACATCTTTATAAAGAAGGAGTAGATGGTATTATTAGGCGTTGCATGCCTGAGCATGAACAGGAACAAATCCTATGGAAGTGTCATTCCGAGGCTTACGGAGGACACCATGCGGGAGACATAACTGCACATAAGGTATTGCAATCTGGTTTTTATTGGCCTACTCTTTTCAAGGATGCTCGTAAGTTTCTCTTATCTTGTGATGAATGTCAAAGAATTGGTAATGTTGGTAGACGTCAGGAAATGCCTATGAATTATTCACTTGCTATTGAACCGTTTGATGTTTGGGGATTTGATTACATGGGACCTTTTCCTAAATCTAATGGGTATACTCATATTTTAGTTGCTGTTGATTACGTTACTAAGTGGGTAGAAGCTATTCCAACTAGTAGTGCTGATCATAACACTTCTATTAAAATGCTTAAAGAAGTTATTTTCCCAAGGTTTGGAGTCCCTAGATATTTAATGACTGATGGTGGTTCACATTTTATTCATGGTGCATTCCATAAATTGCTTGCTAAATATGATGTCAACCATAGAATTGCATCTCCCTATCACCCTCAATCCAGTGGTCAAGTAGAATTGAGCAATAGAGAAATAACAATAATTTTGCAAAAAACCGTCAATAGATCTAGAAAGAATTGGTCTAAGAAACTTGATGATGCACTATGGGTTTATAGAACTGCTTATAAAAATCCTATGGGTATGTCTCCTTATAAAATGGTTTATGAAAAAGCATGTCATTTGCCTCTTGAGTTAGAACATAAAGCATACTGGGCAATTAAAGAACTCAATTATGATTTTAAACTTGCCGGTGAAAAGAGGTTATTTGATATTAGCTCATTAGATGAATGGAGAACCCAAGCGTATGAAAATGCCAGATTGTTTAAAGAAAAAGTTAAAAGATGGCATGATAGAAGAATTCAAAAACGGGAATTCAAAGTGGGTGAGCAAGTTCTATTGTACAACTCTCGTTTCAGATTCTTTGCAGGAAAGCTTCTCTCTAAATGGGAAGGACCGTATATTATCGAAGAAATTTACCGCTCCGGAGCCATCAAAATAAACAACTCCGAAGGCACTAATCCGAGAGTGGTGAACGGGCAAAGAATTAAGCATTATATTTCAGGTACTCCCATTAATATTGAAACTAATATTATTGAAACAATTACACCGGAAGAATACATAAGAGAGACCTTCCAGAACACTCCAGAACCCTGAAAAGGAAGAGGTATGTGATACGGTAAGTAAACCGACTCCAAAAATTCCATAAAAATATTTTCTGTCAGATTTGGAATATTAGAAAAAAATACAAAAATAAGAAACAGCCGAGGGGACCCACCTGGTGCCCACGAGGCACCAGGGCGCGCCACCCCCTCAGGCGCGCCCTGGTGGCTCGTGGGCCCCACGTGTGCCCTCCCGACTCCGTTTTCTACTGGATTACTTGTTTTGCAAGATAAAAATTCTTTATATATACTCCCGTAGGTTTTGACCACCGTATCACAGAAATCTCCTCTGTTCTTCTTTCGTGCTGTTTTCTGTCAGATCTGGATTGCCATGGCTCCCCAGAAGCTCCGTGCCAAGAACCGCATTGTGCAATCATCGCCAGGCAAACGCCCCTACAGCGAGGTTTACTACGAGTTGTCGTCGGGAGAAGAAGACAATGGCAAGGAGGACCAGGTCAAGGAAGTTGCAGGAGCCCAGGCCCCGGAAGGAGATCAAGCCATCCCCATGGAGGAGACCGCAGAGAAGGGAGATATACTTCAACCCTTATATGATCATCTCTCCCCATCCGTAATTGAAGCCCTAAGAGTCTTTGAAATAGTTTCTGTTCAGAATACATCTCTCACTAGCGAAGTTATTTTGTTGGAAGAGCAAAACATCGCCCTTCGGAGCATCAACCGCAGATTGATGTATCTACTTGAGCTGAAGGACAAGCTTGCCACTTCACCACCACCACCATCATCTCCGAAGAAGGAAACTTGAGCACATGGGTATGGGCACTCCCCTTGGCTTGTGCCAAGCTTGGGGGAGGTGCCCCGGTATCGTATCACCATCACTTTTATTATCTTTACCTATTTTTAGTTCGATCCTTAGTTATTTCGTGATCTAGTTGAATAAAAGTTTAGTATGATCTATTTTCGAGTGTTAGTTTCGTGATCCATCTATTTATGTAATCGAGTTGAGAGTTATATAATAAAGATTAGTTTGAGTTTTTGCTCCTTTACTTTTATGTTTCAATCCTAGCAATGAAAATAATGAAAAAGATCATATGCTAATCTTATGGAGAGTAATGACATTACATAAAGAAAAGTATAAGTGGTAAAATTTATTGGAAGTTAACAAACATAGCATTAGTCAATGATGCAATTCATGAAAGAATTAATAAGGGAAGAGAAGATTCACATGCAAATATACTATCTTGGACATCTTTTATGATTGTGAGCCCCCATTAAGTATTTTATGTCAAATTGTTGATGTTGGACAAGGAAGACAACGTAATGAATTATGTTTGCTTATATTCACATAGAAGTTATATTGTTATAGATCCTCCAACATGTGGTGCTTGCCCAATATCTTTGCTAGCCAAAAATCTGCACCAAGTAGAGATACTACTTGTGCATCAAAAACCCTTAAACCCAGTTTCATGTCATGAGAGTCCACTATATCTACCTATGGATTGAATAAGATCCTTCAAGTAAGTTGTCATCGGTGCAAAAAGCAATAAAAATTGCCTCTAAATATGTATGAAACTTTTATTGCAAGGGAAAATAAGCTTTGTACGAACTTGTGATGGCAAAGAAATAAAAGCGACAGACTGCATAATAAAGGTTGCTATCATAAGGGGCAATATAAAGTGACGTTCCTTTGCATTAAGAGCTTGTGCATCCAACAATAAAAAGTGCATGACAACCTCTGCTTCCCTCTACGAAGGGCCTATCTTTTACTTTTATGTATTTACTTTTTATGCAAGAGTCAATAGCGTTCTCCTCTATTCCTTTTTATTTTTCTCTTTTGCAAGCATCATGTGGTGGGGAAAGATCTAAACATATATATCCAGTTGGATATGAGTGATCATGAGTTATTATTGTTGACATCACCCTTGAGGTGAATGAGCTGGGAGGCAAAACTATAAGCCCCTATCTTTCTATGTGTCTGGCTGAAACTTTTTGCTCCATATATATGTTGTGAGTGTTAGCAATCATAGAAGACTATATGATGGTTGAGTATATGGACTTGCTAAAAAGCTCCTACATGAGACCCTTCCTGAAAATATGATGAATTGCAATTGTATTGTTGACTGAGAATATAGTTTGTTAGTTTTCAAGAAAGTTTATGCCTTATACTTCATTGTTGTGATGAGTTGTTACTTTCTCGTGAGAAGTTCTACGATATTAAATATTGCTGTTATAATAATAATCATGATGCTACTATGTCCGTATTTTGTTTTTATCGACACCTCTCTCTCTAAACATGTGGACATGATTATCGATATCGGCTTTCGCTTGAGGACAAGCGAGGTCTAAGCTTGGGGGAGTTGATACGTCCATTTTGCATCATGTTTTGCTACTATTATTTATAGTGTTTTTAATCATTATAACACTTGTTGGAGCAATTCTAATGCCTTTTCTCTCTTAATATGCAAGATTCACACAAGGAGGGAGAATGCCGGCAGCTGGAATTCTGGACCTGAAAAAGCTATGTCAAGATACCTATTCTGCCCATCTCCAAATGAGCTGAAATTTCACGGAGAATTATTTTGGAATAAATAAAAAATACTGGAAGCAAAAAGTACCAGAGGGGGCCACCCAGGTGCCCACGAGGCACCAGGGCGCGCCACCCCCCAGGCGTGCCCTGGTACCTCGTGGGGCCCCTGGTCATCCTCTGGCCCCCATTTTCTGGTATATAAGTCATTTGCCCTAGAAAAAAATAAGGAGAAGACTTTTGGGACGGTGCACCGCCGTCTCGAGGCGGAACTTGGGCAGGAGCACTTTTGCTCTCCGGCGGAGAGATTCTACCGAGGATACTTCCCTCCGGGAGGGGGAAATCATCGCCATCGACATCACCAACAACCCTCTCATCGTGGGAGGGCCAATCTTCATCAACATCTTCACCAGCACCATCTCATCTCAAACCCTAGTTCATCTCTTGTATTCAATCTTTGTCTCAAAACCTCAGATTGGTACCTGTGGGTTGCTAGTAGTGTTGATTACATCTTGTAGTTGATGCTAGTTGGTTTACTTGGTGGAAGATTATATGTTCAGATCTATTATGCTATTCAAAACCCCACTGATCTTGGGCATGATGATGATTTGTGAGTAGTTACTTTTGTTCTTGAGGACATGGGAGAAGTCTTGTCATAAGTAATCATGTGAATTTGGTATTCATTCGATATTTTGATGATATGTATGTTGTTGATTCTCTTAGTGGTGTCATGTGAACATCGACTACATGACACTTCATCATCTTTGGGCCTAAGGGAATGCATTGTGGAGTAGTAATTAGATGATGGGTTGCTAGAGTGACAGAAGCTTAAACCCTAGTTTATGCGCTATTCCGTAAGGGGCTGATTTGGATCCATATGTTTAATGCTATGGTTAGAGTTATCTTAATTCTTATTTCGTAGTTGCGGATGCTTGAGAGAGGGGGTAATCATAAGTGGGAGGCTTGTTCAAGTAAGAACAACACCCAAGCACCGGTCCACCCACATATCAAATTATCAAAGTAGCGAACGCGAATCAAACCAACATGATGAAAATGACTAGATGAAATTCCCATGTATCCTCGAGAACGTGTTGCTTATTATAAGAAATCGTTCCGGCTTTTCCTTTGCTATAAAAAGGATTGGGCCACTTTGCTGCACTCTTTGTTACTATTGCTATTTGTCACTTGTTACAAATTATCTTGCTATCAAACTACTCGTTACCGATAATTTCAGTGCCTGCAGAAAATACCTTGCTGAAAACCGCTTGTCATTTCCTTCTGCTCCTCGTTGGGTTCGACACTCTTACTTATCGAAAGGACAATGATTGATCCCCTATACTTGTGGGTCATCAAACACCACAGCGTAATGGTGTGTCCGAACGTCGTAATCATACTCTATTGGATATGGTGCGTTCTATGATGTCTCTTACCGATTTGCCACTATCATTTTGGGGTTATGCATTAGAGACAGCCGCATTCACTTTAAACAGGGCACCGTCTAAATCCGTTGAGACGACACCTTATGAATTATGGTTTGGCAAGAAACCTAAGCTGTCGTTTCTTAAAGTTTGGGGATGCGACGCTTATGTCAAGAGGCTTCAGCCTGATAAGCTCGAACCCAAAGCGGAGAAGTGCGTCTTCATAGGATACCCTAAAGAGACCATTGGGTATACCTTCTATCACAGATCCGAGGGCAAAATCTTTGTTGCTAAGAATGGGTCCTTTCTAGAGAAGGAGTTTCTCTCGAAAGAAGTGAGTGGGAGGAAAGTAGAACTTGATGAGGTAATTGTACCTTTTCCCGAATTGGAAAGTAGCACATCACAGAAAGAAGTTCCCATGATGCCTACACCAGCCGGACAGGAAGCTAATGATGATTATCATGAAACTTCGGATCAAGTTACTACTGAACTTCGTAGGTCGACCAGGGTACGTTCCGCACCAGAGTGGTACGGTAATCCTATCGTGGAAGTCATGTTGTTAGACAACGGCGAACCTACGAACTATGAAGAAGCAATGATGAGCCGGATTCTGACAAATGGCTTGAGGCCATGAAATCCGAGATAGGATCCATGTATGAGAACAAAGTATGGACTTTGGTGGACATGCCCGATGACCGGCAGGCCATTGAGAATAAATGGATCTTTAAGAAGAAGACAGACGCTGATGGTAATGTCACCGTCTATAAAGCTTGACTTGTCGCAAAAGGTTTCCGACAAATTCAAGGGGTTGACTACGATGAGACTTTCTCACCCGTAGTGATGCTTAAGTCTGTTAGAATTATGTTAGCAATTGCCACGTTTTATGATTATGAGATCTGGCAGATGGACGTCAAAACAGCGTTCCTTAACGGGTTTCTTAAGGAAGAGTTGTATATGATGCAACCGAAAGGTTTTGTCGATCCTAAAGGTGCTAACAAAGTATGCAAGCTCCAGCGATCCATCTATGGACTGGTGCAAGCATCTCGGAGTTGGAATATACGCTTTGATGAGGTGATCAAAGCTTTTGGTTTTATACAAACTTACGGAGAAGCTTGTATTTACAAGAAAGTGAGTGGGAGCTCTGTAGCATTTCTTATATTATATGTGGATGACATATTGTTGATTGGAAATGATATAGAATTTCTGGAAAGCATAAAGGGTTATTTGAACAAGAGTTTTTCAATGAAAGACCTGGGTGAAGCTGCTTACATATTGGGCATCAAGATCTATAGAGATAGATCGAGACGTTTGATAGGACTTTCACAAAGCACATACCTTGACAAGATTTTGAAGAAGTTCAAAATGGACCAGTCAAAGAAAGGGTTCTTGCCTGTGTTGCAAGGTGTGAAGTTGAGTAAGACTCAAATCCCGACCACGGCAGAAGAAAGAGGAAGGATGAAAGTCATCCCCTATGCCTCAACCATAGGCTCTATAATATATGCCATGCTGTGTACCAGACCTACTGTGTGCCTTGCCATAAGTCTGGCAGGGAGGTACCAAAGTGATCCAGGAGTAGATCGCTGGACAATGGTCAAGAATATCCTTAAGTACCTGAAGAGGACTAAGGACATGTTTCTCGTTTATCGAGGTGACGAAGAGCTTGTCGTAAAGGGTTACGTCGATGCTAGCTTTGACATAGATCCAGATGACTCTAAGTCTCAAACCGGATACATATTTATTTTAAATGGTGGAGCAGTCAGTTGGTGCAGTTCCAAGCAAAGCGTCGTAGCAGGATCTACATGTGAAGCTGAATATATAGCTGCTTCAGAAGCAGCGCAAGAAGGAGTCTGGATGAAGGAGTTCATATCCAATCTGGGAGTAATACCTAGTGCATCGGATCCAATGACTATCTTTGTGACAACACTGGAGCTATTGCTATTGCCAAGGAGCCCAGGTTTCACAAGAAAACCAAGCACATCAAGCGCCGCTTCAACTCCATTCGTAAATACATTAAGGATGGAGACATAGAACTTTGCAAAGTACATACATATCTGAATGTTGTAGAACCATTGAATAAACCTCTTCCACGAGCAAAACATGATCAACACCAAGACTCCATGGGTGTGAGATTCATAACTATGTAAACTAGATTATTGACTCTAGTGCAAGTGGGAGACTGTTGGAAATATGCCCTAGAGGCAATAATAAATTGGTTATTATCATATTTCCTTGTTCATGATAAATGTTTATTATTCATGCTAGAATTGTATTGACCAAAACTTAAATACATGTGTGAATACATAGACAACACCGTGTCCCTAGTGAGCCTCTACTAGACTAGCTCGTTGATCAATGATGGTTAAGGTTTCCTAACCATAGACATGAGTTGTCATTTGATAACGGGATCATCATTAGGAGAATGGTGTGATGGACAAGACCCAACCGTAAGCTTAGCATATGATCATATCACTTAAGTTTATTGCTACAGCTTTCTTCATGTCAAGTATCTGTTCCTTAGACCATGAGATCATGTCACTCCTGGACACCAGAGGAATGCCTTGTGTGCTATCAAACGTCACTTCATAACTGGGTGATCATAAAGGTGCTCTACAGGTATCTCCGAAGGCGTCTGTTGGGTTGCATGGATCGAGACTGGGATTTGTCACTCCGTATGACACCAGAGGAATGCCTTGTGTGCTATCAAACGTCACTTCATAACTGGGTGATCATAAAGGTGCTCTACAGGTATCTTCGAAGGTGTCTGTTGGGTTGCATGGATCGAGACTGGGATTTGTCACTCCGTATGATGGAGAGATATCTCTGGGCCCTCTCGATAATACAACATCGTAAAGAGCTTGCAAACAATGTGGCTAAGAGTTAGTCATGGGATCTTGTATTACGGAACGAGTAAATAGACTTGCCGGTAACGAGATTGAACTAGGTATGGAGATACCGATGATCGAATCTCGGGCAAGTAACATATCGTCGGACAAAGGGAATTGCATACGGGATTAATTGAATCCTCGACATCGTGGTTCAACCAATAAATATCTTCGTTGAATATGTAGGAATCAATATGGGCATCCAGGTCCCGCTATTGGTTATTGACCGGAGAGGAGTCTCGGTCATGTCTACATGTTCTCGAACCCGTAGGGTCGCACGCTTAACGTTCGATAGCGCTAGGGTAGTATTGAGATATTAATAGTGGAAAGTCTGAAGGTTGTTCGGAGTCCTGGATGGCATCCGGGACATCACGAGGAGCTCCGGAATAGTCCGGAGGTAAAGATTTATATATGGAAAGTTGTTTTTGGGGTTACGGAAAAAGTTCATTTTTTTTGGTATTGTACCGGGAAGTCACCGGAAGGTTCGAGAAGGTTCCGGAGGGGTCCGGAAGTCTTCGGAGGGTTCCACCATGTCCCAAGAAGTAGCATGGGCTGTAGGGGGGCGCCCTGGCCTTATTGGGCCAGGCGCACCTGCCCCTACTTGGCCCGTGCGCCTAGGGGAAGGGAAACCCTAAAGGGGAGGGCCCTCCACTTGGCTTGGAGGGCACTCCTCCCCCCTTGGCCGCTGCCCCCTGCCTTGGGAGGGGGGCTAGGGTTGGCATGACCCTCCCTCACCCCTATATATAGTGGGGAGGTGCAGGGGGCAGCCACCCCTTCCACGCTTGCCCCGTCTCCCTCCCGTTACTTCTCCTCCATGTTCCGTCAGCGCTTGGCGAAGCCCTGCAGGAATTCCGTTGCCACCACCACCACCACGCCGTCGTGCTGGTTCCGATCTCATCTACCTCCTCCTCCTCTCTTGCTGGATCAAGAAGGAGAGGACGCTATCGAGCTGAACATGTGCTAATCTCGGAGGTGTCGTCCGTTCGGCACTAGATTGGATTGGATCGTGAAGAGTACGACTACATCAACCGCGTTATGACGCTAACACTTTCGGTCTACAAGGGTACATAGACACACTCCCCTCTCGTTGCTATGCATCTCCTAGATTAGATCTTGGGTGTTCGTAGGAATTTTTTTGATTTTCATGCTTCGTTCCCCATCAACAACAACCAGGGGCGCGGCGGCGGTGAGGAGAGGAGGCAATGAGGGGTGCGGAGGCAATGAGGAGAGGAGACCTGCAGCCTCTTGATCACATCTGGGGAGATCAAGTTCAAGCCCGCCCCACCGTCAACCAACATCTTCATGACCTTGAGGTTGCGAATTGTTGGTGAAACCAACAACGGCAGACACCCGACCGCAGTGGTGCGGTCAGGGTGGTCCTCGGCGTCAAAGACGATGGGCGAGTGCGACCACTTGAGTGGCTTCTGTGCCTCCATTACTAGCTCTGCTGCATTGATTTCATAGATCCACTCCTTTAGTTGCCGGTGCGAGGAGTGCAAAGATGCGCCTCCGTCAACACACATGGCATCCACTGCATTTTGGAACTCCTTGCCGGACCCGCTTCCGTCCTCATCACTATCATCCTCTTCTTGCTGGCCCTGAGCAGCCTTCTTTTTTGGCTGCTTGGCCTTGCCGCGGTGGCCTCCGTGGCCACCATGGTCTTGCTTGCCGGACCCACCAGCGCCATCTTGGGCCTTCTCCTTGTCTCGCTTCTCGTACTCTTGCTTCTGCTTTTCGGCAAGTTGCTCTACTTTCCGGCATTGTTGGAGATCGTGGCCCTTGGTGCGGTGGATCTTGCAGTATGGCCCGCCGGTCTTGCTGGCCTTCTCGCCTGCCGCAGCTTCCCGACAAGCATGGCACCCGGCAATCTCCTTGTCGGAGATGTATGCCTTCGACTTCTTGGTGGCGTTGGTGTCGCCGGAGCTCTCGACGGCCAGTACAGTCTTGTTCTTGCACTTTCTGTTGCGCTTCCTGTTCTTCTTCTGTGGGGTTGATGCATCATCGTCCTCAGAATCGACGTCTGCACCCGCATCTTCCCCGGGGAGTCGCCTCCCTTCCTCAGCACGTGCACACCTATCCGCCAAGGCGTACAGATCATTGATGGTCTTGACCTGCTCGACATTCATCTCTGACCGCATCCTGCGGCTGCGCACATTCATGTGGAACGCGACAACAACAGCTGCGAGATGGATGTCGGGGATATTGTGGTGCACACGGCTGTACCGTTGTATGTACTTGCGGAGGTTCTCTCCATCCCTTTGGGGGATCACCTGCAAATTGCTGGGCTGACCCGGGAGCTTGTGGCCACCCTGGTAAGCACCAACAAAATGATGGCACAGATCCGCCCAAGAAGAGATGGAGCCCTCAGGCGGGTTCATCAACCACGACCTGACGTTGGGCCGAAGCAGCAATGGGAAGTAGTTGGCGAGCACTTTCTTGTCCCGTCCCCCGGCAACCTCCACCGCGATGGTGTAGATGCCAAGGAACTCAGCTGGGTTGAGCGTGCCGTCGTACTTGTCGGGCAGCTCTGGCTTGAAGGCTCGGGTGGACAGCCAGCGAACTTGCCGCAGCTCACGAGTAAACGCTGGGCACCCCACATCATAGGGCAAATACCCAGCGGCTACCGGAGCGAGCACGTCCACCGCCGGCCTCGCATGGCCGTCAGAATGATGACGTGCTTCCCGGCGCCGCTCGATCTTCATGCGGGCGTCTTTGTCGCACCGCTCGCGGAGCACTTGGCGCTGATCTTGGTGGCACCGCGGATCTGACGAAGCCATGGACAGCACGTCATGGTCGTCTGACCGGCGGGCTAGCCGCTGTGATGGTGGGGGTGGCGAGGGGACTGCACCGTCTGCGCGGCGTCTCCGGCAAGGTAGCCGGAGGGTCCTGCTGGCATGGTGGGTGGTCACCGCGAGGGCCCCACGTCCTATGTCTTGACGGGATCAGCAAAACTGATGAGGCTTTGAATGGTGGCTCTCCATTCGTCCATCTTGTCTGGGCTTGGCGGGAAGTTCAAAAGTATTTGGACCCGCGCCATGGCCTCGGCCGCCGTGGTCGGCATGGCTGGGAGCACAGAATGAGGCGTCGCTCGACTCCTGGCGGAGCCAGAAGGAGCTTCGTTATGTCCATGCCGCCGCGGCTCATGCTCGCCAACAGACGGACGTGGTGGTGGCAGCGGTGCTCCATGAGCAATCAGGAGTTGCTGCACGGGGATCCCACCTTGCGGTCGTCTGGAACCGCCACCAACGTGGGGGAGCGTGTCATGCCCATCTTGTGATGGTCGCGGTGTACGCCTCCCCACACCATTGTTGGACGTCACCACTACGTTCTGAGACGTTGCGGCGGCTGGGTTCTAGGTGGCAGCAGTATGAATTATATTACTATGATGACTGCGCTCACCAGAATGTCTTGGAAGTTGACCGGCTATGACGTTGCTGGTCCTATGGCTAGGCTCAGCATCATGGCGGGGGTGCTGGGCACCCGCACCACTTGCGCCTCCTGCGCCGCCTGTCCCAACTGTAGCACCTGTGCCGGCTGCGCCGCCTGCGGCCGCCTGGGAAGGTGGCTTGGACGCGGTAGGAGCCTTTGTGGCTCCACTCTTTTTCTTCGGTGTCATCGACGAAGATGATGAAGTTGGTTCTCACACTACCAAAGAACTGATTTGTGACACACACTCCCCCTGCCTGGCGCGCCAAAGATGTCGTGGGAAATGACTATCTATGGGACCGAACGGGTCCCTTTGCGATTCGGCTCAGGGGACGTGCATGGGACAAAGAGCAGGTTTTCAGTAAGTGCAAGAACACATGGGGGATTTATCCAGGTTCGGGCCACTATGAGCGTAAAACCCTACTCTTGCTCTGTGGTTGATAGAATATGAACTCTGGTTACAGGGAGCGCAGTTTTCTGGCAAGGTGCTCAGGAAAATGCAGCTACGGCGTGTAATTGAACTAGGTGTCGACCGTTCTACCTGTAGCCGTGGGCCTCCTTTTATAGGCCAAGGGGTTACCACAATGGCTAATACGGTCATTACAGAGTGTGAACAGTGACTTGCACCGTCATCACGTTTATCTTCCAACGGGGTAAGACAAACGCATTTAATGCACCGTTAGGTGCTACGTTGGGGAGGTGAGGCCTTGGGCAAAAGATTTGTACCACCGGTCCTGGCGCCTTCCTGTAACCTCGACACATCCTAGGGATGGGTGTCATTAAAGTTAATCTCGACGTGGCGCGCTGACACATGCCTTGGCCGGCCATGTTGACTGTCTGCCCGCTCGACACCTAGCCCACGAGCCTATCTGGTCGATGGTGAGGTGGAGAGGTAACGGGATAGAACAAGCCTGCTGGCACGGGGCTTGCTGGGCCTTGCTTGCCGGCAAGGGAACTTGCCGACAACCATAGCCTTAGTCTTTACCTTGCCGGGGCGAAGCTTGCCGGTGAGAACAGCGTCGATCTTCAGTACTTAGAATAGTACTTCTCGATGACCTGCCTTGAGGTCTTCTTCACGGTCTTGGTATTGAGTCTTGGGTTGTAGTTATCCTCCGTCAAGCCCTTGCCGGAAGGGAGGCTACAACTACGTGTGCACAAGTCTGGGTACGAGGGCACCCATGTCTTAGTACATCGACACTGGGTTACCTATGTCTGTCCCTGTACGTTTGTGCCACCTTGGTTTATGACTAGTCATGTTGACCCGGGTTCTCTATCATATGGATGCTAGCATCACAATCATATGCGTGAGCCAAAAGACGCAAATAGTCCCAGCCAAGGTAAAGGCGGCAGCCGTGGGTTACCGTGCGTGAGGCCGCAAAGTGATATGATGTGTCTTATGCTAGATCGGTGTGACTTAGGATCGGGGTCCCGACAGCTTTGGTATTAGAGCCTGACTGACTGTAGGATTACCAAGCCGAACTGGTCGAAGTCGAGTCTAGAAATGCTTTAGTTTTATAGGGGAATTGATTGTGGAAGGGAATGTAAGGTTCTTTTTACTCCTTCCCTTGTGTCATTCTAATTCTGAGTCACCCTCTTCTTTTCTACGGGGTTAAGAAACTAGTATTTCTCATATATCTATCAGGATGATGAGTTACTATGCTCGAGACTTATAAGAAGGATGTTTTCTTCTTGGATCTGTGTTTTCCATAGGATGCAGTTGTTGAGTTGTCAGATGTCATGCAGGTTGTCTCATTTTTCATGCCCGTACAGCCGTTATGCTATCTGAGTTATCCAAGGTTTCTAAATAGTCTGATGCATTTGCAAATCATTTCTTCCTATTCCGATGTCCTTTTGGCCAGACTAGACACACAAATTGTTGTGTTGAGGTATTCCATTACCTTAACATATCTGTTGAAGTTAATAGGAAACCATGTTGTCTTAAGTGAACCACCCAGAGATTCAACCTTTGTGTTGTATCCCAGTGTGATAATTCTGGCCATCATTCTCGAACGCATCTCGTGATGTTATTTAGTTAGTAGGTATTCTATTTCTGGGTTCTTGGACCCAAGATTCGATCTGCTTATTCCTGTTGTTAGTGTTTGCTTGTTCCTTTAGGATATTAGTAACCTTTGTGATAGTCTTCAAGGTTCGTGGTATATCATTCTTCCAATAGCATGAACCATCATGGCAGAAGTTCTTTTGAACCAAAAGATCACAATGAGAGTGCTCTTAATGAGTTCTCCATTCTATAGTTGTGACTCTGCCAATCCCACTTTTCCGCATGGGTTATCCGAAAGAAATATGTTGAGCCTTGTTCGACATGTTAATCTATGCATCCACAACTCAAAAAATCATGTGATCCTTTGAGTTGTTCCTCTTTAGCTGTATTCCGACCTTCGTCCGTCAGTTGATAGCCAGGAGTAATTATGCGTCCTTGTTCATCGATGCCTGTTATTCTTGTGGTCCGTCAAGCCATTCCATTTCAGAATGACTAGGAGAAACAAACTCTAGTATCTCATCCATATCTTGGATTGGGTCAAAGCAGTTGTATTCCGCAGATCAAAATACCAATCCAGCTTTTGTTCTGTTCCACCTTGGAGTATTACCCTCTTTATGTCAAGAATGTCATGGGAATTGCACCACCTCCTATGAACTCTTGATACAGTGATACTTCTCACCATCGTTATTCATTTCTTGGTCTCCATGTTGTTGTAACCGGAATGCCGACAAGTGAACCGTGATGTGTGAAATCAATACTCTTAGCAACCCTATTGCTCAGAAGTTAATGGACGATAATTTCATTCTTAGCGTGCTGGTTACTGAATCACCATTCTAAGATTGATCATGCTACCTAGTCCATTTTTCCTGGTGCACTTTTCGGTCAATGAGTTAGGATTGTGTCAATCCCTCGCTCTTTTAATCATATCGTCTTGCCCTCAAAAGCAAGATTGTTCTCGAGCTTAATAACATATCGGTGGTTCGTCATTTTCCGAATATCTTCTCAGAAGTATTACCAGGTTGTCCCCTGACCGTTATGTTGAGTTCGTGATCAAGTTGGTTTTCCTCTAAACCACCCCCTCTCCAAGAATCTGTGTTGGATACCCCTGAGCTAGTTGGTTAAGCTAAACAACAACTTGGAGAGTTGGAAGATAAAAGCTTTGCCTAACGTAGTTCATCCAAAGGGATATCTTTTGTGTGTGTGTGTGTGTTGAAGAAAGATGATATCTTCATCAATTGACCTTCGTGATCAATTGTTGGATCTATTGTCTTATCCAATCTTTGATTTGAGTATGGGCTATTGTCAAATCAAAGTCAGAACCAACGATTTCCGTAATGTTGTTTTACTCGTGGTTGTTCCCTCGAGCATACACCATTATATCTTTTTGGTCTGACCAATGCTATCACCTTGTTCACATGGTTGTGGAATTCCATCTTCATGGAGATCTTGATGAATTGTTGTTGAGCCCATCGACACATTTTTATCATCTCCATGATTCATTTTGAACATCAAGCTACTGCTAGAAATTTTTGTAAACATTATCTTCGTGCTAGCCCATGAAGTATATGTTATGGTGAAAGAAGTGACTTCCTCCAAGTTCATGTGCATTCGATGAAAGTTGCCGCCGTGAATTCGAGAAAGCTTATTTTGCTTCCTCTGGTATCATCCCAAGTCATTCATGCATGTGCAAAGTATTCTATGGTTTGATAGGCTCGCTACCTCCATTCCATATGTATCTCCTAGCACACCAAGCCGCTGATTGATTTGTTCATGAAAGAGAAGTCTATGCTTGGGAGCTAATCCATGGACTTGCACAAAGACTTCGATATCTTCAATGATGATTCCCAACGAGAACTCGGTAGTGTTTTGCTGTAAGGTTTCCGTGTGTTCACGATTGTCTTGGGCAGTGTGTTCACATGTATCTTGCGATCCAACTCATGTTTTGGAGTTGTTGCCGTAGTTCTTTTCCTGAGAATCTCGCAATGTCATCTCGTCGATTTGTGTTACAAACTATGTTTCAGACATGCTGAGTCTGGAATATCCTGTTACCAACCAGATCTGAATCTCAGGCAGATATGATGGTTGAAACTTTCCCAAGATCTATGATGTAGGTTCCGGCAAGGCTGATGTTTTGGCCGACACAACTAGCTGGAAGATCTATTATTGTAGTATCTTGATTGTGTAATTTGACCATCTTCTCCACGAGAATTTCGTGCGACTTATTCTAGAAGTTGTTCCTTATGGATCCTTTGTGTTTCCGAAGTCCAACCTTTACTTGATGACCATATCAATGATGCTTCTAAGCCTGGTCGTGGTATCTAGTACATCAAGGAGAACATTAGAGGCGGAGTGCTAAATGTCTCTCGGTCAATCATCCAGAATTTTTTCCATGGCCTCGCTAAGGTGAAATCTGAAAAGTGTTGTCCTCCTTTGCATCTGCATTCTCCATCTTTATTCATCATGGTAGTCTGTAGTGCTACCAGGATCTTTGGCATAGATGTTGGTAAAACCCTGATGAATATGGAAATGCTCAAGTTGTTGAAAGCACGCTCAGACACTAGGTTATATCTTCGGTATCAATTGGAATGTGCCTTCCATTTGCCGAGTTGTTCTGTAACCATAGTTTCCTTTCCAAGCTGAGTATGCCATTCTTTCGGATTCCTTCAACGATCATTTGTGAAATTGCCTTGGTCTGGTATAAAGAGTTTCAATGATCTCTGTATCAAAAGTAATTCTTTTTGCCAGACTTAGGAAATAATTCAACGAGTCACCTCTCCTAAGGTGCCCGTTATGGTATTAAGGGCAATTAACTCCTCGCTACTTTGAAACCCATGCACCATTCTCTTAAAGCGTGGAATTGTTGCCTACCAAATTGAATCTTTGTCATATGTTTCTTTCCATCCCTCTCGATGTGCGTTTTGTGTCTCAGCTCAAGAGATGTTTCAATGTCTCATTCCATGAGTTGATCTTGAGTTGCTCAGTCTTTGAGAAGATCGATTCTTTTAGAGTTTCCCTATCTTTCCGTTATCATTTTGGATGAAGTTCTCAGAGCAGGACGTCAAGACCAAGATGATGAAATGAATGAACATTCCTAAGAAGAGCAATCTAGATCGTGAAGATTGTGTTAGTTGTGTCCCCTCGTTCCTCCTACCCTACGTCTTGAATCTCGGGATGAGATTCTTGTTTAGTGGGGGTGAGTTGTCACAGCCCTAGAATTTGATTGTAAATAGTTGCATTAGCATTCGTGCATCATGTGTAAATTTCATTTAATTTTGAAATAGGGATTGATAAACCCTAGCACCAGATGAATTTCTCAACTAGGTTCAAATAAAATCTTTTTCAATGAACCCAAAATGCCCTTAAAAAATGTTCATGATTTATGGAAAGTGATGAAAAGCTCCACCATAAATGTTCCAGATTTTTCCATGCCATTTATGGCATTTGAACTGATCCATATTGTATTTGAATTGGAGCTATTTAAATGTTATATATATTTTAGTTGCTCCAATTATTCTAAAATTAATTGTGGGTCCCTAGAATAATTCAGTTAGCATCCACAATAATTTCCAGGATTTACAAATTTTATTTGGTCCAGTGGCCAAATTCAAAACAAACCTGCAAAATAGAAAATCAGAACAAAATTAGAACTAAAGAAAAGAGAGAGAAGGACCTCACCTGTAGCCCAACTAGGCAAATCCAGCCCCCCAAGGGCAGCGATGTCTTCTTGCTCCTGCCAGGAGGAGAAGCAGCTGCGTGCCCGCAGCGCAGCCGAGCCGCGGCCATCTCCTGCTTGCCTCCTCGTCCCCATACGCACACCTGGACACACCCTAGAGCCCCCTTTCCTCTCCCCACTCTCTCTGGCCTCGCCCCTTCCTCTGTTCGTGTCCACGCAGCCACCCGAGAGCCTGCAATGGCTGCGCCATCGCCATCGCCCTAGTCGCAGCCACCGTCGTCCCCTTCCCCCGTGGCCATGTTCCATAGCTCCGCCTAGTCACCGCACGTCGACCAGCTGCTTCACACAAGCCCGGACGCTCCACTTCGTCGACATCGACTCGTCTTCTCCGCGCACGGCCGCCGGACGCCATCGACGGATTCGACGCTGCTAGGACCTCCCCGAGCTCGCTGACCTCCTCTTCGACCTCACCGTGAGATCATTCTCTCAAACCCTCTCTCCGCTCGGCCGATTTCCTCCTCTAACCCCGTTGGCCACCGCGGCTGAAGCTCGCCACCGCCATGCCTCCTCGCCGTCATGGCTAGAGCCGCTGCACCTCACAGCCAAGCACACCAATGCGCTCCGTGTGCTCCTAGGAGCCGAACGCACGCACCCGCTCTTCACTCCGTGCTCTGTAGCGAGTAACCATACACGCCCGTAGCTCCGACCGCCGCATCGTCGTTGCTGCCGTTGCTGCAGGCCTCCCCTCGCCCAGCCACCAGCTCCGTTGGATGCGGCGCACGTCCAGCAGACCATAGGGCAAATCCGCGAGTCAAATGAGCGCCTGTAGCAAAAACCCGATGCCCTCCGCCATGATTTTGGTCACCGGCGGCCAAACTCCGGTGAAGTCGACGTGGCAATGCCATTAGTGGCTAATGACGCCACTAATTAAACCCCGACCTACTGACAAGTGGACCCCATTCGCTAATTAACCAACTAACAAATCCGGTTTAGTTTAATTAACCCTCTGTTAACCAGTGTGTCTATGACACGTGGGTCCCGCACTTCAGTTTGACCGTGCTAACTCGCTGACGCAGAGCTGATGCAAGGCTGACATCATAAATGTTTTCTAGATTTTAAAATAATTCAAAAATGATTTATTAATTCCAAAAATTGTTTGAAACTTCTAAAATTCATAGAAATTCGACCATAACTCAGATTGAAATAAGTTATATATGAAAAATTATCAGAAAAATATGAAGAATCTGTTTATGCCATGTTCATGCATGTTTGAAAAACTTATCATCACCAACTAGGACAATTCATGATTAGGGCAATTTATGAAATAGCATTTGGAGTCGGAATTTGATCTTGTTTGAATTCCACTTGAATTCCACTTCAATGTTGCATTTGGTAAATTCAGCACCTTAACATGACATGTCATTCATTTGGTTGTGCATTGCATTGAATGTGTCTCCTTTTTCCTATTTGCCGGTGTTTGTTCCTTCTTGGTAGAAGACGGTTCCGACGTTGTGATCATTGACACCGATGAAGAGCAGTACTATCTTCAGAAGTGCCAGGCAAGCAAACCCCCTTGATCACTCCAATACAATCCCACTCTCTCACTCATGCTCTCTTTTATTGCATTAGGACAACAACGATTCAACTGTTACATGTTGCGGTAGTTGAACCCATTCCTCTGCATGACCTGTCTTTGCCACAATAAATAGTAAAACCTACTAGCATGAGTAGGAATTACTTGAGCCATGATATGACTACTCATCCGTGCTTGTTTGCCATGATATGACTACTTAGGTCTGATTCATCTGGGAATGAATTGGAATGTTGTGTTCATGTCCTACTGTGTGAGAGCTAAGTGTGTGTACACGATTTGGTAAAGGTAGCGATGAGAGGACATGTAGGAGTACATGGTGGGTTGTCTCATTGAGACCGTCCTTAAGAACTGAGTTCTGTGTATGTTATCCAAGACTAGCTACTACCACACATTGGGTTCCGGTAATGCGGCCCCTCTCGCTTATTAATTGCCTTGATCTCTGTCGAGGAGTTGCAACTAGTTTCTGGTGTTTGTAGGTCGTGCTATTTGTCTACCAAGTGGCACCCAGATGGTGGGCTTGGGAACTGATGTAGTGTGGAACCCTAATTGACGATCTTTCACGAATTGGAGGGCGATCCTACAAAGAACACGAAGAACACGGGGAAGAACGGGGAGAAATCACAAGAGAAACACTCAAGAACAAGTCCAATCACACATCCACTAGACTAACAAACACACACAAGATCCACAAAGGTACATGAACAACAAAGGGAAAGATACAAGGTACAGTTCATCCTAAATCCAAGAGGAGATGAGGTCTTGATGATCTAGGTATATCCTTCTCCCTTAGGAGGTCTTGATGATCTAGTGAGATCCTTCTCCCTCAAGAGGAATCCCACAAGGGGAGGTACATGAGCTAAGCTCCAATGTCTAGTTCTAATATTAGCTAACCCTAGAATGAGGAGGGGAAGAGGTATTTATAGTCTAGCCACGAAGTGGGAGGGGGAAGAGAGATACATGGGCCTCGGGCCCTGTCCATGCGCGTAGGTGGCGCCGGATGTCCGGCCGTTCACGGGACGCCGGATGTCCGGGGCTCGGACCGGATGTCCGGCCTAGTGATGGCCTTCGCTGCTATACATGTGGCGCCGCATTTCCGGGGGAAGGCCGGAAGTCCGGGCGTTGCTGAGGCGCTGGATGTCCGGGGTCGCGCCGGATGTCCGGCCGCTGATGCTTTTGGTCGTCTGTTGGTGCAGTTCCCTCGCGGCTGCCCTGGCGCCGGATGTTCGGCCCTTGGCCGGATGTCCGGCCGCTGTAGCTTCAGCAGCTCCGTCTTCTTCCGTCTCCGCTTCCATGCTTCCCTCGCGGATGGTGTAGTTGTTCCTTGGCGCTTGCACTCCTCCTCGACATCCGTGAAGCTCCGGCAATACCTATGCGTGCACACGAGAAGAGTGTCAAGTAGTATACCGTCCTCAAAGGGGTCAAGTGAGCACGTGTAAAGGAGATGATTCACCTTTATGTATGTGAAGTAGATGTCGCATGTGTCACTTGCCAACCGGACTCTTGACATGGTGATGTCCGTAGGATGCTCCGCATCATCCCCTCCCCCTTGGGAAAGATCCGTCCTCGGATCAAAAACCAAATCACCATGGGAAAGAGATGGTGTCGCCGTGTAGAAGTGGACGATCACCAAGCATTCATCATCTTGAAGCTCAAAATGGGCACTCTCCAATGTCACACCATCTTGTGATTCCTTCAAAAGGAGCAAGAACAACAAACACTTGAAAAACAAATGTGGTTAGCGTTAGTGCAAAACCAAGCATTCAATTGGTGATTCACCCAACAAGTGTCGTTGTCATGAATAGCATATGATGTGACAAAGGATTGTGACATGGCATGTAAGCACATAAATTGAGCATAAGCAAGGTCATCATGGAAACAAGTATGCAAATGGGAGGTAGAGATGCTAATATGTGTGACAAGAGAACAAGCATCTACCTCAAGGTCATAGCAAGTATGCACAAAGTGCTCAACAAAAGGTCTATGGTAGGCATAGGAATCATTCACAACACCAAAGAAGATGAGATGTCTAAACACATGTGGCAATCCAAGGTGCAAGACAATCCAAGCATAGTATGCATAGGGTGTAGTCAAGATAGTGTGGCACTCAACATAATGGAAAGAGCAATTGTTCATCATGTGTGAGGCAATCAAGTGAAGCGTGTAGTAATCAATGTGACATGGCATATGTGAAGAAATGACATTGTTGCAACCAAACATATGATAGGAGCAAGTAATGCACAAGTCGGATGCAACACACAAGGGATATATGTCATGAGGCATGGCAATGTGGCAATCATGAGTGAAAGTAATAGCTCTAACATGTGCGCAAGGTGTCATGGTGCAAGCAACACATGAAGTATGCTCCACAATATTCATGCTCATGGTGCTGGGGTCCTCAAAAGAGAAGGATATAACCTTGAAAGCATGTCCTTGTGTGTTCTTCGCAATGCCGAAGTGGTAGCAATTGCGTCGTAGAAGCGCGTCGGTCGAAAGTGGCTCACTCTCAAGAGCTCTAATGGTCAACTCACGTGAAGTGAAGTGGAAGATGACACAATGTCGAAGGATCCTACACATGCACACAACAAAGCAAAGAACGTATGTGCATGGTAGATAAACACATCATCCATCATGATGGTTCTCTTCTCTTGCACGTAACCATTAGAAGCAAAAGTGCATGAATAATATGATGCAACAATCTTAATGTTCATGGCACTATGCATATGGTGCAAAGAAGGAGGACAAGCATGCTTCACATGAAAGATGTCAAAAACTCCAAACACATTGGAGAAAGCTAAGGGGGCAATCTCATTAGCAAGACTAAAATCATTGTTGCACTCAATACATGGCAAATTATCTAGCATGAGAGAGGCAATGTGTGGAGACATATGACAACATGTAATATCAATCATGTGCAAAGCATGTGAATAGGTGCTATCAACTGCATGAAACGAGCAAGTATGAGTCATCGGTGATGCAACAAGCCAAGCAATCATAGTAATCATGTCGTGCAAACTAGTAGTGCGAAGATGCAACATACTAGAGGAAATCATGGCAATCATGTCATGTGAGCAAATAATAGACATAGGCAATGCGCATGACATATCGCAATCACGAACACAAAGAAATATCAAAGTATCATCATAGGCATGGGGTACAAAGCAAACATGGCAATAAGAAGTGATATCTCCACCAAGCATGCAAATACACATACAAGTGCTAGAATCATGGATCATGTGTAATGCAAAGCATGGGTCACCAAAGCATGTCATCCAAATGGAAATGAGCATATCATGCAAAGTGAACATGGCAATATGGGCAAAGGATATATAATGGACAATAACCCATAACCATGTGAGGGCCATGTAGAAGAAATGCGCGAAATTCTTGCACAAAGAGGGCGGGTGGAGGGTAAGCACTCCATGGTGGCGCCTGTCTTCATTGCTCTCTATAGCTCATTTCGTCAACTTGTGTGCTTGTGAGGTTGACGAATATGTGTGATTACCTACACAAGAAAGACACAAGCAAAAGAATGTGTGTGCATGGTAAATGTACACATCATCCATCATGATGTGTATGTGCACGTGAGAGTTAGCACAAAACAAGCAATGCTCAAAGAAATTTGAGGCATGGTATATGAACATGTCATCCATCATGAAAGAATAGTTGTTATGTATAACACGATGGGGACACAAATTGAGCATGCAAGTATATGGCACTTCAATAGCATTTTTATTCATGGGGAGCATATGGTGCACATAATTATCGGGATCATGCAATGTATGGGGGTGATCAAAATCTCCTAAAATGTATGAGAAAACTATGGGGGTCTCCTCATGAGCAATAGCGGAAACATCATATGGAGAAAATTGACAACATGGCAAATAATGCATGTCCGAAGCTAGGTGGTCAGGGCATGGCATATATGAACAATGATGCAAAGGAAGCATATCAATATCATCATAAGAAAAACAAATGCCAATAACCATGGGCTTGTCATCTATGCCATATGTGCAAATTGGGTTCATTTTAATGGCATATGCATAGTTACTACGATGAGATTGCAAATTGGACATATTGTTGATCTCATGCATAGCATATGACAAGTCAAGCGGATTGTCAAACATGATGTGACCGAGAGAATTATCACAAGAAATCCTATGCAACATGGCATCACAACTAATATAATCCACATGGCAATCATCAAACTCATCATAAATGGGTAAATCATCGCATGGTGAAATCATACTAGCATGGAGCATGTCAATAGGAGGATCGACATCATGCAAGCAATCAATGTCCACTAGTGGGACTAGCTCATCACCTTCACCTATGTTACCTTCGTCATTCCACTCATGTGGTGTAGGTGAGCTGGCAAAGACCAAATCGTGGTCATCATCTTCTACTTGATGGAACCATGTGGGGGTGCATCATATTCCACCATGGCCATCGTCTTGTCCATAGGAGGGACGAAGTCGTCGAGGGTCGGCGCGTCATCATATATGGGACCTAGCACCAAATGAGAAGACACAATAGAGGTAGAGGTTAAGTCGTTAGAGTTCAAAATGGCCTCACAAGACCTATCAACTTTCTCACTCTCTCTATGTGGTGGCTCACTCACTCCCTCAAGGTAGTTGCACTTAAAGTCACATATGGTGGAGTCACTCATCTCACTCAAGTGGTGGGGGTTGTGGCTCTCCTGACATGGGAATTGGGGCATCTCATCATATATGGGGCTAGTGGTGAACTCGCTCTCACTCTCAATATGGGTGCTCATGTCGCTCAACTCATCTCCAAACGTCATCGTGGTTGAAGGGAAAATCCCATTCACAACCGTCTCGTCGTCGTCGCCGTGGATGAAGGCCGAAGATGGCACATCATCACTCGCCTCCATGACCGAAGGGAAAATCCCATGCTCGATCATCTCACTCTTGCCTCCAAAGATGGAAGCATCATCCTTGCTCGCCACATTGTCGCTCGCCTCCAAAGCATGTTCCTTGATTGGCTCCGTAGTCGTAGTCGTCGCCGCGCCGTCTTCAAAAAGAGTCGTGGTAGACTCGGCATTGTCAATGCCACAAAGAGGGATGGCGGTGAAGTCGAACTTGGGAGCGCCGTCTTGGAGCTCGTTGGGCTTGGACATCATGGTGGTACTATCCTCATGCTCGCCATCTTGGAGCTTGGTCGTTGCGAAGTGTGCTTGGGGTGGAGAAGTCTTGGCCTTCATAAGTTCTTGTTCCACCTTGAGAGCACCAAAGTAGATGTCGTCGAGGGACTCGTATTTGTCAAGGAAGCTAGTCTTGGAGATGTCGTTGTTCAATCCCATCATGAAGTGGAACTTCATCCAAATGGGGTCGTCCACGTCGGCTCGTCGTAAGGCTTTCTTCATCTCCATGAAGTACTCGTCGAGGGACTTGGATCCTTGGATGGTGTTCTCCAATTGGCGAAGAAGATGTTTTGTGTAGGTGGTTGGCAAAAACTCTTGCCGCATCGCTTTCTTTGTCTTTGGCCAACTCATGTTGAAGCTCTTCGAAGGTTTGTGAAGCCACCATGTTGACGTGTAGTCGTGGAAGTTACTTGTGGCGCACTTCACTTGATCTTCGGAGGGGACTTGATGTAGCTTGAGGTAGTATTCCATCTTGCGCTCCCACTTGAGATACTCCTCGGGGTCTTGAGTCCCATAGAAAGGAATCTTGTGGTCGGTGTCGAGGTCATAGTAGCTCATGGAAGTCGCGGACTTGAGCTTGGGGAGCTTCTCTTGAGTGTAATCTTGAGGTGCTTGTTGGCGAAGATGCCACATGTCCAAATGCAAAGATGCCTTGAAGTCGCTTGGCGAAGATGCCAATGTAGATGGTGAAGTCGTAGAGCGGTGGTTGGTGTTGAGCTCTTGACCTTCACGTTCTTGTCGGTGATGGTGTCGATGCCGATGTGATCTTGCCGGAGATGGTAGCTCGGAAGCATGTGCACTTAAGCGTCTTCTCGAAGATGAGGAAGACCTCTTGCCGGTGTTGATGAGGGCTTTGAGCTCCTCCATTTGAGCACCCATCTTGGCATCCAAGTGGTTCTTCATGGCATCAAACTCGTCGTTGTTGGTGTAGACCGAAGTAGATGTGCTTTGCCTATCCATCACAAGACTCAAGCAAAGGTGAGTAGAAAATGAGATAAACAATACCAAGCTAACTTTTCCCAAAGTTGAGGATGTATCCCGTGTCACTCAATGTGAATTGAGAGAATAGTGGAATTGGTACTGGACTTGTTCACTCACACCTACAAAGTAAAGCTTATCGAGTGGCTTGGTTAGGACAAGTGGCACAAAATTCAAGCAAATGTTAGTCCAAGATATCGAAAATGTTGAGGAAGATTCACAAAATTGCAATGTAAAACAAATAGATCAATAGCTATGACGGCACAAGGAAACACACACACGGATAGATAAGTGGGATCCGGGCAACCAAGGAATGAGCACAAAATGTGCAACCATGGAAAAGCTCTTGTTGCACGGATGCTCTAGAGACAATAGCTCAATTGCTCAAATGGGCTAGATACGCTTATGCACCAACTTATGCGAGTAACCGTGCCATCTTCAATCCCATGTATGCTATGTATGTATGATCCAATAGTATTTACTATGCAAGATGGCTCAATGCTATTTCTATTGCTTACAAGATCTTTTGTATCTCCTCTTTTGCTTAAAAGCTTTTTCCTCTTTTTTTGTATGCTTTGCCACAATGCTTGATGCTCGAGCCAAGATATGAGACAAGTATGTAAGATATGCACGGGAGAGACTTAATGACACAATGATGATAGCAAGATGATTGCATGCTAAATGTAGCTATGCGGCGTAAGCTTATCACTAAGGTGCACAATGAGCGTGGCCCGACAATTCTCAACTCGCTAGTCTTAATAGGTAAGGAACACAAAAGGCTCAAGGTGATCAATGCAATGGCAAGGAAATGTACAATGATGTCGTCGAAGTTACCGTCCTTGCTTACGGTTGTCATGTCAAAGGGTGAAGAGGTCGTTGTCGATGTCGAGTCCATGGCGATGATGAGTTGCGGTGATGTCGATGTTGACCCGTTCCTAATTAGTTGAAACACCTTAGGAAACGGAAACCACAAACTCAAAATCTCAAACAAAAATGGTCAAAATGGGTTATGGTGGCGGAATGGTATGGTGGGCAAGGTTATGCGGAAGTTAAGGTGGTGGTTGATGAAGAAGCAACCATCCCTAAGTAGCCGAAACGCTTTAGGAGACTCGAATCACAACTCAAGCAACCACAAATGCAACGGGGATCAAAATGGGTTGGGTTGCGGATGGCTATGGTGGTTTTGCGGATGATATCATAGAGGGCCTAGGCAAAGATGCCAAAATGCACAAAATTTGATGGAGTCAAATGGTTGTGGAAGTATTTTTGTGGGATGGGGAATGTCAATAGCAATCCAACGAGCTGAAGAACGTCAAAATCAGACTCCAGATGAATTAGTTATGGTCAAAACGGTGAAACACGGGAGGCTGAAATCACAGGGGCCGGATGTCCGGGGGGAGCCGAGATTTCCGGGGCTGTATGTCCAGAACTACGTCAGTTTTTCTGCTCTAGGTGCCGGATGTCCGGCCCGATGGCCCGGATGTCCGGCCGGTGGCCCGGATGTCCGGCCCGACGATTCCAGATCGGGATTTGGACTTAGAAACTCGATTTGGGGCGGATTTAGATGATTCCAAGGTCAAAATTGATGGGGGAAACGAAACTTTTGGATGGATTTTGTGGTGGGGAAGCTAGATCCACTTGCGAAACAACAAAATCATGGATCAAACACAAAAAATCTCATAAGAACCAACAAAATGCAAAATTTTTGGTGGGGATTTTTTAAATTGGCCAAGAACAAACAAAATTAGGCTAGAAAGTGGGGGTAGGACTCCAAATTCGTGATCAACGTGGCTCATTATACCATGATGATGTAGGGTGGAACCCTAATTGACGATTTTTCATGAATTGGAGGGCGATCCTACGAATAACAAGAAGAACACTGGGAAGAACGGGGAGAAATCACAAGAGAAACACTCAAGAACAAGTCCAATCACACATCCACTAGACTAACAAACACACACAAGATCCACAGAGGTACATGAACAACAAAGGGAAAGATACAAGGTAGAGTTCATCCCAAATCCAAGAGGAGATGAGGTCTTGATGATCTAGGTAGATCCTTCTCCCTTAGGAGCTCTTGATGATCTAGTGAGATCCTTCTCCCTCAAGCGGAATCCCACAAGGGAAGGTACATGAGCTAAGCTCCAATGTCTAGTTCTAATCTTCGCTAACCCTAGAATGAGGAGGGGAAGAGGTATTTATAGTCTAGCCATGAAGTGGGAGGGGGGAAGAGAGATACATGGACCTCGGGCCCTCTCCACGCGCGCAGGTGGCGCCGGATGTCCGGCTGGGGGCCGGATGTCCGGCCGTTCATAGGACGCCGAATGTCCGGGGCTCTGGCCGGATGTCCGGCCTAGCGATGGCCTTCGCTGCTGTACATGTGGCGCCGGATTGCCGGGGGAAGGCCGGAAGTCCGGGCGTTGCTGAGGCGCCGGATGTCCGGGGCACGCTGGATGTCCGGCCGCTGATGCTTTTGGTCATCTGTTGGTGCAGTTCCCTGCTAATTGTAGCTTGCGTTGGTATTTTCCCCGAAGAGGAAGGGATGATGCAGCACAGTAGAGGTAAGTATTTTCCTCAGTTATGAAACCAAGGTTAGCAATCCAGTAGGAGAACCACTCAACACCTCGTTAGCAGTACCTGCACACAAACAACAAATCTTTGCACCCAACGCAAACGAGGGGTTGTCAATCCCTCGGCGGTCAATTGCAAGATTAAATTGTATATGATAGATAGATAGATTGAAACAAAAATACAAAATAAAATAAATAAAAGAAAAAGTGCAACAAGTATTTCTAGGGTTTTAGTATATGATTTAGATAGACCCGGGGGCCATAGCTTTCACTAGAGGCTTCTCTCAAGAAAATAGCATACGGTGGGTAAACAAATTACTGTTGGGCAATTGATAGAAAAGCAAATAATCATGACAATATCCAAGGCAATGATCATGTATATAGGCATGATGTCCGAGACAAGTAGACCGACTCCTGCCTGCATCTACTACTATTACTCCACACATCGACCGCTACCCAGCATGTATCTAGTGTATTAAGTCCATAAAGAATGGAATAACGCCTTTAGCAAGATGACATGATGTAGACAAGATAAACTCATATATGAATAAACCCCATCTTTTTACCCTTAATAGCAACGATACATACGTGTCATGTCCCTTTCTGTCACTGGGATTGAGCACCGCAAGTTCGAACCCATTACAAAGCACCTCTTCCCATGGCAAGATAAATCAATCTAGTTGGCCAAACCAAATCAATAGATCAGAGAAGAAATACGAAGCTATAATAATCATGCATAAAAGAGATCAGAGAAGACTCAAATAATATTCATGGATAATCTGATCATAAACTCACAATTCATCGGATCCCAAGAAACACACCGCAAAAAGTGATTACATCGGATAGAACTCCAAGAACATCGAGGAGAACATTGTATTGAAGATCAAAAAGAGAGAAGAAGCCATCTAGCTACGAACTATGGACCTGAAGGTCTGTGGTAAACTCCTCACGCATCATTGGAAGGGCAGCAAGGTTGATGTAGAGCCCCTACGTGATCGATTCCCCCTCCGGCGGAGTACCGGAAAAGGCCTCCAGATGGGATCTCTCGAGAACAGAAACTTGCGGTGGCG
Organism: Elymus sibiricus; assembly: GCA_039707655.1. Lineage (NCBI taxonomy): Eukaryota > Viridiplantae > Streptophyta > Magnoliopsida > Poales > Poaceae > Elymus > Elymus sibiricus. The sequence continues at coordinate 207,303,546 of CM077668.1, forward strand.
GAAAAAGTATTTCGTGGACTCTCCTGTTGGTTTCCCGATTTTTGGGAATTTATAGTGGTGGAATTAGGTCAAACGGAGCTGAGGTGGGCCCACGAGGCACCAGGGCGCGCCTGCCCCCCCCAGGCGCGCCCTGGTGGCTCGTGGCCACCTCCTCTGGCGTATGGTCTTCTCCCAAAGCTTCTAGTGTTGGTATTGTCCAGAAAAAAATCTCCAAAAAGTTTCGTGGCATTTGGACTTCGTTTGGTATTGATATTTTGTAAAACAAAAAACAGGCAGAAAACAGCAACTGGCAGTGGGCACTAAGTTAATAGGTTAGTCCCAAAAAATGATATATAATTGCTGTAAATGCATATAAAAAACATCCAAGATTGATATTATAACATCATGGAACAATCAAAAATTATAGACACGTTGGAGACGTATCTGCATCCCCAAGCTTAATTCCTGCTCGTCCTCGAGTAGGTAAATGATAAAAACAGAATTTTTGATGTGGAATGCTGCCTATCATATTCATCATATATTCTTTTCTTTTATAGCATGGACATTGAACTTTAATGATTCAAAGCAATAGTCTATAGTTTGACATGAAGATATAAATACTCAAGCATGCTAACAAGCAACCATGTCTTTCAAAATATCAACGCTAAAGAAAGTTATCCCTAGCCCATTATGCTCAATCATTGATCCATTCATGAAACACACTCAAATATTAGCTACACCCAATGTACAAGTATGACAATAGTGCTCTCTAGTTGGTGCTTTATAAGAGAAGATGGAGACTCAAAATAAAAATAAAAACTGCATAAAGTAAATAGATAGGCCCTTCGCAGAGGGAAGCAGCGATTTGCTAATGTGCCAAAGCTCAAAGCTTAAATTAGAGAGATGAAAATATTTTGAGAGGCATGCTTTTTCTGTCAACGAAGACGAATGAGAATTCCCAATATTTTCCATGCTAGACACATCATAGGCGGTTCCCAAATAGAAAGTTAAGTTTATTTCCTTTCCACCATTCTTTCACAATCTATGGCTAGCCATATCCACGGGTGCCCTCCATACCAACACTTTCCAAGGAATTTTGTTGTTATTAATTTTTGATTCATTGTGGGACTGGGCATCCCTATTACCAGCCACTCTCTCGTGCAATGACAAGTGAATAAACACTCATCGTGAGAATAACACACCCATCATGGAAAATATTGGCCACCCCCTTCCGCCTCATGAGCGGTACGGGCACACAAAACGGAAAAATTATTTTGAAAATTAGAGTTGGCACACGCAAATTTACTTGGAACGGCATGGAAATACCGCATATAGGTAGATATGGTGGACTCATCAGGCACAACTTGTGTTTAAGGATTTTGGATGCACAAGCAGTATTTCCGCTTAGTACAAATGAAGGCTAGCAAATAGATTGAGAAGCAACCAACCAAAAAGCGAAAACGGTCATAAACATGCATTGAACATAACTAACACCGAATAATGCACCATAAGTAGGATATAATTTCATTGCATAACTATTGACTTTATGTGCATGCAGAGGGAATCACAAACCTTAACACTAATATTCTTACTAAATCACAATTACTCACTAACATGACTCACATATCATCATCTCCATATCGCAAAACTATTGCAAGGAATCACACTTATCATATCCAATGATCTATATGAAAGTTTTTATTATATCCCTCTTGAATATTCATCACTTTGGGACCAAATTCATATCTTGTGCAAATTACCGTTACTATTATCAACTCTCAAAAAGATATATGTGAAGCATGAGAGTGCACATATTTCTTCAAAATTTTCAATCTTATCAACTCTCAAAATAATATAAGTGAAGCATGAGAGTTTATTTCTTCAAAATTTTAATCTTGTCAACTCTCAAAATAATATAAGTGAAGCATGAGAGTTCATTTCTTCAAAATATAGCCACCACCGCGCTCAAAAAGATATAAGTGAAGCACTAGAGCAACTGCCTAGCTCAAAAAATTTAGGTGAAGCACATAGAGTATTCTAACAAATCATGATAACGTGTGGCTCTCTCAAAATAGGTGTGTTCAGCAAGGATGATTGTGACAAACTAAAAATCAAACAAAGCAAAGACTCATATAATACAAGACGCTCCAAGTAAAACACATATCATGTGACGAATAAAAATATAGTTCCAAGTAAAATTACCGATGGTTGATAGAAGAAAGAGGGGATGCCTTCCGGGGCATCCCCAAGCTTAGACGCTTGAGTCTTCCTTGAATATTACCTTGGGGTGCCATGGGCATCCCCAAGCTTTGGCTTTTGCCACTCCTTATTCCTTCATCCATCGCGATCTCACCCAAAACTTGAAAACTTCAATCACACAAAACTCAACAAAACCTTCGTGAGATCCGTTAGAGTAACAAAATGAATCACTACTTTAAGTACTGTTGCAAACCCATTCATATTTTATTTTTGCATTATACCTACTGTATTATAACTTATCCATGGCTTATACCCCCCGATACAATCCATAGTTTCATCAAAACAAGCAAGCAACACATCAAAAACAGAATCTGTCAAAAACAGAACAGTCTGTAGAAATCTATTTAAAATACATACTTCTGTACATCCAAAAATTCTTAAAAATTAGGAAAACGTGTGCAATTCATATACGAATACTGTGTAAAAATTTCAGATTTTTCTGACGCTCCAGTACAGAACCAAAATTTCAGCACTGGACACAAAACTTCTGTTTTCCAAACAGCATCAATTATACTATCTTCCAAATCATCCTAAAGGCTTTACTTGGCACAAATACTAATTAAAAACACAAAAACTCAATCTTAACAGTAACATAAATATGAGAACACACAATAACAGTAGAAAAAAGATAAATAATTTATTTTATTCATTGGGTTGCCTCCCAACAAGCGCTATTGTTTTATGCCCCTAGCTAGGCATAATGCATAGTTTCAAGTGTTGTCATCTTTCAAGTTGATTCCATAAGTGGCCCTCATAATGGATTCATATGGTGCTTTAATTATTTTCCTAGGGAAATTCTCCATACCCTTTTTTAATGGAAGCTGAAATTTTATATTCCCTTCTTTCATATCAATAACGGCACCTATGGTTCGTAAGAACGGTCTACCAAGTATTATGGGGCAAGAAGAATTGCATTCAATGTCAAGTACAATAAAATCAACGGGCACATAGTTCCCATTTGAAAGAATAAGAACATCATTAATTCTACCCAAAGGCTTTTTAATAGTGGAATTCGCAAGATGCGAATTAAGAGAACATTCATCTATATTGGTAAAACCTAGCACATCACATAGAGATTTTGGAATTGTGGAAACGCTAGCACCCAAATCACATAAAGCATTGCACTCATAATTTTTAATTTTAACTTTAATGGTGAGTTCCCACTCATCATATAATTTTCTAGGAATTGAAATTTCTAGTTCTAGCTTTTCTTCTAACGCTTTCATCATTGCTTCTACGATGTGATTAGTAAAAGCCTTGTTTTGCTCAATGCGTTGGGTGAATTTAGCATGGATTGTAACGAAGAAATGCACTCAATCAAAGAACAACTATCATAATTAAAATCTTTGTAATCCAAAAGAGTGGGGACATCACTAGTTAAAGGTTTTACCTCTCCAAACCCACTTTTAGCAATTTTCTTATCAAGATTTTCACCCTCAGAATTATGGGAACGCCTTCTAGCTAAAGTTGACTCTTCTTCAGTCCCCTTTTCATAAAGTTTTATATTGCTAAACAAAGAATCAATAGATGAAACACCAATCATTTTAATATCCTCATCATTACTACGATAGAAATCGGGAGGAATCGCTTTTTCTAAAAATTCTCGTTTAGCTTTTAGCATGGCGGTTCTTTTCTTACTCTCATCCATGCAGACATATAAAGCTTTAATTGATTCATTGATATCAATTTTAGGTGGCAAAATTTTAGTCTTAAGATTTTCCAAATCATGAATAATTCTATCAATGCTCCTAAATATATCATCAAGTTTACTCAATTTTTCTTTTATCGTAGTGTTGAAAACTTTTTGAGCATTAATAAATTATTTAATATTACTTTCAAGTTCAGAGGGCATCCTATTATTATTATTATTATTATTATTATTATTATTATTATTATTATTATTATTATTATTATTATTATTATTATTATAAGGATTACCATAGGAATTGCCATAATTATTAGGGGAATTTCCAGGAAACGGTCTAGCATTGAAATTACCTCTATAAGCATTATTATTAAAATTGTTTCGCGAGACAAAATTCACATCTACGGGATCATTATTTTGCTCAATCAAAGTGGACAAAGGCACATCATTAGGATCAATAGGAGCATTTTTGCTAGCAACCAATTTCATAAGCGCATCAACTTTATCACTCAAAGTATTAATTTCTTCAACTGAATTCACCTTTTTACTAGTGGGAACTCTTTCAGTATGCCATTGTGAATAATTTGCCATAATATTATCAAGCAATTTAGTAGCTTCTCCCATTGTAAGTTCCATAAAAGTACCACCCACGGCGGAATCTAAAAGATTTCTAGAAATGAAATTTAATCCCGCATAATTTTTTTGTATGATCATCCATAAATTTAAACCATGAGTAGGGCAATTTATTATCATTAATTTCATCCTTTCCCAAGATTGGGCAACATGTTCATGATCAAGTTGCTTAAAATTCATAATTTGATTTCTAAGAGAAATAATTTTCGAGGGAGGAAAGTACTTAGTAATAAAAGCATCTTTACACCTATCCCAAGAATCGATACTATTTCATGGTAAAGATGAAAACCAAATTTTTGCACGATCCCGCAATGAGAATGGGAATAATTTTAATTTCACAATATCATTATCCACATGTTTTTTCTTTTGCATATCACACAATTCTACGAAAGTGTTTAGATGGGATGCAGCATCTTCATTAGGACTACCAGAAAATTATTCTTTCATAACAAGATTTTGCAAAGCGGCATTGATATCACAAATCTCCATACTAGCAGCGGGAGGAGCAATCGGAGTACTAATAAAATCATTATTATTAGCATTGGAGAAATCACATTATTTTGTATTTTCTTGAGACATAGTGACTACGCAAACAACATAACAAGCAAGCAAAGAAGCAAACAAGAAAAAGGCAAACGGAAAATATTTTTGTATTTTTGTAAAAACTTTTTAGAAGTGGGGGAGATGAAAACGAGAGGCAAATAAAATAAATGCAAAGAGATGAGAGTTTATGCAAAGGTACTTGATAGATGTTGATGATGTTTCCCCGGCAACGGCGCCAGAAATTCTTCCTGCTACTTGTAGCTTGCGTTGGTATTTTCCCCGAAGAGGAAGGGATGATGCAGCACAGTAGAGGTAAGTATTTCCCTCAGTTATGAAACCAAGGTTATCAATCCAGTAGGAGCACCACGTAGCACCTCGTTAGCAGTACCTGCACACAAACAACAAATCCTTGCACCCAACGCAAACGAGGGGTTGTCAATCCCTCGGCGGTCAATTGCAAGATTAAATTGTATGGGATAGATAGATTGAAACAGAAATACAAAATAAAACAAATAAAAGAAAAAGTGCAGCAAGTATTTTTAGGGTTTTAGTATATGATTTAGATAGACCCGGGGGCCATAGCTTTCACTAGAGGCTTCTCTCAACAAAATAGCATACGGTGGGTAAGCAAATTACTGTTGGGCAATTGATAGAAAAGCAAATAATCATGACGATATCCAAGGCAATGATCATGTATATAGGCATCACATCTGAGACAAGTAGACCGACTCCTGCCTGCATCTACTACTATTACTCCACACATCGACCGCTATCCAGCATGCATCTAGTGTATTAAGTACATAAAGAATGGAGTAACGCCTTAAGCAAGATGACATGATGTAGACAAGATAAACTCACGTATGAATACACCCCATCTTTTTACCCTTAATAGCAATGATACATACGTGTCATGTCCCTTTCTGTCACTGGGATTGAGCACCGCAAGATCGAACCCATTACAAAGCACCTCTTCCCATGGCAAGATAAATCAATCTAGTTGGCCAAACCAAATCAATAGATCGGAGAAGAAATACGAAGCTATAATAATCATGCATAAAAGAGATTAGAGAAGACTCAAATAATATTCATGGATAATCTGATCATAAACTCACAATTCATCGGATCCCAACAAACACACCGCAAAAAGTGATTACATCGGATAGAACTCCAAGAACATCGAGGAGAACATTGTATTGAAGATCAAAAAGAGAGAAGAAGCCATCTAGCTACTAACTATGGACCCGAAGGTCTGTGGTAAACTACTCACGCATCATCGGAAGGGCAGCAAGGTTGATGTAGAGCCCCTCCGTGATCGATTCCCCCTCCGGCGGAGTACCGGAAAAGGCCTCCAGATAGGATCTCTCGAGAACAGAAACTTGCGGCGATGGAAAAAGTATTTCATGGACTCTCCTGTTGGTTTCCCGATTTTTGGGAATTTATAGTGGTGGAATTAGGTCAAACGGAGCTGATGTGGGCCCACGAGGCACCAGGTCGCGGCTGCCCCCCCAGGCGCGCCCTGGTGGCTCGTGGCCACCTCCTCTGGCGTCTGGTCTTCTCCCGAATCTTCTAGTGTTGGTATTGTCCAAAAAAAATCTCCAAAAAGTTTCGTGGCATTTGGACTTCATTTGGTATTGATATTCTGTAAAACAAAAAACAGGCAGAAAACAGCAACTGGCACTGGGCACTAAGTTAATAGGTTAGTCCCAAAAAATGATATATAATTGCTGTAAATGCATATAAAAACATCCAAGATTGATAATATAACAGCATGGAACAATCAAAAATTATAGATACATTGGAGACGTATCATTCCCTCGCAGCTGCCCTGGCGCCGGATGTCCGGCCGCTGTAGCTTCAGCAGCTCCGTCTTCTTCCGTCTCAGCTTTCATGCTTCCCTCGCGGATGGTGTAGTTGTTCCTTGGCGCTTGCACTCCTCCTCGACATCCGTGAAGCTCCGGCAATACCTATGCATGCACACGAGAGGAGTGTCAAGTAGTATACCATCCTCGAAGGGGTCAAGTGAGCATGTGTAAAGGAGATGATTCACCTTTATGTATGTGAAGTAGATGTCGCACGTGTCACTTGCCAACCGGAATCTTGACATGGTGATATCCGTAGGATGCTCCGCATTAGGAACCCTGCTCACATCGTTTGGGGCCGTGATGGAAACTTTGGCCGGACTTCCTTTCCGGGTTCAGCCTCGGATAGGCGATAAACCTGGACTAGAGTCTTGCGTGGTTAGTCAGGTTGTGGCCAACACCCTCGCCAGGCTTCCGCTTGAAGGTTGCCGAGATACATGACGTGTATATGGTGGTAAGTGGTGAGAGCGTGTGTGAAGAAGTACACCCCTATAGGGTTATAAAACTATTCGAATAGACGTGTCCTCAGATATGGACTACTTGGAGACTTATATGGTTCATAGATAACTTGAAGTGGATACTCTAAAATGCGCAAGATAAGTGTGAGTGCTATGGATGGCCTTCTCGTAGGGAGACAAGAGAGGATCCATAGTGGTGTATTGATATGGTGAATATGTAGACTCGTGTGCGCTCTCTCACCCCAAAGAAAATACTGGTAGTCGTAGTACAGGATAGCCACTGAGTCAAAGCTGGCTTGCTGCAGTTAAACCCCACAACCCCTTTATTGATACCGATGCATATGTAGTTAGTTCTGATGTAAGTCTTGCTGAGTACCTTTGTACTCATGGGTGCTTAATTTATGTTTTTGCAGAGGAGACTTCGGTCTCTCTAGTAGTTCCACGTGGGCTTCGACAAGTAGCTTGGGAATCCCAGACAGAGGTCTGGTTCCTATGGAGGGTCTTGTAGATAGTCAGGTGATATGTCTCCAACGTATCTATAATTTTTGATTGTTCCATGCTGTTATATTATCAATCTTGGATGTTTTTATATGCATTTACAGCAATTATATATTATTTTTTGGGACTAACCTATTAACTTAGTGCCAGTGCCAGTTGCTGTTTTCTGCCGGTTTTTTGTTTTACAGAATATCAATACCAAATGAAGTCCAAATGCCACGAAACTTTTTGGAGATTTTTTTCTGGACAATACCAACATTAGAAGCTTCGGAAGAAGACCAGACGCCAGAAGAGGTGGCCATGAGCCACCAGGGCGTGCCTGGGGGGGGGGGGCAGGTGCGCCCTGGTGCCTCGTGGGCCCACCTCAGCTCCGTTTGACCTAATTCCACCACTATAAATTGCCAAAAAATCAGAAACCCTCAGGGGAGTCCACGAAATACTTTTTCCACCGCCGCAAGTTTCTGTTCTCGAGAGATCCCATCTGGGGGCCTTCTCCAGTACTCCACCGGAGGGGGAATCAATCACGGAGGGGCTCTACATCAACCTTGCTGCCCTTCCGATGATGCGTGAGTAGTTTACCACAGACCTTCGGGTCCATAGTTAGTAGCTAGATGGCTTCTTCTCTCTTTTTGATCTTCAATACAATGTTCTCCTCGATGTTCTTGGAGTTCTATCCGATGTAATCACTTTTTGCGGTGTGTTTGTTGGGATCCGATGAAGTGTGAGTTTATGATCAGATTATCCATGAATATTATTTGAGTCTTCTCTGATCTCTTTTATGCATGATTATTATAGCTTCGTATTTCTTCTCCGATCTATTGATTTGGTTTGGCCAACTAGATTGATTTATCTTGCCATGGGAAGAGGTGCTTTGTAATGGGTTCGATCTTGCGGTGCTCAATCCCAGTGACAGAAAGGGACATGACACGTATGTATCATTGCTATTAAGGGTAAAAAGATGGGGTTTATTCATACAAGAGTTTATCTTGTCTACATCATGTCATCGTTCTTAAGGCGTTACTCCATTCTTTATGGACTTAATACACTAAATGCATGCTGGATAGCGGTCGATGTGTGGAGTAATAGTAGTAGATGCAGGCAGGAGTCGGTCTACTTGTCTCGGACATGATGCCTATATACATGATCATTGCCTTGGATATCGTCATGATTATTTGCTTTTCTATCAATTGCCCAACAGTAATTCTCATGCTTCACTTATATTATTTTGAGAGTTGACAAGGTTAAAATTTTAACGAAATAAACTCTCATGCTTCACTTATATTATTTTGAGAGTTGAGAAGACTGAAATTTTGAAGAAATATTTGCGCTCTCATGCTTCACTTAAATCTTTTTGAGAGTTGATAAGTAACGGTAATTTGCACAAGATATGAATTTGGTCCCAAAGTGATGAATATTCAAGAGGGATATAATAAAAACTTTCATATAGATCATTGGATATGATAAGTGTGATTCCTTCCAATAGTTTTGCGATATGGAAATGATAATATGTGAGTCATGTTAGTGAGTAATTGTGATTTAGTAAGAATATTAGTGTTAAGGTTTGTGATTCCCTATGCATGCACATTAAGTCAATAGTTATGCAAAGAAATTATACCCTACTTATGGTGCATTATTCGGTGTTAGTTATGTTCAATGCATGTTTATGACCGTTTTCGTTTTTTGGTTGGTTGCTTCTCAATCCTTTGCTAGCCTTCATTTGTACTAAGCGGAAATACTGCTTGTGCATCCAAAATCCTTAAACCCAAGTTGTGCCAAATGAGTCCACCATACCTACCTATATGCGGTATTCCCATGCCGTTCCAAGTAAATTTGCGTGTGCCAACTGTAATTTTCAAAATAATTTTCCGTTTTGTGTGCCCGTACCGCTCATGAAGTGGCAGGGGGTGGCCAATATTTTCCATGCTAGGTGTGTTATTCTCACGATGAGTGTTTATTCACTTGTCATTGCACGAGAGAGTGGCTGGTAATAGGGATGCCCTGTCCCACAATGAAATCAAAAAATTAATAACAACAGAATTCCTTGGAAAGTGATGGTATGGAGGGCACCCGTGGATATGGCTAGCCATGGATTGTGAAAGAATGGTGGAAAGGAAATAAACTTTACTTTCTGTTTGGGAACCGCCTATGATGTGTCTAGCATGGAAGATATTGGGAATTCTCGGTCGTTTTCGTTGACAGGAAAAGCATGCCTCTCAAAATATTTTTTATCTCTCTAATTTAAGCTTTGAGCTCTGGCACATTAGCAAATCTCTGCTTCCCTCTGCGAAGGGCCTATCTATTTACTTTTATGCAATTTTTATTTTTATTCGAGTCTCCATCTTCTCTTATAAAGCACCAACTAGAGAGCACTATTGTCATACTTGTGCATTGGATGTAGCTAATATTTGAGTGTGTTTCATGAATGGATCAATGATTGAGCATAATGGGCTAGGGATAACTTTATTTAGCATTGATACTTTGAAAAACATGGTTGCTTGTTAGCATGCTTGAGTATTTATATCTTCATGTCAAACTATAGACTATTGCTTTGAATCATTCAAGTCCAATGTTCATGATACAAAAGAAAAGAATATGTGATGAATATGATAGGCAGCATTCAACATAAAAAATTCTGTTTTTATCATTTACCTACTCGAGGATGAGCAGGAATTAAGCTTGGGGATGTTGATACGTCTCCAACGTATCTATAATTTTTGATTGTTCCATGCTGTTATATTATCAATCTTGGATGTTTTTATATGCATTTATAGCAATTATATATCATTTTTTGGGACTAACATATTAACTTAGTGCCCAGTGCTAGTTGCTGTTTTTTGCCTGTTTTTAGTTTTACAGAATATCAATACCAAATGAAGTCCAAATGCCACGAAACTTTTTGGAGATTTTTTTTGGACAATACCAACACTAGAAGATTCGGGAGAAGACCAGACGCCAGAGGAGGTGGCCACGAGCCACCAGGGTGTGCCTAGGGGGGGGGCAGGTGCGCCCTGGTGCCTCGTGGGTCCACCTCAGCTCCGTTTGACCTAATTCCACCACTATAAATTCCCAAAAAATTAGAAACCCTCAGGGGAGTCCACGAAATACTTTTTCCGCCGTCACAAGTTTCTGTTCTCGAGAGATCCCATCTGGGGGCCTTCTCCGGTACTCCGCCGGAGGGGGAATCGATCACGGAGGGGCTCTACATTAACCTTGCTGCCCTTCCGATGATGCGTGTGTAGTTTACCACAGACCTTCGGGTCCATAGTTAGTAGCTAGATGGCTTCTTCTCTCTTTTTGATCTTCAATACAATGTTCTCCTCGATGTTCTTGGAGTTCTATCCGATGTAATCACTTTTTGCGGTGTGTTTGTTGGGATCCGATGAAGTGTGGGTTTATGATCAGATTATCCATGAATATTATTTGAGTCTTCTCTGATCTCTTTTATGCATGATTATTATAGCTTTGTATTTCTTCTCTGATCTATTGATTTGGTTTGGCCAACTAGATTGATTTATCTTGCCATGGGAAGAGGTGCTTTGTAATGGGTTTGATCTTGCGGTGCTCAATCCCAGTGACAGAAAGGGACATGACACGTATGTATCATTGCTATTAAGGGTAAAAAGATGGGGTTTAGTCATACATGAGTTTGTCTTGTCTACATCATGCCATCGTTCTTAAGGCGTTACTCCGTTCTTTATGGACTTAATACACTAGATGCATGCTGGATAGCGGTCGATGTGTGGAGTAATAGTAGTAGACGCAGGCAGGAATCGGTCTACTTGTCTCAGATGTGATGCCTATATACATGATCATTACCTTGGATATCGTCATGATTATTTGCTTTTCTATCAATTGCCCAACAGTAATTTGTTTACCCACTGTATGCTATTTTCTTGAGAGAAGCCTCTAGTGAAAACTATGGCCCCCGGGTCTATCTAAATCATATACTAAAACCCTAAAAATACTTGCTGCACTTTTTCTTTATTTATTTTATTTTGTATTTTTGTTTCAATCTATCTATCTATCCCAACAATTTAATCTTGCAACTTATCGCCGAGGGATTGACAACCCCTTGTTTGCGTTGGGTGCAAGGATTTGTTGTTTTGTGTGTAGGTGCTGCTAACGAAGTGTTGCGTGATTCTCCTACTGGATTGATAACCTTGGTTTCATAACTAAGGGAAATACTTATCTCTACTGTGCTGCATCTCCCTTCCTCTTCAGGGAATTACCAACGCAGCTCACAAGTAGCATCATGCTTCTAGCTTTCTTTCTTTTCAGTTGTCTGTACTCAGACAAGTTTATGCTTCTGTTGCTTGTATAACTTTGTATGTGGGGTCATGAGACCCATGTTTGTAATATCATCCTATGTATGGCTCTTCGGAGCCTCTTAAATAAATACTTTGAGTCATAGAGTTATGTTGTGATGCCATGTTGTATCTACACATATCGTGCATATTGTGTGTATGTTTGAAATGCATTGGTATGTGTGGGATTCGACACCTAGTTATCTGCCTTTGGTAGACTTTCCTACAGGGAAATGCCTCCTAGTGCTTCCACTGAGCCCTGGTAGTTTGCTACTGCTCCGGAACACATGGATTGACCGACATGTATCCTTCTTTGCTCCTGTGTTTGTCCCTACGGGGAAATGTCACGCGATGTTACCGAAGTCCTGATAGCTTGCTACAGCCCGGTTACACACGCTGAGGACCGACACGTGCATTGCTGGGTTACCTATGTCTGTCCCTGTATGTTTGTGCCACCTTGGTTTATGACTAGTCATGTTGACCTGGGTTCTCTGTCATATGGATGCTGGCATCACAATCATATACGTGAGCCAAAAGACGCAAATGGTCCCGGCCAAGGTAAAGGCGGTAGCCGTGGGTTACCGTGCGTGAGGTCGCAAAGTGATATGATGTGTCTTATGCTAGATCGGTGTGACTTAGGATCGGGGTCCCGACACATAGGTCTTGGAAGAGTACTTGGAGTACTTGTAGTCTTCTTGTACTTGTCGCTCCGCTTTGGTTGCTTGGTGCACTTGCTCGAGGAGTTTGGAGTAGGGTTGGAAGTCCGCAATTTTCTTGATTGGATAGTTGAGGCCATTCAAGAAACGCACCATAGTTTGTTCATCATCTTCCTTGATGTTGGCTCTTATCATTGCAATTTCCATCTCTTGGTAGTATGCTTCAACCGACTTGGTGCCTTGCTTGAGAAGTTGCAGTTTCTTGAAGAGGTCATCGCTATAGTGTGTAGGCACAAAACGAGCTCTCATGACATCCTTCATTTGATTCCAAGTGGTGATTGGTGGTTCGCCTTTCTCTTGGCGTCGTTCGATCACTTGTTCCCACCAAATGAGAACATAGACTTGGAACTCAAGAGATGCCATGGCAATCTTCTTTTCCTCTTCGTAGTTGTGAAGACGGAATATCTTGTCGACCTTCAATGCCCATGAAAGGTATTCTTCGGGATCATTTCCACTGGAGAATTTAGGCATGTTGAACTTGAGTTTGCCATAGCGCTCCTCATTACGTTGACGGCGATTGCGATGACGCTCTTGCCATGGAGGATGATCTTCTAGCTCTTGCTCCTCATGCTCATCTTGATTGACTTGACGTTGTGGTCGTGGGATACGTGCACGGTTCCTCATCTCTTGGCACTCCTCAAGTCATGCGGCCTCTTCTTGTTCGCGCACGCGGCGGTTGTGTTCAGTGACGTTGCGAGTTGCCTCGCGTAGGGCACGTTGAGCTTCAAGTGCTTGCTCCTCACGACATTGTCGTTCTTGTTGTAGAGTGTCGTCGTCTTGGTGTACATGACGTTGGCGTTATGGAACTTGATCTTGGTCTGCGTTGTCTCGTGCTTGCCAGTTTTGTCGTTCCTGCTCTCGAAGGTGGTCTTGCAAACCATTGCCATGGAATAGGTTTCTTGAAGCTTGCCAGTCATCATGTTCTTGTGGACGATGAGAGCGTGCTCGTGGAAGACTTGCATCCGAAGAAGTGTCCGAAGAGTGTCGGTTTGAATGGCGCCGTCTTGATCTTGATGAAGACGAAGTGGAAGAATCACGGTTGACCATCATGGTTCGGAACTCTTCCATTTGTGATGATAGCTTGTCATCAAGGGTTTGTCGAAAGTTGGAGGCGAGTTGTTCAATGCGTTCGCCCAATTCTTCGCTCTCTTGATGTAATGCTCGTTGGACGCCAAAGAGGTGAGCCTTGGTGACGTATTCGTTCGGTGCATCGCCATGCTCATCGAAGAGAGGATTGGTAGAAGTGCTCGGCCTATCCATGATTCTCAAACAGGTGTTAGTGGAAGAAAGAAACGGACTAGACTAATTTACCTTATCCAATGTTGAAGATGGATCAATGATCACCCAATATGGTAGTATGTAAATAGTGCAAGTGGTACCGGATCATGTCAATCTCACACCTACACAAGTAATGCTTTTGGAGGAGTTTGGTTAGGATGATGGCACAAAATTTCTGCAAATGTTAGCAAGATATCAATAATGTTGAAAAAGATTCACAAAGTTGCAAGTGAAACAAGTAGACCAATAGCAATAAGTAGCACACAGAAACACACGCACGGATAGATAAATGAGGTCGTGCAACCAAGGAATGAGCTCAAAATGTGGAATCCACGGAAAATGCTCTTGTTGCACAACACTAGAGAGATGCTAGGACGATTGCTCAATAGGCGGATACGAACTTGTGCACAACCTATAAGGGACAAAACGTATGGACTTTCTATCTCAAGTATGCTACGTATGTATGATTCCCGGTGAACTCGGTCACGATGATCCAAGATGATCAAATATGATATGTAATGTGGCGATGCTATGGCTATTGCTTACAAGCTTGTTGTTGCTCTTTCTCTTTTGCTTAAAAGCTTCTCGCTCTTGCTATTTTCCTTTGGCCACTTATGCGAAATGCTCTTACCAAGATAGCAATGATGTATACGCGGGAACAAAATTTGGCACAAGAGATGATATGAGTATATATGCATGCTATGATAGCTATGCGGAACGGTATCACTAAAATGCACAAGTAGCGTTGCCCGGCAATACTCAAATGGCTAGTCTCGTAGGCAAGCGACGCAAAAGATGGTATCGGGGGGTTGACAATACAATGGCAAGGAAATGAACAAGTTGTCGTCGAGGTTACCGTCCTTGCTTACGGTGATGGTGTCACAATGATGAAGTAGTCATTGTCGATGACGAGTTCCGTGGCGATGATGAGCGGCGGTGATGTCGATGTCGAACCGTTCCTAAGTAGCCGAAACACGTTAGGAAACGGAAAACCGCGACTCAAAATCTCAAATGGCAATGGAACAAAATGCGTGGTGTTTGCGGAAGTCGGTGGTGGAGTCACACGAGTATGCGTGTTGCGGAAATGTGGTGGTAGAAATCGGAGGTGGCACTTCGGAAGTGGGGGTGGTAGCTGAAATTTCTTGCGAAAAATTCAGTTTCGTCAAGTTAGGTCGGACGTCCGGTATGTGTCGGATGTCCGGTGGCTGGTGGTTGTCGGACGTCCGGTAATCGTCGGATGTCTGGTGGTTGCTGGCTGTCAGACGTCCGGTAAAGGTCGGATGTCCGGTGACTGGCGATTTTGGCTGCGGAAAGAACTCGTGGATATGAAGGTGGGAAAGAAAAGTTGGGGCAAAATTCATGGAATTTCATGGATGGAAATGATGGAGAAGGTGGGGAAAAGCTAGATCCACTCGAAACCAAGCAAATCTATGGATCAAAATCAACAAAAGATCATCAAACCAACAAATCACAATTTTTTTGGTATGACTATTTTTGTGGGGAATTTTCGAAATTGGGCAAAAACAACAAAATTGGGGCTAGAAAGTGAGGAGAAAGACTCCAAACTGTGAATCAACGTGGCTCTGATCCAAGATGATGTAGGGTGGAACCCTAGTTCGTTGATCTTTTCACACTTGGAGGGGGAAAAGGCAAATTGAGAGAAGAACACAAGAACAAAACACTCAATTGACACAATCCAAATCACACATGCACTAGATCCACTTACACATAGATGAGATACAAGATCCAAAGTCAACACAAGAGGATACATGGTAGCTAGTTCATCCCAATCCGTAGAGGAGTTGAGGTCTTGAATCCGGAGTGGATCTTCTCACATGGGTCTCATGGAGATCTTGATCTCCATGGGAGAGGTAGTGGATGAGCAAAGCTCTATCTCTAAGAGCCAATCCTTTGCTAACCCTAAAACATAGGTAGGGAACGAGTATATATAGTCTAGGAGGGTGAGGGGGTACATCGGCCTTGGCCTGAGTGGCTGTGCACGACAGGCGTCGGACGTCCGGACGTTACTGGTCGCCCAGCGGCTCGCGAGGGACCGGACGTCCGGTAGAGTTCGGACTTCCGTTAGTTTCGTCCTGTGGGGTCGCTGACGGATTTCCGGAGACGATCGGACGTCCGGAGGCGGTCGGTCATCCGACCGCTGAAGGATGTCGGATGTCCGATACTTGTCGGTTGTCCGGCCGTTGTAGCGTTCCTCGGCTAGGCCTTCTGGCAGGCTGGGACTCCAGGTGTCGGACATCCGGTAGGGGCCGGTCGTCCGGTGGCTGTAGACTCCTGGTAGCTCTTCCTCTTGATTCTCACGCATGGTGTCCTCGCCATCTTGTCCATTGGTGGTAGCAGCTTCACGGCCTTTCTCCAAGTACCTGATCACACACAAGGTCTCCGTTTGAGGTAGTAGCCATGTCTCACATGTAGAATGTGTAAATTCGAAGAAGAGCGAGTTCACCTCGGTTTTGATGGGTCTTGCACATGCTCTAGTCATGGGTCCACGTGGTGTCTTGGGAGACGAAGGTACGTCCATGGGGATGACCGTAGGATGCTCCGCATCACCAAGACCCCCCCAGCTTGCAGCCCTTCTAGTCGAGGAGCCATACAAGGTTCCGGCCAAGGAACCGAAGAAGAAGAAGGAGGGCCTGCGCAGCAGAAGAGCAACTTTGGATGCCAGGTCAGAAAGTAACCACGGCTCCTCCATCAATGAGGAGGAGGAAGAGAAAGAGAGGGGGAAGAGGAGGAGGGCGAGGTGTCCCCTCCTAAGACGAGGAGGGAGACGTCCGAAGATGCCGAGGAGGATGACTCTCCTTGGTTCAAGAAGCTCCAGAAGACCCATGCCGCTCAGCCCAGCTGGTCCTCGGCTCCTGCTGAGGCCACCCACTCCAGCTCCTCCGAGGACACGCTTCCCCCGCCACGTAGGGAGAAGCCACATCCGAGGAGATAACATGTTTGACACACCTGCACATAATAAGCCTCAATTGACATGTAATTGACTTTATTGTACTATTTTCTTTTATAGCCCTCAACGCCGCCTTCCCGGAGCGGATTCGGATAACACCATCCCTCCAGCTAA
Source organism: Elymus sibiricus (assembly GCA_039707655.1). Lineage (NCBI taxonomy): Eukaryota > Viridiplantae > Streptophyta > Magnoliopsida > Poales > Poaceae > Elymus > Elymus sibiricus. The sequence continues at coordinate 207,320,800 of CM077668.1, forward strand.
GCTAGTGGAGAGCTCCTCGGGTGCGTGTGCGTGTCCCTCCCCCGCTCATGGCGAGCTTGGGGAGGTTTCTTTGCATCCGGACCCTCCTGTGTTAAACACAGAGAGTGGTGCCGATGTGCTCATGGCTGAGGTCCAGACCTCGGCTGCCGAGGACCAGAGGGAAAGGAGTCCCCTGGTCTTCGAAGAACCGGTGCTGAAATGCCTGGAGTCCCTGGCCCCTATAGCTCCATCGCCACTGAGCAGTGTGTAGGCGTCCACCACCTCTCCAACGAGGGATGGGGCCGAGGACGCCCAGCCGCCTGTCTCGGGGCGGCATAAGGAGGTAGAGGCTGCTCTTTAGAGCACCTCGATTCTTCCCAAGCATAGTGCCATCCTCGGCACGGCCTTCAACCACTTACGGTCCGCAGAGGCCGGGATTGTGGAGGCCTTCAAAGGCCTTGCAAAAGGTTTCGAGGTATGTTATTTAAATGTTCGTTAGTTTTACACACCTGTAACGTTTTAAATGATATGCTCAATACAGCCCGTAGCCCTTTAAGGACATGTTTTGTAATAAAAGTTGTCCGAGGACTTATTAATAGGAATTTCGCAAAGTTTAACTTATGCTTTTAAGAGTGTATGTACAGTAGCCCCCGAGCCCCGAGTTAGTTTGATAATCTGTCGGAGCACGTGTGCAGAACACACGCGTGACACCGTGTACTGGAGACGTCCTTTTGCTAGTTCAGGATTGGGGCACGAAGGCACAGACCTACACTACCAAAGTATGAACAATGGACACGAGGATTTACCCAGGTTCGGGCCGCATGGTGAGGAAAACCCTACTCCTGCTTTCTGTGAGTTTTGATGGGTGGATTAGAGCTACAAAATCTTCCCAGGAACGGAAAGGACAGTGTATCCCTACTGGTGTTATAACAAGTGTCCAACCTTGTTCTTATGTGCTCTCTTTTTCCTCTCTCTTTTTTCCTCTCTCCTTTTTTTTCTTTCCTCTCGGCCTGGCCCTCCTTTTATACTTCAAGGGTTACCACAGATGGCTTCGAGGTTAAGGAAGTAATCTAGATCTGACCAGGTAGGTGGATGCATTAAATGAGAGTGTCGTCGTCTTCTTTCTTCCAGGAACGGACCCCTGTCTTGTCAACACCGACCATGGTGACACCTGCTAGAGACGTGACACGTCTCGACACGGGTGTGCACCATGCGGCAGCATGGGTGAGTGAATCACCCCTTGCGTTTTATCCATCGTCTAGCGGGTCTGCCAACCGGCCGCATGGCGCGAGAGCCCTGTGGGCGCAGAGCCGCTGCACCACGCGTAGGTGAGGCGGTAGCTTGCTGTTGAAAGCTGGCTGAGTGCGCGCCAGCTATGAACAGCCGTTGCCGGATGGGATCGTTCTCGGGTCTTGGCCGGCAATCATTGCCGAACTCCTTGGCTTGATACTTTGCTGGAGCCTGGGAGTGCTGGAGGGGCATGCAGATCCCTTTGAACAAAGATTTGCATGACACCACCGAGCCTAAGCTTTGCTCGATATGTCTTCTTGTTGATGTCCTTCTTCATGAAGATCTGCATACCACCACTAAAGAGGATAGTGGCATGCAGCTCTTCTATCTTCTTGAGGTTGATCCAGAGGCGACCATGGTGCGCACGGTTGGGTATGTGACGCATTTTTTCATGGTACCGACAGTAGCCCCCGGTCCTGGGCCGGACGCGTGCCACCTACGTCGTCAAGGTCAGGTCCTTTTGCATGTAGGGCCCACACGTCGCTAGCCCCTGGGCCTGGTCAAAGCAGAAGTGCAGAAGGGGTCGTGCGAGATGCTTGTACCCGGAGAACCTAAGTACAACTATCCATTGCATGCGACCCTTCTTAGCCTTGCTTCCTGCCAAGCTTGCACTGCTGCGTACCTGATGGTGGTGTTCTTTTGGCACGTGGCGTCCCATCCCTGACGATAGCAAGGTGTGCCAGTCTGGAAGGAGACCAACGTACACAAGTGGATGACCCATCGTCGAGTCCCCTCGATTCCACTTTCCATTAATTCATGCGATGCACCATCTCGAGTTCGTCTTGGGAACCCAATTGGCACCTGGGGAGGGGAGAGTATCGGAGAGGCCGAGGGTTTTTCCCCTTCCCATCTCCTAGGCTATAGATGCCAAGGAGGGGCTGGCCGCTCATCACTCTTCCCCTTCCCATCTTCTTCCTCTCCTCTTCTTCTCCAATGGCAGCTCAGGCGGTGGCGGAGTTCAAGGCAAGGCGGCTGGAAAAGGAGGTCCAGGCCCAGACGAGGGAGCTCCGTGCCAAGGACGCAGAGCTCAAGTCCCTCAAGGAGAGGACACAGAGCTCGAGTCCTGATCCGCAGACCGCAAGGCCATGGCGAGGGAGGCAGAGCTCAAGAAACTCCGGCGAGCGATGGGCGAGGAGCTGCGTGGCCTCCGGGAGTAGAATGTGGGGCTCAAGAAAGACCTCGCATCTACCTCCAAGAAGTACCACCAGTCATAGGTCACCATGGAGAAGGTGGCGGATCGCCTTCACCGCGAGGTTGGTGCGTTCATGGAGCGCATCAACCGGGAGCGAACCCGGTGTGATGCGATCGAAGACCATCTTGGCAAGGTGCTGCTAGACATAGGCACACAGGTGGAGCGACTGCGCCTTGCATACCAGCAAGCCAGTGCGGTCATGTCGGGACTCGGCATGAACTCCTTCGACCACCCCGCCAACTTTAACGAGTGACGCCTGCCTGACCTGGCATCCTTCTTCTCCTTCCATGCCAAAGACTTGGTGCATCTCTGGGCCCTCACGAAGAAAGCGCTGAACCGAGAGGGGATCCGGGCTGCCATTGTCGTGGTATCCCGCATCCTCTCCAATCTTCACCACCGGGATCCTTTTCTGCTAGCGTCTGCCATCTTGGATGACCTTCCCTCTATGGTGCATGCGAGGGAGCTGAGGTCAGTATCGTCCATGGTAGAAGTCGTGGTGCGCCTAGAGAAGAAGAGGGACTTCAACCCCAACTAGGCGCGTAGTAGTAGTAGTAGTGGTTGTTCCTGTTATCCTGTCGATCAAAAAAGGGCAGTAGGAAACTAGGAACCCGTGAGTGAGTTAGAGTGGAAAGATATATGTAATTTCCGCTCCCTTTTGGCTAATATAAATGGTAACTTGAATCGTCCTGTTCCCGCGAACCCCCCTTTTAACTTCACTCAATTAGCTTTCTAGTGAGGCAGTAATCAGGAATGTATTCGATTGCACTAACCCCTACTGGGCCATGGGTAAAGTGTGAAACTTTTACAATTGCCGGCAGGGTTTGTGCCTTCTCGAATACCGACGTTCTGGAGTAATCATAACCAGCTGCTTGGAGCTAAGCATGCAACATGCTCCAGGAATGCCTCCTTCAAACTTGTAATGCATACTACGAGTTAAGTAACTTTGGGGTGAGGACGAGAACTAAAGTTACCTTTGGTTTTATTTATTGCTTGCTCTTGTTCCCGGAGCCCCCAGGTGGCCAACCAGTTGGTTCTCGGAACTCCCAGCTTCTGTGCCTGGGTTAGAATATGATAGTTGCTTCCAGGAATGGATCCGATCAGCGCCCTTGGGTGAAATTCTTGCAAAGATAAGGTTCTGCCAAACCCCCAATGCCTTTTTTGGGGGGCACGCAAATTCACTACTGCGAGCTGGCGATCGACATTTCGAGTGATCTGGCACTAAGAGTTACCCTAGAAGAGCCTTCCTGTCATGGTGACGTCTGGTTGTTTTTCCTTCCGGACGAATTCAGACGAAGGAGGAGGCCACCTTCCCACATTCACGGACACATGCCAGGTGACTAGGCTGGTCACCTTGTACCTGGTTGTGCGCGCATGACATGCACAACAATCCAGGAACAATTCTCCTCTGGGAAGTTAACACCATCGTGTTAACTTCTGCCTAGGTGCGACATGCCGTTGGGCGAATACCTGAGGGTTGAATCGTATGCGGGTTCAACAGGGATTACCTCCCTAGCTCCACAGGAGGAAGCAGGGAGGGTTTTCTTCCTATCACTCATCTGGGTATCATTACGAGGAACCACAGAGTGACCAGACCTTCATCAGATTAGCGCCTACTGTATTATTTGATTTGTCAAAAGCCCGGGAATAGCACCATGCAGTTATCTTCAAAACCTCGCTCCCTCTTCTCCTTGTGTTAGTTTTCCAGGGGTATTCCCAGTCGTAGAACAAGTCTGGTTACCGTCTAGGGAGAAAGTGTTTGAAGCAAACCACTTGGGGGTTGAGCACTATTTGCAGGTTGTGGCACATATCCGTGTAAACCAGTAGTGATCCAACGCCCTGCGGAACTTGATTGCAAATAGACAGTGGCTTTCATGACAGGCTCTTCCATCAGTCACTTCGAGGTCACAAGAGTGTATCCAGGACCCGAAGCCCCTGGCAGGGTAGAGTATTTGACTATGGAGGCCTAGCCCCCATTGCCGGGTTTGACAACGAAGACTAGGATTGCAACGGAGCCTGCGCTGACTGACAGCGATTTTGAAGTACTAGTACGACGTTCAACACTCGTAACTTTCCTTCTGGCCTTCGCTGGACAATGATTCCATCAGAGCCTATTGACAATAGACCCCCTCGATGAGCATCATGAACCAACGCAGACCTTTCTTCGTGGATCTCATGATGGAGCTCCATCACGATACCCACGTATGTGCTTTCTCTTGAATCGCACCGCCATTACCCTTGAATGGTTATGCTACCCACCCACTCAGGGTGAAAAAGCTCGTTTGATCGAATGATCATCTCAGGCTTATGGGAAAAGAGGGATAATGACTTTCTGCTGGTATAAAAAAAACTAACGTTCCTCGACCCAAGTCCTGAGGTTCAACAACGTGCTCAACCGAACTGAGAAGTCATTCATTCCTGAAATCCCACTGAGGCAAACACTCCAGGAATGAAGTTTTGACGTTATCAGTAAGGCTAAAAACATTGGATCCGTGCGATTAGGGCAAGTATACGTTATTTTGACGATGCCTTTACTCCCTATGGTAACACGGCGTGGCGTGTGGTAATGGAGAGTTTTACAGCAAGCCTCCCCCCTATGATACCCATGCCGAGAAGGACGTTTCGATGAGGCGGGTAATGGAAACACGATCCGCCGCTCCGTACTACCTCATCCTACGCTCGATGCTTTCGACAAAGAGGAGGTAAAAGAGGATTTCTGACTGCGGCAAGATGATGAATGAAACCATGCTGGATAAGAAGCCTTTTAGTGAACACTCCTCGGCATATAAAAAGCGGGACATGTCAAGTTAAACTACAAGCATAAAAAGTATCCGGTCGAAATGAGAGTGCTCATGATGTACACCTCACTTTTCCAACCATGGATTAAGGTGGTATTTTAGGAGAACCACAAATACAGTCACCATACTAGTTCTTTTAAACTCGTAGTTTAACAGGACGGTCACACCCCATATCCGGGAACGAGCATTCTCGGCCGACACTTGCATGAAGATGCGGCTTAATGCCTACATAACTTCTCTTCACAGAGGATACTTAGTTTATTTGACACTCCGAGTGCTGATATGATGCCACATGGGCACTTCAGTGCTTGCTGGGTTTAGGCGCTGACCAAATCCAGGTCCACACTAACAGTATGGGACCCATAATTGGCTCGCCCAATCTTGATGACAAAGGAGTTCTTCTGCTCAACCGGCCTTCCCAACAGTCCTGGCTCCACGAACGTTTGATGCGGCACATGCCCAGGCGTTGAGACAACAAGCCGGTGTCCGCCAGCTCCCCAAAGGTTGCTAGCTTCCCCCGCCCTCGTGAGCAAGAGCGTAAAGCTCTGCGATGGTATGCACCCAACGAGCCACCATCGCCCCGTGGACCCGGGCACTACGAACGTTGAGGTAGAAGACCGTGATGATCGACGCAGCAGGCAGTCCTTCAATCTTGTCTTCCACTTGTCGAAAACGCCGAATGCACTCACGAAGTGGCTCGCCTGGCTGTTGCTTGAGATACTGGAGCGAGATGTACGTGGGGCGAGCCACCTCGAGACCATTTCCCCGGAGAGGGATCTTGGCGGCAGCCGCTCGGGGGCACCGCGGGTGATGTCCCACCTCTCTTCCTTCGGGGGTGAACCGCACAGTCTCGGCTTTACCAGACGTGGGGTCCATCTGATTGTGAGGCGGGGCACCCTCCTTCCATCGACATGGGCGAAGCTGATTCGGACGCCCAGGGTGTGGTGCCGCAACCTTGGGCAACCGCACCCTAGCCATCCTTGCTTGACGATGGAGAAATTGATGACGACGACGATGAATCTAGCGTAAACAGAGACGCCGGCGGCTTTGTTGATGGAGATCCCAAAGAGCACCTCCTACCTGGTGCGCCAGATTTTGGAGTGCATGTGCAGAACACACGCATGACACCCTGGACTGGAGACGTCCTTTTGCTAGTTTGGGATTGGGGCATGAAGGCACGGACCTACACTACCAAAGTATGCACAATAGACACGAGGATTTACCCAGGTTCGGGCTGCATGGTGCGTAAAACCCTACTCCTAGTTTTTGTGTGTTTTGATGGGTGGATTAGAGCTGCAAAACCTTCCCAGGAATGAAAAGGACAGTGTATCCCTACTAGTGTTATAACAAGCGTCCAACCTTGTTCTTGTGTGCTCACTTTTTCCTCTCTCTTTTTGCCTCTCTCCTTTTTTTTCGTCTCGGCCTGGCCCTCCTTTTATACTTAAGGGGTACCACAGATGGCTTTGAGGTTAAGGAAGTAGTCTAGATCCGACCGGGTAGGTGGATGCATTAAATAAGTGATGATGTGTCATCGTCTTCTTTCTTCCGGGAACGGACCCCTGTCTTATCAACACCGACCTTGGTGACACCTGCTCAAGGCGTGACACGTCTTGACACAGGTGTGCACCATGCGGCGGTGTAGGTGAGTGAATCACCCCTTGCGTTTTTTCCATCATCTGGTGCGCCTGCCCACCGGCCGCGTGGCGCGAGAGCCCTGCGAGCGCAAAGCCGCTGCGCCACGCGTAGGTGAGGCGGTAGCTTGCTGTTGAAGGCTGGCTGAGTGTGCGCCAGCTTTGAACAGCTTTTGCCAGGTGGGATCGTTCCCGAGTCTTGGCCGGCGATCATTGCCGGACGCCTTGGCTTGATACTTTGCTTGAGCCTGGGAGTGCTGGAGGGGCATGCAGATCCCTTAGAACAAAGATTTGCATGCCACCACCGAGCCCAAGCTTTGCTTGATATGTCATCTTGTTGATGTTTTCTTCATGAAGATTTGCATACCACCACTGAAGAGGATAGTGGCACGCAGCTCTTCTATCTTCTTGAGCTTGATCCAGAGGCGACCGTGGGGTGCACGGTTGGGTATGTGACACATTTTGTCATGTTACCGACATAAACTGACTTGAGGGTCGATTTACTGTTTTGATAGTTTCATTAAAGTGAATATGCTGTAGCCCCTGAGACTCTGGTTGGACAAAAACGTCCAACGAGAGGATCGGTTATCGTTGTCAGAGTCTAATAAAAATTTTGCAGGCCTCTGCCTGCAGTTCGGCATCCAACTCAAAAGAGTTGGAAGAGCTAAATCACAAGCTCACGTGGTCCGAAGAGGACATCAATCTGCTTAAGTGGCAGATGGACAAGGCGCAAGGCGAGAGATCCTGAGAGTAAAACCGTAGCTTCATTTGTTGCTTAAAAACAACTATAATACTAATATACACACCTTAATTGTAGGCTTAGCCACCGCGGCCGAGATGGAGGCCCTCCACACTGAGCTTGCCGAAGAGCGAAATGCTCGGAAGAAGGATCAAGCTCAAATATTGGAGGTGGAGGAAGACTTGAAGGGCTTGTATGTGGAGCGTGATGCCCTTCAAGAGGAAAAGAAGAAAGATGCAACCAAACTTAAAAGGCTCGAGCTGGCGGAAAAAGGGGCCCAGGCCGAGGCGAGGGCAGACCGGGAAGAACTTCGGCAGGTGTCGGAGATAGCTGCAGGTAAGCCACTTTTAATGTAGTGCGTCTTCGGTGGTGGCCACTTCGCCGAGCTGATGCAAATCTGGCATGTCTCAGGTGCCTTTGCGGACCTGCCGAGGAGCATCGCGGATGCCAACACTTAACCGGTCGCGAAAGCGCGGCCAATCAGAAGGCATTTTGGGCGCCATTTCAGGCGCCATTGCACCCGCCCCTCCTCGGCAACCAGATGAAGTAGTTGATGGAGCTGCATCACCTCGCAAAGCCAACCATGGAAGACCTCTGCATTGCTTTGTGGCCTGTCGAGCCGCTGCCTAGCAATTTCTTTGGTTTAGTCCAAAAGCTGCAAAGTGCTAGTCCCCGCTTCCAACTCTGGAAGTGCTTAGCTTGCCTAGAGGGAGCTCGGCAAGCATATGCGTCTGTGAAGACGCACTATCCTGGGGTCAAGCCGGAGGGCATGGCGAAGGGCGGTCCAAAAGGGAAGAAACATGTGCCTGAGCAGTACTTCACGAACATGGTGTCTGGTGCACGTATATCAAAGGCCAAGTGCCGTAAGTATACCATCCTTGATGGCCTTCAGTAGACCACCCTCGGTATGACGAGGTGTAGTATGTTTAAAGACAAGTTTTCATTTTTATTTGAATGAATCAGTTTATGCTTGAGGTGCTTATTTTGATTCCTTTGTGACTGTTTATAATCTGAAAATGGCCAGTCGTCGGTTTCCGCCCCTGCGTTGATGCTACGCTGTGTGTTTTCGTATTAACAATGCAACCCTTAGCCGACTTCTCGGTGCCCAGAGGCGGCTGTGTTAACGGAAGCAAGGAAATCAGACAATACGGCTTTATAATTTTCACTTAGTCATAGGAGCTTTAAGTTTGGGGGGCCAGTTACTAGCTCCCTGTGATTTTTGAGTGTTTGGCTTCAGCCGAAGTCAAGCCATTAACACTCCAGCCGATGTTAGGAAAAAGGCTCATCATATAACACGGAATAATCTCTAACGATTCATAGTTTGACACAGTCATCGGATTGCCGACCAGTTTATGCTTATTGTGACAGTCAGCTTTCGGCTTTCTCCATTGAGTTACTTGACCAGTTAAACCAGAAGTGCAATCGCAGTGATGCTCCCTTTACTATTAGCCGAATCCTCAGGAACGTAAGTAGTAAGCACAAGAGCCGGGCAACCCAGCTATTGACCCAAGACACAATTTGAAACCAATGCATATAAAGCAATATCTGAGAATACGAGGCTGAAAACTTTGATATGAGTACTGTGGCAGGTAAGTGGGGATGGTTTAAATCCTAGCCCCCGGTCTAAAACCGATGACTTCAAAAATCATGTAGTATGTGTATCACAAAAAGTTATCTTCGGTGCATGCTTAAGAGAGAAAAGACAGGCATCACACATAAAATGGGAACCGACCACATGGGTCTTCTCTTAATTTATTGATAGGGTCAAGCCGAAAAATTTGGGCGACCGAATAAATTACTAAGGATATAGAAAAAATGTAAAAGATGGAAGGTTTATGCAAAGCATCTGTCATTGGGCTTGGTATTTTATCTGGGCTCTACTGCACGTCTACGCCTTCCTGCTGTGAACCAGCGAGTCCTTGTCCAATCCAAGGTGTTCTCATTGTTGCTCGCTACAGCGCCGTTATCATGCTTTTATGGAGTGTTCGGGTAGCGGATCTGTTGAATAGACCGTACCGAGTAGCAGCAGCATGTCGGCTTGAATGCCATTTTTTTATGAGCTCCCGGTGGGCCTTTAACAGTCCCCTTGATATGACCAGGATATAGCTCGGCCACTGTCCGGTTGAGCCTAATAGTGAACCCTGATATTATTGCTCCACGGCTCCCATGTAATTTTAAGTGCAAAATTATGTACCCGAGGTACGTAGTCCTCGGTCAAGTAGGGAGGCCGTGAAGCGCACCCTTATTTGAGGTAGTCACTTGACTGCGTGGAGGCAAAGGTAACACCACGGAAATGCTTGAGGGGGTTCCGTCTACTGGGTGCTCTATTAGTCCTTGATGCCTCCTTGGTGGCCTAGGCCTCGGCTACGAGAGCCACTGTTTGCTCCTCAGTGCGAAGGGAGCATTCTGTGTTGCCATTGACTCTTATAACGCCATTAGGCCCCAACATTTTTAGCTTTAGATAAGCATAATGCGGGACGGTGTTGAATCGAGCGAAAGCTGTTCACCCAAGCAGTGCGTGATAGCCGCTGCGGAAAGGCACGATATCGTAGATCAAGTCCTCGCTCCGGAAGTTCTTGGGAGAACCGAAGACCACCTCCAGGGTTAGAGTGCCGGTGCATTGTGCCTCAACCCCTGGTATGATACCTTTGAAAGTGGTGTTACTAGGATTAATCCTTGACGGATCGATGCCCATCTTCCTGACGGTGTCAGCGTATATCAGGTTGAGGCTGCTTCCACCGTCCATAAGGACCCTTGTGAGGTGGAAACCGTCCACTATGGGATCGAGTACCAGGGCGGCCGTTCCTTCATGATGGATACTGGTCGGATGGTCACTTCGATCGAAAATGATCGGTCAAGCCAACCAGGGGTTATACTTCGGCGCTACGGGCTCAAGTGCATAAACGTCACGTAGCACGCGCTTCCTCTCCTTTTTAGGGATGTGGGTAGTGTAAATCATGTTCACATCCTTTACTATAGAAGGGAATTGCTTTTGGCCTCCGTTATTTGGCCGAGGAGGTTCGTCCTCATCCTCGCTGTGGAGCTGGCTCTTGCCCGTGTTCTCGGATGCGATCTTGCCGGCCTGCTTTATGACCTAGCAGTTCCGGTTAGTATGATTGGCAGGTTTATCTGAGGTGCCGTGAATTTGGCAGGACCTGTCAAGGATCTTGTCCAACGTAGATGGGTCATCTTTGTTCCCTTTAAAGGGCTTTTTCTTCTGGTCGTTCCATTGACTGCTGAATCCGGCATTGATGGTTGCCTCATCAGTGCCACTGCCATTGCCTTTATGGTGACACTTATTATTTTTATTGCGTCGAGGCTTCCCATTTTCGTCGCGCACCTCCGAGGTACCAGGGCCACCGCTATGGCTGGAACTACGAGCCAGCCAGCTGTCCTCCCCTGCGCTGAATCGAGTCATGAGAGGTGAGGGCCGCCATGGTCTTCGGCTTGTCTTTTCTGAGTTGTCGCGTCAGCCATTCATCATGAATGCTGTGCCGGGGTGCCGGAAAGCGGCGATTGCTTCTGCGTCAGGTCAATCAACGATTTGGTTCTTTTTAGTTACTAAAACTTCCTAGGGGACTTGCCAGGCTGTTGGACGATGTGACTGAGGTCATCGGCATCCAGGGGGCAAACATAGGTGCCCTGAAAGTTAGCTCGGAAGGCATCCTCAAGCTCCTCCCAGCTCTCGATGGAGTTCTCGGGCAGGCTATTGAGCCAATGCCTCGTTGGTCCTTTAAGCTTTAATGATAAATATTTAATGGCGTGGAAATCGTCTCCTCTAGCCATATGAATGTGGAGAAGAAAATCTTCAATCCATACAGTCGGGTCAGTCGTTCCGTCATACTATTCAATGTTCACGGGTTTAAACCCCTCCGGGAACTGATGTTGCATGACCTCATCTGTAAAACACATCGGGTGCGTAGCTCCTCGGACCCGTGCTACGGCTTATCGGACGTCTGTTGATGTCCAAGTATGGGTGATACGAACCGGGGTGGCCCGATCTTCACGTTGTAGGATTCTGGATAACTAGCCCATGAAGCCTGATGATTGACAATGCTTACAAGATCGAACTTCCAGAAGAATATCATGGGGTAAGTACTACCTTTAATGTTTCAGACTTTTCTCCTTTCTTTGCGCCAGAAGATACAGAGTTGAGGACGACTCCTTTTGAAGGGGGGAGGATGATAAGAATGGTCAAAGCAACAACGTGCCTTCATCTTCATCAAGTGAAGAAATTCAGAAAGGACCAATGACACGAGCAAGGACTCATCAAATCACTGAACAGGTGAATCTTCTCCTTGAAAAATATTTCAACCATGATGAGAATTGGGTACTACCTAATGCTTCAACATTTTGTGTACTCAGGTTCAGCGGAGAAGAATCATTAATGGAGAATTGATCCGGCTTAGCAATCTATGAAGAAAATATCTATGGTTGATATTTTGAAGAAATATCTATGGCTGATATTTTGAAGAACACAAATCCACTTTTCAGTGTGATCCCAAGTAACTTCATGGCTAAGAAATATCAAGAAATATCCATCTAAAATATCTTGGTTGCTTACTCCTTAAGCATATCCATGGGATGAAGCAAAACAGGATAAAATATTGGCATAAACAAAGAGTAGAAAAGAGGGACAGATCTAGTAAATGATATTTAGATGAAAGAAGGATAATGGAAATTTTTGGATCACAACTAAGTATTGAATTCTGGTTTGGATTATTACTTACCATTACAACATCTAGAATTTCAATTGCATAGGAGCAACACTAACATTCCAAGCTCCACAAAATAGCCATCGTCTTATTACAGCACTTAGGGTCATGATTCACTCACAACACCTTTACCCAATTACTGCTACTGGAGTATACATTGTTCTACAATCAAGAAGCTATCGTAAGAACTTTGGTAAGCAAGGGTGAGGATTGAGAGAGTCCATATACCTAAAACTATTTACGTTGTGCTATTTTTGCGTTTGTACTAACCATGGCAGGAACTGAAGAGGAACCCAGTTATGTAACCCAAGCCGACCTTGAGAAGCTCACTGAGGATTTCAATAAACAATTGAATGAAAATATGAGCATTCTCCGCAAAGGGATCATCTCTGAGGTAGGATCTGAATTCCGGAAGCAGTTTACGGGACAAGGAGAGCAAACTGGTGAGGAGATATATGAGAATGGCGAGGAAGCTGCTGCTCACCAAGCACAAAGAGACCATGTTGCAACCTCAGCATTACGACCTCCACCATTCAGGCCAGAAGAAAATAGTCGTGGAAGAGGTCGTGAACGCAATGAAAGAACGCCACTTGGTGGTCGACCTACTACTCCCTATCGCATATACAACAATGATGCCTTCCAACGAGGGCAACGTGCTGATCCTCAACCACAAGAAGAAAATTTTGGCAAACTCAAATTCACCATTCCCAGGTTTGAAGGTAATTCTGATCCTGATGCTTATTTAACATGGGAATTAAAGGTAGACAAAATCTTTCGAATACATAATTATTCGGAAGAGAAGAAGCTTGCCATGGCCGCCTTGGAATTTGATGGCTATGCACTTATTTGGTGGGAACAAATACAAAACCAGCGAGAAGAATATGGTGAACCACCCATTGCCACATGGGCTGAAATGAAGAAAGAAATGAAAGCAAGGTTCGTACCTTTACATTATAGACGTGATTTATTTGATAAATTGCAAGCTTTAAAATAGGAAAATAGTACCGTGGAGGAGTACTATAAAGAAATGGAGCAAGCCATGATTCGTGCACGTATTCGAGAAGACGAAGGGCAAACAATGTCACGTTTCTTGCATGGACTATGCCATGACATCAAGCGGATTGTCATCTACCAACCTTACCACACCATGGTAGAATTGGTACACCAAGCTGAGAAGGCCGAAAGACAATTGTTAGAAGATGCTAAATATACTAGGTCCACACGTACACAACCATTCAACTTAAAGGCTCCATCCAATACACCTAAGGCACATTTCAGCTTGGGAAAAGGTATGTCCTCATCTAGTAATTCAATTGCAAATAATGCTAGTTCTCCTGCTTTGTCAAAATCAGCACCATATTCAAACAAGGACAAGCAAACATCATCATCAAGATCATCCATTGGTTCCACTTCCCAGTCAAGAAAAAATATATGTTTCTAGTGTCAAGGAAGAGGACATATGTCTAAGGAATGCCCAAACAACCGCGTCATGTTGATCAATGAAGATGGAGTATACATCTCAGATGATGAAGAGGAGGTAGAACTAACTGAGCAAGATGAAAGATTTAATGTTGCACATGAAGAAAAAGAAGATTGTTCCGACTGCACCTTTGAAACCGGTAATTCCCTTGTCGTCAGTAAAGTACTTAGTGTGCAACAAAAAGAAGATGAGCATCCCCAAAGACTCAACCTTTTCCATACCCAAGCAAAGGTAAATGACAAGGTAATCAAGTTAATCATTGATGGAGGTAGTTGTCATAATCTTGCTAGTAAAGAATTATGTGATAAGCTTGGATTAAAATTGCTAAAGCATCCCCATCCTTATAATGTTCAATGGCTTAGTGATTTTGGAAGTGTTAAAATCCAACACATGGTTAATGTCACATTTAAAATCAAAGACTATGTTGATACTATTACTTGTGATGTTGTACCCATGACTGTATGCCATTTACTTTTGGGAAGACCTTGGCTATATGATAGACATGTCACACATGATGGGAGAGCAAATACATATATGTTTAAGAAAGATGATAAAAATATAAAGTTATTCCCTATGACTCCTAATCAAATTCTTGCCCAAAATATGCAAAAGAAAGTGGAAGCAAAATTAGAAGATGACAAAATAAAGCTAAATGGAAGAAAAGACAATGAAGTGAAAAATTTAGTCATGATAACAGATAAATTTGATGTAAAAGGAATGAGAAATAATTCTGAATTAATGCATATCGTTCTCATCTATAAAGATAATCTGATTTTGACTAACAATACAACAAAGCTTCCTAGTATTGTTTCAAAAGTCTTGCAGGATTATGGGGATATATTCCCAAAAGAGATACCTGCTGGACTTCCTCCCATCAGAGGCATTGAGCACCAAATTGATCTCATTCCCGGAGCTTCACTACCAAATCGTCCTCCATACCGTGTCAATCTGGAAGAGACAAAAGAGATCCAAAGGCAAGTACAAGATCTACTTGAAAAAGGGTATGTTCGAGAAAGCCTTAGCCCTTGCGCTGTTCCTGTCATTTTAGTTCCTAAAAAGGATGGATCATGGAGAATGTGCATTGACTGTAGAGCCATTAATAATATTACAATTAGTATCGTCATCCTATACCTAGGCTTGATGATATGCTAGACGAACTCTCTGGTTCTAAAATATTCTCTAAAATTGATTTGAAAAGTGGATACCACCAAATTAGGGTCAAACCTAGATATGAATGGAAAACTGCTTTTAAAACAAAATTTGGTTTGTATGAATGGCTAGTTATGCCGTTTGGTTTGACTAATGCACCTAGTACATTCATGAGACTAATGAATCATGTTTTAAGAACATTCATTGGTAGATTTGTTGTGGTATATTTTGATGACATATTGATCTATAACAAATCCTTGGAAGAACATGTTAAACATCTAACACAAGTACTAGAAGTGCTAAGAAAGGAACAATTGTATGCCAATCTTGAGAAATGCACTTTTTGTACAAGCAAAGTTGTTTTCTTAGGTTTTGTTGTTTCAAGTCAAGGAGTTGAGGTAGATGAGTAAAAAATAGAAGCTATTAAAAATTGGCCTACTCCTTTGAATGTTAGCCAAGTAAGAAGTTTTCATGGATTAGCTGGATTTTATCGCCGCTTTGTTAAGGATTTTAGTATAATTGCTGCCCCATTAAATGAATTAACAAAAACTAGAGTTCCTTTTCAATGGGGTGATTCACAAGAAATATCCTTTAAAGAGATAAAGAAACGATTAACTGAAGCACCATTGCTTGCATTACCTGATTTCACTAAAACCATTGAAATTGAGTGCGATGCTAGTGGAATAGGTATTGGAGGAGTTCTTATGCAAGAAGGTAAACCAATTGCATATTTTAGCGAAAAATTAAATGGAGCACAATTAAATTATCCAATATATGATAAAGAATTATATGCATTGGTACGTGTACTTGAAACATGGCAGCATTACTTATGGCCTAAGGAATTTGTAATTCACTCTGACCACGAGTCTTTGAAATATTCGAAAGGCCAAGCTAAACTAAATCGTAGACATGCTAAATGGGTTGAATTTATTGAAAGCTTCCCTTATGTTGTCAAGTACAAGAAAGGTAAAGATAATGTTGTTGCAGATGCTTTGTCTCGTAGACATGCACTCTTAACACAACTAGAAATTAATGTCCCTGGAATAGATAGTTTAAAAGAATTGTATGCTAATGACAAAGAATTTTCAGAACCATACTCTCATTGTAAAGAAGGAAAAGGATGGGACAAGTATCATGTGCATGATGGATTTCTGTTTTACATAAACAAATTGTGTGTCCCCGAGTCGTCCGTTCGCTTGCTTTTATTGCAGGAATCTCATGCAGGAGGGTTAATGGGACATTTTGGCATTGCGAAAACACATACGATTCTCGCCGATCATTTCTATTGGCCACGAATGCGAAGGGACATTGAACGATTCTTGCAAAGATGTCTCACCTGCCACAAAGCTAAGTCCAAACTGAACCCTTATGGATTATATACTCCTCTTCCGGTTCCTAATACCCCTTGGGAAGATATTAGTATGGATTTTGTTCTAGGACTACCAAGAACAAAAAAAGGGAGGGATTCAATATTTGTGGTAGTTCATATATTTTCCAAAATGGCACATTTTATACCCTGTCATAAAAGCGATGATGCGTCCCACGTAGCTGATTTGTTTTTTAGGGAAATAATCGGCTACATGGAGTGCCAAGGACTATTGTTTCCGACCGTGATGTCAAATTCATGAGCTACTTTTGGAAGACATTGTGGGCCAAATTGGGAACAAAATTATTATTCTCAACCACTTGTCACCCACAAACTGATGGTCAAACAGAAGTGGTGAATAGGACCTTATCAACATTATTGAGAACAATGATCAAGAAGAACCTCAAGGCATGGGAAGAGTATCTACCACATGTGGAGTTTGCATATAACAGGGCGGTACACTCTACAACTCAACTTTGTCCATTTGAAGTAGTATATGGATTCAAACCTATCACACCACTAGACCTGCTACCTTTACCATTTGAAGAACCTGCCAACATTCAAGCATTCAAGCGTGCTGAACATATTAAGAAAATTCATCTTAAAACCAAAGAAGCAATAGAGAAGAAGGCTCAATATTTTTCAGAAAAGGCCAATAAAAGTAGAAAGAAGATGCTTTTTGAACCCGGAGATTTGGTATGGGTACATCTTCGGAAGGAACATTTCCCCGAAAAACACAAATCAAAATTGATGCCGAGGGTAGGAGGACCATTTAGAGTGCTTGCCAAAGTGAATGACAATGCTTACAAGATCGAACTTCCAGAAGAATATCATGGGGTAAGTACTACCTTTAATGTTTCAGACTTATCTCCTTTCTTTGGTCTAGAAGATACAGAGTCGAGGACGACTCCTTTTGAAGGGGGGGGAGGATGATAAGAATGGTCCAAGAAACAGCGTGCCTTCATCTTCATCAAGTGAAGAAATTCAGAAAGGACCAATGACACGAGCAAGGACTCGTCAAATCACTGAATAGGTGAATCTTCTCCTTGAAAAATATTTCAACCATGATGAGAATTGGGTACTACCTAATGCTTCAACATTTTGTGTACTCATGTTCAGCGGAGAAGAATCATTAATGGAGAATTGATCCGGCTTAGCAATCTATGAAGAAAATATCTATGGTTGATATTTTGAAGAAATATCTATGGCTGATATTTTGAAGAACACAAATCCACTTTTCAGTGTGATCCCAAGTAACTTCATGGCTAAGAAATATCAAGAAATATCCATCTAAAATATCTTGGTTGCTTACTCCTTAAGCATATCCATGGGATGAAGCAAAACAGGATTTGGACAGCCATTTTCTTTTAGCTGTGTACTGTAGTACAGTCATACTATTCATGTACTGTAGCACCGACACACTGTAGCATCCGTGTACTGTAGCAGAACCCATGTATCCCTATAAATATTAGGGTAACCCCATATGTAATAGTTAGACTTGAAATTTCAGAATTGAAAGAGCTCTTGCTCCTTTAGTGTGTGAGGTATTTCCAACACTTAGTGGATTGGGAGTTGTTCTGAGTTGCTGCTCCATTGTTCTTGCGATTGCTTGACGATTGCATGAACGTGTTGCTCCACGTTAGCGAGTAACAAAAGGTCCGAAGAATGTTGTTGGGTGAATCGAGTGCCGTAGGCTTCCGTAATCGAGACTGTGGTTGACGGTGTCATTCATCAGGCTTCACAGGCTAGTTATCCAGAATCCTACGACGTGAAGATCGGGCCACCCCGGTTCGTATCAATGGTCATCATTATGAGCCCTATCATGTTTGTCCAGCCATGCCTGATATCCGGCCTGTTTCAGCAGGCGCGCGGTCCCTGGATCTATATATAGATTGTGATGGAGCGGGCTGCGCGGTCAATTTTCCCCGCAAATCGTATGGCAGAGCAGGCTAGACTGGATCTTTACCCTCGCGGCGAGGGATTGCAAGGGGGTCTGGAAGCCCTCCCTTTGGCTTGTCTCATCCCCGAGGAGGGCGGTCAGGCTGATCGGTTTGATCGTGCCTATAGAGCAGATTGTCATCAGCCACGTCATCGAATGCCGGAGGGAGACGTCATTTTGGGTAGGATTTGACTTGGTTTGTCCATCGTAGCTCGAGGTCCTGCTCGGTTGCAAGAACTTCAACCCATTTGTCATTCAGTGTGTCCTGGTCGGCTTGAAGCTTTTCACGCCCTCGTTTTATACTTCGGGCGGAGGCAATGAGCCATTGTCGGAAGGTTTCCAGATCGAGGAGGTCCCCAGGGACTTCGAATTCGTCGGGTCTGAGACTTACATCATCCTCCGATTCGGGCATGTAATTGCTATTGTCGGGATCGTCAAGATCCTCCATCCCTGCGGTGCCGTCAATCCGATCAGGTGCGGCGTCCTCACCGTTGTCCTGGTCCTCGATGCCATCCGGGGTGGTGTTGTCGCCGGAGGCGTCATTGTTAGTGTTGTTGTTGCCGGTGTTCCCATTCCCAGCGCATTTAGAGCGCTTCTTGCTTCGTCGGCGCTTGGGAGGATCCTTTTTCTCCTCCTCATCATTGCCCTTGGGGGCGTCCACCATATAGACTTTGTAGGTGGAGGTTGCCGTCTAGTTGCTTGTCCTAGATGGTGTGGCACCAGTTAGATCACCAACATCCTCGTCCATGTCGGTTGCCTCTTCGGAGGCATAGTCAAGTATGTCGGTTAAATCCTCGATCGTAGCGACTAGGTGGGTGGTGGGTGGGATGTAAATTTTCCTATTATTGGCTTTACATCTGATCTGGTTGTAGACCGAAAATTGACCGTCTAAGATTCTGAGGCACTGGATTCGGTCCAGTATCTCATTCAAAAGAGAGAGGTCTGCAGGGCCCATCTCTTGACAGTAGGCGGGGCTGACATGCAATACGCTTGACGGGGCATTTGACACAGCCTCGAAGCTTTGATCGACAAGAGCTAAATCCTGGTCAGATGATGAAGTGATCAGTCCGAACTCGAGGTTGGTTCCGAAGTGAGACTTGATTTGAGGTTCGGGTCAGCGGTCAGATCCGGGGTTAAAGCCACAATGTTTGCGGGGTTCTCGAGCTGATCTGACCTCCAGTCAGAGAGGGCGAGATCACCGCGGGAGTCTGCAACATACTCCAAGCTCCCAAATCTGATGACCTGATCTAGAGCGAAGCTTTCGACATGGCCGAGGTGGCCGGTCAAGTCGGCGTGAAGGACGATGCTGCAGAACGCAAAAAGCTAGCCGGGGACGAAGATGTCACCACAGCCGATGTCACTGTTGATCTGAAGACGAGCCACCGATCCTTTCTTACCACACAGTGGGACCTGTATGGGCCACCAATGTGGTTTGTGAAACCGGCGGATTTCGGGTAGGGGGTCCCGAGCTGTGGATCTAGGAACAATGGTAACAGGGTATGAAGGGAGACGGTGTTTACCCAGGTTCGGGCCCTCTCGAAGAGGTAAAGCCTACGTCCTGCTCTGATTATATTGATGTGATGGGGTACAAAGTACAAGATGATCTACCTCAAGATCGTATGATTATGTTCTAAACCCTAAGGCTGGTAATCGTGCCTCTGAAGACCAAACCCCTCATCTTATATATGCACCGGGGGTACCTAGGTTACACACATGGTCGGTTGTCGATACGCCGGCTTCAGATCAATCCTTGAAGTACACGCCAAGTCTTCGAAGGTCTCCATCTTGATCATGCCAGGGTTCATGATTTCAGCAATCCTTCCTTTTAGTGACCGGCCAGGCCAAAAGCCTGGCCCATGGACTATGAGCCGTACCGATTAGCACTCCTTAGTCCAGGACACCGTCACCATGATAGGCCTCCAAGGATTTCCCTTGCTCATCATACATGCGGTCGACGAGGTGTGAGGGCGAGATGTCAAAAAGTCGCCCTAATCCATCGATGACCATCTCAAAAGAGCCGAACGTGAGGCATTGGCTTGGTGGGAGCTCGCTGGCCTCTTCTAATTCTTCACACCGGGTTAGGTCTCCAATCAACGTTGCCCGTGCCTGGCGCGCCAACTGACGGAGCAAAATACCATCAGATCCCTCGGTAGGGTTCATGATGAGATCGGAAGTACTGGGACGGAGTCCGCATACACAATTTACCCAGGTTCGGGCCTCCGAAGAGTAATACCCTACATCCTGCTTCTTCTTGTTATTCGTGGTGAGGGGATACCTCATGCAGAGGATTACAATGGTGTACAGGTTTCCTACCGAGAGTTTGGATCTAAGATTGGATGATGAATGAGGACCTAGACCTCCCTTTATATAGACATGAGAGGTCTAGAGTTTACATGGGGGGTAGGTGAGATCTGCTGCGCAGCCGCGCTCCAGACTTGGAGAGCACGAAGATTGGCTCCGCCTCTTTAGGGCTTCCTTCTAGCCTTGGGCTTAGTGGGCCCCGTCTACTGAGCAAGGCCGGGCTCCCTTATGTCAGGTACCCCGGGTATCGGACCCCGTCAATTGGAAATGTGCGCTATCACCGTTAGGGGTCTTGGAGATGGCACCGGGAAGCCAACGGCGCCGCCAAACCGTCATCATTGGCGTGAACGAGTAAGTACCGCCTCTGGGCCAGTAGTCATTCTTATTCTTATTGTCAAATGAAAGTGTTCTTAGTCGTCTTTCTGTTGGCAGTCAAGAAGACTCAGTGGACGAGGTTGTGGAGGTGGTTCCGTCTTCGACCGCTGGCGAGGTCGCCGACGCGCCCTCGACGGACCCTGCAGCCCCGGAACTGGCCTAGGCTCCCCCCCGGTGGGAGGAGTTGGTTTGCGAGGCGGGTGCCTCCACGGGCAAGGTGGAGACCCACAGGCGGCCGACCCCTTCAATCTCCTCCTTCAAGCGGGGTCTGTTGAAGAGGCAATGGCGTGCTAGAGACGAGTATGTGGCCATTTTTGTTTGCGAGTTCATGCTTCCATTAAGTCATGGCTTATTTCTTCTGCCGTTTACGCAACCCATCACCTGCCTCTCATCTCCCGGCAAAGAAGATCAGGCAAGCAACGGACGAGGATGTCAGGAGGGGCAACGGCTCGGCACCGGTGACCGGCGCGAACATGCTAGCTCCCGATCTTGGCGGGGCTCCTGGGGTGCCCGCTCCGCCAGAGGACCCTGAGAGGGCAGGTTCGTTCTTCCGCCATGTTTTATTTCTAGCCTGCTAGTTTCTCGGGAATTTCTTACGGAGCCGCTTTCTGGTTTAGGCGAGCTTTCTTCTTCCGGCACCGCGGCGGAGCCGATAGTCATCCTTGGTACCGGCATCACCGACCGCCCCTCTATTGTGGAGTGGCCGGATGAGGAGACGATGGTCGATGTCTCTTCACCTATACACAGCTCCCGCCAACCACTCCCGTGCCCTTGGTAGGCACACAGGCTGGCGCGGCTGGCGCGGAGACGGGAACTGACGCTACGCACAAGGGCAGCCCTGAAACCGACGTGGTTCCGGACGCCATGGCAAAGGAGACGGTCGTCCGCTCCCAGGAAGTCGACGTCGTTGTCGGAGGCAAAGGTAACACCCCGGGAGCCACTGCATCAAGCGGCGGTGGCGGTATCATCGCCGGTGGGGGCGAGAAGGCCACACCCACCACATTCTCATTAGGTGATGGTGCCGCGACATCGATTGCCGCAGCGGGCTCAGAGACCCTTGGTGCCACTGAAGAGGACACCGCCAAGGCCGCCCGGGAGGCCGCAGCTTCGGGGGCTACGGATGCTGCAGCGGATCCCGAAGCCCCCGTCGGTGGCGACGGGGAGGCCTCTCAGGCTTCCCTGGGGGCTTCTGCAAAGAGCACCACTGCTGGCAGTGCCGCGATGGCGGAGGACACCCCGTCGAGCGCCGATGTCAAGGGCGGTGACTCGACCGCGATTAAGAATGCGGATGCGGCCGAGGCCGCCATTGCCGGCAGTGGCGCAATTGTCTCCGGTGGAGAGGTCGGTGGCGAAGGTGACTCTAGAGTCATGGCCAATCGGCTGGAGGCTAGTGCGATCCCCATGCTGGTCGATTCCGCTGATGCTCCGCCAGCGGGGATCGGGTCCCGGCAAGCCTCTCCCTTCAAGGATGTCCTAGAGCCGAGTCACCAGGATGGGGAAGGAGCGAGCGCTGAGGGGCGCTCCCTTCTGTCCGTAGGGCCCGAGAGGCTTTCCTGGAGACTGTTGTAGCTATCACCCATCGCTAGCTCCCGTGGGCTTTGGGATCTGTGATCGACCCAGGGGGTGTTAGCGGCGGTCGTTCCTGCTTGACCACCGAGGACCTCTTCTAGGGCGCTCACCATGCTATTGACCAGCTCGGTGCTAGCCTGGCGGCCAAGAAGGGCGCTCTGGCTCGGGACCGATACTCCCTCTTCAAGGCCTGGAAGGTCTTCTTTGCTCACACTGAGCATGTCCATAAGGAAGACGAAGATACGCACGAGCAGGTCGCACAGGCTCTGGCGGAGGCCAAGGGGATCCTTGACAGGGCTGTCGACGAGGCCCGAGAGGCTTTGCTTGCATGATTAGATGTGGTATTGTTGAGGATAATGAAGCTTTGCTTGCATGTTTTATGGGTGGGTTAAATAGATAAATCCAAACCATCTTAGAGTATAAGGATTATAACAATATCACTCGTTTATTCCATCTAGCTTGCAAAGCTGAACATGAAGTGCAGGATCGACATGCATTGGCGCGAACTAATTTTTCTGCAGGTCAATCTTCATCATGGACACCACGTGCATCCTCTACTTCCACATGTTCTGCTGCACCAACGCCTAGTTCAGTCGCCAACTCCAACCGTGATACAAGAAAACAGGAACCCACTGATGCAGCGACCTGCTATACAAACGGTTTTTACCCCCTTTCCGCGACAGAGTTTTAAACCGTCGCCTTGCCTGCACCAACGTCGGGGATAGAGAGTAGGAATGCATACGTTTTCCAGAACTAAGCGTATGCAATGCCTGCATCTATCCCAAACGTGATTCGTCACACAACTGTTTGTGATATATCGAATATCCCAAACGCTCCATCCTTGCTACTCGTGTGTGCTGACATTACCATTGCACACGCTATTCTGTGGTGCAATGTTTACGATGCGCACCCCATCACAAATAGTTCATGCTTGTAAAGCATGTATGATAAGGAGAGTATCACACACATTCACTTCTCCCAAACCGTATGCGATGTATAATTAAGAAGATTAGTTAATCATCATACGAGTGTTGGATAGGATTACAAAACGTCGGACTGTCATACCAGTGTCGTACAGGATAACTATCGCGCACGCTATTCTATGGTGCAAACATTTACTATGCGTACGACATCAGAAACAATTCATGCTTGTAAAGCGTGTACGATAAGGCGACTATCACAAACATTTAGTTTGCTTGCATCATTTGTCATATTGTCTGACATCACACACGCTTTGCAAATGGCAACTGTGTGCGTGGTCGCACACATTTCCTCTCTGTGAACCGTGTCGGATTATGATGTATATCACACACGTTGTGCTTTATAGATAGTGTGCGCCGTAATGACATGCAGAGCGTATTTTCACCCTAATTTAATCGCTGCTATTTAAAATTGTACCGAATTTGAAAGTAGGCTATAACTTTATTCATATCCATCAGGTTCAACAACCAATGCATTATTCGATTCACAGGTACATATGTTCGAGAGTTACATAAAAAAAGAATTACATATGCACCAAATAAAGAATGATGAACCAGGGTTGTATACTTGTACTATTAAAGACGGTAAAGAAAGAGGCGAAAGACATTCTGGTTGCTGAACAAGGTGAAGCGGAATGCCCATATTGTGCCCTCCTCCATGTAGAAGGCACGCACGACTCTAGTCCAACCCCTTGTGATGGCCGACCGCCCATCCTTCACTGTCTTCATGAGGACATCTAAATAGTCATTGTGTTCTGGTAGAAATACTTTAACCTTTGCATGCCCACCAATCATGTAGTTTGAGAGGTAATCTTGAGTAAACTGCTTTGGGAACCACTGCAAAGGAAAAAAGATTCAGACATTGTCATCTAACACAACTTATTATGGGCAGTAAAAAGAAGGTTGCAGAGTTCTTACTTACCATCCTCCAGTTCACTGTTGTCTTGGATAAAGTGTAAACAAATAGTTTAATTTCCATCTTTTGACCCATTTTACTAACAATCTTTATCAGTTTCCTCACTTGATGCTGGTTCATGAATATCTCATTGCCCATACGCAAAAAGGGTCGAAGCGCGGATCTTTACCAATGGCATATGTACCTAAAAAGCACCAAGTTAATATTAGAAGCTAAACAACAATTGCACAATGATGTAGTACAACACTCCCTCTGTCCCATTATATAAGATCTTATTACATCCGATATACTCACATATTGGATGAATTAACATCTTATATTATGGGGCGAAGGGAGTTTATTACATTGTTACATATATCGGTCGATTAACTGCAGTTAACTGCTGCTGTGTTGTTGTTGTTGCTGCTCTTCTATGTATATCTAGACATCGTCAGAACATTAAGGTAACACTCTTCCTTGTTGCTATGTAGCCTAGGATTGCATATTTAGACATTCAGTACAAGGCATGTTGCTATGTAGCCTCAGATATATTAGATATGACCCTAGTTAACCTACCGATAAATGGGTTACAATTATATTCAGTTAAATGTCCGATTCACCGATGAATCCCTTATCATCCCCCGGCCTATATGGTACTAGCTACCTATATCCTGAATAGTGAGTATATATAAGCCATGGGATGAAACTAACCTCGATGGAAAACAACAGTCCTTCCCAATATTGTCCTGTGTAAGTACATCGAAAGGCATGTTAAGCACAACAAGCTAAACATCAACCAAATATATCCATGGTGGAGAACATAATCTCCAAATGATAGCTTCAGTGTGCAGGTTTAAGCACACTAGTTAAGCAAAACAAGAAGTGGAAAGGTGTGTTAATTGCACAATTCATACTTGCACATATGGAACATCACATTGTGAATAACTGAAATAAACAAGGCATACTACGAACAACCAAAGATGGCAATTGAAACTTATGCTAACTACAAACAACCGAACAACCAAAAACCGTTAAAAGAGGCATATGCTAGCTACAACAGGCTTAACAGCAACCAAATATAGTCATTCATAGTGGTACTGTTGTAATTGCATAGAACGTAGCTTGTGCTTAAACATCAAATTGTATAATTGAACATCACAATGTGAAAAAAGAGGGGGCGTATTACCTACACCAGGCTTTACAGGAAACAAATATGGTCGTTGAACTGGTATTGATGAAATTGTACTGCACAGTAAATGGTTGCACATATAGAGCCTCACATTGTGAATAACTGAAATAAACAAGGCATACTGCAAACAACCAAATATAGCAATTAAAACTGGATATATTCTCACTATAAAAGGGGTTCGACAAAACAAATCATGGGATTCCCCCTGTGAAGAGGCATGGCAAAACAAATCATGGGTTTCCTCACTTGTCACAGATGGGCTCCTTCCCATTGGAAGAGCAGGGACTCTGGGTGCGCTCCATGTTGTCGCAGATGGGCTCCTTCCCCTTGGAAGAGCACGGCTGTAGGGTGCCCTCTCTGATGTCGCAGATGGGCTATTTCCCCTTGGAAGAGCCGGAGAGGGTGCCCTCCTCGTGGTCGCCGTCGATGAGGTCTGACTTGGCAGCTGAGGATCCCAAGCCAGCGTCGCAGAACGTGTCCTTCAGAAATGACAAAAGGGGATCCATGGCGATGAAGGATGGCAAATTGTTGGTAACGAGCCAGAGGAGATCAGCAGCAGGGCCATCGATGAGATCGACGGCAGATGAACCCGAGGGGTTGGGGGTGGGCAACTTAACCTGTGACATAGCCTGCGTCAAGCCATCGCTGTCGACGACCTCGATGTCGTAGCCGGCATCCGCGACATACCAGAATACTCTAGCCCGCTGATTGAAAGCCTGCGGCCAGTCATCGTCGTCAGCTTCCTCGGCGGCCACCTCACCGACGTCGGGCGAAGAGGCCACGATAAACCTCTTTTGGGCCATTCGCTCCTCGAGCTCCCTGGAAAGTGTAGCCGGGCATAGGCTGCGACGCTCTAGAGTGGGGGAGGGGGATGGGGATGGGGATCTGTGGGAAAAGGGGCGTTTCGCAGGCATCATCTAAGAAACTCAGGGCGGCCAGGGTATGTAGAATGGTGGGTAACCTGCACGGGCAGACCGGCAGAGGTTGACGATGGAGGCGGCGGCGGAGACCTAGCTAGGTTTCGAGTGAGGGAGGGGTGGTGTGTGTGTGTTTGTGTGAGCGGAGGTTTTGGGGTGTGTGTGTGGAGGGGGGCCAAGGTGGTGTTTGAGGAAATGCCGTGGCTACTGAAAATTTTACTAGGCGGGAGTAAAATGTCGAGTCTACTGAAAATTTGGATCAAGGGATTGAAGCAGAGCGGGAGTAACAAACATCACACACGGTCCAAACATAATAATCGTGTGCTATCAAACAGAAAAACCCTCCAGGCGAGCAGATATTTTTGAGATTGCGAGGGATGCAGGCAGGAGTAAAATGCCGGGGCTACTGAAAATTTGGATCAAGGGATTGAAGCAGAGCGGGAGTAACAGACATCGCACACGGTCCAAACATAATAATCATGTGCTATCAAACAGAAAAACCCTCCAGGCGGGTAGATATTTTTGAGATTGAGAGGGAAGCATGCGGGAGCGGGAGAAACAAACATCCCACACGGTCAAAACATAATAATCGTGTGCTATCTAACAGAAAAACCCTCCAGGTGGGTACATATTTTTGAGATTGGGAGGGAAGCCTCATGGACCCCAATCTACTGTGCTACTGTGAGTGACAGGGGCACGGGCGTGGCACATGGGTAGTCTGAGGGAACCGTGTCTGTTGTGTCCCCAATCGCAGACGGTTGTTGCATCCGACTAGTCTGCTATTTATAAATTTGGCAAAAAATTGCGGGAAAGGGTCAGAACACGAACACACTTGCATGTGGACCAGATATATGTATGAAAAGGGTGGTTTGAGGTTCAAATAGCCAATGCACAACTTTGATGTGGCACCTGTCTCACAAAGCGCACATTATTGCTAGTCCGCCACCCCCCCCCCCCACTTCGTGTCGGCGGGAGGGGAATCCTAGCTATGAACGCATGCCCGCAAATAGCTATAGGTCTGACATCTCACCCTACCGTAACACAAAACCAATAGGAGTCCATCATGGTCAAACCCCCCTTTCGCTTCCGGTCAAAGGCGGACCGTGTGCGGGCCCACAAATGTGTGCTTGTGGCGCGAGATGGGTGAGACCACATACGAACCACCTGCAGGTGGCCCAACTATATGTATGAAAAGGGTGTGGTGTGATATTTAAATACCCAATTCACAATTTTGATGTTGCACATGTGCCTCACAAATTAACCGGACATCCCCGACCCCACGGAGTTTCAGGAAGTGCGAAGTAGTGCCCCCCCCCCCACACACACTTTGAGTCAGTGGGAGAGGGCATCTCACCAAGACGTACTGTAACACGGACCAATAAGAATCAACCTTGGTTGTATAACCTCTCTCGTTGTTGGTCAAAGTGATGGACGTCCACGCGGCCCCACAAATGGGCTAGCTTGTCGACGATAACCACGCGAGGAAGTGTCCGAAGACAACCACTGCGTGCATGTGGCCCAAACGTATGTATGGAAGTGTTGTGTGGTGTTTGAATACCCAATGCACAACTTTGATGTGGCACCGTGCTTTGGAACTAGAAAGTCCCCACACGGAGCGAGGGTTCATGACGCGTAGTATATATGTACGTATGTCACCCCACTTCGAGCCGGTGGGAGGGATTCATGCGTATGCATGCGCTCAAACTTAGGTCTGGAATCTCACCATGATCGACCTACAATACGGTAACATGAACCAAAGAAGAAGAATCCACCCTGGTAACCTCTCTCGTTGTCGGTTGAAGTGTTGGACGTCCATGCGGGCCCACGAATATATAGGCTTGCCGCCGATAACCAAGCGAGGGAGAGTGTCCGAAGACAACCACTGCATGCATGTGTCCCAAACATATGTATGGAGGTGCGTGATGCATGCATATGTTTGAATACCCAATGCACAACATTGATGTGGCGCATACATCGAAAATCGCACAGTCCCCACATAGAGCGAGGTTCATGACGCGTTGTGTATGCGCGTCCCCCCCCCACTTCGATCCGGTGGAAGGGATTCATGCGTACACATGCGCTCAAAGTATATTATGTAATCTCACAGCATGACCTATACCGTAAGACAAACCAAAATTAATCCCCTCCTAAGTCAAATTAATCTCTCTCGCTGTCGGTCAAAGTGATGCACCAAGCAGGCCCATAGATGGAAGCATCGCGGATAACCACGCGAGTGAGTGCCAGAGGACACCGTGATCGCTTGCATGTGGCCCAAACAGATGTTTGGAGGAGTGTGGTTGTGATGTTTGAATACCTAATGCACAACTTTGATGTGGCACCTGCCTTGGAAACCGTAAAGGCCCCACACGGAGCGAGAGGTTCATGACGCGTAGTATATATGCTGCCCCCCATCTTCGACGCGTAGTATATACTCCTACCATAACACAACCCGAAAAGAATCCTCCTTGTTCGTCAAATTAACCTCTCTCGTTGGGTCAAAGTGATGGATGATGACCTCGCGGGCCCACGGAGGGATGCGTTGCATGCGAGTGAGTGTCCTATAGGACAACCACCATCTGCATGTGGCCTAAAGAGGGGTTTGTGTGATGTTTGAATACCCAATGCACAACTTTGATGTGGCACCTGCCTCGGAAACTGAAAAGTCCCCACACGGAGCGAGGTTCATGACGCATAGTATGTGCTGGTCCCCTTCCCCCTCTTCGACGCGTACTATATACTCCTATCGTAACACAAACCAAAAAGAATCCTCCTTGTTGGTCAAATTAACCTCTCTCGTTGGGTCAAAGTGATGGAGGACAACCTCATGGGCCCATGGATGGAAGCGTCGCACGCGAGTGAGTGTCCTATAGGGCAACCACCGCCTGCATGTGGCCCAAAGAGGTATTGTGTGATGTTTGAATAACCAATGCACAACTTTGATATGGAACCTGCCTCAGAAACCGGAAAGTCCCCACACGGAGCGAGATTCATGACGCGTAGTATATGTTGCCCCCCTCTTCGACGCGTACTATATATATTCCAACTGTACGTAACACAAACCAAAAAAGAATCATCCTTGTTGGTCAAATTAACCTCTCTCTTAGTCATCTATACCCATTTTTGCGGCAAATATATCACGTGTTTTCTCTGGTTACTCCTGCCCCCCCTCCCTCCCTTCATTTTTTTTGGAATAGAAGTCCTATGGTTATGTTCTCTCAGTCCATGAAATCAGAGTAAGATTCGTTAGATCCATCTAGTGTATTGATTGTTTGAATGGTAGTCGTCTAGGGTAGTGATTAATTGTTTGTTCTGTATAAATGATTTTTGCTAATAATCCGACTAGGGTTAGCGTTCGTGCTAATAATTCATAGCCAGATCTTGAGAATTGATATTGAATGTCTACATATATGTTTGTGCCATTTTTTTCTTCCAGATCTCGAGAATTGATTTTGAATGTCCTACATATATGTTTGTGCCAATTTTTTCCCATATTGGCATGTACACTGATGAGGCTCTGGCCAGCGCCGCCGCCGGTTGTAGATCCCGCACCCGGCAGCGCGGGCAGAAGAGGCCACGGCCCCCCTGGATCTGAGGAACCCGTAAAATCTCGGGCAGACAGCATTAGCGATCTCCCGGACGCCGTCCTTGGGGAGATCATCTCCCTTCTCCCCACCAAGGATGGTTGCCGCACACAGGTCCTCGCATCTCGGTGGCGCCCTCTGTGGCGCGCCGTGCCTCTTAATCTCGACTGTCGTCAGCTATCTGTCGTTCATGATTTTGAACTCCACGGAGCCATCATCTCCTCCCACCAGGGCTCCATTCAATGCCTCTGCATCCCAGCATCCTGCCTGCTGGACATATCCTGCACTGTGGACGCCTGGTTGACATCCCGTGAATTCGAAAAACTCCGGCAGCTTGAGTTCTACCATTACTACGAAAATAGCTTACCACCAACCGCTGTATCTGTGCCCTCACCACCGATGTCCATCTCATGGTTTTCCTCCTCTCTCCACACTGCCACCTTGGCTCGGTGCCATCTAGCAGGCAATCTGGTACAAATGCTTCGACTAGCACTTCTAAAAAACGTGCGCTTGTGGTGGTTGATCTGTCGGAGTCCTTGATACTTCTCCAACGTATCTATAATTTATGAAGTATTCATGCCATGTTTCTAACAATTTTATATGGTTTTGGTATGATTTGATTAGAACTAACCCGGACTGACGCTGTTTTCAGCAGAACTACCGTGGTGTTGTTTTTTGTGCAGAAATAAAAGTTCTCAGAATTGGATGAAACTTTTTGACGATTTTTTTTGGACCAAAAGAGACCCCGAAACTTCATGGAAGGACCAGAAGCCTCACGAGAATGTCACAAGGTATCACGGCGTGGCCTGGGGGGGCCGTGTGCTGTTGCCTTGTGGGCCCCTCGTAACTCCTTTTTGCGTGATTCCAATGCTGAAAATCCTATAAATAGAGAAACCCCCAGAAATAAACATAGAACTTCGCCGCCGCCGCCGCAAGCCTCTGTACCAAAGAAAACCCATCTCGAGCTCCGTTCTGGCACCCTGCCAGAGGGGGGAATCATCACCAGAGGCCATCTTCATCATCCTGGCGGTCTCCATGACAAGGAGGGAGTAGTTCACCCTCGGGGCTAAGGGTATGTACTAGTAGCTATGTGTTTGATCTCTCTCTCTCTCTCATGTTCTTGATTTGGCACGATCTTGATGTACCGCGAGCTTTGTTAATATAGTTGGATCATATGGTGTTTCTTCCCTCTCTATCTTCTTGTGATGAATTGAGTCTTTCCCTTTGAGGTTTCGTTATTGTCGGATTGAATATTTCAGATTTGAGAACACTTGATGTATGTCTTGCATGTGGATACCCGTGGTGACAATGGGGTATTCTATTGAGTCACTTGATGTATGTTTTGGTAATCAACTTGCGGATTCCCGTGACCTTGGGGTAATCTAGGCATATGGGTTGGTACACATTTTCATCTTCTTTTCTACGATAGAAATTTTGGGGTACTCTTTGAAGTTCTTTGTGTGGATTGAATATTATGAATCTGAAGTTGTTTGATGCATATCGAATAATCAACTCACGGATACTTGTGGTGACATTGGAGTATCTAGGTGACATTAGAGTTGGTTGATGCGTATCATATGGTGTTATTTTGGTACGAACTCTAGGGCTGTTTGTGACAGTTATAGGGATGGCTCAATAGATTGATCAGAAAGGATAACTTTGAGCTGGTTTCATACCCTACAACAATTTCTTCTTATGTTCTCCTCTAACAGGAACTTTGGAGTGATTCTTTGTCGCACGATGAGGGATTGTTATATGATTCAATTATGTTAGCATTGTTGAGAGATTGCACTAGTGAAAGTATGAACCCTAGGCCTTGTTTTTAAGCATTGCAATACCGTTTGTGCTCCATTTTATCACTTGCTACATTTCTGTTTTTAATATTTCAGATTACAAAAACCTATATCTACACTTGTATCACCATCTCTTCACCGAACTAGTGCACCTATACAATTTACCATTGTATTGGGTGTGTTGGGGACACAAGAGATTTCTTGTATTTGATTACAGGGTTGTTTGATAGAGACCATCTTCATCCTACGCCTCCCACGGATTGATAAACCTTAGGTCATCCACTTGAGGGAAATTTGCTACTGTCCTACAAAACTCTGCACTTGGAGGCCCAATAATGTCTACAAGAATAAAAGTTGCGTAGTAGACATCAAGCTCTTTTATGGCGCCGTTTGCCGGGGAGGTGAGTGCTTGAAGGTATATCTTTAGATATTGCAATTGAATCTTTTACTTTCTTGTTTATCACTTGTTTGGTTTATAAAAATAAAACTACAAAAAAATGGAATTGAGGTTGCCTCAAATACTTCATCTATATAATGTCTTTCTTGAAAATGATGGATCGGAAAATTGTGCTCAATTGCTAGAGGAAGAATTTAATAAAATGTTTAATGTGAATCCTTTGAATGATGAGCTTAATTGCAATGTTGTTAGTATGCTTTCTATGAATATCCATGATGCTAATGATATGCAAAACTACAAGCTTGGGGATGCTATGTGTGATGAAGATGATATTTTTAGTCCCCCAAGTTTTGATGAGCAAATTTATTATGATGAAAGCATGCCTCCTATTTATGATGATTATATTTATGAAAGTGGGTTTGGAAGAGTGTCAACTCTAGGTACTAATTATCCCACTATTTTGGAGGGTTTGAATCTTATGGCAATAATTATGAAACTAGATTTGGAGAGGAAATAACTTTATTTAATGATGGTTCCACTATTTTGGAAGATGTTTCAATTGATTATGACAACAAAGTTGCTATCTATGATGATTATGGTGATGACATGTATGCTATAAAGAATAATGATTACCATGAAACTTGTCATCATGATTTTAATTTTCAATTGGATTATGCCAATCAAGTATCACATGATAGTTATTTCATTGAGTTTGCTCCCACTACTATTGATGAGAATAAATTTGCTTATGTGGAGAGTAATAAAAATCCTATGCTTGTAGGTCATGAAAATAATGATTTATGTGATAGCTATATTTTTGAATTAATTCATGATGCTACTGAAAATTATTGTGAGAGAGGATCATATGCTTGTAGGTGTTGCAATAATATCAATTTTCCTATGTGTTGAAAGTTTTGAAGTTATATTTGTTTTGCCTTCCTATGCTAGTTGATTCTTGCTCCCATAAATTGTTTGCTCACAAAATCCCTATGCATAGGAAGTGGGTTGGGCTTAAATGTGCTTGTCATATGTTTCATGATGCTCTCTTTTTGTTTCAATTCTTTACTTTTATGTGAGCATCATTGAAATCATCATGCCTAGCTAAAAGGCATTAAAGAAAAGCGCTTGTTGGGAGGCAACCCAATACTTATACCTACTCTTTTTGTGTGTTCACATGATTAAGCTACTGTATTAATCATGTTTTATATGTTTTCTTTCAATAATGTGCCAAGTAAAGCCTTTGGGATAGTGTGGATACTTGTTGATTTGATTCTATGCAAAAATAGAAACTTTTGCGCCCAATTCTGAAATTTCTATTATGTACTGGAATCTAATAAAATTCTGAAAGATTTTCACATTATTGGGTTATAATTTTTTTACGTTTTCCTAATTTTTCAGAATTTTTGGAGTTACAGAAGTATAACTTTAATTCAGATCATTACATACTGTTCTGTTTTTGACAGATTATGTTTTCAATGCATGGTTTGCTTGTTTTAGCGTTTCCATAGATTATATTGAGTGATATAAATTGTGGAAATGATATAGTACAGTACGCATTATGTGAGAAAAATAATTAATCTTGTCTTGACAGTACCAAAGTGAATGATTTGTTTTATTATACTAACGCATCTCACGAAGTTCCGTTAAGTTTTGTGTGATTGAAGTTTTCAAGTTTTGGGTGAGATGACGATAGAAGGAGAAGAAGGTGTGGCAAGACCTTAAGCTTGGGTATGCCCAAGGCACCCCAATGTAATATTCAAGGAAGACTCAAGCGTCTAAGCTAGGGGATGCCCTGGATGGCATCCCCTCTTTCGTCTTCAACATTATCGGTAACCTCACTTGGGACTATATTTTTATTCGTCACATGATATGAGTTTTGCTTCGAGCGTCATTTTATTTTATTTGGATTTGCTTGCTATTATCAATAATCATGTTTTGTATCTTTTAGTTCAATAAAATGCTAATTATAGCCTTTACCATGCTCAGTTTGCAAGTTTATGTGTTGCTGTTTGAAAACAGAAAGTTTTCTGTTATGTCCTGAATTTATGTGAATTGTCAGAACATGATAAAAATTTGAAATTTTTACACAGTAAGCATGCATGAGTTTTCTGTCACATGGTAATTTTTCAGAATTTTTGGAGTTACAGAAGTATGAAGTTTTATTCCCCCCTTTACAGACTGTTCTGTTTAGACAGATTTCGGTTATAGTTGCATTGTTTGCATATGTTTGCTTCTTTAATGTTTTTATTTGTGGATAGGGGTGTTAAATATGCAGATGCATTTAGTATGAAATTCTTAATTATAATTTTATTGATTTGCTACAGTAGAGAATGTTAAGGTTTTGAGTTGATTTATACTAACTTATCTCATGAGTTCTTGTTGAGTTTTGTGTGGATGAAGTTTTTAAGATTTTGGAGAAGCCATGATATGAGAGGAATTAAGGAGACACAAGAGCTCAAGATTGGGGATGCCCAAGGCTCCCCAAGATAACATTCCAAGAAGTCTTAAGCAACTAAGCTTGGGGATGCCCCGGTAGGCGTCCCACTTTTCTTCATCAACACCTATCGGTTAGCCTAAGTTTTTACTTGCTCACATGATATGTGCTATTCTTGGAGTGTCCCTTTTATTTTCATTTTTTTTGCTGTTTGACTAAAATACTTGGATCTGAAATCTTTATTTGGAGAGAGTCTTCACATAGCTACTTAATTATTTGACTACTCATTGATCTTCACTTTTATCTTTTGGAGTAGTTTGTCATTTACTCTCGTGCTTCACTTATATCCTAAGAGTGAATTGTTGAATGAATTGAATGTCATAAATTTGAAATTATATGTGCTTCAAATGGTTGTCCCATGGGGAGTAGTGATTTCACATAAAAGAAGTGTAAGTGGTAAAATTTATTGAAAGTTAGCAAACACAGCATTCGTCACTTGAACAATTCATGAAAGAATATTGAAGGAAGAGAGATTTCACATATAAATATACTATCTTGGACATCTTCTATGATTGTGAGCCCCCATTAATTATTTTCAAACTTGATCAAGTAGTTGACGTTGGACAAGGAAGACAACGTAATGGGTTATGTTTGTTTATATTCACATAGAAGTTATATTGTCATGGATCCTCTAACATGTGGTGCTTGCTTAGGATCTTTTGCTAGCCAAAAATTCGTACTAAGTAGAGATACTACTTGTGCATCCAAAAACCCTTAAACCCAGTTTCTTGCCATGAGAGTCCACCATATCTACCTATGGATTGAATAAGATCCTTCAAGTAAGTTGTCATCGGTGCAAAAAGCAATAAAAATTGCTCCTAAATATTTATGATCTTTTATTGGAAGGGAAAATAAGCTTTGTACAAACTTGTGATGGTGAAGAAATAAAAGTGACAGACTGCATAATAAAGGTTGCTATCACAAGGGGCAATATAAAGTGATGTTCCTTTCCATTAAGAGCTTGCACATCCAAAAATAAAAAGCGCATGACAACCTTTGCTTCCCTCTGCGAAAGGCCTATCTTTTACTTTTCTGTATTTACTTTTATGCAAGAGTCAATAATGTTCATCCCTATTCCGCTCTATTTATTCTCTAGTGGGCAAGCATCATGTGGTAGGGACTGATCCAGGCACATATATACAGTTGAATATAGGTGATCATGAGTTATTATTGTTGACATTATCCCTGAGATAAATAAGTCGGGAGGTGAAACATTAAGCCCCTATCTTCCTATGTGTTTGACTGAAACGGTTTGTTCTAAAAATATGCTTTGAGTGTCAGCAATCATGGAAGACTAAATGATAGTTGAGTATGTGGAATTTGCTAAAACAAAGCTCTTACATAGACCCTTCCTGAAAATAAGATGAATTGTAATTGTTTGATGACTAAGAACATAGTTTGTTGGTTTTCAAGAAAGTTCATGGTCTATACTTTAAACATGTGAATAGCTTGCTACTTGATCATGAGAAGTTTTATGAGTTGAGCTACTATTTATGATATATAATGATGCTAGAAAAAGTGATTGAAATTATCATTGATACAACTTATGCACTATGCTAGCATTCACACTTCATAAATTATTTCTTTTATCATTTACCTACTCGAGGACGACCTGGAATTAAGCTTGGGGATGCTGATAGGCCTCCAACGTATCTATAATTTATGAAGTATTCATGCCATGTTTATAACAATTTTATATGGTTTTGGTATGATTTGATTAGAACTAACCCAGACTGACGCTGTTTTCAGCAGAACTGCCATGGTGTTGTTTTTTGTGCAGAAATAAAAGTTCTCAGAATTGGACGAAACTTTTTGACGATTTTTTTGGACTAAAAGAGACCCCCGAAGCTTTGTGGAAGGACTAGAAGCCTCACGAGGAGGTCACAAGGTGGGCCCCTTGTAACTCCTTTTTGCGTGATTCCAACGCTGAAAAATCCTATAAATAGAGAAACCCCCAGAAATAAACCTAGAACTTTGACGCCGCCGCCGCAAGCCTCTGTACCGAAGAAAACCCATCTGGAGCTCCGTTCCAGCACCCTGCCGGAGGGGGGAATCATCACCGGAGGCCATCTTCATCATCCCGGCTGTCTCCATGACGAGGAGGGAGTAGTTCACCCTCGGGGCTGAGGGTATGTACTAGTAACTATGTGTTTGATCTCTCTCTCTCCTGTTCTTGATTTGGCACGATCTTGATGTACCGTGAGCTTCATTAATATAGTTGGATCATATGGTGTTTCTTCCCTCTCTATCTTCTTGTGATGAATTGAGTCTTTCCCTTTGAGGTTTCGTTATTGTCGGATTGAATATTTCAGATTTGAGAACACTTGATGTATGTCTTGCATGTGGATACCTGTGGTGATAATGGAGGATTCTATTGAGTCACTTAATGTATGTTTTGGTAATCAACTTGCGAATTCCCGTGACCTTGGGGTAATCTAGGCATATGGGTTGGTACACGTTTTCATCTTCTTTTCTCCGATAGAAACTTTGGGGTACTCTTTGAAGTTCTTTGTGTGGATTGAATATTATGAATCTGAAGTTGTTTGATGCATATCGAATAATCAACTCACGGATACTTGTGGTGACATTGGAGTATCTAGGTGACATTAGAGTTGGTTGATGCGTATCATATGGTGTTATTTTAGTACGAACTCTAGGGCTGTTTGTGACACTTATAGGGATGGATCAATAGATTGATCAGAAAGGATAACTTTGAGGTGGTTTCGTACCCTACAACAATTTCTTCTTATGTTCTCCGCTAATAGGAACTTTGGAGTGATTCTCTGTCTCAAGTTGAGGGATTGTTATATGATTCAATTATGTTAGCATTGTTGAGAGATTGCACTAGTGAAAGTATGAACCCTAGGCCTTGGTTTCAAGCATTGCAATATTGTTTGTGCTCCGTATTATCACTTGCTACCTTGCTGTTTTTAATATTTCAGATTACAAAAACCTATATCTACTATCCATACTACACTTGTATCACCATCTCTTCGCCGAACTAGTGCACCTATACAATTTACCATTGTATTGGGTGTGTTGGGGACACAAGAGATTTCTTGTATTTGATTGCAGGGTTGTTTGAGAGAGACTATCATCATCCTACGTCTCCCATGGATTGATAAACCTTAGGTCATCCACTTGAGGGAAATTTGCTACTGTCCTACAAAACTCCAACAACGTCATCCACTCCAGCTGCCCTGCCCTGGAGCGCTTTCTACTTGTTTTTGGAGAAGAAATCCGTATCCGTTGTTGCCAAATAAAGTCGCCTCACCTTGTAAGCATTGGAATTTGTGTTAAAGGACAAGAGCTCATCATCGAAGATGCCCCTTCACTTCAAAGGTTGCTCCTTGATTATTGTTATGCACCTTCGCAAATAACTGTGGTCTCTGCGCCTAAACTGGAGACCTTGGGTGTAATTCGTGATCCATTTAAAGGCTACAAGATGGTGTTTGGCTCCACACTTATTCAGGTACTGTATATTATCATCAACACTTTTGTAATCATAATCTGCATTTTTCATTTGTGCGCATAAGTTTTATATCATCTTGGAGTACACTTTTGGCACTAATATTATGTTCTATGCTCAATGAAGAGTTTGTCCACGGATAGCCTATCAATGGTGCTGGATTCTGTCTGGACCTTACATATCGGTATGTGGTGTTTAGATCTGAACATGATTATTGGCTTGCTGCGATGCTTTCCATGCCTAGAGAATTTGTATATAGAGGTGATGATTTCATGCACATTGAAAGCCCATATATAATGTACTAGAATTAACCGTTCAACTGTCGCTATTTCGACACTCTCTTTTTTTAGACATTAACTGTTTTCAATCTTCATGTCTATTTAGGAAATAACACATGGAAAAAAAGGTATAACCAATCGGTGGCGTAAGAAGCACAGGGATTTTCTCAGTTCTCATGACATTCGCTTGAGGACAATAAGGATGGAAGGATATGCATCCAACCATGCAAACACTAGCTTTGTCACATTCTTCCTGTTGAATGCGAGGGTACTATTGTCCATGAGGATTATGTTTTTTAACAAAAAGTTTCTCACGGATGGACACGTTTCATAGCACAAAAAGAAGTTTTAGGTGGACAAAAGGGCTTCTGAACGTGCTTGGCTTCTATTTACAAAAACTTGTCATCATGTACCAGTAAATTTTCTGGCCCAGGATCTTGATTTTATGGATCAAACCGATCCATTTGATTGTGACTGCCGAAAACTTTGGTTGAGTTAGATGCTATTGCCCTGTTCAATCTGGGTTTTGTCTAAACCTACCAAGCTTTTAAATCTAGGCCGATACAACTGATATATCGGCCGATATATCACTTTTGGGGCTCTACCGATATAAACATAACATATCATTTTGTAAATATCATTTTCAAACATATCGTCCAATATGGACCGAAATATCGGCCGATATCTAGCCCGATATGTTCACTAATACAGAACGATACGTAGATAACAACAATTATTTATCAGAATGTAGTGAAGTAAGATTATGCATTTACAACTTCATTATATATTATCAAAGTCATGCACAATGTTTCGTACAAATGCATATATATCGTATTGTTTTTAATCATAGAGTAAGGATTTTGTGAATCTTTCCTTAATAGTTTCTTAATCAACAAGTTAATAAACTAGGAATCAAAAAGTCATGTCAAAGCATTGACATCATACATTTTGTTTTACTAAAAATAATTGTTTTGAACAAGAAGATTGAAAAAATAACTAGACATGATTCTCCGATATATCTACATATCGTCCGATATATCACCAGATATCCGACATCCGATAGGTCGAAGCCAAACCGATACGAACCCGATATCCGATATTTTGAAGCTTGAAACCTACTGAACAATTAATCCTCATGCTTTTGTACCATTTGTAAGCTGGAGTTAGATGTTGTTGCCCTTTTCAACTCAGTTGTGACTCATATTTTCTTTCAAACAGGGCCAATGGCTTGCCATTTCTTTAAATTAAATGCCTAGAAATCATAAATGTGTCATTTGGTGAATGTTTAGGTCCCATGCAAGAAAGGTGAATGAATTTCAAACATCTGGGCGTCGTGGCACGGCCAAAAACATTGAGAAACTTGGTTTTTAAATTCCTGTAAATCCAAAACTCGCCTGAAAATCATTAAACTTGGCATGGTGTCTTGACATGTCACCAGCATGTTGTGGTAAAAAAATTGTCTGATTTTGGGACAAGTTTTGGTATAAGCTTCTTGTTGGAAATATGCCCTAGAGGCAATAATAAAATGGTTATTATTATATTTCCTTGTTCATGATAATCGTTTATTATCCATGCTATAATTGTATTGGTTGGAAACACAAATACATGTGTGGATACGTAGACAACAACATGTCCCTAGTGAGCCTCTACCGGACTAGCTCGTTGATCAAAGATGGCCATGGTTTCCTGGTCATAGACATGAGTTGTCATTTGATAACGGGATCACATCATTAGGAGAATGATGTGATGGACAAGACCCAAACTATGAACATAGCATATGAGTATGGACTTTGGAAGTATTACCTGAAGGGCGAAAGCCATTCGGAATAAATGGATCTTCAAGAGGAAGACGGACGCGGACGGTAATGTCACCGTCTATAAAGCTCGACTTGTGGCAAAGGGTTTTTCACAAGTTCAAGGAGTTGACTACGATGAGACTTTCTCACCCGTAGCGATGCTTAAGTCCGTCAGAATCATGTTAGCAATAGCTGCATTTTTCGATTATGAAATTTGGCAGATGGATGTCAAAACAGCGTTCCTTAACGGTTTTCTTAAGGAAGAGTTGTATATGATGCAACCAGAAGGTTTTGTCGATCCAGAGAATGCTGACAAAGTTTGCAAACTCCAGCGATCCATTTATGGACTGGTGCAAGCGTCTCGGAGTTGGAATCTTCGCTTTGATGAGGTGATCAAAGTGTTTGGGTTTATACAAGTTTATGGAGAAGCTTGTATTTACAAGAAAGTGAGTGGGAGCTCTATAGCGTTTCTAATATTATATGTGGATGACATATTACTGATTGGAAACAATATAGAACTTTTGGAAAGCGTGAAGGAATATTTGAACAAGAGTTTTTCAATGAAGGACCTAGGAGAAGCTGCTTTCATATTAGGCATCAAGATCTATAGAGATAGATCGAGACTCTTAATAGGACTTTCACAGAGCACATACCTTGATAAAGTTTTGAAGAAGTTCAAAATGGATCAGTCCAAGAAGGGGTTCTTGCCTATTTTGCAAGGTGTGAAGTTGAGTAAGACTCAATGCCCAGCGACTACAGAGGATGGAGAAAAGATGAGTTTCATCCCCTATGCTTCTGCCATAGGCTCTATCATGTATGCGATGTTGTGCACAAGACCAGATGTCAGCCTTGCCATAAGTATGGCCGGAAGGTTTCAAAGTGATCCAGGAGTGGAACACTGGACAGCGGTCAAGAATATCCTTAAGTACCTGAAAAGGACTAAGGAAATGTTTCTCGTTTATGGAGGTGATCAAGAGCTCGTCGTAAAGGGTTACGTCGATGCAAGCTTTGACACTGATCCGGATGACTCTAAGTCTCAAACCGGATACGTATATATTCTAAATGGGGCAGCGGTAAGCTGGTGCAGTTCCAAGCAAAGCGTGGTAGCTGATTCTACATGCGAAGCGGAGTACATAGCTGCCTCGGAGGCGGCGAAGGAAGGTGTCTGGATGAAGCAGTTCATGACAGATATTGGAGTTGTGCCCAGTGCACTGGACCTGATGACTCTGTTCTGTGACAACACTGGTGCCATTGCTCTAGCCAAGGAACCAAGGTTTCACAAGAGGACCAGACACATAAAGCGACGCTTCAATTCCATCCGCGATGCGATCAAGGAGGAGGACATAAACATTTGCAAAGTGCACACGGATCTAAATGTTGCAGATCTGTTGACTAAACCTCTTCCACGGGCAAAACATGATCAACACCAGAACTCTATGGGTGTTAGATTCATAACCATGTAATGCTGGATTATTGACTCTAGTGCAAGTGGGAGACTGTTGGAAATATGCCCTAGAGGCAATAATAAAATGGTTATTATTATATTTCCTTGTTCTTGATAATCGTTTATTATCCATGCTATAATTGTATTGGTTGGAAACACAAATACATGTGTGTATACGTAGACAACAACATGTCCCTAGTGAGCCTCTACCGGACTAGCTCGTTGATCAAAGATGGCCATGGTTTCCTGGTCATAGACATGAGTTGTCATTTGATAACAGGATCACATCATTAGGAGAATGATGTGATGGACAAGACCCAAACTATGAACGTAGCATATGATCGTGTCAAGTTTATTGCTATCGTTTTCACATGTCAAGTATCTGTTCCTATGACCATGAGATCATGCAACTCACTGACACCGGAGGAGTACCTTGTGTGTATCAAACGTCGCAACGTAACTGGGTGACTATAAAGATGCTCTACAGGTATCTCCGAGGGTGTCTATTGAGTTGGCATGGATCAAGACTGGGAATTTGTCACTCCGTGTGACGGAAAGGTATCTCAGGGCCCACTCGGTAATACAGCATTACAATAAGCTTGCAAGCAATGTGACTAAAGAGTTAGCCACGGGATCTTGTATTACGGAACGAGTAAAGAGACTTGCCGGTAACGAGATTGAACTAGGTATGGAGATACCGACGATCGAATCTCGGGCAAGTAACATACCGATGGACAAAGGGAACTGCATACGGGATTGACTGAATCCTTGACATCGAGGTTCGACCGATAAAGATCTTCGTAGAATATGTAGGAACCAATATGGGCATCCAGGTCCCACTATTGGTTATTGACCGTGGAGGTGTCTCGGTCATGTCTGCATAGTTCTCGAACCCGCAGGGTCTACACACTTAACGTTTGGTGACGATATAAGTATAGTCGAGTTATTATGTTGGTGACCGAAGGTTGTTCGGAGTCCCGGATGAGATCCCGGACATGACGAGGAACTCCGGAATGGTCCGGAGGTGAAGATCGATATATAGGACGAAGGGAATCAAAGTCCGGAAGTGTTCCGGGGGTACCGGGTTATGACCAGGAGAACCGAAAGGGGTTTCGGGGGCCCCGGCAAGTGTTGGGGGGCCTCATGGGCCAAGGGGAGGAAGCACACCAGGCCACTAAGGGGCTGTGTGCCCCCCTCACAACATTTAAAACTAAGTTTCGGTTAGCCATGCCTTTTGGGTTAACTAGTGTACCTAGCACATTCATGAGGTTAATGAACGAAGTTTTACGTGCTTTCATTGGACGATTTGTGGTAGTCTATTTTGATGATATACTGATTTATAGTAGATCATTGGAGGAACATTTGGAACATTTACATGTTGTTTTTATTGCTTTACGTGATGCATGTTTGTTTGGTAACCTTGGGAAGTGCACCTTTTGCACCGACCGAGTATCTTTTCTTGGCTATGTTGTTGCTCCACATGGAATTGAAGTTGATAAAGCCAAGATTGAAGGGATTGAGAGTTGGCCGCAGCCCAAAATGGTCACACAAGTGAGGAGTTTTCTTGGCCTCGCTGGTTTCTATAGGCATTTTGTGAGAGATTTCAGCACCATGGTATTGAAAGATAAATTAACACTTGCTCCTTTACTCCAACTTCCTAATTTTAATAAGACTTTTGAGCTTGAATGTGATGCTAGTTGAATTGGGTTAGGTGGTGTGTTATTACAAGATGGTAAACCTATTGCATACTTTTCTAAAAATTGAGTGGGCCTAGTGTGAACTATTCAACTTACGATAAAAAATTATATGCTCTTGTTCGGACTTTAGAAACTTGGCAACATTACTTATGGCCCAAAGAATTTGTTATACATTCTGATCATGAATCTTTGAAACACATTAAAAGTCAAGCAAAACTGAACCGTAGACATACTAAATGGGTTGAATTCATTGAGACTTTCCCTTATGTCATTAAACACAAGAAGAGTAAAGAAAATGTTATTGCTGACGCATTGTCTCGTCGCTATACTATGCTTTCACAACTTGACTTTAAAATATTTGGTTTGGAGACCATCAAAGATCAATATGTGCATGATGTTAAATTTAAAGATGCAACACAGAATTGTAAAGAAGGAATAACATGGAACAAGTTCGTCATTAATGATGGATTTGTGTTCCAT
Organism: Elymus sibiricus; assembly: GCA_039707655.1. Taxonomy (NCBI): domain Eukaryota; kingdom Viridiplantae; phylum Streptophyta; class Magnoliopsida; order Poales; family Poaceae; genus Elymus; species Elymus sibiricus. The sequence goes on from CM077668.1 coordinate 207,364,730, forward strand.
GCTAAGACGCTATGCATTCTAACTAGCTCCGTTCGTCTTTTGTTGTTGCAGGAGGCGCATGTAGGAGGTTTAATGGGACATTTTGGCGTGAAGAAGACGGAGGATGTACTTGCTACACATTTCTTTTAGCCAAAGATGAGATGGGATGTTGAGCGTTTTGTTGCTCACTGCACTACATGTCAAAAAGTTAAGTCACGACTCAATCCTCATGGTTTATATATGCCTTTGCCTGTACCTAGTCTTCCATGGGAGGACATATCTATGGACTTTGTTTTAGGTTAACCTTGAACAAATAAGGGGAGGGATGATGACCCACAAGTATAGGGGATCAATCGTAGTCCTTTCGATAAGTAAGAGTGTCAAACCCAATGAGGAGCAGAAGGAAATGACAAGTGGTTTTCAGCAAGGTATTCTCTGCAAGCACTGAAAGTAGCGGTAATAGATAATTTTGATAGCGAGATAATTCATAACAAGTAACAAGTATAATAAAGTGCAGCAAGGTGGCCCAATCCTTTTTGTAGCAAAGGACAAGCCGGAACGAACTCGTATAATAAGCAAAGCGTTCTCAAGGACACATGGGAATTTCATCTAGTCACTTTCATCATGTTTGTTTGATTCGCGTTCACTACTTTGATAATTTGATATGTGGGTGGACCGGTGTTTGGGTACTGTTCTTACTTGAACAAGCCTCCCACTTATGATTACCCCCTATCGCAAGCATCCGCAACTACGAAAGAAGAATTAAGATAAATCTAATCATAGCATGAAACATATGGATCCAAATGAGCCCCTTACGGAATAGCGCATAAACTAGGGTTTAAGCTTCTGTCACTCTAGCAACCCATCATCTAATTACTACTCCACAATGCCTTCCCTTAGGCCCAAAGATGGTGAAGTGTCATGTAGTCGACGTTCAGACGACACCACTAAAGGAAGCAACAACATACATATCATCAAAATATCAAACGAATACCAAATTCACATGATTACTTATGACAAGACTTCTCCCATGTCCTCAAGAACAAAAGTAACTACTCACAAATCATATTCATGTTCAAGATCAGAGGGGTATTCAATATCATTAAGGATCTGAACATATAATCTTCCACCAAATAAACCAACTAGCATCAACTACAAGATGTAATCAACACTACTAGCAGCCCACAGGTACCAATTTTAGGTTTTGAGACAAAGATTGAATACAAGAGATGAACTAGGGTTTGAGATGAGATGGTGCTGGTGAAGATGTTGATGAAGATTGGTCCTCCCATGATGAGAGGATCGTTGGTGATGTCGATGGCTTCGATTTCCCCCTCCTGGAGGGAAGTATCCCCGGCGGAATCGCTCCGCCGGAGAGCAAAATTGCTCCTGCCCAGGTTCCACCTCGAGATGGTGGCGCTTCGTCCCGAAAGTCTTATCTATAATTTTTTTAGGGCAAATGAGACTATATAGCAGAAGGAGGGGGCGGAGGCCAGCCAGGGGCCCCACAAGGCATCAGGGCGCGCCCTGTTGCCTTGTGGGCAACTGGTGGGTCCCCTCTGATATTTCTTTTCTCCAGTATTTTTTATATATTTAATAAAAAATCTCCGTGAAGTTTCAAGTCAATTGGAGCTCTGTAGAATAGGTATCTCTGCTGTAGCTATTTCAGGTCCAGAATTCTAGCTGCCGGCATTCTCCCTCTTCATATAAATCTTGCAAATTAAGAGAGAAAAGGCATAAGAATTGCATCAAATAGTAAAATAATGATCAAATACATTATAAATAACAGTAGTAAATCATGATGCAAATTGGACGTATCAACTCCCCCAAGCTTAGACCTCGCTTGTCCTCAAGCAAAAGCCGAAATCGATAATCATGACCACATGTTTAGAGAGAGGGGCGTCGATAAAAATAAAATACGGACATGAAGGCATCATGATCTTTATTATAATAGCAATATATTATAAAATTTCTCATGAAAAAGTAACAATTCATCCACAAGATAAAGTATGAACCATAAACCGTATTGAAACTAACAAACTATGATCTCAGTCACTGAAGCAATTGCAATTCATCATATTATCAGAAAGAGTCTATGTAAGAGCTTTGTTTAGCAAGTTCACATACTCAACTATCATTTAGTCTTCTATGATTGCTGACACTCATGGCATACTTATGGAGCAAAAGTTTCAATCAGACACATAGAAAGATAGGGGCTTATAATTTCGCCTCCCAACGTATTTACCTCAAGGGTAATGTCAACAAGAATAACTCATGATCACCTACATTCAACTGGATATATATTTCAAGATCTTTCCCCACCACATGATGCTTGCCAAGAGAGAGAAATAAAAACGGAATAGGGAAGAGTACTATTGACTCTTGCATAAAAGTAAATACATAAATTAAAAGATAGGCCCTTCGCAGAGGGAAGCAGAGGTTGTCATGCGCTTTTATTTTTGGATGTGCAAGCTCTTAATGTAAAGGAACGTCACTTTATATTGCCCCTTGTGATAGCGACCTTTATTATGCAGTCTGTCGCTTTTATTTCTCCACCATCACAAGATCGTAGAAAGCTTATTTTCCCTTACAATAAAAGTTCATACATATTTAGGAGCAATTTTTATTGCTTTTGCACCGATGACAACTTACTTGAAGGATCTTATTCAATCTGTAGGTAGATATAGTGGACTCTCATGGCATGAAACTGGGTTTAAGGGTTTTTGGATGCACAAGTAGTATCTCTACTTAATACGGAATTTTTGACTAGCAAAAGATAGGGGGTAAGCACCACATGTTAGAGGATCTAAAACAATATAACTTCTATGTGAATATAAGCAAACATAGCTCATTACGTTGTCTTCCTTGTCCAACGTCAACTATCTGACATAGAATATTTAATGGGGGCTCACAATCATAAAAGATGTCCAAGATAGTATATCTATATGTAAGACCTCTCTTCCTTTATTACTTTTTCATGAATTGCAACAATGACCAATGCTATGTTTGTCAACTTCCAACAAGTTTTATCAATTATACTTCTTTTATGTGAAGTCATCACTCCCCATGGGATTAGCATATGATCTTTACTTTTTATTCTCTTTATTTATTTCTAAGGTTGCATCAACAAAAGCAAAACACTCAACTCAAACTACTCTTTATTATATAACTTTGACACACGATTACATAGATAGATAGACCACAAAGCAAGCACTCGAAACTAAATCATACTAAAACTTTATTCTTCTAAGTCAGAAAATAACTAAGGGTCGAACTAAGATAGATAATGATGATAAAAGTGATGGTGATACGATACCGGGCACCTCCCCCAAGCTTGCACAAGCCAAGGGTGGTGCCCATACCCATGTACTCATGTCTCCTTCGGTGATGGTGGTGATGAAGTGATAGGCTTGTCCCTCGTCTTCCACTTGAGGACACGAATTTCTTCTTTTAATTTGTCATTCTCCCTTTCGAGATCCCAAATTTTACAACATAGTTTTTCTGAACATTTCTGCACATGACGAAAGGAAGTGAATTGAAATTTTGGCACTTTCAGCGTATTGGGTAAGCTGGATCTCTCGAATTCAACATGCATATCTCCTGGCTGAGGCAGAGGAAGATCCTCTTCCTCCTCACTGGGTTGATCTTGATTTCTCCTCAAGTCGGCCTCCTCTTCTTCGTCAGATGACCATCCATAGGGATCAATATCCCCATAGACTCTAGGGTTTGCAATAAGGTGCGAGACATAGCTCTCCCCATCCGAATCTTGAGACGACATAGCGTGTCCAAATCTGTCAGGAAAAACAGCCCCAAAACAAGAACAGAGGAGAAACTTGCAATGCGGTGGTCAAAACACCCGTGAGTATATATAAGGAATTTTTATCTTGCAAAACAAGCATACTAGAGGAAAACGGAGTCGGGAGGGCACACGAGGGGCCCACAAGGCATCATGGCGCGCCCCAGGGGGGGTCGCGCCCTGTTGCCTTGTGACCTCCTCGTGGGTCCTCTCGGCTGTTTCTTATTTTTGTATTTTTTTCTAATATTCCAAAACTGACAGAAATAATTTTTATAGAATTTTTGGAGTGGGTTTACTTACCGTATCACATACCTACCCCTTTTCAGGGTTCTGGAGCGTTCCAGAAGTACTCTTTGATGTGTTCCTCCGGTGTCATTGTCTGAATAATACTAGATGATTCCCCGCGCGTTGCGGCGGGCACCTCAGATTATAAATTGTTGTAAATAATTTATTTGTTTTACCATGAACATTTTGAATCAATTAGCAATTGAATTATTTGAAGGAAGCTTTACGGAAAGTTAGTTTTTAGTATCTGAGTAAAATAAGATAGATGTTGTTCATCATGAGGACATACAATGACGGGTGCGAAAAAAATTACTAATAGGAGAAAACTTATGTGTCAACCATTGAGTTCTTTCCAAGTGAAATAGCTTAGCTCATTCATCATCAATTTTGTATTTGGCTAACAGAAGATACGACACTCCATCCTATACAGATGAACATGATTTTCGCTCACAATTTATACTTCAAGAGGACACATCATAGAAAGGACGAACAATGAGAGTCATGGTAATTAATTCTATTCAGTTGGGAACGCAAACATGTAGATCAAAAGGTCAATGGAATCTGGATTTGATCTGTTTCATCGTCGCCTCTTTTTTAAGACAAAACCCGCCGTTGTTCTCATTGCTAGGTTTCAGTTGAAGTTGAAGATCCTTGTTACGCGGCTCTGATGTCAATGTCAGGCAGTAAGTAATCCCAATAATTAGATCCTGATAACAAAACTACATCATAATACTAACTTAATAGAAAGCAATTGCTGGACATCAACTATGAAGATGAACATAGGTAGTACTAAGAATTCTAACAATTGTTCCAATACCGTGTGGTGTCACGAGGTGTAAAAATTAGAAGGAATGGAATACACACAGATTGCACCGACAATTTCTTCAAACCTAAGAAATATAAATTCTTAATTGTACTATTGAGAAGGAATCATGCATGCTGAGCGTATGACCGGTTGTAATAGAAGCTTTTACTGTTACCAAAAATTGTCTAGTTTTCCAAGATCTGACCTGCACAATTAATTGGTTCGTCAAACGAAAAGCATGCCCAGAAAAATATATGATTCCACTCACAATTTGTGCCAAACAATATGTACAATTCAAGCTATAGTAAGAGGATAAGAAAACAGTTTTACCTCGTTCTTCAATTTTTTTTCATGGAATTCAGTACTTTGTTATAAATATATTATTTTTGGATGAGGAAGGAGAGCAATGTGTATCTTGATCTTCGTCGCCACATTCGGGTAATGTCTGAAACACAACACAGTTAAGAACACAACGATACTTCATTTTCTTCTAATGGGTTTTGCTAAATCATCATGCGAAAGAATCAACCAAAAATTGCAAAAAGTAACCGAGAGAATGATGAACTGTTAATACAAACTCATTGTGGATCCGCCAAACACCGGCGGTGGTTGATTCCCTGTGCAAACATGACTGTAATGACCAAGGTTAATTAATGGAGCTTCAGTTTCACAAAAAAAGAATAATCAATACATATGGTGACTTGGATAGTTTAGATATCGGGAATACTACCAAATTCAGCATGGACATTTACAGGAAAGAAGATTAATAGTAAGCTATCTCCATCCATGTATATCGGCAGAATCATAGACAAAGAAGTGCAAAATCATCATATTTAATTCATGGGATTTACAGTGGTTCCTAAGGCCACAACGTGAGGCCTTTTGGACATGATCAGCATCTGTACTAATGCGGACAACAAAAGGATTGATTAACTAAGACATATTCAGCCCAAATCGATCGATCAGATCCTGAGAATTGTTCCCAAAATAATTGGAACAACAAGTATCGACTGGAAAGATTAATTCAATGATAAATCCACAAACAAAATCCTTATTGATAGAACGCCGTCTCCTTGGCAACTCAAGGTTGACTATACCTGCAAACTTGGGAAGACTATGTACCAGTAGGAGGCAGGAAACCGAATGCGTCTGTGTATGCAGTGAGGGAAGACCAATGAAGATGACTACTTGGGCGGCGTCAGGGACGTACAACCTGAAAAAGTGTGGGGATGAGTCTCAGCAATATGTCATAGAGAACATGGTAGAGATGGGAGGGAGTTGCTCACCGGCGGCAGTGTGAGTGGTGTGGCCTAGACCCACCCATACTGGAGGATGATGGGACGAAATGAAGTGAGGTTAAGCACGCGAAAAGCTTCAGGAGGAGGGGCAACGAACAAAGGAGGAGCTCGGGAAGCTTCAAGTTGCCTACTCCGAGCTCAAGACCTCGGCCCGAGCTGACCACGAGGTGCTCCAGCAGGTGGAGCAAATCGCCTCGGGTAAGCTATTTTCTGCTGCAGTGTTCGTTTGGTAGCAAAGGGTGTGTGGAGCTCACCCAGTTATGGCATTCCGCAGAGGTCTTTGCTGATCTTCCGCAGAGCGCGGCGGATGCGGTGGCGTACTTTGGCCAACTAGTGGGCCACGAAGCAAAGAAGGCCTTTTGGGGGCAGTTCCCAGGGTCGCCGTTGGCACAGCTGCCGAATCATCGTGTGAAGCAGCTGGTGGAGTTGTTTCGCATGACAAGACCAGTGCTCCAGGACCTCTGCATCGCATTGTGGCCCGCCGAAGCCATGCCGAAGAGCCTCTTCGGCCTTACGGCTCGTCTCCGAGATGCCGTGCCCTGTATGAACCGCTGGAAGAGGTCTGCGTGCTTCGAAGGAGCGCGGAGGGCATACGCCTGCGTGAAGACGCACTTTCGAAAGGTTGATGTGGTGACATGTACCACGGGCCCTCCTGCCGACAAGGCGCGCACCGCCGAATAGTTCTTCGCCGAGGTGGAGGCGGGAGATCGTACCACCAAAGCCATGTGTCCAAAGGACACTATGTATTTCTAAACAGTACTTTGGAATGCCGAAGTGTATGATGTACAAAACTTTATCCTTTCATCGAATGAATATGGCTTTGAATTCCAAGTGTTTTGTTTTTAATTAGATTTACCTCATGTATGACTGTTTTAAAATGAGAGTGGCCAGTTGTCAGCTTCAGCCCCAATGTAGATCATACAAAGGGTGTTCCTTAAGGCACTCCTGACCCTTAGCCGACATCTTGGTACCCGGAGGTGGTCGGTGCTTTATAGGAACTAGGCAATCAGACTATAGTGGCTTTATAACTTTCAGTTAGTCATAGGAGTTTGACTGTGGGTCTGATGACCAGCCCCCGGTGTGGGAAGTGTTCAGCCAGGTCGGCTGATGTCTAGGCCATAACACACTTCGGCTAGGAATGAAAGCGCTTCGTTTAACATGGGTGATCTCTATCTTCACATCGCTTAACGCGGTCTGCGGATGGCGGACCAGTTTACGCCTACCTAGATAGTCAGTTTTCGGCTTTCTCCACTGAGGCGCTTTGCCAATTGACCTGGTGGCGCAATCGCAGTGGTTCTCCCGTTACGCCCTTAGCCGAATTTATCGGAAACATAAGGGGTACACATAGAAGCCGGGCAACCCAACTATTGACCGAAATCTAGGTTCGAAACAGATGCATATAAAGCCAAAATCCGAGACGCCGAATACTTCGGACTTGTTATACAATTGTATCTTATTTAGAGAACTTCTTCATCTCACAGGGGCCATGCTGATAAAGAGATATGATAGGGACCTTTAAGGGGCACAATTTCTTTATTTCATAGTTTCAAGCGTGTACATGCCCAACTGCGGCGAGAGGAATTGAAAGAATACAATGTAAAAAGTAAAGAAAAAAGGGGAAGAAACAGGGCGGATATTTGTTAACGGATTTTGAAGAATCCGGGCCGCTACCTACCGCACGTCTGCATTTCCGAGTTGTTGACCAGATGTGCACCATTGATGGTGAGGACTTGTGGAGGTTGATGCCTTTCCGGCCCTTTATACGCTTCCATCGTTTGATTGGCCGAGCTCCTTAGAGGAGACATTGCCGAAGTCCGTTATGTGGTTGAAACCACATTGACGTAGTCATGTTTGGCTGTTTCTTTGACAGAGACTTGCCTGTTTGGGGGCTCGAAGCCACGTCTTTGCTTGGTTGAACCGTGCCGACGTTTAATTAAAGTTTTGGCTCCTCGACGTCCCAGGGAATCTTTAGTGCGAAATTATGCAATCTGGGAACGTAGTGCCCACCCCAAAGAGGGCATGCGAGGAGCCCGCATCCCTATTTCGGGTGCGGGAGTACCTGGCCGAGGTCGATTTGTACAGCCCGGGTGCGGTTCAAAGAGCGAGCGGTGCGTTTATCGCTACGGGCTGCCTCCTCGGACGCCTGTACTTCGGCTGCGAAAGCCGTGGTCTGTTCCTCTGTCCGGAGTGAACGTTCGGTGTTACCATTGACTGTGATAACGCCGTTAGGTCCCAGCATTTTGAGCTTGAGGTAGGCATAATGCGGGACTGCGTTGAAGCGTGCAAAGGCCGTGCGCCCTAGGAGCGCGTGGTATCCACTTCGGAAAGGCACAATATCAAAGATTAACTCCTCGCTTCTGAAGTTCTCGGGTGAGCCGAAGACTACCTCCAGGGTGACCGTTCCGGTACATCGGGCTTCGACACCCGGGATGCCACCTTTAAAGGTGGTGGAGCTCGGCTTGATCTGAGATGAGTCGATGCCCATCTTCCGAACCGTGTCCTTGTAAATGAGGTTGAGGCTGCTTCCACCGTCCATCAGGACACGTGTTAGATGATAACCATCAACAATAGGGTCCAGGACGAGTGCCGCCGATCCGCCATGCCTGATGCTGGTCGGATGATCATGCTTGTCAAACGTGGTCGGGTAAGCCGACCATGGGTTATACGTCGGGGCGACTGGCTCTAGCGCGTATACATCCCAAAGCACACGCTTCCTCTCCCTCTTGGGGATGCGGGTGACATAGATCATATTGACCTCTGTTACCTCATCAGGAAACTTCTTTTGGCCTCCATTATTCGGCCGCCGAGGTTCATCCCCGTCTTTGCTGCGATTTTGGGTTTTATTTTGACCCTCTGTCGCTATCTTGCCGGCTTGTTTAATGACCCAGCAATTCCTGTTAGTGTGGCTTGCTGGTTTTTCCTGGGTGTCGTGGATTCCACATGGGCGGTCCAGGAGTCTATCAAGCTGGCTAGGTCCGTCCTTGTTCCCTTTAAAGGGTTTTCTTTTCTGTCCGGACTTAGGTTCGGTGAACCCCATGTTAACCGTGGCGTCCTCCGTATCGCTTCCACCATTTTTATACATGCGCTTATTTTTATTGCGCTTGGATTTTCCATTGGCGTCGCGAGCCTCCGAGGTGCCTGCCTCGCCATTATGAGTACTACGGGTGAGCCAACTATCTTCTCCCGCACAAAAGCGAGTCATCAGTGAGGTGAGGGCCGCCATAGTCCTCGGCTTATCCTGGCCGAGTTGTCGAGCCAACCATTCATCTCGGATATTGTTCTTGAATGCGGCGATGGCCTCGGCTTAGGAGCAGTCTATGATCTGGTTATTCTTAGTGAGGAACCTGTTCCAGAATTTCCGGGCTGATTCGCCTGGCTGCTGGGTGACACGGCTGAGGTCATCAGCGTCCGGAGGTCGGACATATGTGCCCTGGAAATTTGCTCGAAAAGCACCTTCTAGCGCCTCCCAGCTGCCAATAGAGTGAGGAGGGAGGCTGTTGAGCCAATGCCTCACCGGCCCCTTTAGCTTGAGCGGCAGGTATTTAATGGTGTGGAGATCATCTCCGTTGGCCATGTGTATGTGTAGAAGGAAATCCTCGATCCATACGGCTGGGTCTGTAGTGCCATCGTATGATTCTATGTTAATGGGCTTAAATCCTTCCGGGAATTGATGTTCCATCACCCTATCTGTGAAGCAGATTGGGTGAGCCAGACCTCGGAACCGAGGAGCATCTCGTCGAAGGTCGGGAGAGAGTCATGAGTGAGCCTGATCTCGGGCTTTGCCGTTCCTGTCTATCCAGGCATCATAGCCGTCAAGCCCGGCGGGCGCGCTCCCCCTTGATCCATAGATGGACTGAGGGGGTGCCCTATTTTCCTCAGTGCAACGTCTAGCGTCGTGAGGATCTAGGTAATCCACGGGGTCCTTGCCATAACGGCGTGGAGGTGGCCGATCACTGAGGTCTTCTCGCATTGGCCTGTCCCGGCCTCTAGGGGGTCGGTCATGGTCGTCGGCGAGCTCCTCATCGAAATCCGGCAAGAGACGCCTACGTGGGTATGATTTCGGCGAACTATGGCGCCGGTTTTCCATGTCTTGCTCGGCGGAGAGCACTTCGACCCACTTTTCATTTAGTGCATCGGTATTGGCCTGCAGCTGCTGCTTGCGTTTTATGCTCCGGGCCGTTGCAACGAGGCGCCGTCGGAAGCGCTCTTGTTCAAAAGGGTCTTCGGGGATGATGTAGTCCTCGGTACTGAGGCTCTCATCCTCCTCGGATTCCGGCATGTAGTTGTCGTTGGCCCCTTCAAAGAGGTCATCGGGATCTGAGTCCCTGAGAAGTCAGTCGAGTGTGCCGTTCCTTATTGGGGAGGTTTGAACGTCCTCTTCATGGTTATCGGCATCACCATCCTCCGCGTCGCCGTTATTGGCTGTCGCGTTATTACCACTGGGTTCCCCGTTATTGCCCCTTCGGCGCCTTCGCCGACGTCTGGGACGGGATTTGGGGGTGTCGACCATGTAAACATCGTAGGTGGACGTGGCGGTCCACCTGCCCGCGTTTATCGGGGGCGAGGTGTTCTCGATGGGGCCATCAACATCTTCCTCCATGTCTGTGGCCTCACCATAGTCCAACACGTCGGTTAAATCATCGACCGTGGCGACTAGGTGGGTGGTGGGTGCGATGTAAATATCCCGATCATCGGCTTTAAGTCCGATCTGATTATAAACCGAAGTCTTGCCGTCCGAGATGGACATGCTCCGGATGCGGTCAAGCATCTCATCGAGGTGAGATAGCTCTTCGGGGTCCATTGATGTGCCATAGGCAGGGCTGACTCAAAGTATGCCCGGTGTGTATCTTGACGCGTTCTCGGCGCGAAGGGAATCCAAGCACAATTCCGGGTTCTACGCCGAAGTCAGTTCTAGCACTGACGTAATTTCGGAAGTGGGAGCCGGATCCATCTCCGGACTGACGATCGGAAGGAAACCAGCCGGAGAGGTCGCGTCAGGGGTCTCCAGAGGCACCGCGACGGAATTCGGTTCCGGAGTCGAGCCTCCAGAACCGTTCGAGCTCTCAATTCGGCCGGGAGTCCATCCCGATAGGATGAGTCCACCACGGGAATCCACAGTGTATTCGTGGCCGCCGAAGGTCACGATCCGACCTAGGGCGTAATTCTCGACAGAGGCTAGATGCCCTGTTGAGTCGGCGCAAAAGACCATGCTGCCGAAAACGAAGAGGTGGCCGGGGGCGTAAACGTCCTAATGGCCATTGGCGCAGTTAATCTACAGGTGAGCCATCGATCCTTCTGGTGATCGCGCAGCGGAACTCTCAATGAAAGCACCAGTGTCGGTGTCAAAACCGGCAGACCTCAGGGTAGGGGGTCCCGAGTTGTGGATCTCGGATCGGTGGTAACAAAGACAAGGGAGATGATGTTTACCCAGGTTCGGGCCCTCTTGATGGAGTAACACCCTACATCCTGCTTTGGTTTATATTGATGGAGATGTATCGAATACAGAGTTGATCTACCTCGAGATCGTAATGTGTGTCTAACTCTAGGGCTAGGTGAATAATATTGCATTGATGTCCCCTCTACGGGCTAAACCCTATGGCTTATATACACGCCAAAGAGGGTATCTAGGGTTACAAGGTCGGTATCTAGTAGTAAGGCGGCTGGAAAGGTCTTGGAGTATACGTCAAGTCTTTGGTAGAGACAGTCTTGATCGCTTCCTGTATACGGCATCCAGAGTCGACCTTGGTCACGCACGGGGGCCCATCGGCCCAGCCGAGGAGACGGGCCGATTGGGTTAGCACCCCCTGATCCAGGACACTATCAGGTCTTAATGCTTACAACCATGTATTGGTGTTGGGATCAAAAAAGATATTAGTTTGTGCTCGGGAAGTCACCCATCAAGAGGTGCTTGCTTCGTATGTAGTGGGGGATGTGTCCAAATAACATCTTGAACAGCACGAGTCCTGCATCAAGGCCCTATCCGTCTCGTGGGGTTGCCCCGATTATTAAGATAATAAAAACAGACAAAAGCATTGGGCGTTTAATGACTACACCTCATGAATCCCCAAGGTTATGATGCATGTTACCCTACTAAACCTTATTGTCACCGGTGTTTGGTATAATACTTCTCGGTCCCCTTGATCCTAGCCTCACCGGTGCTAAATCTCCATGATCCTGGGTACCTGCAGGGATGAAGATCGCGGACAAGACAAGAGACACTTCATGAAACAATTTTATTTCACACATACGAGACATTATGTCAAAGGCTTCCATTGATCCCTTCACCAAATATCTGGGGTTGCAACGCTCATGCCTCACCCCATACCTTACCGAACTACTCACACATGGAGATCAGATCGCGAGAAGAAAACATTGAAGAACACATTTTGGGATTGATTGATTGCAATATGTTTTACAATGGATGCCTTGTGTGATGTACGATTACAAGTATGAACTAGATGAGAGAGCACTATGGTGGTGGAGATGGCTATGGAGATGAAAATGGCGGCGGCTAGGGTTTGTGGATGAAGATGATGATGAAGAGGTTCTGGCTGTGCTCGACGCTCCCTCAACATTGTTCTGTTGACATTTCGATGGGGTCCCCTTTATAAAAGTAGTTTAGGTGGACGACCTGCCTCGGTTTCCACGCCAAACGACCGCTCATGCGAGCGCGTGCGGTCACATGGAATGTCGTCTTTGACACTGGTTGCCTTCTGGTGCCTCCTGGTGACTTATTTCTTCTCCATTTTCCTTCCTTTCCTTTCTCCCACGTTACTTCTTCCCTTTTTAGCCCATTTCCAATGGAAAAATATCAAAGAGAGGATTTGTAGAATCCTATGCATTCATTAGTCATAAGTGGCAATATCGGAGAGAATATATCTCTTTTAATGAAATATCTCGGTTTAAACAAGGTTGAAATGAGTGTAAAAATATCACTCATCAACATCCAACGGCCATGCTACTTCAATCTCTAATCTTCTTGCTCCAGCCACCCAAACCAGCGTCGGCGGGACTGCCTGCTCCAGCCTCCCGTGGCCGGCTGTGCTGCCGCGTAGGCCTCACCCCCTCCTACTCCCACCGCTGGCCAGGCCATCCCTCTACTCACCCACACCTCTTGTTATTCTCCGGCGGCATGATACGTCTCCAACGTATCTATAATTTTTGATTGTTCCATGCTATTATAGTATCGATCTTGGATGTTTATTATGCAATTATATGCCATTATATATCATTTTTTGGGACTAATCTATTAACCCAGTGCCCAGTGCCAGTTGCTGTTTTTTTGCTTGCTTTTGCCTTTTTAGAAAATCATTATCAAACGGAGTCCAAACGAAGAAAAAACTTTGGATTAATTTTTTCTGGACCAGAAGGGACCCTCGAAGCTTCGGGAGAAGACCGGACGAGCCACGAGGGAACGACAAGCTCGGGAGGCGCGCCCTGGGGGGGTAGGGCGTGCCCCCTAGGCTTGTGGGCCCCTCGTGGCACATCGTGACCTAATTCCAACGCTATAAATTCACAAATATTCCCAATACACCAGAGAGATAGAAGAGAAAACCTTTCCGCCACTGCAAGCCTCCGTTCTTCCGTGATCCCATCTGGAGGCCTTTTCCGGTACTCTGCCGGAGGGGGAATCAATCACGGAGGACTTCTGCATCAACCTTGCCGCCCTTCCGATGATGTGTGAGTACTTTACCACAGACCTACGGGTCCATAGGTAGTAGCTAGATGGCTTCTTCTCTCTCTTTGATCTTCAATACGATGTTCTCCTTGATGTTCTTGGAGTTCTATCCGATGTAATCTTCTTTTGCGGTGTGTTTGCTGGGTTTCGATGAATTGTGAGTTTATGATCAGATTATTCATGAGAAATATTTGAGTCTACTCTAAACTCTTTTATGCATGATTGTTATAGCTTTGTATTTCTCTCCGATCTATCGATTTGGTTTGGCCAACTAGATTGGTTTATCTTGCAATGGGAGAGGTGCTTTGTGATGGGTTCAATCTTGCGGTGCTCAATCCCAGTGACAGAAAGGGACATGACACGTATTTTAATTGTTGCCATTAAGGATAAAAAGATGGGGTTTAATCATATTTCTTGAGTTTACTTTGTCTACATCATGTCATCTTGCTTAAGGCGTTACTCTGTTTTTATTAACTTAATACCCTAGATGCATGATGGATAGCGGTCGATGGGTGGAGTAATAGTAGTAGATGCAGGTAGGAGTCGGTCTACTTGTCTCGGATGTGATACCTATATACATGATCATTGCCATGAATCCATCATAATTATTTGCTTTTCTATCAATTGCCCAACAGTAATTTGTTTACCCACCGTATGTTATGTGTTCGAGAGAGAAGCCTCTAGTGAAAACTATGGCCCCCGGGTCTATTTTTATCATATATTAAAATCCAAACATACCTTGCTGCAATTTATTTACTTTACTTATATTTAGTATTTTACTTTATCTATCTATCACTATCAGAATTAATCCTTGCAAATAACCGCTAAGAGGATTGACAACCCTCTTATTTGCGTTGGGTGCAAGTGTTTGCTTTTGTGTGTGTAGGTGCTGCTAACGAGGTTCTGTGTGGTTCTCCTACTGGATTGATAACCTTGGTTCTTAACTGAGGGAAATACTTATCTCTACTATACTGCATCATCCTCTCCTCTTCGGGGAAATACCAACGCGGTCTACAAGTAGCAGGAATAATTTCTGGCGTCGTTGCCAGGGAGACATCACCAAAATCTATCAAGTACCTTCGCACAAACTATCATCCACTTGCATTTATTTTATTTTCCTTTTTATTTGCATTTTCCTCTCGTTTTCATCTCCCCCACTTCTAAAACAAATTTATAAAAACACAAAAATATTTTTATTTGCTTGTTCGCTAGTTTGCTCGCTCTACCACTATGGCTAGTTCTTCACTTGTTACTATTACCCCTGAAAATGAAGTGCTTAATTTTAAACAAAGGGGAGGAGAAAATTTAAAAGATGCTTGGTATAGAATTTGCGATGCTCAAAATAGGTCAACTCGTAAGCAATCCACCACCGTTCTTCTTCGCAATTTTTATGTGGGAATCACTACTTGGTATAGATTTGTGCTTGACACTATTACCGGAGGGAATTTCTTGATGTGTCCCTCTATGGATGCTTTCAGTGCTATGGGGAATTTAGTGGGATCACCACCTATCATTATTAATGAAATAGCATTGACTTTGGAACATGTTATGCAAAGGTTAGAAGCTTTTGAAAAAAAAATGCCAACTATTGAACATCTTGAGAATTTAGACAAAAAGGTCCATAATCACATTACTCAATTTGGTTCTAAGGTGGGGATTACATTGAAAGCCTTAAAGGAAAAGGAACCAATAATTAACGAAAGGATAGAACAAAGTCCCGCCAGAATCGATAAGGTAGAGGAGATTATCGATAATTTGGGTTCCGCTTTTTCCTCCATTAAAACTATTGATAGGACTCCTCCCAATAAAAATTGCAAGTTTATGTATGTTCCTAAGATTAAGGGTGCCATTTCTAGCAAGGGGAATGAGGATCTTAAAATGATTAGTGTGCACCCCGATTTCATTGATATAATAAAGGAACCTATCTATAAAAGCAAAATTCTTAATTTTGTGCCTAGGAGTATTATGATAAAAAAATCCTATGTTAAATCTCCTAGAAAGAGTGGATGTGTAATTGAGGATTTGGAAACTAAGAATGACAACACTTGAAACTATGCATTATGCCTAGCTAGGGGCATAAAACAATAGCGCTTGTTGGGAGGCAACCCAATGAATAAAATAAATTTTTGTTTTACCTTCTGTTTTTGTGTGTTTACACAATTATAGACTCTGTTATGAATGTGTTTTTATCTTTTAATTAGTGTTTGTGCCAAGTAATGCCTTTGGGATGATTTGGAAGATAGTATGTTTGATGCTGTTGGAAAACAGAAACTTTTGTGTCCAGTTATGGAATTTTGATTTTTTGCTGGAGCGCGATAAAACACTGAATTTTTTACAAAGTATCGGAATATGAATTTTCCACGTTCTCCTATTTTTTTAGATTTTTTAGAATTACAGAAGTATGACGTTAATTCAGATCTTTACAGACTATTCTGTTTTAGACAGATTCTGTTTTTGTTAAATAGTTTGCTTAATTTGATGAATCTATGGATCGTATCGGGGGGTATGAGTCATGGAGAAGTTGGAGTAAAGTAGCATTATGCCAATATTAAATATGAATCAATTTACAACAGCACCTAAAGTTTAAGATTTATTTGTTATACTAACGGATCTCACGAGGTTTCTATTGAGTTTTGTGTGCTGAAGTTTTCAAGTTTTGGGTGAGACTACGATGGATAAAGGAATAAGGAGCGGGAAGAGCCTAAGCTTGGGGATGCCCAAGGCACCCCAAGGTAATATTCAAGGAATACTCAAGCGTCTAAGCTTGGGGATGCCCCGGATGGCATCCCCTCTTTCGTCTACAATCTATCGGTAACTCACTTGGAGCTATAATTTTTTTCATCACATGATATGTGTTTTACTTGGAGCGTCTTGTGCTATAGTTTGTTTGCTTTTTAGTTTGTGACAATCATCTTTGCTGAACACAACTTTTTGAGAGGTAAATATATTATTCGTGATTTGTTAGAATACTCTATGAGCTTCACTTATATCTTTTGAGCTAGGCAGTTGCTCTAGTGCTTCACTTATATCTTTTAGAGCACGGCGGTGGATATATTTTAAAGAAATAGTTGCACTCTCATGCTTCACTTATATCTTTTTGAGAGTCTAATGAATAGCAATGGTAATATGCACGGGTTATGAATTTGGTCCTAATATGATAGGTATTCAAGAGGGATATAATAAAAACTTTCATGTAGATCACTGAATATGATAAGTTTGATTCCTTGCAATAGTTTTGCGATATTAAGATGGTAATATGTGAGAAGTGCTAGTAGATAATTGTGGTTTAGTAAGAATAATTGTGTTAAGGTTTGTGATTCCCGAAGCATGCATGTATGGTCTGTCGTTATGCTAAGAAGTTGGAGCATGATACGTCTCCGTCGTATCTACTTTTCCAAACACTTTTGCTATTGTTTTGGACTCTAATTTGCATGATTTGAATGAAACTAACCCAGACTGACGTTGTTTTCAGCAGAACTACCATGGTGTTGTTTTTGTGCAAAAATCAAAGTTCTCGGAATTGGACGAAACTTTTTGGAGATTTTTATGGAATAAATAAAAATTACTGGCGCAAGAATCAACAGAAGAGGGGCCACCTATTGCCCACAAGGCAACAGGGCACGACCCCCCCTAGGGCGTGCCCTGATGCCTTGTGGGGCCCACAGGCGGCCGTCTGACCTAATTCCAACACTATAAATTCTCTTTCCCCGAGAAAAAAATAAGAGAAAAAGTTTCATCGCGTTTTACGATACGGAGCCACCGCCACCTCCTGTTCTTCATCGGGAGGGCTGATCTGGAGTCCGTTCGGGGCTCCAGAGAGGGGGATTCAACGCCGTCGTCATCATCAACCATCCTCCATCACCAAATTCATGATGCTCACCACCGTGTGTGAGTAATTTATTTGTAGGCTTGCTGGACGGTGATGGGTTGGATGAGATTTATCATGTAATCGAGTCAATTTGTTATGGCTTTGATCCCTAGTATCCACTATGTTCTGAGATTGATGTTGCTATGACTTTGCTATGCTTAATGCTTGTCACTAGGGCCCAAGTGCCATGATTTCAGATCTGAACCCTTTATGTTTTCATGAATATATTTGTGTTCTTGATCCTATCTTGCAAGTTATATGCACCTATTACGTGTTATGATCCGAATACCCCAAGGTGACAATAATTGGGATTCTTTTCGGTGATTACCGTAGTTTGAGGAGTTCATGTATTCACTATGTGTTAATGCTTTGTTCCGGTTCTCTATTAAAAGGAGGCCTTAATATCCCTTAGATTTACTTATGGACCCCGCTGCCACGGGAGGGTAGGACACAAGATGTCATGCAAGTTCTTACTATAAGCACGTATGACTATATACGGAATACATTCCTACATTACATTGATGAATTGGAGCTATTGGGTATCGCCCTAGGTTGTGACTGTTATATGATGAATGTCATCCAAAATAATTATCCATCATCGATTCAATGCCTACGCTTTTCACATATTGATCTTTGCTAAGTTACTTTCGTTGCTGCTGCTGTTACAACCACTACAAAACTGCTACTGTTCCTGTTCCTGTTGCTATTGCTACTGAAACTATCATACTATTGTGCTACTAAACACTTTGCTGCAAATATTTAGTTCTCTGGGTGCGGTTGAATTGACAACTCAACTGCTAATACTCGCAAATATTCTTTGGCTCCCCTTGTGTCGAATCAATAAATTTGGGTGAATTACTACCCGCGAAAACTATTGTGATCCCCTATACTTGTGGGTTATCAAGACCTTTTTCCGGCGCTGTTGCCGAGGAGCATAGCTCTATTTGTTGAGTCACTTGGGATTTATATCCGTTGATCACTATGAAGAATCTGAAAGACGCTAAGACCAAGATCGTCCCCTCTATGACTAGAGGAGGTAAGGAACTGCCATCACACTCTGCACTTGATTCACCTTCTGTTTTGAGTAGGCTTGCGACACGACCACCTGCTATTCATTGTGATATGTCGCAAGTTATTGATGATACTACTTCTGCTATGAATGAAACTATTGATGATGCTAGTACTATGCTTGATAATGATGTGCCACATGGTGAATTTCTTGATGAACAAGTTGCTAGAGCTAAAGAAACTGAAAATGTTGAAACTCTTGAAAATTATGATTCACCTATTATGCTTAGTCCTCCTACTAGAGTTGAAATGCCTAAGATACCTGATGGTTATGTTTTTGATAGAGAGACAACTAGGGCAATTCTTGCCTGTAATGATAGAGATGAAGTTAGAAAATTGAATGCTGAATTGAAAGAAAAATCTATGAGGGAGAGAATGAAATATGATCCTAAGTTTTCTACCTCTCCCATATTTGTTACCGATAAGGATTATGAATTCTCTGTCGATCCTGAGTTAATTACTTTGGTTGAATCTGATCCTTTTCATGGTTATGAAACTTAAATTGTTGTGGCGCACCTTACTAAGTTGAATGATATTGCCACCCTATTTGCTCATGAGGAAAAAATTCGCTATTACTATATTCTTAAGTTGTTTCCTTTCTCATTAAAGGGTGATGCTAAGAAATGGTTTAATACTCTTTCTCCTGGTTTTGTGTGTAGTCCCCAGGATATGATATATTACTTCTCTGAAAAATATTTTCCTGCTCATAAGAAACAAGCTGCCTTACAGGAAATATTTAACTTTGTGCAAATTGAAGAAGAGAATCTCCCTCAAGCTTGGGGGAGGCTTCTCCAATTACTTAATGCTTTGCCTGATCATCCTCTTAAGAAAAATGAAATACTTGATATCTTTTATAATGGACTAACCAATGCTTCTAGGGACTACCTAGATAGTTGTGCTAGTTGTGTTTTCAAGGAATGAACTATTGGACAGGCTGAAGAACTACTAAATAATATATTAAGAAATGCCGATGATTGGACACTTCCTGAACCATCACCTAAGCCAACTCCGAAGAAAAGAGGTATTCTATTCCTCAGTCCTGAAGATATGCAAGAAGCTAAGAAATATATGAAGGAAAAAGGTATTAAAGCGGAAGATGTTAAGAATCTACCACCTATTGAAGAAATACATGGACTTGATATCCCAACATAGGTAGTAGAGGTAAATTCTCTCACTAGATTTGATGAAAGTGATATTCCCTATAATAAATCTGCTAGCCAATGCTTGGATGAATTTGATAACTACATTGTTAAGCAAGAGAATTTCAATATGTATGTTAGCAATCAATTAAAACAAAATGCCATCATGATTGAACGCTTGAGTGATTTGATGTTTAGAACTGCTAATGATGTTAAATGCTTGAGTAAACATGCTTCTATGGTTCAGACTCAGTTAGAACATATAGCTAAGTCACAAAATGATTTGCTTGATGAGAGGAATAATAAAATGAATGATCATGCTGTTAGAGTTGTTACTAGAGGAGGTAGAATGACTCAGGATCCCCTGTATCCTGAAGGTCATCCTAAAAGAATTGAGCAAGACTCTCAAAGAAATAATATTGATGTACCTAGTCCATCTAAGAAGAAAAAGAAAAAGAAAAATGATAGGACTTAGCATGCTTCTAGTGAACCTGAGATAGAAAAACCTCCTGAGAATCATAACGATGCTTCTATTTCTGATGCTGAGACACAATCTGGTAATGAACATGCACCTAGTGATAATGATAATGATAATGATAATGAAGATGTTCATGTTGATGCTCAACCAGATAATGATGTAGAAATAGAACCTGTTGTTGATCTTGATAACCCACCTCCTAAGAATAAAAGATATGATAAAAGAGACTGTGTTGCTAGAAAACATGGAAAGGAAAGAGAACCATGGGTTCAAAAACCTATGCCTTTTACTTCTAAACCATCTAAAAACAAGGATGAGGAAGATTTTGAGCGCTTTGTTGAAATGCTTAGACCTGTCTTTTTTGCGCACTCGCTTGATTGATATGTTGAAAATGTCTCCCTATGCTAAATACATGAAAGATATTGTCATTAATAAAAGAAAGATACCTGATGCTGAAATTTCCACCATGCTTGCAAATTATTCTTTTAGGGGTGGAGTACCTAAAAGGCTAGGAGATCTGGGAATACCTACTATACCATGCTCACTTTAAAGGGCAACCATCAGTTTCTTCTGGAGATGGTGGGGAGAGGAAATGGAGCGCCATCATGAACATTATTAGGAGAGGGAGCGCCAAACATCAATTAGGCACCCGAATACTTTTTGTTTTGCAAAAAAGAAAATTTGGCTCCCAGGCTGTTTGCTATAGATCGTCAGTGTGGGTCGGTGGAAGCAATGGACCGCAGAAGGGCTGAAGTATTACGCTGTGTAAGGTTTGTGTGACATTTTTCATAAGAAAAAATCATGAATAACAGAGCACAATACCTTCAAGTTGACAGATACATTGAAGAGCAGAATTTACGATCGCCGAATCGGCCGCGACATCACTCGCGGGAGGAGCTGGACTCTGGCTGAGGCCAGCGCCCAGTCGGGGCAACACTCACGTCCATACCATGGGTGAGCACGGCATCGCCACTTCGCCACTAGAGCATCAAGGGCTGGAAGGAAGCCAGCCCCGGAGCAACTCTGTACATGAGCTTCCGTGCCGATCCAATTCCCGTGGAACCAAGCAAAATCAATCACCCCAGCGACGCCGGAGCTGGGCCGGAGGGGCGTCAGATGGGATCTTGGCCTCCGCGCCGAACGCAAAGGGGAGATAGGCCAGCGGTTCTGGCTGAGGGGAGTCAGAAGGGAGCCTGGCCGCTACGCCGTACTTTGGTAGCCGCACCTAGCCGGCCCAGCGGTCCTGCCTGACGGACGTGAGATGGGATCGGCCGCCGCGCCGGACTGCAGAAAGGGGGCGATGGGTTCGTCTGAAACAGGGAGGGAGACGTTCTCGGTCATCCTGTGGTTGGTCCTACTACTGGTAACTGATTGCTAATGTGGCTGCTTTGTACTATGGTGGGTCCCACATGTAAGCCAGTAATGAAATGATGATGTGGCTGCTTTGCTGATGTGGATAGCTTGCATGTTAAGATAAATCAATTAGTGGGGATGAGTCTCTTAGGTATATAGGATTAGTTTCAACATTAATGGGAGTACCTGAGATATAATGCTTAATTCTTTGTCCATTCACTACTCTCGGGTTGGTGCCTTCGGAGTTGTTGATTTTGATAGCTCCGGAGCGGTAAACTTCTTCGATGATATATGGCCCTTCCCATTTAGAGAGAAGTTTTCCTGCAAAGAATCTAAAACGAGAGTAGTACAATAGAACTTGCTCACCCACTTTAAATTCCCATTTTTGGATTCTTTTATCATGCCATCTTTTAACCTTTTCTTTGAATAACTTGGCATTTTCATAGGCTTGGGTTCTCCATTCATCTAGAGAGCTAATATCAAATAACCTCTTTTCACCGGCAAGTTTAAAATTATAGTTAAGTTCTTTAATTGCCTAATAAGCCTTATGTTCTAACTCAAGAGGTAAATGACATGCTTTTCCATAAACCATTTTATATGGAGACATACCCATAGGATTTTTATAAGCAGTTCTGTAAGCCCATAATGCATCATCAAGTTTCTTAGACCAATTTTTCCTGGATCTATTAACAGTCTTTTGCAAAATTAATTTTATTTCTCTATTACTCAATTCAACTTGACCACTAGACTGAGGATGATAAGGAGATGCAATTCTATAATTAACAACATATTTAGCAAGCAATTTACGGAAAGCACCATGAATAAAATGTGAACCACCATCAGTCATCAAATATCTAGGGACTCCAAACCTCAGAAATATAACTTCTTTAAGAATTTTAATAGAAGTGTTATGATCAGCACTACTAGTTGGAATAGCTTCTACCCACTTAGTAACATAATCAACAGCAACTAAAATATGAGTATACCCATTAGAGGAAGGAAAAGGTCCCATATAATCAAAACCCCAAACATCAAATGGTTCAATAACAAGTGAATAATTCATAGGCATTTCCTGACGTCTACCAACATTACCAATTCTTTGACAATTATCACAAGAAAGGACAAACTTACATGCATCTTTGAAGAGAGTAGGCCAATAAAAACCAGATTGTAATACCTTATGTGCAGTTCTGTCTCCCGCATGGTGTCCTCCATATGCCTCGGAGTAACACTTCCATAGGATTTGTTCCTATTCATGCTCAGGTACACAACGTCTAATAATAATGCCATCTACTCCTACTTTATATAAATGTGGGTCATCCCAAAAGTAATGCCTTAAATCAAAGAAGAACTTTTTCTTTTGTTGGTATGTGAAACTAGGTGGAATATATTTAGCAACAATGTAATTAGCATAATCTGCATACCACGGAGTGTTACGAGAAGCATTTATTGCAGCTAATTGTTCATCAGGAAAATCATCATTAATAGGTAGTGGGTCATCAAGAACATTTTCCATTCTAGACAAATTATCTGCTATGGGGTTCTCAGCTCCCTTTCTATCAACAATATGCAAAGCAAATTCTTGTAGCAAAAGAACCCACCTAATAAGTCTAGGTTTAGCATCTTTCTTTTCCATAAGATATTTAATAGCAACATTATCAGTGTGAATAGTAACTTAGGAATTAAAAATGTAAGATCTGAATTTATCACATGCCTCATGCACCTATTGACTTGTTGCCTCTTCCATCTTTAGAGAAGGTTAATTTTGATGCTAAACAACATGCTGAATAGATCTTAAAAATGCATGAGTTAACTAAGGAAAACATTGAGCGCATGAATGCTAAATACAAACTTGCTGGCGATAAGGGTAGAAGACATATTGTGTTTGAACTAGGGGATCTTGTTTGGTTACATTTACGCAAAGATAGGTTTCCTGATTTGCGCAAATCTAAGCTAATGCCACATGCTGATGGTCCATTTAAGGTGTTAGAGAAAATAACCGATAATGCATATATACTTCAGCTACCTGCAGATTTTGGGGTTAGTCCCACTTTTAACATTGCAGATTTAAAACCTTATTTGGGTGAGGAAGATGAGCTTCCGTCGAGGATGACTTCAATTCAAGAAGGGGAGGATGATGAGGACATCACTACCACAGTTACACCCACATCCCCTGCTGGTACATATACTGGACCAATTATTAGAGCTCGTGCATGCCAATTAAATTACCAGGTACTTTTCGTTTCTTGGTAATGATTCTAATGTTCATGAGAATATGATGTTGCCTAAATTGGATACATTTGTTTTGCTTATGAATGAAGGTCCTAGCATGGACAAGAAGGATGAACATTGGAATAAGATCAAGCGTGGAGTTGAAGGCACGCGGGAAGGGAACAAGAACGGATTTTCCAGTGGAGATTTCAGCACTTTGATGCCACCATGATGACATAGAAGGACATGGATGAAATATAGAAGATGGCCTTTCATAAATTTCGTCCATAGCTTATTTTATGTGCCGCGCCACCTTATTTTTGGGCCAGGCCCATGTAATTTCGAAATACACTTAATAGGCTGTTTTTAGAGTCCGTATTAATAGGGAAACTGACTTAGGACAGAATTTAGTCCCGCCTTGCCAAGGGTGGACGAAATTCCCCTCTGTCTCCCTATAAATATAACCATTAGGGTGTCGTTTTAGACTTGGGTTTTGTTTAGATTAAAGTTCGCTATAGCTGCAACTCGCGTCCTTCATTTGTGTTCAATGACCAGACCAAGACGTCATAGAACCCCACTTTCATCAATAAAGCTTTCCTCTTATATTCGCAATATCCAGATTGCAATCTCAGTTTCTTGCTTGTTCTTTGTTTGCGTGTAGGAAATAGACCCTCGTGGTTATGTTGATCGTGCTTTGGCGTGGTCAATAACCTCTCGGAGTTGGTTTAGCGATTGCTAAGGTGGGATGTCTTCGCACGTTTGTAGTCAGATCGGCAAAGTCGACTTCCACCGAAAACGATAGCTACCTCTCATCGAAACATCGGGACACCTTCAAACAAGGAGACCCTCGCGGAGGCTCTCAAGAAATAGCAGGAGGACACTCGCGCCAAGTACAAGAAGAAGCTTGAGGTCCAGAAGGCGCATTTCAAGGAGAAGAAGCAAACTCTTGAAACCTAATGCGCCCAACTAAAGGACCAGCTCGAGCTGATGATGGGATCCCTTGAGGGAGCGCAGTCCTCTGCGGCGGCCAGCAAGGAAGCTCGGAATGTCGCCGAGAAGCAGTTCTCGGACTGTCGGGCAGAGCTGAAGCATCTTGAGGAACTGTACGCTCAGCTGTTGGAGAGTCGCGAGGAGCGGAAATAAGAGCTACTCCGGCGTGCGGGGCAGCAGAAGACGCAGTGCGAGGTCTTCAAGGGAGTTTACCAGCGCATCTTTGCCATCGCCGAAAGCCTGGGTATAACTCTCGGGGGCTCCCTCAACTTCCAGGAGGACGACGTGGGCAGCTATGCCTTGGTCTTTTAGGAATTTGTCGCCAAGTTGGAGGAAGTTGTGAAGGATTTTCACCAGACCATTGAGTCGGAGTGCCGGGAGTTGGCGACATAGGTCGGGGAGCGTGTCCTCACCAACCTTCATCTAATGAATGCCGAATTCCCGTTCACGGAGGTGCTAAGGTGGCCGGAGCCAGAAAAGGCGGCGAATGCTTCCCATGAAGCCATTGCAAGCTAGGCAAATGCCCTCGTTGACTTGTATCGTCCATGCCGATGGTGATGGTGAGCCTTCGCAGGACCCCGCACCCACCGAGAGCTCCTCCAGCAAGTACGCGGACTCTGAGGCTGAGAATTAGGCCCTCTTGATGTCACTTGTAAAAACTTTTGAAGTTTGTCGTGGTCGGGCATGTAGCGCCTGTTTTGGGTTTGTATGAACATAGATCCACTTTCTGCTTTTGTGGTGTTTGGCCTTTTTCTATGTCTGATCGTCAGTCCATGTTGTCGGGGAAGCAGCCCCCATGCCCAGGAAGGATGACAATGCATGCCATGTGCCCGAGGCATGACCATGTACCTTCCTTCGGGGGTGGATGTGTTCTAGTTAGGAATTCTTCTGGGAAGTCAGCTTTGTTGATAGGGCCGTGGGCCACGCTGCACCGGGACGGTGGTGCAGAGGCTCGCATTTTGACAGGGGCGCAGGCCATGCCGTACTAAGCCGGTGGTGTATAGTGTAGCCCCTGGGCCCATGTTCACCGCGCGGTATTCAAAAGAGTGTTGGACGAGATGGGGCCTAGAGTCAGCATAGGCCGGACGCGTGGCGCATGCTGCCCCATGGTGGGAAAATGCACCTCCACCGCCCGGTCATTTCGCATTAACGATCATAAATGAGGCCGCTGTTAAAGTAGGTGGCCCCTTGGTTCCCGCGCCACGATGCTTCAGGGAGTGGAGGAAGTGGAGGGACACGCAGTAAACGCGAGGGTGGTGGCCGCTTCACCTCCTTCGCCTATAAAATGGGGGGAACCGGTTCACCCCCCTCATTCTTCTTCCTCCTTTGCTTCTTGCTTCCACCGCTCTCTAGCCCCCGTTCTTGTGCCGAGCCATTCCTTTCTTCTATTCGTCCCCTTGCTCCCAGCCTGCCATGGCTACGAAGTGCAGCAGCTGCATAGAGAGCTGGCCGCCAAGGACAGGGAGCTAGCGGCGAAGGATGAGGCATTGGTGGCGAGAGATGGGGCTCTAGATGAGCTCCGTTCTCGCGCCATTGACATGCTCTCACGCCACAATAGGGAGAATGGCGAGCTCCGGTCGTGGCTTGACAACACGACAAAGCAGCTGGAGGAGGTGAGAGGCAGGCTCACCGCGGAGACCCAGCGGATGACTTGGCTGGCAGCGCGGGACCGAGACGAGATCCAGGAGCATCTCGGAGGCATGCTGGTGGAGACCAGGAAGTAGCATGCGGTTCTGCACGAAGTCTACCACTAGGCAAGCGCGGTGATGCCTACCATCAGGCTCCAGCCGTATGACCACCGCATCGACCTCAATGACCATAGGCTGGCAGACCTCATCCACTTCTTCTAGCACCTTGGTGAGCAGCTCGTCCACCTCCGTGAGATAATGGGGGACAGGTTGGACAAAGAGGGAATGCGGGCGGCCATGGCAGTGGCATCGCGCATCCTTTCCGGGCTCCAGCACCGCGACCCGTTCTTCCCGGTGGACGCCATCATGGATGAGCTGGCACCGGTGGATCGCAAGAAGTCGCTGAGGGCCATGGAGAGTTGTGTATCGGCGGTGGTGCGGCTGGAGAAGGACGGAGACTTCGACCGCCTCTAGGCGCTGCCGGGGGCAGGCATGCCGTGGTCCTGAAGCAGGTGCGCTAGCCTGCGTAGGCGTGAGCGGTTGCAGCCACCTCCTTGGCATATTTTACGCCGAGGCCGACTGGCCGTTGCCCGCTCCTGTCAGGCATGATGGGGAGCTTGGCGAGGGGGATGGTTCCGCGGATGGTCATGGCCACCTCCTTGGCACACTTTATGCTAAGCCCGACGTGGCTGTTGTTGTCGCCAACAACAACGAACGCCTCGAAGCTGGCGCACTTCTTCTCGACGGGCGCGGCCTTCATCATGTTGTCTCTTCTCCTTTTCCTGTTTTTAGAAACTACAATCCCTTGGCATAAAGCCTCTGGGGTAGCAAAAAATGTCGTTTAGGATGCATGGCCTAGTTTGTAATAGGGCAAGAGTTGTTGTCTGCAGCTCTCTTTAATATAAACTAAGTTTGTGCAAAAGTCGTCGTTCTTCCCAAATCCTTTTTCATGCTCAGGAAATCCCACATGGCCGAGGTGACTGGCTCTGATCACAAGGTCACATGGCACATGTACGTTGGAGCGGGTCCGGAACACAGCGCGCATGCTTTGCTTCTCAGGGTGACAGAACTTCTCGGGAGTAATTCACGGGATGACACTTCCCGGGAGCCCCCATTTCATGGATGGGCCAGGCATATGGTGAAGGTACTCCAGGAGATTTGACGAGATGTTATGACTTAGCTTTCTGTGGCGTTTTCTTCATGTCTTCCCATCTGGGGAGCATGCATCTGCCGGCCCCAACTCTCGCGGCTTCCAGCTCTGGGGGTGATTCATGCGCCACTGCAGTTTAACCAAGTTAAATTGACGGGCCCATGCTCGTCCTCTAGCCTGGCTAAGACATGTGGAGACGGGCGACATCCAGCGATGTGGGGAAGGAGGCTCTTGTAGGACGCGTCCCGAGAACTGACCCTTCATGGTCATGTGTGGTGAACTACCAGGACTCTATGCGAGCGCTCGGTCAGGTATAAAGACAAATGCATGGTAAAATACAAAACAATGAAAATAATGTAGTATATATAAGCCATAGTGTTCTTTCTTAACGGGGGAGTTCCCGGATACATGGCTGCTGAGGTACTTAGCTTTTAACATTAAACATGAGGATC
The DNA here is from genome assembly GCA_039707655.1 of Elymus sibiricus. Taxonomy (NCBI): domain Eukaryota; kingdom Viridiplantae; phylum Streptophyta; class Magnoliopsida; order Poales; family Poaceae; genus Elymus; species Elymus sibiricus. The sequence goes on from CM077668.1 coordinate 207,392,908, forward strand.
TAGGTCTGGCTCGTCGTGGGGCCATCGCTTGCCGGGTGGCATGCGGCTCCCAGGAAGGCACCTTTGTTGGCGCGGAGGGCGCCGTCATGTCCCGAGAGGTTTAGGGCAACCCCCAGGCCTACGCGGAGGCAAAATCCACATTGGCGCTGATGTTGCGGGATGCGTCCCCGCTGATGGTGATCTCTAGGATGAAGGAGCTCCTTCCTGACTTGCGACGCGGCCCCGGACCGATGGGGTCCGCCATGGGAGCAGTCTCTGACACCGTCCCACCGGGAGCAACAGGTCCCACTGGGTGAACAGTCCTGGTGCACCCAAACTATGGCACCCCGATTCAGAGAAACCGGAACACCCCATGTTCCAGCCCAGAGATCATGTCTTCTGCTTGGAGACACATGACACTGCTTGGCATAGATAATAAGTCTATATGCCATCTACACTCACAAGATCAACCGTTATTGACAAGATAATAAGTCTATGTGCATGCTACGCGACAAACAAATGCAGCAAATAGGCTAGACTCTATACTACCGGTATCTAACACTCGCGCTAACTAGGGTGCCCTACAGCCAGTCCTGTTCTGATACCATTAGGTGTGGGTCCCCGGCTCAGAGAAAACGGAACATTCCGTGTTCCAGCCTAGAGATCATGTCTTCTGGAACACGATACTGCTTGGCATATGTCGGTGTCAGTAAAACCGAGGTATTACTAACCCGGTAAGAAGAGCCTTGGCGACGAAGGCATAAATATTTATCCATCCAGAGGAATATCTTGTGAAGCCCCTGATGCGCCCGTTGGACTATGAACTGGGTCGTCGGGAGACAAGGCATGAAGATAGAATGCCTCAAGGGAGCGCTTTGCGGGGCCTTCCCGGGACGCCATGTTGAGGCCTCAACTAACCGTTCGGGAGAAGCGGGTCTTGACTTCGGGGGCTACACAATGGCCCGTATCAAGGAACACAACTACCTATGTTAGGAAGGGGACGAAGGTCGAATAACTAGCCCTTGCGTATGGTTTCCGCCAGGACCCGTGCGGACCAAGTCATCCACGGCAACATCAGTAAGATTCACCTACTGCTTACACTGCTATAGTGGTGGTGCCTCACTACCGCCCGATGAATGCCGAAGGAGGCAGGTAAGTAACCGGGGGGTAACCCACTGCTCCGGAGGGACGTCATCATCATACACACGAGCGTGCCCTGGGTGACCATGCTACCATGGTACATGCTATACCAGCCTACTCCAAATGTATATTCAACCAATCAGAGCCTCCGTCAGGCCCTCCCTCTCAACACTATAAATAGGGGAGACCAAGGCCTCACAAGGGATCGATCTTTCACCTTGTAACAGACACATTGTAGCTCTCTACCATTGAAATACAAACAAGGCAGGAGTAGGGTATTGCACCAAGAAGGTGGCCCGAACCTGGGTAGTTCTTTGTGTTCATCTGTAGTTCATCCACACATTTCATCCATGACTTAGGATTGCTAGACGTGTTCAGTCCCTGGCCGAACTCTCAAAGAGTTGTTGCTCACAACTCATATGTAGGTTCTTAGAAACCGACATTTGGCGTGCCAGGTAGGGGACTGAGCCATTTCTAGCGATCTTGGTCCATTTCCCTCGTTCTCCCGGGCACCTGATTCGGCAAGCGCTTCATTGAAGATGATCCAGGGCAGGATCCCTCATCCTATGGCTCATGCCCGGGTGCATCGACCTGGGCAGGGTCCCTTCCCACTGTGCCGCGGCATCACGCTGCCCACCTGGGCGGCGCGCGGTCATAGGGGCGCTGTGGGGGGAGTCCCGCGCCCGACGAACCACGAGCCGTTGAGGCCCTCGCAGACTTCCCTCCTACATCTCTGGTAGAGGGCCGGGGAGCAGCTTAGGAGCTACGTCGCTCGCTTCTGCCAGCTTCACGCGCTGACCCGAGGCATTCCAGAGGCTGTAGTCATTGCAGCATTCTTTGAGAATGTCCGCAGCCTTGGGGTCCGTGCGGAGCTCACGGCACAGGCGGTGACGACCGTGGCGGATCTCTATCGCATGGCGTGTCAGTGTGTTTGGTCCCTTGAGGCCGGTATCCTTCCTAGGTCCCATCGTTTTCGTCGCACTGAGCCAGTTGTCCCAGGAGCGGTCGTTCCCGTGAATGGGATTAAGCAGGCCTAGTCAGCATCACAGGAGGGACCCGCCATCTCGAGCACCCCTGCTCGAGCCGTATCGGTTGCCACGCCCACCTCCCCGGCAGGACCGGCCGTGGCGGTGCCTCTCAAGGAGCCGAAGAAGACTTCATTCACCATTGAGATCGCCTTTGGTGGGGACGCATCCCGCAACATCTCCATCAAGGCGGACTTCTCCGTCGCGTAGGCTTGGGGGCTGTGCTTGGCCTCCTGGAACGTGGCCACTTGCTGCTTCACTAGACAAGGCGCCGCCAGGAGGCCACCGACTGTAGGGTATCCAACTACCCGCGGCAAGTCTAGATCAGAACTCGTTGTTTTGTGTCTAAAAAGCTAAGTACTCCACTGGCCATGTACTCGGGTTCTCCCCCGTCAAAAGGAGCGTCATGGCATACCCTAGCTATGTACTGTTGTAGCCACGTTCCCTTTCCCCGCACTTGTACGCCCCGTGTGTAATCACCGAGTCGGGAAAAAGGGGCGCAAGCACCCCAGCGCTCTCGCGCTTAAGTTGTTTCCTTTCTAAATTCCCTCAACGTGTAATCCGTCCTGACCGTGAAATGGTGGCTTCCCGGGGAACTTCACAACGTGACCCGCTCGTGGGAACACTCTGTCATCTCGAGAAGCAAAACATACACGCTGCGTTCCGGACCTGCTCCAATGTATCTGCGTCGCATTGTTCTTGTCATCGGTGGCAGTTACTCTGGCTACGTGGGTTCACACTGATTACACTACAGGTTTCGGGAAGAATAGCGTATGCACACACTTAGTAAAAGACATACAGGATTCTAGCAAACAATCCTTTAAACTCTTACAAACTAAGGCAAGCGTACTTAACAAAATATGCTATACTACTATGCAGCTCTACCACAGAACCTGCTCCCAGGGCCAACAGAAGTCTGGCCCCACTGTGAATCCCGTGTTCCAGCCGAAGATGCAAGGTTTACTCCAGTTGAGCTCAGAGGCCGCTGTAGTCCCCGCTCTTATCCTCCCGCACCACCACAGACACGTGGCTCGCCACGGCCCTTAGCGACCTCGCCTGGTCGTCGGGTGCAAGGTCTTCCGTGATGGCGTCCACGGGGAAGAGGGGGTCTCCATGATGAAGCGAGGAGAGGATGCGCGAGGCCACCGCCACGGCAGCCCAGGCCTTCTCTTTCTCCAGATTCTCGTCCACCTCCTAGCGGAGGTGGGTGAGCTCATCGGCCAGATGACTGAAGAAGCCGACGAGATCCACCACCCGGTGCTCATTGAAGCCGACGTCGTGGTGATACGGATTGTGTCCGAGGACGGGCATCAGGCCGCTAACAAGGTGGTAGATCTCGCGCAGATCTGTGTGATGCTTGCCGATCTCCACCAGCGTGCCGCCGAGACGCACCTGGATTTCTTCCCACTAACGGTTCTCTCACGCCGCCAGGCAGGCCATCCGGAGCGTCTCCTAGGTGAGGTTGTCCCTCACCTCCTGAAGCTCCTCTGTGGTCTTGTGGAGCCACATGCGAAGCTTCTCATTCTCCCGCTCGTGCCGCGTCAGCACGTCGAGAGCACGGGAACGAACGTCGGCCAGAATGGCGTCCTTCTCCGCCAACGCTTCGTCCTTTGCCGCCAGTTCATCCTCCTTAGCGGCCAGCTCACGGTGTAGCCATGCCACCTCACGGGTGAGAAAGTGAGTGGACGACATGGCTATCAAGCTCCAAGCTGGTCGAATGGACTAAGGGTGTTGGGCAAGGGGCACAGAGGAAGAAGAAGAAGAAGGGGCTACGATGTGAATGTTCCCCTCCCCGCATCTTATATAAGCGGTGAGAGGCGAACGGCCACGACCCAAGAGTTACTGCATGGCCTCCCACCCGTCCGCTTCCCCAAGCGTCGAGGCGCGGGAACCAAGGTGTCATCCGCTTTTATGAAGTTTTATCACGGTCATTAATTCAACGTGACCTGGTGGAGAAATGACCGGTCTGCAGGGCTACACTTCCCTAAGAAAGGGCAGAAGGCACCACATGTCTAGCCTCTGTGAACTCTAGGCCCCACCCCTCCGGCGGCATCTTGCTCGTCGCTCGAAGGGCCTGGGCCCGAGGGCTACACGGGATATCCACAGGCCCAAGGACGGGACAATCCACCATATGAAGAAAAATCATCGCTTCCCAGCAACATGAACTCACAAACGGGGGCTCTAAATCGACAGCCTAGGGACCCACGTCCTCGTCAGAAGGACCAGCAGCAAGCGCGGGGTCTTTCGGGGCCTCCTCCTCCTCCTCACCTTGAACATACAAGCCGACAAGCTCTTCCACGAAGCCTGACACGGCGTCCCGAGAAGCCTGCGCCCGCGAAGATTGCCCGAGCAGCTGCAGCACCTTGGCAAATGGGAACTCGGCGTGGGCAAGATGGAGGTTGGCTAGGACGCGCTCGCCGATCTTCGTCCCCAGCTCCCGGCACTCCTCCTCGATGGTCTTCTAGAAGTCCTTTGCCGCTTTTACCAACTTATCGATGAACTTCTCGATGAACATGACGTAACACATCATCGTGCTAGAAGTTGGCTGGGGCCAGGAGGGACATGCCAAACGACCCGGCAGCCCCGAGGATGCAGTTGTAGGCCCTTTTGAAGATCCTGCACTGCGTCCTTTGCAGCCCTCCGAGCCTGAGTATCTCCCCCTCGTGCTGAGAGTTGGACTCCACTAGCTGGGCGTTCAGCCCTTCAAGATGTGCCAACTCCTCCTGGAGCTTCCCGCGCCTCTCCTAGGCTACGAACCTATCGTTCTCAGCCGCGATGGACCGTGCCTCTTCAAGGGAGCTCCTTTCCACCTTGAGCTCCTCCTCCAGCGTTGCGCACTTGGCTGCGAGGGTCTGTCTCTCCTCCGAAAAGAACGACGCCTGGAGGTCCAGCTGTTGCTGATGCTCAGCACGGGCCTCATCCTTCTACTTCTGTAGGGACTCCGTGAGGACCTTCGCGTTCTCCGCCTCTCGCGCCTGGCACTCCCACGCAAGCTCTGTGGCCACCCTCTCGCGGGCTTTGTCGAAAGCATGGTCTAGGATCACCTTGGCCTCCACCAGGGCTTGGGACACCAGCTCTCGGGTCTCCTCGTTCTCCCGCCCAACGCGAATGGACTGGGCGAAGAAGACTTCCCACGCTCCGGCAAGGGCCTGCCGACCTTGTGCCAGGGCTACCTTCTCGTTTGCTAGGTCGGACTCAAGGCGATGAATCGCCCGGCGCATCGAACGGAGAAACTTGCCGGTGGACACACTGGCGCCAACGGCGCCTGCAGGACAAAGCACCGGCCCCAGGGCCCAGTTTGAGCTACCAACGGGAGGAGGTTCCCAGACGATCTCCTCCACGATAGAAGCACCCGCATGGTGTGCGGCACCATCCGACGGGCCGTCGCGCTCCGCCAGGCTGGAGACACCTGCCGGGAGATCTCCTGCCAATGCTATAGGGGTGAGGGAGGCGCTACCTAGGGCACTGCCAGATGGAGCCCCGGGGCCCCTCGTAGACCCAATAACGAGGGCCTCCAGGGCCTGGGTGTCCGGACAGACGGTGCTCTCCTGGGCGTCCCCCGGTGGAGCCCTGGGGCCCCTCGTATACCCAATAATGGGGGCCTCCGGGGCCTGGGTGCACGGACCGGCGACACTTCCCGGGGCATCGCCTTGCGGGGTCCTGGAGCCTCCAGGATCAAGGTGCCTTCAGCGGGACTCTCCTCCGTGGCCTTCCAGACGGCTCGAGCGGCACCCTCGTCCTCTCTGAAGGTGCCGTCGGGGGCCGTTGCTCCCTTGGAGCCATCTTCTTGCGTGGGCTCGCCAGCCGCAAGAGGATCCGCCTCGCTCCGGGCATTACGGGTAGCCTCCCGGGATACCTCCCCATCCTTGGCTTGGCGGCCCGTCTCTCAGTCACCAACTTCGGCCCCCGTTGCCGAGCCAGTGTCTGGGTCCTCGCCGGCCGTTTTATTGGTCACCACTTGTTTCACCTTCTTCAATGGGTGACCGGGGCGAGATGGGCTGCGCACGTAGCAAAACAACAGTTAAAAGGCAGTTCAGAGGCTGCACAGCCTACGCCCTCAAGGCATGATCTACATACTCATCCTTGGCGGTCCATGACCTCTTGAGGCGGTCTGAGGCGGAAGGAAATGCTCGGGACCGACTCTCCGACAGAGGTGCTGGCATGCTCTTCTGAAGCACGAGCCTGTTCGGGTTCGGGGGCTACCGGAACCTCCACCACATCCCCTGAGGGCACACTGGTGGCCGAAGGAGGGATCACTTCCACCACGTCGTCGTCTGCGATCGACGAACTGAAGACAAAGGCCAACAGTGAACAAGGCTGTGCCTACGGCCAAAAAGCAAATTCAACATTTACCTGGTGCCGGCAGCACGACGTTGTCGCCGTGCTCGGGTAGCAAGGTCATGGGCTGCGGGAGATAAGGCACGCTTCCGGCCAGGCGGTGGAGGTGCGTCTCCCCTGGTCGGAGTGCTGGAGGAGCCTGCGGAGTTGTTTCCGTCCTCCTCCTTCTCCGCGATGCTTTCCTCTGCTACATCCTCCGAGGCCTCTTGTGGCGAAAGGGGTTCTTCCTCTCAGGGTTGACCGGCCTCGCGGAGACGAGTCCCCACAGGTCGCACATCGGCATCTGCTTCAGAACGGCGCCGCGGGACTGGCTGTGATGAAGCAGCCCAATGGAGGTGTCACAACCCTAGAATTGAATGTAAATAGTTGCATTAAAGCATCCATGCACCATGTTTATTTTCAGTTGAACTTGAAATAGGGATGCTCAAACCCTAGCACCAAAATAATTCAACTAGGTTCAACTAAAATATTTTTCAATGTACCCAAAATGCTCTTCAAAAATGTTCATTATTTATGGGAAAAGGTGAAAGCCTCTACCAGAGATGATGCATATTTTTCCATGACATTTTTGGTCTTTGAATTGACCCATTACTTATTTGAATTGGAGTAAATAAATGGCTACATTAATATTCATGGCTCCAATAATTCTGAAACTTCATCTGGGGCTTTGGAATAATTCTTTTAGCATCCACCATAATTTTTAGAATTTATAAAAATGATTTGGTTTGTAAATCAAATCAAAACAGATTGAAATAAATAGAAAATAGAAACAAAAATAGAAAAATGGAGAGAGAGAGAAACTTACCTGACGCGGCCCAGCAGTACGTCCCAGGCCACCTCCACCTCGCCAGTCATCTTCAACCTCGTGCCAGAAGGCACGAGGGCGCGTGGACGACGCACGCACGCCGCCTCCTCCTTCCACCACGACGCCATGGCCTTCTAGTCGTGCCACAGAGATGCCCACGAACCCCTGGATCCTCTCCACCCCTTTGTGCTCACTTTACCCTCCTCTGCCTCTCCCCCTCGCTCTCCCCCGAATGCATCTGACAGCGCCGAGGAGAACCACCACGGCCACCGCACTCCCCACGCCCTGAAACCATGTCCAGAGCCTCCACGACCTCAAGAAGCACCTCTCCACTGAGCCATGGAAGCCCGGGAGCCTTGCTTCATCGCCATCGACTCGTGTTCTCCGAGCACGGCCACCGGACTCCATCGATGGATTCGTCGCCGTCACGACTTCCCCGAGCCCTCTGAGCCTGCCCTCGAGTGCGTTGTGAGCTCCCGCTCATTTCCCCCCTTGCCCCTCTCCCGCGCTTGCCCTCTAGGCGTCGTCCCCATGAGGACCGAGCTCCGGCCATCGCCATGGTCGGTGAGCCTCGCGCTCCCGAGCTCCTCCGCTCGCTCCAGTAGCACCCGCGTGCTCGCCGCATCCCCAGGAAGCGAACGTGCCATGTTGTTTGGTTTAGTTCGCGCCAGAACCCCGCGCACGACCGAGCCAGAGCTACGGCCACCGCTCGGCTCATCGCCGCCGCCGTTACACGCCACCCCAGCACTTGCCACGGCCACCACCCGAAGCGCCGCAGCATCCGCTCTCGAACGCACCCAGCCGCGCAAGCTCTAGTCGTCGGAAACGGCCAGACGGAGAGCTCCGCCGCGTCGGATTAGCATCGGCGTTGAACTGCCGACGTGGTGCACTTAATTAGCCCTAATGACCCTGCTAATCACCCCCCGTGACACTGACAAGTGGGCCCAGGCGCCTAATGAACTTAATTAAGATAAATTGAAATCACTAATTAGCACTGTTACACTGACATGCGGGTCCCACTAGTCGGCTTTGACCCGGACCAGCTCAGTTGACCAGCTCACGCAAGCATGATGCAGTGCTGACATCATAATTACAATTACTAGTTTTTCTTTAATTAGGAATAATTTTGGAAATTCCAGAAATTGTTTAAAACTTCAAAAATTCATAGAAATTCAACTGTAACTCAGATGAAAATAATTTATATATGAAAAATGATCAGAAAAATATGAATCTGTTTATGCCATGTTCATGCATGTTTGAACAAGTCAATATCACCAACTAGGAAAATTCATGAATAGGACAATTTATGAATTAGCATTTGGAGTTGGAATTTGATCTTGTTTGAATTCCACTTCAATTAACTTGGCTAACTATTGCATTAGGTGAATTCAGTACCTTAAAATGTCATGTCATTCATTTGGATGTCCATTGCATTGAATGTTGTTCCTTCTTTGTTTGTCGCTGTTTGTTCCTTCTCGGTAGAAGACGATTCGGACGTTGTGATCGTTGACACCGATGAAGAGCAGTATCATCTTCAGGAGTGCCAGGCAAGCAAACCCCCATTGAGCATTCTGATACAATCCCACTCTCTCGCTCCTGCTCTCTTTTATTGCATTAGGACAACAATGATTCAACTATTACATGTTGCAGTAGTTGAACCCATTCCTCTGCATGACCTGTCTTTGCCACAGTAAATAGTTAAAACCTCTTCGCATGAGTAGGAATTGCTTGAGCCATGTTGTGACTACTCATTCATGCTTGCTTGTCATGCCTGCCATTGCTTAGAGTTGTGTCAGGTTTGATTCATCTGGGAATGAATTGGAATGTTGTGATCATGTTCTGATGTTGAGAGCTAAGTGTGTGAACACGATTTGGTAAAGGTAGCGATGAGAGGCCATGTAGGAGTACATGGTGGGTTGTCTCATTGAGACCGTCCTTAAGAACCGAGTTATGTGTATGTTATCCAAGACTAGCTACTACCACACACTGGGATACTTAAATTGACCCTCTCAACTTATAAATCGACATGATCTCTGTCCAGGAGTTGCAACTAGTTTCTGGTGTTTGTAGGACATGCTAGTAGTCTACCAAGTGGCACCGGGTACAAGTGGGCTTGGAACAGACAAGGCACCGTGGCCCGGTGTACCAAGTGGCACCTGGATGGTGGACTTGGGAACCCTGCACACATCGTTTGGGGCCGTGATGGAAACTTTGGCCGGACTTCCCTTGCGGGTTCAGCCTCAGATAGGCGATAAACCTGGACTAGAGTCTTGCGTGGTTAGTCAGGTTGTGGCTGACACCCTCGCCAGGCATCCGCTTGAAGGTTGCCAAGATACATGACGTGTAAATGGTGGTAAGTGGTGAGATCGTGTGTGAAGAAGAACACCCCTGCAGGGTAATATGATCTATTCGAATAGCCGCGTCCTCGGATATGGACTACTTGGAGACTTATATGGTTCATAGATAACTTGAAGTGGATACCCTAAAATGCGCAAGATAAGTGTGAGTGCTATGGATGGCCTTCTCGTAGGGAGATGGGAGAGGATCCATAGTGGTGTATTGATATGGTGACTATGTGGACTCGTGTGCGCTCTCTCACCCCAAAGAAAATATGGTAGTCGTAGTACAGGATAGCCACAGAGTCAAAGCTGGCTTGCTACAGTTAAACTCCACCACCCCCTTTATTGATACTGATGCATAAGTAGATAGTTCTGATGTAAGTCTTGCTGAGTACCTTTGTACTCACGGTTGCTTAATTTATGTTTTGCAGAGGAGACCTTAGCCTCGCTAGTGACTTCTATGCAAAGTTTGACGTTGACCGATTAGCTTGGGAATCCCAGACAAAGGTCTGGTTCCTATGGAGGGTCTCTTAGATAGTCAGGCTTCTCAGCCCTTTTCTTTTCTAGTTGTCTGTACTCAGACATGTTATGCTCCCGTTGCTTGTATGACTTTGTATGTTGGGTCATGAGACCCGTGATTGTAATATCATGCTATGTATGGCTCCTCAGAGCCTCTTAAATAAATACTTTGAGTCATAGAGTTATGTTGTGATGCCATGTTGTATCTACACATATCGTGCATATTGTGTGTATGTTTAAAATGCATTGGTATGTGTGGGATTCGACACCTAGTTATCTACTTTGGTAGCCTTCCATACAGGGAAATGCCTCCTAGTGCTTCCACTGAGCCCTGGTAGCTCGCTACTGCTCCGGAACACATGGATTGACCGGCATGTATCCTTCTTTGCTCATGTGTTTGTCCCTACGGGGAAATGTCACGTGGTGTTTTACTGGAGTCCTTGTAGCTTGCTACGACTCGGTTGCACACGCTGATGACTGACACGTGCATTGCTGGGTTACGTATGCCTGTCCCTGTAGGTTTGTACCACCTTGGTCTATGACTAGTCATGTCGACCTGGGTTCTCTGTCATATGGATGCTAGCATCATAATCATATACGTGAGCCAAAAGACGCAAATGGTCCCGGCCAAGGTGAAGGCGGCGGCAGTGGGTTACCGTGCGTGAGGCCGCAAAGTGATATGATGTGTCTTATGCTAGATCGGTGTGACTTAGTATCGGGGTCCCGACATGAGGCCAGTAAACCGGGGGCCTCGCTAGAGTTGAACAGGTTCTCCATCACCCACGATAGCTCCTCGCCCGGGAGGGCGTCCTGGTGTAAGCGCTGGCAGTCCTCCACGCCCGCGAGCATCCAGGTCAGCTCCATCCAGAACTGAAGGGGTGATCCGGAGACGAACAAAACTGCTCGCCACCATATGGCCGTCTAACCCCCACTTAGCAAACAACTTGATACGCTGGAGGACTGGGTTGAAGGCCTTGCCGGCGACACGCCTCGTCCATCTGGGACACTTCATCCTCTGGTTCTTGTAGTAAAGGGGAGCTCTGCAGAGTCTTGATCAGCAGCCAGCTCCGGCGCCACTCCCTCACATGGGAGTACAAATCCACCGGAATGTAACCCATATCCGTCTTCTTCACTGCGAGGCAGAAGGTCACACATCCGGAGATCTATCTATCGACAACGTTCAGGCGAGGGGAGTAGAAGTGCCGGAAAAGCTCCAACGACGGCCGCACTCCGACAAAGCCCTCGCGGAAATGGGCGAAGATGGCCAGAACCAACACCACGTTCGGATGGAGGTGCAGCATGTGATGCTCATAGTGCTCCAGCACCGCCAGGAAGAAATCAAAGAAGGGTGGCACCAGACCGGTGTCAAGGAAATTGATGAAGATGGGAACCTCGTCTGCATCTGTTCCTGGGCTGCCCGCTGACAGCAGCTTCGTCCGCCCCCACTCATGCCGCGGACCGCCAACCGAGAAGCAAAGCACCCTCACGCTATCAGCGTCTGAATAGACCGACTCATGTTGGGCCGGTTCCAGCGGCTGTGGCGCCGCGGCCTCCTTAACCTTCTTCCCCTTGTCCGTGGAATGTTTGGATCTACACGACTCCACGGAAGAAAGATCCTGGATGAGGGCTGATGCGAGGAAAAGGAGAAGACCTGGGGCGACGGTGAAGAGAATGGTTGAGGGGCAAGGACAACGGAACGGGCTAATGGCGTCCTGACACCTCACCCTTATAAACCAAGGGGCGAACGGAAGGGAAACCGCCTGCCTCTCGGCTATAACTGCCCACGTTCTCCGCTTCCCGAGGACGCGCCGTGAGCATGGGCAGGAATCGAGGCGCTCCCGTGGTCTGACAAAACCATCCACCCAGCCATCCTTCAATACAGCACAAAAAAAGTCTCCATCGTCCGGTCCCGTCATGGTTGGCCAGCCGGCACGCGTCAAGGATCCGGAAAGACATGGCCCCGTCCCCCGTCTCGGGTTCGGCAATCGCCAAGACGGGTAACAGGCTTAGGGGCTATTGTCCGTGTCAGTAAAACCGGGGTATTACTAACCCGGTAAGAAGAGCCCTGGCAACGAAGGCAAAGATATTTCTCCATCTAGGGGAATATCTTGTGAAGGACGTCATCATCATACACACGAGTGTGCCCTGGGCGACCATGCTACCATGGTACATGCTATACCAGCCTACTCCAAATGTATATTCAACCAATCAAAGCCTCCGGCAGGCCCTCCCTCTCAACACTACAAATAGGGGAGACTGAGGCCTCACAAGGGGTCGATCTTTTCACCTTGTAACTGACACATTGTAGCTCTCTACCATTGAAATACAAACAAGGTAGGAGTAGGGTATTACACCAAGAAGGTGGACCGAACCTGGGTAGTTCTTTGTGTTCATCTGTAGTTCATCTACACATTTCATCCATGACTTAGGATTGCTAGACGTGTTCAGTCCCTGGCCGAACTCTCAAAGAGTTGTTGCTCACAACTCATATGTAGGTTCTTGGAAACCGACGGCATAGAACAGAACATCTCTTTATTACAATAATGGGGGTACAAGAGTTCTGATATTACAAGCTTACAAAGGCACGGCGACACTCCGCCTGCTAAGGTAGCTCTATGCTAGCAGCGGAATAACTCGTAGTAGCAGAATAACTTCTAGCAGCAGAACAACGATGATGGTGATGGACTCCACTCCAAAGGGACGCTAGCTAGGACACATCCCAGCTCGCAGACTCAGAATCCTCGACATGCAATCAATCACGGCATCACTTGCAATCTGGCATGACACGCCTGGTGAGTACTTTGAATGTACTCGCAAGCTCACAACAACCAAAAGCATCAAGGCAAGACAATAATATAGCATTACAGGTTAAGTAATGAACAACTACTATGGAGGTGGAAGTAAATAATAATCATGATATGGTAAACTGCTACAATGAGTAAACCATCGTTTAAGGTCACATGGACCATCAGTCAATCAATATACACCGCGTGACCTCATAGCCATCCGATGATCATCCTCGAGATCATCCCAAGATTATCAATGGCTTCCTGCCAAACTGTTACTTACTCAAATATAATATAAGTCATTCCATCATCATAGTGTTGATCGATCAGTGTGACCTATTACGAACTACCCAATACCATGGACACGACTATTCGAATAGAGTTTTACACTCTGCAGAGGTTGCACACTTTACCCACGCTCTGAAGCTCCTGGCCCCGTACTTCCATACACTTCCCTTATGGGAGGACCGGTCTTGCTTCAACTAACTTGTCCATCGAATGCCTCTTTTACGATACCACCGACATACCTCTTGGGTCATGCCTTGGGTGTCCCAATGTCACTGCATGGCCTAAATAAAACTGTCCCAAACAGGGACCTGAGCTCAATACCTAAATTGGATACACAAGGTTATAGCCGCCTAACGGGCCAGGGTAGCATGCAAATATAACATTCCCTCTTTGGAACGGTTCAGTGGCACTTGATCAACGAATGACGGAATTTATCCCCAAGGTATATTTCTATCATAACTGTTACTCCAATATCATTTGTCAACCTGTGATCGAAGTCATAGCAAAATCCATCCAACAATCCAAGTAATAATATGGCCAAATCATTTGTACTTACTCCATAGGAAATAATATCCAATATGATCATAATGAAAACATAACTATAGATCCTACTAAACCATTGGTAACATGGCATCCTCAAACTTGCAAGATACTAAGCATATGAATCCAAGCATTTGCATGGCAGTAGCATATCCAAATAATAATCCAAGATTTCCCTGAATCATTATTTTCTAAATTATCCAACTAAGGCAAAGTTATTAATTAAACCATGGCATTGCATTGCAATCATGCAAGTGGAGGGTGTGGATTGCCTTGCTCCAAGGGAGTGTGGGAATACTCCTGGTCTTCATCAAACAAATCACTCTGGAAAATAACATAACAAGCAAAATAAATAACCACATCAAGCATTTTCTCTGTCTAGAAATTCTAGACAGTAGAGAAAAATGTCAAACTCTACCAGAAAATAAAAGAGCTCACAAGAAAAATAATGCAAAAAGAATCAACTCAATTGGACTTTTAGTTTGGGAGATAGGGCTGGTCAAAGTTGTGGTCAAATCTGGATTAAAATGGATTTAAAATGAATTTCCAGGAATTTCTTGGAGAGGCCACGTGGATGCCATAAAACCGGAATAAGTTTTCACTTGAAAACAATTCGGGCGCAGGCCGTGTGGCTGACGGGTGGGGTCGGCTGGCAGGTTAGAAGGGAGAGAGATAGAACAGAAGAGGGTGGCGCTTACCGGTGTCGGGCTGTAGCGCCAGGGTAGGGAGATGTGAGGAATGGATTGGGCACTCCATGGGGAACTCGCCTGTACCCGTGGCACGGTGAATGGTGATTGGACGATGATGGGAGCAAGCTCTCCGACGGAGGCAGGCCACAGTGGTCATCGGAACCGATGATTCCAATGATGATTGGCATGGGGAAAAGGTTGGGGAGGTCCAGTAGGTCACTAGGAACTTGACAGTGATGTGGGATAGGCCTAAGATGCACTGGAGGTGGCTGGCGAGGAAGGAGGCCAAACCGTGGAGTGGTTGGCGGGAGTTGGGGAAGATGGCCTCCCCGTCTCTGATTCTTGGTGTTGGGGGTCAATTGAAAGAGGAGAAGTGCGAGTGGTGAGGAGAGGGAGCTCGGGCTACAGCTTTATGTAGCCGGAGGAAGGATTGCGCAGCCGAGAGCCGCCATGGGCAGAGGCAGGAGCTTTGACGAGACCGCGTATGCATGGGCACACGCGAGGGCTCGGGTGGTGGAGAGAGCAGAGGTTGTGGTAAGCTAGCAGTGTAGGGAGGCGCAGGAGGAGCAGACACGGTGCAGCAGGGGCTGTCGGCCAACACGGTGCACTTTGCACCTGTGGGCAACGATGGCTGGGTTCCGGCGAGCAGCTGCCGGAGGGGGAAGAGGTTGGGAGGGGCTAAGTGGGCGATGGAGAGGGTGGATGGCACTAGACAACGTGCGGGGATGGACGAAGGGAATGAGCCCAGTGCTTGCTAACACACAGAGCGCGTCCACAACGAGTAGAGTGTGGCCCAGTTGTGCCAGAAGCGCGGTTACCCTGTGCACCAGCACACCGAGAGCACGTAGGCCTGGCAAAAGTTGTCTACGCGGTAGTCCATTCATCCTGGAGCACCATCAAATCATTTCTTTGGTTAAAGCTGATCTGAATTGAGAAGTGGAATCCAGTGAAGTTTCTGACAGCGATATTAGACTGGATGTTGGGGTCAAATGGATGGATTAATTAGAAAAATAGGGGAGGAAGGACTATGTGCTTGTGGAATTTTAGAGGGTTTTGCCAAGATTTGAAGGTAGTTGCCTCACAACTGCAAAAATAGGCCAGAAACTAGGTTTTAGATGCTGCACTCACCTAGAGTGATGGTTGAGTTGAAATTTTGTGGAGAGAGGTCATTTGTGCCTAGGGAGACACTGTAAAAATTTCAGACCATTTGAGTATACCTAAATGGTACTTCCTTCACAGTGATCCTCTCTGGACAGAATCTTAAGAGAATTATTGAGATAAATTGGCTACATAATTTGAGCTGAAATTTTGTGGATGGAGGTCATATAGGTGGGTGCATGATCTGGATTTTTTTTAGCAATTATGAAGCAATATAAAGTATAGTTGCTTCACAAACTGAAAAGAAGTCCAGAAACAATAATTGGATGGTGTGCTCACCATGAGCATGTAATCTTGTATATTTTAACACATCCAATGTCTAGATGGATCAAAGGAGTTATGAGAATTTTGTGGGAATTTTGGGAATGATGAAAATATAGGTTGCTTCACAACCTAGGGCAAATAGGACTATTCCTTTAATAGAAAAAGAAATATTTCAATGAGATGGAAATTAGGGTTGGGCTAGGATGGAGATGACATGATCTTGGGAAAAATTTGAGGGTGTAGATTCACTTGGGAGGAGAAGGAAGATGATCTTCCCAGGTTTTAAGTCAATAGAGCTAATCCAAAAGAAATCCAACTCAAATCCAAAGAAATCCAAAAGAAAAGAATGGGCCAAAAATTGGGGTGTTACAAACCTACCCCCCTTAAGATAAATCTCGTCCTCGAGATTTGGTTGCTCAAGGGACAAGTATGAATATTCTGACTTAAGGAAACCATTTCCAACTCGGCTATCCTTTTCCTTTGTATGTTGTTCCCATTGATTCTCATACGATCTTATTACCTTGCTCTGGGGTGGTTTGCTTCACCTGATCCAAAATCTTGACGGGCCTTTCCTCATATGTCAAACCTTAAGCTGACTCCAATTCTTTTATATCATTCGGCTTAGCTGGGGTGCGATAGATTATCATAACCGGGTCATATAAACTTTCCACAAGTCTGGGGAGATTTCCGGTTGACATGTAATTCTTTGATCTATCAACGGTAATATCCAATGAATCTAAGAACAAATTCCCCATGGACACGAAACCTTTTAATCGTTCCGTTGGGTTACTCAAATAGATGTATGTCCTCCGGGTTCAAAACAATGCTGAGAATCATAACCGTTCTCTTGGCAGGATCTGACTGCTTATAGGTGGTACTGAATTACCTTGACTTGATTCTCTGTCTCGAGTATCAAATTCATACCCAAAGATTCGAATGTCTCCTGTTGGGACCAGTATAAAGGCGTACGACCTTATAGCTGTAGTATCTCGAGACTTGACTAATAGTTGTCCAGGTGAGAGAATCTTGTTCATGGCAAGCTATCCTTTCACTTGGTTCCATGTGTGAGGACACTTGATGTGAGATTATTGTTCGGCATTTGGCTTACTCACTCTATCGGTATATCCATCTGTGGGTAGTGGGTCGTGCGATGCTTTAACACGGTCGCTGAAGTCGAACTGCTGAGATGGCCAAGGATTCTTGGATCTAACGGAACAGAATTTAATATTCCATACTGACAATCCTGAGCATATGCAGTTGGACAAGCGGGTTGGCTCGATAGGGGATCCTTACAGATTAGACCTTTTGGGTGTCTGTTCATGGTGATCCATATGGAATCAGACTGTCTTGGGTATCCGGACCATAAGTTCGTGCCAAAATTATCATACCTTTGTTGTCAGTCTTGCTCCTTGATTATCATTATTTTCTTTTTCTGAATCCCTTGCTACAATAGCTTGGCCATATATAACCTTAATCCTTCTGGTGACCATGGGTGCTATTAGGTGCAATATTCCGGCATCATACCTTATCCTTGTTCATGACACAGGTCATAGGAAATATGACATGCTCACATGTAGTTGTATATAGAGCTCATTGATATGCATGACAATGACAAGGTTAATGATATCACCTTGTCGGGTGTGGGAAAATTGACCTTGATAACCACTGTCAAGACTGTTGATCCAAGGTTGCCTGCTTCGCAACTTGTCGATACTTGCACCACACGGAGGTGTATATCTGACTTCTTCCTCCCGCATATCTCGTGGGGTTGTTGGATTCTTACCTTCCTTCGGTAGATCCGCTTGAACATACACTGGTACAGCGAGCTTCTATACAAACCGTTTTTAACCCCTTTCCGTGATGGAGTTTTAAACCGTCACCTTGCCTGTGTGTGTGATAGGGTGTCCTTCCCACACGACCCAGAAACCGTCAGCGATAGGGCCTCCGGTCACACACGTGGGACAAAAAGAGCTCGTGTGCGATCGGGCGAGCCATCGCAGACAATTATACTAGCCCAATTTTTTCTGTTCGTATGTTCATCCCACACAGTGAATCTCAGAAAAACGTTTCCGTTCATATGTACATCACACACAATTTTTATGTGGAAACATTTGTGCAAGGTGGCCTAATGTAGGATCGAAAGTATGTCTAGAGGGGGGTGATTAGACTACTTGACCAAATAAAAACCTAACCTTTTCCCAATTTTAGTTGTAGGCAGATTTTAGCAAGTATACAAGTCAAGCATCACCCTACACATGCAATTCTAGGAGTATAGCAGCGGAAAGTAAACAATTGCACATGTAAGTAAAGGAGGGGATCAGAGATTTCAAACGCAATGAAGACACGATGATTTTTGGCGTGGTTCCGATAGGTGGTGCTATCGTATGTCCACGTTGATGGAGACTTCAACCCACGGAGGGTAACGGCTGCGCGAGTCCATGGAGGGCTCCACCCACGAAGGGTCCACGAAGAAGCAACCTTGTCTATTCCACCATGGCTTACGTCCATGAAGGACTAGCCTCACTCGGGGTAGATCTTCACGAAGTAGGCGATCTCTTTGCCCTTACAAACTCCTTGGTTCAACTCCACATCATGTCGGAGGCTCCCAAGTGACACCTAACCAATCTAGGAGACACCACTCTCCAAAAGGTAATAGACGGTGTGTTGTTGATGAACTCCTTGCTCTTGTGCTTCAAATGATAGTCTCCCCAACACTCAAACAACTCCTCACAGATTTGGCTATGGTGGAAGAAGGATTTGAGTGGAAAGCAACTTGGGAAAGGCTAGAAATCAAGGTTCAAATGGTTGGATTGGACTGTCTTGATCTCAACACATGAGTAGGTGATCTCTCTCAGAAAATGTATGGTGGAAGTGTAGGCACGTTCTGATGGCTCTCCTTATTGAGTAAGAAGTGGTGGAGGGGTATATATAGCCTCCACATAAAATCCAACCGTTACACACTTTTGACCCAACTCGGTGGCACCGATCAGAAATCTCGGTGGCACCGAATTGTGTAAAAGATGTGAACGTTAGGAATCACGGTGGGACCGACTGGAACAACTCGGATGGACCGATGTGCAATGGTTAGGGCAAACCTCATATCGGTGGCACCGATTGCATCAACTCGGTGGGACCGAAGTGAAGCAATAAGGCAACAGAGAGTTGGCATGCCATCTCGATGAGACCGATTTGCAAGACTCGGTGGGACCGAAGTAATTGCAACAGATTATAGAGAGTTGGCAAGGCCATCTCGATGGGACCGAGATCCATATCGGTGGATCCGATTTGTTAGGGTTTTGGCAGTGGCTAAGTCCAGATGAACTCGGTGGCTCCGGATAGGAAATTTTGGTGGGGCCGAGTTGGAATGTAGTATTTGGACATATTTGGATGGAGAAAGTGGTTGGGGGTTTAGGAGCTAGCACTGTCACTAAGCACTTGAGCAAAAAGACCATTAAGCAACACCTCATCCCCTTTTAATAGTATTGGCTTTCCTATGGACTCAATGTGATCTTGGATCACTAAACCAAAAATGTAGAGTCTTGAGCTTTTTCCAATCCATGTCCTTAGCATTTTGAGGGGTCCACATCTCTAGTCCATGCCATGCCAATCATTGAACATCCTTAAATCCTTAACTGGAATGGACATTAGTTCAATGAGATATATGTTGTTATGAATTACCAAAACCACCAAGGGAGCAAATGTGCTTTCAATCTCCCCCTTTTTGGTAATTGATGACAACATATAGATCAAAGCTTTGACAAATGATTAAATGAATAGAATACATCATCGCTTTGAGAAGTATGTGATAAGCAAGAGCTCCCCCTAAATTTGTGCATTATTAAAAATTTGCGTTTGAATGCAAATGCAAAATCGATTAGGATCATGGGTCACTCTTCCATGTCACATACAACTTGGTGGAGCGCGCAAAATGATATGAATGGAATAGTAGGCACGCATCACCAAGAACATAAGTGAATGATCATACAAAGATAATGATAAGGATAAGCATTAAGCATCACATGAAGCATAGTGTGATCAATCACACACGTAGTATCTCACAGGCACATAGTATCAAGCACACATCAAACAGAAGTAGCATAAACCAAATAGTAGCAAAAACTCAAGAAAACGACGAGCAAAAGCAAGACACTCTCTCTCGAAGCCTAATGATCTATACAAATTCTCCCCCTTTGGCAACAAGTACCAAAAAGTTTGAATAGGTATAGGACTACGCGGCTCTCTAGGCACGATCCTCGGAAGCTCCTAAAGGTGATCTCTGGCTGGCAGCTCCGGTGTGCGTAGATGGCGTTGAGAGAAGTGCATCCGCGAAGGCTTCAGCTGACGTCTGCTGGGCTGGTGGAGTAGAGACTGGAGGTGGCACTGTAGCAGCACTAGCAGCAGGTGCAGAGACTGTGGTCCTCGTATCTGCAACTGGCACGGCAGCAGACCTGGATGCCCTGGGCACTGTCTAGAATCTCTCAGTCGTGGGTCTATCATCTCCACTATCATCAGAAGCAGCCCTGGCTGCATCAACATCATCCTTCAGCTTCTCCACAATGGTCTGAACCTCAGTGATCTTGACATCAAGATCATGAATTTTTTTCTCGACTATCCGCTCTAGGCTAGCCTGGTTCTTGGTGAGGTTGGCCAGACTTCGCTCAATCCTCAGGGTGGCTTCCAACAGATAAGTCATTTGATCATTCTTAGTCTTGAGGTTAGCTATGGGTGCATTGGGAGCAGATGCCTTCTGAGTTTCTTTTGCTTCTGCGGCTACTCGGATCTTCTCTTGTGCATGAGCAGATGTAGGATGCGAAGGGTCCATCACTACAACATTGTCCTCGAACTCTGGATGCAATGGAAGATGCTCACGATCAAGTAGATAAGTGCTCGTTCCAACCTTGGAGTTGATGAGCATCTGAATGTGCGGAGCATATCCACAAGATCTCTTCTGATCAGCAGTTGTCCTCTTGATGGTTTCAACAATCAAGCTCATCACCTTGAACTTCTGAGGTGTGTGAAACAAGTGCAGCAGGTTAATGGAGTGGCCATGTATCATCTTATCATCTCCTGACTTGGGCAACAAAGTGTACCGCAAGATTGTGTTGGTGGTGGCCAAACCGGGTAGCAAGTGCTTCACAGAACCTAGCTTGTGAGACTCAATGTCCTTCTCAGGAATAGCTGTCTACATATTTGCCATGGAATTGTGGTCCATCTTGAGCTTGGCATAAATATCAATGTCATCATCTTCTTCCTTTGGAGCACCAAGAAGAGCAGCCCACTCAGAGATCCCTCAGTCATCCACACAATTCGGCCATCTGGATAAAAATGAGCTGTGGAGTAGAATTGCATTATCACCTCATCATTCCACTTGGTAAGCTTATGTCCAACAAAATCATCAACACCAGCTATCCTGAAGCTCTCATGAACATGGGGGAAGTAGTCTTCATTTGCATCGATATACTTCCAGTCCACCCATCTCATGTCACTGACGATTGGCTTCTTATCAAGTAACACAGCTCATAGAAATCTTGTTGTTCTCTGGTCTGAAAGCGGTAATCACAAGCAGTCCTTCTTCTGGCAGCATATGGATCTGACAATCTCCATTGACGCAGTCCTTTATCCTTTCTAAGCATCATGTTTTCAGCAACTGGATGAGCATTGTCATGATCTGGAATCTTGGGTTTCAATTTTCTGAGCACTAGTGGCTCCTCATCAACATCAACTTCAGGCACTGGGGCCTTGTTCTTCTCAGTGGCAGGGATGTTTCTAGTAGATCTCTTGGGTGCTGAGGCTTTAGGTTTTGATTTGGTGGGAGCAGCAGTCCTTATAGCATCAGACATAAGCTTCTGAGATTTTGCAGGAGGTGCATCAGCTGCCGGTTCCTCCTCTTCCTCCTCATCAATCATGGAGGGTTTGCCCATAACACGAGCAATAGTTTTCCTAGGCCTCTTCTTCTTCCCTGTAGTAGCTGTTTCTGCATCACTTGGTTCCTCAAGTGTAAATGTCATAATTTACTTAGTGACTTTCTTCACTGCTGTTTTCTCTTTGGTTCTAGCAGATGATTTGGTGTTATACTCCTTTGCAAGCACAACTCTCTTCTTCTTTGATGCTGCTTCACTAGCAACAAAGTCCCATCCTCATCATCTGAGGTTCTCTTCTTCCTGGTCCTTGTTGCAACTTTTGGAAGATCTGGAGAGCTTCTCTCTCCCTCATAAAAGCTTTCCTCGGGACTAGAGCCTGAATTGAGATCAGTGTGCTGCTCTGACATATTCTGACTATCGCTGGCATCTGACATCTTGCAAAGCTGACCATGTGAATAGATGGGTATGGGCAGAGTAGATGAGTCATCACAAAAAGTAGATGTTTTTCATAAAAATTGAGTTCAAATCTTAGGTCCAAGTTTTCACAGAAGGCATTTTGGATGGACCGAGTTGATCATCTCGGTGATACCAAAGCACTCAACAGAAACTTTACTCTCCATTTAGGTCAGACCGAGATGTGATTCGGTGTCTCCGAGATGCTAGGGTTTCACAGAGACTTTACTTTTGTTCTCACCAATTCGTACAACTCGGTGGCACCGAGACGTACTAGTGCAATGGCCTGGGGCCAAATCGGTGACTCCGAAAATCTCTAATCGGTCGGTCCAAAATGTGTTCGGCGAAAATTTAAACCTAATTTTTTTGCTCGAATCTAATCTATGGAATTTGCAATGTAAAGGAAGGTCTCAATCCGTGGCAAGAATAATGGCACTCCATCCATGCATTGAATCAGAATTTAGAGCATGAAGGGGGTTGAATCTCACCCTAACTTGGTGAAGATCCTCTACGGCGGCAACGGCGGAGCAGATTGCCGTTGACGGCGGCGGATTCCGGTGGCAAAGGCGCGCTGGAGATGAGGGCGACGATCCGAAGACCAAGGCGACGGCAGCAACGGGGTGCGGGAACGAAGAGGTTTGAGAAATTTCAATCGTTCGGGCCCGCGGAGTATATATACCCGTGTGCTGTCGGTGGATCCGAGTCGGACAACTCGGTGGCACCGATATGTGTAACTGCAAGCAGTTTAGCACATCGGTGGCGCCGAAATGGTTCAACTCAGTGACACCAAGATGGAAACCTAGCTCAATCTAAATGATTTCGGTTGGACCGAGTGTGAGTGGATTGGTTCGGCCGAAATCATGTAAAAGGTTTTGGAGGTTCAGCCCTTTCAGATCAATGGCTCCGAGTGCGCCTCACCCGGAGGGTCCGAAAATGACTTGTTCAATTTTTGTGATGTAGCAAGAATAGAATTTGAGACAAGAAAGCATAGATAGTTAGAGAGGGTACTTAGGCATTCTTGTACATCCACTTGGCCAGAAAAACCAAGACAACCAAAACAACAAATGGATGTCCTCGAATGAAGAAAACATGCAGTCCAACATGCTCACACAATAAGATAGCAAATGAAATATGTGTCAAACATGCACAACCAATTCTAGCATCTATCAAGCAATGGCGATGACTAGGTCATCTATATATGAGTATATTGAATTAGAAGTCAAATGAGAACATTTGATCATAGGTCATACTCATCGTTTAAGCACAAGTGGGGTTGCCACTTTGACATAAAACATTGATGTGTTCACACCATTAGAGTTGCTTTAGCTCAATTTTTTAGAGCAAAGCTCCCCCTAGATGTGATATCCCCCCAAAGAGGGATGAACTAACCTTGGGTTTTGTTGATGATGACTTCATGTAGATGTTGAAGATGTGGATGCTCAATGTTGATGTAGACCATCAAGAGTTGGGAGCAATCCTTTGGAGTTTTGTGCTTTCAATACCTACATGGGTTAGTCCCACACAAGGAACATACAAGGATATCCATAGACATAGCATGAAATACACATATGATGATGTCCATGAATGCAATGACTACCTTGTCCCTTGCCTTACCAACAAGAGGGTTTGTGACTCCATGAACTAGTGCAAGATGTGGAAGTTGATTGCACAAGTTCTTGCCATAAATGAATGTGAGTGAAGTTTGTTGGTGGAGTCATCCTCAAGAACTCTCTAGTTCTTCTTCTTTTGGACCCACATCAACTTGATGGGAATCCTTGGAGTTGTAGTAGCACTTGATGAAGTAGAACTTGATGAAGTCTTGGAAACCCACATGACCAAGGCTTGAGGTGCTTCTTCAAATGAATCAATCTCTTTTTGAAGATTGTCCTTGCCTTTTAGCTTGTGGTCTTATGGTGGAAGATCTTCTTGAGCTTGTGTTCCCTTAAAGGAAGTAGGATCATACTTCTCTTGTTGAGGAACAAACTTCGTCTTGGGGTATTGATCTTCTTCCCACTCAACTCCATTGGCATTGAACTTTCGTTCAAAACCAACACCTTGGTTCTTCCGGTGCCTTCCTTGCTTGCGTACAATTTCCTCAAATTGCTTACTCCTAGCAAGGCTCTTGTAGACACCTTTTTCTATAATTCCTTTCAATAGAATGTTTTCTTGCTCAAGTGTAACTTGGCTAAGAGAATCATTAGTGGAATCAATAGAACTACTAGAAGCAACAACATTGGATATAGCATTGTTATTGTTACTACTAGAGGTAGAACCCTTTTTACCCTTGTTGCTAGTTTGCTTAGGTTTAACTTGTGGCATAAAGGTAGACAAGAGTAAACGTTTGGCAAGATATGAAGAACTCTTCTTTCGAAGATCGTCATTGATAGCTTTAAGAAACTCATGCTCTTGCTCTAAATTTAGCTTCTCGAAGCGTAGCTTCTCATGAGTTCTTAGAAGTTCTCTATGATCCTCTTGAGTTGTTTCATGAGCTAACTTAAGAGCATTTAGTTCTTTAGTTAGACGCTCAATCTCCTTCATAGCATTGTCACTCGTTTCCTCTTGACTATCATGATTACTAGCATTTTCATCATAGCTCACATCACTAGCCTTATCAACAAGTAAATCATCACCACCAAGCAAATCATCCTCATCACTATTGAAATCAAGATACCCGGGGTGTGATACCTTGGGGCCTTTTGCCATGAAGCATCTTCCAATTCCTTCATTTGGTGAGTCAAATAGATCATGGGAGTTGGATGACACAAGAGCAAGTCCGGCAATTCATCTTGACTGTAGTCGGAGTTGGAGTGATAGCTTCTCTCGGAGTGGTTGTTGGAGTCGGAGCCGGAAACCCATTCACCAACATGAGCTTGATGTCTTCTTCTTGTGTAGCTCTTTGATGACTTGTCCTTCCTTTCCGGATCCTTGCTTCTTCGAGAGTGTCTTCGTTCATAATGATCATCTCTACTCCTTCTCTCCATATGAGGTGATTCATCTCTTCTATGTCTTCCTCTTGGTGATTCGTCTCTTTTCTTGTAGGGAGCCATACACTCATTGGAATAGTGTCCAGGTTTTCCACAATTGTAGAAATTTCGGTCATGACTTGATGATCTTCTCTCATAGTGTCTTGAGCTAGAGCTTCTTTCTTTCCCTTTGTTCTTGTAGAACTTGTTGAATCTTTTCACCATTAGGCTTATCTCTTCATTGGATACTAGCTTGTCACTTGAAGTTGTTGGAGCATCGGTTGAGGCTTTGTAAGCTCCACTTGATTTGTTGTGTAGCTCCTCTTTGTCCTTGAGTGACATTTCATGAGCAACAATCCTTCCAATGACTTCCGTTGGCTTGAGATCTTTGTAATTTGGCATCATTTGGATCAATGTGCAAACGGTATCATATTTTCCATCCAAAGCTCTAAGGATCTTCTTGATGATGAATTTGTCGGTCATCTCTTCACTTCCTAAGCCGGCAATCTCATTTATGATGAGAGCAAGCCTAGAGTACATTTCAGCGACTCCTTCACCATCCTTCATCTTGAACTTGTCAAGTTGACTTTGAAGCTCATCCAACTTAGATTCCTTGATGGACTCGGTACCCTCATGCATATCAACCAAAGTATCCCAAATTTCCTTTGCATTCTAGAGGCGGCTGATTTTGTTGAATTCCTCGGGACACAAACCGTTGAAGAGAATGTCACAAGCTTGAGCATTGTATTGCAACATCTTCAATTCTTCCGGGGTTGCTTCACGATCCGGTTCCTTGCCATCCTCAAAGAAATAACCTTGCAAGCCAACACGAGCAACAGCCCAAACGGCGGGGTTATGACCAAGAATATGCATTTTCATCTTATGTTTCCAACTAGCAAAGTTGTACCATCCAAATATGGACCTCTATGGTGATAATTACCCTCACTACATGCCATACTCTCCTAGGTTGTGAAACCAAGGCTATGATCACCAAAGCAATGGAAATCAAGGCTTACGGAGACCAAAGCTCTGATACCACTTGTAGGATCAAAAGTATGTCTAGAGGGGGGTGATTAGATTACTTGACCAAAAAAAAAACCTAACCTTTTCCCAATTTTAGTTGTAGGCAGATTTTAGCAAGTATACAAGTCAAGCATCACCCTACACATGCAATTCTAAGAGTATAGCAGCAAAAAGTAAACAATTGCACATGTAAGTAAAGGAGGGGATCGGAGATTTCAAATGCAATGAAGACACGATGATTTTTGGCGTGGTTCCGATAGGTGGTGCTATCGTACGTCCACGTTGATGGAGACTTCAACCCACGGAGGGCTCCACCCACAAAGGGTCCACGAAGAAGCAACCTTGTCTATTCCACCATGGCTTACGTCCACGAAGGACTAGCCTCACTCGGGGTAGATCTTCACGAAGTAGGCGATCTCCTTGCCCTTACAAACTCCTTGGTTCAACTCCACATCATGTCGGAGGCTCCCAAGTGACACCTAAGCAATCTAGGAGACACCACTCTCCAAAAGGTAATAGACAGTGTGTTGTTGATGAACTCCTTGCTCTTGTGCTTCAAATGATAGTCTCCCCAACACTCAAACAACTCCTCACAGATTTGGCTATGGTGGAAGAAGGATTTGAGTGAAAGCAACTTGAAAAAGGCTAGAAATCAAGGTTCAAATGGTTGGATTGGAATGTCTTGATCTCAACACATGAGTAGGTGGTTCTCTCTCAGAAAATGTATGGTGGAAGTGTAGGCATGTTCTGATGGCACTCCTTACTGAGTAAGAAGTCGTGGAGGGGTATATATAGCCTCCACACAAAATCCAACTGTTACACACTTTTGACCCAACTCGGTGGCACCGATCAGAAATCTTCGTGGCACCGAGCTGTGTAAAAGATATGAATGTTAGGAATCTCGGTGGGACCGACTGGAACAACTCGGATGGACCGATGTGCAATGGTTAGGGCAAACCTCATCTCGGTGCCACCGATTGCATCAACTCGGTGGGACCGAAGTGAAGCAATAAGGCAACAGAGAGTTGGCAAGCCATCTCGGTGAGACTGATTTGTAAGACTCGGTGGGACCGAAGTAATTGCAACCGATTATAGAGAGTTGGCAAGGCCATCTCGGTGGGACCGAGATCCATATCGGTGGATCCAATTTGTTAAGGTTTTGGCAGTGGCTAAGTCCAGATGAACTCGGTGGCTCCGGATAGGAAATTTCGGTGGGTACGAGTTGGAATGTAGTATTTGGACATATTTGGATGGAGAAAGTGGTTGAGGGTTTAGGAGCACTGTCACTAAGCACTTGAGCAAAAAGACCATTAAGCAACACCTCATCCCCTTTTAATAGTATTGACTTTCCTATGGACTCAATGTGATTTTGGATCACTAAACCAAAAATGTAGAGTCTTTGATAAGGGGTGGCCCAATCTTCTCAGTGAGCTAATGGTGTCGATGATGAGCTCATTGGATAACTTGTTAGACGCTCACGAACCCTCCGGCTGTTCCCCCGTTGCCAATGCGACGGATCTTCAACCCTATGGATATCCGCAACACCACACACTTGCGCACGTAGCCGCCGACCACGAAGCGGTTCTTCAATCTCCCAATTCCCAATGGAATGACAGATAGCACTTGACTTTCAGTAGCAAATACACCCTATTGAAAACGAATTTGGTGTAGATAAATATTCCTGATTGATGAAAAGAGGAATATGATTTTAGAGGAATGCTTAAAGCAATTCAATCTAGTAGAGGTATAATCAAAACGTGGTCTAACCCTAAAATCCACGACTTACAAGGGTATATAAAGACCCCTGGACGTCCAACCAAGTGTTGGGGTCGAAATCAACTATATCTCTAACTTTCTTAACTTAAACGACTCTATCTGGAAAACTGGCAGAAACAACCGCGGTATTGTTTTGACGACTGCGACTCGGTCACCGCGAATCGCGGGCTGCGGGTATACAGTTTGGAAAGCACACGACTCAAGCTTTCCAAATTGTATTTACACGCCTTATTTGGACCAAGGACACGGATTCTGCACGTATATCAATTTCGGGCTTCCTGGTTGTCAATCCGAGTCTGACATGGAATATATTGTTTCCAACTTTTGTTCTCTTCATGTGATGATGGCGCCACTTCCTCCCACACCTCCCTCGTGCTTGCCAGCATTCCTTGCGCATAGCTTCTTGCCCATCCACCCGTCTCGCCATTAATTCAATCCTAGTGATACGAAAAGTCCATGATTTAGGTAGTATAAAATTCTTCCGAATCAAAGTAACATGTTCAACTAGGAATGAATTCACCTTGTGATATTCGTCAACGAGGCTCAATATTTCTTTCCAGCTTAAGCAAGCAGAATCATCATATTTCATGAATATATCCTCATCATCCTCCCTTTCTTGAAGAAAAGCCGTCCGCGGCTTTGGGTAAGCTAAAAATGGCAGAAACAAAAAGAACAACGTGTACGCGTAATATATGTGTATATAACATGCTGTATCATTTTTGTTGTCATGAAAAAGATTCCCAATATGCAATATGCAAATTAAATTGCAAGTATACAAGACAAAATGTCCATACGGAAACACATAATATCTCAGGAATCGGCAATCATAATTGCAAGTATAAGTGAAGTTCATATAGTCATGATCAGAATGAGGAACAAACATGTATAAAGTCTTATTGTTCAGTATTAAGTCTAATGTCCTCACAGAAGACCGTTGACCAAATTTTCTATAAGAAAGGTCAAACAAATCGAAAATGTTCAAATGTATATATATTGGATACCATGCTTCAACTGCGCCACTCTGATATGTAGAACAAACATATGTATGATCATCATCATTACTTGCAGCGTGTAAGATGCAACTCAGTTTGCAAATATAAGTGAAGTCTATAGCAATAGCATATAAATGCAACAGGTGTTGGGACAAACACAATTGATCAGATTCTATTACAGCAAGATCAGCACAATTCGACATAGCTGATTTTTTTTTTGGCCGCAATAAATCAACTAGACCAAAATGATATTTCATATTCTCATGAAAATTAGCTACTGTCCCAAAGCAAAATGACTTTGTCACATAGCATATAGGACTCAAAACAGAAAGTTTCAAATCAGCAATCCTATCACAGGTAATGCATATGTGATCCACCAGAAAATTATCAGTCATGCTATATTCACCAATTAAATTAAATGTGAAACTATAGGCATATGTGCTATAATTCAGATGTAAAATTGTAGAAATCTTATTTATAGCACAACTCAAACTAATAGGTTCATTTAGCATGATGGAATAAAGAATATCAGCAGGTGGTATTCTTGCGAGAACTTCTTTATGTGTAAATACCACATGATCAAAATCCAAAATTTGCAATTTATCGCATGGTGTTGTAACATGAGTGCAAATCAAATCACAAGAATTTACCAGCAAAGGATTAGACTCACAATATTTCGTTGTGACTGCTTGTAGGTTGAAAACAACACTATGTTCAGGAACATCCTCCAATGTAGAAGGAGGTACCATCGACACCTCTTCAAATGATGCAGCTTGTTGCACATCTAGCTCCCTTTCTTCAAAAGCAACCTGCAAATCAGAAGAAACAACAGTAGAAATAGAGATGAATACATTAGTAGAAATGTCGTCACATGTCCTATCAGCTACTACACTCATGTTGTCTGTCTCTCTCATACTCTCAGAATGGATGATCTCATCCTCACGTTTAGTGGAATCACTCAACTCACATTTGATAACACTCACACACAATTTGGCTATGTGGCTCTCATTATCACATGGGTTGTGATACACATCGTGGTTAAAATGACATATAACTGAAATGTCACCATCCATGATAACCTTGTACTTAGAAGACAAACAAAATTCTTTTGTCCTCTCCTTGCGAAGAAGATGATACTCATGAAATTTGTCAGTTGGAGCACGCAGCAAAGCACGCCGCTTCATGTTCCACTCGAAAGAAATTTTGTTGACTTGATGGCAAGGTTGAACTTGAAACTTTCTGCACCAACGATGTCCCAACAAAACGTGACAAGAATCAAGTGGCATAGGAGATACATCACATCGCACAACCTCGGTATGCACTCCAATAGTAATAGGAATATCAGCGGTGTGTGAAATCTGCAATGTGCCATACGATGAGTGCAGGAGGTATGGCACTGTACGGGCACATGTAGGTAGCTGCAACTTCTCTACAACCTCAATGCTGATCAAATTGAGAGTTGAGGATTCGTCAATGGTGGCTGCAGCACGTCGCTCTCCAATCACCACATGATGGTGAAATAGCCAGTCTCCATCAAAGTTACCACGTTCTTCCTCCCAAAAGGTGGCACTACAATATTTGTTGTGAAGGAAGTCATATCTTCGAGACTCCAAATTATCCTCAGCACCTTCTGCCATGATTAGTGAACAACAAGTATGTATAGGTGGAAAACACTCAAATCACTCAAAGCTGAAAGAAACAAGGTATCTTACCGTTCCAAAGTGAATTAGAATAGCTTACCAACTTGTAGAGGCAGAACGTGTGCGGATGTGATGTAGCGAACACCGAGGGTGAAAACTATCACACAACAAACCAGGGTATATGCTGAAGCTTGGTTGGGATACCTAACAACACCAATTCACAAATCCTAGTGCTGATCGTATGACAAAAAGAATCACGGAAACACACACGGTGGAGATAAAATGGGCAAATGCAACTCTGAAACTGAGCTCAAAATTCTGGTACGTCGGAGTGATTCTCGTGCTACAATTGCACAGGAGAGATGCTAGCAAAACGCTAAAAGTATACGGGCACAAGATTGCTCAATCTACTAGTGCAATGAACGTGGTAGGATTACTGAAACACGTCTCCAAAACAGTATCGAACTTCCATGTAGAGCTTTCTTTTTCTCCTTTTTTTTCTTTCTTTCTCTTTTTTTTCTTTTCTTTTTTTATCAACAGAAACCTGAGCAATTAGTAACCAATCTGAATTTGCCAAAACAAATGATGCACTCTCCAAATTCCTATCTGAGCAGCCCGTAGAGCAAAGGATATGCTAGTCTCAATAGGAAAGTGCTACACAAAATAAGAAAGGCCGACTATGGTTATCAAACGGGAACACAATCTGATTTAGATTGCTAATCTAAGCAAACTCAACTGACTCGAAGAAACAGACTTGACAGAAACCGAACGACTCCGACTTGTGAAAGAAAAATTCTGGACAATCTAGTATGACTCAGATCAGAAAATAAGTTATGCAAATAAAATACTACAATCAGCAACTAAAACTTGGAACAGATGTTATCTAGGCTATGGCAGCAAACTCTAAACCTAATCTTTTTGTATGGCTTTTTCGGTATAGGACTAAAACAAAACGAATCTAAGGGATTGATGGATGCTCACCGAGTAAACGCTGGAAATCTGATACCAAGATGATAAGGGGTGGCCTGATCTTCTCAGTGAGCTGATGGTGTCGATGATGAGCTCGTTGGATAACTTGTGAGATGCTCACGAACTCTCTGGCTGTTCCCCCGTTGCCAATGCGACGGATCTTCAACCCTATGGATATTCACAACACCACACACTTGCGCACGTAGCCTCCGACCACGAAGCGGTTCTGCAATCTCCCAATTCCCAATGGAATGACAGATAGCACTTGACTTTCAGTAGCAAATACACCCTATCGAAAATGAATTTGGTGTAGATAAATATTCCCGATCGATGAAAAGAGGAATATGATTTTAGAGGAATGCTTAAAGCAATTCAATCTGGTAGAGGTTTAATCAAAACGTGGTCTAACCCTAAAAGCCACGATTTACAAGGGTATATAAAGACCCCTGGACGTCCAACCAAGTGTTGGGGTCGAAATCAACTATATCTCTAACTTTATTAACTTAAACGACTCTATCTGGAAAACTGGCAGAAACAACCGCGGTATTGTTTTGACGACTGCGACTCGGTCACCGCGAATCGCGGGCTGCGGGTATACAGTTTGGAAAGCACACGACTCAAGCTTTCCAAATTGTATTTACACGCCTTATTTGGACCACGGACACGGATTCTGCACGTATATCAATTTCGGGCTTCCTGGTAGTCAATCCGAGTCTGACATGGAATATATTGTTTCCAACTTTTGTTCTCTTCATGTGATGATGGCGCCACTTCCTCCCACACCTCCCTCGTGCTTGCCAGCATTCCTGGAGCATAGCTTCTTGCCCATCCACCCGTCTCGCCATTAATTCAATCCTAGTGATACGAAAAGTCCATGATTTAGGTAGTATAAAATTCTTCCGAATCAAAGTAACATGTTTAACTAGGAATGAATTCACCTTGTGATATTCGTCAACGAGGCTCAATATTTCTTTCCAGCTTAAGCAAGCAGAATCATCATATTTCGTGAATATATCCTCATCATCCTCCCTTTCTTGAAGAAAAGCCGTCCGCGGCTTTGGGTAAGCTAAAAATGGCAGAAACAAAAAGAACAACGTGTACGCGTAATATATGTGTATATAACATGCTGTATCATTTTTGTTGTCATGAAAAAGATTCCCAATATGCAATATGCAAATTAAATTGCAAGTATACAAGACAAAATGTCCATACGGAAACACATAATATCTCAGGAATCGGCAATCATAATTGCAAGTATAAGTGAAGTTCATATAGTCATGATCAGAATGAGGAACAAACATGTATAAAGTCTTATTGTTCAGTATTAAGTCTAATGTCCTCACAGAAGATCGTTGACCAAATTTGCTATAAGCAAGGTCAAACAAATCGAAAATGTTCAAATGTATATATATTGGATTCCATGCTTCAACTGCGCCACTCTGATATGTAGAACAAGCATATGTATGATCATCATCATTACTTGCAGCGTGTAAGATGCAACTCAGTTTGCAAATATAAGTGAAGTCTATAGCAATAGCATATAAATGCAACAGGTGTTGGGACAAACACAATTGATTAGATTCTATTACAGCAAGATCAGCACAATTCGACATAGCTGAATTTTTTTTGGCCGCAATAAATCAACTAGACCAAAATGATATTTCATATTCTCATGAAAATTAGCTACTGTCCCAAAGCAAAATGACTTTGTCACATAGCATATAGGACTGAAAACAGCAAGTTTCAAATCAGCAATCCTATCACAGGTAATGCATATGTGATCCACCAGAAAATTATCAGTCATGCTATATTCACCAATTAAATTAAATGTGAAACTATAGGCATATGTGCTATAATTCAGATGTAAAATTTTAGAAATCTTATTTATAGCACAACTCAAACTAATAGGTTCATTTAGCATGATGGAATAAAGAATATCAGCAGGTGGTATTCTTGCGAGAACTTCTTTATGTGTAAATACCACATGATCAAAATCCAAAATTTGCAATTTATCGCATGGTGTTGTAACATGAGTGCAAATAAAATCACAAGAATTTACCAGCAAAGGATTAGACTCACAATATTTCGTTGTGACTGCTTGTAGGTTGAAAACAACACTATGTTCAGGAACATCCTCCAATGTAGAAGGAGGTACCATCGACACCTCTTCAAATGATGCAGGTTGTTGCACATCTAGCCCCCTGTCTTCAAAAGCAACCTGGAAATAAGAAGAAACAACAATAGAAATAGAGATGAATACATTAGTTGAAATGTCCTCACATGTCCTATCAGCTACTACACTCATGTTGTCTGTCTCTCTCATACTCTCAGAATGGATGCTCTCATCCTCACGTTTAGTGGAATCACTCAACTCACTTTTGATAACACTCACACTCAATTTGGCTATGTGGCTCTCATTCTCACATGGGTTGTGATACACATCGTGGTTAAAATGACATATAACTGAAATGTCACCATCCATGATAACCTTGTACTTAGCAGACAAACAAAATTCTTTTGTCCTCTCCTTGCGAAGAAGATGATACTCATGAAATTTGTCGGCTGGAGCAGGCAACAAAGCACGCCGCTTCATGTTCCACTCGAAAGAAATTTTGGTGACTTGATGGCAAGGTTGAACTTGAAACTTTCTGCACCAACGATCTCCCAACAAAACGTGACAAGAATCAAGTGGCATAGGAGATACATCACATCGCACAACCTCGGTATGCACTCCAATAGTAATAGGAATATCAGCGGTGTGTGAAATCAGCAATGTGCCATACGATGAGTGCAGGAGGTATGGCACTGTACGAGCACATGTAGGTAGCTGCAACTTCTCTACAACCTCAATGCTGATCAAATAGAGAGTTGAGGATCCGTCAATGGTGGCTGCAGCACGCCACTCTCCAATCACCACATGATGGTGAAATAGCCAATCTCCATCAAAGTTACCACGTTCTTCCTCCCAAAAGGTGGCACTACAATATTTGTTGCGAAGGAAGTCATATCTTCGAGACTCCAAATTATCCTCAGCACCTTCTGCCATGATTAGGGAACAACAATTATGTATAGGTGGAAAACACTCAAATCACTCAAAACTGAAAGAAACAAGGTATCTTACCGTTCCAAAGTGAATTAGAATAGCTTACCAACTTGTAGAGGCAGAACGTGTGCGGATGTGATGTAGCGAATACCGAGGGTGAAAACTATCACACAACAAACCAGGGTATATGGTGGAGCTTGGTTGGGATACCTAACAACACCAATTCACAAATCCTAGTGCTGGTCGTATGATAAAAAGACTCACGGAAACACACACGGTGGAGATAAATGGGGCAAATGCAACTCTGAAACTGAGCTCAAAATTCTGGTACGTTGGAGTGATGCTCGTGCTGCAATTGCACAGGAGAGATGCTAGCAAAACGCTCAAAGTATACGGGCACAAGATTGCTCAATCTACTAGTGCAATGAACATGGTAGGATTACTGAAACACGTCTCCAAAACAGTATCGAATTTCCACGTAGAGCTTTCTTTTCTCCTTTTTTTTCTTTCTTTCTCTTTTTTTTCTTTTCTTTTTTTTGTCAACAGAAACCAGAGCAATTAGTAACCAATCTGAATTTGCCAAAACAAATGATGCACTCTCCAAATTCCTATCTGAGCAGCCCATAGAGCAAAGGATATGCTAGTCTCAATAGGAAAGTGCTACGCAAAAGAAGAAAGGCCGACTATGGTTATCAAACGGAAACACAATCTGATTCAGATTGTTAATCTAAGCAAACTAAACTGACTCGAAGAAACATACTTGACAGAAACCGAACGACTCCGACTTGTGAAAGAAAAATTCTGGACAATCTAGTATGACTCAGATCAGAAAATAAGTTACGCAAATAAAATACTACAATCAGCAACTAAAACATGGAACAGATGTTATCTAGGCTATGGCAGCAAACTCTAAACCTAATCTTTTTGTATGGCTTTTTCTCTATAGGACTAAAACAAAACGAATCTAAGGGATTGATGGATGCTCACCGAGTAAACACTGGAAATCTGATACCAAGATGATAAGGGGTGGCCCGATCTGCTCAATGAGCTGATGGTGTCGATGATGAGCTTGTTGGATAACTTGTGAGACACTCACGAACTCTTCGGCTGTTCCCCCGTTGCCAATGCGACGGATCTTCAACCCTATGGATATTCGCTACACCACACACTTGCGCACGTAGCCGCCGACCACGAAGCGGTTCTGCAATTTCCCAATTCCCAATGGAATGATAGATAGCACTTGACTTTCAGTAGCAAATACACCCTATCGAAAACGAATTTGGTGTAGATAAATATTCCTGATCGATGCAAAGAGGAATATGATTTTAGAGGAATGCTTAAAGCAATTCAATCTGGTAGAGGTTTAATCAAAACGTGGTCTAACCCTAAAAGCCACGACTTACAAGGGTATATAAAGACCCCTAGACGTCCAACCACGTGTTGGGGTCGAAATCAACTATATCTCTAACTTTCCTAACTTAAACGACTCTATCTGGAAAACTGGCAGAAACAACCGCGGTATTGTTTTGACGACTGCAACTCGGTCACCGCGAATCGCGGGCTGCGGGTATATAGTTTGGAAAGCACACGACTCAAGCTTTCCAAATTGTATTTACACGCCTTATTTGGACCAGGGACATGGATTCTGCACGTATATCAATTTCGGGCTTCCTGGTTGTCAATCCGAGTCTGACATGGAATATATTGTTTCCAACTTTTGTTCTCTTCATGTGATGATGGCGCCACTTCCTCCCACACCTCCCTCGTGCTTGCCATCATTCCTTGCGCATAGCTTCTTGCCCATGCACCCGTCTCACCACTAATTCAATCCTAGTGATACGAAAAGTCCATGATTTAGGTAGTATAAAATTCTTCCGAATCAAAGTAACATGTTCAACTAGGAATGAATTCACCTTGTGATATTTGTCAACGAGGCTCAATATTTCTTTCCAGCTTAAGCAAGCAGACTCATCATATTTCATGAATATATCCTCATCAGTCTTGAGCTTTTGTCAATCCATGTCCTTAGCATTTTGAGGGGTCCACATCTCTAGTCCATGCCATGCCAATCATTGAACATCCTGAAATCTTTAACTTGAATGGACATTAGTTCCATGAGATATATGTTGTTATGAATTACCAAAACCACCAAGGGAGCAAATGTGCTTTCACCTAACGCAAACATTTGTTGGGCGGAAGGTGTGTGTGATTGTTCATTGATCTAACACGGCTACTTTCTAGAAACTGTGTGCGTTGTTTGAGGTCATCGCCCACGGTGTTGTCTGAGAAACCGTCTGCAATTCAAAAACCCAATATGCAGGCTAATTGGCCTATTATTGATAATGCATTTAGTAATCAAATTGACATTTCATATCAAACACACCATATGTTTCATAGACGTATTGCAGCAACCAGGATTTCATAGCTGAATTACACCAGAGTACAACATCACATAGCTTCAGCACTCAGTTACACCATATAGGCATATAGCTAGCTACGCAATTACACAACAGCACGAAGTTTCACATGCAACATCTAAAACCTTTGGAAAGTAGCATCATATATGGTATATAGAGAGATGAATCTCATCTGGAAAACTGCTGAATCTGAAGGCGAATATTGAGCCTTCAATGATGTTACAATTTTACGCCAGTGGCTGCAGATGATTGCCCGCCCAACCTTCATCCTCTCGAGGGAGACTTCAATATTGTACCATGGGTGTTGAATGAGTACCTTCCTCGCCTCTTGACCATGGAGGTGGTTTGAGAGGTAATCATTGGTGAACTGCTTTGGAAAGGACTGAAAACAAAGATATGCATAAATATCTGTTCTAAATTTTGAAATGGTGCATAGGAAAAAAAACACAAGGTAAAAGAGTTAGTACCATCCTATAGTTGACTGATGTCTTCTTCATTGTGCAAACAAAGATCTTGTTGTTATTCAATGCTAGTTTCTTTATCCTAACAATCTTTCTGAGTTTCTCGACTTGACTAATATTCATGTCCATCTCATTTCCTCATATGCAAAATGGATCGAACAGTGGGTCTAAACCTCTGACAGCAGGACCTACATGTGCAAGACCAAATTGTTAAAATCTTAAATATTAGAATGGTTCCTGCAATTGCATAATAATGTTCTATTAGCCAAAGGGCCATGCATGTGCAAACCTCGATGGTAAACCTCAGTGCCTCCCATTGTTTCCCTGCAACACATATAAGGCAGATATTGATCAGTTTAAGTGAGAGTTCGCATACTATCAGTAGAATATATTAATGAAAACTTGTACCCACAACAAATAAACATCACACTGCAGAATTGTACCAAAAAGTTAACTGGACACCACAACAAATGAAGCAAGCAGTTAACTGAGAACCACATTGCAGAATAGAACATATACTAGAAGATCATACAGTTAACCAAGCCTAGCATGCTTAAGAACTACTAGGAAATATAGCATTTGTGTATGTTTCTCATGTATAGAGTACATCCAAATTTGATTTTATTACTCACATGCATAACAATAAAAAATTGTACCCACAGGAATTGAAATTCACATTTCAGAATTGAACCAAATAGTTAACTGAACATCACAACAAATGAACCAAACTGTTAACTGAACATCACATTTCAGAAGATCAGATTGCATATTAACATAACAGAGGACAATTCACTAGAAGGCACCGGAGGCGGCCTTTAGAAAACACCACGAGCTATCGTTTAAAGCAGCCAACCACGTGGCAGCGTCCGCATGCGAGGGATCGATGGTGGCCTCGATGGTGAGATGCTCCTACAAGATTTGGCGGTCGGCACGCATGGCAGCCATCGCGACCTCATCCGCACGTGCGGCCGCGATTTGCTTCACCGGTGCCAGATGCTCCTTGAGCTCCTGGCTATAATGCGTGAACCATGGCTATGGGCGGCGCTTAATTGGAGGATGGGGCAGTGATTTGGGTGGAAGATGTCGCGCCGGCGGTCAAGGCTTGTGGGATGGAGAAGGAGGAGGAGGATGGGGGTGGGGTGTGGATTACCTGACAATATGGACGAGGCCGCGCAGCGGGAAGGAGCGCCGCCGGCGAGGAGGCGGCGCTGCAAAGCAAGCAGTGAAGGTTTTTACTTGGAAAGGAAGAAGGAAACAGTGGAAATGTGGCTTTTGGTGGGGGGAGGGGGCGGGGACCTAGATATTTCCGCGGTTGCCGAAAATTTACGAACGGTGCAGCGAAAAACTAGCGCGCAAGTGTGGTTGACGCGCGGCCGGTGGACTGTAGCCGATGAACCTTCCTGCGTAAGCCATACATGAGGGAGCCCCAAGATACTTTATACTGCATCGCACACGATTGTTGCTAACAAACTGTTTGTGGTGTAATTGATTTTTTCATTTTGATTTGAAAGACAAAATGGGGTTACGGCAGGAAAGGTCGCCGTTTGAATTGCTAGAACATTTATCTGCAGTGAACATGCAACTATAGGAGTGTCGTGCTAAAATTTGGAATTATTCTGGGTTTGTTTGGCATTTTTATACATTAATTGAGTTTTCTAGGCATTTAATGTGCATAATTCAAATTTGAACTACAGGCACATGCTCCAGTGCACTAAAATGGGTTGAAAAATCGTATATGTGTCCTTGGTTGAATGTTTAGGTCCCATACATGAAATGGGAGTGAATTTCAAACATCTGGGCGTCGTGGCTCGGCCGAAAACATTGAGAAACTTGGTTTTTAAATTCCAGTAAATCCAAAAATTGCCTAAAAATCACGGAACTTGGCATGGTGTCTTGACATGGCACCAACACGTTGTGGTAAATTTTTTGTTCGATTTGAGACAAGTTTTGGTATAAGCTTCTTAGAAACCGGAGTTTCCATCAAGAAGGCTCATGGTTCCTATAGTGGATGTGTCACCTTTGTGGGCGAAACGACATACGCTGCCTCTTCCTACCTTGAATTTTTTTACAGAGGCAACAAAGACCAATAGGAGTGTCGTGCTAAAATTTGGAATTATTTTGGGTTCGTTTGGCCTTTTTTATACATTTATTGAGTTTCTAGGCATTTAATGTGCATAATTCAAATTTGAACTACATGCACATGCTCCAGTGCACCAAAATGGGTTGAAAAATCATATATGTGTCCTTGGGTGAATGTTTAGGTCCCATTTAAGAAATGGGAATGAATTTCAAACATCTGGGCATCGTGGCTCGACCAAAAACATTGAGAATCTTGGTTTAAATTCCTATAAATCCAAACATTACCTAAAAATCACGGAACTTGGCATGGTTTCTTGACATGGCACCAACATGCTGTGGTAATTTTTTTGTTCGATTTGGGACAAGTTTTGGTATAAGCTTCTTACAAACCGGAGCTTCTCTCAAGAAGGCTCATGGTTCCGATAGGGGGGATGTGTCACCTTTGTGGGCGAAACGACAAACGCTGCCTCTTCATGCCTTGATTTTTTTACAGAGGCAACAAAGACCAATAGGAGTGTCGTGCTAAAATTTGGAATTATTCCAGGTTTGTTTGGCATTTTTATACATTAATTGAGTTTTCTAGGCATTTAATGTGCATAATTCAAATTTGAACTAGGCACATGCTCCAGTGCACCAAAATGGGTTGAAAAATCGTATATGTGTCTTTGGGTGAATGTTTAGGTCCCATGCAAGAAATGAGAATGAATTTCAAACATCTGGGCATCGTGGCTCGGCCGAAAACATTGACAAAATTGGTTATTAAATTCCTGTAAATCCAAAATTTGCTTGAAAATCATGAAACTTGGCATGTTGCCTTGACATGGCACCAACATGCTGTGGTAAAAAATTTGTTCGATTTTTTGAAGGCGCACAGATTAACAACCAACAAAGTCATTTTGGAACAAAGAGCTGCCACGTTACAATTGGAAACACAAGTGCTACTCAAACCGTGGGCGTTGTACTAACCATTTACGTGCCGCCATGTGTCCCCATTTTTATTGGCTAGGAGGCGACGTGCGGGGTAGCTATTTGAGTAGACGGGAGGCGTGGAGTGATACGTCTCCAACATATCTATAATTTTTTATTGTTCCATGCTCTTATATTATCAATCTTGGATGTTTTTACAATCATTTACAGCAATTATCTATCATTTTTGGAGACTAACCTATTAACCTAGCGCCCAGTGCTAGTTGCTGTTTTCTGCCCACTTTTTGTTTTACAGAAAATCAATACCAAACGAAGTCCAAATGCCACGAAACTTTTTTGAGATTTTTTATTGGACAAGATAAACACTAGAAGCTTCGGGGGGAGGCCATAAGACCCTGGTGGGGCCCATGAGCCACCAAGGCGCACCTGGGGGGGGGGGGGGCAGGCGCGCCCTGGTTCCTCGTGGGACCCACCAAGCTCCGTTTGACCTAATTCTTCCACTATAAATTCAGAAAAAATCAGAAACCCTCAGGGGAGTCCACGAAATACTTTTTCCGCCGCCGCAAGTTTCTGTTCCAGAGAGATCCCATCTGGAGGCCTTCTCCGGTAATCTGCCGGAGGGGGAATCGATCACGGAGGGGCTCTACATCAACCTTGCTGCCCTTCCGATGATGCGTGAGTAGTTAACCACAGACCTTCGGGTCCATAGGCAGTAGCTAGATGGCTTCTTCTCTCTTTTTGATCTTCAATTCAATGTTCTCCTCGATGTTCTTGGAGTTCTATCCGATGTAATCACTTTTTGCGGTGTGTTTGTTGGGATCCGATGAATTGTGAGTTTATTATCAGATTATCCATGAAATTATTTGAGTCTTTGCTGCACTCTTTTATGCATGATTATTATAGCCTCGTATTTCTTCTCCGATCTATTGATTTGGTTTGGCCAACTAGATTGATTTTTCTTGCCATGGGAAGAGGTGCTTTGTAGTGGGTTCGATCTTGCGGTGCTCAATCCCAGTGACAGAAAGGGACATGACACGTATGTATCGTTGCTACTAAGGGTAAAAAGATGGGGTTTATTCATATGTGAGTTTATCTTGTCTACATCATGTCATCGTTCTTAAGGCATTACTCCGTTCTTTATGGACTTAATACACTAGATGCATGCTGGATAGCGGTCGATGTGTGGAGTAATAGTAGTAGATGCAGGCAGGAGTCGGTCTACTAATCTTGGACGTGATGCCTATATACATGATCATTGCCTTGGATATCGTCATGATTATTTGCTTTTCTATGAGTTGCCCAACAGTAATTTGTCTACCCACCGTATGCTATTTTCTCGAGAGAAGCCTCTAGTGAAACCTATGCCCCCCGGGTCTATCTATCTCATATTACTAAAACCCTAAAAATATTGCTGCCATTTCTTTTTATTTATTTTATTTTGTATTTTTGTTTCAATCTATCAATCTATCATATACAATTTAATCTTGCAACTTACCGCCAAGGGATTGACAACCCCTTGTTTGCGTTGGGTGCAAGGATTTGTTGTTTGTGTGCAGGTACTGCTAACGAGGTGTTGTGTGATTCTCCTACTGGTTTGATAACCTTGGTTTCATAACTGAGGGAAATACTTATGTCTACTGTGCTGCATCATCCCTTCCTCTTCGGGGAAATACCAACGCAAGCTACAAGTAGCAGGAAGAATTTCTGGCGCCGTCGCCAGGGAGACATCATCAACATCTATCAAGTACCTTTGCACAAACTCTCAACTCCTTGCATTTACTTTATTTTCCATTTGCCTCTCGTTTTCATCTCCCCCACTTCTAAAACATTTTTTTACAAAATACAAAAATATTTTTTCGTTTGCTTTTTTCTCGTTTGCTTGTTATCTTGTTTGTGTAGTCTCGATGTCTCAAGAAAATACCAAATTGTGTGATTTTTCCAATACTAATAATAATGATTTTATTAGTACTCCGATTGCTCCTCCCGCCACTAGTGCGGAGACTTGTGATATTAATGCCGCTTTGCTAAATCTTGTCATGAAAGATCAATTTTCCGGTAGTCCTAATGAAGATGCCGCATCCCATCTTAATACTTTCGTAGAATTGTGTGATGTGCAAAAGAAAAAAGATGTGGATAATAATAATGTGAAATTAAAATTATTCCCGTTCTCATTGCGGGATCGTGCTAAAATTTGGTTTTCATCTTTACCATGAAATAGTATCGATTCTTGGGATAAGTGTAAAGATGCTTTTATTACTAAGTATTTTCCTCCCGCGAAAATTATTTCACTTAGAAATCAAATTATGAATTTTAAGCAACTTGATCATGAACATGTTGCCCAATCTTGGGAGAGGATGAAATTAATGATAAGAAATTGCCCTACTCATGGTTTAAATTTGTGGATGATCATACAAAAAATTTATGCGGGATTGAATTTTGTTTCTAGAAATCTTTTAGATTCCGCCGCAGGTGGTACTTTTATGGAAATTACTTTGGGGGAAGCTACTAAATTGCTTGATAATATTATGGCAAATTATTCACAATGGCATACCGAAAGAACTCCTACTAGTAAAAAGGTAAATTCTATTGAAGAAATTAGTACTTTGAGTGAAAAGGTTGATGCGCTTATGAAATTGGTTGCTAGTAAAAATGCTAATATTGATCCTAATGATGTGCCATTGTCCACTTTGATTGAGCAAAATAATGATCCTGTAGATGTGAATTTTGTCTCACGAAACAATTTTAATAATAATGCTTATAGAGGTAATTTCAACGCTAGACCGTTTCCTGGAAATTCCTCTAATAATTATGGCAATCCTTATGGTAATTCTTATAATAATAATAGGATGCCCTCTGATCTTGAAAGTAATATTAAATAATTTATTAATGCTCAAAAAGTTTTCAACACTACGATAGAAGAAAATTTGAGTAAAATTGATGATATGTCTAGGAGCATTGATAGAATTATTCGTGATGTGGAAAATCTTAAGACTAAAATTTTGCCACCCAAAATTGATATTAGCGAATCAATTAAAGCTTTACATGTCTCCATGGATGAGAGTAAGAAAAGAACCGCCATGCTAAGAGCTAAACGGGAATTTTTAGAAAAAGCGATTCCGCCCTGTTTTTATCGTAGTAATGATGAGGATATTAAAATGATTGGTGTTTCATCTATTGATTCTTTGTTTAGCAATGTTAACTTGATGAAAAGGGAACTGAAGACGAGTCAACTTTAGTTAGTAAGCGTTCCCATAATTCGGAGGGTGAAAATCTTAATGAAAATTTTGCTAAAAGTGGGTTTGGAGAGGTAAAAACTTTAAATAGCGATGTGCCCACTCTCTTGGATTACAAATATTTTAATTATTATAATTGTTCTTTGATTGAGTGCATTTGTTTGTTACAATCCATGTTAAATTCACCAAACGCTTATGAGCAAAACAAAGCTTTTACTAAACACATCGTAGAAGCAATGATGAAAGCGTTAGAAGAAAAGCTAGAACTAGAAATTTCAATTCCTAGAAAATTATATGATGAATGGGAACCCACCATTAAAGTTAAGATTAAAAATTATGAGTGTAATGCTTTATGTGATTTGGGTGCTAGCGT
The DNA here is from genome assembly GCA_039707655.1 of Elymus sibiricus. Lineage (NCBI taxonomy): Eukaryota > Viridiplantae > Streptophyta > Magnoliopsida > Poales > Poaceae > Elymus > Elymus sibiricus. The sequence goes on from CM077668.1 coordinate 207,436,988, forward strand.
TTCTACAATTCCAAAATCTCTATGTGATGTGCTAGGTCTCACCAATATAGATGAATGCTCTCTTAATTCGCACTTGGCAGATTCTACTATTAAAAAGCCTTTGGGAAGAATTAATGATGTTCTTATTATTGCAAATAGAAATTATGTGCCTGTTGATTTTATTGTTCTTGATATTGAATGCAATTCTTCTTGCCCCATAATACTTGGTAAACCATTCTTACGAACTATAGGTGACGTTATTGATTTGAAAGAAGGGAATATAAAATTTCAATTTCCATTAAAGAAGGGTATGGAGCATTTCCCTAGGAAGAAAATTAAAGCACCATATGAATCCATTATGAGGGCCACTTATGGAATCAACTTGAAAGATGACAATACTTGAAATTATGCATTATGCCTAGCTAGGGGCATAAAACAATAGCGCTTGTTGGGAGGCAACCCAATGACTAAAACAAATTTTTGTTATAAGTTTATGTTATGGTGTGTTTTACTGTCATACTACTGGTATGATGGTGTTTTTGTGTTTTTAATTAGTGTTTGTTCCAAGTAATACCTTTGGGATGATTTGGAAGATAGTATAATTGATGCTGTTTGGAAAACAGAAAGTTTTGCGTCCAGTGCCCGAATTTTGTTTCTGTACTGGAGCATCAGAAAAAACTGAAATTTTTACACAGTATTGGTATATGAATTTCCCACGTTGTCCTAATTTTTCAGTAGTTTTGGAGTTACAGAAGTATGGCTTTTAAATATATTGCAACGGACTGTTCTGTTTTTGACAGATTCTGTTTTTGATGCACTACTTGCTTGTTTTGATGAATCTATGGATTGTATCGGGGGGTATAAGCCATGGTGAAGTTAGAGTACAGTAGGTATAATGCAAAAATAAAATATGAATGGGTTTGCAACAGTACTTATAGTAGTAAATTATTTTGTTATACTAACGGATCTCACGAAGGTTTTGTTGAGTTTTGTGTGATTGAAGTTTTCAAGTTTTGGGTGAGATCACGATGGATGAAGGAATAAGGGGTAGCAAAAGCCTAAGCTTGGGGATGCCCGAGGCACCCCAAGGTAATATTCAAGGAAGACTCAAGCGTCTAAGCTTGGGGATGCCCCGGAAGGCATCCCCTCTTTATTCTACCAACCATCGGTAATTTTACTTGGAGCTATATTTTTATTCGTCACATGATATGTGTTTTGCTTGGAGCGTCTTGTATGATATGAGTCTTTGTTTTGTTTGCTTTTTAGTTTGTCACAATCATCTTTGCTGAACACACCTTTCTTGAGAGAGCCACACGTTTATCATCATAATTTGTTAGAATACTCTATGTGCTTCACTTAAATTTTTTGAGCTAGGCAGTTGCTCTAGTGCTTCACTTGAATCTTTTTGAGCACGGTGGTGGCTATAATTTTGGAGAAATAAACTCTCATGCTTCACTTATATTATTTTGAGAGTTGATTGAAATTTTGAAGAAATAAATTCTCATGCTTCACTTATATCATTTTGAGAATTGACTTGATTGAAATTTTGAAGAAATGAATTCTCATGCTTCACTTTTATTATTTTGAGAATTGTTAAGATTGAAATTTTGAAGAAATATTTGCACTTTCATGCTTCACTTAAATCTTTTTGAGAGATGATGATAGTAACGGTAATTTGCACAAGTTATGCAATTGGTCCCAAAGTGATGAATATTCAAGAGGGATATAATAAAAACTTTCATATAGATCATTGGATATGATGAGTGTGATTCCTTGCAATAGTTTTGCGATATGGAAATGATGATATGTGAGTCATGTTAGTGAGTAATTGTGATTTAGTAAGAATATTAGTGTTAAGGTTTGTGATTCCCTATGCATGCACGTTAAGTAAATAGTTATGCAATGAAGTTATATCCTACTTATGGTGCATTATTCGGTGTTAGTTATGTTCAATGCATGTTTATGACCGTTTTCGCTTTTTGGTTGGTTGCTTCTCAATCTTTTGCTAGCCTTCATTTGTACTAAGCGGAAATACTGCTTGTGCATCCAAAATCCTTAAACCCAGTTTTGCCATATGAGTCCACTATATCTACCTATATGCGGTATTTCAATGTCGTTCCAAGTAAATTTGCGTGTGCCAACTCTAAATTTCAAAATAATTTTCCGTTTTGTGTGCCTGTACCGCTCATGAAGCGGCAGGGGGTGGCCATTATTTTCCATGCTAGGTGTGTTATTCTCATGATGAGTGTTTATTCACTTGTCATTGCACGAGAGAATGGTTGGTAATAGGGATGCCCAGTCCCACATGAATCAAATTAATAACAACAAAATTCCTTGGAATGTGATGGTATGGAGGGCACCCGTGGATACGGCTAGCCATGGATTGTGAAAGAATTGGTGGAAAGGAAATAAACTATACTTTCTGTTTGGGAACCACCTATGATGTGTCTAGCATGGAAGATAATGGGAATTCTCGGTCATTTTCGTTGACAGGAAAAGCATGCCTCTCAAAATATTTTTATCTCTTCAATTTAAGCTTTGAGCTCTGGCACATTTGACAAATCTCTGCTTCCCTCTGCGAAGGGCCTATCTATTTACTTTTATGCAATTTTATTTTTATTTGAGTCTCCATCTTCTCTTACGAAAGCACCAACTAGAGATCACTATTGTCATACTTGTGCATTGGATGTAGCTAATATTTGAGTGTGTTTCATGAATGGATCAATGATTGAGCATAATGGGCTAGGGATAACTTTCTTTAGCGTTGATATTTTGAAAGACATGGTTACTTGTTAGCATGCTTCAGTATTTATGTTTTCATGTCGAACTATAGACTATTGCTTTGAATCATACAAGTCCAATGTCCATGCTACAAAAGAAAAGAAAATGTGATGAATATGTTAGGCAGTATTCCACATCAAAAATCTTATTTTTATCATTTACCTACTCGAGGACGAGTAGGAATTAAGCTTGGGGATGCTGATATGTCTCCAACGTATCTATAATTTTTTATTGTTTCATGCTGTTATATTATCAATCTTGGATGTTTTTACAATCATTTACAGCAATTATCTATCATTTTTGGAGACTAACCTTTTAACCTAGCGCCCAGTGCCAGTTGCTGTTTTCTGCCCTGTTTTTGTTTTACAGAAAATCAATACCAAACGAAGTCCAAATGCCATGAAACTTTTTGGAGATTTTTTATTGGACAAGATAAACACTAGAAGCTTCGGGAGGAAGCCAGAAGACTCTGGTGGGGCCCACGAGCCACCAGGGCACGCCTGGGGGGCAAGCGCGCCCTGGTGCCTCGTGGGTCCCACCAAGCTCCGTTTGACCTAATTCTTCCACTATAAATTCAGAAAAAATCAGAAACCCTCAGGGGAGTCCACGAAATACTTTTTCCGCCGCCGCAAGTTTCTTTTCCAGAGAGATCCCATCTGGAGGCCTTCTTCGGTAATCTGCCGGAGGGGGAATCGATCACGGAGGGGCTCTACATCAACCTTGCTGCCCTTCCGATGATGCGTGAGTAGTTTACCACAGACCTTCGGGTCCATAGGCAGTAGCTAGATGGTTTCTTCTCTCTTTTTGATCTTCAATACAATGTTCTCCTCGATGTTCTTGGAGTTCTATCCGATGTAATCACTTTTTGTGGTGTGTTTGTTGGGATCCGATGAATTGTGAGTTTATGATCAGATTATCCATGAAATTATTTGAGTCTTTGTTGCACTGTTTTATGCATGATTATTATAGCCTCGTATTTCTTCTCCGATCTATTGATTTGGTTTGGCCAACTAGATTGATTTTTCTTGCCATGGGAAGAGGTGCTTTGTAGTGGGTTCGATCTTGCGGTGCTCAATCCCAGTGACAGAAAGGGACATGACACGTATGTATCATTGCTACTAAGGGTAAAAAGATGGGGTTTATTCATACGTGAGTTTATCTTGTCTACATCATGTCATCGTTCTTAAGGCATTACTCCGTTCCTTTATGGACTTAATACACTAGATGCATGCTGGATAGCGGTCGATGTGTGGAGTAATAGTAGTAGATGCAGGCAGGAGTCGGTCTACTAATCTTGGACGTGATGCATGTATACATGATCATTGCCTTGGATATCGTCATGATTATTTGCTTTTCTATCAATTGCCCAACAGTAATTTGTCTACCCACCGTATGCTTTTTTCTCGAGAGAAGCCTCTAGTGAAACCTATGGCCCCCGGGTCTATCTATCTCATATTACTAAAACCCTAAAAATATTTCTGCAATTTATTTTTATTTATTTTATTTTGTATTTTTGTTTCAATCTGTCAATCTATCATATACAATTTAATCTTGCAACTTACCGCCAAGAGATTGACAACCCCTTGTTTGCGTTGGGTGCAAGGATTTGTTGTTTGTGTGCAGGTACTGCTAACGAGGTGTTGTGTGATTCTCCTACTGGTTCGATAACCTTGGTTTCATAACTGAGGGAAATACTTATCTCTACTGTGCTGCATCATCCCTTCCTCGTTGGGTAAATACCAACGCAAGCTACAAGTTACATGGAGCAGACCGCTGCACAGGCTCACCGGGAGGTGAGCCCTTTGACCTCCATCTGTCGCCCACCTCGCTCCCAACTTCTCCATTAATGGCACACGAGCCCTAGTTTTAATGGCGTGGCTAGGCTTCAGTCGACTGAGATTTAAGAGAGAGAAAAGAAAATATGAAAATAAAATTTTGCATGGATCTTGATGTAAGATCTCACGGACATAGCATCGACTCAGACTTAGCAAGACTGATATATATATATATATATATATATATATATATATATATATATATATATATATATATATATATATATATGAAGACGATGGCAATGGATAATAATAATTATCTTACATATTCAGGAAGATAATTAAAGATGCCACATGCGGCAATGCCCGAAAGACACAAGGGCAAAAGAAGGAAGACACAGACAACGATCTGGGTCGCTACTCTTTACTTCACCTCGATGTACTATGCCATCTTCGTCATTTCGTCCACCTTGATCTCCTTCACGTCCTCAATCCATCGCTTGCGAGCAACCATGGATTCCTCTAGGAGCATGTCACACTTGATGCAGAGATTAGCATTCTCATCAATAAGTTTCCTGACCATGACGGCCGTCTTCTCCAACACGGCAGTTGTCTCCTCGTGCTGCTTTGCCCTGCCGGCGATCTTCGCCCTCAGCAGGTCGCTCTCGGTGCGGAGCCTCACCTTGTCACCCCGTAGTGCCCGGATGATGCTGGTGGACTTATCCAACGTGGCATAGCTCTCCTTCTGCAGCTTCGCCCAGCGGGGGATGTCATCGTCCATCAGCTTATTGAGCATAGCATGCATGCACCCGTGAGAGTGCTCAAGTGCCCGCAATAGATCCATCCAGGCTGCCGTGACGCGGCAGGACCTCTCTGCTGCTTCCGCGGGACGGCGGGACATCGGTGCCGCTTCCGCAGTGTGGCCGGACCAATCTGCTGCTTCGGCAGCGTGGCGGGACCTCAGTGCTGCTACGGCGGCGTGGCGGGACCTCCGTGCTGCTTCGGCGGCGCGGCGGGACCTCTCGGCTGATATCGCGGCGAGGCGGGACATCTCTGCTGCTTCACTCACCGCTCTGTGGTCATTTCTCGACCAAGAACTCCTCCCACGGGCCATGGCAGACGCAAGGAAGGACGTAGACTTGTTTGTTTGTTGATGAGGAATTGAGGATTAATGTGCAGTCATTTTCGAGTAGGTGGTATTTATAACCTAGTAATAAGTTGCTAAGTGGGAAAACGTTTAGGTTTTCATCGGTGTGAACAGATTTGCAATTACACATCGGTGTGAATCGGAGTAATTTGGAATGTGACGGGAAAGAAGCTCAAAATTATTTGACGGTTCCGGTTTCGAAGTGTGGCAACATGGGCAAGCGTTCTCGGATGCATACGTGGTGTGTGCACCGCAATCGGCGATGTCAGCACACGGCTTGTTCCATCAACCGTGTGCGCTTGTTATTACCATCACACACAATTCTTTTAATTAGAATGTGTGCCTGTATATCGCAGACTCCTTGATCTGGCTGACCGTTTCTGTTGTGTTGGGTAATCGCAAACAGTTCATCCGAGCGAACCGCATGCCGTATATCGCACACACCTTGATCTGCCAACCGTTTCTGTTGTGTTGGGTAATAGCAAACAGTTCATCCGAGTGAACTGTATGCCGTGTATCGCACACTCCTCGATTTGGCTGACCGTCTTTGTTGTTCTGTCTTATCGCAAACAGTTCATATGGATCAACTGTATGCCACGTATCGCACACACGTCTCTAATCTGAATCATGTTTGTTGTTCTGTCTTATCTCAAACAGTTCGTATGGATCAACTGTATGCCACGTATCGCACACGCGTCTCTAATCTGAATCATTTTTTATATCTCCGGCATCACAAATAGTTCGTCTTATTGGCGACGGTTTTAGTTCGACGTCGTTTGTGATTAATGCATCACACACAGTTTGGTCGCGGGGTCTCTGATTGATGTGTCGCGTTAGGACCTTCCTGCAGTAGTGATAGTTGCATCCTCATACGAGTGACTCGCATGACCTGGGTTGCATGCTCACAATATGGATGGAAGTATGTGTAGCGGAACACCTGATTCCTGAAGCAGACATGTATGCTGACTAGTTCGCGCTTATGACGAAACTGTTGTGGACCTGATTCTTGAGCTGTACTTTCATATACTGCCAACTCAGTGTGTAATAACTTGTACCAATGCCGATGACTCTTGGTAGTGCCGTACTGAAGAAGGCCGGATATCTTATGTTGGGAGCTATCAAGAGTAGCGTGCTGAAGAAGTGTGAATATCTTACACTCGAAGCTTTTCCAAGGAAGTGTGCTGTAGAAGGTAAGGTTGGATATCGTACCTCAAAAGCTTCTCCTCCTATTGCTCACTGAGGAAGATACAATGCCTTATGATGGAAGCTTATCTTGGTAGCTTGCTAAAGAAGATTGGGTATCTTACGCTGGAAGCTATCCATATGACGTACCAAGAAAGATTGGGTGCCTTCTATTGTAAGCTTCGCTTGAAAGCTTGCTAAAGAAGACTGAGTTTCTTATACCATGTCGAAATCGGGGCTCAAGGGGACCCTGGTTCGAACTCTGGGGCTTGCTCGCTTCGACTGACCCGACGGTGACCACGGTGAGACTACGGCGAGAGCGCGCGGAGCACAGGGCATGACAAGGGACACAGCAACTACCCAGGTTCGGGCCACCTTGCGGTGTAAAACCCTACTCCTGCTTTGTGTTTTGGATTATCCTGGCAAGAAGGTTCTCGCGTACAAGGTTGAAGATGGAGGGCTCGATCCCCTACTACAGTGGCAGCACTGCCCCTTTTATAGCCGCCTTGGTCCTCTTCCCCCGAAAAGGCTGGCGGGAAGGGTTGCCACAAACAATGACAATTTGAAAGGGGACAGGTGCCCAGGCTTATCCTGACTAAAGTCGGTCTTTGCCTGCAAAAGCATTATCTATGACGCGCCGGTGGGCTCGGTGATGACCTCCGCCCTGCGCGCCTTGCTGTCTTGGTCTTCTTTCACCAAACGGGCAGCCCTTGGGACTTGCTTTGGGGGTGGGCAGCTGGTGCTGCCCCCTTTAGCACCAAAGAGGAAACCCTCAATGTCCGCACCAGCTGGTATGGTTCCTGCCGCGGCTTGTGTCCAAGCGCGTCACCCACGTGATGGGCACTGGATCGAGCGACCGGCGCCAGGCAACGCCCGCCTCGGGTGGATTTGGGAGGCTGCCTCGCGAGGCCTCCTGCTATTGCTGCTGCTACTAAGTCTTGGTCGTCTGCCCCGTGAGGAGGGGTCTTCGTGAGGCTGGCGCCTCGCGAGGTGTATTGCTTCGTGGCGGCCGTGACTGGGCCGCCTCTTGGGCCTCCACCAGGTGTCGCTTGCTGGGCCACAGGCAGACGGGCCATGGTACCCCGGTTCCCATTGGCCTAACAGTAGCCCCCGGGCCTGTGGCGCGCACGTTCCCGCCCGTTGGGAGCGAAACAACATGTGCCCTCATAGACCTCGGGGCCCAGGTTTGACGCGTGGCACACGACGGGACGTGGGACGCCCCCACTTCCTCCACTACGCCTCGGTAACCGCTTGCGCCTGCCATAAAGCCTGCCCACGCGGGGTGCAGGGCTATCACTGCTTTCCTTCTGCTCTCCGCCTCCTAGCACCCTGCGCACTACATCTTCCTCCTCTCGCTCCTCGAGCTCCACCGCGCGGCAATGGCGCCTGCCGGCAAGAGAGGAAAGGCGGCGGCCACGGCCCCAAGCGTGCCGGTCTTGGAGCCGGCTCTGCAGCGCTCCATCATCACCAACCAGGAGGGCCTGGATAAGGTGATGCCGATGACCGCCGCTGCCAGCCACGAGGAGGGGGCGATGGTGATGGCCGAGCTCCCGCCCTCCGCGTGACCTGACGGCGACGACCTTCCCCCTCTTCGTCCACAACATCTACGCCGGCCTGGTGCCGCTGTTCTCAGATTTCTTCAACACCATCTTGTCCCACTACCAGATCCACGCACTCCACCTCCAGCCAAACTCCGTCTTCCTCCTCTCCACCTTCGCCTTCTTCTGCGAGGCCTTTGTGGGCATGATGCCTTCGGTGGCGCTCTTCCGCCACTTCTTCAGCCTGCGGATGTCCGCGGCGAATCACCGCTCCGCGTGTGCCTCGTTCCTTGCCGTCAAGGGGACGGAGGAGGACTCCATCAACCTAAAGATCTCGAGGAAGGTGGAGGGCTCACTGGTACAGCGAGCTGCTATACAAACGGTTTTTACCCCCTTTCCGTGACAGAGTTTTAAACCGTCGCCTTGCATGTGTGTGCGATAGGGGGGGGGGTCTTCCCACATGACCCAAAAACCGTCGGCGATAGGGAGCACGCAAGCATATGTTTCGTAGAGCTAAGCGTATGCGATGCCCGATCTATCCCAAACGCGACTCGTCACACAACTGTTTGTGATCTATCGAATATCCCAAACGCTCCATCCTTGCTATTCTGTGGTGCAACATTTACGATGCGCGCCCCATCACAAATAGTTCACGATTGTGAAACGTGTATGATAAGGAGACTATCACACACATTCACTTCTCCCGAACTGTATGCGATATATAATCAAGAAGATTAGTTAATCATCGTACGAGTGTCGGATAGGATTATGAAACATCGGACTGTTGTACCAGTGTCGTACAGGATAACTATCGCACACGCTATTCTATGGTGCAAACGTTTACGATGCGTACGACATTAGAAACAGTTCATGATTGTAAACCGTGTATGATAAGGCGACTATCACAAACATTTAGTTTGCTCACACCGTTTGTGATATAGTCTGACATCACACACGCTTTGCAAACGTCAACTGTGTGCATGGTCACACACGTTTTCTCTCTGTGAACCGTGTCAGATTATGATGTATATCACACATGATGTGCTTTATAGACCGTGTGCGCCGTAATGACCTACAGAGCGTATTTTCACCCTAATTTAATTGCTGCTATTTAAAATTGTACCAAATTTGAATTTGAAAGTAGGCTATAACTTTATTCATATCCATCAGGTTCAACAACCAATGCATTATTCGATTCACAGGTACATATGTTCAAGAGTTACATAAAAAAAAGAATTACTTATGCACCAAATAAAGAATGATGAACCAGGGTTGTATACTTGTAGTATTAAAGACGGTAAAGAAAGAGGCAAAAGACATTCTGGTTGCTGAACAAGGTGAGGCAGAATGCCCATATTGTGCCCTCCTCCATGCAGAAGGCACGCATGACTCTAGTCCAACCCCTTGTGATGGCCGACCGCCCATCCTTCACTGTCTTCATGACGACATCTAGATAGTCATTGTGTTCTGGTAGAAATACTTTAACCTTTGCATGCCCACCAATCATGTATTTTGAGAGGTAATATTGAGTAAACTGCTTTGGGAACCACTGCAAAGGAAAAATATTTAGACCTTGTCATCTAACACAACTCATTATGGGCAGTAAAAAGAAGCATGCAGAGTTCTTACTTACCATCCTGCAGTTCACTGTTGTCTTGGACAAACTGTAAACAAATAGTTTAATTGCCATCTCTTAACCCATTTTACTAGAAATCTTTATCAGTTTCCTCACTTGATGCTGGTTCATGAATATCTCATTGCCCCATACGCAAAAAGGGTCAAAGCGCAGATCTTTACCAATGACATATGTACCTACAAGCACCAAGTTAATATTAGAAGCTAAACAGCAATTGCACAATGATGTAGTACAACACTCCCTCCGTCCCATTATATAAGATCTTAGTACATCCAATATACTCACATATTGGATGAATTAACATCTTATATTATGGGGCGGAGGGAGTTTATTACATCGTTACAAATATCGGCCGATTAACTGCAGTTAACTGCTACTGTGTTGTTGCTGTTGCTGCTCTTCTATGTATATCTAGACATCATCAGAACATTAAGGTAACATTCTTCCTTGTTGCCATGTATCCTAGGATTGCATATTTAGACATTCAGTACAATGCATGTTGCTATGTAGCCTCAGATATATTAGATATGGCCCTAGTTAACCTACCGATAAATGGGTTACAGATATATTCAGTTAAATGTCCGATTCGCCGATTAATCCCTTATCAGCCCCCGGTCGATATGGTACCAGCTACCGATATCCTGAACAGTGAGTATATATAAGCCATGGGATGAAACTAACCTCGAAGGAAAACAGCAGTCGTTCCCAATATTGTCCTGTGTAAGTACATCGAAAGGCATGTTAAGCACAACAGGCTAAACATCAACCAAATATATCCATGGTAGACAACATAATCTCCAAATGATAGCTTCAGTGTGCAGGTTTAAGCACGCTAGTTAAGAAAAACAAGAAGTGGAAAGGTGTGTTAACTGCAAAGTTAATACTTGCACATATAGAACATCACTTTGTGAATAACTGAAATAAACAAGGCATACTACGAACAACCAAAGATAGCAATTGAAACTGGACATATGCTAACTACGAACAACCGAACAACCGAAAACCGTTAAAAGTGGCATATGCTCACTACAACAGGCTTAATAGCAAGCAAATAGTCATTCATATTGGTATTGTTGAAACTGGTATTGATGAAATTGAACTGCAAAGTTCATACTTGCACATATAGAACATCACTTTGTGAATAACTGACATAAACAAGGCATACTACGAACAACCAAAGATAGCAATTGAAACTGGACATATGCTAACTACAAACAACCGAACAACCAAAAACCGTTAAAAGAGGCATATGCTTGCTACAACAGGCTTAACAACAACCAAATAGTCATTCATATTGGTATTGTTGAAATTGGTATTGATGAAATTGAACTGCACAGTTCATACTTGCACATATAGAACATCACTTTGTGAATAACTGAAATAAACAAGGAATACTACTAAAAACCAAAGATACCAATTGAAACTGGACATATGCTAACTACAAACAACCAAACAACCAAAAAAACATTAAAAGAGGCATATGCTAGCTATAACAGGCTTAATAGCAAGCAAATATAGTCATTCATATTGGTATTGTTGAAACTGGTATTGATGAAATTGTATTGCACGGTAAATAGTTGCACATATAGAGCATCACACTGTGAATAACTGAAATAAGCAAGGCATACTGCAAACAACCAAACACAGCAATTAAAACTGGACATATTCTCACTACAAAAGGGGCTCGACAAAATAAATCATGGGTTCCACCCTGTGAAGAGGCATGCAAAAACAAATCATAGGTTTCCTCACTTGTCACAGATGGGCTCCTTCGCATGGGAAGAGCACGGACTCTGGGTGTGCTCCATGTTGTCGCAGATGGGCTCCTTCCCCTTGGAAGAGCATGGCTATAGGGTGCCCTCCTCGTGGTCGCCATCGATGAGGTCTGACTTGGCAGCTGAGGATCCCAAGCCAGCGTCGCAGAACGTGTCCTTCAGAAATGACAAAAGGGGCTTGATGGCGATGTAGGATGGCAAATTCTTGACAGCGAGCCAGAGGAGATCAGCGGCGGGGCCATGGATGAGATCGATGGCGGTTGAACCCGAGGGGTTGTGGGTGGGCCACTTAACCTGTGATATAGCCCGCGTCAGACCGTCGCTGTCGATGACCTCGATGTCGTAGCCGATGTCCGTGACATGCCAGCGTACTCTAGCCCGCTGACTGAGAGCCTGCGGCCAGTAATCGTCGTTAGCTGCCTCGGTGGCCACCTCGTCGACGTCGGGCGAAGAGGCCGCGATAAACCTCTTTTGGGCCATTAGCTCCTGGGGCTCCACGGGAAGCATAGCCGGGCTTAGGCTGCAATGCTCTGGAGTGGGGGAGGGGGGTGGGGATGGGGATCTCTGGGAAAGGGGGCGTTTGGCAGGCGTCATCTAAGAAACTCAGGGCGGCTAGGGTATGGAGATCGGTGGGTAACCTGCACAGGCAAACCGGCAGATGTTAACGGTGGAGGCGGCGCGACGGCGGCGATGGTGGCGACCTTGCTAGGGTTTCGAGCGAGGAAGGGGTGGTGTGTGTGTGTGTGTGCGCGCGCGCGCGTGAGCGCGTGGAGTTTTTGGGGTGTGTGTGTGGAGGGGGTGGGGGGGCAAGGTGGTGTTTGAGGAAATGACGCGTGTACTGAAAATTTTACTAGGCGGGAGTAAAATGCCGGGGCTACTGAAAATTTGGATGAAGGGATTGAGCAACACACATCGCACACGGTCCAAACATAACAACCATGTTCTATCAAACAGAAAAACCCTCCAGGCGACTAGATATTTTTGAGGGATGTAGGCGGGAGCGGGAGCGAACAACATCGCACACGGTCGGAACATAATAAACGTGTGCTATAAAACAGAAAAACCCTCCACGCGGGTAGATATTTTTGAGGGATGCAGGCGGGAGCGGGGGGGGGGGGGGGGGCGGGGGCAAACAGCATCGCACACGGTCGAAACATAATAATCATGTGCTATCAAACAGAAAAACCCTCCATGCGGGTAGATATTTTTGAGGCTGTGAGGGAAGCCTCGTGGAGCCCATCTACTGTGGTGATGTGGGTGACAGGGCCACGGGCGTGGCACACGGGTAGTCTGAGGGAACCGTGTGTGTTGCGTGGCCAAAAAAACGTGGGAAAGGGTCAGAACTCAAACAGTGCATGTGGACCAAATATATGTATGAAAAGGCTGGTTTGATGTTCAAATACCCAATGCACAACTTTAATGTGGCACCTGTCTCACAAAGCCCACATTATTGCTAGTCCGCCATCCTCCCCCCAACTTCGTGTCGGCGGGAGGGGAATAGGTCTGACATAGCACACCCTACCGTAACACTAAACCTATAGGAGTCCATCATGGTCAAACCCCCCTTTCGCTTCCGGTCAAAGGTGGACCATGTACGGGCCCAAAAATGTGTGCTTGTGGCACGAGATGGGTGAGGCCACATACGAACCACCTGCGAGTGGCCCAACTATATGTATGAAAAGGGTGGTGTGATATTTAAATACCCAATTCATGCACAACTTTGATGTGGCACACGTGCCTCGCAAATTAACCGGACATCCCCGACCCCACGGAGGTTCAGGAAGTGTGAATTATCCCCCACACCCCACCCACCCACCCACACACACACACACACACACACACACTTTGAATCAGTGGGAGGGGGCATCTCACCAAGACGTAGTGTAACACGGACCAAGAAGAATCCACCTTGGTCGTATAACCTCTCTCTTGTTGTTGGTCAAAGTGATGGACATCCACGCGACCCCGCAGATATGGGCTAGCTCGCCGATAACTACGCAAGGGAGTAGTGCCCGAAGACAACCACTGCCTGCATGTGGCCCAAACATATGTATGGAAGTGTTGTGTGGTGTGTTTGAATACCCAATGCACAACTTTGATGTGGCACGGTACCGTGCTTTGGAACCGGAAAGTCCCCACACAGAGCGAGGGTCCACGACGCGTACTATGTATGTCACCCAACTTCGAGCCGGTGACGGGGATTCATGCGTACGCATGTGCTCAAACTTAGGTCTCGAATCTCATCACCATGACCTACTACATGGTAACACGAACCACTCAAAGAAGAAGAATCCACCCTCGTAACCTCTCTCAATGGTGGTCGAAGTGATGGATGTCCACGCGGGCCCATGAATATATAGGCTTGCCGCCGATAACCACGCGAAGAGAGTACTGTCCGAAGACAACCACTGCATGCATGTGTCCCAAACATATGTATATGGAGGTGATGCATGCATGCATATGTTTAATTTGAATACCATGCACAACATTGATGTGGCGGCCGCGTCAAAAATCGTACAGTCCCCACACAGAGCGAGATCGGTTCATGACGCGTCGTGTGCTGTCCCCCCCCCCCCCCACTTCGATCCGGTGGGAGAGGGATTCATGCATGAGTACACATGCATGTGCTCAAACTATATTATGTAATATCATAGCAACCTATATATACCGTAAGACAAACCAAAAATTAATCCCCTCCTAAGTCAAATTAACCCCTCTCGTTGTCGGTCAAAGTGATGGACCAAGCGGGCCCACCGATGGAAAGCATCGATATCGCCGATAACCGCGTGGGTGAGTGTCAGAGGACAACCGCCATCACTTGCATGTGGGCCAAAACATATGTAAGTACGGAGGTGTGTGTTGGTTGTTGTGATGTTTGAATACCCAAAATGCACAACTTTGATGTGGCACCTGCCTCGGGAACTGTAAAGTCCCCACACAGAGCGAGGTTCATGACGCGTAGTATATGCTGGTCCCATCCCCCTCTTTGACGCGTACTATATACTCCTACCATAACACAAACCAAAAAGAATCCTCCTTGTCGGTCAAATTAACCTCTCTCGATCGTTGGGTCGAAGTGATGGACAACGACCTCGCGGGCTCCCAGATGGAAATTAAGCGTCGCACGCGAGTGAGTGTCCTGTAGGACAACCACCGCCTGCATGTAGCCCAAAGAGGTGTTGTGTGATGTTTGAATACCCAATGCACAACTTTCATGTGGCACCTGCCTCGGAAACAGGAAAGTCCCTACACGGAGCGAGGTTCATGACGCGTAGTATATGCCGGTCCCCTCCCCCCTCTTCGACGCGTACTATGTACTCCTACTGTAACACAAACCAAAAAGAATCATCCTTGTTGGTAAAATTAACCTCTCTCGATGTAGGTCAAAGTGATGGACGACGACCTCGCAGGCCCACAGAAAGCGTCACACGCGAGCGAGTGTGTCCTAGGACAACCACCTACCTGCGTACCCAAAGAGGTGTTGTGTGATGTTTGAAATACCCACTGCATAACTTTGATGTGGCACATGCTTCGCAAACCGGAAATACCCTACACAGAGGTCCACGACGTGTCGTAATCTGCCTCACTTTGAGCCAGTGGGAGGGATTCATGTGTACGCACACGCGCTCGAACTTTGATCTGGAATCTCTCCATGATCCACACCGTAACTAATCCCAAGATGAATCCACCTTTGGTCAAATGCCTCTCAATGTCGGTGAAAAGTGATAACCTTCGCAGGCTAAAGAATGGGCGCATCGCTGATAACCGCACGAGGCAGTGTCCGAGGACCACCATGCATGCATGTGACCAAAACATGTATGTATGAAATGGCCGTGTAATGTTTTAAATAACCAGTTCACAACTTTGATGTGGCACCTGGCTCACAAAACGGTCAACCCCACATGGTGGCTCTGTACTGCCGGACCACCCCCCCCCCCCCGACACACACAAACCGCATCACCACAGCCGCCAGTACGAGGCACGTTAAACTTTTTCCGCGGTGAACATATGTGACCAAAGGAGTATCGTGTTAAAATTTGGAAAGAAGAAAAATCAGAGATCGTCATTCGGACGTTTTTATACATAGACTGATTTCCTAGGGATATAATGTGCAAATATCAAATTTGAGCTACATGCACATGTGATAGTGCACCAAAATGGATTGGAAAATCATATGTGTGTCTCTGGGTGCATGGTTAGTCCCCATGCAAGAAATTTCAAACATTGAGAATTTTGATTTTTAAAATCCAGTAAATCCAAAACTTAGTTCAAATTCATGAAACCTATCGTGGTGTCATATGGACACCAATAGACTGTGATATTGTATTGTTTTTTCAAATTTGAGACAAGTTTTGATATATTATTCTTACAAACGGGAGATTATTAATTATTGGCAACCAATATCGCAAACGGATTATTTATTCGTATCATGTGCGTTAGACCAACAATGTAAGTGCCATTCTTCGGTTAAGTAATATAGCGGCAGAATTAATCATCAAAAAAGAAAAACAATATACGTGCCGCCACGTGTCCCGTGTGCCGTGCGAGCAGGCGTGAGTTGATGGGATGCATGCGCGCAGTCCGCCGTGCAGGTAGACCGGGAGGCGTGCGGGCAGGTGTGTGAATTGACAGAAGGCGTGTTCGCTGCGCAGTGTCACCGGGAGGCATGCGAGTAGCTGTGTGAAATGAAGGTAGGCATGCGAGCAGTCCGCTGCACAGGCTCACCGGGAGGCGAGCCAACCCTTTGACCACCGCCCGCCTCACTCCCCACTGCTCCATATTAATGGCGCGCCCGAGCCGCTGGTTATAATAGGCAGCCGCACCCCCCATTCTCGCTACAGACACAATCCTCTCTCTCCGCCTACATCCTCGATGCCGCTCTCAGTTGTCACCGCCGTCAGTGTATGAGGATGTCGCCGAAGCGCACCATCGGAGGGAGTGGCGACGCCGGGGCTGCTGAAGCACCTGAGCATGGCATGAAGCTGGAGACAGAGGTTGCCATCGCCGCCGATGAGGTCTCACGCGGGCAGAAGTGCGACGACAACGGCATCGTGCTTCCACTGCCGGAGCCAGAGGTCCACAGCGACTCCGGAGACGACTCCGACGACGACGGAGAACTGGTTAGTCATCTGTACACATTTATGTGGCAAATATATCCTAGGGTTTCTCTGGTTAGTCCTGCCTCCCCTTTTTGGAATAGAAATCCTATGGTTATGTTCTCTCAATCCATGAAATCTGAGTTTGATTCGATAGATCCATGAAATCTAAGTTAGATTCGATAGATCTGTGTAGTGTATTGATTGTTTGAATGGTACAAATGATAAGTGATTAATTGTTTCTTCTGTACAAATGATTTCTGCTAAAAATCCGACTAGGGACCCCTTTGGGGCGCAGGATAATTAACTTGTAATCCTCATACTTCTGTCATTGTGTATTTCCCTTTAGCTGTTACTTTGGAACATCTCCTATTAGTGAGCTGATGTATGACACTATGAGGGTTTCATTGGAGTAATGGAACCGGGAAGGAGCCTCCCTGTTCTTCTAAAAAAAATCCGACTAGGGTTAGTGTTGCTAATAATTCCTAGCCAGATCTTGACAATTGATTTTGATGCCAAAAGTCGTTGGCATGCCAAATTTTGATCCTACTTTACGGCATGTAAATTGGTTTGATGCCAAAAGTCATCGGCATGCCAAATTTTGGCAACTCCCAAATGTTCGCTAGAGATTAGTTTGCATTCCATTGTTCATTGCCAATCTCACAAAAGGTTGCCAAGTGTTGGCAACTTTTGATTTTGCCAAATGTTGGTAGCAAACCAAACTTTTGATTCTGCCAAATGTTGGTAGCAAACCAATCAGACTCTTAATTTTGTTGCACTAAGTTGTGTGCTCTCTATTTATGCATTTCTTTCATCAAGATCACTTGATGATTTAGGGTTCACGCTGTCACATGATATATTATGTTTCATAAACTCTGCCTGCTGAATTCGCATTATTATAAAATATACTGACGCCACATTTTTTACCATATGTGTAGGTGCTATCTGAGGATGTCGACAACGAGGATGAAGATGCCAGAGGAGGTTCAAGAAGCAAAAGCTTAGGGAGCTTTATGCAGGAAAGCATAACAGGCGTGTGAGGACCTGGAATGGGGGCTTTGGATGCCCGTTCTGCAACCAACTCCTTCGTAACGAGTATGCAAGTGTTCTGACGCATGCAAGAGGACGAGCCGTTGGCTCCTTCAAGCAGAAGTATTCTCGCAGGGTGGCGCACACCGCGTACGCTGAGTACCTGGAGAAACTTCACCTTCGTGCAGGCCTGCAGGTAGGTGCATGAGATGTGGGATTGAACTATGGCTATATGTAGTGTCTTAATTATAACTATGCTTGAGTATGCTTAATATATCAGTTGAACTATGGTTGCACAATGCTTGAGTACGCTTATTATATATGCCTGAGTATGCTTTTATATATATATATATATATATATATATATATATATATATATGTTTACTTATGTCTAGATGTGGGATGAGTATGCAATCAGTCTGGTTGATGGAATTTTATGCTTCTCTTATACCAACATATGATTGCCCACACCCAGTGGCGGACCTACAAATAAAATAGAAGATGTGCACACTTTAAAAAAATTGAGACTATTTCAATTAGCTTGCATGGGCCTTAAAAATCAACTAATTTTTAGATGGTGAAAAATGTTTTCCAAAAAACTAGGTGTGCCATGGCACACCTGGCACACCCCCTGGGTACACCATTGCCCACACCACACACAAAGTGATGTTAATCGCACACGGTTGAGTCTACCAAACCGTTGCCTTTGAAATGCATTCTGGCCTCTGGGAAAGAAAACCCTCACCACCCAATTCAAAAAGGAAAAAAGAAAACCCTCACCACCCCCCACGTCACAAAACCCTCACCCCCGCCCGCCACCTCCCCCCCTCCACGTCCCCAGTCGCACCTGCACTCCTCCGTGACTCTGCATGTCACTGCCTATCGCCGCTGCAACCACTTAGCTCGACGCCTGTCGCCGACGCCGGCTGCCGGCAAACCCCACCGCATTTCGCCACTGCAGCTTGCCGCCGCCTATCGCCACCGACTTTCTCGACGCGGCTCGCCATCGACCCAGCTCCGCCCGATTGGGGAATCTGCAGTATTGGAGCTTTTTCTCATGGAGAACCAGGTAACTAATTTACTAAAATATTCGATCATCTCTTATCCCAGCCCGTCCGCCCCTTTTAATCACCCGGCCGAAATCGCCGTGGATTCATTTTTCTTCTAGCTGATTTGTGGGTTTTCTTTCATTCATAGAGTGTACAGTGCAAGGAGACATCAGGCCTATGTGGCCTCGGCCAGACAGCCGAGAAGTTACATCTCACCGTACCAGCTGGATTCAGGAATCGCACGGTATGTTCAGTCTCACCCGACCTCGGTTGGCATGGCCTACTTTTCTAAACATATAGTATATATTGCTACATTTGGATAAAAGGTGCCACATGCAGTATATATGTCAAAGGGGATTTTTTCTTCTTCCTATATCAGGCAAATTAATGTTGTAATGCTCTTTCGATTACTCTCATATTTGCATGACATCATGGTTTCACTATCTGTTTAACTATAAATTTGTGTCCTTTGATTTCAACTGCTGTGTACTATTCTTTCAATTACTCCCATATTTGCATGTTACCCTATTCTTTAACTATCTTATCATTTCCTGCTGTACATCCCTTGCTTTGCAACAGCAATTGTAGTACACAATCTTGGCCTTTACATAACTGAAGACTCCAGGAATGTCATATTGAACACAAACCATGGATTTACAATCGTGGCTTCTGTAAAACTTGATGAACATGGTCACTCCTATTTTGGCGCGGGCCTTTGGACAGAAATTTCTAAGTTTTATGTAGTGAAAGCTGGCACTAAAATTCCACTTCACCTAAAAGAGCCTGGTCATATGATATATGCTAACTTCCCCAACGATATCATCCGTCCGGACTTTGTTCCAAGTAAGTGTTCTTTTCAAGTATCTGCATGTTGACTTACCTAGCAATATCAAAGTAATTGTGTAGTATTTAAGCAACCAATAGGGATTCCATTTTTTGACTCTGTTAAGTCTGTTCCGACCTAATAACTTCTAGTTACCAATACACTTTTCTTCTGCCCTGTTCTAACTTAATATTCCCTATCCTCCCACTCCTCCAGTCCTATTAGATAGTGTCGCCACCGAGGAGACTCCGGAGGTGGAGGACGACGCTGCCAACAAGCGGAGGCAGGGCGAGCAAGAACTGCAAGCGACTCTGGTGGGCCTAGACTTCATCAGTAGCCTCCCCGATGATATGTTGATCATCATCATCTCCCTCCTCCCAATCAAATATGGCGCGCAGACAACCGTCCTTTCCCGGTGGTGGCGCCCCCTATGGCATTCCACCCCTCTCGATCTCATCGACGTCCACAAGCTCTGCCATGGCTACCACAAAAGCTTGGACACCCAATCAGAGGCCTTATCACGGGCAAGTTCCGTTCCAACGGGAAGGACCGAGCCAAGCTTGATGAGTGGTTCCGATCCCCCTCCCTAGATCACCTCGAGGAGCTTAGTTTTAATGATGGACATATGCGCTTGCTGCCACCGTCCGCGCTCCGCCTCGCGCCCATGCTGCGGGTCGCCAGGTTCATGAACTGCCATTTGCCCCCGATTAATGACGCGCCCGCTCTTTTTCTCCCTTGACCGAAGCACCTCGAGCTCGTCGCCATCTGCATCCCCAAGGATGACATGGAGCGCCTACTTCGCGGCTGTACTGCACTCGAGTACCTTCGTCTTCAGGCGATCAATGGGTTGAGTAGCTTCAACATCACCTCCATGACTCTCCGGACAATTTATGTGTGTTGCTGGTGCTGCAACAAGAGATCACAGAAGGTGTATCACAGTATGGTCATTGAGGACACACCTTTAGTTGAGAGATTACTTGTAGTTGATCAACAAGGTCCAACAAGAATCAATGTCATTTCTGCGTCAAAATTGACAGTGGTGGCCTACTCGTCTGTCAAATTCTCCAAACTTGTTATTGGATCCACACCCATTCAGGTACAGCATTCGCCTTCTTCTTATCCTTCTTGAATTAACATTTTTTCTAATTTTGAAGATGTATGTTTGTCTGTCATCCAGAAAATGAACCCGACAAGCTTGACAACGTATCCGCGCACAGTGAAGGTCTTCACAGTAGAATCTATCGGCCCCAACCTGGACGAAGTTGTCAGTTTCCTAAGATGCTTTCCATGCCTGGAGAAGCTATATATCAAGGTGATGCTCCTTTCCTGTTAAATGTTAACCATAAGGGAGTTCAATTTTTTGGTACCGTTTCCCAAGTTTACAATGACGAATGTACTATGATTTCTGAAGGAATTTTGGAGGATTTCAGTACATTGATGTTTTTTTCCCTACAGTGGTTGCTTGATTCATAAGGTTACAATCCATATGCATTTCTCCTTTCGATTCATCTGTACTAGTTTTCGTAGGTAAATTTCCATCCACTCCAACCTCTTGGGAAGAAGACTACGTTTTCCTAGATTGTAATCAAATGCCCATGTTCATCATGTAGGATCGAAGATGGCATGTCACTCTATTTGTGTATTTTAGAAATCCTGCAAATCAAAGAGGCATGTAGTAGTGTTCAAAACTGCATGTAGGCACTAATACGTTCTCTTCTTTTGCAGATAAGATTAGGCCCGGTAGTGGATAATGTGATACAATATAACAACCACATCGAATGCCTTGATCTGCATCTCTTAGAAATTACTTTGAACTCCTACCGAGGGACCTTACCGAAGATTATATTCGCCAGGTTCTTTGTTGTGAGAGCAAGGGTGCTAAAGGTAATGAGGCTTGCCCTACATTTGTTTCGCAAAACTGAATGGTTTGCTGATCAGTGCCGGCGGCTACGGCAGAATGGAAAAGGCTCTGCAGAAGCTGAATTTCATTTTGGAAGATCAGTTGACAGAGTAATCGGAAGTCATTATGTCAAGCCCATACATGACTTGTAAGTGGCTGATCCCTTTGCAGAAATGTTGAGGTTTCGAAACGGGTGTTACAAGTTGTAATATCAGTTTGAACCTCTCATATGTCCAAGTTCAGCTGATTAGCCCGGGCGTCTACAGCTGCATGAGCTGAATTTCATTTCTAATATTAGTTTGAACCTTGTAATTAATCTTTGAATTTGAGCCTTCTAACTCTGGAATTTGAACCTTGTAATATTTCGGGCTTTTGTGGTACAATCGTTGAAATGACATCGTATGAGACTCGTATATTGGTAGTACTATTTTGACATTCATATGCAATAGACGATTAATATCTAGACCTCAATGGACTTGATTTTATTTACCATTCTCGAATGTGTTTCCCCTGTCGATCTCAATCGCAAAAGATCTATATTGCGGACACGACAGCGATCTTCGACATTATTGTACACAGTTGGTTTCCTCAACTGTGTGCCCAGACTTATCGCACTCGAGTGTCCATCATTACCCGTCTGTGTAACTTTGACCTCATCACCCACGGGTAAACTTGGTGCCTCTTCGAGCCCACACGTGGTCAAATGAAACGTGTGTGGGGTGCTCAACAGCTCAAGCGTGCACTGGAATCCTCCGCTAGGAACGCGGTGACAAGACGTGACGATTACAGGCCGTCCGGCCCCCATTTATTACAGCGGCCATTTAACCCTTGTGTCTCTTCAACCTTTCGATCGCGCCCCAGTATTGCAAGAAGCACACCCACGATGACAAATACAGAGAGGGTATCCTGCGCAGCTCCAATGGCGGTCCCAGCGGCTGCCGATGACGAGCGGTAGTTCACCATGCATGCCGAAGTGGACACCCACAGAAGGTTCACGGAGCTCTCGGTGGTGTACACCAACAACCCGATCTGGGTGGAGAACTCCATCCACACTATGGAGTTGTTGCTTGCTGCGAAGAAGTTCAAGGTGGTCGGGTTCGACCTCGAGTACACCCGCGCTCGTGCCGGGTCTCGTCACACGGTCGCCGTCGCCCAGATGTGCATGTGCAATCACGTCCTCGTCTACCACTACTGCCTGGCCACAAGGCCTTGCCAGCGTTTCGCCAGGTTTGTGAAGAGCCCCCACTATGTGTTCGCTATAGTGGACATCACCAACGATGTAAAGGTGCTCAAGAATTCGGGCATCACCTGCCAGAATCTTGTCGACATCCAGGGCTAATACAAGATCTGGGGCAGCAAGGAGCATGAGAAGGACTCACTGGTTCACCTCGCCGAGGCCATCATCGACCCCTACTACAGAGACATGAAGGATTCCTGCAACAAGGACAAGCGTGCCTAGCACTCGGCCTGGATGGAGAAACTCGACGAAGCTCACGTCGTGTACGCGGCCAAGGAGGCGTACACAAGCTACGAGATGTTCAGGCGGATCGTTGACATGAGGAAGTGCCTCCTTCTTCCCCAAAACGGCCAGGGATCTAGCCGGAAGCAGAGCAATGGCAAGCATCGTCACAACAAGAAGTAGATGATCGTTTCTCCTAGTTTAGTGTGCATGTAATTGTTTACTTTGGTGTGTGTAGTCACTTATGTAATTGGATGTTTTATTTGGTTTTGCAACAATGTTCTTATAAGTATATATGTTGCTGTTGTGTAGACAGAGCATAGATGTTGTGCGGACAAAGCTAATCACATCAGCCACGGGCTAAACTAGGGAACCCGTCGGTGATGATTTCATCAATCGCTGACAATTGTATACCAGCAAGCGTTTGCCCACAACACACACGGGTTATTAGCAGGAATCGTCTATGTTGTTCTCGGTCTTCCCACACATTTTGGATTACTGACCTGTTTGCCACGTATCACACACATCTTGTTAAGTTTAACCGTTTCTGTTGTGTTGGGTAATCGCAAACAGTTCATCCGAGTGAACCGCATGCCGTATATCGCACACACCTTGATTTGCCTGACCGTTTCTGTTGTGTTTTGTAATCACAAACAGTTCATCCGATTGAACTGTATGCTGTGTATCGCACACACCTCGAACTGGCTGCCCCTTTCTGTTGTGTTGGGTAATTACAAATAGTTCATCCGAGTGAACTGTATGCGTGTATCGCACACACCACGAACTGGCTGACCGTGTTTGTTGTTCTGGCTTATCGCAAACAGTTCGTATGGATCAACTGTATGCCACATATCGCACATGCTTCTCTAATCTGAATCGTTTTTTATGTCTCCGGCATCGCAAACAGTTCGTCTTATTTGGAACGGTTTTTTAGGACACCGTTTGCGATTCATGCATCGCACACAGTTTGGTCGCGGGGTCTCTGATTCATGTGTCGCGTTAGTGGTCGCCTGCAGCAGTGGCTACCGGCAGCGCTGGGTCTATGTGGACGCGCGCAACACAACCCGCTGCTAATGATCCCGACGGACCCCGCCGTGAAGAGCTCCGGCTGGGAGCACGAGAAGCTCACCGACCCAAGGCTGGCGCCCTTATGGGGGCGGCTGGCCGAGCTGAAGGAAGGCGGGCTCACGGGGCCTATGGTGGTGAATGAGTTCTTGCAGCGCCGCATCGCGCCGCTCTAGAGGCGCTCGCGCCTGGTGTGGAAGATCACTGGACGAGATGACCCCATGAGGCCGAGCATTGACAACCTGCCAGCGGAGGTGGTGGAGGAGATCATGCAGATCCTTGTCGGCGGCGGCGCGAGGGATCCGCCCCGGGATGCGCTCCCACTGTACCGCTACCAGAACAAGGACGAGCTGGTCGATGAGATGCCTGTCTTTGACCAGTGGTGCCTGCTGCCGGTGGGCTTCGAGGGGCCTCGCAACAACCCATTCGTGGTGGTCCCTGGCTCGGGAGGCCGTGATGATGCTGAGGCCCACGCCAGCGCCGCGGAGAAGAGCGATAGCTGGCCGGCCCCGCGGAGCCGCTACCAGCTCATTTGTGACCTCGAGGACGATGACGACGACAGCGACGCCCAATTCAGGGTTGTGCCCCCGCGGCCCGTCAGCACGGGGGGCAAAGAGAGTACCAGCGTGATGGCTGGCAAGCCACGCGCGGAGGAGATTGACGTCAACAGCGGGTGATGAGGGGAGGATATCTATTACTCCTTTTATTTCACCACCTCCTGTTATTCTAAAGTTTGGATCCTTTTGCTTTACAATTCCTCCTACGGATGAGGTGAAGCCCAATTTTAGAACACCACCAATGTGTTTCGGCAAGGCCAAATAGGAGTGGCTTAAAATAAATGGTTGCCCGTTTCTATCCAGGCCATGTCATGGGCCATAGAGTTTTATTTTTGGTTGTGTTATTTTAATTTGGTTTGGGCCTGTCCAATCCGGATAGTTTTAGTTTTAGGGTTTACCTATATAAACCGGCCGCCGGCCATTGTAATAGGGGAGTTGAATTTTCGAGTTAAGAATAGACAGGAAAAAGGTCCCATGTCGGGGACACCAATATCGCTTGTTTTGCTTGCTGATTCGCAAGAATCTGTTCTGTTGTTTGTGGAGTAGATCTAATCTTCTCAACAATCAAAATTATCTGCTTGTTCTATCGTTCGCCGTGAAAGATTGGGCCAAAAACCATAGGATCCCTACTTGATCCTTATCATCTTGGTATCAGATTCGTCGGGTTTCTCACAGCAATTTCTTTGCTAAGATTTATCTGCTGGAGTTTTGCTGCCGGAGGCATCAAGCCAAGACACCTGTGTTGATCTACTATTTTTGTTCTGCTGGAGGCGTGAAATCTTGCCGCCGCCGCTGTCCTTTCGTTTCTCCTGCAATGCCTCGAGTTGCTATCGTTCTGTGATTGGATCGATCGATATGATCGTGTCCTGCTGGTTCACGATACCTGTTCCCGATCGTATCCAACCGGGAAGTCATGTACTGTGGTGGCCTAGCGATTTGGACAAAGAAAAAAAGTACAAAAGGCACGTATCAATTTGCTTGTGTACGTACACAAGGAAAGTCAGGATTTGTTGGTTGCAATTTACATGAGCTACCCAATCACGTACGTACACAAGGGAGGCAAGAGAAGATTGGATTGATTACCTACCTAGTCACATACATACAAAAGGAAGGCGCTTCTTGGGTGCTTGTCCCAGTCGTGGCGTACTATTTTGCTATCGAGGAGGTCTGCCGGGCACCGTTGCTGACCGAAAATCATTGCCGGACAACACTTTTGCGACAATGGTGAACTTGATTGATGGCGAGAATTCAGTAGCTGCTGGATTCCAATCGAAGGAGCCTGTACTTCCCACCTTTGCTGATGATCTGCCTCCTAATGTCCGGGCTGGCTTTGATAGTACGTGTGAGTACATTAAGCAAAGCCATGATTCTTTGGCCGCGCAAATTGCACGATTGTCTACCCGATTTGATGCATTGGGAGATATTGCTGCACGTGCAAGTGTGCAACCTCCGCCTATTGTACAACCTCCTACCGTACTACCACACCGCCATGCTGATGTTCATGCTCGCCGAGAAGGGGCTCATGCACATGCTGCTGATGAATAACTTGAGGATGACGGTGATTATGCACCACAACGGCGACCATTTGATGTCCGTCTTGCAGGTGCTCATCGTGCTCTACCACATGATCATAATAGTGTTGGTCAGGCTATTCGTGTTCCCATGGATGATGGTGGTATTGGCCGTGTCAAACTGTCCATTCCTTCTTTCTCCGGTGACCGCGGACCTGACGATTATTTGGAGTAGGAGATGCGTATGGATCAGATTTTTGCTACCCACCATTATACTAAGAAGAGACTTCAACTTGCTACAGTTGAATTCACCGGCTACGTGCTGATTTGGTGGAGTCAAATTCTGCGTATGCCAACTCGCCCAATGTCCTGGAGAGGTATGAAAGAACTCATGCGACATCGTTTTGTTCCTGAACATTACAAGCGTGATATGTACCACAAATTACAGCGGCTCACTCAAGGTAATAAATCGGTGGATGACTATTATAAAGAGATGGAGTTGTTGATGATACGTACATGAACAACTGAGGACCCGGAGGCCACTATGTCTCGGTTCTTTCATGGGCTGAATATTGAGGTACAGGATCGTGTGGAGATGGTGGTCTGCTACAACATCCAAGATCTTGTGCACCAAGCTGAGCGTGCAGAGCAACAACTCAAACGACACCAAGTTTCAGCCACGCAAACATGGTGTCATTCCCCCACCGAGGCTGCTGGTTCTAGTGCTAAGCCGGCACCTTCTACACGCTCCAACTATTTTTCTTATGGTGAGGCGCCAAAATCAGGAGTGTCCAAAGCTGCGTCTACTTAGTCCACCACTGGTATAGAGTGCTTTACTTGTGGAGGCCGAGGACACATGAGGCGTGATTGCCCTAATACAAAAAGGGTGATGCTCACACAAGCTGGATATGTATCTGCTAGTGATGATGACAAGGCTGCTGATCCATCGAGTGAGGGGTCTGAGGAACTTGAACATGTGGATGTGTATCCAGAGAACGCTGCTCCTAATTGCACTAACTTGATGGTGCACTGTGTGCCCGCAGATCACATTGAAGGACAAGGGCAGCGCTGGAATATTTTTCAGACCCAATGCACAGTCCAAGACACTACTTGCAAGCTGATTATTGATGGTGGTAGCTACACCAACATTATTAGCAAGAGTTTGGTGGATTCTCTCTCGTTGCCTACATGGAAACACCCACAGCCTCATTGTGTTCAGTGGTTGTACAATTCTGGGAAGTTGAAGGTAACACATAAGGTGCCCCTGAAATTTTTTGTAGGTACTTATGAGGACACGATGGTCTTTGATGTTTTGCCTATGGATGCATGTCATGTGCTGCTAGGCCGGCCGTGGCAATTTGATAGGCATTCCACTCATGAAGGCAGATCCAATGCTTATTCCTTGTGGCATAAGGGGAAGCGTCATGTGCTGCAGCCTATGCTTGACAGGGATATCAAGGTGGATGCGCTTACTACGAAGACGAAGGTCCAACACATTAAGGCAAAACCGAGGACGGTTTCCTCTCAAGTTGGGGGGATGATGAGGGGAGGATATCTATTACTCCTTTTATTTCACCACCTCCTGTTATTCTGAAGTTTGGATCCTTTTGCTTTACAATTACTCCTACGGATGAGGTGAAGCCCAATTTTAGAACACCACCAATGTGTTTCAGCAAGGCCAAATAGGAGTGGCTTAAAATAAATGGTTGCCCGTTTCTATCCAGGCCATGTCATGGGCCATAGAGTTTTATTTTTGGTTGTGTTATTTTAATTTGGTTTGGGCCTGTCAAATCCGGATAGTTTTAGTTTTAGGGTTTACCTATATAAGCCGGTCGTCGGCCATTGTAATAGGGGAGTTGAATTTTCGAGTTAAGAATAGACGGGAAAAAGGTCCCATGTCGGGGACACCAATATCGCTTGTTTTGCTTGCTGATTCGCAAGAATCTGTTCTGTTGTTTGTGTAGTAGATCTAATCTTCTCAACAATCAAAATTATCTGCTGGTTCTATCGTTCGCCGTGAAAGATTGGGCCAAAAACCGTAGGATCCCTACTTGATCCTTATCAGCGGGGGCACCGAGCCCCCCCCCCCCCCCCCCCCGCGAAGGGGACTGGCACGGGCGGTGGGGCAACCGAGCCCCCCGCTGAGAAGGACGGCGCCAAGGACGGGGCGGCCGAACCTCGGGAGGCGGCCTTGCGGGGGAGACCCGCGAGGGCGGTGACGGAAGCCGCCCATCGCTGGTGTTGGAGAAGAGGAAATGGGTCCCGAACGACGAGTAAGTCCCCACACCCTGCTCCCTTTCCCTTGTACTTCCGTTCTTCCTCCCGAGATCTGGGGCTGAACTCGCATGCGTGCAGGAGGCCCATGAAGAAGAAGAAGCTCAAGACCCCTGGCTCGAAGGGGGCCCGGACGCCTGCCGCAGGTGCCAAGGATGGGGTAGAGGCCACCCACCGCCCAGATGCCGAAGTAGGGCACGTCAATGCGGCACCGGAGGCTAGGGGGTGAGCCTCGTGAGGCGGCCTCTGGAGGGAGGGTCGCGCCTCCCGAGACACCCGCTCAAGAAGGGGACGCTGCAATGGAGGAGGCTGAAGCGCCGACTCCCCCGCCGAGCACCACCCCTGAGAAGGAGGCAGCAGACACTGGAGGCGCCGCGGCGAGCCCACAGCCCTCGCCCGTGCGCGAGGTTCCTGCCGCAGGCGCGACAATTCTGCGGAGCGCGCCGCCGCGGCAAGAGGAGGAGGAGACTACGGCGAGCCCCCCACTCCTAACGAACTATGCCGGGACCTCCCAGGCTATCACGGCGGAGGGCGGCGAGGAGCCGGACCTGGACTGGTCCCTGGTGCTCGTGCGTAGCCGCACCCTGCTCACGCATGTGATTCTGCGGAACACCCGGGCGGCTCTGGGCCAGCTCGAGGCAGAATTCTAGGCGGGGGAGACGCGCCTTGCCGAGGAGCGCCTACGCCTTGCCGAGGGGTGGCATCAGCTCGAGATCGCCATCAAGCTGGGCCGGCGCCAGGACGAGGCCACGCGAGAGAAGCGGGAGAAGGCCACTACTGAGGCGAAGGAGATCTTCGAGAATGCCCTGCGGGACGCCGACGCGGCCGATCGCCGTCGCGAGGCGGCGGAGGCTTGCACAAAGGAGCTCCAGGAGCAGCACGCCGCGTAGGAGCAGCTGTTCCAGACGCGGGAGGGCGTGATCACCACCCGCGAGGAGGAGCTTGCGGTCCGCGAGGCGGACCTCGCGATCCGCGAGCGGGAGCTCGCGAGGACGACGTCCGAGCAGGCCGTGGAGCGCGAGCGCCTGGAGACGCTGGACCGCCAAATGGCCGCCTCCCAGGCCTCCTACAACCAGTGCATGGAAAGAGCCAATGCCTAGCTGGAGGCCAAGGAGTAGAAGATCTAGGAGGACACCGACGCGAAGATAGAGAAGAACCGCCTGGTGCTTGTTTCGGAGCACAGCAAGAAGTTGAAGGCCCAGGAGGACCGCTTCAAGCAGAAGCGCGTGGAGCTCCAGAAGGAGATCGACGGCCGCAAGGAGGTGCTCACGGAGGCGGAGGTCCGGTGGAAGACCGCGCTAAAGGCCAATGCCGACGCCGAGGAGGATCTGGCCTCCCTTCAACAGCAGGTGGGCGGCGTCTCCAATGTCGTCGAGTAGGCGAGGCTAGAGGCAGATCGGGCGCGGGGGCGGCAGCACGAGCGCGCCAAGATGTTCCGCTCCCTCCAGCTTCGGGCCCGCGGCGCCCTGGCCACCATCTGCAAGGAGAGGCTCGAGGGCCCCTGCGAAACCCCCGACGCCAGCCACATCGACTTCTTCACGAAGTTCGTGGAGCGGCTCGAGGCTGGTGCCAAGAGGGTGAACGGCATCATCGAAGATGAATGCCGCGACCTCCTCTTCCACGCAGCGATGCGCATCTTCAGTCATCTCCTCCATGCCAACCCCAACTTCGACTTCGACAGGGTGATAGCCCCTGTCCCCGAAGAACTCCACGACGGCCTCGGGACGGCGGTGGAGGACCACGTGGATGCCCTGCTCGCGAAGTTCTCCCATGGCAGCAGCGAGAGCTCCAGCGGTGCTGAAGAAGTCGAAGGCAATGACGATGAAGGCAACGACAGCGGTGACGGTGACGGCGCATCCTCTTAGGCCTTTTCTCTTTGGTTTACCTGTACCAGATCGACATGGCCCCGTGGGGGTGTGAAAACAACACCTTTTGCGTTTAAGTACTCTATGATTTGCTGTGAATATGTGATGTGTGCTCCTTGTGAGGCCCTCTCGTGAGGCCTACTTTCCTTTCTTTGCCTTCCTTGGTGCTCTATGTCATCAGGACCCAGCCCCCGAGCAGGATACAGCCGTCGCTGGTATGTCAGGTCGCGTGCCTGGACAAGGCCAGGAGGTGTAGGGAACTGAGAGGCGGTAAGGGCTCCCGAGGCACGATGCTCAGGAAGCCCCCCTTTGACGTGCAAGCAGCTCGCACGGAGGAGGAAACGTCAGCACTTAGCGAGGTTGCGGGGAGAGGAGAGCTTGAGAGGCACCGAGAGTGGCTTGCGAGGTGTTTTTGTACTTAGTTTTTTCGCGAGTGTCGCTTGCCGTGTCGTGGCCGCGGAGTGCGCCTCGCGAGGCCCTTGCTAGGTATGCCTCGTGAGGCCCTTGCTCACGAGGCCTCCTGTTGGCATTTGGTGAGCATGGCCGCCGCGGGCCGCCTCGCAAGGCAGTGCTCGCGAGGCCTCCTGCAGGCTTCATCAAGAGACGGTTCGACGTGGGTTACCTCACGACGCAGCGCTCACGAGGCCTTCCACGTGCCTTGTTCCTGTGACAACTACATATCGATAGGTTTCACAAAAGGGGGAGCAGTGCATGCTTGCTAGCTTGCTCATGGACGTCACGCGAGGAGACAAGGCACCAAGGACCTTGGTGAGGTGGCGTGCACGGGAGCAGGCCCGCGAGCCAGAGCTCAGTCACTTGGGTTTTGCGGCGCTGCTGGGACTGACCCGAGCACAGGCACACCGTGTCTAGCCCCCGCTCGCGTGATGGGCAAGAGGAAGGTCGCGAGCACGCATGGCTCCTGAGGCAGACAACTTACCAAACACATATAATATCTTAGGAAATAAAGCTTTACTGCAGCATAATAATAAGGTTCATTACACAACCAAAAAAGATGCGGCTGCCGTGTCTGGCACGGGTCAGCTTGAGGTTGGTGCAGCAACATGGCGCCCTTAGTTTCACATCTAAAAGAGAAGAGGCTGCCGTGACGGACACGAGATAGTGTGAGGATAGTGCAGCCAGGCGGCGCCCTCAATTCGATCGATCCGCCAGCGCTGAGCATGGGGCTTCCACTGGGTTGTGGGAGGGAGCTCTCACAGGCCCATCAGGCTGACGCAAGGAGAGCTCCGGAGTGTGTACAGCTCCATTTCGTTCATACGCGTGAGGTCACGGGTAGAACTTGCGGAGGTGTTGGATGTTCCATGTGTTTGGCACAGGAACAACCTCCTCCGTCTCCAGCCGAGCGGCGCCAGGCCGGGAGACATGAGCAACCCTGAATGGGCCTTCCCACATGGGTTAGAGTTTGTGGAGTCCCTCTCTAGAGAGGATCCTTCTCAGGATGAGGGCGCCTGTTTCGAGAGTGCGCGGGCGTATGTTGCGGCTGTGATAGCGACGCAAAGCTTCCTGGTATCGGGCAGCGCGTAGAGTGGCCTAGCGACGAGCTTCCTCGAGGAGCAGCATGTCGGCCTCTCGTGAGGCGTCCTGATGAGCCTCATTGAAGGCGAGGACTCGCGGAGAGCCGTGCTTGAGCTCAGAGGGGGGGACTGCTTCAGCTTCGTAGACGAGGAATAAGGGAGTCACGCCGATAGGCTTGGTGGCCGTCGTGTGGATTGACCACATCATGGACTGGAGCTCGTCGAGCCAGCCCTTGCCGTAGGTGTTAAGCTTTTTCTTGAAGCTTCGCGTCTTGAGGCCCTTGAGGACTTCAGCGTTGGCACGCTCAGCCTGGTCGTTGCTTCACGGGTGCACCACAGAGGCGTAGCAGATCTGCGTGCCGAGGCTGGTGCAGTATGACTTGAAGAGGCCGCTGGTGAACTGCGAGCCGTTGTCAGTGATGATGCGGTTGGGGACGCCAAAGCGGCTCATGAGGCCCTTGATGAACTTGACAGCTGAGGTTGCTGGGATGGTGTGGACTGGCTCGACCTCCGCCCACTTGGTGAACTTGTCGATGGCGACATAGAGGTAGCGGTCACCGCCAGCCGCGTGAGGAAAGGGGCCCAAGATGTCCAGTCCCCAGACCGCGAAGGGCCACGAGACTGGAATCGTCTGGAGGCCTTGAGCTGGCGGATGGATTTGCTTGGCGTGGTATTGGCAGGCTTCGCAGGATTGGACCAGCTCGGTGGCATCTTGAAGCGCTGTGGGCCAGTAGAAGCCGCTGCGGAACACCTTGCCAGCGAGGGTGCGCGACGAGGAGTGGTGGCCATAGTCTCCACCGTGGATGTCCGCTAGCAGCTTGCGACCTTGTTCTTTGGAGATGCACCGCAGCACGACGCCATTGGGGCGCCTGCAGTAGAGCTCATCACCTTGCAAGCATTAGGCGGTGGCCTGGCACGCCACGCGCTCTGCCTCTGAGTCTTTCTCTGGGAGGGTGCCGCTCTGCAAGTAGGCCTTGAACTCCGTGACCCAGCTGTCCACTTCAGGCTCCAGCGCGAGCAGCAGGCGAGCACCCGAAGATGGGCCGCAATCAGGTGCACCTATGGGTGGTGCGGGAGGGAGCTCCTCATGAGGCGCCGTGGCGCTCACGGCAGGTGGTGCGGCTGATGGCCTCAGGAGCCTTTCTTCAAAGACGCCAGGGTTCTGCGGCTCGCGGCGACATGCCAGCTTGGTGATGTCGTCTGCCTCTTTGTTGCTGCCATGAGGGACGTGCTGGAGCTCGAGGCCAAGGAAGCGCTTTTCGAGCTTGCGCACCTCTTCCAAATAGGCGGCCATGTGCTCATCCTTGGGCTTGTAGCTTTTGTTGGAGAAGTTGACGAGGAGCTGAGAGTCGCCCTTGATGATGATGCGCTTGATACCCAGAGCAGAGGCAGCCTTGAGACCAGCGATGAGGCCTTCGTACTTTGCGATGTTGTTCGAGACCTTGTCATCATGCTTGAAGCAGAGTTGGACGGCGTAGCGGAGCTTGTCTCCTGTTGGCGAGTTGAATACGACGCCAGCTCCCGCGCCTTGACGCGAGAACGCGCCATC
Organism: Elymus sibiricus; assembly: GCA_039707655.1. Classification (NCBI taxonomy): domain Eukaryota; kingdom Viridiplantae; phylum Streptophyta; class Magnoliopsida; order Poales; family Poaceae; genus Elymus; species Elymus sibiricus. The sequence continues at coordinate 207,470,510 of CM077668.1, forward strand.
GAAGTGCATGGTCCAGCCGCCAGGTGCCTCGTCCCTAGGCAGGAGAGATTGGTCCTCGCGAGGCTCATCTTGATGCGGGTCCGACCATTCCGCTACGAAGTCCGCCAAGGCTGCGCCCTTGATTATGCGCGTGGTGCAGAATTCTAGTTCAAAGGCCTGCAGCTCGATGTTCCACTCGGCGACGCGGCCTGCGGCATTGGGGCTGCGCAAGACTTGCTCCAGGGGATAGGATGTGATCGCCTTGATGGGATGGCCCTGGAAGTAGTGGCGCAGCTTCCTGTAGGCGACAAGGAGCGCGAGGAGGAGCCTTTGCTGCATGGGGTAGCGCTCGCGCGCATCCCGCAGCACCGTACTAACGAAGTACATGGGGTGCTCGACGAGGCGCATGGTTGTGGTAGCATCTTGCTCTCCATAGGGACCTGGGAGCTCATGAGGCTCGGGGGGCTTAGGAGGCGGCTCATGAGGTGGCTCGTGAGGCGGCTCAACAGGAGTCTCCTGAGGAGGGCCCTTGGCAGGCGATGGCGCGGCCTCGGGAGGCGCTGATGCGGCCTCGGGAGGCTTCTTCTGGATGCAGATGCGCTCTTCTCGTACCGCCACCAAGGCCGCGCTGGCCGTCTGGGGTCTGGCAGCCAAGTACATGAGCAGGGGCTCGCGAGAGCATGGCGCGACCATGATGAGCGGGCTCGTGAGGTACCTCTTGAGGTCTTCAAAGGCAGCGTCAGCCTCAGGAGTCCACTTGAAGGGGCCGGATCTCTTCATGAGCTTGAAGAATGGCAGGGCTCGCTCACCGAACTTGGAGATGAAGCGCCCCAGCGAGGCCATGCATCCCGCCAGGTGCTGCATCTGCTTGAGGTTCTAGGAGGGCGCATCTTCTCGATGGCCTTGATCTTATCTGGGTTTGCCTCGATGCCGCGGTGGGAGACCAGGAAGCCGAGGAGCTTGCCGGAAGGGACTCCGAAGACGCACTTGTTGGGGTTGAGCTTGAGGTTGACCTTGCGCAGATTGTTGAACGTCTCCTCGCGGTCCGCGAGGAGGGACCAGGCCTCGCGAGTCTTGACAACGATGTCATCGACGTAGGCTTCCGCGTTCCTTCCCATCTGCGGCCCCAAGGCGATGCACATCAGCCTTTGGAATGTGGCTCCGACACTCCTCAGGCCGAAGGGCATGCAGATGTAGCAGTATATCCTGCATGGGGTGATGAAGACCGTTTTCTCCACATCTTCCGTTCCCATCTTGATCTGGTGATAGCCCGAGAAGGCATCTAGGAAGCACAACAACTCACACCCGGCGGTGGAGTCCACGATCTGGTCGTTGCACGGCAGCGGGAAGGGGTCTTGAGGGCAGAACTTGTTGAGGCTCGTGAAGTCGACACACATCCGCTCCTTGCTGCCTTTCTTGGGGACTATGACTGGGTTGGTGAACCATTCAGGATGGCGCACCTCGCGGATGACTCCCGCTTCTTGCAGCTTCTGGACTTCTTTGACGATGAACTCCTGCTTCTCTGGCGCCTGGCGCCGTGCCTTCTATTTCACGGGGCATGTGTTGGGGCACACCGCTAAGTGGTGCTCGATCACCTCCCTCGGCACACCGGACAAATCAGATGTTGTCCAAGCAAACACATCCGTATTTGCCCGAAGGAAGGTGACGAGCGCGTCTTCCTATGCACGAGAGAAGCCTGTGCCGATGGTGAAGGCAGGGCCTGAGCCGCTGCCGTCCACCGACACCTTCTTTGTCTCGGCGCGCGCCTGAGAGAAAAGCTGCTTCTTCTTCGCGTGTGCGGCCTCAGGAGGCTCGATGTCGTCCTCATCAGTAGGGTGGGCGGTGGCGGCAGCCTTGTAGGCGCTCAAGAGGGAGTGGACTGTGTCCTTCTCGTCGCAGCGAATGGTGATGATGTCGCTGCAGCCTGGCATCTTGACGACGTTGTAGGCGTGGTGAGTCATGGCCATGAACTTGGCGAGTGCAGGGTAGCCCAAGATGGCATTGTACGGCAGGCCGATGTGCGCCACATCGAAGTCAATGTGCTTGGTGCGGTAGTTCTTGCGGGTGTCGAAGGTGATGGGGAGGCGCACCTGCCCCAGGGGCTGCGTGGAGCCATCAATGACTCCCGAGAAGGGCCTCGTTGGCATCAGCTGCTCGTAGGGCACTTGGAGCTTCTCGAAGGTCTCGATGGAGATGATGTTGAGGCCTGCGCCTCCGTCGACGAGCGTCCTGGTGACAGCGACATTGCTGATGGTGGGAGTGCACACCATGGGGAACGCGCCCACTACTTCCATGGACTTGGGGTGGTCCTTGGAGTCGAAGGAGATGGCGTACTGCGACCACTTGAGGGGCTGAGAAACCTCAGGCCTCGGGAGGGCTACGTTCACCTCGCGAGCGAACTGCTTGAAGTGGCGATTGGATGGGGGAGCCTGGGCCCCGCCAAGGATGCAAGCCACCTCGCGAGGCTCCTGATAGCCCCCGGTGCCTTCGTCAGGCTGGTTACCGTTGTTCCTTCAGGGCGGTGGCTGCAGCGGCGGCAGAGCGGCGTTAGCCTGAGGATTGGCCTGCTGAGGCTGGTCACGCCAGCCCTGCCTGAAGTTGTCATTGCCGTTGTTGCCATGGTCGCCCCAATGGTTTTTGCTGCATCCGCCTCCGCGGCCGCCGCTGCGATCGTTGTGGCTGCCGCGCCCATCCTGATGGTTCTCGCGGAGGAGCTTGAGCTCGTGGCAGTCTTCGGTGTTGTGGGAGAACATGTCGTGGTAGGCGCAGTACGGGCGGCCATCCTTCTTGGGCTCGTCACGGCCGCAGCTGCACTTCTGCTCAGACTCCACTGCCAGCACAGTGGGGCCCTTGCACTTGGAGTCCCTGCTCTTGGCCTTGGCGGCGTCAGGCGCCTGGTCAGTGTCGTTGTGGATGAAGAGGCGGCCCTCCTCAGCCTTGGCGCATCGGTCGGCGAGGTCGAAGAGCTCAACCACAGTGTCAAGCTCATCATTGATGGCGAGCTTCTCGCACATTCGGATGTTCGTGACGCTGTTGGAGAATGCGGAGACGATGGCGGCGTCAGAGGCGCGCGGGATCTCGTTGCGCACTTGACTAAAGCGCTGCATGTACTTGCAGAGAGTCTCGTCAGGGCGCTGGCGCACGGCGCGCAGGTCGATGAGCATGAGGGGGCACTCGTGCGTGCCCTTGAAGTTGGCGACAAACTTCTTGCACAGCTCGGCCCACGAGGAGATCAACGCCTCAGGAAGGTTCATGAGCCATGAGCGCGGCGCGTCCTTGAGGGCCATGGGGAACCAGTTCGCCATGACCTTGTCGTCCCCGTTCGCTGCCTCGATGCTCAGAGTGTAGAGCTGCAGGAACTCCATGGGGTTCGGGGTGCCATCGTAGCGAGGTGGCAGGTCTTGGCTTGAACTTCGTGGGCCACACGACGCGGCGCAGCTCACGGGTGAAGGCGCGGCAGCCCCCGATGCTGGAAGTGATGCCGCCTGCGAGGGCGGCACGGTTCTGGCGACCGGCTGCCACGATCTCCTAGATGGTGCCGTCCTGGCGCTGGCGCTGCTGCTCGAGGAGCACGCACGCGTCGGGCGGCGCGCGCCTGACGATCTGGCAGCTCTCGTTGTCGGGGTCCAGCGAGGACACGTTGCGGGACGGCTCCCGCGCCCACGCGCCGCGGTGGCGCCCTGCGTCCCCGTTCGACAGAGGAGGCGGGGGAGGTGCGCCATGCGCCACTTCCCCAGCGCGAGGCGATGGACGGCGGAGTGAGTGAGAGGTCACTGGGGCGTCTCCGGCGGCATTGACGAGCTCAGTGATGTGGCAAAGCCAGGCGTCGTAGCCGGTTTCGGTGGGGCGGTAGCGCAGGAGCTTGCACGCCATGAGCAGCACGGTTTGTGGGCCCGGCGGCTCACGGCGGGCGAGCGAGGACACGGTGGCGGTGTGGCCGGCTGGTGCCATGGACGGATGGAGGGAGGAGGCCTGCTGCTCCCTAGCAGTAGGGTCGGTGGCGGCACCGGCGCGGCGACGGCGGTTGTCACGGGCGACTGGCTCCGTCTGGGCCACCCTGACCGCCCGGCACTCCGCGCGTTCGCGGCAAGCGTCAGCCATGGCGAGGCTGTGGCGAGGCGACGAAATGGAAGCAACCCCCTACCTGGCGCGCCAAATGTCGGAATCGGGGCTCCGGGGACCCTGGTTCGAACTCTGGGCTTTCTCGCTTTGACTGACCCGACGGTGACCACGGCGAGACTACGGCGAGAGCGCGCAGAGCACAGGGCATGACAGGGGACACATCAACTACCCAGGTTCGGGCCACCTTGCGGTGTAAAACCGTACTCCTGCTTTGTGTTTTGGATTATCCTGCCAAGAAGGTTCTCGCGTACAAGTTTGAAGACGGAGGGCTCGATCCCCTACTACGGTGGTAGCACTGCCCCTTTTATAGTCTCCTTGGTCCTCTTCCCCCGAAAGCGCTGGCGGGAAGGGTTGCCACAAACAACGGCAATTTGAAAGGGGACATGCACCCAGGCTTATCCTGACTAAAGTCGGTCTTCGCCTGCAAAAGCATTATCTACGACGCGCCAGTGGGCTCGGTGATGACCTCCGCCCTGCGCGCCTTGCTGTCTTGGTCTTCTTTCACCAAACGGGCAACCCTTGGGACTTGCTTTGGGGGTGGGCAGCTATTGCTGCCCCCTTTAGCACCAAAGAGGAAACCCTCTCTGTCCGCGCCTGCTGGTACGGTTCCTGCCGCGGCTTGTCTCCAAGCGCGTCACCCACGTGGTGGGCACTGGATCGCGCGACCGGCGCCAGGCGACGCCCGCCTCGGGTGGCCTCGGGAGGCCACCTCGCGAGGGGGCCTCGTGAGGCCTCCTACTGTTGTTGTTGCTGCTGCTAAGTCTTGGTCGTCCACCCCGTGAGGAGGGGTCCTCGTGAGGCTGGCGCCTCGTGAGGTGTCTTGCTTCGTGGTGGCCATGACTGGGCCACCTCTTGGGCCTCCGCCAGGTGTCGCTTCCTGGGCCGCAGGCAGACGGGCCATGGTACCCTGGTTCCCACTGGCCCGACATACTAGAAGCCTTTTACAGTGATATGCAAACTGAATGCCATATATACAACCTTAATACTTCTGTCGTTGGCTCCTTGCATGAAAAGAGTTATCCGTCTATCCGTCTTGCTGAGTATTGGATCTATGACATATTCCGACTTCCTTCCGGAGTATACAAATTCCAAATTTTACCCATAGTGGAACCAACCTTTCTATAAGCCATACCTTTGACTGAAGATAGTCTTGTTGGTCATGCACACAGCTGGTCTTCCTGCGGGTTTGATCATCAGTGCTGTGTAGATTGCACACTAATGCAGACTTGATGCTGATAATCAATCAAGGGTACCATTGGTATTCAGACCAGATATTCCCGATACAATGCAATCGACTGAGAATTCCATACTCTTTAGCTGAGCTTCCAAATGTTTCAAATCCTCATTGATTCTTTGAGTCAGGTTCAGATTGACGAGCAACTTTCATAGGGCAAAATAAGGTAACACCGAAGAACCAAATAAAGAAGCAAATGAAATGACTCAACCGAACAAAGGCACAAAAGGCAGCAAGATCACACACAAGCAACATCACATTTTACTGCTACTCACAACAATAAGCAAGCCTACTTAGGCAACACAAATCTCGCGGGAACTTGGGTACTACGATCTAATATGTTGTGGTGGTGTGCACGAAGGTGTACAAACCGGTGGAAGGGTTGGTGTAAACAGGGCTAAACCAAAGGCCAGCTTAACAAAGGTTGCATCTTTGACTCGCTCGGTGATGAGGACGTACTCGGTGATCATGTAGCGGGACACGAATGCCATGGCCACATCATCATCCAAGCAGACGGGAAGAAACCATTCTTTTCCAGGAAATAGGTGATAGGATAGGATAGCGGTGGAAAGCAGGGTCTGTGGGCTTTGCCCTTTTCTGGTAATGAAGACCAGTAAGGGTTGCCAAAGTGGCAAGTTGAAAGACACGATCCGGAGTAGAAACATATCTATCACCGAAGCGATAGGTGTGGCTGGCAGAAAGATATTGATGCGGTCCCTGAGCACCAATCCTGAAAGTGTTGTCTGGAACACTTGGTACCTCGGCATCACTCCACTGGTATTGAGATGGCGCCAAACACCGAAGAGCAGGTATGCAAAGCTGGAGCGTGCAGGGGCTGGGGTTCTAGTGGATCGAAACCGATGCCATCTACACTCACAAGATCAACTGCTAGTGACAAGATAATAAGTCTACATGCATGCTATGCGACAAGCAAATGTGGCAATCAAATGTGAAAGCGCGGGTTTACTCCCAGAGGGGGGGTGAAGGGGAGATTTTTAGAAATTCGTCAAACTCCGAAGATTTTGACGAAAATTAGAGTGACGAAATAGAAACAGAGGCGAAACTAGATCGACACAGATACAAGTAGCATGCATATGAAATAAATACAAGTGAAGAACATCATACAGGCAGACATGCATGAGGAAGATGAACTAAAGAAATGAAAAACAACATGATGAAAGTCTTTAGTTCAAAATCTTCAGAAAAGTAAAGCACAAGTTCTTCAGCAGCAGAATTGCATAAAGATAACGAGGTGAGGAATTTGAAACCAGTCAGGCTCAGTGAAGACACAGCGATTTGGTAGACCAGTTCCAATTGCTGTATCAACTGTACGTCTGGTTGAGGCGGTTTAGTCTTACCTCGGAGGACACTTAGTCCTCACCGTATTCCTCTTGAGCTAAGGTCACTTAGACCTTGCCCAAACACTCGTGGTAAGTCTTCAAGGTAGACTTCCAAAACCTTCACAGACTTGTTCACCGGCATGCCACAATTACTCTTGGGTGCTCAGAACATGACGCCTAACTGTCTGGAAGAATGACAGTCTTCAAAGGTAACAAGTGTCGGATCACATAGATCAACTTCTTCAGTGATGCTCAGTCACTTTGGCTCTGGTTGGGTTTTTCCTCACTTGGGTTCTCACAAAGTCGTCAGAGGAAGGGTTGCTCTCAAATGACAAGTGTCAGTCTCTCTCTAGAGCAGCCAACCAACTAGTGGTTGTGGGGGGCGGCTATTTGTAGCCAAGGGGCAACCCAACATGAATTGTCATAAATGCCCTTCTCAGACATGACCGCTGTCAGGATAAGAATCCACTCGACAGCTGGCACGTGGCACATCAACGGTCGAAAAAATTGAACTCTCAATTTCGCCGGGGCGCTCAATTTCCTCATGATAGGCAGATCGCAGTGGCAAAATCCTAACTCCTCAGCCTGACCTAATTCGTCAACAACCAGATGAACTGCATCACCGTCGCTATCAAATTCGTCAGCTGTTCCGGAGATTTCCAAAGGCTTCACTCGACGCGGCTGTAATGTGTATAGGTTTTAGCATCGCTTTGAAGTATGATAAATGTTTCGCCTAGACCCCCTTTAACAGTACGGTTTTTTCTATGACTCAAATAAGAAGAAAAGAAACTATGAAAACAAAGTCTTCAAGCTTCAAAGTCTTCACATCAATTTCTTCACAGGCCGCACCAAATTCCTCACTTGAAGAAATACATTTTTAGGGGTCGACTTCCGTGGTTAAACCAAGTCTTTAGGGACTGTTTTCACCTGTGTACACTCACAAACACATTAGTCCCTTAACCTATTTGTCTTCAATACTCCAAAACCACTAAGGTGGCACTTGATGCACTTACAATCTCCCCCTTTTTGGTGATTGATGACAAATCAGTTAAGTTTTCAACGGGAGTAAATAATGGAAGTGTAAGTACAGAATGTGAAGACATTGGTTACAAGATATTGAGGAACTCTCCCTAAAGATGTGCATATGAAGAATTTGATTTTGATTGCAAATGCACATGGCAGGTTGAAATTGTGGAGATGTCCCCCTATATCTTGGAATCCAATCATCCATTATCATGAGATATTGAAGAATTTGAATGCATGATGAAAATTGGTGTCTGACGAATTACAGCATGCATGCACACATATGTAAGGATCAGAGCATTATCACGCATGCAGATAAACCGTATCAAAAAAAGTGTCAGACCACCAACAGTTTTTAAGTTACAACTCATCAACGGAGCGAATCGAATGAAAAATTGAGAGTTGCAACTTAGCAAAAGAACAACCCAATATAAAAGAACCCGCTTGAAGACTAACTCTCAAATTTCTCCCCCTTTGTCATCAAATGAACAAAAGAAGACGAAACTAAGGACTAACGCTCCCAAAGAAGATCATCTTGAAGAACGTGGAGGAGCGCCAGCATTGTTGTTGGGGTTGCGTGGTGAAGAAGGGCCTACTGCAGTGTCTTCGACGTCTTCATTTTCATCAGTAGCGCTAGAAGGAGACATTGAGCTTGGAACCATCTGAGGAACATGAACCTTCTTGAACCTCTTCTTGGGCAGGATCGACCAATCGAAGTTTTGTTGGAATTCCATTTGAGCAAGTTCATCAAGGGTCTTCAGATGAGAAAGAATGGCCCAGCTTCTGTCGAATATCTCATGGGCATAATAGTGATTCTTGCGAACTGAGTTCTGCGTCATAGTCATATTTGCAAGTATTGCAGCAAGCTGACGCTTTACCCAGTTATGATTTCTGTGCACTTTCCGATGAAGACTGATAAGAAGCTCACGATCAGTCATCACTCGTGGAGCTTCACCTTGAGGCTTTTGCTGTGGAGCATTTGCTTCAGTATCATGGCTTGACGTATCATATCCCATGGACTGCGATACAGGCTGACGAAATTGCCCATCAAGAGGACGAATTCCTTCATCAATGACTGCTTTGCCTTTGCCAGAAACAGAAGAGATGGTACTCGGAAGAACTTCAACATCTGGCATATAGCAGAGATGATTCTGGCAGTCAGCCTTGTAGTTGATTGAAGACCTTGTTCTGATGAATTTCATAATCCATGGTGCATAAGACTTCAAATCAAACGGTGATTGAGCAACTGTGGCCAAAGTCCTCATGAAGAAATCATGGATATTGATAGGAATACCATGGATGATATTGAATAGCAAGTTCTTCATGATTCCCACAACTTCTCCAGTCTCAGAATTGTGGCCTTTGATTGGACTGAGGGTTTTGGCCAAAATGCGATACACTGTCCTTGGCACAAATAGAAAATCCTTCACTAAGAAGGTGGTTCTTGGAGCTTCTCCTTCAGCCAAAGGCTTCATCAGTACTTGCATCATGTGGTTTGGCAGCTCAGATTCTTCATATATTCTTCTGGCTTCATCTGAGGGCAAATCAACACGAAGATCTCGAAGTAATTCATCAGTAGGAGCCTTGTAATGCGTGTTCTCACTCATCCAGTCGAGAGCCCATGAATGAATGTCGCCAACATCACCAGAAAGATGTAGAGTTGCATAAAATTGAAGAATGAGCTCTTCATTCCAGTCGCAGACATCAGTGATGAAATTGAGTAGACCTGCTTCATGAAGAACTGCCAGTACAGGTGTGAAGCATGGTAGCGACTCCATATCCATGTGAGGAATATGGCGATGAGAAAATACCTTGTTCTTGTCAAACAAGAGTGATGAATAAAGGTTCATCTGAGTATTGGTCCAAAATCGCTGATGCCTGATTTTTGCTGAGTCATAAGGTGACTCGCCTATGAAGAAATTTTTCTCTCCAAAGAAGGCAGCATTGTCAGACTTGGATCTTCTGATGCTTTTGCCAACTTTGGGCATTGAAGGCACAGGCTGAAGATTGATCTTCTTTGGCCTCAAATTGAAGATAGGCCTGGGAGAGCCTATTGAATCGTTTGGATCCGTGATGGCCAAAGACTTAGCAACTTCCTCAGCTGTTGCAAATGGAACTGTGTCTGAGTCTGCCGAGGGAGCTAGTTCTTCATGCTAAGGGGGTGGAGGTGCAACTTCTTCATAGTCACTTGTTGCACAATTTCTTCAGCTGATGCAGCTGGAATTTCTTCAGTGATGGTCTAAAGGGATGGTTGATGTCCTTCAGTACCAATATAAACTTCCTCAGTGATAGCTGGCGACTGAGGCACTTGAGTGAGAGGCGTGGTGACGGGCGAGTTCGGATGAAAGACATCCCAGAAATTGTCATGGATTTGAGGTGTGGTTGAACCATCAATATCCACGTCCTCATCAGTAGCTTCATCGCTTCCAGTTGAAGCGGCATTTTCTTCAGTCCCTTCGACTAGCTGTGGTTTCTGCGATGATACCATGTGAAGTGAAGAATTTTCTTCAACTTCAATTTTTTCATCCACCTGCTCTGTCGAAGCAGCAGAGTGGGTAGTCTCTTCATCAAGTGGTGGGATAATATATTCCACACCACATGGAACTATCTGAAGTTCTTCTAAGCATCATGTCAGAGGCGCTGATGAGATTGGTATAGCATCAATTGGCTCAGTTGAAGACATTGGAGCCGTCTTCAACTTCTTCACAGTCTCTGTGGTAGGGGGTGCTGATGTTTTTCTCTTCTCAGCAGCCTTTGTATTCTTCACTTCTAATGCAGAAGGAAGTGTGATTAGCATCACAGATGAAGTCAGTTCAGGCACTGCTGCTGAGGAGCTTGGTGGTACAATTTCTTTAGGTGCGACTGATGCAGTAGCCCTGGCAGTTTCTTCAGGCGCAACTTCTTCAGTTGCCCTGGCTTGGTCCTGCGGAGGAGGCGAAGGCACAGTCACACTGGCCTGAGGGGTTTGTTAGGGAGCTGACTAACTTGATGGAGGTGCTTGGCCAAACTTGGCAACCTCCCTTCTGTTGTGGTCATCAACCACTTTGTTGGAAGCGTTGATGAACCTGTCTTTCACACCACAACAGTGCTCTGCCTTGCGATCATATTCGTCAGAAAGATGTTGAATATCAGACAGCATGGCAACGAGCTGCTGAGGGGTTATGGTGAGCATGTTGTCCTTGAGTTCCTTCTGTTTCTTCTTCATCTATTTCCTCACAAGATTGGCCTGACCAATCTTGTGCTTCTCAGTGAGGACGAAAGTAGATAGAACATGACTTGGTCCAGGAGGCAGATCCAAATCATCAAGCTGTGTATCAGGCTTATGGCACCAGATTTCAATGAAGTCCAAAATCCTGCTGGGATTCAGAAAGGTAGGGACAGTGGTATTCTTAGCATGAGTAGCTTCTTCCATTCTCCTTTGAACATACTCAGCAAGCTCATCTTCATCAGCCATGTCATTTTCATTAGACTGAGGCAATACAGCCTTGCTTCTGGGGCTGGGTCTTGAACCATGGCCTGCAGTGGCCTTTTTCTTCAGCATTGGCGTGTTTGAAGAGATATGCCCAGATGCTGAGGCACTTGATGTAGCAATTGTGGCTGATTGAAAGCCTTCAGTGCGCTGGCAGGATGCTAGCACAACTAGCGTTGAAGCTTTTGTAGCAGCCATTGGAGAACTTGTGGCTAGCGGAGGCATTGATGAACTTGGAGCAGAAGGTGCCTTGGGTGCTGAAGCCTTTGATGATGATGGCTTTGGTTCTGAGGGCTTTGCAGAAGATTTTGCCACTGAAGATTTGGGCCATGAGGGCACATCAATTGAAGGTTTTGGCTTCTGAGCCGGCTTCTTCTACATGGCTTTCTTGGGAGCACTGCCACTTGAGCCTGCACCAGCATCTGCTGATGCCTTTAAAGCCCTGTTGAATTCTTCAACAACCTTTTGACCCTGTTTCTGCAATTTTGCTTGACGCCTGGCCCACTCTTTGGGGAATTCTTCACCCCTTCTGATGCTTGTGGGGTCAGCTGTTTGACCAGGAGCCAGAGGCGGTCTATTGTAAGGAGGCTTGACAGCAAAATCCTTCATGTGCTTGGAGGTGACGTAATTGTAGCTTCTCCACTCATAGGTCCAGTACCTCTTGATCTTTTGCATGCGCGTTTTGCATTGCTCCTTGGTTTCCTTTCCATGAGTTGCCTCATCAGGCGTACAGTACCCTCCATATAAATCATCAGGAATCTCGAATGTAGTGTGTTCCTCTTTCCTATTGCCTTCCTTCTGAGGCCTTTTGCCATCTGCCATTTTCTTCAAGTGAGGATTTTGTGCTTTTGAAGTTTCTGAAGAAGTTTGAAGATTTTCCTCAAGCAACGCTGCAAGTGAATTAAGTTGATGAGAACCAAGAGATTCATCGGCAGACTTGTGTACCTGTGAACAGAGTATAGTTACGAGGAAATTGGGAAGAGTCACATGCGTTCTCAGAAGTTTTCAAAAACAAATCCAGTTGAGGAAATTGACCCTTATCGTCTTGAAGAAATTCACTAAGTGTCTTGACTTAGGTTCCAGAGTTGTACAGATTGTGAAATTTGCACAATTGAGGAATCTAACAGTTAAGCATGACTTAGATGAAATAACCAGACTGGCCAGAGGAAAGTGCTGAAGAATTGGAAAGAAGTGGTAAAAACAACACTTGAAGAATTTTGGGTAGTAAAAAGATCAAACTTGGGTAGTAAAAATAAATTTTAATTATCCCAAGGATGAACTCGATGAACTGGACGACGAGTTGATGGAGGTCGTCAGCTCAGATCTTTTCGTGCCCTAACTTGGCGACGAAAGATAGCTACGGCAGCGGTGAAGGTGAAGAAATCCATGGCCGACGCGAGTACGACGACGAAGAAGTCGAGGCAGTGAAGCTCTTCCTCTCCGGCGATGATGAATTTCAGCGGCGGCGCTAGGGTTCGGTAGTGAGAGCGACAGGGGCGCGAGAAGTGAAGTGAAATAAGGTTGACGAGGCCAAGCCTTTATATAGGCGCGGTGAAAACCGGGCGGTCCAAAAAAATTGGACGGATAAGCCCCTGGCTATTCGCATCTCTGCGACACGCGTCACCCATGTATTTTGAGTGCGCTTATCCACGCGTCGGATGCGCGGGATTAAGTTACTGTGGCTACCGCCAAAAATTGGAATAGAAAATTTTAAAATGTGTTCGCAATTTCTTCAGCTGTGAAGGACAGAGTGAAGACTTTGAACGGTGTCAATTAGAACGCATATGAAGAGATTGGGAATAGAGTGGTTTGAGTTTAGCATAGAGAGGAGCGGGTCCGATCACATTCACATAGACGAAAATACAACTTGAAGAATTAGCAATATGTGAATGCTGTTGAGGACATGAAAAACTCAGACAAAAATACATACACACACACACACACACACACACACACACACACACACATATATATATATATATATATATATATAGGAAGAATTAGCTCAAGCAATGAAGAACAACCTCAAATGACGGATTTGAAAAAGTTTGACGAAATTGCAAATGACGAAAAACTCAAATTTAAGAACGTCATGAAGAGGGTGGTGGCGTAACCCACCGTATAAGAATTTTGATGATTTCAGACACCGCGTACAATTGTCGTAGGGTTCTGAGAATCGAATTCTTCATTAATTTCTTCACACTTAGAGGGTTAGTCTTCATTGATTGAAGAAAAACGTTACTTCGTGTGTTGCGCATCAAAGTCATCAAGAATGCATAAGCGTTAGGATGTGTGTCCTTTTCAAAGGACATTTGAAGATTCTAGGATGTTTTGCTCACACCGCAACATGCAAAACCTTCTCTCATCCAAGGGCTTAGTGAACATATCTGCAAGCTGGTCTTCAGTCTTCACGTGGTTGATGACGATGTCTCCCTTCAGCAGATGATCACAAAGAAAATGGTGACGAATCTGAATGTGCTTCGTCCTAGAGTGTTGCACATGGTTGTGGGCGATCTTGATGGCACTCTCATTGTCGCAGTAGAGTGGCACTTTCTTCACGTTGACGCCATAGTCCTTGAGGGTTTGGTTCATCCATAGTAGCTGTGAGCAGCAGGCGCCAGCAGCAATATACTCAGCCTCGGCTGTGGAAAGTGAGACGATGTTCTGCTTCTTCGAGGACCAACAAACAAGAGATCATCCAAGGAAATGGCATGTGCCTGATGTTGGCTTGCGATCCACACGATCTCCAGCATAATTAGAATCAGAAAATCCAGCAAGATCAAGTGATGAGCCCTTGGGATACCATAATCCAAGCGTTGGTGTGTGAGCTAAATATCGAAGAATTCGTTTCATAGCCTGATGGTGTGATTCCTTCGGTGACGCTTGAAAGCGGGCACACATGCAAACGCTAAGCAAAATAGCTGGCCTAGATGCACATAGGTAAAGAAGTGAACCAATGATGGAGCGATATACCTTCTGATCGAAATCTTTACCATTTTCGTTAGTGCAGAGTTGATCATTTGTTGGCATTGGTATCTTGAGGCCTTTGCAGTCTTGCATGCCGAATTTCTTCAGGCAATCCTTGAGGTATTTCTCCTGAGAAATGAAGATGCCATTGGGTTGTTGACGAATTTGAAGTCCAAGGAAGAATTTCAACTCCCCCATCATAGACATTTGATATTCTTCATGCATCATATATGCAAATTCGTCACTGTATTTCTTGTTAGTGCAACCAAAGATAATATCATCAACATATATTTGGCATATAAACAGTTCACCATCATAAGATTTAGTGAAAAGAGTAGGGTCAAGTGAACCGGGTTTGAAACCCTTTTTCTTCAGGAACTCCTTCAGTGTATCATACCAAGCCCTCGTGGCTTGCTTGAGGCCATAGAGAGCCTTGTTGAGTCTGAAGACTTTGTCTAGATGCTTTGGGTCCTCAAAACCTGGTGGTTGAGCAACATATACTTCTTCCTCAAGCTTAGCATTGAGGAATGCACTTTTCACATCCATTTGATATAAGAGGATATCATGATGGTTAGCATATGCAAGCAGTATATGAATGGCTTCAAGCCTAGCAACAGGTACAAATGTCTCATCGAAATCAATACCCTCAACCTGTGTGTAGCCTTGAGCCACAAGACGGGCCTTATTCCTCACCACTTGGCCATTTTCGTCTTGTTTGTTGCGGTAGATCCATTTGGTGCCGATGACATTGTGCTTGCATGGATCGGGACGCTTGACTAGCTCCCACACATTGTTGAGCTCGAATTGATGCAATTCCTCTTGCATCGCTTGAATCCATTCTGGCTCGAGAAGTGCTTCATCAACTTTGGTGGGCTCTGAAATAGAGACAAACGCGTAATTCCCACAAAAGTTAGCTAGATGTGAAGCTCTTGAGCGAGTGAGGGGACCAGGTGCATTGATGTTGTCGAGGATTTTCTCAATCTGCACTTCATTTGCCACTCGTGGATGTGCTGGACGAGGTCCTTGCTGTTGTTGTTGCCGTGTAGAATCCTCAGCATCATTTTCCTCAGGATCAGTAGTTTCTTCACGATGAGGGATCACCACTTCTTCATCCGCTATTTCTTCATTGGACACAATTTCTCCGGTTCCAATAAGCTTGATTGATTCCTTAGAAGGCATTTCATCTAGCACAGGAGGTAGGTGCTCTCTTTGCGAGCCGTTAGTTTCATCGAACCACACATCTACAGTTTCAACAACTTTTTTGTGATAAGTGTTGAAGACTCTGTAGGTGTGCGAATCCTTTCCGTAACCAAGCATAAAACCTTCATGTGCTTTCGGTGCAAATTTAGAACTGTGATGAGGATCTCTAATCCAGCGTTTAGCACCGAAGACTTTGAAATAACTCACATTGGGTTTCTTGTCAGTGAGGAGCTCATATGAGGTCTTCTTGAGGAATTTGTGAACATATACCCGGTTGATGATGTGACATGCAGTGTCAATTGCTTCAGGCCAGAATCGACGAGGAGTCTTGTATTCATCAAGCATTGTGCGAGCCATCTCGATGAGTATCCTATTCTTGCGCTCCACGACTCCATTCTGCTGAGGCGTGTAGGGAGCAGAGAGCTCATGAGTGATACCAAGTTCGCCAAGATAGTCATCAAGTCCTGTGTTCTTGAACTCGGTGCCGTTTTCGCTCCTGGTGTGCTTGATCTTGAGACCATAATTCATCATGGCCCGATTGGAGAATCGTCTGAAGACATCCTGAACTTCAGTCCTGAAGGAAATGATGTGCACCCAGGTGTAACAAGAGTAGTCGTCAACTATGATGAATCCGTAGAGAGATGCTGCATTGGTTAGTGTGGCATAGTGGGTAGGACCAAACAAATCCATATGAAGTAATTCAAAGGGACGAGTAGTGATCATGATTGTCTTAGCCGCATGCTTGGATCTGGTCATTTTTCCAGACTCAAAAGCACCACATAGATGATCTTTGACGAATTTGATGCCTTCGACGCCAATGATGTGCTTCTTCTTGACGAGTGAAGGGGAGCATCCCACGGTCATCCCCATGGACCCACCTCCGTCTCCCCAAGTGCTAAGAGGACCAATGACACGAGCACATGCAAGAGCTATCGAGACCGAGGTGACATCTCTCCTAAATGACATTCCGTATGATTCACGTGAGACATGGTTACTACCTCATTCCAAAATGCTATGTGTGCTTAGGTACCAAGAAGACCCTCTCGGAGGAGCCCGGAACAATGGACAAGTCGCCATGTACACGGATGAAGGAGTTCGAGAAGAGGAAGTGCAGCTGAGCATTAACTGCCGGACATTCGGCCTACGGCCGGGACATCCAGCCCCTGGAGACTTCAACTACGCCACCAGATCAGCAGCCGACAAGCCTCCAGGCCCCGGACATCCGGCCCCGTCGCCGGACATCCGGCCCGTCCACCCCGGACATCCGGTCCCCCTGCCGGAAATCTGGCCTCCCCTATCTAGAAAGCATCTGGAATCGGCCACAGCCAGCCCAGACATCCGACCCCCTGCCCCGGACATCCGGCCCGACGCGAGCCGCCGGACATCCGGCCCCTATATGCGCACTGTAAATAGGCCAAGGGCCCAAGTACCCCTCCAACTCGTCCCAACTTGTACTAGCACTATATAAAGACCTTCCCCTCCTCCATCTAGGGATAGCAAAGTAGTTGGCTCTTTGAGATAGAGCTTTGCTCATCCATACCTCTCCCATGGAGATCAAGACCTCCATGAGACCCATGTGAGAAGATCCACTCCAGATTCAAGACCTCAACTCCTCTACGGATTGGGATGAACTAGCTACCATGTATCCTCTTGTGTTGATTTTGGATCTTGTATCTCTGCTATGTGTATGTGGATCTAGTGCATGTGTGATTTGGATTGTGTCAATTGAGTGTTTTGTTCTTGTGTTCTTCTCTCAATTTGCTCTTTACCCCTCCAAGTGTGAAAAGATCGACGAACTAGGGTTCCACCGTACATCATCTTGGATTAGAGCCACGTTGATTCACACTTTGGAGTCTTTCCCGTCCACTTTCTAGCCCCAATTTTGTTTGATTTTGCCCAATTTCAAAAATTCCCCACAAAAATAGCCATACCAATTTTTTTTGTGATTTGTTGGTTTGATGATGTTTTGTTGATTTTGATCCATGGATTTGCTTGATTTCGAGTGGATCTAGCTTTCCCCCACCTTCTCCATCAATTCCATCCACGAAATCTTCTGAATTTTGCCACGAAATTTCTTTTTCTCCACCTTGTTTATCGAGTTCATCCGCGGATTGGAGACCCCGGACATCCGGCCCGAGTGCCCGGACATCCGGCCCCTATCAGCCAACACTTCACCGCATCCACTTTTTCATCGATTTTTTGTTGTTTTCCACCGTTTCTTCCGTAATACTATCGCATATATACTCGTGTGACTCCACCACTGACTTCCGCACCCACCGCAAATTTTGTAACGTTTGCCACTAGAGATTTTGAGTCGCAGTTTTCTGTTTCCTAACGTGTTCCGGCTACTTAGGAACGGTTCTACATTGACATCACCGCCGCTCATCATCACCACGGACTAGTCATCGCTAATGACCACTTCATCATTGTGACACCATCACCGTAAGCAAGGACGGTAACCTCGACGACAACTTGTTCATTTCCTTGTCATTGCATTGTTAACCCCCGAGACCATCTTTTGCATCACTGTCCTACGAGACTAGCCATTTGAGTATTGTCAGGCAACGCTACTTGTGCACTTTAGTGATACCGTTCCGCATAGCTGTCATAGCGTGCATATATCATTGTATCATCTCCAATGTTATCAATTGTTCCCACATATACATCATTGCTATCTTCGTAAGAGCATTTCGCATAAGTGGCCAAAGGAAAATATCAAAAGAAAGAGAAGCTTTTAAGCAACGAGAAAAGTCCAACAACAAGCTTGTAAGCAATAGCCATAGCATCGCCACATTACATTTCATATTTGATCATCGTGACAAGTCACCGGGACTCATACATACCATACTAGAGATAGAAAGTTGGTACGTTTTGTCTCCAATAGGTTGTGCACAAGTGTCGTATCCGCCTATTACGCAATCGTGCTAGTGTCTCTCTAGTGTTGTGCAACACGAGCTTTTTCCGTGGATTCCACATTTTGTGCTCATTCCTCGGTTGCACGACCTCGCTTATCTATCCGTGTGTGTGTTTCCGTGTGCCACTTTTGCTATTGGTCTACTTGTTTCACTTGCGAATTTGTGAATCTTTTTCAACATTATTGATATCTTGCTAGTAATTGCAGAAATTTTGTGCCACCATCCTAACCAAACTCCTCCAAAAGCTTTACTTGTGTAGGTGTGAGATTGACACGATCCGGTACCAATTGCACTATTGCCATAATACCATATTGGGTGATCATTGATCCATCTTCAACATTGGATAAGGTACATTGGTCTAGTTCGTTTCTTTCTTCCACTAACACTTGTTTGATAATCATGGATAGGCCGAGCACTTCTACCAATCCTCTCTTCGACGAGTATGACGATGCACCGAACGACTACGTCACCAAGGCTCACCTCTTTGGCGTCCAACAAGCATTACATCAAGAAAGTGAAGCATTGGGTGAACGCATTGAACAACTCGCCTCCGACTTTCGACAAACCCTTGATGACAAGCTGTCATCTCAAATGGAAGAGTTCCGAACCATGATGGTCAACCGCGATTCTTCCACTTCGTCTACTTCAAGATCAAGACGGCGCCATTCGAGCTGACACTCTTTGGACACTTCTTCGGATGCAAGTCTCCCATGAGCATGCTCTCATCGTCCGCAAGAACATGATGACCGGCAAGCTACAAGAAACCCATTCCATGGCAATGGTTTGCAAGATCGCTTGGGAGAGCATGAATGACAAAACCGGCAAGCACAAGCCAACTTGAACCAAGATCAAGTTCCACAACGTCAACGTCAAGTACACCAAGACAACGACGCTATACAACAACAACGACAACGTCATGAGGAGCAAGCACTTGAAGCTCAACGTGCCCTACGCGAGGCAACTCGCAACGTCGCTGAACGCAACCACCGTGTGCGCGAACAAGAAGAGGCCCTTCGATGAGAGCGACAAGAAGATGCCGCACGACTTGAGGAGCGCCAATAGATGAGGAACCGTGCACGAATTCCACGCCCTCACCGTCCAGTCAATCAAGATGAGCACGAGGAGCAAGAGATAGAAGATCACCTTCCACGGCAAGAGCGTCATCGCAATCACCGACAACGTAATGAGGAGCGCTACGGCAAGCTCAAGTTCAACATGCCTAAATTCTCCGGTGGAAATGATCCTGAAGAATACCTTTCATGGGCATTGAAGGTCGACAAGATATTCCGTCTATACAATTATGAAGAGGAAAAGAAGATTGCCATGGCATCTCTTGAGTTCCAAGACTATGTTCTCATTTGGTGGGAGCAAGTGATCGAACGACGCCAAGAGAAAGGCGAACCACCCATCACCACTTGGAATCAAATGAAGGATGTCATGAGAGCTCGTTTTGTGCCTACCCACTATAGCCGTGACCTCTTTAAGAAACTACAACTCCTCAAGCAAGGCACCAAGTCGGTTGAAGCATACTATCAAGAGATGGAAATTGCAATGATACGAGCCAACGTCAAGGAAGATGATGAACAAACTATGACGCGTTTCTTGAATGGCCTCAACTATCCAATCAAGAAAATCGTGGACTTCCAACCGTACTCCAACCTCCTCGAGCTAGTGCACCAAGCAACCAAAGCAGAGCAACAAGTACAAGAGGATTACAAGTACTCCAAGTACTCTTCCAAGACCTACGGTTCATACACTCAAGCTTCAACAGCTTCAACAACTTCGTCCACGACTAGATCTACACCAAGTACCGGCGACAAGTTAAGCTCCAAGCAACCAACGACATCTTTGAGTCGTCCTCCTTCAAGTACATCAAAGCAAAATCCTTTGTCATCGACAACTCCTATGGATGATACCAAGACAAGTGACATCAAATGCTTCACTTGCAAGGGCCGAGGCCATAAATCATTTGAGTGCCCCACACGGCGCACCATGATCGCCAACGCAGAGGGCACCTATGTCTCCATGAGCGAAGAAGAAATGGAAGCTCTTGATCACGTGGCCATGCACCGACAAGTGAATGAAGATGAAGACACTCAAGTCTTTTGTGATAATGATCCGAGCCCCGCTCTTGTTATCTCCAAGGTATTGACACTTCAACAACATCAAGACGAAGACCAATGTTGCCATATCTTCCATACAAAAGAGGGTATCCAAGGACGTTCCGTCAAGGTCATCCTCAATGGTGGAAGTTGCCACAATTTGGCAAGTGAAGAGTTATGTTCCAAGCTACATATGCTCAAGAAGAAGCACCCTCGCCCCTACAAGGTCCAATGGTTAAGCGACTCCGACACCATTCAAGTGGAGCACACGGTTCAAGTGTCCTTCAAGATTGGCGCATATGAAGACACCTTGGAGTGTGATGTGGTTCCCATGTCCGTATGGCATCTCCTCCTTGGAAGACCTTGGCAATTCGACCACGGCGTCATCCACAACGGACGGACCAATCATTATAGCTTCAAGATGAAGGGCAAGGAATTCGTGCTTCGACCAATGTCACCAAGTCAAGTCATCGCCGACAAGCAAGCATCTACCCATCATGGAGAGACTAGTGAGCGAGTGAACCACCAAAAAGAGAGTGAGCGCCACAAGCCAAAAATGAGCGACTCCACGATGAACGACAAGAAAGATTTAGTGCTTTTAGCCACCAAAAGAGATTTGAGGGATGTGAGTGAGAGCCCATCAAGTGTTCTTCACTTTGTGCTTGTGTGAAAAGATGAAGTGGTGCGGACTAATACTTCACAACATCTTCCTTTGGTGTTGTCTCATCTATTGCAAGAATTCGCGGACGTTTTTCCCAATGAGTTGCCTCCCGAACTTCCTCCACTTCGCAGAATCGTACACCGCATAGATCTCATCCCCGGCGCACCTCTACCAAACAAGGCACCTTACCGCGTCAACCCGGACGAGAAAAAAGAGATCCAACGGCAAGTCCAACATCTCATGGAGAATGGGTATGTACGCGAGAGCTTGAGTCCATGTGCCGTTCCGGTAATTCTTGTGCCAAAGAAAGATGGTACCTATCTCATGTGTTCCGATTGCCGTCCCATAAATGCTATCACCGTTAGATATCACCATCCCATTCCACGCCTAGATGAACTTAGTGGAGCCACCATTTTCTCCAAAATTGATCTTAAAAGTGGCTATTATCAAATTCGCATGCAAGAAGGTGATGAATGGAAAACGGTTTTCAAAACCAAATTTGGCTTGTATGAATGGTTGGTCATGCCTATGGGCTTATCTCAAGCACCTAGTACTTTCATGCGTGTGATGCACTATGTTCTTCGCAAACTAATGGGCATTTGTGTTGTGGTATACTTTGATGACAGTCTTGTGTTTAGTCAATCGCTTGAAGACCATGTCATACATCTTAGGGAAGTTTTGCAAGTTCTTAGAAATGAGCGCCTTTATGCAAACATGGACAAATGCACTTTTGGTGTTAACAAGCTTGTTTTCTTAGGCTTTGTAGTCTCCTCTAAGGGTGTTCAAGTTGATGAAGCTAAAATTGATGCTATTAAAACTTGGCCACAACCAACCAATTTGCTTCAAGTGCGTAGTTTCCTTGGCTTAGCCGGATTTTATCGTCGTTTTGTGAAGGATTTTAGCACTATTGCATCACCATTGCACGCATTGAGTAAGAAGAATGCACCATTTGTTTGGGGACCATCCCAAGATGCCGCATTTCATGAGCTTAAGAACTTGCTTACACATGCTCCATTACTTGGATTACCCAACTTTGATAAAACCTTTGAAGTGCATTGTGACGCTAGTAGTAATGGCATAGGTGGTGTGTTGATGCAAGAGAAGCAACCCATTGCATATTTTAGTGAGAAACTCTCCGGCGCGCAACTTAACTATCCCATCTATGACAAAGAGTTATATACTCTAGTGAGAGTCTTGCATGTGTGGGAACATTACCTCCGTCCATGTGAATTTGTAATCCATACGGATCATGAAACGCTTAAGTACCTTAAGGGTCAAACCAAATTGAACAAGCGTCATACTAAATGGAGTGAGTTCATTGAGTCATTTTCTTATGTTATCAAGTATATCAAAGGTAAGGAAAATGTTGTGGCGGACGCTCTTTCCCGCAAGTACATGTTGGTTACACAACTTGAGCTGAATGTCGTTGGCTTTGAGCACATTAAAGACATGTATGAGCATGATTCTTCATTTGCGATTCCTTATGCCAAATGCCTAACTCATAAAACTTGGGAGCAATACTATTTGAAAGGTGATTATCTTATGAGAGCTAACAAACTTTGTATTCCTGAGTCTTCTCTTCGTTTTCTACTTTTGAAAGAATCTCATGGTGGAGGACTCATGGGACATTTTGGACGCGACAAGACATTCGCCACGCTCTCCAAGAACTATTTTTGGCCAAAGATGTTTCGCGATGTTTCACGCTACACCAACCGATGCTCTACATGCCGCAAAGCTAAGTCCAAAGCTCAATCTCATGGTCTATATATGCCACTTCCTATTCCATATCACCCATGGGAAGATATTAGTATGGATTTTGTGCTTGGTTTGCCTCGAACTCAAAACGGCAAAGATTCGATATTTGTTGTTGTGGACCGTTTCTCTAAGATGGCACATTTCATACCATGCAATAAGATAGACGATGCTTCACATGTTGCCAACCTCTTTTGTAGGGAAATCTTGAGATTGCATGTAGTGCCCAATACGATTGTTTCGGACCGCGACGTCATGTTCCTAAGCTACTTTTGGAAGACACTTTGCGCCAAGCTCGGAATCAAGCTCCTATTCTCTTCGGCATATCATCCAGAAACCGACGGCCAAATGGAGGTCACCAACCGGATGCTATCCACCCTTCTTCGCGTGTTGATCAAGAAGAACATAAGGGAGTGGGAGGAATGCTTACCCATCGCCGAGTACGCCTACAATCGAGCAAGACATTCGACTACCGGCAAGTCCCCCTTCGAGGTCGTCTACGGATTCAACCCGTTCTCCCCATTGGACATCCTACCTCTACCACTACAAGAGCACATCAACATGGACACGAGTGCACGAGCAAGTTACCTCAAGAAGGTGCATGAAGATACAAGGCACACGATCGAGCGCCAAGCACAACGACTACGACCAAGGTCAACATCAACAAGCACCCCATGGTGTTCAACCCCGGAGATCTTGTGTGGCTACACCTACGCAAAGACCGCTTTCCCAACGAACGCAAGTCCAAACTACTTCCTCGAGCCGATGGACCGTTCAAGGTGCTAGCACGCTACAACGACAACGCTTACAAAATCGACATCCCTCACGAGAAGTACAACGTGAGCGACATCTTCAATGTCAAGGACTTATCTCCCTTCCATGGTGATGTGGATTACGATCCGAGGACGGATCTTTCCCAAGGGGGGAGATGATGCGGAGCATCCCACTATCATCCCCATGGACCCACCTCCGTCTCCCCAAGTGCCAAGAGGACTAATGACACGAGCACGTGCAAGAGCTATCGAGACTGAGGTGACATCTCTCTTAAATGACATTCCGTATGATCCACGTGAGACATGGTTACTACCTCATTCTGAAATGCTATGTGTGCTTAGGTACCAAGAAGACCCTCTCGGAGATGCCCGGAACAATGGACAAGTTGCCAAGTACACGGATGAAGGAGTTCGAGAAGTGGAAGTGCAGCTGAGCATCAGCTGCCGGACATCCGGCCCCTGGAGACTTCACCTACGCCACCAGATCAGCAGCCGACAAGCCTCCAGGCCTCGGACATCCGGCCCCGCTGCTGGACATCCGGCCCGTCCACCCCGGACATCCGCCCCCCCTGCCGGAAATCCGGCCTCCCCTATCCAGAAAGCATCTGGAATCGGCCGCAGCCAGCCCGGACATCCGGCCCGACGCGAGCCGCCGGACATCCGGCCCCTGTATGCGCACTGTAAATGGGCCAAGGGCCCAAGTACCCCTCCAACTCGTCCCAACTTGTACTAGCACTATATAAAGACCTTCCCCTCCTCCATCTAGGGATAGCAAAGTAGTTGGCTCTTTGAGATAGAGCTTTTCTCATCCATACCTCTCCCATGGAGTTCAAGACCTCCATGAGACCCATGTGAGAAGATCCACTCCGGATTCAAGACCTCAACTCCTCTACGGATTGGGATGAACTAGCTACCATGTATCCTCTTGTGTTGACTTTGGATCTTGTATCTCTACTATGTGTGTGTGGATCTAGTGCATGTGTGATTTGGATTGTGTCAACTGAGTGTTTTGTTCTTGTGTTCTTCTCTCAATCTGCTCTTTCCCCCTCCAAGTATGAAAAGATCGACGAACTAGGATTCTACCCTACATCAACGAGTGTGCTCAAATTCCTCATACCAGCATGTCCAAGGCATCGATGCCATAACCAGCACTCTGAAGCTTTTGCCAGTAGACACGTGGCAGGCTGAGGACCTAGAGAGAAATCTGCAATACACCAATCACCTTTCCTAAAGCCTTCGAAGACTTTGGATTTGTCAGATTCCATCAGCGTTGAGACGGACATGAGGTTGTATCCAAGGGACTTGACAAGCATGACCTTTTCCATGTGTCGATCCTTCGAGATAGCAACCTTACCAAGACCCAATACATTGCTTTTTTCTTTGTCAGCATATGTGATATGCTTCAGATGAGACGGAGTAAGGGGAGCATCAGTGAGTAGATTCCTATCACTAGTCATGTGATTCGTGCAGCCACTATCCAGGACCCATTCAGTGCCTGTGGGTGTGTCATCCTGTAGAAGCATTAGTCTGACTTACAAATTCATATACTTCAAAGTGAAGAATATGATGATGATCAATTTTGTCAGACAATTTCATCAAGGAATAATATCTAGCTGCATAAGGGATGTGTGAAATGAATGATTCATTTCGTCATGATTAGCCTGCATCCCAACAGGCATTTTGTCAGGTCTTCAGCAAATTCATCAGACATATTAGTTTTCTGAAGACCTGACCCTACAGAAGAGATTAGTTCTTCTTCTTAACCACCCACATCTGAATGGGTGGCTGAGAAGCAATGTAATGAAGTTCATTAATGGAGAACTTAGGCATTGAAGAATATGCATTTCTCTTCACCGGAGGGTTATAGTAATTGAATGAATAAGCAGAGAAATTCTTCTAGGTTTTGTGAACATAGTGGTTCGAATAATAGTGCTCATATTCATCAAATTGCTGTTTGTTTCCCTGCGAAACAGAGGCATTAGCACGACCATAAGTAGGTCTGTGTCTATTTGACGACTTAGATCCCTGTGAAGAATTTGGCCTGGGAAGCTTCTTCTTCATCGGTGGTGTCATGATAACATTCACCTGAAGATTTTCCAGAAGGCTTTTGGGAACCTAGATTTTCTTCACAGGTGGACCATTCCTGCAGTTAGTTCCAACAAATCTGGCAAAGACTTCACCATTCTGATTCTTGAACAGTTTATAGTTGGACTCAAATGACTCATCAGAGGAATATGAAGTATCACAAGTATAGCCAGATAAGGTAGATGGGTCTATTGGTGGTCCCTCGGCAACCCATGTGGTTTTGGGATACTGCTCAGGCTTCCAATATGAACCATCAGCATTAAGCTTTCTCTCGAAAGCAATACCCTCTTTCCTAGGGTTCCTGTGAAGAATTTGCTTTTCGAGCACGTCACACAGGGTTTGATGCCCTTTGAGGCTTTTGTACATGCCAGTGACATATAATTCCTTCAGCCCTACATTTTCGTCAGTATCACTGGTGGCATCCTCAGATGAGGGGTTAGTGGCCACCGAAGCAATTGAAGCAATTGAAAGTACTGAAGCATTTGAACATTCAGCTGAAGAATTTGCATTGTCACGTTCAAGGCATTTTATGCATGGTGCAACAAATTCTTCCTGAACGATACTGATCTATTGAGCGAGGAGTGAGTCATTTTCTTTTTGAAGATCATCATGAGACGCTCTCAGCTTCTCGAGATCTTGCTTCCTGTGAAGAAATTCATATGACAGCTTCTCGTGCTCGGCTGAGAGCGACACATGACGACTCTCAAGTTCGTCATACTGTGACTTAAGCCGTCTGAGATCTTCAGGCAAGGCTTTCCTTGTCCAACAGGTCATCGCTTTTGTCTAGTAGTTTTTGAATCTTTTCCATAGCATGTTGTTGCTCAGTTGCAATTTTAGCAAGTTTCTTATAGCTTGGTTTAGATTCACACTTAGAGTCGTCATCACTGGAAGTATCAACGTAAGCTTCTCGTGAGGCTACCTTTGCACCTCTTGCCATGAAGCAATAGGTGGAAGTGTTGTCATCAGCACAGTCATCATTGTTGGTGGAGATACCATTATCTTTAGGGTTGAAGATGTACTTGCTGACGTACTCAGTAGCGAGGGCAAGGCTCGCCACACCAGCGTCTGACTCCTCCTCAGATTCCTCAGCTTCCTCATGATCAGATTCCTCCTCAGAATCCATTTCCTTCCCAATGAATGCACGAGCTCTGCTGGAACTGCCTTTCTTACGAGATGAGAACTTTGATGAAGACTTTGATGATTTCGTCTTTTGGCCATCAAAGTCATCATCCCTGCTCTTCTCTTCTTCTTCTTTTGCCATAGAGGGCAGTCGGCGATGTAGTGGCCTGGCTTCTTGCATTTGTGACAAGTTCTCTTGTCGTAGTCTCGAGCAGACGCTTCTCTAGTGTTCTTCGAGTCATACTTTGAGGACTTTCCAAAGCAGTTCTTCTTGGAAAACTTCTGGAACTTCTACACAAGCATTATCAGTTCTCTGCCAATTTCCTCAGCACCATCAGAACTGCTCTCATATACCTCTTCTTCTTCAGATGAAGAAATTGCCTTGGCTTTTGCTTTTTTCCTTCAGAGCGCGAGGATGACCATAGCTGGGACCATACATATCTCTCTTCTCTGCATGCTGAAATTCATGAGTGTTGAGCCTTTCAAGAATATCAGCCAGGTCAAGTGACTTGTAGTCTGGGCACTCTTGAATCATCAGTGCCAAGGTGTCGAAGGAACTGTCTAGTGACCTCAGCAATTTCTTCACCACCTCATGATCGGTGATGTCAGCAGCACCAAGAACTTGAATCTCATTGGAGATATCAGTAAGGCGGTCGAAGGTTTGCTGCACATTCAAATTGTCGAGCCTCTTGAAGTGATTGAAGAGATTTCGAAGAACGTCTACTCGGGAATCAAGTTGAGTGGAGACCCCCTCGTTGACCTTGGAAAGCCTATCCCAAATAAGCTTCGAAGTTTCCAAAGCACTCACTCTACCATACTGTCCTTTGTTCAGATGTCCACATATGATTTTCTTTGCTTGAGAGTCGAGTTGCTTGAATCTCTTCACGTCGATGGCGTTGATGCTTGGAACCACAGTAGGCACTCCATTCTCGACGACGAACCAGAGATCGTTGTCAATTGCCTCAAGATGCATGCGCATCTTGTTCTTCCAATAGGGATAGTGCGTGCCATCGAAGATGGGGCACGCAACGGATACCTTGATCATACTTGCGGTCGACATAACTAAAACTCTAGGTGATTAAACCAAAATCACACAGAACAAGGGAGTACCTTGCTCTGATACCAATTGAAAGCGTAGGTTTACTCCCAGAGGTGGGGTGAATGGGAGATATTTAGAAACTCGTCAAACTCCGAAGATTTTGATGAAAATCAGAGTGACAAAATAGAAATAGAGGCGAAACTAGATCGACATAGATACAAGTAGCATGCATATGAAATACATACAAGTGAAGAACATGAGATCATACAGGCAGACATGCATGAGGAAGATGAACTGAAGAAATGAAAAACAACATGATGAAAGTCTTCAGTTCAAATTCTTCAGAAAAGTAAAGCGCAAGTTCTTCAGTAGTGGAATTGCGTAAAGGTAAAGGGGTGAGGAATTTGAAACAAGTTAGGCTCGGTGAAGACACAGTGATTTGGTAGACCAGTTCCAGTTGTTGTATCAACTGTACATCTGGTTGAGGCGGCTTGTAACACCCCAAAAATTTAACCATATTTTTATTAAGTAAAATTTGACCAGAAATAATTTATTTGAATTATACTAGGTCTTTTATTAATTTCAAAATCTTTTCTATTCAATTTTCCAAAATTCTTCCCTCCATATAGAAATTTTTGTAAAATATTATGGGCTTTGGTTGTTTTCTTAAATCATCTCATTTATATTTTAAATAACAGTAGGAATTATTTTCATAATAAAATTTTGCCCAAGAAAATCATTTTAATAGCATTTTTAATAATTGAAATGCTTCTGTTGCACTACAACTATTTTAAATAATTCTTTAAAAATTCCACAAAAATTATGAGGAGTCATGTGATGCCTATAGATCACTTTTGTGCAAAAACCCAGCATGGTCTTTTGAAAATTTTGAGTGAAACATCCTCTTCTCAATTCTGTTCCATTCTTGAGTTTCAACTACAACCTCAATTTTCCTTGCTCCACAAATTCTGAAATTATTCCACCTTATAGTCCTTCCAACCAAACCCTTAAGTCCAGAAGATCAGCTCCAATTACCTCCTTTTAACCCACCAAATAAATCTTCCAATATTCTGTCCAGAACTGAATTCTAACAAAACTTGCACTGACAAGTTTCTCTTCCTGCCAAACCAACTCCACCATCCTCACTATCATCTAGGGAGACACCAATCTGCCAATTTTCACATCCAACAAAGTTTCCTAGCTAGCCTTAGCATTTCATCAAGCACACTATGTGCATGACAGAAATCTTGCCTCTCTCTGAACTACACTGAACACTTGATCATCTGGCCAAAACATCATGTCCATCATTTCTAGAACCTCGAAGAGCATCACCCTACCAAAAATTAGCTTGATTAGATCACTGTGGCCCACCCTGGCATTTGGTCGAGCAGCTCATGTGCATGCCCAGCGCGTGAGCAGAGTGCACAAACTGCAACCATGGCATTGAGCTGTTGATGTCCCTCTGCTGCCTCTCCTGCTTGCCCTAGCCCTCCCCTGGATCAATTGGTCCTCCCCAACGCTCGCCGACACCCTCCCCTGGCCGCTAGCGCCGGCCACCGCCGACCACCGCCCTCCAAAGCGCCGCCCGACGAATTCGTCTCCGCCACGCCTCTGCTCCCTTAATTGCCAATCACCGAGCTTATCCGTGGGCGGCCACCGTCCACGCCGACCTCACCGACCACCTCACCGACTCGCCGACCACGGCCACCGACCGCAACCACCTTCTTGGCGTAGTTATGGCGATCGCCGCCGTGTCCGTTCTCTGGAGACCGCGGAACCGCCTTGCTCCGCCTATAAAACCCATCCCCGGGCTCGCCTCACTGCACTACATCATCTTCCTCTTCCCTAAGCACCTCCTCGAACCGCCACCCGACCGGAGAAGGCCATCTCCTTCCTCTCCGGCAGCTACTGCCGCCGCCCTTGCCTTGAAGACTCCCACCTCTCCAGTGCCTCCCCCACCCCAATTCTTTCATCACTAGCCTCTGGAAGCAACCACCGATCCATCCCCATGCTCAATTTAGCTCGGGAACCACCGTGGGCGAAACGCCCAATTCGCTTCCGCCAGAGCTTTTCGGATGAGCTCGCCACCGACGACCCCGAGCTCCCCGTCGATCGTGTCCTATGTGAGGAGGTTTGCCATGAGCTCCTGAGCACGGGTGTGTGCTCAGTTTTCCCACGAGTGCCACCATTCGCCGGCAATCGCCGCCGGCGAGGCGCCCCTGTTCTACCGCACAGAAGAGAGAAGGCGCGGCGACCCAGTCAAACCTGACAGTGGGGCCGCAGGGCCCACTGTCAGTGACCCCAGGCCGCGCCGATCGTCCGTAAGTGGAGACGGGTTCTCCTCGGAGCCGTTTCCGCGCGAGGGAAACGTATTCCAGTAAATACATCTTGACGTCGACGGATTCTTCGCTCAGCCGAGCGGCTGGGCCTGGCCCAGTGGCGCCAGGCGACTAAATCACGCTCAGGCGCACTTCTGCCCTTTTTCCTTTTTCTTTATCAGCATATCTCAAATATTTCCACAGCAACCGTTTCAAATCCAAATTTGATGATTCAAATTTCTGAAGACTTCTAAAATCATGCTCTATTAATCTAGCTAGGGTGAACATTTTTCGTAAGCTTTATCTCTGCTGGATTTATTAAATAAGTCCAATTCTTTATTTCTTTCAGATTAGAAATTCTTTATCTCTAGCTAGGGTGAACATTTTTCGTAAGCTTTATCTCATTCAGTATGTGATGGCCCAGGAGCATTTCACTCAGCAACTAATGGAGTATCTCCATTATCTTGCTGTTCTGAATCCCCGGATCACCATTGGCGGACCACCTCTGCCAACTCAGGAGGGACGCGTTCTTCGTCTGCTTCCTCCACTTCCTCCACTTCCTCCGGAAGAAGAAGAATGTGATCCAGCACCAGGAACCCTTCCACAAGACCCCGTAGATCTTACCTTCGAACCGTAGATGGTTATGAGCGTGGTTGCTACTGCATCCAGCACTTATTTTCATGGTGCAATATTTGCGATGTATTTTAGGGCATATGTCATAAGTGCATTGCTATGATTGCATTCTGCATGTGATTGTTTGTCGTGATATGCATTTAATTCTTCCGCCCTTAACAAATCTTGAGGACGAGATTTTCTTAAGGGGGGTAGAGTTTGTAACACCCCAAAAATTTAACCATATTTTTATTAAGTAAAATTTGACCAGAAATAAATTTTTGGAATTATAGTAGGTCTTTTATTAATTTCAGAATCTTTTCTATTCAATTTTCCAAAATTCTTCCCTCCATATAGAAATTTTTGTAAAATATTATGGGCTTTGGTAGTTTTCTTAAATCATCTCATTTATATTTTAAATAATAGTAGGAATTATTTTCATAATAAAATTTTGCCCAAGAAAATCATTTTAATAGCATTTTTAATAATTGAAATGCTTCTGTTGCACTACAACTATTTTAAATAATTCTTTAAAAATTCCACAAAAATTATGAGGAGTCATGTGATGCCTATAGATCACTTTTGTGCAAAAACCCAGCATGGTCTTTTGAAAATTTTGAGTGAAACATCCTCTTCTCAATTCTGTTCCATTCTTGAGTTTCAACTACAACCTCAATTTTCCATGCTCCAAAAATTCTGAAATTATTCCACCTTATAGTCCTTCCAACCAAACCCTTCAGTCCAGAAGATTAGCTCCAATTACCTCATTTTAGCCCACCAAATAAATCTTCTAATATTCTGTCCAGAACTGAATTCTAACATAACTTGCACTGACATGTTTCTCTTCCTGCCAAACCAACTCCACCATCCTCACTATCATCTAGGGAGACACCAATCTGCCAATTTTCACATCCAACAAAGTTTCCAAGCTAGCCTTAGCATTTCATCAAGCACACTGTGTGCATGACAGAAATCTTGCCTCTCTCTGAACTGCACTGAACACTTGATCATCTGGCCAAAACATCATGTCCATCATTTCTAGAACCTCGAAGAGCATCACCCTACCAAAAATTAGCTTGATTAGATCACTGTGGCCCACCCTGGCATTTGGTCGAGCAGCTCATGTGCATGCCCAGCGCGTGAGCAGAGTGCACGAACTGCAACCGTGGCATTGAGCTATTGTTGTCCCTCTGCTACCTCTCCTGCTCGCCCTAGCCCTCCCCTGGATCATCTGGTCCTCCCCAATGCTCGCCGACACCCTCCCCTGGCCGCCAGCGCCGGCCACCGCCCTCCAAACCGCCGCCCGATGAATTCGTCTTCGCCACGTCTCTGCTCCCTTAATTGCCAATCACTGAGCTTATCCGCGGGCGGCCACCGTCCACGCCGACCTCACCGACCACCTCACCGACTCGCCGACCACGGCCACCGACCGGAACCACCTTCTCGGCGCAGTTATGGCGATCGCCGCCGTGTCCGTTCTCTGGAGAGCGCGGAACCGCCTTGCTCCGCCTATAAAACCCATCCCCGAGCTCGCCTCGCTGCACTACATCATCTTCCTCTTCCCTAAGCACCTCCTCGAACCGCCACCCGACCGGAGAGGGCCATCTCCTTCCTCTCCGGCAGCTACTGTCGCCGCCCTTGCCTCGAAGACTCCCACCTCTCCAGTGCCTCCCCCACCCCAATTCTTTCATCACTAGCCTCTGGAAGCAACCGCCGATCCATCCCCACGCTCAATTTAGCTCGGGAACCACCGTGGGCGAAACGCCCAATTCGCTTTCGCCGGAGCTTTTCGGATGAGCTCGCCGCCGACGACCCCGAGCTCCCCATCGATCGTGTCCTATGTCAGGAGGTTCGCCATGAGCTCCTGAGCACGGGTGTGTGCTCAGTTTTCCCAAGAGTGCCGCCGTTCGCCGGCAATCGCCGCCGGTGAGGCGCCCCTGTTCTGCCGCACGGAAGAGAGAAGGCGCGGCGAACCAGTCAAACCTGACTGTGGGGCCGCGGGGCCCACTGTCAGTGACCCCAAGCCGCGCCGATCGTCCGTAAGTGGAGACGGGTTATCCTCGGAGCCGTTTCCGCATGAGGGAAACGTATTCCAGTAAATTCATCTTCGACGTCGACGGATTCTTCGCTCAGCCGAGCGGCTGGACCTGGCCCAGTGGCGCCACGCGACTAAATCGCGCTCAGGTGCACTTCTGCCCTTTTTCTTTTTTCTTTATCAGCATATCTCAAATATTTCCACAGCAACCGTTTCAAATCCAAATTTGATGATTCAAATTTCTGAAGACTTCTAAAATCATGCTCTATTAATCTAGCTAGGGTGAACATTTTTCGTAAGCTTTATCTCTGCTGGATTTATTAAATAAGTCCAATTCTTTATTTCTTTCAGATTAGAAATTCCCTAGGAAAATCATCTGATCTCCAAATAAATTGATTCTTTTTCTGAAATTCATATTTTTTCATCTAGTTTATTTTAGTATGTATTTCAAAATTTTCTAAACAACTTTTGAGCACTGTTTTGGTTTTATGTTATAATTGCAATATTTTTGAAAATAGGAAATGGAGGGAAGATAAAATTTTCAAAGTTTTGGAGTGCACCCAACACTTCTGCATGCTCAAGGCAAGCATCTTGAACACTTGATATGGTAATTGCATGGTTAAATGTTTGCAAGAATAATTGAATCATGCATATGTTGAATTCAAATAAAATTTGCATGCATGTAGTGTTGGCATGTTTCCTCGTACCGTGCAACGTGTGTTTGTCATGACTAACTTGCAAGAGCTGGTATAAGAGAAATACTGTTACCGGCAGAAGGGTGATCACATCGGAGCGTGATCATGCCTTGTTGATTATGCATGTTGGGACATGCAAGGGCTGTAGCCCTGTTTTGGTGTTACTGTTGAAAGAACACTTTATTGTGCTAACCACTTCAGGAAATACATATGCCTCCTGAGTCGACCATAGATCGAGTCTTGTTCCGGTAATCCCCAAACTTGATCCGTGCTACCACATGTCCCTGCCGCAGGTAGGGTATGGTTCAGTTAGTTGTTAACCCCTTTCCCGCACACACCGTATAGAGAGGCCATAGTGAAAGATACCATTGATCACTGGTAGGCATGTCACTTGGTCAGGGGGCATGGGTGTATTCGGCTGGGCCGAGAGGGGTAGCGCCCCTGATCTTTGCGCACGTTATATATGAGATTGCGATCCCATGCTATTCGAGATTGTAGTCTCCCCGTCTTAGAGTTTATCTTGAACGATACCTTG
Source organism: Elymus sibiricus (assembly GCA_039707655.1). Classification (NCBI taxonomy): domain Eukaryota; kingdom Viridiplantae; phylum Streptophyta; class Magnoliopsida; order Poales; family Poaceae; genus Elymus; species Elymus sibiricus. The sequence goes on from CM077668.1 coordinate 207,504,485, forward strand.
GGTGATTCCTGGCATCAGGAAAGTTAATCTGGTGTGTGCTGGTCAGGTGTGTTTTCAACCCAAAGGCCGTAATAGGAATTAGTCAGTGTCTCGGTGCTGGCTATAGAAATCCTTTACTTGTGGGTAAAGAGTACACCCTCTGCAGAGTTATATCTGCGGTTAAGGACTACAGTCTGGGTTGGTCAAGTGTCGGTCTTAGTGTCAGTCTCCGGAGGAAATAATTAAAAATTGAGCATGATTTATTTTGCTGGATAATTATTGCCACTACTGATGTTATAATAAATTTTATTGATGATATGAATATTATTGTGGACTAACCCTGTCCTTTTATTTTCCTTTCTGAGTGTCTTTTGGGATGGCTGGACTACCCGAGACACTCATTTTATTTTATTTTCTGAGTGTCTCTTGGGATAGATGGACTACCCGAGACACTCATTTTATTTTATTTTCTGAGTATCTCATGGGCTGGCTAGACTACCTGGGATACTCATTTATTTTCAAGACCTCTCGTGGCGTCGCTTTCAGACACCCATTTGGCATTTCTTTTCAAGACCTCTCGAGGCGTCGCTTTCAGACACCCGTTTGGCATTTCTTTTCAAGACCTCTCGAGGCGTCGCTTTTAGACACCCGTTTGGCATTTCTTTTCAAGACCTCTCGAGGCGTCGCTTTTAGACACCCGTTTGGCATTTCTTTTCAAGACCTCTCGAGGCGTCGCTTTTAGACACCCGTTTGGCATTTCTTTTGGATTCTCGGGCGGTTCTGTCTCGCCTGATTCTCCACTTTTATATTTTCTTTCGGATTCTCGGGCGGTCCTGTCTTGCCTGATTTTCCACTTTTATATTTTCTTCTGGATTCTCGGGCGGTCCTGTCTCGCCCGATTCTCCATTAACTTTCTTTGTTTGTCACTAAAGTTTTATTTACTCATACTTCTGCACATGCTAATATCTATCATGCCATGATTAAATTTCGGTCAGCATATGCATATAATTTAATCCATCATGATCATATGCATTCGGTATATCTTTTGTTCATTATGTTTGCGAGTTCATTCCAACGTACTCACAGGCTTGTTCCTGGCTATTTAATTGGCCAGGTCCGGATTTCAACAAGGAGTACCACAGCGACGGCCATGCGGAGCCTAGGATAGCAGCCACGCGGGATAGGAATTATCCAGGCCAGCCGTTCCTGTGGGAATGGAGCCCCACCGATGTTGGAGAACCACGAGTTGCTTCTGTCACCCGTCACTAGAATCATTGTTGTATCATTAGACCTTTATGGTCTTGTACCCAATTCTTGTAATTGCTTGGGAATCTGTATCAAGGACGTGTCCACCAGTAAAAATGATCTTGGGGCTGGTGAAGACACGAGGGGTTAATTCTGGGATTTTATGTCCCGGAAATCCGGCCCCGACACGACTGAGTCTTACCTCGGAGGACACTTAGTCCACACCGTATTCCTCTTGAGCTAAGGTCACTTAGACCTCGCCCAATCACTCGTGGTAAGTCTTCAAGGTAGACTTCCAAAACCTTCACAGACTTGTTCATCGGCACGCCACAATTACTCTTGGGTGCTCAGAACATGACGCCTAACCGTTTGGAAGAATGACAATCTTCAAAGGTAACAAGCTTCGGATCACACATATCAACTTCTTCAGTGATGCTCAGTCACTTTGGCTCTGGTTGGGTTTTTCCTCACTTGGGTTCTCACAAAGTCATCAGAGGAAGGGTTGCTCTCAAATGACAAGTGTCAATCTCTCTCTTGAGCAGCCAACCAACTAGTGGTTGTGGGGGGCGGCTATTTATAGCCAGGGGGCAACCCGACATGAATTGTCATAAATGCCGTTCTCAGACATGACCGTTGTCAGGATAAGAATCCACTCGACAGCTGGCACACGGCACAGCAATGGTCGGAAAAATTGAACTCTCAATTTCGTTGGGGCACTCAATTTCCTCACGATAGGCAGATCGCACTGGCGAAATCCTAACTCCTCAGCCTGACCTAATTCTTCAATGACTAGATGAACAGCGTCACTGTCGCTAGCAAATTCGTCAGCTGTTCCGGAGATTTCCAAAGGCTTCACTCGAAGTGGCTGTAATGTGTATAGGTTTGAGCATCGCTTTTAAGTATGATAAATGTTTCACCTAGACCCCCTTTAAGAGTACGGTTTTTCCTATGACTCAAATAAGAAGAAAAGAAACTATGAAAACAAAGTCTTCAAGCTTCAAAGTCTTCACATCAATTTCTTCATAGGCCGCACCAAATTCTTCACTTGAAGAAATACATTTTTAGGGGTCAAATTTCATGGTTAAACCAAGTGTCTTCAGGGACTGTTTTCACCTGTGTACACTCACAAACACATTAGTCCCTTAACCTATTTGTCTTCGATACTCCAAAACCACTAAGGGGGCACTTGATGCACTTACAAAATCCAGCAAACAGGCTAGACTCTATACTACCGGTATATAATGCTCACGCTAACTAGGTTGTCCTACAGCCAATCCTGCTATGATACCATTAGCTGTGGCACCCGGCTCAGAGAAACCAGAACACCCCGTGTTCTAGCCTAGAGATCATGTCTTCTGGAACACAACACTACTTAGCATAGAACAAAACAACTCTTTATTAAAATAATAGGGGTACAAGAGTTCTAAAATTACAAGGTTATAGAGGCACGGAGACACTACGCCTTCCAAGGTAGCTCTATGCTAGCAGCGAAACAACCCGTAGTAGTGGAATAACTTCTAGTAGCGAAACAGCGACGACGGTGATGGACTCCACTCCAAAGGGATGCTGGCTGGGACACATCCCAGCTTGTAGACTCAGAATCCTTGACATGCAATCAATCACGGCATCACCTGCAATCTGGCATGACATGCCAGGTGAGTACTTTGAATGTACTCGCAAGCGCACAAAAACCAAAAGCATCATTGCAAGACAATAACATAGCATTATAGGTTAAGTTATGAACAACGACTATGGAGGTGGAAGTAAATAATAATCATGATATGGTAAGCTGCTACAATAACTAAACCATCGTTTAAGGTCACATGGACCATTATACTCTTGACAATCCAGTCAATCAATATATCCTCATGATCACCGCATGATCTCATAGCCATCCGATGATCATCCTCGAGATCATCCCAAGATTATCAATGGGTTCCTGCCAAACTGTTACTTACTCAAATATAATATAAGTAATTCCGTCATCATAGTGTTGATCGATCAGTGTGACCTATTATGAACCGCCCAATACCGTGGACACGGCTATTCGAATAGATTTTTACACTCTGGAGAGGTTGCACACTTTACCCACACTCTGAAGCTCCTGGCCTCGTACTCCCGTATACTTCCCTTATGGGAGGACCGGTGCTGCTTCAACTAACTTGTCTATCGAATGCCTCCTTTACGGTACCATCGACATACCTCTTGGTTCATGCCTTGGGTGACCCCGATGTCACCGCGTGACATCCTGCCACCGCGTGGCCTGAACAAAACTGTCCCAAACAGGGACTTAAGCTCAATACCTAAATCGTGTACACAAGGTTATAGCCGCCTACTGGGCCAGGGTAGCACGCAAATATAACCTTCCCTCTTTGGAAGTACCGATAAAAGAGCACATCGATAAACTAAGCCAGGCCTCCCCATAAAGACAGATGTGGCTACACTAGGTAGTCCGGTTCAGTGGCACTTGATCAACGAATGACAGAATTTATCCCCAAGGTATATTTCTATCATAATTGTTACTCCAATATCATTTGTCAACCTGTGATCCAAGTCATAGCAAAATCCAACCAACAATACAAGTAATAATATAGCCAAATCATTTCTACTTACTCCATAGGCAATAATATCAAATATGATCATATTGAAAACATAACTATAGATCCTACTAATCCAAGGGTAACATGGCATCCTCAAACTTGCAAGATACTTGTCATGGGAAAACGATGATCTATGGGATCGAGAGGATCCCTTTGCGGTTCGGCTATGGGATAGATGTGCTACAAAGAGCAGGGTTGATAGATGCAAGAACAAGCAATGATTTATCCAGGTTTGGGCCGCTGTGAGTGTAAAACCCTACTCCTGCTTTGGTAGTTTGATTGTGTATAAACTCAAGATTACAAGGAGCACAGGTTGCCGGCAAAGTGCACGGGAAATGCAGCTCCAACGCGTAATTGAACTAGGTGTCGACCGTTCTAACTATAGCCGTGGGCCTCCTTTTATAGGCCAAGGGGTTACCACAGTGGCTAATACGGTCATTACAGGGTATGAACAGTGACTGCACCATCACCAAGTCTATCTCCTAACGGGGTAGGACGAACGCATTAAATAGACTGTTAGGTGCTACGCTGGAGAGGCGACGCTTTGGGCAAAAGATCTGTATCACCGGTCCAGCCGCCCTCCTGTTATCTTGACACGTCCCAGGGATGGGTGTCATTAAACTTAATCCTTGCGTGGCATGCTGACACGTGCCTTGGCCAGCTACGTTTGACTGCCTACCCGCTCGACACCTATCATACGTGCTTATCTAGCCCATCATGAGGTGGAGCGGTAATGAGACAGACAGAGCCTGCTGGCATGGAGCTTGTCGGGCCTTTGCTTGCCGGCAAGGAGCTTGCCGGCAACCAGAGTCTTGGTCTTCGCCTTGCCGGTAGAAAGCTTGCCGGCAAGGGTAATCTTGATCTCCAGTACTTGAATAGTACTTCTCAATGACCTGCCTGGAGGTCTTCATCACGGTCTTGTTTACCAAGTCTTGAGCCTTGACGGGAGCAACCCTCCGGCAAGCCCTTGCTATCAGGAAGGCTACAACTGCCTGTGCACAAGTCAGGGTACGAAGGCACCCATGTCTTAGTACACCGACAGGAGCCCCCAGGCCTGGGCCATACACGCATGCGAGGCGTCATTGGGCTAGGCCCAAACAATGCACAGGCATGCGTGGCAGAGGATAACTCCCATAATCTTCTCTTTTACCATGCCCCCCATGACGCGCATTAAATGCAGGCATGGGAGAGGTGGAACGAAACAGCCGCGGGAGGTAGTGCGCCAGAAAAGCGCAGCCACGTAGGACAGTAAAGAGCCAGCCCCCGCGCCTTCCCCATAAAAAGGAAAATGCGAGGGGCGCTGCTCATTTACCCCCTTCCCCGAATCTAGCCATCCACCATTATCTTCTTCCTTGCGCAAGAGCAGAGCGCGCCATTTGCTTCCGCCGCCGCATCGCTAAGCTCCCCCCAAACCTCGCCATGGGGCCGAAGAGAGCCGCAAAGCCCCCTAGTTCGACGGCGGAGGAGAGGAAAGCCGCTAAAGCCGCACGGCAGTGGGCTAATGCTGTTTTTCCACCGGGGCTCATAGAAGATGACCTGACGAAGAACTACTCATATGTGTACGCGAGCAAGACGCAGGACCACGAGGCCACAGTGGTGCTCCCAGGATCCCTTCCTCCTGCCGACGACCAATTTCACTTCTTCGCCGGGTACTTTTACTACGGGCTGTGCCCGCCCTTCTCTGATTTTTTTGTTGAGGTGATGAATACTTTCGGATTTAGACTGCTGGATTTCACACCCAACGCGGTCACCTTCTTGTCGGTTTGGCGCACTTGTGCGAAAACTTTGTGGGAATAACCCCAAACGTTGCCTTGTTCCGGCATTTTTTCATTCCCCGGGTCAAGGACGACTCCCTTTCTGGTAGCGTCACCTGGATCTCGAGGGGAAATCAGAAGAAGCACTACTTGGAGGGTAAACTGCACATCAAGTGGAACGAGTGGAGGGCCGACTGGTGCTGGGTCAAACAGAAGGACTTCCCGGAGTTCTGCCATCTCAGGACGGAGAAAATAGAGAACGTCATCAACTGGGGCAACATCGACCCCAACAACGCCAAGCTAGGGTTGGCTCTGTATCGAATCATTGCCCTTAAGGAGGCCGGCTTGACTATCAAGATGGTGGGAGCAGACTTCACCCGCCGCTGGATCGTCCCGCTGCAGCACAGAGGAGGCCGGCAAGCGTGGGATTACCAGGACCCTGCCGATCCAATGCGTCTGCACCCAGGCCTGAATGACAACCTGTTGGTAATGGAGCTGATACGTTTCCAACGTATCTATAATTTTTTTATTGTTCCATGCTATTATAGTATCAATCTTGGATGTTTTATATGCAATTATATGCCATTATATATCATTTTTTGGGACTAACCTATTAACCCAGTGCCCAGTGCCAGTTGCTGTTTTCTGCTTGTTTTTTGCCTTTTTAGAAATTCATTATCAAAAAGTGTCCAAACGAGAAAAAAACTTTGGATTAAATTTTCTAGACCAGAAGTGACCCACGAAGCTTCGGGAGAAGACGAGAAGAGCCACGAGGAGGCGACAAGCCTGGAGGGCGCGCCCAGGGGGGTAGGGCGCGCCCCCCAGGCTTGTGGGCCCCTCATTGCCCCTCCTGACCTAATTCCATTGCTTTAAATTCTGAAATATTCCCAATATACCAGAGAGACAGAAGAGAAAACCTTTCCGCCGCCACAAGCCTCTGTTCTTCCGCGATCCCATCTAGAGGCCTTTTCCGGTACACTGCTGGAGGGGGAATCGATCACGGAGGGCATCTTCATCAGCCTTGCTGCCCTTCCGATGATGTGTGAGTAGTTTACCACAGACCTACGAGTCCATAGCTGGTAGCTAGATGGCTTCTTCTCTCTCTTTGATCTTCAATACCATGTTCTCCCCGATGTTCTTGGAGTTCTATCCGATGTAATCCTCTTTTGCGGTGTGTTTGTTGGGATCCGATGAATTGTGAGTTTATGATCAGATTATTCATGAGAAATATTTGAGTCTTCTTTGAACTCTTTTATGCATGATTATTATAGCTTTGTATTTCTCTCCGATCTATCGATTTGGTTTGGCCTACTAGATTGATTTGTCTTGCAATGGGAGAGGTGCTTTGTGATGGGTTCAATCTTACGGTGCTCAATCCCAGTGACAGAAAGGGACATGACACGTATCTGTATTGTTGCCATTAAGGATAAAAAGATTGGGTTTAATCATATTTCTTGAGTTTACTTTGTCTACATCATGTCATCTTGCTTAAGGCGTTACTCTGTTTCATACTTAATACCCTAGATGCACGCTGGATAGCGGTCGATGGGTGGAGTAATAGTAGTAGACGCAGGCAGGAGTCGGTCTACTTGTCTTGGACGTGATGCCTATATACATGATCATTGCCATGAATCCATCATAATTATTTTCTTTTCTATCAATTTCCCAACAATAATTTGTTTACCCACCGTATGCTATGTGTTCGAGAGAGAAGCCTCTAGTGAAAACTATGGCCCCCGGGTCTAATTTATCATATATAAAAAACCTAAAAATACCTTGCTGCAATTTATTTACTTTTATTTTAATTAGTATTTTAGTTTATCTATTTATCTCTATAAGATTTAGTCCTTGCAAATAACCGCTAAGAGGATTGACAACCCTCTTATTTGCATCGGGTGCAAGTGTTTGCTCTTGTGTGTGCAGGTGCATTTAACGAAATTTTGCTTGGTTCTCCTACTGGATTGATAACCTTGGTTCTTAACTGAGGGAAATACTTATCTCTACTATATTGCATCATCCTCTCCTCTTTGGCGAAATACCAACGCAGTCTACAAGTAGCAGGAAGAATTTCTGGCGCCGTTGCTGGGGAGACATCATCAAAATCACCAAGTACCTTCGCACAAACTATCATCCACTTGCATTTACTTTATTTGTCTTTTATTTTCATTTGCCTCTAGTTTTCATCTCTCCCACTTCTAATTTTTTTTTTACAAAAATACAAAAATATTTTTATTTGCTTGTTTGCTAGTTTGCTTGAAGTTGCCACAATGTCTAAGTTTGTTATTGAAAAAAGTGAGGATGGTAAAATCCCTAAGATAGAAATCCCCTCATATTTAGACTCAAAATTTTTTGTAGTAGGGAGTGGAAATGTCATAGGGAAAAACATTATTCAAGAGTTCTTTAATTGCACGGGAACTTTGGTTTGTAATGACACTCCAATTCTAAAAAGAACCAACAGTTATGGGGAGGCTATCTCCGCACTCATTCTTAAACTTGAAAGAATATTTATCCGCACTCACCCTACCTTGCAAAGATTGTTTTATGAGTTGCCGGTTATAAATAACCCTAAAGCTAAAAAGATAGCTATTCTTATCCTTATGAATGAGTTTGATTACATAGTAAGAGAAGCTAGAGAGATCTTTGATTTCTATAATACGAGCCAAGAAAATCCTGTGATAGATGAAATTTTATACAATGAGGAATATATGTTGATATATGTTTTTCATGATCACCATGCTTTTGATGAAAATACTAAAAAAGAAGTTCCTCCCCTACATATCATCCAACAAGCTTTTAATGGAATTAATCAGAAGTACTCTTGGATTGTAAAAGGGAACCAACAAGGGTTTGAAGAAAGCAGCCTTAATGACCCTAAAATTTTGGTTGATGATGTGTTCCCCATTGTTTTTGGAAAACCTCCTGAAAATCACACACCTAAGGATGTCAAAACCAAGGATGACAACACTTGAGACTATGCATTATGCCTAGCTAGGGGCATAAAACAATAGCGCTTGTTGGGAGGCAACCCAATGAATAAAATAAATTTTTGCTTTTACTTTCTGTTATTGAGTGTTTACACAATTATATCCTCTGTTATGATTGTATTTTTATGTTTTAATTAGTGTTTCTACCATGTAATGCCTTTGGGATGATGTTGATGATAGTATAATTCATGCTGTTTGGAAAACAGAAGGTTTTGCATCCAGTGCTGGAATTTAATTTCTGTACTGGAGCGTCAGAAAAATCTGAAATTTGTACACAGTATTGGTATATGAATTTTTTATGTTTTACTAATTTTTCAGAATTTTTGGAGTTATAGAAGTATGGCTTTTAAATAGATCTTTACAGACTGTTCTGTTTTAGACAGATTCCGTTTTTGTTGCATAGTTTGCTTGTTTCGATGAATCTATGGATCGTATCGGGGGGTATGAGTCATGGAGAAGTTGGAGTACAGTAGCATTATGCCAATATTAAATATGAATCAATTTAAAACAGTACCTAAAGTTTAAGATTTGTTTGTTATACTAACGGATGTCACGAGGTTTCTGTTGAGTTTTGTGTGCTGAAGTTTTCAAGTTTTGGGTGATACTACGATGGATAAAGGAAAAAGGAGCAGCAAGAGCCTAAGCTTGGGGATGCCCAAGGCACCCCAAGGTAATATTCAAGGAAGACTCAAGCTTCTAAGCTTGGGGATTGCCTAGAAGGCATCCCCTCTTTCGTCTACAATCTATCGGTAACTCACTTGGAGCTATATTTTTATTCATCACATGATATGTGTTTTACTTGGAGCGTTTTGTTATATAGTTTCTTTGCTTTTGTTTGCTTTTTAGTTTGTCACAATCATCTTTGATGAACACACCTTTTTGAGAGCGACACACATTATTCGTGATTTGTTAGACTACTCTATGTGCTTCACTTATATCTTTTGAGCTAGGCAGTTGCTCTAGTGCTTCACTTATATCTTTTAGAGCACGGCGGTGGTTATATTTTAAAGAAATAGTTGCACTCTCATGCTTCACTTATATCTTTTTGAGAGTCTAATAATTAGCAATGGTAATATGCACGGGTTATGAATTTGGTCTTGATATGATAGGTATTCAAGAGGGATATAATAAAAACTTTCATGTAGATCACTGAATATGATAAGTTTGATTCCTTGCAATAGTTTTGCGATATTAAGATGGTAATATGTGGGAGGTATTAGTAGATAATTGTGGTTTAGTAAGAATATTGGTGTTAAGGTTTGTGATTCCCGAAGCATGCACGTATGATCTGTCGTTATGCTAAGAAGTTGGAGCATGATTTATTATTGATTGTCTTCCTTTGTGTGGCGGTTGGGGGTGCGCGATGGTTAACTCCTACCAACCTCCCCCCTAGGGGCATGCGTAGTAGTACTTTGCTTCGAGGGCTAATAAACTTTCGCAATAAGTATGTGAGTTCTTTATGACTAATGTGAGTCCATGGATTATACACACTCTCACCCTTCCGCAATTTGCTAGCCTCTTCGGTACCGTGCATTATCCTTTCTCACATCGAGAGTTGGTGCAAACTTCACCAGTGCATCCAAACCCCGTGATATGATACACTCTATCACACATAAGCCTCCTTATATCTTCCTCAAAACAGCCACCATACCTACCTATCATGGCATTTCCACAACCATTCCGAGATATATTGCCATGCAACTTCCACCCTTCCGTTTTTATGACACACATCGTCATTGTCATATTGCTTTGCATGAGTCTCCTATTTTGTCACTTTCATATACTAGTGGGAATTTTTCATTATAGAACTTTGTTTGTATATTCCGACGATGGGCTTCCTCAAATGCCCGAGGTCTTCATGAGCAAGCAAGTTGGATGCACACCCACTTAGTTTTCATGTTGAGTTTTAATACACTTATAGCTCTTAGTGCATCTGTTGCATGGCAATCCCTACTCCTCGCATTGACATCAATTGATGGGCATCTCCATAGCCCGTTGATTAGCCGCGTCGATGTGAGACTATCTTCTTATTTTTGACTCCTCTTATTTATCTCTACCACCACACTCTATTCCACCCGTAGTGCTATATACATGGGTTGCGCTCATGTATTGCGTGGGGGTTGAAAAAGCTAAAGCACGTTAAAAAGTATGAACCAATTGCTTGGCTAAAATCGGGGTAGTGCATGATAAATACTTTGTGTTAAGAAGATGGAGCATGACAGGATTATATGATTTTGTAGGGATAACGTTCTTTAGCATTTTTATTTTCAAAGACATGATTGTTTATTAGTATGCCTGAGTATTGATGTCTTTATATCAAATTATAGACTATTGCTTTGAATTATTCGGATCTTTTTATTCATACCGTAAGAGAGAGATTACATGATGAAACATGATAGGTGGCATTCCACATCAAAAATTCTGTTTTTATCATTTACCTACTCGAGGACGAGCAGGAATTAAGCTTGGGGATGCTTAATACGTCTCCAACGTATCTATAATTTTTGATTGTTCCATGCTATTATAGTATCAATCTCCAACGTATCGAGGTGCTTTGTGATGGGTTCAATCTTGCGGTGCTCAATCCTAGTGACAGAAGGGGACATGACACGTATTTGTATTGTTGCCATTAAGGATAAAAAAGATGGGGTTTAATCATATTGCTTGAGTTTACTTTGTCTACATAATGTCATCTTGCTTAAGGCATTACTCTGTTTCATACTTAATACCCTAGATGCATGCTGGATAGCGGTCGATGGGTGGAGTAATAGTCGTAGATGTAGGCAGGAGTCGGTCTACTTGTCTCGGATGTGATCCCTATATACATGATCATTGCCATGAATCTGTCATAATTATTTGCTTTTTTATCAATTGCCCAACAATAATTTGTTTACCCATCGTATGCTACGTGTTCGAGAGAGAAGCCTCTAGTGAAAACTATGGCCCCCGGGTCTACTTTATCATATATAAAAAACCTAAAAATACCTTGCTGCAATTTATTTACTTTTATTTTAATTAGTATTTTAGTTTATCTATTTATATCTATAAGATATAATCCTTGCAAATAACCGCTAAGAGGATTGACAACCCTCTTATTTGCGTTGGGTGCAAATGTTTGCTCTTGTGTGTGCAGGTGCGTTTAACGGAATTTTGCTTGGTTCTCCTACTGGATTGATAACCTTGCTTCTCAACTGAGGGAAATACTTGTCTGTACTATACTGCATCATCCTCTCCTCTTCGGGGAAATACCAACGCAGTCTACAAGTAGGTGGAGCATTACCGGCTCATTTGTCAGCTTTTCAAAAGGGGCTGCTCCTTCCACCTGCCAGCAACGGTGACCCCATTATGCAACAACACCGCCAAGGCTTCCATACTGGCAATGATGCCGGCCTGCGACACCAAGATTGTTCTGAGCACATGGAAAGTACCCGGCAAGAAGGCAGTGGAAGACTGGCTGGCTGGCCAGAAGGAAGCAGCTGTCTGAGTCGAGGACGACATGGTTCATCCGACGAAGGATGATGAGAAGGAGTTCCTCATCGCAAGGGCAAATGAGCTCAAGAAGGCAGCTCGCTCCCGAGCAGCCAAGGCTACCGGCAGTGAGGGGCACACCGAAGGACAAACCAAAAAGCAGGCCACGGCCCTGGGAACTAGCAGAGGAAGCCGCACTCAAGAGCATCCTGAAGAGCATGTGAGAGAAGAGGACCAGGCCAGGGAGTCTGAGGAAGAAGAGGAGCAGCCCGACGAATCTTCAGATGAGGAGGAAGAGGAAGAAGCACCTTGCCCTTCTCCCGTCAAGGTGAAGACCGCCATTGCCAAGAAGCCCGCCAAGAAGGCAACGCACACCAAGCCGACATGTAAGGATCTTGCCAGCGTCAAGGCAGCAGTTGTAGCTTCCCGGCCTCAGCCTTCTAGGCGTCAGCCTCCTCGAGGAGCAGCTTCCCGGCCACCAGCTTCGCCAACCACAGGAGGTGAGGGCGCGTCGCAGCCCCTGGCTGCGGAAAGAGCCAAGCGAGCTAGGAAGACGCCGCTAGCACCTACACCCTCCGGCGCGGTTGCCATGGTGCATTGGGACCTATCTGTCCTTAGTGACCTAGAAGAGGAGGAAGAGTAAGTCCATCATCTTCATCCACTTCCTTGCAATTGTCTTGATATCATTGCTGAACTAATCATTCTGACTGTTCTGATCTTGCAGGGATGAGGTGCCCTTGGCGGAAAGGCAGAGGAAGAAGCCTAGAACCGCCGAGGAGGGCGAGACGGCAACAGGCACTGAGCAAGGTGCCCCCCAGCCTGAGGTTGTCGGCTCGAGCCCCCCGCGCGAGGCTCACATCCAATTCCCGCTGGCGAGCACTGCCATTGAGTCTTCTGCAATGGAGACCGACAAGAAGTTAGAAAGTGGCCAGCCAGATGAAGAGCGCCAAGGGATGGAGCCCTTGACGGCACCCTCAACCTCCGAGCCGTCGCCAAGACCTTCACTGACAAGGTGCAGCCCTCCCCCAGAGGAGCCCCAAGAAGGGTTCCTTCGCATCGAGGCCTCCCCAGCAACCGACGTTGCCGGAGACCAAGCGATGGCAACCGAAGTTGCTAGAGGAAGAACGACATCCCCTCTCCGTGCTCATCAAGGTAAGTTCCTTTCCAGATGCAATCCAACTCTTGTCAATCCTTCTTTTTTGTTTTCTTGAACTTGTCCTGAGGTTTTGATTTCATCTTGCTTTCCGCTTCTTCCCTGTCTTGCAGAACCAACCCCTCCGGAGGAGAGGGTGGTATCTATGGAGGAGATTGCGAAGAGCACCGCTGACGAGGCCGTCAGGATTTCTGCCATGGAGGCCACTGCATCTGCCGCCGAGGAGGCCAGGAAAACCCCCGAAGAGCCTGTCATGCCCTCCGGCAGCACATCGGAGCTCGCCACAACACACGCTGAGATGGGGGAGGCTGGCAGCGACAAGCCAGGCACCGACGTCCATCCCAGCGTGCTTGAGGTGCAAGCTCTGATGGGTCCCTCGGGGCCAATCAATCAGCAGCAGGAATCTGAAGCCCCCAGTTCATCTGGTGCCGGGGAACTCTCCTTCGAGGATGCCATTGCCGAAATTTTGTTACCCCTCTCTCAAGGTGCCCCGGGACCGGACGACTCCGCCAACAACGCCGCTGATATGGCCTTCTTGAAAATGATGGCCACCGGCTTCCAGGATGTGCAGTGGCGCTATAGCCAGCATTGGGAGGTGCTCCATTCATGGCAGCAAGCCATAGAGCTAGCTGAGGGGAAACTGAAAGAGAAGGCAGAGGAACTCCGCACGTGGTATAATGATAAATTCCATAGCCTTAAGAGGAAAGAAGAGAAGCTTGATGCTGCCAAGGAGAAGGCAACGGCCTTGGACGGCAAGTTGACGGAGCGCGAAGCGTAGCTCATCATCAAGGAAAAAGACCTCGCCGCCCGAGAAGAAGCACTTGGTGTTAGAAGGGATAGAAAGGGATGATTGGTGTAATGCGATGGTTGTATTATTGAGCCTCGAGGGCGAGTATATATTGATTACAAGACTTGGAGGTCAAGACGCCTCCTAGAGATAAGATGGAAACAATTCCTATCTAATCCCGGAAAATCTCTACATACCAAATATATCTCTAACATCCCCCCGCAGTCATAGCGGTAGCGTTGCGAATAACAGGAGCGTCGCGGACAGTCAGACTGGAGAGAATAGCAGCTGACGGGCTGACATCCCGCCAGAGTCGTAGCGGGAGCATCATGGACGGTGTCGCATCGCGGATGCCTAGACTATAGAGGAAGCCGACGGGTTACTCAAGCGAGGTGATAGCCCTTTGTTCCGTTGTCGAGGTAGCCAAGAGCGTAGGGTGGTGTAGCCGTGGTCGAGGTAGCCGTCCGAAGAACGCCGTGGTCGATGTCGAGTCGGGTGGCCGGTGTCGAGGAAGTCGTCGTGGAGCCGCAGGCGCAAGGAGGTGCCGAGTTAGTCATGGGCGCAGTGGTGTTGAGGTAGTGGTGTGCCGGGAAGAAGACGGTGTTGACGAGGCGTCGCGCTGGGGTGCCAAGCCCGGGGACACGTCGTGGACGAAGGCATGCGTCGGTGTTGCCAGGACCGAGCATGCGTAGATGGACGAAGTCGATGTTGAAGATGCACCGCACCAGGCTTGCCAGGCCTAGGGACATGTCATGGATGAAGGCACACGTCAGTGTTGCCAGCACCAGACATGCGTAGACGGGGACCTGCACAAGCTGTATGAAGACGAAGGGGGTGGACAGGCGGCGTGGCTCGGGTGAGCGAGCGGCAGCGGCGCCGAGGAAGAAGAGCGGCGGCGGCGGCCTGAGGAGGCGGCGGCGGCGGTTTGGATAGGAGCGCGGCGGCGGTGCTCGAAGTAGGCAAGGAAGAGCCCAATAGCGTGACAAAGACCGGCGCGGACGGTGGCGTTCCCGCGCCTAGGGAGACAGTGCGGTGCGTACCACGTACAAGTCGACGCGCGGGGATGGCGGAGTGGACCACGCGCCGCGGTGCTACGGCCCGAAGGGGCGACGTAGCGGCAGTGTGCCGGTCAGTGCAACGGCGGGGAAGACCTCGGGGCGGCAGCATGGACCGCATGCTGCGGTGCTATGGCCCGAAGGGGCGGCACAACGGCGGGGAGCAGGTCGGTGCAGCCACGGGGATGACCTCGGGCGGCGGCAAGGACCGCGGGCCGCGGCTATACGGCCCGAAGGGGCGATGCAGCGGCAGCGCGCGGGTCGGTGCAGCCACGGGGAGAACCATGGGGTGGCAGCGCTGCGGCCCGACAGGGCAATGCAGCGGCAGCCCGTTGCTCGATCGGTAGAGACGCAACTTTACTCGGAGACGATCTTCAGTCTTCGAGAGATCCTGTGAAGACGCGCACATACGGTTGATCAGACCGAAAGTGCAACGCAATCGCGTGAGTGATAAAGGTCAGCGCGCTGTAGCGCGTGAGGACCTGCACATCACGCAGCGTGGGACAGACCAGCACAGGAGTACGCGAGCGGCCGCCTCGAACACGCTGCATCACCATGTACAGGAGGGCTGATGGACATGTACGTTTGTACATGAGCAACCACAGATGCATGGGGACACAACGTGTGCGTGCAGAGGTGTCGCACGGGAGGATTGGCCGGCCAGGGCCAGCGCTCGCAGGCAACCACGCCCGCACGGGCACGTGATGAGGACGAGAGGCCAACGCTTGACACGCTAGCGGCCGCCTATCAGCGCAACTGCGTGCGTGAATCCCAGGCATTGTGCGGCGACCAATCCAGTCGAAGACGATGAAGATGTCAACAAAGTAGACGCGCATTGAGATGATGGACGGCGGCGGGCGACACAAACCGATCTATAGATCGGATAACCAAAAAAAACACCGATCAAGCGATCGACGAGAGAGAAAACCCGAATCAACAAATCGAGAAAGAAGACTCTCTAGGGCAGCCGATCAACACGACCAGCGGACGAACCCTAGGTACGGGCGGTGCGGCCCCCGGCGGCGATCATGGAGACTGACCGCCCTGGGGGCGGCACGGAGAGGAAGCGGTGGCGGTAGTTAGGGTTTGGATCGGTTAGGCTGATACCATGTTAGAAGGGATAGAGAGGGATGATTGGCGTAATGCGATGGTTGTATTATCGAGTCTCGAGGGTGAGTATATATCGAGTACAAGACTTGGAGGTCAAGACGCCTCCTAGAGATAAGATGGAAACAATCCCTATCTAATCCTGGACAATCTCTACATACCAAATATATCTCTAACACTTGCCGCCAAGCTTCGCGGCAAGGATGAAGAGATCCAGACTCTGCTCGTGCAGTGAACCAAAGAGCTAGAGGAAGGCCATAGAAAGGCCATTGAAACTCAAGCTCCGGTTCATGCCGACAAGCTCTTGGAAGCCATCAAGGCTGCAGAGGGCGCTGAGGTCGCCAAGGTAGAGTTGGAGTCCAAGGTAGCAAAGCTCGAAGAGGACCTTGCCGGCAACAGAGAGGAGCTCTTGACTCTCCAAGCATCAGCGCAGAAGGCAGCCCACACTTTGGGTGAATTGCAGACGCAGCTAGATCTGAAGCTGAAGCTACGTGGTTTGGAGGAGCATCTTGACAGCGCCAAGGCCAGAGAGGCAGCCTTGTCCAAAGATCCTGAGAAGGAGAAAGCTGCGTACGCTGACACCGTCAGTTCGTTCAACACGCTTAACAGCAACTTGCAGATGTGGACCGACCGCCTTGTAGAGGCCGCAGAACAGATTAGCGCCCAGCTTGTCGTCATGGGCTTGACGGAGTATAGCTACTCCCGCACTGACCAGGAAGCGGCAAGCACCAGCCTGACTCTCTTCTTTGAGGGCCTCATCAAGGCGCTGGAGAAGCACCACGAAGAGCGGTCCGACTCCTTCACCAAGGAGTCCCGCAAGCTTGCTCGAGACATACTTTACAAGGTACTCATTGAAGTTGCGTACCGCAATCCCGGCGTCGACCTCTTTGGTGCCTTCACAAGCTTGCTCAAGAACGGCGAGACCACAACTGTTGACAAGATCATCGCTCCAATAGCCGACCGGATCGGCTAGGTCTCCAGGACTCAGGGTGGGCATAGGCACTAATTCTTCTTGTACCAACTTGTCGCAAGTGCAGTCTATGTAAAAGACAAATCTATCTTAGAACTGTACTATGCTTTTGATGTAATATGTCGGGGATATACCCCGTGGTATGACCCGGCCGGGACTTGGCGACTCACTGGAGACCCGGCCGAGACTTGGCGACTCACCGGTGACCTGGCCGAGACTTGGCGACTCACTGGTGACCCGGCCGAGCTTGGCGACTCACTGGTGACCTGGTTGGCGGGTCAGACGAATGACAAGGACCAAGGCCTAGAAGGCGGCTCACTGAGAAGACCTGCTCAGGGTACGGTATCCGGTGGGCCGGCTTGAGAGGAAAGGCACAAGGAATATTTCCCTTACAAGGGAAGCAAGACTAGGATTCCACTTGTAATAGAGTAGTCCTAATCCTACTAGGACTCTTCATGTAAGCCGCCCCTTTAACTTATATAAGGAGGGGCAGGGCACCCCAAGAGGGACGAGTTCAGACAAACAAGTCTTAGACAAGATCAAAGTAGATGCTCTCGAGATAGAGATAGCGAAACACCGCCCTTGTAATCGAGATCATCACCATCATCAATATCAATGAAGCAGGACGTAGGCTTTACCTCCACCGTGAGGGGCCGAACCTGGGTAAAACACGCGTCTCTTGATTCCGACCAACCCCGTTCAAGCTACCACCTAGTTGCGATGGCCTCACGACTAAGTCCTTTCACGAGGACATCTGCCGTGACAAAACCATGACATAATATGACTTATGTTCTGAATGGATGTGTGCATGCTATTCCTCTTGTCTTATTCTATCCTTGCATGATTCTTGTACCCTACGCTTGCCGGAATCTTGCCGGTGCACACTCTTGCCGCGAGCTCTTGAGGAACGGGTCCTTAGCAGCTTGCCGGAAGTGCCGCTGCCGGCAAGGTTACACTTGACTATCACAACGCAGCCACTTAAGTTGTTGAGTGGACTCGAAACAAAGTAAGAGCATAGCTGATCACGACAAGGTTCCTTAGCGTGCAGGTTTCTCATACAAAGGCCAAAATCGTTCAAGGAGAAATTGCAACTACAACAAAGAATTTATTTCAAAGTTTGTCAACTTAGCTTTTTCTTTGTTGTACTTCTTGTCGTAGAACGATATCTTGAACGTCAACTTGGTATCCATACAGTCACTCCCCCCGGGAAACTTGCACGCGAGGAACCCTTCTGTCCTTTGTGAAAAAGAAAGAAGAGAAAGAGGAGGCTGGAACCTTGACGGTTCATTAATCATCCTATGCAAGGTAAAATGTAGCACAACGCTGCCTGCATCATATAAATAAATATTACTTTGACAAAGAGTTGCGAAACACTTAGCTTTTATTCATTGTGCACTAGATCTGCGCCTGGCTCTGTACAAAGGATTACATGCCTTGCCGGCAAACCTGTACAAAAGAGGTTGCTGGGCAGCCCGGCAACCGCGCCTTACGGGTAAAACTTGCGAAGATGCTCAATATTCCATGAGTTGAGCACCGGAGTGCCATCTTCGGTCTCTTGGCGGACTACGCGAGGCTTAGTGACTCGTACTACCTGGTAAGGGCCCTCCCACTTCGGCGTCAACTTGCTTTGACCCTTCGTGGACTGAATCCAACGAAGAACAAGGTCGCCTTCCTCAAGGTTCCTGGCATTAACCTTGCAGCTATGATAGCGGCGCAAAGCTTGCTGGTACCGTGCAGCACGGACGGCAACCCGGAAACGATCTTCCTCAAGGAGCGTGGCATCATCTTGCCGTAGCTCATCTTGATCCTCCTCATCGAAGGCCAAAACTCGAGGTGACCCGTATCTGAGTTCCGTGGGGAGCACCGCTTCTGCACCATATACAAGGGAGAAGGGTGTCTGGCCAGTGGCTCGACTTGATGTCGTTCTGATTGACCAAAGAACCGCCGGCAACTCTTCCACCCAGCGCCTTCCACACTTGTGCAGCCTGTCGAAAGTTCTGGTCCTGAGACCATGCAGCACTTTTGCATTTGCCCTCTCTACTTGTCCATTGCTCCTTGGGTGAGCAACAGAGGCATAGCAAATCTTGTTTCCATGTTCTTGGCAATATGCTGTGAAGGTGTAGCTCGTGAACTGGGTGCCGTTGTCGGTGATGATCCTATTGGGTACACCAAAATGATCAACCAATCCTTTGAGGAACTTGATAGTTGACTGTGTTGTCACCTTTCTCACTGTCTCTACCTCAGGCCACTTTGTAAACTTGTTGATTGCAACGTACAAGAATTCAATGCCCCCGGTAGCACAGGGGAAGGGACCGACGATGTCGAGCCCCCAGACCAAGAAAGGCCAAGAAAGAGGGATGGTTTGGAGGGCTTGAGCTGGCTGGTGGATGTCCTTGGAGTGGAACTGGCACGCTTCGCACCTGATGACCACCGCCATGGCGTCTTGAAGGGTTGTCGGCCAGTAGAACCCTTGACGGAACGCCTTGCTGATAAGCGTGTGTGACCCAATATGAGAGCCACACATCCCTTCATGCATCTCTTCCAACAGCCTCTGGCCATCTTCCTGGCAGATGCACTTCAATTTCACCCCATTTGGTCTTTTCCTATACAAAATGTTGTCAACAAATTTGTACATCCTTGATTGACGGGCTACTCTTTTTGCGTCTTCTTGCTCATCGGGAAGATCTCCTGTCTGAAGGTACTGGACAATTGGCTATGCCCACGCCGGAGCCTGTGGCTCGATGACAAGGACTAAAGGTACTTCTTCCTCTGCGGGAGCGCTTGCTTCGACGGCAAGAATCTGGCTTGCTGGAAGCTGTGGCTCACTAGCCAAGGGTGTCTTGTCGGCGGTATCTACTCTCTTGGCGGCTGCCGGCAGCTCTGGCGGAAAGTAACCACCAACATCTTGCTTTCTTTTCTTCGCCAGCCTTGATGGTGTAACGGATGGCTATGTCAAATGGAGCACAAAAGTCCCTGGTTCCACAGGCAGCTTTTGGGCAGCACGCTTCGATAGGTCATCAGCAATTTCATTCTGGGCACGAGGAACGTGCTCTGCTTGCAGACCGTCTAAGTGCTCTTCCAATTTCCTCACTTCATCAACATATGCCTCCATCAAGGGGCCCTGGTAATCCTTGTTGACCTGCCTTGCCACAAGCAGCGAGTCGCCCCTGATAATCAACTTTCGAATACCAAGGTCGATTGCAATGCACAGGCCGGCAAGCAATCCTTCGTACTCAGCAGTGTTGTTGGTGGCCTGCTCCTTGGGAAAATGCATCTGAACCATGTACTTGAGGTGCTCTCCGGTGGGTGCGATAAGTAGCACACCGGCACCGGCGCCTTTCAGCGTGAAAGCACCGTGAAAGTACATGATCCAATCATCAACAGTTTCCTTGCCGGGGAGAGAGCTCTCTGGGATTTCTTCGTCTTGTGTCGGGGTCCACTCTGCAATGAATTCCGCCAAGCCTCTGCTCTGAATTGTTGAGGTACTCTCAAACTTCAAATCAAAGCTTGACAGCTCCAATGCCCACTCCACAATCCTGCCGGTGGCTTCTGGATTTCTCATAATACATTGCAAAGGAAAGCGAGTGACGATGGTGACTTGGTGTGCTTGAAAGTAGTGGCGCAACATCCTTGAGGCCATGAGAAGGCCGAAGAGCAACTTCTGCACACCAGAATACCTTGACCTTGCCCCCTGTAGGAGAGAGCTGACAAAGTAGACCGGGCGCTGCACCATCTTCTTCTACTTCTGCACAACTGGTTGATCTGGATCACTTGCTTGCACAATCTCTGGCTTGTCGGCACCTGACCTTGCCAGAGAAGATTCTAGCTTGCCGGGTCGTGGCTCTGCGGCTGCTACCTCCTCTTCATCTGCCTCTCTTTTAGCCACAAGTGCAGCACTAACCACTTGATTCGTTGCCGCTAAGTATAGCAGCAACGTTTCTTGTGGCCTAGGCGCAACTAGGACTGGCAGAGAGGACAAGTATCCCTTCAAATCTTGGAGCGCGGCCTCCGCTTCCGGAGCCCAGTTGACTGGGCCTGCCATTTTCAATATTTTGAAAAACAGTAAGGCACGCTCTGCCGATTTGGAGATGAACCTGCTGAGGGCGGCAATGCAGCCGGCAAGACGCCTGACGTCCTTGACGTGTCTTGGTGCTTCAATCTGCTCAATTGCTTTGATCTTGTCGGGGTTGGCTTCAATCCCTCTCTGAGATACAAAGAACCCAAGAAGCTTGCCGGACGGAACACCGAACACGCACTTCTCGGGGTTGAGCTCCAAGTTGAGTTTGAACAAGTTTGCAAATGTCTCTTCCAAATCTTGGATCAGTGTTGACTTGTCTCTGGTTTTTACCAAATATCATCCATGTAGGCTTCCACATTTCTGTGCAACTGTGGCTCAAAACCGATCTGAACTGCTCTGGCAAATGTTGCCCCGACACTCTTCAATCCGAAGGGCATACGTAAAAAGCAATACGTGCCACACGGAGTGATGAATGCGATTTTCTCTTCATCTTCCTTGGCCATAAGAATCTGATGATAACCAGAATAGGCGTCAAGAAAAGATAGTAACTCACAGCCTGCAGTGGAGTCCACAATCTGGTCCATGCGTGGCAAAGGGAAAGGGTCCTTTGGACAAGCTTTATTTATATCAATGAAGTCTATACAAAGCCTCCACTTCCCATTCACCTTGCGCACTACCACTGGATTAGCTAACCACATAGGGTGTAGCACTCCTCTAACCAGGCATGCTGCTTCCAGCTTCTTGATTTCTTCGGCAATAAACTCTTGCCGCTCCAAGGCTTGCTTTCTAACCTTCTGCTTGACGGGTCTCGCATGAGGGTAGACAGCAAGGTGGTGCTCAATTACCTCCCTAGGAACACCGGGGATGTCAGATGCTTGCCAAGCAAACACATTGACATTCGCCCGTAGGAAGGTAACGAGCGCGCTTTCCTATTTGTCACTGAGAGTGGCACTTATGGAAAAAGTGCCACTCGTCCCATCTTCCTTTGCAGAGATTTGCTTGGTCACTAGTGCAGAGGCCTTGGCTTTCTTGCTCTTGCCGATAGAGCTCTCTGGTATGTCATCAACAGGCATGATGCACTCTAAGGTGCGCTTCCCAAAGTCCTTATCAGAGGTCTTGCCGGTCTTCTTCTTCTTTCCTCCCCCAAGAGCTTGCCGGCAGGAGCAGGTGCCCCGATGGCAGATGCTGCCACTGCCTCCCGGTAGAGCTTGTCGGCGCAAATGATCGCGTCTTTGTGGTAGGACTTGATGGTGAGGACCCCCATCGGCCCTGGCATCTTTATGACGTTGTACGCGTAGTGCGATGCAGCCATAAACTTTGCCAGCGCCGGGCGGCCCAGAATCCCATTGTATGGCAGCGACATCTTGACGACATCAAAGACAATCTTCTCCATCCTGTAGTTGAGCTCGCTGCCAAACGTGACCGACAATGTCACTTGGCCCTTCAGCTTGTTCCTCCCCGGACTGATCCCTTGGAAACTGCCCGTCTCCTCGAGATCCTTGTCGGGGATCTGCAGCCTCTTGATCACATGAGGAGAGATCAAGTTCAAGCCAGCCCCACCGTCAACCAGCATCTTTGTCACCTTGAGGTTGCGGATTGTTGGTGAAACCAACAATGGCAAACACCCGACCGTAGTGGTGCGGTCAGGGTGATCCTCGGCGTCAAAGACGATGGGCGCGTGTGACCACTTGAGTGGCTTCTGTGCTCACATTGCCGGCTCCGTTGCATTTACTTCGTGGATCCAGAACTTTATTTGCTAGTGCGAGGAGTGCAAAGATGTGCGTCCGTCAACACACATGGCGTCCACTGCATTCTGGAACTCCTTGTCGGACCCGTCTTCGTCCTCATCATCATCGTTCTGGCCTTGAGCGGCCTTCTCTTTCGGTTGATTGGCCTTGCTGCGGCAGCCTCCTCGGCCACCACAGTTTTGCTTGTCAGACCCACTGGCACCATCTTGGCCCTTCTCCTTGTCATGCTTCTCATACTCTTGCTTTTGCTTCTCGGCAAGTTGCTCCACATGCCAGCACTCCTGGAGATCATGGCCCTTGGTACGATGGATCTTGCAGTATGGCCCACCAGTCTTGCCGGCCTTGTCGCCTGCCGCGGCCACCTGATAGTCAGCACATCCAGCAACCTCCTTGGCAGGTCTTTCTACCTTGGGCTTCTTGGCGGTGTTGGTGTCACCGGAGCCTTCGACGGCCATCACAGTCTTACCCTTGTGCTTTTTGTTGCGCTTCCTATTCTTCTTCTGCGGGGTCGATGCGTCATCTGCGTCGTCGTCCTTAGAGTCAACTTCGATGCCAGTATCTTCCCCAGGGAGTCGCCTCCCTTCCTCAGCACGTGCACACTTGTCTGCCAAGGCGTATAGCTCGTTGATGGTCCTAACCTTCTCAATATTCATCTCAGACCGCATTCTGCGATTGCGCTCATTCATGTGGAAAGCGGCGCAAACAGCTGCGGGATGAACATCGGGGATGTTGTGGTGCACACGGCTGAACCTTTGTATATACTTGCAGAGGGGCTCGCCATCTATCTGGGGTATCACATGCAAATCGCTCTCCTGACCAGGGAGCTTGTGGCCACCCTGGTAGTGATGTAGGGTGGAACCCTAATTTGATGATCTTTCCACAATTGGAGGGGGAAAAGAGAGGAACGACAAAAACAACCAAGGGAAATCACTCAAACAAACCCAAATCACACATCCACTAGGATAGCATACATGAGATCCACAAGCATACAAGATCAATCCATGGAAACAAGCACAAAGGTAAAGTTCTTCCCATAACAAAGGAGGTGAGGTCTTGGTGATCTAGGTGAGATCCTTCTCCCTTAGGAGGTCTTGATGATCCTATGATGGGGATCCTTCTCCCCTAGAGAGGTCTTGATTCCCCAAGAGGAGATACATGGAGCAAAGCTCTACTCAATGTCTCAATATACTTTCTTAACCCTAGAAAGGATGAAGATGAGGTCTATTTATAGTCCAGGATGAAGTGGGGTTGAGGGAGAGAGGTTACATGGCCGACGGGCCCTTTTGGCGCTGTCAGGGGCCGGATGTCTGGTGGTTCATCGGGGGGCCGGATGTCCGGGCCTGGTGCCGGATGTCCGGCCTGGTGGCATTCCAGGTTCTGTGATGGGCGGCCGGAAATCGGAGCAGGGGCTGGATGTCCGGGCCTGGTCGGGCCGGATGTCCAGGCCCTGTAGCTCCTTCGATGCTGGGCTGCTACTGCTGTGCTTCTCCTCAGGGGCCGGATGTCCAGACCAGGGGCCGGATGTCCGGCCGCTGACACTTTTCAGCGGTCCTCTTCCTCGCGCTTGTCCATCCGTGTACTTGTCAACTTGGTCTTCGTTTCGAGCATTCCCAAGGCGGTCTTCCTCATACCTGATCACACATAGCACTTCGGCTTGAGGTAGTAGCCATGTCTCACACGAGTCAAATGGAAGTTCATTAAGGAGAGATGTCACCTTGTTCTCGAGAGCTCTTGCACATGCTCATGTCATTGGCCCACTTGGCACTTAAGGAGACGTAGGTAGATCCATGGGGATGACCGTAGGATGCTCCGCATCATCTCCCTCCCCCTTTGAAAAATATCCATCCTCGGATCGGAATCCACATCACCTTGGAAGGGAGATAAGTCCTTGACGTTGAAGATGTCGCTCACATTGTACTTGTCGCGAGGGATGTTGTCGTGGGAAACGACTATCTATGGGACCGAACGGGTCCCTTTGCGATTCGGCTCAGGGGACATGCATGGGACAAAGAGCAGGTTTTTAGTAAGTGCAAGAACACACAGGGGATTTATCCAGGTTCGGGCCGCTATGAGCGTAAAACCCTACTCCTGCTCTGTGGTTGATAGTATATGAACTCTGGTTCCTGGGAGCGCAGTTTTCAGGCAAGGTGCTCGAGAAAATGCAGCTATCGCGTGTAATTGAGCTGGGTGTCGACCGTTCTACCTGTAGCCGTGGGCCTCCTTTTATAGGCCAAGGGGTTACCACAATGGCTAATACGGTCATTACAGAGTGTGAACAATGACTTGCACTGTCATCATGTCTATCTTCCCACGGGGTAAGACAAACGCATTTAATGCACCGTTAGGTGTTACGTCGGGGAGGCGAGGCCTTGGGCAAAAGATCTGTACCACCGGTCCTGGCGCCCTTCTGTAATCTCAACACGTCCCAGGGATGGGTGTCATTAAAGTTAATCTTGGCGTGGCGTGCTGACACGTGCCTTGGCTGCCTATGTTGACTGCCTGCTCGCTCGACACCTAGCCCACGAACCTATCTGGTTGATGGTGAGGTGGAGCGGTAACGGGATAGAACAAGCCTGCTGGCACGGAGCTTGCCGGGCCTTGCTTGCCGGCAAGGGAGCCTGTCGGCAATCATAGCCTTGGTGTTCACCTTGCCGGGGCGAAGCTTTCCGGCAAGAACAGCGTCGATCTTCAGTACTTAGAATAGTACTTCTCAATGACCTGCCTTGAGGTCTTCTTCACGGTCTTGGTGTTGAGTCTTGGGTCGTAGTTATCCTCAGTCAAGCCCTTGCCGGACGGGAGGCTACAACCACCTGTGCACAAGTCTGGGTATGAGGGCACCCAAGTCTTAGTACACCAACAGGAGCCCCTGGGCCTGGGCCACACGCGCATGTGAGGCGTCATTGGGCTAGGCCCAAACAGTGCACAGGCGGCACGTGGCAGAGGATAACTGTTGTAATCTTCTCTTTTACCGCACCCGCCCACGATGCGCATTAAATGCGAGCGTGGGAGAGGTGGAGCAGAACGGAGGTGGGAGGTGGTGCGCCTGAAAAGCGCAGCCACGTAGGACGGAAAAGAGCCAGCCCCCGTGCCTTCCCCATAAAAAAGGAAACCGTGAAGGGCGCTGCTCATTCATCCCCTCTTCGCAATCTAGCCAGTTCGTCGTTGTCTTCAACCCTGCGCAGAAGCAGAGCGTGCATCCCCGCTTCAGCCACCGCACAAGAGTAGAGCACACCCTTTGCCTCTGCCGGTGCGCAACACAACTTTCCCTCCCCCACACATCTCGCTATGGCACCGAAGAGAGGCGAAAAGGCCCCAAGTTCGGTGGCGGGTGAGAAGAAAGCCGCCAAGGCGGCACAGCAGCGGGACTACGTTGTCTTTCTGCCGGCGCTTACACCGGACGATCTGGCGAAGGATTATGCGTATGTATACGCGAGTGAGACGCGTGATCACGAAGCCATAGTGGTACTTCCTGGATCTCTCCCTCCTGTCGATGACCAACTCCACTTCTGCGCCTGGTATTTCTATTGCGGTCTGTGTTTGCCATTCTCTGCTTTCTTTGTTGAGGTGATGAACGCCTTCGGGCTCAGGCTGCTTGATTTTACACCCAATGCGGTCACCTGCCTGGCAACTTTTGCGCACTTGTGTGAGAATTTTGTCGGAATAGCTCCAAATGTAGCTCTATTCCGGCATTTCTTCATCCCTCGGGTCTAGAAGGGGCGCTCTTTCTGGTAGCGTCACTTGGGTCCCAAGGGGAAATTCAAAGAAGTACTACTTGGATGGCGAGCTTCACTCCAGATGGGACGAGTGGCAGGCTGATTGGTGCTGGGTCAAGCAGCAAGATTTCCCAGCCTTTTGCCATCTCAGGACCGAGATGGTTGCGAAGCCTGATAGCTGGATCCAAGTCGACCCCAATGATGCCAAACTGGGAGTGGCGCTACGCCGAATCCTTGCTCTAAAAGAGGTTGGCTTGATGATTGAGAAGGTGGGAGCAGATTTCCTTCGCCGTCGGATCGCCCCACTGCAGCACAGAAAAGGCCGGCAAGCGTGGGTTTACAAGGGCCCCAGTGACCCAATGTGTCTACATCAAGGTCCTGACAACAACTTGACGGTGATGGGGCACTATCTGCTCATCTGCCGGATTTTCAACAAGGGTTGCGACTTCTACTTGCCGGCGAGGGTGATCCCATTGTGCAACAACACCGTCAAGGTCTCTATCCTGGCATGAATGGCAAACTGTGATGCTCGGACAGTTCTGAGCACATGGAAGGAACCCGGCCAGAAGGATGTGGATAACTGGTTTGCCGGCCTGGTGGAGGAGGCTATTGGAGGTGAGGACGGCATGATGCACCCGACGAAGGATGATCGGAAAGAGTTTCTTGTGGGAAGGGCTAGCGAGTCCAAGAAGACGAAGTTAACTTGTCCTCGGCCAGGCAAGGACTAGTCCAAAAAGTGGGCCGCAGCTCCGGAGGCCAGCGGAGGAAGCCGCTCCCAAGAGCATGCTGAAGAGTATGTTGGCGAGGAGGAGCGGGCTGAAGAATCCGAGGGGGGGAAGAAGAGGAGCAACCCGAGGGGTCTTTGGGCGAGGAGGAGACGGAAGAGGAAGAAGAACCACCTTGCCTTCCTCCTGCCAAGGGAAAGATGACTGTTGCCAAGAAGACTGCCCGCAAGGGGGAAGCGCACACCGAGTCGGCAAGCCAAGGGCTCGTCGGCGTCAAGGTGGCAGCCACAACCCTCCGGGCGCAGCCTTCCCGGCAACTGCCTTCCCGCGTTGCTGCCCCTCGCTGACCCATCCTGCCAATTGTGGAGGAGGCGGGCACTTCACAGCCACCAGTCCCCCCGAAGCGTCCCAAGAGTCCACCGCCATCATCCACTACTACGGGTGTCGGCGTACGACACCTATGGGATCGAGAGGATCCCTTTACCGTTCGGCGGGGGAAAAGATTTGCACAAAGAGCGGATCCAACGACCAACGCAAGGATCTTTACGCAGGTTCGGGCCGCTGAGAAGCGTAAAACCCTACTCCTGCTGTTGTTTATTGTGGATGTTCTTAAGCTCAAGTACACGGAGCGCTTGCGAAGAACAGTGCGTTCATGAAGTAGCTGCGCATGCAGAATGGGCCAGAAGGTCCTCCTCCCCTGTAGCTCCGCCTTGGGCCTCCTTTTATACGTCCAAGGGGTCACCAACAGTGGCAAACGGGAGTACAAGAGGTGGAAAGTTGCTACAGTGTTACATGATTACCACTGACGGATTAGGACAAACGCATTAAATGCCTCCCTTAGGTGTCCCTAACTTTCTTGGGGACGGAAAAAGAACCCGTCCCATCAGCACCGCTTAAGCCCATCCGCGATCAGTGCCATGACACGCAACCAGGAGGACAAGCCCTAAACGACGGACTGGTCGCTGCGCTGGAGCGGTGGCAGCACGGAGGGATCTTGCCGGGTGCGAAGCCTTGCCGGGCCTTCGCGAATCCTCCCGGCAAGTATCTTGCCGGGAGCCCAGCCTTTAGTCTTCTGTCTTTGATCATTGGTTTGAATGCGTTCTTGATATCCTCGGCATATGTTTCCAGCTGTTCTCCGGCAGGCCTTGCCGCTGGTATGGCTACAACCGTCCGTGCACAAGTATGGGGTACTAAAAAACCCAAACTTTAGTACACCGACAGGAGCCCCCGGGCCTAGGCCATACACGGGTGCGAGGCGTTGTTGGGCTAGGCCCAAACAGTGCACGGGCATGCGTGGCAGGAGTTAACTGTAATAATCATCTTATTTACTGCGCTCCCCCACGACGCGCATTAAATGCGGGACGTGGGATACGTGCGCGGAACGGCTGTAGTAGTGCGCTTGTAAAAATGCTTTCACATCTGTCATTAAAGAGCCAGCCTCGCGCCTTCCCCATAAAAAGGAATCCGCAGAGGCGCTGCTCATTTACCTCTTGTCTCTTCCAATCTGGAAACCGTCGTCGCCTTCTTCCTCGAGCCTGGAACAGAGCCTCTCCCATCCATCCGCCACCCCCACGCCCTCATCATCCTCGGCCTCCGCTTCCACAGTCGCCATGCCGCCCAAAGCAGGCAAGGGCAAGGCGGTGAAAGCCGTCGATTCAAACGCAGAGGCAGAAGAAGATCGATCTGGTGGAGATGCGGAAGGAGCACGCCGTCTTCACCCCGACGCTCGACATGCACACCCTGGTTGAGCGGTACATGTGCATGTGGGGGAAGGAGACGAAGGCTCACCCCAGAACTCGCGTGCTTCCAGCTTCCGTCAAGGGCGGCCCAGATAAATTCCCTTTCTTCGCCGCTTACTTTTATTGCGGGCTCTGCCCTCCGTTTTCTGATTTCTTCATCGACATCATGTACACATACGGCTTCCGCCTCTTGGATTTCACGCCGAATGCCGTGACATGCATGTCAGTCTTCGCTCATCTTTGTGAGAATTTCGCCAGAGTAGCACCCAACACAGCCCTCTTCCGCCATTACTTTGTTCCCCGCATCGAGATGGGAGACGCCCTTTCTGGTTCTATCACTTGGATTCCAAGAGCATGGAATAAGGATATATACCCAGATGGTCTCTACCGCAAGAAGTGGGATGAATTGCGGGACCAGTGGTGCTGGATTAAGGAGAAAGATCCTCAGCCGTTCTGTACGCCCCGGCAAACAAAGGTGGTTCGCGGCAAGGACTGGAGCGACCTCGATCCTCAGGATGAGAAGCTCGCAATCGCAGTTACCAGGATCCACCGCCTCAAGGTTGCCGGGCTCACAATAGGAATGGTCGGCGCTGATTTCCTCCGCCGCCGCATCGCCCCTCTGCAGAATAAAGGGAGACCAGCCTGGGATTTCAAGAATGCAGCAGATATCATGACGCTGTGCCCTGGTCTGAACAACAACTTGACGGTCTTGCAGCACACAACCCTCTGCCACAAACTGTTCAGGCCTGACGGGAAGTTTAAGTTGCCGGCTGGCGTAGTTCCCCTGTGCAATAATTCTGCCTTGGGCTCAATCATCGCCATGATGCCGGTGTCTAATGCTCATGGCCCTGACGGAACTTGGGAAGAGCCATCCTCAGAGTGCGCACAGGAGTTCTTTGACAGCTTGTCAGAGAAAACCATCCGGGAAGAGCCAACTCTCATCCGCCCCACCACTGATGAAGAAGTGGCCTACATCGCTAGCAGGGCGGAAGAGGCGAACCTTGCCGCGGAGGCCGGCAGCTTTGGCTTCGCGCAAGAGAAAGCCGGTGAAGAAGAAATAACGCTAGAGGAGACCCTTGCCGAGGAAGGTGAGGTTGCCGGGGAACAGAGTGGCATGGTTGCCGGGAGCTCTCCTGTTGAAGACACGGCCGAGGAGCAGCCGCATGAGGAGCCCCCAGCTCCGGAGAAGAAGAAATGGGTTCTTCGAAAGGCTGTCTCTGGCGTCCCAACATGTCAACCTCCCTCGAGCAGCGAGGGTTCCGGCAAGGGGGCGGCCGGCAAGGCTGCGCAGCGGCAAGAAGCCCAACATCAACCCGTGCGACGTACGACACGCTCGACCGCGACAACAACGGGTGCGGCGGGGGCATCCCATACGACGGCACCGGCGACTGGAGCAGCAGGATCACATCAACCCACTGCTTCTGCTGCAACCAAGCATCCCAGGACCCCTTCTCCCCCCTCGCACGGACATTGCAGAGGAGGTTGATTTCGACATCTCCTCCTTTAGTCCGGAAAGAGAAGAGTAAGGGTCCTGCCGCATATTTTAACTTCTGAATTCCTGTTTTCGCCCTAACTCATTTGTTTTGCCTTGGCCTGTCTCCGCAGGGATATGGAAACGTTGGCGCAAAGGATGGCGAAGAAGGCGAAAACTTCAACGGGTGACGAGCCTTCGGCAAGCACCGTAGGTGCGCCAGAGCCCAGCCCTCAACGCAGCCTCCAACCCAGCCCCCAGCGTGAATCCATTACTCATTTTCCGCTGGCGAGCGTTGGGGAGAATATCTTCGCTATTGACATCACCGGGCTTACAGGAGAAGAACGGCAACAAGGAGAGCTATCGGAGGCCGCCCCTGATGTGCCGCCTCCATCAACCACGCCGCACAGAGATGAACCTTCGGAAAGGGTTTCCACTGACGAGCCCATTCGCGTTGAAGAGGAGCCAGCAAGCGCGGGCACTGGCAATCCTACATCGGCAACCAATGTTGCCGGGAAAGGAGAAACCACCTCTCAACAGCTCGACACAGGTAAACCGTTTGCCTTGGTGCACTCGTCATTTTTTCTTTATTTTTGTCTTCTTGAACTTCAACCTTGATCTCATCTTGTTTCCTTTCCTAGTCTTCAGACCTCCCTTCGGTGGAACAAATGAACGTTGACGTTGCCATCGAAGAGACCGCCAAGGACGCTGCCGCCGAAGCCGACAGGATCGCTGCTGCCGAGGCCGCCAAGTCCGCACAGGAAGAAACCGCCAAGGGATCTGCTGAGGGGGCCGGCAAGGAGTCCAGCGACCACACTGACGACATTCCTGCCGCAGGAGCGCCTGGCGCTACACCGGTCGTGGAGCCCCCAGTTGCCGGCGAGGCGGTTGTCGAGGACCAGCCGTCAACATCCGCCGCCCCCCCCCCCGTCAAGCAGATATCTTAAGGTTAGCGACAACCTGTTCGTCAGCATACCAGGGACGACAAGCACTGGGGCGCCAACCGAAGGAGAGATATTTGACGGAGATGTCATCGCCGCCGCTGGGCTCAAGATCAGCAATGAGCCACGCGCCAGCAGCAGCGGGTCCATGGAAGAACAGCTCCTCCAAGCCATGAGCGACAACTTCCAAAAGCTCCAGGCGCTTCACCGCACCCGAAAGGAGAGGTTGGACTCCAGGGCGGCAGTTGTTGAAGCAGCGGAAGCAGACTTCCAGAAGCGCGTCGAGGAGACGCAAGTCTAGTATGCCGAGGCCTTCCAGGAGCTGACGGCTGGCCGGGAGCAACTGAATCAAAGTTGGAACGAGCTCCTCCTAAAGCAATCCGACGTCGAGAGGGCACAGGAGGAGGCCGCGCAGCAGGCTGTTGCAGAGGAAGCTTGCCGGACGGAACGCCGCATCGGGCTTGATGCTCATGAAGAGGACCTTGCCGCTCGCGAGGAGGCACTCGCCGCCCAGCTCCGCAGCAAGGATGAAGAGATCGAGAAGCTTGTCGCGCGGCGAACCCTGGAGCTGGAGTAGAGGCACAAGGAAACGCTCGAAGCCTTGACCGTGGATCACGCCGGCAAGCTCAAGGAAGCCATCGATGCTGCCGAAGCTGCAGAGGCCGCCAAGAACGAGCTGGGCGATCAAGTGAAGAGGCTGGAAGCAGATCTTGAAGGCCACGGCAAGGAGATCTCAACGCTCAAAACCGACAGAGAGAAGACCCTCTTCAGCCTGGCGGAGATGCAAGCCGCCATGTCCGACAAAACCAAGGAGCTCTCCTCAGCCAATGAATCTATTGCTGATCTGAAACTGAAGCTGGCGACGCTGGAGGAGTCCCTTGAGAACGGCAAGGCTCGCGAGAGGGCTTTGATCAAAGACCTCCAGAGCGAGAAGAGCCTGCTCAACAGCGCTGCCGCCACTTATAATGACTTTGAAAGAGGTGTGAAGATCTAGACTGAGCGCCTAGTCGGCGTCGCGGAAAGGCTCGCCACAGAACTATCCACCATGGGCTTGGATAACTTCAGCTACTCTTCTGACGAGAGGGTGTCTTCGAGCGCCAAGCTGACCATGTTCTTCGAGGGTGTCGTTGATGCTCTCAAGCTGCTCCAGTCTAACCGAGAGAGCCAGCTGGCCAATGAATCTCGCAAGCTCTGCCGGGCTGTCCTTCGCAAGGTACTCGTCAAAGTGGTGCACAAGAACCCTGGCATCAACCTCACCAACGTTCTTGCTAGCTTGCTGAAGGATGTAGACCTCAAGGCACTCGAAGAGCTTGTCGCGCCCATCATCGACCGAGTGAGCCACGTCAAGCGGGTTGAAGGCCAGCGTAGGGACTAGCCGCTTCGCTTCATTTTGTCTCCGCCATTCCATGTAAAAGATAGTTTTATCTTAAGTTAGGATTGCGGTGACCATCAATGTAATGTAACTTGCTATGTTTTGGATGAATATGTGCTATTTCCCTTGTCTGATTCCTTTCCGTATGGTCCTTGCCCTACGCTTATGGGGATCTTGCCGGTGCGCGCAACCCTGCCGCGAGCGCTTTGAGGAACGGGTCCTTAGCAGCCTGCTGGAGGTGTCGCTACCGACAAGATACCTTGACGTTTCCAGTGCAGCCACTTAAGTTGTTGAGCGGACTCGAAACAAAGTAAGGGCGCGACCAGTCACGACAAGGTTCCTTCGCGTGCAGGTTTTCCATACAAAAGCCGAAATCGTTCAAGGAAAATAACTCTCCAATAAAAATTTGCTTAGAAGTTTTGCAACTTAGCTTTTTGTTGCTGTACTCCTTATTGCAAGATGTCAACTTGAACGTCGCCTGTCGGTATCCATACAACTTGAACGTCGCCTGTCGGTATCCATACCATCATTCCCCCCCGGCAAACGTGCATGCGAGGGAACCTTCTATCCTTTGAGAAAAAGAAAGAAGAGAAAATAGAGATATGGAACCTTGGCGGTTCATTAGTGCTTACCGGAAGCAGGTGTACTACAATATCTCAGATAAGCATGCATATAAAATGACATGAAAATCGACAAGAATTGTAAAACGCTTAACTTTATTCAACTATGCACAGGGTCTGCGCCTGGCTTTGTACAAAGGATCATATGCCTTGCCGGCAAGACTTGTACAAAAGGTGGTTGCCGGGAGACCCGGCAACCGCGCCTTATGGGTAGAACTTACGAAGGTGTTCGATATTCCAGGAATTGCTCACTGGAATGCCATCTTCGGTCTCCAGGCGGACTGCGCCGGGCCTGGTGACTCATACTACCCAATAAGGGCCTTCCCACTTCGGCGTCAACTTGTTTGATCCCTTGGCGGACTGAACGCGCCGAAGAACAAGGTCGCCTTCCTCAAGGCTTTGGGCATGCACTTTGCGGCTATGGTAGCGGCGCAAGGCTTGCTGGTAGCGTGCAGCTCGCACAGCAGCCCGAAGACGATCTTCCTCAAGGAGCGTGGCGTCATCTTTGCGCAGCTGCTCTTGCTCAAGCTCATCATAAGCGAGCACTCGAGGTGACCCGTATATGAGTTCCGTTGGGAGAACTGCTTCTGCCCCGTAGACTAGGGAGAAGGGCGTCTGGCCAGTAGCTTGATTTGGTGCCGTCCTGATTGACCAAAGAACCGCCGACAGCTCATCAATCCAGCGTCTTCCGCACTTGCGCAGCTTGTCGAAAGTTCTTGTTCTGAGACCTCGCAGCACTTCAGCATTTGCCCTCTCCGCTTGGCCGTTGCTTCTCGGGTGAGCAACGGAGGCAAAACAGATTATGCTGCCAAGGTCTTGGACATACTGCATGAAGGTGCGGCTCATGAACTGCGTGCCATTATCGGTGATGATCCTGTTTGGCACACCAAAACGGCACACTATTCCCTTGAAGAACTTGACCGCTGACTGTGATGTCACCTTTCTCACTGCTTCCACTTCCGACCACTTCGTGAACTTGTCGATAGCAACGTACAAGTACTCGAAGCCCTCAGCAGCGCGGGGAAAGGGGCCCAATATGTCGAGCCCCCAGACCGAAAATGGCCAGGAAAGAGGGATTGTTTGAAGAGCTTGAGCTGGCTGATGCAATTGCTTTGAATGGAACTGGCACGCTTCACACTTGGTTACTAGTGTAGTTGCATCCTGGAGAGCAGTTGGCCAAAAGAAACCTTGCAGGAATGCCTTGCCGACAAGAGCTCTTGAGCCTATGTGGGAGCCACATATGCCTCCATGTATCTCTGCCAACAGCTCCAGTCCATCCTCCCGAGGAATACACTTCAATTTCACACCGTTCGGTCTCTTTCTGTACAGTACGTCGTCGACGAACTGGTACATACTAGACTGGCGGGCTATTTTTCCGCTTCTTCCTGTTCTTCAGGGAGTTCTCCTGTTTGAAGGAATTGGACGATGTGCTGTGCCCATGTTGGAGCCTGCGGCTCGACAACAAGGACCAAAGGCATATCTTCGGCCGCGGGAACGCTTGCTTCTGCGGCAAGAACCTAAGGTTCTGCGCGAGGCTGCTGCTCACCGGCAACCGTGTGGTTCCCGGCAACTTCCTTGCCGGCGGCTTCTGGGAGCTCTGCCGGAAAGTACTGGCTGGAACTCAACTTCCTTCTCTTGTCTTGCCTCGTTGATGGTGTTACGGATGGCTGAGTTAAGCAGAGCACAAAAGTTCCTGGTTCCACAGGTAACTTGAGGGCAGCACGTTTTCACAGGTCGTCAGCAATGTTGTTCTCTGCTCGAGGAACATGCTCTGTTTGCAAACCGTCAAAACGCTCCTCCAACTTTCTCACTTCATCTACGTATGCTTCCATCAACGGGCTTTGATAATCTTTGTTGACTTGCCTGACGACAAGCTGTGAGTCACCTCTGACGATGAGCTTCTTGATCCCAAGGTCTGCCGCGATCCTGAGACCGGCAAGCAGCCCTTCATATTCTACAGTGTTGTTTGTTGATCTCTCCCGGGGAAAGTGCATCTGAATTACATACTTGAGGTGCTCTCCGGTGGGTGCGACAAGCAGCACGCCAGCACCGGCGCCTTGCAGCGAAAAAGCTCCATCAAAGTACATAGTCCATACTCGATCAGTTTCCTTGCCGGGGACGGTTGTCTCTTGAATTTCTTCGTCTGGCGTCGGTGTCCATTCTGCAATGAACTCCGCCAAGGCTCTGCTCTGAATAGTCGAAGTGCTTTCATATTTGAGACCAAATCTTGACAGTTCCAAAGACCACTCCACAATTCTGCCGGTCGCATCTGGATTTCGTAGAATCCGCTGCAACGGGAAGCGAGTGACGACGGTGATTTCATGTGCTTGGAAATAATGGCGCAGCCTCCTTGAGGCCATGAGAAGGCCAAAGAGCAACTTCTGCACACCAGAATATCTTGACCTAGCCCCCTGCAATAGGGAGCTGACAAAATAGACCGGGCGCTGCACCATCTTCTTTTCCTGCGTTGCATCATTCGACTGCGCAGATCCTGCCTTGTCGGCACCAGACTCTGCCGGGGAGGATCCCAGCTTGTCGCTTGACGGGCTTGCTACTGCGGCTGCTTCTTCGTTGACTTCTCTCTGTGCCACTAATGTAGCACTTACCACTTGATTCGTCGCCGCTAAATACAGCAGCAACGGCTCTTGTGGTTTAGGCGTAACTAGTGTTGGCGGAGAGGAGAGGTACCTCTTCAAATCCTGCAGCGCTGCCTCCGCTTCCGGAGTCCATTTCATTGGACCGGCCTTCTTCAAGATTTTGAAGAAAGGCAGGGCGCGCTCAGCGGATATGGAGATGAACCTGCTCAGAGCAGCCACGCAGCCGGCAAGTCGACGTACATCTTTGACACATCTTGGTGCTTCAATCTGCTCAATTGCCTTGATCTTGTTGGGATTGGCTTCAATTCCACGTTGAGATACAAAGAACCCGAGAAGCTTGCCGGATGGGATGCCAAACACACACTTCTCAGGATTGAGCTTCAGATTGATCCTGCGCAGATTTGCAAATGTCTCTTCTAGGTCTTGTATGAGCGTTGCCTTGTCCTTGGTTTTAACCACTATGTCATCCATATAAGCTTCCATATTTCTATGTAGCTGGGGCTCGAAACCAATTTGGACCGCTCTTGCAAACGTTGAACCAGCACTTTTCAACCCGAAAGGCATGCGTATGAAGCAATACGTGCCACATGGGGTGATAAATGCAGTTTTCTCTTCATCTTCCTTTGACATGAAAATCTGGTGATACCCTGAATAAGCGTCAAGAAACGACAGCAAATCGCAGCCAGCAATGGAGTCCACAATCTGGTCGATGCGCGGCAAGGGAAAGGGATCTTTTGGACAGGCTTTATTGATATCTGTATAGTCAATACATAGCCTCCATTTTCCATTCGCCTTGCGTACTACAACCGGATTGGCCAACCATGTTGGATGGAGCACTCCTCTGACTAAACCTGCCGCTTCTAGCTTCCTGATTTCTTCGGCAATAAACTCTTGCCGCTCCAAAGCTTGCTTCCTAACCTTCTGCTTGACGGGCCGTGCATGAGGGCAGACAGCAAGGTGGTGCTCGATTACCTCCCTGGGAACACCGGGGATATCAGATGGTTGCCATGCAAACACATCGATATTCGCCCGCAGGAAGGCAATGAGCGCGCTTTCCTATTTTTCCTCAAGGGTGGAACTTATGGTGAAAGTTCCTCCCGTACCATCCTCCTTGGCGGGCACCTTCTTGGTCGCTGGTGGAGCTGCCTTGGATTTCTTGCTCTTGCCGGTGGAGCTCTCCGGCACATCCTCAACGGGAGCGCAGCACTCCGAGGAGGTGCGCTTGCCGGAGTGTGTGCTAGAGGTCTTGCCGGTCTTCTTCCCTCCGGGAGCTTCGGCGGCAGGTGCTGCGACTGCCTCCCGATAGAGTTGGTCGGTGCAGATAAGCGCATCCTTCTTGTCGGAGTTGATAGTGATGACGCTCATCGGCCCGGGCATCTTTAATGTATTGTAGGCGTAATGTGATGCCGCCATGAACTTGGCCAGCGCCGGGCGGCCAAGAATCCCATTATATGGCAATGGAATCTTGGCGACGTCGAAGACGATCTTTTCTGTTCTGAAGTTGAGCTCACTACCAAACGTTACCGGCAGTGTGATCTTGCCCTTCGGCTGGCTCCTTCCTGGATTGATCCCTTGAAACGTGCCCGTCTCCTCGAGATCTTCGTCAGAAATTTGCAATCTCTTGATCACATCAGGCAAGATTAAGTTCAGACCGGCCCCACCGTCAACTAACATTTTTGTCACCTTGAGGTTGCGGATTGTTGGTGAAACCAACAACGGCAAACACCCGACCGCAGTTGTGCGATCAGGGTGATCCTCGGCGTCAAAGACGATAGGCGTGTGGGACCATTTCAGTGGTTTCCGAGCATCAATCGATGGCTCTGCCGCATTAATCTCGTGCGCCTACTGTTTAAGTCGGCGGTGAGAGGAATGCAACGAGGCGCCCCCGTCAACGCACATGGCTTCTGTGGCTTTCTGGAACTCGTGCTCGCTGGACTCGTGGCCGTCTTCATCATCATCGTCACCTCCCAGCTCCTTGTCGCGGCCTCGAGCGGGCCTCTCCTTCTGTTGCTTGGCCTTGCCGCGGCGACCTCCTCGACCGCCGCGCTTCTTGCCAGACCCCTCAGCGCCATACTGGGCCTTCTCCTTGTCTCGCCTCTCATATTCGGCTTTCTGCTTCTCAACAAGCTGTTCAACTTGCCGGCAGTTCTGGAGATCGTGACCCTTGGTGCGATGGATCTTGCAGTACTGCTTGCCGGAGCCCTCCGGCTTGTCGGCAGCCGCCAAAGCCTGACATGCGGCACACGCGGCAACCTCCTTGCCGGGGCCATCAGTCTTGACCTTCTTGGCGGTGCCGGGGTCGCCGGACCCCTCGACGGCAAGCACGGCCTTGCCCTTGCGCTTCCTGTTCCGCCGTCGGCCTTTCTTCGCCAGAGTGGTGGCGTCTTCGGCTTCAGAGTTGAGCTCCGCGCCAGCATCCTCACCGGGGAGTGTCCTTCCCTCCTCGGCCCGAGCACATCTGTCAGCCAGAGCATAGAGCTTGGCGACATCCCTGACCTTGTTCATCGCCAGCTCTTCCCGCATCTTGTGGTTGCGCACATTCTGATGGAACGCGCTGATAACGGCGGCAGGATGAACGTCTGGGATGTTGTGCTGAATACGGCTGAATCTCTGTATGTACTTGCGCAAGGTTTCACCTTGTTTCTGGGGGATGAGGTGTAGATCGCTCTCCTGGCCAGGAGCCTGATGGCCTCCAGTAAAGGCGCCAACAAACTCATGACACAAATCTGCCCAGGAGGAAATGGAATTCTCCGGCAGATGCATCAACCACGACCTGACGTTGGGCTTAAGCACCAACGGGAAGTAGTTGGCGAATATCTTGTCGTCCCGAGCCCCGGCAGCCTGCACCGCAATGGTGTAGACGCTCAGGAACTCTAACGGGTGAGTCTTGCCGTCGTATTTCTCTGGCACCTTTGGCTTGAAAGTTCGGGAGTTGGGCCACTGGACTCGCCGCAGCTCACGAGTAAAAGCTGGACAACCCACCTCGTAAGGCAAGTTACCAGAATACCCCGGCGCAGGCTCGTCGACAGTGGGTCCCACGCGCCTGTCAGATTGACGGCGCACTTCCCGCCGACGCTCGATGGTAGTTCGAGCGTCCTCCTTGTGCCGTTCCCGAAGAACCAGACGTTGATCGCGGCGAACCCGCGGATCAGACGACGCCGTGGAATCGTCGTCACGGGCGTCGATCCGCCGGGTTAGCGACCGATCTTGCCGTAGCGGAGGGCGACGCATCGTAGTCGTACTGCCTCCGGTCCTCTCGCCACCAGCACGCACCGGCTCAGCGGACTGCCGCTGCGAAGGCTCCGCCTGCTGTGGCTTGTCGTCGTTAGCCAAGCCGATGAGGCTTTGGATAGCGGATCTCCATTCATCTAGCTTCTCCGCAGCGGGAGGAAAGTCTAGGAGCAGGTGAGCTTCCGCCAACGCTTCTGCCGGTGTAGGCGGTGGCAAAACATGCGAAGAACGTGAGGTGCTCAGACTCCTAACTGAGTTAGAAGGAGCTCCACCATGGCCCTGCGATCGCGCCCTGCTTCCGCCGGCATGTTGGCGTGGATCTTGGCCTCGCGCATCTTCGGAGTGATGCGTAGGGATTTTTCCATGAGAGCGCCTAGAACCACCAACGTCGCGGCGTTGCCCGTCGCGCGCAACCTGAGAAGGTCGCGGCGTGGGTGTCTTGGAAGGCGCCGTCCCGTCCTTGGAGTTCGCTGCGCCACCAGTGGGTAGCACAGCTCAGTCCTTAGACCCGGCAGCGCCGCTGCGAATGATGCCGCTCGCCTGGCTCTGGTCGCCGGAACGTCGTGGGGGCTCAAGACCTCCACCTCCTCCACCAGCGCCCACGCCGTCGCCCGTCTGTGTAGGTACGGGTAGGCTAGACGCGGATGGATGCACCGCTATCGCACCCTTCTTCTTGGGAGCCATGGCGATGAAAGTGATCAAGAACTGGCGCGCTGACCGCTAGATCGGGTTCGCGCAATCTCTTCCCCTACCTGGTGTGCCAAAGATGTTGGCGTACGACACCTATGGGATCGAGAGGATCCCTTTACGGTTCGGCGGGGGAAAAGATTTGCACAAAGAGCGGATCCAACGACCAACGCAAGGATCTTTACCCAGGTTCGGGCCGCTGAGAAGCGTAAAACCCTACTCCTGCTGTTGTTTAGTGTGGATGTTCTTAAGCTCAAGTACACGGAGCGCTTGCGATTTCATGAAGCAGCTGCGCATGCAGAATGGGCCAGAAGGTCCTCCCCCCCTGTAGCTCTGCCTTGGGCCTCCTTTTATACATCCAAGGGGTCACCAACAGTGGCAAACGGGAGTACAAGAGGTGGAAAGTTGCTACAGTGTTACATGATTACCACTGACGGATTAGGACAAACGCATTAAATGCCTCCCTTAGGTGTCCCTAACTTTCTTGGGGATGGAAAAAGGACCCGTCCCATCAGCACCGCTTAAGCCCATCCGCGGTCAGTGCCATGACACGCAACTAGGAGGACAAGCCCTAAACGACGGACTCGTCGCTGTGCTGGAGCGGTGGCAGCACGGAGGGATCTTGCCGGGTGCGAGATTTTGCCGGGTGCGAAGCCTTGCCGGGCATTCGCGAGTCCTCCCGGCAAGTATCTTGCCGGGAGCCCAGCCTTTAGTCTTCTGTGTTTGATCATTGGTTTGAATGCCTTCTTGATATCCTCGGCATATGTTTCCAGCTGTTCTCCGGCAGGCCTTGCCGCTGGTATGGCTACAACCGTCCGTGCACAAGTATGGGGTACTAAAAAACCCAAACTTTAGTACACCGACAACGGGGACCGAGGAGACGGTCCATTATGACCTGTCAGTCCTGAGTGACCCCGACGAGGATGAAGAGTAAGCATCCATCCTCGTGTGTTTCTTAATTGTCCAGACACTGTTGCTTGAGCTAATCTTCTTCTTTGTCCTAATCTTGTAGGGACGAGGTGCCACCGGCGAAGAGGCTCAGGACCATCGGGGAGGGCGAGACGGCAACTGGCACTGACCAAGGTGCAATTTCTCTTGAGGTTGCCGGTTTGAGCCCCCCGTGCGAGGCACATGTGCAGTTTCTGTTGGCGTGTACCACCGTCGGATCTTCTGCAATGGAGACCGACAAGGGGCTGGAAAGTAGCCAGCCGGAAGGAGGGCGTCAAGGGATAGACCTCTTGACGGTGCCCTCGACTCGTAGGCCGTCACCAAGATCTTCACCGGTGAGGGGCGGCCCTCCCCCAGAGGAGCCCCAAGAAGGGCTCATCTGCTTGGAGGCCCCTCCGACAACTGATGTTGCCGGGGACCAGGCGCCGGCAACCGAGGTTGCCGAAGGAAGAACGGCGTCCCCCCTACGTGCTCGTCAAGGTAATCTTTTTTCCAAGTATACTTGACTCTTTCTAATGTTTCTTCTTTTTGTTTTCTTGAACTTGATCTGAAACTCAAAATTTTCTTCCCTCTGCTCCTTCTTTACCCTACAGAGCCACGTCCTCCGGAGGGGGAGGAGGCATCCGCAGAGAAGCATGCTAAGAGTGCCGCTGATGAGGCCGCCAGGATTTCCGGCACGGAGGCCGCCGCGTCTGCCGCCAAGGAGGCCAGGAAAACTCCTGAAGAAACGGTCCAACCCCTTGGTGGTATATCTGGGCTCGCCATTATGGACGCCGAGATGGGAGAGGCCGGCACCAACAAGTCAAATGCTGTCTCTCATCCTAGTGCATCCAAAGCGCAGGCCCTGATCAGCCTTCCGGAGTCTGTTCGTCTGCAGCAGGAGTCTGAGGCCCCCAGCTCATCTGGTGCTGGGGAGCCTACTTTTGACGAAGCCCTCACGGAGATCTTGGCGCCCCTCTCCAGCAGTGTCGCAGCGTCAGCTGGTTCTGACGACAATGCCGCGGATCTTGCCTTCCTGACAACGATGGCTAGTGGCCTTAAGGATGTGCAAGACCGCTATGGCAGGCGCTGGGACGAGTTGCACGCCCAACAGCAAACCGTAGGGCAGGCCGAGCAGAAACTGAGGAAAAAGGCAGAAGAAATCTGTGACTAGCACAACAACAAATTTCATGGCCTCAGGAGGCAAGAAGAGAAGCTTGACGCTGCCAAGGAAAAGGCAAAGGCTCTGGACGGCAGGTTAGCGGGCCGCGAAGCACAGCTTGCCGCTAAGGAAAGGGACCTTGCCACCCGAGAAGAGGCTCTTGCCACCAAGCAATGCGGCAAGGAGGAGGAGATCCAGACTCTTCTTGCGCATCAGACCCAAGAGCTAGAGGAGGGCCATAACCAGGCCATCGAGACTCTAACCTAGGCTCACGCCACCAAGCTCTCAGAGGCCGTCAAAGTCGCGAAAGGCGATGAGGCCGCCAAGGCAGTGTTGGAGTCCAAAGTGTCAAAGCTTGAAGAGGAGCTCGTCAACAAAACCCAAGAGTTCTCGACTGTCAACAATTCCTTGGCAGACCTTAATTCAAAGCTCGCAACTCTGGAGAAGGACCTGGAGGTTGGCAGGGAAAAAGAGAGAGAGAGCTACTGGAGAGCTGGGAAAAAGATAAGGCTGAGCGTGCCAGTGCCGTGAACTCTTTCGAGGAGCACAGGAAAGCCATGGATCTGTGGACTGGTCGCCTTGTCGATGTTGCCGAGTGTCTCGCTGCTCAGGTGAGCGTCATGGACAAGGAGGAACATCGCTTCACAGTTGGCGAGCATGATTCCAGAAGCGCCAGCCTCTCCCTCTTCTTCGACGGACTCCTCGAGATATTGAAGAAACATCATGAGAAGAGATCCGCCAGCTTTGCCAATGAGTCTCAGAAGTTTTGCATTGAGGTCGTCTCCAAGATGCTCGTCAAGATTATTTGCCAGAATCCTGACGTCGACGTCTCCAAGGCCTTCAAGACCTTGCCGCCGGGGACGGACACCACAGCTGCTGAAATGGCCATCGTTCCCCTTATCGACAAGATCAATCAGATCCCGAGGACTGAGGGTGATCGCAGGGATTAGCCTTCCTTGTCGTTCTTTGTTGCGGATGTAGTTTATGCACAAGACAAGTTTGTCTTAGGTCAGACTGCACTTGGCTTTGATGTATTATAACTTGCGTTTAAGATGGATGTATGTGCGCTGTTCTCCTTATTCCGTTCTCTCTTTGCATGATTTTTTACCCTACGCTTGCCGGAAGCTTGCCGGTGCGCACACCCTTGCCGTAAGTGCTTGAGGAGCGGGTCCTTAGCAGCTTGCCGGAAGTGTTGCTACTGGCAAGGTCATGCTTGACGGTCACAACGCGGCTGCTTAGGTTGCTGAGTGGACTCGAAGCAAAGTAAGAGCACAGTCAATCACGACAAGGTTCCTTAGCATGCAGGTTTCTCATACAAAGGCCAAAGTCATTCAAGGAGAGTTGCAACTACAACAAAGAATTTATTTCAAAGTTTTGCAACTTAGCTCATTCCTTGCTGTACTTCTTGCCGTAGGGTGATATCTTGAACGCGTCCTTTGGTATCCATACCATCACTCCCCCTGGGAAACTTGTACGTGAGGAATCCTTCCTTCCTTTAAGAAAAAGAAAGAAAAGAAAAGAGGAGGCTGGAACCTTGGCGGTTCATTAATCCCCTTATGCAAGGGAAAATGTAACACGAGACTGCCTGCAACACATAAATATATATTTACTTGACAAAGAATTGTGAAACATCTAACTTTTATTTATTTTGCACGGGATCTGCGCCCAGCTTTGTACAAAGTATTACATGCCTTGATGGCAAACTTGTACAAAAGAGGTCGCTAGGCAGCCCGGCAACCGCGCCTTATGGGTAAAACTTACGAAGATGCTCAATATTTCATGAGTTTAGCACCGGAGTGCCATCTTCGGTCTCTAGGTGGACTGTACCGGGCCTAGTGACTCGTATTACTCAGTAAGGGCCTTCCCACTTCGGCGTCAACTTGTTTTTTATCCTTCGTGGATCAAATCCGACGAGGAACAAGGTCACCTTTCTCAAGGTTCCTGGCATTCACTTTGCTGCTAAGGCAGCGGCGCAAAGCTTGCTGGCTCCGTGCAGCACGGGCAGCAGCTTGGAAACGATCTTCCTCAAGGAGCGCGGCATCGTCATGCCACAGCTCATCTTGGTCCTCCTCATTGAAGGCCAAGACTCGAGGTGACCCGTATTTGAGTTCCGTGGGCAGTATTGCTTCTGCACCAAGGCTTGCTTCCAGACCTTCTGCTTGAGGGGTCTCGCATGATGGCAGACAGCAAGGTGGTGCTTAGTTGCCCTCCTAAAAACTTCAGGGACGTCAGGTGCTTGCCGGGCAAGCACACTGGCACTCACCCATAGGAAGGCAACGAGCTCGACTCCCTATTTGTTGCCAAGAGTGGCACTTTCAGAAAAAGTGCCAGTCGTCCCATCCCCTTTCGCAGAAACTTGTTTGGTCATGGATGCAGAAGCCTTGGCTCTCTTGCTCTTGCCAG
Organism: Elymus sibiricus; assembly: GCA_039707655.1. Classification (NCBI taxonomy): domain Eukaryota; kingdom Viridiplantae; phylum Streptophyta; class Magnoliopsida; order Poales; family Poaceae; genus Elymus; species Elymus sibiricus. Next base: position 207,548,941 of record CM077668.1, read on the forward strand.
TAGAGCTCTCTGGTACGTCCTCGACAGGCATGCTGCACTCTGAAGTGCGCTTCCCGGAGTCCTTCCCAGAGGTCTTGCCGGTCTTCTTCTTCTTTCCTTCCCCGGGAGCTTTGACAGCAGGGGCAAGCGCCTCGATGGCAGCAGCTGCCACCACCTCCCGATAGAGCTTGTCGGTACAGATGATTGCATCCTTGTGGTTTGACTTGATGGTGAGGACCCCCATCGGCCCCGGCATCTTGATGACGTTGTACGCATAGTGCGACGCGGCCATAAACTTTGCCAGGGCTGGGCGGCCCAGAATCCCATTGTATGGCAGCGGCATCTTGACGATGTCGAAGGTAATCTTCTTCGTTCGATAGTTGAGCTCGCTGCCGAACGTGACTGGCAACGTGACTTGGCCCTTCGGCTTGTTCCTCCCCGGACTAGTCCCTTGGAAACTGCCCGTCTCCTCGACATCCTTGTTGGGGATCTGCAGCCTCTTGATCACATCTGGGGAGATCAATTTCAAGCCCGCCCCACCGTCAATCATCATCTTCGTCACCTTGAGGTTGCGAATTGTTGGTGAAACCAACAACGGCAAACACCCGACCACAGTGGTGCAATCAGGGTGGTCCTCGGCGTCAAAGATGATGGGCGAGTGTGACCACTTGAGTGGCTTATGTGCCTCCATCACCGGCTCCGCTGCATTGACTTCGCGGATCCACTGCTTTAGTTGCCGGTGCGAGGAGTGCAAAGATGCGCCTCCGTCAAGACACATGGCATCCACCGCATTTTGGAACTCCTTGCTGGACCCGCCTCCGTCTTCATCACTATCATCCTCTTCTTGCTGGCTCTGAGTAGATTTCTCTTTTGGCTGCTTGGCCTGGCCATGGCGCCCTCCGCGGCTACCATGGTCTTGCTTGCCAGACCCACCAGCACCATCTTGGGCCTTCTCCTTGTCACGCTTCTCGTACTCTTGCTTCTGTTTTTCGACAAGCTGCTCTATTTGCCGGCAATGTTGGAGATTGTGGCCCTTGGTGCGGTGGATCTTGCAGTACGGCCCGCCGGTCTTGCCATCCTTCTCGCCTGCCGCAGCTTCCCGGCAAGCATCGCACCCGGCAACTTCCTTGCTGGGGATGTCTACCTTCGGCTTCTTGGTGGCATTGGTGTCGCCGGAGCTCTCGATGGCCAGTGCAGTCTTGTTCTTGCGCTTTCTGTTGCGCTTCCTGTTCTTCTTCTGCACCCGCATCTTCCCCGGGGAGTCGCCTCCCTTCCTCAGCACGTGCACACCTATCCTCCAAGGCGTACAGATCATTGATGGTCTTGACCTGCTCGACATTCATCTCAGACCGCATCCTGTGGTTGCGCACATTTGTGTGGAACGCGGCAACGATAGCTGTGGGATGGATGTCGGGGATGTTGTGGTGCACACAGCTGAACCATTGTATGTACTTGCGGAGTTTCTCTCCATCCCTTTGGGGGATCATTTGCAAATCGCTGGGCTGACCCGGGAGCTTGTGGCCACCCTGGTAAGCGCCAACGAAATGATGGCACGGATCTGCCCAAGAAGAGATGGAGCCCTCAGGCAGGTTCATCAACCACGACCTGACGTTGGGCCGAAGCACCAACGGGAAGTAGTTGGCGAGGACTTTCTCGTCCCATCCCCTGGCAGCCTCCATCGCGATGGTGTAGATGCCAAGGAACTCGGCTGGGTTGAGCGTGCCGTCGTACTTGTCGGGCAGCTCCGGCTTGAAGGCTCGGGTGGACGGCCAGTGAACTTGCCGCAGTTCACGAGTAAACGCTGGGCACCCCCACATCGTAGGGCAAGTACCCAGCGGCTACCAGAGCAAGCACGTTCACTGCCGGCCTGGCACGGTCGTCAGATTGACGACGTGCTTCCCGGTGCCGCTCGATCTTCGTGCGGGCATCTTCGTCGCACCGCTCGCGGAGCACTTGGCGCTGATCTTGGTGGCACCGCAGATTTGACGAAGCCATAGACAACACGTCATGGTCGTCTGGTCGGCGGGCTGGCTGCTGTGACGGTGGGAGGTGCCGAGGCAACAACACCGTTTGCGCGGAGTCTCTGGCAAGGTAGCCGGACGGTCCCGCCAACATGGTGGGTGATCGCCGCGAGGGCCCCACGTCTAGTGTTTTGCCGGGATCTGCAAAACTGACGAGACTCTGAAAGGTAGCTCTCCAATTGTCCATCTTGTCTGGGCATGGCAGGAAGTTCAAAAGTATTTGAACCCGCGCCATGGCCTCCGCCGCCGTGGTTGGCATGGCTAGGAGCATAGAATGAGGCATCGCTCGACTCCTGGCAGAGCCAGAAGGAGCTTCTTTACGTCCGTGCCGCCGCGGCTCATGCTCGCCAATAGGCAGACGTGGTGGTGGCGGTGGCGCTCCGTGAGCAATCGGAAGTTGCTGCACGGGGATCCCGCCTTGCGGTCATCTGGAACCGCCAGCAACATGGGGGAGCGTGTCATGCCCATCTTGCGATGGTCGCGGCGTACGCCTCCCCGCACCGTTGTTGGACGTCGCCGCTACGTTCTGGGACGTTGCGGCGGCTGGGTTCTGGGTCACAGCAGTATGAACTATATTACTATAATGACTGCGCTCACCAGAATGTCTTGGAAGTTAACCGGCTGCGACGTCGCCGGTCCTGTGGCTAGGCTCAGCATCGTGGTGGGGGTGCTGGGCACCCGCACCACTTGCGCCTCCTGTGCCGCCCGTCCCAACCGTAGCGCCCGCACCGGCTGTGCCACCTGCGGCCACCTGGGAAGGTGGCTTGGACGCGGTAGGAGCCTTCGTGGCTCCACTCTTCTTCTGCGGCGCCATCGACGAAGATGCTGAAGTTTGTACTTGCACTACCAAAGAACTGATTTGTGACACACAATCCCCCTACCTGGCGCACCAAAGATGTCATGGGAAACGACTATCTATGGGACCGAACGGGTCCCTTTGCGATTCGGCTCAGGGGACATGCATGGGAGAAAGAGCAGGTTTTTAGTAAGTGCAAGAACACGCGGGGGATTTATCCAGGTTCGGGCCGCTATGAGTGTAAAACCCTACTCCTGCTCTGTGGTTGATCGTATATGAACTCTGGTTATAGGGAGCGCAATTTTCCGGCAAGGTGCTCGGGAAAATGTAGCTATCGCGTGTAATTGAGCTGGGTGTCGACCGTTCTACCTGTAGCCGTGGGCCTCCTTTTATAGGCCAAGGGGTTACCACAATGGCTAATACGGTCATTACAGAGTGTGAACAGTGACTTGCATTGTCATCACGTCTATCTTCCCACGGGGTAAGACAAACGCATTTAATGCACCGTTATGTGCTACGTCGGGGAGGCGAGGCCTTGGGCAAAAGATTTGTACCACCGGTCCTGGCGCCCTTCTGTAATCTCGACACGTCCCAAGGACGGGTGTCATTAAAGTTAATCATGGCGTGGCGTGCTAACACGTGCCTTGGCTGGCTATGTTGACTGCCTGCCCGCTCGACACCTAGCCCACGAACCTATCTGGTCGATGGTGAGGTGGAGTGGTAATGGGACAGAACAAGCCTGCTGGCACGGAGCTTGCCAGGCCTTGCTTGCCGGCAAGGGAGCTTGCCAGCAATCATAGCCTTGGTCTTCACCTTGCCGGGGCAAAGCTTTCAGGCAAGAGCAGCGTCGATCTTCAGTACTTAGAATAGTACTTCTCGATGACCTGCCTTGAGGTCTTCTTCACGGTCTTGGTGTTGAGTCTTGGGTCGTAGTTATCCTCTGTCAAGCCCTTGCCGGACGGGAGGCTACAACCGCATGTGCACAAGTCTGGGTACGAGGGCACCCATGTCTTAGTACACCGATAGATGTCGATCTTGTAGGCATTGTTGTTGTAGCTTTCTAGCACCTTGAAGGGTCCGTCGGCTCGGGGTAGTAGTTTGGACTTGCGCTCGTTGGGGAAGCGGTCTTTGCGAAGGTGTAGCCACGCAAGATCTCCGGGGTTGAACACCATGGGTTGCTTGTTGATGTTAACCTTGGTCGCGAGTCATCGTACTTGGCGCTCGATCACGTGCCTTGTATCTTCGTGCATCTTCTTGAGGTAGCTCGCTCGTGCGCTCGCGTCCATGTCGACGCGCTCTTGTAGAGGTAGCGGTAGAATGTCCAATGGGGCCAATGGGTTGAAACCGTAGACAACCTCGACGGGGGACTTGCCGATAGTAGAGTGTCATGCTCGATTGTAGGCGTACTTGGTGCTGGGTAAACATTCCTCCCACTCCCTTATGTTTTTCTTGATCAACACGCGGAGTAGTGTGAGTAGAGTCCAGTTCATGACCTCCATTTGGCCGTCGGTTTGTGGGTGATATGCCAATGAGAATAGGAGCTTGATTCCGAGCTTGGCGCATAGTGTCTTCCAAAAGTTGCTAAGGAACTTGACGTTGCGGTCCGACACAATCGTCTTGGGCACTCCCATGCAATTGCAAGATTTCCCTACAAAAGAGATTTGCAACATGTGAAGAATCGTCTATCTTGTTACATGGAATAAAATGTGCCATCTTAGAGAAATGGTCCACAACAACAAATACCGAATCTTTGCCGTTTTGAGTTCTAGGCAAACCAAGCACAAAATCCATACTAATATCTTCCCATGGATGATATGGAATAGGAAGTGGAATATATAGACCATGAGATTGAGCTTTGGACTTAGCTTTGTGGCATGTAGAGCACCGGTTGGTGTAGCGTGACACATCGCGAAACATCTTGGGCCAAAAGTAGTTCTTGGAGAGCGTAGCAAATGTCTTGCCGCGTCCGAAATGTCCCATGAGTCCTCCACCATGAGCCTCTTGCAAAAGCAACAAACGAAGAGAAGACTCGGGGATACAAAGTTTGTTAGCTCGCATAAGATAATCAACATTCAAATAGTATCGCTCCCAAGTGTGTTGTGACAAGCATTTGGCATATGGAATCGCAAATGAAACATCATGGGCATACAAGTCTTTAATGTGCTTAAATCCTATAACATTCAACTCAAGTTTAGTAACTAGCATGCATTTGCGGGAAAGAGTGTCCGCCACAACATTTTCCTTACCTTTGATATACTTGATAACATAAGGAAATGACTCAATGAACTCACTCCATTTAGCATGACGCTTGTTCAATTTTGTTTGACCCTTAAGGTATTTAAGCGTTTCATGATCCGTTTGGATGACAAACTCACGTGGTCGGAGATAATGTTCCCACACATGCAAGACTCTTACTAAAGCATATAACTCTTTGTCATAGATGGGGTAGTTAAGTTGCGCGCCGGAGAGTTTTTTGCTAAAGTATGCAATAGGTCGCTTCTCTTGCATCAACACACCACCAATACCATTACCACTAGCATCACAATGCACTTCAAAAGTTTTATCAAAGTTGGGTAATGCAAGTAATGGAGCATGTGTAAGCAAGTTCTTAAGCTCATGAAATACGGCATCTTGAGATGGACCCCAAACAAATGGTGCATTCTTCTTACTCAATGCATGAAATGGTGATGCAATAGTGCTAAAATCCTTCACAAAGCGACGATAAAATCCGGCTAAGCCAAGGAAACTACGCACTTGAAGTAAATTGGTTGGTTGTGGCCAATTCTTAATAGCATCAATTTTAGTTTCATCAACTTGAACACCCTTAGATGAGACAACAAAGCCTAAGAAAACAAGCTTATCAACACCAAAAGTGCATTTTTCCATGTTAGCATAAAGTCGCTCGTCTCTAAGAACTTGCAATACGTCTCTAAGGTGTTTGACATGATCTTCAAGGGTTTCACTAAACACAAGGATGTCATCAAAGTATACCACAACACAAATGCCAATATATTTACGAAGAACATAATGCATCACACGCATGAAAGTGCTAGGTGCTTGCGATAAACCCATAGGCATGACTAACCATTCATACAAGCCAAACTTGGTTTTGAAAGCCGTTTTCCATTCATCACTTTCTTGCATGCGTATTTGATAGTAGCCGCTTTTAAGGTCAATTTTAGAGAAAATGGTGGCTCCACTAAGTTCATCAAGCATGTCATCTAGGCGTGGAATGGGATGGCGATATCTAACGGTGATAGCATTTATGGGACGGCAATCGGAACACATGCGGTAGGAACCATCTTTCTTAGGCACAAGAATTACCGGAATGGCACATGGACTCAAGCTCTCGCGTACATACCCATTCTCCATGAGATGTTGGACTTGTCGTTGGATTTCTTTGGTCTCGTCGGGGTTGACGCGGTAAGGTGCCTTGTTCGGTAGAGGTGCACCGGGGATGAGGTCGATGCGGTGTTCAATTCCGCGAAGTGGAGGAAGTCCGGGAGGTAGCTCATTGGGAAACACGTCTGCGAATTCCTACAATAGATGAGACAATACCAAAGGAAGATGTTGTGAAGTATTAGTCCGCACCACTTCATCTTTGCACACAAGCACAAAGTGAAGAACACTTGATGGGCTCTCACTCACATCCCTCAAATCTCTTTTGGTGGCTAAAAGAACTAGGTCTCTCTTGTCGCTCATCGTGGAGTCGCTCATGTTCGGCTTGTGGCGCTCACTCTCTTTTTGGTGGTTCACTCGCTCACTTGACTCTCCACGATGGGTAGATGCTTGCTTGTCCACGATGACTTGACTTGGTGTCATAGGTCAAAGAACGAATTCCTTGCCCTTCATCTTCAAGCTATAGTGATTGGTCCGTCCATTGTGGATGACGCCGCGGTCGAATTGCCAAGGTCTTCCAAGGAGGAGATGGCATACGGAAATAGGAACCACATCACACTCCAAGGTGTCTTCATAGGCGCCAATCTTGAAGGACACTTGAACGGTGTGCTCCACTTGAATGGTGCCGGAGTCACTTAACCATTGGACCTTGTAGGGGCGAGGGTGCTTCTTCTAGAGAAATTGTAGCTTGGAGCATAATTCTTCACTTGCCAAGCCGTGACAACTTCCGCCGTCGATGATGACCTTGACGGAACATCCTTGGATACCCGCTTTGGTATGGAAGATATGGCAATGTTGGTCTTCGTCTTGTTGTTGTTGAAGTGTCAAGATCTTGGGGACAACAAGAGCGGGGCTCGATCATTGTCGCAAAACACTTGATCGTCTTCATCTTCATTCACTTGTCGATGCATGGCCACGTGCTCAAGTGCTTCCATTTCGTCTTCACTCATAGAGTCGTAGGTGCCGTCCGCGTTGGCGATCATGGTACGCCGTGTGGGGCACTCAAAAGACTTGTGGCCTCGGCCTTTGCTAGTAAATCACTTGATGTCACTTGTTTTGTCGGTGGCATCTGTAGGAGTTATTGATGACGAAGCTCTTGGCTTGGAGTTGCTTGTAGTAGTAGGAAGATGACTCAAAGATGTCGAAGGGTTCTTGTAGCTTGACTTGTCACCGGTACTTGGTGTAGCTCGAGTCATTGGAGGAGTTGTCGCAGTCGTTGAAGCTTGATTGTAAGAACCGTAGGTCTTGGAAGAGTACTTGGAGTACTTGTAGTCCTCTTGCACTTGACGCTCCGCTTTGGTGGCTTGGTGCACTAGCTCGAGGAGGTTGGAGTAAGGTTGGAAGTCCGCAATTTTCTTGATTGGATGGTTGAGACAATTCAAGAAACGCGCCATAGTTTGTTCATCATCTTCCTTGACGTTGGCTCGTATCATTGCAATCTCCATTTCTTTGTAGTATTCTTCAACCGACTTGCTGCCTTGCTTGAGGAGTTGAAGTTTCTTGAAGAGGCCATGGCTATAGTGTGTAGGCACAAAGCGAGCTCTCATCACATCCTTCATTTGAGTCCACATGGTGATAGGTGGTTCGCCTTTCTCTTGGCGTCTCTCAATCACTTGCTCCCACCAAATGAGAACATAGTCTTGGAACTCAAGCGATGCCATGGCTACCTTCTCTTCCTCGTCATAGTTGTGTAGACGGAATATCTTGTCCTCCTTTAAGGCCCATGAGAGGTAGTCTTTGGGGTCGTTGCTTCTGGAAAACTTGGGCATGTTGAACTTGAGCTTGCCGTAGCGTTGTTCATCATTACGCCGATGTTGTCGTCGCTCTTGTCTTGGAGGTGGGTCGTCATCCCCATTCTCTTCTTGCTCTACGCGGTTGGCTTGATGGTGGGGATGAGGTACTCTTGCCCGGTTCCTCCTTTCTTGATTCTCTTCTTGGTGTGCGGCTTCTTCTTGTTGATGTGCCTCCTCTTCTTCACGCATATGATGGTTGCATTCATCGAGGGCATGGTTGGATTCACGAAGGGCACGTTGTGCTTTGAGGGCTTGTTGTTCATGACATTGTTGCTCTTGCCGAAGTGGATCGCCATCTTGGGCGTCTTGTCGTTGACGTCGTGGAACTTGCTCTTGGTGTGTGTCGTCTTGAACTTGATGGCGTTGACGTTCGCGCTCTTGAAGTCGTTGTTGCAAACCATTGCCATGTAATGGATTTTGGCGAGCTTGATGTTCTTGCTGAGGATTTAGACGAGCTCGAGGAAGACTTGCATCCGATAATGAATCCGAAGAATGGCGTCTTGACCGTGTTCTCCTTGTTGAGGACGAAGTTGAGGAAGCGCGGTCAATCATCATGGCACGAAATTCGTCCATTTGTGTAGTAAGCTTGGCATCGAGGTAGTCTCATGTTCGCGTTTCAGAGTGACATAAGTCGGTGGCGAGTTGCTCGATTCGATCACCCAAAGCTTCACTTTCTTGATGCAAGGCTCGTTGTACCCCCAAAGAGATGGCTCTTGGATACGTAGTCATTCGGTGCTTCGTGCTCGTCGAAGAGAGGATTCGAAGATGTATTTGGCCTATCCAACATGATCAAGTAGAGGTGAGTAGGAAATGAGAGAACAAAACCAAAGTTACCTTTTCCAAAGATTGAAGATGTATCGAGTATCACTCAATGTATAGCTATGATAGTAGAATTGGTACCGAGTTTGTTTCTCACACCTACACAAAAAGGCTTATGGAGTAGCTTGGTTAGGATGGTGGCACAAAATAGTTGCAATTTGCAAGCAAGATATCAATCATGTTGAAAAAGATTCACAAGTTCGCAAGTGTAACAAGTAGACCAATAGCAATAAGTAGCACACGGAAACACATGCACGGATAGATAAATGCGGTCGTGCAACCAAGGAATGAGCTCAAAATGTGGAATCCACGGAAAATGCTCTTGTTGCACAACACTAGAGAGACACTAGCACGATTGCTCAATAGGCGGATACGAACTTGTGCACAACCTATAAGAGACAAAACGTATGGACTTTCTATCTCACTTATGCTATGTATGTATGAGTCCCGGTGAACTTGTCACAATGATCCAAGATGATCAAATATGCTATGTAATGTGGCGATGCTATGGCTATTGCTTACAAGCTTGTTGTTTCTCTTTCTCTTTTGCTTAAAATCTTCTCTTTCTTTTGATGGTTTCCTTTGGCCACTTTTGCGAAATGCTCTTGCGTAGATAGCAATTATGTATATGCGGGAACAAAATTTTGGCACAAGAGATGATATGATGATATTTGCACGCTATGATAGCTATGCGGAACGGTATCACTAAAGTGCACAAGTAGCATTGCCCGGCAATACTCAAATGGCTAGTCTCGTAGGAAAGTCACGCAAAAGATGGTGTTGAGGGTTAACAAATGCAATGGCAAGGAGATGAATAAGTTGTCGTCGATGTTACCGTCCTTGCTTACGGTTATGGTGTCACAATGGTGAAGTTGTTGTCGATGACGAGTCCGTGGCGATGATGAGCGGCGGTGAAGTCCATGTCGAACCGTCCCTAAGTAGCAGAAACACGTTAGGAAACGGCAAACCGCGACTCAATATCTCAAGTGGCAAATGTGACGAAATTTGCGGTGGTTGCGGAAGTCGGTGGTGGAGTCACACGAGTATGTGATGATAATGTGGAGATGTACGAGGGCTTGCGGAAGAAATGGTGGAAAACGATGAAAATTCGAAGAAAAACAACAAAGTGGTGAAGTGTTGAATGCCAGGGGCCGGATGTCCGGGCCTGTGGGCCGGATGTCCGGGGCGCCGGATGTCTGGGCTCTCGGGCCGGATGTTCGGGCTGTGGGATCCGTGGATGAACTCGAAGAACAAGTGGAGAAAAGAAAATTTCGGGGCAAAATTCGGAAGATTTTGTGGATGAAATTGATGGAGAAGGTGGGGGAAAGCTAGATCCACGCGAAACCAAGCAAATCCATGGATCAAAATCAACAAAACATCATTAAACCAACAAATCACAAAAAATTTGGTAGGGCTATTTTTGTGGGGAATTTTTGAAATTGGGCAAAATCAAACAAAATTGGGGATAGAAAACGAGGGGAAAGACTCCAAAGTGTGAATCAATGTGGCTCTGATCCAAGATGATGTAGGGTGGAACCCTAATTTGACGATCTTTCCACACTTGGAGGGGGAAAAGAGAGGAACAACGAAAACAACCAAGGGAAATTACTCAAACAAACCCAAATCACACATCCACTAGGATAGCATACATGAGATCCACAAGCATACAAGATCAATCCATGGAAACAAGCACAAAGATAAAGTTCTTCCCACTCCAAAGGAGGTGAGGTCTTGGTGATCTAGGTGAGATCCTTCTCCCTTAGGAGGTCTTGATGATCCTATGATGGGGATCCTTCTCCCTAGAGAGGTCTTGATTCCCCAAGAGGAGATACAAGGAGAAAAGCTCTACTCAATGTCTCAATATACTTTGCTAACCCTAGAAAGGATGAGGAGGAGGTCTATTTATAGTCTAGGATAAAGTGGGGGTGAGGGAGAGAGGTTACACGGCCGAAGGGCCCTTTTGGCGCTGTCAGGGGCCGGATGTCCGGCCGTCGGGCCGGATGTCCAGCGGTTCATCGGGGGGCCGGATGTCCGGGCTGGCGCCGGATTTCTGGCCTGGTGGCATTCCAGGTTCTGTGATGGGTGGCTGGAAATCCGGGCAGGGGCCGGATATCCGGGCCTGGTCGGGCCGGATGTCCGGGCCCTGTAGCTCCTTCGATGCTGGGCTGCCGCTACTGTGCTTCTCCTCAGGGGCCGGATTTCCGGGCCAGGGGCTGGATGTCCGGCCGCTGACACTTTTCAACGGTCATCTTCCTCGTGCTTGTCCGTCCTTGTACTTGTCGACTTGGTCTTCGTTCCGAGCATTCCCGAGGCGGTCTTCCTCAAACCTCATCACACATAGCACTTCGGCTTGAGGTAGTAACCATGTCTCACATGAGTCAAATGGAAGTTCATTAAGGAGAGATGTCACCTCATTCTCAAGAGCTCTTGCACGTGCTCGTGTCATTGGCCCGCTTGGCACTTGAGGAGACGTAGGTAGATCCATGGGGATGACCGTAGGATGCTCCGCATCAGGTAGGCACACACGAATTGATGGCACAGATCTGACCAAGAAGACATGGAGCCCTCCGGCAAGTTCATCAACCACGACTTGACGTTGGGCTTGAGCTCCAACGGGAAGTAGTTGGCCAGTATCTTATCGTCCCGCCCCCCGGTAGCCTGCACCGCGATGGTGTAAATGCCAAGGAACTCTGATAGACTGAGCGTGCCGTCGTATCTGTCAAGTAGCTCTGGCTTGAAGGCACAGGTGGACGGCCAGCAAACCTGCCGCAGCTCCTGAGTATACGCTGGGCAGCCTACCTCGTAAGGTAAACACCTAGGGTTCCCTAGCGCTGGCACGTATGCTACCGGCCCGGCACGGTCGTCTGACTGACGGCGTGCTCCCCGGTGCCACTCGATCTTCATATGGGCGTCCTCATCGCATCGTTCGTGGAGCACTTGGCGCTGATCTTGGCGACCCCACGGATCCAACGACGCCATGGACATCGCGTCCTGGTCATCCGATCGGCAAGCTTATCGCTGTAGTGGTTGTTGACATGGAGGCGACTGCACCGTTGGCGCACCGTCTCCGGCACGGCAGCCAGATGGTCCTGCCAGCACAGTGGGTGGTCGTCTGGAGGGTCCCACCTCCGGTGTCTTGCCGGGATCGGCAAAATTGATGAGACTCTGGATGGTGGCCCTCCATTCGTCCATCTTGTCAGGAGCTGGCGGGAAGTTCAAAACCATTTGAACCCGCGCCATGGCTTCTACCACTGTGGTTAGCATGGCAGGGAGCGCGGAATGGGACGGCGTTCGACTCCTAGTAGAGCCAGTAGGAAGCTCATTGCGTACCTGCTGCCGCAGCACATGCTCACCAATGGGTTGGCGTGGTGGTGGTGGTAACTGAACATCGTGAGGACGATGCTCAGGGCCGGCTTGACGCCGTCCAGGACCACCAGCACCACGGGGAAGCATGGCGCGCCCATCTTGCAATGGTCGCGACACACGTCCCACCGCAGCATTGTTGGACGTCGCCGCTCCATCCTTGGACGTCATGACGACTGGGTCCTGGCTTGCACCGGTTCGAACTGTATTTCTACGGTGACTGTGCTCACCAGAACGTCGTTGGAGTCGGCCATCTGCGCCATCTCTGGTGTAGTGGCTACGCTCACCATGGGGGTGAGGAAGCTGACTACCTCTGCCGCCCGCGCTTCCTACTCCACCCGTCGCAGCCATACCATGCGCACCGGCCGTGCCGCCGGCGGACACCCGCGAGGCCAGCTTGGAGGTGGAAGGAACTGTCGTGGCTCCAGCCTTCTTCTTAGGCACCATCGATGAGAGCAACGAAGCTAACACTCACACTACCAACACTGATTTGTAACGCACGACCCCCTACCTGGCGCGCCAAAGATGTCATGGGAAAACGATGATCTATGGGATCGAGAGGATCCCTTTGCGGTTCGGCTATGGGATCGGTGTGCTACAAAGAGCAGGGTTGATAGATGCAAGAACAAGCAATGATTTATCCAGGTTCGGGCCGCTGTGAGCGTAAAACCCTACTCCTGCTTTGGTGGTTTGATTGTGTATGAGCTCAAGATTACAAGGAGCGCAGCTTGCCGGCAAGGTGCGCGGGAAATGCAGCTACAACACATAATTGAACTAGGTGTCGACCGTTCTAACTGTAGCCGTGGGCCTCCTTTTATAGGCCAAGGGGTTACCACAGTGGCTAATATGGTCATTACAGGGTATGAACAATGACTGCACCGTCACCAAGTCTATCTCCTAACGGGGTAGGACAAACGCATTAAATGCACCGTTAGGTGCTAGGCCAGGGAGGCGAAGCTTTGGGCAAAAGATCTGTATCACCGGTCCAGCCGCCCTCCTGTTATCTTGACACGTCCCAGGGACGGGTGTTAGTAAAGTTAATCCTTGTGTGGCATGCTAACATGTGCCTTGGCCAGCTACGTTTGACTGCCGGCCCGCTCAACACCTATCATACGTGCTTAACTAGCCCATGATGAGGTGGAGCGGTAATGAGACAGACAGAGCCTGCTGGCACAGAGCTTGCCGGCAACCAGAGTCTTGGTCTTGGCCTTGCAGGTACAAAGCTTGCCGGCAAGGGTAATCTTGATCTCCAGTACTAGAATAGTACTTCTCAATGACCTGCCTAGAGGTCTTCTTCACGGTCTTGTTTACCAAGTCTTGAGCCTTGACGGGAGCAACCCTCAGTCAAGCCCTTGCCGTCAGGAAGGCTACAACTGCCTGTGCACAAGTCAGGGTACAAAGGCACCCATGTCTTAGTACACCGACAATACTAAGCATATGAATCCAAACATTTGCATGGCAGTAGCATATCCAAATAATACTCCAAGATTCAATGAATAATTCCTTTATAAATAATCCAATTAAGTCAAAATTATTAATTAAACCATTGCATTGCATTGAAATCATGCAAGTGGAGAGTGTGGCTTGCCTTGCTCCAAGGGAGTGTGGGAATACACCTGGTCTTCATCAAACAACCTAAATTACTCTGGAAAACAACATAATAAGCAAAAAAATAACCACATCAAGCATTTTTCTCTGTCCAGAAATTCTAGACAGCAGAGAAAAATGTCAAACTCTACCAGAAAATAAAAGAGCTCACAAGAAAAATAATGCAAAAAGAATCGACTCAATTGGACTTTTAGTTTGGGAGATAGGGATGGTCAAAGTTGTGGTCAAATATGGATTAAAATGGATTTAAAATGAATTTCCAGGAATTTCCTGGAGAGGCCACGTCGATGGCATAAAACCGGAATACGTTTTCACTTGAAAACGATTCAAGCGCAAGCCGTGTGGCTGACGGGTGGGGTTGGCTGGTAGGTTTAGAAGGGAGAGCGATAGAACAAAGGGTGGCGGCAAGGAGGCAGTGCCGGGAAGGGAGAGGGGAGGAATGGATCGGGCAATCCATGGTGAACTCGCTTGTACCAGTGGCTCGGTGAATGGTGGTCGGACGACAACGGGAGCAAGCTCTCCGGCGGAGGCAGGCCATGGTGGTCGTCAGACCCGACGATTCCGTCGATGATTGGCTCACGAAAAAGGTTGGTGAGAGCCAGTAGGTCACTAGGAACTCAACGGTGAGGTGTGATAGGCCAGAGATGCATTGGAGGTTGCTGGCGAGGAAGGGGGTCGAACCACGGAGTGGTTGGCCGGAGTTGGGGAAGATGGCCTCCCCGACTCTGGTTCTTGGCATCGGGGGTCAATTGAGAGAGGAGAAGGGCGAGGGTGAGGAGAGGGAGCTCGGGGTGCGGCTTTATATAGCCGGACGAAGGATTCCGCGGTCGAGAGCCAAAATGGGCAAACAGCCGGAGCTCTGGTGAGGCCGCATATGCGTGGGCGCACGGGAGGGCTCAGGCGGTGGAGAGAGAAGAGGTAGTGGCGAGCCAGCGGTGCAGGGAAGCGCAGGAGGAGCAGACGTAGTGCGGCAGGGGTTGTCGGCCACCACGATGCACTGTGCACCCATGGGCAGCAATGGCTGGGGTTCAGCGAGCAGCTGTAGGAGGGGAAGAGGTCGGGAGGGGCTACGTGGGCGATGGAGAGGGTGGACGACACCAGAGGATGCACGTGGATGGACAAAGGGAACAAGCCCGATGCTTGCCGACACACAGAGCGCATCCACAACGAGCAGAGTGCGGCCCAGGCATGCCAGAAGTGTGGTCACCGTCTGCACCAGTGCACCGACGGCACGTAGGCTTGGCAAAAGTTGTCTACGCGGTAGTCCATTCATCCCGCATCCTGCGGTTGCGCACATTCGTGTGGAATGCGGCAACAACAGCTGCGGGATGGATGTCGGGGATGTTGTGGTGCACACGGTTGAACTGTTGTATGTACTTGCGAAGGTTCTCTCCATCCCTTTGGGGGATCACCTGCAAATCGCTGGGCTGACCTGGGAGCTTGTGGCCACCCTGGTAAGCGCCAACGAAATGATGGCACAGATCTTCCCAAGAAGAGATGGAGCCCTCAGGCAGGTTCATCAACCACGACCTGATGTTGGGCCGAAGCGCCAACGGGAAGTAGTTGGCGAGCACTTTCTCGTCCCGTCCCTCGGCAGCCTCCACCACGATGGCGTAGATGCCAAGGAACTCGGCTGGGTTGAGCGTGCCATCACACTTTGTGGGTAGCTCTGGCTTGAAGGCTCAGGTGGACGGCTAGCGAACCTGCCGCAGCTCACGAGTAAACGCTGGGTACCCCACATCGTAGGGCAAGTACCCAGCGGCTACCAGATCAAGCACGTTCACCGCCGGCCTGGCACGGTCGTCAGATTGACGATGTGCTTCCCGGCGCCGCTCGATCTTCATGCGGGCATCTTCGTCACACCACTCGCGGAGCACTTGGCGCTGATCTTGGCAGCACCGCGGATCTGACGAAGCCATGGACAGGACATCATGGTCGTGTGACCGGCGGGCTGGCCGCTGTGATGGTGGGGGGTGGCGAGGCAATTGCATCGTCTGCGCGGCGTCTCCGACAAGGTAGCCGGAGGGTCCTGCCGGCATGGTGGGTGGTCGCCGCGAGGGCCCCACGTCTTGTGTCTTGCCGGGATCGGCAAAACTGATGAGGCTCTAAATGGTGGCTCTCCATTCGTCCATCTTGTCCGGGCTTGGCGGGAAGTTCAAAAGTATTTGAACCCGTGCCATGGCCTCGGCCACCATGATCGGCATGGCTGGGAGCACAGAACGAGGCATCGCTTGACTCCTGGCAGAGCCAGAAGGAGCTTCGTTACGTCCGTGCCGCCGCGGCTCATGCTCGCCAATAGGCGGACGTGGTGATGGCGGCGGCCCTCCGTGATCAATCGGAAGTTGCTGCACGGGGATCCCGCCTTGCGGTCGTCTAGAACTGCCAACAACGTGGGGGAGCATGTTGTGCCCATCTTGCAATGGTCGCAGCGTACGCCTCCCCGCGCCATTGTTGGACATCGCCACTACGTTCTAGGATGTTGCGGTGGCTGGGTTCTGGGTGGTAGCAGTATGAATTATATTACTTGATGACTGCGCTCACCAGAATGTCTTGGACATTGACCGGCTGCGACATCGCCGGTCCTGTGGCTAGGTTCAGCATCGTGGCAGGGGTGCTGGGCACCCGCACCACTTGCGCCTCCTGTGCCGCCCATCCCAACCGTAGCGCCCGCGCGGACCACGCTGCCTGCGCCGCCTACGGCCGCCTGGGAAGGTGGCTTGGACGCAGTAGGAGCCTTCGTGGCTCCACACTTTTTCTTCGGCGCCATCGCCGAAGATGATGAAGTTGGTACTCACACTACCAAAGAACTAATTTGTGACACACACTCCCCCTGCCTGGCGCGCCAAAGATGTCGTGGGAAACGACTATCTATGGGACCGAACGGGTCCCTTTGCGATTCAGCTCATGGGACATGCATGGGACAAAGAGCAGGTTTTTAGTAAGTGCAATAACACACGGGGGATTTATCCAGGTTCGGGCCGCTATGAGCATAAAACCCTACTCCTGCTCTGTGGTTGATCGAATATGAACTCTGGTTATAGGGAGCGCAGTTTTCCGGCAAGGTGCTCGGGAAAATGCAACTACGACGTGTAATTGAACTGGGTGTCGACCGTTCTACCTGTAACCGTGGGCCTCCTTTTATAGGCCAAGGGGTCACCACAATGGCTAATACAGTCATTACAGAGTTTGAAAAGTGACTTGCACCGTCATCACGTCTATCCTTCAACAGGGTAGGACAAACGCATTTAATGCACCGTAAGGTGCTACGTTGGAGAGGCGAGGCCTTGGGCAAAAAAATTGTACCACCGGTCCTGGCGCCCTCCTATAATCTCGACATGTCCCCGGGATGGTTGTCATTGAAGTTAATCTCGGCGCGGCGTGCTGACACATGCCTTGGCCGGTCATGTTGACTGCCTGCCCGCTCGACACCTAGCCCATGAGCCTATCTGGTCGATGGTGAGGTGGAGCGGTAATGGGACAGAACAAGCCTGCTGGCACGGAGCTTGCCGGGCCTTGCTGGCCGGCAAGGGAACTTGCCGGCAACCATAGCCTTAGTTTTCACCTTGCCGGGGTGAAGCTTGCTGGCAAGAACAGCGTCGATCTTCAGTACTTAGAATAGTACTTCTCGATGACCTGCCTTGAGGTCTTCTTCATGGTCTTGGTGTTGAGTCTTGGTTTGTAGTTATCCTTTGTCAAGCCCTTGCCGGAAGGGAGGCTACAACTGCCTGTGCACAAGTCTGGGTACGAGGGCACTCATGTCTTAGTACACCGACATACCAGGAGCCTCGCGGAGTGGCTTGCATCCTCGGCGGGGCCCAGGCTCGCACGTCCAACCTCCACTTCAAGCTGTTCTCTCATGAGGTGAACGCTGCCCTCCCGAGGCCTCTCGGCCCCTCAAGTGGTCGCAGTACGCAATCACCTTCGACTCCAAGGATCACCCCAAGTCTTCAAGTGCTGCGGGCACAATCCCCATGCTGTGCACCCCCACCATTAGCAATGTCAGTGTCACCAAGACGCTCATCGACGGAGGCGCTGGCCTCAACGTGATCTCCATCGAGACTTTCGAGCAGCTCCAAGTGCCCTACGAGCAGCTGATGCCTACTAGACCCTTCTTCAGAGTGACTGATGGCTCCACCATCCCTCTGGGGCAAGTGCGCCTTCCCGTCACCTTTGGCACCCGCAAGATCTACCACACTGAGCTCATCGACTTCGACGCGGCGCACATCAGCCTGCCGTACAATGCAATCCTGGGCTACCCGGCGCTCACCAAGTTCATGGCGGTGACCCATCACGCCTGCAACGTCCTCAAGATGCCGGGCTGTAGCGGCATCATCACCGTCTACTGTGACGAGAAGGACGCGGTCCGCTCCCTCGAGAGCGCCTACAAGGCTGTCGCCACTGCCTACCCTGCCGACGAGGATGACACCGCACCTCATGAGGCCGCACCCGCGAAGAAGAAGCAGTTGTTCTCTCAGGACCGCACCGATACAAAGAAAGTGTCGGTGGACGGCAGCGGCTTAGGCCCTGCCTTCACCATCAGCACCGGCCTCTCTCCTGCATAGGAAGACGCACTCATCACCTTCCTTCGGGCAAATTCATATGTGTTTGCCTGGACAACTTCTGATTTGCCCGGTGTGCCGAGGGAGGTGATTGAGCACCACTTAGTGGTGTGCCCCAATGCACGCCCCATGAAACAGAAGGCATGGCACCAGGCACCAGAGAAGCAAGAGTTCATCGTAAAAGAAGTTCAGAAGCTACAAGAAGCTGGAGTCATCCGTGAGGTGTGCCATCCCGAGTGGCTCGCCAACCCAATCATGGTGCCCAAAAAGTGCGCCAAGGAGCGAATGTGCGTCGACTTCACGAGCCTCAACAAGTTCTGCCCTCAAGATCCCTTCCCGGTGCCTCGCATCGACCAGATCGTGGACTCCACCGCCGGGTGTGAGTTGCTATGCTTCTTAGATGCCTTCTCAGGCTACCACCAGATCAAGATGGCAACTGAAGACGTGGAGAAAACAGCCTTCATCACCCCCTGTGGCATATACTGCTACATCTGCATGCCCTTCAGCCTCAGGAGCGCCGGAGCCACCTTCCAGAGGCTGATGCGCATCGCCTTGGGGCCCCAGATGGGGAGAAACGCTGAGGCCTATGTCGATGACATCGTGGTCAAGACTCGCGAGGCCTAGTCCCTCCTCGTGGATCTCGAAGAAATGTTCAACAACCTGCGCAAGTTCAACCTCAAGCTCAAACCAAACAAGTGCGTCTTCGGAGTTCCTTCCGGCAAGCTGCTTGGCTTCCTAGTCTCTCACCGCGGCATCAAGGCCAATCCCGAGAAGATCAAGGCCATCGAGAAGATGCGTCCTCCCCAGAGCCTCAACGAGATGCAGCGCTTGGTGGGATGCATGGCCTCACTTGGGCGATTCATCTTCAAGTTCGGCGAGCGAGCCCTGGCATTCTTCAAGCTCATGAAGAGATCTAGCCCCTTCAAATGGACTCCCGAGGCCGACGCTGCCTTCGAAGACCTAAATAGGTACCTCACGAGCCCGCCCATCATGGTCGCGCCATGCTCCCGCGAACCCCTACTCCTATACTTGGCAGCCACTCCCCAAACGGCCAGCGCGGCTCTGGTGGTAGTTCGAGAAGAGCGCTTCTGCGCACAGAAGAAGCCTGCCGCGCCGGTGCCACCCGAGGTCGCGCCGTCGCCTGCTGAGGTCTCGCCTCAGGAGGCCCTTGGCGTACCGCCTCCTGAGGCTGCGCCTCCACCTGTCGAGGGCCCACCTCAGGAGGCCTCCGATGAGCCACCTCCTGAGCCCTCCGAGCCTCATGAGCCTCCCGGGCCCTCCGGAGAGCAAGCTACCACGACAACTACACGCCTCGTTGAGCACCTAGTGTACTTCGTCAGCACGGTGCTGCGGGGTGCGCGCGAGCGCTACCCCATGCAGCAGAAGCTCCTCCTCGCTTCCAGGAAGCTGCGCCACTACTTCCAGATCCATCCCATCAAGGTGATTTCGTCTTACCCCCTCGAGCAAGTACTGCACAGCCGCAACGCTGCTGGCTACGTTGCCGAGTGGAACATTGAGCTGCAGGCCTTCGAGCTGGAATTCTACACAACAAGGGTGATCAAGGGTGCAGCCCTGGCTGACTTCATAGCAGAATGGACGGATCCGCACCCGGAGGAGCCTCGCGAGGACAAATCCCTCTTGCCTAGGGATGAGGCGCCTAGCGGCTGGACCATGCACTTCGATGGCGCCTTCTCCCGGCAGGGCGCAGGGGTTGGCGTCATGCTCACTTCGCCGATAGGAGACAAGCTCTACTATGTTGTCCAACTCTGCTTCAAGTGCGACGACAAGGTCTCCAACAACATCACGGAGTACGAAGGCCTCATCGCCGGCCTCAAGGCTGCTTTCGCTCTTGGCATCAAGCACCTCACCATCAATGGCAATTCGCAGCTCCTTGTCTACTTCTCCAACAAAAGCTACAAGCCCAAGGACGAGCACATGGCCGCCAATCTGGAAGAGGTACGCAAGCTCGAGAAGCATTTCCTTGGACTGGAGCTCCAGCACGTCCCCCGCGACAGCAATAAGGAAGCCGATGACATTGGCAAGCAAGCATCTTGCCGCAAGCCTCAAAGCCCCGGCATCTTCGAGCAAAGGTTCCTGAAGCCATCAGCTACACCACCTGCCGTGAGCGCCACGCTGCTTCACGAAGAGCTTCCACCCGCACCACCCACAGGCGCACCAGACTACGGCCCAGCCTTAGGTGCCCGCCTGCTGCTGGCGCTGGAGCCTCAAGCGGATAGCTGGGCCACTGAGTTCAAGGCCTACTTGCTTCACGGCACCCTCCCAGAGAAGGACTCAGAGGAAGAGCGTGTGGCTCGCCAGGCCACCGCTTACTGCTTGAAGGATGGCGAGCTGTACAGCAGGCGCCCCAACGGCGTCTCGCTGCGGTGCATCTCTGAAGAACAAGGTCGCGAGCTGCTCGCCGACATCCATGGAGGAGACTGTGGCCACCACTCTTCATCACGCACCCTTGCCAGCAAGGTGTTCCGCAGCGGCTTCTACTGGCCCACCGCGCTTCACGACGCCACCAAGCTGGTCCAATCTTGTGAAGCTTTTCAATTCCATGCCAAGCAAATCCACAAGCCGGCGCAAGACCTCCAGAAGATCCCTCTCTCGTGGCCCTTCGCGGTCTGGGGTTTGGATATCTTGGGACCCTTCGCTTGCACAGCCGGCGGCTACCGCTACCTCTACGTCGCCATCAACAAGTTCACCAAGTGGGCGGAGGTCGAGCCTGTGCGCACCATCCCAGCAGGCTCTGCCGTCAAGTTCATCAAGGGCCTCGTGAGCCGCTTTGGCGTCCCCAACCGCATCATACTGACAATGGCTCCCAATTCACAAGAGGCCTCTTCAAGTCATATTGCGCCAGCCTCGCCACGCAGATCTGCTATGCCTCTGTGGCGCACCCACGAAGCAACGACCAGGCCGAGCATGCCAACGCTGAGGTCCTCAAGGGCCTCAAGACAAGAAGCTTCAAGAAAAAGCTCAAAGCCTACGGCAAGGGCTGGCTTGATGAGCTACAGTCTGTTCTATGGTCGATCCACACGATAGCAACCAAGCCTACCAGCGAGACTCCCTTCTTCCTCGTCTACAGAGCTGAAGCAGTCCTTCCTTCTGAGCTCAAGTACGGCTCTCTGCGAGTCCTCGCCTTCGATGAGGCTCGTCAGGACGGCTCGCGAGAGGCCGACCTGCTGTTCGTCGAGGAAGCCCATCGCCAGGCCGCCCTGCACTCCGCAAGATAACAATAGGCTTTGCGTCGCTATCATAGCCGCAACATACGCCCACGCACCCTCAAAGCTGGCAATCTCGTCCTGAGAAGGATCCTCTCCAGAGAGGGACTCTACAAACTCTCACCCATCTGGGAAGGCCCTTTCAGGGTTGCTCATGTCTCCCGGCCCGGCGCCGCCCGGCTGGAGACGGAGGAGGGTGTTCCTGTGCCCAATACATTGAACATCCAACACCTCCGCAAGTTCTATCCGTGACCCTCATGCGTACGAATGAAATGGAGCTGTACACGCTCCGGAGCCTCTCATTGCGTTCACCTGATGGGCCCGTGAGAGCTCCCGCCCACGCCCCAGTGGAAGCCCCATGCTCAGTGCTGGCGAAATGATCGAACTGGGGGTGCCCCACGGGCAGCACCAACCTCAAGCTGACCCGTGCCAGACATGACATCCTCTTCTCTTTTGGATGTGAAACTGAGGGCGCCCCACGGGCTGCACCAACCTCAAGCTGACCCGTGCCGGACACGGCAGCCGCATCTTTTTTGGTTGTCTAATGAACCTTATTATTATGCTGCAGTAAAGCTTTATTTCCTAAGATATCTTATGTGTTTGGTAAGTTGCCTGCCTCAGGAGCCATGCGTGCTCACGACCTTCCTCCTGCACATCACACGAGCGGGGGCTAGACATGGTTCCTGTGCTCGGGTCAGTCCCAGCAACGCTGCAAAACCCAAGTGATCGAGCTCTGGCTCGCGGGCCTACTCCCATGCATGCCACCTCACGAAGGTCCTTGGTGTCTCGTCTCCTCGCGTGACACCCACGAGCAAGCTAGCAAGCGTGCACCGCTCCCCCTTTTGTGAAACCTATCGATATGCAGTTGTCGCAGGAACAAGGCACGCAGAAGGCCTCACGAGGTAACTCACGACAAGACACCTCTGTAAGCCCTCAGGGAGCCTCGCGAGCGCTGCCTCACGAGCCAACCTGTGGCGGCTATCTCCACCAAGTAATAGCGGGAGGCCTCACGAGCAAGAGCCTCGCGAGGCGCACTCCGCGGCCACGACATGCCAAGCGACACTCACAAAAAAGCTAAGTACAAAAACACCTCACGAGCCGCTCTCGGAGCCTCTCGAGCTCTCCTCTCCCCGCAACCTCGCTGAGTGCTGATGTTCCCTCCTCCGTGCAAGCCGCTTGCATGTCAAAGGGGGGCTTCCTGAGCATCGCGCCTCAGGAGCCCTTACCGCCTCTCAGTGCCCTACGCCTTCTGGCCTTGTCCAGGCAACACGACCTGACATACCAGTGATGGCTGTAGCCCGCTCGGGGGCTGGGTCCTGATGAGAGGGCCTCACGAGGAAATGTACATTGCAGCAAATCATAAAGTACTTAAACAAAAGACATTGTTTTCATGCCCCCACGGGGCAACATCAATGTGACACAGGATAAAACAAAGAGGAAGGACCTAGGAAGTCATGATGTCACCATCATCACCGTCATCGCCTTTGCCATCGTCGCCCTCGACTTCGCTGGAGCTCCCGCTGCTGCCAGGGGAGAACTTCGCGAGCAGGGCATCCACGTGGTCCTCCACCGCCTTCCCGAGGCCATCGCGGAGCTCCTTGGGGATGAGGGCTATCACCCTGTCGAAGTCGAAGTTGGGGTCGGCGCGGAGGAGATGGCTGAAGACGCGCGTCGCCGCCTGGAAGAGGAGGTCGCGACATTCATCTTCGATGATGCCGTTCACCCTCTTGGCACCAGCCTCGAGCCGCTCCACGAGCTTGCTGAAGAAGTCGATGTAGCTGGCGTCGTCGGTCTTGCGGGTGCCCTCAAGCCTCTCCTTGCAGATGGTGGCCAAGGCATCGCAGGCCCGAAGCTGGAGGGAGCAAAACATCTTGGCGCGCTCGTGTTGCCACCCCCGCGCCCAATCCGCCTCCAGCCTCTCCTGCTCGACGACATTGGAGACGCCGCCCACCTGCTATTGGAGGAAGGCCAGCTCCTCCTCGGTGTCGGCCTTGGCCTTCAGCACGGTCTTCCACCGAGTCTCCGCCTCCGTCAGGACTTCCTTGAGGCCCTCGATCTCCTTCTGGAGCTCCGCGCGCTTCTGCTTGAAGCAGTCCTCCTGGGCCTTCAACTTCTTGTTGTGCTCTACAATGAGTGGCAGGCGGTTCTTCTCTATCTTCTCGTCAGCGTCCTCCTGGGCCTTCTTCTCCTTGGCCTCCAGCTAGGCATTGCCCCTTTCCATGCGCTGGTTGTAGGCGTCCTGGGCGGCGGCCACCTAGCGGTCCAGCGCCTCCAGACGCTCGCGCTCTGCGGCCTTCTCGGTCCTCGTCCGTGCGAGCTCCCATTCACGGATCGCGAGGTCCACCTAGCGGGCCATGAGCTCCTCTTTGCGGGTGGTGATGGAGCTCTCCCGCGTCTAAAGCAGCTGCTCCTGCGTGGCATCCTGCTCCTGGAGCTCCTTCGTGTGGGCCTCCGCCTCCTCGTGGCGCTTGTCGGCCATGTCAGCCTCCCGGAGGGCGCTCTCGAAGACCTCCTTCGCCTCGGCGGTGGCCTTCTCGCGCTTCTCCAGCGCGGCCTCGTCCTGGCGCCGGCCCAGCTTGATGGCTACGTCGAGTTGGCGCCACCCCTCGGCAAGGCGCAGGCGCTCCTCGGCAAGGCGCGCCTCCCCCGCCTGGAATTCCGCCTCGAGCTGGCCCAGGGCAGCCCTGGCACTCCACAGGACCCCGTGCTTGAGTAGGGTGCGGCTGCGCACGAGCGTCAGAGCCCAGGCCGAGTCTGACTCCTCGCCGCCCTCCACCGTCACGGCCTGGAAAGGCCCGGCGTCATTCGTCAGGAGCGAGGGGCTCGCCATAGTCTCCTCCTCCTCTTGCCGTGGCGGCGCGCTCTGTGGGCTCGTTGCGCCTATGGCAGGACCCTCGTGCACGGGCAAGTGGTAGGGGCTCGCCGTGGCGCCTCCGGCGTCGGCTGCCTCCTTCTCGAGGGTGGTGCTCGGCGGGGGAGTCGGCGCTTCAGCCTCCTCCATTGCCATGCCCCCTTCTGCAGTGGGCGCCTTGGGAGGCGCAGCCCCTCCTCCGGAAGCCGCCTCTTGAGGCTCATCTCTCGCGGCCTCAAGAACCTCGTCGGTGTGCGGCTCCAGAGGAGCTATCTGCTCCTCCACCACCACGCGCCCCATTCCGGCTTCGGGGCGGCGGATGGCTTCCACACGCCCCCCGGCGCCTGTGGTGGGCGTCGGGGCCCCCTTCGAACCAGGGGTCTTGGGTTTCTTCTTCTTCATGGGCCTCCTGCGCGCACGCGAACTCAGCCCGGATCTCGGGAGGAAGAAGGAAAGGTGCAAAGCAAAGGAGACCAGAGCAGAAACTTACTCGTTGTTCGGGACCCACTTCCTCTTCTTCAGGACCAGCGGCGGGCGACTTCCGCTGCCCCCTCGCGAGGCCGCCTCCCGAGGTGGCCCTACATCCTTGGCGCCATCCTTCTCGGCGGGGGGCTCGGTTGCCCCGCCACTCGCGCCAGTCTTCTCCACGGGGGGCTCGGTGCCCCCGCCGCCGGTGTCGGTCCCTTCCACGTGTGGCTCGTCGGCCGACGTGCTAATAATTCCTTCGCCTTCCGCACGGATAGGCCGGGAGGGCACAACCCTGAATTGGGTGTCGTTGTTGTCATCGTCATCCTCGAGGTCACAAATGAGCTGGCGGCAGCTCCACGAGACCGGCCCGCCGTCGCTCTCCTCCGCGGCGCTGGCATGGGCCTCAGCATCGTCACGGCCTCCTGAGCCAGGGACCACCACGAACGGGTTGTCATGAGGCCCCTCGAATCCCAATGGCAGCAGGCCCCACTGGTCAAAGACCATCATCTCATCGACCAGCTCGTCCAAGTTCTGATAGCGGTACAGCGGGAGCGCATCCCGGGGCAGATCCCTCGTGCCGCCGCCGACTAGGATCTGCATGATCTCCTCCAGCACCTCCGCTGGTAGGCTGTCGATGCTCAGCCTCATGCGGTCCTCTCTTCCGGCGATCTTCCAAACCAGGTGCGGGCTCCTCTGGAGCGGCGCGATGCGGCACTGCAAGAACTCCTTCACCACCATAGGCCCCGTGAGCCCTCCTTCCTTCAGCTCGGCCAGCCGCCCCCACAAGGGCACCCGCCTCGGGTCGGTGAGGTTCTCGTGCTCCCAGCCGGAGCTCTTCACGGCAGGGTCCGTCGGGATCATCAGCAGCGGGCTGTGCTGGCGCGCATCCACATAGACCCAACGCTGCCGGTAGCCCTCCACCTTCCTCAAGATCTTCAGGTTGATGGAGTCCTCCTCCGTCCCCTTGACGGCAAGGAACGAGGCGCACGCGGAGCAGTGATTCACCACGGACATCCGCAGGCTGAAGAAGTGGCGGAAGAGCGCCATCGAAGGCATCATGCCCACGAAGGCCTCGCAGAAGAAGGCGAAGGTGGAGAGGAGGAAGACGGAGTTTCGATGGAGGTGGAGTGCAAGGATCTGGTAGTGGGACAAGATGGCGTTAAAGAAATCCGAGAACGGCGGCACCAGGCCGGTGTAGATGCTGTGGACAAAGAGGGGAAGGTCGTCGCCGTCAGACTGTGCAGAGGGCGTGAGCCCGGCAAGATCACCGTCGCCCCCTCCTCGTGGGTGGTAGCGGCGGTCATCGGCATCACCTTATCCAGGCCCTCCTAGTTGGCAATGATGGAACGTTGCAGAGCCGTCTCCAAAGCCGGCGCGCTTAGGGCCGCGACCTCTGCTTTCCCTCTCTTGGCGGCAGGCGCCATTGCCGCGTGGTGGAGCTAGGTGCGAGAGGAGGAACATGCAGTGTGCAGGGTGCAGATGCGAGGAGCCAGGCACTAGGAGGCGGAGAGCAGACGGGAAGCAATGATAGCCATGCGCCCCGTGCGGGCAGGCTTTATGGCAGGCGCAGGCGGTTACCGAGGTGTAGTGGGGGAAGTGGGGGCATCCCACGTCCCATCGCACGCCACGCGTCTAACCTGGGCCCCGCAGTCTGTCAGGGCCCGCGCCGTTTTGCTCCCAACGGGCGGGAACGTGCGCGCCACGGGCCCGGGGGCTACTGTCGGGCTATTGGGAACCGGGGTACCACGGCCTGTCTGCCTGCGGCCCAGGAAGCGACACTTGGCGAAGGCCCATGACGTGGCCCAACTGTGGGTGCCGCGAAGTGAAGACACCTCGCGAGGCACCAGCCTCACGAGGACCCCTCCTCAAGGAGCAAGCCACCAAGACTTAGCCGCAACAGCGGCAAGAAGCCTCATGAGGCCCCCTCGCAAGGCGGCCCCCCGAGGCGGTCGCCCAAGGCCATCCGAGCCTGACGCCAGCCGCGCGGTCCTGTGCCCACCATGTGGGTGACGCGCTTGGCGATGAACGGCGACAGAGGCCGCGCCAGCAGGCGTGGATAGAGAGGGTTCCCTCTTTGGTGCTGAAGGTGCAGCACCAGCTGCCCTCCTCCAAAGCAAGTCCCAAGGACTGCCCGTTTGGTGAAAGAAGACCAAGATAGCAGGGCACGCAGGGCGGAGGTCATCACCGAACCCACCGGCGCGTCATGGATCATGCTTTTGTAGGCGAAGACCAACTTTAGTCAGGATAGCCTGGGCGCCTGTCCCCATTCAAAACCCGCCAATGTGTGGCTACCCTTGCTGCCGAGATTTTCAAGGGAAGAGGACCAGGGCAGCTATAAAAGGGGCAGCGCTGCCATTGTAGAGGGGGATCGATTCCTTCGTATCCTACCTTGTACGCGAGAACTCTCTTGCCCACAGCAATCCCAAACACAAGCAGGAGTAGGGTTTTACACGGCAAGGTGGCCCGAACCTGGGTAACCGTTGTGTCCCCTGTTGTGCTCTGCGCTCGCGCTCTCTCGCCGTAGCCTCGTCGTGGTCACCCTTGGATCGGTAGAAACGAGCTTGCCCCCAGTGTTAGAACCTTTGGGTCCCCGGAGACCCAATTCCGACACGTGCCGCTCCTTACACGCCCACGATTCATCATTGTAGAAAGACCGATCGACCAGTATGTACATACATGTTCGCGACCAGACAGACAACACTACTTACGCTTCGACCGGGTGGGTCCCAGCTATAAGGGAGGATAAGGAGGCACTTCCTTGCATGTGAATGGTGGGTCCCAGCTGTCAGGGGGAGGAATCATTTTTTTGCGCATAATAAATAGGCACTTCCTTGCGTGCGAAGATGTAGCTGGTGGGTCCAGCTGTCAGCCTCACCGCGTACAGTCCTCTTTTGATGGCTGTCGTTCATTGACCAGGTTGACTATGCCGCACCGAGAGCACCAAGGCGGTGGACGACTGCGAGGCCTAGGACGGGAACGACGCGGAGCCGGGGAAGACGCGGTAGTGGATGCCCACGCGGAGGGGAGTATGAGGGTTGACTGGTTCGGCTGCGGTGTGAGGCTGCCGTCGCTGGAGAATAACAGGGGATGTGGGTGAGTAGAGGGAAGACCTGGCTAGAGGTGGGAGTAGGGTGGGGCGGTGAGGCCTACGCGGCATCACAGCCAGCCACGGGAGGCAGGAGCAGGCGGTCCCGTCGGCGCTGGTTTGGGCGGCTGGAGCAAGAAGATCAGAGATTGAAGAAGCAGCACGGCCGTTGGATGAACATCCAACAGTCACTACTACTAGAATCATTTGTTGACTAAGTTGATAAAGCCCTGTGTACGCGTCAACTTAGTAGGCCCACAAGTCAGCCTCAAAATTTAGTAGGTCCCAGTTGTCATGGGGAGGAATCATTTATTTTTCACGTAATAAGGAGGTACTTCCTTCTGTGCGAAGATGTAGCTTGTGGGGATGTCAGGGGGAGGAGTCATTTTTTTGCGCGTAATAAGGAGGCACTTCCTTACGTTCGAAGATGTAGCTAGTGGATCCAAGCTGTCAGGGGGAGGAATCATTTTTCTTGTGCATGATAAGGAGGCGACCATGGACCATGTGAGTCCCAGCTGTCAGCCTCTGCACGTACAGTCCTCTTTTGATGGGTGTCGTTCGTTGACCGCGTTGATGACGCCGTGCCGAGAGCACCAAGGCGGTGGGCGACGGCTAGGCTAAGGGTGGGAACGACCCGGAGTCGAGGAGGACTCGGCGGTGGATGCCCATGGGGAGGGGAGTACGAGGGTTGACTGGTTCGGCTGCGGTGTGAGGTTGCCGTCGCCGGAGAAAAACAAAAGGTTTGGGTGAGTAGAGGGATGGACTGGCCAGCGGTGGTAATAGGGTGGGGCGGTGAGTCCTTCGCGGCAGCACAGCCATCCATCAGAGTCAGGAGCAAGCAGTCCTATCGGTGCTAGTTTCGGCGGCTGGAGCAAGAAATCAGAGATTGCAGAAGCACAGCGGCCGTTGGATTAACATCGAACGGTCACGCTGGTAGAATCGATTGTTGACTAAGTTTGACAAAGCCTTGCGTACCCGTCAACTTTGTAGGCCCACAAGTCAGCCTCCAAATGTGTGGTAGACAGCATACAGCCCATTTGCTATTTTTGTGAATAATTTACAGCCCATTTGCTAATTCTTAAGGAATTTATTACATCCCATTTTTGGACCAGTACCACAGTCAATAAATTCAACAAAATTTCGCATACTTCGATGTAGTCCGACCTATTTTAATCCCGAAATTTTGCGTTAGATTCAAACTAATTTTAAAACAAAATTAAATTAGATTAAATAAAATACAATGATATTTAAAATCTCAAAATCGGAAGAAAAAAGCCTAAATTTGAAACTAATTGCCAGTTTTCTGTGTTTTTTTATATTTACAACCTTTTTCTTATTTCAAACAATTTCCTGGGCAAGCCGAATGCATGCCTCCTTGTCTAGATTTGTAGCCCAGCAATTCGCAAAAAGCAATTGTAGCCTAGCACGGTCCTGCCAGCGCGGGAGGAAGAGGACGAGAGATTGAAGAAGCACGTTGGCCGTTTGATTTATATCCAACGCCTCGGCTATCAGAATCATTTTGTTGACCAAGTTGACAATGACTTGCGTGGGCTTCACCCTCATGGGCCCACAATGTGAGCTTCCTATTCTGTGCCTGACATTCAGCCCATTTCATATTTGTTAGAATTTACAGCCCATTTGTTAAAAAATCGAAATACACCCATTTGTTGGGCAGGGTGAAAAAATAATGTTGCGGGCATGCTGCAACCAATAATTCTTTTTTTCTTAGAACTTACAGCCCATTTGCTTCTTTTCTAAATACACGCATTTGCTGGGCTGGCTGGACAGACCAATGATCTAAAAAAAACTGGGCTGGGCATTCGTTTGGACAAGAGATTTTCTTTAATGATTTACAGGATGGCTGAAAAAATAATGTTGCGGACTGCAACCGATTAACCTTTTTAGTAGAATTCAAATCCCAATTTTTTTTTTGAAATACACCGATTTCTTGGCTAGATTAAAAAAATAATGTTTCGGACAAGCCCCATTTAATATTTTCGGATAATTTACAGCCATTACCTTTTTTTAGAAATACACACATTTGCTTCTCTAGGTTAAATAGTAATGTTGGTCTGGCCACAACATTCTTATAAAATATAAGACATTTTTAGGCTATTTTAGCCTACGAAAACATCTTATATTTTTATACAGAGGAACTAGAAAATAAGAACTTAGCTATGCGTTTTTCTTTAAAAAAAGGTAACTCCGTGTCCCACTGCCCATTCGAGAACTGCTGGATCTTGGTGTCAGCATGTCGTGGGCTGCGCATATAATAGGCTGGGCAGGCCAAAGCCTAGTTATAAAACAGTCTTTGGTGACTGCCTCTCCTTGTTTAATTCACTCTTTTATTTACTACGTTGACAACCTGGTGGGTCCGAGATGTCAGTATTTTACTAGAGGTGAGACTCTTTTTTTTGCTTTTACTATTTATATTTCTGCTGGCAGAACATTTGTTCCGCGTCAGTCGCCGGCCGTAGGGTGATGGGAGCATGTGGTCCGGCCGACGCTAGTTTGGGAGGCTGGAGGAAGAAGAAGAAGACGTGAGATAGAATATGTAAGAGAAAACGCACGCCAGCCGTTCGATATGAATCAAACCATTGGCAGAAAGAAAACACCCTTTTGACCGTTGATTCATTTAGATGAATAGTAGTAGTAGTACTAGTTAATTTGCTTCCACCATGACTACATTTTTAGAAGCTAAAGTTGAACCAGACACTAGCCACGGCCAACACCAGCCACACGGCCCCGGCCAGCGCCACCCCCGCGGCCACGACATCCGCCATCGCCACGGCCGCGGTCACCGTCACCACCACGGCCACCGCCAGCGCCACCCCCACGGCTGCGACCTCTGCCACCGCCAGTGCCACCCCCACGGCCGCGACCTCTGCCACCGCCACGGCCACCGCCGTGGTAAAATGCGTGGAATCGGGCAAAGTTGAAGTGGAGGGTGTGGAAATACGCTTCGGCTGCATCAGAGTCCAAGGCAGGCCATTCGTTCACGGTGGGTGCAGGGGCCCCAAATAGCTGCTCCACCTCCGCCTTCTTCTGGGCAACTATCTCCAAGCCCAGGTCCATCTCATCCCATAACGGATCCAGAGGATTTGCGGGATGCTCATCCTCCTCCTATCCAAAATTGAACACGAATGGGTGCTCCTCCGATTACGCCATTGACGAGGGAGTGCTGATGGATTGGAGATGCGAATGGGAGGTGCCAGAGAGAGGATTTGGGGGATAGAGGGTACGGCGGCGGCATCGTATAGGCTGCCGCAGGCACCATTAAGGAGGAGGTAAGAGCGGCGACGGGCGGTCAAAGGGCGCGTCTCCCGGTGAGAAAAGCTGTTGCCGCCGGCTCGCACGCCTCCCGGATGCACAGGGATGACACATCGCAGTCTCCGTAATTGGAGAGATTAATGACAGGCAGCCATGGCCGGTGGTGCATTTGATGTCGTGCATCTTAAATCCCCCGGCAACGTGAGGGCCGAGGGGGAAGAAGATGAAACTTCCGTCTCGCGCTGACGGTTGGGGTATGGAGCGAGCTGGATTTAAGAGGGGGTGGGGAGCACGGCGCGAGATAGTGCCGCCGACCCCTGGGCCACAGCAGGCAGTCCAGCCGCGCTGGTTTGGGCGGCGGGACAACCAGCAGAGGGAAGACTGAAGAAGAACGTCAGACGCGAATTTGTTTTTCAATGGCTCTCGACGGGGTATTTTTTTAGCTTGCCTCTCCATGATACAACTTGTTATTATAGCCTCCTAGTCCGTGGCAGACCAACAGCCCATTTGCTGGGCCGCCCAATCTATAGAAAACAGCACTTGTCAAAGCCCAAAAACAATGCAGTAGTAGGTTTTTTTTAGAGGCCGAAAACAATATGGCAGGGGCTGAACGGGGTGGTTCAACTGGGTACGGGGTACCGGATGTCAGTCTGAAATATGTTGGGTACCCTGTGTGTTCGAGTGTGAAGATGCGCTGGGTCATTTGTGTAGGATACAGTCGATCTGATCCCATGTAGTGTTCATGTGTTAGCAGGCTATCAGTGCTTGTAAAGACTAAGCAAAAGATAAATAAGAGTTGATGCGCCCTTGCAACCCTAACAAGCAGGTGCCATTCTTCTCGGGACGATGGTGTGCCGTGTGACACTCACACGTTACAAGCCCACAACATACAAGTTAACACACCAAGTATAACAGAAAAGGTAAACATTCAGATCAAACTCAGGTTCACAGGATACGTTCTCCTCAAAAGATTCACATATACACAAGTTCAGCATGTTTATGCATCCGAATGATTAAGAGATCACAAGCCAATATTCATAGCCAACATTCACAATCAACAAGTCAAAAGATTCACGTATACAAGTTCAGCATGTTTTTGCATCCAAATGATTGAGAGATCACAGCCATATCCTCCATCGACACACTTTAATTACCTAGGGTGCAGACTGGTTAAGTGGTGTTCACTCGGTGGTACTTCTTGCTAAAATTAGTGCTTGTCTGAGCAAACTTTGAGTACATAAGAGGTAGCACATACCATCTGAACTTTGCTTGTAGGTTATCCTCATGATGGTGGCCTCGATGCCGTGAGAGGTTTGAGCATCTTGGCCACTACTTTCATCCAACTAGTTTACTGGCTCATCTTGGTCCTGTAGCTCGCCAAAATTCTACCGTGCAGACAAGGAGGCGGTGGACAAAATGAACCACCCAAAGTTTTTTTGCGGTTGAACTGAAATGGAGCATCCCTGGGATGCAGACTGGTTAAGTGGTGTTCACTCTGGCACTTCTTCTTGTCAACATCGATGCTTTTCTGCGTGAACTTTGGAGTACATAGGAGCCAGCATAAGTATCTGACCATCTGATCTTTTTGTGCAGTTCTACTCAAATTGGCAACGTAACGCTTTGCTTGTAGGGTCTTCCCATTAATGTTGCATGCAGTTTGGATGGGGTATGTTCCCAGTTCTGAGATTGACAAGGAACATTAAGATGATACGCTTAATGTTGCCTGCGAGTTGAGGCTCCAAGTTACTCCTTTTATAAAGCTATAAAGCTATGCTGCCTCATCTTGGGTCTGTAGCTGGCCAAGACTCTTACCTTGCAGGCAAGAAAGGAGGCAATGAAGGCAATGAAACACCCACTGTGATTACCATGCTTATTATCTACTCGTGGATTAGATTAATCGAAAAGGTGCCAATATTTCCAGCAGTCGAGCATCCCTGGTTGCACAGATATTGAGAAAGTGAGATTTACTATAATAGTGGCACTAGTTTATTAAACATATAATAACAAATAGAAGCATTGTGATTATCTTAATGGCTAAAGATAGCAACATAGTAGCCTTGCTTAAAGGGTGGCATTAGTTTATTTTATTAGTGGCATAGGCTCATCACGCAAAAGAATTGGCATGTACATAAGTTGCATTAGATTAACAAGCAAAACTAGAGCACTTTCTCATGACAGTAGCAAACAGTAGCACAATACCAAATTACCAATAGATATGACAAAGAACAATAATCAGGATGAAGGTCGTAGATCGGTACCAACCTGTGTGAGGAAGCTTATCAATTAGTACTTCCTTTGACTGGAAGCAGAAATAAGCGACTGACAGGAAAGTAAGGAGGCAGTTGAGGCAATGAACCACCCAAAGTCTTTGTGCAGTTCCAGTAAAATCGAGCATCCCTATTGGCACATATATTGAGAAAGTGAGATTGCTGCAATAGTGGCACTGGTTGATGAAACATACACTAACAAATAGAAGCATCCTCATTATCTTAATGGGTAAAGATAGCAACATAGTAGCCTTGCTTAACGAGAGGTATTAGTTTATTTTATCAGCGCCAATTAGCTCAACACGCAAAGCATTGCCACGTATCATCGGTTGCAAAGATAAAGAACTTTGTCATGACAGTAGCAATGACGACACCAATAGAGATGACAGGACACTAATCTGGATTAAGGACGTAGGCCGGTACCAACCTGCGTGAGGAAATTTATTCAAGTAATTCCAGAAGAGAAGATAAAGCACTGACAGGAATCATTCAAGGGTATCCTCTTGTGAGATTATATCGAGAGATTATCAAGCACTTCCAGCAGAGTAAAAGCACTGGCTGGAATACAATCCATAGTATCCTCTTGTGCAGTTCCACTAAAATGTATGATTGACACAAACATGATCCCTGTTTGCACAAGAAGGAATGAGGTGATACCTGCATTAGCTTAGTGAGAAATGATAGAAAGACAACAGCATATTTACAAGTTTTATGGTAGTTGGCATTTTTATAAGCCGTCCGTTTGTCTCGATCCAACGGTAGATAAATAGGTAGTACTAGGTAGTACTGGCTAGGAAGTACTCAAAAGTACTACTTAACATGGGGTCAGTACTAAAAATTAGTAAGCTTCGCACTCCATCTAATTTTTCTTCTGTTCATGCTTACAATCATGGCGTGAGTTGGCATACTCATGTTGCACTGCTGTTTAGTATTTTGTTTAAGTGCCTGTAATTTATCCATGGCTCTTTAGGTTACATGTCCTGTAGGTGTTTTGCTAAGCCGTATGTACAACATCTACATGTCATTTGCATGATTTTATCATTTCGTTTACTCACTATTTGATCTGCTCAAAGTAGGCATCATGCTGTTAATCTGTGTTTTACCCTGTTTCTGTAACACTTAGCATTTAACAAAATTCATAACTAAATAACCATGCATCACATAAATATATGCCATATAGATGTGTTGCTCATTTTTATGTGTACTATCTGCCCAGGTCATTTTATTTATCACTAAAAATCAAGAGCACACTGTTTTCAGAGGTAAAAGGAGCTGTAAGGATAAGACAGGATGGTACCAGCGAGTGATCCTTCTTCATTTCCTCCTTCTTCTTCTTCGTCTTCATCTTCTTGCTCTGTTTCTCTTTCTCCTCACCAATTGGTGAAACCAAGGACATGATTGGCCTTCAATGTCAGATTTGGTTTCTAAGTGAGGGGGTACAAGTATGCTAGTAAACAATAGCATTATTTTCTCATGACCGTAGCAAAATAGAGGTGAACAGATGCGCTAAATATCATTCTTACCTAAGGGAAGGTTATGGTGCCAATATGGATGATGAGGATTGGAACACAGATCTCCCTTTGTGTAGTTCCACTGAAATCGAACAACGGTTCCGGTGTGACATTTTAGTTCAACTACACAAAGCACTTCTCGCGTCTTTTAAGAAGTGTTTTGTGCAGTACACCAAAAGGTCACAAAAGCAATGAGGTGAAATGGATATCCTCGTTTGCACAAAAAGCTACAAAGGAAACAATCAGAGTGTCAAACAATTACTGGCAATGACAATTGGTTAAACTTGTCATGACTAATAACAGTGGCATGGCTTCATTTTACCAGGGGCATTAGATTAAGAACAGCTAAATACTTGCTATAAGGGCATGGGACAGTGGGCGCACCAGCACCATGTACCTCAACCGGGGCATAAAGTGGTGATGCAGAGTTTGTTGCCCCAAGGGAAACAAACATCCAAGCAACATATCTGGGTTGGTCCCATTTTTGTTCTCTTTAGCCACCTATTCCTATGTGTGGATAGCAAATCTAGTCCTGGTCATACTGTAGTGCCTTGTCACGCCCAGCCCACACTTTCTTTCCTTTCTCAACCAACATATTCGTTGCTTATCCAGTGTATACAGCATTTCCCCTATATTTCCCTTTTCGACCAAGAGACCAGTTGGATAGCCAGTCTATACTACTTTCACCTCCTTCCTTTCCTGTTTGAACCAAGTCCTATAAACATACTACATCTTTTCCCCCCCCCCTTTCTTTCCTGTTTGAACAAGTACAAGATTCGACTGCATGAAGTAGCTTTACCTCTAATAATAGAAAAAAAATTAGGTGTCGTTGGACCAGCCGATTGAGCCTAGCTACATGGGGGGTTGAGAGGTAGAAAATGATGCACATGCAGCGATGTGGGGAGCTGGGGTAGTAGAGTAAGGCCGGTTTCGAAGGAAGATATACCAGAAGGTCGTCGGGGTGTGGCTAGGTGGGGGACGGGAGGCCAGATCCGCCAACACTACGGCAGCGATGAAGGGATCGGAGGACCTCCCGTACCGGCGCTCGGTCAGAGATGACGGTGCGGCCGGCAGTGGGACTCCTCCCTCGCCGTCGACGACGGCCTAAATGCTGCACCTCCTCCCCTTCCCTGGCGGAGGGGATGCATCCGGTTCTGTGACCAGCGGTGAACAGAGAGAGAGAGAGAGTGACCACCGCTATCTTGCTTAGATCTGGAGAGGATGAGAGTGTGTGAAGAGAGCAACCCTAGCAAGCAAGCATGGGGCTCCTGCCTATATATACATATAGTGGAGTAGTTTTCCTCTTTCACTCCATAAAAACAATCGTTTAAAATTGTGTACATGCCAGGTCGCACTTTGTAACGTTCACATGTGGTACTCGACCCTGCATTAAGTGAACAAATACATACTCCCTTCGTTTCTAAATATATGTCTTTCTAGATATTTCAATACGGACTACATACGGATGTATATAGACATATTTTAGAGGTAGATTCACTAATTTTGCTCCGTATGTAGTTCATATTGGAATCTCTAAAAAGACTTATATTTAGGAACGGAGGGAGTATATATTTTATGATATTTAGGAACGGAGGGAGTATATATTTTATGAACACGTCCACGGCTCAAATTATCAGAAACGTGGGCTGCACCAACATGCAATATTATTTATATTTTCTATGTACAGTTTGACCACATATATAAGTAGCAAACTTTTAATGCATGTCACCAAAAATTATATTGTTGGATTCCTATTTTTATAGAGTATTGATTTTGCTACATACAATTTATATTTTATTAGTTAAAATTATGGTAAAAATATAACACAAAATATGAGGGGACTACTCCCACTATGGTCAGTCTAACAGTAGACACGCTTGACCGCTTGGTAGCCCCTCGGTCGTCAAAACTATTTCTCTGACAAGCCGCTCTATTCCATTGTTTCACGGGCATGCAGGCCATAAAGCATCCGGGCCCGAGTGCCATCCACCCAATCACAGCGAGGTGCTACAGGCTAGACTCACCAGTCAACCCGGTGTGGCAGTCATGACCCGTCATATCACAAAACCCATACCTTTACCAGCAGTAGTAAAGTGGCCTACTAAGTTGGACGGATGAAGCAACCATCATTTCACCGGAACGCTCACTCAATCTCTTTCTCCCCTCTATCTTGAAGAAAACCACACTCCAGGCTACTCACTCCTGCCATTTTTCTTCTCTACCGATGAAGGAAAGGTGAGCAAATCAGTGATGCTGCTCTATTTTCTTCCCAAGATTCTTGTTTTTGTGAAGCACCGACCGATCCTCACTGCCTATTCTTTTTCCGTTGTCATTGTGATTGTGGTTTCATTTCGATTCCTTTTTGTTTGTCAGTTTATTCATGGATCCTGGAGCACTGGGCAAAGAGTTGCCAGCGGACAACCCACTCGAGACAGAGATCTCCAGGAAGAGAGCACCGGCCAACGAGTTGGCGATGTTGGTGGGCAAACCCATGGAGACGAAGAGCTCCAAGAAACAAGCACTAGCCAAAGAGTTGATGACATTGGTGGACGAACTCTTGAACACAAAGAGCTCCAACAACAGCAAGGCCCGAACCATGCCTACCCCAGAAACCCTAATGGCCACCTATGAGAGGCCCAAGGCTGGGTTTGAGGAGATAGTCGCCGTCGAGGAGCAGTGTTCCCCTGGCAAGACGATGGCCCCCGGAGGGATGGGATCCCCCGGTGAGCTGCCCAAGGTTAAAAAAATATTGGCTTACCATAATTGTGGTCTTTGATTATTTGCAATGTGCTTGCTAATATGTTAGGGTTGTGCAGCTGCCGATGGACGTCCTTGATGATTCCCATGCCGCGGTCCATCCTGTGGACATTGCCCCAAAGATCGATGACACGAAATAGTTGGTCGGGCTAATCTTTCAACGTAGTTTGCATTGTGTTTAATTACCAGTTGCGTGTTAGCAAACCCTGTAGGGTCTATGTGGGCGGTACTTGATACTTTTGTTTGTTAGTGAATCATGCGAACCCTCTCCGAGTTATGGAAACAGATGTATCCTCACCAGCTTTTGATGTAATATATGGCATGCTGAGACGTATGTTTGCACTGTCTATCATATAAGCAGGGCTTGTTTGATGATTCTTGGTGTCAAACCTCGTCTGAATCCACGTTGTGTTAGTAGGCTAGCTACTTTGCGAGCTATACTACTACTTGCAAACACTGACCGGATAGAAACGTTGGGGTTGATCAGCTCGTTCTGAGCATCTCTAACACCCTTTGTATATTGGATTGCTAAAAACTTGTTATAGCAAGAGGAGAGAGAAGGTTTACAAAGCCAACATGTTTTTTGCTTTCGCAGCCTTTGTATATTGGATTGCTATATTTCTACAAAACACACAATAACATGTGGGGACAGTTTGCCATACACACTACACACTAGCTTACGTACATCAATACATATACTACCACAACTCGCCACCGTACACGTCACATACACACACAACACACACGGGTACACGTACACATACACACTCCACGAAAAAAAATCCATGCAATAAAAAAATGTATACAACACAGCACACATGCGACATGCAAAAAAATTCCATGCAAAAAAATACACACAGCACACGAACACGCGCACATAGCACACAAACACAGCACACACACGCGCGTGGCATACATGCCCACCGGTCATTGAGACAAAATATGACTAGGACCACTTTAGTAGGCTTTCTAAAATTATAGCAAGTGGCCTCTCCACTTTGCAAATATACAAATAGGTTTGGCCGTCGATCTTTTGGAGGAAGCGTGAACGAGTAGTGATTTTGCAGTGCCTAGAGAGAGAGTGTGTGTGTGTACGTGTGTTAGAGAGGGGTTGTGGGATGAAGAGAGACCCGAGAGAGAGAAAGGCCCTCCATTTCTTTTTAGTCGGCAACAAAATCATACAAAAACGTACGAATCCTAGAACATTGGCGTACAAAAACTTTCAAACGGTGCATTTTATACTAATACATTTCTGTCAAATCTGGGCATGCGTCAAATCAACTCTGCAAGTAGTACAAAGGAGTGATCTGACTTTTTTAAAACATTGCCCACCTCACATTATCACCATATTTCAAGGAGTCCATGCGCGGCTGGCGGGCGATCTCTTCTCCCTCTTCTCCCTCCTCGTCTCTTTTTTTTCAGCTAGCACTCGACGGGCGATTAGATTTTGGGTATCGTCGGTTTATTCAATTGCAGTCCCACATGTTCCCTTTGGTGAGCGGCGTGCCAGACCGACCGTGGGGGTGCGATGCGAACGCGACAGGCGTGCTTTAAGTGTGTCGCCTTTTCGTTTTGAACTTGTAAAGTGCAACATTATCTTTCACTTGCTCTTGCGATCGATCGGCAGAAATCCAGATAGAAAAGACAAGCGCGGGGCTTTCCTACGCGTTAGGCGGGCTAGTTTGGCCTTGTCAGTTTGCTCACATATGTTCCCATGTGTCAGTGATATGCCGTGAGGAAGCGCATTGAGCGATGGGACGAACATGATAGGCATGTCGTGAGTGGTCCACTTTCTCGTTTTTAACTTGTAATTGCAACACTTGGTTTAGCACCTTCATATGAACGATCGATGCAAAACCCGGTTAGAAAAGACGAGTGAGCAAATATTATTTTCTGGAACCATCCTCCCTTCACGTCACGGACAATGTTCATATGATGTGCTGCCACTGTGCCGTCCAGTCTTGGCGTGTGCTAGCGGTATTGCAATAGGTTTCTAAAAGAAGAGGATTCAACAAAGAGTGAAATGATGGTTGCTTCGTTCGAGCAACTTACAGTTGGATAGGTGGGGCCTTGTGATTTGACGACTCATTAGTCATTATTACAGCGGCACTACGACCGGGCGAGTCTCCCCTGCAGTTCTGTGTGATGTACTCTAATTTTGGTGCATGGCAAGTGGACCCGAATGCTGGATGTCCCACATGTCGGCGAACGAAAGTATTCTACCCGCTATGGAGGAGAAGCAAGGAAACTGCACGATAGAGTGTCACTGCTGTTTTATATTTATTTCTTATTTTTAGCGTTTCTACTGTTACGACGGAGGAGTGCGAAACACGGCAGCCCAGTGAACTTGCATGTGCAGTGGTTCATATACTGTTTTTATTTAATGACTTGATGATTTGAAGATTCCTCACCACGACTGCTGCTTGGTGTGCAGTGCTTCATATGGCAAAACTTGTCTTAAGTCCGGCACGTAGCCTAGAGATCAAGATACGGGGATAAATTGCTGCTTGGCACATGCTGGATGTCCCACACGTCAGCGAAAGGATGAGGACAAGAACATCATGGGAGGGCGTCTCCACTTCTTCCATTTTTATGAAACCAAGTGTCTCCACTTTACAAGGGAGGAGCACGAAACACAGCAGCACAGGTGATATGACCGTCCGGTTTTTCTTTGAGGGTGATTTGACTGTGTAGTTGGAGGGTCGGAGACCACACGTAGTACATAACGATACAAAGTGCGACCCGGAGAGACAGACGCATCTAGTTGGAAGGTCTCAGACCATATACGTAAACAAATATCCAACCTAATACGGAGTATGTGCCTGCAATTAATATAGTAGAGTACTTAGGCACGTACATCATAATATCAACGTGCATTGCACGTAATATTTAGTGCAAGTAAGTTCTAAAAGACAAATGCCAACATGCCACGCAGGTTCATACTATATGTGCCTGGCTACTTCACCTATATTTACTGTGGTACATTACTCAGGTTCGTAGGTGCCTGGGTACATGTCCGTTTCGTAGTTCCAGTCCCAGGTGTTCTTCATAGATGGCATGATCCATAATGCAGGGCAACGGCAATACATATCATCGCAGCTTTTTAGTGTGGCTCCCCACGATGAAGACTCATCCAAGCTGAAGCGGCATAAGTCAGGGATAGGGGCGTTCAAGATATTAATCCAGCGGTGCGCAATGAAAACGCATCCACTCTTCATGAACGGCAAGCCGTCGGCGTCGTGCATGGAAGGTGGCATCGTTTTCACTATGGGGTAGCTGTCCCCAATGAAAACCGAGTACTCTCCAAATGTGTTCCTTTGTGCCCAGGTAGCATCACGGGGGTTGAACACACAGCCATTCATCTGGTACACCTGGCATCTCAAACCTAGACACATGGTGACGGGCATGGTCAAGGTCCATGCAGGATAAATGTTGTGCAGCAAGCACAATAAGG
The DNA here is from genome assembly GCA_039707655.1 of Elymus sibiricus. Lineage (NCBI taxonomy): Eukaryota > Viridiplantae > Streptophyta > Magnoliopsida > Poales > Poaceae > Elymus > Elymus sibiricus. Next base: position 207,590,165 of record CM077668.1, read on the forward strand.
TGATGTAAGCAGAGGATAAGGATTAAAATAATATATTCCATATTTGCTTATTTCTATGATAGGGAAGGGAAGAAGTCTAGTAGCAGTAGATTAGATCTAGCTACGGCACGGGCTAGAAGAAACAATTTGAGAGTTTGACGTGGGCGATGTATATTAATTAAAGTAGGAGGAGTCCTAGTAGTAGTAGTACTTTTTATTAGATGGGATTCAGGCTCACTAGCCAGTACATTGCGAAATTGAAATTGCTAATTATAACTTGTATTATAATGTTGCGTCGATGACTATCGCAATCAATCAAAAAAAGAAAAGAACTACTCCTCATGGAGTATAACGAGACATGTACTGAAATGTTATAAGATGACATGGCAATAAGATAGTATACTCTAGCTCCTGGCTCTACTAGTATTAGATCGGAGATAATGGATTACCTGGGTACATGATCAGGGTCCGATCGTGATAGATCGTGGCACCTTGCTGCCCTTCAATGGTACCATCGGTAACGACTGCTAAGATAGTACGTCCCAACTGGGTGTCATCAGTTACAAGGTTCCAAGTGAGACCGAATGGCCCGTGCACATCCACGATCGGCAATCTGATTTTGATCGGGGGATGACTTTACCTTGCAAAATAGTGGAGCACTGTTAGGGATTACACCATGATGGTTAGGGCATCTCCAACGCGGAGCGAATCCCACAAACCATGACCGTTGGATCTGTTAGGCTCAACATTGATAAATGGCAGCGATTCGGCTCGTGGAAGAAATAAACAGCTAACAAATGCTTCTGCATCACTGTGGATGGACAATCCAATTTTAAAAATTGTTGTACTATAGTAGTAGAGATAACCGGACGAAATTCATTACATTTCGAAAACTTTTCATATAAACCAGACAAAATTCAGTACATTTTTCATACAAACCAGACTAAAACCTACTCTAAACCTATTCTAAATGATCGCCGGTGCCCGTCCCCCATATCCAGCCATGACCTCGAGAACTGAAGCTCTGGCTATTGCCTTCGCCTTCTCCTGTTCCGAGTCGGTGCTCTCCAGCTCCGCCTCCGTAACCTCCTCCTCCGAAGCTCCAGGGAGTGAAGATTTCCGCCTCCACGTCGCCGCCAATTGGAAAATCGGCCCTCGTTGTTGTGCCCAATGAGCTTAGCTTCGACGGGAGGGGAGAAGCGGTGGCCTTCTTGGGACCCGAGCGGCAGCGACCTAGCATGCACTACTCTTCCTCGCTGCCGGCGGCGACCGTGCAGACGTGCCGGCTTCGTGATCATGGAAGCGGAGCGTGGCCGGCGCGGAGCTGCCAATGTCCTTCTTCTACTCTGGCGACAGTCCGTCCTAGAGAGCTTTGGAGCGCGAGGAGGCCATGATGGGAGTGGTGTCGAGAGGAGAAAGGGGCCGGAGGAGGATGACTGCGGCTATGGCCAGGGCTGAAGTTTATATAGCGGGCAAATGGCAATGAGCGGCGGCAGGCGGACGAACGGGTGACGCCGGAGTTGGACCTCGGCAACCATGTGTATTTAATGTGGGTGGCGGACGGACGGATAGCCGGTCGTGGTATTGTTTCAACGCAAAGCAGTCGCGTGCACCGGGAAGTGGCGCTCTCTCGGCCGTCGCGCTGCTTCAAAGCCGGCGCCAGTGAGAGGTCGCGTCCGCTCTGCCCGGGCATGAATGCGGCACTGACGCTCTGGTCTGGAGAGGTGCTGACCATTTCAGGCGGGAAGTGTGCGCGGGCGAGGGAGGGGGTTTGGGTGGGCCAGGGCGGTCAGACGCGGGGTGGTGGTATTAATTTTGTAGTTTGCAAAAGTACTTAGTTAACACACTCAATTTTAAATCTGAACATGTGATGTGGAGCAATAAATTTGAAACTTATAAAATGGAAAAACTAAACATATTAAACCGGAAGAGAGGGGTATACCGTAGGATGTGTCCCATACAAAACAAGTCCCCTGGTTTGTCACCGCAAAGATCCGGTTTAAAAGGAGCACGGCATCTTCGTACTCGTACGACAACAAATCGGCCGCAGACAGCATGGTCCAGCTTTGACCGCCACCTGCAGGATGTTTCGTGAAAGCAATCGCGATGTCGAACACCGTGATGAGAGAGTAATCTTTGTTGCTGCACGACCTTGTCGGGGCTTCCGGGAATACTATCTTCTTCAAACTCACCATGGTTCCATTGTACCAATTCAGGAGGTGCCCCATTGGATGGCCGATCCCAATGCTGGACAAAGGTTCAACGGGAACGGTCTCACCGGTGTGAATGTTGTGCAAATTGATGTTGGTACCCTCCCGTACGTATGCAAGCCAATCTCCATTGGCACCAAGCCTAACCTATGCAATAGTGGGCAGCGGGATAATTATGAAATGGAACATGGAAGTAGTCTTTAGAATACATTTACATGATCAAACTCATCACTGACCTGCTCATCAGACAAAATCCGAGTGCCCCCCAACGTCAGCATCTCAAGGGGCGTCAACTTGCAAGTACGGCCACGCCACGCTGGAGAGACCCCCCCAGGAAACATCCTCGTCCTCAAGGATGCATGGCAGACCAATTAGCATGGCCTTCTCCCACGCATATTTACGCACCGTCTTAAAATATTTGGTGCAAGCACCGCTGAGTCTTGCGGATGTAAGGAAGTCGGAGCGACTTACGATTTCCCCCAACGCATCGTTGTCCAAGGTCTCCCAACCTCGACGAGGACGAGAAACACCACCGCCTTGGGAATCCATAGCAATGGTGACGAACTGCCTTCTTCCTTTGGGAACTGGTTTAGACGAGAGGAGATGGTAACCGCAGGGCTTCGTCCCTTCGGAAAGGATGTTCTGCGGGTGGACATTAGCAGTAGTGCGCTAGTGCTGTTTATATTTGAGATCAGGGAGGCGGCGGGCGGTTCGTTGTCCGGCATGTTCGCGTCCATCCACCTTCCCGTAATTAAAGCACGCACAACATTTACGGTGACTGGGATTGGTTTGTTTTCTGGGCGCACCGACCAACGCGGACTAGCGGACCTCGTCGCCCTTTTTCGAGCACGACTTCGACAACTATGGGCGTGACGCGGAAAATATCTAGTGCTACCAAGGCTTAGGTGCTACCATGATACGGGCTTCTGGGCCGTCAGATTCTAAGATCGAACGGCTCCCGGTAACTCTGCAACATTTGCAAAAATGCCCAGGAGCCCGTATCACGATTCCACCTGAGCCTCCGTAGCACCAGATACTCTCTCGTGCGTGACATGCCTGCATACAAATCATGCATGGCAAAAGAAAAACGTGCGAGGCGGAGCGGTAGGCTGTTAGCCTGCATGTTGTAGCCATGTCATCTACACGCAACCTAAAGGCCTGGGTGTACATAGTACTAGTAGTTAAATATGCATTGTGTGGCACGAAAGTTCCTTGGAGCTCGTGCTGCAGCTAGTGTACTCCATAGCCCGCTTCTCCTCCTTCCTCTTCCATCGCCTGGTCACGTCCGCGGGCAGTGTCCGGTCAACCCTAAGATAGTACTCCCTCCGTTTTTATTTACTCCGCATATTAGCTTTGACTGAAGTCAAACTTTGTAAAGTTTGACCAAGTTTGTAGAAAATAGTATGAACATTTACAGTGACAAATTTATATGATGTGAAAATATATACAATGATGAATCCAATGATATTGATTTGATGGTGGAATTTGTCCATGTTATAAGTAAACTAAGGTGATTGATAATCATACGGGGAAGGTTGGACGAAAGGTGTGGTACGAACAAATACTCCACCTAGAACATGCGTGTGTGTGTGTCTGGTCGAGATAATTGCATGTTTAGTCCTTGTACTTGCAGGCGATGTCTAACATGGTCCTCATAGTCAGAAAGTGCTTCAATACAGTCCTCATACATGCAAATACGGTGTGTATACGGTCCCTGAGGTTGCAACAGCGGTCCTGGCTATACGGCTCGTGTATGTAGCTTGTATGCCACCACTGCCATGTTAGCATCAATCCCACGGGTCGTGCGGACTAAGTTAAACTGCTGGTCCATGTCGTATGAGACCGACGTGTCAGTGGCTGTGAGAAATAAGTGAGAATTAAAAGAAATGTGTAGACGGGGTTTCGAACCCGCAACCTCTGCTACATGCAGCGCGAGGCGAACAACCAAGCCAAGTGCAATTATTTGTTATCGAGATGCATACTTCTTAATTAGGTTAGCTTGGTTAGTAGATATCCTAGTTGGGCCAAAGTAGAGCTCATCGTAACATGCATGCTGATTTAGTCCAGTTTGCACATGTGCATACGTTCCTAGACATTTGCGTTTGCAGCAGTTGTTTTTCGAGTACTAGCCAAGTTTGAATCTCATTCTTGTTGCTTGTGCTGTTTCTATCTGTATGATTGATACGTCCATTTTGCATCATGTTTTACTACTGTTATTTATAGTGTTTTTAATCAATATAACACTTTTTGGAGCAATTCTAATGCCTTTTCTCTCTTAATATGCAAGATTTACATACGGGGGAAATTGCCGGCAGCTGGAATTCTGGACCTGAAAAGGCTATGTCAGAGATACCTATTCTGGACATCTCCAAATGAGCTGAAATTTCATGGAGATTTGTTTTGGAATAAATAAAAAATATTGGAAGAAAGAAGTACCAGAGGGGGCCACCCAGGTGCCCACGAGGCACCAGGGCGCGCCACCACCCCCCCCCCCCCAGGCGCGCCCTGGTGGCTCGTGGGGCCCCTGGCCAGCCTCTGGTGCCCATTTTCTGGTATATAAGCTCATTTGCCCTAGAAAAAATAAGGAGAAGACTTTTGGGATGGGCTGCCACCGTCTCGAGGCGGAACTTGGGCAGGAGCACTTTTGCTCTCCGGCGGAGCAATTCCGCCAGGGATACTTCCCTCCGGGAGGGGGAAATCGAAGCCATCGACATCACCAACGATCCTCTCATCGTGGGAGGACCAATCTTCATCAACATCCTCAACAGCACCATCTCATCTCAAACCCTGGTTCATCTCTTGTATTCAATCTTTGTCTCAAAACCTCAGATTGGTACCTGTGGGTTGCTAGTAGTGTTGATTACATCTTGTAGTTGATGCTAGTTGGTTTATTTCGTGGAAGATTATATGTTTAGATCCAATATGCTATTTAATACCCCTCTAATCTTGGACATGAATATGGTTTGTGAGTAGTTACTTTTGTTCTTGAGGACATGGGAGAAGTCTTCTCATAAGTAATCATGTGAATTTGCTATTCGTTCGATATTTTGATGATATGTATGTTGTTGATTCTCTTAGTGGTGTCATGTGAACGTCGAATACATGACACTTCACCATCTTTGGGCCTAAGGGAATGCATTATGGAGTAGTAATTAGATGATGGGTTGCTAGAGTGATAGAAGCTTAAACCCTAGTTTATGCGCTATTCCGTAAGGGGCTGATTTGGATCCATATGTTTAATGCTATGGTTAGAGTTATCTTAATTCTTCTTTCGTAGTTGCGGATGCTTGCGAGAGGGGGTAATCATAAGTGGGAGGCTTGTTCAAGTAAGAACAACACCCAAGCACCGGTCCACCCACATATTAAATTATCAAAGTAGCGAACGCGAATCAAACCAACATGATGAAAGTGACTAGATGAAATTCCCATGTGTCCTCGAGAACGCTTTGCTTATTATAAGAGATCGTTCTGGCTTGTCCTTTGCTACAAAAAGGATTGGGCCACCTTGCTGCACTCTTTTTTACTATTGCTACTTGTCACTTGTTACAAATTATCTTGCTATCAAACTACTCGTTACCGATAATTTCAGTGCTTGCAGAAAATACCTTGCTGAAAACCGCTTGTCATTTCCTTCTGCTCCTCGTTGGGTTCGACACTCTTACTTATCGAAAGGACTATGATTGATCCCCTATACTTGTGGGTCATCAAGACTCTTTTCTGGCGCCGTTGCCGGGGAGTTAATCGCCTTTGGTGAGTGGAATTTGGTAAGGAAACATTTATATTACGTGCTGAAATTTACTATCACTTGTCACTATGGAAAGTAATCCTTTGAGGGGTTTGTTCGGGGTATCTTCACCTCGACCGGAAGCACAAATAGTTGCTCCTCAACCTACTGCACCTACTGAAAATATTTATTATGAGATTCCTTCGGGTATGATAGAGAAACTGCTAGCTAATCCTTATGCAGGAGATGGAACAACACATCCTGATATGCACTTGATCTATGTGGATGAAATTTGTGGATTGTTTAAGCTTGCAGGTTTATCCAGAGATGGAGTTAAGAAGAAAGTATTCCCTTTATCTTTGGATGGAAAGGCATTAACATGGTATAGGCTATGTGATGATACTGATACATGGGACTAGAATCGATTGAAACTGGAATTCCACCAGAAATTTTATCCTATGCATTTGGTTCATCGTGATCGGAATTATATATATAATTTTTGGCCTCGTGAAGGAGAAAGCATCGGTCAAGCTTGGGGGAGGCTTAAGTACATGATGTACACATGCCCCAATCATGAGCTCTCAAGAGAAATTATCTTACAGAATTTTTATGCTCGGCTTTCTCATAATGATCAAACCATGCTCAATTCTTCTTCAACTGGCTCCTTTATGAAGAAAACTATTGAATTCAGATGGGATCTTCTGGAAAGAATTAAACGCAACTCTGAAGATTGAGAACTCGACAAAGGTAATGAGTCAGGTATAATACTTGAGTTTGATTGTGTTAAATCTTTTATGGATACCGATGCTTTTCATAAGTTTAGCACTAAATATGGACTTGACTCTGAGATAGTAGCTTCCTTTTGTGAATCATTTGCTACTCATGTTGATCTCCCTAAGGAGAAGTGGTTTAAATATCATCCCCCTGTTAAAGAAAAGATTGAGGAACCCATTAGTGTTAAAGAAGAAACAATTGTTTACCATGTTGATCCAGTTGTGCCTACTGCTTATATTGAGAAACCACCTTTTCCTGTTAGGATTAAGGAACATGCTAAAGTTTCAACTGTGGTTAACAAAAGTAATATTAGAGCACCTAGACCCTCTGAACAAATTAAAGTTGAACCTAATGTTGCTATGGTTAAAGATCTCTTGGTCGATAATATAGATGGGCATGTTATTTACTTCTGTGATGAAACAGCTAGAATTGCTAAACCAGATCCTAAAGATAAAAACAGACCTGTAGTAGGCATGCCTGTTGTCTCTGTTAAAATAGGAGATCATTGTTATCATGGCTTATGTGATTTGGGTGCTATTGTGAGTGCTATTCCGTTTACCTTATATCAAGAAATTATGAATGATATTGCACCTATTGAAATAGAGGACACTGATGTTACTATTAAGCTTGCAAAAAGAGATACCATTACACCGCTTGGGATCGTTAGAGATGTTGAAGTCTTGTGTGGAAAAATAAAATACCCTACTGATTTTCTAGTCCTCGGTTCTCCACAAGATGATTTTTGTCCCATTATATTTGGTAGACCTTTATTGAACACTGTTAATGCCAAGATTGATTGCACTGAAGAAACTGTTAGTGTTAATTTTGGTGGTATGTCTCATGAGTTTAATTTCTCCAAGTTTCGTAGACAACCTCATGATAAAGAATTGCCTAGTAAATATGAAATTATTGGTCTTGCTTCTTTTGTCGTACCTCCTACTGATCCGTTAGAACAATATTTGCTAGACCATGAAAATGATATGCACATGAATGAAAGAAATGAAATAGATAGGATGTTCTTTGATCAACCACCTATCCTTAAACACAATTTGCCTGTTGAAACTCTTGGAGGCCCTCCTCCACCTAAGGGTGATCCTGTATTTGAATTGAAGCAATTGCTTGATACATTGAAATATGCTTATCTAGATGAAAAGAAGATATATCCTGTTATTATTAGTGCTAACCTTTCAGAGCATGAAGAAAAGAGATTACTACAAACTCTGAGGAAGCACCGCGCTGCTATTGGATATACTCTTGATGATCTTAAGGGCATTAGCCCCACTCTATGTCAGCACAAAATTAATATGGAGCCTGATGCTAAACCAGTTGTCGACCACCAACGACGATTAAATCCTAAGATGAAAGAGGTGGTAAGAACCGAAATATTAAAGCTTCTAGAAGCATGTATAATCTATCCCATAGCTGATAGTAGATAGGTAAGTCCCGTTCATTGTGTCCCTAAGAAAGGAGGTATTACCGTTGTTCCTAATGATAAAAATGAACTCATTCCACAAAGAATTGTAACTGGTTATAGGATGGTAATTGATTTTAGAAAATTAAACAAAGCCACTAGAAAAGATCGTTACCCCTTACCTTTTATTGATCAAATATTAGAATGATTGTCCAAGCATACACACTTTTGCTTTCTTGATGGATATTCTGGTTTCTCTCAAATACCTGTATCACAAGGCGACCAAGAGAAAACCACTTTTACTTGTCCTTTTGGAACTTATGCTTATAGACGTATGCCTTTTGGTTTATGCAATGCACTTGCTACCTTTCAAATATGTATGACTGCTATATTCTCTGACTTTTGTGAAAAGATTGTTGAGGTTTTCATGGATGATTTTTCCATTTACGGAACTTCTTTTGTTGATTGCTTAATCAACCTTGATCGAGTTTTGAAGAGATGTGAAGAAACTAATCTTGTCTTGAATTGGGAGAAGTGCCACTTTATGGTGAGTGAAGGTATTGTCTTGGGGCATAAAATTTCTGAAAGAGGTATTGAAGTTGATAAGGCTAAGGTTGATGTAATTGAGAAAATGCCATGTCCTAAAGATATTAAAGGTATAAGAAGTTTCCTAGGTCATGCTAGTTTCTATAGGAGGTTTATTAAAGACTTCTCTAAAACTTCTAGGCCTCTTACTAATCTTTTGCAAAAAGATGTTCCATTTGCTTTTGATGATGATTGTGTAGAAGCCTTTGAAACACTTAAGAAAGCCTTAACCACTGCACCTATTGTTCAACCACCTGATTGGAACTTGCCTTTTGAAATTATGTGTGATGCTAGTGATTATGCTGTTGGTGCTGTTCTAGGATAGAGAGTTGATAAGAAATTAAATGTTATCCATTATGCTAGTAAAACTCTAGACAGTGCTCAAAGAAATTATGCTACTACTGAGAAAGAATTTCTAGCAGTTGTGTTTGCATGTGATAAATTTAGATATTACATAGTTGATTCTAGGGTAACTGTTCACACCGATCATGTTGCTATTAAATATCTTATGGAAAATAAAGATGCCAAACCTAGACTCATTAGATGGGTTCTTCCGCTACAAGAATTTGACTTGAATATTATTGATAGAAAGGGAGCTGAGAATCCCGTAGCAGACAATTTGTCTAGAATGGAAAATGTTCTTGATGACCCACTTCCTATTAATGATGATTTTCCTGATGAACAATTAGCTATCATAAATGCTTCTCGTAATACTCCTTGGTATGCAGACTATGCTAATTATATTGTTGCTAAATTTATACCACCTAGTTTCACATACCAACAAAAGAAAAAGTTCTTCTTGGATTTAAGACATTACTTCTGGGATGACCCACATCTTTATAAAGAAGGAGTAGATGGTATTATTAGACGTTGTATACCTGAGCATGAATAGGAACAAATCCTACGGAAGTGTCATTCCGAGGCTTACGGGGGACATCATGCGGGAGACAGAACTGCACACAAGGTATTACAATCTGGTTTTTATTGGCCTACTCTTTTCAAGGATGCTCATAAGTTTGTCTTATCTTGTGATGAATGTCAAAGAATTGGTAATATTAGTAGACGTCAGGAAATGCCTATGAATTATTCACTTGCTATTGAACCATTTGATGTTTGGGGATTTGATTATATGGGACCTTTTCCTAAATCCAATGGGTATACTCATATTTTAGTTGCTGTTGATTACGTGACTAAGTGGGTAGAAGCTATTCCAACTAGTAGTGCTGATCATAACACTTCTATTAAAATGCTTAAAGAAGTTATTTTCCCGAGGTTCGGAGTCCCTAGATATTTAATGACTGATGGTGGTTCACATTTTATTCATGGTGCATTCCGTAAACTGCTTGCTAAATATGATGTCAACCATAGAATTGCATCCCCCTATCACCCTCAATCTAGTGGTCAAGTTGAATTGAGCAATAGAGAAATAAATTTAATTTTGCAAAAAACAGTCAATAGATCTAGAAAGAATCGGTCTAAGAAACTTGACGATGCATTATGGGCTTATATAACTGCTTACAAAAAATCCTATGGGTATGTCTCCTTATAAAATGGTTTATGGAAAAGCATGTCATTTACCTCTTGAGTTAGAACATAAAGCATATTGGGCAATTAAAGAACTCAATTATGATTTTAAACTTGCCGGTGAAAAGAGGTAATTTGATATTAGCTCATTAGATGAATGGAGAACCCAAGCTTATGAAAATGCCAAATTGTTTAAAGAAAAAGTTAAAAGATGGCATGATAGAAGAATTAAAAAACGGGAATTCAAAGTGGGTGAGTATGTTCTATTGTACAATTCTCGTTTGAGATTCTTTGCAGGAAAACTTCTCTCTAAATGGGAAGGACCGTATATCATCGAAGAAGTTTATCGCTCTGAAGCCATCAAAATAAACAACTCCGAAGGCACTAACCCGAGAGTGGTGAATGGGCAAAGAATTAAGCATTATATTTCAGGTACTCCCATTAATGTTGAAACTAATATTATTGAAACAATGACACCGGAGGAATACATAAAAGAGTCCTTCCGGAACACTCCAGAACCTTGAAAAGGGGTAGATATGTGATACGGTAAGTAAACCGACTCCAAAAATTCCTTAAAAATACTTTCCATCAGTTTTGGAATATTAGAAAAAATACAAAAATAAGAAACAGCCGAGGGGACCCATGAGGTGCACACGAGGCACCAGGACGCACCACCCCCCCCTCCAGGCGCGCCCTGGTGGCTCGTGGGCCCCTCGTGAGCCTTCCCGACTCCGTTTTCTTCTGGAATACTTGTTTTACAAGATAAAAATTCTTTATATATACTCCCAGACGTTTTGACCACCGTATCGCAGAAATCTCCTCTGTTCTTGTTTCGTGCTATTTTTCTGACAGATCTAGATCGCTATGGCTCCCCCAAGCTCTTCCAAGGACAAGTTCTACGAGAAGGTCATCAATCCCTACCTACCGGAGGTGATGAAACACCCTCAAGCCATCAAGATGAATGAGGGGGTGCTTCACATCCGGGATGTTCAAGGACCCAAGAAGACCGGGAGCGTGGAAGCCAGGCTCGAAGCGGTGGAGCGGGAGATCTTCAAGTGCCAAGGGATGGTAGAACGTGGACTCAGCGCCAACCACTCCATGATCACGGAATTCACCCGCGATCACAAGGTGGATGGCCAATCAATGGGGGACACCATCTTCAAGCTCAATGAACGAATCGACTATCTCCAAGGCCAAATCTGTGATCTTCAAAACCAAAATTTTGAGTATGAGGCAAGATTCAAAGGTATGAGTTTAGCTGCAAGTTTCAGGACTCCGGAGACTCATTCATCTTTTTATGATGGGGAACCTATGCCATGGAAGCTGGAGGACAAGCCCACCACTTCATCACCACCACCATCACCAAAGAAGGAAACTTGAGTACATGGGTATGGGCACTCCCCTTGGCTTGTGCCAAGCTTGGGGGAGGTGCCCCGGTATCGTATCACCATCACTTTTATTATCTTTACCTATTTTTAGTTCGGTCCTTAGTTATTTCATGATTTAGTTGAATAAAAGTTTAGTATGATCTATTTTCGAGTGCTAGTTTCGTGATCTATCTATCTATGTAATTGAGTTGAGAGTTATATAATAAAGAGTAGTTTGAGTTTTTGCTTCTTTACTTTTATGTTTCAATCCTAGCAATGGAAATAATGAAAAAGATCATATGCTAATCTTATGGAAAGTAATGATATTACATAAAGAAAAGTATAAGTGGTAAAATTTATTGAAAGTTAACAAGCATAGCATTGGTCAATGATGCAATTCATGAAAAATTAATAGGGAAGAGAAGATTCACATGCAAGTACACTATCTTGGACATCTTTTATGATTGTGAGCCCCCATTAAGTATTTTATGTCAAATTGTTGACGTTGGACAAGGAAGACAACGTAATGAATTATGTTTGCTTATATTCACATAGAAGCTATATTGTCATAGATCCTTCAACATGTGGTGCTTGCTCAATATCTTTGCTAGCCAAAAAATCTGCACCAAGTAGAGATACTACTTGTGCATCAAAAACCCTTAAACCCAGTTTCATGTGATTTGCTGTTATAATAATGATCATAGATCCTTCAACATGTGGTGCTTGCTCAATATCTTTGCTAGCCAAAAAATCTGCACCAAGTAGAGATATCGTTGTTGTGATGAATTGTTACTTGCTCATGAGAAGTTTTATGATAATGAATATTGCTGTTATAATAATGCTCATGATGCTACTATGGCCATATTTTGTTTTTATCGACACCTCTCTCTCTAAACATGTCGACATGATTATCGATATCGGCTTTCGCTTGGGGACAAGCGAGGTCTAAGCTTGGGGGAGTTGATATGTCCATTTTGCATCATGTTTTACTACTGTTATTTATAGTGTTTTTAATCAATATAACACTTTATGGAGCAATTCTAATGCCTTTCTCTCTTAATATGCAAGATTTACATAAGGAGGGAGATTGCCGCCAGCTGGAATTCTGGACCTGAAAAAGCTATGTCAGAGATACCTATTATGCACATCTCCAAATGAGCTGAAATTTCATGGAGATTTATTTTGGAATAAATAAAAAATATTGGAAGGAAGAAGTACCAGAGTGGGCCACCCAGGTGCCCACAAGGCACCAGGGAACGCCACCCCCCAAGCGCGCCCTGGTGGCTCGTGGGGCCCCTGGCCAGCCTCCGGTGCCCATTTTCTGATATATAAGCCCATTTGCCCTAGAAAAAATAAGGAGAAGACTTTTGGGACGGGGCGCCTCCATCTCGAGGTGGAACTTGGGCAGGAGCACTTTTGCTCTCCGGCGGAGCGATTCCGCCAGGGATACTTCCCTCCGGGAGGGGGAAATCGAAGCCATCGACATCACCAACGATCCTCTCATCGTGGGAGGACCAATCTTCATCAACATCTTCAACAGCACCATCTCATCTCAAACCCTAGTTCACTTCTTGTATTCAATCTTTGTCTCAAAACCTCATATTGGTACCTGTGGGTTGCTAGTAGTGTTGATTACATCTTGTAGTTGATGCTAGTTGGTTTATTTTGTGGAAGATTATGTGTTCAGATCCAATATGCTATTTAATACCCCTCTGATCTTGGACATGAATATGGTTTGTAAGTAGTTACTTTTGTTCTCGAGGACATGGGAGAAGTCTTGTCATAAGTAATCATGTGAATTTGGTATTCGTTCGATATTTTGATGATATGTATGTTGTTGATTTTCTTAGTGGTGTCATGTGAACGTCGACTACATGACACTTCACCATCTTTGGGCCTAAGGGAATGCATTGTGGAGTAGTAATTAGATGATGGGTTGCTAGAGTGACAGAAGCTTAAACCCTAGTTTATGCGCTATTCCGTAAGGGGCTGATTTGGATCCATATGTTTAATGCTATATGGTTAGAGTTATCTTAATTCTTCTTTCGTAGTTGCGGATGCTTGCGAGAGGGGGTAATCATAAGTGGGAGGCTTGTTCAAGTAAGAACAGCACCCAAGCACCGGTCCACCCACATATCAAATTATCAAAGTAGCGAACGCGAATCAAACCAACATGATGAAAGTGACTAGATGAAATTCCCATGTGTCCTCGAGAACGCTTTGCTTATTATAAAAGATCATTCCGGCTTGTCCTTTGCTACAAAAAGGATTGGGCCACCTTGCTGCACTCTTTGTTACTATTGCTACTTGTCACTTATTACAAATTATCTTGCTATCAAACTACTCGTTAGCGATAATTTCAGTGCTTGCAGAAAATACCTTGCTGAAAACCGCTTGTCATTTCCTTCTGCTCCTCGTTGGGTTCGACACTCTTACTTATCGAAAGGACTACGATTGATCCCCTATACTTGTGGGTCATCAATGATCGCCATATTCGAATAATTGATATTGTCGTAATGATTCTTAGTGTTGATGTAGCACGTGTTATGTGGTCATGAACATACATGCATGCACGCATGCATGCGCGTCTAAGCAGTTAGCATGTACTCTACGAATAAACCAGAGCTTGTTACCCCGTGCCCTAAAAAAAGAGCATGTTACCACGAAAAATAAATAACCAGCGCATCATTACCATACAAGTACAAGGACTAACCATGAAATTATCTCGTGTCAGGTCGTATAGAAACTATGTGAAAGAGAGAAGAGAGAGAGAGTTTTTGTGTGTGTGTGTGAAATGGAGTCTTCGGTAGGGAAAGTAATTAAGTGTATGTGGCTTCATCATAGAGAGGTGATGTCTAATTAAAAGAATTGTGTGCGATGGTAATAACAAGCGCACACGGTTGATGGAACAAGTCGTGTGCTGACATTGCCGATTGTAGTGCACACGCCACGTACGCATCCGAGAACGCTTGCCCACGTTAATTACACCATCCAGGAATCGTGCCGCACTTCGAAACCAGAACCGTCAAATAATTTTACGCTTGTTTCCCATCACATTCCAAATTACCACGCTATATGTAATTGCAAACCTGCTCACACCGATCAAAACCTAAACGTTTTCCCACTTAGCAGCTTATTACTAGGTTATAAATACTACCTACTCGAAAATGACTGCACATTCCTCCTCAATTCCTCATCAACAAACAAACAAGTCTTCGTCCTTCCTTGCATCTGCCATGGCCCGTGGGAGGAGTTCTTGGTCGAGAAATGACCACGGAGCGGTGAGCGAAGCAGTAGAGATGTCCCGCCTCGCCACGATAGCAGCCAAGAGGTCCCGTCGCGCCGCCGAAGCAGCACAGAGGTCCCGCCGCGCCGCCGAAGCAGCACTGAGGTCCCGCCACACCGCTGAAGCAGCAGAGTGGTCCCGCCGCGCCGCGGAAGCGGCACATATGTCCCGCCGCGCCACGGAGGCAGCAGAGAGGCCCTGCCGTTTCGCGGCGGCCTGGATGGATCTATCGCGGGCACTCGAGGGCTCTCATAGGCGCATGCGCGCTATGCTCAATAAGCTGATGGATGACATCTCCCGCTGGGCGAAGCTGCAGGAGGAGAGCTATGCCACGTTGGATAAGGCGACCAACGTCATCCACCGACTAAGGGGTGACAAGGTGAGGCTTCGCACCGAGCGTGACCTGCTGAGGGCGAAGATCGCTGGCAGGGCGAAGTAGCACAAGGAGACAACTGCCATGTTGAAGAAGACGTCTGTCATGGTCAGGAAACTTATGGACAAGAATGCTAAGCTCCGCATCGAGCGTGAAATGCTCGTGGAGGAATCTGTGGATGCTCGCAAGCGACGTATGAAGGACGTGAAAGAGATCAAGGTGGACGAAATGACGAAGATGGCGGAGTAGATCGAGGTGAAGTAGAGAGCAGCAACCCAAATCGTTGTCTGCGTCTTCCTTCTTTTGCCCTTGTGTCTTTCGGGCGCTGCCGCATGTGGCATCTTTAATTATCTTCCTGAATATGTAAGACAATTATTATTATTCATTGCCATCGTCGTCATATATATCAGTCTTGCTAAGTCTCAGTCGATGCTATGTTCGTGAGATCTTACATCAAGATCCGTGCAAAATTTTCTTTTCAGATTTTGTTTTCTCTCTCTTAAATCTCAGTCGACTGAGGCCTAGCCATGCCATTAAAACAGGGGCTCGGGCACCATTAATGGAGAAGTTGGGAGCGAGGTGGGCGGCAGATGGAGGTCAAAGGGCTCACCTCCCGGTGAGCCTGCGCAGCGGTCTGCTCCACGCCTCCCGTCTACTCAAATAGCTACTCCCTCCGTCCAGGTGCATAGAGCGTCTAAGAGAATTCAAGATTTCAAAAAGTATAAGTCACGGTTGAATTAAATCAGACTCGTTTCACTCTGCATGCCTCGTTCGACCCACTCTCCATGCCCAGCCTTTTAAATCCCATAGTAAATAATTCTGGTTACATGCCTCGATACACATCTCCCTCTGGTCCCTAGGTTGTGCATGCACCTTGTACTGCATGCTGATTTGCTACCCAGCACCTAAATTTATGAAGGGTGGGCATGAGAAGTGGGTGGTAACTGCATGCGAAGGATTAGTAATTAATCAGCTCAATTGACTAGATTTTTCAGCGTGGATTACGTTAGTTATCATGGCCAATCTTCACATGCCGAAATCGCAGTGCAGCGCCTTAGGTGCCCTATGCACCTGGACAAAGGGAGTACCCCGCACAGCGCCTCCTAGCCTATAAAAATGGGGACGCGTGGTGGCACGTAAATGGTTAGTACAACGCCCACGGTTTGAATAACACTTGTGTTTCCGAATGTAACATGGCAGCTCTTTGTTCCCAAATGACTTTGTTGGTTGTTAATCTGTGCGCCTTCACAAAGTCGGATAAAATTTTAACCACAGCATGTTGGTGCCATATCAAGGCAACATGCCAAGTTTCATGATTTTCAGGCAAGTTTTGGATTTACAGGAATTTAAAAACCAAGTTTGTCAATGTTTTCGGTCGAGCCACAACGCCCAGATGTTTGAAATTCATTCCCATTTCTTGTATGGGACCTAAACATTCACCCAAGGACACATATATGATTTCTTAACCCAATTTGGTGCACTGGAGCATGTGCATGTAGTTCAAATTTGAATTATGCACATTAAATGCCTAGAAACTCAAGTAATATATAAAAAAAGGCCAAAGGAAACCGGAATAATTCCAAATTTTAGCACGACACTCCTATTGGTCTTTGTTGCCTCTGTAAAAAAAAATCAAGGCAGGAAGAGGCAGCGTATGTCGTTTTGCCCACAAAGGTGATACATCCCCTATCGGAACAATGAGCCTTCTTGAGAGAAGCTCCGGTTTGTAAGAAGCTTCTACCAAAACTTATCCCAAACCGAACAAAAATTTTACCACAGCATGTTGGTGCCATGTCAAGACACCATGCCAAGTTCCGTGATTTCTAGGAAATTTTTGGATTTACAGGAATTTGAAAACCAAGTTTCTCAATGTTTTCGGCCGAGCCACGACGCCCAGATGTTTGAAATTCACTCCCATTTCTTGTATGGGACCTAAACATTCACCCAAGGACACATATACAAATTTTCAACCCATTTTAGTGCACTGGAGCATGTGCCTGTAGTTCAAATTTGAATTATGCACATTAAATTCCTAGAAAACTCAATTAATGTATAAAAAATGCCAAACGAAGCCGGAATAATTCCAAATTTTAGCACGGCACTCCTATAGTTGCATGTTCACTGCAGATAAATGTTCTAGCAATTCAAACAGTGATCTTTCCTGCCGTAACCCCATTTTGTCTTTCAAATCAAAATGAAAAAATCAAGTACACCACAAACAGTTTGTTAGCAAGAATCGTGTGTGATGCAGTATAAAATATCTTGGGGCTCCCTCGTGTATGGCTTACGCCGGAAGGTTCGGCGGCTACAGTCCACCGGCCATGCGTCAACCACACTTGTGCGCCAGTTTTTCAATGCACCGTTCGTAAATTTTTGGCAACCGTGGAAATATCTAGGTCCCCGCCCCTCCCCCCCACCAAAAGCCACAAAGGTGACACATTCCCTATCAAAACCATGAGCCTTCTTGAGAGAAGCTCCGGTTCGTAAGAAGCTTATACAAAAACTTGTTCCAAGTCGAACAAAATTTTGACCACAACATGTTGGTGCCATGTCAAGACACCATCCAAGTTCCGTTATTTTCAGGCAATTTTTGGATTTATAGGAATTTAAAAACCAAGTTTCTCAATGTATTCGGCTGAGCCACGATGCCAAGATGTCTGAAATTCATTCCCATTTCTTGTATGGGACCTATACATTCGCCCAAGGACACATATACGAGTTTTCAACCCATTTTGGTGCACTGGAGCATGTGCATTGTGACACCCTGGTTTTCGCCCCTTGTTTTTGTTCCCTTTGCGGGATTTGACTCCCGTCTTTTTTTCGATGTTCTTGGATTTTCTCTCGCTCTTGGGTATATGAAGATGGTCAGTTAGCCTTGCCTTTCTTATCAGACCAGAGATTCTCCCCAGACCAACCTTGCCACCCAAGATATTTTCTCAGGACTTTGCCACCGAAACCCCACCTTTCGAGTTGCCGGAAGGGAAACCCTAATTCCTTCCGTTACAAAGGAACTCCAATTTCCTTCAATCTTTTGCCTCTCAAACTTTTCCCAGTAATCATCCTATCTCTATAAACCCTGGATATGCAAAAATATTGCCAAGTCATTTGCAATATTTTTCATTTAAAATTAATTCCTTTTTCTGCTGTTTAAAGGAATTAAATCCAGGAAAATATCTATCCATCTCCAAAGTTCATGAAAACTTGTGGAGATATTCTTTGTGACCATATTGAGCTCCCATAAAAATATTGGCCTTAATTAAATAAGGGAAATTGCATTTTCCTATTTAAAGCCAATATTGCATTTTGGGCACTTTCCAAAGGAGCTACTATTTTGGTGGCCAGGAAAAATCCCAAATAATTTGTGGAGCTTCTCCTATCCATATCTTCACCATTTCCATCAAGATCCCATGTTCCACAGATCAAATTTTGAGAGCATCATCCAATTCTTGTTTCTGGATTTATTTTGAGGTTGTGAAGCAACTATATTTTATATTGCTTCAAAAACTCTCAAATTAATCCAGCACCTCACATTCCCTAAATGATGTGACCATGCAAAAATTCACATCATTTTACCAAGCCATTTTCTCCCAAAAATTCCATCTAGTTTCTGTCCAGATCCAAGCTCTGTGAAGGAAGTACCACTTTGGAATTTCCAAATGAGCTGAAATTTTTCCAGGGCCTTCATATCTCCAAATCACCTCCCTCCACCAAAATTCAGCTCAATCCATCCAGCCAGTTGAGTGCAGCTTCCATTTTCCCATTTCTGTCCAGCTGGGCAATTTGCAAAGGCAGTGCTAGCTAGGGTGAAGCATTTGGCCTGAAAATTGGCCAGGGAACTCACCTTAGTAGAGTATTGCTACCCACCAAAAACCAGCTCATCATCCCAAGCCAATCTTCTCCAGTAACTTACAAACACTTGCTGGTCAGAACCTAGGTCATCTCCAATCAGTCAAATCTTGCCCCCACTTCCATCCAAACTCTCACAGGTCAACTCACTGAACACTGATCCATCTATTTGGCATGGCCTGGAGTCAAATAGGCGCTCTGGACGCGTGGTGCCTGCGGTGACCATGAGTTGGCCACGCCAAAACGGCGCTTTGCGCGAAGAACCGCGACGGTCAACGAGCTCCAGCCGGCCATGGCTCGTCTAGGCTTGTCCACTGGCTCCGCGGTACCCGCGTGCCCCTCTCCCGCAGCTTCTCCCCTCTTCTTTCTTTCTCCCCACGCCACGGCAGCCGCCGCCATGGCACTGTCCTTCTCGTGAACCCCTCTGTCGCCGCCCCTCCGCTGTCCTCTTCCTCCCCGAATCCTCTCGAGCTCGCCAGCGCAGTCCCCTCCTCATCTGCGCGTCAGGTCGGCACCTCTCCTGACGCGCCACCTCGCCGGAATGCCGCCAAGGCAGTGAGCTCTCGAAGCCTCGGTTGTCGCCGAGGAGCTCGCTCGGCCAGGCTATAAATAGCCCTCTCCCGGAGCCCCACGAGCACCCACACCTCCTCCTCTACTCCCTAGCCCTTCCCCAACCCAAAGAATCGAGCTCCGGTGCCCAATCTCTCCTCCACAGCCGCCATTGCCGCCTACGGTCTCTGCTCGAATTCGAGCAAGCCGTTGCCCCTCCCTCCTTTCTTTCTCTACCAGTGGAACCTCCAGATCGAGACGAACCTCCCCACCCCTCTGTTTCATCCCCGGGACGGCTGTGGCCTCGTCCCCAAATCCGGCCGATGGCCTATTCCGCGGGAGCTCAAACCGCCACTGGTATGGTCCTCCCCGGAGTCCACTCGGTGCCGGGATGGGTGCGTCTGGTCACGTCGATCTCGCCGGTAGGCGGAGCACAGCGGGGTATGGGCTAGGTCGCCGGAGCACGCCGGCGCTCGCTCGGCTAGGCCTCCTCTGCTCTGTTCGTCGGGAGGAAGAAGAAAAGGAGAGGGATGAGAGAGAAGATGGTGCAGGCCCCACCTGTCATCGGCAGAAGCTCGGCCCCGCTCCCGCCAGCTCGGATAAGTGGAGGCGCCCCCGCCCACTGACGTTTTCGGTTGGGGGAAAGCGTACTCCACGGTGATGCGTTTCCAATCAGAGAAAGCGTACTCAGGACAGAGTGCGTTTTCCCTACTGGAAAACGTATTCCCAGAGAAGGCGCCAGCCGCTGTGCTATCAGGGACCCGGATGCAAATATTTCTTTTGCAGATCAGTCCTTGGCAGTCAAACACCCATAACTTTTCGCTCGTAACTCCGATTCAGGTGAATCCAAAGCCCACTTCTTCAGTTCGTCGAGCCCGTTCCGATGACATCACTTTCACCATGCTGACACTTTCTGAAAATACCCATTTTGCCCCTGCCCTCTATTCAGCCCCTCCGAGAGGGAATCTTTTCTGGCGAATTCTTCCGCGAGGTGATCGCACTTCTTCCGGAGTATTGCTTCACCCCCAGGCAAGCCGACCATCTGATATATGCCCTAAAGCATTGCTATGTGTTATTCTTGTGTGTTTAATTAATGAATATGCCCGTGTTAGGATTAATTAAACTCCTGCTAGTTTGAATTGACTATTTACATTACCTGCTAATGCTCATCATGTTATTGCACTAGTGACTCGTAAGTAACAATATGGAGATAGGTTGTTATGTTTCCATCGTGCATTATTGGGGTTATCGCAATATTATGAAATGTGACTTAATAATGACAACAACCTCCTCCGTCGACTGGATCGAGTCATAGTGCCACCTATCCGGAGTTACCCATGCAGCCACATTTGCCGGTATGGGACGGCCCTAGCTTGGTCTATTGTCCTGCCTCTTGTCGGTACCACCAAATAGGGAAGGTTATGCGTGCGCGCTACCCTGGCCCGGTAGGTGGCGATAACCTTGTGAGCCCAAGTTGAGTTATTTGCCGGAGTCCCCATTTGGGACAGTGTTTAGCCACGACGGTGGCAGGTGTCATGGGGTGACACAGGGGCCACCCAGAACATGACCCTGGGAGGGTATGATTGTCGGTGGGACCGTAAGAGTGCCGGGCAATAGACAAGGTTTTGTTGGAGCAGCACTGGTCCACCCGAAGGGGAACATGTACTAAAGTACGAGGCCAGGCGCTCCATGGTGTGGGTAAAGTGCGCAACCTCTGCAGAGTGTAAATCTATTCGAATAGCCGCGTCCCCGGTCATGGACAATTCGTATAGGCCCCTATTTGGTCTGTGTCGAGTCTGGAGGAACAAACTATATAATTTTATTACTAAGACTAAACCAGAGAATGGTAAGGTTTGTCAGGCTTGCAGTGCAGATGCATGGACATCAGATGATGTCAGAGGTCTGATTGCTAGCCATGTGATGGCTATGAGATGAGCGGTCGGATGACCGCAAAGTTTGGATCAGACTTGAATCATGAGGATACTCAGAGTATGAATTATTTACCTGATATACTTTAATTTACTGCATTTACTTCAGTAATTATCATGCTAGATAATCCTGCTATGACATGATGATTAATGCTGCTAGATGTTTAATCTTGCTAGATAATCCTATCATGATAGTTAATACTGTTAAGATAACAAATGCATGCTTGAATACCATGGATTGCATTGCTTGGTGTATATGTTGGTTTGGTTTGCTTGCGAGTACATTCAAAAGTACTCAGCGGCCTTCAATGTGGCCAGGTTCACCTAAGGATCCGACGTTCGCTAGCGAGGAGCCGGAGAGTTCGCGGGCTAGAAGAGTAACCCAGTCAGATCCCTGTGGATTGGAGCCGCACCAAGACCATGCTGCCTTAGATAGAGCTTTTCCGCTGCCATCACCCTTGTAAACTATCATGTAAGACCTATATATCCATTAATAGAAATGTCTGTGTTCATGATACTTGTTGTAAAAGCGCATGCCAGAGTGATTTTCCTGGGCTGGTATGTGCGGTGACCGTCTGACTACAGTGGTATTCAGGCGGGGCGCCACAACGGATGGTATCAGAGCCAGGCTGACTGTAGGTTACCCTAGCTGGATTTCATTGCCTCTTGATCAGTAGAAAGCCCAGATGGATGTCAGCCATCTTTGCCAGACAGGCACGGCTACTATTGATCGTAAGGCAACCCCATAGGCTTTTGGCTCCATCAGACCCAAATCTCGTGGCCTTTGCCTCCGGTGGGAAATGTCCGCACCAGGCAATGACCCGTGAGCCCTGAACCCCTAGGTAAACTAGATATCCCTACCTTGCTTGCTAGCCATGGCATTTCTCTTCTCAAATCTAGTTTCCTTTGGGAAACGCATATAAATTCCATCTTTTCCCTGACAACCCTAGGATCGTTGACTAAGCCACTTTGGCTATGGTCGTGCGTCGAGTTTGATGTTCCCTAAGGAAGTAGTAGGAGCTTGACACCAATTGCTACCAGGAGCATTGTGTGGTTTTGCTTCTAAATCCTTAGAGGTACATCGAGTGCGCTATAATAGTTATACTAGTGGATCTTCGGCCACATGTGTAAGGTCCGCAAAATTTGAGCTTTATTTGCTTTTTGGTTTTTCGCGGTTCTTGTTTCTTTTGTCGATTCCGCTCTGCCGCTTCGACTGGATCCATTTGCAAGAGCTGTCAGGAAGACCAGCACACAACTTGGATAATACCCAATAATCCAAATTCAGTAAGAGTCGGGTCAAGCCAATTGCCCGATATTCAGAACATTATCACCGGATCTGTCAAGAATGAAGAATGGGTCAGAAGCAGAATCGGAGTGCAACGGACAAGGCCAGAATATACCTAAGAGAGTTTGCCACAGAATAGATTACACCAGTAAGGACAAGTGACTCCGTCCTTGACATAAGGAGTGTTTCAGTCAGTGGGATGAACCTTGAGTCTTTTCTCAATGGACTCAAGAATCATTTATTACCCACCGAAGACATATTTCAAGAATGTGAATGTGCCGAGAGCCACAACAAAACTCCGGTGTGTTAGTACAAATTTCAAAGCATATTTTGAAATTCACCGGTGCATATACAAAAATTTCCGGGCACTGTGAACAAGGTTTGCGAGGAATATGGATAAGTTTGCGGTTGCCCAGAATCAATGAGAACTTCACATGCTTGGAAGTTCAGCTGAACCGAACGGAATTATCCGTCAACTTCTCACTACCAGCAACACTTGGTTCAAATACAAAGGGTATTCTGAATTAATTATCAACACGAAGTCTGCATCAGTTGTGCAACCTCTACAGCAACAATGATCAGACCAGCAGAAGGACAAGTGATGTGCATGACTAATGGGATATCTTCAGACAAGGTATGGCCTATACTAAATTTTGGTTCCGCTATGGGTAAATTTTGGATATTTCGGAAGGAAGCCAGAACCGGTCACAAGTCCGACTGCATACCCCAGCAAAAGGCTTCTGGTAGAAGAAACCCAGCCTTCCTCCACAGGCTATCGGAAAGAGCTTACGACGCAAGACTCCCAGTCTTCCTCGCTACGCCACTTGGTGGGAAAGAATCTTCTGGGGTATGGCATTCCAATCTTCCTTAGGCCGCTACCACGGAAAGCCTCCGGTATAAGGCACTCAACTCTCCGCAGTAAGACACATGAGGGAAAGCTTCCGAGGTACGATACCCAGCCTTCTTTAGCACACCACCTTGGCAGAAGCTTCGAGCATAAGGAAATCAGCTTTCTTCAACACACCATCGTGCCCGCGACAGACTTGTCAGAAGCATGAACCAGTTTGGACACACATCCGCCTCAGAACTCAGTGACTATGAAAGGATGTATCCTACCCCTGCATATGTTGTGAGCATGCAGTCCAGTGGATCAGTTCATGCAAGCCACTCGTACACGGGAATGACTGTGTTCAGAGAAACATTGGCTCCACACTTCAAAGAAGGATATGAACGCAGCAATCCCTACGAGATATGCAAGAATAAATTGTGAATACAAGCCCAACAAGCTGGGATATGACCAAGGAGCCATGATGGTAGGTCATGACAAGTTCCCCAAAAAGGAACCCCCAAGAACAAGGAAGTCTTGAATAAACAATCTCCATGACGGTCAATGAAGTAAAGCTCCACAGACAAGGTGATATTGCCAATCCTTGTCAGACTCCTGCATATACGGCTACAACAATGCAGCCGGCATGTCATCGTGAATACGGGCCATCAGCCAAGACCAGAGGTTATGCTCCGAAGAATGCACGGAATGATAGCCATACTATGTCAGCTCAGTGGTCATAGCAAGGACCACAGAGGCTATATATGGTAGAGCCATCTCAGAGATTACCGTCTATGATTACTTTGTGATCATGCCCGATATTTCAGCTGGGAACCTCCTGAGAACGAAGTCAGAATGCAAGAGATAGAAAGAAAGCATCCATATAGAACCTACAGCCAGATTGAACATTCTGACAAGACAAAAAGAGAGCCACTCCTAGCCACTCCAGGCCATACAAGCACGTGAGTCCGATACCCAGAAAGAATGTCTCGCCCTTGGCTGTCAATGTACGAAGTATCGCCATAAAACCCAAAGCAGCTAGTCCCAGGCCAGGGAAACCAGATTATTTGTCGATACTCGGAGCTACCCACCAACCCCAGCCAACAAACTACCAACACAAAGGGTTTGTCTGACAGGAAAGAGAAGGATTCAATACAGCCGTCTGAAAAAGACAGCACCTGAGCCATCAAAAGAAGCAGTTAAAAGGTCAGTAAACAAATGAAGACAAGATAGCTGATGGATCCAAGTCGCACACAGGTAAGTCCCCTTCACCGGGAGGTAAGCCCGGAAATCTCGAGGATGAGATTTTCTTAAGGGGGGTAGGTTTGTGACACCCTGGTTTTCGCCCCTTGTTTTTTTCCCTTTGCGGGATTTGGCTCCCGTCTTTTTTTCGATGTTCTTGGATTTTCTCTCGCTCTTGGGTATATGAAGATGGTCAGTTAGCCTTGCCTTTCTTATCAGACCAGAGATTCTCCCCAGACCAACCTTGCCACCCAAGATATTTTCTCAGGACTTTGCCACCGAAACCCCACCTTCCGAGTTGCCGGAAGGGAAACCCTAATTCCTTCCGTTACAAAGGAACTCCAATTTCCTTCGATCTTTTGCCTCCCAAACTTTTCCTAGTAATCGTCCTATCTCTATAAACCCTGGATATGCAAAAATATTGCCAAGTCATTTGCAATATTTTTCATTTAAAATTAATTCCTTTTTCTGCTGATTAAAGGAATTAAATCCAGGAAAATATCTATCCATCTCCAAAGTTAATGAAAACTTGTGGAGATATTCTTTGTGACCATATTGATCTCCCATAAAAATATTGGCCATAATTCAATAAGGGAAATTGCCTTTTCCTATTTAAAGCCAATATTGTATTTTGGGCACTTTCCAAAGGAGCTACTATTTTGGTAGCCAGGAAAAATCCCAAATAATTTGTGGAGCTTCTCCTATCCATATCTTCACCATTTCCATCAAGATCCCATGTTCCGCAGATCAAATTTTGAGAGCATCATTTAATTCTTGTTTCTGGATTTATTTTGAGGTTGTGAAGCAACTATATTTTATATTGCTTCAAAAACTCTCAAATTAATCCAGCACCTCACATTCCCTAAATGATGTGACCATGCAAAAATTCACATCATTTTACCTAGCCATTTTCTCCCAAAAATTCCATCTAGTTTCTGTCCAGATCCAAGCTCTGTGAAGGAAGTACCACTTTGGAATTTCCAAATGAGCTGAAATTTTTCCAGGGCCTTCATATCTCCAAATCACCTCCCTCCACCAAAATTCAGCTCAATCCATCCAGCCAGTTGAGTGCAGCTTCCATTTTCCCATTTCTGTCCAGCTGGGCAATTTGCAAAGGCAGTGCTAGCTAGGGTGATGCATTTGGCCTGAAAATTGGCCAGGGAACTCACCTTAGTAGAGTATTGCTACCCACCAAAAACCAGCTCATCATCCCAAGCCAATCTTCTCCAGTAACTTACAAACACTTGCTGGTCAGAACCTAGGTCATCTCCAATCAGTCAAATCTTGCCCCCACTTCCATCCAAACTCTCACAGGTCAACTCACTGAACACTGATCCATCTATTTGGCATGGCCTGGAGTCAAATAGGCGCTCTGGACGCGTGGTGCCTGCGGTGACCACGAGTTGGCCACGCCAAAACGGCGCTTTGCGCGAAGAACCGCGACGGTCAGAGAGCTCCAGCCGGCCATGGCTCCTCTAGGCTTGTCCACTGGCTCCGCGGTGGCCGTGTGCCCCTCTCCCGCAGCTTCTCCCCTCTTCTTTCTTTCTCCCCACGCCACGGCAGCCGCCGCCATGGCACTGTCCTTCTCGTGAACCCCTCTGTCGCCGCCCCTCCGCTGTCCTCTTCCTCCCCGAATCCTCTCGAGCTCGCCAGCGCAGTCCCGTCCTCATCCGCGCGTCAGGTCGGCACCTCTCCTCACGCGCCACCTCGCCGGAATGCCGCCAAGGCAGCGAGCTCCCGAAGCCTCGGTTGTCGCCGAGAAGCTCGCTCGGCCGGGCTATAAATAGCCCTCTCCCGGAGCCCCACGAGCACCCACACCTCCTCCTCTACTCCCTAACCCTTCCCCAGCCCAAAGAATCGAGCTCCGGCGCCCAATCTCTCCTCCACGGCCGCCATTGCCGCCCATGGTCTCTGCTCGAATTCGAGCAAGCTGCTGCCCCTCCCTCCTTTCTTTCTCCACCAGTGGAACCTCCAGATCGAGGCGAACCTCCCCACCCCTCCGTTTCATCCCCGGGACGGTTGTGGCCTCGTCCCCAAATCCGGCCGACGGCCTATTCCGCGGGAGCTCAAACTGCCACTGGTACGGTCCTCCCCGGAGTCCGCTCGGTGCCGGGATGGGTGCGTCTAGTCACGCCGATCTCGCCGGTAGGCGGAGCACAGCGGGGGATGGCCTAGG
This sequence comes from Elymus sibiricus, assembly GCA_039707655.1. NCBI lineage: Eukaryota > Viridiplantae > Streptophyta > Magnoliopsida > Poales > Poaceae > Elymus > Elymus sibiricus. Next base: position 207,617,250 of record CM077668.1, read on the forward strand.
TCGCCGGAGCACGCAGGCGCCCGCTCGGCCGGGCCTCCTCTGCTCTGTTCGTCGGGAGGAAGAAGGAAAGGAGAGGGAGGAGAGAGAAGATGGTGCGGGCCCCACCTGTCATCGGTAGAAGCTCGGCCCCGCACCCGCCAGCTCGGATAAGTGGAGGCGCCCCCGCCCACTTGCGCTTTCGGTTGGGGGAAAGGGTACTCCACGGTGATGCGTTTCCAATCAGAGAAAGCGTACTCAGGACAGAGTACGTTTTCCCTACTGGAAAACATATTCCCAGAGAAGGCGCCAGCCGCTGTGCTGTCAGGTACCCGGATGCAAATATTTCTTTTGCAGATCAGTCCCTGGCAGTCAAACACTCATAACTTTTCGCTCGTAACTCCGATTCAGGTGAATCCAAAGCCCACTTCTTCAGTTCATCGAGCCCGTTCCGATGAAATCACTTTCACCATGTTAACACTTTCTAAAAATACCCATTTTGCCCCTGCCCTCTATTCAGCCCCTCCGAAAGGGAATCTTTTCCGGCGAATTCTTCCGCGAGGTGATCGCACTTCTTCCGGAGTATTGCTTCACCCCCAGGCAAGCCGACCATCTGATATATGCCCTAAAGCATTGCTCTGTGTTATTCTTGCGTGTTTAATTAATATGCCCGTGTTAGGATTAATTAAACTCCTGCTAGTTTGAATTGGCTATTTACATTACCTGCTAATGCTCATCATGTTATTGCACTAGTGACTCGTAAGTAACAATATGGAGATAGGTTGTTATGTTTCCATCGTGCATTATTGTGGTTATCGCAATATTATGAAATGTGACTTAATAATGACAACAACCTCCTCCGTCGACTGGATCGAGTCATAGTGCCACCTATCCGGACTTACCCGTGCAGCCATATTTGCCGGTATGGGACGGCCCTAGCTTGGTCTATTGTTCTGCCTCTTGTCGGTACCACCAAATAGGGAAGGTTATGCGTGCGCGCTACCCTGGCCCGGTAGGCGGCGATAACCTTGTGAGCCCAAGTTGAGTTATTTTCCGGCGTCCCCGTTTGGGACAGTTTTTGGCCACGACGGTGGCAGGTGTCACGGGGTGACACAGGGGCCACCCAAGACATGACCCTGGGAGGGTATGATTGTCGGTGGGACCGTAAGAGTGCCGGGCAATAGACAAGGTTTTGTTTGAGCAGCACTGGTCCACCCGAAGGGGAACATGTACTAAAGTACGAGGCCAGGCGCTCCATGGTGTGGGTAAAGTGCGCAACCTCTGCAGAGTGTAAATCTATTCGAATAGCCGCGTCCTCGGTCATGGACAGTTCGTATAGGCCCCTATTTGGTCTGTGTCGAGTCTGGAGGAACAAACTATATAATTTTATTACTAAGACTAAACCAGAGAATGGTAAGGTTTGTCAGGCTTGTAGTGCAGATGCATGGACATCAGATGATGTTAGAGGTCTGATTGCTAGCCATGTGATGGCTATGAGATGAGCGGTCGGATGACCGCAAAGTTTGGATCAGACTTGAATCATGAGGATACTCAGAGTATGAATTATTTACCTGATATACTTTACTTTACTGCATTTACTTCAGTAATTATCATGCTAGATAATCCTGCTATGACATGATGATTAATGCTGCTAGATGTTTAATCTTGCTAGATAATCCTATCATGATAGTTAATACTGTTAAGATAACAAATGCATGCTTGAATACCATGGATTGCATTGCTTGGTATATATGTTGGTTTGGTTTGCTTGCAGGTACATTCAAAAGTACTCAGCGGCCTTCAATGTGGCCAGGTTCACCTAAGGATCCGACGTTCGCTAGCGAGGAGCCGGAGAGTTTGCGGGCTAGAAGGTAACCCAGTCAAATCCCAGTGGATTGGAGCCGCACCAAGACCATGCTGCCTTAGATAGAGCTTTTCCCCTGCCATCACCCTTGTAAACTATCATGTAAGACCTATATATCCATTAATAGAAATGTCTGTGTTCATGATACTTGTTGTAAAAGCGCATGCCAGAGTGATTTTCCTGGGCTGGTATGTGCGGTGACCGTCTGACTACAGTGGTATTCAGGCGGGGCGCTACATGCATGTAGTTCAAATTTGTATTATGCACATTAAATGCCTAGAAACTCAATTAATGTATAAAAAAGGCGAAACGAACCCAGAATAATTCCAAATTTTAGCACGACACTCTTATTGGTCTATGTTGCCTATGTAAACAAAATTCAAGGTAGGAACAGGTAGCGTATGTCGTTTCGCCCACAAAGGTGACACGTTCCCTATCGGAACCATGAGCCTTCTTGAGAGAAGTTCCGGTTTGTAAGAACCTTATACCCAAACTTGTCCCAAATCGAACAAAAAATTTACCACAGCATGTTGGTGCAATCTCAGGACACCATGCCAAGTTCCGTGATGTTTAGGTAATTTTTGGATTTACATGAATTTTAAAACCAATTTTCTCAATGTTTCGGCCGAGCCACGACGCCCAGATGTTTGAATTCACTCCCATTTCTTGTATGGGACCTAAACATTCACCTAAGGACACATATACGATTTTTCAACCCATTTTGGTGCACTGGAGCATGTGCCTGTAGTTCAAATTTGAATTATTCACATTAAATGCCTAAAAAACTCAATTATTTTATAAAAAAGGCCAAATGAACCCGGAATAATTCCAAATTTTAGCACGACACTCCTATAGTTGCATGTTCACTGTAGATAAATGTTCTAGCAATTCAAACACCGACCTTTCCTGCCGTAACCCCATTTTGTCTTTCAAATCAAAATGAAAAAAATCAAGTACACCACAAACAGTTCATTAGCAAGAATCGTGTGCGATGCAGTATAAAATATCTTTGATCTTGCCCGAAAGAAAAAGAATACAAAATGGATTTGAATTTTGTTGGCACTGTAAACGTGAAACTTACTTTCTCCTAAAATTTGAACGAAGCGGCAAAACACCCAGTCCCTCCTCGGCCGTAACCGCTCGAAAAGAAATTTTGGGAGATGGAAATTTTCCATTACTGCCTATCCCTGACACGCAAAGCCTATCGGCTCAATCTCTATAGGCCTTGATAGGGGCGCCAAAACACAGTCTCTCCACGGCCGAAATCGCCTCTCACCCCGATTCATAACGGTCGGCGCCAAAACAAACTCTCCTCGGCCGAAATCGCTCCGGCAAATATTCGGGGTATGCGAGATTACCGTCCTATCCCCAACCGACCAATATTGGTCTGATGTCTGAAATTTTAAACAGGGGCCCTGCATTTGAGACAAGCGCGTCGCAAAGACACGGTTCCCCCTACCTCTCTCCCACCATTTCCCCATTCGTACTCCGTGGGCGCCAAAACACCCTCTCCACCCCAGCCTCCTCCATCCACCACCCCATCCACCGCCGTCCTCCTCCACCATGCTGGAACTGATACCTCGACGCCGTCGCCCATTACAAGAGATCGACGTCTCTTGTAATCCATGGCTCTAGACCAGGATCGTTGCATCACGTCCTCTCGCTTCATCCGCGTCGTTGTCCACCTTGCGGGGGCCGCTCCTATGACCATCTTGTCCACCGCGCCGGGACATATCCCCCGCCACCACCGTCTGCCCTCCCAGATCTGCTTCCAGGCCGCCGACAGCCATCGCTACCGCAGCACCCTCAATGTCTCAGCAGATGCTTGCACGGCGCCGCACCAGAGGCAGTACTCTTTCGTATCTACTCAAGTTATTTATCTCAGAAAGAAAATAGATCGCCACTGCTTTACTGTGATTTCTTGTCCATCTCTTAGAATCTTACTTGTTAGTTGAAAGGAAACATTGGTTGCGAAGTAGCCTTTGTACGGTTTGCACCTTTAGATCCGCCATGGCACGCTCAACACTATACTCGCAATGCTTATGGTTTTCCCCTTTTATATTCCACATTAGCTAAATGACAGTCGACTGAATTTCAAATTGGGGGCAGTCGATTTTTGAGAGTTCGCTGGAGTTCGCCATAGGGAAGGAAGGATAAGGAAGGGACTCGCCGGGGGGCTACCCCATTATCTATCTTAGGGTTTTGGGTGGGTGCGGTGGCGGGGGCGGTTTAGGGGAGGGCGGGGCGGCGAGCCGGTCGCGAGAGCGCCACCGGCCGCGGGGAGCAGGGGCTGGTGGTTCGGGCGGTGGCCCGTGCGGTGGTCTGTTGGGGAAGAAGAAGAGGTGAGGAAGAAGAAGGGTTAGGAGACGTAGGATCTTCATCCAACCGCCTGAAATGGTTGACTGACCCAAATGATGAAAGTCATGCGACTTGCATGTAGCCATTCCCTTTATATTCAGTACCATCATCCTAGGGGCTTCGTGACGTGGTAGCACTGCTCCTCGACCCATCAAGCTAAACAACATGCCACTCATAATTCCAAACTTAGTTGTTCAAATACAAATCTGATATGATGCTGATATTACTAAAACAGAGACCGTTTAATTGGTCAGCTAATGTTCCTTCTTTTGTTCGATAAGCACGTGCGCCACATATAGAGAGACAACAGGGATTTGCATTCTTTATGCGCTCTGGTTCATCATGGGTGGGCAACGAACATTTTATTATCCAAAATCTGCTTGCTCGTCTTTAACATGTTCCTCTTCTGTTCTTCTTTACTAAGTATAGTAGTACATTATGTTCCTCGTAGTGAAGAGGAGCACGGACATTTGCAGTATACAGGTCTATTCGGTCGCTTGTGATGGATGCTTTCAACTCTTCGTGTTGGTCTGCCATAATATCTAGGAAATGCTGGGAGCTGTGTCGCCTTTGAGAGTTAGACTGATAGTAACAGTACTACGCCTTCTAGCCTTACCGGCAATACTAGCCCATATTTTCCAGCAAGTTCCACTTTCCTGATTTTACTCATGATGCTTAGGGGTTTCCCATTATATATACACTATGATCTGCGTAGGTGCTTTGTGTCGTACTAGCAGCAGTCCACCCTTGAAGCTAAACAACACAGCAATCATAATTCCAAAGCTTAGTTGTTCAAATACGAATGTGATATGATACTGATATTAGTTAACAGACACACATTTAATCGGTCAGCTAAAGCTCCCACTTGAGTTTCCAAATGCATGTGGCCACATGTAGAGAGACACCAGGGAATAGCATTTCTTTGGGCGCTCTGATTCATCATGGGTGGGCAACCAACATTGTATAGAAAGAAGCGGAATCTCCATAATATGCTTCCTCTTCTATTCTTTAACATGTTCCTCTTCTGTTCTTCTTTAATAAGTACAATATGTTCCTTGTCAGGAAGGGGATCACTGACATCTGCAGTCGATAGGTCTATTGGGCCGCTTCTGCTAGATGCTTTCAGCACTTCGAGTTGGTCTTCCATAATATCTAGGAAATGCTGGGAGCCGTGTGGCCTTTGAGAGACTAGACTGATAGTAACAGTAGTGCACCTTCAAGTGAATAGAGCTGGCCTGTAGGTGATCGGTAGGGTTTCGATTAGTAGCGGCAATATAACCGCAAGTTTCCAGCTAGTTCCACTTTCCCGATTTATTTATGATACTTATGGTGTCCCCCTTTTATCTACACTGCGATCTGCCTAGTGCCTTTGTGTCGTACTAGAAGCACTCCATCCTTTAAGCTAAACTACATGCCACTCATATTTCCAAAGCTTACATGGTCAGCTAATGTTAGTACGTGAGTTTTGAAATGCATGTGTGCCACATGTAGAGACATGAGGGAATACTATTTCTCTGTGCGCTCTCGTTATCATGGTTTGGCAATAAACTTTCTATACTGTATATTTTGAAACCTATCATCTACCAACTATCCTTAACTCTAGAGTTCCCAATAGGGAGCCTATTTTTTTGTGTAGTTGTGCCAGATTATATTAATGTATGCACCAAATTACAGAACACATGGGCTCTCTCATTAGAATCCAGTGATAGAACACAAGGGTTTACAGGGAGCCCCTATTATATTAGTACATCCTCTGCATTACACAGATAATCTCACTACTATTTATGTTTTATGCTTCTCAGATAGTGAACATAATCACAATGAATATGAGAATGCGCACATCAGAAGAATATTGCGGAACAGTGCAATGGCTAACAAACCTGGCATCAAGGGATTGAGTTCCATTCTGGATGCAATGAAACCCACACGCTCCCCACCTACAGATTCGTGTTTAGAATATGATCCTAATGACTATTCTGAGCTCAAGGAGTCAAAGGAAGATAGCCTACCCTGTTCAGCCAACAAGGTGCCTGGGTTCTAATTTGGCAAGGTTTTATTGCTTGCACATATCTTGCATAAGGTGTCTTGCATTTCTTCTACTTCGTTGCACTGCCATCTGCTTAGTTTACTCATCATATATGTGAAGATGCCATGCCCATCCATTATCAATACCTATTCCATTTGTCATCATACCATGTTTTTCCATTCAAATGTTGTTCTTGTGTATCAGACATCCAAAAGGAAGAGGGTGACGGCAGAACCTGAAGGAGTAAAAGCAAAGTCCTTGAAAAAGGTTGTGGTACCGGAGAAATCAGATAGCACCCCACTTATATTGGCGATAGAATCAGTGCCAGAAAACCTAGGATATCGCAACTATGCTACTCGCTGCTTTGCTCTTGTTAGTACCTGTTGTCATGTATCCCTGTACTTACATTCATACCAGGTTGATTATGTGACATCAGTGTGCATGATAGCTTGCTTATCCACTGTTCGCTCCAAATTATCAGATCTATATTAATACTTATATTAATGTAGAATAAACCCAATGCTTATGAAGAAGTTTAGCTATGCATTGTTCTTGTAAATATCTGTTGTCCTTTATCACGGTACTTATATTGTCAGCTAGTTGTTCATGTACCATCACTTTGTAGCTTATTTTCCTTGCCCTCGATTTTCTACACATCAGATCTATATTTACTCTTACTAAAATGTTGAATAGAACCAATGCTACTGAAGAAGTTTAGCTCTGCATTGCTCTTGTCAGTACCTTTTGCATGTATGTTGTACTTACATTTATAGCTAGTTCATTATGTAGCATCACTCTGCATCTTAGCTTAAATAATCTCCATTTGTTCCTATATTATCACATCTATATTTACTCTTAACAAAATGTAGAATAAAGGCAATGCTTATGAAGAAGACTCTTTGGTAAACTTCTTGAATTGCTGAGCCTTCAAATTTTGTTGTGTATATTTGGATAGCTATTTCTGGAACTGCTGTTTATTTTTGTCATTTGCATCAAATTGCATGTTTAAAGTTTATTACGAAGAAGTTCATAAACATTAGTTTGTCCTTTTCAATTTTAGTTTTTAGTTGCACAACCTAGTTCCTCTTTCAGGGTGATATCACTAACGCCAGGAAGAACTGCCACAATGATAGTGAGACGAACCCATTGCTTGTCCCTCTAACATATATTGCAGGGAATGTCACAGCCCTAGAATAATGGTTGTAATTAGTTGCATCAGAGCATCAATGCATCATGTTAAATTCAAATGAATTTGAAATGGGGATGGTTAAACCCTAGCACCAAATGAATTTCAAATAGGTTCAACTTAAAATATTTTTCAATGAACCCAAAATGCCCTTCAGAAAAGTTCATCATTTTTGAATTGGTTGGAAACCTCTGCCAAAAATGGTTTACATTTTTCTAGGTCATCCTGGATTTTTGAATTAAATCATTAAGTATTTGAATTGGAGCATTTAAATACTATATTTATTTTAATTGCTCCAAATATTCTGAAATTAATTGAGGGCCAGTGGGATAATTCAGAAAGAGCCCACAAATAATTTTAGGATTTAATAAAATGGTTTAGTATTTTTACTAAATCAAAACAGACAAGAAGAAATAGAAAACAGAAAAGAAAATAGAAAAAGGAAAGAAACTTACCTGTGCGGCCCAGCACTGTAGTAGGCCCAGCCCACCAGGCCGAAGCGGTCGTCCTCAACCTCTGCCAGTAGGTAGAGGCGTGTGGACGCGCACGCGCTCGCCGTGGCCACCTCCCTGCCTGCTTCCTCTCCTCCCCGGCCTTCTCGCGACGCCACGGAGATGCCCAGAGACCTCCCCCTCCTCTCCCTCACTCGCTGCCCTCTCTCCCCTCCTCTGTCTCTCTCGCGTGCAGCCGCCTGGACATGCCCGCAGCCGCGCCGCCGTAGTTCTCGCAGCCACCGCCGTCTCCGCGTCCTCTCACCGTGCCAAGAAGAACCGCCACTTTGCCCTACGTCTACACGCCGACGCGCTCGAGCTTGTTCACGCTGCATCGACGGCCTCGACTCCTTCTTCTTCCTCGGCCACCCGAGATCTTCGCCGCCCGTATGTTGCCTCCGATGCCTCGCCGAGCCCGCTGACCATCCCTTCGACCCCGCTGTGAGCTACACCGCGTTTCCCCTCTCTCCCCGCGCTCGTTTGCCTCCTCTAACCGTGAAAGCCACCGGAGCCGAGAGCTCCTCGACGCCGGCCATGACGCTGTCGTCACTGCAGCCGCTGGAGCTTGCGCCTGAGCGTGTCATCGTGCTCAGGATGCTCCCAGAAGCACGTAGCATCCACTAGTTGGTCCTCCCGTGCACTGTAGCACCGTAGCCGTCGGCGCCCAAACTCCGGCCGCCGCATTTGCTGTCGCCGTCGTTGCCTCGCTCCACCCCAGCTCCAGCCGCGGCTACCGCTGGACGCGCCGCAACGCGGTCGTTCCAACGAGCCCAACCCCGCCTCCTCTCGTCGTCGGAATCACCGGGAAGAGCGACGCCGCCGCATCTGTGTGTCATCGGTGGTTAGCCGCCGACATGGCAATGTCATTAGTGGCTAATGACGCCACTAATTACCCCCAGTGACACTGACAGCGGGCCCTAGCCACTGCTAATCCTTTAGTTTAGTTTGAGTTAAACTCTATTGAGGCACTGTGTCACCGACATGTGGGCCCCACGGGTCAGGTTTGACCTGGCTGACTCAATTGACCAGCTGACATAAGCATGACATAGTGCTGACATCATAAAACCTATTCTGGTTTTTATTATATCAGAAATGATTTGTAAATTCCAGAAAATGTTATAAACTTCAAAAATTCATATAAATTCAACCGTAACTCAGATTGAAATAATTTATATATGAAAAATTATCAGAAAAATATGAAGAATCTATTTATGCCATGTCCATGCATGTTTGTGTAAATCAACACCACTATTTAGGTCAATTCAAATAAATGGCATTTGAAATGTCATATGTGGAGTTGGGTTTTGCAACTTTGATTCAAACCAGCTCCATCCAATCTGTTGCTAGCTGCATTAGCCCAAATCATAGCAGGTTGCCATGTCATGATCATGCATCATATTGTGCATTGCATTGATTGTGTTCCTTCCTTGCTAGTCAGTGTTGTTCCTTCTCGGTAGCCGATGTTTCCGACGTTGTGATCGTTGACACTGATGAAGAGCTTTACTATCTTCAGAAGTGCCAGGCAAGCAACCCACATTGAACATTTCGATACAATCCCACTCTCTCTCTTGCTCTCTTTTATTGCATTAGGACAACAATGATTCAACTGTTACTTGTTGCGGTAGTGAAACCATTCCTCTGCATGACCTGTCTTTGCCATAGTAATTGGTAAAACCCACTAGCATGAGTAGGAGTTGTTTGAGCCATGATGTGCCTACTCATTCATGCTTGCTTGTTATGCCTGCTATGCTTAGAGTTGTGTCAGGTCTGTTTCATCTGGAATGGATTGGAATGGTGGTGAACATGTCCTACTATTGAGAGCTAAGTGTGTGAACACGATTTGGTAAAGGTAGTGATGAGAGACCATGTAGGAGTACATGGTGGGTTGTCTCATTGGGACCGTCCTCAGGAACTGAGTTCTGTGTTTGTGATCCAAGACAGTTACTACCACACATTGGGATCCTTAATTGACTCTCTCGACTTATTAATCGCCTTGATCTCTGTCCAAGAGTCGCAACTAGTTTCTGGTGTTTGTAGGATATGTGTTGGCGGCCGTGCGTAGAGCTGACCTTAGGGGTGGGCTATGATGCTGTAGAGACATCGAGGCACAGTGTACCAAGTGACACCCGAATGGTGCTCTTGGGAACCCTGCACTCATCGTTTGGGGCCGTGATAGAAACTTCGGTCGGACTTCCTTTGTGGATACAGCCTCAAATAGGCGATAAACCTGGACTAGAGTCTTGTGTGGTTAGTCAGGTTGTGGCCGACACCCTCGCCAGGCTTCCGCTTGAAGGTTGCCGAGATACATGATGTGTATATGTTGGTAAGTGGTGAGAGCATGTGTGAAGAAGTGCACCCCTGCAGGGTTATTGATCTATTCGGATTGCCGCGTCCTCGGATATGGACTACTTGGAAAGCTTACATTGTTCATAGACAAGTTGAAATGGATACTCTAAAATGCGCAAGATAAGTGTGAGTACTATGGATGGCCTTCTCATAGGGAGACGGGAGCGGATCCATAGTGGTGTATTGTTATGGTGAATATGTGTACTCGTGTGTGCTTTCTCACCTCAAGGAAAATACTGGTAGTCCTAGTACAGGATAGCCACTGAGTCAAAGCTGGCTTGCTGTAGTTAAACTCCACAACCCCATTGTTGATACTGATACATATGTAGATAGTTCTGATGTAAGTCTTGCTGAGTACCTTTGTACTCACGGTTGCTTATCTATGTTTTTGCAGAGGAGACGTTAGTCTCACCAGTGCTTTCAACGGCAAGTTCGATGTTGACCGATTAGCTTGGGAATCCCAGACAGAGGTCTGGCTCCTCTGGAGGGTCTTGTAGATAGACAGGCTTTCCAGCCCTCTTTCTTTCCAGCTGTCTGTACTCAGACAGATTTATGCTTCCGTTGCTTGTATGACTTTGTATGTTGGGTCTTGAGACCCATGTTTGTAATATCATGCTATGTATGGCTCTTCGGAGCCTCTTAAATAAATATTTTGATTCATAGAGTTATGTTGTGATGCCATGTTGTATCTACACATATCGTGCATATTGTGTGTATGTTTTGAAATGCATTGGTATGTGTGGGATTCGACACCTAGTTATCTGCTTTGGTAGCCTTCCATATAGGGAAATGCCTCCTAGTGCTTCCACTGAGCCTTGGTAGTTCGCTACTGCTCCGAAACACATGGATTGACCGACATGTATCCTTCTTTGCTCCTGTGTCTGTCCTTACGGGGAAATGTCACGCGGGGTTACTGGAGTCCTGATAGCTTGCTACAGCCCAGTACACACGCTGATGACCGACACGTGCATTGTTGGGTTACCTATGTCTGTCCCTGTACGTTTGTGCCACCTTGGTTTATGACTAGTCATGTCAACCCGGGTTCTCTGTCATATGGATGCTAGCATCACAATCATATACGTGAGCCAAAAGACGCAAACGGTCCCGGCCAAGGTAAAGGCGGCAGCCGTGGTTTACCTTGCGTGAGGCCGCAAAGTGATATGATGTATCTTATGCTAGATCGGTGTGACTTAGGATCGGGGTCCTGACAGCTTTGGTATCAGAGCCTGACTGCCTGTAGGATTACCAAGCCAAACTGGTCGAAGTCAAGTCTAGAAATGCTTTAGTTATATAGGGGAATTGATTGTGGAAGGGAACGTAAGGCTCTTTTTACTCCTTATCCTGTGTCCTCCTGATTCTGAGTCACCCTCTTCTTTTCTACGGGGGTAAGAAACTAGGCTTTCTCATCTATCTATCAGGATGATGAGTTACTATTCTGCAGACTTATAGGAAAGTTGTTGTCATCTCGGATCGGTGTTTCATAAGAATTCAATGTTATGTTGTCAGTTGTCATGCAGGTTGTTCCATTTTTCATGACCATACAGCCGTTATGCTGTCCATGTTGTCCAAGGTTTCTAAATAATCTGATGCATTTGCAACCTCTTTTCTCCCCGTTCCTGATGTCTTTTGGCCAGACTAACCACACTAAACATTGTGTTGAGGTATTCCATTACCTTGACATAATTGTTGAAGTTTTCAGGAAGCTAGGATATCCCAGAAAACCACCCAGAGGTTCAACCTTTGTGTTGTGTCCCCAGTGTGATAATTCTGGCCATCATTTTTTAAAGCATCTCGTGATGTTATTAGTGAGTAGGTATTCCATTCCTGGGTTCCTGAACCCAAGATTCACTCTACTTATTTCATGTTGATAGAGATTGTAGCTCTTGTAGGTTGGTTAGTAACCTTGCTTAGTCCTCAAGGTCCGTGGTATATCATTCTTCCAAATACCATGAACCATCCATGGCAGAAGTTCTTTTGAACCAAAAGATCACAACAAGAGTGCTCCTGATGGGTTCTCCATTCTACATTGTGAATCTGCCAATCCTCTCCTTCTGCATGGATGTCCGGAAGAAATATGTTGGACTTGTTCGACATGCTAATCCATGCATCCACAACTCAGAGAATCATGTGTTCCTTTGAGTTGTCCCTCTTTAGTTGTATTCCGACCATCGTCTACCAATTGATAGTCAAGAGTATGCGAGCATTCGTGTTCCTCGATGCCTCATATCCTTATGGTCCGTCAAGCCATTCTGTTTCGGAATGACCAGGAGAAACAAACTCCAGTACCTCATCCATTACTAGGATTGGGTCAAAGTAGTTGTATTCCACGGATCGAGAAAGCCAATCCAGCTTCTAGTCTGCTCTACCCTGGAGTGTTACCCTCTTTCATGTCAAGAATGTCATGGGAATTGCACACCATCTTATGAATTCTTGATACAGTGATACTTTTCGCCATCATTATTCATTTCTAGGTCTCCATGTTGTTGGTAACCGGAATAACGACAAGTGAACCGTGATGTGTGAAATCAATACTCCTAGCAAACCCGTTGCCTTGTAGTTAATGGACGATAATTTCATTCTTACCATGTTGGTTATCGAATCACCATTCTAAGATTGATTGTGCTGCCTAGTTCAATTTTCTTGGTGCACTTTTCGATCAACGAGTTAGGATTGTATCAATCCCTCGCTCTTTTGATCATATCGTCTTGCCCTGAAAAGCAAGAATGTTCTCGAGCTTAGTAGCATATCGGTGGTTCGTGATTTTCTGAGTATCTTCTCGGAAGTTTCACCAGGTTGTCCCTTGACTGCTATGTTGAGTTTGTGATCAAGTTGGTTTTCCTCTAAACCACCCCTTCTCCAAGGATCTGTGTTGGATACCCCTGAACTAGTTGGTTAAGCTAAACAACAACTTGGAGAGTTGGAAGATAAAAGCTTTGCCTAACTTAGTTCATTTCGAAGGGATATTTTTTGTGTTTGTGTGTGTGCTGAAGAAAGATGATATCTTCATCGATTGACCTTCGTGTTCAGTTGTTGGATCTATTGTCTTATCCAATCTTTGATTCGAGTATGGACTATCGTGAACCAACGATTTTCATAATGTTGTTTTACTCGTGGTTGTTTCCTCGAGCATACATCATTATATCTTTTGGTCTGACCAATGCTATCACCTCGTTCACTTGATTGTGGAATTCCATCTATATGGAAACCTAGATGAATTGTTGTTGAGCCCATCGGCAACATTTTTATCCTCTCCATGATTTTGGTGAACATTAAAGCTAGTGTTGGAAACTTGTGTAAGCATTGCCTTCGTGCCAGTTCACGAGGTATATGTTTTGGTGAAAGGAGTGACTTCCTCTAATTCACATGCATTTGGTGCAAGTTGCCGTTGTGAATTCGAGAAAGTTTGTTTTGCTTCATTTGGAATCGTCCCAAGTCAGTCATGCATGTGCGAAGTATACTATGGTTTGGTAGATTTGCAACCTCCACTCCATATGTATTCCCTAGCACCCCAAGCCACTGATTGAGTTGTTCAAGGAAAAGAAGTCCATAAGTGCTAATACTAGTTCATGCACAAGACTTCAATATCCTCGATGATGGTTCCCAACCAGAACTCGGTAGTGTTTTGCTGTAAGACTTCTATGTGGTCACGTTTGTCTTGTACAGTGTGGTCATGTGTGTCTTGCAATCCAGTTCATGTTTTGTAGCTTGCTGCCATAGTTCATTTCCTGAGAATCTCGCAACATCATTTCTTCGATTTGTGTTACAAACTTTCTTTTCAGACATGCTGAGTCTGACGCATCTTGTCACCAACCAGATCTGAATCTCAGGCAGATATGATGGTTGGAATGATTCCCAAGAATTATAATATCGGTCTCTCCGTAACCCGGTAAAGAGATGTTGTGGCTAACACACCTAGCCGGAAGACCTATTATTATAGTATCTTGTATCAGTTATAATAGCCATTCCCCACGAGGATTTTCTATGACCTATTCTAGAAGTTGTTCCTTATGGATCCTTTGTGTTTCCGAAGTCCGACCTTTACTTGATGTTCTAGATACCAAACAATCCCTATAATTGGGTTACACTAGTACATCGAGGAGAACATTAGAAGCGGAGTGCTAGCTGTCTCTCGGTCAATTATCCAGTTTTGCCAAGCTAGAAATCTGAGAAAGTGTTGTCTTCCTTTGCATCTGCATCCTCCATCTATATCCATCGTGGTAGTATGAGGTGTTACTAGAATCCTTGGCATAGTTGCTGGTAAAATCCTAATGAATATGGAAATGCTCAAGTTCTTGAGAGCACGGTCAGACACTAGGCTATATCGTCGGCATTAATTGGAATGTGCCCTCAGTTTTTTCCCCCGGTTATTCTATAGCCATTCAATCAGTGGAATCATTCTCTGCTGTTGAGCTTCCTCCCCAGTTACCAGAATCATTTCCAGCATTTGCATTTTGTTCCCAGCTTGCACCCGCCATTGTGCCATTTCCCCATGGGCTGCCCTTCTCAGTAATTGTTGTTCAGGATCATCTTCAAAAGTGGGCTTACCATGGGTCCCATCCATTTCCGATGATAAGCAAAAATAATCGTCCATTGCGTTGTCTTCAACAAGATAGCCCACATCATCCATTCTAGTCTGAGTATGCCATTCTTTTGAACTCCTTCAAACGATCGTTTGTGATTTGCCTTAGGCTGGTATAGAGAGTTTCAATGATCTATGTATCAAAAGTAATTCTTTTTGCCACTTAAGGGAATAATTCTATGAGTCACCTTCCCTAGGGTGCCCCGTCATGGAATCATGGCAATTAACTCCTTTCTACGTTGAAACCGTGCACCATCTTACCTAAGCATGGAATTGTTGCCTACCAAATTGAACCTTCGTCATCTGCTCTCTTCCATCATTCCTGATGTGTATTTTGTGTCTCAGCTCGAGAGATGTTATTATGTCTCACTCCATGAGTTGATCTTGAGTTGCTCGATCTTCGAGAAGATCAATTCCTGTAGAGTTCCTTCTGTCGTCATCGTGTTGGGTGAAGCTCTCGAAGGCACAGATGTCAAGATCAACATGATGCAATGAATCCGCATCTTCGAGGAGGGCAAATGGATCATGAAGATTGTGTCAGTTCCATGACCTCCCTTCCTCTCACCTCACGTCTTGAATCTCGAGACGATATTCTTGTTTAGTGGGGGTGAGTTGTCACAGCCCTAGAATAATGGTTGTAATTAGTTGCATCAGAGCATCAATGCATCATGTTAAATTCAAATGAATTTGAAATGGGGATAGTTAAACCCTAGCACCAAATGAATTTCAAATAGGTTCAACTTAAAATATTTTTCAATGAATCCAAAATGCCCTTCAGAAAAGTTCATCATTTTTGAATTGATTGGAAACCTCTGCCAAAAATGGTTTACATTTTTCTAGGTCATCCTGGATTTTTGAATTAAATCATTAAGTATTTGAATTGGAGCATTTAAATACTATATTTATTTTAATTCCTCCAAATATTCTGAAATTAATTGAGAGCCACTGGGATAATTCAGAAAGAGCCCACAAATAATTACAGGATTTAATAAAATGGTTTACTATTTTTACTAAATCAAAACAGACAAGAAGAAATAGAAAACAGAAAAGAAAATAGGAAAAGGAAAGAAACTTACCTGTGCGGCCCAGCACTGTAGTAGGCACAGCCCACCAGACCGAAGCGGTCGTCCTCAACCTCTACCAGTAGGCAGAGGCGTGTGGACGCGCACGCGCTCGCCGTGGCCACCTCCCTGCCAGCTTCCTCTCCTCTCCGGCCTTCTCGCGACGCCACGGAGAGGCCCAGAGACCTCCCTCTCCTCTCCCTCACTCGCTGCCCTCTCTCCCCTCCTCTGTCTCTCTCGCGCGCAGCCGCCCAAACACGCCCGCAGCCGCGCCGCTGTAGTTCTCGCAGCCACCACTGTCTCCGCGTCCTCTCACCGTGCCAAGAAGAACCGCCGCTCTGCCCTACGTCTACACGCCGACACGCTCGAGCTTGTTCGCGCTGCATCGACGGCCTCGACTCCATCTTCTTCCTCGGCCACCCGAGATCTTCGCCGTCTGTATGTCGCCTCCGATGCCTCCCCGAGCCCGCTGACCATCCCTTCGACCCCACTGTGAGCTACGCCATGTTTCCCCTCTCTCCCCATGCTCGTTTGCCTCCTCTAAACGCCAAAGCCACCGGAGCCAAGAGCTCCTCGACGCCAGCCATGACGCTGCCGTCACTGCAGCCGCTGGAGCTTGCGCCTGAGCGTGTCATCACGCTCAGGATGCTCCCAGAAGCACGTAGCATCCACCAATTGGACCTCCCGTGCACCGTAGCGCCGTAGCCGCCGGCGCCCAAACTCCGTCCACCGCATTTGTTGTCGCCTTCGTTGCCTCGCTCCACCCCAGCTCCAGCCGTGGCTACCGTTGGACGCGCCGCAACACGGTCGTTCCAACGAGCCCAACCCCGCCTCCTCTCGTCGTCGGAATCACCGGGACGAGCGACGCCGCCATGTCTGTGTGTCACCGGCGGTTAGCCGCCGACGTGGCAACGTCATTAGTGGCTAATGACGCCACTAATTACCCCCAGTGACACTGACAGCAGGCCCCAGCCACTGCTAATCCTTCGGTTTAGTTTAAGTTAAACTCTATTGAGGCACTGTGTTACCGACATGTGGGCCCCGCAGGTCAGGTTTGACCTGGCTGACTCAGTTGACCAGCTGATGTAAGCATGACGTAGTGCTGACATCATAAAACCTATTCTGGTTTTTATTATATCAGAAATGATTTATAAATTCCAGAAAATGTTATAAACTTCAAAAATTCATATAAATTCAACCGTAACTCAGATTGAAATAATTTATATATGAAAAACTATCAGAAAAATATGAAGAATCTGTTTATGCCATGTCCATGCATGTTTGAGAAACTCAACACCACTGTTTAGGTCAATTCAATTAAATGGCATTTGAAATGTCATATGTGGAGTTGGGTTTTGCAACTTTGATTCAAACTAGCTCCATCCAATCTGTTGCTAGCTGCATTAGCCCAAATCATAGCATGTTGCCATGTCATGATCATGCATCATATTGTTGCATTGCATTGATTATGTTCCTTCCTTGCTAGTCAGTGTTGTTCCTTCTCGGTAGCCGATGTTTCCGACGTTGTGATCGTTGACACTGATGAAGAGCTTTACTATCTTCAGAAGTGCCAGGCAAGCAACCCCCATTGAACATTTTAATACAATCCCACTCTCTCACTCTTGATCTCTTTTATTGCATTAGGACAACAACGATTCAACTGTTACTTGTTGCGGTAGTGAAACCATTCCTCTGCATGACCTGTCTTTGCCACAGTAATTAGTAAAACCCACTAGCATGAGTAGGAGTTGTTTGAGCCATGACGTGCCTACTCATTCATGCTTGCTTGTTATGCCTACTATGCTTAGAGTTGTGTCAGGTCTGTTTCATCTGGGATGGATTGGAATGGTGGTGAACATGTCCTACTGTTGAGAGCTAAGTGTATGAACACGATTTGGTAAAGGTAGTGATGAGAGGCTATGTAGGAGTACATGGTGGGTTGTCTCATTGGGACCGTCCTCAGGAACTGAGTTCTGTGTTTGTGATCCAAGACAGTTACTACCACACATTGGGATCCTTAATTGACTCTCTCGACTTATTAATCGCATTGATCTTTGTCCAGGAGTCGCAACTAGTTTCTGGTGTTTGTAGGATATGTGTTGGCGGCCGTGCGTAGCGCTGACCTTAGGGGTGGGCTATGATGTGGTAGAGACACTGAGGCATGGTGTACCAAGTGACACCCGAATGGTGCTCTTGGGAACCCTACACTCATCATTTGGGGCCGTGATAGAAACTTCGGCCGGACTTCCTTTGCGGATACAACCTCAAATAGGCGATAAACCTGGACTAGAGTCTTGTGTGGTTAGTCAGGTTGTGGCCGACACCCTCGCCAGGCTTCCGCTTGAAGGTTGCCGAGATACATGACATGTATATGGTGGTAAGTGGTGAGAGCGTGTGTGAAGAAGTACACCCCTGCAGGGTTATTGATCTATTCGAATAGCCGCGTCCTCGAATATGGACTACTTGGAAAGCTTACATTGTTCATAGACAAGTTGAAATGGATACTCTAAAATGCGCAAGATAAGCGTGAGTGCTATGGATGGCCTTCTCGTAGGGAAACGGGAGCGGATCCATAGTGGTGTATTGTTATGGTGAATATGTGGACTCGCGTGTGCTTTCTCACCTCAAGAAAAATATTGGTAGTCGTAGTACAGGATAGCCACTGAGTCAAAGCTGGCTTGCTATAGTTAAACTCCACAACCCCATTGTTAATACTGATGCATATGTAGATAGTTCTGATGTAAGTCTTGCTGAGTACTTTTGTACTCACGGTTGCTTATCTATGTTTTTGCAGAGGAGACGTTAGTCTCACTAGTGCTTTTAACGACAAGTTCGATGTTGACCAATTAGATTGGGAATCCCAGACAGAGGTCTGGCTCCTCTAGAGGGTCTTGTAGATAGACAGGCTTTCCAGCCCTCTTTATTTCCAGCTATCTGTACTCAGACAGATTTATGCTTCCGTTGCTTGTATGACTTTGTATGTTGGGTCTTGAGACCCATGTTTGTAATATCATGCTATGTATGTCTCTTCGGAGCCTCTTAAATAAATATTTTGATTCATACAGTTATGTTGTGATGCCATGTTGTATCTACACATATCGTGCATATTGTGTGTATGTTTTGAAATGCATTGGTATGTGTGGGATTCGACACCTAGTTATCTGCTTTGGTAGCCTTCCATACAGGGAAATGCCTCCTAGTGCTTCACTGAGACTTGGTAGTTCGCTACTGCTCCGGAACACATGGATTGAACGACATGTATCCTTCTTCATCTAGACGTTTCTTTGCTTCTTTTCTGTTTATTCTCTTTTAGCTTGATTCAAAGTTAATTCTTTGCAAATCCTTGTAAGTTTACGTTGCCTAGTGAGCTGAGTTGACAAAATATTCCATTGCACCAAACTCGGTTCCACCGAATTGTCTCAACTCGGTGTCACCGATTTTGACTGCCCTAAGGAATTTTCTGTCAAATTTTCCCTGAGTTTTTCTGCTCCAGCTCCACTCGTTGATTCTTATCATCTACATGCATCTAGCTGTATTTCTCAAGGACCAAACTCACTTAATCAATAACCTTGAAGACCCTTCTTGGAAATTGATGTCAAAGGGGGAGAGAGGATTACATCAAAGCTTAAGCTTATCTATTCAAAACAAAAGATGCACCTTACAAGAGGAGAGAATGTTACTTGTTTCTAAGAGGGGACAAACATGATAAGTTTGTTCTTTGGCTATTCTAGTTTTCTCTCCCTACCTACTCCCAATATTCATGTCAGATTCAGGGGGAGAGGAAGTTCTTTAAGGGGAGACAACTATTTCTTTTGGGGACATGTCTGCTTCAAAGAAGTATTCACCTAGTGATACTCTCTTCTACATGTCATCCCAATCTTGGTTTCTTGTTGATCTTGTATCCTTTTCTTGAAGAAATTATCTTGTGTTATCTAACCCTGTTTTCTCAAGTGTATTTCTTCAGGTACTTGATCAAGAACTTTGAGGTAAGTATATGCATCACACTCAGGTACATGATTGACCTCTTGCTAGTATATATTGTTTGCAAGAAGAAGATCATGGACATGTGGATACCTAAATGCCATATATATTGCTCTATTGCATATAGCCAAGATACATGTTGCATGTATATTTCCCACAAGATATCATCATGTTTTGCACATCTTCAAGGGGATTTCAAGGGAGCTCATACATCTTACATGTTTCCTTCAAAGCTTTCATACATACCTCTGCTAAATCTTTATTTAAAGCTTTGATGTATGTTGTCATCAATTACCAAAAAGGGGGAGATTGAAAGCACATTTGCTCCCTTGGTGGTTTTGGTAATTTATGCCAACATACATGTTGTTGGACTAATGCTTTTATCTAGTGAATTTCAGACAAGTTCAACAATGGCGTGGCAGGGACAAGAGGACATGGACCCTTCAAAATGCTAAGGACAAGAATTGGCAAAGATCAAGACTCTACATTTTTGGTTTAGTGATCCAAGATCACATTGAGTCCATAGGAAAGCCAATACTATTAAAAGGGGATGAGGTGTTGCTTAATGGTCTTTTTGCTCAAGTGCTTAGTGACAGCATTCCTAAATCCCTCAACCACTCTCTCAATCCCAAATATGTCCAAAACCCAAAGTCCAACTCGGCCCCACCGAAATTTCCAATCCGGCATCACCGAGTTCATCCAAGACTTAGCCACTGCCAAACCCTAACAAATCGGATCCACCGAAATGGATCTCGGTCCCACCGAGATGGCCTTGCCAACTCTCTGTAATCGTTTGCATTCACTTCGGTCTCACCGAGTTATGCATATCGGTCTCACCGAGATGGCTTGCCAACTCTCTGTTGCCTACCGAGTTGATGCAATCGGAGCCACCGAGATGAGGATTGCCCTAGCCATTGTACTTCGGTCCATCCGAGTTGTTCGTATCGGTCCCACCGAGATTCCTAACGTTCATATCTTTTACACAGTTCGGTGCTACCGAGATTATCGTTTCGGTGCCACCGAGTTGGGTCAAAAGTGTGTAACGGTTGGATTTTGTGTGGAGGCTATATATACCCCTCCACCCCATCCTTCTCAGTAAGGAGAGCCATCAGAACGTGCCTACACTTCCACCATTCATTTTCTGAGAGAGAACCACCTACTCATGTGTTGAGATCAAGATATTCCATTCCTACCATTTGAACCTTGATCTCTAGCCTTTCCCAAGTTGCTTTCCACTCAAATCCTTCTTCCACCATAGCCAAATCTGTGAGGAGTGTTTGAGTGTTGGGAAGACTATCATTTGAAGCACAAGAGCAAGGAGTTCATCAACGACACACCGTCTATTACCTTTTGGAGAGCGGTGTCTCCTAGATTGGTTAGGTGTCACTTGGGAGCCTCCAACCAGATGTGGAGTTGAACCAAGAAGTTTCTAAGGGCGAGGAGATCGCCTACTTCGTGAAGATCTACCCCGAGTGAGGCTAGTCCTTTGTGGAAGTAAGCCATGGTGGAATAGACAAGGTTGCTTCTTCGTGGACCCTTCGTGGGTGGAGCCCTCCGTGGACTCGCGCAGCCGTTACCCTTCGTGGGTTGAAGTCTCCATCAACGTGGACGTACGATAGCACCACCTATTGGAACCACGCCAAAAACCACCGTGTCTTCATTGCGTTTGATCTTCCATACTCTACCCCTTTACTTTCCGTACTATTGCATGCTTTACTATTTCCGCTGCTCAATCTCTAGATATGCATGTGTAGAAAGTATTGGAGTGATCTTAACTTGTGCCAAAATCTGCCTAAATTCCAAGAGAAATTAAAAACTGCTAATTTGGCTGGTTAGGAGTCTATTCACCCCCCTCTAGACCTATCTCCTCGATCCTACAATTGGTATCAGAGCTTTGGTCTCCATTGCTTTGGTTTCATCACCATTGGAGGGAGATGGATATGTCTACGTTCGGGAGTATTAGACGTAGAGTGCCTATTCTCAATGGGGAGTATTACAACTTTTGGAGAGATGAAATGCTTGATATCTTTGATGAGTTTAACTTGAGCAAGTATATTCATAATTGTTATGTGCCCCCTATTGATCCCTTGCATCCTACTCATGAAGAGGAAATTGACATACTTCGTAATCTTAGAACCGTCAATCTTATCATTAGAGGATTACCTAAGATTGTGCTTGGTTGTATGCGAAACTTTGCATGTGCTTATACTCTATGGCATGATTTAGAAAAGCGATATCCTGATTATTCCTTAAAGAGTCTCGATAAGATTCTTCATAAGGCTGTTGCTTTTCACAAGATGAGTCCTAATGATCCTAAGTTTGATGATTGCTTGTTTGAGCTTCGTGATCTCATGCGTGCCAAAGGAGATGTTAGAACTATTAGCAATATTATCATGGAAACTGTTAGAATTCATAAACTTGAACATTGTCATGATCATGAAACTAATGAATCTCTTAATCACATGCATGATGATGATGTTGAGCACGACTATTATGATGAAGACGAAGACTTTGATATTGAATTTGAGAAGACCATGAGGAATCTCAGTCTTATGGCAAATCTTCGAGATTATATGGACGGAGGAAAAGAGTGGATTCTCGATAGTGGATGTACCGATCACATGACCGGAGATAGAGACATGTTTCGTGAGGTTACTAAAAATGATGGTCCACGCAAGTATGTGACTTTTGGAGACAACTCCAAGGGTAAGGTACTTGGCCTTGGTAAGGTGGCCATATCCAATGATAGCTCCATACAAAATGTTATGCTTGTTGAATCTCTTGGTTACAATCTTCTTTCCGTATCTAGACTAGCCGATTTTGGTTTTAATGTTCTATTTACCAAAGTAGATTGCCAAGTGTTTCGCCAAGATAATCATAATATAGTCTTTACCGGCATTCGTAGAGGTGATCTATACATTGTTGATTTCACTAAGAGAGCCCAACCTCGTACATGTTTAATTGCAAAATCTTCTAAAGGTTGGTTATGGCATAGAAGACTTGGACATGATGGTATGCGTAACCTTGATAAACTTGTTAAAGGAGATCACATTCTTGGAGTAAAAGATGTTATATTTGACAAAGATCGACTTTGTAGTGCTTGCCAAGCAGGAAAAAAAGTTGGAGGAAGCCATCCCGTAAAGAACATTATGACCACAAGGAGACCACTCGAGCTACTTCATATGGATCTGTTTGGTCCCAATGCCTATAAGAGTCTTGGTGGTAACTCTTTCGGTTTAGTCATTGTTGATGATTTTTCCAGATTTACGTGGGTGTTCTTTCTTGATGACAAATCGCAGGTACAAAAGATCTTCAAGAACTTTGCAAGAAAAGCTCAAAATCAATTTGAAGTGAAGATCAAGAAGGTTCGGAGTGACAACGGAACAGAGTTCAAGAACGCCAATGTGGACACCTTTCTTGATGAGGAGGGTATTTCACATGAGTTCTCGGCTACGTACACGCCTCAACAAAATGGAGTTGTTGAGAGGAAGAACCGTACACTTATTGAGATGGCAAGAACAATGCTTGATGAATACAAGATGCCAAGACATTTTTGGGCAGAAGCGGTTGAAACAGCTTGTCATGCAACAAACCGACTCTATCTTCACAAGCTTCTTGGTAAAACGGCGTATGAACTGCTCACCGGTAACAAACCACAAGTTGGATACTTTCGAGTATTTGGCTCAAAATGTTACATTCTTGATAAGCATCGTCGTTCAAAATTTGCTCCTAAATCTCATGAAGGTTTCCTACTTGGTTATGGATCGAACTCTCACACTTACCGTGTCTACAACAACTTCACTCGAAAAGTTGAAGAGATGGTGGATGTGAAGTTTGATGAGACTAACGACTCGCAAGTCGAGCAATTGCCACTTGATGTAGGAGATCAAGAACCATCGGAAGCAATCCAAGACTTGCCCATTGGCAAGATTCGCCCCGTGGAAGTAAAGGAGAGTACCTCATCTATTCAAGTGGAAGCCCCAACTTCACATCAAGGTGAACGACAAGTTGACATGGAGGCATCCACAAGTGGAACACGTCAAGACGACGGGAATGAGGAAGTGCAACAAGATGATCCACCTCAACCTCCTTCTCCACCTCCACAAACAAACAACGACAATACCAACAAAGAAGAAGAAGATGATGATGATGAGGAAGCCTCACCACAACCCAAGAAAAAGCTACCTCGAGTTAGAGCAAGAATCAACAAGGATCATCCCGTCGAACAAATACTTGGAGATATCCAAACCGGGAGAATTACTCGCTCTAAATCTCGTTTAGCTAACTTTTGTGAGAATTACTCATTTATCTCTAGTGTTGAACCCTTGAAGGTAGAAGATGCTCTCAAGGACCCCGATTGGGTGAATGCAATGCACAAAGAGCTACACAACTTTGAGAGGAACCAAGTGTGGACATTGGTTGAGAAGCCTAAGGAAGAGCAAAACATCATTGGAACCAAATGGGTGTTTCGGAATAACAAGATGAATATGGACAAGTTGTACGCAACAAGGCTCGTCTCGTAGCACAAGGTTACACACAAATCGAAGGTATGGACTATGGTGAGACCTATGCCCCCGTTGCAAGACTTGAATCCATTCGCATTTTACTTGCTTATGCCAATCACCATGATATCACTCTTTACCAAATGGATATTAAAAGTGCCTTCTTAAATGGTGAAATTGAGGAGGAAGTATATGTTAAACAACCTCCCGGCTTTGAGAATCCCAAGAAACCTAATCATGTGTACAAACCTCGCAAAGCTCTTTATGGTCTCAAGTAAGCCCCTAGAGCTTGGTACAAATGCTTGACAAAGTTTCTTCTTGAAAAAGGTTTTGAAATTGGGAAGATTGATTCAACTTTGTTCACTAAGAGGGTTAATGGAGAATTATTTGTATGCCAAATTTATGTTGATGATATTATCTTTGGATCTACTAACCCCTCTTTCAGTGAAAAGTTTGGAAGGCTGATGTCGGAAAAGTTTGAGATGTCTATGATGAGTGAACTCAAATTCTTTCTTGGTTAGCAAATCAAGCAAACTAGGGAAGGTACCTTTGTCTCTCAAACAAAGTATACCAAGGACTTATTCAAAAAGTTCAACATGCAAGAGAGTAAAGGTATGAAAACTCCCATGCCCACGAGTGGACATCTTGACTTGACCAAGGATGGCAAACCGGTTGATCAAAAGGTTTATCGATCTATGATTGGTTCATTATTATATCTATGTGCCTCTCGACCCGACATTATGCTAAGTGTGTGCATGTGTGCACGATACCAGGCGGCACCAAAAGAGTGTCACCTTAAGGCGGTGAAAAGAATCGTGAGATACTTGATACATACACCGAACTTTGGCATATGGTATCCCAAAGGATCTTCTTTCAATCTTGTTGGCTACTCCGATTCGGACTATGCCGGAGACAAGGTTGACAGAAAATCCACTTCGGGTACATGTCAATTTCTTGGTAGATCTCTTGTGTCTTGGTCCTCCAAGAAACAAAATTTCGTATCTCTATCTACTGCCGAAGCGGAATACATTGCCGCGGGATCATGTTGTGCTCAATTACTATGGATGACACAAACTCTTAAAGATTATGGTGTGCATGAGAGACATGTACCATTACTTTGTGACAACGAGAGTGCTATTAAGATAGCTCACAATCCCGTGCAACATTCTCGAACTAAGCATATTGAGGTTCGTCACCATTTCATTCGAGATCATGTTGAGAAAGGTGATATTGACCTTAAACATGTTCGTACTGACAAACAATTGGCGGACATCTTTACCAAACCACTTGATGAGAAAGTGTTTTGTCACTTGAGAAGTGAATTGAACATCATTGATGCTTCAAACGTGAACTAGAGGTTCATGTGGATGCATACAAGGGCATGAGCATTCTTGACTAATCCATGATATCCTTCATGATCATTTTTGGACATTTTGCTCCCTTGTATGGTATCTAACCTTTTGTAGGTACTTGGACAAGCTTCATGTCACAAGATTGCATCTCACTCTTATCTTGAGCAATCTTGTATAACCCAAGTATCAACAATTGATGGAGTAACAAGGAACAAGACAACCTAAACATATCCTTTGACAACATTTGAGTTATGCTTCATTCCTATCATTTTGGATACACATGTTGTTCCTTGCAAATCTAACCCATGTAGGAAGATGAACTACAAATGATAGGATAGCTTCAAACGTCAATTCACGAGCATCCATTTCAAGTTCAACTACATGATGGACTTCACCAAATACCAATGTAAGTTCTCACATCTTAGAGAAGCTTTACTCAAAGACATGAGCTAAAGCAACTCAACAAGATGTGAATACATCAAAAGCTTAAAGGAAAAATGGCAACCCCATTTTGAGCTTAACGTCGAGTATGACCTATGATCAAGTGTTTTCACTTGACTCCTAAGTCAAAATACTCTAACATAGGTGACCTAGTCGCCGACCCATCTAGATGAAGTTCTCTAGTGTTTCTTCTGCTTGTTCTCTTCTTGCTAGAGTGTTTCTTTTCAAAAAAAACTTCATCTAGACATTTCTTTGCTTCTTTTCTGTTTATTCTCTTTTAGCTTGATTCGAAGTTAATTCTTTGCAAATCCTTGTAAGTTTACCTTGCCTAGTGAGCTGAGTTGACAAAATATTCCATTGCACCAAACTCGGTTCCACCGAATTGTCTCAACTTGGTGTCACCGATTTTGACTGCCCTAAGGAATTTTCTGTCAAATTTTCCCTGAGTTTTTCTGCTCCAGCTCCACTCGATGATTCTTATCCTCTACATGCATCTAGCTGTATTTCTCAAGGACCAAAGTCACTTAATCAATAACCTTGAAGACCCTTCTTGGAAATTGATGTCAAAGGGGGAGGGAGGAATACATCAAAGCTTAAGCTTATCTATTCAAAACAAAAGATGCACCTTACAAGAGGAGACAATGTTACTTGTTTCTAAGAGGGGACAAACATGATAAGTTTGTTCTTTGGCTGTTCTAGTTTTCTCTCCCTACCTACTCCCAATATTCATGTCAGATTCAGGGGGAGAGGAAGTTCTTTAAGGGGAGACAACTATTTCTTTTGGGGACATGTCTGCTTCAAAGAAGTATTCACCTAGTGATACTCTCTTCTACTTGTCATCCCAATCTTGCTTTCTTGTTGATCTTGATACTCTCTTCTACATGTCATCCCAATCTTGGTTTCTTGTTGATCTTGTATCCTTTTCTTGAAGAAATTATCTTGTGTTATCTAACCCTGTTTTCTCAAGTGTATTTCTTCAGGTACTTGATCAAGAACTTCAAGGTAAGTATATGCATCACACTCATGTACATGATTGACTTCTTGCTAGTATATATTGTTTGCAAGAAGAAGATCATGGACATGTGGATACCTAAATGCCATATATATTGCTCTGATGCATATAGACAAGATACATGTTGCATGTATATTTCCCATAAGATATCATCATGTTTTGCACATCTTCAGGGGGAGTTCAAGGGAGCTCATACATCTTACATGTTTCCTTCAAAGCTTTCATACATACCTCTGCTAAATCTTTATTTAAAGCTTTGATGTATGTTGTCATCAATTACCAAAAAGGGGGAGATTGAAAGCACATTTGCTCCCTTGGTGGTTTTGGTAATTTATGCCAACATACATGTTGTTGGACTAATGCTTTTATCTAGTGAATTTCAGACAAGTTCAACAATGGCGTGGCAGGGACAAGAGGACGTGGACCCTTCAAAATGCTAAGGACAAGAATTGGCAAAGATCAAGACTCTACATTTTTGGTTTAGTGATCCAAGATCACATTGAGTCCATAGGAAAGCCAATACTATTAAAAGGGGATGAGGTGTTGCTTAATGATCTTTTTGCTCAAGTGCTTAGTGACAGCATTCCTAAACCCTCAACCACTCTCTCAATCCCAAATATGTCCAAAACCCAAAGTCCAACTCGGCCCCACCGAAATTTCCAATCCGGCATCACCGAGTTCATCCAAGACTTAGCCACTGCCAAACCCTAACAAATCGGATCCACCGAAATGGATCTCGGTCCCACCGAGATGGCCTTGCCAACTCTCTGTAATTGTTTGCATTCACTTCGGTCTCACCGAGTTATGCATATCGGTCTCACCGAGATGGCTTGCCAACTCTCTGTTGCCTTATTGCTTCACTTCGGTCCTACCGAGTTGATGCAATCGGTGCCACCGAGATGAGGATTGCCCTAGCCATTGCACTTTGGTTCATCCGAGTTGTTCGTATCGGTCCCACCGAGATTCCTAACGTTCATATCTTTTACACAGTTCGGTGCTACCGAGATTATCGTTTCGGTGCCACCGAGTTGGGTCAAAAGTGTGTAACGGTTGGATTTTGTGTGGAGGCTATATATACCCCTCCACCCCATCCTTCTCAGTAAGGAGAGCCATCAGAACGTGCCTACACTTCCACCATTCATTTTCTGAGAGAGAACCACCTACTCATGTGTTGAGATCAAGATATTCCATTCCTACCATTTGAACCGTGATCTCTAGCCTTTCCCAAGTTGCTTTCCACTCAAATCCTTCTTCCACCATAGCCAACTCTGTGAGGAGTGTTTGAGTGCTGGGAAGACTATCATTTGAAGCACAAGAGCAAGGAGTTCATCAACAACACACCGTCTATTACCTTTTGGAGAGTGGTGTCTCCTAGATTGGTTAGGTGTCACTTGGGAGCCTCCAACCAGATGTGGAGTTGAACCAAGAAGTTTCTAAGGGCAAGGAGATCGCCTACTTCGTGAAGATCTACCCCGAGTGAGGCTAGTCCTTCGTGGACGTAAGCCATGGTGGAATAGACAAGGTTGCTTCTTCGTGGACCCTTCGTGGGTGGAGCCCTCCGTGGACTCACGCAGCCGTTACCCTTCGTGGGTTGAAGTCTCCATCAACGTGGACGTACGATAGCACCACCTATCGGAACCACGCCAAAAATCACCGTGTCTTCATTGCGTTTGATCTTCCATACTCTACCCCTTTACTTTCCGTACTATTGCATGCTTTACTATTTCCGCTGCTCAATCTCTAGATATGCATGTGTAGAAAGTATTGGAGTGATCTTAACTTGTGCCAAAATCTGCCTAAATTCCAAGAGAAATTAAAAACTGCTAATTTGGCTGGTTAGGAGTCTATTCACCCCCCTCTAGACCTATCTCCTCGATCCTACACTTACATAATGGGCCGGCTCACGACAAGTCAGATGGCAAGGAGAGCTGTCTTGGAGAATAAGTAGGAAGGAATAAAGAGACGGGGCAAAGAACGACCCGGACTCTTATGTACTCTAGGGTTCCACCTGTGTATATAAAGGGGAGCACCTATACGAGCAAGACTAAGTTGCAATCCCCTCGAGAGCTAGGTTAGCGAATCTGCATCCTTGTAATCGAGATCCACAGCAATATAGACAAGCAGGACGTAGACTTTTACCTCCACCGTGAGGGGCTGAACCTGGGTAACCCGGCGTCTTCTTGTTCCCGCTCAACCCCGCTAAGCTTCCACGTTAGTGCGATGGCATCATCTCTAAGTCCTTCTGCTAGGACATCTGTCGCGACCAAACCACGACAGTTGGCACAACCCGTGGGGCTCACGCACGGTGGAGTTGAGTTCTTAGCGGGATCCCTTCCAGGGTTCGGGAAGTACGGGTTGGCATGATATCCAAGAGCCGCCGCGGGAAGTTCTACATCGACGATTCATACTGGGGCCCCGACGCCGACTCAATCGAGTACGGGTACCGGGTCCCCTTCGGCAAGATCCATACCTTCATCGGCATGGTCGGCGAGCCGGCTGCCGGGTTGGAGAACGTCGCTGGCGTTGAGTCGGTGCGCCGTGTCGGTCAGCTCCCGGCGAGACCCGGCCGGCGTCAAGCCGGCCCAGATCACGTCTTCGTGGGCTTCACCCAAGGGGTGGCCCTGTCAGAGAACTCCCTGTCTCAGGACGACACGCTTGTCCAATCTGACGGCGAATCGTCGATGGGGGAAACTGAGTCAATTCTTCCACTCCATGATGGAGGGCTGGGGCATATAGGCCACTATTTCCCGGAGAGCCCAGATCCGCCTCGCTTCGCGGCGGTTTACATGGCGGGCAGGCAAGATCCAGCACGAGACCCGGCCAATCCGACGGCGGGACAGAACAACCTACTGGCCGGCTCAAGAGGAGCCGGCGCCTCGGCCTCCCGCTCTCAGAGGACCGGGGTCCAGGCACTCGTGGATTTGATGACTACGCTAGCAGCCCTGTTGGCCGAGCCGGTCACTGCGGAGAACGCAGTGGCGCGCAACACGGAGATCATGAAGTGTCGCGAGGAGATGGCCAAGATCCAAGAGGACATCAACGCGGAGAACGCCCACATGATGCAGGAGTAGGCACGGATCGCTGCGGAGAGGCAGCGCCTTGACGAGGAAACACAGTACCTGAGCCGCCGGCAGGCCGAGTCAGAGCTTGTTCACCGGAGGCATCATCAGAGCCGGCTTCCGGCTGATCTCGAGCCGACTCAGCTGTTCACCACGCCGCCGGCTCCGATGAACCCGGGGGCTGGAGTTGTCCCCACGAGAGAGCCGCCGCTACAGCAGCCTATTCAGCAGCGAGAGCCGGCTCAACTTCGTTCGCCGGATCAGCAGTAGCAGCCGCCATCTCATCGGTTCCAGACCCCAATTGGACACTACTCTAACCCGGTTGATAACGTGCTGGCAGCAACCCACAACTTGGCAGCTATTCCGATCAAGGGGGACGGCCCGATTCAAACAGAAGCCCGGAACGCTATTGCGATGCTCAAGACCGCGGTGGTGCAGCAGGCCAATTATTCGCATAGCCAACACCGTCTTCACTCAACTCCTCACCAGAGCCGGACCAGGAGCCAGCGCCCGGAGTCGCCAGCAGTTTCCAGCAGCGCCCTTCGCAGGAGAGCCGCCCAGCCGCTGGCGGAGCAACGCCAGCCTAGGATCCCGCAAGACGTTGCGGATGCGGCTCGAGTCCTTCGAGCGTGGGGGGAGGAAAATGCGCGGGCAGGGAACGACCCGCCGACGCACGTCGACGCGACGGCTCGAGTCAACCCGCTGCCGAATGTTAACCCGCCAGAGGTGCAACACTCGCCTGCCGCAGCCCCGACAGACGGCCGGCTCGGGGGCTCGTCAAGCCGCATGATCGGGACTCCTTGCTTGGTACCAGCGCTGCGAGAGGCGCCCATACCCCCTGATTTCAAAGGGCCTCGCAAGGTTCCTAACTACACGGCGAATTTGGAGCCCACTGAATGGATCGAGAGCTATGAACTGGCAATGGACTTGTTGTGTGCAAGTGAGTCGGTGTGTGCGCATTACCTGCCTCTGATGTTGGAGGGCCCTGCACGCACTTGGATGAAGAACCCACCGGCGAATTCTATCAACACCTGGCAGGAGCTGAAATAGCGTTTCATCAAGAACTTCCAGGGGACCTGCAAGAGGCCGACAACAATTGTTGATCTGGAGCGTTGTGTCCAGCGCGAGGATGAGTCGGCGCACCATTGGGCTCGCCGAGTTGCAGAAGTTATACACAGTTCAGATAGCATCTCGGCGGCTCAGGCAGTGCTTGTTCTGGAACGAACATGCAAGTTCCAACCCCTGGTCCAGAAGCTTTGGCGGCTCAAGCGAAAGGTCCAGGACATGGGAGATCTCATGGATGTCTTAACCCGGTACGCGGAGTCGGATAATACCAAGGATACGCCGTCGGACGAGGAGAAATCTGACAAGGGCAAGAAAGCTGGCGGCAAGGGTCAGCAGCAGAGCAACGATAATGGTCAGAACAATAGTGGCGGTAAACGCAAGGGTCACGACGATGGCTCTGATCTGGTGGCAAACACAAGCGTAGAGAATAAAGGTCAGCGGCAGAATGACGGTTCGAGGAAGCAGCCTGCAAGTCGCCCTCTCACTTACGAGGAGGCCCTCAAAGCTCCTTGTCCGAAGCACAGTTATAATGGTAAGCCGGCCACTCACTCCTGGGAAAATTGCTACGTGATGCAAGAGTTTGCCAAGCGCATCTTCCAAAATCATCATCACGGGGGAGGCAAGGGCAGACAACCCGCCAACCCAGGACCCGGCTTCTCGGGGGCCGGCTCGCAGGGACCCTTCGCCGGGCCCGGCTTTCAGGGAAATAGTGGCCAGGGCGGCGGGTTCCAGGGGGCTGGAAACCCGGGAGGTGGCAACCAGAGAGGCAACCAAGGAAATCAGCTTCAGGCTGGCGCGGCAGGATTTCAGAGTAATCCGAAGCAGTTAAATAGTGGACAATATCACGTCTTCACCACCAGCACCTGTAAGCGGGATCGGAAGGTGCAGCGAAGAGCCGCCCACGTGGTTGAGCCGGCAACCCCTTACTACCTCAACTGGTCTGAGCAGCCGGTTACCTGGAGCAGGGCGGATCATCCAGTCATACTCGATCACCCCGGCCACTTGGCTCTGGTGGTTGCGCCACAAGTCGGTGGTTATACCCTGACAAAGGTGCTCATGGATGGGGGCAGCAGCATCAACATCCTGTATTATGACACGTTTAGGTGGATGAATCTGTCTGATAAGCAGCTAACTCCGTCTTCTACAGTCTTTCACGACATTGTACCTGGCAAGTCGGCATATCCCATGGGAAGAATTTCCCTTGAGGTGGCCTTTGTATCAGAGGATAACTGGCGTTCTGAGTTCCTGTCCTTCGAGGTGGTCAAGCTCAAGAGCCCTTACCACGCCCTGTTTGGTCGGCCGGCTTACGCGCGGTTCATGGCGCGCCCATGTTACGTTTACCTGAAAATGAAGATGCCAGGACCAAGGGGAACCATCACACTGGAGGGAAAACGGAAAATCGCACTCGAGTGCGAGGAAGGAGATGCAGCTTACGCCGAGACGGCTTGCGCCGCGGAGGAGTTGCGGTATTACAAGGATAATGTTGACCCGGCTGACATGACATCTCTAAAGAAGCCCACTACGGAGTCTGACCCCCTGCTCAAGTTTAAGTCAGCCAGAGATACAAAGCAAGTTGATTTCACCCCAGGCAATTCTTCCGAGAAGTTCACCATCGGGGCAAATATGGATCCCAAATAGGAAAGCGCGCTCATCGAGTTCATCCGTGAGAATCGGGACATGTTCGCGTGGAAACCTTCTGACATGCCAGGTGTACCAAGAGAACTCGCTGAGCACTCCCTTAATGTGGATCCTAAGTTTAAACCAGTTCACCAGTTTCTTCGTCGCTTCAACGAGGAGAGGCGGAAGGCTATTGGAGAAGAAGTGGCCCGGCTCCTAGCTGCCGGGTTCATCGTTGAGGTCTTTCATCCTGAGTGGTTGGCTAACCCAGTACTTGTTCTGAAGAAAAACGGGACTTGGCGGATGTGTGTTGATTACACAGACTTGAATAAGGCTTGTCCTAGTGACCCCTTTGCTTTGCCCTGTATTGACCAGATCATCGATGCTACGGCGGGTTGTGAGAGTTTATGTTTCCTGGATGCTTACTCTGGTTACCATCAGATCAAGCTGAAGCCGGAAGACCAGGCAAAGACGGCTTTCATCACACCTTTTGGGGCCTTCTGTTATACAACCATGTCATTTGGTCTGAAGAGCGCCCAGGCGACTTACCAGCGTTGTGTCCAGAACTGTTTCCACAAGCAGATCGGGCGGAATGTTCATGCTTATGTGGATGACATTGTGGTTAAATCCCGAAGAAAGAGACTCTGTTGGAGGATCTCAAGGAAACATTTGACAATCTCCGTGTCTACAAGATGAAGCTTAACCCGGAGAAGTGTGTTTTTGGGGTCCCTGCAGGAAAGCTTCTGGGGTTCCTTGTCTCTGAGCGTGGCATTGAAGCTAACCCAGAGAAAATCAAGGAGATCACGACCCTAGCTAAGCCGGCCAAGCTAAATGATGTGCAGAAGCTGGCTGGGCGGGTTGCGGCTTTAAGCCGGTTCATAAGCCGGCTTGGCGAAAAAGCGATCCCGTTATATCAGTTGCTCAAGAAATCAGATGACTTTGTTTGGAATAAGGAGGCAGATCAGGCTTTTGAGGCCCTTAAGAAACAGTGTCTGAGCCGCCGGTCCTGGCTGCCCCTCGCGAGAAGGAGCCGATGCTGTTGTATATTGCTGCCAATAACAGGGCTGTAAGCGTGGCGGTCATCGTCGAGCGCAAGGAGGATGGCAAGGAATATCCTGTCCAGCATCCTGTGTATTATGTCAGCGAGGTGTTAAGCGAGTCCAAGCAGCGATACCCACATTGGCAGAAGCTGGTCTATGGAGTATTCATGGCTAGCCGCAAACTGAAGCATTACTTCCACGAGCACCCAATCACAGTGGTTAGCTCAGTGCCTCTTGGGGATATAATCCAGAACCGGGAGGCTACAGGCCGGGTTGCTAAGTGGGCTATTGAGCTCGGCCCCCATAATCTAAAATATCTGCCTCACACAGCAATTAAGTCTCAGGCGTTGGTGGATTTCATTAATGACTGGACAGAGTTGCAGGCGCCCGAAGAGAAGCCCGAGACAACGTACTGGTCCATCCACTTTGACGGCTCACGGCAGCTCGAAGGCTCGGGGGCTGGAGTTGTGATCACTTCCTCCCGAGGAGACAAGTTTTGTTACGTTTTGCGAATCATGTTTACTTGCACCAATAACGCTGCTGAATATGAGGCGTTGCTTCATGGGCTTAGGATGGCCAAGGAGATGAATCTGAGCCGGGTCAGGTGCCTGGGCGACTCAGACCTGGTGGCCCAGCAAGTTTCAGGTACATGGGATTCCAAGGATCCGCTTATGGCGGCTTACCGACAGGCAGTCACCAATATTGATGGACACTTCAAAGGTTATCAAGTCGACCATATCGATCGCCGGCAGAACGAGGCGGCAGACGCACTCTCTCATTTGGGTTCTCAACGTAAGCCGGTGCCACCCAATGTGTTCCTGGACGTCTTGCACAACCCGTCTGTCAAGTTGCCAAAATTTATCTTGGGCCATGGTTGGCACAATAACATGATGGGATGTAAGCAAGCCGGGTGCAAAGCAGGCCATAATTAGGCCCAATTATTTCACGGGCCCTTAACAGGCTGATAGTCAGAGTGGGCTTAAATTTATCCACGAAGACCATGGGCCGTTAAGAGGCCGAAAGTCACTTGTACCAGAAATGGGCCCTAATGCTACACGGGCCGTTAAGAGGCCGAAAGTAAATTGTACCAGAAATGGGCCAAAATGCGGCACGGGCCATTAAGAGGCCGAAAGTCACTTGTACCAGAAATGGGCCCAAATGCCGCACGGGCCGTTAAATGGCCAAAAGTTAAACCGGGCTGAAAACGGCCCAATTGCGCGGAGGGCCGCTAACAGGCCGAAACTATCATCGGGCCGAACTGGGTCAAACTATTCAACGGGCCTTTAAGAGGCTGTAATACAAATCGGGCCTTAGATGGGCCCAAAACACAGTGCACTGTTAATGGGCCATATCTGATATGGGCCGTAATTTGGCCCAAAACATGGCAGGCTGTTAACGGGCCGGTCCACTAGTATCTGACAAAATCTTGTGGGCCTTTGGCTGGGCCGGCCCATTTAACCTGAATGGGCCACTACTGGGCCGTGCCACATGTCGACGTATCATAGGTGTCTCTCGTCCATGGAATGGATGACATCTGTCCCAACGCCGAGCTGACACGTGGTTCCGTTGGCGAATGAGAATTTTACACGTGGAAAATCGCCATTGGTCCTGGCTGATAACGGATTATCGGATCCAAACCCGCACCCGATAGCTTAACGGTGACCCATTATGGTGGATGCCACGTGTCGGTCACCCTTGACGAAAACACTTCCATGACACGTCATTTATCATCATG
The DNA here is from genome assembly GCA_039707655.1 of Elymus sibiricus. NCBI lineage: Eukaryota > Viridiplantae > Streptophyta > Magnoliopsida > Poales > Poaceae > Elymus > Elymus sibiricus. The sequence continues at coordinate 207,652,941 of CM077668.1, forward strand.
GAAGTGGACACTTCCGTGATGATAATTTCAGTATTGTCATGGAACACTTCTACGACAACACAGGTATGACTATCTTGATTCTGTCATAAAATTGTCACGGATGTACATGCATGATAGAAAACTTGACCTACTGTGACAAAGACGTATCATCATGGAAGTGTTTTTTTTGTAGTGCATCAAAGAGAAAAACCATGAAAACCATACCGATAATATTGAGGGGATCCACAAAGAGATGTAATGGTGCCCAAATAGTCTTGATCTGAGATGAGATGGAGTTGAGATTACAAGTTCCAATCCCTCTTACAATAGTGAATGAGATGATGATGATGATGGAGATGAAAGGACGAAAAACTACGATGATCCTCGTGAGTTCTTCAGATTCTCCCTTCTCCTCTTCTGGATGGTGTGGCGGTGGCTAGGGTTCTCTCCTCCCCGTGGTCCCTTCACGAAACTTGCATGTATAGACGAGGAGGGGCTATAGGCACTTCAAACGACCGCTCAAACGAGCGCGTGCAGTCGTTTGGAACGCCATCTTTCACTCTGGCGCGCCTGTTGACAATGCTCTCTTCAGGAAAGTTGCTCCAATTGGTTGATTTGTAGCAATCTCCCTTGGTTTCCATCCATATATGATATTTCCTGCCATCCAAAGGATAAAGTAGATTTTCCTCTCTTTTGTTGGATTAGAGTTAGAAATATCCGAAGAATAACAAAAATCCAATGAAACAAAATAGAAATCACTATGAAAAACATCGCAAGTTCTCGAGCCATCAACTCCCCCAAGCGTAAGATTTGCTCGTCCTTGAGCAAACAAGAAATCAAGAGAGTGGAAAGGAGCTTGATTGAATGGAAATAATTTTACCGGCTCGAGAGAATACATCATATCCATCTTCTCTTATCCTGCAAGATCATTCGAGAAAGTATTTGCAATTGAATAGCTGCACCTAAACTCATTGCCTAACCACATATAGTCTCGTACCATTAGTTATAATTTCTCAAAACAAATTTTCTTCGCTAACCAAGCGTTTAGGCAAATGAAGGTGTTCATTTATTAGATGGATATTCAACGTAAGCTCAATCTTCAAAATGCATTTAGAAGATTTGGAGATCAAAGATAGCAAAGTACTCAAGCTTTTCATTAACACCCACTACTGCCTCCTAGTCATGGCTCTCAAACACTTCTCTCAGTCATTGTTCATCAGGATTTCAACTCTCGGTGATGAGGTTATGCCAAAATTCACTATATGCAATTGGGTTCCGCTGTGGCTTAATTTTATGCACTATGGATCAAGGGTGGTTGTCTCTTTCGAGTTTAGTGATCACTGCTTTCATTTACCACTTACACACTCCCTTGGGGAAGGTCGATCATTTACTACACAATCCCCAAGTCCGTGATGGAGTTGCAGTTACGCGAATTATCTCAACATATAGCAACGAGACGTAAAGCTAGCCTAGGGCTGGAGCTCTACGATTTAAGTATTACAAATAAATTTTGGCATAACCTCAACCATTTCAAATATTCATCCCTCTAAACAACCATTTCAATAGATGTCATCGAGTCAACCAAAATCAGCATGTGGAGTTGAATTGCTTAAGTACTCGTTCTCTTCAAAAGTTCCTGACCTCTAAAATTTTCAGATTTTCATTAAAACAAGAACATGCTTTTCACAAGGTTTGACTAGCAAAATCTGAAATTGGGAGTCATGACTAGATGATATTCAACTATCGTGGGGAACTAATTCAAGTGCAGCCAGTCAACTGAAAATTCTTCCTCAAATAATATTGCGAGACAAGGGATTATGTATATGTTATACCTTCTCGCACTGGCTCATTCTTCCCCTTCATCAAGTCCCAATTCATTTTCATCATTTCTTCTTGCTAGTTGAGAACAAACCTGTAGGCTTAAAGAAAACAAACAAAACGAACTACAACAAGGCAAGATCAAAATGCGCTCCTCATTTTATTATGCAAACTGAAAATAAACATGCAAAATACAAAAATAAATAAAAGAGAAATAAATATGCATGCATAGATATCTAGGGGATTAGCTCCCTCAAGCTTAGGCTCTTGGCCTACTCTCTAGTCCATGTCCTCGTCATCGTCGCCCCTCTGGCCAAAGTGTGGCCACTGCATCTGAGAGGGGCCACTAGAGGACTGGCCTCCAGTGCCAGGGTGTGGCTGCCAAAAAGAAAAGAGGGGCTGCATGTTCCCACTCAGCAGGCTAATGTTGTTGTTGGCCTCACGGAGGTCCATGCGGATCCCTCCTACCTGCTGCTGCAGCTGCTGGAACTCTACCCTAGGCACATAGTCACGTGGTTCCCCAAAGTTAACCTGCGGTGCGTATTGCGGTGCAGGCTGTGGTGGATAGTTGGGTGCATACTGATGGGCATCGCCCCATGCATCCCAACCGTGGGCAGGACCTGCTTCTGTAGCCTCCCACTCTGGAGCGGGTTCGGTTGAGCAATGTTCCCGAAGCCGGCCTCGTGGTGGTACTCGTTGATTTCATCAACAGAGAGTACCCACATATCACACGTAGAAACAGTAAACTCTTGCGGTAAGGGCAAACGAACATCGACAGAGTGCGTGTTAGGTAGGGGGCACTTGTAGCAATGCTCCCCTTGCACGAGCCCAATGAAATGAGTGTTGATCATAATTCTACAGTTGAGTACCGTAGGGCCTGGTACGTGCTGCACCTCCTCAAGATCGAGACCAAAGTGCTCGGCAAGCCGAGTCACTATGCCTCCCACAACAATAGTCCCCCTCGGCTGCTTGTGCTGCCTACCGAGGTGATGCATAAGAAAAGCTCCCAAGTTAGGCTTGGGGGTGTAAGCGGGGTGGAGTGTTGCGTGGAGCACACACATGTCATAGCTGGACATGCCCCAGAGGTTCTCCCTACCGAAAATAGTGTTGGCAAGGAAAATCATGAAGTAGCAAATAGCGGGGTTTTGGATGCTCGATACCTTCTTCCCGGAGAGGTCATGCTCATCCCTGATGGAGATGAGTTCCCACGAACCCAACGCGTCAACAATCGGCGTGCCCCTAGTGTCAAAAACTCCTTGGTTCTCGAAACCGAAGGCATTGCAAAATTGCTCCAGCGTCATGGTGCACTGAACTCCTCCGAGCATAAACGAACAGCTCGATGACACCCTCGATTCCTCGAGAGTGTGGGTGAAGGTGGAGAGGAGCTCCACGGTGATGCCGCGATACGTGAGGTAATGGAAGTTGCTGAAAACTCCCATCCCTACATTGTTCGGGAGCCACGCGAAGTCGTTGTGAAGCCCTTGGGACTCCAAGAATGCATCACACTTCCACTTCATGGGGGCCATCCTCCGGTTGCTCACGCGTTGGTGATCCTTGTTCATAGCATGGGATTCATCCTCCCTGTTCCGGGCACGCTTAGAGCGCGAGCCCATGACCTTCTTCCCCGCGGCAATCGCCGATCTCATCATTTTCTACACACAATGAAAATAACAACAGAAAAATGTAAGTTTAACATGGGGATCGAGTTCTAATACTACCTAAGATCGATTCTAACCTATTACTTTGAATCCTAACATGCAAATCGATCGGAAATCAAAAATATTATGCATCTCATCTAGGATATGAACATGATGAAACTACCACCAAAACTTGCAAATAAACCATGGATCGGAGGAGAAACTCACCGAGGATGAAGATGCACGGATCAAACGAACAAAATCCGTGAAGAAACAAAGGTTTTGGAGGATTTTTGTTAGGGTTTGAGAGAGAGAGAGGGGAGAGCTTTGGGCGTTGGGAGGAAGAAGAAGAAAACCTCCCAGCACAGGCGGCTCAGATTTATGAAAACTTAGGCGAAACAGGCGCTCATACGGGCACGGGCGCCCGTATAGAGCGCCGTCTTACATCAAAATCAGCCGATCTAGGGTTTTCATACCTGAAACGATCGCTAAAACAGGCGCTCGCCCTTGTTTGAAATGCAGTTGTCAAACCTATTAATCTGAAGCTCTGCTAGGCAGAGGTTGAAATGGACGCTCAAACGGGCGCTGGCGCTCATTCTGAAGGCCGTCTTTCTTCCCGATCCCGCGGACGCTTCTGGTCATAGAGTCAAATGACCACACAAACGGGCGCTCGCCCTCGTTTGGTACGCCATCTACGAGTTTGTAAATTTGAGCTGATTTCGGCGAGAGTGTCATACGACCGCGCAAACGAGCACAGGCGGTCGTATGAAACGCCGTCGAACCTTTTGATCTTTTCTGCATTTCTTCTGAAGTTTCATGCAACCACGTATACGGGCGGCAGTGCCCGTATTAAATGCCGTCTTTCTCCTCTGTTGATTTCCTCCTTTGTTTCTTCTCTTAATTCCTCTTTTCAACATTTCTCCTTCAATAAAAAGATCAAAGACAACTTTTTTGAGGGATTTTCATCAGTTCATTTATAAGAGCAAAATATTGACTAAAACAAAAATAAAATTTTATCCAAAAATAAAGGGATAATGGGTTGCCTCCCATAAAGCGTTCGTTTTTAGGTTGCTTAACTCAACCTTTTACCTTGGTCCTTCATCAAGTATCAGATGGTCGTGAGTTTTCCCTACTTACTATACATAGTCATTTAGGTGGTGGCACATACTTAACCCTTGCTCCTGGCTTCTTCAGGAAGTACTTGACTATTTCTTCCTCACAGATTCTAAAGGTCACCTTCCCTTTTGAGCAATCTAGCGATGCACCTGCAGTATTCAAAAATGGTCTACCAAGGATAATCGATAATTTTTCGTCTTCGGGCATGTCAAGAATGATAAAACCAGTAGGTATAACATGCCCGTCCAATCTCAACGGAATGTTTTCCGCCATCCCCACTGGCTTCTTTGTGGACTTGTCTACCATCCGCAAAGTTATGCCTGTGGGTATGCATTCAGATAAATTTAACTTGTGAAAAAGAGTTAGAGGCATTACACTTACCCCTGCTCCTACATCACAAAGAGCGTTATTTCTATCAAGATTACCAATAGAACAAGATATCGTGGGTATACTTGGGTCTCCCAGTTTTTCTGGTATATATCTTGTTATCAAATGGATACTCTGTTATCATGGCAACATGTTCCTTCAGAGTCATACTCCTTTTATTATTCACTACAGCAGGCATGAACTTAGCAAAAGTAGGAATTTTTAACATGTCAGTCACATGCATTGACATTTTAAGATCAGCTATGGCTTGAAGAAAAGAAGAGTACAGTGCATCATTTGAAGGTGGTCTTACAGCCTTAGGATAAGGAAGAGTTTTCTTAGATTTACCTTTATCTTTCTCCTTCTCATTACCTTTCTCTTTGTTTCTCGCTGCTTGACTACTAACCTTCTTGGTTGAGTTAGGTGGTTGTTTATTTCTTTCCCCTCTATGTTCCTCATTTTCTTCTGCTTCTGGAGCTTCTTCTTCATTGTTATTGCCATCTGTTGTTTCTGCATCAGAGTCAACTTCTTTTTCGACTTCTGCTTCATCCCTCTGAGTGCCTTGATGGACCTGTTCTTCAGGTTCCTCTTCACCAAAGAGCAATTCTCTATTCTCTTGAATTTGGCTTTGGCTTTCTATTCTTCTTTGTTCTTGCTCCCCTTCATACCATTTCGGGCCCTTGGGATCCTACGTTCTCTTACCACTTTGAGTAGATATTTCATTAGCAAAAACAGGGTTATCTAATTGAGCAAGAATCAAAGCTTGAGTCTCATAGATTTGAATACATTGAGTCTCTATCATACGAGAGTGTTTATCAAGATTCTTTACCGCTTGGCTTAACCCATCTACCTCTCATGAGAGATATGCTATTACCTTTTCATTATGAGAGATACATCTTCGAAAGTCTCTGTTGAAGTTATCTTGATGGAATTTAAACTTGTTCATCGTATCTTGAAGCTCATCTTCCTGGCGATAAATACTGAATATATCCAATTTTTCATTGATAACTTGTTCAACAAGCTTACCTTTCTCTTGAGTAACCTTCTTGAATTCTTCCATGTCTTCAATATGATATACCTTTCCAGTTGGTTTACTAGGTTCTTCAATATCCCATTGCTCGTGTGCAGATACAATCTTCTCAATATGTTCCTTCCCTTCTTCTAGGGTCAATGACATGAATTGTCCTCCTGCATTTAGATCGAGTATGGATTTTGATTCATCATTAATTCCATGATAAAACATATGTAGTATATCATATTTAGCATAATCATGGTTAGGACATAATGTTAAAAATTTGGAGTATCTCTCCCAAGCCTTATATAATGTTTCACCGTTTTCTTGGACAAATAAAGTGAGGTTTCTACTCAATTTAGTAATCTTTGAGCCTCGAAGAAATTTAGCCATAAACTTTTCAGCACACATAATCTAGCTGGTTATACTTTCTTGAGGCAATCGATTATACCACTTCTCAGCTTCATCTTTTAAAGAAAACCTGAAAATTCTCAGTAGCACAAATTCTCGTGAAACATCTTTTATCTTAAAAGTTCCACATAAAGTATCAAACATCATCAAATGTGCTTGAGGAACTTCCTCTTCAGTTCCTGCAAAAGCATGGTTTCTTACTTCTATAATAAGATCACAGTCAATCAAATACTCTTGAGCATAATTAGTAGGATAAACTGTAGGAGATCTAGAGACAAGTAATGGAGCATAGTGATCCCTAATAGTCTTCTTGGGCTTTTGAGTTATCATCATTCCTGCTAACAAAGTGTTAAGCTCAACTGTCTCACTATTTTTGTATTTTTTTATTAATGAAGCTTGCTGCTCCTGAGGAAAACGAGTAATATAATCTGGCAAATATGTTCTCCCTGAATGAGTAGACCCCCAGTGGGTTACAGGAAGCATCTATAATAACAATACTTGCAAAAACAGTTACAAAACAAATACTCTATGCTTAGCTCCCCGGCAACGGCGCCAGAAAATGCCTTGGTACCTGCAGACCAAACAGGGTAGTGTAGCACTTTCGCGGAAGTATCCCAATGAGTAATCGTCCCAACGAAGAGCGGAGGAGAGTATTTATGGAGGCGTTTTTGTCACACACAAGGTGTCATAGTTCTTGTGTGAAGTACTGCTTGAGCTTCTGCAAATACTGTTACTGTCCTGGGTAAACGATAAAATAAAATATGGTAATATAAAGAGGATTTAAAGGTGTCTACTAAATGACTTATTGAAAGTAAATAACAAGTACGGAAATGTAACTGCTGTTGCCTCCAATGAAGAGATTAGGTGCGGAGAGATATCAGTTCATGGTAAGAATATATGAATTGTGCCAGTGGGACAGTAATACCAGTTACCTTGTATTGTACTCATAGTATTTGATATAAACTTTCTGTAGGCGGTTCTCCCTAGGGTAATGAAACTCCTACACTAGGGGTTACATTTCATTCTATGGTCCTGCTTCTCCGTTGCCACAGAGTGGTCGTTTCCACAATTAAGGTCATAAGACCGGAACCAAGCATTAAGTTCATTGGATTACAGTTATCTCATATTGTCTTCGGTTCTCATAGATATTTTCACATGTCACATCAGAGGTCACAGAGTTCCTAAACAATACGTGTTACCTGTGTAGGTCTTGAGATCATGTTGCCTGGGCCCTTAAATTGGACAACACACATAGAGTTCACCATAGTATAACAACATACTAAATAGATCATACTACTACGAATTCAAATGACGACATATAGGATAGGCACATATCAATCATACCACTTACCTACATCTCCCACACCTAGGGGAATTACTCACACATCATAAGAGGGAAATCAATCACATCAAAGAGAAAAACCATGAAAACCATATCCATAATATTGAAGGGATCCACAATGAGATGAAATGGTGCCCAAATAGTCTTGATCTCAAATGAGATGGAGTTGAGATTACAAGTTCCAATCCCTCTTACAATAGTGAATGAGATGATGATGATGATGGAGATGAAAGGACGAAAAACTACGATGATCCTCATGAGTTCTTCGGATTCTCCCTTCTCCTCTTCTAGATGGTGTGGCAGCGGCTAGTGTTCTCTCCTCCCCGTGGTCCCTTCACAAAACTTGCTTGTACAGACGAGGAGGGGCTGTAGGCACTTCAAACGACCGCTCAAATGAGTGCGTGCGGTCGTTTGGAACGCCGTCTTTCACTCTGGCGCGTGTGTTGACAATGCTCTCTTCAGGAAAGTTGCTCCAATTGGCTTGATTTGTAGCAATCTCCCTTGGTTTCCTTCCATATATGATATTTCCTGCCATCCAAAGGACAACGTAGATTTTCCTCTCTTTTGTTGGATTAGCATTAGAAATATTCGAAGAATAAAAAAAATCCAATGAAACCAAAGAGAAATCACAATGAAAAACATTGCAAATTCTCGAGCCATCAATTTTCATGGTCTAGCAAATATTGTTCTAAAGGATCAGTAGGAGGCATAGCAATAGAAGCATGGCCAATAATTTCATCTTTATTAGGTAATTCTTTATCTTGAGGTTATCTACGAAACTTAGAGAAATTAAACTCATGAGATACATCACCAAAATTAACACTGACCGTTTCTTTATTACAATCAATCTTAGCTTTTACCGTATTCAAGAAAGGCCTGCCAAATATAATGCGACAAAAATCATCTTGTGGTGATCCAAGAACTAGAAAATCAGTAGGGTATTTGATCTTACCACACAAGACTTCAACATCTCTAACAATCCCAAGTGGTGTAATAGTATCTCTGTTTGCAAGCTTAATAGTAATATCAATATCTTCGATATCAACAGGTGCAATATCATTCATGACTTCTAGATAAAAAGAAAATGAAATAGCACTTACACTAGTACCAATATCACATAAACCATGATAGCAATGATCTCCAATTTTAACAGAAATAACAGGCATGCCAATTACAGATTTATTTTTATCTTCGGTTTCTGGCTTAGCAATTCTAGTTGCTTCATCACAAAAATATATGACATGTCCATCAATATTATCAACCAAAAGATCTTTAATCATTGTAACATTAGGTTCCACTCTAATTTGTTCAGAGGGTTTAGTTGGTTTAATATTACTCTTATTACCACAGTTGAAGCTTTAGCATGTTCCTTAATCCTAACAGCGAAAGGAGGTTTCTCAATATAAGCAGTAGGCACAACTGGATCAACATTATAAATAATTGTTTCATCTTTAGCTATAATAGGTTCATCACAATTTTCTTCAATAGGTGGGTGAAATTTAAACCACTTCTCCTTACGGAGATCAACATGAGCAGCAAAGGATTCACAAAAGTAGCTACTATCTCAGAGTCAAGTCCATATTTAGTACTAAACTTATGAAAAGCATCGGTTTCCATAAAAGATTTAACACAATCAAACTCAAGTTTTATACCTGACTCTTTACCTTTGTCGATTTCCCAATCTTCAAAGTTGCGATTAATTGTTTCCAGAAGATCCCATTTGAATTCAATAGTTCTCTTCATAAAGGAACCAGTAGAAGAAGTATCGAGCACGGATTGATCATTATGAGAAAGCCGAGCATAAAAGTTTGTATAATTGTTTTTCTTGAGAGATCATGATTGGGGCATGTGTGCATCATGTACTTAAGCCTCCCCCGAGCTTGAGCGATACTTTCTCCTTCACAAGGCCAAAAATTATATATATAATTCCGATCACGATGAACCAAATGCATAGGATAAAATTTCTGGTGAAATTCCAGCTTCAACAGGTTCCAATCCCATGTTCCAGTATCATCCAATAGCCTATACCATGTCAATGCCTTTCCCCCCCAAAGATAAAGGGAATACCTTCTTCTTAACTCCATCCTCAGATAAACCTGCAAGATTAAACAATCCACAAATTTCATCCACATAGATCAGGTGCATATCAGGATGTATTGTTCCATCTCCTGCATAAGAATTAGCTAGCAGTTTCTCCAACATACACGAAGGAATTTCTTAATAAATATTTTCAGTAGGTTCAGTAGGTCGAGGGGCAACTCTTATTGCTTCCGATCGAGGTGAAGATACCCCGAACAAACCCCTCAAAGGATTATTTTCCATAGTGACAAGTGACAATAAATTTCACCACGTAATAAAAATGTTTCCTTACCAAAGGCGCTTCACTCCCGGCAACGACGCCACAAAAGAGTCTTGATGACCCACAAGTATAGGGGATCAATCGTAGTCCTTTTGATAAGTAAGAGTGACGGTGTCCTGGATTAGGGGGTGCTAACCAGGCCGACCCGTCTCCTCGGTTGGGCCGATGTACCCCCGTACGTGACCAAGATGGACTCCGGAGACTGTACATGGGAGACGTGATCGGCGCTGTCTCTACCGAAGACTTGTAGTACACTTCAAGATTTGTCCAGCCGCCTTATTCTTAGATACCGACATTGTCCATGTTACCATCGATCCGAGATCCACAGCTCGGGACCCCCTACCCCGAGGTCTGCCGGTTTTTACACCGACACTGGTGCTTTCATTGAGAGTTCCGCTGTGTGATCGCCGGAGGGATCGATGGGATCGCCGGTCAACGGCTTTAAAACCTGTGGAGCACGTCTCCACATTCGAAGCTTTGGTCTCGCAGACACCTCCACGTAACGTGGAAGCGAACCATGACCCCTCTTCGGCTCCAACGAAGGCCCCCCTCACCGACGAGGGGGTAAGATACTTCCTAGAGAGCAAATCGGACGGCAACCCACTAACGACTGACTCCCAGATCGAATCGGCTAAACCGATAATTACGGATCCACCGTCGGGTGAACGTGACGAGGTTTTGAGCCCGCGGTCCTTAGAGATCGGATCTAGTCCGCTCACCTCTTGTATAGAATATTGCCCCGACGACTTCGGCCCATCCGACATCTGGGACTTAGCCTACGTGCGACAGATCCCTGGTGAGCCGATCCGGCAATACTGGGCCAGGTTCTTGATCGTCAAGAGCAAGATACTAGATTACCAAGACTCTGATATAATCGCCGCTTTCGAGCGTGGATGCAAGGATAAAGGCGTCTTGAATGCCCTCGCCCGACGTTGCGTCCAAACACACCCTGAATTAACCAACTTGGTGGCACGATTTTGTGCCATTGAAGACACCTGGCGAACCGAGGAGAATACAGACTCGATCTGTGATGACTACCCGGAACGCGACCAGTCGGCACCTCGACGCGAAAATTACAAACGGAACACCTCGGGTGATCGACCCCGGAAGAAGAGGAGAGCCCCCGATCACCCCGGAACGGCCCTGGACGGCTTTCTGGGTAAACCATGCCCGATCCACACCGTATTAGTTAACTCCTTCCCAACCCACAGCCTTCGAGACTGTTGGGTGTTGAGGCAGGTGACCAAAGGGGGACCCGCCCTCTTGGCGGGCACCTCCAGCCACTCTGGACAGACCTCGGACGGAGACGAGGTCCTAATGATTTATGAGACATTTACGTCTAAAAACCAGCGCAAACGGGCCTTACGGGAAATCAGCACCGTCCGGCAGGTACCGCCTCAGGACGCGTGGATAGACACGCCAATCACCTTCACTCAGAATTATCTGCCGAAGTCAGCCCGGGACAGGTGCCCCGCCGCGCTAGTCCTCAATCCCATCGTGGACCGCTGCCGCCTCCATAAGGTCTTGATGGATGGAGGCAGCAACCTGAATTTAATATATGAGGACACTCTGGATAAAATGCACATAGATAAATCGCGCATAGAACGGAGCACCACTACCTTCAAAGGAATAGTGCCCGGGAGAGAGAAACGCTGCAGTGGAAAGATAACTCTAGATGTAGTATTCGAGACCTCGGACAATTATCGCTCCGAGGAGATTACGTTCCACGTCGCACCTTTCAAAAGTGGATACCACGCCATCCTCGGACGGGACGCCTTTTCAAGATTTAAGGCGGTGCCACACTATGGCTACATGAAGCTCAAGATGCCGGGCCCGAAAGGGATCATTACCATTTTGAGCGATCCTGACAGGGCGCTCAAGGCCGAGAATAAAACGGCGTCCCTCGCCCTCGAGACCCTGGCCGAAACCTTCGCGGCCGAAGAACTAACCGCACTGCGCGCCGAGGTCGACCGGGACGATGTCGTCCTTGACAAAAGATCAAAACCTACTTCTTTCAAGCCGGCCGACGAGATTACCAAATTTCAAGTTCAACCCACGGACCCCGCTAAAACGGCGTCCATAGGGGCTAACCTCGACCCAGAAGTTGCCGAAGCCCTACGCGCTTTCCTTAGGGAAAACTGGGACATATTCGCCTGGCACCCCTCCGACATGCCTGGGATACCCCGTAGGCTTGCAGAGCATAGCCTAAACATATTGGCAGGCTATAAGCCCGTTAAACAAACAATTCGGCGTTTCTCCGAGCCCAAGCGTCAAGCAATGGGTGAGGAACTGGCAAAGCTGCTGGAGGCAGGATTCATCAAGGATATAAAACACCCCGACTGGCTAGCCAATTTGGTCATGGTACCAAAAAAGGACAGGTCCTGGCGGTTGTGCGTCGATTTTAAAGACCTCAACAAAGCTTTCCCCAAAGACCCCTCTCCCCTACCCCGTATTGATCAAATTGTGGATGCCACTGCGGGCCACAACGCATTATGCTTCCTAGACGCCTATTCAGGGTATCATCAAATAAAGATGAAGGAATCGGACCAGGCAGCAATAGCATTTATTATGCCCTACGGGCCGTTTTGCTTCAATACGATGCCCTTCGGACTAAAGAACGTTGGCGCTACGTACCAGCGTATGATTCAAACGTGCCTGAAAAAACACATCGGAACAACTGTGGAGGCCTACGTAGACGACGTGGTTGTCAAAACTAAACACGTCGACCAGCTGGTGGACAACCTCCGCAATACATTTGCCAGCCTATGGGAATATCAAATAAAACTCAACCCGGAAAAAATGCGTTTTCGGGGTTCCGGCTGGCAAACTCCTCGATTTTATCGTATCTAGCCGAGGAATTGAGGCCAATCCGGCCAAAATTCGAGCCCTGGATCGTTTGGAGATCCCTACAGAGCTCAAGCATGTACAAAAACTAGCGGGCTACGTAGCAGCCCTAAGCCGTTTTATATCACGGCTTGGAGAAAAAGCTTTACCATTGTACAGGCTATTAAAGCAGACCAAAACGTTTAAATGGACCAAGGAGGCTGCGGCGGCCCTGGAAGACATCAAGGCCCTCCTCGCCACCAACCCAATCCTGGCAGCACCAGGCGTTTGCGAACCAATGATATTATACATCTCGGTTACAAACCAGGTGGTTAGCGCAGTCCTCGTGGTCGAAGGAGACATGGAAGGTCATAAGTTCCAGGTCCAGAAACCCGTATACTACGTGTCCGAGGTCTTAACCCCCTGTAAGACACGTTACCCTCACTATCAAAAGATAGCTTACGCAGTCTTCATGGCATCACGAAAGCTTCGGCACTACTTTCAAGAGTGCGCGGTGACCGTGGCATCCGATGTCCCGTTAAGTGACATAATTAATAATAGAGATGCAACGGGGCGCATCGCCAAATGGGCTATAGAGCTCCTGCCTTTTGAAATTATCTACAAACCACGCTGGGCAATTATATCCCAGGTGTTGGCAGACTTCGTGGCCGAATGGACCGAAGCCGAACTCCCCCGTGAGTACAGTACCTACTCGCATTGGACAATGTATTTTGATGGCTCCAAAATGCTTGCCGGCCTAGGGGCTGGCGTAGTACTCACGTCCCCCACGGGAGATAACATTAGATATGTACTGCAAATCATGTACACAGACTCCAATAACGCGGCCGAATACGAAGCTCTCTTACACGGACTTCGGATAGCAGTCTCCATGGGCGTTAAACGCCTAGAGGTCAGAGGTGATTCGAACCTCGCCATCTCGCAAATCAATGGCGAGTTCGACACCAAAGACCCCAAGATGACAGCTTACCGAAATGCCATCATAAAAATCTCGACCAGATTCGAGGGGCTGGAATTTCACCATATACCCCGAGATAGCAATCAGGCCGCAGACGTACTTGCCCGGCTGGGCGCAAAGCGGGACAAGGTTCCCGAAAACACCTTCCTCGAGCGGCTTTTTAAGCCATCCGTAGTCTGGCAAGACAGCATAGGAACATCGGACTCAACCGATGTCGGGCAACAGGCCCCGCCCGAAAAGGACGATGGTATCATAGGCGGGTTCATGATCCGGAAAACTGATTCAGCGCATGAAGGCATGGCAGTGATCGCACCATGGACTGAACCGCTCGTTGCATACCTACTCCGAAAAGAACTCCCTGATAATCGAGCCGACTCCCGTAGGATCGTAAGACAGTCTAAGGCCTACAAGGTTCATGAAGGGGAACTTTATAAAATGAGCACAACGGGCGTCCTCCAGAGATGCATATCCGAGGAAGAAGGTAAACTCGTACTCCGGGAGATACACTCCGGCATGAGCGGACATCACGCCACTGATCGAACCCTGGTCAGCAAGGCTTTTCAAGACGGTTTCTACTGGCCAACGGCAAGCGCTGATGCCTCGGCATTAGTACAGCGTTGCCCAGGCTGCCAGGTATTCGCCAAGCAGAGCCACGTGCCCCCCACGGCTCTGCGCACCATTCCCATTACATGGCCCTTTGCGGTCTGGGGGCTCGATATGGTTGGGCCACTTAAGGGTGGATCAAACAAAAATAAATACCTACTCGTTATGGTAGACAAATTCACCAAGTGGATCGAAGCAAAGCCGGTCACCTCGGCCGAGGCCGTCCAGGTCATCGGATTCATTTCGGGGGTAGTCCATCGTTACGGTGTCCCCCACAGTCTGATCACAGACAACGGAACCAACTTCACGGCTAAAGAAGTCAAGGCGTGGTGTAAGAAAATGGGCATTAAGCTCGACTACGCGTCCGTCTATCACCCGCAGTCTAATGGGCAGGTGGAGCGAGCCAATGGACTTATCCTTAGTGGAATTAAGCCACGGCTAGTTCGCTCCCTTAAAAAAGTCGATTGCAAATGGGTTGAGGAACTTGATTCCGTATTATGGGGCTTGCGTACAACACCAAACCGGTCCACCGGGTATACCCCGTTTTTTATGGTGTATGGAGCCGAAGCGGTCCTCCCTTGCGACATCATACATGACGCACCTCGGGTGCGCATGTATGAGGAACTGGAGGCCGAACTCAATCGGCAAGATGCCTTAGACACTCTCGAGGAAGAGTGCAACGTTGCACGGGCTAGATCAGCTATTTATCAACAGCAGGCACGATGCTACCACGATAGAGAAGTCCGTGCCAAAGAATTTAACGTCGGGGATCTCGTAATGAGACTGCACCCCGAAAAACAAAAACACAAGCTCTCCCCTAGATGGGACGGACCGTTCATCATCAACCAAGTGCTCATCGGAGGAGCTTATCGAATCCGAGATCCAGAGGACGGCCGATTAGAGCCCCACCCGTGGAACGCGGCGCTACTCCGACGTTTCTATGCATGAAATCAAGTATACGGTCTGTGTAAATAACTTGTGCATTTTCTTTCAATTTAACCTTTTTCTGCCTTTTTTATCTTCTCACCTCGGCAAGTTCTTTTATGACCCCGAGGACAATCTAGCATGTTCTTTTCAAAACAATGGCTATTCCGCCCCTTATGTACTATTGTCTCTCGAGCCACTATATGCATCGATTCGCTTTAAGATTTGGCCAAGCTGGATTGCCCGGCTCCTGTGCTTGCCCCTTACGTTCCCGATATTTCGGCTAGGGGGCAAAGGGAGCACCGCTGTGATTGTTACTCCTGGGTCAACCGGTGTAGTACCTCAGACGGATAAAGCCGAAAGCTAGCATTCTTATAATGCGGATTGGTCGGCTATGACATAGGACTAACGTGGCAAGGGTCTTTTCAAACCCCAACCAGGGGCTTTACCCCCGAGGTCATCCGTCTTCCGACGGGCGTGTTCGACACACTAACCCGAGGAAAATAACTGTTGGAAGAACTATTTTCCTCGGAAGATGTTTCTTACGTTAAATAGTAATACAACATAACCTTCCATTACCCTCTTGTCTTTCGAGCCGCATTGCCCGATTGCCTGGAAACCTGAAGCATCTGGTCCGATGACCTCGGCCAGTAGTATGGGACACTCCTCGAACTTTCTCCGAGGAGGCGGAAGCCGAAGGCTGGCTGACAGAGTTTTGGCTAAACGGACGGAAAAATTTGACATTGAATACCTCGGTACATAAAGTCATACAACAATTTTCAAGCGCGGTCTAGCCCGTTTATTAGGGTGTCTAAGGCGCAATCCTTTTGCGAGAATCGGGCCGCAGGCATTACACTATCATATGCCTGGCTGATAGGGATCTCCTCCCCATCCGGCCCCAGGGGTCCCACCTCTGCTAATTCCGTTGTCTTCACACCGGTGTAGTAGGTCTTCACCATGGCCCAGGCCTCCCTTGCACCTTCTCGGCAAGCTGATACTTTCCACGCCTGGATCCGGCGCCGAGCTCTCTTAAGCTGTTCGGCTAGCGCGGCTATGTTCTTGGGGACTGACGTCACCTCGGGCCATAAAGCCTGGTGTACATCCTTCATCGCTTTCCGAGCTCCTTCATGCACCTCGGATAGACGAATGCTCATGTCTTCGGACATCGGACCCCGAGAGTCCGGAGGAAGGCCAGTCAAGCACGCTGTCAACAACAACATTTCGAATGTCAAATCTCTTTGGACAAATTGCATGACAAATATATGTCGTGCTTTCTAATCTACAATAAATCATGTTGTCCGTTCGCCGATTCTTTGCTTCTGCAGCAGCCAGGCGAGTTTTTAAGCTCTCAATTTCCTGCGCCTGCCGGGCGTTTTCCGCCCTAAGCGCATTCACGTTGCCCGCTCTCTGCGTGACCACATGTTGATTTGCTTGGCGTTGCGCTGCAGCATACGCCAGATCGTCACGAGCCTGTTTTAGATCTCTTTCAAGATGGCCCAAGGCTTCCGCTGCTACAAACGATGCTAGGCGTCAACTCTGCTTTTTGGACATTACCTATTTCAAGGAATAAGCACTCACCGTGCGCTTCTCTGGTGAATTTCTTCACCTACTCAACCTCGGACAGCGCCGCGTCAAGCTGCCCCTTCGTTTGGTCTAACGCCGAGGCCAATTGTTCGTTCTTCAAGCGAGCTTCCTGTTATGACAAAGCTTGCGGGTTAGCTTTCAAGTCTTGATTTGACCCCATGGGCTCGTATCAAGCCTTAGGGGCTACTACTATACTTGGTAGTCATATTCGTCTTTAAAAACCTTACCCGCAGCCCTCGCGACAGGACATCCAGCGACTCGTCAAAGGCACCTCGGGTCGCCCCGAGGTATGCGTCCACCGCGCTGAGAGCATTAAGCTCCCTGTCCGAAAAGGCCGGATTATTCAAGGAAGCCTTTTGCTGGCGATAATTCGTGGCGCATTGAACTTCGGACGGAGTGGCTGATGTCGCTGAGTCCTCAGGCTGGGCGGCTCCGGGGTCAACCCTTGCAGGATTTCGGACCTCTGCTTCCTTGGGCGGGGCCGTACCTTCCTCGGCCTCCACATGTGCGGTGGAGAGTGGAGGCTGTCTGCAAATACTCGGCAATGTTAGAACCCGAAGTGTCTTTTCTATGACATGAAGCTAAATATTACCAAATGACGGATGGAGCACTTTCGTTTGCCCCCGCAACCTCGGCTGGAGCTTCTTGAACTTCTGGCCGAGCCCTTTCCGGTGGAGCCGTTTCTCTGCGGAGGCATTGGGAGCGCCGCCCCTTTGGAGGAGAAGTCAGAAGACTGGAGACTGGGGGATGAGGGGCTCTCTTTCGCTTAGAGGAGGGGAGAGTTACTGATGAGGCCGGTCTTGTCCCCGACGTATCAGGGACGACCGCTACCTTTGAGCCGTCAAGGCTCTCCAGGAAAAAACTCTTCCCTTCATAGATAAGCCCCAGGTCTTCGTCCTCGTGGTAGAGAGGATCTTCTGCACGGCTGTGCAACTCCGGCTCTGGAGCCGGACTGCTCACCCCTTCGAGCCAACGCCTCCACCGCTGTTCAACCAATATATAATGGATTGATGATAAGGATCCCGAGGTGAAATACGAAAGCCTGAAATAGAGACTTACTATGTCGGCAAGGTTGTAGTACGACAGCCCGTCCTGGAACTGGCACTTAGCAAACTCCTCAGCTGACCCTTGGTACATGCTGGCTAGCACGGCTCTGAGGGTCATTTGGTCCATAAAAGCCCCCTTGATGGATCGAGAGGCGTCTCCGGTCTAGAGCCATCGCCATCACATCGATGATGGTAAGACCCGCGCTTGACAGGAACTTCACCTTGGCTGCTAGCCTA
Source organism: Elymus sibiricus (assembly GCA_039707655.1). Classification (NCBI taxonomy): domain Eukaryota; kingdom Viridiplantae; phylum Streptophyta; class Magnoliopsida; order Poales; family Poaceae; genus Elymus; species Elymus sibiricus. The sequence continues at coordinate 207,671,174 of CM077668.1, forward strand.
GTCACGCTTTCGTCTTCCTCTTGAGCCAAACTCAGTGGCCTCGAGCTGTAACGCTTCCTCGGTGGATCTAATGAGAAGGGCGGAAGGCCTGGCCGGACTGGCTCGTACAATAGGACGTCGGTGATATAGAACCAGTCGGAAGGCCAGTAATCGGTTTCCTCCCGAGGTGTACCCGCTGGATAGCCAGTCTTGTCGATTCGGCAGACTTCGGCTCCTCCGACCTCGAATAGCTTGTCGGCCGAAGAACGGGGCACGACGCAGAAGAACTTCCGCCATAATCCGAACTGCGCCTGACAACCGAGGTGTAGCTCACAGAGCGCGACGAACCCCACGATGTGTAGCACCGAATTCGGAGAGAGATGATGTAGATGTAACCCGTAGAACTCTAGCAAGCCGCGGAGGAATGGGTGGATTGGGAACCCTAAGCCACGGAGGAGGAAAGGTATGAAGCATACCCGCTCGTCCCCTCGTGGCGAGGGGTAATTTTCGGCGTGGGCTTGACCGTCGATGGATGTTAGTCCAGGGCGGGTAGCGGCCAGATCCGCATCCAGTAGGTATCCCTACGTCGCCAAACGCTCTAATTGAAGGCGCGCGACAGAGCAGCTCCCCCAGTCCCCCCTATCCGGGCCGTGAGGACGCCTTGACGATCCCTCGCCGCTCGCCATTGTTTGGGCTCTTGAGCTTGGGTTGGACAAAGAGGGGAATTTCTCGCTGCGGTTGCAAGGGCGCATAGCCACAAGCAAGATTAACGTGTCTATTAAGTGAGGGCAGAAAGGGCTGACGCTTTGACGTTTTTCCCATTAAGGGGCCCAACTCCCTAAGTGGCATGATTTTCAATGACTGACATTGAGTTCTCGGCGAATTCTAAGGGTCGGCCGTGGTCTTTAAAATCCGGTCGAAGAATAAAAGTACGGGAACTTGTCTATCGAGCCAAGACTCCGGAATGTGAAGGGCGTCGACTTCGGCATCGAAGACCAGTTCAGGGGCTAGTGACGGTGTCCTGGATTAGGGGGTGCTAACCGGGACGACCCGTCTCCTCGGTTGGGCCGATGTACCCCCGTACGTGACCAAGATGGACTCCGGAGACTGTACATGGGAGACGTGATCGGCGCTGTCTCTACTGAAGACTTGTAGTACACTTCAAGATTTGTTCAGCCGCCTTATTCCTAGATACCGACATTGTAACCCTAGGTACCCTCTCTGGCGTGTATATAAGCCATAGGGTTTAGCCCGTAGAGGGGACGTCAATACAACATTGCTTACCTAGCCATAGAAGTTAGACACATATTACGATCTTGAGGTAGATCAACTATGTACTCGATACATCTCCATCAAAATAACAAGAGCAGGACATAGGGTTTTACCTCCAGCGAGAGGGCTCGAACCTGGGTAAACATCGTCTCCATTGTCCCTGTTACCAACGATCCGAGATCCACAGCTCGGGACCCCCTACCCCGAGGTCTGCCGGTTTTTACACCGACAAAGAGTGTCAAACCCAATGAGGAGCAGAAGAAAATTATAAGCGGTTTTTAGCAAGGTATTCTCTGCAAGTACTGAAAGTAGCGGTAACGGATAGTTTTATAGCAAGATAATTCGTAACAAGTAACGAGTAGCAATAGTAATTAAGTGCAGCAAGGTGGCCCAATCCTTTTTATAGCAAAGGATAAGATGGAACGATCTCATATATTAAGCAAAGCATTCTCGAGGACACATGGGAATTATCATCTAGTCACTTTCATCATGTTTATTTGATTCACGTTCGCTACTTTGATAATTTGATATGTGGGTGGACCGGTGCTAGGGTGTTGTCCTTACTTGAACAAGCATCCCACTTATAATTACCCCCTCTCGCAACCATCCACAACTATGAAAGAAGAATTATGATAAATCTAACCATAGCATGAAAAATATGGATCCAAATCAGCCCCTTACGGGATAACACATAAACTAGGGTTTAAGCTTCTGTCACTCTAGCAACCCATCATCTACTTATTACTCCACAATGCCTTCCCTTAGGCCCATGTATGGTGAAGTTTCATGTAGTCGACGTTCACATGACACCACTAAAGGAAGCAACAACATACATATCATCAAAATATCGAACGAATACCAAATTCACATGATTACTTATGACAAGACTTCTCCCATGTCCTCAAGAACATACGTAACTACTCAAAAATCATATTCATGTTCAAGATCAGAGGAGTATTGAATATCATTAAGGATCTGAACATATAATCTTCCAACAAATAAACCAACTAGCATCAACTACAAGATGTAATGAACACTACTTGCAACCCACAGGTACCAATCTGAGGTTTTGAGACAACGATTGAATACAAGAGATGAACTAGGGTTTGAGATGAGATGATGCTGGTGAAGATGTTGATGAAGATTGGTCCTCCCACAATGAGAGGATCGTTGGTGATGTTGATGGCTTCGATTTCCCCCTCCCGGAGGGAAGTATCCCCGGCGGAATCGCTCCGCCGGAGGGCAAAAGTGCTCCTGCCCAAGTTCCGCCTCAAGGCGGCGGCGCTTCATCAATCTTGTTACATGCGATAAAATGTGCCATCTTAGAGAAACGGTCCACAACAACAAATATGGAATCTTTGATGTTTTGTGTGCGAGGCAAACCAAGCACAAAATCCATGCTAATATCTTCCCATGGTTGGTTTGAAATAGGTAGTGACATATATAGACCATGAGATTGGGCTTTAGACTTTGCTTTGCGCCATGTAGAGCATCAATTGGTGTAGCGTGAGACATCTCGAAACATCTTTGGCCAAAAATAGTTCTTGGAGAGCGTGGCGAATGTCTTGTCGCATCCAAAATGTCCCATGAGTCCTCCACCGTGAGCCTCTTGCAAAAGCAACAAATGAAGAGAAGACTCGGGAATACAAAGTTTGTTAGCTCGCATAAGATAACCATCCTTAAAATAGTATTGCTCCCAAGAAGTTTGAGTTAGGCATTTGGCATAAGGAATGGCAAATGAAACATCATGCTCATAAGTCTTTAATGTGCTCAAATCCTATAACATTCAACTCAAGTTGAGTAACCAACATGCATTTGTGAGAAAGAGCGTCCGCCACAACGTTTTCCTTACCTTTAATGTACTTGATAACATAAGGAAAAGACTCAATGAACTCACTCCATTTGGCATGACGCTTATTCAATTTGGTTTGACCCTTAAGGTATTTAAGCATCTTATGATCCGTATGGATGACAAATTCACGAGGGCGAAGATAATGTTCCCACACATGCAAGACTCTCACTAAAGCATATAACTCTTTGACATATATGGGGTAATTAAGTTGCGCGCTGAGAGTTTCTCGCTAAAGTATGCAATAGGTTGCTTCTCTTGCATTAACATGCCACATATGCCATTACCACTAGCATCACAATGCACTTCAAAGGTTTTCTCAAAATTGGGTAAGGCAAGTAATGGAGCATGTGTAAGCAAGTTCTTAAGCCCATGAAATGCAGCATCTTGGGAAGGACCCCAAATAAAAGGTGCATTCTTCTTACTCAATGCATGCAACGGTGATGCAATAGTGCTAAAATCCTTCACAAAGCGTCAATAAAATCCGGCTAAGCCAAGAAAACTACGCACTTGAAGCAAATTGGTTGGTTGTGGCCATGTTTTAATAGCATCAATTTTAGCTTCATCAACTTGAACACCCTTAGAGGAGACTACAAATCCCAAGAAAACAAGTTTATCAACACCGAAAGTGCATTTTTCCATGTTCGCATAAAGTTTCTCGTTTCTAAGAACTTGCAAGACGTCCCTAAGATGTATGACATGATCTTCAAGAGATTGGCTAAACACAAGTATATCGTCAAAGTAGACCACAACACAAATGCCAATATATTTGCGAAGAACGTGCATCACACGCATAAAAGTGCTAGGTGCTTGAGATAAGCCCATAGGCATGACCAACCATTCATATAAGCCAAATTTGGTTTTGAAAGACGTTTTCCATTCATCGCCCTCTTGCATGCGAATTTGATAGTAACCACTTTTAAGATTAATTTTGGAGAAAATAGTGGCTCCCCTAAGTTCATCTAGCATGTCATCTAGGCGTGGAATGGGATGGCGATATCTAACGGTGATAGCGTTAATGGGACGGCAATCGGAACACATGCGATAACTACCATCTTTCTTAGGCACAATAATAACCGGAACGGCACATGGACTCAAGCTCTTGCGTACATACCCATTCTCCATGAGATGTTGTACTTGCCTTTGGATCTCTTTGGTCTCATCGGGGTTGACGCGGTAAGGTGCCTTGTTCGGTAGAGGTGTGCCGCGGATGAGGTCTATGCGGCGTTTGATTCCGTGAAGTGGAGGAAGTCTGGGAGGTAGCTCATCGGAAAAAATGTCCGCGAATTCCTGTAATAGATGAGACAACACCAAAGGTAGATGTTGTGAAGTATTAGTCCTCACCGCTTCATCTTTGCACACAAGCACAAAGTGAAGAACGCTCGATGGGCTCTCACTCATATTCCTCATGTCTCTTTTGGTGGCTAAAAGTACTAAACCTTTCTTGTCATTCATCGTGGAGTCGCTCTTTTTTGGCTTGTGGCGCTCACTTTCTTTATGGTGGTTCGCTCTCTCACTAATATCTCCATGATGAGTTGAACCTTGCTTGTCAGCGATGACTTGACTTGGCGACATGGGTTGAAGCATGTACTCCTTGCCTTTCATTTTGAAGCTATAGTGATTGGTCTGTCCATTGTGTATGACACCGCGGTCGAATTGCCAAGGTCTTCCTAAGAGGAGATGACATACGGACATGGGAACCACATCACACTCCAAGGTGTCTTCGTATGCACCAATCTTGAAGGACACTTGAACGGTGTGCTCCACTTGGATGGTGCCGGAGTCGCTTAACCATTGGACCTTGTAGGGGCGAGGGTGCTTCTTCTTGATTAATTGTAGCTTGGAACATAGCTCTTCACTTGCCAAGTTGTGGCAACGTCTGCCGTCGATGATGACCTTGACAGAACGTCCTTGAATGCCCGCTTTCGTATGGAAGATGTGGCAATGTTGATCATCGTCTTGTTGTTGTTGAAGTGTCAAGATCTTGGAGATAACAAGAGCGGGGCTCGAATCATTGTCACAAAAGACTTGAGTGTCTTCATCTTCATTCACTTGTCGGGGGCATTGCCACGTGCTCAAGGGCTTCCATTTCGTCTTTGCTCATGGAGTCATAGGTGACGTCATCATTGGCGATCATGGTGCACCGTGTGGGGCACTCAAATGACTTGTGGGCTCAGCCCTTGCAAGTGAAACATTGGATTGCACTTGTCTTGGCGGTAGCATCCGTTGTAGGAGTCGATGACGAAGTTCTTTTCTTGGATGTACTTGGAGTAGGACGACTCGAAGATGACAAAGGTTGTTTGGAGCTTGACTTGTCGTTGGTACTTGTGGTAACTCGAGTCGTTGGAGGAGGTGTCGTAGTCATTGAAGCTTGAGTGTATGAACCATAGGTCTTGGAAGAGTACTTGGAGTACCTGTGGTCCTCTTGCACTTGTCGCTCCACTTTGGTTGCTTGGTGCACTAGCTCGAGGAGGTTGGAGTATGGTTGGAAGTCCGCAATTTTCTTGATTGGATGGTTGAGACCATTCAAGAAACGCGCCATAGTTTGTTCATCATCTTCCTTGACGTTGGCTCGTATCATAGCAATTTCCATCTCTTGGTAGTGTTCTTCAACCGACTTCGTGCCTTGCTTGAGGAGTTGTAGCTTTTTGAAGAGACTATGACTATAGTGTGTAGGCACAAAACGAGCTCTAATGATATCCTTCATTTGATTCCAAGTCGTGATGGGTGGTTCGCCTTTCTCTTGGCGTCGCTCGATCACTTGCTCCCACCAAATGAGAACAGAGTCTTGGAACTCTAGAGATGCCATGGCGATCTTCTTTTCCTCTTTGTAATTGTGAAGACGGAATATCTTGTCGACCTTCAATGCCCAGAAAGGTAGTCTTCGGGTCATTGCTTCTGGAGAACTTAGGCATGTTGAACTTGAGCTTCCCGTAGCATTGCTCCTCATTATGTTGGGGACGATGGCGGTGTCGCTCTTGTCTCGAGTGTGGGTATTCTAGCTCTTGCTCGTCGTGCTCTTCTTGATTGACTTGACGTCGAGGGCGTGGGATACGTGCACAGTTCCTCATTTCTTGGCGCTCCTCAAGACGCGCGGCCTCTTCTTGTCACTCTCGTCGGAGGGCTTCTTCTTGTTCACGCACTTGGCGGTTGCGCTCGTTTACGGCGCGAGTTGCTTCTCATAGGGCACATTGATCTTCAAGTGCTTGCTCCTCACGACGTTGTTGTTCTCGTTGCAGAGCGTCGCCATCTTGGTTGTCATGACGTTGGCATTGTGGAACTTGCTCTTGGTTCATGGCGCCTTGTGCTTGACGATGTTGTCGTTCGCGCTCTCGAAGGCGGTCTTCCAAACCATTGCCATGGAATGGATTTTGTGAAGCTTGATGATCTTCATGGTCTTGGTGATGATGTGAGCGTGCTCGTGGAAGACTTGCATCCGAAGACGTGTCTGAAGAGTGTCGGCTCGAGTGGCGTCGTCTTGATGAAGATGTGGAAGATGTGCGGTTGATCATCAATGCACGGAACTCTTCCAATTGAGATGAGAGCTTGTCATCAAGGTAGTCCCTTGTTCTTGCTTCGGATTGTCGCAAGTCTGTGGTGAGTTGTTCGATGCGGTCGCCCAAAGCTTTATTTGCTTGATTCAAAGCTCTTTGAGCACCGAATAGTTGGGTCTTGGTGACGTAGACGGTCGGTTCCTCTTGCACATCGAAGAGTGGGTTGGAAGAAGTGCTCAACCTATCCATCATTCTCAAGCAAATGTTAGTGGAAGAAAGGAATGAACTATACCAATGTACCTTATCCAATGTTGAAGATGGATCAATGATCACTCAATATGGTATTATGGAAGTAGCACAATTGGTACCGGATTGTGTCAATCTCACACCTACACAAGTAAAGCCTTTGGAGGAGCTTGGTGAGGATAGTGGCACAAAATTTATGCAATTGTTAGCAAGATATCAATAATGTTGAGAAAGATTCACAAATTCGCAAGTGAAACAAGTAGACCAATAGCAATGAGTGGCACACAGAAACACACACACGGATAGATAAGTGAGGTCGTTCAACCAAGGAATGAGCACAAAATGTGGAATCCATGGAAAACGCTCGTGTTGCACACTGCTAGAGAGACGCTAGCACGATTACTCAATAGGTGGATACGAACTTGTGCACAACCTATGAGAGGCAAAACGTATCGACTTTCGTTCTCAATTATGCTATGTATGTATGATTCCCGGTGAACTCGGTCACGATGACCCAAGATGATCAATATGCTATGCAATGTGGCGTGATGCTAAGGCTATTGCTTACAAGCTTGTTGTTTTTCTTTTTCTCTCTTTGCTTAAAAGCTTTTTGTTCTTTTGATATTTTCCTTGGCCACTTATGCGAAATGTTCTAACCAAGATAGCAATTATGTGTATGCGGGAACAATTGATGACACAAGAGATGATACGATGATATATGCACGCTATGATAGCTATGCGGAACGTGTATCACTAAAGTGCACAAGTAGCATTGCCAGGTGATACGTCCAATTTGCATCATGATTTCCTACTAATAATTATTATGTTTTTGATCATTATTTCACTTCATGGTACAATTCTTATGCCTTTTCTCTCTTATTTTGCAAGATTCACATGAAGAGGGAGAATGCCGGCAGCTGGCATTCTGGACCTGAAAGGGGTGAAACAAAGACAACTATTCTGCACTTCTCCAAATGACCTGAAAATTTACGGAGAATTATTTTGGAATATATAAAAAATACAGGCAAAAGAATCAACAGAAGGGGGCCCACCAGGAAGCCACAAGCCTGGGGGGCGCGGCCTACCCCCTGGGCGCGCCCCCTGGCTTGTGGGGGCCCTGGAAGGCCTCTGGCCCCCTCCTTCTACTATATGAAGCCATTTGCCCTAGAAAAAAATCATAAGAAGACTTTCGGGACGAAGTGCCGCCGTCTCGAGGTGAAACCTGGGCAAGAGCTATTTTGCTCTTTGGCGAAGCGATTCCGCCGGGGATACTTCCCTCCGGGTGGGGGAAATCGAAGCCATCGACATCACCAACGATCCTCTCATCGTGGGAGGACCAATCTTCATCAACATATTCACCAGCACCATCTCATCTCAAACCCTAGTTCATCTCTTGTATTCAATCTTTGTCTCAAAACCTCAGATTGGTACATGTGGGTTGCTAGTAGTGTTGATTACATCTTGTAGTTGATGCTAGTTGGTTTATTTGGTTGAAGATTATATGTTCAGATCCTTAATGATATTCAATACCCCTATGATCTTGAACATGAATATGATTTGTGAGTAGTTACTTTTGTTCTTGAGGACATGGGAGAAGTCTTGTCATAAGTAATCATGTGAATTTGGTATTCGTTCGATATTTTGATGCTATGTATGTTGTGCTTCCTTTAGTGGTGCCATGTGAACGTCGACTACATGACATGTCACCATCTTTGGGCCTAAGGGAAGGCATTGTGGAGTAGTAATTAGATGATGGGTTGCTAGAGTGACAGAAGCTTAAACCCTAGTTTATGCGCTATTCCGTAAGGGGCTGATTTGGATCCATATGTTTCATGCTATGGTTAGAGTTATCTTAATTCTTCTTTCGTAGTTGCGGATGCTTGTGAGAGGGGGTAATCATAAGTGGGAGGCTTGTTCAAGTAAGAACAGCACCCAAGCACCGGTCCACCCACATATCAAATTATCAAAGTAGCGAACGCGAATCAAACAAACATGATGAAAGTGACTAGATGAAATTCCCATGTGTCCTCGAGAACGCTTTGCTTATTATACGAGTTCATTTCGGCTTGTCCTTTGCTATAAAAAGGATTGGGCCACCTTTCTTGCACTTTATTATACTTGTTACTTGTTACTTGTTACGAATTATCTTGCTATCAAAACTATCTGTTGCCGCTACTTTTAGTACTTGCAGAGAATACCTTGCTGAAAACCGCTTGTCATTTCCTTCTGCTCCTCGTTGGGTTCGACACTCTTACTTATCAAAAGGACTACGATTGATCCCCTATACTTGTGGGTCATCAAGACTCTTTTCTGGTGCCGTTGCCGGGGAGTGAAGCGCCTTTGGTGAGTGGAATTTGGTAAGGAAACATTTATATTACGTGCTGAAATTTACTGTCACTTGTCACTATGGAAAGTAATCCTTTGAGGGGCTTGTTCGGGGTATCTTCACCTCAACCGGAAGCATTGAGAGTTTCTCCTCAACCTATTGAACCTACTGAAAATATTTATTATGAAATTCCTTCGGGTATGGTAGAGAAACTGCTAGCTAATCCTTATGCAGGAGATGGAACGGTGCATCCTGATATGCACTTGATATATGTGGATGAAATTTGTGGATTGTTTAAGCTTGCAGGTCTATCTGGAGATGGAGTTAATAAGAAGGTATTCCCTTTATCTTTGGAGGGAAAGGCATTGACATGGTATAGGCTATGTGATGATATTGAAACATGGGACTGGAACCGGTTGAAGCTGGAATTCCACTAGAAATTTTATCCTATGCATTTGGTTCAGCGTGATCGGAATTATATATAAAAAAAATCCTCGTGAAGGAGAAATTATTGCTGAAGCTTGGGGGAGGCATAAGTATATGTTGCACACATGCCCCAATCATGAGCTCTCAAGAGAAATAATTCTTCAAAACTTTTATGCTCGGCTTTCTCATAATGATCAATCCATGCTCGATACTTCTTCTGCTAGTTCCTTTTATGAAGAGAACTATTGAATTCAGATGGGATCTTCTGGGAAGAATTAAACGTAACTCCGAAGATTGGAAAATCGACAAAGGTAATGAGTCAGGTATAAATCTTGAGTTTGATTGTGTTAAATCTTTTATGGAAACTGATGCTTTTCATAAGTTTAGTACTAAATATGGACTTGACTCTGAGATAGTTGCTACATTTTGTGAATATTTTGCTGCTCATGTTAATCTCCCTCAGGAGAAATGGTTTAAATATCATCCACCTATTGAATTGAATGAAGAACCTGTTAGTGTTAAAGAAGAAACAATTGTTTACCATGTTGATCCAGTTGTGCCTACTGCTTATATTGAGAAACCTCCTTTCCCTGTTAGGACTAAGGAAGATGCTAAAGCTTTAACTGTGGTTAATAAGAGTAATATTAGAGCACCTAAACCTTCTGAACAAATTAAAGTTGAACCTAATATTGCAATGGTTAAAGATCTTTTGGTTGATAATATTGATGGACATGTCATATATTTCTGTGATGAAGTAACTAGAATTGCTAAGCCAGACACTAAAGATAAAAACAAACCTGTAGTTGGCATGCCTGTTATTTCTGTTAAAATTGGAGATCGTTGCTATCATGGTTTATGTGATATTGGTGCTAGTGTGAGTGCTATTCCGTTTACTCTCTATCAAGAAGTCATGAATGATATTGCACCTGTTGAGATTGAAGATATTGATGTTACTATTAAGCTTGCGAATAGAGATAGTATTTCACCACTTGGGATTGTTAGAGATGTTGAAGTCTTGTGTGGTAAGATCAAATACCCTACTGATTTTCTTGTTCTTGGATCACCACAAGATGATTTTGTCCCATTATATTTGGTAGACCTTTCTTGAATACTGTTAATGCCAAGATCGATTGCACTAAAGAAATTGTCAGTGTTAACTTTGGTGAGATGTCTCATGAGTTTAATTTCTCTAAGTTTCGTAGACAACCTCATGACAAAGAATAACTTAGTAAGGATGAAATTATTGGTCTTGCTTCTATTGCTGTGCCTTCTATTGCTGTGCCTTCTACTGATCCTTTAGAACAATATTTGCTAGACCATGAGAATGATATGCATATGAATGAAAGAAATGAAATAGATGAGATGTTCTTTAAACAAGCACCTATCCTTAAACATAATTTGCCTGTTGAAACCTTGGGAGGTCCACCTCCACCCAAGGGTGATCCTGTGTTTGAATTAAAGCAATTACTTGATACTCTTAAATATGCTTATCTTGATGAAAAGAAGATATATCCTGTTATTATTAGTGATAACCTTTCAGAGCATGAAGAAAAGAGATTACTTAAAACTCTGAAGAAGCACCAAGCTGCTATTGGATATACTCTTGATGATCTTAAGGGCATTAGTCCCACTCTATGTCAGCATAAAATTCATATGGAGCCAAATGCTAAACCCGTTGTTGATCATCAAAGAAGGTTGAATCCTAGAATGAAGGATGTGGTAAGAACTGAAATATTAAAGCTTCTGGAGGCAAGTATAATTTATCCCATAGCTGATAGTAGATGGGTAAGTCCTGTTCATTGTGTTCCTAAGAAAGGAGGTATTACCGTTGTTCCTAATGATAAAAATGAACTTATTCCACAAAGAATTGTAACTGGTTATAGGATGGTAATTGATTTTAGGAAATTAAATAAAGCTACTAGGAAAGATCATTACCCCTTGCCTTTTATTGATCAAATGCTAGAAAGATTATCTAAGCATACACAATTTTGCTTCCTAGATGGTTATTCCGGTTTCTCTCAAATACCTGTGTCACCTGAAGATCAAGAGAAAACCACCTTTACTTGTCCTTTTGGAACTTATGCTTATCGTCGTATGCCTTTTGGTTTATGTAATGCACCTGCTACCTTTCAAAGATGTATGACTGCTATATTCTCTGACTTTTGTGAAAAGATTGTTGAGGTTTTCATGGATGATTTTTCCGTTTACGGAACTTCTTTTGATGATTGCTTGAGCAACCTAGATCAAGTTTTGTAGAGATGTGAAGAAACTAATCTTGTCTTGGATTGGGAGAAGTGCCACTTTATGGTGAATGAAGGTTTAGTCCTTGGGCATAAAATTTCTGAGAGAGGTATTGAAGTTGATAAAGCTAAAGTTGATGCTATTGAGAAAATGTCGTCTCCTAAAGATATCAAAGGTATAAGAAGTTTCCTCGGTCATGCTAGTTTCTAGTGAAGGTTTATAAAATACTTCTCTAAAATATCTAGGCTTCTTACTAATCTCTTGCAAAACGGTGTTCCATTTGTTTTTGATGATGATTGTTTAGAAGCCTTTGAAGTACTTAAGAAAGCCTTAATTTCTGCACCTATTGTTCAACCACCTGATTGGAACCTACCCTTTGAAATTATGTGTGATGCTAGTGATTATGCTGTTGGTGCTGTTCTAGGACAAAGAGTTGATGAGAAATTAAATGTTATTCATTATGCTAGTAAAACTCTAGACAGTGCTCAAAGAAATTATGCTACTACTGAGAAAGAATTTTTAGCAGTTGTGTTTGCATGTAAAAAATTCAGATCTTACATTGTTGATTCCAAGGTTACTATTCATACTGATAATGCTGCTATTAAATATCTTATGGAAAAGAAAGATGCTAAACCTAGACTTATTAGGTGGGTTCTTTTGCTACAAGAATTTGATTTGCATATTGTTGATAGAAAGGGAGCTGAGAATCCCGTAGCTAATAATTTGTCTAGAATGGAAAATGTTCTTGATGACCCACTTCCTATTAATGATGATTTTCCTAATGAACAATTAGCTGTGATAAATGCTTCTCATAATACTCCTTGGTATGCAGACTATGCTAATTACATTGTTGCTAAATATATACCACCTAGTTTCACATACCAACAAAAGTAAAAGTTTTTCTTTGATTTAAGACATTACTTTTGGGATGACCCACACTTATATAAAGAAGGAGTAGATGGTGTTATTAGACGTTGTGTACCTAAGCATGAACAGGAACAAGTTCTACGTAAGTGTCACTCCGAGGCATATGGAGGACACCATGCGGGAGACAGAACTGCACAGAAGGTATTACAATCTGGTTTTTATTGGCCTACTCTTTTCAAAGATGCACGTAAGTTTGTCTTATCTTGTGATGAATGTCAAAGAATTGGTAATGTTGGTAGACGTCAGGAAATGCCCATGAATTACTCGCTTGTTATTGAACCATTTGATGTTTGGGGTTTTGATTATATGGGACCTTTTCCTAAATCCAATGGGTATACTCATATTTTAGTTGTTGTTGATTACATTACTAAGTGGGTAGAAGCTATTCCAACTAGTAGTGATGATCATAACACTTCTATTAAAATGCTTAAAGAAGTTATATTTCCGAGGTTTGGACTCCCTAGATATTTAATGACTGATGGTGGTTCACATTTTATTCATGGTGCTTTCCGTAAATTGCTTGCTAAATATGATGTTAATCATAGAATTGCATCCCCTTATCATCCTCAGTCTAGTGGTCAAGTTGAATTAACTAATAGAGAAAGAAAATTGATTTTGCAAAAGACTGTTAATAGATCCGGAAAGAATTGGTCTAAGAAACTTGATGATGCATTATGGGCTTACAGACTGTTTATAAAAATCCTATGGGTATGTCACCATATAAAATGGTTTATGGAAAAGCATGTCATTTACCTCTTGAGTTAGAACATAAATCATATTGGGCAATTAAAGAACTCAACTATGATTTTAAACTTGCCGGTGAAAAGAGGTTATTTGATATTAGTTCTTTAGATGAATGGAGAACCCAAGCTTATGAAAATGCCAAGCTGTTTAAAGAAAAAGTTAAAAGATGGCATGATAAGAGAATTCAAAAACGGGAATTTAATGTAGGTGACCATGTTCTATTGTACAATTCTCGTTTACGATATTTTGCAGGAAAACTTCTCTCTAAATGGGAAGGACCGTATATCATCGAAGAAGTTTATCGTTCCGAAGCCATCAAAATAAACAACTCCGAAGGAAATAATCCGAGAGTGGTTAATGGGCAAAGAATTAAACATTATATCTCAGGTACGCTCATTAATGTTGAGACTAATATTATTCAAACAATGACACCGGAAGAGCACATAGAAGAAATCTTCCGGAACACTCCAGAATCCTGAAAAGGAGTAGGTATGTGGTACGATAAGTAAACCGACGCCAAAACTTCCATAAAAGTACTTTCTGTTCGTTTTGGAATATATAAAAAAATTAGGAAAATAATAAACAGTCCGAAAAGTGCACGAGGAGGCGACAAGCCTGGGGGGCACGCCCTACCCCAGGGCGCGCCTACCAGGCTTGTGGCACCCTCGTGGACTTTCCCAATTCCGTTTTTCTTCCATATTACTTGCTTTGCATGGGGAAAATTCATTATATATACTCATGGGTGTTTTGACCACCGCATCGCAAGTTTCTCCTCTGTTCTTATTTCGGGCTATTTTTCTGACAGATCTAGATCGCCATGGCGTCTCCAAGCTCGTCCAAGGACAAGTTCTACGAGAAGGTCATCAACCCGTACCTACCGGAGGTGATGAAGCACCCTCAATCCATTGAGATGCGTGAGGGGGTGCTCCACATCCGGGACGTTCAAGGACCTAAGAAGACCGGGAGCGAGAAGGCCATGCTGATCTTCAAATGCCAGGGGATGGTGGAGCGCGGACTTTGTGCTAAGCACTCCATGATCACGGACTTCATCCGTGAGCACAAGGTGGACGGCAAGAATATTGGGGACGTCATCTTCAAGCTCAATGATCGGATTGATTATCTTCAGGCCCAAATATATGATCTACAAAACCAAAATTTTGAGTATGAGGCCAAGTTCAAAGGTATGAGTTTAGCTGCAAATTTCAGGACTCCGGAAACACGTTCGTCCTTTTATGATGGAGAGCCTATGCCTTGGAAGACGGAGCACAAGCCCATCAATTCATCACTACCATCACCCAAGAAGGAGATTTGAGTACATGGGTATGGGCACCACCCTTGGCTTGTGCCAAGCTTGGGGGAGGTGCCCCGGTATCGTATCACCATCACTTTTTATCATCATTATCTACCTTAGTTCAATCCTTAATTATTTCGTGATTTCGAAGAATAAAGTTTAGTATGATTTAGTTTAGAGTGCTTGCTTTGTGATCTATGTATCTATGTAATCGTGTGTGAAAGTTATATAATAAAGAGTAGTTTGAGTTGAGTGTTTTGCTTTTGATGCTCCAATCTTAGAGATAGAAAGAATGAAATAAGATCATATGCTAATCCAATGGGGAGTGATGACTTCACATAAAAGAAGTATAATTGATAAAACTTGTTGGAAGTTGACCAACATAGCATTGGTCATTGTTGTAATTCATGAAAAAGTAATAAAGGAAGAGAGGTCTCACATATACATACACTATCTTGGACATCTTTCATGATTGTGAGCCCCCATCAAATATTGTATGTCAATTAGTCGATGTTGGACAAGGAAGACAACGTAATGGGTTATGTTTGCTTATATTCACATAGAAGTTATATTGTTTTGAATCCTCTAACATGTGGTGCTTGCCCCCTATCTTTTGCTAGCCAAAATTCTGTACTAAGTAGAGATACCACTTGTGCATCCAAAAACCCTTAAACCCAGTTTCATGCCATGAGAGTCCACTATATCTACCTATGGATTGAATAAGATCCTTCAAGTAAGTTGTCATCGGTGCAAAGCAATAAAAATTGCTCCTAAACATGTATGAACTTTTATTGTAAGGGAAAATAAGCTTTGTATGATCTTGTGATGGTGGAGAATAAAAGCAACAGACTGCATAATAAAGGTCGCTATCACAAGGGGCAATATAAAGTGACGTTCCTTTACATTAAGAGCTTGCACATCCAAAAACAAGAAGTGCATGACAACCTCTGCTTCCCTCTGCGAAGGGCCTATCTTTTACTTTATGCATTTACTTTCATGCAAGAGTCAATAGTATTCTCCTCTATTCTATTTTTATTTTCTCTCTTGGCAAGCATCATGTGGTGGGGATTGATCCAGGCATATATATCCAGTTGGATGTAGGTGATCATGATTTATTATTGTTGACATTACCCTTGAGGTAAATACGTTGGGAAGCGAAATTATAAGTCCCTATCTTCCTATGTGTTCGACTGAAACTTTTGCTCCATAAGTATGTCATGAGTGTCAGCAATCATAGAAGACTAAATGATAGTTGAGTATGTGAACTTGCTAAACAAAGCTCTTACATAGACTCTTTCTGATAATATGATGAATTGCAATTGCTTCAGTGACTGAGATCATAGTTTGTTAGTTTTCAATTTGGTTTATGGTTCATACTTTAACTTGTGGATGAATTGTCACTTTTTCATGAGAAGTTTTATGATGATATATTGTTGTTATAAAAAAGATCATGATGTTCCATGTCCGTATTTTATTTTTTATCGACGCCTCTCTCTCTAAACATGTGGTCATGATTATTGATTTCGGCTTTCGCTTGAGGACAAGCGAGGTCTAAGCTTGGGGGAGTTGATACGTCCAATTTGCATCATGATTTCCTACTAATAATTATTATGTTTTTTATCATTATTTCACTTCATGGTACAATTCTTATGCCTTTTCTCTCTTATTTTGCAAGATTCATATGAAGATGGAGAATGCCGGTAGCTGGAATTCTGGACCTGAAAGGGGTGAAACAAAGACAGCCATTCTGCACTGCTCCAAATGACCTGAAAATTAAAGGAGAATTATTTTGGAATATATAAAAAGTACTAGCGAAAGAATCAACAGAAGGGGACCCACCAGGAAGCCACAAGCCTGGGGGGCGCGGCCTACCCCCTGGCTTGTGGGGGCCCTGGCAGGCCTCTGGCCCCCTCCTTCTACTATATGAAGCCATTTGCCCTAGCAAAAATCAGAAGAAGACTTTCGGGACGAAGCGCCGCCGTCTCGAGGCGGAACCTAGGCAGGAGCTATTTTGCTCTCCGGCGGAGCGATTCCGCCGAGGATACTTCCCTCCGGGTGGGGGAAATCGAAGCCATCGACATCACCAACGATCCTCTCATCGTGGGAGGACCAATCTTCATCAACATCTTCACCAGCACCATCTCATCTCAAACCCTAGTTCATCTCTTGTATTCAATCTTTGTCTGAAAACCTCAGATTGGTACCTGTGGGTTGCTAGTAGTGTTGATTACATCTTGTAGTTGATGCTAGTTGGTTTATTTGGTGGAAGATTATATGTTCAGATCCTTAATGCTATTCAATACCCCTCTGATCTTGAACATGAATATGATTAGTGAGTAGTTACTTTTGTTCTTGAGGACATGGGAGAAGTCTTGTCATAAGTAATCATGTGAATTTGGTATTCGTTCGATATTTTGATGCTATGTATGTTGTGCTTCCTTTAGTGGTGCCGTGTGAACGTCGACTACATGACACTTCACCATCTTTGGGCCTAAGGGAAGGCATTGTGGAGTAGTAATTAGATGATGGGTTGCTAGAGTGACAGAAGCTTAAACCCTAGTTTATGCGCTATTCCGTAAGGGGTTGATTTGGATCCATATGTTTCATGCTATGGTTAGAGTTATCTTAATTCTTCTTTCGTAGTTGCGGATTCTTGCGAGAGGGGGTAATCATAAGTGGGAGGCTTGTTCAAGTAAGAACAGCACCCAAGCATCGGTCCACCCACATATCAAATTATCAAAGTAGCGAACACGGATCAAACAAATATGATGAAAGTGACTAGATGAAATTCCCATTTGTCCTCGAGAACGCTTTGCTTATTATACGAGTTCGTTCCGGCTTGTCCTTTGCTATAAAAAGGATTGGGCCACCTTGCTGCACTTTATTATACTTGTTACTTGTTACTTGTTACGAATTATCTTGCTATCAAAACTATCTGTTGCCGCTACTTTCAGTACTTGCAGAGAATACCTTGCTGAAAACCGCTTGTCATTTCCTTATGCTCCTCGTTGGGTTCGACACTCTTACTTATCGAAAGGACTACAATTGATCTCCTATACTTGTGGGTCATCACCAGGCAATACTCAAATGGCTAGTCTCGTAGGAAAGTAACGCAAAAAGGGGCCTCGGGGTTAACAATGCAATGGCAAGGAGAGTGTGTAATGATGTCGTCGAAGTTACCGTCATTGCTTACGGTGATTGTGTCAAATGAAGAAGTGGTCATTGTCTAGTCGGTGGCAAAGTTGAGTGGCGGTGATGTCGATGAAAAACCGTTCCTAAGTAGCCGAAACCCGTTAGGAAACGGAAACCGCGAACTCAACTTTTCAAATGGCAAACGGTGCAAAATTGCGATTGGTTGCGGAAGACAGTGGTGGTTTGCGGAAGAGGTGGTGGAAAAACGAAGAAAATCAGCAAAATTTTGTGGTGGTGGAGATGTTGGCTAAATGGCGTCGGATGTCCGGGCATCGGGCCAGATGTCCCGGGCTTCGGGACGAGTCGGATGTCCGGGGTCACGGGCCGAATGTCCGGGCCTCTGAGTCTGTGGATGAACTTGAAGAGGATCGTGGGGAAGACAAAAATTGGGCAAAATTCATGGAAATTTGTGGATGGAAAATGTGGGGAAGATGGGGAAAAGCTAGATCCACCTGCAACACTTCAAATCCATGGATCAAAATCAACAAAACATCATCAAACCAACAAATCACAAAAAAAATTGGTATGGCTATTTTTGTGGGGAATTTTTGAATTCGGGTAAAAACAACAAAATTGGGGCTAGAAAGTGGAGGGGAAGAACTCCAAAGTGTGAATCAACGTGGCTCTGATCCAAGATGATGTAGGATGGAACCCTAATGTGGTGATCTTTTCACACTTGGAGGGGGGAAAGGGCAAATTGTGAGAAGAACACAATGCAAATACTCAATTGACACAAACCCAATCACACATGTGCTAAATCCACATACAAAAAGAGGGAGATACAAGATCCAAAGTCAACACAAGAGGATACAAAGGGTAGCTAGTTCACCCCACTCCTTGGAGGAAAGAGGCCTTGAATCCTAGAGGAGGATCTTCCCACAAGGGGGTCTTGAATCCTTAGGAGGATCTTCTCACATGCTCACATGGAGGTCTTGATCTCCATGGGAGAGGTAGGTGGATGAGAAAAACTCAATCTCTAATGAGCTATCACTTTGCTAACCCTAGATAGGAGGAGGTAGTCTATATATAGTGCTAGTACAAGTTGGGGCGAATTGGAGGGGTACATGGGCCCTTGGCCCGTTCTCTGCGCACAGGCAGGTGGCGGATGTCCGGGCTGGGGGGCGGATGTTCGTCGGCTCAGGAAGAGCCAGATGTCCGGGGCTTTGGGCCGGATGTCCGGCCTGGCGTCTGTCCAAGTTCTATCATCTCGGGCCGGAAATCCAGGCAGGGGCCGGATGTCCGGGTGGGTCGGGCCGGATGTCCGGGCTGGGGCCGGATGTCCAGGCCCTGGGACTTGTCGGCTACTGATCTGGTGCTGTTGAGGCTGTCTCCAGGGGCCTGATGTCCGGGCCAGGAGCCGAATGTCTGGCTGCTATAGCAAAGTAGCGGTTCCTCTTGCCGTGCTCCTTCATCCGTGTACTTGGGACTTGTCCGGGATCCCGAGCATCTCCGAGAGGGTCTTCTTGGTACCCAAGCACACATAGCATTCCGGATTGAGGTAGTAGCCATGTCTCACGTGGATCATACGGAATGTCATTAAGGAGAGATGTCACCTCAGTCTCGATAGCTCTTGCACGTGCTCATGTCATCGGTCCACTTGGCACTTGGGGAGACGAAGGTGGGTCCATGGGGATGACCGTAGGATGCTCCGCATCAAACAATCCTGAAGACTTCCTCCCATGGGAATTGAAGGTCAACAAGATATTCCGTCTTCACAATTACGAAGAGGAAAAGAAGATCGCCATGGCATCTCTAGAGTTCCAAAACTATGTTCTCATTTGGTGGGAGCAAGTGATCGAACGACGCCAAGAAAGGCGAGCCACCTGTCAGGACTTGGAGTCAAATGAAGGATGTCATGAGAGCTCGTTTTGTGCCTACACACTATAGCCGCGATCTCTTCAGGAAACTACAACTCCTCAAGCAAGGCACAAAGTCGGTTGAAGAATACTACCAAGAGATGGAAATTGCCATGATACGAGCCAACGTCAAGGAAGATGATGAACAAACTATGGCGCGTTTCTTGAATGGTCTCAACCATGCAATCAAGAAAATTGTGGACTTCCAACCATACTCCAACCCCCTCGAGCTTGTGCACCAAGCAACCAAAGCGGAGTGACTGGTGCAAGAGGACTACAAGTACTCTTCCAAGACCAATGGTTCATACACTCAAGCTTCAATCACTACGATGCCTCCTCCAACGACTCGAGCTACACCAAGTACCGGTGACAAGTCAAGATCCAAACATCCTTTGTCATCTTCGAGTCGTCCTACTTCAAGTACATCCAAGCTGAGAACTTCGTCATCGACTCCAACAATGGATGCTACCACCAAGACAAGTGAAATACAATGCTTCACTTGCAAGGGCTGAGGCCACAAGTCATTTGAGTGCCCCACACGGCGCACCATGATTGTCAATGATGACGGCACCTACGACTCCATGAGCGAAGATGAAATGGAAGCACTTGAGCACGTGGCCATGCAGCGACAAGTGAATGAAGATGAAGACGCTCAAGTCTTTTGAGACAATGATTCGAGCCCCGCTCTTGTTGTCTCCAAGATCTTAACACTTCAACAACAACAAGACGATGATCAACGTTGCCACATCTTCCATACGAAAACAGGCATCCAAGGACGTTCCATCAAGGCCATCATCGACGGCAGAAGTTGCCACAACTTGGCAAGCGACGAGTTATGTTCCAAGCTACAATTGATCAAGAAGAAGCACCCATGCCCCTACAAGGTCCAATGGTTAAGCGACTCCGGCACCATTCAAGTGGAGCACACCGTTCAAGTGTCCTTCAAGATTGGCGCATACGAAGACACCTTGGAGTGTGATGTGGTTCCCATGTTCGTATGCCACTTCCTCTTAGGAAGACCTTGGCAATTCGACTGCGGCATCATTCACAACGGACGGACCAATCACTATAGTTTTTAGATGAAGGGCAAGGAGTACGTGCTTCGACCCATGTCACCAAGTCAAGTCATCGCTGACAAGCAAGCTTCAACCCATCGTGGAGATACTAGTAAGAGAGCGAACCACCATAAAGAGAGTGAGCGCCACAAGCCAAAAATGAGCGAATCCACGATGAGTGATATGAAAGGTTTAGTTCCTTTAGCCACCAAAAGAGACTTGAGGGATATGAGTGAGAGCCCATCGACCGTTCTTCACTTTGTGCTTGTGTGCAAAGATGAAGCGGTGAGGACTAATACTTCACAACATCTACCTTTGGTGTTGTCTCATTTATTGCAGGAATTCGCGGACGTTTTTCCCGATGAGCTACCTCCCAGACTCCCTCCACTTTGCGGAATCAAACACTGCATTGACCTCATCCCCGGCGCACCTCTACCGAACAAGGCACCTTACCGCGTCAACCCCGACAAGACCAAAGAAATCCAAAGGCAAGTACAACATCTCATGGAAAACGGGTATGTATGCGAGAGCTTGAGTCCATGTGCCGTTCCCATTATTCTTGTGCCTAAGAAAGATGGTAGTTATCCCATGTGTTCCAATTGTCATCCCATTAATGCTATCACCGTTAGATATCGCCATCCCATTCCATGCCTTGATGACATGCTAGATGAACTTAGCGGAGCCACCATTTTCTCAAAAATTGACCTTAAAAGTGGCTACTATCAAATTCGCATGCTAGAGGGTGATGAATGGAAAATGGCTTTCAAGACCAAATTTGGCTTATATGAATGGTTTGTCATGCCTATGGGCTTATCTCAAGCACCTAGCACTTTCATGCGTGTGATGCACTATATTCTTCGCAAATATAATTGGCATTTGTGTTGTGGTCTACTTTGATGATATACTTGTGTTTAGCCAATCTCTTGAAGATCATGTCATACATCTTAGGGACGTCTTGCAAGTTCTTCGAAACGAGCGACTTTATGCAAACATGGAAAAATGCACTTTCGGTGTTGATAAACTTGTTTTCTTGGGATTTGTAGTCTCCTCTAAGGGTGTTCAAGTTGATGAAGCTAAAATTGATGCAATTAAAACTTGGCCACAACCAACCAATTTGCTTCAAGTGCGTAGCTTCCTTGGCTTAGCCGGTTTTTATCGACGTTTTGTTAAGGATTTTAGCACCATTGCATCACCATTGCATGCATTGAGTAAGAAGAATGCACCATTTATTTGGGGTCCTTCCCAAGATGCCGCATTTCATGAGCTTAAGAACTAGCTTACACATGCTCCATTACTTGCCTTGCCAAATTTTGAGAAAACCTTTGAAGTGCATTGTGACGCTAGTGGTAATGGCATAGGTGGCGTGTTAATGCAAGAGAAGTGCCCAATTGCATAATTTAGTGAGAAACTATCTGGCGTGCAACTTAACTATCCCATCTATGACAAAGAGTTATATGCTTTAGTGAGAGTCTTGCATGTGTGGGAACATTATCTTCGCCCTCGTGAATTTGTCATCCATACGGATCATGAGACGCTTAAATACCTTAAGGGTCAAACCAAATTGAATAAGTGTCATGCCAAATGGAGTGAGTTCATTGAGTCTTTTATTTAGGTTATCAAGTACATCAAAGGTAAGGAAAACGTTGTGGCAGACGCTCTTTCCCGCAAGTGCATGTTGGTTACTCAACTTGAGTTGAATGTTATAGGATTTGAGCACATTAAAGACTTGTATGAGCATGATGTTTCATTTGCCATTCCTTATGCCAAATGCCTAACTCACACTTCTTGCGAGCAATACTACTTTAAGGATGGTTATCTTATGCGAGCTAACAAACTTTGTATCCCTGAGTCTTCTCTTCGTTTGTTGCTTTTGCAAGGGGCTCACAGTGGAGGACTCATGGGACATTTTGGATGCGACAAGACATTCGCCATGCACTCCAAGAACTATTTTTGGCCAAAGATGTTTCGGGATGTCTCACGCTATAGCAATCGATGTTCTACATGCCGCAAAGCTAAGTCTAAAGCTCAATCTCATGGTCTATATATGCCACTCCCCATTCCATATCAACCATGGGAAGATATTACTATGGATTTTGTGCTTGGTTTGCCTAGAACTCAAAACGGCAAAGATTCGGTATTTGTTGTTGTGGACCGTTGATGACCCACAAGTATAGGGGATCAATCATAGTCCTTTTGATAAGTAAGAGTGTCGAACCCAGCGAGGAGCAGAAGGGAATGATAAGCGGTTTTCAACAAGGTATTCTCTGCAAGCACTGAAATTGTAGGTAACAGATAGTTTGATAACAAGGTAATTCGTAACAAGTAACAAATAGTAATGGTAACAAAGGTGCAGCAATGTGGCCCAATCCGTTTTATATCAAAGGACAAGCAGGAACGAATTCATATAATAAGCAAAGCGTTCTCGAGGACACATGGGGATTCTCATCTAGTCACTTTCATCATGTTTGTTTGATTCGCATTCGCTACTTTGATAATTTGATATGTGCGTGGACCGGTGCTTGGGTGCTGTTCTTACTTGAACAAGCCTCCCACTTATGATTACCCCCTCTCGCAAGCATCCGCAACTACGAAAGAAGAATTAAGATAAATCTAACCATAGCATGAAACATATGGATCCAAATCAGCCCCTTACGGAATAGCGCATAAACTAGGGTTTAAACTTCTGTCACTCTAGCAACCCATCATCTAATTACAACTCCACAATGCCTTCCCTTAGGCACAAAGATGGTGAAGTGTCATGTAGTCGACGTTCACACGACACCACTAAAGGAACCAACAACATACATATTCGAACGAATACCAAATTCACATGATTACTTATGACAAGACTTCTCCCATGTCCTCAAGAACAAAAGTAACTACTCACAAATCATATTCATGTTTAAGATCAGAGGGGTATTGAATAGCATTAAGGATCTGAACATATAATCTTCCACCAAATAAACCAACTAGCATCAACTACAAGATGTAATCAACACTACTAGCAACCCAGAGGTACCAATCTGAGGTTTTGAGACAAAGATTGAATACAAGAGATGAACTAGGGTTTGAGATGAGATGGTGCTTGTGAAGATGTTGATTAAGATTGGTCCTCCCACGATGAGTGGATCATTGATGATGTCGATGGCTTCGATTTCCCCCTCCTGGAGGGAAGTATCCCCGGCGGAATCGCTCCGCCGGAGAGCAAAATTGCTCCTGCCTAGGTTCCGCCTCGAGACAGCGGCGCTTCATCCTGAAAGTCTTCTCTCTATTTTTTTAGGGCAAATGAGCCTATATAACAGAAGGAGGGGGCCGGAGGCCAGCTGTGGGCCCCACAAGGCATCAGGGCGTACCTGGGTGGGCCGCGCCCTGTTGCCTTGTGGGCAACTGGTGGGTCCCCTCTGGTATTTCTTTTCTCCAATATTTTTTATATATTCAATAAAAAATCTCTGGGAAATTTCAGGTCAATTGGAGCTCTGTAGAATAGGTATCTCTGTTGTAGCTATTTCAGGTCTAGAATTCCAGCTGCTGGTATTCTCCCTCTTCATATAAATCTTGCAAATTAAGAGAGAAAAGGCATAAGAATTGCATCATAAAGTGAAATAATGACCAAATACATTATAAATAACAGTAGGAAATCATGACACAAATTGGATGTATCAACTCCCCCAAGCTTAGACCTCGCTTGTCCTCAGGTGAAAGCCGAAATCGATAATCATGACCACATGTTTAGAGAGAGAGGCGTCGATAAAACAAAATACGGACATGAAGGCATCATGATCTTTATTATAACAGCAATACATTATCATAAAACTTCTCATGACAAAGTAATAATTCATTCATAAGTTAAAGTATGAACCATAAACCGTATTGAAAACTAACAAACTATGATCTCAGTCATTGAAGCAATTGCAATTCATCATATTATCAGAAAGAGTCTATGTAAGAGCTTTGTTTAGCAAGTTCACATACTCAACTATCATTTAGTCTTCTATGATTGCTGACACTCACGGCATACTTATGGAGCAAAAGTTTCAGTCAGACACATAGAAAGATAGGGGCTTATAATTTCGCCTCCCAACATATTTACCTCAAGGGTAATGTCAACAATAATAAATCATGATCACCTACATTCAACTGGATATATATGTTTGGATATATATGTTTGGATCTTTCCCCACCACATGATGCTTGCCAAGAGAGAAAAATAAAAACGGAATAGAGGAGAATACTATTGACTCCTGCATGAAAGTAAATACATAAAAGTAAAAGATAGGCCCTTCGCAGAGGGAAGCAGAGGTTGTCATGCGCTTTTTATTTTTGGATGTGCAAGCTCTTAATGTAAAGGAACGTCACTTTATATTGCCCCTTGTGATAGCGACCTTTATTTTGCAGTTTGTCGCTTTTATTTCTTCACCATCACAAGTTCGTACAAAGCTTATTTTCCCTTACAATAAAAGATCATACATATTTAGGAGCAATTTTTATTGCTTTTTCACCGATGTCAACTTACTTGAAGGATTTTATTCAATCCATAGGTAGATATGGTGGACTCTCATGACACGAAACTGGGTTCAAGGGTTTTGGATGCACAAGTAGTATCTCTACTTATTGCGAATTTTGGCTAGCAAAAGATAGGGGGGGAAAGCACCACATGTTAGAGGATCCAAAACAATATAGCTTCTATGTGAATATAAGCAAACATAACTCATTACGTTGTCTTCCTTGTCCAACATCGACTATTTGACATAGAATATTTAATGGGGGCTCACAATCATAAAAGATGTCCAAGATAGTATATTTATATGTCAGACCTCTCTTCCTTTATTACTTTTTCATGAATTGCAACAATGACCAATGCTTTGTTTGTCAACTTCCAACAAGTTTTATCAATTATACTTCTTTTATGTGAAGTCATCACTCCCCATGGGATTAGCATATGATCTTACTTTTTATTCTCTTTATTTTATTTCTAAGATTGGATCAACATAAGCAAAACACTCAACTCAAACTACTCTTTATTATATAACTTTCACACACAATTACATAGATAGATAGATCACGAAGCAAGCACTCGAAACTAAATCATACTAAAACTTTATTCTTCTAAATCACGAAATAACTAAGGATCGAACTAAAATAGATAATGATGATAAAAGTGATGGTGATACGATACCGGGGCACCTCCCCCGAGCTTGGCACAAGCCAAGGGTGGTGCCCATACCCGTGTACTCAAGTCTCCTTCTTCGTTGATGGTGGTGATGAAGTGATGGGCTTGTAATCCATCTTGCAAGGCATAGGCTCCCCATCATAAAAGGATGAACGTGTTTCTGGAGCCCTGAAACTTGCAGCTAAACGCATACCTTTGAACTTGGCCTCATACTCAAAATTTTGGTTTTGTAGATCATAGATTTGGCCCTGAAGGTGATCAATCCAGTCATTGAGTTTGAAGATGACATCCCCAATATCCTTGCTGTCCACCTTGTGCTCACGGATGATCCGTGATCATGGAGTGGTTAGCACTGAGTCTGTGTTCCACCATCCCTTGGCACTTGAAGATCTCCTGCTCCACCGCTTCGAGCCTGGCCTTCTCGCTCCCAGTCTTCTTAGGTCCTTGAACGTCCTGGATGTGGAGCATCCCCTCACGCATCTCAATGTCTTGAGGGTGCTTCATCACCTCTGGTAGGTAGGGGTTGATGACCTTCTCAAAGAACTTGTCCTTGGACGAACTTGGAAGCGTCATAGCGATCTAGATCTGTCAGAAAAATAGCCCGAAACAAGAATAGAGGAGAAACTTGTGATATGGTGGTCAAAACATATGGGAGTATATATAAGGAATTTTTATCTTACAAAACAAGTATACGAGAGGAAAACGGAGTCGGGAAGGCACACGAGGGGCCCACAAGGCATCACGGCACGCCCCGGGGGGTCGCGCCCAGTTGCCTTGTGACCTCGTCGTGGGTCCTCTCGGCTGTTTCTTATTTTTGTATTTTTTCTAATATTCCAAAACGGACAGAAATAATTTTTATGGAATTTTTGTAGTCGGTTTACTTACCGTACATACCTACCCCTCTTCAGGGTTCTGGAGCATTCCGGAAGGACTCTTTAATGTGTTCCTCCGGTGTCATCGTCTGAATAATATTACTTTCAACATTAATGGGAGTACCTGAGATATAATGCTTAATTCTTTGCCCATTCACCACTCTCGGGTTGGTGCCTTCGGAGTTGTTGATTTTGATAGCTCCGGAGCGATAAACTTCTTCGATGATATATGGCCCTTCCCATTTAGAGAGAAGTTTTCCTGCAAAGAATCTAAAACGAGAGTTGTACAATAGAACTTGCTCACCCACTTTAAATTCCCGTTTTTGAATTCTTTTATCATGCCATCTTTTAACCTTTTCTTTAAATAACTTGGCATTTTCATAGGCTTGGGTTCTCCATTCATCTAAAGAGCTAATAAGCTTTATGTTCTAACTCAAGAGGTAAATGACATGCTTTTCCATAGACCATTTTATATGGAGACATACCCATAGGATTTTTATAAGCAGTTATGTAAGCCCATAACGCATCATCAAGTTTCTTAGACAAATTCTTCCTGGATCTATTAACGGTCTTTTGTAAAATTAATTTTATTTCTCTATTACTCAATTCAACTTGACCACTAGACTGAGGATGATATGGAGATGCAATTCTATGATTAACATCGTATTTAGCAAGCAATTTACGAAAAGCACCATGAATAAAATGTGAACCACCATCAGTCATCACATATCTAGGGACTCCGAACCTTGGAAATATAACTTCTTTAAGCATTTTAATAGATGTGTTGTGATCAGCACTACTAGCTGGAATAGCTTATACCCACTTTGTAACGTAATCAACAACAACTAAAATATAGTATACCCATTAGAGGAAGGAAAAGGTCCCATATAATCAAAACCCCAAACATCAAATGGTTCAATAACAAGTGAATAATTCATAGGCATTTCTTGACGTCTACCAATATTACCAATTCTTTGACATTCATCACAAGAAAGGATAAACTTACGTGCATCTTTGAAGAGAGTAGGCCAATAAAAGCCAGATTGTAATACCTTATGTGCAGTTCTGTCTCCCGCATGGTGTCCTTCGTATGCCTCGGAGTGACACTTCCATAGGATTTGTTCCTGTTCATGCTCAGGTACACAACGTCTAATAATACCATCTACTCCTTCTTTATATAAATGTGGATCATCCCAAAAGTAATGCCTTAAATCAAAGAAGAACTTTTTCTTTTGTTGGTATGTGAAACTAGGTGGTATATATTTAGCAACAATGTAATTAGCGTAGTCTGCATACCAAGGAGTGTTACGAGAAGAATTTATCACAGCTAATTGTTCATAAGGGAAATAATCATTAATAGGAAGTGGGTCATCAAGAAAATTTTCCATTCTAGACAAATTATCTGCTACGCGGTTCTCAGCTCCCTTTCTATCAACAATATGCAAATCAAATTCTTGTAGCAAAAGAACCCACCTAATAAGCCTAGGCTTAGCATCTTTCTTTTCCATAAGGTATTTAATAGCAGCATGATCAGTATGAATAGTAACTTGCAAGTCAACAATATAGGATCTAAATTTATCACATGCAAACACAACTGCTAAAAAATATTTTTTAGTAGTAGCATAATTTCTTTGAGCACTGTCTAGAGTTTTACTAGCATAATGAATAACATTCAATTTCTTATCAACTCTTTGTCCTAGAACAGCACCAACAGCATAGTCACTAGCATCACACATAATTTTAAAGGGTAGGTTCCAATCAGGTGGTTGAACAATAGGTGCAGAAATTAAGGCTTTCTTAAGTGATGTAGGGTGGAACCCTAAAGTGATGATCTTTTCACCCTTGGAGGGGGAAAAGGGAAGAACAAGCAAGAACAACAAAGGGAAATCACTCAAACAAACCCAAATCACACATCCACTAGGATAGCATACATGAGATCCACAAGTATACAAGATCAATCCATGGAAACAAGCACAAGGTAAAGTTCTTCTCACTCCAAAGGAGGTGAGGTCTTGATGATCTAGATGAGATCCTTCTCCCTTAGGAGGTCTTGATGATCCTATGATGGGGATCCTTCTCCCAAGAGAGGTCTTGATTCCCCAAGAGGAGATACAAGGAGCAAAGCTCAACTCAAATGTCTCAATATACTTTGCTAACCCTAATTCGGAGCTAGGAGACGAGTATTTATAGTCCAAGGGGTAAGTTGGGGGATACATGGGTCGTTGCCCTTTCACAACGTGCAGGCTGGCTGGTTATACCGGACTTCAGAGCGGTTGTACCGCTGGGAGCTCAGGTACCGGTTCCTGGAGGTGTTCGTGGGAAGAGGGGCCGGTTGTACCACTTGGGGGACCGGTTGTACCGGTCTGGTTGATGCTAGGGGAACAACCGGGCTGGTACCGGTCTTGCGCCGCTTGATTACAGAACGTTAACCGGTAGTTGGGTGGTAGTGGAGCGGTTAAACCAGTGGACCGGTTGTTAACCGGTAGTTGACCGGTTGTACCGGTGTTCCTGGGCGAGGCACAGTCATCTCCAAGTTCTTGGTGACCATCTTGCTCCATTCCTTCTCCTTGGCTGATTCCTTGGTACCTAAGTATGCAAAATGTCTCCGCTTGAGGTAGCAGCCATGTCTCATGTGATTCAAAAGGGAGTTGAAAGAGGAGAGATGTCACCTCGGTCTCAATAGCTCTTGCACGGGCTCTAGTCATGGGTCCACTTGGTGTCTTGGAAGACAAAGGTACGTCCATGGGGATGACCGTAGGATGCTCCGCATCATCTCCCCCCCCCCTTGAAAAAGATCCATCCTCAGATCGGAATCCACATCACCATGGAAGGGAGATAAGTCCTTGACGTTGAAGATGTCGCTCACGTTGTATTTGTCGCGAGGTATGTCGATCTTGTAGGTGTTGTTGTTGTAGCGTCCTAGACCCTTGAAGGGTCCATCGGCTCGAGGTAGTAGTTTGGAATTGCGCTCGTTGGGAAAGCGGTCTTTGCAAAGGTGTAGCCACACAAGATTGCCGGGGTTGAACACCATGGGGTGTTTGTTGATGTTGATCTTGGTCGCGAGTCGTTGTACTTGGCACTCGATCATGTGCCTTGTATCGTCATGCATCTTCTTGAGGTAGCTCGCTCGTGCACTCGCGTCCATGTTGATGCGCTCTTGTAGAGGTAGCGGTAGGATGTCCAATGGTGACAACGGGTTAAAGCCGTAGACGACCTCGAAGGGGGACTTGCCGGTAGTAGAGTGTCTTGCTCAATTGTAGGCGTACTCAGCGATGGGCAAACATTCTTCCCACTCCCGTATGTTCTTCTTGATCAACACGTGGAGGAGTGTGGATAGCGTCCGGTTGGTGACCTCCATTTAGCCGTCGGTTTGTGGATGATATGCCGAAGAAAATAGTAGCTTGATTCTGAGCTTGGCGCAAAGTGTCTTCCAAAAGTAGCTAAGGAACTTGACGTCACAGTCCGATACAATCATCTTGGGCACTCCATGCAATCTCAAGATTTCCCTACAAAAGAGATTGGCAACATGTGAAGCATCGTCGCTCTTGTTACAAGGAATGAAATGTGCCATCTTAGAGAAACGGTCCACATCAACAAATACCGAATCTTTGCCATTTTGAGTATGAGGCAAACCAAGCACAAAATCCATGCTAATATCTTCCCATGGGTGATACGGAATAGGAAGTGGCATATATAGACCATGGGATTGAGCTTTTGACTTAGCTTTGCGGCATGTAGAGCACCGGTTGGTGTAGCGTGAAACGTCGCGAAACATCTTTGGCCAAAAATAGTTCTTGGAGAGCGTGGCGAATGTCTTGTCACGTCCAAAATGTCCCATAAGTCCTCCACCATGAGCTTCTTGCAAAAGTAGCAAATGAAGAGAAGACTCGGGAATACAAAGTTTGTTAGCTCTCATAAGATAATCATCTTTCAAATAGTATTGCTCCCAAGTTTTATGAGTTAGTCATTTGGCATAAGGAATCGCAAATGATGCATCATGCACATACAAGTCTTTAATGTGCTCAAATCCTATAACATTCAACTCAAGTTGAGTAAAGAGCATGCACTTGCGTGAGAGAGCGTCCGGCACTACATTTCCTTACCTTTGATATACTTGATAATATAAGGAAAAGACTCAATGAACTCACTCCATTTAGCATGACGCTTATTCAATTTAGTTTGACCCTTAAGGTACTTAAGCGTTTCATGATCCGTATGGATAACAAATTCACGAGGGCGAAGGTAATGTTCACACACATGCAAGACTCTCACTAAAGCATATAACTCATTGTCATAGATGGGGTAGTTAAGTTGCGCGCCGGAGAGTTTTTCGCTAAAGTATGCAATAGGGCGCTTCTCTTGCATCAACACACCACCAATGCCATTACCACTAGAGTCACAATGCACTTCAAAAGTTTTATCAAAATTGGGTAATGCAAGTACTAGAGCATGTGTAAGCAAGTTCTTAAGCTCATGAAATGTGGCATCTTGAGATGGACCCCAAACAAATGGTGCATTCTTCTTAGTCAATGCGTGCAATGGTGATGCAAT
Source organism: Elymus sibiricus (assembly GCA_039707655.1). Lineage (NCBI taxonomy): Eukaryota > Viridiplantae > Streptophyta > Magnoliopsida > Poales > Poaceae > Elymus > Elymus sibiricus. The sequence goes on from CM077668.1 coordinate 207,702,665, forward strand.
AGTGCTAAAATCCTTCACAAAGCGACGATAAAATCCGGCTAAGCCAAGGAAACTACGCACTTGAAGCAAGTTGGTTGGTTGTGGACAATTCTTAATAGATTCAATTTTAGTTTCATCAACTTGAACCCCTTAGAGGAGACAACAAAGCCCAAGAAAACAAGCTTATCAACACCAAAAGTGCATTTTTCCATGTTAGCATAAAGTCGCTCGTCTCTAAGAACTTGCAATACGTCTCTAAGGTGTTTGACATGATCTTCAAGAGTTTCACTAAACACAAGGATGTCATCAAAGTAAACCACAACACAAATGCCAATATATTTTCGAAGACCATAATGCATCACACGCATAAAAGTGCTAGGAGCTTGCGATAAACCCATAGGCATGACTAACCATTCATACAATCCAAATTTTGTTTTGAAAGCGGTTTTCCATTCATCACCTTCTTGCATGCGTATTTGATAATAGCCACTTTTAAGGTCAATTTTAGAGAAAATTGTGGCTCCGCTAAGTTCATCAAGCATGTCATCTAAGCATGGAATGGAATGGCAATATCTAATGGTGATAGCATTTATGGGATGGCAATCGGAACACATGCGATAGGTACCATCTTTCTTAGGCACAAGAATGACTGGAACGGCACAAGGGCTCAATCTTTCGCATACGTACCCATTCTCCATGAGATGTTGCACTTGCCTTTGGATCTCTTTGGTCTTTTCGGGGTTGACGCGGTTAGGTGCCTTGTTTGGTAGAGGTGCGCCGGGGATGAGGTCGATGCGATGTTCGATTCCGCGAAGTGGAGGAAGTCCGAGAGGTAGCTCATCGGGAAATATGTCCGCGAATTCCTGCAATAGATGAGACAATACCAAAGGAAGATGTTGTGAAGTATTAGTCCACACCACTTCATCTTTGCACACAAGCACAAAGTGAAGAACACTTGATGGGCTCTCACTCACATCCCTCAAATCTCTTTTGGTTGCTAAAAGAACTAGATCTCTTTTGTCGCTCATCGTGGAGTCGCTCATTTTTGGCTTGTGGCGCTCACTCTCTTTTTGTTAGTTCACTCGCTCACTTGTCTCTCCACAATGGGTAGATGCTTGCTTGTCCGCGATGACTTGACTTGGTGTCATTGGTCGAAGAACAAATTCCTTGCCCTTCATCTTGACGCTATAGTGATTGGTCCGTCCGTTGTGGATGACGCCGTGGTCGAATTGCCAAGGTCTTCCAAGGAGGAGATGGCATACGGACATGGGAACCACGTCCCATTCCAAGGTATCTTCGTAGGTGCCGATCTTGAAGGATACTTGGATGGTGTGCTCCACTTGAATGGTGCCGGAGTCGCTAAGCCATTGGACCTTATAGGGGCGAGGGTGCTTCTTCTTGACCAATTGTAGCTTGGAGCATAATTCTTCACTTGCCAAATTGTGGCAACTTCCACCGTCGATGATGACCTTGACGGAACGTCCTTGGATACCCGCTTTGGTATGGAAGATGTGGCAACGTTGGTCCTCATCTTGATGTTGTTGAAGTGTCAAAACCTTGGAGACAACAAGAGCGGGGCTTGAATCGTTATCACAAAAGACTTGATCATCTTCATCTTCATTTACTTGTCGATGCATGTCCACGTGCTCAAGTGCTTCCATTTCTTCTTCGCTCATAGAGTCGTAGGTGCCATCCGCATTGGCAATCTTGGTACGCCATGTGGGGCACTCAAAAGACTTGTGGCCTCGGCCCTTGCAAGTAAAGCACTTGATGTCACTTGTTTTGTCGGTGGCATCCGTAGGAGTTGTTGATGACGAAGCTCTTAGCTTGGAGTTGCTTGTAGTAGTAGGAAGACGATTCGAAGATGTCATTGGTTGCTTGGAGCTTGACTTGTCGCCGGTACTTGATGTAGCTCGAGTCGTAGTAGGAGGTGTCGTAGTCATTGAAGCTTGGGTGTAAGAACCGTAGGTCTTGGAAGAGTACTTGGAGTACTTGTAGTCCCCTTGTACTTGTCGCTCGGCTTTGGTTTCTTGGTACACTAGCTCGAGGAGGTTGGAGTACGGTTGGAAGTCCGCAATTTTCTTGATTGGGTGGTTGAGGCCATTCAAGAAGCGCGCCATAGTTTGTTCATCATCTTCCTTGACGTTGGCTCATATCATTGCAATCTCCATTTCTTTGTAGTATTCTTCAACCGACTTGGTGCCTTGCTTGAGGAGTTGAAGTTTCTTGAAGAGGTCGCAGCTATAGTGTGTAGGCACAAAGCGAGCTCTCATGACATCCTTCATTTGAGTCCACGTTGTGATAGGTGGTTCGCCTTTCTCTTGGCGTCTCTCGATCACTTGCTCCCACCAAATGAGAACATAGTCTTGGAACTCAAGTGATGCCATGGCTACCTTCTCTTCCTCGTCATTGGTTTGTAGACGGAATATCTTGTCCACCTTTAAGGCCCATGAGAGGTAGTCTTCGGGGTCGTTGCTTCCGGAAAACTTGGGCATGTTGAACTTGAGCTTGCCATAGCGTTGTTCGTCATTATGCCAATGTTGTCGCCGTTCTTGTCTTGGAGGTGGGTCGTCATCCCCGTTCTCTTCTTGCTCCACGCGATTGGCTTGACGGTGGGGACGAGGTACTCTTGCCCAGTTTCTGCTTTCTTGATTCTCTTCTTGGTGTGTGGCTTCTTCTTGGTGACGTGCCTCTTCTTCTTCACGCACGTGACGGTTGTGTTCTTCTAGAGCACGAGTGGCGTCTTGAAGGGCACGTTGGGCTTCTAGGGCTTGTTGTTCACGACGTTGTTGCTCTTGCCGAAGTGGATCAACGTCTTGAGTATCTTGTTGTTGACATCGTGGAACTTGTTCTTGGCGCGTGTTGTCTTGCACTTGATGACGTTGACGTTGACGTTCGTGCTCTCGAAGACGTTGTTGCAAACCATTGCCATGTAAAGAATTTGGTGGAGCTTGACGGTCTTGTCGAAGAGGTAGACGAGCGCGAGGAAGACTTGCATCCGATGATGAATCCGAAGAATAGTGTCTTGACCGTGTTCGCCTTGTCGAGGACGAAGTTGAGGAAGCGCGATCAATCATCATGGCACAAAATTCTTCCATTTGTGTGGTAAGCTTGGTGTCGAGGTAGTCTCTTGTTCACGTTTCGGAGTGACGCAAGTCGGTGGTGAGTTGCTCGATGCGATCGCCCAAAGCTTCACTTTCTTGATGCAAGGCTCGTTGTACCCCAAAGAGATGGCTCTTGGATACGTAGTCGTTCAGTGCTTCGTGCTCGTCGAAGAGAGGATTCGAAGGTGTACTTGGCCTATCCATCATGATCAAGTAGAGGTGAGTAGGAAATGAGAGAACAAAACCAAAGTTACCTTTTCCAAAGATTGAAGATGTATTGAGTATCACTCAATGTATTGCTATGATAGTAGAATTGGTACCGGGTTTATTTCTCACACCTACACTAAAAGGCTTATGGAGTAGCTTGGTTAGGATGGTGGCACAAAATAGTTGCAATTTGCAAGGAAGATATCAATAATGTTGAAAAAGATTCACAAGTTCGCAAGTGTAACAAGTAGACCAATAGCAATAAGTAGCACACGGAAACACACGCACGGATAGATAAATGAGGTCATGCAACCAAGGAATGAGCTCAAAATGTGGAATCCACGAAAAATGCTCGTGTTGCACAACACTAGAGAGACACTAGCACGATTGCTCAATAGGCGGAGACGAACTTTTGCACAACCTATAAGAGACAAAACGTATGGACTTTCTATCTCACTTATGCTATGTATGTATGAGTCCCGGTGAACTTGTCACAAATGATCCAAGATGATCAAATATGCTATGTAATGTGGCGATGCTATGGCTCTTGCTTACAAGCTTGTTGTTTCTCTTTCTCTTTTGCTTAAAAGCTTCTCTTTCTTTCGATGGTTTCCTTTTGGCCACTTTTGCGAAATGCTCTTACGAAGATAGCAATGATGTATATGCGGGAACAAAATTTTGGCACAAGAGATGATATGAAGAAGTATGCACGCTATGATAGCTATGCGGAATGGTATCACTAAAGTGCACAAGTAGCGTTGCCCGACAATACTCAAATGGCTAGTCTCGTAGGAAAGCGACGCAAAAGAGGGCCTTGGGGTTAACAATGCAATGGCAAGGAAATGAACAAGTTGTCGTCAAGGTTACCGTCCTTGCTTACGGTTGTGGTGTCACGATGGTGAGACGGTCGTTTTCGAGGTCGAGGAAGGTGAGTGCACGGTCTTCAGTACATTGGCAAAGATGCCGCTGCACCGTGGTCGAAGATGCCCTTCTCGTAGAAGTGTTGATGTTGCGAAGTCGTCAGGCGGGGCGGTTGTTGAGAGGTGGTTGGGCGGTTGTACCGGTCGACCAGTAGTTGACTGGTAGTTGGGCGGTACAACCGGTAATCACGGGAAAATTTCTAGATTCCAAATCTGGGTGGAAGAACACGAGATGTAAGTGGAAAATTGGTGGGAAAACGAAATTTTTTGGGGAATTTCGTGGTGGGGAAGGTGGGGAAAAGCTAGATCCACTTGAGACACAGCAAATCCATGGATCAAAATCAACAAAACATCATCAAACCAACAAATCACAAAAAATTTGGTAGGACTATTTTTGTGGGGAATTTTCGAAATTGGGCAAAAAGAACAAAATTGGGGCTAGAAAGTGGAGGGGAAAGACTCCAAAGTGTGAATCAACGTGGCTCTGATCCAAGATGATGTAGGGTGGAACCCTAAAGTGATGATCTTTTCACACTTGGAGGGGGAAAAGGGAAGAACAAGCAAGAACAACAAAGGGAAATCACTCAAACAAACCCAAATCACACATCCACTAGGATAGCATACATGAGATCCACAAGTATACAAGATCAATCCATGGAAACAAGCAAAAGGTAAAGTTCTTCTCACTCCAAAGGAGGTGAGGTCTTGATGATCTAGATGAAAACCTCAACAATCTTTTCACAAAAATCAGAGAATATAGCAATCATACATCTTTGAAAGGTAGCAGGTGCATTACATAAACCAAAATGCATACAACGATAAGCATAAGTTCCAAAGGGACAGGTAAATGTGGTTTTCTCTTGATCTTCTGGTGATACATGTATTTGAGAGAAACCAGAATAACCATCTAGAAAGCAAAAGTGTGTATGCTTAGATAATCTTTCTAACATTTGATAAATAAAAGGTAAGGGGTAATGATCTTTCCTAGTAGCTTTATTTAATTTTTTGAAATCAATTACCATTCTATAACCGGTTACAATTCTTTGTGGGATGAGTTCATTTTTATCATTGGGAACAACAGTAATACCTCCTTTCTTAGGAACACAATTGACGGTGTCCTGGATTAGGGGGTGCTAATCGGGCCGACCCGTCTCCTCGGTTGGGCCGATGTACCCCCGTACGTGACCAAGATGGACTCCGGAGACTGTACATGGGAGACGTGATCGGCGCTGTCTCTACCGAAGACTTGTAGTACACTTCAAGATTTGTCCAGCCGCCTTACTCCTAGATACCGACATTGTAACACTAGGTACCCTCTCTGGCATGTATACAAGCCATAGGGTTTAGCCTGTAGAGGGGATGTCAACACAACATTGCTTACCTAGCCATAGAAGTTAGACACATATTACGATCTCGAGGTAGATCAACTCTGTACTCGATACATCTCCATCAATATAACAAGAGCAGGACGTAGGGTTTTACCTCCATCGAGAGGGCCCGAACCTGGGTAAACATCGTCTCCATTGTCCCTGTTACCATCGATCCGAGATCCACAGCTCGGGACCCCCTACCCCGAGGTCTGCCGGTTTTTACACCAACACTGGTGCTTTCATTAAGAGTTCCGCTGTGTGATCGCCGGACGGATCGATGGGATCGCCGGTCAACGGCTTTAAACCTACGGAGCACGTCTCCACATTCGAAGCTTTGGTCTCGCAGACACCTCCACGTAACGTGGAAGCGAACCATGACCCCTCTTCGGCTCCAATGAAGGCCCCCCTCACCGACGAGGGGGTAAGATACTTCCTGGAGAGCAAATCGGATGGCGACCCACTAACGACTGACTCCCAGATCGAATCGGCTAAACCGATAATTACGGATCCACCGTTGGGTGGACGTGACGAGGTTTTGAGACCGCGGTCCTTAGAGATCGGATCTAGTCCGCTCACCTCTTGTATAGAATATCGCCTCGATGACTCCGGCCCATCCGACATCTGGGACTTAGCCTACGTGCGACAGATCCCTGGTGAGCCGATCCGGCAATACTGGGCCAGGTTCTTGATCGTCAAGAGCAAGATACTAGATTACCAAGACTCTGATATAATCGCCGCTTTCGAGCGTGGATGCTAGGATAAAGGCGTCTTGAATGCCCTCGCCCGCCGTTGCGTCCAAACACTCCCTGAATTAACCAACTTGGTGGCATGATTTTGTGCCATTGAAGACACCTGGCGAACCGAGGAGAATACAGACTCGATCTGTGAGGACTACCCGGAACGCGACCAGTCGGCACCTCAGCGTGAAAATTACTAACGGAACACCTCGGGTGATCGACCCCGGAAGAAGAGGAGAACCCCCGATCACTCCGGAACGGCCCTGGACGGCTTTCTGGGTAAACCATGCCTGATCCACACCGTATTAGTTAACTCCTGCCCAACCCACAGCCTTCGAGACTGTTGGGTGTTGAGGCAGGTGGCCAAAGGGGGACCCGCCCTCTTGGCGGGCACCTCCAGCCACTCTGGACAGACCTCGAACAGAGACGAGGTCCTAATGATTTATGAGACATTTGCGTCTAAAAACCAGCGCAAAGGGGCCTTACGAGAAATCAACACAGTACGGCAGGTACCGCCTCGGGATGCGTGGATAGACACGCCGATCACCTTCACTCAGAATGATCAGCCGAAGTCAGCCCTGGACAGGTGCCCCGCCGCACTAGTCCTCAATCCCATCGTGGACCGCTGCCGCCTCCATAAGGTCCTGATGGATGGAGGCAGCAGCCTGAATTTAATATATGAGGACACTCTGGATAAAATGCACATCGATAAATCACGCATAGAACGGAGCACCACTACCTTCAAAGGAATAGTGCCCGGGAGAGAGGCACGCTGCAGTGGAAAGATAACTCTAGATGTAGTCTTCGAGACCTCGGACAATTATCGCTCCGAGGAGATTACGTTCCACGTCGCGCCTTTCAAAAGCGGATACCACACCATCCTCGGACGGGACGCCTTTTCAAGATTTCAAGCGGTGCCACACTATGGCTACATGAAGCTCAAGATGCCGGGCCCGAAAGGGATCATTACCAATTCGAGCGATCATAAAAGGGCGCTCAAAGCCGAGAATAAAATGGCGTCCCTCGCCCTTGAGACCCTGGCCAAAACCTTCGCGGCCGAAGAACTAACCGCACTGCGCACCGAGGTCGACCGGGACGATGTCGTCCTCGACAAAAGATCAAAACCTACTTCTTTCAAGCCGGCCGACGAGATTACCAAATTTCAAGTTCATCCCACGGACCCCGCTAAAACGGCGTCCATAGGGGCTAACCTCGACCCAGAAGTTGCCGAAGCCCTATGCGCTTTCCTTAGGGAAAACTGGGACATATTCGCTTGGCACCCCTCCGACATGCCTGAGATACCCCGTAGGCTTGCAGAGCATAGCCTAAACATATTGGCAGGCTATAAGCCCGTTAAACAAACACTTCGGCGTTTCTCCGAGCCCAAGCGTCAAGCAATGGGCGAAGAACTGGCAAAGCTGCTGGAGGCAGGATTCATCAAGGATATAAAACACCCCGACTGGCTAGCCAATTTGGTCATGGTACCAAAAAAGGACAGGTCCTGGCGGTTGTGCGTCGATTTTAAAGACCTCAACAAAGCTTGCCCCAAAGACCCCTTTCCCCTACCCCGTATTGATCACATTGTGGATGCCACTGCGGGCCATGACGCATTATCCTTCCTAGACGCCTATTCAGGGTATCATCAAATAAAGATGAAGGAATCAGACCAGGCAGCAACAACATTTATTACGCCCTACGGGCCGTTTTGCTTCAATACGATGCCCTTCGGACTAAAGAACGTTGGCGCTACATACCAGCATATGATTCAAACGTGCCTGAAAAACCACATCGGAAAAACTGTGGAGGCCTACGTAGACGACGTGGTTGTCAAAACTAAACACGTCGACCAGCTGGTGGACAACCTCCGCGATACATTTGCCAGCCTACGAGAATATCAAATAAAACTCAACCCGGAAAAATGCGTTTTCGGGGTTCCGGCTGGCAAACTCCTCGGTTTTATCGTATCTAGCCGAGGAATTGAGGCCAATCCGGCAAAAATTTGAGCCCTGGATCGTTTGGAGATCCCTACAGAGCTCAAGCATGTACAAAAACTAGCGGGCTGCGTAGCAGCCCTAAGCCGTTTTATATCACGGCTTGGAGAAAAAGCTTTACCATTGTACAGGCTGTTAAAGCAGACCAAAACGTTTAAATGGACCAAGGAGGCTGCGGCGGCCCTGGAAGACATCAAGGCCCTCCTCACCACCAACCCAATCCTGGCAGCACTAGGCATTTGCGAACCAATGATATTATACATCTCGGCTACAAACCAGGTGGTTAGCGCAGTCCTCGTGGTCGAACGAGACATGGAAGGTCATAAGTTCCACGTCCAGAAACCCGTATACTACGTGTCTGAGGTCTTAACCCCCTGTAAGACATGTTACCCTCACTATCAAAAGATAGCTTACGCAGTTTTCATGGCATCACGAAAGCTTCGGCACTACTTTCAAGAGTGCGCGGTGACCGTGGCATCCGATGTCCCGTTAAGTGACATAATTAATAATAGAGATGCAACGGGGCGCATCGCTAAATGGGCTATAGAGCTCCTGCCTTTCGAAATTATCTACAAACCATGCCGGGCAATTAAATCCCAGGTGTTGGCAGACTTCGTGGCCGAATGGACCGAAGCCGAACTCCCCCGTGACTACAGTACCTACTCGCATTGGACAATGTATTTTGATGGCTCCAAAATGCTTGCCGGCCTACGGGCTGGCGTAGTACTCACGTCCCCCACGGGAGATAACATTAGATATGTACTGCAAATCATGTACACAGACTCCAATAACGCGGCCGAATACGATGCTCTCTTACACGGACTTCGGATAGCAGTCTCCATGGGCGTTAAACGCCTCGAGGTCCGAGGTGATTTGAACCTCGCCATCTCGCAAATCAATGGCGAGTTCGACGCCAAAGACCCCAAGATGATAGCTTACCAAAATGTCATCATAAAAATCTTGGCTAGATTCGAGGGGCTGGAATTTCACCATATACCCCGAGATAGCAATCAGGCCGCAGACGTACTCGCCCGGCTGGGCGCAAAGCGGGACAAGGTTCCCGAAAACACCTTCCTCGAGCGGATTTTGAAGCCATCCGTAGTCTGGCAAGACAGCATAGGAACATCGGACTCAACCGATGTCGGGCAACAGGCCCCGCCCGAAAAGGACGATGGTATCATAGGCGGGTCCATGATCCGGAAATCTGATTCAGCGCATGAAGTCATGGCAGTGATCGCACCATGGACTGAACCGCTCCTTGCATACCTACTCCGAAAAGAACTCCCTGATAACCAAGCCGACTCCTGTAGGATCGTAAGACAGTCTGAGGCCTACAAGGTTCATGAAGGGGAACTTTATAAAATGAGCACAACGGGCGTCCTCTAGAGATGCATATCCGAGGAAGAAGGTAAACTCGTACTCCGGGAGATACACTCCGGCATGAGCGGACATCACGCCGCTGCTCGAACCCTGGTCAGCAAGGCTTTTCGAGCCGGTTTCTACTGGCCAATGGAAAGCGATGATGCCTCGGCATTAGTACATCGTTGCCCAGGCTGCCAGGTATTCGCCAAGCAGAGCCACATGCCCCCACGGCTCTGCGCACCATTCCCATTACATGGCCCTTTGCGGTCTGGGGGCTCGATATGGTTGGGCCACTTAAGGGTGGATCAAACAAAAATAAATACCTACTCGTTATGGTAGACAAATTCACCAAGTGGATCGAAGCAAAGCCGGTCACCTCGGCCGAGGCCGTCCAGGTCATCGGATTCATTTCGGGGGTAGTCCATCGTTACGGTGTCCCCCACAGTCTGATCACAGACAACGGAACCAACTTCACGGCTAAAGAAGTCAAGGCGTGGTGTAAGAAAATGGGCATTAAGCTCGACTACGCGTCCGTCTATCACCCGCAGTCTAATGGGCAGGTGGAGCGAGCCAATGGACTTATCCTTAGTGGAATTAAGCCACGGCTAGTTCGCTCCCTTAAAAAAGCCGATTGCAAATGGGTTGAGGAACTTGATTCCATATTGGGGCTTGCGTACAATACCAAACCGGTCCACCGGGTATACCCCGTTTTTTATGGTGTATGGAGTCGAAGCGGTCCGCCCTTGCGACATCATACATGACGCACCTCGGGTGCGCATGTATGAGGAACTGGAGGCCGAACTCGATCGGCAAGATGCCTTAGACACTCTCGAGGAAGAGCGCAACATCGCACGGGCTAGATCAGCTATTTATCAACAGCAGGCACGGCGCTACCATGGTAGAGAAGTCCGTGCCAAAGAATTCAACGTCGGGGATCTCGTAATGAGACTGCACCCTGAAAAACAAAAACACAAGCTCTCCCCTAGATGGGACGGACCGTTCATCATCGACCAAGTGCTCATTAGAGGAGCTTATTGAATCCGAGATCTAGAGGACGGCCGATTAGAGCCCCACCCGTGGAACGCGGCGCTACTCCGACGTTTCTATGCATGAAATCAAGTATACGGTCTGTGTAAATAACTTGTGCATTTTCTTTCAATTTAACTTTTTTCTGCTTTTTTTTATCTTCTCACCTCGGCAAGTTCTTTTATGACCCCGAGGACAATCTAGCATGTTCTTTTCAAAACAATGGCAATCCCGCCCCTTATGTACTATTGTCTCTCGAGCCACTATATGCATCGATTCGCTTTAAGATTTGGCCAAGCTGGGTTGCCCGGCTCCTGTGCTTGCCCCTTACGTTCCCGATATTTCGGCTAGGGGGCAAAGGGAGCACCGCTATGATTGTTACTCCCGGGTCAACCGGTGTAGTACCTCAGACGGATAAAGCCGAAAGCTAGCGTTCTTATAATGCGGATTGGTCGGCTATGACATAGGACTAACGTGGCAAGGGTCTTTTCAAACCCCGACCAGGGGCTTTACCCCCGAGGTCATCTGTCTTCCGACGGGCGTGTTCGACACACTAACCCGAGGAAAGGAACTGTTGGAAGAACTATATTCCTCGGAAGATATTTCTTACGTTAAATAGTAATATAACATAACCTTCCGTTACCCTCTTGTCTTTCGAGCCGCATTGCCCGATTGCCTGGTCACCTGAAGCATCTGGTCCGATGACCTCGGCCAGTAGTATGGGACACTCCTCGGATTTTCTCCGAGGAGGCGGAAGCCGAAGGCTGGCTGACAGAGTTTTGGCTAAACGGACGAAAAAATTTGACATAGAATACCTCGGTACATAAAGTCATACAATAATTTTCAAGCGCGGTCTAGCCCGTCTATTAGGGTGTCTAAGGCGCAATCCTTTTGCGAGAATCGGGCCGCAGGCATTACACTATCATATGCCTGGCTGGTAGGGATCTCTTCCCCATCCGGCCCCATGGGTCCCACCTCTGCTAATTCCATTGTCTTCACACCAGTATAGTGGGTCTTCACCATGGCCCAGGCCTCACTTGCACCTTCTCGGCAAGCTGATACTTTCCACGCCTAGATCTGGCGCCGAGCTCTCTTAAACTGTTCGGCTAGCGCGGCCATGTCCTCGGGGACCGGCGTCACCTCGGGCCATATAGCCTGGTGTACATCCTTCATCGCTTTTCGAGCCCCTTCATGCACCTCGGATAGACGAATGCTCATGTCTTCAGACATCGGACCCCGAGAGTCCGGAGGAAGGCCAATCAAGCACGCTGTCAACAACAACATTTTGAATGTCAAATCTCTTTGGACAAATTGCATGACAAATATCTGTCGTGCTTTCTAATTTACCATAAATCATGTTGTCCGTTCGCCGATTCTTTGCTTCTGCAGCAGCCAGGCGAGCTTTTAAGCTCTCAATTTCCTGGGCCTGCCGGGCGTTTTCCGCCCTAAGCGCATTCACGTTGCCCGCTCTCTGCGCGACCACATGTTGATTTGCTTGGCGTTGCGTTGCAGCATACGCCAGATCATCACGGGCCTGTTTTTGATCTCTTCCAAGATGGCCCAGGGCTTCCGCTGCTACAAACGATGCTAGGCGTCAGCTCTGCTTTTTGGACGTTACCTACTTCAAGGAATAAGCACTCACCGTGCGCCTCTCTAGTGAATTTCTTCACCTGCTCAACCTCGGACAACGCCGCGTCAAGCTGCACCTTCGTTTGGTCTAACGCTGAGGCCAATTGTTCGTTCTTCAAGCGAGCTTCCTGTTATGACAAAGCTTGCGGGTTAGCTTTCAAGTCTTGATTCGACCCCAGGGGCTCGTATCAAGCCTTAGGGGCTACTACTATACTTGGTAGTCATATTCGTCTTTAAAAAGGTTACCCGCAGCCCTCGCGACAGGACATCCAGCGACTCGTCAAAGGCACCTCGGGCCGCCCCGAGGTATGCGTCCACCGCGCTGAGAGCATTAAGCTCCCTGTCCGAAAAGGCCGGATTATTCAAGGAAGCCTTTTGCCGGCGATAATTCGCGGCGCATTGAACTTCGGACGGAGTGGCCGATGTCGCTGAGTCCTCGGGCTGGGCGGCTCCGGGGTCAACCCTTGCAGGATTTCGGACCTCTGCTTCCTTGGGCGGGGTCGTACCTTCCTCGGCCTCCACATGTGCGGTGGAGAGTGGAGGCTGTCTGCAAATACTCGGCAGTGTTAGAACCCGAAGTGTCTTTTCTATGACATGAAGCTAAATATTACCTAATGACGGATGAAGCACTTTCGTTTGCCCCCGCAACCTCGGCTGGAGCTTCTTTAACTTCTTGCCGAGCCCTTTCCGGCGGAGCTGTTTCTCTGCGGTGGCATTGGGAGCACCGCCCCTTTGGAGGAGAAGTCAGAAGACTGGAGACTAGGGGATAAGGGGCTCTCTTTCGCTTAGAAGAGGGGAGAGTTACCGATGAGGCTGGTCTTGTCCCCGGTGTATCAGGGACGACCGCTACCTTTGAGCCGTCAAGGCTCTCCAGGAAAAAACTCTTCCCTTCATAGATAAGCCCCAGGTCTTCGTCCTCGTGGTAGAGAGGATCTTCTGCACGGCTGTGCAACTCCGGCTTTGGAGCCGGACTGCTCACCCCTTCGAGCCAACACCTCCACCGCTGTTCAACCAATATATAATGGATTGATGATAAGGATCCCGAGGTGAAACAGGAAAGCCCGAAATAGAGACTTACTATGTCGGCAGGGTTGTAGTATGACAGCCCGTCCTGGAACTGGCGCTTAGCAAACTCCTCGGCTGGCCCTTGGTACATGCTGGCTAGCACAGTTCCGAGGGTCATTTGGTCCATAAAAGCCCCCTTGATGGATCGAGAGGCGTCTTCGGACCCGTTATACTCGCATAATAAATGCTGGCGCTGCCGAAGAGGCTGGACTCTCCGGTCTAGAGCCACCGCCATCACATCGATGATGGTAAGACCCGCGCTTGACATGAACTTCACCTTGGTTGCTAGCCTAGTCACGGCTTCGTCTTCCTCTTGAGCCGAACTCAGTGGCCTCTAGCTGTAATGCTTCCTCGGTGGATCTAATGAGAAGGGCGGAAGGCCTGGCCGGACTGGCTCGTACAATAGAACGTCGGTGATATAGAACCACTCGGAAGGCCAGTAATCGGTTTCCTCCCGAGGTGTACCCGCTGGATAGCCAGTCTTGTCGATTCGGCAGACTATGGCTCCTCCGACCTCGAATAGCTTGTCGACCGAAGAACGGGGCACGTCGCAGAAGAACTTCCGCCATAATCCGAAGTGCGCCTGACAACCGAGGTGTAGCTCACAGAGCGCGACGAACCCCGCGATGTGTAGCACCGAATTCGGAGAGAGATGATGTAGCTATAACCCGTAGAACTCCAGCAAGCCGCGGAGGAATGGGTGGATTGGGAACCCTAAGTCGTGGAGGAGGAAAGGTACGATGCATACCCGCTCGTCCCCTCGTGGCGAGGGGTAATTTTCGGTGTGGGCTTGACCGTCGATGGATGTTAGTCCAGGGCGGGTAGCAGCCAGATCCGCATCCGGTAGGTATCCCTGCGTCGCCAAACGCTCTAATTGAAGGCGCGCGACGGAGCAGCTCCCCCAGTCCCCCCTATCCGGGCCATGAGAACGCCTTGACGATCCCTCGCCGCTCGCCATTGTTTGGGCTCTTGAGCTTGGGTTGGACAAAGAGGGGAATTTCTCGCTGCGGTTGCAAGGGCGCACAGCCACAAGAAAGGGTAACGCGTCTATTAAGTAAGGGCAGAAAGGGCTGACGCTTCGATGTTTTTCCCATTAAGGGGCCCAACTCCCTAAGCGGCACGATTTTCAACGTCTGACATTGAGTTCTCGGCGAATTCTAAGGGTCGGCCGAGGTCTTTAAAATCCGGTCGAAGAATAAAAGTACGGGAACTTGTCTATCGAGCCAAGACTCCGGAATGTGAAGGGCGTCGACTTCGGCATCGAAGACCAGTTCAGGGGCTAGAGACGGTGTCCTGGATTAGGGGGTGCTAACCAGGCCGACCCGTCTCCTCGGTTGGGCCGATGTACCCCCGTACGTGACCAAGATGGACTCCGGAGACTGTACATGGGAGATGTGATCGGCGCTGTCTCTACCGAAGACTTGTAGTACACTTCAAGATTTGTCCAGCCACCTTACTCCTAGATACCGACATTCTAACCCTAGGTACCCTCTCTGGCGTGTATATAAGCCATAGGGTTTAGCCCGTAGAGGGGACGTCAACACAACATTGCTTACCTAGCCATAGAAATTAGACACATATTATGATCTCGAGGTAGATCAACTCTGTACTCGATACATCTCCATCAATATAACAAGAGTAGGACGTAGGGTTTTACCTCCATCGAGAGGGCCCGAACCTGGGTAAACATCGTCTCCATTGTCCCTGTTACCATCGATCCGAGATCCACAGCTTGGGACCCCCTACCTCGAGGTCTGCCGGTTTTTACACCGACAACAATGAAAAGGACTTACCCATCTACTATCAGCTATGGGATAAATTATACCTGCCTCCAGAAGCTTTAATATTTCAGTTCTTAGCACATCCTTCATTTTTGGATTCAGTCCTCTTTGATGATCAACAACGGGTTTAGCATCTGGCTCCATATGAATTTTATGTTGACATAGAGTGGGACTGATGCCCTTAAGATCATCAAGAGTATACCCAATAGCAGCACGGTGCTTCCTCAGAGTTTTAAGTAATCTCTTTTCTTCATGCTCTGAAAGGTTAGCACTAATAATAACAGGATATATCTTCTTTTCATCTAGATAAGCATATTTAAGCATATCAGGTAATTGCTTTAAATCAAACACAGGATCACTCTTTGGTGGAAGAGGATCTCCCAAAGTTTCAACAGGCAAGTTATGTTTGAGAATAGGTGCTTGTTTAAAGAATAACTCATCTATTTCATTTCTTTCATTCATATGCATATCATTTTCATGGTCTAACAAGTATTGTTCTAAAGGATCAGTAGGAGGCACAACAATCGAAGCTAGACCAATAATTTCATCTTTATTGGGTAATTCCTTATCATGAGGCTGTCTATGAAACTTGGAGAAATTAAATTCATGAGACACCTCACCAAAATTAACACTGACAGTTTCTTTGTTGCAATCAATCTTAGCATTTACTGTATTCAAGAAGGTTCTACCAAATATAATGGGACAAAAATTATCTTGTGGTGATCCAAGAACAAGAAAATCAGTAGGGTATTTGATCTTACCACACAAGACTTTAACATCTCTAACAATCCCAAGTGGAGTAATAGTATCTCTATTTGCAAGCTTAATAGTGACATCAATATCTTCAATCTCAACAGGTGCAACAACATTCATGACTTCTTGATAGAGAGTAAAAGGAATAGCACTCACACTAGCACCAATATCACATAAACCATGACAGCAATGATCTCCAATTTTAACAGAAATAACAGGCATGCCAACTATGGGTTTATTTTTATCTTTAGTGTCTGGCTTAGCAATTCTAATTGCCTCATCGCAGAAATATATGACATGTCCATCAATGTTATCAGCCAAAAGATCCGTAACCATTGCAATATTAGGTTCCACTTTAATTTGTTCAGAAGGTCTAGGTGCTCTAATATTACTTTTGTTAACCATAGTTGAAGCTTTAGCATGTTCCTTAATCCTAACAGGGAAAGGAGGTTTCTCAATATAAGCAGTAGGTATAACTGGATCAACATTGTAAACAATTGTTTCTTCTTTAACACTAATAGGTTCTTCATTTATTTCAATAGGTGGATGAAACTTAAACCACTTCTCCTTAGGGAGATCAACATGAGCAGCAAAAGATTCACAAAAAGTGGCTACTATCTCAGAGTCAAGTCCATATTTGGTACTACTCTTATGAAAAGCATCAGTTTCCATAAAAGATTTAACACAATCAAACTCAAGATTTATACCTGACACTTTACCTTTGTTGATTTCCCAAGCTTCAGAGTTGCGTTTAATTCTTTCCAGAAGATCCCATCTGAATTCAATAGTTCTCTTCATAAAGGAACCAGTAGAAGAAGTATCGAACATGGACCGATCATTATGAGAAAGCCGAGCATAAAAGTTTTGAATAAATATTTCTCTTGAGAGCTCATGATTACAGCATGTGTGCAACATATACTTAAGCCTTCCCCAAGCTTGAGCGATACTTTCTCCTTCACGAGGCCAAAAATTATATATATATATAATTCCGATCACGATGAACCAAATGCATAGGATACAATTTCTGGTGAAATTCTAGCTTCAACCGGTTCCAATCCCATGTTCAAGTATCATCCAATAGCCTATACCATGTCAATGCCTTTCCCTCCAAAGATAAAGGGAATACCTTCTTCTTAACTCCATCTCCGGATAAACCTCCAAGCTTAAACAATCCACAAATTTCATCTATATATATCAAGTGCATATCAGGATGCACCGTCCCATCTCCTGCATAAGGATTAGCTAGCAGTTTCTCTATCATACCCGAAGGAATTTCATAACAAATATTTTCAGTAGGTTTAGTAGGTTGAGGAGAAACTCTTATTGCTTCCGGTCGAGGTGAAGATACCCCGAACAAGCCCCTCAAAGGATTACTTTCCATAGTGACCAGTGACAATAAATTTAGCACATAATAAAAATGTTTCCTTACAAAATTCCACTCACCAAAGGCGCTTCACTCCCCAGCAACGGCGCTAGACAAGAGTCTTGATGACCCACAAGTATAGGGGATCAATCGTAGTCCTTTCGATAAGTAAGAGTGTCAAACCCAACGAGGAGCAGAAGGGAATGATAAGCGGTTTTCAGCAAGGTATTCTCTGCAAGCACTGAAATTGTAGGTAACAAATAGTTCTATAACAAGGTAATTCGTAACAAGTAACAAATAGTAACAGTAACCAAGGTGCAGCAAGGTGGCCCAATCCTTTTTATAGCAAAGGACAAGCAAAACGAACTTGTATAATAACCAAAGCATTCTCGAGGACACATGGGAATTCTCATCTAGTCACTTTCATCATGTTTGTTTGATTCACGTTCGCTACTTTAATAATTTGATATGTGGGTGGACCGGTGCTTGGGTGCTGTTCTTACTTGAACAAGCCTCCCAATTAAGATTACCCCCTCTCGCAAGCATCCGCAACTACGAAAGAAGAATTAAGATAAATCTAACCATAGCATGAAACATATGGATCCAAATCAGCCCCTTACGGAATAGCGCATAAACTAGGGTTTAAGCTTCTGTCACTCTAGCAACCCATCATCTAATTACTACTCCACAATGCCTTCCCTTAGTCCCAAAGATGGTGAAGTGTCATGTAGTCGATGTTCACATGACACCATTAAAGGAAGCAACAACATACATATCATCAAAATATCGAACGAATACCAAATTCACATGATTACTTATGACAAGACTTCTCCCATGTCCTCAAGAACAAAAGTAACTACTCACAAATCATATTCATGTTCAAGATCAGAGGGGTATTGAATAGCATTAAGGATCTAAACATATAATCTCCACCAAATAAACCAACTAGCATCAACTACAAGATGTAATCAACACTACTAGGAACCCACAGGTAGCATTCTGAGGTTTTGAGACAAAGATTGAATACAAGAGATGAACTAGGGTTTGAGATGAGATGGTGCTGGTGAAGATGTTGATGAATATTAGTCCTCCCACGATGACAGAATCATTGGTGATGTCGATGGCTTCGATTTCCCCGTCCCAGAGGGAAGTATCCCCGGTGGAATCGCTCCGCTGGAGAGCAAAATTGCTCCTGCCCAGGTTCCGCCTCGAGACGACGGCGCTTCATCTCGAAAGTCTTCTCTCTATTTTTTTAGGGTAAATGAGCCTATATAGCAGAAGGTGGGGGCCGGATGCCAGCTAGGGGGGCCGCGCCCTGTGGGCAACTGGTGGGTCCCCTTTGGTATTTCTTTTCTCCAGTATTTTTTATATATTGAATAAAAAATCTCCGTGAAATTTCAGGTCAATTGGAGCTCTATAGAATAGGTATCTTTGCTGTAGCTATTTCAGGTCCAGAATTCCAGCTGCCGGTATTCTACCTCTTCATATAAATCTTGCAAATTAAGAGAGAAAAGGCATAAGAATTGCATCATAAAGTGAAATAATGACCAAATACATTATAAATAACAGTAGGAAATCATGATGCAAATTGGACGTATCAACCGTTTCTCTAAGATGGCACATTTTATCCCGTGTAACAAGATCGACAATGCTTCACATGTTGCAAATCTCTTTTGTGGGGAAATCTTGCGATTGCATGGAGTGCCCAAGACGATTGTATTGGATCGCGACATCGAGTTCCTTAGCTACTTTTGGAAGACACTATGCACCAAGCTCAGAATCAAGCTACTATTCTCTTCGGCATATCATCCACAAACCAACGGCGAAACGGAGGTCACCAACCAGACGCTATCCACACTCCTACGCGTGTTGATCAAGCGGAACATCAAGGAGTGGGAGGAATTTTTGCCTATCATGGAGTACGCCTACAATCGAGCAAGACATTCGACCACCGACAAGTCCCCCTTCGAGGTCGTCTACGGCTTCAACCCATTGTCCCCATTGGACATTCTACCGCTACCTCTACAAGAGCGCATCAACATGGACGCGAGTGCACGAGCAACATACTTCAAGAAGGTGCATGAAGATACATGGCACACGATCGAGCACCAAGTACAACGCCTCGCGACCAAGCTCAACTTCAACAAACGCCCCATGGTGTTCAACCCTGGAGATCTTGTGTGGCTACACCTATGCAAAGACCGCTTCCCAAACGAGCGCAAGTCCAAACTCCTACCTCAAGCCGATGGACCCTTCAAGGTGCTAGCACGCTACAACAACAATGCCTACAAGATTGACATCCCAAGTGACAAGTACAACGTGAGCGACATCTTCAACGTCAAAGACCTATCTCCCTTCCATGGTGATGTGGATTTCGATCCGAGGACGGATCTTTCCCAAGGGGAGGGGGGAGATGATGCGGAGCATCCTTCGGTCATCCCCATGGACACGTCATCACCACCCAAGGCACCAAGTAGACCGATGACAAGGGCCCGTGCAAGAGCTATTGAAACCGAGGTGAACTCCCTCCTCGCTCAACTCCTTTTCGAATCACATGAGACATGGCTACTACCTCAAGCGGAGACCCTTTGCATACTCAGGTACCAAGGAACTAGTCATGGAGAGGCTAATGAGCAAGGCCGAGCGATGGAGGAAGGAGAACGCGAAGTCAGAGAGCAAACGGCGCAAGACATGGCTTGCTCGGATGATCCAGACCGACTCCCGGACGATCCGGACGATGCCCGGATGATCCGGACCCCCCCCCCCGGATGATCCGGCCCCTGCAACCAAATCTACAACAAGCCCCTCGACGAATCCGGATCCATCCGGAACCTCTCCCGGATCATCCGGACGAAGCCGGACGTCCAGACCAGGTCCCGGACATCCGGGCCAACTACGGCTGCGACGACACAGCCGGACGATCTGGATGGACGCCCGGACCATCCGGACCCCCGATGCCCGGATCATCCGGACCATGCCTGCGTGCGTGACTTGAGCCGAGGCCCATGTACCTCTCTCTACCCCTAGACTATATATACTCCTCCACCCACGTTTTAGGTTTAGCAAAGTGATAGCTCATATTAGAGATTGAGTTTTGCTCATCCACCTACTTCTCCTAGGATTGGGATGAACTAGTTACTCTTTGTATCCTCTTGTGTTGACTTTGGATCTTGTATCTCCCTCTTTGTGTATGAGGATTTAGCACATGTGTGATTGGAATTGTGTCAATTGAGTGTTTGCTTTGTGTTCTTCTCACAATTTGCCCTTCCCCCCCCCCCTCCAAGTGTGAAAAGATCACCACATTAGGGTTCCACCCTACATCATCATGGCCAGCAGTACGGTGGATTTTGCAGTATGGGCCGTTAGGATTCTCTCCGGCAGCCACATGACCACAGGTGCAAGCGCCAACTTCCTTGCCGGCATCCTTGGTCTTGGGCTTCTTACCGGTAGAGCCTTCGACTTCATCACTGCTTTTCCTTTGCGCTTGCGATTGCGCTTGCGGCCCTTCTTCTTTGGAGTGGACACCTCTTCGTCATCATCAAAGTCTGGAGTAGTGATAGTTGCGTCCTCTCCGAGAAGATGCCTCCTTTCCTCAGTGCGCGCACATTTGTTGGCAAGTGCGTACAGCTCTGCAATGTCCTTGGCCTGCTTGATGTTCATCTTTTCCCGCATCCTGCAGTTGCACACGTTGTTGTGGAAAGCGGTAATGACAGCAGCAGGGTGCACATCTGGGATGTTGTGATGCACCCGGCTAAATCTCTGGATGTACTTGCAAAGAGGCTCATTGGGCTTTTGCGGAAGCACATGCAGATCGTTGGGCATTCCAGGAGGCTTGTGGCCACCCTGGAATGCGCCAACAAACTGATGTCACAAATCTTCCCATGATGAGATCGAGTTCTCCGGCAAGTTCATGAGCTAAGATCTCATGTTAGGCTTCAGTGCTAACGGAAACTAGTTGGCGAGCACTTTTTCATCTCTACCACCGGCAGCCTGGATGGCTATGGTGTAGACACTGAGAAACTCCGACGGGTTGACCTTGTCGTCATACTTATCAGGTATATCTGGCTTGAAGCTACGAGACGACGGCCAGCACACTTGCCGGAGCTCAGGGGTAAATGCTGGACAGCCCGAGTCATAAGGCAGGGTTGTATCATACCCAGATGCCGGCAAGGTTGCTTCCGGTCCTGCGCGCGCGTTAGATTGACGGCGAGCCTCTCGGCGCCGCTCTATCCTCACGTGGGCGTCTTCTCCTTATCGGTCCTGCAAGACTTGGCGCTGGTCTTGCCGACTCCGTGGATCAGACGAGGCCATGGAAACCTCATCCCGATCCTCAGTGCACCATTCTTCATGAGGTGTGCGCTGTGGGGACGGCACTGTCTGTGCCCCCGTAGGCGCTGGTCCTCTGGCACGCTCTCCGGCTCCTCGCGCCGTCTCTGTCTGCGGTCGCCGTGAAGGTCCCACTTGCTGAGAATTGCCGTTGCCGGCAAGTGCAAGGAGGCTCTGGATGGTGGCATGCCACTCATCCATCTGGTGAGCTGCTGGAGGGATGCGCCATCACTTCTGCTGATGTGCACGCGATATACGGCGCTAATGCATGGGACGGCTCTCGACTCCTGGTTGGACCAGGAACTCTGTCCCGTTCCTGAGTAGGAACAGCATGGCCGCCAGCGGTGCAAGATAGCTCATGACTCTTGGCAGAGCCAAGAGGAACTCTATCTCGCTCCAGTGGCGGAACCTGCTGACCATCACGCGACGGATGTTTAGAGAAGTGCTCACGGCGATGGCCGGAGCTGTCAATATCACGACGTGGTGGGTCTTGGACTTGCTGTGATTGGTGCGGCATTTGCCCACGCCATGGTGGATCGCACCCGTCGTGTGACGTCCTCGGCATGTGCTCGGGTCGAGGCGGGTCTTGTCCGTCGTGCGATCGCCTCGGCGCATCTTTTGCCGTGCCGCCTTGGGACACCACCTTCCCCTTCCCATTGAGACTCGTGGCGCTCTTCTCACCGTCGGTGTGGTGACTGGGATCACCAGAGCGATGAGGAAGCTGACCATCGCCACCCCCACCTCCGTCTCTGGTGCGAGAGTGTGAAGCTTGGCCGTCTCCGCCTCCGTCTCCGGTGCGCGCGTGTGACGGCGCTTTGGAGGTGGACGGAGCGGCAGCACCCTTGGCCTTCTTGGGCGCCATGGATGAAGATGATGAAGAAGATGATGTAGCTGGTGACACGGCTGATGCAGGTTCACGCGCTTAGAGCCCCTGCCTGGCATGCCAAAGATGTGGCGTACGACAATCTATGGGGCCATCGCCCCTTCTACGTTCGGCTACGGGCTCACCGCACACGAAGAGCAGCAACAACCATGATATACACAAGCTTTTTACCCAGGTTTGGGCCACTATGAAGCGTAAAACCCTACTCCTGCTTTGGTGGATTGATGAGTGTTTTGGAACCCTACAATTACAAGAGCGCTACCTTGCCGGCAAGGGTGCTCGGAGGTGCAGTTACTAAGTGTAATTGGGCAGGGGTCCGACCCTTGTAAAGGTAGCCATGGGCCTCCTTTTATAGACATAAGGGGCTACCACAGTGGCAAAATGCTAATTACAAAGGGTGAATAGTGGCTACAGTGTTATCATACCTAACCCTGACGATATAGGACAAAAGCAATAAATACGCCATTAGGTGTCACGCTGGGGTGAACTCCGGCAAGGGAGCGCTGCTCCACCTGTACCGTCAGCCCAACTACCTCTTATTATCTCGACATGCCACTTGGACGGGTGTCAATAAAGTTGATCTTCAGGCGGTGGGCTGCCACGTGCCCCGACAAGCTTCACCTAACTGCCTGCGCGTCCGCCATCTATCGGCAAGACCCTGACAGGTCACTAAGGTGGAGCGGTAGAGGGAGCTTGCCGGTCTTGTGCTTGCCGGCCTGGATCTTGCCGGTGTGGAGCTTGCCGGCAACTTAAGTCCTTTGCTTCAGTACATCTTAGTGCTTCTTGATCACCTGCCTGGAGGTCTTCTCCACGGCTTTGTTTACCAAGTCTTGAGTACTTGGAGTAAGTCTATCCTCCGCCAAGCCCTTCCCGACAAGGAGACTACTACTGTCTGTGCATAGTCAAGGGTATTGAACACCCTATTTTCAATACACCGACAAAGATATTGGCCATATCATGTCACATATTGATTGCATGTGATGTTTATCCTTTATGCATCTTATTTTGCTTAGAATGACGGTAGCATTATAAGATGATCCCTCCACTTAATATCAAGATAAAAGTGTTCTCCCTTAGTATGCACCGTTGCGAAAGTTTGTTGTTTCTAAGCACCTCATGATGATCGGTTGTGATAGACTCTTCGTTCGCATACAACGGGTGTAAGCCAATTTTACACATGCGGAAATACTTTGGTTAACTTGACGAGCCTAGCATGTACAGACATGGCCTCAAAACACGGAGGACCGAAAGGTCAAACATGAGTCATATAGAACATATGATCAACATGGAGATGTTCACCATTGAAACTACCCCATCTCACGTGATGATCGGACTTGGGTTAGTGAATTTGGATCATGTATCACCTAGACAACTTGAAGGATGTTGATTTAAGTGGGAGTTCTTTAGTAATTTGATTAGTTGAACTAATTATCATGAACATAGTCTAAAAATGTCTTTGCAAATATGTTGTAGATCAATGGCTCGCGTTGTAGTTCCGCTGAACTTCAATGCGTTCCTAGAGAAAGCTAAGCTGGAATATGATGGAAGTAATTATGCGGACTAGGTCCGTAATTTGAGGATTATCCTCACTGTTGCACAGAAGGATAATGTCCTTGATGCACTGCTAGGTGTGCCACCGGCCCCTGCAAATCTGGATGCTATGAACATCTGGTGTCGGAACCCCGATCCTAAGTCACACCGATCTAGCATAAGACACATCATATCACTTTGCGGCCTCACGCATGGTAACCCACGACTGCCACCTTTACCTTGGTCGGGACCGTTTGCGTCTTTTGGCTCACGTATATGATTGTGATGCTCGCATCCATATGACAGAGAACCCGGGTCGACATGACTAGTCATAAACCAAGGTGGCACAAACGTATAGGGACAGGCATACGTAACCCAGCAATGCATGTGTCGGTCAGCGGCGAGTGTAACCAAGTCATAGCAAAGCTACAAGGACTATAGTAAACACCGTGTGACATTTCCCCGTAGGGACAGACACAGGAGCAAAGAAGGATACATGCCGGTCAATCCATGTGTTCCGGAGCAGTAGCGAACTACCAGGGCTCAGTGGAAGCACTAGGAGGCATTTCCCCTGTAAGGAAGGCTACCAAAGCAGATAACTAAGTGTCGAATCCCACACATACCAATGCATTTCAAAACATACACACAATATGCACGATATGTGTAGATACAACATGGCATCACAACAAAACACTACGACTCATAGTATTTATTTAAGAGGCTCCGAAGAGCCATACATAACATGATATTACAAACAGGGGTCACATGACCCATCATACAAAGTCATACAAGAAACGGAAGCATAAACTTGTCTGAGTACAGACAGCTGAAAAGAAAGAAGGCTAGAACGCTTGTCTATCTACAAGACCCTCCATAGGAGACAGACCTCTGTCTGGGATTCCCAAGCTACTCGTCGAAGCCCACACAGAACTACTAGTGAGACTAAAGTCTCCTCTGCAAAACATAAATTAAGCAACCGTGAGTACAAAGGTACTCAGCAAGACTTACATCAGAACTCACTACATATGCATCAGTATCAACAATGGGGTTGTGGAGTTTAACTGCAGCAAGCCAGCTTTCACTATTGGCTAACCTGTACTACGACTACCAGTATTTTCGAGCGCACACGAGTCCACATAGTCACCATAACAATAACCACTATGGATCCTCTCCCGTCTACCTACGAGAAGGCCATCCATAGCACTCACACTTATCTTGCACATTTTAGAGTATCCATTTAAATTGTCTATGAACAATGTAAGCTTCCAAGTAGTCCATATCCGAGGACGCGGCTATTCGAATAGTTTGATAACCCTGCAGGGGTGTACTTCTTCACACACGCTCTCACCACTTACCACCATATACACGTCATGTATCTTGGCAACCTTCAAGCGGAAGCCTGGCGAGGGTGTCAGCCACGACCTGACTAACCACACAAGACTCTTGTCCAGGTTTATCGCCTATTTGAGACTGGCCGGCAAGGAAGTCCGGCCGAAGTTTCCATTTCGGCCCAAACGATGTGAGCAGGGTTCCACAAGCCCACCATCCGGGTGCCACCTGGTACACCGTGCCACGGTGTCTCTACCTCATCATAGCCCACCCCTAAGGTCAGCGCTATTTACGGCCGCCAACACATATCCTACAAACACCAGAAACTAGTTACGACTCCTGGACAGAGATCAAGGCGATTAATAAGTTGAGAGGGTCCATTGATTTCGGGCCCAATGCATGGTAGTAGCTAGTCTTGGATCACAAACACGAAACTCAGTTCTGAAGGAGGGTTCCAATGAGACAACCCACCATGTACACCTACATGGCCTCTCATCGCTACCTTTACCAAATCGTGTTCACACGCTTACCTCACACACAGTAGGACATGAGCACAACCATTCCAATTCATCGCCCAGACGGATCAGACCCGACGCAGCTCTAAGCATAGCAAGCATAGCAAACAAGCATGGATGAGTAGTCACAACATGGCTCAAGCAATTCCTACTCATGCTAGTAGGTTTTACTATTTACTGTGGCAAAAACAGGTCATGCAGAGGAATGGGTTCAACTACCGCAACAAGTAACAGTTGAGTCATTGTTGTCCTAATGCAATAAATGAGAGCAGGAGCAAGAGAGTGGGATTGTATCGGAATGCTCAAGGGGGGTTGCTTGCCTGGCACTTCTGAAGATAGTAAAGCTCTTCATCGGTGTCAACGATCACAATGTCGGAATCATCTTCTACCGAGAAGGAACAAACACCGGCAAACATGAAAAGGAACAACATTCAATGCAATGCACATACAAATGTATGTCATGGCATGTTGAGGTACTGAATTGACCTAATTCAACAGCAAGTCATTTTATTGAAGTGGAATTAAAACATATAGCAAATTCCAACTCCAAACTAATTACCAAAATTGCCCTAGTTATGTTTTGTCCTAAATAATGAGGTTAACTTGCTCAAACATGCATGATCATGGCATAAACAGATTCTTCATATTTTTTTATCATTTTTCATATATAAATTATTTCATTTGGAGTTACGGTTGAATTTCTATGAATTTTAGAAGTTTGCAACATTTTCTAAAATTTCCAAATCATTTTTGAATTAGAAATAGTCCAGAAAATGTTTACTGCGTCATCAATACATCACTGTGATGTCAGCAGGTCAACTGGGGTGGTCCAGGTCAAACTAACCAGTGGGACCCGCATGTCAGTGGCACATCCAATTAACAGAGTTAATTAGCACTAAACTTAATCCTAAACCTAATTTAGTTAGGGGATTGGGCCCACATGTCAGTGACCCGGGGAGGTCAGACCCTTGGTCAAACAGGTCAAATCCACCGGCGTTAAGCCGCCGGCGGGGTCAGACGAGCGAAGAGCGTCGGAAACGCTGCTCCGACCATGGTTCGATGTGCGGAAGGGCGCTACGCAGAGCTGGAATTCATCCGCGTCGTTTGGTGCAGGTGGCGTCGCCGGAGGTGACCTAAAACGACGGCGGCGTCCTCAAATGCGGTGGCCGGAGTTCGGGCGATGACGCAAATGTCGCTATGGTGCACGGCGTGAGCAACGGGTGATCGCGTTCAACTCGTGGGGGTGCACTGAGTGCAGTGGTGAGCTCGGATGCGAGCTTGCACGACCATAGTGTCACAGCCCTAGCTTAGTCATTGCTTGTCATTGCATAATCATCCATGCATCATGTTTAAATTTCAATTTAACTTGTAATGGGGATTCAACAAACCCTAGCACCCCTTTGAAAAACTAGGTTCAACTGAAATCTTTTTCAATGAACCCAAAATGCCCTTAAAAATGTTCATGATTTAGGGACAAAGGTGAAAGCCCTAACCATAAATGGTGCACATTTTTCCAGGACACAAATGGGCTTTGAATTAACCCCACAAGTATTTGAATTGGAGCATTTAAATGCTATATATATTTTAAATGATCTAATAATTCTGAAACTAGTTGAGGGCTTTTGGAATAATCCTAATAGTGCCCACAAATATTTTCAGGAGTTTTGTAAATGATTTAGTATTTTACTAAATCAAAACCAGAAAAGAAAAATAGAAAACAGAAAAGAAATAGAAAAAGAGAGAGAGAGAGAGAGAGAGAGGAAACTACCTGGGCCACTTACCTGGCCGGGCCAGCCCATCTGGCCGCTGATAGTCGTCTTCCTCCTCTGCCAGTAGGCAGAGGTAGGACAGCGCGCGCGACCAAGAGCGCCACGCCACTACCCTGGCTGCCTGCGTCCCCAGGCCACATCGATGTCGTGGATCAACTCGTCGCTGCCGTCCCAATCGAGCCCACCTCCTCATTCGCCCCCTGCTCTCTCCCTCGCTCCCCCGACACCATGGCCGACGTTGCCGCGCTCGCGCCGACGTGAACCACCATGACCACCGCCTCCCCCTTGTCCCCTCGAGCTATCCACGAGCTTAGCCGCATCGCCTTCGACCTCCTCACCGAGCCACACAATGCCGAACGTCCCCGAACACCCTCACCGCCATCGTCTTCAACCTCACCTCTCCGAGATCGTCGTTAATGCACCAATCACTCCAGCCCTTTCCCGAGCCCGCTGAGCCGCCCGTTCGAACCGATGTGAGCCCCTGCTCTGAACCCCTCTCTTTCCCGCGTCGATTTCCCACTCTAGCCATCGATTCGCCAACGACCAAAATGCGCCACCGCCCGAGCTCGTCGTCGATGTAGCTCCGGTGACCATTTGGTCCCGGGCGTACGTCGGTTGTGCTCGCCGCCTCGCGTAGCGCCTCGCAAATCCATTTGTTGGGCCGTTTGCACACCGCAGTTGCGCTCCCACACACACCCGAACTCTGGCCGCGGCGGATGAGCTCGCCGCCGTCGGCTCAGGCCACCCCAGCACCTAAAACCGCCACCGTTTGACGCGCCGCAGCGTTAGCTTTCCAAAGAGCCCACCCATGCATCGAACGGAGCTCCGTGGGCAAGTACCGAGCCGATCTGCTGCCACTGACCTCGCCGTCGGCTAACCGCCGGCGGGTTTGACCCTGGTTGACCAGATTTGACTTCCCCCTGGGTCTATGACAGGTGGGCCAGCCCCTGCTAATTTTTGGATTAGCTTAAATTAAACCCTAATTAGCACCGTGACACTGATTGCTGGGTCCCACATGCCAGGTTTGACCTGGAATGGTCAATTGACCTGCTAACGTCACTCTGACGCAATGTTGACGCAGTAAAGCTTTTCTAGGATTTTAAATAAATCATAAATGGTTTATTTGTTTCGGAAAATGTTTAAAACTTCTAAAAATTATAGAAAATAATCTATAACTCAAATTGAAATAATTTATATATGAAAAATTATCAGAAAAATATGAAGAATCTGTTTATGGCATTTTCATGCATGTTTCAACAGCTTAAAGCTGATGTATATGACAATTTGAATAAATGGCATTTGAAATGTCTTATATGGAGTTTGAATTTATAGCTTGGGTTCAAACCAACTTCATTTAAATTGTTTCTAGTTACATTAGCCCAAATCACAACATGTTGTCGTGCCATGATCATGCATCATATTGTTGCATTGCATTGATTGTGTTCCTTTATCTGTTTGCCGGTGTTTGTTCCTTCTCGGTAGAAGATGGTAACGACGTCGTGATCGTTGACACCGATGAAGAGCTAATAGCTATATTATCTTCAGAAGTGCCAGGCAAGCAAACCCCCCTTGATCACTCCGATACAATCCCACTCTCTCGCTCTTGCTCTCTTTTATTGCAGTAGGACAACAACGATTTAACTGTTACTTGTTGCGGTAGTTGAACCCATTCCTCTGCACGACCTGTCTTTGTCACAGTAAATAGTAAAACCTAATAGCGTGAGTAGGAATTGCTTGAGCCATGTTGTGACTACTCATCCATGCTTGTTTGCTATGCTTAGAGTTGTGTCAGGTCTGATCCATCTGGGCGATGAATTGGAATGGTTGTGTTCATGTCCTACTCTGTGAGAGCTAAGTGTGTGAACATGATTTGGTAAAGGTAGCGATGAGAGGCCATGTAGGAGTACATGGTGGGTTGTCTCATTGAGACCGTCCTCAGGAACTGAGTTCTGTGTTTGTGATCCAAGACAGTTACTACCACACATTGGGATCCTTAATTGACTCCCTCAACTTATTAATCGCCTTGATCTCTGTCCAGGAGTCACAACTAGTTTCTGGTGTTTGTAGGATATGTGTTGGCGACCGTGCATAGCGCTGACCTTAGGGGTGGGCTATGATGTGGTAGAGACACCGTGGCACCCGGATGGTGGGCTTGGGAACCCTGCTCACATCGTTTGGGGCCGTAATGGAAACTTTGGCCGGACTTCCTTGCGGGTCAGTCTCAAATAGGCGATAAACCTGGACTAGAGTCTTGTGTGGTTAGTCAGGTTGTGGCCGACACCCTCGCCAGGCTTTCACTTGAAGGTTGCTGAGATACATGACGTGTACATGGTGGTAAGTGGTGGGAGCGTGTGTGAAGAAGTACACCCCTGCAGGGTTATAAATGATCTATTCGAATAGCCGCATCCGCGGATATGGACTACTTGGAAGCTTACATTGTTCATAGACAAGTTGAAGTGGATACTCTAAAATGCGCAAGGTAAGCGTGAGTGCTATGGATGGCCTTCTCATAGGGAGACGGGAGCGAATCCATAGTGGTGTATTGATGTGGTGACTATGTGGACTCGTGTACGCTCTCTCACCTCAAAGAAAATACTGGTAGTCGTAGTATAGGATAGCCACTGAGTCAAAGCTGGCTTGCTGCAGTTAAACTCCACAACCCCATTGTTGATACTAATGCATAAGTAGATAGTTCTGATGTAAGTCTTGCTGAGTACCTTTGTACTCACGGTTGCTTAATTTTTGTTTTGCAGAGGAGATCTTAGTCTCACTAGTGGCTTCTACGTGAAGTTTGACATTGACCGAGTAGCTTGGGAATCCCGAACAGAGGTCTGGTTCCTATGGAGGGTCTTGTAGATAGTCAGGCTTCTCAGCCTTTTTCTTTTGTAGTTGTCTGTACTCAGACATGTTATGCTTCCGTTGCTTGTATGACTTTGTATGTGTCGGAGTCTGGGATCTGCGTCAAAGAAACTTCTTCAAGAACTTAGGATTCGAACTCTGGGGGACTTTGCTTGGCGACCTACTACATGACGGCAACTATGGTGGGATCACGATGGGTTCACTGGCTCTCACCGGACACAAAAGGGACGCACGGGCTACCCAGGTTCGGGCCACCATGCGGTGTAATACCCTACTCCTGCCTGTGTTGAATTGCTCTATAATGGAGAGCTTGTGGCTCGAGGTACATGAGGTGTGGGGGAGAATCAATCGATCCCCTTACATGGAAGCGGCCCTGCCCCTTTTGTAGTGCCTTGGTCCTCTTCCCTGAAAATATGAGTGGGAAAGGGTGGCCACAGGGCGGCAATTTAAAGGGGGACAGGCGTGCAGGTCTATCCTGACTAAAGGTGGTCTCCACCTGATAAAGTAGCCTTCATGACGCGCCGGTGGGCTTGGTGATGACCTCCGTCCTGGCGCGCCGATCCGTCCTGATCTTCTTTCACCAAAGAGGAAACGCTTTGGGACTCGCTTTGGGGGAGACAGATGCCACTGCTCCCTTATCACCAGAATGGAAGCTGAGCTTGGTCACGCCCCACTGTCCTTATCCTGACAGCGGGACGTCACCCATGTGCTCGGCGCGGAGCCCTGCGGCTGGCGCCGTACGATATGCTTCATGAGAAGGCCTCATGAGGGGAGCCTCGCGAGGCAACCCGGTGCTTGGCGGCCCCGGCAGGGTCTGGCCTGGCGGCAAGGGGCCTCGCGAGACGGCTTCCTCGAGAGCGGCCGAGGCAGGGCCACCCTCATGGGCCGGCCCAAGCGTTGTCCTCCGAGCCAGAGGCAGACAGGCCGTGGTACCCTGGTTCCCACTGGGCCGACAGTAGCCCCCGGGCCCGCGGCATGCATGTTCCGCCCGTTAGGGACGAAACGACGTGGGGCCCACTGAGCTGCTGGGCCCAGAGGTGACGTGTGGCGGCTTTCACGGGGCGGGTCGCCCCCACTCCCCACGACGCCTCGGTAACCGCCGTCCTGGCGATAAAGCCAGCCCGCGCGGGGCGCAGGCACACCATTGCTCCCTTCTCCATCTCGTCTTTCATCTCGCGTGAGCATCTCCTCTGTTACTCCTCCCCCAACCTCCAATCTCTCCGACGCCATGGCCCCTGGCAGGAAAGGGAAGAAGAAAACCGTCGAGCCGGGGTCGTCGGTCCTGCCGGGGCCGGGGCCCGCGCTGCTGAAATCCGTGATCCTCAACGAGGAGGGCCTGGATAAGGTGCGGCCGATGACGGCCAGCGCCCACAACAGGAATGGGGCGATGAAGATCGGGCCGGCGTCGCGGCCCGCGGCCCAGCGAGGGGATACGACCTTCCTGTTCTTCCTCCACTCCGTCTTCGCCGGGCTGGTGCCTCCCTTCTCTGACTTCTTCGACGTCGTGCTCAGCCACTACCAGGTCCATGCGCTGCACCTGCACCCGAGCTCGGTCCTCCTTCTCTCCATCTTTGCCTACCTCTGCGAAGCTTTTCTGGGGGTGATGCCATTCGTGGCCTTCATTTGGAAATTCTTCCGCCTCCGACTGACCGAGGCAGACCAATGCTCGGGCTACGTGTCATTCCAGATGGTCGCGGGCATGCGCGCGCATATCATCGACATGCAGATTCCCAAGGAGGTGGAAGGCTTCAGGGAGCGCGCCAGTACAACCCTTTACTCGAAATCCTGGAGGCGCCAGTGGCGCCGAGCTCCGGGTGGGGGCCTGACAAGCTGACCGACGCCGCGCTGGGGCTGGTCATGGCGAGGATGCGAGCGCTCCAAGCCAGCGGGCTTACAGCGAGCATGGTCGTCAAGGAGTTCATGCGCAAGTGCATTGCTCCCCTCCAGTGGCGCCCTCGCCCAGTATGGACCCACTCAGGCCTGGGGGACCCCATGAGGCTGAGCTCCGACCGCCTTGCCCCGGAGGTGGTGGAGGGGCTAGTGAGTGTTCTCCTTCCCACAGGGACGCCGTTCCCGCCGCCAAGCGCGGATCCAATTTACTGCTTCAAAAACTGGGAGGACGCGCGGGCCGGCATGCCACTGTTTGATCAGTGGGGGCTAGTGCCCTCGGGTCATGTGGGACCCCGCGACAATCCGATCCAGGTGCTGCCGCTTCCTGGAGGCGAAGACGACACCAGGGTGGCAGCCGCAGCCGACGCCTGGAGCGAGGTGGCGGCCTTCATGCTGACTCACCGCTAGTCGATGGCAGGAGCCTGCAGAGGTGGCGGCAGTGACGCTGGGGGGTCCCAAGTCGAGCTCCTGCGGTCTGCGCCCCCCGATGGAGGAAACCCTTGGTGCGGAAAGCCCTTCGCCTGGCGGGGCGATCCCGCCCGCCGAAGCCTCGGGAGGGGGCCTAGGCGGGCCTTGTGGCGGGGCCTCGGGAGGGGGTCCCAACGAGTCTCGAGGGAGCGGAAGCGGCAACCGCCCGAGATGGAAGCTAAGGAAGCGGCGATGGGTCCCCAGAGATGAGTAAGTCCCCTTGCCCCGCGCACTCCTCATGCCCATCGCTTCATCTTGCAAGGCTCGGCCTGATCCCCAGTTATGCAGGAGGGGCTCCCCGCCGAAGACGAAGAAGGAGGACACCCGGGACGAGGATGCCGGCGAGCCGGTAGGGGCTCAACGGGAGCTGGGGGCAGTTGACACACCGGCGCTCCCACCGAGCCCCGCGGAGCGCGGCGAAGTCGTCGAGGAGGGGTCTGCGGAAGAGTGCCTCCGGAAGAGGCCCGCCCCGAGGGGGAGGCAGGCACCGATGTGGCGGCCACCACAAGACTCGAACGACCACCAGGGCGCCACGAGCCGGAGGCGGCCGCGCCCAGCCCTCCCCACACGGCCGAGCGGTCGGCAGGGGCAGGAGTTGAGGGGGAGGTCGAGGAGGATCCCGGTCGCCTGGAGGGGAATGAGGCCCCCTCAGGCGTGGACCTGGGCGGGTCCGATGACGCAGCAGCCCCCGAGTCCCCAGAGCCACGGGGGGCGGAGATGGAAGGGCCGGGCGCGCCCAGGGCCTTGGTCCCGGTGAGCCACAGCATCCTACTGCGGATCTGGACTCTCCGCCACGCCAGGTCGGCTCTCAACTCCCTGGAGGCCGAGCTCGTGACTGAGGAGGAAAACCTCCGCCTGGAGCGGGAGCACGTCGCGGCCCGCGAGGCCCGGCTCACCTCCCGTGAGGAGGCGGTCACCTGGCGCGAGAGCATGGCGGCGGTCCTAGAGATGGACATGGAGATCCGGGAGCGTGAACTCCTACGGACCACCATCGAGCAGGAGAGGGAGTGAGAGCGCTTGGAGAACCTGGACCGCACCGTGGCGGCCGGCGAGGCCTCCTACAAAGAACGCCGCGCGAAAGCCAACGCCACGCTCGAAGAAAAAGCTGCGTGGTACAGGGAGGAGATCGACAAGCAGGGCCAGGAAGAGGTCGTGCGGAAGACCAAGGCCCTAGCCGACACCTACTCCAAAAACTTGAAGAAGCAGGAGGACCGCTTCACGAAGAGGCGTGGAGAGCTCGACGCCGAAATCGCCGAGCTCAAGCGGCGGCTCGCGGCGTCGGAGGCCGAGAGGTGGAGTGCGGTGGAGCTCCATGCCACGACCCGCCGTGAGATGGAAGACCTCCAAGCTCAGGTGAGCGAGGTTAGTGACGAGGCACAGCGGGCACGCGACGAGGTAGCCCGGGGGCGCGGGGAGCAGCTCCAACGCTCCAAAATGTTCCGCGAGCTCATGGGGCGCGCTCGCAGCGCCGTGGCCACTTTCTCGGTTGAGGGGGTGGAGGATCCCCTGGAAACCAACGATGCCAGCTACTTGGCCTTCTTCACAAGGCTCGTGGAGCGGCTGGAGGCGAGCTCCGCCCGGTGGGATGAGATCCGCGACGCTGACTGCCGCGACCTTCTGCGCCAGGCGTCGACCCGCGTCTTCAGCAATCTGCTGCGCGTCGATGGCAGCTTCGACTTCGACCGGGTGCTGTCTCCGGTACCCGAGGAGCTCCAAGGCACACTCGCAAGGGCGGTGGGGGACCATGTGGCGAGCCTGCTGGAGCGGTTCGCGCCTGTCGGGGAAGGGTCCGGCGACGATGGCAATCCAGTTGTAGACGACGCCGACGGCGGCTCTGCTGCCTGAGGCCTTGCGCTCACCTTCCTGTAACAGAGTAGACGCGTCCTCGAGGGGGCGTGAAGACATTCATATGGCACTTTTGTTGTCAAGTACTTAATGATTCGTGTGTTTTCGTTTTCCTCCCGAGGCCCTTATTTCCTTTTTACATTGCCTTCGTGCCCTGTGTCGCTGGGACTCAGCCCCCGAGGCAGGCTACAACCGTCGCTGGTATGCCTAGAGCATCCGCTCGGCAAGGCCAGAGGGTGTAGGGCTCTAGGGCTGGTAGGAGTCCCTGAGGCGCGATGTTCAGGGTCCCCCCCTTGATGCGCAGGCAGCTCGTGCCAAGGAAATCAGGATGCCATGAGAGAGAAACGAGAGGGAAAAAGACCCGAGGGGTGCTTTAGACTTAGCTCCTTCGAGGTGTGTAGCTTGGGGCGAGTCCTTCGCAGGGCGCGGCTCGTGAGGCGCAATCCCTCGTGAGGCCTTTCGCCCGTAGGACCCCGCTCGCGAGGCCTCCCGAGGGGGGGCTCCTGAGGCCTTCGGTATCCTGCACCAGGGAAACTGCCAAGTTTTCGCAAGTAGTGCAGCAGGGCACGCTCGCGTGGTCACCTGTGGGTGTTACACGAGGAGACAAGAGCACCAAGGACCTGGTGAGGTGACGTACACGGGAGGAGGCCCACGAGCCAGAGCTCAGTCGCTTGGGTTTTTCAGTGCTGCTGGGACTGACTCGAGCACAAACACCGTGCCCAGCCCCCGCTCGCGTAACAGGCATGGGTGAGATCATGAGCACGCGCCCCATGGCTGCAAGCACATAGGGTTCTGGAAGAAATAAGCTTTACTGATGCATGAAGCAGGTTCATTACATGACAGAAAGATACATGCTGCCGTGTTCGACATGGGTCATCTTGAGGATGTGACGGCCGAGGGGCCCTCAAGTAGGCCACCAGCGCGGAGCATGGGGCATCCGCCAGCACTGAGCATGGGGCTTCCATGAGAGTGGGAAGGAGCTCTCACGTGTCGGAGGCAGCGTGGGTAGATAGAGCCCCGGAGCGTGTACAGCTCCATGTCGCTCGTATCCATGGAGCACGGATAGAACTTACGGTGATGGCGAGCGTTCCATGTGTTTGGTACCGGAACACCCGCCTCCGTCACGAGTGGGGCCGCGGTGGGCCGGTGGGCGGGTGTTAACCACCTCCGTATTCCTTGCGATGTGGGACTCCAGGCTCATGCGCATCAGCCTCGCGAAGGTGGCTCCGGCACCCTCCAGGCCGAACGACATACGCATGAGCCAGGGCGAGCCCGCGGCGATGCGCGGAGGAGGGAAGGGGCTTGCGGGACAAGCCTGGTCGAGGGCGATGAAGTCGACGCACATGCGCGCGCTACCGCGCGGTCTGGCGACGGGGGTGAGGCTGGCGATCCACTTGGGGTGGGGGGCTTCACGGGCGATCCCAGCATCCTGGGGCATGTTGACTTCCTGGGTGGTGACTTCCTGCTTCTCGGGCGCCTGACGCCATTCCTTCTGCTTGACGGGCCGCGCGCTATGGCACGCCGCTGAGTGGTGCTCGATCACCTCCCTCGGTAGGCCGGGCGCGCCTGATGCTGTCCAAGCCAACGCATCAGGGCATGCCCGGAGGAAGTTGACGAGCGCGCCTTCCTATTTGGGGGAGGGACCGCTGCAGACGGCGAGGGAGGGGCCTGCTTCGCCCCCATCCAGCGACGCCTTCTTGGACTAGACCCGCTCCTGAGAGAGCAGGGGCTTCTTCTTCACGGGCATCTCCTCGGCAGGCCCAGGCATGTCCTCATCGGCCGGGTACACGGCGGAGGCAGTCTTGTAGGCGTGCTCGAGGGTGTGCAGCGCATCATTCTCGTCGCAGCGGACAGTGAGGGTACCGCTGCAGCCGGGCATTTTGACGAGGCCGTAGGCGTGGTGGGTCGCGGCCTTGAACTTGGTGAGCGCCGGGTAGCCCAAGATGGCGTTGTAAGGAAGGCCGATGTGAACCAAATCGAAGACGATGAACTCCGTACGGTAGTTCTTGCGTGTGCCGAAGGTGACGGGAAGGCGCACCTGCCCCAGGGGGACAGTGGAGCCATCGGTGACGCCCGAGAAGGGCCTAGTGGGCATCAGGCGCTCGTAGGGCACTTGGAGCGTCTCGAAGGTCTCGATGGAGATCACGTTGAGGCCGGCGCCTCCGTCGATGAGGGTCTTGGTGACCGCGAAGTTGCTGATGGTGGGGGAGCACAGCAGGGGGACGGCGCCCACGGCCTTCGTGGACTTGGGGTGGTCGCTGGCGTCGAAGGCGATGGGGAACTCAGACCACTTGAGGCGGCCGGCGGACTCGAGCACCGGGAGGGCCGCGTTCACCTCCCGAGAGAACTGCTTGAAGTAGCGGTTGGATGGAGGGGATTGGGCCCCACCGAGGATGCAGGCCACCCAGCGGGGCTCTTGGTAGCCCCCAGCGTTCTCAGCGAGAGGGGAGTCGTTGGCGTGTATTGGGGCGGCGTTGGCTTGAGGGTCAGCCTGCCGCGGCTGGTTCTGCCATCCCTGACGGTTGTCGCCAGCGCCGTTGGTGTGGTTGTTGCCCCAGCGTCCGCCTCCACCGCCGCCGCCGCGGCCGTTGCCGCGCTCCTTGCGGCTGCCGCGGCGCTTGGTGCGGCCCTCGCGAAGCATCTTGAGCTCGTGGCAGTCTTCTGTGCTATGAGAGTTCATGTTGTGGTAGGCACAGAAAGGACGGTCGTCCTTCTTGACCTCGCCATGATCGCGGTCGCGCTTGTAGTCCGGCTCCGCCGCAAGCACGGCAGGGCCCTTACGCTTGGTGTCCTTGCCCTTGGGTTTCGCCATGTCAGGCTCAGCGTCGATGTCGTTGTGGAGGAAGAGGTGTCCCTCCTCGGCCTTGGCACAATGGTCGGCGAGGACGAACAACTCTGCTGCGGAGTCAAGCTCGTCCCTGACCGAGAGCTTCTCGCGCATCTTCACGTCCGTGATGCCATTGCTGAAGGAGGAGACGATCGCGGCGTCGGAGGCCTTCGGGATCTTGTGGCGCACCTGGCTGAAGCGCTGGATGAACTTGCGAAGGGGCTCACCAGGGCGCTGACGCACGTTCCGCAGGTCGTTGAACGTGAGGGAGCGGTCGCTCGTGCCCTTGAAGTTGGTGACGAACTGCTTGCACAGGTCCTCCCATGAAGAGATGGATGCCTCGGCGAGGTTCATGATCCATGAGCGCGCAGCGTCCTTGAGGGCCATGGGGAACCAGTTCGTCATGACCTGGTCGTCCCCCCTCGCGGCCTGGATGCTAATGGTGTAGAGGAGGAGGAACTCTGTGGGGTTAGCGCTGCTGTCATAGCGCTGAGGGAGCTCTGGCTTGAACTTGTCGGGCCACACCACGCGACGTAGCTCAGGGGCGAGGGCTAGGTAGCCCCCGTTGGTGACGGCGCCACCGTCGAGGGCCGCGCGATTCTGGCGCCCCGCCATGGCGACATCGTGGAGGCCGCGGTCCTGGCGGTTGCGCGCCTTCTCGAGGGCCACTCGCGCGTCCGGGGGCGCGCGGTGGACGATCTGGCAGCTATCGCCGCCGCCATCCGGCGCGAGCGAGCCGCGGGATGGCTCCGGGGCATGCGCTGCGGGGCGGCGCTCAGCCACGTCGCGGTCTAGAGGAGGCGGAGGAGGCGCGTCGCGCCCGGCCCAGTCGGCGCGGGATGGCGGAGCAGGCAAGGAGCGAGAGGGCGCCTGGCCATCGCGCCCGGTGTCGACGAGCTCGGTGATGCACCCAAGCCAGGCATCATAGCCGTCCTTGGTGGGACGGTAGCGCAGCAGCTCCTGCGCCATGAGCAACGCGGCATGCGGAGCGGGAGGGTCGCGACGCGCAAGTGAGGAGGTGGCGGCGGAGCGGCCGTGCGCCTGCTCGTTCACCGATGGGTGGGTGGAGGAGGCCACGCGCTCCCCAACGGGCTCGGTGGCAGTGCGAGGGCACCGCCCAGGGGCACCGCGGGCGGCGGGTGCCGCGCGGACCCTAGCGGCGGCTCGGCGCGCGGCGCGTTCCTGGCGAGCGGCGGTGGCATCCATGTCGATGCTGGCATCGAGGTCGAAGGTGCGAAGACGGCAAGCCCCCCTACCTGGCACGCCAAATGTCGGAGTCTGGGATCTGCATCCAAGAAACTTCTCCAAGAACTTAGGATTCAAACTCTGGGGGACATTGCTTGGCGACCTACGACACGACGGCAACTACAGTGGGATCACGACGGGTTCACTGGCTCTCACCGGACATGAAAGGGATGCGCGAGCTACCCAGGTTCGGGCCATCGTGCGGTGTAATACCCTACTCCTGCCTGTGTTGGATTGCTCTATAATGGAGAGCTTGTGGCTCGAGGTACACGAGGTGTGGGGGAGAATCAATCGATCCCCTTACATGGAAGCGGCCCTGCCCCTTTTGTAGTGCATTGGTCCTCTTCCCCAAAAATATGAGCGGGAAAGGGTGGCCATGGGGCAGCAATTCAAAGGGGGACAGGCATGCAGGTCTATCCTGACTAAAGGCGGTCTCCGCCTGATAAAGTAGCCTTCGTGACGCGCCGGTGGGCTTGGCGATGACCTCCGTCCTGGCGCGCCGATCCGTCCTGATCTTCTTTCAGCAAAGAGGAAACGCTTTGGGACTCGCTTTGGGGGAGGCAGATGCCACTGCTCCCTTATCACCAGAATGGAAGCTGAGCTTGGTCACGCCCCGCTGTCCTTATCCTGACAGCGGGATGTCACCCATGTGCTGGGCGCGGAGCCCTGCGGCTGGCGCCGTACGATCTGCTTCATGAGAAGGCCTCGTGAGGGGAGCCTCACGAGGCAACCCGGTGCTTGGCGGCCCCGGCAGGGTCTGGCCTGGCGGTGAGGGGCCTCGCGAGGCTCGCCCCTCATGAGGCGGCATCCTTCGGAGCGACCAAGCCTGGGCCTCCCTCATGGGCCGGAGGCAGACGGGCCATGGTACCCTGGTTCCCACTGGGCCGACAGTATGTTGGGTCATGAGACCCATGATTGTAATATCATGTTATGTATGGCTCTTCAGAGCCTCTTAAATAAATACTTGGAGTCGTAGAGTTATGTTGTGATGCCATGTTGTATCTACACATATCGTGCATATTGTATGTATGTTTTGAAATGCATTGGTATGTGTGGGATTCGACACCTAGTTATCTGCCTTTGGTAGCCTTTCCTATAGGGAAATGCCTCCTAGTGCTTCCACTGAGCCTTGGTAGTTCGCTACTGCTCCGGAACACATGGATAGATCGGCATGTATCCTTCTTTGCTCCTGTGTCTGTTCCTACGGGGAAATGTCATGCGGTGTTTTACTGGAGTCCTTGTAGCTTGCTACGACTCGATTGCACACGTTGATGACCGACAAGTGCATTGCTGGGTTACGTATGCCTGTCCCTGTACGTTTGCGCCACCTTGGTTTATGACTATTCATGTCGACCCGAGTTCTCTGTCATATGGATGCTAGCATCACAATCATATACGTGAGCCAAAAGACGCAAACGGTCCTAGCCAAGGTAAAGGCGGCAGCCGTGAGTTACCGTGCGTGAGGCCGCAAAGTGATATGATGTGTCTTATGCTAGATCGGTGTTACTTAGGATCAGGGTCCCGACACATAGCCACGGTGGTGACATGGCCGGTGGTGAGGAGCTTTCGGCTCTAGTGGAATCGGCGGTTACGCGGTGAAATAGAGGCAAATAAGAGCGGGGTTCGAGGAAGGAGCTCACGGCGGTTCATATGGAGGTCTCGGTGAGCTCGGGGAAGGCTTGGAGCGAGCGGGGGGGGGGGGGGGGGGGGGGCGAAGGCGATCTCCAGCATCCGAGGTTGAAGATGAACGCGGTGACGACGAAGCAGGACCTCCCGGCTTGTGTTCTTCGGTGGAAAGGACGGGCGCGTCGGGGTGGAGCTTCTTGACACGGTCCCGAGACAAGGCGAAGTCAGTGGCTACGCATGCGACGAGTGGCGACAACGGCAGTGCTCGGCCATGGTGAGGGAGAGCGAGGGAGAGGGTGAGGGGGTGAATGGGGACGTTGTCTTGATGCGGACAGCTCCCGTGAAGCGATCCACGGCGTTGCGCTGGCCAGGGCAGGCCAGGCAGGCAGCTGCGTGGCCCGCGGAGCACGCACGTGCGTCGGGCACGCGCCCAGTCCGACTGGCGCCAGGAGGAAGAAGACCCTCCTGCCCCTGGTGGGCTAGGCTGCCAGCTGGGCCAGGTAAGTGGCCAGGTAAGCCTTTTCCTGTTTCCTGTTTTCTGTTTTCTATTTTCTTTTCTATTTTTGATTTAGTAAACATACTAAATCTTTTTGTAAAATCCTGAAATAATTTGTGGACAAAATTTGGATTATTCCAAAGGCCCTCAATTAGTCTCAGAATTATTTGAGCACTTAAAATAATTATAGCAATTAAATGCCCAAATTCAAATACTTTGTGGCTTAATTCAAAAATCCAAAAATGACCTAGAAATGTGTGCATCATTTTTGGCAGAGGTTTTCACCCATTTCAAAAATGATGAACTTTTCTGAAGGGCATTTTGGGTTCATTGAAAATATTTAAGTTGAACCTATTTGAATTACTGTGGTGCTAGGGTTTGGTCATCCCCAATTAAAATTTCCTTTGAATTCAAACATGATGCATGGATGCTTTAATGCAACTATCTACAATCAATTCTAGGGCTATGACAACTCACCCCCACTAAACAAGAATCTCGTCCCGAGATTCAAGCCGTGAGGTAAGAAGAAAGAGGGGACACAAAACTAACACAAACTTCACGATCCAGATTGCAGTTCTCGAAGCTGTTGATCCATTACACCATATTGATCTTGACATCCTTGCCTTTGAGAACTTCACCCAAACATGACAACAAAAGGAACAAGAAAACTCTATAAGAATTGATCTTCATGAAGATCGAGCAACTCACGATCAACTCATGGAGTGAGACGTAAAACATCTCTTGAGCTGAGAATCAAAACACACATCAGGGGAATGGAAGAAACATATGACAAAGGTACAATTTGGTAGGCAACAATTCCACGCTTAGGAAGATGGTGAATAAAAGTCAAAGTAGCGAGGGGACAGATTGCCATGGTTCCATAACGGGACACGTTAGGGAAGGTGACTCATTGAATTATTCCCTTAAGTGGCAAAAAGAATTATTTTTGATACGAGGATCACTGAAACCCTTTATACCAGACTAAGGCAAATTTAGAAATGATCATTTGAAGGAATCCGAAAGAATGGCATACTCAGGTTGGAATGGAAACTATGGTTATAGGACAACTCGGCAACGGAAGGCACATTCCAATTGTTACCGAGGACTGATACGTCTCCAACATATCCATAATTTATGAAGTATTTATGCCATGTTTATTATAGTTTTGTATTATTTTGGTGCACTTTTATATGGATTTCATATGATTTTTATGGACTAACATATTGACCTAGTGCCCATTGCCAGTTGCTGTTTTCTGCTTGTTTTTGGTTTTCCAAAAAATCCATATCAAATGAAGTCCAAATGCAGCGAAACTTTTTGATGATTTTTTCTGGAAGGAAACAAACCCAGGAAGCTTTGGGGGAGCAGCAGAAGACCCACAGGGGCCCCACAAGCCACCTGGGCGCGCCACCCCCCCCCCTCGCCGCCGTGGTGTGCCCTGGTGCCTCGTGGGCCCCCTGTGGCACATCTTCGCGTGATTCCAACGCCAAAAATTCTTATAAATACCAAAACCCCCAGAAATAACCCTAGAACTTGGACTCCGCCGCCGCAAGCCTCTCTACCTTCACGATCTCATCTACAACCCTTTTCCGGCACCCTGCTGGAGGGGGAAATCATCACCGGAGGCCATCTTCATCATCCCAGCGGTCTCCATGACGAGGAGGGCGTAGTTCACCCTCGGGGCTGAAGGTATGTACTGGTAGCTATGTGTTTGATCTCTCTCTCTCGTGTTGATATGGCACGATCTTGATGTACCGCGAGCTTTGTTAATATAGTTGGATCACATGGTGTTTCTCCCTCTCTATCTTGTTGTGATGAATTGAGTTTTTACCTTTGAGGTTTCACTATTATCGGATTGAATACTTTTATGGATTTGAGAACACTTGATGTATGTCTTGCATATGAATACCCGTGGTGACAATGGGGTATTATATTGATTCACTTGATGTATGTTTTGGCACTCAACTCCCGGATTCCTGAGGTGACATTGGGGTAATCTATGCATAGGGGTTGATGCACGTTTTGTCCTACTTTCTCCAGTAGAAATCTTGGGGCACTCTTTGAAGTTCTTTGTGTGGATTGAATATTATGAATCTGAAGTTGTTTGATGCATATCGTATAATCAACTCACGGATACTTGTGGTGATATTGGAGTATCTAGGTGACATTAGAGTTGGTTGATGTGTATCATATGGTGTTATTTTAGTACTAACTCTAGGGCTGTTTGTGACACTTATAGGGATGGCTCAATAGATTGATCGGAAAGAATAACTTTGAGGTGGTTTCATACCCTACAACAATTTCTATCTTATGTTCTCCGCTAATAGGAACTTTGGAGTGATTCTTTATAGCACGTTGAGGGATTGTTATACGATCCAATTATGTTAGCATTGTTGCGAGATTGCACTAGTGAAAGTATGAACCCTAGGCCTTGTTTTAAAGCATTGCAATACCGTTTGTGCTCACTTTTGTTACTTGCTACCTTGCTGTTTTTATATTTTCAGATTACAAAAACATATATCTACTATCCATACTACACTTGTATCGCCATCTCTTCGCCGAACTAGTGCACCTATACAATTTACCATTGTATTGGTTGTGTTGGCGACACAAGAGATTTCTTGTATTTGATTGCAGGGTTGTTTGAGAGAGACCATCTTCATCCTACGCCTCCCATGGATTGATAAACCTTAGGTCATCCACTTGAGGGAAATTTGCTACTGTCCTACAAAACTCTGCGCTTGGAGGCCCAACACGAGTCTACAAGAATAAAGTTGCATAGTAGACATCAAGGACATAACCCAGTTCCTGAGCGTACTCTCAAGAACTTGAGCATCTACATATTCATCAGGTTTTTGCCAACATCTATGCCAAGGATCCTGGCAACACATCATACTACCATGATGAATAATGATGGAGGATGCAGATGCAAAGGAAGACAACACTTTCTCGGATTTCACCTCGGCGATGCCAAGGGAACAAAATCTGGATGATCGACCGAGAGACATTTAGCACTCCGTTTCTAATGTTCTCCTTGATGTTCTAGCTACCACGATCATGCTTAAAAGCATCAACATGGCCATCAAGTGAAGGTCGGACTTCGGGAGCACAACAGATCCATAAGGAACAACTTCTAGAATAAGGCATACCAAATCCTCATGGGGAGTGGCCAAATAGCTGAATCAAGATACTACAATAATAGGTCTCCCGGATAAGTGTGTTAGCCATGACATCCACTTTACCGGTTTAGAAAGACCAATATTATAATTCTTGGGAAATGTACCAACCATCATATCCGCCTGAGATTTAGATCTGGTTGGTGACAAGATATTTCAGACTCAGCATGTCTAAAAGAAAGTTTGCAACACAAATCGAAGAGATGACGTTGCGAGATTCTCAGGAAAAGAACTACTGTAGCAAGCTCCAAAACATGAGCTTGTTCGCCAGACACACGTGAACACATTGCCCAAGACAGACGTGATCACATAGAAGTCTTACAATAAAATACTACCGTGTTCTGGTTGGGAACCATCATCTAGGATATCGAAGTCCTTGCAAATGTCTGGATCTTAAGAAGGAACTTCTTCTCCTTGAACAAATCAATCAGTGGCTTGGTGTGCTAGGGAATACATATGGAATGAAGATGATCAGTCTATCAGACCATAGAATACTTCGCACATGCATGGCTAACTTGGGATGATTCCAGAGGAAGCAAAAACAGGCTTGCTCGAATTCACGGCGGCAACTTACATCAAATACACGTGAATTAGAGGAAGTCACTTCTTTCATCCAAACATATGCTTCATGAACTAGCACGAAGGTAATGCTTCCAAAAGTTCCCAACACTAGCTTTAATGTTCACCATGAATCATGGAAAGGACAAAGATGTTGCCGATGGGCTT
This sequence comes from Elymus sibiricus, assembly GCA_039707655.1. Classification (NCBI taxonomy): domain Eukaryota; kingdom Viridiplantae; phylum Streptophyta; class Magnoliopsida; order Poales; family Poaceae; genus Elymus; species Elymus sibiricus. Next base: position 207,747,462 of record CM077668.1, read on the forward strand.
AGCAACAACTCATCAAGATTTCCACGAAGATGGAATTCCACGACTATGTGAACAAAGTGATAGCATTGGTCAAACCAAAAGAATATAATGATGTATACTCGAGGAAACAACCACGAGTAAAACAACATTACAAAAATCATTGGTTCTGATTTTGATTTGACGATAGCCCACACGCAAATCAAAGTTTGGACAAGACAATAGATCCAACAACTGATCACGAGGGTCAATCGATGAAGATATCATCTTTCTTCAACACACACACACACAAGGATATCCCTTTGGATGAGCTAAGTTAGGAAAAGCTTTTATCTTCCAACTCTCCAAGTTGTTGTTTAGCTTAACCAACTAGTTTAGGGGTATCCAGCATAGATCCTTGGAAAAGGGGTGGTTTATAGGAAAACCAACTTGATCACGAACTCAACATAACGGTCAGGGGACAAGCTGGTAATACTTCCGAGAAGATATTCAGGAAAATCACGGACCACCGATATGTTATTAAGCTCGGGAACAATCTTTCTTTTCAGGGCAAGACGATATGATCAAAAGAGCAAGGGATTGGCACAGTCCTAACTCATCGATCGAAGAGTACACCAGGAAAGATGGACTAGGTAGCACGATCAATCTTAGAATGGTAATTCAATAATCAACACACTAAGAATGAAATTATCGTCCATTAACTACCAAGCAATGGGGTTGCTAGGAGTATTGATTTCACACATCATGGTTCACTTGTCGGCAGTCCGGTTACAACAACACGGAGACCAAGAAATGAATAATAATGGCAAGAAGTATCACTGTATCAAGAGTTCATAAGATGTGATGCAATTCTCATGACAATTCTGACATAATGGGGGTAATACTCCAGGGTAGAATAGAACAAAAGCTGGGTTGGCATTTTGATCTGCGGAATACAACTGCTTGACCCAATCCTAGAAATGGATGAGGTACTGGAGTTTGTTTCTCCTAGTCATTCTGAGATAGGATGGCTTGACGGACCACAAGAATAATAGGCATAGATGACACGAGTGCATGACATACCCTTGACTATCAACTGATAGACGAAGGTCGGAATACCACTGAAGAGGGACAACTCAAGGGAACAGATGATTTTCTGAGTCATGGATGCATAGGTTAGCATGTCGAACAAGTTCAACATATTTCTTCCGGATAACCCATGCAGAGAGGTAGGATTGGCAGAGTCACAATTATGGAATGGAGAACTCATCAAGAGCACTCTTGTTGTGATCTTTTGGTTCAAAAGAACTTCTGCCGAGGATGGTTCATGGTATTGGAAGAATGATATACCACGGACCTCGAAGACTAGAACAAAGTTACTAATATCCTAAAGGAACGAGCAAACGCTATCAACAGGAATGAACGGAATGAATCATGGGTTCAAGAACCCAGAAATAGAATACCTACTAACTAAATGGCATCACGGGATGCTTTCGAAAATAATGGCCAGAATTATCACACTGGGATACAACACAAAGGCTGGATCTCTGGGTGGTTCACTTAGATATCCTAGTTTCCTAATAACTTTCACATATATGTCGAGGCAACAGAGTACCTCAACACAATGATTAGTGTGGTCAATTAATGTGGCCCCAAAACATCGGGAACAAGGAGAAAAGATTTGCAAATGCATCAGATTGTTTAGAAACCTGGGACAACTCGGACAACATAACGGCTGTACGGGCATGAAAAATGAGGAAACCTGCATGACAACTGCCAACATAACAACTGAATCCTATGGAAAACACCGATCCGAAAAGATAACACCTTTCCTATAAGCTCCAGCATATTAACGCATCATCCTGATAGATAGATAGATAGATAGATAGATGAGAAAGCCTAGTTTCTTAACCCCGTAGAAAAGAAGAGGGTGACTCAGAATTAGAAGGACACAGGATAAGGAGTAAAAGAGCCTTACGTTCCCTTCCACAATCAATTCCCTTATATAACTAAAGCATTTCTAGACTTGACTTCGACCAGTTTGGCTTGGTAATCCTACAGGTAGTCAGTCTCTGATACCAAAGATGTCGGGATCCCGATCCTAAGTCACACCGATCTAGCATAAGACACATCATATCACTTTGCGGCCTTACGCACGGTAACCCACGGCTGCCGCCTTTACCTTGGCCCGGTCCGTTTGTGTCTTTTGGCTCACGTATATGATTGTGATGCTAGCATCCACATGACCGAGAACCCGGGTCGACATGACAAGTCATAAACCAAGGTGGCACAAATGTACAGGGACAGGCATACGTAACCCAGCAGTGCACGTGTCGGTCAACAGCGAGTGTAACCAAGTCATAGCAAAGCTACAAGGACTATAGTAAACACCGCGTGACATTTCCCCGTAGGGACAGACATAGGAGCAAAGAGGGATACATGCCGGTCAATCCATGTGTTCCGGAGCAGTAGCGAACTACCAGGGCTCAGTGGAAGCACTAGGAGGCATTTCTCTGTAAGGAATGCTACCAAAGCACATAACTAGGTGTCGAATCCCACACATACCAATGCATTTCAAAACATACACACAATATGCACGATATGTGTAGACACAACATGGCATCACAACAAAACTCTATGACTAAAAGTATTTATTTAAGAGGCTCCGAAGAGCCACACATAACATGATATTACAAACAGGGGTCACATGACCCATCATACAAAGTCATACAAGCAACGGAAGCATAAACATGTCTGAGTACAGACAACTGAAAAGAAAGAAGGCTATAGAAAGCATGTCTATCTACAAGACCCTCCATAGGAACCAGACTTCCCAAGCTATTCGTCGAAGCCCACACGGAACTACTAGTGAGACTAAAGTCTCCTCTGCAAAACATAAATCAAGCAACCGTGAGTACAAAGGTACTCAGCAAGACTTACATCAGAACTAACTACATATGCATCAGTATCAACAATGGGGTATTGGAGTTTAACTGCAGCAAGCCAGCTTTCACTCTTGGCTAACCTGTACTACGACTACCAGTATTTTCTTTGGGGTGAGAGAGCGCACACGAGTCCACATAGTCACCATAACAATAACCACTATGGATCCTCTCCTGTATCCCTATGAGAAGGCCATCCATAGCACTCACACTTATCTTGCGCATTTTAGAGTATCCATTTAAATTGTCTATGAACAATGTAAGCTTCCAAGTAGTCCATATCCGAGGACGCGGCTATTCGAATAGTTTGATAACCCTGCAGGGATGTACTTCTTAACACACGCTCTCACCACTTACCACCATATACACATCATGTATCTCGGCAACCTTCAAGCGGAAGCCTGGCGAGGGTGTCGGCCACGACCTGACTAACCACACAAGACTCTAGTCTAGGTTTATCGCCTATTTGAGACTGACCCGCAAGGAAGTCCGGCCGAAGTTTCCATTACGGCCCCAAACGATGTGAGCAGGGTTCCACAAGCCCACCATCCGGGTGCCACTTGGTACACCATGCCACGGTGTCTCTACCACATCATAGCCCACCCCTAAGGTCGGTGCTATGTACGGCCGCCAAGACATATCCTACAAACACCAGAAACTAGTTGCGACTCCTGGATAGAGATCAAGGCGATTAATAAGTCGAGAGGGTCCATTGGTTTCAGGCCCAATGCATGGTAGTAGCTAGTCTTGGATCACAAACACGGAACTCGGTTCTTAAGGACGGTTCCAATGAGACAACCCACCATGTACTCCTACGTGGCCTCTCATCGCTACCGTTACCAAATCGTGTTCACACGCTTAGCTCACACACAATAGGACATGAACACAACCATTCCAATTCATCACCCAGATGGATCAGACCCGTCGCAACTCTAAGCATAGCAAACAAGCATGGATGAGTAGTCACAACATGGCTCAAGAAATTCCTACTCATGCTAGTAGGTTTTACTATTTACTATGGCAAAGACAGGTCACGCAGAGGAATGGGTTCAACTACCGCAACAAGTAACAGTTGAGTCATTGTTGTCCTAATGCAATAAAAGAAAGCAGGAGCAAGAGAGTGGGATTGTATCGGAATGCTCAAGGGGGGGTTGCTTGCCTGGCACTTCTGAAGATAGTAAAGCTCTTCATCGGTGTCAACGATCACAACGTCGGAATCGTCTTCTACCGAGAAGGAACAAACACCGGCAAACATGAAAAGGAACAACATTCATCGCAATGCACACCCAAATGTATGTCATGGCATGTTGAGGTACTGAATTGACCTAATGCAACAGCAAGTCATTTTATTGAAGTGGAATTCAAACATATAGCAAATTCCAAGTCCAAACTAATTACCAAAATTGCCCTAGTTATGTTTTGTCCTAAACAGTGAGTTTAACTTTCTCAAACATGCATGATCATGGCATAAATAGATTCTTCATATTTTTTTGATCATTTTTCATATATAAATTATTTCATTTGGAGTTACGGCTGAATTTCTATGAATTTTAGAAGTTTGCAACATTTTCTGGAATTTCCAAATCATTTTTGAATTAGAAATAATCCAGAAAATGTTTACTGTGTCATCAATACATCACTGTGATGTCAGCAGGTGAACTGGGGCGGTCCAGGTCATACTGACTAGTGGGACCCGCATGTCAGTGGCACATCCAATTAACAGAGTTAATTAGCACTAAACTTAAGACTAAACCTAATTTAGTTAGGGGCCTTGATGTAGGGTGGAACCCTAATTGACGATCTTTCACGAATTGGAAGGGATCCTATGAAGAACACGGGGAAGAACACGAGGGAAATCACGAGAGGAACACTCAAGAACAAGTCCAATCACACATCCACTAGACTAACAAACACACAAGATCACAAGGTACAAGAACAACAAAGGGAAATCGATACAAGATAGAGTTCATCCCAAATCCTATGAAGGAGATGAGGTCATGAATCCACTAGGGGATCTTCTCACATGCTCACATGGAGGTCTTGATCTCCATGGGAGAGGTCACTCTCTCTCTCTCTCAAGAGGAAGTAGTGGTAGGAGCTAGGCTCAACTAGATGAGCCAATACTTTGCTAACCCTAGAGGGAGGAGGGGGTAGTCTATTTATAATGCTAGTACAAGTTGGGACGAGTTGGAGGGGTACATGGGCCCTTGGCCCGTACTCTCCGCACAGGCAGGTGCCGGATGTCCGGGTTGGGGGCCGAATGTCCGGCGGCTCACGAGGAGCCGGATGTCCGGCGGGTCGGCCGGATGTCCGGGCTGAGCAGGCCGATTTCCTGATGCTCTCTGGATAGGGGGGCCCGGATTTCCGGTAGGGGGCGGATGTCCGGGGTGGACGGTCCGGATGTCCGGCGGCGGGGCCAGATGTCCGGGGCCTGGGGGCTCGTCAGCTGTTGATCTGGTGGTGTAGTTGAAGTCTTCAGGGGCCGGATGTCCGGGCCGTAGGCCGGATGTCCGGGGCTCGGGCCGGATGTCCGGGTCCTGTAGCTGCAGCAGCTCCGTGTTCTTCCGTCTCTGCTTCCATGCTTCCCTCGCGGATGGTGTAGTTGCTCCTTGGTGCTTGTACTCCTCCTCGTCATCCGTGAAGCTCCGACAATACATATGCATGCACACGAGAGGAGTGTCAAGTAGTATACCATCCTCGAAGGGGTCAAGTGAACACATGTAAAGGAGAGGATTCACCTTTATGTATGTGAAGTAGATGTCGCGCGTGTCACTTGCCGAACGGACTCTTGACATGGTGATGTCCGTAGGATGCTCCGCATCATCCCCTCCCCCTTGGAAAAGATCCGTCCTCGGATCGAAAACCAAATCACCATGGGAAAGAGATGTCGTCGCCATGTAGAAGTGGACGATCACCAAGAACTCTTCATCTTGAAGGTCGAAATGGGCACTCTCCAATGTCCCACCGTCTTGTGATTCCTTGAAAAGGAGCAAGGACAACAAATACTTGGAAAAACAAATGTGGTTAGCGTTAGTGCAAAACCAAGCATTCAAGCGGTGATTCACCCAACAAGTGTTGTCGTCATGTATAGCATAAGGTGTGACAAAGGAATGAGACATGGCATGTAAGCACATAAATTGAGCACAATCAAGATCATCATGGAAACAAGCATGCAAATGGGAGGCAGAGATGCAAATATGTGTGACAAGATAACAAGCATCTTCCTCGAGGTCATAGCAAGCATGCATCAAGCGTTCAACAAATGGTCTATGGTATGCATAAGAATCGTTCACAACACCAAATAAAATGAAGTGTCTAAACACATGGGTCAAGTGCAAGACAAACCAAGCATAATATGCATAGGGTGTAGTGAAGATAGTGTGGCACTCAACACAAAGGAAAGAGCAATTGTTCAACATGTGTGAGGCAATCAAGTCAAGCATGTAGCAATCAATGTGACATGGCATATGTGAAGAAATGACATTGTTGCAATCAAACACATGGGAATAGCATGGGGTAATCATGTTCGATGCAACACACAAGGCATATATGTCATGAGGCATGGCAATGTGGCAATGACAAGTCAAAACAAAATCTCTAGCATGTGTGCAATGTGTCATGGTGCAAGCATCACATGAAGTATGATCCACAATATTGATGCTCATGGTGTTGGGATTCTCAAAAGAGAAGGATATCACCTCAAAAGTGTGTCCTTGTGCGTCCTTCACAAAGCCGAAGTGGTAGAAAATGCGTTCTAGAAGCACGTCGGTCGAAAGTGGCTCGCTCTCAAGAGCTCGAATGGTCAACTCACGTGAAGTGGAAGTTGACACGATGTCGAAGGATCCTACACATGCACAAAACAAAGCAAAGAACGCATGCGCATGGTAGATAAACACATCATCCATCATGATGGTTCTCTTCTCTTGCACATAACTATTAGTAGCAAAAGTACATGAATGATATGATGCAACAATGGCAATATTCATGGCACTAGGCATATGGTGCAAAGAAGGAAGACACGCATGCTTCACATGAAAGATGTCAAAAGCTCCAATAATATGGGAGAAAGCTATGGGGGCGATCTCATTAGCAAGACTAAAAGCATTGTTGCACTCAAGACATGGCAAATCATCTAGCATGAGAGATGCAACATATGGAAATATATGACAAGAAGCAATATCAATCATGTGCAAAGCATGTGAATGGATGCCATCAAGCGCATGAAACGATCAAGTATGAATCATCGGTGATGCAACAAGGCAAGCAATCATAGTAATCATGTCGTGCAAACTAGTGGAGCGAAGATGCAACACACTAGAGGAAATCATGGCAATCATGTCATGTGAGCAAATAAGATATATAGGCAATGCACATGACATATCGTAAGCACGAACAAAAAGCAATATCAAATTATCATCATGGGCATGGGGTACAAAGCAAACATGGCAAAAACAAGTGATATCTCCACCAAGCATGCAAATACACATACAAGTACTAGAATCATGAATCATGTGTAATGCAAAGCATGGGTCACCAAAGCATGTCATCCAAATGGAAATGAGCATATCATGCAAAGTGAACATGGCAATATGGGCATAGAATATGTAATGGACAATAGCCCATAACCATGTGAGGGCCATGTAGAAGAAATGCGCGAAAGCTCGTCGCGTAGAGGGAGGGTGGGGGTAAGCACTCCACGGTGGCGCACATCTTCATTGCTCTCTAGAGCTCGTTTCGTCAACTCGTGCGCTTGCGAGGTTGACGAATAAGTGTGATGACCTACACAAGAAAGACACAAGCTAAAGAATGTGTGTGCGTGGTAAATGTACACATCATCCATCATGATGTGTATGTGCACGTTAGAGTTAGCACAAAACAAGCAATGCTCAAAGAAATTTGACGCATGGTATATGAACATGTCATCCATCATGAAAGAATAGTTGTTATGTATAACACGATGGGGACACAAATTGAGCATGTAAGTATATGGCACATCAATAGCATCGTTATTCATGGGGAGCATATTGTGCACATAATTATGAGGATCGTGCAATGGATGGGAGTGATCAAAATCTCCAAACATGTATGAGGAAACTATGGGGGTCTCCTCATGAGCAATAGCGAAAACATCATATGGAGAAAATTGACAACATGGCAAATAATGCATGTCCGAATCTAGGTGGTCATGGCATGGCATATATGAACAATGATGCAAAGGAAGCATATCAATATCATCACAAGAAAAACAAATGCCAATAACCATGGGTTTGTCATCTATGCCATATGTGCAAATTGGGTTTATTTTAATGGCATATGCATAGTTACTACGATGAGATTGCAAATTGGACATACTGTTGATCTCATGCATAGCATACGACAAGTCAAGCGGATCATCAAACCTGATGTGACCAATAGAATGCACACAAGAAATCCAATGCAACATGGCATCACAACTAATAGACTCCTCATGGAAATCATCAAACTCATCATAAATGGGTAAATCATCGCATGGGGAAATCATACTAGCAAGAAGCGTGTAAATAGGAGGATCAACATCATGCAAGCAATCAATGTCCACTAGTGGTACTAGCTCATCACCTTCACCTATGTTACCTTTGTCATTCCACTCATGTGGTGTAGGTGAGGTGGCAAAGACCAAGTCGTGGTCATCTTCATCGTGATGGAACCATGTGGGGGTGCATCATATTCCACCATGGCCATTGTCTTGTCCATAAGAGGGACGAAGTCGTCGAGGGTCGGCGCGTCATCATATATGGGACCTAGCACCAAATGAGAAGACACAATAGAGGTAGAGGTTAAGTTGTTAGAAATCGAAATGGCCTCACCTGCCCTATCAACTACCTCACTCTCTCTATGTGGTGGCTCACTCACTCCCTCAAAAGAGGTGCACTCAAACTCACATATGGTGGAGTCACTCATCTCACTCAAGTAGTGGGGGTTGTGGCTCTCCTCACATGGGAATTGGGGCAACTCATCATATATGGGGCTAGTGGTGAACTCGCTCTCACTCTCAATATGGTGGCACAAGTCGCTCAACTCATCTCCAAACGCCGCCGTGGTCGAAGGGAAAATCCCATGCTCAACCATCTCGTCACCGTCGCCATGGATGAAGGCCGAAGATGGCACATCATCACTCTCGCCTCCAAAGATGGAAGCATCATCCTTGCTCGCCACCTTGTCGCTCGCCTCCAAATCTTGTTCCTTGAGAGGCTCCGTAGTCGTAGTCGTCGTCGCGCCGTCTTCAAAAAGAGTCGTGGTAGACTCGGCATCATCAATGCCACAAAGAGGGATGGCAGTGAAGTCGAACTTGGGAGCATCGTCTTGGAGCTCGTCGGGCTTGGACATCATGGTGGTACTATCCTCATGCTCGCCGTCTTGGAGCTTGGCCTTCTCGAAGTGTGCTTGGGGTGGAGAAGCCTTGGCCTTCATGTGTTCTTGTTCCGCCTTGAGAGCACCAAAGTGGATGTCGTCGAGGGACTCGTAGTTGTCGAGGAAGATAGTCTTGGAGATGTCGTTGTTCAATCCCATCATGAAGTAGAACTTCATCCAAGTGGGGTCGTCCACACCGGCTCGTCGCAAGGCTTTCTTCATCTCCTTGAAGTACTCGTCGAGGGACTTGGATCCTTGGATGGTGTTCTCCAATTGGCGTTGAAGATGTTCCGTGTAGGTGAAAGGCACAAATTCTCACCGCATCGCGTTCTTCGTCTTGGGCCAACTCATGTTGAAGCTCTTCGAAGGTGTGTGAAGCCACCATGTCGACGCGTAGTCGTGGAAGTTACTTGTGGCACACTTCACTTGATCTTCGGAGGGGACTTGATGTAGCTTGAGGTAGTCGTCCATCTTGCGCTCCCACTCGAGATACTCCTCAGGGTCTTGAGTCACATAGAAAGGAATCTCATGGTCGATGTCGAAGTCGTAGTAGCTCGTGGAAGTCGCGTACTTGAGCTTGGGGAGCTTCTCTTGAGCGTAATCTTTAGGTGCTTGTCGGCGAAGATGCCGCATGTCCAAAGGCAAAGATGCCTTGAAGTCGATTGGCGAAGATGCCAAGGTAGATGGTGAAGTCGTAGAGTGGTGGTTGGTGTTGAGCTCTTGACCTTCACGTTCTTGTCGTTGATGTTGTCGATGCTGATGTGATCTTGCCGGAGATGGTAGCTCGGAAGCGTGTGCACTTGAGCGTCTTCTCGAAGATGAGGAAGACCTCTTGCCGGTCGTGATGAGGGTTTTTAGCTCCTCCATTTGAGCATCCATCTTGGCGTCCAAGTGGTTCTTCATAGCATCAAACTCGTCGTTGTTGTTGTAGACCGAAGGAGAAGTGCTTTGCCTATCCATAACAAGACTCGAGCAAAGGTGAGTAGGAAATGAGATAAACAATACCAAACTACTTTTTCCCAAAGTTGAAGATGTATCCTGCGTCACTCAATGTGAATTGAGAGAATAGTGGAATTGGTACCGGACTTGTTCACTCACACCTACAAAGTAAAGCTTATCGAGTGGCTTGGTTAGGACAAGTGGCACAAAACTCAGGCAAGTGTTAGTCCAAGAGTATCGAAAATGCTGAGGAAGATTCACAAAATTGCAATGTAAAGCAAATAGATCAATAGCTATAGTGGCACAAGGAAACACACACACGGATAGATAAGTGGGATCCGCGCAACAAAGGAATGAGCACAAAATGTGTTACCACGCAAAAAAGCTCGTGTTGCACGGATACTAGAGAGACAATAGCTCAATTGCTCAAATGGGCTAGATACGCTTGTGTACCAACCTAAGCGGGTAACCGTGCCGTCTTCAATCCCACGTATGCTATGTATGTATGATCCAATATGATATACTATGCAAGATGGCTCAATGCTATTACTGTTGCTTACAAGCTCTTTTGTATCTCCTCTTTTGCTTAAAAGCTTTTGCTCTCTTTTTTTTTGTATGCTTTGCCACAATGCTTGATGCTTGAGCCAAGATATGATATGAGACAAGTATGGAAGATATGCACGGGAGAGACTTATGGCACAAAGATGATAGCAAGATGATTGCACGCTAAATGTAGCTATGCTGCGTAAGCGTATCACTAAGGTGCACAATGAGCGTGGCCCGGCAATTATCAACTCACTAGTCTCGATGGGTAAGTGACGCAATAGGCTCGGGGCGATCAAAGCAATGGTAAGGAAATGTACAATGATGTCGTCGAAGTTACCGTCGGTGGGTTCTCGTTTGTAAGCAAGGACGGATGATGATGAAGTGGACAATGTCGAGTCCGTGGCGATGATGAGTGGCGATGTAGAACCGTTCCTAATTAGCCGAAACACCTTAGGAAACGGAAAATCACAACTCAAAATCTCAAATGGCAAATGTCAAATGGTGGTAGCGGAAAGCGGTGGTGGTTTCGGAGTCGTCAAAGCGGAAGTGGAGTTGGTGGATGATGAAGAAGTAACCGTCCCTAAGTAGCCGAAACACCTTAGGAGACATGAATAACAACTCAAGCAACCACAAATGTAATGGGGATCAAAATGGGTTAGGTTGCGGAAGGCTATGGTGGTATTGCGGATGATATGGTGGAGGGCCAAAGCAAAGATGCAAAATTGCACAAAATTGGATGAATTCAAATGATGGTGGTAGTAGTTTTGTGGGATGGGGGATGTCAATAGCTACAAAACGATCTAAAGAACGTTAAAATCGGACTCCGGATGAATTAGTTATGGCCGAAATGGTGAAACACGGGAGGCTGAAACTCCAGGGGCCGGATGTCCGGGGTCTAGGCCGGAAATCCGGGGCTGTATGTCCAGAAACTTGCGCGATTTTGTGCTCCAGGAGCCGGATGTCCGGTCAGGGACCTGAATGTCCGGCGCGACGATTCCAGATCGGGATTTGGACTTCGAAACTCGATTTGGGGCGGAAATTGATGATTTTGGGGGCAAAATTGATGGGGGAAAAAATTGGATGGATTTCGTGGTGGGGAAGCTAGATCAACTTGCCAAACAACAAAATCGTGGATCAAACACAACAAAATCTCACAAGAACCAACAAAATGCAAAAAAATTGGTGAGGCTATTTTTGGTGGGGATTTTCGAAATTGGGCAAGAACAAACAAAATTAGGCTAGAAAGAGGGGGGTAGGACTCCAAATTCGTGATCAACGTGGCTCATGATACCAAGATGATGTAGGGTGGAACCCTAATTGACGATCTTTCACGAATTGGAGGGGATCCTATGAAGAACACGGGGAAGAACACGAGGGAAATCACGAGAGGAACACTCAAGAACAAGTCCAATCACACATCCACTAGACTAACAAACACACAAGATCACAAGGTACAAGAACAACAAAGGGAAATCGGTACAAGATAGAGTTCATCCCAAATCCTATGAAAGAGATGAGGTCTTGAATCCACTAGGGGATCTTCTCACATGCCCACATGGAGGTCTTGATCTCCATGGGAGAGGTCACTCTCTCTCTCTCAAGAGGAGTAGTGGTAGGAGCTAGGCTCAACTAGATGAGCCAATACTTTGCTAACCCTAGAGGGAGGAGGGGTAGTCTATTTATAGTGCTAGTACAAGTTGGGACGAGTTGGAGGGGTACATGGGCCCTTGGCCCGTACTCTGCGCACAGGCAGGTGTCGGATGTCCGGGCTGGGGGCCGGATGTCCGGCGGCTCACGAGGAGCCGGATGTCCGGCGGGTCGGCCGGATGTCTGGGCTAAGCAGGCCGATTTCCTGATGCTCTCTGGATAGGGGGCCCGGATTTCTGGCAGGGGGCGGATGTCCGGGGTGGATGGTCCGGAAGTCCGGCGACGAGGCCGGATGTCCGGGGCCTGGGGGCTCGTCGGCTGTTGATCTGGTAGTGTAGTTGAAGTCTCCAGGGGCCGGATGTCCGGGCCATAGGCCGGATGTCCGGGCTGCCGAGGCCGGTTGTCCGGGGCTCGGGCCGGATGTCCGGGTCCTGTAGCTGCAGCAGCTCCGTCTTCTTCCGTCTTCGCTTCCATGCTTCCCTCGCGGATGGTGTAGTTACTCCTTAGTGCTTGTACTCCTCCTCGTCATCCGTGAAGTTCCGACAATACATATGCATGCACACGAGAGGAGTGTCAAGTAGTATACCATCCTCGAAGGGGTCAAGTGAACACGTGTAAAGGAAATGATTCACCTTTATGTATGTGAAGTAGATGTCGCGCGTGTCACTTGCCGAACGGACTCTTGACATGGTGATGTCCGTAGGATGCTCCGCATCAGGCCTGGGCCCACATGTCAATGACCTGGGGAGGTCAAACCCTCGGTCAAACAGGTCAAATCCACCGGCGTTAAGCCGCCGGCAGGGTCAGACGCGGCAGAGAGCATCGGAAACGCTGCTCCGACCATGGTTCGATGCGCGGAAGGGCACTTCGCAGAGCTGGAACTCGTCTGCGTCGTCTGGTGCAGGTGGCTTCGCCGGAGGTGACCTAAAACAACATCGGCGTCCTCAAATGCGGTGGTCGGAGTTCGGGCGATGACGCAAACGTCGCTACGGTGCACGGCAGGAGCAACGTGTGATCGCGTTCGGCTCGTAGGGGTGCACTGAGCGCAGTGGTGAGCTCGGACGCAAGCTTGCACGGCCATAGCAATGGTGGCGACATGGCCGACGGTGAGGAGCTTTCGGCTCCGATGGAATTGGCGGCTACGCGGTCAAATCGAGGCAAAGGAGAGCGGGGTTCGAGGCAGGAGCTCACGGCGGTTCATATGGAAGTCTCGGTGAGCTCGGGGAAGGCTTGGAGCGAGCGGGGTGGCGAAGGTGATCTCCGGCGTCCGAGGTTGAAGATGACCGCGGTGACAACGAAGCAGGGCCTCCCGGCTTGCATTCTTCAGTGGGAAGGACGGGCGCGTCGGGGCAGAGCTTCTTGACACGGTCCCGAGACGAGGCGGAGGCGGTGGCTACGCGTGCGACGAGTGGCGACAATGGCAGCGCTCGGCCATGGCGAGGGAGAGCGAGGGAGAGGGCGAGGGGATGAATGGGGACGTCGGCTCGATGCGGACGGCTCCCGTGAAGCGGTCCACGACGTCGCGCTGGCCAGGGGAGGCCAGGCAGGCAGCTGCGTGGCCCGCGGAGCGCGTGCGTGCGTCGGGCACGCACCCAGTCCGACTGGCGCCAGGAGGAAGAAGACCCTCCTGCCCCTGGTGGGCTGGGCCGCCAGCTAGGCCAGGGAAGTGGCCAGGTAAGACTTTTCCTTTTTCCTGTTTTCTATTTTCTTTTCTGTTTTTGATTTAGTAAACATACTAAATCATTTTGTAAAATCCTGAAATAATTTGTGTCAAAATTTGGATTATTCCAAAGGCCCTCAATTAGTCTCAGAATTATTTGAGCATTTAAAATAATTATAGAAATTAAATGCCCAAATGCAAATACTTTATGGCTTAATTCAAAAATCCAAAAATGACCTAGAAATATGTGCATCATTTTTGGCAGAGGTTTTCACCCATTTCAAAAATGATGAACTTTTCTGAAGGGCATTTTGGGTTCATTGAAAATATTTTAAGTTGAACCTATTTGAATTACTTTGGTGCTAGGGTTTGGTCATCCCCAATTCAAATTTCCTTTGAATTTAAACATGATGCATGGATGCTTTTATGCAACTATTTACAATCAATTCTAGGGCTATGACATCTGGCATGCATGTTCTGATGACTACTCGATAGTTGAGTGCGCCATGCTTTACCGCTTAGAACCTGGGCTCCAAAAGCTTTTTTGCACCACGGGGCATATGAGATGATGGAGGAGCTGAAAGTGCTATTTTAGGCTCACGCCCATGTGGAGAGGTATGATGCCTCAGACAAGTTCTTTAGCTGTAAGATGGAGGATAACAGCTCCGTTAGCGAGCATGTACTCAAAATGTCTGGGTACTTCAACCGCTTGAATCAGTTGGGAGTTAATCTTCCAGATGAAGTAGTGATTGACAGGGTTCTTCATTCACTGCCACCAAGCTACAAAGGCTTCGTGATGAACTATAATATGCAAGGGATGGAGAAGACACTCCCTGAGCTTTTCGCGATGCTTAAGACTGCGGAAGTAGAAATCAAGAAAGAGCATCAAGTGTTGATGGTCAGAAAGAAAGGGAACTTCAAGAAGAATGGCAAGCTAGTTGCCACTCCCGTGAAGAAACCCAAGGCTGGACCCAAACCTGAGACTGAGTGTTTCTATTGCAAGGGGAATGGCCACTGGAAGCAGAACTTCCCTAACTACTTGGTAGGTAAGAAGGCTGGCAACGTCAACAAAGGTATATTTGATATACATGTTATTGATGTGTACCTTACTAGTGCTCGTACTAGCGCCTGGGTATTTGATACTGATTCGGTTGCTAATATTTGTAACTCGGAACATGAGCTGCGGAATAACCGGAGACTAGCTAAGGACGAGGTGATGATGTGCGTTGGAAATGGCACCAATGTTGATGTGATCGTCGTCGGCACGCTCCCTCTACGTCAACCTTCGGGATTAGTTTTAAACCTGAATAATTGTTATTTGGTTCCTGCGTTAAGCATGAACATCATATCTAGATCTTGTTTATTGCGAGACGGTTATTCATTTAAGTCAAAGAATAATGGTTGTTCTATTTATATGAATAATATCTTTTATGGTCATGCACCCAATGTGAATGGTTTATTCTAGTTGAATCTCGATTGTAGTGATACACATGTTCATAATATTGATGCCACAAGATGCAAAGTTAATGATGATAGTACCACATACTTGTGGCACTGCCGCTTAGGTTATATTGGACTAAAACACATGAAGAAACTCCATACTGATGGACTTTTGGAATCACTTGACTTTGAATCATTTGATACATGTGAACCATGCCTCATGGGCAAGATGACTAAAACCCCGTTTTCTGGTACAATGGAGCGGGCAAGTGAATTGTTGGAAATAATACATGCCGATGTATGTGGTCCAATGAGTGTTGAAGCACGCGGTGGATATCATTATTTCCTAACATTCACAGATGATTTGAGTAGATATGGATATATTTACTTAATGAAACACAAGTCTGAAACATTTGAAAAGTTCAAGGAGTTTCAGAGTGAAGTAGAGAATCATCGTAACAAGAAGATAAAATTTCTACGATCTGATCGTGGGGGTGAATATTTGAGTTACGAGTTTGGTATGCATTTAAGACAATGTGCAATTGTTTCACAACTCATGCCACCTGGAACACCTCGGCGTAATGGTGTGTCCGAACGTCGTAATCGTACTCTATTGGATATGGTGCGTTCAATTATGTCTCTTACCAATTTGCCACTATTGTTTTGGGGTTATGCATTAGAGATAGCCGCATTCACTTTAAACAGGGCACCGTCTAAATCCGTTGAGACGACACCGTATGAATTATGGTTTGGCAAGAAACCTAAGCTGTTGTTTCTTAAAGTTTGGGGATGCGACGCTTATGTCAAGAGGCTTCAGCCTGATAAGCTCGAACCCAAAGCGGAGAAGTGTGTCTTCATAGGATACCCTAAAGAGGCCATTGGGTATACCTTCTATCACAGATCCAAGGGCAAGATCTTGTTGCCAAGAATGGATCCTTTCTAGAGAAGGAGTTTCTCTCGAAAGAAGTGAGTGGGAGGAAGGTAGAGCTTGATGAGGTAATCGTACCTTCTCTCGAATTAGAGAGTAGTGCATCACAGAAAGAAGTTCCCATGATGCCTACACCAACCGGAGAGGAAGCTAATGATGATGATCATGAAACTTCGAATCAAGCTACTAGTGAACTTCATAGGTCAACCAGGACACGTACCGCCCCTGAATGGTATGGTAATCATGTCTTGGAAGTCATGTTGTTGGACAACGGTGAACCTACGAACTATGAAGAAGCAATGATGAGCCCGGATTCCGGCAAATGGCTTGAGGCCATGAAATCCGAGATAGGATCCATGTATGAAAACCAGGTATGGAATTTGGTAGACTTACCTGATGACCGAAAGTCCATTGAAAACAAATGGATCTTTAAGAAGAAAATGGACGCTGATGGTAATGTCACCGTCTATAAAGCTCGACTTGTCGCAAAGGGTTTTCGACAAGTTCAAGGGGTTGACTATGATGAGACTTTCTCACCTGTAGCGATGCTGAAGTCTGTTAGGATTATGTTAGCAATTGTTGCATTTTTCGATTATGAAATCTGGCAGATGGACATCAAAACAGCATTCCTCAATGGTTTCCTTAAGGAACAGTTGTATATGATGTAACCGGAAGGTTTTGTCGATCCTAAGGATGCTAACAAAGTATGCAAGCTCTAACGATCCATTTATGGACTGGTGCAAGCATCTTGGAGTTGGAATATTTGCTTTGATGAAGTGATCAAAACTTTTGTATTTATACAAGTTTATGGAGAAGCTTGTATTTACAAGAAAGTTAGTGGGAGCTCTGTGGCATTTCTAATACTGTATGTGGATGACATATTATTATTGGAAATGATACAGAACTTTTGGAAAGCGTAAAGGGTTATTTGAACAAGAGCTTTTCAATGAAAGACCTCGGTGAAGCAGCTTATATATTGGGCATAAAGATCTATAGAGATAGATCAAGACGCCTGATATGACTTTCACAAAGTACATACCTTGACAAAGTTTTGAAGAAGTTCAAAATGGACCACTCGAAGAAGGGGTTCTTGCCCATATTGCAAGGTATAAAGTTGAGTAAGACTCAAAGCCCGACCACGCCAGAAGAAAGAGAAAGGATGAAAGTTGTGGCGCCCCGCCTGAGTACCACTGTAGCCAGACGGTCGCCGCACACACCAGCCCAAGAAATCACACTGGCGCGTGCCTTTACAGCAAGTATCATGAATCACAGGCATTTCTATTAATGGATGTATAAGTCTTACATGATATTTTACAAGGGTGATGGCAGCGGAAAAACTCTATCTAAGGCAGCATGGTCTTGGTGTGGCTCCAATCCACAGGGATCTGACTGGGTTACTCTTCTAGCCCGCGAACACTCCGGCTCCTCGCTAGTGGACGCTGGATCCTTAGGTGAACCTGGCCACATTGAAGGCCGCTGAGTACATTTGAATGTACTCTCAAGCAAACCAAACCAACATATACACCAAGCAAAGCAATCCATGGCATTCAAGCATGCATTTGTTATTAGAGTAATATTACTTATCATGGCATGGCATAACTAGCTAGCAATATAAATTATCAGGTCATAGCAGGATTATCAACAAGATAACTACTGCAGTAAATACAGTATGACAAAGATAAAGCATATCCAGTAAATAATCCATACTCCGAATATTCTCATGATCCAATCCAAATCCGATCCAAATCCAATCCGAATCTGAATCCGATCCAAATCCAATCCAAATCTTTCGGTCATACGACCGTTTCTCTCTTAGCCATCCCATGGCTAACATCTCATATTCCTGACATCATCCGATGTCCATGCATCTGTACTGCAAGTCTGACAAACCTTACCATTCTCTGGTTCAGTCTTAGCAATAACATTATATAGTTTGTTCCTCCAGACTCGACACAGACCAAATAGTGTGACCTAGTACGAACTGTGTCCCATGACCGAGGACGCGGCTATTCGAATAGATTTACACTCTGCAGAGGTTGCGCACTTTTCCCACACTATGGAGCTCCTGGCCTCGTACGACCATTTGAACCCTTGCATGAAACCGGCAAATAAACCAGTAGCCACCAGAACGGTCTTTACAACTCAGATCTGGGATGTTACCGGAATAACTCAACCCTAGCTCAAGACGGCTGAAAAGCAGCTCAGAGCATGAGACGGTGTTGATAAAAAGAGTGTAGTGGTTCCCAAAGACGGCCCCGGAACAGCTCAGAGCATAGGGTCACCCCTACAGAAAGAAATTCAACAGCTGCCCGCGACGGCCGAAAAGCAGCTCAGAACACAGGCCAGTTGTTGAAAAGAGAACATAAAGTCGGCATCCACCACGGACGGCCGGAAGCAGCTCAGAACACAGGTGTGGTGCCGTCACCAAAGAAAGGCAGGCAAGGTTCATTAGCGTCACATACAGCTCACCACTATGCATACGAGCATAAGCATATTAATTTAAACACGCAAGAATAACATAGAGCAATGCTTTAGGGCACATATCAGATGGTCGGCTTGCCTGGGGGTGAAGGAATACTCCGGAAAGAAGGGCGATCACCTCGCGGAAAATTTGCCGAAAAGGGTTCTCTCTCGGAGGGGCTGATTGAAGGGCAAGGGCAAAATGGTCATTTTCACAGTGTGGAAACATTATGAAAATGACACCATTGAAACGGGCTCGACGAACCAAAGACGTGGGCGTTGGATTTACCTCAATCGGAGTTACGGTTGAAGAGAAACGACCGTTCGTTCGTTAAGCGAGAAAACAGACAGAAAACTGTCCACTTTAGCTCTTAACGGGTGAACGTTCACTATATAGCCGTTTCGGCCGGCAGCTGAGAAAGCGAAAGCGTATTTCAGAGTTTACGCTTTCACTGTAGTGGAAACGTATTTTTGTCTGAAACTGCGCCTGAATGCGCTTTCGAAGTTGGAAAGCGTACTTTTGAAAGTACGTCTCCACTTAAGCTCGCGGGCCCGGGCTAATAGTGACTTACACATGGGCCCCACCCTATCCATTCTCTCTCCTCCTTCTGGATGTCTTCTTCTTCCCCCGACCGAGACAAACGGAGCTGCGGCCGCCGACGCAGCCGGCGACCGGCTGCGCGAGGGGACCAGCTGTCGGGCTCCCTGGAACTGGCGCACCACGCCGCGCCCGAGGATAGTCGCGGGGCCGCTCGGGACGGCCTACAGCGCCGACGCCACTGGCCGGGCACGGCGACCGAAGGGCTTCGGCGGAGCCACGCCGGCAGGGTTTCCCCGGGCAAGATGAGGACGGCGGCGGCCCCGTGGGCTCTTGGGGAGGTCGAGGCTGCGGAGGGGAGAGGGAGGGATGGCCACGGGGCCGGGAACGGCAGCGGGAATCGGGCGGCAGAGCTTGGCCATTGGGGAGAAATGGAGCTCTCTGAGCTCGACTGGGAGGGGGATGGGGCTGCTGGTGAGGAGGGCGAGCTCGAGACGCGCTTAAATAGCCGCGGGGAGTAGCTAGCCGACGGCGGGAGCTTCGGGAATCTCGGTGCCATGGCGGAGCTCGAGCGGGGAACCCATGTCGGCACGGCCATCCATGGGCTAGAGGACGAGGGGGCGAGGGGTCTAGAGGGCACACGCGTGCGGTGGGGAGCTAGTCGGCACTCGCAGACGAGTTGCGGCGGCAGGAGGTGGCGACTGTTGCCACAGTTCACGCTGGCTGCCGACTGAAGCCGTGATCACCACCGGCACCACGCGTCCAGGGAATTGTAGCGACCTCAAATCATGTCAACTAGATAGATCAGAGGTCAGTGAGTTGACCTATGAGGATTTGGATGTAAGTGGAGACACAGACTTGACTGATTTGAGCTCACAAGGGTGCTGACATGAAACTTGGGTGGACTTTTCTAGAAAAATTGCTAAAGAAATGGAGTTGGATCCTTGTCATACTGACTTGTGGTAGAAAGGAGTAGGTTCTGGAAAAATTTGAGGCCATTTGGACCAGGTTTGCATATACTTCCTTTGTAATGCAAATTTGGTCTAGAAATTGGACTTTGAAGCTGTGCTCAAATGGATCAATGAAATGAGCTGAATCTTTGTGTAGAGAGGTTATTTGGGTGTGACAAAGCACTAGCAAAATTTCAGCTCATTTGGAAATGCCAAAGTGGTACTTCCTTCACAAAGCTTTCTGCTGGACAGAAACTAGATGGAATTTTTGGGAGAAATTGGCTAGATGAAATGATGTGAATTTTTGCATGATCACATAATATAGGGAATGTGAGGTCCTGGATTAATTTCAAGATTTTTGAAGCAATATAAAATATAGTTGCTTCACAACCTCAAAATAAGTCCAGAAACAAGAATTGGATGATGTGCTCAAACCTTGAACTGTGGAACTTGGGATCTTGATGGAAATGGTGAAGATATGGAAAGGAGAAGCTCAAAAAATTATTTGGGATTTTTCCTGGCTACCAAAATAGTAGTTCCTTTGGAAAGTGCCCAAGATGCAATATTGGCTTTAAATAGGAAAATGCAATTTCCCTAATTTCATTATGGCCAATATTTTTATGGGAGCTCAATATGATCACAAAGAATATCTCCACAAGTTTTCATGAACTTTGGAGATGGATAGATATTTTCCTGGATTTAATTCCTTTAACTGGCAGAAAAAGGAATTAATTTTAAATGAAAAATATCGCAAATGACTTGGCAATATTTTTGCATATCCAAGGTTTATATATATAGGAGAGACTATGGGAAAAGTTTGGGGGGCAACGGATCAAAGGAAATTGGGGTTCCTTTGTAACTGCAGGAATTAGGGTTTACCTTCCGGTAACTCGGAAGGTAGGGTTTCGGTGGCAAAATCCTGAGAATATCTCTTGGGTGCCAAGGTTGGACTGGAGAGAATCTCTGGTTGGATAGGGAAGGCAAGGCTAAATGACCATCTTCATATACCCAAGGGCGAGAGAAAATCCGATAACCTCGAAAAAAAAGACGGGAGCCAAATCCCGCGAAGGAAAAAAACAAGGAGCGAAAACCAGGGTGTCGCAAAAGTCATCCCCTATGCCTCAGCCATAGGCTCTATAATGTATGCCATGCTGTGTACCAGACCTCATGTGTGCCTTGCCATAAGTTTCGCTGGGAGGCACCAAAGTGATCCAGGAGTGGATCACTGGACAGCAGTCAAAAATATCCTTAAGTACCTAAAGAGGACTAAGGAAATGTTTCTCGTTTATGGAGGTGAAGAGAAGCTCGTCGTAAAGGGTTACATTGATGCTAGCTTTGACACTGATCCGGATGACTCAAAGTCTCAAACCGGATACGTATTTGTTTTAAATGGTGGAGCAGTCAGTTGGAGTAGCTCCAAGCAGAGCGTGGTAGCAGCATCTACATTTGAGGTGGAATACGTAGCTGCTTCGGAAGCGGCGCAGGAAGGAGTCTGGATGATGGAGTTCATGTCTGATCTAGGTGTGGTTCCTAGTGCATCGGATCCCATGACTATCTATTGTGACAACACTGGCGCCATTGCCATTACCAAGGAGCCCAGGTTTCACAAGAAGACCAAGCATATCAAATGTCGCTTCAACTCCATTCGTGATTACATCAAGGATGGAGACATAGAGATTTCAAAAGTACATACAGATCTTAATGTTGCAAACCCGTTGACTAAACCTCTTCCACGAGCAAAACATGATCAACACCAGAACTCGATGGGTGTTAGATTCATTACAATGTAAACTAGATTATTGACTCTAGTGCAAGTGGGAGACTGTTGGAAATATGCCCTAGAGGCAATAATAAAGATGTTATTATCATATTTCCTTGTTCATGATAAATGTTTATTATCCATGCTATAATTGTATTGACTGAAAACTTAAATACATGTGTGGATACATAAACGAATACCGTGTCCCTAGTATGCCTCTACTAGACTAGCTCGTTGATTAAAGATGGTTAAGGTTTCCTAACCATAGACATGAGTTGTCATTTAATAACAGGATCACATTATTAGGAGAATGATGTGATGGACAGACCCAACCATAAGCTTAGCATCAGATCGTATCACTTAGTTTAATTGCTACAACTTTCTTCATGTCAAGTATCTGTTCCTTAGACCATGAGATCATGCCACTCCCGAATACCGGAAAAATACTTTGTGGGTTATCAAACGTCACTTCGTAACTGGGTGATTATAAAGGTGCTCTACAGGTATCTCAGAAAGTGTTTATTGGGTTGCATGGATCGAAACTGGGATTTGTCGCACCGTGTGACGGAGAGATATCTCTGGGCCCTCTCGGTAATACAACATCGTGAATAGCTTGCAAGTATGTGACTAATGAGTTTAGTCACGGGGATCTTGTATTACGGAATGAGTAAAGAGACTTGCCGGTACCAAGATTGAACTAGGTATGGAGATACCGACGATCGAATCTCGGGCAAGTAACATATTGCCGGACAAAGGGAATCGTATATGGGATTAACTAAATCCTCGACATCGTGGTTCAAACCGATAAAGATCTTTGTTGAATATTTGGGAGTCAATATGGGCATCCCAGGTCCCGCTATTGATTATTGATCGAAGAGGAGTTTCAACCGTGTCTGCATGTTCTTGAACCCATAGGGTCACACACTTAATGTTCGGTAACGCTAGGGTAGTATTAGGATATTCATTTCGTGAGCCCGAAAGTAGTTCGGAGTCTCGGATGGGACCCGGGAAATCACGAGGAGCTTCAGAATAGTTCGGACGTAAAGATTTATATATGGGAAGTCATATTCGGAGTACCGGAAAAGTTTGGGGTTATACCATAGTTTGTTGAAGAAATCACAGAGATCAATGAGTGTGTTTCTTATGTCTGTGTCCATCAAATTCCTGATGACCACCAGGAGGATTTGTGTCAACATTACGTGGCAATCATGTGACTTCATGTGTGCCAACTTCATTTTACCTGAGCTCACATCCACGAGACTTCTGATGTTTGCGGAGTAGGAAGAGGGTGTCTTAATTGACAACAAATACTCTTAGAACTCTTTTGCTTCTTTTGGAGTTAAATTGTAACTCTGGCGAATGTGGAGGAATTTGTCATCATCTTCTGCTTCATTCATGCGTTTTGGTTGATCACCAAGCATATTGAGTCGTGCACCGTCACCATCCTTTGTTTTACCTTTAATCTTGAGCACAGTACCAAGGATGCTTTCACATACGTTCTTCTCTACGTGCATGACATCAATGCAGTGATGCACACTTAGAATCTCCCAGTAAGGTAATTCCAAGAACACTGATTTCTTCTTAAACACCTGCAACTTGGGTGTTTGTTTCAACGACGAACCGTGTCCCTTGACAAGCACAACTTCAATTTGTTTAGCCATGCTGTGGACCTCCTTCCTAGAATAAGGTCTTGGGCCCAAACCTACCTCTACCGTACCATCAAATTCAGCTTTCATCTTTCGGTATGGGTGATCTTTCTGTAAGAACCTACGATGACGCAAATACACAGTTTTGTGCGAGTTGGGAAGAAATCTACTCGCTGTCCTATCCATGCATGTGACACATCCTACATCTCCCCTTGTTTTCTGCCCCAACTTGTTGCCTAATGCCGGCATATCTTGAATGGTGTGCAGCACCAACGCATGTAGATCGAAAAACTCCTTTTTGTAAGCATCATAACATTTTACACCAGGCTCTTTTTCCCACAATGTCAGCAGTTCTTCTACCAGTAGCTGAAAGTAAATGTCGATATCATTTCCAGGTTGCTTCGGGCCTTGGATAATCATTGACATCATGATGTATTTTTTATTCATACACAACCAAGGAGCAAGGTTATATATGCACAGAAGCACCGGCCATGTGCTGTGTTTGGTGCTCATATCGCCAAATGGATTCATCCCGTCAGTACACTCCCCGAGCCATATGCTTCTAGGATCCTTGGCAAAGTCTTCATACTTTTCCTCGATTGACTCCCATTGAGCCCCATCTTTCGGGTGCCTCAAATATTTATCCGCAATTCGCTCATCATGATGCCACCGCAACCTCTTTGCCTCTCTAGGGTTTGCAAACAAACGCTTCAACCTTGGAATTAAAGGCAAGTACCAAAAAACCTTGAACAGGATTCCTGTCTTGATCTCGTCATCCAATTTGTACTTGTCCTTTGCTCTCTTGCACTTGTATCGTGGATGCTTGCATATGTGACATGCACGCAAAACTTTGTACTAACCGCGGTACAATATACAATCATTCACACAAGCGTGTATCTTCTGGACTTCAAGTTCCAATGGGCAAACAACTTTCTTCGCTTCGTTCGTGCTTTTGGGGAGCACATTATCTTCTGGAAGAATGTCTTTGAAAAGACCTAACAACTATGTGAAGCCCTTGTTTGATAGACCGTTTTCTGCTTTAAATCTGAGAAGCGCCAGTGTGGCACTCAACTTGGAATATTTCTTTTTGCAACCTGGATACAAATCTTTCTTGGAGTCTGCATCAATGGTTGGCAGATCCTTGTACCCAACCATATCTTTATTTGGGCCCTGGAAATCTGCAATCATAGCGGCAAAATCTGGCATACCATCAAGGTTGTCGTCTCCGTCGCTGTCTTGGTTTCCAGTGGGGTTTTTCGCTTGTCTCTGTTCCGTTGGTAGCTTGACGTCTGAGCCACGAGGTTAGATTCAACATCCATGTGACTCTGATCGGGGTTTGGCATCTCGCCGCCCTGGTTACCTTCATCCATGACCAGCTCTTCACCGTGTCTAGTCCAACGTGTATATCCATCCATGAATCCCCGCTTGACTAAGTGGAACTCGACGTCTGTAACTTTATGTGACTCTGTATTGGTACAATCCTTGCATGGACACATGATGTAATAGTCATTACGGACTTTCTTCTTTGTCCTTTCAGCCAAAGTGATGAACTCCGTCATGCCACTGGCAAACTTTGAGCTTCTCTGATCCTTCATCCATTCAGATCGTTCCATCTGCACCACATGAGTGGTAATTCAAAAAAGCATTAATAAATGGATTAATTCATGCCCAAAGATGCATGCATAAATCACAAGATTTTATTTTCATAATTTATGGAGGGTGCTCCATATTGGTATCCAGCCGTGCGATGACACAAATTAATGACCAGTCAATTTACATGCAGAGTACAGTATACTACCCTTATGAATTGAATACCTTAATTAAGCCACTCAACGAAAAGAATACCTTAATTAATTAGCCGCGCGGCGACCTCCACCCAGCAGACAGAGAAGCGCGATGCCACAGCACGCCGAGACAGCAGGGTCGAGGAGCAAAGCTTAGTGGGGCATCCGCCTGAAGTTCGAGCTCCACTATGCCGCCTTCGATCGCGAGGGATGTGCTCCAATCACGCCGCCGCCGACCTCGAGGATTGAGCTCCTCCTATCTCCCGCCGCCGACTGAGGATTGACCTCCTATCACGCCGCCACCGTCGACCGACCGAGGATTGACCTCCTATCTGGTAGCCGCTGCCTCGGCCGCCGCCCCCATCTCTATCTGCAGAGCGGCTGTTTTTATTTTTTGACGGGTATCCGCAGAGCGGTTGTTTACAGTATTAACTTCATTATTGAATCCCCATATGTACCAGGTAGTACATCACATACGATTATGTCACGGGAACCGTGTCTCACGCACGTTGTCTTCTCACACGGTTTGGTGTGGAAATCGTGTGTGAAGTTGTAATATCGAACACAAACGATATGTACAAACCGTGTGCCATATACAACAGAGTGCGATAAGTAGTTCCCGACCGTTATCAGATCCCCACAGTTTCCCCATTTCCCCCAAATCCCTAGATAGCCCCCAAATTCCCTCGCGTGGCACTGACATTGGGGGAATGCGGACGAGTGGTGTTGATGGTTTCGGTGCGGCTACTCCGGCTTGTATCGTCGCTCTCGGCAGCGTGATGGGCGGCGCCACCACGACAGCGGTCACCGTCGAGCGCTTGCCTAAGGTCATCAGAAGGCCGGTGTACTACGGATTTGAATCGTCTTGTCAGGTTCTAATCAATCCCGATCTTTTTTAGCATGTCCAAAGTAGCTCCCTGCTCAATCCGTCCTGAATGACCCCCGCTCCCCCCACCCAGGAAAGTGATCAACCGCCGGATCCGGAGTATGACTCCAGACTCCCGCAACATGAGTTCGACTCCGAGTTTTGCGCCACCGAGAAGTACCAAAAGCTGAGTTGTGTGCACGAGCACACTCCCGCTCGACGTGTATGCACGGAGGGATTTGACATTGGCAGACGGTTTCTCCGTTGCCCCTTAGAGGTTAGTGCTAAGTTCATCATTTAAGTTGAGTTAATGCCCCCGCCCATCCTGAATATTTAACATTGGCAGGGATATGAGGCTTGTGCCTTTGTTAACTGGTTGGATGATGAATGGCATGGCAGGGCTCGCAGTGTTATCACCAAGCTCGCAGAAGATAACGTGAAGCTGAAGAAGAAATTGACTGATCTGGAGTGTACAATCACTACAATGAAGCAAGAAAGACTCAATCACAGGCAACAGATGAAAGCAAGAGACAAGAAGGAACTAGCATGTGTAGTTGTAGTTGTTGCATTAGCCATCTTCTATGTGCTGTTTGCAATGATGATTAGGTGTTTTGTTTGATTATTACTGGCTACATCAATAAGCAGAGCCCATCTATTGCTTGACAACTGCCCTATGAAAACTGCTTGTTTCACATTTGGACGCTTCAACCTGTATGTGTAATTATCACATTGAGAACTGCGCAACCGCGAGAATTTGGAGCGACTGGGTACTAATAATTGCGGTTGATTATATCAGGATTCTAACCGCCTGCCAAGGCACCAATATAATCCGTCAATCCCCCGCTTCAATTGCCATTCCTCTTTTCTTCATACCCCGCTTCAGTCTCCACCGTCTTGATCGTCCTGGCCAACCGCGCTACACACTTACACACACTCTGCAATCTCGCTTTCTCTCGCTTTGTATACGTACCGCAACCATGTCGAGCGACAGCGAGGACGGCAGTTCCGCCAGCAGTCTGGCGCCCGATGATAGGTCAACCCTGGAATCATCCCGCTCGTCTTCCATGAGTCCGGCGTCGAGCCCTGACCTGGATTTTATCCGGATCATGGAAGGGACGCCGCCACCCGAGTCGTCGGACGATGACCAAACGGACGAGGAGCCGTCGGAGGACGAAGAAGACGACGACGATGATGATGATGAGGAGGAATGTTCGAACGAGGAGGACGACGACGAGGACATCAACGACGATGACGACGGCGGCGGCAATGAAAAGCCAACGGTCAGCGGCAAGAAGCGTCCTCGCCAAGACGATGTCGCGAGGCCATCGAACAACAACAAGAAGAAGGACTAAATTAAGCAAACTTTGTATCTCTGTTGCCGTTCTCTCATATTAATTCGTTATCTCTGTGTCCCCTGTCAATCTCATCACAGACGGTTAGCAATACATATTCGACAGAGATCTTTTACATTATCGCCCACAGTTGGTTTCTTGAATTGTGTGCCCTGTCGAGCACACAATTCATAACAAAAAATCATATGCACTGTCTATAATTATCGCACACAATTCTGATTACCGACCTATTTGCCGGATATCACACACATATTTTTTACGCCGAATTGTTTCTGTTCTTCTGGATCATCGCAAACGGTTCATCCGAGTGAATTGTATACCGTATATCGCACACACCTCGATCTGCCTGACCGTTTCTGTTGTTCTGGCTCATCGCAAATAGTTTGTATGGATGAATTGTATGCCACGTATCGCACACGCATCTCTAATCTGAATCGTGCTTGATGTCTCCGCCATCACACACAGTTCGTCTTATTGGTGACGGTTTTATTACGACACCGTTTGCAATTCATGCATCGCACACAGTTTGGTCGCAGGGTCTCTGATTCATGTGTCGCGTTAGCGGTCGCCTGCAATAGTGAGCGCTTGGCGAAGCCCTGCCGCAGTTCCGCTTCCACCACAACTACCATGCCGTCATGTTGGCCTAGATCCCATCTACCTCTCCACCCTCGCTTGCTGGATCAAGAAGGCAGAGACGTCACCGAGCCGTACATGTGCACATCTTGGAGGTGCCGCTCGTGCGGTGCTTGGATCACGAGGGAGTACAACTACGCCAATCACGATCTCTAGATCATTAATGCTTTCGGTCTACAAGGGTATGTAGACACCTCTCCCTCTCTTTGCTAGCATCTCCATAGAATAGATCTTGGGTGTTTCATAGGAAAAAAATTGTGTGACCGCATTGAGTGACTCGCCATCGATATCCGTCACTCCGAAGCAAGGATAAGAGACTACCTCGACGACAAGTTGGACGAACACATGGATCACCTACGAGACATGTTGGCCAACTACAAGCCTTCTTCCCCTTCATCGTCTTCAAGGCGGAGACGCTCAAGTCGCACATCTTCGGAGTGCCCATCCGAGGCAAGCGCAATTCGTCCAAGTACTCATCTTCGTGACGACCACCATCACGTTCGTGATCCACATCGTCATTAAGGGCAAGTCACCTACAAGGAACAAGTGCGCAAAGACAAAGAGCGCCATCGACTACAAGTTCAAGCATGGCCACATCACCATCAAGATGAAGACGCTCGAGAGGAGCACAAGAGAAGACCGCGCGATGAGCGACAACAAAAAGAAGCTTCGGTGCCACCTTCAAGGCAACCACATACATGCACGGGTGACCCTTCCATCTTCGGAAGCACCCCAAGGAAGATGGCCGAGAATGGGAAATTCCCTTTGGTCATGGAGGCGAGCAATGAGGTGCCACATCATATGGGCCTCATACAAGGAGACGGTGACAAGACGGTCGAGCATGGGACTTTCCCTTCGACCAAGGCGCCGAGCACGAACACCTTCGACAACATGAAGACGGCGCCCATATGGGACTCATACTTGGAGTCAAGTGCCGAGGCCGCACATGAGACCTTCCCTTTGGTCTCAAAGGAGAGTGATGATTTGACACATCCTACGGCATTCATCTTTGGAGGCGTTATGGATGAGGAGGTTGAGCATGTGACTATCCCTTCAACCAAGGCGGCGAAAGGAGTTGAGTATGGAGACGTTTGCACCTACATCTCTCCAACACCCACATATGACGATATGTCCCAATTCCCATGTGAGGAGATCCACCACCACATGAGTGAGATGAGTGACCCCACCACATATGACATTGAGTGCATTTCCGATGAGAGGATGAGTGTAACCACCACTAGCCCCACACACGAAAACATTCCAAACATCCTATGTGAGGTTGAGAGCCATCACCACCATTTGAGTGACTTGACCAACCATATGAGTGAGAGCATCATAGTGGGAGTGAGTGAGCCACAACACTTAGTGAGTGAGGTAGTTGATAGGGCTTATGAGGCCACTATGATTTCTAACAACTTAACATCTACTCCGAGTGTGTTTTCTTCTTTGGTGCTAGCTCTCCTACAAGACGAAGCGCCAATCCTTGACGAGTCCATACCTCCAATGGGCACGACGATGGCCATGGTGGAAGATGATGCACCCCCCACATGGTCCCATCAAGTTGATGAAGATATTGACCAAGCGTCGATTTTTGCCACCTCACCTACAACAAATGAGCGGAGCTCCAAAGGTAACATAGGTGATGGTGCTTCGCTTGTCCCACTAATGGACTATCTTGACATCGATTGCTTGCATGATATTGATCACCTTATGGATACACCACATACTATGTCTTCTACATGCTTAGATGTGCCACCCATTTATGATGACTATGATGATGAGCGCGTAGAATTCTTTAGTTGTGATGCTACTCTCCATAGGATCTCATGTGAAAATTCTATTGGTCACATCATGTTTAACACTCCGCTAAACTTATCATATGCTATGAGTGAGATTTCCCATATTGCATCATTACAATCTCACCGTAGTAACTATGCATTTTCCATTAAGATAAATCCCATTTGCACTTATGGCATAGATGACAAGATCATGGTTATTGGTATTTGTTTTTCTTGAGATGATATTGCTATGCTTCCCTTGCAAAATTTGTGCAATTCATCTCCTATGCCATACCATGAAAATAATTGTAGATCGCATGATTCCATCCCTTGTGTGCACCATACGCATACCATTCATGAAAATGCTCTAGATATTGCTAGTGATGCATCACACAATTAAAATCTCCATTATGCTATACATAACAACAAACCTTTCATGATGGATGACATGTTCCTATATCATGCATCTCATTTATTTGAGCATTGGATATTTTGTGCTAACTAACACATGCACGTGCGCATCATAATGGATGATGTGTACATATACCACACGCACACAATTTTCCCTTTGCCTTTGTTTTGTGTAGGTACTTACGAATACTCGTCAACTTCTCAATCCCATGAGTTGACGAAACAAGCTCTTGAGACCAACGATGCTTTAGGATTCCTTGGAATGCTTCTCCAACCGTTTTCCTCGCGCGAGGACTACGCGCATATCTTTTACTTAGCTCTCACATGGCTATGAGTTATATACCACTCTCACCTTATGCCCATTATACCGTGTTCATTTTCATGTTATGCCTCTTTCTATGCTTTTGCCATGCAGTTGTGACCCTTGCTTGCATTTACTCATGATTCAACATTCTACTATTTCTATGTGTATTTGCATGCTTGGTGGAGACCCTAGTTGCTATTGCCATGTTTACTTGTGCCCCATACTATGGTTCCTTCATGTGTTGGGAGAGTGATACGTCTCCGTCGTATCTATAATTTCTGATTGTTTTATGCCAATATTCTACAACTTTCATATACTTTTGGCAACAATTTATATTATTTTTGGGACTAACATATTGATCCAGTGCCCAGTGCCAGTTCCTGTTTTTTGCATGTTTTTTGTTTCACGAAAAATCCATATCAAACGAAGTCCAAACGCAATAAAATTTTATGGAGATTTTTTTGGAATATATGTGACTTTTGGGAGGAAGAATCAACGCAAACGGAGGCCCACAGCCTCCACAAGGCAACATGGCACGGCAACCCCCCAGGGCGTGGGATGATACCTTGTGACCTCCTCGTAAGTCGATTGGAACCCTTCTTCGTCCGCAAGCAAGCTTATATCAGGAAAACAATCATGTTAAAATTTCAGCCCGATCGGAGTTACGGATCTCCGGATATTTAAGAAACAGTTTCGGCCAGAAACAGAGACGCGAAACATAAGAGAAAGAGAGAGAGAGAGAGAGAGAGAGAGAGAGAGAGAGAGAGAGAGAGAGAGAGAGAGAGATCCAATCTCGGAGAGGCTCATGCCCTCCGGGGACCATGGCGGCCAAGGACCAGAGGGAAAACCCTCCTCCCATCTAGGGGGAAAAAGGAAGAAGAAGAAGGAGGGGGGCTCTCTCCCCCTCTCTTCCGGTGGCGCCAGAGCGCCGCCGGGGGAATCATCATGACGACGATCTACACCAACAACTTCGCCGTCGTCATCACCAACAATCTCCCCCTCTATGCAGCAGTGTAACCTCTCTATTCCCGCCGTAATCTCTACTTAAACATGGTGCTTAATGCTATATATTATTATCCAATGATGTGTGGCAATCCTATGATGTTTGAGTAGATTCTTTTGTCCTACGGGTTAATTGTGGTATGGTGTGATTGATATGAGTTGTATGTTAATATGGTGTTGTCCTATGGTGCCTTCCGTGTTGCGCAAGCGTGTGGGATTACCGTTGTAGGGCTTTGAAATACGTTCATGATTCACTTATAGTGGGTTGCGAGAGTGACAGAAGCTTAAACCCGAGTAAGGGGGTTGTTCCGTATGGGAGTAAAGGGGACTTGTTACTTAATGCTATGGTTGGGTTTTACCTTAATGATCTTTAGTAGTTGCGGATGCTTGCTAGAGTTCCAATCGTAAGAACATGTGATCCAAGTACGGAAAGTATGTTAGCGTATGCCTCTCCCTCATTGCATATGATAAGTATCTATCGTGTTATATTCAATTGCCTATGGACAATCTTTCTCTTTGTGTTACAAAAAGCTTTCTACTAAAACAAACTAACTTTTATTATCTAGCTAAGTACTTCTAGTTTTATTCTTGCAAACTTATCCTATTACACCTACAAAGTAGTTTCATTCTTGTTCTAGGTAAAGCTAACGTTAAGTGTGCGTAGAGTTGCATCGGTGGTCGATAGAACTTGAAGAGAATATTAATTCTACCTTTAGCTCCTCGTTGGGTTCGACACTCTTACTTATCAAAAAAGGCTACAATTGATCCCCTATACTTGTGGGTTATCAAGACCTTTTTCTGACGCCGTTGCCGGGGAGCAATAGCGAGGGGTTGATATTCTCGTGTGTGGTTGTTTTCTTTGTCACTAAGTAGTTTTTATTTTCTTTTCTAAGTTGTTTTATATCTTTAGTTAAGGATATGGAACTCGAAATACCAAAAAAATAGGTGTACTTGCTACTCATGGAGATGGGGAACCTTCTAAAACCCTCGACGCTGGTTATGTGGAAAACATTAAATACTACTTTGGTAATCCTGATAAATCCCCATTCAACTTGATAATGGGAGATACTTTGGATCACCGGGAATACTTTAGGGATTATCGCTTGTCTCAAAAAGGGACACACTTATGGGATCAAATTAAAATGTTGCGTTGGTATGCTTTGAATATGTGCTCTATGTATGATTATACTTGTTGCTCTAAGATGAAGGCTCCACACCTTCCCTTTCAATGTGAATTTAATGATAATGAAACCTTGGCTTCTTATGCTAATGGTGTATATGATTACTATGATGTGGAACAAATAGAAGAATTTGTTGCTTTTAAAGCTGCTTATGAAATTGAATCTTTGTTTGAAAAGTATGAAGATTGTGATGATGCTATTTACAGATCTGAAAATTATGCTATACCTAAATATTGCTATGATAATTTTGAATACAATGCCAACATTAATGAACTTAGTGAGAAAGTCTCCGCTGTCCAAGAAGAGACTAATATTTTGCAGGAATCTATGGAAGAAGAAATCACTGAAACTGTGAGCTCATTATTAGATGAAAAAGATGAGGAGGAGAGCGAAGAACAAAGGGAGGAAGAGCGAATTGATGACCCGTGCCTACCTTCTGATGAGAGTAACTCGTTATCTCATACATTGTTTAATTTCCCTTCGTGCTTACCGAAGGATGAATGCTATGATAATTGCTATGATCCCTTGGATTCGTTTGAAATACCCCTTTTTGAGGAGCTTGATGCTTGATATGCTTGTGGCCATGATGCCAATATGAATTATGCTTATGGAGATGAAATTGTTGCTGTTGCACCCACACATGATAAGTCCTATTATCTTTTTGAATTCTCCTAACTACACTATTTCAGATAAGTTTGCACTTATTAAGGATTATATTGATGGGTTGCGTTTTACTATTACACATGATGATTTTGATGGATATAATATGCATCTGCTTGCTACTCCTACTTGCAATTATTATGAGAGAGGAACTACATCTCCGCCTCTCTATGTTTCTAGTACGATAAAATTGCAAGAAACTGTTTATACTATGCATTGGCCTTTACTTGATGTGCATGAATTGTTCTTTTATGACATGCCGATGCATAGGAAGAGAGTTAGACTCCGTTGTTCCATGACATATGTTGCTTTGTGCTCACAACTGAATTACAAATCATTGTTAATTAAAATTGGCTTTGATATACCTTGGGATCCGGGTGGATCAATTACTTGAGCACTTTATGCCTAGCTTAATGGCTTTAAAGAAAGCGCTGCCTGGGAGACAACCCAAAAGTTTTAGAGAGTTATTTTATTCTGTTGTGTGCTTTTAAAATATTAAAACAAAAAAATAGAGGGGAATCTAAAACTTTTTCAAAAAGAGAAGCGATTGGAAAGTTGTGCATTGAAGAAGTGAGGGTCGACCTTGAACACTTGTGTTCATGGTCACGGAAACAATGTAGAATTTTTCATGGAAGTTTTTCACAAAAATAATTATCCCCTTGTACAAATCCATTGTATTATAAAAAATAATGTGCCAAGATTTACCTTTAGGGTGTTTAAATTGCTTGTTTGCTGTGTGCTGTGCAAAAACAGAAACTTTTGCTGTAGTGTTTGAATTTCTATATTTTACTGGAACGTGCAAAAATTCTGAAATTTTTACACAGTACTTCTATGAATTTTTTTTATTACGTCCTAATTATTCAGAATTTTTGGAGTTACAAAAGTATATGTTTCATCTACATCTTCACAGACTGTCCTGTTTTCACAGATTGCTGTTATAGTTTCTTTATTTGCTTATGTTTGAAATCTTGTTGAGCCCCGTTGACTTGGGAGCCATAGAATTGTGATAGAATACAGTGGGTAATGTTTGATTATAAATATACAATAATATTACAGCAGGACATGATGGGATTTGATGTTATATGTACTAACCCCTCTAGCAAAAAAGGTTCGGTTAAGTTTTGTGTGGATGAAGTGTTCAAACATCGAGGAGGTATCGATATGAGAAGAATAAGGAGAGGCAAGAGTTCAAGCTTGGGTATGCCCAAGGCACCCCAAGTAAATATTCAAGGAGAGTCAAACATCTAAGCTTGGGGATGCCCCGGAAGGCATCCCATCTTTCTTCTTCGACAATTATCAGTATGTTTCGGTTTTTGTTTTGTTCACATGATATGCGTAAATTCTTGGAGCATATTTTGTGTTTATTTTTCCCTTTTATTTTATGCTCCATGCTGGTATGAGATAGTCCTTGGTTGATTTATAGAATGCTCTTTGCACTTCACTTATATCTTTTGAGTATGGCTTTATAGAATGCTTCATGTGCTTCACTTATATCTGTTGAAGTTTGGATGCTCGTTTCTCTACATTTGGAAAACCGTTATTTATAGAATGCTCTTTTGCTTCACTTATATTTATTAGAGCGTGGTCTTTTGTAGAAAGAATTAAACTCTCATGCTTCACTTATATCTATTTAGAGAGTTAACAGGAATTGGTCATTCACATGGTTAGTCATAAAATCCTACATAAAACTTGTAGATCACTGAATATGATATGTTTGATTCCTTGCAATAGTTTTGCGATATTGAGGTTGTAATATGAGGGCATGCTAGTAAAAGAATTAAAGTTGAGTATTAATAATGGTGTTAAGGGAAGTAAGTCTTTACGCAAGTAAATCCTCACGCATGTAAAGTGGTGGCCGCTGACATTAGCCGTCGGAGCATATTTTATCATTGA
The DNA here is from genome assembly GCA_039707655.1 of Elymus sibiricus. Classification (NCBI taxonomy): domain Eukaryota; kingdom Viridiplantae; phylum Streptophyta; class Magnoliopsida; order Poales; family Poaceae; genus Elymus; species Elymus sibiricus. The sequence continues at coordinate 207,783,125 of CM077668.1, forward strand.
TTGATCCTTTGTGTTGTTCGAATCGGGGGCGCGCTATGGTTAAATCCTCCCAACCTCCCTCCTAGGGGCATGCGAGTAATACTTTGCTTCGAGGGCTTTGAAATTTTCACAATAAGTATATGAGTTCTTTATGACTAATGTGGGTTCATGGACTATACGCACTCTCACCCTTCTGCATATTGCTAGCCTCTTCGGTACCGTGCATTGCCCTTTCTCACCTCAAGAGTTGGTGCATACTTCGCCAGTGCATCCAAATCCTGTGATATGATACGCTCTATCACCATACCTACCTATCATGGCATTTCCATAGCCATTCCGAGATATATTGCCATGCAACTTCCATCATCATCGTATACATGACTTGAGCATTCATTGTCATATTGCTTTGCATGATCGTAAGATAGCTAGCACGATATTTTCATGGCTTGTCCGTTTTTTGATATCTTTGCTATGCTAGATCATTACACATCCTGGTACACTGCTAGAGGCATTCATATGTAGTCATCCTTTTCAGTTTATCGAGTTGTAAGTAAATAAAAGTGTGATGATCATCATTATTAGAGCATTGCCCCAGTGAGGAAAAGAATGGTGGAGACTAATGAGTCCTCGAAAAAGTGGGGATGAGGTCCATGAGAGTGTTCTAAAAAAAGGCGCCAAAAAGAGCCCATAAAAAAAGAGAAAACAAAAAAATGAGAGAAAAAGAGAGAAGGGGCATGCTACTATCCTTTTACCACACTTGTGCTTCAAAGTAGCACCATGTTTTTCATATAGAGAGTCTCCATGAGTTGTCACTTTCATATACTAGTGAGAATTTTACATTATAGAACTTGGCTTGTATATTCCGATGATGGGCTTCCTCAAATGCCCGAGGTCTTCATGAGCAAGTAAGTTGGATGCACACCCACTTAGTTTCATAGGGAGCTTTCATACACTTATAGCTCTAGTGCATCCGTTGCATGGCAATCCCTACTCCTCGCATCGATATTGATTGTAAGGCTTCCCCATTGCCTAACTATCCGCCAAGTTGATGCGAGACTTTCTCCACTTTTGTCTTCCTTTATAAACCCCTACCATCATTCTATTCCACCCGTAGTGCTATGTCCATGGCTCACGCTCATGTATTGAGTGAAGTTGAAAATGCTGAAGAGCGCGTGAAAAAGTATGATACAATTGCTTGGTTTGGCACCGTGGTACTTTTGATTTGATGTATCTATGCAGGGAAGAACGAGCATGTCATGCTTACCACAACTAAGTGTATAGAGGTTGTTTCCTTTAGCTCCATTATTATGAAAGGCAATGATGAATTACATGCATGTTTTGTATTATTGTTTCAATACCAAATTGATAGACTATTGCCTTGAATCACTCATATCCTAATATTCATGCCATGATTAGATTATTTGATCAAGATTATGTTAGGTAGCATTCCACAACAAAAATTATGTTTTTATCATTTACCAACTCGAGGACGAGCAGGAATTAAGCTTGGCGATGCTGATACGTCTCCATCGTACCTATAATTTTTGATTGTTTCATGCCAATATTCTACAACTTTCACATACTTTTAGCAAAAATTTATATTATTTTTGGGACTAAATTATTGATCGAGTGCCCAGTGCCAGTTCCTGTTTTTTGCATGTTTTTTTGTTTTGCAGAAAATCCATATCAAACGAAGTACAAACGCAATAAAATTTTACAGAGATTTTTTTTGGAATATATGTGATTTTTGGGAGGAAGAATCAACACAAACGGAGGCCCACAACCTCCACAAGGCAACATGGCGCGGCAAACCCCCCAGGGAGTGGGGTGATACCTTGTGAGCTCCTCGTAAGTCGTTTGGAGCCCTTATTCGGCCGCAAGGAAGCTTATATCGGGAAAAAATCATGTTAAAATTTCAGCCCAATCGGAGTTACAGATCTCCGGATATTTAAGAAACGGTTTTCGGCCAGAAACAGAGACACGAAACAGAAGAGAAACAGAGAGAGAGAGAGAGAGAGAGATCCAATCTCAGAGGGGCTCTTGCCCTCCGGGGGCCATGGCGGACAAGGACAAGAGGGGAAACCCTCCTCCCATCTAGGGGGGAGGCCAAGGAAGAAGAAGAAGGAGGGGGCTCTCTCCCCCTCTCTTCCGGTGGTGCCGGAGCGCCGCTGGGGGAATCATCCTGACGGCGATCTACACCAACAACTTCGCCGCCGTCATCACCAACTCTCTCCCCCTCTATGCAGCGGTGTAACCTCTCTATTCCCGCTGTAATCTCTACTTAAACATGGTGCTTAATACTATATATTATTATCCATTGATGTGTGGCAATCCTATGATGTTTGAGTAGATTCTTTTGTCCTACGGGTTAATTGTGGTATGGTGTGATTGATATGAGTTGTATGTTAATATGGTGTTGCCCTATGGTGCCCTCCGTGTCGTGCAAGCGTGTGGGATTACCGCTGTAGGGTTTTGCAATACGTTCATGATTCGCTTATAGTGGGTTACGAGAGTGACAGAAGCTTAAACCCGAGTAAGGGGGTTGTTGCGTATGGGAGTAAAGGGGACTTGTTACTTAATGCTATGGTTGGGTTTTACCTTAATGATCTTTAGTAGTTGTGGATGCTTGCTAGAGTTCCAATCGTAAGAACATGTGATCCAAGTACGGAAAGTATGTTAGCGTATGCCTCTCCCTCATTGCATATGCTAAGTATCTATCGTGTTATATTCAATTGCCTATGGACAATTTTTCTCTTTGTGTTACAAAAAGCTTTCTACTAAACAAAATAACTTTTATTATCTAGCTAAGTACTTCTAGTTTTATTCTTGCAAACTCATCCTATTACACCTACAAAGTAGTTTCATTCTTGTTCTAGGTAAAGCGAACGTTAAGTGTGCGTAGAGTTGTATCGGTGGTCGATAGAACTTGAAGGGAATATTAACTCTACCTTTAGCTCCTCGTTGGGTTCGACACTCTTACTTATCGAAAAAGGCTACAATTGATCCCCTATACTTGTGGGTTATCAGAGAGTTATGATGTTCCATTGCTATTTAGATAGGACTTCTTGCCAAAACAATGATGATACTTTGCTCATATCTTGTTTTCATGCTTGTGATATGTCATGTGCATTATGTATGCCAACTATTTGCACACATGACATGATTGTCATGATTACCTCTAGTATGTTGCATCTTCGCACTACTAGCTTACATGACTTGATTACTACGATTGCTTGCCTTGTTGAATCACCCATGATACATAATTGCTTGTTTCATTGGGTTGATGGCTTATATGTTCATGCCTCTCACTTGATATGTCTTGATCATTGTCACTTGTCTCAATTCATTGCATCTCTCATATTCCCTTGTAGTGAGAACAACAATGATATACTTATTGATATTGAGAATGCTCTAGCTTTCTCATTTATGCTTGGAGACTTGGACATCTTAATTGTGAAGCATGCTTGTTTGAATGAGCTTAATATATTCGGTTGTCCTTGCATCATATGCTTCCATACCATGCCACATTCCCTTGTACCTTCTTATGATAAGAATGAGGATAACACTTGTTGGGTATCTCACCACACGAATGATAGGTTTTGCATTCACGCTAACCTCATTTGTTTTTCCGAGTGTTTGTCATGTTCTTTCATTTTGAAAGATCCACAAGGTGGTACCGTCATGAAACATATTGGTCATGTGAAGACGTACATGATGCGTGACACCAATTTTTTCGAGAACATTGTAAAGGTGAGCTCCTTCCCTTTGAGCCATCCTCACATGCACATATCGAATGGGCCATACTTTCATTGTTGTTTTATCCTTCTTGTCTACATGATACATCTATTGGATGGCGGAACAACATTGGAGCTTGGCTTCGCGGACCTTGAAGTTGAGGAGCGCTCGGACTTGGCGGATGCACCAACTTTGGATGCACCAGCGGACCACCACTCATGCCACGACATCGACCAACGGTATGACAAGAAACTTTTGACGTATTGCGCCAACACCTCCATATTTGTTGATGTACATGCTCGATGGACACATTTGTTCCACAACGAATTTGCTCTTTATGAATGGATTGACTCACATTTGAATGGCTTGATGCATCTTGTCTTTCCACATATTTCATGATATATGAGCTTGTGCACTTCTTTAGCAAATTTGTTGTGATCTACCTTAATGGCACATTTACACATAATGCTCACATTGTCCACAATCAATTGCATGATAACACCATCATTTTGAGCAACAATTGTCATGTTCATGCTTTTGATAAACCTTCTCTCTATGACATCATTTTGCACAATGGTCGCATTAATCACATTCACAACACCTTTGTGTGCACAACAAATGAAATTTGCTCTCATGAATGCTTTACATATTATTTTGTGATGCTTCATGAGCCTTGTCACAAACAATCTTGTCGGACGAACTCATGCTTACTTGATGGACACCTTGTGTGCACTAACCATTGTCTTTTCAAGTGTCCCTTGTGTTTGCTCTTTTTGCATGTATACCATTCTGGAGACATCTTGGAGTACTTTGATGGCGCCACGACATCCACTTCGTCCAACTACAAGTCCGTCCACGTCTATCGTTTCCATGGTGATGAGGTTCACGATCCGAGAGCGGATCTTTCCCAAGGGGGGGAGATGATGCGGGGCATCCTATAGTCATCCCCATGGACATGCCATCGTCACCCGAGACATCGAGTGGACCAATGAGAAGAGCTCGTGCAAGAGCTGTCGAAGCCAAGGTTAACTCGCTCTTCTTCGAACCTTCACTTTCCGCATGTGAGAAATGGCTACTAGCTCAAGCGAAGACACTATGTGTGCTTAGGTACCGAGGAGATGACCATGGAGGAGCTGGGAGCATAGCACAAGTCACCACGGATGCGGATCAAGAAGTGCCTCAAGTGGAGTCGCCGCCAAGCTACAGCGGCTGGACATCCGGCCAAAGCTCGGACATCCAGCGCCACCGAACAGTGGAAGACCAGAGGAAAACAGGCGCCAGGCGACTCTACGCGGTCGGACATCTGGACGACCCCCGGACATCCGGCGCCTCCCTGAAAATCCGGCGTGAGGAGTCCAACACCGATGCAGATGTGGACCACCACCCGGCCGGACATCCGGCGCCCCGAGTCGGGCCGGACATCCGGCATGTCCCCAGACATCCGGCGCCTGTGGCGCAGCCACAGCCAAGAGGCCATGTAACCCCTCTCTCTCACCCCCCCTGTGACGCCCCTGCTCGCCCGTGCACTAATCATACACGCAAACGTGCACGCTCGAGATCAGAGACTCACGGGAAGATATCACAACACAACTCTAAACTCAAATTTAAACATAAATCATCATATTACAAACCAGGGGCCATGAGGACCCGAATACATAAGTCATACAAACCATAATATCTGGGTACAGACATAGTTAGTCAAGTTTGCCTTAAGAAGGCTAGCACAAACAGTGACACTGATCGAAAAGGCGAAGGCCTCCTGCCTAGGGCCTCCGAACTACTCCTGGTCGGCTGGCTCAACCCTGTAGTGCATGCCTCCAGAACTCTCCTGGTAGTAAGCTCCTGCGGTGGCGTCTGGCTCCGAGGCTCCGTCGTCTGATTGTAGCAAGTGGGTATGGGAAAAAGAAGTAGCAAAGCAACCGTGAGTACTCATCCAAAGTACTCGCAAGACTGACATCAGAACTATACTAATATGCATTGGTATCAAAGGAATGGGGCTATATCTTTGGACTAAACTGCAGAATTGCCGGAACAGAGGGGAAAAGGCCTAGCCTATCGAAGACTAGCATCTTGAAGCAATCTTGCAGCATCAGAAGAGAGTAGAGCAAGATATAATATATATTCAAACATATTGTAGTATTGCCCTGGGATCCTTCCTCGACTACCCTGTGAGAAAGGGACCCCGAGAGCGGTAGTATCAGTTTAACGTTGTATCAGTATCCATTTGTAGTTGTAGCAGATCAAGATACAACTCTGAGCGTCCTGTTACCGTGGACACGGCTATTCGAATAGATAACTTCCCTGCAGGGGTGCACTACTGTTACCCAACACGCTCGATCACATCTGGCCGGACACACTTGCTGGGTAATACCCGGCCTCGGGTGATCGACACGACGCAGTCCTACCTAGGCTCAGCAGAGAGGTCAACACGCCGGTCTAAATCCTAAGCGCAAAGGGGTCTTGGGACATCGCCCTTTGCACTCCTGCACGTTGCGTGACTGGCCGGGGCCCAGGCGCGGCACTGTATACACCAGTGACGTAACCAGCCCACCCCAGCAATCAGCCCGCATGTCTGAGCTGTGACGTCTAAAGAGCTTTCGGCTGATACTACGACGTAGAGGGCCCCATTAAACCATTATCCCACGTGGTGGTAGTGCGTATAGGCACGTAGCCAACTCAGATCAAATACCCAAATCCGTTAAGCACATTTAGTAACTCGCAGAGACGAACAGGGTTCCTGTCGCTCCGACTGGGTAAAACATGACGCGCGGGTGCTCTCGGAGCCGACCCATCTTTAATGTTATTTTCTCGCGGGCACCCTTGGGGCCAGCCAGATTTTAACAATTTAAAGTATTGCAATGTGTAAACATTTCCGTGATCATCACCCAGAGTGATCACGGCCCGGTGACAAGCATGGCATACGGACAAGGCGAAGGGCCACAGATGGAACAACAGCATAGCTAACTAAGCATCATGGGGCAGCAGGTAAGATATCAATAGCAGGCGACAAAATCAAGCTATGCATCAGAATAGGAGCTATCGGAGCAACAACAAAAGCAATTCTAATGCAAGCATAAGAGAGAAGGAATGGGCGATATCTGATGATCAAGGGGGTTTTGCTTGCCTGGAAGCTCAGCTGAAGGGGTCTGGTCATCGGCGACGTCGTCGTACACTGCAGTGTCGTCGGCAGTCTCGGGGGCTATCGGGAGAGAAGGAGGGGGAAGAAACAATAAATACACGGCAACAATGCAACAGGGATGCATGACACGCCTAAACAATATGCAGAAGTGATATATTACCTAACTAATTGTTTTAGATAATTTAGGAATTTATTTGGATTTATTTTACTAAGGTCATGCACTATTCATTTATTGGAAACAGGCAAAAAGTTCCATGTTCAGTATGTTAGAGGTGTGTAGCAGGTATGTGGATGGCATATTCGGATTCTTCATATTTTTCTGATCGTTTTTCATATATAAATTATTTTCATCCGAGTTACGGTTTATTTTATATGAATTTTCAAAGTTTTAAACATTTTCTGGAATTTATTTAAATATTTAAATTAGAATTATCCGAAACAGTGAATGGTGACTTCAGCATGACGTCAATGTGACGTCAGCGGTCAACTCTGGCTGACCAGAGTCAAACCTGACAGGTGGGACCCCTCTGTCATAGACTAGGCTAATTAACCAGTAGGTTAATCTAACTAATTTAACTAATTAACCAGCGGGACCCACTGTCAGTGACTAATTAACTAATTAATTTAATTAACAATTTCATTAACGTTTTATTTATTTATTAATTCATTTAAATTTGCGTGGGGCCCAGCTGTCAGTGACTGGGCTGCCCAGTCAGCCGAATTGACTCGGTCAACTGGGCCCGCGGGTCAGCGGCATAAGGGCGGCCACGTCGGCGCCACGCTGGACGCCGGCCACTGGAGCACTCCGGCGAACTCCCCGCGGCGGCGAACTCCGGCGAGCCCGGAAATCTTCTGTGGTGCGCGGTTTTGAGTGCGGCCGGGCTCTATCGAACGTGCACTCCACGCCGTATCCGGTGGTGGCCACGGCCGGAGTTGGGGAGGCCGGAATGGACGTCGGCGACGACGGCGGGCGGCGGCGGCTCTCGGGCGTGATGGCAAACGGCGATGCGGGCGCGCTCGGGTCAAACGGCTAGGCCAGAGGGCATCTACGCGCGCGGGCGAGCACGATGGGCAGCGGCGCATGACCATTTGGTCATCGGACGACGGCCGGCGACGAGCTTCGCGACGGCGAGCTCGGGCACGATGGGGATCGGCGCTACGGCTACGGAGGGAGAGCGGGGAGAGGGGGGATCGACGCAGCAGCTCACCGCGGTCCTGAAGAGGTGCAAAAGTGGGCTCGGGGTGGCGTGACGGCGACGAATCGGCGGTGGGGACGACGGTGGCCGAAGGAGGAAGAAGATCTCGTGGGCGATGCGGTGACGGCTCCAAGCTCCAACTAGCCGGGGCGGTCGATGTAGTCGAGGACGGCGACGACGTAGGACACGGCGGCGGGGCAAGGCGGTGGCGGTGGCCGCGAGCTCTAGTGGAGGCCGATCATGGCGCCGTCGGGAGAGGTGGGGAAGCAAGTGGGAGAGGGGGGAAAAGATCTGGGGTTGTCCCCGAGATCCACGGCGACGTTCTTATCCTCCCCATCCTCCTGTACCGACGCGAGGACGAGCAGGCGCGGCTGGGACGGCTTGCCGGCGACGGGCGCGGTCGGGCGCGGGCGCGCGGGTGTGAGCAGTAGGAAGGAGGAGGGGGAAGTTGGGCTGGGCCGGCTAGCCTGACTAGAGCCCAGCCGCTACGGCCTTTTTCTTTTTCTTCTTTTCTTTTCTGTTTTTCCTTTTTAGTTTCTGTTTTCTATTTTCTTTTAGCTCTAATACAATTTTGTAAAATAGGAATCTTGCCCAATTAAATACTAGGTAATATATGCCACTGCCAGAAAAAGGTTTGAATGCAAAATGATTTCATTTGAATTTTAATTAAATAAAATGGGATTAAATATCGCTGTTTGGTACTGTTTTAGGATGTTAGAGTCATTTAGTGATTTTTAGTGATGTTGTTTTTCTTAAAAATTTGAATTTCAATTTGAATTGGAATTTGAAATGAGATATGATTCAAATGATGATCAAGCACTGTTAATCAAGGTGACTTGGCATTATGAAAAGGGTGATCACTGTAGCTATTACGTCCCGAGAATTAAGAGGTAGGCTGGAAGAGAGCGGGGTATTCTTCACGAAGACGATCTTCGCGTTCCCAAGTGGCTTCATCCTCAGAATGTTTTGACCACTGAACTTTAAGGAACTTGATTGCCTTCTGACGGGTTCGACGTTCAGCTTGATCAAGAATGCGGATCGGATACTCTTGATAAGATAGATCTTCTCGCAATTCAAGCATTTCATGATCCACTGCTCGGATAGGATTCTTGAAGCAGCAACGGAGTTGCGACACATGAAAGACATCATGAACTTGAGAAAGGTTCGGCGGCAATTCCAATTGATATGCCACTTCTCCTCGTCTTGCGAGAATGCGGAACAGGCCAATGTAGCGAGGAGCTAACTTGCCCTTGATTCCAAATCGATGAGTGCCCTTCATCGGAGTAACACGAAGGTAAGCTTGCTCGCCAGGTTGATAGACCATTATCTGGTGTTTGCGATCATAATTGCTCTTCTGACGAGACTGAGCAGCTTTCGAGTGTCCACGGACAATGCGGACTTGTTCTTCAGCTTGTTGAATAATGTCCGGACCAACGAGTGACCGTTCCCCAGTTTCTGACCAACTCAGAGGGGTTCGACACTTACGTCCATAGAGAACTTCAAAGGGTGCCATCTTCAAACTAGCTTGATAGCTATTGTTGTAAGAGAATTCGGCATACGGGAGAGATTCCTCCCATTTCTCACCGAATGAGATGACACAAGCTCGAAGCATATCTTCAAGCACTTGATTGACTCATTCAACTTGTCCATGGGACTGGGGGTGAAAAGCGGTGCTGAAGGACAGATGAGTTCCCATAGCTTCTTGGAAACTGTTCCAAAATCTTGAGGTAAAGAGGCTGCCACGGTCTGAGCTGATCTCCAACGGAATACCGTGGAGCGACACTATTCTGGAAACATACAAGTCTGCTAACTGACTAGCAGTAATTGTCTCCTTGACTGGCAGAAAGTGAGCAACCTTTGAGAATCGGTCAATGACGACAAAGATAGCATCATGACCCTTCTGCGATCTGGGAAAACCAGTAATGAAATCTATTTCGACTCTGTCCCATTTCCATTCAGGAATAGCAAGGGGTTGCAGAGTTCCAGCAGGCCTTTGATGTTCTGCCTTGATGCGACGGCAAACGTCACACTCAGCAACATAGCGAGCAATGTCGTGCTTCATGTCAGGCCACCAGTATCTCCGTCGAATGTCTTGGTACATCTTTTTGCTACCGGGGTGAATTGACAAAGGTGTATCATGAGCTTCTTTCATGACATCTGAGCGAGAGTCTAGGTTGTGCTTTCTAGGGACCACTAGGCGACCTTTGAAGAACAAGGCACCATCATCACCAACATGGTAGAATGAAGAAGTACCCTTGGAGAGGTATTTCTTAATCTTCTCGACTTCAGAGTCATATTTCTGTCTTGTCTTGATGTTGCTCTCGAGGTCCGGTTCAACAACCAGGGTATTGAGATAACCCTGAGGAACTATGTGAAGGTTCAACTTGCGAAGTTCTTCATAAAGAAGAGGTTGTGCTTCCTGAACCATGAGGTTGTTGCAATAAGACTTGCGACTCAAGGCATCGGCCATCACATTAGCCTTGCCAGGGGTATAAGAGATATCCATGTCATAATCAGCTATTGTCTCGAGCCATCTTTGTTGGCGGAGGTTCAAATCTGGTTGGGTATACAAATACTTCAGACTTTGGTGGTCCGTGTATATCTCGCAACGATTACCAAGAAGGTAATGTCGCCACAGCTTCAAAGCATATATAACTGCTGCTAACTCGAGATCATGTGTTGAATACTTATCTTCGTGAGGACGCAATTGACGAGAGCCATAGGAAATCACCTTGCGCTCTTGCATTAGGACACATCCTAATCCTTGACGGGATGCGTCGCAATATATCACAAAGTCCTTGCGGGAATCTGGAGGAGCAAGCACTGGTGCAGATGTCAGCTTGTCCTTAAGTGTTTGGAAACTTTCCTGGCATTTTTCTGTCCATTCAAACTTAATGCCTTTGTGAAGCAGATCAGTCAGAGGCTTGGCAATCTTGGAAAAGTTCCCGACGAAACGACGCCAATAGCAAGTGAGACCAAGAAAACTCCTGACTTGCTTGACATTCTTCGGAGGAGTCCAGTCAAGAATAGCCTGAACTTGTTCTGGGTTAACAGCAATGCCATCTTTGGAAATCACATGACCAAGATAGGTCACCTCGGATAACCAGAATTCGCACTTGGAGAATTTGGCATATAGTTGATGTTCTCGAAGTCTCTCCAATACAAGCCGAAGATGTTCGGCGTGTTCTTCTTCATTCTTGGAAAATATAAGGATATCATCCAAATAAACCATGACGAATTTGTCGAGGTAGTCCATGAAGATATAGTTCATCAATCGAGAGAAAGTTGCTGGAGCATTGGTTAAGCCGAAGGACATGACGGTGTACTCGTATGATCCATAACGAGTAACGAAAGCGGTCTTCGGAATATCCTCTTTACGAACTCGGATCTGGTGGTAACCCAACCTTAAGTCGAGTTTAGAGAACACAGAGGATCCAGCAAGCTGATCATAAAGATCGTTGATCCGGGGAAGTGGATATTTGTTCTGGATTGTTGCTTGGTTAATAGGCCGATAGTCCTGGACCAATCGGTTAGTTCCATCCTTCTTCTTAACAAAGAGAGAAGGTGCTCCCCAGGCAGAGGAACTTGGACGGATGAAACCCTTTTTAAGTGACTTGTCGATTTCCTCCTTAAGCTCAAGGAGTTCATGCAGCGGCATCTTGTATGGGCGCTTAGCAATAGGGGTAGTGCCAGGTTTCAAGTCGATGACGAACTCGACAGCTCTAACAGGGGGTATTCCTGGAAGTTCTTCTGGAAAGACGTCCGGAAAATCACGAACGACTGGAATGTTCTCAATTCCCTCAAGAGGTGAAGCGTTCAAAGCATTCAGAGCATATATCTGAGCTTCGGCATTCCGGGTAATCCGGGCGGTGTAGTTCACTATCTCGTCGGAGGGGTGAAGGAGTTGGACGACTTTGGTGGCACAATTGATTGAAGCAATGTGAGCTTTCAACCAATCCATTCCCAGAATGAGGTCTATGGTGGAAGTTTTCAAGATGATGGGTGAAACAAGGAAGTTTAATCCTTTGATTTCAACAGTGACATTGTGTGCCATCATGGAGGTGTGACAATGGCCTCCAGGGGTGCGGACAACTACTGGTAGGTTCATCTTTTCAAATGCAATGTCATGTGCTAATGCAAATGCTTCTGTCATGAATGAATGTGATGCTCCTGAATCAAATAAAACAGAAGCGGGTATTGAGTTAACGAGAAGGGTACCCATCACAGTATCAGGTTGATCCTGAACTTCTTCAATGTCCACGTGGTAAGCCTGTCCACGGCCATAAGCAGAAGGCCCAGTATTATAGTTGCGGGCCTGATTGTTACCACGACCATTGCCACGGCCAGCATGAGGAAGTGTCAACTGATTCGGATTCTGGCGGCAGTCCTTGGCAAGGTGACCTGGTTTGCGACACTTGAAACACAGACCATCTTCAGGACGAAGAGGAGCAGCACGTGGTGGAGCAACTTGAGCTCTTGGCTGCCTCGGTGGTGGAGGAGGCAGACGGGGTGCAGCATAGGAAGGCCTGAGCGCAGGAGCAGCTGGACGATACATGCTGTTGGGAATCCAGATCCGACGCTTCTGTGCTGAGCTCGAAGATGAGTCAACGTCACGATAGCGCTTCTGCGACTCCTTATGCTCCATCTGAGCAGTCTCGACCAGGATAGCCTTGTTCACGAGGGTGGCAAAGTCGGTGAAGTCTTGAGCCGCAAGTGCAAGCTTGAGGTCTGGGTGGAGTCCATTACGGAACTTCTCCTGTCTACGAGCATCAGTGGCTATGTCTTCTTCAGCATAGCGGGACAGGTTAAGGAATTCACGCTGATAAGCTTCGACAGTCCTATTGCCCTGAGTGAGGTTGCGAAACTCTGTTCTCTTCCGGTCCATGATTCCATGAGGAATGTAACAAGCACAGAAAGCAGTCTGGAACTCGAGCCAAGTGATGATTGTCCCCTCAGGTAGTGAACGCCTGTGGGTGGACCATCATTGAGCAGCGGGGCCCTTCAGGAAGTAGGACGCGAAGGTGACAAGGTTGTCAGGGGCGACATTGGCAGACTCCATCTCGAAGGCGATGTCGCGAAGCCAATCATCAGCATCCAGTGGCTGTTCAGAGTTGCGGTAAATGGTTGGGTTGAGACGCACAAACTCCTGCAGAGTTATTGGGGCAGGTTCCTGGTTCTGGGCATTCTGGTTCTGTTGTGGAAACTGAGCCATGATCCCAACCATGAACTGGCGGTTCAGCTCGAATTGCTGCATCATAGCTGCCATATAATCTGGCGGTGGTGGACGTTCGGGAGCACGACCACGACCACCTGGTCTAACCATCCTGCTAAAGATTTAACAGGGGGTAGTTTAGTAAAAGCAACTGCAAGTGTTTAGAGACAAACATGATGTAACACGACAACGAATAAGTAGTGCAATAGATACATAACAGTAGTCAATTAAGACATACAGATCCATACACAGAGTCGGTTACACGCGGACAGCATAACTGCGCAAAATTAAACAGCTAGACATACTAGGCGGCGCGCAGGCACGCGGTGAGGAATACACAACGAGACATAGCAAAGGCTACATCAACGTCGGGGAAAACCACTGAAACGGGGTAACTGCAAGTGCGGACGATGAGTGTCCAAGGCAGAAAAGTCCTGCTCTCCGTGTGCACTCTGATGCAGAACCCGGTCTCGAACTGGAAGAAGAGGTCCACGTGCAGGTGTGTGACCTCCAACAGCAGGCCAATCAATACCTGCCGGCATCTGAGTCCTGCGTGGGTAAAGGATGTACTCTGGATGTATCCCTGCACGAACAGCTGGTAGCAACTGTGTCATAGCATCGTAGAGACGTGCTCGAGTGGCAAACAACTCGACGGCGAGAGCCCGGGCAGTGCGATCCAGAGCCTGAGTGCACTGAATCAAAACCTGCGGGTCATATCGACATCGCTCGAAAGGGGCACAGATAGCTGTGTAGTATCCGGTAGCATCTCCAACAGGGGCATACGGGATGTATCGGAACTCGGAATCATCCAAGCGACTATGCTCGCCACGAAGACGTGTGACTACAGAGTGGGCAGCATCATGGACTGCCATCTCAATCGTCACGCCGATACCGTGAAAAGTGTACAACTCGTTGACGGAGTCGTTCTGCTGATCGAAGATACGAACATCAGCATGGTACTGCTCCTGGTTGAACTCGCGGTAATCCTCGTAAACCATGTACTCGGGGTACCAGCGGTAGCCCAGTCTGGTCAGGAGGGCGATCAGGACAGCTGGAAAACCAGGGGCATCACGAGCCCAAGTGCGAAGCACAAGCTGCGTCGCAGGGCGTGGTGGAAACAAGCGATTAATCTGAAACAGAGGAAATTTCAAGATTGTCAAATGACAGTGAGTGAATTCTTGCATCGTGCATTCAGGAAAGTAATTTGCAGATAACCAAAGCTCCGGGTGGACGTGATCACGAGAACCTAGAGTCAGAGTTAGTAAAATTTTAACCCGAATAGAAGAGAGATCAGAGTCCCAGAGTAAGGAAGAGGAATAAAAGATCCTAATCCCATCCATGTGCAACGTGGGCCCGTAAGCCACACAACACAGTTAGTAAAACAGTTTTTCAACGACTAGACTCGACTTCGACCAAGGAATCGGAAGGGGGCTTCCTACAGGCAGTCGGCTCTGATACCAACTTGTGACGCCCCTACTCGACCGTGCACTAATCATACACGCAAACGTGCACGCTCGAGATCAGAGACTCACGAGAAGATATCACAACACAACTCTAAACTCAAATTTAAACATAAATCATCATATTACAAACCAGGGGCCACGAGGACCCGAATACATAAGTCATACAAACCATAATATCTGGGTACAGACATAGTTAGTCAAGTTTGCCTTAAGAAGGCTAGCACAAACAGCGACACTGATCGAAAAGGCGAAGGCCTCCTGCCTAGGGCCTCCGAACTACTCCTGGTCGGCTGGCTTAACCCAGTAGTACGTGCCTCCGGGACTCTCCTGGTAGTAAGCTCCTGCGGTGGCGTCTGGCTCCGGGGCTCCGTCGTCTGA
Organism: Elymus sibiricus; assembly: GCA_039707655.1. Taxonomy (NCBI): domain Eukaryota; kingdom Viridiplantae; phylum Streptophyta; class Magnoliopsida; order Poales; family Poaceae; genus Elymus; species Elymus sibiricus. Next base: position 207,798,227 of record CM077668.1, read on the forward strand.
TTGTAGCAAGTGGGTATGGGAAAAAGAAGTAGCAAAGCAACCGTGAGTACTCATCCAAAGTACTCGCAAGACTGACATCAAAACTATACTAATATGCATTGGTATCAAAGGAATGGGGCTATATCTTTGGACAAAACTGCAGAATTGCCGGAACAGAGGGGAAAAGGCCTAGCCTATCGAAGACTAGCATCTTGAAGCAATCTTGAAGCATCAGAAGAGAGTAGAGCAAGATATAATATATATTCAAACATATTGTAGTATTGCCCTGGGATCCTTCCTCGACTACCCTGTGAGAAAGGGACCCCGAGAGCGGTAGTATCAGTTTAACGTTGTATCAGTATCCATTTGTAGTTGTAGCAGATCAAGACACAACTCTGAGCGTCCTGTTACCGTGGACACGGCTATTTGAATAGATAACTTCCCTGCAGGGGTGCACTACTGTTACCCAACACGCTCGATCACATCTGGCCGGACACACTTGCTGGGTAATACCCGGCCTCGGGTGATCGACACGACGCAAGCCTACCTAGGCTCAGCAGAGAGGTCAACACGCCGGTCTAAATCCTAAGCGCAAAGGGGTCTTGGGCCATCGCCCTTTGCACTCCTGCACGTTGCGTGACTGGCCTTGGCCCAGGCGCGACACTGTATACACCAGTGACGTAACCAGCCCACCCCAGCAATCAGCCCGCATGTGTGAGCGGTGACGTATAAAGAGCTTTCGGCTGATACTACGACGTAGAGGGCCCCATTAAACCATTATCCCACGTGGTGGTAGTGCGTATAGGCACGTAGCCAACTCAGATCAAATACCCAAATCCGTTAAGCACGTTTAGTAACTCGCAGAGACGAACAGGGTTCCTGTCGCTCCGACTGGGTAAAACATGACGCGCGGGTGCTCTTGGAGCCGACCCGTTTTTAATGTTATTCTCTCGCGGGCACCCTTGGGGCCAGCCCGACTTTAACAGTTTAAAGTATTGCAATGTGTAAACATTTCCGTGATCATCACCCAGAGTGATCACGGCCCGGTGACAAGTATGGCATACGGACAAGGCGAAGGGCCACAGATGGAACAACAACATAGCTAACTAAGCATCATGGGGCAGCAGGTAAGATATCAATAACAGGCGACAAAATCAAGCTATGCATCAGAATAGGAGCTATCGGAGCAACAACAGAAGCAATTCTAATGCAAGCATAAGAGAGAAGGAATGGGCGATATTTGATGATCAAGGGGGTTTTGCTTGCCTGGAAGCTCAGCTGAAGGGGTCTGGTCGTCGGCGACGTCGTCGTACACTGCAGTGTCGTCGGCAGTCTCGGGGGCTATCGGGAGAGGAGGGGGAAGAGCCAATAAATACACGGCAACAATGCAACAGGGATGCATGACATGCCTAAACGATATGCAGATGTGATATATTACCTAACTAATTGTTTTAGATAATTTAGGAATTTATTTGGATTTATTTTACTAAGGTCATGCACTATTCATTTATTGGAAACAGGCAAAAAGTTCCATGTTCAGTATGTTAGAGGGGTGTAGCAGGTATGTGGATGGCATATTTGGATTCTTCATATTTTTCTGATCGTTTTTCATATATAAATTATTTTCATCCGAGTTACGGTTTATTTTATATGAATTTTCAAAGTTTTAAACATTTTCTGAAATTTATTTAATTATTTAAATTAGAATTATCCGAAACAGTGAATGGTGACGTCAGCATGACATCAATGTGACGTCAGCGGTCAACTCTGGCTGACCAGAGTCAAACCTGACACGTGGGACCCCTCTGTCATAGACTAGGCTAATTAACCAGTAGGTTAATCTAACTAATTAACCAGCGGGACCCATTGTCAGTGACTAATTAACTAATTAATTTAATTAACAATTTAATTAACGTTTTATTTATTTATTAATTCATTTAAATTTGCGCGGGGCCCAGCTGTTAGTGACTGGGCTGCCCAGTCAGCCGAGTTGACTCGGTCAACTGGGCCCGCGGGGCCCGCGGGTCAGTGGCACAAGGGCGGCCACGTCGGCGCCACGCTGGACACCGGCCACCGGAGCACTCCGGCGAGCTCCCCGCGGCGGCGAACTCCGGCGAGCTCCCCGCGGCGGCGAACTCCGGCGAGCCCGGAAATCTTCTGTGGCGCGCGGTTTTGAGTGCGGCCGGGCTCTATCGAACGTGCACTCCACGCCGCATCCGGTGGTGGCCACGGCCGGAGCTGGGGAGGCCGGAATGGACGTCGGCGATGACGGCGGGCGGCGGCGGCTCTCGGGCGTGATGGCAAACGACGATGCGGGCGCGCTCGGGTCAAACGGCTAGGCCAGAGGGCATCTACGCGCGCGGGCGAGCACGATGGGCAGCGGCGCATGACCATTTGGTCATCGGACGGCGGCCGGCGACGAGCTTCGCGACGGCGAGCTCGGGCACGATGGGGATCGGCGCTACGGCTACGGAGGGAGAGCGGGAAGAGGGGGGATCGACGCAGCAGCTCACCGCGGTCCTGCAGAGGTGCAAAAGTGGGCTCGGGGTGGCGTGACGGCGACGAATCGGCGGTGGGGACGACGGTGGCCGAAGGAGGAAGAAGATCTCATGGGCGACGCGGTGACGGCTCCGAGCTCCAACTAGCCGGGGCGGTCGATGTAGTCGAGGACGGCGACGACGTAGGACACGGCGGCGGGGCAAGGCGGTGGCGGTGGCCGCGAGCTCTAGTGGAGGCCGATCATGGCGGCGTCGGGAGAGGTGGGGAAGCAAGTGGGAGAGGGGGAAAAGATCTAGGGTTGTCCCCGAGATCCACGGCGACGTTCTTATCCTCCCCATCCTCCTGTAGCGACGCGAGGACGAGCAGGCGCGGCTGGGACGGCTTGCCGGCGACGGGCGCGGTCGGGCGCGGGCATGCGGGTGTGAGCAGTAGGAAGGAGGAGGGGGAAGCTGGGCTGGGCCGGCTGGCCTGACTAGAGCCCAGCCGCTACGGCCTTTTTCTTTTTCTTCTTTTCTTTTCTGTTTTTCCTTTTTAGTTTCTGTTTTCTATTTTCTTTTAGCTCTAATACAATTTTGTAAAATAGAAATCTTGCCTAATTAAATACTAGGTAATATATGCCACTGCCAGAAAAAGGTTTGAATGCAAAATGATTTCATTTGAATTTTAATTAAATAAAATGGGATTAAATATCGCTGTTTGGTACTGTTTTAGGATGTTAGAGTCATTTAGTGATGTTGTTTTTCTTAACACAATTAGTTATGGATTATTTCCTATTTAATGAACATTTTAGTTTTCAGATTTGAACAACTTTTATTTTCACTTTAAATTTGAATTTCAATTTGAATTGAAATTTGAAATGAGATATGATTCAAATGATGATCAAGCACTGTTAATCAAGGTGACTTGGCATTATCAAAAGGGTGACCACTGTAGCTATTACATGGGGATGTTACCCCCCCCCCCCCCCCCTTCACCTAGACTATAAATAGACCATCCCCTTCCTCTTGCTAGGGTTAGCAAAGTTAGCTCAGATTGAGAGAGAGCTGTGCTCATCTACCCCTCTCCCATTGAGATCAAGGCCTCCATGTGAGAAGATCCCTTAGTGGGTATCAAGACCCCAATATAGGGAAGATCCATCTTGGATTCAAGACCTCGTCTCCATCATAGGATTTGAGATGATCTCTACCTTGTATCTTTGTTCCCTTTGTTGTTCATGTACCAGTCTAGTAGATGTGTAATTGGACTTGTTCTTGAGCGTTTCCCTTGTGATTTCTCCATGTTTTTCCCCATGTTCGTTGTGTCCTTCAAGGTTTCCCCCTCCAATTCGTGAAAGATCACTACCTAGGGCTTGGCCCTACATCAATTTTGCAGATGCCTCTTGGCGATGTCCATCACTCCATGACGCTACAGGGATGTGAATATACATCGCAATGAGCAGGATGATCGGAGGATCCACTTCATGATTATGGCTTCCCGCAATCCATGAGCTCCTCTCCTAGAGCTGAAGCCAAAGCTAACTTGCAGTAGAAAAGCACACATCCAACAATGCTAATTGTTCCATGGACAACCAAACTCTTGCCCATGGAACAATTTCAAGGAACATTTGCTCCAAGCCACTGGGAAATCAGAGCTACACTTGACAACCTCTTCCAGGTTTCCAGAAATGAATCCATGAAGATCTTCCTTATCAAAAGGGATCTCAATGGAGTGCCCACAACCGTGCTAAAGATTCTCCCAGGAAGCTCCCCAATATAGCGACGGCATACAGCACACGAAGAGGAGTCATTGGTGGTGAATATTCTACTATTTGGAAATAATATTGACTGTTAATCCATTTTGCATAAAAAATGGAAAAATCCATAGTACTAGTAAATTTAAATTCTGAAAATAGGCTGTTCATGCCTTTTGTCAATGCATATACTCTCCATAAACTAATATAAGAGCGTTTAGATCACTAAAAACGCTCTTATATTAGTTTACGAGGGAGTACAACCTAGCTGGAAGGAGGACGATGACGTAGAAAGAAGGCACGAGCTCAAAATCACTTGAATTGACCAAGCAAGTGGACATGTACAGTTCTCACACTAGTAACATGCAACCACCATATGTAAAAATAAAATAAAATGCAACCACCGAATCATAGTTATGACGTTTCCATTTTGTCAATATGATTTGATTTGAGCCTAAATTTTCTCTTTATTCGTGTGACCCTTTTTACTACTTATAGGTTGATAACAAGACGAATGCAACACTTTTTGTTTAGATCTCTATATCAGGTGACAAGTAGGTGATACTTGACATTACAATAAACCCCCACAGTGGAAAAATGGGTAGGCGTCAAAATTTGATATCCACTCATCTTGAAGAATCTTTGGGCTAATTTGTCCAAGCCAGTTATTTCACCATTAGCCTGAAAGCAAAAAACAAACAGTAGTTACATCTTGAGCAATCCATAGAAAATATACAACTATAATACTAGCTTGTCAATATCTGTTATCCACTCAACTTGAAGAATCTTTTGGATAATTTGTCCAAGCCAGTTATTTTTGTTAAGTAATCCTATCCTATATACCTAAGAGAGTCATCCCGTTAACTTATTTATCTAACATGCCACCTCACCATACAACTATGAATGGCATAAGGGCCACCACAACATTCAACCATGCATGGGAAAATGTTTTCCATTCAATTATTCTACTTATATTCAATAAATATTGTTACAACTATACATAATAAAATATAATAAGTTGTGTGTTTTAATTTTGGTTTTCATGTTATCAACCCAAATTTTCATCAACCAATTCCAGCAGCAACGCGCGGGGCATCCTCTATTATATATATAGTCATGTACACTTTGTATATTTCCCGTTTATAAGGGAACTCAAACATAGAGCTTTGCCAATGTATCTCTCCTTGTGGGAACTCTCCTAGTGGAGATTAAAGCCTCCTCTTGAAGGGAAGACTTCATGGGAGTATAAGACCTCCCGAGGGAGAAAACTCCGGGGAGTACAAGGCCACCCTTGTGGTGAGGGCTCCATGAGCACAAGCCCTCCTTGTATTAGGATTTGGGGAAGAACTCTTATCTTGCTCCCTCCGTCTCTTCTGGATGGCTGGGATCAAGGATTTATCCATGTGTATCTTGCGTTGCCACTTGTGTGTTGATTTGTGCTTGTTTCCCTTGTGTTTATCATCTCTTTCTCTCGTGTTCTTCACTTTTTCCCTCAAATCCAACTCCAAGTCGTGAAGACCAGGCCACCCCTACGGGTTGCCCCGTATCAACACCCGGAGATACCCCTAGACACTCCGGCCCCAAGCCAAGAGCGCCCGGAGAAACAGCCAAAGCCTTCGGGCCATGTGCCTTCACCGAGCCTCTAGGAGACAGCTGGAGCTTCCAAGCCAACCACCCCGTACACTCCAGACCTTGGAACAGCAATCCCGTCGACCGACCATGTCACCTCGACCCGCGCCCGACCCAGCAGCCGAAGCCACCGGGCTGAGTCACCCTGAGACTCCAGGGTAACTGCCTGTGTGCAGCTTTTGGGCTCTTCCCTCCTTCCCCCTTCGTGGGATCCCCACCTCCTCTACAGGGTTAGCAAAGATTACTAGATAAGAGCTTTGCTCATCTACCTACCCTAGTGGGATTCCTCCATTGTGGAGAAGACTCCGAGGAGCACGAGGCCTCCCTTGTGGAGAAGACTCGAGAAGACTGCACTGGAGTACAAGGCCTCCCTTGTAGAGAAGACTCCATTGGAGTACAAGGCCATCCTTGTGGTGAAGGCTCCCATGGGCACAAGACCTCCTTCCATGGAGAAGATTCTGCATGTGGAATTCAAGACCTCCATCTCTTAGGATTTGGGGATGAACTATTCTTCGTTTACTTTTCCCTTTGATTGTTGTTTGGATTCAAGTGCACCTCTTGTATTGACCTTGGTTATGAGATGTTGGCTTGAGGCTTTTTTCCCTTGTCATTGCTAGTGATTCCTCGTGTTTTTCCCCGTGTTCTTCCTCATATCCACCTACAATTCGTGAAGATCGGGCCACCCCTACGGTTTGCCCTATATCAGATGGTCTCCAAGAAGCGACTTTGGAAAAGTAAAATTTTGATCAGTACAATGTGTGTTGGTGTTTTGCAAAATATATAGCGCGGAGTATTTTCTACAATCAGCTCAATGTTATTTTCATGTGACCAAAGAAAACTCATACAAAAAATTGCGTAACAGAAGCTGAACTAAAGTGGCAATACATCTACAGCAGCAATATCGCAAATTATATGCCTAACTTACACCCCATCATTATTACCATAACTGTTGTAAATAGCATCCCTCTTCTGTGAAAATAAAAGAACAGCAATCTTTGCATGCTAACCCTATGAAATTCGCACTTAAATTGCTCTGGCAACCAAACAATCTGGTAAGGGCTACATTCTGCTTAGTAAAAGTAAGTAATAACCAGCCCGAACTTGTCACGTTGCGCACTACGAATAGTTGAATACTATTCCCATCAAGAAAAACAGAAGAAACTGCTTGCATTCATTCCCAAAGTCCTTTGGGGTTTGAGCAACCTTTGTTGTACAAATTCGTGAAAAACATATGTACATATAACATATAACAGGAAAGTAACAAAGCTAAATGAAGCATGACAATAATTCGAGATATTCTGTTCTTTTTCACTTTTCGAGTGGAATTTGAGGCTTTGAGCTATTGTAGGTATGCATGTTGGACTTCTGGTTTTGATATGGCATGAAAGTTCATCGTTATAAGAATTAATGAGATAATCAAATCTGGTTAACATAAATCATGTTCTTAGCTTCACGCATTGTTGTGTTATGCATGTGTTACCACAATGACCTGTACGATGAAGATGCCAAAAGATGGACACAGGAACCTGCTAGGTATACTGTGCTGCTATTTCGCGCATCAGGCTTTCAGGAGCTGCAGAAAAAGAGTGTCAAAAATAGTAACTTATGATAAGCAAGCTGCGGGTGCAGTCACATCATTTGGTAAAGTAAGGGTTATCCTGAAGTTGATAGAAGATACCTTGTATACCACCAGTGAAATGCTCAAATTGGCCCATGGCTTGTCTAACAAACATCTCTACACCGCTAACAACTTGCACTCCATGTTCTTCTGCTTCTCGTAGAAGCCGGGTAACTTTTGGGGCATATACCGCATCAAACACTACATCATAGAAACTTAAAGCTTTCTGCAGATCCAAAAGGAGAATTCTTCAAATACACCGAGGGGGCATGTTAAAGATGGAATGACAGATTAAAAGGAAAAGGATCCCCAAATTATTGCCGCTAGAATGAAACAAGTTTGCTTGCTTGCTCGTGTGTGTGTGTGAGAGAGAGAGACCTTCGGAACAGGAGTGCCATCAACATTTGGGTACATCCCCAATGATGTTGCATTAGCGAGGATCATCCCTTCTTCAGGCCTGAAATTTTCCAGGTCGGCTAACCTCAGGGCCTGGCCACCAACTGCATTGGCAAGAGTAACTGCCTTTTCTGGGGAAATGGAGAATATTTTCAAATTACAAGATGTATTACGATACGGACATCATTCATCTAAATGACCATTTTGCTTACATCAAGTATGGACCAACAAGAGATGAAACCAAAAGCAATCATGTAAGAAATCATACTAACTTTAAGATGGTATGGTATCTAGCGCAAAGTAGGTCCACTGCTCAATACGTAAAGTGATGCTTACTTTCTTAGCGATTGAGGAGTGGAAATGAGCCTGGGCTACAGTGAGCCCTTTTCCCATCGATTTTTTTAAAAACCACGCAATAACCCCCATTAATATTTTTCCAAACCAACCCCCCCCCCCCCACCCACCTCCTCATTTCTAGGGAAAGAAATCCCTTGCAAAGCAACAACAACAACAAAGCCTTTAGTCCCAAAACAAGTCGGGGTAGGCTAGAGGTGAAACCCATAAGATCTAGCAACCAACTCATGGTTCTGGCACGTGGATAACAAGCTTCCACGCACTCCTGTCCATGGCTAGTTCTCTGGTGATACTCCAGTCCTTCAGATCTCTCTTTACGGACTCCTCCCATGTCAAGTTCGGTCTACCCCGACCTCTCTTGACATTATCAGCCTGCTTTAGCTGTCCGCTATGCACTGGAGCTTCTGGAGGCCTGCGCTGAATATGCCCAAACCATCTCAGATGATGTTGGACAAGCTTCTCTTCAATCGGTGCTACTCAACTCTATCTTGTATATCATCATTCCAGACTCTGTCTGGCCACACATCCATCTCAACATGCGCATCTCCGCCACACCTAACTGTTGAACATGTCGCCTTTTAGTCGGCCAACACTCAGCGCCATACAACATTGCGGGTCGAACCGCCGTCCTATAGAACTTGCCTTTTAGCTTTTGTGACACTCAAAAGAAATCAAATAAATCGCCAAAAGTAAGAAATCCCTTGCAATGAAACAACAAAATAAACTCAAGTAGTTGTACGTACACAATCTCAATCGCATCATATCTTTCCTTAACTCTTTGCCTATGGATTCCCTCCCCATAGCATATCACAATCTCAACCCAATCAAAACTTTACTACGTTGAACCACCAGAATAAAATTGCCCCTGTTGCAACGCACGGGTATTTAGCTAGTTTACATATAGATGTGCAGTATGTACGTACAAATTTTCATCTATATCCTGCCAACCGTGTTGTACACAACATAGACAAATATGTGGATCAAATAGAGAAACTTTTTGGTTTTTGAAGCTATAAATTCATCCTTTTGTGTAACCAATAATTTTGAAACTTCTAAATATATTTTTCGTATTTCTCAATATATTTTTCATATTTCCTAAAATATCGGGCTCCATGGAGCCCGGGAGCTAAATTGCTACAAGCATCTAGATGAGGATTGCTTGACTGTTCCAAGACCCAGTTCCAAATTAGCGAGGATGACATAAGAGAACTGGGTCCTGGGAAAGTCAAGTAATCCCAATAATAAGTTGGATGCAAATTAGCTAGAACAAACAAAGACATACTGGAGATGTAGGAGATGAGGCTGGCAAAGGTGGGACGTGAAGCGTTGATACCACACAAAAGGTGTTTGTTTCAAACCGTACCGAGAGCAGTGTAGCCTGCTGACATGGTTAGATCGCGACGGAACGACGAAGCAAGAAGGCTGCTGGCAGTAAACCTCTTCGTCGATGGTGACATTGAGGAAGGTATTCTTGACGTCTAGTTGCCGAATGGGCCAACCGCGGTGATGGCAAGACTAAAGGTCTCGTCATAGTCGACCCGCCGGCTAAGCCTTTGACGATCCAAAGCGCTTTGTACCGAGCGAAAGGGGCGACGACCTGCCATTCTCAAGCAGCGCGCTTTGGTCATGGTGTGGCGCCAATGAGGGTCCCGAGAGTACTGCGGTAGGACTTGGCACAGGTAAGACGATGGCAATCTCAGCGGATTGATTTAGACAGTCCACTAAGACGACAATACCGTCCTTCGCGAGAGACCTCATGATGCGGGTCAATGCTAGGACAAAGCACAAGAGCACCAACGCGAACCGAGCATGCAGGCACGTGAGTGGCGTCGCCGGAGGCAAGCTTGACAATGACAAGCCTGACTGCCAAGGAACTCGAGGAAGAACATCCAAGAGTTTGAATAATTAGAGGCGTCAAGCACAGCTGGAATAGGTAGCGGGGGGCTAGGCTTGGACGCGCATGAGGGGGATGGTAGCAACGCCCGAGTGAGGACATGGTGGAGAGGCCGAGGGCACGTATGGTGGTTGCGGACTCGGCGGCGGCAATCATGGCGGGAAACCATGCTAGGTTGGATTGAACTAATTTGATATCATGTGATAGAGAGCTGGGAACCACCGCACATGGCATGATGCACACGCGATTGGTACAACCACCATACAATCCAAACAACATATTGTTAGGAGGATAATATAGGGTTAGGTGCAACTAAAAGCTAACTATCTATATTGCTAACAGTTAAATTTTAACATGAAGCTTGATAAGAAGTGAAAATATCAGGAGAAGGGCGACATCACGATAACAACGATCCATTGCACTAAGGTTGGCGCGCTCTAATCATAACACGGCATGGCACTGGATTTGGTCGTTGGGAATTAAAACATGGGCTGCAACCAATTGCTCCGTGCGATAGAGTTGGATGATTGTCAGGAAGCCTAGTCAGCGTGACCGAGGGATTGGCGACAACAATAACATGTCAGGACCCTTCATTTTCCAAACATGTGGGCCCAAAATATCAAGACCATATGAATATGAATTTCAAATCGGATAAATACAAAATCTTACCATAGGTACGATTTGCTACTACAACTCTTGCACCCTTCTTCTTTGCCCCATAGGCAATTGCCTTAGCAGCACCACCAGCACCTACAACAACAATAAGCCTGCCAGACAATGGTGACATAGCAGCATCCTTTGACCCCAGACCTGTGGAACATAAATCATGTGATATTTGTGCATGACTCCCAAATAACTGTTAAAAGGGAATCGATTAAGATTGCTAAAACCTCCTATGCCATCCTCAATAGCAGAAATTGCTCCAATGTAGTCTGTATTGTAGCCCACTAATTTGCCGTCTGATTTCCTAATTATAGTGTTTATGGCACCTATTGACTGCAGATTAACACAACAAAATAGCAGGTCAAACAAAGAGAAACTGGAAGCTAATTAATGAAGTAGACACAAAAGAAGTACAGTGCATCCAGGTACCTTAGCAACAGCATCATGTTCATGGCAACAATGTACTGCATCCACTTTGAAAGGAAGAGAGCAACTGCGTTACACAAAGTCAAACAGTGTAAAACAAAATTGCTCGTGAAATGTGCCAATGAAAAGGGCTGAAAATGACTTTCTAGAAGTTGATTTTATAGGAGTACAAGAGTTCTGGTTTTCTGAGGTACTGCTCGTGTTATGTGGGGTATTCCCTACACAAGGTGCAAAGCCCAACCTGGGGCAGGTCAGGTTGCAGCAGAGCAAGGGCATGTTGCCCTTCGAGTTGTCTTCTAGTAACTAAATTTTCTAAGCTCCCTAGGAATAGAGCGCACACGGTGTCCGGCATTCTTTTGCGAGGTGGACTCCACAGGTCAGCGTGAGGTTGCGAGTTGCAGTTGCTCTCCCTTTGGGGTGCTCCCGGCTGTCAGTGGGCGAGCTCTCTTCCGCCCTCCTGACCACAACTTTATGTCTCTCTCCTGAATCACAACCTCCAGCGGTTCCAATTCCAGCAGCCTCCACCGTTAATATGTGTTAATATGTGACGCCGTTCGCCAATCCAGCCCCACATCGCTCTCATATCACCAACCTCCCGAACCCCCCCCCCCCCCCCCCCCCCCCCGCGCACGCGCCCTCATGGCAAACCCTAGCTGCAGCTTGTTCGCTGGCGTGGCTTCTCTGACCTCCAGCGAGCTCCGCCTCACAGCCGTACTCATGCTCTTACCTCTTCGACAACCCATACGCGCCTCCACTCGATACTGGCGGGACGGCGGTGATCGCTATTGTTGAAGTGTATATGTGGATTGCCTAGCCCTTTCCATCAGTTCCGACTTTTGGTTGCGTTGGCTAGCGCATGAAGCTTAACATTGTACCAGAGGCCAAGGTCTTGAGTTCAAGTCCTGGCTTTCGCAATTCATCCAAAAAATTGTTGTTGCCAGCCTCTGTGTCCACGTACAGGCCTCTTGAGCCATACCTCTAAGTCTATTCACGTGTTGACTTCCAGCGTCACACGTGAGAGGGGGTGTTGAAGTGTATATGTGGATTGCCTAGCCTTTCCATCAGCTCGGACTTTTGGTTGCGTTGGCTAGTGCATGAAGCTTAACAGCCATGACCTCGGTGGGGCGTGGATACTATGGCACCGTCGACTACTACCTCTGCTCCTGCCACCATGCGATAGCGGGTATAGTTGTCCCTTAGTTGCAGTCTCTCTTAATTCTTTGGACGTTGACTTATAAATTGTTTCCCTAAACAATGGTTAGTAAAATTACCTCGACCTATGCATGATGTCTTCTTTGATCATATTAATCTTATGTCTTTGTTCTCATGAGATCTGTTTCCCTGTTATTATGCTTCAGAGATTGGTTGTGAGTGTATTTACACATCTCTTCTGGTTTTCCCCCTTTCACATGATTTTTTTTCCGCTATGGCGAAGAAGTTGTGAATCTCAGTTTTCTTTTAAACTCCATGGACAGAACAAGAATGGTAAATTTTGATTTAAGAGCGTGCCAACAATTGTGGTGTTCAGATTAGATGATATCATGCTGCCTCATTTTCATACGATTCGATTTTACCCCATATGTTGTAATATTGTCACACCTGTCCCTCCCCTGGTCAGTGTGACTTGGCACGCCTGACAGGCAGGGCCCACCTAGCTAGTGTGTGCGTTTATTGGGTTAAAAGGCCAGCCTGTTGGCCGGGCGAGACATGCGTGTGGAAAACACTTTCTGTACTCTCAACCTTTCCTCTGAAATCTCAACCCCTTCCCCAAGCTCATCCCCTCTCTCGTTGCTCCCCTCACCTCTCTCTGGATCGCTGATCCCCTTCCTCGATCAGGGTATTACAATTGGTATTCAGAGCCAATCCGCCGGAAAAAAATTCTCCACGGCCGCGGTACTCTCTGGAGAAGGCTGAGATCGGCAACACCCACCGCGTAGGTGTGCGTCTGCTTCGGCGGATCTCACCCGAGATCCTCCGCGGGGTTTGATCTCTCCTAGACGAGTACCACGGCGCCCAACAAGCCGTCGGCGGCGACGCGGCAAGTCCTCGTCGCCATGAAGGAAGGCAACAACCACCTCGCCCAGATGCTCGAGCCTCTCCTCTCCAAGTTCGACGACCAGAAGGCGCTGCAAGACAAGCAGCTGGAGGCCCAGGCCACGTTCAACGTGCAGATCTCGCAAGAGCTGCGCGGACTCGCCCGGCAGATCGACCTGACGCAGGCGGATATGGACGCCGCGCGCAAGGTCGTCGAAGGATCGACGTCTCACGCAGGCTCCGTCACCACGCTCGTGCCACTGCCGCCACCACCTCCGCCACCGCCCCCTTCCCCTCGCCAGCAACCACCCCACGCCGATGCACTTCGCCCAGTTTCTGCTCACGCTTGCTTGGGCAACTCTCGGCCTCCGCTCATCCCGATCCCTCCTCTCGGCGTGGCCATGGCCACGGTAACCACACCACCGCCGAGCCCTACCCACACCGGGAGCGGCTACCACAAACCTCCGAAACACGATTTCCCTCGCTTCGACGGCACTGCACCCTATTTGTGGTTGGATCGGTGCTTGGCAAACTTCGAGCTATACAAGGTTGCGCAGCAGTTTTGGGTGGCCACAGCCGTCCTCTACATCGACGGGCAGGCGGCCCATTGGTTACAAGCGTTTCGCCAAACCCACCGCAACCTGTCATGGGATATGTTCACGGCCGCGGTGCTCGAAGAGTTCGGCGTCGACGAATTTGAGATCGTCATGCACAAGCTGCTCCAGCTACGCCAGACGGGCAGTGTCACCGACTACCGTGCGGCCTTCGACGAGCTCATGTATCACCTCTTGGCGTTGGATCCATCCATCAACTCCCAAGTTCTTCGTCACCCAGTTCCTCCTGGGTTTGAAGGACGAACTGCACGCTACCGTTCGCCTGCAAGCGCCATCAAGCATCACGCGTGCCTCGGTGCTGGCGCGCATTCAAGAGGAGGAACTGGGCACTACAAGGCCACGGACACTCATCGTTAGTCCCGGACGGCCGCCACCAGCAAACGCCGCACCACCACGACAGGGGACCGCGCCATGGGCTCAGGGCGACGACTACACGCAGGAGCGCCAACTCCCTGACTACCGGCGCGCCAACAACCTCTGCTTCAAGTGCGGCGATCGCTACTCCCGCGAGCACCGCTGCGACCAGCGCAACTGCTCACGATCAGCGTCGGCGATCACGGCGAGGTCCCCTCCGACGAGGCGATTCACGCTCTGGAGCTCCTCGACGACCCAGCGCCCGCGGTGCTCGACGCGGCGTGCTGTCTTGTCAGCGCAGGCCATCGACGGTTCCGACTCGCCCAGTACCATCCGCCTCTACGCTCTGGTCGGCAACCAGGTCATGCTGCTGCTCCTCAACTCGGGCAGTACACACAGCTTCGTCAACAAAAGTTTCGTCGACAGAATTGGCGCACAGACGCAAGCACTGCCGCCAGTCGAAGTCCAAGTCGCCAACGGTGATCGCCTCACTTGCAACCGCATTGTTCCTGAACTCAAGTGGTGGATGCAGGGGCACACATTCACTACCCCAATGCATGAACTCGAGATTGGGGCCTACGACGGCATCCTCAGCATGGACTGGCTTGCCCAGTTCAGCCCCATGACATGCCACTGGCAGGACAAGTTCGTCTCCTTCGTCCATGAAGGCAAGTCACGCTGCATGGAGTGCAGCCCAAGACCACCAACACCCTGGCGCCCGTGGAACCTGAAGAGCTACACAAGATGATCGCAGGCAACGAGGTGTGGGCGATGGGCATGGTGGACGCGCGTGCGCACACCCCGGCCAAACGCAAGGCCAACAGCAACACTCCAATCAGCAATCTCCTCGACGAGTTCGCGGACATCTTCACCGCGCCCCACGGCTTGCCCCCGCATTGCCAATATGACCGTGCCGTCACCTTGGTTCAGGGGGCGCTCCCGGCCAACACCAGGCCATACCGCTACTCTCCACTCCAGAAGGATGAGATCGAGCGGCATGTCTGTGAGATGCTGGACTCGGGCGTGATCAACCACAGCGTCAGCCTGTTGCAGCGCCGGTCCTCCTAGTCAAGAAGAAGGACGACACTTGGCGGTTTTGTGTGGACTACCGCAGGCTCAATGATGCAACGATCAAAAACAAGTTCCCCTTGCCCATTGTGGACGAACTCCTCGACGAATTGGCTGGCGCCGCGGTCTTCTCCAAGCTAGACTTGAGGGCAGGCTACCATCAGATTCGCATGCGCGAGGAGGACGAGGCCAAGACCGCGTTTAAAACCCACCACGGTCATTTTCAGTTGCGCCTCATGCCGTTCGGCCTCACCAACGCCCCGGCGACATTCCAGTGCCTGATGAATGCCATATTCAATAAGTACATCCGTCGTTTTGTCATCGTTTTCCTTGACATCCTTTTCTTCAGTGAAACCATGGAGGAACACGTCGAACACTTGCGCATCGTGTTCGAGCTTCTGCGCCAACACCAACCGTTCGTCAAGGTCTCCAAGTGCGAGTTCGCGATCGACCACATCGACTACCTGGGCCATGTGATTTCACGCGAGAGTGTCGCCACGGACAAGGAGAAGACCCAGGCCATGGTGCAATGGCGAACGCGACCGAGCTCCGGGGTTTCCTTGGTCTCACGGGCTACTACCGCAAGTTCGTGCCACATTACGACATCATCGCCAAGCCACTCACCCAGCTACTCACCAAGAAGGGCTTCGCATGGACTGATCAAGCCCAAGCCGCGTTCAAGTTGCTCAAGCAGGCCATGGTCACTACACCGGTGCTCGCGCTCCCCAACTTTGACCGCCGTTCGCCATCGAGACAGACGCCTGTGACACCGGCATCAGCGCCATGCTCACCCAAGACGGCCACCCCGCGGCCTACTTCAGCAAGGCATTGGGCGTGCGCAACCAAAAGCTCTCCACCTACGAGAAGAAGTTCCTGGTGGTGATGATGGCAGTCGACAAGTGGCGGCAATACTTGCAACGCGGGCCGTTAGACATCCTGACGGACCACAAGAGCCTCTACAACCTTGGCGAGCAACATCTCGAGACGGACGTGCAACGCAAGGCCATGTCCAAGCTCGTGGGCCTTCAATTCCGCTTCTTGTACAAGCGCGGCCTCGACAACGGCGCGGCGGACACCCTCTCCCGAGTGGGCAAGCTCCTGGACGTCGCCGTGCTCTCGGCCTACCAACCGGCCTGGGTGCAGGAAGTCACCAACTCGTACGAGACGGACGCCGACGCCCAAGAGTGCCTCCAGCAACTGGCCATTCACAGCCCCGACGACGACGGCTACGAGCTGCATCGAGGCCTCATTCGCCACCAGGGGCGGCTCTGGATTGGCGCCAACACCGCCCTGCGCACCAAGCTCATCGCCGCGCTCCACAGCAGCGCAGTGGCGATCACTTCGGCTCCACCGCGACGTACCACCGCGTCAAGAAACATTTTGAGTGGCGCGGACTGAAGAAGGATGTGGAGGAGTTCGTGCACCAGTGCTCGATATGCCAACAGGCAAAACACAAGCACACCAAGCCGGCGCCTCACGCCCCTCCCCATTCCGTCCGCGCCATGGGAGGACCTCACGATGGACTTCGTCGAGGGGCTGCCGGCGTCCGAGAGCTACGACACAATCATGGTGGTCGTCGATCGCTTCACCAAATTCGCGCACTTCGTCCCTCTGCGCCACCCCTTCACCACCGCCCAGGTGGCCCGCACGTTCTGGGACAATGTGGTGAAGCTGCACGGAGTGCCATCATCCATCGTCTCGGATCGTGACAAGGGGTCTTCACCAGCAATCTTTGGCGGGAGCTGCTCGCCGGCGCGGGTACCAAGCTGCTCTACTCCACCGCGTACCATCCCCAAACCAACGGCCAGAGCGAGCGCGTTAATCAATGCATGGAGATGTACTTGCGTTGCGCCGTGCACGACTCCCCCAAGAAATGGCGCCGCTGGTTGCCGATGGCAGAATTCTGGTACAACTCTACCTTCCACTCCTCGCTGAACTGCACCCCCTTCAAGGCCCTCTACGGCAAGGAGGCCAACCTGGGCGCCATGGCAACGTGGGCGGAGGCCGCTCCAGCAGGGGAGGACCTGGACTGGGCAACACACACCAGTGGCATCCGTGCCCATCTCTAGCGCGCCCAACGCCGGTTCAAGAAACAAGCAGACAAGAATCGAAAGCACTCCTTCCAGGTCGGCAAACAAGTACTTCTGAAGCTCCAGCCGTACATGCAATGCTCGATGGTCTCTCGCCCTTGCGCCAAGCTCGCCTTCAAATTCTTCGGGCCGTACACAGTGCAGGATAAGATTGGCCCGCTGGCCTACAAGCTGGAACTACCGCCGGACAGCCACGTGCATCCGGTCTTCCACGTCTCTCAACTGAAGCCATTCACGCCGGACTACACACCGGTATTCGCTGACCTACCCCGCATCCAAGACCTGTCGACAACGCCCCCGACAGGCGCATGATGAAACATGGCGACGCGCCCGGGGGGCAGCTCAAGGTTCAGTGGTCTCCCAACGCCCCCGACACAGCAACATGGGAGGATTACGACGTGCTACGCCGGCGATTTCCTACAGCTCCGATCTGGGAAGAGGAGGCCAGCGCTTAAGGAGGGGAGAATGTCACACCTGTCCATCCCCTGGTCAGTGTGACTTGACACGCCTGATAGGCGGGGCCCACCTAGGGCCCACCTAGCTAGTGTGTGCGTTGATTGGGTTAAAAGGCCAGCCTGTTGGCCGGGCGAGACATGTGTGTGGAAAACACTTTCTGTACTCTCAACCTTTCCTCTGAAATCTCAACCCCTTCCCCAAGCTCATCCCCTCTCTCGTTGCTCCCCTCACCTCTCTCTGGATCGCTGATCCCCTTCCTCGATCAGGGTATTACAAATATCAATTCTTTTTCAAGCAATGGGTTGCTGAAAATTTGGAGTTATCTATCAGTCCATGCATTTTTATCTATGAACTTTTTGTGTCATGTTTTCTTGTAAATTTGAAAGGTATAGCCAGGACCTAGCAATACATGGTTACCTTGCTTGGTGGATTGTAAATCTCAAATGCCTTGGTAGGTAGTAAGCTCACTAGCTCAGGCACACATGGACAGAGTTACTCTTGAATTCTTAGCGTGACTAGCAAGGCTGTTATCCTGGAGTTCCTATATCACAAGTGATCCTTTTGTTATGTCGAAGTATTTAATTTACATCTTTAGAAAATCAGTTCTTTTTTACGTATAGTAGCAAAGAAGTAGGGTCTGTCCTAGAGCTACACACGCTCCACAAACAGTCTTAAGAGAAATACAGTCATTATAGATTTTAGAAAGAGGTGCCTACTTATTTCTTCAGTGCTTCACATCCTAGCGTTCTTCTTATGCTTAACGGTTTAGATTCTGATATTTTGGGATGATCTGACTCATACTTACTGATGAAGTAAAACGGTTACCTTCCCTTGATTTCCTTTCTTAGTTCTGTTCCTTGATGTTGTGTTCTTCATCCGGTCTTCGTGTTCCATATTGTGCCAGTTCAAAAAAAAATTATTGTACATAACAAAAAACTTCAGTATTTAGCACCCGTTTGTGTAACTTTTGCTGGATCATCGCCTAGTTACTAACTAAAAGAATAAGAGAAGTGATGCATGGTTTTAAATTATATAATATATTAATAGTTGATGCTCTATAACAATTTTTTACCATGCATGTATGTAACTTTCGCAAGAGTCCATCTTTCAGATTAGATTCATTCCAATAAATGAATAGTGTGTCTACACAGTTCTTATTTATGAATTTAAACCAAATTTAGCTCCATGAAGTATTCTACATTAGTTTTCTTACTTCTTACTTTTATTGGCCAGAGGATCTGGAAATCCAGGTGAACAATGAACTACAAATAAGCAAAAATACTTGAAGGAATTCCAGGGCAACCAACAAACAAGCGGCGCAGCGAAGCGAAGTGCGCTTTCGCTTCTAGTTAGGATTGATCTCTAATTGAAAGAGTCGGTTCGTATTTGAATAGGTTAATTGAGTATATGTCAGGTAAGAGTCTGAATCCTAGTTGGGTTCCAAGTAAGTCACGTGTAAGGTTCCCCTCTATTTGAAGCAGGCAATCAATAAAGTTCTGGTTCCAAATCTGGTGTTGTCTCTTCTGCCCCAGTACCTCTCTCATGGCCAACGGTGAAAAGGTCACCAGTGCCGGCCTATGTCACATGGTACCCTTGCACATCGACAACTGCTCCTCCCAGGCTGATTGCTTCGCAATTCCTTTAGGCGGTTTCACCCTCATCCTCGGCATTGAGTGGCTGCGCAAGCTTGGACCTACAGATGGGACGACGAATTACTTGGACATGGATAGCTGCTCCTCAGCCAGCGGCTATGCACGCACTCCACAGCGATGACGCAGCTCTTATGTTGATAGTCTGATGACCTCTTTATCAAACCAACTACACTGCCCCGCACACGTGAACACACAGCTCAGCTAAAGCCAAATATGCACATGTGGCCGTGCGACCGTATCGTTACCCCCAACTTCAGAAGGATGAGCACCAGCATGCAACAATGCTACAACATGGTCTCGTCCAGCCAAGTGACTCCGAGTTCTCTTCACCTATGCTCCTTGTCAAGAAGCAAGATGGCTCATGGCGTTTTTTTGTCAACTAACGTGCCATGAATGAATACACGATCAACCGTAAGTCCCCGATACCTGTTGAACCGGTATGGGCCCAAGCCCATCAAGCTTTGTCACTTAGGGCCCAAGCCCATGAGGAGGTGCTGACCTAGAAGGAGGCATCCAGTCCTCCTGTTCCCAGTTGAGCCGCCACACACATACAACACAGCCATGGACAGGGTGAGCCCGCGATTCAACATGGTATCAGACGCAGGCAAGGTGCTGGGGACGACGGCGACGGTGGCCTAGTCGCCGGCCGGCGGCGGAGTCCGGCAGGGAGGCGGCGGCGCATTTGGGCGGGCGTGGCTGTGCGCGCGCGCGCGTGCGGCTGAGCGTCACGGCGGCTGGCAGGGCGCTGCGAGAGGAGCTGCGCGGGTGACGGCGGCTGGCTGGTTCCCGCGAGCTGGAGGCGGCGAGCTTGGTAGGAGAGGAAGGAAGAAAGGAGCTGCTGCGCCAAGGGAGAGAAGAAGGGTCCTGCTGCTGCTGCTCGCACTTGAATGTGGCTGCTGGAGCAGAGGAGGTGCAGCTGGCTGTCGTTACTGCTTGCTGTGCTGCACTGATTTGGTGCTGCTGCTGATTGGCAAGGGAAGAGGAGGCAGCTGCGACTGCTGCTGTGTGCGGCTGTGCTTGCTGCTGTTGTTGTTGGGTGTGTAGAGGCTGTGTCCGAAGATGGGTGAGCCAACAGGCCTTGCTGAGGCTTTCGAGAAGCTAGCTAAGATCCTCGAGGAGTCGAAATCTGGGGCCATCGTTCCTCGACAGGAAGTGGCTCAGAAGATCGAACTGTCGCCCATGGACATGAAGTTAGAGGGGGCTACCAATTATCTGAGCTGGTCCCGGAGGGCGTTGCTGGCTGTGGAACAGAAGGAGCTTGATGGGCACTTGTTGGGTGTTGTTGCTGAACCAGGAGACAAGACTACTGTGGAGGGAAAGAGATGGAAGGTCATAAACTCTGTGCTCATTGGCTGGTTGTTGAACTCGGTGGTGCCCCCCATTGGACGCTCTGTGGAGGGGCTATCCACATCCGCTGCGATATGGACGACTCTGTCCACCTTGTACTCAGGCAAGGGCAATGTCATGCTAATTGCTCAGATTGAGGGGAAGATCAGTCGGCTGCATCAAGGTGACGACATGTCAGTGATGGCATATGTGGCAGAGCTGCAGGCTTTGTGGGCAGAGCAGGATAACTGCGACCCTCTGGAACTCTATGATGCGGCTTGCATCGAGTCAGGGCGCAAGTGGATTGCACGCAGGAGTGTGCTGAAACTGTTGGAGGGGATTAGAGGTTGCTTTCATGGCAGGAGGGCATCCCTGTTGCACCAACCTCTCCTACCCTCTATTGAGGAGGCTATTGCTGCAATGTCTCAAGAGGAGGTGCGGCTATCTCTTGAGCATGCAGACATGAAGGCTGTGCCGGCTTCGACATTTGCAGTCACTGAGCGCATGGAGTGGAGCGATCCCAACAAATGTCATATCTGTGGGGAGATAGGTCACTGGAAGCGCGAGTGTCCAACTCGTGGCAGAGGCAGGGGATACAACAGAGGGGGAACTGGCAGAGGCAGGAGTGCTAGAGGCAGAGGTGGATACTCAGGGGCCTCAAGAGGTCAGGCTTCTATGGGCAGAGGTGGCTACTCAGGACACTCAGGGGATCAGAGGGCTCACATGACAGTGGCAGGAGACACTGGGACGTCAAAAGGCAAAGATGCAGATGATGCTTCTATGGAGACTTTGCTCTCTGGGCCTCCACTGATGAAGGTAATCCGGAAAAGGCATCTCTTGCTTCTAATGAGAGTGCTCCAGAGTGGGTTCTTGACTCTGGAGCATCTAAGCATGTTGCTAGTACATCCTGCGTGTTTGAGTCTTACAATAAGCACCCTCCGTCTCACACGGGCACTACGCAAACTGTTGATGGCACAAACCAGCCTGTCATAGGGGTTGGCACAGTCAAGTGCACTCCGACCATCTCCCTATCCTCAGTTTTACATGTGCCAGCGTTTCCTGTCAATTTGGTCTCTTTCAATGCTCTAATTGATCAAATTGACTGTCGTGTGATCCTTGACAAATTCGGTTGCGTGATTCAAGAGCGACAGACAAGTCAGACGGTTGGGACTGGCACCAGGCGTAGGGGGCTCTGGTACATGGACCAGGAGGTGCAGCCGGACTTGGTGTGTGCTGCGACCATGGAGGACAAGGAGAAGGAGGCGATGATCCATCACTGTAGGATGGGACATGTATCTTTTGATAAGATGAGTAGAATCTTTCCGGATGTTATGTGTGGGATAGGCAAGGGCAAGTTGACATGTGATGCTTGCGAATATGCCAAACACACACGAGCCTCATATGTGAGTAAGGGGCTTAGGAGCATATCTCCTTTTATGCTTATTCATTCGGATGTATGGAAGAGCCCAGTTGTATCAATGAATGTTATGAAATACTTTGTTACATTCATCGATTGCTATTCTCGTATGACTTGGATTTATTTGATGCGTCACAAAGATGAGGTGTTTAGCTGTTTTCAGAATTTCCATGCCTTGGTGAAGAATCAGTTTCAGGTGCAGGTGCAGGTGATCAGGACTGACAATGGGACAGAGTATGTGAACAACACATTTGGGGCCTACTTGTCTGATCAAGGTATTCTTCATCAAACTTCATGCCCAGACACCCCTCCTCAGAATGGAGTGGCAGAAAAGAAAAATCGGCATATTCTTGAGGTTGCTCGGTCATTGATGTTTACGATGAATGTGCCCAAATTCTTGTGGAGTGAAGCAGTTATGACAGCCACATACCTGATCAACCGGACACCATCAAGAATACTAAGCATGAAATCTCCGTGTGAGCTAGTATATGGAGAAACTAAGTTTGTTGTTTCCCCAAAGTTGTTTGGCGGTACTTGTTTTGTTCGAGATCACCGTCCTTCTGTTGGAAAACTTGATCCGCGAGCAGTGAAGTGTATTTTTCTGGGCTATTCTTCTAGTCAGCAGGGGTATAAATGTTGGTGTCCCTCAGAGAAACGCAGGTTTGTCAGTATGGATGTAACCTTCAGAGAGTCTGAGCCATTCTATGGTGAGCCAACAGATCTAAGTGTGTTGTTTCAAGAGCTTGACCATTTACACTCTGTGCAGGATGGTCAAGAGGGGGAGAAGGCTGTATCTCACACTCAGGAGGATTCTGTGGGCACTAACATTGATGATGATGTGCAGGTTCAAGTCTAGCCAATTGTGGGTACAATTCCGGTTGGTACTCTCACTGATGGTGATGTGCAGGTTCAGGTCCAGCCAACAGTGGGTTCCATTCAGATTGGTAATCTCCAGCTCCCTGTTCGAGATCGGTGGCAGAAGATCCCCCTAGTGTACTCTCGACGAGAGCCACAAGTGCCACAGGTGCATGATTCATCTGACACTCGTCTGGTATATTCTCGGCGGCAGCCACTTGTGCAGGAGGAGCAACAAGTGCAGGGGGAGCAGTCAGTGCAGGGTGAGCAGCAAGGCAGTGGTGCAAGCTCATCTGACACAGTGGAACTGCCTATTGCGTTGCGAAAGGGGACACGTGAAGCGGCACAGAAGGCTTTACCACCGGAGGTTTTTGATGATCATGACATTGGAAATTTTGTGTCTTATAAGGCTTTGTCTCCTTCCTATAGAGCGTTTGTTGCCTCTCTTCAAACTGTGTCAATCCCAAAGGATTGGAAGGCTGCAAAGCAAGATCCGAAGTGGCGTGAAGCGATGATAGAAGAGTTGGAAGCACTGAGGAAAAACAAGACGTGGGTGCTAACCACATTGCCGGCAGGAAAGAAAGCAGTGAGTTGTAAGTGGATCTATACAGTGAAGCAAAATCCTGAGGGGAAGGTGGAACGGTACAAGGCCAGATTGGTCGCCAGAGGATATAGTCAAACTTATGGAATTGACTATGATGAGACGTTTGCTCCAGTGGCAAAGATGAACACAGTAAGGATATTGGTTTCCTGTGCTGCAAACTTTGGGTGGAAGTTGCATCAATTAGATGTCAAGAATGCCTTCTTGCATGGTGAGTTGAAGGAAGAAGTGTACATGGAGATACCACCAGGTTTTGGTACTTCACAGACCACGGGGAAGGTATGCAGGCTGAAGAAATCCTTGTATGGACTGAAGCAATCGCCGAGGGCTTGGTTCGATAGGTTCAGACGTGCTGTCCGTGCTATGGGGTATGGTCAATGTAATGGTGACCACACGGTGTTCTACAGACACTCAATCTCTGATCGGAAGATCACCATCCTTGCAGTTTATGTGGATGACATTATCATCACTGGAGATGATAAGGAGGAAATAGAGAGATTGAAGGGGTGTCTGAGCAAGGAGTTTGAGGTAAAGGATTTGGGCAACCTAAAATACTTCCTTGGCATTGAAGTGGCTCGGACAGAGAAGGGAATATCTTTGTGCCAACGGAAATACACCTTGGATCTCTTGAGTGACATGGGCATGATGGGATGTCGTGCAGCCCCTACGCCGATTGAACAAAATCATCAAGTGACAGCTCAATCAGGAGAGCTGGTGAATAAGGAAGATTATCAGAAACTGGTTGGGAGGCTATTGTACTTGTGTCATACCAGGCCTGATATTACGTATGCCGTGGGGGTGGTGAGCAGATACATGCATGAACCAAGGAGTGGGCATCTTGATATTGTGCACAGAATCTTGAGATACTTGAAGGGCACTCCAGGTAAAGGGTTGTGGTTTGCAAAGAGTGGACATCTTGAGGTGGATGGCTATAGTGACTCTGATTGGGCCAGTTGTCAAGATGATAGAAAATCAACTTCTGGCTACTGTGTGTTTGTGGGAGGAAACTTGGTGTCATGGAGAAGCAAGAAACAGACTGTTGTGTCTAGATCAACAGCAGAAGCTGAGTATAGAGCATTATCTCAAGGGTTGTGTGAGATGCTCTGGGTGAAGTACCTACTGAGCGAGTTGAAACTTCTGAGGAAGGGGCACTTGAGGGTGTGGTGTGACAATCAGTCAGCTATAGCCATTGCTAATAACCCAGTTCAGCATGATAGGACAAAACATGTGGAAATTGATCGCTTCTTCATTAAGGAGAAACTTGATGCTGGGATCATTAGTCTTACTCACGTCAGCTCTGGGCAGCAGTTTGCAGATTGCTTGACAAAGGGACTGGGAACGAAGGACTGTAACTTGGCATGTGACAAGATGGGGATGATAGATATCTACCACCCATCTTGAGGGGGAGTGTTGAACCGGTATGGGCCCAAGCCCATCAAGCTTTGTCACTTAGGGCCCAAGCCCATGAGGAGGTGCTGACCTAGAAGGAGGCATCCAGTCCTCCTGTTCCCAGTTGAGCCGCCACACACATACAACACAGCCATGGACAGGGTGAGCCCGCGATTCAACAATACCTATTGTCAACGAGTTGTTGGATGAGCTTCGAGGTGCGTGCTTTTTCAATAAGCTCAACCTTCGCTCTAGCTACCATCAAGTGTGCATGCACCCCGACGAAATCGCCAAGACAGCCTTGCATAGCCACAATGGCCATTATGAGTAACTTGTCATGCCATTCAGCCTGACTAATGCTCTGGCGGCATTCCAAGCTTTGATGAATGATATCATTCGACCATTCCTCTGTCGATTCGTACTTGTATTGTTTGATGATATATTGATTTATAGCTCATCCTGGTTAGAGCACCTTCACCACCTACATGCTGTTTTCCAGGTTTTACGCCAACAAATACTCTTCCTTGTTGGATTAAACACCTGGTGCAGCCAACATCGAGTCAGTGCCTCAGTGGATTCAGCTCTACGGGACCGCAATGCCTTCCTCCAGGATGTCCAGGGACACATCCTGCAAGCCCAGCAATATGCTAGAGTTATATGATGATAATCACCGGGAACTCTTGTTTGAGATGGGAGAATGGGCTTGGAAGTGCCTACGTCACAGAACAGTAGAATCCTTGGCAGGACATGTGTGTGGGAAGCTCGCTCCCACATACTATGGACCATTCAAGGTATTGGAGCGTATATAGGGTCAGTAGCATACCGTCTGGAACTCCCTCCAGGTGCAAACCTACATGATGTCTTTCATGTTAGTCTTCTGAAGAAATTCCATGGTGACCTCTGGCTAAGACCTCCTCACTGCCTCGTGTGGAAGACGGCAAGGCGATCATGCAGCCAGCCAAGATCCTCGGTGTAAGCCTACGTCGTGATGTCAAGCATGTGCTTGTTCAGTGGGAAGGTACAGCTGAAGATGATCGCTAATGATCAGGCTGTGGCAGAGCAAGGCAAGTTACCTTTTGAGTTGTCTTCTAGTTAGAATTGATCCCTAATGGAATAGTCAGTTCGTACTTGAATAGTTTGATTGAGTATATGCAGGTAAGAGTCTGAATCCTAGTTGTGTTCCAAGTCGAGTCACGTGTAAGGCTTCAACGAAGGTCTGGTTCCTAATCGCCTGTTGACTCCTCTACCCCATGACCTCTCTCATAGCAGATGGGGCGGCACCTGCCGGCCGGCAACTCATCAGCCCAAGAGTATATCCCCCGGCACGGCATAAACCTCCTATCTAAGAACCATAATAGCTCGTTCTCTAGTTCACCCCTTGTGTTAAAAATCCTTGTGTTAGCTACCTTGCCCAAACCGTGCAGATCAGTGTTTATTAAGCATGCTAAGAATGTTTGAACTTGAAAAAGGAAAGAAGATGAAAAAGCACATTAGTGGGGATATGCATAGCTAGAGATACAGTTATACAAATGCACAAGTGAACAATTATGAGATCTAATGTGGTGGGAACCTCTGATAGATTTCTCAATCTTTCAGGGATTATTTCCAATATGCACAGCCACGTGCTCATCAAGATCATAGCAAAATAATCATTTCATTCTAAGCAATCCTACAGATTAGTAATGTATTCTTTTTCTACTTTGCTGAATTAGAATTAGTACCTAAATCCTGAAAAATCTGGAGATGAATATGTGTCAAGAAATCTAGCAAGATCGTCTGCCAGAAGTGGAAGATAAACAGCATTGTATCCAACAGACTGTAGACATTTATTGTGCAAAATTGGGCTCTTGCTCTGCTTTACTGGGTTGGCTATAAGACCAAGAACTTTTGTATCAGGTCCTATACACCTTATATTGTAAATGTCCAATAATTCTTCAAGTGTTGGTTGCCCAGATGCTGATGTCTTTGTAGCATCAAGTATTCCAAAGGTAAGATATCCACCAAATTTTGGGGATAACACCCTTGACATCAAACCCCTCTCACTCATCACCAATCCAATCATAGGCACCTGTCATTTCTATTAATCAATGAAATGGCAATATATAGGCAGGCATGAATTAATAAATCATGTAGCTTAACTCCTTAGCATGTAAGTGCACATCAGATTAGCTACCGCAATTAGCCAAACTGATGTTTGGCTTCTGATCAATAACATCAAGCTTTAAAGCCAAGATAAATGAATAATAAGATCGAAAAAATAGCAGATTATATCTTTTGGTCCCCAGATTTATTTTCTTCACCCAGGCCACAAAAACGCAAAGTTTTCATGAAATTTGTACATGCAGAAAGTACAGACATTATCATCAGTATTTTTTAAAATTTGGCAATTATATCTTTAGCCCGAGAGCATATGCCGCTGGGTGCAAATCCGAATTAGCAGAGATAAAGGATTATATGAAACAGCTGTTGAGTACCTTAACTCTTGTTCTCTGTAGGATATTAATTCTTTCAAGATGGAAAGTGCTTATTTGCTGATTATAAGTAACAGTAGTTGGGGAAATAGCAGAAACTACTGTCGTTATCACTCGAATTTGAGAAAAAAAACTGTAGAACTAATTTTATGGCATTAACACCATGGATGCTTATTAACTTACAATTACTAAATAAACATACCAATGGGTTAGAGAGTAGTGACATGTAAATATGTGATTATTGACTATTGTAATTCAATGTCCATGTCGACTTTGGTAAATATGGTATTTACGACGAACATACCAAAATATTTTGATAATGCATTATTACTAAAAGTATTGTACTTACAAAAAAAGTGATACCGTATTTGCCAAAACACTCTGTTCAGCAGACAAACCGAATGGACACAAAGGTAGCTAGTTAATAAAGTAAGGACAGGGAAATTTCACAAATTAAGACAGCTAGCTTGTTTTTCTTCAATCTTCTATTCTATATTGAATAAACTATTATTTGAACATACAGGGAAATGGACCAACTAATTCTTGCACGGTACATACAGGTGGGTGCTGTTCATCTAGCTTAACTGAAGCACGACTGTACAAATTCATTTTTTTAACAGCAATGGGCCATAGTTAACTTTCAAGTTCTACGGAGCACATCTTCAATATTGAAAAGGACAAGTTCAATCAAAAGACATAAGGACTGAATATACAAGACAGACACAAGTTTCTGGGAGGAAATAGTGAAATCTTTCTTGGATTCTAGAAACTGTCACTTACTTGGCAGTGCACCATCACTTGGAACATCCTTGACACATCAACAATATCTGTAGCAGTTGTTGCAACTTTAACTATGTCAGCTCCAACTTCTTGTATTCTGGCTACAAGATTTGCAAGCTCCTCGCAGGATGGGGTACTTTCATAATTATGTGAAGAAACAATAAGTTTACACTTATCTGGCTTATTACCAGAAAGAAAATCAACAAATTTGTCAGCAACCTGCAACATAACAAAATATGTTGGCCATGAGAGTATCCATATGATTATATAACACACCAGCTAACAAATCTAGTAGCAAAACCATTGTATCACCAGTGGTAGAAAGAGAACAAAACAGTTTCTTTCCATATGTAATACTTGTTTTTGTTTTACTAATCTACATTAGGGACAAGTTTAATCATGAAATGTCTTGTGCGAACTAACATGACATTGACATGTATCCGCAGAATTTGTCCATATTACATTATCCAGTATTCACAAAATGATGAGCAACAGGAAATTTCCAATGTGTAAACAAACCTTTAACTCGATGTCAACATAGTCTACACCTAGTTCCATAGCTAAACGGAGTGTTTCAAATCTAGTGGCATCATCACCATCATAGCGACCTCCTTCCCAGTTAGGCCTGCAAAAAACAGACAGATATGCACAGCATTTATGTAAGGCATCATGGTGCTTAGTTGTACAGTGGAAATTAGTTATATTTTGCAACAACGAGCCACCACGGCAATACAGTCCAACAGGTGACTCGGTAAGGGGCTGGAGGTGATGGCTTAAACGACAATGAAACTGCTTTACTTAGACCTTTTTCCTAAAGCTTGGCAGGCCTCTGCTGCACTTTGTATTTAGAAGATTGCAATATGATTATTATATAGGAAGTTCTTTTACTATAGTCATGTTGGTTAAGCCCGTTCTCCAGATCGCTGCCATGGCAGCGTTTTCGCCTAGTACCTTTGTTAGTGTTCCATTTCTTCAGAAATAACGCCCGGTAGGCTATTAGCCGGTTTATTTGCTTTCTGTTAGTTAGCGGCCTCGACGAGCTGGTCATGGGATGGCACAGAGCAAGGAGCGGGTCAAGGCCACAGTAGCCGGGGGACTAGCGCCACTTCTTTGTACTCTGAATAAATAGCGGAGAAATACAGAAAAGCAGCAAGTCAGTGCGCTAAGCAAAATCTCGTGTGTGTTCACTGTGTTCATCGCGATCCAGCTGCAACTACAGTCGTCTCCCTTAAATTTACCAAGTTCAAGCTTTTGTTGAAGTGCATTGCCAGCCTTTCCCATCAGCTTAAACTCAATAGTTTATTGGCCTCTGTATGATGTACATGAATCATGTTCTATGTAGACGCTCTATGATGTACACAAAATGAACTGCTCTTATGATGCAGTGGTGGCACAACAACTGGGAGTTAATTGTTTGATGAATTTTCCCAAAAGCATTAGTTGATTTTTTTTTGTGTGTGTGCTTTTCCTGATTCCTGTCATGGGGCCAATGCCACAGGGAGCGAAAGCTAGATAGCGTATAATTGTTACTTCAGCACATGTCTTCTTACTATTAGTGATTTCAAATTTAAGGGCACAATTAGATGCTTAATTAGAATTTTTCTTGCGAAATATGTCATTTCTAAATAATGATGTTTGATAGATATATGATACGACCGCAAATGTAATAGTTCTACATGAGATTAGTCAGTGACATCCAAGGCCCTTTCAAATTTTCTTTCCCAAGGTCAGATCTGCCTCATGTCATAATTGGTCCACAGTTGATCCTTGATTATTATTTCTTTGTGGTTTTTGTATCAGGTAATTTGCGTCTTGCATGAATTTGTATTTTAATTCAGTCGAACTGCTACCAACTTGGCAGTATGCTTTTGAATTTAGTATCATAATCATCCACTTATTAGGTGAACAGATTGACTTTGGGGGGATTCCACAATCCGTGTGTACCTACATAGTCGTTGTTTAAACTGTTTTGGCAAAGCACTACATGTGCGGGGAAAGAGCGCAACTGTGCCATCTATAACAGGCTTGTTAGTTTCTTCCCTATCATCTTCAAGTGTCACATAGTTGTGCGTAAATTCCTGACATGGTCCTGCTCCAACAGAGAAGGATTGGTAAGATATCAAGTTTGGTGTTCAAAATAGTGTTGACTTCTATGTTATTTCATTCTGAATGACACCAAAGACCCAAAGTTACTCATGAACTTTCTTTCTTGTCCATGGCCACTACAAGCAGGTATTGCATCAGGTACGTGGTGTTCTTGCCATGCTTGAAGCTCTGCAGGAATGATCCAACTGGTGCTACCCATGCCTCATTGAGCACCAGCATTAGTTCGTTCTACAATCGCAGCTCGTCAGAGCAGATCGGCGACATCTTGGGGCCTGTTCTGCTGTTTCAATGCAATCATTTGCAGTTGATACTTAGTTTTATGTGTATGTTGGGATCTAACGTTAAATCATCATCAGCTCTATGGCAAGCATTAGCATCCTGTAATTTTTACAAACAAGAACAAACTACTGTTTGTTGTTAACTATTTAACTAATTAACCTGACCAGTTATTCACAGCATCCTTGTATAAAATGATTTAGCAAGCTAGCTGGCCATATGAAATTGTTTGATCTTCGCATTTCCGCTGGCATCCTGTTTTTTGGATAACTTTCATATGGTGCTTCATATTCTTGTCAATGCCATAATTTTACGACCACTAGAACTAGAATAGTTAGGCTTCTTTTCATAATTAATCTCAATGCATATGACTCACAAGCAATGATGAAGGAAGGTGCTAACTGCTTTATTAAAATTTATTTATTTTGTACCTGTTGCAACGCACGGACCCTTTTGCGAGTATCAAAAAGTGCATGTTCGTAAAGGGCTGCTACCATAAATGTGTTTGTAATAAAGTATAATCTTTTATTTATTTTTCTATTTAATGTGTCTAGAAAATTTTCCGTCAGGAAAGCTTGACATCACAAGGTTTTGATTCTGGCACCGAAACTGATTAGGAGGGACCCTAATAAGGTGGTGCCTACGGTGCTTGGTGACGGTCCCTCATGTGATTAATCTCAATGCATATGACTCACAAGCAATGATGAAGGAAGGTGCTAACTGCTTTATTAAAATTTATTTATTTTGTACCTGTTGCAACGCACGGACCCTTTTGCGAGTATCAAAAAGTGCATGTTCGTAAAGGGCTGCTACCATAAATGTGTTTGTAATAAAGTATAATCTTTTATTTATTTTTCTATTTAATGTGTCTAGAAAATTTTCCGTCAGGAAAGCTTGACATCACAAGGTTTTGATTCTGGCACCGAAACTGATTAGGAGGGACCCTAATAAGGTGGTGCCTACGGTGCTTGGTGACGGTCCCTCATGTGCGAGGTTGAGCCCGAAATTTTCCAAAATTCAAAAAACAACTTTTTAAGTTTCAAAAAAATCTGAAAACAAATACACAAGTACTTAGAGAGCTATATTAGATGTGCGTGAAATTTCATCATGAAATACGTTTTGATGTGAGCTGTACCAAAAAAAAATCATGTACTTTTATAGTCATGTGCTAGAAATACGTGGTTTTGTCATTTTTGTGTAGCTCGCTCAAAAAAGTATTTCGCCATGAAACTTTGCAGACAAGTACTCCCTCCGTATCAAAATATAATATGTTTTTTGACACTAGGGAGTAGTATACATCCATATGTATGTGTGTGTTTTTCAGAAAAAATTTAAACCTAACAAATTGATTTTTGAATTTTTCAAACCAAGGGCTCCCTGGAGCTCGAGCTCAATTAGCAATTTCCGTTGTGTGAATATCTTTGCTAAATAATATATGGTGGGGTGTTCAAAAAAATCCAACCCAAAACTAAAACAACACAAAAGCACAAAAGCAAGCAAGGGAACACTCCAGGCCGGTGAGCAGCATCTGCGCGCCCGTTCCGAATTTGATTCTTAGCAAGCATCTGCGCGCCCTTTTCCGAATATTGCAACACGGACGCGAAATCTCAGAACAACCAAACCGGGGATCGAGAAGCAGGCGAAGAGGAGATCGAACCGGTAGGTGACAAGGACGGAGAGCGGACAGCTGTGGAGCAGACGTGGAAGGTCCTCCCGCGGGCGGAACCCCTCGATGTAGTCCAGTCGGATCTCGACAAGGTCGCCCCCTGCGGCCGCTGCGGCCGCCGCGTCGATCTTCATCTCCTCGACCGTCCGCCCCACCAGCGGCACACACAGCAGCGTCATGTCCTCCTTTTTTTCCCGATGCAGATGCGGGCGATCAGGGTGGGGGTTGGTGTGAACTGCCCACGTACGCGACTGGGAAGCGAGGGTGGGTGGAGGTGTGAAGAAAGAGAGCGCAAAGGTGGCAGGGTTGGTGGGGGGTGAGGTTGGTGGAATGCTGGCAGCAGAAGTTAGGCCATGTGTAATGGTGCTATCCTAGTAGTGTCACATAAGATAAATGCTGAGATGGAGGAGAGAGATTTTTTAAGAGAAGGCTTGTTTTATTTTACTTCAAAGATGATCTCTTAGCACAATATGTTTCATCACATTTTTAGGAATAGCTAGTCATTGTAGATAAAGCAAGATATAACCCATTGTAGACATGCTTTTATTGTCATCTCTAAATTACATGCAAGGTTTAACATAAGACTGTCTTATCAACCACTGTACATGCCCTTAGGGCATCTCCAAGGTTGACCCGCAAACCGCCCGCATCCGTCCGGACCGCGCTGTCTGGACCGCGTGAGCCATCCAACGCCGACCTGTATCGGTCCGCGGGGCGGTCCGGACGCGATTTCTCCCGCAAAACAAAGACAGACGTGGGGAGTTTTGCGGGAGTCCAGACCGATTCCAAGCCCGCTTCTGACCGCCCTGGCCCACCAAAACCCTCCTCCCTCGCCCGCGCGCGTTCCCGCCCGGCGCCACCTGCCCGCATTCATGCCGCTGTAAAGCGCGCCGCTCAGCATTGAAGGCGGCTCAGGGCGAACGCGACCTCTCACTGCCTCCACCACTGAAGCGGCACGCCGGCCGAGGGCGTCGCCCGCGACGCGTCTCCGGTGTCCGCGTCTGTTCAATGCCGGAGACGCGTGACTGGACGGGACGGGAAGGATATCTACCACGCTCGTTCAATGCCGTTGTCCGTCCGTATGCCGCCATTAAGCAGGCTCGTCGGACGGGATGGAGGACGACACAGGCTCGGACGCCGGCCGCCGCCGCCGTGTAGGATAGGTTTAGGGTCGAGTCTTTTTTTTGTTCTAAATGTTCGAAATCTAATAAAACTCCGCCGTGTTTGTATGAAATATGTCATGTTTGTATGAAATCCGGTCTTGTTTGCACGAATTTCATTCGGTTTGTTGAAAAGGAGTTTGAAATGTATGCGGCTAGCGTTGGGACCAGTCCGCGGATACGGATGCGGGAGGATTTTTGCGGGTTGCCGCGGACTGGTCCCTCTGTCCACGGATGGATGCAGAAGGATTTTTGCGGGCTGCGTGGACTGGTCCCTCTATCCACGGGAGGATTTTTGCGGGTTGCCGTCGGAGATGTCCTTATAGATATCCGAATGAGGTAAATACACTAGCGGTCGTTGTCTCCCTACTCAGTCCCACCTGTCATTGAGTATAAGAGAAAAATGAAGGAATATAAATTAATGCGAGGGTGGGGATTGGAACCTGAGACCTCATGGTCGTAAGCCTCGCTAACCACCTGGACCGTCTCCTTTTTGTGAAGACTAGCAAAAATGCCCGTGCGTTGCAACGGGAGAAATAATCCTCACATGCCCCTAGCGAGCCATCCATGTTGCCACTTCTCTTCGCTACCATCGCTGATGGTGCTAGGCGATCTAGGGCACATGCACAGAGGCCGGAGGGACTTGCCCTTGGCCCGACACTGCAGCGGGCGCCTTAGTCCCATGCCTGGAAATGCCGAGACGATGCCTTCTGGTGCACACATTGATCGGGAAGGAGCGGGTTGATCAGGAAGGAGGGAGCGGGGGCAGGCGGAATGGTTCTAACGCATAAAGAAATAACAAAAAGTGAAACCAAAACAGATATATACTATATCATTTTTCTGCTATACCAAAGCTATTGTTGAAACAACTTATCTGTATCAGTGGTACTAATATTGTTAGAACTTATCTCGTGAAAAAAAATTATTGTTACAATTTAAAAGTTTAAAACATGTCTTTATTACAGTATAAAAGTTTCAACACTCACCTCGTTTACTGGGGAACAATTTCTGACACATTTTGTTCGACTTGCAAATTGATTACTGGAAAAAAAGTACCTAATAGTCTAAAACCGAATGAAGAGAAGGAGCAAGGCGTGGAAAGTGTCCCTGAATGTGATCATATATAAGATTATAGCATTAATTAAGGACCGTCTTAACATATAGGGAGTGTTGATCCCACTTGATTTGAGGGAGCCACGGCCCAAAACTCACATGAAGTCCCAAAAATGAAAAAACAAAGTTTCCCTGAAACATCACAGCAAACCAGCGACACAACATCCATACAATAAAAGTTCGCCTCGATCTTTCACGTAACAAGCTAGCTAGGTGATGGTAATAATTAATTCATACACACACGCATTATATATCTTTCTGTATCCGGATCTCCTAATACAGTTTGCTATATAGTTGCAAAGAATTCAGTACATAGCAAGATAGGTACACGCCTGCTGGAAAGTACCTAAAACTGAAAGAAGAAAAGCAGCGAGGATGTAAGCAACATGTTCCCTAAGCAGCGTCTCCACCTTACCGCCGGCAAAGAAGAATCCATGGTCCTCTCAGTCTTTCATTTGCATCCGGCTCCTTCTTCCCCAAGGTCACACCTGCATCCATTTTATCTATCAATTTACAGAGAATGGAACATCCGTTTTATCTAGTACCAATTTACAGAGAACGGAAGTATGCTACTTTCGAACACTGCCTGCAAGAACTCTTCCACAACATGGCCATGATCAGTACACCAATCTAAAACTTCAACTTATTCATACATGTGTCAATCTGTGAGACTCACACAACAGTCCTGTACATGTATCAGTTCTAATTTCGCTTGCTAGGAGCAGAGGTAACTAACCAGCAAGAGTTATTACCTTAGCTTGGAATTAAGGCCGGATGAGGATGAGGACTACTGTAGCCGCCGTTCCCACCACTGAGCACGCAAGGGTGGTCATCTTCTCCACAGACACCGTGGGTGAGACGTTGTTCTGGTGCCTCCGTGAGGAGGTGTGGCCTGCCTCGTCATGTGTCCCAGCTGCAGTGATGCCTGCCGCCCACCTCCTACGGCGACTCAGCCCTGGCTTCCTACTTGTGCGATCACAGTGCAGATCTGGAAATTAAGAACAAGGAAATGTAAGAAAATGTCAATTTTCAGAGCTCCATGACAACAAAATGATGGGAATTTACACACTCAACATGAGCTTTTATAGTGCTTTAAAGCATTAAATACTCTAAAAATGTAAATTCATTTTGAAAAAAAAACAGCAGTCCCGATTTCAATTCATTAAGAGAGATAAGGTTCAGTTACAATTATAAATAGAGAAGGAAACAAATATAATGTACATACTAACAGAGAATGCAAGATCATGCTGCAAACTCGCATGCTTTTAGTTATATGGCATGCCAATACATAATTCCCTAAACTCGACGACTGTTGTGATGAATTTTTTTTCATAGTTGAACCTTACTCTATGTTGGGAAGCAAAAATACAGAGGAAGCACTTTTATGTTTTATGCTTAGTAATATTGTATACCATCCTGTGCTAGAAATCCAAAAAATAGAGATACAACAAAGCCATGGGCAGAGAAATTTTTGCGTCACAAGAACCTGCGGCAACAGAAAAAAGTGGCACGAACTGATTGTAAAGAGTAGTCTTACATTCAATGACACAATTATTATCAACAAAGACCTGTTGAGAGGTCATTCAAGAATCAGGATAGTTAACACTTTCAGCCTCTAGTTCATAAAGAGCAATATTTTTCCAGAACAACTCAGCCACACCATACCTGATCCACATCACCCACAATGCTCAGATCCATGACTTAGCGAATTCAGGCAGCCAAGATTATACTGACTGAGAGATACTCGCAAGGCTTCACATGGAGTAGTGACACAAACGCGGAGGAGGTCGATGACAACCTACGACTCATGGTCAGTGATTGCCACGGAAAAAACTACAGCAGGGACGGGAACTGTTCGGTCCTGAGCTGCAGGGGAACCCGCTTTGCGCTACACTGCGATATTTGTATGATAAAACTATGTAGAATACTGCAGAAGTAGAAGTACTAAAAATGCGCAGACTTTTACAGAAGTCAATCCTTCAGTCTGATGGATTAGGCAGAAAAGCTAGTTGTCTTTTGTAGATCAGGAGCAGTGTTTCATATCCTTGCAATTTTTTGAGCAGCTGCGCCACAAGTACATAGACACACGGTAGTACATTTTCTCAGCAGCCTCATGAATGCATCGGCTACTCGATTTGATCATTAAGGTTTGCTCTGTTAATTCACGTGCGCTGCCCATGACAACATAACTGAGAATAAACTGAAAGCCTAAACAGTTTCTAGTAACTCAACAAATAACTAATCTACATGTCGTGGACTGGAAACTGAAACGGGTTTAATGCTTAGTCCTAAAATAGCAAATCAACTGTAGGGACCAAAATATATCGATCTATTGTCTTTACCGGCTCAACAGAACTCACAAAATTAGATGGCAACCTAAAATATGCAAAAGGGTAACATACCCTTTTCCTAAGCCTGTTCAAGGAGGGTAATCGGCGCATATGACAAAACTGTTTTTTGCAGACATCATAATCCTCTAGAGGTAGTAACTCATAATATGAAGTCAAGAAGAAAATGACACAGAAGCACAACAAACCTTATTGGTTTTATCTTTTCCTGCTCCAAACCACACAAGCAAACATGCATGTCATATGCTTTCCTTTGGACACACTTAACTTTGTCTGTCATTATATTTGGCCATAAGCAAACAATAAAACAGTTAAGAAGGTGCCTAAACAGAATCCATGGTAACTTCAAAGAGGATCCCAAAATCATCAAATATTTGAAGATGATTAAATTGAATCATATAACTTACCTCGTCAATTTCTCTCAATTCCTCTCCTTAGCCATAGCCTGCAGCAGCTGCTGAATATCGCCATCTCAATGTCCCCCCTATCTGAATCTTCCCTCTGCAAATCGATAGCAAGCAGCAGCCATGACCCTCTCTCTGTGTCTTGGTCCTTCATATATATCAATCGTAACTACCATTGACATTCACATGTACAAACAATGCAGTGGTTGTACAAGTGCTCAATCCAGATGCCATTCTTTGTGAAGGGAATATGGAATAGGCAGTAGTACCTTTCTTGTCAACACAGTGGTCATGGTCGCGACGCAATCCACCGGCAATACGGCAGAGGTGGAGGCCATGACGGCCCTCGTCGGAGGGGACCTAGCCAGCTCCCAGCTCGCCACCGTCAAGGCCCACCGCAGCAGCGAGCTGTCCCCTATGCTGCACCCTGAAAAGGGCTGGATCCGGATCGAGCACACACAGAGACACACAGAGAGAAAAAGGGGAGGATCGGGAGGCACTCATGTGGGGAAGGGAGGGGTAGGGAGTTGGCCGGCCAATGGAGAGCGGCTGCGGCAGAGGAGGAGGAGGAGAGAGAGGAGTTGGGGGGAGGTGCGGCGCCGGCGTCGAGTGGCGGTGGAAAGCCGCAGGGGTGGGGGGCACTTCGGGTAGGGGTGCGAGCGGCGGCGGGGTAGGCGATGGCGGCGCGCGGCGGAGGCATCGGAGCCGGCGGCGAGCGTTGGAGGAGTCGGGGCCGACGGCGCGCCGCGCCATAGCAGGGGGTGGCGGCGCGCTGGCGCTGGCGGTGGAGATGGGAGGTAAGGTCGTGGGTCGTCTGGGTGTTCTTTTTTTCTTTTCTCTCGCAAGTACCGATTCGGCTTGACTTGATCAATTGGACTGCGGGTTGATTTCAGAAAACATCAAGGACCTTTTTGCAAAAGTGCCACGACGGGTATGCGGCTTTATTATTTTATATATTATACTACAGCACAAATGCCCGTGCGTTGCAACGGGAGAAAAGAATTTTTCATGTTTGTGCGTCTGTGCGTTGCCATGGGAGAACACTCATGTATGTGATGCTATCAAGATTCATCTTAACTGAAAACTTAATTGTCCATTTGTTAAAGTATCATACATGCATTTGTCTACATAAAGAGATATGGTTAAATGCCCATGCATTTCTAGGGAGAAAAAAAATCAACTGATTGTAACTTTCTCATTTGCCAATTAAACCTAGGCACCTTGACCACCTTTAACTCTCTTGTCACCCAAGTAACCTAAATCTACATTAGTCACGACCAATGTAGGAGAAAAGTCTCTGATTAAAAAAACTAAAAATCAAACGTAGTTTGGGAAGAGGGTATGTATTCCCGTCATTGACCATCTAAATTTGTTCATAGCCTCCTAGATATTTCTGGAAACACCATACATCAATATCACGCTTAGCAATCTCAACCGTGGAATTGGCTGAATCTCAATGCAAAAATTCAGAACATCCATCCTATCTACTGCTTCTCAGCTTCAGTAAACAACAGAGCATTGTTGCAATAGTTAGAAATTAAATCGGGTGAAATTAGCAATGCAATGTACAACAGACCAACCAAAATCTGAGTTTATGCATACACTACAATCCATTGTGATCTATATGCTGGAGTTACCTAAACAAATACTATTGATAAGAGTAGGTCTGACAAACAAACAAAACTACCATAGCACCGCACGTCTTCACATGCACATAAAATTGCAGCTGAGAAAAGCTTATGCTGGTTTTACCTTTTTTTCCTTTTCTTTTGAGGTGAATTTTCTTTTTTTTCGTGAGTTCAGTTCGAGGCAAAAAAAAATCCCGTGAGCAGGCCTGGTCAATCTAGTCAGCACCAGAAGCCCATCAGGCCGAAGGCACGCACGAAGAAACAGACCTGCTCCTCGACCGCGGACGCTTATATTCCTGTCGTCTTCTTTTCCCTACGTCTCTCTCTCGTCACGGGACACCATGGCCGCACCATACCATGGAGCAGCAACCTCGAGCTTCGCCGTCCGACCCCTTGACCAGCGTCCCGCCGCCTGCAGATGTTCCGCCGCGCCCCTCTGCCTCGACCGTCCTCCGCGGGTCTCCCCTCTATCCGCCATGGACGCCGACCTCGTCGACCTTCCCCCTCCCGAGCTCGCCCGAGCCGCCGCTCAGCGCCATGACAGCGAGCACAGCTCATCACCCGACCCCTCCTCATGTTGTGCATCACCGGGCCACACAACTGCCTCCTTCTCGTTTTCTTCCTCCCTTCGGCACCGCCTCCTTGTACGCGCTCCCCCTTCTCTGATTCCTTCCTCCTCCCATGGCGCTCTCTCGCCCCTTCTCTCTCTGTAGAGCCAACTAATCAAGCAAAGCCTCCCCCGCTTGGCCTCTCTTTCTTTCGGCAATCAAATTCACATCTATTCCCAAAACAACTTCTTGATTCTCCAGAAAACTTAAGAACGTATATAAATTGATGAATAGTGATGAAAACGGGCGAGGTGGGACTATATAATTTGTTAGCGAACGTGTTTGTAATGCAAGAAAAGGTTCGCACAGTTGGCTACAGCCTTGTGGGCACGAAGGAGAGGTCGCAAGTTCGACACCGTGCGAGAAAGCAATTAATTTTTGCTAGTCAACCGAAAATTGTGCAGATCAAGCCCAACACAGCCCAGGTGACTTTCTACCGGGCTTGCTTCATTGGCGGGTGACGCCCAAGTGGGCTGCTGCGGACAGAAAATTAGACGCCGGCCGTTAATTAGTACCACCTCGCGTATATGTTTTAAATTCAAACTGAAAGCGTAAATTCACGGGAAGAAGCGTATTACGACGGTGAACCCGACGGAGTCAATCCGTGCTTTATTATTAGGAAAAGATTAGGTAAAGATAAGCCGAGGCTTAATAAGTACTATAACTAAAGCGGGAGGGATTCGATTTTTATGGTTTTTTTGAATTTTTTTCGCCGCCTACTGTTCGTATTTCACGGCAACGTCGGCGTCAGTTAACAGTAAGCATATATGAACAGTAACCACGTGTGAACAGTAACCTCCGTGAACAGTGCCCCGCTCATGAAACAGTGCTCTTTCTTTAATTTTTCCCCCCGAAGAAAAAATATGCAACTTTTTTTTTAAAAAAATAGGATATATTTTACACATCATTTCTCTCTCCTTCCTCCACCCTTACGTCCTTATATAGAGTGTTAGGATTTAAAATTTTCTATACATCATTTCTCGACACCGACGTACCGATGAACAACACCGGCATACCAATACACAGCCGCCTCAATCGTCTCCTAATTCTTTTCGATGATAGTGTTAACAGAGCACAAAAACAGTAGGCCGGAATTGTATATTTGCACGAACAGTAATCCGTGGAAAAAATAAATTCTAGACCGATTACTGCCCATTTTTACAACGCAACAACAATTAAAAGTGCATTAACAAATACCCGAACAATAACCGAACATTTTCCGAATGAACTCAGGACTACTAACCGAAACAATAGACCAAATAAACCGAAACAACAACTCCGAATAACACGGAGCAATAAAACCAGCGAAACGGAACAACACCTGAATAAACCGAAAACATTAACCCACACGGATCATAAAACTGAAACAGTAACCCAATTTTAAACCAAAACAATACACCCGAATAAACCGAAACAACTAAAAAAAGAAGAAGAAAAAACACTACGCATTCACGTGAACAGAAATCTATAAGAAATATATTAAAAAAAACAAAAAAAACTAGAACTCCTCCTCCCTAAACCCGAAACAGTAAAACCAGTGAAACGAACCAACACCGGAATAAATCAAAAACATTAGCCCACCCGAATCATAAACCGAAACAGTATCTACTAACAAATACCCAAACAAAAACCGGACATTATCGGAATGAACTCAGGACTACTAACCGAAACAATAGCCCAAATAAACCAAAACAACAACCCCGACTAACCCGGAGCAACAAAACCAGCGAAACGGAACAATACCTGAATAAACCAAAAACATTAACCCACATGAACCATAAAACTGAAACAGTAACCGAATTTTAAAACAAAACAATACACCTGAATAAACCGAAACAAAAACCGGACATTATCCGAATGAACTCAGGACTAATAACCGAAACAATAGACCAAATAAACCGAAACAACAACCCCGAATAACCCGGAGCAATAAAACCAGCGAAAGTACTAATACTAAAGCGGGAAGGATTCCCTTTTCCGTTTTTTTAAAGATTACTACTCATTTTCCGTCGCTGTCAGTGAACAGTACCGTATATGAACAATCTTTTTCCGTTTTTTTAAAGATTACTACTCATTTTTCGTCGCTGTCAGTGAACAGTACCGTATATGAACAGTACCACCTGTGAACAGTAATCACCTACGAACGGTACCATACACGCGCAGTAATCGCCTGTGAACAGTATCACGGGTGAACCGCCATTCCTGGATGAACAGTACTTCTGCTTAATCAGTGCTCCAAATAATCTGATTTTCTCGCCTTACTTCTTTTAGCTTTCACCGAAAAAAATGCGCACGTTTTCAGTGAATAAATAGTGACGAAGAGTACCATACATGAACAGTAATCGTCTGTGAACAGTAACCTCGGGTGAACAGTCATCTCGGATGACCAGTACTTCTGCTTAACCAGTGCTCCAAATAATCTGATTTCCTCCCCTTACTTCTTTTAGCTTTCACCGAAGAAAAAAAACACACGTTTCTAAAAAAAACTGAGATTTTTTTACACATCATTTCTCTCCCCTTCCTCCACCCTCGCGTTCTTATATATAGAGAGTTAGGATTTAGAATTTTCTATACATCATTTCTCAACACCGGCGTACCGATGCACAACCGCCTTAATTGTCTGCTGATCCTTTCCGATGATAGTGCTGCCAGGACACAAAAACAGCAGACTGAAACTGTATGTTCGCATGAACAATAATCCATGAGAAAAATAAGTTCTTGACCGATTACTGTCCATTTTTACAACGCAACAACAGTTAAAAGTGCACTAACAAATACCCGAGCAAAAACTGAAACATTATCCGAATAAACTAAAACATTAACCCACACGAACCATAGAACTGAAACAGTAACCGAATTTTAAACTAAAAACAACACACCCAAATAAACCGAAACAAAAAAAAACACTATGCATTTACGTAAACAGAAATCCAGAAGAAATAAAAACAATAAATCAGCACTATGCATTCACGTGGACAATAATCCAAAAGAAATAACAAATAAAAATAAAAATATGTGTTGTTCTCTTGCTTATTTCGATAAAATACAAACGAAATCGGCCAAGGGCGCGGCGCGCTCCGCACTTCTTCAGCGCTAGTCATTAAGAATTACAGAAGCTACAATGTTTCAACGCGGTCTGTCCGTGTGACCTTAAGCTATTATGGTTTTTTAGAAGCATAAGCTAATAAGCTACTATGTTCACGGTAGTGCGTGCATGTTTTATTTTTTCCTATGTGTGTGTGTTTCTTTTTTCGAGAGTACGCCGATAGCGTACCATATTTTTATAGAAGGCAGAGGGAAAATATCTGGTGCACCGGGGCTTGTGGTGCTACCGGTGCACCGAACTCACGTTGTGCTTTTAAAATGTTCAAAAAATACTAAAAAAATTAGCACATTCACACAACATCAATGTAGGTTTTCACAAAATTTCAAGTCAAAACTCGAAACATAAATCGAAAAACAAAAATGACAAATTCAACACTGAATAGTACATAACATAACTTGGGCTTTATATTTGGCCCATTATCACACTGGTATCAAATTTGTCATTTTTGTATCTCCAAAAATATTTCAAATTTTGATACGAAATTTTGTGACATCGTACATTGATGTTATGTTAATGTGCTAGATTTTTTTTTAGATTTTTTAAGATGTTCTATGGCATCCGATGCACTGGTAGCACCACAAGTGCGGGTGCACCAGATACATTCCCAAAAGGCAGAATGTTAGTTACAAGAGGCTAGCGATGAATGCGAACATTCAAGCCAGCAAACGCCAACAAACTCATGTAAAACTACTCTCTCACAAAACGTTGTAAGCCTCCTACACCTATCCCTGCACACCTCAAGTCTTGAACCTCCGTTGTGATTTGGCGCAACAATTGCGTGGAGCTTTTGAATTGTTGCGGTCCGTTGAACACTCGTGCATTCCTCTGCTTCCATAGAGCCCAAGCAGTGACAATGACCAGAGTATCGAAGCCGCGTCGCTCGACATGCCGGAACTGGCTCCTCGCCTGGAGCCACCAATCCAGAAAGTTGTCGTGTGACTCCGGCGTCCTGACTTGGATGTTGAGCTCCTGAAAACCCAAGTGCCATACCTCTCTCGCATACACACACTGGGTCAGGATGTGATCCACATTGTCTTCTTCTTGCAGGTAGATGAAGCATGGCGAAGGGTGGTCCTGTAGTCCATGTCTGGCACGACAATCCGAAGTCCAAAGACGATGCTGAGCTGCAAGCCATGCGAATATTTTGCACCTAAGGGGTGCCCAGCTCCTCCACACGCAATCCGCGAATGGGGCCCTCTCCAGCCCGACGCAGAGCCTCTGGTAGGTGGATCGCACCGTGTATAATCCGGAAACATCGCAGGGCCAGGAGAAGTGGTCCGTCGACTGGGTATCCCTCTGCACAGATCCCACCGCGTGCCCAAGATGCATGAGCTGAAGCTGGGCAGTGAAGGAAATGTCGCCGTGGATATCGTAAATCCATCTGTTGTTTTCCATCGCCTCCTGGACCGTCCTTCGATTGCGCGTGGGTGCCTCCACGGAGTTGTGTATCATCGGTGCGATGTCGATGACAGCAAAGCCATGAATCCATCTATCTCTCCAGAACAACACTCGGCTCCCATCACCCACCTTAATCTGAACTAGGCTGTCGAACACCTGTCGGGCCATCTTATCTACAGTCATGGGTATGCCCTGCCACGGTCTTTCAGTGTCCGTCCTGCGCAGCCACTCCCAACAAACACGAAGAGCCAAAGCTTGGAGTTGCAAGTTCTTCACACCCAGCCCGCCCAGTTGAGTCGGCCGACAGATAGAATTCCATGCGACTAGACAGTGCCCACCGCTAACTTTCTCTTTTCCCTTCCAAAAGAACACTCTCATCCAACTGTCGAGCTCTTCGAAGACCTAGTTTGGAGCCTCCAAAACCATTAGGTGGTGAATGGGCCTCGCAGCTACTACTGAGTTCACGAGCACCAACCTGCCGGCCCGGTGGATGAGTCCTCTCTGCCAGGCCGGCACGAAACGCTTCGCCTGATCCAGCAAAGGTTGCCACTCCGTCCTGGTGAGTTGCCTGATAGCAAGCT
The DNA here is from genome assembly GCA_039707655.1 of Elymus sibiricus. NCBI lineage: Eukaryota > Viridiplantae > Streptophyta > Magnoliopsida > Poales > Poaceae > Elymus > Elymus sibiricus. Next base: position 207,842,915 of record CM077668.1, read on the forward strand.
GCAGGCCTAGATATTTGCAGGGAAACTCACCCGCCTGGCATTGTAGCACATCAGCCACCCTCTGCCGATCATGCTCGTCCCCTCTTATGAGGATGGCTGAAGATTTGGCATAATTGACCCTGAGACCGGACGCCTCTCCAAATATGTGTAGGGCCTGTCGAACAAAGTTCAAATCCCTCGTGGAAGGCCTGATGAAGAAAGCCACATCATCAGCGTATATCGATAGGCGTTGCATTGCCGTTATCCCCATAAACAAGCTGATGACTCCTTCAGCCTCCGCCTTGTTGATAATCTTAATCAGAGCATCCATCGCTATCACGAATAGAAGAGGCGAGATTGGGTCTCCCTGCCTCAAGCCCTTGGCATGCGTGAAACTCTTCCCTGGAGCTCCATTAACAATGACTTTGGTGCTCGCCGTGTTGAGCAGCGCGGCCACCCAGCCGATCCATTTGCTCCCAAAGCCTTTTGCACGAAGGACGTCGAATAAGAACGGCCACACCAAAGAATCAAAGGCGCGCGATATGTCCAGTTTAAGAAACACCCCAGGATCCCGACGAGCGTGGATTTTTCTCGCCACTTGACGCACGAGCAAGAAGTTATCATGCAAATTCCTTCCGAGAATGAAAGCGGACTGATTGGCAGCGACGATATCCTTCATCCTCCTCCTGGCTCTGTTCGCAAGCAATTTGGCGAACAATTTTGCCACACTATGGGGCAGGCTGATCGGGCAGAAGTCCCCAACCTCTTGTGCGTCCGGCTTCTTCGGGATGAGGACGATGTGGGCGCGATTAAGCTTGTTGAATCCTCTGTTGTCTCCCACGAACAGCTTGAGCATGACAGCCATAATATCCTGTTTGATGATGGGCCAAGCTCGATGATACAATGCCCCGATAAATCCATCCGGCCCCGGTGCACGCTCAGGCGGCAGTTCTTTGATGGTATTCCAAACTTCCTCCTCCGTGAAAATCTGTTCGAGATCCTGAAGATCGCAAGCTTCGGTCCCGAGAAACTCGAGGTTCAGACCGACCGCCCTCGCATGGGCACGCCCCAGCAGTCCCTCATAGGCCTCGGTGAAGATATCTTCTTTCCGCTCCTCATCCGTGATTAGCTCGCCGTCATGCCTAACGTGAGCTATGAAATTCTTTGATCTCCTTCCATTAGCAACCGCCTGAAATAGCTTGGTATTCGGGTCTCCCTCCCTGATCCATCGGATCCTCGATCTTTGCCTGTCGATCGTGCGCTCTAGAGATGCAAGACCCAATATGGCGTGCTTTAGAGTGCATCTGAGTCATAGCTCTTCCGGGAAAAGCGCCCTCGTCTCCTGGGCTCTATCCAATCGAGCGATCACCAGATTAGCCACCGCCATCTGTACTTTGATGTTCCCAGTCTTGCGCTGGCCCCAGGCCTGGAGTGTCGTTGCGGTGTTCCTGAGAAGGGCATGCGTGCTGTGCGTGCGAACCTGTTAGGCCTTGTACAATGCTAGGTGCTTAGGGAGGTGCTTAGAAAAATAAACCGATTTTTTCTGAAGCACCGGTGCCTATTTCTACAGGAGAGATGCCTAATTAAGCATCTACCCTGTACAAATAAGCACCGGTGCTTAAAGAAAGCCTGATTTATTTCTCTAAGCACCTCCCTTAAGCACCCTACATTGTACAAGGCCTTAGTGTGTTTTACATGTGATTTGTTTTCTTCGATTTCTGTTGTGAGTGCGTATGTTGTGTGCATGCGTGTGTGTTGTGTGCGTGTTAGTGTGTTCGTGCATACATGCGGCCTCGACGTGATGTTCCATAGAGACGAGGACCAGCGCAGTTGTGGTGGGCCACCCCTTGTCAGCGTCAGGCCTTCTCTCGCGCCATGCTCGACAAGCCGAACAACACCGTCATCTCGACCGACGCTGTGATGCGCCTCGCCGCGGCCAACCCCTTCATCGCCCTCGACATGCTCATGTTTTGCTTGTGCTCGCTGTCTGCTGATGTCGACGTGCTCCTGCATGACATGCTTCGCGTCCATGCGCTCCTGCATGGAGTCCTGCTCGCTCATGAGCCACTCTTGATCACCTGCCGGATCAGCCCCTCGTAGAACCTCATCGCGTTGCCATCATGGCCCTAGCTCCCGCCCTACACCTTGTGCCTGTTGCCATCGGCCGTCTCGTCCATATCCTCGCCATCTGAGTCCGAGAAGATCTCATCGCCCATCATTGTCAGGCATGCATCCGCCTTCATAGACAACGTGCGCGGTAGGAGTAGAGGCGGCTGGGGATGCATGATCTCGTGGGTATTTTCGTACGTGCTCGTGTGCACGTGTGCTTTCCGTTAGTGCTAGCTCTAAGGCCGAGGCTGCTGTCGCCTTCGTCTCTGGCCGGTCGTCAAGCAATGACGACAAAAGAGGTGCTGCAAGAGATGGTGTATGGCACCGTTGTGAGCAAGCTTCACCATAGCACGACGAACCAACGTCGCCGCAGATGACGCACGCCACCATGCAGCCAAGCGAGTGCGCATGCATGTGTTGTGTACGTGCATTCTACGGCCGAGTGTGTGTGCATGCGTCAGTGTGTTGTTGTGGCTTGTGCGTGTGTGCATACGTTGTCTGCGTGCGTGCTGTGCATGCTTGTCTATTCATATAAAATATAAAAGATCTTTAAGTTAACGTCAAGATGTACCGTCTCTAGTGGCTAGCCTGCGCAGTCTGCAACCGAGAGGTCTCGGGCTTGAATCCCTCCTTTGCGCGCACAGTTCATGTTTTTTTATTTCACGAACACACAGGTGGGACCCCATGACAGAGAGAGGACGTGGCGACGACATGCTGCACTAGGTGCCACCTAGACTATTTGACCAGTCAACGAAGTGCCATGCAGATAGAATACCGAGCTATACGGTGAGCCAGTGACCGTATAATCATCACAACTCGTATTCAATGACCGTATTGAGCGTGTTCTGAAGTACAGTGACCGCAGTGTGCTTTAGCCTCAACTACAGTGACCACCAATGCATTTATCTCTATCTGAACTGTGCCGTTAGACATTTGAGGCAACGAAAAAGACCGTCATGTGAGGCATTTAGGGCAACTCCAACGCACGGATGCATTTGGTCTGCCCGTGTTCGTTTGGATCAAAACAGACGAAAACGCAAGCCCGACGGCCGAACGCATTTCAGGCCCAAATTTGTGTCTGATTTGCGTCCACGCTTGATATCCGTCTCGGGCCCGCTTGTCGGTCGCCCAACTGGTACCTGCAGACCAAACAGGGTAGTGTAGCACTTTCGCGGAAGTATCCCAATGAGTAATCGTCCCAACAAAGAGCGGAGGAGAGTATTTATGGAGGTGTTTCTGTCACACACAAGGTGTCACAGTTCTTGTGTGAAGTACTGCTTGAGCTTCTGCCAATACTATTACTGTCCTGGGTAAACGATAAAACAAATATGCTAATATAAAGAGGATTTAAAGGTGTCTACTAAATAACTAATGAAAGTAAACTAAAATATAAATGGTGTTGCCTGCAATGAAGAGATTAGGTGCGGAGAGATTTCAGTTCATGGTAAGAATATATGAATTGTGCCAGTGCGACGGTAATACCAGTTACCTTGTATTGTACTCATAGTATTTGATATAAACTTTCTGTAGGCGGTTCTCCCTAGGGTCATGAAACTCCTCCACTAGGGGTTACATTTCATTCTATGGTCCTGCTTCTCCGTTGCCACAGAGTGGTCGTTTCCACGATTAAGGTCATAAGACCAGAACCAAGCATTAAGTTCAATGGATCACTGTTATCTCATATTGTCTTCGGTTCTCATAGATATCTCCACCTGCCACGTCAGAGGTCACAGAGTTCCTAAACAATACGTGTTACCTGTGTAGGTCTTGAGATCATGTTGCCTGGGCCCTTAAATTGGACAGCACGCATAGAGTTCACCACATTATAACAACATACTAAATAGATCATACTACTACGAATTCAAATGACGACATATAGGATAGGCACATATCAATCTTACCACTTACCTACATCTCCCACACCTAGGGGAATTACTCACATCAAAGAGAAAAACCATGAAAACCATATCGATAATATTGAGGGGATCCACAATGAGATGAAATGGTACCCAAATAGTCTTGATCTCAGATGAGATGGAGTTGAGATTACAAGTTCCAATCCCTCTTACAATAGTGAAGGAGGTGATGAAGATGATGAAGATGAAAGGACCAAAACTATGATGATCCTCGTGAGTTCTTCAGATCCTCTCTTCTCCTATTCTGGATGGTGTGGCGGCGGCTAGGGTTCTCCTCCCCTCGTGGTCCCTTCATGAAAGTTGCTTGTATAGACAAGGAGGGGTTGTGGGCACTCCAAACGACCGCTCATACGGGCGCGTGCGGTCGTATGGAACGCCATCTTTCACCCTGATGCGCCTGTTGACAATGCTCTTTTCAGGAAAGTTGCTCCAATTGGCTTGATTTGCAGCAATCTCCTTTGGTTTCCTTCCAAATATGATATTTCCTTCCATCCAAAGGACAAAGTAGATTCTCTTCTCTTTTGTTGGATTAGCATTAGAAATATCCGAAGAATAACAAAAATCCAATGAAACCAAATGGAAATCACTACGAAAAACATCACAAATTCTCGAGCCATCAACTCCCCCAAGCTTAAGATTTGCTCGTCCTCGAGCAAACAAGAAATCAAGAGAGTGAAAAGGAGCTTGGTTGAATGGAAAGAATTTTACCGTCTCAAGAAAATACATCATATCCATCCTCTCTTATCCTGCAAGATCATTCAAGAAAGTATTTGCAATTGAATAGCTGCACCTAAACTTGTTGCCTAACCACGTGTAGTCTCATACCATTAGTTATAATTTCTCAAAACAAATTTTTCTTCGCTAACCAAGTGTTTAGGCAAATGAAGGTGTTCATCTATTAGATGGATATTCAACTTAAGCTCAATCATCAAAATGCATTTAGAAGGTTTGGAGATCAAAGATAGCAAAGTACTCAAGTTTTTCATTAACACCACTAATGCCTCCTAGTCATGGCTCTCAAACACTTCTCTCAGTCATTGTTCTTCGGGATTTCAACTCTCGGTGACGGGGTTATGCCAAAATTCACTATATGCAATTGGGCTCTGTTGTGGCTTAATTTCATGCACTATGGATCAAGGATGGTTGTCTCTTTCGAGCTCAGTGATCGGTGCTTTTATTTACCACTTGCACACTCCCTTGGGGAAGGTCGATCGTTTACTACACAATCCCCAAGTTCATGACGGAGTTGCAGTTACGCGAATTATCTCAACATATAGTAACGAGATGTAAAGCCAGCCTAGGGCTGGAGCTCCACAATTTAAGTATTACGAATAAACTTTGGCATAACCTCAACCACTTCAAATATTCATCCCTCTAAACAACTCCATCAATAGGTGTCATCAAGTCAATCAAAATCAGCATGTGGAGTTGGATTGCTTAAGTACTCGTTCTCTTCGAAAGTTCCTGACCTCTAAAATTTTTAGATTTTCATTAAAACAAAAACATGCTTTCCCACAAGGTTTGACTAGCAAAATCTGAAATTGGGAGTTATGACTAGATGATATTCAACTATCGTGGGGAACTAATTCAAGTGCAGCCAGTCAACTGAAAATTCTTCCTCAAATAATATTGCGAGACAAGGGATTATGTATATGTTATACCTTGTCGCGCTGGCTCATTCTTCCCCTCCATCAAGTCCCAATTCATTTTCTTCATTTCTTCTTGCTAGTAGAGAACAAACCTGTAGGCTCAAAGAAAACAAACGAAAAGAAATGCAACAAGGCAAGACCAAAGTGTGCTCCTCATTTTATTATGCAAACTGAAAATAAACATGCAAAATACAAAAACAAAAGAAAAATAAATATGCATGCATGGATAACTAGGGGATTAGCTCCCCCAAGCTTAGGCTCTTGGCCTACTCTTTAGTCCATGTCCTCGCCATCGTCGCCCCACTGGCCAAAGTGTGGCCACTGCATCTGAGAGGGGCCGCTAGAGGACTGGCCTCCCGTGCCAGGGTGTGGCTGCTAGAAAGAAAAGAGGGACTGCATGTTCCCACTCAGCAGGTTAATGTTGTTGTTGGCCTCACGGAGGTCCGTACGGATCCCTCCTACCTGCTGCTGCAGCTGCTGAAACTCTACCCTAGGCACATAGTCACGTGGCTGCCCAAAGTTAACCTGCGGTGCAGGCTGAGGTGGATAGTTGGGTGCATATTCAGGGGCATCGCCCCATGCATCCCAACCATGGGCAGGACCTGCTGCTGCAGCCTCCCACTCTGGAGCAGGTTCGGGTTGAGCAATTGATACGTGTCCAACGTATCTATAATTTTTGATTGTTCCATGCTATTATAGTATCAATCTTGGATGTTTGATATGCAATTATATGCTATTTTATATTATTTTTTGGGACTAACCTATTAACCTAGTGCCCAGTGCCAGTTGCTGTTTTCTGCTTGTTTTTGGTTTTTTAGGAAATCAGTACCAAACGAAGTCCAAACGCTACGAAATTTTTTGACGATTTTTTTCTGGACAAGAGAGACCCTAGAAGCTTCGGGAGGAGGCCAGAAGCCTCACGAGGAAGCCACAAGGCAACCCCATGCGCCCTCGGGGGGGCGCCAAGATGCCTTGTGGGCCCCTCGTGGCTCCTTTTGACCTAATTCCACCTCTATAAATTCTCAAATATTGGGAAACCAACAGAGAGCCCCACGAAATAACTTTTCCACTGCCGCAAGCTTCTGTTCTTCCACGATCCCATCTAAAGGCCTTTTCCGGCACCCTGCCCGAGGGGGAATCGATCACGGAGGGCTTCTACATCAACCTTGCTGCCCCTTCGATGATGTGTGAGTAGTTTATCACAGACCTACGGGTCCATAGCTAGTATCTAGATGGCTTCTTCTCTCTCTTTGATCTTCAATACAATGTTCTCCTCGCTCTCCTTGGAGTTCTATTCGATGTAATCTTCTTTTGTGGTGTGTTTGTTGGGATCCGATGAATTGTGGGTGTCGAAAGTCGGGCTCCGGGGACCCAAAGGTTCGAACACTGGGGTGAGCTCGTTCTTACCGCCTCGTCCCATACCACAGCAAAACTACAGCGAAGTTACGGCGAGAGCGCTAGCGGGAGCGGGTCGGAGACACAGCGGTTTACCCAGGTTCGGGCCACCTTTGCGGTGTAAAACCCTACTCCTGCTTGGTTGTGATTGCTCTAGTGCGAGAGTACAAGGTTTGGGGCGGAAGAGTCGATCCTTCCTACAGAGGCACCCTGCCCCTCTTTTATATCTGCCTTGGTCCTCTTCCCCCGAAAACATTGGCGGGAAGGGTTGCCACACAACGGCAAGTTTGAAGGGGGACGGGAGCGCAGTCTATCCTGACAAAAGGTGGTCTTCGTCTGCAAAGCGATTATCCATGACGCGCCGGTGGGCTCGGGGGTGACTTCCACCCTGCGCGTCCATCATCTTGGTCTTCTTTCACCGATCGGGCAACCTTTGGGGGTTGCTTTGGGAAACGGACTGCTGGCCTTGCTCCCTTAGCACAAAATGGGAAAACCTCTCCATCCGCGCCTGCTGGCGCGGCCTTTTTCGCCATTCGTCGCCGCGCGCGTCACCCACGTGGAGGGTGCGAGACCACGCGACCAAACCGAACAACACTTGTCTTGCATACCTTCAGGAGGGTGCCTCGGGAGGCAACCTCGGGAGGCCGCCTCGCGAGAGGGCCTCACGAGGCTCTTGGTGAAGCCGCGGCTGAGTCTTGCTTGCCTGCTCCCTGAGGAGGGGTCCTCGGGAGGCCAGAACCTCACGAGGGGTCTTGCTTGAGGCGCCAGCTGGTGGCCGCCTATTGGGCCTCCGCCAGGCATTGCGTTCTAGGCCGCAGGCAGACGGGCCGTGATACCCTGGGTTCCATGTGCCCGACAGTAGCCCCTGGGCCCGCGGCGCGCACGTTCCCGCCTATTCGGGGGTGAAACAACGCGGGTCCTAACCGCCTGCGGGCCAGGTGCAACGTATGGAGCACGATGTGATGGGGGACGCCCCCACTTCTCCCACGACGCCTCGGTAACTGCCCGTGCTGACATAAAGCCTGCCCGCGCACGGCGCGAGACCGTCATTTCCTTCCTTCGCGCATTCCGTCTCCCCGCGTCTTCCTTCTTGCGCACAACTCCTCACGACCCCATCTCCGAGCTCCGCCTCTTCCCCCACTTCCACCCGTGACTCCGTCGCGCATCGATGGCGCCCACCGGCAAGAAGGGAAAAGCGGCGGCCCCGACCCCAAGCGCGCCCGCCATCAGGGCGACGTTGCAGCGTTCCACCATCATCGACAGGGAGGGCCTGGACAAGGTGCTCTCACTGGTGGCAAGCGACCAGAATGAGGGACATGCGACCAAGATTTGGCCGGGCTCACGCGTGCGGCGTGACCTGGGGGCGATGGCCTACCCCTTCTTCCTCCACAGCGTTTATGTCGGGTTGGTGCCGCCATTCTCGGACTTTTTCTATGCCATCCTTTCCCATTATCGGATTCATGCCCTCCATCTTCAACCCAATTCCATCCTCCTCCTGGCCATGTTCGCCTTTTACTGTGAGGCTTTTGTGGGCGTGATGCCTTCGGTGGTGCTCTTCCACCACTTCTTCAGCCTGCGGCTGACCGCGGCGAACCAGCGCTCCGGATGCACTTCATTCCTTGCCGTCAAGGGGATGGAGGGAGGCATCATCAACCTGAAGGTCGCGAAGAAGGTGGAGGGCTACCTGCAGTGTTGGGTCTATATGGACGCGTGCCGGACCAGCCCGCTCCTGATGATCCTGACGGACCCTGCTGAGAAGAGCCCCGGGTGGGGGCACGAGAAGCTCACCGACCCAAGGATTGAGCCTGTCTTGGAGTGGATGGCTGCGCATCGGGCCACACGCCTGTCGGGGGCGATGGTCGTCAAGGAGTACTTGCGGTGGCGCATTGCGCCGCTCCAACAGCGCTCGCACCCCGTGTGGGAGTTCACCGGTGCGAGGGACCCCATGAGGTTGAGCATCGACAGCCTGAAGCAAGATGTGCTGGAGGGGGCCCTGGCGGCTCTGCTTAGCAGCCCCGCTGCGGATCCGCCTGAGGATGCGCTCCCGTTGTTCCGCTACCAGGATATGGCGGAGCTGGTCGCGCAGATGCCCCACTTTGACCGGTGGGGCCTCGTGCCGGAGGGCCACGTGGGGCCCCACGAGAACCCTCTCGTGGTGGCGCTGGACTCTAGAGACAGCGGCGGCGACGAAGACTCAGGGGAGGCCACGGAGGAGGACGCTGACCGGGCGCCACCGCGCACCCGCCATCAGCTCCTCTGTGACCTCGAGGATGATGACGCCGACAACGCGCAGCCCGCGGCGGCGCCCTCCCGACTAGATGGCGCGGGGGGAGACGAAAGTTCCGGTGCCGCGGCAGATGGGTCGCGTGCGGCGGAGGCGGCCCTCAGCCAGGAGGCGGTCGAGCCCCTAGAGGCAGAGGCCCGTCCGGGAGCCAAGACTTCCCAGGCCCTCGAGAAGGGCGACGACACGGCCGGGACCACCGCGGCCCGCTCCGGGGGCCCGGAAGGTGGAGCCGGGGTGATGCTTGAGGGCGGCGGCGATGACCCACCTCTCGTGGAGAAGAAGAGGAAGTGGACCGCCAGCGACGAGTAAGTCCCCGTGCCCATCCCAGCGTTTTATGTTCACACTGCCTGTCTGAGCTCGGGGGCTGAGCCACCATTTTGTAAAGGAGGTCTGCCTGTGACCAGAAGAAGAAGAAGAGGACGGCGAAGATGAAGATGGCCCCTAGCCCGAAGGGGGCACCGATGCCTGCCGCGAGTGCCGGGGGGCATGGAGAGGCCGCCCGCCGCCCTAAGGCCAAGACGGGGCGCACGAAGGTCGAGGAGGAGTAGGCTGTCCCTTCGGAGCCGCGCGTGGCCGTGGCTCCTGAGGCCGAGACGGACGAGCCTCGGGCGGCTGCCTCCGGAGGTGGGGGCGCGTCCCTCGCGGAACCCGCCGCGAGAGAAGATGCAGCGATGGGGGAGGTCGAGGCGCCCACTCCCCCGCCAGATGCCTCCCTTAACACGGAGGAGGATGACGCGGGGCGCGCCGCGGCGAGCTCTCAGGCTGCGCCCGCGCGTGAGGCTCCTGTGGCGGGCATGGCGAGCCCCCGCGGTGTGCCGCTGCAGCCGAACGTGGGGGAAACCTCGGCGAGCCCCCCGCTCCTGGTGAGCGACGCCGGGGCCTCCTCGGCCGCGACAACGGAGGGCAACGAGGAGCCGGGCCCGGACTGGGCCCTTGCGCTCGTGAGCAACCGCACTTTGCTCAGGCGCGGAGCCTTGCGTGATGTCAAGGCCGCGCTCGATCGGCTCGGGGCAGAGTTCCAGGACGCGGAGGCGCGCCTCGCCAAGGAGCGCCTGAGGCTCGCTGAAGGGTGGCGCCGGCTTAGCGTCGTCGTCAAGATGGGCCAGCGCCAGAACGAGGCCGCCCGTGCGAAGGGCGAGAAGGACACCGCCGAGGCGATGGGGGCCTGTGCGAGCGCTCACCAGAAGGCCGAGGCGGCCGTCAAGCATCGCGAGGAGGCGGAGGTCCGCCTGAAGAAGCTCCAGGATCAACATACCGCGCAGGCGCAGCTGTTCCACACGCGGGAAGGTGCCCTCGTTACCTGTGAGGGGAAGCTTGCGGCCCATGAGGCGGACCTTGTGACTCGCGAGGGAGACCTCGCGAGGGTGTCGACTAAGCAGGCCACGGAGCGCGGGTGCCTGGAGACGCTGGGGCGCCAGGTGGCCGACGCTTAGGATGCCCACGCGAAGCGTGTGGACGAGGCCAACACCCAGCTGGAGGCTAAGGAGAAAAAGGCCCAGGAAGACGCCGATGCGAAGATAGCGGCGGAGTGCCAAGCGCTCGCCGAGGAGCACGGCAAGGAGCTGAAGCGGCAGGAGGACCACTTCGAGACGGAGCACGAGGGGCTCCGGTAAGAAATTGCCAGCCTTAAGGTGGCGCTGACTGAATCGGAGGCCCGCCGGGAGACCGCGCTGAAGGCCCAAGCCATCGCCGAAGCTGAGCTGGCCTCCCTCCATCTCCAGGCGAGGGGCGCCACCAGCGCCGTCGAACAGGCCGGAGGTGAGGCAGATCAGGAGTGGGAGCGGCAGCGCAAGCGCGCCAAGACGTTCCACCTCCTCGAGCTTCAAGCCCGCAGCGCCCTGAGCTCCATCTGTAAGGAGAGGCTCGAAGCCCCCCGCGAGCCCCATGACACCGACTACATTGGTTTCTTCACCAAGCTCGTGGAGCGGCTCGAGGACGGAGCCAGGAAGGCGGACGGCATCTTCGAGGAAGAGTGCCGCGACCTCTTCTCTCAGGCGACGACTCACGTCTTCAGCCACCTCCTTCACGCCGACCCCAACTTTGATCTTGATAAGGTAATAGCCCCTGTCCCCGAGGAGCTCCGCGATGGCCTCACGAAGGTGGTGGAAGGCCATGTGGATGCGCTACTTGGGAAGTTCTTTCGTGACAATAGCGAGAGCTTCGACGGAGGCAGGGACGACCACGATGGCGATGACGACAGCGACGACGACGACGACGACGGTGGGACTTCTTAGGATCCCCTTTCCTTTGTCATCCTGCACTAGACCGATGTGGCCCCGTGGGGGCGTGAAGACAATGCCTTTGTGTTTAAGTACTTTATGATTTGCTGTGATGTATGCTCGTGCCCTCATGAAGCTTTCTCTTGAGGCATGCTTTTCTCTTTTTGCTTGCCTTTTGTGCTCTACGTCGTCAGGGGCCAGCCCCCGAGCGGGCTACAGCCGCTGCTAGTATGCTAGGAATCGTGCCTGAGCAAGGCCAGGAGGTGTAGGGCACCGAGGGCGGTAAGAGCTCCCGAGGCGCGATGCTCAGGGAGCCCCCCTTTGACGTGCAAGCGGCTCGTGAAAGGAGAAACACCAGCGCTCGGCGAGGTTGCTAGAAGGGGAAGCTTGGGAGATGGCGAGGGTGGCTCGCAAGGTAGTTAGACATAGCTTTTGTGGAGGGTAGCATCCGGTGAGCCGCCACTTGTAGGGTGTGCTTTGCGAGGTTTCCGCTCGCGTGGTCTCCTGCTGAGATGGCCGTCATAGGTTGGCTCCTGAGGTAGGGCCTGCGAAGCTTCCTAAGGCTCAAGGGGGCGTCTTGCCATTGGGCCACCTCGCGAGGCGTCCTCGTGAGGCCTTCCAGGTGACTTGTTCCTGAGATAACTGCATGCAGAAAGTCCCACAACAGGGGAGCAGCGCACGCTCGTCGTCTCACTCATGGGCGTTACACGAGGAGATAAGACACCAAGGACCTTGGTGGGGTGGCGTGCACGGGAGCAGGCCCGCGAGCCAGAGCCCGGTTGCTTGGGTTTTTCAGCGCTGCTAGGACTGACCCGAGCACAGACACCGTGTCCAGCCCCCACTCACGTGAGGCTCATGAGGGAGGTTGTGAGCGCGCACGGCTCATGAGGCAAAGATATGATGAAATACACCATGTATGGAAACTGAAGCTTTACTGAGTCAAGATAACGGATTCCATTACACAACCAAAAAAAGAGATGCGGCTGCCGTGTCCGGCACGGGTCAGCTTGAGGTTGGTGCAGCCCGTGGGGCGCCCTCAGTTACACACCCAAAAGAGAAAAAGAAGGGCTGCCGTGTCCGGCACGGGTCAGCATGAGGTTGGTGCAGCCCGTGGGGCGCCCTCAGTCGATTGTTCCACCAGCGCGGAGCAAGGGGCTTCCACCGGGGTGTGGGTATGATTGCGTCTCGATCGTTCCGCCAGCGCGGAGCATGGGGCTTCCACTTGGGCGTGGGCGGGAGCTCTCGCGTGCCCGTTAGGCGAACACATTGAGAGTCTCTGGGGCGTGTATAGCCCCATTTCATTCGTACGCGTGAGGGTCACGGGTAGAACTTGCGGAGGTGTTGGATGTTCCATGTGTTGGGCACAGGAACTCCTCCCTCCGTCTCCAACCAGGCGGCGCCCGGTCTAGAGACATGAGCAACCCTGAAAGGGCCTTCCCACATGGGTGAGAGTTTGTGGAGCCCCTCTCTAGAGAGGATCCTATGTAGGACGAGGTCGCCGACCTCGAGAGTGCGAGGGCGGATGTTGCGGCTGTGATAGCGATGCAGGGCCTGCTGGTACCTTGCGGCGCGAAGAGCGGCCTGACGGCAGGCCTCCTCAAGGAGCAGCAGGTCAGCCTCTCGCGAGCCGTCCTGACGAGCCTCGTCGAAGGCAAGGACTCGCAGAGAGCCATGCTTGAGCTCCGAAGGAAGGACCGCCTCAGCTCCGTAGACGAGGAAGAAAGGGGTCTCGCCGGTAGGCTTGGTTGCCGTTGTGCGGATGGACCATAGCACAGACTGCAGCTCGTCAAGCCAGCCCTTGCCACAAGCTTTGAGCTTTTTCTTGAAGCTTCTCATCTTGAGGCCCTTGAGGACCTCAGCGTTGGCACGCTCGGCCTGGCCGTTGCTTCGCGGGTGCGCCACAGAGGCATAGCAGATCTGCGTGCCGAGGCTGGCGCAGTAGGACTTGAAGAGGCCGCTTGTGAACTGGGAGCCGTTGTCGGTGATGATGCGGTTGGGGACGCCAAAGCGGCTCACGAGGCCCTTGATGAACTTGACGGCAGAGCCTGCCGGGATGGTGCGCACGGGCTCGACCTCTGCCCACTTGGTGAACTTGTCAATGGCGACGTAGAGGTAGCAGTAGCCGCCAGCCGCGCGAGGGAAAGGCCCCAGGATATCCAGCCCCCAGACCGCGAAAGGCCATGAGAGGGGAATTGTCTGGAGGCCTTGCATCGGTTGGTGGATTTACTTGGCATGGAACTGACATGCCTCGCAGGCTTGGACCAGCGCGGTAGTGTCATGCAGCGTAGTGGGCTAGTAGAAGTCGCTGCGGAACACCTTGCCAACGAGCATGCGTGACGAGGAGTGGTGGCCGCAGTCTCCGCTGTGTATGTCAGCGAGTAGCTTGCGCCCCTGCTCCTCAGAGATACACCGCAAGGAGATGCCGTTCGGGCGCCTGTGGTATAACTCGCCGTCCTGCAAGCAGTAAGCAGTGGCCTGGCGGACCATGCGCTCTGCCTCCGAGTCCTCCTCCGGGAGTGTGCCGTGGAGCAGATAGGCCTTAACCTCGGCAGCCCAGCTGCCTGCTTGAGGCTCCAGTGCCAGTAGCAGGCGGGCGCCTGAGGCTGGGCCACAGTTAGGTGCGCCAGTGGGCGGAGCAGGCGGAAGCTCTTCGCGGAGCAGCGTGGCGCTTGCAGTGGGTGGTGCAGCGGATGGCTTCAGGAGCCTTTCCACAAAGATGCCTAGATCTTGAGGCTTGCGACGAGATGCCTGCTTGGCGATGTCGTCTGCTTCTTTGTTTCTGCCGCGGGGCATGTGCTGGAGCTCCAGGCCTAAGAAACGCTTTTCAAGTTTACGTACCTCCTCCAGGTAGGTGGCCATGTGCTCGTCCTTGGGCTTGGTGGCAGCCTTCTTCGCTGGCGCCTTGGCCTTGGCCTTTTTGGTGGCGGGCTTCTTCTTGGCGGGCGCCTTGACCTCAGGAGGCTCGACCGCATCCTCGTCGGCTGGATGGGCGGTAGCGGCAGCCTTGTAGGCGTGCTCAAGGGAGCAGATCGCGTCCTTCTCGTCGCAGGAGACGGTGATGATGCCGCTGCAGCCAGGCATCTTGAGGACATTGTAGGCGTGATGAGTCACCACCATGAACTTGGCGAGTGCGGGGTATCCCAAGATGGCGTTGTAGGGCAGGCCGAGGTGGGCGACGTCGAAGTCGATGAGCTCAGTGTGGTAGTTCTTGCGGGTGCCGAAGGTGACAGGGAGGCTCACCTGCCCCAGAGGCAGCGTGGAGCTGTCGGTCATGCCCGAGAAGGGCCTCGTCGGCATGAGCTGCTCGTAAGGCACCTGGAGCTACTCGAAGGTCTCGATGGAGAGCACGTTAAGGCCCGCGCCTTTGTCGATGAGGGTCTTGGTGACCGCGACATTGCTGATGGTGGGAGTGCACAGCATGGGGAGCGTGCCTGCGGTGGCCGTGGACTTGGGGTGGTCCTTGGAGTCGAAGGTGATGGCGTACTGTGACCACTTGAGGGGCCGTGCGGCCTCAGGCTTCGGGAGGGCGGCGTTCACCTCGTGAGAGAACTGCTTGAAGTGGTGATTGGACGCGGGAGCCTGATCCCCGCCGAGGATGCAGGCAACCGTGCGAGGCTCCTGGTAGCCCCCAGCACCCTCATCAGGCTGGTTGACGTCGTTCCTCCGGGGTGGCGGCGGCAGCGGTGGGAGAGCGGCTTGAGGGTTTGCCTCATGAGGCTGATCGCGTCAGGCGGCCTCGTGAGGCTGGTCACGCCAGCCTTGGCGGAAGTTACCGTTGCCGTTGCGGCTGTCCCAGCGGTTGCCGCTGCGGCCACCTCCGCGGCCGACGCCGCAGTCGCTGCGGTTGCCTCGGCGGCCCAGGCACTCGTCGCGGAGTAGCTTGAGCTCCTGGCAGTCTTCGATGTTGTGGGAGTGCACATTGTGGTAGACATAGAGCGGCCAACTGTCCTTCCTGGGCTCGTCGCGATCACGGCCGCGCTTCTGCTCGGGCTCCACTACAAGCATGGCAGGGCCCTTGCGCTTGACATCCTTGCTTTTGGCCTTGGCGGCGTCGGGCGCCGCGTCGGGGTCGTTGTGGATGAAGAGGCGACCTTCTTCAGCCTTGGCACACTTGTCGGCGAGGTCGAATCGCTCAAGCACTGAGTCTAGCTCATCGTTGATGGCGAGCTTCTCATGCATCTTGACGTCCAGAACGCCAGTATAGAACGTAGAGATGACGGCCGCGTCGGAGGCACACGGGATCTTGTTGCGCACCTAGCTGAAGCATTGGATGTACTTGAGGAGGGTCTCGTCTGGGCACTGCCGCAGGTCGTTGATCGTGACGGAGCGGTCATGCGTGCCCTTGAAGTTGGCGACGAACTGGCTGCAGAGCTCGCCCCACGACGAGATCGACGCCTCAGGGAGGTTCATGAGCCAAGAGCGCGGGCCGTCTTTGAGGGCCATGGGGAACCAGTTTGCCATGACCTTGTCATCGCCGTTCGCCGCCTCGACACTCAGCGCATAGAGCTGAAGGAACTCTGCGGGGTTGGGGGTGCCGTCGTAGCGTGGAGGCAGGTCCGGCTTGAACTTGGCGGGCCACACCACCTGACGCAGCTCGCGAGTGAAAGCGCGGCATCCCATGGCGCGGTTCTGGTGCCCAGCCGCTGCGACTTCCTGGACGGTCCGGTCCTGGCATCGGCGCTGCTGCTCGAGGAGCACATGCGCATGAGGCGGCGCGCGGCGGACGATCTGGCAGCTGGCCTCGTCTCGAACCGGCGAGGACGCACCGCCGGACGGCTCACGCGCCCGCGCGTTGCGCTGGTGCCCGGCGTGCTCGTCGCGCAGAGGAGGTGGCGGGGGAGCGCCATGCGCTATGTCCCCAGTGCGAGACGGCGGAGGGCGGAGCGAGTGGGAAGGCGCCGGAGCGTCCCCGGCGCCGTTGACGAGCTCGCTGATGCAACCAAGCCAAGCGTCGTAGCTGGTGTCAGCTGGACGGTAGCGGAGCAGCTCACGCGCCATGAGTAGCGCGGCATGCACGTTCGGCGGCCCACGGCGGGCGAGGGAGGAGGAGGCCATGGCGGTGCGGCCATCTGCCTGCACGGAGGGGTGCAGGGAGGAGTCCTACTGCTCCCAGGTGGCAGGGTCGGTGGCGGCAGCGGCCTCGACGTGGCGGCGGTGGTTGCCGCGGCCCACCGGCTCCATCTGAGCCACGCGACCCGCCCTGCGCACAGCGCGCTCGCGGCGAGCATCGGCCATGAAGCTGGTGGAGTGGAGGATGGAGTGGAAGAACAGTAGTGCACCCCTACCTGGCGCACCAAATGTCGAAAGTCGGGCTCCGGGGACCCAAAGGTTCGAACACTGGGGTGAGCTCGTTCTTACCGCCTCGTCCTGTACCACAGCAAAACTACGGCGAAGCTATGGCGAGAGCGCGCTAGCGGGAGCGGGTCAGAGACACAGCGGTTTACCCAGGTTCGGGCCACCTTGCGGTGTAAAACCCTACTCCTGCTTGGTTATGATTGCTCTAGTGCGAGAGTACAAGGTTCGGGGCTCCTACAGCGGCACCCTGCCCCTCTTTTATATCTGCCTTGCTCCTCTTCCCCGAAAACATTGGCGGGAAGGGTTGCCACACAACGACAAGTTTGAAGGGGGACAGGAGCGCAGTCTATCCTGACAAAAGGTGGTCTTCGTCTGCAAAGCGATTATCCATGACATGCCGGTGGGTTCGGGGGTGACCTCCGCCCTGCGCGTCCATCATCTTGGTCTTCTTTCACCGATTGGGCAACCTTTGCGGGCTGCTTTGGGAAACGGACTACTGGCCTTGCTCCCTTAGCACAAAAGGGGAAAACCTCTCCATCCGCGCCTGCTGGCGTGGCCTTTGTCACCATTCGTCACCGCGCGCGTCACCCACGTGGGGGGCGCGAGACCGCGCGACCGAGCAGAACATCACTTATCTTGCTTACCTTCAGGAGGGTGCCTCGGGAGGTCTGTAACACCCCAAGAGTGCTCCTTCCATATTTGTTCTTCCCAACATTGCAATATATGGATTTGTCATGGTGATCTTGATGGATGGACTTCTTCTCATGTTGTGTTTTTGTCTTTCTTTTCTTTTTGCATTTCATCTTCATGTTATTTATTTGTCATGTGCTTGCATCATCACATTCATTTATATTGTTCTTGTGCATTGCATCCATTATTTATTATGTGTTGCTCTTGTATGCATTGGGTGTGTGGTCATCCCCCCATTTTTCTCACCCATGCACACCATCTCCCCCTTCTTCTCCATTCCAATATTAATCATCATGCAATATTTCTGTCCCAAATTAATGTTCACCATATTCCTAAATTCTCTAGACCATGTCCTAAACCTCTCTGCCAAATTTCATCATTTTTGGAATTGATTTGGTTGGGTTCAAAAATGGTGCAAGTTTGAATTTAATTCAAACTTGAATTATTTTTCTGCCTCTAAAAATGTCCAAACCATTTTATTCAAATACTACATAAATTGTAGATTCCATGGATATTTTTATATCTCTCTCACCCTTCTCCAAACTCCCTGTGCTTTTCTGGCTTATTTTCTCTGTTTGAGGAAATAGGAAAAAGAAAAGAAGGGAGAGCAGCCCAGCAGAGCCCAGCAGCAGCAGCAGCGCAGCCCAGCTAGCCCGAGCATGCCAGCCCAGCTCGCCGAACTCGCTCCCTCCTTTTCTTTTCTCACCCGCGAGCCCGTGCAACCCCGCTAACCCACCGACGCGTGGCACAGCCGGGCCCGTCTGGCAGCCGCTGGCTACAGGCGACCCGCGCCCCTGCTTTTCGTCCTCCTCGCGCGATGCCATGGGGACCGAGAGCTCGCACGCGCCCGAGCTCTGTTCCATCGCCCCAGCCCCCTTTATAACCCCTCTCCATGTCCCTCGAGTCGCCTAGGGTTTCCCTCTCCATCCGCCTCCGCCGCCAGGGCTGATGAGCCTCCAGATCCGCCGCTAGAGCTCCGTCCCGAGCGCATCTGGGAGCGCGAGCACGTCGCCGGCGCGCCCTCCGTCAACGCCCGCCTCGCCAACCTTGTCCCTCTTCCTCCTCGACGTCGACTATGTTGCCTCCGTCCACTACTGCTCGCGGGACGCCAAGTCCGACGCCGTCTCCTTCGTCCTCTCCCACTTCGGCCGCCGCTCGTCTCCGGCAAGCTCGTCGCCGCCCGTCTTCCCCGAGCCCGAGCGACTGCACCGCCGTGTTCGTGGTGAGCAGCCGCATCGCCCCGACAACCTTTTCTCCTTCGTTAGCCCTTCCGTCGCCGTTTGTCATGCATGCCGAACCCCACCGCATCGGACCTTGTCGCAGGCGAGTGCTCCGATCCCCGTAGGTGCCATGCGCGTGTCCGGTGAGTTCCTCCCGTCGAGTAGGCTCGATCCATGCTCTCAGTTGTGCGTGTTGACCCGTAGTTCGTCGAGTGCGACTCCGTCGCCGCCGCCTCTGTCCTCCGTCGCCGGCGACGCCTCCGTCGTCGTCTGGATGCGTGAGATGCATGCGCGCGTGCGGGATCTTCTGGCGAGTCGATCCAACCCCGCCGCCACGCCTTGCGGTCACCGGAGCCAACTCCGGCGAGCGCGCCGCCGTGCGCCAGCAACCGCCGTCGACCTCCTCTGCCTTGCTCTGCTCCGGCCCACACAGCTCCGGCAGGCCCCACCGGGCAGCCTCACCCGCGCGCAGACCCCACCTGTCACACTCACGCGCACACACGCCCTGCCACGGGGGACCAGGCCCCACTGGTCAGCCGCTGTGGCTAGATACCCCCTGGGTACGCGTAGCCTTTTTTTCCCCGTTTCTTTTATTCCGTTTTGGTGCCGTCCGTTTCTGGCAAGTTTCCGGATCGGGACGATTCCACTTTCGGCATATGCGAAATCTGGCATATAGGTTAAATTCAATTCTATCCTGAGTGTGTTTGTGGCATTTTGAGCATTTTCCATGTTGAAACATATGAGTGTAATATATGATTTTGGGGTAGAAAAATCCAACTAATCCATTGGTGGCATTAGATTTATCTTTTGAGCAAGTTTGCATGCATGCCATTTTTACCTAATGTGCCATTTTGTCATTTTTGTGTGAATTATTGCAAATGTCATATGAGCATCTTGTCAACATGAGTTTGGAGCATTTTCATGCCATCTTGCTGCTAGTAATTTTTCCATGCCATGATATGACATGATAGGAGTGCAACAAGCTTGTAAACATGCTTAGCCATTGTTACTGTTTCTGCACTTGTTAAATTTCTGCTAAACTTGCCATGTTGCTTTGATGCTACCATCTAATCCATAGCTTTTCTGAGCATGATCAGTAAACATGTTTTGTTCTATGTTGCCAGTACATTCATGCCATGCTAGTTGATGCCATGTTAATCTCCTATAGCATATTTAAACGTTGCTCTAAACATGCCTAGTCAATGTAGCAGTTTTTCTGTTAACATCATGTTGCCATGTTGTGAGCTCATTTCTGGTGAATCCATGCTTCATATGATTTCGTGCCAATGTATGAAATATTCTATGCCATGTATACAGTAGCTGCATGCCAATTTCTTGCATTTTAGAGTACTGTAGCTCACTGTTTTGACGTGCTTAAGATGCCATGTTGCTGTTAATTTCAGTTTTGCATTGCATATTGTGTTGCTCGCCATTTGAGTTTCGTGCATCCGATCCTCGTGATCTTTATATCGTTTTCCATCGAAATCTCCCATTCTTTCCAGTGTCATACTTGGATTGCCAAGATTTTTCCCATATCCATCTTTGCTTCACCGTTCATGTCTCGTTATCATTTCTATCGTCCCGGTAGCACCGTTCCTTCATTTATGTCATGCTAATTATTTCACCATGCCATTTCATGCATCATTTTGCTTGTGCATATATGCCATGATTGTTTGTTTATTTTGGTGCTTGTTCTTTCTTTTGGGTAGTTCCGGGAGACGAGTCCGAGTTCGAGGAACCGGTTGAGAACGTGTTCGAGGAGCAGTCTTACTATCCTACCGAAGAGACTTCAGGCAAGATGATCATTACCCTTGATAACACTACTATCTTTGCTTGCTAGTTGTCTCGTTGCTATCGCTATGTCACGCTTCCTACCACATACATGTCAGCCTCTCATATGCCATGATACCGCCTCTAACCACCCTTCCCAGCAAACCGTTGTTTGGCTATGTTACCGCTTTGCTTAGCCCCTCTTATAGTGTTGCTAGTTGCAGCTGCAGTGCAGGTTGTTCCATGTGGGGACATGGATATGTTGGGATATCACAATATCTCTTATTTAATTAATGCATCTATATACTTGGTTGTGTGTGGAAGGCTCGGCCTTTTGCCTAGTGTTTTGTTCCACTCATGCCGCCTTAGTTTCCGTAATACCGGTGTTATGATCCTTGATTAGCGTTCCTAACATGCTCAGGGGAATGGGACCCTCTTGAAGGTAAGCAAGATAAGTGATGTTCATAGGGAGTAATTAACCACTTCCAGCAAGGCCCAACATTGGTTTTACCATTTGCCTAATAACAACTAAAACTTGCATAGGGAGTAATTAACCCGAGGATTCTTAATCAACAAACCCCGGGCCAGTGCTCCTCATGAGTGTTGGTCCAAAACAGAGTCGTTTGCGGCTTCCCCCGGGGAAACTCGGGTCTCAGTTGCTATACGCTGTGCTCATCGGATCGTGGCCTGATTTCGAGATACGCGCGGCTCCAATCGGGGTGTCGGCACGTCGGGAGGTCTTGCTGGACTTGTGTTACCATTGTCGAAATGTCTTGTGCACCGGGATTCCGAGGACACTTCGGGCTATCCCGAGGTTGAGGTATTTCCACCGCAGCTTGTGTTGGTCTATGATGGACCAGGTTGGAACACCCCTGCAGGGTTAAATCTTACGCGAAGCCGTGCCCGCGGTTATGTGGCGACTTGGATATTTTAACCTCCGGTTGTAGAGAACTTGACACCAATTCTAATAAAATACACGAACTGTGTGCGTAACCGTGATGGTCTCTTTTCGAGTAAGTTCGGGAAGAGAACATGGTGGGGTTTTGTTTGAATCGTAAGTAGGTGTTCAGGATCACTTCTTGATCATATTAAACTTGCGACCGTTATGCGTAGTATGCTCATCTTTATTCTTGTACTCGTAAGTTAGCCACTTTAACATGCTTAGTGCTTGCTGCAACCTCACCACATTACCACTTCCATTCCTATAAGCTTAAAAAGTGTTGTTACCTTGGGTGATGAGATTGCTGAGTCCCTGTGGCTCACAGATTCCTACAAAACCTCCAGTTGCAGGTACACTTGAGACAGACACAGGTGAGCCCGAGATGCTCCACTGGGAGTACAATGATGAACGTGGGCGTATGTACGCCACGATGCCAGACGATCAGTAGTGGGCCCTAGTCGGTTGATCCGGGGATAATAGCAGGGTGGTGTTTTCTCATTTGATTTCGTCCGTAGTCGGACTCTGTCTTTCATTTGGATGATTGTATGGTGATTATGATATATTTATGCTGTAGCATGTGGCGAGTGTAAGCCTTTATCTAGTATTCTCACTTGTTCACTTGGTTGTATGTATTTGAGAATCACCTTGCTATGCGTCTCAAAATGAGGTTCTGTCACGATCTTGAGTTCATCACGAGATTGCGATAGAGCTTCATATTGGGCGTTACAAGTTGGTATCAGAGCCATACCGACTATAGGAGCCCCTTGATTGATCGAACCGTTGACGAGTCTAGAAGAAAAAACTATTTTGAGTCCTAGTTATATATATCGGAGAGTAGGAATTCTTTTTACTCCTTATTCCCTTCGTCGCTCTGGTGAGGAATTGTGGCGTAAGTGTTTTATTCTACTACCTCTTCCCACTCAAATTTTTTTAGGATCACGCGGGTATTGTTGGAATGGTTGCGATATCGGTGTGACGTGACTCTGTTCTTGGTGCCTCCTGACTGTATGTATTGGACCCAGGGAGTTGAGCTCCAAGGGGTTTTTGTCACACTCGCTATCGTTTCGGTTCCGGAATACCAGAGGACGCCGACATCGAAACGCTTCTATACTTTTTTGTGGTGGCAAATAGTGCCGTGACTTTTCCCCAGTACTGGTGGAGATAGCGCGGATGATCCACCATGGCTAGTATCGTTGTGTTTTCGAAGGTCTGAGGTACACGAATTTGCGAAGTTTCTCGGTCGTGTGTTGAGGGTTGCGGATGCAGTTGCAGCTGATTAGGTTGTTGTTTGATGAGTAGGTTCCTGGATCCACAACCTGATCTCATAACCAAGAAGTTTCGGGAGTTCCTAGGGGAATTCAAGTATCACCTAGGATATCTTTCCAACAGACACATGATACGATATGGGGTCTATCATATGTTTGTTTCCACTTTCGTTACCTTGTGTATTATTCTAACATTCTTTCCAAGTGGCTTCTCAATCTGTGGTGTATCATCTATCTTTCGGGATGCATTCATTCATATCTGTTTGGATGCTAGCTTGTGAAGAATTCTGTTGCAATATCTATCCGTTGATTCAGCTTTTAATTATCTCACTGAAGATTCTAACGGTTGTTTTCCATCTTCAGGATGGCTCCCGCAACCCGTTCGAATCCGACCCGTGATGATGGGGAGCAGTCAGATCCTCCACCGCCACCGCCACCTCCGCCTCCACCTCCGCCTCCGGAGGCATGGCAAGCTTTGATGGCGGCAACCAATGCCAATACTCAGATGCTGCTCCAGTTTATGCAAGAGCGGAATCAAGGGTATCAAGGCAATCAAGGCCAAGGCAACTTCAACAATCAACCTCAATATGCAACTCTCAGCCAGTTTCTCAGCAACCAGCCCAAGTCCTTCAGTTCATGCACTCAGCCTCTCGATGCTGACGATTGGTTACTGGATATCAACAAACACTTCGAGTGCAGCAATGTCAGACCTGAGGACTATGTCAAGTTCGCGTCTTTCCAGCTCAAGGACCAGGCAGCCGAGTGGTGGCAGCAGTACAAAGATTCGAGAGGTGGTCGAGTTATCACTTGGACCGATTTCTGTCGTGATTTCAGAGCACATCACATTCCGTCAAGTGTGTTTGAGGAGATGCGTGAGAAATTCAGAAATCTCAACCAGGGAAGCATGTCTGTCTACCAGTATAACACTGAGTTCCAGAGTCTCGCTCGTTATGCCAAGCAAGACATTCCAAATGACAAGAGCAAGATCTACCAGTTCAGGGGTGGTCTCAGAGAGGACCTACAGCTTGCTCTCATCCTAGTCGATCCGCCTGAGTTTGATCAGTTCTATAACATGGCTCTCAAGCAAGAATCAGCTCAAATCAAGTTTGATGCTTCTAAGAAGAGAATCAGAGATGCAGTTCACTCTTCTTCCTCGTCTCAAGTGGTTGCCAAGCAGCAGAAGTTCTGGTTACCTCCTCCTCCTCAGTTTCGTCCTCAGCATCAGCAAAAGCAGTTTGGTGGTCGTGGTTCTTCCCACCCGCCCAACCCAGTGTACCAGCAGAGATCTCAAGCTCCAAGGGCAGTTGTTCCTCCTCCTCGTCTGCTCTCAGACCAACAAGTGCACTCAGAAGCGCCTTCCACCTCCTCCTCCTGGCAGACCTCCAAGCAATGCTATTGTCAAGCACAATCCCAAGTCTGCAAGAGTGAACATGATAAATTCAGCTCAAGCAGAGGAGTCTTCTGAAGTGATCATGGGTAATCTCTTGGTTAATTCCATTCCGGCTAAAGTTTTATTTGATACTGGTGCATCACATTCTTTCATTTCAAGACCTTTTGCATCAAAGCATGAGTTGGTGTTTCAAAAAGTTGCCTAGACCTGTCTCCGTTATTTCTCCGGGTACATTGATGAATTCCAACAGCTATGTTCCTAATGTCGGTATCAAGATGGGCAATTATTCTTTTCTGGCTGATCCTATGGTCCACGGAAATTCTGATATTGATCTTATCCTCGGCATGAATTGGCTTTCTAAGCACAAGGCTTCTCTTGATTGTGCGGCCAAGGAAGTTAAATTGACTCATCCTTCTGAAGAGGTCATTATCTTTGCTGCTCGTGATGATACCATTCGGTTATTCTCTCTCAACGAGAAAGGCGAGATTAATGCCATATCTCAAATTCCAGTGGTATGTGAATATGAGGATGTTTTTCCAGAAGAGTTGCCAGGAATGCCTCCTCACCGGCCTGTTGTGTTCGTCATTGAGCTCGAGCCCGGCACAGAACCCATATGCAAGCGTCCCTACAAGCTTGGGCCAGAAGAGCTGAAAGAATTAAAGAGACAGCTCGATGAACAAGAGCGTCTGGGCTTGATCAGACCGAGTTCATCTCCTTGGGGTTGTGGAGTTCTCTTTGTCAAGAAGAAAGATGGCACGGAAAGACTTTGCGTTGACTACCGGCCATTGAATAAGAGGACAATCAAGAATAAATATCCACTTCCCAATATCAATGAATTGTTCGAGCAACTCAAAGGTGCAAAGGTGTTCTCAAAGCTCGATCTTCGGATGGGTTATCACCAAATTCGTATTCGGGAAGAAGACATTCCCAAAACAGCTTTCAGGACAAGCTTTGGTTCTTATGAATACACAGTCATGTCCTTCGGCCTTGCAAATGCACCTCCTACTTTCTCTCGTGTGATGAACTGGGAGTTCAATCCTTACACCAACGAGTTCGTTCTTGTCTATCTCGATGACATCCTGGTTTTCTCCAAGACTAAAGAGGATCATGCAAAGCATTTGCGCTTGGTACTTGATAAGCTCAGAGAGCATCAGTTCTATGCAAAGTTCTCTAAGTGTGAATTCTGGCTTGATGAAGTTCTTTACCTCGGTCACATTATCTCTGCCAAGGGCATCTCGGTAAATCCTGAAAAGGTCGAAGCCATTGTTAACTGGCAGCCTCCTCAAAATGTCAAGCAACTTCGAAGCTTTCTCGGGCTTGCAAGCTATTGCAGAAGATTCGTGGAGAACTTCTCCAAGATTGCCAAGCCTCTGTCTAACCTCCTCCAGAAGAATGTCAAATATTCTTGGACTCCTTAGTGTGATGTTGCGTTCAATACACTCAAACAGAAGCTCATAACTGCTCCAGTTCTCACTCCTCCAGATGAATCCAAGCCTTACCAAGTCTTCTGTGATGCTTCTCTGCAAGGTCTCGGTGGAGTACTAATGCAAGAGAAGAAAGTGGTGGCTTATACCTCTCGGCAGTTGAAGCCGAACGAGAGGAACTATCCTACACATGACTTGGAGTTGGCAGCAGTCGTCCATGCCTTAATCACATGGAGACATCTCTTGTTGGGCAAGCAGGTGGACATTTTCACCGATCACAAGAGCCTCAAATACATATTCACTCAACCCAACCTGAATCTCCGTCAGACCCGATGGGTGGAGATGATTCAAGAGTACAACCCGAGCATTGAATACACTCCTGGAAGGCTAATGTTATCGCGGATGCTTTGAGCAGAAAAGCGTATTGCAACAGCCTAATTCTCAAGCTGATCCAGCCTGATATTTGTGAGGCTTTCAAGAAGCTCAATCTCCAGTTCATTCCGCAAGGATTTCTCGCAAACCTCCAGATCACTCCCACATTGGAGGATCAGATTCGCGAAGCTCAGCTCTTAGATGCCATGGTGAAGAAGGTGAAACTCGGCATTGCAAAGAGTCTTCCCAAATACAAGTGCTATCGAGTGGATGACAGGGATACCTTGTTCTTTGAGGACAGGCTAGTTGTGCCAAAAGGGGATCTCAGAAAGGTCATAATGAACGAAGCACATAATTCTCTCTTGTCTATCCATCCAGGCAGTTCCAAGATGTACCATGATCTCAAGTCAACTTATTGGTGGACTCGTATGAAACGTGAGATTGCTCAGTTTGTAAACGAGTGCGATGTGTGCCGCAGAGTGAAGGCGGAACATCAGCGTCCAGCAGGACTTCTTCAGTCTCTACCCATTCCTGAGTGGAAATTCGATCACATTGAGATGGATTTTGTCACCGGTTTTCCCAAGTCCAAGAGAGGGAACGATGCCATCTTTGTGGTCATTGACAAGCTCACTAAAGTCGCTCACTTCCTTCCAGTCAAGGAGTCTATCACTGCAGCACAGTTGGCAGAGCTGTACACTTCCAGAGTGGTCTCCTTGCACGGTGTTCCTCGGTTGATCTCCTCAGATCGTGGAAGCATCTTCACTTCCAGATTCTGGGATTCCTTCCAGCAGGCCATGGGCACAAAGATTCGCTTCAGCACAGCCTTTCATCCTCAGACTAGTGGCCAAGTCGAGAGAGTCAATCAAATTCTTGAGGATATGCTGAGAGCGTGTGTCATCTCCTTCGGCATGAAGTGGGAAGATTGCCTTCCTTTTGCCGAGTTCTCCTACAACAATAGTTTCCAAGCAAGCTCGGGCAAAGCACCCTTCAAAATTCTCTATGGCAGAAAGTGCTGTACTCCACTCAACTGGTCTGAAACCGGTGAACGCCAACTTCTTGGCAATGATATGATTTCTGAAGCTGAAGAGATGTGTCGTATCATCCGTGAAAATCTGAAAGCAGCGCAATCGCGCCAGAAGAGCTACTATGATAGTAAGCACCGTGACTTGGCTTTCGATATTGGAGACCATGTCTATCTCCGTGTTTCTCCTATGAAAGGCACCCAACGATTCGGTATCAAAGGAAAGCTTGCTCCAAGATACGTGGACCCTTTCAAGATAGTTGGCAAAAGAGGCGATCTAGCCTACCAACTCGAGTTACCTTCCAACTTCTCAAATGTGCACGATGTGTTTCACATGTCACAGCTTCGCAAGTGCTTCAAGGCTCCCGAACGCACAATTGACTTCCAAGACATTGAGCTCCAAGATGATTTGTCTTACCGTGAGCATCCTATTGCCATTCTCGAAGAAACTGAGTGCAAGACCCGCAACAAGTTAATCAAGTTCCTAAAAGTGAAGTGGTCTCACCATTCTGACTGAGAAGCCACATGGGAGTGCGAGGACCACCTCCGTTCCGAATATCCGGAGTTCTTCCGTTCCTAGATCTCGGGACGAGATCCTCTTGTAGTAGGGGAGAGTTGTAACACCCCAAGAGTGCTCCTTCCATATTTGTTCTTCCCAACATTGCAATATATGGATTTGTCATGGTGATCTTGATGAATGGGCTTCTTCTCATGTTGTGTTTTTGTCTTTCTTTTCTTTTTGCATTTCATCTTCATGTTATTTATTTGTCATGTGCTTGCATCATCACATTCATTTATATTGTTCTTGTGCATTGCATCCATTATTTATTATGTGTTGCTCTTGTATGCATTGGGTGTGTGGTCATCCCCCCATTTTTCTCACCCATGCACACCATCTCCCCCTTCTTCTCCATTCCAATATTAATCATCATGCAATATTTCTGTCCCAAATTAATGTTCACCATATTCCTAAATTCTCTAGACCATGTCCTAAACCTCTCTGCCAAATTTCATCATTTTTGGAATTGATTTGGTTGGGTTCAAAAATGGTGCAAGTTTGAATTTAATTCAAACTTGAATTATTTTTCTGCCTCTAAAAATGTCCAAACCATTTTATTCAAATACTACATAAATTGTAGATTCCATGGATATTTTTATATCTCTCTCACCCTTCTCCAAACTCCCTGTGCTTTTCTGGCTTATTTTCTCTGTTTGAGGAAATAGGAAAAAGAAAAGAAGGGAGAGCAGCCCAGCAGAGCCCAGCAGCAGCAACAGCGCAGCCCAGCTAGCCCCGGCATGCCAGCCCAGCTCGCCCAACTCGCTCCCTCCTTTTCTTTTCTCACCCACGAGCCCGTGCACCCCCGCTAACCCGCCGACGCGTGGCACAGCCGGGCCCATCTGGCAGCCGCTGGCTACAGGCGACCCGCGCCCCTGCTTTTCGTCCTCCTCGCGCGATGCCATGGGGACCGAGAGCTCGCACGCGCTCGAGCTCCGTTCCATCGCCCCAGCCCCCTTTATAACCCCTCTCCGTGTCCCTCGAGTCGCCTAGGGTTTCCCTCTCCATCCGCCTCCACCGCCAGGGCCGATGAGCCTCCAGATCCGCCGCTAGAGCTCCGTCCCGAGCGCATCTGGGAGCGCGAGCACGTCGCCGGCGCGCCCTCCGTCAACGCCCGCCTCGCCAACCTTGTCCCTCTTCCTCCTCGACGTCGACTACGTCGCCTCCGTCCACTACAGCTCGCGGGATGCCAAGTCCGACGCCGTCCCTTTCGTCCTCTCCCGCTTCGGCCGCCGCTCGTCTCCGGCAAGCTCGTCGCCGCCCGTCTTCCCCGAGCCCGAGCGACTGCACCGCCGTGTTTGTGGTGAGCAGCCGCATCGCCCCGACAACCTTTTCTCCTTCGTTAGCCCTTCCGTCGCCATTTTTCATGCATGCCGAACCCCACCGCATCGGACCTCGTCGCAGGCGAGTGCTCCAACCCCCGTAGGTGCCATGCGCGTGTCCGGTGAGTTCCTCCCGTCGAGTAGGCTCGATCCATGCTCTCAGTTGTGCGTGTTGACCCGTAGTTCGTCGAGTGCGACTTCGTCGCCGCTGCCTCTGTCCTCCGTCGCCGGCGACGCCTCCGTCGTCGTCCAGATGCGTGAGATGCATGCGCGCGTGCGGGATCTTCTTGCGAGTCGATCCAACCCCGCCGCCACGCCTTGCGGTCACCGGAGCCAACTCCGGCGAGCGCGCCGCCGTGCACCAGCAGCCGCCATCGACCTCCTCTGCCTTGCTCTGCTCCGGCCCGCACAGCTCCCGCAGGCCCCACCGGGCAGCCTCACCCGCGCGCAGACCCCACCTGTCACACTCACGCGCACACACGCCCTGCCACGGGGGACCAGGCCCCACTGGTCAGCCGATGTGGCTAGATACCCCCTGGGTACGCGTAGCTTTTTTTCCCCGTTTGTTTTATTCCGTTTCGGTGCCGTCCGTTTCTGGCAAGTTTCCAGATCGGGACGATTCCACTTTCGGCATATGCCAAATCTGGCATATAGGTTAAATTCAATTCTGTCCTGAGTGTGTTTGTGGCATTTTGAGCATTTTCCATGTTGAAACATATGAGTGTAATATATGATTTTGGGGTAGAAAAATCCAACTAATCCATTGGTGGCATTAGATTTATCTTTTGAGCAAGTTTGCATGCATGCCATTTTTACCTAATGTGCCATTTTGTCATTTTTGTGTGAATTATTGCAAATGTCATATGAGCATCTTGTCAACATGAGTTTGGAGCATTTTCATGCCATCTTGCTGCTAGTAATTTTTCCATGCCATGATATGACATGATAGGAGTGCAACAAGCTTGTAAACATGCTTAGCCATTGTTACTGTTTCTGCACTTGTTAAATTTCTGCTAAACTTGCCATGTTGCTTTGATGCTACCATCTAATCCATAGCTTTTCTGAGCATGATCAGTAAACATGTTTTGTTCTATGTTGCCAGTACATTCATGACATGCTAGTTGATGCCATGTTAATCTCCTGTAGCATATTTAAACGTTGCTCTAAAACATGCCTAGTCAATGTAGCAGTTTTTCTGTTAACATCATGTTGCCATGTTGTGAGCTCATTTCTGGTGAATCCATGCTTCATATGATTTCGTGCCAATGTATGAAATATTCTATGCCATGTGTACAGTAGCTGCATGCCAATTTATTGCATTTTAGAGTACTGTAGCTCACTGTTTTGACGTGCTTAAGATGCCATTTTGCTGTTAATTTCAGTTTTGCATTGCATATTGTGTTGCTCACCATTTGAGTTTCGTGCATCCGATCCTCGTGATCTTTATATCGTTTTCCATCGAAATCTTCCATTCTTTCGAGTGGCATACTTGTATTGCCAAGATTTTGCACATATCCATCTTTGCTTCACCGTTCACGTCTCGTTATCATTTCTATCGTCCCGGTAGCACCGTTCCTTCATTTATGTCATGCTCATTATTTCACCATGCCATTTCATGCATCATTTTGCTTGTGCATATATGCCATGATTGTTTGTTTATTTCGGTGCTTGTTCTTTGTTTTGGGTAGTTCCGGGAGACGAGTCCGAGTTCGAGGAACCGGTTGAGAACGTGTTCGAGGAGCAGTCTTACTATCCTACCGAAGAGACTTCAGGCAAGATGATCATTACCCTTGATAACACTACTATCTTTTCTTGCTAGTTGTCTCGTTGCTATCGCTATGTCACGCTTCCTACCACATACATGTCAGCCTCTCATATGCCATGATACCGCCTCTAACCACCCTTCCCAGCAAACCGTTGTTTGGCTATGTTACCGCTTTGCTCAACCCCTCTTATAGCGTTGCTAGTTGCAGGTGCAGTGCAGGTTGTTCCATGTGGGGACATGGATATGTTGGGATATCACAATATCTCTTATTTAATTAATGCATCTATATACTTGGTTGTGTGTGGAAGGCTCGGCCTTTTGCCTAGTGTTTTGTTCCACTCATGCCGCCTTAGTTTCCGTAATACCGGTGTTATGATCCTTGATTAGCGTTCCTAACATGCTCAGGGGAATGGGACCCTCTTGATAGTTCGCTTTGAATAACCGCTTCCAGCAAGGCCCAACATTGGTTTTACCATTTGCCTAATAACAACTAAAACTTGCATAGGGAGTAATTAACCCGAGGATTCTTAATCAACAAACCTCGGGCCAGTGCTCCTCATGAGTGTTGGTCCAAAACAGAGTCGTTTGCGGCTTCCCCCGGGGAAACTCGGGTCTCAGTTGCTGTACGCTGTGCTCATCCGATCGTGGCCTGATTTCGAGATACGCGCGGCTCCAATCGGGGTGTCGGCACGTCGGGAGGTCTTGCTGGACTTGTGTTACCATTGTCGAAATGTCTTGTGCACCGGGATTCCGAGGACACTTCGGGCTATGCCGAGGTTGAGGTATTTCCACCGTAGCTTGTGTTGGTCTATGATGGACCAGGTTGGAACACCCCTGCAGGGTTAAATCTTACGCGAAGCCGTGCCCGCGGTTATGTGGCGACTTGGATATTTTAACCTCCGGTTGTAGAGAACTTGACACCAATTCTAATAAAATACACCAACTGTGTGCGTAACCGTGATGGTCTCTTTTCGAGTAAGTTCGGGAAGAGAACACGGTGGGGTTATGTTTGAATCGTAAGTAGGTGTTCAGGATCACTTCTTGATCATATTAAACTTGCGACCGTTATGCGTAGTATGCTCATCTTTATTCTTGTACTCGTAAGTTAGCCACTTTAGCATGCTTAGTGCTTGCTACAACCTCACCACATTACCACTTCCATTCCTATAAGCTTAAATAGTGTTGTTACCTTGGGTGATGAGATTGCTGAGTCCCTGTGGCTCACAGATTCCTACAAAAACTCCAGTTGCAGGTACACTTGAGACAGACACAGGTGAGCCCGAGATGCTCCACTGGGAGTATGATGATGAACGTGGGCGTATGTACGTCACGATGCCAGACGATCAGTAGTGGGCCCTAGTCGGTTGATCCGGGGATAATAGCAGGGTGGTGTTTTCTCGTTTGATTTCGTCCGTAATCGGACTCTGTCTTTCATTTGGATGATTGTATGGTGATTATGATATATTTATGCTGTAGCATGTGGCGAGTGTAAGCCTTTATCTAGTATTCTCACCTGTTCACTTGGTTGTATGTATTTGAGAATCACCTTGCTATGCGTCTTAAAATGAGGTTCTGTCACGATCTTGAGTTCATCACGAGATTGCGATTGAGATTCATATTGGGCGTTACAAGGTCGCCTCGCGAGAGGGCCTCGCGAGGCTCTTGGTGAAGCCGCAGCTGAGTCTTGCTTGCCGCTCCCTGAGGAGGGGTCGTTGGGAGGCCAGAACCTCGTGAGGGGTCTTGCTTGAGGCGCCCACTGGTGGCCGCCTATTGGGCCTCCGCCAGGCATTGCGTTCTGGGTCGCAGGCAGACGGGCCGTGATACCCTGGGTTCCATGGGCCCGACAGTGGGTTTATGATCAGATTATTCATGAGAAATATTTGAGTCTTTTCTGAATTCTTTTATGCATGATTATTATAGCTTTGTATTTCTCTCCGATCTATCCGTTTGGTTTGGCCAACTAGATTGATTTATCTTCAGTGGGAGAGGTGCTTTGTAATGGGTTCAATCTTGAAGTGTTCTATATCCCAGTGACAGGAAGGGTCAAGACATGTATTTGTATTGTTGCCATTAAGGGTAAAATGACGGGGTTTATTCATATTGATTGGGTTTACTTTGTCTACATCATGTCATCTTGCTTAAGGCGTTACTTCCTTTTCTTTAACTTAATACCCTAGATGCATGCTGGATAGCGGTCGATGGGTGGAGTAATAGTAGTAGATGCAGGCAGGAGTCGGTCTACTTGTCTCGGACGTGATGCCTATATACATGATCATTGCCATGAATCCATCATAACTATGCACCTTTTCGTTCAAGAGAGAAGCCTCTAGTGGAAACTATGCCCCACGGGTCTACTTTAATCATATAAAAAGAAAACTAAAAATACCTTGCTGCAATTTATTTACTTTTATTTTCTTTTGCAATTCATCTATCTACCACTACAAGATTTAATCCTTGCAAATAACGAGTTCAAGGGGATTGACAACCCCCTTGCCCGCTTTGGGTGCAAGTATTTGCTTTTGTGTGTGCAGGTGCTGCTCACGAGGTTTAGCGTGGTTCTCCTACTGGATTGATACCTTGGTTCTCACTGAGGGAAATACTTATCTCTACTGTGATGTATCACCTCTCCTCTCCGGGGAAAATCCCAACGCAGTTTACAAGTAGCAGGAAGAATTTCTAGCGCCGTTGCCGGGGAGACATCATCAAAACCTATCAAGTACCTTCGCATAAACTATCGATTACTTGCTCTTCTTTTTATTTGCCTTTTTATTTGCATTTGCCTCTCGCTTTCATCTCCCCCACTTCTCATAAAAATTATAAAACACAAAAATATTTTATTTGCTTGTTTGCTCATTTGCTTGCTTTGTCGCTATGTTTCAAGAAAATACCAAGTTGTGTGATTTTTCAAATACTAATAATAATGATTTTATTAGTACTCCAATTGCTCCTCCCGCCGCTAGTGCGGATTCTTATGATATTAATGCTGCTTTGCTAAATCTTGTTATGAAAGAACAATTTTCTGGAACTCCTAATGAGGATGCTGCTTCCCATCTTAATGCTTTCGTTGAATTATGTGATATGCAAAACAAAAAAGGATGTGGATAATGATATTATTAAGTTGAAATTATTTCCGTTCTCACTAAGAGATCGTGCTAAAATTTGGTTTTCATCCTTGCCTCGCAATAGTATTGATTCTTGGGATAAGTGTAAGGATGCTTTTATTGCCAAGTATTTTCCTCCCGCTAAGATTATTTCTTTAAGAAATCAAATAATGAATTTTAAGCAACTAGAGCAAGAACATGTTGCACAAGCATGGGAGAGAATGAAATTAATGATTAGAAATTGTCCCACTCATGGTTTAAGCTTATGGATGATCATACAAATTTTTTATGCGGGACTAAACTTTGTTTCTAGAAATCTTCTAGACTCTGCTGCAGGAGGTACTTTTATGGAAATTACATTGGGAGAAGCTACAAAACTCATTGATAATATTATGACAAATTATTCTCGATGGCATACCGAAAGGGCTCCAACTGGTAAGAAGGTAAATTCTGTCGAGGAAATCTCTACTTTGGGTGATAAAATGGATGCTATTATGAAAATTCTTGCTAGTAAAAATGCTCATGTTGATCCTAATGATGTGCCATTATCCACTTTGATTGTGCAAAATAATGATGCCATTGATTTGAATTTTGTCTCTCAAAATAATTTCAACAACAATGCGTATAGAGGGAATTTCAATCCTAGACCGTTTCCTGGAAATTCCTCTAATAATTATGACAATTCCTATGGTAATTCATATAACAATAATAATAGGATACCTACTGATCTTGAAAACAATATTAAAGAATTTATAATTCTCAAAAGATTTTTAATGCTATGGTAGAAGAAAAATTGAATAAAGTTGATGATATGGCTAGGAACGTGGATAGAATTGCTCATGATGTAGAAAATCTTAAAATTAAAACTTTGCCACCCAAGCATGATATTAATGAGTCTATTAAAGCTATCCATATTTCCATTAATTTAGATACATTATAACCGAGCACTTTTCCAGCTCTCTCAGGCCATCAACGTTAGCAGCCGTCCGATCATTAATTTTGGGCAATTTCGGCCGTCTGATTAACTGTGAATCGCACTAGGCTCGCTCTGTTCGCTAATAACCAGCGCTAGTGCCTTCCTGATTGATTTAAATTTGGGATAATAGATCTCTTGATTGTTATCATGGTAACCTTTTTTCTATGAGGTGAGGATCTCACATTAGTTCTTATCAATGATTGAGACTAAGCTTAATTATGTTCCATCTGAAAAAAGATAGGAAGAATTTTAAATTTTCGTAATGTTTTTACTTTGTGATGATGACGTTAATTGTTGCTACTCTACTTTGCATACATCAACATATTTTCAGATTCATGGTTTTGTAACATGCTGAGAGGGAGTATAACATCATTGCCGATGTTATATATTGTAGTACTAATTCCAGTCGAGGCATGATCATATTATTGGAGGATGTTGAACTCAACGGGTCATATTCTTATTGATTCCTTTAGATCCTCTATTTGCCGAGAGCCCACTGGTCATGAAATCAACTGTGGGTGATTGTTAATTACAAGGCTCTAGGAGAAGGGTGTGTGAGCACAAAAAAACTCAGCGACCTTCTTGATGACAACTGTGAACAAACATAAAAGGTATATTTCGCCTTTCTTAATTATTAATTTTGACTTCATATTCACAAAGTGTAATACCTTGTTCCATTCAAAGGTTGGATAAAAAGCAGAGTGTTAGTTGATGGGACATAATAGGTGCCTGGTTTTATTGAAGCTACAATTTATTTTTATTTTTGAGTTGTGAAGCTCCAGTTTATACAATAAAACATGTGTGGCAGAAAATGAAAGTTGAGACGTCATTTCACTCATATTTGCTTCGTAATACTCCTATTTGGCAGAACAATCAGCCCAAGTATAAGCAGAAAAAACACACGATGTGCCACAACAGAAGGTATTAACTATGTGGCGGTATATAATATGTCCAGGCTTTCAAAGTAATGGTTGATGAAAAAACCACTACTACAGGCGACCGCTAATGCGACACATGAATCAGAGACACCGCGACGAAACTGTGTGCGCTGCATGCATCGCAAACGGTGTAGTAATAAAATCGTCCCAAATAAGACAAACTATTTGCGATGCCGAAGACATAAAAAATGATTCAGATTAGAGACGCGTGTGCAATACGTGGCATACAGTTGGTCCATACGAACTGTTTGCGATAAGCCAGAACAACAAACACGGTCAGCCAGTTCGAGGTGTGTGCGATACATGACATACAGTTCACTCAGATGAACTGTTTGTGATTATCCAACACAACAAAAACGGGCAGCCAATTCGAGGTGTGTGCGATGCACGGCACGCGGTTCACTCGGATGAACTGTTTGCGATTAGCCAACACAACAAAAACGGTTCAACTTAACAAGGTGTGTGTGATACGCGGCAAACTGGTCAGTAATCCAAAATGTGTGGGAAGACGGATAACAACACGGACGCTTCCTGCTAATAACCCGTGTGTGTTGTGGGCAAACGTTTGCTTGTATACAATTGTCAGCGATTGATGAAATCATCACCGACGGGTTCCCTAGTTTAGTCCGTCTGTGATGTAATTTGCTCAGTCTACAGAAGAACAACATATATAACCAAATTAAACATCCAATTACATAGGTGGCTATACAAAACATTCGCACACACCTCAATAAACAATTACATGCATTCTAAACTAGGAGAAACAATCATCTAATCATCTACTTCTTGTGACGCTACCGCCACTACTCGTGGCTCGATCCCTCGTCGTCCACAGGAAGGAGGCACTCCCTCATGTCAACGATCCGTCTGTACATCTCGTAGCTTGTGTACGCGTCCTTGGCCATGTACTTGACGTGTTCTTCATCCAGTCTCCGCACCCAGGCCTCGTGCCAGGCATCCTTGTTCTTTTTGCACTCATCCTTCATGCCTTTATAGTAGGGGTCGATGATGGCCACGGCTAGGTCAACCAGGGAGTCCTTCTCCTTCTTTTTGCCCCAGACCTTGTACTGGCCTTGGATGTCGACAAGATTCTGGCAGGCCAAGCACGTAGTCTCGAGCACCTTTAGATCATGGTGTCCACCATAGCGAACATGTAGTCGGCGCTGTTGATAAACCTGGCAAAATGCTCGCAAGGCCTTGTGGCCAGGGAGTAGTGGTAGACGAGGACGTGATGGTGCACGCACAACTGGGCGATAGCAACCTTCTGATCATACCCGGTACGACCGCCAGTGAACTCGAGGTCGAAGCCGACCACTTGGTACTCGTCCTCAGCAAGCAACTGCTCCATAGTGTGGATGGTCCTCTCCACCGAGACCGGCTCGTTGGTGTACACCACTGAGAGGTCCTTCGCCCTCACGTGGGTGTCCACTACGTGAGGCGTGGTGAACTGCCGCCCGTCATCGTCGTCAGCCGCTGGGAGCGCCATTGGAGCCGCTGGATATCCTCTTTGTATGCATCGTCGTGGGTGTGCTTTTTGTGTCATGGGGCGCGAGATATGAAGGTAAATGGTCGCGGGAATAAATGAGGGCCGGGCGGCCGGGATTCTCGGCACGTCCGCAAGGCAGTTTTTGCCGCACGTAACTGCGTCATGGCGCCGCGTCCGGCGTAACCGCATGCATAAGGCACCCCGAACGTACGTGATCGTGCGCCGGCCCGAAACGCTTGCAGCGCGGGCAGAGGGACGCGGGCAGAGCGCGCGGCGGGACGCGAGCAGAGCGCGCCGCGGCCACCTCAACCGCGAGCAACCACACGCATAAAGCAGTTGAACACACAGGGAATGGCCGTCTACAAGCCGGCCGGCAGTTGCGAGCCGGCGGTGTGATGTGAAACTACGTCATGTTCCACATCACACAGTGGGCGAACAATCACTCACGACGCTCCGTAGAGAGGCCGTGTGCTAGGTAATTAAATCGCAAACTATTTTTTTAACCATTTGTGTATGTGTCATTTCGTCCTCCTCTCGCACGTCTTGTCACCGCGCTGCCACAGAAGGCTTAGAGCGCAAGCTTGAGCACCGCACATGCATTCTTTTGGCCAAACGTTAGCTCGAAGAGGCACCAATGAATCGTCGGTGAGCCCGTTCCCGCGCAGAACCGTGCAAGCCTCTCGCCCGACTCGGCGAAATCCGAAAAAACCCCAGTGCTTACCGGCCTGCTATATAAACAGTCACGGCCGGCGAGTCGGCATCACATTTTCCCCTCCCTCCCCGTAGCTTATCTCGCCTGCTTCTCCCACCATCACCAATGGCACCAGCCCGTCATCGTCGCTTAGCCACTCCGCCGTCGTCTGAGAACAGCTCCAGCTGGGAGGCTACACCACGGCGGTGGCGCAGTCCCCGGCGGCGCGTACTGCCCGTGGCGTGCCTATTGGGTGTGCGCACAACCCCCGCCACATGCTCCGTCGCCGTTGCCCGACGGCAGCTGTTGCCGGCCGCCGTTGCCGCCACCCCACCGTCGGCCGCCGTGGCCGCCACACCACCAAAGCCCGCCAGGGCCATCGACCGCTCCGCCACCGCGGCCCGAAGGCGGGTGGTGGCTGTCATGGCCGCCACCCCACCGTCGGCCACCGTGGCCATCACCCGCTCTGCCACCACGGCCCGAAGGCGGGAGGTGCCCGCCACCCCACAGTCGACTGCCGGGGTCATCACCCGCTCCGTCACCGTGGCCCGAAGGCGGGATGTGGAGGCCCGTACGAGCATCAGCGACCTTGCCGCGCGCTACATCGAGTTCCTGCGGGAGGAGGAGGAGCGCCTGGTTGAGCACGCCAAGCGTCTTACCACCGCCGTGGCCGCAAGAGAAGCCGCCGCAGTGGTGCGGAATGCGGAGATATACGAGGAGTCCCGCCGCTTTGAGAGGGATAGTCTGGAGCGGTAGAGGGCATTCGAGCTGGGCGTCGCTAAAGGTGCAGCAGGGGCAGGCGCCGAATTCTGCTTCTCCAGCTCGTCGGTAGGCTCCTCCTCCTCGGCCTCTTACTGAGCGCGCTCGGTAGAGGAGAGGCTGCTGGAAGTAGTACAAAGCCCCTCCGTAGTAGTAGTATTTAGGGGCTATTTTGTTCAGTTCATCTGACTATAGATATGGTTGAACTGTACTACATACTTAAATTTAGCTAGTATATATAGTTGAACTAGCTATTTTAGTACGTGGTTGGCAACAATTGGGTAAAAGTTTGTTCGGTTCAGCTGTCAAGTTGAACTGTTTGTATAAAGAACGACTGCTTAATCTATAAATGAAATCTATGCTTACTGAATTTCATTTGCAAAAATTACAGTACTAGTGATTTTTAGTTGCAAAATTTGACAAATGGCAGTGTTTTTTTTTCTGACGATCACAAATGGTAGTGTTACTAGGTTGACAAATGGCAATGTTACTAGATTGACAAATGGCAATGTTACTAGATTGACAAATGCCAAATTTTCCATTTTGACAAATGGCAAATATCCCCAATATGACAGATGCAAATCTTACCACATTGTTTGTATGTCATTGCACACGGGTCATCATTTAAAGTTGTTTGCGATGAAGAGATGCACAAAACCTACGCGCCACATTTTCCCTTGGCTTAGCTGCGAAGGAACCCAGCTCTCGCTTTGCATACGGGTGTTCAGTCTAAAACGTTTGCGATGAAGAGATGAACAAAACCTATGCGCCACATTTTTCCCTTGGCTTAGCTGTGAAGGAACCCCGCTCTCGCTTTGCATACGGGTGTTCAGTCTGAAACATTTGCGATGAGTGTTTTATTTAGAGAAAGACATTGATGTTTTATTTACTTTGGTAAGTATGTACATTCAGAGAAAAAACGCTAATTAAGTTGATCAAAACCATAGATTTCATTCAGTGACACTGTGGTTTTACATTCATACGATCGGGATACAATATTAAACAAAAAAACTAATTGCAGCGGCGGCGGCGGCATGCTGCGCTGGTGTTGTCATCATCCGGGATGCCGTTGTTCAAGTCTTCAAGCCATCCCAGAATGTTATGGACTTCCAAATACAAGAGCCGTTCGTCGCGCGATCGACGGGCGGGGCGCGGGGGGACGGCGACTCGCGGCGCTGCGAGGTAGCGGTCGACGGCGGTGTCCCATGACGCTGAGGGGGGCGCGGTGGGTGCAAGCGCGCGCACAGGCACAGGCGTGGCTGGTGCAGGATAGCGCACGGGGACCGGCGCTGCGGTGGGTGCTGGGGCGCGCACAAGCACAGGCGGGGGTGCTGGCGCTGGTACGTACACGAGCCCGTGGCTTCCAGCTCTGCGATGGTGCTCGGCGACCAGCCCGTCAATGCCACGGGGATGGTCGCAGGTGCGGGCGCGGGGATGGGAGCTGGGACGGGCGCGGGGGCAGCATCCGCCGCGGCCAGCTCGTTCAGGACCATGTCCCTGAGGTCCCATTCCTCCTTATTTTCTATCTCCTCCGGCTCGGAGTCGACTTCACCAAACCGGAAGACTAGTGGCAGATGATCCTTGTGCGCCATGGAGTAGGTAGAGCTCTGGAAGATAGGATTCGGGCGAGAGGGGAATGGGAGGCGAAGAGAGATCGGTAAGACCGCCTATTAAACATCAGCTCGGGCGCCATTAATGAAGAAGTTGAGAGCGAGGCGGGCGGCGATGGAGGTCAAAGGGCTCGCTTCCTGGTGAGCCTGCACACCGTACTGCTCACACGCCTCCCAGTGAGCCTGCGTAGAGGAGGACTGGTCGCACGCCTCCCGGTCAGCCTGCGCAGCGCAGGACTGGTCGCACGCCTCCCGATCAGCCTGCGCCGCGGACTTCACTCGCACGCCTCCCGTCTACTCAAACAGCTGCCAGGACGGCACCTCCTTGCCATTAAAAAAGTGGGACGCGTGGCGGCACGTAAATGGTGAGTAGAACACCCACAATTGAAATAATACTGTACAACCGTTTGTGATGATAATGTAACAGCTATTTGTTGGCTATTAATGTGTGTACCTTCTCTCATATTGGACAAATTTTTTACCACAACATGTTGGTGCCATTTCATGACACCATGCCAAGTCTCATGAATTTCAGAGGAGTTTTGGATTTACAGGAATTTAAAAACCAAGTTCTCAAGTTTGCGGCCGAGCCACGAAGAGCCTAGGTGTTTGAAATTCATACCCATTTCTTGCATGGGACCTAAACATGCAACCAAGGACACATATATGATTTTTCAACCCATTTTGGTGCACAGGAGCATGTGCATGCAGTTCAAATTTGAATTATGCACATAAAATGCCTAGAAAACTCAGTTAAAGTATAAAAATGTCCAAACGAACCACGAATAATTCCAAAATTTAACATGACACTCCTATTGGTCTATGTTACCTCTAAAAAAATTAAGACAAGAAGAGGCAACGAATGTCGTTTAGTCCGGAAAGGTGACACGTTCCCTACCGGAACCATGAGGCTTCTTGTCAGAAGCTCTGGTTTGTGAGAAGCTTATACCAAAACCTGCCCCAAATGGGACAAAATTTTTACCGCAGCATGTTGGTGCCATTCCATGATAGCATGCCAAGTTTCATGAATTTCAGACGAGTTTTGGATTTACTAGAATTTCAAAACCAAGTATCTCAGCGTTTGCGGACGAGCCACGATACCGAGGTGTTTGAAATTCATTCCCATTTCTTGTTGGCACCTAAGCATGCACCCAAGGACACGCATATGATTTTTCAACCCATTTTGGTGCACCGGATCATGTGCATGTAGTTCAAATTTGAATTATGCACATAAAATGCCTAGAAAACTCAGTTAATGTATAAAAATGTCCAAACGAACCCCAAATAATTCCAAATTTTAACATGACACTCCTGTTGGTCTATGTTGCCTCTAGAAAAAAATGAAGGCAAGAAGAGGCAACGAATGTCGTTTCGTCCACAAAGGTGACATGTTCCCCACCGGAACCACGAGGCTTCTTGTGAGAAGCTTATACCAAAACCTGCCCCAAATGGGACAATTTTTTTACCACAACATGTTGGGGCCATTCCATGATAGCATGCCAAGTTTCATGAATTTCTGATGAGTTTTGGATTTACTAGAATTTCAAAACCAAGTATCTCAACGTTTGTGGTGGAGCCACGATGCCGAGGTGTCTGAAATTCATTCCCATTTCTTGCATGGGACCTAAGCCTACACCCAAGGACACATATATGATTTTTCAACCCATTTTTGTGCACCGGAGCATGTGCCTATAGTTCAAATTTGAATTGTGCACATAAAATGCCTAGAATACTCAGTTAATGTATAAAAATGTCCAAACGAACCCCGAATAATTCTAAAATTTAACACGACACTCCTATTGGTCTATGTTACCTCTAGAAAAGATGAAGGCAAGAAGAGGCAATGAATGTCGTTTCGTCCACAAAGGTGACACGTTCCCTACCGGAACCATGAGGCTTCTTGTGAGAAGCTCTGGTTTGTGAGAAGCTTATACCAAAACCTGCCCCAAATGGGACAAAAAATTTACCACAACATGTTGGTGCCATTCCATGATAGCATGCCAAGTTTCATGAATTTCACACAAGTTTTGGATTTACTAGAATTTCAAAACCAAGTATCTTAGTGTTTGCAGCCGAGCCACGATGCCGAGGTGTTTGAAATTCATTCCCATTTCTTGCATGGGACCTAAGCATGCACCCAAGGACACACATATGATTTTTCAACCCATTTTGGTGCACCGGAGCATGTGCATGTAGTTCAAATTTGAATTATGCACAAAATGCCTAGAAAACTCAGTTAATGTATAAAAATGTCCAAACGAACCCCGAATAATTCCAAATTTTAACACGACACTCGTATAGTTTTATGTTCACTATAGACAAATGTTCTAGCAATTCAAACACCGTCCTTTGCCGTGACCCCATTCCGTATTTCAAATCAAGACGAAAAATCAAGTACAGCACACACAGTTTATTATCACCAACCGTGTGAGATGCGGTACAAAATATCTTGGTGCACCGTCATATATGGCTTACGCGAGAAGGTTCGTCGGCTACAGTCCACAGCCGGCGCATCAAGTAAACTAGCCCCCCCCAAATATCATTTCACTGTTCAATCATCGCCGGTCAAAGATGGGGACGTGGACCCGCGTCGTGAGGGTAACTTCGGTGGCCCACTCCGGCGAGAGTGCTCAAAACCTGCTTGAGTGTGGCCGCAATCTACGACCGGGCGGCTGCGGCAGCCGACACGGCCGCTACTACAGCTGAGATGGCAGCATCAACATCTGCGACGATGATAGCAAATGGCGAGAGCGGGACAGGAGCTGTCCGTTCCGCGGCGGCCGCCTTAGCCCTGATGGAGGCCGCCCGCGCCCATGTCGAGGCCGCCCATGCCCAGCTCCTGGCGGTCACCGCACAAATCACACGAAGCTTCTCCAATAACGGTCGGCAACCCACGGCCGAAGAGTTGGCAATCGCCGAGAGCGTTCGAGCAGCCGTCCGTTCGTTCGCGGCATACATTGCCGCGATGGAGCCCGTCCAAGCCCAGACCGCGGCCGCCCATGCCCAGCTCATGGCGGCCTTTTTTGAAGAGTTGGCGGACGCGGATGGCGAGATGCTTGCCGAGTATGGTGCGATGGATGCCATGGAGCCCCTTCCCCAGGAGATCGTCGGGCGCAAGTTGGACATGGAGGAGGCGACAGAGATCGACAAGCACCAGGTGGAGTAGTAGTCTTTGTTTAGAGCGCCGGTCTTTTGTTAGAGTAATGTTTAGGTCAGCTAGCTCTGTTTAATTGCTGAACTTGCTCGATTAAGAAGTGTGGGTGTGCTGTAGGCTCTTTTGTGTACCCAAATTATGCAATGACGTGGATGACCACTGTAACCAGGGAAATTCGAACCAAAATTTGCATGTTCAAACTCATCACACACGGGGTAAGCCATATGAATCGTTTGTGATGTTCAGATATCATACACAGTGTTGAATAAGGGACCGTGTCTGATGACACTTCGCGCGCCAGTTTTTCGCTGCACGGAGCGAAAATTTTCGGCATCCGCGGAAATATCTACCTCCCATGGCCCCCTCCTCCTTACCAAAAGCCACATTTCCCCTGTTTCCGCCTTCCATTCCAAGTTCAAACCTTCACTGCTTGCTTGCAGTGCCGCCGCCTCGCCGGCAACGCGCCTTCCTGCTACTCGGCCTCGTCGATCTAGTCAGGTAATCCACACCCGACCCCCATCCTCCACCTCCTTCTACATCCCACATGCCCCGACCGCCGGTGCGACACCTTCCACCCAAATCATCGACCCATCCTCCAAATAAGTGCCGCCCTAAGCCATGGTGCACGCAGTATAGCCAGGAGCTCAAGGAGCATCTGGCAGCGGAGAAGCAAATCGCGACCGCACGCGCGGATGAGGTCGCGATGGCTGCCATGCGTGCCGACCCCCATATCTTGGAGGAGCACCTCGCCGTCGAGGCCACTGTCGAAGCCTCACGCACGGATGCCGCCACGCGGTTGGCCGCTTTAAACGACAGTTTGTGGCATTTTCTTGAGGCCACCGTCGTTGCCTTCGACGAAGACTACGAGGTGTTTTCTCAGCGTGCCCGTGCTTACCTCAACTCCAGAGGCAGTAGGTTGGTGCCCAGAGCGGCTCAGGCGACTCACCACTACGAGGAGGGCACCCACTATGTGGAGGCCTCGCCCTCTTCCAAGTCTAAGGAGCCCATCGTCATTGATATCTCTGACGATGAGGAGTAGCTTGTCTTTTTAGCTCACTGCAAGGACCTATGTTCAGCTAGCTATCTACGCCGGTTAAGCATGTTCGGTTTACCTGTTGCATGTGCTGCTCCTGCCTTTCCTTTACAAATTCTAGTGAATTGTCCTATGTACTCTTACTATGCAATCTGATCCTCTAGTATATATGTTCTATATATTGTGCAATGTGGTGCTGAGTTAATTGTTTGGTTATTTTTTTGTCATGTTCAGTTAACTGTTTAGTTCAATTCTACAATGTGATGCTCAATTCTTGTGGGTGCAATTTTGCATTCTCTTGCATGTGAGAAATAATCGAATTTGGCTGTACAAATTACATGAGATACAAATACAATTGCTATATTTCCAAGTTGTTAAGCATACTAGGTTTGGTTAACTGTCTGATCTTGTAGTATGTTCTCTTGTGCAATGTGGTGCTTAGTTAACTGTTTGGTTCATTTGTTGCGGTGCTTAGTTAACTGTTTGGTTCAATTCTGCAATGCGATGTTCAATTGTCGTGGGTACAATTTTGTATTGTTATGCACGTGAGAAATAAATCGAATTCAGCTATACTA
Source organism: Elymus sibiricus (assembly GCA_039707655.1). NCBI lineage: Eukaryota > Viridiplantae > Streptophyta > Magnoliopsida > Poales > Poaceae > Elymus > Elymus sibiricus. The sequence goes on from CM077668.1 coordinate 207,887,819, forward strand.
AATACATGAGAAACATATACAATTGCTATATTTCCTAGTTCTTAAGCATGCTTGATTTGGATAAATGGCTTTTCCATGTGGCTCGAATTAATCTGTTGAATCTGCAATGTGTTTATTGTTCATCAACATATTTTACTGATAGTATGCCAACCCTCACTTAACCTGATCAATAACTACCTTATATGTGTTGCAGGGAAACAATGGGAGGCACTGAGGTTTACCATCGAGGTTCGCACATGCATGATCCTTTGTCTAATAGCACATTATTGTGCAATTGCAGGAACCATTCTAGTATTTAGGTTTTTAACAATTTGGTCTTGCACATGTAGGTCTTGCTGTCAGAGGTTTTGACCCACTGTTCGACCCATTTTGCATATGGGGAAATGGGATGTCCATGAATATCAGTCAAGTCAAGAAACTCAGAAAGATTGTGACGATAAAGAAACTAGCAACGAAAAACAACAAGATCTTTGTCTGCACAATGAAGAAGACATTAGTGAACTACAGGATGGTACTAACTCTTATACTCCCTCCGGTCCTTTTTAGTCTGCATATGAGTTTTGTCCGAAGTCAAAGTATCTCTACTTTGACCAAAGTTATAGAAAAAAAAGCATCAACATTCAAACTGCAAAATCATTATTTTTAGATGCATTATGAAATACAATTTTATAGTTTACATATTTGGTATCGTGGATGTTGATATTTTTTAAAATAAATTTGGTGAAACTTTAGAAAGTTTGACTTGATACAAATCTAATGCGCGGAGGAAAAAGGACCGAATGGAGTACCTTGTTTTTTTATTCCTTTGCGCCATTTCAAAATTCAGAGAAGATATTTATGCATATCTTTGTTTTCAGGCCTTTCCAAAGCAGTTCACAGACGATTATCTCTCAAACCACCTGTATGGTCAAGAGGCGAGGAAGGTGTTCATACAACACCCATGGTACAATATTGAAGTCTTCCTCAAGAGGACGAAGGATGGGCGGTCAATCATCCACATGCACTGGCCTAAAGTTGCAAGGACCTTCAACATCATTGAAGGCTCAATATTCGCCTTCCGCTTCAGCAGTTTTCCAGATGAGATTCATCTGTCTATCTACCGTCTATGATGCTAATTTCCAAAGGTTTTAGATGTTGCATGTGAAACTTGGTGCTGTTGTGTAATGGGGTAGCTAGCTATATGCCTATATGGTGTGAGTGAGTGCTTAAGCTATATGATGTTGTACTCTGATGTATTTCAATTATGAAATCATGGTTCCGTAATACGAAAATAAAATATATTGTGTGTTTATTATGAAATGTAAATTTGATTACTAAATGGATTAATAATAATAGGCCAATTAGCCTGCTTATTGGGTTTTTCTAGTGCAAACGGTTATTGAGATAACACCGTGGGCGATGATCTCAGACAACCCACACAGTTTATAGGAAGTAAACATGTTGGATCAATGAACAATCACACACGACTTCCTCTGGACAACTATTTGCGTTAGGCCACCTTGCACAAACGTTTTCCACATAAAAAGTGTGTGTGATGGACAGCCTATGGCACACAGTTTCTTCTAGACACTGTGCGTGATGCATTCAATAACACAAACGATAAAATCATTACTATCGTCTGCAATGGCAATGCTATCACAGACGATGTGATGCGGACAACTGTGTGCTTTGTATATACGAACGGAAATGTTTGTCTGGAATTCACTGTGTGGGATGTATATACGAATAGAAACGTTTATGTTGGATTCACTGTGTGGGGTGTACATACGAACGGAAACGATTGGGCCAGTATAATTGTCTGCGATGGCTCACCCGATCGCACACGAGCTCTTTTTGCCCCGCGTGTGTTACCAGAGGCCCTATCGCGGATGGTTTCTGGGTCGTGTGGAAAGGACCCCCTATCGCACACACATGCAAGGCGACGGTTTAAAACTATGTCGCTGAAAGGGGGTAAAAACCATTTGTATAGCAGCTAGCTGTACTAGTGAACTACTGGAAAGACATAAAGTGTAAGTAGTCTGGCTACCAATAATTATATATTTGGTCCGTATCGTTTTACCTTGTGAAAGATTGAGAATTTGTAGGTAGCTTTGGTTGAGGAAGCAGACTTGCACTCACCAATTGTGTTATAAGATGTTACACCATATACTCCAATCCATGTGGTGTGAATTATTTTGAATATATATATTGATTACAAATCTCTGTGTGTTTGTGTGTGTGTGTGTGTGTGTGTGTGTGTGTGTGTGTGTGTTTGTGGAATAAAGTATTTGTGGCGATTAGTCTAAATATATATGGTGTGAAGATTAAAGAAACAAACGTCTATTTTGTGTTCATAATTAGGAAATAGCCTCTAAACTGGTATGTTGCTTCAGGCCTACCGTTTGCTGATTCTTCAAGAGGTGTTGATCTATGCTATGAAGTGAAAACATTTTAGCTATGTAAATGCTTAAATAGCAGCATATTTTGATAGGGAACTACTATAATGTTGTGCCTTTTTACAAATATATGAGTCAATGCAAATAGAGGAAAGTTGGAGCATGTTGTGAGATGGTTGTCCAGCGAAGTCTAACACACACAGAGTCCACACTAAGAATACGAAGGGTAGGATGCACAACGAAAATCGTGGTGACGGACTTTTACAAAACATTTATCCATCGACCATTCAAACCAAATATCGATAAGGCTCAAACCAACTTCACGCTATTCCCCTGTGTTTCAACTAATGTTTTGTTTAATTAAACCCTAAACCGAACTTCACACAATTCCCCTGTATGCAAACTAATTTTTAGTTTAATTACTGAGATATTTATGTGTTAATTCATGAAAATTTGCAACCATGTATCATATCATCATATATTTTTATAAATTCCTACCATTTTATAGCAAAAATAGACGGGCGCGGCAACGCACGCCGCCATGGTCTAGTGAAAGTAAAGAGAGAACCGCTAGGTTGAGAGCTAAGCGGTAATTCTTAGAAAAATCTATTCCACCCGGTTTCTATCATAGTAATGATGAAGATATTAAAATTATTGGTGTCTCACCTATTGAATCTTTATTTAGTAATATAAAACTTAATGAAAAAGGGACTGGAGATGAGTCAACTTTATTTTGAAGGCATCCCAATTGTTCGGAGGGTGATGATCTTAATGATAAAAATGACAAAAGTGGGTTTGGAGAGGTCAAGACTTTAAATAGTGATGTGCTCACTACTTTGGATTAGAAGGACTTTAATTATGATAATTGTTCTTTAGTTGAATGTATTTCCTTGTTGCAATCCATGATTAATTCACCCAATGCCTATGAACAAAATAAAGCTTTTACTAAATATATTGTAGAAGCTATGATAAAAGCCCATGAAGAAAAGCTTGAGTTGGAAGTTTCAATGCCTAGAAAATTGCATGATGAATGGGAGCCTACTATTAAAGTGAAAATTAAAGATTATGAATGTAATGCTTTGTGTGATCTAGGTGCTAGCGTCTCTACTATACCAAAATCTTTATGTGACGTGCTAGGTCTCACCGATATGGATGCTTGTTCACTTAATTTACATCTAGCGGATTCCACTATTAAAAAACCATTGGGTAGAATAAATGATGTACTTATTCTTGCTAATATAAATTATGTACCCATGGATTTTTTTTGAGGGACAGATCAATGATAGCACCTTATATTAGGACTGTTCTGTTTTAGACAGATTCTGTTTTCTATTGCATAGTTCGCTTATTTTAATGATGCTATGGATTATATCGGGGGGTATAAGTCATGGAGAAGTTAGAATACAGTAGTATTATGCAAGAATTAAATATGAATCAATTTATAATAGTACCTAAAGTTTAGGATTTGTTTGTTATACTAACGGATCTCATGAGGTTTCTGTTGAGTTTTGTGTGCTGAAGTTTTCAAGTTTTGGGTGAGATCACAATGGATGAAGGAATAAGGAGCGGCAAAATCCTAAGCTTTGGGATGCCCAAGGCACCCCAAGGTAATATTCAAGGAATACCCAAGCGTCTAAGCTTGGGGATACCCCGGATGGCATCCCCTCTTTTGTCTACAATCTATCGGTATATCACTTGGAGCTATATTTTTATTCATCACATGATATGTGTTTTACTTGGAGCGTCTTGTGCCATAGTTTTCTTTTCTTTGTTTGCCTTTTTAGTTTGCCACAGTCATATTTGAAACACAACTTTTTGAGAGGGACACACATCTATCGTGATTTGTTAGAATACTCTATGTGCTTCACTTATATCTTTTGAGCTAGGCAGTTGCTCTAGTGCTTCACTTATATCTTTTAGAGCACGGTGGTGGTTATATTTTAAAGAAATAGTTGCACTCTCATGCTTCACTTAAATATTTTTGAGAGTCTAATGAATAGTAATGGCAATTTGCACATGTTAAAAGAATGGTCCTGATATGATATGGTATTCAAGGGGGATATAATTAAAACTTTCATGTAGATCACTAAATATGAAGTGTATGGTTAATTTTATTAACGTTCTAATATGAAAGGATACAGGTTCATGATCATTGGTTAGTAGAAATATCGGTATTAAAGTTTGTTATTAACTACTCATCTAAGTATTGGTCGTGGCATGGTGAGGAAGTTCGAGCATTTATAGGTCTGAAATGAAATCCTTGAGTGTTGTTATGATCGGGGGCGCACGATGGTTAACTCCTACCAACCTCCCTCCTAGGGGCATGCGGTTAGTACTTTGCTTCGAGGGCTAATAGGCTTTCACAATAAGTATGTGAGTTCTTTATGACTAATGTGAGTCCGTGGATTATACGCACTCCTATCTTTCCGCAATTTGTTAGCCTCTTCGGTACCGTGCCTTGCCCTTTCTCACCTCGAGAGTTGGTGCAAACTTTGCCGGTGCATCCAAACCCCGTGATATGATACGCTCTTTCACACACAAGCCTCCTTTTACCTTCCTCAAAACAGCCACCATACCTACCTATTATGGCATTTCCATAGCCATTCCGAGATATATTGCCATGCAACTTCCACCATTCCGTTTATATGACACACATCATCATTGTCATATTGCTTTGCATGATCATATAGCTGACATAGTATTTGTGGCTCAGCCACCGTTCATCATTTTTTATACATGTTACGCTAGATCATTGCACATCCTGGTACACTGGCAGAGGCATTCATATAGAGTCATATTGTTCTATTATCGAGTTGTAATATTGAGTTGTAAGTAAATAAAAGTGTGATGATCATCGTTATTAGAGCATTGTCCCAGTGAGGAAAGGATGATGGAGACTGTGATTCCCCCACAAGTCAGGATGAGACTCCGGACGAAAAAAAGAGAGGCCAAAAAGAGCCTGATACGTCTCCAACGTATCTATAATTTTTGATTGTTCCATGCTATTATAGTATCAATCTTGGATGTTTTATATGCAATTATATGCTATTTTATATCATTTTTTGGGACTAACCTATTAACCTAGTGCCCAGTGCCAGTTGCTGTTTTCTGCTTGTTTTTGGTTTTTCAGGAAATCAGTACTAAACGAAGTCCAAACGCTACGAAACTTTTTGACGATTTTTTCTGGACAAGAGAGACCCTAGAAGCTTCGGGAGGAGGCCAGAAGCCTCACGAGGAGGCCATAAGGCAACCCCACATGCCCCCAGGGGGGCGTTCCTTATTGCCTTGTGGGCCCCTCGTGGCTCCTTTTGACCCAATTTCACATCTATAAATTCTCAAATATTGGGAAACCAATAGAGAGCCCCATGAAATAACTTTTTCACCACCGCAAGATTCTGCTCTTCCACGATCCCATCTGGAGGCCTTTTCCGTCACCCTGCCGGAGGGGGAATCGATCACGGAGGGCTTCTACATCAACCTTGCTGTCCCTCCAATGATGTGTGAGTAGTTTACGACGGACCTACGGGTCCATAGCTAGTAGCTATATGGCTTCTTCTCTCTCTTTGATCTTCAATACAATGTTCTCCTCGATCTCCTTGGAGTTCTATTCGATGTAATCTTCTTTTGCGGTGTGTTTGTTGGGATCCGATGAATTATGGGTTTATGATCAGATTATTCATGAGAAATATTTGAGTCTTTTCTAAATTCTTTTATGCATGATTGCTATAGCTTTGTATTTCTCTCCGATCTATCCATTTGGTTTGGCCAACTAGATTGTTTTATCTTGCAATGGGAGAGGTGCTTGGTAATGGGTTTAATCTTGCAGTGTTCTATATCCCAGTGACAAAGTAGGGGACAAGACATGTATTTGTATTGTTGCCATTAAGGATAAAACGATGGGGTTTATTCATATTAATTGGGTTTACTTTGTCTACATCATGTCATCTTGCTTAAGGCGTTACTCCATTTTCATTAACTTAATACCCTAGATGCATGCTGGATAGCGGTCGATGGGTGGAGTAATAGTAGTAGATGCAGGCAGGAGTCGGTTGATACGTCTCCAACGTATCTATAATTTATGAAGTATTCATGCCATATTTATAACAATTCTATATGGTTTTGGTATGATTTGATAAGAACTAACCCGGACTGACGCTGTTTTCAGCAGAACTACCGTGGTGTTGTTTTTTGTGCAGAAATAAAAGTTCTCCAAATGCAGCGAAACTTTTTGACGATTTTTTGGGGCCAAAAGAGACCCCCGAAGCTTCGTGGAAGGACCAGAAGCCTCACGAGGTGCTCACAAGCCACCACGGCACGCCAGTGGGGGTGGCGTGCCGTGGTGCCTCGTGGGCCCATCTTAGCCCATCTTGACGTGATTCCAATGCTGAAAAATCCTATAAATAGAGAAACCCCCAGAAATAACCCTAGATTTTGGACTCCGCCGCCGCAAGCCTCTGTACCTTCAAAATATCATCTGGAGCCCTGTTCCGGCACCCTGCCGGAGGGGGAAATCATCATCGGAGGCCATCTTCATCATCCCGGCGGTCTCCATGACGAGGAGGGAGTAGTTCACCCTCGGGGCTGAGGGTATGTACTAGTAGCTATGTGTGATCTCTCTCTCATGTTCTTGATTTGGCACGATCTTGATGTACCGCGAGCTTTGTTAATATAGTTGGATCATATGGTGTTTCTTCCCTCTCTATCTTTGTTGCGATGAATCGAATCTTATCCCTTTGAGGTTTTGTTATTGTCGGATTGAATATTTCAGATTTGAGAACACTTGATGTATGTCTTGCATATGAATACTCGTGGTGACAATGGGGTATTATATTGATTCACTTGATATATGTTTTGGCACTCAACTCGCGGATTCCCAAGGTGACATTGGGGTAATCTATGCATAAAGGTTGATGCATGTTTTCGTCCTACTTTCTCCGGTAGAAATCTTGGGGCACTCTTTGAAGTTCTTTGTGTGGATTGAATATTATGAATCTGAAGTTGTTTGATGCATATCGAATAATCAACTCATGGATACTTGTGGTGACATTGGAGTATCTAGGTGACATTAGAGTTGGTTGATGCGTATCATATAGTGTTATTTTAGTACGAACTCTAGGGCTGTTCGTGACACTTATAGGGATGTCTCGATAGATTGATCGGAAAAGATAACTTTGAGGTGGTTTCGTACCCTACAACAATTTCTATCTTCTGTTCTCCACTAATAGGAACTTTGGAGTGATTCTTTATCGCACGTTGAGGGATTGTTATATGATCCAATTATGTTAGCATTGTTGAAAGATTGCACTAGCGAAAGTATGAACCCTAGGCCTTGTTTTCAAGCATTGCAATACCGTTTGTGCTCACTTTTGTTACTTGCTACCTTGCTGTTTTTTTTATTCTCAGATTATAAAAACTTATATCTACTATCCATACTACACTTGTATCACCATATCTTTGCCGAACTAGTGCACCTATACAATTTACCATTGTATTGGGTGTGTTGGGGACACAAGAGATTTCTTGTATTTGATTGCAGGGTTGTTTGAGAGAGACCATCTTCATCCTACGCCTCCCACGGATTGATAAACCTTAGGTCATCCACTTGAGGGAAAATTGCTACCGTCCTACAAAACTCTGCGCTTGGAGGCCCAACACGAGTCTACAAGAATAAGTTGTGTAGTAGACATCATCGGTCTACTTGTCTCGGACATGATGCCTATATACAAGATCATAGCCTTGAATATTGTCATAACTATGCGCTTGTCTATCAATTGCCCAACAGTAATTTGTTTACCCACCGTATGCTATGCGCTCGAGAGAGAAGCCTCTAGTGAAAACTATGGCCCCCGGGTCTACTTTTATCATATATAAAATCCAAAAATACTTTGCTGGAATTTTAGTTCCTTTATTTTATTTTGCAATTTACTTTATCCATGTATCACTATCAGAATTAATCCTTGCAAATAACGAGTTCAAGGGGATTGACAACCCTCTTGCCCGCGTTGGGTGCAAGTATTTGCTTTTGTGTGTGTAGGTGTTGTTCACGAGGTTCTGCGTGGTTCTCCTACGGAATTGATACCTTGGTTCTCACTAAGGGAAACTTATCTCTACTGTGCTGCATCACCCCTCCTCTTCGGGGAAATCCCAACGCGGTTTACAAGTAGCAGGAAGAATTTTTGGCACCGTTGCCGGGGAGAAGTCACGTCAAAGTAGTCTCCCGTCAACTTGCCAATTTCTAGTGCCGTTGCCGGGGAGACATTACCAAAACCTATCAAGTACCTTCGCATAAACTATCATCTACTTGCTCTACTTTTATTTGCCTTTTTATTTGCATTTGCCTCTTGTTTTCATCTCCCCCACTTCTCATAAAAACTACAAAAACACAAAAACATTTTATTTGCTTGTTTGCTCGTTTGCTTGCTTTGCTTGAAATTGCTATCATGTCTGAGTTCGAAAAAGTTAATGTAGAAAGTGCTAGTGAAGATAGTACTAATGAATCTCTTGAGGAAAAAATTAAGTCTTTCGATATTAATCATGACCCTCCTGAGAACAAAGCTCCACCCAATTTTAAAACTAAAGTATATCACGTGGGTAGTGGGAATATTATTGGGAAAAGTGTCATTCAAGAATTTTTCAACTGTGCGGAAGTCATACCTATAATTAAAGGATCTATTCTTGATAAAACAAATTGCTCTGTGGATGCTATTGCTATGCTTGTGGTTAACTTAGAACGATTTTTTTGCACATTCACCCCGCATTACAAAAGATATTCTATGAATTTCCCAATATCCATAATCCTAGAATTCAAAAGATTGCTACAATCATCCTTATGCATGAATTTGATTGTATAATTAGAGAAGCTAGGGACATCTTTTCTTTTTATAAAATAGATTTTGAGCATCCTCCAATAGAAGTAATTCTTCATGATAAAGACACTATACGTAGGTTGGAATCTAAGGATTATTTTGCTTACGGAGAAAACATTAGGAGAAGAGTCCCTGATACGTCTCTGTCATATCTATAATTTTTGATTGTTTCATGCCAATATTCTACAACTTTCACATACTTTTGGCAACATTTTATATTACTTTTGGGACTAACATATTGATCTAGTGCCCAGTGCCAGTTCTTGTTTTCTGCTTGTTTTTTGTTTCGCAGAAAATCCATATCAAACAAAGTCCAAACGCGATAAATTTTTACGGAGAATTATTTTGGAATATATGTGATTTTTGGGAGGTGGAATCAACGCAAACAGAGGCCCACAGCCTCCACAAGGCATCTTGGCACGACCCCCCTAGCCGCGTGGTGTTGCCTTGTGGGCACACCGTAAGTCGGTTGGGGCCCTTCTTCGGCCGCAAGGAAGCTTATATCGAGAAAAAATTGTGTTAAAATTTCAGCGCAATCGGAGTTACGGATCTCCGGGAATATAAGAAATGGTGACAGGACAGAAAACAGGGACGCGGAACAGAAGAGAAACAGAGAGAGAGATCCAATCTCGGGGGGGCTCCTGCCTTCCGAGAGCCATGGCGGCCATGGACCAGAGGGGAAACTCTCCTCCCATCTAGGGCGGAAGCCAAGGAAGAAGAAGAAGGAGGGGGGCTCTCTCCCCCTCTCCCCCGGTGGCGCCGGAACGCCGCTGGGGCAATCATCGTGACGGCGATCTACACCAACAACTTCGCCGCCGTCAACACCAGCTCTCTCCCCCTCTATGCAGCGGTGCAACCTCTCTTTTCCCGCTGTAATTCTCTACTTAAACATGGTGCTTAATGCTACATATTATTATCCAATGATGTGTGGCCATCCTATGATGTTTGAGTAGATTCTTTTTGTCCTATGGGTTGATTGATGATCGTGATTGGTTTGAGCTATATGTTTTATTTTGGTGCTGTCCTATGGTGCCCTCCGTGTCGCGCAAGAATGAGGGATTCCCGCTATAGGGTTTGCAATACGTTCATAATTCTCTTATAGTGGGCGGCTAGAGTGACAGAAGCTTACACCCGAGTAAGGGGGTTTTTGCGTATGGGAGTAAAGAGGACTTGTTACTTAATGCTATGGTTGGGTTTTTACCTTAATGATCTTTGGTAGTTGCGGATGCATGCTATAGTTCCAATCATAAGTGCATATGATCCAAGTACAGAAAGTATGTTAGCTCATGCCTCTCCCTCATATAAAATTACAATAATGATTACCGGTCTAGTTATCGATTGCCTAGGGACAAATCTTTCTCTTGTGTTACAAAAGCTTTGTACTAAACAACTAACTTTTATTATTTTGCAAAGTACTCCTAGTTTTATTCTTGCAAAGTAGTTCTAGCATTACACCTACAAAGTACTTCTAGTTTCATACTTGTTCTAGGTAAAGCGAGCGTTATGTGTGCGTAGAGTTGTATCGGTGGTCAATAGAACTTGCAGGGAATATTAATTCTACCTTTAGATCCTAGTTGGGTTCGACACTCTTATTTATCGAGAAAGGCTACAAACGATCCCCTATACTTGTGGGTTATCAAGACCTTTTTCTGGTGCCGTTGCCGGGGAGCAATAGCGTGGGGTTGATATTATCGTGTGTGCTTGTTTGCTTTATCACTAAGTAGTTTTTATTTTCTGTTCTAAGTTGTTCTTTATTTTTAGTTATGGATATGGAACATGAAACACCAAAAAAATTAGTTGTACTTGCTACTCATGGAGATGGGGAACCTCCTAAAACCCTCGATGGTGGTTATGTGGAAAATATTTAATACTACTTTGATAATCCTGATAAATCCCCATTAAACTTGATAATGGGAGTTACTTTGGATCAATGGGAATACTTTAGGGATTATCGCTTGTCTCAAAAAGGGAAACACTTATGGGATCAAATTAAATTGTTGCATTGGTATGCTTGGAATTTATGCTTAAGGTATGATTATACTTGTTGCTCTAGGATGGAGGCTCCACACCTCCCCTTTCAATGTGAATTTAATGATAATGAAACCTTGGCTTCTTATGCTAATGGTATATATGATTACTATGATGTGGAAGAAATAGAAGAATTTATTGTTTTTAAGTGTGCTTATGAAATTGAATCTTTGTTTGAAAAGTATGAAGATTGTGATGATGCTATTTACAGATCTGAAAATTTGGCTATACTTAAATATTGCCATGAGAATTATGAATATAATGCCTATATTGATGAATTTATTGAGAAAGTCTCCGCTGTCCTAGAAGAGACTAATATTTTGCAGGCTCCTATGGAAAATTGATGACACTGTGAGCTCATTAGATGAAAAAGATGACGAGGAGAGCGAAGAACAAAGGGAGGAAGAGCGGATTAGCTACCCATGCCCACCTTCTAATGAGAGTAACTCTTCAACTCATACATTGTTTAATTTCCCTTCGTGCTTACCGAAGGATGAATGCTATGATAATTGCTATGATCCCTTGGATTCGTTTGGAATATCCCTTTTTGATGAAATTGATGCTTGCTATGCTTGTGGCCATGATGTCAATATGAATGATGCTTATGGAGATGAACTTGCTATAGTTCCTTATATTAAACATGAAATTGTTGCTTTTGCACCCACACATGATAGTCCTATTATCTTTTTGAATTCTCCCAACTACACTATATCGGAGAAGTTTGCGCTTATTAAGGATTACATTGATGGGTTGCGTTTTACTATTGCACATGATAATTTTGATGAATATGTTATGCATGTGATCGCTACTCCTACTTGCAATTATTATGAGAGAGTAAGTATATCTCCACCTCTCTATGTTTCCAATACGATAAAATTGCAAGAAACTGTTTATGCTATGTATCGGCCTTTATTATGTGTTCATGAATTGTTCTCTTGTGACATGCCGATGCATAGGAAGAGAGTTAGACTTCGTCATTTCATGATATATGTTTCTTTGTGCTCACTACTAAATTACAAATCATTGTTAATTAAAATTGGCTTTGATATACCTTGGGATCCTGGTGGATTGATTACTTGAGCACTTTATGCCTAGCTTAATGGCTTTAAAGAAAGCGCTGCCTGGGAGACAACCCGGAAGTTTTAGAGAGTCATTTTATTCTGTTGTGCGCTTTTAAAAAGTTTTAAACCAAAAAAATATAGAGGGGAACCTAAAACTTTTATAAAAAGAAAAGTGAAAGTGAGACAGATGAGCAATGTGGAAGTGGGGGCTAGCCTTGAACTTTGTTCATGCCCATGGAAACTTTGTGTCGGCATACGACACCTATGGGATCGAGAGGATCCCTTTACGGTTTGGCGGGGGAAAAGATTTGCACAAAGAGCAGATCCAACGACCAACGCAAGGATCTTTACCCAGGTTCGGGCCGCTGAGAAGCGTAAAATCCTACTCCTGCTGTTGTTTATTGTGGATGTTCTTAAGCTCAAGTACACGGAGCGCTTGCGATGAACAGTGCGTTCAAGAAGCAGCTGCGCATGCAGAATGGGCCAGAAGGTCCTCCTTCCCTGTAGCTCCGCCTTGGGCCTCCTTTTATACGTCAAAGGGGTCACCAACAGTGGCAGACGGGAGTACAAGAGGTGGAAAGTTGCTACAGTATTACATGATTACCACTGATGGATTAGGACAAACGCATTAAATGCCTCCCTTAGGTGTCCCTAACTTTCTTGGGGACGGAAAAAGGACCCGTCCCATCAGCACCGCGTAAGCCCATCCGCGGTCAGTGCCATGACACGCAACCAGGAGGACAAGCCCTAAACGACGTACTGGTCGCTGCGCTGGAGCGGTGGCAGTACGGAGGGATCTTGCCGGGTGCGAGATCTTGCCGGGTGCGAAGCCTTGCCGGGCCTTCGCGAGTCCTCCCGGCAAGTATCTTGCCGGGAGCCCAGCCTTTAGTCTTCTGTCTTTGATCATCGGTTTGAATGCCTTCTCGATATCCTTGGCATATGTTTCCAGCTGTTCTCCGGCAGGCCTTGCCGCTGGTATGGCTACAACCGTCCGTGAACAAGTATGGGGTACTAAAAGACCCAAACTTTAGTACACCGACAGGAGCCCCCAGGCCTAGGCCATACACGGGTGCGAGGCGTTGTTGGGCTAGGCCCAAACAGTGCACAGGCACGCGTGGCAGGAGTTAACTGTAATAATCATCTTATTTACTGCGCTCCCCCACGACGCGCATTAAATGCGGGACGTGGGATACGTGCGCGGAACGGCCGCAGTAGTGCGCTTGTAAAAATGCTTTCACATCTGTCCGTAAAGAGCCAGCCTCGCGCCTTCCCCATAAAAAGGAATCCGCAGAGGCGCTGCTCATTTACCCCTCGACTCTTCCAATCTGGAAACCGCCGCCGCCTTCTTCCTCGAGCCAGGAACAGAGCCTCTCCCATACATCCGTCACCCCCACGCCCTCATCATCCTCGGCCTCTGCTTCCACAGTCGCCATGCCGCCCAAAGCAGGCAAGGGCAAGGCGGTGAAAGCCGTCGATTCGGATGCAGAGGCGGAGAAGATCGATCTGGTGGAGATGCGGAAGGAGCACGCCATCTTCGCCCCGACGCTTGACATGCGCACCCTGGTTGAGCGGTACATGTGCATGTGGGGGAAGGAGATGAAGGCTCACCCCAGAACTTGCGTGCTTCCAGCTTCCGTCAAGGGCGGCCCAGATAAATTCCCTTTCTTCGCCGCTTACTTTTATTGCGGGCTCTGCCCTCCATTTTCCGATTTCTTCATCGACATCATGTACACATACGGCTTCTGCCTCTTGGATTTCACGCCGAATGCCGTGACATGCATGTCAGTCTTCGCTCATCTTTGTGAAAATTTCGCCGGAGTAGCACCCAACACAGCCCTCTTCCGCCATTACTTCGTTCCCCGCATCGAGACGGGAGACGCCCTTTCTGGTTCTATCACTTGGATTCCAAGAGCATGGAATAAGGATATATACCCAGATGGTCTCTACCGCAAGAAGTGGGATGAATGGCGGGACCAGTGGTGCTGGGTTAAGGAGAAAGATCCTCAGCCGTTCTGTACGCCCTGGCAAACAAAGGTGGTTCCCGGCAAGGACTGGAGCGGCCTCGATCCTCAGGATGAGAAGCTCGCAATCGCAGTTACCAGGATCCACCGTCTCAAGGTTGCCGGGCTCACAATAGAAATGGTCGGCGCTGATTTCCTCCGCCGCCGCATCGCCCCTCTACAGAATAAAGGGAGACCAGCCTGGGATTTCAAGGATGCAGCAGATATCATGAGGCTGCGCCCTGGTCTGAACAACAACTTGACGGTCTTGCAGCACACAGCCCTCTGCCACAAACTATTCAGGCCCGACGGGAAATTTAAGTTGCCGACTGGCATAGTTCCCTTGTGCAACAACTCTGCCTTGGGCTCAATCATCGCCATGATGCCGGTGTGTAATGCCCACGGCCCTGACGGAACTTGGGAAGAGCCATCCTCAGAGCGCGCACAGGAGTTCTTTGACAGCTTGTCGGAGAAAACCATCCGGGAGGAGCCAACTTTCATCCGCCCCACCACTGATGAAGAAGTGGCTTACATCGCTAGCAGGGTGGAAGAGGCGAACCTTGCCGCGGAGGCCGGCAGCTTTGGCTTCGCGGAAGAGGAAGTCGGTGAAGAAGAAATAACGCTAGAGGAGATCCTTGCCGAGGAAGGCGAGGTTGCCGGGGAACAGAGTGGCATGGCTGCCGGGAGCTCTCCTGTTGAAGACACGGCCGAGGAGCAGCCGCATGAGGAGCCCCCAGCTCCGGAGAAGAAGAAACGGGTTCTTCGAAAGGCTGTCTCTGGCGTCCCAACATGTCAACCTCCCTCGAGCAGCGAGGGTTCCGGCAAGGGGGCGGCCGGCAAGGCTGCGCAGCGGCAACAAGCCTAACAGCAACCCGTGCGACGTACGACACGCTCGACCACGGCAACATCTGGTGCGGCGGGGGCATCCCATACGACGGCACCGGCGACTGGAGCAGCAGGATCACATCAACCCACTGCTTCTGCTGCAACCAAGCATCCCAGGACCCCTTCCCCCCCCTCGCACGGACATTGCAGAGAAGGTTGATTTTGACAACTCCTCCTTTAGTCCGGAAAGAGAAGAGTAAGGGTCCTGTCGCATCTTTTAACTTCTGAATTCCTGGTTTCACTTAACTTATTTGTTTTTCCTTGGCCTGTCTCCGCAGGGATACGGAAACGTTGGCGCAAAGGATGGCGAAGAAGGCGAAAACTTCAACGGGTGACGAGCCTTCGGCAAGCACCGTAGATGTGCCAGAGCCCATCATCATCAGCCCGGAGCCCAGCCCTTAACGCAGCCTCCAACCCAGTCCCCAGCGTGAGTCCATTACTCATTTTTCGCTGGCGAGCGTTGGGGAGAATATCTTCACTACTGACATCACCGGGCTTATAGGAGAAGAACGGCAACAAGGAGAGCCACTGGAGGCCGCCCCTGACGTGTCGCCTCCGTTAACCACGCCGCCCAGAGACGAACCTTCGGCAAGGGCCTTCACTGGCGAGCCCATTCGCGTTGAAGAGGAGCCGGCAAGCGCGGGCACTGGCAATCCTACATCGGCAACCAATGTTGCCGGGAAAGGAGAAGCCACCTCTCAACAGCCCGACACAGGTAAACCGTTTGCCTTGGTGCACTCGTCATTTTTTCTTTATTTTTGTCTTCTTGAACTTCAACCTTGATCTCATCTTGTTTCCTTTCCTGGTCTTCAGACCTCCCTTCGGTGGAACAAATGGACATTGACGTTGTCATCAAAGAGACCGCCAAGGATCTTGCCGCCGAGGCCGACAGAGCCGCGGCCGACGAAGCCGCCAAGGCCGCACAGAAGGAAGCCACCAAGGGGTCTGCTGAGGGGGCCGGCAAGGAGTCCAGCGACCACACTGACGGCATTCCTGCTGCAGGAGCGCCTGGCGCTACACCGGTCGTGGAGCCCCCAGTTGCCGGTGAGGCGGTTGTCGAGGACCAGCCGTCAACATCCGACGCCCCCCCGTCAAGCAGATATCTTAAGGTTGGCGACAACTTGTTCGTCAGCATACCAGGGACGGCAAGCACTGGGGCGCCAACCGAAGGAGAGATATTTGACAGAGATGTCATCGCCGCCGCTGGGCTCAAGATCAGCAATGAGCCACGCGCCAGCAGCAGCGGGTCCAAGGAAGAACAGCTCCTCCAAGCCATGAGCGACAACTTCCAAAAGCTCCAGGCGCTTCACCGCACCGAAAGGAGAGGTTGGGCTCCAGGGCGGCAGTTGTTGAAGCAGCGGAAGCAGACTTCCAGAAGCACATCGAGGAGACGCAAGTCTGGTATGCCGAGGCCTTCCAGGAGCTGACGGCTGGCGGGGAGCAGCTGAACCAAAGTTGGAACGAGCTCCTCCTAAAGCAATCCGACGTCGAGAGGGCACAGGAGGAGGCCGCGCAGCAGGCTGCTGCGGAGGAAGCTCGCCTGACGGAACGCCGTGTCGGGCTTGATGCTCACGAAGAGGACCTTGCCGCTCGCAAGGAGGCACTCGCCGCCAAGCTCCGCAGCAAGGATGAAGAGATCGAGAAGCTTGTCGCACGGCGAACCCAGGAGCTGGAGCAGAGGCACAAGGAAACGCTCGAAGCCTTGGCTGTGGATCACGCCGGCAAGCTCAAGGAAGCCATCGATGCTGCCGAAGCTGCAGAGGCCGCCAAGAACGAGCTGGGCGATCAAGTGAAGAGGCTGGAAGCAGATCTTGAAGGCCACGGCAAGGAGATCTCAATGCCCAAAGCCGACAGAGAGAAGACCCTCTTCAGCCTGGCGGAGATGCAAGCCGCCATGTACGACAAGACCAAGGAGCTCTCCTCAGCCAATGAATCTATTGCTGATCTGAAACTGAAGCTGGCGACGCTAGAGGAGTCCCTTGAGAACGTCAAGGCTCGCGAGAGGGCTTTGATCAAAGACCTCCAGAGCGAGAAGAGCCTGCTCAACAGCACTGCCGCCACTTATAATGACTTTGAGAGAGGTGTGAAGATCTGGACTGAGCGCCTAGTCGACGTCGCGGAAAGGCTCGCCACAGAACTGTCCACCATGGGCTTGGATAACTTCAGCTACTATTCTGACGAGAGGGTGTCTTCGAGCGCCAAGCTGACCATGTTCTTCGAGGGTGTCGTTGATGCTCTCAAGCTGCTCCAGTCTAACCGAGAGAGTCAGCTGGCCAACGAATCTCGCAAGCTCTGCCAGGCCGTCCTTCGCAAGGTACTCGTCAAAGTGGTGCACAAGAACCCTGGCATCAACCTCACCAACATTCTTGCTAGCTTGCCGAAGGATGTAGACCTCAAGGCACTCGAAGAGCTTGTCGCGCCCATCGTCGACCGAGTGAGCCACGTCAAGCGGGTTGAAGGCCAGCGCAGGGACTAGCTGCTTCTCTTCATTTTGTCGCCGCCATTCCATGTTAAAGACAGTTTTATCCTAAGTTAGGATTGCGGTGACCATCAATGTAATGTAACTTGCTATGTTTTGGATGAATGTGTGCTATTTCCCTTGTCTGATTCCTTTTCGTATGGTCCTTGCCCTACGCTTATGGGGATCTTGCCGGTGCGCGCAACCTTGCCGCAAGCGCTTTGAGGAACGGATCCTTAGCAGCTTGCTGGAGGTGTCGCTACCGACAAGATAGCTTGACGTTTCCAGTGCAGCCACTTAAGTTGTTGAGTGGACTCAAAACAAAGTAAGGACGCGACCAGTCACGACAAGGTTCCTTCGCGTGCAGGTTTTCCATACAAAAGCCGAAATCGTTCAAGGAAAATAACTCTCCAATAAAAAATTTGCTTAGAAGTTTTGCAACTTAGCTTTTCGTTGCTGTACTCCTTATTGCAAGATGTCAACTTGAACGTCGCCTGTCGGTATCCATACCATCATTCCCCCCGGCAAACGTGCATGCGAGGGAACCTTCTGTCCTTTGAGAAAAAGAAAGAAGAGAAAATAGAGATATGGAACCTTGGCGGTTCATTAGTGCTTACCGGAAGCAGGTGTACTACAATATCTCAGATAAACATGCATATAAAATGACATGAAAATCGACAAGAATTGTAAAGCGCTTAACTTTATTCAACTATGCACAGGGTCTGCGCCTGGCTTTGTACAAAGGATCATATGCCTTGCCGGCAAGACTTGTACAAAAGGTGATTGCCGGGAGACCCGGCAACTGCGCCTTATGGGTAGAACTTACGAAGGTGTTCGATATTCCAGGAATTGCTCACTGGAATGCCATCTTCGGTCTCCAGGCGGACTGCGCCGGGCCTGGTGACTCGTACTACCTGATAAGGGCCTTCCCACTTCGGCGTCAACTTGTTTGATCCCTTGGCGGACTGAACGCGCCGAAGAACAAGGTCGCCTTCCTCAAGGCTTCGGGCATGCACTTTGCGGCTATGGTAGCGGTGCAAGGCTTGCTGGTAGCATGCAGCTCGCACAGCAGCCCGAAGACGATCTTCCTCAAGGAGCGTGGCGTCATCTTGGCGCAGCTGCTCTTGCTCGAGCTCATCATAAGCGAGCACTCGAGGTGACCCGTATATGAGTTCCGTGGGGAGAACTGCTTCTGCCCCGTAGACTAGGGAGAAGGGTGTCTGGTCAGTAGCTCGATTTGGTGTCGTCCTGATTGACCAAAGAACCGCCGACAACTCATCAATCCAGCGTCTTCCGCACTTGCGCAGCTTGTCGAAAGTTCTTGTTCTGAGACCTCGCAGCACTTCAGCATTTGCCCTCTCCGCTTGGCCGTTGCTTCTCGGGTGAGCAACAGAGGCAAAACAGATTCTGCCGCCAAGGTCTTGGACATACTGCATGAAGGTGCGGCTCGTGAACTGCGTGCCATTGTCGGTGATGATTCTGTTTGGCACACCAAAACGGCACACTATTCCCTTGAAGACTTGACCGCTGACTGTGCTATCACCTTTCTCACTGCTTCCACTTCCGGCCACTTCGTGAACTTGTCGATAGCAACATACAAGTACTCGAAGCCCCCGGTAGCGCGGGGAAAGGGGCCCAATATGTCGAGCCCCCAGACCGAAAATGGCCAGGAAAGAGGGATTGTTTGAAGAGCTTGAGCTGGCTAATGCAATTGCTTTGAATGGAACTGGCATGCTTCACACTTGGTTACTAGTGCAGTTGCATCCTGGAGAGCAGTGGGCCAGAAGAAACCTTGCCGGAATGCCTTGCCGACAAGAGCACTTGAGCCTATGTGGGAGCCACATATGCCTCCATGTATCTCTGCCAACAGCTCTAGTCCATCCTCCCGAGGAATACACTTCAATTTCACACCGTTCGGTCTCTTTCTGTACAGGACGTCGTCGACGAACTGGTACATACTAGACTGACGGGCTACTTTCTCCGCTTCTTCCTGTTCTTCAGGGAGTCCTCCTGTTTGAAGGAATTGGACGATGTGCTGTGCCCATGTTGGAGCCTGCGGCTCGACAACAAGGACCAAAGGCATATCTTCGGCCGCGGGAGCGCTTGCTTCTGCGGCAAGAACCTGAGGTTCTGCGCGAGGCTGCTGCTCACCGGCAACCGTGTCGTTCCCGGCAACTTCCTTGCGGGCGGCTTCTGGGAGCTCTGCCATAAAGTACTGGCCGGAACTCAACTTCCTTCTCTTCTCTTGCCTCGTCGATTGTGTTACGGATGGCTGAGTTAAGCGGAGCACAAAAGTTCCTGGTTCCACAGGTAACTTGAGGGCAGCACGTTTTGACAGGTCGTCAGCAATGCTGTTCTCTGCTCGAGGAACATGCTCTGTTTGTAAACCGTCAAAACGCTCCTCCAACTTTCTCACTTCATCTACCTATGCTTCCATCAACGGGCTTTGATAATCTTTGTTGACTTGCCTGACGACAAGCTGTGAGTCACCTCTGACGATGAGCTTCTTGATACCAAGGTCTGCCGCGATCCTGAGACCGGCAAGCAGCCCTTCATATTCTACAGTGTTGTTTGTTGATCTCTCCCGGGGAAAGTGCATCTGAATTACATACTTGAGGTGCTCTCCGGTGGGTGCGACAAGCAGCACGCCAGCACCGGCGCCTTGCAGCGAAAAAGCCCCATCAAAGTACATAATCCATACCAGATCTGTTTCCTTGCCGGGGACGGTTGTCTCTTGAATTTCTTCGTCTAGCGTCGGTGTCCATTCCGCAATGAATTCTGCCAAAGCTCTGCTCTGAATAGTTGAAGTGCTTTCAAATTTGAGACCAAAACTTGACAGCTCCAACGCCCACTCCACAATTCTGCCGGTCGCATCTGGATTTCGAAGAATCCGCTGCAACGGGAAGCGAGTGATGGCGGTGATTTCATGTGCTTGGAAATAATGGCGCATCTTCCTTGAGGCCATGAGAAGGCCAAAGAGCAACTTCTGCACACCAGAATATCTTGACCTAGCCCCCTGCAACAGGGAGCTGACAAAATAGACCGGGCGCTGCACCATCTTCTTTTTCTGCGTTGCACCATTCGACTGCGCAGATCCTGCCTTGTCGGCACCAGACTCTGCCGGGGAGGATCCCAGCTTGTCGCTTGACGGGCTTGCCGCTGCCGCTGCTTCTTCGTCGACTTCTCTCTGCGCCACTAATGCAGCACTTACCACTTGATTCGTCGCCGCTAAATATAGCAGCAACGGCTCTTGTGGTTTAGGCGCAACTAGTGTTGGCGGAGAGGAGAGGTACCTCTTCAAATCCTGCAGCGCTGCCTCCGCTTCCGGAGTCCATTTCATTGGACTGGCCTTCTTCAAGATTTTGAAGAAAGGCAGGGCGCGCTCAGCGGATTTGGAGATGAACCTGCTCAGAGCAGCCACGCAGCCGGCAAGTCGACGCACATCTTTGACACGTCTAGGTGCTTCAATCTGCTCAATTGCCTTGATCTTGTCGGGATTGGCTTCAATTCCACGTTGAGATACAAAGAACCCGAGAAGCTTGCCGGATGGGACGCCAAACACACACTTCTCTGGATTGAGCTTCAAATTGATTCTGCGCAGATTTGCAAATGTCTCTTCTAGGTCTTGTATGAGCATTGCCTTGTCCTTGGTTTTAACCACTATGTCATCCATATAAGCTTCCATATTTCTATGTAGCTGGGGCTCGAAACCAATTTGGACCGCTCTTGCAAACGTTGAACCAGCAATTTTCAACCCGAAAGGCATGCGTATGAAGCAATACGTGCCACATGGGGTGATAAATGCGGTTTTCTCTTCATATTCCTTTGACATGAAAATCTGGTGATACCCTGAATAAGCGTCAAGAAACGACATCAAATCGCAGCCAGCAGTGGAGTCCACAATCTGGTCGATGCGCGGCAAGGGAAAGGGATCTTTTGGACAGGCTTTATTGATATCTGTATAGTCAATACATAGCCTCCATTTTCCATTTGCCTTGCGTACTACAACCGGATTGGCCAACCATGTTGGATGGAGCACTCCTCTGACTAAACCTGCCGCTTCTAACTTCCTGATTTCTTCGGCAATAAATTCTTGCCGCTCCAAAGCTTCTTCCTAACCTTCTGCTTGACGGGCCGCGCATGAGGGCAGACAGCAAGGTGGTGCTCGATTACCTCCCTGGGAACACCGAGGATATCAGATGGTTGCCATGCAAACACATCGATATTCGCCCGCAGGAAGGCAATGAGCGCGCTTTCCTATTTGTCATCAAGGGTGGAACTTATGGTGAAAGTTCCTCCCGTACCATCCTCCTTGGCAGGCACCTTCTTGGTCGCTGGTGGAGCTGCCTTGGATTTCTTGCTCTTGCCGGTGGAGCTCTCCGGCACATCCTCAACGGGAACGCAGCACTCCGAGGAGGTGCGCTTGCCGGAGAGTGCGCTAGAGGTCTTGCCGGTCTTCTTCCCTCCAGGAGCTTCGGCGGCAGGAGCAAGTGCCTTGGCGGCAGGTGCTGCGACTGCCTCCCGGTAGAGTTGGTCGGTGCAGATAAGCGCATCTTTCTTGTCGGAGTTGATAGTGATGACGCTCATCGGTCCGGGCATCTTTAATGTATTATAGGCGTAATGTGATGCCGCCATGAACTTGGCCAACGCCGGGCGACCAAGAATCCCATTATATGGCAATGGAATCTTGGCGACGTCGAAGACGATCTTTTCTGTTCTGAAGTTGAGCTCACTACCAAACGTTACCGGCAGTGTGATCTTGCCCTTCGGCTGGCTCCTTCCTGGATTGATCCCTTGAAACGTGCCCGTCTCCTCGGGATCTTCGTCAGGAATTTGCAATCTCTTGATCACATCAGGCGAGATTATGTTCAAACCGGCCCCACCGTCAACTAACATTTTTGTCACCTTGAGGTTGCAGATTGTTGGTGAAACCAACAATGGCAAACACCCGACCGCAGTTGTGCGATCAGGGTGATCCTCGGCGTCAAAGATGATAGGCGTGTGGGACCATTTCAGTGGTTTCCGGGCATCAATCGATGGCTCTGCCGCATTAATCTCGCGCGCCCACTGTTTAAGCCAGCGGTGAGAGGAATGCAACGAGGCGCCCCCGTCAACGCACATGGCTTCTATGGCTTTTTGGAACTCGTGCTCGCTGGACTCGTCGCCGTCTTCATCATCATCGTCACCTCCCTGCTCCTTGTCACGGCCTCGAGCGGGCCTCTCCTTCTGTTGCTTGGCCTTGCCGCGGCGGCCTCCTCGACCGCCGCGCTTCTTGCCAGACCCCTCAGCGCCATCCTGGGCCTTCTCCTTGTCTTGCCTCTCATATTCGGCTTTCTGCTTCTCAACAAGCTGCTCAACTTGCCGACAGTTCTGGAGATCGTGACCCTTGGTGCGATGGATCTTGCAGTACTGCTTGCCGGAGCCCTCCGGCTTGTCGGCAGCCGCCAAGGCCTGACATGCGGCACACGCGGTAACCTCCTTGCCGGGGCCATCAGTCTTGACCTTCTTGGCGGTGCCGGGGTCGCCGGACCCCTCGATGGCAAGCACGGCCTTGCCCTTGCGCTTCCTGTTCCGCCGCCGGCCTTTCTTCGCCGGAGTGGTGGCGTCTTCGGCTTCAGAGTCGAGCTCCGCGCCAGCATCTTCGCCGGGGAGTCTCCTTCCCTCCTCGGCCCGAGCACATCTGTCAGCCAGAGCATAGAGCTCGGCGACATCCCTGACCTTGTTCATCGCCAGCTCTTCCCGCATCTTGCGGTTGCACACATTCTGATGGAACGCGCTGATAACGGCGGCAGGATGAACGTCTGGGATATTGTGCTGAATACGGCTGAATCTCTGTATGTACTTGCGCAAGGTTTCACCTTCTTTCTGGGGGATGAGGTGTAGATCGCTCTCCTGGCCAGGAGCCTGATGGCCTCCAGTAAAGGCGCCAACAAACTCATGACACAAATCTGCCCAGGAGAAAATGGAATTCTCCGGCAGATGCATCAACCACGACCTGACGTTGGGCTTAAGCACCAACGGGAAGTAGTTGGCGAATATCTTGTCGTCCCGAGCCCCGGCAGCCTGCACCGCAATGGTGTAGACGCTCAGGAACTCTGACGGGTGAGTCTTGCCATCGTATTTCTCCGGCACCTCCGGCTTGAAATTTCGGGAGTTGGGCCACTGGACTCGCCGCAGCTCACGAGTAAAAGCTGGACAACCCACCTCGTAAGGCAAGTTACCAGAATACCCCGGCGCAGGCTCGTCGACAGTGGGTCCCGCGCGCCTGTCGGATTGACGGCGCGCTTCCCGCCGCCGCTCGATGGTAGTTCGAGCGTCCTCCTTGTGCCGTTCCCGAAGAACCAGACGTTGATCGCGGCGAACCCGCGGATCAGACGATGCCGTGGAATCGTCATCACAGGCGTCGATCCGCCGAGTTAATGACCGATCTTGCCGTAGCGGAGGGGAACGCATCGTAGTCGTACTGCCTCCGGTCTTCTCGCCACCAGCACGCACCAGCTCAGTGGACTGCCGCCGTGAAGGCTCCGCCTGTTGTGGCCTGTCGTCGTTAGCCAAGCCGATGAGGCTTTGGATAGCGGATCTCCATTCATCTAGCTTCTCCACAACGGGAGGAAAGTCTAGGAGCATCTGAGCTCGCGCCAACGCTTCTGCCGGTGTAGGTGGTGGCGAAAGATGCAAAGAACCAGAGGTGCTCAGACTCCTAACTGAGTTAGAAGGAGCTCCATCACGGCCCTGCGATCGCGCCCTGCTTCCGCCGGCATGTTGGCGTGGATCTTGGCCTCGCGCATCTTGGGAGTGATGCGCAGGGATTTTTCCATGGGAGCACCTGGAACCACCAACGTCGCGGCGCTGCCCGTCGCGCGCAACCTGAGAAGGTCGCGGCGCGTGCGCCGGCGTGGGTGTCTTGGAAAGCGCCGTCCCGTCCTTGGAGTTCGCTGCGCCACCCGTGGGTAGCATAGCTCCGTCCTTAGACCCGGCAGCACCGTTGCGAACGATGCTGCTCGCCTGGCTCTGGTCGCCAGAACGTCGTGGAGGCTCAAGACCTCCACCTCCTCCACCAGCGCCCACGCCGTCGCCCGTCTGTGTAGGTACGGGTAGGCCGGACGCGGATGGATCCACCACTGCCGCACCCTTCTTCTTGGGAGCCATGGCGATGAAAGTGATCAAGAACTGGCGCGCCGACCGCTAGATCGGGTTTGCGCAACCTTTCCCCTACCTGGCGCACCAAAGATGTCGGCGTACGACACCTATGGGATCGAGAGGATCCCTTTACGGTTCGGCGGGGGAAAAGATTTGCACAAAGATCGGATCCAACGACCAACGCAAGGATCTTTACCCAGGTTCGGGCCGCTGAGAAGCGTAAAACTCTACTCCCGCTGTTGTGTATTGTGGATGTTCTTAAGCTCAAGTACACGGAGCGCTTGCGATGAACAGTGCGTTCAAGAAGCAGCTACGCATGCAGAATGGGCCAAAAGGTCCTCCTTCCCTGTAGCTCCGCCTTGGGCCTCCTTTTATACGTCCAAGGGGTCACCAACAGTGGCAGACGGGAGTACAAGAGGTGGAAAGTTGCTACAGTATTACATGATTACCACTGACGGATTAGGACAAACGCATTAAATGCCTCCCTTAGGTGTCCCTAATTTTCTTGGGGACGGAAAAAGGACCTGTCCCATCAGCACCGCTGAAGCCCATCCGCGGTCAGTGCCATGACATGCAACCAGGAGGACAAGCCCTAAACGACGGACTGGTCGCTGCGCTGGAGCGGTGGCAGTACGGAGGGATCTTGCCGGGTGCGAAGCCTTGCCGGGCCTTCGCGAGTCCTCCCGGCAAGTATCTTGCCGGGAGCCCAGCCTTTAGTCTTCTGTCTTTTATCATCGGTTTGAATGCCTTCTCGATATCCTTGGCATATGTTTCCAGCTATTCTCCGGCAGGCCTTGCCGCTGGTATGGCTACAACCGTCCGTGCACAAGTATGGGGTACTAAAAGACCCAAACTTTAGTACACCGACACTTTGTGAACCTTGATTACAGAAACTTTTCAACAAAAATAATTATCCCCTTGTACAAATCCATTGTATTATAAAAATAACGTGCCAAGTAATGCCCTTGGGATGATTTGGATGATAGTATGGTAGATGCTGTTGGAAAACAGAAACTTTTGCGTCCAGTGCTGGAATTTTGTTTTTTCCCTGGAGTGTCAGAACCTTCTGAATTTTTAACACAGTATTGATATATGAATTATCCACATTGTCATTATTTCTCAGAATTTTTGGAGTTACAGAATTATGACTATAATTCAGATCTTTACAGACTATTCTGTTTTAGACAGATTCTGTTTTTGTTGTATAGTTTGCTTATTTTGATGTATCTATGGATCGTATCAGGGGGTATGAGTCATGGAGAAGTTGGAGTACAGTAGCATTATGCCAATATTAAACATGAATCAATTTACAACAGTACTTAGAGTTTAAGATTTAATTGTTATACTAACGGATCTCACGAGGTTTCTTTTGAGTTTTGTGTGCTGAAGTTTTCAAATTTTGGGTGAGACTACGATGGATAAAGGAATAAGGAGTGGCAAGAGCCTAAGCTTGGGGATGCCCAAGGCACCCCACGGTAATATTCAAGGAAGACTCAAGCGTCCAAGCTTGGGGATACCCCGGATGGCATCCCCTCTTTCATCTACAATCTATCAGTATATCACTTGGAGCTATATTTTTATTCATCACATGATATGTGTTTTACTTGGAGCGTCGTGTGATTTTTTTTAATAATGTACCGTGCTGGTATGAGATAGTCCTTGGTTGATTTATAGAATTCTCTTTTCACTTCACTTATATCTTTTGAGTATGGCTTTATAGAATGCTTCATGTGCTTCACTTATATCATTTGAAGTTTGGATGCCTGTTTCTCTACATAGGAAAACCGTTATTTGTAGAATGCTCTTTTGCTTCACTTATATTTATTAGAGTGTGGGCAAGAATTTTGTAGAAAGAATTAAACTCTCATGCTTCACTTATACCTATTTAGAGAGTCAACAGGAATTGGTCATTCACATGGTTAGTCATAAAATCCTACATAAAACTTATAGATCACTGAATATGATATGTTTGATTCCTTGCAATAGTTTTGCGATATTAAGATGGTGATATGTGGGAGGTACTAGTGAATGATTGTGGTTTAGTAAGAATATTGGTGTTAAGGTTTGTGATTCCCGAAGCATGCACGTATGGTCTGTCGTGATGCTAAGAAGTTGGAGCATGATTTATTATTGATTGTCTACCTTATGAGTGGCGGTCGGGGACGAGCGATGGTCTTTTCCTACCAATCTATCCCCCTAGGGGCATGCATAGTAATACTTTGCTTCGAGGGCTAATAAACTTTCGCAATAAGTATGTGAGTTCTTTATGACTAATGTGAGTCCATGGATTATACGCACTTTCACCTTTTCGCAATTTGCTAGCCTCTTCGGTACCGTGCATTGCCCTTTTCTCACCTCGAGAGTCGGTGCAAACTTCGCCGGTGCATCCAAACCCCGTGATATGATACTCTCTATCACACATAAGCCTCCTTATATCTTCCTCAAAACAGCCACCATACCTACCTATCATGGCATTTCCATATCCATTCCGAGATATATTGCCATGCAACTTCCATCATCATCATACACATGACTTGAGCATTCATTGTCATATTGCTTTGCATGATCGTAAGATAGCTAGCATGATATTTTCATGGCTTGTCCGTTTTTTGATATCTTTGCTACGCTAGATCATTGCGCATCCTTGTACACTGCCAGAGGCATTCATATAGAGTCATCTTGTATAGTTTTTTATCGAGTTGTAATATCGAGTTGTAAGTAAATAAAAGTGTGATGATCATCATTATTAGAGCATTGTCCCAGTGAGGAAAGGATGATGGACACCATGATTCCCCCACAAGTCGGGATGAGACTCCGGACAAAAAATATATTTAAAAAAAAGAAGAAAAAAGAGGCCGAAAAAAGAGAGCCCACAAAAAAAGAGAAGAAAAAAAGACAAAAAAATGAGAGAAAAAGAGAGAAGGGGCAATGTTACTATCCTTTTTCCACACTTGTGCTTTAGAGTAGCACCATGTTTTTCATAGAGAGTCTCCTATGTTGTCATTTTCATATACTAGTGGGAATTTTTCATTATAGAACTTGGCTTGTATATTCCGATGATGGGCTTCCTCAAATGCCCGAGGTCTTCATGAGCAAGCAAGTTGGATGCACACCCACTTAGTTTTCAATTTGAGCTTTCATACACTTATAGCTCATAGTGCATCCGTTGCATGGCAATCCCTACTCCTCGTATTGATATCGATTGATGGGCATCTCCATAGCCCGTTGATCCGCCTAGTTGATGCGAGACTTTCTCCCCTTTTGACTTCTCCTTATTAATCTCTACCACTATACTCTATTCCACCCATAGTGCTATATCCATGGCTTGCACTCATGTATTGCGTGGGGGTTGAAAAAGCTGAAGCGCGTTAAAAAGTATGAACCAATTGCTCAGCTTGTCATCGGGGTAGTGCATGATATATACTTTATGTTAAGAAGATGGAGCATGACAAGATTATATGATTTTGTAGGGATAACTTTCTTTAGCATTTTTATTTTGAAAGACATGATTGTTTGTTGGTATGCCCAAGTATTGATGTCTTTATATCAAATTATAGACTATTGCTTTGAATCACTCGTGTCTTAATATTCATGTCATGATTAGGTAGCATTCCACATCAAAAATTATCTTTTTATCATTTACCTACTCGAGGACGAGTGTCGACGTACGACACCTATGGGACCGTGTGGATCCCTTTTACGGTTCGGCTGGGGAAAAGATGTACACAAAGAGCGGATCCAATGATCAACGCGGGAATTTTTTACCCAGGTTCGGGCCGCTGAGTAGCGTAAAACCCTACTCCTGCTTTGGTTTATTGTGGGTGTTTAAGCTCAGATACATGGAGCGCTTCTTGGTGAACAATACGCAAGAAGGGCGGCTACGCATGCAACTGGGCCAGAAAGCTTCCTCCCCCTGTAGCTTCGCCTTGGGCCTCCTTTTATATGACAAAGGGGTCACCAACAGCGGTGAACAGTACGCACAAGAGGTGTAAAGTTACTACAGTGTTTACATGCTTATCATTGACGACTTAGGACAAACGCATTAAATGCTCCACTTAGGTGTCCCTTACTTTCTTGGGGATGGAAAAAGAGCTCGTCCCATTAGCACCGCTTAACCCCATCCGCCGCTAGTGCCATGACACGCATCCAGGAGGACAAACCCTAAACGACAGGCTGGTCGCTGCGCTGGAGCGGTGGCAGGGCGGTGGGATCTTGCCGGGTGCGGGGCCTTGCCGGGCCTTCGCGAGCCTTCCCGGCAAGTATCTTGCCGGGAATCCAGCCTTCGGTCTTCTGTCTTCTGATCATTAGCTTGAATGCCTTCTTGATAATCTTGTATTTGTTTCCAGCTGTTCTCCGGCAGGCCTTGCCGCTGGTATGGCTACAACCGTCCGTGCACAAGTATGGGGTACTAAAAGACCCAAACTTTAGTACACCGACAACGAGCAGGAATTAAGCTTGGGGATGCTGATACGTCTCCATCGCATCTATAATTTTTGATTGTTTCATGCCAATATTCTACAACTTTCACATACTTTTGGCAACATTTTATATTATTTTTGGGACTAACATATTGATCCAGTGCCCAGTGCCAGTTCCTGTTTTTTTCCTTTTTTTTTGTTTCACAGAAAATCCATATCAAACGAAGTCCAAACGCGATAAATTTTTACGGAGAATTACTTTGGAATATATGTGATTTTTGGGATGTGGAATCAACGCAAACGGAGGCCCACAACCTCCACAAGGCATCTTGGCGCGACCCCCCCCTAGCCGCGTGGTGTTGCCTTGTAGGCACATCGTAAGTCGGTTAGGGCCCTTCTTCGGCCGCAAGGAAGCTTATATCGAGAAAAAAATGTGTTAAAATTTCAGCGCAATCGGAGTTACGGATCTACGGAAATATAAGAAACACTGAAAGGCCAGAAAATAGGGACGCGAAACAGAAGAGAAACAGAGAGAGAGATCCAATCTCGGAGGGGCTCCTGCCCTCCGAGAGCCATGGCAGCCATGGACCAGAGGGGAAACTCTCCTCCCATCTAGGGGGGAGGCCAAGGAAGAAAAGAAGGAGGGGGGCTCTCTCCCCCTCTCTCCTGGTGGCACCGGAACGCCATCGGGGCAATCATCGTGACGGCGATCTACACCAACAACTTCGCCGCCGTCAACACCAACTCTCTCCCCCTCTATGCAGCGGTGTAACCTCTCTTTTCCCGCTGTAATTCTCTACTTAAACATGGTGCTTAATGCTACATATTATTATCCAATGATGTGTGGCCATCCTATGATGTTTGAGTAGATTCTTTTTGTCCTATGCGTTGATTGATGATCATGATTGGTTTGAGCTGTATGTTTTATTTTGGTGCTGTCCTATGGTGCCCTCTGTGTCACGCAAGCGTGAGGGATTCCCACTGTAGGGTTTGCAATATGTTCCTAATTCTCTTATAGTGGGCGGCTAGAGTGACAGAAGCTTACACCCGAGTAAGGGGGTTGTTGCGTATGGGAGTAAAGAGGACTTGTTACTTAATGCTATGGTTGGGTTTTTACCTTAATGATCTTTGGTAGTTGCGGATGCTTGCTAGAGTGCCAATCATAAGTGCATATGATCCAAGTACGGAAAGTATGTTAGCTCATGCCTCTCCCTCATATAAAATTGCAATAATGATTACCGGTCTAGTTATCGATTGCCTAGGGACAAATCTTTCTCTTATGTTACAAAAGCTTTGTACTAAACAACTAACTTTTATTATCTTGCAAAGTACTCCTAGTTTTATTCTTGCAAAGTAGTTCTAGCATTACACCTACAAAGTACTTCTAGTTTCATACTTGTTCTAGGTAAAGCGAACGTTAAGTGTGCGTAGAGTTGTATCGGTGGTCGATAGAACTTGAAGGGAATATTAATTCTACCTTTAGATCCTCGTTGGGTTCGACACTCTTATTTATCGAGAAAGGCTACAAACGATCCCCTATACTTGTGGGTTATCAGTCCCCTATGCTGAAGTAATTAAAACCTTGTACCACAATACTTGTGATAAATTTGAATGGATTACTAAAGGAATTGATGAGGGATTTAGTGAAGAATGGTTTGAAGGTACGACTAGAGATCCTATTGATAATGAGATACATGTTTTATATGAGGATCTTTATGGTGATGATTCGGAATTTGAAATAATGAATGTTAAAATCACCGAAGAAAGTCCCTTCAAGTATTTGAGTTCCCCTACTAGAAAACAAGAACATGAGAATAGAGAATTAATGAGAAAAGTTTTGGAGGATTTGATTAAGAAGGATTTGGGAATGAAGGATGATAATACTTGAAACTATGCATTATGCCTAGCAAGGGGCATAAAACAATAGCGCTTGTTGGGAGGCAACCCAATATGTATCTTAAATTTTTGCTTTGTTTTCTGTTTTGTGTGTTTACATAATTATAGCTACTGTTATGATTGTGTTTTTATCTTTTAATTAATGTTTGTGCCAAGTAATGCCTTTAGAATGATTTGGATGATAGTATAATTGATGCTATTTGGAAAACAGAAAGTTTTGCGCCCAGTTCTGGATTTTTGGTTCTGTACTGTAAACTCAGAAAAATCTGAAATTTTTACACAATATTGGTATATTAATTGTTTACGTTGTCCTAATTTTTCAGAATTTTTGGAGTGACAGAAGTATATCTTTTAAATTGATCATTACAGACTGTTCTGTTTTAGATAGATTCTGTTTTCTATTGCATAGTTCGCTTATTTTAATGATGCTATGGATTATATCGGGGCGTATAAGAAACGGAGAAGTTAGATTGCAGTAGCATTATGCAAGAATTAAATATGAATCAATTTATAACAGTACCTAAAGTTTAAGATTTGTTTGTTATGCGAACGGATCTCATGAGGTTTCTGTTGAGTTTTGTGTGCTGAAGTTTTTAAGTTTTGGGTGAGATCACGATGGATGAAGGAATAAGGAGCGACAAGACCCTAAGCTTGGGGATTCCCAAGGCACCCCAAGGTAATATTCAAGGAAGACCCAAGCGTCTAAGCTTGGGGATGCACCGGATGGCATCCCCTCTTTTGTCCACTACTGCAGGCGACCGCTAACACGCCACATGAATCAGAGACCCCGTGACCAAACTGTGTGCGATGCATGCATCGCAAAAGGTGTCGTAATAAAATTGTTGCCAATAAGACGAACTGTGTGCGATGTCGGAGACATAAAAAATGATTCAGATTAGAGACGCGTGTGCGATATGTGGCATACAGTTGATCCATACTAACTGTTTGCGATGAGCCAGAACAACAGAAACAGGCAGCCAATTCGAGGTGTGTGCGATACACGGCATACAGTTCACTTGGATGAACTGTTTGTGATTACCCAACACAACAGAAACAGGTAGCCAGTTCGAGGTGCGTGCGATACACGGCATACAGTTCATTCGGATGAACTGTTTGTGATTACCCAACACAACAGAAACGGGCAGCCAGTTCGAGGTGTGTGTGATACACGGCATACAGTTCACTCGGATGAACTGTTTGTGATTACCCAACACAACAGAAATGGTCAGGCAGATCAAGGTGTGTGCGATATACGGCATGCGGTTCACTCGGATGAACTGTTTGCGATTACCCAACACAACAGAAATGGTTCAACTTAACAAGATGTGTGTGATACGCGGCAAACAGGTCAGTAATCAGAAATGTGTGGGAAGACCGATAACAACACAGACGATTCCTGCTAATAACCCGTGTATGTTGTGGGCAAACGCTTGCTGGTAAACAATTGTCAGCGATTGATGAAATCATCACCGACGGGTTCCGTAGTTTAATCCATGTGCGATGTGATTTGCTCAGTCTGCACAACATCTACGCTCTGTGTCTACAGAACAACAACATATATACTTATAAGGACATGATTGCATAACGAAATTAAACATCCAATTACATAACTGACTACACACATAACATTTGCACACACCAAAGTAAACAATTACATGCATAATAAACTAGGATTAACGATCATATCTAATCATCATCTACTTCTTCTTGTGATGCTTGCCGCTGCTGCTCTGCTGGTGGCTCGATCCCTCGTCATCTACAGGAAGGAGGCACTCCCCCATGTCGACGATCCGCCTGTGCATCTCGTAGCATGTGTACACGTTCTTGGCTACAAACTTGAGGTGAGGTTCATCCAGTCTCCACACCCAGGATCTAGGATTTCTCTTGGAACCTTCCTTCATGTTTTTGTAGTAGGGGTCGATGATGGCCACGGCGAGTTCAACCAGGGATCCTTCTTCGTGCTGCCCTAGACCCTGTAGTGGCCACGGATGTCGACAAGCTTCGGGCAGGCCAAGCCCGAAATCTGGAGCGCTTTTACATCGTCGACAGTGTCCGCCGTAGTGAACTTGTAGTTGGAGCTCTTGACAAACCTGGCGAAATGCTCGCAAGGCCTTGTGGCCAGGCAGTAGTGGTAGACGAGGACGTGATGGCCCACGCACAATTGGGCGACGGCAACCACCTGATCAACCCCGAGACGACCGGCGGTGTACTGGTGGTCGAAGCCGACCACTTTGTACTTGTCGTCCTTAGTAAGCAACTGCTCCATGGTGTTGATGGAGTCCTCCACCACGTCTGGGTCGATGGTGTACACCACCGAGAGGTCCTTCCTCCTCACGTGGGTGTCCACACGATGCTTGCCGTACTCCATTGGAGCGCCGCTGGATATCCTCTCTCTATGTGTCGTCGTGGGTGTGCTTGTTGTGTTGTGGGGCGCGATCGAAAGGTTGAAGAGAATAAGGTTATAATGGCCATGGGAATAAATGGGGAGGCTGAACGGCCTGGAGTATCGGCGTGCGCGGATGGCAGTTGTTGCAGCGTGTAACTGCATCATGCCGCACGTATTAACTACATCGTGGCAACGCGTGTGGATGCAACCGCATGCATATGGCGCCCAAAACATGATCGTGCGCCGGCCCCGATCACTGAAAGAGCGCGTGCGGAGGGACGCGAGCAGTGCGTGCCGCGGTCGCCTCAACGTCGAGCAGAGCACGCGAAGGAACGCGAGCATAGCGCACCGCGGCTGCCTAAACGGCGAGCAACCACCTGCGTATAGCAGTTCTGGTCAACCGTCGGGCACGCGTGGGAGGCGAGACGGCCCATCCATTGGACACACTGACACACCGATCAAACCTAAACGTGTTCACACCAATCAAATTACCACGCAATGAGTAATTGCAAATCTGTTCACACCGATCAAACCTAAACATGTTCCCACTTAGCACTGGCTATAAAAACTAGTACCCACTCGAAAATTACTGTACATTCTTCTCCTCATCACCAAAAAAACAGGTCTTTCCTCTTAAGTCATTCCTTGCATTTGCCATGGCC
Source organism: Elymus sibiricus (assembly GCA_039707655.1). Lineage (NCBI taxonomy): Eukaryota > Viridiplantae > Streptophyta > Magnoliopsida > Poales > Poaceae > Elymus > Elymus sibiricus. The sequence goes on from CM077668.1 coordinate 207,921,994, forward strand.
GGTAGGAGGAGTTCTAGGTCGACATATAACCAGGGAGCAAAGACCAAGGCCGCGGAAGCACTAGAGAGGTCCCGCCGCAATGCGACAGCCGCAACAGAGATGTCCTGCCGCGCTGTGGGGCCCTCGAACGAGCTCTCACGGGTAGGTGAGGGCTCTCACAAGCGCACTCGCCGCGTCGACGAACTCGACGAGCTGGCGGGGCTGAAGTCCTTAGCCAGCGACGACGACATTCTCGATGGCCTAATTAACCAGCAGGAGTTGCTCGCCGGCTTGGAGAAGCTGCTCGAGATTAGCGATGCCTCGGTTGATATGGCGACCGGCCTCGTCGTGAAACTCATGGGTGACAATGCAAAGCTCCACAAGGAGCTCGACAAGCAGAAGGAGGAGGCCGCCGGCTGGAGGGAGCTGTATGAGAAGAGTGTTGCCTCGCGGATGATGCTCACAGCCGTCGTCCATGAACTTGGGGATGACTTGAAGAAGCTCCGCATCGAGTACGAGCTTCAGGTGGAGGAATCCACTGCTGTCAAGCAAAGTCATGAGGATGTGAAGAAGGAGCTGGAAGAACTCCTCACCCGACGATCATTCGAGAAGTAGAGAGCAGGGACTTCCTTCTTCCTTTTTTTTTCTTCTTCTCTTTTTCCCCTGTGTCTTTCGGGCATTGCCGCATGTGGCATTTTAAATTATCCGGGATTTGTAAGACAATTATTATCCGTTGCCATTGTCAATTTGTCATCGTATTATTTTGTTCGTAACCTCGTAGGTACATGTATACGAGTCGAAAACAGGCTAAAAGTCACGTTTTCAGCGAGGCATGAACAAAACAATGCTAGCTAGCATTGAGCGGGGCCATGGGATCACAAGCTAACACCTTCCGTCCAGGTGCATTAACCGCATGTTAAACTGCGGCTCGACCGCCATTAATGGAGAAGTTGGGAGCGAGGCGGCGGGTGGAGGTCAAAGAGCTTGCTTCCCGGTGAGCCTGCTTGGCCGCCATTAATGGAGAAGTTGGGAGCGAGGCGGCGGGTGGAGGTCAAAGAGCTCGCTTGCCGGTGAGCTTGCATGGCAGACAGCTCGCACGGGTCCCGTCGAGCCTACGCGACGGACTGCTCGCACGCGTCCCGTCGAGCCGCGCGGCGGACTTCTCGCACTCGACCCGTCTAATCAAACAGCTGCACGCACGCCACCTAGTATGGTCAAATTTTTGCACAAAATACAAAGAGGACCAATAAACCAGGACCGTGGTAGTACTCTCCAATAAAAAGAGGGACGCGTGGCCGCACGTAAATGGTTAGTGGAATGCCCACTGTTCAAACAATACAACCGTTTGCGATATTAACGTGTCATCTATTTGTTCCAAAATGCCTACGTTGGCTATTAATGTGTGCGCCTTGTCTCAAATTGGACAATTTTTTTACCATGGCATATATGTGCCATATAATGACACTATGCCAAGTTTCATGAATTTTGTGTGAGTTTTGGATTTACGGGGATTTAAAATTGAGATTCTCAATATTTGAAGCCGAGCCAGGACGCCGAGATGTTTGTAATTCATTCCCATTTCATGCATGGGACCTAAACATGCACCCAAGGACACATGTATGGTATTTGAAGCCATTTTGGTGCACTAGAGCATGTGCTTGTAATTCAAATTTGAATTATGGCGATTAAATGCCTAGAAAACCCAATTAATGTATAAAAAGGCCAAACGAACCCTGAATAATTCCATATTTCAGCGCGAATCTCCTGTTGGTCTACGTTGCCTGTAGAAAAAAAATACAAGGCGAGATGAGGCAGCGACGATTGTCGTTTCGCCCACAAGGGTGACACGTTCCCTATCAGAACCACGAGGCTTCTTGCTAGAAGCTCCGGTTTGTAAGAGGCTTGTACCAAAGCTTGCCCCAAATTGGACAAAATTTTTACCACGACATATATGTGACATGCCATGACACGATGCCAAGTTTCATGATTTTCGGGTGAGTTTTTGATTTACGGGGATTTAAAAACCGAGATTCTCAAGGTTTGAGGCCGAGCCAGTACGCCGAGATGTTTGTAATTCATCCCCATTTCTTGCATGGGACCTAAACATACACCCAAGGACACATGCATGATTTTTGAAGCCATTTTGGTGCACTGGAGCATTTGCTTGTAGTTCAAATTTGAATTATGTGCCTAGAAAACTCAATTAATATATGTATAAAAAGGCCAGACGAACCCTGAATAATTCAATATTTCAGCGCGAATCTCCTGTTGGTCTATGTTGCCTGTAGAAGAAAAATACAAGGCGAGATGAGGCAGCGATTGTCGTTTCGCCCACAGGGGTGACACGTTCCCTATCGGAACCACGAGGATTCTTGCTAGAAGGTCCGGTTTGTAAGAGGCGTGTACCAAAACTTGCCCCAAACTGGACAATTTTTTTTACCATGGCATATATGTGCCATGTCATGACACGATGCCAAGTTTCATGAATTTTGGGTGAGTTTTGGATTTACGGGGATTTAAAAACCGATATTCTCAATGTTTGAGGCCGAGCCAGTACACCGAGATGTTTGTAATTCATCCCCATTTCTTGCATGGGACCCAAACATGCACCCAAGGACACATGTATGGTTTTTGAAGCAACTTTGGTGCACTGGATCATGTGCTTGTAGTTCAAATTTGAATTATGGACATTAAATGCCTAGAAAACTCAATTAATGTATAAAAAAGGCCAAACGAACCCTGAAAAATTCCATATTTCAGCACAAATCTCCTATTGGTCTATGTTGCCCGTAGAAAAAAAATACAAGGCGAGAAGAGGCAGCGATTCTCATTTCGCCCACAAGGGTGACACGTTCCCTATCGGAGGCTTCTTGCGAGAAGCTCCGGTTTGTAAGAGGCTTGTACCAAAACTTGCCCCAAATTGGTCAGTTTTTTTACCATGGCATATATGTGCCATGTCATGACACCATGTAAAGTTTCATGAATTTCAGGTGAGTTTTGGATTTATGGGGATTTAAAAACCAAGATTCTCAATGTTTGAGGCCGAGCCAGGACGCCGAGATGTTTGTAATTCATCCACATTCCTTGCATGGGACCTAAACATGCACCCAAGGACACATATATGATTTTTCAACCCATTTTGGTGCACTGGAGCATGTATTTGTAGTTCAAATTTGAAGTTTGCACATTAAATGCCTAGAAAACTCTATTATAATGTATAAAAAATGCCAAACGAACCCTGAATAATTTAAAGCAGTTCTGTTCAACCATCTGGCACCCGTGGGTAAGCACTATGCGCACGCGTCGTGCTAGCTCGCGCTTCCTTCTTTCCCAAGTTTTCCATATTAATAGTGTTATATATCCAAACACGCTACCGTTTCCCACCACTCCCCCAATCGGTTTCCTGCCACTCCCCCCAATCGGTTTCCCGCCACTCCCCCCCATCGGTTTCCCGCTGTCAGTGTCAGTGGGCATAGGAGGCTAGGCGGTGACACACCGGCCATACCGTAGTATACCATTCCAAGCATGCCAATCCGGCGAAGCACCCCCGCCGTCATCAACCTCCTCAACGAGAAGAATGAGCCGGAGAAGGCCGGAGAGCCAGAACGGCCGTGCGCCGCCGAGCATGAGCGGTATCATCGCGCCCCAGTGCTTGAGCGGGCCAATATCTACACATGTGTTCGTCGCCGCCCATGGAGCGAAGCGGAGCAAGAGTGGCAACGCGCTGCCACGCAAAAGCGGGAGAATGCCGCCGCGCATCAAGTGCGGTGCACCGCACTATCTGAGCGGAGCCGTGTCAGCATCCTGTTGACTCAACCATTCGAGAGGTCATTTCCAGGGCTGGTAAGCATCCTGATTCCCCGCCAGGAATGGGCAGACGCCGTCAGCACCATAATTGCGCCGGACGAAGTTCGCACTGCCAGAATCCGCCGCCACGACGCCAACGGGCTGGTCGATTGGCTCTTCAACCTCCTCGGCCCCCCAGGTGCTGCCAATGATGAAGCAGTGCAAAATACTCGTCACGGCTTGGAATCGACCGTCGCCGATGAAATATCCTGGGCGGAGATCGATACTGCGGTACAGCAGTTTTGCGAGCGTATTAGACGCGTGGACGAAGGCCTGTACAAATTCATGCTCAGCCAAGAGTTCCCGTAGGTTTAGGCCCTGTTTTTATTGGTTTTCGCCCAGTTTTCCGCAATTAACTGGGCAATTATCTTGTTCTTAATTAATGAAAAGGTAAAGCTTTTGCTTCTTCCGGCTAGTTTTAAGTAGTAAAAAAGTAATGTAAGTTTGAATGGAAGTGGTCCGGTATGTAAAGATTGCACACAGTTTCTAAAAGTACAAACGTGTGTGATAGTAAGGAGTAGGTCCCACACGGTGACCATCGGTAAACGCCTTAAACGCGAGGAGGCAACTCTTATCAGCAAGGGGCAGCTTCCCATCCATTAGCCTAGTCGAATAGAACGCACAAGTTAAGCGAGCTTGGGGCTAGAGCAGTCTAAGGATGGGTGACTGGGTGGGAAGTTGCTATATCTCAAGCTTCATTTAAGCGCCATGATACGGTCATTACAGACATTTAGCATCTAAATGTGTCTGTAGTGACCTGTCATGTCGATTAAATAAACCTTGAGATCCTTGTTTTGAAAATTTGGAGAATGATGTTTTTTGTTATTTGTTGTTTTGAAAAATCGGAGAATGATCGAGATTGATCTGTGGGCCCGCCATGTTCTAATTTGGAGAATGATGTTTTTTGTTATTTGTTGTTTTGAAAAATTGAAGATTGATCGAGATTGATCTGTGGGCCCGCCATGTTCTATTTTGGAGAATGATGTTTTTGTTTTTTGTTGTTTTGAAAAATCGGAGAATGATCGAGATTGATCTGTGGGCCCGCCACGTTCTATCCTTTGACCCACAACGTTTGAGATCTATGGGCCCGCACGTTCTATCCTTTGACCCACAATGTACGAGAAGGGTTTGACCATGACGGGTTCCTCTTGGTATAGGTCACGACATGTTAGACCAAATTTAGTTGGGGAACATTTGTTCGATTCCCTCCCGCCGGCTCGAAGTTGGGGAACCGACATCATAAGTAACATGGCTTCCTCGGGGTACGGTGTTCGGTTTGTAATGCAGCTGGTGCCCCATCGAAGTTGTGCATTGGGGATTTGATCACATCACACACCACCCATATATACATATATTTGGGCTGCATGCAGGGTATAGGGTCTTCTGATCGACCCCGTCTCCCATGTGCGGTTTTCAACGACACGCCTATCTGTGGGCCTGGTCTATATATATATCATCCCTTTGGCCGACAACGAGGGGGTTTGGCCATGAATGGATTCCTCCTGGTTCGTGTTACCGCGGGTCATGGTGACATGTCCGAGCAAAGTTCGAGCTCATGCATTCTCAGGATTCCCTCCCATGCGCTTGGATTGACACCCTACGTACGTCGATGTCGTCCTTAATTACTACCTACCTTTCATGGGGGTTGTCCATTTCGTGAGGGAGGCGCCACATCAAAATTGTACATTATTGGGTATTTAAAACACATCACCCTTCCAACGTACATCAATTTGGGCCCCATGCAGGTGGTGCTGGTTTTGTGGCCCCTCTCGTGCGGTTTACGGTGATGGTCCAATCTATGGGCCCGAGCGGTCTATTATATCCCTTTTTGACCGACAACAACAGTGGTTGTTTGGCCAAGATAGATTCACTTGGTCCGTCTTATGGTAGGTCATGGTGACATGCATGCATGTCCGACCAAAGTATGAGTACATGCATGCATCCCGCCGACACGAAGTGGGGGTGGGGTAGGCACCTAGCTACGACCTTAACCCGTCATTATGGATATCCAAGGGGGCTTTCCGGTTTGCGAGGGAGGTGCCACATTAAAGTTGTGCATTGTGTATTTAAACATCACACCCTTTATTCCTACATATATTCGGCCACTTCCAGGTGGTTGTTGTCTTCTGGCCCCTCTCACCCGATCTTTGACGACGCGCCCCCCCGTGGGCCCACGCGTCAAAGTTGTGCATTGGGAATTTGAACATCACACAAAACCCTTTTCATACATATATATTTGGGCCACATGCTGTTATGCTTGTGTTCTTACCCTCTCTCGCATTTTTTTGTTGCCAAATGGTGCTATATAAAATAGCAGACGCCTCAGATGAAAAACTGCGTGCAAACGTACGTGCAATGGACACGGGTGCACCGGCTCAACCGTGTGCGAAGCTCGTGCCCTGTAAAATTGCCATGACTTCGCAAGCGCCAGCAATGGTGAAGGGGTAATGTGTATAGGATATTTAGGATGAATTCCACGTATGCGTCTGAAAATTAGGACGAACCGTGTGCGATAAACCAGCTAGCTAGAAATCTCAAAAAAAGCTACCCGCCTTGAGCGATGCAAAAATTAGTGGTTCCGCGGCTTTTCCTTATTATCATACACAAATATTATGTTTGGACCGTGTGCGATCTGGTTGCTCCCGCCCCGCTTCATTTCCTTTACCCAAATTTTAGTTGCCACGGTATTTCAACCGTCGCCCTCACTCCTCCACCACTGACCTCATAGTAAAATTCCAGTAGCCGAGGCATTTGGACCGTCGCCCTCCCTCGTCCACCACCATCTCCACCCACCATTACTAAAATTTTTAGTAGCCGCGGCATATCCTCAAACACCACCCGCCCTAACCCCGTCCCCCCTCCACAGTCTACACCCCCCTGCCGCCACCGCCGCCGCCACCAACCCCCGCCGGTCTGCCTATGCCTCCTAGCTTAGATAATTTCAGGTTACCCACCGATTCCCATACCCTCGCCGCCCTGAGTTTTTAGATGAGGCCTGCGGTGTCCCTCCCCCCAGATCCCCATGCCCTACTCAAGAGAGTCGCAGCCTAAGCCCGACCACATATCCCGAGGAGCCCGAGGAGTGTACGGCCAAAAGGAGGTCTATCATGGCCTCTCCGCCGGACGATGTCGGGGTGGCCGCCGTTCATGTCGACCTGTCGATCCCGGAGGAACACCTCGCCGCGGAAGCCGACGAGGACGTTGACTACGTCGCCATGGCAAAGGCTTCACGTCAGCGGGCTCACGTATTACTGAATCTCAGGACAGCCGGCTACGACATCAAGCTCATCGACAACGAATGCTTCACGCGGGTGTAGGATCGAAAGTATGTCTAGAGCGGGGGGGGGGGGTGATTAGACTACTTGACCAAATAAAAACCTAACCTTTTCCCAATTTTAGTTGTAGGCAGATTTTAGCAAGTATACAAGTCACGCATCACCCTACACGTGCAATTATAAGAGTGTAGCAGCGGAAAGTTAACAATTGCACATGTAAGTAAACGAGGGGATCAGAGATTTCAAACGCAATGAAGACACGATTGTTTTTGGCGTGGTTCCGATAGGTGGTGCTATCGTACGTCCACGTTGATGGAGACTTCAACCCACGGAGGGTAACGGCTGCGCGAGTCCACGGAGGGCTCCACCCACGAAGGGTCCATGAAGATGCAACCTTGTTTATTCCACCATGGCTTACGTCCACGAAGGACTAGCCTCACTCGGGTAGATCTTCACGAAGTAGGCGATCTCCTTGCCCTTACAAACTCCTTGGTTCAACTCCACATCATGTCGGAGGCTCCCAAGTGACACCTAATCAATCTAGGAGACACCACTCTCCAAAAGGTAATAGACGGTGTGTTGTTGATGAACTCCTTGCTCTTGTGCTTCAAATGATAGTCTCCCCAACTGTAACATCCCAATTTTCAATTTGGATGTTTATAAATAGATCATTCATATGCATCCATGATTTATGCATTTTTGCCATCCATTTGTTTTATTTGAGTTTTGATCCAAGGAACTTTGTGCAATTCAAGGACCAAAAGAGAGAATTGGAAGTTTCCTTAAATTCCTTTTTTTTGAAAATTCTTTGAATTCAAAATTTGGAATTTGGATCAAATTTGGTTTCACTAAATTCATTTCCTTTATTTCCAAAATAAAATAAAGAGAGAAGATAAAAGGACTTCTTCAAAAATAGAAGGGAAATATTGGAAATTGAATTTGAAATCAAAATATATTTATTTGGTTTTACTTGCAAATTATTTTGATGCAAATTTTATTAGAATAGCAAAAATGTTTAATTTTTTTTTGCATTTTAGGCCGGATAAAAGTTCACAAGGTCATATATAAGACCATATAATTGTGTGTATTTTTCCGGGAATTTTTAGAATTTTTATTTTTATCTTTTGGGTGTTTTACCGTTTCTGTAAAAAAAAAATATCGCCAGCGCCCAGCCCAGCCGGCCCAGCAGTAGCCAGGCCAGGCGCGGCGAGGCCAGCCCAGCCGCTCGCCCCACTGCTCCCCTCGCTCGCCGTGTCTCTCTCTCTCTCGTTACCTCTCTGTTTCCCTGGTGCCTGGGCCCCTCCCTTTCTTCTTCTTCCCCACGAACAGAACAGAATCCTGTTCTCTCATGCCACGCACCCGAGTTCGTTTTAACTCGGGATTTCGTCTCCCGAGTCGACCCCCTCCCCAAGCCTCATGTCCTATAAATACCTAGGGTCCCTCTCGACCTATTGCTTCGAAAAACCCTCGCCAAATCCACCCCAATCGCTCGCACTCGTCGTTCCAATCTCGCCGAAGACGCTGCAGTTCATCGCCGTTTTCCCACGCCGGTGAGCCATCCCGAGCCTCCTCCTTCTGTAATTCGACTTCTCTTGATCTCTAGAGCCATTTTGACAAGGTCTTGTGTTCTCTTTTCATCTACAGAAGACATCCCAACCCCGCCGTCTTCGCCGGAGCACCCGAGCTTCATCGCCTCGTTCCGTCGCCGTCCGTTGTCACCGATCATCACCGACATCACCACCGGACGAGCCACTCTCCGCTGCATCCTCCCAAAACTCCCGCCACCGCCCACGATCACTGGAACCGCCGCCCACCGGACCCGAGCCACCTCACCACGCTCGTTCTTCTCTGTAAGCCCCAGTGCCCTGTTCGTTTCAGTTAAAAAAACGGTTCAGTTAGATCGGTTTTCTTCGGTTGATCGAACTGGCTTACGGGTTTTTTAGCCGCCACGATCCGTTTTCCTTATGGACCGGTCGTCCGCCCTTAAACACGCAGCAAATATCCCCCAACCAATCAGAGAGCGCCACTTGGCCTCTGGCTGATATTTAATCTTTTCAGTAAAATTCCAATTTCAGAATTCTGTCAGATTTTTCTTTTAGCATATCTTTAAATCTATAGATCCAATTTCATTGATTCTTTTTCCTACGGTTTCATAAAAATCTCATCTATCCAGAGAACAAAACTAAAAATATTTTTGACAATTTAAAATTCGAATTTGAACAGATTCATGTTTAAACTTGTTTTGGCTATAATTTGAAATCTATAACTCCGATTTAATTGATTCTTTTTGCAAATTGAAGCTTGTGACAAGTACTTTCTTTTAATATCAAAATTATATATTTTTGCTACTGTTAAAATTACGTTCTGTACAGAAACTTTATTTGGTTGTTTTTGGAGTTTTCCGAAGTCTTTTCTTCGTTTTTCTTTTTGATTTTTTGCTTGATTGCTTATGTGTGTCAATATTTGCTTCGTTAGATCATCAGGAGTGCGAAGATTGCTACTACGAATCCTTAGAGTTCAACGATCGTCAGCAAGGCAAGTTCACACCTTGATCATACTTTTCTATACCCAGTTTTTACTATGCATTAGTTACACCCTTAAAATTTGCATGAGTAGGATTGGGAAATTGTGGCATTGCTATGTAGTTCATGAGGTAGGAACCTATGACCTTTGATCACCCCGGGAATATTCGTTATGTCATATATTGTGTAGCCATGCTCATAGACGGGATTGGTATGTGTGATTCATGCAAATTGCGAGAGATATAGTAATTTGGGTTAACTTAAGGTGGCAACATTAACACACATCTGGGTGGATTGATTGGGGCACCTGGAGAAACCAGTGCTTGCCCAAGGGGATCCCGGAGTACCCGTGTGATCACCCTAGGAATGCCACCCAGGCTCAAAGGGATCATACGACACTTCATGACTAGAAATTTCCGTGTGCAGCCACAAGCCATTATGGGCTCTGGCATAGTTGAGTAAGTTGTGTGACCTCTTTTCGGGTAGGCTAGCAGATGTAGGGGAATGTAGGTGTACCGGTCTACCAAGGGTTAAGGGGAAATGCTTCTGAAAGGCTATGTCTCGATCTTCCGATCATGGAGGTGGTCGAGTCTTGTGGGGAAAAGTGCGCAAACCTCTGCAGAGTGTAAAAACTAATCATGATTAGCTGTGTCCCCGGTTATGGACAAATTTGAGTATCTAGAAGTGAATTATTGGTTGATCTCATCACTTTATTTAATTAATGAATTGGGTTATTGAAAATTTTGGTTAAGGGATTGAGTTGGAGGAACCTTCTCAATAATGGCATAAACTTGGTAGTAAATAAAATTAATTCCTTTGTTGTAGGGAAAAATTAGCTTTATGCAAAAGTTTAACTTAGAGCCTCCACAGCCAAATATGCATATAGAGATAGACATTTTCATTATTATTCTATGGTGTGAAATTGCCAGCATATTCCATGTGCTGACCTACACGACTGCAACGTCTCATGTTGCAGAGTTTTCCGACGAGGATTAAGGTGCGATAGGTCATTGTTTCGCACTCAGTTTTACCGTGGAGTTGGATGGACTCATTTACCTTTGAAGCTTCCGCAGTTATTTTATTTAGATGGCCTTCAGCCATATTTATGTAATAAATACTCTTTTGAGGACCTCGATGTAATAAAGTGTGTGATTGATCTCTGTTATAAATCCTCGAGTACTGTGTGTGTTAGCATACCGATCCAGGGATGACACTTAAGCACAGAGACTCCGGTCCCTTTGGGTCGGGTCGCTACACCAACACTCAAACAACTCCTCACAGATTTGGCTATGGTGGAAGAAGGATTTGAGTGGAAAGCAACTTGGGAAAGGCTAGAAATCAAGGTTCAAATGATTGGATTGGAATGTCTTGATCTCAACACATGAGTAGGTGGTTCTCTCTCAGAAAATGTATGGTGGAAGTGTAGGCACGTTCTGATGGCTCTCCTTACTGAGTAAGAAGTGGTGGAGGGGTATTTATAGCCTCCACACAAAATCCAACCATTACACACTTTTGACCCAACTCGGTGGCACCGATCAGAAATCTCAGTAGCACCGAACTTTGTAAAAGATATGAATGTTAGGAATCTCGGTGGGATCGACTGGAACAACTCGGATGGACCAATGTGCAATCGTTAGGGCAAACCTCGTCTCGGTGGCACCGATTGCATCAACTCGGTGGGACCGAAGTGAAGCAATAAGGCAACAGAGAGTTGGTAAGCCATCTCTGTGAGACCGATTTGCAAGACTTGGTGGGACCGAAGTAATTGTAAGCGATTACAGAGAGTTGGCAAGGCCATCTCGGTGGGACCGAGATCCATATCGGTGGATCCGATTTGTTAGGGTTTTGGCAGTGGCTGAGTCCAGATGAACTCGGTGGCTCCGGATAGGAAATTTCGGTGGGGCCGAGTTGGAATGTAGTATTTGGACATATTTGGATGGAGAAAGTGGTTGAGGGTTTTGGAGTACTGTCACTAAGCACTTGAGCAAAAAGACCATTAAGCAACACCTCATCCCCTTTTAATAGTATTGGATTTCCTATGGAGTCAATGTGATCTTGGATTACTAAACCAAAAATGTAGAGTCTTGAGCTTTTGCCAATCCATGTCCTTAGCATTTTGAGGGGTCCACATCTCTAGTCCATGCCATGCCAATCATTGAACATCCTAAAATCTTTAACTTGAATGGACATTAGTTTAATGAGATATATGTTGTTATGAATTACCAAAACCACCAAGGGAGCAAATGTGCTTTCAATCTCCCCCTTTTTGGTAATTGATGACAACATATAGATCAAAGCTTCGACAAATGATTAAATGAATGGAATACATTGTCGCTTTGAGAAGTATGTGATAGCAAGAGCTCCCCCTAAATTTGTGCATTATTAATAATTTGCGTTTGAATGCAAATGCACAATCGATTAGGATCATGGGTCACTCTTCCATGTCACATACAACTTGGTGGAGCGCGCAAAATGATATGAATAGAATAGTAGGCACGCATCACCAAAAACATAAGTGAATGATCATACAAAGATAATGATAAGGATAAGCATTTAAGCATAGCATGAAGCATAGTATGATCAATCACACATAGTATCTCACAAACATAACGATCAAAGTATATCTCACACACATAGTATCAAGCACATCAAGCAAGAGTAGCATAAACCAAATAGTAGCAAAAACTCAAGAAAACGACGAGCAAAAAGCAAGACACTCTCTCTCGAAGCCTAATGATCTATACAAATTCTCCCCCTTTGGCAACAAGTACCATAAAGTTTGAATAGGTATAGGACTATGCGGCTCTCTAGGCACGATCCTCGGAAGCTCCTGAAGGTGATCTCCGGCTGGCAGATCTGGTGTGCGTAGATGGCGTTGAGAGAAGTGCATCTACGAAGGCTTCAGCTGACGTCGGCTGGGCTGGTGGAGTAGAGACTGGAGGTGGCACTGTAGCAGCAGCAGCAGGTGCAGAGAATGTGGTCCTCGTATCTGCAACTGGCACGGCAGCAGACCTGTATGCCCTGGGCACTGTCTGGAATCTCTCAGTCGTGGGTCTGTCATCTCCACTATCATCAGAAGCAGCCCTGGCTGCATCAACATAGTCCTTCAGCTTCTCCACAATGGTCTGTACCTCAGTGATCTTCACATCAAGATCATGAATCTTTGTCTCGACTATCCGCTCTAGGCTAGCCTAGTTCTTGGTGAGGTTGGCCAGACTTCGCTCAACATTTGATCATTCTTAGTCTTGAGGTTAGCTATGGGTGCATTGGGAACAGATGCCTTCTGACCTTCTTTTGCTTCTGTGGCTGCTCGGATCTTCTCTTGTGCATGAGCAGATGTAGGATGCGAAGGGTCCATCACTACAACATTGTCCTCGAACTCTGGATGCAATAGAAGATGCTCATGATCAAGTAGATAAGTGCTCATTCCAACCTTGGAGTTGATGAGCATCTGAATGTGCGGAGCATATCCACAAGATCTCTTCTGATCAGCAGCTGTCCTCTTGATGGTTTCAACAATCAAGCTCATCACCTTGAACTTCTGAGGTGTATCAAAGAGGTGCTGTAGGTTGATGGAGTGGCCACGTATCATCTTATCATCTCCTGACTTGGGAAACAAAGTGTACCTCAAGATTGTGTTGGTGGTGGCCAATCCAGGTAGCAAATGCTTCACAGAACCTAGCTTGTGTGTCTCAATGTCCTTCTCAGGAATAGCTGTGTACATATTTGCCATGGAATTGTGGTCCATCTTGAGCTTGGCATAAATGTCTATCTCATCATCTTCTTCTTCTGGAGCACCAAGAAGAGTAGCCCACTCAGAGATGGTTGACTGGTATCTGGATCCCTCAGTCATCCACACAATTCGGCCATCTGGATAAAAACGAGCTGTGGAGTAGAATTGCATGATCATCTCATCATTCCACTTGGTAAGCTTCTGTCTAACAAAGTCATCAACACCAGCTATCCTAAAGCTCTCATGAACATGGGGGAAGAAGTCTTCATTTGCATCGATGTACTTCCAGTTCACCCATCTCATGTCACTGACAATTGGCTTCTTATCAAGCAATACAGTCTCATAGAAATCTTGTTGTTCTCTAGTCTGGAAGCGGTAATCACAAGCAGTCCTTCTTCTGGCAGCATATGGATCTGACAATCTCCATTGACGCAGTCCTTTGTCCTTCCTGAGCATCATGTTTTCGGCAACTGGGTGTGCATTGTCATGATCTGGAATCTTTGGCTTCAACTTTCTGAGCACTAGTGGCTCCTCTTCAACATCAGCTTCAGGCACTGGGGCCTTGTTCTTCTCAGTGGCAGGAATGTTTCTAGTAGATCTCTTGGGTGCTGAGGCTTTAGGCTTGGACTTGGTGGGGGCAGCAGTCCTTATAGCATCAGACATGAGCTTCTGAGACTTTACAGGAGGTGCATCAGCTGCTTGTTCCCCCTCTTCCTCCTCTTCTTCAACCATGGAGGGCTTGCCTAGTACACAAGCAACATTTTTTCCTTTCCCTCTTCTTCTTCTTCCCTGTAGCAGCTGTTTCTGCATCACTTGGTTCCTCAAGTGTGAATGTCATAGTTTCCTTAGCGACTTTCTTCACTGTTGTCTTCTCTTTGGTTCTAGAAGATGGTTTGGTGCTATACTCCTTTGCAAGCACAACTCTCTTCTTCTTTGATGCTGCTTCACTAGCAACAAAGTCCTCATCCTCATCATCTGAGGTTCTCTTCTTCCTGGTCCTTGTTGCAGCTTTTGGAAGATCTGGAGAGCTTCTCTCTCCCTCATAAAAGCTTTCCTCAGGACTAGAGCCTGAACTGAGATCAGTGTGCTGCTCTCACATATTCTGACTATCACTGGCATCTGACATCTTGCAAAGCTGACCCTGTGAATAGATGGGTATGGGCAGAGTAGATGAGTCATCACAAAAAGCAGATGTTTTTCATAAAAATTGAGTTCAAATCTTAGTTTCAAGTTTTCACACAAGGCATTTCGGATGGACCGAGTTGATCATCTCGGTGATACCGAAGCACTCAACAAAAACTTTACACTCCATTTCGGTCAGACTGAGATGTGGTTCGGTGTCTCCGAGATGTAGGGTTTCACAGAGATTTTACTTTCGGTCTCACCGATTCGTACAACTCGGTGGCACCAAGACGTACTAGTGCAATGGCCTGGGGCCAAATCGGTGACTCCGAAAATCTCTAATCGGTCGGTCTGAGATGCGTTCAGCGGAAACTTAAACCTAATTTTTTTGCTTGAATCTAATCTATGGAATTTGTAGTGTAAAGGAATGTCTCAATCCGTGGCAAGAATAATGGCAATCCATCCGTGCACTGAATCAGAATTTAGAGCCCGAAGGGGGTCAAATCTCACCCTAACTTGGTGGAGATCCTCTACGGCGGCAACGGCGGAGTAGATTGCCGTTGACGGTGACGGATTCCGGCGGCGAAGGCGCGCAGGAGACAAGGGCAACGATCCGAAGACCATGGCGACGGCAGCAACGGGGTGCGGGAACGAAGAGGTTTGAGAAATTTCAATCGTTCAGGCCCGCGGAGTATATATACCCGTGTGCTGTCAGTGGCTCTGAGTTGGACAACTCGGTGGCACCGATATGTGTAACTGCAAGCAGTTTAGCACATCGGTGGCGCCGAAATGGTTCAACTCGGTGACACCGAGATGGAAACCTAGATCAATCTTAATGATTTCGGTTGGACCGAGTGTGAGTGGATTGGTTCGGCCGAAATCATGTAGAAGGTTTTGGAGGTTCAGCCCTTTCAGATCGGTGGCTCCGAGTGCTCCTCACCCAGAGGGTCCGAAAATGACTTGTTCAATTTTTGTGATGTAGCAAGAATAGAGTTTGAGACAAGAAAGCATAGATAGCTAGAGAAGGTACTTAGGTATTCTTGTACATCCACTTGGCCAGAAAAACCAAGACAATCAAAACAACAAATGGATGTCCTCGAATGAAGAAAACATGCAAACCAACATGCTCACACAATAAGATAGCAAATGAAATATGTGTCAAACATGAACAGCCAATTCTAGCATCTATCAAGCAATGGCGATGACTAGGTCATCTATATATGAGTATATTGACTTAGGAGTCAAATAAGAACATTTGATCATAGGTCATACTCATCCTTTAAGCACAAGTGGGGTTGCCACTTTTACATAAAGCATTGATGTGTTCACACCATTAGAGTTGCTTTAGCTCAATTTTTTAGAGCAAAGCTCCCCCTAGATGTGATATCCCCCCAAAGAGGGATGAACTAACCTTGGGTTTTGTCGATGATGACTTCATGTAGATGTTGAAGATGTGGATGCTCAATGTTGATGTAGACCATCAAGAGTTGGGAGCAATCCTTTGGAGTTTTGTGCTTTCAATACCTACATGGGTTAGTCCCACACAAGTAACATACAAGGATGTCCATAGACATAGAGTGAAATACACATATGATGATGTCCATGAATGCAATGACTACCTTGTCCCTTGCCTTACCAACAAGAGGGTTTGTGACTCTATGAACTAGTGCAAGATGTGGAAGTTGATTGCACAAGTTCTTGCCATAAATGAATGTGAGTGAAGTTTGTTGGCAGATTCACCCTCAAGAACTCTCCAGTTCTTCTTCTTTTGGACCCACATCAACTTGATGGGAATCCTTGGAGTTGTAGTAGCACTTGATGAAGTAGAACTTGATGAAGTCTTGGGAACCCACTTGACCAAGGCTTGAGGCGCTTCTTCAAATGAATCAATCTCTTCTTGAAGCTTGTCCTTGCCTTTTAGCTTGTGGTCTTGTGGTGGAAGATCTTCTTGAGCTTGTGTTCCCTTGAAGGAAGTAGGATCATACTTCTCTTGTCGAGGAACAAACTTCGTCTTGGGGTATTGATCTTCTTCCCACTCAACTCCATTGGCATTGAACTTTCGTTCAAAACCAACACCTTGGTTCTTCCGGTGCCTTCTTTGTTTGCGTACAATTTCCTCAAATTGCTTACTCCCGGCAAGGCTCTTGTAGACACCTTTTTCTATAATTCCTTTCAATAGAATGTTTTCTTGCTCAAGTGTAACTTGGCTAAGAGAATCATTAGTGGAATCAATAGAACTACTAGAAGCAACAATATTGGATTTAGCATGGTTATTGTTACTACTAGAGGTAGAACCCTTTTTACCCTTGTTGCTAGCTTGCTTAGGTTTAACTTCTGGCATAAAGGTAGACAAGAGTAAATGTTTGGCAAGATATGAAGAGCTCTTCTTTCGAAGATCGTCATTGATAGCTTTAAGAAACTCATGCTCTTGATCTAAATTTAGCTTCTCGAAGCATAGCTTCTCATGAGTTCTTAGAAGTTCTCTATGATCCTCTTGAGTTGTTTCATGAGCTAACTTAGGAGCATTTAGTTCTTTAGTTAGATGCTCAATCTCCTTCATAGCATTGTCATTCGTTTCCTCTTGACTATCATGATTACTAGCATTTTCATTATAGCTCACATCACTAGCCTTATCAACAAGTAAATCATCATCATCACTATTGAAATCAAGATACTCGGGGTGTGATACCTTGGGGCCTTTTGCCATGAAGCATCTTCCAATTCCTTCATTTGGTGAGTCAAATAGATCATAGGAGTTGGATGACACAAGAGCAAGTCCGGCAACACCTTGATCTTGACTATAGTCGGAGTTGGAGTGATAACTTCTCTCGGAGTGGTTGTCGGAGTCGGAGCCGGAAACCCATTCACCAACATGAGCTTGATGTCTTCTTCTTGTGTAGCTCTTTGATGACTTGTCCTTCCTTTCCGAATCCTTGCTTCTTCGAGAGTGTCTTCGTTCATAACGATCATCTCTACTCCTTCTCTCCTTACGAGGTGATTCATCTCTTCTATGTCTTCCTCTTGGTGATTCGTCTCTTTTCTTGTAGGGAGCCGTACACTCATTGGAATAGTGTTCGGGTTTCCCACAATTGTAGCAATTTCGGTCACGACTTGATGATCTTCTCTCATAGTGTCTTGAGCTAGAGCTTCTTTCTTTCCCTTTGTTCTTGTAGAACTTGTTGAATCTTTTCACCATTAGGCTTATCTCTTCATTGGATACTAGCTTGTCACTTGGAGTTGTTGGAGCATCGGTTGAGGCTTTGTAAGCACCACTTGATTTGTTGTGTATCTCCTCTTTATCCTTGAGTGACATTTCATGAGCAACAATCCTTCCAATGACTTCCGTGGGCTTGAGATCTCTCTAATTTGGCATCATTTGGATCAATGTGCAAACGGTATCATATTTTCCATCCAAAGCTCTAAGGATCTTCCTGATGATGAATTTGTCGGTCATCTCTTCACTTCCTAAGCCGGCAATCTCATTTGTGATGAGAGCAAGCCTAGAGTACATTTCAGCGACTCCTTCACCATCCTTCATCTTGAACTTGTCAAGTTGACTTTAAAGCACATCCAACTTAGATTCCTTGACGGACTCGGTACCCTCATGCATATCAACCAAAGTATCCCAAATTTCCTTTGCATTCTCGAGGCGGCTGATTTTGTTGAATTCCTCGGGACACAAACCGTTGAAGAGAATGTCACAAGCTTGAGCATTGTATTGCAACATCTTCAATTCTTCCGACGTTGCTTCACGATCCGGTTCCTTGCCATCCTCAAAGAAATCACCTTGCAATCCAACACGAACAACAACCCAAATGGCGGGGTTATGACCAAGAATATGCATTTTCATCTTATGTTTCCAACTAGCAAAGTTTGTACCATCAAAATATGGACCTCTATGATGATAATTACCCTCACTAGACGCCATACTCTCCTAGGTTGTGAAACCAAGGCTATGGTCACCAAAGCAATGGAATCAAGGCTTACGGAGACCAAAGCTCTGATACCACTTGTAGGATCGAAAGTATGTCTAGAGGGGGGGGGGGTGATTAGACTACTTGACCAAATAAAAACCTAACCTTTTCCCAATTTTAGTTGTAGGCAGATTTTAGCAAGTATACAAGTCAAGCATCACCCTACACATGCAATTCTGAGAGTGTAGCAACCTTGTCTATTCCACCATGGCTTACGTCTACGAAGGACTAGCCTCACTCGGGTAGATCTTCACGAAGTAGGTTATCTCCTTGCCCTTACAAACTCCTTGGTTCAACTCCACATCATGTCGGAGGCTCCCAAGTGACACCTAACCAATCTAGGAGACACCACTCTCCAAAAGGTAATAGACGGTGTGTTGTTGATGAACTCCTTGCTCTTGTGCTTCAAATGATAGTCTCCCCAACACTCAAACAACTCCTCACAGATTTGGCTATGGTGGAAGAAGGATTTGAGTGGAAAGCAACTTGGGAAAGGCTAGAAATCAAGGTTCAAATGATTGGATTGGAATGTCTTGATCTCAACACATGAGTAGGTGGTTCTCTCTCAGAAAATGTATGGTGGAAGTGTAGGCACGTTCTGATGGCTCTCCTTACTAAGTTAGAAGTGGTGGAGGGGTATTTATAGCCTCCACACAAAATCCAACCGTTACACACTTTTGACCCAACTCGGTGTCACCGATCAGAAATCTCGGTAGCACCGAACTGTGTAAAAGATATGAGCGTTAGGAATCTCGGTGGGACCGACTGGAACAACTCGGATGGACCGATGTGCAATGGTTAGGGCAAACCTCATCTCGGTGGCACCGATTGCATCAACTCGGTGGGACCGAAGTGAAGCAAGAAGGCAACAGAGAGTTGGCAAGCCATCTCGGTGAGACCGATTTGCAAGACTCGGTGGGACCGAAGTAATTGCAAGCGATTACAGAGAGTTGGCAAGGCCATCTCGGTGGGACCGAGATCCATATTGGTGGATCTGATTTGTTAGGGGTTTGGCAGTGGTTGAGTCCAGATGAACTCGGTGGCTCCAGATAGAAAATTTTGGTGGGGCTGAGTTGGAATGTAGTATTTGGACATATTTGGATGGAGAAAGTGGTTGAGGGTCTTGGAGTACTGTCACTAAGCACTTGAGCAAAAAGACCATTAAGCAACACCTCATCCCCTTTTAATAGTATTGGCTTTCCTATTGACTCAATGTGATCTTGGATCACTAAACCAAAAATGTAGAGTCTTGAGCTTTTGCCTATCCATGTCCTTAGCATTTTGAGGGGTCCACATCTCTAGTCCATGCCATGCCAATCATTGAACATCCTAAAATCTTTAACTTGAATGGACATTAGTTCAATGAGATATATGTTGTTATGAATTACCAAAACCACCAAGGGAGCAAATGTGCTTTCAGCAGGCCATGTCATAGGTTAAGTGGTCCATCCCCAACACCTCTGGTTCGACCGCCGTTGATCTCTTCGAAGGCCCCGCCGTTGATCTCCTCGACCTCGTGGTCAAGGATTTGCGATCCTTGTACGCCATCGAGCCCATTATGTCTTTTCTAAAGGACACGTGCTACGGCGGTGGCTTGGGATCCTTAGCTGCCAAGTCAGATCTCATCGACCACGACTGTTGGGGAACGTTGCATGGGAAACAAAAATTTTCCTACGCACACACAAGATCTATCCATGGTGATGAGCATCTACGAGAGGGAGAGTGAATCTACATACCCTTGTAGATCGCTAAGCGGAAGCGTTTAAGAAACGCGGTTGATGTAGTCGAACGTCTCCGCGATCCAAATCGCAAGTCGTCCCACGATCCGATCACGAACTAGCGCCGAACGGACGGCACCTCCGCGTTCAACACACGTACGGCTTGATGACGCCTTCACCTCCTCGATCCAGCGAGCGATGGTGAAGTAGTGGTTGAGTTCCAGCAGCACGACGGCGTGGTGATGGTGGTGAGGAACAATCTCTGCAGGGCTTCGCCAAGCGCTACGGAGATTATGACGGAGGAACTAGAGGGTTAGGGTTGCCGCACACGGCTTGGGGAAATCTTGATGTATATCGTGTGCTAGCCCTGCCCCTCTATTTATATGTTGAGCCTTGGGGTCTAAACTTGGAGTAAAAGCCTCCTCCAGGTCGGTTTTGCCCGCACAAGGTCGGTTTGGCCCGCAGGAAAAGAGTCCAACTCGGATCCCTGCCGAACCGTGCACAGCCGCGCACAAGCGGTAGTACCGCTCACAAGCGGTAGTACCGCTTCACACAAGCGGTAGTACCGCTCGGGCGGTAGTACCGCTTCACACAAGCGGTAGTACCGCTTACGCGGCAGAAAAACTACTTTTGCACTTTCCAATACCTCGTGGGCTTTTATTCTTTGGCCCATATAAAGTGTTCTCGCACCCGAACACTTCGGTAAACATCCGGAACCCCTTC
The DNA here is from genome assembly GCA_039707655.1 of Elymus sibiricus. Taxonomy (NCBI): domain Eukaryota; kingdom Viridiplantae; phylum Streptophyta; class Magnoliopsida; order Poales; family Poaceae; genus Elymus; species Elymus sibiricus. The sequence continues at coordinate 207,942,886 of CM077668.1, forward strand.
CGGTGAACTCCGGAACTCTTCCGGAGATCAAAACACTATTATCACATATATCAATCTTTACCTCCGGACTATTCCGGAGATCCTCGTCATGTCCGGGATCTTATCCGAGACTCCGAACAACTTTCGGTCACCAACATAATAACTCAATTATACTAATCGTCACCAAACGTTAAGTGTGTAGACCCTGCGGGTTCGAGAACTATGTAGACATGACCGAGACACCTCTACGGTCAATAACCAATAGCGGGACCTGGATGCCCATATTGGCTCCTACATATTCTACAAAGATCTTTATCGGTCGAACCTCTATGTCAAGGATTCAGTTAATCCCGTATGCTGTTCCCTTTGTTCTTCGGTATGTTACTTGCCCGAGATTTGATCGTCGGTATCACTATACCTAGTTCAATCTCGTTACCGGCAAGTCTCTTTACTCGTTCCGTAATACAAGATCTCGTGGCTAACACTTTAGTCACATTGCTTGCAAGTCTCATTGTGATGTTGTATTACCGAGTGGGCCCTGAGATACCTCTCCGTCATACGGAGTAACAAATCCCAGTCTTGATCCATGCCAACCCAACAGACACCCTCGGAGATACCTGTAGAGCACCTTTATAGTCGCCCAGTTACGTTGCGACGTTTGATACACACAAGGTATTCCTCCGGTGTCAGTGAGTTGCATGATCTCATGGTCAAAGGAACAGATACTTGACATGCAGAAAACAATAGCAATAAACTGACACGATCATATGCTACGTTCGTAGTTTGGGTCTTGTCCATCACATCATTCTCCTAATGATGTGATCCCGTTATCAAATGACATCTCATGTCAATGGCTAGGAAACCTTAACCATCTTTGATCAACGAGCTAGTCAACTAGAGGCTTACTAGGGACACAGTGTTGTCTATGTACCCACACATGTATTTGAGTTTCCAATCAATACAATTATAGCATGGATAATAAACGATTATCATGAACAAGGAAATATAATAATAACCAATTTATTATTGCCTCTAGGGCATATTTCCAACAGTCTCCCACTTGCACTAGAGTCAATAATCTAGTTCACATCACTATGTGATTTACATTGTAATGAATCGAACACCCATGCAGTTCTGGTGTTGTTCATGTTTAGCCCTTGGAAGAGGTTTAGTCATCGGATCTGCAACATTTAGATCCGTGTGTACTTTGCAAATATTTATGTCGTCCTCCTTGATGTAATCGCGGATGGAATTGAAACGTCGCTTTATGTGTCTGGTCCTCTTGTGAAATCTTGGTTCCTTGGCTAGAGCAATGGCACCAGTATTATCACAAAACAGAGTCATTGGGTTAAGTGCACTAGGCACTACTCCAAGATCTGTCATGAACTCCTTCATCCAGACACCTTCCTTCGCCGCCTCCGAGGCAGCGATGTACTCCGCTTCGCATGTAGAATCAGCTACCACGCTTTGCTTGGAACTGCACCAGCTAACCGCACCCCCATTAAGAATAAATACGTATCCGGTTTGCGACTTAGAGTCATCCGGATCAGTGTCAAAGCTTGCATCGACGTAACCCTTTACGACGAGCTCTTGATCACCTCCATAAACGAGAAACATGTCCTTAGTCCTTTTCAGGTACTTCAGGATATTCTTGACCGCCGTCCAGTGTTCCATTCCTGGATCACCTTGAAACCTTCCGACCATACTTATGGCAAGGCTGACATCGGGTCTTGTGCACAGCATTGCATACATGATAGAGCCTATGGCCGAAGCATAGGGGATGACACTCATCTTTTCTCTATCTTCTGCAGTCACTGGGCATTGAGTCTTACTCAACTTCACACCTTGCAATACAGGCAAGAACCCCTTCTTGGACTGATCCATTTTGAACTTCTTCAAAACTTTGTCAAGGTATGTACTTTGTGAAAGTCCTATTAAGCGTCTCGATCTATCTCTATAGATCTTGATGCCTAATATGAAAGCAGCTTCTCCTAGGTCCTTCATTGAAAAACTCTTGTTCAAATATTCCTTTACGCTTTCCAGCATTTCTATATTGTTTCCAATCAGCAATATGTCATTCACATATAATATTAGAAATGCTATAGAGCTCCCACTCACTTTCTTGTAAATACAAGCTTCTCCGTAAACTTGTATAAACTCGAACGCTTTGATCACCTCATCAAAACGAAGATTCCAACTCCGAGATGCTTGCACCAGTCCATAAATGGATCGCTGGAGTTTGCAAACTTTGTCAGCATTCTCTGGATCGACAAAACCTTCTAGTTGCATCATATACAACTCTTCCTTAAGGAAACCGTTAAGGAACGCTGTTTTGACATCCATCTGCCAAATTTCATAATCGAAAAAGGTAGCTATTGCTAACATGATTCTGAAGGACTTAAGCATCGCTACGGGTGAGAAGGTCTCATCGTAGTCAACTCCTTGAACTTGTGAAAAACCCTTTGCCACAAGTCGAGCTTTATAGACGGTGACATTACCGTCCGCGTCCGTCTTCCTCTTAAAGATCCATTTGTTCTGAATGGCCTTACGCCCTTCAGGTAATACTTCCAAAGTCTATACTTTGTTTTCATACATGGATCCCATCTCGGATTTCATGGCCTCTAACCACTTCTCGGAATCCGGGCCCATCATCGCTTCTCCATAGCTCGTAGGTTCATCGTTGTCTAACAACATGACTTCTAAGACAGGGTTGCCGTACCACTCAGGAGCAGTACGCGTCCTTGTCGACCTACGAGGTTCGATAGCAACTTGATCCAAAGCTTCATGATCATCATCATTAACTTCCTCTTCATCTAATGTAGGCTCCACAGAAACAACTTTCTGCGCTGCGCTATACTCAGGTTGAAGTAAAGGTTCAACAACCTCATCAAGTTCTATCTTCCTCCCACTCAATTCTTTCGAGAGAAACTCTTTCTCAAGAACTTTCCGTTTTTAGCGACAAACACTTTGCCTTCGGATCTGAGATAGAAGGTATACCCAACTGTCTCTTTTGGGTATCCTATGAAGACGCATTTCTCCGCTTTGGGTTCCAGCTTTTCAGGCTGAAGCTTTTTGACATAAGCATCACATCCCCAAACTTTAAGAAACGACAGCTTTGGCTTCTTGCCAAACCAAAGTTCATATGGCGTCGTCTCAACGGATTTCGATGGTGCCCTATTTAAAGTGAATGCAGCTGTCTCTAATGCATAACCCCAAAACGATAGTGGCAAATCGGCAAGAGACATCATAGATCGCACCATATCCAATAAGGTTCGATTACGACGTTCGGACACACCATTACGCTGTGGTGTTCCAGGCGGTGTCAATTGTGAAACAATTCCACACTGTCTTAAGTGACTGCCAAACTCATAACTCAGATATTCTCCTCCTCGATCAGATCGCAGGAATTTAATCTTCTTGTTACGATGATTCTCAACTTCACTCTGAAATTGTTTGAACTTTTCAAATGTTTCAGACTTGTGTTTCATTAAGTAAATATACCCATATCTACTTAAGTCATCAGTGAAGGTGAGAAAGTAACGATAACCACTGCGCGCCTTAATGCTCATCGGACCGCACACATCAGTATGTATGATTTCCAATAAGTCACTTGCCCGTTGCATTATTCCAGAGAACGGCGTTTTAGTCATCTTGCCCATGAGGCATGGCTCACATGTGTCAAGTGATTCAAAATCAAGTGACTCCAAAAGTCCATCAGCATGGAGCTTCCTCATGCGTTTAACGCCAATATGACCTAAACGGCAGTGCCACAAGAAAGTGGTATTATCATTATCAATTCTACATCTTTTGGCATCAATGTTATGAACATGTGTATCATTACTATCGAGATTCAATAAGAATAAACCCCTCACATCCGGTGCATGACCATAAAAGATATTACTCATATAAATAGAACAACCATTATTCTTTGATTTAAATGAGTAACCGTCTCGCAATAAACAAGATCCAGATATAATGTTCATGCTTAACGCAGGCACCAAATAACACTTATTTAGGTTCATCACTAATCCCGACAGTAATCGAAGAGCGAGCGTGCCGACGGCGATCACATCAACCTTGGAACCATTTCCCACGCGCATCATCACTTCGTCCTTTGCCAGCCTCCGTCTATTCTGCAGTTCCTGTTTTGAGTTGCAAATATGAGCAACCGCACCGGTATCAAATACCCAGGCACTACAACGAGAGTTGGTAAGGTACACATCAATAACATGTATATCATATATACCTTGTTTGTTGTTGGCCGCCTTCTTGTCAGCCAAATACTTGGGGCAGTTCCGCTTCCAGTGTCCAGTTCCCTTGCAATGAAAACACACAGTTTCTGGTTTGGGTCCAGCCTTGGGTTTCTTCACGAGAGGAGCAACTGCTTTGCTACTCTTCTTGGAGTTACCCTTCTTACCCTTGCCATTTTTCTTGAAACTAGTGGTTTTATTGACCATCAACACTTGATGCTCCTTCTGAATTTCAGACTCAGCGGCTTTCAGCATCGCAAACAGCTCGGCGACTGACTTGTTCATCCCGTGCATGTTATAGTTCAACACGAAGCTCTTGTAGCTAGGTGGCAATGATTGAAGAACTCTGTCAGTGATAGCCTCTGGCGGAAGGGGCATCCCTAACTCAGCCAGACGGGTGGAGTACCCAGACATTCTGAGCACGTGATCACTGATAGACCCGTTCTCCTCCATCTTGCAAGCATAGAACTTATCGGAGATCTCATATCTCTCGATCCGGGCATTCTTCTGAAAGATAAACTTCAATTCCTGGAACATCTCATATGCTCCATGACGTTCAAAACGTCTTTGAAGTCCCGGTTCTAGGCCATACAACATTGCACATTGAACTATTGAGTAATCATCAGAACGAGCCTGCCAGGCGTTCACAACGTCTAGAGACTCAACTGGAGCGGGTGGATCACCAAGCGGTGCATCAAGGACATAAGCCTTCTGGGAAGCCGTAAGGATAATCCTTAGATTACGGGCCCAGTCCACAAAGTTACTTCCATCATCTTTCAACTTAGCTTTCTCTAGGAACGCATTAAAATTCAGGGGTGCTACTGCGCGAGCCATGATCTACAACATAAATATAGCAAAGACAACTTAGACTATTGTTCTAGATAATGAGTTTAGTTAATCATATTACTTAAAAACTCCCACTCAAATTGACATCCCTCCGATCATTCGAGTGTAACATGATCCAAATCCACCAACTCAAGTCCGATCATCACGTGAGTTGAGGTGGTTTCAATGGTGAACATCTTCATGTTGATCATATCTACTATATGACTCATGTTCGACCTTTCGGTCTCTTGTGTTCCGAGGCCATGTCTGTACATGCTAGGCTCGTCAAGTTTAACCCGAGTGTTCTGCACGTGCAACATGGCTTACACCCGTTGTATGCGAACGTAGAGTCTATCACACCCGATCATCACGGCGTGTCTCGAAACGACGAACTTTCGCAACGGTGCACACTTGGGGAGAACACAATTTATCTTGAAATTTAAGTGAGGGATCACCTTATAATGCTACCGTCGTCCTAAGCAAAATAAGATGCATAAAAGGATTAACATCACATGCAAATCATAAGTGACATGATATGGCCATGAACTTGTGCTTTTGATCTCCATCTCCAAAGCACCGGCATGATCTCCATCGTCACCGGCATGACACCATGATCTCCATCATCTTGATCTCCATCAACGTGTCGCCATAAGGTTGTCGCGCCGACTGTTGCTTCCACGACTATTGCTAACGTTTAGCGATAAAGTAAAGCATTACATAGCGCTTAATGATTGCCACGCAGGTCATACAATAATTAAAGACAACTCTATGGCTCCTGCCAGTTGCCGTACTCATCGACATGCAAGTCGTGATATTCTATACAACACATGATCATCTCATACATCACATATATCTCATCATGTAATTGGCCATATCACATCACAACATACCCTGCAAAAACAAGTTAGACGTCCTCTAATTGTTGTTGCAAATTTTACGTGGCTGCTACGGGTTTGCAAGAACCGTTCTTACCTACGCAAAACCACAACGTGGTGTAGTGATTGCTTTTTGATCTTCTAAAAGAACCCTCTTCATTGAAATCGATTCAACTAAAGTGAGAGAGACAGACACCCGCTAGCCATCTTTATGCAACGAAGTTACATGTTAGTTGAAGGAACCTGTCTCGCGTAAGTGTACGCGTAATGTCGGTCCGGGCCGCTTCATCTCACAATACTGCCGAATCAAGTATCAACTAGTAACGGCAAGCAATATGTATACACCCACGCCCACAACTCGTTTGTGTTCTACTCGAGATCTCATCTACGCATAGACCTGGCTCATGATGCCACTGTTGGGGAACGTTGCATGGGAAACAAAAATTTTCCTACGCACACACAAGATCTATCCATGGTGATGAGCATCTACGAGAGGGAGAGTGAATCTACATACCCTTGTAGATCGCTAAGCGGAAGCGTTTAAGAAACGCGGTTGATGTAGTCGAACGTCTCCGCGATCCAAATCGCAAGTCGTCCCTCGATCCGATCACGAACTAGCGCCGAACGGACGGCACCTCCGCGTTCAACACACGTACGGCTTGATGACGCCTTCACCTCCTCGATCCAGCGAGCGATGGTGAAGTAGTGGTTGAGTTCCAGCAGCACGACGGCGTGGTGATGGTGGTGAGGAACAATCTCTGCAGGGCTTCGCCAAGCGCTACGGAGATTATGACGGAGGAACTAGAGGGTTAGGGTTGCCGCACACGGCTTGGGGAAATCTTGATGTATATCGTGTGCTAGCCCTGCCCCTCTATTTATATGTTGAGCCTTGGGGTCTAAACTTGGAGTAAAAGCCTCCTTCAGGTCGGTTTTGCCCGCACAAGATCGGTTTGGCCCGCAGGAAAAGAGTCCAACTCGGATCCCTGCCGAACCGTGCACAGCCGCGCACAAGCGGTAGTACCGCTCACAAGCGGTAGTACCGCTTGGGCGGTAGTACCGCTTCACACAAGCGGTAGTACCGCTTGGGCGGTAGTACCGCTTCACACAAGCGGTAGTACCGCTTACGCGGCAGCAAAACTACTTTTGCACTTTCCAATACCTCGTGGGCTTTTATCCTTTGGCCCATATAAAGTGTTCTCGCACCTGAACACTTCGGTAAACATCCGGAACCCCTTCCGGTGAACTCCGGAACTCTTCCGGAGATCAAAACACTATTATCACATATATCAATCTTTACCTCCGGACTATTCCGGAGATCCTCGTCATGTCCGGGATCTTATCCGAGACTCCGAACAACTTTCGGTCACCAACATAATAACTCAATTATACTAATCGTCACCAAACGTTAAGTGTGTAGACCCTGCGGGTTCGAGAACTATGTAGACATGACCGAGACACCTCTACGGTCAATAACCAATAGCGGGACCTGGATGCCCATATTGGCTCCTACATATTCTACGAAGATCTTTATCGGTCGAACCTCTATGTCAAGGATTCAGTTAATCCCGTATGCTGTTCCCTTTGTTCTTCGGTATGTTACTTGCCCGAGATTTGATCGTCGGTATCACTATACCTAGTTCAATCTCGTTACCGGCAAGTCTCTTTACTCGTTCCGTAATACAAGATCTCGTGGCTAACACTTTAGTCACATTGCTTGCAAGGCTCATTGTGATGTTGTATTACCGAGTGGGCCCTGAGATACCTCTCCGTCATACGGAGTAACAAATCCCAGTCTTGATCCATGCCAACCCAACAGACACCCTCGGAGATACCTGTAGAGCACCTTTATAGTCGCCCAGTTACGTTGCGACGTTTGATACACACAAGGTATTCCTCCGGTGTCAGTGAGTTGCATGATCTCATGGTCAAAGGAACAGATACTTGACATGCAGAAAACAATAGCAATAAACTGACACGATCATATGCTACGTTCGTAGTTTGGGTCTTGTCCATCACATCATTCTCCTAATGATGTGATCCCGTTATCAAATGACATCTCATGTCAATGGCTAGGAAACCTTAACCATCTTTGATCAACGAGCTAGTCAACTAGAGGCTTACTAGGGACACAGTGTTGTCTATGTACCCACACATGTATTTGAGTTTCCAATCAATACAATTATAGCATGGATAATAAACGATTATCATGAACAAGGAAATATAATAATAACCAATTTATTATTGCCTCTAGGGCATATTTCCAACAACGACCACGCGAAGGGCACCCACTACAGCTCTTCCAAGGTGAGACAGCCCATTTGCGACATCAGGGATCACACCCTGGGTCTGTGCTCTTCCAAGTGGAAAGATCCCGTCCATGACAAGTGAGGCAATATCCTATAAGCAAATCTTACTTTTTCTAGCTAGCCAACTCGTACCCATTGTTGTAGTAGCTTTTGCCATGCGATGTTTTAACTGTGCCGTGTTTAATTATTTCAGTTATGCAAAAATGTAATGTTCAATAGGGCTATCTGATGTTTAAGTATGAATTGTCCACTTCAGTTTCACGAATGGCTATATTTGGTTGTTTATAGTGAGTAGATGCCTTGTTTATCTGTATTTGGTTGTTAGGTTGGTTGCTGTGAGCATTTGTCCAGTTTTCAAGCAAATGCCTTGTTTATCTGTATTTGCTTGTTAGGTTGGTTGCAGTGAGCCTTTGTCCAGTTTTCAAGCAGATGCCTTGTTTATCTGTATTTGCTTGTTAGCTAGGTTGGTTGCAGTGATCCTTTGTCCAGTTTTCAAGCAGGTGCCTTGTTTATCTATATTTGCTTGTTAGGTTGGTTGCAGTGAGCCTCTGTCCAGTTTTCAATGGCTATATTAGGTTGTTATAGTGAGCATATATGCCTTGTTTATTTCTGTTATTCATAATGTGATGTTCATTATGTGCAAGTATGAACTGTGCAGTTCGATTTCATCAATACTAGTTTGAATGGCTATATTTGGTTCCTGTTATGCCCGGTGAAGTTAACACATGCCCTTTATTTCAGTTTTACACATTTATGCAGTGTGATGTTTAAGCATGAGCTATGTTCTATTCATTTTCAACAGTACCAGTTTGAATTACAATATTTGGTCCATGTTAAGCCTGTTGTACTTAACATTCCCTTCCATTTTTATCTGCTTTAACATCATGCTGAAACCAACACATTCAAGCTGTCATTTTGAGATGTTGTTGTTTACCATGGCTATATTTGGTTGATGTTAAGCCTGTAGTACTTATCACACCTTTCCATGTACTTACGTAGGACAACAACGGGAGTGGCCATCATTTTCCACCGAGGTTAGTTTCATCCCTCGGCTTATACTGCCTCTGTTCCATAATGTAGTGCATACAAATCCATGGCTGGACACTTTTTAGCTTCTAATATTGACTTGTTGCTTGTAGGTACATATGTCCTAGGCAAAGATCCACGCCTCGACCCTCTTTGCGTATGGGGCAATGAGATATTCATGAACCAGCATCAAGTGAGGAAACTGATAAGAATTATTTGCAAAAAGATATGACCGATGGCAATTAAATTATTTGTCTACGCTCTATCCAACACAACGGTGAGCTGTAGGATGGTAACTACGAACTCTGTAGCCTTCTCTTTTTACTGCCCATAATGAGTTGTCAGACAACAATGTCTGAATCTTTTTCGTTTGCAGTGGTTCCCAAAGCAGTTTACTCAAGATTACCTCGCAAAGTACATGATTGGTGGACATGCAATGAAGGTTAAAGTATTTCATCGAGACTACAATGAGCATCGAGAAGTCCTAATGAAGACAATGAAGGATGGGCGGGCGGCCATCACAAGGGGTTGGCCTAGAGTCGTGCGCTCATTAGGCATGGAGGAGGGCACAATATGGGCATTCCACTTCACCTTCTCCAGCAACCAGAATGTCTTCCACCTCTCTCTTTACAGTCTTTAGTGCAACTGTGGTTCATCATTCTTTCCTTGCTGCTTCTCTAGTTCTTCAACATATGTACCATGTGCATCGAATTATTCATTCGTCCTTGAACTTGTATCTGTAATAAACATGGTTTGATATGAAATAAGTGATTGCCTACTTTCATATTTAAAATCTGTTTCAATTTAAAATTCTGTGAATTTTAAATGCAAGGATTAAATTAGGGATAAATTATGATCTGTGTGCCATTACACTACACACGGTTTGCGAAAGCAAAACGTCTGTGATAAACGTCAAGATCAGACACGTTTCTCAGATCAGTACGTGTGCGATGAAACTCTACTGCACACACGACCAGACAAGAAAAAATGTGTGAGATTAACAACAACAACAACGCACACAGTTCCTTCTTAATAAATGTTTGTGAAAGTCACCTTATCACACACGCTATGCAATTATGAAATGTTTATGATGTCGTGTGCATCGTAAATGTTTGCTCATAGAAGAACACGTGCGATAGGCCTTCATCCGACATGGGTAATACGGATGAATCATTTGGGACATTTTATACATCTCAAACGTTTATGTACATACAAATGTGTGGGATATTCAAGCTTTGCATACAGTGTACAATTGTGAACTGTTTGTGATGGGGTGAGCATCGCAAACGTTGCAGCATAGAATACCGAGTGCGATTGCAATGCTAGCACAAACGAGTAGCAAGGATGGAGCGTTTGGGAAAGATGCGGGCATCGCATACGCTTAGTTCTGCAAAACGCATGCTTGCGTGCTCCCTATCGCCGACGATTTCTGGGTCGTGTGGGAAGACCCCCCCTATCACACACACCAGCAAGACGACGGTTTAAAACTCCCTCATGGAAAGGGGGTAAAAACCGTTTGTATAGCAGCTTGCTGTACTAGTGGTCTACAATCTATCGGTATATAACTTGGAGCTATATTTTTATTCATCACATGATATGTGTTTTACTTGGAGCGTCTTGTGCCATAGTTTCTTTTCTTTGTTTGATTTTTAGTTTGCCACAATCATCTTTTGAAAACACACCTTTTTGAGAGGGACACACATTTATCGTGATTTGTTAGAATACTCTATGTGCTTCACTTATATCTTTTGAGCTAGGCAGTTTCTCTAGTGCTTCACTTATATCTTTTAGAGCACGGTGGTGGTTATATTTTAAAGAAATAGTTGCACTCTCATGCTTCACTTAAATCTTTTTGAGAGTCTAATGAATAGTAATGGCAATTTGCACATGTTAAAAGAATGGTCCTGATATGATAAGGTATTGAAGGGGGATATAATTAAAACTTTCATGTAGATCACTAAATTTGAAGTGTATGGTTAATTTTATTAATGTCGAAATATGAAAGGATATAGGTTCATGATCATTGGTTAGTAGAAATATCGGTATTAAAGTTTGTTATTAACTACTCATCTAAGTATTGGTCGTGGCATGGTTAGGAAGTTCGAGCATTTATAGGTCTGAAATGAAATCCTTGAGTGCTGTTACGATCGGGGGCACGCGATGGTTAACTCCTACCAACCTCCCTCCTAGGGGCATGCGGTTAGTACTTTGCTTCGAGGGCTAATAGGCTTTCACAATAAGTATGTGAGTTCTTTATGACTAATGTGAGTCCATGGATTATACGCACTCCTATCTTTCCACAATTTGCTAGCCTCTTCGGTACCATGCCTTGCCCTTTCTCACCTCGAGAGTTGGTGCAAACTTTGCCAGTGCATCCAAACCCCGTGATATGATACACTCTTTCACACATAAGCCTCCTTTTACCTTCCTCAAAACGGCCACCATACCTACCTATTATGGCATTTCCATCACTACAAAAAAAAGACACATCTGTGACATTATGGCCCGAACGAAAACTTTTTCTGTCATGGTTGTGACACTTCTATGACAAGAATTGTGACAAAAACACGTATCATCATAGATGTGGTGGGCTCCTACTTCTATGACAAAAAATTATGACAGAAAATGGGCTTTTCGTCCTGGGCGGGCCGGAGACGCACCCGCATGACATTCTTTGGGCCATCCATGACGTAAAAAATCGTGGTAGAAGTGAGGGCGAGGAAATTTTCGGGGAGTTCCCGGTTACGATGAGCGTGGTCAGGGCCGAGCGATGTAGTGTGGTTTGCGCGTTTCTCTCGTACGCGCGTGTGTGTGTGAGGCGCTCACTAACTGAACCCGAGCGAGGCGTTCGCTTACTGAACCCGAGCGATTTCACTAGCTACGTACTGAAGCCGATCGATTCCTTCGCTGATATCTAAACCCGAGCGATTCCTTCGCTGCTAAGTGAACCCGAGCGATTCTTTCGCTGCTAACTAAAGCCGGTCGAGCCCCCGTACATGCGAGATGTAGCCATTTGGGTTGCCTCTCGATGAACAGTGCCCGTTGCTGCCACGCGCGCGATACGTAGAACGAGTCAGGACGCATCGATCGAGCCCCTTGCGCGAGACGTGGTGAGTTGACCTACCCGGTTGGTTGGCTGTGGATGAATAGTTCCCGTTGCTGCCGCCCGCTCGTACGCCCCACCCCAGTCGGTGGGTTGGCTGTGGATGAACAGTACCCTGGCCGTGTGAAGGTGGTTGGCGCTTGGATGAACAGGACCCCGAGAGGAGGCCGCCACACCCCAGCCGATTGGGGGTGGATGAACAGGACCCCCGTGGAGGCTGGATGAACAGTAGCCGGTGGAGGCTGGAGGAAGTCAACGGTGGATGAACAGCAGCTGGTGGAGGCTGGAGGAGGTCTACCGTGGATGAACAGTACCCCCCGTGGAGTCCCGTTTTGCGGTACGCCACACCCCTCCCGATGAACAGGACCCTTGTTTTGACCGTAGGCAGTTGGGGAGAAATCCGTTTCCTCCGTTTTGCGGTGTGCCAGAGCCCTCCCGATCAACAGGACCCCGTTTCGACCGTAGGCGCTTGAACAGAAGTCCGTTTCCTCCGTTTTGCGGTACGCCAGACCTCCAGCCGATGAACAGGACCCCGTTTTGACCGCAGGCGGTCGAACAGAAGGCCGTTTCCTCCGTTTTGCGGTACGCCAGACCCCGAGTCGATGAACAGGACCCCGTTTCCGCTGTTCCGTCCAAGCCGGTTGGCTCCCGATGAACATGACGCGTTCCGACCCAGTCGCTTGGCTCCCGATGAACACGATGTTGTTTCCACCGTTCTGACCCAGCCGGTTGGTTGCTGATGAACACAACGCCGTTGCTGCCGTCTGTTGCCTCTCTCCATGTACACGAGCCCTGGCTGTACGTATGCGCGAGTACACATTCGAGACCCCGCCCGTATATTTATGTACGTGCCCGTATTTTTTGCCGTGTGGTTGTACTTACGTTTACACGATTTAGACGGGGCTGCCTGAACTGCTACGTCGGGGGCTGTACTATGACATGTGCCGCTCCTTACACGCCCACGGTTCATCATTGCAGAGAGACCGATCGACAAGTATGTACGTACACGTTCGCGACTGATACGTCCATTTTGCATCATGTTTTACTACTGTTATTTATAGTGTTTATAATCAATATAATACTTTGTGGAGCAATTCTAATGCCTTTTCTCTCTTAATATGCAAGATTTACACAAGGAGGGAGATTGCCGGCAGCTGGAATTCTGGACCTGAAAAAGCTATGTCAGAGATACCTATTCTGCACATCTCCAAATGAGCTAAAATTTCACGGAGATTTATTTTGGAATAAATAAAAAATATTGGAAGAAAGAAGTACCAGAGGTGGCCACCCAGGTGCCCACGAGGCACCAGGGCACGCCACCCCCCAGGCGCGCCCTGGTGGCTGTGGGGCCCCTGGCCAGCCTCCGGTGCCCATTTTCTAGTATATAAGCCCATTTGCCCTAGAAAAAAATAAATAGAAGACTTTTGGGATGGTGCGCCGCCGTCTCGAGGCGGAACTTGGGCAGGAGCACTTTTGCTCTCCGGCGGAGCGATTCCGCCGGGGATACTTCCCTCCGGGAGGGGGAAATCGAAGCCATCGACATCACCAACGATCCTCTCATCATGGGAGGACCAATCTTCATCAACATCTTCAACAGCACCATCTCATCTCAAACCCTAGTTCATCTCTTGTATTCAAGCTTTGTCTCAAAACATCAGATTGGTACCTGTGGGTTGCTAGTAGTGTTGATTACATCTTGTAGTTGATGCTAGTTGGTTTATTTGGTGGAAGATTATATGTTAAGATCCAATATGCTATTTAATACCCCTCTGATCTTGGACATGAATATGATTTGTGAGTAGTGACTTTTGTTCTTGAGGACATGGGAGAAGTCATGTCATAAGTAATCATGCGAATTTGGCATTCGTTCGATATTTTGATGATATGTATGTTGTTGATTCTCTTAGTGGTGTCATGTGAACGTCGACTACATGACACTTCACCATCTTTGGGCCTAAGGGAATGCATTGTTGAGTAGTAATTAGATGATGGGTTGCTACAGTGACAGAAGCTTAAACCCTAGTTTATGCGCTATTCCGTAAGGGGCTGATTTGGATCCATATGTTTAATGCTATGGTTAGATTTATCTTAATTCTTCTTTCGTATTTGTGGATGCTTGCGAGAGGGGTTAATCATAAGTGGGAGGCTTGTTCAAGTAAGAACAGCACCCAAGCACCGGTCCACCCACATATCAAATTATCAAAGTAGCGAACGCGAATCAAACAAACATGATGAAAGTGACTAGATGAACTTCCCATGTGTCCTCGAGAACGCTTTGCTTATTATAAAAGATCGTTCCGGCTTGTCCTTTGCTACAAAAAGGATTGGGCCACCTTGCTGCACTCTTTGTTACTATTGCAACTTGTCACTTGTTACAAATTATCTTGCTATCAAACTACTCGTTACCGATAATTTCAGTGCTTGCAGAAAATACCTTGCTGAAAACCGTTTGTCATTTCCTTCTGCTCCTCGTTGGGTTTGACATTCTTACTTTTCGAAAGGACTACGATTGATCCCCTATAGTTGTGGGTCATCAAGACTCTTTTCTGGCACCGTTTCCGGGGAGTGAAGCGCCTTTGGTGAGTGAAATTTGGTAAGGGAACATTTATATTACGTGCTGAAATTTACTGCTACTTGTCACTATGGAAAGTAATCCTTTAAGGGGCTTGTTCGGGATATCTTCACCTCGACCGGAAGCACAAATTGTTTCTCCTTAACCTATTGCACCTACTGAAAATATTTGTTATGAGATTCCTTCGGGTATGATAGAGAAACTGCTAGCTAATCCTTATGTAGGAGATGGAACAATACATCCTAATATGCACTTGATCTATGTGGATGAAATTTGTGGATTGTTTAAGCTTGCAGGTTTATCCGGAGATGGAGTTAAGAAGAAAGTATTCCCTTTATCTTTGGAGGGAAAGGCATTGACATGGTATAGGCTATCTGATGATTCTGATGCATGGGACTGGAACCGATTGAAACTGGAATTCCACCAGAAATTTTATCCTATGCATTTGGTTCATCGTGATCGGAATTATATATATAATTTTTGGCCTCGTGAAGGATAAAGCATTGCTCAAGCTTGGGGGAGGCTTAAGTAGATGATGTACACATGCCCCAATCATGAGCTCTCAAGAAAAATTATCTTACAAAATTTTTATGCTCGGCTTTCTCATGATGATCAAACCATGCTCGATTCTTCTTCGACCGGCTCCTTTATGAAGAAAACTATTGAATTCAGATGGGATCTTCTAAAAAGAATTAAATGCAACTCTGAAGATTGGGAACTCGACAAAGGTAATGAGTCAGGTATAATACTTGAGTTCGATTGTGTTAAATCTTTTATGGATACCGATGCTTTTCGTAAGTTTAGCACTAAATATGGACTTGACTCTGAGATAGTAGCCTCCTTTTGTGAATCATTTGCTACTCATGTTGATCTCCCTAAGCAGAAGTGGTTTAAATATCATCCCCCTGTTAAAGAAAAGATTGAGGAACACATTAGTATTAAAGAAGAAACAATTGTTTACCATGTTGATCCAGTTGTGCCTACTGCTTATATTGAGAAACCACCTTTTCCTGCTAGGATTAAGGAACATGCTAAAGTTTAAACTGTGGTTAACAAAAGTAATATTAGAGCACCTAGACCCTCTGAACAAATTAAAGTTGAACCTAATGTTGCTATGGTTAAAGATCTCTTGGTTGATAATATAGATGGGCATGTTATTTACTTCTGTGATGAAGCAGCTGGAATCGCTAAACCAGATCCTAAAGATAAAAACAGACTTGTAGTAGGCATGCCTGTTGTCTCTATTAAAATAGGAGATCATTGTTATCATAGCTTATGTGATTTGGGTGCTAGTGTGAGTGCTATTCCGTTTATCTTATATCAAGAAATTATGAATGATATTGCACCTATTGAAATAGTGGACATTGATGTTACTATTAAGCTTGCAAACAGAGATACCATTACACCGCTTGGGATCGTTAGAGATGTTGAAGTCTTGTGTGGAAAAATAAAATACCCTACTGATTTTCTAGTCCTCGGTTCTCCACAAGATGATTTTTGTCCCATTATATTTGGTAGACCTTTCTTGAACACTGTTAATGCCAAGATTGATTGCGCTAAAGAAACTATTAGTGTTAATTTTGGTGGTATGTCTCATGAGTTTAATTTCTCCAAGTTTCGTAGACAACTTCATGATAAAGAATTGCCTAGTAAAGATGAAATTATTGGTCTTGCTTCTATTGCCGTATCTCCTATTGATCCGTTAGAACAATATTTGCTAGACCATGAAAATGATATGCATATGAATGAAAGAAATGAAATAGATAAGATGTTCTTTGATCAACCACCTATCCTTAAACACAATTTGCCTGTTGAAACTCTTGGAGGCCCTCCTCCACCTAAGGGTGACCCTGTATTTGAGCTGAAACAATTGCCTGATACATTGAAATATGCTTATCTAGATGAAAAGAAGATATATCCTATTATTATTAGTGCTAACCTTTCAGAGCATGAAGAAAAGAGATTACTAAAAACTCTGAGGAAGCACCGCGTGCTATTGGATATACTCTTGATGATCTTAAGGGCATTAGTCCCACTCTATGTCAGCACAAAATTAATATGGAGCCTGATGCGAAACCAGTTGTCGACCACCAACGACGATTAAATCCTAAGATGAAAGAGGTGGTAAGAACCGAAATATTAAAGCTTCTGGAAGTAGGTATAATCTATCCCATAGCTGATAGTAGATGGGTAAGTCCCGTTCATTGTGTCCCTAAGAAAGGAGGTATTACCGTTGTTCCTAATGAAAAAAATGAACTCATTCCACAAAGAATTGTAACTGGTTATAGGATGGTAATTGATTTTAGAAAATTAAACAAAGCCACTAGAAAAGATCATTACCCCTTACCTTTTATTGATCAAATGTTAGAAAGATTGTCTAAGCATACACACTTTTGCTTTCTTGATGGATATTCTGGTTTCTCTCAAATACCTGTATCACAAGCCGACCAAGAGAAAACCACCTTTACTTGTCCTTTTGGAACTTATGCTTATAGACATATGCCTTTTGGTTTATGCAATGCACCTGCTACCTTTCAAAGATGTATGACTGCTATATTCTTTGACTTTTGTGAAAAGATTGTTGAGGTTTTCATGGATGATTTTTCCGTTTATGGAACTTCTTTTGATGACTGCTTAAGCAACCTTGATCGAGTTTTGCAGAGATGTGAACAAACTAATCTTGTCTTGAATTGGGAGAAGCGCCACTTTATGGTGAATGAAGGTATTGTCTTGGGGCATAAAATTTCTGAAAGAGGTATTGAAGCTGATAAAGCTAAGGTTGATGCAATTGAGAAAATGCCATGTCCTAAAGATATTAAAGGTATAAGAAGTTTCCTTGGTCATGCTGGTTTCTATAGAAGGTTTATAAAAGACTTCTCTAAAATCTCTGGACCTCTTACCAATCTCTTGCAAAAAGATGTTCCATTTATTTTTGATGATGATTGTGTAGAAGCCTTTGAAACACTTAAGAAACCCTTAACCACTGCACCTATTGTTCAACCACCTGATTGGAACTTGCCTTTTGAAATTATGTGTGATGCTAGTGATTATGCTGTTGGTGCTGTTCTAGGACAGAGAGTTGATAAGAAATTAAATGTTATCCATGATGCTAGTAAAACCCTAGATAGTGCTCAAAGAAATTATGCTACTACTGAGAAAGAATTTCTAGCAGTTGTGTTTGCATGTGATAAATTTAGATCTTACATAGTTGATTCTAAAGTAACTGTTCACACCGATCATGCTGCTATTAAATATCTTATGGAAAAGAAAGATGCTAAACCTAGACTCATTAGGTGGGTTCTATTGCTACAAGAATTTGACTTGCATATTATTGATAGAAAGGGAGCTGAGAATCCCGTAGCAGATAATTTGTCTAGAATGGAAAATGTTCTTGATGACCGACTTCCTATTAATGATGATTTTCCTGATGAAAAATTAGCTGTTATAAATGCTTCTCGTAATACTCCTTGGTATGCAAACTATGCTAATTATATTGTTGCTAAATTTATACCACCTAGTTTCACATACCAACAAAAGAGAAAGTTCTTCTTTGATTTAAGACATTACTTCTGGGATGACCCACATCTTTATAAAGAAGGAGTAGATGGTATTATTAGACATTCTATACCTGAGCATGAACAGGAACAAATCCTACGGAAGTGTCATTCCGAGGATTACGGAGGACACCATGCGGGAGACAGAACTGCACACAAGGTATTACAATCTGGTTTTTATTGGCCTACTCTTTTCAAGGATGCTCGTAAGTTTGTCTTATCTTGTGATGAATGTCAAAGAATTGGTAATGTTAGTAGACGTCAGGAAATGCCTATGAATTATTCACTTGTTATTGAACCATTTGATGTTTGGGGATTTGATTATATGGGACCTTTTCCTAAATCCAATGGGTATACTCATATTTTAGTTGCTGTTGATTACGTTACTAAGTGGGTAGAAGCTATTCCAACTAGTAGTGCTGATCATAACACTTCTATTAAAATGCTTAAAGTGGTTATTTTCCCGAGGTTCGGAGTCCCTAGATATTTAATGACTGATGGTGGTTCACATTTTATTCATGGTGCATTCCGTAAACTGCTTGCTAAATACGATGTCAACCATAGAATTGCATCTCCCTATCACCCTCAATCTAGTGGTCAAGTCGAATTGAGCAATAGAGAAATAAAATTAATTTTGCAAAAAACCGTCAATAGATCTAGAAAGAATTGGTCTAAGAAACTTGACGATGCATTATGGGCTTATGGAACTGCTTATAAAAATCCTATGGGTATGTCTCCTTATAAAATGTTTTATGGAAAAGCTTGTCATTTAGCTCTTGAGTTAGAACATAAAGCATATTGGGCAATTAAAGAACTCAATTATGATTTTAAACTTGCCGGTGAAAAGAGGTTATTTGATATTAGCTCACTAGATGAATGGAGAACCCAAGCTTATGAAAATGCCAAATTGTTTAAAGAAAAAGTTAAAAGATGGCATGATAGAAGAATTCAAAAACAGGAGTTTAAAGTGGGTGAGCAAGTTCTATTGTACAATTCTCGTTTGAGATTCTTTGCAGGAAAACTTCTCTCTAAATGGGAAGGACCGTATATCATCGAAGAAGTTTATCGCTCTGGAGCCATCAAAATAAACAACTCCGAAGGCACTAATCCGAGAGTGGTGAATGGGCAAAGAATTAAGCACTATATTTCAGGTACTCCCATTAATGTTGAAACTAATATTATTGAAACAATTACACCGGAGGAATACATAAGATAGATCTTCCAGAACACTCCGGAACCCTGAAAAGGAAGAGGTACGTGATACGGTAAGTAAACCGACTCCAAAAATTCCATAAAAATACTTTCTGTCAGTTTTGGAATATTAGAAAAAATACAAAAATAAGAAACAGCCGAGGGGACCCATGAGGTGCACACGAGGCACCAGGGCGCGCCACCCCGCAGGCGCGCCCTGGTGGCTCATGGGCCCCTCGTGAGCCTTCCCGACTCCGTTTTCTTCTGGATTACTTGCTTTGCAAGATAAAAAATCTTTATATATACTCCCGGACGTTTTGACCACCGTATCGCAGAAATCTCCTCTGTTCTTGTTTCGTGCTATTTTTCTGACAGATCCAAAGGTATGTCGTCTCAAGACTCAGATGGAGAAAGCTTCGTATCGCACTATGTTACAAGTCCAAGGATCTATGGGGATATAGACCCCTATGGATGGTCCGCGGAGGAGGAGCCAGATGCCAACATGAAGGGAACGGAAGACGCGAGCTCGGATGAAGAAGATGCCCCTCTACCTCAACCGGGAGATATGCATGTGGAGTTCAAGAAGTCGAGCCTCCCAAACACAGTAAACAAATCTAAGATCCAATTTACCCCTTTCCGTCATCTACAGGAAAACAAGAACGTATTGTGTGACAAGATAGTGGAGCTTGAGCAAGAAATTAGCAAGTTGAAGGAAGAAAACTATGTTCTCAAGCAGAAACTAAAGGACAAGCCCACCACTTCACCACCACCACCATCACCGAAGAAGGAAACTTGAGTACATGGGTATGGGCACTCCCCTTGGCTTGTGCCAAGCTTGTGGGAGGTACCCCGGTATCGTATCACCATCACTTTTATTATCTTTACCTATTTTTAGTTCGATCCTTAGTTATTTCGTGATCTAGTTGAATAAAAGTTTAATATGATCTATTTTCGAGTGCTAGTTTCGTGATCCATCTATCTATGTAATTGAGTTGAGTGTTATATAATAAAGAGTAGTTTGAGTTTTTGCTTCTTTACTTTTATGTTTCAATCCTAACAATGAAAATAATGAAAAAGATCATATGCTAATCTTATGGAAAGTAATGACATTACATAAAGAAAAGTATAAGTGGTAAAATTTATTGAAAGTTAACAAACATAGCATTGGTCAATGATGCAATTCATGAAAAAATTAATAAGGGAAGAGAAGATTCACATGCAAATACACTATCTTGGACATCTTTTATGATTGTGAGCCCCCATTAAGTATTTTATGTCAAATTGTTGACATTGGACAAGGAAGACAACGTAATGAATTATGTTTGCTTATATTCACATAGAAGTTATATTGTCATAGATCCTCCAACATGTGGTGCTTGCTCAATATCTTTTCTAGCCAAAAATCCGCACCAAGTAGAGATACTACTTGTGCATCAAAAACCCTTAAACCCAGTTTCATGTCATGAGAGTCCACTATATCTACCTAAGGATTGAATAAGATCCTTCAACTAAGTTGTCATTGGTGCAAAAAGCAATAAAAATTGCCTCTAAATGTGTATGAACTTTTATTGTAAGGGAAAATAAGCTTTGTACGAACTTGTGATGGCAAAGAAATAAAAGCGACGGACTGCATAATAAAGGTTGCTATCACAAGGGGCAATATAAAGTGACGTTCCTTTGCATTAAGAGCTTGTGCATCCAACAACAAAAAGCGCATGACAACCTCTGCTTCCCTCTGCGAAGGGCCTATCTTTTACTTTTATGTATTTACTTTTTATGCAAGAGTCAATAGTGTTCTCCTCTATTCCTTTTTATTATTCTCTTTTGCAAGCATCATGTGGTGGGGAAAGATCTAGGCATATATATCCAGTTGTATATGGGTGATCATGAGTTATTATTGTTGACGTCACCCTTGAGGTGAATAAGTTGGGAGGCAAAATTATAAGCCCCTATCTTTCTTTGTGTCTGGCTGAAACTTTTTGCTCCATATATATGTTGTGAGTGTTAGCAATCATAGAAGACTAAATGATGGTTGAGTATGTGGACTTGCTAAAAAGCTCCTACATGAGACCCTTCCTGAAAATATGATGGATTGCAATTGCATTGTTGACTGAGAACATAGTTTGTTAGTTTTCAAGAAAGTTTATGCCTTATACTTCGTTGTTGTGATGAATTGTTACTTGCTCATGAGAAGTTTTATGATACTAAATATTGCTATTATAATAATGATCATGATGCTACTATGTCCATATTTTGTTTTTATCGACACCTCTCTCTCTAAACATGTGGACATGATTATCGATATCGGCTTTCACTTGAGGACAAGCGAGGTCTAAGCTTGGGGGAGTTGATACGTCCATTTTGCATCATGTTTTACTACTGTTATTTATAGTGTTTTTAATCAATATAATACTTTGTGGAGCAATTCTAATGCCTTTTCTCTCTTAATATGCAAGATTTACACAAGGAGGGAGATTGCCGGCAGCTGGAATTCTAGACCTGAAAAAGCTATGTCTGAGATACCTATTCTGCACATCTCCAAATGAGCTGAAATTTCACGAAGATTTATTTTTGAATAAATAAAAAATATTGGAAGAAAGAGGTACCAAAGGGGGCCACCCAGGTGCCCACGAGGCACCAGGGCGCGCCACCCCCCCAGGCGCGCCCTGGTGGCTTGCGGGGCCCCTGGCTAGCCTCCTGTGCCCATTTTCTAGTATATAAGCCCATTTGCCCTAGAAAAAAATTAAAAAGAAGACTTTTGGGACGGTGCGCCACCGTCTCGAGGCGGAACTTGGGTAGGAGCACTTTTGCTCTCCGGCGGAGCTATTCCGTCGAGGATACTTCCCTCCGGGAGGGGGAAATCGAAGCCATCGACATCACCAACGATCCTCTCATCGTGGGAGGACCAATCTTCATCAACATCTTCAACAACACCATCTCATATCAAACCCTAGTTCATCTCTTGTATTCAATCTTTGTCTCAAAACCTCAGATTGGTACCTGTGGGTTGCTACTAGTGTTGATTACATCTTGTAGTTGATGCTAGTTGGTTTATTTGGTGGAAGATTATATGTTCAGATCCAATATGCTATTTAATACCCCTCTGATCTTGGACATGAATATGATTTGTGAGTAGTCACTTTTGTTCTTGAGGACATGGGAGAAGTCTTGTCATAAGTAATCATGTGAATTTGGCATTCGTTCGATATTTTGATGATATGTATGTTGTTGATTCTCTTAGTGGTGTCATGTGAACGTTGACTACATGACACTTCACCATCTTTGGGCCTAAGGGAATGCATTGTGGAGTAGTAATTAGATGATGGGTTGCTAGAGTGACAGAAGCTTAAACCCTAGTTTATGCGCTATTCCGTAAGGCGCTGATTTGGATCCATATGTTTATTGCTATGGTTAGAGTTATCTTAATTCTTCTTTCATATTTGCGGATGCTTGTGAGAGGGGTTAATCATAAGTGGGAGGCTTTTTCAAGTAAGAACAACACCCAAGCACCGGTCCACCCACATATCAAATTATCAAAGTAGCGAACGCGAATCAAACAAACATGATGAAAGTGACTAGATGAACTTCCCATGTGTCCTCGAGAACGCTTTGCTTATTATAAGAGATCGTTCCGGCTTGTCCTTTGCTACAAAAAGGATTGGTCACCTTGCTGCACTCTTTGTTACTATTGCTACTTATCACTTGTTACAAATTATCTTGCTATCAAACTACTCGTTACCGATAATTTCAGTGCTTGCAGAAAATACCTTGCTGAAAACCGCTTGTCATTTCCTTCTGCTCCTCGTTGGGTTTGACACTCTTACTTATCGAAAGGACTACGATTGATCCCCTATACTTGTGGGTCATCAGTGACCAGACAGACAACAATATGTACACTTCGACCGGGTGGGTCCCAGCTGTCAGGGAGGATAAGGAGGCACTTCCTTGCGTGCGAAGATATAGCTGCTGGGTCCCAGCTGTCAGGGGGGAGGAATCATTTTTTTGCACGTAATAAGGAGGCATTTCCTTGCGTGCGAGGATGTAGCTGGTGGGTCCAGCTGTCAGCCTCACCGCGTACAGTCCTCTTTTGATGGCTGTCGTTCATTGACCACGTTGACCACGCCGAGCCGAGAGCACCAAGGCGGTGGACGACTGCCAGTCCTAGAAGGGAACTATGTGGAGCCGGGGAAGACATGGCAGTGGATGCCCATGCGGAGGGGAGTTTGAGGGTTAACTGGTTCGGCTGCGGTGTGAGACTACCGTCACCGGAGAATAACAGGGGATGTGGGTGAGTAGAGGGAATGCCTGGCCAGCGGTGGGAGTAGGGTGGGGCGGTGAGGCCTGCGCGGCCGCCCAGCCGGCCACGGGAGGCAGAAGCAGGCGGTCCCGCCGGAGCTGGTTTGGGCGGCTGGAGCAAGAAGATCAGATATTGGAGAAGCAGCACGGCCGTTGGATGAACATCCAACAATCGCTGCTGCTAGAATCGTTTGTTGACTAAGTTGACAAAGCCCTGCGTACCCGTCAACTTAGTAGGCCCACAAGTCAGCCTCCAAATATGGTGGGTCTCAGTTGTCGTGGGGAGGAATCATTTTTTTCGCGTAATAAGGAGGCACTTCCTTCCGTGCGAAGATATAGCTGGTGGGTCCCAGCTGTCAGGGGGAGTGTCGTGGTTTTAGCACGGCAGATGCCCTTGAGAAAGGACTTAGTGATGGAGCCATCACATGAAGGTGGAAGCTTGACGGGGTTGATCGGGAGCAGGAAAACACGGGATTACCCAGGTTCGGCCCCTCACGATGGAGGTAAAAGCCTACATCCTGCTTGATTGTACTGCTTGGGATCTCGATTACAAGGGTGTGGATTCGCTAACCTAGCTCTTGAGAGATTGCAACCTTTTCTTTCTGCCTCAGGCACTCCCCTTTATATGACAGGTTGGGCCCTAGGTTTACATGAGAGTCTAGATTATAACCTTAACCCGTATCCTACTCGTATTCTAATTAATTTATTCTCCAAGGTAATCTTTGTTATCTTGTCTTTCTTCTTAAGCCGGCCCACGTATTGAGCCGCCTCTTCCCACCGGGCTTCTGTCAATCCGGCCCACTAGGTATCTTCAAGGCCCAGCAGCGAGATAACCCGCTGAGCCTCATAGCTCTATGGTCGGGTCATCCTCCGGCCGGGTCTCCAACGCTGGGAAATATCCCCAACATTAGCCCTCAGTTTGACTTGGATTTATCCATGCTAAACTCCATCCTGAAAAACAAACAAGATAAATAGAATAATCTACGAAGAATCTCTGAAACTGCCTCTTAAGCCGGTTCTTCAGCATCTTTCATCTGCCGGTACATTCACCAGCCCAACCTTTTCGCCGGGTCATCCACCCTTCGCAAACTTGGTATCTTTTCACTTCCTTTCTTCATGATGTCACAATCCACTTCCGCAAAATCCGGGGTGACATCAGAGCGGATCTTTGAGTGGGTTTGTAATGTCTTGTTAGGTACGAAAATCGAGGAGCCCTTGGCCGAAATTTACTGCACCGCCTCGGGTTCCGCCCCTGCCGGTTCGGGTTCTACCACGCCTATAAATAGGCCGACGCCTTTACAGAACCCCCTTTACTACTCTCACTCCTCGTCTTCGTCCTCCTCTGCTCCTGACGTCACCGCGCCGTTCCAAGCTCATCGCCGTCGAAGACAGCACCGGTTGCGCCTTCCCATCGTCGCCGGAGCCATCCAACGCCATGCAGCCGCATCCACAGCACCCGAAGACCTCAAGCTCTGACCTCCAGATCCGTAAGTTCTCTCCTCCATTGTTACTAGTTCATCGCTGTTCTTCGTAGTTCTTCGCCATAGCTGCTGTAGATCTAAAATGTTTCTTGATTCCTCATTCGTTAGACCGTAGGATAGCTCCGTAGTATCTTTGTATTCGATAGTTCTATTACATCACCCCACCAATTCCCATTGTAATTTCTCCATATTCACGAAGAACATACCTAGGTTTTAATTTTTCATTTAAAGGCATTTCTTAGATCCGAACAATTTCACAACCTGTTTGAAAACTGTTTACCGACTTACAGTCCAGGCCACTTATATCACTTGTAAAAATCCAGAACTTTGGAGTTGCCAGCTTACTTGGTCCTGGAAGTCATGACCCGGGAATGCGCCGACTTATCTTTCTGTTTTACCACAACCCGGCAACCTCCTGAAATCTGCCGGCTTATATCATTTTCCTACTTTCTCTGCAGCTGAGACCATGGCTCCGAAAGTTAAGATTGTCAATTGGGCAAAATCCAACATGTCAGAGCTCAGGTTGCAAGCCCTGGTAGAATCCGGGTTACTTCCGCCCAAGGAAGAAATCGACTGGCGAGCCCCTGAAGAAGAGATCCATCCCCAGCCAGCTCAAAACGAGATTATCATATTTGCTGACCACTTGGACAGAGGCTTTCGTCCCCCGGGCTCTAAGTTTTTCCGGGACATACTGCATTCCTTTGCTATCAGGCCACAAGACTTGGGCCGCAACTCTATTCATAACTTGTGCCAATTTCAAGTTTTTTGTGAAGTCTATCTACAAATCGAGCTGTCTATCAGTTTGTTTCAAGAATTCTTCTACTTGAATCACTAGACTAAACACAAAGGTGAACCCAGCCTAAAACTTGGCGGGGTCACTATCCAAAGAAGGAAGAACTCCGCCTTCCCAGAAGCCAAGCCGGTGAGCCACCCCAAAGGATGGTATAGGACTTGGTTCTACTGCAAAGACACCTCCCCAGACCAGCAACACCAACTTTCGGGTTATAGGGTAGACCGGCTTGATGCCTCTATTGTCTTCCCAGGGTTTGCCTCCAATGAAGAAAGAGAAGCTTTATAACCCTTATACTCAAATATCAACGCTCTGACTTCCCATGGCCTCACCGGTGTTGATCTGACCCGGATTGGGTGAGCTGGCGCATCCAACCCCTTGGCCTGAGAAACTGGCTCATGCACACCTACTCTGGTGAGCTTGAAGACCCGTTGCGATTTAGCTAGGTCAACCTCGAACAGAAGGATCTCATCAAGTTCACCAAGAAACTTCTTGGCGAAACAAAAGACTCCATTAAACTCGTGGGACTTGCTCCCTTTTATATGGGCAACCCGGCACCGGCGGTAAGCCGCCCTTACTATTTTCCTTCATCTTACTTGTACTGTTTTACCTTTATCGTAAACTTATTAGCCTATTGCTACGCAGGAGGATGCTGACTGGTGGAAAGTGGAACCCCAAGATCCCACACCTCCTCGGGAAGACGATGATGAAAACCCAGAAGATGAAGAAGACCAAGAGGTAGAACTCGACTCCCTTGGTCGTCTATTTAACCAGCTTGCTGACGCGGACTCTTCATAGGAACAAGCTGAGACTAGTCATGCTGGCGAGACAGAGGTAACCCTGATCTCCTCTGATTCCGACTCAACAATACCTTCCCAAAAAATCCGGGTCGTAGTCCGCAAAGTTCCGTTCTCACACCCAGATGCTCACTTAGATCCACACTTTGTTTTGAAAAAAACTCAGCATGCCAGTACTTCAAAATGGAAGACCCGAAGCAGCGAAGGGGAACTAAGCGGTGGGTTACCAAATGAGCCGCCTGCTCGAAGGGCTTGTTCTGAAGTCCCTCGTAGCCCTACTGCATCTCTTCCGCAAGCCGGCCGTTTGAAAGAGCCGTTACCTTTGAACGACTCAGCTTATCAAACATCCCCTTCCTCGGTTGAATCCAGCGCCACTCAAGCGCCGGCGTTCAACATCAACCCTGGGTAAGAAATCTGGCTACTTGTCTTTCATACTTAAAACTCTTGCCTTCACTCATTAACCGAATAACTTTTTTACTTTGCACAGCGCAAAGGCCATCAAAAAGAAAACCGCCGCCGGGTCATCTGATCCTATTGTTCATAAAGATCCTTCTCAGGAAATCGCAACAGAGAACCCGGAGATTCTGGATGAGCTGACCTTGCAAGATGATCCGCCGCACCAAGACACTATAGTGAGCCCGGATCACGCCTCTCCTCCCCTTGGCAATCAGGAAAAGGGAGACATGATAGAGGAGCAGCCTGCTGAAAAGGCTCAGGATGAGGTAATAGTGACTGGTGACAATCAAAATCTTCCACCAACAACCTCCACCGCCTTGGCAAAGATTCCTGCCAAGGCTGAGTCACCGGCTAAGAATAAAGGAAAGGCAGCTCTTGACTTCCGTTCTTTTGAAGACCAAGACATCCAATTGCTGCATCAGTCCGTTTTGACCCGGCTGTCTGAGAGCCGGTATACTGAAATTGCCATGGTGACCTCCCTCAAACGGAAGTATGAGGTAACTTCTGTCTCCTGACTTGATGCATATGTATATGTAGCCCCCAAGGGCCGGGCCATTATGATATGATGACCCGGGACTTCCAATAATGTTTGCATATAGAACAACAAATGGTAGCCCCTGAGATCCGACGCATCATTGTATGATGACTCGGGTCTCTGCATGTAGTGAAAAAACATATGCATTAGCCCCCAAGTGCCATGTGGAATGCTTGCATACTCATGGGACTTTGTTGTATTTGAGAAAGTGCTAAAAAATGTAGCCCCCAAGTGCCGGGTTGACCAGCATGGCGGCTCGGGACTTTTATCTATCTCTTGTAACTCTGTGGAATTGCCATGCAGGACATGTTGAATCAGGTGGAATCACAAGCAGCCGGCTTCCAGAAAGAAGCCAAAAAAGAGAAGAAATTTCGAGAAAGAGCTGAATGCTTATCTTCAGAATGCCACAAATCACTTTGCATGGCGAAAGAGGCCCTAAAGAAGGCCGAAGCATGCTTTGAGAGCGAAAAGGCCATCTTGTCCAAATGTGCAGAAGAGGCTGAGGCAAAGCTTTAGCCGGTGGCTCAAGAACTAGCCACATTAAAAGGCCATATTACCACCATATGTAGTGCCATCTTCGGTAAGTCAGAATTCACCAAACTCTTGAAATAACTGACTTAATATGTTGAGCCAGATTTTCTGACACCTCAATTGTAAATTACAGGCCGTAGGACACATAACCTAGTGGAGCTTCCCCTAGTGAAACTGAAAGCTATGTATTCATTCGTGGAACAGTTATATATTGGCGGCTCACGCTGCATCATGGCAGCCAAGAACATGAAGTCTCCACCCCAGCTGATCGTGGATACACTGAAAGAGCTATCCATTGTACCGCAATGGTTCCAAGAGTGGAAGAAGGCGGCTTGCCATCATGGAGCATTCACCGCCCTTGCACGGGACAAGGCTACGCACCGGAGCTCGATCCGGCTCAACTGGTGGGCGGCTACCCAGAATTCAACACCGACGACACACCGTTTACCAAGAAAGATTTTATGCGGTGTGTGAAAGAGACCCGGGTAGCTGCAACACAAATGGCGGAGGAAATAGATGTGACCAAATATCAAGCCGCGTATTCTGTAGCCAATGGACGGATTGAGCCACCTTACCCTCAACTAGTCGCCCTAACCCGTCCGTGTAAGCAAACTTTTGCCCCTGACGTCGACCCTTCATCTGTGATAACAGACAATGTAGTATTTGAAGCTTTGCGCTCAATCCAGTGGGTGGTCGGCGAGTCAGCAAGTTAGGGCGAGCGGCGGGTGACGACGAAGCATGAAGAGCCGGCTCTTGACGTTCCATCAACTTCTGATGCAAATCTCAACCCAGAAGAGTAGACCGCCGACTCACATGCTATTGTAATTTGAACATAATAGGATATCTGGCTTGACCAGGGCCCTGTGGCGGCTTGTAATAGTAGCAGGTGCAAACTTCTGCTGGTGCAAGTGTCATCGGGCACTTGTGTTATTTTGCCTATATGAATCGTTTATTGAAAACTTGCTGCTTGTAAGCCATGAAATTCTGTTACTACTTTCAAAGTGTTTGTTTGACCACCCGACCTCTGGGCGAGTCTTTTGACGAAGGCCAGCTGTGCAACAGGTTTTTAATAACTTCTGGGTTAATAATCTGAAACACGGTAATACTGATGGCGGCTTATCTCCAAGACTAGTAGTCAGGATTGCCAAATAAGTTTGATGGTATAATAACTCGCTAAACAAAAAATAACTATAATAGAACATATGCCATGTATGGATGCATGCATGCATGCAAAAGATAATAATAATGCAAAACATAAATTTAAGAGCCGGCTTCTAAGGCACGACTTAAAGACCGGCTTTCGAGGCTCGAATCTGATTCGCTTTCATGAAGCAGGCTTATCGCCTCTTTTGGTTTATCCTAGCTCTCTGAAAGCCGGCTCTCACGTGACCAATCGGTGTTTTAACTCAGACGAGTTCAGGGTCACTCTGTGATTGACTCGCCGGGCGTACACCGGGTCACCTTTTCGGAGTAGCATCTTGCTATCAGGCAGGTTTAACCAAGAATTTTTTTGGCGTGTTGCTAGGTTAAAAGGGATGTTAAAGCTAAACTCGATGAGTTGGAAGCCCCCAAGTAACTGCTGATCAAAGAATAAAGACTCAACACACAATTTGAGGCAAAACAACAATCTCTCTTATACAGAGACGCTGGCTTTATTTCATTGATCAGAATATGTATATACATGATGAAGGTATGTACAAAAGATACTACCCATCCTATGACTTAGGTATAGTACGGCCGGAGATGTGCAATGTTCCAGGGCTGGCTTCCCTCCTCCTCAGAGGTATGTGACTTGTCTGCTTCACGTATATTAACCAGGTAAAATGACCCATTGTTGAGATTCTTGCTGATGACGAAGGGTCTTTCCCAAGGAGGCGAAAGCTTATGCATGCCTTTCTGGTCTTGTATTAGAGAGAGCACTAAGTCACCTTCCTGAAAGGTACATCTTCGAACTCTACGGTTGTGATAGCAACGTAGGTCTTGTTGATAAATTGCTGACCTGGACGCAGCAAGTTCACATTCTTCTTCCAGAGCATCAAGAGCATCTTGGCGAGCTTGTTCATTGTCAGCCTCCACATAAGCTGCAACTCGGGGAGAATCATGACGTATGTCACTTGGAAGCACAGCCTCTGCACCATAGACCAGAAAAAACGGCGTGTAACCTATTGACCTGTTGGGAGTAGTCCATATGCTCCAAAGTACTGTGGGTAACTCTTCTTCCCAGCAACCCAGCATGCGCTGTAAAGGCACCATGAGCTGGGATTTGATGCCACGCAGCAACTCCTGATTAGCTCGTTCCGCCTCTCCATTAGACTGAGGATGCGCCACAGATGCTAAGTCCAACCTGATGTGCTCCTGTTGACAGAACTGCTTCATGACTCCTTTGGAAAGATTAATACGGTTGTCTGTAATAATGCCGTGTGGATAGCCAAAACGATATATCAGCTTTTTGAGGAATTTAACTGCTGTAGCAGCATCACAACGACTGACTGGCTCTACTTCAACCCACTTGGTGAACTTGTCCACAGCTACCAGTAAATGAGTATGTTTATTCTTGGATCTCTTGAAGGGCCCAACCATATCAAGCCCCCAGACTGCAAAAGGCCAGGTTATCAGAATCATCCTCAACTCTTGAGCTGTCACATGTGCCTGACGAGCATATTTTTGGCAACCATCACACTTGCATACAATATCCTCTGCATCCGCGTGGGCTGTGAGCCAGAAAAACCCATGATGAAAAGCTTTCGCGACCAATGACCTTGAGCCAGCATGATGACCACAATCACCAGAATGGATCTCATTGAGAACTGCAAGACCCTCCTCAGGTGAGACACATCGTTGAAAAACACCTGTGACACTCCATCTATGTAACTCGCCATTGACAATAGTCATAGAATTGGATTGCCTGATAATCTGTCGAGCGATGATCGCCTGGTAAGACCTCGTTGTTCCTGATCCAAAGGCAGCTCTAGTGGCCGTTGTTCATGCAATCAAAGTGACTAGACCAATATGTGGTATCCGGCTTCTCCTCCGGAGCCTGTAACTCAGTCCAGTCATTGATGAAGTCCACCAGAGCTTGAAACTTAATAGCAGTTCGCGACATATACTTGAGATGATGTGGCCCAAGCTCAATCGCCCACTTGGCAACCCGGCCAGTAGCTTCCCTGTTCTGAATGATGTCCCCAAGGGGGTGCAGAACTGACCACAGTAATTGGGTGCTCATGAAAGTAGTGCTTCAACTTCTGGCTTGCCATGAATACACCATACACCGGCTTCTGCCAATGCGGATACCACTGTTTGGACTCTATTAAAACTTCACTGGTATAATACACCAAGCGCTGAACTGGGTACTCTTTGCTGGCTTCCTTTCGTTCTATGACAACTGCCACACTTACAGCTTTACTGTTAGCTGGAATATATAACAGCATGGGCTCCTTCTCCTGAGGGGCAGCAAGGATGGGCGGCTCAGACAACTGCCTCTTGAGAGACTCAAAAGCCTGATCTGCAGCATCACTCCAAACAAAATCGTCTGACTTCCGGAGCATCTGGTAAAGTGGAATTGCCTTTTCCCCGAGCCGGCTTATGAACCGGCTCAAAGCCGCAACCCACCCGGCCAGCTTCTGGACAGCATTGAGATTTGCCGGCTTGGCCAGGGATGTGATTGCTTTGATTTTTTCTGGGTTGGCCTCAATCCCACGCTCAGACACTAGGAATCCCAGTAACTTTCCTACAGGAACGCCGAAGACACACTTCTCTGGGTTGAGCTTCATCTGGTAAACTCGGAGGTTATCAAACGTCTCCTTGAGATCAGCCAACAAGGTTTCCTTCTTTCGACATTTCACCACAATGTCATCAACATAGGCATGAACATTACGCCCAATCTGCTTGTGGAAACAATTCTGGACGCAGCGCTGATAAGTCACCTGCGCGCACTTCAGACCAAATGGCATGGATGTATAGCAGAAAGCTCCGAAAGGTGTAATGAAAGCTATCTTTTCATGGTCCTCCTGCTTCATCTTGATTTGATGATAACCAGAATAAGCATCCAGAAAGCATAGAGACTCACAACCTGCTGTAGCATCAATGATCTGGTCAATACGGGGCAGGGTGAAAGGATCGCTAGGACAAGCCTTATTTAGGTTCGTGTAATCCACACACATTCGCCAAGTCCCGTTTTTCTTCAGAACAAGGACCGGGTTAGCCAGCCACTCAGGATGAACCACCTCCACAATGAACCCAGCAGCTAGGAGCCGGGCCACTTCTTCACCAATGGTCTTCCGCCTCTCTTCATTAAAGCGGCGGAGATATTGCCGAACGGGCTTAAACTTAGGATCCACATTAAGGGAGTACTCAGTGAGTTCTCTCGGTACATGTGGCATGTCAGAAGGTTTCCATGCAAAGATGTCCCGGTTCTCACAGATGAACTCAATGAGCGCGCTTTCCTATTTAGGATCCATATTCGCCCCGACAGTGAACTGCTCAGCGGAATCACCTGGGATGAATTCAACTTGCTTTGTGTCTCTAGCTGACTTAAATTTGAGCAAAGGATCAGACTCGGTCATCGGCTTCTTGAGGGAGGTTCTGTCAGCCGGGTCAACATTATCCTTGTAGTATTTCAGTTCCTCGGCTGCACAAGCCGTCTCCGCATAAGCCGCATCTCCTTCCTCGCACTCTAGCACAACCCGCCGGCTGCCCTCAACAGTAATCGTTCCTTTTGGACCCGGAATTTTTAACTTCAAATAAACATAGCATGGCCGCACCATAAAACGCGCGTAAGCCGGCCTACCGAAGAGGGCATGATAGGGGTTCTTAAGCTTTACCACTTCAAAAGACAAAAACTCCGAGCGGTAATTAAATTCGTCGCCAAAGGCTACTTCCAGAGAAATTCTGCCAATGGGATAAGCTGACTTGCCAGGGCCAATGCCATGAAAAACTGTGGTGGACGGGGTGAACCGTTTCTCGGATAAATTCATCCGTCTGAAAGTATCATAGTAAAGTATGTTGATGCTGCTGCCGCCATCCATAAGCACCTTGGTCAATGTATACCCACCGACTTGTGGTGCCACCACTAAGGCCAGATGACCTGGGTGATCAATGAACTCTGGATGATCCGCCCGACTCCAAGTGACCGGCTGTTCTGACTAGTTGAGGTAATATGGGACTGCCGGCTCAACCCAGTTGGCGGCTCTCCACTGAACCTTCCGATCCCGATTGCAGGTACTGGTGGTAAAGACATGATACTGACCGCTATTCAACCGCTTCGGATTACTCTGGAATTCAGACTGGCCACCTTGATTCTGATTGCTTTGGTTGCGTTGATTATTGCCTCCAGCATTGCCAGCCCCCTGAAACCCGGCATTATGACCGTGGTTCCCCTCGAACCCGGGGCCTACGAAGGGACCTTGTGAGCCGGCTCCCTGAAAGCCGGGTCCCTGATTGCCGGGTCCGGGGTTACCGGGGTGTCCGCCGTTGCCGCCTCCATTGTGATGATTCTGAAATACCCTCTTGGAGAATTCTTGCATAATATAACAGTTCTCCCATGAGTGGGCAGACGGCTTGCCATTAATACTGTGTTTGGGACATGGACCTTTGAGGGCCTCTTCAAAGCTGCGGGGGTGGTTACCAGGAAAAGGCTTCCTAGAGCCGTTGTTCTGTCGCTGGTTATTCCCACCGGTATTGGTATTTGCTACCAGATCAGAGCCGGCTTCATAACTCTTGCGCTTGTTGTTGCTACTGGCCTGCCCATTGCCATTGTTCTGCTGGTGACCCTTGCCACCGTTTTTCTTGCCCTTGCCAGATTTGTCATCA
Source organism: Elymus sibiricus (assembly GCA_039707655.1). NCBI lineage: Eukaryota > Viridiplantae > Streptophyta > Magnoliopsida > Poales > Poaceae > Elymus > Elymus sibiricus. The sequence continues at coordinate 207,977,261 of CM077668.1, forward strand.
TCAGACACAGGATCCTTCGTATTGTCTGACTCAGCATACTGGGTTAAGATGTCCATAAGATCGCCCATGTCCTGGACCTTTTGCTTGAGCCGCCCTAACTTCTGAACTAGGGGTTGAAACTTACAAGTCCGTTCCAAAGCAAGAACCGCCTGTGCAGCCATGATGCTATCTGAAGAATGAATAACTTCTGCAACTCGGCGAGACCAGTGGTGTGCTGACTCATCCTCACGCTGAACACAATGTTCAAGATCAACGATTGTGGTTGGCCATTTGCAGGTTCTCTGAAAGTTCTTGACGAAATGCTCCTTCAACTCTTGCCAGGTGTTAATGGAATTCACCGGCAAGTTTTTCAACCAAGTACGCGCTGTACCTTCCAACATGAGAGGTAAATAACGCGCACACACAGCCTCACTAGCTCCCAATAGATCCATCGCTAACTCATAACTCTCAATCCACTGGGGCGGCTCCAGATCTGCTATATAATTAGGAACCTTGCGCGGACCCTTGAAATCTGGCGGCATGCATGCATCTCGCAGTGCTAGGACTAGGCAAGGAGTTCCAATCATGCGACTTGATAGACCGCCAAGACGACCAGCTGTCTGGGCTGCGGTGGGATGGTCCTGCGCCGTGGGCTGATTATACATCGCACGCGCGTTTTCCTCTTCCAACGCTCGTAGAGCCCGAGCGGTGTCCACAATCTCCTGTGCATTTGGGATCCTGGGGGGTTGCTGATTCACCAAGGGTTGTGCAGCCCTCCGGCGCTGTGCGCTATTGGAAACTGCCAGCGACTCAGGGCATTGGCTCCTGGTGCGGCTCTGGTGAGGGGTTGAGTGAAGCCGGTGCTGACTGTAAGAATAGTTCGCCTGCTGCGTTACCGCTATTTTTAGCATCTCAATGGCGTTCCTAGCCTCCACCTGAGCCAGACCGTCCCCTTCAATTGGAATTGCCGCCAAGTTGTGAGTCGCCGCCAGAACATTGTCCACCGGGTTGGAATAATGTCCAATTGGGGTCTAGAACCGTTAAGCCGGTAACTGCTGCTGCTGAGCTGGTGTATGATGTTGCGCAGTATCCCTCTGCTGAGCCGGCTGGCTGCTGCAATAGTGCCCCTCCCGGGGGCGCAACACCAGCCCCCGGGTTAGTTGGAGCCCGTGGATCGTTTGGCGTAGCAAACAACTGAGTCGGCTCAATATTGGCCGGAAGCCGGCTTTGATGTCGCCTCCATGGACGAATTCTGACTCGGCCTGCCAGCGGCTTAAATAGAGAGCCTCCTCCTCCAAGTGTTGTCTCTCCTCGGCGAGCCGGGCTTGCGCCTCTACCATGCGGGTGTTCTTATTAGTGATATCCTCCTGGATCTTGGCCATCTGCTCCTGGCACTTCGTGATATCTGCATTGCGCGCCACAGTGTTCTCTACGGTCACCGGCTCGGCCAGCAAAGTCGCCAGAGTATTCATCAGCTCCGCGAGTGCCTGCGCTCCGGACCTTTGCGAGCCAGCAGCGGCCGCGCCGGCCCCTCCTGAGCCGGTGGTGGTGAGATTCTACCCGCCGCTGGATCCACCGGGTCGCGAAGGGGAGGCGGGTCTTGCCTGCCTGCCATGTAAACCGCAGCGAACCGAGGCGGCTCGAGGGTTTCAAGAAAAACTTCATTAGTGTGTCCTCCGAGCCTGCCATCATACAGGGGACAGATTGACTCGGTTTCACCCATCGATGATTCGCCATCAGATTGCACGGGCGTCTCATCTCTAGACAGTGAATTTTCAGATAGAGTCAGCCCCTGGGTGAAGCCAACGAAGGCGTGCGCCCGGCCGGCTCTCGGTGGGTCAGGTTTCACCTGGGGGGGGGACTAGCGCGGCGGGCCGACTCGGTATTGGTAATGGCATCCAACCCGGCGGCTGACTTGCCGGCAACGCCGATGAAGACATGGATCTTGCCGAAGGGGACCTGGTACCCATACTCGATCGAGTCGGCCTCGGGCCCCCAGTATGAGTCGTCGATGTAGAGCTTTCCGTGGTGGCTCTTCGTCATCTGGCCGATCCCATACTTCCCAAACCCTGGGAGGGCTCCCGCCAAGAACTCAACTCCACCATGCGCAGGCCCCACGGTGGGCGCCAACTGTCATGGTTTTAGCATGGCAGATGCCCTTGAGAAAGGACTTAGTGATGGAGCCATCGCATGAAGGTGGAAGCTTGACGGGGTTGATCGGGAGCAGGAAAACACGGGATTACCCAGGTTTGGCCCCTCACGATGGAGATAAAAGCCTACGTTCTGCTTGATTGTATTGCTTTGGATCTCGATTACAAGGGTGCGGATTCGCTAACCTAGCTCTCGAGAGATTGCAACCTTTTCTTTCTGCCTCAGGAGCTCCCCTTTATAAGACAGGTTGAGCCCTACGTTTACATGAGAGTCCAGATTATAACTTTAACTCGTATCCTACTCGTATTCTAATTAACTTATTCTCCAAGGTAATCTTTCTTATCTTGTCTTTCTTCTTAAGCCGGCCCACGTATTGAGCCGCCTCTTTCCATCGGGCTTCTGTCAATCCGGCCCACTGGGTATCTTCAAGGCCCAGCAGCGAGATAACCCGCTGAGCCTCATAGCTCTATGGCCAGATCATCCTCCTGTCGGGTCTCCAATGCTGGGAAATATCCCCAAGAGGGAGGAATCATTTTTTCGCGTAATAAGGAGGCACTTGCTTGCGTGCGGCCATGGACCATGTGGGTCCCTACTGTCAGCCTCTCCACGTACATCCCTCTTCCGATGGCCGTCGTTTGTTGACCACGCTGACCACGCCGCGTCGAGAGCACCAACGCGGTGGACGACGGCGAGGCCCGGGAAGGGAACGACCCGGAGCCAGCGAAGCCACAGCAGTGTATGCCCATGCTGAGGGGAGTACAAGGGTTGACTGGTTCGGCTGCGGTGTGAGGCCTGTGTCGCCGGTGAATAACATTAGGTGTGGGTGAGTAGAGGGATGGCCTGGCCAGTGGTGCGAGTAGGAGGGGGCGGTGAGGCCTGCGCGGCAGCACAGCCGGCCACAGGAGGCGGGAGCAGGCGGTCCCGCCGGCGCTGGTTTGGGCGGCTGGAGCAAGAAGATCAGAGATTGAAGAAGCAGCATGGCCGTTGGATGTTATCAAACGGTCACTGCCGCTAGAATTGTTTGTTGACCAAGTTCACAAAGCCCTGCGTACGCGTCAACATAGTAGGCCTACAAGTCATCCTCCAAATCTGTGGCAAACAGCATACAGCCCATTTGCCATTATTTTTAATAATTTACAGCCCATTTGCTAATTCTTACGGATTTTTTGAAGCCCATATTCTTTTTGCTAGCATTACAGCCCATATTCTGGCCATGGTTAAAAAATTCAACGAAATTTTGCATATGTCGGTGGGGTCCGAACTGTTTTTAATCCCAAAACTTTGAGTCAGATTCAAACTAATTTGAAAAATAAATATATATTAATTTAAAATCCAATAGAATTTTCACGCAAAAAAATCAATGAAATTTAAAATCTGGAAATCATTAAAAAAATGTAATTTGAAACTAATTGCCGGTTAGTTGTATTGTTTTTAAAATTTACAGCCCATTTTTGGGCAAGCCCCGAATACATCCCTCCTCGTCTTGAAAGATTTGTAGCTCAGCAGGGATGGTTTAAGCAAGTAGGCCTCGGTTGGGTATTCTGCAAAAAATAGAGAAGTGGGCTAGCCATTTTCAGAAAGAAAAAAAACAACTGGGCTGGTCATGTGGTAAATAGAAAATAAAAGCCTGGGCTAGACGGGGTACAACCCCCGCACAACCCAGTTGATACCCTGCTCCGTCCGTCTCAAAAATAGAAAACAACTAGGCGAGCTGCTGGGTCCTTGGTGTTTGTCGGTCGTTATGCAATTCTCTCGTTTATTGACTATACGTTGACAATGGGGTGGGACCCAGATGTTAGGAAACCATTAGGAGGAAGCATTTATTTTGGCTTGTAACAAGGAGGCACTTGCTTGCATACTGCCATGACCCTGGTGGGTCCCTACTGTCATCCTCTCCACGTACAATCATCTCCTGATTCCTCTCGGTTGTTGACCATGTTGACAACGCCAGAGGGCGGCACCGCGGCGAGCGAACCAAGACGGAGAACGACGGGGAGGCCTCGGACAGGAACGAATAGGAGCCGGGGAAGATGCGGCAGTGTAGTCGCAGGCGGAGGGGAGTACGAGGGTTGACTGGTTCGAGTGCGGGGTGGGGCTGACTTTGTCGGAGAATAACAGGAGGTGTGTGGGGGTAGAGGGATGGCCTGGCCAGAGTTTTAGGGTACGATGGGGCGGCGATGCATGCACGGCAGCGCAGCCAGCTGTGGGAGGCGGGAGCAGGCGGTCCCGCCGGCGCTGGTTTGGTTTTGGCGGCTGGAGGAAGAAGAGACTGAAGAAACACAACAGACGTTGGATGTCAATCCAACGGTCAACGTTGGCAGAATCATTTGTTGACTAAGCCGACACCAGTTGCATACGTTTTTCACAAGAAAAGAAAAACTGGGCTTGTTCGCCAGATAACATTCCCAAAACTGCCACTGTTTGATCTTGCGGCGCAACTAAAACAGCCAGGAAAATGCGTTCGTTTGCCATCCTCCTCCCATGGAACGTTCGCCAGATAACATTCCCGAAAATCAAAGACTTGAGAAGGCGTACAAAACAAGCTAGTCTGGCAGTAAAGAGACGTTCCTGACTGTTAGAAAAAACAAAGACGTGCTGCTGTAACTAGTTCAAATCCAAACCTAGACTATATATAGTGTTATACTACTCTACAGGTAATGAAACTGACATATCGAACATTCGCTTCTCCTCTTCTCTAGTTACTCTGCCTAGCTTCAGAAGCTTCGGCCGCAACAACCATGTCCGCTGGCTCATTCACCTGCTCTTCAGCAGGGAGTCAAGCTAACAACCAGATGTGCGCGAAGTTGCCACCCGTACCACCGCCTGTGGGTCACATCACACCCCCGTCGGCACACTTACCGCAGCCGGTTGCTCATTGCACCCGCTGCCGTTGGTGTGGTGCCACTGCTGCAAATCACGCAGAGTCATCCATCGCGTCTCAACTACAACCCTCAACCCTGGCAGAGTCTTCTACAAATGCCCAAATCATGGGGTAATATGGTCAAGTTGTTCGCCTGCTTTCAGTTGCTGAAATTTATTTTTTAAGAGTTTGGTTGATGATCTTCGAATTTGATTCATGCAGAAAAGGGAGGATTCTTGTGATTTGTATTTCTGGGAAGTTGCAAATGTGGGGGAATGGAACTACGTGGATTATTTGGTTAGCCGATGAATGCCAATACCAGCAGGCTGGGGTGTTGGACAAGTAACTGAAGGAACAGCAGAAGAGGAAGATGCAGAGCAGAAGGTTAAAGACGATGCAGTTCATCAGATCATGTCCAAGCAACAGCTGGTGAACATCCTTGGCAGCAATGAGGAGATGAAAGAGCTTGTGAAGATAATGGGCAAAATCGTTGTGCTCTATAGGATGATTGTCTCTTTATTTGCAGTGTATGTAGCACTCGTGATGTATTTAGTGGCTCTGACATGAGCACTTTGCTGAAACTAGTAATTTATGAAACCTATTTAGCAGGCTGGGCATCTAGTGTTGTGAACATCTAATGATTTCTATATTAACAGAAATCTGGGGGCATCCCCTTTTGCTAATAAATAAATAAATAAGCAGAGGACCTGTCGGGTCAGCTTTGTTCCCATTGCAAGACTTTTAGCAAATTGCAGTCCAACAACAAACTGCCATCAGCTACATTTGCGGTTGTACGATCATTAAATACAAGTTTCATAGCAAAATATGAGTACTACTAAACAACAATGTCATCATGTTTCAGTCGTCATACAATCACCAAACACAAATAAACATACATAATAAGTGATGTTCTCACTGAACAACTACTTCATCAGGTTTCAGTTGTCATAGCAAACACAATTTAACATAGTAGATAATAAGTCGTCTTCTCACAGGAAAATACGACAAAAGTAATCTAATCATCATCCGCAGTAGCAGCGTCAACATCTTCACCATGTGCGTCAGTCTGAATCATAATTCCCCCCAGTGTCATCTTCTTCTTCAGCATCAATGTCCTCGAACGTTGGCTTCTTATTGATCAACTCATCTACTTCTACAGCCTGACAGGCAATCTTTTCTCCAGCCTTATTGATATGATGGTCCGCAAACATATCATAAACATCTGTGGAATTGTCTACATCAGCAGCAATGTAAGCATCATCTTGTTGTGCAACTTCATTAAACGAATTCCTCTGCTCAAACTTTTGCAATACTCTCCTGTGTTGGTTATGTGCATATGTGTCTTCCAAGAAAAATATCTGTGTTGCTTGATTTGCCAAAATATAAGGCTCGTCGGTGTGGTATGCTGCCTTGACATTGATGGATTTGAAATAATCATCAGCTTTGGGTTTTGAGATCCTGGTAAACTGGTTATACCAATGACAGCAAAACAGAACCACGCACCGATGAACCTCGAAACTGGAGATATACTGCAACTGAACAATGTCTGTTATGTTAGCATACATTTCAGTTGAAACTTTCTTGCGCGTATCCGTGCTCATGATGGCACTGTTTTGTGTCTTCCTGCCTTCGTCGCGTGCAAGGGTGTTGTAGCACACATCTCCAACAACGCAAGATGCTGCTACTTGTAGACTGCGTTGGTATTTCCCTGAAGAGGAGAGGATGATGTAGTATAGTAGAGATAAGTATTTCCCTCAGTTAAGAACCAAGGTTATCAATCCAGTAGGAGAACCACATAAAATCCCTTTAGCAGCACCTACACACAGTAAAGCAAACGCTTGCACCCAACGCAACTAAGAGGGTTGTCAATCCTCTTAGCGGTTATTTGCAAGGATTAGTTCTGATAGTGACATATAGATAAAGTAAAATACTAAATAAAATAAAGGTAAATAAATTGCAGCAAGGTATTTTTGGATTTTAATATATGATAAAGATAGACCCGGGGGCCATAGTTTTCACTAGAGGCTTCTCTCTCAAGCGCAGAACATACAATGGGTAAACAAATTACTATTGGGCAATTGATAGAAAAGCAAATAATTATGACAGATTCATGGCAATGATCATGTATATAGGCATCACATCCGAGACAAGTAGACTGACTCCTGCCTGCATCTACTACTATTACTCCACCCATCGACCGCTATCCAGCATGCATCTAGGGTATTAAGTATGAAACATAGTTACACCTTAAGCAAGATGACATGATGTAGACAAAGTAAACTCAAGCAATATGATTAAACCCCATCTTTTTATCCTTAGTGGCAACAATACCAATTTGTGTCATGTCCCTTTCTGTCACTGGGATTGAGCACCGCAAGATTGAACCCATCACAAAGCACCTCTCCCATTGCAAGATAAACCAATCTAGTTGGCCAAACCAAATCGATAGATCGAAGAGAAATACAAAGCTATAACAATCATGCATAAAAGGGTTCAGAGAAGACTCAAATATTTCTCATGAATAATCTGATCATAAACTCACAATTCATCGGATCCCAACAAACACACCGCAAAAGAAGATTACATCGGATAGAACTCCAAGAACATCGAGGAGAACATGGTATTGAAGATCAAAGAGAGAGAAGAAGCCATCTAGCTACTAGCTATGGACCCGTAGGTCTATGGTAAACTACTCACACATCATCGGAAGGGCAGCAAGGTTGATGTAGAAGCCCTCCGTGATCGATTCCCCCTCCGGCAGATTACCGAAAAAGGCCTCTAGATGGGATCACGAAAGAACAGAGGCTTGCGGCGGCGGTAGGGTTTTCTCATCTGGCTCTCTGATGGTTTCCGAATATTTGAGAATTTATAGAAGTGGAATTAGGTCAAAAGGAGCCACGAGGGGCCCACAAGGCATCAGGGTGCGCCCCCTAGGGCCGTGCCCTGTTGCCTTGTGGCCTCCTCGTGAGTCTTCTGGCTTCCTCCCGAAGCTTCCACGGTCTCTTTTGTCCAGAAAAAAATCATCAAAAAGTTTCGTGGCATTTGGACTTCGTTTGGTACTGATTTCCTGAAAAACCAAAAACAAGCAGAAAACAGCAACTGGCACTGGGCACTAGGTTAATAGGTTAGTCCCAAAAAATGATATATAATTGCATATAAAAACATCCAAGATTGATACTATAATAGCATGGAACAATAAAAAATTATAGATATGTTGGAGACGTATCAGATGCATAATGTCTTACCCGAGTATCAGGACCCATTGCTAGTGCGTAAAGGGTATCACTAACTGCCTGCCCCTCCTCCCGCATCTCCTTAACCTATGGTTAGAAAATAGACAAGCTGATCATCTTATGTACTCTATATATTAAAAAAACTGATAGTGCAATTCAAAAGCTTACACGGCTCTTCAACCATTTTGCAAATCCTTCCCTAATCCGTTTGTCAATGTTTCTTGGATTTTGCGCCAGTAACTCCTCTTTGTACATGTTGCAGAACATAGTGATCACGTCAAACATCTAAATATATCAGAATGTGCTGCAAGTTTAGTAGATTACGATGTATAAGCTGCAGTACTTAGCACTTACTCAATATAAGGTAGAATCACAGGACAGTTATTCAACACATACCAAACCATTTTGTCCAAATCTTTAGGTTTGTCATCTTGTCGACTCTTCCCTGTTACTCGAACAGCAGGATCGAAAACATTGAGCTCAGGATTTTTTTCGCCCACCTTTTTGCTAGGCTGATCAGCTGTTTCAATGTATCTTGAGCAGAATGCCAACGCTTCTATAGCAATGTAGGCCTCTGCAATGGAACCCTCAGGTCTAGCTCTGTTCCTAACATAGCCCTTGAAAGTGCCTAGCCGCCTTTCAATAGGGTACATCCATCCATACTGGACTGGACCTCTAAGTAGTGCCTCATCTGGTAGATGAACAGCCAAATGCACCATCACATCAAAGAAGGCTGGAGGATATATCTTCTCAAGGTCGCATATGATAGTTGGTATCTTCTCTTTAAGACGCTTCACAACATCTATCTTGATATTTCTACTACAGAGTTCCCTGAAGAATTCTCCCAACTCTGCAACTGCTCTGTATAAGTCAGGGCGGCCCAATCCTCTAAGGAGAACACGTAAAACCCTTTGAAGTAGGATGTGGCAGTCATGAGTTTTCAACCCTTGTACCTTGGTTCCATCTGCACTGATTCTCCTTTCAGGATTGGAAGCAAATCCATGTGGGAATCTCACACGTGACAGGACCTTGCAGAATTCTTTTCTTTTTCACTTGTCCAAGATGTACACAGCTGGTGCCATATCCCGTGATTCACCAGTGCCATCCACCTGCAAATCAGATCTGATACCCAGGTGTGTCAAATCAATCCTAGATTTTAAGGTGTCTTTTGTCTTGCCTTCAATATTAAGAAGTGTGCCGATAATGCTGTCACATATATTTTTCTCGATGTGCATCACATCAAGATTATGCCTCAGATCCAAATCTTTCCAATACTCCAAGTCCCACAAAGTGGACCTGCGGGTAAACAATAATCTCTCTTCTGCCTTTCCACGCTTCCTTTTGCTGCTACCATTATCGGGATGGTTTCCTGGTGTAATATGCCTGACCTTCTGTAATTCCTCCTGCAACTCATCGGTGGTGAGCCTCTCTGGTGCATCACGGTTTTCATGACTTGCTCTGAACACAGGTTTTTGGTATTTTCTAAGATGCAACTAGTCCTTGTCAAGGAAACGGTGGTGTCCAATGTAATAGACGTTGCTAAGTATTGGGTATGACAGCGGATTCTTGTCACAGCAAACACATGCATTGTAACCATGTGTCGTTCGCCCTGACACAGTGCCCAAAGCCGGATAATCATGGATGCACCAAATTATAACAGCATGCAGAATGAAATTAGCTGGTGGACTGCTATATAGGTCTCGAGTGAGAACACCCCTCCATAGCTTTTGAAGTTCCTCCACAACAGGCTCCATGAATAAATCAAAATCCTTTCCAGGACTTTTTGGACCTGGGATGAGCAAGGCCATGATGTAGTTTGATTCTTTGGTGCCGACATTTGGCGGCATGTTGTAAGGGATAACAAGCACTGGCCACATGCTATATGTCGCGCTCTGGTGGCCAAATGGGTTGAATCCATCTGTAGCTAAGCCAAGTCTAATGTTTCTCGGCTCAGCAACAAACTCTTTGTGTTTCAGATTGAAGCTTATCCAGTCACTACCATGGGATGGATGGCTCATTAATTCCGATCTTTGTGCTCCTGGTTCCTAGAATGCCATAGTACATCCTCTCTTGTTTGAGCATCATGAAACAACCTCTGCAATCTTGGTATAGTTGGAAAATGTCTTAGAACCTTATGAGGAATCCTCTTCACAGCATCGCCATCTTTCCATCTTGATGATTTGCATTTTGGGCACTGATGACCCACAAGTATAGGGGATCAATCGTAGTCCTTTCGATAAGTAAGAGTGTCGAACCCAACGAGGAGCAGAAGGAAATGGCAAGCGGTTTTCAGCAAGGTATTCTCTGCAAGTTCTGAAAGTAGCGGTAACAGATAGTTTTGATAGTAAGATAATTCGAAACAAGTAACAAGTAGTAACGGTAACAAAAGTGCAGCAAGGTGGCCCAATCCTTTTTGTAGCAAAGGACAAGCCAGAACGAACTCGTATAATAAGCAAAGTGTTCTCGAGGACACATGGGAATTTCATCTAGTCACTTTCATCATGTTTGTTTGATTCGCGTTCGCTACTTTGATAATTTGATATGTGGGTGGACCGGTGCTTGGGTGATGTTCTTACTTGAACAAGCCTCCCACTTATGATTACCCCCCTCTCGCAAGCATCCACAACTACGAAAGAGAATTAGGATAACTCTAACCATAGCATGAAACATATGGATCCAAATCAGCCCCTTACGGAATAGCGCATAAACTAGGGTTTAAGCTTCTGTCACTCTAGCAACCCATCATCTAATTACTACTCCACAATGCCTTCCCTTAGGTCCAAAGATGGTGAAGTGTCATGTAGTCGACGTTCACACGACACCACTAAAGGAAGCACAACATACATAGCATCAAAATATGAAACGAATACTAAAGTCACATGATTATTTATGACAAGACTTCTCCCATGTCCTCAAGAACAAAAGTAACTACTCACAAATCATATACATGTTCAAGATCAGAGGGGTATTGAATAGCATTAAGGATCTGAACATATAATCTTCCAACAAATAAATCAACTAGCATCAACTACAAGATGTAATCAACACTACTAGCAACCGACAGGTACCAATCTGAGGTTTTGAGACAAAGATTGAATACAAGAGATGAACTAGGTTTTTAGATGAGATGGTGTTGGTGAAGATGTTGATGAAGATTGGTCCTCCCACGATGAGAGGATCGTTGGTGATGTCGATGGCTTCGATTTCCCCCTCCCGGAGGGAAGTATCCCTGGCGGAATCGCTCCGCCGGAGAGCAAAAGTGCTCCTGCCCAGGTTCCGCCTCGAGACGGCGGTGCTTCGTCTTGAAAGTCTTCTCCTTAGTTTTTCTAGGGCAAAAGAGCCTATATAGCAGAAGGAGGGGGCCAGACGCCAGCCAGGGGCCCCACAAGGCACCAGGGCGCGCCTAGGGGGGGCGCGCCCTGTTGCCTTATGGGCAACTGGTGGGTCCCCTCTGGTATTTCTTTTCACCAATATTTTTTATATATTCAATAAAAAATCTCTGTGAAGTTTCAGGTCGATTGGAGCTCTGTAGAATAGGTATCTCGGATGTGGCTATTTCAGGTCCAGAATTCCAGCTGCCGGCATTCTCCCTCTTCATGTAAATCTTGCAAAATAGGGGAGAAAAGGCATAAGAATTGTACCATAAAGTGAAATAATGATTAAAAACATAATAATTATTCATAAGAAATCATGATGCAAATTGGACGTATCAACTCCCCCAAGCTTAGACCTCGCTTGCCCTCAAGCGAAAAGTCGAAATCGATAATCATGACCACATGTTTAGAGAGAGAGACGTCGATAAAAAAAATACGGACGTGAGCATCATGATCTTTATTATAACAGCTATATATCATCATAAAACTTCTCATGAAAAAGTGACAATTCATCCACAAGTTAAAGTATGAATCATAAACCAAATTGAAAACTAACAAACTATGATCTCAGTCACTGAAGCAATTGCAATTCATCATATTATCAGAAAGAGTCTATGTAAGAGATTTGTTTAGCAAGTTCACATACTCAACTATCATTTAGTCTTCTATGATTGCTGACACTCACATCATACTTATGGAGCAAAAGTTTCAGTCGAACACATGGAAAGATAGGGGCTTATAATTTCGCCTCCCAACGTATTTACCTCATGGGTAATGTCAACAATAATAACTCATGATCACCTACATTCAACTGGATATATATGCATGGATCAATCCCCACCACATGATGCTTGCCAAAAGAGAAAAATAAAAACGGAATAGAGGAGAATACTATTGACTCTTGCATGAAAGTAAATACAGAAAGTAAAAGATAGGCCCTTCGCAGAGGGAAGCAGAGGTTGTCATGCGCTTTTTGTTTTTGGATGTGCAAGCTTTTAATGTAAAGGAACGTCACTTTATATTGCCCCTTGTGATAGCGACCTTTATTATGCAGTTTGTCGCTTTTATTGCTCCACCATCACAAGATCGTACAAAGCTTATTTTCCCTTACAATAAAAGTTCATACATATTTAGGAGCAATTTTTATTGCTTTTGCACCGATGACAACTTACTTGAAGGATCTTATTCAATCCATAGGTAGATATGGTGGACTCTCATGGCATGAAACAGTGTTTAAGGTTTCGGATGCACAAGTAGTATCTCTACTTGGTGCGGATTTTTGCCTAGCAAAGATAGGGGGCAAACACCACATGTTAGAGGATCCAAAACAATATAACTTCTACGTGAATATAAGCAAACATAACCCATTACATTGTCTTCCTTGTCCAACGTCAACTAATTGACATAGAATATTTGATTGGGGCTCACAATCATAAAAGATGTCCAAGATAGTGTATTTATCTCTGTAGCGACCCGACCTCAAACGGTCAAGCCTCTGTGTATCTGTGCCATCCCTGGATCAGTATGCTGGCACACACAGTACATCAACGTATATATCAAAGTGAAATCACATGTATAAATAACGTAATACTAATGTATACCTCATAAGTCTCAGCGGAAACAAACAAATGGGTGTGGAGTCCCATCAACGCCATCAACAGGTTGAGTGTAGACCGTAACCCTATAACAAAACTCACTCGTCGTAGAAAAATCCTGCAACATGATACGTTGCAGCAGTGTAGGTCAGTACATTAATGTACCGGCAAGATCACAAATAAGAGAAACAGATGATAAACTATTCTATATGCAATATGGCTTTGTGGCTCTGTGTCTGAGTTTTGTTTGCGTAAAAGCTGCTTTTATTTTCCCTACATCAAAGAAGTAACAGGAGTCTTTACTACAGAGTTTTCTACCATGACATGGTTCCGCCAACCGATGTCTCATAGTCCAAAACACTTATAAGTTGCCCACAATTAATTATCGATCCGGTGTTGAGAGTTCCGAGATAGATCCAAGTCCAGAGGCTCAAATTGTCCGTAACCGAGGACATGGCTAATCGATTAGGTTTTAACTCTGCAGAGTGTTGTGCACTTTACCCACAAGATTCGATCCCTCCTTTTACGTTCTCGCACTTCAGGGTGTTTGAGAACAAGACGACCGAAACATGGTCTTCCGAAGAGTTCCTCTGACCACTGTCCGGTGCTCATCCAATCCTACTATAGTTCTACATCTGCTAGCACCGTCCCAGCCAGAGTCACAACTAAGGTCAACCAAGCCAGAGCCCATAATGACTTGCTGTTGCACAGGTAAGCTTCCGGGCATGAAGTATTCTTCTGTCTCTTTGAGTCTGGGTGAAGCTTTCTGCAAGATGTCATGGCGCTTCTCCATGCATCCCGGCCATCCACTGGTTACTCCAGGGTGCCCATCAAATCCATCCTTCACCCAGTAGTGTGTATTGAAATCTTATCTTGAGTCTCAAAATCTTGAGGTCTTGTAGATGCAGGCCTTGAAGGATACCGGTCTTGAAATTGTCATCATGAAGTTGTCGTCATTGACGTAGAGTCCTCCATTCTCACACCACTCCCAAGCACTCATACCAACCCCGTCTACTATAGCGTAGCTTTAAAACTAAACAACGTCCCAGGCTTGGTAACAGGGAGATGGGATCCTACCTCATGCATTCTACTCAACTACAAGATTCAATAACACTACTAGAGGAAGTGCTGAAAAAGTGATACTACATGCAAATAAAACTTGGTAAAAACCGATGGTCAAAGTGAACTTGCCTGGTAAGTTGATGAAGATTATAACGTTCTCAGAAAAAGACTTGGTAGAACTATTCGTCACTCCGTTGAAAATCTATATTAACAAACATGACATTCACATAAGCATACATTCTAGCAAGCAATTCTAACAATCAAAATAGCAATCAATAAAATAAAAGCAACAAAGAAATCAATAATAAATTTCAAATGGAAATCCAAAGAAAACTTCAAAAGAAAACTATAAACAAAAACTATTAAAGAAAACTCTATGACTTAACTATACAACAACAAAATAAATTTTGTCCTAATTATAACTTAACAACAAAGAAAATACTAAACTAATAAATTAACAGAAAGAAAATAAAAGTTATTAAAATTTAACACAAAGAATTTTACAGTAAATTATATTTGCAAAAAGAAACAATTAAAAGGCTAAAATAAAACTATAGTTATGTCCTATGCAAGTTTTAACACAAAACAGGTGAAAAAAATTTATTTATTTAAAAAAATAAAAATAAAATTGTCTACTATTGATTAACAGAAAGAAAATCAATTTTTTTTCAAAAGTGACAAAAAGTTTCAATTGAAAACAAATAAAAACCTAAAGTTTAAGAAATAAACAAATTAACAACTGGATAGACAAAAGTCCTAGTGACAACTAGCAAAAAGAATCAAGTAAAAACCTATTTTTAAATAAAAGATATAAGCAAAATAGTGATATGAACAAATTTGTTCAAATTCAAATTTAAAACCCCAAACATAATTTTTTTGGACTTAACAGAAACTACATAATTTTATGAAACCGTAGCAATTGGAATCACTCAATTTGGATAAGTAGATTGAGAGATATGATTTTTCTAAGATTGGCTATTTTTCTGAAAATTGAATTACGGGATTAAAACTGAGCCAACATGTGTCATGTTTTGGTTGGCTGGAAAACTGTTTGCTCAGGAGTAACTAGAGGATGGCCGATACTTAGGAAATCTGGAGTTAGATTGACTAAAAACCAGATCGGTTTAGATCTACAGTGAACCGGTCGGTTAACAAACTAAACTATAAAAAAACCGATCAAAAAAAACGAACATGTACATAGAAGAATAGAGAGGGGAGGAGGCGTGCGTGCGTGCAGAGAAGGGGGCGGGCGGCGTGACGGCGGCTCATGACGACAACTTCATGATGTGAGACCTCTCTTCCTTTATTACTTTTTCATGAATTTCTACAATGACCAATGCTATGTTTGTCAACTTCCAACAAGTTTTATCAATTATAGTTCTTTTATGTGAAGTCATCACTCCCCATGGGATTAGCATATGAGCCTTTTTTCTTTCCTTTTTTATTTCTAAGATTGGATCATCAAAAGCAAAACACTCAACTCAAACTACTCTTTATTATATAACTTTCACACATGATTACATAGATAGATAGATCACAAAGCAAGCACTCGAAACTAAATCATACTAAAATTTTATTCCTCTAACTCACGAAATAACTAAGGATCAAAGTAAAATATATAATGGTGATACGATACCGGGGCGCCTCCCCCAAGCTTGGCACAAGCCAAGGGGAGTGCCCATACCCGTGTACTCAAGTCTCCTTCTTCGGTGATGGTGGTGATGGTGAGGTGGTGGGCTTGTCCTCTGTCTTCCAAGGCATAGGCTCTCCATCATAAAAGGATGAACGTGTTTCCGGAGTCCTGAAATTTGCAGCTAAACTCATACCTTTGAACTTGGCCTCATACTCAAAATTTTGATTTTGTAGATCATATATTTGGGCCTGAAGATAATCAATCCGATCATTGAGCTTGAAGATGACGTCCCCAATATTCTTGTCATCCACCTTGTGCTCACAGATGAATTCCGTGATCATGGAGTGGTTAGCACAAAGTCCACGCTCCACCATGCCCTGGCACTTGAAGATCTCCTGTTCCACCGCTTCGAGCCTAGCCTTCTCGCTCCCGGTCTTCTTAGGTCCTTGGACGTCCCGGATGTGGAGCAGCCCCTCACGCATCTCAATGGCTTGAGGGTGCTTCATCACCTCCGGTAGGTATGGATTGATGACCTTCTCATAGAACTTGTCCTTGGACGAGCTTGGAGACGTCATGGCGACCTAGATCTATCAGAAAAATAGCCCGAAAAAAGAACAGAGGAGAAACTTGCGATATGGTCGTCAAAACATATGGGAGTATATATAAAGAATTTTTATCTTGCAAAACAAGCATACGAGAAGAAAACGGAGTCGGGAAGGCACATGTGGGGCCCACAAGGCATTAGGGCACGCCCCAGGGGGGTGGCTGTGCCCTGTTGCCTTGTGAGCACCCTGTGGGTCCTCTCGGTTGTTTCTTATTTTTATAATTTTTCTAATATTCCAAAACTGATAGAAATTATTTTTATGGAATTTTTGGAGTCGGTTTACTTACCGTATCACATACCTACCCCTTTTCAGGGTTCTGGAGCGTTCCGGAAGGACTCTTCTATGTGCTCTTCCAGTGTAATTGTTTCAATAATATTAGTTTCAACATTAATGGGAGTATCTGAGATATAATGTTTAATTCTTTGTCCATTCACCACTCTCGGGTTGGTGCCTTCGGAGTTGTTGATTTTAATGGCTCTGGAGCGATAAACTTCTTCGATGATATACGGTCCTTCCCATTTAGAGAGAAGTTTTCCTGCAAAAAATCTTAAACAAGAATTGTATAATAGAACATGATCACCTACTTTGAATTCCCATTTTTGAATTCTCTTATCATGCCATCTTTTAACTTTTTCTTCAAACAACTTGGCATTTTCATAAGCTTGGGTTCTCCATTCATCTAAAGAGCTAATATCAAATAACCTCTTCTCATCGTCAAGTTTAAAATCATAATTGAGTTCTTTAATTGCCCAATAAGCTTTATGTTCTAGTTCAAGAGGTAAATGACATGCTTTTCCATAAACTATTTTATACGGAGACATACCCATAGGATTTTTATAAGCAGTTCTGTAAGCCCATAGTGCATCATCAAGTTTCTTAGACCAATTCTTTCTGGATCTATTAACGGTCTTTTGCAAAATCAATTTTATTTCTCTATTAGTTAATTCAACTTGACCACTAGACTGAGGATGATAAGGAGATGCAATTCTATGGTTAACGTCATATTTAGCAAGCAACTTACGGAAATCACCATGAATAAAATGTGAACCACCATCAGTTATTAAATATCTAGGGACTCCAAACCTCGGGAAAATAACTTCTTTAAGCATTTTAATAGAAGTGTTATGATCAGCACTACTAGTTAGAATATCTTCTACCCACTTAGTAACGTAATCAACAACAACTAAAATATGAGTATACCCATTGGATTTAGGAAAAGGTCCCATATAATCAAAACCCCAAACATCAAATGGTTCAATAACAAGTGAATAATTCATAGGCATTTCCTGACGTCTACCAACATTACAATTCTTTGACATTCATCACAAGAAAGGACAAACTTACGTCCATCTTTAAAAAGAGTAGGCCAATAAAAACCAGATTGTAATACCTTCTGTGTAGTTCTGTCTCCTGCATGGTGTCCTCCATATGCCTCGGAGTGACACTTACGTAGGATTTGTTCCTGTTCATGCTCAGGTACACAACGTCTAATAATACCATCTACTCCTTCTTTATATAAGTGTGGGTCATCCCAAAAGTAATGTCTTAAATTAAAGAAGAACTTTTTCTTTTGTTGATATGTAAAGCTAGGTGGTATGTATTTAGCAACAATGTAATTAGCATAGTCTGCATACCAAGGAGTACTACGATAAGCATTTATCACAGCTAATTGTTCATCAGGGAAATCATCATTAATAGGAAGTGGGTCATCAAGAACATTTTCCATTCTAGACAAATTATCAGCCACGGGATTCTCAGCTCCCTTTCTATCAACAATATGCAACTCAAATTTTTGTAGCAGAAGAACCCATCTAATAAGTCTAGATTTAGCATCTTCCTTTTCCATAAGGTATTTAATAGCAGCATGATCAGTGTGAATAGTAACTTTCAAATCAACTATGTAAGATCTGAATTTATCAGATGCAAACACAACTGCTAAAAAATCTTTCTCAGTAGTAGCATAATTTCTTTGAGCACTATCTAGAGTTTTACTAGCATAATGGACAACATTTAATTTCTTATCAACTCTTTGTCCTAGAACAGCAACAAAAACATAATCACTAGCATAACACATAATTTCAAAGGGTAGGTTCCAATCAGGTGGTTGAACAATAGGTGCAGAAATTAAGCCTTTCTTAAGTACTTCAAAGGCTTCTACACAATCATCATCAAAAACAAATGGAACATCTTTTTGCAAGAGATTGGTAAGAGGTCTAGAAATTTTAGAGAAGTCTTTTATAAACCTTCTATGAAAACTAGCATGACCGAGGAAACTTCTTATACCTTTGATATCTTTAGGGCATGGCATTTTCTCAATAGCATCCACTTTAGCTTTATCAACTTCAATACCTCTTTTAGAAACTTTACGCCCAAGGACTATACCTTCATTCACCATAAAGTGGCACTTCTCCCAATTTAAGACAAGATTAGTTTCTTCACATCTCTGCAAAACTCGATCAAGGTTGCTCAAGCAATCATCAAAAGAAGTTTCGTAAATGGAGAAATCGTCCATGAAAACCTCAACAATCTTTTCACAAAAGTCAGAGAATATAGCAGTCATACATCTTTGAAAGGTAGCAGGTGCATTACATAAACCAAAAGGCATACGACGATAAGCATAAGTTCCAAAAGGACAAGTAAAGGTGGTTTTCTCTTGATCTTCAGGTGACACAGGTATTTGAGAGAAACCAGAATAACCATCTAGGAAACAGAAGTGTGTATGCTTAGACAATCTTTCTAACATTTGATCAATAAAGGGCAAGGGGTAATGATCTTTCCTAGTAGCTTTATTTAATTTCCTAAAATCAATTACCATCCTATAACCAGTTACAATTCTTTGCGGGATAAGTTCATTTTTATCATTAGGAACAATGGTAATACCTCCTTTCTTAGGAACACAATGAACATGACTTACCCATCTACTATCAGCTATGGGATAAATTATACCTGCTTCCAGAAGCTTTAATATTTCAGTTCTTACCCCATCTTTCATTCTAGGATTCAGCCTTCTTTGATGATCAACAACGGGTTTAGCATCGGGCTCCATATGAATTTTATGCTAACATAAAGTGGGACTAATGCCCTTAAGATCATCAAGAGTATATCCAATAGCTGCACGGTGCTTCTTCAGAGTTTTAAGTAATCTCTTTTCTTCATGCTCTGAAAGGTTAGCACTAATAATAACAGGATATATCTTCTTTTCATCAAGATAAGCATATTTAAGTGTATCAGGTAATTGCTTTAATTCAAACACAGGATCACCCTTTGGTGGAGGTGGATCTCCCAATGTTTCAATAGGCAAATTATGTTTAAGGATAGGTGCTTGTTTAAAGAATAATTCAACTATTTCATTTCTTTCATTCATATGCATATCATTCTCATGCTCAAGCAAATATTGTTCTAAAGGATCAGTGGGAGGCACAACAATAGAGGCAAGACCAATAATTTTATCTTTATTAAGTAATTCTTTTTCATGAGGTTGTCTACAAAATTTAGAGAAATTAAAGACATCTCACCAAAATTAACACTAACAATTTCCTTAGTGCAATCAATCTTAGCATTAACAATATTCAAGAACGGTCTACCAAATATAATGGGACAAAAATCATCTTGTGGTGATCCAAGAACAAGAAAATCAGTAGGATATTTGATCTTACCACACAAGACTTCAACATCTCTAACAATCCCAAGTGGTGAAATAGTATATCTATTTGCAAGCTTAATAGTAACATCAATATCTTCAATCTCAACAGGTGCAATATCATTCATAACTTCTTGATAGAGAGTAAACGGAATAGCACTCACACTAGCACCAATATCACATAAACCATGATAGAAAGGATCTCCAATTTTAACAGAAATAACAGGCATGCCAATTACAGGTTTGTTTTTATCTTTAGTGTCTGGCTTAGCAATTCTAGTTGCTTCATCACAGAAATATATGACATGTCCATCAATATTATCAACCAAAAGATCTTTAACCATTGCAACACTAGGTTCAAATTTAATTTGTTCAGAAGGTCTAGGTGTTCTAATATTACTCTTATTAACCACAGTTGAAGCTTTAGCATGTTCCTTAATCCTAACAGGGAAAGGAGGTTTCTCAATATAAGCAGTAGGCACAACTGGATCAACATTGTAAACAGTTGTTTCTTCTTTAACACTAATAGGTTCTTCATTCAATTCAATAGGTGGATGATATTTAAACCATTTCTCCTTAGGGAGATCAACATGAGCAGCAAAAGATTCACAAAAGGAAGCTACTATCTCAGGGTCAAGTCCATATTTAGTACTAAACTTACGAAAAGCATCAGTTTCCATAAAAGATTTAACACAATCAAACTCAAGATTTATACCTGAATCATTACCTTTGTTGATTTCCCAATCTTCAGAGTTACGTTTAATTCTTTCTAGAAGATCCCATCTGGATTCAATAGTTCTCTTCATAAAGGATCCAGCAGAAGAAGTATCGAGTATGGATTGATCATTATGAGAAAGTCGAGCATAAAAGTTTTGAAGAATTATTTCTCTTGAGAGCTCATGATTGGGGCATGTGTGCAACATATACTTAAGACTCCCCCAAGCTTGAGTGATGCTTTCTCCTTCATGAAGCCAAAAATTATATATATAATTCCGATCATGATGAACCAAATGCATAGGATAAAATTTCTGGTGGAATTCCAGCTTCAACCGGTTCTAGTCCCATGTTTCAGTATCATCACATAGCCTATACCATGTCAATGCCTTTCCCTCCAGAGATAAAAGGAATACTTTCTTCTTAACTCCATCTTCAGATAAACTTGCAAGCTTAAACAATCCACAAATTTCATCCACATAGATCAAGTGCATATCGGGATGTACCATTCCATCTCCTGCATAAGGATTAGCTAGCAGTTTCTCTACCATACCCGAAGGAATTTCATAATAAATATTTTCAGTAGGTACAATAGGTTGAGGAGCAACTCTCAATGCTTCCGGTCGAGGTGAAGATACACCGAACAAGCCCCTCAAAGGATTAATTTCCATAGTGACAAGTGACAATAAATTTCAGCACGTAATATAAATGTTTCCTTACCAAATTCCACTTACCAAAGGTGCTTCACTCCCCGGCAATGGCACCAGAAAAGAGTCTTGATGACCCACAAGTATAGGGGATCAATCGTAGTCCTTTCGATAAGTAAGAGTGTCGAACCCAACGAGGAGCAGAAGGAAATGACAAGCGGTTTTCAGCAAGGTATTCTCTGCAAGTTCTGAAAGTAGCGGTAATAGATAGTTTTGATAGCAAGATAATTCGTAACAAGTAACAAGTAGTAATGGTAACAAAAGTGCAGCAAGGTGGCCCAATCCTTTTTGTAGCAAAGGACAAGCCGGAACGAACTCGTATAATAAGCAAAGCGTTCTCGAGGACACATGGGAATTTCATCTAGTCACTTTCATCATGTTTGTTTGATTCGCGTTCACTACTTTGATAATTTGATATGTGGGTGGACCGGTGCTTGGGTGATGTTCTTACTTGAACAAGCCTCACACTTATGATTACCCCCTCTTGCAAGCTTCCGCAACTATGAAAGAAGAATTAAGATAACTCTAACCATAGCATGAAACATATGGATGCAAATCAGCCCCTTACGGAATAGCGCATAAACTAGGGTTTAAGCTTCTGTCACTCTAGCAACCCATCATCTAATTACTACTCCACAATGCCTTCCCTTAGGCCCAAAGATGGTGAAGTGTCATGTAGTCGACGTTCACACGACACCACTAAAGGAAGCACAACTTACATAGCATCAAAATATCGAACGAATACCAAATTCACATGATTGCTTATGACAAGACTTCTCCCATGTCCTCAAGAACAAAAGTAACTACTCACAAATCATATTCATGTTCAAAATCAGAGGGGTATTGAATAGCATTAAGGATCTGAACATATAATCTTCCACCAAATAAACCAACTAGCATCAACTACAAGATGTAATCAACACTACTAGCAACCCACACATACCAATCTGAGGTTTTGAGACAAAGATTGAATACAAGAGATGAACTAGGGTTTGAGATGAGATGGTGCTGGTGAAGATGTTGATGAAGATTGGTCCTCCCATGATGAGAGGATCGTTGGTGATGTCGATGGCTTCAATTTCCCCCTCCCGGAGGGAAGTATCCCCGTCGGAATCGCTTCGCCGGAGAGCAAAAGTGCTCCTGCCCAGGTTCCGCCTCGAGACGGTGGCGCTTCATCCCGAAAGTCTTCTCCTTATTTTTTCTAGGGCAAAAGAGCCTATATAGCAGAAGGAGGGGGCCATACGCCAGCCAGGGGCCCACAAGGCTTCAGGGCGCGCCCAGGGGGGCGCCCTGTTGCCTTGTGGGCAACTGGTGGGTCCCCTTTGGTATTTCTTTTCTCCAGTATTTTTTATATATTCAATAAAAAATCTCCGTGAAGTTTTAGGTCAATTGGAGCTCTGTAGAATAGGTATCTCTGATGTGGCTATTTCAGGTCCAGAATTCCAGCTGCCGGCATTCTCCCTCTTGATGTAAATCTTGCAAAATAGGAGAGAAAAGGCATAAGAATTGTACCATAAGGTGAAATAATGATTAAAAACATAATAATTATTCATAGTAAATCATGATGCAAATTGGACGTATCAGGCACTCACTTAAGTTGGCATAATCCTTCCGGAACAGAACACAATTATTCTCGCAAACATGGATCATATCATATCCAATTCCAACCGCACAGAGGAAATTCTTCATTTTACTGTAGGTGTGTGGCAGCTCCGACACAGCTGGGTAACAATCGCGGAAAGCAGCCATCATCGCATTGAATGATTTGTTGGTCATCCGCTGAGATGTCTTCACCTGAAGAAAGCTGACTATAGCTGAGAATACTGACAGCTTACAACCTGTGGTGACTGCCACGTTGCATTGCTCCAACATGCGGCCCACCGTTTTTCTTGTACATGTGTAAGTTCTCGAAATGCGCGAGCATTTCATAGCATTGTTTCAATCTTGATCAAAATCACTGGCTCCGCCACCACCACCTCCTCCTCCTCCTCCTCCTCTTCCTCCTGAGCATCAAGCAGATCAAGATGGTGATCTGCTGCTTCCACATAGTCAGTGACATTGACATTCACAGCTTCACCATGATGAACCCACCTAGTATATGTGACTGACATCCCATACAAGTGTAGATGATTTTGCACAGTTGACTGGGGCCTTGAAACTGAATTCATACAACTGCTACACGGGCATCGCACATCTGCTTTCAAACCATCGTACTCAGCTCTGATAAAGTTCATGAAGTTTTGAACCCCCTCGACATATGTAGGGGAGAATCGTCAAGCAGAAGTTATCCAAGTCCTGTCCATCTGTCAGACATACAAATTAGTTCTTCTACTAGATATTATAGGAAAAACATATATGTTTCATTATAAAGTCCAGAAAAAATACCTAGGTCGATGTCTAAAGCTATGGCAAGATATTTGGACAAGCATATCTAAGTAATGAAATATATGTAAGGCTAATTCAGCAAACAGATTGAGTGCTAAATTATGGCAGGCTATTTCAGCAATCAATGAGGCCGAGCACATAGCCATGGAAGGCCATCTCAGCAACAAAGATTGAGTGTAAAACGGTGTCGAGCTATTTCACCTAATAGATTGGCTACTAGACCATGGCAATCTACTTCACAATACATACATGGTCCTATAATATGGCAGGATATTTTAGCAACTAATCAGGCGTAGCATGCCATCTCAGCAAAGCAGATTGAGTGCAGAACAGGGCAAGGTAGCTTTTTAAGCAAAGCATATTGAGTGTAAACTATTTCGGCAAGCAGTGAGATTAACAACGTCTATCAGCTAACATCCAGCGCTACTCCGACATGCACGATGTCTCAGTCTAGAATGCGCGTACCATGGGGGAAGCTGACCGCTGTGCATCTCCACAAGAACGTCGCCAGCAGTGGTGGCGCGGCAGGAGGATGGCAATTTACGAGAGCGTACTGTGGGATCGAGAGGATCGGCGTGCGTCCCCTCGAAGAACCGCGACACCGACGTATCGGTGCGACAGGAGGGCTAGTTTGGAGGAGCGAATGGAGTGGAGGGGGGCGGGGGGGGGGGGGTTGGGGAATATTATTGGCTAGTTGGCCGAAGGGGAGTTGAATTTGGGATTTGGGGGGAATTTTCACGTGGTGGGCGGGGGAGTTTGGCGAATGGTCGGTTTCTCCAATTGCGGTCCCATGTGTCAGTGAAGAGGCAAGCCGAAGCGCGTTCCCTTTGGGTGAGCAGTGTGCAGGACCGACCGTGTGAGGGGTGCAATGCGACCGTGACAGGCGTGCTGTAAGTGTACCACCTTTTCCTTTTGAACTTGTAGAGTGTAACACTTGGTTTTGGTGCTTCACGCGATCCATCGATACAAATCCCGACTAAAATGGCGCGGGCGGGTCTTTTCCCACGCGATATGCTGGGAGTTTGGCTTAGTTGGTTTGACAGACAGAGCGAGAGAAAGACGTGAAATGCGTGAATGTGTAGTGGACGTACTACTTTTGGAGGGCCTAAGAGAAATTGTGTATGTAAACCCTCTGTATTTATTTACTTCGCATATTAGCTTTGTCTCGGGTCAAACTTTCTAAACTTTGACCAAGTTTATACATACAAAAACAATGACAACCACAATACCATGTAAATACGATTAGAATCATCATTTAATATATTTTCATACAACATATCTTTTCATTGTGAAAGTTCATATAACCGGACGAGATTCATGCAAACACGGCATATTTTCATTACATTTCGAACTTTTAGGACAAAAAAAGAAAAGAAACCCGACCCTAAACCTATCCTACGGCGACGGCGTACGTCCACTTTCCTTTGTATTCCGCATCAGCGACCACGTCCTCCATCTGCCGTCTCCATGAACGGCGGCGGGGTTCAAGACTCGTGAAGTGAAGGTGCGGTCTCCGGCGAGGAAGAGTAGAACATGGGAGACGGACCGGCCCACTTGGGACACCATGCCCTGCCGCCTCCCATGCCCTACTCATCCTTAGAGGAGTCCGCTACCTTGGCGGTGCCGGTGGACGTGAGGTCGATGATGGACGTTGACGGTCCGTCGCTGTTCACGTGCCATATGCACCCCCCGAACGTTGGACGGCGGCGCGTAGAACGCGCGGCTGGTGGTGCTCTTATTCTCGGCCGCCGGCGTGGCCAGCGCTTGTGTGGCCACGTCCGCGTCCGGCTACGCCGGCATTGCGTTGCGAGCGGCGGGTTGAGCAAGGGCGGTGACCTCGAGTTTCATCTTCGAAGACAAGTTCTCCCATAGAGCGTTCCCGCCCGCGGTCATGGTGGATGTGGTGCCAGGGAGGAGGATGTGCTCTGGTGTGGAGTTTAACTGGGTGTTGCCACCTTTAAGTAGCTTATACCAGTGAGGCCAAGCGTCCGGGTGCGTCAATGAGTCGCCGGAGTTCGTACATCGGGCGGCGAGCCTGCTTAATGGCGGCATGCGGACGGACCGCATGAATGCAGATAGCTGGCGCCGGGGGGGGGAACGCACGCGGGCGAGGAACGAGGGTTTTTTGTGGGCCAGGGTAGTCAGCTGCGGGCGTGGCAACGTCGCAGATGCCCTTTGCTCACATGTGATCCCACATGTCAGTGACAAAGCAAGACGACCCACATTCCCTTGGGTCAGAAGCATGCCGGACCGACCGTCTGGGGGTGTGAAGTGAACGCGACAGGGGTGCTGTCAGTGCACTGCCTTTTCATTTTGAACTTGTAAACCGTAACACTTGTAGAGCGTAAGAACAAAAGCATATATGAAGTTGGCACCTCACCTATATCCAGCCTAGTAGCCCACATGTACAATAGTTATTCATACTAGCATATGTACCAGTATAATTAGTGTACCGCCTTTTCCTTTTCAACTCGTGAAGCGTAACGCTTGATTAAGTAGCCGGACAATGTGTGTTGCCTGTCTTTGTATGTATTTGAGGTGTGCTGATTGAGGTGTCCGGCTATTTGAAGGAATAATTGAGGTGTGCCTGGTCCGTGCCCGCATTTAGGTGTCCAACTTACCATGTTCCGGCTGTAGTAACTATATACTATGTAAGTTGCTTGGAAATATAGTTACCTAGGTCGGTTTTGTGAGGCGTCCACTACGTGTCGCTCCCCATCTTGGTAGTGACAAACCCCTTCGGTTCATGACCCGACACATCTTGACGAGATCGATAGATGTGGAGAGATCGAGTGTGTGTCGTGCAAATCAAGGTTTTGGTGTGTGTCTATGATAGAAATGATTGTGTGAGGTGGAGAGAGGGGGGTGTTTGTGTGTACGCTAGTCGGTCATGTACCATCTAGCTGTAGATCGATTGAAAGAGGAATAGGGTGAGTCCGGAGATCGATCGATTGACCGATGTACATACGGGTGTAGAGAAAGATGAATGTATGCTTAAAAAAGATAGATGAAAGGCTTGGTTACAAGTAATGCATGGTACAGTGACCTAGGCGTGTGTCGAAGAGTGACCAAATGAGCGAGATACAATCCCGATACCTCAAGAGGTCGATCATGTGTGACATGCACAAAGAGGAAGAGAGGTGCTATGTGTGCGTGTGTGTGTGTGTGTGTGAGAGAGAGAGAGAGAGAGACCCTGAGATGAAACCGAGAGAGATCGAGCGGGTGTGCAATACAGAGAGAGCGTGCGTCAAAGAAAAAAAATGTGACAACACTCTATGTTGGGTGTGAGACACATTATGCATAAGAAGACACTTGGTACTTGAATCCAACCTAAAAAAAGTTTCAAATATTAGAATTCAACCTAAAGTGGATTCAAATATTTGAACCGGTGATCATAGCATTTGCAAATCATATGTAAAGGGCATTCAATCTTCGTTTCGCTTTTCAACTTACAATACACCATGTACAAGCACGTACATAAATTTGTATTCAAACAGAAAATGGTTTCCAATTTGTATTCAAACACCGTGAATGTTTGTTCTCGCGCATGCGCATGCTACTAGGATTTCGCCACGTCTAGCCAGTCCAATAGCAGTAGGAGTACTAGTACTAGTACTACCTTTGTTTTTCGTGCCAAATTTTGACCATAATTTCAACTAAAAAATATTAATGCATGTCATAAAAAATTATATCGTTCGATTCGTATTTGAACATAGTTTCCAATGATATTATTTTTGGTGACATGCATTAATATTATTTTAGTTAAATCTAAGGTCAAAATTTGACACAAAATACGAAGGGGACCAATAAACCAGGATGGAGGCATCTGCAGTAGAGTATGGAGTGCTTATTAACACATGGCCCACCTCACACTCTCTACAGATTTCTTGGAATTCGTGCTACAATCTCTCCCTCCTCGTCTCTCTCTTCTAGTGTGTTTTTTTACATCAGTCGCCTCTCTCTTCTAAATTCAGCAGATGAGGAAGGGGGAGGGGGAGATGGAGGGGGAAAGTTTGCCTACCGTCGGTTTGCTCTCAACTGCGGCCCCGCAAGCGAGCGAAAACGCAAGACGAAGCGCGTTCCATTCGGTGAGCGATGTGCCGGACCGACCGTGTCGGGGTGGTTGAATGCGACAAGTGTGATGTACACCGTCAGTTCCTTTTGAACTTCCATACTTCTTTTTTTGGAAGGAATGAACTTCTGTACTTCAAGTACTCCTATTGCGTATGTAACTCTTGGTTTTGCTGCTTCGAGCAATCCATTGATACAAATCCCACCTACAGCATCTCAAAAAAAATCCCACAGACCGACCGGTGGGGAGGTCCGGACGTCTGCGATGTTAAACTCTAAAACTTTGGTCCCATCCCACCCCACAACTCTCTAGGCTCCAGCCGTCCGGTTTTGCAAACTCCACACAGTCAAAACCGATTGACCGGTCGTCACTGGTACCACAATTCACACCAGAACCTTCGCTGCTCGGCCTACGCCAGCTACTTGTCGGCCGGTCACCACTGCCCCAAAACCACACCTCCCAGCCCATTCTCCCACCTTTCGATCCCCTAGCCTGCATCAGTCGTCCCCTAGTTCGCCGGATAGCCATGGTGCGCAGCAAGATCACGTACTATAAGATGTTGATGCCGGAACGCCAAGCAGAAATCGCGGCGGCGGTAGGCGCCACAGACCTCCGTTCCCAAGCTCGCTTTGCGGCAGGTCAATCCCCGAGTCCTCTGGAACCGAGCTCAGAGGAGGAGGGCGATCCAATGTTCATGGCGGAGGTTGCGGCGCAGAAGGCCCCCGCGGCGAAGGAGACGATGGACATCGACTTCGTGCCGGTGTTCGGGTCGCCCATGGTGCAGGCGGACCAGCGGTTCAACCTGGCGATCCTAAAGAAGCACCAGACAGCGGAGGCTCAACTCGATAGGGAGCGCGCGGATGCCGCTGCCATCGAGGCCCTCATGTAGGTGGAACCAGATGTTGTGGTCGTGAACCGGGCGGTGGAGGCTCAACTCGACGCGGAGCGCGCAGATGTCGCTGCCATCGAGGCCCTCCTATAGGAGGAACTGGATGTTGTGGTCATGAACCGAGCGGCGAAGGCTCAACTCAACGCGGAGCGCACGGATGCCGCTGCCATCGAGGCCCTCCTACAGGCGGAACCGGATGTCGTGGTCATGAACCAGGCGGCGGAGGCTCAACTCGACGCGGAGTGCGGGGATGCCGCTGCCATCGAGGCCCTCCTGCAGGCAGAACCGGATGTCGTGGTTGTGAACCAGGCGGTGGAGGCTCAACTCGACACGGAGCGCGCGGATGCCGCTGCCATCAAGGCCCTCCTGCAGGCGGAACCAGACGTCGTGCACTTGAGTCGGGCGGCGGAGTCTCAACTCGACGTGGAGCGCGCGGATGCCGCTGCCATTGAGGCCCTCCTGCAGGTGGAACCGAACGTAGTGGATGTGAACCGGGAAGCGCTCGCGTCCGTGCAGAGCGCCATCACGCTCCACGTGAATGAGTAGCTAGAGGCCGAGGACAACCACGCCGCGGAGACACACGTCGGCAACTCTGGCTGGTTCGCACTGGCAGCCAAAGACGATGAGGTCGGCTCGTTCTGTGAGCAGTGATAGTTTTTCTTTATGTTGCTGTTTTTAGGGATCATTTGCTGTGTAAAAACATATTTATATTTAATAAATCGGCCTTATAAACATATTGTATCGACGAAAATTAGGTTTCAGCGGTTGGATGGCTGAGTTTGGTTTGATCACATGTGGTTTCTCCCTCTGTCCAGGTGTATAAGTCACCTTACGAAAATCAGATATTCCCAAAACGCTTAGGCGCAATGAATTAAATTCCGTCCTCGTTCCCCTCACTGCCTCGTTCATCAGCGAGCGAAATTTTTGGCCGAACCACGCACGTGGAGGAAATGGCGACCTATGCATGCAGAGAAGGAACACGTTGATTAGGGGAGGGATTGGCCCCAGTTAGCATGCATGGATTGGCTGAAATGGCAGCCCTATTAATCAGGGATTCATTGCTAATTTTAGTTTGGTTTGTGAGGAAAAAACTGATGCGGTGATTGGAAGAATTCCCGGTCCGACTCATTCGCCTCCTCCAATCTGCAGCCACCGGGCTGCGCTGCTCCACCTTAGGTGACTTAAATACACCTGGACGGAGGGAGTACCACATGTCAATGATAAAGGCAAGCCGAGGCGCGTTCCCTTGGGTTTGCGGCATGCCGGACCGACCGTGTGAGGGTGCGGTGTGACCGCGACAGGCGTGCGTAAGTGTACTGCCTTTTCATTTTGAACTTGTAAATCGTAACATTTGGTTTGTGAGTGAGCGACTTCGATTTTAGTACTATGTCACCGTGACCGTTGGATGCAACGTGGCCACGTCGTTCGAGCTCGAGCTGCCGCAAGGGGACTCGAACGTGACCGTGTACCCTTACACGGGTACCGATTTACTGTCGGAAAGGCTCTTCCGCGTCGGGGACCCATCCAGCCTGTCCAACCAACGGAAATGTTGGCGTGCAATTCGGGGCTGGCTCCAGTCATTGATCTACGTCCCAACAAAATAGAGTGGGATACAGTCGTCCCCGACGGTGTTGTGAGGAAGATAGTACAGGAGGCGAATCGCCGGCGGTTGCATCAACGAGGAGGGTGTGACTTCAGCTTCGACATGAATGTGGACCGGCGTCATGTCGTTACCCTACCGGCGCTTCGTTCATGGAGAAGCTTCTTGGCGAGGAAGATGCTGGGACGTGCCCGGCATGTCTCGCACACACCATCAAACAAGTATTAGTATAGTAGTACCGCTTATCTAGGCTTTCGCCGGCCTATTGATGCACATACGAGAATTTTTAAAATACGTTTGGTCTTGTCACTAATAAGTACTAGTACTATATTTGTAACCATAGAGTAACTGGTACTACTTGGTGAATGTTGCGTAGCCGTGGATGTCCGAGCTAAATTTGAAACATAGTCACTATCAAAGGAGATGTTACCATTCGGCTCCACCACTCCACCAGCCGAAATCACCTTGGCCTATTTGATTTGCAGGATCCTCAAAACGCAGGAATCGCAAAAATATAGAATTGTTCTCTTTGGATAGGAATGTCTTGGATTGGAGTATAGTATTAGGATTGTGTGTTTGATGTCATAGCAAAGACAGATGAATTTTTAAACTACTCCTAGGTTGGAGTAGATGCAGGATTTCCTATATTATTAAATTTAGCACAATAGCTTTGTCAGTCCAGCTTACTGCAGGAAAGGTCGTTTCTGGAAGAAGACGATGGAGAAGCGGATTCAGCGAAGAGTGAAATGATGGTTTCTTCGTCTGTGACATTGTGATTTGACGCCTCATTGCTTTGTGATTTGTGATAGTAGAAGGGAGTAGACTCTGTGCTCTATGCATGCGTCCATGCAAGGGAGAAAGAGGAGAGAGGTTGCATTTTCTTATTCATTCAATCAATTTGGCATCGGCGCACCACCGAGTTTTAATTCCCTCCTTTTTTGGCTTTCGCAGCACCCTCCACAATGGTTCCCATCGATGCCAAAAGCTATTTTACCATTTGGCTACACATTGTGGATGCCCTTAAGCGTACCACTTGGTTTTGATTAGTAAAGAGGAGGTGCTTTTGCCGCACGGAAGGCGGGGGAGGTTGGCCTCACGGTTTGCTAAGATGCAGTCCCACGTGTCAGTGATGTACCAAGCCGATCCGCGTCCCACATGACTACATGAGGCAGAACAACAACAGAAGCAACTTTAGCGAAGAGTGAAATGATGGTTGCTTCATCCCTCCAACTTATACTGCGGGAAAACTGCAGCTTTGTGATTTGACACCTCATTGCTCATTACTACTGCGGCGCCACGACCGGGGTACGTCCCCCCTACCACTCTACACTGTTATTTGGTGCATGGCACGTGGACCCGGATGCTGGATCTCCCACATGTCGGCGAAAGGGAGTAGAACATTTATGAAAGCGAGCGCTCCACTCTTACGATGGAGGAGTACAAGACACGGCGGCCCAGTGAACTGTAACTTGTACTGTACTACTACTATAGTAGTACTATGTGGTAGTCTTGTCTACTCTTGTACCACTTGGTTTTGCTGTTTCGCGTGATCCATTGATACAAACCCGATTAAACAGGCGAGGGCGGGACTTTTCCCGCGCGGTAGGCAGGGTAGTTTGGCATAGTCGGTTTGACAGAGAGACCGAGAGAAAGATGTGAAATGCTTGAATGTGTGGTGGGCCCTTTTTTGTGTCATGTGTGTGTAGTCGGACCTTTCAGATCACTAGATGATACTAGCCATACATTTCAACGCAATTTTAATGTATGCAACATGAAAAATTGAAGTAACAATATGAGATCTAAAACTAAAAATACATATGATTTATTGTGTTAGAGTATAGTAGTACTGTATTGCATAGTTGTTAGATATAACATGCAAGAACGTGTAGGGACGTACTTTTGGAGGGCCTATAGAGAGAAACTCGGCATAAAGTGGATTCAAATATTTGTATTCATCATCATAGCATTTGTAACTCATATCTAGAGTTTATACAGTAGACGTGAATGCTTGTTCGCTCTTACGAAACCAGTACAACAATATTGGGGTGGCGTGCGCCAATTTAGGCGTGGGAGGTTGGCCTAGTCGGCTCCACGGAGAGAGCGAGAGAAGAGATAAATACACTGGCGGTCACTGTATTTGAAGCGAAAGCATAATACGTCACCAGACTTCAGAATACGCTCATTAGGGTCACTATATACATTTGACTGTGATTATACGGTCACTCGCTCAACGTTCAGTATCGTATTGCACTCTGTTGACCGGCCAAATAGTGTACATGGCACTATGTTGACTGGTTAAATTTGCCACGTTCCTTGTGGGTCCCACTTGTCAGTTGGCAGAGGAAAGAGATAAGATAAACAGAAATTTACGTAGGCGCGACAAGACTCGAACCATTGCGCGCGAACCACCTGGCTGTGTATGTGTGTGTGTCAGGGCCTGATGTGTGTGCATGCTATGGGATCGAGGAGATAGGTCTAGAGGGGGGGGGGTGAATAGACACTTAACCAACCAAAGTTGCAGTTTTTAGTTTCTCTTGGAACTTAGGAAGATTTTGGCACAAGTTAAGGCAACTCCAATACTTTCTACACATGCATATCTAGAGATTGAGCAGCGGAAATAGTAAAGCATGCAAAAGTACGGAATATAAAGGGGTAGAGTATGGAAGATCAAACGCAATGAAGACACGGTGGTTTTTGGCATGGTTTCGATAGGTGGTGTTATCGTACGTCCACGTTGATGGAGACTTCAACCCACGGAGGGTAACGACTGCACGAGTCCACGGAGGGCTCCACCCACAAAGGGTCCACGAAGAAGCAACCTTGTCTATTCCACCATGGCTTACGTCCACGAAGGACTAGCCTCACTCGGGTAGATCTTCACGAAGTAGGTGATCTCCTTGCCCTTACAAACTCCTTGGTTCAACTCCACATCATGTCGGAGGCTCCCAAGTGACACCTAACCAATCTAGGAGACACCACTCTCCAAAAGGTAATAGACGGTGTGTTGTTGATGAACTCCTTGCTCTTGTGCTTCAAATGATAGTCTTCCCAACACTCAAACAACTCCTCACAGATTTGGCTATGGTGGAATAAGGATTTGAGTGGAAAGCACCTTGGGAAAGGCTAGAAATCAAGGTTCAAATGGTTGTAATGGAGTGACTTGATCTCAACACATGAGTAGGTGGTTCTCTCTCAGAAAATGTATGGTGGAAGTGTAGGCACGTTCTGATGGCTCTCCTTACTGAGAAGGAAGTGGTGGAGGGGTATATATAGCCTCCACAGTAAATCCAACCGTTACACACTTTTGACCCAACTCGGTGGTACCAATTCAGAAATCTCGGTGGCACCGAACTGTGTAAAAGATATGAACGTTAGGAATCTCGGTGGGACCGACTGGAACAACTCGGATGGACCGAAGTGCAATGGCTAGGGCAAACCTCGTCTCGGTGGCACCGATTGCATCAACTCAGTAGGACCGACGTGAAGCAATAAGGCAACAGAGAGTTGGCAAGCCATCTCGGTGAGACCGATTTGCAAAACTCGGTGGGACCGAAGTAAGTGCAAACGATTACAGAGAGTTGGCAAGGCCATCTCGGTGAGACCGAGATCCATATTGGTGGATCCGATTTGTTAGGGTTTTGGCAGTGGCTAGGTCCAGATGAACTCGGTGGCTCCGGATAGGAAATTTCGGTGGGGCCGAGTTGGAATGTAGGTTTTGGACATTTTTGGATAGAGATAGTGATTGAGGGTTTAGGAGCACTGTCACTAAGCACTTGAGCAAAAAGACCATTAAGCAACACCTCATCCCCTTTTAATAGTATTGGCTTTCCTATGGACTCAATGTGATCTTGGATCACTAAACCAAAAATGTAGAGTCTTGATCTTTTGCGAATCCTTGTCCTTAGCATTTTTAAGGGGTTCCACGTCCTCTTGTCCCTGCCACGCCATTGTTGAACTTATCTGAAATTCACTAGATAAAAACATTAGTCCAACAACATGTATGTTGGCATAAATTACCAAAACCACCAAGGGAGCAAGTATGCTTTCAATCTCCCCCTTTTTGGTAATTGATGACAACATACATCAAAGCTTCAAATACAGATTTAGCAGAAGTTTGTATGAAAGCTTTGAAGGAAACATGTAACATGTATGAGCTCCCCTGAACTCCCCCTGAAGAGGTGCATATAAAGTGATGATACCACATGGAAGAAAAACAAGATAACTTCTTCAAGAAAAGACACAAGATCAACAAGAAACCAAGATTGGGATGACATGTAGAATAGAGTATCACTAGGTGAATACTTCTTTGAAGCAGACATGTCCCCAAAAAGAAATAGTTGTCTCCCCTTAAAGAACTTCCTCTCGCCCTGAATCTGACATTGGATATTGGAAGCAGGTCGGGTAAGAAAACTTAAACAACAACCAAAAAACCAAAAAACTGATCATGTTTCTCCCCTCTTAGAAACATGTAGCATTCTCTCCTCTTGTAAGGTGCATCTCTTTTGTAGTGTTAAGCTTTGATGTATTCCTGTCTCCCCCTTTGACATCAATTTCCAAGAAGGGACTTCAAGGTTATTGATCAAGTGGGTTTGGTCCTTGAGAAACACATCTAGCCATTGAGTGGCTCTAGATGCAAATAGAGGATAAGAATCATTGAGTGGAGCTGGAGCAGAAACTCTCTGGGAATATTTGACAGAAAACTCCTTAGAACAGCAAAATCGGTGACACAGAGTTGTAGCAATTCGGTGGAACCGAGTTTGATGCAATGGAACAATTTGTCAACTCAACTCACTAGGCAACGGAATTCTCACATGGATTTGCAATGAATTTGCTGTGAAACAAGCTAAACAAAAAAGAACACAGAAAAGAAGCAAAGAAACATCTAGATGAAGTTTTTTTGTTGAAAGAAACACTCTAGCAAGAAGAGAACAAACAACGGAAACTCTAGAGAACTTCATCTAGATGGGTCGGCGACTGGGTCACCTATGTTAGAGTATATTGACTTAGGAGTCAAGTGAGATCACTTGATCATAGGTCATACTCATCGTTTAAGCTCAAAATGGGGTTGCCATTTTTCCTTTAAGCATTTCAATGTATTCACATCTTGTTGAGTTGCTTTAGCTCATGTCTTTGAGTAAAGCTTCTCTAAGATGTGATAACTTACATTGGGATTTGGTGATGAAGTCCATCATGTAGTTGAACTTGATGTGGATGCTCATGAGTTGAAGTTTGGAGCGATCCTATCATTTGTAGTTCATCTTCCTACATGGGTTAGTTTTGCAAGGAACAACATGTATATCCAAAATGACAAGAGTGAAGTATAACTCAAAAGTTTGTCAAAGGATATGTTTAGGTTGTCTTGTTCTTTGTTCCACCATCAGTTGTTGATACTCGGGTTATACAAGATTGCTTATGATAAGAGTGAGATGCAATCTTGTGACATGAAGCTTGTCCAAGTACCTACAAAAGGTTAGATACAATACAAGGGAGCACAAGTGTCCAAGATATAAGATGATCATGAAAGTATCATTGATTAGTCAAGAATGCTCATGCCCTTGTATGCATCCACATGAACCTCAAGTTCACGTTTGAAGCATAAATGATGTTCAACTCACTTCTCAAGTGACAAAACACATTCTCATCAAGGGGTTTGGTAAAGATGTCCGCCAATTGTTTGTCGGTATGAACATGCTTAAGGTTAATGTCACCTTTCTCAACATGATCTCGAATGAAATGGTGATGAA
This sequence comes from Elymus sibiricus, assembly GCA_039707655.1. Classification (NCBI taxonomy): domain Eukaryota; kingdom Viridiplantae; phylum Streptophyta; class Magnoliopsida; order Poales; family Poaceae; genus Elymus; species Elymus sibiricus. The sequence goes on from CM077668.1 coordinate 208,013,504, forward strand.
CCTCAATATGCTTAGTTTGAGAATGTTGCACGGCATTGTGTGCTATCTTAATAGCACTCTCATTGTCACATAGTAATGGTACATGTCTCACATGCACACCATAGTCTTTAAGAGTTTGTGTCATCCATAGTAATTGAGCACAACATGATCCCCAGCAATATATTCCGCTTCAGCAGTAGATAGAGATACGGAGTTTTGTTTCTTAGAGGACCAAGACACAAGAGATCTACCAAGAAATTGACATGTACCCAAAGTGGATTTTCTGTCAACCTTGTCTCCGACATAGTCCGAATCAGAGTAGCCAACAAGATTAAAAGAAGATCCTTTGGGATACCATATGCCAAAGTTTGGTGTATGTAACAAGTATCTCACAATTCTTTTCACAGCTTTAAGGTGACACTCTTTTGGTGCCGCTTGGTATCGTGCACACATGCACACACTTAGCATAATGTCGGGACAGGAGGCACATAGATATAGCAATGAACCAATCATAGATCGATAAACCTTTTGATCAACCGGTTTGCCATCCTTGGTCAAGTCAAGATGTCCACTCGTGGGCATGGGAGTTTTCATACCTTTACTCTCTTGCATGTTGAACTTCTTGAATAAGTCCTTGGTATACTTTGTTTGAGAAACAAAGGTACCTTACCTAGTTTGCTTGATTTCCAAACCAAGAAAAAATTTGAGTTCACACATCATAGACATCTCAAACTTTTCCAACATCAACCTTCCAAACTTTTCACTAAAAGAGGGGGTTAGTAGATCCAAAGATAATATCATCAACATAAATTTGGCATACAAATAATTCTCCATTAACCCTCTTAGTGAACAAAGTTGAATCAATCTTCCCAATTTCAAAACCTTTTTGAAGAAGGAACTTTGTGAAGCATTTGTACTAAGCTCTAGGGGCTTGTTTAAGACCATAATGAGCTTTACGAAGTTTGTACACATGATTAGGTTTCTTGGGATTCTCAAAGCCGGGAGGTTGTTTAACATACACTTCCTCCTCAATTTCACCATTTAAGAAAGCACTTTTAATATCCATTTGGTAAAGAGTGATATAAGGTGATTGGCATAAGCAAGTAAAATGCGAATGGACTCAAGTCTTGCAACGGGGGCATAGGTCTCACCGTAGTCCATACCTTCGACTTGTGTGTAACCTTGTGCTACGAGACGGGCCTTGTTGCGTACAACTTGTCCATCTTCATCTTGCTTATTCCGAAACACCCATTTGGTTCCAATGATGTTTTGCTCTTCCTTAAGCTTCTCAACCAATGTCCACAATTGGTTTCTCTCAAAGTTGTGTAGCTCCTCGTGCATTGCATTCACCCAATCGGGGTCCTTGAGAGCATCTTCCACCTTCAAAGGTTCAACACTAGAGATGAATGAGTAATGCTCACAAAAGTTAGCTAAACGAGTTTTAGAGCGAGTGATTCTCCCGGATTGGATATCTCCAAGTATTTGTTCGACGGGATGATTCTTGTTGACTCTTGCTCTGACTCGAGGTAGCTTTTGCTTGGGTTGTGGTGAGGCTTCCTCCTCCTCATCTTCTTCTTCTTCGTTGATGTTGTCGTTGTTCGCTTGTGGAGGTGGAGAAGGAGGTTGAGGTGGATCATCTTGTTGCACTTCCTCATTCCCATCGTCTTGACGTGTTCCACTTGTGGATGCCTCCATATCAACTTATCGTTCACCTTGATGTGAAGTTGGGGCTTCCACTTGTATGGACGAGGTACTCTCCTTTACTTCCACGGGGCGAATCTTGCCAATGGGCAAGTCTTGGATTGCTTCCGATGGTTCTTGATCTCCTACATCAAGTGGCAATTGCTCGACTTGCGAGCCGTTAGTCTCATCAAACTTCACATCTACCGTCTCTTCAACTTTTCGAGTGAAGTTGTTGTAGACACGGTAAGTGTGAGAGTTCAATCCATAACCGAGTAGGAAACCTTCATGAGATTTAGGAGCAAATTTTGAATGACGATGCTTATCAAGAATGTAACATTTTGAGCCAAATACTCGAAAGTATTCAACTTGTGGTTTGTTACCGGTGAGCAGTTCATACACCGTTTTACCAAGAAGCTTGTGAAGGTAAAGTCGATTTGTTGCATGACAAGCTGTTTCAACCGCTTCCGCCCAAAAATGTCTTGGCGTCTTGTATTCATCAAGCATTGTTCTTGCCATCTCAATAAGTGACCGGTTCTTCCTCTCAACAACTCCATTTTGTTGAGGTGTGTACGTAGCCGAGAACTCATGTGAAATACCCTCCTCATCAAGAAAGGTGTCCACATTTGCGTTCTTGAACTCCGTTCCGTTGTCACTCCGAACCTTCTTGATCTTCACCTCAAATTGATTTTGAGCCTTTCTTGCGAAGTTCTTGAAGATCTTTTGTACCTGCGATTTGTCATCAAGAAAGAACACCCACGTAAATCTGGAAAAATCATCAGCAATGACCAAACCGAAAGAGTTACCACCAAGACTCTTATAGGAGTTGGGACCAAAAAGATCCATATGAAGTAGCTCGAGTGGTCTTCTCGTGGTCATAATGTTCTTCACAGGATGGCTTCCTCCAACTTGTTTTCCTGCTTGAAAAGCACTACAAAGTTGATATTTATCAAATATAACATCTTTCACTCCAAGAATGTGATCTCCTTTAACAAGTTTATCAAGGTTACGCATGCCAACATGTCCAAGTCTCCTATGCCATAACCAACCTTTAGGAGATTTAGCAATTAAGCATGTACGAGGTTGGGCTCTCTTAGTGAAATCAACAATGTATAGATCACCTCTACGAATGCCGGTAAAGACCATATTATGATTATCTTGACGAAACACTTGGCAATCCACTTTGGTAAATAGAACATTAAAACCAAAATCGGCTAGTCTAGATACGGAAAGAAGATTGTAACCAAGAGATTCAACGAGCATAACATTTTGTATGGAGCTATCATTGGATATGGCCACCTTACCAAGGCCAAGTACCTTACCCTTGGAGTTGTCTCCAAAAGTCACATACTTGCGTGGACCATCATTTTTAGCAAGCTCACGAAACATGTCTCTATCTCCGGTCATGTGATCGGTACACCCACTATCAAGAATCCACTCTTTTCCTCCGGCCATGTAGTCTCGAAGATTTGCCATAAGACTGAGATTCCTCATAGTCTTCTCAAACTCAATATCAAATTCTTTGTCCTCATCACAATAGCCATGCTCAACATCATCATCATCATCATCATGCGTGTGATCATCACCTAGGGCGGTAGATTCATTAGTTTCATGATCATGACAATGTTCAAGTTTGTGAATTCTAATGGCTTCCATGATAATGTTGCTAATAGTTCTAACATCTCCTTTAGCACGCATAAGATCACAAAGCTCAAACAAGCAATCATCAAACTTAGGATCATTAGGGCTCATCTTGTGAAAAGCAATAGTCTTATGAAGAATCTCATCAAGATTCTTTAAAGAGTAATCGGGATATCGCTTTTCCAAGTCATGCCATAGAGTATAAGCACATTAAAAGTTTTGCATACAACCAAGGACAACCTTAGGTAATCCTCTAATGATAAGATTGACGGTTCTAAGATTACGAAGCATGTCAATTTCCTCTTCATGAGTAGGATGCAAGGGATCAATAGGGGGCACATAAGGATTGTGAATGTACTTGCTCAAGTTAAATTCATCAAAGATATCAAGCATTTCATCCTTCCAAAAGTTGTAATACTCCCCATTGAGAATAGGCACTCTACGTCTAAGACTCCCCAAAGTAGACACATCCATCTCCCTCCAATGGTGATGAAGCAATGGAGACCAATGCTCTAATACCAATTGTGGGATCGAGGAGATAGGTCTAGAGGGGGGGGGGGGGGTGAATAGACACTTAACCAACCAAAGTTGCAGTTTTTAGTTTCTCTTGGAACTTAGGCAGATTTTGGCACATGTTAAGGAAACTCCAATACTTTCTACACATGCATATCTAGAGATTGAGTAGCGGAAATAGTAAAGCATGCAAAAGTACGAAATATAAAGGGGTAGAGTATGGAAGATCAAACGCAATGAAGACACGGTGGTTTTTGGCGTGGTTTCGATAGGTGGTGCTATCGTACGTCCACGTTGATGGAGACTTCAACCCACGGAGGGTAACGGCTGCGCGAGTCCATGGAGGGCTCCACCCACAAAGGGTCCACGAAGAAGCAACCTTGTTTATTCCACCATGGCTTACGTCCACGAAGGACTAGCCTCACTCGGCTAGATCTTCACGAAGTAGGCGATCTCCTTGCCCTTACAAACTCCTTGGTTCAACTCCACATCATGTCGGAGGCTCCCAAGTGACACCTAACCAATCTAGGAGACACCACTCTCCAAAAGGTAATAGACGGTGTGTTGTTGATGAACTCCTTGCTCTTGTGCTTCAAATGATAGTCTTCCCAACACTCAAAAAACTCCTCACAGATTTGGCTATGGTGGAAGAAGGATTTGAGTGGAAAGCACCTTGGGAAAGGCTAGAAATCAAGGTTCAAATGGTTGGAATGGAATGACTTGATCTCAACACATGAGTAGGTGGTTCTCTCTCAGAAAATGTATGGTGGAAGTGTAGGCACGTTCTGATGGCTCTCCTTACTAAGAAGGAAGTGGTGGAGGGGTATATATAGCCTCCACACAAAATCGAACCGTTACACACTTTTGACCCAACTTGGTGGCACCGATTCAGAAATCTCGGTGGCACCGAACTGTGTAAAAGATATGAACGTTAGGAATCTCGGTGGGACCGACTGGAACAACTCGGATGGACCGAAGTGCAATGGCTAGGGCAAACCTCGTCTCGGTGGCACCGATTGCATCAACTCGGTAGGACCGAAGTGAAGCAATAAGGCAACAGAGAGTTGGCAAGCCATCTCGGTGAGACCGATTTGCAAAACTCGGTGGGACCGAAGTAAGTGAAAACGATTACATAGAGTTGGCAAGTCCATCTCGGTGAGACCGAGATCCATATCGGTGGATCCGATTTGTTAGGGTTTTGGCAGTGGCTAATTCCAGATGAACTCGGTGGCTCCGGATAGAAAATTTCGGTGGGGCCGAGTTGGAATGTAAGTTTTGGACATATTTGGATAGAGAGAGTGATTGAGGGTTTAGGAGCACTGTCACTAAGCACTTGAGCAAAAATACCATTAAGCAACACCTCATCCCCTTTTAATAGTATTGGCTTTCCTATGGACTCAATGTGATCTTGGATCACTAAACCAAAAATGTAGAGTCTTGATCTTTTGCCAATCCTTGTCCTTAGCATTTTGAAGGGGTTCCACGTCCTCTTGTCCCTGCCATGCCATTGTTGAACTTATCTGAAATTCACTAGATAAAAGCATTAGTCGAACAACATGTATGTTGGCATAAATTACCAAAACCACCAAGGGAGCAAGTATGCTTTCACATGCACGTGTAGGTTGAGCACTTAAGCATGAGCGTGTGTGTTGGTCGTGTGGTGAGTGCATGCATGCGTGCGTGCGTGTCTACGTGTGTGTGCATGCATGTGTGGGTGTGTGCGTGTGAGTGTTGCATGCATGCAGTTCGTGTGCATGCGTGCATGTGTGTATAATAACCACACTAGATCTTGTGTATTAAAAGAACAGTCTACCAGCACAGCATACCAATACAAGGCCACCTTGTCTACGCCACTTCGAATCCCTTCTACTAGTAATACCCACCGTGCAATATTTTATTTTTGTTTGTTTACATTCTTATACTCGCTGACAGGTGGCCCTATGGTAGTGAGATAGTGTGCGCTGATGATGCAACACTAGATGCGCCACGTGGACTGTTTAGCTGGTCAACTAATCATGTCTTCAACAAATACAGACCTCTACGGTGAGCCTGTGACTGTATACCAACCACAAAACGTATATGGTGATCGTAATGAGTGTATTGTGAAGTCCAGTGATCGTATTGTGCTTTCGCTTCAAATACAGTGATCGTCGGTGTATATCTCGCGAGAGAAAGATGGAACATGCGTGAATGTGACGGGGTGTACTTTTAGAGGGCCTAGAGATAGTTTGTGTGCGTACGTGAAAGAGGCGTAGAGAGGGGGGATGGGGAGAGAGAGATGCTCTTCGTTTCTCTTTATTATGACTAACTTCATAGTATAAAAATATAAACATTCACAATGCGGAATAAATATCATTGGATGCACCATGCAATTAACTTTCGTACTCCATATAACTTTGTAATATTGTATAGATGTAGATTTTATAAAATAAATTTTGGCCACACTTTGCGTAGTTTTAATTCAAAAGGAATCTTGTATGCGAAGTAAAAGTGAACATAGGGCTTTTTAGATCAATGGAGCACATGATAAGATGCAACATGTGTGAATGTGTAGTTTACGTATTTGGCAGGGCCTGGACAGGGTATGTGTATGTATTCGAGAGAGGCGTGGATAGAGGGGGTGTGTGTGCGATGAGAGATAGACAGCACGAGAAATGAGAGAGGTCTAGAGAGATAGAGACGAATAGGATGTCTCGACGAGAGATGGTCTTGAGTGTGTGTATGCAAGGGAGAAGGGGAGAGAGACATGAGCAAAAATAGTGTGTGGTGTGTGTGTGTGTGTTTGGTATGCATGTGTGGGTGTGACAAGATACCGATACCTAGGGGTAGGGGTGTGTGAGGTCTGGTAGGCCGAGGTGAAGCCCCTGGTCGGTTCCGTCCTGCGCCACATTGGTTCGCCCATGACACATTATATGGAGACCCCTGGAGGACTAGTCGCACAAGACAAAGAAACCAGAGCCACGAAGGACTTTGTGTCCACTGACAAAGCCGACTAGGAATTGTAACCCTAGGCCCCGGGTATGTTATACAAGCCTGGGGCCCAGTTCGTCGATAGCATACACAGAATCCCTTGGTATTCATGTAGTGTACTCTGTACACACCCTACTCACAAATATACATGACCGGGGGTAGGGTATTTCCTGGATTGCAAGGGCCCGAACTAAGGTAAATCCTTGTCTCTTATTACCATGCATCCAACCTAGCTATAAGGGATATCCTACTGAATGCTCTGCTGGAATCATATTCGTCAACTAGTAAGAGAGGAGGAGACAATGCGTGCGAGATAGGCCTAAGCGTCCAGGAGACACGTAGGCAAGTATATGTATAGAGAAAAGGGTTGATGGAGATCATGCGTGCCTATGCGTGTGAAGGAGTTCTTGTGATAGAGATTAGTGAAAGGAGTCATAGATAGTTGTGAGAGAGAGGGAGGGAGGGTGATATATATAGATAGCGTGTGGGCGAGAGACACCTCAGGAGAGAGTGTGAGGTTGTGTGAGAGAGAAGGCCAATGGATATACAGTGTGTGTGCGTATGTGTGAGAGAGAAAGATAACACGTGTGTGAGGAGGGGCCGAGGGAGAGTGAATCTACGCGTAAAAGACTGATGTACACATCAATTTAAAATATAAATTGTATCCAAATATTTGGATGGGATCATGATATTTGTGATTCGCATATGGAACGATCATTGGTGTATCAAACATCCATATTCTGTTGAATTTGAGCATGTGTATGGTATTATTCGACATAATTGATCCATAGAGTCAGTATTTTCAAATCCAGACAATGTATGGCTTTAGCAATTCAAATATAAACGTGATTATAGTTTATGTTGTGTGTGTAAAGCACATTATACATACAAAAGATACATAGTGAACATTCTAAATAGCTAGCTAGGAACTAGCATACGTTTGAATTCAACTTAAGGTGGTTTCAAATATTCGAATTCTACATGAAGTGCATTCAATTATTTGAATTCGAGATCATGGCATTTGTAAATCATACCTAAATTAAGGGTGCATCAATCTTTGCTTTGATTTTGTACATAATAACATATACTCGCGTACAAAATACATTCAAATTTACCACCTCCATTCCAAAATAATAGTAGTTATAGGATTTCCAAGAGTCAAAATTTCAAAAGAAGCGCATAATTTAATGAGGTTTTCAATCATACAAGGTCAAATTTAACGAGGTCTATTAAGGTCAATCCTAATAGTTCAAGAGTACTGTAAACGTGAATGCTTCTGGTTCAAAATTTTGAACGAAGCGCCAAAAGAGCCTCTCCTCGCCCGAAACCGCGCGAGACCAATGTTTTCTAGAAGGAAATTACCGACCTAACTCTGACCCGTGAAGCCTACCGGCCTGACGTTCAGAAGTCTAAATCGGGGTATGTTTGTAACTTCACGGAGACACCACACAACCGCCTCCTAAAAACATTCATATATACCGCGGGTGCCTAAATGCCGATGCACTCGGCCGAAATCACTCCCGCGCACTATTTTGGACACGTGAGATTACCATCCTACCCCTGACCCGCAGCATGTCCGAAATTTTAGATGGGGGAAAAGTTTGTAACTTTCCCCAAATTTCAAACAAGCGCGTCCCAGAAACATGGTTCCCCCTTAGCTTCCCCCTCCCCTGCCCGATTCCCCATTCATACTCCGTGGGCGCCAAAACTCCCTCTCCACCAGCCGCAAAACCCCAGCCTCCTCCGTTCGCCACCCCATCGCACCGATCCACCGCCGCCCTCCTCCAGCACGCCGGAGCCGATACCCCGACGTCGTCGTCCATCACAACCTCAACCGCAGCGCCCTCCATGACTTAGCAGTTGAAGCCGAGGCAGAGCTGTCTCCACGACGTGGACGTGCGCCATACCCACCGTCCTGCGCCTCACCGTTGCCGCTCCAACGTTGCAACCGTCCACCGCACCGGAGCTATTCCCGCTACGCCATCATTAGCCGCCTCGGATCTGCTTCCCCACCACCGACAGAGGGCCACTGCACCACACTCAACTACTTGTCCATGGGTTCGTCCAAGGCTCCACCGTCCTCCACAACATCTTGTTTCCAGTGAACCACAAGAGGATCGTGGAAAAAACAGAAGGAGGACACAGCATCGCCAGTCGATATTGGTACTCGTTTTCCCTTATTCTTGCAAATCTCTCGCACGGTATTCATCCCACGAAGGAAACTAGTTGACCGCTTCTTACTGCACATTCTTCCTGATACTAGATGTTCCAAGTAACTCGCGATGCACAAGGTTTCCCCTCCCTCCATTTACTATTTCACTTTAGCTAGACGTTTGTCGCCTGCCTGGATTTCAATTCACTATCAGTTGATTCCCAATTAAAGAAAGCACCACCCGCGGAGGCGCGTGGAGCACCTAGTCCGCCTGTTCGCTGGGGAAGCAGTGCCTCAGTGTCTATTTTAGAGGTGTGTGTGGCGCAGGAGCTACTGGCGCCCGATCTGGAGGTCCGCCGGGCTTAAAGGGATGGCCGGGGGGCGCTGCCAAGCATAGCGGTGGGGTGAGGTCGAGGGGAGGGCGGGGCGGTGGAGTCAGGGGTCTGGGCCGGTGGTCGCCGGTGGTTCTAGGAAGATCGTCAACAGTGACTGGCGGGAGGTAGATGAAGGCCATCTGCCCGTTCCTTGTAGATCGAACGGTGCAGAAAAAATTGACTAACCTATTTGTTTTTAGTCGATTGCTATTTTCATAGGACCACATGCGGTGGTTTGCTGGAGGATTACCTGCACTTCCCAGCCATCCCTGTGCTCATATTTCAAAAGCCTAGAATCAAATTTCGTGTGCCATGCATGTTGTAGAGTGTCGGCGTACGACACCTATGGGACCGTGTGGATCCCTTTTACGGTTCGGCTGGGGAAAAGATGTACACAAAGAGCGGATCCAACAATCAGCGCGGGGATTTTTTACCCAGGTTCGGGCCGCTGAGTAGCGTAAAACCCTACTCCTGCTTTGGTTTATTGTGGGTGTTTAAGCTCAGATACACAGAGCGCTTCTTGGTGAACGGTACGCAAGAAGGGCGGCTACGCATGCAACTGGGCTAGAAAGCTTCCTCCCCCCTGTAGCTTCGCCTTGGGCCTCCTTTTATATGACAAAGGGGTCACCAACAGCGGCGAACAGTACGCACAAGAGGTGTAAAGTTACTACAGTGTTTACATGCTTATCAGTGACGACTTAGGACAAACGCAATAAATGCTCCACTTAGGTGTCCCTTACTTTCTTGGGGATGGAAAAAGAGCCCATCCCATCAGCGCCGCTTAACCCCATCCGCCGCTAGTGCCATGACACGCATCCAGGAGGACAAACCCTAAACAACAGGCTGGTCGCTGCGCTGGAGCGGTGGCAGGGCGGTGGGATCTTGCCGGGTGCGGGGCCTCGCCGGGCCTTCACGAGCCTTCCAGGCAAGTATCTTGCCGGGAATCCAGCCTTCAGTCTTCTGTCTTCTGATCATTAACTTGAATGTCTTCTTGATAATCTTGTATTTGTTTTCAGCTGTTCTCCGGCAGGCCTTGCCGCTGGGATGGCTACAACCGTCCGTGCACAAGTATGGGGTACTAAAAGACCCAAACTTTAGTACACCGACAGGAGCCCCCGGGCCTAGGCCATACACGGGTGCGAGGCGTTGTTGGACTAGGCCCAAACAGTGCATGGGCATGCGTGGCAGGAGTTAATTGTCGTAATCATCTTATTTATCGCGCTCCCCCATGACGCGCATTAAATGCGGAACGTGGGATACGTGCGCGAAACGGCCGCAGTAGTAGTGAGCTCGTAAAAATGCATTCACATTGGTTAGTAAAGAGGCAGCCCCGCGCCTTCCCCATAAAAGGGAATCTGCAGAGGTGCTGCTCATTTACCTCTCGTCTTTTCCAATCTGGAAACCACCGTTGCAATCTTCCTCGAGCTTGAAACAGAGCTTCTCCCATCCATCCGCCACCCCCACGCCCTCATCATTCTCGGCTTCCGCTTCCATAGTCGTCATGCCGCCCAAAGCAAGCAAGGGCAAAGCGGCGAAAGCCGTCGACTCGGATGCAGAGACGGAGAAGATCGATCTGGTGGAGATGCGGAAGGAACACGCCATCTTCGCCCCGATGCTCGACATGCGCGCCCTGATTGAGCGGTACATGTGTATGTGGGGGAAGAAGACGAGGGCTCACCCTGCAACTCGCGTGCTCCCAGCTTCCGTCAAGGGCGGTCCAGATAAATTCCCCTTCTTCGTCGCTTACTTTTACTGTGGACTCTGCCCTCCGTTTTCTAATTTCTTCATCGACATCGTGTACACATACGGCTTCCGTCTCTTGGATTTCACGCCGAATGCCGTGACATGCATGTCAGTCTTTGCCCATCTCTGTGAAAATTTTGCCGGAGTAGTTCCCAGCACAACCCTCTTTCGCCACTATTTCATTCCCCGTATCGAAACAGGAGACGCCCTTTCTGGTTCTATCACCCGGATTCCAAGGGCATGGAATAAAGAGATATACCCAGACGGTCTCTACCGTAAGAAGTGGGATGAATGGCGGGCCGAGTGGTGCTGGATTAAGGAGAAAGATCCTCAGCTGTTCTGTTCGCCCCGACAAACGAAAGTGGTTCGCGGCAAGGACTGGAGCGGCCTCGATCCTCAAGATGAGAAGCTCACAATCGCAATTACCAGGATCCACCATCTCAGGGTTGCCGGGCTCACAATAGAAATGATTGGCGCTGATTTCCTCCGCCGCCGCATCGCTCCTCTGCAGAACAAAGGGAGACCAGCCTGGGAGTTCCAGAATGCAGCAGATATCATGAGGCTGCACCCTGGTCTGAACAACAACTTAACAGTCTTGCAGCACATAGCTCTTTGCCACAAACTGTTTAGGTCTGATGGGAAATATACGTTGCCGGCTGGCGTAATTCCCCTGTGCAACAACTCCGCTTTGAGCTCAATCATCGCCATGATGCCGGTGTGTAATGCTCACGGCCTTGACGGAACTTGGGATGAGCCATCCTCAGAGCGCGCACAGGAGTTCTTTGACAACTTGTTGGAGAATACCATCCGGGAAGAGCCAACCCTCATCCGCCCCACCACTGATGAAGAAGTGTCTTACATCGCCAGCAGGGTGGAAGAGGCGAATCTAGCCGCGGAGGCCGGCAGCTTTGGCTTCGCAGAAGAGGACGCCAGTGAAGAAGAAATAACGCTAGAAGAGAACCTTGCCGAGCAAGGTGAAGTTGTCGGGGAGCAGAGTGGCATGGTTGCCGGGAGCTCTTCTGTCGAAGACACAGCCGAGGAGTAGCTGCACGAGGAGCCCCCAGCTCCAGAGAAGAAGAAACGTGTTCTTCGGAAAGTCGTCTCTGGCGTCCCAACACATCAGCCTCCCTCGAGTGGTGAGGTTCCCGGCAAGGGGGCGGCCGGCAAGGCTGTGCAGCAACAAGGAGCCCAAAAGCAACCCGTGCGACATACGAGACGCACGACCGCGGCAACAACTGGAGCGGCGGGGGCATCTCATACGACGGCACCAATGGCTGGAGCAGCAGGATCATATCAACCTACTGCTTCTGCCGCAGCCAAGCGTCCGGGAACCTGTACGGAGGTTGACTTTGATGGTAGTTCGAGCGTCTTCTTTGTTCCGTTCCCGAAGAACTTGGCGTTGATCGCGGCGAGCCCGCGGATCAGACGATGCCATGGAATCGTCATCATAGGCGTCAATCTGCCGAGTTAGCGACCGCTGTTGCCGTAGCGGAGGGGAGCGCATCGTAGTTGTACCGCCTCCGGTCTTTTCGCCATCAGCACGCACCGGCTCTGTGGATTGGCGCCGCGAAGGCCCCGCCTGCTGCGGCCTATCATCATTAGCCAAGCTGATGAGGCTCTGAATAGCAGATCTCCATTCTTCTAGCTTCTCCGCAGCGGGAGGGAAATCTAGGAGTAGCTGCGCTCGTGCCAACGCTTCTGCCGGTGTAGGCGGAGGTGAAAGGTGCGAAGAACGTGAGGTGCTCTGACTCCTAACTGTGTTCGAAGGAGCTCCATCACGGTCTTGCGATCGCGCCTTGCTTCCACCGGCGTGTTGGCGTGCATACTGGCCCCGTGCATCTTGGGAGTGATGCACAGGGGTCTTTCCATGGGGGCGCCTGGAACCACCAATGTCGCGCCGCTGCCCGTCACACACGACCTGAGAAGGCCGCGGCGCATGCGCCGGCGTGGGTGTCTTGGAAGGCGCCGTCCTGTCCTTGGAGTTTGCTGCGCCACCCGTAGGTAGCACGGCTCCGTCCTTAGACCTGGTGGTATGCGGGTTGTTGTCGCCGTTGCGAACGACGCCGCTCGCCTGGCTCTGATCACCAGAACGTCGTGGAGGCTCAAGACCTCCACCTCCTCCACCAGCGCCCACACCGTCACCCGTCTGTGTGGGTACGGGCGGGCCAAACGCGGATGGATCAACCGCTGTCGCACCCTTCTTCTTGGGAGCCATGGCGACGAAAGTGATCAAAAACTGGCGCGCTGACCGCTAGATCGGGTTCGCGCAACCTCTCCCCCTACCTGGCGCGCCAAAGATGTCGGCGTACGACACCTATGGGACCGTCTGGATCCCTTTTACGGTTCGGCTGGGGAAAAGATGTACACAAAGAGCGGATCCAACGATCAGCGCGGGGATTTTTTACCCAGGTTCGGGCCGCTGAGTAGCGTAAAACCCTACTCCTGCTTTGGTTTATGGTGGGTGTTTAAGCTCAGATACACGGAGCGCTTCTTGGTGAACAGTACGCAAGAAGGGCGGCTACGCATGCAACTGGGCTAGAAAGCTTCCTCCCCCCTGTAGCTTCGCCTTGGGCCTCCTTTTATATGACAAAGGGGTCACCAACAGTGGCGAACAGTACGCACAAGAGGTGTAAAGTTACTACAGTGTTTACATGCTTATCACTGACGACTTAGGACAAACGCATTAAATGCTCCACTTAGGTGTCCCTTACTTTCTTGGGGATGGAAAAAGAGCCCGTCCCATCAGCGCCGCTTAACCCCATCCGCCGCTAGTGCCATGACACGCATCCAGGAGGACAAACCCTAAACGACAGGCTGGTCGCTGCGCTGGAGCGGTGGCAGGGCGGTGGGATCTTGCCGGGTGCGGGGCCTCGCCGGGCCTTCGCGAGCCTTCCCGACAAGTATCTTGCTGGGAATCCAGCCTTCGGTCTTCTGTCTTCTGATCATTAAATTGAATGTCTTCTTGATAATCTTGTATTTGTTTCCAGCTGTTCTCCGGCAGGCCTTGCCGCTGGGATGGCTACAACCGTCCGTGCACAAGTATGGGGTACTAAAAGACCCAAACTTTAGTACACCGACATAGAGCTATCATATGTCTGCCGTCATTTATTTTTGACCCACCTGCTATCTGATACTTTTACACTGCACTACTTGTGCACAAACTACACCCATAATCTCTCACTATTGTTTTATTACGCATGGGTATTTCAGAATCTCAACCACAATATTCTAAAAAGAAAATAGAGCAGTTGCTACAGTCTGCATCGAGGATTGGAAAGACGCGGTTTGACGCTCTAAAGAAGAGTGTAGTATCATTCGATGGAGACTGTCAACGTAGCTCTGTAGTTGATGACCCCATTTGCCATACACCAGCATCGCAGGTGCTTGCTTTAACTTCACGGTGTCATATGTGGTTGCATGTTGCATATGGTGTCTACCTTGTATATTGATTCTAAATTGGTTAAATTGCATCTGCTTAGCCATATACTGTGAATATGACATGCCTTCCTGTTTTTGGTACATACTGCATCTGTCTATTAACCATGTTCTTACATCAAACTAATGTTCTTGTGTATCCCTCATCAATCACTTATGATGAGACAGTCATACACGTGGGTTAGTGTGAGACGCGCTACTCTTTTAAAGAGTGCAGTGTCATCCTCCCCACATGATTCTCAACAAACAGCAAGGCTAGATGAAGATAGTCAACGTAGCTCTGTAGTTGGTGACCGCATTTCCCCTACACCACCATCGCAGGTGCTTGCTCTAACTTGGCAGTGTGATATGTGGTTGCTTGTTGCATATGGTGTCTAGCTTGTAATTGTTCTAATTTGGTTAAATTGCATCTGCTATTCTGCTTAGTTTACACATTATACCTGTTAATGTGACATACCTTCCTGTTTTTGGGTACATACTACATCTGTCTATTAACCACGTCCTTACATAAAACTACTGTTCTTGTGTATCCCGCATCAATCACTTATGACGAGACACCTTTAGTATATGCAGCGTGATATTTGTTGCATCTTGCATATGATTTATAGCATGTACTGCATCTAATTTGTTGAAACGCCATTTATGATGAGACGCTTTTAACTTGGCAGAGTCATATTGGTTGCATCTTTCATGTGGTGTCTACCTTGCATTGCTTCTAATTTGTTGAAATGGCTTCTTCTTAGTTTACACAAATAGGTGTGAATATGCCATGCCATCCTGTTTTTCGTACATATTCCATCCTCGTATCATGTGTTTGCCTTACATCCAAGTAGTGTTCGTCAATATCATGCATGAATGAGTGTGATTTTTATTCCTTTTTCTTGTCGTTTGACTTGACAATGCAAAATCAATAAAGCGGAAGGAAATTAGCAAGGCAGTGGATGATGGTGCTCCTTCCGACCAACTGAAACGGAGGGTCTCTACAGATTCTACTCCGCCATCCTCCAAACAAGATTTGCAAGATAACACATGCATAGACAATCAACGTAGTTGTGTTGATGATGAGCACATCTCCCCTACCCAACCATCACAAGTGCTCGCTCTAACTTGGCACTGTTATATGTGGTTGCATGTTACCTATGATGTCTAGCTTGTATTGCTTCTAATTTTGTTGAATTGCATCTGCGTAGTTTACACATTATACTTGTGAATAAGACACGTGTTCCTGTTTCTAGAACATACAATATCTGTCTATCACTCCATGTTCTTACATCAAAGTACTACTATTGTGTAACCTGCAACAATCACTTATCATAAGCCACATTTAATTTGGGAGTGTGATATAGGTTGCATCTTGCATTGTTTTCTATCTTGTACTGCTTCTAATTTGTTGAAATGGCACTTATGACGAGACAGTTTTAACTCGGTAGAGTAACATTCGTTGCATCTTTCATACGATGTCTAGCTTTCATTGCTTCTAATTTGTTGAAATGCATGCTGCTTAGTTTAAACATCATAGGTGTGAATATGCAATGCTGTCCTTTTTTCTTACATGAAAGTAGTGTTCATCAGCATCATGCATCAATGAGTTCTGAAAAGCGAATTTTATTCAATTTTTTGTGGGTTTGACTTGACAAGGCAAAAAAAATAAGAGAGAGGAAGGAAAAAAGTAAGGCAGGGGCTGATGGTGGTCATCTGGTGCCACCGGTAAGGAGGCGCTCTAGAGATTCTGCTACTACTGCTAGTGCAGTAGAAGTTCCAAGTAAATATGATGTGCCCAACAACCCTACTCCAGCATCCCAGGTGCTTTCTCTAGCTTGGCAGTGTGATATTTGCTTGCATGTTGCATATGGTGTCTAGCTTGTATTGCTTCTAATTTGATTAAATTGCATCTGCTTAGTTTACACATTATACATGTTAACATGGCATGTCTTCCTTTTTTTGCATATACTACATCTGTCTATTACATGTTCTAACATCGAAGTACTGTTCGTGTCTATCCTGCATCAATCACTTATGACGAGACACCTTTAACTTGGTAGTGTGATATTGTTTGGATCTTGCATATGATTTCTTGCTTGTACTGCTTGACATTTGTTTAAATGCCACTTATGACGAGACACTATTAACTTGGCAGACTGATATTTGTAGCATCTTTCATATGGTGTCTAGCTTCCATTGCATTACTTGTAATTTATTGAAATGCCTTCTGCTTAGTTTACGCATCATAGGTCTGATTATCTCATGCCGTCCTATTTTTCGTACATATTACATCCTCCTATCATGCGATTGTCTAACATCAAAGTTCATTTCATCTGTATCACACATCAATTAGTTCTGAAGAACTAAATTTTTATTCCTTTTTCTCGTGGGTTTCACTTGACATGGAAAAAAGAGAGGAAGGTACATAGAATGGTAGGGGATGGTGTTACAACTCGGGAGGCACGAAAACGGAAGCGGAATAGCTCTGCAGATTCTGCTAGTACTGATAGTGCAAGAGAAGGTCGAAGTCCACCGGATAAATGTACAAACACAGTATCCCCTGCTACACCACCTGCAAAATGTACCAAAAGACAAACGAACCAAACAAGCAACGACAGCCCTAGTGGTTGCAGCACCTTCTTCCACAGTACCAACATGTGCACGACTTACTCGTTCGTCAACTCTGCTAGCGGCAAGTTCCCAAGCTCCCTTGCCACCTGACACTACTTCCGAAGCACTCTTGGCACAAGAGGACTTGGCAAGATCAGATGAACCTTGTGAGCTTCAACACCAAGATGGTAGTTGATCGAGTCAAGTTACAGTTGCATGCTTCTTTATATGTAGTCTCACAGTTTGATGTACACAAACACTTCCCATGTTCGTTGTTGAACTAGCACCTAGGCGCAAGAGGAAACAGACATCAGGGATAATGCTCGATAGGTTAACTAAATCTAAAGGAGGAAGAATGGAGATCCATTTTGAATCATGTTTAAAAAGGCCACGTGATGCTACAGAGTCAGCCAAGTTAGTATCAGAGGCAGCGTTGCTGTTAGGTGTCATGCACGTATCCTCCCAACATGGATTCAGTACAGGAATGACAAAGACGAGATCCAGGTTAACACCTTCCTCAACCATTTATCTGTAAGTATGGTTATTTATGGAACTTAGTAATATCGTCTTGCTCTGTCCCATACTTTCTAGGTTGCTGGTAGTGAGACTCCTATAATTTTGAACAGATGAGGTTCAAGTTGGATCGACAAGATGATGCAACCAAACAAGCATGCACTCATGTTTTCAAGTCTGCTCTGCAATAGTATCGGTATAATCTGAGGAAAACTCACTTTGAAGGCAAGGCTAACAATGAACTTGCCCAAACATCTCCAGTGGAAAATATAACGGATGAAGACTGGACAGCCCTTGTTAAACACTGGTCTGATCCAAAGTATAAAGTATGTTATATAGATGTGATTAGATCACATGTTGAACTCCTATTTACGCATGTCCCTTGATAACCCACAACTATAGGGGATCAGTTGTAGCCTTTCTCGATAAATAAGAGTGTCGAACCCAACGAGGAGCTAAAGGTAGAATCAATATTCCCTTCAAGTTCTATCGACCACCGATACATCTCTACGCACACTTAACGTTTTCTTTACCTAGAACAATTATGAAACTAGAAATACTTTGTAGGTGTAATGCTAGAACTACTTTGCAAGAATAAAACTAGGAGTACTTTGCGACATAATAAAAGTTAGTTGTTTAGTAGAAAGCTTTTTGTAACACAAAGAGAAAGATTTGTCCCTAGGCAATCGATAACTAGACCGGTAATCATTATTGCAATTTTATATGAGGGAGAGGCATGAGCTAACATATTTTCCGTACTTGGATCATATGCACTTATGATTGGAACTCTAGCAAGCATCCGCAACTACCAAAGATCATTAAGGTAAAACCCAACCATAGCATTAAGTAACAAGTCCTGTTTACTCCCATACGCAACAACCCCCTTATTTGGGTGTAAGTTTCTGTCACCCTAGCCACCCACTATAAGCGAATCATGAACATATTGCAACACCCTATAGCAGTAATCCCACACGCTTGCGCGACACAGAGGGCACCATAGGAAAGCACCAAAATAAAACATACAACTCAAACCAATCACGATCATCAATCAACCCATAGGACAAAACGAATCTACTCAAACATCATAGGATGGCAACACATCATTGGATAATAATATGTAGCATTAAGCACCATGTTTAAGTAGAGATTACAGTGCAGAGAAGAGGTGTTACACCGCTGCATAGAGGGAGAGAGAGTTGGTGTTGACGGCGGCGAAGTTGTTGGTGTAGATCGTCGTCACGATGATTGCCCCGGCGACGTTCCAGCGCCACCGAGAGAGAGGGGGAGAGATCCCCCCCTCCTTCTTCTTTCTTGGCCTCCCCCCTAGATGGGAGAGTTTCCCCTCTAGTCCATGGCCACCATGGCTCCCGGAGGGCAGGAGCCCCTCCGAGATTGGATCTCTCTCTCTGTTTCTCTTCTGTTTCATGTTCCTTTTCTGACCCCTTCACCATTTTTATATTCCCGGAGATCTGTAACTCCGATTGGGCTGAAATTTTAAGGGGATTTTTCTTCAGAAATTATCTTTCTTGCGGCGAAAGAAGGGCCCCAACCGACGTTCGAGGGAGTCACAAGGCAACATGGCGCGACCCCCCCTAGGGCCGCACCCTGTTGCCTTGTGGCCACCTCGGGCACCTTCTTGCATTGATTCTTCTTCCAAAAAATCACATATATTCCAAAATAATTCTCCGTAAAATTTTATCGCATTTGGACTTCGTTTGATATGGATTTTCTGCGAAACAAAAAACAAGCACAAAACAGGAACTAGCGCTGGGCACTGGATCAATATGTTAGTCCCAAAAAATAATATAGAATTTTGCCAAAAGTATATGAAAGTTGTAGAATATTGGCATGAAACAATCAAAAATTATAGATACGATGGAGACGTATAAGCATCCCCAAGCTTAATTCCTGCTCGTCCTCGAGTAGGTAAATGATAAAAAGATAATTTTTGATGTGGAATGCTACCTAGCATAATCTTGATCATGTAATCTAATCATGGAATGAATATTAAGACACGAGTGATTCAAAGCAATAGTCTATAATTTGATATAAAGACATCAATACTCAGGCATACCAACAAACAATCATGCCTTTCAAAATAAAAATGCTAAATAAAGTTATCCCTACAAAATCATATAATCTTGTCATGCTCCATCTTCTTAACATAAAGTATTTATCATGCATTACCCCGATGACAAGCCAAGCAATTGGTTCATATTTTGAACGCGCTTCAGCTTTTTAAACCCCCAGGCAATACATGAGCGCAAGCCATGGATATAGCACTATGGGTGGAATAGAATGATGATAGAGATTAATAAGGGGAAGTCAAAAAGGAAGAAAGTCTCGCATCAACTCGGCGGATCAACGGGCTATGGAGATGCCTATCGATCGATATCAATGCGAGGAGTAGGGATTGCCATGCAACAGATGCACTAAGAGCTATAAGTGTATGAAAGCTCAATGGAAACTAAGTGGGTGTGCATCCAACTTGCTTGCTCATGAAGACCTCGGGCATTTGAGGAAGCCCGTCAATGGAATATACAAGCCAAGTTCTATAATGAAAATTTCCCACTAGTATATGAAAGTGACAACTCTGGAGACTCTCTATATGAAGAACATGGTGCTACTCTGAAGCACAAGTGTGGAAAAAGGATAGTAACATTGCCCCTTCTCTCTTTTTCTCTCATTTTTTTGTTTTCATTTTTGTTTTCATTTTTTTGATGGGCTCTTTTTAGCCTCTTTTTTTATTTTTATTTTATTTTTCGTCCGGAGTCTCATCCCAACTTGTGGGGGAATCATGGTCTCCATCATACTTTCCTCACTGGGACAATGCTCTAATAATGATGATCCTCACACTTCTATTTACTTACAACTCGATATTACAACTCGATAAAAAAACTATACAAGATGACTCTATATGAATGCCTCTGGCAGTGTACCAGGATGTGCAATGATCTAGCGTAGCAAAGATATCAAAAAATGGACAAGCCATGAAAATATCATGCTAGCTATCTTATGATCATGCAAAGCAATATGACAATGAATGCTCAAGTCATGTATATGATGATGATGGAAGTTGCATGGCAATATATCTCGGAATGGCTATGGAAATGCCATGATAGGTAGGTATGGTGGCTGTTTTGAGGAAGATATAAGGAGGCTTATGTGTGATAGAGCGTATCATATCATAGGGTTTGGATGCACCGACGAAGTTTGCACCAACTCTCGAGGTGAGAAAGGGCAATGCACAGTACCGAAGAGGCTAGCAAATTGCGGAAGGATAGGAGTGCGTATAATCCATGGACTCACATTAGTCATAAAGAACTCACATACTTTTTGTGAAAGTTTATTAGCCCTCGAAGCAAAGTACTACTACGCATGCCCCTAGGGGGATAGATTGGTAGGAAAAGACCATCGCTCGTCCCCGACCGCCACTCAGAAGGTAGACAATCAATAATAAATCATGCTCCAACTTCTTAGCACAATGACAGACCATGCGTGCATGCTTCGGGAATCACAAACCTTAACACCAATATTCTTACTAAACCACAATTATTCACTAGTACCTCCCACATATTACCATCTTAATATCGCAAAACTATTGTAAGGAATCAAACTTATCATATTCGGTGATCTACAAGTTTTATGTAGGATTTTATGACTAACCATGTGAATGACCAATTCCTGTTGACTCTCTAAATAGATATAAGTGAAGCATGAGAGTTTAATTCTTTCTATAAAAGACCACACTCTAATAAATATAAGTGAAGCAAAAGAGCATTCTACAAATAACGGTTTTCTATATGTAGAGAAACAGGCATCCAAACTTCAAATGATATAAGTGAAGCACATGAAGCATTTTATAAAGCCATACTCAAAAGATATAAGTGAAGTGCAAAGAGCATTCTATAAATCAACCAAGGACTATCTCATACCAGCATGGTGCATAAAATAAAAAGGAAAAATAAACACAAAAGATGCTCCAAGAATTTACGCATATCATGTGAACAAAACAAAAACCGAAACAGACCGATAATTGTCAAAGAAAGATGGGATGCCTTCTGGGGCATCCCCAAGCTTAGACGCTTGAGTCTCCTTGAATATTTACTTGGGGTGCCTTGGGCATCCCCAAGCTTGAACTCTTTCCTCTCCTTATTCTCCTTATATCGACACCTCCTCGATCTTCGAACACTTCATCCACACAAAACTTAACCGAACTTTTTATTAGAGGGGTTAGTATATATAACATCAAATCCCATCATGTCCTGCTGTAACATTATTGTATAATTATAATCAAACATTACCCATTGTATGCTATCACAATTCTATGGCTCCCAAGTCAATGGGGCTCAACAAGATTTCAAACATACGCAAATAAAGAAACTATAACAGCAATCTGTGAAAACTGGACAGTCTGTAAAGATGCAAATGAAACATATACTTCTGTAACTCCAAAAATTCTGAAAAATTAGTAAAAAAGAAAAAAATTGCATAGCAGTACTGTGTAAAAATTTCAGAATTTTTGCATTCCAAATAAAATATAGAAATTCAAACACTACAGCAAAAGTTTCTTTTTTTTCATAGCACACACCAAACAAGCAATTTAAACATCCTAAAGGTAAATCTTGTCACATTATTTTTATAATACAATGGATTTGTAAAAGGGGATAATTATTTTTGTTGAAAGGTTTCTATAATCAAGGTTCACAAAGTTTCCATGGGCATGAACGAAGTTCAAGGCTAGCCCCCACTTCCACCTTGCTCATCTGTCTCACTTTCACTTTTCTTTTTGAAATTTTTTTAGGTCCCCCTCTATATTTTTTTTGTTTTTAAATATTTTAGAAGCACACAACAGAATAAAATGGCTCTCTAAAACTTCCAGGTTGTCTCCCAGGCAGCGCTTTCTTTAAAGCCATTAAGCTAGGCATAAAGTGCTCATGTAATCGATCCACCCGGACCCCAAGGTATATCAAAGCCAATTTTAATTAACAATGATTTATAATTTAGTAGTGAGCACAAAGCAACATATATCATGCAATGATAAAGTCTAACTCTCTTCCTATGCATCGGCATGTCATAAAAGAACAATTCATGCACATCAAGTAAAGGCCAATGCATAGTATAAACAGTTTCTTGCAATTTTATCGTATTGGAAACATAGAGAGGTGGAGATGTAGTTCCTCTCTCATAATAATTGCAATTAGGAGCAGCAAGCACATGCATATTATATTCATCAAAATCATCATGTGTAATGGTAAAACGCAACCCATCAATATAATCCTTAATAACTGCAAACTTCTCCGATATAGTGTAGTTGGGAGAATTCAAAAAGATAATAGGACTATCATGTGTAGTTGCAATAGTAACAATTTCATGTTTAACATAAGGAACTATAGCAAGTTCATCTCCATAAGCATCATTCATATGGGCATCATGGCCACAAGCATAGCAAGCATCAAATTCATCAAAAAGGGATATTTCAAACGAATCCAAGGGATCATAGCAATTATCATAGCATTCATCCTTCGGTAAGCACGAAGGGAAATTAAACCACTAATGCAGGCGACTGCTAACGCGACACATGAATTAGAGACCCTGCGACCAAACTGTGTGCGATGCATGCATCACAAACGGTGTCATAATAAAACCGTCGCCAATAAGACGAACTATTTGCGATGCCGGAGACATCAAGCATGATTCAGATTAGAGACGCATGTGCGATACGTGGCATACAGTTGATCCATGCGAACTGTTTGCGATAAGCCAGAATAACAGAAACAGGCAGCCAGTTCGAGGTGTATGTGATACATGGCATACAGTTCACTCGGATGAACCGTTTGTGATTACCCAACACAACAGAAACGGGCAGCCAGTTCGAGGTGTGTGCGATACACGACATACAGTTCACTCGGATGAACTGTTTGTGGTTACCCAACACAACAGAAACGGCCAGGCAGATCAAGGTGTGTGCGATATACGGCATGCGGTTCACTCGGATGAACTGTTTGCGATTACCCAACACAACAGAAACGGTCCAACATAACAAGATGTGTGTGATACGCGGCAAATAGGTCAGTAATCAGAAATGTGTGGGAAGACCGATAACAACATACACGATTCCTACTAATAACCCATGTGTGTTGTGGGCAAATGCTTGCTAGTAAACAATTGTCAGCGATTGATGAAATCATCACCGACGGGTTCCGTAGTTTAATCCGTGTGCGATGTGATTTGCTCAGTCTGCACAACATCTACGCTCTCTGTCTACAGAACAACAACATATATACTTATAAGGACATGATTGCATAACCAAATTAAACATCCAATTACATAACTGACTACACACATAACATTTGCACACACCCAAGTAAACAATTACATGCATAATAAACTAGGATAAATGATCATATCTAATCATCATCTACTTCTTCTTGTGACGCTTGCCGCTGCTGCTCTGCTGGTGGATCGATCCCTTGTCATCTACAGGAAGGAGGCACTCCCACATGTCGACGATCCGCCTGTGCATCTCGTAGCATGTGTACACATTCTTGGCTACAAACTTGAGGTGAGGTTCATCCAGTCTCCGCACCCCGGCACTGTGCCAGGATCAAGGATTTCTCTTGGAACCTTCCTTCATGTTTTCGTAGTAGGGGTCGATGATGGACGCGGTGAGTTCAACCAGGGAGTCCTTCTTCGTGCTGCCCCAGACCCTGTAGTGGCCACGGATGTCGACAAGCTTCGGGCAGGCCAAGCCCGAAATCTGGAGCACTTTTACATCGTTGATGGTGTCCACTGTAGCAAACTTGTAGTCAGAGCTCTTGACAAACCTGGCGAAACGCTCGCAAGGCCTTGTGGCCAGGTAGTAGTGGTAGACGAGGACGTGATGGCCCATGCACAACTGGGCGACGGCAACCTCCTGATCAACCCCGGGACGACCGGCGGTGTACTGGAGGTCAAAGCCGACCACTTTGTACTTGTCATCCTTAGCAAGCAACTGCTCCATGGTGTTGATGGAGTCCTCCACCACGGCCGGGTCAATGGTGTACACCACCGAGAGGTCCTTCCCCCTCACGTGGGTGTCCACACAATGCTTGCCGAACTCCATTGGAGCGCCGCTGGATATGCTCTCTCTATGTGTCGTCGTGGGTGTGCTTGTTGTGTTGTGGGGCGCGATCGAAAGGTTGAAGAGACTAAGGTTATAATGGCCGTGGGAATAAATGGGGAGGCCGAACGGCCTAGAGTATCGGCGCGCGCGGATGGCAGTTGTTGCAGCGCGTAACTGCATCGTGCCGCACATATTAACTGCATCGTGGCGAGGCACGCAGACGCAACCACATGCATATGGCGCCCAAAACGTGATCGTGCGCTGGCCCCAACCACTGAAAGAGCGCGTGTGGAGGGACGCGAGCAGAGCGCGCCACGGCGCCTCAACGTCGAGCAGAGCACGCGAAGGGATGCGAGCAGAGCACACCGCGGCCGCCTCAACGTCGAGCAGAGCGCGCGAAGGGACGCGAGCATAGCGCGCCGCGGCCGCCTAAACGGCGAGCAAGCACCTATGTATAGCAGTTCTGGTCAACCGTCTGACACGCGTGGGAGGCAAGACGGCCCATCCATCGGGCATGCGGACACACCGATCAAACCTAAACGTGTTCACACTGATCAAATTACCACGCAATGAGTAATTGCAAATCTGTTCACACCGATCAAACCTAAACATGTTCCCACTTAGCACTGGGCTATAAAAACTAGTACCAACTCGAGAATTACTGCACATTCCTCTCCTCATCACCAAAAAAATAGGTCTTTCCTCTTAAGTCGTTCCTTGCGTCTGCCATGGCCGGTAGGAGGAGTTCTAGGTCGACATATAACCAGGGAGCAAAGACCAAGGCCGCGGAAGCACTAGAGAGGTCCCGCCACAACGCGGCAGCCACAGCAGAGATGTCCTGCCGCGCCACGGGGCCCTCGAACGTGCTCTCACGGGCAGGCAAGGACTCTCACAAGCGCACTCGCCGCGTTGGCGAACTCGATGAGCTGGTGGGGCTGAAGTCCTTAGCCAGCGATGACGACATTCTCGCTGGCCTAATTAACCAACAGGAGCTGCTCAACGGCTTGGAGAAGCTGCTCGAGATTAGCGATGCCTCGGTTGATAAGGCGACCGGCCTCATCGTGAAACTCATGGGTGACAATGCGAAGCTCCACAAGGAGCTCGACAAGCAGAAGGAGGAGGCTGCTGGCCGGAGGGAGCTGTATGAGAAGAGCGTTGCCTCGCAGATGACGCTGACAGCCGTCGTCCATGAACTTGGGGATGACTTGAAGAAGCTCCGCATCGAGCACAAGCTGCAGGTGGAGGAATCCATGGCTGCTGTCAGGCAAAGTCATGAGGATGTGAAGAAGGAGCTAGAAGAACTCCTCGCCCAGCGATCCATCGAGAAGTAGAGAGCAGCGACTTCCTTCTTCCTTTTTTTTCTTCTTGTCTTTTTCCCCTGTGTCTTTCGGGCATTGCTGCATGTGGCATTTTAAATTATCCGGGATATGTACGACAATTATTATCCGTTGCCATTGTCAATTTGTCGTCGTACTATTTCATTCGTAACCTCGTAGGTACATGTATACGAGTTGAAAATAGGCTAAAAGTCACGTTCTCAGAGAGGCACGAACAAAATAATGCTAGCTAGCGTTGAGCGGGGCCATGGGATCACAAGCTAACACCTTCCGTCCAGGTGCATTAAACGCATGTTAAACAGTGGCTCAGCCGCCGTTAATGGAGAAGTTGGGAGCGAGGCGGCGGGTGGAGGTCAAAGAGCTCGCTTCCTGGTGAGCCTGCATGGCAGACAGCTCGCACGGGTCCCATCGAGCCTGCGCGGCGGACTGCTCGCATGCGTCCCGTCGAGCCGCGCGGCGGACTTCTCGCACTCGACCCGTCTAATCAAACAGCTGCACGCACGCCACCTAGTATGGTCAAATTTTTGCACAAAATACAAAGAGGACCAATAAACCAGGACCGAGGTAGTACTCTCCAATAAAAAGAAGGACACGTGGCCACACGTAAATTGTTAGTGGAACGCCCACGGTGCAAACAATACAACCGTTTGCGATATTAACGTGTCATCTATTTGTTCCAAAATGCCTACGTTGGCTATTAATGTGTGCGCCTTGTCTCAAATTGGACAATTTTTTTACCACGGCATATATGTGCCATATAATGACACTATGCCAAGTTTCATGAATTTCGGGTGAAATTTGGATTTACGGGGATTTAAAAACCGAGATTCTCAATGTTTGAAGCCGAGGCAGGACGCCGAGATGTTTGTAATTCATTCCCATTTCTTGCATGGGACCTAAACATGCATCCAAGGACACATGTATGGTATTTGAAGCCATTTTGGTGCACTAGAGCATGTGCTTGTAATTCAAATTTGAATTATGGAGATTAAATGCCTAGAAAACTCAATTAATGTATAAAAAGGCCAAACGAACCTTGAATAATTCCATATTTCAGCGCGAATCTCTTGTTGGTCTACGTTGCCTATAGAAAAAAAATACAAGGCGAGAAGAGGCAACGACAATTGCCATTTTGCCCACAAGGGTGACACGTTCCCTATAGGAACCACGAGGCTTCTTGCTAGAAGCTCCGGTTTGTAAGAGGCTTGTACCAAAACTTGCCCCAAATTGGACAATTTTTTTACCACGGCATGTATGTGACATGTTGATACGTCACCATCGTATCTATAATTTTTGATTGTTTCATGCCAATATTCTACAACTTTCATATACTTTTGGCAACATTTTATATTATTTTTGGGACTAACATATTGATCCAGTGCCCAGTGCCAGTTCCTGTTTTTTGTTTCGCATGAAATCCATATCAAATGAAGTCCAAATGTGATAAAATTTTATGGAGAATTATTTTGGAATATATGTGATTTTTGGGAGGTGGAATCAACGCAAACGGAGGTCCACAGCCTCCACAAGGCAACAGGGCGCAACTGCCCCCCAGGCCGCGCGGTGTTGCCTTGTGGGCACATCGTAAGCCGGTTGGCGTCCTCCTTCGGTTGCAAGGAAGCTTATATCGAGAAAAAAATCGTGTTAAAATTTCAGCCCGATCAGAGTTATGGATCTCCGGATATTTAAGAAATGGTTTTCGGCCAGAAAACAGATGGCGAAACAGAAGAGAAACAGAGAGAGAGATCCAATCTCGGAGGGGCTCCTCCCTCCGGGAGCCATGGCGGCCATGGACCAGAGGGGAAACTCTCCTCCCATCTAGGGGAAGGCCAAGCAAGAAGAAGAAAGAGGGGGCTCTCTCCCCCCTCTTCCGATGGCGCCGGAGCGCCGCCGGGGGAACTATCGTGACGGCGATCTACACCAACAACTTTGCCGCCGTCATCACCAACTCTCTCCCCCTCTATGCAGTGGTGTAACACCTCTTCTTCCCGCTGTACTCTCTACTTAAACATGGTATTACAACGGGGAGAAGAGGTGTTACACCGTTGCATAGAGGGGAGAGAGTTGGTGTTGATGGCGGTGAAGTTGTTGGTGTAGATCGCCATCACGATGATTGCCCCGGCGGTGTTCCGGCGCCACCGGGAGAGAGGGGGGAGAAAGCCCCCCTTCTTCTTCTTCTTTCTTGGCCTCCCCCCTAGATGGGAGGAGAATTTCCCCTCTGGTCCATGGCCGCCATGGCTCCCGGAGGGCAGGAGTCCCTCCGAGATTGGATCTCTCTCTCTGTTTCTCTTCTGTTTTGCGTTCCTTTTCTGACCCCTTCACCGTTTTTTATATTCCCGGAGATTCGTAACTCCGATTGGGCTGAAATTTTGAGGGGATTTTTATTTGGGAATTATCTTTCTTGCGGCGAAAGAAGGGCCCCCACCAACGTTCGAGGGAGTGTAACACCCTGGATTTTGCCTTTTTCTTTTATTTGGATTTATTGAATATTTTATTTGCATTTGAGGGTTTTCTGTCAACTCTTTTGCACTTACCGCTTGGAATTTATTTTGATTTTCTTCCAAGTGGGTTCTATCATCCATAAACCCTCCCTAGATCTCTTCCATCTCATTATAATGCCATTGGGTATTTTTATTTAATGGCATTATACACTTTTTCTCTCTGAAAATGCCCACTTGCTCATATAGCTGTGAAGCAACCCCTATTTTTATTGCTCACAAAATTCCAAGAAAATTCCCAAATATTCTTTGGATCATGCCTCACCTTCCTATGCAAAAATACCCCCTGGTCATTTGGAAAATTCCAGCCAAGGAAAATGTTTTGCTTCTGGTCCGAAAGAGCACTTTGTGAAGCAACTATATTATTCCTTGATCTTTTTAAGCTGAAATTTTTACCACTTGACTACCCTCCTTAGTAATGCTTAGCCACAAAATTTCAGCTCCAATCTCCTAGCCATTTGTCCCCAGTGCTTGGAGCAAGTTTCTGTCCAGAAACTTTGCAGCTCTCTCTTGTCAACTCCAGTGAGCCACTTGGCAAGCCCAGAGCATTTTTAGGCACAGCGTTGAAGGGACAATGCGATGGACATGGTGTGGCAGCGCCGAAAGCACCCCACGTGCCAGTGCACGTGGTGACCGCGTGAGAGCGCGGTGCACTGCATGCGCTCGCCGAGCTCTGTGCGTCGGGGCCCACGGCCACCGTCCATCTGTCCTCCCCGCGACACCTCGCCGTGCCCCAGCGCCACAGCCAACTCCCTTGCGCCACCCAACCCTCTCCCTGCTCCTCCCCAACACCGGCAAGCTGCTCGCCGGAAGAGACCGAGAGCTAGCGGCGGAAACAGTGAGCCCACATGCCTGCATTCCGCGCGTAGTGCGCACCACTGTGGCCGCACGCATGCACCGCGTCGCCCTGTGCTTCCCTGCTCCTCCCCACGCCACTGCCCATGCTTATCCTCCCCTCTCCTCCTCTGCAGCTCAACTTCGGCGGACACCCGAGATCGGGCGAGCTCCGCCTATAAATAGTAGCTTCCCCGACCCGTTTTGAGCACCGCTCCCACCTCACTTGGCCACAAAACAACCCCCCTCGAGCGCGGCTAGGCCGGGAGGGCCTCTCGCCGCTGTTGATCGCCAGAGACAGCCGCGGATCCACCACCATCGTGCACTCATCCTAGCCCACCCCAGCTCCAGCCACTGCCACCCTCGAGACCGTAGCAACCTCCTGAGTACGACGGTGCCAAGAGCTCGCCGGATTGTCGCCGGAATCGCCGAGTCCGATCAGCTCCGCCGCCGCCGTCTCTGAAGAGGAAGTTTCCGACGCCGTCCATCCACCCCCGCCGTCATCTCGGGTACGTACGTGCTCGCCGTACTGCCCTGAATCCATCCCGACCAACTCCGGCAGCCGCCGTGGACTCCTCGCCAGAGTATCGCCGGCGAAAGCGCCGCTCTCTCTGTTCCCTCCCTCTCCTCTGTTTAATCCTGACAGCGGGACCCACACGTCAGCCTCCCACTCGGCCGCCCGAAGCGGTATAAGTGGAGGCGTATTCGCTGAATACGTCTTCGACGTGGCTGCTTCTGGATTTTCGTTTAAATTCAAATTTTGACCAGATCCTATCCAACTTTGACCAGCTATAACTTTTAATCTATAAGTTCAATTGAATTGATTTTTTTTGCTACTGGTTTATAAAATTCCAAAGTTTCTGTATGCCTAATTTCAGAATTTTTCTTGCTGTTGAGAATTTCTGGTGCATTAAACAGTGTTATGTGACATTTTGTTTTTGCATTTAAATTATTTTTCAGAAGAACCTAGTTGTGTTGGAGAAGGCCAGGAGTATTGTGACACTCCTTTGAACCAAGGCAAGCCACAACATTCATATGCAAGGATGGCATTGCAATGACTTTGGTTTAATTGAATTAAATCATCGTATATTCACTATTTAAAATAATTTGTTTTAGAAATCTTGTTGCATAGCCTTTGTTCTGTCATTGTGATATTTATGCAGTAGGATACATGATTTCTGGCTAGTGTGCAGTAGGTATCATGACATATACTCATATGATAACATGATGCATTTGTTATTCATGATCGCGACCCGTGCATCCATTCACACACTATGGCTCGAACCATTTTCATTTCAAGTTAAACTTGATCTTAATCCAACTTGAACATGCTATTGATCGAGTCATGGTGCCACCGAATCGAGCTCACCAGTGCAACCACACTTGCCTGGATGGGAGGCCCTAATGCGGTCTATTGTCATGCCTCTCGCCGGTGCCTCCTACGAGGGAAGGTTGTGCTCTGGTGCTACCCTGGCCCGGTAGGCAGTCATAACCTTGAGGACCCGAGTTTTGATGGTACCAAGGTCCCCGTTTGGGACAATGTTTATGTTTGGCCATGATGGTGGCAGCCACAGAGCTGGCGGGTGTCACATGTTGGCACCGGGGTCACCCAGGACATAGCCCAAAGGGGAGTTTGTCGGAGTGGCCGGGAGAGTGTCATGCAATAGATTGGTTTTGTCGGAATGTCGTTGGTCCACCCGAATGGGACCACGAGACCATGAGTTCCGTGGTGTGGGTACAGTGTACTAACCTCTGCAGAGGGTATAATCTATCGATAGCCGCGTCCTTGGATATGGACACAGTTCGTAGTAGGTCACACCGTGGGTCAACAGATATAATAAACTTGCACACTAAGACTCACAAGATGGCACATGCAGAAGTGGTGATCGAGTGAGGATCACTATGAAAGGAATGTTTGTGATCAAGTGAGGATCACGGTGGTAAGCTATGAACAGTGGTTACGCGGTAACCCCGCAATGGTAAGTTGGTCCCGGGGACCATGGTAATGTTTCACGCACACCTCATGTTGGATAGTATCATGCTCATGCATTAAATCTGTTAAATGTCGTGTTGTTGTTTGTCGCTCTTGTTTTGTTTGCTGTGAGCTTGCGAGTACATTCAAAGTACTCACTTGGCTTATCATGCCAGATGCAGGAGAAGCCATGCATGATGTGGATCTCGAGCAGTATGTCGCGCTCTAGGCCGTGTCCCAGTAGTGTCCCTGTGGAGTGGAGTTCCTCTACCTCGTCGTTCCGCTACCGCGTAGTAGTTCCCTTATCATCGAGGCCCTTGCGATGTCTACTAAATAATGTACATAAGTGCAGCCGCACCGTGTGTGCCGCTTGGCCTCGCTTATCATGTAATTTGTGAACCCATGTTTCCGCTAAGAGATCAATAAAGCGGTTGTTTTCTATACCAAGTTGTTGTGTATTGCCAGAAGACTTGATCTCTGGGCTAGCAATGCAAGGTAAACCGGTTGCTCTGAGCCGGGGTGCCACAGGGAGTCACAAGGCAGGGGCCGCACCCTGTTGCCTTGTGGCCACCTCGGGCACCGTCTTGCGTTGATTCTTCTTCCTAAAAATCACATATATTCCAAAATAATTCTCCGTAAAATTTTATCGCGTTTGGACTTCGTTTGATAAGGATTTTCTGCGAAACAAAAAACAAGCAGAAAACAGGAACTAGCACTGGGCACTGGATCAATATGTTAGTCCCAAAAAATAATATAAAATATTGCCAAAAGTATATGAAAGTGGTAGAATATTGGCATGAAACAATCAAAAATTATAGATACAACGGAGACGTATCAGCCCTCACAAATCTATCTTCTTCTAGGTGAACTATTCAAAGAACAAGGCCAACCGTACGAAAGTGAAATTCCAACAAACGACAGGATCTCGTAGCTATATTGCACACTGCGAGGCTCTGGTAACTAGCCGCTGTTTCACTCTTTTGGTTGTGCCATATTATCAGATCTATATTGACTTGTTCCAAATGCAGAGGAAAGCCCGCAAGGACCAAAAAGAACCTGAACCAAATGCGGTGGAAATCTTCAAAGACTGTCACACCAGCAAGACGAAGGACATGACTACACCTGTCAAAGCCGCTGTAGTAAGTCCTTAATCCTCAGGCCCTTTGAACTACTGGTTACTCTGACTTGTGGTGCATTGAACTGCATGGTTTGCAGCCAATGTCTATTAATCTTTTCAATTTTATACACAGTTGTCTAAACGTATCATTGCACTTTACAAGGTTTAAAAGAGAGGAACAACGTTCCTTTGCTCTTGATCTGTAATCTAGTTCTGTGCTGCACACAATGTTACAATTGCCTGTTTGTCTGATCTCAGTAGTTTTGTGATACGAATGATGTCATACTATGCTCACCGTATTATAAACTTTGTCTCTTTATCTTAGCTATCAATACTATGTGAAGAAATAGACAATATATTAGCCATGGTATATGGTCATATGTTTGGAACCTGGTTTTATTATGTACTTTGTAGTAAAATACAACTAATATTTTACACGGGTTCACAAAAATAAGTTCTGTATATAAACCAAAGCTATTCTGTTTGGTTTTGTTGCCTCATTAATAACTTCTGTTCTGGTACTACTAATGTACGAACTCAACTTTTCAGCAAGCTATGGAACAAATGGTGGAACCGCCACAACCTTTAGAAGGTGATGAGGCAACCATAACCACAATGTCACCTCTTGCTACTGTGGGTCAGTATCTATCCACTAACAGTGCCAAAAGCACCTTCCTGCGTAATACTGGGTTGGTTGTTAAGGCAACCTCATCCAAACTGCCTCATGAACAAGATCTGCAAGCTCGACAGAATGATATATTAGCGCTCCAGACACAAGTCCAATCCCTAACAGAGACCCTTTGTGAAACAAGAACAACCATTGTTCGATGTCATCAAGATATGCATGGTTTTGAAACCAGACTATCAGACATTTGCTATGTTGTTCAGGAGCCTAGGAGAAATGACAGCGAAGTTTATGGTGCTCCATCAGACACTACAGCATGAAAACATACCAGTCAGGTCAAATCATCCGAGCTTCTAAACTTCTGATGGTGCATTTACTTTTATGCCAACCCTCCTTTTGTTATATGGCTGTAATTTATTTTGTTGCGATACAAAATTTGTTCTTAACGGGCAGCGACCGGCTAAAGAAAACAACAAGCTATTTTTGTATAGTGTAGGGTGTTCCCTATATTTGCACGGGTGGCGAACTTTCATGCCCAGTGGATGTAATATGTGCAATCGCCGTAATAGCCTAGCGTTAGTTGCTTGCTTATTTATTTCCTCGTAGTCATATTTTTCCTCAGTTTGTTAGTGGCCGCAATAACCATGGGCCACATACGACCCGTGGTAACCATGGGCTTACTACCTGCTGTAGTGCCCAAGGGCCATCTACGGGCCATAGGATCCGTGGGCCAAAAGCGGACCGCATTATGGGCCGTAAACGGGCCATAGTGGGAATGGTCCGATTAAGGGCCCGTAGCATAACGGGCCATAGTGGGAATGGTCTGTTTAAGGGTCGTAGCATAACGGGCCGTTAACAGGACGAAAGTCATCACACGCTTAATTCTATCGACAGGCATAACGGGTCGTTAATGGGCCGGAATACATGACGGGCTGAAAATGGCCCAATGGGTTAATAGACCACAACGGGCCAATTGTAACCATGGGCTAAATCTGGCTCATTAGCATAACAGGCCAGTAACGTACCATAAGTAATCGAGGGCCAGAAATGAGCCCAAGATTTTATGGGCCCTTAGAAGGCCGAAAGAAAACACGGGCAGGAAACGGCCCAACTGAATCATGGGCCATTAATGGGCTCAAAGCTGTTTACTTTTCATGATGGGCCAGAATCACCACGGCCCGTCAATGGGCCCAGAGAAACAAAAGGCCAAATATGGGCCGAAAGACGTCACGGGCCATAGATGGGCCAAAAGTGACAACGGGCTAAAATCATAAGGCACGGCCCACATGGCGCTACTGGGCCGAATTTTGAAAGGCCATAACGGGCCGTGAGTACCCGGGCCGTAAATGGGCTGGATGCGAACATGCCGTTAACAAGCTTTCCATGGGCCGGCCCGCTTACTTTTAACCAAGTCAAAAGGGCCGGCCTTTTTAACGTAAATGGGCCACTATTGGGCCGTGCCACGTGTCGACGTATCATAGGTGTCTCGCGTCCAATGAATGGATGACATCTGTCCCAACGCCGAGCTGACACGTGGTTCCGCCGGCGAATGAGAAATTTACACGTGGAAAATCGCCATTGGTCAGGGCTGCTAACGGGTTATCGGATCCAAACCGGAACCCAATAGCTTAACAGTGACCCGTTATGGTGGATGCCACGTGTCGGTTACCCTTGACGAAAACACTTCCATGATGCGACATTTATCATCATGGAAGTGGACACTTCCGTGATGATAATTTCAGTATTGTCATGGAACACTTCTACGACAGCACATGTATGACTATCTTGATTCTGTCATAAAATTGTCACGGATGTACATGCATGACAGAAAACTTGACCTACTGTGACAAAGACGTATCATCACGGAAGTGTTTTTTTGTAGTGCATAGCCATTCCGAGATATATTGCCATGCAACTTCCACCGTTCCATTTATATGACACACATCATCATTGTCATATTGCATTGCATGCTCATATAGCTGACATAGTATTTGTGGCTCAGCCACCGTTCATCATTTTTTATACATGTTACTCTAGATCATTGCACATCCTGGCACACTGCCAGAGGCATTCATATAGAGTCATATTGTTCTAGTATCAAGTTGTAATATTGAGTTGTAAGTAAATAAAAGTGTGATGATCATCATTATTAGAGCATTGTCCCAGTGAGGAAAGGATGATGGAGACTGTGATTCCCCCACAAGTCGGGATGAGGCTCCGGAGAGGCCAAAAAGAGCCTAGCAAAAAAATGAGAGAAAAAGAGAGAAGGGGCAATGTTACTATCCTTTTCCACACTTGTGCTTCAAAGTAGCACCATGTTTTTCATACAGAGAGTCTCCTGAGTTGTCAGTTTCATATACTAGTGGGAATTTTTCATTACAGAACTTGGCTTGTATATTCCGATGATGGGCTTCCTCAAATGCCCGAGGTCTTCATGAGCAAGCAAGTTGGATGCACACCCACTTAGTTTCAGTTTGAGCTTTCATACACTTATAGCTCTTAGTGCATCCGTTGCGTGGCAATCCCTACTCCTCGCATTGATATCGATTGATGGGCATCTCCATAGCCCATTGATCCGCCGAGTTGATGTGAGACTCTTTCTTATATTCTCCGCTAATAGGAACTTTGGAGTGATTCTTTATCGCACGTTGAGGGATTGTTATGTGATTCAATTATGTTAGCACTGTTGAGAGATTGCACTAGTGAAAGTAAGAACCCTAGGCCTTGTTTTCTAGCATTGCAATACCGTTTGTGCTCCATTTTATCACTTGCTACCTTGCTGTTTTTATATTTTCAGATTACAAAAACCTATATCTACTATCCATACTACACTTGTATCACCATCTCTTCGCCGAACTAGTGCACCTATACATTTACCATTGTATTGGGTGTGTTGGGGACACAAGGGATTGCTTGTATTTGATTGCAGGGTTGTTCGAGAGAGACCATCTTCATCCTACACCTCCCACGGATTGATAAACCTTAGGTCATCTACTTTGAGGGAAATTTCCTACTGTCCTACAAAACTCTGCACTTGGAGGCCCAACAACGTCTACAAGAATAAAAGTTGCGTAGTAGATATCAAGCTCTTTTCTGGCGCCATTGCCGGGGTGGTGAGTGCTTGAAGGTATATCTTTAGATCTTGCAATTGAATCTTTTATTTTCTTGTTTTATCACTAGTTTGGTTTTATAAAATAAAACTATAAAAAAATGGAATTGAGGTTGCCTCAAATACTTCATCTATATAATGTCTTTCTTGAAAATGATTGATCGGAAAATTGTGCCAAAGTATTAGAAGAAGAATTCAATAAAATGTATGGCATAAAATCTTTGAATGATGAGCTTGATTGCAATGTTGTTTGTATGCTTTCTATGAATATCCATGATGCTAATGATATGCAAAACTACAAGCTTGGGGATGCTATGTGTGATCAAGATGATATTTTTAGTCCCCCAAGTTTTGATGAGCAAATTTATTATGATGATAACATGCCTCCTATTTATGATGATTATATTGATGAAAGTGGGTTTGGAAGAGTGTCAACTCTATGTAATCATCCCACTATTTTGGAGGGTGTTGAATCTTTTTACAATATTGATAAAATTGGATTTGAAGAGGTCATGACTTTATTTAATGATGATTCCACTATTTTGGAAGAGGTTTCAATTGATTATGACAACAAAGTTGCTATCTATGATGATTATTGTGATGACATGTATGATATAAAGAATAATGATAACTATGAAACTTGTCATCATGATTTTAATTTTCAATTGGATTATGCCAAACAAGTATCTCATGATAGGTATTTTGTTGAGTTTGCTCCCACTATTATGAATGAGAAGAATATTGCTTATGTAGAGAGTAATAAAAATTCTATGCTTGTGGATCATGAAAAGAATGCTTTACGTGATAGTTATTTTGTTGAATTCATTCATGATCCTACTGAAAATTATTATGAGAGAGGAACATAAGCTTTTACATATCTCAATAATATCAAGTTTCCTCTCTATGTGTTGAAAGTTTTGAAGTCATGCTTTCTTTGCCTTCCTATGCTAGTTGATTCTTGCTCCCATAAATTGTTTGCTCACAAAATCCCTATGCATAGGAAGTGGGTTAGGCTTAAATGTGTTTGTCATATGCTTCATGATGCTCACTTTATGTTTCAATTCTTTACTTTTACGAGAGCATCATTGGAATCATCATGCCTAGCTAAAAGGCTTTAAAGAAAAGCGCTTGTTGGGAGGCAACCCAATACTTATACCTACTATTTTTGTGCATACACAGGATTAAGCTTCTGTAGTAATAATGTTTTAAATGTTTTGTTTTAATAATGTGCCAAGTAAAGGCTTTGGGATAGTGTGGATACTTGTTGATTTGATTCTGTGCAAAAACAGAAACTTTTGCACCCAGTTCTGGAATTTCTATTCTGTACTGGAATGTGATAAAATTCTGAATTTTTTTCACATTATTGGGTTATAAATATTTTACGCTGTCCTAATTTTTCAGAATTTCTGGAGTTACATAAGTATGACTTTAATTCAGATCATTACAGACTTTTCTGTTTTTGACAGATTCTGTTTTCAATGCATAGTTTGCTTGTTTTATAGTTCCTATGGCTTATATTGGTCAATATAAATTGTGGAAATGATAGAGTACAGTAGGATTTATGTGAGAAAAATTATGAATCTTGTCTTGACAGTACCTAAGTGGATGATTTGTTTTTATCATACTAACCTATCTCACAAGTTCCGTTAAGTTTTGTGTGATTGAAGTTTTCAAGTTTCGGGCGAGATATCTATATCAGGAGAATAATGAGTGGCAAGACCTTAAGCTTGGGGATGCCCAAGACACCCCAAGGTAATATTAAAGGAAGACTCAAGCGTCTAAGCTTGGGGATGCCCCGGAAGGCATCCCCTCTTTCGTCTTCAACATTATCGGTAACCTCACTTGGAGCTATATTTTTATTCATCACATGATATGTGTTTTGCTGGGAGCGTCATTTTCTTTTGTTAAAATTTTCTTGCTGTTATCAATAATAATGTTTGGTATATTTTAATTCAATAAAAGTGTCAAGTATAGCCTTTACCATGCTCAATTTGCAAGTGTATGAGTTGCTGTTTCAAAACAGAAAGTTTTCTATTATTGTCTGATTTATCTAGACAAGTAAGAATGTGATAAAATCTTGAAATTTTGACACATTAAACTATTATAAATTTTATACAGTGTGGTAAATTTTCAGAATTTTTGGAGTTAAATAAGTATGGATTTTACTTCATCCTTCACAGACTGTTCTTTTTAGACAGATTGCTGTTATGTTTGCATTGTTTGCATATGTTTGCTTGTTTAATGATTCTATTTGAGGATAGGAGTATAAAATATGCTGAGGCATTTAGTATGCAATGTTTAATTATAATTGTAGTGATTTTCTACAGTAGATAATGTTATGATTTTGAGTTGATTTATACTACCTTATCTGACGAGTTCTCGTCAAGTTTTGTGTGGATGAAGTTTTTAAGATTTAGGGAAGCCATGATATGAGAGGAATTAAGGAGACACAAGAGCTCATGCTTGGGGATGCCCAAGGCACCCCAAGATAACATTCCAAGAAGTCTCAAGCAACCAAGCTTGGGGATGCCCCGGTAGGCATCCCACCTTGCTTCATCAACAACTATCGGTTAGCCTAAATTTTTACTTATTCACATGAAATGTGCTATTCTTGGAGTGTCCTTTTATTTTCATTTTATTTTATGTTTGAATAAAATTATCAAGATCTGAAATCTTTATTTGGAGATAGTCTTCACATCGCTACTTAATTGTTTAACTACTCATTGTTCTTCACTTATATCTTTTGGAGTAGTTTGTCATTCACTCTTGTGCTTCACTTATATCCTATGAGTAAATTGTTGAATGAATTGAATATCATAAAGTTGAAATTATATGTGCTTCATATGCTTGTCTCATGCTTAGAAATATTTCACATTCAGTTTAGAAAGTAAAATCTATTGAAGTTTGACAATCACAATCTTAGTCATACAAGCAATTCATGAATGATTAGTATATGGAAGAGAACTTTCACACACACACACACACACACACACACACACACACACACACACACACATATATATATATATATATATATATATATATATATTATCTTGGACATCTTTTATGATTGTGAATACCCATTAATTATTTTCAAACTTGAGCAAATTAGTTGAAGTTGGACAAGGAAGACAA
This sequence comes from Elymus sibiricus, assembly GCA_039707655.1. Taxonomy (NCBI): domain Eukaryota; kingdom Viridiplantae; phylum Streptophyta; class Magnoliopsida; order Poales; family Poaceae; genus Elymus; species Elymus sibiricus. The sequence goes on from CM077668.1 coordinate 208,052,828, forward strand.
CGTAATGAGTTATGTTTGGGTATATTTGCATCAAAGTTATATTGTTATGGATCCTCTAACATGTGGTGCTTGTTTAGAATCTTTTCCTAACCTAAATTTCCGTACTAAGCGGGAATACTACTTGTGCATCCAAAATCCTTGAGCCAAGTTTCTTCCATGAGTGTCCACCATACCTACCTATATAAGGTATTACCCTGCCGTTCCAAGTAAATTTGCATGTGCCACCTCTAATCATTCAAATAAGCATCTATTTTGTGTGCCCGTACCACCCATGAAGCGGCAGGGGGTGTTCAGTATCTTCCATTTTAAGCGGGTTATTTGTCGGAAGTCGGGCTCTGGGGACCCAAAGGTTCGAACACTGGGGTGAGCTCGTTCCTACCACCTTGTCCCCTACCACAGCCAAACTACGGCGAAGCTACGGTGAGAGCGCGCGAGCAGGGGCAGGCCGGAGACACAGCGGTTTACCCAGGTTCGGGCCACCTTGCGGTGTAAAACCCTACTCCTGCTTGTGTTTTTTGGATTGCTCTGGTGTGAGAGTACAAGGTTTTGGGCGGAAGAGTAGATCCTCTCTACAGCAGCACCCTGCCCTCCTTTTATAGCTGCCTTGGTCCTCTTCCCCCGAAAACATTGGCGGGAAGGGTTGCCACACAACGGCAAGTTTGAAGGGGGACAGGGGCGCAGTCTATCCTGACAAAAAGTGGTCTTCGTCTGCAAAGCGATTATCCATGACCTGCCGATGGGCTCGGGGATGACCTCCACCCTGCGCGTCCACCGTCTTGGTCTTCTTTCACCAATCGGGCAACCATTGGGGGTTGCTTTGGAAACAAACTGCTGGCCTTGCTCCCTTAGCACAAAAGGGGAAATCCTCACCATCTGGCGCGGTCTCTGTCATCATTCGTCGCCGCACGCATCACCCACATGGTGGGCACGAGACTGCGCAACCGAGCCGAATAGCACTTGACCTGCGTACCTTCGGGAGGGTACCTCCGGAGACAACCTCGGGAGGCCGCCTCGCGAGGCTCTCGATGAAGCCATGGCTGAGTCTTGCCTGCCCGCTCCCTGAAGAGGGGTCCTCAAGAGGCCGGTGGCCTCTTGAGGGGTCTTGCTTGTGGCGCCCGCTGGTGGGCCACCTATTGGACCACCGCCAGGCGTTGTACACTGGGCCGCAGGCAGACAGGCCGAGGTACCCTGGGTTCCACGGGCCCGACAGTAGCCCCCGGGCCCGCGGCGCGCACGTTCCCGCCTATTCGGGGCTGAAACGACGCGGGCCCCATCCGCCTACGGGCCAGGCGCGACGTGTGGCGCATGACGTGTCGGGGGACGCCCCCACTTCTCCCACGTCGCCTTGGTAACTGCCCGCGCTGACATAAAGCCTGCCTGCGCACGGTGCGAGGCCATCATTGCCTTCCTTCGCGCCGCTCTGATTGCCGGTGCCGAAGAAGGCGGAGCGACCGGGAGAGCGCCACCATCGAGCATAAAGAGGGGGGTAGCGAGGAGCGAGGTCCTTCGCCCATCTTCTTCTTCTCCTGCTCCATTCTCCCTTTCCTTCCTTGTCTTCCAGAGCCACTGCTGAGATGGCGAAGGGCAGAGGATGAGCTCGCGTGCCTGCCGCCGCTGCGAGGGTTCCGCCCCAGGGGCGCGGGCGCCCCTCGGCGGTTGTCGAAGCCGGGCCGAGCGCTCGAGGGAGGGCCGGTGCCCGTGGCCGCGGAGGGCGCGGCGCACGCGGCCGAGGCGGGCACGGCGGGACGGCCGCCCGTCCTCCCCAGGCAGGGTTCCATTCGGCAGATGCGACGTACGAGTTCATCGTGGGGATGCACCGCCGGCCTTGCAGCTGGCTCCGACTCCCCAACTCCTTCGCGAAGGCGATGGAGGGGAAGGAGCCCCTGGGGCTGTGGGTGCAGGCGGATGGCTATTGCAACGGGCCCTCCTGGCTGGCGATGGAGTTCGCCCCTTGCGGCTTCATGTTCTTGAAGCAGGGGTGGAAGTCTTTCGCCCTCACCCGCGGCCTGAAGTGGGGGCATCTCCTCCAATTCAAGTACAACGGAGCCGTCACGCTCTTCATGAAGATCTTCGGGGCCTCCGGGACCCGCCTTGGGTGCTGCGTGGAGAGCGGGGACGACAGCGGCTCCAAGTCCTCCAACGAGGGCGGCAGCAGCAGCAGCGGGGGCTCTAGCAGCGGGGGCGAGAGCAACGAAGGCTCTCTGCGCGTCAAGAGCGAGGACGAAGACTCCGACTAGGCGCAGGCGGTGTCCGTGTTGGATCTCGGAAAGTGCCGCGTCCACCTTGATCTCTTTCTTTTGTTCTTTTCTCCTGCATTGGATCGAAGTAACCCCAGGAGGGCATGAAAACAGTGGCTTTTGCTTAAGTACTGCATAATTTATCGCAACGTATATTCCTCGTGAGGCGCTCTTGTGAGGCCTCGTTTATCTCTTCTTGTCTGCCATGGTGCTGTACGTCGTCAGGACCCAGCCCCCGGGCGGCTACAGCCATCGCTGGTATGTCTGGTCGTGTTGCCTGAACAAGGCCAGGAGTTGTAGGGCACTGAGGCGGTAAGGAACCCTGAGACGCGATGCTCAGAGAGCCCCCCTTTGGCGTGCAAGCGGCTCGCGCGAAGGAGAAAACGTGGGCACTCACAAGATTGCAAGAAGAAGGAGCTGAGAGATGACGAGGGCGTCTCGCGAGATAGTTGGACTTAGCTTTTGCGGAGAGGGGCGTCGGGCGAGCCGCGGCTCAGGACGCGTGCCTGGCTCACGAGGCGTGCCTCTCAGGGCTTGGCTCACGGGATCTTCTGCTCGCAAGGCCTCCTGCTTAGATGACCGCAGCAAGCCGGCCCAAGGCTTCAGGGGATCTGAAGAGGTGTCCCACCGGGGATATCTCTCGAGCCAACACTCGGGAGGCCTTCCTTGCGGCCTGCTCCTGAGACACTGCATGTCGACAAGCCTCACAACAGGGGAGCAACGTGCGCTCGCTAGCTTGCTCGAAGCCGTTACGTGAGGAGATAAGGCACCAAGGACCTTGGCGAGGTGACGTGCATGGGAGCAGGCCCGCGAGCCAGAGCTCAGTCACCTGGATTTAGTGGCGCTGCAGGGACGAACCCGAGCACAGGAGCCGTGCCTAGCCCCCGCTCAAGGAATGGTCAAGATGGAGATCGCGAGTGCGCGGCGCTCTCAGGACGGTATCGTACCAAGTACACAATTATGCAGTCAACATGAACTTACTGGGGCATAATAATAAGATTGATTACGCAACCAAAAGAGACGCGGCTGCCGTGTCCGGCACGGGTCAGCGTGAGGTTGGTGCAGCCCGTGGGGCGCCCTCAATTGAACAAAACACGATCACCTTGGTAGAAGGATCCCGGAAGCGATAGCGAGGGGGAACTCGAGCCGCGCGAGGTAACGCTTGAACGCACCTGGTAGAATCGTGCTGGAGAAGTGCGCAGGTCGCCTGGCGAGGTGTGCCGTGGAAGCTCACTCCTCAGGGGTCGAGGGGCTCCTGAGGCCCGGGGGGCCCGCGAGACTCAGTGGGGGAGAGGTCTGAGGAGGCAACGCGCCGCGGGCGTCCTGGGAACTCCGCCTCCCTCGCCGCCCGAGGCCCTGCGGCGAGGCGTGTCAGCCATTGGAAGGTGGCGCTGGCGTTCCTCAGGCCGAAGGGCATGTGAGCGTAGCCGGTGGCGGAATCTGCGCCCTGGCCAACGCGCGGCAGTAGAAAAGGGTCCTGAGGGCAGGCCTTGTTGAGGCTCGTGAAGTCGACGCACATACGCTCCTTTCCGCCCTTCTTGGGGACGACGACTGGGTTGGCGAGCCATTCGGGATGGCGCACCTCATGGACGACTCCAGCTTCTTGCAGCTTGTGCACTTCTTGAACAATGAACTCTTGCTTCTCGGGCGCCTGGCGCCGTGCTTTTTGCTTGACAGGGCATGCGTTGGGGCACACCGCTAAGTGGTGCTCGATCACCTCCCTCGGCACACCAAATAAATCAGATGCTTTCTAGGCGAAAACATCCGAGTTTGCCCGAAGGAAGGCGACGAGCGCGCCTTCCTATGCAGGAGAAAGGCAGGTGCCGATGGTGAAGGCAGGGCCTGAGCCGCTGCCGTCAACCGACACCTTCTTCGTCTCGGTGCGGTCCTGCGAGAATAGCTGCTTCTTCTTCGCGGGTGCAGCCTCAGGAGGCTCGACCGTGTCCTCGTCAGCTGGATGGGCGGCAACGGCAGCCTTGTAGGCGTGCTCAAGGGAGTTGACCACGTCCTTCTCGTCACAGGAGATGAGGATGATGCCGCTACAGCCGGACATCTTGAGGACGTTGTAGGCGTGGTGAGACACCGCTATGAACTTGGCGAGCGCGGGGTAGCCCAAGATGGCGTTGTAGGGCAGGCCGAGGTGGGCGACGTCGAAGTCGATGAGCTCAGTGTGATAGTTCTTGCGGGTGCCGAAGGTGACTGGGAGGCGCACTTGCCCCAGAGGCAGCGTGGAGCCATCGGTCACGCCCGAGAAGAGCCTCGTCGGCATGAGCTGCTTGTAGGGCACCTGGAGCTGCTCGGAGGTCTCGATGGAGAGCACGTTAAGGCCTGCGCCCCCGTCGATGAGGGTCTTGGTGACCGCGATGTTGCTGATGGTGGGAGTGCACAGCATGGGGAGCGCGCCTGCGGTGGCCATAGACTTGGGGTGGTCCTTGGAGTCGAAGGTGATGGCGTACTGCGACCACTTGAGGGGTCGTGCGGCCTCAGGCTTCGGGAGGGCGGCATTCACCTCGCGAGGGAACTGCTTGAAGTGGTGATGGGACGTGGGAGCCTGAGCCCCGCCGAGGATGCAGGCGACCGCGCGAGGCTCCTGGTAGCCCCCAGCGCCCTCGTCAGGCTGGTTGACGTCGTTCCTCCGAGGTGGCAGTGGCGGAAGGGTAGCATTGGCTTGAGGGTTTGCCTCACGAGGCTGGTCGCGCCAGGCGGCCTCGCGAGGCTAGTCGCGCCAGCCTTGGCAGAAGTTACCGTTGCCGTTGCGGCTGTCCCAGCGGTTGCCGTTGCGGCCGCCTTTGCGGCCAGCGTCGCGGTCATTGCGGTCGCCTCGGCGGCCCAGGCGCTATAGCAATCTTCGGTGCTGTGGGAGTGCATGTTGTTGTAGACACAGAGCGGCCGGCCGTCCTTCCTGGGCTCGTCGCGGTCACGGCTGTGCTTCTGCTCGGGCTCCGCCGCAAGCATGGCAGGGCCCTTGCGCTCGATGTCCTTGCTCTTGGCCTTTGCTGCATCGGGCGCCGCATCGGGGTCGTTGTGGATGAAGAGGCGACCTTCTTCAGCCTTGGCGCACTTGTCAGCGAGGTCGAACAGCTCAAGCACCGAGTCCAGCTCATCATTGATGGCGAGCTTCTCGCGCATCTTGACATCCGCGAGCAGTGGAGAACGCAGAGATGACAGCCGCGTCGGAGGCACGCGGGATCTTGTTGTGCACCTGGTTGAAGCGCTGGATGTACTTGTGGTGGGTCTCGTCCGAGCGCTGCCACACATGCCGCAGGTCGTTGATCGTGAGGGAGCGGTCGTGCGTGCCCTTGAAGTTGGTGATGAACTGGCTGCAGAGCTCGCCCCACGATGAGATCAAAGCCTCAGGGAGATTCATGAGCCAAGAGCGCGGGCCATCCTTGAGGGCCATGGGGAACCAGTTCGCCATGACCTTGTCGTCGCCGTTCGCCGCCTTGACGCTCAGCACATAGAGCTGGAGGAACTCTGCGGGGATGGGGGTGCCGTCATAGCGTGGAGGCAGGTCCGGCTTGAACTTGGCGGGCCACACCACCTGACGCATCTCGCGGGTGAAGGCGCGGCAACCCTCGCCGCTCGAGGGACCGCCGCCGGCGAGGGCGGCGCAGTTCTTACGCCCAGCCGCCATGACCTCCTAGACAGCACGGTCCTGGCGCCGGCACTGCTGCTCGAGGACCACACGCGCATCGGGCGGTGCGCGGCAGACGATCTGGCCGCTGGCCTCGTCTCGGACCGGTGAGGACGCACCGTAGGGCCGCTCACACGCCCGCGCGTCGCGCTGGTGCCCGGCGAGCTCGTCGCGCAGAGGGGGTGGCGGGGGAGCGCCATGCGCGACGTCCCCAGCCCGAGACAGCGGAGGGCGGAGCAAGTGGGAAGGCGCCGGAGCATCCCTGGCGGCGTTGACGAGCTCGGTGATGCGACCAAGCCAGGCGTCGTAGCCGGTGTCAGCTGGACGGTAGTGGAGCAGCTCACGTGCCATGAGCAGCGCGGCGTGCGCGTTCGGCGGCCCATGAAGGGCGAGGGAGGAGGAAGCCGTGGCGATGTGGCCGTCTGCCCACACGGAGGGGTGCAGGGAGGAGTCCTACTGCTCCCGGGTGGCCGGGTCGGTGGCGGCAGCGGCTTCGACGTGGCGGCGGCGGTTGCCGCGGCCCACCGGCTCCGTCTGGGCCACGCAGACCGCCCTGCGCTCAGCGAGCTCGCGGCGAGTGTCGGCCATGAAGCTGGTGGAGTGGCGGACGGGGAGGAAGAACAGCAGCGCACCCCTACCTGGCGTGCAAAATGTCGGAAGTCGGGCTCTGGGGACCCAAAGGTTCAAACACTGGGGTGAGCTCGTTCCTACCACCTCGTCCCCTACCACAGCCAAACTACGGCGAAGCTACGGCGAGAGCGCGCGCGTGGGGGCAGGCCGGAGAAACAGCAGTTTACCCATGTTCGGGCCACCTTGCGGTGTAAAACCCTACTCCTGCTTGTGTTTTTGGGATTGCTCTGGCGTGAGAGTACAAGGTTTTGGGCGGAAGAGTAGATCCTCTCTACAGCAGCACCCTGCCCTCCTTTTATAGCTGCCTTGGTCCTCTTCCCATGAAAACATTGGCGGGAAGGGTTGCCACACAACGGCAAGTTTGAAGGGGGACAGGGGCGCAGTCTATCCTGACAAAAGGTGGTCTTCGTCTGCAAAGCGATTATCCATTTCGCGCCGGTGGGCTCGGGGATGACCTCCGCCCTGCGCGTCCACCCTCTTGGTCTTCTTTCACCAATCGGGCAACCTTTGGGGGTTGCTTTGGGAAACGGACTGCTGGCCTTGCTCCCTTAGCACAAAAGGGGAAATCCTCACCATCCGCGCCTGCTGGCGCGGCCTCTGTCGCCATTCGTCGCCGCGCGCGTCACCCACGTGGTGGGCACGAGACCGCGCGACCGAGCCGAACGGCACTTGACCTGCGTACCTTCGGGAGGGTGCCTCGGGAGACAACCTTAGGAGGCCGCCTCGCGAGGCTCTCGGTGAAGCCGTAGCTGAGCCTTTCCTGCCCACTCCCTGAAGAGGGGTCCTCAGGAGGCCGGGGGCCTCATGAGAGGTCTTGCTTGTGGCGCCTGCTGGTGGGCCACCTATTGGGCCATCGCCAGGCGTTGCACACTGGGCCGCAGGCGGACGGGACGAGGTACCCTGGGTTCCACGGGCCCGACATTATTCTCATGATGGGTGTTTATTCACTTGTCATTACACGAGAGAGGGCGGTAATTGGGATGCCCAGTCCCACAAAACAAAAATATATAATTAAACAAACTCCCCGGGAAAGTTGATTGTATGGAGTGCACCCGAGGATTCGGCTAGCCATGGCTTGTGTTTGAATGGTTGAGAGGGAGTAAACTTTACCTTTCCGCTTGCGAACTGCCTATAATGTGTTTAGCATGGAAGATATTGAGAACTCTCGGTCATGACATTGACAGGAAAGGCACACCACTCAAAATGTATTCATCTCTGTTTTAAGCTATGAGCTCTGGCACCTCTGCAAATCCCTGCTTCCCTTTGCGAAGGGACATTCCATTTACTTTTATGCTATTTACTTTCATGCTATTTATTTTTGTTGAGTCAACTCCTTATTCCAACCTATTCTATAGTTGGCAAGCATCATGTGGTGGGGATAGATCCAGGCACATATAGCCATTCAAATATATTTGATCATGAATTATTATTGTTTAAAATTATCTCTATGATAAATAAAGTTGGGAGGCGAAACATTAAGCCCCTATTTTTCACTGTGTTCGATGGATGCTATTTGTTCTAAAAATATGCTTTGAGTATTAGCAATCATAGAAGACTATATGATAATTTAGTATGTGGAGCTCTTACTTAGACTTTGTTGAAAATGAGATGCATTGAAATTGTTTGGTGACTAAGAACATAACTTGTTAAGTTTCAAGAGAATGCATTGAACCATAACATGTGAATTGATTGCTACTTTATCATGATGAGTTTTATGAAGAAGAGTTGCTATTAAGATGCTAGGAAAAGTGATTGAAATTATCATTGATCAAACTTATGCACTATGCTAGCATTCCACTTCATAAATTTTTTTTTTATCATTTACCTACTCGAGGACAAGCAGGAATTAAGCTTGGGGATGCTGATACGTCTCCAACATATCTATAATTTATGAAGTATTCATGCCATGTTTACAACAGTTTTATATGGTTTTGGTATGATTTGATTAGAACTAACCCGGACTGACGCTGTTTTCAGCAGAACTACTGTGGTGTTGTTTTTTGTGCAGAAATAAAAATTCTCGAAATTGGCTGAAACTTTTTGGTGATTCTTTTTTGGAACATAAGAGGTCCTTGAAGCTTCGTCGAAGGACTACAAGAGTCACGAGGAAGCTCGCTAGGCCCTCCCTGGGGGGTAGGGAGGGCCTAGCGAGCTTGTCGCTCCCTCGTGGGCCCCCTTGACGTGAAACCAACGCCAAAAATTCCTATAAATACCAAAAATCCCAGAAAGAAAACTAGAACTTCCACGCCACCACCTCAAGCCTTTGTACCGAAGTGATCTCATTCAGAGCCCTGTTCCGGAGGCCATCTTCATCATCCCGGCGGTCTCCATGACGGGGAGGGAGTAGTTAACCCTTGGGGCTGAGGGTATGTACCAGTAGCTACGTGTTTGATCTCTCTCTCTCTCTCTCGTGTTCTTGATTTGGCACGATCTTGATGTATCGCGAGCTTTGTTAATATACTTGGATCATATGGTGTTTCTTCCCTCTTTATCTTCTTGTGATGAATTGAGTCTTTCCCTTTGAGGTTTCGTTATTGACAGATTGAATATTCAGATTTGAGAACACTTGATGTATGTCTTGCATGTGGATACCCGTGGTGACAATGGGGTATTCTATTGAGTCACTTGATGTATGTTTTGGTGATCAACTCGCGGATTCCCGTGACCTTGGGGTGATCTAGGCATAGGGGTTGGTTGCACGTTTTCATTATCTTTTCTCCGATAAGAAACTTTGGGGTACTCTTTGAAGTTCTTTGTGTGGATTGAATATTATGAATCTGAAGTTGTTTTGATGCATATCGAATAATCAACTCATGGATACTTGTTGTGACATTGGAGAATCTAGGTGACATTAGAGTTGGTTGATGCGTATCATATGGTGTTATTTTAGTACGAACTCTATGGCTGTTTGTGACACTTATAGGGATGGCTCAATAGATTGATCGGAAAGGATAACTTTGAGGTGGTTTCGTACCCTACAACAATTTCTTTCATATGTTCTCCGCTAATAGGAACTTTGGAGTGATTCTTTATCGCATGTTGAGGGATTGTTATATGATTCAATTATATTAGCACTGTTGAGAGATTGCACTAGTGAAAGTATGAACCCTAGGCCTTGTTTTCTAGCATTGCAATACCATTTGTGCTCCGTTTTATCACTTGCTACCTTGCTGTTTTTATATTTTTGATTACAAAAACCTATATCTACTATCCATACTACACTTGTATCACCATCTCTTCGCCGAACTAGTGCACCTATACAATTTACCATTGTATTGGGTGTGTTGGGGACACAAGGGATTGCTTGTATTTGATTACAGGTTTGTTCGAGAGAGACCATCTTCATCCTACACCTCCCACAGATTGATAAACCTTAGGTCATCCACTTGAGGGAAATTTGCTACTGTCCTACAAAACTCTGCACTTGGAGGCCCAACAACGTCTACAAGAATAAAAGTTGCGTAGTAGACATCGTGGTTCTCCTACTGGATTGATACCTTGGTTCTCACTGAGGGAAATACTTATCTCTACTGTGCTGCATCACCCCTCCTCTTCGGGGAAATCCCAATGCAGGTTACAAGTAGCAGAGCCCAGCAAAAAAAATGAGAGAAAAAGAGAGAAGGGGTAATGTTACTATCCTTTTCCACACTTGTGCTTCAGAGTAGCACCATGTTTTTCATATAGAGAGTTTCCTGAGTTTTCACTTTCATATACTGGTGGGAATTTTTCATTATAGAACTTGGCTTGTATATTCCAATAATGGGCTTCCTCAAATGCCCGAGGTCTTCATGAGCAAGCAAGTTGGATGCACACCCACTTAGTTTTCAGTTTGAGCTTTCATACACTTATAGCTCTTAGTGCATCTGTTGCATGGCAATCCCTACTCCTCGCATTGATATCGATTGATGGGCATCTCCATAGCCCGTTGATCCGCTGAGTTGATGCGAGACTTTCTTCTTCACCTTTTACCATTATTGATCCCTATCACTGCATTCTATTCCACCTTGTGCTATGTCCATAGCTCACGCTCATGTATTTCTTGGGAGTTGAAAATGCTGAAGCGCATTAGAAGTATGATCCAATTGCCTGGTTTCACACCGAGGTGCTCATGATTTATATATTTGCGGTGAAGATAGAGTCATGCCATTGCCAATATGAGAAAGTGTGTAGGGATAACACTCGTTAAGGATCATATATTTTGAAAGTTTAATGATTATGCTTCTTATGTTCATGGATATTATTATGTTGATATTGTAAATTCATCGCTTCACAATATTTATACCGTAAAAGAGATTACATGATAGACATGTTAGGTAGCATTCCACATCAAAAATTCTGTTTTTATCATTTACCTACTCGAGGACGAGCAGGAATTAAGCTTGGGGATGCTGATATGTCTCGAACGTATCTATAATTTTTTATTGTTCCATGCTATTATAGTATCAATCTTGTATGTTTTATATGCAATTATATGCTATTTTATATCATTTTTTGGGACTAACCTATTAACCTAGTGCCTAGTTGAAAGATCGAGAAGATAGGTCTAGGGGGGTGAATAGACACTTTACTAATCAAAGATGCAGTTTTTAGTTTTCTTGGAATTTAGGCAGATTTTAGCACAAGTTAAGATATAACCAAGACTTCCTACACAAGCATATTTAGAGATAGAGCAGCGGAAAAAGTAAAGCATGCAATTGTGCGGAAAGTAATGGGGTAGAGAGAAGAAGATCAAACGCAATGAAGACACGGTGGTTTTTGGCGTGGTTCCGATAGGTGGTGCGATCGTACATCCACGTTGATAGAGGCTTCAACCCACGAAGGGTAACGGTTGCACGAGTCCACGGAGGGCTCCACCCACGAAGGGTCCACGAAGAAGCAACCTTGCTATTCCACCATGGCTTCCATCCACAAAGGACTTGCCTCACTCGGGGTAGATCTTCATGAATTAGGCGATCTCCTTGCCCTTACAAACTCCTTGGTTCAACTCCACATGATCTTGGAGGCTCCCAAGTGACACCTAACTAATCTAGGAGACACCACTCTCCTAAAGGTAATAAATGGTGTGTTGATGATGAACTCCTTGCTCTTGTGCTTCAAATTATAGTCTCCTAAACACTCAATCTCTCTGTCACAGATTTGGCTTGGGTAGGAGAAGGATTGGAGTGGAAAGCAACTTGAAGAGGCTAGAAATCAAGGTTCAAATGGTTGGATTGGAATCTCTTGATCTCAACACATGAGTAGGTGGTTCTCTCTCAGAAAATGTATGGTGGAAGTGTATGCCCGTTCTAATGGCTCTCTTAGAGAGTAAGTGGGGGTGGAGGGGTATAAATAGCATTCACCAAAAATCCAACCATTACACACTTTTGACCCAACTCGGTGAGACCGACTAGTGTAAAAGATGTGAACTTTAGGCTTTTCGGTGGGACTAAAGTGGAACAACTCAGTGGGACCGAAGTGCAAAGGCTAGGGCAGAACCCAATTTCGGAAATTCCGATGATTTGAACTCGGTGATTCCGAAGTGAAATAATTTCATCACAGAAAGTTGGTCATGCCATCTCGGTGGGACCGAGATCCTTTTCGGTCAAACCAAATTGCTAGGTTTGGCAATGGCAATGAAAGTGGCTATCTCGGTGAGTCCGGATGAGATGTTTTTGGTGGGACCGATATTGAGAATTAGGGTTTGGACAGATGTGATTATGAGAGTGATTGAGGGTTTTTGGAGCAATACCACTGAGCACTTGAGCAACAACCTCATCACCAATACCTCATCCCCTTTTAATAGTATTGGCTTTCCTAAGGGACTCAATGTGATCTTGGATCACTAAAATGAAAATGAAGAGTCTTGGAGTTGCCAATCTTGTCCTTGACATATTGAAGGGATCCACATCTTCTTGTTCTTGCCATGCCACTGTTGAACTTATCTGAAATATACTAGATAAAAGTATTAGTCCAACAACATGTATGTTGACATTGATTACCAAAGCCACCAAGGGAGCAAATGTGCTTTCACCAGTGCCAGTTGCTGTTTTCTGCTTGTTTTTGGTTTTTTAGGAAATCAGTACCAAACGAAGTCCAAACGCTACGAAACTTTTTGACGATTTTTTTGGACAAGAGAGACCCTAGAAGCTTCGGGAGGAGGCCAGAAGCCTCACGAATAAGCCACAAGGCAACCCCGCGCGCCCCCAAGGGGGGCGCCAAGATAGCTTGTGGGACCCTTGTGGCTCCTTTTGACCTAATTCCACCTCTATAAATTCTCAAATATTGGGAAACCAACATAGAGCCCCACGAAATAACTTTTCCACCGCCGCAAGCTTCTGTTCTTCCGCGATCCCATCTGGAGGCCTTTTTCGGCACCCTGCCGGAGGGGAATCGATCATGGAGGGCTTCTACATCAACCTTGCTACCCCTCCGTTGATGTGTGAGTAATTTACCACAGACCTACGGGTCCATAGATAGTAGCTAGATGGCTTCTTATCTCTCTTTGATCTTCAATACAATGTTCTCCCCGATCTCCTTGGAGTTCTATTCGATGTAATCTTCTTTTGCGGTGTGTTTGTTGGGATCCGATGAATTGTGGGTTTATGATATGATTATTCATGAGAAATATTTGAGTCTTTTCTGAATTCTTTTATGCAAGATTATTATAGCTTTGTATTTCTCTCTGATCTATCCATTTGGTTTGGCCAACTAGGTTGATTTATCTTCAGTGGGAGAGGTGCTTTGTAATGGGTTCAATCTTGCGGTGTTCTATATCCCAGTGACAGAAAGGGACAAGACACGTATTTGTATTGTTTCCATTAAGGGTAAAACGATGGGGTTTATTCATATTGATTGTGTTTACTTTGTCTACATCATGTCATCTTGCTTAAGGCGTTACTCCATTTTCATTACCTTAATACCCTAGATGCATGCTGGATAGCGGTCGATGGGTGGAGTAATAGTAGTAGATCCAGGTAGGAGTCGGTCTACTTGTCTCGGAAATGATGCCTATATACATGATCATTGCCATGAATCCGTCATAACTTTGCGCTTTTCTATCAATTGCCCAACAGTAATTTGTTTACCCACCGTATGCTATTCATTCGAGAGAGAAGCCTCTAGTGAAAACTATGGCCCCCGGGTCTACTTTAATCATATAAAAAGAAAACTAAAAATACCTTGCTGCAATTTATTTAATTTCATTTTCTTTTGCAATTTATCTATCTACCACTACAGTATTTAATCCTTGCAAATAAGGAGTTCAAGGGGATTGACAACCCTCTTGCCCGCGTTGGGTGCAAGTATTTGCTTTTGTGTGTGCAGGTGCTGCTCATGACGTTCTGCGTGGTTCTCCTACTGGATTGATACCTTGGTTCTCACCGAGGGAAATACTTATCTCTACTATGCTGCATCACCCCTCCTCTTCGGGGAAAATCCCAATGCAGTTTACAAGTAGCAGCAACGTTCCCGAAACCAGCCTCGTGGCAGTACTCATTAATCTCATCAACAGAGAGTACCCACATATCACGCGTAGAAATAGTAAATGATTGCTGTAAGGGCAAGCGAACATCGAAAGAGTGCATGTTAGGTAGGGGCAATTGTAGAAATGCTCTCGTTGCATGAGCCCAATGAAATGAGTGTTGATCATAATTCTACGGTTGAGTGCCGTAGGGCCTGGGACGTGCTGCATCTCATCAAGATCGAGGCCGAAGTTCTTGGCAAGCCGAGTCACTACGCCTCCCACAACAATAGTCCCCCTCGGCTGCTTGTGCTGCCTACCGAGGTGATGCATAAGAAAAGCTCCCAAGTTAGTCTTGGGGGTGTAATCGGGGTGGACTGCTGCGTGGAGCACACACATGTCATAGCTCGACATGCCCCCAAGGTTCTCCCTACCAAAAATAGTGTTGGCAATGAAAATCATGAAGTAGCGAATGGCGGGGTTTTGGATGCTCGATACCTTCTTCCCAGAGAGGTCATGCTCATCCTTGACAGAGATGAGCTCCCACAAACCCAACGCATCAGCAATCGGCGTGCCCCTAGTGTCGAGAACTCCTTGGTTCTCGAAACCGAAGGCACTGCAGAACTGCTCTAGCGTCATGGTGCGCTGAACTCCTCCGAGTGTGAATGAGTAGCTTGATGTCACACTCGAGTCATCGAGAGTGTGGGAGAAGGTGGAGAGGAGCTCCACGGTGATGCCGCGGTATGTGAGGTAATGGAAATTGCTGAAAACTCCCATCCCAACGTTGTTCGCAAGCCATGCGAAGTCGTTGTGAAGCCCTTGGGACTCCAAGAACGCATCACACTTCCACTTTGTGGGGGCCATCCCCCGGTTGTTCACGCGTTGCAAGTCCTTGTTCATAGTAGCGTGGAGTTCATCTTCCTCGTTCCGGGCACGCTGAGAGCACGAGCCCATGGCCTTCTTTCCTGTAGCAATCGCCGTTCTCATCATTTCCTACACAAAACGAAAATAACAACAGAAAAATGTAAGTTTAACGTGGGGATCGAGTTCTAATACTACCTAAGATCGATTCTAACTATTACTTTGAATCCTAACGTGCAAACCGACCGGAAATCAAAAATATTATGCATCTCATCTAGGATATGAACATTGATGAAACCACCACAAATACTTGCAAATAAACCATGGACCAGAGGAGAAACTCACCAAGGATGAAGATGCACAGATCAAATGAATGAAATCCGTGAAGAAACAAAGGTTTTGGAGGATTTTTGTTAGGGTTTGAGAGAGAGATGTGAGATCTTTGGGCGTTGGGAGGAAGAAGAAGAAAACCTCCCAGCGGCAGCGGCTCAGATATATGAAAATTCAGGCAAAACGGGTGCTCATACGGGCGCGGGCGTCCGTATGGAACGCCGTCTCACGTTCAAATCAGCCGGCCTAGGGTTTACATATCTGAAACGAGCGCTCAAACGGGCGCACACACTCGTTTGAAATGCCGTCATCAAACCTGTTTATCCGAAGCTCTGCCGGGCAGTGGGCGAAATCTGTGCTCGAACGAGCACTAACGCTCGTCCGAAAGGCTGTCTTTCTCTCTGTTCCCGCGGATGCTCCTGGTCGAAGAATCAAACGACCGCACAAGTGGGCGCTCTCCCCTGTTCTGAACGCCATCTTCAAATCTGTAAGTTGTGGCTGATTTCGGCGAGAGTGTCATAAGACCGCGCAAACGGGCGCAGGCGGTCGTATGAAACACCATCGACCTCTCTGTTCTTTTCTGCGTTTCTTCTGAAATTTCATGCGACCACGCATACGGGCGGCAGTGCCGGTATGAAACGTCGTCATTCTCCTCTGTTGATTTCCTCCTTTGTTTCTTTTCCTAATTTCTCTTTTCAACATTTCTCCTTCAATAAAAAGGTCAAAAACAACTTTTCTGAGGGATTTTCATTAGTTCATTTATAAGAGCAAAATATTGACTAAAACTAAGATAAAATTTTATCAAAAAATAAAGAGATAATGGGTTGCCTCCCATGAAGCGCTGGTTTTTAGGTTGCTTAGCTCAACCTCTTTCCTCGGTATTTCATCAAGTATCAGGTGGTCGTGGATTTTCTCTGCTCACCGTACATAATCGTTTTGGCGTTGGCACATACTTCACCCTTGCTTCTGGCTTCTTCGGGAAGTACTTGACTATTTGTTCCTCACAGATTCTAAATGTTACCTTCCCTTCTGAACAATCTAGCGATGCACCTGCAGTATTCAAAAATGGTCTACCAAGGATAATTGATAATTTTTCATCTTCGGGCATGTCAAGAATAATAAAATCAGTAGGTATAACATGCCCGTCCAATCTTAACGGAATGTTTTCAGCCATCCCCACTGGCTTCTTTGTGGACTTGTTTGCCATCTGCAAAGTTATGCCTGTGGGTATGCATTCAGATAAATTTAACTTGTGATAAAGAGTTAGAGGCATAACACGTACCCCTGCTCCTACATCACAAAGAGCGTTATTTATATCAAGATTACCAATAGAACAAGATATAGTGGGCATACCTGGGTCTTCTAGTTTCTCTGGTATGTTGTTATCATAAGGATACTCCGTTATCATGGCAACGTGTTCCTTCAAAGTCATACTCCTTTTGTTATTCACTACATCACGCATAAACTTAGCAAAAGTAGGAATCTTTAACATATCGGTCATGTGCATTGACATTTTAAGATCAACTATGGCTTGAAGAAAAGAAGAGTATAATGCATCATTTGAAGGTGGTCTTACAACCTTAGGATAAGGAAGAGTTTTCTTAGATTTACCTTTATCTTTCTCCTTCTCCTTACCTTTCTCTTTGTTTTTCGGTGTTTGACCACTAACCTTCTTGATTGCATCAGGTGGTTGTTTATTTCTTTCCACCTTGGGTTCTTCCTCTTCTTCTGCTTCCGGAGTTTCTTCTTCATTGTTATTGCCATTAGTTGTTTCTACATCAGAGTGAGATTGTTTTTCAACTTCTGCTTCATCCACCTGAGTATCTTGATGGACCTGTTCTTTAGGTTCTTCTTCACCAAAGAGCAATTCTCTATTCTCTTGATTTCGGCTTTGGCTCTCTATTCTTCTTTGTTCTTGCTCTCTTTCATACCATTCCGGGCCCTTGGGATCCTGCGTTCTTTTACCACTACGAGTAGATATTTTGTTAGTAGAATCAGGATTATCTAATTGAGCATGAATTAAAGCTTGAGTCTCAGAGATTTGAATACATCATACAAGAGTGTTTATCAAGATTCTTTACCGCTTGGCTTAACCCATCTACCTCTCGTGAGAGATATGCTATTACCTTTTCATTATGATAGATACATCTTCGAAAGTCTCTATTGAAGTTATTTTGATGGGATTTAAACTTATTCATCGTATCTTGAAGCTCATCTTCCTGGCGATAAATACTGAATATATCCACTTTCTCATTGATAACTTGTTCAACAGGCTTACCTTTCTCTTGAGTAATCTTCTTGAATTCTTCCATGTCTTCAATATGGTATACCTTTCCAGTTGGTTTGATAGGTTCTTCAATATTCCATTGTTTGTGTGCGGACACAATCTTCTCAATATGTTCTTTCCCTTCTTCTAGGGTCAATGACATAAATTGTCCACCTGCACTTAGATCAAGAATGGATTTTGATTCATCATTAATTCCATGATAAAACATATGTAGTATAGCATATTTAGCATAACCATGGTTAGGATATAATGTTAAAAATTTGGAGTATCTCTCCCAAGCCTTATATAGTGTTTCACCGTCTTCTTGGACAAATGAAGTGAGGTTTCTCCTTAATTTAGTAATCTTCGAGCTTGGAAGGAATTTAGCCATAAACTTTTCAGCACACATAATCCAGCTGCTTATACTGTCTAGAGGCAATCGATTATACCACTTCTCAGCATAATCCTTTAGAGATAACCTAAAGAGTCTCAATAGCACAAATTCTCGTGAAACATCTTTTAACTTAAATGTCCCACATAAAGTGTCAAACATCATCAAATGTGCTTGAGGATCTTCCTCTTCAGTTCCTGCAAAAGCATGGTTTCTTACTTCTGTAATAAGATCACAGTCAATCGAATACTCTTGAGCATAATTAGTAGGATAAACTATAGGAGATCTAGAAACAAGTACTGGAGCATAGTGATCCCTAATAGTCTTCTTGGGCTTTTGAGTAATCGCCATTTCTGCGAACAAAGTGTCAAGCTCAACTGTCTCACTATTTTTGTATTTTTCTATTAATGAAGTTTGCTCCTCCTAGGAGAACGAGTAATGTAATCTGGTAAATACGTTCTCCCAAAACGAGTAGATCCCCTGTGAGTTACAGGAAGCATCTACAATAACAATACCTGCAAAAACAGTCACAAAACAAATACTCTGCGCTTAGCTCCCCGGCAATGGCACCAGAAAATGCCTTGGTACCTGCAGACCAAACAAGGTAGTGTAGCACTTTCGCGGAAGTATCACAATGAGTAATCGTCCCAACAAAGAGCGGAGGATAGTATTTATAGAGGAGTTTCTGTCACACACAAGGTGTCACAGTTCTTGTGTGAAGTACTGCTTGAGCTTCTGCAAATACTATTACTGTCCTGTGTAAACGATAAAACAAATATGCTAATATAAAGAGGATTTTAAGGTGTCTACTAAATAACTAATGGAAGTAAATAACAAGAACTAAAATATAAATGGTGTTGCCTGCAATGAAGAGATTAGGTGCGGAGAGATTTTAGTTCATGGTAAGAATATATGAAATGTGCCAGTGCGACGGTGATGACCCACAAGTATAGGGGATCAATTCTAGTCCTTTCGATAAGTAAGTGTGTCGAACCCAATGAGGAGCAGAAGGAAATGATAAGCAGTTTTCAGCAAGGTGTTTTCTGCAAGCACTGAAAGTAGCGGTAACTGATAGTTTTGTAGCAAGATAATTCGTAACGAGTAGCAAGTAACAATGGTAGTAAAGTGCAGCAAGGTGGCCCAATCCTTTTTATAGCAAAGGACAAGCCGGAAAGGTCTCTTATATAAGGCAAAGCATTCTCGAGGACACATGGGCATTATCGTCTAGTCACTTTCATCATGTTTATTTGATTCACGCTCGCTACTTTGATAATTTGATATGTGGGTGGACCGGTGCTAGGGTGTTGTTCTTACTTGAACAAGCAACCCCCTTATGATTACCCCCTCTCGCAAGCATCCACAACTACGAAAGAAGAATTAAGATAAATATAACCATAGCATGAAACATATGGATCCAAATCAGCCCCTTACGGAATAATGCATAAACTAGGGTTTAAGCTTCTGTCACTCTAGCAACCCATCATCTACTTACTACTCCACAATGCCTTCCCTTAGGCTCAAGTTTGGTGAAGTGTCATGTAGTCGACGTTCACGTGACACCACTAAAGGAAGCAACAACATACATATCATCAAAATATCGAACGAATACCAAATTCACGTGATTACTTATAACAAGACTTCTCCCATGTCCCCAAGAACAAAAGTAACTACTCACAAATCATGTTCATGTTCAAGATTAGAGGGGTATTGGATAGCATTAGGATCTGAACATATAATCTTCCACCAAATAAACCAACTAGCATCAACTACAAGATGTAATCAACACTACTAGCAACCCACAGGTACCAATCTGAGGTTTTGAGACAAAGATTGAATACAAGAGATGAACTAGGGTTTGAGATGATATGGTGCTGGTGAAGATTGGTCCTCCCATGATGAGAGGATCATTGGTGATGTCGATGGCTTTGGTTTCCCCCTCCCGGAGGGAAGTATTCCCGGCGGAATCGCTCCGCCGGAGGGCAAAAGTGCTCCTACCCAAGTTCCGCCTTGAGACGGCGGCGCTTCGTCCCGAAAGTCCTATCCTTAAATTTTTAGGGCAAATGACCTTATATAGCAGAAGGAGGGGGCCAGAGGACAGTTGTGGGCCCCACAAGGGATCTTGGCGCGCCCCAGGGGGGGCGCCCTGTTGCCTTGTAGGCAGCTGGTGGGCCCCCTCTGCTATTTCTTTTCTCCAATATTTTTTAAATATTCAATAAAAAATCTCCGTGAAATTTCAGGTCATTTGGAGCTCTGTAGAATAGGTATCTCTGCTATAGCTATTTCAGGTCCAGAATTCCAGCTGCCATTATTCTCCCTCTTCATATAAATCTTGCAAATTAAGAGAGAAAAGGCATAAGATTTGCATCATAAAGTGAAATAATGACCAAATACATTATAAATAATAGTAGGAAATCATGATGCAAATTGGACATATAAGACAGTAATACCAGTTACCTTGTATTGTACTCATAGTATTTGATATAAACTTTCTGTAGGCGGTTCTCCCTAGGGTCATGAAACTCCTCCACTAGGGGTTACATTTCGTTCTATGGTCCTGCTTCTCCGTTGCCACAGAGTGGTCATTTCCACAATTAAGGTCATAAGACCGCAACCAAGCATTAAGTTCAATGGATCACCATTATCTCATATTGTCTTCGGTTCTCATAGATATCTCCACCTGTCATGTCAGAGGTCATAGAGTTCCTAAACAATACGCGTTACATGTGTAGGTCTTGAGATCATGTTTCCTGGGCCCTTAAATTGGACAACACGCATAGAGTTCACCACAGTATAACAACATACTAAATAGATCATACTACTACGGATTCAAATGACGACATATTGGATAGGCACATATCAATCTTACCACTTACCTACATGTCCCACACATAGGGGAATTACTCACACATCATAAGAGGGGAATCAATCACATCAAAGAGAAAAACCATGAAAACCATATCGATAATATTGAGGGGATCTGAAATGAGATGAAATGGTGCCCAAATAGTCTTGATCTCAAATGAGATGGAGTTGAGATTACAAGTTCCAATCCCTCTTACAATAGTAAAGGAGGTGATGATGATGATGGATATGAAAGGACCAAAACTACGATGATACTCGTGAGTTCTTCAGATCCTCTCTTCTCCTGTTCTGGATGGTGTGGCGGTGGCTAGGGTTCTCCTCCCCTCGTGGTGCCTTCACGAAAGTTGCTTGTGTAGACAAGGAGGGGCTGTGGGCAACGACCGCTCATACGGGCGCGTGCAGTCGTATGGAACACCATCTTTCACCCTGATGCGCCTGTTGACAATGCTCTCTTCAGGAAAGTTGCTCCAATTGGCTTGATTTGCAACAATCTCCTTTGGTTTCCTTCCAAATATGATATTTCCTGCCATCCAAAAGACAAAGTAGATTTTCTTCTCTTTTGTTGGATTAGCATTACAAATATCCAAAGAATAACATAAATCCAATGAAACCAAATGGAAATCACTACGAAAAACATCGCAAATTCTCGAGCCATCACCAACCACCATCGCGGTCATAGTCAATACCGCCCACCTACTTTGGGCCCGCATCGCAGCGAGTGGAAGCCTACAGAGTCCACGCCCTTTTAAATTGATGAAAGCGTGCGGGGGACCAGCCTAATCCACTTCTCTTCCCCACTCCCGTCCACATCTGGCCACGCGTGCTCTCTCGCCGGCCGACAGAAACCCTAGATGCCATGGCCAGATTCTTCGGCAAGGGCAAGGCCAAGCACGACCATGAGGCCGGCTCATCGCGTGAACTGGCTAGCTTCACGCTGGTGCCGTGCGGGAGGGGGGGGGAGGACACGTCAGCCACGGGACCGGTTGTACATCCCGATGCACCGTGCGCCGTACCACTGGGAGTACCACATCGCGCTGTCGTGGCCGGATGTCAACCTTCCCCACAGCTAGCACCTCGACCCCCACCGCATTCTGGTGTCGGCCATGCCGTAGTCCGAGCGCGCGCGTGCGGAGGAGATCCGCCAGCGGTGTGCCCACCTCTCGCTGGAGCAATGCCGTGACCCGGCATACGTGCCAGACTCCCCGAACTGGGATGTCTGGTTCGCCACCGAGCACGACGTGCGCTGCCGCCAGTGGGAAACCAGGAGGCCGAGACGGCGTGCCAAGTCGCATTGGAGGAGGCCTTTTAGTGCGCGCTCGAGGAGTCAAAGCGCGAGGAAGATGCCCGCTGGCCTGGCCTCGAGGAGGCGCTCCAGCTCTCGGTGGCCGGCGACTGAGTCTACCCGCCATCGCTGATGGAGTCAAATCCGGCAGATCTCGGGTAGGGGATCCTGATCTGGTAGCCTTGGCTAGATGGTAACAGGACACATCAGACACCGATGTTTTCCCAGGTTCAGGCCCTCTCAAAGAGGTAAAACCCTACGTCATGCTTTGTTGTTTTGATTGTGGATGGGGTACTGAGTACAGGTGATCTACCACGAGATCGTATGAGAATGAATGCCCCTCCCTACGTCCCTAGTACCTCGGTTTATATAGATACCGGGGCACCTACGGTTTACAGATAGGTCGGCTGAATTTAAGGGTGAATGCGGCATGGACTACCTCGGGATCTTGGAGTACACTCCAAGTCTTCGGACCATTCCTTCCTATTATTCTTGAAGCAGATGAACGAGGCCCACCAGATGATGAGCTTAGGGGGGCTCCTCGGCCCAGCCCAAAGGACCAGCAACCGACACTCCGAGCACCCCCTAATCCGGGACTCTACCAGTAGCCCCTGAACCGGTTCTTCAAGCCGATGATATCCCTCAGTAATTCCGAGCTGCTTTCAACCTTCAGTCTCTGGTCTTAAAAATAGGTTCAATCCTTACGCATCCTCTGAAATGATCCAGCGTAGTGGCCAAGGAGTCACATAGCTCGGATATCCATAGCATCTTGGCGCCTTTCAAAAAGATTCACTTAAGCCCGAGGTAAATCTTGGATCCTCTCTGGCGAGATGCCTTAGAAGTCTTCTCAGGTCAGGATAAGGATCATGGTCTAGCGCTGCTTTGACAGTCTTGATCGGACCAAAGCGCCACTACATATCGTGGCATCGTGCCATCACTTCAACTGCCATCATGACATGAGAACGTCGCTCGAGGCCTCTGTCATTGATGCGCCAAATCAAAAAAGGTGGATCGTGCCCCGGGTTTTTATCTGCAGTACCAACAAACTCCTCGATCCTCGCGCACATTAAACGCATGACACATGGGGAAACCATGAAATTACTGCCATGCGGTGTGCTCGACTGGAATTCCCCTTACTATAAGAGGTTAAAGGGCAGGTGACGGTGTCCTAGATTAAGGGGTACTCACCACGTCAGTCTGTCATTCATGGGCCGGGCCTAGGACCACCGACAACGGAGGAATGGGCCACGTAAGCTATGGCTCATGGCGTACTCGAGATGGAATCCTCCGAAGACTTGACATATACTTCAAGGCATATTCAAATATTCGGCATGTTTATCTCTAGATGCAACCGACCATGTGTAACCCTAGGTACCCCTCGAACCCTATATAAGTCGAGGGTTTTAGTCTGTAGAGGAGAGGTTAGATTAATTCCTACGATCCCGAGGAAGATCATCATGTACTTTGTACCCCATCCACAATCAATACAATGCAAGCAGAACGTAGGGTTTTACCTCTTCGAGAGGGCCCGAACCTGGGTAAATAATGTGTCTCTTTACTTCCTGTTACCATCAAGCCAAGATCACCAGCTCGGGACCCCCTACCCGAGATCTGCCGGATTTAGCTCCGACATTGGTGGCCCATACAGGTTCCGTTGTGTGGTCACGAAGGCGCGATGGCTCATCTCCGGATCAACAACAACATTGGTTGTGGGAAGACGTTCTTCCGCGGACAGCCTTTTGCCTTCGACAGGGTGACACCCCAATTTTTGGCCCTTTTCTTTTCTTTTGGATTTCTTTGGAATTTGCTTTGGATTTCTTTTGGATTGGCTCTATGGACTTAAAACTTGGGAAGATCATCTTTCTTCCTTCTCCCAAGTGGTTCCACACCCCCAAATATTTCCCAATATCATCTCATGTCCATCCAAGCTCAACCACAATTTCTATTCCAACTAAATATTCCTTTTTCTATTAAAGGAATAGTCCTTTCTGCCTCAGGTTGTGAAGCAACCTACATTTCTCTCTTGTCATTAATTCCCACAAAATTCTCATAAATCCTTTGAATCATCTAGACCTTGGATATGTAAAAATATTCAAGATCTCATGCTCATGGTGAGCACACCACCCAATTCTTCCTGCTGGACTTATTTTCAGAGTGTGAAGCAACTATATTTTATGTTGCTTCATAATTCTTGAAATTAATCCAGGACCTAACACTCACTACATATATTGAGCATGCCAAAATTCACATCATTTCGCCAAGCCATTTTCTCAACAAAATTCTCTCAAGTTTCTGTCTAGTGGGGATCACTGTGAAGGAAGTACCATTTATATTTATCCAAATGGTATGAAATTTTACCAGTGCCTCACTATGCCTAAATCATCATCCTACACCAAATTTCATCTCCATCCATCACTCCATGTGAGCCTACCTTCCAAACTTTGTTTCTGGACCAGATTTGCTGTTGTGAAGCAAACCTATTCAAATCTTGTCCAAATTATCTCAAACTTCTCCAGCTGATATTCCTTCCTACCCTAACTCTCTATGACAACTTGTTTATCTAATTAATCCATCCATTTCACCCCAGCATCTGGTCTAAGTTCGCTGACAGAAACTTTGCTTGATGCTACCCTTCATATCAGATCAGCTTTAATCGAACCAATGACTCAGTGAGGCTCTACTATGAAGTGACTACACCATGGACACCTTTTTCCAGGCCTGCATGCCCTTGGCATGACAAGCAACGCGGTGACCACGCGGCTGGCATGCTGTTGGCCGCGCTCTGCATGTCGTTTCCCCTCGGGCCTCTTCTTCCCGGCCGTTCCCGCGCGTCCTCTGGTGCCGTCCGCCCTCCTCCTTCTTCCACCTCGCACTCTTGACTTAGCTCTCCCTCCAGAAGCTTCCTCATAGGACCCCAGCCATCACCGCCCATGGGCGCACAGTGCATCGTGGTGGTCGACACCCTCTGCTCACCTCCGTCGCCTTGCCTTGCGTCTCTAGCACCGCCCAGCCTGCATCACTGACCTGTCTTACCCTCTCCTGTTGCTCTCCATGGCCCCGTAGTGCACCATCCTCGCCAGAACGCCGGCCGGATCCCCACGGCGGCTTCCGGCCATGGCATCTCCTCCTGCCTATTTAAAGTCGCAGCTCGAGCTCTCTCTCTTCACCACACGCCATTCCCCTCTCCCAATCGACCTCCGACGCCACTAACCCGAGCCAAGGAGCCCTCCTTCATCCCCTCTGGCGAGAGCCTCGCCGCTCGGCCCTCTCCACCACCAGCTCATTCTGGCCAATCCTAGCCTCGACCGAAGCCACCAACGAGCCTCTGTTGCTCCACTGACTCTCCCCAGCCTCTTTCCCGAGCCAATCATCGCCAGAGTTGGCGATCCCGACGACCACCGGAGCTCACCTCCACCGGAGAGGTTGCTGGCGACGTCGTCCGTCCATCTCCCAACGAGCTGCGGGTACGGGCGAGTTCGCCTCGGTGCGCCCGACCCATTCCCCTCATCTCCCGGCACCACCGCGGTCCCCTTGCCGGCGAACGGCCACCGGTAAGCCCACTGCCCCTCTGGTTCTCTCTCTCCCCTCTTATAGACATGCAGCCCGACCCCACCCCTCAGCCACACGGCTCGAGCCCGAATTGTTTTCAAGTGAAATGTCTATTCCGTGTTTAGGCCTTCGACGTGGGTTCTCCAGGAAATTCTAGAAAATCCAGTTTAATTCATTGTAATCTCAGATTTGACCATAACTTTAACCAGCTATATCTCCTAATCTATAAGTCCAATTGAGCTTATTCTTTGTGCACTATTTTTCTTGTGAGCTCTTTTATTTTCTGGTAGAAGTTGACATTTTTCTCTGCTGTCTAGAATTTCTGGACAGAGAAAAATGCTTGATGTGGGTATTTATTTTGTTTGTTATATTGTTTTCTAGAGTGTTTGGTTGTGTGTGTGAAGACCAGGAGTATTCTCCTCACTCCGATGGAGCAAGGCAAGCCACACCCTCCATTTGCATGATTGCAATGCAATGCCATGGTTTAATTAATAATTTTGCTTAAATTTGCATGGTTTGATATTGTCATTGGATTAGTAGGATCATTTGCTATGAATTCATTATGATCATATTTGATATTTTACCTATGGGATTGATAGTAATGATATGAATATATTATTCTTTGGATTATTAGTTGGATATTGCTTTGACTTGAATCACAGGTTGATATATGATATTGAAGTAACAGTTATGTCAGAGATATATCTTGGGGATAAATTCCGTCATTTCGTTGATCAAGTGCCACCGAATCGAGCTCACCAGTGCAGCCACATTTGCCTGGATGGGGAGGCTCTAACTTGGTCCACTGTCATGCCTCTTACTGGTACCTCCAACGAGGGAAGATTATATGTGCGTGCTACCCTGGCCCGGTAGGTGGCTATAATCTTGTGAGTCCAAGTTATATGGTATACCAGGGTCCCCTTTTGGAATAGTTTTGTTTGGCCACGACGGTGGCAGGTTGTCACGCGGTGACATCGGGGACACCCATGGCATGACCCAGACGGGTGTATGTCAGAGTGGTCGTAAGAGTGTCATGCAATAGATCGATTTTGTTGGAACATCGTTGGTCCACCCGAATGGGAATATGTACTAAAGTACGAGGCCAGAAGTTCCATGGTGTGGGTACAGTGCGCTACCTCTGCAGAGTGTGAAATCCATTCGAATAGCCGCGTCCTTGGTCATGGACACAGTTCGTACTAGGTCACACTGTTCGATCAACACTTACGATGACGTAATGACTTATATTTATATGTGAGCAAGTAATAGTTTGGCAGGATGCCGGTGATAATCTTGGAATGATCTCGAGGATGATCATTGGATAATTATGTGATCACACGGTGATCATGAGGATATATTGCTTGGCCGGTTAGCCAAGAGTGAAATTGTCCATGTGACCTTAAACGATGGTTACCCGTTACTACTAGCTCCTCGCATCATGATTATTATTTACTTCCACCTTCATAGTATTTGTTCATAACTTAACCTGTAATGCTATGTGTTGTCTTGCCTTGATGGTTTTGGTTGTTGTGAGCTTGCGAGTACATTCAAAGTACTCACCTGGCTTGTCATGCCAGATTGCAGGTGATGCCATGATTGATTGATTGCTGAGGAATCCCGAGTCTGCGAGCTAGGATGTGTCCCAGCCAGTGTCCCTTTGGAGTGGAGTCCATCACCGTCGTCGCCGTTCCACTGCTAGAAGTTATTCCACTGCTACGAGTTGTTCTGCTGCTAGCATAGAGCTACCTTAGCAGGCGTAGTGTCGCCATGCCCCTGTAAACCATTGTAACATCAGAACCCTTATACCCATATGATAACACACAAGTATAGGGGATCGCAACAGTTTTTGCGGGTAGTATTTCACCCAGATTTATTGATTCGACACAAGGGGAGCCAAAGAATATTTGCAAGTATTAGCAATTGAATTGTCAATTCAACGACACCAGGAGATAAAATATCTGCAGCAAAGTGTTTAGTAGCACAGTAATATGATAGTTTTGATAGCAGTAGCAATAGTAACAATAGCAACAGTAACAGTAACAGTAGCAGTTTGTAGCAAGTGTAAAGCAGCAGCAACAAAGTAACTTAGCAGAAACCAATATGCGAAAGTCGTAGGCATTGGATCGGTGATGATAATTATGTTGGATTATATTCATCATATAACAGTCACAACCTAGGGCGATACACAAGAGCTCCAATTCATTAATGTAATGTAGGCATGTATTCCGTATATAGCCATGCGTGCTTATAGTAAGAACTTGCATGACATCTTTTGTCCTACCCTCCCGTGGTAGCGGGGTCCTTAAGGAAACTAAGGGATATTAAGGCCTCCTTTTAATAGAGAACCGGAACAAAGCATTAGCACTTAGTGAATACATGAACTCCTCAAACTACGGCAATCACCGAAAAGAATCCCAATTATTGTCACCTTGGGGTATGCGGATCATGACACGTAATAGGTGCCTATAACTTGCAAGATAGGATCAAGAACACAAATATATTCATGAAAACATAAAGGGTTCAGATTTGAAATCATGGCACTCGGGCCCTAGTGACAAGCATTAAGCATAGCAAATTCATAGCAACATCAATCTCAGAACACAGTGGATACTAGGGATCAAAGCCCTAACAAATTGACTCGATTACATGATAAATCTCATCCAACCTATCACCGTCTAGAAAGCCTACGAAGGAATTACTCACGCCCGGTGGTGAGCATCATGAAATTGGTGATGGAGGATGGTTGATGATGACGACAGCGTCGAATCCCCCTCTCCGGGGCCCCGAACGGACTCCAGATCAGCCCTCCCGATGAAGAACAGGAGGTGGCAGCGGCTCCGTATCGTAAAATGCGATGAAACTTCTTCCCTTAATTTTTTTCTCGGGGAAAGAGAATTTATAGCATCGGAATTAGGTCAGACGGCCGCCTGTGGGCCCCACAAGGCATCAGGGCGCGCCCTGGGGGGGGGGGGTCGCGCCCTGTTGCCTTGTGGGCAACAGGTGGCTGCTCTTCTGTTGATTCTTGCACCAATAATTTTTATATATTCCATAAAAATTCTCCAAAAAGTTTCGTCCAAATCCGAGAACTGTGATTTCTGCACAAAAATAACACCATGGTAGTTCTGCTGAAAACAGCGTTAGTCGGGGTTAGTTTCATTGAAATCATGCAAATTAGAGTCCAAAACAAGAGCAAAAGTGTTTGGAAAAGTAGATACGATGGAGACGTATCAACTCCCCCAAGCTTAACTCATTGCTTGTCCTCTAGCAATTTAGTTGACAAACTGAAAGTGATAAAGAAAAACTTGTACGAACTTTTTTGTTCTTGTATCCGCATATAAGCTTAAATAGTACCCAAGTTTTCAGCAAAGATCATGAACTAACCTTGCTCATAATAACACTTAGAAATTATATTTACCCATATCAATGGCATAATCAACTAGAGAGCAATAATAACATATCTCAAATGCCAACAATTTGTCAAAACAATCATGATATAATATGATAACATGGTATCTCACTAGCCCTTTCTGAGACCGCAAAACATAAATGTAGAGCACCTCCAAAGTTCAAGCAATGACTAAACATTGTAATTCAGGGTAGAAGAGATCCAGTCATGATGCACACAACATTAACTATACTCAATGCATAAGGATGACAATAGTGCTCTCAGGATTGGCGCTTAGTGAAAGAAGGTGAGACTCAACAAAAAAAGTAAAATAACATAAAGTAAATAACATAAAAGTAAATAGATAGGCCCTTCACAGAGGGAAGCAGCGATTTGCAGTGGTGCCAGAGCTCGAAGCTTAAATCAGAGATGAAAAATAATTTTGGGAGGTGTACTTTTCCTGTCAACGTCACGACCAAGAGTTTTCAATATCTTCCATGCTAAACACATTATAGGCGGTTCCCAAGTGGAAAGGTAAAGTTTACTCCCCCTCGACCATACCAACACAAGCTGTGGCTAGCCGAATCCTCGAGTGCCCTCCATACCAACAACTTTCCGGGGGAGTTTGTTCGCATTATTTTTTCGATTTCGAGCATAGGACTGGGCATCCCAAATATGAGCCTCTCTCGTGCAATGACAAGTGAATAAACACTCATCTCGAGAATAACCCGCTTAGCATGGAAGATATTGACCGCCCCCTGTCGCTCCATGAGCGGTACGAGCACACAAAACGGATGTTTATTTGAATGATTAGAGGTGGCACATGCAAATTTACTTGGAGCAGCAGAGTAATACCGCATATAGGTAGATATAGTGGACTCATCTGAAACAACTTTGGTTTAAGGATTGTGGATGCACAAGCAGAATTCCCGCTTAGTACAAGTGAAGTCTAGCAAATAGGTTGAGAAGCGACCAACTAGAGAGCGAAAACGGTGATGATCATGCATTGAGAATAATTAACATTGAATACTAGCATGAGTAGGATATAAACACCTTGAACATAAATATCGTGGAGGCTATGTTGGTTTTGAGTCAACCACATGCATGAACATGTGCCAAGTCAAGCCAATTGAAACATTCAGAGGAGGATACCATATTAACATACTACATCATAACCATTTTAATGCATGTTGACATCCAAGATAAATCATTATCCACTCCTAGCTACTTAAGCATGGCATGAGCAACTATAATTTCTAATTGTCATCACAAACATGTTTACTCATAATATGCTGAATCATGGATACTGAGTTAAACATATTTACAAAAACAAAAACAAGAAGAGTTCATACCAGCTTTTCCTTGCCACAGTCACTTCATCAAATCATCGTCATTATTGCCTTTCACTTGCACGACCAAATGATGTGAAAATAATAATAGTGCAAGTGTGCCGTGGACTAAGCTGGAATCTGCAAACATTTTATTCAAGGGAGAAGACAGAGTAAAATTGGCTCTTCGTTAAATCAACAATAAAGCATATGAGAGCCACTCAACATTTTCATCGTGGTCTTCTCCCTAAGACAACTCAACGTAAAGAAAATAAATTCAGAGAAACACACTGAAATATTTTTGGAGATTTTAGTTTTTTTCTGAAGGAAGCAAATTAAAGAAGAAAAACGAAAAGCGAGAACAACTATTTACACGGGAGAACTCCCAACAAGCAAAAGAAGAAACAAGAAATCTTTTTGGTTCTTCTTTTAATACTACGAACTAACAAACGGAGAAGAAAAACCGAAAAGAAGCGAGAAATATTTTTTGGTTTTTGAAAATTTTCAAACACACAAGAAGAAAGCGAAAATAAAACTAGCATGGATATACAATGAAAAAGTATGAACACCGACAACTGGAATGAATGTGTGAACATGAATGTAATGTCGGTGAGAGATACGTACTCCCCCAAGCTTAGGCCTTTGGCCTAGCTTGGCAATCACCACCCGTAGTATCCATGAGGACCGGGCAGATAGTACTGGGGTGGAGGCACCTGAGGCTCCCATTGCTGGACCTCGTTCTCCGCTGCTGCTAGCTCATTGCTGTAAGCTGTGATGTCCGCCGGCATGATGGTTTATCCGTTCCTGGCATGAGAGTCAAACAAAGAAGGTGCAGGCAACGGAATAATATCGCGAGTTGTCTCACTGAAAACCAGGTTATAACAAATATATTGAGGAGGTTCAGGTTCATCAATAAAGTGGTGATCGATCATGCACTGTTGGTCTAAATAAGCCTTGGGCAGCAAATAGTCATTTCGGCGGATAGCAACATTAAAACGTTTCGCAAGACGCAAAGTATAAATACTGCCATGGATTTTACCCTTAGTTCTGTTGGTATGTAAGCGGCGTGCAATGATAGCTCCCAAGCTAAAAGTGTTATCGCCGTAAATAGCACGACGCAAGATGGCGAGGTCAGGGGCGCTGAGCGTACCACCTTCCTCCCTAGCAGTCAAACATTTCCCTATGAATAAAGCAAAGTAGTGCACAGCAGGAAAATGCAAGCTAGTAACACGGGCTTTTGAAGCATCCCTAAATTCCCCCACAGTCAAAGTGCGAAGGAAGTCCTCGAACTCCTCGGGCTGAGGCTCCCTCAAATCCCCATCAGAAGGGATCAAGCATATCTCACAAAACTCATCTAGCGTTAACTCATGATGTTCAGCATATAAATCGAAATGCACCATGGGGATATCGAGCCTAGGCATGAAATAAAAAATTTGAACAAAGGAATTTGTAAGGATGTGGTGCTGGTCACACTTATCTGCGAGGAAGTCAGTCAGCCCGGTGTTCGCAACAAATTGTGCGAACTCTTGACGGAACCCGGCTTCGTTCATGAATGTGTTGTTTGCCCACTCGCACGGTCGAACCTCCGTCCTGCGCGGAATGTTGAGGTCGTGGTCATGGGCATCCCCCAGAACACCCTTGGAGCTCCGGCTCGAAGAACCCCTCCGAAGAAAGTTCATTTTCCTAAGAACAAATTTCTGAAATTTTTTGGACCACAAAAAGATGTTAACAAAACTTCACAAGATTGATAGCAACTACTCATACAAGTGCCTAGAGGCTATATCAAGCATTCAAACTACTTAGAACTCAAAGAATTCAACATGCAAGCTCATTTTCAGTAGCACCAATAGCAGCAATTTATGCAAAATATAATCCACTAAAGCAAAAACTAATTGGAGCAATGGGAGAGTCACATACCAAGGAGCAATCCCTCAAAACAGTTTCGGAAATGGAGCTCCGAGCAAAGAGATCGAAAATCTTAGGTTTGGGAGCAAGAACACGAAAGAGAGAGCTACCATGATTTTTTTTCTGGAGGTAGGAGATGAAGTGGGCTGAATGGATAAGTGAGTGGGTCCCTGTGGGACCCACAAGGCATCTTGGTGCCCCCTGGGGGGTGGCCGCGCCCTGTTGCCTTGTGGGCAACAGGTGCACCCCCTGGGTTATTCTCAGTGCCAAAAATTCTTATTTATTCCAGAAAAAATCATGTTAAAATTTTATTGCATTCTGAGCACTTTTATTTTTGGGCCATTTTTTTATTGCACGGATAATTCAGAAAACAGGATAATCATGGCACTTTATTTATTTAAACTAAAAATAACAGAGAGCAAACTAAGATTACAGAAAGTTGTGCTTACTAAATTCATCGACCACATGCCCTTCAAAAAGAATCCATTAATAAGGTTGATCAAGTCTTATTAACAAACTATTTCCGAGTAACATGAAACCGAAGAATTTTTGTATAACACTAAGTTACCTCAACGGGGATATGCATCTCCCCAACAATGAGAATCTCATATTTCTTTTTGACAGTAGGAAGAGGAAATTTGAATCCCCTAATAGTGATTGTTGAAACCTTTTCAATACATTTGATACCATTCACTGAAGTTTGTTTCTTCGGGAAATAAACCGTATGCTCATTACCATTGACATGAAAAGTGACCTTACTTTTGTTGCAATCAATAACAGCCCTTGCAGTATTCAAAAAGGGTCTTCCAAGGATAATCGACATGTTGTCGTCCTCGGGCATATTAAGTATAACAAAGTCTGTCAAGATAGTAACTTTTGCAACTACAACAGGAACGTCCTCGCAAATTCCAATAGGTATAGCAGTAGATTTATCAGCCATTTGCAAAGATATTTCAGTAGGTGTGAGCTTATTCAAATCAAGTCTTCTATATAAAGAGAAAGGCATAACCCTAACACCGGCTCCCAAATCACATAAAGCAGTTTTGACATAACTTCTTTTAATGGAGCATGGTATAGTAGGTATTCCCGGATCTCCTAGCTTTTTAGGTACTCCACCCTTAAAAGAATAATTTGCAAGCATAGTGGAAATTTCAGCTTCAGGTATCTTTCTTTTATTAGTGACAATATCTTTCATATATTTAGCATAAGGAGACATTTTCAACATATCATTCAAGCGAGTGCGCAAAAAGACAGGTCTAAGCATTTCAACAAAGCGCTCAAAATCTTCATCATCCTTATTTTTAGATGGTTTAGTAGGAAAAGGCATGGGTTTTTGAACCCATGGTTCTCTTTCCTTTCCATGTTTCCTAGCAACAAATTCTCTTTTATCATATCTTTTATTCTTAGGAGGTGGGTTATCAAGATCAACAGCAGGTTCTATTTCTACATCATTATCTGGTTGAGCATCCACATGAACATCTTCATTATCATTATCATTGTCATTATCATTATCACTAGGTGTATGTTCATTACGAGATTGTGTCTCGGCATCAGAAATAGAAACATCATTATGATTCTCAGGAGGTTTTTCTATCTCAGGTTCACTAGGAGCAAGCAAACTTTTATCATTTTTCTTTTTCTTTTTCTTCTTAGTTGACGCCCCGACTTAATCGTGCGCTAATCATACACGCAAACGCACACGATCAACCCTAGGGACTCACTTGAAGATATCACAGCACAACTCTAGACACAAAATAAAATAATTCAAGCTTTATATTACAAGCTAGGGGCCTCGAGGGCTTGAATACATAAGCTCGATGTCATACAAGCATTAGCGGAAGCAGAAGTATCTGAGTACAGACACAAAGTTAAACAAGGGTGCCTTAAGAAGGCGAAAACAAACAATGACTCTGATGGAAAGAGGCAAGGCCTCCTGCCTGGGAGCCTCCTAAACTACTCCTGGTCGTCGATCTCCACGTCGTAGTAGGCTCCACCGGAAGTGTAGTAGCAGTCGTCGGCGGTAGCAGCTGACTCCTAGGATCCATCATATGGTCGCAGCAATCGGGTATGGGGGAAAAGAGTAGCAAAGCAACCGTGAGTACTCATCCAAAGTACTCGCAAGACTGACATCAGAACTATACTAAGTATGCATTGGTTTCAAAGGGAGGCTGTATCTGTGGAAAAGACTGCAGAAATGCCAGAATAGAGGGGAAGGCCTAGCCTATCGAAGACTAGCATCTTCAGCGGTCTTGCAGCATCAGAAGAGTGCAGATTGGTACATAATTAAAATAGCAAGCATGTTGTAGCAAAGCCTAGGGATCCTTCCTCGACTCCCGGCGAGAAAGTAATCCCGGAGCTTCCAATTATTTAAAAGTATCCAGTTCAAGTAGTAATAGATCGGGATACAACACTGAGCGTCCTGTTACTGTGGACACGGCTATTCGAATAGATAACTTCCCTGCAGGGGTGCACTACTGTTACCCAGCACGCTCGATTACATCTGGCCGGACACACTTGCTGGGTAATGCCCGGCCTCGGGTAATCGACACGACGTAGTCCTACCTAGGCTCAACAGAGAGGTCCCTGCCGGTCTACATCCTAAGTGCTCAGGGGTCTTGGGCCCATCGCTCTTTGCACTCCGGGTCGTTGTGTGCAGGGTTAGATCCAGGCACCACCTCTGTCATGGATGGCGCCGATCCTGCCGTGCCACAATGCTGAACTGGACGTCTCACAAAGCTTTCGGCTGATACATATGACGTAGAGGGTCCCATAACCATTATCCCACGTGGTGGTAGTGTGTATAGGGCCAACGACCCACTCAGACCAATACCCAAATCCGTTAGCGAATTATTAGGAGCTCGCGGTGACGATCAGTACCCCTGTCGTCCCGTCTCAAGGAAGTGCAACAAGGGCCAGGCCCATCCCTCTCTAGGGCGGTCTCTGCCTGCCCGGTCGCGCCTCGTAATTATCTCGCGAGTACCCTCATGGTCAACCCGACTTCACACCTCTCGCGGGTACCCCTCGGGGTGACCCGACTTTACCCGGGGACTGAAGTAAAAGTAGGGTATCCGTGTGTTCATCACACCAAGGGGGAATCCAAGGAATCACCCTTTGTGGATTCCTACTCGATATAATCCGTCAAGGAGAACCAGGAGGAATCACCCTCGATGGTCCACACTTGAGGGGTTGCACGGCAGAGGCTTCGTCGGAGGTGGTGGAAGAGGAATCACCCTCGGTAATCCACGTCCGACTAGCTGTGCTACAAAGGCATTATCGGGAGTGAGTTAAGAGGTATCACCCTCGTCACTCGAGGATAACTCTGTAGAGTCAAACAACTTAAGGGGGGTGTGCAGTGCTGTGCTGGTCTCAGCCCGTCGATTACATCGACCGGGGCACTGATAATTAAGCGGGGCAACTAGGACAAGGTGGAGGGGGCACAAATGGATTTACATCCAACCTATACTAAGCAATTTAGGATGACAGGTAAAGTATCAACAGTAGGTTACAACAATCAGGCTATGCATCAGAATAGGAGAAAACAATTACAGTAGCAAAATCTAATGCAAGCATGGGGAAGAAGGAATGGGCGATATCGGAATGATCAATGCGGTTTGCTTGCCTGGAAGCTCTGCTGAAAAGGAAGGAGGGTTGTCAACACCGTAGTCGTACTGGGTAGCAGCGGCGTCAGTCTCGGTGTCTAACGGAGAGAAGAGGGGGAAGAAACAATAAATACAAAGCAAACAGATGCATCACGATGCATGACATGACAATAAGCGGTGCTAGGTGTGACCTAACGCAGTACTACGCGATAAAGGTGAAGGGGGAAAACATCCAGGAATGTTTTCCCAGCGTTTGGCATTTCAGTCAGATGAAACAGAGGGGGACGGTTCCATGTTCACAATGCTAGGGGCATGCGACAGATGAACGGAGTGCGTATTCGGAATCGTCATATTTTTCTGATCGTTTTTCATATATAAATTATTTTCATCCGAGTTACGGTTTATTTTATATGATTTTCTAAAGTTTTTATTAATTTCTGGAATTAATTTAATTATTAAATTTGAATTATCCGAAACAGTGTAGGGTGACGTCACCAGTCAACAGGACCAGTGGGTCCCACACGTCATAGACTGGTTAATTAAACACAGGCTAGTTTTCTCTAATTAAGTTAATTAGTTTAATTAAACCAGATTAATTAAGTTAATTAATTAATTAACTAATTAGTTATAATTTATTTATTTATTTATTTTATTTTTCTTTTCTTTTTTTTCCTTTTCTTTGGGCCGGCCCCACTGGGCAGTGACCCAGCCGGACATGTCCGTGCTGTGCCCCTCCAGGGCCGGACATGTCCGTGCTGTGCCCCTCCAGGGCCGGACATGTCCGGCGGCCACAGGGGGACGAACTGCGCACGCGCGCTCGCGAGGCCAGCCGCAGGTGACGGCGGCAGGAGCAGCGGCGCCGAGTGGCAGCGGCTGCAGGCAGGAGCGGGCAGCGGCGGCCGGAGGCGGGCGCGGCGAGCGGCGCACGGGGCGGCAGCGGGCACGGGCGGCAGCGGGTGGCCGCAGGCAGGGCTGCGCGGGCGCGGGCATGTGCGGGTGCGAGCGGGGGGGGGAGCTCGGCCGGAGCTCGGGCGGCGCGGGACAGGGGGGGGGACGCGGCGAACGGCGGGGGAAAAAGGAGGGGGAACGACCGCGGCTCACCCTCGTTGCCGGGGAACAGGCGGCGAGGCTCGGGGAGGCCGTCGGGGACGAGGACGAGGACGGGGCGGCGAGGCGACGACGACGGTGACGAGGACGACGGGGGCGGCGACGGGCGGCGGGCGAGAGAGAGAGAGTGGATCGGGAGAGGGGTTAGGGTTCGGGGAAGTGGGGATATAGGCCAGGGGGGCGGGGTGGGCCGGCCTGGTCGGCCTGACTGGCCTGGGCCGCGGCCCAGTTGGCCAAGGAGGGGTTTTCTATTTTTATTTTTATTTTTACCTTTTGTTTTTCCGTTTTCTCTTTTTCTAGTTTCTGTTTTATAAAATGTTTAGACACAAATTGAGTTTTGTAAAATAAGTGACTTGGCCCAAAATTAACAGTGCAATTTTAGTTACTACCAGAAACTAGTTTGGGGAAAATATGATTTCATTTGAATTTCTAATTAAATAAAATGGTTTTAAATATTGTTGTTTGGTTCTGTTTTAGGCTGATAGGGTCATTTAACTAATTCAATTAATGTTGATTATATTTTTATAATTGCCTCTGGATTATTTGCAATATTTTGAACATTTTTGTTTCCAATTTGGAACAACTTTTATTTTCACTTTAAATTTGAATTTCAATTTAAATGGGAATTTAAAATGAGATATGATGCAACTGATGATCTAGCATTGTTAAGCATGATGACTTGGCATGATTAAGAGGCGATCACTGTGCTTAATACCTGGGGATGTTACAATGGACTAGGTGCATCAATATTATTTCTTTGAGAGTCTTGTTCAATTCTTTTAGGATGACCTTCAGGATATAGAGGATCCTGAGTCATTCTACCTCCTCTAGTAACAACTCTAACAGCATGATCATTCTTTTTATTACTCATCTCATCAAGCAAATCATTTTGTGACTTAGCAATTTGTTCTAACTGAGTCTGAACCATAGAAGCATGTTTACTTAAGCATTTAACATCATTAGCAGTTCTAAACATCAAATCACTCAAACGTTCAATCATGATGGAATTCCATTTTAGTTGATTGCTAACATACATATTGAAATTCTCTTGCTTAACAATGTAATTATCAAATCCATCCAAGCACTGACTAGCAGATTTATTATAGGGAATATCACCTTCATCAAATCTACGGAGAGAATTTACCTCCACTACATGTGTCAGGATGTCGAGCCCAGGTATTTCTTCAATAGGTGGTAAATTCTTAACATCTTCAGCTTTAATACATTTTTCCTTCATAGATTTCTTGGCTTCTTGCATATCTTCTGGAATGAGGAATAGAATACCTCTCTTCTTTGGAGTTGGCTTAGGTGGTGGTTCAGGAAGTGTCCACTCATTATCATTCTTCAATATATTATTCAATAGTTCTTCAGCTTGTCCAACAGTTCGTTCCCTGAAAACACAACCAGCACAACTATCTAGGTAGTCCCTAGAAGCATCGGTTAGTCCATTATAAAAGATATCAAGTATTTCATTCTTCTTAAGAGGATGATCAGGCAAAGCGTTAAGTAATTGGAGAAGCCTCCCCAAGCTTGAGGGAGATTCTCTTCTTGAATTTGCACAAAGTTAAATATTTCCTGTAAGGCAGCTAGTTTCTTATGAGCAGGAAAATATTTCTCAGAGAAGTAATATATCATATCCTGGGGACTACGCACACAACCAGGAGCAAGAGTATCAAACCATTTCCTAGCATCACCCTTTAATGAGAAAGGAAACAACTTAAGAATATAGTAATAGCGATTTTTTTCCTCATGAGCAAATAGGGTGGCAATATCATTCAACTTAGTAAGATGTGCCACAACAGTTTCAGTTTCATAACCATGAAAACGATCAGATTCAACCAAAGTATTTAACTCAGGATCAACAAAGAATTCATAATCCTTATCGGTAACAAATATGGGAGAGGTAGCATACTTAGGATCATATTTCATCCTCTCCCTCATAGATTTTTCTTTCATTTGAGCAAGCAATTTTTTAACTTCATCTCTATCCTTACAAGCAAGAATAGCCCTAGCCGTCTCCCTATCAAAGACATGTTCATCAGGTGATTCAATTCTAGTAGGAGAGCTAGGCATAATAGGATGAATCATAATTCTCCAGAGTTTCAATATTTTCAACATTCTCAATTTCTTTAGCTTTAGCAATTTGTTCATCAAGAAATTCACCAAGTGGCACAGTATTATCAAGCATAGTACTAGCATCATCAATAGTTTCATTCATAGCAGAAGTAGTATCATCAATAACTTGCGACATATCAGAATGCATAATAGGTGGTGGTGTCGCAAGTCTACTCAAAACAGAAGGTGAATCAAGTGCAGAGCTAGATGGCAGTTCCTTACCTCCCCTCGTCTTAGAGGGAACGATCTTGGTCTTAGAGTCTTTTAGATTCTTCATAGTGATCAACAGATATAAATCCCAAGTGACTCAACAAATAGAGCTATGCTCCCCGGCAACGGCACCAGAAAAAGGTCTTGATAACCCACAAGTATAGGGGTTCGCAACAGTTTTCACGGGTAGTATTTCACCCAGATTTATTGATTCGACACAAGGGGAGCCAAAGAATATTTGCAAGTATTAGTAGTTGAATTGTCAATTCAACCACACCTGGAGATAAAATATCTGCAGCAAAGTGTTTAGTAGCACAGTAATATGATAGATTTGATAGCAGTAGCAATAGTAACAGTAATAGTAGCAGTTTGTAGCAAGTGTAAAGTAGCAGCAACAAAGTAACTTAGCAGAAACCAATATGAGAAAGTCGTAGTCATTAGATCGGTGATGATAATTATGTTGGATGATATTCATCATATAACAGTCACAACCTAGGGCGATACACAATAGCTCCAATTCATCAATGTAATGTAAGCATGTATTCCGTATATAGTCATACGTGCTTATAGTAAGAACTTGCATGACATATTTTGTCCTACCCTCCTGTGGCAGCGGGGTCCTTAAGGAAACTAAGGGATATTAAGGCCTCCTTTTAATAGAAAACTGAAAGAAAGCATTAGCACTTACTGAATACATGAACTCCTCAAACTACAGCAATCACTGGAAAGAATCCCAATTATTGTCACCTTGGGGTATGCGGATCATGACACGTAATAGGTGCATCTAACTTGCAAGATAGGATCAAGAACACAAATATATTCATGAAAACATAAAGGGTTCAGATCTGAAATCATGGCACTCGGGCCCTAGTGACAAGCATTAAGCATAGCAAAGTCATAGCAACATCAATCTCAGAACATAGTGGATACTAGGGATCAAAACCCTAACAAATTGACTCGATTACATGATAAATCTCATCCAAACCATCACCGTCCAGCAAGCCTACGAAGGAATTACTCACGCCCGGTGGTGAGCATCATGAAATTGGTGATGGAGGATGGTTGATGATGACGACGACATCGAATCCCCCTCTCCGGAGCCCCGAACGGACTCCAGATCAGCCCTCCCGATGAAGAACAGGAGGTGGCAGCGGCTTCGTATCGTAAAACGCGATGAAACTTCTTCTCTTATTTTTTTCTCGGGGAAAGAGAATTTATAGCGTTGGAATTAGGTCAGACGGCCACCTGTGGGCCCCACAAGGCATCAGGGCGCACCCTAGGGGGGGTCACGCCCTGTTGCCTTGTGGGCAACAGGTGGCCCCTCTTCTGTTGATTCTTGCGCCAATAATTTTTATATATTCCATAAAAATTCTCCATAAAGTTTTGTCCAAATCCGAGAACTTTGATTTCTGCACAAAAACAACACCATGGTAGTTCTGCTGAAAACAGCGTCAGTCCGGGTTAGTTTCATTCAGATCATGCAAATTAGAGTCCAAAACAAGAGCAAAAGTGTTTGGAAAAGTAGATACGATGGAGACGTATCACCATATTGTTTGTAATAAAGAGTTGTTCTGTTCTATGCCAAGCAGTACCATATTCCAGAAGACTTGATCTCTGAGCTGGAATACGGGTTGTTCCGGTTTCTCTGAGCTGGGGTGCCACATCTGTTGGTATCAGAGCAGGACTGGCTGTAGGACACCCTAGTCAGCGCGAGCGTTAGAAACCGCTAGTATAGAGTCTAGCCTATTTGCTGCACTTGATTACTGCATTTGTTTGTTGCATAGCATGCATATAGACTTATCACTACTCCTAAAGTCTCCCTTGGTAGCTTCTCCTCACTGGTTTATTTTCATCTGGTTTTTTTCCGCCTCACCTCCCACCATCCTCTCCTACTGATTTTTTTCACCTCACCTCCCACACACAAAAAAAACCATACGGTATGACTCCCTCGATCTATCTCTACACACGGTTTATTTCCGCCTCACCGGTTTAATTTCGTCTCACCCCCACCATCACCCCTCTACGCTGGTTTTTTCACCTTCCACTAAAAATCTCTACTCCTAAAGGGGGAGTTGGTAGGCCAGTACACACCGTTTATTTTCGCCTCACCGGTTTAATTTCGTCTCACCCCCACCATCACCCCTCTACGCTGGTTTTTTCACCCTCCCACTAAAAATGTTCCTAACATTTCTTAACCTTCCTAAACAGCCATGTTACAAGCGGGCAGGAACCGATGGCACGTTACCAAACAATGAAATCACAGTTTCCAAACAATAAAATCACAGTTTCCTCGCAATCAATTTCAAATCAGAACTTTCCTAACGCATCGAATCCCAGCCTTTCCTAATGACCAAATCTCAGAGTTGGAGATTGTAGGTGGTACGTACAAGCCCTCCCCTCGCCTCGATCCGCCAAGTGTAGTGGTAAAAGAAATTAGTCCTCCCCTTCTCTTGCATGAACCCATAAGGAAAATAACCGAGAGATGGAAACCCACACACATACGTCAATCCCCTTCCCGGCTCTCCTGTTCTCTTTCCCAGGTTGTAGCTGCCGATCTCCTCCCCTGCTTCCGTTCTCTTTAGGGATAGATATGATGACATTGATCGGGAAGGAGGATGAGAGGCCTCAGATCACGGATCCTCTTTGATCCGGACCTCTTTGCCGTCTTCCGCGCCATCATCGGCGCATACACCTAGGCGCTTGAGAAGGCCCAATGCCGCAAACACGATGGCTACATCCCCGCCGAGTTAGATGGCGGCCACGATGTAGATCCCTTGGCCAGGTTCGAGAGCCGGTGACTGCCCGACGGCAAGCGCATCATGGTGCTCTACACCACGTCGCTGCGTGGGGTGCACGCGACGTTCGAGGACCGCTCCATCATCTGTCGGCTGCAGAACATGCTCTGTGTTGCCTTCCTGGAGCACGACATGTCCACGCATGCGCCGACCTCCATGCGCTGCTGCTACTTGTGATCTGCGCTGGGATTTCCCCGAAGAGGAGAGGATGATGCAGTACAATAGAGATAAGTATTTCCCTCAGTTAAGAACCAAGGTTATCAATCCAGTAGGAGAACCACACAGAACCTCGTTAGCAGCACCTACACACACAAAAGCAAATACTTGCACCCAACGCAAACAAGAGGGTTGTCAATCCTCTTGGCGGTTACTTGCAAGGATTAATTCTGATAGTGATGGATAGATAAAGTAAATTGCAGAACAAAATAAAAGAAATAAAATTGCAGCAAGGTATTTTTGATTTTATATATGATGGATAAATGACCCGGGGGCCATAGTTGTCACTAGAGGCTTCTCTCTCGAACGCATAGCATACGGTGGGTAAACAAATTACTGTTGGGCAATTGATAGAAAAGTGCATAGTTATGATGGATTCATGGCAATGATCATGTATATAGGCATCACGTCCGAGACAAGTAGACCGACTCCTGCCTGCATCTACTACTATTACTCCACCCATCGACCGCTATCCAGCATGCATCTAGGGTATTAAGTTAATGAAAACAGAGTAACGCCTTAAGCAAGATAACATGATGTAGACAAAGTAAACTCAAGCAATATGAATAAACCCCATCGTTTTATCCATAATGGCAATAATACAAATACGTGTCTTGTCCCTTTCTGTCACTGGGATAGAGCACCGCAAGATTGAACCCATAACAAAGCACCTCTCCCATTGCAAGATAAATCAATCTAGTTGGCTAAACCAAACAGATAGATCGGAGAGAAATACAAAGCTATAACAATCATGCATAAATAAGTTCAGAAAAGACTCAAATATTTCTCATGAATAATTTGATGATAAACCCACAATTCATCGGATC
The DNA here is from genome assembly GCA_039707655.1 of Elymus sibiricus. Lineage (NCBI taxonomy): Eukaryota > Viridiplantae > Streptophyta > Magnoliopsida > Poales > Poaceae > Elymus > Elymus sibiricus. The sequence goes on from CM077668.1 coordinate 208,095,792, forward strand.
CCAACAAACACACCGCAAAAGAAGATTACATCGAATAGAACTCCAAGAACATCGAGGAGAATATTGTATTGCAGATCAAAGAGAGAGAAGAAGCCATCTAGCTACTAGCTATGGACCCATAGGTCTGTGGTAAACTACTCACACATCATCGGAAGGGCAGCAAGGTTGATGTAGAATCCCTCCGTGATCGATTCCCCCTCCGGCAGATTACCAGAGAAGGCCTCCAGATGGGATCGCTGAAGAATAGATGCTTGCGGCGGTGGAAAAGTTATTCGAGGTTGCTCTCTTGTATATGGGGAATATTTGAGAATTTATAGGCTTGGAATGAGGTCAAGATGTCCCACGAGGGGCCCACAAGCCTGGGGGGCGCGCCTACCCCCCAGGGCGCGCCCTCCGGGCTTGTCGCTCCCTCGTGGCTCTTCTGGTCTTCTCTCGAACCATAGAGGGTCCCTTCTGGTCCAGCAAAAATTAATCCAAAGTTTTTTCTCCGTTTGGACTCTGTTTGATATTGATTTTCCGAAAAGCCAAAAACAGGCAAAAAACAGCAACTGGCACTGGGCACTAGGTTAATAGGTTAGTCCCAAAAAATGATATATAATTGCATATAATTGCATAATAAACATCCAAGATTGATACTATAATAGCATGGAAGAATCAAAAATTATAGATACATTGGAGATGTATCAAGCATCCCCAAGCTTAATTCCTATTCGTCCTCGAGTTGGTAAATGATAAAAACAGAATTTTTGCTGTGGAATGCTACCTAACATGTTCATCATGTAATCCCTTTTTATGGTATGAATATTAAGATCCGAATGATTCAAAGCAATAGTCTATAATTTGATATAAAGACATCAATACTCAGACATACTAACAAACAATCATGTCTTTCAAAATAAAAATGCTAAAGAAAGTTATCCCTACAAAATCATATAATCCTGTCATGCTCCATCTTCTTAACATAAAGTATTTATCATGCACTACCCCGATGACAAGACGAGAAATTGGTTCATACTTTTTAACGCGCTTCAGCTTTTTCAACCCCCACGCAATACATGAGCGCAAGCCATGGATATAGCACTATGGGTGGAATAGAATATAATGGTAGAGATTAATAAGGGGAAGTCAAAAAGAAGAAGATAGTCTCACATCGACGCGGCTAATCAATGGTCTATGGAGATGCCCATCAATTGATGTCAATGCGAGGAGTAGGGATTGCCATGCAATGGATGCACTAAGAGCTATAAGTGTATAAAAGTTCAAAATAAAAACTAAGTGGCTATGTATCCAACTTGCTTGCTCATGAAGACTTTGGGCATTGGAGAAAGCCCATCATCGGAATATACAAGCCAAGTTCTATAATGAAAAATTCCCACTAGTATATTAAAGTGACAACATAGGAGACTCTCTATATGAAAAAACATGGTGCTACTTTGAAGCACAAGCATGGAAAAGGATAGTAACACTGCCCCTTCTCTCTTTTTCTCTCTTTTTTCTATTTTTTTGTTGGGCTCTTTTTGGCCTTTTTTAATATATATATTTCCTCAATGGGATAATGCTCTAATAATGATGATCATCTCACTTCTATTTACTTACAACTCAAAAATTACAACTCGATACTAGAACAACTATGACTCTATATGAATGCCTCTGGCAGTGTACCAGGATGTGCAATGATGCTAGCGTAAGATGTATGAAAATGATGAACAGTGGCGGAGCCACAAATACTATGTCAGCTATATGATCATGCAAAGCAATATGACAATGATGATGTGTGTCATAATAAACGGAATGGTGGAAGTTGCATGGCAATATATCTCGGAATGGCTATGCAAATGCCATAATAGGTAGGTATGGTGGCTGTTTTGAGGAAGATATAAGGAGGCTTATGTGTGATAGAGCGTATCATATCACGGGGTTTGGATGCATCGGCAAAGTTTGCACCGACTCTCGAGGTGAGAAAGGGCAATGCACGGTACCGAAGAGGCTAGCAAATTGCGGAAAGGTGAGAGTGCGTATAATCCATGGACTCACATTAGTCATAAAGAACTCACATACTTATTGCTAAAGGTTATTAGCCCTCAAAGCAAAGTACTACTACGCATGCCCCTAAGGGGATAGATTGGTAGGAAAAGACCATCGCTCGTCACCGCCACTCATAAGGTAGACAATCAATAATAAATTATGCTCCAACTTCTTAGCATAATGACAGACCATACGTGCATGCTTCGGGAATCACAAATAGTAACACCAATATTCTTACTAAACCACAATTATCTACTTGTACCTCCCCCATATTACCATCTTAATATCGCAAAACTATTGCAAGGAATCAAACTTATCATATTCAGTGATCCACATGAAAGTTTTTATTATATCCCTCTTGAATACCTATCATATTAGGACCAAATTCATAACCCGTGCATATTACCATTGCTATTTATTAGACTCTCAAAAAGATATAAGTGAAGCATGAGAGTGCAACTATTTCTTTAAAATATAACCACCGCCGTGCTCTAAAAGATATAAGTGAAGCACTAGAGCAACTGCCTAGCTCAAAAGATATAATAGAAGCACATAGAGTATTCTAACAAATCACGAATAATGTGTGTACCTCTCAAAAAGGTGTGTTCAGAAAAGATGATTGTGGCAAACTAAAAAGCAAACAAAGAACATAAAACTATGGCACAAGATGCTCCAAGTAAAACACATATCATGTGATGAATAAAAATGTAGCTCCAAATGATATACCGATAGATTGTAGACGAAAGAGGGGATGCCATCCGGGGCATCCCCAAGCTTAGACGCTGGGGCCTTCCTTGAATATTACCTTGGGGTGCCTTGGGCATCCCCAAGTTTAGGGTATTTCTGCTCCTTATTCCTTCATCCATCGTGGTCTCACCCAAAACTCGAAAACTTCAACACACAAAACTCAACAGAAACCTCGTGAGATCCGGTAGTATAACAAACAAATCTTAAACTTTAGGTACTGTTATAAATTGATTCATATTTAATATTGGCATAATGCTACTGTACTCCAACTTCCCCATGGCTTATAGCCCCCGATACAATCTATAGATTCATCAAAATAAGCAAACTATGCAACAAAAATAGAATCTGTCTAAAACAGAACAGTCTGTAAAGATCTGTTTAAAAGCTATACTTCTGTAACTCCAAAAATTCTGAAAAATTAGTACAACGTAAACAATTCATTTACCAATACTGTGTAAAGAATTCAGAATTTTACCACGCTCCAGTACAGAACCAAAAATCCAGCACCGGGCTCAAAACTTTCTGTTTTCAAACAGCATCAATTATACTATCATCCAAATCATCCGAAAGACATTACTTGGCACAAACACTAATTAAAAGATAAAAACACAATCATAATAGAGGCTACAATTGTGTGACACAAAAAAATAAAAATTGCAATAAAGATAAATATTGGGTTGCCTCCCAGCAAGCGCTATTGTTTTATGCCCCTATCTAGGCATAATGCATAATTTCAAGTATTATCATCCTTCAAATCTAAATCCTCAATCACACATCAACTCTTTCTAGGAGGTTTGGCATAGGAATCTTTTATCATTACACTCCTAGGGACAAAGTTGAGGAATTTTCTTTCATAAACAGGTTCCTTTATTAAATCAATAAAATTGGGATGCACACTAATCATTTTAATGTCTTCGTTTCCTTTGCTAGATGTGGCACCTTTAGTCTTAGGAACATACATAAACTTGCAATTTTTATTAGAAGGGGTCCTATCAATAGTTTTAACAGAGGAAAAGGCAGAACCTAAGTTATTAATAATTTCCTCTAACTTATCGATTCTAGCGGGACCTTGTTCTATCCTTTCATTAATTATTGGTTCCTTTTCTTTTAAGGTTTTTAGTGTAATTCCTACCTTAGAACCAAATTGAGTAATATGATTATGGACCTTTTTGTCTAAATTCTCAAGATGTTCAATAGTAGACATTTTATTTTCAATAGCTTCCAACCTTTGCATAATATGTTCCAAAGTCAAAACTGTTTCATTAATGGCAATATGTGGTGATCCCACTAAATTTCCCATAGCATTGAAAGCATCCAAAGGGTGACTACTCAAGAAATTCCCTCCAGTAATAGTGTCTAGCACAAATCGATACCAAGTAGTAACACCCACATAAAAGTTGCGAAGGAGAATTGTGGTGGATTGCTTACGAGTTGATCTATTTTGAGCAACGCAAATCCTATGCCAAGCATCTTTTAAACTTTCTCCTTCCCTTTGTTTAAAATTTAAGACTTCATTTTCAGGAGTGCAAGTAACAATTGAAGAACTAGCCATAGTGGCAGAGCAAGAAAACAAGCAAACAAAATATTTTAGGGGTTTTTGTAAATTTGTTTTAGAAGTGGGGGAGATGAAAACGAGAGGCAAATGCAAATAAAAAGGCAAATGAAAATAAGAGCAAGTAGATGATAGTTTATGCGAAGGTACTTGATAGGTTTTGGTGATGTCTCCCCGGCAACGGCGCCAGAAATTCTTCCTGCTACTTGTGATCTGCGTTGGGATTTCCCCGAAGAGGAGAGGATGATGCAATACATTAGAGATAAGTATTTCCCTCAGTTAAGAACCAAGGTTATCAATCCAGTAGGAGAACCACACAGAACGTCGTTAGTAGCACCTACACACACAAAAGCAAATACTTGCACCCTATGCAAACAAGAAGGTTGTCAATCCTCTTGGCGGTTACTTGCAAGGATTAATTCTGATAGTGATAGATAGATAAAGTAAATTGCAAAACAAAATAAAAGAAATAAAATTGCAGCAAGGTATTTTTGATTTTATATATGATGGATAAATGACCCGGGGATCATAGTTTTCACTAGAGGCTTCTCTCTCGAACGCATATCATACGGTGGGTAAACAAATTACTGTTGGGCAATTGATAAAAAAGCGCATAGTTATGACGGATTCATGGCAAAGATCATGTATATAGGCATCACGTCCGACACAAGTAGACCGACTCCTGCCTGCATCTACTACTATTACTCCATCCAACGACCGCTATCCAGCATGCATCTAGGGTATTAAGTTAATGAAAACAGAGTAATGCCTTAAGCAAGATGACATGATGTAGACAAAGTAAACTCAAGCAATATGAATAAACCCCATTGTTTTATCCTTAATGGCAACAATACAAATACGTGTCTTATCCCTTTCTGTCACTGGGATAGAGCACCGCAAGATTGAACCCATCACAAAGCACCTCTCCCATGGCAAGATAAATCAATCTAGATGGCCAAACCAAACGGATAGATTGGAGAAAAATACAAAGCTATAACAATCATGCATAAATAAGTTCAGAAAAGACTCAAATATTTCTCCTGAATAATCTGATGATAAACCCACAATTCATCGGATCCCAACAAACAAACCGCAAAAGAAGATTACATCGAATAGAACTCCAAGAACATTGAGGAGAACATTGTATTGAAGATCAAAGAGAGAGAAGAAGCCATCTAGCTACTAGCTATGAACCCGTAGGTCTATGGTAAATAACTCACACATCATCGGAAGGGTAGCAAGGTTGATGTAGAAGCCCTCCGTGATCGATTCCCCCTCCGGCAGATTACCGGAGAAGGCCTCCAGATGGGATCGCAGAAGAACAGAGGCTTGCGGCAGTGGAATAGTTATTGGAGGTTGCTCTCTGGTATATGGGGAATATTTGAGAATTTATAGGCTTGGAATTATGTCAAGATGTGCCACGAGGGGCCCACAAGCCTGGGGGGCACGCCTACCCCCTGGGCGCGCCCTCCGGGCTAGCTTGCTCCCTCATGGCTCTTCTGGTCTTCTCCCGAACCTTCAAGGGTCCCTTCTGGTCCAGAAAAAATTAATCCAAAGTTTTTTCTCCATTTGGACTCTGTTTGATATTGATTTTCTGAAAAGCCAAAAAACAGGCAAAAAACAGCAACTGGCACTGGGCACTAGGTTAATAGGTTAGTCCCAAAAAAGATATATAATTGCATATAATTGCATAATAAACATCTGAGACTGATACAATAATAGCATGCAACAATAAAAAATTATAGATACGTTGGAGACATATCAAGCATCCCCAAGCTTAATTCCCGCTCGTCCTCGAGTAGGTAAATGATAAAAACAGAAATTTTGATGTGGAATGCTACCTAACATGTTCATCATGTAATCCCTTTTTACGGTATGAATATTAAGATCCAAATGATTCAAAGCAATAGTCTATAATTTGATATAAAGACATCAATACTCAGTCATACTAACAAACAATCATGTCTTTAAAAATAAAAATGCTAAAGAAAGTTATCCCTACAAAATCATATAATCCTGTCATGCTCCATCTTCTTAACATAAAGTATTTATCATGCACTACCCCGATGACAAGCTGAGCAATTGGTTCATACTTTTTAACGCGCTTCAGCTTTTTCAACCCCCACGCAATACATGAGCGCAAGCCATGGATATAGCACTATGGGTGGAATAGAATATAATGGTAGAGATTAATAAGGGGAAGTCAAAAAGAAGAAGATAGTCTCACATCGACGTGGCTAATCAACGGGCTATGGAGATGCCCATCAATTGATGTCAATGCGAGGAGTAGGGATTACCATGCAACGGATGCACTAAGAGCTATAAGTGTATGAAAGTTCAAAATAAAAACTAAGTGGGTGTGCATCCAACTTGCTTGCTCATGAAAACCTCGGGCATTGGAGAAAGCCCATCATCGGAATATACAAGCCAAGTTCTATAATGAAAAATTGCCACTAGTATATGAAAGTGACAACATAGGAGACTCTCTATATGAAAAAACATGGTGCTACTTTGAAGCAGAAGCATGGAAAAGGATAGTAACATTGCCCCTTCTCTCTTGTTCTCTCATTTTTTCTTTTTTCGCTGGGCTCTTTTTGTCCTCTTTATATATATATATATATATATATATATATATATATATATATATATATATATATATATATATATATATATATATATATATATATATATATATATTTCCTCACTGGGACAATGCTCTAATAATGATGATCATTTCACTTCTATTTACTTACAACTCAATACTAGAACAAATATGACTCTATATGAATGCCTCTGGCAGTGTACCAGGATGTGCAATGATGCTAGCGTAACGTGTATGAAAATGATGAACGGTGGCTGAGCCACAAATACTATGTCAGCTATATGATCATGCAAAGCAATATGACAATGATGATGTGTGTCATAATAAACAGAACGGTGGAAGTTGCATGGCAATATATCTCGGAATGGCTATGGAAATGCCATAATAGGTAGGTATGGTGGCTATTTTGAGGAAGATATAAGGAGGCTTATGTGTGATAGAGCGTATTATATCTTGGCAGCCGTCGTCACTGCGAACCACATTTTGTTGTTCCCTATATGCAACGGGAATGACTTCTTGGGTTCACTGTACTTTCTGAATGGTTGTAACCTTTTGCTGCTGAAGGGTCACAGGATACCAAAAATCAGGATGATATACTAGGCACAGGTAGTTCTTGACCAGAATTGATCCACTGGACGAAAGCTTTAAAGTCCTCAAGAAAATATTCTAAAGGTTTGTCATTCGGATCTCGCTGTAATTTTCTTGTTGATTTTTTACACTTGCGGCACTCTGAAGTTACAGTAAGCAGTTAGGACTTGCTTTTCCATTTTAATTTTTAGTTTAGTTTGTGTTAGGATAGGTTGTAATCTTTGAACTCAGCAATCGAAAGTATTACAGTAAGTAGTACCTGTTGTTTTACAGTGTGGCTTATGTTCTTTTACAGTGTACATCTTCTTTGGTTAACAGTATTCAGCAGTTGTATTTTCTTGCCAAATTCACTGCAAGTTTTGCCTCTTCATGTGTTTTAATCTATACTCTAGGTGCATTGTGATTTGCCTTTTAATGCATGGAAAGTTCAATGTAACTGTGATTCTAAGCTTTATTAATCAGTTTTCCCATGTTTTACGGTACATCTAAGTATGAGTTACACTAGCTAGAAGTGGATATTTCTCATGTTTTTTATGCAAAGTTTAGTGTAACTGTGATGTAGATGTGATTCTAAGTTTTATTAGTCATAACAGACTCTAATTCCTATGATCTTATTTCTTTTTCCTTTTAGTGTTAGACAAAGCATGTTGGTCCGGTGGGCATTAGAATTACTTGAGAAGTAGTGATCTGCAAGACACAGTCATGTGAAATTCAGGAGATTTGCTAGGGATCTGACCTGGATTGATCTGCTATGCTTTGCTACAGGTTTATCATCCAGATCTACTTATAATTTCCTATCTTCTAACGTCGTTCTCCTCCTCTTCTTCTTCCATCTTTCTTTTCTCTCTTTCTTTTTTGCTACATTGAAGAGGTATGTTTCCTATTGCTGTGTTTTGACCGCAAGTCTCTGTGTAGAGGGGTTAGGTATAGGGGGATAGGATGGTTGTTTTGGCATGCTATTGGGCCTCGCTAGAGTGCATTTATTCAGGATGGTTGTAAACGACATAGTACTAACATACTTCACACAAAATTTGAAACTGATTTTCTTTTCAGTCATTTCTTCATTCGTTGACACGAGACATGCAGTTCTATTTTCTCATACATACAGGTGTTTATTGTTTTGACATGCATACAACCATCTTGATTTATTGGTCTAAAAATTGGAATGACTGCCAATTCGTTTTTAGTCGATTGTAAAATAGAGACTCTGTTATAAACAATTTGTATATGCAGGTGGCCACATTAAATAATGTCGAACTGGATAATATGTCATACGACTAGTGGTGGGGCTACAAACAAAATGCTAGGCGGACTAAGCTAAAGAAGAAAATCTGAATCATTGACATTAATAATTACCTTCTATTCCCATTTGTTACAAGATCAGGTGAGTAATATAAACTAAAGAAGCTATACCAAAATACAGTTTCACCAAAAGAAGCTGGACCAAATGCCATGACAAATTGAACATGTGCAATTGGAGTTACTCTTATCTTCTACTCCCTCCGTTTCTAAATATAAGCCCTTTTAGAGATTTCAACATGGACTACATACCGATGTATATAGACATATTTTAGAGTGTAGATTCACTCATTTTGCTTCGTATGTAGTCCGTATTGAAATATCTAAAAAGGCTTATATTTAGGAACAGAGGGAGTAGGTTCTAATCACATTCTCACCATAATTGCATTAATTATAGAGTGTCAACCTAAAGATGGTGACCAAGTGAAAAAGGAAAAGAACTTCATACATATGTATGTCAAAAGCAAAGAGATCTCAGATCATTTTTGAACCAGTGAAAATATCTCACATTTGTATGAATAGCACACAATGATAACAAGCAGAACAAAATGCCATAAGTATTTTCCTTTCCTTCGATCCAAAAATATACTTAGTAGATTCAAAAAAACAACTAAGGTTGTGCAAGAGCTATTTCATTGCCAGTATCAAATTAATGAAAGAAAAATAACCTGGGCCTTTGCTCATAGCCACCAAAACAATATATTAAGGTCATAGTTTCAGGGGAAAAAGGCCTAACAAACATGTGTCAACAACAACATTTTAGGCACCTGGAAATTACCTTGAAGAGGTTGTTCTGGATGCCCTCGGTCTCCTATATCTGGCGCAACATTGTGTTAGACATTGATATGCAATTCCGTCCATGCACCCTCAAATGTGGTCATTGATGCTCTCTCAGCAATATCATTGAGGGGATATTGATCTAGGTGGCAGGGATAGCTGGACAATAGCTCAGACGATGCACAACGGTGTCGACCTTGAGCTTTTGCTCGAGCATGTGGTAATTCCAGGAATGATTGGATTATGATCTGGGAAGCTTAAGCTCTTGGATTGTGACACCCTGGTTTTCGCTCCTTGTTTTTTTTCCTTCACGGATTTGACTCCCGTCTTTTTTTGGAGTTATCGGATTTTCTCTCGCTCTTGGGTATATGAAGATGGCCATTTAGTCTTGCCTTCCCTGTCCAACCAGAGACTCTCTCCAGACCAACCTTGCCACCCAAGATATTTTCTCAGGATTTTGCCACCGAAACCCTACTCTCCGATCTACCGGAAGGGAAACCCTAATTCCTTCCGTTGCAAAGGAACCCCAATTTCCTTTGATCTGTTGCCTCCCAAACTTTTCCCAGTGATCATCCCACATCTATAAACCCTGGATATGCAAAAATATTGCCAAGTCAATTGCAATATTTTTCATTTAAAATTAATTCCTTTTTCTGCCAGTTAAAGGAATTAAATCTAGGAAAATATCTATCCATCTCCAAAGTTCATGAAAACTTGTGGAGATATTTTTTGTGATCATATTGAGCTCCCATAAAAATATTGGCAATAATTAAATAAAGGAAATTGCCTTTTCCTATTTAAAGCCAATATTGCATTTTGGGCACTTTCCAAAGGAACTACCATTTTGGTAGCCAGGAAAAATCCCAAATAATTTGTGGAGCTTCTCTTATCCATATATTCACCATTTCCATCAAGATCCCAAGTTCCACAGTTCAATTTTTTAGCACATCTTCCAGTTCTTGTTTCTGGATTTATTTTAAGGTTGTGAAGCAACTATATTTTATATTGCTTCAAAAATCTTTAAATTAATCCAGGACCTCACATTCCTTATATGATGTGAGTATGCAAAAATTCACATCATTTCATCTAGCCAATTTCTCCCAAACATTCCATCAAGTTCCTGTCCAGATTCTAGCTTTGTGAAGGAAGTACCATTTTGGTATATCCAAATGAGCTGAAATTTTTCCAGTATCTCCATACACCCAAATAACTACCCTCCACCAAAATTCAGTTCATTTCATCAAGCTAGATGAGTGCATCTTCAAGGTCAAGTTTCTGGACCAAATTTGGCATTGTAAAGGAACTGCATTCAAACTTGGTCCAATTTGCTTCAAATTTATCCAGCAGGTGCTCCTTCTTATCTCTTTCTCCTGTGACAACCTGGCCAGCTCATTGGCACATCTGCCTGACCACAACTTCCTCCCCAAGTTTCTGTCCAGAAACTTTTCTGGATCCCCTCGACCCATCTAGACCTTTCCTGGCTTTTCTAATGACCCATCTTGTCTATTTGAGCAGTGAGGGAGGTGTTTGACAAGGGTGGACAGGCAGGAGAGTGCCAGAGCTGGTAGTGCACGTGGTGACCGCGAGGACAGCAGGCAGAAACGGTGCTCTGCGGCACTGTCCTCGTCGGGTAGCTCACTCCGGCCAGCTCCGGCGTGTCCCGACGTGTCTAGCGGCTCCGCGGCGTCCACCTGCCCCTTCTGGACCCTTCTCCCCCTTCCCATTCTTTCTCCTCACGCCACGGCAGCCACCGCCATGGCACTGTCCTCCTCGTGAAACCCCTCTGTCGCCTCCCCTCCGCTGTCCTCTTTCTCCCCGAGCTGTCCCCTCCCTCTGATCTTCATCAGGTCGGCACCACCGAGAGTTTGCCACCTCGCCGGAGCGCCAGGGCACCGATAAGAACGCCACGGTGGTCGAGCTCATCCGCTTGCCGTCGGGCACCTATAAATAGGCCACCCCCGAGCTCTCCCCGGGCATCCCCGAGCACCTCAACCTCCTCCTCACTCTTCTAGCTGCCACCCCGACCCATCAATTCATCGCCGGAGTTCCCCATCTCTCTCCATGGCCGCCATTGCCGCCGACGGCCTCTGCTCAAATTCGAGCAAGCCCGGCTCCCTTCCCTCCTCATTTCTCCACCAGAGGTCCCCATCCACCTCGGCTAGCCTCCTCACATCCTCCATTCACCGGCGGGGAACCCGTGCGCTCGAAGCCAACAATGGCCAACGGCCTCCGCCGCCGACGCTCAAGAAGTCATCGTCCTGGTCCTCCTTGAGGTCCGTGCACCCCTGGGATGGACGTGGCTTGGCCTCCCGAGCACGCCGGTAAGCCGAGCGATGCGGGAGACGGCCGGAGCGGCCGGCAATCCTCGCCGGAGCCCTCCCATTGCTTGCGGCCGCCGCCCACTGCCTACCCTCCTCGCCGCACTATCAGCCATCCCCGCCGCCCATGCTACCCGCCATCGGATGCGGGGCTCCTCCCCGAACTCGCCGGTACTCGAGGCGTCGGAAATGGTGGCCGGAGTCGGCCAGGCGAGCGCCGGCGCCGGCGGCCTCCCTCTGTCATCGCGGGAGAGAAGAGGGAGAGCGGGAGGAGAGAGAGGACTGCGTGGGACCCGCCAGTCAGTGGCCGAAGCCGGGCCCCGCCCCCGCCACGTCGGATAAGTGGAGGCGCCCTCCCGCGAAGTCGTCTCCCTGCGTTGAAGACGTATTTTTGAAAATACGCCTTCTGCTCTCAGGCCAGCCCCAGGCTTCAGCCGCTTTCGGCCTAGGGAAGCCCAGTGCAACAGTGCACTTTAGTCTTTTTCGGCCGAATTCCAGTCAGGGACTTGTCTGTACATATTTCTTCTGCAGATTAGTCCCTGTCAATCATCTGGCAATATCTTTCCATCCGCAGCTCCGATTCAGGTGAATCCAACGCCCACTTCTTTAGTTCGTCGAGCCCGTTCCGATGGTATCATTTTCATAATGTCTCCACACTGTGAAAATGACCATTTTTCCCTTGCCCTTCTATCAGCCCTCCGAGAGAGAATCCTTTCCGGCAAATCTTCCGCGAGGTGATCGCACTTCTCTCCGGAGTATTCCTCGACCCCCCCCCCAGGCAAGCCGACCATCTGATATATGCCCGAAAGCATTGCTCTGTGTTATTCTTGCGTGTTTATTTAATTATTATGCATGTGCTCGGAATAGTTAAACTCTTGCTAGTTTGAATTTGTTGTTTACATTACCTGCTAATGCTCATCATATTATCGCACTAGTGACTCGTTGTAATGCATATGGAGATAGGTGGTTATGTTTTCATAGTGATTGCATCATGCATTACCATTGTTATTGCTGTGATAAAGAATGTGACTTAATGATAACAACCTCCTCCGTCGGCTGGATCGAGTCATAGTGTCACCGAATCGAGCTCATCAGTGCAGCCACATTTGCCGGTATGGGACGGCCCTAGCTTGGTCTATTGTCTTGCCTCTTGTCAGTACAACCAAATCGGGAAGGTTATGCGTGTGCGCTACCCTGGCCCGGTAGGCGGTGATAACCTTGTGAGCCAGTTGAGTTATATGGATCCAGGTCCCCATTTGGGATAGTTTTGTTTGGCCACGACGGTGGCAGGTGTCACGGGGTGACACAGGGGCCACCCAGGACATGACCCTGGGAGGGTATGATTGTCGGTGGGACCGTAAGAGTGCCAGGCAATAGACAAGTTTTGTTGGAGCAGCACTGGTCCATCCGAATGGGAGTACGAGGCCATGAGCTCCATGGTGTGAGTAAAGTGCGCAACCTCTGCAGAGTGTAAATCTATTCGAATAGCCGCGTCCTCGGTCATGGACAGTTCGTACTCGGCCACCATTTGGTCTGTGTCGAGTCTGGAGGAACAAACTATATAACGTATTGTTAAGACTGAACCAGAGAAAGGTATGATTTGTCAGACTTATAGTGCAGATGCATGGACATCGGATGATGTCAGGGGTATGAATGTTAGCCGTGCGATGGCTATGAGATAAGTGGTCGGATGACCGCAAAGCTTGGATCAGATTTGGATCATGAGCATATTCGGAGTTCGGATCATTTACCTAATATACTTTACTTTACTGCATTTACTTCAGTAATTATCATGCTAGATAATCCTGCTATGACATGATGATTAATGCTGCTAGATGTTTAATCTTGCTAGATAATCCTATCATAACATGATAGTTAATACTGTTAAGATAACAAGTGCATGCTTGAATGCCATGGATTGCTTTGCTTGGTGTATATGTTGGTATGGTTTGCTTGCGAGTACATTCAAAAGTACTCAGCGGCCTTCAATGTGGCCAGGTTCACCTAAGGATCCGTCGAGGATCCGGAGCGTTCGTGAGCTAGATGAGTAACCCAGTCAGATCCCTGTGGATTGGAGCCGCACCAGGACCATGCTGCCTTAGATAGAGATTTTCCGCTGCCATCACCCTTGTAATTTATCATGTAAGACTTATATATATCCATTAATAGAAATGTATGTGTTCATGATACTTGTTGTAAAAGCGCATGCCAGAGTGATTTCCTGGGCTGGTATGTGCGGTGACCGTCTGACTACAGTGGTATTCAGGCGGGGCGCCACAACTGATGGTATCAGAGCCAGGCTGACCGTAGGTTACCCTAGCCAGATTTCATTGCCCCTTGATTAGTAGAAGGCCCCGATGGATTTCAGCCATCTCCGCCAAGCAGGCACGGCTATTATTGATCATAAGGCAACCCCATAGGTTTTGGCTCCATCAGACCCCAACTCTCGTGGCCTTTGCCTCCGGTGGGAAAAGTCTGTACCAGGCAACGACCCGTGAGCCCTGAACCCCTAGGTGAACCAGATATCCCCACCTTGCTTGCTAACCCTGGCATTTCTCTCCTCAAATCCAGTTTCCTTTGGGAAACGCCAATAAATTCCATCTCTCCCCGACAAACCTAGGATCGTTGACTAAGCCACTTTGTCTATGGTCGTGCGTTGAGTTTGATGTTCCCTAAGGAAGTAGTAGGAGCTTGACACCAATTGCTACCAGGAGCATTGTGTGGTTTTGTTTCTAAGTCCTTAGAGGTGCATGGAGTGCGTTATAATAGTTATACTAGTGAATCTTCGACCACATGTGTAAGGTCCGCAAAATTTGAGCTTTATTTGCTTTTTGGTTTTTCGTGGTTTTGCTTCTTTTCTCGATCCCATTCTGCCGCTTCGACTGGATCCATCTGCAAGAGCTGTCAGGAAGGCCAGCACACAACTTGGATAATGCCCAATAATCCAAATTTAGTAAGAGTCATGTCAAGCCAACTACCCGATATTCGAAGCATTATCACCTGATCGGTCAGGAATGAAGAATGGGTCAGAAGCAGAATCGGAGTGCAACCGACAAAGCCAGACTATAGCCAAGGGAGTTTGCCGCAGAATGGATTACACCTAAGGAGCAAATTATTTGGTCCTCGACACAAGGATTATTTCAGTCAGTGGGGTGAATCTTGAGTTCTTTTCAATGGACTCAAGAATTATTTATTACCCACGGAAGACATATTTCGAGAACGTGAAGGTGCCGAGAGCAACAACAAAATTCTTGTATGTTGATACAAATCCCAAAGCATATTTTGGAATTCCTTGGTGCATATACAAAAAAATTCGGGCACTGTAAACAAGGTTTGCGAGGAATATGGATAAGTTCACGGTTGCCCAAAATCAATGAGAACTTCACATGCTTGGAAGCTCAGCTGAACCGAATGGAATTATTCATCAACTGCTCATTACCGACAACACTTGGATTGAATTCAAAGGGTATTCCGAATTAATTATCAACATGAAGTCTGCATCAGTTGTGCAACCCTTACAACAACAATGATCATACCAGCAGAAGGACTAGCGATGGGCATGACCAACAAGGTATGGACTATACCAAGTTCTGGCTCCGCTATGGATAAATTCCAGATACTTCGGAAGGAAGCCAGAATCGGCCATAGACCCGACCGCATATCACAGCGAAAGGCTTTTGGTACAAGGAACCCAGCCTTCCTCCGCAAGCTATCGAGAAGAGTTTACAATGCAAGACTCCCAATCTTCCTCGCTACACCACTTGGCGAGAAAAGCTTCTGGGGTATGGCACTCCTATTCTCCTCAACGTGCTATCGCGGAAAGCTTCCAGCATAAGGCACCTGACCTTCCGCAGTAAGCCACAAGAGGGAAAGCTTTCGAGGTGCGATACCCAGCCTTCTTCAGCACGCTACCTTGGCAGAAGCTTCGAGCATATGGAATTTAGCCTTCTCCAACCACGCCATCAACAATCTTGTCAGAAGCACGAACTAGTCCAGACAAACATCCGCCTCAAAACTCAGTGGTCATAGCAAGGACCACAGAGGCTATATATGGTAGAGCCACCTCAGAGATTACCGTCTATGATTACTTTGTGATCATGCCCGACATTTCAGGACGAAGTCAGAATGCAAGAGACAGAAGGGAACACCTCTTACGGAACCCACAGTCAGACTGAAAGAAAGCCATCCCTAGACACTCGAGGCCATACGAGCATATGAGCCCTATATCAAGAAAAGATGACTTGCCCTTGGCAGTCAGTGTACGAAGTATCGCAATAAAACCCGAAGAAGCTAGTCCCAGGCCATGGAAACCAGACTATTTGTCGATACTCGGAGCTACCCACCAACCCTAGGCAACAAACTACCAGGACAAAGGGTTTGCCTGATAGGAAAGAGAAGGATTCAAGACAGCTTTGTGATAAGACAACCCCTGAGCCGCCAGAAGAGGCAGTTAAAAGGCCCGGGAACCGACGAAGACAAGACAACTGATGGATCCAAGTCACACAGGTATGTTCCCCCTAGCCGGGAGGTAAGCCCGGAAATCTCGAGGACGAGATTTTCTTAAGGGGGGGTAGGTTTGTGACACCCTGGTTTTCCCTCCTTGTTTTTTTTCCTTCGCGGATTTGACTCCTGTCTTTTTTTGGTGTTATCGGATTTTCTCTCGCTCTTGGGTATATGAAGATGGTCATTTAGTCTTGCCTTCCCAGTCCAACCAGAGACTCTCTCCAGACCAACCTTGCCACCCAAGATATTTTCTCAGGATATTGCCACCGAAACCCTACTCTCCGATCTACCGGAAGGGAAACCCTAATTCCTTCCGTTGCAAAGGAACCCCAATTTCCTTTGATCTGTTGCCTCCCAAACTTTTCCCAGTGATCATCCCACATATATAAACCCTGGATATGCAAAAATATTGCCAAGTCAATTGCAATATTTTTCATTTAAAATTAATTCCTTTTTCTGCCAGTTAAAGGAATTAAATCCAGGAAAATATCTATCCATCTCCAAAGTTCATGAAAACTTGTGGAGATATTTTTTGTGATCATATTGAGCTCCCATAAAAATATTGGCAATAATTAAATAAAGGAAATTGCCTTTTCCTATTTAAAGCCAATATTGCATTTTGGGCACTTTCCAAAGGAACTACCATTTTGGTAGCCAGGAAAAATCCCAAATAATTTGTGGAGCTTCTCTTATCCATATATTCACCATTTCCATCAAGATCCCAAGTTCCACAGTTCAATTTTTGAGCACATCTTCCAGTTCTTGTTTCTGGATTTATTTTGAGGTTCTGAAGCAACTATATTTTATATTGCTTCAAAAATCTTTAAATTAATCCAGGACCTCACATTCCTTATATGATGTGAGTATGCAAAAATTCACATCATTTCACCTAGCCAATTTCTCCCAAAAATTCCATCAAGTTCCTGTCCAGATTCTAGCTCTGTGAAGGAAGTACCATTTTGGTATATCCAAATGAGCTGAAATTTTTCCAGTATCTCCATACACCCAAATAACTACCCTCCACCAAAATTCAGTTCATTTCATCAAGCCAGATGAGTGCAGCTTCAAGGTCAAGTTTCTAGACCAAATTTGGCATTGTAAAGGAACTGCATTCAAACTTGGTCCAATTTGCTTCAAATTTTTCCAACAGGTGCTCCTTCTTATCTCTTTCCCCTGTGACAACCTGGCCAGCTCATTGGCACATCTGCCTGACCGCAACTTCCTCCCCAAGTTTCTGTCTAGAAACTTTTCTGGATCCCCTCGACCCACCTAGACCTTTCCTTGCTTTTCTAATGACCCATCTTGTCTATTTGAGCAGTGAGGGAGCTTTCTGACAAGGGTGGACAGGCAGGAGAGTGCCAGAGCTGGTAGTGCACTTTGTGACCGCGAGGACAGCAGGCAGAAACGGTGCTCTTTGGCACTGTCCTCGTCGGGTAGCTCACTCCGGCCAGCTTCGGCGTGTCCCGACGTGTCTAGCGGCTCCGCGGCGTCCACCTGCCCCTTCTGGACCTTTCTCCCCCTCCCCATTCTTTCTCCTCATGCCACGGCAGCCGCCACCATGGCACTGTCCTCCTCGTGAAACCCCTCTGTCGCCTCCCCTCCGCTGTCCTCTTCCTCCCCGAGCTATCCCATCCCTCTTATCTTCGTCAGGTCGGCACCACCGAGAGTTTGCCACCTTGCCGGAGCGCCAGGGCACCGATAAGAACGCCACGGCGGCCGAGCTCATCCGCTTGCCGTCGGGCACCTATAAATAGGCCACCCCCGAGCTCTCCCCGGGCATCCCCGAGCACCTCAACCTCCTCCTCACTCTTCTAGCTGCCACCCCGACCCATCAATTCATCGCCAGAGTTCCTCATCGCTCTCCACGGCCGCCATTGCCGCCGACGGCCTCTGCTCAAATTCGAGCAAGCCCGGCTCCCTTCCCTCCTCATTTCTCCACCAGAGGTCCCTATCCACCTCGGCTAGCCTCCTCACATCCTCCGTTCACCGGTGGGGAACCCGTGCGCTCGAAGCCAACAATGGCCGACAGCCTCCGCCGCCGACGCTCAAGCAGCCATTGCCCTGGTCCTCCTCGAGGTCGGTGCACCCCTGGGATGGACGCGGCTTGGCCTCCCGAGCACGCCGGTAAGCTAAGCGTTGCGGGAGACGGCCGGAGCGGCCGGCAATCCTCGCCGGAGCCCTCCCATTGCTTGCGGCCGCCGCCCACTGCCTCCCCTCCTCGCCGCACTATCAGCCATCCCCGCCGCCCATGCTACCCACCATCGGATGCGGGGCTCCTCCCCGAACTCGTCGGTAGTCGAGGCATCGAAAACGGTGGCCGGAGTCGGCTAGGCGAGCGCCGGCGCCGGCGGCCTCCCTCTGTCATCGCGGGAGAGAAGAGGGAGAGCGGGAGGAGAGAGAGGACGGCGTGGGACCCGCCAGTCAGCGGCCGAAGCCGGGCCCCGCCCCCGCCACGTCGGATAAGTGGAGGCGCCCTCCCGCGAAGTCATCTCCCTACGTTGAAGACGTATTTTTGAAAATACGCCTTCTGCTCTCAGGCCAGCCCCAGGCTTCAGCCGCTTTCGGCCCAGGGAAGCCCAGTGCAACAGTGCACTTTAGTCTTTTTCGGCCGAATTCCAGTCAGGGACTTGTCTGTAAATATTTCTTCTACAGATTAGTCCCTGGCAATCATCTGGCAATATCTTTCCATCCGCAACTCCGATTCAGGTTAATCCAACGCCCACTTCTTTAGTTCGTCGAGACCGTTCCGATGGTATCATTTTTATAATGTCTCCACATTGTGAAAATGACCATTTTGCCCTTGCCCTTCTATCAGCCCTCCGAGAGAGAATCCTTTCCGGCAAATCTTCTGCGAGGTGATCGCACTTCTTTCCGGAGTATTCCTCGCCCCCCCAGGCAAGCCGACCATCTGATATATGCCCGAAAGCATTGCTCTGTGTTATTCTTGCGTGTTTATTTAATGATTATGCCTGTGCTCGGAATAGTTAAACTCCGGCTAGTTTGAATTTGCTGTTTACATTACCTGCTAATGCTCATCATATTATCACACTAGTGACTCGTTGTAATGCATATGGAGATAGGTGGTTATGTTTTCATAGTGATTGCATCATGCATTACCATTGTTACTGCTATGATAAGGAATGTGACTTAATGATAACAACCTCCTCCGTCGGCTGGATCGAGTCATAGTGTCACCGAATCGAGCTCATCAGTGCAGCCACATTTGCCGGTATGGGACGGCCCTAGCTTGGTCTATTGTCTTGCCTCTTGTCGGTACCACCAAATAGGGAAGGTTATGCGTGCGCGCTACCCTGGCCCGGTAGGCGGCAATAACCTTGTGAGCCAGTTGAGTTATATGGATCCAGGTCCTCGTTTGGGACAGTTTTGTTTGGCCAAGACGGTGGCAGGTGTCACGGGGTGACACAGGGGCCACCCAGGACATAACCCTGGGAGGGTATAATTGTCGGTGGGACCGTAAGAGTGCCAGGCAATAGACAAGTTTTGTTGGAGCAGCACTGGTCCACCCGAATGGGAGTACGAGGCCAGGAGCTCGATGGTGTGGGTAAAGTGCGCAACCTCTGCAGAGTATAAATCTATTCGAATAGCCGCGTCCTCGGTCATGGACAGTTCGTACTCGGCCACTATTTGGTCTGTGTTGAGTCTGGAGGAACAAACTATATAACGTATTGTTAAGACTGAACCAGAGAAAGGTATGATTTGTCAGACTTATAGTGCAGATGCATGGACATCGGATGATGTCAGGGGTATGAATGTTAGCCTTGCGATGGCTATGAGATGAGTGGTCGGATGACCGCAAAGCTTGGATCAGATTTGGATCATGAGCATATTCAGAGTTCGTATCATTTACCTGATATACTTTACTTTACTGCATTTACTTCAGTAATTATCATGCTAGATAATCCTGCTATGACGTGATGATTAATGCTGCTAGATGTTTAATCTTGCTAGATAATCCTATCATAACATGATAGTTAATACTATTAAGATAACAAGTGCATGCTTGAATGCCATGGATTGCTTTGCTTGGTGTATATGTTGGTATGGTTTGCTTGCGAGTACATTCAAAAGTACTCAGCGGCCTTCAATGTGGCCAGGTTCACCTAAGGATCCGTCGAGGATCCGGAGCGTTCGTGAGCTAGATGAGTAACCCAGTCAGATCCCTGTGGATTGGAGCCGCACCAGGACCATGCTGCCTTAGATAGAACTTTTCCGCTGCCATCACCCTTGTAATTTATCATGTAAGACTTATATATATCCATTAATAGAAATGTCTGTGTTCATGATACTTGTTGTAAAAATGCATGCCAGAGTGATTTCCTGGGCTGGTATGTGCGGTGACCGTCTGACTACAGTGGTATTCAGGCGGGGCGCCACATGGATAGTGCAAAAGACTTTGATATAGAACCCTTTGTGTAAGGTTTTTAGAATTAGTACCATTATCTCAAAATTTATAGAAATGTAAGTAAACAGCAATTCCAACTATACTAATACTTATTCCCTCCGTTCCTAAATATAAGTCTTTTTAGAGATTGCAAATATGGACTACATACAGAGCAAAACGAATGAATCTACACTCTAAAATATGTCTATATACATCCGTATGTAGTTCGTATTGAAGTCTCTAAAAAGACTTATATTCAAAAACAGAGGGAGTATATGAGTTGCTATCTTCTAAATATGAAAAAAATCCTGTGAATTAAGATTTGGATTTTCGGCACGGCATGTACCCGCACGCCAAAGGCGTGTCCCTCGGGGCACTGCGCTCCAACGACCTTGCACTGTTGTCGGCCGAGCCGGCGGCCAAAGCTCGGGGCCCTAGGTGCCCCGGTGGCCGTCGTCGGCACGGCTGGTACCCACGCACCGAACGCGTGTCCCTCGGGGCACTACGCTCTCGGCTACATCGACATCGGCACAAAGGGCTACTGCCTTGCTTGATCAACCTCGTCGGTTTTCACTCCAGCCACAACTTCCGCGATGAATCGACCATTACGACTGTGTGGGGATGTCTGTTGGCTTACCTTCAGATTCTTGTCCAATCTCACCGTCTGTGTCGCTACCGTTGTGACTGCGAGGGGGGTGTTGGTGTTGAGTATCGTGATTATTTAGGAAACATAGGATAGACTAGGATTTGTTCTAGCTTGTCTTGTACTCCAAGATGGTCATGTACTCCTATATATATGCCCACGAGGCTCAAGCAATAAACATCAATTCCACCAATCCTCACTCTATTCCTTCTACTAATACTTATATGATTTTTTCATAATTAAGATTTGGATTGCTTAGCACGTCCATGTTATAACCATAATTCTACACAGTTTGAGTTTGGTATCATGTACGTTGTGCTTAGTTGACTAAAAAATGTACTAATGTCTATTTGATGATTCATACCAACATGTGTTATGCATGTATAATATCACTCCACTTAGTTTGCTACCACAATTGGTACCAAAGAAGTTTACTTCTGAATTATGAACAAAAATGTACTAAACTCCGTGATGTATGTTCAGATCCACAGAAACTTTTTGGAGTTTACATACTGATACTGCAATTTAGGAGTTTGCACACTCATACATTTTTTGTGGAGTGTTGATGAGATTTGGCAAAAACGGCAGCCCATTAATATTTGGAAAACCGGCTTGAGGTATCCAAATCTTCAAGTAAGTTAGTTCTCAATCTTGTATCAGGCATATAACACATTATGTCCTCAGGGTCGCTAGAACTGAATTGAACAATACGAATAGCAAAGGGAGTTGGTTTTTGATGGTCATCACAATACAACCAACAAACAAATAGAACATCTTTGAAGTATCAGCAGGAAGTAAAACATATAATCCATATCCTAACTCTCTCTCAGTGTCCGCGCTCGCTGCTTAGAGCAGCAAGCGGCAGCCAGTGGACGGTCAAAGAGGACTATCGACGTGCAGCTTGTTGGCAGAAGGATAGGGTGCTGGTAGGGGGAGCAGAAGGGCTGGTCAGACGATGTCATGGTAGAGGCGGAGGATGGCATCGGGGAATGGGTCGCGGACTACGCGCTCATAGCTCGGAGCCGAGAGGGGAGCTAGGGATAAGCAACAGGGCGACCTGTGCGGGGTCACAGCTTCTCGTCAAGCCCGAATTTGCGCTGCTCACCACGCCAGATGTGCTCACCGCCGCTCAATGGATCCGGCCAGAGCTTATACCGTGGTGGGGAGTAGATGGGAGGGGCGATATCGCGATGGAGGGGATGGGACGGGGCGGTGAGCATGGAAGGGACGCCGCAGATCCAAGCAACGGTGGGGATAGGAAATGTGGGCGACGCTGTGTTGGGGAGAGGTGGCAGTGGTGACTTGTGCGGGGAATAAGAAGTAATGGAGAGGCTGGCTGCGTGTTTCTTCCCGCGTTTTGGGGAGTCTGTTGGGCGTCGGTTTGATGTCAAAACACACCCGAACGTGTGAGGGAGCAATGAGCTTCGACTTTGGGGGCGACCTTAACTATTTGTTTGATTTATTTATATGCATTGTAGCCCGTATGACGGTGTCCTAGACTAGGAGGTACTAACCTAGTCGGCCCATATTCCTCGAGATGGGCCAGTGGGCTCTCATTCTTGTCAAGATGGACTCTGGAAGATGCATGCGGGAGAAGAGATCAAGAAGACTTGGCATGTACTCCAAGACTCATCCTGCCGCCTCCAGGACAAGCTGCCAACCTTGTAACCCTAGATACCCTACCTGGCGCGTATATAAGCCAAAGGGTTTATCCCTTAGAAGGGACCTGAACACAATCTCATTCACCTAGCCTTAGGACTAGATCATATCTTACGATCTCGAGGTAGATCAACCCTGTACTTGATACATCTCCATCAATACAAACAAGAGCAGGGCGTAGGGTTTTACCTCCATCAAGAGGGCCCGAATCTGGGTAAACATCGTCTCCCTGTTCCTGTTACCATCTGTCCGAGATCCACAGCTTGGAACCCCCTACCCCGAGGTCTGCCGGTTTTTACACCAACACTAGTGCTTTCATTGAGAGTTTCGCTATGGGATCAAAAAAGGATCGATGGGATCATCGGCTTACAATTCCGATCTCGCGGGCATGGTTCCCGCGCCTGAAGCTTCTGTCACAAAAGCACCCTTCCTTCTCCACGGATCGGGAGTAATCCATGACTCCTCCCCGGCTTCGGCCGAACCCCCTTTCAAGGGCGAAGGGCCGAAGTATTTCTTGAAAAGCGATTTAGACGGCGATCAGCCAGACACGGCGAATGGACCTGATCTTCAAATCAGTTCGGTTGGTCCGACGACCATAGGCCTGTCATAGGATGAAGATACCAGGACTTCAAGACTACGGTCCATAGAGATCGAAAACTACCCACCCACCTGCCACATCGAGTACTGCCCCGAGTACTCGGGGCCTCCAGATGTCTGGGATCTAGCCTACATACAACAACTCACCAACGAATCGATCAGACAGTTCTAGGCCAGGTTCTTGTCAGTCAAGAACAATATACCAAACTACCAGGACTCAGATATAATAACAGCTTTTCAGCACGGATGCAAGGATAAAGGCATCTCGAACGCCCTTGCCCGCCGCTGTGTACAAACCCTCTCAGAGTTGCTGACCTGGTGTCCAGGTTCTGCCCCATCGAAGATGCTTGGATTGCCAAGAAGAGCACATATTCGATCTGTGACAACAAGTTGCAACGAGAAAAACCTGCACCTCGATGTGCAACCCGCGCGGGGACCGTACCGACCAAGCAACCTCTGAAAAAGAAGAAAACCTCGGTCCTCCTCGGGATCACCCTTGATGGTCTCCTGGATAAACCATGTCCGATACATGCTATTTTGCTTAATTCTTGCCCAACTAACAGCCTTCGTGACTGCTGGATAGTGAGGCAAGTGGCAAAAAGAGGACCTACCCTCCTTATGGGCACCCCCAGTCACGCAGAAGAATCCTCGGACGAGGCCGAGGTTATGATGATCTACGAGACCTTTACGTCCAACAACCAGCGCAAGCGGGCCCTATGAGAAATCAACTCCATCTGTCAGGTACCAACTTGGGGCGCGTGGATAGACACGCCCATCACCTTTGATCGTAAAGATCAGTCGAGGTCAGTCCCGAACAGGTGCCCCGCCACCCTGGTCCTTGACCCAATCATGGGCAGCTGCCGTCTCCGAAAAGTATTAATGGACGGGGGCAGCAGCTTAAATTTGATATACACAGACACTCTAGACATAATGCAAATCGATAAATCGCGCATCGAACAGAGTAGCACCACCTTCAAAGGCATCATACCTTGGCGAGAAGCACATTGCAGTGGAAAGATAACCTTGGATGTAGTCTTCGGAACCCCGAATAATTACCGATCTGAAGAAATTACGTTCCACATCGCCCCCTTTAGGAGCGGATATCACGCCCTCCTGGGACGAGACGCCTTCTCCAAATTTCAAGTAGTACCACACTACGGCTATATGAAGCTCAAAATGCCGGGCCCGAACGGGATAATCACCACCTCGAGCGACCCCGACAGAGCACTCAAAGCCGAGAACAAACCAGCGTCACTCGCCCTCGCAACTTTGTCCGAAGCCCTCACGGCCGTGGAACTGAGCACATTACGAGCCGAAGTCGACCAAGATGATGTCATCCTCGGCAAACGGCCGAAGTCCACCTCATTCAAGCTAGCTGATGAAATAGTCAAATTCCAAGTACACCCCACGGACTCAGCTAAAACGGTGTCCATAGGGGCGAATCTCGATCCAGAGATTGACGAGGCTCTACGTAGTTTCCTTAGGGAAAATTGGGATATATTCGCCTGGCACCCTGCGGACATGCTAGGGATACCCCGCAGGCTTGCGGAACACAGCCTAAACATATTGAAAGGCTACAAGCCCGTCAAGCAAACACTTCGGCACTTCTCTGAACCCAAGCATCAAGCAATGGGTGAAGAACTGGCCAAGTTATTGGAAGCCGAATTCATCCGAGACATAAAACACCCCGATTGGCTTGCCAATTTGGTCATGGTAGCAAAAAAGGATAGGTCCTGGCGCCTGTGAGTCGATTTCAAAGACCTCAACAAAGCATGCCCCAAGGCCCTTTCCCCTTACCATGAATTGACCAAATTGTAGACGCCACAGCCAGGCATGATTCGCTGTGCTTCTTGGATGCCTATTCAGGATACCATCAAATCAAGATGAAAGAATCTGACCAGGCAGCAACAACATTCATCACACCTTACGGGCCGTTTTGCTTCAATACGATGCCCGTTGTATTAAAGAACGCCGACGCCATATACCAGCGCATGATTCAATCATGCTTAGAGAAACACATCGGGAAGACCGTTGAGGCCTACGTCGATGATGTGGTTGTCAAAACCAAACACGTCGGAAAATTGGTAGACAATCTCCATGACACATTCACTAGCTTACGGGAGTATCAAATTAAGCTCAACCCTGAGAAATGTGTCTTCGGAGTACCAGCCGACAAACTCCTTGGCTTCATCATATCTAGCTGAGGTATCGAAGCCAATCCGGCAAGAATCAAAGCCTTGGACCGCTTAGAGGTACCAACAGAGCTGAAACATATACAAAAGCTAGCAGGATGTGTGGCGGCACTAAGTCGCTTCATATCAAGACTCGAGGAGAAAGCCTTACCTTTGTATAGACTCTTAAAACAGACAAAGACCTTCAAATGGACCAAGGAGGCCGCGGTGGCTCTGGAAGGCATTAAAGCTCTCATTGCAACCAATCCTATCTTGGCAGCACCAGGCTTATGCGAGCCGATGATATTATACATCTCGGCCACAAACCAGGTGGTCAGCGCAGTACTTGTGGTCGAACGAGACATGGAAGGTCACAAGTTCTGGGTACAAAAACCCGTTTACTACGTCTCCGAGGTCCTAACCCCGTGCAAGACACGCTACCCCCACTATCAAAAGATAGCTTATGCCGTCTTCATGGCATCTCAAAAACTTTGGCACTACTTTCAAGAGTGCTCAATAACCGTGGCATCCGATGTCCCATTAAGTGACATAATCAACAACAGGGATGCAACGGGGCGCATAGCTAAATGGGCAATAGAGCTCCTACCATTTGAAATAACTTACCGACCATGTCGAGCTATTAAATCTCAAATGTTGGCTGACTTCATGGCCGGGTGGACGGAGGCCGAGCTCCCTCAAGAATATAGCACTTATGCGCATTGGACCATGTATTTCGACGGTTCCAAAATGCTTGCCGGCCTAGGGGCTGGCGTAGTGCTTACCTCACCCACAGGGGATAGTATTCGGTATGTGTTGCAAATTATGTATACCGACTCCAATAACGCGGCAGAATACGAAGCCCTGTTACACGGACTCCAGATAGCGTTCTCCATGGGTGTCCAACGTCTTGAGGTCCGAGGTGACTCCAACCTCGCCATCTCACAAGTTAACGGTGAATTCGATGCAAAGGACCCAAAGATGACAGCCT
Source organism: Elymus sibiricus (assembly GCA_039707655.1). Taxonomy (NCBI): domain Eukaryota; kingdom Viridiplantae; phylum Streptophyta; class Magnoliopsida; order Poales; family Poaceae; genus Elymus; species Elymus sibiricus. The sequence goes on from CM077668.1 coordinate 208,122,663, forward strand.
ACCAGAATGTCGTCATAAAAATCTCGGCCAAGTTCAAGGGGCTTGAATTTCATCATATACCCCGAGATAGCAACCAGGCCACAGATATACTCGCCCGAATGGGCGCTAAGCGGGAAAAAGTCCCGGACAATACCTTTCTCAAACGGCTCTTTAAGGCGTCCGTAGTCTGGCAAGACGACAAGGGAACGTTGGACTTAAACGACATCGAACAGCCCCCCTCACCCAAAGACGATGACGGAGCAGATATAGTGTGCGGCTCAGTTGTCCAGATAACAGCTTCTGCACATGAAATTATGGCAGTTATTGCACCATGGACCGAGCCGCTCCTCGCATACCTGCTCCATAAAGAGCTCCCCGAAGACCAAACCGATGCACGTCGGATCGTAAGGCAATCTAAAGCCTATAAGGTTCATGAGGGAGAACTCTATAAAATAAGCACCATGGGCATCCTCCAGCGATGTATTTCCGAAGAGGAAGGACGATTATTACTCCAGGAGGTTCACTCCGGCATGAGCGGACATCACGCCGCTGCTCAGACCTTGGTCAGCAAGGCCTTCCGAGCTGGTTTTTACGGGCCAATCGCGGGCGCCGACGCCTCTGTGTTAGTACAACGCTGCCTTGGCTGCCAGGTATTCACCAAACAAAGCCACATGCCCCCCGCGGCTCTCCGCACAATCCCTATAACTTGGCCTTTCGCGGTCTAAGGGCTAGATATGGTCGGCCCACTTAAGGGTGGGTCAAGAAAAAATAAATACCTACTTGTCATGGTGGACAAGTTTACTAAGTGGATCGAAGCAAAACCAGTAACTTCGGCCGGTGTAGTCCACGTACTCGAATTCATCTCGGGGGTAGTACTCTGCTATGGTATCCCCCATAGTCTCATAACAGACAACGGTACAAACTTCACGACCAAAGAAGTGAAAGCATGGTGCGCAAAAATGGGCATCAAGCTCGACTACGCATCCGTATATCACCCGCAGTCAAATGGGCAAGTTGAACGCCCCAATGGACTAATCCTCGGGGGAATCAAGCCTAGGCTAGTTTGCTCCCTCAAGGAGGCCGACTGCAAATGGGTAGAGGAACTTGACTCCGTTCTATGGGCTCTGCGCACCACACCAAACAAATCCACTGGGTATACTCCATTTTTCATGGTGTACGGCGCCGAGGCAATGCTCCCTTGCAACATCATACACGATGCACCTCGAGTACGCATGTACGAAGAGTGGGAGGCCAAGTTAGATCGGCAGGATGCCTTGGATGCCTTAGAAGAGGAACACAATATCACTCGGGCATGATCTGCCATTTACCAGCAACAAGCTTGCCGCTAGCACAGTAGGGAGGTCCGCGCAAAGGACTTCAACAAAGGAGACCTCATCATGCGGCTTCATCCAGAGAAGCAGATGCATAAGCTCTCCCCTAAGTGGGATGGGCCATTTATCATCGACCAGGTCCTCACCGGAGGCGCGTACCAAATTCGAGACCCAGAGGACGGGCGTCTAGAACTCAACCCCTGGAACACGGTGCTACTCCGACGTTCCTATGGTTGAAACTCCGAGAACTACTCACCTCTGTACATACACCACCCTACTTTTCTTTTTCTCTTCTTTCTCTTTTCTCTCTCTCCAGAGATTTTGGAGGCATCCCCTGAAGGGCCTCGAGGAACAAAATCAATACTGCATGTTCTTTTCAAAACACGCATCGTTCCACCTCTTACATACTATTGTCTTTCAAGCCATAATATGCATCGATTTGACTTAAGATTTGGCCAAGCTGGGTTACCCGGCTCCTGTGCTTGCCCCTTACGTTCCCGATCATTCGGCTAAGAGGCAAAGGGAGCACCACTATGATTGTTACTCCCGGGTCATCCGGTGCAGCACCTCAGACGGACAAAGCCGAAAGCTAGCACACTTAAACGTGCAAATCGGTCGGCCATGACATAGAAATAAAGTGGAGGGGGTCTCTCAAACCTCGACCAGGGGCTTTACCTCCGAGGTCACCCTTCTTGGGACTTATGTGTTCGACACAGCTACCCGAGGAAAGGAACTGTTGGAAGAACTATTTTCCACAGAAGATGTTTCTCACATTAAAAAGTAATATAACATAACTGTCTGCGTCACTCTCATCGTTCGCACCACATAGCCGGATTGCCTCATCTCCTGAAGCATCTGTTCTGATCACTTCGGTCAGTAGTAAGCGGACGCTCCTCGGTCACTGATCGAGGAGGTAGAAGCCGATGGCTGGTTGACAGAGTTTAGATGCGTAGATTGAATAATGACGTAAAGTACTTTGATACATAGAGTCATACATTATCATTTCATTACACACGGTCTAACCCATCTATTAAGACGTTTAGGGCGCAGTCCTTCTGCGACGACCGAGTAGTAGTCATGACATCCTCGTATACGAGGCTAGTGGGTATTTCTACCCCGTCCGGCCCAATTGGCCCCACCTCGGCCAGGTGCGCCGTATCAACCTCCGTATACCGGGTCTTGACCATGGCCCAGGCCTCCCTCGCCCCTTCCCGGCAAGCGGACACCTTCCACGTCTGGATCCGACACCGAGCTCACCGCATATGTTCAGCTAGGACGGCCATTTCTTCGGGGACGTGCTCCACTTCGGGCCATAATTCCTTGAGAACTTCCTTCATTGATTTACATGCACTTTCGTGCACCTTGGCTAGCCGGGTCGCCATGTCTTCAGGAACCGGACCTCGGTTATCAAGGGTCGGCCGGACAGTAAAGCTGGCAAAAAGCATGTATTAGCCTACTAAACATCTTGGCTAAACCCCCAAACTCAAGTAACAATTCTTGAAATAAAAACTTACCAAAAATCGTCTCATCGGTTCGACGATTCTTGGCCTCGGCAGTAGCCAGTTGAGCTTTTAAGCTCTTGATCTCGTCAGCCTGTCGGGCATTTTCGGCCCTTAGCGCATTAACGCCATCCACCCATTGGGCCACCACATGTTGATTGGCCTGACGCTGTGACTCCGTATAAAGCAAATCCTCGCGAGCCTGCTTGAGATCTCTTTCAAGATGACCTAGGGCTTCCGTTGCTACATCGGATTATGCTGTCAGGAGATCTTGATAACTAAGATTATTATATACAAGACAAAGCACTTACCGTGCGCCTCTCGAGTAAACTTTTTCACCTGTTCCACCTCAACCAAGGCAGTGTCCAGCCTCCCCTTTGTCTGGGAAATGGCCTCGGATAGCTGATCATTCCTCGCCCGAGCACTCTACCAAAAAATAACTTCTTCAGGTTAATATCAAGCCTCGCTACGGTCATTCTTGCCCATATCAAGCCTTAGGGGCTACTACCACGGTTAGGCAGTATTGTTTGTCTTTCAAACAAATGGCAAGATATAAGAAATCTTCGAGACAAAATGAGCTCGGGTTGGACCTTACCCGCAACCCTTATGATAAAACATCTAATGATTGATCAAATACCGCGCGGGTCGCCCCGAGGTATGCGTCCACCGAGATGAGAGCATTGAACTCCCAATCCGAGAAGGCTAGACTCCTCAGGGAGGTCTTTTGCCACCGATAATTCGTGGCACATTGGATCTCGGAAGGAGTAGCCGAGCTGGTCTTTGAGTCCTCGGGCTGGGGAACTTCAGGAGTGACTCCCAAAGAAGGATGTGCTTCTGCTTCCCTGTTTGAAGCCACCGTCCCCTCGGCCCTCGCACTCGCTGCCATGGAGGAAGGAAAAGACTGCCTGCGAATGATCAAAGGGGTCAGAACCCGAGATGGCATTTCTACAACATACAGTAATCACAGTCACCTGATAATTGAAGGAGCACTTTCGCTTGCCTCCATGACCTCGGCCTATGCTTCTTCCGCTTCTTGCGGGTGGTTCCCTTGAGGAGTCGTCTCTCCGCGCGAGCGTTTCGAACGCCGTCCCTTTGGAGGAGAAGTCAGGCGTCCAGGGGCTTGGGGACGAGGGGCTCGCTTTCGAGTAGAGGAAGAGGGCGTTACTGATGAAGCTGGCCTCGTCCCCGATGCCTCCGGGGTGACGGCTACCTTGGAACCGTCAAGGCACTCCATACAAAATTTCCTCCCTTCATAGATAAGGGCTGGATCCTCGTCCTCGTGAAAGAGGGGATCTTCCGCTTGTTGGTGCGTTTCCGGCTCAGGTGCCGGGCTGCTTAGAGCCTCCACCCGACGCCTCCATCTCTGCTCGAAACCGATAAAAAGATCGGTCAAATGGATTGGCTACTGAAAAACAACTCGGGTAGGCGAAATAAAGCAGGAAGACTTACTATGTCGGCCGAATTGTAGTAGGACATCCCGTCCCGGAATTGTCATCGGGCAAAGTCCTTCGTCGTTCCTTGGTAAATACTGGCCATCGCTGTCCCGAAGGCCGCTTGGTCAAAGAAACTTTGCCGATTGATCGAAAGCAGTCTTCGGTTCCGTTGTATGCGCACAACGGGTGAGGGCGCAGCCAGAGTGGTTGGACTCTTCGGTCTATCGCCGTGGCCATTACGTCTATTATGGTAAGCCCTGTCCTTACCAATTGCTTCACCTTGGCGGCTAGCTCGGTCACCTCGGCACCGTATTCTTGGGCCATACCCTGTGGCCTCTAGCTATATCGCCTCTTCGAGGGCTCCGAAGAGAAAGGGGGAAGCCCTGGCCGAACTGGGTCTGGGAGGGGGACATCGTCTATATAGAACCACTCTGTTGGCCAGATGCCGGTATCCTCCCGAGGTCTGCCCGACGGGTATTCTGTCCCCTCGATTCGACAGACTTCGGCCGCTCCAATCTCGTAAAGCCTTTCGGCGGGAGAACAAGGCACTACACAAAAATACCTCCTCCAGAGTCCGAAGTGCGCTTCACACCCAAGATGCATGTCGCATAGGGCGACGTACCCCGCAATGTGCAAAATCGAGTTGGGGGTAAGGTGGTGGAGCTGCAGCCCATAAAACTCTAGCAGGCCTCGGAGGAAGGGGTGAATTGGAAATCCTAAACCGCACAACAGGAAGGAAACGAAGCATACCCGTTCATCCTTTTGAGGGGAAGGGTAATTCTCTGCGTGTACCTGCCCGTTGATGGATGTTAAGCTCGGGTGGGTCACTGTCAGATCTAAATCTGGCAGGTATCCTTGTCTGGCCAGGCGCTCCAGTTGGAGGCGCGAGACGACGCAACTACCCCAATCATCCCTGACAGGGCCGTGAGGGCACCTCGAAGAACCTGCGTCGCTCGCCATGGGAAACCCTCAAGGTTGGACTTGGGAGGAGGGGGAGCGCTTGTGCAGTTTGCTTGGAAAGAGGGGTGGGGGTTTGTGATAAATCCGCATGCCTGACTCGTGGATAAAAAGGGGGGAGACCGACGCTTCGATGTTTCGCCATAAGTTGACCCGCTTCCCTGTAAGACATGGTTCCGAAAGATCAGAAAGCTAAGGCCACGTGTGGCGGAGCTAGGCCCACTCAGCGGGACTATCAATCTTTCTGAGGACTGCTTGAAGCTATGCTGGGGAGATCATGCACGGAACTTGCCTGCCAAGCCAAAGACTCCGGAACCAAAGTCCAAGAGTGTCGTCCTCAGCGTCGGAGACCAATTCAGGGGCTACTGACGGTGTCCTAGACTAGGGGGTACTAACCAAGTCGGCCAATATTCCTTGGGCTGGGCCAGTGGGCTCTCATTCTTGTCAAGATGGACTCCGGAAGTTGCACGCGGGAGAAGAGATCAAGATGACTTGGCGTGTACTCCAAGACTCCTCCTGCCGCCTCCAGGCCAAGCTGCCAACCTTGTAACCCTAGATACCCTACCTGGCATGTATATAAGCCAAAGGGTTTATCCCTTAGAAGGGACCTGAACACAATCTCATTCACCTAGCCTTAGGACTAGATCATATCTTACGATCTCGAGGTAGATCAACCCTGTACTTGATACATCTCCATCAATATAAACAAGAGCAGGACGTAGGGTTTTACCTCCATCAAGAGGGCCCGAACCTGGGTAAAAATCGTCACCCTATTCCTGTTACCATCTGTCCGAGATCCACAGCTCGGGACCCCTACCCCGAGGTCTGCCGGTTTTTACACCGACACCGTAGCAACGCACGGGCGTTCTACTAGTATTATGTTATTGCTAACGGTTGATCTTGTGAGTGTAGATGGCATCGGTCTCGATCCACTACAACCCAGCCCCTGCAACCTCCAGTTTTGCATACCTGCTCTTTGGTGTTTGGCGTCATCTTTGTCCCGGCGGAGTGATGCCGAGGTACCAAGTGTTCCAGACACCACTTGCAGGATTGGTGCTGAGGTATCTCACCAATATCTTTCTGCCAGCCACACCTATAGCTTCGGTGGTAGACATGCTTCTATCCCGGATCTTGCCATTCGACTTGCCACTTTGGCAGCCCTTACTGATCTTTGTTACCAAGAAATGGCAATGCCTGCAGACCCTGCTTTCCCCTGCTATCCTATCCTATCACCCATTCCCCAGATGGGTACGGTTCCCTTCTGCCCGCTTGATGATGATGTGGCCGCGACATTCGTGTCCCACTACAGGATCACCGAGTACGTCCTCACCTCCGAGCCTATCAGAGGTGCAACTTGTGCCAAACCAGCCTTGGTGTAGCTCTGTCTACACCAACCCCTCCACCTGTTGTTCCACCTTTGTGCACACCATCACGACATGATTAGATCGTAGTGCTGGAGTTTCCGCGAGATTTGTGTTGCATAAGTAGGCTTGCATATTGTTGTGCGTAGCAGTAAAATGTGATGTTGCTTGTGTGTGATCTTGATGCCCGTTGTGTGCTTTTCTTCGGTTGAGTCGTTTCCTTCGCTTGTTTATTTGGTTCTTCGGTGTTACCTTATTTCCCGTTAAGAAAGTTGCTCATCAAACCGCCACCTGATTCGAAGCATTAATGAGGATTTCAAATATTTGGAAGCTCAGCTAAATAGTATGGAGTTCTCAATCCACTGCATTGTATTGGGAATATCTGATCTGAATGCAAATGGTATCCTGGATGGATTATCAGCATCAAGTCTACACTAGCAGTGCAATATTTACAGCAGTAATGATCAAACCAATAGGAAGACAAGCTGTGTGCAAGACCAACAGAATATCTTCAGTCAAAGGTATGGTTTATACAAAGTCTTGGTTCTGCTATGGGTAAAAAGTGGAATATGTTATACTCTGGAAGGAAGTCAGAATATGCCATGGATTAAGTACTCAGCAAGAAGGATAGTCTGACAAGTCTTTGCGTACAAGTAACCAACAACAGAAGTATTAAGGTGGTATATATGGCATTCAGTCTGCACACTATAGTGAGAAGCTTCTGGTGTAAGGAACCTAGTCTTCCTTCTCAAGCTACCGAAAGAAGCTTACAACGCAAGGCTCTCCAATCTTCCTCAGTACGATACATGGATAGCTTCTAGCCTAAGCCACCCAGTCTTCTACAACAAGCTACTACAGAGAAACTTCCAGCATAAGACACTAAATCTTTCTTAGTAAGCAACAAGAGGAGAAGCTTCTGAGGTACGGTACCCAACCTTGTTCAGCACACTTCCTTGGAAAAGCTTCAGCCCTTTTCAGCATGCTACTCCGAACAGTTTTCAACATAAGATATCCAGTCTTCTTCAGTACAGCACTACAAAGAGACATCGACAGTGGTACAAGTTATTACAAAGTGAGTTGGCAGTATATGAAAGTACAGCTCAAGAATCAGATCACACGTCTGCTGCGGAAATCGAGTATTCAACTACACCTACTTCTGCATATGTTGTGAGCATGCAGCTTGAGCTATGCGAGTCACCCGTATGAGGATGCAACTATGTTCAAGCGGATCTACCGAAGGAAGGTAGGAATCCAACAACCCCATGAGTTATGCCACAGGAAGAAAGTCAAGTATACATCTCAAGTTGTCAAGTAGACAACCTTGGAACAACAATCTTGACAATGGTTATCAAGGTCAGTATTCCCGCACCCAACAAGGTGATATCGTTAACCTTCTCATTGTCTTGCATACCTGGCCACAACCATGATTTCTATACAACTACGTGTGAGCATGCCATGTTTCCTACGACACCGTGTCATGGACAAGGATAAAGCATGATGCCGGAATACTTCATCAACAACACTGCCCCCCCCCCCCCGGGTTTAAGGGTTTTTGGATGCACAAGTAGTATCTCTACTTAGTATGAATTTTTGGCTAGCAAAAGATCCTAAGCAAGCACCACATGTTAGAGGATCCAAGACAATATAACTTCTATGTGAATATAAACAAACATAACCCATTACGTTGTCTTCGTTATCCAACGTCAACTACTTGATCAAGTTTGAAAATAATTAATGGGGGCTCACCATCATAGAAGATGTCCAGGATAGTATATTTATATGTGAAATCTCTCTTCCTTCAATATTCTTTCATGAATTGTTCAAGTGACCAATGCTATGTTTGCTAACTTTCAATAAATTTTACCACTTATACTTCTTGTATGTGAAGTCATTACTCCCCATGGGACAAGAATATGAAGCATATATAATTTCATATTTATGACATTCAATTCATTCAACAATTCACTCTTAGGATATAAGTGAAGCACGAGAGTAAATGACAAACTACTCCAAAAGATATAAGTGAAGAACAACGAGTAGTTAAGTGAATGGGTAGCTATGTGAAGACTCTCTCTCAATAAAAATTTCAGATCTTGATAATTTTATTCAAACATCAAACAAAATGAAAATAAAAGGACACTCCAAGAATAGCACATATCATGTGAACAAGTAAAAACTTAGGCTAACTGATAGGTGTTGATGAAGAAAGGTGAGATGCCTACCGGGCCATCCCCAAGCTTAGTTACTTGAGACTTCTTGGAATGTTATCTTGGGGTGCCTTGGGCATCCCCAAGCTTGAGTTCTTGTGTCTCGTTAATTCCTCTCATATCATGGCTTCTCCTAAATCTTAAAAACTTCATCCACACAAAACTCAACAAGAACTCGTGAGATAAGTTAGTATAAATCAACTCAAAACCTTAACATTCTATACTGTAGAAAATCTAAAAAATTATAATTAAACATTGCATACTAAATGCCTCTGCATATTTAATACTCATATCCACAAATAGAAATATTAAACAAGCAAACATATGCAAACAATGCAACTATAGCCAAAATCTGTCTAAACAGAACAGTCTGTAAAGGGGGAATAAAAATTCAAACTTCCCAAACTCCAAAAATTCTGAACAATTACCAGGTTACATATAACTCATGCATGCTTACTATGTAAAAATTTAGATTTTTATCATTTTCTAACAATTCAGGAATATTCAGGATATAACAGAAAACTTTCTGTTTTCAAACAGCAACACATAAACTTGCAAACTGAGCATGATAAAGGCTATAATTGGCATTTTATTGAAATAAAAGATGCAAAACATGATTATTGATAACAGCAAGCAAATCTCAACAAAATAAAATGACGCTCCAAGCAAAACACATATTATGTGATGAATAAAAATATAGTTCCGAGTGAGGTTACCGATAGTGTTGAAGACGAAAGAGGGGATGCCTTCCGGGGCATCCCCAAGCTTAGATGCTTGAGAATTCATTGAGTATTACCTTGGGGTGCCTTGGGCATCCCCAAGTTTTGGGTATTGCCGCTCCTTATTCTCCTCATATCGATATCTCACCCAAAACTTGAAAACTTCAATCACATAAAACTTAACTAAACTTGTGAGATAGGTTAGTATGATAAAAATAAATCATCCACTTAGGTACTGTCAATACAAGATTCATAATTTCTCTCACATAATTCCTACTGTATTCTATCATTTCCACTATTTATATTACTCAATATTAGCTATGGAAACACTAAAACAAGCAAACTATGCAATAAAAACAGAATCTGTCAAAAACAGAACAACAGGTAGTGAACGAATTAAAATGCATACTTCTGTAACTCAAAAAATTCTGAAACATCGGTACAACGTAAATAATTTGTAACCCAATACTGTGTAAAAATTTCAGAATTTTCTCATGCTCCAGTACAGAATAGAAATTCCAGCATTAGACGCAAAAGTTTCTATTTTTGCACAGAATCTAATCAACAAGCGTCCACACTATCCCAAAGGCTTCACTTGGCACATTATTGAAAGAAAACATATAAAACATGATTACTACAGTAGCTTTATCATGTGGACATACAAAAATAGTCGGTATAAATATTGGGTTGTCTCCCAACAAGCACTTTTCTTTAATGCCTTTTTAGCTAGGCATGATGATTTTCATGATGCTCACATAAAAGTGAAGAATTGAAACACAATGGGAGCATCATGAAACATATGGCAAGCATATTTAAGCCTAAACCACTTCCTATGCATAGGGATTTTGTGAGCAAATAATTTATGGGAGCAAGAATCAACTAGCATAGGGAGGCAAAACAAGTATAACTTCAAAACTTTCAACACATAGAGAGGAAACTTGATATTATTGCCACACCTACAAGCATATAATCCTCTCTCATAATAATTTTCAGTAGCATCAATGAATGAATTCAACAATATAGCTATCACATAAAGCATTCTTTTCATGACCTACAAGCATAGGATTTTTATTACTCTCCACATAAGCAAATTTATTCTCATTCATATTAGTGGGAGTATCATATGAAACTTGAATACTATAAATTATTTCCACATTAAAAGAGTAATGTTCAGTAAAAGGGTATTCATAATTATGACAAGTTTTATTATAATAATCATCATTATTTTTTATAACATAAGTATCATCACAATAATCATCATAAGTAGCAACTTTGTTCACATCATAATCAATTGAAACCTCTTCCAAAGTAGTGGATTCAACACTAAATAAAGTCATGACCTCTCCAAATCCACTTTTATCATGTTTATAAGATTGAACACCCTCCAAAATAGTGGGATAATTATTACCTAAAGTTGACACTATTACAAACCCACTTTCATTATTATTGCAATCATCATAGATAGGAGACATGCTATCATCATAATAAATTTGATCATTAAAAGTAGGGGGACTAAAAAGATCATCCTCATTAAACATAGCATCCCCAAGCTTAGGGTAAACATTATTTTCAGCAAATAAATTCTCAAACATGCCATTCTCAGCAAACATAGCATCCCCAAGCTTGTGGGTTTGCATATCATTAGCCTAGTCACTCTTATCATCAATTGTATGAATAGCACCAATAGTATAACAACTATTATGATCATAATTTCCCAAGTTGGTTCTAAAAATATTTTCAAGATCATAAGAAGTATCATTATCTTCCCAATCATAATTATCATAACAAGTAATAGGCAAAACAAAATCATCATCAAGTGTATCATCTTCCACAATTATTTTTGATTCATTCTCATGAGGCACAACAATAATGGGAGCAACATTATTTGGGAGAGATACCTTTTTACCTCTAATTTACCTTCTTTTATTCTTCTTCTTCACCACATTGAGTGTGGGTTTAATTAATTCTTCTGAGCTTCTTATTGAAGAGATCGGTTGGATAGGAAGCTCCTCCTCATCACCTGTTTCATTATGAGAGAAAATAGGACGGAAAGGGGGATCTTTACCCTTCCATTAGTATTCCTTTTATATTCCATTGGTTTTCCCGTCTTTCTATAATTGGCTATATAAGCAATCTCATTGCAATTTACCACACAAAACATATAGATTTCCTTTAATTTATTTTCAATGTCTTTTGTGAGAATGAATACTTCAAACCAACTATTTTCATGTGTCAATTCTTCACACCCCAAAAATAAACAAAGTTCATTATAAAGTTCAAGGGTGATCAAGTTATTGCAATATTTGGCCACTATTCGGTCATGAAAGGGTATGAATTGAAAATTAAGATGACCAACCTTATTGCAAAGTTCACAAGTAATGGGATGAAGAGAGCATAATTTTGTAGCAAATTTATCTATCACTTTAAGGAACAAATTGGTTTTATCATGTTTATACTTCTTACAAAATCTATCATCCCTATAAGGCATGTCCTTACAAATTTTATGCACTCCATAAAAATTGACATGCTTATATTAAACCTTTTTATCATGACTAGTGCAATCATCATTAGCATTTTGGATATTCAAAGAATTCATACTAACAATATTGTAATCATGCTTATCATTCAAAGATTTTATGCCAAACATTTTATTGAATTCTTCTTCTACAATCTTAGCACAATTTTCCGATCCATCATTCTCAAGAAAGACTTCGTAAAGATAAAGCATGTGAGGCAACCTCAATTCCATTTTTTGTAGTTTTCTTTTATAAACCAAACTAGTGTAAAACAAGAAACAAAAAGATTCAATTGCAAGATCTAAAGATATACCTTCCAGCACTCACCTCCTCGGCAACGGCGCCAGAAAAGAGCTTGATGTCTACTACGCAACTTTATTCTTGTAGACTCTGTTGGGCCTCCAAGTGCAGAGTTTTGTAGGACGGTAGCAAATTTCCCTCAAGTGGATGATCTGAGGTTTATCAATCCATGGGAGGCGTAGGATGAAGATGGTCTCTCTCAAACAACCCTGCAATCAAATACAAGAAATCTCCTGTGTCCCCAACACACCCAAAACAATGGCAAATTGTATAGGTGCACTAGTTCGGTGAAGAGATGGTGATACAAGTGTAGTATGGATAGTAGAAATTGGTTTTTGTAATCTGAAAATATAAAAACAGCAAGGTAGCAAGTAGTAAAAGTGAGCACAAACGGTATTGCAATGCTTGAAAACAAGGCCTAGGGTTCATACTTTCACTAGTGCAATCTCTCAACAGTGCTAACATAATTGAATCATATAACAATCCCTCAACGTGCGATAAAGAATCACTCCAAAGTTCGTATTAGCGGAGAACATAAGATGAAATTGTTGTAGGGTACGAAACCACCTCAAAGTTATCTTTTCCGATCAATCTATTGAGCCATCCCTATAAGTGTCACAAACAGCCCTAGAGTTTGTACTAAAATAACTCCAATGTCACCACAAGTATCCGTGAGTTAACTATTCGATATGCATCAAACAACTTCAGATTCATAATATTCAATCCACACAAAGAACTTCAAAGAGTACCCCAAAGTTTCTATCGGAGAAAAGAAGATGAAAACGTGTACCAACCCATATGCCTAGATTACCCCAAGGTTACGGGAATCCGCAAGTTGATTACCAAAACATACATCGAGTGACTCAATAGAATACCCCATTGTCACCACGGGTATCCACATGCAAGACATACATCAAGTGTTCTCAAATCCAAAGTATTCAATCTGACAATAACAAAACATCAAAGGGAAAGACTCAATTCATCACAAGAAGATAGAGAGGGAAGAAACACCATATGATCCAACTATATTAACAAAGCTCGCGGTACATCAAGATCGTGCCAAATCAAGAACACGAGAGATAGAGATCAAACACATAGCTACTTGTACATACCCTCAGCCCCGAGGGTGAACTACTCCCTCCTCGTCATGGAGGCCGTCAGGATGATGAAGATGACCTCCGGTGATGATTTCCCCCTCTAGCAGGGTACCGGAAAAGGCCTCCATATGGTATCTCTTTGGAACAGAGGCTTGTGGCGGCGGGGTCGAAGTTCTAGGTTTATTTCTAGGGGTTTCTCTATTCATAAGAATTTTCAACGTTGGAATCACGCGAAAAGGAGTTACGAGTGGCCCACAAGGCAACCACACGCAACCCCCCCCCCCCCCGGGGTGCGCCGGGATACCTTGCCACCACCTCGTGGGTCTTCTGGTACTTCCTCGAAGCTTCAGGGGTCTCTTATGTTCCAAAAAAATCATCAAAAAGTTTCGTCGCGTTTGGACTTCGTTTGGTATGGATTTTCTGGAAAACCAAAAACAAGCAGAAAACAACAGCTGTCACTGGGCACTAGGTTAATATGTTAGTCCATAAAAATCATATAAAAGTCATATAAAAGTGCACCAAAACCATATAAAATTATTGCTAACATGGCATGAATACTTCATAAATGATAGATACGTTGGAGACGTATTAACCCTCCTAACAATCAACTTTCCGAGGGAGTTTGTTTTATTGTATTTTTCTTTATTTTCAAGTTACAGGACTGGGCATCCCAATTACCAGACTCTCTCGTGCAATGACAAGTGAATAAATACCATCATGAGAGTAACCCACTGAGCATGGAAGATATCGACCGCCCCGTCACTCCATGAGCGGTACGGGCAGACAAAACGGGTGTTTATTTGAAGGATTAGAGATGGCACATGCAAATTTACTTGGAACGGCAGAGTAATACCGCATATAGGTAGATATGGTGGACTCATCTAAAACAACTTTGGGTTTAAGGATTTGGATGCACATGCAGTATTCCCGCTCAGTACAGGGCTAGCAGATAGATTGAGAAGCAACCAACTTAAGGAGCGACAACTGTCATAATCATGCATTGTGAATAATTAACATTGGACACGAGCATGAGTAGGATATAAACACCCTAAACATAAATATCATGAAGGCTGCGTTGGTTTTGATTCAACTACATGTGTGAACATGTGCCAAGTCAAGCCACTTGAATTATTCAGAGGAGGATACCATACTAACATACTACATCACAACTATTTTAATGCATGTTGACACATAAGATAAATCATTATCCACTCCTAGCTATTTAAGCATGGCATGAGAAACTATAATCTCTAATTGTCATCACAAGCATGTTTACTCATAATTGTTGAATCAAGAACGACTGAGTTAAACATATTTACAAAAACGAAAACAAGAAGAGTTCATACCAGCTTTCCTTCACCGCAATCACTTCATCATATCATCATCATTATTGCCTTTCACTTGCACGACCGAATGATGTGAAAATAATAATAGTGCAAGTGTCGTGGACTAAGCTGGAAGCTGCAAACATTTTATTCAAAGGAGAAGACAAGGTAATAGTGGATCTTCGATAAATCAACAATAACGCATAAATGAGCCACTCAACAATTCTAGCATAGTCTTCTCCAAATGACGACTCAACTAAAAGAAGAGAATTTCAGAGAAATACACTGACATATTTTTGGAGTTTTTAGTTTTTCTGAAGAAAGCAAACTAACAAAGGAAAAATGAAAAACAAGAAAAACTATTTACACGGGAGAACTCCCAACAAACAAAAGAAGAAATGAGAAATATTTTTGGGTTTTCTTTTAATACTACGAACTAACTAAACAAGAAAGAAAAACTGAAAAGAAGAGAGAAATATTTTTGGGTTTTCGAAGTTTTTCAAACACACAAGAAGAAAGTGAAAATAAAACTAACATGGATTTGCAATGAAAAAGGATGAACACCGACAACTGGAATGAATGTGTGGTACATGAAAGTAATGTCGTAGATAAATACGTACTCCCCCAAGCTTAGGCTTTTGGCCTAACTTGGTCTATGGCCACTACTGGCCTGGATAGAACTCATGGAGGTAGTTTGGGTTATACTCCATTGCAGCCGCCAATGCCTGGCGGGCTGCCTCATTCCTGCGGGCAGTCTCCTCTGCCGTCTCGCACGCCTCAGCCTCCTCCTCCAGTATAAAATATCTCTGTTTTTCCTGAAAGTTGAAGAAGGCAGGAGCAGGCAAGGTAATATGGATAACACGACGCTTATTAAAGATTAGCCTGTATCGAAATGGTGAGGTGTTCCTTTCGAGAAACTGATGACACTCCATAGCCTCATAACAAGGTAGCTAGGTGGCAATAGGGTATCATTCCCCTTTATGGGTATGCTAAGATAAGTAGCTAATGAGTGGCATAGATTCCACCAAAAAGATCACCATCAAGAGCATTATGATGTAAACGACATGCAATGATAGCCCCCATATTAAATTTTCTATCCCTCATTAATGCACTTTTATGAATGCTTAAGTCAGGTGCACACAGGGTACTAAGATCATGTTTGCCATTGATGCGTCTTCCTATGAACAAAGCAAAATAATGAATGGCAGGAAAATGGATTCTCCCAACTCTAGCTTGTGTTATGCCTCTAGTTTCACCTCGAGTAATATTCATGAGAAAATCATTGCAATCAGATTTACGAGGTTCAAGACAAGTTCCCCAAGAGGCAATTCTACTAGCATCACTAAATTCTTGAATGGTCATGCGAAAAGAATTTCCATACAAGTCAAACATAACATCATGAGAGGAACGGTGAGATACATATTTGAATTTCCACACAAAGGAATCAGTGAGATCATGGTACTGCAGACACTTATCTGACAAGAAGTCCATGAGCTCGACGTTGTGTACGTACATATCAAATTCTTCCTTGAAGCCGGCGCATATCATGAAGGCATCGGATGGCCATTCGCACGCTCTCACGAGGGCATCCCGCGGTGGTTCGAGGTCCGGCTCACGTATCGCAAGCCTTGGTGAGCTCTTGCTCGATGAACCCCCATGGAACATCTTCCTAAACATTTTCTTTTCTCTAAAATAATTTCTGGAATTTTTAGTCCCCAAAATAAAAGTGAACAAAACTCAACAAAATTGATAGCAACTACTCCCACAAGTGTCTAGAGGCTATATCATGTATCAAAACTACTTTGGACCATATAAATTCAACATGCAAGCTCATATACATGGTCACCACAGCAGGAAAAGTTTGCAAAACATAAAGCACTAGAACAAAAACGAATTGGACCATTGGAGGAGTCACATACCAAGGAGTAATTCCTCAAAACAGTTTCGGAAACGGAGCTCCGAGCAAGGAGATCAAAAATCACATGAAAATGAGCAAGAACACGGGCTTGAGAGCAAGGGTGATTTTTCTGGAGGAAGAAGAAGGCTGTGGGCTAGTGGAATAAGTGAGAGGGTCCATGTGGGACCCATAAGCTCACTAGGCGCGCCCTGTGAGCTTGTGGCTCACAGGTGCACCCCCGTGGGGTGTGTTCAGTGCCAAAAATTCTTAAATATTATAGAAAAAATCATACTAAATTTTTAGGTCATTCAGAGAACTTTTATTTCCGGGGCATTTTTTATTGCACGGATAATTCAGAAAACAGGATAATCATGGCATTCTACTTTATTGAACTTTAAATAACAGAGGGTAAATATAAGGTACAGTAGGTTGTGCTTATTAAATTCATCGACCACATGCCCCTCAAAAAGAATCCATTAATAAGGTTGATCAAGTCTTATTAACAAACTATTTCCGAGTAACATGAAACCGAAGAATTGTCATATAGCACTAAGTTACCTCAATGGGGATATGTATTTCCCCAACAATAAGAATTTCATATCTCTTTTTGACGGTCGAAAGAGGAAATTTAAAACCTCCAATAGTAATTGCCGCAATTTTTTCAATGGAGTTGATACTATTCACTGAACTTTGTTTCTTCGGGAAGTATAGCGTATGTTCATTACCATTGACATGAAAAGTGACCTTGCTTTTGTTGCAATCAATAACAGCCCCTGCAGTATTCAAAAAGGGTCTACCAAGGATGATCGACATTCTGTCGTCCTCGGGCATATCAAGAATAACAAAGTCTGTCAAGATAGTAACATTTGCAACAACAACGGGAACGTCCCCACAAATTCCAATAGGTATAGTAGTTGATTTATCAGCCATTTGCAAAGATATTTTAGTAGGTGTCAACTTATTCAAATCAAGTCTTCTATATAACGAGAAAGGCATAACACTGACACCGGCTCCTAAATCACATAAAGCAGTTTTGACATAACTTCTTTTAATGGAGCATGGTATAGTAGGTATTCCTGGATCTCCTAACTTCTTAAGTACTACACCCTTAAAAGAATAATTTTCAAGCATATTGGAAATTTCAGCTTTAGGTGTCTTCCTTTTATCACTAGTGCAGAAAAGCCTAGCTATGGCGTGCCAGAAACAGCCTTGCTGGCGTGGACACTCGACGCCACAATATGGCGCCATTGTTAGAATATAGTGGTGGCGTTGGATCCCACGTCAGCAGTATTCCACGTGCTGATGGCGTGCTCGCGTGGCCAATGCCAGCACTAAGTTATATTACCACTGTCGTTCCTTGTTGGCCAACGCCGGCAAATTGTTTTTTTGTAATAAAAAAAATTAGTTCACAAACTAAATAATTGTACTTCAGAAAAGTTAGTAGCTAGTTACTCAATAGATACTCATTAACTCAATAAACTTCACAAAAGTTACTCATTGTACTCAAGTTACTCATCAACTCAAGACTAGCTAGCTCTTCCTAGCTAGTAAAGAACTACTACCTAGTTAAAGAAACTACTCTTCATCAAGGATTATGCTCAACTGGCAAATCTTCTTTCTGTTGGCCGCTCCATCTTTCTTGAAATGAGCTATGTCCATCTTGAGGTCAATCTTCTCTGCCCTGAGGAGTTTTCTCTCCTGCTTTAGCTTATTCCTTTCCACGATGAGCTCATCCCTCTCGTCCCTCAGCTTATTAGTGATCTTTACGAGATCAACCCTTTCGTTGTGCAACTAACTGATCTCCACGTTCAGCGAGGCAGTTAGCTCCTGCTGGCTGTTGATGACATACTGCTGAGACTGAAAGAGTTCTACGTTCAGCATGTCCACATCGTAAACCTCCTCCTTGTTGCCTCTAGAATTGGCCATGAGACCTGATGCATTTTAAGAACGAAGGTCGCATAGTAAGAACTAAGCAATGATATAAATTTACCAAAAATATGATTAAAGGTGGTCATCTAGTTACATTGGCATATCATAATTGTTTTGTCAACTACACTAAAAATGTCAAGTACACTTACTAGAGGAAACACTAAACTAACTAAAAATGTACTAGAGCAAACACTACACTAAAAATGTCTCAACTAAAAATTCCAACAATGGTACTGACTTGGGAATGCACTAGAGAGCAAACACTGCACTAAAATTTTGTTAATTGTAGTTCTAATTGGACCCTAGCGATGAACTTGTCAACTAAACTGACTTGGCAGAGCATAATTTTTTTGGCACTGACTTGGGAATGCACTAGGGCAAACAATGTGGCACATATTTGGCACTGAATTGGGAATACACTAGAGCAAACAATGTGGCACAGATTTGGCACTGACTTGGGAATGCACTAGAGCAAACACTACACTAAAATGTACACTACAAAAAAAACACTTCCGTGATGATACGTCTTTGTCACAGTAGGTCACATTTTTCATGTACATCCGTGATGATTTTATGACAGAATCAATATAGTCATACCTGTGCTGTCGTAGAAGTGTTCCATGACAATACTGAAATTATCATCACGGAAGTGTCCACTTCCATGACGATAAATGTCGCGTCATGGAAGTGTTTTCGTCAAGGGTAACTGACACGTGGCATCCACCGTAACGGGTCGCCGTTAAGCTATCGGGTTCCGGTTTGGACCCGATAACCCATTAACAGCCCTGACGAATGGGGATTTTCCACGTGTAAAATTCTCATTGGCCAACAGAACCATGTGTCAGGCAGGCATTGCGACAGATGTCGTCCATTCATTGCACGAAACGCACCTATGGAACAGTGACACATGGCACGGCCCAACAGCGGCCCATTTATGTTATAAAGGCCAACCCGTTTGACATGGTCAAAAGTTAACGGGACGGCCCATGGAAAGCCTGTTACCGGCATGTTCGCATACAGCCCATTTACGGCCCGGGTACTCACGGACCGTTATGGCATTTAAAAATTTGGCCCAGTAGCATCATGTGGGCCGTCCCATATGATTCCAGCCCGTTGTCACTTTCGGCCCATCTATAGCCCGTGAAGTCTTTCGGCCCATATGAGGCCTTTTGCATCTCTGGGCCCATCGACGGCCCGAGGTGAATCAGGCCCGTCATGAACAGTAAACTGCTTTGAGCCCATTAACGGCCCATGATTCAGTTGGGCCGTTTCCAGCCCGTGTTTTCTTTCGGCCTTCTAAGGGCCCATATATTATTGGGCTCATTTCCGGCCCTCGATTACTTACGGTCTGTTACTGGCCAGTTATGCTAATGGGCCAAATTCAGCCCGTGGTAACAATCGGTCTGTTTGTGGCCCGTTAACACGTTGGGCCGTTTTCAACCTGTCCTGTAATCCGGCCCATTAACGACCCGTCATGCCTGTTGATAGAATTAAGCCTGCGCTGCCTTTCGGCCTATTAACGGCCCGTTATGATCTGGGCCCACAAACGGACGGCTCCGATTTAGGCCCGTTTATGGTCCGGTTTTGGCCCATGAACAGTAAGCCCATGGATCCTACGGCGCGTATGAGGCCCATGGATCATACGGCCCATAGGAGGCCCATGGATCCTATGGCCCGTACGAGGGCCATCGATACCATGGCCCATAGGAGGCCCATCGTTATCACGGCCCATATGTGGCCCATGGTTATTGCGGCCACTAGCAAACCGAGGAAAAAAGCTGCAGTGACTACATGGAAACAAATAAACAAGACTATATAGGTAAATCAATAAGCAAGCAACTAACGCTAGGCTATTACGGTGATTACAGACATTACATCAACTGGGCATCAAAGTTCGCCACCAGTGCAAATAAAGGGAACAACAAAGCAGCATATTACATACACTGGGCGTCTAAATTGGCCACCAGTGCAAATAAACGCGGCAGCAAAACAAGTCTAGAACTAAAACAACTTCAGAAGAGTTCAAGAAACGTTATCCTGGGTATCCACCATGCTGGCAATAAGCTTAGCAAGCTTATTAACTTTCTCTTGTTTGGCGCTAAAATCCTTCAACGCTTGCTATTGCACCAGAAAGTATGCATCTGAATTCTCCAGGGACTTCCTCAGTCCTTCGACTTCTTATCGCAGCACAGCTGATCAATGTCTTTCAGCTTGTAGTTGAGACTCAAGAAACCGAACTGATTCAGACAACGAGTTTGAAGAGCTTTTGCAAGCGGTAGTGGCCAGTAACTTGAACACTACATCAAGACAAGACTTTGGGGTTATCTCACTGTCTTCAAGATAGTTTTCCTTATCTGTTTTATCAACTTTGTTGGAGACTAGCAAGGTTGTCTCACTATCTTCAACCTTATCTGCATTACTTCCTTTACCATTGCTTAATGTGATACTCTTCTCCAATATTCTGTCAGCATTCTAAAAGAAGAAACAAACAGACACACAATAGATTTAGCATGTAGTATATGAAACTCATTTTGGTGAACCAGTTCAGTAGTAAGGTGGACAGGATTAAACTATCCAGTCTTCTATTGCAAAGTAGTACAATATAAAAGCATCAAACAAACATATATCTATGTGCTACTGTCACTGCATTATCTTGCCAAATCAAAATAGAGACACTGTTCAAATCATATCAGCTCAAGAAAAAATAGCATTGAAAGAATATAAGTGTGGGAAACTACACGGCACCAAAAGAAGCTCTGTTTTGATGCTAGTAATGTGCATGATATGAGAAGACAACTGTCTACACAATTGAAATTGAAATTAAAATAGAGCAATTTAGAAGAGCAAACCAGTTAAATAAACATGTTTAAACATACCTGTTGTGCCATTGGAGTTTCGATTGGATCCTTCTATTTAAAAATTAATTGGTATGAGTACATACAGTGATACAAGAGCAAAGCAGTATGCACCATAGCTATGGAATCTTACCTGAGAACAGTTGTTCTTCAGGATTAAGCACTTGTTCTATAAGAAGAGAGTACAGTAAGATGTAGCCATATAGTAGACAAAATAGCATTGAAAAAATATAAGTGTGGGAAACTACACGGCACCACAAGAAGCTCTGTTTTGATGCTAATGTGCATGATATGAGAAGACAACTGTCTACACAATTGAAATTGAAATCAACATAAAGCAATTTAGAAAAGCAAACCAGTTAAAGAAACATGTTTAAACATAACAGTTGTGCCATTGGAGTTTCGATTGGATCCTTCTATTTAAAAATTAGTTGGTATGAGTACATATAGTGATACAAGAGCAAAGCAGTATGCACCATAGCTATGGAATCTTACCTGAGAACAGTTGTTCTTCAGGTTTAAGCACTTGTTCTACAAGAAGTGAGTACAGTAAGACGCTGCCAGATAGTACTTCAAAATGAAATATGATCTCATAGACCCTACTAGATTCATGTGTCTAGACCAATAGAGAACAAGGCGTTCCCAGTCATCGTCCCGTAAATGTGTCTCCGGAGAAAGTAAGGGAATTTGATGAGTTTCCTTGCCAATGAAATATGTTTTCTTCAGGTAACTCCGATACTACCGCAAAGCATTCTTGAAGATATCAGAGGTATTAGCACAGGTTACCTCATCCCGAGTTTCAAATCGGTCATTCTCTACACAGAAAAATGGGAACATTTGCTGTGTTATAACCAGCAGGGAGGTAGAAAGTATGGGACAAAGCAAAGTAATTGCCATGAATACTTACACATAACTCTTGGAGGAACACCTGCAACTGGCTTTTTCCTTCATCTTCAGTATAATATTTCCATGATGGGAAGATACGCACATAGGATTTAACAACATCAAATGCGATAGACGCTAAACTACGAATGACTGATTCTGCTTCGTCCACAGGAATAGGTGTACTAACTGGTAGAGTTGGGGTTCGCCGTGGTAGTCCTGGCCCTTTGGGCACTCGAGCTGCCTTACTAACTGCTCTTGTTTGGGAGCTCTGTGGTGGAGATGGTGCTATGTCAACTGGAACTGGGTTACTATCTGCTGGGGTTGGGGTTAGATTGGGTGAAGCTGGTTCTCTGTCCATCAGAGTAGGGGTACAATCTGCGATAGTCTGGGTTATGTGTGGTAGGGCTGTTTCTTGTGCAAGTACAACCGGGGTGCTATCTCCATCGACAGGTAGCACTGTTTTATTTGAAGACCGTGTTTTTACTCCGCTAGATACTGCCATCACCCCCTCTAATTCAAATGGCTGATAAACAAGAAAAGTAGTTGAATGTACAGACCTTGTATGAGACAGATGCAGTAGATAGTGAGGAAAAAGAGGGCATGAAATAGTTCACATATATGTTGTTTAACTAAACATGATAACATGACATAATTTCACATATATGATGTCTATCTAAACAGTATAGCATGACATAATTCAAAGATATGATGACTAACTAAAAAGGATGGCATGAGATAATTATATGATGTCTTTACTAAACAGGTTCACATGTCGACATAATTCACATACATGTTATCTAAGTAAACAGGATGGCATGATATAATTCACATATGTGATTTATATACTAAGTAGATGGCATTCGCATATATGATGTCTAAACTAAGCAGATGGTGTTGAATATTGTGTATATGATGTCTAAACTATGCAATGCAAGGCACCATATGCATGATACTAGCAGTATAACCGTGCCAAGTTAGAGCATACACCTTGGGGGGGAATAGGACTGGTCATCTGTCTCTGAATCCTCCTCTGCGGAGCTATCTGGACCCAACAAGAGATCTTCTTCGACAGGTAGCACTGTCTGCTCTGAAGAACTTGTTTTCACTCCATATTTTTTCATCACCCACCCAAATGGCTGATTCACAGGAAGAGTGGTTGAATGTACAAACATTGTCGACAAATGGAAATCTAATGAAAAAAAGGAATGTCAAGATATAATTCAAATATATGATGCCTGGCTAAACAGGATGGCATTACATATTTCACATATACTATGGCTGGCTAAAAAATATGGCATTGCATAATTCACATATATGATATAGAAACTAAACACGTGGCATTACAGAACATGTCTAAATTAAGCAGATGACATATATGATGTCGAAAGTAAGCAAAGCAAGGCACCATATGCATGATATGACCAACATCATCATGCCAAGTTAGAGCAAACACCTCGGGGGGTAAATAGGAGTGGTCAGCTCCCTCTGGCTCCACCTCTGAACAACTATCTTCCTCTGGATTATAATCTGGAGGAGGGGGTTGGGGTTGCCATTGCACCCACCATGGAGCGATGTCTGCATGACATTGTATTGCCGCGCAAGACTCTTCTCTTTTCTCTACATGTTCAACATGATTGTGTACAATAACTGACATGCATACGAAAAAAATATAGTGAGATTAAGTAAGGAGAGCATGCAGAAATCTAGAGTGATGGTAACAACCAGTGGATAGATCCAAAAATAATGATAGCGGGCAAATGATAGCTGAATTTAATAAAAAGGCAGATGATGGCTGCTTTACTGTTTGTTTCCCACACAAGATGAACGACATAGTAGATACCCTAGATGGAACAGATAGTAGATCGATATACTATTCATTGCTGCCTCGATATGTGCCCCACAAGCATTTTAAAACTCCAGTTTGAACATTAATTTGGACCTGACTTGGAGTCTAAGAGATGAACAGGATGATAAACTAGCAGGTAATATTAAGCAATGCATAAAGTAAGCAGAAACAAAAGAGTGCGACCTCTCTTGCGGAGCCGTGTACTCCTTAGGTTCGTCTGCTAAGTCGATGATGGTGATGCAGTTGCGGTGGCTACCGGTGGCGGCGAAGGAGATCTGAGGCGGCAAAAGACGGTAAGGAGTCGTGATGTCAGGTCTGGTGGACGCTTCTGTCGATGGAGCAGCTCAGGTGAGGTGGATGACGGCCCGACAAGAGCAGGACAAACCACACAAAGATTTCTTTGAGACCTATCTGTAAATGAAGTAATTCTGTAAGGGCTCCTTTAGCTTGCAGGAAGAGCACAGGAATGCAAAGAAACATGGCCAAATTAAAGTCAAACCACCCGCAAATGTGTACAGTTAGAATGTTATTATGCCACTAATGCACTTAGTCTTCTTTTCATGCATAGGATTTTGATAAGTAGGTCCAGTTGGATGTTAAAATTTCTATGTTTTTCCTTTGAAACAAACATGAAAGGAAAAAATCCTTCAGTTTTGTTTTGCTCCATTCCTTTCAACCAAATGCAGGAATAATTGAATAGTATAGTACCATAGGAAAATTTCCTATTGCTATGTTTTTCCTTCACTTTTTCCTTTGAACCAAAATAGCCCTAAGGGATCGACATGAATGTATAGTAAAAAGTGATGCGACAAATGTACAACCTCTTTGGCGTAGCCGTGTCGACCTCAGCATCATTGGGTCAGTCGCTGAAGATGTTGCGGCGGAGTTGGCTACCGAAGCTGGGGAAGAAGATCTGAGGCGTCTGTAGACGGCGTCGAGGGTACTGCTCTGTTGTGATGGATGGTTACGTCGTTGGAGCAGCTCCGGCGAGCTGTACGACTTTGAGGCTAAAGCAGTACAAGATGGACATCGTTAATCTGAAGTGGGATTCTAAAGACAACCAACTCCGACAGATGATGTAAAATACATCACCAAAAAGTGATAGCTATAAAATTTACATCACCAAAAGACAACTAACTCCAACAGATGATGTAAAAACTGTTGATTCTAAACTTAACTGTCGAAACTGACTGTTACTGTCGAAACTGAACGCACTAGTAGCAGACAAGCACTTCGTTCGTAGTTTAGGCCGCTCGAGCACTGGTAGCAGAGAATTAGTGATCTAAATCAGCAGCCGCTCAACAGGGAACACACTAGCAGATAGCAGTCGGAGCAGCAACGCGAACGAGAGCCAGAGCAGCAACTCATGTAGCTGCAGCAGCCCGTGTACCAGCATCAGCAGCGCGAGCGAGAGCAAGAGCATAACAGCAGCACGAACGAGAGCAAGAGTAGAGCAGCAGCGCGAGCGAGAGCCGGAGCAGCAGCAGCAGCTCTGGCATGTATGGCCGCCGCCGCCGAGGGAGCCTCACAATGGGGGAGATCCGCCGTGGAGGATGTCGCCGGCGGAGCCGGCGTCGAGGGAACCACGCCATGGCGGAGCGGGATTGAGCAGCGGCGGCGCCGTGAGGTCGAGTGAAGGAGAAGATGCGATGAGTGTACAACCTGTTTGGTGGCGCCGAGTAGGCCTCGGCTTCATCCGAGGAGTTGGTGAGGATGCTGCGGTTCTGGTGGGGCAGGTTAAGGCGGCGCTGTGGGGATGAAGTGGCCGCGATAGATGAGGCGATCGTCGGAGTAGCTCCTTGGAGGGGGAGGACGGGGCGGCTGAACCAGCAGGACGAGGAGATCGACGACGGATCCTCATCTAGTGCGGTGGATGAGGGATGTCGAGCTGTTGCGGTGGACGACATCATCGGGGAAGAGGCTCCGGTTGGGCGGCGGTGGGGGCGGACGGAGGAGGGTGGGGTTTCGCGGCTGGTGGAGAGAGGTTTTGGTGGCCTCGGTTTTTGAATGGGGAAAAGATGGGGATGGGAGGGGGGGAACCATGACTTAGGGACGCACTTGTCCGAAATGTAGGGTAAGTTACAAAACTACCCCCACCAATTTGAACTAGCGGCTCTTTCCGCCGAGGGGTAGAACGGGGATTTCGCATGTCGGGATTTCGTAGAAGGAGGGAGTTTTCGCGCGTGTTGTGATTTCGGGATAGCAAGGCACGGGTTGAGAAGGAGGGAGTTTTCGGAGAACAAACAGAGAAAGAGATATTCTTGAAATTTCGGCATAATAAGGCGCGGGTTGAAATTTTGGGACAAGGCTAACGTGTACGGTAAATTCGCACCTCCCTCAACCAAAAAAACAAAAAAAAAACAATTCGCACCACACAAGAGAGAGTCTTGTCTCGTTGTACTGTATGAATTACTACAAATGTCATTCAAAACTTTGAATCCATGTTATGTTCAATTAAAATATTTCGCTAGCTTCATAATGCATGTAACCTACTCAAATGAACATTTTCGTGCATTCCAAATGTATATACTACCGCTGCAATATGAACTAAATTGGAATTCGTTTCACTATTTGAATAAGAATCTACAATCATGATTGTTGTCAAGTTAAACCATCATCTGTATATTATCTTCGCAACACACCACATGATTACTGTCAAGTTAGATATGAACTATGTGTACTATATGAACTCGAATTCAAATTTTTGAATCCACTTTATGCTGATTTCAAATAATAGTACATTTCATGCTCTAGCTAGATCCTCATAATCTAAACCATGTTTCATATGTATAATGTGTTTATCACACAATGTATAGTGCCTCACCCCCTACACCTACAAGTACTTAGCTGTGAGCTGCAAAAGCCACACAATATCACAAATTCAAATAAATGTGAGATTGTTCGATATAATATATATATATATATAGTATAACATGTTCATATCCACACCATGTGTATCACCATTATATTCATGCATGCATGGGTTTAAAACACTATGATCGCTTATTCAAATATCTGAATCCACTTTTGTAATGAATTATGATCTCTGCTAGACTTTTACACCCACACAATCCTCTTATCTTTGCAGCTAGCACTAACTTTCTCTCGTGCATGCACGCGCCCTCCTCGCCCTCCCCCTCCCTCAGCATTCTCTCTGTCACGCACATTCGTTATTTTTCTTTAGGTCGTTCTCCCACGGTCTCTATAGGTCTCCCCAGCTCCTTTCCGGCACACACCGATCGATATACCTCTCTAGCTAGCTAGGTCTGCCTACCATATACACACACTTCCCCTCTTCTCCTCTCACCGTCCATGCCCCCTATCTCTCATACGGTCACACACATATGCACACTCTCGCCCCTCTTTCATCGATCTCGCACTCGCACACTCCTCCATCTCTATATAGTAGGCCTATCGCACCACCTCCTAGCCGCATCCCTCTCTCTTTCTCTCTCTATCCGTCTCTCCGGGCCTTATTTGCCTCTAACACATGCATGTATACCGATCGATCTCCCTCTATACATATAGCTAGGTCGACTATAACTCGTTTTCACCACGCACCGATCGATCCACATCACTAGATAAGTCTCTCCCTTTCCCCGACTGTCGTGGGTACGACCATCTATGGGACCATTTCACCCTTTGTGGTTCGGCAGGGGAGATCAACGTGCACAAAGAGCAGAATCAACAGAAAGCGCGGGGGATTTACCCAGGTTCGGGCCGCTGAGAAGTGTAAAACCCTACTCCTGCTTTGGTGTATTGGATGTGTGAGATCACAGGTACAAGGAGCGCTTCTCCCAGCAAGGTGTGGGGAGAGCAGCTACGCATGCAAGACGTGCTAATGTTTGAAAAGGGATCCAACTCCCCTAACTATTGCCTTGGCCCTCCTTTTATAGGTCAAGGGGTTACCACAGTGGCAAAACAGTAATTACATAGTGATTGGATAGCAAACAGTGCTATCATACCTAACTCTGCCAGTTTAGGACAAAGGCATTAAATGCACCGTCAGGTGTCATGTGGAGAGGTAGCCCCGGCAAGGTTTCTGCACCGCTCGCCCAGCTACCTCGTATTATTCTGACACGCCTCCTGGACGGGTGTCATAAAAGGCAAAT
Source organism: Elymus sibiricus (assembly GCA_039707655.1). NCBI lineage: Eukaryota > Viridiplantae > Streptophyta > Magnoliopsida > Poales > Poaceae > Elymus > Elymus sibiricus. Next base: position 208,150,911 of record CM077668.1, read on the forward strand.
CTTCTCCCTGCGTGCTGACACGTGCCCGACAAACCTCACCAACCAGCCTGCGCAGTCGACACCTCACCGATTAGCGACTAGCTGCTTGGTGAGGTGGAGCGCGAACGTGCTGGCGAAGACTTGCCGGCACAAAGCTTGCCGGGTCTTCACCTTGCTGGTTCGTCCTTGCCGGCAAGGAATGTCTTCATTTTCATTACTAGTTGAGTGCTCGTCGATGCTTCATCTTGAGCTTCTCTCCAGCAGCTTCTGCAACTGGGTCTTGGATCTGGTTATTTGGCGAATCCCGGCAAGCCTTGGCCGGCAAGGAGGCTGCCACTGTCTGTGCATAAGTTAGGGTATAAAATACCCATGTTTTATACACCGACAGGAGCCCCCGGGCCTGGGCCATACGCGCATCTGAAGCATCATTGGGCTGGGCCCAAACAATGCACACACACGCGGCGGGAAAACTGCCGCTGTAATTTTTAGTCATGATGGTTATCACCTCTTCTGAGAACTTCTTTGCTTCTTCATTAATCTGGGCTTGAGTGTGCTCTTGGTCATTTTCCGACAATCCTTGCCATTAAACGGACTTGAATAGGTGCATGGCAACGCGTGGCAAGGAATAACTGCCATTCATGCCATGGTTTATCCTTCTTCTGCGCCCTCCCATTACTCGTCTTTACATGCAAGGCGAGGGATTGGCGAAGAGAGGTGGTCATTGGAGCAGAGTGCCCGGCCAGGAGTGCAGGGCACAGGATTGGCAACCTTGGACGGTCGCTGGAGTAAAACGCGCGGCCAGAAGCGCAGGGCACAGGATTGGTGAATCGGGGCGGCTGCCCAAAGACAGTGAAGAGCCAGCTCCCCGCGCTCTCCCTATAAAGAGGGGGCTGCGGGACGCAATGATCATCCATCTCCTTCTGCCCCAATCTTCAGCAACCGTCGCCTCCTTCTTCTATCTTCTTCCTCCGCATCTGATGCCGGCATGGCGAGGGGAAGAGGTCACGGTCATGCTTCTGCCGTCGTGGCGAGGGCTTCTCCTTGGCTCCATGCCCATGCCTCGACCGCTGCTGCAGAAGCTAGCTCCAGCGCTCAAGGGAGGGCCGCGGCCCGTGGTCGTGGGCGACGCAGTGCCCGTGGTCGAGGCGGCCATGGCGCAGCACTTGCTGCTTCACCTTCGGCCCTTCCTCCACCGGCAGAAGGCCATACGGAGGACACGACGCAAGAGTTCGTCTTGGAGCTGTGCGATCGGCCGCGGAGCTGGCTGTGGCTTCCTCGCCCCTTTGCTAGGGAGATGGATGGCCGCCATCTGTGCGGCTTGTGGCTGCATGTGAATGGTTGTTTCAACGGCCCAGTCTGGGTGACTGTTGAGACCTCCAACAATGGTATCATCTACCTCAAGCGCGGGTGGAAATCCTTTGTCCGTGCTCGTTGCTTAGGGCAAGGGCACCTTCTTCACTTCAGGTTGGACGAACCAGACACGCTTGTCGTGAAGTTCTTCGGGGCTTCGGGCGCTCGTCTGGAGTGCTGCGCGGAAAGCTCGAGCGACGGCGACACCGCTTCCTCCAGCGATGCTGAGCATGACGATGATGACGGCGATGATGATGGCTCTCCGGGCATGAAGATCGAGGATGACGACGAGTCTGGCTGATCGCTGGCAGCACCATCATCTGGCCTTTCGGGAACAAGCCGGGCTTTGCCTAGGCGCCCCTTTTGCCCTCCTTACACTCGATGTAAACCCTGGGGAAGGGCCAATAAAATGTAACCGAGTACTTTTTTAATGAATATCTATTGTTTGCCGGGTTAGATGAGTGCGTGCTATCCCCCTTGCTTTACTCCGTCTTTGTATGATTGCGCTCCCTACGCTGTTTGGAAACTTGTCGATGCGCACACTTGCCGCGAGCGCTTTGAGGAACAGATCCTTAGCAGCTTGCTGGAAGTGCCGCCACCGGCAAGGTAACTTGTTGATCACAGCGTGGCAACTTGTCGGTATAGACACTTGCCACAAGCGCTTAGAGGAACAGGTCCTTAGCAGCCTGCTGGAAGTACTGCCACCGGCAAGATAACTTGCCGTCGCAATGCAGCTGCATATCTTGTCGTGCGGACTCGAGGCAAAACAAGAGCGCAATCTGATCACGACAATATTTGTTCGCGTGCAGGTCTCTCATACAAACACATAATCATTCGAGGGAAATTGCAAATGTAACAAGGAAATTGTTTCGAAGTTTTTCAACTTAGCTTTTCCTCGCACTGTTTTCCTCGTCGTATGAAATGATCACTTGAACGTCATTAAAATGGTCCCCCATCATCACTCCCCCCGGGGAACTTGCACGCGAGGGATTCTTCTGTCCTTTTAAGAAAAAAATTAAGAGAAAAGAGTGGTTTGGGAACCTTGACGGTTCATCAGCCATTTCATACAAACTAAAGTGTAAATCACAACATCACATGCATCCATATATAAATGAACATGTAGGAGGAGTTGCGAAACACTTAGCTTTATTTCACTTATGCACAAGATCTGTACCTGGCTTTGTACAAAAGGGTTACAAGTCTTGCCAACAAAGCTTGTACAAAAGGGGTTGCCGGGGGGCCCGGCAACCGCGCCTTATGGGTAGAACTTGCGAAGATGCTCAATATTCCATGAGTTTTGCACTTGAATGCCATCCTCGGTCTCCAGACGGACTGCGCTAGGTCTAGTGACTCGTACTACCCGATAAGGGCCTTCCCACTTCGGCGTCAACTTGTTTGATCTCTTGGTGGATTGGACGCGCCGAAGAACAAGGTCGCCTTCCTCAAGGCTTCGGGCGTGCACTTTGCGGCTATGATAGCGGCGCAAGGCTTGCTGGTAGCGTGTAGCTTGCACAGCCGCCCGAAGACGATCCTCCTCAAGGAGCGTTACGTCATCTTGCCATAACCGCTCTTGCTCAACTTCATCGTAAGCGAGAACTCGAGGTGACCCATATATGAGTTCCGTGGGGAGTACTGCTTCTGCACCGTAGACTAGGGAGAAGGGTGTTTGTCCGGTGGCTCGATTTGGTGTCGTCCTGAGTGACCAAAGAATAGCCGACAATTCATCAACCCAGCGTCTTCCACATTTGCGCAGCCTGACAAAAGTTCTTGTCTTGAGGCCACGCAGCACTTCAGCATTCATCCTTTCCGCTTGGCCGTTGCTTCTCGGGTGAGCAACATATGCAAAACAGATTTTGCCGCCAAGGTCCTGGATATACTGCATGAAGGTGCGGCTCGTGAATTGTGTGCCGTTGTCAGTGATGACCCTGTTAGGGACCCCAAAACGGCAAACTAATCCTTTGAATAACTTGACGGCTAATTGCGCTGTCACCTTCCTCACTGGCTCCACTTCAGGCCACTTTGTGAACTTGTCGATGGCGACGTACAAGAACTCAAAGCCCCCGGTAGCACGGATGAAGGGGCCCAAGATATCGAGCCCCCAGACCGAAAAGGGCCAGGAGAGAGGGATTGTTTGGAGAGTTTGAGCTGGTTGATGTATGTTCTTTGAATGGAACTGGCATGCTTCACACTTGGTTACTAGCTCAGTTGCATCCTGGAGGGCAGTGGGCCAATAGAAGCCTTGCCGGAAAGCTTTGCCGGCAAGTGCCCTTGAACCTATGTGAGAGCCACATATGCCTCCATGTATCTCTGCCAATAGCTTCAGTCCATCTTCCCAGCAAATACACTTTAATTTCACACCGTTTGGTCTCTTTCTATATAGTGTGTCATCCACAAACTGATACATACTTGACTAGCGGGCTACTTTCTCAGCTTCTTCTTGCTCATCGGGAAGTTCTCCTGTTTGAATGAAACGAACTATCTGTTGTGCCCATGCCAGAGCCTGCGGCTTGACGACATGGACTAAAGGCGTTTCTTCGGCCGCGGGAGCGCTTGCCTCAGCGACAAGAACCTGAGGTTCTGCGCGAAGCCGCTGCTCACCGACAACCGTGTTGTTGTCCCCGGCAACCTTTTTGCCGGCGGCTTCTGGGAGCTCTGCCGGAAAGTACTTGCCGGCATTCAACTTCCTCCTCTTACTGGCCTGTGTTGATGGAGTGACTGTTGGTTGATTCAAATGGAGCACAAAAGTTACCGGTTCCATAGGTAGCTTTTGAGTGGCACACTTTGATAGGTGGTCAGTGATGCCGTGTTCCGCACGAGGGATGTGCTCTATTTGCAACCCATCAAAGTGTTCCTCCAATTTCCTCACTTCTTCCACATACGCTTCCATCAACGGGCTCGGGTAATCTTTGTTTACTTGCTTTACAATGAGCTGCGAGTCACCGCGGATGATCACCTTTCTGATTCCAAGGTCCATTGCAATCCTAAGACCGGCGAGGAGCCCTTCGTACTCAGCAGTGTTGTTTGTAGCTTGCTCCCTGGGAAAGTGCATTTTAACCACATACTTGGGGTGCTCTCCGGTGGGTGCAACAAGCAGCACTCCAGCACCGACGCCTTGCAGCGAGAAGGCACCGTCAAAGTACATGATCCATTCTTTAGCTGTCTCTTTGCCGGGGAGAGCTGTTTCTTTAATTTCTTCGTCTTGTGTTGGTGTCCATTCCGCAATGAACTCCGCCAAGGCTCTGCTCTAGATGGTTGAAGTGCTTTCAAACTTAAGTGCAAAGCTTGACAATTCCAATGCCCACTCCACTATCCTGCCAGTTGCCTCTGGATTTCTCAAAATGCGTTGTAATGGAAAGCGAGTGACGACGGTGATCTCGTGTGCTTGGAAGTAGTGACGCAGCTTTCTCAAGGCCATAAGAAGGCCGAAAAGCAATTTATGCACCCCAAAGTATCTTGATCTAGCCCCCTGCAGAAGGGAACTAACAAAATATACGGGCCGCTGCACCACCTTCTTCTTTGGCATCATTTGTTGATTAGCCTCATTTGCTTGCACTGTTTCTGACTTGTCGGCGTCGGACCTTGCGGGAGAAGATTCTGGTTCGTCGCTGGACGGGCTTGCCGCGGCGGCTTCCTCGTCATCATCTTCCCTCTGCGCCACTAATGCAGCACTAGCCACTTGATTCATTGCCGCTACATATAGTAGCAACGGCTCTTGTGGTCGAGGCGCAACTAGCGTTGGCGCGGAGGAGAGGTATCTTTTCAAGTCCTACAGCACGACCTCTGCTTCTGGAGTCCATTTCATTGGACCTGCCTTTTTCAAAATCTTGAAAAATGGCAGGGCGCGCTCGGCGGATCTTGAAATGAACCTACTCAAGGCAGCAACACAGCCGGCAAGACACCGCACATCCTTGACGCTTTTTGGTGCTTGAATCTGCTCAATTGCTTTGATCTTGTCGGGATTTTCTTCAATTCCACGTTGAGATACAAAGAATCCGAGAAGCTTGCCGGATGGAACGCCAAACACACACTTCTCAGGGTTGAGCTTCAAATTGATCTTGCGCAAGTTTGCAAATGTTTCTTCTAAATCTTGGATGAGGGTTGATTTGTCCTTGGTTTTGACCACTATATCATCCATATATGCTTCCACATTTCTATAGCTGGGGCTCAAAACCAATCTGGACTGCCCTTGCAAAGGTTGAACCAACGCTTTTTTACCTGAAAGGCATACGCACGAAGCAGTATGTGCCACATGGAGTAATGAATGCGGTTTTCTCCTCATCTTCCTTGGCCATGAATATCTGATGGTACCCAGAATATGCATCAAGGAAAGAGAACAAATCACAGCCAGAAGTAGAGTCTACTATTTGATCGATGCGCGGCAAGGGGAAAGGATCCTTTGGACAAGCTTTGTTAATATCAGTGTAGTCAATGCAAAGTCTCCACTTTCCGTTTGCTTTGCGCACCACAACTGGATTTGCCAACCAAGTTGGATGTAGTACACCTCTGACCAGGCCTGCTGCTTCAAGTTTCTTGATTTCCTCGGCAATGAATTGTTGCCGCTTCAAAGCTTGCTTCCTGACCATCTGCTTGATGGGCCGAGCGTGGGGACAGACGACAAGGTGGTGCTCAATTACCTACCTGGGACACCGGGGATGTCAGATGGTCGCCATGCAAACACATCGACATTCGCCCGCAGGAAGGCAATGAGAGCGCTTTCCTATTTGCTGTCAAGGGTGGCACTGATGGTGAAGGTACCGTCAGTGCCGTCCTCCCTCGCCAACACATTTTTGGTTGCTGGTGAAGTAGCTTTGGATTTCTTGCCGGTGGAGCATTCCGGCAAGTTCTCAACGGGTGCGTAGCACTCTGAAGAGGTGCGCTTCCCGGAGTCTTTGCCAGAGGTCTTGCCGGATTTATCATTTTCCTCCTTCTTGGCGGGAGCTGGTGCCTTGGTGGCCTCTACTGCAACCGCATCTCTGTACATCTTATCAACGCAAATAACTGCATCTTTCTTGTCGGAGTTGATGGAAATGACACCCATCGGCCTGGCATCTTCAACGTGTTGTAAGCATAGTGAGATACCGCCATGAATTTTGCCAGGGCTGGGCGGCCAAGAATTCCATTGTACGGCAAGGGGATCTTGACAACATCAAACATGATCTCTTCTATTCTGTAGTTCAACTCCCCGCCAAACGTCACCGGCAATGTGATCTTTCCCTTGGGCTGGCTTCTTCCCGGGTTTACTCCTTGAAACATGCCTGTTTTCTCGAGCTCCTCGTCGGGAATCTGTAGCCTCATGATTACTTCTGGAGAAATCAAGTTTAGGCCGGCCCCACCGTCGACTAACATTTTCGTGACCTGGAGGTTGCGAATTGTGGGTGACACCAACAACGGCAAACACCCGACCGCGGTTGTGCGATCAGGGTGATCCTCGACATTGAAAATAATAGGCATGTATGACCACTTGAGTGGCTTTTGAGAGCCCATTGCTGGCTCTGCCGCATTAACCTCACGTGCCCACTGTTTAAGCTGGCGGTGACAGGAGTGCAAAGCTGCACCTCCATCAACGCACATGGCCTCAGTTGCCTTCTGGAATTCCTGTTCACTGGACTCTCTGTTGTCCTCTTCCTCTTCACTTCCATCATCTTCCTCTTTCTTTTCGCGGCCTCTAGCAGCTTTTTCTTTCTGCTGTTTGGCCTTGCCATGATGCCCTCCTCGACTGCCATGGCCCTTTTTGCCAGATCCACCGGCACCATCTTGACCCTTCTCTTTGTCACATTTTTCATATTCTGCCTTCTGTTTCTCAACAAGGTGCTCGACTTGTCGGCACTCTTGGAGATCATGGCCCTTGATGCGGTGAATCTTGCAGTACGGCCCATCAGATTTGCCGGCCTTCTCGTTTGCCGCCGCCTCTTGGCAAGCGGCGCATACAGCTGCCTCCTTGCCGGAGTTCTCAGTCTTAGCCTCCTTGGCGGACTCAGAGTTGCCAGAGCCCTCGACAGCCATAACAGTCTTTCCTTTGCGCTTCCTGTTGCACTTTCGGCCTTTCTTCCTCGGGGTGGCAGCGTCGTCGTCCTCGGAATCCACCTCGGCACCAGCGTCTTCCCCGGGAAGCCTTCTTCCTTCCTCAGCGCGTGGGCATTTATCCACCAACGTATAGAGCTCGTTGACGGTTTTGGGTAGCTTGACGTTCATCTTCTCTCGCATCCTCCGATTGCGCACATTCATGTGAAAGGCGGCAATGAAGGCTGCGGGGTGCACGTCTGGAATGTTACGGTGCACACAGCTGAACCTCTGGATGTACTTGCGTAAAGTTTCTCCATCTCTTTGCGGGATCACTTGCAGGTCGCTGGGCTGTCCAGGGGCCTTGTGGCCTCCGGTAAAGGCACCAACAAACTCATTACAGAGATCTGCCCACGAAGAAATGGAGTTCTCCGGCAAGTTCATCAGCCAAGATCTCATGTTGGGCTTCAACACCAACGGAACGTAGTTGGCGAGGATTTTCTCATCTCTTCCTCTGGCAGCTTGCACGGCAATCGTGTAGATGCCCAGAAATTCTGCCGGGTTCAGCTTGCCGTCGTACTTCTCTGGTACTTCTGGCTTAAAGGCCCGGACGGACGGCCATCGGACTTGCCGCAGCTCACGGGTGAAGGCAGGACATCCGACCTCGTAAGGTAGACATCCGCCAACCCCTGGTGCAAGCTCATCAACGATGGGGCCATTGCGCGCGTCGGATTGATGGCGGGCCTCCCGGCGCCATTCGATGGTGGTGCGGGCATCTTCTACTCGCCTGTCTTGCAGCACTTGCCGCTGGTCTTGCCGCGCTCGCGGATCCGAAGAGGCCATCGATACCTCGTCGGGCTCAAAAGATCGTTGAGCTTGCCGCGGTTGTTGGCATTGCTGCTGTTGAGACTGTTGCCGCTGGGGTGATTGCACCGTTAGCGCAGTGCCGTCAACGCGGCCACCAATTGGAGCTACTGGTGTGGTTTGCAGACGCCGTGAGGCCTCCACTTGCTGTGATTTGCTGGCTTTGGCAAACCCGATCAAGCTTTGGATGGTGGCTCTCCACTCATCCATCTTCCCTGCTGCTGGAGGAAAATTCGGCAGCATATGGGCTCGCGCCATTGCTTCTGCTGCTGTGGCTGGCATGGCCGGAAGCGAAGAGCGTGACGTCGCTCTACTCCTGGCAGAGCCAGCAGGAGCGCCCTCGCGGTCTTGCTGCTGCGGTACATGGTCAGCAGCGGGTTGCTATGGCGGAGGCGGTGCCTGAGGATCTGAGATTTGATCAATAGGAGTCTTACCGTGCGGTCGCCGCTGTGCGGAGTCCTCGATGCAGCTCGGAGCTGTACTGCACCCGTTGTGCGAGGGGCACAGCATCTGTCCTGAAGCAGCATCTTTGGATGCCGCCGTGGTGGGATCTTGGCTCACGCCGGCCTGGGCATTGCCTCTCCGGTGACTGCGTTCGTTGGCGCGGCGAGGAGGAGGAGGAGGTCGTCCGTTCGCTCCGCCCGTGCCATCTCGGCTTTATTCGCCAGAGGATCGAGGAAGTCGACTTCCTCCAGCGCGCTCGTCTCCTGCGCCGACCGCGGTGGGCATGGCAACCGCGCCGCCTGCGCTAGTCGTGCCAACCACGGTATCCGCACCGCCCGCATTGGCCGCGCCGCCTGCGCCGCATGCGGATGCGTGCGAAGGGGCCATCATCGTGATGCCCTTCTTCTTGGGGGCCATCGACGACGAGGAGGACGATGATGAAGCTGATGAAGATGATGTGCAATCCACTGATTCAGGTTCGCGACGTGGGAAGTTGGGCAGTGGAGCAAGGACGATGATGAAGCTGATGAAGATCACAGGTACAAGGAGCGCTTCTCCCGGCAAGGTGTGGGGAGCGCAGCTACGCATGCAAGACGTGCTAATGTTTGAAAAGGGATCCGACTCCCCTAGCTCTTGCCTTGGCCTCCTTTTATAGCTCAAGGTGTTACCACAGTGGCAAAACAGTAATTACATAGTGATTGGATAGCAAACAGTGCTATCATACCTAACTCTGCCAGTTTAGGACAAAGGCATTAAATGCACCGTCAGGTGTCATGTGGAGAGGTAGCCCCGGCAAGGTTTCTGCACCGCTCGCCTAGCTACCTCCTATTATTCTGACACGCCTCCTGGATGGGTGTCATAAAAGGCAAATCTTCTCCCTGCGTGCTGACACATGCCCGACAAACCTCACCAACCAGCCTGCGCGGTCGACACCTCACCGATTAGTGACTAGCTGCTCGGTGAGGTGGAGCGCGGACGTGCTGGCGAAGGCTTGCCGGCACGGAGCTTGCCGGGTCTTCACCTTGCCGGTTTGGCCTTGCCGGCAAGGAATGTCTTCATTTTCATTACTAGTTGAGTGATCGTCGATGCTTCGTCTTGAGCTTCTCTCCAGCAGCTTCTACAACTGGGTCTTGGATCTGGTTATTTGGCGAATCTCGGCAAGCCTTGGCCAGCAAGGAGGCTTCCACTGTCTGTGCATAAGTCAGGGTATAAAATACCCATGTTTTATACACCGACACCGACACACGACGATTGCTCTACCTATCTAGTTTGGTCTGCTTACCACAGACATATCACCCCCCCATCATCCATGCATGCCTCCCGACTCATCTCTCAGATGCACGCGCACACACATACACACATCCCCTCTCTTATTGATATTGAAGTCGTACCCTCCGTTTGTCTAGTAGTCCTCTCCCACCATCTCCAAGAAGCAACTCCACCACCACCCCTCCGGCACTCTAGCTCTGTCTCTCTCCCAAACTTATTCCTCTCCTACATATATCACTACTAGGAAAAACACTACTAGTAGCGTTGGTTTTTTGCATACTAGTACCGCGGGTTCCCGCGCTACTGCTAAGGCGCTACAGCTAAATTTTAGCAGTAGCGCGTTTTTTACCCCGCGCTACATCTAAAAAGTTAGTAGTAACGCGGTGCTACCCACGCTACCACTATTCCGCACCTACGCTACTACTATCCTAAGTACTAGTAGCGCACCATTTTTCCCCCACGCTACAGCTAATTAATTATAAATTAAAAAAATTAAAAGTCAGATGCAGTATTCATGGATGGAAATCAAGACACGTCCAGTACAAAATAAACTAAGGTCACAGAACCATCTTAGCACTTGTAGCGTTCATGGATGAAACATTGAACATCTCAACTCGAAGACATCACGAGATCCCATTTAACATCAGACGCAAACAACCATAACACTTCTCTAGATGTATGTACCAAGGCTCAGAGTTCAAACGCCGGTGGACCAGAACCCTCCCTCCCGCCGGACGGTGGCGTCGAGGTCCTCCACCTCGGCGATCTCCGGCGTCGCAATCACCTGGACGATCATCTACGTGACGCAGTCTCCGGGCTTCACGGCGAAGTCCGCCCCCGAGTGGTTAAAGAGCACGACACCCACCGGGCTGTGGTAGTCCGCGGCGATCACCCCTGCGCCCACGTCGGGAAAGTAAAAACTTATTAGTTCGCGTCCTCGTTCAAATCCAGTAGGGTATTTTCTTTCTTTTTAGCACATGCACATGAAGCAATAGTAACAACCAGAGGCTGGTCCATACTTGTTGCACGAGACGTGAAGAAGGCTGGGTCCCCTCGTTGAATCCAAGGAAGACACTGCCTCAAGACGTGAAGAAGGCCAGCTCCCCTCCTTCTGCAAATAGCTCAGGTGCATGAAGTTGTAAGGAATGTGAATACAATGAACTCATTTTAATGTATAATAATAAGAAAAAAACCATGAATCCTAAAGAAAAAGATCATTCTATGAGCCAGGTTGACAGTTTTGAGACACAGGAAAGGATAATGTTGGTAACAGTCTTCATTAACAAGAACAATGGGCCGAGATTTCTCAAATGACATTTGTTTCACCAACAATGATTAGTAGTAGCATCAGCATACCCTCTGATCCTTGCATAATTTATATTAACCATGGAGAAAGCCTGCAAATTGAGCTATGAAATAATCTAGCCTCAGTACACTCTTAAGAATGAAATTCTATATGCAGGTTTTCCAGCATACCAGGTAGGGAATCAGTCATAACAGGAACCCAACACTTGATAGAAACAATTTCTAGTTTCATATATCAGTAATTCAGCATAGGAGTTGCAAGCAAGGGAAAATTAGTCTACTACTTTAAAACTAAAATCAGCATCCTTATGTTGTATGCATAGCACAGTACTAATGTCCATGTGATGTATTTTCAATCTAGTTTATATTCTGTCAGTTTTGGCCTGTAGGTTAGCGTTATCATGTCAGTTGAATAAGTTGTCTTCACATGCCAAATTGAGCAAGGTTGGGGATGGGATGCAAATGCAATGGAACCAATGCAAAGGTGATGGCTTGTTTCCTGATAGGTGAGTGGTTGTTATATCTGGTTCACTTTGTGTGGGCCTGGGGTTGCAGGCTTGTAGGTAAATGCATGAATGCAAACAGGCAGAGCAAGTGTATACCATTGATTGTTGCTTCTATTAAGATTTCACCCTGCTTTGATTCTCTGGCAGCAGCACTACAACATTGTGTTGGCTCACCTATTTGCTTGCTTGTAATTCTAGGTGGAACGAGAGGAGACAGGGTAGATGACGGTTTGCCTCACTGACTTCTCATCTTCTCCTTTGCTTCCAGACAAACGTTTACGCGGTAGAAATGGGTTGGAGATATCGTAAGTAGTATTAGAGTAACCGCAACCAAGGTTTGCTTTGCCTGGTTGCTGGTATAAAATGTGCAAACCCGTGTGCAAGGAAGGTCCTTCTATTTTCACATAATAATTCAGAGTTGCTGCAATTACATTCAGACACATGGGAGCCTAACTGCATACTGGTTTCAGCATATAGGTAATATATCGTCGGCGGACTGGTTTCAGCATATAGGTACTACAGTTGTTGGTTAGACTCTAGATAGCTTCAGGCTGGTTGCCTGCCTGATAGTCATCCACTCGAGAGGATTCTGGAGCAGAAGAGCTGCTGCTTAGGCAGTGGGAGCATCGTGTTTTCTATGTGATGTAATAACACGAACGATCTTTTATTCGTTAATCCTACGCTTAAATTACTCACTCCATGCAAATTTGGACTAAATGTGCCGAGACGGATGGCTTAACTACTACAGCATTAGCATCATCAGAGTTGCAGAGTAGTGAGTGACAGAGTGAGGGGCTCACCGAGGTAGAAGGTCTTGGCGTACTCGGCGGAGACCTCGCCGCAGCGGTCGTAGGCATCACCGAGGAGGCCCCAGCCGAGCTCGGCGTTGCCCTCCTACTCCAGCTGCTCGTCCCGCCACCGACGCCTGCCCGCCTCGGCCTCCCGCGTCGCCTGGCGCCCCTGCAGGTCCTCCACCAGCGCAGCCTACCGCAGCACCACCTCGTACACCGCCTCCTCCGTCGCCATCCGCGCCGCCGCTAGGCTCACCCTCGGGGCCGCCGCGCCACCCTGCCTCCATGCCGCGGCGGGGAGCAGCCCGAGCTGGCCGCCGCGATGGGCCTGGTCGGCTGGGTGGTTGAGGAAGGTTGCGCGAGCGTGCGGCCTGCAGGACGTGTACATGGCGGAGGATCCCGCCATGGATCGGAGAGAGGGAGAGACGGGGACGACATCGATCGGAGAAGAACGGGGAGGGGATCCCGGCGGCAGAGGAGAGGAGAGGAGAGGAGAGGACGTGGAGGGGATCTGGATCGGGGGTGGGTGGGGTGTGGGAGTAGAATGGGATGGTTGGTGGGGTGGGAATGGATCGGGGGTGGTCTGGTGTGGGATTGGACTGAAAGGCTAGTGGTAGCGCAGGGTGTCTCACCGGCGCTACAGCTATCCACTTAGCAGTAGCTTAGGTTTATAACCCACGCTATTACTATGGTCTATCCGCGTGGCACGGTCGAGAATATTTACTAATAGCGTGTTATTTTTGGCCACGCGCTACTAGTAATATTTACTAGTAGCGCGGGTTAATATAGCGCGCTACTAGTAAATAGTAGTAGCGTGGGTCAATATAGCGCGCTACTAGTAAGTTATTGTCTATAAGCTTTTCCCTAGTAGTGTATGTATGGATGCCGATTGATCTCCCTCAATACATAGCTAGGTCTCTCCTTCTCCACATATATACCTGTCGATCTACCTCTCTAGTTAGGTCTCTGCCCCCCCCCCCCCGCCCGCCTCCCCCCACACACACCGATAGTCAAACGCTGTAGTTAGGTCTCCCTGCCACACACAAACTGCACCTGTCCCCTCTCACGTTCCAGTAGGCCAGCCACCCTATATAATTGATGTGTGCACACAAAATTTCACTGGCTCTCTTTATCGATCTCGCACCCATACACCTTCATCCCTCTATTCGATTCTATCGATATCTCACGCCGATGATCCCTCCCCTCTCTTCACGTGGATCGCCCCCTCTATATATGATATATCTAGGCCTCCGTTTCACACACATTGCATATGTTACATTTTTTTTAGATATCATCGACTCATATTCCCTGTCCATCTCTCACGCACACAAATACACTTACGAAATCACCCCCCCCCCCAAAAAAAACACTCACGAATGCACTCAACATCTCTCTCTAGGGTTGTATCTCTCTCACATACACCCACGTAGGTGGGGTACGCACACGAAGAGAAGAGGTGCATGCACGACGCACGTACTCATGTCTCGTTCCCAACCACACCCGCGCGGGTACACGGTGGAGCTCATTTCTGTACGAAAAGGCAGCCCACGTGATAATTTAACGCATGTCGGTTGTTCACTTGATGGAGGGTTGTGTACCACGCGTGAACAAAACAAAGTGCGACTTGACGCATTGGCGCGTTATTTTTAAATAAAGTTTTATTCCTCAATGGCACGTACAGAATATAAAACGATTGTATGGAGAGAAAAACGAAAACCGCTCCACTATACTGGTACAAATACAGGCAGGAGCCTCAATGCTTGCTTGCTGGGGTTCGTCTCTTCACACTCTCTCACACAAGACGACGGGGGCCAATCTCTCCCTCTCTAACCGCTGGTCACTGATCCCACCGGATCCTGTCTGCCAGCAGAAAGGGAGGATGTGCAGCGTTGCTCCGGTCGCCGGCGTCGAGGCAGGAAACCCTCTGCCGGCGCGCCCCGACCTGCGGTACCCGCCGTTCTCTTCGACCAAGCTCCGGCGCGGTAGGGCCTTCGACCCTTGCTCGCTGCCGCAGCAGATCCCGCATGCCGCCGCCCACCTACTTACATCCCGACGACCCTCAGGTACAGCTTCCTCTGGAACCGGCCTTGCTCCACTGCCCAACTTCCCACATCGCTGCATGTAGTAGTTCTTTGCCTAAAACGTACTAGCTCGGCCGGCGTACTTTCCATTTTGCAATCTCGTCCTCAAACCGTTTGCGATAAACCACTGTGCTTTTATCTTTCCCTTAAGACAATGAATATGCTTCTTTTTGTCGGCGTATGTGTCATCAATTGTAATTGACCAGTAATTGTTTCCTTTCTACCTCCTTTTGCAAACAGGGCTATCCATTTCACCTCGTTGCTATTGCGACCTTTTGGTGAACTGCACAAATCACTTTTTTCTTAAGAGTGTTTTGTGCAGTTCCACTAAAATGTCACACTGGCAACGTTTCTACATTTCAATGGGACTGCACAAAGGGAGTTTGGAGTTCCTATCCTCCTCATCCAACTCTCCGCCTAATCTTCTCCGACAAGTAGTTAGTCTCAAGAGAGACTACAAAGGTGACCGGCTTCTATTTGTGTGTTTATTGTTTCATCAACAGTGCCACTATTATTGTAATCACACTTACTCAATATCTTTGCTAACAGGGGATGCTCAGCTCTATTTTAGTGGAACTGCACAAAATGATCGGAATGTTCCATGCTTCCGACAGCTCCTTTCTATGCCAACATGTCGTGTTGATTTTGACAGAGCTGCGGGAAAGTAGCTACCAACGAATGAATATCGTGGCCAGGAAATGAAAGCATTCCCATGGAGAGCATCGATCATTTTTTATTTTTTATTTATTTGTACACCTTCTCACAACTTTGTCTTCAGTTGTGATGTAAATATTGGCTCTGATCTGCGAATCATTGAGATGCATTAGCAAGGAATTTAGTTTTTTTTTTGTGAAAGAGCATGGATGTTAGTTTACTTTGTATTTGATGAAATATTGTAACGAGACAACCTTCTAGATGGCAAGACACATGAAAGAAGAGCTGAAAGCTTCATAGCGTTGTACAATCTCATGTCGCTCAAAAATTATGTGTACATATATTATGTAAACAAATGCTTAATGCTTGATAGCATTGCCAGAAGCCATTCTACAACTCCAGCATCCAGGTCCGCGTGCCATGCATCAAATTAGAGTGCACAACCGCACGGGAGACTCCTGCCCGATCGTTTCGCTGCAGTAATATAGTACTAATGAGCAGTCAAATCATAAGCCCTACCTATCCCACAGTAAGTTGCTCGGACGAAGCAACCATCAATTCAATCTCCTTTGAATCCGCTCCTACTACTAGGAGCAACTATAAATACTAAGGAGTACTATGGTGATAGTGTGATCTGAGGAGTACTTACCTCCGTCCTGGTTTATTGGTCCCCTTCGTATTTTGTGCTTAATTTTTACCATAGATTTAATTAAAAAAATGTTAGTGCATGTCACCAAAAATTATATCCTTGGATTCATATTTGAACATTTTCAATGATATTATTTTTGTGACATGCATTAACATTTTGTTAGTTAAATATAAGGTCAAAGTTTGGCACAAATGCAAAGAGGACCAATAAACCAGGACGGAGGTACTCCGCAGTAAATGCGTACTAGTAGTAGAAGATTGCTTTATCATAGATTAAAATAAAATAAGAGTGCAGACGCTCCACCGTGCAGTTCCTAGTGTACCTCTATACTGTACTACTCGTACTATTAAACCACTTGGCTCTTCGCCTCTTCAAGAAGTCGAACAATTATGGAACTGCAGTGCACGCTTCTGGCAATCTGACACCGAATGAACTGCTGCACGTCCACCGCATGGGCGAGGAGAGCGTGTAGTAGTCAAAAGCTTCTCCTCGTCTTGCGAGCCACCGTGCGTGTGGGAGAGGGAGAGGGCATAGTAAGCAAGCTTCTCCTCATTCTCCTCGTCATGCGAGCCACCGGGAGGTTGGGAGAGGGAGAGGGCGTAGTAAGCAAGCTTCTCCTCGTTCTGCGGGCCACCGCTCGTGTGCGAGAGGGAGAGGGCGTATTGTAGTATTAGTAGTACTACTACTAGTCCACTACTAGTCCGTACTGCCTCCTTTCCAGTTAATATGGCTTAATGGCGGTCACTGGACTTCATAATATGCTCATTACGGTCAATATATACATTTTGCGGTGTTTATACGGTCACTAGCTCACCGTAGAGCACCGTATTGCATTCTATTGACCGGTTAAATAGTCCACGTAGCACTTTGTTGACTGGTTAAATTGACACGTTGACTGTGGGTCCCACCAGTCAGTTGGCAGAGGAAAGAAATAAGTTAAACAAAATTTTACACATGCGTGGCAGGAGTTCAACCCTTACGCGGGAATCACCCTGGCTGTGTATGTGTGCGCATGCACGTGTAGGTTAAGCACTTGAGCGTGAGCGTGTGTGTTGCGTCGTGTGCTGTACACATGCATGCGTGCGTGCATGTGTACGTCTGACTATTGCA
This sequence comes from Elymus sibiricus, assembly GCA_039707655.1. Classification (NCBI taxonomy): domain Eukaryota; kingdom Viridiplantae; phylum Streptophyta; class Magnoliopsida; order Poales; family Poaceae; genus Elymus; species Elymus sibiricus. The sequence goes on from CM077668.1 coordinate 208,167,913, forward strand.
TGCATTCATTAGGGCATCGCGTAAGTTTTTGCGTGCATGTGTACGTGTGACTGCTGCATGCATGCATGAGGGTTGTACTCTTCACATGTTCATATTTCATAATGTACTGCGTGGACGGAGTTTTAGATGGCATTACCCCTTGCTGAAATGATGGATGTTAGATCAGGTAGGGCACATGGGAGTGAGACAAACCTGCATGCAGGGGTATTTTGGTTGATAGCATAACAAACAACTCATGCATTGTAAGATCAGTTTGCATGGAAATACTACTTCTCGGTCATCGGAACTCTTCTTCTTCCTTTCGCCGACACGTGAGACATCCAGCATCCGAATCCACATGTCATGCAAGAAATTAGAGATAGGAGTAAGTACTTGGGAGTACAAGTGAGACTCAGGAACGGTCACACACGTAGGTGGGGTACCAGCAAGGGACGCAGTAATAATGCCTAATGAGCAGTCAAATCACACAGTAAGTTGCTCGGACGAAGCAACCATCATTTCTCTCTTCAATGGCACGTACGCAATATAAAAAGTTTGATATGGATAGAAATGGAAAACCGCTCCACTATATATATATACATAATATAGCCAGGAGCCTAAGTTACGCTTGCTTGCTGGGGTGCTCTCTTCACACACTCTCGCACAAAACGACGGTGGCCACAGCGCTGTTCACATATCCGGCCGGATCCCGTCTGCAGGGGGAAGTGGTGGATGTTTTGCGTAGACGCGGTCGCCAGCGGCGAGGGAGAAAACCCACTGTGGGCGCGTCCCGATCAGGGGTCCCGGCCTTTCTCTCTCACAAAGCTCCGGTGCGGTAGCCTTCGCCCCTTGCTCACTGCCGCGGTATGGGCTGATGCCGCCTCCCACCGCCCTCCTAGCTACATCCTGATGTCCCTTTAGGTACAACTTCCTTTTGAGCCGGCTTCCTCTACTGCCCCAGCTCCCCACGACGCTCCATGCGGATCTTTCTCTACTTCTTTGCCCCGCACGTTGCTCTACCGGCTTCTATTTGTGATGAGTTTATGTCTCATCAACTAGTGCCACTACTATTATTCTAATCACACTTCTTCAATATTTTTGCCAACAGGGATGCTCAGCTTGATTTTAGTGGAAGTGCACAAAATCATCGGATGGTCCATGGGTTCCAGACTTCTTGCCTTCGGAAGTTTCAACCTCGCCAGGAAATTAAAGCCTGTTTAGGGTTTAGGGTTCAAGGCCTAGGGACTGCATCAATCGTTTTGTTCTTTATTTGTACACCTTCTCACAACATTTGTCTTTAGTTGTGAAGTAAATATTGGCTATGATCTATGAATCATTGAGATGCATCGGCATGCATGTTAGTTTCCTTTGTATTTGATGATGGAATGTTGTAACGGGGCAACCTTGGAGGCAAGATACATGAAACAAAAGCTGAAAGCTTCATAGCATTGTAAGTACAATTTTATCTTGCTGAGAAATTATAGTAGTAGTAGTATGTACTACTCCTACTACTATTAGTACTACTAGAGAGCTAGGTGTCGCACGGTGTCCAAGGAATATGGTGATAGTGTAAGGTGGGCCATGTACTACTCACTGGGCTGCCATGTTTCGCACTCCTCCGGTGTAAGAGTGGATAAATTTAGTTTTATCACAGAATGAAAAAAAAAGAGTGCACACGCTCTACGGCGTGGTTCCTAGCTCCAAAATCATTCTACCTCCTTTCGCTGAAACGTGGGACATCCAGCATCCGGGTCCACGTGCCATGCACCAAAGTAGAGTGTAGTACTATAACTGACAATCACGACGGTCGTACCGTTGCAGTAATAATGACCAATGAGCCGTCAAATCACATAGACCCGGCAGGAAGTTGGACAGACGAAGCAACCATCACTCTTCGTTGAATCCGCTTCTCCCTCATGCAGTACAGTATACTATAGTGTTCTTTCAGAAACCAACGTTTCTTGTCGATGGATCGCGCCATGGAGCAAAACTAACGTTTATATAAATCACATCTGTCACGTTCGCATCTCACCCCACATGGTTGCTCGACACGCTGCTCATCGCAAATCGAGTATACACAAACTTCCCCGCCCGCGTGTCGATGGATCGCGCCATGGAGTACTACTACTGGAAGAGATAGACGAGGGGGAAGAGGACAACTAGCTGTAGCACGGACTCCCAAAGAACTTTTTTGCATGCATGTTGTGGCCGGCTGTGGTGTCGTTTGAATGCGGAGCAGTCGCGTGCACCGGGAAGCGGGGGGTTGGAGATGAAAGTACGAATTTTACGTAAACACGAATATGTATGTGTATGTGTGCGCGCGCGCACACACACACAGTCACGACTCTCGCGACTACTCGTACACACCATCTCTCTGTAGGTCGATGTCTCGTTCTCTCTAACACACACACGCGCGCACACACACACACACACGCACACACACACACACACACACACATAGTTCGGCCTGATTTTGTTCCTAGGATAGGAATATCATTGGAGTGGGAAAAACAATAGGAAGTGAGATAAAAGGAGTAGTACTACCAGTTCAAAATAAAATAAAATGGAGTAGTACTACGTACAAGAAGGGAAGAGGTACACGCACGCACTTTGCCTATGACACACCCGTGAGTACACAATGGAGCGCGTTTGTACACGAAGAGGAAGCTTACGTGATAATTTGACCCTTTAATTTGGTCACTTAATAATGGAGGGCCGGGGACCACACGTGAGCGATACTCCTGGAAGTGGTGGCCTGTTATTGATTGAGTTTTCTTTCCTCGTACGTTAAAAAGAGATTCCTCCGTGAGTTTTCGTTTTTGTTTCCGGGAACGCGCGTATTCTGTTTGAAACCATTGCTATGGAGAGATTTTTTTTACTCCATTGTATATGTAGGCTTGAGAGGGCTTGGTTGATAGGGTTTCTCGCGTCTCACTCTCTCACCCTCTCCAAATCGAAACAAGACGATAGTGTCCACTCTGATATCTCTCCTCACCGGTGGTCACAGATCCGGCCGAATCCCGTCCGCTGCGGGAGGGGAGGAAGTGCAGCGTTGACGTGGTCGCCGTCGGCGAGGGAGGAAGCCGACGCGCACCGTCCTCTCTGAGCTGGCGCCGGCGTGGACGAAGGTCCTCCGTGTCCTTGTTCGCTGCCGTCGTGTGGGCAGATCCCACCGCCTGCCTAAGCCACATCTCGCCCATCTGATGTATAACTTCTTTTGGATTTCATGCTTCGTTCTACTGGTCCAGCTTCCCATGTTGCTGCATGCGGGTTTTGTATGTACTAGTACTGCCCATCTCGCCATGTATAGTAGCTAGGCTTCGACTGCTGGTCCAACATCACCTAAATTTTTTGGTTACAGAAAAGGCCACTCCAAAAGTTGTCCTGGTTTTTCTGTCAAAAAAAAAGTTGTCCTGGTTTATCCCTCGGTGGAGGTACATGAGGTTCTGCGCTCACTGTCCATATGCCCCTATTGCTGCTGCTAATCTAATATCACTAGTAAAATTAAGCAATGCCCATGTTAAAGTGACGTCCCTTTTAAGCAATCCTGCCGTCAATCTAGAGACGTCGATAAATAGAAGCAATGACACCATTTTAAGAAATGCTTCTGTCCTACTTTAGTCCACATGAAGATAATCATGATGTTTCTATTTGTGGGGTACATTTCATTAATTCTTATTGACAATTCAGATGCCGTTGTTAATCTTGCACCACTGCCAAAACAATGTAACGACACTACTTAAATATCCCTTTTTTATATTTTTGCAAACAGGGATGCATATTTCCACACCAGGGCATGTCTTCCTCAATTTTAGTGGAACTGCACAAAATTGGATGGCCACTGTTGCTCCACCTCATTGTCCTCTGCCACGTGGTTCTACCTTTCTCGAGCTTGATTACCGAGAAGAAACAGACCACAGTGAGGATTTATCAAACCTCAGTGGTGCCACACCCAAACTTGATGCCAAATGGATGATGCATCACCACGATGACCGATTAATGCTCATGGTTGCATCGGCTGGTGAAGCTGATCGATGCTCGATGAAAAACGAGCTGTCTTCCATCAGTGCTCTTTGCTGGGTAGCCATGAAGACAAAGATATCATTCATCAGTGCACCTTGGTTGCGTTGGTGACGTAGCCGTTTTCCACCTTGGTGCAAATTTTTCTTTCGCTATGAACCAAATGTTTCCTCGGAGAAGCATCGATGTTGGTACTAAGAGCAAAAGATTTGTATTGGTTTCTAAGCCTTCTCACAACTTTGTCTTCAGCTCCCCTGTATTAGTTTCTAAATGTTGGCTATGAACTTTCAATCATTGAGTTGTATATAAACATTTTATTTATGAGTTGGTTCTGAATTTTCCGGACTAGTTAATTATGTTGCCAAACTTTGATAAAATATATTACTCATATAACTACATAAGAAATATGAAGCCAATTGTTTGCATGTATTAGCCGTTTGCTAGTTAAATATGTGGTCAAACTTTGATAAAAAAATATGATTTGTAGTAAAAACCCGGATGGAGCTACCACACGTCAACGATAGAAAGTGCGACCAGGACGCGTGGAGCGTTAGTTTGATCGTAGTTTTCTTCACTGGTACGTTAAATAAAGAGTTTCATTTGATACACAATTTAAAACGATTGTTATGGAGAGAAAAATAAAACCACTCCACCATATAATACTATATAAGCTGGAGCCTCAGCCTTTGTTTGCTAGGGTTTGCTCTCTTCACACTCTGTCTCTCCACTATATATATTCACGCTGGAGCCTCGGCGTTTGTTTGCTAGGGTTTGCTCTGTTCACACTCTCTCACCCTCTCCAGATCTAAACAAGACTGTGGTGGCCTCTCTCTCTCCCCCTCATCGCTGGTCAAAGAGCCGTCCGGATCTCGTCGGCCGGGGAAGGTGAGGAGGTGCAGCGTTGACTCTGTTACCGTCGGCGAGGGAGGGAATGCACTGCCGGCGACGCTGTTCTCTTTCACCCAGCACCTGCGCGGGAGGGCCTCTGACCCTGTCTTCACCACTGCCATACATAGTGTGGGCAGATCTGGCCTCCCGCTGCCCACCAAGCCACATCCCGACGACCCTAAGGTATAACTTTACTTTGAAACCGGCATTTCTCTAGCTTCATGTGGATCTTTTTCGCTTCTGCAGTCTAATCTAGGTCTGGTTCAAACAGGAAAGAAGGTGGGGTGTGAGTTTTATAGCATGAATCTAGGACGTGGTTCAAAGAGGAAGGAAGGGGGGAAAGTAGTACAGACTGGCTATCCAGCCGCTCTGTTGGTCGAAAAGGGAAAAAGGGAAATCGCAGACACACATCTGTAAGGAACTGATCTCTTTCTTGAAAAAGGAAAGAAACCGAGGGGTGGGGGACAAGGCAGTAGAGTTTGTGCAGGACTAGATTTGCTGCTCTCACATAGGAAAAAGGTTGAAAGAGAACAAATATGGGACCAACACAGATATGCTGCTTGGTTCTTTGTTGCAACAGACTCTGCATCACCCATTTATACGTGTGGAGGCACATGGTGCTGTTGTGTTCCCTGTCCCATACAATTATTTAGCTGTTGTTAATCTCATAATGCCGATGGAAAATTGAAGCAATGCCACTGTTAAAAGTAAATTACATGTATAATGAATGTTAATTTTAAGAGAATGTCTCTATTCATATGAATCAATGCCACTATTTTAGAAATGCAACTGTCCTTCTTTTTTTCTCATTAAGATAATGTAGATGCTTCTTTTTGTGGCCGTATGTGTCATCCTCCATTATTGGCCAGTAATTGTTTCCTTTTTTACCTCTGTGCAAATAGGGATCTCTTTCACCTCATTGCTATTGCGACCTTTTGGTGCACTGCGCAAAACACTTTTGTTTGAAGACTGTTTTGTGCACTTCAACTAAAATGTCACAGCGGCAACGTTGCTAGATTTAGTGGAACTGACACAAAAGGAGATCGGATTTCCTATCCGTGTTGGCAGATTGGTATTTGATCTTGAGGTCTTTCAAGTCTGCCTCATGAAAGGTCAGTACCGGCCTTCATCCACATGATTGTGCAGTGTGCTTTGAGATGATGTGCAGTGTGCCTCATGAAAGGTCAGTACCGGCCTTCACACACATGATTGGTATTTGATCTTGTATTGGTACTGTTTTGAATAAATGTTGAATTGAAGCTATTGTATTGCTGTCTTCTCCCATTAAGTGAACAAAAATGCTACCAACCCAGATATGCTGCTTGTTTCTTTGTTGCAACAAACTCTGCATCAGCCCTTTATACATCGATGGAAGCACATGGTGCTGTTGCGCCCACTCTGCCATGCAACTGTTTAAGCTTTTTGTTATTCTAATGCCACTAGTAAAATAAAGCAATGTTAGTCTTAGAAGTATTTACTGAACCTTAGTTCAGAACTGCAACACTTATTACGTATTGGCGGGAGTACATGTTGAACCAATGTATTGTTAAGATGATGTCTCTGTTAATATGAATCAGTTACACTGTTTGAGAAATGGTACTATCCTACTTTGTCGTTCTTTCTACATGTTTAAGCAAGGTATTGTTAAGATAATGTCTTTGTTAATATGAATCAATGGCACTGTTCGAGAATTGCTAATGTCCTGCTTTGTTTCCCATTAAAATAAGTTAGATATTTTTTCTTGTGGGCGTATAAGTCATCAACTGTTATTGGTAAGTAATTGTTTCCTTTATACCTCTTTGTAAAAAAAGGGATATCAAAACTTCTGCTCGTTGCTATTTCGATTTTGATTTTAGTTGAACTGCACAAAAGGAGCCAATGTATTTAAGGCAAACTGTTGCATTCTTGGGCCCAGTTGATCCTTCCACTTTGCAGAAAGAAGCAGTCACTGGTTGCTGTACACTACAGAAGGAATAATCGAGAAGCTTTACAGAGTATTAGTAGACGCTGGTGAGATGACCAGTCTGCAGAGCTCATGTGGCAACTCAACAGCATGTTAAGTGCAAGATTCTACAACTAGGAAAGGTATGACCAAGTCACTCATGGACGCAGCTGTAACAAACAAGGTCAGCATCGGCCTTCATCCACATGATCGTGCTTTGTTATGTTGTGCTACTTATATTGTGGTATTGTTTTGAATATATGTTTAATTGAAGCTATTGCATTGCTATCTTTTCCTGTTAAGATAATGAAGATGATTATATTTGTGAGCGTATGTTTCATCAACTAGTACCACTATTATAGTAATCACACTTTTTCTATATTTATGCAGACAGGGATGCTCAGCTTGATTTCAGTGGAACTGCACAAAATGTTCGGATGGTTCGTGCCCTCCATAATACTTCATCATGCACAATACATCGAATGGTTCTCTAATCATTCATTGTCACCTTGTGCCACTAAACTAGCTACATGAAAGGACCTGCCAACGTGTTCAAGGCCTTGCAACATGTAAATACGAAATCCACCAAGCTACGCATGACATTGCTCGATTTTGGTGGAACTGCACAAAAAGATCAGCTGGTTAATCCAGCACGAGGTTCCATGTCAATGTGCAAACTGATGACAAACACCTCCCTTTCCACAATCGTAGGCATTTGATTTTTTGCAATGGGAAAACCTTCTCAAAGTTTGCTCATTTGTGTTCGCAAGAAGACATGCATTTGATATTTTGGAAAGGGAAACCTTGTCAAATTTTGCTCATTGATGGTTAGCAAAAAGACATACATTTGATATTTTGGAATGGGACGCCCTTTGCTGGCAGCAACATCGATCGATTTTTCTTTATTTGTGTCTTTAGTTGTGAAGTAAAAATATTGGCTCTAATCGATTGTTGTGAATGTTATGAATTACCAGCCCTGTGAGTTTGATTGCAATGTACAACCACGCTAAAAAACATTATGGTACGTTTGAAACTGCAGCAAACAAAGTGATCACTGTGTGTCCTGGCAAAAAATCCTACTCCCTCCTTCCCAAAATAATTGTCTCAAAATTAGTACAACTTTGTACTAAAGTTAGTACTCCCTTCGTACCGGTGCATAAGTCACATTACGAAAACCAAATAATCCCAAAACTACCCACCTCATTTTCTGTTTTTTGCCACGAAAAAAGAAATTAGCCAATAGGAGACGTGGGGCGTGTATGCATTCAATTACTTGAGACTACTTAGCACAACATGCAGTGGTTAATTCTCTGGATGCAATGGCATTAATTAGCAAATAAACATCAAGTTCTCTCGTTTTTCCCTCACCTTGGTCGCGGTGCACAATCTAAGATGACTTATACACCTGGACAGAGGGAGTATAGAGTTGAGACATATATTTTAGGACGGAGGGAGTTGTACATATTGTTCTGCATGTTCATCTAATGCCTCTGATACAACAATTCGAACTAACTGGACTAAATTCATTCAAACATGCCCGGATCTCATTACATTTAGGACATTCTTCAACTAAATAGCGGTGCTCATCCGGATCTGGACGTATAATTAATTAACCTAATCTATGATCTTCGGCGCCCGTTCCCCATGTCCGGCGGCGCCGGCGAAGTCCTCCACTTCGTTTCCGGCGGGGCGGGGCCTCGGCGGAGCCGGCGATGTCCTCCGCCTCGTTGCCGATGGGGCAGGGCCTTGGCGGAGCCGGCGAAGTCCTCCGCTTTGTTGCCGGTGGGGCGGGGCCTCAGCGGAGCCGGCGATGTCCTCCGCCTCATCGTCTGTCTCACCAAACAGCGCCTCGCCCACCTCGTCGCCCTCCTTGTAGGCGGCCGCAACCTCCGCCACCCGCTGTTGGTACCACCAGCGCTCGAGGCGGCTCTTGCGGGCGGAGCGGTAGGACTCGAGCAGCGCCGCCTGCTCCGCCAGGTCCGCGGCGATCTGTTACTCCGCCTGCAGGTGCTCCTGGAGGAGCTGGTGGTTGTAGGCGGCGTCGGCCTATGCCTTCCGGAACTGCTCCTCCCGCTGCTCCCTCACCATGTCCATGTATTGGGCACGGGCCTCGCCGATGGTCATGGTGCAATGCACCAGTGAGGATGGCGCGGAGGAGGGTGGCGCCGGCTCGTCGTCGACCACGTCCTCCATTGGGACGTCGTCGTCCTCCGGCTGCCTGCCGGCCAGCCAGTCGGTAGCAATGGCGGTCATCTCCTTCTTTTGGTCTGCCATCCGCCCGTCCCGGAGAGCGGTGGAGCGCGTGGAAGCCATGGTGGAAGTGGTGTGGAGAGGAGAAAGGGAACGGAGGCGGATGACTGCGGCTACGGCCGGGGCAGTAGTTTATATAGCAATGGTGGGCAGCAGAGGGACAGACGGGTGGCACCTGAGTAGCTGCCTCGGCAACCGCGTGTCATTAATGTGAGTGGCAGACGGACGGATGGACGACACTTGTGTCATTTGAACGCTGAGCAGCCGCCTGCTCCGGGAAGCGGCGCGGGCGGCGCTAACCGTTTTGGGCAAGAAGCTCGTGCGGCGAGGGAGGGGGTTTGCGTGGGCCAGGGCGTTCAGACACGGGATTGGCAGCGGTCCGGTGCAGCAGCCGAACATGCTAGCTCGCTAGCGAACTTGCCGAGCTCAGCGACGACGACCAGATGATGGACGAGGCTCCCGACCAGGAGCCGGTGCCACCACCCGCGCCGGTTCATGCCGTGTTCACCATATAGCAGGTGCGGCCGCACTTCGACACCCTAATGGCAGAAGAGCTACCAATGCCGCCAGTGTCGGTGTTCCGGCAAGCACAGGAGGACTAGTGCTACAACCTCCGTCTCCTCAATGAGCATCCGCTTGCGGAGGGACAAATCACTGGCGAACAGGCGAACGACAATGCCGTCGCGGACATAGGGGTCGATGATCCCGGCTTCCTGGATGAGCAGCGGGCGCTGTACCAGACCATCCGTAGGGCCCGCCAGGCCCTCTCCGTCGTCCTTCACCTTGTTGCGCTCACCGTGGCGCCGCCGTCTCGCGTTGTCAACATGGTGAATAAATGAGAGGAATCAAGAGATGACTGTACGTGTTGAGGATGACAGTAGGAACCCACCAGGGCGATGGCCGTACTCAGGCAAGTGCCTCCTTATTACTACAAGAAAAAAACTTCCACCTAATGGTTTGCTGACATCTGGGTCCGACGCCATTGTCAACGTACTCAATAAAGGAGAGAATTGCACAAGGAGCTGCTGACAGCAGGGACCCAGCAGATCATGCTTTTTTTAGAGATGTTTTTTTGTTGCTGAGATGCAGTAGGGTATCAACTGGTCTGTGCGGGGGCCGTGGCCCGTGTAGCCCAGGCTATTATTTTATGTCTACCAAATAACCAGCCCAGGTGTTTCTTTCCTTTGTGAAAATGGCTAGCCCATTTATTTTTTGACGAATACCCAACGCAGGCCAACTTGTTTTTCTCCGCCCGGGTGGGTTGCAAAAACGAGGAGGGGTGCATTCGGCTTGCCCAGAAAATGGGCTTTAAGTAATAATAAATGGGCTGTAAATATAAAAAAACACAGCGAACCGGCAATTAGTTTGAAAGTTTGTTTTTTCGGATTTTGAGATTTTTAATTTCATTACATTTTTTTTGTTGCGCGCGCAAAATTTCATTGGATTTTAACCTAATATAAAATAATTTTGAATATAGATTGAATCTGAATCAAAATTTCGGGATAAAAATAATTAAGACCCCACCAAAATGTGGGAAGTATGGTTGAAATTTTTAACCCTAGCCCTGGCTAGAAAATGGGCTCTACTATTAGAAACAGTAAATGGGTTGTAGTAAATTCCATAGGAATTAAAAAATGGGCTGTGAATTATTAAAAATACTAAATGGGCTGTATGCTGTCCGCTGATGTGATGCTGATTTGTTGGCCTACTAAGTTGATGCGAACGCAAGGCTTTGTCAACTTATAGTCAACACACAATTCTAGCAGTACAGGCCGTTGGATGGACATCCAACGGCTGTCGTGCTTCTTCAATCTCAGATCTTCTTGCTTCAGCCGCCCAAACCACCGCCGGCGGGACCGCCTGCTCCCGCCGCCCGTGGCCGGCTGTGCTGCCGCGCAGGCCTCACCGCCCCACCCTACTCGCATCGCTGGCCAGGCCATCCCTCTACTTACCCACACCTCCTGTTTTTCTCCGGTGACGGCAGCCTCACACCGTAGCCGAACCAGTCAACCCTCGTACTCCCCTCTGCGTTGGCATCCACTTCTGTGTCTTTGCTGGCTACCGGTCGTTCCTTCCTAGGACTCGCCATTGTCCACCGCGTTGGTTCTATCGGCGCGGCGTGGTCAACGTGGTCAACAAACGACAGCCATCGGATGAGGGATGTACGTGGAGACACTGACAGTAGGGACCCACATGGTCCATGGCCGCACGCAAGCAAGTGCCTCCTTATTATGAATAAAAAAATGATTCCTCCCCCTGACAGCTGGGACCCACCAGCTATATCTTCACACGGAAGGAAGTGCCTCCTTATTATGCGAAAAAAAAGAATCCTCCCCATGACAGCTGGGCCCCAGCAGATTTGGAGGCCGACTTGTGAGCCTACTAAATTGACGCATATGCAGGGCTTTGTCAACTTACTCAACAAACGATTCTAGCAGCCATGACCGTTGGATGTTAATCCAACGGCCGTGCTGCTTCTTCAATCTCTGATCTTCTTGCTCCAGCCACCCAAACCAGCGCCGGCGGGACCGCCTGCTCGCGCCTCCCGTGGCCGGCTGTGCTGCCGCGCAGGCCCTACCGCCCCTCCTACTCCCATCGCTGGCCAGGCCATCCCTCTACTCACCCACACCTCCTATTATTCTCCGGCGACAGCAGCCTCACACCGCAGCCGAACCAGTCAACCCTCGTACTGACCTCAGTGTGGCCATCCACTGTTGTGTCTTCGCTAGCTCCGGGTCATTCCCTTCCTGGGTCTCGCCGTCGTCCACCGCGTTGGTTCTATCGGCGCGGCGTGGTCAATGTGGTCAACAAACGACAGCCATCGGAATCGGGATGTAAGTGGAGAGGCTGATAGTAGGGACCCACATGGTGCATGGCCGCACGGAAGCAAGTGCCTCCTTATTACGCGGGAAAAAAATGATTCCTTCCCCTGACAGCTGGGCCCCACCAGCTCTATCGTCGCACGGAAGGAAGTGCCGCCTCATGACAGCTGGGACCTACCAGATTTAGAGGCTGACTTGTGGGACTACTAGGTTGACGCGTACGCAGGGCTTTGTCAACTTAGTCAACAAACTATTCTAGCAGCAGTGACCGTTGGATGTTAATCGAACGGCCATGCTGCTTCTTCAATCTCTTATCTTCCTGCTCCAGCCGCCCAAACCAGCGCCGGCGGGACCGCCTGCTCCTGCCTCCCGTGGCCGGCTATGCTGCCTCGCAGGCCTCACCACCCCACCCTACTCCTACCGTTGGCTAGACCTTCCCTCTACTAACCCACATCCCCTGTTATTCTCCGGCGACGGCAGTCTCACACCGCAGCCAAATGAGTCAACTCTCGTACTCCCCTCGGCGTGGGCATCCACTGCCGCGTCTTCCCCGGCACCGCGTCGTTCCCTTCCTAGGCCTCACCGTTGTCCACTGCCTTGGTGCTCTCGGCGCGGCATAGTCAACGTGGTCAATGAACGATAACCATCAGAAGAGGATTGTACGCGGTGGGGCTGACAGCTGGACCCACCAGTTACATCTTCGCACACAAGGAAGTGCCTCCTTATTACGCGCAAAAAAATGATTCCTTCCCCTGATAGCTGGGACCCACCTGCTATATCTTCGCTCGCAAGGAAGTGCCTCCTTATTACGCGCAAAAAAATGATTCCTTCCCCTGATATCTGGGACCCACCTGCTATATCTTCGCACGCAAGGAAGTGCCTCTGTATCCTCCCTGACAGCTGGGACCCACCTGGTCGAAGCGTACGTACATACTGGTCAATCGGTCTCTCTGCAACGATGAACCGTGGGCTTGTAAGGAGCGGCACGTCATGTCAAAAAAAAAAGGAGCGGCACGTGTCGTTGTAGAGCCCCATACGTAGCAGTTCAGGCAGTCCTATCTAAATCGAGTACACGTACGTACAGCCACGCTGCAAAAAATACGGCCACGTACGTACATACGGGCGGGGTCTCGAATGCGTACTCACGCATATGTACGGCCAGGGCTCGTGTACATGGAGAGAGGCAACTGACGGCAGCAATGGCCTCCTGTTCATCGGCAGCCAACCAGCTTGGTCGGAACGGAGGAAACCGTGTCGGGAGCTAAGCGACTGGGTCGGAACGCGTCCTATTCATCGGGAGCCAACCTGCTTGGATGGAACAGCCAAAACGGGGTCCTGTTCATCGACTCGGGGCCTGGCGTACCGCAAAACGGAGGAAACGGCCTTCTGTTCGACCGCCTACGGTTGAAACAGGGTCCTGTTCATCGGCTGGGGGTCTGGCGTACCGCAAAACGGAGGAAACGGACTTTTGTTCAACCGCCTACGGTCAAAGCGGGATCCTGTTTATTGGGAGGGGTATGGCGTACCGCAAAACGGAGGAAACGGACTTCTACCCAAGTGCCTACGGTCGAAACGGAGTCCTGTTCGTCGGGAGGGGTGTGGCGTACCGCAAAACGGGACTCCACGGGCTACTGCTCATCCACGGTCGACCTCCTCCAGCCTCCACCAGCTACTGTTCATCCACCGTCGACTTCCTCCAGCCTCCACCGGCTACTGTTCATCCAGCCTCCACGGGGTCCTATTCCTCCACCCCCAACCGGCTGGGGTATGGCGTACTACAGCGGCACGGCCTCCTCGGGGTCCTGTTCATCCAGCGCCAACCGCCTACACGGTCGGGGTCCTGTTCATCCAACCCCCACAAGCTGGGGTGGGGCGTACGAGTGGGTGGCAGCAATGGGAACTGTTCATCCACAGCCAACCAACCGGCTCGATCGATGCGTCTCGACTCCTGTCTATGTGTATCGCGCAGGCGGCAGCAATGGACACTGTTCATCGAGAGGCAACCCAACACCGGCTGGCTACGTCTCGCACGGGGGCTCGATCGGCTTCAGTAAGCAGTGAGAAGGATCGATCAGGTTCAGTTAGCAGTGAAGGAATCGCTTGGGTTCAGTTAGCAGTGAAGGGATCGCTAGGGTTCAGTTAGCAGCGAAGGGATCGATCGGGTTCAGTACGTACGTACATAGTGCGAGGGCGATCGATCGCTCGGGTTCAGTAAGTGAACGTACGCCTCACTCGGGTTCAGTTAGTGAGCGCCTCGCACACACGTGCGCGTACAAGAGAAACGCGCAAACCACACTACATCGCTCGGCCCCGACCGGCCGCCCACCGTAACCGGGAACTCCCCGAAAATTTCCTCGCCCTCACTTCTACCATGATTTTTTACATCATGGATGGCCCAAAGAATGTCATGCGGGTGCGTCTCCGGCCCGCCCAGGACGAAAATCCCATTTTCTGTCATAATTTTGTGTCATAGAAGTAGGAGCCCACCACATCTATGATGATTCGTGTTTTTGTCACAATTATTGTCAGAGAAGTGTCACAACCATGACAGAAAAACTTTTCGGTCGGGCCATAATGTCACGGATGTGTCTTTTTTTTGTAGTGGTATCAAATAAAAATTCCAACAATGGCACTAATTTGGGAATGCACTAGAGCTAACACTACACTAAAAATGTATCACTAAAAATGCCAACTATGTGGCACTGATTTGGCACTGATTTGGCAAATACCACCACTTACTTTGCCTACCATTCTAATTCAATTTGGCCTAGTCAAATCACTGAAACCCTAGTATGGGGGAGAACCCTAGCCGTCGTCGGTGAAACCCTAGCGAGAGAGGGAGATTAGCTGTTACCTCCGCCGCCGTCGGTCGTTTCCACCGCCGTCGCTCAAACCCTAGTGACTAGGTCTGCCGCCGCCGTCGGTGAAACCCTAGCGATGCAAATCAAAACGAAATAAATCAAATCAAATCGGACGGCAACGAGCGGTGAGAGAGGGAGAGAGAGAGAGGAAGATTAGCTGTTACCTTACCACCGGAATCGGCCGAAATCGGAGCAGCGACTTCGACAGGAAGAAAGGGGGACGAGAGAGGAAACGAAATAAAAATGAACCCCACACAAACAAATAAAAAAAATTAAGAATAAATACATTCTAATCACATTAACAAAAATAATATTATTAAACACATTCTAATCAATTAAGAATAAATAGTTATAAGTAAAAGTAATTCCAAAAATAAAAATAAACTACAATATAATATAAAAATGAACCCCACACCAACCAATAAAAAAATTAAGAATAAATACATTCTAATCACATTAACAAAAATAATATTATTAAACACATTCTAATCAATTAAGAATAAATAGTTATAAATAAAAGCAATTCCAAAAATAAAATTAAACTACAATATAATATAAAAATGAACCCCACGCCAACAAATAAAAAAAATTAAGAATAAATACATTCTAATCACATTAACAAAAATTATATTATTAAACACATTCTAATCAATTAAGAATAAATAGTTATAAATAAAATTAATTCCAAAAATAAAATTAAACTACAATATAATATAAAAATGAACCCCACATCATATAGTGTTGACGAAGCAACACATGGCACGCCACAACTAAACATATTTTTGCTGGCGTTCCCTGTTATGGTATGCCAGCACTATATCAGGCCCTCTACTAATTGTGGGACCCGTATACCTGTGACGTTCAACGATTATCCAGCGCCACCACTATGTCCCTACTAATGTCGTACCAAATAAGCCAACGCCACCACTATTTGAAGAAAATAGTGTTGACATTAACTGAAAATGGCGCGCCACCAACGAAAGTTGTGGCTAGCACTTTTTCCACAAGTGTATTAGTGACAATATCTTTCATGTATTTAGCATATGGAGCCATTTCAAAATATCCGTCAAACGTGTTCGCAAAAAGACGGACCTAAGCATTTCAACAAAGCGTTCAAAATCCTCCTCATCCTTATTTTTCTGAGGTTTACAAGGAAAAGGCATGGTTTTTTGAACCCATGGTTCTCTTTCTTTACCATGTTTTCTAGCAATGAAATCTCTTTTATCATATCTTTTATTCTTAGGGGGTGGGTTATCAAGATCAACATAAGGTTCTATTTCTACATCATTATCAGGTTCTTTATCATTGTCTGGCTGATCATCATCATGAATATCATCATTATCATTATCATTAGGTGGATGTTCATTACCAGATTGTGTCTCAGCATCAAAAATAGAAACATCATTATCACAGGTTCACTAGAAGCATGCAAAGTTTTATCATTTTTCTTTTCTTTTTCTTCTTAGATGAACTAGGTGAATCAACATTAATTCTTTGAGAATCTTGCTCAATTCTTTTAGGATGACCTTCAGGATAAAGAGGCTCCTGAGTCATTCTACCTCCTCTAGTCACAACTCTAACAACACGATCATTCATTCTATTATTCATTTCATTACGCAAATCATTTTGTGACTTAGAGACTTGTTCTAACTGAGTATGAACCATGGATGAATGTTTGCTTAAACCTTAACATCATTAGCAATCCTGAACATCAAGTCACTCAAGCGATCAATCATAATAGCATTTCGTTTCAATTGATTGCTAACATACATATTAAAATTCTCTTGCTTAACAAAGTAATATCAAATTCATCCAGGCATTGACTAGTAGATTTATTATAGGGAATATCACCTTCATCTAATCTATAAAGAGAATTTACCTTTACTACCTGTCTCGGGATATCGAGTCCATGTATTTCTTCAATAGGTAGTAAATTCTTAATATCTTCGGATTTAATACCCTTTTCTTTCATAGATTTCTTGGCTTCTTGCATATCTTCTGGACTGAGGAATAGAATACCTCTCTTCTTTCGAGTTGGTTTAGGTGGTGGTTCAGGAAGTGTCCAATCATCAGCATTCTTTAACATATTATTCAATAGTTCTCCAGCCTGGCCAATAGTTCATTCCCTGAAAACACAACCAGCACAACTATCTAAGTAGTCCCTAGAAGCATCGGTTAGCCCATTATAAAAGATATCAAATATTTCATTTTTCTTAAGAGGATGATCAGGCAAAGCATTAAGTAATTGGAGAAGCCTCCCCCAAGCTTGAGGGAGATTCTCTTCTTCAATTTGCAGAAAGTTAAATATTTCCTGTAAAGCAGCTTGTTTCTTATGAGCAGGAAAAAAAATTCAGAGAAGTAATATATCATATCCTGGGGACTATGCACACAGCCAGGAGCAAAAGTATTAAACCATTTCTTAGCATCACCCTTTAGTGAGAAAGGAAATAACTTAAGAATATAGTAATAGCAATTTTTTTCCTAATGAGCAAATAGGGTGGCAATATCATTCAATTTGGTAAGGTGTGCCACAACAGTTTCAGTTTCATAACCATGAAATGGATCAGATTCTACCAAAGTAATTAACTCAGGATTAATAGAGAATTCATAATCCTTATCAGTAACAAAGATAGGAGAAGTAGCAAATTTAGGATCATATTTCATTCTCTCTATCATAGCTTTTTCTTTCAGCTTACTCAGTAATTTCTTAACATCATCTCTATCATTACAAGCAAGAAACTCTCTAGCTATCTCCCCATCCATAACATAACCATCAGGTATCTTAGGCATTTCAACTCTAGTAGGAGAGCTAGGCATAATAGGTGAATCATAATTTTCAGAAGTTTCAGCATTCTCTATTTCTTTAGCTTTAGCAATTTGTTCATCAAGAAATTCACCTAGCGGCATAGTATCATCAAGCAGAGTACTAGCATCATCAGAAGTTTCATTTATAGTAGAAGTAGTATCATCAATTAATTGCAACATATCAGAATGAATAGCAGGTGGTGGTGTCGCAAGCCTACTTAAAACAGATGGTGAATCAAGGGTGGAGCTAGATGGCAGTTCCTTACCTCCCCTCGTCTTAGAGGGCACGATCTTAGTCTTACGATCTTAGTCTTAGCGTCTTTCAGATTCTTCGTAATGTAAAATCCCAAGTGAAATCAATAAATAGAGCTAGGCTCCCCGGCAACGGTGCCAGAAAAAGGTCTTGATAACCCACAAGTTTAGGGGATCGCGACAGTCTTCGAGGGTAGTATTTCACCCAAATTTGTTGATTCGACACTAGGGGAGCCAAAGAATATTTATGAGCTTTAGAAGTTGAGTTGTCAATTCAAGCACACTTGGGATATAATATCTCTGCAGCAAAGTGTTTAGTAGCACAGTAGAAATAGTAACAAGAACAGTAACAGAAGCAGTTTGTGATGATTGTAACAGCAGCAACAGTAGTAACTTAGCAAAGATCAATATGCGAAAAGCGTAGGCATTGGATCAGTGATGGATATTTGTGTTGGATGATATTCATCATATAACAGTCACAACCTAGGGCGATACACAATAGCTCCAATTCATCAATGTAATGTAGGCATGTATTCCGTATATAGTCATACGTGCTTATAATAAGAACTTGCATGACATCTTTTGTTCTACCCTCCCGTGGCAGCGGGGTCCATAAGGAAACTAAGGGATATTAAGGCCTCCTTTTAATACAGAACCGAAATAAAGCATTAACACATGGTGAATACATGAACTCCTCGAATTACATTCATCCCCAGAGAGTATCCCAAACAATTGTCACTATGGGGTCTATGGATCAGAACAATAACAAATGCATATAACTAGCAGATTGGATCAAGAACTCAAATATATTCATGAAAACATAGAGGGTTCAGCTCTGAAATCATGGCACTCGGTCCCTAGTGACAAGCATTAAGCATAACAAAGTCATAGCAACATCAATCTCAGAACATAGTGGATACTAGGGATCAGGCCCTAACAAATTGACTCGATTACATGACAAATTTCATCCAACTCCATCACCGTCCAGCAAGCCTACGGAGGAATTCCTCACACCCGGTGGTGACCATCATGAAATTGTTGATGGAGAAGGGTTGATGATGACGACAGCGATGAATCTCCCTCTCCGGAGCCCCGAATGGACTCCAGATCAGCCCTCCCAATGAAGAACAGGAGGTGGCGGCACCTCCGTATAGTAAAACACGATGAAACTTTCTCTTTGATTTTTTAATCCGTGAGATGGTACTTATAGAGTTGGAATTAGGGCAAACGGAGGCCTGTGGGGCCCACAAGCTCACAGGGAGCACCCTGGGGGGTGGGCGCGCCCCCTGAGCTTGTGGCTCCTGGGTGGCCCCCTCCATTAGTTCTCTTCACCAATATTTTTTATATATTCTAGAAATATTCTTCGTAAATTTTCAGCTCAATCCGAGAACTTTTATTTTTGCACAACAACAACACCATGGTAGTTCTGCTGAAACCAGCGTCAGTCCGGGTTAGTTTCATTCAAATGATGCAAATTAGAGTCCAAAACAAGAGCAAAAGTGTTTGGAAAAGTAGATACGGATGGGACGTATCACTGTTGATTACGTTACTAAGTGGGTAGAAGCTGTTCCAACTAGTAGTGCTGATCACAACACCTCTATTAAAATGCTTAAAGAAGATCTTTCCAAGGTTTGGAGTCCCTAGATATTTGATGACTTTCGGTAGTTCACATTTTATTCATGGTGCATTCTGTAAACTTCTACCTAAATATGATGTCAATCATAGAATTGCATCAACTTATCACCCTCAGTCTAGTGTCAAGTTAAACTGAGTAATAGAGAAATAAAGCTAATTTTGCAAAAGACCGTTAACCGATCTCGTAAGAATTGCTCAAAGAAACTTGATGACGCATTGTGGGCATATAGAACTGCTTATAAAAATCCTATGGGTATGTCTCCATATAAAATGGTCTATGGAAAAGCATGTCATTTACCTGTTGAATTAGAACATAAAGCTTATTGGGCAATTAAAGAACTCAATTATTATTTTAAACTTGCCGGTGAAAAGAGGTTGTTTGATATTAGTTCTCTAGATGAGTGGAGAGCACAAGCTTATGAAAATGCCAAGTTATTTAAGGAAAAAGTTAAAAGATGGCATGATAAGAGAATTCAAAAACGAGAATTTAATGTCGGCGATCAAGTTCTATTATACAACTCTCATTTTAGATTCTTTGCAGGGAAACTTCTCTCCAAATGGGAAGGACCATACATTATCGAGGAAGTTTATTGTTCTGGAGCTATCAATATTAACAATGCCGATGTCGCAAATCCAAAGGTAGTTAATGGGAAAAGAATTAAACATTATATTTCAGGTACGCCCATTAACATGGAAACCAACATTATTCAAACAATTACACCGAAAGAACATATAGAAGGAACCTTCCGGAGGACTCCAGAACACTGAAAAAGGAATAGGTATGTGATACGGTAAGTAAATCGACTCCAAAAATTCCATAAAAGTAATTTCTGTCCGTTTTGGAATATTAGAAAAAATACAAAAATAAGAAATAGCCAGGAAAGTGCACGAGGGAGCCACGAGTCCAGGTGGCGCGCCGTGTGAGCTCGTGACTCCCCCGTGGACCTTCCCGACTCCATATTTCTCTCGTAGACTTGTCCGACAAAGGAAAAATTCATTATATATATGTTTCGGTGTTTTGGCCCCGTATCGCAAGTTTCTCCTCTGTTCTTGTTTCGGGCTGTTTTCTATCAGATTTTCAGGGCCAAGCATCATGTCTTCTTCTTCCTCCAACAACGTGGGAGACGACGCTTGGTTGCTGCAGATGAGAGGGAGGAGACCAGGGAAGTTCCCATGGAAGAGGTGGGAGATTTGCTAGAGGTTCACCCCCCGGCATCTGAGAGGGGCACTCTAGCTGGTATCTCCACTACTCCAAACCCCCCGTCAAGCCATGAGGACGCCAATGAGCCAAGGAAGTCAAGAGGTACAAGAGGGGCCTGCCCCTAGGAGGCCTCTAAGCAGGTTACATGGGAATAACTTTCATAATTTGATTCATAATTATGGAGTTTGAGAATACTCCTCGTATGCACATACCTTCCAATTGGGACATTTCCCGTCCAAGTGAAAGTGATGCAGGAAAGAACGTTTGTGGGTGAGAGAATAAGAACATTATGGCTGAAGTCCAATGGAATGCTAGGATGATCCAGCATGTGCTCCGAGAAATCCAGAGTTAAAAGGAAATCTTGATTAGCATCATGGAGGGCAAGCCTACTATTTCATCACCACCATCGCCAAAGAAAGAAACTTAAGTACACGGGTATGGGCACCACCCTTGGCTTGTTCCAAGCTTGGGGAGGTGCCCCGGTATCGTATCACCATCATTTTTTATCGTCATTATCTATCTTAGTTCTATCCTTAGTTATTTCATGATTTAGAAGAATAAAGTTTTAGTAAGATTTAGTCTTGAGTGCTTGTTTCGTGATCTATCTGTCTATGTAATCGTGTGTGAAAGTTATATAATAAAGAGTAGTTTGAGTTTTGCTGCTTTCTTTTCTTGATCCAAGCTTAGCAAGAAAAAGTATAATAATAAAAGATCATATGCTAATCCCATGGGGAGTAATAACTTCACATATAAGTAGTATAATGAAAAAATTTATTGGGATCTAACAAACATAGCATTTGTCATTGATGCAATTCATCAAAGCGTGATAAAGGAACAGAGGTCTCACATATAAATATACTATCTTGGACATCTTTTATGATTGTGAGCCCCCATCAAATATTGTTTGCTTGATCAAATAGTTGATGTTGGACAAGGAAGACAACGTAATGAGTTATGTTTGCTCATATTCACATAGAAGTTATATTGTCATGGATCCTCTAACATGTGGTGCTTGCTCATAATCTTTTGCTAGCCAAAATTTCATACTAAGGTGCATCCAAAAACCCTTAAACCAAGTTTCTTATCATGAGAGTCCACCACACCTACCTATGGATTGAGTAAGATCCTTCAAGTAAGTTGTCATCGGTGCCAAGGCAATAAAAATTGCTCCTAAATATGTATGATCTGTTATTGTCTGGGAAAATAAGCTTTGTATGATCTTGTGATGGCAAAGGAATAAAAGCGACAGACTGCATAATAAAGGTTGCTATCACAAGGGGCAATATAAAGTGATGTTCCTTGCCATTAAGAGTTTGCACATCCCAAATAAAAAGCGCATGACAACCTCGGCTTCCCTCTGCGAAGGGCATGTCTTTTATTTTTCTGTTTGAATTATTATGCAAGAGTTAATAATGTTCATCCCTATTCCATTCTTAATTATTCTCTACTTGGCAAGCATCATGTGGTAGGGAAAGATCCAGGCACATATATCCAGTCGAATGTAGGTAATCATGAGTTATTATTGTTGACATTATCCTCGTGGTAAATAAGTTGGGAGGTGAAAACAACAAACCCCCATCTTCCTATGTGTCTGATTGAAATTATTGTTCCCAAAATATGCCTTGAGTGTCAGCAATCATAGAAGACTATATGATGGTTGAGTATGCCGAACTTGCTGAACCAAAAAGCTCTTGTATATTCGCTTGAGGACAAGCGAGGTCTAAGCTTGCGGGAGTTGATACGTCCATTTTGCATCATGTTTTCCTACCGATATTTATAATGTTTAGGTCTTTATTTCACTTTATGAAGCAATCCTAATGCCTTTTCTCACTTATTTTACAAGTTTCACATGAAGAAGGAGATTGCCGGCAGCTGGAATTCTTAACCTGAAAAAGCTACAGCAGAGATAGATATTCTCAAAGCTCCAAATGACCTAAAAATTTACGGAGAATTATTTTGGAATTAATAAAAAATATTGGAAGAAGAACATGATTTGAAAAAGCTACAGCAGAGATAGATATTCTCAAAGCTCCAAATGTTCAGATCCTTAATCATATTCAATACTCCTCTGATCTTGAACATGAACATGATTTGTGAGTAGTTACTTTTGTTCTTGAGGACATGGGAGAAGTCCTGTTATAAGTAATCATGTGAAGTTGGTATTCGTTCAATATTTTGATGATATGTATGTTGTTCTTCTTCTAGTGGTGTCATGTGAACCTCGACTACATGACACTTCACCATATTTGGGCCTAGAGGAAGGCATTGGGGAGTAATAAGTAGATGATGGGTTGCAAGAGTGATAGAAGCTTAAACCCTAGTTCATGCGTTATTCCGTAAAGGGCTAATTTGGATCCATATGTTTCATGCTATGGTAAGATTTATCTTCCTTCTTCTTTCGTAGTTGCGGATGCTTGCGAGAGGGGGTAATCATAAGAGAGTTGTTTGTTCAAGTAAGAACAGCACCCTAGCACCGGTCCACCCACATATCAAATTATCAAAGTAGTGAACGCGAATCAACTAAAGATGATGAACGCGACTAGACGAGAATTCCCATGTGTCCTCGAGAATGCTTTGCTTACTATAAGAAAACTTTCCGGCTTGTCCTTTGCTATAAAAAGGATTGGGCCACTGATACATATCCAAAGTATCTATAATTTATGAGGTATTCATGCCATGTTTACAACAATTTTATATGGTTTTGGTGCACTTTTATATGATTTTTGGGAACTAACCTATTAACCTAGTGCCTAGTGCCAGTTTCTATTTTTTGGCTATTTTTTGTTTCACAGAAAATCCATACCAAACGAAGTCCAAATGCCATGAAAATTTATGGTGGTTTTTTATGGACAAGAAGAGACCCATGAAGTGTCTATGGGATCGAGAGGATCCCTTTGCGGTTCGGCTGTGGGATCAATGTACTACAAAGAGCAGGGCTAATAGATGTGAGAACAAGCAACGATTTATCCAGGTTCAGGCTGCTGAGAGCGTAAAACCCTACTCCTGTTCTTGTGGTTTGATTGTGTATGAGCTCAAGGTTACGGAGAGCGCAGCTTGCCGGCAAGGTGCGCGGGAAGTGCAGCTACATCGTGTAATTGAACTAAGAGTCGACCGTTCTAACTATAGCCATGGGCCACCTTTTATTGGCCAAGGGGTTATCAAAGTGGCTAATACGGTCATTTACAGGGTATGAATAGTGACTTGCACTGTCACCGCGTCTATCTCTTGACGGGGTAGGACAAGCGCGTTAATGCATCGTTAGGTGCTACATCGGGGAGGCGAGGCTTTGGATAAAAGATCTGTACCACTGGTCCTGGCACCCCCTGTTATCTTGACATGTCCTAGGGACGGGTGTCATTAAAGTTAATCCTGGCATGGCATGCTGACAAGTGCCTTGGCCAGCTATGTTGACTGCCTGCTCGCTCGACACCTATCATACGTGCTTATCTAGCCGATGATGAGGTGGAGCAGTAACGGGACAGAATGAGGCCGCCGGCACGGAGCTTGCCAGGCCTTCGCTTGCCGGCAAGGAGCTTGCCGGTAGCCAGAGTCTTGGTCTTCACCTTGCCGGCAAGGGCAGTCTTGATCTTCAGTACTAGAATAGTACTTCTCGATGACCTGCCTGGAGGTCTTCTTCACGGTCTTGTTCATTGAGTCTTCTGTCATAGTAGCCCTCCGGCAAGCCCTTGTCGTCAGGAAGGCTACAACGGCCTGTGCACAAGTCAGGGTACGAGGGCACCCATGTCTTAGTACACCGACAGGAGCCCCTGGGCCTGGGCCACACGTGCATGCGAGGCATCGTTGGGCTAGGCCCGAACAGTGCACAGGCACACCTGGCAGAGGATAACTATCATAATCTTCTCTTTTACCATGCCCCCC
The DNA here is from genome assembly GCA_039707655.1 of Elymus sibiricus. NCBI lineage: Eukaryota > Viridiplantae > Streptophyta > Magnoliopsida > Poales > Poaceae > Elymus > Elymus sibiricus. The sequence continues at coordinate 208,192,447 of CM077668.1, forward strand.
ACGACGCGCATTAAATGCAGCCGTGGGAGAGGCGGAACGAAACGGCCGCGGGAGGTAGTGCGCCTGAAAAGCGCAGCCACGTAGGATGGTAAAGATCCAGCCCCTGCGCCTTCCCCATAAAAAGGAATCCGACAGGGGCACTGCTCATTTACCCTCCTTCTCCCAATCTTGCCATCGCCGCCATTTTCTTCCTCGCGCAAGGGCAGAGTGCGTCCTTTGTTTCCGCCGCCGCCGCACCGCGCCCCCGTCTGCCTCCTAATCCGCCCTCCCCAAGGCAGCCATGGCTCCCAAGAGGAACCAAAACAAGCCGGAGAAGGCGGTCGATCCTGACGCAGAGGCGTGGAAGACGGAGCTGGCAGCGGCGTGGAGAGACAATGTCACCTTCACGCCAGTGCTGGATCAGAGCGATGTGGTGAGTCGTTATTCGATCATGTGGGGAAAGGAAATGACTGCCCACACCGCACCAGAGCTTCTTCCCGGCTCCATCAGGCCTGGTCCAGACAAGTACCCCTTCTTCGCCGCATATTTTTACTGTGGGCTCGTTCCCCCTTTCTCTGAATTCTTTGTAGAGATCATGTACATCTACGGGTTCCGTCTCCTAGACTTCACCCCAACGCCATGACTTGTATGGCCGTTTTCATGCACACGTGCGAAAACTTTGTCGGCGTACTGCCTAGTGTAGCCCTCTTCCACCATTACTTTACCCCACACATCGAAGCAGATGCCCTCTCTGGTGGCATCACTTGGATCCCCAGGGACAGGAACGCCTATCTTCCAGGGCTGCTCCACCGGAAGTGGAATGAGTGGTGTGGGGAATGGTGTTGGATTAAAGAGAAAGACTTCCCAGCCTTCTGCCAGCCCAGGATGACAAAGGTGGTGTGCGGCGACGACGAGAAGCTCACAATCGCTACGACACGCATCCTCCGTCTCAAGGCTGCCGGCCTCACCATCAAAATGGTGGGGGCTGATTTCCTTCGCCGCCGCATCGCTCCTCTTCAGAATAAGGGCAGGCCCACTTGGGACTACAAGAACGCGGTGGACATCATGCGGGTGCGGACCGGACTGCACGCCAACTTGACAGTGCTGCAGCACCAGGTCCTCTGCGAGCAACTCTTCCGCGCCTTCGGCAACTTCAAGCTGCTGGCAAGCATGGTGCCCTTGTGCAAAAACTCCGCCAGGGACTCCATCATTGCGATGATGCTGGCTTGCAATGCCCATGGCATCGAAGCGCTTTGGCAGGAGCCGCCCGAAGACGCGGTACAGGAGTGGTTTGACACCCTGGTGGAGAGGCCCGTCAGGGAGGAGAAAGACCTCATCCGTGACACCACCCCCGAAGAGTAGACACATATGGCCAATAGGGTGGCAGAGGCGAGACTGGCTGAAGGCGCCAGCTGTTCTAGGTCCACGGCAGCTGATGCCAATGAGGAGTCTGATGATGAAACGGCAGAAGAGCTGCTGGAGGAGCTTGCCGGAGAGCAAGAGGACCCTGCCGAGGAGCAGGGCGAGGATACCGTCTAAGGGGAGGTGCAAAGGGAGCCCCCTGTCCCCGTTGTTCCGGCAAGGAGGCCTTGCGTCCTTCGGAGGGCTGTCTCCGGAGAGCCTGTCCGTGGAGCCTCTTCAGGCGACGAAGCAGGAGACAAGCAGGCAGCCGGCAAGGCCGCTGAATGGCAAGGATCTCGACACCAAGCCCCTCTACACCAGCGAGTGCGGCGTACCTCAACGAGGAGAACAGCTGTACTGGCTGCCGGAGGAGGCGGGTCTTCTCGACTTGTAGCGCCCACGGCACCTAAGTGGGCCAGAGCTTCTACCCCGCCCCCTCCTCTAGCACAAGGCCTGATAGCTTATACGATCTCTCCATCCTTACCGACGAGGAGGAGGAAGAAGAGTACGTATCTCCGTCCATGCTACTTGTGAGCTGCGTTCGTAATTCCCTGAAGAGGAAGGGATATGCAGTACAGTAGAAATAGGTATTTCCCTCAGTTATGAAACCAAGGTTATCAATCCAGTAGGAGAATCACGCAACACCTCGTTAACAGTACCTACACACAAAACAACAAATCCTTGCACCCAACGCAAACAAGGGGTTGTCAATCCCTTGGTGGTTAATTGCAAGATTAAATTGTATGGTGCTAGATAGATAGATTGAACTAAATTATAAAATAAAATAAATAAAGTAAAAGTGCAGCAAAGTATTTTTAGGATTTTTAATATATGATAGAAGTAGACCCGGGGGCCATAGTTTTCACTACAGGCTTCTCTCATGAAAATAGCATACAGTGGGTGAACAAATTACTGTTGGGCAATTGATAGAAAAGCAAATAATCATGACGATATCCAAGGCAATGATCATGTATATAGGCATCACGTCCGAGACAAGTAGACTGACTCCTGCCTGCATCTACTATTATTACTCCACACATCGACCGCTATCCAACATGCATCTAGTGTATTAAGCTCATGAAGAATGGAGTAACGCCTTAAGCAAGATGACATGATGTAGACAAAGTAAACTCACGCATGAATAAACCCCATCTTTTTACCCTTAATAGCAACGATACATACGTGTCATGTCCCTTTCTGTCACTGGGATTGAGCACCGCAAGATCGAACCCATTACAAAGCACCTCTCCCATTGCAAGATAAATCAATCTAGTTGGCCGAACCAAATCAATAGATCGGAGGGAAATACGAACCTATAATAATCATCCATAAAAGAGTTCAGAGAAGACTCCAATAATATTCATGGATAATCTGATCATAAACTCACAATTCATCGGATCCCAACAAACACACCACAAAATGTGATTACATCGGATAGAACTCCAAGAACATCGAGGAGAACATTGTATTGAAGATCAAAAAGAGAGAAGAAGCCATCTAGCTACTAACTATGGACCCGAAGGTGTGTGGTAAACTACTCACGCATCATTGGAAGGGCAGCAAGGTTGATGGAGAGCCCCTCCATGATCGATTCCCCCTCCGGCGGAGTACCGGAAAAGGCCTCCAGATGGGATCTCTCGAGAACAGAAGCTTGCGGCGGTGGAAAAAGTATTTCGTGGACTCCTCTGTTGGTTTCCCGATTTTTGATAATTGATAGTGGTGGAATTAGATCAAAAGGGGTAGAGGTGGGCCCATGAGGCACCAGGGCGCGCCTGCCGCCCCAGGCGCGCCCTGGTGGCTCGTGGCCACCTCCTCTGGCTTAATCCCGAAGCTTCTAGTGTCTCTTATGTCCAGAAAAAAATCTCCAAAAAGTTTCGTGGCATTTGGACTTCATTTGGTACTGATATTCTGGAAAACCAAAAACAGACAAAAAACAACAACTGGCACTGGGCACTAAATTAATAGGTTAGTCCCAAAAAATGATATATAATTGCTGTAAATGTATATAAAAACATCCAAGATTGATAATATAATAGCATGGAACAATAAAAAATTATAGATACGTTGGAGACGTATCAAGCATCCCCAAGCTTAATTCCTGCTCGTCCTCGAGTAGGTAAATGATAAAAATAGAATTTTTGATGTGGAATGCTACCTATCATATTCATCATATACTCTTTTCTTTGTTGCATGGACATTTGGACTTGAATGATTCAAAGCAATAGTCTATAGTTTGACATGAAGATATAAATACTCAAGCATACTAACAAACAACCATGTCTTTCAAAATATCAATGCTAAAGAAAGTTATCCCTTGCCCATTATGCTCAATCATTGATCCATTCATGAAGCACACTCAATATTAGCTACACACAATGCACAAGTATGACAATAATGCTCTCTAGTTGGTGCTTTGTAAGAGAAGATGGAGACTCAAAATAAAAATAAAAATTGCATAAAAGTAAATAGATAGGCCCTTCACAGAGGGACGCAGAGATTTACAAATGTGCCAGAGCTCAAAGCTTAAATTAGAGAGATAAAATTATTTTGAGAGGCTTGCTTTTCCTGTCAACGAAAACGATCGATAATTCCCAATATCTTCCATGCTAGACACATCATAGGCAGTTCCCAAATAGAAAATAAAGTTTATTTCCTTTCCACCATTCTTTCACAATCCATGGCTAGCCGTATCCACGGGTGCCCTCCATACTAACACTTTCCAAGGAATTTTGCTGTTATTAATTTTTGATTCATTGTGGGACTGGGCATCCCTATTACCAGCCACTCTCTTGTGCAATGACAAGTGAATAAACACTCAACGTGAGAATAACACACCTAGCATGGGAAATATTGGCCACCCCCTACCGCTTCATGAGCGGTACGGGCACACAAAACGGAAAATTATTTTGAAAATTTTAGAGTTGGCACATGCAAATTTACATGGAACGGCATGGAAATACCGCATATAGGTAGATATGGTGGACTCATTTGGCACAACTTGGGTTTAAGGAGTTTGGATTCACAAGTAGTATTCCCGCTTAGTACAAATGAAGGCTAGCAAATAGATTGAGAAGCAACCAACCAAAAAGCAAAAAACGGTCATAAACATGCATTGAACATAGCTAACACTGAATAATGCACCATAAGTAGGATATAATTTCTTTGCATAACTATTGACTTAATGTGCATGCATAGGGAATCACAAACCTTAACACTAATATTCTTACTCAATCACAATTACTCACTAACATGACTCACATATTATCATCTCCATATCGCAAAACTATTGCAAGGAATCACACTTATCATATCCAATGATCTATATGAAAGTTTTTATTATATCCCTCTTGAATATTCATCACTTTGGGACCAAATTCATATCTTGTGCAAATTACCATTACTATTATTAACTCTCAAAAAGATATAAGTGAAGCATGAGAGTGCAAATATTTCTTCAAAATTTTAGTCTTATTAACTCTCAAAATAATATAAGTGAAGCATGAGAGTTTAAATATTTCTTCAAAATATAGCCACCGTTGTGCTCAAAAAGATTTAAGTGAAGCACTAGAGCAACTGCCTAGCTCAAGAAATTTAAGTGAAGCATATAGAGTATTCTAACAAATTATGATAAACATGTGGCTCTCTCAAATAGGTGTGTCCAGCAAAGATGATTGTGACAAACTAAAAAGCAAACAAAGCAAAGACTCATATAATACATGACGCTCCAAGCAAAACACATATCATGTGACGAATAAAAATATAGCTCCAAGTAAAATTACCGATGGTTGGAAGAAGAAAGAGGGGATGCCTTCCGGGGCATCCCCAAGCTTAGATGCTTGAGTCTGCCTTGAATATTACCTTGGGGTGCCTTGGGCATCCCCAAGCTTAGGCTCTTGCCACTCCTTATTCCTTCATCCATCGTGATCTCACCCAAAACTTGAAAACTTCAATCACACAAAACTCAACAAAACCTTCGTGAGATCCGTTAGTATAACAAAATAAATCACTACTTTAAGTACTGTTGCAAACCCAATCATATTTTATTTTTGCATTATACCTACTGTATTCTAACTTCTCCATGGCTTATACCCCCTGATACAATCCATAGTTTCATCAAAACAAGCAAGCAATGCATCAAAAACAGAATCTGTCAAAAACAGAACAGTCTGTAGAGATCTATTTAAAAGCTATACTTCTGTAACTCCAAAAATTATGAAATTAGGAGAACATGGGCAATTCATATACCAATACTGTGTAAAAATTTCAGATTTTTCTGACGCTCCAGTACAGAACTAAAATTCCAGCACTGGACGCAAAACTTTCTGTTTTCCAAACAACATCAATTATACTATCTTCCAAATCATCCCAAAGGCTTTACTTGGCACAAAAACAAAAAAAAACACAATCATAACAGTAGCATAAATGTGAAAACACACAATAGCAAAAACAAAAAGTAAAAAATTATTTTATTCATTGGGTTGCCTCCCAACAAGCGCTATTGTTTTATGCCCCTAGCTAGGCATAATGCATAGTTTCAAGTATTGTCATCTTTTAAGTTGATTCCATAAGTGGCCCTCATAATGGATTCATATGGTGCTTTAATTTTCTTCCTAGGGAAATGTTCCATACCCTTCTTTAATGGAAACTAAATTTTTATATTCCCTTCTTTCATGTCAATAACGGCACCTATGGTTCGTAAGAACTGTCTACCAAGTATTATGGGGCAAGAAGGATTGCATTCAATGTCAAGTACAATAAAATCAATGGGCACATAATTCCTATTTGCAAGAATAAGAACATCATTAATTCTACCCAAAGGCTTTTTAATAGTAGAATCCGCCAAGTGCAAATTAAGAGAACATTCATCTATATTGGTAAAACCTAGCACATCACATTGAGATTTTGGAATTCTGGAAACGCTAGCACCCAAATCACATAAAGCACTGCACTCAATTTTTTTAATTTTAACTTTAATGGTGGGTTCCCATTCTTCATATAATTTTCTAGGAATTGAAATTTCTAGTTCTAGCTTTTCTTCTAACGCTTTCATCATTGCTTCTACGATGTGTTTAGTAAAAGCCTTATTTTGCTCATAAGGGTTGGGTGAATTTAACATGGATTGTAACAAAGAAATACATTCAATCAAGGAACAATTATCATAATTAAAATCTTTGTAATCCAAGAGAGTGGGCACATCGCTAGTTAAAGTTTTTACCTCTCCAAACCCACTTTTATCAAAAAAATTATCAAGATTTTCACCCTCCGAATTATGGGAACGTCTTCTAGCTAAAGTTGACTCTTCTTCAGTCCCCTTTTAATCAAGTTTTATATTTCTAAACAAAGAATCAATAGATGAAACACCAATCATTTTAATATCCTCATCATTACTACGATAAAAACCAGGAGGAATCTCTTTTTCTAAAAATTCTCGTTTAGCTTTTAGCATAGCGGTTCTTTTCTTACTCTCATCCATGGAGACATATAAAGCTTTAATTGATTCATTAATATCAATTTGGGGTGGCATAATTTTAGTCTTGATATTTTCCACATCATGAATAATTCTATCAATGCTCCTAGACATATCATCAAGTTTACTTAATTTTTCTTCTATCGTAGTGTTGAAATTTTTTTGAGCATTAATAAATTCTGTAATATTACTTTCAAGATCAGAGGGCATCCTATTATTATTATTATTATTATTATTATTATAAGAATTACAATAGGAATTGCCATAACTATTAGAGGAATTTCCAGGAAACGACATAGGATTAAAATTACCTCTATAAGCATTATTATTAAAATTGTTTCGCGAGACAAAATTCACATTTACAGGATCATTATTTTGCTCAATCAAGGTGGATAAAGGCACATCATTAGGATCAATAGGAGTATTTTTGCTAGCAACCAATTTCATAAGCATATCAACTTTATCACTCAAAGTACTAATTTCTTGAACAAAATTTACTTTTTTACCAGTAGGAACTCTTTCAGTATGCCATTGTGAATAATCTGCCATAATATTATCAAGAAATTTAGTAGCTTCCCCCAATGTAATCTCCATAAAAGTACCACCCGCGGCAGAATCTAAAAGATTTCTAGAAACAAAATTTAATCCCGCATAAATTTTTTGTATGATCATCCACAAATTTAAACCATGAGTAGGGCAATTTCTTATCATTAATTTCATCCTTTCCCAAGATTGGGCAACATGTTCATGATCAAGTTGCTTAAAATTCATAATTTGATTTCTAAGGGAAATAATTTTCGCGGGAGGAAAATACTTGGTAATAAAAGCATCTTTACACCTATCCCAAGAATCGATACTATTTCATGGTAAAGATGAAAATCAAATTTTTGCACGATCCCGCAATGAGAATGGAAATAATTTTAATTTCACAATATCATTATCGACATCTTTTTTCTTTTGCATATCACACAATTCTACGAAAGTGTTAAGATGGGATGCAGCATCTTCATTAGGACTACCAAAAAATTGTTCTTTCATAACAAGATTTAGCAAAGCGGCATTAATATCACAAGTCTCTGCACTAGCGGCGGGAGGAGCAATTGGAGTACTAATAAAATCATTATTATTAGTATTGGAAAAATCACACAATTTTGTATTTGTTGAGACATCGTGGTTACGCAAACAAGATAACAAGCAAGCAAACAAGAAAAAGGCAAACGGAAAATATTTTTGTATTTTTGTAAAAACTTTTTAGAAGTGGGGGAGATGAAAACTAGAGGCAAAGGCAAATAAAATAAATGCAAGGAGATGAAAGTTTTATGCGTAGGTACTTGATAGATGTTGATGATGTCTCCACGGCAACGGCGCCAGAAATTCTCCCCGCTACTTGTGAGCTGCGTTGGTAATTCCCTGAAGAGGAAGGGAGATGCAGTACAGTAGAGATAAGTATTTCCCTCAGTTATAAAACCAAGGTTATCTATCCAGTAGGAGAATCACGCAACACCTCGTTTATAGTACCTGCACACAAAACAACAAATCCTTGCACCCAACGCAAACAAGGGGTTGTCAATACCTTGGTGGTTAATTGTAAGATTAAATTGTATGGTGATAGATAGATAGATTGAACTAAAATATAAAATAAAATAAATAAAGTAAAAGTGTAGCAAGGTATTTTTAGGATTTTTAATATATGATAGAAGTAGACCCGGGGGCCATATTTTTCACTAGAGGCTTCTCTCATGAAAATAGCATACGGTAGGTAAACAAATTACTGTTGGGCAATTGATAGAAAAGCAAATAATCATGACGATATCCAAGGCAATGATCATGTATATAGGCATCACATCCGAGACAAGTAGACCGACTCCTGCCTGCATCTACTACTATTACTCCACACATCGACCGCTATCCAGCATGCATCTAGTGTATTAAGTTCATGAAGAACGGAGTAACGCCTTAAGCAAGATGACATGATGTAGACAAAGTAAACTCACGCATGAATAAACCCCATCTTTTTACCCTTAATAGCAATGATACATACGTGTCATGTCCCTTTCTGTCAGTGGGATTGAGCACCGCAAGATCGAACCCATTACAAAGCACCTCTCCCATCGCAAGATAAATCAATCTAGTTGGCCAAACCAAATCAATAGATCGGAGAGAAATACAAAGCTATAATAATCATTCATAAAAGAGTTCAGAGAAGACTCAAATAATATTCATGGATAATCTGATCATAAACTCACAATTCATCGGATCCCAACAAACACACCGCAAAAAGTGATTACATCGGATAGAACTCCAAGAACATCGAGGAGAACATTGTATTGAAGATCAAAAAGAGAGAAGAAGCCATCTAGCTACTAACTATGGACCCGAAGGTCTGTGGTAAACTACTCACGCATCATCGGAAGGGCAGCAAGGTTGATGGAGAGCCCCTCCGTGGTCGATTCCCCCTCCGGCGGAGTACCGGAAAAGGCCTCCAGATGGGATCTCTCGAGAATAGAAGCTTGCGGCGGCGGAAAAAGTATTTCATGGACTCCTCTGTTGGTTTCCCGATTTTAGAGAATTTATAGTGGTGGAATTAGGTCAAAAGGGGCAGAGGTGGGCCCACGAGGCACCAGGGCAGGCCTGCCCCCCCCCCAGACGTGCCCTGGTGGCTCGTGGCCACATCCTTTGGCTTTTGTCTTCCTCCCAAAGCTTCTAGCGTCTCTTATGTCCAAAAAAAATCTCCAAAAAGTTTCGTGGCATTTGGACTTCGTTTGGTACTGATATTCTAGAAAACCAAAAACAGGCAAAAAACAGCAACTGGCACTAGGCACTAAGTTAATAGGTTAGTCCCAAAAAATGATATATAATTGATGTAAATGTATATAAAAACATCCAAGATTGATAATATAATAGCATGGAACAATCAAAAATTATAGATACGTTGGAGACGTATCAAGGTTCAGCCTTTGTTTTGTATCCCAAGTGTGATGATTCTGGCCATCATTTTCGAAAGCATCTCGTGATGTTATTTAGCTAGTAGCTATCCCATTCCTGGGTTCCTGAACCCAAGATCCACTCTACTTATGTCATGTTGATAGAGATTGTAGCTCCTTTAGGTTGGTTAGTAACCTTGCTTAGTCCTCAAGGTCCGTGGTATATCATTCTTCCAAATACCATGAAACAGCCATGGCAGATGTTCTTCTTGAACCAAAAGATCACAACAATAGTGAATCTGCCAATCCTTTCCTTCTGCATGGGTTATCCGGAAGAAATATGTTGAGCCTTGTTCGACATGCTAATCCATGCATCCAGAACTCAAGAAAAGCATGTGTTCCTTTGAGTTGTCCCTCTTCAGTTGTATTCCGACCATCATCTATCAATTGATAGTCAAGAGTATGTCATGAGAATTGCACCACCTCTTATGACTTCATGAAATAGTGATACTTCTCGCCATCATCATTTATTTCTCGGTTCCGTGTTGGCTGTAACCGGAATGCCGACAAATGAACCGTGATGCGTGAAATCAATACTCCTAGCAACCCTGTTGCTTGGTAGTTAATGGACGATAACTTCATTCTTAGCGTGTTGGTTATTCAATTATCATTCTAAAATTGATCGTGCTACCTACTCCATTTTTCCTAGTGCACTCTTCGATCAACGAGTTAGGATTGTGTCAATCCCTTGCTCTTATGATCATATCGTCTTGCCCTGAAAAGCAAGATTGTCTCGAGCTTAATAACATATCGGTGGTTCGTGATTTTCTAAATATCTTCTTGGAAGTATCACCAGGTTGCCCCTGACCGTTATGTTGAGTTCGTGATCAAGTTGGTTTTCCTCTAAACCACCCCTTCTCCAAGAACCATGTTGGATACCCTGAACTAGTTGGTTAAGCTAAACAACAACTTGGAGAGTTGGAAGATAAAAGCTTGACCTAACTTAGTCCATTTGACGGGATATCTTTTGTGTATGTGTTGAAGAAAGATGATATCTTCATCGATTGACCTTCGTGTTCACTTGTTGGACCTATTGTCTTATTCAATCTTTGATTTGAGTGTCGGCTATCGTCAAATCAAAATCAGAACCAACGATTTTCCTAATGTTGTCTTGCTTGTGGTTGTTTCCTCGAGCCTGCAACATTATATCTTTTGGTCTAACCAATGCTATCACCTTGTTCACTTAATTGTGGAATTCAATCTATATGGAAACCTAGATGAATTGTTGTTGAGCCCATCGGCAACATCTTTATCTTTTCCATGATTTTGATGAACATCAAGCTAGTGTTGGAAACTTTGTGAGCATTATCTTCGTGTCCCGTTCACGAAGCATATGTTCAGATGAAAGGAGTGACTTTCTCCAAGTTCATGTGCATTTGATGTAAGTTGTCGCTGTGAATTCGAGAAAGTTTATTTTGCTTCCTTTGGAATCATCCCAAGTCAGTCATGCATGTGTGAAGTATTCTGTGGTTTGACAGATTAGCTACCTTCATTCCACATGGATTCCCTAGCACGCCAAGCCAATGATTAATTTGTTCATGGAGAAGAAGTTCCTTCTTAAGAGCTAACCCAGGGCTTAATCAAGGACTTTGTTATCCTCGATGATGGTTCCCAACCAGAACTCGGTAGTGTTTTGTTGTGAGACCTCTGTGGTCACGCTTGTCTTGGACAGTGTGTTCACGTGTGTCTTGCAATCCAGCTCATGTTTTGGAGCTTGCTTCTGTAGTTCATTTCCTGAGAATCTCGCAACATCATCTCGCCGATTTGTGTTGCAAACTTTTCTTTTCAGACATGTTGGGTCTGAAGCATCCTGTCACCAACCAGATCTGAATCTCAGGCAGATATGATGGTTTGAACGTTTCCCCAAGAGTTATAATATTGGTCTTCTAAACCAGTAAAGTGCATGTCATGGCTAACACACCTAGCCGGAAGATCTGTTGTTATGATATCTTGATTTAGCCATTTAGCCACTTCCCCATGAGGATTTCATATGACTTATTCTAGAAGTTGTTCCTTATGGATCCTTTGTGTTTCTGAAGTCCGACCTTACTTGATGTTCTAGATACCAAACAGTACCTATAATTGGGTTATGCTAGTACATCAAGGAGAACATTAGAAGCAGAGTGCTAAATGTCTCTCGGTCGATCATCCAGATTTTGTACCCTTGGCATTGCTAAGGAAAAATCTGAGATGGTGATTTCTTCCTTTGCATCCGCATTCTCCATCTTTATCCATCATGGTAGTACGAGGTGTCACCAAGATCTTTGGCACAAATGTTGGTAAAACCCTGGTGAATATGGAAATGCTCAAGTTCGTGAAAGCATGCTTAGACACTGGGTTATATGTTTGGTATCAATTGGAATGTGCCATCTGTTTATCGAATTGTTCTATTACCATAGTTTCCTTTCCAGTCTGAGTATGCCATTCTTTTGAATTCATTCAAATGATCAATTATGAATTTGCCTCAGTCTGGTATAAAGAGTTTCAATGATCCCTGTATCAAAAGTAATTCTTTTGCCTGACTTAGGAAATAATTCAATGAGTCACCTCTACGGTGCCCGTTATGGAATCATGGCAATATATCACCTCACTATTTTGAAACCCATTCACCATCTTTTAAGCGTGGAATTGTTGCCTACCAAAGTGAACCTTCGTTGTCTACTTCCTTCCCTCATTTTGATATGTGTTTCGTGTCACAGCTCAAGAGATGTTTCAGCGTCTCATTTCGTGAGTTGATCGTGAGTTGCTCGATCTTTGTGAAGATCGATTCCTGTAGAGTTTCCCTTTCTTTCCGTCGTCGTGTTCAGATGAAGATCTCGAAGCAAGATGTCCAAATCAAGATGATGCAATGAATAAACATCTTCAAAAAGTGCAATTTGGATCGTGAAGATCGTGCTAGTTTTGTGTCCCCTTCCTCTTACCCTACGTCTCGAATCTCGGGACGAGATTCTTGTTTAGTGGGGGTGAGTTGTCACAGCCCTAGCTTAGTCATTGCTTGTCATTGCATAATCATCCATGCATCATGTTAAATTTCATTTAATTTGGAATGGGGATGTTCAAACCCTAGCACCAAATGAAATTCCACTAGGATCAAAATAAAATATTTTCAATGAACCCAAAATGCCCTTCAAAAATGTTCATGATTTAGGGAAAAAGGTGAAAACCCTAACCATAAATGATGCATATTTTTCCAGGACATTTTTGGTCTTTGAATTAACACAACACCTATTTGAATTGGGCCTATTAAATGCTATAAAATAATATATGGCTCCAAGAATTCTGGAATTGGTTGAGGGCCTCTGAAATATTACAGTTAGTGCTCACAATTATTTCCAGGATTTATCAAAAAGGTTTGGTATTTTTACTAAATCAAAATAGAATAGCAAAAATAGAAAAATAGAAAGAAAAAGGAAAAGGCAGAGAGAAGCACTCACCAGCCGGCCCAGCACTATGCGGCCCATCTGGCCCACAGTGCCAGTCATCCCCTTCCTTGCGACAGAAGGATAGGGGCGCGTGCTCGCCATGCGCACGCACGCGCACGCCACCTCCCTCCTCCACCGCGACGCCCAGGGACTTCTGAGGATGCCACGCTACCCTCCCCCCCGAACCCCCTTGTCCTCTATCTCGTCCTCTTCCCCCTTGTCTGCTCTCTCCCGCGACCACCCGAGCGGAGCTTGTCGCCGCCGCTCGACGTTGCCGTAGCCACCGTCACCGCCTTGCCTCGCCGTTGAGTCCAGTCGCTTCCCCGACGTCTGCATCCTCTCCACGCCGACGAACGCAAGTCAAGGAGCACCACATTGTCATCTTCTAGCTCGTCACCACCGCATCTACCCGCTGGACTTCGCCGGTCGATTCGCCGTCTCCGACGCCTCCCCAAGCCCACCGAGCTGCTCTTCGACCTCCCGGTGAGCTCCTCCGCCGTTTCCCCTAGCCTCGTGGCCTATAGCTCACCGTAGCAACGAATCTGTCACCACCCGAACTGCTACTGCCACTCAACTCGTCGCCGATGTTGATTCCGGCGACTCCGCGACCTCCCGCTTAGCTCCTTGGATGCGGGCATCAAGAGCTCCTCCCCGGCGCCCTCCTCCGCCGCTCCCGTGGCCTCCCGGCGGGTTGCTGCCGTGTCCAGTGACCACCGGCGGCTAACCGCCGGCGTGACCGGCCATTAGGGCCTAATCGCCCTGCTAATTACCCCTAGGGTCACTGACCAGTGCGCCCAGCCCAGCTAATGTTTTTGTTAGGATTTTAATTAAACCCGATTAGTCTCTGTAACACTGACATGCGGGTCCCAGCCGTCAGGTTTGACCCGCTGACCCCTGTTGACTTGCTGACGCAAGGATGACACAGTGCTGATGTCATAAAGCTTTTATGGATTTAAAGATAAATCAGAAATGATTTTTTATTTTCCGAAAATGTTTAAAACTTCTAAAATTCATAGAATTTAAACTGTAACTCAGATGGAAATAATTTATATATGAAAAATGATTAGACAAATCCAATCTATCCATTGGTACTGTTTTCATGCATGACAAAACAAGTTAAACCTACTGATCAGGTCAAATCAATTAAATGGTATTTGAAATACCATATCTGGAGTTTGAATTTGAATCTTTGATTCAAACCAGCTCCATCCAATCTGTTGCTAGCTGCATTAGCCCACATCACAGCATGTTGCCATGTCATGATCATGCATCATATTGTTGCATTGCATTAATTGTGTTCCTTCTTTGTTGTCGGTGCTGTTCCTTCTTGGTAGCCGACATTTCCGACGTAGTGACCGTTGACACTGATGAAGTGCAGTTTCATCTTCAGAAGTGCCAAGCAAGCAACCCCCATTGAACATTTCGATACAATCCCACTCTCTCGCTCTTGCTCTCTTTTATTGCATTAGGACAACAACGATTCAACTGTTACTTGTTGTGGTAGTTGAACCCATTCCTCTGCATGACCTATCTTTGCCACAGTAATTAGTAAAACCCACTAGCATGAGTAGGAGTTGTTTGAGCCATGATGTGCCTACTCATTCATGCTTGCTTGTTATGACTGCTATGCTTAGAGTTGTGTCAGGTCTGATTCATCTGGGATAGATTGGAATGGGGGTGAACATGTCCTACTATTGAGAGCTAAGTGTGTGAACACGATTTGGTAAAGGTAGTGATGAGAGGCCATGTAGGAGTACATGGTGGGTTGTCTCATTGGGACCGTCCCTAAGAACTGAGTTCTGTGTTTGTGATCCAAGACTAGCTACTACCACACATTGGGATCCTTAATTCACTCTCTCGACTTATTAATCGCCTTGTTCTCTGTCCAGGAGTCGCAACTAGTTTCTGGTGTTTGTAGGATATATGTTGGCGGCCGTGCATAGCGCTGACCTTAGGGGTGGGCTATGATGCGGTAGAGACACCGAGGCACGATGTACCAAGTGACACCCGAATGGTGCTCTTGGGAACCCTGCACTCATCGTTTGGGGCCGTGATAGAAACTTTGGCCATACTTACTTTGTGGATACAATCTCAAATAGGCGATAAACCTGGACTAAAGTCTTGCGTGGTTAATCAGGTTGTGGCCGACACCCTCGCCAGGCTTCCGCTTGAAGGTTGTCGAGATACATGACGTGTACATGGTGGTAAGTGGTGAGAGCGTGTGTGATGAAGTACACCCCTACAAGGTTAATGATCTATTCGAATAGCCACGTCCGCGGATATGGACTACTTGGAAGCTTACATTGTTCATTGACAAGTTGAAATGGATACTCTAAAATGCACAAGATAAGCGTGAGTGCTATGGATCGCCTTTCCGTAGGGAGACGAGAGCGGATCCATAGTGGTGTATTGTTGTGGTGACTATGTGGACTCGTGTGCGCTCTCTCCCCGAAGAAGTTACTGGTAGTCGTAGTTCAGGATAGCCACCGAGTCAAAGCTGGCTTGTGATACCCACAAGTATAGGGGATCTATTGTAGCTTTTTCGATAAATAAGAGTGTCGAACCCAATGATGAGCTAAAGGTAGAATTAATATTCCCTTCAAGTTCTATCGACCACCGATACAACTCTACGCACACTTAACGTTTGCTTTACCTAGAACAAGTATGAAACTAGAAATACTTTGTAGGTGTAATGCTAGAACTACTTTGCAAGAATAAAACTAGGAGTACTTTGCGAGAATAAAACTACAAGTAATTTGCAAGATTATAATAGTTAGTTGTTTAGTAGAAAGATTTTTGTAACACAAGAGAAAGATTTCTCCATAGGCAATCGATAACTAGACCGGTAATCATTATTGCAATTTTATATGAGGGAGAGGCATGAGCTAACATAGTTTCCGTACTTGGATCATATGCACTTATGATTGGAACTCTAGCAAGCATCTGCAACTACCAAAGATCATTAAGGTAAAACCCAACCATAGCATTAAGTAACAAGTCCTCTTTACTCCCATACGCAACAACCCCCTTACTCGGGTGTAAGCTTCTGTCACTCTAGCCGCCCACTATAAGAGAATTATGAACATATTGCAAACCCTATAGCAGAAATCCCTCACACTTGCACGACAAGGAGGGCACCATAGGACAGCACCAAAATAAAACATACAACTCAAACCAATCACGATCATCAATCAAACCATAGGACAAAAAGAATCTACTCAAACATCATAGGATGGCCACAAATCATTGGATGATAATATGTAGCATTAAGAACCATGTTTAAGTAGAGATTACAGTGGGGAGAAGGGATGTTACACCACTGCATAGAGGGGGAGAGAGTTGGTGTTGATGGCGGTGAAGTTTCTGGTGTGGATCGCTGTCATGATGGTTGCCCCGGCGGCGTTCCGGCGCCACCGGGAGAGAGGGGGAGAGAGCCCCACTCCTTCTTCTTCTTCCTTGGACTCCCCCCTAGATGGGAGGAGAGTTCCCCCTCTGGTCCATGGTCGCCATGGCTCCCGGAGGGGAGGAGCCCCTCCGAGATGGGATCTCTCTCTCTCTCTGTTCTCTTCTGTTTCGCGTTCCCCCGTTTCCTGGACGAAAACCGTTTCTTAAATATCCGGAGATCCATAACTCCGATCGGGCTGAAATTTTAATGATTTTTTCCCGATATTATCTTTCTTGCGGCCGAAGTAGGGCGTCAACCGACTTACGAGGGGCTCACGAGGCACCACGGCGCGCCCTACCCCCCTAGGCGCGCCCTGGTGCCTCGTGGGGCCCACGAGCACCGTCTTGCGTTGATTCTACTTCCCAAAAATCACATATATTCCAAAATAAATCTCCATAAATTTTTATCATGTTTGGACTTCATTTGATATGGATATTCTGTGAAACAAAAAACATGCAACAAACAGGAATTGGCACTGGGCACTGGATCAATATGTTAGTCCCAAAAAATAATATAAAATGTTGCCAAAAGTATATGAAAGTTGTAGAATATTGGCATGAAACAATAAAAAATTATAGATACGATGAAGACGTATCAGCTTGCTGCAGTTAAACTCCACAACCCCATTGTTGATACTGATGCATATGTAGTTAGTTCTGATGTAAGTCTTGATGCGTACCCTTGTACTCACAGTTGCATAATTTAAGTTTTTGCAGAGGAGACTTCAGTCTCGCTAGTGTTTTCTACGATGAGTTCGATGTTGACCGATTAGTTTGGGAATCCCAGACTGAGGTCTGGCTCCTATGGAGGGTCTTGTAGATAGACAAGCTTTCTAGCCTTCTTTCTTTTCAGCTGTCTGTACTCAGATAGGTTTATGCTTCTGTTGCCTGTATGACTTTGTATGTTGGGTCATGAGACTCATGTTTGTAATCTCATGCTATGTATGGCTCTTCGAAGCCTCTTAAATAAATACTTGAGTCGTAGAGTTTTGTTGTGATGCCATGTTGTATCTACACATATCGAGCATATTGTGTGCATGTTTGAAATGCTTTGGTATGTGTGGGATTCGACACCTAATTATCTGCTTTGGTAGCCTCTCCTACAAGGAAATGCCTCCTAGTGCTTCCACTGAGCCTTGGTAGTTCGCTACTGCTCCGGAACACATGGATTGACTGACATGTATCCTTCTTTGCTCCTGTGTCTGTCCCTACGGGAAAATGTCATGCGGTGTTACTGGAGTCCTGATAGCTTGCTACAGCCCGGTTACACACGTTGATGACCGACACGTGAATTGCTGGGTTACCTATGTCTGTCCCTGTATGTTTGTGCCACCTTGGTTTATGACTAGTCATATCGACCCGGGTTCTCTGTCATATGGATGCTAGCATCACAATCATATACGTGAGCCAAAAGACGCAAACGGTCCCGGCCAAGGTAAAGGCAGCAGCCGTGGGTTACCGTGCATGAGGCCGCAAAGTGATGTGATGTGTCTTGTGCTAGATCGATGTGATTTAGGATCGGGGTCCTGACATGTTTGCCGGTGGACACTTCCTCGATACAGAATTCCAAGGAGTTACAAGAATTTGAGTACAAGACCATAAGGTGCATTGAGCATAAAATGATTTCTAACAGCAGATGGCGGAAGCGGGTAGCGGATCTCCATCTCTGGTGGGGCTCCATTCCCACAGGAACAGCTGACCTGGATAACTCCTATCCTGCATGGCTGCTATCTCCGATTCCTAGGTTGCGGGGTGTGCCTTCATAGTGCTCTTCTCCTAATCGTGATCTGGCCAAGACAGTAGCCAGGGACAAGCCAGTGAGTATGTTTGAATGTACTCGCAAACATTATGAACATGAGATATAATAAAAGCAGGCAGAATGCATGCAATTAACTTAAAACATACTTAACAATATTCAGCCATGGTAAGAGTTTAATGCAATCATGTGGAGTAGTATAATTATGCTGGTAAATAAAGATTAGTCGTCCGATATTAGCAAAGGATAATATTCATGGTGTCATCAAAATTATAAAGCCGGGATCGAGGCAGTAGAACCGTCCAGTAAATTCCAAAAGAAATAAAATGGAACATCGGGCGTTAGACCGCCCGAGGATTCCCAAGAAAAATGCCAAACGGGTGTCTGAATGCAACGCCTAGAGAGGTCTTGAAGAGAAATGCCAAACAGGTGTCTGA
This sequence comes from Elymus sibiricus, assembly GCA_039707655.1. Classification (NCBI taxonomy): domain Eukaryota; kingdom Viridiplantae; phylum Streptophyta; class Magnoliopsida; order Poales; family Poaceae; genus Elymus; species Elymus sibiricus. Next base: position 208,211,337 of record CM077668.1, read on the forward strand.
ATGCGACGCCTCGAGAGGTGTTGAAGAGAAATGCCAAACGGGTGTCTGAATGCGATGCCTCGAGAGGTCTTGAAAAGAAATGAGTACCCAGGAGGCATAACCATCCCAAGGGATACTCAGAAAAAAATAGAGATGAGTATCCAAGTGGCATAACCATCCCAAGGGATACTCAGAAAAAAATAGAAATGAGTATCCAGGTGGCATAACCATCCCAAGAGATACTCAGAAAAATAGAAACGAGTACTCAGGTGGCATAACCATCCCAAGAGATACTCAGAAAAATAGAAATGAGTATCCAGGTGGCATAACCATCCCAAGAGATACTCAAGGTTGCACATAAGAGAAAAAAGTTAGTCCACAATAATATTCATGTTAACAATAATATTCATGATAGCATCAGTAGTGACAATAATCATCTTGCAAAAATGAATCATGCTCAATTTTAATTATTTCCTCCGAAGACCGACACTAAGACCGACACTTGACCAACCCAGACTGTAGTCCTTAACCGCGGACACGGCTATTCGAATAGGTTTTTAAAACTCTCCAGAGGGTGTACTCTTTACCCACAAGTAAAGGATTTCTTTAGCGAACACCGAGATGCTGACTAATTCCGATTACGGTCTTTGGGTTGAAAACACACCTGACCAGCACACACAAGCTTAACCGTTCTAATGCCCAGAATCACCCAAGGCATCACTCCAGGAAAACTCTAAGACGGGGAGACCATCGTCTCGAATAGCATGGGATCACAATTTATAACACGCGGATTACAAGGGGTGCCCCCCTCTCGGCCCAGCCGGATACACCCATGCCCCTTGACCAGGTGACATGCCTATTAGAGGCCTCTGGTATCTTTCACGATGGCCTCTCTGTACGGTGTGTGCAAGGAAAGGGGTTAACAACTTACTAAACCATACCCTACCTGTGGTAGGGACAAGTGGCAGCATGGATCAAGTATGGGGGTTACCGGAACAAGACTCGATCTACGGTCGACTCAGGACGTTTAAGTTTTCCTGCAGTGGTTAGCACAATATATTTCCTTGGTAGTACCCAACAGGGTCACCACCTAGCATGTCCCAACATGCCCTCACTGATCATTCTCGTCACAACGAGATTTCAGTCTCACGGTCACTTTTCTCGTGAATGATTCTTTCCTGCAGATTAGTCCGGACCAACATAGACATCTGTGGCATGTGAGAACAATCACCCTCACTCATATTTCATGTTTAAGTGAAGATAAAATATTATCAAGGGATCATGCATGTATAACTAGCAATATGCAAATTTTATTTGAATTCAACATATTCATGATTCAATTATTCTTGCAACAATCAACCATGCATTCACCATATCAAGTGTTCAAGATGCTTGCCTTGAGCATGCAGAAAGATTGGGTGCACTCCAAAACTTTGAAAATTTTATCTTCCCTCCATTTTCCTATTTTCAAAATATTGCAATTACCATATAATTTGAAAACAGTACAAAAAAGTTGTTTGGAAATTTTTGAAATAAATACTAAAATAAACTTGAGGAAAAATAAAGAATTCCAAAAAAGAATTAATTAATTTGGAGTTCAGATGATTTTCGTAGAGAATTTCTAAGCTGAAATAAATGAAGAAATGGACTATTTAATAGATCCAACAGAAACAAAGCTTAGGAAAAAAATGTTCACCCTAGCTGGATTAATAGAGAATGGTTTAAGAGATCCCTAGAAATGGAAACCAACAAATCTAGAGCTAAAATGATTGGTCTATGATTTTTTAATGTTGATCTATATATGAAAGAAACCAGATTTGCTAATTGCCTGTACATGAAACCCTACCGGAAAAATGTGAAAGCTACTCCAATGGGTAGAGCATGAATTTAGGAGTATGCAAAATTTTGAATCATCAAATTTGGTTTTGAAATGATTACTGTAGGATTATTTGAAACCTGCTGGAAAAGAAAGAGAAAAAGGCATCAACCTGATGTGCTGGATCTGGCAAGCAGAAGCGCGCCCTGGGCGTGGTTTAGCCGCATGGCGCCACTGGGCCAGGCCCAGTCGCTCGGCCGCGCGGGAGGGCTACCGACGTCGAAGGCGTATTCACGGGTATATGTTTTCCCCGCGCGAAGACGGCTTCAGGGGAGCCCGTCTCCACTTACAGACGAGCTGGCATGGCGCTGGGTCACTGACAGTGGGCCCGCCTGGCCCACTGGTCAGGTTTGACCAGTTGCCTCATGCGGGAACAGGGAAGGAGCGGCTGCCGGCGGCGACCTACGGGAAGCTGGGCACATGGGTGTGCTCAGGAGGTCGTGGCGATCCTCTGGGTACTCGTCTTGGCCTCCGGGGTGGACGGAGTCGCCGGCGGCGAGCTCTCCCAAAGGACTCTGGCGGAGGTGGATGGGGGATTTCATCTACAGTGGTTCTTCGGTGGAATTGAAGGTGGGGATGGATTCACGGGACCACGAGGAAGCTACTGATGAAGAGAACGAAGAGAGGGAGGCTCTGGTGGTGTGGAAATCTTCGAGGAAGTGGCAGCGTCAGTGGCTGATGGAGAGGAAGAGGGCGACCATCTCCGGTCGTTTTGCTGCTCGGGGAGGCTCAGGGGGTGCGAGGTAGGGCTGGTGCTGCTGTCTGGAGGGGGCCTGGGGTGGCTTTTATAGCCTGGCTATGTCGGTTCGGCCGGGGCGGTTCTCACCGGTCACGGCGGCGGCCATTTATGACCATAGTAGGGCGGTGGCGAGGCCGGTGAGTTCGGTGGTGGACGGCGCGAGTTGGTATGGACGGTGTCCGTCCAAATTTACCACAGGGGTGCGCTGGCTGGGTTGGGTGGCTTGGGCGGTGCGGTGCCCGAGATGGCGGCACGAGCGGCGGCCCTGGTCGGCGGAATGCGGCGCTAGAGGGCGAGGAGAGGTGTCAGTGACATGCGGGGCTGGTCTGTGATGCTAGCTGAGGGAGGCGGGAGCAAGGGAGGGCAGCAGTGGGGCGGCAGAAGCTCGCAGCGTCCAGGCATGCGGTAGGCGCGCTCTGGACACGCGGTGCGCGCTCTGGACATGCACACAGTGTGTTCGGTGAAATGCCAGGGCCACCTAGACTGGCCCAATGGAGCTCAAACTTGGGCAGGGTGGCCTAGACGGAGCCCGTCGCCCGCGACTACCACCGACGTCGCGCCACCGGCTCTGTCATCGACCCCGCTGCGAGGGAGCAGCAGGCTTCTTCCCTCCATCCGTCCGTGCGGGCGGATGGCCACACCGCTACGGCCTTGTCACTCACTCGCCGCGACGCGCCGGCCCCGCAGGCCACACTGCTCATGGCGCGCGAGCTCCTGCACTACCGCCCCACCGATGCCGGCTACGACGCCTAGCTCGGCCGCATCACCGAGCTCGTCAACGCCGCAGGTGACGCCCCGGTGCCCTCTCACTTGCTCCATCCTTCGCTGTCTCGTGCCGGGGACGTGGTGCACGATGCGCCTCCTCTACCTCCTCTGCACGGCGAGGACGCCCGGCGCCACCGCGACGCGCGGGTGCGCGAGCCATCCCGTGGCGCGTCCTCTCCGGACCACGGCGAGCCCAGCTGCCAGATAGTCCGGCGCGCGCCTCCTGACGTGCGTGTGCTCCTTGAGCAGCAGCGCCAGCACCAAGATAGGACCATCCAGGAAGTCGCGGCGGCCGGTCGTCAGAACCGCGCCGCCCTCACCGGCGGCGTCCCCTCCAGCTGCGTGGGTTGCCGCGCCTTCACCCGCGTCCTGCGCCGCGTGGTGTGGCCCACAAAGTTCAGGCTAGACCTGCCTCCGCACTACGACGGCACCCCCAATGCCGTAGAGTTCCTGCAGCTCTATGTCCTGAGCATCGAGGTAACGAATGGCGACGACAAGGTCATGGCAAACTGGTTCCCCATGGCGCTCAAGGATGGCCCGCGCTCCTGGCTCATGAACCTTCCCGAGGCGTCCATCTCTTCGTGGGGCGAGCTCTGCCAGCAATTCGTCGCCAACTTTAAGGGCACACACGAGTGCTCCCTCATGCTCAATGACTTGCGCGGCGTGCGCCAGCGCCCTGACAAGACCCTCTGCAAGTACATCCAGCGCTTCAGCCAAGTGCGCAACAAGATCCCACGCGCCTCTGAGGCCGCCATCGTCTCCGCGTTCTCCAACGGCGTCACGGACGTCCGGATGCGCGAGAAACTCGCCATCAATGACGAGCTCGACTCCGTGCTCGAGCTGTTTGACCTCGCCGACAAGTGCGCCTAGGCCAAGGAAGGCCGCCTCTTCGTCCACAATGACCCCGACGCGGTGCCGGACACTGCCAAGGCCAAGAACAAGGACACCAAGCGCAAGGGCCCCACCGTGCTTGCGGCGGAACCCGAGCAGAAGCGCGGCCGGGAGCATGACGAGCCCAAGAGGGACAGCCGCCCTCTCTGCGCCTACCACAACTCGCACTCCCATAGCACTGAGGACTGCCATGAGCTCAAGCTGCTTCGTGATGTGCACCTTGGCCGCCGCCGCGACCGCAATGACCGTGCCACCGGCCGTGGAGGTGGCCGTAATGGCGGCCGCTGGGGAGACCGCAACAACAACGGCAACTTCCGCCAGGGCTGGCGTGACCAGCCTCGTGAGGCCAACCCTCAGGCCAATGCTGCCCTTCCGCCACCCCTGCGACGGAATGATGGCAACCAGCCCGACCAAGACGCCAGGGGCTACCAAGAGCAAGGCGGAGTGGCATGCATCCTAGGCGGAGCTCAGGCTCCCGCGTCCAACCGCCACTTCAAGCTGTTTTCTCACGAGGTGAACGCTGCCCTGCCGAGGCCTGAAGCTTCTTGGCCCCTCAAATGGTCCCAATATGCCATCACCTTCAACTCCAATGATCACCCCAAGTCTTGAAGCGCTGCGGGCACGGTCCCCATGCTGTGCACCCCCACCATCAGCAACGTCGCCGTCACCAAGACACTCATCGACGGAGGCGCCGGCCTCAATGTGATCTCCATCGAGAACTTTGAGATGCTCCAAGTGCCCTACGACCAGCTGATGCAGACTAGGCCCTTCTCTGGTGTGACTGATGGCTCTACCATCCCTCTGGGGCAAGTGCACCACCCTGTCACCTTTGGCACCCGCAAGAACTACCATATTGAGCTCATCGACTTCGACGTGGCGCATATCGGTCTGCCGTACAATGCCATCCTGGGCTACCCAGCCCTCACCAAGTTCATGGTGGTGACACACCACGCCTACAACATCCTCAATATGCCGGGCTGCAGCGGCATCATCACCGTCTACTGCGATGAGAAGGACGCAGTCCGCTCCCTCGAGAGCGCCTACAAGACTGCCGCCACCGCTTACCCTACCGACGAGGATGCCGCTGAGCTTCATGAGGCCGCACCCGCGAAGAAGAAGCAGTTGTTCTCTTAGGACCGTGCCGAGACGAAGAAGGTGTCGGTGGACGGCAGCGGCTCAGGCCCTGCCTTAACCATCGGCACGGGCCTCTCCCCAGCATAGGAAGATGCACTCAACACCTTCCTTCGGGCAAACTCAGATGTGTTCGCCTGGACGGCAGATTTGTCCGGTGTGCCGAGGGAGGTGATCGAGCACCACTTAGCAGTGTGCCCCAACGCACACCCTGTGAAACAGAAGGCACGGCGCCAGGTGCCAGAGAAGCAAGATTTCATCGTCAAGGAAGTTCAGAAGCTCCAAGTAGCTGGGGTCATCCGAGAGGTGCGCCATCCCGAATGGCTCGCCAACCCCGTCGTCGTGCCCAGAAATGCGGCAAGGAGCGCATGTGCGTCGACTTCATGAGCCTCAACAAGTTCTGCCCTCAAGACCCCTTTCCGCTGCCCCACATCGACCAGATCGTGGACTCCACCACCGGGTGCGAGTTGCTATGCTTCCTAGATGCCTTCTCAGGCTATCACCAGATCAAGATGGCGGCCGAAGATGTGGAGAAGACGGCCTTCATCACCCACTGCAGCATATTCTGCTACATCTGCATGCCGTTCGGCCTCTGGAGCGCCGGAGCCACCGTCCAGAGGCTGATGCGCATTGCTTTGGGGCCCCAGATGGGAAGGAACGCCGAGGCCTACGTCGATGACATCGTCGTCAAGACTCGCAAGGCCTGGTCCCTCCTCGCGGACCTCCAGGAGACATTCGACAACCTACGCAAGGTCAACCTCAAGCTCAACCCAGACAAGTGCGTCTTCGTAGTCCCCCTCCGGCAAGCTGCTTGGCTTCCTGGTCTCCCACCGTGGCATCGAGGCCAATCCTGAGAAGATCAAGGCCATCGAGAAGATGCGCCCTCCCCAGAACCTCAAGGAGATGTAGCGCCTGGCGGGATGCATGGCCTCCCTTGGACGATTCATCTCCAAGTTCGGTGAGCGAGCCCTGCCGTTCTTAAAACTCATGAAGAGATCCGGCCCCTTCAAGTGGACTCCCGAGGCCGACGCTGCCTTCGAAGACCTTGATACGTCTCCAATGTATCTATAATTTATGAAGTATTCATGCCATATTTATAACAATTCTATATGGTTTTGGTATGATTTGATTACAACTAACCCGGACTGACGCTGTTTTCAGCAGAACTACCGTGGTGTTGTTTTTTGTGCAGAAATAAAAGTTCTCCAAATGCAGCGAAACTTTTTGACGATTTTTTTGGACCAAAAGAGACCCCCGAAGCTTCATGGAAGGACCAGAAGCCTCACGAGGTGCTCACAAGCCACCACGGCGTGCCGTGGTGCCTCGTGGGCCCATCTTAGCCCATCTTGACGTGATTCCAACGCTGAAAAATCCTATAAATAGAGAAACCCCCAGAAATAACCCTAGATTTTGGACTCCACCGCTGCAAGCCTCTGTACCTTTGAAATACCATCTGGAGCCCTGTTCCAGCACCCTGCCGGAGTGGGAAATCATCACCGGAGGCCATCTTCATCATCCCGGCGGTCTCCATGACGAGGAGGGAGGAGTTCACCCTCGAGGCTAGGGGTATGTACAAGTAGCTATGTGTTTGATCTCTCTCTCTCTCTCGTGTTCTTGATTTGGCACGATCTTGATGTACTGCGAGCTTTGTTAATATAGTTGGATCATATGGTGTTTTTCCCCTCTCTATCTTGTTGTGATGAATTGAGTTTTTACCTTTTAGGTTTCACTATTATCGGATTGAATACTTTTATGGATTTGAGAACACTTGATGTATGTCTTACATATGAATACCCATGGTGACACTAGGGTATTATATTGATTCACTTGATGTATGTTTTGGCACTCAACTCATGGATTCCCGAGGTGACATTGGGGTAATCTATGCATAGGGGTTGATGCACGTTTTCGTCCTACTTTCTCCGATAGAAATCTTGGGGCACTCTTTGAAGTTCTTTGTGTGGATTGAATATTATGAATCTGAAGTTGTTTGATGCATATCGAATAATCAACTCACGGATACTTGTGGTGACATTGGAGTATCTAGGTGACATTAGAGTTGGTTGATGCGTATCATATGGTGTTATTTTAGTATGAACTCTAGGGCTGTTTGAAACACTTATAGGAATAGCTCAATAGATTGATCGGAAAGAATAACTTTGAGGTGGTTTCGTACCCTACAACAATTTCTATCTTATGTTCTCCGTGAATAGGAACTTTGGAGTGATTCTTTATCGCACATTGAGGGATTGTTATATGATCCAATTATGTTAGCATTGTTGAGAGATTGCACTAGTGAAAGTATGAACCCTAGGCCTTGTTTTCAAGCATTGAAATACCGTTTGTGCTCACATTTGTTACTTGCTACCTTGCTATTTTTATATTTTCAGATTACAAAAACCTATATCTACTATCCATACTACACTTGTATCACTATCTCTTCGCCGAACTAGTGCACCTATACAATTTGCCATTGTATTGGGTGTGTTGGGGACACAAGAGATTTCTTGTATTTGATTGCAGGGTTGTTTGAGAAATACCATCTTCATCCTATGCCTCCAACGGATTGATAAACCTTAGGTCATCCACTTGAGGGAAAATTGCTACTGTCCTACAAAACTCTGCGCTTGGAGGCCCAACACGAGTCTACAAGAATAAGTTGTGTAGTAGACATCAGACCTCAAGAGGTACCTCACGAGCCCGCCCATCATGGTCGCGCCACGCTCTCGTGAGCCCTTGCTCCTATACTTGGCGGCTACTCCCTAGACAGCCAGCACGGCTCTGGTGGCAGTTCAAGAAGAGCGCCTCCCCGCGCAGAAGAGGCATGCCGCGCCACCGCCTCCCGAGGCCGCACCGTCACCAGCCGAGGCCTCGCCTCAGGAGGCCCCCAGTGAGCCACCTCGCGAGCCGCCTCCCGAGCCTCCTGAGCCCCTCGGCCCCCCTAAAGACCAAGCCGCTGCAACAACTACCCGCCTCGTCGAGCACCCCGTATACTTTGTCAGCACGGTGCTGCGAGATGCGCGCGAACGTTACCCCATGCAGCAGAAGCTCCTCCTCGTGCTCCTCGTCACCTCTAGGAAGCTGCACCACTACATCCAGGGCCATCCCATCAAGGTGATCTCGTCTTACCCCCTAGTGCAAGTCTTGCACAGCCCCAACGCCGCTGGCCGCGTCGCCGAGTGGAGCATCGAGCTACAAGCCTTCGAGCTGGAATTCTGCACCACAAGGGTGATCAAGGGCGCAACCCTGGCTGACTTCGTGGCAGAATGGATGGACTCGCCCCAGGAGGAGCCTCGCAAGGCTGAATCCCTCTTCCCTGGGGACGAAGCGCCTGGTGGCTGGTCCATGCACTTCGATGGCGCCTTCTCCCGGTAGGGCGCGGGGGCTGGCGTCGTGCTCACCTCGCCAATGGGAGACAAGCTCTACTACGCCATCCAACTCTGCTTCAGGCGCGACGACAAGGTCTCCAACAACATTGCGGAGTATGAGGGCCTCATCGCCGGACTCAAGGCCGCCTCTGCCCTGGGCATCAAGCGCCTCACCATCAAGGGTGATTCGCAGCTCCTCGTCAACTTCTCCAACAAAAGCTACAAGCCCAAGGATCAGCACATGGCCGCCTACTTAGTAGAGGTACATAAACTCGAGAAGCGTTTCTTTGGCCTGGAGTTGCAGCACGTTTCTCGCGGTGGCAACAAGGAGGCCGACGACATCGCCAAGCGAGCATCTCACCGTGAGCCCCAGAGCCCCGGCATCTTCGAGGAAAGGCTCCTCAGGCCATATGCTACTCCGCCAGCCGTGAGCACCACGCTACTTCACGAGGAACTCCCGCCTGCACCACCCACGGGCACACCAGATTGCAGCCCAGCCTTAGGAGCCCGCCTGCTGCTGGCGCTCGAGCCCCAAGCGGACAGCTGGGCCGCGGAGTTCAAGGCCTACTTACTTCACGGCACCCTTCCAGAGAAGGACTCAGAAGCAGAGCGCGTGGCTCGCCAAGCCACCGCTTACTGCTTGCAATACGGCGAGCTATACCGTAGGCGCCACAATGGCGTCTCGCTGCAGTGCATCTCTAATGAACAAGGGTGCGAGCTGCTTGCCGACATCCATGGAGGAGACTGCGGCCATCACTCCTCGTCATGCACCCTTGCCGGCAAGGTGTTCCGCAACGGCTTCTACTGGCCCACCATGCTCCACGACGCCACCGAGCTGGTCCAATCCTACGAAGCTTGTCAATTCCACGCCAAGCAAATCCACCAACCGGCGCAAGGCCTCCAGACGATTCCCCTCTCGTGGCCCTTTGTGGTCTGGGGGCTGGATATCTTGGGGCCCTTCCCTCGCATAGCTAGCGGCTACCGCTACCTCTACGTGGCCATCGACAAGTTCACCAAATGGGCGGAGGTCGAGCCCGTGCGCACCATCCCGACAGGCTATGCCATCAAGTTCATAAAGGTCCTCGTGAGCCGCTTCGGCGTCCCCAACCGCATCATCACTGACAACGGCTCCCAGTTCACAAGCGGCCTCTTCAAGTCATACTGCGCCAGCCTCGGCACGCAGATCTGCTACGCCTCTGTGGCGCAGCCTCAAAGCAACGGCCAGGCCGAGCGTGCCAACGCCGAGGTCCTTAAGGGCCTCAAGATGAGAAGCTTCAAGAAGAAGCTCGAAGCCTGCGGCAAAGGCTGGCTTGACGAGCTATAATCCGTGCTCTGGTCTATCCGCACAACGGCAACCAAGCCCACAGGTGAGACTCCCTTCTTCCTCGTCTACGGAGCCAAAGCAGTCCTCCCGTCTGAGCTCCGACACGGTTCTCCGTGAGTCCTTGCCTTCGACGAGGCTTGTCAGAATGCCTCGCGAGAGGCCGACCTGGTGCTCCTCGAGGAAGCACGTTGCCAGGCCACCCTCCGCGCCGCCAGATACCAACAGGCTTTGCATCGCTATCATAGCTGCAACATACGCCCACACACCCTCGAAGTCGGCGACCTCGTCCTGCGAAGGATCCACGCACTCCACAAGCTCTCACCCATGTGGGAAGGCCCTTTCAGGGTTGCTCATGTCTACAGGCCCGGCGCCGCCCGGCTGGAGACGGAGGACGGAGTTCCTGTACCTAACGCCTGGAACATCCAACATCTCCGCAAGTTCTACCCGTGACCCTCATGCGTTCGAACGTAGTGGGGCTGTACACGCCCCGGAGCCTCTCATTGCATTTGCCTGATGGGCCCGCGAGAGCTCCCGCCCATGTCTCAGTGGAAGCCCCATGCTTCGTGCTGGCAGAACAATCGAAGCGCAATCATGCCCACGCCTAGTGGAAGCCCCATGCTCCGCGCTGGCGGAACAATCACCAGAGGGCGCCCCACAGGCTGCACCAACCTCACGCTGATCCGTGCTGAACATGGCAGCCACCTCTCTTTTTGGTTGTGTAATGAACTTATTACTATGTTTCAGTAAAGCTCTATTTCCTAATATATCTTATGTGTTGCTAAGTTGCTTGCCTCAGGAGCTATACACGCTTGCGACCTTCCTCCTGCGTATCTCGCGAGCGGGGGCTGGACACGGTGCCTATGCTCGGGTCAGTCCCAGTAGCACTGCAAAAACCCAAGTGATCGAGCTCTGGCTCGCGGGCCTGCTCCCGTGTACGCCACCTCACCAAGGTCCTTAGTGTCTCGTCTCCTCGCGTGATACCCACGAGCAAGCTAGCAAGCGCGCACTGCTCCCCCCGTTTTATGAAATCAATGCAAAGTTATCACAGGAATAGAGCACTCAAAGGCCTCGCGAGCGTTGCTTGGTGAGGCAACTCACGACAAGGCGCCTTCGTAAACCCCCAGGGAACCTCGCGAGCGCTGCCTCGCGAACCAACCTACGACGACCATCTCCGCCAAGTGCTAGCGGGAGGCCTCACGAGCAGGAGCCTCGCGAGGCATGCCCCACAGCCATGACACGGCAATCGACACGTGCAACAGCTAAGTTCAAAAATACCTCACGAGCCGCTCGTGGCGCCTCTCAAGTTTCCTCTCCCCGCGACCTCACTGAGTGCTGATGTTCTCTCCTCCGCGTGAGCCGCTTGCACGTCAAAGGGGGACTCCCTGAGCATCGCGCCTTAGGAGTCCTTACCGCCTCTCAGTGCCCTACACCTCCTGGCCTTGTCCAGGCAACGCGACCTGACATACCAGCGACGGCTGTAGCCCGCTCGGGGGCTGGGTCCTGATGACGTAGAGCATGAAGGCGAACAAGGAAGGGGAAATAGGCCTCACGAGGAAACATACATTACGGCAAATTATACACTACTTAAAACAAAAGGCATTGTTTTTACGCCCCCACGGGGCCACGTCAATCTGGTACAGGTAAACCAAGGAAGGGGACCTAAGAAGCCGCGGCGTCGTCATCATCACCGTCGTCGCCTTCATCATCATCTCACCCAACCCCGCTAGAGCTCTCGCTGCTGTCGTGGGAGAACTTCGCGATCAGCGCATCCACATGGTCCTCCACCGCCTTCTCAAGGTTGTCGCGGAGCTCTTCGGGCACGGGGGCTATCACCCTGTCAAAGTCGAAGCTGGGGTCAGCGTGGAGAAGATGGCTGAAGATCCGCATCGTAGCCTGGAAGAGGAGGTCGCGGCACTCGTCCTCGATGACGCTGCTCACCCTCTTTGCTCCAGCCTCATGCCGTTCCACGAGCTTGGTAAAGAAGTCGAGGTAGCTGGCGTCGTGGGTCTCGCGGGGTCCCTCGAGCCTCTCCTCCTGGAACTTCATCTTCTTGTTGTGATCTTGAAAGCACATTTGCTCCCTTGGTGGTTTTGGTAATTCATAACAACATATATCTCATTGAACTAATGTCCATTCAAGATTAAGATTTCAGGATGTTCAATGTTTGGCATGGCATGGACTAGAGATGTGGACCCCTCAAAATGCTAAGGACAAGGATTGGCAAAAGATCAAGACTCTACATTTTTGGTTTAGTGATCCAAGATCACATTGAGTCCATAGGAAAGCCAATACTATTAAAAGGGGATGGGGTGTTGCTTAATGATCGTTTTGCTCAAGTGCTTAGTGACAGTACTCCTAAACCCTCAACCACTCTCTCTACCCAAATATGTTCTAAACCTATATTCCAACTCGGCCCCACCGATATTTCCAATCCGGCCCCATCGAGTTCATCCAAGACTTAGCCACTGCCAAAACCCTAACAAGTCGGATTCACCGAAATGGATCTCGGTCCCACCGAGATGGCCTTGCCAACTCTCTGTAATCGGTTGCATTCACTTCGGTCTCACCGAGTTATGCAAATCGGTCTCACCGAGATGGCTTGCCAAGTCTCTGTTGCCTTATTGCCTCACTTCGGCCCAACCAAGTTGATGCAATTGGTGCCACCGAGATGAGGATTGCCCTAAGCTATTGCACTTTGGTCCATTCGAGTTGTCCGTATCGGTCCCACCGAGATTCCTAAAGTTCATATCTTTTACACAGTTCGGTGCTACCGAGAATATCGTTTCGGTGCCACCGAGTTGGGTCAAAAGTGTGTAACAGTTGGATTTTGTGTGGAGGCTATATATACCCCTCCACCACATCCTTCTCAGTAAGGAGAGCCATCAGAACGTGCCTACACTTCCACCATACATTTTCTGAGAGAGAACCACCTACTCATGTGTTGAGATCAAGATATTCCATTCCTACCATTTGAACCTTGATCTCTAGCCTTTCCCAAGTTGCTTTCCACTCAAATCCTTCATCCACCATAGCCAAATCTATGAGGAGTGTTTGAGTGCTAGGAAGACTATCATTTGAAGCACAAGAGCAAGGAGTTCATCAACAACACACCGTCTATTACCTTTTGGAGAGTGGTGTCTCCTAGATTGGTTATGTGTCACTTGGGAGCCTCCGACATGATGTGGAGTTGAACCAAGAGTTTGTAAGGGCAAGGAGATCGCCTACTTCGTGAAGATCTACCCCGAGTGAGGCTAGTCCTTCGTGGACGAAAGCCATGGTGGAATAGACAAGGTTGCTTCTTCGTGGACCCTTCGTGGGTGGAGCCCTCCGTGGACTCGCGCAGCCGTTACCCTTCGTGGGTTGAAGTCTCCATCAACGTGGACGTACGATAGCACCACCTATCGGAACCACACCAAAAACCACCGTGTCTTCATTGCGTTTGAAATCTCCAATCCCTCCTTTACATACATATGCAATTGCTTACTTTCCGCTGCTATACTCTTAGAATTGCATGTGTAGGGTGATGCTTGACATGTACTATTGCTAAAATCTGCCCACAACTAAAATTGGGAGAAGGTTAGGTTTTATTTGGTCAAGTAGTCTAATCAACCCCTCTAGACATACTTTCGATCCTACAAGTGGTATCAGAGCTTTGGTCTCCGTAAGCCTTGATTTCCATTGCTTTGGTGATCATAGCCTTGGTTTCACAACCTAGGAGAGTATGGCGTCTAGTGAGGGTAACTATCACCGTAGAGGTCCGTATTTTGTGGTACAAACTTTGCTAGTTGGAAACATAAGATGAAAATGCATATTCTTGGTCATAACCCCGCCGTTTGGGCTGTTGTTCGTGTTAGCTTGCAAGGTGATTTCTTTGAGGATGGCAAGGAACCGGATCGTGAAGCAACCCCGGAAGAATTGAAGATGTTGCAATACAATGCTCAAGCTTGTGACATTCTATTCAACGGTCTATGTCCCGAAGAATTCAACAAAATCAGCCGCCTCGAGAATGCAAAGGAAATTTGGGATACTTTGGTTGATATGCATGAGGGTACCGAGTCCATCAAGGAATCTAAGTTGGATGTGCTCCAAAGTCAACTTGACAAGTTCAAAATGAAGGATGGTGAAGGAGTCGCTGAGATGTACTCTAGGCTTGCTCTCATCACAAATGAGATTGCCGGCTTAGGAAGTGAAGAGATGACCGACAAATTCATCATCAAGAAGATACTTAGAGCTTTGGATGGAAAATATGATACCATTTGCACATTGATCCAAATGATGCCAAATTACAAAGATCTCAAGCCCACGGAAGTCATAGGAAGGATTGTCGCTCATGAAATGTCACTCAAGGACAAAGAGGAGCTACACAACAAATCAAGTGGCGCTTACAAAGCCTCAACCGATGCTCCAACAACTCCAAGTGACAACCTAGTATCAAATGAAGAGATTGGCCTAATGGTGAAAAGGTTCAACAAGTTCTACAAGAACAAAGGAAAAGAAAGAAGCTCTAGCTCAAGACACTATGAGAGAAGATCATCAAGTCGTGACCGTAATTGCTACAATTGTGGGAAGCTCGGACACTACTCCAATGAGTGTACGGCTCCCTACAAGAAAAGAGACGAATCACCAAGAGGAAGACACAGAAGAGATGAATCACCTCATAAAGAGAGAAGGAGTAGAGATGATCATTATGAACGAAGACACTCTTGAAGAAGCAAGGATTCGGAGAGGAAGGACAAGTCATCAAGGATCTACATAAGAAGAAGACATCAAGCTCATGTTGGTGAATGGGTTTCCGGCTCCGACTCCGACAACCACTCTGAGAGAAGTTATTACTCCAACTCCGACTATAGTCAAGATGAAGGTGTTGCCGGACTTGCACTAGTGTCATCCAACTCCTATGATCTATTTGACTCACAAAATGAAGGAATTGGAAGATGCTTCATGGCAAAAGGCCCCAAGGCATCACACCCCGAGTATCTTGATTTCGATAGTGATGAAGATGATTTGCTTGGTCATGATGATTTACTTGTTGATAGGGCTAGTGATGTGAGCTATAATGAAAATGCTAGTAATCATGATAGTCAAGAGGAAACGAGTGACAATGCTATGAAGGAGATTGAGCGTCTAACGAAAGAACTAAATGCTCTTAAGTTAGCTCATGAAACAACTCAAGAGGATCATAGAGAACTTGTAAGAACTCATGAGAAGCTATGCTTCGAGAAGCTAAATTTAGAGCAAGAGCATGAGTTTCTTAAAGCTATCAATGATGATCTTCGAAAGAAGAGTTCTTCATATCTTGCCAAGCGTTTACTCTTGTCTACCTTTATGCCACAAGTTAAATCTAAGCAAACTAGCAATAAGGGTAAAAATGGTTCTACCTCTAGTAGTAACAATAACAATGCTAAATCAAATATTGTTGCTTCTAGTAGTTCTATTGATTCCACTAACGATTCTCTTAGCCAAGTTACACTTGAGCAAGAAAACATGCTATTGAAAGGAATTATAGAAAAAGGTGTCTACAAGAGCCTTGCCGGGAGTAAGCAATTTGAGGAAATTGTACGCAAGCAAGGAAGGCACCGGAGGAACCAAGGTGTTGGTTTTGAACGAAAGTTGAATGCCGATGGAGTTGAGTGGGAAGAAGGTCAATACCCCAAGACAAAGTTTGTTCCTCAACAAGAGAAGTATGATCCTACTTCCTTCAAGGGAACACAAGCTCAAGAAGATCTTCCACCACAAGACCACAAGCTAAAAGGCAAGGACAAGCTTCAAGAAGAGATTGATTCATTTGAAGAAGCTCCTCAAGCCATGGTCAAGTGGGTTCCCAAGACTTCATCAAGTTCTACTTCATCAAGTGCTACTACAACTCGAAGGATTCCCATTAAGTTGATGTGGGTCCAAAAGAAGAAGAACTAGAGAGTTCTTGAGGGTGACTCCGCCAACAAACTTCACTCATATTCTTTATGGCAAGAACTTGTGCAACCAACTTTCACATTTTGCACTAGTTCATGGAGTCACAAACCCTCTTGTTGGTAAGACAAGGGACAAGGTAATCAATGCATTCATGGACATCATCATATGTGTATTTCACTCTATGTCTATGGATATCCTTGTATGTTCCTTGTGTGGGACTAACCCATGTAGGTATTGAAAGCACAAAACTCCAAAGGATTGCTCCCAACTTTTGATGGTCTACATCAACATTGAGCATCCACATCTTCAACATCTACATGAAGTCATCATCGACAAAACCCAAGGTTAGTTCATCCCTCTTAGGGGGGATATCACATCTAGGGGGAGCTTTGCTCTAAACAATTGAGCTAGAGCAACTCTAATGGTGTGAACACATTAATGCTTTATCTAAAAGTGGTAACCCCACTTGTGCTTAAACGATGAGTATGACCTATGATCAAATGTTCTCATTTGGCTCCTAAGTCAATATACTCATGTATAGATGACCTAGTCATCGCCATTGCTTGATAGATGCTAGAATTCGTTGTGCATGTTTGACACATATTTCATTTGCAATCTTATTGTGTGAGCATGTTGGTTTGCATGTTTTCATCATTCGAGGACATCCATTTGTTGTTTTGATTGTCTTGGTTTTTCTGGCCAAGTGGATGTACAAGAATGCCTAAGAACCTTCTCTAGCTATCTATGCTTTCTTGTCTCAAATTCTATTCTTGCTGCATCACAAAAATTGAACAAGTCTTTTTCGGACCCTCTGGGTGAGGAGCACTCGGAGCCACCGATCTGAAAGGGCTGAACCTCCAAAACCTTCTAATTGATTTCAGCCGAACCAACTCACTCAAACTCGGTCCAACCGAAATCATTTAGATTAATCTAGGTTTTCATCTTGGTGCTACCGATTAGACCAACTCGGTGTCACCGAGTTGCTGTAACTGCAAGCAGTTGCACGTCTCGGTGCTACCGATTTGTTCCACTCGGTGCCACCGACAGCACATGGGTATATATATCCAGCGGCCCATGCAGTTGAAAATTACTTCAAACGTCATGCGCCCGCGCCCCATTGCTGCCGCCCCTTTGGTCTCCGGATCGTCGCCGTCGTCTCCTGTGCGCCTTCGCCGCAGGACTCCGCCGCCGTCAACGGCAATCTGCCCCACTGTTGCCGCCGTAGAGAATCTCCACCAAGTTAGGGTGAGATTCGATCCCTTTCGTGCTTCCAATTTCCGATTCAATGCACGATAGGAATGCCATATATCTTGCCACGAATGCAATACTCTTTCCACCAGATTAGTTCGTCAGAACAAGATTCGAGCAAAAAATTTAGGGTTAGGTTTCTGCCGAATGCATCTCGGACCGAACGATTCGAAGTTTTCGGTCCTACCGATTTGGCCCTGGCCATAGCACTAGTACATCTCGGAGCCACCGAGTTGTGCGAATCGGTGAGACCGAAAGTAAATCTCAGTGAAACCCTAGCATCTCGGAGCCACCGAAACCCATCTCGGTCTGACCGAAGTGGCGTGCAAGGTTTCTGTAGTGTGCTTCGATATCTCCGAGATTATCAACTCGGTCCATCCGAACTGCATTTTGTGAAAACCTGGAACGAAAGTTTGAACTTATTTTTATGAAAAACAATCTGCTTTTTGTGATGACTCATCTACTCTACCCATACCTATCTATTCACAGGGTCAGCTCAGCAAGATGTTAGACAACAGTGACAGTCAGAACAGGTCTGAACAGCAGGCAGATATGAGTGAAGGGTCAAGCCCAGCTGCAAGTTTCTATGAGGGAGAGAGGAGCTCTCCAGATCTTCCTAAAGCTGCAACCAGAACAAGGAAGAAGAAAAATTCTGACAGTGAGGATGAGGACTTTGTTGCAAGTGAAGCTGCAACCAAGAAAAAGAGAGTAGTGCTTGCTATGGAGTACAGCACAAAGCATACCTCTACCAAAGGAAGAACTGCTGTGAGGAAAGCCCCAAGCAGACTGTGCAATACACTCTTGAAGAGCCTAGTGACACTGAACCAGCTGCCAAGAAGAAGAGGATAAGGAAAACTACTGCCCGTGTGATTGGCAGACCCTCCATGATGATTGATGAGGAGGAAGAGGACGAGGATGAGCCAGCTACTGCACCCCCAGCAAAAACTCAGAAGCTCATGTCTGATGCAATCTAGACTGCTGCACCCTCCAAGTCTAAGCCTAAGGTGTCTGCACCCAAGAGATCAACCAGGAACATATCAGCTGCACAGAAGAACAAGGCCCAGTGCCTGAGACAACTGTTGATGAAGAGCCTCTAGTGCTCAGAAAGTTGAAGCCTAAGATTCCAGATCATGACAATGCACACCCAGTCGCAGAAAACATGATGCTGAGGAAGGAGAAAGGACTGCGTCAGTGGAGACAGTCAGATCCTTATGCTATAAGGAGAAGGACAACATGTGATTATCGCTTTCACACTCGAGAGCAACAGGATTTTTATGAGACAGTTTTGCTTGATAAGAAGCCCATAGTCAGTGACATGAAGTGGGTGGACTGGGAATACATCGATGAGAATGAAGATTATTTCCCCCATGTTCATGAAAGCTTCAGGATTGTAGGAGTTGATGAGTTTGTTGGACAGAAATGGACCAAGTGGAATGATGAGATGATCATGCAATTTTACTCTACTGCTCATTTCTATCCAGATGGCAGAATAGTGTGGATGACTGAAGGCATAAGATACCATTCTACCATCTCTGAGTGGGCAAATCTTCTTGGTGCACCCAAGGAAGAGGACAATGACATTGACATTTATGCCAAGCTCAAGATGGATCACAACTCCATGGCCAACATGTACACTGCAATTCCTCAGAAGGACCTTGAGTCTCACAAACTTGGATCAGTGAAGCATCTGCTACCAGGATTATCCACAACAAACACCATATTGCGGTACACTTTGCTACCCAAGTCAGGAGATGACAAGATGATTTGTGGCCACTCCATCAACTTGCTGCCTTTATTTGATACACCTCAGAAATTCAAGGTGATGAGCCTGATAGTAGAGACTATCAAGAGGACTGCAGCAGATCAGAAGAGATCGTGCGGATATGCTCCACATATACAGTTATTGATCAATTCCAAGGTTGGAACCAGTACATATATCCTTGATCGAGAGCATTTGCCACTCTGTCCAGAGTTTGAGGACAATGTCATAGTGATGGATCCTTCGCATCCCACTTCAGCACAAGCCCAAGAGGAGATCCGCAAAGCAGCAGAAGCAAAAGCAGCTCAGGAGGCATCAGCTCCAAATGCACGCATTGCAAATCTCAAGACACCCAAGGATCAAATGACATATGTTCTTGAAGCCACTCTGAGGATTGAGCGAAGTTTGGCCAATGTCACCCAGACCCAGGCTAGTTTTGAGCGGATCAATGAGACTAAATTTCATGATTTGGATGTCAAGGTGACAGAGATTCAGACTTCAGTAGAACAGCTGCAGGGAGATGTCGATGCTGTCAAGCTAGCCAGATCAGATGACAGTGGAGATGATAGACCAACCACAGAGAGATTCCAGTCAGTGCCTAGGGCAGCCAGGTCTGCTGCGATACCAGTTGTGGATCCACGGACCACAGTATCTGCACCAACCGCCACTGCCACAGTGCCACCACAGGTCTCCACTCCACCGGTCCAGCAGACATCGTCAGAAGCCTTTGCAGATGCTCCCATCTCAACGCCATCTACGCACACCGGAGCTGCCAGCAGGAGATCGCCTTCAGGAGCTTCAGAGGACTGCGTTTACAGTGCCGACTAGTCCTATACTGATTCGATCTTTTTGGTACTTGTTGCCAAAGGGGGAGAATTTGTATAGATCATAGGCTTCGAGAGAGAGAGTGTTTTGGTTTTTCTCTCAAGAGTTCTTTTGCTACCTATTTGCTTGTTGGTACTTTGCTATGTGTGTGCTTGCTACAGTGCCTATCGTTTATGCTTGTGAGATACTATGTTGATTGATCATATTATGCTTATTGTGATGTTCCATGTTTATCTTTATCATTATCCTGTATGATCAATTACTTATGTTGGTGATGCGTGCTTACTTTTCAAATCATATCATTTTGCGCAGTCCACCAAGATGTATGTGACATGGAAGAGTGACCCATGAGCCTAATCGATTGTGCATTTGCATTCAAATGCAAATCTTTAATAATGCACAAATTTAGGGGGAGCTCTTGCTTATCACATACTTCTCAAAGCGACGATGTATTTCATTCATTTAATCATTTGTCGAAGCTTTGATCTATATGGTGTCATCAATTACCAAAAAGGGGGAGATTGAAAGCACATTTGCTCCCTTGGTGGTTTTGGTAATTCATAGCAACATATATCTCATTGAACTAATGTCCATTCAAGATTAAGATTTCAGGATGTTCAATGTTTGGCATGGCATGGACTAGAGATGTGGACCCCTCAAAATGCTAAGGACAAGGATTGGCAAAAGATCAAGACTCTACATTTTTGGTTTAGTGATCCAAGATCACATTGAGTCCATAGGAAAGCCAATACTATTAAAAGGGGATGAGGTGTTGCTTAATGATCATTTTGCTCAAGTGCTTAGTGACAGTACTCCTAAACCCTCAACCACTCTCTCTACCCAAATATGTTCTAAACCTACATTCCATCTCGGCCCACCGATATTTCCAATCCGGCCCCACCGAGTTCATCCAAGACTTAGCCACTGCCAAAACCCTAACAAATTGGATTCACCGAAATGGATCTCGGTCCCACCGAGATGGCCTTGCCAACTCTCTGTAATCGGTTGCATTCACTTCGGTCTCACCGAGTTATGCAAATCGGTCTCACCGAGATGGCTTGCCAAGTCTCTGTTGCCTTATTGCTTCACTTCGGTCCAACCGAGTTGATGCAATCGGTGCCACCGAGATGAGGATTGCCCTAAGCCATTGCACTTCGGTCCATTCGAGTTGTCCGTATCGGTCCCACCGAGATTCCTAAAGTTCATATCTTTTACACAATTCGGTGCTACCGAGAATATCGTTTCGGTGCCACCGAGTTGGGTCAAAAGTGTGTAACGGTTGGATTTTGTGTGGAGGCTATATATACCCCTCCACCACATCCTTCTCAGTAAGGAGAGCCATCAGAACGTGCCTACACTTCCACCATACATTTTCTGAGAGAGAACCACCTACTCATGTGTTGAGATCAAGATATTCCATTCCTACCATTTGAACCTTGATCTCTAGCCTTTCCCAAGTTGCTTTCCACTAAAATCCTTCATCCACCATAGCCAAATCTGTGAGGAGTGTTTGAGTGCTGGGAAGACTATCATTTGAAGCACAAGAGCAAGGATTTCATCAACAACAGACCGTCTATTACCTTTTGGAGAGTGGTGTCTCCTTGGCCTCCAACTTGGTGTTGACGGCCTCCATGCATGCGGTGTCGGCATCCTGAGCGGCGGCCACCTGGCGGTCCAGCGTCTCCAGGTGCTCGCGCTCTGTGGCCTGCACGGTCGTGGTCCGCGCGAGCTCCCGCTCACGAATAGCAAGGTTGGCTTCTCGAGCCGCGAGCTCCTCCTCATGGGAAGTGACAGCCTTCTCCCGTGCCTGGAACTACCGCTCCTCTGCGGCGCTCCGCACCTCGAGCACCCTTGCACGGGCCTCAGCCTCATCGCGGTGCTTCTCGGCCGGGTCAGCCTCCCGGAGGGCACTTTCGAAGACCTCCTTCGCCTTGGTGGCTGACTTCTTGCACTTCTCCTGTGTGACCTTGTCCTGGCGATGGCCCAGCTTGATGGCGACATCGAGCCGGCGCCACCCCTCGGCAAGGTGCAGGCGCTCCTCGGCGAGGCGCCCCTCAGCCTCCTAGAACTCCACCTCGAGTTGGCCCAGAGCTCCCCTCGCGGTCCATAGGACCCCGTGCCGGAGCAGGGTGTGGTTGCGCACGAGCATCAGGGCCCTGGCAGGGTCTGATTCCACGCCGCCCTCCACCATCACGGCCTGGGAAGGCCCTGCGTCGTTCGTCAGGAGTGTGGGGCTCGCCATAGTCTCCACTTCCTCCTGCCCCAACGGCGCACCCCGCGGGCTGGTTGTGCCCGCGGTGGGAGCCTCGCACGCTGGCGAGTGCTGGGGGCTGCCTGGAGCGCCCTCGGTGTCTGCGGTGCTCGGCGGAGGAGTTGGTACCTCCGCCTCCCCCATCTCCAGGTCCGCCCCTGCGGCGTGCACCTCAGGAGCCATGGCGCCGCCTCCGGAGGCCCCCTCCCAAGGTTCGGCTCCACAAGCTTCAGGAGCTGTGTCCACTTGCGGCTCCGGAGGGACCGCTTGCTCCTTCTCCACCTCCACGCGCTCCGTTTCGGCCTCGGAGCGGCGGGTGTCCTCTTCTTGCCCCTCGGCGCCCGCGTCAGGTGCTGGGGCCCCCTCCGAGACAGGGGTCCTCTTCGTCGTCTTCTTCTTCTTCTTCTCCTTCTTCGTGGATTCCCTGCGCGAGGTGGAGGCTCAGCCCCAGGCTACGGGGCAAACGCGAAACGGAATAGGTAAGAGAGACACTTACTCGTCATTGGCAACCCACTTCCTTTTCTTCAAGGTCGATGGCGAGCGGTCCTCGCTGTCGCCCTCGTGAGGCCTCCTCCTGAGACCTGCTCCTGAGGTGCCCTTCTGAGGCCCGCCGGCCTAGTCCTCGGCATCGTCCTTCTCGGCGGGGGGCTCGGTTATCCCTCCGCCCGCGCCAGCGTCCTCCGCGGGGGGCACGGTGCCCTCGCCGCCGGCATCCATCTCCTCCACGTGCGGCTCGCCCGCCCACGCAGGAGCTCCCTTCGCCGCCCACCTCGGTAGGTCGGGAGGGCTCAACCCTGAACCGGGCGTCGTCGTCATCGTCATCGTCGTCCTCAAGGTCGTGGATGAGCTGGCGGCGGGTCCGCGTGGCGGGGCCGCCGACGCTCTCCTCTGCGTCGCCGCCCAAGGCGTCGGAGTTGTCTAGGTCCCCCGAGCCGGGGACCACCACAATCGTGTTCTTGCGAGGCCCCTCGTGGCCTTCCGGCACAAGGCCCCACTCATCGAAGACCGGCATCTTCGTGACCAGCTCCTGGGTCCCCTAGTAGCGGTACAGCGGGAGTGTGTCTCGGGGCGGGTCCTCCGCGGTGCTGCCGAGCCGGTGATTTTCCACACCGGGCATGAGCGCAGCTGGAGTGGCGCTATGCGCCGCAGCAGGAACTCCTTGACGACCATCGCCCCCGTGAGGCGCGCATCCTTGTGGTCCGCCAACCGCTCCCAGACGGGTGCCAGCCTCGGGTCAGTGAGCTTCTCGTGCTCCCACCCCGAGCTCTTCACGGCAGGGGCCGTCGGCTCCATCAGCAGCTGGTTGTGGTGGCACGCGTCCATGTAGATCCATCGCTGCCGGTAGCCTTCCACATTCTTCGGGATCTTCAGGCTGATGATGTCATTCTCCATCGCCTTGATGGTGAGTAATGAGGCGCACGCGGAGCGATGGTTCGCCGTGGAAATCCGCAGGCTGAAGAAGTGGTGGAAGAGCGCTACCGAGGGCATCACGCCCACGAAGGCCTCACAGTAGAAGGCAAAGATTGCGAGGAGGAAGATGGAGTTGGGCTAAAGATGGAGAGCTTGGGTCTGGTAGTGGGTGAGGATGGCGTTGAAGAAGTCCGAGAACGGCGGCACCAGGGCGTCATAGATGCTGTGGATGAAGAAAGGGAATGGCGTTGCCTCCAGATCGCGCCGCGCACGCGCGCCCGGCCAGATCTTCGTCGCCCCGTTCTCGTTTTGGTCGCCGACGACCATCAAGAACACCTTGTCCAGGCCCTCTCAATTCACAATGATGGAGGGTAGCAGGGCCGGCTCCACAGCCGGCGCGCTCGGCGCCACGGCCGCTGCCTTGCCTTTCTTGTCGGCGGGCGCCATTGCTACACGGAGGAGCTTGGTATGCGAGAGAGGAAGGAGCAGCGCTCGGGGAAGGAGGCGCGAGAGATCAGGCGCTGGAGGAGAAGGCAAAGAGGAAGCAATGATGGCCTGCGCCCTGCACGGGCAGGCTTTATGGCAGGTGCAGGCGGTTACCGAGGCGGAGTGGGGAAGTGGGGGTGTCCCACGTCCCGTCATGCGCCACGCGTCGAGCCTGGGTCCCGCAGTCTGTCAGGGCCCATGCCGTTTCACTCCCAATGGGCGGGAACGTGCGCGCTGTGGGCCCGGGGGCTACTGTCGGACCATTGGGAATAAGGGTACCCCGGCCCGTCTGCCTTCGGCCCAGGAAGCGACGCCTGGCGAAGGCCCAAGACGCGGCCCATCTAAGGGCGCCGCGAAGCGAAGACATCTCCCGAGGCACCAGCCTCCTGAGGACCCCACCTCAAGGCACGAGCTACCAGCACTTAGCCGCAGAGGCGGTTGAGGCCTCGCGAGGCCCTCTCGTGAGGCTACCTCCCGAGGCGCCCTCCCGAGCCGGCCGCCCGAGGCCATCTTGCCTGACGTCGTCTGCGCGGCCTTGTGCCCACCACGTGGGTGACACGCGTAGCGACGAAGGGCGGCAGAGGCCGTGCCAGTGGGCGCGGACGGAGAAGATTTCCTCTTTGGTGCTAAGGGGGCAACCCCATCTGCCCATCTCCAAAGCGAGTCCCAAAGACTACCCGTTTGGTGATAGAAGACCGAGACAGCAAGGCGCGCAGGGTGGAGGTCACCACCGAGCCCACCAGCGTGTCATAGATCATGCTTTTGTAGGCAAAGACCGTCTTTAGTCAGGATAGACTGAGCGCCTGTCCCCTTTCAAAACCCGCCAAGTGTGGCAACCCTTCCCGCCTATCTTTTTGGGGGAAGAGGACCAAGGCGGCTATAAAAGGGGCATAGCTGCCATTGTAGAGGGGATCGATTCCTCTGCTTCCAACCTTGTACGCAAGATACCTTCTTGCACACAGCAATCCCAACACAAGCAGGAGTAGGGTTTTACACCGCAAGGTGGCCCGAACCAGTGTAACCGTCGTGTCCCCTGTCGTGCTCCCGCGTAGCGCTCTCACTGTAGCCTCGCCGTGGTCACCTTGGGTCGGAAAGAGCTAGTGTGCCCCCAGTGTTCGAACCTCTAGATCCCCGTTGTCCTGGCTCTGACATATACTTGCGGAGGGGCTCACCATCTCTCTGGGGGATCACATGCAAATCGCTCTCCTGACCACGGAGCTTGTGGCCACCCTAGTAGGCACCCATGAATTGATGGCATAGATCTGACCAAGAAGAAATGGAGCCCTCTGGCAAGTTCATCAACCATGATCTGACGTTGGACTTGAGTGCCAATGGAAAGTAGTTGGCCAAAAGCTTGTCGTCGCGCCACCCGGCAGCCTGCACCGTGACGGTGTAGATGCCAAGGAACTCTGCTGGACTGAGCATGCCGTCGTATTTGTCGGGCGGCTATGGCTTGAAAGGACGGGTGGACGGCCAGCAAACCTGCCGCAGCTCACAAGTAAACACTGGGCAGCCGACCTCATAAGGTAAACACCCAGGGTACCCGGCATCTTCGTCACGCCGTTCGTGGAGCACTTGGCGCTAGTCTTGGCGGCCCCGCAGATCCGACGATGCCATGGACATGACGTTCTGGTCATCCGATCGGCGAGATTGCTGCCGCTGTGGTTGTTGGCGTGGAAGCGACTGCACCGTTGGTGCACCGTCTCTGGCACGGCGGCTAGTTGGTCCTGCCGGCACTGTGGGTGGTCATCTAGAGGGGCCCACATCCTGTGTTTTGCCGGGATCGGCAAAACTGATGAGGCTCTGAATGGTGGCCCTCCATTCGTCCATCTTGTCAGGAGCTGGCGGGAAGTTCAAAAGCATTTGAACTTGCGCCATGACTTCTACCACCGTGGTTGGCATGGCGGGAAACACGGAACGGGATGGTGTTCGACTCTTGGCAGGGCCAGGAGGAAGCTCGTCACGTACCTGCTGCCGCGGCGCATGCTCACCAACAGGTTGGCGTGGTGGTGGTGAAGCCTGATAATCGTGACACACATCCCGCGGCGCATGCTCAGGGCCGGCTTGACACCGTCCAGGACCACCAGCACCGCGGGGAAGCGCGGCACACCCATCTTGCGATGGTCGCGACACACGTCCCGCCGCAGCGTTGTTGGACGTCGCCGCTCCGTCCTTGGAAGTCGCGGCGATGGGGTCCTGGCTTGCACCGGTCCGAATTGTATTACTGCGATGATTGTGCTCACCTGAACGTTGTTGGAGTTGGCCATCTGCACCATATTCGGTGTGCTGACTGTGATCGTCAGAACGGTGGGGACGCTGGACACCCGCACCGCCGGCGCCTCCTGCCCTGGCTGTCGGTGTAAAAACCGGCAGACCTCGGGGTAGGGGGGTCCCGAGCTGTGGATCTCGGATCGATGGTAACAGGGACAATGGGGACGATGTTTACCCAGGTTTGGGCCCTCTCGATGGAGGTGAAACCCTACGTCCTGCTCTTGTTATATTGATGGAGATGTATTGAGTACAGAGTTGATCTACCTCGAGATCGTAATATGTGTCTAACTTCTATGGCTAGGTAAGCAATGTTGTGTTGACGTCCCCTCTATGGGCTAAACCCTATGGCTTATATACACGCCAGAGAGGGTACCTAGGGTTACAATGTCGGTATCTAGGAGTAAGGCGGCTGGACAAATCTTGAAGTGTACTACAAGTCTTCGGTAGAGACAGCACCGATCACGTCTCCCATGTACAGTCTCCGGAGTCCATCTTGGTCACGTACGGGGGTACATCGGCCCAACCGAGGAGACGGGTCGGCCCGGTTAGCACCCCCTAATCCAGGACACCGTCACTAGCCCCTGAACTGGTCTTCGATGACGAAGTCGACGCCCTTCACATTCCGAAGTCTTGGCTCGATAGACAAGTTCCCGTACTTTTATTCTTCGACCGGATTTTAAAGACCTCGGCCGACCCTTAGAATTCGATGAGAACTCAATGTCAGGCGTTGAAAATTATGCCGCTTAGGGAGTTGGGCCCCTTAATGGGAAAAACATCGAAGCATCAGCCCTTTCTGCCCTTACTTAATAGACGCGTTACCCTTGCTTGTGGTTGTGCGCCCTTGCAACCGCAGCGACAAATTCCCCTCTTTGTCCAACCCAAGCTCAAGAGCCCAAACAATGACGAGCGGCGAGGGATCGTCAAGGCGTCCTCACGGCCCGGATAGGGGGGACAGGGGGAGCTGCTCCGTCGCGCGCCTTCAATTAGAGCGTTTGGCGATGCAGGGATACCTACCGGATGCGGATCTGGCCGCTACCCGCCCTGGACTAACATCCATCGACGGTCAAGCCCATGCTGAAAATTACCCCTCGCCACGAGGGGACGAGCGGGTATGCTTTGTACCTTTCCTCCTCCATGGCTTAGGGTTCCCAATCCACCCATTCCTCCGCGGCTTGCTGGAGTTCTACGGGTTACAGCTACATCATCTCTCTCCGAATTCGGTGCTACACATCGCGGGGTTCGTCGCGCTCTGTGAGCTACACCTCGGTTGTCAAGCGCACTTCGGATTATGGCGGAAGTTCTTCTGCGTCGTGCCCCGTTCTTCGGCCGACAAGCTATTCGAGGTTGGAGGAGCCGAAGTCTGCCAAATCGACAAGACTGGCTATCCAGCGGGTACACCTCGGGAGGAAACCGATTATTGGCCTTCCGAGTGGTTCTATATCACTGACGTCCTATTGTACGAGCCAGTCCGGCCAGGCCTTCCGCCCTTCTCATTAGATCCACCGAGGAAGCATTACAGCTGGAGGCCACTGAGTTCGGCTCAAGAGGAAGACGAAGCCGTGACTAGGCTAGCGGCCAAGGTGAAGTTCCTATCAAGCGCGGGTCTTACCATCATCGATGTGATGGCGATGGCTCTAGACCGGAGAGTCCAGCCTCTTCGGCAGCGCCAGCATTTATTGTGCGAGTATAACGGGTCCCAAGACGCCTCTGGATCCATCAAGGGGGCTTTTATGGACCAAATGACCCTCGGAGCCGTGCTAGCCAGCATGTACCAAGGGTCAGCCGAGGAGTTTGCTAAGCGCCAGTTCCAGGACGGGCTATCGTACTACAACCCTGCCGACATAGTAAGTCTCTATTTCGGGCTTTCCTGTTTCACCTCGGGATCCTTATCATCAATCCATTATATATTGGTTGAACAGCAGTGGAGGCGTTGGCTCGAAGGGGTGAGCAGTCCGGCTCCAGAGCCGGAGTTGCACAGCCGTGCAGAAGATCCTCTCTACCACGAGGACGAAGACCTGGGGCTTATCTATGAAGGGAAGAGTTTTTTGCTGGAGAGCCTTGACGGCTCAAAGGAAGCGGTCGTCCCTGATACGCCGGGGACAAGACCAGCCTCATCGGTAACTCTCCCCTCCTCTAAGTGAAAGAGAGCCCCTCATCCCCCAGTCTCCAGTCTTCTGACTTCTCCTCCAAAGGGGCGGCGCTCCCAACGCCTCCGCAGAGAAACGGCTCCACCGGAATGGGCTCGACCAGAAGTTCAAGAAGCTCCAGCCGAGGTTGCGGGGGCAAACGAAAGTGCTCCATCCGTCATTAGGTAATATTTAGCTTCATGTCATAGAAAAGACACTTCAGGTTCTAACACTGCCGAGTATTTGCAGACAACCTCCACTCTCCACCGCACATGTGGAGGTCGAGGAAGGTACGGCCCCGCCCAAGGAAGCAGAGGTCCAAAATCCTGCAAGGGTTGACCCCGGAGCCGCCCAGCCCGAGGACTCAGTGACATCGGCCACTCCGTCCGAAGTTCAATGCACCGCGAATTATCACCGGCGAAAGGCTTCCTTGAATAATCCGGCCTTTTCGGACAGGGAGCTTAATGCTCTCAGCGCGGTGGACGCGTACCTCGGGGCGACCCGAGGTGCCTTTGACGAGTAGCTGGATGTCCTGTCGCAAGGGCTGCGGGTAAGGTTTTTAAAGACGAATATGACTACCAAGTATAGTAGTAGCCCCTAAGGCTTGATACAAGCCCCTGGGGTCGAATCAAGACTTGAAAGCTAACCCGCAAGCTTTGTCATAACAGGAAGCTCGCTTGAAGAACGAACAATTGGCCTCGGCGTTAGACCAAACGAAGGTGCAGCTTGACGCGGCGCTGTCCGAGGTTGAGCTGGTGAAGAAATTGACCAGAGAGGCGCACGGTGAGTGCTTATTCCTTGAAGTAGGTAACGTCCAAAAAGTAGAGCTGACGCCTAGCATCGTTTGTAGCAGCGGAAGCCCTGGGCCATCTTGAAAGAGATCTAAAATAGGTCTGTGATGATCTGGCGTATGCTGCAGCGCAACGCCAAGCAAATCAACATGTGGTCGCGTAGAGAGCGGGCAACGTGAATGCGCTTAGGGCGGAAAATGCCCGGCAGGCCCAGGAAATTGAGAGCTTAAAAACTCGCCTGGGTGCTGCAGAAGCAAAGAATCGGCGAACAGACAACATGATTTATGGTAAATTAGAAAGCACGACAGATATTTGTCGTGCAATTTGTCCAAAGAGATTTGACAATCGAAATGTTGTTGTTGACAGCGTGCTTGACTTGCCTTCCTCCGGACTCTCGGGGTCCGATGTCCGAAGACATGAGCATTCGTCTATCCGACGTGCATGAAGGGGTTCGGAAAGCGATGAAGGATGTACACCAGGCTTTATGGCCCGAGGTGACGCCGGTCCCCGAGGACATGGCCGCGCTAGCTGAACAGCTTAAGAGAGCTCGGCGCCGGATCCAGGCGTGGAAAGTATCAGCTTGCCGAGAAGGTGCAAGGGAGGCCTGGGCCATGGTGAAGACCCACTACACCGGTGTGAAGACAACGAAATTAGCAGAGGTGGGACCCCTGGGGCCAGATGGGGAAGAGATCCCTACCAGCCAGGCATATGATAGTGTAATGCCTGCGGCCCGATTCTTGCAAAAGGATTGCACCTTAGACACCCTAATAGACGGGCTAGACCGCGCTTGAAAATTATTGTATGACTTTATGTACCGAGGTATTCTATGTCAAATTTTTCCGTCCGTTTAGCCAAAACTCTGTCAGCCAGCCTTCGGCTTCCGCCTCCTCGGAGAAAGTCTGAGGAGTGTCCCATACTACTGGCCGAGGTCATCGGACCAGATGCTTCAGGTGACCAGGCAATCGGGCAATGCGGCCCGAAAGACAAGAGGGTAACGGAAGGTTATGTTATATTACTATTTAACGTAAGAAACATCTTCCGAGGAAAATAGTTATTCCAACGGTTCCTTTCCTCGGGTTAGTGTGTCGAACACACCCGTCGGAAGACGGATGACCTCGGGGGTAAAGCCCCTGGACGGGGTTTGAAAAGACCCTTGCCACGTTAGTCCTATGTCATAGCCGACCAATCCGCATTATAAGAACGCTAGCTTTCGGCTTTATCCGTCTGAGGTACTACACCGGTTGACCCGGGAGTAACAATCACAGCGGTGCTCCCTTTGCCCCCTAGCCGAAATATCAGGAACGTAAGGGGCAAGCACAGGAGCCGGGCAACCCAGCTTGGCCAAATCTTAAAGCGAATCAATGCATATAGTGGCTCGAGAGACAATAGTACATAAGGGGCGGAATAGCCATTGTTTTGAAAAGAACATGCTAGATTGTCCTCGGGGTCATAAAAGAACTTGCCGAGGTGAGAAGATAAAAAAAAGCAGAAAAAGGTTAAATTGAAAGAAAATGCACAAGTTATTTACACAGACCGTATACTTGATTTCATGCATAGAAACATCGGAGTAGCGCCGCGTTCCATGGGTGGGGCTCTAATCGGCCGTCCTCTGGATCTCGGATTCGATAAGCTCCTCTGATGAGCACTTGGTCGATGATGAACGGTCTGTCCCATCTAGGGGAGAGCTTGTGTTTTTGTTTTTTGGGGTGCAGTCTCATTACGAGATCCCCGACGTTGAATTCTTTGGCACGGACTTCTCTACCGTGGTAGCGCCGTGCCTGCTGTTGATAAATAGCTGATCTAGCCAGTGCGACGTTGCGCTCTTCCTCGACAGTGTCTAAGGCATCTTGCCGATCGAGTTCGGCCTCCAGTTCCTCATACATGCGCACCCGAGGTGCGTCATGTATGATGTTGCAAGGGAGGACCGCTTCAGCTCCATACACCATAAAAAACGAGGTATACCCGGTGGACCAGTTTGGTGTTGTACGCAAGCCCCATAATACGGAATCAAGTTCCTCAACCCATTTGCAATCGGCTTATTTAAGGGAGCGAACTAGCCGTGGCTTAATTCCACTAAGGATAAGTCCATTGGCTCGCTCCACCTGCCCATTAGACTGCGGGTGATAGACGGACGCGTAGTCGAGCTTAATGCCCATTTTCTTACACCACGCCTTGACTTCTTTAGCCGTGAAGTTGGTTCCGTTGTCTGTGATCAGACTGTGGGGGACACCGTAACGATGGACTACCCCCGGAATGAATCCGATGACCTGGATGGCCTCGGTCGTGGTGACCGGCTTTGCTTCGATCCACTTGGTGAATTTGTCTACCATAACGAGTAGGTATTTATTTTTGTTTGATCCACCCTTAAGTGGCCCAACCATATTGAGCCCCCAGACCGCAAAGGGCCATGTAATGGGAATGGTGCGCAGAGCCGTGGGGGGGCATGTGGCTCTGCTTGGCGAATACCTGGCAGCCTGGGCAATGCTGTACTAATCCCGAGGCATCAGCGCTTGCCGTTGGCCAGTAGAAACCGGCTTGAAAAGCCTTGCTGACCAGGGTTCGAGCAGCGGCGTGATGTCCGCTCATGCCGGAGTGTATCTCCCAGAGTACGAGTTTACCTTCTTCCTCGGATATGCATCTCTGGTGGACGCCCGTTGTGCTCATTTTATAAAGTTCCCCTTCATGAACCTTGTAGGCCTTAGACTGTCTTACGATCCTACGGGAGTCGGCTTGGTTATCAGGGAGTTCTTTTCGGAGTAGGTATGCAAGGAGCGGTTCAGTCCATGGTGCGATCACTGCCATGACTTCATGCGCTGAATCAGTTTTCCGGATCATGGACCCGCCTATGATACCATCGTCCTTTTCGGGCGGGGCCTGTTGCCCGACATCGGTTGAGTCCGATGTTCCTATGCTATCTTGCCAGACTACGGATGGCTTGAAAAGCCGCTCGAGGAAGGTGTTTTCGGGAACCTTGTACCGCTTTGCGCCCAGCCGGGCGAGTACGTCTGCGGCCTGATTGCTATCTCGGGGTATATGGTGAAATTCCAGCCCCTCGAATCTGGCCAAGATTTTTATGACGGCATTTCGGTAAGCTGTCATCTTGGGGTCTTTGGCGTCGAACTCGCCATTGATTTGCGAGATGGCGAGGTTCGAATCACCTCGGACCTCGAGGCGTTTAATGCCCATGGAGACTGCTATCCATAGTCCGTGTAAGAGAGCTTCGTATTCGGCCGCGTTATTGGAGTCTGTGTACATGATTTGCAGTACATATCTAATGTTATCTCCCATGGGGGACGTGAGTACTACGCCAGCCCCTAGGCCGGCAAGCATTTTGGAGCCATCAAAATACATTGTCCAATGCGAGTAGGTACTGTACTCACGGGGGAGTTGGGCTTCGGTCCATTCGGCCACGAAGTCTGCCAACACCTGGGATTTAATTGCCCGACGTGGTTTGTAGATAATTTTGAAAGGCAGGAGCTCTATAGCCCATTTGGCCATGCACCCCGTTGCATCTCTATTATTAATTATGTCACTTAACGGGACATCGGATGCCACGGTCACCGCGCACTCTTGAAAGTAGTGCCGAAGCTTTCGTGATGCCATGAAGACTGTGTAAGCTATCTTTTGATAGTGAGGGTAACGTGTCTTACAGGGGATTAAGACCTCGGACACGTAGTATACGGGTTTCTGGACCTGGAACTTATGACCTTCCATGTCTCGTTCGACCACGAGGACTGCGCTAACCACCTGGTTTGTAGCCGAGATGTATAATATCATTGGTTCACAAACGCTTGGTGCTGCCAGGATTGGGTTGGTGGCGAGGAGGGCATTGATGTCTTCCAGGGCCGCCGCAGCCTCCTTGGTCCATTTAAACGTTTTGGTCTGCTTTAACAGCCTGTACAATGGTAAAGCTTTTTCTCCAAGCCATGATATAAAACGGCTTAGGGCTGCTACGCAACCCGCTAGTTTTTGTACATGCTTGAGCTCTGTAGGGATCTCCAAACAATCCAGGGCTCGAATTTTGGCCGGATCGGCCTCAATTCCTCGGCTAGATATGATAAAACCGAGGAGTTTGCCAGCCGGAACCCCGAAAACGCATTTTTCCGGGTTGAGTTTTATTTGATATTCCCGTAGGCTGGCAAATGTATCGCGGAGGTTGTCCACCAGCTGGTCAACGTGTTTAGTTTTGACAACCACGTCGTCTACGTAGGCCTCCACAGTTTTTCTGATGTGTTTTTTCAGGCACGTTTGAATCATACGCTGGTACGTAGCGCCAGCGTTCTTTAGTCCAAAGGGCAACGTATTGAAGCAAAACGGCCCGTAGGGCGTAATAAATGTTGTTGCTGCCTGGTCCGATTCCTTCATCTTTATTTGATGATACCCTGAATAGGCATCTAGGAAGCATAATGCGTCGTGGCCCGCAGTGGCGTCCACAATTTGATCAATACGGGGTAGGGGAAAGGGGTCTTTGGGGCAAGCTTTGTTGAGGTCTTTAAAATCGACGCACAACCACCAGGACCTTTCCTTTTTTGGTACCATGACCAAATTGGCTAGCCAGTCGGGGTGTTTTATATCCTTGATGAATCCTGCCTCCAGCAGCTTTGCCAGTTCTTCGCCCATTGCTTGACGCTTGGGCTCGGAGAAACGCTGAAGTGTTTGTTCAACGGGCTTATAGCCTGCCAATATGTTTAGGCTATGCTCTGCAAGCCTACGGGGTATCCCAGGCATGTCAGAGGGGTGCCAGGCGAATATGTCCTAGTTTTCCCTAAGGAAAGCGCGTAGGGCTTCGGCAACTTCTGGGTCGAGGTTAGCCCCTGTGGACGCCGTTTTAGCGGGGTCCATGGGGTGAACTTGAAATTTGGTAATCTCGTCGGCCGGCTTGAAAGAAGTAGGTTTTGATCTTTTGTCGAGGACGACATCGTCCCGGTCGACCTCGGCGCGCAGTGAAGTTAGTTCTTCGGCCGCGAGGGTTTCGGCTAGGGTCTCGAGGGCGAGGGACGCCGTTTTATTCTCGGCTTTGAGCGCCCTGTCAGGATCGCTCAAAATGGTAATGATCCCTTTCGGGCCCGGCATCTTGAGCTTCATGTAGCTATAGTGTGGCACCACTTGAAATCTTGAAAAGGCGTCCCGTCCGAGGATGGCGTGGTATCCGCTTTTGAAAGGCGCGACGTGGAACGTAATCTCCTTGGAGCGATAATTGTCCGAGGTCCCGAAGACTACATCTAGAGTTATCTTTCCACTGCAGCGTGCCTCTCTCCCGGGCACTATTCCTTTGAAGGTAGTGGTGCTCCGTTCTATGCGCGAATTATCGATGTGCATTTTATCCAGAGTGGCCTCATATATTAAATTCAGGCTGCTGCCTCCATCCATCAGGACCTTATGGAGGCGGCAGCGGTCCACGATGGGATTGAGGACTAGCGCGGTGGGGCACCTGTCCAGGGCTGACTTCGGCTGATCATTCTGAGTGAAGGTGATCGGCGTGTCTATCCACGCATCCCGAGGCGGTACCTGCCGGACGGTGTTGATTTCCCGTAAGACCAGTTTGCGCTAGTTTTTAGACGTAAATGTCTCATAAATCATTAGGACCTCGTCTCCGTCCGAGGTCTGTCCAGAGTGGCTGGAGGTGCCCGCCAAGAGGGCGGGTCCCCCTTTGGCCACCTGCCTCAACACCCAACAGTCTCGAAGGCTGTGGGTTGGGCAGGAGTTAACTAATACGGTGTGGATCGGGCATGGTTTACCCAGAAAGCCGTCCAAGGCCGTTCCGGGGTGATCGGGGGTTCTCCTCTTCTTCCGGGGTCGATCACCCGAGGTGTTCCGTTTGTAATTTTCGCGCCAAGGTGCCGACTGGTCGCGTTCCGGGTAGTCCTCACAGATCGAGTATGTATTCTCCTCGGTTCGCCAGGTGTCTTCAATGGCACAAAATCACGCCACCAAGTTGGTTAATTCAGGGAGTGTTTGGACGTAACGGCGGGCGAGGGCGTTCAAGACGCCTTTATCCTTGCATCCACGCTCGAAAGTGGCGATTATATCAGAGTCTTGGTAATCTAGTATCTGGCTCTTGACGATCAAGAACCTGGCCCAGTATTGCCAGATCGGCTCACCAGGGATCTGTCGCACGTAGGCTAAGTCCCAGATGTCGGATGGGCCGGAGTCGTCGGGGCGATATTCTATACAAGAGGTGAGCGGACTAGATCCGATCTCTAAGGACCGCGGGCTCAAAACCTCGTCACGTTCACCCGACGGTGGCTCCGTAATTATCGGTTTACCCGATTCGATCTGGGAGTCAGTCGTTAGTGGGTCACCGTCCGATTTGCTCTCCAGGAAGTATCTTACCTCCTCGTCGGTGAGGGGGGCCTTCGTTGGAGCCGAAGAGGGGTCATGGTTCGCTTCCACGTTACGTGAAGGTGTCTGTGAGACCAAAGCTTTGAATGTGGAGACGTGCTCCGCAGGTTTACAGCCGTTGACCGGCGATCCCATCGATCCCTCCGGCGATCACACAGCGGAGCTCTCAATGAAAGCACCAGTGTCGGTGTAAAAACCGGCAGACCTCGAGGTAGGGGGTCCCGTGCTGTGGATCTCGGATCGATGGTAACAGGGACAATGGAAACGAATTTTACCCAGGTTCGGGCCCTCTCGATGGAGGTAAAACCCTACGTCCTGCTCTTGTTATATTGATGGAGATGTATCGAGTACAGAGTTGATCTACCTCGAGATCGTAATATGTGTCTAACTTCTATGGCTAGGTAAGGAATGTTGTGTTGACGTCCCCTCTACGGGCTAAACCCTATGGCTTATATACACGCCAAAGAGGGTACCTAGGGTTACAATGTCGGTATCTAGGAGTAAGGCGGCTGGACAAATCTTGAAGTGTACTACAAGTCTTCGGTAGAGACAGCGCCGATCACGTCTCCCATGTACAGTCTCCGGAGTCCATCTTGGTCACGTACGGGGGTACATCGGCCCAACCGAGGAGACGGGTCGGCCCGGTTAGCACCCCCTAATCCAGGACACCGTCACCGGCCGTCCCAGCCATAGCGCCTGCGCCAGCTGTGCCGCTTGCGCCGCCTACGGACGCCTGGAAAGGCCGCTTGGAGGTTGTGGGAGCTGTCGTGGCTCCACTCTTCTTCTTCGACAACATCGACGAAGGTGATGGGGCTAAAGATCACACTACGAACACTGATTTGTAATAGAAGACCCCCTGCCTGGCGCGCCAAAGATGTCGTGGGAAAATGACGATCTATGGGACGAGAGGATCCCTTTGCGGTTCGACTGTGGGATCAATGTACTACAAAGAGCAGGGCTAATAGATGTGAGAACAAGCAACGATTTATCCAGGTTCGGGCCGCTGAGAGCGTAAAACCCTACTCATGTTCTTGTGGTTTGATTGTGTATGAGCTCAAGGTTATAGAGAGCGCAGCGTGTAATTGAACTAAGAGTCGACCATTCTAACTGTAGCTGTGGGCCTCCTTTTATTGGCCATGGGGTTATCACAGTGGCTAATACGGTCATTTATAGGGTATGAATAGAGACTTGCTCCGTCAACACGTCTATCTCCTGAGGGGTAGGACAAGCGCATTAAATGCATCGTTAGGTGCTACGTTGGGGAGGCGAGGCTTTGGGTAAAAGATCTGTACAACCGGTCCTGGTGCCCTCCTGTTATCTTGACACGTCCCAGGGATGGGTGTCATTAAAGTTAATCCTGGCGTGGCATGCAAACACGTGCCTTGGCCAGCTATGTTGACTGCCTGCCCGCTCGACACCTATCATATGTGCTTATCTAGCCGATGATGAGGTACAGCAGTAACAGGACAGAACGAGCCCGCCGGCACGGAGCTTGCCGGGCCTTCGCTTGCCGGCAAGGAGCTTGCCGGCAGCCAGAGTCTTGGTCTTCACCTTGCCGGCATGAAGCTTGTCGGCAAGGGCAGTCCTGATCTTTAGTACTAGAATAGTACTTCTCGATGACCTGCCTGGAGGTCTTCTTCATGGTCTTGTTCATTGAGTCTTGAGTCACAATAGCCCTCCAGCAAGTCCTTGCCGTCAGGAAGGCTAGAACGGCCTGTGCACAAGTCAGGGTACGAGGGCACCCATGTCTTAGTACACCGACACAAGGCTTCGAATGAGGACCAGACAAAGTCCAGGGGAGTCACGAGCTCACCTGGCGCCCCCCTAGGGCACGCCGTCTGAGCTTGTGGGTCCCTCAGATACGCCCCTGACTTGAAATCAACGCTGAAAAATCCTATAAATATAGAAACCCCTAGAAAGAAACCTAGAACTCCCACGCCACCGCTGCAAGCCTCTGTTCCAAAGCGATCTCATCTGGAGGCCTTCTCTGGCACCCTGCTGGAGGGGGAAACCATCACCGGAGGCCATCTTCATCATCCCGGCGGCCACCATGACAAGGAGGGAGTAGTTCACCCTCGGGGCTGAGGGTATGTACCAGTAGCTATGTGTTTGATCTCTCTCTCTCTCGTGTTCTTGATTTGGCACGATCTTGATGTACCATGAGCATTGTCAATATAGTTGGATCATATGGTGTTCTTCCCTCTCTATCTTGTTGTGATGAATTGAGTCTTTCCCTTTGAGGTTTCATTATTATCGGATTGAATATTTGGATTTGGGATCACTTGATGTATGTCTTGCATGTGGATGCCCATGGTGACAAAGGGGTATTCTATTGAGTCACTTGATATATGTTTTGGTAATCAACTTGCGGATTCCTGAGGTGACATTGGGGTAATCTAGGCATATAGGTTGACACACGTCTTCATCCTACATTCTACGATAGAAACTTTGGGGTAATCTTTGAGGTTTTTTGTGTTGGATTGAGTATTATGAATCAAAAATTGTTTGATGCATATTGAATAATTAACTCACGGATACTTCTGGTGACATTGGAGTATTCAGATGCATTAGAGTTGATTGATGCGTATCATATGGTGTTATTTGTGGCGTCCCGCCTGAATACCACTGTAGCCAGACGGTCGTCGCACACACCAGCCCAGGAAATCACTCTGGCGTGCGCGTTTACAACAAGTATCATGAACATAGGCACAACTGTAATAAGAATATATTTATTAACCATTGTGGCTGGAACAAATACATCATGGTTACAAAGCTGGGGCAGCGGAAAAATTCTAACTAAGGCAGCACGGACTTGGAGAGGCTCCAATCCATAGGGATCTGACTGGGTTACTCTTCTAGCTTGCGAACGCTCCCGCTCCTCGATGGATCCTTAGCTGAACCTGGCCACATTGAAGGCCGCTGAGTACTTTTGAATGTACTCGCAAGCAAACCAAATAACAGATACACCAAGCAAGGCAGTCCATGGCATTCAAGCATGTACTTGTTATCTCAACAATATAAGTTATCAGGTTATGGCAGCATTATTTAGCAATATAACTACTGAAATGAAGACAATAAGGCAAAGCATAACAGTAAATGCAATTGATCAAGTTCATTCACAGGATCCCTATGGATCCAAGTTCTTACGGTCATTCGACCCTTTCTCATAGCCATCCCTTGGCTACATTCCAATCGTTGGACATCAGCACCACAGATCTGACAACTCTTACCTTTCTCTAGTTCAATATTAGCAACAACTTTATATGGTTTGTTCCTCCAGACTCGACACAGACCAAATAGTGTGACCTAGTATGAATTGTGTCCCATGACCGAGGATGCGGCTATTTGAATAGATTTTTACACTCTGCAGAGGTTGCGCACTTTTCCCACACTATGGAGCTCCTGGCCTCGTACTTTAGTACCTGTTCCCATTTGGGCGGACCGGTGCTGCTCCAACAAAACTTGTCTATTGCCAGGCACTCTTACGGCCCCACCGACAATCATACCCCTTTCGGGTCAAGTCCTAGTGGCCCCTGTGTCACTCTTGGCACCTGCCACCGTCGTGGCCAAACAAAACTGTCCCAAACGGGGACGCCGGCTAAACAACTTTGGCTCACAAGGTTATCGTCGCCTACCGGGCCAGGGTAGCATGCACGCATAACCTTCCCTCTTTGGAGGTACCAATAAGAGGCAAGACAATAGACCAAGTTAGGGCCTCCCCATAAAGGCAAACGTGGCTGCACTGGTGAGCTCAGTTCGGTGGCACTATGACTCGATCCAGCCGATGGAGGAGGTTGTCGTTATTAAGTCACATTCTTTATCATTGCAGTAACCGTAACAATGCATTATAACATTTATGGAAACATAACAACCTACCTCCACATAATATCACAATGAGTCATTAGTGAAACAATACTTAAATGGCAAGTCTATCATTTTACAAGCTTTATCTGTAGGTTACGATCGTCTGAACCATTGCATGAAACCGGCAAATAAACCAATATCCACCAGAACGGTCTTTACAACTCAGATCTAGGACATTACTGAAATAACTCAACCCCGGCTCAAGACGGCTAAAAAGCAGCTCAGAGCATGAGACGATGTTGATGAAAAGAATGTAGTGGTTCCCTAAGACGGCTGAAGAACAGCTCAGAGCATGGGGTCACCGCTACAAAAAGAAACTCAACAGCTGCCCGAGACGGCCGAAAAGCAGCTCAGAACACGGGTCATTTGTTGAAAATAGAAATATAAAGTCGGCATCCACCCCGGACGGCCGGAAGCTGCTCGGAACACAGGCGTGGTGCCGTCACCAAAGAGAGGCAAGCAAGGGTTCATCAGAGTCACATACAGCTCACCGTTATGCACCCGAGTATAAACGTGTTCATTAATTAAACACACAAGAATAACACAAAAGAAATGAATGAGGGCATATATCAGATGGTCGGCTTGCCTGGGGTCGATGGATTCACCGGAGAGAGGTGCGATCATCTCGCGGAAGGATTCGCCGGAAAGGTTTCTCCCTCGAAGGGGCTGAATATATGGCAGGGGTAATATGGTCATTTTAAGAATGTGTACTCATGGTGAAAGTGATATCGTCGAAATGGGCTCGACGAACAGAGAATGTGGGCTTTGGAATCACCTGATTTGGAGTCACGGTTAAAAAGTTGTGGCCGTTCATTCGTTAGGCAGAAAACAAACATAATTTGTTCATTTTTGCTCTTAACCAGTGAACGCCCGCAGTTTAACTGGTTCGGCGCCGAGCAGAGAGCAGAAGGTGTATTTCGAAAAATACGCTTTCAACACAGAGAGACGGCTTCTGCAGAAGCCGCTTCCACTTAATCCGAGCTGGCGGGCGAGGCCACCCCTTTGGTCGCCGACAGGTGGGTCCCGCCGGGCTTCTCTCTCTCCTCCTCACCTCTCCTTCTTCTTTCTCCCACCAGTGAGCACCGAGAGCTCTGGTCGCCCTAGCTCCGGCCACTTCGGTGGTCGAGGGACTGTGGGAACAGTGGGGATGGACGCAGCGGTGAGTGCCGCGCCTGCACGTACCCGCAGCGGAGGCGGCGGTGGATCGTGGCGGCCAGACGGTAGGTGGGGGAGGACAGTGGTTGCGGTGAGCTCGGGGCTCGGCGCTACGGCCAATCCTGGGTTAAGGTGGAGGGCGGGGAGTCCCCGTGGTGGTGGTGGTGGTTGGCTGGTGTGGCGAGGTGGAGTGAGGGAGGGTGGAAGCGCTCGAATCGACCAAGGCCGAGGCAGAGATCATGGTGACCAGGCGGAGCAAATAGAGTGGGAGAGGGCGAGAGCTTCGGCCAGGAGGGAGCGGAGAGGAAGGGAAGGAGCTTGGAGTGCTCAGCGGAGCCCGAGCATGGCTATTTATAGCCAAGCCATGGCGAGGGGATAAGAACGGCGCCGGGGTGAGCTGGCCGGGTACTGGAGCTCACAAGCCACGTGGTTGGTGGCTTGCCGGCGTCGGGTAGCTGCACGGGCGACCAGCGGAGCCCTACTGGCGTGCTCGAGGAGCCTCGGGGGGGAAGAAGACAGCGAAGGGGAAGAAGACGGCGGGTCACCGAGAAAATAGTGCCGCGGCGGCGGCTGCCATGGTGCGAAGAGGAGGAATCCAGAGGGGAGAAGGGTCTAGAGAGGGGCGCGTGGACGCCGCGGAGACGATGGACATGGCCGGACAAGCCACAGCTGGCCAGAGGCGAC
The DNA here is from genome assembly GCA_039707655.1 of Elymus sibiricus. NCBI lineage: Eukaryota > Viridiplantae > Streptophyta > Magnoliopsida > Poales > Poaceae > Elymus > Elymus sibiricus. The sequence continues at coordinate 208,252,532 of CM077668.1, forward strand.
TGCACGGAGCAGGCCGAGTGCAGAGCGCCGTTTTGGATGTGCTCACTGCGCGGTCACCACCGGCATCGCGTGTCTAGGTCATTTAATGGCCCTGAGACCTTGTCAATCAGATGCACCAGAGGTCAGTGAATTGATCTGTGTGGGTTTTGGATGGAGATGGGGGCAAGAGTTGACCGATTTGAGCTTACACAGGTTCTGAACAGAAACTGAGATGAATTCTTGTGTAGAAATGGATGGATGGTTCGAGCTGGTTCTTTGTCACAATGAAATGTGGTGGAAAGGTGTAGGTGTTGGCAAACTTTGAGGCCATATGGACCTGGTTTGCATATACTTCCTTTATAATGCAGAATTTGGTCCAGAAACTAGACTTTGAAACTGTGCTCAAATGGCTTAATGAATTTGGCTCAAATTTGGTGGAGAGTGATGATTTAGGAGCATAAAGGCACTGGTAAAATTTCATACCATTTGGATGCTCCTACATGGTACTCCCTTCACAGTGCTTTTCTCTGGACATAAATCAGATGGAATTTTTGGGAGAAATTGGCTTGGGAAAATGATATGAATTTTTGCATGGTCACATTATATAGGGAATATGAGGTCCTGGATTAATTTCAAGAATCATGGAGCAATATTAAGTATAGTTGCTTCACAATCTCAAAATGGGTTCAGAAACAAGAACTGGATGATGTTCTCAAACTTTGAACTGTGGAACTTGGGTTTTTGATGGAAATGGTGAAGATATGGATAGGAGAAGCTCCACAAATTATTTGGGATTTTTCCTGGCTACCAAAATGGTAGCTCCTTTGGAAAGTGCCCAAGTTGCAATATTGGCTTTAAATAGGAAAATGCAATTTCCCCTATTTAATTATGCCCAATAGTTTTGTGGGAGCTCAATATGATCACAAAGAATATCTCCACAAGTTTTCATGAATTTTGGAGATGGATAGATATTTTCCTGGATTGAATTCCTTTAACTCGCTGAAAAAGGAATTAATTTTAAATGAAAGATATTGCAAATGACTTGGCAATATTTTTACATATCCAGGGTTTACAGAGATAGGATGATCACTGGGAAAAATTTGGGAGGCAACAGATCAAAGGAAATTGGGGTACCTTTGTAACTGTAGGAATTACGGTTTCCCTTCTGGTAACTCGGAAGGTAGGGTTTCCCTTCGGAAGGTAGGGTTTCCCTTCTGGTAAATCCTGAGAATATATCTTGGGTGGCAAGGTTGATCTAGAGAGGGTGGCAAGGTTGATCTAGAGAGAATCTCTGGTTGGATAGGAAAGGCAAGGCTAAATGACCAACTTCATATACCCAAGAGCGAGAGAAATTCCGAAAACATCGGAAAAAAAAAGACGGGAGTCAAATCCCGCGAAGAAAGAAATCGGGGAGCGAAAACCAGGGTGTCACAAACCTACCCCCCTTAAGAAAATCTTGTCCTCGAGATTTCTGGACTTACCTCCTGGTGAAGGGGAACTTACCCATGTGCGACTTGGATCCATCAGTTGTCTTGTCTTCGTTGGTTCACTGGCCTTTTTAACTGCTTCTTCTGATGGCCCAGGTGTTGTCCTTTCACACAGCTACCTTGAATCCTTCTCTTTCCTGTGAGGTGTACCTTTTGTCCTGGTAGTGGTGTTGCTAGGTGGGGTAGCGGCTAATACCAACAAACAGCTCGGTTTCCATGGCCTGGAAGTAGCTGCTTCGGGTTTTATTGCGATACTTCGTACACGGACTGCCAAGGGCGAGACATCCTCTCGGGGTACAGGGCTCATGTGCTCGTATTGCCTCGAGTGACTAGGGGTGGCTTTCTTTCTATCTTGTCAGAAGGCTCAGTCTGGCTCTGGGTTCCGTACCGATGTTTCCTTCTGTCTCATGCATTCTGACTTTGTCCTTAGGTGATCCACGATCCAAGGAACAACATGACCGAACTATTACCGCTGTGTCCCCTACTGAAATGTCAGGCATGATCACAGAGTAATCATAGATAGTAATCTCTTATTCCACTGATATCACAGCGTCTACGAACTATTGATGCTGACGTGCATGTGCTCTTAGCTATTCTATCTGAATGTATTACTTCCATGTGAATTCAGATAGTCAAACCTTGTCAATTACTGAGGTCGCTCTGCCATATATAGCCTCTGTAGTCCTTGTTATGACCACTGAGTTGAACATAGTATGGCTAGCATCTGGTGTATCTTTTGGAGCATAGCCTCTTATCTTGGTTGATGGCCCATGCCCATGAGGGGTACAACATGCTTGCTGCATTGTTGTGGCCGTATATGCAAGAGTCTGACAAGGATTGGCAATATTACCTTGTCTGTGAAGCTTTATTGACCATCGCGAAGATGGTCTATCCAAAGATTCATTGTTCTTGGAAGTTCCTTTTGGGGAACTTGTCATGACCTACCAACACGGCTCCTTGGTCATGTCCAGCTTGTCGGGCTTGCACTCATGACTTACTCTCGCATATCTTGTAGGGTTTGTTGTATTCATATCCGTCTTTGCAGTATGGGGCCAATGTTTCTCTGAACACAGTCACTCCTGTGTACGAGTGGCTCATATCAACTGATCCACTGGACTGCATGCTCACAACATATGCAAGTGTAGGATAAACCCTTTCACAATCATTGTGTTCTGAGGTAAACATGTATCTGGACTAGTTCGTACTTCTCACAAGATTGTTGTGGGCATGATGGCGTGTTAAAGAAGGTTGAATTCCTTACGCTCGAAACTTCTGCCAAGGTAGCATGCCGAAGAAGGCTGGGTATCGTACCCCAGAAGCTTTTCTCATGTTGCTTACTGAGGAAGGCTGAGTGCCTTATGCCGGAAGCTTTCCGCGGTAGCGGGCTGAGGGAGATTGGAGTGCCATATCCCAGAAGATTTTCCTCCTAGTAGCGTAGCGAGGAAGATTGGGAGTTTTGCGTCGTAAGCTCCTCTCAATAGCTTGCGGAGGAGAGTTGGGTTTCTTGTACCAAAAGTCTTGCACTGTGATACGCAGTCGGGCCTGTGGACGGTTCTGGCTTCCTTACGAAGTATCCAAAATTTACCCCATGGGGAAGCCAAAGCTTGGTGTAGGCCATACCTTGTCTGAAGATATTCCGTCGGTCATGCACACCACTTGTCCTTCTGCTGGTCTGATCCTTGTTGATGGAAAGGTTGCACAACTGATGCAGTCCTCATGTTGACAATTAATCCGGAATACCAGATATTGCCGGTAATAAGTGGTTGGCAGATACTTTCATCCGGTTTAGCTGTGTTTCCAGGCATGTGAAATTCTCATTGATTCTGGGCAGCCGTGAACTCATCCATATGTCTCGCAAACCTTGTTCACAGTGCCCGAAAATTTTGTGTATGCACTGGTGAACTCCAAAATATCCTAACATACTGGAGTTTTGTTGCTGCTCTCGGCACGTTCACATTCTTGAAATATGTCTTCTGTGGGTAATAAATGATTCTTGAGTCCATTGAGAAGAGACTCAAGGTTCACCCCACTGGCTAAAATAATCCTTGTGTCGAGGGTGGGATGATTTGTCCCTACTAGTGTCCATTCCTGATAGCTCATCTAACTATTCCTTAGGTGTGATCTGTTCTGAGACAAACTCCCTTAGGTATAGTCTGGCCTTGTCGGTTGCATGCAGATTCTGCTTCTAACCCAACCTTCATTCTTGATAGATCCGTTGTTTCTGTTCTGAATATCATGTGGTTGACTTGAACTGGCTAAACTTGGACTATTGGGTATTATCCAAGTTGTGTTCGAGTCTTCTTATGCAGCTCGTGCGGATGGATCCAGTCGGAGCGGAAGAACGAAACCGAGAAAAGAAGCAAGAACAAAAATACCAAATTTTGCGGACTTTACACACGTGGCCAAAGGTTCACTAGTATAACTAGCCTAGCGCACTCGATGCACCTCTAAGGACTTAGAGGCAAAACCATACAATGCTCCTGGTAGCAATTGGGGTCAAGCTCCTACTACTTCCTTAGGGAACATCAAACTTGACGCACGACCACATCCAAAGTGGCTTAGTCAATGATCCTCGGGTTATCGGGAAGAGATGGAATTTATAAGCGTTTCCCAAAGGAAACTAGATTTAAGGAGAGAAATGCCATGGCTAGCAAGCAAGGTAGGGATATCTAGTTTACCTAGGGGTTAAGGGCTCATGGGTCGTTGCCTGGTGCGGACATCTCCCACCAGAGGCAGAGGCCACGAGAGTTGGGGTCTGATGCGGGGAAAAACCTACGGGATTGCCTTATGATCAATAGTAGCCGTGCCAGTTTGGCAAAGATGGCTGAAATCCATCTGGGCTTTCTACTGAGCAAACGACAATGAAATCCGGCTAGGGTAACCTACAGTCAGCCTGACTGCTCTGATACCATCCGTTGTGGCGCCCCGCCTGAATACCACTGTAGCCAGACGGTCGCCGCACACACCAGCCCAGGAAATCACTCTGGTGTGCGCATTAACAACAAGTATCATGAACAGAGGCACAACTGTAATAAGAATATATTTATTAACCATTGTGGCTGGAACAAATACATCATGGTTACAAAGCTGGGGCAGCGGAAAAATTCTAACTAAGGCAGCACGGACTTGGAGAGGCTCCAATCCACAAGGATCTGACTGGGTTACTCTTCTAGCTCGCGAACGCTCCCGCTCCTCGATGGATCCTTAGCTGAACCTGGCCACGTTGAAGGCCGCTGAGTACTTTTGAATGTACTCACAAGCAAACCAAATAACATACACACACAGCAAGGCAGTCCATGGCATTCAAGCATGTACTTGTTATCTCAACAATATTAGTTATCAGGTTATGGCAGCATTATTTAGCAATATAACTACTGAAATGAAGACAATAAGGCAAAGCATAACAGTAAATGCAATTGATCAAGTTCATACGCATGATCCCTCTGGATCCAAGTTCTTACGGTCATTCGACCCTTTCTCATAGCCATCCCTTGGCTACATTCCAATCGTTGGACATCAGCACCACAGATCTGACAACTCTTACCTTTCTCTGGTTCAATATTAGCAACAACTTTGTATGGTTTGTTCCTCCAGACTCGACACAGACCAAATAGTGTGACCTAGTATGAACTGTGTCCCAAGACCGAGGATGCGTCTATTCGAATAGATTTTTACACTCTGTAGAGGTTGCACACTTTTCCCACACTATGGAGCTCCTGGCCTCGTACTTTAGTACCTGTTCCCATTCGGGCGGACCGGTGCTGCTCCAACAAAACTTGTCTATTGCCAGGCACTCTTACGGCCCCACCGACAATCATACCCCTTCCGGGTCAAGTCCTGGGTGGCCCCTGTGTCACTCTTGACACAAGCCACCATCGTGGCCAAACAAAACTGTCCCAAACAGGGACGCCGACTAAACAACTTGGGCTCACAAGGTTATCGTCGCCTACCGGGCCAAGGTAGCACGCACGCATAACCTTCCCTCTTCGGAGGTACCAATAAGAGGCAAGACAATAGACCAAGTTAGGGCCTCCCCATAAAGGCAAATGTGGCTGCACTGGTGAGCTCGGTTCGGTAGCACTATGACTCGATCCAGCCGACGGAGGAGGTTGTCATTATTAAGTCACATTCTTTATCATTGCAGTAACCGTAACAATGCATTATAACATTTATGGAAACATAACAACCTACCTCCACATAATATCACAATGAGTTATTAGTGAAATAATACTTAAATGGCAAGTCTATCGTCTGAACCTTTGCATGAAACCGGCAAATATACTAGTAGCCACCAGAACGGTCTTTAGAACTCAGATCTGGGACATTACTGAAATAACTCAAGCCCGGCTCAAGACGGCTGAAAAGCAGCTCAGAGCATGAGACGGTGTTGATGAAAAGCATGTAGTGGTTCCCTAAGACGGCCGAAGAACGGCTCAGAGCATGGGGTCACCGCTACAAAAAGAAACACAATAGCTGCCCGAGACGGCCGAAAAGTAGCTTAGAACATGGGACATTTGTTGAAAAGAGAAATATAAAGTCGGCATCCACCCCGGACGGCCGGAAGCAGCTCAGAACACAGGCATGGTGCCGTCACCAAAGAGACACAAGGAAGGGTTCATCAGAGTCACATACAGCTCACCGCTATGCACCCGAGTATAAACGTGTTCATTAATTAAACACACAAGAATAACACAGAAGCAATGCTTGAGGGCATATATCAGATGGTCGGCTTGCCTGGGGTCGATGGATTCGTCAAAGAGAGGTGCGATCATCTCGCGGAAGGATTCGCCGGAAAGGTTTCTCCATCGAAGGGGCTGAATATAGGGCAGGGGTAATATGGTCATTTTTAGAATGTGTACTCATGGTGAAAGTGATATCGTTGGAACTGGCTCGACGAACAGAGAATGTGGGCTTTGGAATCACCTGATTCGGAGTCACGGTTAAAAAGGTGTGGCCGTTCATTCGTTAGGCAGAAAACAAACAGAATCTATTCATTTTTGCTCTTAACCAGTGAACACCCGCAGTTTAACTGGTTCGGCGCCGAACTGAGAGCAGAAGGTGTATTTGGGAAAATACGCTTTCAGCGCAGGGAGATGGCTTCTTCAGAAGCCGCTTCCACTTAATCCGAGCTGGCGGTCGGGGCCACCCCTTTGGTCACCGACAGGTGGGTCCCGCCGGGCTTCTCTCTCTCCTCCTCACCTCTCCTTCTTCTTTCGCCCGCCGGTGAGCATAGAGAGCTTTGGTCGCCCTAGCTCTGGCCACTCCGGTGGTCGAGGGACTGCGGGAACAGTGGGGATGGACGGGGCGGTGAGTGTCGCGCCTGCACGTACCCGCGGCGGAGGCGGAGGTGGATCGCGGCGGCCGGACGGTTGGTGGGGGTGGACAGTGGTTGCGGTGAGCTTGGGGCTCGGAGCTACGGCCAATCCTAGGCCAAGATGGAGGGTGGGGAGTCGCCGTGGTGGTGGTGGTGGTTGGCTGGTATGGCGAGGTGGTGTGAGGGAGGGTGGAAGCGCTCAAATCTACCGAGGCCAAGGCGGAGATCATAGCGACCAGGCGGAGCAAATGGAGTGGGAGAGGGCGAGAGATTCGGCCAGGAGGGAGCTCAGAGGGAGGGAAGGAGCTTGGAGTGCTCAGCGGAGCCCGGGCATGGCTATTTATAGCCAAGCCACGGCGAGGGGGATAAGAACGGTGTCGGGGTGAGCTGTCCGGGTACTGGAGCTCGCAAGCCACGCGGCTGGCGGCTTGCCGGCGTTGGGTAGCTGCACGGGCGAGCAGCGGAGCCCTGCTGGCGTGCTTGAGAAGCCTCGGGGAGGAAGAAGACAGCGGAGGGGAAGACGACGGCGGGTCACAGGGAAAACAGTGCCGCGGCGGCGGCTACCGTGGCGCGAGAAAGAGGAATCCGGAGGGGAGAAGGGTCTAGAGAGGGGCGCGTGGACGCCGCGGAGACGATGGACATGGCTGGACGAGCCAGAGCTGGCCAGAGGCGACTGCATGGAGCAGGCCGAGCGTAGAGCACCGTTTTGGACGTGCTCACTACGCGGTCACCACTGGGAAAGCGTGTCCAGGGCATTTAATGGCCCTGAGACCTTGTCAATCAGATGCACCAGAGGTTAGTGAATTGATCTTTGTGGGTTTTGATGGAGATGGGGGCAAGAGTTGACTCATTTGAGCTTACACAGGTTCTGAACAGAAACTGAGATGAATTCTTGTGGAGAAATGCATGGAGGGTTCGAGCTGGTTCTTTGTCACAATGAAATGTGGTGGAAAGGTGTACGTGTTGGCAAACTTTGAGGCCGTTTGGACCTGGATTGCATATACTTCCTTTACAATGCAGAATTTGGTCCAGAAACTAGACTTTGAAGCTGTGCTCAAATGGCTTAATGAATTTGGCTCAAATTTGGTGGAGAGTGATGATTTAGGAGCATAAAGGCACTGGTAAAATTTCATACCATTTGGATGCTCCTACATGGTACTCCCTTCACAGTGCTTTTCTCTGGACAGAAATCAGACGGAATTTTTGGGAGAAATTGGCTTGGGAAAATGATATGAATTTTTTGCATGGTCACATTATATAGGGAATGTGAGGTCCTGGATTAATTTCAAGAATCAGGGATCAATATTAAGTATAGTTGATTCACAATCTCAAAATGGGTCCAGAAACAAGAACTGGATGATGTTCTCAAACTTTGAATTGTGGAACTTGGGTTTTTGATGGAAATGGTGAAGATATGGATAGGAGAAGCTCCACAAATTATTTGGGATTTTTCCTGGCTACCAAAATGGTAGCTCCATTGGAAAGTGCCCAAGTTGCAATATTGTCTTTAAATAGGAAAATGCAATTTCCCCTATTTAATTATGCCCAATATTTTTATGGGAGCTCAATATGATCACAAAGAATATCTCCACAAGTTTTCATGAACTTTGGAGATGGATAGATATTTTCCTGGATTCAATTCATTTAACTGACAGAAAAAGGAATTAATTTTAAATGAAAGATATTGCAAATGACTTGGCAATATTTTTACATATCCAGGGTTTACAGAGATAGGATGATCACTGGGAAAAATTTGGGAGGCAATAGATCAAAGGAAATTGGGGTTCCTTTGTAACTACAGGAATTAGGGTTTCCCTTCTCGTAACTCGGAAGGTAGGGTTTCGGCGGCAAAATCCTGAGAATATATCTTGGGTGGCAAGGTTGATCTAGAGAGAATCTCTGGTTGGATAGGAAATGCAAGGCTAAATGACCATCTTCATATACCCAAGAGCGGGAGAAATTCCGATAACATCAAAAACAAAGACGGGAGTCAAATCCCGCGACGGAAAAAATCGGGGAGCGAAAACCAGGGTGTCACATTATTCTAGTAAGAACTCTAGGGCTGTCGGTGACACTTATAGGGATGGCTCAATAGATTGATCAGAAAGATAACTTTGAGGTGGTTTTGCTACCTACAACAATTTCATCTTATGTTCGCCGTTATTGATTGGAACTTTGGAGTGATTCTTTGTCGCACGTTGAGGGATTGTTATATGATTCAATTATGTTAGCACTGTTGAGAGATTGCACTAGTGAAAGTATGAACCCTAGGCCTTGTTTCCAAGCATTGTAATACTGTTTGTGCTCGCTTTTAGTACTTGCTACCTTGTTGTTTTCTATATTTCAGAGTACAAAAACCAATATCTACTATCCATACTACACTTGTATCACCATCTCTTCGCCGAACTAGTGCACCTATACAATTTACCATTGTATTGGGTGTGTTGGGGACTGTCGGTGTAAACACCGGCATACCTCGGGGTAGGGGGTCCCGATCTGTGGATCTCAGACAGATGGTAACAGGAACTGGGAGACGATGTTTACCCAGGTTCGGGCCCTCTTGATGGAGGTAAAACCCTACGTCCTGCTCATGTTTATATTGATGGAGAAGTATCAAGTACAGAGTTGATCTACCTCGAGATCGTATGATCTAGTCCTAAGGCTAGGTGAATGAGTTTGTGTTGAGGTTCCCTCTAAGAGCTAAACCCTCTGGCTTATATACACGCCGGGTAGGGTATCTAGGGCTATAAGGTCGGTATCTAGGCGTGCAGGCGGTAGGAGGAGTCTTGGAGTGCGCACCAAGTCTTCGGTAGACGTAGCCTCGATCCCTTCTCTTGTGTGTATCTTCCGGAGTCCATCTTGACAAGAATGAGAGCCCACTGGCCCAGCCCGAGGAATATGGGCTGACTAGGTTAGTACCCCCTAGTCTAGGACACCGTCAGTAGCCCCCGAACTAGTCTTCTATGCCGAGGACGATCTCTTCAACGGAGGTAACTTCGGATCCGAAGTCCTTGGCTTGACATACGAGATCCCCTTTGAAATTCCGGATCTCTTAGCCGCCCTTCCAAGGAATGGTGTCTTGTAAACGAGGTTCAGCTGAGTTCTCTTCCCATCCGGGGTCGTGAGTTTACTTAACCTTGAAGGCTAGCCACCTCGGTGTGAACAGTTCCCCATAGCCTGACAACTTTATCGAAGCGGCGCTACCAACGATGGGTCAGGCAGTTACTACCTATCTCAAATCGCGGTTCGAGGCCATCTTTTTACTGGCACATCCCATCGAGGTGGGGATCGTGCCCGTATTCTCAGGGATATCATCAAGATTTTGTTTCCCCCCATGCGTATAACGGCATCTTTGGTGGGGGAGAGTGGCGTTTTTATCGGCGCGGCGAGGGGGGCTCTTGGCCTTTCAGCAGCCTATAAGAGTAAAAAGCTAACAGACCCAGTAGCTACACTTCCATTCCCCCCGCCTTCTGCCTCCTCGAGCTCCAGCGCCAGATCCAATCTCGCCTCTTCCCACCCGTGCGCATCCGAGCTTTCCCACCCAGCCATGGCCGACACCCTCAACGGGTACGGGGGGGGCTCCATCGTGACAGAGGGCAACATCCTGGAGCTGTGTAACGCGGGGTATATCCTCGCCAATGACGCCGCCCGTGCTCCAGACACCGAGCAGTAGGTGCCCGCTCCCAACCCAGGGGAGCGGGTAGTCTTCATCCCTCACCTCATCGGAGGCTTAGGGTTCCCACTGCACCCATTCATACGCGGGGTGATGTTCTACTACGAGCTCAACTTCCACCACATGGCCCCAAACTCCATTCTCCACCTCACCTCCTTCATCACGGTGTGCGAGGCCTTCCTCCGCATCGAGCCGCACTTTGGCCTATGGCTGAAGATCTTCGGCGTTAAGCCGAAGTCCAGCGGCTCCGATATGGCGGAGTGTGGAGGCGCCATGGTCAGCAAGAACCAAGGCGCTGACTAGTTCCAGGGCACCTTCATCGAGGCGAGTGGTTCTATATCACCGAGCCACTTGCCGCTGGTCAGACCAAGGTCCCAGCCTTTTCAGCTGGGCCTCCAAGGAAGCTCAAGTCCTGGAAGGAGAAGGGCGTCATCTGGGGAAACCAAGAGGAGGTGGAGACACTGATCAAGAAGATCCAGTGGTGGTCCCTCAAGAAGAAACTCCAACTGCCCCACGTGGTCAACGTCATGCTCCATCGCCGCATCCTCCTGCTCCAACTCCGGGCCACCCCGATATGGGAGCACAAATCTGGGGATGCAGGGCCCGTACTCAACTTCTTCCGCTCCTCCCTGGCCGGGATGTGGACACCGCTCTTCAAGCTGCCCAAGGACAAGATCCCTGAGGAGGGGAGGGACCTCGGCTTCGAGGTCGGCTACACCGCCACACCGGTAAGTGCTCAATATACAAGTTCATATTCTTCTCCTGCTAAGTGGGACAGGCTTTGATGAATCGACCCATACCGTGGTTGCAGAACTGGGTGAACAAGGTGCAGCAGATGTTGTGCCCGGCACCACTTCCGGAGGGGGAGAGGTCCCCTCTGCTTACTGCGCTCCTCACTGAGGAGCCGCACGTGGTGATCCCCAGGGCGCCGAAGCACCAGAAGGGCAGGATGGGTCTTCGGAGGCGGGAGACCTCGGTCACCCAGTCCGAGGAGACCCACGCCTCCTCCACCCACGAAAGTGATGGGGGGAAGGATGAGGAGAACCTTCCCCCAAAGGGGAAGAGGGCGGCGTCGGAAGACGCCGAGGCCGGAGCCCGGTCTATAGGCCAAAAGAGGTTGAAAGAAACCTCGGCCGGGGTGGCCGACAAGCCCCAGGCGTCAGAGAAGAACGTGCTCTCCGACGAGTCCAAAGACGACCCCCTCACGTTGGGAAGGAAGAAGCCAGCGCCTCAAAGGTACGCCGCTGTCCTTTGTATGTATGTTTACATTAAGTCTTTTTGGCAGGACTAATGCCACGTGAATATTTTTCCACAGCCCGCCTAGGGCACGCCTTAGCGACTCCTCCAGCGGGCTGCCACCCACCAGCGGGACGCCGAACCATGCTGCCCCAGCTCTAGAAGGGCAGGGGGAGGTGACATCGACTCCGGCCCCTACGGTTGACACAGCGGGGGCCGAAGAGTCGGTTGTCATGGCCGAGGTTGATAGCTCGGCCCCACAAGGCCAAGGGGACGAGGTCCCCGAGGTCGTCCAGGAAGGGCTGGGCCAATCGGCGGCCCAGCCGAAGTCTGCTCCGGCTCCACCGCCATAGCCGGAGACCCTCATACCTAGCACCCAGGTGCTGGGGTCTGAGGTCTCACCACCCCCACCTCCCGCCCAAGGGCGGGTTAGCGCGGGGTGGACTGAAGAGATGGAGGCAGCCTTGACGGGCTCCTCCCTCAAGATAGAGCACCACGCGTTAATCGGCGCGGTGCTGCTAGGATTCCGGTCCACCGAGGATGGAATGCGTGAGGCCTTCAAGGGCCTCATTATGATCTTCGAGGTAAACTTTCTGTCTTTACGCGAATAGAGGGTCTTTTCTACTTAGATTTACTCTTTTTGATCCTTCTAACTGTCCAAAGACATCCGTTACCTAGTGTTTAGATGGCCAAGTCAGTGAGTAGCCCCCAAGCCCAGGGCCAGATTGAAAAATCGGTGTTGGGGCCAAAATATAGGTGCAGAGGAAAGAGTAGCCCCCAGGACTGATAAGACATAATGTGTGTCCGTACTGTCAATAAATTGATCATGGGGCTCATTAGAAAGTGTTTATGCAGGTTTCAACCTCGGCTCCAAGTTCCGCCTCCGAGTAGATTGCGGAGATGAGCCGAAAGCTCAAGAGGTCCGAAAAAGGACCTCGACCTGATGAACAAGCAGGTCGAGCAGTCTCAGGGTAAGCGGCTGATGCGATGTTTTTTTTTGAAGTTAATTTTGAACAAGGATAACTTGTTGTTTGAAAAACTGATGCCGAACTGGTTTAATGACAGTGGCTTTGGCCAAGCTTGAGGGGCTCAAGGCCGAGCTCTTGATGGCTCGGAAAGAGGCCGAGCAACAGAAAGCTGCTGCGGCCAAAGCAGAAAAGGACCTAGCCGCCGAAAAGGTGGCTAGGGGGAAAGACCAGGCGCGGGTCCTGGAGATCGAGGAGACTCTCAAGGGCATGTATCTCAAACGTGATTCCCTTGAGAAAAAGGAGAAAGAGACGGGTGAGGAGCTGCGAAAACTATGCCTGTCTCATGCTGAGCTCCAGACCCGGGGCCGGCCTATCACCAGGTGATCCAGCAAGTGGAGCCGGTAGTCGCGGGTAAGCCATATTTACTTCAATGTGTATTTGGCAGCAAAGGGTTCGTTGAGCTCACCCAGCTGTGGCGATCCGCAAAGGTCTTCACCGATCTCCCGAAGAGTGCAGTGGACGCCGGCCTTTATTTCGGCCAACTGGAGGGCCGTGAGGTGGAGAAGGTGTTCTGTAGGCAGTTCTAGGAGTCGGCGCAGCCGCAGTTGCTCAATCATCGGATGAAGCAGCTGGCGGAACTTCTTCGGATGGCGAGGCCGGCGCTCCAAGACCTCTGCGTCAATCTGTGGCCCACGGAGGCGTTACCAGGCAGCTTCTTCGGGCTCCTGGTGCGACTGCAAGAAGCCGCCCCGCAAGTCAACCGCTGGAAGTGATCTGCGTGTCTGGAAGGAGCGTGGCGGGCGTATGCCTGCGTGAAAACGCACTTCCGGAAGGTTGAGGCGGAGGTTGTTGCTACAGGGCCCCTGAAGGGAAAGCGCGCACCGCGGAGCAGTTTTTTTGCTGAAGTGGAGCAGGGCGCCCGTGTTACTGAGGCCATGTGTCCGAAGGACAAATTGTATTTTTAGGCAGCACTTCGAAATGCCGAAGTGCGTGTGATGTACAAAAATTATCAGTTGTTTTAATGAGTATGGCTTAAGTTCCTCTTATGTGTTTTATGTTTTGTTTTTAATATTCCTCCTGTTTGACCATGTTAAACTAAAAGTGGCCAGTCGTCGGCATCGACCCCTTTGTACAATATACGAAGGGTGCCCCTTTTAGGCATTCGTGACCCTTTAGCAGACGTCTCGGTTCCCGGAGGAGGTCTTGCGCATACAGGGACTAGGAAATCGGGCTTTTGTGGCTTTATAACTTTCACTTAGTCATAGGAGTTTGACGGTGGGGACCGATGACGAGCCCCCAGTGAGTGAAGTGATCGGCCTGGTCAGTCGAGGTCTATGCCCATGTCCACTTCGGCCAATTCAAGGAAGAAGCCCTTCTTTTAACACAGGTGATCTCTAATGACACGTCGCTTGACGCGGTCTTTGGATGACCGACCAGTTTTCGCTTACCTAGATAGTCAGTCTTCGGCTTACTCCACTAAGGCGCTCTGCCAGTTAAACTAGCGGCACTATCGCAGTGGTTCTCCCGTTACACCCTTAGCCGAATTTGTCAGGAACATAAGGGGTACACATAGGAGCCGGGCAACCCAACTATTGACCAAAATCTAGGTTCGAAACTGATGCATATAATGCAACATCCGAGACGCTGAGTACTTCGGACTTGTGTTTCAGTGTGTAAAATCCAGGCCCTTTAGCAATTGTACCTTAGAGATGTTCTCATAGTTCGTGGGCAGTGTTTGTAAGAAAATTCATTTTAAAGACCTTTATGGGCACGATTTCTTTATTTCAAGTAGCCAAGCTTTACATGCCGAACTTTTGATGAAAGGAACTAAGCAAGATACAATGCAAGTAAAGATAGTCAGGGAGAAAGAAAACAGGGCGGATCTTGTCATCGGGTTTATGAGCCCAGGCCGCTTCCTGCCGCACGTCTGCGTCTCCGTGCTGTGGACCAGCTCATCCTCGTTGATAGCGGGGGTTGATATTCGTAGTATGCAGCTTCGGCCAAGTATGCGCTTGATGCATTCGCTGGTCGATCCCTTCGAAGAGGCCTTCAGCTGTTAGTCGTGTGGTTAAAGCCACGTGGGCATGCTAGTGTTGGCTAGCTCTTTGACAGAACCCTGCCGACATGTGCGCCCAAGGTTTTGTCGCTGCTCGGTCTAGCCGACCCGACGTTTCCATTGTCTTGGCTCCTCGGCGACCCAGGGAATTTTTAGTGCGAAGTTGTGCACCCTGGGGACGTAGTGCCCCCTCCAAGGGAAGCGCGTGAGCAGCCCGTACCCCTATTTAGGGAGAGGAGGTACATGTTCGAGGTCAACTGGCATAGCCCGCATACGCTTCGAAGAGCTAGGGATGCGTTTACCACCGCGGGTTGCCTCCTCGGATGCCTGCACCTCGGCTGCGAAAGCCGCGGTTCTCTCCTCCGTGCGGAGAGAGCATTTGGTGTTACCATTGACTGTAATAACACCATTGGGTCCCGGCATTTTGAGCTTGAGATAAGCGTAATGCGGGACTGCGTTGAAGCGGGCGAATGCGGTGCGCCCTAGGAGCGCATGGTATCCGCTGCAAAAAGGTACGATGTCGAAGATTAACTCCTCGCTCCTGAAGTTCTCGGGTGATCTGAATACGACTTCCAGGGACACGGTTCCGGTGTAGCCAGCCTCAACCCCTGGTATTACACCTTTAAAGGTGGTGCTGCTAGGCTTAATCCGAGATGAGTCGATCCCCATCTTCCTTATCGTGTCCTCGTAGATCAGGTTGAGGCTGCTCCCTCCGTCCATAAGGACGCGTGTCAGATGAAAGCCGTCGACGATCGGGTCCAGGACGAGTGCGGCCGATCTGCCATGCCTGATGCTTGTCGGATGGTCGTGTTTGTCGAATGTGATCGGGTAAGTCGACCACGGATTGTACTTCGGGGCCACGGGCTCTAACGTGTAGATGTCCCGAAGTACGCGTTTCCTCTCCCTTTTGGGGATGTGGGTAATGTAAATCATGTTTACCTCCGTTACCTCATTAGGAAACTTCTTCTGGCCTCCATTGTTTGGCCGCCGAGGTTCATCCTCGTCTTCGCTGTGATTTTGGGTTTTATATTGACCCTCTGTCGCTATCTTGCCAGCCTGCTTAAAGACCCAGCAATTCCTGTTGGTGTGGGTTGCTGGTTTCTCTTGAGTGCCATGAATTCGGCACAGCCGATCTAGGATCTTGTTGAGCTGGCTCGGTCCATTCTTGTTCCCTTTGAAGGGCTTTCTTTTTTGTCCGGGTCGAGGTCCGGTGAAGCCTGCATTGACTGCTGCGTCTTCTGTGTCGCTTCCACCGTTTCTATGCATGCGCTTATTTTTGTTGCGCCTAGGCTTGCCGTTGGCGTCGCGAGTCTCCGAGGTCCCCGCCTCACCATCGTGAGTGTTGCGGGCCAACCAACTATCCTCTCCCGTGCAAAAGCGGCTCATGAGTGAGGTGAGTGCTGCCATGGTCCTCGGTTTATCCTGGCCGAGCTGGCAGGCGAGCCACTCATCTCGGATGTTGTTTTTGAATGCAGCGATGGCCTCAGCGTTTGAGCAGTCTATGATCTGGTTCTTTTTAGTAAGAAACTGATTCTAGAATTTCCGAGCTAATTCGCCGGGCTGCTGAGTGACACGGCTGAGGTCATCGGCGTCCAGAGGTCAGACGTAGGTTCCTTGGAAATTTGCCCTGAAGGCGTCTTCAAGAGCCTCCCAGCTTCCAATGGAGTGGGGCGGTAGGCTATTCAGCCAGTGCCTTGCCGACCCCTTTAGCTTGAGCGGCTAGTACTTGATGGCATGGAGGTCATCTCCATTGTCCATGTGTATATGGAGAAGAAAGTCTTCAATCCATACAGCTGGGTCCGTGGTGCCATCGTAAGATTCTATGTTGATGGGTTTAAACCCATCGGGGAACTGGTGTTCCATTACCCTATCTGTAAAACAGATCGGGTGGGTTGGTCCTCGGAACCGAGCGGTGTCGTACCGGGCGTCGGGAGAGAACCGAGTATGAGTTTGATCTCGGGCGCGGCCATTCCTGTCCACCCAGGCATCGTAGCCGTCATACCCGGCTGGAGCGCGTCCTCTTGATCCATAAATGGACCAGGGTGGCGCCTGGTTTGCCTCTATCCGACGTCGAACGTCTTGAGGTTTAAGATAATCCACAGGGTCCTTGCCATGACGGCGTGGGGCTAGTTGGGTGTGGAAATCCTCCCGCGCGGGCCTGTCGCACCCTCGAGGGGGGCGGTCAGTGCCTCGGCGGTTAGTTCATCGTCAAATTCAGGCAGTAAACGCCTGCATGGATAAGATTTAGGTGCACTACGGCGCCGTTCTTCGAGGTCTTGTTCGGCCGAAAGTATTTCGACCCACTTGTCGTTTAGCGCATGCTCGTTAGCCTGCAGCTGTTGCTGCTTGCGGTTCATGCTTCGGGCGGTAGCAACTAGGCGCCACCAAAAGCGTTCCTGCTCAGCAGGGTCTTCGGGGACTATGAAGTCCTCGGTGACGAGGCTTACGTCCTCCCCGGATTCCGGCATGTAATTGTCTTCGGCCCCTTCAAAGAGATCGTCGGGATCCGGTCCCTGGGGATGCCTTCGGGGTCGACGGGGCATTCTGGGGAGGCTTGAAGGTTCTCCCCTTGGTCTTCTGCCTCGTTGGCCGCCGTATCGGCGGTAGGGTTGTTCCCGCTGGGCTCCCCGTTAGTGCCCCTTCTGCGTCTTCGCCTATGCCTTGGAGGGGAGTTGAGAGTGTTGACCATGTACACATCGTACGTAGATGTTGCTTTCCACCTACCAGTGTTAGTGGGCGGTAAGGTGTTGTCTGTAGGGCTGCCAACATCTTCATCCATGTCAGTTGCCTCGTCATAGTCTAGCACATCGGTTAAATCGTCGACAGTGGCGACTAGATGGGTGGTGGGTGGGATGTAAATTTCCCGATCGTTGGCCTTAAGTCCGATCTTATCATAAATCGAGGTGTTCGAAAGTGACAAACTTTGGATCCGGTCAAGCATCTCATTAAGGTGAGATAGCTCCTCAGGGTTCATGGTCTGGCCATAAGCCGGATCGACTCGCAGTGGCACGCCTGATCCGTCTTTTGCCGTACAAGAAAGCGGGGTGGATTCGAGATCCGCTGCCAGGATCGGTTCTAAGCCCGAGTTGGTGTCCCAGGCCGAACTCTGATTCACGTCGGAGTTAGGCACTACGATAGGGTTATCCGAGGAGGGGGAGGGAAGTTCCTCCATAGCCCCCAGCGGTGTTGGGAGGCACGATTCGTGGTCTTCAGAGGAGATCCGTCCCGAGGTCGAACCTCTGGTGTTTGCCGGACCCGAAATCCGGCCGGGGTCCAGCCTGATAAGACGATCTCGTCGCAGGAGTCCGCGGTGTACTCTAGTCATCCAAAGGTAATGATCTGATCGGTAGCGTAGTTCTCAACGGTGGCCAGGTGGCCTGTCAAGTCAGCGCAAAAGATCATGCTACCGAATACAAAAAGCTGGCCGGGGACATAGGTGTCCCCACAGCCATTGCCGCAGTTGATCTACAGATGGGCCATCAATCCCTCGTGATCACACAGCGGAACTCTCAATGAAAGCACCAGTGTCGGTGTAAAAACTAGCAGACCTCGGGGTAGGGGGTCCCGAGCTGTGGATCTCGGACAGATGGTAACAGGAATTGGGAGACGATGTTTACCCAGGTTCGGGCCCTCTTGATGGAGGTAAAACCCTATGTCTTGCTCTTGTTTATATTGATGGAGAAGTATCAAGTACAGAGTTGATCTACCTCGAGATCGTATGATCTAGTCCTAAGGCTAGGTGAATGAGATTGTGTTGAGGTTCCCTCTAAGAGCTAAACCCTCTGGCTTATATACACGCCGGGTAGGGTATCTAGGGTTACAAGGTCGGTATCTAGGCGTGGAGGCGGTAGGAGGAGTCTTGGAGTGCGCACCAAGTCTTCGGTAGACGTAGCCTCGATCCCTTCTCCTGCGCGTATCTTCCGGAGTCCATCTTGACAAGAATGAGAGCCCACTGGCCCAGCCCGAGGAATATGGGCCGACTAGGTTAGTACCCCCTAGTCCAGGACACCGTCAGGGACACAAGAGATTGCTTGTATTTGATTGAAGGGTTGTTTGAGAGAGACCATCTTCATCCTACACCTCCCACGGATTGATAAACCTTAGGTCATCCACTTGAGGCAAATTTGCTGCTGTCCTACAAAACTCTGTGCTTGGAGGCCCAACCGAGTCTACAAGAATAAAGTTGTGTAGTAGACATCAGCCACCTTGCCGCACTTTGTTACTATTGTCACTTGTTACTTGCTACGAATCAACTTGCTACAAAACTATCTGGTACCACTGTTTATAGCACTTGCAGAGAGTACCTTGCTTAAAACTACTTGTCATTTCCTTGTGCTCCTCGTTGGGTTCGACACTCTTACTTATCGAAAGGACTACAATTGATCCCCTATACTTGTGGGTCATCAAGACTCTTTTCTTGCGCCGTTGTCGCAGAGTGAAGCACCTTTGGTAAGTGGAATTTGGTAAGGAAACATTTTTATTACGTGCTGAAATTTACTATTACTTGTTACTATGGAAAATAATCCTTTGAGGGCCTAGGTGCGTCTGGCCCATTTACAACCACGGCCCATACGAGTTTTGCAAATTCAGCCCATCAATGACCTGTTAATGATTTGACACCATTGCGGCCAATCGTCAGTTCCAGCCCGCTACATCTTTGCGCTCATCTGCGGCCCTGAAAGATCGAGAAGATAGGTCTAGAGGGGGGTGAATAGACACTTAACTAATCAAAGATGCAGTTTTTAGTTTTCTTGGAATTTAGGCAGATTTTAGCAAAAGTTAAGATATCACGAAGACTTCCTACACAAGCATATCTAGAGACAGAGGAGCGGAAAAAGTAAAACATGCAATTGTGCAAAAAGTAATGGGGTAGAGAGAAGAAGATCAAACACAATGAAGATATGGTGGTTTTTGGCGTGGTTCGGATAGGTGATGCTATCGTACGTCCACGTTGATGGAGGCTTCAACCCACGAAGGGTAACGGTTGCGCGATTCCACGGAGGGCTCCACCCACGAAGGGTCCACGAAGAAGCAACCTTGCCTATTCCACCATGGCTTCTGTCCACAAAGGACAAGCCTCACTTGGTGTAGATCATCACGAAGTAGGCGATCTCCTTGCCCTTACAAACTCCTCAGTTTAATTCCACATGATCTTGGAGGCTCCCAAGTTACACCTAACCAATCTAGGAGACACCACACTCCAAAAGGTAATAAATGGTGTGTTGATGATGAACTCCTTGATCTTGTGCTTCAAATGATAGTCTCCTCAACACTCAACTTCTCTCTCACAGATTTGGCTTGGGTAGGAGCAGGATTGGAGTGGAAAGCAACTTGAAGAGGCTAGAAACCAAGGTTCGAATGGTTGGATTGGAATCTCTTGGTCTCAACACATGAGTAAGTGGTTCTCTCTCAGAAAATGTATGGTGGAAATGTATGCACATTCTGATGGCTCTCTTACAGAGTAAGTGGGGGTGGAGGGGTATAAATAGCCTTCACCAAAAATCCAACCATTACACACTTTTGACCCAACTCGGTGAGACCGAATATAAACTCGGTGATACCGACTAGTGTAAAAGATGTGAACTTTAGGCTTTTCAGTGGGACCAAAGTGGAACAACTTGGTGGGACCTAAGTGCAAAGGCTAGGGCAAAACCCAGTTTCGGAAATTCCGATTATTTTAACTCGGTGATTCCGAAGTGAAATAATGTCATCACAGAAACTTGGTCATGCCATCTCGGTGGGACTGAGATCCTTTTCAGTCAAACCAAATTGCTAGGGTTTGGCAGTGGCAATGAAAGTGGCTATCTCGGTGAGTCCGGATGAGATGTTTTCGGTGGGACCGAGATTGAGAATTAGGCTTTGGACAGATGTGATTATGAGAGTGATTGAGGGTTTTTGGAGCAATACCACTAAGCACTTGAGCAACAACCTCATCACCAATACCTCATCCTCTTTTAATAGTATTGGCTTTCCTAAGGAACTCAATGTGATCTTGGATCACTAAAATGAAAAATGTAGAGTCTTGAAATTGCCAATCTTGTCCTCAACATTTTGAAGGGTTCCACATCTTCTTGTCCTTGCCATGCCATTGTTGAACTTTTCTGAAATACACTAGATACAAGTATTAGTGCAACAATATGTATGTTGACATTGATTACCAAAACCACCAAGGGAGCAAATGTGCTTTCAATCACCCCCTTTTTTGTAATTGATGACAACATACATCAAAGCTTCAAATAAAGATGTACTAGAAGATTGTATGAAAGCTTTGAAGGAAACATGTTACATGTATGAGCTCCCCCTATAGATGTGCTACTAGTAGATGATGATAACTCATGGAAAGTAGAAGCACAAAGTGAAGGAAATGCACATGTAACATGTATCTTGGCTATATGCATCAAAGCAACAAAATGAAGTTGAAGTACCCTCATGCCCATGACTATTTCTTGCAAACAATATGTGCAAAAGCAAGAAGTCATCATGCACATGAGTATGATGCACATACTTACCTCGAGGTTCTTGATCATATACCTGAAGAAATATACTTGAGAAAACAGGGTTAGATAACACAAGATAATTTCTCCAAGAGAAGACACAAGATCAACAAGAAACCAAGATTGGGATGACATGTAGAAGAGAGTATCACAAAGTGAATACTTCTGTCAGAAACAGACATGTCCCCAAAAGAAAGATCAAATAGAATTAGTTAACTCCCCTTAAAAGAACTGCCTCTCCCCCTGAATCTAGCATTGGATATTGGGAGTAGGTAGGGTGAGAAAACTAGAGCAAACAGAAAACAGATCATGTTTCTCCCCTCTTAGAAACATGTAGCATTCTCTCCTCTTATAAGATGCATCACTCTCCCTTAGGATATACCTTTTTACATGGAAGAGGTTATGGAATAAGCTTTGATGTGCATCTCTCTCCCCCTTTGACATCAATTTCCAAGAAGGGATAGCTTCAAGGTTATTGGTCAAGTGGGTGTGATCCTTGAGAAACACAACTAGCCATGATGTAGTTCCAGATGCAAGCAGAGGGAAAGAATCATTGAGTGGAGCTGGAGCAGAAAACACAGGAAATGTTTGACTTAAAATTCCTTTGAGCAGTAAAGTCGGTTACTTCGAGTTGGAACAATTTTGGTGTGACCGAGTTTAGTGCTAATGGAAGATTTTGTCAACTCGGCTCTCTAGGCAAAGAATCTCTTACAAAGATTTGCAATGAATTTTCTGGAAACTAGCTAAAGAAAAAGAACATAGAAAAGAAACAAAGAAACATGTAGATGAAGTTTTTTTTATATTTTTAAAACAAAAGAGAAACACATAAACAACAAGAGAAACACAAGAGAACTTCATCTAGAGGGGTCGGCGACTAGGTCACCTATGTTAGCGTATATTGACTTAGGAGTCAAGTGAGAACACTTGATCATAGGTCATACTCATCGTTAAGCTCAAAATGGGGTTGCCATTTTTCGTGTAAGCATTTCAATGTATTCACATCTTGTTGAGTTGCTTTAGCTCATGACTTTGAGTAAAGCTTCTCTAAGATGTGAGAACTTACATTTGGGTTTTTGGTGGTGATGTCCATCATGTAGTTGAACTTGAATTGGATGCTCATGGAGTGAGGTTGGGAGCAATCCTATCATTTGTAGTCCATCTTCCTACATGGGTTAGATTTGCAAGGAACAACATACGTATCCAAATTTACAAGAATGAAGCATGGAATCTGATGTTATCAAAGGATATGTTTGAGTTGTCTTGTTCCTTCACACACCAAGGATTTAGATACTTGGTCCAATTTTCATGCTCAAGATAGGAGTTTGTGAGCAACCTTATTGAATGATATTCATCCAAGTACCTACAAGAGATTATGTCGGCGTACGACACCTATGGGATCGCGTGGATCCCTTTACGGTTCGGCAAGGGGAAAATATTTGCACAAAGAGCGGAACCAACGATCAACGCGAGAATCTTTACCCAGGTTCGGGCCGCTGATCAGCGTAAAACCCTACTCCTGCTGTTGTTTGTTGTGGATGTTCTTGGCTCAGGTACACGGAGCGCTTGTGGTGGGAAAGCAGCTACGCATGCAGAATGGGCCGGAAGGTCCTCTCCCCTATAGCTACGCCTTGGGCCTCCTTTTATACGTTCAAGGGGTCTCCAACAGTGGCGAACAGCAGTACAAGAGGTGTAAAGTTACTACAGTGTCTCATGATTACCACTGACGACTTAGGACAAAACGCATTAAATGCTCCGCTTAGGTGTCCCTTACTTTCTCGGGGACGGAAAAAGGACCCGTCCCATCAGCACCGCTTAAACCCTTCTACGGCCAGCGCCATGACACGCAACCAGGAAGACAAGCCCTAAACGACAGACTGGTCGCTGCGCTGGAGCGGTGGTACTGTGCTGGGTGCGATATCTTGCCGGGTGCGAGACCTTGCCGGGCCTTCGCGAGCCTTCCCGGCAAGGATCTTGCCGGGAACCCAGCCTTCGGTCTTCTACCTTCTGATCATCGGCTTGAATGCCTTCTTGATATTCTTGTGTTTGTCCCCAGCTGTCCCCCGGCAAGCCTTGCCGGGTCTTGTCTTGCTAGGAGATCATACCGCTGGGAAGAAGCTTCTCCCCAACGAGCTCTTGTTCTTGCTTGTTAATATAATGCTTGCCAGATATGGTATTCGCCGGGAAGCTTGGCCTTGCCGGGGTTGCCAGGCAACAATCCTGGACCTGAATGACCCATGCCAAGAAGGTTGATGAAACCCTGGTTCTCATTACACCGACAGGAGCCCCCGGGCCCGCCTTCAGCAGAGAACTCAAAGATCTCGATGCTGGAGGTGGGGCCAAATTTGGCGTGGGTCATGACTTCCATGCCCTTTTCTTCTGGAAGTATAGTTGTTTAAGAAAAACAGCCCTTGTCGGAGTGCATGGCTCGACGACAAGGTCGAAAGCCCCCTTGTCGGAGCGCATGACTCGACGACAAGGTTGAAAGTCCCCTTGTCGGAGCGCATGACTCGACGACAAGGTTGAAAGGCCCCCTTGTCGGAGCGCATGACTCGACGACAAGGTTGAAAGTCCCCTTGTCGGAGCGCATGACTCGACGACAAGGTTGAAAGGCCCCCTTGTCAGAGCGCATGACTCGACGACAAGGTTGACAGCCCCCCCTTGTCGGAGCGCATGGCTCATGGCTCGACGACAAGGTTTGCTATTCTTCCGCCGAAGAATATTTTTGGAAAAGTTTGCGATTTCAGCAGAGAACCTTGACGTTCTCGATGCCGGCCTCCGGCAAAGATGTTGCTGGGAAGGCTTATGACTTCAGCGGAGAACTTTGACGTTCTCGACACCGGCTTCCGGCAAGGATGTTGCCGGGAAGGCTGCAAAGTAATCGCCCACCTGTATACCTGCAACACTGATTCAGACATGTAATGCCACGACAGCGTTTTAACACAACAAATTAATTAGCTTCTGGCTTTATGACTAATTTGTTGTAATTTCGACTTCTGCCGAATATTCCCTTGCTTGCCGGAACACTTTCCGGTGCGCACGATCCAGTCAGCAGCGCTTTGAGGAGCGGGTCCTTAGCGGCTTGCCGGGAACGCCGCCTCCGGAAAAAGGTTTTTCCTTCCCAGCTTTAGTGCAGCTGCTCACATCGCCAAGCGGACTCGAGGTGACATGGAGCGCAACTAGCTCCGGGAAGGCTCCTCAGCATACGGGTTTACGCAGAAACCTTAAAATAAAACTTGCTAAGCCTTTTCCTTGAATGATTGCATTTTTGTACAATGAGTCCCTACGTTTGCCGGAATGCTCAGCGAATGCGCACGTCCTTGTCAATGGCGCTTAGGATCGGGTCCTGTCTAGCAGCCTATCGAGAACGCCGCCTCTTCGGGAGCTTAACGCTTTAGAAACAATCGCAACTGCATCTGTATTGCTGGGCGGACCCATAGCAACCAGGAGCGCGGAATGTTTCAAGAGCGCTCCTTCGCACACAGGTTATGTACAAAAATATCATCGAGGATAAGACTAAATAGCAGAAAGTCATTAAAGTTTTATGACTTAGCTTTCTGTGAAGCATGATGTTGACGAAGAGGGCGTCGTGTATGGCAAAGAATTTCAGCCGTCCCCGCTTCTCCCGCCGCCTCCTCCGCCAGTGCCCACGCCGTCGCCCGTCTGTGTGGGTATGGGCAGACCGGACGCGGATGGATCAACCGCCGTAGCGCCCTTCTTCTTGGGAGCCATGGCGATGAAAGATGATCAAGGACTGGCGCGCTGACCGCTAGATCGGGTTCGCGCAACCTCTTCCCCCTACTTGGCACGCCAAAGATGTCGGCGTATGACACCTATGGGATCGCGTGGATCCCTTTACGGTTTGGCAAGGGGAAAAGATTTGCACAAAGAGCGGAACCAACGATCAACGCGAGGATCTTTACCCAGGTCCGGGCCGCTGATTAACGTAAAACCCTACTCCTGCTGTTGCTTATTGTGGATGTTCTTGGCTCAGGTACACGGAGCGCTTGTGGTGGGAAAGCAGCTACGCATGCAGAATGGGCCGGAAGTTCCTCTCCCCTGTAACTACGCCTTGGGCCTCCTTTGATACGTTCAAGGGGTCTCTAACAGTGGCGAACAGCAGTACAAGAGGTGTAAAGTTACTACAGTGTCTCATGATTACCACTGACGACTTAGGACAAAACGCATTAAATGCTCCGCATAGGTGTCCCTTACTTTCTCGGGGACGGAAAAAGGACCCGTCCCATCAGCACCGCTTAACCCCTTCTGCGGCCAGCGCCATGACACGCAACCAGGAAGACAAGCCCTAAACGACAGACTGGTCGCTGCGCTGGAGCGGTGGTACTGTGCTGGGTGCGATATCTTGCCGGGTGCGAGACCTTGCCGGGCCTTCGCGAGCCTTCCCGGCAAGGATCTTGCCGGGAACCCAGCCTTCGGTCTTCTACCTTCTAATCATTGGCTTGAATGCCTTCTTGATATTCTTCTGTTTGTCCCCAGCTGTCCCCCGGCAAGCCTTGCCGGGTCTTGTCTTGCTAGGAGATCATGCCGCTGGGAAGAAGCTTCTCCCCAACGAGCTCTTGTTCTTGCTTGTTAATATAATGCTTGCCAGATATGGTATTCGCCGGGAAGCTTGGCCTTGCCGGGGTTGCCAGGCAACAATCCTGGACGGGAATGACCCATGCCAGGAAGGTTGATGAGACCCTGGTTCTCATTACACCGACAGGAGCCCCCGGGTCCGCCTTCAGCAGAGAACTCAAAGATCTCGATGCTGGAGGTGGGGCCAAATTTGGCGTGGGTCATGACTGCCATGCCCTTTTCTTCTGGAAGTATAGTTGTTTAAGAAAAACAGCCCTTGTCGGAGGGCATGGCTCGACGACAAGGTTGAAAGCCCCCTTGTCGGAGCACATGCCTCGACGACAAGGTTGAAAGTCCCCTTGTCGGAGCGCATGACTCGACGACAAGGTTGAAAGGCCCCCTTCTCGGAGCGCATGACTCGACGACAAGGTTGAAAGTCCCCTTGTCGGAGCGCATGACTCGACGACAAGGTTGAAAGGCCCCCTTGTCGGAGTGCATGACTCGACGACAAGGTTGAAAGCCCCCCCTTGTCGGAGCGCATGGCTCATGGCTCGACGACAAGGTTTGCTATTCTTCCGCCGAAGAATATTTCTGGAAAGGTTTGCGATTTCAGCAGAGAACCTTGACGTTCTCGATGCCGGCCTCCGGCAAAGATGTTGCCGGGAAGGCTTATGACTTCAGCGGAGAAATTTGACGTTCTCGACGCCGGCTTCCGGCAAGGATGTTGCCGGGAAGGCTGCAAAGTAATCGCCCACCTGTATACCTACAACACTGATTCGGACATGTAATGCCATGACAATGTTTTAACACAACAAATTAATTTCCTTCTGGCTTTATGACTAATTTTTTGTAATTTCGACTTCTGCCGAATATTCCCTTGCTTGCCGGAACACTTTCCGGTGCGGACGATCCAGTCAGCAGCGCTTTGAGGAGCGGGTCCTTAGCGGCTTGCCGGGAACGCCGCCTCCCGAAAAAGGTTTTTCCTTCCCAGCTTTAGTGCAGCTGCTCACATCGCCGAGCAGACTCGAGGCGACATGGAGCGCAACTAGCTCCGGGAAGGCTCCTCAGCATACGGGTTTACGCAGAAACCTTAAAATAAAACTTGCTAAGCCTTTTCCTTAAATGATTGCATTTTTGTACAATGAGTCCCTACGTTTGCCGGAATGCTCCCCGAATGCGCACGTCCTGGTCAATGGCGCTTAGGATCGGGTCCTGTCTAGCAGCCTATCGAGAACGCCGCCTCTTCGAGAGCTTAACGCTTTACAAACAATCGCAACTGCATCTATATTGTTGGGCGGACCCAAAGCAACCAGGAGCGCAGAATGTTTTAAGAGCGCTCCTTCGCGCACAGGTTATGTACAAAAATATCATCAAGGATAAGACTAAATAGCAAAAAGTAATTAAAGTTTTATGACTTAGCTTTCTGTGAAGCATGATGTTGACGAACAGGGCATCGTGTATGGCAAAGAATTTCAGCCGTCCCCGCTTCTCCCGTCGCCTCCTCCGCCAGTGCCCACGCCGTCGCCCGTCTGTGTGGGTACGGACAGACCGGACGCGGATGGATCAACCGCCGTAGCGCCCTTCTTCTTGGGAGCCATGGCGATGAAAGATGATCAAGGACTGGCGCGCTGACCGCTAGATCGGGTTCGCGCAACCTCTTCCCCCTACCTGGCGCGCCAAAGATGTCGGCGTACGACACCTATGGGATCGCGTGGATCCCTTTACGGTTCGCGAAGGGGAAAAGATTTGCACAAAGAGCGGAACCAACGATCAACGCGAGGATCTTTACCCAGGTTCGGGCCGCTGATCAGCGTAAAACCCTACTCCTGCTGTTGTTTATTGTGGATGTTCTTGGCTCAGGTACACGGAGCGCTTGTGGTGGGAAAGCAGCTACGCATGCAGAATGGGCCGGAAGGTCCTCTCCCCTGTAGCTACGCCTTGGGCCTCCTTTTATACGTTCAAGGGGTCTCCAACAGTGGCGAACAACAGTACAAGAGGTGTAAAGTTACTACAGTGTCTCATGATTACCACTGACGACTTAGGACAAAACGCATTAAATGCTCCGCTTAGGTGTCCCTTACTTTCTCGGGGACGGAAAAAGGACCCGTCCCATCAGCACCGCTTAACCCCTTCTGCGGCCAGCGCCATGACACGCAACCAGGAAGACAAGCCCTAAACGACAGACTGGTCGCTGCGCTGGAGCGGTGGTACTGTGCTGGGTGTGATATCTTGCTGGGTGCGAGACCTTGCCGGGCCTTCGCGAGCCTTCCCCGCAAGGACCTTGCCGGGAACCCAGCCTTCGGTCTTCTACCTTCTGATCATCGGCTTGAATGCCTTCTTGATATTCTTGTGTTTGTCCCCAGCTGTCCCCCGGCAAGCCTTGCCGGGTCTTGTCTTGCTAGGAGATCATGCCGCTGGGAAGAAGCTTCTCCCCAACGAGCTCTTGTTCTTGCTTGTTAATATAATGCTTTCCAGATATGGTATTCGCCGGGAAGCTTGGCCTTGCCGGGGTTGCCAGGCAACAATCCTGGACGGGAATGACCCATGCCAAGAAGGTTGATGGGACCCTGGATCTCATTACACCGACATATTAGATACAATACAAGGGAGCAAAGTGTCCAAGATATGATATAATCATAGAAGTATCAAGGATTAGTCAAGAATGCTCATGCCCTTGCATGCATCCAAGTGAGTTTCTAGTTCACATTTGAAGCATCAATGATATTCAACTCACTCCTCAAGTGACAAAATATGTTCTCATCAAGAGGTTTAGTGAAGATATCCGCCAATTGCTTGTCGGTACGAACATGCTTAAGGTTAATATCACCTTTAGCAACATGGTCTCGAATGAAATGGTGACAAACCTCAATATGCTTACTTCAAGAATGTTGCACGGGATTGTGTGCAATGTTAATAGAACTCTCATTGTCACATAGTAATGGAACATGTCTCACATGCACACCATAGTCTTTGAGAGTTTGTTTCATCCATAGCAATTGACCACAACAAGATCCAGCAGCAATGTATTCCGCTTCGGCGGTGGATAGAGATACCGAGTTTTGTTTCTTGGATGAACAAGACACTAGAGATCTACCAAGAAATTGACATGTACCTGAAGTGGATTTTCTATCAACCTTGTCTCCGGCATAGTCCGATTCAGAGTAGCCAACAAGATCAAAAGAAGATCCTTTGGGATACCAAATGCCAAAATTTGGTGTATGTAACAAGTATCTCACAGTTTTTTTCACGGCCTTAAGATGACACTCTTTTGGTGCCGCTTGGTATCGTGTACACATGCACACACTTAGCATAATGTCGGGACGGGAGGCACATAGATATAGCAATGAACCAATCATAGATCGATAAACCTTTTGATCAACCGGTTTGCCATCCTTAGTCAAGTCAAGATGTCCACTTGTGGGCATGGGAGTTTTCATACCTTTACTTTCTAGCATGTTCAACTTCTTGAATAAGTCCTTGGTATACTTTGTTTGAGAAACAATGGTACCCTCCTTAGTTTGCTTGATTTGCAAACCAATAAAGAATTTGAGTTCACACATCATAGACATCTCATACTTCTCTGACATCAACCTTCCAAACTTTTCACTAAAAGAGAGATTTGTAGATCCAAAGATAATATCATCAACATACATTTGGCATACAAATAGTTCTCCATTAACCCTCTTAGTGAACAAGGTTGAATCAATTTTCCCAATTTCAAAACCCTTTTCAAGAAGAAACTTTGTCAAGCATTTGTACCAAGCTCTAGGGGCTTGTTTGAGACCATAAAGAGCTTTACGAAGTTTATAAATGTGGTTAGTTTTCTTGGGATTAACAAAGCCGGGAGGTTGTTTAACAAAGACTTCCTCCTCAATTTCACCATTTAAGAAAGCACTTTTAATATCCATTTGGTAAAGAGTGATATCACGGTGATTGGCATAAGCAAGTAAAATGCGAATGGACTCAAGTGTAGCAACGGGGGCATAGGTCTCACCATAGTCCATACCTTCTACTTGTGTGTAACCTTGTGCTACAAGATGAGCCTTGTTGTATATAACTTGTCCATCTTCATCTTGCTTATTCCGAAACACCCATTTAGTTCCAATGATGTTTTGCTCATCTTTAGGCTTCTCAACCAACGTCCAAACTTGATTCCTCTCAAAGTTGTGTAGCTCCTCATGCATAGCATGTACCCAATCGGGGTCCTCGAGAGCTTCTTCTACCTTCAAAGGTTCAACACTAGAGATGAATGAGTAATGCTCACAAAAGTTATCTAAACAAGATCTAGAGCGAGTGATTCTACCGGATTTGATGTCGTCAAGAATTTGTTTGACGGGATGATTCTTGTGAATTCTTGCTCTAACTCGAGGTAGATTTTGCTTGGGTTGTGGCGAGGCTTCCTCATCATCATCATCATCATTGTCTTCCTCATTGTTGTTGTTGTTGTCGTTGTTCGCTAGAGGTGGTGGAGAAGGAGGTTGAGGTGGATCATCTTGTTGCACTTCCTCATTCCCTTCGTCTTGACGTGTTCCACTTGTGGATGCCTCCATATCAACTTGCGCTTCACCTTGATGTGAAGTTGGGCCTTCCACTTGAATGGACGAAGTACTCTCCTTCACCTTCAAGGGACGAATCTTTCCAATAAACAAGTCTTGGATTGCTTCCGATGGTTCTTGATCTCCTACATCAATTGGCAATTGCTCGACTTGTGAGCCGTTAGTCTCATCAAACTTCACATCTACCGTCTCTTCAGCTTTTTGAGTGAAGTTGTTGTAGACACGGTAAGTGTGAGAGTTCGATACGTAACCAAGTAGGAATCCTTTAGGAGCAAATTTTGAATGACGATGCTTGTTAAGAATGTAACATTTTGAGCCAAATACTCAAAAGTATCCAACTTGTGGTTTGTTACCGGTGAGTAGCTCATATGACATTTTACCAAGAAGCTTGTGAACGTAAAGTCGATTTGTAACATGACAAGCCGTCTCAACCGCTTCCGCCCAAAAGTGTTTTGGCGTCTTGTATTCATCTAGCATTGTCCTTGCCATTTCAATAAGAGTCCAGTTCTTCCTCTCAACAACTCCATTTTGTTGAGGTGTGTACGTAGCCGAGAACTCATGTGAGATGCCTTCTTCGTCAAGAAAGGTATCCACATTGGCGTTCTTGAACTTCGTTCCGTTATCGCTCTGAACCTTCTTGATCTTCACTTCAAATTGATTTTGGGCCTTCCTAGCGAAGTTCTTGAAGATCTTTTGTACCTATGATTTGTGATCGAGAAAGAACACCCACGTAAATCTGGAAAAATCATCAACAATGACCAAACCAAAAGAGTTACCACCAAGACTTTTATAGGCATTGGGACCGAAAAGATCCATATGAAGCAGCTCGAGTGGTCTCCTTGTGGTCATGATGTTCTTCATGGGATGGCTTCCTCCAACTTGTTTTCTTGCCTGGAAAGCACTACAAAGTCTATCCTTGTCAAAGATAACATCTTTCACACCAAGAATATGATCTCCCTTAACAAGTTTATCAAGATTATGCATGCCAACATGTCCAAGCCTTCTATGCCATAACCAACCTTTAGAAGATTTAGCAACTAAACATGTACGAGGTTGGGCTCTCTTAGTGAAATTAACAATGTATAGATCACCTCTACGAATGCCGGTAAAGACCATATTATGATTATCTTGATGAAACACTTGGCAATCTACTTCTATAAATAGAACATTAAAACCAAAGTCGGCTAGTCTAGATACGGAAAGAAGATTGTAACCAAGAGATTCAACAAGCATAACATTTTGAATGGAGCTATCATTGGATATGGCCACCTTACCAAGGCCAAGTACCTTACCCTTGGAGTTATCTCCAAAAGTCACATACTTGCGTGGACCATCATTTTTTGCAAGCTCACGAAACATGTCTCTATCTCTGGTCATGTGATCGGTACATCCACTATCAAGAATCCACTCTTTTCCTCCGGCCATGTAATCTCGAAGATTTGCCATGAGACTAAGATTCCTCATAGTCTTCTCATATTCGATATAAAATTCTTCGTCCTCATCATAATAGCCATGCTCAACATCATCATCAATATGTATGTGATCATCACCTAGAGCAATGGATTCATTAGTTTCATGATCATGACAATGTTCAAGTTTATGAATTCTAATGGCTTCCGTGATAATATTACTAACGGTTCTAACATCTCCTTTAGCACGCATAAGATCATGAAGCTCAAACAAGCAATCATCAAAGTTAGGATAACTAGGCTTTATCTTGTGAAAATCAATAGTCTTATGAAGAATCTCATCAAGATTCTTTAAAGAGTAGTTGGGATATCGCTTTTCCAAGACCTTCCATAGAGTATAGGCGCATTCAAAGTTTTGCATACAACCAAGAACAATTTTAGGTAACCCTCTAATGATAAGATTGATGGCTCTAAGATTACGAAGCATGTCAATTTCCACTTGATGAGTGGGATGCAAGGGATCAATGGGAGGCACATAAGGTGTCATGGGAAAACGACGATCTATGGGATCGAGAGGATCCCTTTGCGGTTCAAGAGTAGGATCAAAATACTACAAAGAGCAGGGCTAGTAGATATGAGCACAAGCAACGATTTATCCAGGTTTGGGCCGCTGTGAGCGTAAAACCCTACTCCTGTTCTGGTGGTTTGAATGTATGTGGGCTCAAGAGTTATGAAGAGCGCAGCTTGCCGGAAAGGTGCGCGGGAAGTGCAGCTATAGTGTGTAGTTGAGATAAGAGTCGACCGTTCTAAGTGTAGCTGTGGGCCTCCTTTTATAGGCTAAGGGGTTACCACAGAGGCTAACATGGTCATTACAGAGTATGAATAGTAACTTGCACCGTCACCACGTCTATCTCCAGACGGGGTAAGACAAGCGCATTAAATGCACCGTTAGGTGCTACGTCAGGGAGGCGAGGCCTTAGGTAAAAGATCTGTACCACCGGTCCTGGCGCCCTCTTGTCACCTTGACACGTCTCAGGGATGGGTGTCATTAAAGTTAATCCTGGCGTGGCATGCTGACACGTGCCTTGGCCAGCTGCGTTGACTGCACGCCTGCTCGACACCTATCATGCGTGCTTATCTAGCCGATGATGAGGTGGAGCAGTAATGGGACAGAACGAGCTTGCCGGCGCAAAGCTTGCCAGGCCGTTGCTTGCCGGCAACCAGAGTCTTAGTCTTTACCTTGCCTGTATGAAGCTTGTCGGCAAGGGCAGTCTTGATCTTCAGTACGAGAATAGTACTTCTCGATGACCTGCCTTGAGGTCTTCTTCATGGTCTTCTTTATTCTAAGTCTTGAGTCATAGTTATTCTCCGTCAAGCCCTCGCCATCAAGGAGGCTACAACTGCCTGTGCTCAAGTCAGGGTAGAGGGCACCCATGCTTTAGTACACCGACAGGAGCCCCTGGGCCTGGGCCACACGCGCATGTGAGGTGTCGTTGGGCCAGGCCCGAACAGTGCACAAGCACGCGTGGCAGAGGATAACTGTCGTAATCTTCTCTGTTATTACGCCCCCACGACGCGCATTAAATGCAGGCGTGGGAGAGGTGGAATGGAATGGGCGCGGGGAGGTAGTGCGCCTGAAAAGCGCAGCCACGTAGGACGGGAAAGAGCCAGCCCCCGTGTGTTCCCCATAAAAAGGAATCCATGAGGGGCGCTACTCATTTACCCCCCTCCTCGATTCCTGCTATTGAAGAAGGCGAAGCGGCAGGGAGGATGACCCCCTAGAGTGCTATAAAAAGGGCGGGGGGGGGCAGAGGCCTCCCCCACTCATCTTCTACCCTTGCCTCTCTCCTCCTTCAACCCCTCACCCATCCCTGCTTTCCCCGAGGTCCACCACGGCGATGGCGAGGGGTGGAGGTCGGGCCCGCGCGTCTGCTGCTGCCACGAGGGCCCCCCTTCGGGGCCAAACGCGTTCCTCTGTGGCTGCCGCGGAGGCCAGCCCTAGCGCCCATGGAAGGGTCGCCCGCCGCGGCCGTGGGGGGCGCGGCGTTTGTGGTCGAGGCGGGAGTGGCGGAGCGGCCGCCCCTCCCCCTCAGGCGGAGGGCCACACGGTGGTGCAGGCGGAGGCCCACACGGCAGTGGTGGTGCACGAGTTCGTCGTGGGGCTGCACCGTCGGCCCCGCAGTTGGCTCCGGCTCTCGGACTCCTTTGCGAGGGCGATGGAGGACAGCAGGCCCTCGGGCCTGTGGCTACAGGCGGATGGCTACTGCAACGGCCCCTCCTGGGTGGCGGCTTCTTGTTCCTGACACGGGGGTGGAAGACGTTCGCCCGCTCCCGTGGTTTAGGGCGGGGGCATCTCCTCCAGTTTAGGTATGATGGGGCCGCCACACTCTTTGTGAAGTTCTTCGGGGCCTCCGGCAGCCGTATGGAGTGCTGCGTGGAGAGCGAGAGCAGCAGCGGCACCGATTCCCCTAGCGGGAGTGAGGGCACTGACTGCACTGGCGGGAGCGAAAGCGACGAAAGCTCCTCGGGCATGAAGAGTGAGGGTGAAGATTCTGACTAGGCGTAGGCAGCATGCGAGTTGAATCCTGAAGACGAGCCACGCTCTGCCTAGTTCCCTCTCTTCGTCCTCATCATGGGGGCGTGAAAAATGACCTTTGCATTTAAGCGCTTAATGGTTGCGATAATTTGTGTTTTGGATGAATGTATGCATGCTAGCTCTCTTGTCTCATTCTGTCTTTGCATGATTCTTGTACCCTACGCTTGCCAGAAACTTGCCGGTGTGCGCACTCTTGGCGCGAGCGCTTGAGGAACGGGTCCTCAGCAGCATGCCGGAAGTGCCGCTGCCGGCAAGGGTACAGTTGACGATCACAACGCAGCTACTTAAGTTGCCGAGCGGACTCAAAACAAAGTAAGAGCGTTGTCGATCACAACAAGGTTCCTTAGCGTGCAGGTTTCTCATACAAAGGCCAAAATCGTTCAAGGAGAAGTTGCCACTACAACAAAGAATTTACTTTAAAGTTTTGCAACTTAGCTTTTTCTTTGCTATGCTTCTTGCCGTTGGACGATATCTTGAACGTCATTCGGTATCCATACCATCACTCCCCCCGGGAAACTCGTACGCGAGGAACCCTTCTGTCCTTTGAGAAAAAGAAAGATGAGAAACGAGGAGGCTGGAACCTTGATGGTTCGTTAATCATCCTATGCAAGGGAAAATGTAGCACAAGGCTGCCTGAAACATATAGACAAATATGTACTTGGACAAAGAATTGTGAAACACTTATCTTTATTTATGTGCACGGGATCTGCACCCGGCTCTGTACAAAGGTTTACATGCCTTTCCGGCAAACTTGTACAAAAGAGGCTACCAGGCACCCCGGTAACCACGCCTTACGGGTAAAACTTGTGAAGATGCTCAAAATTCCATGAGTTGAGCACCGGAGTGCAATCTTCGGTCTCTAGGCGGACTGCGCCGGGCCTAGTGACTCATACCACCCGGTAAGGGCCCTCCCACTTAGGCGTCAACTTGTTTTGACCCATCGTGGATTGAATCCGACACAGAACAAGGCCACCTTCCTCAAGATTCCTGGCGTTTACTTTGCGGCTATGGTAGCGGCGCAAAGCATCTTGATCCTCCTCATCGAAGGCCAAGACTCGAGGTGACCCGTATTTGAGTTTTGTGGGGAGCACCACTTCTGCACCATAAATAAGGGAGAAGGGTGTCTAGACAGTGGATCGACTTGGCGTCGTCCTGATCGACCAAAGAACTGCCGGCAACTCTTCCACCCGGCACCTTCCACACTTGTGCAGCCTGTCGAAAGTTCTGGTCTTGAGACCACGCAGCACTTCTGCATTTGCCCTCTCTACTTGTCCATTGCTACTTGGGTGAGCAATAGACGCATAACAAATCTTATTTCCAAGTTCTTGGCAATATGTTGTGAAGGCGCGGCTCGTGAATTGGGTGCCGTTGTCGGTGATGATCCTGTTGGGGACACCAAAACAGGCAACCAATCCTTTGAGGAACTTGATGGCTGACTATGCCGTCACCTTCCTCACTGGCTCCACCTTAGGCCACTTTGTAAACTTGTCGATTGCAACGTACAAGAATTCAAAGCCCCCGGTAGCATGGGGGAAGGGGCCGACGATGTCGAGCCCCCAGACCGAGAAAGGCCAGGAGAGAGGGATGGTTTGGAGGGCTTGAGCTAGCTAGTGAATGTCCTTGGAGTGGAACTGGCATGCTTCGCATCTGATAACCACCGCCAAGGCGTCTTGAAGGGCTGTCGGCCAGTAGAATCCTTGACGGAAAGCCTTGCCAACAAGCGCGCGCGACCCAATGTGAGAGCCACACATCCCTTCATGCATTTCTTCCAACAGCCTCTGTCCATCTATCCGGCAGATGCACTTCAATTTCACCCCATTTGGTCTCTTCATGTACAGAATGTTGTCAACAAACTTGTACATCCTTGATTGACGGGCTACTCTTTCTGCATCCTCTTGCTCATCGGGAAGATCTCCTGTCTGAAGGAACTGGACAATTGACTGTGCCCATGCCGGAGCTTGTGGCTCGACGACAAGGACTAAAGGCATTTCTTCCTCTACGGGAGCGCTTGCTTCGAGGGCATGGATCTGGCTTGCCGGAAACTGGGGCTCACTGGCCAAGGGTATCTTGTTGGTGGTATCTGCTTTCTTGGCGGCTGTCGGCAACTCTGCTGGAAAGTAACCACCAACATCTTGCTTTCTCTTCTTCGCCAACCTTGATGGTGTAACGGATGGCTGAGTCAGATGGAGCACAAAAGTTCCTGGTTCCACAGGCATCTTTTGGGCGGCAAGCTTTGACAGGTCGTCGGCAATCCAATTCTGGGCACGTGGAACGTGCTCTGCTTGTAGACCGTCAAAGTGCTCTTCCAACTTTCTCACCTCATCAACGTACGCCTCCATCAAAGGGCTCTGGTAATCCTTGTTGACTTGCCTCATCACTAACTACGAGTCGCCTCTGATAATTAGCTTCCGAATACCAAGGTCGATTGCAATGCGTAGACCAGCAAGCAATCCTTCGTACTCAGCTGTGTTGTTGGTGGCCTGCTCCCGGGGAAAGTGCATTTGAAACACGTACTTGAGGTGCTCTCTGGTGGGTGCTATAAGTAGCACGCTGGCACCGGTGCCTTTCAGCGTGAAAGCACCATCAAAGTACATGATCCAATCATCAACAGTTTCCTTGCCGGGGAGCGAGGTCTCTAGAACTTCCTCGTCTAGCATTGGGGACCATTCCACAATGAATTCCGCCAAGGCTCTGCTCTGAATCGTTGAGGTACTCTCAAACTTCAAATCAAAGCTTGACAGCTCCAATGCCCACTCCAGAATCCTGCCGGTTGCCTCTGGATTTCTCAAGATGCATTGCAACGGAAAGCGAGTGACGACGGTGACTGGGTGTGCTTGAAAATAATGGCGCAGCCTCCTTGAACCCATGAGAAGGCCAAAGAGCAGCTTCTGCACACCAGAGTACCTTGACCTAGCCCCTTGCAGTAGGGAGCTGACAAAGTAGACTGGGCGCTGCACCATCTTCTTCTTCACAACTTGTTGATCTAGCTGGCTGGCTTGCACACTCTCTGGCTTGTCGGCACCTGACCTTGCCGGAGAGGATTCCGGCTCATCGGGTCATGGCTCCGCGGCTGCTACCTCTTCCTCATCTGCCTCTCTTTCAGCCACAAGTGCAGCACTAACCACTTGATTCGTTGCCGCTAAGTATAGCAGCAACGTCTCTTGCGGTTTAGGCGCAACTAGGACTGGCGGAGAGGACATGTACTCCTTCAAATCTTGGAGCACGGCCTCCGCTTCCGGAGTCCAGTTCACTGGACCTGCCTTTTTCAATATCTTGAAAAATGGCAAGGCGCACTCTGCCGATTTGGAGATGAACCTGCTGAGGGCGGCAACGCAGCCGGCAAGACGCCTGACATCCTTGACGCGTCTCGGTGCATCCATCTGCTCAATTGCTTTGATCTTGTCAGGGTTGGCTTCAATCCCTCTCTGAGACACAAAGAACCCAAGAAGCTTGCCGGACGGAACACCGAACACACACTTCTTGGGGTTGAGCTTGCGCAAGTTCGCAAATGTCTCTTCCAAATCCTGGATCAGGGTTGACTTGTCTCTGGTCTTGACCACAATATCATCCATGTAGGCTTCTACATTTATGTGCAGCTGTGGCTCAAAACCGATCTGAACTGCTCTGGCAAAGGTTGCCCCGACACTCTTCAATCCGAAAGGCATACGCAAGAAGCAGTATGTGCCACATGGAGTGATGAATGCGGTTTTCTCCTCATCCTCCTTGGCCATAAAGATCTGATTATAACCAGAATAGGCGTCAAGGAAAGAGAGTAAATCACAGCCGGCAGTGGAGTCTACAATCTGGTCGATGCGTGGCAAAGGGAAAGGGTCTTTTGGACAGGCTTTATTTATATCAGTGAAGTCTATACAAAGCCTCCACTTCCCGTTCGCCTTGCGCACTACAACTGGATTGGCTAACCACATAGGGTGTAGCACTCCTCTGACTAGACCTGCTGCTTCCAACTTCTTGATCTCTTCGGTGATGAACTCTTGCCGCTCCAAAGCTTGCTTCCTGACCTTCTGCTTGACGGGTCTCGCATGAGGGCAGACAGCAAGGTGGTGCTCAATTACCTCCCTAGGAACACCGGGGATGTTAGATAGTTGCCAAGCAAACACATCGACATTCGCCCGTAGGAAGGCAACAAGCTCGCTTTCCTATTTGTCACCGAGAGTGGCATTTACAGAAAAAGTGCCACTCGTCCCATCCTCTCTCGCAGAAACTTGCTTGGTCACTGGCGCGGAGGCCTTGGACTTCTTGCTCTTGCCGGTAGAGCTCTCTAGTATGTCCTCGACGGGCGTGCTGCACTCTAAAGTGCGCTTCCCGGAGTCAGTATCAGATGTCATGCCGGACTTCTTCTTCTTCTTTCCTATCCCAGGAGCTTTGCCGGCAGGAGCAGGTGCCTTGTCAGTAGATGCTGCCACTGCCACCCGATAGAGCTTGTCGGCGCAGATGATTGCGTCCTTGTGGTTCGACTTGATGGTCAGGACACCCATCGGCCCTGGCATCTTGATGACATTGTAGGCAAAGTGCGACGTGGCCATGAACTTGGCCAGCACCGGACGGCCCAGAGTGCCATTGTAGGGGTATCTTGATGACGTCGAAGACGATCTTCTCCGTCCTATAGTTGAGGTCGCTGCTGAATGTGACCGGCAACGTGATCTGGCCCTTTGGCTTGTTCCTTCCTGGACTGATCCCTTGGAACATGCCGGTTTCCTCAAGATCCTTATCAGGAATCTACAGCCTCTTGATCACGTCAGGAGAGATCAAGTTCAAGCCGGCCCCACCATCAACCAACATCTTCGTCACCCTGAGGTTGCGGATTGTTGGTGCAACCAACAACGGCAAACACCTGACCGCAGTGGTGCGATCAGGGTGATCCTCGGCGTCAAAGACGATGGGCGTGTGCGACCACTTGAGTGGCTTCTGTGCTTCCATCATGGGCTCCGCGGCATTCACCTCACGGAGCCATTGCTTCAGTTGCCGGTGCGCGGAGTGCAAAGATGCGCCTCCGTCAACACACATGGCATGCACTGCATTCTGGAACTCCTTGTCGGACCCAGCTTCGTCCTCATCATCATCATCTTGGCCTTGTGCGGCCTTCTCTTTCGGCTTCTTGGCCTTGCCGCGGCGGCCCCCTCGGCCACCACGGTTCTGCTTGCCGGACCCACCTGCACCATCCTGGCCCTTCTCCTTGTCACGCTTCTCGTACTCTTGCTTCTGCTTCTCGGCAAGCTGCTCTACTTGCCAGCACTCCTGGAGGTCGTGGCTCTTGGTACCGTGGATCTTGCAGTAGGGCCCACCGGTCTTGCCGCTCTTGTCGCCCGCCGCAGCCTCCCGGCAGTCAGCGCATCCGGCAACCTCTTTGCCGGGGCTTTCTGCCTTGGACTTCTTAGCGGCGTTGGCGTCACCGGGGCTCTCTACTGCCATCACTGTCTTGCCTTTACGCTTCCGATTGCGCTTCCAGCTCTTCTTCTGTGGGGTCGATTCATCATATGCGTCGTCGTCTTCAGAATCGACGTCGGCGCCAGCATCTTCCCCTGGGAGTCGCTTCCCTTCCTCAGCACGTACACACTTGTCCGCCAAGGTGTACAACTCGTTGATGGTCCTGACCTTCATGACATTCATCTCAGACCGCATTCTGTGGTTGCATACATTCGTGTGGAATGCGATGCAAATAGCTGTGGGATGAACATCAGGAATGTTTTGGTGCACACGGC
Source organism: Elymus sibiricus (assembly GCA_039707655.1). Classification (NCBI taxonomy): domain Eukaryota; kingdom Viridiplantae; phylum Streptophyta; class Magnoliopsida; order Poales; family Poaceae; genus Elymus; species Elymus sibiricus. The sequence goes on from CM077668.1 coordinate 208,292,592, forward strand.
TGAACCTCTGTATGTACTTGCGGAGGGTCTCGCCGTCTCTCTGGGGGATCACATGCATGTCGCTCTCCTGACCAGGGAGCGTGTGCCCACCCTGGTAGGCACCCACGAATTGATGGCACAGATCCACCCAAGAGGAAATGGAGCCCTCCGGCAAGTTCATCAACCACGATCTGACATTGGGCTTAAGCGCCAACGGAAAGTAGTTGGCTAGAAGCCTGTCATCGCGCCCCCCAGCAGGCTGCACCGCAATGGTGTAGATGCCAAGGTACTCTGCTAGACTGAGCGTGTCGTCGTACTTGTCGGGCAGCTCTGGCTTGAAGGGACGGGTGGACGGCCAGCAAACCTGCCACAGCTCATGGGTGAACGCTGGGCAGCCTACCTCGTAAGGTAAGCACCCAGGGTACCCTGGCACTGGCACATATGCTACCGGCCCGGCATAGTCGTCTGACTGAAGACGTGCCTCCCGACGACGCTCAATCTTCGTGCGGGCATCCTCATCGCGCCGCTCGTGGAGCACTTGGCGCTGGTCTTGGCGGCCACACGGATCTGATGACGCCATGGACATGGTGTCCTGGTCATCCGATCGGCGAGCTTGCTGCCGTGGTGGTTGCTGGCGTGGAGGCGACAGCACCGTGGGTACACCGTCTCCGGCACGGCAGCCAGATGGTCCTGCCGGCACTGCGGGTGGTCGTCTGGAGGGACCCACATCCTGTGTCTTGCCGGGATCGGCAAAACTGATGAGACTCTGGATAGTGGCCCTCCATTCGTCCATTTTGTCTGGGGCTGGCGGGAAGTTCAAAAGCATTTGAACTCGCGCCATAGCCTCTGCCGCTGTGGTTGGCATGGCGGGAAACGCAGGACGGGACAGCGTTCGACTCCTGGCAGGGCCAGGAGGGAGCTCGTCGTGTACCTGCTGCCTCCGTGCATGTTCACCAACGGGTTGGCGTGGTGATGGTGGAACCTGAGCGTCATGAGAATGATGCTCAAGGCCGGCTTGACGCCGTCCCTGACCGCCAGCGTCGCGGGGAAGCATGGGGCACCCATCTTGCGATGGTCGCTGCACACGTCCCGCCGCAGCATTGTTGGATGTCGCCGCTCGGTCCCTGGACATCGCGGCGACGGGGTCCTGGTTCACGCCGGTCCAAATTGTAATACTGGGATGAACAGGCTCACCAGCGGGTTGTTGGAGTTGGCTATCTGCGCCATCTCCGGTGTGGTGGCTGGGTTCGCCGGCATGGTGGGGACGCTGGACACCCGCACCGCCGGTGCCTCCTGCACCGGCTGTCCCAACCATAGCGCCCGCGCCGCCTGCGCCGCCTTCGCCTTCCCCGGATGCCTGGGAAGGCAGCTTGGAGGTGGTGGGAGCCACCGTGGCTCCGGTCTTCTTCTTCGGCGGCATCGGTGAAGGTGATGGAGCCGGTACTCAAACTACGAACACTGATTCATAATATGAGACCCCTTGTCTGGCGCGCCAAAGATGTCGTGGGAAAATGACGATCTATGGGATCGAGAGGATCCCTTTGCGGTTCGGGAGTGGGATCAAAATACTACCAAGAGCAGTGCTAGTAGATATGAGCACAAGCAATGATTTATCCAGGTTCGGGCCGCTGTGAGCGTAAAACCCTACTCCTGTTCTGGTGGTTTGATTGTATGTGGGATCAAGAGTTACAAAGAGCGCAGCTTGCCGGCAAGGTGCGCGGGAAGTGCAGCTACAGCGTGTAGTTGAGCTAAGAGTCGACCATTCTAAGTGTAGCCGTGGGCCTCCTTTTATAGGCCAAGGGGTTACCACAAAGGCTAAGATGGTCATTACAGAGTATGAATGTAACTTGCACCGTCACCACATGTATCTCCAGACGGGGTAAGACAAGCACATTAAATGCACCATTAGGTGCTACGTCAGGGAGGCGAGGCCTTGGGTAAAAGATCTATACCACCGGTCCTGGCACCCTCTTGTCACCTTGACACGTCCCAGGGATGGGTGTCATTAAAGTTAATCCTGGCGTGGCATGCTGACACATGCCTTGGCCAACTGCGTTGACTGCCTGCCTGCTCGACACCTATCATGCGTGCTTATCTAGCCGATGATGAGGTAGAGTAGTAACGGGATAGAACGAGCTTGCCGGGCCATTGCTTGCCAGCAAGGAGCTTGCCGGCAACCAGAGTCTTGGTCTTTACCATGCCGGTACGGAGCTTGTCGGCAAGGGCAATCTTGATCTTCAGTACGAGAATAGTACTTCTCGATGACCTGCCTTGAGGTCTTCTTCACGGTCTCCTTTATTCTAAGTCTTGAGTCATAGTTATCCTCTGTCAAGCCCTCGCCGTCAAGGAGGCTACAACTGCCTATGCACAAGTCAGGGTACGAGGGCACCCATGCTTTAGTACACCGACATAAAGACTATGAATGTACTTACTCAAGTTAAATTCATCAAAGATATCAAGCATCTCATCCTTCCAAAATTGATAGTACTCCCCATTGAGAATAGGCACTCTACGTCTAAGACTCCCTAAAGTAGACACATCCATCTTCCTCCAATGGTGATTAAACCAAAGCAATGGAGACCAAAGCTCTGATACCAATTGAAAGAACGAGAAGATAGGTCTAGAGGGGGGGGGGATAAACACTTAACTAATCAAATATGCAGTTTTTAGTTTTCTTGGAATTTAGGTAGATTTTAGCACATGTTAAGATATCACCAAGACTTCCTACACAAGCATATCTAGAGATAGAGCAACGGAAAAAGTAAAGCATGCAGTTGTGCGGAAAGTAATGGGGTAGAGAGAAGAAGATCAAACGCAATGAAGACACGGTGGTTTTTGGCGTGGTTCCGATAGGTGGTGCTATCGTACATCCACGTTGATGGAGGCTTCAACCCACGAAGGGTAACGGTTGCGCGAGTCCATGGAGGGCTCCACCCACGTAGGGTCCCCGAAGAAGCAACCTTGCCTATTCCAGCAAGGCTTCCGTCCACAAAGGACTAGCCTCACTCAGGGTAGATCTTCATGAAGTAGGCGATATCCTTGCCCTTACAAACTCCTTGGTTCAACTCCACATGATCTTGGAGGCTCCCAAGTGACACCTAACCAATCTAGGAGACACCACTCTCCAAAAGGTAATAAATGGTGTGTTGATGATGAACTCCTTGCTCTTGTGCTTCGAATGATAGTCTCCTCAACACTCAACCTCTCTCTCATAGATTTGGCTTGGGTAGGAGAAGGATTGGAGTGGAAAGCAACTTGAAGAGGCTAGAAATCAAGGTTCAAATGGTTGGATTGGAATCTCTTGATCTCAACACATGAGTAGGTGGTTCTCTCTCAGAAAGTGTATGGTGGAAGTGTATGCACGTTCTGATGGCTCTCTTAGAGAGTAAGTGGGGGTGGAGGGGTATAAATAGCCTTCACCAAAAATCCAACCGTTACACACTTTTGACCCAACTCGGTGAGACCGAATATAAACTCGGTGAGACCTACTAGTGTAAAAGATGTGAACTTTAGGCTTTTCGGTGGGACCGAAGTGGAACAACTCGGTGGGACTGAAATGCAAAGGCTTGGGCAGAACCCAGTTTCAGAAATTCCGATGATTTCAATTCGGTGATTCCAAAGTGAAATAATGTCATCACAGAAACTTGGTCATGCCATCTCGGTGGGACCGAGATCCTTTTCGGTCAAACCGAATTGCAAGGGTTTGGAAGTGGCACTGAAAGTGGCTATCTCGGTGAGTCCGGATGAGATGTTTTCGGTGGGACCGAGATTGAGAATTAGGGTTTGGACATATGTGATTATGAGAGTGATTGAGGGTTTTTGGAGCAGTGGATGCCCACCCTGAGGGGACTATGATGGTTGACTGGTTTGGCTGCGGTGTGAGGCCTGTGTCGTCGGAGAATAACAGGAGGTGTGGGTGAGTAGAGGGATGGCCTGGCCAACGGTGCGAGTAGGAGGGGGCGGTGAGGCCTGCGTGGCAGCACAGCCGGCCACGGGAGGCGGGAGCAGGCGGTCCCACCGGTGCTGGATGGGCGGCTAGAGCAAGAAGATCAGAGATTGAAGAAGCACGATGGCCGTTGGATTGACATCCAATGGTCACTTATGCTAGAATTGTTTGTTGACTAATATATAATAAGTAAAGAATTCTTGCATACACGTCAACTTAATAGGCCAACAAGTCAGCCTCCCAATCTATGGCGGACAGCATACAACCCATTTGCTATTTTTTTAAATAATTTATAGGTCATTTGCAAATTCTTATGTAATTTATTGCAGTCCATTTTCTTTTTGTTGGCCAGGAGTAGGGCTAAAAATTTAAACGAAATTTTGCATATTTTTGTGGGGTCCAAACTATTTTTAATCCCGAAATGTCGAACCATATTTAAAGAAATTTCAAAATATATTTAAAATTAGGTTAGAAACCAATGGAATTTGAAATCTAAAAATGTGAAAAAAATTAGAAATTTGAAAGTAATTGCCAATTTGTTGTGTTTTTTTTATATTTACAGCACATTTCATATTACTTTTAAGATTTGCAGCCCAGTAGGGCAGAGAAAAACAAGTTGGCCTGGGTTGGGTTGGGCACGATTGGGTATTCATCAGAAGAAAAAAACAACTGGGCTAGCCATTTTCACAAAGAAAAAAATAGCTGGGCTGGTCATGTGGTAAACATAAAATAGAAGCCTAGGCTAGACGGGTCATAGCCCAGTTGATACCCTGCTCTATCTCAACAATAACAAAAAAAACTACTACAGCTGCTAGGTCCTAGGTGTCAGCCTCTCTTGTGCAGTTCTCTTGTCTATTGACTATACGCTGACAATGTCGCGGGTCCCAGATGTCAGCAGACTACTACGAGGAAGCATTTTATTTTTTGCTTGTAACAATGAGGCACTTGCTTGCGTACGGCCATGGACATGGTACGGCCATGGACATGGTGGGTCCACGTACAGTCCTCTCCCGATTCCTCTCATTTGTTGACCATGTTGACAACGCCAGACGGCGGCGACGCGGCGACCGCACCAAGGCGCGCGGTGGACGACGGCGAGGCCTCGGACGGGAACGAACAGGAGCCGGGGAAGATGCGGCAGTGAAGTTGCGGGCAAAGGGGAGTACGAGGGTTGACTGGTTCGGGTGCTGGGAGGGCTGACGTCGCCGTTAACGATTTAGGAGACAGTAGGGCGGCGATGCATGCGCGGAAGCGCAGCCAGCCATGGGAGGCGGGAGCAGGCGGCCCCGCCAGCGCTGGTTTGGTTTTGGTGGCTGGAGGAAGAAGAGACTGAAGAAACATGATAGAGTGTACAAGCAGCAGGAGTACTTAACAACGTTAAGTGAAAGCAGCAGGAGCACTTAACAACTAGAGCTGAAAGCAGTATGAGTACTTATACAGGTTCAACCGTACAAGGCACGCTTCGAACAGTGCTATTTTGCCTACTGTTAACGAAGGGTGAGGCCACCAAGCCCCAGGACAAGGCCAGGCGCCACCCCACGCATCCACAACTTTCTGAAAGTGGCTTCATCTCGCAATGTGGTCAATAAATAGGATATTCGCTTCAGAGCCATGGAAAAGCATGAACATAACCTTCTATCCTATTCTCCAAGATCGTTGGGCCTTCATGATTTGAGACCACCCATGAATAATTATCTTTTCACCTCTAAGGGAAATGGAGTAGGTCGACATAAACATCATGTTGTGACCAAGCGCAAGTCTTAGTCGACCATGGCCAGGCATCTGTATAGGAACAATAAAACTGGGCAGTTTCTGTTTCAAGAAGAAGAACACAGCTGTAAAACTGTGTATAAGCAAGAGTTTATGAACAACATATATAACAGAAAATAGCTCATACCATCAGTTTCTTGACATAGTTGGACCTATTCAACGTGTGCACCAGTGGCACACATATCCCACGTGGCCTTCCACCATTGAAATGCCCCACAAGGTCCTCAAGACGATCAATAAAGTGTAGGAATTGGTGGATGTCGTCCCAGTCGACTTCGATGCCATCAGTAACCGTCGAGTTCTTATCAAATAATAGACGAGTAGTGTCCTGCACTTTGTAATAACCTACGCGTGTCACCAATTATAAGAAATATTAGTTAGAAGTAGCATCATTATGAGAGAAGGGAATCACAAATTGTTGCTACTTCTAAAGTCAAATTGTGATCAGTTAGACAGAATAGGTGGATTACAAAGTAAAAGAGGCCACATGCAAGAACCAGATGCAAAACTACCATGGATGAACCACTGGAACGACGTCGGGGTGGAAGGTCACAGGGAAGATAAGACCAGTTTCTGCTATTTCCATGAACATTGGTGTGCTAACTTTCAGTCCGTAACACTTGACAAAGTTTATCCAAGTTTGGCCATAAAAAAGGAGCGATCTTCTTGGTTAATGAACCCAACTATGAACTTATATCCATGGCATGTCTCCAATGTGACCATTATACTGGTGTATTCAGTTATGGCAAGGCTAACCTTCTTGAGTACATGTGTTCTGGCAGAGCAAGGGATGCACTGCAGGAAAAAAAATATGAGAACACAATTTATTTGCTAACCAAATCTAGAAATAATTTCCTCTTTCACATCAGTGTTCAGCATGGTACTAGTACCTTTTATCCAAATATAGCAATCAAAATTTCCAAATTAGTTGACAGCATGTTCAAAAACCCCAACTCTACCGGATAGAAAAGAGGATTCTAGGAACATACCGTGCGCTTTTTGAAATCCTGTGTTAGGATGAGAAGGAACAACTCTGGCGTCTCGCCAAGGGCACAGAAACCTATAGGGTCCTCGCACTTTGGGCACTGCAAATGAAACACACTAGATTCAGTACGAAGAAAAATGCATCAACGGCGGCGGTTGCCATCCTAGGATTACCGGCGACAAAGGGACAAGTATTTATCAGGGATGGGTGAAGATTTCATACCTGGTTCTCCATGAGAAAACCCTAAGCAATCACCGAGAGGTGGTTTTCTCTGAACAAGCAGACAAGGGAGAAGGGGATTCAGGTCGAGTGAAATAATGCTGCTTCATCCGTCGAGCTGACTGCTAATGCTGGAAAGGTGGGGTTTTGTGATTTGATGGCTCATTGAGCATTACTGCGGCGCTACGACCGGGGTGAGTCTACTATGCAGTTGTGCACTCTAATTTGGTGCATGGCACGTGGACCTAGTTGCTGGATGTCCCGCATATCAGCGAAATGAAGTAGAAAGGGGACAGGAGTAACTAGTTACACATAAATATTTTTTTGATAAGAGAGATACTCCCTCTGTAAAGAAATATAAAAATCTTTTATATCACCACTTTATAAATAAGAAAAATCAAGGGGAATATATATACATAAATATGGGGTTCGGATATATATATATATATGTATATATATATATATATATATATATACATATATATATATATATATCTGTGTGTGTGTGTGTGTGTTTTAGAATAAAATGCTCAGATAGGCTGATGGCTCTTGACTTTGGGCCACAGGCCGGTGGGCATGCATGTTTGGGGGCCCATGTGTTCTAAGTCAGCACATTTCAACCCATAAATATTGCATCTGATAGGGACGGTGCTGGTTTTAGATGCTATCACAAGGAGAAGACAGAAAATTGAATAAAGCACGGCAGCTGTTAGACTGAAATCGAACGACAGTTCCCAACCAGCAATTAGAGTTGCAATTCTTTTAGGATGTCCAACGTGATATACGCTAGTACTACTTATACACACAGGACACTTGTTTCACCATGGCATATATTACATCAAAAGCTCTCGGAGGATAGATCAGTTCGGCAGTTGCGTGCTACTACTGAAGAATTTCAAAGTTGATTAGGACAAGATCTCCTTGCAGAGAAACTTCGATTCTGACATCATCCCCAACCGCAAGATTTGATTGAGTTTTCAACCTTGACCATCCTTTAGCATCAATCATCATGCGACCATCCTTTCTACTTACGGTATATTGCGTAGGTTCATTAACACCAAGGCTGTGCATGGTAAGAGAAACTTGGCCATGGTCGCCCGGATTATTGAACGACTTCCTCATTGCTCTAGGAATTTTCTGTTTGCAAACAAGAGGACATATGCAAACAGTTAGATCAACACGGTGAATCATGTGAAACAACATGGAAAGACAAAAGAATGAAGCACTTGGGCTGCCAGTACTTACCAAAGAGGTGGAGATGTCGGTTTTTGTAAGGACTTTGGAATATGCAGTGCGAACTGCAGCCCAGTCTGTTGCCGGTGCAAGTGCAAGTTCAAGCGTCGGTGCAGGTGTCGGAGCCATTGCTGGTGCCTGTGGCGGTGTGACTGGTAGTGCTGCTGCTACTGCCAGAGACGGTGCTGATCCTTCTGGAGCTGGTGTCGGTGTCGGTGCCGGATCCTCTGGTACATCAGCCTGATCCGCTGACGCGGTCAGTGCCCAATCTTCTGCTGGATCAGACTGAGGTGCTACTGTTGTCAGTGCTAGAGCCAGTGCCGGTGCTCGATCCGCTGCGACTGCCGATGCTGGAGGTAATACTGATGTGCGAGACAGCAGCGCTCGTCTCTGGTCTGCTTTGATTTCAGACTGCAGCTTTGTAACTTTGCTACGCATGCTTCTTAAGCGAGAGTGCACATGAGCAATTCGAACTTCCTCCGGCTCCGTGACCCGGATCTAGTCCTTTTCTTTCCTTCTTTTAAAGGCGACAAGGACTAATTCTGGCGTGTTTGTTAAAGTAAACTGCAGTTGATCAGAGGGCTTCAGATTGTACTCAGACAACAGACGGATCCAATTGTGTCCACTAATATAAGTGATGGACAGTGCCTTCATTATTGACACATCATAAGAAGTGAAACCTGCTAAAATAACCATCATAGAGCAAATCAAACGGTTTATTCTGTAATGAATGTGACATGGCAAAACCTGCATCGTAAAATTCCAGCAAAAGTAAGAAAACATGACAATTAATCAATGAGATTTACTTTATGTGACACAACTTAATCCTTACCAGGAAATCACTATCTTCAAGTTCTAAATTGAAGGTTGTCCGTCCAATTATGGGTGGCACGCAGGGCCCCTCCTTACTCCCACAAGCAGGATAGTCCAAAGGTCGTGACAACTCGTATGGACCGAACATCTGCGGGAATGGAAATCCTGGTGGGTGCGATAAACCCTGCAATGCATACATATATTGGAGTGTAACCATAACTGATGTATACTCCCGCCATCCACAAAAATAAGATGATCTGGATATTTTAAAATATACGGACTGAATTGAGTGGACAAACACACCAAAATGTGCCTAACTCTATATACATCTGATTCAGAAAAAATGTAAACATCTTATGTCTTTGAACAGAGGGAGTACTGTACTGGCATGAAAAAACACAGATATCAAACAACCGAAATTGGTATTATAGGTTCACCATTTCTAAAACATTAACATAGAGTGTTCTCAGGATTCACCACAAAACAAAAGCGGCAGTACTAACCCATACAGGGTTCACACACACAAATCAAGTACTGAACAATATTACTTACTACACACAAGCCAAGTTGCACTAATTTAACTCTGCAGACTATTTCTTGCCACTGACCTACGGGTTGTGCCCCACATAACTGACCAGGCCATGGACATCGTGAGAGATGTCTATCGGCACCTTCGCCATCCCGTCAACCTTGGAGAACCTAACAGTGTGGTCTTTCCACTCATAAACATGCCGATGAAGATAGGCCGCGTCAGATTTGTTGGGAAGCTTTACAAGAACCACACCCTTCGTAATCGCAGGCAAAGCTACGAAATTGTTGTGGTGAAGTACACCCTCAAGAACACGCCTGACAACAATGCTACAGGAAATCACTTGTTCACAACATGTGGCTACAAGGACACGACAGCTGGATAGTTTAGTAGTGCACATCCTCAGGTCTTCCAGTTCACACGGCATGACTTTGAGAACTTCTTCTCCACAGCGGACCTAGTTCCAATTCAAACAGAAACCAATATTTTATTACTGCCTCCATTCACAAATATAAGATGATTTTCTATATTTTACTCCATATAACACTACATATAAGCACAGAAATGAGTGAACAAAGACACTAAAACATGTCTACATCAGATACAAAAAAAACTTAGAACATCTTATATCTGTGAACAGAGCGATTACTTACAATACCCATAACACAAGTTACTGAGGGTACTATATTCTCTTCCTACAGCTAGTGTTGATGTTCATAAAGTAGTTGAAAGTAATCTATAAGAAATCTGTGTTATGTGCAAAAATCATATGCATGTTAACCTCTCGCATGTTCTGGTCAAAAGAGACATTTAGAACAGTCATTTGGCACACAAAAACCACATGAAAGATCGCCCAGAAAGTTATACTACTAGTACTACATGTACATTACACAAACATCGCATATTAGCAAGCACTTTGCAAGTTAGATCAGAAAACATGATCAAGATCGCCAAAAAGATCGTCAACAAGAGATATTACCTCGACCGGCTTAACGAGGCGATGGCCTTGAGCTTGTTTGTGGTCATCTCGGCAGGGTGCTTGCGCTTCTTCAGACTCTGAGCCTCGACAGTTTTGGCCACAGCCATAGACATCACTTTGGCCGGTGCTCCAGGGTCCATCAAGAAACTGTCAAATAGAAATAAAAGGAAAGAAAACTATAATTAGAAACCCAAAAGAAGAACAGAGAGGGAGTTAGGATCGGTCGCAGGGTTGCAAAAGATGACTAGAACGGAAGTATAGCAGCACCATTGATGCGCTAACCTTTCCTTCTTTGGGAGAGAAGAACAATGGTAGAAGCGAGTTGGGGTTTTCTTGAAGAAATGAGGAACAAGATGAGGGAGAAGCGAGTGGGGTTTTCTTGAAGAGAGGAAGACGAGGAAGAAGAGTGAAATGATGGTTGCTTCGTCCGTCCAACTTACTGCTGGAAAGGTGGGGTTTTGTGATTTGACGCCTCATGGGGCATTACTGCGGCGCTACGACCGCGGTAAGTCCACCATGCAGTTGTGCACTCTAGTGCGGAGTAATTTGGTGCATGGCAAGTGGACCCCGAAGCTGGCTGTTCCACACATCGACGAAAGTGAGTAGCAAGGTTCCCGATGACCGTGGAGGAGGATCCGCGCGGTAGAGCGTCTCTACTATTTCTTAAAAAAATATTTTTTAATTACAGCAAGTGTTTCCACTCTTACGATGGAGGAGTGCGAAACACGGCAACCACTTGAACTTACACTACTAGTACTCCTACTACTAGGCATGTGCAGTGGTTCATACAGCAGTCTTATCTTGTTGCCAGTGTAGTAAGATATGACGATAAAAAATGATGTATTGTAAACTGATTATACCACCCAAAGAAAAGTAACTGATTATAAATAAATCTGTTGTGAGGGATATTGTTGCGAGTGTTTCAGCATATTTTCGGTTTACATCGCGGCTACTATTCATGAATACGGTCCTGGGTGGGTCCCCTGCATGTACGTGCCTTCTATCCCGTGCTACCTCGACGTACAGTCGACCTGTGCTGGAGTACTATTATTTTTAGCAGACAAGGCAACCGGAGAAGTATAATCAAGGGATGGAGGCGGCAGCCGCTCCGGAAGGGTGTCTCGGGGGGATTGACATCCAGTGGCATGCTGTGCGCATCTCACCTATGAACAGTAGTGTAACATGCCCATTTTTTAACGTCCGATCGAGAATGAACGGTGAGATCAATGTCAACAGTACTCGGGGTACAGTGCATAGAGAGTATGCTGCTAAAGTTCTCGACCGAACAAAACCATACAAAGCACGCCTTTATAGTGCTCTATGCTACAGTGACTGTTCTGGACCATCTGAGTTTGATCCAACGGTCATGTTACGCCGTGACATGCCCATGCAGAGGATGCCTAAATAGCACCGAAGTCCCTCTGCTACTCCAAGCGCATGACGGCGGTGATGCAGGGTGCCACGACCCACAGAGCCTGCTCCCGGTCAACTGGTGCCAGCTCATCAAAGACGGCGTCCAATGGCACAAATGGATTTCGGTGACGTAGCCCGGAGAGGATTCGCCTGGCAATGGCGACGGCCGCCCGCACCCCCTCCTTGTCCAGCGCCGCCCCCACCACCACGCGGAGATGGTTCAGCTCCTCAGAGATATTGGGGAAGAAGGAGACCAGGTCAGGAAGCCACAGCTCATTGAAGTGGATGGGCTGGTCGAACGGGTTTAGCCCGACGGCCGGCATGGTCGCGCTGGCACGATGGTAGGCATCACGCAGCTGCAACACTTGCGAGGCAACAGGGTCCAGCAAGTGGTTGAGGCGATCCTGGACCTCGTCACGATCGGCACGCTCGCGCTCCAGCCGGCTCGCCATCAGGGCAACCTGGCCGCCTAGGGTATCTCCCGCTTTCTGCAACAACGCTGCAGACGCCTCAAGCATCTTTGTCGTGGACTCCTACCACTTTTGAAGCTCCGTGAACTCCCACTCATAACAGAGGAGCATGGCACTCTTCTCCTCCCTGAGCTCAAGGATCTCCACGTCCTTGGCCCTGAGCTCCGCATCCTTGGCCTGGAGCTCCTCTATTAGGTGCCTCACCTCAGACTCCATGATCTAGTGCGCCGCCATGGAACTTGGTAGAAGCAATGGTGAAAGGAAGCAAAGGGGGTGAAATGGCTAGAAGGCAATGCAATCTATGGGAAGGCAGAGGGGTCGGGGTAAATCTTTTGATTTACACCATGGGAAACCCCAGTCAATGCCTTTTCACATCAGGGACCAGTGGGTTTTACTGGTGGAGTCATCATCACTAATTCCCGTCGCGCCTGCTCCCGTCAAACAAAAAAAGAATCCTGCCGCGCCCAAGGACCAAAGCAATGCAGCGGTGGATAGTATTTTAATTTACCTAGCCGCAAGGAGGGAAAAAATGCTTGAAAAAACAAATGTGGTGGCGGCCTAGCTGATCAGTCGCACTAGCCCAACTAGCTAGCCACCGTGCTTGTACTTGGCGGGAAAGGTGGGGTTTTGTGATTTGACGACTCATTGCTTCGGCGCCATGACCGAGGAGGACCCAGAAACCGCGCGGTAGGGCGTCCCATGCTCCCACCATCCCATGTCTCAGTAAGGAAGAAAATATGCGTGCACCACCGGGGAGGACCCAGAAACCGCGCGGTAGGGTGTGCCACGTCTCAACACGGAGGAAAATGTGCGTGTAAAAATATATGAGACATAGCTATGGTAAGAACTCGGGACCCAGCCAGTGCGTCGAAAACACCCCACTAGCCACACAACTTCGTCATGCTAACGTGGCACGGAGGATAGGTGTGGTTAGCTTCGTCTCGACCAGCCACGAGGTCTCTTGTTCCTAGGCGATTCATCTATTTTCCTTGCATTTTTTTAGTTATAATAACACCACGGCCAGCTCGCGCCACTCTTCATGTTTGCCCATGCGTCTAAAGATTGTAGATGGAGAGGAGAGAGAGATCGCAGACATGGGACCAGGCAGTAAGTGAGTCAACGTTCATGCACGTGCTGACGAGCCACTCTCTGTACTCTACTCAATGTGATACAGTACAGTATAAAATCAAGTTATGCGACAAAGCCAACAACCGTTGCTATTTCTGGCTATCAACGTACACTTTGTAGTCCAAGTTGCCGGCTCGAATCTCGTCCTTCTGATTTTTTATTTTTAGGTCCAAATTTGTTCCATGATGAGTGGAACCCCCGTGTGTTGTTCCGATATTTCTGTGTACGAGGGATTTTTTGCACAAACACTTTGCGTGGTTAGACAAGTTACGGCACCAGTTACACATATTTTACAAGTTTAGGAACAAAAGTGATAGCGGCGGAGAATATCACGTGCTCCCCACGGCTTATATGCTACGGTGATACGAGATTGTACGTCGTTGGATCTGATATCCAATGGCATGTGAGTAGTCTTTGTACTTTTGCGCAATTCCCAAACTCTTCGAGAACTTTTTTGCAAAAAAAACATACAGACCTCTTTGAGCCGCTGGATCTTGGATCCAACAGCTCCCATGAGCTCGTATGACGGTAGCATCTAAGGTGTGGGAGAACCCAATATTCTCATGTACGAGAGAATATAAGGTGCTCCCCGCAGCTTAGCCGCTACGGCGATACGAGCTGCTAGCAGCCGTTGGATCTGAGATCCAATGCCATGTGCGTAGTATTTGTACTTCTGCGCAATTCCCAAACTCTTTGAGGCCAATATTGCAAAAACATTCAGACCTCCTAATGGGAGCCATTAGATCTCCCGGGAGCTCGTATCACCGTAGTATCTATGGTATGGGAGCACCTCATATTCTCCCACGCAAGAGAACATCTCAGGTGCTCTCGCTGCTTGGATGCTACGGTGCTTCGAGGCGGTTCTATCTGAGATCCAATGGCATCTGAGTATAGTCTTTGTACTTGTGAGAAATTCCCAAACTCTTTGAGGTTTTTTTTGCAAAAACCATTCGGACCTACTAGGAGCTGTTGGATCTCAGATCTAACGGCACACAAGAACTCGTATCACCATATAGCATCTAAGGTGGGAGCACCTAATATTCTCCCGGGGGGTGGGGGCACAACCCATCGGTGTTTGGGAGGGTGGAGCCAAATGTTAAAAAAAATATAATCTAAACCCTCCTAAAAAAAGACCTTCACAATTTTATCTAAGGTTGGGGGTAACTCGGGGGTTACCGCCCCCTCCCGACAATCTACATGGCTCCGCCTATGCAAGAGGCGTAGAGCGAGCGTCTATGTGTGCGAGGTCAATCGAGTCATATATAGAGGGAGAGATCGAGTTAGTGTGGGCTAGCGTACACTCGAATGAGAAAGATGATACAAAGAGATATTGTTCGACGTAGCTATAGTGAGGGCTGGAGGGAGATAGTTACCAAGAGAGTGGCCTAGATAGACTTTGTGTTTGTGCGCGCGGCGTGCATGGAGTTTTTTTACAGAGGCAACATATGTGTCTAGAGGGATAGAGGGAGGGCGATATAGAGGGAGAGAGAGAGAGAGCTCGTCATGGAGGGCCCGACGAGGTTGTGTGTGAGAAATACATTTGTTGAGAGCGTGAGGGCGGGTCTGAGATAAATGGAGATCGAAACATGAAGAGAAATAATGAGCGTGTGTCAGATACCAATAGCTCTATTAACAAAGAGATGAAGATCGATCGATACAGGAAGTATGTGTGGTGAAAGGGGGGGGTGATGGACAGACCTAACACAACATTTGAGTGTACATACTATTAGACTTAATATTCACGTTTCAGTTTAGTGTACATTGTAAACATTGAATTGAGGACCATGTATGGCTTACATTTTATTTTTGAATTCGTGCCATACATGCAAGGATTGGAAAAGTAGATGCACTATACTGACTCGTTTGTTGTTGTATTTGTGTGTGTGTGGTCATATGCTTGAATACATACAAACTCACCACCATACCGTTCATCTTTTAAATTTGAATTTGCATTAAAAAACCTAGTGTGGATACCATGAAATGTGAAATCCATGTTGAGATCACTATATCACTCATCATAAATCAATTACCGTCCCTTTTGGAATGACCAATTATTTGCAAGGAAAATACGGGCATTGTAATACATAAGATATAGATTTGTTCGCCAATTTTAAAAAAGATTCCTTTCCTGATAAAAAAAAGATTCCTTTCGCATTCTCAAATGGTAGCACCCGACGGCGTACTAGCCAGACCGGGCTCGTGTCGTGGTGGTGGCGTGCGTGGTACGCTAGCCAACCCCAACCAAAAGAACCGCGATAAAACTTCGTGCCTCCACTCGAGCCTCCGCGTTTCGAATCAAAATATCTGGCGGCCAGAATTCCAGCCCTGCGAAATTCCCCTTATGTCCCCTATCCATAATGACTACTCCTACTCCTACCGATGAACAGTGGATGGTTGCTTTAGTAACTAGCCCACGTTACCTACCATGCCGAGCACGTTCAAGTCCCTCGGTCGCCGCTACACAAGGTCACCCGTCAACTCCATTGCCTACTACACTAGGATGAGTATAGAATGGAGCTTCGTTTGTTCATGCCTACTACCTCCGTCCTGGTTTATTGGTCCTCTTCGCATTTTGTGCTAAATTTTGACCTTACATTTAACTAACAAAATGTTAATGCGTGTAACCAAAAATAATATCACTGGAAACTATGTTCAAATATGAGTCAAACGACATAATTTTTGGTGACATGCATTATTATTAGAGTATGACGCAATGCATTGTTTGAAGTCTAACTAAGCATTGTTTGACCAAATTTTATCTTAAAAAATATGAACATCTACTACAATAATAAAGATGTATCGCCTGAAAGTTTATTTCATGATGCATGTAATGATATTGTTCCAAATCCTGGTTTTTAAATTCCAGAAAATCCAAAACTCACCTAAAATTCATGAAACTACGCATGGTCTCGTGATATGGCACAAATAGGCTGTGGTAATTTTTTTGATCAATTTGAGACAAGCTGCTTATGAAAAGTTGCACACATGAACAACCAAGGTATTTTGGAACAAAGTGTTGTCACGTTAACGCGATCGGTTCACTAATATATTCAAACCATGGGTGTTAGACCAGCGTGCCACCACGCGTCCCGCTTCTCATAGGTAGGTGCCGTCTGAGCAAGCGTGTGAGTCGACGCGAGGCGTGCGAGCAGGCCGCTGCGTAGGCTCACCGGGAGGCGAGCCCTTTGACCAGCCTCCGCCACCCACCTTCATCCCAACCACACCCACTTTTAATGGCGCCCGCGCCGCAGTTTAAATCACCACCGCACTCCCCGCTCTCGCTACAATCTTCTCTCTGCCTCTCTGATTCTCCTGTCGTCTGCCTCCAATCAGCCTGACCTCGCCAAACGCCATGGCGCATCACGATGGGCTGCCCCTAGTCTTCCAGTTTCCTGAGGAAGACCCTAATGAGATTTCAGACAAGCTTGAGCTGGCCGTGCGGGAAGTCGCCGCGTCTGTCCCCGCGCCCATTCCAGCTCCCGTCGCCGCGCCAGCGCCAGCGCCCATCCCCATGGCATTGATGGGCTGGGAGCCACACACTGTCGCCCAGCTTGAAGCCACAGGGATCCACGAGGTCCCCACTGACTTGCACGCGTCCGTGCACCTACCAGCGAATGCGCCTGCACGTGCACTAACGCACGCGCCCATGCCGGTGCACGTGCACACGAATGTCTCTGCCGCGCCGTTGCCAGCGCCTGTCCCCGCGCCGGTGCCAGTGCCCCCCTCAGCGTCATGGGTCGCCGCCGTCGACCGCTACCTTGCAGCGATGCCAGTCGCCACCTCCCGCCGGTTGACTAGCTCCTGGAGACCGAAGTCCAGAACATACTGGCCTTCCTTGAAGTTTGGGCCAACGTCCAGGAGTATGCCAACGCCGGTGTAAGATGCCGCCGTCGCCGCCGGCCAGTGGCCCAACGACACACAGGGCACGGCAGAGGAGCCGCTTCCCGCCGCAAGACGCACCCACCGCCGCTGCAATTAGTTTTATTCATTTATTTTTTTAGTTCGATCGTGGTATGAATGTAAAGGTCATAGCCAGACTAAATGAAATATATGGTTTGATCGATTGAGTGTTCTGCTAGAGCTCTATCAAATTAATTAAAAAAAGTCATCAAGCGACATGTATTCCTTCTCATCGCAAACATTTCATATTAAATACCTGCGTCAATTCCAAATATTTGTAGGGCGCGAGCAGGTCCCTTCGAGCACTAGGCGATACATACATTTATCCATGCATTTAATTATTACTACTAGTTAAATACACCACGGGTGCCTGAACTTGTCCGTCACGGTCACTTTTTTCCTATACTTGTAAAATACGTACTAGTAGTAGGTGAAACTGGTGCCGTAACTTGTGAACGCGTCCAGATACGGTCGACGGCATTGGGCATCTGCCTCGGGTGGCGCGCCATGTTTATTAGCTCGCGCGTTCTTCGTGTTTACCCGTGCGTCTGCACCCATGGGAGTAGAAGGGGAGGAGGAAGAGATAGCAGACATCGGACCCACCAGTATGTGGCTCAACGAAGGGGAGTAGTACGTGCTGACAAGCCGGTCCCACTGATGTACTGAAAGTAATATAAAAACATGTTATCCATGCACCCACGCTGAAGAACAAAATGAAAACAAATACTAGAAAAATTCAAAAAATTCCATTTTTTTGCATGGTAGCCAATTTGGTGTGTGATGTCCGCTCCAATTTTCATATCATTTGGACATCTGAGTAGCTCTCGACAAAAAAGACAGATTTGGGGTCTGTAAAAGAGTGTACTATTCATGTACTGTTCTGACCCAATTTGTCTTTTTTGCTGTGAGCTACTAAGATGTTCAAATGCTCTTAAAATTGGAGCGGACCTCACGCAACGAATTATCTAGCATGCAAAAAAAATGGATTTTTTTGACTTTTTTGAATTTTTTGTCAATTTTTTAATTTTTTTGAACTTTTTGTGAATTTTTTCTTGACCGGGTGCAGATGACCCTGGGCACCAAATCGCTGACGTGCGCCTGGAAGGACCTGGTCACCTGTTCGATCCTCGTCCTTTTCATTTTTAATTTATATGGGTCCAAAATTATTCCATGACAGGTAGGTCCCCCGATGTGTAGTTTGTAGCATTTTAATTTATGGGCGAAATTTGTTCCATTACAGATGGACCCCCGGTGTGTAGTTTGTAGCTTGTTTGTAATAATTAAAGAAAACACGAGAGTTTTTTTTGCAAAAATACCATGGTGCGACGGGAAAGGTGAGAAAGAGCGTGCGAGAGAGCGGTCGCAGAGCTAGAGGGAAATAATTGGGGGAGGGGCAGGGCCGCAGGGGGGCAACGGTGTTTGGAGTGGTTGTGGGCCAAATGCTAGAAAAAAAACTAACCTAAACCCTCCGAAATGAATGCTTTCACAAATTAATCCAAGGATGGAGGCACAGTCCCCCTAGCAATGTAAATAGCTCCGGCCCTGCGAGAGATGAAGAGGTAGCGTCTATGTGTGGGAGAGACGGTGTGAGAAAACGAGGTCAATCGAGACATAGATAGACAGGGAGATAGGGTGAGTGTGGCCCGACATTCGATCAAAAGAGAGATATGCTCTGGAGAGATATCATGCGATCGAGTTTTTGGGGAGGGTGAGAGCTGTAAGGGAGATCTTGAGAAACTGACCTACATAGACAATGTGCGTGACAGAGTATACAGAGTGTGGATCGAGGCCCAGACAAGGAGATATATCATTTATGTGTGAGAGAAAGCAAGGTCAATCGAGACATAGACAAAGAGAGAGAGAGATTGAGCGAGTGTGGGCCACCATGCGGTCGAAAGAGTGAGAAGTACGGGTTGGAGAGAGTGACCTAGATAGATAATGTGCATGAGAGAGTATATACAATATGTCGAACTAGGCCCAAACAAGGAGATATATCGTTTGTGTGTGGGAGAAAGCGAGGTCAATCGAGACATACATAAAGTGAGAGGGAGAGATTGGGCGAGTGTGGGCCGCCAAATGGTTGAAAGAGTGAGACGGTTTGGTGGGAGTGACCTAGATAGATAATCCGCGTGACAGAGTATGTAGTGTGTCGATCGAGGCCCAAACAGGGAAATATAATGTTTGTGTGAGAGAGAAAGTGAGGTTAATCGAGACTTAGATAAAGAGAGAGAGAGAGAAAGATTGAGCGAGTGTGGGCCGCCGTGCGGCCGAAAGAGTGAGACGGTGTGGAGAGGGTGACCTAGATAGACAATGTGCGTGCATGTGCGCAAGAGGGGGGGTCTAGAGAGCCAATGTATGTATCTAGCGAGAGAGGGTGGGAGGGAGAGAGAGAGAACTCGGCATGGAGTGCAATGGCGGGTGTGTGAGAGAAATACGTTTGTTGAGAGAGTGGGGGAAAGGGGTTTGTGTATTTGAGAGAATTAGAGATTGAAACATGGAGAGAAGCAATGAGCGGGTGTCAGAAACCAATAGCTCTATAAGGTGGTTAAGAGTGGAAGATTGATCGATAGAGGAAGTATGTAGTGTGTGTGTCGGGGGGAGGGGGGGCTAAACACAACATTTGAACATAGATAGTAATAGACTTAATATTGACGTTTCAATTTAGTGCACATTGTAAAATTTGAATTGTGGACCATGCATATGGCTTCTCTAATTATTTCGAATTCGTGCCATACATGCATGGTTTGGAAAAGTTGATGCACTAATATTGACTCGATTGTTGTGGTATATTGTATGTGTGTGGTCATATGCTTGAATACATCCAAAGTTTTCTCACCACCATAGTGTTAATCTTATACATATGAATTTCCATTCAAAAACTTAGCGTGGATACCATGAAATGCGAAATCCACATTAGAATTGGAGATCGCTATGTCACAAACACACTCTAATTCAACGAACTCATCATTAATTAATTACTAGTATGTTGTTTCGAAGGACTAATTATTTGTAAGGAAAACACGGGTATGGTAATACATACAGATTCGTTTGCCAATGAAAAAATATTCGTTTGCATTCTCAAATGTAGGCGCACCAGGTAGACCACGGCCGTGTCGTGGTGGTGGCGTGTGTCGTACGGACGTTATAAACTGTGCGCCTCCACGTTTCGGATTGAAATATCTGGCGGCCTGAATTCCAGCCCTGCAAAATCCCCCTTCTCCCCTGCCCCCTTTCGCGCCCAGAGCGCTCAAATCCCTAATTCGCCGCCACCCAAGCAAAATTTGAATCGCCCCTCATCTCGTCTCATTCCCCACCTCCATACCGGACGACGACGACAAAGACGATGGTCGCGCTGCACCACCACACCGGAGCTGGCTCATCTACGCCCTCATCCACCACGCCGGGTGGTCCACTGACAACGTCGGCCACCGTAGCCGACGTGCTTCATAGACACCGACTTCCACCGCATCAGGTATGTTTCACCGATGTCGTCTTCCACCTTACCAGGGCTACTTCACCGAGCACATCGTCGCACCTCCATTCCCCCGCTGGTACTTCACCAACAGCCTCGTCCACCGCATCGTAGTGCTCTGCTGCCGCTCCAGATCTGCTTCCGTAGGCGGCCAGCCAATGCAAGTGCATCACCCTCAACGGCTGTGAAGTGACCCGCACTCTAGGCGAGTATGCCTAAACGCCGGCCCGAACTAGGTATCCACATATCACTGTGCTGTGCACTATTCCGACGATGCTTGGATATCCTTTTACTACTCTCTTAGCTTATACGCCTATGCAACTCTGACTTCAACTCTTATTTCTTCTGGAGCTATCATCTGAAACAAGCAAAACCATTTTTCAGCGAAGCATGATGGCGCTACGGGATCTGGTACAAATCCTGCATGCTCGTATAACCTTGTAAGTACCTGTCCTCCGGTACAACAGCAAGGTCGATTCCTCTCATTAAATCAACCATTCATCGTGCCAAAAATGCAGAGTGGGAAGGAAGGAGTACACGGCCTGCACATCCAAGCAAGTGGTAACATGGACTTCTTCATGGAACATCCCAAGCGCAAGGAGAGCTGCAGTGAGCCTGTACAACGAGCTAGCGTAAGTCCCTGCATTTCATTTAATTCGTACTGGCATGCATTTATGATTTGCGTGTATGATTGGGGCAGTGAAATGTATTCCAGTGGCGCTTTTGATTTATCCACATAATGGTTGAATTGCTTGTTTCTATGAACTGAGTTGGCCAAAAATGAGAAGGATGTCAGTCTTTTCATCATATTGTAGATTGCTTAGATCTTGATACCCAAATATAATTGCATGAATTATACAGTAAAAGCCAGTGTGGTGTGTATTGCTACAACTAGTCTCACAACCTGTCCTCATATAATATAACAAGGTCGCACCATCTTATAAGATTAACCATTCGACTTACCAAAATGCAGTAGGAAGGAGTATTGGGACTGCGTTTCCAAGCAAGTGATGTCATGGACTCCTCCGTAGAACCTCGTAAGCGAAAAAGAAGTTGCAGTGTGCCTGTACAAAGAGCTTGCGTAAGTTCAGTTATCTCCTTCTCGGAATTTTAGTTAGCCACTGATTAAAAAATTGTTCAATTACCTTGCTTGCCTTAATTTAGCTTGCTACTGATTACATAATGCCATAGCCTATTAATCCTGTTATAGATTGCACCTATCTATGTGTTTGTTACTTACTATTATAGAACTACCTTTTCCTGAACTTCAATAGCTACTTAAGCACGTAGATAGCTGGTCATATCTACTTCTAGGGTGCAACAAAATTCATGTGTAATTTACCTTCTGATACCCTGTTTGTTTATCTTGTTTGCTGTTATGACTTGTAGCACAAGTAATGTTTGCATGTTCATGGAGAGACAACTGTCAGGTTTATATGAGGGACACCGTCTTTTTAACTTATATATATATATGTGTGTCAGAATCATTTTGCTTACATTAATGAAATTTAGAGATGTATGTGTTGCTGTGAAACTCTACCGACTTGTTGCTTTAATACATTGCCAAAAAATTGTTAGTTTTACTAGTTCATGTGTAATTAAATATGTTGCCAAAACTGGTTAGTTTTACTAGTTTGATGTTAGTTTCTTATGGCTCTTGCAACACTTTATTTATGCTTGCTAACTATCAAGTTTTCATGATCCAATTGAAACTCCGATGGCACAACAGGTATGTTCTGAAAAACTTCCTTGTTTAACTGGTTTGCTGCTGTAACTTGTTGCTCTAATCATGTTACCAACTTCAACTTCTCAGGATCCAATTGGAACTCCAATCACACAGCAGGTACATTTTGGAAAACTTATTTGTGTAACAAGTTTGCTGTTGTAACTTGTTGCTCTAATCAAGTTACTCGGTACTCAACTTTTCAGGATCCAAGAGAAACTCCAATGGCACAACAGGTTGTTTGTTTAACTGCTTTGCTGCTGCAACCGGTTGCTCTAATGATGTTAATAACCTATACTTTTCAGCATCCAATCGCAACTCTTTGAATCCTTGTTTGTTTAACTGGGTTGCTGTTCTCACTCCCAGTTGAGATGTTCTGCTAACTTCAATTTTTCTGAATCCAATCAGAACTGTAATGGCAAAATAGGTTAGCCCAAGATCAAAGAGCGAGATCCCCATGGACGTTGGATCATCCCAGAGGAGTGGCACTGGCCCAATCGTGCATCGTGAATTGCCAACTGCTGATGCTCTAGAGGCTAAACTATTGGTAGAAAGAGAGTCCGCTTCTGCACTTAGAGATGAAGTTGACATGTTGAGGAAGCAAACAGCACAATCAGAAGAAGTACTCACGAAAACCATTAAATATTTGGTGGATTTCACAATGAAGCAAGCTTAGACTGACCGCATTGTTAAGGTCCTGGAGGAAAAAAGGAAATTAAAATCCCACTTGGTAAATCATAGGTGAAATGTTTTTTCCATCATTGAATTACCTTTGTGTTGTTTGTTCATGTAATAGATTGGAACCATTTGTTTTAGAGATCATGTAATAATTGTTTTTTGGTCTGTCTATTTTTTTGAGCACGAGTCTGTAATAATTGATAAGAACATGAGACATTTCATTTTTTTTTGAGGCAAAGACATTTCATTTTGTTTGCTATGCCAGGCCTACAAAATATGCTAATCGAGCAGATTGTACATTCAGCAAAAATAGTAGTATAGATGGGCCTTAAGTGGCACGCATCTGAAAGGGCCAAGATGTTGTACTAGCTTTGGTACAAAAAAAGATGCTCTTCTAGCCAAAAACAGTACAACGGCCTGGCTTATGTATGTTAGTTCATATTATTGATCCATATACTCTATATGTGGTCATATGTCTATTAGTTTTCTATATTATTGGTTGGTTGGCTCAATATTTTGAATTTTGAGACATCGCTTGGCTTCTGAAATTCATATATAAATGGGAGTACACTATATGTTGCTTGTGTCATACATGTTACAATTGAGTTGTACATAAAGTTGTTTCAAATATTCGTATTCACCTTAAACTAGATTAAACCTTCTGAATTCGAGTATCATGGCATTTGTAAATCATATTCATATATACAGGTGGAATACATCTTTGTTTTGCTTTTGAAGATATATAAAAAAACATAGAATGATTTATAAATATTCGTAATCGAATACAAAATGGGTTCGAATTTAGTTGCCAGGGTAAACGTGAATGCTTATTCTCCCAAGATTTGAAAGAAGCGGCAAAACACCCACTCCCACATTGGCTGCCCGAAACCAGCGTTTGGGAGATGGAAATTACTGTCTACCCCTGACACGCATAGCCTATCGGCCCGATTTCCACTATCTAAATAGGGGTCGATTTGTAACTTCACTCAGACATGACACGACCACCTCTCACCCCATTCAGACACGGTGGGCGCCAAACGTGGGCGGCAAAACACATTTGATTCAAGCTGTCCCAAAGACCTTTCTCTTCCCCTCCATTTCCCCATTCATACACTGTGGGTGGCAAAACAAACTCTCCTCGGCCGAAATCGATCTAGGCTAATATTTTAAGTAGTGGCAGGTTTGTAACTTCACTCATACGTGACACAACCGCCCTACCTGTCAGCCCCGTTCATACACCGTGGGCGCCAACTGTGGGCGCCAAAACATCCTCTCCTCGCCCGAAATTGCTCTCGACAATTTTTGGGGAGATGCGAGATTACCGTCCTATCCCCAACAGATGAGATGTCCGAAATTTTAAACGGGGGCTAAGTTGGTAACTTCCCCACATTTCAGACAAGCGTCGCGTCCCAAAGACATGGTTCCCCCGACCCCTCTCCCTCCATTTTCACATTCATACACCGTCGGCGCCAGAACACCATCTCCAAACCAGCCTCCTCCGTCCGCCACCCCATCCATCGCCGCCCTTCTCCACCATGCCGGAGCGCCTACCCAGACCGCGTCGTCCACTGCAAGAGATCGACGTTCCTCATCCACGGCGCCAGACCAGGAGCCTTGCATCACATCCTCTCGCTTCATCCGCGCCGTCTTCCACCTTGGCGGGCCGCTCCGATGACCTTCTCGTGCACCGCAACGGGACTTATCCCCCGATGCTTCCGTCTACCGTCGCAGATCTGCTTCCACGCCGCCGACAGCCATCGCACTCCCGATGCCTACACGGCGCCGCAAGAGAGGTGGTACTCTTTCATATCTGCTCAACTTTTTAATCTCAACCAGAAAATAGATCGTCACTTGTTTACTGTACTTTCTTTTCAGCTCTTAGAATCTTAGTTGTTAGTTCAATGCAAACATTGGTTGCTAAGTAGCCTTTGTGCGGTTTGCAGCTTCAGATATGCCATGGCACAGTCATAATAGGGTTTAATTGATCATGCTTAGGGTTTCCCCCCTTTTATGATGACTATACGATTAGCACTGCTCCACCCATCAAGCTAAACAAGCTTATTTGTTCAAATACGAATTTGATATGATGCTGATATTAGTAAAACATAGTCGTTTAATTGGTCAGCTGAGTGTTCCTAATTTAATTTCGAAATGTGTGTGCGCCGTTGGGGCGGATCTACAGGGTGGCCAGTGTGGGCCGCGGCCCAACCTGGGATTTTGGGTCGGCCTGTATACCATAAGAGATTAGAACATGGTCAGCCAACCAATGCCTTTGCTAAAAAAGCCAATGCCTCCAGACCCCGATTCCCCTCTGTTCTGCTCCGCTTCCGATCTCTACTCGCCGCTAGCCGCCTGCCTCGCTGGTGACTTGCTGTCGCCGGACGCCATGACTTTAGGAGGAGACGCCGGACTAACAGGAGGCCAGGAGCCGCTCGCCCAATAGCGTCACCGCTGCCCGGCCGCGCCGGCGTGCCCAGCTTCCCAGTTTGCTCAGGGCTCAGGTGTGCAGCACCCACGCAGCCAACCTGATTTATCCTGAGATACGCCGTCCTCAACACTCAGCAGCCACTTCCCATCACCCATTTTCTAATTGATTCATCACTCATTAGGCAGGACTCTCATTAGGGTTTGTTGTGTACTGA
Organism: Elymus sibiricus; assembly: GCA_039707655.1. Classification (NCBI taxonomy): domain Eukaryota; kingdom Viridiplantae; phylum Streptophyta; class Magnoliopsida; order Poales; family Poaceae; genus Elymus; species Elymus sibiricus. The sequence continues at coordinate 208,318,471 of CM077668.1, forward strand.
GTGCTACCTACATTTAATTGTTCAGATGTTTCAGTAATCTTTAGCACCCATAGAGTTGACAGGGTTTCAAAATTCCTCGCCTAGGAACAAACACTAGTCATGTTGATTGTTGGTCATAGTGACATTGACCCAGATTACTACCACAGGCCAGATTTGTTAACAATTTTACTAGTCTTTGTTACTCATTTGATATGATATCCAATTATTCACTTCGATTAATTGCAAACAATAAATGCTAGCCCAACTTCTTGATTCAGATTTTGGACGATCTCTTACTACAGTTACGATTCTGCATACTTGTCCTAGTAAGCTCACAAGTAATGATTGATTCACTAGCTTTATGCTTGCCTTGTCATATTTGTTGTCAATATTTTTTTAGGGTGGACCACCCTGTCTCAAAATCCTAGAACCGCAGACATGAGTGAATAGTATTTCTCTGTGTGATCTCTTCCATCATGTGTGGGCAACAAACACTGCATTGTATAGAAAGAAAAGTGGTATATCCACCTTTTACATAGACTACGATCTTTTACATGGAATACAATTTGCCTATGTGCTTTGTGTCGCACTACCATTACTCCACCCTTGAAGCTAAACATTATACCACTCATAATTCCGAAATTTATTTGTTCAAATACGAATTTGATATGATGCTAATGTTCCTACTTCAGTTTTGAAATGTGTGTCCGCCCCTTATAGAGACATAAGAGGTTTGTATTTCTATGTGTGGTCTGGTCAGCACGGTTGGGGGATGAACTTTGTATACGCAGGGGTTCGTAGGGAGACGCTATTGGAGTAGAATCCGCAATGCATTACAAAGATAATCTGACTACCTTTTATGTTTTCATGAATCTCAGATACTGAACATCATCATAATGATTATGAGCTTGGGCGCATGAGAAGAATAAAGCAGAACAATGACATGGCTATCAAACTTGGCCTTAAGGGACTGAGATCCAGTCTGGATGCAATGGAATGCGCACGCTCTCCACCTACAGATTCGTGTTCAGAATATGATCCTAACAATGATTCTGAGCTAGAGGGAAACCTAAGTCAATGTAGCTCCCTAGTGGAGGAGTCAGAGGCAGATGCCCTATCTTATTCACCTATCAAGGCGCTTGCTCTAACTTGGCAAGGTTATATTGGTCGCACATATCTTGCAAATGATGCTTTGCATTGCTTCTACTTTGTTACACCGCCATTTGCTTAGTTTACACATCATATATGTGAATATGCCATGCCTATCCATTTTCAGTACATATTCCATCTGTCATCATACCATATTTCTCCATTGAAATGTTGTTCTTGTGCATCAGACATTCAGAAGAAAGAGGGCGATTGCTAATTGTGATGGAGCACGAACAAAGTATTTGGACAAGGTAGTGACACTTGATAAATCAAATAGCCCATTAGGTGTAGTGGCAATATCACCAGACCCACAAAACACAGCCCCAACTCTAGCAGACTCTACCCCTACCCCACTAGCCATCTCAGATGCCCCAACTCAGCAGACCCCATATGCAGCAAAAAGTATGACGATTCCAGTTGACATAGCACCAGCTCTACGACGCAAAAACCCCATTACAGCAAAGAGTACACCAACTCCAGTTGCCAAATCCCTTTTCACACTGGAGAGAGCCCCAATTGCAGCAAATAGGACCCCTATTCCACTTCTTCCCAGTTTAGAAGATGAAGCTTTTATTGTTGTCAGGAACTTTGTGCGCATCTTTCCTTCATGGAAAGATTATACTATAGACAAACAACAATTTCCAATCTTCCTCCGCAACTTACATGTAAGTAATGTACTAATGTTATTCATGGTAATTAGTGCCTATGTTTCTGCTGATGGAACTCATGAGATTTCATTCAGTAAAATAGGTGAGGACCAAACTGGATAGTCAAGATGAGAAAAGCTTGATTGCGCTTTTCAAGCACGCTTTGAGGAAGTATCGTTGCTACCTGAGGCAAGCACACTTCGATGGCAAGCCTCTAAATGAAATTTCTGTAAAGTCTCTGGTGCTTCATTTACTAGACAATGACTAGAATAAGCTTGTTACACACTGGTCTCGTCTGCAGCGTAAGGTACTGTCTATGATATCACATCACAATTTGAACTACATTTCTGCATGTGCCTTACCGTCTCACTTGTATGAAAACTGTTTGCAGGAGAATATCCATCCTCAAGGGACAACATGATCTCGCAACTATATTGCACACTGCATTGCTCTTGTGAGTACCTCTTGCCTTGTATCACAATACTTACTTTCATAGCCGGTTGATTATGTAGCATCACTGCACATGTTAGCCTCCTTATCCTCCATTTGGTGGACATTATAAGATCTGTATTGACTCTTACACAAATTTAGAATCAACCCAATGCTTGTGAAGAAGTTTAGCTCTGAAGTCCTCTTATAACGACCGAACGTCTTGTATCACTGTACTTACATTAACAGCTACTCCATCCATCCAATAATATAAGAGCGTTTTGTACAGTACACTAGTGTACAAAAACACTTATATTATGGGACGGAGTGAGTAGTTCATTGTGTTGCATTACTCTTCATCTTGTCTCCCTCGCCCACCATTTACTAAAAATTATCAGATCTATAATTAATCTTACCAAAAAGTTGAATACACAGACAATGCCAGTGCAGAAATGTAACCCATTGCTCTTGTCAGTACATTTTGTCCTGTAACGCTGTACTTACATGGATAGGTAGTTGATTATGTAGCATCACTATGCATCTTATCTTCATTATCCTCTATCCTTCCAGTATTATCATATCAATAATTACTCTCTACAAAATGTAGAGTACAGGCAATGCTTATGAAGAAGTTTCTGTGCTGAAATTCATGAGTTATCCCTCCCTTGACATGGAGAAGGGCATTATAGAGCCGGTGTTAACTGTTAATGTAAGTCCGTCCTTCTAAAGCCTTTCTCCTCAACTGCTGTTTAATTTGCTCATACTCCCTATCGTCAACTGTTGTTTAGTTTGCTGTTTCTATCAAAATGCATGTTCGCAACAACTGCAAGTTTCAAGTTTTAGTCGTGAAACCAAATTCCTTATTCATACCATGCACATTATTCAATACAGATCCATTGATTTTCTTTAGCCCTGCATGTATGCTTGTGTTGTTGATCTGTAATCTAGTGTGTGGTGAAGCTGCGCACATTTGCACCTTGTCATTTCCTGCTTTGTCTTAACTGATCTGGCTGCTGATATGAACATGTCATGCACGTTAACGAAAAGAGATACAATGATTTTCTTTTGCCCTGCATCTATGCTTGTGTTGTTGATCTGTAATCCAGTAGTGTGGTGTAGCTCACCGCATTATGAACAATGTCAAATTATGCTCTTGACATTTTGAATCATCTCTTTATTTTGTAATATGAAACTGGATGGAATTGACAGCGCAGTTACCATCTTTGTTTATATACGTGCAAAACCTGTCATCTGTCTTGTTGTTTCAGGGTGATATGCTTGATGGCACGCACAAGTCTGCGGAAGACTCTGAGACAAACATATATTGCAGCAAAGAAGGCAAAACATTTTGAAGATAGTGAGACAACCCCAAAGTCATGTCTTGATGTAGTGTTCAAGTTACTTGAGACTAGCAGTCACACAAGCTCACAGAAGTCGCTGCCTGAATTAGTTAGACTTCTTCAGTCTCAGCTGCAAGCAGAAAGGCATAGTGCAACTCAACTGCGACTTGAAGTCCAATCTCTAAGGAAGATCACAGAGATCTCATTGCTAAACAGCTAGAGCTGGAAGATATGACCGACATGCTAGGCCGTTCTCACTTCATTGCTCAGCTGTTTGCACAACAGCTCCCGCGCAAGGCTAATGTTTCTTGAACTGTGTTCAAGTGGTCTTGGTTTAGTATTATTTTGTTGCGCTGCAATGGTAGGGCCTTGGATGCCCAGGTTTTGTAATCTGCTTCTTGGTTGCGCTTTATGATCACTGGTGGCGAACTTTGATGCCCAGTGGATGTAATATGCCCTAACACTACACCACAACACTAAATCCCCGACAGACAGGTTGGTTGGGATAACAGCTTCCACCGACAGACAGTCGGTCGGGAAAGAGTATTGCCAACCGACTAAGTCTGTTGGGGAAAGTCCCGACGGGAAAGCCCTTTCCCGACCGACAAAGTTTTGCCGACCGACAGTCGTCCGACGACTATTGGGAACATTGCCGACCGACAGTCCATCGGCCATGTCATGGACCTTTCCCGACCGACGGCTCGATGGTGTTTCCTTTGCCGTCCGACAGTCCATCGCCGATGTCATGAACCTTTCCCGACCGACAGCCCGATGGTATTTTCTTTGCTGACCGACTTTCCGTCAGCCCTGTCACGAACCTTTCCCAACCGACGGTCCGATGGTGTTTTCTTTGCCGACCGACTTGTACTATCATAAACCTTTCCCAACCAACAGTCAGATGATGTTTTCTTTTGCCAACCAACAATTCGACAACATTTTACTTAGCCCACCATACACCCATTATTTGGCATTTCGCCTTAACAAAACTCATTGCAACAATAGAACAGTATGCATGTGCTCCAAAAATATTAAACCAGTTGTCAACATATAGGTTTGTTTGCTCAGTTAACACTTGCAAACATATAGGTTTGTTTGCTACAAAATATCCAGTTGACGAGATCCACCATATAGGTTTACAAAAGGATAGCTAAAAGATGCATTGTTTCTACTCCATTGTTCTGGTAGGCTCAAACTTCCAGCTTCATGGCGCCTTCCTGGTCCTCTTGTATGTCTTTCCTACAATATTGTTAACAGAGATGACATAGTTAGGACCATGGAAGCATGCATATACATGAGATGTTTGTCAAATCTGACTACTTTAGGATCACCTGACCATTATATTTAGAAAAGCAGATACACTGCCACAAATTAAATTAAATTTAGCTATTACTTTCAGAGAAGTATATGTACTGTACTGACAAATGTTCAGTTGGTATAAGAGCCATAAACATTGAATCATAAAAAACGATTACGACACAAGTATGGAAATGCACTAGTACCACATCATTCTCGTCCCAGTAGCATGATCCTACACACAAGAGCCACTAAGAGGCAAAAATAAAACTGTGCGCCACTAAGGGTAAGGGGCAAAATAAAACAATCATCTCCAGAAATGACAAAAATAAATCTCTCGAGGGCGAGGCCCATATCGTCAAAGAGGATTACGACACCAAGTAAAAAAAATATTCTGTTAATAAAATCAACATTTCCCTGAACTGACCACAATAATAAGTTAATTGACCTGACCTGATGCTCATATTGTACACTTGCACAGGCTCTACAACTTGCAATCTAAACACATATTCTCATACGTTATTCAAAGTAGTCACATCACAAGATGAGCTAGCCAAGCCTAGCAACTAATAGTTGGTTGGAGACTGGAAAGAAATCCATATACCATACATTATTCATGGCCATGCCATCGCCCAAAGATAATAATAAATAATCCATTGTACGCAGGACAAAACCATTAACACCAAAATTCAACAACTCTTTTTTACTTAGTATCTAAAATGTTTAACCAATTTTATTAACAAGCTTCATTATCTTCTGCCCATAACATGTACAAAGACAAGCACTATTGGCCTGCAAAAAAAGACAAGCACTATTGTACTCTCTTTTGTTCTCAATAAAAGTATCATGGATCCCAGCTTCCATTTCACTGATAACCAATATTGTGATAGAGCCAACATAATTATTCTTCTCCACAAAACAGACAAGTTACCATATGAACATTTTTATTGGCTCCCAGCTTTCATTTCACAGAAAACCAATATGGTGATACAGCCAACAGAATTATTCTTCTCCACAGTTTTTATTGGCTAACAAATATAAGAAATTCCCCAGGTAGAGAATACTTAGTATCACAATGGTACTTAAGAAATAAAATAGAAAGTCTAAACCAGACCCCATATTGCTGTTCACATGTAACTTCCACCATCAACCTTAAATCCCATATCCAAAAAATGAAATTATGCAGCATTATCATGGAATTATGTACTAGTATAGAGACAAATTACGGTATTATCATGGAATAAGAAACTTGTGCACTTTGAGCTAGGAAACAGTTTTAAGTTATTAGAAGAAACTTGTGTACTTTGAGCAAGGAAGCACCAAGAAGCATCTCTTGTAAAGTACCTTAGCGGCAGGACGAGGAAGATGCCCCTGGCTTGTAGTTGTAGGGCTTCATCTAGCGAAGTGATCATGAGTCAGTATCACACGTCAAACTTCCAGCTTCATGGCGCCTTCCTGGTCCCCTGGCTTGTAGGGCTTCATCTAACAGAATTATCCCGTTTCTTGCATGTATGTGTTTCTATCTAATCTTGATCTCTTCGGGGCTCATGACCAAGTTTGACAGCCTACAACCATTTGAAGTGTTTACTATGCATTAGTCATTGAAACACAGTGGCATATCACTTTTAATTGGGGTAATTATTTTACCATTTCTTTGGTAACACGGGCATGACCTTTGCTGCCGGATGTATGAGGACTTGCATTGGCACGATTCTGTTTGGCAATAGCACTGCGAGACTACAAGGAAAAAGGAAAGGAGATACATGATGATCATATTTCCGCAGAAAACTGGAATGAAGAGGTACCATTTCAGATCATCTTCAAGATCTAAACCAGCGGCAAGGTCCCTTAGCAAGTCAGATATATCGTCACCCTCATCCCTATCGTCGCCCTTGTCTATATTTGGAGGAATGGCGGAAGAAGAGCCACATTCTCCATGAAACATCCACTGCTTGTAGCCTTCTAGAAATCCTTCACATACCAGGTGCTCATGGACTAGAGATTTTTCTTTCCAGTACGAGTTTACAATGGTACCTTAGCTTCACTTAGTTACTAACAAAACAACACTAAACTCTGTCAAAATAAAATCAGAACCAAAGTAGACAAAAGAAATATAAGTACACAAACTGTAGGAGCAGATAAAGCACATGGAATTGGCAAACTCCACAAGGAAGGGACTGGGAGGCAATCGTTACCAAGACAAAAACTACTCTTATTACTTCAAATAAAGATAGCTCTAACAGGAGGAAACTTGCCCCATGACTTCCCCCGAAACCTTGATAGGACCACAACAGCATATAACAGAGGACTAGAACAAACACGTCAAGTGGATGACCTTTTGGCATACAAACTCACCTGAGTGTGGTTGCAGCAAGCACGTCAGGTGGATGGCCTTCTTGTCCAATCTGGCACATCAGGTGCAGAAGAAAGAAACATCATGCGATGATGTGGTTTAATCTGGGAGATGAAATCAATGGTTAGGAGAGAGAGAGAGAGAGAGAGAGAGAGAGAGTTACATTGCAGTCAGAAGTACACACTCAATCACACTGGGGAGAATAATGTTACTGTTGCAGCTCTTTTCGTTAAGATGTTAAACATATAGTTAACTAGAACTATAGGTCTCGGTATTTTATGGCGATACATGTAATGGTTAGACACAGTTTCACCAGCTCTAAATTTCTTGTTCACACACTGAATTGGCTGGGAGATGCTAGGAATATGCTAGGATAACAGATCAGAAAACTGAAGTAGAAAGCCAACTCACCAACTGGTGGGGGAGGCAGTGACAACCACGGAGAGAGGATAGCCGCCACTCGGAGCTCGTGAAAGGCCAGGAGCAAGAATCCTAACAATCAACCAAATTAGACAATATAAAAATCAGTGCCAAACAACAATTTTAATAAGCAACAATCAGCAGCAGAAGGACATCACTACTTAGCGAACGTGGGGGATCGATGAGCAACGTCAGCATGCAACCGAAAACTGCAATCTAGTTCAAGGTAACTACAACAGATGCTAACATGACAGGCAATGATGTGGATGAAAGTATCCAGGTAATGCCACAACTTACTTAGTTACAATAAAAAACATCGAGATATGCAAAGTCACATACAGATGCCAAAACATACAGAAGTACCAGATAGGCAATGGGCAGTGTACTGGAATATCAGAAACCTTAAAAGCTGTTTCGCATACAAATTGGATACCTTGCAGTTCAAATTGGAGAGTGGATGTCGAACAGCAAATAGGACAACTGGAGAAGAAACTGTGTCATGCAAATAGGGGAACTAATTGTAGACCTAGTAAAGCTAAGGGGATCGACAAATGCAAGTACATGGATCAGACATGGACCAATTGTACACATATATTAATTATGAGTTTTACTCTGTACACACTAGATACTGGATTAGAGTTGTTCTTATCTCCAAAATAAATATTGACAGCAAGACCCACATTACCCCATAATGCACTATAAATAAAGAATACCCTACTCATAACGCATTTTGGCCACAAGAAGACTAGCGAAGCAAATTATATTGAGTAAGAAAATATATATTATGTGTCATCAACAGAAATAGAGTGACATCCAACAGGTCTGAGCCTTGCACAACAAATAGTAAAACTCTTGATGGTGCAGGTAGGCCTGACGACAGTTTTTTGTTATATGAAAGCCTTGATATACTAGAAATTAATTCTGAGTGTATATAACATCTTACTTTTCTGTATACAATCCTCGTTATCAAAAGAGGCATGAAGCTACTTTTCATCATCACTTGTGCAATTAAGAAAGGATCCATTTGTTTATACATGTGTGTCGCATGCCTCCATCTATCTTCTATGGCAGGAATAAAACTATTATGCACCAAGGTGTGTCTCGTATTTGGGCAGAGTTCGTGAGCGGAGCAACATGCCAACCGATTCATTGCTGGATCCAGTTAGTTCGTTACCTGCACGTCCTGGGCAGTGGGGTGCTCGTTGACGAGGAACCGGAACCTGGAGGAGTGGAGGTTGGTGCCGGAGTCGATGACGCTGCTCGCCGTGAACCTTCAAAGCTTCCAGGCGAGGTAGTAGGTGAGGTCGTCGATGGGGTTGGACACCACGAGCAGCAGAGCCTCCGGGAAGTGCTCCGCCACGGCCGGCACGCCCTCCTCTATACGTAGCAGTAGCATGTAGAGAGGCCGCCGGCGCAGTGGAGGCTGACGACTCGGTGGAGTGTGGGCACGCGGTGGAGGCCGACGGCTCGGTGGACCGCGGGGGCACGGTGGAGAGGCCGGCAGCATGTGAGGCGTGGGGGCGCGGTGGAGAGGCCGGCGGCGTGGGGGCGCGGTGGAGAGGCCGTCGTCGCGGTGGACCTCGGGGCACGGTGGAGAGGCCGGCGGCAGCATGTGAGGCATGACGGCGCAGTGGAGAGGTCGGCGGCGTGGTTAGAGGCGCGGGGCCGTGGTGGGAGGTGCCGGTCGACGGCGCGGTGGAGCGCGGGTGCACGAAGGAGGCCGGCGGCGGAGTGTGTGCGAACTCTAGGGATTTGGCACGATTGGGGATTTTTCATTTTTTGAGGCACTAAGGGGGTGGGGGTGAGGGGGGTATTTCGCGGGCTTGGGCCAAATGTTGGCGCGAAATTTTCTACACCTCGCGCGTTAGCCAATTTGCCACAAACTGTGGGTCGGCGTTGTTTGCCGACCGACGATTCGATGGGCCAAGAAGCTTTCCCGACCGATGATTCGAGAGCAAATCCTGTAGTATTCCCGACCGACTCTCGGCCACTGTTTGCAACCTTTCCCGACCAACTGTCTATTAGTATTTTTCTCGAGTCACAGTCGGTCGGCAAAACTGATTTTTCTCAACACACATCTGTAGAGAATGCGATACCGTGGTGTAGTGTAATTCCTTTTATTGTATAGTGTAGGTTTATTCTAAGTTACTATGCCGTTATTTCTTTATTGTATAGTGTAGGTTTGTTCTTAATTCATATTTACCGTATATGTCATCATTCGCTATCAGAAAAAGGGTGAAAATTTGATTCAGGCGAACGGGCCGAAACATGCGCCTCTAACGGGCCTGCAATTCAGTAGGCCATTAATGGGTTCCACGCAACAGGCTTTACTCTGGCCTGCGCGGACCTGTCGTATGGGCCCTTCATGGACACGGTATGCCCAGGCCCATAACTCACATGGGTCTCTAGTGGGCCCAAACTTTAGGTCGGCCCATGTAGCTTCGGGCCATTAACACGCTGAATATTCTACTGGCCTGTTATGGCCCAGAAGACAGCATGGGCCTTTAGCAGGCCGAAAAGCTTATTGGACCTCAATTTTCCTTTGTCGACCACGAGCCTTTAGCAGGCTGAAATATACCTCGGACCATTATTGGCCCAGTTACATGACGGGACGCTACCAGGCCGAAACCTATCTCGAGCCTTGGTTGGCCCAATCATATCATGGGCCTTTAGTAGGCCGAAAACTTAGTAGAGGACCAACGGGCCGAATTGTATGGCAGGCCTTTAACAGGCCCAAAGTCAGGTTGGGCTGAAATTTTGCCACTGAGATCACGGGCCGTTAAGGGGCCGAATGTCGCGTCGGACCATATATGGCCCATGTGTAGCACGTGCCATTAACAGGCCGAAAGGCACACCGGGCTGAAATGGGTCCATTTCTACATCGGGCCTTTAACACGCCGAAAACTCACTAGGCCGTAATGGGGCCCAAAGACTGAGCGAACAATTTATGGGCACCTCTCGTCCAATGAATGGATGACATCTGTCGCAACGCCGAGCTAACACGAGGATCCGCCGGCGAATGAGAATTTTACACATGGAAAATCCCCATTGGTCCGAGCTGTTAATGGGTTTTCGGATCCAAACCGGAACCCGGTAGCTTAACGGCGACCCGTTACGGTGGATGCCACGTGTCGGTCACCCTTGACGAAAACACTTCCATGACGCGACATTTATCGTCATGGAAGTGGACACTTCCATGATGATAATTTCAGTATTGTCATGGAACACTTCTACGACAGCACAGGTATGACTATCTTGATTTTGTCATAAAATTGACAGAAAAGTTGACCTACTGTGACAAAGACGTATCATCACGGAAGTTTTTTTTTGAAGTGCTAGTAAGGAGTTGACATATTTTTGCTGGACTGCAGCGGACCAGTTCTTTAGCCACGGGAATCTGGTTATTATCTGGAGGAGTTGGGTTTCTCTGTGCTAGAGCAGTTTCTATGAACACTAGAGTTGGGTTACTATCTCATGGAGTTTGGATCTTTTGCAAAGACCTTGTTTGTAGCCCTTCAGATTCTAACATATCCCTCTTCCCCTTACATGCCTCGTATTGAAGAATGGTGCTTCAATTATAAAACAAGCTATGGCAGAGAGATGGAATAGGTACTGAACAATAGAAAGGCATGACATATTGACATGTACTCCCTCCATCCGAAAATAAATGGATGTATCTAGATGTATTTTAGTTCTAGATACATCCATCTTTATACATTTCTGCGACAAGTAATCCGGACAGAGGGAGTATGATGTACAAGCTAGGGATACGACAGGACAATAGAGTATGAATGTAAAACTGTATGATAGCTAGAATAGGTATAGAAAAACAGGAAGGCAACATATTCACATGTATGATGGGTAACCTAAGATCGCATTGCAACAGAACAGTAGAACAACACTTCAATGTAAAAAACAATGGCATGGTAGACGGATGGAGTACATACTGATGAACAACAATGCATGAGATATTCAGAAGGATGATGTCCAAACTAAGAACATGGCATTGCAATTGAGTAGAATGACAGTACTTAAATTTGAAAACATGTTATCATGAATGGAATAGGTACAGAAAAACAGGAAGGCATCACATATTCACATGTATGATCAGCGGGCTAAGCACATGGCATTGCAATAGAGTAGATGCATTGTAAGACATTATATGCATGATGCTACCCATATCACGGGTCAAGTTAGAGCAAGGACCTCGTGGGGTGAATAGGAATCATCATCTCTCTGCAACTCTTCTCAAGAACTACATTTAACTATTCCATCATATTGAATATCATTGACGTCCAGTTTTTTTGTCGTTGCATTGCTCCGCGAGTTTTTTTTAGTCGATTTGTTCTGATATTCAATAACATTGTGTGCAATAATATCTGACATGCATGGAAGACAACTAGTAGTTTTTTTCATGCCAAATTTTGACCATAATTTCAACTAACAAAATATTAATGCATGTCATCAAAAATTATATCGTTCGATTCGTATTTGAACATAGTTTCCAATGATATTATTTTCGGTGACATGCATTAATATTATTTTAGTTAAATTTGACACAAAATACGAAGGGGACCAATAAACCAGGACGGAGGCATCTGCACTAGAGTATGGAGTGCTTATTAACACATGGCCCACCTCACACTCTCAACAAATTTCTTGGAATCCATGCTACAATCTCTCCCTCCTTGTTTCTCTCTTCTAGTATTTTTTTTACATCAGTCGTCTCTCTCTTCTAAATTTAGTCGACGCAGGCGGGGAAGGGGGAGAGGGAGGGGGAAAGTTTGCCTACAGTCGGTTTGCTCTCAACTGTGGTCCCACAAGTGAGCGAAAACGCAAGACGAAGCGCGTTCCATTCAGTAAGCGATGTGCCGGACCGACCATGTCGGGGTGCAACACGAACGTGACAAGTGTGATGTACACCGTCCGTTCCTTTTGAACTTCCATACTTATTTTTTTTTGAGGGAATGAACTTCCATACTTTGAGTACTCCTATTGCATACGTAACATTTGGTTTTGCTGCTTCGAGCAATCCATCGATACAAATCCCATCTACAGCATCTCAAAAAAACAAATCCCACACGCCGACCGGTGGGGAGGTCCGGACGTCTGCCACGTCAAACTCCAAAACTTTGGTCCCATCCCACCCCACAACTCTCTAGGCTCCAGCCGTCTGGCTTTGCAAACTCCGCACAGTCAAAGCCGATTGACCGGTCGTCACCGGTACCACTATTCACACCAGAACCTTCGCTGCTCGGCCTACACCAACTACTTGCCAGCCGGTCACCACTGCCCCAAAACCACACCTCCCAGCCCATTCTCCCACCTTTCAATCCCCTAGTCCGCATCAGCCGTCCCTAATTCACCGGATAGCCATGGTGTGCAGCAAGATCACATACTACAAGATGTTGACACCGGAGCGCCGCACAGAAATTGCGGTGGTGGTAGGCACCACAGACCTCCGTTCCCAAGCTCGCTTTGCGGCGGGCCAATCCCTGAGTCCTCTGGAGCCGAGCTCCGAGGAGGAAGGCGATCCAATGTTCATGGAGGAGGTCGCGGCGCAGAAGGCCCCAGCGGCAAAGGAGGCGATGGACGTCGACTTCGTGCCGGCGTTCGGGTCCCCCATGGTGCAAGCGGACCAGCGGTTCAACCTGGCAATCCTAAAGGAGCACCGGGTGGCGGAGGATCAACTCGACGGAGAGCGCGCGGATGCCGCTGCCATCGAGGCCCTCCTATAGGCGGAATCGGATGTCATGGTCATGAACTAGGCGGCGGAGGCTCAACTCGAGGTGGAGCACGCAGATGCCGCTGCCATCGAGGCCCTCCTGTAGGCGGAACCGGATGTCGTGGTCCTGAACTGGGCAGCGGAGGCTCAACTCGACGTGGAGTGCGCAGATGCCGCTGCCTGCTGCAGGCGGAACCAGATGTCATGGTCATGAACCAGGCGGCGAAGGCTCAACTCGACGTGGAGCGCGCGGATGCCGCTGCTATCGAGGCCCTCCTGCAGGCGGAACCGGACATCATGGACTTGAACCGGGCGGTGGAGTCTCAACTCAACGCGGAGTGCGCGGATGCCGCTGCCATTGAGGTCGTCCTACAGGTGGAACCGAACGTCGTGGATGTGAACCGGGCATTGCTCGCGTCCGTTCAGAGCGCCCTCACGCTCCGCGTGAATGAGTAGCTGGAGTGACGGTGTCCTGGACTAGGGGGTCCTGGCCTAGGTGATTATTCTATGGGCCGGACTCGAGGCCCGTTGATGAGCAGGAACTCCGGAGGTTTCCAACTCGAAGAACTGACGTATCAAGCCTCACCGAAGACTTGACGTGTACCCCAAGGATACAAGATTCGGCATGTATTATCTTAATTGTAACCGACCATGTGTAACCCTAGATACCCCTGGTGCCTATATAAGCTAGAGGGTTTAGTCCATAGAGACACGATCATTCATCATACCCCTACGCTTAGACCACATCTTACGATCTCAAGGTAGATCAACTCTGTACCTTGATACACCATCAATATAAACAAGAGCAGGACGTAGGGTTTTACCTCCATCGAGAGGGCTCGAACTTGCGTAAATCACCGTGTTATACGTTCCTTGTTAAGCCATTGATATGATCTCATAGGTCGGGCCCCCCTACCCGAGATCTGCCAGTTTTGACACCGACATTGGTGCTTTCATTGAGAGCTCGCTGTGTGATCATCTAAGATCGATGGCTTCGCCAACTGGCAACCTAAGTCCCTTCAGCACCTTGGGTGCACCCGCGATCTTCACCGACGGACCGTCTGACAGCTTCATACACTTCGGATCGTTTCCCCCCTTTGAGGTAGTGGGAGGCGGTCGGGAGATCTCTCCGGAGCATTACGCTCCCGTCGCAAGCCCGGCTGATAGAGACTGGACAAAGGCAACCTCGGATTCGAGCCCCCACCTGCGAGTAGAGCGCAAGCAGCTCAATGTAGCTGGCACGTCAGGCGTCGAGCCGAGCTCTTGCTCTCCTGTGCATCTTTCCCGCAAGGAGCATGGGGACCCCTTGGAGGCCACCCCGATCGAACTGAGATTTTCGATCCCACCCACCCCCCACGTCCAGTATTGCCTGAGTAATTCGGGCCCTCCCGACGTATGGGACTTAATGTACATAAAGCAACGACCCAACGAGTTAGTTCGGCAGTTTTGGTCAAGATTCTTGTTAGTCAAGAACAAGATAACCGACTGTCCGGACATAGAAGCATTCGCGGCCTTCCGGCACAGCTGTCACGATGAGGGTGTGTTAAACACCCTCGCTCGACGCTAGGTTCATACTTTCACGGAGCTCTCTGGGCTAGTGTCTAAGTTCTGCACAATCGAAGATACTTGGCTGGCCCCAGAATCAGCCAGCAGGAACAGCTCAGAAGAATTCAACTCCGCACCCGGGCCGCCATCAAAGCGCCCTATACTTGTGCAGTCGTGGCGCAAAAGGACGAAAACAGCATCTCCGACCGTCCTAGACTGACTACTGGATCAACCATGCCATATTCACTCCATATCATCTGCCACAATTCCAACGCACAACCTTAGAGCTTGCTGGGTCGGAAGACAAGTGGCCAAGGGCAGCGAGGCCCTTCTCACAAACAGGCTCGCCCTCAGCCCGGCCACAGACTCCTCGGACGAAGCCGAGATCCTGACGATCTACCAGACATACATATCAAAAAATCAAAGAAAACGGGCTCTGCACAAGCTCGGCCCCGCCCAGATGGACACACCTCGGGCCGCGTGGTTAGACACGCCGATCATATTCGTGGAACGCGATCAGCCGGCAGTTGACCTAACCCGGTGCCCAGCCGCCTGGTACATCCGTTTTGCATCATGTTTTCCTACTGTTGTTTATTATGTTTTTGATCATTATTTCACTTTATGATACAATTCTTATGCCTTTTCTCTCTTATTTGCATGTTTCACATGAAGAGAGAGATTGCCGGTAGCTGGAATTCTGGACCGGAAAGGGCTGCAACAGAGATAGCTATTCTGCACATCTCCAAATGACCTGAAAATTTACGGAGAATTATTTTGGAATATATAAAAAATATTGGCTGAAAAATACCAGAGGGGGACCCACCAGGAAGTGACAAGCCTAGGGGGTGTGCCCTACCCCCTGGGCGCGCCCCCCGAGCTTGTGGCACCCCTGGCAGGCCTCCAGGGCCCATCTTCTGCTATATAAGGCTATTTGCCCTAGAAAAAATAAAGAGAAGACTTTCAGGATGAAGCAGCACCATCTCGAGGTGGAACCTGGGCAGGAGCAATTTTGCTCTCTGGCAGAGCGATTCCGCCAGGGATACTTCCCTCCAAGAGGGGGAAATCAAAGCCATCGACATCACCAACGATCCTCTCATCATGGGTGGACCAATCTTCATTAACATCTTCACCAGCACCATCTCATCTCAAACCCTAGTTCATCTCTTGTATTCAATCTCTGTCTCAAAACCTCAGATTGGTACCTGTGGGTTGCTAGTAGTGTCGATTACATCTTGTAGTTGATGCTAGTTGGTTTATTTGGTGGAAGATTATATGTTCAGATCCTTAATGCTATTCAATGCCCCTCTGATCTTGAACATGGATATGATTTGTGAGTAATTACTTTTGTTTTGGAGGACATGGGAGAAGTCTTGTCATAATTAATCATGTGAATTTGGTATTTGTTTGATATTTTGATGATATGTATGTTGTTTCTTCCTTTAGTGGTGCCGTGTGAACCTCGACTACATGAAACTTCACCACCTTTGGGCCTAAGGCAAGGCATTGTGGAGTAGTAATTAGATGATGGGTTGCTAGAGTGACAGAAGCTTAAACCCTAGTTTATGCGCTATTCCATAAGGGGCTGATTTGGATCCATATGTTTCATGCTATGGTTAGATTTATCTTAATTCTTCTTTCGTAGTTGCGGATGCTTGTGAGAGGGGGTAATCATAAGTGGGAGGCTTGTTCAAGTAAGAACAACACCCAAGCACCGGTCCACCCACATATCAAATTATCAAAGTAGCAAACGCGAATCAAACAAACATGATGAAAGTGACTAGATGAGAATTCCCATGTGTCCTCGAGAACTCTTTGCTTTATATAAGAGATCGTTCCAGCTTGTCCTTTGCTACAAAAAGGATTGGGCCACCTTGATGCACTTTATTATACTTGTTACATGTTACTTGTTACGAATTATCTTGCTATCAAAACTATCTCTTACCGCTACTTTCAGTACTTGCAGAGAATACCTTCTAAACACCGCTTGTCATTTCCTTCTGCTCTTCGTTGGGTTCAACACTCTTACTCATCGAAAGGACTACGATTGATCCCCTATACTTGTGGGTCATCACCACCCTAGTCCTCGACCCAATAGTAGACAGATGTCGGCTGCACAAGGTGCTGATGGACTGAGGCAGTAGTTTGAATCTCATCTATAGAGATACTCTGGACAAGATGCAACTGGATACATCCCGCATCCAACATAGTTTCATAACTTTCAAGGGGATCAACCCCGGGAAGGAGGCACGATGTGAAGGGAAGATCACTCTCGACGTGGTCTTTAGCACTCCCAAGAACTGTCGGTCCGAGGAGTTAACATTCCACATTGTACCATTCCGAAGTGGTTACCACGCCCTTCTCGGGCGACAGACATTTATCAAATTCCATGCCATACCCCATTATTGATATATGAAATTAAAAATGCCGGGCCCAAATGGAGTGATTACTGTCACCAGCAACCCAGAAAGGGCGCTAAGGGCTGAGAATAAAACAGCCTCGCTTGCCCTCAAATCGCTGGTAGAGGCCTTCGCAGTCGAAGAACTGACGGCACTCCGGGCCACGGTCAACTCAGATGATGTCATACTGGACAAAAGATCTAAATCAACATTGTTCAAACCAGCTAATGAAATCATCAAATTTCTAGTACACCCAACAGACCCGAGTAAAACGGCGTCTATCGGTGCCCAGCTGGACCTAGAAACTGACGAAGCCCTCTGAAACTTCCTTCGGGAAAAGTGGGATATCTTCGCCTGGCACCCCTCTGACATGCCCGGCATCCCACAGAACTTAGCTGAGCACAACTTGAACATTATAAAAGGGTTTAAACCAGTTAAACAGGCACTTCGGCGATTCTCTGAACCCAAGCGTCAGGCTATGGGGGAGGAACTGGCTAAATTGTTGGAAGCAGCTTTCATACGCGAGATCAAGCACCCTGAGTGGTTGGCCAACCTGGTTATGGTGCCGAAAAAGGACAAGTCTTGGCGGCTTTGCATGGATTTCAAAGACGTTAAAAAGCCTACCCTAAAGACCCCTTCCCACTGTCGTGCATCGACCAGATCATCGACGCCACAGCGGGGCACGACTCTCTCTGTTTCCTGGATGCTTATTCAGAATACCATCAAATAAAGATGAAGGAATCCGACCAGGAGGCAACAGTCTTCATAACACCTTATGGACCTTTCTGCTTCAACACAATGCCGTTTGGATTAAAAAAACACCGGTGCAATGTACCAGCGCAAGATCCAAACACGCCTCGAAAAACACATCGGCAAGATAGCCGAAGCCTACGTCGACAACGTGGTTATAAAAACCAAACACGTCAAGCAGCTGGTACATGATCTCGGCGAGATATTCATGAGTCTTCGGGTTTACTGACGAGGACATGTATTGGGGGTAGGGTAACAGGCCTGACCTAAAGACCCAACCCATGGACACCGTACACTTTGTACTGGGCCCCTGGGCTAGATCGCCGTTCGGATGTACCGCAACTTGAAAGTCACTCGGACGGCGATCAACTACTCGGAGCATAGCACTCCACTCGACGAACTCATTCCACTCGGAGTACCTGGTTTCACTCGGACATACGAAGACCAATAGTCAGCATGGCGGTTTCGTAGTGGGCAGGTATTATGGCATTGATGGTCCACCTTGTAACATAAGAGGTGAGGGGGTGGCGCACTCTATATAAGCCACCCCCACCACTAGACTAGAGGAGGGGCCCTGGCCCTCTCATTCTTCCAACCTCTCTCTCAAACTCCATGTAACCCCGTGTTCATGTGCAGATAAAGAAAGCCTCTCCGAAGCACGAGACGTAGGGTCGTTATCTCCACCGCGAGAGGCCCGAACTCGTTAAAAAACACCGTGTCACCCATTTGCATTTCGATAGACTACGCTCCTTTATCCTACCCTCCTCTTACTGTCGGAATCGTTCCCTCGACAGTTGGCGCCCACCGTGGGGCGTGGCGTATATCGAGCCATGATGCCGATGGTTTTTTCATTCATCTATGTTTAATTTTATGTTCATCCTGATCATATTGTTCGTCTTCGCAGTAAGTAACTGAAACATCTCAAAAGAAGAGAAGATACATTTTCACCTGACGCTGCAGGCGTGCATGACCGTTCACAAACGGATCGATCAGGAGATTTCTTTCTACGCTATCCTCTTATGATCTAACAATCATCGTGGATCTAAACAAATCTGTTGTTGTCTTCCCTGTACGAGCAGGCACCCATCGGGATCAACAACGAAATCTTGCGATGAATAGATCAGACAAGAGACGAGGAAGGGAATAGGGCACCGACGCGCTGCACCAAGGGTCGTGGCCATCGTCCTCGTGCACGGCCGCCAGCGCGCCGACCCGCTCCTCCTGCTTCCTCTTCTCCGTCGACCTCAGCCCGCCCGTCAGCCGGCTGCAGCGACCGCAGGCGCTCGGCAGTTCCTCCGGCGGCGCGGGTGCTTGGCTGTGGTCGTAGCGACGTGAGCGCAGGCCTGGCGCTGCAACGACCACCGCATCTTCGTGACGGCCTGACACGGCGCGGTGCAGCAGCGTCCCTCGTCAACTACGCGGCGGCGACCCCCGCGGTCAATGCACGGACCTGACGCGGCATCGAGGCCGAAGCTGTCCACGTCCCCGGCCACAACAAGACAGGAGCCACCGGATCTACTCGCCACCGCCTGAAGCTCCGCCAGCACGCCGCCTCACAGAAGAACGTCGTCCCGCACTCCAATTTGTTGCGGACCGCCTCACCTCGCGGTGGATCCGTGCCAAAGCCGCCGGCGCCGTGGCTGACCAGGGAGCTCTGCGCTCCGCCTTCCACTTTCCTTCTAATCTTAATTCCTTCCCCTTTATGTCCTGCATGCAGGAGATAAATGGCCGTGGGAAACGTCCATTACATGCATGAATGGCTTTAACTCTCGCTTAATTAGCGTTAACACCACTTGCATGCAGATTAATTCGGCGCTAGACGTGGGCAACTCCTCCCACGCGCTTTGGATCATGTCCGTCTGCAAGCGATAGAGCCGCCCGCCTCCATCGGACGGAGGAGCGCTCGGGCGTACATCCACGCCGAACCTCACCGACGCCTCCGAGCCCAGCGCTCTGCGTCGGCTTGCCCAGCCAGCTCCACACCGACCGGATCGCAGCCCAGTGGTGGTTCCCTCGGACCAGCGGGTGCACTCGGATGAGGAGTCCACTCGGACGACGCTCACTCGGCTGTGAAGCCCCTGGGTTCACTTGGCCGGTTCGCCTTTTTCCACTCGACCGGCTAACATCCAGAACATCATCTGACACAACTATGATCGCAAACTTACAGGACCAACCACATCTTCATCGACTCGTCCGACGACGAACATGCCGCGTTCCACTTCATCGCATCCTTGCACGATCGCTTCGAGAGCCGACGCTCGGGTGGACACACCTCCACCACTCGTCCGCCCCGCGCGTCGCCGCTCGGGTGGACACGCCTCCACCACTCGGCCGCCCTGCGCGTCCCCGTCAGCTGGACATGTCCTCACCACTCGGCTGCCCCCGTGCGTCGCCATTCGGAGGACACGTCTTCATCGGCTTGCCTGACTTTTTTCATATTTCATCCGCATACATTTTACATACGGACAACTAAACGTCCAGCATCATTCGGATGAATACTGCACTCGGACAAGCAATGTGCAGGTTTTCTCGGACAACTAAACGTCCGGGCATTCAGCTGCCCCGCGCGTCGCCACTCGGTGAAACACATCTCCACCACTCGGCTGCCCCGCGCATCGCCACTCGGTTGGACATGTCTTCACCACTCGGCCACCCCGCGCGTCGCCACTCGGTGAGACACAACTTCACCACACGGTCGCCCCGCGCGTCGTCACTCGGTTGGACAGGTCTTCACCACTTGGCCGCCCCGCGCGTCGCCACTCGGTGAGACACATCTTCACCACTCGGCCGCCCCGTGCGTCACCACTCGGTGAGACACAACTTCACCACTCGGCCGCCCCGCACGTCGCCACTCGGTGAGGCACATCTTCACCACTCGGTCGCCCCGCGCGTCGCCACTCGGTGAGACACAACTTCACCACTCGGCCGCCCCGCGCGTCGCCACTCGGTGAGACACAACTTCACCACTCGGCCGCCCCGCGCGTCGCCATTCGGTGAGACACATCTACATCACTCGGCCATCCCGCGAGCCGCCACTCGGTTGGGCGCGTCTTCATCAACACGCCCACTCGGGCGCTCGTGCGCCGACAGACAGCTAAGTCATTCTTCACACACTGTATTCTATTAAATAGCTATTTTCGTGTTCCCGAGCGTCCTGTAATCCACACTTGACGTTCACTCAGAGGCCAGGCCGCCGAGTGTACCTCTACGCTCGGTTGTTTATTTTCATGTCGGAACACTGCGCTTCCGCCTCATTTGGGTCCAATACTCCAACGAGTTCAGTCGGATCCTTCACTTCGACAAATTCGATCAGATCCTTCGCTTTTTTAGACTCTTGCTGGTTCCGAACCAGCAAGCCCCTTGCACACCCAGCGGGTGTCTATGGGTTTTATTTACACAAATCATTTCAGCACACATCAAATTACATCGAGAAATTTTTACGTTGGCTTGTGCTATTTTTCATACACAGGTTACGCGATCACTCGGCGGCTCCGTGCACCAACTTCATTACTACTCGGACTCGGTCACCACACCGATCCTAACGCAGTGCAACACCGACCTCGTCGCTCTGTTGACTTCGGACACATCCGGCCGACCCCTCCGTGGAGTCCTCTTCATCGTGTCAGCGACATAGACCTCGTCGTCACGTTGGGCATGAGACTGATAAGTCCCTTTTATAATTAAATTGCATACTTCATTCCTTTGCGAGTTTGCCTCTTTCGAGCATCACTCGGGAGCTGCTCCTCACCTTTACCCGCGTCCGACTCGATGAATTACAATTTACCCATTCAATACTATATTTCTCGTATTCCGACAGGTCCGCCGTCGGAGCCTATAGTGCAACCGGGGGCTGCAACTCATTTGGAATCACACTTTCCTGAGTGGTCTAGTACTTCATTGCCAGTCGGATCCTTCACTTCAACGAGTGCGGTCGGATCCGCCACTTCGACAAGTCATGATCACTCGGACGCCCCGCGCGTCGCCATCGGTCGGACACGTCCTCACCACTCGGCCGCCCTGCGCGTCGCCACCCGGTTGGACACGTCCTCACCACTCGGCCGCCCCGCGCGTCGCCATCGGTCGGACACGTCCTCATCACTCGGACGCCCCGCGCGTCGCCATCGGTCGGACACGTCCTCACCACTCGGCCGCCCTGCGCGTCGCCACCTGGTTGGACACGTCCTCACCACTCGGCCGCCCCGTGCGTCGCCATCAGTCGGACACGTCCTCACCACTCGGCCGCCCCGCGCGTCGCCATCGGTCGGACAAGTCCTCACCACTCGGCCGCCCCGTGCGTGTTCACTCGGTTGGGCACATCTTCATCAACTTGACCGACTCGGCCGCCCCGTGCGTCTTCACTCGGTTAGGCACATCTTCATCAACTTGACCGACTCGGCCGCCCCGCACGTCGCCACTCGGATGGACGCGTCTTCACCACTCGGCCGCCCCGTACGTCGCCGCTCGGTTGGGCACGTCTACATCAACTTGCCCACTCGGCCACCCTACGCGCCGCCACTCGGTTGGGCATGTCTTCACCACTCGGCCGCTCGCACGCCGTGAGACAGTCGGATCCTTCACTTCAACGAGTGTAGTCGGATCCGCCACTTCGACAAGTTACATGATCACTCAGACGCTCTGTGCGCCGTCTTCGTCGCTACTCAGTCTCAGTCGCCGTGCCGGTATTGTTGCACCGCAACCGCGCTACACCGACCTCATCGCTACATCAGCTTGGAAAGCATCTGACCGACTCCTCCGAGGACCGTTTTTCGCTGTGTCATGGCTTCAACGACTTCGACCACATCCCCAACGCGGAAACAGCCAAGTTACTCATATGATCAAACCTCAGATCACGCTCTGTCGCGAGCTTACCTCTTGCGAGCATCACTCGGGGGCTGCGCCACAGCCGAGGGCTATGCCACCCTCAGGGGTTACGCCCATTTGATCAACCTGTTGATCATGTCAGGAATATTTTTCTGAACATACTTACTCGGTCCGCCGAAGATCTATAAGGGTAGCATCGTTCACTCGGACGATCACCCAAATCATTACCTGGAGTCATCTTCAGGACTGCAAAAGGGTGAAACCGGCGCTCCTCTGCGGATACACTTGGCCCTTCTTCTAGGCTCCAAGGCGTCAGTTTCACAAACTTGGACTCGGAGATGGCCTGTGCTAGTGTTCCCCCGGGATAATGAGTGGCCTCTCTCCGGAGAATCAGTCTACGCGCTAGCCTCACCACTCGGGTTTTCATGGCACGTCCACCTCGGACCACTAATCTATCTCCTCCGGGAGACATACGAGTGCCACCAAGTTTTTCCTCGCAGTCAACATACCCCGATCAGTCGGGAAGCATGTCCACTCGGACGATCGCCCAAATCATTACCTGGAGTCATCTTCAAGACTGCAAAAGGGTGAAAATGACGCTCCTCTACGGATACACTTAACCCTTCTTCTAGGCTCCAAGGTGTCAGTTTTACAAACTTGGACTCAGAGATGGCCTGTGCTGGTGTTCCCCCGGGATAATGAGTGGCCTCTCTCCGGAGAGTCAGTCCACGCGCTAGCCTCGCCACTCGGGTTTTCATGGCACGTCCACCTCGGACCACTAGTCTATCTCCTCCGTGGGACATACGAGTGCCACCAAGTTTTTCCTCGCAGTCAACAAACCCCGATCAGTCGGGAAGCACGTCCACTCGGACAAATACCCCTTTCATGCAAAAGGGTGAGACCGGCGCCCCTCTACGGATACACTTGGCTCTAAGGCGTCAGTTTCACAAACTTGGACTCGGAGATGGCCTGTGCTGGTGTTCCCCCGGGATAATGAGTGGCCTCTCTCCGGAGAGTCAGTCCACGCGCTAGCCTCTCCACTCGGGTTTTCATGGCACGTCCACCTCTGACCACTAGTCTATCTCCTCCGGGAGACATACGAGTGCCACCAAGTTTTTCCTCGCAGTGTCCGACTTTTCTCTCCAGTCGGCAGTTTCAAGACCGAAATTATTTACCGTGCCGAGTGCACGAAGATTCACCTGCTTGTCCCAGTTCCAGGATGAATTTACTTACCGCGCCAAGTGCATGAAGATCCATCCGATCGACTCAATTTCAGACTAAAAGTTATTTACTGTGCCAAATGCAAGAAGATCCATCAGATTGACTCAGCTCCAGATTACAGTTATTTACCGTGCCGAGCCCACGAAGATCCATTCCGAATGCATGATGACCCGCCACAGTTCTAGGCTGAAGTCATTTACCGTGCCGAGCGCACGAGGGTTCACCTGTTTAATTCAGTTCCAGACCAAAAGACTTAAACCCTCTGCCAGACTCATCTAGTCCGACAGAGGCTCGGGGACTACACCCAGTGGGTGCACTCAGCGTGCCCCCACTGGAAGAGAAACCAAAAAGAAACATTCTGCTCGGTCAAGTCCAGCTACAACATTCGAGTACAACAAATCTTACAGACTCCAACCGACTACCAGCAATCAGTCAGAGTCTCGGGGGCTACACCCTATGGGTGCGCTGATCACGCACCCATAGAACAAAATTCCGAGTGTCTTCACTCAAGCAAATGTTCCGTGCCCAGGCGCGAAGAAATTCCGAGTAATCAGTTACTCGATACAGGACCGGCTCCAAATCACTCAAAAAAATTTGCTATAAGGTGAGTTTAACGCTCCTCCGCGGACCCGTTTGAGCCTTCTTCTAGGACTCAAATCATGAAACTCATAAGTTTGGATCTAGAGCTGACTTGTATTGACGTTCCTCCTGGATAAGAATGGCATCTCTCCGAGAGAGCAGTCCATGCGTCAATCTTGTTGCCCAGATTTGATGACTCTTCCATACTCTGATCACGAGTCAGCCTCTTCCGAGAGATGAACGACTGTCACCATGTTTCTCCACACGGTCTCCGTCGATCTGCGCGCGCACGTCTCTAATTTTGAATCCCGCAAAATCCGGGATCTAGCAATTCGATTGCTCGACCTTTAAAACCCTTCCAAAAACGCTCAGGTCTGGTCCGCCACCCGACGCGCGAAGGGCTCATTTCACTCGGACACCATGTAGTCCGGAATCCGTCAAGGCAACGCGTGGAGATAAGACCGCCGGGTGACCAGAGGGAGTTCATGAGTGCCTCCGTAGCACTCGACTCATCTGGGAATTCACCTCGACTCGACCCGCTCAACCTCGACCGATTCGGGGGCTAATGACGAGGACATGTATTGGGGGTAGGGTAATAGGCCTGACCTAAAGACCCTACCCATGGACACCGTACACTTTTTACTGGGCCCCTGGGCCACATCGCCGTTCGGATGTACCGCAACTTGAAAGTCACTCGGACGGCGATCAACCACTCGGAGCATAGCACTCCACTCGACGAACTCATTCCACTCGGAGTACTTGGTTTCACTCGGACATACGAAGACCAATAGTCAGCATGGCGGTTTCGTAGTGGGCAGGTATTATGGCATTGATGGTCCACCTTGTAACATAAGAGGTGAGGGGGTGGCGCACTCTATATAAGCCACCCCCCACCACTAGACTAGAGGGGGGGGCCCTGGCCCTCTCATTCTTCCAACCTCTCTGTCAAACTCCATGTAACCCCGTGTTCATGCGCAGATAAAGAAAGCCTCTCCGGAGCACGAGACGTAGGGTCGTTATCTCCACCGCGAGAGGCCCGAACTCGTTAAAAAACACCGTGTCACCCATTTGCATTTCGATAGACTACGCTCCTTTATCCTACCCTCCTCTTACTGTCGGAATCGTTCCCACGACATTTACCACATAAAGCTCAACCTGGAAAAATGCGTGTTCGGAGTACCTGCAGGCAAGTTGCTCGGATTCATTGTTTCCCATAGAGGAATCGAGGCCAATCCGGCGCCTTGTCCGCGTTACAAATCTCCACCAAACTCAAGCACATTCAAAAACTCACCGGCTGCGTATCCTCCCTCAGTTGTTTCATCTCCCGACTCGGGGAGAAGGCTTTACCGCTGTACAAGCTGTTGAAGCAAACAAAAAACTTCCAATGGACTAAGGAGGCAGGAGACGCCTTCGAAGAAATCAAAAGGCTTCTCGCCACCAACCCAATACTCGTAGCGCTAGGAATAGGCGAGCCGATGCTGTTATACATCTCGGCAATCAACCAAGTGGTTAGTGCAGTCCTCGTAGTCGAACGGGGCGATGAAGGCCACAAGTTCCAGGTGCAGCGGCCCATGTACTATGTTTCCGAGGTGTTAACCCCGTGTAAAACAAGGTACCCCCACTACCAGAAGATCCCCTATGTAGTTTTCATGGCATCTCAGAAGCTACGACACTACTTTCAAGAGTGTTCTATCATCGTGGCTTCTAAGGTCCCCCTGGGCAACATAATCAACAACAGAGACGCAACGGGTCATATCGCCAAATGGGCAATCGAGCTCCTCCCCTTTGAAATCTCATTTTGCCCACGCCGAGCTATTAAATCTCTAGTGCTGGCCGATTTCATGGCCGAAGGGACAGAGGCCGAACTCCCTTGAGAGTATAGTACATATTCCCATTGGACGATGTACTTTGACGGCTCTAAGATGCTGGTTGGACTGGGGGCTGGAGTAGTCCGCACCTAACCCACTGGGGACAACATACGATACGTCCTACAAATCAAGTATGCGGACTCAAACAATGCGGCCGAGTACGAGGCCTTGCTTCATGGTCCACGAATTGCAGTATCCATGGGTATCCAGCGTCTGGAGGTCCGAGGTTGTCGGCCCAGTGGGAACTAGGGTACCACGGGCTGTCTGCCTGTGGCTCAAGAAGCAACGCCTGGTGAAGGCCCAAGAGGCGGCCAAAGCATGGGCGCCGCGAAGCAAGACGCCTCGCGAGGCACCGGCCTCACGAGGACCCTCTCCACAAGGAGCGGACCCACCAAAGACATCAGCAGCCGCAGGAAGCCTCGCAAGGCCCCCTCGCATGGCGACCTCCCGAGGCAGCCTCCTGAAGCCACTCGAGCAAGGCGCCGCTTGGCGCCGGCCTCACGGTCACGTGCCCACCACGTGGGTGACGCACTCGCACAGGACGACGATAGCGACAGGGCCGTACCAGCAGGTGCGGCCAGGGGGGATTTCCTCTTCTGTGATAAAGGGGTAGCTCCAGCTGCCCTCCCCCAAAGCAAGTCCCAAAGCTTGTCTGTTTGGTGTAAGAAGACCAGGACGGTAGGGCGTGCCAGGGCGGATGTCATCGCCTAGCCCATGAGCGCGTCATGGACGGTCCCTTTTGCAGGCGAAGACTACTTTTGCCAGGATAAGACTGTGCACCTGTCCCCCTTCGAATTGCCATTGTGTGGCAACCCTTCCCGCCAATATTTTCAGGGAAGAGGACCGAGGCAGCTATAAAAGGGGGCAGGGCTGCTACCTTAGGGGAGGTCGGTCATTTTCGACCCTCTTCTATCGTGTACGCGTGTACACTTTCACAGGAGCAATCCCAACCAAGCAGGAGTAGGGTTTTACACCGCACAGTGGCCCGAACCTGGGTAGCTCCTGTGTCCCTGCTGTGCCCTATGTGTGTGCACTCTCATCGTGCCGAGATCGCCGTAGCCTTGCCATGGTCACCGTCGGGTAGTTAGGCAGCAAACTCGCCGCCAGAGGTCGAACCGGGGTCCCAGAGCCCTTCGTTCGACATTTGGTGCGCCAGGTAGGGGGTAGCTTCCGCTCCTTCCACCCCGACATTGACATGGCCGACGCCTGACGTGAATGTGCTCTACACAGGGCCACCAGGATGGTCCGCACCGAGCCTGTCGCCAACAACAACCGCCGCGGGTGTGCTGGCGCCGCCACCGAGCCTGCAGGGGGAGAAGAGCAGGCCTCCTCCCTCCACCCGTCCGTGCAGCCACCTGCTTGCACCGCCACGACATCCTCGCTTGCCCGCCGTGACCAGCTGGACCCGCAGGCCGCGCTGCTCATGGTGCGTGAGCTGCAGCGCTACCGCCCCACCGACGCCGGCTATGACGCCTGGCTCGCGCGCATCATCGATCTCGTCAACACCGCCGGAGGCGCCCGGCGCCCTCCCGCTCTCTTCCACCTCCGTCACCACGTAGCGTGGAGGCAGAGCACAACATGCCCCTTTGCCTCCTCTGCTTGGCGACGCAGGCCAGCGCCGCGCCGTGCGAGCATGGGAGCCGTCCCGAGGCGCGTCCTCGCCGGACCATGATGATGTCAGTTGCCAGATCGTCCGGCGTGCGCCGCCGGATGTGCGCGTGATCCTCGAGCAGCAGCGCCAGCGTCAAGACCGCAGCATCCAAGATGTCACCGTGGCCGGGTGCCAGAACTGTGCCGCTCTCGCCGGTGGCGTCGGCTCCAGTAGCGGGGGCTGCCGCGCCTTCACTCGTGAGCTACTTCGCAGGGTGTGGCCTATGAAGTTCAAGCCGGACCCGCCTCCCCGCTACGACGGCACCCCCAACACCATGGAGTTCCTATAGCTCTACATTCTGAGCATCGAGGCCATGGGCGGTGACGACAAGGTCATGGCGAACTGGTTCCCCGTGGCCCTCAAGGACGCCCCGCGCTCATGGCTCATGAACCTCCTCGAAGCGTCCATCTCTTCTTGGTCCAAAATGTGCTGGTAGTCCATCGCCAACTTCAAGGGTATGCATGAGCGCCCTCTCACGCTCAACGACCTGCGCGCCGTGCGCCAGCGGCCTGACGAGACTCTCCGCAAGTACATCCAGCACTTCAGCCAAGTGCGCAACAAGATTCCGCGTGCTTCCGATGCCGCGATCATCTCAGCATTCTCCTCCGGCGTCACGGACGTCCAGATGTGTGAGAAGCTCGCCATCAACGACGAGCTCGACACCGCGGTCGAGCTGTTCAACCTCATCGACAGGTGCGCCAAGGCTGAAGCGGGCCACCTCTTCGCCCACAATGATCCAGACGTGGCTCCCGATGCCGCCAAGGCCAAGAGCAAGGATGCCAAGCGCAAGGGCCCCACCGTGCTCGAGGCGGAGCCTGAGCAGAAGCATGGCCGCGACCGCGATGAGCCCAAGAAGGATGGTCGCCCCCTTCTGCGCCTACCACGACATGCACTCCCAGAGCACCGAAGAATGCCACGAGCTCAAGCTGCTTCGCGAGTGCCACCAGGACGGGCACGGCAACAGCAACGACCGCAACACTGGCCACGGAGGCGGCCGCAATAGCAACCGCCGGGGAGACCGCGACAATGGCAACAACAACTTCCGGCAGGGCTGGCGCGACCAGCCTCGGCAAGCCAATCCTCAATCCAACACCGCCGCTGCCGCCGCCGCCTGGCAGGAACAACGGCAACCAGCCTGACAAGAACGCTGGGGGCTACCAGGAGCCTCGCGGAGTGGCATGCATCCTTGATACGTCCAATTTGCATCATGATTTCCTACTGTTATTTATAATGTATTTGAACATTATTTCACTTTATGATGCAATTCTTATGCCTTTTCTCTCTTAATTTGCAAGATTTATATGAATAGGGAGAATACCGGCAGCTGGAATTCTAGACCTGAAATAGCTACAGCAGAGATACCTATCCTATAGAGGTCCAATTGACTTAAAACTTCACGGAGATTTTTTATTGAATATATAAAAAATACTGGAGAAAAGAGATACTTGAGGGGACCCACCAGCTGCCCACAAGGCAACAGGGCGCGCCCTGATGCCTTGTGGGGCCCCTGGCTGGCCTCTGCCCCCCTCCTTCTGCTATATAAGCTCATTTTCCCTAAAAAATTATAGAGAAGATTTCGGGACGAAGCGCCACCGTCTCGAGGTGGAACCTGGGCAGGAGCAATTTTGCTCTCCGGCGGAGCGATTCCGCCGGGGATACTTCCCTCCGGGAGGGGGAAATCGAAGCCATTGACATCACCAACGATCCTCTCATCGTGGGAGGACCAATCTTCATCAACATCTTCACCAGCACCATCTCATCTCAAACCCTAGTTCATCTCTTGTATTCAATCTTTGTCTAAAAACCTCAGAGTGGTACCTGTGGGTTGCTAGTAGTGTTGATTACATTTTGTAGTTGATGCTAATTGGTTTATTTGGTGGAAGATTATATGTTCAGATCCTTAATGATATTCAATACCCCTCTGATCTTGAACATGAATATGATTTGTGAGTAGTTACTTTTGTTCTTGAGGACATGGGAGAAGTCTTGTCATAAGTAATCATGTGAATTTGATATTCGTTCGATATTTTGATGATATGTATGTCGTTGCTTCCTTTAGTGGTGTCGTGTGAACGTCGACTACATGACACTTCACCATGTTTGGGCCTAAGGGAAGGCATTGTGGAGTAGTAATTAGATGATGGGTTGCTAGAGTGACAGAAGCTTAAACCCTAGTTTATGCGCTATTCCGTAAGGGGCTGATTTGGATCCATATGTTTCATGCTATGGTTAGATTTATCTTAATTCTTCTTTCATAGTTGCGGATGCTTGCGAGAGGGGGTAATCATAAGTGGGAGGCTTGGTCAAGTAAGAACAGCACCCAAGCACCGGTCCACCCACATATCAAATTATCAAAGTAGCGAACGCGAATCAAACAAACATGCTGAAAGTGACTAGATGAAATTCCCATGTGTCCTCGAGAACGCTTTGCTTATTACAAGAGTTCGTTCCAGCTTGTCCTTTGCTATAAAAAGGATTGGGTCACCTTGCTGCATTTTATTATACTAGTTATTTGTTACTTGTTACAAATTATCTTGCTATCGAAACTATCAGTTTCTGCTACTTTCAGTACTTGCAGAGAATACCTTGCTGAAAACCGCTTGTCATTTCCTTCTGCTCCTCGTTGGGTTCGACACTCTTACTTATCGAAAGGACTACGATTAATCCCCTATACTTTTGGGTCATCAAGACTCTTTTCTGCCGCCGTTGCCGGGGAGTGAAGCGCTTTTGGTGAGTGGAATTTGGTAAGGAAACATTTATATTACGTGCTGAAATTTATTATCACTTGTCACTATGGAAAGTAATCCTTTGAGGGGCTTGTTCGGGGTATCTTCACCTCGATCGGAGGCAATGAGAGTTGCTCCTCAACCTACTGAACCTACTGAAAATATTTATTATGAAATACCTTCGGGTATGATAGAGAAACTGCTAGCTAATCCTTATGCAGGACATGGAACAGTGCATCCTGATGTGCACTTGATATATGTGGATGAAATTTGTGGATTGTTTAAGCTTGCAGGTTTATCCGGAGATGGAGTTAAGAAGAAAGTATTCCCTTTATCTTTGGAGGGAAAGGCATTGACATGGTATAGGCTATGTGATGATACTAGAACATGGGATTGGAACCGGTTGAAGCTGGAATTTCACCAGAAGTTTTATCCTATGCATTTGGTTCATCGTGATCGGAATTATATAAATAATTTTTGGCCTCGTCAAGGAGAAAGTATTGCTCAAGCTTGCAGGAGGCTTAAGTATATGTTGCACACATGCCCCAATCATGAGCTCTCAAGAGAAATAATCATTCAAAACTTTTATGCTCGGCTTTCTCATAATGATCAATCCATGCTCGATACTTCTTCTATTGGTTCCTTTATAAAGAGTACTATTGAATTCAGATGGGATCTTCTAGAAAGAATTAAACATAACTCTGAGTTTGATTGTGTTAAGTCTTTTATGGAAACTGATGCTTTTCATAAGTTTAGCACTAAATATGGACTTGACTCTGAGATAGTAGCTACCTTTTGTGAATCCTTTGCTGCTCATGTTGATCTCCCTAAGGAGAAATGGTTTAAATATCATCCACCCATTGAATTAAATGAAGAACATGTTAGTGTTAAAGAATAAATAATTGTTTACAATGTTGATCCCGATGTGCCTACTGCTTATATTGAGAAACCTCCTTTCCCTGTTAGGATTAAGGAACATGCTAAAGTTTCAACCATGGTTAACAAAAGTAATATAAGAACACCTAGACCTTCTGAACAAATTAAAGTTGAAACTAATATTGCAATGGTTAAAGATCTTTTGGTTGATGATATTGATGGGCATGTTATTTACTTTTGTGATGAGGCTGCTAGAATTGCTAAACCTGTTAGAAATGAACGAGACATGTTAGACAAGAACAAGCCCGTAGTTGGCATGCCTGTTGTTTCTGTTAAGATTGGAGATCACTACTATCATGGTTTATGTGATATGGGTGCTAGTGTGAGTGCTATTCCATTTTCTTTATATCAAGAAGTAATGCATGATATTGCACCTGTTGAGATTGAAGATATTGATGTTACTATTAAGCTTGCAAACAGAGATACTATTACACCACTTGGGATTGTTAGAGATGTTGAAGTCTTGTGTGGTAAAATCAAATACCCTACCGATTTCTTGGTACTTGGTTCACAACAAGATAATTTTTGTCACATTATCTTTGGTAGACCTTTCTTGAATACCGTTAATGCTGAAATTGATTGTGTTAAAGAGAAAGTTAGAGTTAAGTTTGGTGATATATCTCATGAATTTAATTTCTCTAAGTTTCGTAGACAACCTCATGATAAAGAATTGCCCAATAAAGATGAAATTATAGGTCTTGCCTCTATTGTTGTGCCTCCTACTGATCATTTAGAACAATATTTGCTAGACCATGAAAATGGTATGCATATGAATGAAAGAAATGAAATAGATGAGTTGTTCTTTAAGCAAGCACCTATCCTTAAACATAATTTGCCTGTTGAAACTTTGGGAGATCCTCTTCCACCGAAGAGTGATCCTATGTTTGAATTAAAGCAATTACCTGACACGCTTAAATATGCTTATCTTGATGAAAAGAAGATATATCCTGTTATTATTAGTGCTAACCTTTCAGAGCATGAAGAAAAGAGATTACTCAAAACTCTGAAGAAACACCGTGCTGCTATTGGATATACTCTCGATGATCTTAAGGGCATTAGTCCCACTCTATGTCAGCATAAAATTCATATGGAGCCAGATGCTAAACCCGTTGTTGATCATCAAAGAAGATTGAATCCTAAAATGAAGGATGTGGTAAGAACTGAAATATTAAAACTTCTGGAGGTAGGTATAATTTATCCCATAGATGATAGTAGATGGGTAAGTCCTGTTCATTGTGTTCCTAAGACAGGAGGTATTACTGTTGTTCCTAATGATAAAAATGAACTTATCCCACAAAGAATTGTAACTGGTTATAGGATGGTAATTGATTTCAGAAAATTAAATAAAGCTACTAGGAAAGATCATTACCCCTTGCCTTTTATTGATCACATGTTACAAAGATTATCTAAGCATATACACTTTTGCTTCCTAGATAGTTACTCTGGTTTCTCTCAAATACCTGTATCACCAGAAGATCAAGAGAAACCCACATTTACTTGTCCTTTTGGAACTTATGCTTATCGTCGTATGCCTTTTGGTTTATGTAATGCACCTGCTACCTTTCAAAGATGTATGACTGCTATATTCTCTGACTTTTGTGAAAAGATTGTTGAGGTTTTCATGCATGATTTTTCCGTTTACGAAACTTCTTTTGATGATTGCTTAAGCAACCTTGATCGAGTTTTGCAGAGATGCGAAGAAACTAATCTTGTTTTGGATTGGGAGAAGTGCCACTTGATGGTGAATGAAGGTATAGTCCTTGGGCATAAAATTTCTGAAAGAGGTATTGAAGTTGATAAAGCTAAAGTTGATGCAATTGAGAAAATGCCATGTCCTAAAGATATCAAAGGTATAAGAAGTTTCCTCGGTCATGCTGGTTTCTATAGAAGGTTTATAAAAGACTTCTCTAAAATTTCTAGGCCTCTTACTAATCTTTTGCAAAAAGATGTTCCATTTGTTTTTGATGATGATTGCGTAGAAGCCTTTGAAATACTTAAGAAATCCTTAATTTCTGCACCTATTGTTCAACCACCTGATTGGAACCTACCCTTTGAAATTATGTGTGATGCTAGTGATTATGCTGTTGGTGCTGTTCTAGGTCAAAGAGTTGATAAGAAATTGAATGTTATTCATTATGCTAGTAAAACTCTAGACAGTGCTCAAAGAAATTATGCTACTACTAAGAAAAAAAATTAGCAGTTGTGTTTGCATGTGATAAATTCAGATCTTACATCGTTGATTCCAAAGTTACTATTCACACTGATCATGCTGCTATTAAATATCTTATGGAAAAGAAAGATGCTAAGCCTAGACTTATTAGGTGGGTTCTTGTGCTACAAGAATTTGATTTGCATATTGTTGATAGAAAGGGAGCTAAGAATCCCGTAGCAGATAATTTGTCTAGAATGGAAAATGTTCTTGATGACCACTACCTATTAATGATGATTTCCCTGATGAACAATTAGCTATGATAAATGCTTCTCGTAACACTCCTTGGTATGCAGACTATGCTAACTACATTGTTGCTAAATATATACCACCTAGTTCTTCTTTGATTTAAGGCATTACTTTTGGGATGACCCACATTTATATAAAGAAGGAGTAGATGGTATTATTAGACGTTGTGTACCTGAGCATGAACAGGAACAAATCCTACAGAAGTGTCACTCTGAGGCATACAGAGGACACCATGCGGGAGACAGAACTGCACATAAGGTATTACAATCTGGTTTTTATTGGCCTACTCTCTTCAAAGATGCACATAAGTTTGTCCTTTCTTGTGATGAATGTCAAAGAATTGGTAATGTTGGTAGACGTCAGGAAATGCCTATGAATTATTCACTTGTTATCGAACCATTTGATGTTTGGGGTTTTGATTATATGTGACCTTTTCCTAAATCCAATGGGTACACACATATTCTAGTTGCTGTTGATTACGTTACTAAGTGGGTAGAAGTTATTCCAACTAGTAGTGCTGATCATAACACTTCTATTAAAATGCTTAAAGAAGTTATATTTCCGAGGTTTGGAGTCCCTAGATATTTGATG
Source organism: Elymus sibiricus (assembly GCA_039707655.1). Lineage (NCBI taxonomy): Eukaryota > Viridiplantae > Streptophyta > Magnoliopsida > Poales > Poaceae > Elymus > Elymus sibiricus. The sequence continues at coordinate 208,353,348 of CM077668.1, forward strand.
ACCGATGGTGGCTCACATTTTATTCATGGTGCTTTCCGTAAATTGCTTGCTAAATATGATGTTAATCATAGAATTGCATCTCCTTATCATCCTCAGTCTAGTGGTCAAGTTGAATTGAGTAATAGAGAAATAAAATTAATTTTACAAAAGACCGTTAATAGGTCTAGGAAAAATTGGTCTAAGAAACTTGATGATGCATTATGGGGCTACCGAACTGCTTATAAAAATCCTATGGGTATGTCTCCATATAAAATGGTTTATGGAAAAGCATGTCATTTACCTCTTGAGTTAGAACATAAGGCTTATTGGGCAATACAAGAACTAAACTATGATTTTAAACTTGCCAGTGAAAAGAGGTTGCTTGATATTAGCTCTCTAGATGAATGGAGAACCCAAGCCTATGAAAATGCCAAGTTATTTAAAGAAAAGGTCAAAAGATGGCATAATAAAAGAATCCAAAAGCAGGAATTTAAAGTGGGTGAGCAAGTTCTATTGTACAACTCTCGTTTTAGATTTTTTGCAGGAAAACTTCTCTCTAAATGGGAAGGACCATATATCATCGAAGAAGTTTACCGCTCCGGAGCTATCAAAATCAACAACTCTGAAGGCACCAACCCGAGAGTAGTGAATGGACAAAGAATTAAGCATTATATCTCAGATACTTCCATTAATGTTGAAACTAATATTAATCAGACAATGACACCGGAGGAACACATCAAAGAGTCCTTCCGGAACGCTCCAGAACCCTGAAAAGGGGTAGGTATGTGATACGGTAAGTAAACTGACTCCAAAAATTCCATAAAAATTATTTCTGTCCGTTTTGGAATATTAGAAATAAAACAAAAATAAGAAACAACCGAGAGGACCCACGAGGAGGTCACAAGGCAACAAGGTGCGACCACCCCTGGGGCGCGCCGTGTTGCCTTGTGGGCCCCTCGTGTGCCCTCCCGACTCTGTTTTCCTCTCGTACGCTTGTTTTGCAAGATAAAAATTCTTTATATATACTCATGGGTGTTTTGACCACCGCATCGCAAGTTTCTCCTCTGTTCTAGTTTTGGCTGTTTTCTGTCAGATTTTAAAGGCTGTCTTCCTCCTCCTCCAACAATGTGGGAGACGATTCTTGGCTGCTGCAGATGGAACTCAGGAGAGAAGGGGAGGAAGAGGTTACCATGGAAGAAGATGATGGAGATTTGCTGGAGGTCCAGCCCCTTCTTCAGAGAGGGGTACCCTTGCCGGCATCTCCACAACTCCAAATCCTCATCAAGCTGTGAGAAGCACTACCAGCCATCGGAGTCCAGAGGTACAAGATGGGCTTCCTCCTAGGAGGCCCTTACATAGGTTACATCGGAACAACTTTCATAATTTGGTCCACAATTATGGGGTCGAGAACACTCCTCGTATGCACATACCTTCCAATTGGGATATCTCCCTTCCAAGTGAGAATGATGCAGGAAAGGGCTCATAGTGGCTGGAAAATAAACATATTATGGTTGAAGTGCAAAAGAATGCCACCGTGATTCAGCAGTTGCTTCAGGAGGTCCAGAGTTTGAAGGATATCTTACTAAATATTTTGAACGACAAGCCTATCACTTCATCACCACCATCACCGAAGAAGGAGACTTGAGTACATGGGTATGGGCACCATCCTAGGCTTGTGCCAAGCTTGGGGGAGGTGCCCCGGTATCGTATCACCATCACTTTTATCATCATTATCTATCCTAGTTCGATCCTTAGTTATTTCATGATTTAGAAGAATAAAGTTTTAGTATGATTTAGTTTTGAGTGCTTGCTTTGTGGTCTATCTATCTATGTAATTGTGTGTGAAAGTTATATAATAAAGAGTAGTTTGAGTTGAGTGTTTTGCTTTTGTTGATCCAATCTTAGAAATAAATAAAGAGAATAAAAAGGTAAAGATCATATGCTAATCCCATGGGGGGTGATGACTTCACATAAAAGAAGTATAATTGATAAACGTTGTTGGAAGTTGACAAATATAGCATTGGTTATTGTTGCAATTCATGAAAAAGTAATAAAGGAAGAGAGGTCTCACATATAAATATACTATCTTGGACATCTTTTATGATTGTGAGCCCCCATTAAATATTCTATGTCAAATAGTCAACGTTGGACAAGGAAGACAACGTAATGAGTTATGTTTGCTTATATTCACATAGAAGTTATATTGTTTTGGATCCTCTAACATGTGGTGCTTGCCCCCTATCTTTTGCTAGCCAAAATTCCGTACTAAGTAGAGATACTACTTGTGCATCCAAAAGCCCTTAAACCCAGTTTCATGTCATGAGAGTCCACCATTTCTACTATGGATTGAATAAGATCCTTCAAGTAAGTTGTCATCGGTGCAAAAGCAATAAAAATTGCTCCTAAATATGTATGATCTTTTATTGTAAGGGTAAATAAGCTTTGTACGAACATGTGATGGTGAAGAAATAAAAGCGACAGACTGCATAATAAAGGTCGCTGTCACAAGGGGCAATATAAAGTGACATTCCTTTACATTAAGAGCTTGCACATCTCAAAACAAAAAGCGCATGACAACCTTTGCTTCCCTCTGCGAAGGGCCTATCTTTTACTTTATGTATTTACTTTCATGCAAGAGTCAAGAGTATTCTCTTCTATTCCGTTTTTATTTTTTTCTCTTGGCAAGCATTATGTGGTGGGGATAGATCCAGGCATATATCCAGTTGGATGTAGGCGATCATGAGTTATTATTGTTGACGTTACGCTTGAGGTAAATAAGTTGGGAGGCGAAAATATAAGCCCCTATCATTCTATGTGTCTGACAGAAACTTTTGCTCCATAAGTATGCCGTGAGTGTCAGCAATCATAGAAGACTAAATGATAGTTGAGTATGTGAACTTGTTAAACAAAGCTCTTACATAGACTCTTTCTGATAATATGATGAATTGCAATTGCTTCATTGACTGAGATCATAGTTTGTTAGTTTTCAATACGGTTTATGGTTCATACTTTAACTTGTGAATGAATTGTCACTTTTTCATGAGAAGTTTTATGATGATATATTGCTGTTATAATAAAGATCATGATGCCTTCATGTCCATATTTTATTTTTATCGACACCTCTCTCTCTAAACATGTGGCCATGATTATCGATTTCCGCTTTCGCTTGAGGACAAGCGAGGTCTAAGCTTGGGGGAGTTGATACGTCCAATTTGCATCATGATTTCCTACTTTTATTTATAATGTATTTGATCATTATTTCACTTTATGATGCCATTATTATGCCTTTTCTCTCTTAATTTGCAAGATTTACATGAAGAGGGAGAATACCAGCAGCTGGAATTCTGGACCTGAAATAAGCTACAGCAGAGATACCTATCCTACAGAGCTCCAATTGACTTGAAACTTCACGGAGATTTTTTATTGAATATATAAAAAATAATGGAGAAAAGAGATACTACAGGGGACCCACCAGTTGCCCACAAGGCAACAGGGCGCCCCCCTGGGCGCGCCCTGATGCCTTGTGGGGCCCCTGGGTGCCCTCTGCCCCGCTCCTGCTATATAAGCTCATTTGCCCTAAAAAAATTATAGAGAAGACTTTCGGGACGAAGCGCCACCGTCTCGAGGCGGAACCTGGGCAGGAGCAATTTTGCTCTCCGGCGGAGCGATTCCGCCGGGGATACTTCCCTCTGGGAGGGGGATATCGAAGCCATCGACATCACCAACGATCCTCTTATCGTGGGAGGACCAATCTTCATCAACATCTTCACCAGCACCATCTCATCTCAAACCCTAGTTCATCTCTTGTATTCAATTTTTGTCTCAAAACCTCAGATTGGTACATGTGGGTTGCTAGTAGTGTTGATTACATCTTGTAGTTGATGCTAGTTGGTTTATTTGGTGGAAGATTATATGTTCAGATCCTTAATGATATTCAATACCCCTCTGATCTTGAACATGAATCTGATTTGTGAGTAGTTACTTTTGTTCTTGAGGACATGGGAGAAGTCTTGTCATAAGTAATCATGTGAATTTGGTATTCGTTCGATATTTTGATGATATGTATGTTGTTGCTTCCTTTAGTGGTGTCGTGTGAACGTTGACTACATGACACTTCACCATGTTTGGGCCTAAGGGAAGGCATTGTGGAGTAGTAATTAGATGATGGGTTGCTAGAGTGACAGAAGCTTAAACCCTTGTTTATGCGCTATTCCGTAAGGGGCTGATTTGGATCCATATGTTTCATGCCATGGTTAGATTTATCTTAATTCTTCTTTCATAGTTGCGGATGCTTGCAAGAGGGGGTAATCATACGTGGGAGGCTTGTTCAAGTAAGAACAGCACCCAAGCACTGGTCCACCCACATATCAAATTATCAAAGTAGCGAACGCGAATCAAACAAACATGATGAAAGTGACTAGATGAAATTCCCATGTGTCCTCGAGAATGCTTTGCTTATTATAAGAGTTCGTTCCGGCTTGTCCTTTGCTATAAAAAGGATTGGGCCACCTTGCTGCACTTTATTATACTTGTTATTTGTTACTTGTTACGAATTATCTTGCTATCGAAACTATCAGTTACCGCTACTTTCAGTACTTGCAGAGAATACCTTGCTGAAAACCGCTTGTCATTTCCTTCTGCTCCTCATTGGGTTCGACACTCTTACTTACCGAAAGGACTATGATTGATCCCCTATACTTGTGGGTCATCAATCCTCGGTGGGGCCCAGGCTCCCTCATCCAACCGCCACTTCAAGAAGTTCTCTCACGAGGTGAATGCGGCCCTCCCGAGGCCCGAGGCCTCTCAGCCCCTCAAGTGGTCACAATACGCAATGTCCTTCGACTCCACGGACCACCCCAGGTCCACGATGGCTGTAGGCACCGTCGCCATGCTGTGCACGCCCACGATCAACAACGTCACCGTCACCAAGACGCTTGTCGACGGCGGCGCAGGCCTCAACGTGATCTCCTTCGAGACCTTCGAGAAGCTCCAAGTACCCTACGAACGCCTGATGCCGACGAGGCCCTTCTCAGGTGTCACCGATGGCTCCACCCTGCCTCTGGGGCAAGTGCGCTTGCCTGTCACCTTCGGCACCCGCAAGAACTACCACACCGAGCTCATCGACTTCGACGTGGCACACATCGGCCTACCCTACAACGCCATCTTGGGCTACCCCACGCTCACCAGTTCATCGCGGTGACTCACCACGCCTACAACATGCTCAAGATGCCGGGCTGCAGCGGCATCATTACCGTCCGTTGTGTTGAGAAGGATGCAGTATGCTCCCTCGAGCGTGCCTACAAGGCTGCCGCTACCGCGTATCCTGTCGACGAGGGCGAAGTCGAGCCTCCCGAGGCCGCACCCGCAAAGAAGAACCAGTTGTTCTCTCAGGCATGCGCCGAGACGAAGAAGGTGTTGGTGGATGGCAGTGGCTCCGGGGCCGCCTTCACCATCAGCAACGGCCTCGATCCCAAATAGGAAGACGCGCTCGTCGCCTTCCTCCGGGCAAATGTTGATGTGCTCGCATGGACAGCATCAGATTTGTCCGGTGTGCCGAGGGAGGTGATCGAGCACCACTTAGCGGCGTGCCCCAACGCTAAACGCCGGACAGACCGGCGTACCTCAAACCCGTCTCAAATATGGGGCCAATATGAGGCTGCCCGGGCACGCCCGGGCACCCCACTCCACGTCATATTCATCCACGAGGACCCCACCTATAGCCACACAATTCTCCTTCCTCTCTCGTCTCTCTCTCGCGTGCAGCACACAGCACACAACGACACTGGCACGGAGCTCACGCGTGGGCCGCCGCGTGCTGTAGCGTGCGGCGTGCTGGCCGCCGTAGCCGGAGCCGCCATGAGTGGGTGTGCATGCTGGACGTCGCCACAGCCGGAGCTGCATGCTGTGGACGGGCGGGCGGAGCCGGAGCCGCGAACGTGTGTACTCTGCCGTGTGCCCAGAGCTCGCGCGCTTGTCGCTATAGGCTGGCAGGCGTGCTGCACGCCGCCGCACCCGGAGCTGCATGCCATGGGGGACGGACACAGCCGGAGCCGTGGGCGTGTGTGCTATGCCGCGTGCCCAGAGCTCGCGTGCTGGCCGCCGCGTGCAGCAGCGTGCGGGTGTGCTGGCACCACTGCAGCTCCTGGCCGCCGTGCTACAGCCGCGTGCGTGCGCGCGCAGCAGCCGTAGCCCGCGCCGAAGCCGGGGATCGCACACTCATGTTGGAACTAGGGTGCCGCAATTCTGCGTCAGTTGCCGCTTCCCTCGGGCGTCATGCTAGTGTGCGTGTGTGATGCTGCCGTGGCTGCTCTGCCCGAGGTGGACGCGAGCTTGTGCCAGAGCTCACGTGCCACAGGTCTGCTGCTCTTGCGGCGGGCCGCGCGCGTGCCGGAGCACGGCATGTCCTCCGTGCTAGCACTAGCTGCCGCACTCGCATGCTCACCCTGCTGTGCGTGCTGCCGCGCTCGAGCTGGCCGATGTGCTAGCGTGCTAGCTAGCTAGCTTCTAGCCGCCGCAGCCGCTGGCCACAGCTACTTTCTGGCGTGCCACAACCACTTGCTAGCGCCACCACGGACGCAATGTGCTCGATGAAATGACTGAGAAAATAAGAGGAGAATTTGAGGGGCGTGGTTATTTGGCAACAAATGTGAGGAGTCAAAACGGACACGCCCGGTCACTGTCTAGGTGTGTCCGCGGGCGTTTGAGGGGTCAAATTAGCAATGTCTGGCTATAGATGCTCTAAGTCACCTTATGAAAATCAGATATTCCCAAAACGCTTAGGCGCAATGCATTAAATTCCGTCCTTGTTCCCCACACTACCTCGTTCATCAACGAGCAAATTTTTTGGCCGAACCACGTGCGGAGAGGAAGATAATGCGGGAGAGAAATGGCGACCTATGCATGCAGAGAAGGAACACGTTGAATAGCGGAGGGATTGACCCCAGTTTGCATGCACATATTAATTAGGGAAGTGGGCCTGCATGGGTTGGCTGAAATGGTAGCCCTATTAATTAGGGATTCATTACTAATTTTCTTTTGGTTTATGAGGAAAAAACTGTCGCGGTGATTGGAAGAATTCCCGGTCCGACTCTTTCGCCTCCTCCAATCCGCAGCCACCGGGTCGCGCTGCTCCACCTTAGGTGACTTAAATACACCTGGACGGAGGGAGTACCACATGTAAATGAAAAAGTCAAGCCGAGGCGCGTTCCCTTGGGTTTGCGGTGTGCCGGACAGACTGTGTGATGGTGCGGTGCGACCACGACAGGCGTGCGTAAGTGTACCGCCTTTTCATTTTGAACTTGTAAGTCGTAACATTTGGTTTGTGAGTGAGCGACTTTGATTTTAGTATTGTGTTAAAAAGAAGGGTGGGGTTTTTCCTTCGCGCGATCGATTGATACAAATCCTGATTAGAAATGCGACGGCGGGGCGTGCTAGTTTGACCCATGGTCGGATCGCTGACATGCGTTCCCACATGCCAGTGAAATGCCAAGCCGGTTGGCGTTGAGCGGCAGGGTAGATCGACCGTGTGCTAGTCTGATGCGAACGAGACAGTCGTGTTGTGAGTGTTCCTTTTCGTCGTTTTAAACATGTGAAGATAACCCCCTCAAAAAAATGTGAAGATAACACTTGGTTCTTTGCCTTCGCGCGATACATCGATGGAAATCCCGATTATAATGACGCTGAATTTTCTACTAAATCCTATAAAAAGGCGTCCTCTTCGCCCCTCCGGCCGCAATTATCGCGCTAATCATACTTTCTATTTGACTTCCTTCCCCATTACGGTGACGTTGACGATATCACGATCGCTGTGGCTTTGGCGAAGTGCGTTCGACGGAGCGCACCATTGAGGCAGATGACGGTCATGTCATTCGGAAGTGCCGCTTGGAAGCCGAGACAACCGCCTTCTTTGCATCCAGGAAGTCCGTAGGAGACAGCAACTGTCATGTCACAGTGACCGTTGGATGCGACATGACCACGTCGTTCGAGCTCGGGCTGCCGCAAGGGGACTCGAACGTGATAGTGTACCCATACACGGGCACCGGTTTACTGTCGGAAAGGCTCTTTCGCGTCGGGGACCCGTCCAGCCTGTGCAACCAACAGAAATGCTGACGTGCAGTTCGGGGCTGGCTTCGCTCATCGATCTACGTCCCAACGAAATAGAGTGGGAGACGGTCGTCCCCGACGGCATTGTGAGGAAGATAGTCCATGAGGCGAATCGTCGGCGGTTGCATCAACAAGGAGGGTGTGACTTCATCTTCGACATGAATGTGGACCGGCGTCATGTCGTTAGCCTGCCAGCGCTACGTTCGTCTTGCAATGAGAAGCTCCTTGGCGAGGAAGGTGCTGGGACATGCCCGGCATGTCTCGCACACACCATCAAACAAGTAGTAGTACCGCTTATCTAGGCTTTCGCCGGCCTATTGATGCACATACGAGAATTTTTAAATCATATAATGCTCTATGTACGTTTGGTCTTGTCTACTATTTGTACCCATTGAGTAACTGGTACTACCTAGTGAATGTTGCGTAGCCATGGATGTCCGAGCTAAATTTGAAACACAGTCACGATCAAACGAGATGTTACCATTGGGCTCCACCACTCCACCAGCCAGAATCACCTTGGCCTATTTGATTTGTAGGATCCTCAAAACGCAGGAATCGCAAAAATATAGGATTGTTCTCTTTGGATAGGAATGGCTTGGATTGGAGTATAGGATTAGGAGTGTGTGTTTGATGTCATAGGAAAGACAGATGAATTTTTAAAATACTCCTAGGTTGGAGTAGATGCAGGATTTCCTATTATTAAATGTAGCACAATAGCTTCGTCCATCCAGCTTACTGCGGGAAAGGTTATTTCTGGAAGAAGACAATGGAGAAGCGGATTCAGCGAAGAGTGAAATGATGGTTGCTTCTTCCGTGCTTTGTGATTTGACGCCTCATTGCTTTGTGATTTGTGATAGTAGAAGGGAGTAGACTCTGTGCTCTATGCATGCGTCCATGCAAAGGAGAAAGAGGAGAGATGTTGCATTTTTTATTCCTTCAATCAATTTGGCATCGGCACACCAGCGAGCTTCGTTTCCCTCTTTTTTCTCTTTTGTAGCACCCTCCACAATGGTTCCCATCGATGCCAAAAGCTATTTTACCATTTGGCTACACATTTTGGATGCCCTTAAGCGTACCACTTGGTTTTGATTAGTAAATAGGAGGTGCTTTTACCGTGCGGAAGGCGGGGGAGGTTGGCCTCACGGTTTACTAACATGCGGTCCCACGTGTCAGTGATGTACCAAGCCGATCCACGTCCCACATGACTACATGAGGCAGAACAACGGCAGAAGCAACTTCAACGAAGAGTGAAATGATGGTTGCTTCATCCCTCCAACTTATACTGCGGGAAAACTGCAGCTTTGTGATTTGACGCCTCATTGCTCATTACTACTGCGGAGCCATGACCGGGGTGCCTCCCCTGCTGCTCTGCACTGTTATTTGGTGCATGGCATGTGGACCCGGATGCTGGATGTCCCACATGTCGGTGAAAGGGAGTAGAACATTTATGAAAGCGAGCGCTCCACTCTTACAACGGAGGGGTGCAAGACACGGCAGCCCAGTGAACTGTAACTTGTATTGTACTACTGTAGTATGTGGTAGTCTTGTACTCTTGTACGACTTGGTTTTGCTGTTTCACACGCTCCATCGATACAAACCCGATTAAACAGGCTAGGGCGGGTCTTTTCCCGCTTGGTAGGAAGGGTAGTTTGGCATAGTCAGTTTGACAGAGAGACCGAGAGAAAGATGTGAAATGCTTGAATGTGTAGTGGGCCCTTTTTTTGTGTCATGTGTGCGTGTAGTCGGACCTTTCAGATCACTAGATGATACTAGCCATAAATTTCAATGCAATTTTAATGTATGCAACATGAATAATTGAAGTAACAATATGAGATCTAAAACTAGTAAGATAATGTGCGCTGATGATGCAACACTAGATGCGCCACGTGGACTGTTTAACTGGTCAACTAATCGTGTCTTCAACAAATACAGTGCTCTATGGTGAGCCTATGACTGTATAACAACCACAAAATGTATATGGTGACCGTAATGAGTGTATTCTGAAGTCCAATGATCGTATCGTGCTTTCACTTCAAATATTGTGATCGTCGGTGTATATCTCGCAAGAGAAAGATGGAACATGCGTGAATGTGACGGGGCATATTTTTAGAGGGCCTAGAGATAGTTTGTGTGTGTACGTGAAAGAGGCATAGAGAGAGGGGGGCGATGGAGAGAGAGAGATGCTCTTCATTTCTCTTTATTATGACTAACTTTATAAGTAGTATAAAAATATAAACATTCACAATGCAGAATAAATATCATTGGATGCACCATGCAATTAACTTTCGTAGTCCATATAACTTTGTAAAATTGTATAGATTTAGATTTTATAAAATAAATTTTGGCCATACTTTGCGTAGTTTTAATTCAAAAGGAAACTTGTATGCGAAGAAAGAGTGAACAGAGGGCTTTTTAGATCAATGGAGCACATGATAAGATGCAACATGTGTGAATGTGTAGTTGACGTATTTGGCAGGGCCTGGAGAGGGTATGTGTACGTATTCAAGAGAGGCGCGAATAGAGGGGGTGTGTGTGCGATGAGAGAAAGATAGCACAAGAAATGAGAGAGGTCTAGAGAGAGAGACGAATAGGATGTCTCGACGAGAGATGGTCTTGAGTGTGTGTATGCAAGGGAGAAGGGGAGAGAGAGATGAGCAGAAATAGTGTGTGGGGTGTGTGTGTTTGGTATGTGTGGGTGTGAGAAGATACCGAGACCTAGGGGGTAGGGGTGTGTGAGGTCTAGTGGGCCGAGGTGAGGGACCCCGGTCGGTTCCGTCCTGCGCCACATTGGTTCGCCCGTGACGCATTATACGGAGACCCCTAGAGGACTAGTCGCACAAGACAAAGAAACCATAGCTGCTAAGGACTTTGTGTCCACTGACAAAGCCGGCTAGGATTTGTAACCCTAGGCCCCGGGTATGTTATACAAGCCCGGGGCCTAGTTCATCGATAGCATACACAGAATCCCTTGGTATTCACATAGTGTACTTTGTACACACCCTACTCACAAGTATATATGACCGGGGGTAGGGTATTTCCTGGATCGCAAGGGCCCGAACTAAGGTAAATCCTTGTCTCTTATTACCATGCATCCAACCTAGCTGTAAGGGATATCCTACCGAATGCTCTGCTAGAATCATATTCATCAACTAGTAAGAGAGGTGGAGACAATGCGTGTGAGATATATAGGCCTAAGTGTGCGGGAGACACGTAGGCAGGTATATGTATAGAGAAAAGGGTCGATGGAGATCGTGCGTGCCTATGCGTGTGAGAGAAAGAGTTCTTGTGATAGAGATTAGTGAAAAGAGTCATAGATAGCTGTGAGAGAGAGTGAGGGAGGGTGATATAGATAGCGTGTGTGCGAGAGACACCTCAGGAGAGAGTGTGAGCATGTGTGAGAGAGAAGGCCGATGTATATACACTATGTGCGCGTATGTGTGAGAGAGAAAGATAACGCGTGTGTGAGGAGGGGCCGAGGGAGAGCGAATCTACACGTAAAAGACCGATGTACATATTAATTTAAAATATAAATTGTATCCAAATATTTGGATGGGATCATGATATTTGCAATTCACGTATGGAACGATCATTGGTCTATCAAACATCCATATTCTATCGAATTTGAGCATGTGTATGGTATTATTCGACATAATTGATCCATAGAGTCAGTATTTTGAAATCCAGACACTGCATGGCTTTAGCAATTCAAATATAAACGTGATTATAGTTTATGTTGTGTGTGTAAAGCACATTATACATACAACAGATACATAGTGAACATTCTAAATAGCTAGCTAGGAACTAGCATACATTTGAATTCAACTTAAGGTGGTTTCAAATATTCAAATTCAACATGAAGTGCATTCAATTATTTGAATTCGAGATCATGGCATTTGTAAATCATACCTAAATTAAGGGTTCATCAATCTTTGCTTTGCTTTTGTACATAATAACATATAGTCGTGTACAAAATACATTCAAATTTACCACCTCCATTCCAAAATAATAGTAGTTATAGGATTTTCAAGAGTCAAAATTTGAAAAGAATCGCATAATTTAATGAGGTTTTCAATCATACAAGGTCAAATTTAACGAGGTCTATTACGGTCAATCCTAATAGTTCAAGAGTACTCCAAACGTGAATGCTTCTGGTTCAAAATTTTGAACGAAGCGCCAAAAGAGCCTCTCCTCGCCCAAAACCGCGCGAGACCAATGTTTGGTAGAACGAAATTACTGTCCTAACTTTGACCCATGAAGCCTGCCAGCCCGACGTCCAGAAGTCTAAGCCGGGGTAGGTTTGTAACTTCACCGAGACGCAATACAACCGCCTCCGAAAAAAATTCATATACCGCGGGCGCCTAAACGCCGATGCACTCGACCGAAATCGCTCCCGCCCACTATTTGGGACACGTGAGATTAGCGTCCTACCCCTGACATGTAGCATGTCCGAAGTTTTAGATGGGGGCAAAGTTTGTAACTTTCCCCAAATTTCAAACAAGCACATCCCGAAAACATGGTTTCCCCTTAGCTTCCCCCCTCCCCCGTCCGATTCCCCATTCATACTTTGTGGGTGCCAAAACTCGCTCTCCACCAGCCGCGAAACCCCAACCTCCTCCGTCCGCCACCCCATCGCACCGATCCACCACCGCCCTCCTCCATCACGCCGGAGCCAATACCCCGACGTCGACGTCCACCGCAACCTCAACCGCAGCGCCCTCCAGGACTTAGCAGTTGATGTCGAGGCAGGGCTGCCTCCACGACGCGGACGTGCACCATACCCGAGCCACTTCAACCCCTCCGTCCTGCGCCTCACCGCTGCCGCTCCAACGTCACAACCGTCCACCACACCGAAGCTGTTCCTGCTACGCCGTCGTTCGCCGCCTTGGATCTGCTTCTCCGCCGCCGACAGAGGGCCACCGCACCACACTCAACAACTTGGCCATGGGTTCGTCCAAGGCTCCACCATCCTCCACAACATTTGGTTTCCAGCGAACCACAAGAAGATCGTCGAAAAATCATAAGGAGGACACAGCATGGCGAGCCGATATTGGTACTCCTCTTCCCTTATTCTTGCAAATCTTACATGTCTGCTCTCACGGTATTCATCCCACGAAGGAAACTAGTTGACCACTTCTTACTGCACATTCTTCCTGATATTAGATGTTCCAAGTAACTCGCGATGCACAAGGTTTCCCCCCATTTACTATTTCACGTTAGCTAGAGGTCTGTCGCCTGCCTGGATTTCAATTCAGTGTCAGTTGATTCCCAATTAAAGGAAGCACCACCCATGGAGGCGCGCGGAGCACCTAGTCCTCCTGTTCGCTGGGGAAGCAGAGCCTCGGTGTCTATCTTAGAGGTGTGTGTGGCGCAGGAGCCGCAGGCGCCCGATTTGGAGGTCCGCCGGGCTTAAAAGGATGGCCGGGGGGCGCTACCAAACACAGCGGTGGGGTGAGGTCTTGGGGAGGGCGGGGCGGCGGAGCCAGGGGTCTGGGCCGGTGATCGCTGGCGGTTCGAGGAAGATCATCAGCAGTGACTGGCGGGAGGTCTGGGCCATCTGCCCATTCCTTGTAGATCGGATGGTGCAGAAAAAATCGACTGACCTATTTGTTTTCAGTCGATTGTTATTTTCATAGGACCACATGTGGTGGTTTGCTGGAGTATTACCTGCACTTCCCAGCCATTCCTGTGCTCATATTTCAAAAGCCTAGAATCTAATTTCGTGTGCCATGCATGTTGTAGAGCTATCATATGTCTGCCGTCATTTATTTTTGACCCACCAGCTATCTAATACTTCAACACTACACTACTTGTGCACAAACTACACCCATACTCTCACTATTGTTTTATTACGCATGGGTATTTTAGAATCTCAAGCACAATATTCTAAAAAGAAAACATAGCAGTTGCCCCAGTCTGCATCGAGGATTGGAAAAATGCGGTTTGACGCTCTAAAGAAGAGTGTAGTGTCATTCGATGAAGACTGTCAACGTAGCTCTGTAGTTGATGACCCCATTCGCCATGCACAAGCATCGCAGGTGCTTGCTTTAACTTCACGGTGTCATATGTGGTTGCATGTTGGATATGGTGTCTACCTTGTATTGCTTCTAAATTGGTTAAATTGCATCTGCTTAGCCATATACTGTGAATATGACATGCCTTCTTGTTTTTGGTACATACTGCATCTGTCTATTAACCATGTTCTTACATCAAACTAATGTTCTTGTGTATCCCTCATCAATCACTTATGATGAGACAGTCACACCCGTGGGTTAGTGTGAGACGCGCTACTCTTTTAAAGAGTGCAGTGTCATCCTCCCCACATGATTCTCAACAAACAGCAAGGCTAGATGAAGATATTCAATCTAGCTCTGTAGTTGGTGACCGCATTTCCCCTACACCACCATCGCAGGTGCTTGCTCTAACTTGGCAGTGTGATATGTGGTTGCATGTTGCATATGGTGTCTAGCTTTTAATTCTTCTAATTTGGTTAAATTGCATCTGCTATTCTGCTTAGTTTACACATTATACCTGTTAATGTGACATGCCTTCCTGTTTTTGGTACATACTACATCTGTCTATTAACCATGTCCTTACATAAAACTACAGTTCTTGTGTATCCCGCATCAATCACTTATGACGAGACACCTTTAGTATATGCAGCGTGATATTTGTTGCATCTTGCATATGATTTATAGCATGTACTGCATCTAATTTGTTGAAACGCCATTTATGATGAGACGCTTTTAACTTGGCAGAGTCATATTGGTTGCATCTTTCATGTGGTGTCTACCTTGCGTTGCTTCTAATTTGTTGAAATGGCTTCTACTTAGTTTACACAAATAGGTGTGAATATGCCATGCTGTCCTACTTTTCGTACATATTCCATCCGCGTATCATGTGTTTGCCTTACATCAAAGTAGTGTTCGTCAGTATCATGCATGAATGAGTTCTAAAGAGTGATTTTTATTCCTTTGTCTTGTCGTTTGACTTGACAATCCAAAATCATTAAAGCGGAAGGAAATTAGCAATGCAGTGGATGATGGTGCTCCTTCCAACCAACTAAAACGGAGGGTCTCTACAGATTCTACTCCGCCATCCTCCAAACAAGATTTGCAAGACAACACATGCATAGACAGTCAACGTAGTTGTGTTGATGATGAGCACATCTCCCCTACCCAACCATCACAGGTGCTCGCTCTAACTTGGCACTGTTATATGTGGTTGCATGTTACGTATGATGTCTAGCTTGTATTGCTTCTAATTTTGTTGAATTGCATCTGCTTAGTTTACACATTATACTTGTGAATAAGACCCGTGTTCCTGTTTCTAGAACATACAATATATGTCTATCACGCCATGTTCTTACATCAAAGTACTACTGTTGTGTAACCTGCAAAATCACTTATCATAAGACACATTTAACTTGGGAGTGTGATATAGGTTGCATCTTGCATTGTTTTCTAGCTTGTACTGCTTTTAATTTGTTGAAATGGCACTTATGACGAGACAGTTTTCACTTGGTAGAGTGACATTCGTTGCATCTTTCATACGGTATCTAGCTTTCATTGTTTCTAATTTGTTGAAATGCCTGCTGCTTAGTTTACACATCATAGGTGTGAATATGCAATGCTATCCTTTTTTCTTACATATTCAATCCTCCTATCATGCGGTCGCCTTACATGAAAGTAGTGTTCGTCGGCATCATGCATCAATGAGTTCTGAAAAGTGAATTTTATTCATTTTTCTTGTGGGTTTGACTTGACAAGGCAAAAAATTATGAGAGAGGAAGGAAAAAAAAAGTAAGGCAGGGGCTGATGGCGGTCATCTGGCGCCACCGGTAAGGAGGCGCTCTAGAGATTCTGCTAATACTGCTAGTGCAGTAGAAGTTCCAAGTAAATATGATGTGCCCAACAACCCTACTCCAGCATCCCAGGTGTTTTCTCTAGCTTGGCAGTGTGATATTTGCTTGCATGTTGCATACGGTGTCTAGCTTGTATTGCTTCTAATTTGATTAAAATGCATCTGCTTAGTTTACACATTAAACATGTTAACATGGCATGTCTTCCTTTTTTTCATATACTACATCTGTCTATTACATGTTCTAACATCGAAGTACTGTTCGTGTCTATCTAGCATCAATCACTTATGACGAGACACCTTTAACTTGGTAGTGTGATATTGTTTGGATTTGCATATGATTTATGCTTGTGCTGTTTGACATTTGTTTAAATGCCACTTATGACGAGACACTATTAACTAGGCAGAGTGATATGTGTAGCATCTTTCATATGGTGTCTAGCTTCCATTGCATTGCTTCTAATTTATTGAAATGCCTTCTACTTAGTTTAGACATCATAGGTCTGATTATCTCATGTCGTCCTGTTTTTCGTACAGATTACATCCTCCTATCATGCGGTTGTCTAACATCAAAGTTCAGTTCGTCTGTATCACACATCAATTAGTTCTGAAGAACTAAATTTTTATTCCTTTTTCTTGTTGGTTTGACTTGGCATGAAAAAAAAAGAGGAAGGTACACAGAATGGTAGGGGATGGTGTTAGTACTCGGGAGGCACGGAAACGGAAGCAGAACAGCTCTGCAGATTCTGCTGGTACTGATAGTGCAATAGAAGGTCGAAGTCCACCGGATAAATGTACAAACACAGTATCCCCTGCTACACCACCTGCAAAACGTACCAAAGACAAACGAACCAAACAAGCAACGACAGCCCTAGTGGTTGCAGCACCTTCTTCCACAATACCAACATGTGCACGACTTACTCGTTCGTCAACTCTGCTAGCGGCAAGTTCCCAAGCTCCCTTGCCACCTGACACTACTTCTGAAGCACTCTTGGCACAAGAGGACTTGGCAAGATCAGATGAACCTTGTGAGCATCAACACCAAGAAGGTAGTTGATCGAGTCAAGTTATAGTTGCATGCTTCTTTATATGTAGTCACACAGTTTGATGTACACTAACATTTCCCATGTTCGTCGTTAAACTAGCACCTAGGCGCAAGAGGAAACAGACATCAGGGATAATGCTTGATAGGTTAACTAAATCTAAAGGAGGAAGAATGGAGATCCATTTTGAGTCAGGTTTAAAAAGGCCATGTGATGCTACAGAGTCAGCCAAGTTAGTATCAGAGGCAGCCGTTGCCGTTAGGTGTCATGCACGTATCTTCCCAACATGGATTCAGTATAGGAATGACAAAGATGAAATCTAGTTTAACACCTTCCTCGACCATTTATCTGTAAGTATGGTTATTTATGGAACTTAGTAATATCGTCTTGCTCTGTCCCATACTTTCTAGGTTGCTGGTAATGGGAGTCCTATAATTTTGAACAGATGAGGTTCAAGTTGGATCGGGAAGGTGATGCAACCAGACAAGCATGCACTCATGTTTTCAAGTCTGCTCTGCGACAATATTGGTATAACCTGAGGAAAACTCACTTTGAAGGCAAGGCTAACAATGAACTTGCCCAAACATCTCCAGTGGAAAATATAACGGATGAAGACTGGACAGCCCTTATTAAACACTGGTCTGATCCAAAGTATCAAGTATGTTATATAGATGTGATCAGATCACATGTTGAACTCCTATTTACGCATGTGCCTTACAAATCTATCTTCTTCTAGGTGAACTGTTCAAAGAACAAGGCCAACCGTACAAAAGTGAAATTCCAACAGACGACAGGATCTCGTAGCTATATTGCACACTGCGAGGCTCTGGTAACTAGCTGATGTTTCACTCTTTTGGTTGTGCCATATTATCAGATCTATATTGACTTGTTCCAAATGCAGAGGAAAGCCCGCAAGGACCAAAAAGAACCTGAACCAAATGCGGTGGAAATCTTCAAGGACTGTCACACCAGCAAGACGAAGGGCATGACTACACCAGTCAAAGTCGTTGTAGTAAGTCCTTAATCCTCAGGCCCTTTGAACTACTGGTTGCTCTGACTTGTGCATTGAACTGCATGGTTTGCAGCCAATGTCTATTACTCTTTTCAATTTTATACACAGTTGTCTGAATGTATCATTGCACCTTACAAGGTTTAAAAGAGAGGAACGATGTTCCTTTGCTCTTGATCTGTAATCTAGTTCCGTGCTGCACACAATGTTACAATTGCCTGTTTGTCTGATCTCAGTTGTTTTATGATATGAATGATGTCATACTATGCTCACCGTATTATAAACTTTGTCACTTTATCTTAGCTGTCAATACAATGTGAAGAAATAGACAATACATTAGCCATGGTATATGGTCATATGTTTGGAACCTGGTTTTATTATGTACTTTGCAGTAAAATACAACTAATATTTTACATGGGTTCACCAAAATAAGTTCTGTATATAAACCAAAGCTATTCTATTTGGTTTTGCTGCCTCATTAATAACTATTGTTCTGGTACTACTAATGTACAAACTCAACTTTTCAGCAAGCTATGGAACAAGTGGTGGAACCGCCACAACCTCCTGAAGGTGATGAGGCAACCAT
This sequence comes from Elymus sibiricus, assembly GCA_039707655.1. Lineage (NCBI taxonomy): Eukaryota > Viridiplantae > Streptophyta > Magnoliopsida > Poales > Poaceae > Elymus > Elymus sibiricus. The sequence continues at coordinate 208,371,925 of CM077668.1, forward strand.
AACCACAATGTCACCTCTTGCTGCAGTGGGTCAGTATCTCTCCACTAACAGTGCCAAAAGCACCTTCCTGCGTAATACTGGGTTGGTTGTTAAGGCAACCTCATCCAAACTGCCTCATGAACAAGATCTGAAAGCTCGACAGAATGATATATCTGCGCTCCAGACACAAGTCCAATCCCTAACAAAGACCCTGTGTGAAATAAGAACAGCCATTGTTTGATGTCGTCAAGATATGCATGGTTTTGAAACCAGACTATCAGACATTTGCTATGTTGTTCAGGAGCCTAGGAGAAATGACAACGAAGTTTATGGTGCTCCATCAGACACTACAGCATGAAAACATACCAGTCAGGTCAAAACATCCGACCTTCTGAACTTCTGATGGTGCATTTACTTTTATGCCAACCCTCCTTTTGTTATATGGCTGTAATTTGTTTTGTTGCGATACAACATTTGTTCTTAACGGGTAGCGACTGGCTGAAGAAAACAGCAAGCCATTTTTGTATAGTGTAGGGTGTTCCCTATATTTGCACGGGTGGCGAACTTTGATGCCCAGTGGATGTAATCTGTGCAATCACCGTAATAGCCTAGCATTAGTTGATTGCTTATTTATTTCCTTGTAGTCATCTTTTTCCTCGGTTTGTTAGTGTCCGCAATAACCATGGGCCACATACAGCCCGTAGTAACAATGGGCCTGCTACCTGCTGTAGTGACCATGGGCCATCTACGGGCCGTAGGATCCGTGGGCCAAAAGAGGACCGCAATATGGGCCGTAAACGGGCCAAAGTGGGAATGGTCCGTTTAAGGGCCTGTAGCATAATGGGTCATTAACATGCCAAAAATCATCGCAGGCTTAATTCTATCGACAGGCATAACGGGTCGTTAATGGGCCGGAATACATGACAGGCTGAAAATGGCCCAATGGCTTAACAGACCACAAACGGGCCGATTGTAACCACGGGCTGAATTTGGCCCATTAGCATAACAGGCCAGTAACGGACCGTAAGTAATCAAGGGCCGGAAATGACCCCAAGATTTTATGGGCCCATAGAAGGCCGATGGAAAACACGGGCTGGAAACGGCCTAACTGAATCATGGGTTGTTAATGGGCTCAAAGCAGTTTACTTTTCATGAAGGGCCAAAATCACCACGGGCCGTCAATGGGCCCAGAGATACAAAAGGCCTCATATGGGCCGAAAGACTTCATGGGCTATAGATGGGCCAAAAGTGATAATGGGCTGGAATCATAAGGTATGGCCCACATGGTGCTACTGGGCCGAATTTTGAAAGGCCTTAACGGGTCGTGAGTACTCGGGCTGTAAATGGGCTGTATGCAAACATGCCGTTAACAGGCTTTCCATGGCCCGGCCTGCTAACTTTTGACCAAGTCAAACGGGCAGGCCTTTTTAACGTAAATGGGCCACTATTGGGCCGTGCCACATGTCGAGGTATCATAGGCTTCTCTCATCCAATGAATGGATGACATCTGTCCCAACGCCGAGCTGACACGTGGTTCCATTGGCGAATGAGAATTTTACACGTGGAAAATAGCCATTCGTTCGGGCTGATAACGGGTTATCGGATCCAAACCCGTGCCCGATAGCTTAACGGCGACCCGTTACGGTGGATACCACGTGTCGGTTACCCTTGACGAAAACACTTCCAAGACGCGGCATTTATCATCATGGAAGTGGACACTTCCGTGATGACAATTTTAGTATTGTCATGGAACACTTCTACAACAGCACAGGTATGACTATCTTAATTTTGTCATAAAATTGTCACAGATGTACATGCATGACAGCAAACATGACCTACTGTGACAAAGACGTATCATCACGGAAGTGTTTTTTTTTGTAGTGTAGCTTTGGCGGCTGCTCCCTTGTCGACTACCTCATCACCCGAAGATGAAGGATGGACTGGCTCTCCTGAGACGGCTTTTTGGAGGATGTGAGGTTTTCTTGCCGGAACAGGAGGAATAGGGGGCTCCCTATGCACCTGCTCCTCAGCGGTCTCTTCGCCATGTTCCTCGGCAGGCTCTTCTTTCTCTCTGGCAAGTTCTTCCGGTGGCTCGTCCACTGGTTCATCCTCAGCTTCTTCGTCAACATCGGCTCCCGCGGATGTAGAGCCGCTGGCGCCTTCATCCATTCCTGCTTCCTTCGCTCTGCTGGCAATATGTGCCAGCTCCTCGTCAGTGGTGTCACAGATCAGGTCCTTCTGCTCCTTGACAGTCCTCTCCACCAGTGTATCAAACCATGCTCTCACCGCGTCTTCGGGTGGTTCTTGCCAAGATCCTTCGACGCCGTGGGCATTGCAAGCTGGCATCATTGCGATGATAGCATCCCTGGTGGAGTTGTTGCACAGAGGCACCACACTTGCCGGCAGCTTGAACTTGCCGGTGGTGCAGAAGAGCTGGTGACAGAGCACTGTCTGTTGCAGTACTGTTAGGTTGGCGTGAAGACTGGTCCGCATCCGCATGATGTCGGCTGCGTTCTTGTAATCCCAGGCAGGCCTTCCTTTGTTCTGAAGGGGATCAATGCGGCGGCGAAGAAAATCGGCCCCCACCATTTCAATGGTGAGGCCGGCAGCCCTGAGGCGAAGGATGCGAGTCGTGGTGATTATGAGCTTCTTGTTGTCTGCATCAAAGTAGCTCCAGTCCTTGCCATGCACCACCTTGGTTGTTCTGGGCTTGCAGAAATCTAGGAAATCATCATCTTTAATCCAGCACCATTCTGCGCGCCATTCATTCCACTTCAAGTGAAGTTGCCCTGTAAGATAGACTTCCTTGTCCCTGGGGATCCAAGTGATACCACTAGAAAGGGCATCTGCTTCGATGCGTGGGGTGAAGTAATGGCGGAACAGAGCAATGTTGGGCACTACTCCAATAAAGTTCTCACACAAGTGTGCAAAAACAGACATGCAGGTCATGGCATTGGGTGTGAAGTCTAAGAGGTGGAACCCATATGTATACATGATCTAAGAGAAGAAATCGGAGAAAGGGGGGACAAGTCCGCAATAAAAGTATGTAGTGAAGAAGGGATATTTGTCCTTGCCAGATTTGACGGAGCTGGGAAGAACATGTGGCGCGGAGTGAGCTGTCGTCTCCTTCCCCCACATGATCGTGTACCGCTCCACCAAGTCATTCTCCTTTAGCACCGGCGCAAAGACGACATTGTTTCTCCGCAGCGCCGCCATTTCCTCCTTCATCGCCACTGCTTCCGGATCAACTGCTTTCTCTGGCTTATCTTGGGCCTTCTTGGGTGCCATGATTGCTTTGAGGGAGGGCGGATTTGGAAGCAAGTGGGGGTACGGCGCGGCGGCGGAAGAAGAGGTGCTCTGTTTTTGCGCGAGGAAGAAGACGATGGCAAATGGCTAGATTGGAAGAAGGGGGTAAATGAGTAGAGCCCCTCGCGGTTTACTTTTTATGGGGAAGGCGCAGGGGCTGGCTCTTTACTATCCTACGTGGCTGCGCTTTTCAGGCGCACTACCTCCAGCGGCCGTTTCGTTCCACCTCTCCCCACTACAAAAAAAGACACATCCGTGACATTATGACCGGAATGAAAAAAAATTCTGTCATGGTTGTGACACTTCTTTGACAATAATTGTGACAAAAACACGTATCATCATAGATGTGGTGGGCTCCTACTTCTATGACAAAAAATTATGATAGAAAATGGCCTTTTCATCTATGGCGGGCCGGAGACGCACCCGCATGACATTCTTTGGGCCGTCCATGACGTAAAAAATCATGGTAGAAGCGAGGCCAAGGAAATTTTCGGGGAATTCCCAGTTACGGTGGGTGGTCGGGGCCGAGCGATGTAGTGTGGTTTGCGCGTTTCTCTCATACGCGTGCGTGTGTGCGAGGCATTCGCTAACTGAACCCGAGCGAGGCGTTCGCTTACTGAACCCGAGCGATCACACTAGCTACATACTGAAGCTGATCGATCCCTTCGCTGCTAACTGAACCTGAGCGATTCCTTCGCTGCTAACTGAACCTGAGCGGTTCCTTCGCTGCTAACTGAAGCCGGTCGAGCCCCCGTACGTGCGAGACGTAGCCGGTGTTGGCTTGCCTCTCGATGAATGGTGCCCGTTGCTGCCGCGCACGCGATACGTAGAACGAGTCGAGATGCATTGATCTAGCCCCTTGCACGAGACGTGGTGAGTTGACCTATCCGGTTGGTTGGCTGTGGATGAACAGTTCCCGTTGCTGCCGCCCGCTCATAAGCCCCACCCCAGCCGGTGGGTTGGCTGTGGATGAACAGTACCCTGGCCGTGTGAAGGTGGTTGGCGCTGGATGAACAGGACCCCGAGGTGGCCGCCACACCCCAGCCGGTTGGGGGTGGATGAACAGGACCCCTTGAAGACTGGCTGAACAGTAGTCGCTGGAGGCTGGAGGAAGTCGACGGTGGATGAACAGTAGCTGGTGGAGACTGGAGGAGGTCGACCGTCGATGAACAGTAGCCCGTGGAGTCCCATTTTGCGGTATGCCGCACCCCTCCCGATGAACAGGACCCCCGTTTCGATCGTAGACAGTTGGGGAGAAGTCCGTTTCCTCCATTTTGCGGTACGCCAGAGCCCTCCCGATCAACAGGACCCAGTTTCGATCGTAGGCGCTCGAACAGAAATTTGTTTCCTCCGTTTTGCGGCACGCCAGACCCCCAGCCGATGAACAGGACCCCGTTTCAACCGTAGGTGGTTGAACAGAAGGCTGTTTCCTTCGTTTTGCGGTATGCCAGACCCCGAGTTGATGAACAGGACCCCGTTTCGGCTGTTCCGTCCAAGCCGGTTCGCTCCCGATGAACAGGATGTGTTCCGACCCAGTCACCTGGCTCCCGATGAACATGACGCTATTTCATCCGTTCTGACCCAGTCGGTTGGCTGCCGATGAACAGGAGGCCGTTGCTGCCATCCGTTGCCTCTCTCCATGTAAACGAGCCCTGGCCGTACGTATGCGTGAGTACGCGTTCAAGACCCCGCCCGTATATGTACGTACGTGGCCGTAGTTTTTGCTGTGTGGGTGTACGTATGTGTACACGATTTAGACGGGGCTGCCTGAACTGCTACGTCGAGGGCTCTACTACGACACGTGGAGCTCCTTACACGCCCACGGTTCATCGTTGCAGAGAGACTGATCGATCAGTATGTATGTACACGTTCGCGACCAGACAGACAACGCTACGTACGCTTCGACCGGGTGGGTCCCAGCTGTCAGGGAGGATAAGGAGGCACTTCCTTGCGTGCGAAGACATAGCAGGTGGGTCCTAGCTGTAAGGGGGGAATCATTTTTTCACGCGTAATAAGGAGGCACTTCCTTCCGTGCGAAGATGTAGCTGATGGGTCCAGTTGTCAGCCTCACCGCGTATAGTCCTCTTCCGATGGCTGCCGTTCATTGACCATGTTGACTACGCTACGCTGAGAGCACCAAGGCAGTGGACGACGGCGAGGCCTAGGAAGGGAACGACGCGGAGCCAGGGAAGACGTGGCAGTGGATGCCCACATGGAGGGGAGTAAAGGGTTGACTCGTTCGGCTGCGGTGTGAGGCTGCCATTGCCGGAGAATAATAGGGGATGTGGGTAAGTAGAGGGAAGGCCTGGCCAGCGGTGGAAGTAGGGTGGGGCGGTGAGGCCTGCGCGGCAGCATAGCCGGCCACGGGAAACAGGAGCAGGCGGTCCCGCCGGTGCTGGTTTGGGCGGCTGGAGCAAGAAGATCAGATATTGAAGAAGCAGCACGGCCATTGGATTAACATCCAATGGTCACCGCTGCTACAATCGTTTGTTGACTAAGTTGACAAAGCCCTTCGTATGCGTCAACTTAGTAGGCCCACAAGTCAGCCTCCAAATCCGGTGGGTCCCAGTTGTCATTGGGAGGAATCTTTTTCGCATAATAAGGTGGCACTTCCTTCCGTGCAAAGATATAGCTGGTGGGTCCCAGCTGTCAGGGGGAGGAATCATTTATTTTTCACGTAATAAGGAGGTACTTCCTTGCGTGCGAAGATGTAGCTGGTGTGTCCCGGATGTCAGGGGGGACGAGTAATTTTTTTTGCGCGTAATAAGGAGGCACTTCCTTGCGTGCGAAGATGTAGCTGGTGGGTCCAAGCTGTCAGGGGGAAGAATCATTTTTCTTGCGCGTGATAAGGAGGCACTTCGTGGCGTGCGACCATGGACCTCGTGGGTCCCAGCTGTCCGCCTCTCCACGTATAGTCCACTTCTGATGGCTGTCGTTCGTTGACCGCATTGATGACGTCCTGCCGAGAGCACCAAGGCGGTGGACGACGGCTAGGCTATGGGTGGGAACGACCCGGAGCCGGGGAAGACTCGGCCGTGGATGCCCACAGGGAGGGGAGTACGAGGGTTGACTGGTTTGGCTGCGGTGTGAGGCTGCCGTCGCCGGAGAATAACAGAAGGTGTGGGTGATTACAGGTATGACCTGGCCACCGGTGGGAGTAGGGTAGGGTCGCGAGGCCTGGGCGGCAGCACAGCTGGCCACGGGAGGCAGAAGCACGCGCTCCCGCCGGTGATGGTTTTGGGCTTTTGGCCAATGGAGGAACAAGATCAGAGATTGAAGAAGCAGGATGGCCGTCGGATGTCAATCCAATGGCTACAGTTGTCAAAATAGTTTGTTGACTTTTCTTTTTGACCATTAAATCATTTTGTTGACTAAATGGACAACACCTTGCGCAGACTTCGTCCTCGTGGGCCAACATTTTTTTGAGAACTCCTCGGCGTGGGCCAACAAAGTCAGCTTTGAAAGCTCTTGCGGACATGCAGCCCATTTATTTAGTTTTTATTGCCCATTTGATTTTGTTATCCAATACATCTATTTCTTGGGCTGGGTGAAAAAAATAATAGCCTATTTACTATTTCTGTGAATTTACAGCCCATTTGATTATTTGTTCGAATACACCTATTTACTGGGATGGGTGAAAAATAATATTGCGGACATGCAGCCCATTTATTATATCTGTTAGTTTACAACCCATTTGCTTTTAGTAGAAATACACCCATTTTCTGGGATGGGTGAAAAAACATGTTGGTCTGGACAGAGCATTTCCTATAAAAAATTAATTCTGAGCTAGGAATTTTATTGAAAAACTTTAAGTTGGGCTTGGCATTCCTGTATAAAAATAGAACCGAGTTGTGCATTTTTTTTATAAAAAAACATAGGCTGGGTTGCGCTTATTTTAGTTCAAAATAAAACCTGGGCCGGCACGCGTCTTTCGGCCCAGTTGCATTGCTGATGTTCAACAAACAAGGCCTGTGTAGTATAGTATAACTTTACATACATACTCCCACATTCAACGACGCCTGAAATGGCCCAAACAAGGCTTGTGTACATTTTTTTAAAGTCACTAAACTCAAATTTTAAGTTGAGAAAAAATGTGGAGTCCACTGAAACCTAATTAAAAGCTATCACGAGCGAAAAAATAATGCAGTGGGGCCCACTTGTTAGAGGGAGAGAGAGAGAAACTGATTGGTCGATGCTCGTGCATACATCTTTCAGCCATATGCATTGCTGATGCTCAGTACAAACTTATATAGTTGACACAATCATATACAACATCATAGCACATTGAGCTTGCATACAAAAATTTCACGAGGGCGGCACAATAGGGGTGGAAGCAGTGGATCGCTACGGGTAGAGCTATCTTGAAACCAACAAACTCATACATCACCATTCATCGTCTTGATCAATGACGTGGAAATATCTTGAATGCTGTGCAAAGAAAACAGACAGACAAACATAATAAGTTCTGCTAGCACATTAAGTTGATGTACACCCATTCCGAAAAAAAATCAGGTACAAAAATAGAACAGGTCATAATCAAATGTATCACATCAGAGCTAGACACCTATAGCTCGGATATAAGTAGTATCTGAGAAGATTTACCTCAAATTAGAGCACATCCAGGCAGCCAGCCCGGCCTCTTCTCCCAAAGAAGCTGTGGCCTCTGCCGCACGATGGAGTAGGCCATGTGCCATCCATCGTTCGAAGCAACACGGGGAAAGTCTGATGTTGACTCCTGTAATGGACGTCATCGATGGATCCCACCACCAGCCGCGGCAGCAGGACTTCGATTGATGGATTGACCACTTCTTCGACATGCACGAAGACTCGATACAGGTACATACCTAACGTGGTCCGCGGCGGCCTTGGTGGCGACGAATAGTACAACCCCGGTTCCTGCGCCGGTATCTCAACACCAATCACCTTCGGTATGGTGGACGACTTCTTCATCCATGCCATAATCGTCAGAGCCCAACTGTCTGGAGGAACAAACATACTTAAGAGCTCACCTCCTAGGTCACTGATAAGCTCATTCATGGACTCGTTGTTCCAAGCCCGTCGAGGCATGCCATGGAAGGTAAGCTTTGTTAAAAACTCAAGCTCAGAGGGAACCGAGCCCCATCCTAGGTGCCACCGATCGAAGCTCACAAGCGCGCCATCGCAGAACAAACGCCGGGAAGATTCGAACACACGACTGCAGTCGAAAGTTGTCCAGAACTTGACGAATAAATCAGCCGGTGGCGGACAGACTTTGACGAGCAAGTCACTTATTTGGATGCCGTGGGCAATGCCAAGAGCTTTGACCAGGTCGTCCGGCGAGATGGGAGGCCGGTCGCCGTTGATGGTTACCATCAGCACTTTGCCGGCAAACTGGTCGTCAAGCGCCGCCATGCCACTGTTGAGCGACAGCACGCAGCGCCCGCAGGTAGGACAGACCTCAGGATCTCCGGTTGGGAGATCCTCATTGACTTGCGACATGATAGTGCGCTTGAGTACAGGGAGTAGAGGAGCCAGATTTGGGGGAACTGGAGTAGGAATTGAGATTCCAAAGGTGGGGGAGGGGCGGGGGGTTCGGGATGAAAAGGTAACATGAATTTCGAACGCGCGCCAGTACGCTCTTGCTGCGCAAGTGTACATCATCGAAAGTCACTGAGCTCAAATTATAACTTGAAAAAAGGATATATACACGTAAGAATGGTGATGCCCCCATTTAGCACATCAGCAATTTGAAACAAAAAACAGTTCGAAACAACGATATATACAACATGCAAACACTGACTAGCGTCTACTACTGACATAAAGAGCGAGACATGAAAGTTCACAAGTCTTGCTAAACCACCAAATGCACCCACCTGAAGCGCTCAGACTCTCGTGATCCAGACACATCCAGACACAAGTTCTAAACAGAGCGAACTAGTACATAGTAAGAGTGATATAGACAAGGATCACCAAATTAGAAGGAGTCTGCATAACAAAAGAGAACATCACCCATCCAGAAAAAGCAGCTAAGATAGCAAGTCATTCGAAGAGGGATGATCCAGTGCCATAATAATTTGCAGCTCCCCTTCAGCCACCAGTGACTCATATACACCAGGACTCCACCCTTTCGATGCAATAGCCCCATTACCTACGAACCTCAAGGCTCGAACCACATCAATGCCTTTCGGTGTTGAGACATCCAAGGATCAAAGTTAATCCAGATGCCTTTCTCATTCTCACCTTCTTTCGGCTGCATGCTATATCGTTGACAATGAGGGGCGGCTGATCCCGTAGACCGGTTCACTATGTACACATAGTTTTCCCTAGCAAACAGAGCCTCTCTGCCATCAGGACCCTTGAAGGTGATCTCCTGGTTAATCGGATAATTGAGTCTGAGAAACAGAGAGTGTGAACCAAGGCTGTTTACCCGCCGCCAACTCAAAAATCCTGAAGGCCCCAACAAGCTGGTATCCTGCTCATAGACGTAACAGCCATTCTCTGGATACTCACGTATTTCACGCTGCTTGTACACTGTAGGGTTTTTGCAATATAAACTTGCCGGCTGATGCGTGCGAATGATCATCAGTCTTTCGCCGTCGTCTGATCGAGCGAGGAACTAGTTGTGCTTCCCTATTTTTGGCAAAGGTGGTGTGATTACAAAGGGTAGGAGCCGTATGGACACAGCAACATATCAAAAAGGAGACAGAAAGGGCAGGCATTTTTAATGTAAGATCAGCATTGTTCAAAGTATGAGTAGGATAATGTAAGAAACAGCATTGATCTGTCCCTGTTGGGACTGAGAGGAAAATAGAGGGAAATGTATACTGGGTTCGAAAATATAGTAGTACCATGCATGGTTATGGTTATACTCATGTTATCTCGCAGTCGATTCTTCAGAGGAAACTAATATAGCCATGCATGTTATGTAGTCATGTTCTGTTCTCACAAATAAATTCTTCAGAGGAAACTAACACACCATGCATTGTTATAAACTCATGTTCAGTGTGCAAAGTTTTTGTGAGGATAATATTCTAGCCATTGATTGCTGAAGGGCAAATATAGGCATGTAGACATGGTAAGCATGACAGTATTTCATGACTTCCAAGTATAGAGTTTTCCATATGCACTTTTACTTCCCTACTAATGTATGGTTAGATGAAACCAATAGTGTTATGCATGTTTCTAAATCATGAAAATGAGGAAACTAACATGGCTATTGATACACACTCATATTTGGTAGTATAAAGATTACTATAAAGTTAGGAGAATATCCATATGTTCCTAACCGTTTGATTATTCAAGGGTACAAATTGGCTGTATAGACATGGTCACAATCACATGATTTAACTACTTCCAAATATAGAGATTACCATTTGGACTTCCAAATCTCCCTATTTTATTTCCTGATTTACGGCGTCTCTAACACATTGCCATAATTCTACACTTCTACTCAAATTCTACTGTAACAGGGATATGCCAATCATCACAAAAGTTCAAAAAATGTCATGGCGTTATCATTAAAATTAGACGAAAACAACTTACAGGAGGTGTCCCAGCAATACGTGGTGCCATCTGCATTGTCGATCGCGTAGATGATGCCATTGTGTTCAATAGCATCACAGAACTATGGATCACCATCGATGCAGCTCTTCGAGGGGAGTAGTGTCCACCTACAGTCGACACCGCCGCAAAGATAGGCGACTCCACGGTCAAACAAGGCAATTAGCTTGAAGTCTGTGTAATTCCCATATGTTGTGGGCACTTGGCAGATTACAACCTTCAGCAAAACAAGGTACGTCCAGCTGACTTGGTAATCTATAGGAAGTGGGCCGCGACGGCAAATCCCTATATGATCCAAGGGAGGAAGGATAATCTCATAGGAGGTGTGGACGTTCACGAGCACCCACTTGTTCCGGTATTCTCCGACGGTAGCCATCCAGTGGGAGTTCATGCCGACCCAGTACATACCTGACAAGAAGTTTTGGGTGATGGTGGTCAGATCAAAGTCGAGGGGCATGATGTGCGCCATCATATCATGGTGAGCATAGTGGTGAGCACGCCATCCTGCAACATCAGATAGCAGCAAGCAGGGTGTCTTGAAAATCTCAGGCCTCGCTTCGACGATGGCCGCGTGCAGGTCCCTCGAGCATGCAGCCAGCTGCACGGCGCTGGACATATCCATACGCGAACAACAGAGGTGGAGGATGTCCCTGGGGAGAACGCTCCAGCCGCGGCTCATACGGATGCTGCACGGTTAGGGTTCGGCCATGGTGGAGTTTGAAAGGTGGGGGTTTTTTGGGGCTTCATTTATGGGGGAGAAGGCTCTTGGTGCTGGAGCGGCTAGCGAGTAGAATAGTAGTACTGGGGGAGGCGAGCGAGGCGAGGGTATGCGGGGGCACTGTGAGATGAAGAAGAGTGACCTCAGGATCTCCGGCGAGATGGACATGGAGGTGGAGATGGAGTGGTGCTAGGGGAGAGGGAGACGAGGCGAGGCATGCATGCTATACAGCGGCGGTGATAGTGACTGCATAGGGTGAGGCTGACTTTGGTAACCCGAACACGCTGCTTGGACTAATGTCACCTCGGGCGCAAGGTCTTGTCACTTCGCTGTGAGGACCGGATGAATAATATTTTGACCAACAAGTACTACATCTGTACTACCACTAGTACTAGTAACATGCCTCTGGGTTCAATACATCCTCCAGGTTGTGCTAGCATGCCTCTGGGTTCACTTCTCATCCTCCAGGTAGCATCCATATTGCGAGCATACCAAAATTCTCGTGCATGTGGAAGCATGAAGAAGCCTTTTTTTCTTTTTGGAGGATAACCGCATATTCCTTAACCAGAAAAGGTTACACACATAGCACACACGCAGAATCATCGAGAAACCACCAGAAGAAGGCTTGGGATCTCGAACTCTGTGCCATGTTCTTTGATAACGCACAGGAACTGTCTATTGTCCCCCAAAAAAATGTCTCGGGAATTAGAGCAAAGTGTAACGGGAAATGCCAAACCGATACGTGTATGTGGAGTAGAACAGTAGTATGGGAAGAAAAAAACTGAAACAAAATGGTTAGCTCTGCGGGTATTCGAACGCAGAAGTTGTGTGTTGTAGGCACGCGCCAATATCCATCCGAACCGGCACCTACTCGCATAGGCTTTTCTTTTTGCAGGCCGGTCTACCTAGCCGTCTAATCAACTGCATGCATGCCACTTCTCCATTAATTCTCCATCGGGAACCAATTTTCCTCGGCTTCTTTACCTCTCCTTCGTTTGCATTCAAACCCCACTGGATTCACACTGTTTTAACCTCTTCACATACCTCCGAAACCCCTTTAAATAATCATTTTCTTCCACTCTGTTTAACCACCATCTTCTTCCACTCTGTTTAGCCACCTAATCCTAATACTCCAAACCATAGCCCTCCGGTCCGGCGGTTCCAAATGGAGAAAGAGATCCGTATGCAGGTTTTTAGCGTCAAACATGTGATCAGCGAAGGCTCGTTGAGGATAGCCGCCACCGTCACCGACCACGCAAGGGTTGTTCATGAGTGGATCAACAATGTATCCAACTCCCTCAAAAATGTGGAGATGAAGATCGTTGGTCTCGACGTAGAGTACACCACACGTGTCACTGGGGAGATTCAACGCACCGCCTTCCTTCAGCTGTGCCTTGGAGATGAAGTTTTGGTGTATCACATCATGCACGCGCCCTCCATACTAGGTGAGATCCATGATTTCTTGTCTCGGGAGGACATATTCTTCTGTGGAGCAGCCATCGAAGGGGGCAAAAAAAAGTTGGCGCCGTACAACCTTGATGTGAAAAAGTCCGCCGACCGACAATCCAAAATTCCTGTAGAGGGTTGTAACAAACAAACACCATCCTTATTCGACGTAGCAAATTATGTACTCGGGACAAAGCTTGACAAGGGCGACGAGACGCTGGAATTAAGGACGTCTGGATGGGAGATTTATTCATTGACCTACAAGCGGATAAAGTATGCAGCCCTCAATGCCCGTGTGAGTTTCGAGATAGCTGCAAGGTCGAAGGAGCTTGTAGCGAAGCCGTCCCCCATAGAAAATGAGAAGAAGAAGAAGAAGAAGAAGAAGAAGAAGAAGAAGAAGAAGAAGAAGAAGATGATGATGAAGAAGAAGAAGGAGAAGAAGAAGGAGAAGGAGAAGGAGAAGGAGGAGAAGGAGAAGGAGAAGGAGAAGAAGAAGAAGAAGAAGAAGAAGAAGAAGAAGAAGAAGAAGGAGAAGAAGAAGGAGAAGGAGAAGGAGAAGGAGAAGGAGAAGGAGAAGGAGAAGAAGAAGAAGGAGAAGAAGAAGAAGAAGAAGAAGAAGAAGAAGAAGAAGGGCACTATAGATGGATGAACTATTTCCTCTTGAAGAAGAAGAAGAAGAAGAAGAAGAAGAAGAAGGGCACTATAGATGGATGAACTATTTCCTCTCTTGAAGAAGAAGAAGAAGAAGAAGAAGAAGAAGAAGAAGAAGAAGGAGAAGAAGAAGAAGAAGAAGGGCACTATAGATGGATGAACTATTTCCTCTCTTGTTCCTAAAAAAATATATTTCCTCTCTGTATATATGGATAGATGAACTATTTCGCTGGTGTGCTTGTCTTTCGAACAAATGTAGTAGCGTAGGTCCGCTTGAATATAATGAAGTATTTATCCGCCTAGTTTTCTCTCCTACTCCTTGCAATGATCATTATGCAATGCATGTGTCAGATGACATGACAGCTTGTCCATGGACGCTGAACTACGGCGACCATCATGTTTCCACCACTGCCACACGCGATTCCCACGACGCCGCTCGAACCCACGACACCACGTCCCCCGACGTGTGCCTCACCCCCTCACGGCACCACCGCCCCTCCGCCGCATGCGCCAAGAGCTGCACCCCACCGTGCTCGTCTACCACACCTTTAAATTCTACCTTGATACAAGATTCTGAGCCATTGGATCGTGGATCGAGTGGCCAGCATCGATCAGTGCGAGTTATGTAGAAAAATCCCAAACATTTTTGAAATGGCACTTTAGTCCACATCCTGAGATGTTGTCCGTTGGATCACAGATCTAATGGCCCTGGTGCTTCCATATCACAGTAGCATATAAGGTGCGGTAGCACCAGATAGTTTCCCACTCGTGCCAAACTCGAGATTTGTTTCTTATTTTTTTTCTAACATTTTGTAACGTGGCACGGCATCCGGTGCACCTAAGCCTCTGAAAAAATATTAGAGTGCATTCTAAAGATCTTTATATGCTTGAGAGCAACTGTGCATGTGGATAGTATCTTCTATTCCTAAATATCTATACAACACATTATCTATTTTCTTTCCTAGACATGTAACCATGCCACATAAGCTAGGCATGCATGCAATCCATAAATTGCAATATATTGCGTTACTCTCTAGCATGCAATGCTGCCACATCATCTATTCATGTCTGTTAGTCATAGGTTGTTTTTTGCATTAGTCTTAACCCTTCACATTTTGTTAGAAATGACATTCTTTTTAAGTAGTCATATGATTAATCCAAATATTCATGTTCCATACAACTAAACTCCAAAGGTCCGCCGGAGCCGAGGCAGAGGACGTAGGACGGGCGCGCTCAAGGAATTGTCGTAGGAGGAGGAGAGCTCGAAGGATAATCTTGCAGTCGGCCGCAACCTGCATATCGGCACGGGACTCCTCGAGCGCCCACTGGAGCTCGCGCTCCTCCCTGGCGCGGCAGAGTCACAGGATTTTCCTGAACTGCGATGGTCACCATGCAATACTCCTCGTCGTCAGGGGCGTGGTGCTCGCGTCCCGACTCCTGGGGTACTGTCTGGAGCACATGCTCATCCACCGTGTGAGCGGCGAGGATGCCATGCTCGCGGCCGTACTATTGGAGAACACGCTCGTGCACCTGAGTGGCGAGGATGCGATGTTCGCGGACGTGCTGCCGGAGCACGCGCTCGTCCACGTCGAGAGAGGCGAGGATGCGATGCTCGCGGGCATGTTGCTGGAGAACGTGCTCGTCCACCTTGTGAGCGGCGAGGATGCGATGCACCTCCTCGTGACCGACCAGGGCGTGTTGCTGGAGCACAAGCTCCCCCTCGTGGCCGACGAGGACGAGCTGCTGGATCACATTGTCCTCCGTGTGGGCGCGTTGCCAGTGAGGGCGTGCTACTCGCGGCCGTCGAGGGCATGCTCCACCTTGGCGAGGTCGAAGACTCCATTGTCTTCCCAGGCCGTGGCGCCGTCCACTTCGGCAACGGTTGCGTGCTCTGATGGGTGTTGTGTCCGTATGGGAGCTTGGAGCTACAGTACCAATGGGGGCGGGGGTTGACCTTTTCGTGGTTACACTTACACATCGTCTGACCGAGAAAAATAGAATCTCAAGTAGCACAATATGTTGGAAGTGGAACGTTTCGGGGGTTGGCTAGTATGGGCAGGACAATAAACATCACATGTACACCATACTTTGAGAAGGGTTTATTTGTGTGAATTGGGTCAGTGTGGATGTACGAGTAGTACTACATCCATATCATTGACATGCATGCACGCAACAAACATTTGTGTGGAAGATTTCACCCTATGTTCATATATTATGTTTGAGAGTGGATTCGACTTTTGTAATTGGACTCATTTTTCCAAGAGAGAATCAAGAGAAGTGTGGTCCTTTGCTTGATTCCAGTTTAGACTATCCATGTCTTATTGCGAGAGATAGCTAGATATAGAGACAATATTTGTGTCACAAAGACACGTGCGGGGGGGGGGGGAGGAGGTGGCAGCGAGACTTAAAGAGAGAGCGGCGTATGCATGTTCGAAAGACTGTGTGTGTGTGTGTCGGAGAGAGAGGGGTGTCCATACCGTAGATCCCAACATCCGAAAGGGAGGAAGAGGGTGTGTGCATGAGAGAAAGAGATAGGGGGGGCATATGTGTGTTCGAAATATTGATGTGTGTGTGTGCTAGAGAGAGAGGAGTGTCCGAAAGGGAGGAAGAGGGTGTGTGCGTGTGCATGAGAGAAAGAGAAAGAGAGGGGCATATGCATGTTTGAAAGACTATGTGTGTGTCAGAGAGAGAGGAGTGTCCGAAAGGGATGAAGAGCGTGTGTGCGTGTGCTCGAGATAAAGAGAGAGAGGGGTATATGCGTGTTCGAAAGACTGTGTGTGTGTCGGAGAGAGAGAAAGAGTTGTCCGAAAGGGAGGAAGAGGGTGTGTGCGTGTGCGTGAGAGAAAGAGAGAGTGAGGGGGGTGCGTGTAATGTCAACCTGTTACACGATATAGACATAGAGGGGATCGACAAGGTTACAGGGCGGGGATATTGGGTGAGCGATAGTCTGTGTGCGGTGAAGGGACACACAGACATCGTCTGTTTTCGTGTGTGAGAGCTAGATAGAGGTCATCAGCATAGCTCGCCGGGGGGGTAAGGTTATGTGTGGGAGAGAGAGGGAGATAGTAGATATAGAGAGCAATGCTTGTGTGTCACACGGAGACCTAACTACATAGACAAGGGCCGCGAGAAGGAGAGAATGGCGGTGTGCCTATTTTTTTATGGGCTGGGAGAGAGACCAATAGACATGGATCGTGTGGAGATGTGTTCCGAGGGAGAGGGACGCGTGGACCTAGATACTGAGATGGGTGTTCATGTGTATGTTTTAGAGAAGGAATTGTCTAGCTGGTAGCCATGTGATGGCGATTCAATCTTTCGATGAGAGTGGGGATAACTATTGATTTGGTGGATTTTGACGTTGACGATCCAACTATATCGTATGCGATGATACGAATCGACAATTGCTAATTAAACCAATCTCCCATAGTCACTGATCCTGTCGTATGCACGATCAACCTGAATAACGAGATCGAGTTCCTGCAAAGAACCGAAGAACCGACAAGAACTAAGATAATGCAATCTAAATTTCTAATATGAATTAATTAAGGATAATCATGGGGTTCCTAATAGAGGATCTGAACAAGGCGGTAGTCCTACACATCTCGCAGATGCAAATTGTAGCGAAGCCAAATAATGTCTACACAAAAACGCGAGTTTTAATATAGAAAAAGGGTAGCTATATATCTATATCTATAGACTATAGTACTAGATTTTTTATTTCTATATTGATATCTATACTACTCCTTCCGTTTTTATTTACTCAGCATATAGCTTTGACTGTAGTCAAACTTTATAAACCTTAACCAAGTTCGTAGAAAATAATGTGAACATTTACAGTAACTAATTTACATGATGTGAAAATATATGCAATGATGAATCAAATGATATATATTTCGTGGTGTATAGGTTAATATATTTTTTCTACAAACTTGCTGAAAGTATAGAAAGTTTGACTTTAGAGAAACCTAATATGCAGTATTATGTATTATATATTACATATTCATTATTATTTTTGTAGTCAATGCGTGCATTTGCACGTATAGGATATAAACCGTTGATTGATGTTGATCCAATGATCCAGGTGGCTGGGATTCGGATCTACTATAACCTAATTGTACCCAGACACATTCTTCTCGAACCAGCAGCGTGACAGTGTGATCAATCCACACAAGAAGCTTGCAACAAGACCTCCAGATGTGCCACATGGCTTCATGGGTGCCACCCACATCATATTATCCATAATACATTGACTGAGAAAAGAGAGAAATTACCCGAAACAATATCTTGCCCCAATTTTGTTCCTACGAAGTTGTGCCATGCACGTACCGGAGTACTTACTCTAGTAGTGGAGTATAACTTTAGTACAGTACTCTAGTACTAGTTGTATAGTGGTAGTAGTACAAACTAGTACAGACTGCTCCTACTCTATCGACACGACCCCCATCTGACACCAAATTTCTTGGCGTCTGTGCTACATCGCTCTTCCCCTCCTCGTTTCTTTCTTCCAATTCAAACTCAGCCGATGCATGGCAGGAGGGGTTGGGGGTGTGCCGATAGTCGGTTTGCTAAACTACGGTCCCACATGACAGTGAAAATGCAAGGCAACACGCCTTTCCTAGCTATGCGGCGTGCTGGACAGGCCGTGGAGTACTCCCGAGTCCCGACCGTGTGGGTGTGCGACTCGAACGCGGCAGGCTTTTCATTTTAAAACTATATAGTATGAAAATACATTTCATGGTGCATTTGATCATCTAGATTTCACATTGTGAATGTTGATATTTTTTAATGTAAAGTTAGTCAAACTTTACAAAGCTTGCCTTTGACGAAACTTTATATGCAGACTAAAAACAAACCGAGGGAGTATAAATTGTAACATTATTTTTTTTTTGAAATATAAATTGTAACATTTGGTTCTACTCCTTGGCGTGATCGATAGATAGAAATGACGATTGAAAACGCTTGGGCGGGGCTTTTCCCACGCGGTAAGCGGGGGAGTTAGCCAGTTTGGCGCATCGTCGGTTTCCTCACATGCGGTCCCACATGTTAGTGATACTATATGCCTAGCCAGTGCGCGTTGACCGGCGGGCCAGAACGACAGTGTGGGATGCGATGCGAATGGGACAGGCTTGTTGTACGCGTTCCAGTTTCTCGTTTTGAACATGCGAACGGGACAGGCGTGCTGCACGAGTAGTTTTGAATTTATAAGTTCGGTCATAGTTTTGAATTGAACATTAGTTCGGTAGGTTGGGTCAAGCATCATACATAAATTACGAAGTTGGTGCAAAAGGTAAGCACAACATCCGTCCTGGTTTGTTGGTCCCCTTTGTGCCATATTTTAACCATAGATTTAACTAACAAAAAATTAATACATGTCACCAAAAAATATATCGTTGGATTCGTACTTGAACATAGTTTCCAATGATATTATTTTTTGTGACATGCATTAACATATTGAAAGATCGTGGATGTCGCCTAGAGGGGGGGGGGGTGAATAGGCGCTTTAAAATAATTACGGTTTAGGCTTGAACAAATGCGGAATAAAACTAGCGTTTAATTTGTCAAGCACAAAACCTAAATCGACTAGGCTCACCTATGTGCACCAACAACTTATGCTAAGCAAGATGAACAACTAAGTGATAGCAAGATATATAACTAGAAACAATATGGCTATCACAAAGTAAAGTGCATAAGTAAAGGGCTCGGGTAAGAGATAACCGAGGCACGTGGAGACGACGATGTATCCCGAAGTTCACACCCTTGCGGATGCTAATCTCCGTTTGGAGCGGTGTGGAGGCACAATGCTCCCCAACAATGCCACTAGGGCCACCGTATTCTCCTCACGCCCTCGCACAATGCAAGGTGCCGTGATTCCACTAAGGGACCCTTGAGGGCGGTCACCGAACCCGTACAAATGGCAACCCTTGAGGGCGGTCACCGAACCCGTACACTTTGGCAAACCTTGGGGGCGGTCACCGGTACCCGTCAAATTGCTCGGGGCGATCTCCACAACCTAATTGGAGACCCCGACGCTTGCCCGGAGCTTTACACCACAATGATTGAGCTCCGAGGCACCACCAAGCCACCAAGCCGTCTAGGGCGCCAAGGCACCCAAGAGGAACAAGCTCTAGGGTGCCCAAACACCCAAGAGTAATAAGCTTCTCAACTACTAACTTCCACGTATCACCGTGGAGAACTCAAACCGATGCAACTAATGCAATGGCAAGGGCACACGAAGTGCCCAAGTCTTCCTCTCCCAAATCCCACCAAAGCAACAAAAGCTATGGAGGAAAATGAGAGGAAGAACGAAGAAGAACACGAAGAACTCCAAGAACTAGATCCAAGGGGCTCCCCTCACTTAGAGGAGAAAGTGATTGGTGGAAATGTGGATCTAGATCTCCTCTCTCTTTTCCCCCCAAAACTAGCAAGAATCCATGGAGGGATTGAGAGAAAGCAAAGCTCTAGAAAGTCAACAATGGAGGAGAGAGAGCTTAGAAGAGATAAGAAAACCGTTGGGGAAGAAGACCCCTTTTATAGGGCCACCCCAAATCCAACCGTTACCCGTGCTGGACGCGTACAAGCGGTACTACCGCTCTTGCGAGCGGTACTACCGCTTAAGCGGTAGTAATTCAAAAACAGCAGGCGAGAACACGGGACTGGAGCGGTAGTGCCGCACCAAGCGGTACTACCGCTCAACTAAGCGGTACTACCGCTAAAGCGAAAAGAGCAACAGAAGCTTGCACACTCTGCGAAACACAAGCGGTAGTAGCAGCGGTAGTGGAGGGCGGAAGTACCGCACCAAGCGGTACTACCGCCCAGCAGAGCGGTACTACCGCCCTGAGCGGTACTACCGCACTACTGCCGCACTACTACCGTTTAACAGAAAACGGCAACAGAGACGTGCACAGAAGGAAACCCCGCAAGCGGTAGTGGCGGCGGTAGTAAGGGCGGTAGTACCGCTAGAGCGGTACTACCGTGCTACTACCGCTCTACTACCGTGAATGGCAAACTGGCAACAGAGAGTTGCACGCTCGGGGAAACCCCAAGCGGTAGTGCCACGGAAGTACCAGCGGTACTACCGCATAAGCGGTACTACCGTGGGCACCAGCGGTACTACCGCTTGCAAGCTACTGAAAATCCACAGAAAACAGAGGATACAAATAAAACCAGAACTGCCATAACTTCTGCAAATGAGCTCCGAATTGAGCAAACTCAAGCTTGTTGGATAGAAGACAACGAGTACTATCCAAACAGCGACTGGTTATAATAAGAAGTGGCAGGGGAGATATGCCTAACATATAGAGATGAGAAACCTCTATGAATGAAGAACCGGCATAAACTCCAACATCGAAAACATCATAGAAGATGCATATATGAACTCCGTTTTCGATGAACTCGAGCTTGTCATGAAGATGACCAAAAGCTCAAAGACTCACAAAGAGAAACACCAAACACAAACCAAGAAAGATGATGCAAGGATGCAATGGTTTGAGCTCTCTACGAATGATACGATAAAGCTACTCACTTGAGAGCCCCCCTTGATAGTACGGCTATCGATCCTAAAACCCGGTCTCCCAACTACCACCATGAGACCGGTAAAATAGAAAACCTATCAAGGGCAAACCTTTGCCTTGCGCATAGTCCACTTGAGCTAGATGATGACGATCTTGACCTCCTCAAGTTGGACCACCTTTCTTGATTGCGCCGGCTCGATGAAGACTAGTTGATTGCT
Organism: Elymus sibiricus; assembly: GCA_039707655.1. NCBI lineage: Eukaryota > Viridiplantae > Streptophyta > Magnoliopsida > Poales > Poaceae > Elymus > Elymus sibiricus. The sequence continues at coordinate 208,393,293 of CM077668.1, forward strand.
CCCCCATACTCCACTATGGGTGAGCCACTCTTTGGCACATCTTCACAAGTCCATTGTCACCACAATGGACGGCAAGCTTCAAGCATGTGATCTCTTCGTGATGCTCCACTTGAACTTGCACACCGCAATGTTGATGACGATCACCACTTGATGTCATCCTCCATGGGTTGAATGAGATCTTCCTCTTGACGCAAGCCCATGGAAACAATACCTAACCCCACATAAAACTCTCGCATAGAACATGGGTTAGTACACAAAGCGTAATGGACAATGCTTACCATACCGTGAGATCACTTGATCCCACTCGGTACATCTTCTACGCTTTGTGTGTTGATCAACATGACCAATCTTTGGATAACTCCATGAATAACCTTGGTCAACACATATTCTTCTTCTAATAACCTTGAAACCAACAAATGGTCTTCAAGCAATGCCTATGGACAAACCCTTCAAATATAACTCAAGGCAACCATTAGTCCATAGAGATTGTCATCAATTACCAAAACCAAACATGGGGGCAGCACATGTTCTTTCACATATTGTTAGTTAAATCTAAAGTCAAAATTTGGCACAAACACACGAAGGAGACCAATAAACCAGGACGGATGTACTACTAGTTACAGTGATGCATATAATTGACGCCAAATGTGAGCAAAGGGATCACACATATCTTTATCGACTGGAATGAGAATGCGATACTCCTCCTCCTCAACGACTGGAGTACAATAAGAATTAAGGCCACGACGACGCGATCGCAGTGGTGGTTACAGGAGGCAAGAAGAAAGATGCATCCATCAATGACCTCCTCCTCCTCGACTCAGTGTGCCGGGCCACCGACCAGCGGCTGAGGAGTAGCAACTTTTGTGGCGAGGTCAAGGTGCTTCTGAACAAAGGCGTCCAAGGCTTCCAGCCGGTTGAGGAAGGCCAACGTCGTAGCATCCTCACTGGCCTTGTAGAGGCCTATGTGCATGACTTGATAGTACACGTGGATGTGTAGGTCGATGAATGCTTGCAGGGCGAGGCGCCTCGCGGCGAGCGCGACCTCGAGGTGGACATTCTTCGTCGCGTCGGCGGGCAGTCACAGGGCCACCAGTGCTTCAAAGAGGTTCTCACCATGGAGGCCGATTATGGTTGCAGGCAACGAGGAGCCTGGGCACACGGGCTGGAGGAGTACGGCAATGTCATCCGCGAGCTTATTGACGACGATGAACTTGTTGATGGTGTCGACGATCATCTTGTCCAACTGAGAGTCGTAGCTGGCGTCGAAGCGGGCTATTAACCTGCCGGTCCAAAGCACTGGCGCGAGACAATCCACGGTGCCGTGCAGCAGGCTATCATCTCGGATCATCTGGCATAGCCACAGGCCGCTTGCGCGCATCGCCGCCATGGGTCTAGCTTCTGGTCACTTGGTTTGGGAATTGGAGTGAGCACTGTTGCGCTTAGTGTAGGTGTGTAGGTGCGTACGATCTGGTAGATGCATTGGAGTGGAGGGGCGCCTTTATATGACTGCAAACTACGTCGCATTCACATCGTGCTGCCTCCTTTCCGCTTCTCCCATTAATTACTTCCCTCGGCATGCTAATTGAAGGAGGATGCATCATTGGCCGTTCAACGTTTCGGGAACCGATACCCTCTCCCTCGTCTGCATTCAAACTGTATCGGGAACTGTCCTGTTTTACTAGTTTACCCTCCGTTAAAAGAGGGTACTAGTGGAGAGTGGTGCACCGGCCGAGGGCGTCGCCCGCTACACGCCCGGCTAAACACGCCTCCTCGCCGCATTCAAACGCCTCCATTAAACCCGCGTGGAAGCTTAGAAACCTACTCCTACCACACGTCCGTTCATGAGCGGGCCAGCATTAAATGCAACGCCGGCCGAGCTCCTCCCGTCCGCCCTCTATTTTAACTGAGCCAGACGATGGGCAAGAATCGCACCCCTCCGCCACTCCCCCATCTCCTCCTTCACCATTTTCTCCACTCTTCCGATGGCTTTCGAGGAGCAGTTCTCCGGCATACAAGCCGGCTGGGTGGCCTGCCGGGCCCGCCGGATACGAGTGAGGCAGCTCACTGCTCCACCTGCCTCGCCTAGCCCGACGGAGCCAGTTGCCACCACAAGCCAGTGCGTGGTTCAGCAACTCGCCACTCCAGGCCAACTCGATGAGGAGTGGCAAGTTGCTCCACGCTGGCACGGGCGTCATCGCTCCCGTGTCTGCGACCGCGCCTCCCGTGCATGTGGTCGCGCCTCCCATGCCTGCGACTGCGCCTCCCGTGCCTGCGGCCGCGCCATGCAGGTAGAGACAGAAGCCGGGTGCGCGGAGAGCGATGAGTCGGTGGCCAGCGCGTCCACGTCCGCCGCCATCATCGAGGAGAAGTAGAACACGGGAGGCCGCCGTCGCTTGGGGCCCATGAAGTCCACCGCCGAGGCGACGATGGCGTACACAGCCAGTGTCTTGCCCGGTTCTTCTCTTCCGAGGACCTTCATCGACCCCGCAAGTGTCTTGATCGGGCTGCCGGACATGAGGAAGACAAAGGGATCCACGGGCGACCATTTAGATTAGGTATTAATTATACCTCCCGAGCAGGACTAGCACTGCTTAGTTGATGTAAATGTAATGAAATACATCATGTTTATATGAAAATCCGGAATTTTCATATGAAATATGTCATGTTTATATGAAATTCGGCCGTGTTTGAACGAATTTCGTCTGGTTGGTTCGAGTTGTTGTCAAAATGTATCCGGCTAGCATTGGATGTCGTCGTGTTCGCGAACGGATGCGGGAGGAAATTTGCTGGTTGCCATTGGAGATGCCCTTATGCGTGAAATTATAGTCACATCAAATCCCTATTAGTTAATTGCATGTATGATTCTGAAAAACAAAAAGTTAATTGTATGTATAGTACATGAACTTGCACGGTGGGTACAGATTCGTACAAAAAGTAAAAAAATGAAACAAATCAATCCTTAAAAAATTAAACTTGTATTCTAAGTACTCTCTGTTAAATCCGCCTACGTTGCAAGGTGCCCGCTCTCGTTTTATCTGTGGGTTTCACTATCAGTAAGGTAGAGAAAAGAAGTATATATAAAAACATATAAGAAACTAAAGTTTCAGACAGGATTCGAACTCAGGACAACGCGTTTCGAACATCGGGCGCTAACCACTCCACCTGATGTTCTTCCTCGAACAAGCAGGAGATATCTGCCTTTTTATATAGTTACTATGATAATTAGTTTAAAGTGATATATTTTATGTCTGCCCCGAAGGATCTCGAATTCAGTAATAACAAAGAAAAGAGTTTCCCGGTTAATTAATAGAAAACCAGGCGAAAACCATCACATGAGGCCCGTAAAAACAGGGCACAATGGGCGAGCTGGCTACACACACAAGAAGAGAAAAGCATCATCAAGGCTGCAATTCGGCATCATTGTCATTACACCTCTGCACGCGCGACTCCGACCGCACCATCAATGACCACCGAGAAATCTACATATCTAAAGGGGCTACGGAGAGAAAGACGTATCGAGAGTGTGTGTGCGAGGCACAGAGACACAACTAGCGAGAGTGTGTTTGTTTGAGAGAGAAGCCAATAGATAGATTAAGATCAAGATCGAGGTGTCACCCTGCTCTTGTCTTTGTTGGGAGGGGCGGGGGGGGGGGGGGGAGAGCGAGAGAAAGGCGTATCAAGAGTGTGCGTGTGCTAGGCATAGAGACACAACTAGCGAGTTTGTGTGTTTGAGAGAGAAGCCAGTAGATAGATTAAGATCAAGATCGAGGTGTCACCCTGGTCCTATCAGTGTTGGGAGGGGGAGGGTGCCAGAGACACTTAGAGAGAGAGAGAGAGAGAGTTGGTGTGTTACAGATCTATATTAGGGGATAGGTAGATAGCATGTGTGCGAGGCATGCCTAAAACATCAGGGAGATAAACAAGCGTGTGTGCATGCAAATGCCCAAAATAAATGAAGAGAGAAACAATGTGTGTGTGTGTGTGTGTGTGTGTGAGCGAACTCTTCTCGAAATCTCAAAACAAAAGGTGCTCAACTGGAATCCCATTGTATGGATTCATATGGTTCCGGGGACTCGAGTTAACCTTAATTAGGGATATGTGTGCGAGATGTAGTTATACTTTGAGACATGAGTTGCGGTGGGTGGGCGGAATTAAAGGGGTGGGAGTGTTCGACAGAGAGAGTGTGTGTGTTTTTGTGTGAGAGACTTGTAGGACGAGGTAGAAACATGATTTCTAACCTTGACGGAGGGAGAGAAATAGACGGAGCATGCGTGTGTGATTGAGATGCCCAGGGAGAAGGGAGATTTGTATGTGTGTGTGAGAGATTGCACAATTCATTCACGCATCACTATCTAACAGTCGAGGATGTGCCTCGCTTGAACATAATCAATATCTACTTTGTATAGTGGCCGAAGATACAATATCGATTTAACGCTATAAAAATTGGACACTCAAATATTGCATAAGTTATACTTTTTTTTCAAATAGCCTTTTTCAATTGTGCATGCCAAAGTTATAGTGATATTTCTTCAAACAACCAATGTAGTTATCATGTACATGCACCATTGTTAGTGTTGCCTTCAAATTCATTAGTTTTGGATGATTTAAGGCAAGGTAGTCAGAGTCGGGATTCGGAGCCGGATCGATTTTCCTTAGACAGAATTGAGTCATAGTATCGAGTCGTGGAATCGAGGATTCTACTAGATTTACTCATATAAGATGTTTACTATACATGCCACAAATTTATATGGGTTCTATAGAGTTTAACAGTAAATATAGAGCAAAAAACGTACACATCAATGCTAGCTTACATGTATGGAACATATATGAGAGGGAAATACATAGAACATCTATATCTTCAATGTACGGAATTTACTTAGGAGGTTTTTTTAGAGTACGTGAATAGCTGATCACTTGTATAGATGAAGTGTTGAACGTTGAAGGGTCTTGCTCTCCTTCTTCGATCAATCTTGATGCATCCTCCTTCTCACGCCAATTCCATCCGTCGACAAGCCTGATCCTCAGTTCCGATCTAGGGTTTCTGAGAGCCAGATCAAAGATGTCGGCGGATGAGCGTTTGGACTCGGGAGGGGAATAAAGGGCCATGATGCGTGTGAAAAAGGGTTTGGATGATGGCATACTATTCTGCTACAACCAAACAAAAGGCTTAGATAAATTAGTAGAATCGGACATAGTCCATGGCATAGTCGGGATTCTACAATTTTGTACAGGATTCTATGATTTGGATCGCGACTCAACATTGATTCTACCAGATCCGGATTCATAGTGGGACTTGGATCGACATGCTTCTGTAGGGTCGTGAAGTCGTAGGATTATAGGAGTCGAGTCGGGATTCTGACTACCTTGATTTAAGGTTCTATTATGAAGTAATATACATAATATTCATATATGAATTCAACGGGTTCTACAATTTATGAAATGGATGCCATGTAATCATATGAGGTAACACTTTTAAGTAGAGGACTATAATATCCATTTCTTTTGCGCATCTATATTATCCATTTGTTACTGTACAATATAATTGAAATTAACACGATCAATGCATTGTGTTTAAAATAAGTAACCAATGGCACAAAATTACATATTTACACAAGAAATACATAGGCTGAGCGTTTTCTCCATTTTTTATGAACGCGCCTCAGTTACACCCGTACGATCGGCCGCGCCCGTGTGATCGTAACAAGTTATCGGTGCATCATCCGGGTTATTGTCTTTTTTTTTGGGGTCGACTTCATAATGTATGAGTTATTGCTGACGTGTGCGCCGTGTACATAGTCCCGCATCACCGGCTTCCCGCTAGCACTGTCCAAAATTAGTTGAAACTGGATACGAATGATCCCGCGGGCGGCAAAATCTATCGCCGACTTCTAAAATTTCCGCGACCTAGTCCGGAGCATGCAAAATTCCCCTTTTGTCCTTGGTGCAAGGAGAACAACACGGTGTCGGGGTTGCTTTGGTAACTTCCGCTCCCCCGACCACACGGCACCCCCCATTTCCTCTCCCCTCCCGCAAAAATGACTACTCCACAGCACCAGAGCATCTTACAGCACGCCGTCTGTACTTCATTGGCGATTCTACACCCTTCCCTCTCGAAACCCTAGACTGCTCATCCACCAGCGTACCAGAGCCTATTCACTGCCGGCGTCATCCACCTCGCCGGATCTGCTTCTGAGGCCGCATCTACCCCTCCCACCTCCCCTAGAAACCGTAGACTGCTCATCCACCACTGTACCACAGCCCATTCAGTGCTGGCCGTGTCCACCGCGCCGGATCTGCTTTGTCGGTGCTCTTGTCAACCGCAGCGCATCTGCAGCGGCTCCTTCCTACACCGCACCGGAGCCGCTTCGTCCACACCCCCGGAGCCGCCTCACCGACGCCCCCGTCGACGGCCTCAAATCCGCTTCGTCGAAACCGTCTTCAACCCTACCAGAGCCGCTTTGCCGACACCATCGTCAACCCAACCGGAGCCGCTTCACCGACGCCCAAGTCCACGGCCTTAGATCCGCATCATCCACATGACCGTCCACCCTACCGGAGCAGCTTCCCGACGCCCTCGTCCACGGCCGCAGATCCACATCGTCGACACCATCCTCAACCCTACCATCGGAGCAGCTTCACCGACGCCCTCGTCCACGGTCGCAGATCCGCATCATCGACACCATCCTCAACCCTACCACCGGAGCAGCTTCACCGACGCCCTCGTCCACGGTCCTAGATCTCCTTACTGGACCCCGACAGCCACCGCAGCATCATCACCCTTGACGTTTCTAACCTGGTTCCCACCGTCTGGCACGATGCCAAGCACCCGCCACGACCTAGGTACTTGTCACCTTTAAACCCATCCAGCATCACCTGCCAGATGTACTTCAAATATACTAACAGGTCGATGTTACATGTTATGGAGCTGGCAAGAGCCACAAGGACGATGTTTCTTCTGGATCTAACACCTTGGCCAACCAAACTCTTGAACTGAAGCATTGCTATGATCTTGTAAGTGCGTCTCTCTCTTGTATTGTTGTGTGCCTGCCAGCGTGCTTTGCTAGCATTTTTGACCAGTAATCCCTTTGTGTAGCCAATGATTACCACTACTGGCTGCTAAATTAGAGATATAGACGTCATACATTACACAAAGTCATAGGTGGCATGAAGGAATGCCAATGCACTATATTAGGCTCCCTTAGAGTGCCTGCAAGTTTTCCAGTACACAGAGTCATGGCTAGTTTATGCGATGCACACAATCATTAATTGGTGTTTTAATTATGTGCAAGGGATATGCAATGTATTATCAAGTAGAGATGTCTCAAATTAGCCGTGTCAACTTGTAGATGGGGCGCAGCAATGAAAAAGTACAAGATTTCTTAGTACAAGATGTATGGTAAATTTTCATGGAACATCGCAAAAAATGAGGGGCGGCGGTGAGCCTATACAGTGTGGTATGGTAAGTCACTCCATTGCAATCATCGTGATGTTATTTGTTTGGCATTGCTGTTGGCCAGGGTTCTTAGGGCCAGTTATTTTGAGTTATCCTATGAAAATAAGCTCCTGTGAATATAAGCTCGAAATAATAAGCCAACCAGTTCTTTTCATTGCCTGCTTTTTCAGCTTATCTGTTGTATGATCAGTGAAAATTCTATTGCATTATATTTTGCCATTTTGCTACCCATATGAAAATAAATTTGACTTGCAAACATCACAAATTGAACCCATCACAGTAATTAATATGATAGGAAAACAGACCATCATTATTTGTTCAACATGCAAATACAAAGATATACTATCTACTTGGCACAATCTACTTTGGTCAATGTCTTCCAAACAGAGGATAATTGCCTAAATTTATATGATTAATCATTATCTATCAAAATTCCATGGTCCAAGTGGCTGGTTTTTATCATATAGCAGCACCACCTGAAAGCATCATATAGCAGCAGCAGCAGCTCATAGCAATTCATCATATAGCAGCTGCAGCAGCTCATAGCAATTCATCATATAGCAGCAGCAGCAACAGCTCATAGCAATTCATCATATAGCAGCAGCGGCTCATAGCAATTCATCATATAGCAGCAGCAGCAACTCATAGCAATTCATCATATAGCAGCAGTAGCACACATCAATTCATCATATAGCAGCAGCAGCTCATAGCAATTCATCATATAGCAGATCAGAATAAAAATTTGGCAAAAAATCAGAGGAGATCCTCACCTTGTTGGATGAGCTCATCCCGCAACAGCACCTCATGGCCACGGCCTAGGAGAAGGGGAGGGGGAATGAGGGGCCATCTGCCAGAGTGGGGCTGTAACACCCCGATTTTGGCCCTTTCTTTTTTTCTTTTGGATTTCTTCGAATTTTTATTTGGAGTTCCTTTTTCCATGGCTATGTGGTCTTAAAACCCGGGGAGATCTTCTCTCCTGCCACTTCCAACTGGCTTGTCATTCTCAAACCTATCCCAAGGCCATGTCATTTCCATCTTAGCCCAACCTTAATATTTATTTATTGGGAATATTCCTTTTTCTATTAAAGGAATAACCCTGTTTGCCCTCGGTTGTGAAGCAACCTATATTTCTGTTATTCCAAAAAATTCCCACAAAATTCTCATAAATTCTTTGGATCATATCTTCCACAAATATGTCAAAATCCATCCTTGCCTAGTTCAAAAATAATTCAGGAATATTCATTTCCTATTCTGTCCAGTATGGCACTTTGTGAAGGAAGTGCTATTTATATTTTCTTGATTGCCCTCAAAATTTTTGGGCACTCTTTCATATCCAAATAATTGCCACATGCCAAAATTCAACTCCATTTGCCTAGTAAATCTTCCTCAGCAAATTTCCAAAGTTTCTGTCTAGAGAGAAGCTTTGTTAAGGAAGTACTAGCTAGGCTTATCCAAATGAGTTGAAATTTTGGGAGATCATCAATATGATCAAATCATAACTCTCCACCAAATTTCATCCCCATCCAACTATCTATGTGAGCACACCTTCAAGTCTTGGTTTCTGGTCACAATTTCAGTTTGTGAAGCAACTATATTTTATATTGCTTCATAAAATATGAAATTAATCCAGGACCTTAATATGCCTATATCATTTGAGCATGACCAAATTCACATCATTTTGCCAAGCCATTTGTTCCACAAAATGCCCCCAAGTTTCTGTCCAGTGTGGATCATTGTGAAGGAAGTACCATTTAGACTTATCCAAATGGGATGAAATTTTTATGGTACCTTCATATGCCCAAATAATCATACTCCACAATTTTTTAGCCCAACCCAAGCAACCATGTGAGTGCTACTTCCTGATCTTTATTCTGGCCAATTTTTGCAGTTGTAAAGCAACTGCACTCTAACCTTGTCCAAATGACCTCAAAATCCACAGGACTGTAGTCCTTCCTACCCTAAACCTGTGTGACATCTTATTTGACCATTTAACCAAACCATTTTACCACAGCTATTGGTCAAAGTTTGCTACAGCAAACTTTAGCTGAACCTTCCCATCAACCCAAAGCGCTTTTAGTCGATCCATCACCTCTGGTAGGACCCATCTTGGAAGGACAACACGCTAGACATCCTGTTGATGACCAGAGCGCACCGCGTGCGCCTGTGCACGCGGTGACCACGCGTCCTGGCGCACCGAAAGCGTTCTCTGGACTTCGGGTCCCTCTGCCGCCACCCAAACGCCGAGCTCCCACCACCGCACCATGTCCACAGCATTGCACCCACTCCCCTGCATCCGCGTGTACTCTCTGGACCCCTCCCCCTCTCCTCTTTCCTCTCCGGCAAGCACGCCGTCCCGGGATGCCCGCGGCCGTCGTCGCTTTGCCGTTGTCTTCTTCCTCCCCGAAGCATCCCAACACCGTATGCACCTCCCCTAGACCCCTCTCCCCCTCCGCGCGTGCCCTCGTGCATGCGGTCGTGCCAGAAGCATCAACCGCGAGCTCCCGTCGGCTTCCGGCGAGGGCATCGCCGCCTCGGCTATATAAAGCCACCCCGAGCCCTCCCGACCTCACAAGCTTCCTCACCGCTCTCCCAGTATCCTCCCCAGCAACTCAAATGAGCTCGAGGAGCTCTCCTCCCCTCCCATGGCCGCCGCTCGGCCCCTCTTAAATTCGCTCAATGCCGAGCTCCCCTCCCCTCCTAGCCACCACCAGAGAACCCACCCGAGCCCCCTAGAGCTTCCCCGGCCTTCCTCTTTTCCTCCCGTGACCCATGGCACCGTGCCCGATCTCGCCGTGGCCGCTGTCTGCCGTGGTCGTCGTCCCGCTCGACTCGGTGCCCCTCGGTGTCCATGCGGTTCGGGGATGGACGCGGCTCGGTCCCCTGAGCGCGCCGATGGCCGGAGCATCGCCGGGGACGGCCGGAGTAGCCCGCGCCGTTCGCCGGAGTAGCCACCTCCTCTGCCGCACAGGCGCCAACGAGAGGATGAAGACGACTGGCTCGACCTGCAGGCGGGCCCCACGTTCCAGTTACTCAGCCGGCACAGTGACGTGGATAAGTGGAGGCGGATTTTCAAAAATACGCCTTCGCTTAAAGAAAACGTACTCTGGTGCTTCTTCGGGCTAAAGTACGATTTCTCTGTTTGAAAGCGTAATCCTAGAAGAACGCTTTCTATTTTAACTCGCCGGCCGAAACTGTTAATTAGCGGACATTCGCCCATTAAGCGCAGAAATGAATATTTTTATTTAAATTTCTGCCTAACGAACGAACGGCCGTAACTCCGCAACCCTGACTCCGAATCAGGTGATTCCAAAGCCCACAATCTCAGTTCGTCGAGCCCGTTCCGATGGTATCGTTTTCATGAGGTTGACACACTGTGAAAATGACCTTTTTGCACTTTCCCTTAAAACAGCTCCGCCGAGAGGGAAACTTTTCCGGCGATTCTTTCCGCGAGTTCATCGCACTTCTCCCCGGTGCATCCTTCATCCCCAGGCAAGCCACAACAGCCACTTGCATGATGGCATTGCAGTAGCCATGGTTTCCACTTGAATATTTAATAATTGATTGCACATTTAATTATTTTGTGAATGCTTCGAATATGCTTGTGAATCCATGCTCATTACTTATGCCATGTTCATTTTCATCTAGTAAGTGTTATGATGAATTGCTAAGGATATTCTTATCATGTTGTATTCTTGTACTCATTTCAGATGTTAGTGATAATGATATGCTCATATGAATTGTTATGGTTTGATATGAAAATACCTGTGATATTCATGATCACCCTTATGCTATGTTCATTTGCATCCCGTAGAATAAATGATTCATCGTTGTTGATGTTATGACTATGTTGCCCATCCATGGTTACACTGGTATCATGTTCATATGCATTGGCATCTCATCATGTTATTTTGTTATGACTCAGCTCCTCACCATTCAAGTTGAACCTGACATTAATCGAACTTGAACAAATCTGTTGGCTGAGTCATGGTGCCACCGAATCGAGCTCACCAGTGCAACCACACTTGCCTAGATAGGGAGGCCCTAATGCGGTCTATTGTCATGCCTCTCGCCAGTGCCTCCTACGAGGGAAGGTTATGGGTGCGCGCTACCCTGATCAGGTAGTCTACCATAAGCCTTGAGGACCCGAGTTTTAAGGTACCGAGGTCCCCATTTGGGACGATGTTTATGTTTGGCCATGACAGTTGCAGCCACAGAGGTGGAGGGTGTCACATGTTGGCACTGGGGTCACCCAGGACATAGCCCAAAATGGAGTTTGTCGGAGTGGCCGGGAGAGTGTCATGCAATAGATTGGTTTTGTCGGAATGTCGTTGGTCCACCGGAATGGGAGCACGAGGCCATGAGTTCCGTAGTGTGGGTACAGTGTACTAACCTCTGCAGAGTGTATAATCTATCGATAGCCGCGTCCTCGGTCATGGACATAGTTCGTAGTAGGTCACACTATGGGTCAACAGAAATAATAACCTGAAGAATAAACAACCCTGGTTCGATGAGGAAAGAAGTTGGTTGATCTTTATGTGGTCATGCGATGATCACATGTAGAGATCAAGCTCCGTGTGGTCATGTGATGATCACGATGGTACAGTTGATACCGAGCTTGGTTGATCCTGAGGTGATCGTGTGATGTTCACGATGGTAAGTCTGAGACATATGGTGGTTACGAGATAACCTCCGAGCAGAGTAAGTTGGTCCATGAGACCTTAAATGTCGACCCCCATGCATGCTAGTGCTAGTATCATCCTATTCCTATCATGAATTATATGTACATGTCATGCTCATGTTGTTGCCATGTTCATGTTGTTCTAGTAGTATCATGTTCATCATTCATAATTAACCTGTAAATGCCATGCTGTTGTTTGTCTTGATTGCTTTGGTTGTTGTGAGCTTGCGAGTACATTCAAAGTACTCACCTGGCGTGTCATGCCAGCTTGTAGGTCATGCCGTGATTGCTCGTTTGTCGAGGATCCCGAGGTTGCGCTCTAGGATACGTCCCAGCCAGAGTCCCTGCGGAGTGGAGTCCATCACCATTGTCGTTGTTCCGCTGTTAGGATTTATTCCGCTTCGAGATGTCTCACGGCTAGCATAGAGCTATCTGAGCAGGCGAAGTGTCGTCGTGCCCCCTGTAACCTTCGTGCGTTCAGAACCTTTGTACCCGTGATATTTGTAATAAAGAGCTGATTTGTTCTATGCCAAGTAGTGCCGTATTCCAGAAGACTTGATCTCTGGGCTGGAATACGAGGTGTTCCGGTCTCTCTGAGCCGGGGTGCCACAGGGGCATCGGCCGTAGTTGGGCGGCGGCCGCCGGAGTGGAGCGTTGGACGGACCATAGCGGAGCAGCTGCTGGGGACCAGCAAAGTGAGGGGCAGCGCCAGAGGGAGGAGCTGCCGGGGAGATGGAGCCCTACCCGCAGGCCATCGAGCCTCGCTGGAGAGAGCATCGTCGAGGAGCAGGGCAGATGGGACCGGTGGTGGCGGCTCATAGGAGGAACTCTAGCGCTGCAGGTAGGGGATCGGGGCAGAGGGAAAGGGGAGAGGAGATGCGGGCGTGTAGGGGAATGAACGCTTGTGTATTTGTTTTTACTTGGGGGTCGGGTGTGATGCGGGCCTGAGCAGTGGCATTTTCAGTGTAACATGGGCAAACAATAGAGTCATTTGACTATACCCCTTCAATTTTAAGTGAGCTTCTACGGGAAGCAACCCCCCCCCCAAAGCTTTTTCTCATTGTGAAGGAAAGGGTGGTGGAAATAAGTTCAGCCCAAACCCATGACTCAAAAACGAGTTCTTTAGAGCTTTTATTGCTTATCTTGACAATAAGCTCTCAAAAGGTGGAAAAGAACTGGTCCTTAACCTGCAATTCAATTGTGTGTGCAATGATGAATCACTCATGCCTGCTATAGAGTAGATTTAGGCATCATACATGACATAACCTAATACATGTGCATCTCATTATAGAATCTGAAATATGCAATGTTTATGCTAGTTCGTACGTTGCACATGATGTTTAAATGCCTCCTAAATCTGGTCAGTTAAGTGATGGTATTTAAGCCTCCTTCTATGCTTGTTTTCTTGATATGTAATTCGGTGTTGTGCAAGATTTGCTCACACATGTGTTCAATTGCTTGTTTATATCAGCCAGCCATACTAGAACTGTTTGCGTTGATTACTTGATGTTCATGACCTAACGGAGCTTGTCAATGATTTAAACACTAATGGCTATTGTAGTGGGGGCTTGTATAACTCATAGGTGACATAAAGGTTTGCCTGTACACTAAACTAGGCTCCCCAAGAGTACGTGGAGGTCCAGTTCACGAAGGTACGCCTAGTTTATACATAGCGCACAAATAGTAAATGCTCATTTGAGTGTGTGCTAGAGATGTGGCATGTTTCATTATGTGGTGTCGTTTTGTAATAAACTCATGCTTTGGTGTTGCCCAGAGACTGGAAAGTATGCATATTTGTCTTCCATGTAAGGAGACCTGTAACTAGTTTGTGTCACCTTGCAGAGGGGGTGCAATGAAGCAAAGATTCAGGATTTCCAAGTACAAGATGTTAGGAAGGAGCCTTTCAAGAGAAGGAGGAGCAGCACTGAGCCTGTACAACCAGTTATGGTAAGTCACTGTATTACAATTACCAGGACATCCTATTTGTCTGATATTGTGCTTGCGTATTGATTAATACTCCCTCCACTCACTATTATAAGATAAGATGTTCTAACTTTTTCCTAAATCAGATGTATGTAAACACATTTTAATGTGTCTGTTCACTCATTTCAGTACAGATGTAGTCTACATTTAAATATCTAAAACATCTTATATTGGTGAACAGATTGAGAAACTCCTTCCAGCTATGGTAGAGTTCTTGATGTCATAAATGTCATAACCAAACGCATGTTCACATCATTAGCCTCCCTATCATTACTAGGATCTTGAGTACATACTAGTCGAGATACTTCATAGGGGGCAAACAATGTTACATTACTTGTTCCATTATATAGAAGATACATCAGTTGATTCAAATGTAGCCAGGCCAAGGATGTTATTGAGGCGTGCATGTATGCATGTTGCCAACACAACAGTTCAATTGCTTGTTTGCTTCGGGCAAAATTGCTCTTTTCAATTGCATTATTTGTCCTTAGTTAATTAGATGCCCAAACAATGCTGCCTCATGTAGGGTACTTGTATAACTATTAGTTGAGATAATTAAATGCCTTACCATTTCATTACTCTGGCGAAGTGTGCCTGAAGCTTTGAAGTCCATTAACCAACTATTACTGTATGAGGCTCACAATCTAGTTTATAGGAGGCTAATGATTGCATAGTTTTGCTTACTGTAGTAGGTTTGTATGAATCCCTCTGCAGTTCATTATGCTCCCTAAGACTCTTTTGAAACATGGCACACAATGTTCCAGCTAGTTAATACGAGCTACCAAATGGCTAACTGCTTGCTTACTTGTACGCAAGATATATCTAATGTTCAGTAGCTGCGCCTAGTTTAAATTTGTAACCTGTCTGTGTTTTGGATTTGGCCCCAACATCATGCTCCTTTGGTGAGCTAAGAGAGATTTCTATATGCGGCCTGCACAGACTACCATCTTTATACTTTTTAAAATATCACCTGCTTATGCTTCATGATGTGTGCATTATTGTTAGTCCTGTTTTGCCATGTACAAGATAGTCTGTCTTGCTCGCTTCACTGTTGTAACTATATTTTTGCTGTAGTCATGTGTACTTATAGAAACATTTCATGATAAAGTGACATCAACACAAAGCTCTCAGAGCAGTGTGGCATGGTCGTTACCAAATGATTATGGGTTGGAATTGGAATGTGCTGATGTTCTAGAGCATCAACTAGAGGCGGCAAGACAACGTGCATATGAGTCTCAAGATTTAATCAACATGTTGAGATTGGAGGTGCAGACAAAAGATGCAACAGTCAAAAAAATGAAACAAGAGACTGAGGAAACCACAAAGAAAGTGGAGATTTTGCAGACTAAAATTTGTGCTATCTGAATCCGGCCAATTCTATTTTCTGAAGAGATTATAGTTCAAATGGTAAGTTGTGTTGATGCGCGTCCATGATGTATGAGCTGTATGTGCCCTGTGTATGTAATTTGCTGTTTGTTTACGCTTTATTATCACTGTTGGCGAACTATGATGCCCAGTGTATGTAATCTGCTCTAATTTCTTTATTGTATAGTGTAGGATTATTCTTTGTTTCTATGCCTTAAATCTCTTTATTGTATAGTGTAGGTTTTTTTAGGGGATTGTAGAGTAGGATAGTTCTATGTTGTTATATATGCTATCGTTGAAACGGCCTCCAACAGGCCCAATCTACATGGGCCCATAATTGCATGGATGGTCGAATCTACAAGACCTGTTACAATCATGGGTCGTTGCATGGCAAAAAATGGATTTGGGTCTCGAATGTGGGCCCATCATAACGTGGCCTCTTACCAGGCCGTTAATAGGCCGAATGCTAGATAGGCCCACTATAATGGAAACGAGCCCACGGGCCACTAGCAGGCCGAAATGATCGTCAGTTGAGTCTTGGCCCATTTCCTTGACGGGTCGTTAACAGGCCGAAAGCCAATTGGGACATAAGTTGGCCCATATACAGAACGGGCCTTTAACAGGCCGAAAGTCATGTCGGGCTGGAATTGGGCCATGGAGAACATGGGCCGCTAAGAGACCGAAAGTCAGGTCAGAATGTAAATGGCCCAACTACGGTGTGGGCCATTACCAGGCCGAAAGATACACCAGGCTGGAAGCTGGACCAAATCGCTAATGGACCGCTAAAAGGCCAAAATACGTACCGCCAGGAATTTGGCCCATGCCTACAATGGGCCTCTAACGGGCCGAAAGACGTACAACCTGGAAATTGGCCCATCTCAATAATGGGCCTCTAACAGGCCGAATGAACCTCGACCGGCAAATGAACCCAAAGACATAGCGGGCTGTTAACGGGCTGGAACTGACGATGGGCCGCAATGGTGTCAAATCTTTAACGGGCATTGACGGACCGAATTGGCAGATCTCGTATGGGCAATTTTTTAAATGGGCCAGACAAAAGTAGGCCGTAAATGGGTCGGCCCGCTTATTTTGACTGGGCCGGCCTTAACCTAAATGGGCCACTGTTGGGCCATGCCACATGTCGACGTATCATAGGCGTCTCTCGTCCAATGAATGGATGACATCTGTCACAACGTCGAGCTGACACATGGATCCGCTGGCGAATGAGAAATTTACACATGGAAAATCGCCAATGGTCAGGGCTGCTACCGGGTTATCGGATCCAAACCCGCACCCGATAGCTTAATGGCGACCCGTTACGGTGGATGCCTGTGACGCCCAATATGCAGATCTATCCTCAAGGAGCTCGAACGTTCCACCAAGGATAGAAGCGCATATCGAAGACGCTTCGCAAGGTGGATATCATTACAACATACCATGTACTGAATAGATGAGAATACCAGATAAAAGCTAACACTCGCCACAAGCTACAACATGAATACATTAATACATCGATACATAGCAATCATCATACAGAAGAGCAGGATCCAACTTGACTTCGAAGCAACTCGAATACTACAACACAAACAAAACAAAGGATTTGGCTTGGAGAATAATCCGGAACAAACATATGATAGAGATTTTGTCCGAAATTTTCGTGGTGGGGCCCACACGGGCTCGATCGTACTGTGACCATCAAGCACATTGCTGCCCTTGACATACGAAGTATCCCCGAGCCGTCGCAAAGCTACAAGGGCTCTTTAAGACACCACGAGGCCACTGTAAAAACGACCGTGAGCAGGCGGACCACTAGACGTCGAACCCCAATCCCATATCATGCATCTGTCGGAAAGATATCCTAGGTAACTACTTGAATTCCCACCTAAGAACTCCCGAAACTTCTTGGTTATGCGATCAGGTTGCGGGTCCAGGAACCTACTCAGCAATCAACAACCTAATCAGCTGCAACTGCATCCGCAACCCTTAACACACAACCGAGAAACTTCGCAAATTCATCTACCTCAGACCTTCGAAAACACAGCGATACTAGTCATGGTGGATCATCCGAGCTATCTCCTCCAGTACTGGGGAAAAGTCACGGCACTATTTGCCACCACAAAAAGTATAGAAGCGTTTCGATGTCGGCGTCCTCTTGTATTCAGGAACTGAAACGACAGCGAATGTGACAAGAAGCCCTTGGAGCTCAACTCCCCGGGTCCAATCCATACGGTCAGGAGGCACCAAGAACAGAATTCCCATCACAACGATACCACAACGATTCCGAAAATACCCGCGTGATCCTAAAAAAAATTGAGTGAGAAGAGTAGTAGAATCAAAACACTTACATCACAATTCCTCACCAGAGCGACGAAGGGGATAAGGAGTAAAAGAATTCCTACTCTCCGATATATAACTAGACTCAAATAGTTTTTCTTCTAAACTCACCAACGGTTCGATCAATCAAGGGGGCTCCTACGGTCGGTAGAGGCTCTGATACCAACTTGTCACGCCCAATATGCAGGTCTATCCTCAAGGAGCGCGAAAGTTCCACCAAGGATAGAAGCGCATATCAAAGATGCTTCGCAAGGTGGATATCATTACAATATACCATGTACTGAATAGATGAGAATACCAGATAAAGGCTTACACTCGCCACAAGCTACAGCATGAATACATCAATACATTGATACATAGCAATCATCATATAGAAGAGCAGGATCTGACTATGGATGAAATCAAACAAAAAGAAGAACGACATCCACCCCGCTAGTCCCAGGCTGCCAACCGGGAACCCATCCTATGATCGACGAAGAAGAAGCAGAAGAAGAACTCCAAAAGCAAACATGCATCGCTCTCACGTCAAAGCATCGCTTTACCTGTACCTACACCTGTTGTTGTAGTAAACTGTGAGCCACGAGGACTCAGCAATCCCATTACCATGGGTATCAAGACTAGCAAAGCTTAATGAGTATGGAATTGTTAAGTGGTGAGGTTGCAGCAAGCACTAAGCATTGTATGGTGGCTAACTTATGAGTACAGGAATAATAAGAGTAAACTACGCATAGTCAGGCACAAACTAGTAATGATAAGGAACTGATCCTGAACAGCTACTTACGAGTCAAACATAACCCCATCGTGTTCTCTTTCCGAACTCCCTCGAAAAGAGACGAACACAGTTACGCATGCGGTTGGTGTATTTTAATTAGATTTAGTGTCAAGTTTTCTACAACCGGAGGTTATAAATTTCCAAGTCGCCACATAACCACTGGCACGGCTCTCCGAAAGATTTAACCCTGCAGGGGTGCTCCAAGTAGTCCATTATAAATTACCACACGCATCCGATGGAACATCCTCACACCATGATAACATGATGCTTACGATAAGGAATCCCGGTGGACAAGTCACTCGTAAAAGGTAAAACTAAACCAGCAAGACCTCCCGGCGTGTCGACGATCAAGATGGGAGCCGCATATTCTCGTTCTCAGGACACGACCGGATCGTCCAAACTTCCCGTAGGCCAATTCCAGAGTTGCCCCTGGCGGCCACCGGCGGTTGACAAATTCGGACCAGCACCATCAGCATTGGCCCACCTGTATTATCTTCAATTAAAATCCCAGGGTAGCGCTAACTCCCTATGCGTCAAATTTATTATCAATATTATTATGTTGAGCAAATGTTAAAACC
Organism: Elymus sibiricus; assembly: GCA_039707655.1. NCBI lineage: Eukaryota > Viridiplantae > Streptophyta > Magnoliopsida > Poales > Poaceae > Elymus > Elymus sibiricus. The sequence continues at coordinate 208,412,456 of CM077668.1, forward strand.
AATGTTGGGCCTTGCTGGAGAAGTTTATCCTAAAACGAATGAACAGGGGGGGTTCCCATATGCCCCACATGTGTTAGAAGCGCTCATCAAGAACATAACACCGGTATTACGGAAACTTGGGCGGCATGAGTGGAACAAAACACCAGGCAAAAGGCCGAGCCTTCCACACACAACCAAGTATATAGATGCATTAATTAAATCAGAGATATTGTGATATCCCATGATATCCATGTCCCAACGTGGAACAACTTGCAACTGCACCTGCAACTAGCAACGCTATAAGAAAGGGGCTGAGCAAAGTGGTAACATAGCCAAACAACGGTTTGCTAGGTAAGGGTGGTTAGAGGCTGTATCATGGCATATGGGAGGCTGACATATATGTGGTAGGAAGCGCGACATAGCGATAGCAACGAGACAACTAGCAAGCAAAGGTAGTAGAGATATCCAAGGACATGATCATCTTGCCTGGAATCCCGCTCGGAAGAAGATCGAGTCCATGAAGAAGAAGAACACGCGTAGTCGAGCGAATCCTCACAATCGCAATGAAACTGGAACTATTGAGAAGAAGCACAACCGGAAAGAAGCAAACAACATGGTAAACACACAAACATAATCATGGCATAATGCACTATCAAGTATGATGCATGTCCAGTTTAATGAGGCATGGCATGGCAAGATGCAACAACCAAATACTACACATTAAGCGAAGCTCAATATGCAACGAGTTGCATATTGACGAAACTCCACAACAATTATTTAGTTCAATCCCGTTTATGCTACTCATCAATATTTAATGTTGTTAAACATGGCAAGAGATGAAGCATAATTAATCTACCTATCTAGGCAATTTAAATGAGGCCGGAAACAACACAAAACAATTCTAGAAGATCCCCATATGTAAATTTCGAGTTTGGTACTGTTCTGAACTAAACACCATTTTAATGTTGTTAAACAGGAATAATAATGCCACCATATTAATCTACACATAAAGTTTATTAAATTCGGAGCTACGGTTATTTAGCTATGAATTAAACCATTTTTGCATGTCATTTACGCAAAATAATGCAAACATCAATTTTAAGTATTTTTATCATGCATGAAAGTTGCATATTGTGAAAGCACATGAAATTCTGGGCATTTTACATATATATTTTGTTTAATTCCGATGCACGGTTTGTGAGCAATTATATGTATGATCAACAGGTGTTTTTCTGTAAAACTGTTATTCTCTGGATAATAGATAAAATCGCCAGGGATAAGAAAAAAAACATCCTGGGCCAAATCTGGTGTGCGCAAGATAGCTGAAACATGCACGAGCGAGGGTTATAGTGGGCATCTCACCTCGGCCAGATCTGGCCGGGCCGGGGCAATGGCTGGGCGCGACTGCGGGTGGGCTTGGCGCGGCTGGGCCTTGAGTCGCTGTGGTGGCCCACGCGGGCAGGTCAGCGCGGGCGCTAACTTGATCTTGAGAAGCAGTTCGATGTAGGGGGCTGGGAGGATGCGTGCGCTCGTACTCGAGCAGCAGGGGCTGATGGCGCTCCATGGACTTGGCGACGGGGAGGAGGAACGGCGACGGCTTGGTGGGTTCGAGGCGGAGGTCGCCGGATTTGGCGAGGAACTTGACCGGCAGCGGCGTCGAAGCTCCATGGGGACGGCGCCATGGGTTTCTGCAGGGGGAAGAGATGGGGAGGTGAGGCAGAGAAAAGGCAGGGCACGGGAGAAGAAGGGAGAGGGAGAAGTGCAGCGAGGAAGCGGCCGGAGTGGAGGTGGTCGTCGGCGGCGGCGCTCCGGCGGCCGGACGAGGAGGCGCAGACGTCGGGGTTGGGGAAGGAGGTGCTCGGCATCGAGATCTTCCCGATCTGGATCGAGGAGGGAGCGGGAGGCGCTCGGCTGCGGGGCGTAGATGGGCTTCCAGGGCCCCGATCTAGGTTCCGCGGGCCCTGCGCGAGGAGGGAGACAGGGGCGCGTTGGTGGCGGCTCAGGTGGCGGCGCGGCCGATGGCTGCTTGCCAAGTGGCGGCGGCGGAGGTTAGGGGAGGGCTAGGTTGCCAGATTTGGAAGGGGCGGTGGGCTTAAATAGGCAGGGTCTAGGCTTAGGAGGTTTAGGAGGGTTTCGGAGCCCTCCGATCGCGATCCGATGGCTCCAGTCGGAGGGGTAGGATAGGTAGGCTGCAATGGCTGTGTAAGAGGGCTTGGGCTTTGATGAGAGGGAAGTGAGAGGCCCGGTACAAGTTTTATGAAAACGTCCGACAATTAAACCGGTTATAGTGCCTCTATAGTTTAACCGTTGGGCTATCAAACGACCTCCGAATGCGACGAAATTTGGCAGGCGGTCCACCTATAATATAATAAGACCACACGCCAACTTTCAACCCATCCCGAGAACGTTTTATTCCCACTTAAAAAACAATATTTTTAATGATGTCGCGGGCGCGTGCAAGTGTGGTTGGCCTCAAAACGGACAACGAAGACAACGGGGAGAGGCGGCAACTACAAACGGATGCAAGTTTTATGAAAACATGTGGATGCAATGCGCATGATGACATGATGAAATGCAACAAAAAAATAATTAATGAGACGAACACGAAAACATGGAAGGCATCTAGAGCGTCGGTCTTGGTTTGTCACAACACTCCCCCACTTACAAGAGATCTCGCCTCGAGATCTAAGCATGAGAAGAGGAAGAGGTAAAATAAAGTTGCTTCTTTGACAAACGAGTGAAACCAAAGAACCTTGGAAGGTTGCAAAGAGTTGAAGAATGGCTTGAGGAACAAGCAAGAATTTGAAACCACTCTGGTTGAAATGAGATAGATAAGGAATGAGAACAAAAAGAATTTGGGCAGCACTCCGTTAGAAAAGAGAAGCAAAGCTTGATAAGAAGAAAAGGACTTGAAAAGAGGGCACAACACTCCGGTAAAATGGATAAGCAAGGAAAGAACATGATCTTGGCAAAACGAGATAATGGGTCGAAGAGAGAAACACCACAATGCCTCCGGAACGAAAGAAGAGAACTAGATCGTTGGAAAGAAAAGAACAGAGAAGAAAATGACAACTGCTACCACAATTGAATTTGAAAAGCATCCTTACAAAGAAGGATTGAACGGAGTTGCTGGAAAATCAACAACGAAAAGAATAAACCTGTTGTGGGCTTATGGAAAACATCCCAATGCTTGAGGTGAATTTCTGCCACTAACGAAAATAATTATTTGCTTCAGATCTCGAAGAGATGAAAACCTCTTTCACCAAGAAGAGAAGGAGAAACTTGTATCATTGATAAGCACCACAATAGCAACAATCCTTAGGGAAGGCTTTAGGTGAAATATAACCCAAGATAACTCCAACGAAGATATTGATGGGTTTAAATATCTCATTCTTGACAACTGTGAATCATGAACCACAAATGGAAATTGTCAAAAATGACATAACACCACCTCAAAAGATAAGGGGGAACAGATATGCACTTTGAAATGCAGACGAAGAATACTTGAGCTCCACCAAGACTCTTAAAGAACACCTCGAGAATGAAAGGAATCCTTGATGAACCACCATGAAGAACTCCGGTAAACAAAAGGATGATAGAAACGAAGGTTGAAAAGAACAAGATGAAGCCTTGCAATGATTTAGATGGAGCTTCGCGACAAGATAACCGAGAAAACTTGGAACTCCGGAAAAGAAAGATGAACAAATTAGAACCGATAATTTATTCAACATGAACAAACTCCAGAAGAAGGAATTAAATCACCTTGAGGACAAAAGAATAAGTATTATGTTATGCTTATCCTTCATCAACTTAAATTGATGACAAGCAACGGATTTGGCATGCCACTTATTCTTCTTGAAAGATTGAAGATAGATATAGCGCAAACTTGGGAAGGTCTTCAACGAACCACCGGTAGAATTTGGAAAGAACGAATGAATTGATACGATCACAAAGGAAGAGGAATTTTGAATGAACCGCCGTAAGAATTGAAAACGAACGAAGAAAAGAGAACGAATCGCCGGGAAGAATTAGAAAACGAACGAGGATACTGGAGGGAAATTAATTACAAGAGAACGAAGCGATCACGAGCTTATTGGAGAATACTTGAACGATGCACCGGAAGAATTTGAGAATGAGAGATGAGCGTTGAGAATGAATAATTCTTCTGAATGACGGCCTCCGGAGAATCGAAAATGGAAAGAACTCATGAAATGCTCCAGATGGGTATGAAAAGAATTTCTCACAATCCAAAACAATTGTGAGGATGGCATGAAGCTAGAACCACGAATCTTCAAGAGAACGGATGACAGAAATTCTTCTTTGGTCTTCCAATGCTGAGAATGACGACGAGAACCACCATGAAGAATTTATGAGATACTCCGGAATAATGACGAATAGAAAGGTTGAGCCAAATTTGAAAAGAATTTGAAAGAGATCTTGGAGAGGGATATGACCGATGGAATCCATTCTTACATCAAGCTTAGAAAGAATTTGAGAATAACTTCGGGAAAATTAAAAGAGTCAGGTAAGATCCTGGGAAAAGACCTGTGGGTTAGGGCCCACTCAAAAGAAACACCATTGGAACAATTGCTTGAAATAGAGATTGCACTTGTTGAATTAAATGGCTTGCGAGAAATAACAACCTTGAAATAGCTCGAACGGATCTTGAATGGAAACACGAATCTTCTGAGATAATTTCTGCACTCCGGGGAAGAATAGAGAGAGGTGAATAAGCAAGAGAAGCTTGGATAAGTACTTCCAACGTAGGAAAAACATTAGAATCTAAGAAAAGGATATGATGAACACCGAGAGCTTGAATTTAGACCACCGGAGAAGAAAACAAGAACGAAGAATGATGACTTGTAGCTCATGAGCATCTTCATGAGAATCACCGGTTAAGAACATTGAAGGAAAAGAATGGAAAGACTTCTCATGAATAAAATGGATACTTGATTTGAGAATTTTGACACCGCAAAGAAAAGGGTGGGAGGGTGGGGAAAACAAAGGCAACTTGGGACGGATGAAATGAGCTCCGTTGAGAAAACTAGGAATTGATCTTGCAAATGTTGAAAGGATCGGATTACTCGAAGAGAAGCGCGCCTGTTGAGAAGAGTTACCATGACAATCTCGATGAACAAAAGGATTAGCACTCTCATAGAAATATGAGAACACCGCCTAGCAAAGGTATGGAATTCACACTTGACTTTGAAGCAACTCGAATACCACAACACAAACAAAACAAAGGATTTGGCTTGGAGAATAAGCTAGAACAAACATAAGATAGAGATTTCGTCCAAAATTTTCGTGGTGGGGCCCACACGGGCTCGATCGTGCTGCGACCATCAAGCACATTGCTACCCTTGACATACGAAGCATCCCCGAGCCGTAGCAAAGCTACAAGGGCTCTTTAAGACACCACATTGCTGCTCTTTAAGACCACTGTAAAAACGACCGTGAGCAGGCGGACCACTAGACGTCGAACCCCAATCTAATATCATGCATCTGTCGGAAAGATATCCTAGGTAACTACTTGAATTCCCACCTAAGAACTCCCGAAACTTCTTGGTTATGCGATCAGGTTGCGGGTCCAGGAACCTACTCAGCAATCAACAACCTAATCAACTGCAACTGCATCCGCAACCCTTAACACACAACCGAGAAACTTCGCAAATTCATCTACCTCAGACCTTCGAAAACACAGCGATACTAGTCACGGTGGATCATCCGAGCTATCTCCTCCAGTACTGGGGAAAAGTCACGGCAATATTTGCCACCACAAAAAGTATAGAATCATTTCGATGTCGGCGTCCTCTGGTATCCAGGAACTGAAACGATAGCGAATATGACAAGAACCCCTTGGAGCTCAACTCCCCGGGTCCAATCCATACGGTCAGGAGGCACCAAGAACAGAATTCCCGTCACAATGATACTGCAACGATTCCGAAAATACCCGCGTGATCCTAAAAAAAAATTGAGTGAGAAGAGTAGTAGAATCAAAACACTTACATCACAATTCCTCACCAGAGCGACGAAGGGGATAAGGAGTAAAAGAATTCCTACTCTATGATGTATAACTAGAATCAAAATAGTTTTTCTTCTAAACTCGCCAACGGTTCGATCAATCAAGGGGGCTCCTACGGTCGGTAGAGGCTATGATACCAACTTGTCACGCCCAATATGCAGGTCTATCCTCAAGGAGCTCGAAAGTTCCACCACGGATAGAAGCGCATATCGAAGATGCTTCGCAAGGTGGATATCATTACAATATACCATGTACTGAATAGATGAGAATACCAGATAAAGGCTTACACTCGCCACAAGCTACAACATGAATACATCAATACATCGATACATAGCAATCATCATATAGAAGAGCAGGATCTGACTATGGATGAAATCAAACGAAAAGAAGAACGACATCCACCCCGCTAGTCCCAGGCTGCTAATCGGGAACCCATCCTATGATCGACGAAGAAGAAGCAGAAGAAGAACTCCAAAAAGCAAACATGCATCGCTCTCACGTCTAAGCATCGCTTTACCTGTACCTGCACCTGTTGTTGTAGTAAACTGTGGGCCACGAGGACTCAGCAATCCCATTACCATGGGTATCAAGACTAGCAAAGCTTAATGGGTATGGAATGGTTAAGTGGTGAGGTTGCAGCAAGCACTAAGCATTGTATGGTGGCTAACTTACGAGTACAGGAATAAGAAGAGTAAACTACACATGATCGGGCGCAAACTAGTAATGATCAAGAAGTGATCCTGAACACCTACTTACGAGTCAAACATAACCCCACCGTGTTCTCTTTCCGAACTCCCTTGAAAAGAGACGATCACGGTTACGCATGCGGTTGGTGTATTTTAATTAGATTTAGTGTCAAGTTTTCTACAACCGGAGGTTATAAATTTCCAAGTCGCCACATAACTGCGGGCATGGCTCTCCGAAAGATTTAACCCTGCAGGGGTGCTCCAAGTAGTCCATTATAAATTACCACACGCATCCGATGGAACATCCTCACACCATGATAACACGATGCTTACGATAAGGAATCCCGGTGGACAAGTCACTCGTAAAAGGTCAAACTAAACCAGCAAGACCTCACGGCGTGTCGACGATCCCGATAGGAACCGCGTATCTCATTCTCAGGACACGACCGGATCGTCCAAACTTCCGGTAGGCCAATTCCAGAGTTGCCCCTGGCGGCCACCGGCGGTTGACAAATTCGGACCAGCACCATCAGCACTGGCCCACCTATATTATGTTAAATTAAAATCCCCGGGTAGCGCTAACTCCCTATGCGTCAAATTTATTATCAATATTATTATGCTGAGCAAATGTTAAAACCAATGTTGGGCCTTGCTGGAGAAGTTTATCCTAAAACGAATGAACAGGGGGGTTCCCATATGCCCCACATGTGTTAGAAGCGCTCATCAAGGAACATAACACCGGTATTATGAAAACTAGGGCGGCATGAGTGGAACAAAACACCAGGCAAAAGGCCGAGCCTTCCACACACAACCAAGTACATAGATGCATTAATTAACTAAGAGATATTGTGATATCCCATGATATCCATGTCCCAACATGGAACAACTTGCAACTGCACCTGCAACTAGCAACGCTATAAGAAAGGGGCTGAGCAAAGCGGTAACATAGCCAAACAACGGTTTGCTACGTAAGGGTGGTTAGAGGCTGTATCATGGCATATGGGAGGCTGACATATATGTGGTAGGAAGCGCGACATAGCGATAGCAACGAGACAACTAGCAAGCAAAGGTAGTAGAGATATCCAAGGTCATGATCATCTTGCCTGGTATCCCGCTCGGAAGAAGATCGAGTCCATGAAGAAGACGAACACGCATAGTCGAGCGAATCCTCACAATCGTAATGAAACCGGAACTATCGAGAAGAAGCACAACCGAAAAGAAGCAAACAACATGGTAAACACAAAAACATAATCCTGGCATAATGCACTATCAAGTATGATGCATGTCTGGTTTAATGAGGCATGGCATGGCAAGATGCAACAACCAAATACTACACATTAAGCGAAGCTCAATATGCAACAAGTTGCATATTGACGAAACTCCACAACAATTATTTAGTTCAATCCCGTTTATGATACTCATCAATATTTAATGTTGTTAAACATGGCAAGAGATGAAGCATAATTAATCTACCTATCTAGGCAATTTAAATGAGGCCGGAAACAACATAAAACAATTCCGGAAGATCCCTATATGTAAATTTTGAGTTTGGTACTGTTCTGAACTAAACACCATTTTAATGTTGGTAAACAGGAATAATAATGCCACCATATTAATCTACACATTTTCCTAGGCCAGTTACGCATAAAGTTTATTAAATTCGGAGCTACGGTTATTTAGCTATGAATTAAACCATTTTTGCATGTCATTTGTGCAAAATAATGCAAACGGAAATTTTAAGTATTTTTATCATGCATGAAAGTTGCATATTGTGAAAGCACATGAAATTCTGGGCATTTTACATATATATTTTGTTTAATTCCGATGCACGGTTTGTGAGCAATTATATGTATGATCAACAGGTGTTTTTCTATAAAACTATTATTTTCTGGATAATTGATAAAATCGCCAGGGATAAGAAAAAAATATGTTGGGCTGAATCTGGTGTGCACGGGATAGCTGAAACGTGCACGGGCGACGGTTATAGCGGGCATCTCACCTCGGCCAGATCTGGCTGGGCCGGGGCAATGGCTGGGCGCGGCTAGGCCTTGAGGCGCTGTGGTGGCCCACGCGGGCAGGTCAGCGCGGGCGCTGACTCGATCTCGAGCAGCAGTTCGATGCAGGGGGCTGGGAGGATGCGTGCGCTCGTACTCGAGCAGCAGGGGCCGATGGCGCTCCATGGACTTGGCGACGGGGAGGAGGAACAGCGACTGCTTGGCGGGTTCGAGGCGGAGGTCGCCGGATCTGGCAAGGAACTTGACCGGCGGTGGCGTCGAAGCTCCATGGGGATGGCGCCATGGGTTTCTGCAGGGGGAAGAGATGGGGAGGTGAGGCAGAGAAAAGGCAGGGCACGGGAGAAGAAGGGAGAGGGAGATGTGCAGCGGGGAAGCGGCCGAAGTGGAGGTGGTCGTCGGCGGCGGCGCTCCGGCGGCCGGACGAGGAGGTGCAGACATTGGGGTCGGGGAAGGAGGCGCTCGGGATCGAGCTCTTCCCGATTTGGATCGAGGAGGGAGTGGGAGGCGCTCGGCTGCGGGGCGCAGATGGGCTTCCAGGGCCCCGATCAGGGTTCCGCGGGCCCTGCGCGAGGTGGGAGACAGGGGCGCGAGGGTGGCGGCTCAGTTGGCGGTGCGGCCGATGGCTGCGTGCCAAGTGGCAGTGGCGGAGGTTAGGGGAGGGCTAGGTTGCCAGATTTGGAAGGGGAGGTGGGCTTAAATAGGCAGGTTCTAGGGTTAGGAGGTTTAGGAGGGTTTCAGAGCCCTCCGATCGCGATCCGATGGCTCCGGTCGGAGGGTAGGATAGGTGGGCTGCAATGGCTGTGTAAGAGGGCTTGGGCTGAGATGAGAGGGAAGTGAGAGGCCCGGCACAAGTTTTATGAAAACGTCCGACAATTAAACCGGCTATAGTGCCTCTATAGTTTAACCGTTGGGCTATCAAATGACCTCCGAATGCGACGAAATTTGGCAGGCGGTCCACCTATAATATAATAAGACCGCACGCCAACTTTCAACCCATTCTGAGAACGTTTTATTCCCACTTAGAAAGCAATATTTTTAATGATGCCACGGGTGCATGCAAGTGTGGTTGGCCTCAGAACGAACAATAAAGACAACGGGGAGAGGCGGCAACTACAAACGGATGCAAGTTTTATGAAAACATGTGGATGCAATGCGCATGATGACATGATGAAATGCAACAAACAAATAATTAACGCGACGAACACGAAAACATGGAAGGCATCTGGAGCGTCGGTCTCAGGTTGTCACAATGCCACGTGTCGGTTACCCTTGACGAAAACTCTTCCATGACGCGACATTTATTGTCATGGAAGTGGACTCTTCCGTGATGATAATTTCAGTATTGTCATGGAACACTTCTACGACAGCACAGGTATGACTATCTTGATTCTGTCATAAAATCATCACGGATGTACATGCATGACAGAAAATGTGACCTACTGTGACAAAGACGTATCATCACGGAAGTGTTTTTTTGTAGTGCCCACGTCTGCATTTAATGCGCGTCGTGGGGGGTGTGGTAAAAGAGAAGATTACAACAGTTATCCTCTGCCATGCGTGCCTATGCACTGTTTAAGCCTAGCCCAACGACGCCTCGCGTGCGTGTATGGCCCAGGCCTGGGGTCTCCTGTCGGTGTACCAAGACATGGGTGCCTTAGTACCCTGACTTGTGCACAGGCAGTTGTAGCCTTCTCGATGGCAGCGCTGGCCGGAGGACTACCTTATACAAGATTAAAGACTTGGTGAACAAAACCTTGAAGAAGACCTCCAGGCAGGTCATTGAGAAGTACTAAGTTAGTACAGAAGATAACGATTACACTTGCCGGCAAGAGGCTTGTCGACAAGCGAAGACCCGGCAAGCTCCATGCCGGCAAGCTTCCACCACCTGTCCACCGCTCCACCTCAGCGACACGCCAGTCGCCTGTCAAATAGGTGTCGAGCGGGCAGGCTATTTGGTGAGCTCTGTCTGGGCACGTGTCAGCTCACCACCGAAGATACAACTTTAATGACACCCGTCCAGAAGGCGTGTCAAGATAATAAGAGGTAGCTGGGCGAATGGCACAGAAGGAGAGACAACCCTTGCCAGCAAGCTTCACCAGCTTGACACCTCCCGGCGCATTTAATGCATTTGTCCTAACCCGTCAGAGTTAGGTATTTGGCACTGTAGCCACTATTTACCTTATGTAAAGTCTGTTTTGCCACTGTGGTGACCCCTTGCCCTATAAAAGGAGGCCCATGGCTACCTTTACAAGGGTCGACACTTTGCTCAATTACACGCGTAGTTGCACTTCTCGAGCACTCTTGCCGACAAGCTACGCTCCTTGTAACTTGAGTTCATACACATCCAATATAATCAAGCAGGAGTAGGGTTTTATACTTCACGGTGGCCCGAACCTGGGTAAAACGCTTGTGTTGATTACTGAACCTGCTCTTTGTGCTTGCGCATCCCCACAGTCAAACTTCAAAGGGATATCCTCGTTCCCATAGATCGTCGTACGCACAACACAGTTCTTTGACAATGAAAAAGGTATTCATATGCCCACCCAAGGCAGTCTTGGATAGTCCTATCTTTAAGGAAGCCATACTGATTAATATGGACCAATTTGAGGATAATCCTCTATAATCTGTTGGCTAGGAGTTTTGTGATGATCTTTAAACTGCTGTTGAGTAAAGAGATGGGCCTGTAATCATTAACATTGAGAGGATTTGAGACTTTTGGTATCAAAGTAATCTAGGAGGTGTTGATGCTTTCCAGATTAATATTCCCCTCAAAGAACTCAAAAATCAACTATTTAATATCATGCCCAATGATGTCCCAGCAAGCCTTATAGAATTCATTATTAAAACCATCTGGACCTGGGGACTTGTCATTTGGAAGCTCTTTGATTACCTCATTGATTTCTTGTTCAGTGAAAGGTTTTTCAAGCTCTTCAAAGATGGTATGGTCATGTTGTTGATCATATAAAGAAGCCAAGTCAAAGTGCATTGTGGTGTTTTGAGAGGTGTCCAATCTCTTCTTGAAGGAAGCCCACAAAATAGTTGCTTTCCTATCATGTTCAGAAATGTCCATTTGCTCCTCATTTTGAAGAATTGCAATGTGATTATGCCTATGATTAATAGTTGCCCTGGTATGGGAGAACTTTGTGTTCTCATCCCCAAACTTCACTCCTTTAATTTTCCCTCTCTGCTTCCAATATATTCTCTGGTTTTCTAGCAAGGTCAGCAGTTCCTCTTTTAATAATGATCTGCAGTTCCATTCCCAAGTGCTCAAATCTCTAAATTCCTATAAAAATCAAAGAGGAATATGTATTCATTCAGTGTGGCAATTTGAGGTATCAAATTGGATAGAGACTGTGCCCACCTTTTGAGAGCTCTCCTTAGGTTTTTAAACTTAGCATTGCCTGCTTAGCAAAATCTGTGTATCCAATAGGAATATACGAGACATTAGCCACAATACTTCTGAATGAGCTGTGCTGTAACCAGAAGTTTTCAAACCTGAAGACTTTAGCTTTTGGGATTGAGGTACCAATTTTAATCATGCAGGGAAAATGATCAGACACAGGCTTGGCCAGTGGGTGGGCAGTGGTGTCAGGGAAGAAAGTCATCCATGAAGCAGAAGTAAAGAACCAGTCTAATTTTTCCAAGAGTGGGCTTTCTTGCATATTACTCCAGCTAAACTGTCTGCCATTTAGAGGAAGTTCAATAAGTCCTAGATTACTAATTGCCTCATTAAAGAGCATCATCTCATTCACATCTCCCCCAGGCCTGTTTCTATCAGAAGGATCACTAGTTAAATTAAAATCACCCATGATAATCCAATCAACATCAATGGGCATATGTATACTAGAAAACCAGTTGATGAATTCCAGATTTCTTCATGCACACAGGGGTCATAAATGTTTGTAAGAATCCAGCTTTGATTGGACATTAGACTAGTAAACTGAATGGACAAAGAAAACTTGTTTTGGAACAGGACCTCTCCATCAAACACTGATCCATTCCAGGCCACAAGCAGACCCCCAGAAGCTCCAACAAAAGGAACAAAAGCAAATTTTGTGAATCTACTAGGGCATAATTTTCTGACATAAGCAAGATCAAAATGCTCCCTCTTGGTTTCCTGCAAACTAACAATAGTAGCGGCACTTTCCTCCATTTTCTGATGCAGAGCAAGCCATTTCTGTGAAGAATTTAGCCCCCTTATATTCCAATTTAAAATACTCCAATTTCTGTTGTGATTCATGTTAAAGAAAAGATGGGTGTCCACAGCAGACAAGGTCCATCCCTTGCCAAAGATTCCACAAGTAGAAGCAGCAAGACCATAAGTATATACTTAAGAAATTCAGATAATATAACATCCAGAAGTTCATACGACTTAAAATAAAAGCCCACAAATTGCATAGCAGTACAAGTCTCACAAAACATTTCCACATAACAAGTACTAATCATAACATATTCGGGGCACAGCCCCACTCTCATTCTTATACTAGAACTTTTCATTTGGGACTTGCTACATTTGTTTCTTTGCCTTTGGCCAAGGGCACCTTGGTCATCTCTTCCTTGGTCTTGCTCTTCTACTTTTTTGCCAGCTTTTCCTCAAGCTCTTCCTCAACAACCTTGCAAAAGGATTTAGTTAGATTCTTGACCACTTTCTTTGGCATAATAGGAGGAACAGCATTACATGGCAGACATGTATTATTGGAGCATGAGTTCCTTTTGAAACCATTATTTTCTTTTCTCAGCCTGTCACTTCTTCTTACCTCAGTTTCAACAAGTGGTGTCTTTCCACTTCTTCTCTTCCTTGGGTTATCAGTACCAAAAGGAAGGTGTATGGCTTCCTCTGTGTTTGCATCCACCAAATTGGTAGAGTTCACATCATTTTCCTGTGCAACCAAGCATTTATCAAGAATGTGGAATAGTATAGATTGCTCAGGAGATACAGTTTCAGACAAAATTTCCCACAAAGGAGACTTGAGCATGTGGATGGTCCAGCCAAACTTGTCAGGAGTCATGAGTAGGTGAATAATAAATTTGAACAAACTTACAGGTATCATTACAGAGAAATGTCCCTCATCGGCATCAGGCTTACTAGCAAAATGTTTGTTCCATAGGGCCATACCTTCATCTCACATTGATATATCCAAGGAAGAGGTAGCCATAAGTTGAATATTTTTCATACATAAAAGAGAGGCACCCTCATTGGAATTTTTATGATGCTCATCAAGTGCATCTTGCCAAGGCAAGTGAGAGGTCTCACCTATGGGACCAAGAGGCCTAGAAGAAGTACCAGCATGAGCAACAGCTTCAGGCCCAATCAAAGCATGTTCACCAACCAGATCAGTTGGTAGGGCAGGCACTTCATCATTAACAGCATCATCACATGTTTGAGGAGCAGGGTTCTGGGCTGTCAAGCTCTCTGAGTTTCCCAAAATAGCAATACCTTCCTGCTCTGGACCTTGCTCTGTTTCTTTTGCAACAACCTCAGAGCCAACTATAGCAATAGGTTTAGCAACTTGTTCCTCCATAGCAGCTTTGATGTCAGTAACTACAGCAGGAAGCAGCACAGGTGGTACATCTTCCACAGGCCCCTGCTCATCATGAGCATCATCTGAATATGCCCCTATGAGATTAACAAGCCCATCTCCTAGGCCTATTAGTGGTGGAGGGACAGCAGGTAGCAGTTGTAGTTGATTAACTTCCTCATTTGAGTTTTTATTATGTGAAAGCCCCCTCAGAGATAGAAACAGTGGTGGTGATACTGCTATTATTTTCAATAGCAGGCAGGTCCTCATTATCAATGGCCATTTCCTCCTGTTCTTCTAAAACCTGTTCCTCCAAATTGTTTTGAGCCTCCTGTTGGGGGAAAGCCCAGTTATCATCTTCATCCCAGCCTTCATTCTCTTCCTCAGCTATATTCTAGACATCATTTTGATTGTCATCATGGAGCTAAAATGGAGGCATCTCATTTTCCTCATCTGCTGGCCCACCTCCAAGCATCTGCTCTAGCAGGATCTCAACTGAACAAGACCAAGTGTCCTCCTCAAAATCTTCTCCTTGCAGACAACCAGAGACAAATCTTCAGAAGACCAGTAATCAAACGGAAGACCAGTAAGCATCAGCCAGCAGATCCTTTTGAAATAAGTGTGCCGCCAGTTCCTCCCCTCCTTGTGCTTGACAAAAGTTAAGAATACATCTCCTAACTGGTGAGGACTGTCTCTAATCAACCTGCCTCTATCCCGAACCCGCGCAAACTGAACATAGGCTTCACCAAACGGGCACCTCTGCACATCCCTAACCCCAGCTTGGTTCTTCTCTAGAAATTCCTCCACTATAGCATGAACATTGGGAAAATGTACCTGATCAGGCAACGGGTTGATTGTGACAATACCCAATCTTCATGGCGATGAGGTCAATGCGGGACGACCACTCTTGAAACCCCATTGCGCCTAGGTATGTGTTGAATCACAAAACCTGGCGGCACAAATGGTTGCGGATCAATGGTGTCGTGTGTACAACAATCTTTGGGATCAAGATGATTCCTTTGCGGTTCGGCTGTGGGAATCGACGTGCACAAAGAGAAGTTTCAGAAATGCAAGAACACATAGCAAGTTTACCCAGGTTCGGGCCACCATGAGGTGTAAAACCCTACTCCTACTTTGATTGTATTATTTGTGGAAGCACAAGTATAAGAGAGCGCAGCTTGCCGGCAAGGTGCGCGGGAAGTGCAGCTACATAATGGACTTGTGCAAAGTGTCGACCTTTTGTTAAGGTAGCCATGGGCCTCCTTTTATAGATAGAAGGGGTCACCACAGTGGCAAAACAGTAATTACATGGTGTAGATAGTGGCTACAGTGCTATCATACCTAACTAGACGGGTTAGGACAAAAGCATTCAATGCGCCGTTAGGTGTCACGCTGGAGACGAGCCCCGGCAAGGATCCTGCACCGCTCACCCAGCTACCTTTATTATCTTGACATGCCTCCAGGACGGGTGTCATTAAAGTTAATCTTCAGGCACCGTGCTGACACGTGCCCCGACAAACTTTACCTAACTGCCTGCTCGCTCGACACCTATTGACAAGCGACTAGCTGGTCGCTGAGGTGGAGCGCTGGGCTGGCAGAGGGAGCTTGCAGGCATGGAGCTTGCCGGGCTGTTCCCTGCCGGTGCATGGCTTGCCAGCAAGTGTAGTCTTGATCTTCAGTACTGTCATAGTACCTCTCGATGACCTGCCTTGAGGTCTTCTTCATGGTTTTATCAACCAAGTCCTGAGTCTTGACCCTGGGCGCGCCCCCCTACCCTGGGCGTGCCGGGCAGGCTTGTGGCGCCTCTGTAAGGCGGTTGGGGCCCTTCTTTTGCCGCAAGGAAGCTAATATTCGGATAAAAATCCCCTCAAAATTTCAGCCCCATCGGAGTTACGGATCTCCGGGAATATAAGAAACGGTTTTCGGCCAGAAAACAGGAACGCGAAACAGAAGAGAACAGAGAGAGAGAGAGATCCAATCTCGGAGGGGCTCCTCCCCTTCGGGAGCCATGGCAGCCATGGACCAGAGGGGAAACTCTCTTCCCATCTAGGGGGAGGCCAAGGAAGAAGAAGAAGGAGGGGGTCTCTCTCCCCCTCTCTCCCGGTGGCGCCGGAACGCCGCCGGGGCAATCATCATGACGGCGATCTACACCAACAACTTCGCCGCCGTCAATACCAACTCTCTCCCCCTCTATGCAGTGGTGTAACACCTCTTCTCCCTGTTGTAATCTCTACTTAAACATGGTGCTTCATGCTATATATTATTACCCAATGATGTATGGCCATCCTATGATGTTTGAGTAGATTCGTTTTGTCCTATGGGTTGATTGATGATCGTGATTGGTTTGAGTTGTATGTTTTATTTTGGTGCTGTCCTATGGTGCCCTCTGTGTCGCACAAGCGTGTGGGATTACTGCTGTAGGGTTTGCAATACTTTCATAATTCGCTTATGGTGGGTTGTGTGAGTGACTGAAACACAAACCTGAGTAAGGGGGTTGTTGTGTATAGGAGTAAAGAACACTTGTTACATAATGCTATGGTTGGGTTTTACGTTAATGATCTTTGGTAGTTGCGGATACTTGCTAGAGTTCCAATCATAAGTGCATATGATCCAAGTATGGAAAGTATGTTAGGTCATGCCTCTCCCTCATATAAAATTGCAATAATGATTACCCGTCTAGTTATCGATTGCCTAGGGACAAATCATCCTCTTGTGTTACAAAGAGCTTTCTACTAAACAACTAACTTTTATTATCCTGCAAATTACTCATAGTTTTATTCTCACTAAGTACTGCTAGTTTTATTCTTGTGAATTAGTTCTAGCATTACACCTACAACGTACTTCTAGTTTCATATTTGTTCTAGGTAAAGCAAATGTTAAGTGTGCGTAGAGTTGTATCGGTGGTCGATAGAACTTGAAGGAGGGGTTCGACACTCTTATTTATCGAGAAAGGCTACAACTCATCCCCTATACTTGTGGGTTATCACCTACGGGTCCATAGCTACTACCTAGATGGCTTCTTCTCTCTCCTTGATCTTCAATACCATGTTCTCCTCGATGTTCTTGGAGTTCTATCCGATGTAATCTTCTTTTGCGGTGTGTTTGTTGGGATTCGATGAATTGTGAGTTTATGATCAGATTATTCATGAGAAATATTTGAGTCTTCTGTGAACTCTTTTAGGCATGATTGTTATAGCTTTGTATTTCTCTCCGATCTATCCGTTTGGTTTGGCCAACTAGATTGATTTATCTTGCAATGGGAGAGGTGCTTTGTGATGGGTTCAATCTTGCGGTGCTCAATCCTAGTGACAGAAAGGGACATGACACGTATTTGTATTATTGCCATTAAGGATAAAAAGATGGGGTTTAATCATATTGCTTGAGTTTACTTTGTCTACATCATGTCATCTTGCTTAAAGTGTTACTCTGTTTTATACTTAATACCCTAGATGCATGCTGGATAGCGGTCGATGGGTGGAGTAATAGTAGTAGATGCAGGCAGGAGTCGGTCTACTTGTCTTAGACATGATGCCTATATACGTGATCATTGCCATGAATCCATCATAATTATTTGCTTTTCTATCAATTGCCCAACAGTAATCTGTTTACCCACCGTATGTTCTGTGCTCGAGAGAGAAGCCTCTAGTGAAAACTATGGCCCCCGGGTCTATCTTTATCATATATTAAAATCCAAAAATACCTTGCTGCAATTTATTTACTTTTATTTTATTTTGCAATTTACTTTTTTATCTATTACTATCAGAATTAATCCTTGAAAATAACCGCTAAGGGGATTAACAACCCTCTTATTTGCGTTGGGTGCAAGTGTTTGCTTTTGTGTGTGTAGGTGCTACTAAATAGGTTTTGTGTGGTTCTCCTACTAGATTGATAACCTTGGTTCTTAACTGAGGGAAATACTTATCTCTACTATTCTGCATCATCCTCTCCTCTTCGGGGAAATACCAACTGTCGGTGTACTAACACATGGGTGCCCTCGTACCCAGACTTGTGCATAGGCAGTTGTAGCCTCCCTTCCGACAAGGGCTTGACAAAGGATAACTACGACTCCAGACTCAACACCAAGACCGTGAAGAAGACATCAAGGTAGGTCATTGAGAAGTACAATTCTCGTACTAAAGATCAACGCTGCCCTTGCCGGTAAGCTCTGCCCCGGCAAGGTGAAGACCAAGACTATGGTTGCCGGCAAGCAAGACCCGGCAAGATCTGTGCTAGCAGGCTTGTTTCTGTCCCATTACCACCATCGACCAGATAGGCTCATATGCTAGGTGTCGAGCGGGCAGGCAGTCAACATAGCCGGCCAAGGTACGTGTCAGCACGCCACACCAAGATTAACTTTAATGACACCCGTCCCTGGGACGTGTCGAGATTACAGGAGGGCGCCAGGACCGGTCGTACAGATCTTTTACCCAAGGCCTCGCCTCCCCAAGGTAGCACCTAACGGTGCATTAAATGCATTTGTCTTACCCTATTGGAAGATAGACGTGGTGACGGTGCAAATCACTGTTCATACTCTGTAATGACCGTATTAGCCATTGTGGTAACCCCTTGGCCTATAAAAGGAGGCCCACGGCTACAGGTAGAACGGTCGACACCCAGCTCAATTACACGCGATAGCTGCATTTCCCATGCACCTTGCCGGAAGACTGCGCTCCTTGTAACTTGAGTTCATACACGATCAAACACAGAGCAGGAGTAGGGTTTTACGCTCATAGCGGCCCGAACCTGGATAAACCCCCCGCGTGTTCTTACACCTACTGAAAATCTGCTCTTTGTCCCATGCATGTCCCCTGAGCCGAATTGCAAAGGGGCCCGTTCGGTCCAATAGATTGTCGTTTCACACGACATCTTTGGCGCGCCAGGCAGGGGGATTGTGTGTCACAAATCAGTTTTTTGGTAGTATGAGTACTAACTTCATCATCTTCGTCGATGGCGCCGAAGAAGAAGAGTGGAGCCACGAAGGCTCCTACCACATCCCAGGTGGCCGCAGACGGTGCAGCTGGCGCAGGCGCTACGTTTGGGACGGGGGGAGTAGGAGGCGCATGTGGTGCGTGTGCCCAGCACCCCCACCACGTTGCTGAGCCTAGCCACAGGACCGGCGACGTCGCAGCCGGTCAACTTCCAAGACATTCTGGTGAGCACAGTCATCATAGTAATATAGTTCATACTGCTGCGACCCAGAACCCAGCCGACGCAACATCCAAGAATGTAGCGGTGACGTCCAACAATGGCGCGGGGAGGCATACGCCGTGACCATCGCAAGATGGGCACAACATGCTCCCCCACGTTGCTGGCGGTTCCAGACGACCGCAAGGCGGGATCCCTATGCAGCAACTTTCGATTGCTCACAAAGCGCCGCCGCCACCACCACGTCCGCCTGTTGGCGAGCATGAGCCGCGGCGGCACGAACGTAACGAAGCTCCTTCTGGCTCCGCCAGGAGTCGAGCGACGCCTCGTTCTGTGCTCCTAGCCATGCCAACCACGGCGGTAGAGGCCATGGCATGGGTTCAAATACTTTTGAACTTCCCGCCTGGCCCTGACAAGATGGATGAATGGAGAGCCACCATTCAGAGTCTCATTAGTTTTGCTAATCCCGGCAAAACACAAGACATGGGGCCCTCATGGCGACCACCCACCATGCTGGCGGGGCCGTCCGTCTACCTTGCCGGAGGCGCCGCGCCAACGGTGCAGTCACCTCAGCACCCCCCCCACCATCACAGCGGCCGTCCCGCCGATCAAACGACCATGACGTGCTATCCATGGCCTCATCAGATCCGCGGTGCCGCCAAGATCAGCGCCAAGTGCTCCACGAGCGGTGCGACGAAGACGCTCGCACGAAGATCGAGCGACGCCGGGAAGCACGCCATCAATCTGATGACTGTGCCAGGCTGGCAGTGAACGTGCTCGTGCCAGTAGCTGCTGGGTACTTGCCCTATGATGTGGGGTGCCCAGCGTTTACTCGTGAGCAGCGGCAAGCGCTGGCTGTCCACCCATGCCTTCAAGCCAGAGCTGCCCAACAAGTACAACGGCACGCTCAACCCAGCCGACTTCCTTGGCATCTACACCTTCGCGGTAGAAGCTGCCGGGGGACGGGACGAGAAAGTACTCGCCAACTACTTCCCGTTGGCACTTCGGCCCAACGTCAGGTCGTGGTTGATGAACCTGCCTGAGGACTCCATCTCTTCTTGGGCAGATCTATGCCATCATTTCGTTAGCACCTACCAGGGTGTCCACAAGCTCCCGGGCCAGCCCAGCGATTTGCAGGTGATCCCCCAAAGGGATGGAGAGAACCTCCGCAAGTACATACAATGGGTCAGCCGTGTGCACCACAACATCCCCGACATCCATCCCGCAGCTGTTTTTGCCGTGTTCCACACGAATGTGCGCAACCGCATGATGCGGTCAGAGATGAATTTCGAGCAGGTCAAGACCATCAGCGATCTGTACGCCTTGGCGGATAGGTGTGCATGTGCTGAGGAAGGGAGGCGACTCCCCGAGGAAGATGCTGGTGCAGACGTCGATTCCGAGGATGACGACACATCAACCCCACAGAAGAAGAACAGAAAGCGCAACAGAAAGTGCAAGAACAAGACTGTACTGGCCGTCGAGAGCTCCGGCGACACCAACGCCACCAAGAAGCCGAAGGCAGACATCCCCGGCAAGGAGGTTGCCGGGTGCGATGGCTGCCGGGAAGCTGCGGCAGGCAAGAAGGCCGGCAAGACTGGTGGGCCGTACTGCAAGATCCACTGCACCAAGGGCCACGACCTCCAGCAATGCCAGCAAGTAGAGCAACTTGCCTAAAAGCAGAAGAAAGAGTACAAGAAGCGTGACAAGGAGAAGGCCCAATATGGTGCTGGTGGGTCCGGCAAGCAAGACCATGGTGGCCGGGGAGGCCGCCGTGGCAAGGCCAAGCAGCCAAAAGAAAGGGCTGCTCAGGGCCAGCAAGAAGAGGATGATAGTGATGAGGACGGAGGCAGGTCCGACAAGGAGTTCCAAAATGCGGTGGATGCCATGTGTGTTGACGGAGGCGCATCTTTGCACTCCTCACACCGGCAACTAAAGTAGTGGATCCGCGAAGTCAATGCAGCAGGGCCGGTGATGGACGCACAGAAGCCACTCAAGTGGTCGCACTCGCCCATCATCTTTGACGCAGAGGACCACCCTGATCGCACCAATTCGGTCGGGTGTTTACCGTTGTTGGTCTCACCAACAATTCGCAATCTCAAGGTGACAAAGGTACTGGTTGACGGTGGGGCTGGCTTGAACTTGATCTCTTCAGATGTGATCAAGAGGCTGCAGATCCCCGACAAGGATCTCGAGGAGACAGGCAGTTTCCAAGGGATCAGTCCGGGGAGGAACAAGCCGAAGGGCCAAGTCACATTGCCGGTCACGTTCGGCAGCGAGCTCAACCATCGAACGGAGAAAATTACCTTCGACGTCATCAAGATGCCGCTGCCGTACAATGGAATTCTGGGCCGCCCAGCCCTGGCAAAGTTTATGGCCGCGTCGCACTATGCGTACAACGTCATCAAGATGCCAGGGCCGATGGGGGTGCGCACCATCAAGTCAAACTACAAGGATGCAATCATCTATGCTGACAAGCTCTACCGGGAGGCGGCGGCAGCAGCTGCCATCGAGGCACTTGCCCCTGCCGTCAAAGCTCCCGGGGGAGGAAAGAAGAAGAAGACCGGCAAGACCTCTGGGAAGGACTCCGGGAAGCGCACTTCAGAGTGCAGCGCGCCTGTCGAGGACGCACCAGAGAGCTCTACCAGCAAGAGGAAGAGAGCCAAGGCTTCCGCGTCCATGACCAAACCAGTTTCTGTGAAGGGGGATGGGACGAGTGGCACTTTTTCTAAAAGTGCCACTCTCGGCGAAAAATAGGGAGTCGAGCTCGTTGCCTTCCTATGGGTGAATGCCAGCGTGCTTGCCCGACAAGCCTCTGACATCCCCGAAGTTCTTAGGAGGGCAACTGAGCTCCACCTTGCTGTCTGCCCTCATGCGAGACCCGTCAAGCAGAAGGTCAGGAAGCAAGTCTTGGTGCAGAAGCAATACTCCCCACGAAACTCAAATACGGGTCACCTCGAGTCTTGGCCTTCAATGAGGGGGACCAAGATGAGCTGTGGCATGACGATGCCACGCTCCTTGAGGAAGACCGTTTCCAGGCTGCTGGACATGCTGCATGGTACCAGCAAGCTTTGTGCCGCTACCTTAGCGGCAAAGTGAATGCCAGGGACCTTGAGAAAGGCGACCTTGTTCCTCGTCGGATTCGATCCACGAAGGATAAAAACCAAGTTGACGTTGAAGTGGGAGGGCCCTTATCAGGTAATACGAGTCACTAGGCCCGGCACGGTCCACCTAGAGACCGAAGATGGCACTCTGGTGCTAAACTCATGAAATATTGAGCATCTTCGTAAGTTTTACCCCTAAGGCGTGGTTGTCGGGCTGCCCGGCAACCTCTTTTGTACAAGTTTGCCATCAAGGCATGTAATCCTTTGTACAAAGCCGAGTGCAGATCTCGTGCAAAATAAATAAAAGTTAAATGTTTCATAATTATTTGTCAAAGTATATATATATTTATGTGTTGCAGGCAGTCTTGTGTTACATTTTACCTTGCATAAGGTGAACGAATCGTCAAGGTTCCAGCCTCCTCTTTTCTCTTCTTTCTTTTTCTTAAAGGAAGGAAGGATCCCTCGCGTACAAGTTTCCTGGGGGGAGTGACGGTATGGATAGCAAAGGACGCGTTCAAGATGTCACCCTACGGCAAGAAGTACAGCAAAAAATGAGCTAAGTTGCAAAACTTTGAAATAAATTCTTTGTTGTAGTTACGGCTCTCCTTGAACAATTTTGGCCTTTGTATGAGAAACCTACACACTAAGGAAGCTTGCCGTGATCAACTGCGCTCTTGCCTTGCTTCGGGTCCGCTCGGCAACCTAAGTAGCTACGTTGTGATCGTCAAGCGTGACCTTGCCGGCAGCGGCACTTCCGGCAAGCTGCCGAGGACCTGTTCCTCAAGCGCTCACGGCAAGGATGTGCGCACCGGCAAGTTTCTGGCAAGTGTAGGGTACAAAAATCATGCAAAGACAGAATGGAATAAGGAGAACAACATGCATATGTCCATTCAAAATACGAACTACAGCAACTGTTAAGTGCTTAAGTGCAAAATTTATCTTCTACGCCCCCACGGGGCTACATTGTTTTTATTATAGGAGCAAAGGAGAGGAGCCTAGGCGGAGCACATCTCATCTTTAAGATTCGACTCGGGCAATACTATGCGCCTAGTCGGAGTCGTCACCTTCGCTCTTGATACGCGAGGAGCTTTCGTCGCTCTCGCTCTCGCTGGTGGAGTCGGTGCCGCTGCTGCTCTCACTTTCCGCGCAGCATTCCATGCAGCCGCCGGAGACCCCGAAGAACTTCACGAAGAGTGTGGCAGCTCCGTCATACCTAAACTGGAGAAGCTGCCCCCGCCTTAGCCCATGGGAGCGGGCGAACGACTTCCACCCCCGCGTCAGGAACAGGGAGCCGACAATGGAGAACTCAGTCACCACCCAGGAGGAGCCGTTGCAGTAGCCATCCGCTTGTAGCCACGGGCCCGAAGGCCTGCTACTCTCCATCACCCTCGCAAAGGGGCCCGGGAGCCGGAGCCAACTGAGAAGCCAGCGGTGCAGCCCCACGACAAACTCGTGCGTCGCCACCGCCATGTGGGACTCGTGCGCCGTCACCGCCGTGCGGGCTTCCACCTGAGGAGGGAGGGCGGCCGCCCAGCCACGTCTGCCACGCCCACCTCGACCACGAGTGCCACGCCCTCTGCGACCACGGGGGGCTACCCTGCTGTGGGTGCTAGGGCTGGCATTCACGACAACCACCGAGGAACGCGTCCGGCCCCGAGGGGGGACCCTCGAGGCGGAAGCAGATGCGCGGGCCCGACCTCCACCCCTCGCCACCGCGGCGGTAAATCTCATGGAAAGCAAGGATGGACGAAAGGTTGGAGGAGGAGAATGGCAAGGGCAGAAGATGGGCAGGGAAGATCACCACTCCCCTGCCCTCTTTTATAGCACCCTAGGGGGATTACTCTCCCTGCCACCTCGCCTCCCTTAATGGCAGAAATCGAGGAAGGAGATGCGAGAAGTCAGGCGAAATGAGCAGCGCCCTCCACCTTTTTCCTTTTTATGAGGAAGGCGCGAGGGCTGGCTCTTTTTCGTCCTATGTGGCTGCACTTTTCAGGCGCACCACCTCCCGCCGCCGCTTCGCTCCACCTCTCCCACGCCCGCATTTAATGCGCATCATGGGCGGGTGCGGTAAAAGAGAAGATTATGACAGTTATCTTCTGCCACGCGCCGCCTGTGCACTATTTGGGCCTAGCCCAACAACGCATGCGCGTGTGGCCCAGGCCCAGGGGCTCCTGTCGGTGTACTAAGACATGGGTGCCCTCGTACCCAGACTTGTGCATAGGTAGTTGTAGCCTCCCTTCTGGCAAGGGCTTGACAAAGGATAACTACGACTCTAGACTCAACACCAAGACCGTGAAGAAGACCTCAAGGCAGGTCATCGAGAAGTACTATTCTCGTACTGAATATCGACACTGCCCTTGCCGGTAAGCTCCGCCCCGATAAGGTGAAGACCAAGACTATGGTTGCCGGCTAGCCCCCTTGCTGGCAAGCAAGGCCCAGCAAGCTCTGTGCCAGCAGGCTTGTTTCTGTCCCATTACCACCATCGACCAGATAGGCTCATATGCTAGGTGTCGAGCGGGCAGGCAGTCAACATAGCTGGCCAAGGCACGTGTCAGCACGCCACGCCAAGGTTAACTTTAATGACACCCGTCCCTGGGTCGTGTCGAGATTATAGGAGGGCGCCAGGACCGGTGGTACAGATCTTTTACCCAAGGCCTCGCCTCCCCAAGGTAGCACCTAACAGTGCATTAAATGCGTTTGTCTTACCCCGTTGGAAGATAGATGTGGTGATGGTGCAAATCACTATTCATACTCTGTAATGACCGTATTAGCCATTGTGGTAACCCCTTGGCCTATAAAAGGAGGCCCACGGCTACAGGTAGAACGGTCGACACCTAGCTCAATTACACGTGATAGCTGCATTTCCCGTGCACCTTGCCTGAAGACTGCGCTCCTTGTAACTTGAGTTCATACACGATCAAACATAGAGTAGCAGTAGGGTTTTACGCTCATAGTGGCCTGAGCCTGGATAAACCCCCCGCGTGTTCTTGCACCTACTGAAAATCTGCTCTTTGTCCCATGCATGTCCCCTGAGTCGAATCGCAAAGGGGCCCGTTCGGTCCCATAGATCGTCGTTTTCCATGACACCAACGCAATCTACAAGTAGCCCGGGTGCCCACCAAAGCAAGAATGAAGAGCAACACTAACCGTGTGAACATCAAGTTTGAAGGAAGCACGATAGAAGGAAACGACCATGGTGAACTCCCTCTTGCGAAAACCCGGTGAGAAGACCACCGGGTGACCAAACAAGGTTCTCGTGCGGCCTTGAAACTCCTTCCCACGCAGAAAGTTCAACTGAAAAGGGGCCATACCTCACACAGGAGGCCGGGCAATCAAACATACTACATAGTAGTAGTATTTGACTAGCATGTCACACATTTTTTTGTTGGATTCGTATTTGAATATGTTTTCCAATGACATTATATTGGTCACACATTTTTATTAGTTAAATTAAAGGTCAAAATATGACACAAAATACAAGGGGGCTAGTAAACCAGTACGGTACCCAATACGGCTTGAATGCAAATAAAGGAGAGGGTAGTGGTTCCCGTTACAATGAACGGCCAATGATGTATCCTCCTTCAATTCACATGCTGAGGGAAGAGAAGCGGCATGCAGCCAGCACCATGTGAATGCAAGTTTCTTTTGGCCTCCTGTAACCACCACTACATCGCGTCGTCGTGGCCTTTAATTCTTACTATATCGCATTCTCATTCCAGCTGATAAGACGTGTGTAATCCCATGCTCACTGATACGTCTCCAATGTATCTATAATTTTTGATCGTTCCATGCTATTATATTATCAATCATGGATGCTTTATATGCATTTATATGTTATTTTATATCATTTTTGGGAACTAACCTATTAACCCAGTGCCTAGTACCAGTTGTTGTTTTCTGCTTGTTTTTGGTTTTCCAGAAAACCAGTACCAAACGGAGTCCAAATGCTACGAAACATTTTGACGATTTTTTTCTGGACATAAGAGACCCTAGAAGCTTCGGAAGGAGACCAGACGGAAAATGAGGAGACGGCAAGGCAATAGGGCACGCCCAAGGGGGGTAAGCGTGCCCTATTACCTTGTGGGCCCCACGTGGCTCCGTCTGACCTAATTCCACTTCTATAAATTCTCAAATATTGGGAAACCAACAGAGAATCACCCAAAATAACTTTTCCGCCACCTCAAGCTTTTGTTCTTCCGCGATCCCATCTGGAGGCCTTTTCCAGTACTCTGCCGGAGGGGGAATCGACCACGGAGGGCCTCTACTGTGATGGGTTCAATCTTGCGGTGCTCTATATCCCAGTGACTGAAAGGGACAAGACATGTATTTGTATTGTTGCCATTAAGGGTAAAATGATGGGGTTTATTCATATTAGTTGAGTTTACTTTGTCTACGTCATGTCATCTTGCTTAAGGCGTTACTCTGTTTTTATTAACTTAATACCCTAGATGCATGCTGGATAGCGGTCGACGGGTGGAGTAATAGTAGTAGATGCAGGCAGGAGTCGGTCTACTTGTCTCGGACGTGATGCATATATACATGATCATTGCCTTGAATATCGTCATAACTATGCGCTTTTCTATCAATTGCCCATCAGTAATTTATTTACCCACCGTATGCTATGTGTTCGAGAGAGAAGCGTCTAGTGAAAACTATGGCCCCCGGGTCTACTTTAAATATAAAAAGAAAACTAAAATATACTTGCTACAATTTATTTACTTTTATTTTGTTTTGCAATTTATCTATCTACCACTACAAGATTTAATCCTTGCAAGTAACGAGTTCAAGGGGATTGACGACCCTCTTGCCCGCGTTGGGTGCAAGTATTTGCTTTTGCGTGTGCAGGTGTTGTTCATGAGGCTTTGCGTGATTCTCCTACAGGTTCGATAACCTTGGTTCTCACTGAGGGAAATACTTATCTCTACTGTACTGCATCTCGTCTCCTCTTCGAGGAAAATCCCAACGCAGCTCACAAGTAGCAGGAAGAATTTCTGGCGCCGTTGCCAGGGAGACATCATCAAAAACTATCAAGTACCTTCACACAAACTATCATCTACTTGCTCTACTTTTGATTTTCCTTTTTATTTGCCTTTGCCTCTCGTTTTCATCTCCCCCACTTCTCATAAAAAAAATACAAAAACACAAAAATATTTTTGTTTGCTTGCTTTGTCGCTATGTCTCAAGAAAACACCAAGTTGTGTGACTTTTCAAATACTAATAATAATGATTTTATTAGTACTCCTTTGCTCCTCCCGCCACTAGTGTGGAGTCATATGATATTAATGCTGCTTTCCTAAATCTTGTTATGAAAGAACAATTTTCTGGAACTCCTAATGAGGATGCTGCTTCCTATCTTAATACTTTCATTGAATTATGTGATATGCCAAAGAAAAAAGATGTGGATAATGATATCATTAAGTTGAAATTATTTCCGTTCTCACTAAGAGATCATGCTAAAACTTGGTTTTCATCCTTGCCTCGAAATAGTATTGATTCATGGGATAAGTGTAAGGATGCTTTTATTGCCAAGTATTTTCCTCCCGCTAAGATTATTTCTCTTAGAAATCAAATAATGAATTTTAAGCAACTTGAGCAGGAACATGTTGCACAAGCATGGGAGAGAATGAAATTAATGATTAGAAATTGTCCCACTCATGGTTTAAGTTTATGGATGATTATACAAAATTTCTATGCGGAACTAAACTTTGTTTCTAGAAATCTTCTAGATTCTGCTGCAGGTGGTACTTTTATGGAAATTACATTGGGAGAAGCTAAAAAATTCCTTTATAATATTATGACAAATTATTCTCAATGGCATACCGAAAGAGATCCAACTGTTAAGAAGGTAAACTCTGTCGAAGAAGTCTCTACTTTGGGTGAAAAAATGGATGATATTATGAAAATGCTTGCTAGTAAAAATGCTCATGTTGATCCTAATGATGCACCATTGTCTACTTTGATTGAGAAAAATAATGATGCTATTGATGTGAATTTTGTCTCTAGAAATAATTTCAGCAATAATGCTTATAGAGGAAATTTTAATCCTAGACCGTTTCCCGGAAATTCCTCTAATAATTATGGTAATTCCTATGGTAATTCCTATAACAATAATAATAGGATACCTACTAATCTTGAAAACAATATTATATAATTTATTAGCTCTTAAAAGATTTTCAATGCTATGGTAGAAGAAAAATTGAATAAATTTGATGAAATGTCTAGAAACATGGATAGAATTGCTCATGATGTGGAAACTCTTAAAATCAAAATTTTGCCACCCAAGCATGATATTAATGAGTCTATTAAATCTATCAATGTCTCCATTAATGAAAGTAAAGAGAGAACCGCTAGGTTGAGAGCTAAGCGAGAATTCTTAGAAAAAGTTATTCCACCCGGTTTTTATCATAATCATGATGAAGATATCAAAATGATTGGTGTCTCACGTATTGAATCTTTATTTAGTAATATAAAACTTGATGAAAAAGGGACTGGAGATGAGTCAACTTTAGCTAGAAGGTGTCCCAATTGTTCGGAGGGTGATGATCTTAATGATAAAAATGATAAAAGTGGGTTTGGAGAGGTCAAGACTTTAAATAGTGATGTGCCCACTACTTTGGATTACAAGGACTTTAATTATGATAATTGTTCTTTGATTGAATGTATTTCTTTGTTGCAATCCATGATAAACTCACCCAATGCTTATGAACAAAATAAAGCTTTTACTAAACACATTGTAGAAGCTATGATAAAAGCTCATGAAGAAAAGCTAGAGTTGGAGGTTTCAATACCTAGAAAATTGCATGATGAATGGGAACCTACTATTAAAGTAAAAATTAAAGATTATGAATGTAATTCTTTATGTGATTTAGGTGCTAGCGTCTCTACTATACCAAAATCCTTATGTGATGTGCTAGGCCTCACCGATATGGATGAATGTTCCCTTAATTTGCATTTAGCAGATTCAAATATTAAGAAACCTTTGGGTAGAATAAACGATGTGCTTATTCTTTCTAATAGAAATTATGTGCTTGTAGATTTCATTGTGCTTGATATTGATTGCAATCCGTCTTGTCCTATAATACTTGGTAGGCCTTTCCTATGAACCATAGGTGCTATTATTGATATGAAAGAAGGAAATATAAGATTCCAATTTCCATTAAAGAAAGGAATGGAACACTTCCCTAGGAAGATAATTAAACCACCATATGAATCCATTATGAGGTCCACCTATGGAATTAATTTGAAGGATGATAAAACTTGAAACAATGCATTATGCCTAGCTAGGGGCATAAAACAATAGCGCTTGTTGGGAGGCAACCCAATATTTATCTTTATTGCAATTTTTATTTTTCTTGTATCACACAATTTTAGCTACTGTTATGATTGTGTTTTTACCTCTGAATTAGTGTTTGTGCCAAGTAATGCCTTTGGGATGATTTGGATGATAGTATAATTGATGCTGTTTGAAAACAGAAAGTTTTGCGCCCAGTATTTGATTTTTAGTACTGTAATGGAATGTCAGAAAACTCTGAAATTTTTACACAGTATTGGGATACAAAATGATTACGTTTTTCTAATTTTTCAGAAATTTTGGAGTTTTTGAAGTATAGATAATATTCTTTCATTACATACTATTTTGTTTCAGACAGATTCTGTTTTTATTGCATAGTGTGCTTGTTTTAATGAAACTATGGATTATATTGGGGGTATAAGTCATGGAAGAGTTAGAATACAGTAGGTATTATGCAAGAACAATTATGAATGGGTTTATTACAGTACCTAAAGTGGATGATTGATTTATTGTACTAACGGATCTCACGAAGTTTCTGTTGAGTTTTGTGTGCTGAAGTTTTTAGGTTTTGGGTGAGATTACGATGGATAAAGGAATAAGGAGCGGCAAGACCCTAAGCTTGGGGATTCCCAAGGCACCCCAAGGTAATATTCAAGGAATACCCAAGCGTCTAAGCTTGGGGATGCCCCGGATGGCATCCCCTCTTTCGTCTCCAATATATCAGTAACTTACTTGGAGCTATATTTTTATTCATCACATGATATGAGTTTTACTTGGGCGTCTTGTGCCATAGTTTTCTTTTCTTTGTTTGATTTTTAGTTTGCCATAATCATCTTTTTCTGGACACACCTTTTGAGAGGTACATGCATTTGTTCGTGATTTGTTAGAATACTCTATGTGCTTCACTTATATCTTTTGAGCTAGGCAGTTGCTCTAGTGCTTCACTTATATCTTTTAGAGCACGGCGGTGGTTATATTTTAAAGAAATAGTTGCACTCTCATGCTTCACTTAAATCTTTTTGAAAGTCTAATAAATAGTAATGGCAATTTTCACGGGTTATAAGATGAGTCCATAAAGGATAGGTATTCAAGAGGGATATAATAAAAACTTTCATGTAGATCACTAAATATGAAACATATGGTTTAATGATATTGATGTCGTAATATGAAAGGATATTGGTTCATGATCATTGGTTAGTAGAAATATCGGTATTAAAGTTTGTTATTAACTTCTCATCTAAGTGTTGGTCATGGCATGGTGGGGAGGTTTGAGCATTCTTAGGTCTGAAATGAAATCCTTGAGTGCTGTTATAATCGGGGGTGCACGATGGTTAACTCCTACCAACCTCCTCCCTAGGGGCATGTGTGTAGTACTTTGCTTCAAGGGCTAATAGGCTTTGCAATAAGTATGTCAGTTCTTTATGACTAATGTGAGTCCATGGATTATACACACTCTCACCCTTCCGCAATTTGCTAGCCTCTTCGGTACCGTGCATTGCCCGATCTCACCTCGAGAGTTGGTGCAAACTTCGCCGGTGCATCCAAACCTCGTGATATGATATGCTCTATCACACATAAGCCTCCTTATATCTTCCTCAAAACAGCCACCATACCTACCTATTATGGCATTTCCATAGCTATTCCGAGATATATTGCCATGCAACTTCCACCGTTCTGTCATATGACTTGTGTTCATTGTCATATTGCTTTGCATGATCATATAGCTGACATAGTATTTGTGGCTGAGCCATCATTCATCATTTTTTATACATGTTATGCTAGATCATTGCACATCCTGGTACACTGCCAGAGGCATTCATATAGAGTCATTCTGTATAGTTTTCATCGAGTTGTAATATCGAGTTGTAAGTAAATAAAAGTGTGATGATCATCATTATTAGAGCATTGTCCCAGTGAGGAAAGGATGATGGAAACTATGATTCCTCCACAAGTCGGGATGAGACTCCGGACAAAAAAAAGAGAGGCCGAAAAGCGCCCGCCAAAAAAAAGAAAAAAATGAGAGAAAAAGAGAGCAGGGGCAATGTTACTATCCATTTCCACACTTGTGCTTCAAAGTAGCACCATGTTCTTCATATAGAGAGTCTCCTATTTTGTCACTTTCATATACTAGTGGGAATTTTTCATTATACAACTTGGCTTGTATATTCCCATGACGGGCTTCCTCAAATGCCCGAGGTCTTCATGAGCAAGCAAGTTGGATGCAAACCCACTTAGTTTTAGTTGAGCTTTCATACACTTATAGCTCTTGGTGCATCTGTTGCATGGAAATCCCTACTCCTCGCATTGATATCGATTGATGGACATCTCCATAGTCCATTGATCCGCCTAGTTGATGCGAGACTTTCTTCCATTTTGACTTCTCCTATTGATCCCTATCACCGAATTCTATTCCACCTATAGTGATATGTCCATGGCTCACGCTCATGTATTGCGTGAAGTTGAAAATTCTGAAGCGTGTTAGAAGTACGATCCAATTGCCTAGTTTAACACCGGGGTGCTCATGATTTATATTTATGCGATGAAGGCAGAGTCATGCCATGCTAACATGATAAAATGAGTGGGGGATAACATTCGGTAAGGATCATATATTTTGAAAGTTTAATGATTATGCTTCTTATATTCATGGATATTATTATGTTGATGTTGTTAATTCATCATTTCTCAATATTTATACTATAAAGAGATTACATGATAAACATGTTAGGTAGCATTCCACATCAAAAATTCTGTTTTTATCATTTACCTACTCGAGGACGAGCAGGAATTAAGCTTGCGGATGCTGATACATCTCCAACGTATCTATAATTTTTAATTGTTCCGTGCTATTATATTATCAATCTTGGATGTTTTATATGCTATTTTATATCATTTTTGGGAACTAACCTATTAACCTAGTGCCTAGTGCCACTTGCTGTTTTCTGCTTGTTTTTGGTTTTCCAGAAAATCAGTACCAAATAGAGTCCAAACGCTACGAAACTTTTTGACAATTTTTTCTGGACATAAGAGACCCTAGAAGCTTCGGGAGGAGACCAGACGGCAAACGAGGTGATGGAAAGGCAACAGGGCGTGCCAAGGGGGGTAGGCACGCCTTGTTACCTTGTGGGCCCCACGTGGCTCCGTCTGACCTAATTCCACTTCTATAAATTCTCAAATATTGGGAAACCAACAAAGAGCCACCCGAAATAACTTTTCTGCCGCCGCAAGCTTCTGTTCTTCCGCGATCCCATCTGGAGGCCTTTTCCGGTACTCTATCGGAGGGGGAATCAATCGCAGAGGGCCTCTACATCAACCAAGCTGCGCTACCGATTTTGCGTGCACTACTGGGAAAGGGCTTATAGGTGAACCCAAATGAGTGGCAGGCGTGGAGGGGCACCCACCACATTTATTTTTGAAACGTAGTAGTGGCGGGTACCATGTTATATCCGCCACTGGTACTGACGGAGCAGTGGCGGGCTAGGAAACGCGCCTGCCATAGGTAGACCATTTAAGATCTGACCGCGTAATGAAACCTAATTGTGGTGGGCCGTAACTGGTGCCCGCCACTGCTTATTCCTACGTCAATGGCGAGCGTGCATGTTGCCCGCCACAGTTAAATTGCTTTAGCAGGCATGGAGGACGTATAAAGTACACGCTCGTAGCAGTGGCGGGTGGTAGGTAGCGCCCACCAGTGCTCTCCACTTTCGTGTGGCGGGCTACTGCCGGCGCCCGTCACACGTAGACCCACGACGCTGACGGTTTAGTTTCCCCCACACCCCAAAAACCGATCCAAAATTTCCAATTTCCCCCACTTCCGCCCCCTCCCCGCCCCTACCCCCAAAACTAGCCCGACTTGACGCCGCCACGCCACTTGTTGCCTTCTCTCCTCGCTACCGCCACGCCCCTTGTTGCCCCGACAAGGATCTCGGGCACACGGGCAGTTTCCAAGGGATCAGTCCGAGGAGGAACAAGCCGAAGGGCCAAGTCACGTTGCAGATCACGTTCGGCAGTGAGCCAAACTATCTGACAGAGAAGATTACCTTCGATGTTGTCAAGATGCCGCTGCCGCACAATGGGATTCTGGGCTGCCCAGCCCTGGCAAAGTTTATGGCCGTGTCGCACTATGCATACAACGTCATCAAGATGCCGGGGCCGATGGGGGTCCTCACCATCAAGTCAAACCACAAGGACACGATCATCTGTACCGACAAGCTCTACCTGGAGGCGGCGGCAGCAGCTGCCATTGAGGTGCTTGCCCCTGCCGTCAAAGCTCCCGGGGAAGGAAAGAAGAAGAAGACCGGCAAGACCTCTAGGAAGGACTTTGGGAAGCGCACGTCAGAGTGCAGCATGCCTGTCGAGGACTTACCAGAGAGCTCTATCGGCAAGAGCAAGAGAGCCAAGGCTTCCGCATCCATGACCAAACAAGTTTCTGCGAAAGGGGATGGGACGAGTGGCACTTTTTCTGAAAGTGCCGCTCTCGGCAACAAATAGGGAGTCGAGCTCGTTGCCTTCCTATGGGTGAATGTCAGTGTGCTTGTCCGGGAAGCACCTGACGTCCTTGAAGTTCTTAGGAGGGCAACTGAGCACCACCATGTTGTCTACCGTCATGCGAGACCCCTCAAGCAGAAGGTCAGGAAGCAAGCCTTGGTGCAAAAGCAATACTCCCCACGGAACTCAAACACGGGTCACCTCGAGTCTTGGCCTTCAATGAGGAGGACCAAGATGAGCTGCGGCATGATGATGCCGCGCTCCTTGAGGAAGATCATTTCCAGGCTACTGCCCATGCTGCACGGTGCCAGCAAGCTTTGCGCCGCTGCCTTAGCCGCAAAGTGAAAGCCAGGGACCTTGAGAAAGGCGACCTTGTTCCTCGTTGGATTCGATCCACGAAGGATAAACTCAAGTTGACGCCGAAGTGGGAAGGCCCTTACCGGGTAATACGAGTCACTAGGCCCGGCACAGTCCACCTAGAGACCGAAGATGGCACTCCGGTGCTAAACTAATGAAATATTGAGCATCTTCGTAAGTTTTACCCATAAGGCGCGGTTGCCGGGCTTCTCGGTAACCTCTTTTGTACAACTTTGCCTTCAAGGAATGTAATCCTTTGTACAAAGCCGGGCGCAGATCCCGTGCAAAATAAATAAAAGTTAGATGTTTCACAATTCTTTGTCAAGTACATATATATTTATGTGTTGCAGGCAGTCTTGTGTTACATTTTCCCTTGCATAAGGTGATTAACGAACCGCCAAGGTTCCAGCCTCCTCTTTTCTTTTCTTTCTTAAAGGAAGGATGGATTCCTCGCGTACAAGTTTCCCGGGGGGAGTGACGGTATGGATACCAAAGGACGCGTTCAAGGTGTCACCCTACGGCAAGAAGTACAACAAGGAATGAGCTAAGTTGCAAAACTTTGAAATAAATTCTTTGTTGTAGTTGCGATTCTCCTTGAACGACTTTGGCCTTTGTATGAGAAACCTGCATGCTAAGGAACCTTGTCGTGATTGACTGCGCTCTTACTTTGTTTTGAGTCCGCTCAGCAACCTAAGCAGCCGCATTGTAATTGTCAAGCGTGACCTTGCCGGCAGCGACACTTCCGGCAAGCTGCTAAGGACCCGCTCCTCAAGCACTTACGGCAAGGGTGTGTGCACCGGCAATCTTCCAGCAAGCGTAGGGTATAGAAATCATGCAAAGACAGAACGGGATAAGGAGAACAGCGCACATGCATCCATCTTAAATACAAGTTATAATACATCAAGGCCAAGTGCAGTCGGACTTAAGATAAATGTGTCTTTTGCATGATCTTACATGCGGCAAACTAAGGAGGCGAAGCCTAGCTCATAACCCCGCTCTCTTTCCTGGGGATTTGGCTAACCCTATCGGCGATGGGTGCGACGAGCTCATCGATAGCCCTGGTATCGGCTTCTTTGGGCAGGCTTACAAAGACTTTGGAAAGCTCAATGCTTGGGTTCCGGTACACCACCTTTCTGAGCATCTTGAAGAGGACATCCCGGCAAAGCCTGCGGGACTCGTTGGCAAGGTATGCAGCTCGAGCCCCGTGGTGTTTCTTCAGTGCTTCACCCAAGTTTTCGAAGAAGAAGGCTAGCCTGGCGCTGGTGCTGTCCCCTTTGGCGGAGGAGTAGCGGTACTCCAATAAGCCCAAGGTGCGTAGGTTGACGGAAATATTCTCTGCGGCAACCACGAGCCGGTCGGCCCAAAGCCTGTAGGCGTCCTTGAGCTTGTTGAAAGAACTTGCGGCACTTGCAAGTTTTGACTTTTCGTCCTGAAGTTCCTTCGTCAAGGTCTTCTCACACTTTTCAGCTTCGTCAAGAGACAGCCCCAAGGTGTTTAGCTTCAGCTTGTGATCTTTGATCGTGCCTTTGGCCTTGGCGAGCTCTTGGTTCTTGGTAGATACCGAAGTTTGCAGGCCCGCCAGGGTGTGGACTACCTTCTCCGCATCTGCTTTGAGCGCCGAGATCTCCTTGCCACTGGCAGCAAGGTTTGCTTTGAGTGCTCGCACTTTGTTTTCCAGCTCGATCTTGGCGACCTCTGCAGCTCCGGTAGCATTGATGGCCTCCTTGATCATGCCGACATGCTCTGTGGCTTGAGCCTCGATAGCCTCTTTGTTCTTCTGACTTAGTTCCTGGGTTTGTTGGGCAACGAGAGCCTGGATCTCGTTGTCCTTGCCACGAAGCGTAGCAGCAAGCCCGGCTTCACGAGCGACAAGCTCTTCCTCATAAGTGTCAAGGCCAACCTTGCGCTCATTCAACTTTGCCTCCTCCACTGCTATTTTCCATGCAGCCTCCTCCTGTGCCTTCTCGGCATTAGCCTTTTCCAGAATGAACTCCTCCTGGGCCTTGGCAAGTTGAGTTTGGCGTTCATGGAGGTCTTGGAGGCATTCCGCATACCAAATCTGCGTTTCCTCCACACGCCTCTTGAAATCATCCTCCACCTTGTCAAGGACGGCCGCCCTAGGGTCCAACTTATCTGTGCGGACACGGTGGCACGCCTGGAGTTTCCGGAAGTTCTCTCTCATGGCCTTGAAGAATTGCCACTCCTTAGTCTCGCTGATGTTGGCAGGTAGCTCGACAATGACCTCAAGTCCGGCAGCAGTAAGGACCTCACCGTCCAAGATCTCTCCTTCCACAGGCACCCCGATGCTTGACGTCCCACGAAGGTTGACGAACAGATTGTCACCAACCTTCAAGTATCTGCTTGAGAAGGGTTCTTCAGATGTCGAGGGGTGGTCGCCAGCAACCGCCTTGCCGGTCAA
Organism: Elymus sibiricus; assembly: GCA_039707655.1. Lineage (NCBI taxonomy): Eukaryota > Viridiplantae > Streptophyta > Magnoliopsida > Poales > Poaceae > Elymus > Elymus sibiricus. The sequence goes on from CM077668.1 coordinate 208,449,475, forward strand.
GATCGCCCTCCTAGCCAAGTTAGCGCTTGGTTCTCCTAAGACAGGAATGTCCTCAGTGGCTTCGACGTTCTGATTACCGCCTTCCTCAACAACACCCGTGGTGGCCTCTTCGTGAGCAGCCTTGGCGATCTCCTCAAAAGCCACCCTGATGGCCTCACCAGCAGCAATGTTGCTGGCTTTGTTGGTAGCATCCTTCGCGATCTCCTCAATAGTGGAATCGATGTCCATATCATCAGATAAAGGGAAATCTAAAAGGATGGGGAGGAGAGAAAATCGAGACTCAGATCAAGTTCCAGAAAACAAAAAAGAAAAGAGAAGGCCAAAAGAAAAAGCTACTCGATGGTAGAAGACGTACCAGGCTGGGGCTGTTGAGGAGGGATGATCTCATCCCCGGAACTTTGGTTGTCGTTGCCTAGTTGCCGGCAGCCACACTTGCCGGTACATCATCAGCGCGAATGACCTCACCTGTGGGGGTCCTTGCCAGAGAACCGCTTGCCGGGGGAGCGGTTGATGGAGACGTCCCAGTTGGATCAGCTTTCGGGCGTTCCTTCTCGAGACGCTCTTCTCCTGCTCCCGTGCTGATGTCAACAGTGAACATCTCAACACCTTTGCTTGCCAAAGGAAAGTGAATAGTGGCCTCACGCTGGGGGCTGCACTGGAGGCTGGTTTCTGAGGCGTCGTCGTCTGGCGCCATGCTTGTTGCAGGCTCCTCTTCTGCTCTAGTCCTCGGCCTCTTGGCCATCCTTTGCGCCAGGGTTTCCCTGTCACTGTCAACCAAGGCAAGGTGAAGGAAGTCAGGTTAATGCAGACAAGAAACCAAGAATTGAATGAAGGGGATTGGGGATATATATACTCCTCGTCCTCCTTTTCGTCGCTAAGGGTGGAGAGATCATACAAGCCTCCGGGCCTGCCGCTCGAGGAGGGCGATGGGGAAGAAGTCATGGACCATTTGGTTTCCACTGGCACAGTAGGACGAGACGACCCGGCCGCTCCGGCCGCCGGCGCGGCCGTACTCTTCGAAGAAGTACGCCGCGTTCACTGCTGTTGAGGGGTTTGGCGTTGAGTTCCTCGTCGCCCGGCAACCTCACCGGTCGGCTCCCCACCAGCAACCTCCTCACCCGAGGGCGAAGAGCAAACCGGCTCCCCAGAAGTGGCTCTTTAGAGGACATGAGCCTTCCTTGCCGGAGCAAGGGTTTCCTTGAGTGTCTGCCCCTCAACAGCCTCTTTACTTTGGCCTCCGGCAAGTTGCTCCCGCCTCCCAGCTGACTCTTCCGGCGGCTCGCTTGCCGGCCCCTCCTCATTCCCCTCCTCAGCATTAGATGCCACAGAGCCGGAGCCGCCGGCATCTCTAGCCAATTTTGCTTTCGCCGCTCTCCTCGCAATATATTCCAACTCCACCTGGGTGGTGTCGCGGAAGAAATCCTCTTCCTCCCGGATAGGCTTCTCCACCAACGTATCAAACCATCCTCTCACCGCATATTCGGGTGGTGCTTGCCAACTCCCCTCGATGCCTTGGGCGTTGCAAGATGGCATCATGGCGATGATGGCATCCTTGGCGGAGTTGTTACACAGCGGCACCACGCCTGCCGGCCAGTTGAACTTGCCACTGGTGCGAAAGAGCATGCCCTAGAAAGCCGCGTGCTGCATTACTGTCAGGTTGGTGTGAAGCCCTGTGTTCACCCGCATGATATCAGCCGTGTTCTGGTAATCCCAAGCAGGCCTTCCCCTGTCCTGAAGAGGGGCAATACGGCGGCGGAGAAAATCGGCGCCCACCATTCCAATGGTGAGGCCAGCAGCCCGGAGACGGAGAATCCGGGTCGTGGCGATTTCAAGCTGGGCATCCTTGTCATCAAAGTGGTCCCAACTATCGACGCACCTCACCTTCTTCGTTCTGAGCTTGCAGAAGTCAGGGAACTTGTCGTCCTTGATCCAGCACCACTCTCCGCGCCATTCGCTCCATTCCCAGTTAAACAACCCAGGGAAATAAGCGTCCCTGTCCCTGGGAATCCAAGCAATACAGCCGGAGAGGGTGTCCGCCTCGATGCGGGGAATGAAATAGTGGCGGAACGGAGTTGCGCTGGGCATTGCTCCAACAAAGTTTTCGCAGAAATGCGCGAAAACAGCCAAGCAGGTCATGGCGTACGGTGTGAAATTTAGGAGGTGGAACCCATACATGTACATGATTTCATGGAAGAACTCAGAGAAAGGAGGGACAAGCCCGCAATAGAAGTAAGCGGCGAAGAAGGGGTACTTGTCATCGCTGGGCTGGACGGAGCCGGGAAGAACATCAGGCGCGGAGTGGGCTTTAGTGTCCTTCCCCCACATGATCGCATACCGCTCCACCAGGTCATGCTCCTCCAACTCCAGCTTGAAGACGATGTTGCCCCTCCGCATGGCCGCCCACTCCGTTTCCCCCGCCTCCACATTCGGGTCAGCCACCTTCCCTAGTTTATTCCGACTCCTCTTGGGCGCCATGGCTGCGCGAGGTGGACGAACTCCGAAGCTGGCGAGGGGCGCGACGCGGTGGTGGAAGAAAAAGGTGTTCTGGCATGAGGTTGAAGACGGCGGCAAACTGGCTAGATTGGAAAGAGGGGGGAGGGGTAAATGAGCAGTGCCCCTCGCGGTTTCCCTTTTTATGGGGAAGGCGCGGGGGCTGGATCTTTTCCGTCCTACGTGGCTGCGCTTTTTCAGGCGCACCACCTCCCACCGCCGTTCCGCTCCACCTTTCCCACGCCCGCATTTAATGCGCATCGTGGGCGGGCACGGTAAAACAGAAGATTATGACAGTTATCCTCTGCCACGTGACGCCTGTGCACTGTTTGGGCCTAGCCCAATGACGCCTCGCATGCGCGCGTGGCCCAGGCCCAGGGGCTCCTGTCGGTGTACTAAGACATGTGTGCCCTCGTACCCAGACTTGTGCACAGGCAGTTGTAGCCTCCCTTCCGGCAAGGGCTTGACGGAGGATAACTACAACCCAAGACTCAATACCAAGACCATGAAGAAGACCTCAAGGCAAGTCATCGAGAAGTACTATTCTAAGTACTGAAGATCGACATTGTTCTCACCGGCAAGCTTCGCCCCTGCAAGGTAAAGACTAAGGCTATGGTTGCCGGCAAGTTCCCTTGCCGGCAAGCAAGGCCCACCAAGCCCCGTGCCAGCAGGCTTGTTCTGTCCCGTTACCACTCCACCTCACCATCGACCAGATAGGCTCGTGGGCTAGGTGTCGAGCGGGCAGACAGTCAACATGGCCGGCCAAGGCATGTGTCAGCGCACCACGCCGAGATTAACTTTAATGACACCCGTCCCTAGGATGTGTCGAGGTTACAGGAAGGCGCCAGGACCGGTGGTACAGGTCTTTTGCCCAAGGCCTCGCCTCCCCAACGTAGCACCTAACGGTGCATTAAATGTGTTTGTCTTACCCCGTTGGAAGATAAACGTGATGACGGTGCAAGTCACTATTCACACTCTGCAATGACCGTATTAGCCATTGTGGTAACCCCTTGGCCTATAAAAGGAGGCCCATGGCTATAGGTAGAACGGTCGACACCCAGTTCAATTACACGTCGTAGCTGCATTTTCCCGAGCACCTTGCCGGAAAACTGCGCTCCCTGTAACCAGAGATCATATTCGATCAACCACAGAGTAGGAGTAGGGTTTTACTCTCATAGCGGCCTGAACCTGGATAAATCCCCTGTGTGTTCTTGCACTTACTGAAAACCTGCTCTTTGTCCCATGCACGTCCCCTGAGCCGAATCGCAAAGGGACCCATTTGGTCCCATAGATAGTCATTTCCCACGACACCCAGTAATGCACATGTCGGTCATTAGCGTGTGTAACCAGGCTGTAGCAAGCTATCAGGACTCCGTTACCGCGTGACATTTCCCTGTAGGGACAGACACCGGAGCAAAGAAGGATACATGTCGGTCAATCCATGTGTTCCGGAGCAGTAGCGAACTACCAGGGCTCAGTGGAAGCACTAGGAGGCATTTCCCTGTAGGAAAGGATACCAAAGGCAGATAACTAGGTGTCGAATCCCACACATACCAATGCATTTCAAACATACACACAATATGCATGATATGTGTAGATACAACATGGCATCACAACATAACTCTACGACTCAAATTATTTATTTAAGAGGCTCCGAAGAGCCATACATAGGATGATATTACAAACATGGGTCTCATGACCCCACATACAAAGTCATACAAGCAACAGAAGCATAAACTTGTCTGAGTACAGACAATTGAAAAGAAAGAAGGCTAGAAGCCTGACTATCTACAAGACCCTCCATAGGAACCAGACCTCTGTCTGGGATTCCCAAGCTACTTGTCGAAGCCCACGTGGAACTACTAGAGAGACAGAAGTCTCCTCTGCAAAAACATAAATTAAGCACCCGTAAGTACAAAGGTACTCAGCAAGACTTATATCAGAACTAACTACATATGCATCGGTATCAATAAAGGGGTTGAGGGGTTTAACTGCAGCAAGCCAGCTTTGACTCAGTGGCTATCCTGTACTATGACTACCAGTATTTTCTTTGGGGTGAGAGAGTGCAAACGAGTCCACATATTCACCATATCAATACACCACTATGGATCCTCTCCCGTCTCCCTACGAGAAGGCCATCCATAGCACTCACACTTATCTTGCGCATTTTAGAGTATCCACTTCAAGTTATCTATGAACCATATAAGTCTCCAAGTAGTCCATATCCGAGGACACGACTATTCGAATAGTTTTATAACCCTGCAGGGGTGTACTTCTTCACACACGCTCTCACCACTTACCACCATATACACGTCATGTATCTTGGCAACCTTCAAGCGAAAGCCTGGCGAGGGTGTCGGCCACAACCTGACTAACCACGCAAGACTCTAGTCCAAGTTTATCGCCTATCTGAGCCTGAACCCGCAAAGGAAGTCCGACCGAAGTTTCCATCACGGCCCCAAACGATGTGAGCAGGGTTCCCAAGCCCACCATCCCAGTGCCACTTGGTACACTGTGCCACTGTGCCTAGTCTGTCCCAAGCCCACCTGGTTGGGTGCCACTTGGTAGACAAATAGCACGACCTACAAACACCAGAAACTAGTTACAACTACTGGACAGAGATCAAGGCGATTAATAAGCGAGAGGGGCCGCATTACCAGAACCCAATGTGTGGTAGTAGCTAGTCTTGGATAACATACACAGAACTCAGTTCTTAAGGACGGTCTCAATGAGACAACACACCATGTACTCCTACATGGCCTCTCATCGCTACCTTTACCAAATCATGTTCACACACTTAGCTCTCACACAGTAGGACATGAACACAACATTCCAATTCATTCCCAGATGAATCAGACCTGACACAACTCTAAGCAATAGCAAGCATGGCAAACAAGGATGGATGAGTTGTCATATCATGGCTCAAGCAATTCCTACTCATGCTAGTAGGTTTTACTATTTACTGTGGCAATGACAGGTCATGCAGAGGAATGGGTTCAACTACCGCAACATGTAACAGTTGAATTGTTGTCCTAATGCAATAAAAGAGAGCATGAGCGAGAGATTGGGATTGTATCAGAGTGATCAAGGGGGTTTGCTTGCCTGGCACTTCTGAAGATAGTACTGCTCTTCATCGGTGTCAACGATCACAACGTCGGAACCGTCTTCTACCGAGAAGGAACAAACACCGGCAAACAGGAAAAAGGAGACACATTCAATGCAATGCATATCCAAATGAATGACATGTCATGTTAAGGTGCTGAATTTACCTAATGCAATATTTAGCTAAGTTAATTGAAGTGGAATTCAAACAAGATCAAATTCCAACTCCAAATGCTATTTCATAAATTGCCCTAATCATGAATTGTTCTAGTTGGTGATGATAATTAGTTCAAACATGCATGAACGTGGCATAAACAGATTCTTCATATTTTTCTAATAATTTTTCATATATAACTTATTTCAATCTGAGTTATGGTTGAATTTCTATGAATTTTAGAAGTTTCATACAATTTCTGGAATTAATAAATCATTTCTAAATTATTTTAAAATCCAGAAAACATTTATGACGTCAGCCTTGCATCAGCTCTGCATCAGCGAGTCAGCACGGTCAAACTAAAGTGTGGGACCCACATGTCATAGACACACAGGTTAACAGAGGGTTAATTAAACTAAACCAGATTAGTTAGTTGGTTAATTAGCGAACGGGGTCCACTTGTCAGTAGGTCGGGGTTTAATTAGTGGCGTCATTAGCCACTAATGACATTGCCACGTCGGCTTCGCCGGAGTTTGGCCGCCGGTGACCAAAATCACGGCGGAGGGCATCGGGTTTTCACTACAGGCGCTCATTTGACTCGCGGATTTGCCCTACGGTCTGCTGGACGTGCGCCGCATCCAACGGAGCTGATAGCTAGGCGAGGGGAGGCCTACAGCGATGGCAGCAAGGATGATGGTGGTGGCCGGAGCTACGAGCGTGTACGGTTACTCGCTACAGAGCATGGAGTGAAGAGCTGGTGCGTGCGTTCGGCTCCTGGAAGCACACAGAGCGCATTGGTGTGCTCGGCTGCGAGGTGCAGCGGCTCTAGCCACGACAGCGACGAGGCACGGCGGTGGCGAGCTTCGGCTGCGATGGCCAACGGGGTTAGAGGAGGAAATCGGCCGAGCGGAGAGAGGGTTTGGGAGAAGGATCTCACGACGAGGTCGAAGAGGAGGTCAGCGAGCTCGGGGAGGTCCTGGCAGCGTCGAATCCATCAATGGCGTCCGGCGGCCGTGCACGGAGAAGACGAGTCGATGGCGACGAAGTGGAGCATCCGGGCTCGCGTGAAGTAGCTGGTCGACATGTGGCGACTAGGCGGAGCTATGGAACATGGCCACGGTGGAAGGGACGACGATGGCTGCGACTAGGGCGTTGGCGACGGCGCGGCCATGGCAGGCTCTCGGGTGGCTGCGGGGACACGTACAGAGGAAGGGGCAAGGCCAGAGAGAGTGGGGAGAGGAAAAGGGGGCTCCAGGGCGTGTCCAGGCGTGCGGATGGGGACGAGGAGGCAAGCATGAGGTGGAAGCAGGAGGTGGTCGCGACTCGGCTGTGTTGCGGGCACGCAGCTGCTTCTCCTCCTGGCAGGAGGAAGAAGACATCGCTGCCCTTGGGGGGCTAGGCTGGCTTTGCCTAGTTGGGCTGCAGGTGAGGTCCTTCTCTCTCTTTCCTATAGTTCTAATTTTGTTCTGATTTTCTATTTTGCAGGTTTGTTTTGAATTTGGTCACTGGACCAAATAAATTTTGTAAATCCTGGAAATTATTTTGGATGCTAACTGAATTATTCCAGGGACCCACAATTAATTTTAGAATAATTGGAGCAACTAAAATATATATAACATTTAAATAGCTCCAATTCAAATACAATATGGATCAGTTCAAATGCCATAACTGCCATGGAAAAATGTGGAACATTTATGGTGGAGATTTTCATCACTTCCCATAAATCATGAACATTTTTGAAGGGCATTTTGGGTTCATTGAAAAGGATTTTTTTGAACCTAGTTGAGAAATTCATCTGGTGCTAGGGTTTATCAATCCCTATTTCAAAATTAAATGAAATTTACACATGATGCACAAATGCTAATGCAACTATTTACAATCAAATTCTAGGGTTGTGACACTACGGTTCATACACTAAAACTTCAACGACTTCTACAACTCCTTCCACCACTCGAGCTACACCAAGTACCGGAGACAAGTCAAGCTCCAAACAACCAATGACATCTTTGAGTCGCCTTCCTACTACTACAAGCAACTCCAAGCCAAGAGCTTCGTCATCAACAACTCCTACGGATGCCACCGACAAAACAAGTGACATCAAGTGCTTTACTTGCAAAGGCCGAGGCCACAAGTCTTTTGAGTGCCCCACATGGCGTACCATGATCGCCAACACAGACGGCACCTATGATTCCATGAGTGAAGATGAAATGGAGCACTCGAGCAAGTGGCCATGCACCGCCAAGTGAATGAAGATGCTCAAATCTTTTGCGATAATGATGCAAGCCCCGCTCTTGTTGTCTCCAAGGTCTTGACACTTCAACAACATCAAGATGAAGACCAACGTTGCCACATCTTTCAAACCAAGGCGGGTATTCAAGGACGTTCCATCAAGGTCATCATCGACGGTGGAAGTTGCCACAACTTGGCAAGTGAAGAGTTATGTTCCAAGCTACAATTTGTCAAGAAGAAGCACCCTCGCCCCTACAAGGTCCAATGGCTAAGCGACTCTGGCACCATTCAAGTGGAGCACACTGTTCAAGTCTCCTTCAAGATTGAGCATATGAATATACATTGGAGTGTGATGTGGTTCCCATGTCCGTATGCCACCTCCTCCTTGGACGACCATGGCAATTCGATCGAGGCATCACCCACAATGGTCAGACTAACCACTATAGCTTCAAGATGAAGGGCAAGGAATTCATACTTCGACCAATGACGCCAAGTCAAGTCATCGCGGACAAGCAAGCATCTACCCAACGTGGAGAGACAAGTGAGCGAGTGAACCACCAAAAAGAGAGTGAGAACCACAAGCCAAAAATGAGTGACTCCACGATGAGTGACAAAAGAGATCTAGTCCTTTTAGCCACCAAAAGAGATTTGAGGGGTGTGAGTGAGAGCCCATCAAGTGTTCTTCACTTTGTGCTTTTATGCAAAGATGAGGTTGAGCGGACTAATACTTCACAACATCTTCCTCTAGTGTTGTCTCATCTCTTGCAGGAATACAAGGACATGTTTCCCGATGAGCTACCTCCCGGCCTTCCTCCTCTATGCGGAATCGAACACCGCATTGATCTCATCCCCGGTGCACCTCTACCGAACAAGGCACCTTACCATGTCAACCCCGATGAGACCAAAGAGATCCAAAGGCAAGTGCAACATCTCATGGAGAATGGGTATGTACACGAGAGCTTGAGTCCATGTGCCGTTCTGGTAATTCTTGTGCCTAAGAAAGATGGTTTCTATAGCATGTGTTTCGATTGCCGTCCCATAAATGCTATCACCATTAGATATCGCCATCCCATTCCACGCCTAGATGACATGCTTGATGAACTTAGCGGAGCCACCATTTTCTCCAAAATAGATCTTAAAAGTGGCTATTATCAAATTCGCATGCAAGAAGGTGACGAATGGAAAACAGCTTTCAAAACCAAATTTGGCTTATATGAATGGTTGGTCATGCCTATGGGATTATCTCAAGCACCTAGTACTTTCATGCGTGTGATGCACTATGTTCTTCGCAAACTAATTGGCATTTGTGTTGTGGTTTATTTTGATGATATCCTTGTGTTTAGTGAAACTCTCGAAGATCATGTCAAACACCTTAGAGAAGTATTGCAAATTCTTAGAGACGAGCGACTTTATGCTAACATGCAAAAATGCACTTTTGGTGTTGATAAGCTTGTTTTCTTGGGCTTTGTTGTCTCATCTAAGGGTGTTCATGTTGATGAAACTAAAATAGATGCTATTAAAAATTGGCCACAACCAACCAATTTGCTTCAAGTGCGTAGCTTCCTTGGCTTAGCCAGATTTTATTGTCGTTTTGTGAAAGATTTTAGCACTATTGCATCCCCATTGCACGCATTGCGTAAGAAGAATGCACCATTTGTTTGGGGTCCATCACAAGATGCCGCATTTCTTGAGCTTAAGAACTTGCTTACACATGCTCCATTACTTGCATTACCCAACTTTGATAAAACTTTTGAAGTGCATTGTGACGCTAGTGGTAATGGCATTGGTGGTGTGTTGATGCAAGAGAAGCGACCTATTGCATACTTTAGCGAAAAACTCTCCGGCGTGCAACTTAACTACCCCATCTATGACAAAGAGTTATATGCTTTAGTAAGAGTCTTGCATGTGTGGGAACATTATCTCCGACCACGTGAGTTTGTCATCCATACGGATCATGAAACGCTCAAATACCTTAAGGGTCAAACGAAATTGAACAAGCGTCATGCTAAATGGAGTGAGTTCATTGAGTCATTTCCTTATGTTATCAAGTATATCAAAGGTAAGGAAAATGTTGTGGCGGACGCTCTTTCCCGCAAGTGCATGTTAGTTACTAAACTTGAGTTGAATGTTATAGGATTTGAGCACATCAAAGACTTATATGTGCATGATGTTTCGTTTGCGATTCCATATGCCAAATGCTTATCACACAACACTTGGGAGCGATACTATTTGAAAGATGATTATCTTATGTGAGCTAACAAACTTTGTATCCCCGAGTCTTCTCTTCGTTTGTAGCTTTTGCAAGAGGCTCACGGTGGAGGACTCATGGGACATTTCGGATGCGACAAGACATTTGCTACGCTCTCCAAGAACTACTTTTGGCCCAAGATGTTTCGAGATGTGTCATGCTACACCAACCGGTGCTCTACATGCCGCAAAGCTAAGTCCAAAGCTCAATCTCATGGTCTATATATGCCACTTCCTATTCCATATAAACCATGGGAAGATATTAGTATGGATTTTGTGCTTGGTTTGCCTCGAACTCAAAATGGCAAAGATTCGGTATTTGTTGTTGTGGACCATTTCTCTAAGATGGCACATTTCATTCCTTGTAACAAGAGCGACGATGCTTCACATGTTGCAAATCTATTTTGTAGGGACATCTTACGATTGAATGCAGTGCCCAAAATGATTGTATCGTACCGCGACGTCAAGTTCCTAAGCTACTTTTGGAAGACACTATGTGCCAAGCTCGGAATCAAGCTTCTATTTTCTTCGGCTTGTCATCCACAAACCGACGGATCTTTCCCAAGCGGGGGGGAGATGATGCGGGGCATCCTACGGTCATCCCCATGGATGTACCTTCGTCTCCCAAGACACCACATGGACCCATGACTAGAGCACGTGCAAGAGCCAGCGAAACTGAGGTGAACTCGCTCTTCTCCGAATTTACACATGCTACATGCGAGACATGGCTACTACCTCAAACGGAGACCTTGTGTGTGATCGGGTACTTGGAGAAAGGCCATGAAGCTACTACCACCAATGGACAAGATGGCGAGGACACCAAGCGTGAGCATCAAGAGGAAGAGCTACCAGGAGTCTACAGCCACCGGATGACCGGCCCCTACCGGACGTCCGACACCTGGAGTCCCAGCCTACCAGAAGGCCCAGCCGAGGAATGCTACAGCGGACAGACGACCGACAAGTACCGGACATCCAACATCCTTCAGCGGCCGGACGACCGACGCACCGGACGTCCGACCGTCTTCGGAAATCCGTCAGCGACCCCACAGAACGAAATTAATGGAAGTCCGAACTCTACCGGACGTCCGGTCCCTCGCGAGCCACCGGACGACCGGTAACGTCCGGACGTCCGACGCCTGTCGTGCACAGCCACTTGGGCCGAGGCCCATGTACCCCCTCACCCTCCTAGACTATATATACTCGTCCCCTACCTATGTTTTAGGGTTAGCAAAGGTTTGGCTCTTAGAGATAGAGCTTTGCTCATCCACTACCTCTCCCATGGAGATCAAGACCTCCATGAGACCCATGTGAGAAGATCAACTCCGGATTCAAGACCTCAACTCCTCTACGGATTGGGATGAACTAGCTACCATGTATCCTCTTGTGTTGACTTTGGATCTTGTATATCATATATGTGTATGTGGATCTAGTGCATGTGTGATTTGGATTGTGTCAATTGAGTGTTTTGTTCTTGTGTTCTTCTCTCAATTTGCCTTTTCCCCCTCCAAGAGTGAAAAGATCGACGAACTAGGGTTCCACCCTACATCACCTGGCCTCCTCGGGCAACGGCGCCGGAGACTTCATCTTCCGGGCCTTCTTGCTCCAGGCCTGATCGAGGAACGTTAACCCGATTACTTTCTTGAAAATTGAAAGGTATTGAAAGGACTGCAATACAATTAAAGCAGATAATACCTTGGATGGACCATTCTCGGCCTCGTAGCCGCGGTCTTCCCATCCTTCGGGAAACTCATTTTTGGATGGCTTGAAGAGTGATGTCCACATCCCGGCGAGGTTGGTGCGGAAGAAGTTGCGCACAGTAACCTCATCCTTAGGTTTGTACCACCACATTGGGTTGGCCCTGAGTTGAAGAGGTAGGACGCAGCGGTGGAGCATAACATGGACTACATCCACTAGCTGGATGTCTTGGTCAACCACCGCCTTGAGCCTCTTCTGGAGCATCTTTACCTCCTCGGGATTTCTCCAATCAAGGTCTTTCTTCATCCAGGAGACGAGCCTCGTTGGGGGCTCGACCATGAAGGCGGGGATCTCTTTCTGGCCTTTGGTGGGCAGGTTGGTGATATAGAACCACTCCCGCTGCTACACCTTGATTGTCTCGACAAAGTTGCCCTTTGGCCAGAGCACCCTTGGGAGTTTACTTATCATGGCCCCGCCGCATTCCGCAAGCTAGGTGCCACTGCTCTTTGGCTTGACACTGAAGATCTTCAGCCATAAGCCGAAGTGTGGCTCGACGCGCAGGAACGCCTTGCAGATGATGATGAAGGTAGCTATATGCAGAATGGAGTTCGGGGCCAGGTAGTGGAAGTCCAAACCATAATAAAACATCAATCCCCTCACAAAGCGGTGAAGCAGGAATCCCAGACCTCGGACGAGGTCGGGGACGAAGACTACACACTCGCCCTCCTTGGTTGTGGGGATGGCAGTTTCGGAGCGGCCGGTCTCGCTCGTCGCTCGTGTATGGCACTTGGCCGCCATGGGGATATACCCTGCGAACCTAAGCTCCTTGAGTGTGCCCACCGTGATGGTGAAGTGCGTCCACTTCCCCTTCAGCTCGGTGTCAGCCATCGTGCATGGAGAAGCTTGGAGCGAAGGAGAGAAGTTTTAGGATAGATCTAAGGGCGCTGGAGCTCTGGTAAGCTTTGAGGAATGGAGCGAGGGATGGAAGCATGTGGGAAATGATTTACTTTCCTCCTTGTTATTACAGGTCAGTAAAAGACCAAGAGTCCCCCTTGCCACGCCGAATAAATCGCCTGTTTCCCAACGCATCGTGCCGTTATACGCGCATTGATAAACCAACCTGTTGATAACACCACTTTAAAACTGGGGCACGATCTCCACATTGATGAGACATGCCACTAAAAGGTCGCCTCGGGCCACGATGTATGATAACTGATCCAGCCTCACAACAGGCGGCGGTGGTTCGATAAATCTATTAACCCTATCACTGGTTGTACCCACGTGGCAAGTCTTTGAGACTAAGTTACATCGAAAACCTTGGACGTGGGTAATTGCCTTCGTAGAAAGGACTCTCAGACCTCTCATCCGAGGATAAGGTTCAAAGCGCATGTTCTTCAGGGTTAACTATAAAAGGGGACCCAATAGGATTCAGCCGCTAAAGACTTCGGATTCAAATGCAAATTAACAAAGGAACTTGCCTGCCAAGCCCAAGACACTAATGGAAGAGGCCAGTCCGAGGAGGAAGCTGCAGTCTTCAGCTTCGAAGACCAGTTCAGGGGCTACTGACGGTGTCCTGGACTAAGGGGTGCTAATCGGTACGGCCCACAGTCCATGGGCCAGGCTTTTGGCCTTGCCTGTCACTAAAAGGAAGGATTGCCGAAGTCACGAACCCCGGCGTGATGAAGATGGAGACCTCCGAAGACTTGGCATGTACTTCAAGGATTGATCTGAGGCCGGCGTATCGACAACCGACCATGTGTGTAGCCTTGGTACCCCCGGTGCATATATAAACTGAGGGGTTTAGTCTTCAGAGGCACGATTACCAGCCTTAGAGTTTAGAACACAATCATATGATCTCGAGGTAGATCATCTTGTACTCTGTACACCATCACATCAATATAATCAAAGCAGGACGTTGGGTTTTACCTCTTCGAGAGGGCCCGAACCTGGGTAAACACCGTCTCCCTTTGTACCCTGTTACCATTGTTCCTAGATCCACAACTTTGGACCCCCTACCCGAGATCCGCCGGTTTCAGCACCGACTCCTGGCCCTAACTGCCTCGCGTGGAAAAGCAAGCGAGGCATTGTACAGGCCCCGTGAAGCCATTAGCCCGCTCATGAGACCTCCATGAATATGATATTCACGATGACGGATGCACGCCAAAACCAGAAACTCGCGCGACGCGCGATCTACGCAGCGGAAAATGCAACGAGCAAACGACTTGCGTGGTCCCAGGAAATGGTGACCTTCGATGTCGGGGATCACCCCGAGGATGTCGTCCATCCGGGCAAAGACGCACTGGTGCTAGATCCAATCATGGGGGGCTGCCGCCTCTCACGCGTCCTAATGGATGGAGCCAGCGGCCTTTATATTATCTTCACTAACACCCTAGAGAAGATGAAGATCTCACTGTCCAGTCTACAAAGGTCGGAAGTGGATTTTCATGGGGTGGTGTCGGGACGTCCAGTTCACCCCCTGGGGCAGATCGAAGTCGAGGTCGTCTTCGAAGACGAGCAAAACTACCGAAGCGAGGCCATCCAGTTCGAGGTCGCTCCCTTCCAGAGCGGCTACCATGCGATCTTGCGCAGGCCCGCATACCTAAAATTCATGGCAGTCCCCTCCAACACCTACCTATAGCTGAAGATGTCGGGCCCGAACGGCACAATTACCGTACGCGGGAGCTCGGAAAAGGCCCACAAAGCTGAGGTGGCCAACATAGAGCTCGCTGAGGCCGCCTTGGTCTCCGTCGAGCTCGCCAAGATAATAAAGCAGATAGCGCCATCAGAGGCCGAGCTCCCACAAAAACCAAGGCCAGGGCCGTGTTCCAGCCGGCCAAACAAACAAAGAAATTCTAGGTACACCCGGAAGATCCCAGCAAGATGGTAACCATCGGCGGAGACCTCTCAAAGAGCCAGGAGGCAGAACTCCTCGCCTTCCTCCGAGCCAACTAGGACATATTCACCTGGAAACCCCCCGACATGCCAGGGGTTCCAGCCAGCAAAGCCGAACACTGCCTAGATGTCTGCAAGGACGTGAGGCCGGTGAAACAGGCCCTGTGCCGCTTTGCTATAGAGAAGCAAATGGAGATAGGGGATAAAATAACGCGCCTGCTCGCAGCTGAGTTCATAAGAGAGGTCATGCACCCAGAATGGTTGGCGAACCCAGTATTGGTACTGAAGAAAAACAACACATGGCGCATGTGCGTGGACTACATCGACCTCAACAAAGCATGCCCAAAAGACCCATTCCCGCTACCCAGGATCGATCAGATCATCAAATCCATGGCAAGATGCGAGCGCCTGTGCTTTCTGGATGTGTACTCTGGGTACCACCAGATACGGATGAAACAGTCTAACCAAGAGACGACCTCCTTCATCATGCCGTACGGACCTTTCTGCTACATCCTCATGCCTTTCGGCCTCAAGAATGTGGGGGGCTACATACCAGCGGACGATGCAGAAATGTTTCAACAAGCAGATCAGAGTAAACACAGAGGTCTACATCGATGACATCGTGGTCAAGTCGAAACAAGGCTCAAGCCTTTTCGGCGACCTCCAGCAGACCTCCGCCAACCTCCGCAATTTCAGCATGATGTTAAACCCCGAAAAGTGTGTTCGGACAGCTCCTGGGATTCATCGTATCGCAGTGGGGAATCGAAGTGAACCCAGAAAAAAATTCAAGCCATAGTAAACCTCGAGCCCCCGGAGACGGTGTGTGACGTGCAAAAGCTCGCGGGATGCATGGTGGCCTTAAGCAAATTCATTTCACGGTTGGGAGAGAAGGCCCTACCCCTATACCGCCTCCTCAAAAAGGGTGACAAGTTATATTGGAGCGACGAAGCCAAATAACTATTCACAGACCTCAAGAGACTACTACAATCAAACCCACTCCTCGTTTCCCCCGCCCAATTAGAACCCATGCTGCTATATATAGCGGTGACCACCCAGGTGGTCAGTGTGGTCATTGTCGTTGAACGGGGGAGGCCAGAAAAGTGCAAAGGGTGCAACACCCAGTGTACTACGTTAGCGAAGTAATCACACCCTGCAACACCAGATATCCACATTACCAAAAGATCACTTATAGGGTATTCATGGCCGCAAGGAAGCCGCGGCACTATTTCCAGGCAAATCCAATAATGGTGGTTAGCCATGCACTGCTCTTTGGCATCCTCAACAACAAGGACGCCACAGGCCGCATGGCGAAGTGGGCAATTGAGCTCCTGCCGTTTGAGCTCTCCTAAAAGCCACAGACAGCAGTCAAATCACAGGCCATCGCTGACTTCCTTGTGGAATGGACAGAGGCCCAACAGGTCAACAAAAACGTTGACCTCGAGTACTGGATCATGTACTTCGATGGGTCGATGATGGTACAAGGACTGTGGGCTGGAGTGGTCCTCAGCTCTCCCAGGGGAAATAAGATGAGCTACGTCCTACAACTCCATTTTCGGGACTCAAACAACGTGGGAGAATATGAAGCCCTCCTTCACGGACTCCGAATTATGGCCTCCATGGGAATACGCTGCCTCATCTATCGGGGCGACTCCGACCTCGTGGTCCAGCAGGTCCTGAAAACATTCGACACGAAGGACCCGAAAATGGTGGCCTATTGCGCTGCAGTTCGGGAACTCGAAGGCAAGTTCGACGGGCTAGAACTGCATCACGTAAAACGAGGCCACAACATTGCAGCTGACAACTTGGTGCGCGTCGGATCATCAAGAGAGCCCGTGCCAGATGAGACCTTCCTGGAAATACTACACAAGCCCTCCATCAAGATTCAAGACTGCAAACAGGTCGTGTCAAGCCCCACCTCACTCAACAGTGCAGCCCCGAATGGTGACACGCCATCCGGAGCCGCATAGGAAGAGGCCGTACTGGCGGTCCTCACCCCAGATTGGACTCAGCCGTATCGTCTGTCGCTCCAGAGCTTGCACAATCATCATCGGCGAGCTCTACAAGCGCAACCAAGTGGGAGTTTTTCAGCGCTGCATCACCGAAGAGGAGGGCAAACAACTGCTGTAGGAAATACATGCGAGGGCTTGTGGGCATCACGCAGCCCCCAGAACAATTGTAGTGAAGGCCTTCTGCCATGGTTTCTTCTGGCCCCACGCAATGCGCGACACCAAGGAGATAGTCCGGAGTTGCGATGGCTGGCAATGCTTTGCCAACAAGACACATGCCAGCGACAACATTGAAAACAATCCCATTGACATGGCCATTCGCATTATGGGGGCTCGACATGATCGGCAAGCTCTCACCTTCGCCAGGAGGACATAATTTCCTGCTGGTGGCGATTGACAAGTTCACCAAGTGGATAGAAGCCAAACCGGTGACCAACGCGGAGGCCAACACGACACTCAAATTCGTGTTCGGCCTCATCCACCGTTTCGGTGTCCCCCAAGCATCATTACGGACAATGGATCCAACTTCACTGTCGCGGTGTTCCAAGATTTCTGTCATAAACAACGGATCCACATAGACTATGCATCAGTGGCCCACCCCCAATCCAACGGACAGGTCAAACGGCCAAATGGGTGATCATGCAAGGCCTAAAGCCAAGGCTCATAACACCGTTTATACAAGCGAAGACAACTGGATGAAGGAGCTCGCCTCTGTCCCCTGGAGCTTGCGGACAATGCTGAACAAATCAGTCGGCTACACACCATTTTTTATGGTATATGGAGCAGAAGTTGTTCTCCCACCGGACATCGAATATGACTCACCACGAGTCCACGCATATGAAGAGGAGGCCGCCGAAGAAAGCAGAAAAGACGACGTGATGCGGAACATCCTATGGACATTACCATGTCAAGAGTTCATTTGGCAAGTGACACGTGCGACATCTACTTCACATACATACAGCTAAATCATCTCCTTTACACGTGTTCACTTGACCCCTTCGAGGATGGTATACTACTTGACACTCCTCTCGTGTGCATGCATAGGTGCTATCGGAGCTTTACACATGGCGTGGAGGAGTTCATGCAGAAGAGTACGACCACGCCATCCAAGAGGGAAGCTTGGAAATGGAGAAGGAACCGTCAAGAAGAAGGCAAGGTTCCACATGCATCGACGGGCGTCCATGAGTAGGCTGCACACAGCGAAGCCTCTAGATACGCCATGCGCAGGGGCCCCTGGACCCCGTGCACACGGGACCCTATGCCCACGGTACACCCCTGTGTGCATGGCTAAGTCGTCGGCTCTCTGGATACCCCGTGCGCACGGGCTCCACTTACCCCGTGCACACGGGGCTGCCCGCATGCAACTGTTAGGCTTTGCCCATGTATTCCCATTTCGCCCCTCCTTACCCCTTCATGCCTTGGACAAATATATACCCTCCTTCCTCCTCCATTTAGGCATAGCTATGATTAGATCTAGACATTAGAGTTTAGCTCATGTATCTCCCCTTGTGGGACTCCTCTGGAGAGAGAAGACTCCATTGGAGTGCAAGACCTCCACCTGTGGAGAAGATCCCTAGTGGATGCTAGACCTCCTAAGGGAGAAGGATTCCCCAAGTGAATCATCAAGACCCATCTCTCCTAGAGATTTGGATGAACTACCCTTGTATCCTTATTTCCCTTGTTCTTGGATCTTGGTGCATCCCATGTATTGCTTGTGATTTGAGGAGTACTCGGTGTGGATCTTGTCCATTAGAGTGTTGTTCTTGTGTTTTCCCCTTGTATTCTTGGTGTTCTTCCTCAAATCCACCTCCAATTCATGAACATCAGGCCACCTAGGGTTTTGCCCGACATCATCTTGGATCAGAGCATAGGTTGTCACGAATTTGGAGACCTACACCCCATTTTTCTTGCTTTAGTTCAAATTTTCTTTCCCAATTTCGAAAATTTCCCCCAAAAATAGCCATACCAATTTTTTTTGTGATTTGTTGTTCCTAGTGAATTTTTGTTGTCTTTAATCCATGGATCTGGTGTTTAGCAAGTATATCCACTCCCTATTGTGTCCCCATGGCCTAATTTTTCTTTACCCCTTCAAATTTGGATTTGAAATCATGAAATTTACGCCACCACCGAGCCCACGTGCCCCCGACCCTGTGCACACAGGCCCCGATAAGTTGCAGGACACCGCGTGCCCACGGTCTTGTACCGTGCACACAGGACCCCTTGCCCATGGCCTTTAGACCCCCTAGAATCAACCGCCACCGCTTCACCGTTTCGGCCATATCTCCCACTCCCAAACTCCGATTTTAGTGTTCTTTGGCTCGTTTGGAAGTTATCGACGTGCCCGAGCTGCTCATCTTGGTTTTACCATCATTTAACTCCATAAAGTTTTGTGCATTTTGTCATATTTGCATAGGCCCTCCATCAAACATCTGCACCACCAGCCAAAACTTCCTCAAGCCAACCCATTTTGATTTGCAATTGCATTTGCGGTTGCTTGAGTTGTGATTTGAGTCTCCTAAGGTGTTTCGGCTTCTTAAGGATGGTTATATCTTCATCAACCACCGGTGACTTGTGTCGGTCCATCATCTACATCAACCACCGACGATCGACATCGATGACGACCATCCATCCTTTGAGACCATCTTCAACCAGAAGCATGGCCGGTTACCCCGACTTCATGAAAGGTTAAGTGTGACAAATGTATCCATTCCGTCATACACTTTTACTTTCTTGCCATTACACATTGATAGCCCCACCATCTTTGTAGATACCTTCACACCTATTGAGACAGGCTTCGCGAAAACTTGTGCACCATAGTTATACGATATCATATTGTTGCATCATTTGATATATCATATAGTGCAATTGCTTGCTCCCGGGCATATCTTGTGATACTTGTCTCATATATTTGGTTGAGCCTCAATAAGCATAGTGGAAAGGAAGAGACGAGGAAAAAAAGAGATAAAAAAGCTTTTAAGCAAGAGAAAAAGATCATAACCTTATAAGCAAAAGAGTGTTGAGCATGAAAAGAGATACTTGTGCTTGACGATACATGGAATAGGAAACATTTTGCTTCCATACATATAGGTTGGTGCCAAGTTGTGAATCGTGCCCAAGTGTGCAATCAAGCTAGTGCTCTCCCAGTGTTTGTGCAACACGAGCGTAGTCTTTGTTAGGCAATTTTGTATTGCTCATCCCTATAGTTGCACAAGCCCCATTATCCCACCGCGTGTGCTTCTTTATTGCCCTCCTATATATATTGTGATTACTTGCTTTGCATTTTGAGTCCTTTTGATTGACTTCAACATTTACATATCTTGGAGTTCAATTTGCACAAATTTGTGCCACAAACCCCACCGAGCTCCACTATAAGCCATTTGTGTAGGTTGTGAGGATTGGAAAAGGTTTTTCACCAAGTGCACTTTTTTCCTTGCATACATTGTGGTTTTGAGATCCATCTACAACTTCAGAAAGAGGTAACTTTGGTATGTTCATTCCATCTCGTTCTCACACCTTCTCGACTGCTTCTATGGATAGGGACGGCACATCTCCTTCGGTTTACGCCCACAACGACGAGTTTGATGCCATGACGAACTTCATCGACGCCAAGATGGACAAGCACATGGAGGAGCTCAAAGCCCTCATCAACACCTGCAAGAGGTCTTCATCATCTTCGAGATGACGCTCAAGTGCACATGCTCCCGAGCTACCATCTTCTTGAAGGACACACGGGCATCGACACCGAGATGACCAGCACGCTAAAGATCATCAAGGGCCCACCACAAGAAATAAAGAGCAACCTTCCGGACGCGAGTTGGCCTCTCTGCCACCCTCGTGGCCACGGGACTGTGAACCCCGTGCACACGGCCTTCTGGACCCCCGTGCGCATGGGCCATACAGAACTGTGACATCGACCCCGCCACTACTGCTTCTTCAACTACATTGGCACCTTGGCCAAGTGACTAAAAGGCTTCTTCGCCTTTGGATGTACGGCATCTTAGCCTACTCCATGAGCTCAAGTCCACTACTTCCACAAACTACTTCAACTTCACCAACGCCATTGAGATTCCATTCTTTGGGACACATGACCCCGAAGAGTACCTCGAGTGGGAGTGCAAGATGGACGACTACGTCAAGCTACATCAAGTTCCCTCCGAAGATCAAGTGAAGTGCACCACAAGTAACTTCCACAACTACGCGTCAACATAGTGGCTTCGCACACCTTCGAAGAGCTTCAACATGAGTTGGCCCAAGATGAAGAAAACGATGCGGCGAGAATTTGTGCCTTCCACCTACATGCAATATCTTCTTCACCAATTGGAGAACACCATACAAGGATCCGAGTCCCTCGACGAGTACTTCATGGAGATGTGGCACCCCGGATCAGAGTCACCGGAGCACCCCGTATTCCAGCCCAGAGATCAAGTCTTCTGGAATACGGCACTGCTTGGCATAGAACAAATCAGCTCTTTATTATGGATAAATGGAGTACAAGGGTTACAAAGAGTTTACAAAAGGTTACAATGATACTACTCCGGCTATGGTGGCTCTATGCTAGCAGCGGCCCGACTTATAACAGCGGAACCACGACGACGAGGATGGGATCCACTCCGCAGGGACTCTGGCTGGGACGCATCCTAGCTCGCAACTCAGAATCCTCGGCTATGTAAACATGTCTGCACCTGCAAGCTGGCATGACACGCCAGGTGAGTACTTTGAATGTACTCGCAAGCTCACAACAAACACAAGCATCAAAACACTACAACATCATAGCAGGCATGATTATATCAGATTCTATGTTATTAAAAAGGGTGGAAGAAAATAATAACATGCTTTTGCTAAACTGTCTACATCATCTCTTTGGTTACCACTACTGGGACCACTTTGCTCTTGGCCACTCGACTGAACCATCTACTCTAGTGACCTACTCATAGTCACCCCAAGAACACTCGACGATCATTCTCGAGATCGCATACAGACGGCACCAGCGGTCTTTTGCCAAATGGTTGCCTTACCACGCTGAGACGAGTTCTTCCATCATTATCAAGTCATTCCATCATTGGTGTTGATCAGACAGTGTGACTTAGTACGAACTGTGTCCAATACCATGGACACGGCTATTCGAATAGATTTTTTTTACACTCTGCAGAGGTTGCGCACTGTACCCACACTATGGACATTCGTCCAACGAAACTTGTCTAACCCGTAACTCCTCTATCGTACCACCGACAATCATTCCTTGTCCGAGTCATGCCCTGGGTGGCCCCTGTGTCACTTCTGACACCTGCCACCATCGTGGCCAACAGACTGTCCCAAATGGGGACCTGAGCTCAATAACCAAACCGGGCTCACAAGGTTATCGTTGTCTACCTGATCAGGGCAGCACATACGCATAACCTCCCCTCTTTGGTGGTACTGATAAAAGAGCACGCGGTCAGACCAAGTTAAGGCCGTCCCATTTTGGCAGATGTGGCTGCACTGGAAAGCTCGGTTCAGTGGCACTTGATCAACCATGACGGAATTTATCCCCAAGCATCTCCAGTCATTGCTGACATTCCAGTATTATAGTAATCCAAGTTACAACAATAGCTGACTAGGAAATCCAATGAGCATTATGATCACTACTACTACTGATCCCACATATGATGTGCCGGGTGGAATCACAAAATAATCATAGATGGTAATCTCACAGTCCGATAGCATCATGACAACCTCAAGCTTGAAATCTACTAAAGACTATAATCTCACCACCACATGACAGTAGCCTATCCAAGATTTCCAAAGTATTACATGAATTAAACCATTCACAAATAATTCATATATAGCATTAAAATAATTATTTAAACCATGATATTGCAGTGCAATTATGCAAATGAGAGTTGTGGCTTGCCTTGCACCAAGGAAGTGTGGAAATACTCCTGGTCTTCACCCACTAGTCAAAACCACTCTGAAAAATATTTTTGAAAACATTTTCAAATATCACATAAAGCATTTTCCTTTGACCAGAAATTCTAGGTAGCATTGAAAAATACCAAAACTTTACAGCAACTAGAGGAGCTCATAAGAAAAATAATGCAAAAAGAATGAACTCATTTGGACTTATGGTTTAAAAGTTATTGATGGTCAAAGTTCAGTCAAATTTTCTGGAATTATTTGAATTTAACTGAAAAATCAGAAAACCCTGGAGCGGCCATGTCGAAGGCGTAGAGTGGAAATGTGCTTCCACTTACATACCGTTTCGGGCGCGCCCAGAGTCGCTGACATGCGGGGCCCGCCTGTCATATTTAAAGGAGAGAGAGAGGGAACAGAAGGAGGGCGGCTCACTGGCGATGGCTGACCAGCGAGGAGGCTGCAGTGGCGCCGGGAGATGGTCGGGATGGATCGGGTGCCCGATGGCGAGCATGCCCGTACCCACAGCTCCTCGAATGGTGGCCGGACGGCATCGCCCCCTTCTTCTCAGGTAGCGACCAGCTACGGGTGTCGGTGGATCCGGTGATTCCGGCGAGCTCTAGGGCAAGGGAGAGGCTGGGATGGATCAGTGGATCTCCATGAGCTCTATGGTGATCTCAGTGGGTGTTGGGGTGGGCGGAGATGAGCGGACGGAGCTGGGGCAGTGCGGCGGAGCACCTCGCCGGAGATGGAGCAGGAGAGCTCTCTGGCTTGCTCCGGTACTGTGAGACGACGATTGGGAGAGGGAGAGGGCGATGGGTGAAGAGAGGGAGGGTTGGGATGCGGCTTTTATTGCCGGGTGGGGCTGCCGTGGCCGAATGCCGCCATGGATGCGCTGGCATGGCGAGGACGGCGAGCTGGCTACTACGCTGGCCGTCGCGGCGCGGGCTGGAGTAGACCTGAGCGCGCAGAGGTGACGGGACGCGTGCGGAACCATTAAGAGCATGTGGACAATGGCGGCGACCGCGGCGCACTGTTCGGCTAGTGCGTGCACTTGGCCGTGTGCGGCGGCGAGCTTCGCCGGAGTTGGGAGAGAGTTCGGGAGTGGGTACGTGGATGGTGGCGACGACGTCGGCACACGGGGACAAGCAAGGGCGGCGTGAGGTGGCCGGAACAGTCATGTCCGACGCGGTCGACGTGCAGAGCACGACTTTGGCTCGGCCAGACGCGTGGTCACCGCATGCACTAGCGCACGCGGTGCGCTCTGGCCAGACCAGTCGTGTCTACGCGGTAGTCCCTTCAACATGAGGCCTCCCTGTGCCCTTGGTTTGACAAGATATGGTCTGGACAGCTGGCTAGCTTCCAGACAAGTTTCTAGATAGAAACTTGAGCAGCAAGCTGGGGAGAAATGGCTAGGGTTTTGAGAGAGAGGATTTGCCACACTGAAATATAGTAGGAGGGTGCCCATGCTGGAGAAAATTCAGACCAAATGGACAGTTTTTGGAGGTAGTTGCTTTACAACCCCATCTCAGGTCCAGAAACATTGCAGATGATGTTGTGCTCACATAGAGGGGCTCCTGGAGCTGAAACTTGGTATAGGTGGGTTATTTGATGGTGCCAAGCTACAATAAAAATTTCAGCCCATTTGGGTAAGTGTAAATGGTACTTCCTTCCCAACACTTCCCACTGGACAGAAACTTGGAGGAATTTTGTAGAGAAAATGGCTGAATAAAATGAGCTAAAAATTGGTGGAGACTGGTCATATGGGTAGGAGAATGTCCTGGATTAATTTCAGAATTTTTGAAGCAATATAAAATATAGTTGCCTCACAAACTGAAATTATGACCAGAAACCAAGATTGCATGTTGTGCTCACCATGAGGAGTGAATCTTGAATATTTTCACATATCCAAGGTTCACATGATCCAAAGGATTTATGAGAATTTTCTTGGAATTTTTAGAAGAACAGAAATATAGGTTGCTTCACAACCTAGGGCTCAAAGGGTTATTCCTTTAATGGAAAAGGAATATTATATTGAAATAAAAATTAAAATGGGGCAAGAATAGAGATGACATGGCTTGGGAGAAGTTTTAGGAAGCTTTGATTCACTTGGGAGAGAAAGTCAAAAATATTCCCAAGTTTTAAGTCCATGGAGCCATTCGGAAACAGATCCAAGCCAAATTCCAACTAAAATTTTAAATGGAATTCAGAAAGAAAAGCCAGGAAAACCAGGGTCTCACAGAAGATGAAGAAAGCCTTGCGATGAGCCAGTATGTACGACCCCATTTGGATGAAGTTCCACTTCACGATGGGATTGGACAACGACATCGCCAAGACTATCTTCCTCAACAACTACAAGTCCCTCGACGACCTCTACATAGGTGCTCTCAAGGTGGAACAAGAACTCAAGAAGGCCGAGTCTACTCGACCCCGAGCACACTTCACGACGACCACACTCCAAGACGGCAAGCATGAGGCTAGTACCACCAAGATGTCCAAGCCCGACGACGCTCCAAATTTCAACTTCACCGTCATCCCTCTTTGTGGCATTAACGATGCCGAGTCTACCGTGACTCTTTTTGAAGATGGTGCGGCGACGACTACAACTATGGAGCAACTCAAGGACCAAGATTTGGAGGCGAGTGACATGGTGACGAGCAAGGATGATGCTTCCATCTTTGGAGGCAAGAGTGAGATGATCGAGCATGTGATTTTCCCTTCGGTCATGGAGGCGAGTGATGATGTGCCATCTTCGGCCTTCATCCATGGCGACGGTGATGAGACGGTTGAGCATGGGATCTTCCCTTCAACCAAGGAGGCATATGGTGATGAGTTGAGCGACTTGTGCATCCATATCGAGAGTGGGAGTGACTTCACCACTAGCCCCGTATATGATGAGATGCCCCAATCCCCATGTGAGGATAGCCACCACCACCTCCACTTGAGTCATTTGAGTGACTCCACCATATGTGACATTGACTGCACCTATCTTGAGGGAGTGAGTGAGCCACCACTACATAGAGAGAGTGAGGTAGTTGATAGGTCTTGTTCGATCTCTAATGACTACCTCTATTGTGTCTTCGCATTTGGTGCTAGGTCCCATATACGACAACGCCCCGATCCTCGACGACTTCGTCCTTACTTTGGATAAGACGATGGCCATGATGGACTATGATGCACTCCCCACATGGTTCCACATTGATGATGACCACGAGTTGGTCAGTGCCACCTCACCTACATCACATGAGTGGAATGAGAAAGGTAACATAGGTGAAGGTGATGCTCTTGTCCCACTAGTGGACATTGATTGCTTGCATGATGTTGATCTTCCTATTTCCATGTATCATGCTAGTATGATTTCCCCATGTGATGATTTACACATTTATGATGAGTTTGATGATTGCCATGTGGAGTCTATTAGTTGTGATGCCATATTGCATAGGATTTCTTGTGATAGTTCTCTAGGTCACATCATGTTTGACAATCCACTTGACTTGTCATATGCTATGCATGAGATCACCCATATGTCATATTTGCAATCTCATGATAGTGACTATGCATATGACATTAAAATACACCCAATTTGCACATATGGCATAGATGACAAGCCCATGATTATTGGCATTTGTTTTTCATGTCATGATATTTGTCGTGGGAAACGACGATCTATGGGACCGAACGGGCCCCTTTGCGATTCGGCTCAGGGGACATGCATGGGACAAAGAGTAGGTTTTCAGTAGGTGCAAGAACACGCAGGGGGTTTATCTAGGTTCGGGCCGCTATGAGCGTAAAACCCTACTCCTGTTCTGTGTTTGATCATGTATGAACCAAGTTACAAGGAGCGTAGTTTTCCGGCAAGGTGCACGGGAAATGCAGCTATCGCGTGTAATTGAGCTGGGTGTCGGCCGTTCTACCTGTAGCCGTGGGCCTCCTTTTATAGGCCAAGGGGTTACCACAATGGCTAATATGGTCATTATAGAGTATGAATAGTGACTTGCACCATCACCACGTCTATCTTCCAACGGGGTAAGACAAACGCATTTAATGCACCATTAGGTGATACGTTGGGTAGACGAGGCCTTGGGCAAAAGATCTGTACCACCGGTCCTGGTGCCCTCCTATAATCTTGACACGTCCCAGGGATGGGTGTCATTAAAGTTAATCTTGGCGTGGCGTGCTGAGATGTGCCTTGGCCGGCTATGTTGACCGCCTGCCCGCTCGACACCTAGCATACGAGCCTATCTAGTCGATGGTGAGGTGGAGCGGTAATGGGACAGAACAAGCCTGCTGGCACAGAGCTTGCCGGGCCTTGCTTGCTGGCAAGGGGCTTTGCCGGCAACCATAGTCTTGGTCTTCACCTTGCCGGGGCGGAGCTTGCCAACAAGGGCAGCGTCGATCTTCAGTATGAGAATAGTACTTCTCGATGACCTGCCTTGAGGTCTTCTTCATGGTCTTGGTTTTGAGTCTTGAGTCGTAGTTATCCTCTGTCAAGCCCTTGCAGGAAGGGAGGCTACAACTGCCTGTGCACAAGTTTGGGTACGAGGGCACCGATGTCTTAGTACACTGACAGGAGCCCCTGGGCCTGGGCCACACGCTCATGCAAGGCGTCGTTGGGCCAGGCCCAAACAGTGTACAGGCAGCGCGTGGCAGAAGATAACTGTCATAATCTTCTCTTTTACCGCACTCGCCCACGATGCGCATTAAATGCGGGCATGGGAGAGGTGGAGCGAAGTGGCGGCGGGAGGTGGTGCGCCTGAAAAGTGCAGCCACGTAGGACGAAAAAGAGCTAGCCCTCATGCCTTCCCCATAAAAGGGAAAAATGTGGAGGGCATTGCTCATTTTGCCTGACTTCTCGCATCTCCTTCCTCGATTCCTGCCACTAAGGGAGGCGAGACGGCGGGGAGAGTAATCCCCCTAGGGCGCTATAAAAGAGGGCGGGGGAGTGGCGATCTTCCCCACCCATCTTCTACCCTTGCCATTCTCCTCCTCCAACCTTTCGTCCATCCTTGCTTTCCTTGAGGTCTACCGCCGCGATGGCGAGGGGTGGAGGTCGGGCCCGCGCATCTCCTTCCTCCTCGAGGGCCCCCCCTCGGGGCCAGACGCGTTCCTCGGTGGTTATCAAGAATGCCAGCCCTAGCGCCCACAGCAGAGCTGCCCCCCGTGGCCACGGAGGGCGCGGCACTCGTGGTCGAGGCGGGCGTGGCAGACGTGGCACGGCGGCCGCCCTTCCCACTCAGGCGGAAGCCCGCAAGGCGGTGACAGCGCACAAGTCCCACACGTCGGTGGTGGCGCACGAGTTTGTCGTGGGGCTGCACCACCGGCTTCGCAGTTGGCTCCGGCTCCCGGACACCTTTGCGAGGGTTATGGAGAACAGCAGGCCTTCGGGCCTGTGGCTACAGGCGGATGGCTGCTGCAACGGCCCCTCCTGGGTGGTGGCCGAGTTCTCCACTACTGGCTCCCTATTCCTGACGTGGGGGTCGAAGCCGTTCGCCCACTCCCGTGGTCTAAGGCAGGGGCAGCATCTCCAGTTTAGGTATGACGGAGCTGCCACACTCTTCGTGAAGTTCTTCGGGGTCTCCGGTGGTCGCATGGAATGCTGCGCGGAGAGTGCGAGCAGCAGCAGCACCGACTCCTCCAGCGAGAGCGAGAGCGACGAAAGCTCCTCGTGTATCAAGAGCGAAGGCGACGATTCCGACTAGGCGCATAGTAGTGCCCGAGTCGAATCTTCAATATGAGATGCGCTCTGCCTAGGCTCCTCTCCTTAGCTCCTGTATCAAAACCAATGTAGCCCCGTGGGGGCGTGGAAGATAACTTTTGCACCTAAGCGCTTAACAGTTGCTGTAGTTCGTGTTTTCAATGGACGTATGCATGTTGTTGTTCTTATTCCATTATGTCCTTGCATGATTTTTATACCTTACGCTTGCCGAAAACTTTCCAGTGCGCACATCCTTGCCGCGAGCGCTCGATGTCGGGGGGATGACCCCCGGGTAGGCAAGCGAACCCAAAGCCCCTTTTCAAAATATTGGGGCAGCCCGTGCCCCTCCCAGCTGGCTGGCCATCCGGCCGGCTCCCCAGCGCGAGCCGGCTGGGCCCGGCCCCGAGCCGGGTCCGGCTATCCACTAGCCGGCTAACGACGGGTCAGCGGGCGTCCCATCGCTCCCCACGACAAGACCGCTCCCCACGACGGGAGAGCGTGGCTACAGCGCATTCCGTCTCGGGAAGGCGCGACGGCAGAGCTACCGACCCTGCTGACCGGGACGGCCGGCGTCAGCACCAGCGCACCACTGCAGCCCCCACAACGCCAGCCACTCCGTGACGCGCGAGGCGACGGGCCATAGTGCCGAGCAGCCGGCGGGCCGCGCGGCCGGCGGGGCCCAGCAGCCAGTGGGTCCCACAGCCGGCTCCAGACGCCGACATCCGGATCCTGCGGTGTGCAGTTTTACCCATGTAACCCTGGGGGTCGGGCTATAAGACCCCCCATGAAGCCTCCATACAGTGGGTCTTCGCTCGGTTCAGCTCGGTCGGATCCAGTAGCAACGCACACACACGCATTCACAGGAGAGGCAGAGGGGAGAGCTAGCTCCTTCTTCCTCCTCCACCCAAACAGCTCCAGGAGCACCATTGTAACCATTGTGGCCTCTGAGCCTATCAACCCATTCGGCAGGACTAGGGGTGTTACCTCCCCGGAGGGCCCCGAACCTGGGTACGCCTTGTGTCTCCCGCACGCGCGTGCTAACCTCGCTTCCGGAACCCACCGGCGTCCTCACGCAGCCCCCCACTTTTAACCATCTCATGGCATCTGCCGTGATTTCACCACGACACTCGAGGAACAGGTCCTCAGCAGCTTGCCGGAAGTGCCGCTGCCGGCAAGGTCACGCTTGACGATCATAACGCAGCTACTTAGGTTGCCGAGCGGACTCGAAGCAAAGCAAGAGCGCAGTTGATCACGGCAAGGTTCCTTAGCGTGCAGGTTTCTCATACAAAGGCCAAAATTGTTCAAGGAGAGCCGTAACTACAATAAAGAATTTATTTCAAAGTTTTGCAACTTAGCTTATTCCTTGCTGCACTTCTTGCCGTAGGGTGACATCTTGAACACGTCCTTTGCTATCCATACCATCACTCCCCCCGGGAAACTTGTACGCGAGGAACCCTTTCTTCCTTTAAGAAAAAGAAAGAAGAGAAAAGAGGAGGCTGGAACCTTGACGGTTCGTTAATCACCTTATGAAAGGCTAAATGTAACACAAGACTGCCTGCAACACATAAATATATAAGTACTTTGACAAAGAATTGTGAAACATTTAACTTTTATTTATTATGCACGGGATCTGCGCCCGGCTTTGTACAAAGGTTTACATGCCTTGACGGCAAACTTGTACAAAAGAGGTTGCCGGGCAGCCCGGCAACCGTGCCTTACGGGTAGAACTTACGAAGATGCTCAATATTCCATGAGTTGAGCACCGGAGTGCCATCCTCGGTCTCTAGGAGGACTGCGCCGGGCCTAGAGACTCGTACTACCTGGTAAGGGCCCTCCCACTTCGGCGTCAACTTGTTTTTACCCTTCGCGGATTGAATCCGACGAAGAACAAGGTCGCCTTCCTCAAGGTTCCTGGCGTTCACTTTGCGGCTATGGTAGCGGCGCAAAGCTTGCTGGTACCGTGCAGCATGGACAGCAGCCCGGAAACGATCTTCCTCAAGGTGCATGGCATCGTCATGCTGCAGCTCATCTTGGTCCTCCTCATCGAAGGCCAAGACTCGAGGTGACTTGTATTTGAGTTCTGTGGGGAGTACCGCTTCTACAGCATACACAAGGGAGAAGGGTGTCTGGCCAGTGGCTCGATTTGGTGTCATTCTGATTAACCAAAGAACTGCTGGCAATTCTTCCACCCAGCGCCTTCCACACTAGTGCATCTTGTCGAAAGTCCTAGTCTTTAAGCCACGCAGCACTCCCGCATTTGCCCTCTCTACCTGCCCATTGCTTCTCGGGTGAGCAACGGAGGCATAGCAGATCTTATTTCCAAGTTCTTGGCAATATACTGTGAAGGCGCGGCTCGTGAATTGGGTGCCATTGTCGGTAATGATCCTGGTGGGTACACCAAAATGGGCAACCAATCCTTTGAGGAACTTAATAGCTGACTGTGCCGTCACCTTTCTCACTGGCTCTACTTCAGGCCACTTTGTAAACTTGTCAATTGCAACGTACAAGAATTCAAAGCCCCCGGTAGCACGAGGGAAAGGGCCGACAATGTCGAGCCCCCAGACCGAGAAGGGCCAGGAAAGAGAGATGGTATGGAGGGCTTGAGCTGGTTGGTGGATGTCCTTGGAGTGGAACTGACATGCTTCGCACCTGATAACCACCGCCAAGGCGTCTTGAAGGGCTGTCGGCCAGTAGAATCCTTGACGGAACGCCTTGCCGACAAGTGCGTGTGACCCAATATGAGAGCCGCACATCCCTTCATGTATTTCTTCCAATAGCCTTTGTCCATCTTCCCGGGAGATGCATTTCAATTTTACCTCGTTTGGTCTCTTCCTGTACAAGGTGCTGTCAATAAACTTATACATCCTTGATTGACGGGCCACTCTTTCTGCATCTTCTTGCTCATTGGGAAGGTCTCCTGTCTGCAGGAATTGGACAATCGGCTGCACCCATGCTGGATCTTGTGGCTCGACGACAAGGACTAAAGGCATTTCTTCCTCTGCGGGAGCGCTTGCTTCGACGGCAAGGATCTGGCTTGCCGGATGCTACGGCTCACCGCCAAAGGGCGGCTTGTCGGTGGTATCTGCTTTCTTGGCGGCTACGGGTAGCTCTGTCGGAAAGTAACCATCAACATCTTGTTTTCTTTTCTTTGCCAACTTCGATGGTGTAACGGATGGCTGAGTTAGTTGGAGCACAAAAGTTCCTGGCTCCACAGGCATCTTTTGGGTGGCAAGCTTTGACAGGTCGTCGGCAATCTCATTTCGGGCACGAGGAACGTGCTCTACTTGCAGACCATCAAAGTGGTCTTCCAACTTTCTCACTTCCGACATATGCCTCCATCAAAGGGCTCTGGTAATCCTTGTTGACCTGCCTCACCACAAGCTACAAGTCACCCCTGATAATCAGTTTCCGGATACCGAGGTCAATTGCAATGCGCAGACCAGCAAGCAAACCCTCGTACTCAGCAGTGTTGTTGGTGGCCTGCTCCCTGGGGAAGTGCATCTGGACCACGTACTTGAGGTGCTCTCCAGTGGGTGCTATAAGCAGCACACCGGCACCGGCACCTTTCAGCGTGAAAGCACCGTCAAAGTACATGACCCAATCGTCAACTGTTTCCTTGCCGGGGAGAGAGGTCTCTGTATTTTCTTCATCTGGCTTTGGGATCCATTCTGCAATGAATTCTGCCAAGGCTCTGCTCTGGATCATCGAGGTGCTCTCAAATTTCGGATGAAAACTTGATAACTCCAATGCCCACTCCACAGTCCTGCCGGTTGCCTTTGGATTTCTCAAGATGCAGCTCAAGATGCATTGCAACGGAAAGCGAGTGATGACGGTGACTGGGTGTGCTTGAAAATAATGGCGCAGCTTCCTTGACCCGATGATAAGGCCAAAAAGCAACTTTTGCACACCAGAGTACCTTGACCTAGCCCCTTGCAGGAGGGAGCTGACAAAGTAGACTGGGCACTGCACCATCTTCTTCTTCACAACTTGCTGATCTGGCTGGCTGGCTTGCACAATCTCTGGCTTGTCGGCACCTGACCTTGTCGGAGAAGATTCCGGCTCGTCGGGTCGTGGCTCTGCAGATGCTACCTCTTCCTCATCGGCCTCTCTTTCAGCCACAAGTGCAGCACTAACCACTTGATTCGTCGCCACTAGGTATAGCAGCAATGTCTCTTGCGGCCTAGGCGCAACTAGGACTGGTGGAGAGGACAGGTACTCCTTCAGATCTTGGAGCACGGCCTCCGCTTTCGGAGTCCAGTTCACTGGACCTGCCTTTTTCAATATCTTGAAAAATGGCAAGGCGCGCTCTGCCGATTTGGAGATGAACCTACTGAGGGCGGCAATGCAGCCGGCAAGGCGCCTGACATCCTTGACGCGTCTCGGTGCTTCCATCTGCTCAATTGCCTTGATCTTGTCGGGGTTGGCTTCAATCCCTCTCTGAGACACAAAGAAACCAAGAAGCTTGCCGGATGGAACACCGAACACACACTTCTCGGGGTTGAGCTTCAAGTTGAGCTTGCGCAAGTTGGCAAAAGTTTCCTCTAGATCCTGGATCAGTGTTGACTTCTCTTTGGTTTTGACCACAATATCGTCCATATAGGCTTCCAAATTTCTGTGTATCTGGTTCTCAAAATCAATCTGAACTGCTTTGGCAAAAGTTGCCCCGACACTCTTCAACCCGAACGGCATACGTAAGAAGCAATATGTGTCGCACGAGTGATGAATGCGGTCTTCTCCTCATCTTCCTTGGCCATAAAAATCTGATGACCACCAGAATAGGCGTCGAGGAAAGAGAGTAGGTCACAGCCGGTAGTGGAGTCTACAATCTGGTCAATGCGCGGCAAAGGGAAAGGATCCTTGGGACATGCTTTATTTATATAGGTGAAGTCGATACAAAGCCTCCACTTCCCGTTCGCCTTACGCATCACCACCGGATTGACTAACCACGTAAGGTGTAGCACTCCTCTAACCAGGCCTGCTGCTTCTAACTTCTTAATCTCCTCGACAATGAAATCTTGTTGCTCCAAGGCTTGCTTTCTGATCTTTTGCTTGACGGGTCTCGCATGAGGGCAAACAGCAAGGTGGTGCTCAATTACCTCCCTAGGAACACCGGGGATGTCAGATGCTTGCCAAACAAACACATCGACATTCGCCCATAGGAAGGCAACAAGCTCGCTCTCCTGTTTGTCACTCAGAATGGCACTTATAGAGAAGGTGCCACTCGTCCCATCTTCTTTCGCAGAAACTTGTTTGGTTGCTGGCGCAGAAACCTTGGCTCTCTTGCTCTTGCCGATAGAACTCTCTGGTGTGTCCTCGACAGGCACGCTGCACTCTGAAGTGCGCTTCCCGGAGTCATTCATAGAGGTCTTGCCGGTCTTCTTCTTCTTCTCTCCCCCAGGAGCTTTGACGGCAGGGGCAAGTGCCTCGATGGCAGCTGCTGCCGCTGCGTCCCGATAGAGCTTGTCAGCACATATGATTGCGTCCTTGTAGTTTGACTGATGGTGAGGACTCCCATCGGTCCTGGCATCTTGATGACGTTGTACGCATAGTGTGATGTGGCCATAAACTTTGCCAGGGCTGGGCGGCCCAGAATCCCATTGTACGGCAGTGGCATCTTGACGACATCGAAGGTAATCTTCTCCGTCCGATGGTTGAGCTCGCTGCCGAACGTGGCCGGCAATGTGACTTGGCCCTTCAGCTTGTTCCTCCCCGGACTGATCCCTTGGAAACTGCCTATCTCCTCGAGATCCTTGTCGGGGATCTGCAGCCTCTTGATCACATCTGGAGAGATCAAGTTCAAGCCAGCCCCACCGTCAACCAGCATCTTTGTCACCTTGAGGTTGCAAATTGTTGGTCAGACTAACAACGGCAAACACCCGACCGCAGTGGTGCGATCAGGGTGGTCATCGGCGTCAAAGACAATGGGCGAGTGCGACCACTTGAGTGGCTTCTGTGCCTCCATCACCGGCTCCGCTGCATTGACTTCGGGGATCCACTACTTTAGTTGCCGGTGGGAGCAGTGCAAAGATGCGCCTCCGTCAACACACATGGCATCCACTGCATTTTGGAACTCCTTGTCGGACCCACCTCCGTCCTCATCACTATCATCTTCTTCTTGCTGGCCCTAAGCAGCCTTCTCTTTTGGCTGCTTGGCCTTGCCGCGGCGGCCTCCGCGGCCACCATGGTCTTGTTTGCCAGACCCACCAGCACCATCTTGGCCCTTCTCCTTGTCATGCTTCTCGTACTCTTGCTTCTGCTTTTTGGCAAGTTGCTCTACTTGCCGGCATTGCTGGAGGTTGTGGCCCTTGGTGCAGTGGATCTTGCAGTACGGCTTGCCGGTCTTGCCGGCCTTCTCGCCTGTCGCCGCTACCCGACAGCCATCGCACCCGGCAACCTCCTTGCCGGGGATGTCTGCCTTCATCTTCTTGGTGGCGTTGGTGTCGCCGGAGCTCTCGACGGCCAGTACAGTCTTGTTCTTGCGCTTTGTATTACGCTTTCTGTTCTTCTTCTGTGGGGTTGATGCGTCGTCATCCTCGAAATCGACGTCTGCACCAGCATCTTCCCCGGGGAGTCGCCTCCCTTCCTCAGCTCGTGCACACCTATCTGCCAAAGCGTACAGATCATTGATGGTCTTGACCTGCTCGACATTCATCTCTGACCACATCCTGTGGTTGCGTACATTCGTGTGGAATGCGGCAACAATAGCGGCGGGATGGATGTCGGGGATGCTGTGGTGCACACGGCTGAACCATTGTATGTACTTGCAGAAGTTCTCTCCATCCCTTTGGGGGATCACCTGCAAATCACTGGGCTGGCCCGGGAGCTTGTGGCCACCCTGGTAAGCGCCAATGAAATGGTGGCATAGATCCGCCCAAGAAGAACTGGAGCCCTCAGGAAGGTTCATCAACCACGACCTGACGTTGGGCCGAAGCGCCAACGGGAAGTAGTTGGCGAGCACTTTCTTGTCCAGTCCCCCGGCAGCTTCCACCGCGATGGTGTAGATGCCAAGGAACTCGGCTGGGTTGAGCATGCCATCGTACTTGTCGGGCAGCTCCGGCTTGAAGGCACGGGCGGACGGCCAGCGAACTTGCTGCAGCTCACGAGTAAACGCTGGGCACCCCACATCATAGGGCAAGTACCCAGCAGCTACTGGCGTGAGCACGTTCACTGCCGGCCTGGCACGGTCGTCAGATTGATGGCGTGCTTCCCGACGCCGCTCGATCTTCATGCGGGCGTCTTCGTCGCACTGCTCGCGGAGCAGTTGGCACTGATCTTGGCGGCACCGCGGATCCGACGAAGCCATAGACAGCACGTCATGGTCGTCTTATCGGCGGGCCGGTCGCTATGATGGTGGGGGCTGCTGAGATGACTGCACCATTGGCGCGGCATCTCCGGCAAGGTAGCCGGACGGTCCCGCCAGCATGGTGGGTGGTCGCCGTGAGGGCCCCATGTCTTGTGTTTTGCCGGGATCGGCAAAACTGATGAGACTCTGAATGGTGGCTCTCCATTCGTCCATCTTGTCCGGGCTTGGCGGGAAGTTCAAAAGTATTTGAACCCACGCCATGGCCTCTGCCGCCGTGGTTTGCATGGCTGGGAGCACAGAACGAGGCGTCGCTCGGCTCCTCGCAGAGCCAGAAGGAGCTTCGTTACGTCCATGCCGCCGCGGCTCATGCTCGCCAGCAGGCGGACGTGGTGGTGACGGCGGCACTCCGTGAGCAATCGGAAGTTGCTACACAGGTATCTTGCCTTGCGGTCGTCTGGAACCGCCAGCAACGTGGGGGAGCGTGTCATGCCCATCTTGCGATGGTCGCGGCGTACGCCTCCCCGCGCCATTGTTGGACACCGCCGCTACATCCTTGGATGTTGCGGCGGCTGGGTCCTGGGTTGCAGCAGTATAAACTATATTATTATGATGACTGTGCTCACCAGAATGTCTTTGAAGTTGACCGACTGTGACGTCACCGGTCCTGTGGCTAGGCTCAGCAATGTCGCGGGGGTGCTGAGCACCCACACCACTTGCGCCTCCTGCTCCGCCCGTCCCAACCGTAGCGCCTGCGCCGGCTGTGCTGCCTGCGGTCGCATGGGAAGGTGGCTTGGACGCGGTAGGAGCTGTCGTGGCTCCACCCTTCTTCTTCGGCGCCATCAACGAAGATGATGAAGTTGGTACTGACACTACCAAAAAGTTGATTTGTGACACACAATCCCCCTGCCTGGCGCGCCAAAGATGTCATGGGAAACGACGATCTATGGGACCGAACGGGCCCCTTTGCGATTCGGCTCAGGGGACATGCATGGGACAAAGAGCAGGTTTTCAGTAGGTGCAAGAACATGCGGGGGGTTTATCCAAGTTTGGGCCGCTATAAGCGTAAAACCCTACTCATGTTCTGTGTTTGATCGTGTATGAACCCAAGTTACAAGGAGCGCAGTTTTCTGGCAAGGTGCGCGGGAAATGCAGTTATTGCGTGTAATTGAGCTGGGTGTTGACCGTTCTACCTGAAGATGTGGGCCTCCTTTTATAGGCCAAGGGGTTACCACAATGGCTAATACGGTCATTACAGAGTATGAATAGTGACTTGCACCATCACCACGTCTATCTTCCAACGTGGTAAGACAAACACATTTAATGCACCGTTAGGTGCTACGTTGGGGAGGTGAGGCCTCGTGCAAAAGATCTATACCAACGGTCCTGGCGCCCTCCTGTAATCTTGACACGTCCCAGGGACAGGTGTCATTAAAGTTAATCTTGGCGTGGCGTGCCGACACGTGCCTTGGCCGGCTATGTTGACCGCCTGCCCGCTCGACACCTAGCATACGAGCCTATCTGGTCGATGGAGAGGTGGAGCGGTAACGGGACAGAACAAGCCTGCTGGCACGGAGCTTGCCGAGCATTGCTTGCCTGCAAGGGGGTTTGCTGGCAGCCATAGTCTTGGTCTTCACCTTGCCGGGGCGGAGCTTGCCGGCAAGGGCAGCGTCGATCTTCAGTATGAGAATAGTACTTCTCGATGACCTGCCTTGAGGTCTTCTTCACGGTCTTGGTGTTGAGTCTTGAGTCGTAGTTATTATCCTCTATCAAGCCCTTGCCGGAAGGGAGGCTACAACTGCCTGTGCACAAGTCTGGGTACGAGGGCACGCATGTCTTAGTACACCGACAATATTGATATGCTCCCTTTGCATCATTTTTATCATACGCTATGCCATGACCACCTAGCCCTGGAAATGCATTGTTTGCCATGTTGTCAATTTTCTCCATCTTATGCTTCCTCTATTGCTCATGAGGAGACCCTCATAGTTTCCTCATACACATTAGGAGATTTTGACCCATCCTATGAATTGCATGATCCCAATAATGGTGTGCACCATATGCTCCCCATCAATAAAAATGCTTTTGATGTGCCACACACTTGCTATAATTTGCATCCCAATCATGTTGAACACAATAACTATCATTGCATGATGGAGGACATATTTCTCTGTTGTGCCTCAAATTTCTTTGAGCATTGTTTATCTTGTGCTAACTCTCACGTGCACATACACGTCATGATGATGATGTGTACATTTACCATGCACACACTTTGTTTCGTGTGTCTCCTTATTGTGTAGATACACATGATTCCTCGTCAACCTCGCAAGCGCACAAGTTGATGAAACAAGCTCTAGAGAGCAATGAAAACATGCGCCACCATGGAGTGCTTACCCCTCCACCCAGTCTCATCGTGCAATGACTTCGCGCATCTCTTCTACATGGCCCTCACATGGTTATGGGTTATTGTCCATTATATATCCTTTGCCCATATTGCCATGTTACCTTTGCATGATATGCTCATTTCTGTGCCTTTGCCATGCATTTGTGACCCATGCTTTGCATTATACATGATCCTTGATTCTCGTATTTGTATGTGTATTTGCAAGCTTGGTGGAGATATTGCTTGTTATTGCCATGTTCCTTTAGTGGATTCCTCTAGTATGTTGCGTCTTCGTGCTACTAGTTTGCATGCCATAATAGATATGCTTGCCTATGTTGCATCACCGACGATTCATGCTTGCTCGTTTCATGCGGTTGATGGCATCCATTTCCTTGCATTGCACATGATTTCCATTGAATATTGTCCAATTGCTCCATATGGTGCTTCTCTCATGTTCGATGAATTGCCATGTATTGAGTGCAACAATGCTTTTAGTCTTGCCAATGAGATTGCCCCCATAGATTTCTCCCATATGTTTGGAGCTTTTGCCATCTTTCATGTGAAGCATGCTTGTCTCCCTTCTTTGCACCATATACCTAGTGCCATGAATATAGCCATTGTTGCATCATATTGTTCATGCACTTTTCCTTCTAATGGTTATGTGCAAGAGAAGAGAACCATCATGATGGATGATGTGTTTATCTACCATGCACATACTTTCTTTGCCTTGTTGTGTGCATGTGTAGGATCCTTCAACATCGTGTCAACTTCCACTTCCCGTGAGTTGACCATTGGAGCTCTTGAGAGCGAGCCACTTTTGACGGACGCGCTTCTACACCGCATTTCCTAGCACTTTGGCATTATGAAGGACGCACAAGAGCATGCTTTTGTGGTGACATCCTTCTTGAGCATGGATATTGTGGATCATACTTCATGTGTTGCTTGTACCATGACACATTGCACACATGTTAGAGATATTGCTTTCACTCATGATAGCCACATTGCCATGCCTCATGACATATATACCTTGTGTGTTGTATCCAACTTGTGGATTACTTGCTCTGATCATATGTTTGGTTGCAACAATGTCATTTCTTCACATATGCCATGCCCCATTGATTGCTACATGCTTGTCTTGATTGCCTCACACATGATGAACAATTGATCTTTCCGTTGTGTTGAGTGCCACACTATTTTCACTACACCCTACGCACATTATGCTTGGATTGTCTTGCACTTTGGATTGCCCCATGTGTTTAGACATCTCATTTTATTTGGTGTTGTGAATGATTCCCATGCCTACCATAGACCTTTTGTTGAGCACTTTGTGCATGCTTGCTATGACCTTGAGGTAGATGCTTGCTCACTTGTCATGCACATTAGATACACTACCTCACATTTGCATGCTTGGCCCTATAGATTGCTATTGCTTCTTGCCTTTGATTGTGCTCAATTGATATGCTTACATGACACGCCACACTTCTTTGTCACACCTTATGCTATGCATGATGACGACACTTGTTGGGTGAATCACCACATGAATGCTTGGTTTTGCACTAACGCTAACCATATTTTTTTCCAAGTGTTTGTCATATTTGCCCCTTTGGCGGGAATTACAAGACGGTGCGACATTGGCGAGTGCCCATTTCAGGATTGAAGATGATGAGTGCTTGGTGATCGTCCACTTCTACACAGCGACGCCATCTCTTTCCCATGGTGATTTGGTTTTTGATCCGAGGTCGGATAATTCCCAAGGGGGAGGGGATGATGCGGAGCATCCTACGGAAATCACCATGTCAAGAGTCCGTTTGGCAAGTGACATGTGCCACATCTACTTCACATACATAAAGGTGAATCATCTCCTTTACACGAGTTCACTTGACCCCTTCAAGGATGGTATACTAGACACTCCTCTTATGTGCATGCATATAGGTGTTATCAGAGCTTCACACACGGCGAGGAGGAGTTCATGCAGAAGAGAACAACTACACCATCCAAGAGGGAAGCTTTAAAATGGAGAAGGGACCATCAAGAAGAAGGCGAGGTTCCACATGCATCGACGGGCATCCACGAGAAGCCTGCAGACTGCGAAGCCTCTGGATACTCCATGCGCACGGGCCCCTGGACCCCATGCACATGGGACCCCGAGCCCATGGTACACCCCCGTGTGCACGGGCTAAGTCGACGGCTCTCTGGATACCCCATGCACACGGGCTCTACTTACCCCGTGCACACGGGGCTACCTGCGTGCAGCTGTTAGGCTTTGCCCATGTATTCCCATTTTGCCCCTCCTTACCCCTTCATGCCTTGGACCTATATATACCCTCCTTCCTCCTCCATTTAGGCATAGCTAAGATTAGATCTAGACATTAGAGCTTAGCTCATGTATCTCCCCTTGTGGGACTCCTCTTGAGAGAGAAGACTCCATTGGAGTGCAAGACCTCCACTTGTGGAGAAGATCCCTAGTGGATGCAAGACCTCCTAAGGGAGAAGGATTTCCCAAGTGAGTCATGAAGACCCATCTCTCCTAGAGATTTGGATGAACTACCCTTGTATCTTTATTTCCCTTGTTGTTCTTGGATGTTGATGCATCCCATGTATTGCTTGTGATTTGAGGAGTACTTGGTGTGGATCTTGTCCATTAGACTGTTGTTCTTGTGTTTTCCCCTTGTGTTCTTGGTGTTCTTCCTCAAATCCACCACCAATTCATGAACATCGGGCCACCTAGGGTTTTGCTCTACATCACGACGTCACAGCAAAGGAAGAGGCACACCTCCTCGCCCTCGAGCGCACATCCATTGTCAGTGTATAAAAACATGGTCATTTTTATACCTTGACTTATGCACAGACAGTAGCAGCCTCCCCGACGGCCAGGTCTTGCCGGGGGATTGCTGTCATCAAGACACAAGACTTAGATTGGCAAAGCCATAAAGAAGATCTCAATACAGGCCATCGAGAGGTACTAAGTTAGTATTGAAGATGAAGTCAACACCTGCTAGCAAGCTCTGCACCGGCAAGATGGAGACCTGGCAAGCTCCGTGCCAGCAAGCTCCTACTACTTTTCCACCACTCCACCTCATCGATCAGGTAGTCACACATCGATGAGGTGTCGAGCTTGCAGTCTATTTGGTGATACTTGTCGGGGCACATGTTAGCACGCTGGGATGAAGATTAGCTTTAATGACACCCGTCCAGAAGGCGTGTCATGCTTATAGAGGGTAGCTGGGGGAGCGATACAAGATCCTTGCTGGGAGATGCCCCTAGCTTGACACCTAACGGCGCATTTAATGTGTTTGTCCTAGTCCGTCAGAGTTAGGTATGATAGCACTGTTGCTATCATATCAGCATGTATTTACCATTTTGCCACTGTGGTGACCCCTTTAATCTATAAAAGGAGGCCCATGGCTACTGGTAGCAGTGTCGACACTTTGCTCAATTGCACGTAGTAGCTGCACTGCCCGCACAGCTTGCCGGAAAGCGGCGCTCCTTGTAACTTGAGTTCATCCACAATCAATCTACCAAAGTAGGAGTAGGGTTTTACGCCTCATGGCGGCCCGAACCTAGGTAAAATTGTGCGTGCTGCTGGTTCTGCTCTTTGTGCACGTTGATCCTCACAGCCAAACCACAAAGTGGTCACATCGATCCCATAGATTGTCTTGGTCGTACCTCGACATCTTTGGCGCGCCAGGTAGGGGGTCGCGTGTGCGAACCTGAATCAGTAGTCCGTGCGCTAGCTTTCTTCATCATCATCTTTGATGACGCCCAAGAAGAAGGGCGCGACTGTAGCAGCTCCTTCCACGTCCAAACTGCCGTCCCAAGTGTCTGCGGGTGGTGCAGGCGCAGGCGGAGCAGGCGGCGTGGGCGGCGGCGGTGGAGCTAGTCAGCTTCCCCACCGCGATGGTGATCCGAGCCATCACACTGGAGATGGCGGAAGCGGCCACCATCAGCGACGTTCCGGTGAACATAGTCACCGGAGCAACACCGTTCGAACTGGTGCGAGCCAGGACCCTGCTGCTGCGACGTCCAAGGACGGAGTGTCGGTGTCCAAGAACGGCGCGACGAAGCATATGCCGGGACCATCGCATGATTGGCGCGATGCGCTTCCTCATGACGCCGGCGGCTCCGGACGACCACATGGCAAGACCCCGGTGCAACACATCCAAGGTGCTCACGGGCCACCACCGCGTCAGCCTGCTGCTGGGCATGAGCCACGACAGCAAGTTCACGATGGTGCTCCTGCTGGCTCTGCCAGGAGTAGAGCGACGTCCCGTTCTTTGCTCCCAACCATGCCAGCTACGGCAGTAGAGGCCATGGCGTGGGCGCAGATGATGGTGAACTTCCCGTCGGCACCCGAGAAGATGGATGAGTGGAGGGCCACTATCCAGAGCCTTATCGGTTTTCTGAGTCATGCAAGACGCAGCTGGCGGCACCGTCGCAGCGTCCACACACAGCACCAACAGTTCCAGCTAGCGGCCGTGCCGGAGATGCTGCGCCAATGGTGCAATCACCTTCACGGCAACAACCACGACAGAAGTGGCAAGATCGCCGATCCGATGATCCCGACGAGATGTTGATGGCGTCTTAGGATCCGCAAGGCCGCCAAGACCAGCGCCAAGTGTTGCGTGACAGACGGGTGGAGGACGCCTGCACCACTATTGAGCGGCGCCGGGAAGCGCGTCGTCAATCTGACGTGCGCAATGGCCCAGTCATTGATGAGCGTACGCCAGGGGTTGGTGGGTACTTGCCTTACGAGGTTGGGTGATCGGCCTTCACCCGTGAGCGGCGGCAAGTCCGCTGGCCATCTTCTCGAGCCTTCAAGCCAGAGCTGCCGGAAAAGTACGATGGCAAGCTCAACCTGGCAGAGTTGTTGGGCATCTACACGATTACCATTCAGGCTGCCGGAGGGCGAGATGAGATGATCCTCACAAACTACTTTTCGTTGGCGCTCAAGCCCAACGTGAGGTCCTGGTTGATGAACCTGCCGGAGGGCTCCATCTCTTCGTGGTCTGTTTTGTGCAACGAGTTTATTGGTGCATACACCGGAGGCCATAAGCTTCCCGATAAGCCCAGTGACATGCACGTGATCCCGCAAAGAGACGGAGAGCCCCTCGACAAATACATTCAAAGATTCTGCCATGTGCACCACAACATTCCAGACATTCATCCCGCAGCCGTCATTGCCGCATTTCATACAAACGTGCGCAACCACAGAATGCGGGCAGAGATGAACATAGAACAGGTCAAGACCATCAACGACCTATACACCTTGGCGGACAAGTGTGCACGTGCTGAGGAGGGGAGGTGACTTCCTGGGGAAGAAGCTGGCACCGAAGTCGATTCTAAGGACGACGATGCATCCACCCCGAAGAAAAAGGGCCAGAAGCGCAACCGCAAGTGCAAGGGCAAAGCAGTGATGGCCGTCGAGGATTCAGGAACGCCCGGCAAGAAAGCTAAGACCGAAGGTGCCAGCAAGGAAACTGTTGTGTGTACCTGCGATCACGAAGCTACCACAGGCGACAAGGCCGACAAGACTGATGGGCCATACTGCAAGATCCACCGCACCAAGGGCCACAATCTCCTGGAGTGCCGGCAAGTGGAGCAACTTGCCAAAAAGCAAAAACAAGAGTATGAAAAGTGCGACAAGGAGAAAGCCAAGGATGGTGCTGGCGGATCTGGAAAGAAGAACTGTGGTGGCCGTGGAGGCCGCCGCGGCATAGGGAAGAAAGAGAAACCGGTAAAGAATTTCAGCAAGCGGTTGACGCCATGTGCATTGACGGAGGCGCATCTTTGCACTCCTCTCATCGGCAGCTCAAGCAATGGGCCCGGGAGGTTAATGCGGCAGAACCGGCAGTAGGAGCCC
This sequence comes from Elymus sibiricus, assembly GCA_039707655.1. NCBI lineage: Eukaryota > Viridiplantae > Streptophyta > Magnoliopsida > Poales > Poaceae > Elymus > Elymus sibiricus. Next base: position 208,493,417 of record CM077668.1, read on the forward strand.
AGAAACCACTCAAATGGTCTCACACGCCTATCATCTTCGACGCCGAGGACCACCCTGATCGCACAACTGCGGTCGGGTGCTTGCCGTTGTTGGTTTCACCAACAATTCGCAACCTTAAGGTGACAAAGAGGTTAGGTGACGGTGGGGCTGGTGTGAATCTCATCTCACCAGAGGTGATCAAGAGGCTGCAAATCCTCGATGAAGATCTCAAGGAGACAGGCACTTTTCAAGGTGTCAATCCAGGGAGGACCAAGCCGAAGGGTCAAATCACTCTGCCGATAACATTTGGCAGCAAGCTGAATTATCGGATAGAGAAAATCATCTTTGACGTCGTCAAGATTCCATTGCCATATAATGGAATTATTGGTCGCCCAGCTCTGGCAAAATTCATGGCGGCGTCCCATTACGCCTACAATACATTGAAGATGCCAGGGCCGATGAGCGTCATCACAATCCACTACGACAAGAAAGATGCAGTCATATGCATGGACCAGCTCTACCGGGAGGCAGCGGCAGCATCTGCCGGCAAGGATTTTGTTCCTGTCGCCAAAGCCCCCGTGGGAGGGAAGAAGAAGAAGAAGAGCGGCAAGACCTCTGACAAGTCTTTCGGGAAGTGCACTGCAGAGTGCAACACACCTGTTGAGGACGAGCCAGAGAGCTCTGCCGGCAAGAAATAGAAGACCAAAGCCGCTGCACCTGCGACAAAAACAGGTTTCTGCGAAGGAGGATGGCACGGGATGCACTTTCACTATAAGTGCCACCCTTAATGAAAATAAGGAAAGCGTGCTCGTCACTTTCCTGCGGTCGAATGTTGATGTGTTTGCATGGCAACCATCTGACATTCCCGGTGTTCCCAGGGAAGTGATTGAGCACCACCTTGCCGTCTGTCCTAATGCAAGACCTGTCAAGCAGAAGGTCAGGAAGCAAGATTTGGAACGCCAAGAGTTCATAGCCCAAGAAATCCAAAAACTTGAGGCTGCCGGTCTAGTTAGGGAAGTTCTACATCCAACTTGGTTGGCAAATCCTGTTGTAGTATGGAAGTCAAATGGAAAATGGAGACTTTGTATTGATTTCACTCATATCAACAAAGCTTGTCCAAAAGATCCTTTTCCTTTGCCACGAATTGTTCAGATTGTAGACTCAACTACTAGCTGTGATTTGCTCTCCTTCCTTGATGCCTACTCTGGTTATCATCAGATTTTCATGGCCAAGGGGGATGAAGAAAAAACGGCATTCATAACTCCATGTGGCACATACTGCTTCGTGCGGATGCCTTTCGGACTAAAGAGTGCCGGATCAACATTTGCAAGAGCAGTGCAGATAGGATTTGGCCCGCAGCTACACAGGAATGTGGAAGCATATATGGATGATATAGTGGTCAAAACCAAGCATGTAGAGACTCTGATTCAAGATCTAGAAGAAACATTTGCAAATCTGCACAAGATCAACTTGAAGCTCAACCCCGAGAAGTGTGTGTTCGGCATCCCATCCGGCAAACTTCCCGGGTTCTTTGTATCTCAACGTGGAATTGAAGCCAATCTCGACAAAATCAAGGCTATTGAATAGATAGAAGCACCTAGGACCGTCAAGGACGTGAGGCATCTTACTGGTTGTGTTGCCACCTTAAGCAGATTCATTTCCAAGTCAGCTGAGCGCGCCTTGCCATTTTTCAAGATTTTGAAAAATGCAGGCCCTATGAAATGGACCGTGGAAGCGAAGGCTGCACTCCAAGACTTGAAGAGGTACTTGTCCTCTCCGCCAATTCTGGTTGCGCCCAAACCACAAGAGCCGTTGCTGCTTTATTTAGTGGCAACCAATCAAGTGGTTAGTGTTGCACTAGTGGCACAGAGGGAAGTTGACGATGAGGAGGCACCAACCACAGAGCCTAGACCCGACAAGCCAAAATCTTCTCTGGCAAGGTCAGGTGCCAACAAAGCAGATCAAGTGCAGGCAAATGAAACAGGACATCAGATTGTGCCGAAAGAGGAAAGTGGTGCAGCGCCCAGTTTATTTTGTCAGCTCTCTTCTGCAGGGGGCTAGGTCAAGATATTCTGGTGTGTAGAAATTACTTTTTGGCCTTCTCATGGCCACAAGGAAGCTGCATCACTACTTCCAAGCACATGAGATTACCGTCATCACTTGCTTTCCGCTAGAGCGCATCTTGAGGAATCCAGAGGCCACCGGCAGGATAGTGGAGTGGGCGTTGGAATTGTCAAGATTTGATTTGAAGGTTGAAAGCACTTCAACATTCCAGAGTAGAGCTTTGGCAGAATTCATTGCTGAATGGACACCAACAAAAGACTAAGAGAAACCAGAGACAAGCCTCCCTGGCAAGGAAACCACAGAATGGATCATGTACTTTGACGGTGCCTTCTCGCTACAAGGCGCCGGTGCAGGAGTGTTGCTTGTCGCGCCCACCGTTGAGCACCTCAAGTATGTGATTCAGATGCATTTCCCCAGGGAGAAGGCCACAAATAACACTGTTGAGTATGAAGGATTGCTTCCCGGACTCCGCATTGCAATCGATCTAGGTATCAGGAAACTGATTATCAGAGGCGACTTGCAGCTTGTTGTGAGGCAAGTAAACAAAGATTATCAAAGCCCTTTGATGGAAGCATATGTCGATGAAGTGAGGAAGTGGAAGAGCACTTTGACGGTTTGCAGCTTGAGCATGTCCCCCGTGCTCAGAATGAAGTTGCAGATCACTTGTCGAAGCATGCCGCTGAAAGAATCCCTGTGGAACCAGGAACTTTCATGCTACAACTGACTCAGCTATCTGTTACACCATCAATGAGGCCAGCAAAAAGGAGAAAATCAAATCCTGGTGGTTTGTGACGCCCCAACTTAATCGTGCACTAATCATACACGCAAATGCACACGATCAAGCCTAAGGACTCACGGGAAGATATCACAACACAACTCTAAACACAAATAAAATAATACAAGCTTTATATTACAAGCCAGGGGCCTCGAGGGCTCGAATACAAAAGCTTGCAACAAGTGTTAGCGGAAGTAACAGCAGTATCTGAGTACAGACACAAAGTAAAACAAAAAATGCCTTAAGAAGGCGAAAAACAAACAACGACTACGGTCAAAAAGGCGCAGCTCTCCTGCCTGGGAGCCTCCTAACTACTCCTGGTCGTCGGTCTCCACGTAGCAGTAAGCTCCACCGGGGTAGCAGTAGTCGTCGGCAAAATCAGCTGGCTCCGGGGCTCCGCCATCTGGTCGCAGCAAACGGGAATGGAGAAAAAGGGGAAGCAAAGCTACCGTGAGTACTCATCCAAAGTACTCGCAAGTCTTACATCAGAACTATGCTATGCATGCATCGGTATCAAAGAAAATGGCTGTAACTATGGACTAGACTACAGAAATGCCAGAATAGAGAGAAAGGCCTAGCCTATCGAAGACTAGCATCTTCAGTATCTTGCAGCATTAGAAGTGTGCAGATTAGTAGTACATAATAAAGCCACAAGCATGTAACTGCAAAGCCTAGGGATCCTTCCTCGACTTCCTGCGAGAAAGCGATCCCGGAGCTTACATATTAATTAACATGTATCCAGTTCAAGTTGTAGTAGATCGGGATACAACACTGAGCGTCCTGTTACCGTGGACACGGCTATTCGAATAGATAATCTTCCCTGCAGGGGTGCACTATTGTTACCCAACACGCCCGATTAACTCTGGCCGGACACACTTTCCTGGGTCATGCCCGGCCTCGGCTGATCGACACACTGCAGCCCTACCTAGAGCTCACTAGAGAGGTCCCCGCCGGTCTATATCCTAAGTGCTCAAAGGTCTTGGGCCCATCGCCCTATGCACTCCGGGTCGTTGCGTGCAGGGCGGGTCCAGGCACCACCTCTGTCCTAGATGGCGCCGGCCCAGCCGTACCGCAATGCTGAACTGGACGTCTGACCGAGCTTTCGGCTGATACATACGGCGCCGAGGGTCCCATTAAAACATTATCCCGCGTCGTGGTAGTGTGTATAGGCCAGTGGCCAACTCAGATCAATACCCATATCCGTTAGTGCATTATTAATTTTAAGTGACGGCTGTCGGGACAAGTCCGGAGTTACCACCACTACCTGGGTGGTACCGCTAAACAGCCAGCCGCCACAGTAACTCTCACGGGTGCTCTCCGGGCCCGCCCGACTTTCATGTGTATCTCTCGCGGTACCCCTCGGGGTCGACCCGACTTTAACATGTATCAATATTAAAGTCAAAGTACCCGTGTGTCCATAACATCAAGGAGGAATCCGAGGAATCACCCTCATTGGATTCCCACTCGATGTATCCGTCAAGGTGAACCCGGAGGAATCACCCTCGATGGCATTCACACTTGCGGTGTTGCACGACAGAAGCTTCATCAGAGGTGGTGAAAAAGGAATCACCCTCGTTAACCCACGACTGGCTAGCTATACTACAGAGGCAACATCGTGAGTGAGATAAGAGGTATCACCCTCGGCACCCGTTGGTAACTCTGTGCGGTGATGTGCTGGTCCCAGCCCGTCGATCACCTCGATCGAGGCACTGGTAACTAAGCGGGGCAACTAGGACAAGGAAGAGGGGCCACCGATGGATTTCCATCCAACCTATACTAAGCATTTGGGATAGCAGGTACAGTATCAATAGCAGTTACAAAATCAGGCTATGCATCAGAATAGGATCAATCAAAAGCAGTAGCAAATTCTAATGCAAGCAGTAGGGAGAAAGAATAGGTGATATAGGCATGCTCAAGGGGGTTTGCTTGCCTGGTTGCTCTGCGATAAAAGAGGGGTCTTCGTTGGAGTAGCAGTCCTCGGGGCAACGTCGGTCTCGGGGTCTACCTGAGAGAAGAGGGGGGAAGAAACAATAAATAGAAAGCAAACAAATGCAATCAAAATGCATGACATGCCTAAACGATACGCAGAGGTGATATAATGCATCTCTAATTATTTTAGACGCTTTAGGAATTTATTTGGAATTATTAATCGGAGGTCAGACACTATTCATCTACCGGAAACGGGCAAAAAGTTCCATATTCATCTACTTAGGGGGATCTAATATGAGTGCAGATGACATATTCGGATTTGTTGGATTTTTCTGATCATTTTTCATATATAAATTATTTTCTTCCGAGTTACGGTTTAATTTCTATGATTTTTCAAAGTTTTATTGATTTTCTGGAATTGTTTTAATTATTAAACCCGAATTATCCAAAACAGTGTCTGGTGACATCAGGGTGACGTCAACGATCAAACCCGGCTGACCAGAGTCAAATCTGACCAGTGGGTCTCACTGGTCAGTGACACAGTACTAATTTGAGATTATTTAAACTAATTGGGGGTTAATTAAAGTGTGGGCCCCATCTGTCAGTGGCTAATTAGATTAACAGATTAGTTTTAACTAAAACCGGATTAACTAAGCACGGAGGCCCACCTGTCAGTGAGGTTAACACTTTAGTTAGTGGTTAATCTAATGCCTAATCTAACTACTATAGTACCGGGCCCATTTGTGAGTGGCTATTAGGGTCGGGGTTAGCGCCGCGGGGTGACACGTGTCCTGTGGCACCCCGGCTCAGAGCAACCGGTTTACCTTGCATTGCCAGCCCAGAGATCAAGTCTTCTGGCAATACACAACAACTTGGTACAGAAAACAACCGCTTTATTGATCTCTTAGCGGGAACATAGGTTTACATCTTACATGATGAGCGAGGCCAAGCGGCACACACGGTGCGGCTGCCCTTATGTACATTATTTAGTAGACATCTTCAGGGCCTCGATGATAAGGGAACTACTACGCGACAGCGGAACGACGGGGTAGCGGAACTCCATTCCACAAGGACACTGCTGGGACATGGCCTAGATCGCAACATATTGCTCGACATCAACTCCTTGCACGGCTTCTCCTACATCTGGCATGATAAGCCAGATGAGTAATTTGAATGTACTCGCAAGCTCACAGCAAACAAAACAAGTGCGACAAACAACAACATGGCATTTAACAAATTTAATGCATGAGCATGATACTACTCAGCATGAGATGTGCGTGAAGCATTGCCATGGTCCTCGGGACCAACTTACCATCCCGGGGTTACCGTGTAACCACCGTTCATAACTTACCAACGTGATCCTCACTTGATCACATTCATACCTTTCATAGTGATCCTCGATCACCATGTCTGCATGTGCCATCTTGTGAACCTTAGTGTGCAAGTTAATTATATCTGTTGACCCACGGTGTGACCTACTACGAACTGTGTCCATATCCGAGGACGCGGCTATCGATTGATTATACACTCTGCAGAGGTTAGTACAATGTACCCAGACCACGAAACTCATGGCCTCGTGCACCCATTCGGGTGGACCAACGACATTCCGACAAAACCAATCTATTGCATGACACTCTCCCGGCCACTCCGACACACTCCCCTTTGGGTTATGTCCTGGGTGACCCCGATGTCAACATGTGACATCTGCCACCTCTGTGGCTGCCACCATCGTGGCCAAACATAAACATTGTCCCAAACGGGGACCTTGGTACCATCAAAACTTGGGTCCTCAAGGTTATGACTGCCTACCGGGCCAAGGTAGCGCCAGAGCACAACCTTCCCTCGTAGGAGGTACCGGCGAGAGGCATGACAATAGACCACATTAGGGCCTCCCCATCCAGGCAAGTGTGGTTGCACTGGTGAGCTCGATTCGGTGGCACCATGACTCGATCAACAACATGTTCAAGTTGGATTATTATCAAGTTTAACTTGAGAAGAAAATGATTCGAGCCATAGTGTATGAATGGATGCACGGGTCACGATTATGAATGATGAATGCATCATACTACCATATGTGCATATGACATGGTTCCTACTGCCTACATTAACAAGTAAGCATGTAACCTACTGTATAATATCAGAATGATAGAATAAACTCTATGGAATCAAAGTTATGTAGCAAGTTATTTTAAATAGTGACTATATGATGATTTAATTCAATTAAACCTAAGTTATTGCAATGCCATCCTTGTATATGAATGTTGTGGCTTGCCTTGGTTCAGAGGAGTGTCACAGTACTCCTGGCCTTCTCCAACACAACTAGGCTCTTCTGAAATTAATTTAAATGCAAAAAGAAAATGTCACATAACACTGTTTATTGTACCAGAAATTCTCGACAGCAAGAAAAATTCTGAAATTTGGCAAACAGAAACTTTGGAATTTTATAAACCAGTAGCAAAAAGAATCAATTCAATTGGACTTATAGATTAAAAGTTATGGCTAGTCAAAGATGGATTAGATCTGGTCAAAATTTCCATTTAAAAGAAAATCCAGCAGCGGCCACATCGAAGACATATTCAGAGAATACGTCTCCATTTAGACCGCTTCTACCGAGAGGGTGAGAGGCTGACGGGTGGGGCCGGCTGTCAGGGTTAATCAGAGGAGAGGGAGGGAACAGGGCCGGGCGGCTCTGTCGCCGGCGTTTCTCCGGCGAGGAGACGTCGGCGATCACCGGAGAGAGGGGAATGGGATCAGCTAGGTGAGACGGTCACGCACGTACCCGAAACACAAGCTGAGGAGGTCGGACGGCGTCACGGCAATCCTCTCCAGAGACGGCGGCGGCGGAGTTGATCGGGATCGGCGTTTCCGGCGACAATCCGGTGAGCTCTTGGTACCGTCGTGCTCAGGAGGTTGCTACGGTCTCAGGGGTGGCAGTGGTTGGAGCTGGGGTGGACTAGGCTGAGTGCTCGGAGGAGAGCGATCCGCGGCTGCCGCCGGCGAGGTTTGAAGGCCAGAGGCCTTCCCGGCGTTGCCAGCAGCTACTAGGGCTCGATTAGAGAGTGGAGAGGTGGTTTGGGATGGCTTGAACGATCGGGGAGGGGCTCTATTTATAGGAGGAGGCGGGGCAGAGCTCGGGCTCCGCTAGAGTTGAGCGGCAGGGCGAACTGGGGGCGGTGAGGACTCGGGTGAGCTCGGGGACGACGCAGGCGAGTCCAAGCATAGTGCACGCACGCGGGCTCGAGCGCAGGCGCACTAAGAGGAACAGGGGCGCACGTGCAAGCCACTGTACCGCAAGCTAGCGCCGTGGCCGCTTCCGACGTGCCTCCTACCAGCGCCGGGGAGGGTCAAAGAGGGGCTAGGTGGAAGAATGGGAGTGCTCTGAGTAGACTGGACATGCTGCGGTGGCGCGAGGGGAGAGGTTGGACGGCGGCCGATCGAACCCGACGGGGAGGGCGCTCAGAGCGCGTGCATTGCACCATGCCCGCACGCGGTCACCGCATGCATTGGCATGCAGGTGACTTTCGGCGCTGCCACACCATGTCCTAGGTGTTGTCCCTTCAACGCTTTGCCAAGGAATGCGCTGGTCTGGCCAAATGGCCCATTGGAGGTGACTAGAGCTAGAGAGAAAGTTTCTGGACAGAAACTTGCTCCAAGCACTGAGGACAAACGGCTGAGGTTCTAGGGCTGATTTTAGGCATTTAAGCATCACTTAGGAGGGTGATCAAGTGGTAAAAATTTCAGCTAAAAAGGATCAAGGAAAAATATAGTTGCTTCACAATGTGCTCTTTCTGACCAGAAGCAAAAACATTTTCCCTGGCTGAAATTTTCCAAATGACAATGGGATATTTTTGCATAGAAAGGTGAGGCATGATCCAAAGAATATTTGGGAATTTTCTTGGAATTTTCTGGGCAATAAAAATAGAGGTTGCTTCATAGCTCTGTGGGAAAATAGGCATTTGCAGAGAGAAAATGAATATAATGCCATTAAATAAAAATATCCAATGGCATTATTTTGAGAGGGATGAGGTCTAGGGAGGGTTTAAGGATGGTAGAACCCACTTGGAAGAAAATCGAAAATAAATCCAAGTGGTAAGTCCAAAAGAAATGACAGAAAACCTCAAATGCAAATAAAATATTCAATAAATCCAAATAAAAGAAAAAAGGCAAAATCCAGGGTGTTACAAACCTCCCCCCCCCCCCCCCGTAGGATGAATCTCGTCCTTGAGATTCGGTTGCTCAGGAAACAAATATGGGTATGAAGTCCTTAAGAAATCCGCTCTTTCCCAGGTGGCTTCATCCTCGGTGTGGTGCTCCCATTGGACTTTATAAAATCTTATAGTCTTGCTGCGGGTGACTCTGTCCATTTCTTCCAAGATTCTCAAGGGTTTCTCCTCGTAGGTTAAATCCTTGGCAAGCTCTAGTTCTGTCATATCTGTCCGTTTTGCAGGTGGTGCGATGCATTTTCGTAGCTGAGACACGTGGAACACATCATGCACCTCGGATAGCTCGGGAGGCAATTCTAACTGATAAGCCACTTTGCCCACTCTGGTCATAACTGGAAACGGACCGATGTATCTTGGTGCGAGCTTTCCCCGGGTGTGAAATCTTTTAACTCCTTTCATGGGGGTAACTCGAAGATATGCATATTCACCTGGTTCGAAGCTGATCTGTCTATGCTTTGAGTCATAGTAACTCTTCTGACAAGATTTTTCCACTTGCAGTCTGTCTCGAATTTCTTTGACTTGCTTTTCTGCTTCCATCATTAAATCTGTCCCGAAGATTCGGCTGTCTCCTGTCTGAGACCAGTTCAGCGGGGTACGACACTTACGTCCATATAGAGCCTCAAAAGGTGACATCTTGAGGCTAGTCTGGTAGCCGTTGTTGTATGAAAACTCAGCGTATGGCAGACTGTCTTCCCATTTGGGTCCATGAGCAAGAGCGCATGCTCAAAGCATATCTTCCAAGATTTGATTTACCTGCTCTGTCTGCCCATCTGTCTGAGGGTCATAAGCAGTGCTATGCTTCAAAGCGGTTCCCAAGGCTTGGTATAGACGTAGCCAGAATGCCGAGGTAAATAAAGATCCTCGGTCTGAAGGGATATTCCTTGGTACCCCATGCAGACTGACAATCCTGGATACGTAGAGTTGAGCGAGTTGGTCTGCACGATAGGTTGTCCTTATTGGGATAAAGTGGGCCACCTTGGTGAGCATGTCGACCACGACCCATATGGCATTGTTACCTCGTGGTGTCCTTGGTAATCCCACGATAAAGTCCATGTAGATATCGTCCCATTTCCATTGTGGAACGGGTAAGGGTTGAAGTACACCGGCTGGTTTCTGGTGTTCAGCCTTCACCTTATTGCATATATCACAACAGGCGATGTAATAGGCGATATCTTTCTTCATACCTTCCCACCAGAATGTTTGCTTTAAGTCTTGGTACATTTTAGTGCCTCCAGGATGAATAGAGTATGCGGACTCGTGAGCTTCCTTCAGAATCTGCTGCTTTAACTCTCCAAAGTTTGGTACACAGACTCGATCCCGGAATCGGAGTGTACCTTTGTCATCAATGCTGAAATCTGGTGTCTTCCTTTCTCATACTTGGGCCATTATCTTTAGTAACATAGGGTCACCAGGTTGAGCCTTTCGAATTTCATCTTCCAAGGTCGGGGTTACTTCCAAGGTAACTGAGCAGATTGCATCACACAGGATCATATTGAGCTGAGCTATTTCTTCTTGAAGTGTTGGGTGCAGACGCTCGATTAATGAGTTTGAGGTAGCCGGTTTGCGACTGAGGGCATCGGCGACCACATTTGCTTTTCCTGGGTGGTAATTGATACCCAGGTCATAGTCTTTGACCAATTCAAGCCATCTTCGCTGTCGGAGGTTCAAGTCCGGTTGAGTGAATATATATTTGAGACTCTTGTGGTCGGTGTAGATTTGGCATCGCTTTCCAATGATGTAATGCCTCCAAATCTTTAAGGCGTGAACCACAGCTGCCATCTCTAGGTCATGAGTAGGGTAATTCTCCTCATTCGGTCGGAGCTGTCTTGATGCATAGGCCATGACCTTTCCATCTTGTATATGTACACACCCAATGCCACGCCTGGACGCGTCGCAATAGATGCCGAAGCTTCGGTAGATATCTGGTAGAGTTAACACCGGAGCGGTAGTCAACCGGGTCTTGAGCTCATTGAAACTGTCTTCACATGCTTCCGTCCATATGAATTTCTGATTTTTCTTGAGTAGCTCCGTCATTGGCTTGGCAATCTTGGAGAATACTTGAGCTCCGTTGAGTTGATCGAACAAATCATCAATCCTGGGCAGTGGGTATTTATTCTTGATTGTGACATCATTGAGAGCACGGTAGTCAACACACATCCGAAGACTGCCGTCTTTCTTACCCACGAATATCGCAGGTGCACCCCAAGGAGATGAGCTGGGCCGAATATACCCTTTTTGGAGCATCTCGTCCAATTGCTTCTTCAACTCCACTAGTTCAGACGAAGGCATTCGATAATATTTCTTGTAAATTGGTGCTGTTCCAGGCACAAGCTCAATGAAAAATTCAAGCTCTCTATCAGGTGGCATGCCTGGTAATTCATCTGGAAACACATCTGGGAACTCACAGACCACTGGGACTATATTCATTTTTGTTGCAACGGTAGCATAAACCATCCCTTTCTTTGGTATGGCTCGACCGGCACAGAATCGAGCGGACTGGCCTGAGGGATTTATTAGCGTGACTTCTCTTGTTGCGCAGTTGATGCAAACCTGGTGTCTTGTCAACCAATCCATCCCCAAAATAATATCCAAGGTGGGAGACTCAATGGATACCATTGATGCGGGGAAGATGACTCCATAGATCGATATTTTCAATCCTCGGCATACAATATTTGTCTTGAGCATGGATCCGGAGGATTGTACCACCATAGCTTTGTCCAAAAGAGTGTAGGAAAGGCGATGTTGGGCAACAAAGCTCCGCGAAATAAAAGAATGGGAAGCCCCGGAATCGAATAAAATTGTTGCAGGTATGTCATTAACAGGAAACATACCAATGACCACATCGGGGACTTCTGCGGCTTCTTCAGCAGAGATATGATGAACTTGCCCTTGAATGTACCTCCGTTTGGGGAATTGCCCCACATAATTGACTTGAGGCTTCTGGTTGGCTTGTGTCTTGCCGTTCTTGGGACACTGCCTAGCGTAATGCCCAGTCTGTCCACATGTGAAACAGGCATTGTTACGCTGACAGTCTTCCTTGTTTGGCTTGGCGACCACAGTCTTGATCTGACTTTCATTCTTGATATTCCCCTGCTGCCAAGTTGGCTTAAACTCGAACTGAGGTTGCTGCCAAGTACGAACCTTCTGAAAAACTTGCCCTTCCTTCTTGGGTTCAAACTTGCGTTTGTGGTCTTCATAGGCAGTCTTATGATCATTAACCAGTTTGTGTTCTCTTTCGGCAATGAGTGCCTTGTTCACCAGAGTTTGGAAGTCGGGGAAATCTAGCATGCTGAGTGCACATCGGAGGGTAAAATTGAGCCCTCCGAGGAACCGATCTATCTTCCGTTCTTCGGTGGCCATATCATGAGTGGAGTAACGGGCCAAGTGATTGAACTTGTTTAAATATTCACTTACAGTCGAGTTCCCTTGGGTAAGGGTGAGAAATTCTCGCTGCTTGACCTTCATGATGCCGGTAGGAATATGGTACTTGCGGAATTTATCTTTGAATTTATCCCAAGTAATCTCGTCTTCAGCGGGCCACATCACCTTGGCATTGTCCCACCATATAGCAGCTGTCCCTTCTAGGTAATGAGTGGCGAACGACACCTTGTCTGCATCTTCTGTGTGAGCAATTTCCAGCTTCTTCTCAATAGTCCTCAACCAATCATCGGCTTCCATCGGGTCCACTGCTTGACTGAAACTTGGCGGTTTGGTTCTCTAAAAATCTGACAGCTTGGAGTGATTACCATTGTGATTATTCTGCCCAACCACAGTCTGCATGCTTCTCAGGAATTCCATCAGGTCTTGGTTTCTCTTCTCCTCAAACATCCGCATAATCTGTTCTGTTGTGGGTGCTTGAGGTGGAGGAGGCACTGGCTGATACGGTTCTGGAGAATGTCCTGCTTGCCTGGCGGATCGACGAACTGGAGTATCATCGCCACCATGACAGTTACCGCCACACCTTGTCATCCTATATATGTTTCCCAATACGAAGCATCAAGATGAGCAACATCCATTAGGGGAAAACAAGCGAAATAGGGAGGTGAGGCAACAAACCCAGAAAAGAAATCGATAAAAGCCAAAGTGAATAACAGAAACCAACATAATAATACATCATCCAACATACATAGCATGGCAACAGCAGGGATAGTACTACTACATGCAAACACCACCTTATCCTCGTCTACATGCGACGACAGGGATCGCACTGGCACACTGACGGTCCTGCTGGTGTCTCCTCGGTGTCGGACTCCGAATCGGAACTGATAACGGATACATCTGGAGCAAAGGAAACGCGACGACGCTGACGGGAAGGCTCTCCCTCAGGGTCTGGAGCAGGGTGACTCCGCAGCATCGGGGCGGCGGGGGTAGCGAGAAGCATAGCCCACTGGGCTGGGGACTCATGAGGAGTCACAACCGAAGTGCATGAGCTACTCTGGGAGGGTGTGGGGATCACGGGTGTGGGTGCAGGTAATGTAGCTGGAGGAACAAGTGATGTGTGGATAAGCAAAGGTGGAGCGAAGGCAGATCGAGCGGCAGCTAGCTCACCTCGAACACGGTCCAGCTCCTGTGTTAGACTGGTGATCAGAAAATATCCCGCCGTTATGTAGCGAGACAGGTGACTGGCTGGCCGGTCGCACTCCGGATTAATGTAAGGGAAGCGGATCTGTCCTGACTCATACAGGGACGGATAGAAGTATAAACCTGGGTGAGTCTGCATCTGAACCTCGTTATAGCGCAAGTCAGTGATAGCCTCGAATGCTGCAAACTGGACCGCCTGGTCGGGTGTAGAAGCAGTCCCGCCCTTGGTGGAGCGAGTGTAAGTGCCCACCACGGTACTGTTGTGCATGATGACCTCCGCATGATACTCGTAAACGCCATCAGCGAGCTGCTCTCGGTACACCTGGTATATGGGGTCATCGCCATCGGGGTAGAGTCGACGCCATACGTTGGTAAGCAGGTGCGGAAAGGTGGAAGGTGCCGACTCAGGCTGGTACGGAAAAGGGACTGGTGCCATCTACACTCACAACATTAGCGGGTTAGCATTAATAGTAAGCTATATGCATGCAATGCAACACTCAACTGCACAATCAACCTCAAACCACTACAGAGGCTAAAACTACCATTTTCTAATGCGTCGGCTGTCTAGGGCGTCCTACAGTCACCGCGGCTCTGATACCAAGCGTTGTGGCACCCCGGCTCAGAGCAACCGGTTTACCTTGCATTGCCAGCCCAGAGATCAAGTCTGGCAATACACAACAACTTGGTACAGAAAACAACCGCTTTATTGATCTCTTAGCGGGAACATAGGTTTACATCTTACATGATGAGCGAGGCCAAGCGGCACACACGGTGCGGCTGCACTTATGTACATTATTTAGTAGACATCTTCAGGGCCTCGATGATAAGGGAATACTACGCGACAGCGGAACGACGGGGTAGCGGAACTCCATTCCACAAGGACACTGCTGGGACACGGCCTAGATCGCAACATACTGCTCAACATCAACTCCTTGCACGGCTTCTCCTGCATCTGGCATGAAAAGCCAGGTGAGTACTTTGAATGTACTCGCAAGCTCACAGCAAACAAAACAAGTGCGACAAACAACAACAAGGCATTTAACAAATTTAATTCATGAGCATGATACTACTCAACATGATCCTCGGGACCAACTTACCATCCCGGGGTTACCGTGTAACCACCGTTCATAACTTACCAACGTGATCCTCACTTGATCACATTCATACCTTTCATAGTGATCCTCGATCACCATGTCTGCATGTGCCATCTTGTGAACCTTAGTGTGCAAGTTAATTATATCTATTGACCCACGGTGTGACCTACTACGAACTGTGTCCATATCCGAGGACGCGGCTATCGATAGATTATACACTCTGCAGAGGTTAGTACATTGTACCCACACCACGGAACTCATGGCCTCGTGCTCCCATTCGGGTGGACCAACGACATTCCGACAAAACCAATCTATTGCACGACACTCTCCCGGCTATGTCCTGGGTGACCCCGATGTCAACATGTGACATCTGCCACCTCTGTGGCTGCCACCGTCATGGCCAAACATAAACATTGTCCCAAACGGGGACCTTGGTACCATCAAAACTTGGGTCCTCAAGGTTATGACTGCCTACCGGGCCAGGGTAGCGCCAGAGCACAACCTTCCCTCGTAGGAGGTACCGGCGAGAGGCATGACAATAGACCACATTAGGGCCTCCCCATCTAGGCAAGTGTGGTTGCACTGGTGAGCTCGATTCGGTGGCACCATGACTCGATCAACAGCATGTTAAGGTTGGATTATTATCAAGTTTAACTTGAGAAGAAAATGATTCGAGCCATAGTGTATGAATGGATGCACGGGTCACGATTATGAATGATGAATGCATCATACTACCATATGGGCATATGACATGGTTCCTACTGCCTACATTAACAAGTAAGCATGTAACCTACTGTATAATATCAGAATGATAGAATAAAGTCTATGGAATCAAAGTTATGTAGCAAGTTATTTTAAATAGTGACTATATGATGATTTAATTCAATTAAACCAAAGTTATTGCAATGCCATCCTTGTATATGAATGTTGTGGCTTTCCTTGGTTCAGAGGAGTGTCACAGTACTCCTGGCCTTCTCCAACACAACTAGGCTCTTCTGAAATTAATTTAAATGCAAAAAGAAAATGTCACATAACACTATTTATTGTACCAGAAATTCTCAACAGCAAGAAAAATTCTGAAATTTGGCAAACAGAAACTTTGAAATTTTATAAACCAGTAGCAAAAAGAATCAATTCAATTGGACTTATAGATTAAAAGTTATGGCTGGTCAAAGTTGGATTAGATCTGGTCAAAATTTCCATTTAAAAGAAAATCCAGCAGCAGCCACGTCGAAGACGTATTCAGAGAATATGTCTCCACTTATACCGCTTCGACCGAGCGGGTGAGAGGCTGATGGGCGGGGCCCGCTGTTAGGGTTAAACAGAGGAGCGGGAGGGAATAGGGCCGGGCGGCTCTGTTGCCGGCGTTTCTCCAGCGAGGAGACGTCGGCGATCACCGGAGAGAGGGGGAATGGGATCAGCTCGGCGAGACGGTCACGCACGTACCCGAAGCACAAGTTGAGGAGGTCGGACGGCATCGCGGCGATCCTCTCCAGAGACGGCGGCGGCGGAGCTGATCGGGATCGGCATTTCCGGCGACAATCCGGCGAGCTCTTGGTACCGTCGTGCTCAGGAGGTTGCTACAGTCTCAGGGGTGGTAGTGGTTGGAGCTGGGGTGGACTAGGCAGAGTGCTCGGAGGAGAGGGATCCGCGGCTGCCGCCGGCGAGGTTTGAAGGCCAGAGGCCTTCCCGGCGTTGCAAGCAGCTACTAGGGCTCGATTAGAGAGTGGAGAGGTGGTTTGGGATGGCTATAACGATCGGGGAGGGGCTCTATTTATAGGAGGAGGCGGGGCAGAGCTCGGGCTCCGCCGAAGTTGAGCAGAAGAGCGAACTGGGGGCGGTGAGGACTCGGGTGAGCTCGGGGACGACGCAGGCGAGTCCAAGCATAGTGCACGCACGCGGGCTCGAGCGGAGGTGCACTAAGAGGAACAGGGGCGCGCGTGCAAGCCACTGTACCGCAAGCTAGCGCCGTGGCCGCTTCCGGCGTGCCTCCTACTGGCGTCGGGGAGGGTCATAGAGGGGCTAGGTGGAAGAATGGGAGTGCTCTGAGTGGACTGGACATGCTGCGGTGGCGCGAGGGGAGAGGTTGGACGGCGGCCGATCGAACCCGACGGGCAGAGTGCTCAGAGCGTGTGCATTGCACCATGCCCGCACGCGGTCACCGCGTGCATTGGCATGCAGGTGACTTTCGGCGCTGCCACACCATGTCCTAGGTGTTGTCCCTTCAACGCTTTGCCAAGGAATGCGCTGGTCTTGCCAAATGGCCCATTGGAGGTGACTGGAGCTAGAGAGAAAGTTTCTGGACAGAAACTTGCTCCAAGCACTGAGGACAAACGGCTGAGGTTCTAGGGCTGATTTTAGGCGTTTAAGCATCACTTAGGAGGGTGATCAAGTGGTAAAAATTTCAGCTAAAAAGGATCAAGGAAAATTATAGTTGCTTCACAATGTGCTCTTTCTGACCAGAAGCAAAAACATTTTCCCTGGCTGAAATTTTCCAAATGACCATGGGATATTTTTGCATAGAAAGGTGAGGCATGATCCAAAGAATATTTGGGAATTTTCTTGGAATTTTCTGGGCAATAAAAATAGGGGTTGCTTCATAGCTCTGTGGGAAAATAGGCATTTGCAGAGAGAAAATGAATATAATGCCATTAAATAAAAATATCCAATGGCATTATTTTGAGAGGGATGAGGTCTAGGGAGGGTTTAAGGATGGTAGAACCCACTTGGAAGAAAATCAAAAATAAATCCAAGTGGTAAGTCCAAAAGAAATGACAGAAAACCTCAAATGCAAATAAAAAATTCAATAAATCCAAATAAAAGAACAAAAGGCAAAATCCAGGGTGTTACATGTCCCCACCGGAGTTTTAACCTCCGGCGCGCGCCGACGCTACTCCGGTGAGCACCGGAGAGGGCGGCGATGCTCGGGATCGGCGCACAGGGGGCCGTTTGGCCCGGGGTTTGGTCCTACGGGACGGGCGCGACGCGCCGCGTCCGCTTGTGGCCGCGATTGGCACGGGGGTGGCCGGAGTCGGCCGCTACGACGACGCCATGCGGCGGCCAGAGCGGGACGTGCACGAAATCGGGGCTGCGGGCGACCAGAGGAAGAGAGGAAGGGCGCATCCGGCGCAGCGGCTCACCGCGGTGACGAGGAGCAGCTTGGGGTAGCCGGGGAAGTCGCGGTGTACCAGATCGACGGCGGGAGATGCGCGGTGGCCGACGGGGAAGAAGGGCGCGATCCAGCGGTGCGGTGCTCCCCGGATCAAGCCGAAGGGAGGAGCCGACGTGGACGACGACGGTGGTCCTCCTGGGCGTCTCCGTGCGGCGTGGGGTGCTCGGTGGCCGCGGTGGTGGCGAGCGGCGGCGACGGCAGTGTTCGGGTGTGTGCGGGGAGAGGCAAGCGAGCGAGGGGTAGGGGAATGCGGGGGCTAGGGTTTGCGAGGGGAGAGAGAGACGCCGGGGAAAGCCTTATCCACGCCGGGGAGACGCGGGATGGCCGACGTGCGGTGATCGGCGGCGTGTCGGCGCGCGCGGCCGACAGCATGCGGGAGGAAGAGGATGACCAGGGAGGTGGGCTGGGCTGGATACTGTGCACTTGTGGCCCAAGTGCACAGTGGTTCTTTGCTCTTTTCTTTATCCTTTTATGTTTTATATCTTAGTCTCTGTTTTGTATTTAGTTCAGCTAGCTAATGAATTTTGCTCAATATAAAACTTGGCACACAAATACAGGGCCATATTCTAGACTGGCTCAAAAAGTTTGGAATTATTTGAGTTCATTTGAATTTTTATTAAATGAATTGGCAATTTAAATTGCTGTTTAGGTACTGTTTCATGATGTTAGAGTCACTTAGATAATTCAATTAATGTTGATTTTATTTTTATAATTGCTTTGGGAAGTTTTGCAAAATTGTGAACTATTTTGTTTTAAAATTTGATCAACTTTATTTTGACTTGTATTTAGAATTTTTGTTCAAAGTGGAATTTGAAATGAGATATGAACAATTAATGATTTAACACTGCAAATGAAGATGACTTGGCACGATTAGAAGGTGATCACTGTAGCATATTACAAGGAGGTGTTTCAATTCTCCTCCTCTAAAAGAAATTCTCGTCCCGAGAATTCAGGAGGTAGAAGGGAAAAGGTCGGGGTATTCTTCACGAAGACGATCCTCGCGTTCCCAAGTGGCCTCATCTTCTGAACGATTCGACCACTGAACCTTAAGGAACTTGATTGCCTTCTGACGGGTTTGACGTTTAGCTTGATCAAGAATACGGATCGGATGCTCCTTATAAGAGAGGTCATCCTGCAATTCCAGCACTTCATGATCCACTGCTCAGATCGGATCCTTGAAGCAGCAGCGGAGTTGCAACACATGGAAAACATCGTGAACCTGAGAAAGATTCGGCGGTAGTTCCAACTGATATGCCACTTCTCCACGTCTGACGAGAATACGGAACGGGCCAATGTAGCGAGGAGCTAACTTGCCCTTGATTCCAAATCGATGAGTGCCCTTCATCGGAGTGACACGAAGGTAAGCTTGTTCACCAGGTTGATAGACCATTACCTTGTGTTTACAGTCGTAATAGCTCTTCTGACGAGACTGAGTAGTCTTCAGATGTTCGCGAACAATATGGACTTGCTCTTCTGCATGTTGGATAATGTCTAGACCGAAGAGTGGCCGTTCCCCAGTTTCTGACCAATTCAGAGGAGTTCGGCACTTACGTCCATAAAGAACTTCAAACGGTGCCATCTTCAGACTAGCTTGATAGCTATTGTTGTAAGAGAATTTACCATACGGGAGAGATTCCTCCCATTTCTTGCCAAAGGAGATGACACATGCGCGAAGCATATCTTCAAGCACTTGGTTGACTCGTTCAACTTGACCCTGGGACTGAGGGTGAAAAGCAGTGCTAAAGGACAGATGAGTCCCCATAGCTTCTTGGAAACTTTTCCAGAACCTTGAGGTAAAGAGGCTGCCACGGTCTGAACTGATATCCAATGGAACACCGTGAAGTGACACAATTCTGGAAACATACAAGTCTGCTAACTGACTAGCAGTGATTGTCTGCTTGACTGACAGAAAATGAGCAACCTTTGAGAATCGGTCAATGACTACAAAAATAGCATCATGACCCTTCTGTGATCTGGGAAATCTAGTAATGAAATCCATTTCAACTTTGTCCCATTTCCATTCGGGAATATCAATTGGTTGCAGAGTTCCAGCCGGTCTTTGATGTTCTACTTTGATGCGACGGCAAACGTCACACTCAGCAACATAGCGAGCAATGTCTCGCTTCATATCAGGCCACCAGTACCGCTGACGAATGTCTTGGTACATCTTGGTACTACCCGGATGAATAGACAAAGGGGTGTCATGTGCTTCTTTCATGACATCCGAACGTGAGTCCAGGTTGTGCTTTCTGGGGACCACTAGGCGGCCTCTGAAGAACAAGGCACCATCATCACCAACAGTGAAGAACGATGGATTTCCTTTGGAGAGATAGCTCTTGATCTTCTCTACTTCGGAATCATACTTCTGCCTTGTCTTGATGTTGTGCTCGAGATCTGGTTCAACAACCAAGGTATTTAGATATCCTTGAGGAACTATCTCGAGATTCAGCTTTCGAAGCTCTTCATACAGAAGTGGTTGCTGTAGCTGGACCTCAAGTTCACAGTAGTAGGATTTGTGGCTCAAGGCATCAGCCATTACATTGGCCTTGCCAGGGGTATAAGAAATACCCAAGTCATAGTCCGTAATGGCCTCCATCCATCTTTGCTGACGGAGGTTCAGAGATGGCTGAGTGAACAAATACTTCAGACTTTGATGATCCGTGTAGATCTCGCAGCGATTACCGAGTAGGTAATGTCGCCATAACTTCAATGCATAAATAACTGCTGCAAGTTCAAGATCATGCGTTGGATAATTCTCTTCATGAGGACGCAACTGTCGAGAGCCATAAGCAATCACCTTACGCTCTTGCATTAGGACACAGCCTAATCCTTGACGGGATGCGTCACAATAAATTACAAAGTCCTTGCGAGAATCCGGAGGAGCAAGCACTGGGGCAGATGTCAGCTTGTCCTTGAGTGTCTGAAAACTTTCTTGACATTTTTCTGTCCACTCAAACTTAATGCCTTTGTGAAGCAGATCAGTCAGAAGCTTGGCAATCTTAGAGAAATTCTCGACAAAACGACGGCAATAGCTGGCGAGTCCGAGAAAACTTCTAACTTGCTTGACATTCTTCGGTGGAGTCCATTCAAGAATAGCTTGGACTCATTCTGGATTAACAGCAATGCCATCTTTGGAGATCACGTGGCCAGGATAAGTCACTTCAGATAACCAGAACTCACACTTGGAATACTTGCCATACAGTTGATGTTCACGCAACTTTTCCAGTACAAGTCGAAGATGTTCGGCATGTTCTTCTTCATTCTTCGAATATATAAGGATATCATCCAGATATACCACGACAAACTTGTCGAGGTAATCCATGAAGATGTAGTTCATCAACCGAGAGAAAGTTGCTAGAGCGTTGGTTAATCCGAAGGACATGACGGTGTACTCGTAAGAACCATAGCGAGTAACAAAGGCTATCTTCGGAATGTCCTCTTTACGAACTCGGATCTGGTGGTATCCCAATCTCAAATCAAGTTTAGAGAATACCGAGGAACCAGCAAGTTGATCATACAGATCATTGATTCTGGGAAGCGGATACTTGTTCTGAATCGTTGCTTGGTTGATAGGTCGATAATCTTGAACCAACTGATTCGTACCGTCCTTCTTCATGACAAAGAGAGAAGGTGCTCCCCAAGCAGAAGAACTAGGGCGGATGAATCCCTTTTGAAGTGACTTGTCGATTTCCTCCTTAAGTTCAAGGAGTTCATGTGGCGGCATCTTGTATGGGCGTTTGGCAATAGGAGTGGTGCCAGGTTTCAGGTCTATGACAAATTTGACAGCTCTAGCAGGGGGTACTCCTAGAAGTTCCTATAGAAAGACGTCTTGAAAATCACGAACAACTGGAACATTCTCGATTCCGTCAAGAGGTGAAGCATTCAACGCATTCAGAGTATATATCTGGCTCTCGGCATTCTGGATTAACTGGGCTGAGTAGTTGATCACCTGGCCAGAAGGGTGTGTGAGCTGAACTGTCTTGGCGACACAGTCGATCAAAGCAATATGGGCTGTCAACCATTCCATACCAAGAATGATATCTATGTTGGAAGGTCCAAGTACAGTGAGAGAAGCCGGAAAAAGTAGTCCTCCAATTTCGATTTGGTTGCGAGGGCTCACCATTGTGGTTTGCCACTTGGCTCCCGGAGATTGAACCGCTAAAGGTGTGGGTAATTTTTCCATGTCCAACTCAAGTAACTGAGCAAATTGTTGGGACACAAAGGCATGCGATGCTCCTGAATCAAAGAGAACAGAGGCTAGCATTGAATTAACGCGAAGGGTACCCATCACAATTTTTGGGGCCTCACGAGCTTCTTCAATCTTGACATGGGTGACTTGACCACAACTCATAGCAGGCGGCCTGGCACTAACACTGGTGCTATGATGGTTTCGACGGCCCTTCTTACGGCCAACAGGAGGACATGATGCTTTCTGTAGCTGACCCTGGCGACAGTTGAGAGCACGGTGCCCTGGCTGTCCACACTTGTGGCATAAACCATCATTATGGGAAGGAGCCATAGCATTGGGCTGTCCACCCTGAATTGTTAGCCGTTTCAGCGGCGGAGGTAGACGAGGTGCGACATAAGACGGCCTTGGGGTTGGAGCAGGTCGGTGATCAACATGGTGCGGAATCCTGACTTGACGTTTCTGAGCAGGCTGACCCGAGGATGGGCCAACATCTCGAGTACGCTTGAGTGACTCCTGGTACTCATTCAGACCAGTTTCAGCTCGGAAAGCTTGGCTGACAAGCATCGCAAAGTCCGCGCAATCATGGACAACAAGTGCGAGCTTTATATCAGGACGCAGTCCTTCACGAAATTTCTCCTGCTTGCAAGCGTTAGTACAGACATCGTCCTCAGCATAGCGGGATAATTCGAGAAATTTCCTCTGATATTCGTCCACAGTCATCTTGCCCTGTGTGAGTTTGAGGAACTCCTTCTTCTTCTGGTCCATCAGACCTTGAGGAATGTGCCGTGCACAAAAGGCTGACTGAAATTCCTGCCAAGTGGTTACAGTTCCAGTAGGCAGCATACCCTTGTGACTTTCCCACCATTGAGCAGCTGGACCTTTCAGGTGAAATGCCGCAAAGGTGACGTAACTGTCAGGGGCAACATTAGCTGACTCCATCTCAAACAGGATGTCACGAAGCCAATCATCAGCATCCATGGGATTGGTGGAGTTGCGCAAAATGGACGGATTGAGGCGCACGAATTCTTGCAGAGTTATTGGGGCAGACTGTTGCTGAGCATTCTGAGTTGGAAATTGGGCCATTACCCCAATGATAAACTGACGATTCAGCTCAAACTGCTGCATCATTGCGGCAATATAAGGTGGAGGTGGAGGATCGTCAGCCATCCTGCCAAATCAACAGGGGCAGTTTAGCAAGAATAACTGCATGTGTAACAGGGCATTCATGATGTAACATGAGTAATGAACAAGAAGTGCATTAGATACATATCAGTAGTTATTAAAGACATACAGATCCATGCACAGAGTCGGTTACAAACGGCAGCAGGTGTTCGGCACACGCGCAGCTAGACCAACTAGGCGGCACGCAGCACACGATGGAGAGATACAACAATGGGACATAGCAAAGGCTACATCACGTCAGAGAAAACTACTGGGGCGAGAAATCTGCAAGGGACAACGCAGGGTGCCCTCGATAAAAGGATCCCGCGGTCCGTGAACACTGTGTAGCAGAATCTGGCCCTCATCTCGAAGAAGGGGGGGTTAATTCAGAACTCCGGGTGGATGTGATCACGAGAACCTAATGTTAGAGTGAGTAAAATCGTTAACCCGAATAGAAGAGAGATCAAAGTCCCAGAGTAAGGAAGAGGAATAAAAGATGCTAATCCCATCCGTTGGCGACGTGGGCCCGTAACCCACACAGCCATGTTAGAAAAAACATTTTTCAAAGACTAGACTCAACTTCGGCCAAGGAGTTGGAAAGGGGATTCCTACAGGCAGTCGGCTCTGATACCAACTTGTGATGCCCCGACTTAATCGTGCACTAATCATACACGCAAATGCACACGATCAAGCCTAAGGACTCACGGGAAGATATCACAACACAACTCTAAACACAAATAAAATAATACAAGCTTTATATTACAAGCCAGGGGCCTCGAGGGCTCAAATACAAAAGCTCGCAACAAGCGTTAGCGGAAGCAACAGCAGTATCTGAGTACAGACACAAAGTAAAACAAAAAATGCCTTAAGAAGGCCAAAAACAAACAACTACTAGGGTCGAAAAGGCGCAGGCCTCCTGTCTGGGAGCCTCCTAACTACTCCTGGTCGTTGGTCTCCACGTAGCAGTAAGCTCCACCGGGGTAGCAGTAGTCGTTGGCAGAATCAGTTGGCTCCAGGGCTCCACCATCTGGTCGCAGCAAACGGGAATGGGGAAAAAGGGGAAGCAAAGCAACCGTGAGTACTCATCCAAAGTACTCGCAAGTCTTACATCAGAACTATGCTAAGCATGCATCGGTATCAAAGAGAATGGCTGTAACTGTGGACTAGACTGCAGAAATGCCAGAATAGAGAGAAAGGCCTAGCCTATCGAAGACTAGCATCTTCAGCGTCTTGCAGCATTAGAAGAGTGCAGATTAGTAGTACATAATAAAGCCACAAGCATGTAACTGCAAAGTCTAGGGATCCTTCCTCGACTTCCTGCGAGAAAGCGATCCCGGAGCTTACATATTAATTAACATGTATCCAGTTCAAGTTGTAGTAGATTGGGATACAACACTGACCGTCCTGTTACCGTGGACACGGCTATTCGAATAGATAATCTTCCCTACAGGGGTGCACTACTGTTACGCGACACGCTCGATTAACTCTGGCCGGACACACTTTCCTGGGTCATGCCCGGCCTCGGCTGATCGACACACCGCAACCCTACCTAGAGCTCAGCAAAGAGGTCCCCGCCGGTCTATATCCTAAGTGCTCTGGGGTCTTGGGCCCATCGCCCTTTGCACTCCGGGTCGTTGCGTGCAGGGCGGGTCCAGGCACCATCTCTGTCCAGGATGGCGCTGGCCCAGCCGTGCCGCAATGCTAAACTGGACGTCTGACAGAGCTTTCGGCTGATACATACGGCGCCGAGGGCCCCATTAAACCATTATCCCGCGTGGTGGTAGTGCGTATAGGCCAGTGGCCAACTCAGATCAATACCCAAATCCGTTAGTGCATTATTAATTTTAAGTGGCGGCTGTCGGGACAAGTCCGGAGTTACCACCACAACCTGGGTGGTACCGCTAAACAGCCAGCCGCCACAGCAACTCTCGCGGGTGCTCTCCGGGCCCGCCCGACTTTCATGTGTATCTCTCACGGGTACCGCTCGGGGTCGACCCGACTTTAACAGGTATTAATATTAAAGTCAAAGTACCCGTGTGTCCATAACATCAAGGAGGAATCCGAGGAATCACCCTCATTGGATTCCCACTCTATGTGTCCGTCAAGGTGAACCCGGAGTAATCACCCTCGATGGCATTCACACTTGCGGGGTTGCATGAAAGAGGAATCACCCTCGTTAACCCACGACCGACTAGCTATACTACAGAGGCAACATCGTGAGTGAGATAAGAGGTATCACCCTCGGCACTCGTTGGTAACTCTGTAGAGTCGTACAACGTAAGGGGTGTGTGGTGATGTGCTGGTCCCAGCCCGTTGATCACCTCGATCGGGGCACTGGTAACTAAGCGGGGCAACTAGGACAAGGAAGAGGGGCCACCGATGGATTTCCATCCAACCTACTAAGCATTTGGGATAGCAGGTAAAGTATCAATAGCGGTTACAAAATCAGGCTATGCATCAGAATAGGATCAATCAAAAGCAGTAGCAAATTCTAATGCAAGCGGGAGGGAGAGAGAATAGGTGATATAGGCATGCTCAAGGGGGTTTGCTTGCCTGGTTGCTTTGCGATAAAAGAGGGGTCTTCGTTGGAGTAGCAGTCCTCGGGGCAACGTCGGTCTCGGGGTCTACCGGGGAGAAGAGGGGGGAAGAAACAAAAAATATAAAGCAAACAAATGCAATCAAAATGCATGACATACCTAAACGATACACAGAGGTGATATAATGCATCTCTAATTATTTTAGATGCTTTAGGAATTTATTTGGAATTATTAATCAGAGGTCAGGCACTATTCATCTACCGGAAACGGGCAAAAAGTTCCATATTCATCTACATAGGGGGTCTAATATGAGTGCAGATGACATATTCGGATTCGTTGGATTTTTCTGATCATTTTTCATATATAAATTATTTTCATCGGAGATACAGTTTAATTTCTATGATTTTTCAAAGTTTTATTGATTTTCTGGAATTGTTTTAATTATTAAACCCGAATTTTCCAAAACAGTGTCTGGTGACGTTAGGGTGACGTCAGCGGTCAAACCCGGCTGACCAGAGTCAAATCTGACCAGTGGGTCCCACTGGTCAGTGACACAGTACTAATTTGAGATTATTTAAACTAATTTGGGGTTAATTAAAGTGTGGGTCCCACCTGTCAGTGAGGTTAACACTTTAGTTAGTGGTTAATCTAATGCCTAATCTTACTACTACATTACCGGGCCCATTTGTCAGTGGCTATTAGGGTCGGGGTTAGCGCCGCAGGGTGACATGTGTCCCCACCGGAGTTTTAAACTCCGGTGCGCGCCAGCGCTACTCCGGTGAGCACCAGAGAGGGCGGCGACACTCGGGATCGGCGCACAGGGGGCCGTTTGGCCCGGGGTTTGGTCCTACGGGACAGGCGCTACGCGCCGCGTCCAATGGTGGCCGCGATTGGCACGGGGGTGGCCGGAGTCGGCCGCTACGACGACGGCAGGCGGCGGCCGGAGTGGGACATGCACGGAATCGGGGCTGCGGGCGACCAGAGGAAGAGAGGAAGGGCGCATCCGGCGCAGTGGCTCACCGCAGTGACGAGGAGCAGCTTGGGGTAGCCGGGGAATTCGTAGTGAAGCAGATCGACGGCGAGAGACGCGCGGTGGCCGACGGGGAAGAAGGGAGCGATCCAGCGGTGCGGTGCTCCCCGGATCAAGCCAAAGGGCGGAGCCGCGTGGACGACGACGGTGGTCCTCCTGGGCGTCTCCGTGCGGCGTGGGGTGCTCGGTGGTCGCGGTGGTGGCGAGCGGCGGCGACGGCAGCGTTCGGGTGTGTGCGGGGAGAGGCAAGCGAGCAAGGGGAAGGGGAATGCGGGGGCTAGGGTTTGCGAGGGGAGAGAGAGACGCCGGGGAAAGCCTTATCCACGCCGGGGAGACGCGGGATGGCCAACGCGCGGCGATCGGCGGCGTGTCGGCGTGCGCGGCCGACAACGCGTGGGAGGAAGAGGATGACCAGGGAGGTGGGCTGGGCTGGAGACTGTGCACTTGTGGCCCAAGTGCACAGTGGTTCTTTGCTCTTTTTCTTTATCCTTTTCTGCTTTATATCTTAGTCTCTGTTTTGTATTTAGTTTAGCTAGCAAATGAATTTTGCTCAATATAAAACTTGGCACAAAAATACAGGGCCATATTCTAGACTGGCTCAAAAAGTTTGGGAATTATTTGAGTTCATTTGAATTTTTATTAAATGAATTGGCAATTTAAATTGCTGTTTAGGTATTGTTTCATGATGTTAGAGTCACATAGATAATTCAATTAATGTTGATTTTATTTTTATAATTGCTTTGGGATTTTTTGCAAAATTATGAACTATTTTGTTTTAAAATTTGATCAACTTTTATTTTGACTTGCATTTAGAATTTTTGTTTAAAGTGGAATTTGAAATGTGATATGAACAATTAATGATTTAACACTGCAAATGAAGATGACTTGGCACGATTACAAGATGATCACTGTAGCATATTACAAGGGGGTGTTACATGGTTACTTTCCGACAGAGCTGCCAATAGCCGCCGGCAAAGTTGACACCGCCAAGACTTCTCTTACCGGTGAGCAGCAATCTCCAGAGAGCCAAGCTCTTGCCATCGAGGTATGCACTCATGGGGAGGGAGAAGAGCCATTGCTCGTCGTTGAGCCACAGGCTCCGGCATGGGCATAGCTGATTGTCGATTACCTTCAAACAGGTGATCTTCCTGATGAACCAGAAGAAGCTGAAAGAGTAGCATGGCAATCGAGTATGTACCAGTTTGTTGACAACATTCTGCACAGAAAGAGGCCAAACAGTGTGAAATTGAAGTGTATTTCTCGGGAAGATGGACAAGCGCTGCTGGCAGAAATACATGGAGGTGTATGTGGTTCCCACATTTGATCGCGTGCCCTTGTCGGAAAAGCTTTCTGGCAAGGCTTCTATTGGCCCACTGATCTCCAGGATGCAACTGCACTAGTAACCAAGTGTGAAGCGTGTCAGTTCCATTGCAAAAACATACATCAACCAGCTCAAGCTCTTCAGACGATCCCTCTCTCATGGCCCTTTGCGGTCTGGGGGCTGGACATTCTTGGCCCTTTCCACCGTGCGATGGGGGGCTGTGAGTTCTTATACGTAGCAATCGACAAGTTCACAAAGTGGCCTGAGGTGGAGCCAGTAATGAAGTTTACAGCACAGTCAGCTGTCAAGTTTTTCAAGGGTCTGGTTTGCCATTTTGGTGTGCCTAACAGGATCATTACTGACAACGGCACCCAGTTTACCAGTAGGACCTTCACATCATACTGCCAAGAACTTGGAAGCAAGATCTGTTTCGCTTCCGTTGCTCACCCGAGAAGCAATGGACAAGCGGAGAGGGAAAATGCTGAAGTGTTGCATGGGCTCAAGACAAGAACTTTTGATAGGCTGCACAAGTGTGGAAGACGCTGGGTTGACGAGTTGCCGACAGTTCTTTGGTCACTCAGTACGACACCAAATTGAGCTACCGGCATGACACCCTTCTCCCTTGTGTATGTTGCAGAAGCGGTGCTCCCCACAGAACTCAAGTACGGATCACCTCGAGTGCAAGCTTTTGATGAAGCTGATCAAGAAGAAGCGAGGCATGACGATGCTACACTCCTCGAGGAGGACCATTTCAGGGCTGTTGTGCATGCTGGTCGATACCAGCATGCTTTGCGCCGCTACCATAGCCGCAAAGTGCACCCCCGGCAACATGAGGAAGGTGACCTTGTCCTTCGACGGATCCAGTCCGACAAGGGTTCAAACAAGTTGACACCGAAGTGGGAAGGCCCTTATCGGGTAGTTCAAGTTACCAGACCTGGCTCAGTCCGTCTGGCGACCGAAGATGGCATTCGCCTGCAAAACTCATGGATTATTGAGCATCTTCGCAAGTTCTACCCATAAGGCGCAGTTGCCGGGCCTCCCGGCAACGTCTTTTGTACAAGTTGGCCGCCAAGGCATGTAATCATTTGTACAAAGCCGGGTACAGACCCCGTGCACAGTTAATAAAGCTAAGTGTTTCACAACTTTTTGTCAAAGTACATATTTGTTTATGTATATTGCATGTATTGTTGTGTTACATATCCCTTGTGTGAGATGATTCCAGCCTCCTCTTTTCTCTTCTTTCTTTTTCTTGTGTGTTACATATCCGTCAAGGTTCCAGCCTCCTCTTTTCTCTTCTTTCTTTTTCTCAAAGGAATGGAGTGTTCCTCGCGTGCAAGTTTCCCGGGGGGAGTGACGGTATGCATACCAAATGACGTTCAAGATATCATTCACGACAAGAACCACAGCAAAGAAAGAAAAGCTAAGTCGCAAAGCTTAAAAACAAATTTCTTTGTTGTATTTGCTAAATTTCCTTGAATGATTTACATCTTTGTATGAAAAAACTGCATGCGAAGGAACCTTATCGGGATTGCTCGCACTCTTATTTCTATTTCGAGTCCGCTCAACAGTATAAGTCAGCCGCATCAAGACTTGTAAGTGTACCTTGCCGGAAAGCGACACCTCCGACAAGCAGCTAAGGATCCATTCCTCAAGCGCTATTGGTAGGCTGAGTGCGCCGGCAAGTTTCCGGCAAGCATAGGGTATAAAACATACAAAGACAGAATCATAAGAGGGGAAAAGCATACATCCACCAAAAATACGCAAGTCATATTACATCAAATCATAGTATAGATCTAACTTAAG
Source organism: Elymus sibiricus (assembly GCA_039707655.1). Taxonomy (NCBI): domain Eukaryota; kingdom Viridiplantae; phylum Streptophyta; class Magnoliopsida; order Poales; family Poaceae; genus Elymus; species Elymus sibiricus. The sequence continues at coordinate 208,523,275 of CM077668.1, forward strand.
ATTAACTTGTCTTTTACATGATCTGCGCTGACGACAAGATATGATGGCAAGACTAGTTTGTGAGATGGCCTTCATGCTTGGAGACTTGGCCGACATGATCAACAATTGGGGCAACAAGCTTGTCGATAGCTGTGATGTCACTGTTCTTCAGCAAGCTCGTGAAGGCCCCAGAGAGATCAACGCCAGGATTGCGGTACACCAGCTTGACAAGGACCTTTTAAAGGATATCACAGGCAAGCTTTCGGGACTCATTAGCAAAGCTGGCGGCATGCTCCTCCTGATATGTCTGCAGTGCTTCAATCAAGCCCTTGAAGAACTTTGTCAGTCTGACACTTGCGGCTTCCTTGTCATTGACAGTGAAGCTCCAGCTCTTCATATCCATAACGGCAAGTTGCCGGGTCAGGCATTCAGCTGTGTCAACAAACCCTTCAGTCCAAAGCGCGAGGGAGTTTTTCAATTGCTTGAACTTGGTTTCGGCGTTCGTCAGATGGATTTGCTCCTTTTCAAGGTCCTTCACCAAGATTGCCTCCCTAGTCTTGCCGGATTCCAGATTTTCCTCCAAAGTGGCAAGCTTCATTTTTAGATCCTTGGAAGTGACTTGAGTTCATTTGGTAATCAGAGCCTGAACCTCGTCGTCCTTGGCCTTAAGTGTGGCAGCAAGGGAAGCTTTCTGGGCAGCAAGATCCTCTTCGTGAGCGTCAAGATTGACCTTCCGCTCCGTCAGAGCCCGATCAGTTGCTTCGGCTTCCTTGGCGGCTACTTCTTGTGCCATCTCAAATTCCGCCTTCTCCAAGATAAAGTCATTCTTGTCGGCGGCGAGTTCAGCATGCCGGTCCTTAATTTCTTGAACCCTTTCGGTGTACCAAGACTAGGCTTCATCTGCGCGTTGCAAGAGTTCTTGCCGGCCTCCCTCGACAAGTCGCTTCTGAAGCTGAAGTTTTTCCCACCGTCTGCTGAAGCATTGTTGGGCAGCTTTGAAGCCTTCTTCCATATCTACCAGAAAAAGATAGTCCTCAGCATCATCATCCTTGTCATGCTCCTCTTCGGTCATGCTGGATGGAGGAATGACGAGTTCCTCTTCAACATCGGTGCCTTCTGTTGTTGTGATAGTGGATGAGCTAGGAACATCCTTCCATTGAATGCTGGCGAGCCTGTGGGATCTTCTTGACGGAAGTGCATCTGGTACTGTTGGAGGAGGGGCAGTAGTTGTTCTCACCTCCTCACCTGTGCTAGCAATTGGCGCTCCTGAGACCGGAGTGCCAGAAGTGGCCTCGCTGGGTGGTAGCGGCCTTGGCGGGTTCCTCCGCTGCGATCTTGCCGGCCTCTGCTACGGCAACCTTGGCGGCCTCTTCAGTGGCAGCTCTGTCAGTTTCGGCCGCGGCAAGCTTGATGGCTTCATCATCAGCAATCTTCGCGGCTTCTTTGGCGGCAACCATGGCGGCTTCATCAACCGCTCTTTTTACAATCCCCTCAACGTCAATGTCAGGGTCCATGTCATCGGTAGGAGGTGGATCTGAAAAGCACAAGAAGCCAAGACAAATCAAGATCAAGTTCAAGAAAACAAAAAAGAAAGAAAAATTGATAAGGATAGGAAGTGCTTGAAAAGCAAGTGGATTACCTGTCGGGTTTTGTTGAGAAGAGATGTTCTCTTCTCCGACAACTTCGGTTGTCGTCGCCTGGTTGCCGGAAGCTTCGCTTGTCGGTGTGTCCGTAGTGCGGACAAGGTCATCAGCAGAGGCCCTTGCCGGTGAGCTACTTTTCGGAACAATGGTTGATGGAGGCGTTGTAGTAGGATTTGCCTCCGGGCGCTCTTCCTCTTAACGCTTTTCTCCCATCTCCTTGTCAGGCTTAGAGATAGGAGCGTCAGCACTGGAACTTGCAAGTGGGTACTGCGTCGCAGCCTCATGCCAGGGGCTGGGCTGGGGGCTGGAAATGACAGCATCAGGAGATGTCGTGCCCCACTAAGCACTTGTTGTGGGTTCACCCTCTGCGTTAGCCTTGGCCCATTTCGTCCTGTGCGCCAATGGCTCCCTGTCTCTGCAAATCAAGAAAAATTTAGTCAGAATGACAAGTTTGAAGAAAGCGAGAAGCTGATGAAAGTAGTAAAAGATGCTCACTCTTCATCTTCAGGATCACTAAGGATGGAGAGGTCCCACGTGACCGGTGGTGGAGATGCCCTGGGCCGTTTGATTGCCGGGGAATCTGTTACCGCGGGATGTGAAGCCTCAGCCTCGTCAGCAGAAGACGTTGTTCGCCGCCTTGACGGGTTGCGCCTGGTCGCCTGAGCCTGGGAAGTTTGCCGGTGAGTGCCTTGCTGCCAGGTGACCCTGGTGGCCACCTCTTTGTCGGAAGGCTCATCCTCCAACGACGGAGGGTGCACTGGCTCCTGGCAGCCGGTCTTCTTCAGCACACGACGGCTCCTCTTCGGGATGGGAACCACTTGGGGCTCCTCTTCCTCCTGTGGTTCTCTGGCAGCTTCACCGCGCTCTCCGGCAGGCTCCTCCTGGTGCTCTTCGGCTGGATCTTCATTTTCGGCAGCCGCGGACTGGGAACTGCTGGCGCCGGCAAGCCTCTTGAGCTCTTCGGCCCTGCTGGCCATGTACGCTAGCTCCTCGTCGGTAGTATTGCGGATGAGGTCCTTCTCTTCTCGAGTTGGCTTCTCCATCAAATTGCCGAGCCACACCATTTCACTTTCAATAGAAGGCTTCTGCCAGAGGGCCTCGACTCCTTGGGCGAAACATTCCGGCATCACCGCCAAGATTGAATCCTTGGCGGAATTTATACACAAGGGAATGTCTGATTTTGGCAAGTGAAACTTGTCGAACGCCTGAAAAAGCTGTTGGCAGAGGCTGATGTGCTCCAAGACTATCAAGTTGTTGCCGAGCCCAATATTCAGCCGCATGATGTCAGCAACATTCTGGTACTCCCAAGTGTATCTCTTCCTCTTCTGCAGCGGTGCAATGCATCGCCCAAGGAAATCTGCCCCTATAATCTCAATGGTTAGGCCGGCAGCCTTGAGACGGATGATGCGGTTCAGCGCCGGAGTGAGCTTGTCGTCACACTTGTCGTAATCGCTCAAATCCTTGACGCGCTGAACCTTCTCCTTCCGGGGCACACAGAATTCGGGGAAATTCTTCTCCTGGATCCAACACCACTCCACCCACCATTCTTCCCATTTCAGATGCGGTTGGCCCGTCAGATATGCCTCTTTGGTGCCGCCTTTGGGAATCCAGGTGATGCTGCCAGAGAGCACATCCCCTTTAATGCAGGGAATGAAGAAATGGCCGAAGACAGAAATGTTGGGGACGACTCCGACGAAGTTTTCACACATATGGGCGAAGACTGACATGCATGTCACGGCGTTCGGGGTGAAATCGAGAAGCCAGAACCCGTACATGTACATCAGTTCAGAAAAGAAATCAGAAAAGGGAGGGCAGAGCCCGTGGTAGAAATACGCGCAGAAGAATGGGAATCTGTCAGCAGAAGGTTTCAAATCGGCAGGCAACACGACTAGGGCGATGTGATCCTTGGTGTCCTTCCCCCACATGTATGCATACCTGTCGATGAGCACGCTCTTGTCCAGCGCTGGCGGACAGAAAACGATGTTTGACCTCCGCCGCGCGGCTACAGCCTGCTTTCTCTTCTCCGTCTGTGGGTTGACTGTCTTGGCGGCCTTCTTCGCCTCCACCTCAGCTGGGTTGGCGGCTCTCTTGGGCGCCATCCTGCTCTCGAGAGTGGAATGGGGAGGAGGGCAAACAAATCGAGCGGCGGCGACGGATTTTTGTTCTGGTGCAGGGAAGAAGATGATGGGCGGCGGTTAGATTGGAAATATGGAAGTGAATGAGCAGCGCCCCCTCGCGACTGCCTTTTTATGAGGAAGGCGCGGGGGACTGGCTCTTTATTGTTTGATGTGACAGCGCTATTGCAGGCACACTACCACAAATGGCCATTCCGTCCCACCTCTCCCACGTCTCGCATTTAATGCGCGTCGTGAGCGTGCAGAAGAAACCATCATCACAGAGATTTACCGCAGTAATTTCCTGCCACGTGTGTCTGTGCATTTGTTTGGGCCTAGCCCGACAACGCTTCAGACGCGCGTGTGGCCCAGGCCCGGGGGCTCCTATCGGTGTATAAAAACATGCGCATTTTTATATCCTGACTTATGCACAGACAGCAGCAGCCTCCCCGACGGCTAGGTCTTGTCGGGGGATTGCTATCATCAAGACACAAGACTTATATTGGCAAAGCCATAAAGAAGATCTCAATATAGGCCATCGAGAGGTAGTAAGTTAGTACTGAAGATGAAGTCAACACCTGCCGGCAAGCTCTGCACCGGCAAGATGGAGACCCGCCAAGCTCCGTGCCGGCAAGCTCCTACTACTTTGCCACCGCTCCACCTCATCGATCAGCTAGTCACACATCGATGAGGTGTCGAGCGGGCAGGTTGTTTGGTGAGACTTGTTGGCGCACGTGTCAGCACGCTGGGATGAAGATTAGCTTTAATGACACCCATCCAGAAGGCGTGTCATGCTTATAGAAGGTAGTTGGGCGAGCGGTACAAGATCCTTGCCAGGAGACGCCCCCAGCTTGACACCTAACGGCGCATTTGATGTGTTTGTCCTAATCCGATAGAGTTAGGTATGATAGCACTGTTGCTATCAAATCAGCATGTAGTTACCATTTTGCCACTGTGGTGGCCCCTTTAACCTATAAAAGGAGGCCCATGGCTACTGGTAGAAGGGTCGGCACTTTGCTCAATTGCATGTAGTAGGTGCACTGCCCGTACAACTTGCCAGCAAGCTGCGCTCCTTGTAACTTGAGTTCATCCACAATCAATCTACCAAAGCAGGAGTAGGGTTTTACGCCTCATGGCGGCCCGAACCTGGGTAAACTTGTGTGTGCTGCTGGTTCTGCTCTTTGTGCACGTTGATCCTCACATCCGAACCGCAAAGGGGTCACATCGATCCCATAGATTTTCTTGATTGTACCTCGACAACCATCTATCATCAGAAGCTGTGCCAGTACCAAGGCCGGCGCGTACAAGCACATGAGTTCCGCGCCGGCGACCTCGTCCTATGCCTCAAGCAGAAACCACGCAAGAACAAGTTGTCCTCCCCATGGAAGGGCCCCTACGTCATCCACGAGGTCCTCAACAATGGGGCCTACTACCTTCGCAACAAGAAAACAGGTCGGATCACATCGCGACCTTGGAATGCTGAGCATCTCTGTTTATTCCATGCAATACACATTTAAGTATTTCGTACTTTCTGCAGAAATAAACTGCAAATCTGCATCTCATGTACATTTAGCTCAAACAGAATCAGGTTGGAAAATAAGGAGGTCGCAGAGACCTCCCACACTTTTTCATTCCCTTTTATAGTTTGCTAAATAAACATGACACACAGCTATTCAGCACAACCACTATACTGAACCCCTTGGGATAGACAAATCGTAGAAGAACAAATGTATTTCTTTGTTGATGGACTCGTGGGGCGTCATCGCTATAAGTGGACCTTCCTGCAGCTCCACCTGAAGGCTGCATCATGCGTTCTTGCTTTTTGACGCTTCTTCTGCTGACCTCCCTCATGGACGCTTCTTCTGCTGACCTCCCACAGCTTGGTGCTCAGGGGCTGCATCGACGCAATTTTTTGGTAGTCCTTCCTTTGAGGAGTGCAACCATAGAGGATGTGGGACAACTGAATCCGACATTCTGGTCACGCTGAGCCCCACTAAATATGCCTACGGCGTCAACCAGCACAAAGGGGATCTCTGTTCCTAACAAGAACAGAGGCACTTCACCACCTCAACGACAAAAATAAACAATATATCTCATTTTCCAAGCAACAAAAAGCACATAAATGAGGTCATATTAATAAGTTTTGCAAAGAAAGTTGCGAACTATGTTGTTTTCAGGACAACAGCTCAGGCCTCACGGTGACTCTCCTCGGCGGCGAACGCCACAACCGACTCCACGTCACCATAAAAGCTCTGTGCAGGGCGGGCCTGCGGCTCCTTGGTAACTATTGCATGGGCAGACCATTCAGGACGGCTCGCCCGCAGCCTTGCCAGCACATACTGTGCGTCAGCGGTCGCTGCGGCCACCTGCGGATCCATCAGGCGCTGAGCTGCCTGCGGCATATGAGCAAGGAGTTGGTTGACGTCAGTGCTCCGAGCTTCGCCGGCCCACAAGACCCCCTCAGCCCGAGGCACCGCCTCGGCCATCCTCCCTAGGGTGGTCTTGATGACGTCGAGCGGCAATGGGCCCGGTGGACAAAGTAAATCCGGCAGCACAGCTGCACAAACAAATGATGTCATAATGTGTGCCAGGCGGACGGTAGGGAAACATATCAACAACAAAGACTCACCATCCACTACGGCCTCCAGCTGCCATTGGCACACACGCTACACCTGGAGGTCTTGTGCTGCACGCTATCCGGCCTCCGCCAAGGAGGTCTCCCATGCCTTGCAGCCCTCCAGCTGGGCCTGAGCACCCGCAGAATGGCCACGGGCGGCCTCCAGCCGTTGTTGGAGTTTGGCCACTTTTTCCTGGCTTCCATTCAACTGTGCGCAGAGGCCTTCGGTAGTGTCACGATTGCTGTCCAGCATGCCACCATCCGCCCTCAGCAACTCCTGGCAAGAGCGCGCCTCCGCGTCCTTGGCGTCGGCCATGTCCTGGACACGGCTTGCTGCCCTGCGATCGGCGTCATGCAGAACCTGCAGCTCTTGAAGCTGCTCCAGGGCTGTCTCACAACTACAGAAGTAATAAGAGTAGAACTTTTCAGCAGCCACTACACACAAGAAAAGAGACAACTGTTGACTCACAACAAACGTCTGTGAGCGACCTCTACAAGCGAGCCACCCGCTCCTCTTCCATCGCAACCTGACGTTGCAGCTCTAGTGCTCGGCTGTCCACTTCTGTTGTACGGGCAACAAGGGCCTACCTACAGAAAACAAAAGCCTTAAGCACATCATGGTACAATCTACTTCAGGCTCGGGGGCTACTGGGAGAGGAGCAAGATCAGCTTACCTTAATCCCGACCCCCGTTGCCTTACCAAAATCATTAAGCGCAGCCTGGCCCAGAGCCCCGTGTGGTGCATACGATGATCTATGGGATCGAGACAACCCCTTTGCGGTTCGGCTGTGGGAATTGACATACACAAAGAGCAAGATCAACAGATGCAAGAGCACACAACAAGTTTACCTAGGTTCGGGCCGCCGTGAGGCGTAAAACCATACCCCTACTTCGGTGGATTGATTGTGTTTGAGCTCAAGTTACAGAGGAGCGCAACTTGCCGGCAAGGTGCACGGGAAGTGCAGCTACACGCGTAAATGAGCAAAGTGTCGACCCTTGTAATGGTAGCCAAGGGCCTCCTTTTATAGACTAAGGGGTCACCCCAGTGGGAAAATCATAATTACAAGGTGAAATGACAGCTACAGTGCTATCATACCTAATTCTGCCGGATTGGACAAACGCATTAAATGCCCGTTAGGTGTCACGCTGGGGACGTGCTCTGGCAAGGTTCCTGCAGCGCTCGCCCAGCTACCTTCTATTAGCTTGACACGCCATCAGGACGGGTGTCAATAAAGTTGGTCTTCATGCGGCGTGCTGACACGTGCCCCGACAAGCCTCACCAAGCCACCTGTCCGCTCGACACCTATTGACAAGGACTAGCTGGTCGCTGAGGTGGAGCGGTGGAAAGGTGGCGAGGGCTTGCCGACACGGAGCTTGCCGGTCCTCCGCCTTGCCGGTGTATACCTTGCAGGCAAGTGCAGTCTTGATCTTCATTACTTACTTAGTACTTCTCGATGACCTGCCTTGAGGTCCCACCCTTCTTAGATTTCTTCGTAGAAGTAATGCTTTCCTATGGATTCAGACTGCTAGATTTCACACCCAATGCGGTCACTTGCATGTCAGTCTTTGCGCATTTGTGTGAAAACTTCTTAGGAATAGCCACCAATGTAGCTCTATTCCGGCACTTCTTCATTCCCCGGGTTGAGGATGACGCTCTCTCCTGCAGCATCACTTGGATCCCAAGGACAAACTTGAAGAAGCACTATCTGGACGGCAAATTGCACATCAAATGGAACGAGTGGAGTGCTGACTGGTGCTGGATCAAGCAGCAGCACTTCCCGGCATTCTGTCATCTCAGAACCGAGAAGATTGAGAAGGCCGCCAACTGGAGTAATGTTGACCCCAATGACGGCAAGCTTGGGGTGGCACTGTACAGACTTCTTGGCCTCAAGGAAGCCGGCTTGACCATAGAGATGGCGGGAGTAGATTTCACTCGCCGCCGGATTGCCCCACTGCAACAGAGAGGAGGCCGAAGAGCATGGGATTACAAGAACCCTGCCGATACAATGCGTCTGTACCCAGGCCTCAGTAACAACTTGATGGTAAAGGTGCATTATTGGCTCATCTGTCAGCTCTTCAAAAAAGGCTGCAACTTCCACTTGTTCTGCAACAACACCGCCAAGGCATCCATCCTGGCCATGATGCTAGACTATGATGCCAAGACAGTTCTAGGCACTTCGAAAGTGCCCACCAAGAAGGAACTGAGGGACTAGCTTGATGGCTTGGTGGAAGAAGCTGTCAGAGTCGAGGATGACATGGTTCATCCAAGAAAAGATGACGAAGAGCAGTTCCTTGTCTCAAGAGCCAAAGAGGTCAAGAAAGCAGCTCGTTCCCGGGCAGCTAAGGGCATCAACAATGAAGGACGCACTGAAGAACATGCCAGAGAGCATGTTGTGGCTCCGGGAACCAGTAGAGGAGGGCGCACCAAGGATCATGTCAAAGAGCATGTAGGTGAAGAAGATCAAACTAAGGGATCCGACGGAGACGAGGAGTAGTCCGAAGAATCTTCAGATGAAGAGGAAGAGGAGGAAGCACCTCGCCCTCCTCCTGCTAAGGTGAAGACTGCCATCACTAAGAAATCTGCCCAGAAGAAGACAGCGCACACCGAGCCAACAAGTAAGGAACTTGTCAGCATCAAGGCAGCAGCTACAACTTCCCGGGCTCAGCCTTCCCGGCGACAGCCTCCTCGCGGTATTGCTTCCCGGCAACCAACTCCTTCGACCATAGAAGATGAGGGTGCTTCACAGCCCCTGGCCTCATCAGGAACAAAGCGTGCCAGGAAGATGCCGCCACCATCTACATCCTCCGGCGCAAACGACACGGTACACCTGGACCTGTCTGCCCTTAGTGATCATGAAGAGTAAGAAGAGTAAGCTCATCATCTTCCTCCATCATTATTGTAATTGTCTTGATATTGTTGTTGAACTAATCATCTTGATTGTTCTGATCTTGCAGGGATGAAGTGCCACTGGCGGAAAGGTACATGAAGAAGCCCAGAACCACCGAAGGGGGCGAGACGGCAACGGGCACTGATCAAGGTACAATTTCATCTGAAGTTGCTGGCTCGAGTGCCCAGCGTGAGGCTCACATCCAGTTTCTGCTGGCAAGCACTATCATCAACCCTTCTATAATGGAGACCGACAAGGAGGCGGGAAGTGACCAGCCAGAAGGAGAGCGCCAAGGAATGGATCCCTTGATGGCACCCTCAACTTCAGAACCGCCGCCAAGACTTTCACCGACAAGAAACAACTCTCCTCCAGATGAGCACCAGGAAGAGACTGCCCACATCGAGGCTCCTCTGACAACTGACGTTGCCGGAGACCGAGCGACAGCAACTGATGTTGCCGGAGGAAGAACAGCATCCCCTCCATATGCTCATGAAGGTAAGTTCCTTTACAGATGTCATCTTATCCTTGTCAATCCTTCTTTTTTGTCTTCTTGAACTTGTTCTGTAATTTGAATTTCTTTTTGCTCTTTGCTTCTTCTTTATCTTGCAGATCCAACTTCTCCAGAAGAAGGAGAGATTATTGTGGATGTGGAAGGAATTGCAAAGAGCGCCGCTGAAGAGGCCGCCAACATCTCTGCCGTCGAGGCTGTTGTATCTGCTACTGAGGAAGCCAGAAAAGCTACAGAGGAGTCTAGCAAACCCTCTGGTAACACATCTGATCCCTCCACAGCAGATGTTGAGATGGGAGAAGCTGGCAATGACAAGTCAACTGCGGACGACCATCCAAGTACATCTAAGAGGCAAACCTTGGTAGGTCCTTTGGAACCTTTCAATCAGCGACAAGAATCTGGAGCCCCTAGCTCATCAGGTGCCGGGGAACCTGCCTTTGAAGATGCAATTGCGGGAATCTTGATACCCTTCTCTCGCAGCGTCACAGAAACAGACACTTCCAACGACAGCTCTGCAGATCTTGCTTTCCTGAAGACGATGGTTGCCGTCTTCAAGGATGTGCAAGATCGCTATAGCAAACATTGGGAGAAGCTCCACACGTAGCAACAAATCGTGGATCTAGCTCAGCAGAGGCTAAAAGAGAAGGCAAAAGAGATCCGAAAGTGGTACAACGAGAAGTTCCAAAGCATCAAAAGGCAGGAGGAAAAACTTGCCGCTGCTAAGGAAAAAGCAGCGGCCTTGGACGGCAAGTTGGTGGAGCGCGAAACACAGCTTAACACTAAAGAAAAAGATCTTGCCACCTGATAAGAAGCGCTTGCCGCCAAGCTCCGCTGCAAGGACGAAGAAATCCAGACTTTGCTTGCACAGCGAACCCAAGAGCTAGAACAAAGCCACAGGAAGGCTATCGAAGATCAAGCTTCGGTTCACGTTGGCAAGCTCTTGGAGATCGTCAAAGCTGCTTAAGCCGCTAAAGCCGCCAAGGTGGAGCTGGAAAACAAAGTGGCAAAGCTTGAGGGAGATCTTGTCGGTAGCAACAAGGAAATCTTGGCTCTCCAGGAATCAGCGCAGAAGGCAGCTCACACCCTAGGGGAGCTACAAATGCAGCTATCATCCAAGAGCCAAGAACTTAGCAAAGCTGCCAATGTCGAAGAAGATCTGAAGCTGAAACTATCCACTCTGGAAGAGAAGCTTGAAGGCGCCCGGGCCAGGGAGAAAATCTTGTCCGAGGATCTTGAGAAGGAGAAAATCTCGCGTGCTAGTGCTGAAAACTCTTTTAATGTGTTGAAGGAAAACTTGCGGCTCTGGACCAACCATCTTGTCGAAGCTGCAGAACATCTCAGTGCTCAATTAGCAGTCATGGGTATGGGAGACTGCAGTTATTCCGACAACGCACAAGAAGCCACCAGCGGCAGGCTAACTTTTTTCTTCTAGAGCCTCGTCAATGCATTGGAGAAGTTTCACCAACAACGGGACACCTCCTTCGTTAGTGAGTCCCGCAAGCTTGCTCGTGCCATGCTTTTCAAGGTACTTGTCAAGCTCGTCCACTTCAACCCCGGCATCGACATCTCCAGAGCTTTCACTAGCTTGCCGAAGGGGACGGACACCAGCGCCGCCGAAGCGCTTGTCGTTCCGATCGCCGACGGAGTTGGTCAAGTCTCCGGACCCAGGGCGGGCTCACTAATTAGTCTTGTCGTCACATCTTGCCATGAGTGAGATCATGTAAAAGACAAATTTATCTTAAGTTAGATCTGCACTGTGTCTTGATGTAACATAACTTGTACTTTGGATGAATGTATGCCGTTTTCCTTATATGGTTCTATCCTTGTAAGTTTTCTTCCCTACGCTTGCCGGAAACTTGCCGGTGCGCACAACCTTGCCATTAGGGCTTGAGGAATGGGTCCTTAGCAGCTCGTCGGAGGTGCCGCTTTCCGGCAAGATACACTTACCGATCTTGACGCGGCTTACTTATACTGTTGTTTTATAGCGGACTCGAAACAGAAATAAGAGTGCGAGCAATCCCGATAAGGTTCCTTCGTGTGCAGGTTTTTCATACAAAGACGTAAATCGTTCAAGGAAAAATAGTGACTACAACAAAGAAATTTTGTTTGGAAGTTTTTCAACTTAGCTTTCTTTGTTGTACTTCTTGTCATGAATGATATCTTGAATGTCATTTGGTATCCATACCGTCACTCCCCCCGGGAAACTTGCACGCGAGGAAAAGAGAAAAGAGGAGACTGGAACCTTGACGGTTCGTCAATCATTTCATACAAGGCAAAAATGTAACACAACATTGCATGCAATATACACAAATAAATATGTACTTTGACAAAGAGTTGTGAAACACTTAGCTTTATTCAACTATGCACGGGGTCTGCGTCCGGATCTGTACAAAGGATTACATGCCTTGCCGGCCAACTTGTACAAAAGGGGTTGCCGAGAGGCTCATGGGTAGATCTTGCGAAGATGCTCAATGTTCCATGACTTGAGCACAGGGGTGCCATCTTCGGTCTCTAGGCAGACTGTGCCAGGCCTAGTGACTCGTACCACCCGATAAGTGCCTTCCCACTTCGGTTTCAACTTGTTTCTCCCCTTCGCGGACTGGATCCAACGAAGAACAAGGTTGCCTTCCTCAAGGTTCCTGGCATGAACTTTGCGGCTATGGTAGCGGCGCAAAGCTTGCTGGTACCATGCAACACGGACAGCAGCCCGGAAACGATCTTCCTCAAGGAGCATAGAATTATCTTGCCATAGCTCTTCTTGATCCTCCTCGTCGAAGGCCAAGACTCGAGATGACCCGTATCTGAGTTCTGTGGGCAGCACCACTTCTGCACCATATACAAGGGAGAAGGGCGTCTGGCCGGTGGCTCGATTTGGTGTCGTCCTGAGTGACCAAAGAACCGCCTGCAACTCTTCCACCCAGCATCTTCCACACTTGTGCAGCTTGTCGAAAGTTCTGGTCTTGAGACCACGCAACACTTCTGCAATTGCTCTATCCGCCTGTCCATTGCTTCCCAGGTGAGCAATGGAAGCGTAGCAGATCTTGCTTCCAAGGTCTTGACAGTATGCTGTGCAGGCGCGACTCGTGAATTAGGTGCTGTTGTCGGTGATGATCCTATTGGGAACGCCAAAACGGGCCACCAATCCTTTGAGGAACTTGATAGCTGACTGTGTCGTCACCTTTCTCACTGGCTCTACCTCAGGCCACTTTGTAAGCTTGTTGATTGCAATGTACAAGAATTCAAAGCCCTCGGCTGCACGGGGGAAGGGGCCAAGGATGTCAAGCCACCAGACCGAGAAGGGCCAGGAAAGAGGGATGGTTTGAAGAGCTTGAGCTGGCTGGTGTATGTCCTTGGTGTGGAACTGACATGCTTCGCATCTGGTGACCACCGCCAAGGCTTCTTGAAAGGTTGTCGGCCAATAGAAACCTTGAAGGAATGCCTTGCCGACGAGCGCGCGTGACCCAATGTGAGAGCCACACATCCCTTCATGTATCTCTGCCAACAGCTTCTGTCCATCTTCCCGGCAAATGCACTTCAATTTCATACCATTTGGTCTCTTTCTGTACAAAGTGTTGTCAACAGATTGGTACATACATGACTGACGGGCTACTCTTTCCGCATCTTCTTGCTCTTCGGGAAGCTCTCCTGTTTGGAGGTATTGAACGACTAGCTGCGCCCATGTCAGAGCCTGTGGCTTGATGACAAGGACTAAAGGCATTTCTTCCTCTGCGGGAGTGCTTGCTTCGATGAAAAGAACTTGACTTGCCGAAGGCTGCACCTCACCGGCAAGAGGTGTCTTGTCGGTGGTGTTGCATTTCTTGGCGGCTGCTGGCAGCTCTTCCAGAAAGTAATCACCAACATCTTGTTTTCTTTTCTTTGTCGGCCTTGATGGTGTAACGGATGGCTGAGTCAGTTTTAGCACAAAAGTTCCTGGTTCCACAGGAGATCTCTTGGCGGCAAGCTTTGACAGGTCGTCAGCAATCTCATTTTGAGCACGGGGGACGTGCTCCATTCGCAAACCGTGAAAGTGCTCTTCCAACTTCCTCACTTCATCGACATAAGCTTCCATCAAGGGACTCTAATAGTCTTTGTTGATCTGTTTCACCACAAGCTGCGAGTCACCTCTGATAATCATCTTTCTGATACCAAGGTCGATTGCAATGCGCAGACTGGCAAGCAATCCAACGTACTCAGCAGTGTTGTTGGTGGCCTGCTCCCTGGGAAAGTGCATCTGAACCACATATTTGAGATGCTCTCCGGTGGGTGCGATAAGCAGCATGCCAGCACCGGCGCCTTTCAGCATGAAAGCACCGTCAAAATACATGATCCAGTCGTCAACGGTTTCCTTGCCAGGGAGAGAGGTCTCTCGTACTTCTTCGTCTTGTGTTGGGGTCCTTTCTGCAATGAATTCTGCCAGAGCTCTGCTCTGAATTGTTGATGTGCTTTCAAACTTAAAATCAAAGCTTGACAGCTCCAACGCCCACTCCACAATCCTGCCGGTAGCTTCTGGATTTCTCAGAATTCTTTGCAAAGGAAAACGAGTGACGACGGTGATTTGGTGTGCTTGAAAGTAGTGGCGCAGCTTCCTTGAGGCCATGAGGAAGCCAAAGAGCAACTTCTGCACACCAGAATACCTTGACCTAGCCCCCTGCAGAAGAGAGCTGGCAAAATAAACTGGGCGCTGCACCATCTCCTTTTTCTGCACAACTTGTTGATCTGGCTCATTTGCTTGCACAGTCTCAGACTTGTAGGCACTTGACCTTGCCAGAGAAGATTCCAGCTTGTCGGCCTGCGGCTCTGTGATTGCTGCCTCTTTGTCATCAGCTTCTCTTTCAGCCCCAAGTGCAGCACCAACCACTTGATTGGTTGCCGCTAAGTATAGCAGCAACAACTCTTGTGGTTTAGGTACAACTAGGACTGGCGGAGAGGATAGGTACTCCTTAAAATCTTGGAGCACGGCCTCCGCTTCTGGAGTCGACTTCATTGGACCTGCCTTTTTCAAAATTTTGAAAGACTGCAAGGCGCACTCTGCCGATTTGGAGATGAACCTGCTTAGCGCGGCAACGCAACCAGCAAGATGTCTAACATCCTTGACGTGTTTAGGTGCTTCAATCTGCTCAATTGCTTTGATCTTATCGGGATTGGCTTCAATTCCTCTCTGAGATACAAAGAACCCAAGAAGCTTTCCAAACGGAACGCCAAACAGACACTTCTCGCGATTGAGCTTCAAGTTGATCTTGCGCAAGCTAGCAAATGTTTCCTCCAGATCTTGTATCAATGTTGACTTGTCCTTGGTTTTGACCACAATGTCATCCATGTAGGCTTCCACATTTCTGTGCAATTGAGACTCAAAACCAATCTGGATAGCTCTGGCAAAGGTTGCCCCGGCACTCTTCAATCTGAAAGGCATGCATATAAAGCAATATGTGCCACATGGAGTGATAAACGCCATTTTCTCCTCATCTTCCTTGGCCATAAATATTTGATGATAACCAGAATAGGCGTCAAGAAAAGAGAGTAGATCGTAGCCGGCAGTGGAGTCCACAATCTGGTCGATGTGCGGCAAAGGAAAAGGATCTTTTGGACAAGCTTTATTGATATCAGTAAAGTTGATACAAAGCCTTCATTTTCCATTTGCTTTGCACACTACAACTGGATTAGCTAACCATGTAGGATGTAGCACTCCTCTGACCAAGCCTGCCGCTTCTAGCTTCTTGATTTCTTCGGCAATAAACTCTTGTCGTTCCAATGCTTGCTTCCCGACCTTCTACTTGACGGGTCTTGCATGAGGGCAGCCAGCAAGGTGGTGCTCAATCACCTCCCTGGGAACACCGGGGATGTCAGATGCTTGCCATGCAAATACATCGACATTCGCCCGCAGGAAGGTGACGAGCGTGCTTTCCTATTTGTCGCTGATAGTGGAACTTATGGTGAAAGGGCTGCTCGTCCCATCCTCCCTAGCAGGAACTTGCTTTGTCGCTGGTGTAGAGGCCTTGGATTTCTTGCTCTTGCCGGTAGAGCTCTCCGGTATGTCCTCAACAGGCGGGTTGCACTCTATAGTGCACTTCCCGGAGTCCTTACCGGAGGTCTTACCGGACTTCTTCTTCTTTCCTCCCCCGGGAGCTTTGCCGGCAGGAGCATTTGCCTCTTCGGGAGATGCTGCTACTGCCTCCTGGTAGAGCCTGTCTACGCAAATAATTGCATCTTTCTGATCTGACTTGATGGTGACGACACCCATTGGCGCTGGCATCTTCAGTACATTGTACGCATAATGTGATGCAGCCATGAATTTTGCCAGTGCTGGGCGGCCCAAGATTCCATTGTATGGTAGCGGCATCTTGACGACGTCAAAGATGCTCTTCTCCATCCTGTAGTTGAGCTCATTGCCAAATGTTACCGGCAACATGATCTGGCCCTTCGGCTTGCTCCTTCCTGGATTGATACCCTGGAATGTGCCTGTCTCTTCCAGATCCTTGTCGGGTATTTGCAGCCTCTTGATCACAACGGGTGAGATCAAGTTCAAGCCGGCCCCACCGTCAACCAGCATTTTTGTCACCTTGAGGTTGCGGATTGTTGGTCAAACCAACAATGGCAAACACCCGACCGCGGTTGTGCGATCAGGGTGGTCCTCGGCACAAAAAATGATGGGCGTGTGTAACCACTTTAGTGGCTTTTGTGCATCCATTGCCGGCTCCGCTGCGTTGACATATCTGGTCCATTATTTCAGTTGCCGATGTGAGGAGTGCAAAGATGCACCTCCATCAACACACATGGCGTCAACAGTGTCAGTGTAAAAACCGGCAGACTTCGGGGTAGGGGGTCCCGAGCTGTGGATCTCGGATCAATGGTAACAGGGACAATGGAGACGATGTTTACCCAGGTTCGGGCCCTCTCGATGGAGGTAAAACCCTACGTCCTGCTCTTGTTATATTGATGGAGATGTATCGAGTACAGAGTTGATCTACCTCGAGATCGTAATATGTGTCTAACTTCTATGGCTAGGTAAGCAACGTTGTGTTGACGTCCCCTCTACGGGCTAAACCCTATGGCTTATATACACGCCAGAGAGGGTACCTAGGGTTACAATGTCGGTATCTAGGAGTAAGGCGGCTGGACAAATCTTGAAGTGTACTACAAGTCTTCGGTAGAGACAGCGCCGATCACGTCTCCCATGTACAGTCTCCGGAGTCCATCTTGGTCATGTACGGGGGTACATCGGCCCAACCGAGGAGACGGGTCAGCCCGGTTAGCACCCCCTAATCCAGGACACCGTCACTAGCCCCTGAACTGGTCTTCGATGCCGAAGTCGACGCCCTTCACATTCCGGAGTCTTGCTCGATAGACAAGTTCCTGTACTTTTATTCTTCGACCGGATTTTAAAGACCTCGGCCGACCCTTAGAATTCGCCGAGAACTCAATGTCAGACGTTGAAAATCGTGCCGCTTTGGGATTGGGCCCCTTAATGGGAAAAACGTCGAAGCGTCAGCCCTTTCTGCCCTTACTTAATACACGCGTTACCCTTGCTTGTGGCTGTGCGCCCTTGCAATCGCAACGAGAAATTCCCCTCTTTTTCCAACCCAAGCTCAAGAGCGCAAAAAATGGCGAGCGGTGAGGGATCGTCAAGGCGTCCTCACGGCCCGGATAGGGGGGACTGGGGGAGCTGCTCCGTCGCGCGCCTTCAATTAGAGCGTTTGGCGATGCAGGGATACCTACCGGATGCGGATCTGGCAGCTACCCACCCTGGACTAACATCCATCGACGGTCAAGCCCACGCCGAAAATTACCCCTCGCCATGAGGGGACGAGCGGGTATGCTTTGTACCTTTCCTCCTCCGCGGCTTAGGGTTCCCAATACACCCATTCCTCCGTGGCTTGCTGGAGTTCTACGGGTTACAGCTACATCATCTCTCTCCGAATTCGGTGCTACACATCGCGGGGTTCGTCGCGCTCTGTGAGCTACACCTCGGTTGTCAGGTGCACTTCGGATTATGGCGGAAGTTCTTCTGCGTCGTGCCCCATTCTTTGGCCGACAAGCTATTCAAGGTCGGAGGAGCCGAAGTCTGCCGAATCGACAAGACTGGCTATCCAGCGGGTACACCTCAGGAGGAAACCGATTACTGGCCTTCCGAGTGGTTCTATATCACCGACGTCCTATTGTACGAGCCAGTCCGGCCAGGCCTTCCGCCCTTCTCATTAGATCCACCAAGGAAGCGTTACAGCTGGAGGCCACTGAGTTCGGCTCAAGAGGAAGATGAAGCCGTGACTAGGCTAGCGGCCAAGGTGAAGTTCCTGTCAAGCGCGGGTCTTACCATCATCGATGTGATGGCGGTGGCTCTAGACCGAAGAGTCCAGCCTCTTCGGCAGCGCCAGCATTTGTTGTGCGAGTATAACAGGTCCGAAGACGCCTCTTGATCCATCAAGGGGGCTTTTATGGACCAAATGACACTCGGAGCCATGCTAGCCAGCATGTACCAAGGGTCAGCCGAGGAGTTTGCTAAGCGCCAGTTCCAGGATAGGTTGTCGTACTACAACCCTGCCGACATAGTAAGTCTCTATTTTAGGCTTTCCTGTTTCACCTCGGGATCCTTATCATCAATCCATTATATATTGGTTGAACAGCGGTGGAGGCGTTAGCTCGAAGGGGTGAGCAGTCCGGCTCCAGAGCCGGAGTTGCACAGCCGTGCAGAAGATCCTCTCTACCACGAGGACGAAGACCTGGGGCTTATCTATGAAGGGAAGAGTTTTTTCCTGGAGAGCCTTGACGGCTCAAAGGTAGCGGTCGTCCCTGATACGCCGGGGACAAGACCAGCCTCATCGGTAACTCTCCCCTCCTCTAAGCGAAAGAGAGCCCCTCATCCCCCAGTCTCCAGTCTTCTGACTTCTCCTCCAAAGGGGCGGCGCTCCCAACGCCTTCGCAGAGAAACGGATCCACCGGAAAGGGCTCGGCTAGAAGTTCAAGAAGCTCCAGCCGAGGTTGCGGGGGCAAACGAAAGTGCTCCATCCGTTATTAGGTAATATTTAGCTTCATGTCATAGAAAAGACACTTTGGGTTCTAACACTGCTGAGTATTTGCAGACAGCCACCACTCTCCACCGCACATGTGGAGGCCGAGGAAGGTACGGCCCCGCCCAAGGAAGCAGAGGTCCGAAATCTTGCAAGGGTTGACCCTGGAGCCGCCCAGCCCGAGGACTCAGCGACATCGGCCACTCCGTTCAAAGTTCAATGCGCCGTGAATTATCGCCAGCGAAAGGCTTCCTTGAATAATCCGGACTTTTCGGACAGGGAGCTTAATGCTCTCAGCACGGTGGATGCATACCTCGGGGCGACCCGAGGTGCCTTTGACGAGTCGCTGGATGTCCTGTCGCGAGGGCTGCGGGTAAGGTTTTTAAAGACGAATATGACTACCAAGTATAGTAGTAGCCCCTAAGGCTTGATACGAGCCCCTGGGGTCGAATCAAGACTTGAAAGCTAACCTGCAAGCTTTGTCATAACAGGAAGCTCGCTTGAAGAACGAACAATTGGCCTCGGCGTTAGACCAAACGAAGGTGCAGCTTGACGCGGCGCTGTCCGAGGTTGAGCAGGTGAAGAAATTGACCAGAGAGGCGCATGGTGAGTGCTTATTCCTTGAAGTAGGTAACGTCCAAAAAGCAGAGCTGACGCCTAGCATCGTTTGTAGCAGCAGAAGCCCTGGGCCATCTTGAAAGAGATCTAAAACAGGCCCGTGACGATCTGGCGTATGCTGCAGCGCAACGCCAAGCAAATCAACATGTGGTCACGCAGAGAGCGGGCAACGTGAATGCGCTTCGGGCGGAAAACGCCCGGCAGGCCCAGGAAATTGAGAGCTTAAAAACTCGCCTGGCTGCTGCAGAAGCAAAGAATCAGCGAACGGACAACATGTTTTATGGTAAATTAGAAAGCATGACGGATATTTGTCATGCAATTTGTCCAAAGAGATTTGACATTCGAAATGTTGTTGTTGACAGCATGCTTGACTGGCCTTCCTCCGGACTCTCGGGGTCCGATGTCCGAAGACATGAGCATTCATCTATCCGAGGTGCATGAAGGGGCTCAGAAAGCGATGAAGGATGTACACCAGGCTTTATGGCCCGAGGTGACGCCGGTCCCCGAGGACATGGCCGCGCTAGCCGAACAGCTTAAGAGAGCTCAGCGCCGGATCCAGGCTTGGAAAGTATCAGCTTGCCGAGAAGGTGCAAGGGAGGCCTGGGCCATGGTGAAGACCCACTACACCGGTGTGAAGACAACGGAATTAGCAGAGGTGGGACCCCTGGGGCCGGATGGGGAAGAGATCCCTACCAGCCAGGCATATGATAGTGTAATGCCTGCGGCCCGATTCTCGCAAAAGGATTGCGCCTTAGACACCCTAATAGACGGGCTAGATCGCGCTTGAAAATTATTGTATGACTTTATGTACCGAGGTATTCTATGTCAAATTTTTCCGTCCGTTTAGCCAAAACTCTGTCAGCCAGCCTTCGGCTTCCGCCTCCTCGGAGAAAGTCCGAGGAGTGTCCCATACTACTGGCCGAGGTCATCGGACCAGATGCTTCAGGTGACCAGGCAATCGGGCAATGCGGCTCGAAGGACAAGAGGGTAAGGGAAGGTTATGTTATATTACTATTTAACGTAAGAAACATCTTCCGAGGAAAATAGTTCTCCCAACAGTTCCTTTCCTTGGGTTAGTGTGTCGAACACGCCCGTCGGAAGACGGATGACCTCGGGGGTAAAGCCCCTGGTCGGGGTTTGAAAAGACCCTTGCCACGTTAGTCCTATGTCATAGCCGACCAATCCGCATTATAAGAACGCTAGCTTTCGGCTTTATCTGTCTGAGGTACTACACCGGTTGACCCGGGAGTAACAATCACAGCGGTGCTCCCTTTGCCCCCTAGCCGAAATATCGGGAACGTAAGGGGCAAGCATAGGAGCCGAGCAACCCAGCTTGGCCAAATCTTAAAGCGAATCGATGCATATAGTGGCTCGAGAGACAATTGTACATAAGGGGCGGAATAGCCATTGTTTTGAAAAGAACATGATAGATTGTCCTCGGGGTCATAAAAGAACTTGCCGAGGTGAGAAGATAAAAAAAAGCAGAAAAAGGTTAAATTGAAAGAAAATGCACAAGTTATTTACACAGACCGTAGACTTGATTTCATGCATAGAAACGTCGGAGTAGCGCCGCATTCCACGGGTGGGGCTCTAATCGGCCGTCCTCTGGATCTCGGATTCGATAAGCTCCTCCGATGCGCACTTGGTCGATGATGAATGGTCCGTCCCATCTAGGGGAGAGCTTGTGTTTTTGTTTTTTGGGGTGCAGTCTCATTACGAGATCCCCGACATTAAATTCTTTGGCACGGACTTCTCTACCGTGGTAGCGCTATGCCTACTGTTGATAAATAGCTGATCTAGCCCGTGCGACATTGCGCTCTTCCTCGAGAGCATCTAAGGCATCTTGCCGATCGAGTTCGGCCTCTAGTTCCTCATACATGCGCACCCGAGGTGCGTCATGTATGATGTCGCAAGGGAGGACCGCTTCGGCTCCATACACCATAAAAACGGGGTATACCCGATGGACCGGTTTGGTGTTGTACGGAAGCCCCATAATACGGAATCAAGTTCCTCAACCCATTTGCAATTGGCTTTTTTAAGGGAGCAAACTAGCCGTGGCTTAATTCCACTAATGATAAGTCCATTGGCTCGCTCCACCTGCCCATTAGACTGCGGGTGATAGACGGACACATAGTCGAGCTTAATGCCCATTTTCTTACACCACGCCTTGACTTCTTTAGCCGTGAAGTTGGTTCCGTTGACTGTGATCAGACGGTGGGGGACACCGTAACGATGGACTACCCTCGAAATGAATCCGATGACCTGGACGGCCTCGGCCGAGGTGACCAGCTTTGCTTCAATCCACTTGGTGAATTTGTCTACCATAACGAGTAGGTATTTATTTTTGTTTGATCCACCCTTAAGTGGCCCAACCATATCGAGCCCCCAGACCGCAAAGGGCCATGTAATGGGAATGGTGCGCAGAGCCGTGGGGGGCATGTGGCTCTGCTTGGCGAATACCTGGCAGCCTGGGCAACGCTGTACTAATGTCGAGGCATCAGCGCTTGCCGTTAGCCAGTAGAAACCGGCTCGA
This sequence comes from Elymus sibiricus, assembly GCA_039707655.1. Taxonomy (NCBI): domain Eukaryota; kingdom Viridiplantae; phylum Streptophyta; class Magnoliopsida; order Poales; family Poaceae; genus Elymus; species Elymus sibiricus. The sequence goes on from CM077668.1 coordinate 208,545,177, forward strand.
AAAGCCTTGCTGACCAGGGTTCGAGCAGCGGCGTGATGTCCGCTCATGCCGGAGTGTATCTCCCGGAGTACGAGTTTACCTTCTTCCTCGGATATGCATCTTTGGAGGACGCCCGTTGTGCTCAATTTATAAAGTTCCTCTTCACGAACCTTGTAGGCCTTAGACTGTCTTTATCAGGGAGTTCTTTTCGAAGTAGGTATGCAAGGAGCGGTTCAGTCCATGGTACGATCACTGCCATGACTTCATGCGCTGAATCAGTTTTCCGGATCATGGACCCGCCTATGATACCATCGTCCTTTTCGGGCGGGGCCTGTTGCCGGACATCGGTTGAGTCCGATGTTCCTATGCTGTCTTGCCAGACTACGGATGGCTTAAAAAGCCGCTCGAGGAAGGTGTTTTCGGGAACCTTGTCCCGCTTTGCGCCCAGCCGGGCGAGTACGTCTGCGGCCTGATTGCTATCTCGGGGTATATGGTGAAATTCCAGCCCCTCGAATCTGGCCGAGATTTTTATGACGGCATTTCGGTAAGCTGTCATCTTGGGGTCTTTGGCGTCGAACTCGCCATTGATTTGCGAGATGGCGAGGTTCGAATCATCTCGGACCGCGAGGCGTTTAACGCCCATGGAGACTGCTATCCGAAGTCCGTGTAAGAGAGCTTCGTATTCGGCCGCGTTATTGGAGTCTGTGTACATGATTTGCAGTACATATCTAATGTTATCTCCCATGGGGGACGTGAGTACTACACCAACCCCTAGGCCGGCAAGCATTTTGGAGCCATCAAAATACATTGTCCAATGCGAGTAGGTACTGTACTCACGGGGGAGTTCGGCTTCGGTCCATTCGGCCATGAAGTCTGCCAACACCTGGGATTTAATTGCCCGGCGTGGTTTGTAGATAATTTCGAAAGGCAGGAGCTCTATAGCCCATTTGGCGATGCACCCCATTGCATCTCTATTATTAATTATGTCACTTAACGGGACATCGGATTCCACGGTCACCGCCCACTCTTGAAAGTAGTGCCGAAGCTTTCGTGATGCCATGAAGACTGCATAAGCTATCTTTTGATAGTGAGGGTAACGTGTCTTACAGGGGGTTAAGACCTCGGACACGTAGTATACGGGTTTCTGGACCTGGAACTTATGACCTTCCATGTCTCGTTCGACCACGAGGACTGCGCTAACCACCTGGTTTGAAGCCGAGATGTATAATATCATTGGTTCGCAAACGCCTGGTGCTGCCAAGATTGGGTTGGTGGCAAGGAGGGCCTTGATGTCTTCCAGGGCCGCCGCAGCCTCCTTGGTCCATTTAAACGTTTTGGTCTGCTTTAACAGCATGTACAATGGTAAAGCTTTTTCTCCATGCCGTGATATAAAACGGCTTAGGGCTGCTACACAGCCCGCTAGTTTTTGTACATGCTTGAGCTCTCTAGGGATCTCCAAACGATCCAGGGCTCGAATTTTGGCTGGATTGGCCTCAATTCCTCGGCTAGATATGATAAAACCGAGGAGTTTGCCAGCCGGAACCCCGAAAATGCATTTTTCCGGGTTGAGTTTTATTTGATATTCCCGTAGGCTGGCAAATGTATCGCGGAGGTTGTCCACCAGCTGGTCGACGTGTTTAGTTTTGACAACCACGTCGTCTACGTAGGCCTCCATAGTTTTTCTGATGTGTTTTTTCAGGCACGTTTGAATCATACGCTGGTACGTAGCGCCAGCATTCTTTAGTCCGAAGGGCATCGTATTGAACCAAAATGGCCCGTAGGGCGTAATAAATGATGTTGCTGCCTGGTCCGATTCCTTCATCTTTATTTGATGATACCCTGAATAGGCGCCTAGGAAGCATAATGCGTCGTGGCCCGCAGTGGCGTCCACAATTTGATCAATACGGGGTAGGGGAAAGGGGTCTTTGGGGCAAGCTTTGTTGAGGTCTTTAAAATCGACGCACAGCCGCCAGGACCTGTCCTTTTTTGGTACCATGACCAAATTGGCTAGCTAGTCGGGGTGTTTTATATCCTTTGATGAATCCTGCCTCCAGCAGCTTTGCCAGTTCTTCACCCATTGCTTGACGCTTGGGCTCGGAGAAACGCCGAAGTGTTTGTTTAACGGTCTTATAGCCTGCCAATATGTTTAGGCTATGCTCTGCAAGCCTACGGAGTATCCCAGGCATGTCGGAGGGGTGCCAGGCGAATATGTCCCAGTTTTCCCTAAGGAAAGCGCGTAGGGCTTCGGCAACTTCTGGGTCGAGGTTAGCCCCTATGGACGCCGTTTTAGCGGGGTCCGTGGGGTGAACTTGAAATTTGGTAATCTCGTCGGCCGGCTTGAAAGAAGTAGGTTTTGATCTTTTGTCGAGGACGACATCGTCCCGGTCGACCTCGGCGCGCAGTGCGGTTAGTTCTTCGGCCGCAAAGGTTTCGGCCAGGGTCTCGAGCCCCCTGTCAGGATCGCTCAAAATGGTAATGATCCCTTTCGGGCCTGGCATCTTGAGCTTCATGTAGCCATAGTGTGGCACCGCTTCAAATCTTGAAAAGGCGTCCCGTCCGAGGATGGCATGGTATCCGCTTTTGAAAGGCGCAACGTGGAACGTAATCTCCTCGGAGCGATAATTGTTCGAGGTCCCGAAGACTACATCTAGAGTTATCTTTCCACTGCAGCGTGCCTCTCTCCCGGGCACTATTCCTTTGAAGGTAGTGGTGCTCCGTTCTATGCGCGATTTATCGATGTGCATTTTATCTAGAGTGTCCTCATATATTAAATTCAGGCTGCTGCTTCCATCCATCAGGACCTTATGGAGGCGGCAGCGGTCCACGAGGGGATTGAGGACTAGCGCGGTGGGGCACCTGTCCAGGGTTGACTTCGGCTGATCATTCTGAGTGAAGGTGATCGGCGTGTCTATCCACGCATCCCGAGGCGGTACCTGTCAGACGGTGTTGATTTCCCGTAAGGCCCGTTTGCGGTGGTTTTTAGACGTAAATGTCTCATAAATCATTAGGACCTCATCTTCGTCCGAGGTCTGTCAAGAGTGGCTGGAGGTGCCCGCCAAGAGGGCGGGTCCCCCTTTGGCCACCTGCCTCAACACCCAACAGTCTCGATGGCTGTGGGTTGGGCAGGAGTTAACTAATACGGTGTGGATCGGGCATGGTTTACCCAGAAAGCCGTCCAGGGCCGTTCCGGGGTGATCGGGGGTTCTCCTCTTCTTCCGGGGTCGATCACCCAAGGTGTTCCGTTTGTAATTTTCGCGCCGAGGTGCCGACTGGTCGCGTTCCGGGTAGTCCTCACAGATCGAGTCTGTATTCTCCTCAATTCGCCAGGTGTCTTCAATGGCACAAAATCATGCCACCAAGTTGGCTAATTCAGGGAGTGTTTGGACGCAACGGCGGGTGAGGGCATTCAAGACGCCTTTATCCTTGCATCCACGCTCGAAAGCGGCGATTATATCAGAGTCTTGGTAATCTAGTATCTTGCTCTTGACGATCAAGAACCTGGCCCAGTATTGCCGGATCGGCTCACCAGGGATCTGTCGCACGTAGGCTAAGTCCCAGATGTCGGATGGGCCGGAGTCGTCGGGGCGATATTCTATACAAGAGGTGAGTGGACTAGATCCGATCTCTAAGGACCGCGGGCTCAAAACCTCGTCATGTTCACCCGACGGTGGATCCGTAATTATCGGTTTAGCCGATTCAATCTGGGAGTCAGTCGTTAGTGGGTCGCCGTCCGATTTGCTCTCCAGGAAGTATCTTACCCCCTCGTCGGTGAGGGGGCCTTCATTGGAGCCGAAGAGGGGTCATGGTTCGCTTCCACGTTACGTGGAGGTGTCTGCGAGACCAAAGCTTCGAATGTGGAGACGTGCTCCGCAGGTTTAAAGCCGTTGACCGGCGATCCCATCGATCCCTCCGGCGATCACACAGCGGAACTCTCAATGAAAGTACCAGTGTCGATGTAAAAACCGGCAGACCTCGGGGTAGGGGGTCCCGAGCTGTAGATCTCGGATCGATGGTAACAGGGACAATGGAGACGATGTTTACCCAGGTTCGGGCCCTCTCGATGGAGGTAAAACCCTACGTCCTGCTCTTGTTATATTGATGGAGATGTATCGAGTACAGAGTTGATCTACCTCGAGATCGTAATATGTGTCTAATTTCTATGGCTAGGTAAGCATGTTGTGTTGACGTCCCCTCTACGGGCTAAACCCTATGGCTTATATACACGCCAGAGAGGGTACCTAGGGTTACAATGTCGGTATCTAGGAGTAAGGCGGCTGGACAAATCTTGAAGTGTACTGCAAGTCTTCGGTAGAGACAGCGCCGATCACGTCTCCCATGTACAGTCTCTGGAGTCCATCTTCGTCACGTACGGGGGTACATCGGCCCAACCGAGGAGACGGGTCGGCCCGGTTAGCACCCCCTAATCCAGGACGCCGTCAAACAGCGTTCTGGAACTCTTGTTCTGAGCCATCTTCATCCTCATCGTCATCATCGTCATCTTCCTTCTTCTCTCGACCTCGAGTAGGCTTCTCCTTCTGCTACTTGGCCTTGCCGCGGTGGCCTCCGTGACCACCGCGCTTGTTCATGCCGGACCCAGTGGCACCGTCCTTGGCCTTCTCCTTGTCGTGCTTTTCGTATTCTTGCTTTTGCTTTTCGGCAAGTTGTTCAACTTGCCGGCACTCCTGGAGGTCGTGGCCAGCGGTATGGTGGATCTTGCAGTAGGGCCCATCGGTCCGCTCACCGGCAGGCGCCACGTGACTACAAGTGCAAACGGCAACCTCTTTGCCCCTGCTCTCGGTCTTGGACTTCCTGCCAGGATTCCTCGATCCCTCAATTGCCAACCCCGCCTTGACTTTGTGCTTGTGATAGCGCTTCCGGCCCTTCTTCTTCGGGGTGGAGGCGTCGTCATCTTCGGAATCGACTTCTGTGCCGGCATCCTCCCCAGGAAGTTGCCTCCCCTCCTCAGCACATGCACATTTGCTCGCCAAGGAATATAGCTCATTGATGGTCTTGACCTTCTCGATGTTCATCTCAGCTCACATTCTGCGATTGCGCACATTTGTGTGAAAGGCAGCAATAACAGCTGCGGGATGAACATCTGGGATGTTGTTGTGTACACAGCTGAATCTCTGAATATATTTGCGAAGAGGCTCGCCGTCTCTCTGTGGGATCACGTGCAGATCACTGGGTTGACCTGGAATCTTGTGGCCTCCGGTGTATGCACCAATGAACTCGTTGCACAGATCGGACTAAGAGGAGATGGTGCCCTCCGGCAAGTTCATCAGCCAAGACCTCATGTTGGGCTTAAGCGCCAATGGAAAGTAGTTGGTGAAAACCTTCTCATCTCTACCACCGGCAGCCTGGACGGCTATGGTGTAGATCTCGAGAAACTCTGCCGGGTTCAGCTTGCCGTCGTACTTCTCCGGCAGCTCTGGCTTGAAGGCACGGGATGATGGCCAGTGGACATGCCGCAGCTCACGGGTGAACGTTGGGCAACCCACCTCGTAAGGCAAGTACCCAGAACACCCTGGTAATGGCTCATCTACGACTGGTCCATTGCGCTCGTCGGATTGATGACGCGCTTCCCGACGCCATTTGATGGTTGTGCAGGCCTCCTCCACCCGTCTGTCGCGCAGCACTTGGCGCTGATCTTGGCGGCCTCACAGATCCGAAGACGCCATCGAGACTTTGTCGGGCTCATCAGATCGGCGAGCTTGCCGCTGCTGTGGTTGTTAACGCGGAGGTGACTGCACTGTTGGCGTAGCGTCTCCGGCTTGCCCTCTAGCTGGTGCTGCCGGTGCCGTAGGTGGTCGCCGTGAAGGTCCCGCCTCCTGTGTCTTGCCGGGGTCGACAAAATAGATGAGGCTCTGGATAGTTGTCCTCCATTCCTCCATCTTGTCAGGTGTTGGCGGGAAGTTCAACAGCATTTGGGCCCACGCCATGGCCTCTGATGCTGTGGTCGGCATGGCCGGGAGCAAGGAGTATGACGTCGCTTGACTCCTGGCAGAGCCAGCAGGAACTCTGTTTCGAACCCGCTGCCGTGGCGTCTGCTCACCAGCAGGCTGACGCGGTGGTGGTGGTGGTGCCAGAGCATTTCGATGAGGATGCTTAGCGTTGTCTTAACGTCGTCCGGAGCCACCGATGCCATGAGGAAGCGTGTCGCACCCATCTTGCGATGGTCGTGGTGTACGTCCCGTAACAACGTTCTTGGACGTCGCTGCTCCATCCTTGGACGTCGCCGCTCCGAACTGTGTTGCTCTGGTGACTATGCTCACCAGAGCGTCGCTGATGTTGGCCGCCTCCGCCATCTCCAGTGTGATGGCTAGGATCGCCATCACGATGAGGAAGCTGACTACCTCCGCCGCCGCCATCCGCGCCACCTGCTCCGCCTGCACAGCCAGCGTCGCCTGCGCCACTCGCGGACGCCTCGGACGGTAGCTTGGATGTGGAAGGAGCTGCTACGGCCGCGCCCTTCTTCTTGGGCGCCATCGAAGATGATGATGAAGAAACTGGCGTTCACACTACTGAACTTGGTTCGCAACACGCGACCCCCTACCTGGCGCGCCAAAGATGTCATGCGTATGACGATCTATGGGATCGAGACGACCCCTTTGCGGTACGGCTATGGGAATCGACATGCACAAAGAGCAAGATCAACAGATGCAAGAGCACACAACAAGTTTACCCAGGTCCGGGCCGCCATGAGGCGTAAAACCCTACTCCTGCTTTGGCGGATTGATTGTGTTTGAGCTCAAGTTATAGAGGAGCGCAACTTGCCGGCAAGGTGCGCAGGAAGTGCAGCTACACGCGTAAACGAGCAAAGTATCGAACCTTGTAAAGGTAGCCAAGGGCCTCCTTTTATAGACTAAGAGGTCACCCAATGGCAAAACCATAATTACAAGGTGAAATGACAGCTACAGTGCTATCAGACCTAATTTTGCCGGATTAGGATAAACGCATTAAATGCATGTTAGGTGTCACGCTGGGGATGAGCTCCGGCAAGGTTCCTGCACCGCACACCCAGCTACCTTCTATTAGCTTGACACGCCATCAGGACGGGTGTCATTAAAGTTGGTCTTCATGCGGCATGCTGACACGTATCCCGACAAGCCTCACCAAACCACCTGTCCGCTCGACACCTATTGACAAGCGACTAGCTGGTCGCTGAGGTGAAGCGGTGGAAAGGTGGAGAGGGCTTGTCGGCACGGAGCTTGCCGGTCCTCTGCCTTGCCGGTGTATAGCTTGCCGGCAAGTGCAGTCTTGATCTTCAGTACTAACTTAGTACTTCTCGATGACCTGCCTTAAGGTCTTCTTCATGGTTTTTCCAACCAAGTCTTAGGCCTTGACGGTAGCAGTCCTACGGCAAGCCCTTGCCGTCGAGAAGGCTGCAACTGTCTGTGCATAAGTCAGGGTATAAGAACACCCATGATTTTATACACCGACACCCCGCTTTGATGAACAAGCATCCCCAGTACCGAGGAGCCCCCCGATCCTCCTTCAGACGGTGAAGGAGAAGAGGGTGTGACATCACCCACGACGCCAGAGGACTCATGGCAGATGGGAGGCTCAGAGGCCCCAGACCCCGCATCATCACACGGCCATTCCCCAGGGGGAGAGGGGTCGCAGGTGGTGGAGGCATACAACGATGGGCAAGTTTATTCTTCCCCGCCGCTTTCGGCCTCCGAGGAGGAACAGACGGGGGCACGGAGGTCTGAGCTACTGGAGAGCCACTGGGAGAATCTGTCAGCAGCAGAAGCCCTCCTTCACGAGGCCCGGGCAATCCAGGCGACGGTTCTGCGGGCTCAGACCTCGAGTAGGCTATGCAGGCCATTACCTCCAACGACGGTGAGCCAATGGCAACCTTCGCCTGCAACCGAGCACCTTTCGCTGGGGGCACGTCCTCCGGTGGAGACCCCAGCCTCTTGGAGTCACCACCGTGCTCGGCTGCAGCCCTTACCATGAAACCATTGTAGTTACCCTCTGATGCGGAGCATCCTACGGTCATCCCCATGGACCCACCTCTGTCTCCCCAATCACCAAGAGGACCAATGACACGAGCACGTGCAAGAGCTATCATCGCTTTGTGAAGGGTTTTAGCACTATTGCATCACCATTGCACGCATTGAGTAAGAAGAATGCACCTTTTGTTTGGGGTCCATCTCAAGAAGTCGCATTTCATGAGCTTAAGAACTTGCTTACACATGCTCCATTACTTGCATTACCCAACTTTTAGAAAACATTTGAAGTGCATTGTGATGCTAGTGGTAATGGCATAGGTGGTGTGTTGATGCAAGAGAAGCGACCCATTGCATATTTTAGTGAGAAACTCTCCGGTGCGCAATTTAACTACCCCATTTATGACAAAGAGCTTTATGCATTAGTGAGAGTCTTGCATGTGTGAGAACACTACCTTCGCCCTCGTGAATTTGTTATTCATACGGATCACGAAACGCTTAAATACCTTAAGGGGCAAACAAAATTGAATAAGCGTCATGCTAAATGGAGTGAATTCATTAAGTCTTTTCCTTATGTTATCAAGTACATCAAAGGTAAGGAAAATGTTGTGGCGGACGCTCTTTCCCGCAAGTGCATGCTAGTTACTCAACTTGAGTTGAATGTTATAGGATTTGAGCACATTAAAGACTTATATGCGCATGATGCTTCCTTTGCCTTTCCATATGCCAAATGCTTAATTCACAAAACTTGGGAGCGATACTATTTGGAAGATGACTATCTTATGCGAGCTAACAAACTTTGTATCCCCGAGTCTTCTCTTTGTTTGTTGCTTTTGCAAGAGGCTCACGGTGGAGGACTCATGGGACATTCCGGACGAGATAAGACATTTGCCACGCTCTCCATGAACTATTTTTGGCCAAAGATGTTTTGAGACATGTCACGCTACACCAACTGTTGCTCTACATGTCGCAAAGCTAAGTCCAAAGCTCAATCTCATGGTCTATATATGCCACTTCCCATTCCATATCAATCATGGGAAGATATTAGTATGGATTTTGTGCTTGGTTTGCCTCGAACTCAAAACGGCAAGGATTCGGTATTTGTTGTTGTGGACCGTTTCTCTAAGATGGCACACTTTTTTCCAGGTAACAAGATCGATGATGCTTCACATGTTGCAAATCTCTTTTGTAGGGAAATCTTGCGATTGCATGGAGTTCCCAAGACGATCATGTCGGACCGCGACGTCAAGTTCCGGCTACTTTTGGAAGACACTATGCGCCAAGCCCGGAATCAAGCTCCTATTCTCTTTGGCATATCATCCACAAACCGACGGCCAAACGGAGGTCACGAACCGGACACACTCCTACGCGTGTTGATCAAGAAAAACATACGGGAGCGGGAGGAATGCTTGCCCATCGCCGAGTACGCCTACAATCAAGCACGACACTCTACCACTGGCAAGTCCCCCTTCGAGGTCGTCTACGGCTTCAACCTGTTGTCTCCATTGGACATTCTACCGCTACCGCTACAAGAGTGCATCGACATGGACGCGAGTGTACGGGCGAGATACCTCAAGAAGATGCATGAAGATACACGGCACACGATTGAGCACCAAGTACAACGACTAACGACCAAGGTCAACATCAACAAGCACCCCATGGTGTTCAACACCGGAGATCTTGTGTGGCTACACCTTCACAAAGAACGCTTCCCCAACGAGCGCATGTCCAAACTACTTCCTAGAGCCGATGGACTGTTCAAGGTGCTAGCACGCTACAACAACAACGCCTACAAGATCAACATCCCTCGCGACAATTACAATGTGAGCGACATCTTCAACATCAAGGACTTATCTCCCTTCCATGATGATGTGGATTATGATCCGAGGACGGATCTTTCCCAAGTTGGGGGGGGGGGGGAAGATGATGCGGAGCATCCTACGGTCATCCCCATGGACCCACCTCCGTCTCCCCAAGCACCAAGAGGACCAATGACACGAGCACGTGCAATAGCTATCGAGACCGAGGTGACATCTCTCCTTAACGACATTTCGTATGATCCACGTGAGACATGGCTACTACCTCATTCCGGAATGCTATGCGTGCTTAGGTACCAAGAAGACCCTCTTGGAGAAGCCCGGAACAACGGACAAGTCTACAAGTACATGGATTAAGGAGATAGAGAAGAGGAAGTGATGCTTTGCATCAGCAGCCAGACATCCGGCCTATGACCCGGACATCCGGCCCCTGGAGACGTCGCCAACATCACCAGAACAGCAGCTGCCAAGCCCAGGTCCCGGACATCCGGCCCCTCTGCCGGACATCCGGCCCGACCGGCCCCGGACATCCGGCCCCCTGCCGGATATCCGGCCCTCCTATCCAGAATGCAACCGAGCCGGCCAGACGCCCGGTCGGACATCCGCCCCCCTCTGAACCGCCGGACATCCGGCCCGATGGCCGGACATCCGGCCCCTGCCAGCATGTTTCGGCCATCCGGCCATGTAATCCCTCTCCTCTCCCCTCCTACCTCGTGGACTACTATAAATACTCCCCTACCTCCTCCTAGCTAGGGTTAGCAAAGTTTATGACATGGTTTATAGAGAGCTTTGCTCATCTACCTCCCACCTCCCATGGAGACCATGACCTCCTAGGAGAAGATCCCCTAGTGGATATCAAGACCCCATCTAGGGAAGGATCCCCATCATAGGATAATCAAGACCTCAACTCCTCCAAGGATTGGGATGCACTAGTTACCTTTGTATACTCTTGTGTTTACTTTGGATCTTATATCTCTCTTATGTGTATGTGCATAGTGCATGTGTGATTGGATCTAGTTGATTGACTGTTTTGTTCTTGTGTTTTTCTCTCAATTTGCCCTTTTCCCCTCCAAGTGTGAAAAGATCGTCATCTAGAGTTTCACACTACATCACCCTCGGTGATAGGTCTAAGGCCTGGGCAGTAGGAGGCCGCGGCACCTTGATGAGGTCACGAAGGACAGGGATCACGCCATAGGTGCCTGAAAGACTAACGGACAGAAAAGCAAGATAGCGTCAGAGGGTCGCGGCAGGTCCCACCTCGAGAATATAACAAAACAATGGGTGCTAGCAACTTATCGCAGGTCGTGGGTTGGCCAGGCTGTAGGGTTCCACGGCCACCTGTACACGGAGCTCCTCAAAGGGGAGACCGGTCAGCAGGTGCAGGCGGTCCTCGACCTTGCTTTCAGAAAGCTCGCGCCGGAGCAAGAAGTTGGGATTGCACCTCGCGCTGTACTTGTAGATCGGAGGGTCGATGCGTCCTAGAGGCAGGATGTTCCTCTGCACCCAGGTCTTCAGGATCTGCAGGCCAGTGAGTCCTTTCCCTGCAGACAGCCGACCGCATCCACGAGATAGCCGGTCCCCGGATCAAGATCAATCTTCGACCGCCACTCCGGCCTCTGCCAACATGGCACGTAAGCAAACTCTGGTAGCCCGGGGTCGCCAGGATCGTGAAAATTGTCCGAGGCATGGAACCACCCCCATTTCCATGATTTTGGCTCCGGGGATAACACCAAGTCGAAATAGTTGGAGGTTGGGCGAGGGCAGATAATGGCCCCACCGCAAGAGGGGATCTTGACATCCTTGAGGTGGGGGACCACCTCAAAAGAGTATCGGAAGAGGCTAAAGTGAGGTTGGATCCCCAAGAAGCACTCACAGAGAGCTACAAAGCAGGACAAATGCAGAATGCCGCCCGGGGTCAAGTGATGCAGCTGCAACCCGTAAAGGGCCAACACTTCCCTGGTGAAGGAACTTAGTGAGAGCCGCAACCCACGGTGGATGAACGCCATGTGCACTACCTGGTTCCAACGCAGCGGCCACATGACTTCATCTCTTGACTGCGGAGCCATCCACCCCATCTTGGTGAACTCCGCCAGCACCCCCATCGTCACCAACTACTCCAAATGAGATTGAGAGATGGAAGAGCGGTCCCAATCACTAACCCACTCAGGCGGGTGAGGGAGACGCGGCCAGGGCTGCGGCGGTACATTTGACGAACTACCCTGACCAAGGCCCTCCTCGAAGACAGTGGAGGAGGCGGTCATCTTTTTGCCAAGGAGGAGCTGACCACCCTCAATCTAGTGATGGTGGGCGGAAGCTTGACGGAGAAGAAGAAGAATCGGCAACCTCAATGCTACTCCCCGTTTTTCTTATTTAAATGGAAGGGGCACATAGATCTTACCCAAGACGGCACCAACATCGATGGTGGACTGGCCCCTGGATTTTTGGGCCGCCCGTCTGGCAAAATTGGGCCCGTGATGGCCCAGGGTGACCTCGCGTTAAAAGGAGAGGGGGATACAGCAGCGCTGCCATAGGAAGCAGAAGAGAACCCGCGTCACTGGAGGCCATGGAGGCTGGACATACGAAGAGAGGAGCCCAACAGAGATCTCGGTATCGGGACACCTACGACCTCCACCACGCTCGGGGGCTAGTGATGGGGTCCTATACCCGGGGTACCTGACATAAGGGAGCTCGGCCTCGCTCAGTAGACGGGGCCCACTAAGCCCAAGGCTAGAAGGAAGCCCTAAAGAGGCGGAGCCTATCTTCATGCTCTCCAAGTCTGGAGGGCGGCGGCATAGCAGCACTCACCAACCCCCCCCCCCCCATGTAAACCCTAGACCTCTCATGTCTATATAAAGGGAGGTCCAGGTCCTCATTCATCATCCAATCTTAGATCCAAACTCTCGGTAGCAAACCCATACACGATTGTAATCCTCTGCACGAGGTATCCCCTCACCACGAATAACAAGAAGAAGCAGGATGTAGAATATTACTCTTCGGAGGCCCGAACCTGGGTAAACCGTGTGTGCAGACTCTGTCCCGGTACTTCCGATCTTGGCATGAACCCTACCGAAGGATCTGGCGGTATTTCGCTCCGTCACCCACCCAATGGCAGAAACGCGGCCAAATCAGTTCGTGCCATGGAGGAACCTTCGGCGTCGTTAGCTCCCTCCTCGTACTACTCCTCCTCCTCTGCTGCATCGCCGGAGCTAGGGCCGGCTGGACCGGACCACCGCGCGAAAGGATTCGGGCGGCCAACATCGCCCGAGCCCTTGGGGACGGTTTCCCACCTATCGCACTCCGGCGGACCCACGAGGATGGCCTCGCGTGCATCATCAAGGTGGAGCATGCAGATGGCAGGCGGAACTCCGGGGGCGTAGTCAACATGGAACAACTCCTTGATGATCCACTTCAGAGAAATGATATCAAGGGCGGTCCAATAGAGGCGCCTGGGGTCCTGCATGCCCTCAAACAAACACACCAGTTGCTGCCGGGCCTATAGGGGGGCTAGGTGCATCCGCGCGAAGTTGAACGTGACCATGTGCCCATCAAGACCAAGCTCCACGAAGAGTCTGATGCGCTGGAGCACTGGCCCAAACACCTCCCCCGTGGGGCGGCTTCCCATCCACAATATTTCTCCACCGGAGCATCAGGCTCCTCAAGCAATGGGGAGCCCCACAGGGGATCAACGAGCATCCATCTTCGGCACCACTCCTTCAGGTGGGAGTAGAGCTTCAAAGGGATGTAGTTGGCCTCTTCTTTCTTGCCGACGAGGTGGAAGCTCATGCAGCTGGAGATCTGGTTGCTGGGGGTCAAGCGCAGTGCGACGAAATGGCGAAAGAGCCCCAGCGACGGCATGACGCTGACGAACCCCTCGCACAAATGTGTCAAGACCGCCAAGACCAGCACCGCGTTCGGATGCAGATGCAGCATATGTATCTTATAGTGCTCCAGGACCGCGAGGAAGAAATCTGAGAAGGGCGGTACCAGGCCGGCAATGAGGAGGTTGAGGAAGACTAGAACCATTGTGGCGTCTACGTTCTGGGACCCCACCGCCTTGAGCTTCATCGTCCCCCACTCGTTATTCCCTATGCCAACCAAGAAGCTACATTACTTCAAGCTCTTGGAGTTGGTGAACTCCGGAGAGTATAGGGCCGATGCAAGCTCGGTCGGAGCCGCCTCCTTTCTTCCTTTCCCCTGATCTGCACCAGGCTTAGGCTTGCGGGATGCCATGAGGGTGGTGAAGGAGGACCTAAATCAAAATAGGGAGCGGCGGAGAAAAGGAGCGCAGGCGACGGTGGCGGGGCAGAGCGAGCGATGGGAAGAAGGTGATGTCATGGAAGGGACGTGCCGCGACACCCCTTCCCTCTTTATAACCAAGAAATGGGCTGAAGGAGGCAACCACCCACCAGTCGGATGTGGCACCCCACATTCTCCACTCCCCAAGGATGCGCAGCAGATGTGGCGCGAGAATCAAGGAGGCACCCCGCTTTACTGTTGGCTCAATTCATAGCCGTAGTAAAGCAAATTCCCACATCGTAGCGCCAGCCAACACGCGTCAAGCCCCCGACGTTACAAGGCCCCATATCCCTTCTCGCACCCCATGACTCGCACGTATGGAACATGGGCCTGGCGGCTACTGTCTGCCCAATGAGAATCGGGGTACCATGGGCCAACGGACCTAGGGCTTGGCGGTGACACCTGGCAGTTAATCCCGCCCAAGACGGCACGATTGGAGGCTCGACACTTCCCCAATTCGGAGAATTGGCTGCCAGGGTCTCATTCAAGGAGCTTCATGGGACCTCTGGCTCCGGGAGGTGCTTCCCGGGGATGCCCGGGAAGCAGTGCGCCCAATGAGCCCCTCTCCCGCGAAGGGCCAGAGAATCTGACTATCAGAAGCATTAAATGCGCGCCATCCTCCTCCTACCGCTACCGTCATCAGCAGCTAGGATGGGACACGTTGGGATCGTCCTGGACGTATGGGCACCGACGAGGCAAGCCACACGCTAAGGTCATCCACAGTGGCCGTTGAAGATTCACCTGCTCCGCACGTGACTACAAGTGCAGTGTCCTATGGTTGCCCGCCCGGTACAAACAGGCATGCCATGACCGGTCACGTTGGGTGATGCGGAGCATCCTACGATCATCCCCATGGACCTACCTTCATCTCCCCAAGTGTCAAGCGGACCGATGACACGATCACATGCAAGAGCTATCGAGACCGAGGTGACATCTCTCCTTAATGACATTCCATATGACCCACGTGAGACATGGCTACTACCTCAATCCGGAATGCTATGTGTGATTAGGTACCAAGAAGACTCTCTCTGAGACACTCGGAATCATGGACAAGTCCCCAAGTACACGGATGAAGGAGCTCGATAAGAGAAACTGCTGCTTTGCTACAGCAGCTGGACATCCGGCCCCTGGAGATTTCACCAACAGTGCCAGATCAATAGCCGACCAGTCCCAGGACCCGGACATCTGGCCCCGCCCCGGACATGTGGCACCCGCCCGGAAATCCGGCCCGAGGCATCAGTAGCCAGACAAAACCCAGGCCATCCCAACCCGGACATTCGGCCGACCCGCCGGACATTCGGCTCCCCGTGAGCCGCCGGACATCCGGTACCTGCCTGTGCGCAGAGAACGGGCCAAGGGCCATGTACCCCTCCAATTCGTGCCAACTTGTACTTGCACTATAAATAGACCTCCCCCTCCTCCTTCTAGGATTAGCATTGTGATAGCTCATTGAGATAAAGCTTTGCTCATCCCCTACCTCTCCCATGGAGACCAAGACCTCCAGGTGAGCATGTGAGAAGATCCTCCTTAGGATTCAAGACCCCTAAGTGGGAAGATCCTCCCCGGATTCAAGACCTCAACTCCTTCTAGGATTGGGATGAACTAGCTAGCCTTTGTATCCTCTTGTGTTGACTTTGGATCTTGGATCTCCTCTATGTGTATGTGGATTTAGTGCATGTGTGATTGGATTTGTGTCAATTGAGTGTTTGTTCTTGTGTTCTTCTCTCAATTTGCCATTTTCCCCCTCCAAGTGTGAAAAGATCATCACTATAGGGTTCCACCCTACATCATCTTGGATTAAAGCCACATTGATTCACACTTTGGAGTTCTCCCCCTCCACTTTCTAGCCCCAATTTTGTTTGTTTTGCCCAATTTCGAAAATTCCCCACAAACAATAGTGTCGGTGTAAAAACCGGCAGACCTCGGGGTAGGGGGTCCCGAGCTGTGGATCTCGGATCGATGGTAACAGGGACAATGGAGACAATGTTTACCCAGGTTCGGGCCCTCTCGATGGAGGTAAAACCCTATGTCCTGTTCTTGTTATATTGATGGAGATGTATCGAGTACAGAGTTGATCTACCTTGAGATCGTAATATGTGTCTAACTTCTATGGCTAGGTAAGCAATGTTGCGTTGATGTCCCCTCTACGGGCTAAACCCTATGGCTTATATACACGCCAGAGAGGGTAGCTAGGGTTACAATGTCGGTATCTAGGAGTAAGGCGGCTGGACAAATCTTGAAGTGTACTACAAGTCTTCGGTAGAGACAGCGTCGATCACGTCTCCCACGTACAGTCTCCGGAGTCCATCTTGGTCACGTACGGGGGTACATCGGCCCAACCGAGGAGACGGGTCGGCCCGGTTAGCACCCCCTAATCCAGGACACCGTCAGTAGCCCCCGAACTGGTCTTCTACGCCGAGGACGATGGTCTTTGGATCCGGAGTCTTTGGCTTGACAGACGAGTTCCACTTTACATTTCGGATTCTCTTTAACAGAACATCGACATCCGTGGTCCAACCGAGCTGGTACCCTGCCTGAGGGGTGTAGGTATCTTAGCCTCGAAGGCTGGTCGTACAGGTATGAACAATCCAATCCTGCCTGACAACTTTATCGGAGAGGCTCGCCCCATGACGGGTCGAGCAGTTATTGCCTCATCCTCAAATCGTGGTTCGAGGCAGCTCGTTTACTGGCACGTCCCTTCGAAACAGAGATCGTGCCCGCTTTCTTAGGGATATCATCAAGATTTTTTTTCTCCCCATATGTTTCGACGGCATTTTTGATAGCGGCCGCGAATTTATCGCCGCAGCACGGGGACTCTTGGCCTTTTATAGGTCTATAAGAACCAAAGGGAGAAGAGCGCAATGACACGCGCTCCCATTCCTTCCCCACTGCTACCCCATCTAGCTCCAGCGCCCAGATCCAACTAGCTCGCCCTCCATTTTCGCGAGCTCGGCTTCTCAACCAGCCATGGCCGACGCCCTCAAGGGGCACTGGGGCGGCTCCACGGTGACAGCGGCGACTATCGCCGAGCTGCGCGATGCGGGGTATCTAGCCCTCGCCATCGCTGCCCGCGCTCCAGTGGCCGACCAGCTGGTGCCCGCTCCCAACGTCGGGGAGCGGGTGGTCTTCGTCCCCCACCTCATTCGAGGCCTGGGGTTCCCGGTGCACCCCTTCGTGCGCGGGGTAATGTTCTACTACGGGTTAGACTTCCACCACATGGCCCCCAACTCTATTCTCCACCTCGCCGCTTTCATCACAGTCTGTGAGGCTTTCCTCCGCTGTGAGCCACACTTTGGCTTGTGGCTGAAGCTCTTCGGGATCAAACCGAAGTCTAGCGGACAGGATCTTGCGGAGTGCGGGGGAGCCATGGTCAGCAAGAACCAGGGGGCCATCTGGTTCAAAGGAACCTTCATCGAGACGGTGAAGGAATGGCAGAGGGAGTGGTTTTATATCACTGAACCTCTTGCCCCTGGTCAAACCGAAGTCTCGGCCTTCTCGGCTGGGCCACCCAAGAAACTCAAGTCCTGGAAGGAGAAGGGCGTTGCTTGGGGGAATCCAGAAGAGGTGGAGACCCTGACCGACAGGGTCCTGTGGTGGTCCACGACGGGGAAGGTTGAGCTGGCCGACGTCATCAATGTCATGCTCAACTGCCGTATACTCCCCCTCCAGTTTTGGGCTAGCCCGATGTGGGCACAAAAGCCCGAAGACATGGACACCATCAACACCTTCTTCCGCTCCACCTTGGCCACCATGTGGACAAAGCTCGTGAAGCTGGCCAAGGACAAGATCCCCAAGGCGGGAGAGGACCGCGGCCTCGAGCACGGCTATGAGGCCCCCCCCCCCCCGGTAAGTGATTTTGTCCTTCAATCTCTGTGCTTTGTTGATTGTGTCGAGGATCAAAGTTTTTACTCGAATCGTTGTGTTTTGACAATTTGCAGAAGTGGTCGGCCTGGGTAAAAGGGGTACGATGCCCAGCCCCACTGCCGGAGCAGTCCCCAACTCCCCTGCTCTCGGCGCTTCTGACCGAGGAGCCACATGTGGTGGCCTCCATAGGGACGAAGCCCCAGACGGGGAGGTCCAGTGCTCGGACCAGGGGGACCTCGGTCACCCGGTCAGAACAGACCCACACCTTCGCCGCTCAAGACGGTAGCGCCGAGGAGGGCGAGGAGGAGATTCCCCCTCCGAAGGGCAAGAGGTCGGCGATAGAAGACGCCGACGTGGTCATGCCACCGAAGGGCTCAAAGAGGCCGAGGCGAGACTCATCCGAGGCCGCCAAAAGTCATCGGAGAGGGCCGAGCTCTCCGGTGACTCAAAGGAAGACCCCCTCGCAATGGGCAGGAAGAAACCGGCACCTCGAGGGTAAGCCCTTGTCTCTATCGTCTTTCCTTAAGTCAGTTTTTCAGCAAGGGGGAATCTTACACAAGTAGTTTTTCATGTGCAGTCCGCCGAGGGTAATCCCCAGCGGCTCTTCAAACGGGCTGCCATCAACCAGCGGGACTCTAGAGCCCGCTGCTTCTCCCCCAAAGCCTGACGGTCTGGGGGAGGCGACATCCACCTTGGTCCCCGAAGTCAACTCGACGAGGGCCAACGAGGTGATGACCATGGCCGAGGACAATACCTCGGCCCGACAAGATCCAGGGACGGAGTGCCCCGACGTCATCAAAGAACTGCTGGGCCAGTCGTTGGCCCAGCCAGAGTCTACCTCGGCTCCACCACAACGGGCGGAGGCCACTCGGATGGATACACCCGAGGTCATCCCTTCGCCCCAGCCTACTGCCCAGGGACGGGCCGGCGCGGGGTGGACCGAGGAGGTGGAGGATACCCTGAGGGGTTCTTCCATCAAGGAGGGGCACCGTGCCTTGATGGGCATGATGCTGGAGAGCTAACGGTCTGCAGGGGCCGTCCTGCACGAGGTTTTTAAGAACCTCGCAGCAGGTTTCGAGGTACGATTTCTACGCATTCACGTTGTTTATTTAAGCTTTTTGTTTTTGTGAGTTCTATCCGAGGACATAAGAGTATAGCCTTCTAAACGGCTTAGTGAGTGTGTAGCCCCCGAGCCCGAAGTCGGTTGCAAGAAACCGGCAGTGGGGTCGCTTGACGTAGTAGGAGCCGATGAGTGATCTTAATTATTCCCTTTACAATGGGGATCCGTTTTGTTCCAGGTTGCGACCTCGATCCCGGACTCCGTCTCCGAAGAGATGGCGGAGATGAACCGGAAACTCGAGCAGTCTCAAGGTAAGCAAGTTTAAACTTGCCTTTGTATTTTTACTAAATACGTGTAATGCATGTGAAAGAAGACAACTAAGGCCGAACTGTGTTGACAGCGGAGCTGGAGATGCTCAAGGCCGAGCTTGACAGAGCTCGGAAAGAGGTGCGGCAGCAGGAGAATGCTGCCGCCGCGACCGAGAAGGCGCGGGCTGCGGAGAAGGCGGCCGGAGAGAAGCACCAGGCACGGGTGCTAGAGGTCGAGGAGACTCTGAAGGGCGTGTTAGAAGCACGCGACAAACTTCAGGAGGAGGGCAGTGGACGAAGGAGGAGCTCGAGAAGCTGCAGCGTGCCCACTCCGAGCTCAAGACCTCGGCCCGAGCGGATCGCGAGGTGCTCCAGCAAGTGGAGCAAATCGCCTCGGGTAAGAAATTTTTGCCGCAGTGTACGTTTGGCAGCAAGGGGTGTGTCAAGCTCACCCAATTATGGCATTCCGCAGAGGTCTTCGAGGATCTCCTACAGAGCGCGGAGGATGCGGTGGCATACTTCGGCCAACTGGCGGGCCATGAGGCGGAGAAAGCCTTCTGGGATCAATTCCCGGGGTCACCGTCTGCGCAGCTGCTGAATCATCAAGTGAAGCAGCTGGTCGAGCTATTCCGCATGACAAGGCTGGTGCTCCAGGACCTCTGCGTCGCTTTGTGGCCTACCGAAGCCATGTCGAAGAGTCTCTTCGGCCTGACGGCCCGTCTCCAAAATGCTGTGCCCTGCGTCGAGCGCTGGAAGAGGTCCGCATGCTTCGAAGGGGCGCGGAGGGCATATGCTTGCATGAAGACTCACTTCCGCAAGGTTGATGCGGAGACGTGTGCCGCTGGCCCTCCTGTAAACAAGCCGCGGACCACCGAGCAGTTCTTCGCCGAGGTTGAGGCAGGAGCTCGGACCACCGAGGCCATGTGCCCCAAGGACACTCTGTATTTTTAGGTGATGCTTCGGAATGCCAGAGTGTATAATGTAAAAACTTTATCTCGTGTTTGAATGAAGATGGCTTGAAATTCCATATGTTTTTATTTTATAATTCAATTATTCCTCCAATATGACTGTTCAAAATGAGAGTGGCCAGTCGTCGGCTTTAGCCCCAGTGTAGGTTATACAGAGGGTGTTCCTTAAGGCATACTTGACCCTTGGCCGATGTCTCGGTACCCGGAGGCGGTCACTGACTTAGAGGAACTAGGCAATCGGACTATAGTGGCTTGACATCTTTCATTTAGTCATAGGAGTTTGACTGTGGGGGCTGAGGACCAGCCCACGGCATAGGAAGTGTGCGGCCAACGCGGCCGAGGTCTAGGCCATAGCACACTTCGGCTAGAAATAAAAGCCCTTCGTTTGACACGGGTGATCTCTATCGTCACATCGCTTGACGCGGTCTCCGGATGGCAGACCAGTTTACGCTTACCTAGATAGTCAGTTTTCGGCTTTCTCCACTGAGGCGTCATGCCAATTAACCTAGCAGCGCAATCGCAGTGGTTCTCCCGTTACGCCCTTAGCCGAATACATCGGGAACGTAAGGGGTACACATAGGAGCCGGGCAACCCAACTATTGACCGAAATCTAGGTTCGAAACTGATGCATATAAGGCCAAAAATCCGAGACGCCGAATACATCGGACTTTCATATATCATTGCATCTTTTTAAAGTACTTCATCGTCCCGGAGCTATGCTGATAAAGAAATACAATAAAGACCTTGAAACGGCATGGTTTCTTTATTTTATAACATCGATCATGTACATGCCCAGTTGTGACGAGAGTAGTTAAAAGAGTACAACGTCAATAGTAAGGAAGGAAGAGGAAAAAACAGGTCGGATAATTACTGACAGATTTTAAAGGATCCGGACCGAAGCCTGCCGCATGTCTGTGTTTCTGAACTGTTAATCAGATCGTCCCGATTGACGACGAAGGGTTTTGCGAAGGTCGATGCCCGACTGGCCCTTTATACACTCTAGGTGTTTGATTGATCGAGTTCCTCAAAGGGCGGTGTTTGCTGGAGTCATTCTGTGGTTAAGGCCACAGAGACGTAGTTACGCTCGGCTATTTCTTTTACAGATACCTACCTGTGCAGGGGCTCTAAACCTCGTCTTCGTGTGGTTAATCCGCGCCTAACGTGTGGGTAGTTGTGTTGGCTCCTCGGCGTCCCAGGGAATTTTGAGTGCGAAGTTGTGTACCCTGGGGACATACTGTCCGCTGCTAGGGCACGCGAGGAGCCCGCATCCCTATTTCGGGTGCGGCGGTAGCTGGCCGAGGTCGACTTGTGCACCCCGGGCTCGCTTCAAAGAGCGAGTGGTGCATTTATCGCCGCGGGCTGCCTCCTCGGACGCTTGGACCTCGGCTGCAAAAGCCGCGGTCTGTTCCTCTGTCCAGAGTGAACCTTCGGTATTACCATTGATTGTGATGACACTGTTGGGTCCTGGCATTTTGAGCTTGAGGTAGGCGTAATGCGGGACTGCGTTGAAGCGTGCAAAGGCTGTGCGCCCTAGAAGCGCGTGGTATCCACTCCGGAAGGGTATGATGTCGAAGATTAACTCCTCGCTTCTGAAGTTCTTGGGTCGAACCGAAGACTACCTCGAGGGTGACTATCCCGGTACAATGGGCCTCGACGCCCAGAATGACACCTTTAAAGGTGGTAAATCTCGGCTTTATCCGAGATGAGTCAATGCCCATCTTCCGAATTGTGTCCTCGTAGATGAGGTTAAGACTGCTTCCCCCGTCCATCAGGACGCGTGTTAGATGATAACCATCAACGATAGGGTCTAGAATGAGCGCCACGGATCCGCCATGCCTGATGCTGGTCGGATGATCATGCTTGTCGAAAGTGATCGGGTAAGCCGACCACGGGTTATACTTCGGGGCGACTGGCTCCAACGCATATACGTCCCGAAGCACACGCTTTCTCTCCCGTTTAGGGATGTGGGTGACATAGATCATATTGACCTCTGTTACCTCGTTGGGAAATTTCTTTTGCCCTCCATTATTGGGCTGCTGAGGTTCATCCTCGTCGTCGCTGCGGTGTTGGGTTTTATTCTGACCCTCTGCCGCTATCTTGCCGGCTTGTTTGAAGACCCAGCAATTCCTATTGGTGTGGGTTGCTGGTTTTTCCTGGGTACCGTGAATCCCGCATGGGCGGTCCAGGAGCCTGTCAAGCTGGCTAGGTCCATCTTTGTTCCCCTTATAGGGTTTTCTTTTCTGCCCGGATTTAGGTCCGGTGAATCCTGCATTGACCGCGGCGTCTTCAGTGTCGCTTCCGCCGTTTTTGTACCTGCGCTTATTCTTATTGCGCTTCGGTTTTCCATTGGCGTCGCGGGTTTCCGAGGTGCCTGCCTTGCCGTTATGACTACTTCGGGCGAGCCAGCTATCCTCTCCCGCGCAAAAGCGGGTCATCAGAGAGGTCAGGGCAGCCATAGTCCTCGGCTTATCCTGGCCGAGCTGTCGAGCTAGCCATTCATCTCGAATATTATTTTTGAATGCGGCGATGGCCTCAGCTTCGGAGCAGTCTATGATCTGGTTCTTCTTGGTGAGGAACCTGTTCCAGAATTTCCGGGCTGATTTGCCTGGCTGCTGGGTAACACGGCTAAGGTCATCAGCGTCCGGAGGTCGGACATACGTGCCCTGGAAGTTTGCTCGAAAAGCGTCTTCTAGGGCTTCCCAGCTGCCATTAGAGTGAGGAGGGAGGCTATTAAGCCAGTGTCTCGCCGGCCCCTTTAGCTTGAGCGGCAGATATTTGATGGCATGGAGATCATCTCGATTGGCCATGTGTATGTGTAGGAGGAAATCCTCGATCCAAACTGCTGGGTCTGTGGTACCATCATATGATTCTATGTTAATGGGTTTAAACCCTTCTGGGAATTGATGCTCCATCACCCTGTCTGTAAAAGCAGATTGGGTGAGCTGGACCTTGGGACCGAGGAGGGTCTCGTCGTGTCTCGGGGGAGAGCCATGAGTAAGCTTGATCTCGGGCACGGCCGTTCCTGTCCATCCAGGCATCGTAGCCGTTGGGCCCAACGGGGGCACGTCCCCTTGATCCGTAGATGGACCGAGGGGGAGCCCTATTTTCTTCAATACGACGTCTAGCATCGCGAGGATCCAGGTAGTCCACGGGGTCTTTACCATGATGGCATGGAGGTGGCCTTTCACCATGGTCTTCTCGTCTTGGCCTGTCCCGGCCTCTAGGGGGCCGATCGAGGTCGTCAGCGAGCTCTTCATCAAATTCTGGTAGGAGGCGCCTGCGTGGGTAAGACTTCGGCGCACTATGGCGTTGGTTCTCCATATCCTGCTCGGCAGAAAGCACTTCAACCAACTTTTCATTCAGTGCGTCGGTATTTTCCTGCAGCTGCTGCTGCTTGCGTTTCAAGCTCCGGGCCGTCGCAACGAGGCGTCGCCGGAAGCGTTCTTGTTCGAAGGGGTCCTCGGGGACGATGAAGTCCTCGGTACCGAGGCTGTCGTCCTCCTCGGACTCCGGCATGCAATTGTCGTCGGCCCCTTCAAAGAGGTCATCGGGATCGGAGTCCACAAGAGGTCGCTCTGGTGTGCCATTCCTTATTGGGGAGGCTTGAATGTCCTCCTCAAGGTTATCGGCGTCGCCGTCCTCCTCGTTGCCGTTATTGGCTGTTGCGTCATTGCCACTGGGTTCCCCATTATTGCCCCTTTGGTGCCGTCACCGGCGTCTTGGAGGGGATTTGGGTCGATGGGGCCATCGGCGTCCTCCTCCATATCTGAGGGTTCGCCGTAGTCCAATACGTCGGTTAAATCATCGATCATAGCGACTAGGTGGGTGGTGGGTGGGATGTAAATTTCCCTATCATCGGCTTTAAGTCCGATCTGATCGTAAACCGAAGTCTTGCCGTCCGAGATGGACATGCTCTGGATGCGGCAAAGCATCTCATCAAGGTGAGATAACTCTTCGGGATCCATGGATGCGCCATAGGCAGGGCTGATTCGAAGCACATCTAGCGTGTGACCAGGTGCGTCTTCAGAGCGAAGGGAATCTGAACATAATTCGGAGTTTTGATTCGAAATCAACTCTGGCAACGACACCGCTTCGGGAGTGGGAGCCGGATCTCTCTCCGGACTAGTGGTCAGGGAGAGATCAGCTGGAGTGACGGCATCAGTAGTCTCAAAAGATGTCATGACAGAGTTCGGTTCCGGGGTCGAGCCTCCAGATCCGGCTGAGCTTTCGATCAGGCCGGGCGTCCATCCCGATAGGACGAGTTCGCCACGGGAATCGGCAGTGTACTCGAGGCCACCGAAAGTTATGATCCATCCTGGGTCGTAGTTCTCGACGGAAGACAGGTGTCCCGTCGAATCGGCGCAGAATACCATGATGTCAAAGGCAAAAAGCTGTCCGGGGACGTCAGCTGTTGGCATGATTGATCCGTAGGTGAGCCATTGACCCTTCTGGTGATCGCGCAGCGGAACTCTCAATGAAAGCACCAGTGTCGGTGTAAAAACCGGCAGACCTCGGGGTAGGGGGTCCCAAGTTGTGGATCTCGGATCGATGGTAACAGGGACAATGGAGACGATGTTTACCCAGGTTCGGGCCCTCTCGATGGAGGTAAAACCCTACGTCCTGCTCTTGTTATATTGATGGAGATGTATCGAGTACAGAGTTGATCTACCTCGAGATCGTAATATGTGTCTAACTTCTATGGCTAGGTAAGCAATGTTGCGTTGATGTCCCCTCTACGGGCTAAACCCTATGGCTTATATACACACCAGAGAAGGTACCTAGGGTTACAATGTCGGTATCTAGGAGTAAGGCGGCTGGACAAATCTTGAAGTGTACTACAAGTCTTCGGTAGAGACAGCGTCGATCACGTCTCCCACGTACAGTCTCCGGAGTCCATCTTGGTCACGTACGGGGGTACATCGGCCCATTCGAGGAGACGGGTCGGCCCGGCTAGCACCCCCTAATCCAGGACACCGTCAAATAGCCATACCAAAATTTCTGTGATTTGTTGGTTTGATGATGTTTTGTTGATTTTGATCCATGGATTTGACGTGTTTCAGGTGGATCTACCTTTTCCCCACCATCTCCTTTAATTCCATCCATGAAATTCCCCGAATTTTGCCCTAAAATTTTCTCCTCACAAAGTTATTCACGAAGTTCATCCGTGGATCCGATGCCCCGGACATCCGGCCAGTGAACCCGGACATCCGGCCCGACGACGACAGCCCGGACATCCGGCCCACAAGTCCGGACATCCCGCCCCTAGCAGCCATCACACCACCACTTCGCAATTTTGTCGGATTTTTGCTCATTTTCCCACCTTTCCTTCTGCAAACCACCACCGCTTTCCGCAACCAACTGCAATTTTGTCATGTTTGCCATTTGAGAAGTTGAGTTTGCGGTTTCCGTTTCCTAATGTGTTTTGGCTACTTAGGGACGGTTCGTCATCGACATCACCGCCACTCATCTTCACCACGGACTCGACATCGACAACAGCCACTTCATCATTTTGACACCACCACCGTAAGCAAGGACGGTAACTTCGACAACATCTTAGTCCACAACCTTGCCATTGCATTGTTAACCCCGAGACCATCTCTTGCGTCACTTTCCAATGAGACTAGCCATTAGAGTATTGCTGGGCAACGCTACTTGTGCACTTTAGTGATACATGTTTTGCATAGCTATCATAGCGTGCATATATCATCTTATCATCTCTTGTGTCATCAATTGTTCCCGCATATACATAAGTGCTATCTTCGTAAGAGTATTTCGCATAAGTGGCCCAAGGAAAATATCAAAAGAGAGAAAAGCTTTTAAGCAAAGAGAAAAGAACAACAACAAGCTTGTAAGCAATAGCCATAGCATCGCCATATTGCATATCATACTTGAACATCTTAGATCATCGTGACAAGTTCACCGGGAATCATACATAAATAGCATAAGTGAGATAGAAAGTCAATACGTTTTGTCTCTTATAGGTTGTGCTCAATTTCGTATCCGCCTATTAAGCAATCGTGCTAGCGTCTCTCTAGCGTTGTGCAACACGAGCGTTTTCCATGGATTCCACATTTTGTGCTCATTCCTTGTTTTCACGACCTCATTTATCTATTTGTGTGTGTGTTTCGTGTGCCACTCTTTGCTATTGGTCTACTTGTCTCACTTGCGAATTTGTGAATCTCTTTTAACATTATTGATATCTTGCTAACAATTGCAGTAATTTTGTGCCACTATCCTCACCAAGCTACTCCAAAATCTTTATTTGTGTAGGTGTGAGATTGAAACGATCCGGTACCAATTGCACTACTTCCATAATACCATATTGGATGATCATTGATCCATCTTCAACATTGGATAAGGTACATTGGTGTAGTTCATTTCTTTCTTCCACTACCAATTGCTTGAGAATCATGGATAGGCCGAGCACTTCTACCAACCCACTCTTGGACGAGCAAGACGCACCGAACGACTACGTCACCAAGGCTCACCTCTTCGGCGTCCAACGAGCCTTACATCAAGAAAGTGAAGCTTTGGGCAAACGCATCTAACAACTCGTCACCGACTTCCGACAAACCCTTGATGACAATCTATCATCTCAAATGAAAGAGTTCCACACCATGATGGTCAACCATACTTCTTCCACTTCGTCTACTTCAATATTAAGACGGTGCCAGTCAAGCCGACACTCTTCGGACACGTCTTCAGATGCAAGTTTTCCTCGAGCACGATCACATCGTCACCAAGACCATGAAGACCATCAAGCTTCCCAAAACCCATTCCATGGCAATGGTTTGCAAGACCGCCTTCGAGAGCATGAACGACAACACCGTCACAAGGCGCCATGGACCAAGGTCAAGTTCCACAACGCCAACATCATGCAAACCAAGACGGCGACGCTCTATAACGAGAACAACATCATCGTGAGGAACAAGCACTTGAAGCTCAATGTGCCCTATGCGAAGCAACTCGCGCCGTCAACGAGCGCAACCGCCGAGTGCGTGAACAAGAAGAGGCCCTCCGATGAGAGCGACAAGAGGAGGTCGCATGACTTGAGGAGCGCCATGAAATGAGGAACCATGCACGTATCCCACGCCCTCGACGCCAAGTAAATCAAGAAGAGCACGAGGAGCAAGAGCTAGAAGACCCACCTCCATGGCAAGAGTGTCATCGCCATCCCCAACAACACAATGAAGAGCGCTACGGCAAGCTCAAGTTCAACATGCCTAAATTCTCCGGTAGCAATGATCCCAAAGACTACCTATCATGGGCATTGAAGGTCGACAAGATATTCCGTCTTCACAATTATGAAGAGGAAAAGAAGATCGCCATGGCATCTCTAGAGTTCCAAGACTATGTTCTCATTTGGTGGGAACAAGTGATCGAGCGACGTCAAGAGAAGGGCAAGCCACCCATCACGACTTGGAATCAAATGAAGGATGTCATGCGAGCTCGTTTTGTGCCTACACACTATAGCCGCGACCTCTTCAAGAAGCTACAACTCCTCAAGAAAGGAAACAAGTCGGTTGAAGAATACTACCAAGAAATGGAAATTGCAATGATACAAGCCAACGTCAAGGAAGATGATGAACAAACTATGGCGCGATTATTGAATGGCCTCAACCATCCAATCAAGAAAATTGCGGACTTCCAACCGTACTCCAACCTCCTCGAGCTAGTGCATCAAGCCACCAAAGCAGAGCGACAAGTACAAGAGGACTACAAGTACTCCAAGTACTCTTCCAAGACCTACAGCTCAAACACTCAAGTCTCAATGACTACGACACCTCCTACAACGACTCAAGCAACAAAGAGTATCGGTGACAAGTCAAGCTCCAAGCAACCTTCGTCGTCTTCGAGTCGTCCTACTTCAAGTACATCCAAGCCAAGAACTTCGTCATCAACCCTTACACTGGATGATACCACCAAGACAAGTGCAATAAAATGTTTCACTTGCAAGGGTCGAGGCCACAAGTCATTTGAGTGCCCCACAAGGCGCACCATGTTAGCCAATGATGACGGCACCTACGACTCTATGAGCGAAGAAGAAACGGAAGCACTTGAGCACGTGGCCATGCACCGACAAGTGAATGAAGATGAAGACTCTCAAGTCTTTTGTGACAATGACCCGAACCCCGCTCTCGTTGTCTCCAAGATCTTGACACTTCAACAACAACAAGACGAATACCAATGTTGCCACATCTTCCATACCAAAGCGGGTATTCAAGGACATTCCGTCAAGGTCATCATCGACGGCGGAAGTTGGCACAATTTGGCAAGCGAAGAGCTATGTTCCAAGCTACAATTGCTCAAGAAGAAGCACCCTCGCCCCTCCAAGGTCCAATGGTTAAGCGACTCCGGCACCATTCAAGTGGAGCACACCGTTCAAGTGTCCTTCAAAATTGGCGCATACGAAGACACCTTGGAGTGCGATGTGGTTCCCATGTCCGTATGCCATCTCCTCCTTGGAAGACCTTGGCAATTCAACCGCGGCGTCATCCACAATGGACGGACCAATCACTATAGCTTCAAGATGAAGGGCAAGGAATACGTGCTTCAACCCATGTCGCCAAGTCAAGTCATCACCGACAAGCAAGCATCAACCCATCATGGAGACACTAGTTCGCGTGTGAACCACCAAAAAGAGAGTCAGCGCCACAAGCCAAAAATGAGTGACTCCACGATGAGCGACAAGAAAGGTTTTATTGCTTTTACCCACCAAAAGAGACACGAGGGATGTGAGTGAGAGCCCATAGAATGTTCTTCACTTTGTGCTTGTGTGCAAAGATGAATCGGTGAGGACTAATACTTCACAACATCTACCTTTGGTATTGTCTCATTTATTGCAGAATTCGCAGACGTTTTTCCCGATGAGCTACCTCCCGGACTTCCTCCACTTCGCGGAATTGAACACCGCATCGACCTCATCCCCGGTGCACCTCTACCGAACAAGGCACCTTACCGCGTCAACCCCGACGAGACCAAAGAGATCCAAAGGCAAGTCCAACATCTCATGGAGAACAGGTATGTACATGAGAGCTTGAGTACATGTGCCATTCCGGTTATTCTAGTGCCAAAGAAAGATGGTAGCTATCGCATGTGTTCTGATTGCCGCCCCATTAATGCTATCACCGTTCGATACAGCCATCCCATTCCACGCCTTGATGACATGCTTGATGAAATCAGTGGAGCCACCATTTTCTCCAAAATTGACCATAAAAGTGGCTATTATCAAATTCGCATGCAAGAGGGTGATGAATGGAAAACAGCTTTCAAAACCTAATTTGGCTTGTATGAATGGTTAGTCATGCCTATGGGCTTATCTCAAGCACCTAGCACTTTTATGCGTGTGATTCACTATGTTCTTCGCAAATATATTGGCATTTGAGTTGTGGTATATTTTGATGACATTCTTATGTTTAGCCAATCTCTTGATGATCATGTGAAACACCTTAGAAACGCACTTGAAGCAAATTGGTTCGTTATGGCCAAGAAGAATGCACCTTTTGCTTGGGGTCCATCCCAAGATGCCGCATTCATGAGCTTAAGAACTTGCTTACACATGCTCCTTTACTTGCCATACCAAATTTTGAGAAAACTTTTGAAGTGCATTGCGACGCTAGTGGTAATGGGATAGGTGGCGTGTTAATGCAAGAGAAGCGACCCATTGCATACTTTAGCGAGAAACTCTCCGGCGCGTAACTTAACTACCCCATCTATGAAAAAGAGTTATATGCTTTAGTGAGAGTCTTGCATGTGTGGGAACACTATCTTCACCCTTGTGAATTTTTCATCCATACGGATCATGAAATACTTAAATACCTTAAGGGTCAAACAAAGTTGAACAAGCGTCATGCCAAATGGAGTGAGTTCATTGAGTCTTTTCCATATATTATCAAGTACATCAAAGGCAAGGAAAATGTTGTGGCAGACGCTCATTCCCTGTCGTGGTGAAATCACGGCAGATGCCATGAGATGGCTAAAAGTGGGGGGCTGCGTGAGGACGCCGGTGGGTTTCGGAAGCGAGGTTGGCATGCGCATGCAAGAGACACAGGGCGTACCCAGGTTCGGGGCCCTCCGGGGAGGTAACACCCCTAGTCCTACCGAGTGGGTTGATAGGCTCAGAGGCCACAATGGTTACAATGGTGATCCTGGAGCTGTTTGAGCGGAGGAGGCAGAAGGAGCTAGGTCTCCGTTCAGCCTCTCCTGTGTGTGTGTGTATGTGTCAGGGAAGAAGGAGTGAACCAAGCAGCCAACGATCGAAGATGAGCGAACTGACTGAACTAAATCGAACCGGTCGACCCCTCTGCATGGAGGCCTCCTGGGGGGGTCTTATAGCTCGACCCCCCCAGGGTTACAATGGGTAAAGATACATGAGCGAGGCGGGAACGAGCGTCCGCGAGCATGCTGGTGCGAGGAGTCCCCTGGGATCTTTTATCGACAGACGCCCAGGGGACAAGGGGACAAGGGGCACTGTAGACTGTGCAGATACAGCGCACTGACGAGCAAACAGTGCACCACTATTTGCCAATAGTGCGCTGCCGCCGGGTACGGCCGTCGCGTCTGCGTGTGTCCGATGGGACGCCGTTGTTGACTTCGGGCAGCTGGCTGGCTGGAGCAGCCGGCTGGCTGGAGCAGCCGGCTGGCTGGAGCAGCCGGCCGCGGGTGCGAGCCGGAGCAGCCAACCCGGGCGGGCAGGCACCCCGTCCGGTTCGCCGTCTTGGGACCACCCGGGGGCCATCCCCCCGACAGTAGCCTCCGAGCCTCCGGGCGACTTGGAGAGTCGTGCGGAGGGTTTTTGCAGTTGTCTAGGCAGATGTCGTCGATGACAGCCGGCTGCGGGCGGCTGCCGGCGCGGCTTGCTTCCAGTGGGGGCGCGCCAGCGCACTCACTGGGTGTAGCCTCCGGGCGACTTGAAGAGTCGTGCGGAGGGTATTTGTTGTTGTTGGAGCAGAGGTCGTTGATGACAGCCGGCTGCGGACTGCAGCCGACGCGGCTCGCTTCCAGTGGGGGCGCGCTAGCGCACCCACTGGGTGTAGCCTCCGAGCCTCCGGGTGACTCGAAGAGTCGTGCGAAGGGTTTCCGCAGATGTTGGAGCAGACGGTGGCGTCGAGGATGCCGGTGGCAGCCGGCGGCGGGCCTGCAACCGGCATGGCATTTTCCCAGCGGGGCACGCCGGCGCACCCACTGGGTGTAGCCTCCGAGCCTCCGGGCGAGGAGGGAGGGTTCCCCACGGAAATGATCGTGCGAAAGACAAAGTTAGGCAGTGCAGATATATCAAATATTTAGCTTTGGTAGCACAAGTTGCGTGCAGAGGGGTGCCGACTCGGTTTCGTCCGAGCCCCCTTCAGTATTTTTCATGTCCCATCCGCTCTTTGGCTTTTGCTCTTGCCAGCCGGACAGCCAGGAGCCGGTCTGTAGCTGAAGCGAAGAGTAGGCCGCGGAGTGGAGTGTACAGTACTCGGACTCTTGGGAGCAGATTCGACCGAGCAGATACTTATAAATGAAACGACCGGGTTGCCCAGGCCGTTTTCTCCCCCGAACGTTTTTCGTGTGAGGCGACCTCCAGCCCTGTGCTCTCGCTAGCCGGACAGCCGAGGTGCGGTCTGTAGCTGAGACGAAGAGCGGGCCTTCGGTACCGTGCACGCTACTAAGCCGTCTGTGGGAATGAACGAATAGGGCCAAGCGGCCAACCCCGGGCCGAAGCTAGCTCGCGCCGGGCTAAACAGCAGTGCAACTGGAAAAAAGCGGAGGTGGCCCCCGAGGGTCGCTCGGGGTTATCCGTTTTGCGCACGGTCCAAAGATATGCGGATGAGGAGCTCACATTGCGCTTGACGCAGACGGGGCGGAGGCGTCCGTCGCAGACGCCCGAGCCTCCGGGCGGTCGAGGGGCGCCCCAGCCGATCGGGCCCGACCGGCCAGGCGTCGAAGCGGGCAGGCAGCCGGGCCGGCTCCCCAGCCGGCCAAGCACAGCCGGTCGGGCGGCAAAGCGGGCGGGCGGCCGGGCCGGCTCGCCAGCCGTCCGGGCGTCGGAGCGGGCAGCCGGCCGGGCCGGGTCGCCAGCCGGCCGGGCGTCGGAGCGGGCAGGCGGCCGGGCCGGGTCGCCAGCCGGCCGGGCGTCGGAGCGGGCAGCCGGCCGGGCCGGGCGTCGAAGCCGGCGCAGCTGCTGGTGTTCTTTTTATCCGTCATTAACTCTTTTTTTTGGCAGCCGGCTGGCCAGCCGGCCCCTTTTCTTTCTTTCTTTTCGGCCGGCTGGGAAGCCGGCCCCTTTTCTCTCTTTTTCTCAGCCGGATGGGAAGCCGGCCGACGCGGGCGGGAGCCGGCGGGTGGGACACGGCTGCGGCCGGCTACGGCGGCGGGGTGCGAAGCGGAGGGCAGCCGCTGCGCGCGGAGGGAGCAGAGGGGGCGCGGCGACCTGCAGCGGCGCGGGCGCGCGGCCGCGCGGCCGGAACAGGGGCGAGGCGGGACTGGCGCGAGGCCCGCGGGGCGCGCGGGAAGGCCGGCGTGGGAGCTGGGCGGAGCGGAGCCACGGGCGCGACGCACGGGGGCGGCGGTGCTCGGGGTGGAGTGATGCAGCGACGCGGGCATCCGGAGCGGCGCAGCGACGCCGGAGAGGATGCCGCGTGAGGCGATGCGGGCGGAGCGGGGCCACCCACAGTGGCGCGGTTGCGCGACCGCACGGACGTGGAGGTAGCGGGGCGCCGCAGGTGTGTTGGGCCAGAGTGGACGCGGCGCGCGGGCGTGGGGACTGGGCGCGTCTGGACAGCGCAGCCGCGGAAAGAGGCGGGCCAACGCGGAGCGGGAGGAGGGCCAGGAGTGGCCAGGCGCGGGGGCGGCCGGGAGCGCCGCGGCGAACGGCAGGGCCGCGGCCATCGGGGGTTGGCAAGGCGGTCGGAGCAGAGGAAGCAGCAGGGCGGCTGCCGGAGGCGGACGAGGCTGGCCTGGGAGCTCCCCTCGGGCGCGAGAGGAGGCTAGGGCCGAACGCGCCACTAGGCAGAGGAAGGGCAGTGAGGAGGACAAAAATCATGGTGATGGGGGGGGTCGTGTTCGTCGCCTGGAGCGTTGGTAGCGAGGGGAAGGGGGAGGCGCGGGCGTCCACGCCCTCGCGCGGAGGCAGGAGGCGCTCGGGTCTCCGCGAGGTGAAGTAGTCTCCGGCCGGAGCGGAGGCGGAGCAGCGCGCCTGATCTGACCGGAGATGGTGGATAGGCTCAGAGGCTAGCAGCATGGGAAGGAGGCAGGAACAAGCGGGCGAGAGCATGCTGGTGCGAGGAGTCCCCTGGTATCTTTTATCGACAGATGCCCAGGGGACAAGGGGACAAGGGGCACTGTAGACTGTGCAGATGCAGCGCACTCACGAGCGAACAGTGCTCCACTATTTGCCAATAGTGCGCTGCCGCCGGGTACGGCCGTCGCGTCTGCGTGTGTCCGATGGGACGCCGTAGTTGACTTCGGGCAGCCGGCTGGCTGGAGCAGCCGGCCGCGGGCGCGAGCCGGATCAGCCGGCTGGCTGGGGCAGCCGGCTGGCTAGGGCAGCCGGCTGGCTGGAGCAGCCGGCCGCGGGTGCGAGCCGGAGCAGCCGACCCGGGCGGGCAGGCACCCCGTCCGGTTCGCCGTCTTGGGACCACCCGGGGGCCATCCCTCCGACATTCCCGCAAGTGCATGTTGGTTACTCAACTTGAGTTGAATGTTATAGGATTTGAGCACATTATAGACTTGTATGCGCATGATGTTTCATTTGTGATTCCTTATGCCAAATGTTTAACGCACAAAACTTGGGAGCGATACTATTTGAAAGATGATTATCTTATGCGAGCTAACAAACTTTGTATTCCCGAGTCTTCTCTTCATTTGCTACTTTTGCAAGAAGCTCTTGGTGGAGGACTCATGGGACATTTTGGACGCGACAAGACATTCGCCATGCTCTCCAAGATCAACTTTTGGACAAAGATGTTTCGTGACATTTCACGCTACACCAATCGGTGCCCTACATGCCGCAAAGCTAAGTCTAAATCTCAATCCCATGGTCTATATATGCCACTTCCTATTCCATATCACCCATGGGAAGATATTAGTATGGATTTTGTGCTTGGTTTGCCTCGAACTCAAAACGGCAAAGATTCGGTATTTGTTGTTGTGGACCGTTTCTCTAAGATGGCACATTTTATTCCATGTAACAAGATCGGCGATGCTTCACATGTTGCAAATCTATTTTGAAGGGAAATCTTGCGATTGCATGGAGTGCCCAAGACTATTGTATCGGACCGCGACGTCAATTTCCTTAGCTACTTTTGGAAGACACTTTGCGCCAAGCTCGGAATCAAGATCTGATTCTCTTCGGAATATCATCCATAGACCCACGGCCAAATGGAGGTCACCAACCGGATGCTATCCACACTCCTCCGCATGTTGAGCAAGAAGAACATAAGGGAGTGGGAGGAATGTTTACCCATCGCCGAGTATGCCTACAATCGAACAAGAAATTCGACTACTGGAAGTCCCCCTTCGAGCTCGTCTACGGCTTCAACCCGTTGTCCCCATTGGACATTCTACCGGTACCTCTACAAGAGCGCATGAACATGGACGCGAGTGCACGAGCAACATACCTCAAGAAGGTGCATGAAGATACAAGGCACACGATCGAGCGCCAAGTACAACGCCTCGTGACCAAGACCAACATCAACAAGCACCCCATGGTTTTCAACCCCGGAGATCTTGTGTGGCTACACCTACGCAAAGAACACTTCCCCAACAAGCGCAAGTCCAAACTCCCACCTCGAGCCGATGGACCGTTCAAGGTGCTAGCATGCTACAACGACAACGCTATAAGATCGACATCCCAAGCGACAAGTACAACGTGAGCAACATCTTCAATGTCAAGGGCCTATCTCCCTTCCATGGTGATGTGGGTTTCAATCCGAGGACAGATCTTTCCCAAGAAGAATCGGCAACCTCAATGCTACTCCCAGTTTTTTGTATTTAAATGGAAGGGGCACACAGATCATACCCAACACAGCACCAGCATCGACGGTGGGCTGGTCCCTGGATTTTTGGGCCACCCGTCTGGCAAAATTGGGCCCGTGATGGCCCAGGGGCAGCCTTGCTTTAAAAGGAGAGGGGGATACAGCGGCGCTGCCATAGGAAGCAGAAGAGAACCCGCGTCACTGGAGGCCATGGAGGCCGGACATATGAAGAGAGGAACCCGACAGAGATCTCGGTATCGGGACACCTGCGACCTCCACCACACTCGGGGGCTACTGACGAGGTCCTGTACCCGGGGTACCTGACATAAGGGAGCTGGGCCTCGCTCAGTAGATGGGGCCCTCTAAGCCCAAGGCTAGAAGGAAGCCCTAAAGCGGCAGAGCCTATCTTCATGCTCTCCAAGTCTGGAAGGCGACGGCGGAGCAGAACTCACCTACCCCCCATGTAAACCCTAGACCTCTCATGTCAATATAAAGGGAGGTCTAGGTCCTCATTCATCATCCAATCTTAGATCCAAACTCTCGGTACCAAACCCATACAGCATTGTAATCCTCTGCACGAGGTATCCCCTCGAATAACAAGAAGAAGCAGGATGTAGGATATTACTCTTCAGAGGCCCGAACCTGGGTAAACTGTGTGTGCGGACTCTGTCCCGGTACTTCCGATCTCGTCATGAACCCTACCGAGGGATCTGAAGGTTTTTCGCTCCGTCACCCACCCAACGGCATAAACGCGGCCAAATCAGTTCGTGCCATGGAGGAAACTTCGGTGTCATCATCTCCCTCCTCGTACTCCTCCTCCTCCTCCTCCGCTGCGTCACCGGAGCTGGGGATGGCTGGGCCGGACTGCCGTGCAAAAGGATTCGGGCGGACGACATCGCCCGAGCCCTTGGGGACTGTTCCCCACCTGTCACACTCCGGCGGACCCGCGAGGACGGCCTCGCATGCATCGTCAAGGTGGAGCATCCAGATGGCAGGCGGAAGTCCGGGGGCGTTGTCAACATGGAACAACTCCTTTATGATCAACTTCAGAGAAATGATATTGAGGGCGGTCCAATAGAGGTGCCTGGGGTCCTGCATGCCCTCGAACAACACACCGGTTGCCGCCGAGCCTGCAGGGGGGGCTAGGCGCATCAGCGCGAAGTTGAATGCGACCATGTGCCCATCCAGACCAAGCTCCACGAAGAGTCTAATGTGCTGGAGCACTGGCCCGAACACCTCCCCCATGGGGCGGTGACACGTCTCTGTCGTATCTACTTTTCCAAACACTTTTGCTCTTGTTTTGGACTCTAATTTGCATGATTTGAAAGAAACTAACCCGGACTGACGCTGTTTTCAGCAGAACTACCATGGTGTTGTTTTTGTGCAGAAATCAAAGTTTTCGGAATAGGACGAAACTTTTTGGAGATTTTTTATGGAATATATAAAAATTATTGGCGCAAGAATCAACAGAAGAGGGGCCACCTGTTGCCCACAAGGCAACAGGGCGCGCCCTGATGCCTTGTGGGGCCCACAGGCGGCCGTCTGACCTAATTCCAACGCTATAAATTCACTTTCCCCGAGAAAAAAATAGGAGAAGAAGTTTCATCTTGTTTTATGATATGAAGCCGTCGCCACCTCTAGTTCTTCATTGGGAGGGCTGATCTAGAGTCCGTTCGGGGCTCCGGAGAGCGGGATACGTCGCCGTCATCATCATCAATCATCCTCCATCACCAATTTCATGATGCTCACCACCGGGCGTGAGTAATTTCTCTGTAGGCTTTCTGGACGGTGATGGGTTGGATGAGATTTATGATGTAATCGAGTCAATTTGTTAGGGCTTTGATCCCTAGTATCCACTATGTTCTGAGATTGATGTTGCTATGACTTTGCTATGTTTAATGCTTGTCACTAGGGCCCGAGTGCCATGATTTCAGACTTGAACCTTTATGTTTTCATGAATATATTTGAGTTCTTGATCCTATCTGCTTGTCATATGCACTTGTTATTATTCTGATCTGTAGACCCCATAGTGACAATTGTGTGGGATACTCTCCAGGGATGACTGTAATTCGAGGAGTTCATGTATTCACCATGTGTTAATGCTTTGTTCCGGTTCTCTATTAAAAGGAGGCCTTAATATCCCTTAGTTTCCTTATGGACCCCGCTGCCACGGGAGGGTAGGACAAAAAATGTCATGCAAGTTCTTACTATAAGCACGTATGACTATATACGGAATACATGCCTACATTACATTGATGAATTGGAGCTATTGTATATCGCCCTAGGTTGTGACTGTTATATGATGAATGTCATCCAACATAATTATCCATCACTGATCCAATGCCTACGCTTTTCGCATATTGTTCTTTGCTAAGTTACAACTGTTGCTGCTGCTATTACAATCACTACAAAACTGCTTCTGTTACTGTTTCCGTTACTATTGCTACTGTTCCTATTGCTATCAAAATTATCATATTACTGTGCTACTAAACACTTTGCTGCAGATATTTAGTTCTCCAGGTGTGGTTGAATTGACAACTCAACTGCTAATACTCGCAAATATTCTTTGGCTCCCCTTGTGTCGAATCAATAAATTTGGGTGAAATACCACCCTCGAAGACTGTCGTGATCCCCTATACTTGTGGGTTATCAAGACCTTTTTCTGGCACCGTTGCCGTGGAGCATAGCTCTATTTGTTGAGTCACTTGGGATTTATATCTGTTGATCACTATGAAGAATCTGAAAGATGCTAAGACCAAGATCGTCCCCTCTATGACTAGAGGAGGTAAGGACCTGACATCACACTCTGCACTTGATTCACCTTATGTTTTGAGTAGGCTTAAGACACCACCACCTGCTATTCATTCTGATGTGTTGCAAGTTATTGATGATACTACTTCGGCTATGAATGAAACTATTGATGATGCTAGTACTATGCTTGATGATACTATGCCACTAGGTGAATTTCTTGATGAACAAATTGCTAAAGCTAAAGAAATTGAAAATGTTGAAACTCTTGAAAATTATGATTCACCTATTATGCCTAGCTCTCCTACTAGAGTTGAAATGCCTAAGATACCTGATGGTTATGTTTTTGATGGAGAGATGGCTAGGGCAATTCTTGCTTGTAATGATAGAAATGATGTTAGAAAATTGCTGGCTAAGATGAAAGAATTCTATGATGGAGAGAATGAAATATGATCCTAAGTTTGCTACATCTCCTATATTTTTTACCGATAAGGATTATGAATTCTCTGTTGATCTTGAGTTAATTACTTTGGTTGAATCTGATCCTTTTCATGATTATGAAACTGAAACTGTTGTGGCACACCTTACTAAGTTGAATGATATCACCACCATATTTGCTCATGAGGAAAAAATTCGCTACTACTACATTCTTAAGTTGTTTCCTTTCTCATTAAAGGGTGATGCTAAGAAATGGTTCAATACTCTTGCTCCTGGTTGTGTGCGTAGTCCCCAGGATATGATATATATTACTTCTCAGAAAAATATTTTCCTGCTCATAAGAAACAAGCTGCCTTACAGGAAATATTTAACTTTGTGCAAATTGAAGAAGGGAATCTCACTCAAGCTTGGGGGAGGCTTCTCCAATTACTTAATGCTTTGCCTGATCATCCTCTTAAGAAAAATGAAATACTTGATATCTTTTATAATGGACTAACCGATGCTTCTAGGGACTACCTAGATAGTTGTGCTGGTTGTGTTTTCAGGGAACGAACTATTGGATAGGCTGAAAAACAATTGAATAATATATTGAGAAATGCCAATGATTGGACACTTCTTGAACCACCACCTAAGCCAACTCCGAAGAAAAGAGGTATTCTATTCCTCAGTCCTGAAGATATGCAAGAAGCTAAGAAATCTATGAAGGAAAAAGGTATTAAAGCTGAAGATGTTAAGAATCTACCACCTATTGAAGAAATACATGGACTTGATATCCTGACACAGGTAGTAGAGGTAAATTCTCTTCATAGATTTGATGAAAGTGGTATTCCCTATAATAAGTCTGCTAGTCAATGCTTGGATGAATTTGATAACTACATTGTTAAGCAAGAGAATTTCAATATGTATGTTAGCAATCAATTAAAACAAAATGCCATCATGATTGATTGCTTGAGTGATTTGATGTTTAGAACTACTAATCGTGTTAAATGCTTAAGTAAACATGCTTCTATGGTTCAGACTCGGTTAGAACAAATAGCTAAGTCACAAAATGATTTGCTTGATGAGATGAATAATAAAATGAATGATCATGCTGTTAGAGTTGTTACTAGAGGGGGTAGACTGACTCAGGATCCCCTGTATCCTGAAGGTCATCCTAAAAGAATTGAACAAGACTCTCAAAGAAATAATATTGATGTGCCTAGTCCATCTAAGAAGAAAAGAAAAATGATAGGACTTTGCATGCTTCTAGCGAACCTGAGATAGAAAAATCTCCTGAGAATCATAATGATGCTTCTATTTCTGATTCTGAGACACAATCTGGTAATGAACATCCACCTAGTGATAATGATAATGAAGATGTTCATGTTGATGCTCAACCAGATAATGATGTAGAAATAGAATCTGCTGTTGATCTTGATAACCCACCTCCTAGGAATAAAAGATATGATAAAAGAGACTTCGTTGCTAGAAAACATGGAAAGGAAAGAGAACCATGGGTTCAAAAACCTATGCCTTTTCCTACTAAACCATCTAAAAACAAGGATGAGGAAGATTTTGAGCGCTTTGTTGAAATGCTTAGACCTGTCTTTTTGCGCACTCGCTTGATTGATATGTTGTAAATGTCTCCCTATGCTAAATACATGAAAGATATTGTCACTAATAAAAGAAAGATACCTGAAGCTGAAATTATCACCATGCTTGCAAATTATTCTTTTAAGGGTGGAGTGCCAAAAAACTTAGGAGATCCTGGAATACCTACTATACCATGCTCCATTAAAAGAAGTTATGTTAAAACTGCTCTATGTGATTTGGGAGCCGGTGTTAGTGTTATGCCTTTCTCTTTATATAGAAGACTTGATTTGAATAAGCTCACACCTACTGAAATATCTTTGCAAATGGCTGATAAATCAACTGCGATACCTATTGGAATTTGCGAGGATGTGCCCGTTGTTGTTGCAAATGTTACTATCTTAACAAACTTTGTTATACTTGATATGCCCGAGGACGACAACATGTCGATTATCCTTGGAAGACCCTTTTTAAATATTGCAGGGGCTGTTATTGATTGCAATAAAAGCAAGGTCACTTTTCATGTCAATGGTAATGAGCATACGGTTTATTTCCTGAAGAAACAAACTTCAGTGAATGGTATCAATTGTATTGAAAAGGTTTCGACAATCACTATTGGAGGATTTAAATTTCCTCTTCCTACAGTCAAAAAGAAATATGAAATTCTTATTGTTGGGGAGATGCATATCCCCGTTGAGGTAACTTAGTGTTATATGAAAGTTCTTCAGTTTCATGTTACTCGGAAATAGTTTGTTAATAAGACTTAATCAACCTTATTAATGGATTCTTTTTGAGGGGCATATGGTCGATGAATTTAGTAAGCACAACTTTCTGTAATCTTAGTTTGCTCCCTGTTATTTATAGTTTAATAAAATAAAATGCCATGATTATCCTGTTTTCTGAATTATCCGTGCAATAAAAAATGGCCCAAAAATAAAAGTGCTCAGAATCCAATAAAATTTTAACATGATTTTTTCTGAAAAATTTAAGAATTTTTGGCACTGAAAACAACCCAGGGTGTTGCACCTGTTCCTCACAAGGCAACAGGGCGCGGCCACCCCCCAGGGCATGCCAAGATGCCTTGTGGGTCCCACAGGGACCCACTCACTTATCTATTCAGCCCACTTCATCTCCTACCTCCAGAAAAAAAATCTTTGTAGCTCTCTCTCTTTCTCTCGTGTTTTTGCTCCCAAACCTGAGATTTTCGATCTCTTTGCTCGGAGCTCCGTTTCCGAAACTGTTTTGAGGGATTGCTCCTTGGTATGTGACTCTCCCATTGCTCCAATTAGTTTTTGCTTTAGTGGATTATATTTTGCATAAACTGCTGCTGTTGGTGCTACTGAAAATGAGCTTGCATGTTAAATTCTTTGAGTTTTAAGTAGTTTGAATGCTTGATATAGCCTATAGGCACTTGTATGAGTAGTTGCTATCAATCTTGTGAAGTTTTGTTAACATC
Organism: Elymus sibiricus; assembly: GCA_039707655.1. Classification (NCBI taxonomy): domain Eukaryota; kingdom Viridiplantae; phylum Streptophyta; class Magnoliopsida; order Poales; family Poaceae; genus Elymus; species Elymus sibiricus. The sequence goes on from CM077668.1 coordinate 208,586,592, forward strand.
TTTTTGCGGTCCAATTTTTTTTCAGAAATTTGTTCTTAGGAAAATGAACTTCCTTCGGAGAGGTTCTTCGAGCCGGAGCTCCAAGGGTGTCCTTGGGGATGCCTATGACCATGACCTCAACATTCCGCGCAGGACGGAGGTCCGACTGTGTGAGTGGCCGCACAACACCTTCATGAACGAAGCCGGGTTCCGTCAAGAGTTCGCACAATTTGTTGCGAATGTCGGGCTGACCGACTTCCTCGTAGATGAGTGTGACCGGCACCACATCCTTACAAATTCCTTTGGGCAAAAAATTTATTTCATGCCTAGGCTCGATATCCCCATGGTGCATTTTGATTTATTTGCTGAACATCATGAGTTAATGCTAGCTGAGTTTTGTGAGATATGCTTGATCCCTTCTGATGGGGATTTGAGGGAGCCTCGGCCTGAGGAGTTCGAGGACTTCCTTCACACTTTGACTGTGGGAGAATTTAGGGGCGTTTCAAAAGCCCGTGTTACTAGCTTGCATTTTCCTGTTGTGCACTACTTTGCTTTATTCAAAGGGAAATGGTTGACTGCCAGGAAGGAAGGTGGTACGCTCAGTGCCCCTGACCTCACCATCTTGCGTCGTGCTATTCATGGCGATAACACTTTTAGCTTGGGAGCTATCATTGCACGCCACCTGCACACCAACAGGACTAAGGGTAAAGTCCATGGCGGTATTTATGCTTCGCTTCTTGCGAAACGTTTTAATGTTGCTATCCGCCCAAAAGACTATTTGCTGCCTAAGGTTTATTTAGACCAACAGTGCATGATCGATCACCACTTTATTGATGAACCTGAGCCTCCTCAATACATTCGTTATAACCTGATTTTCAGCAAGAGAACTCGTGATATTATTCCGTTGCCTGCACCCTGTTTGTTTGACTCTCATGCCAGGAACGGATACACCATCATGTCGGCAGACATCACAGCTTACAGGAACGAGCTAGCTGTAGCGGAGAACGAGGTCCAGCAGTGGGACGCTCAAGTGCCTCTGCCCCAGTACTATCCACCCAGTCCTGATGGATACTACGGATGGTGATTACCAAGCTAGGCCAAAAGCCTAAGCTTGGGGGAGTACGTATCTCTCACCGACATTACATTCATGTTCACACATGCATTCCAGTTGTCGATGTTCATCCTTTCTCATTATATATCCATGTTAGTTTTATTTTCGCCTTCTTCTTGTGTGTTTGAAAGACTTCAAAAACCCAAAAATATTTCTCGCTTCTTTTCGGTCTTTCTTTCTCGTTTGTTAGTTTGTAGTATTAAAGGAAAACCCAAAAAGATTTCTCGTTTCTTCTTTTCTAGTTTGTTGGGAGTTCTCCCGTGTAAATAATTTTTCTCGCTTTTCATTTTTCTTCTTTAGTTTGCTTTTCTTCAGAAAAACTAAAACTCCAAAAATATTTCAGTGTGTTTCTCTGAATTTCTTTTCTATTCACTGAGTCGTCGTAGGGAGAAGTCCACGATGAAAATGTTGAGTGGCTCTCATATGCTTTATTGTTGATCTAACGAAGAGCCAATATTACCTTGTCTTCTCCCTTGAATTAAATGTTTGCAGATTCCAGCTTAGTCCATGGCACTCTTGCACTATTATTATTTTCACATCATTCGGTCATGCAAGTGAAAGGAAATAATGACAATGATTTGATGAAGTGACTGTGGCAAGGAAAAGCTGGTATGAACTCTTCTTGTTTTTGTTTTTGTAAATATGTTTAACTCAGTATCCATGATTCAACATATTATGAGTAAACATGTTTGTGATTACAATTAGAGATTATAGATGCTCATGCCATGCTTAAGTAGCTAGGAGTGGATAATGATTTATCTTGGATGTCAACATGCATTAAAATGGTTATGATGTAGTATGTTAATATGGTATCCTCCTCTGAATGTTTCAAGTGGCTTGACTTGGCACATGTTCACACATGTAGTTGATTCAAAACCAACATAGCCTCCACGATATTTATGTTTAGGGTGTCTATATCCTACTCATGCTAGTATTCAATCTTAATTATTCTCAATGCATGATCATGACCGTTTTCGCTCTCTAGTTGGTCGCTTCTCAATCTATTTGCTAGCCTTCGCCTGTACTAAGAGGGAATACTGCTTGTGCATCCACAATCCTTAAACCAAAGTTGTTCCAGATGAGTCCACCATATCTACCTATATGCGGTATTGCTCTACCGTTCGAAGTAAATTTGCATGTGCCACCTCTAATCATTCAAATAAACATCTGTTTTGTGTGCCCGTACCGCTCACGGAGCGACAGGGGGCGGTTAGTATCTTCCATGCTAAGCGGGTTATTCTCGAGATGAGTGTTTATTCACTTGTCATTGCATGAGAGATGCTGGTATTTGGGATGCCTAGTCCTATGCTCAAAATGAAAATACGTAATGCAAACAAACTCCCCCGGAAAGTTGTTGGTATGGAGGGCACCCGAGGATTTGGCTAGCCATGGCTTGTGTTGGTATGGCGGAGGGGGTAAACTTTACCTTTCCGCTTGGGAACCGCCTATAATGTGTTTAGCATGGAAGATATTGAAAATTCTCGGTCGTGACGTTGACAGGAAAAGTACACCTCCCAAAATTATTTTCATCTCTGATTTAAGCCTCGACCTCTGGCACCTCTGCAAATCACTGCTTCCCTCTGCGAAGGGCCTATCCATTTACTTTTATGTTATTTTACTTTTATTGTTGAGTCTCACCTTCTCATTATAAGCACCAATCCTGAGAGCACTATTGTCATCCTTATACATCCAGTATAGTTAATGTTGTGTGCTTCATGACTAGATCTCTTCTACCCTGAATTACAATGTTTAGTCGTTGCTTGAACTTTGGAGGTGCTCTGCATTTATGTTTTGCGGTCTCAGAAAGGGCTAACGAGATACCATGTTATCATATTATATTATGATTGTTTTGACAAATTGTTGGCAATTGAGATATGTTATTATTGCTCGCTAGTTGATTATGCCATTGATATGAGTAAATATAATTCCTAAGTGTTACTATGAGTATGGTTAGTTTATGATCTTTGCTGAAAACTTGGGTACTATTTAAGCTTATATACGGATACAAGAACAAAAGAGTTCATAAAAGTTTTTCTTTATCACTTTCAATTTGTCTAAATTGCTTGAGGACAAGCAATGAGTTAAGCTTGGGGGATTTGATACGTCTCTGTCATATCTACTTTTCCAAACACTTTTGCTCTTGTTTTGGACTCTAATTTGCATGATTTGAATGAAACTAACCCGGACTGACGCTGTTTTCAGCAGAACTACCATGGTGTTGTTTTTGTGCAGAAATCAAAGTTCTTGGAATTGGACAAAACTTTTTGGAGATTTTTTATGGAATATATAAAAATTATTGGCGCAAGAATTAACAGAAGAGGGGCCATCTGTTGCCCACAAGGCAACAGGGCGCGACCCCCCTAGGGCGCGCCCTGATGCCTTGTGGGGCCCACAGGCGGCCGTCTGACCTAATTCCAATGCTATAAATTCACTTTCCCCGAGAAAAAAATAGGAGAAGAAGTTTCATCGCATCTTATGATACGGAGCCGCCGCCACCTCCTGTTCTTCATTAGGAGGGGTGATCTGGAGTCCGTTCGGGGCTCCTGAGAGGGGGGTTCGTCGCCGTCGTCATCATCAACCATCCTCCCTCACCAATTTCGTGATGCTCACCACCGGGCGTGAGTAATTTCTCCGTAGGCTTGGTGGACGGTGATGGGTTGGACGAGATTTATCATGTAATCGAGTCAATTTGTTAGGGCTTTGATCCCTAGTATCCACTATGTTCTGAGATTGATGTTGCTATGACTTTGCTATGCTTAATGCTTGTCACTAGGGCCCGAGTGCCATGATTTCAGATTTGAACCTTTATGTTTTCATGAATATATTTGAGTTCTTGATCCTATTCGCTTGTCATATGCACTTGTTATTGTTCTAATCCGTAGACCCCATAGTGATAATTGTGTGGGATACTCTTCGGGGATGACTGTATTTCGAGGAGTTCATGTATTCACCATGTGTTAATGCTTTGTTCCGGTTCTATATTAAAAGGAGGCCTTAATATCCCTTAGTTTCCGACCCCGCTGCCACAGGAGGGTAGGACAAATGATGTCACGCAAGTTCTTACTATAAGCACGTATGACTATATACGGAATACATGCCTACATTACATTGATGAATTGGAGCTATTGTGTATCGCCCTAGGTTGTGACTGTTATATGATGAATGTCATCCAACATAATTATCCATCACCGATCCAATGCCAACACTTTTCGCATATTGTTCTTTGCTAAGTTACTACTTTTGCTGTTGCTGTTACAATCACTAAAAAATTGCATTTGTTACTGTTTCTGTTACTATTGCTACTGTTACTACTGCTATCAAAATTATCATATTACTGTGCTACTAAACACTTTGCTGCAGATATTTAGTTCTCCAGGTGTGGTTGAATTGACAACTCAAGTACTAATACTCGCAAATATTCTTTGGCTCCCCTTGTGTCGAATCAATAAATTTGGGTGAAATACTACCCTTGAAGACTGTCGCGATCCCCTATACTTGTGGGTTATCAGGCGGCTTTCCCATCCGCCATATTTCTCCGCCGGAGCATCAGGCTCCTCAAGCAGTGGGGAGCCCCACACGGGATCAACGAGCATCCATCTTCGGCACTACTCTTTCAGGTGGGAGTAGAGCTTCAGAGGGATGTAGTTGGCCTCTTCTTTCTTGCCGACGAGGTGGAAGCTCATGCAGCTGGAGATCTGGTTGCCGAGGGTCAAGCGCAGTGTGAAGAAATGGTGAAAGAGCCCCAGCAATGGCATCACGCGGACGAACCCCTCGCACAAATGGGTGAAGACCGCCAGGACCAGCACCGCGTTCGGATGCAGATGCAGCATATGTATCTTATAGTGCTCCAGGACCGCGAGGAAGAAATCTGAGAAGGGAGGTACCAGGCCGGCAATGAGAAAGTTGAGGAAGACGAGAACCATGGTGGCGTCCGCATTCTGGGACCCACCGCCTTGAGCTTCGTCGTCCCCCACTCGTTATTCCCGCTGACAACCAAGAAGCAAAATTGCTTCAAGCTCTTGGAGCTGGTGAACTCTGGAGCATATAGGGTCGCCGCTAGCTCGGCCGGAGCCGCCTCCTTTCTCCCTTTCCCCTTATCTGCGCTGGCTTAGGCTTGCGGGATGCCATGAGGGTGGTGAAGGAGGACCTAAATTGAAATAGGGAGTGGCGGAGAAAAGGAGTGCAGGCGATGGTGGCGGGGCAGAGAGAGCAATGGGAAAAAAGTGATGTGACGGAAGGGACGTGCCATGACACCCCTTCGCTCTTTATAACCAAGAAAGCGGGCTGAAGGAGGCAACCGCCCGCCAGTTGGATGTGGCACCCCATGTTCTCCACTCCCCAAGGACGCGCAACGGATGTGGCGCGAGAATCAAGGAGGCACCCCGCTTTACCTTCGGCTCAATTCATAGCCATAGTAAGGCAAATTCCCACATAGCGGCACGAGCCAACATGCGTCAAGCCCCCAACGTTACAAGGCCCCATATCCCTTCTCGCGCCCCATGACTGGCACGAACGGAACATGGGCCCGGGGGCTACTGTCGGCCCAATGCGAATCGGGGTACCATGGGCCAACGGACCTAGGGCTTGGCGGTGACACCCAACAGTTAATCCCGCCCAAGACGGCACGATTGGAGGCTCGACACTTCCCCAGTTCGGAGAATAGGCCGCCAGGGTCTCATTCAAGGAGCTTCGTGGGACCTTCGGCTCTGGGAGGTGCTTCCCGGGGATGCCTGAGAAGTAGTGCGCCCAATGAGACCCTCTCCCGCGAAGGGCCAGAGAATCTAACTGTCAGAACCATTAAATGTGCGCCATCCTCCTCCTACTGCTACCATCATCAGCAGCTAGGATGGGACATGTTGGGATCGTCCTGGACGTATGGGCACCGACGAGGTGAGCCACCCACCAAGGTCATCCACAGTGGCCGTTGAAGATTCACCTGCTCCGCACGCGGCTACAAGAGCGGTGTCCTATGGCTGCCCGCCTGGTACGAACGGGCGTGCCATGACCGGTCACGTTGGGTGATGCGGAGCATCCTACGGTCATCCCCATGGACCTACGTTCGTCTCCCCTAGTGCCAAGCGGACTGATGACACGATCACGTGCAAGAGCTATCGAGACCGAGGTGACATCTCTCCTTAATGACATTTCGTATGACCCACGTGAGACATGGCCACTACCTCAATCCGGAATGCTATGTGTGCTTAGGTAACAAGAAGACTCTCTCGGAGACACTCAGAATCATGGACAAGTAAGTACACGGATGAAGGAGCTCGATAAGAGAAACTGCTGCTTTGCTATAGCAGCCGGACATCCGGCCCATGGCCCAGACATCTGGCCCCTGGAGACTTCACCAACAGCGCCAGATCAACAGCCAACCAGTCCTAGGACCCGGACATCTGGCCCGACCGCCCCGGACATTTGGCCCGACCGCCTTGTCCATCCATCCCCTGCCCAGAAATCTGGCCCGAGGCATCAGTAGCCAGACAAAACCCATGCCATCCCAGCCCGGACATCCGGCTCCTCGTGAGGCGCCGGACATCCGGCCCCAAGCCCGGACATCTGGCACCTGCGTGTGCGTAGAGAACGGTCCAAGGGCCCATGTACCCCTCCAATTCGCCCCAACTTGTACTTGCACTATAAATAGACCTCTCCCTCCTCCTTCTAGGGTTAGCATTGTGATAGCTCATTGAGATAGAGATTTGCTCATCCCCTACCTCTCCCATGGAGACCAAGACCTCCATGTGAGCATGTGAGAAGATCCTCCTTAGGATTCAAGACCCCCTAGTGGGAAGATCCTCCCCGGATTCAAGACCTCAACTCCTTCTAGGATTGGGATGAACTAGCTACCATTTGTATCCTCTTGTGTTGACTTTGAATCTTGGATCTCCTCTATGTGTATGTGGATTTAGTGCATATGTGATTGGATTTGTGTCAATTGAGTGTTTGTTCTTGTGTTCTTCTCTAAATTTGCCCTTTTCCCCCACCAAGTGTGAAAAGATCATCACTATAGGGTTTCACCCTACATCATTGGGCTGGTGCAAGTAGCCCATGCTTCTCCTTTGTTTATACTAGGCCAATAGAAAGCTACGACAACGAGAAGGGAGGTCCCGGAGTAGTATAAATAGGACGAGGAAGCGGCGTAGAAAAAGGACCAACTCAAGACCACAGCACACATTGTAGCAACTCAACTGTGAGCATACAACAATACTATCTTAGAAATAGGAGTACGGTATTACACCAGAATGGAGGTCTGAACCTGGGTAACTCCGGTGTGCTTGTTCCCTGTTTTCCACTCTCCGACGACCGATGGCTTAGGAAACGAAGCGTGTTCCATCCCTCACCGAACTCACGAAGGGTTGTAGCAAGCAACCCAATGTCAGGTTCCTAGACATTGACAGAGTGGACATGGTGGGGAGGACCATGATGAACTTTTGATTTCACTCGCTTCTGCAACAGGACTACTATGAAACAGCTGTGTCCTGGGTTTGAAGACCCGTGTGGTACAAATGATGACCATCGACTGGGATCATGGATTGAACGATTATTTTTCTAGCTTGGAGGAGGCATGCAGAGCCAGATGTGTGTTCGAGCTGTCCTATTTCCGAAAGAATTGGTGCGAGGAGGCGATCATGCATTTCTACGTCACCCTGTTCATGGATGAGATGACGATGACAATGTGCTGGATGACGGATGGTAAAAAGTTTGAGGCGACGTACGACCAATTCGCCTAGGTTCTTGGCTTACCATCCCTTGGAGATGAAAGGGAACAATCGATGACAAGGACACACACCACCAGCAAGTCCCTGAAGCCTGATGCACTACTAGAAAAAGACACATCCGTGACATTACAGCCCGATGGAATACTTTTTCTGTCATGGTTGTGACACTTCTATGACGATAATTGTGACAAAAACACGTATCATCATAGATGTGGTCTGCTCCTACTTCTATGACAAAAAATTATGACAGAAAATGGGCTTTTCGTCCTGGGCAGGCCGGAGATGTACTTGCATGACATTCTTTGGACCGTCCATGACGTAAACAATCGTGGTAGAAGTGAGGGCGAGGAAATTTTCTAGGAGTTCCCGGTTATGGTGGGTGGTCGGGGTCGAGCGATGCAGTGTGGTTTGCGTGTTTCTCTATCACACGCGCATGGTGCAGCCGTGTTTGCTATAACTGAACCGAGTGAGGCATTCGCTTACTAAACCCGAGCGATCGATTGCCCTCGCACTATACATACTGAACACGAGCGATCCCTCGCACTACGTACTAAACCCGATCAATTCCTTCACTGCTAACTAAACCTGAGCGATCCCTTCACTGCTAACTGAACCCGAATGATCCCTTTGCTGCTTACTAAAGCCAATCGATCCCCCGTGCGAGACGTAGCTAGCCGGTTGGGTTGCCTCTTGATGAACAGTGCCTGCTGCTGCAGTGCGCGCGATACGTAGAACGAGTCGAGACCTGCATCGAACGAGTCCCTTGCGCGAGACGTGGTGAGTTGACCTAGCCAGTTGGTTGGCTGTGAATGAATAGTTCCTGGTGGGGGTTGGATGAACAGGACCCCGTGGTAGTAGGCGGTTGCCGCTGGATGAACAGGACCCCGAGGAGGCCGTGCCATGGTACGCCACACCCAGCCGGTTGGGGGTGGATGAACAGGACCCCGTGGAGGCTGGATGAACAGTAGCCGGTGGAGGCTGGAGGAAGTCGATGGTTGATGAACAGTAGCTGGTGGAGGCTGGAGGGAGTCGACGGTGGATGAACAGTAGCCTGTGGAGTCCCGTTTTGCGGTGCGCCACACCCCTCCCGATGAACAGGACCCCGTTTCGACTGTAGGCGGTTGGCGAGAAGTCTAATTCCTTCGTTTTGCGGTATGCCGGACCCCTCCCAATGAACAGGATCCCGTTTCGATTGTAGGCGGTTGAACAGAAGTCTGTTTCCACCGTTTTGCGGTAGGCCACACCCCTTCTGATGAATAGGACCCCGTTTCCACCGTAGGCGGTCGAACAGAAGTCCATTTACTCTGTTTTGCGGTACGCCAGACCCCGTTTCGGCTGTTCCATCCAAGCTTGTTGGCTCCCAATGAACTGGATGCATTCCAACCCAGTCGGTTGCCTCCCGATGAACACGACATTGTTTCTCTGTTCTGACCTATCCGGTTGGCTGCAGATGAACAGACGTTGCCTCTCCATGTAGACGAGCCCTAGCCGTACGCATGCACGGCTACGCGTTCGAGACCACGCCCGTATGTACATACGTGCCCGTATTTTTTGTAGCATGGCTATACGTACATGTACACGATTTAGACGAGGATGCCTGAACTGCTACGTCGGGGGCTCTACAACGACACATGCCGCTCCTTACACGCCCACGGTTCATCGTTGCAGAGAGACCGATCGACTAGTATGTACATACACGTTCATGAACAGACAGACAACGCTAAATACGCTTCGACCGGGTGGGTCCCAGGTGTCAGGGAGGATAAGGAGGCACTTCCTTGTGTGCGAAGATATAGCAGGTGGGTCCCAGATGTCAGGGGGGGTCATTTTTTTGTGCGTAATTAGGAGGCGCTTCCTTGCGTGCGAAGATGTACCTAGTGGGTCCAGCTGTCAGCGTCACCGCGTACAGTCCTCTTCCGATGGCTGTCGTTCATTGACCACGTTGACCACGCCACGCCGAGAGCACCAAGGCGGTGGACGACGGCAAGGCCAAGGAAGGGAACGACACATAGACGGGGAAGATGCGGTAGTGGATGCCCACGCAGAGGGGAGTACGACGGTTGACTGGTTCGGCTGCGGTGTGCCGGTGTGAGGCTGCCGTTGCCAGAGAATAACAAGAGGTGTGGGTGAGTAGAGGGAAGGACTGGCCAGAGGTGGGAGTAGGGTGGGGCGGTGAGGCCTGCGTGCCAACACAGTCGGCCATGGGAGGCAGGAGCAGGCGGTCCCGCCGGCGCTGGTTTGAGCGGCTGGAGCAAGAAGATTAGAGATTGAAGAAGCAGCACAGCCGTTGGATTAACATCCAATGGTCACGGCTGCTTGAATCGTTTGTTGACTATATTGACAAAGCCCTACGTATGTGTCAACTTAGTGAGTCACAAGTCAGCCTCCAAATCTAGTGGGTCCAAGCTGTCATGAGGAGGAATCATTTTTTTCCGCGTAATAAGGAGGCACTTTCTTCCGTGCAAAGATATAGCCGGTGGGTCCCAGCTGTCAGGGGAAGGAATCATTTTTTTTGTGTAATAAGGAGGCACTTGCTTGCGTGTGACCATGCACCATGTGGGTACCCACTGTCAGCCTCTCCACGTACATTCCTCTTCCGATGGTTGTCATATGTTGACCACGCTGACCACACCGCGCCGAGAGCACCAACGCAGTGGACGACGGCGAGGCCCAGGAAGGCAACGACCCGGAGCCAGCGAAGACACAGCAGTGGATGCCCACGCTAAGGGGGGTGCGAGGGATGACTGGTTCGGCTCCGGTGTGAGGCTGTCGTCGCCGGAGAATAACAGGAGGTGTGGATGAGTAGAGGGATGGCCTGGCCAGCGGTGGGAGTAGGAGGGGGCGATGAGACCTGCGTGGCAGCACAGCTAGCCACGGGAGGCGGGAGCAGGCGGTCCCGCCAGCGCTGGTTTGGGAGGCTGGGGCAAGAAAATCAGAGATTGAAGAACCAACACAGCCGTTGGATTAACATCCAATGGTCACTACTGCTAGAATCATTTGTTGACTAAGTTGACAAAGCGCTGCGTACGCGTCAACTTAGTCGGCCCACAAGTCAGCCTCCAAATCTGCTGGGTCCCAGCTGTCATGGGGAGGAATCGTTTTTTCGCGTAATAAGGAGGCACTTCCTTCTATGCGAAGATATAGCTGGTGGGTCCCAGCTGTCAGGGGAGGAATCATTTTTTTTGCGTAATAAGGAGGCACTTGCTTGCGTGCGGCCATGGACCATGTCGGTCCCTACTGTCAGCCTCTCCACATACATCCCTCTTCTGATGGCTATCGTTTGTTGACCACGTTGACCATGCCGTGTCGATAGAACCAACGCGGTGGACGACGACGAGGCCTAGCAAGGGAACGACCGATAGCCGGCGAACACACAGAAGTGGATGCAAACACGGAGGGGAGTATAAGGGTTGACTGGTTTGGCTATGGTGTCAGGCTGTCGTCGCTGGAGAATAACAGGAGGTGTGGGTGAGTAGAGGGTTGGCCTGGCCAGCGATGGGAGTAGGGTGGGGCGGTGAGGACTTCGCCGCAGCACAGCCGGCCATGGGCGGCGGGAGCATGCGGTCCCGCCGGTGGTGGTTTGGGCTGCTGAAGCAAGAAGATCTGAGATTGAAGAAGCACGACAGCCGTTGGATGGACATCCAATGGCCACTACTGCTAGAATCGTGTGTTGACTATAAGTTGACAAAGCCTTGCGTACGCGTCAACTTAGTAGGCCAACAAATCAGCATCACATCTATGGCAGACAGCATACAGCCCATTTGCTATTTTTAATAATTTTAACAGCCCATTTTTTAATTCTTATGGAATTTATTGTAGCCCATTTACTGTTTGTTAACATTACAGCCCATTTTCTAGCCAGGGCTAGGGTTAAAAATTTCAACCAAATTTCCCACATTTTGGTGGGGTCCGACTTATTTTTATCCTGAAATTTCTAGTCATATTCAATCTAATTTCAAAATAATTTTATATTAGGTTAAAATCCAATGAAATTTTGCGCGCGCAACAAAAAATGTAATGAAATTAAAAATCTCAAAATCCAAAAAAAAACTAATTTTCAAACTAATTACCGGTTCGCTATTTTTTTTATATTTACAGCCCATTTATTATTAATTAAAGCCCATTTTCTGGGCAAGCCGAATGCATCCCTCCTCATTTTTGCAACCCAGCCGGACATAGAAAAGCAAGTTGGCCTGCATTGGGTATTCGTCAAAAGTAAATAAAGCTAGGCTAGCCATTTTCACAAAGGAAAAAATAGCTGGGTTGGTTATTTGGTCGACATAAAATAATAGCCTGGGCTACATGGGCCACAGACTCCGCACAGACCAGTTGATACCCTGCTTCATCTCAGCAACAAAAGAACATCGCTAAAAAAACTGCATGATCTGCTGGGTCCCTGCTGTCAGCCACTCCTTGTGCAATTCTCTCCTTTATTGACTACGTTGACAATGGCGTCGGACCCAGATGTCAGGAAGCCATTAGGAGGATGTTTTTTTTCTTGTAGTAATAAGGAGGCACTTGCCTGAGTACGGCCATGGCCCTGGTGGGTTCCTACTGTCATCCTCACCACGTACAGTCATCTCGTGATTCCTCTCTTTTGTTGACCATGTTTACAACGCGAGACGGCGGCGCCACGGCGAGTGCAATAAGGCGAAGGACGACGGAGAAGGCCTCATGGGCCCTACGGATGGTCTGGTACAACGCTCGCTGCTAATCCAGGAAGCCAGGATCATCGGCCCCCATGTCCACGACGGCATTGTCATTCGCCTGTTCGCCAGTGATTTGTCCCTCCGTGATCCGATGCTCATTGAGGAGATGGAGGTTGTAGCACTGGTCCTCCTGCGCTTGCCGGAACGCCGACACCGGCGGCATTGGTAGCTCTTCCGCCATTAGGGCGTCGAAGTGCAGCCGCACCTATCTATGATGAACACGGTATGAACCGGCGTGGCCGGTGGCGCCGGCTCCTGGTCGGAAGCCTCATCCATCGTCTGATCATTGTCCGGCTGATACACCGAACCACTACCAAGCCCGCGTCTGACCGCCCTGGCCCACCCATACCTCCTCCCTCGCCCACGCGCGCTTCTTGCCCGAAACGGTCAGCGCCGCCTGCGCCGCTTCCCGGTGCAGGTGACTGCTCCGCGTTCAAACGATACAACTACCGTCCATCCGTCCGTCTGCCGCCCACATTAATGACACGCAATTGCCGAGGCAGCTACTCCGGCGCCACCCGTCCGTCCCTCTGTCGCCCACCATTGCTATATAAACTGCTGCCCCGGCCATAGCCACAGTCATCCGCCTCTGTTCCCTTTCTCCTCTCCACATGGCTTCCACCATGGCTTCCTCGCGATCCACCGCTCTCTGGGATGGGCGGACGACGGACCAGAAGAAGGAGATGACTTCCATTGCTGCCGACTGGCTGGCCAGCAGGCGGCCGGAGGACGACGACGTCCCAATGGAGGACGTGGTCGTTGACGAGCCGACGCCACCCTCCTCCTTCGCGCCATCCTCGCCGGTGCATTGCACCATGACAATTGGCGAGGCCCGTGCCCAATACTTGGACATGGTGCGGGAGCAGCGGGAGGAGCAGTTCCGGGAGGCGCAGGCCGACGCCGCCTACAACCACCAGCTCCTCCAGGAGCACCTCCTGGCGGAGGAGCAGAATGCCGCGGACCTGGCAGAGCAGGTAACACTACTCGAGTCCTACCGCTCCGCCTGCGAGAGCTGCCTCGCGCGCCAGCGGTACCTCCAGCGGGTGGTGGAGGTTGCGGCCGCCTACAAGGAGGGCGACGAGGCATGCGAGGTGATGTTTGGTGAGACCGACGATGAGGCGGCGGACATCGCCGGCTCCGTCGAGGCCCCACCCCACCGACAACAAGGCGGAGGACATCGCCGGCTCCGCCGAGGCCCCGCCCCACCGGCAACGAGGCCATGCCACGCAAAAAACAAGGAAGAGTAGAAGACGGTAGGTCACCGCCGCTCGGGTCCAAGTAAGGCCACTGCTCCTCCACTCCGGTTGAAGCCAAGCTTGGTGGGTTGAACATCGACGGCCGATTAGCTGCTTGGCGGCGACGTGGAGTCGGGTAGCTTCACTTCCCGAGGCTCTGAAGGCGGAGCTGGAGAGCATCGAGGTGGAGCTGGAGAAGAAGCTTCAGTTCTCGGGGCTCAGCCGGACACGGGGAACGGGCGTCGGAGATCATAGATTAGGTTAATTAAATATACATCCAGAGCCAGATGAGCACCGCTTTTTAGTTGAAGGATTGAAGAATATCCGAAATGTAATGAAATCCGGCATGTTTATATGAAATCTGGCCGTGTTTGAATGAATTTAGTCCGGTTAGTTCGAATTGTTGTATTAGTGGCATTAGACGAACATGCAAAACAATACGTAGTAGCATTATTCTCAGGATCCACGGTGATCACCTTGTTTGCCGCAGTTTCACACGTACCATAAAGTTTTTTAGCATGGTTGTACATTGCAATCAAACTCATAGGCCTGGAAATTCATAGACAACATTCACAACAGTCGATCGATGATTATGCATCTCAATGATGCACACGTCAGAGCCAATATTTACTTCACAACTAAAGATACAAATAAAGAAAAATCGATTGATGATGCTGACGGCAAAGGGCGTCCCATTCCAAAATATCAAATGCATGTCTTCTTGCTAACATCAATGAGAAAATTTTGACAAGGTTCCCATTCCAAAATATCAAATGCATGTCTTCTTGCGAACACCAATGAGCAAACTTTGAGAAGGTCCACTGCGAAATATCAAATGCCTACGATTGTGGAAAGGGAGGGGTTTGTCATCAGTTTGCACATTGATATGGAACCTCGTGCTGGATTAACCAGCTGATCTTTTTGTGCAGTTCCACTGAAATCGATCAATGTCATGCGTAGCTCGGTGGATTTTGTATTTACATGTTGGAACGACTTGAACACGTTGGCAGCTCCTTTCAAGGTGACAATAAATGATTTGAAAACCATTCGATGTATTGTGCATGATGAAGTATTATGGAGGGCACAAACCATCTGAACATTTTGTGCAGTTCCACTGAAATCAAGCTGAGCATCCTTGTCTGCATAAATACAGAAAAAGTGTGATTACTATAATAGTGGTACTAGTTGATGAAACATACGCTCACAAATATAATCATCTTCATTATCTTAACAGGAAAAGATAGCAATACAATAGCTTCAATTAAACATTTATTCAAAATAGAAACACAATACAAGTAGCACAACATAACAAAGGACGATCATGCGGATGAACACCAATACTGACCTCCTTTGTTACAGCTGCATCCGCGATTGACTTGGGCATACCTTTCCTTGTTGTAGAATCTTGCACTTCACATGCTGTTGAGTTGCCACATGAGCTCTGCAGACTGGTTATGTCACCAGCGTCTACTAATACTCTGTAAAGCTTCTCGATTATTCCTTCTGTAATGTACCGCAACCAGTGATTGCTTCTTTCTGCAAAGTGGAAGGATCAACTGGGCCCAAGAATGGAACAGTTTGCCTTAAAGACATTGGCTCCTCTTGAGCAGTTTAACTGAAATCAAAATTGAAATAGCAATGAGCAGAAGTTTTGATATCCCTGTTTGCACAAAGAGGTATAAAGGAAACAATTACTGACCAATAATGGTTGATGACTTATACACCCACAAGAAAAAACATCTACTTTATCTTAATGGGAAACAAAGCAGGACAGTAGCAATTCTCAAACAGTGTCACTGATTCATATTAACAAAGACATTATTAACAATACATTGGTTAAACATGTCGAAAGTGATGGAAATATGCCCTAGAGACAATAATAAAGTTGTTATTATTTTATATTTCCTTGTTCATGATAAAGGTTTATTATTCATGCTAGAATTGTATTGACCAGAAACTTAAATACATGTGTGAATACATAAACAAATACCGTGTCCCTAGTGAGCCTCTACTAGACTAGCTCGTTGATCAAAGATGGTTAAGGTTTCCTAACCATAGACATGAGTTGTCATTTGATAACGGGATCACATCATTAGGAGAATGATGTGATGGACAAGACCCATCTGTTAGCTTAGCATATGATCGTTCTGTTTATTGCTACTGCTTTCTTGAATGTCAAATACATGTTCCTCCGACCATGAGATCATGCAACTCCCGGATACCGGAGGAATACCTTGTGTGCTATCAAACGTCACAACGTAACTGGGTGATCATAAAGATGCTCTACAGGTATCTCCGAAGGTGTCTGTTGAGTTGGCATGGATCGAGACTGGGATTTGTCACTCCGTGTTTCGGAGAGGTATCTCTGGGCCCTCTCGGTAATGCACATCATAAGAAGCTTGCAGGAAAAGTGACTAAGGAGTTAGTTACGGGATGATGTATTACGGAACGAGTAAAGAGACTTGCCGGTAACGAGATTGAACTAGGTATGGAGATACCGACGATCGAATCTCGGACAAGTAACATACCGACGGACAAAGGGAATTACGTATGTTATCATTGCGGTTCGACCGATAAGATCTTCGTGGAATATGTAGGAACCAATATGAGCATCCAGGTTCCGCTATTGGTTATTGACCGGAGAGGCGTCTCAGTCATGTCTACATCATTCCCGAACCCGTAGGGTCCGCACGCTTAACGTTCGTTGACGATATAGTGTTATATGAGTTATGTGAATTGGTAACCGAATATTGTTCAGAGTCCCGGATGAGATCCCGGACGTCACGAGGAGTCTCGGAATGGTCGAGAGGTAAAGATTTATGTATGGGAAGTCATATTTTGGGTTCCGGAAAAAGGTGCAGTTTTTTCGGTATTGTACCGGGAAGCTTCCAGAAGGTTCCGGAGGATTCCGGAGGGGTCCGGAAGTCCACAAGTGGGTCCACCATGTCCCAAGGGCTGGCATGGGCTAAGGGGAGGCTCCCTGGCCTTATTGGGCCAGGCACACCAAGTCCTCAAAAGCCCACGCAACTAGGGAAGGAAAAAAGGGAGAGTCCTAGTAGGAATAGGATTGGACTTTGGAGTCCAAGTCCACGTGTGTACTATTCACGTGGTATTGTTCACGTGGTACTGTTCACGTGGCACTATTCCTTCTACTCCAAGCCCCTACACATATATAAATAGAGGAGAGGGGGCGCCCCAAACAAGACACAACATTGTCTTAGCCGTGTGCGGCGCCCCCCTCCACAGTTCCGTCCCTCGGTCATATTTTCGCAGTACTTGGGCGAAGCCCTTCGGAGATAGCATCACCATCACTGTCACCACGCCGTCGTGCTGCCGGAACTCATCCACTACCTTGCCGTCTTGCTGGATCAAGAAGTCGAGGACGTCTCCGAGCTGAACGTGTGCTGAACGCGGAGGTGCCGTACGTTCGGTGCTCGGTCGGTTGGATCGTGAAGTTGTTCGACGACATCAACCGCGTTGTTCTAACGCTTCCACTTACGGTCTACGAGGGTACGTAGACACACTCCCCCTCTCGTAGCTATGCATCTCCATGGATAGATCTTGCGTGTGCATAGAAATTTTTTGTTTTCCATGCAACGTTCCCCAACAGTGGCATCATGAGCCAGGTCTATGCGTAGATGATATGCACGAGTAGAACACAAAGAGTTGTGGGCGGTGATCGTCATACTGCTTACCACCAACGTCTTATTTTGATTCGGTGGTATTGTAAGATGAAGCGGCCCGAACCAACCTTACATGTCCACGTACATGAGACCGGTTCCACCGACAGACATGCAACTTGTTTTGCATAAAGGTGGCTGGCGGGTGTCTGTTTCTCCTACTTTAGTTGAATCAAATTTGACTGCGGCCGGTCCTTGTTGAAGGTTAAAACAGCAAACTTGATAAATCACCGTTGTGGTTTTGTGCCGTAGGTAAGAACGGTTCTTGCTAGAAGCCCGTAGCAGCCACGTAAAACTTGCAACAACAAAGTAGAGGACATCTAACTTGTTTTTGCAGGGTATGCTGTGATGTGATATGGTCAAGACATGATGTGATATACGTTATTGTATGAGATGATCATGTTTTGTAATTTATCGGCAACCGGCAGGAGCCTTATGGTTGTCTCTTTATTGTATGAAATGCAAGCGCCATGTAATTGCTTTACTTTATCGCTATGCGTTAGCAATAGTTGTAGAAGCAATAGTTGGCGAGACGACCACGATGCAACGATGGAGATCATGACGATGCTTTGGAGATGGAGATCAAAAGCACAAGATGACGATGGCCATATCATGTCACATATTTTGATTGCATGTGATGTTTATCCTTTATGCATCTTATTTTGCTTAGAACGACGGTAGCATTATAAGATGATCCCTTCACTAAATTTCAAGATAAAAGTGTTCTCCCCGAGTATGCACCGTTGCTAAAGTTCGTCGTTTCGAAGCACCTCGTGATGATCGGGTGTGATAGATTCTACGTTCACATACAACGGGTGTAAGCCAGTTTTACACAAGCAGAATACTTAGGTTAAACTTGACGAGCCTAGCATGTACATACATGGTCTCGGAACACTGGAGACCGAAAGGTCGAACATGAGTCATATAGTAGATATGATCAACATGGAGATGTTCACCATTGATGACTATCCCATCTCACGTGATGATCGGACATGGGCTAGTTGATTTGGATCATGTATCACTTAGTTAACTTAAGGGATGTTAATTTAAGTGGGAGTTCATTAGTAATTTGATTAATTGAACTTAATTTATCATGAACTTAGTCCTGATAGTCTTTGCAAATTATGTTGTAGATCAATAGCTCGCGTTGTAGCTCCCCTGTTTTTGATACGTTCCTAGAGAAATCTTAGTTGAAAGATGATGGTAGCAATTACACGGACTGGGTCCGTAACTTGAGGATTATCCTCATTGCTGCATAGAAGGATTATGTCCTTGATGCACCGCTAGGTGATGGACCTGCTGCAGGAGCTGCTGCAGACGTTGTGAATGCCTGGTAGGCTCGATCTGATGACTACTTGATAGTTCAGTGTGCCATGCTCTACGGCTTAGAACCGGGACTACAAAAGCGTTTTGAACGCCATGGAGCATATGAGATGTTCCAGGAGCTAAAATTGATATTTCAAGCTAATGCCCGGGTTGAGAGATATGAAGTCTCCAACAAGTTCTTCAGCTGTAAGATGGAGGAGAACAGTTCTGTCAGTGAACACATACTCAGAATGTCTGGATACCACAACCACTTGACTCAGCTGGGAATTGATCTTCCAGTTGAGATTGTTATTGACAGAGTTCTTCAGTCACTGATGGAAATATGCCCTAGAGGAAATAATAAAGTTGTTATTATTTTATATTTCCTTGTTCATGATAAAGGTTTATTATTCATGCTAGAATTGTATTGACCGGAAACTTAAATACATGTGTGAATACATAAACAAATACCGTGTCCCTAGTGAGCCTCTACTAGACTAGCTCGTTGATCAAAGATGGTTAAGGTTTCCTAACCATAGACATGAGTTGTCATTTGATAACGGGATCACATCATTAGGAGAATGATGTGATGGACAAGACCCATCTGTTAGCTTAGCATATGATCGTTCTGTTTATTGCTACTACTTTCTTGAATGTCAAATACATGTTCCTCCGACCATGAGATCATGCAACTCCCGGATAACTGAGGAATACCTTGTGTGCTATCAAACGTCACAACGTAACTGGGTGATCATAAAGATGCTCTACAGGTATCTCCGAAGGTGTCTGTTGAGCTGGCATGGATCGAGACTGGGATTTGTCACTCCGTGTTTCGGAGAGGTATCTCTGGGCCCTCTCGGTAATGCACATCATAAGAAGCTTGCAAGCAAAGTGACTAAGGAGTTAGTTACGGGATGATGTATTACGGAACGAGTAAAGAGACTTGCCGGTAACGAGATTGAACTAGGTATGGAGATACCGACGATCGAATCTCGAACAAGTAACATACCAACGGACAAAGGGAATTACGTATGTTGTCATTGTGGTTCGACCGATAAGATCTTCGTGGAATATGTAGGAACCAATATGAGCATCCAGGTTCCGCTATTGGTTATTGACCGGAGAGGCGTCTCAGTCATGTCTACATCATTCCCGAACCCGTAGGGTCCGCACGCTTAACGTTCGTTGACGATATAGTGTTATATGAGTTATGTGAATTGGTAACCGAATATTGTTCGGAGTCCCAGATGAGATCCCGGACGTCACGAGGAGTCTCGGAATGGTCGAGAGGTAAAGATTTATATATGGGAAGTCATATTTTGGGTTCCGGAAAAAGGTGCAGTTTATTCGGTATTGTACCGGGAAGCTTCCAGAAGGTTCCGGAGGATTCCGGAGGGGTCCGGAAGTCCACAAGTGGGTCCACCACGTCCCAAGGGCTGGCATGGGCTAAGGGGAGGCGCCCTGGCCTTATTGGGCCAGGCGCACCAAGTCCTCAAAAGCCCACGCAGCTAGGGAAGGAAAAAAGGGAGAGTCCTAGTAGGAATAGGATTGGACTTTGGAGTCCAAGTCCACGTGTGTACTATTCACACGGTACTGTTCACGTGGTACTATTCACGTGGTACTGTTCACGTGGCACTATTCCTTCTACTCCAAGCCCCTACACATATATAAATAGAGGAGAGGGGGCGCCCCAAACAAGACACAACATTGTCTTAGCCGTGTGCGGCGCCCCCCTCCACAGTTCCATCCCTCAGTCATATTTTCGCAGTACTTGGGCGAAGCCCTGCGGAGATAGCATCACCATCACCGTCACCACGCCGTCGTGCTTCCGGAACTCATCCACTACCTTGCCGTCTTGCTGGATCAAGTAGTCGAGGACGTCACCGAGCTGAACGTGTGCTGAACGCGGAGGTGCCGTACGTTCGGTGCTCGGTCGGTTAGATCGTGAAGTTGTTCGACGACATCAACCGCGTTGTTCTAACGCTTCCGCTTACGGTCTACGAGGGTACGTAGACACACTCCCCCTCTCGTAGCTATGCATCTCCATGGATAGATCTTGCGTGTGCGTAGAATTTTTTTGTTTTCCATGCAACGTTCCCCAACAGAAAGAACGACAAAGCAAGATAGTACCATTCTTGAAACCGTGTAACTAATTCATATTAATAGAGACATTATCTTACCAATACATTGGTTAAACATGTACTCCTGCCGATCCGTAATAAGTGTTACAGTTTTGCACTAAGGTTCAGTAGTTACTTCTAAGACTGAAATTGCTTAATTTTACCAGTGTCATTAGATTAACAAAAAGCTTAAACAGATGCATGGCAGAGTGGGCGCAATAGCACCATGTGCTTCCATCGATGTATAAAGGGGTGATGCAGAGTTTGTTGCAACAAAGAAACAAGCAGCATATCTGGGTTGGTCCCATTTTTGTTCACTTAATGGGAGAAGACAGCAATACAATAGCTTCAATTCAACATTTATTCAAAACAGTAGCACAACATCTCAAAGCACACTGCACAATCATGTGGATGAAGGCCGGTACTGACCTTTCATGAGGCAGACTCGAAAGACCTCAAGATCAAATACCAATCTGCCAACACGGATAGGAAATCCGATCTCCTTTTGTGTAGTTCCACTAAATCAAGCAACGTTGGCGGTATGACATTTTAGTTGAACTACACAAAACACTCTTAAAACAAAAGTGTTTTGCGCAGTGCACCAAAAGGTCGCAATAGCAACGAGGTGAAAGAGATCCATGTTTGCACAGAGGTAAAAAAGGAAACAATTACTGGCCAATAACGGAGGATGACACATACGGCCAAAAAAATAAGTATCTACCTTATCTTAATGGGAAACAAAGTAGGACAGTGACTCCTCAAGCTGAAGTAAGGGTGGGACCATCTTCTTTTCTCTAAAACAGTGGCATTGATTCATATTAACATAGACATTCTCTTAAAATTAACACTCGTTATACATGTAATTTACTTTTAGCAGTGGCATTGCTTCAATTTTCCAGCGGCATTATGAGATAAACAATAGCTAAATAGTTGTATGGGACAGGGAACACACCAGCACCATGTGCCTCCACACATATAAATGGGTGATGAAGAGTCTATTGCAACAAAGAACCAAGCAACATACCTCTTTTGGTCCCATATTTGTTCTCTTTCAACCTTTTTCCTATGTGAGGGAAGCAAATCTAGTCCTGCACAAACTCTACTGCCTTGTCCCCCACCCCCCTGTTTCTTTCCTTTTTCGACAAACAGATCAGTTCCTTACAGATGTGTGTACTGTGTTTCCCCTTTTTCCCTTTTCGACCAACAGAGCGGCTGGATAGCTAGTCTGTACTACTTTCCCCCTTCCTTTCCTCTTTGAACCAAGTCATATATTCATGCTATACAACTTCCCCCCCCCCCTTCTTTCCTGTTTGAATAAGACCTAGATTTGACTGCAGAAGAGAAAAAGATCCACATGCAGCTAGAGCAATGCCGGTTTCAAAGTAAATTATACCTTAGGGTCGTCGGGATCTGGCTAGGCGGGCGGCGGGAGGCCTGATCTGCCCACATTATGTACGGCAGCGAGGAAGAAGGGTCGAAGGCCCTCCCACGTAGGCATTGGGTGAAAAAGAATAGCGCGTCGGCAGTGGATTCCCTCCCTCGCCAATGGTAACAGAGTCAACGCTGCACCTCCTCACCTTCCTCGGCCGACGGGATCCTGACGGCTCTTTGACCAGCGGTGAGGGGAGAGAGACAGGTCAACGCAGTCTTGTTTAGATCTGCAGAGGGTGAGAGAGTGTGAACAGAGCAAACCCTAGCAAACAAATGTTGAGGCTCCAATGTATATATATATAGTGGAGAGAGAGAGAGTGTGTAAAGAGAGCAAACCCTAGCAAACAAGGGCTGAGGTCTAGCTTATATAGTACTTGTATATACTAATATAGTGGAGTGGTTTTATTTTTCTCTCCATAACAATCGTTTTAAATTGTGTACGAAACAAAACTCTTTATTTAACGTACCAGAGAAGAAAACTACGATCAAACTAATGCTCCACTCGTCTTGGTCGCACTTTCTACCGTTCACGTGTGGTACCTCCGTCCGGGTTTTTACTACACATCATATTTTTTTATCAAAGTTTGACCACATATTTAACTAGCAAACGGCTAATACATGCCAACAATTGGCTTCATATTTTTTATGTAGTTATATGAGTAATATTTTTTATCAAAGTTTGGCAACATAATTAACTAGCCGCAAAAATTTGGAACCAACTCATAAATAAAATGCTTATACAACTCAATGATTGAAAGATCATAGCCAACATTTAGTTAATAGCTAGACAAAACAAAAAGTACAGAGGAGCTGAAGCAAAGTTGTGAGAAGGCTTAGAAATCAATACACATCTTTTGCTTTTAGTACCAACATCGATGCTTCTCCGAGGAAACATTTGGTTCATAGCGAAAGACAAATTTGCACCAAGGTGAAAGACGGATGCGTCTCCAACACAACCAAGGTGCACTGATGAATGATATCTTTGTCTTCGTGGCTACCCAGCAAAGAGCACTGATGGAAGACAGCTTCTATTTCATTGAACATCGATCAGCTTCACCAGCCAATGCAACCATGATACTCAACCATGAGCATCGATAGGTCATCGTGGTGATGCATCATCCATTTGGCATCAAGTTTGGGTGAGGCACCACTGAGGTTTGATAAATCCTCACAGTGGTCTGTTTCTTCTTGGTAATCAAGCTCGAGAAACCATGAACTATGTGGCAGAGGACAATGACGCGGAGCAACAGTGGCCATCCAATTTTGTGCAGTTCCACTAAAATTGAGGAAGACATGCCCTGGTGTGGAGATATGCATCCATGTTTGCAAAAATATCAAAAAGGGATATTTAAGTAGTGTCATTACATTGTTTTGGGAGTGGTACAAGATTAACAGCGGCATCTGAATTGTCAATAAGAATTAATGAAATGTACACCCACAAATAGAAGCATCATGATTATCTTCATGGGGACTAAAGCAGGACTGAAGCATTTCTTAAAACGATGTCATTGCCTCTATTTATCGATGCCTCTAGATTGACAGCAGCATTACTTAAAAGGGGCATCACTTTAACATGGGAACTGCTTCATTTTACCAGTGATATTAGATTAGCAGCAACAATAGGGGCATATGGACAGTGAGCGCACAACCACCATGTACCTCCAACGAGGCATAAACCAGGACAACTTTTGGAGTGGCCTTGCCTCTAACAGTAAAAATTTAGGTGATGTTGGACCAGCCGACGAAGCCTAGCTACGGTACATGTGGAGCTGTGGAGTACTAGTATATACAAAACCCGCATGCAGCAACGTGGGGAGCTGGACCAGTAGAACGAAGCATGAAATCCAAAAGAAGTTATACCTCAGGTGGGCGAGATGTGGCTTAGGCGGGCGGCGGGATCTGCCCACACGACGACAGCAAACAAGGGCACGGAAGACCTTCGTCCGCGCCGGCGACGGCTCAGAGAGGATGGTGCACGTCGGCTTCCTCCCTTGCCGACGGCGACCACGTCAATGCTGCACCTCCTCCCCTACCGCAGTGGACGGGATCCGGCCGGATCTATGACCATCGGTGAGGAGAGAGATAGAGTGGGCTCTGTCGTCTTGTTTAGATTAGGAGAGGGTGAGAGAGTGAGACGTGAGAAACCTTATCAAGCAAGCCCTCTCAAGCCTACATATACAATGGAGTAAAAAATCTCTCCATAGCAATGGTTTCAAACAGAATACGCGCATTCCCGGAAACAAAAATGAAAACTCGCGCAGGAATCTCTTTTTAACGTACTAGGAAAGAAAACTCGATCAATAACACGCCACCGCTTCCAGGTCGCACTTTGTATCGCTCACGTGTGGTCCCCGACCCTCCATTATTAAGTGAGCAAATTAAAGGGTCAAATTATCATGTAAGCTGCCTCTTTGTGTACAAATGCGCTCCATCATGTACTCGCGGGTGTGTCAGAGGCAGAGTGCGTGCGTGTACCTCTTCTCTTCTTGTACGTAGTACTCCATTTATCCCAGTTCCTATTGTTTCCCACTCCTACGATATTCCTATCCTAGGAACAAAATGAGGCCGAACTAAGTGTGTGTGCGTGTGCGTGTGTGTGTGTTAGAGAGAACGAGACATCGACCTACAGAGAGATGGTGTGTACGAGTAGTCGCGAGAGTCATGACTATGAGTGTGTGCGTGCGCACACACATACACATACATATCCATGTTTACGTAAAATTCCTACTTTCATCTCCAACCCCCACTGAATTTTAGGGGGGTTGGCCCATCCTCCTTTCATCTCCAATCATATTTGTCCAACTGGCCCATTATTACGTTAATTACATAATAATTAACATAAACCCTAAACCCTAGCAATATTTACGTAGGTCCAGCGTCTCTCGTTTGTGGGTGTCCGGACGGCTGCCACACCCGCTCCTGAGCAGCCTGGCCTACCCAAACCATCTCCATCACCCGCGCGCGCTTCCCGCCCAAAACGGTCTGTGCCGCATGCCAAAGCAGATGTGACCTCTCACTGGCGCCGGCATTGAAGCAGCGCGCCAGCCGAGAGAGCACCGCCTGCGCCGCTTCCGGGTGCACGCGACTGCTCCGCGTTCAAACGACACCATGGCCGGCCACAACATGCATGCCAAAAAGTTCTTGGGAGTCCGTGCTACAGCAAGCTGTCCTCTCCCCCCTCGTCTATCTCTTCCAGTAGTAGTACTCCATGGCGCGATCCATCGACACACGGGCGGGGAAGTTTGCGTATAGTGGCTTTGCGATGAGCGGCGTGCCGAGCAACCGTGTGGGGTGAGACTCGAATGCGACAGACATGATGTATATAAACATTAGTTTTGCTCCGTGGTGCGATCCATCGACAAGAAATGTTGGTTTCCAAAAGAACACTGTAGTATACTGTACTGCATGAGGGAGAAGCGGATTCAACGAAGAGTGATGGTTTCTTTGTCCATCCAACTTCCTGTCGGGTCTATATGATTTGACGGCTCATTGGTCACTATTACTACAACAGTACAACCATCGTGATTGTCAGTTGTAGTACTACACTCTACTTTGGTGCATGTCACGTGAACCCAGATGCTGGATGTCCCACGTTTCGGCGAAAGGAGGTAGAATGATTTTGGAGCCAGGAACCGCGCTGTAGAGCGTGTGCACTTTTTTTTTTATTCTGTGATAAAACTAGTTTTATCCACTCTTACACCGGAGGAGTGCGAAACACGGTAGCCCAGTGAGTAGTACATGGCCCACCTCACACTGTCACCATATTCCTTGGACACCATGCGACACCTAGCTCTTTAGTAGTATTACATACGACTATAATTTCTCAGCGAGATAAAAATTGTACTACAATACTATGAAGCTTTCAGCTTTTGTTTCATGTATCTTGCCTCCAAGGTTGCCCCGTTACAACATTCCATCAAATACAAAGGAAACTAACATGCATGCTAATGCATCTCAATGATTCACAGATCATAGCCAATATTTACTTCACAACTAAAGACAAAAGTTGTGAGAATGTGTACAAATAAAGAAAAAAATGATTGATGCAGTCCCTAGGCCTTAAACCCTAAACCCTAAACAGGCTTTAATTTCCTGGCGAGTTTGAACCTGTCGAAGGAAAGAAGTCTGAAACCCATGGACCATCCGATGATTTTGTGCAGTTCCATTAAAATCGAGTTGAGCATCCCTGTTGGCAAAGATATTGAAGAAGTCTGATTAGAATAATAGTAGTGGCACTAGTTGATGAGACATAAACTCATCACAAATAGAAGCCGGTAGAGCAACGTGTGGGGCAAAGAAGTAGAGAAAGATCCACATGGAGCGACATGGGGAGCTAGGGTAGTGGAGCCAGCCGGCTCGAAAGGAAGTTGTACGTAAGGGACGTCGGCATGTAGCTAGGAGGGCGGTGGGAGGCGGCATCATCCCATACCGCGGCAGTGATCAAGGGGCGAAGGCTACCGCGTCGGAGCTATGTGAGAGAGAATGGCGGGGACCCCTGATCGGGACATGCCGACAGTGGGTTTTATCCCTCGCCGCTGGCTACCGTGTCTATGCAAAACATCCTCCCCTTACCCCGGCGGACGGGATCCGGCCGGATATGTGAACAGCGGTGTGGCCACCGTTGTTTTGTGTGAGAGACTGTGAAGAGAGCAACCCCAGAAAGCAAGCGTGTAGCTTAGGCTCCTAGCTATATTATGTATATATAGTGGAGCGGTTTTCTTTTTCTCTCCATATCAACCTTTTTATATTGTGTATGTGCCATTGAAGAGTGAAGTGATGGTTGCTTCGTCTGATCAATTACTGTGTGATTTGACTGCTCATTAGTTATTATTACTGCGTCCCCTGCTGGTACTCCACCTACGTGTGTGACCGTTCCTGAGTCTCACTTGCACTTATCTCTAATTTCTTGCATGACACGTGGATCCAGATGCTGGATGTCCCACGTGTCGGCGAAAGGAAGAAGAACGAGTTCCGATGACCGAGAAGTAGTATTTCCATGCAAACGGATCTTACGATGCATGAGCTGTTTGTTGTGCTATCGACCAAAATACCCCTGCATGAAGGTTTGTCTCACTCCCATGTGCCCTACCTGCTCTAATATCCATCATTTCAACAAGGTGTAATGCCGTCTAAAACTCCATCCACGCAGTACATTATGAAATATGAACAAGTGAATGTGAGGGACTACAACCCTCAGGCATGCATGCAGCAGTCACACGTACACATGCACACAAAAACGCACGTGACGCCCTAATGCATGCATGCAGCAGTCACACGTACACATGCACGCACGCATGCATGTGAACAGCATACGACGCAACACACATGCTCACGCTCAAGTGCTCAACCTACACGTGCATGCGCACACATACACAGCCAGGGTGGTTCCCACTCAAGGGTTGGATTCCTGCCATGCCTGCTTAAAATTTTGTTTAACTTATTTCTTTCCTCTGCCAACTGACAGGTGGGACCCACAATCCACGTGTCAATTTAACCAGTCAACAAAGTGCTACGTAGACTATTTGGCCGCTCAACAGAGTGCAATATGGTGCTCTCGGTGAGCTAGTGACCGTATAAACACCGCAAAATAGAATGGGCAGCCCAGATCTGATCCAATAGGAGGAACGAACAGAACCTGAACAGTACCGTTAAACAGTGATCTAAATAGGACCATGTGAACAGTTCGCATGCTACAGTACTTCGTCTGATCTGGATGCTTGGCTTTTGATCCAATGGCTCTCCAACTAAGGTAGAGGCACTGTTCCTCCCTGCCTTTGCTTCGGCAAGGCAGAGAATCTAAGCCCGCTTACTACGCCCTCTCCCTCACACATGCGCGCGGTGGCTCGCAGGAAGAGGAGAAGCTCTTGACTACTGCGTGCTCTCCCTCGCCCTCGCCCACGCGGTGGACGTGCAGCAGTTCATTCGGTGTCAGATTGCTAGAAGCATACTCTGTAGTATCATCATTGTTCTACTTCCCGAAGAGGCGAAGAGCCAAGCGCAAGGTTTTATAGGAGTACGAGTAGTCGTACTACTAGTAGTACGTACTACTACTAGTACTAGTACTATAGCAAACAACCGCTACTGTATGAAGCTGCCACGTCACCTTCCGGTTTATATACAACCCAATTCAAAAATTTCACCAACAAAGGTAGTAGATGATGAGCGGCAGAAGAATTTTTTGAAGTACCACTACTTTGCAAAAGTACTCAATTAATGGGCTCATTTTCCTCAAGAAAATATTGTTTACCAACGTATTAATTGCAATGCATGCGTGCATGCGTGAACAACAAATGACCAGAACTTTTAAATGCATTGCTGAGTTTTCTCTTAATTCTTGCATGCAGCATTTTAGTGAAGCTTGAAATATGAACATGTGAATGGGAGGGACTAGAACCCTCATGCATGCATGCATGCAACACTCACACGTACACATGCACACACAAAAACGCACGCAGCACCCTCATCCATGCATGCAACACTCACACGTACACATGCACACACGCAACACTCAAGTATCCATGCGGCACAGAGCACACGACGCAACACAGACGCTCATGCATCCATGCGGCACACAGCACACGACGCAACAAAGACGCTCAGTGCTCAACCTACACGTGCATGCACACACATACATAGCCAGGGTGCTTCACGCGCAAGAGTTGGATTCCTGTCTTGCCAACTGACAAGTGGGGCCCATAAACCATGTGCCAATTTAACCAGACAACAAAGTGCCACATAGACTATTTGGCCGATCAACAGAATGCAATACGGTGCTCTACGGTGAGCTAGTGACCGTATAATCACCGCAAAACGTATATAGCGACCGTAATGAGGGTATTCTGAAGTCCAGTGATCGTATTGTGCATTCGCTTCAAATACGGTGACCGCAAGTGTATTTATCTCGTTTCAAGTTGAGCCATATTAACCAGAAAGGAGGCAGTATATATGGACTAGTAGTACTAGTACTACTTTCATGTGTCCCGTCAACTCACAGAACATGGAAAAGCTTGCTTGCTACGCCCTCTCCCTTGCCTACGCGCGCGGTGGCTCGAAGAACGAGGAGAAGCTTGCTTAGTATGCCCTCTCCCTCGCCCATGCGCGCAGTGGCTCGCGGGATGAGGAGAAGCTTTTGACTATTGCGCGCTCTCCCTCGCCCTCGCCCACGCGATGTACGTGCAGCAGTTCATTCGGTGTCAGAGCTGCGGGAAAGTAGCTGCCAACCAATGAACATCGTGGCCAGGAAATGAAAGCATTTGTATGGACAGGATCGATCATTGTTTGACTTCCCGAAGAGGCGAAGAGCCAAGCGCAAGGTTTAGGAGTACGAGTAGTACACTCTACTAGTATACTAGGTACTAGGAACCGCACGATGGAGCGTCTGCACTCTTTATCTGTGATAAAGCAATCTTCCCCACATTTACTCCGGAGCAGTGCGGAAAACGGCAGCCCCGTGAAGTAGTACTCCTCACACTGGCCTCCATGCGACACCTAGTCCGTCTGTGTTCTTGCTCCTCATCTCTCTCAAGGAGTGGCGGGTTGGCCATTTTGCCGTCAATTGCGGTCGGTTTCCTCACACTCCGCTCCCACCTGTCAGTGATATGCCAAGAGGAAGCTCGTTGACCGATAGGCCAAACGCGCACTTGGTTTTGCACCTTCATAGTATGTACTAGTAGTAGGAGCGGATTCAAAGAAGATTGAATTGATGGTTACTTCGTCTGAGCAACTTAATGTGGGAAAGGTGGGGCTTATGATTTGACTGCTCATTAGTATTATTACTGTGGCAAAACCACCGGGCTGGAGTCTCCCATGCGGTTGTGCACTCTAATGTGGTGCATGGCACATGGACCCGGATGCTGGAGTAGTAGAATGGCTTCTGGCAATGCTATCAAGCTTTCAGCATTTGTTTACGTAATATATGTACACATAATTTTTGAGCGACATGAAATTGTACAATGCTATGAAGCTTTCAGCTTTTGTTTCATGTGTCTTGCCAGCTGGATGGTTGTCTCGTTACAACATTCCATCAAATACAAAGGAAACTAAAATCCATGCTCTATCGCAAAACAAAAAAAAAGTAACTTCATTGCTAATGCATCTCAATGATTCGCATTTCAGAGCCAATATTTACATCACAACTGAAGACAAAGTTGTGAGAAGGTGTACAAATAAAGAAAAAATAAAAATTGATCGATGCTGTCCATACGAATGCTTTCATTTCCTGGCCACGATGTTCATTGGTTGGCAGCTACTTTCCCGCAGCTCTGTCAAAATCAACACGACATGTTGGCAAAAAAAAGGAGCTGTCAGAAGCATGGAACATTCCGATCATTTTGTGCAATTCCACTAAAATAGAGCTGAGCGTCCCTGTTCGCAAAGATATTGAGTAAGTGTATTACAATAATAGTGGCACTATTGATGAAACAATAAACACACAGATAGAAGCCGGTCCCCTTTGCAATCTCTCTTAAGACTAACTACTTGTTGGAGAAGATTAGGCTGAGAGTTGGATGAGGAGGATAGGAACTCCAAATTCCCTTTGTGCAGTCCCATTGAAATGTAGAAACGTTGCCCGTGTGACATTTTAGTAGAACTGCACAAAACACTCTTAAGAAAAAAGTGCTTAGTGCAGTTCACCAAAAGGTCGCAATAGCAACGAGGTGAAATGGATAGCCCTGTTTGTAAAAAAAGAGGTAGAAAGGAATGTGAGGACGAGATTGCAAGATGGAAAGTACGCCGGCCGATGTACGTTTTAGGCAAAGAACTAGACAAGATCCACCTGCAGGATTTTCCACAGGCACTGGAGCAAGGCCGATTCCAGAGGAAGCTGAACCTAAGGGTCGTCGGGATGTAACCAGGAGGGCGCCGGCGGGTGGGATCTGCCCATACTGTGGCCACAAGCAAGGGGCGAAGGCCCTACCACGCCGGAGCTTGGTCAGAGAGAACGGCGGGTACCACAGATCGGGACGAGCCGGCAGTGGGTTTCCTGCCTCGACGCTGTCGACCGGAGCAACGCTGCACATCCTCCCTTTTCGCCGGCGGACGGGATCCGGCCGGATCAGTGACCAGCGGTGAGAGAGAGAGAGAGAGAGAGAGAGAGAGAGTGGCCACCGCCATCTTGTGTGAGAGAGTGTGAAGAGACCAACCCCCGCAATCAAAGCATTGAGGCTCCTGCCTATATTATATATAGTGGAGCAGCTTTCTTTTTTCCCTCGATAACAATTGTTTTATATTCTGTACTATGTGCCAATGAGGAATAAAACTTTATTTAAAAATAACGCACCGACGCGTCAAGTCGCACTTTGTTTCGTTCACAGGTGGTACACGACCCTCCATTAAGTGGATAACCACTACACGCGTCAAATTATCACGTGGGCTGCCTTTTCATACAGAAATGAGCTCCACCGTGTACCCGCGTGGGTGTGGTCGGGAAAGAGACGGGAGTACGTGCGTCGGTGCGTGCACCTCTTCTCTTCGTGCACGTACCCCACCTATCGGGGCGTCTGTGAGAGAGATACAAACCTAGAGAGAGATGGTGTGTGCGTTCGTGAGTGTTTATTTTTGTGCATTATTTCGTGAGTGTATTTGTGTACGTGAGAGATAGACAGGGAATATGTGTCGATGATATCTCAAAAAAATGTAACATATGCAATGTGTGTGGAATAGAGGCCTAGCTAGATATATAATATATAGAGGGGGCGATCCATGAGAAGAGAGGGCAGGGATCATCGACGTGAGGTATCGAGAGAAACGAAGAGAGGGATGAAGTCTATGGGTGCGAGATCGATAAAGAGAGCCAGCGAAATTGTGTGTGCGCATGTCAAAGATATAGGGCGGCTGGCCTACTGGAACATGAGAGGGGAAAGGGGCGGTTTGTGTGTGGCAGGGAGAACTAACTAGAGCATTCGATCAATCGGCGTCTGTGTGGGGGGAGAGGGAGAGACCTAACTACAGAGGTAGATCGACTACTATATGTGTGGAGAAGAAGAGACCTAGCGACGCATTGAGGGAGATCGATCGGCATCCATACATGTGTATGAGAGGAATAAGGTTCAGAGAGAGACAGAGCTAGAGTGCTAGAGGGGGTGGTGGAGTTGCTTCTCGGAAATGGTGGGAGAGGCCTAGTAGACAAACGGAGGGTACGACTGCAATATCAATAAGAGAGGGCGATGTGTGTGTGTGCGTGCAAATGCGTGCAGGTGAGAGACGGGGCGGGAAGCATGCATGGATGATGAGGGGGGAGGGACGATATGTGTGTGGTACGCAGACCTAACTATCTGGTAGATAAATCATTGTGTGTCGGAGAAAGGGAGAGACATAACTAGTGAGGTAGATGGATCGGTGCATGGGGAAAAAGAGGGATAATCGTCCTATCTATATGTATAAAGGGAGATCAATCAGTGTACATGCATGCGTTAGAGGAAAATAAGGCCCGGAGAGACGGATAGAGAGAGGGATGCAGCTAGGAGGTGGTGAGAGAGGCCTACTAGATAGAGAGGGGGAGGAGTGTGCGAGTGCGAGATCAATGAAAAGATGGGCGAGAGTGTGCATTTGTGTGGGAGCGTGTGAGAGATAGGGGGCATGGACGGTGAGAGGAGAAGAGGGAAAGTGTGTGTATGTGGTAGGCAGACCTCGCAAGAGAGGTATATCGGTCGATGTGTGTCGGAAAGGAGTTGGGGAGACCTATAGAGACCGTGTGAGAATGGCCTAAAGAAAAATAAGAATGTGCGCGATGGAGAGAATGCTGAGGGAGGGGGGAGGGCGAGGAGGGTGTGTGCTTGAACGATTGAAAGTTAGTGTCGGCTACGAAGAGAAGAGGAGTGTGTGGGTGTAAAAGACTAACAGAGATCATAATTCATTATAAAAGTGGATTCGGATATTTGAATAAGAGATCATGTGTTTTAAACCCATGCATGCATGAATATAATGGTGATATGCGTGGTGTGGTTTTGACCATCATATACTATATATATATATATATATATATATATATATATATATATATATATATCACGGCAGGCATCGTCTGACCACAATGCATCCATGCACACCACTTTTTGAATTTGTGGTAATGTGTGGCTTTTGCAACTCACATCTAAATACTTGTAGTTCTGGGGGGGCACCATGCATACACTGTGTGATAAACACAGTATAAATATGAAACATGGTTTAGATTATGAACATCTAGCTAGAGTTTGAAATGTACTATTATTTGAAATCAGCATAAAGTGGGTTCAAAAATTTGAATTCGAGTTCATATAGTACACATATTCATACTTAACTTGACAGTAATCGTGTGGTGTGTTGTGAAGATAATATACAAATGATGGTTTAACTTGACAACAATCATCATTGTAGATTCTTATTCAAATAGAGAAATGAATTGAAATTTAGTTCATATTGCAGTGGTACTATATACATTTGGAATGCACTAAAATGTTCATTTGAGTAGGTTACATGCATTATACACCTAGCGAAATATTTTAATTGAGCATACATGGATTCAAAGTTTTGAATGTCATTTTTAGTAATTCATACAGTAAAAAGGGACAAGACTCCCTCTTGTGTGGTGCGAATTGATTTTTTTTGGGTTTTTTTCATTGAGGGAAGTGTGAATTGATTTGGTACAGTACACCTTAGGCTTCTTCTCTCGAAATTTCAACCCGCGCATTGTTATCCCGAAATTTAAGATATCTATTTGTCTCTTTGTGCTCCGAAAACTCCCTCCTTCTCAACCCGCGCCTTGCTATCCTGAAATTACAACGCGCGTGAAAAGTCCCCCCACCTGTGAAATCCCGACACGCGAAATCCCCGTTATACCCCTGAACCGAAAGAACCGCCTAGTGCAAATCAGTGGGGGTACTTTTGTAACTTATCCTACATTTTGGACTAGCGCGTCTCTAAGTCATGGTTCTCCCCTCCCATCCCCTCCTTTTTCCGCATTCGAAAACCGAGGCCGCCAAAACCTGTCTCCGCCAGCCTCAAAACCCCACCCTCCTCCGTCTGCCACCCCACCGCTGCCCAGCCAGAACCTCTTCCCAACAACGTCGTCCACCGCAACAGCTCGACATCCCTCATCCACCGCCCCGGATGAGGATCCGTCATCGATCTCGTCGTCCTGCCGGTTCAGCCGCCCCGTCCTCCACCTCCAAGGTGCTGCTTCGATGATCGCCTCATCTATCGTGGCTGCTCCATTCCCATAGCACCGCATTAACCTGCCCCACCGGAACCGCAACATCCTCACTAACTCCTCGGATGAAGCTGAGGCCTACTCAGCACCACCAAAGAGGTTCTACACTCATCTCATCGCATCTTGTCCTTGAATCGACCTCACGGTGCCGCCGGTGCTCGATCCCGCTCCGCCATGGCGTGGCTCCCTCAACGCCGGCGCCACCAGCGACATCCTCCATGGCGGTTCTCCCCAAGTGCGAGGCTCCCTCATCAGTGGCGTCCATACTAGCCGGAGCTGCTGCTCCGGCTCTCGCTCGCGCTGCTGCTCTGCTCTTCCTCTCGCTCGTGCTGCTGCTCTGCTGTTGCTTTCGTTCACACTACTAATGCTGGTACACGGGCTGCTGCAGCTACACGAGTTGCTACTCTGGCTCTCGTTCGCGCTACTACTCCAGGCGCTGCTACTCCGGCTGCTATCTGCTAGTCCGTTCCCTGTCGAGCGGCTACTGATTTAGATCACTGCTTCTCTGCTACTAGTGCTCAAGCGGCCTAAACTACCTACTAGTGCATTAAGTTTCGATAGTAAAATTCAATTTCGACAGTAACATTCAGTTTCGATAGTTAAGTTCAGAGTCAACAGTTTTTACATCATCTGTTGGAGTTAGGTGTTTTCTGGTGATGCAAATTTTACATCTAGCACTTTTTGGTAATGTATTTTACATCATCTATTGGAGATGCTATTAGAATCGCACTTCAGATTAACGATGTTTGTCTTGTACTGCTTCAGCCTCGACGTCGCATAGCTCGCTGGGGCTGCTCCAATGATAGAACCATCCATCACAACAGAGAAGTACCCTCGACGTCGTCTACAGATGCCTCAGATCTTCTTCCCCACCTCCGACAGCCACCTCCGCCGCAACATCTTCAGCGACTAACCCAATGATGCTGAGGTCGACACGGCTATGCCAAAGAGGTTGTACACTTGTCGCATCACTTTTTACTCTGCATTCATGTCGATCCCTTAGAGCTATTTTGGTTCAAAGGAAAAAGTGAAGGAAAAACATAGCAATAGGAAGTTTTCCTATGGTACTCTAATATTCAATTATTCATGCATTTGGTTGAAAGGAATGGAGCAAAACAAATTTGAAGTATTTTTTTCCCTTTCATGTCCGTTTCAAAGGAAAAACATAGAAATTTTAACATCCACCTAGACCTACTTTTCAAAATTCTATGCATGAAAACAAGACTAAGTGCATTAGTGGCATAATAACATTCTAACTGTCCACATTTTCATGTGGTTTGACTT
This sequence comes from Elymus sibiricus, assembly GCA_039707655.1. Classification (NCBI taxonomy): domain Eukaryota; kingdom Viridiplantae; phylum Streptophyta; class Magnoliopsida; order Poales; family Poaceae; genus Elymus; species Elymus sibiricus. The sequence goes on from CM077668.1 coordinate 208,622,352, forward strand.
TAATTTGGCCATGTTTCTTTGCATTCCTGTGCTCTTCCAATTCCTGTGAACCAAACACCCAAGTTGACAGAAATCATGTGTTTACAAATGCTCTGTTTTCCACGTGCATTCCTATCCTATTCTGGTGTTTTTCCTATCCCTGCGTTTTTATAATCCTACAAGCCAAAGGAGCCCTTACAGAATTACTTCAGTTATAGATAGGTGTCAAAGAAAACTTTGTGTGGTTTGTCCTGCTCCTGCCGCGCCGTCGTCCACCTCACCTGAGCTGCTCCATCGACAGAAGTGTCCACCATACCAGACATCACGACTCCTGGCCATCTTTCGCCGCCTCAGATCTCCTTCCCCGTCGTCGGCAGCCACCGTAACTGCATCACCATCATCGACTCAGCAGATGAACCTGAGGAGTACACGGTTCCGCAAGAGAGGTCGCGTTCTTTTGTTTCTACTTACGTTATGCATTGCTTAATATTACCTGCTACTTTATTATCATGTTCACCTCTTAGACTCCAAGTCAGGACCAAATTAATGTTCAAACTTGATTTTTAAAATGCTTGTGGAGCACATATCGAGGCAATAATGAATAGTATCTCTGTCTACTATCTGGTTCATCTAGGGTATGTACTATGTGGTTCATCTTGGGTGGGAAACAAACAGTAAAGCATCCATCATCTGTCTTTTTATTAAATTAAAGATATCATCAGCCTGCTATCATTATTTTTGGATCTATCCACTGATTGTTACCATCAGTCTACATTTCCGCATGCTCCTTACATAATCTCACTATATTTTTTTCGTATGCATGTGAGTTATTGTACACAGTCATGCTGAACATGTAGAGAAAAAGAGAAGAGTCTTGCGCAACAATACAATGTCATGCAGACATCGCTCCATGGTGGATGCAATGGCAAATCCCCCTCCCCCTCCTCCAGATTGCAATCCAGAGGAAGACAGCTGTTCAGAGGTGGATTCAGAGGGAGTTGACCACTCCTATTTACCCCCCAAGGTATTTACTCTAACTTCGCATGATGATGTTGGTCATATCATGCATATGGCGCCTTGCATTGCTTACTTTTGACATCATATATGTCATGTGCTTAGTTTAGAAATGTTCCATAATGCCACCTGTTTAGTTTCTATATTATATGTGAATTATGCAATGCCATCTTTTTTAGCCAGCCATAATATATGTGAAATATGCAATGCCATCCTATTTAGCCAGGCATCATATATTTGAATTATATCTTGCCATTCCTTTTTTCTATATATTTCCATTTGTCGACAATGTTTGTACATTCAACTACTCTTCTTGTGAATCAGCCATTTGAGTGGGTGATGGAAAAATCTGGAGTGAAAACAAGGTCTTCAGAGCAGACAGTGCTACCTGTCGAACCAGATCTCTTGTTGGGTCCAGATAGCTCCTCAGAGGAGGATTCAGAGACAGATGACCAATCCTATTCCCCCACCGATGTGTATGCTCTAACTTGGCAGGGTTATACTGCTCGTATCATGCATATGGTGTCTTGCATTGCATAGTTTAGACATCATATACACAATATTCAATACCATCTGCTTAGTTTAGACATCATATATGCGAATGCCATCTGCTTAGTATATAAATCATATAAGTGAATTATATCATGCCATCTTGTTTACTTAGATAACATGTATGTGAATTATGTCATGCGGACCTGTTTACTAAAGACATCATATAATTATCTCATGCCATCCTATTTAGTTAGTCATCATATCTTTGACTTATGTCATGCTATCCTGTTTAGATAGACATCATATATGTGAAATTATGTCATGCTATCATGTTTAGTTAAAGAACATACATGTGAACTATTTCATGCCCTCATTTTTCCTCACCATTAATTGCATCTGTCTATCATACAAGGTTTGTACATTCAACTACTTTTCTTGTTTACTAGCCATTTAAATTGGAGGGGGTGATGTCAGTATCTAGCAGAGTAAAAACACGGTCTTCAAATAAAATGGTGCTACCTGTCGATGGAGATAGCACCCCGGTAGTACTTGCACAAGAACCAGCCCTACCACACATAACCCAGACTCTCACAGATTGTACCCCTACTCCGATGGACAGAGAACCAGCTTCACCCAATCTAACCACAACCCCACCAGATAGTAACCCAGTTCCAGTTGACACAGCACCATCTCCTCCACAGAGCTCCCAAACAAGAGCAGTTAGTAAGGATGCTCCAGTGCCCAAAGTACCAGGACTACCACGGCGAACCCCAACTCCACCAGTTAGTACACCTATTCCTGTGGACAAAGCACAACCAGTCATCCATAGTTCAGCGTCTATCGCATTTGATGCTGTTAAATCCTATGTGCGTATCTTTCCATCATGGAAATATTATACTGAAGATGAAGGAAAAAGCCAGTTGCAGGTGTTCCTCCAGGATTCATGTGTAAGTAATGTTATTCATGGCAATTATTTTGCTTTGTCTCATACTTTCTACCTCCCTGCTAGTTATAACACATCAAATGTTCCCATTTTTCTCTATAGAGAATGACCGATTTGGAAACTCGGGATGAGGTAACATGTGCTAATACCTGTGGTATCTTCAAGAATGCTTTGCGGCGGTATCAGAATTACTTGAAGAAAATGTACTTCACTGGCAAGGAAACTCATCAAATTCCCTTACTTTCTCCGGAGACACATTTACGGGATGATGACTGGGAAGGCCTTGTTCTGTACTGGTCCAGACCCAAGAATCTGGTAGGGTCTATGAGATCATATTTCATTTTGAAGTACTATATGCCTGCGTCTTACTGTACTCTGTTCTTGTAGAACAAGTGCTTAAACCTGAAGAACAATTGTTCTTAGGTAAGATTCCATAGCTATGGTGCATACTGCTTTGCTCTTGTATCACTATAACCAACTAATTTTTAAATTGAAGGATCCAATCAAAACTCCAATGGCACAACAGGTATGTTTAAACATGTTTCTTTAACTGGTTTGCTCTTCTAAATTGCTCTATGTTGATTTCAATTTCAATTGTGTAGACAGTTGTCTTCTCATATCATGCACATTACTAGCATCAAAACAGAGCCAATAGTGTTGTTAGTTGTACATGTATACCCGTGGTACCCATCTGAAATCTTGTGGTGCCGTGTAGTTTCCCACACTTATATTCTTTCAATGCTGCTTTGTCTTGAACTGATATGATTTGAACTATGTATCTATTTTGATTTGGCAAGACAATGCAATGACCATAGCACATAGATATATGTTTGTTTCATGCTTTTATTATGTACTCCCTCCTTCCCATTATATTAGGCGTGTAAGCTTTTATAGAAAATCCCAAAATACAAGTCGTGTTAGCTGTAGCACTCCGACATTCTCTTTATGGTAATGAATTTGTTGCTGCAGCTAGCAATTAATAGTACACTATGGCTGTTAGCAGATATTGTTGAGCTTACATCGCATCGTATGATTGTGTGGCACCAATGATTTACACCATGCATTAATTTCCGTGCAAAAAGCTAAAACACCTTATATAATGGGAAGGAGGGAGTACTACTTTGCAATAGAAGACATGTTAGTTTAATCATGTCCACCTTAGTACTGAACTGGTTCGCCAAAATGAGTTTTGTATACTACATGCTAAACATGTTATGTGTCTGCTTGTTTCTTCTTTTAGAATGCTGACAGAATATTGGAGAAGAGTACCCATTAAGCAATGGTAAAGGAAGTAATGCAGATAAGGTTCAAGATAGTGGGATAACCATGTTGGTCTCCAACAAAGATGGTAAAACAGATAAGGAAAACTATCTTGAAGATAGTGAGACAACCCCAAAGTCCTGTCTTGATGCAGTGTTCGAGTTACTGGCCACTACCGCTGGCACTAGCTCTTCGAACTCGCTGTCTGAATCAGTTCGGCTTCTTGAGTCTCAACTACAAGCTGAAAGACATCAATCAGTTGTGTTGCGACAAGAAGCCAAAGGACTGAGGAAGTCCCTGGAGAATTCAAATGCATACTTTCTGGTGCAACAACAAGCGTTGGAGGATTTTAGCGCCAAACAAGATAAAGCTAATAAGCTTGCTAAGCTTATTGCCAGCATGGTGGATACCCAGGATAATGTTTCTTGAGCTCTTCTGAAGTTGTTTCAGTTCTGGACTTGTTTTGCTGCCGCGTTTATTTGCACTCGTGGCCAATCTAGACGCCTAGTGTATGTAATATGCTGCTTTGTTGCTCCCTATATTTGCACTGGTGGCGAACTTTGATGCCCAGTGGATGTAATGTGTGTAATCGCCGGAATAGCCTAGTGTTAGTTGCTTGCTTATTTATTTCCTTATAGTCTTGTTTATTTGTTTGCTTATAGTCTCTGCAGTTCTTTTTCCTTTGTTTGCTAGTGGCCACAATAACCAAGGGCCACATACGGGCCGTGGTAACCATGGGCCTCCTACGGGCTGTAGGATCCAGGGTCATCCTACGGGCCATAGGATCCATGGGCCTCCTATGGGCCGTAGGATCCATGGCCCTCCTATGGGCCATAGGATCCATGGGTCGTACTGTTAGTGGGCCAAAACCGGACCGCAATATGGTTCGTAAACAGGCCAAAATCATAACCGTTCGTTTATTGGCACAGGCCATAACGGGTCGTTAACAGGCCGGAAGACAGTACAGGCTTAATTCTATCGATAGGCATAACGGGCCATTAACGGGCTGGATTACAGGACGGGACAAAATCGGCCCAATGGGTTAACGGGCCACAAACAGGCCGATTGTAACCACGAGCTGAATTTGGCCCATTTGCGGAACAGGCCAGTAATGGGCCATAAGTAATCGTGGGCCAGAAATGAGCCCAAGAGTTTACGGGCTCTTAAAAAGCCGAAAGTTAACACGGGTTGAAAACAGCCCAACTGAATCATGGGCCGTTAATGGGTCCAAAGCCATTTACTGTTCATTATGGGCCACAATCACCACGGGCCGTTAAAGGGCCCAGATATACAAAAGGCCTCTAATGGGGCGAAAGATGTCACGGGCCATACATGGGCCGAAAGTGACAACGGGCTGGAATCATATTGGACGACCCACATCACGCTACTGGGCCTAATTCGGAAAGGCCATAACGGGTCATGAGTTACCGTGCCATAAATGGGCTATATGCGAACAGGCCGTTAACAGGCTTTCCATGGGCCGGCCCGCTAACTTTTGACCAAATCAAACGGGCTGGCCTTTTTAACCTAAATGGGCCGCTGTTGGGCCATGCCCCGTGTCAACGTATCATAGGCGCCTCTCGTCTATTGAATGGATGACATCTGTCCCAACGCCTAGCTGACACGTAGTTCCTTTGGCCAATGAGAATTTTACACGTGCAAAATCGCCATTGGTCGGGGCTGTTAACGGGTTGTCGGATCCAAACCGAAACGCGATAGCTTAACGGCGACCTGTTACGGTGGATGCTACGTGTCGATTACCCTTGACGAAAACACTTCCATGACGCGACATTTATCGTCACGGAAGTGGACACTTCCGTGATGATAATTTTAGTATTGTCATGGAACACTTCTACGACAGCACAGGTATGACTATCTTGATTCTGTCATAAAATCGTCACGGATGTACATGCATGACAGAAAACGTGACCTACTGTGACAAAGATGTATCATCACGAAAGTGTTTTTTTTGTAGTGATGAGATACTCACATTCTACGTTGACGGGGTGACAGGCCACAAAGAATTCAAGGCATGTAATATGAAGTTCATGCACCCTACCCTTGTGACTCTTTGTCGCGTGCTGCGGCACACACTCATCCCAAACCAAGGTGACAAAGGGAGTATCCGCAACCGCAAGTGGGCTGCCAATTTGCTGATGCGGTTCCACAAGAAGGAAGACTTCAATAGAGCAAAATTTGAAGACATCTCTACATCCAGCACTTCATTTTCAGCGAGAAGAAGAGCGCAAGCACTGACCACAGCAGGTGCCTACCTTTCTCCCCATACATCCAGGCTCTACTAGATGAAGTATGTTCCCCTGAAATGAAGATTTTGTGCAGAATGAAGCATGAGCAGTACCGGCCTGAATTGCTGAGAACTAAAGATACAATTTTTGTCAATCCAATGGAAGACATCTCTCCGTTGTTAGTTCAGTCGCAACGACACCATCTCGACCTATCAGTTGTCGATCTTTAAACAAGGCGATGCGCGTAATGATTATGGACACCCTGAAGAAGCTGGAGCCACTCCATGCCACAGTGAAGCAATTGCAAGAGGAGTGCAAGGAGCTAAAGCAAACCATGGAGCGACTAGAGGTGACCATACATGGTCATACCCCCTGTCTTTCGTGAACCATGGCCTTATGCGATGAATCTGCTATTTTGAGTTAATCATGCGAATTTGTGTGTTTTGGACAAGATGGCAAATTCGTGTTACCAATCATGTTGCTTTAAGTTTTATCTGTAGACTCTTGTGTGTAGTTTAGTTCGCGCTTGCTTGCATTTGCAAATATGATGATGACAAGGTAATAGTGAATGATAGGGCCATAATGTTTAGGTCTCACAACAATCTTGTGCACACACATTAGCATGACGATACAGTAACTTAGTACTTACTAGCGACTATTGTGTAGGTGTGTGAGTGACAAGATTCGGTACCAATTTCACTCTCTTCACATTCCACATTGAGTGATACTCGATACATTATCAACTTCGGGAAGAGGTAACTTTGGTATTGTTCTTCTCATTTCCTACTTACACTTGACTTGATTTTTGAGTTCGATAAGCAAGGTACTTCATCTCCGGTCTTTGACGACCAAGAAGGCGCAAATGACTACGTCATGAGGCTTCATCACGCTGGACTTCAACGCGCTATGAATGACGGAAATCAAGCTTTTAATGAGTGCATTGAGAACCTCGCCATCGATGTTCGCCAATTTGAAGCTCAGAACCGGGACTATCTCGATGCCAAGATGGACACGCAAATGGCTCAACTTCGTGAAATGGTAGCCAACCGCAAGTCTTCATCTTTGTCATCATCAAGAAGAAGACGCTCAAGTAGCCATTCTACCAAGCTTCCATCCGACGCAATTACATTATGATGTCTACTATGCAACTTTATTCTTGTAGACTCGTGTTGGGCCTCCAAGCGCAGAGTTTTGTAGGACAGTAGTAAATTTCCCTCAAGTGGATGACCTAAGGTTTATCAATCCATGGGAGGCGTAGGATGAAGATGGTCTCTCTCAAACAACCCTACAATCAAATACAAGAAATCTCTTGTGTCCCCAACACACCCAATACAATGGAAAATTGTATAGGTACACTAGTTCGGTGAAGAGATGGTGATACAAGTGTAGTATGGATAGTAGAAATAGGTTTTTGTAATCTGAAAATAAAAAAACAGCTAGGTAGCAAGTAACAAAAGTGAGCACAAATGGTATTGCAATGCTTGAAAACAAGGCCTAGGGTTCATACTTTCACTAGTGCAATCTCTCAACAGTGCTAACATAATTGGATCATATAACAATCCCTCAACGTGTGACAAAGAATCACTCCAAAGTTCCTATTAGCGGAGAACATAAGATAGAAATTGTTGTAGGGTATGAAACCACCTCAAAGTTATCCTTTCCGATCAACCTATTGAGCCATCCCTATAAGTATCACAAACAGCCCTAGAGTTCGTACTAAAATAACACCATATGATACGCATCAACCAACTCTAATGTCACCTAGATACTCCAATGTCACCACAAGTATCCGTGAGTTGATTATTCGATATGCATCAAATAGCTTCAGATTCATAATATTCAATCCACACAAAGAACTTCAAAGAGTGCCTAGAGATTTCTACCGGAGAAAGTAGGACGAAAACGTGCATCAACCCCTATGCATAGATTACCCCAATGTCACCTCGGGAATCCGCGAGTTGAGTGCCAAAACATACATCAAGTGAATCAATATAATATCCCATTGTCACCACGGGTATTCATATGCAATACATACATCAAGTGTTCTCAAATCCATAAAAGTATTCAATCCGATAATAGTGAAACCTCAAAGGTAAAAACTCAATTCATCACAACAAGATCGAGAGGGAGAAACACCATATAATCCAACTATATTAACAAAGCTCGCGGTACATCAAGATCGTGCCAAATCAAGAACACGAGAGAGAGATCAAACACATAGCTCCTAGTACATACCCTCAGCCCCGAGGGTGAACTACTCCCTCCTCATCATGGAGACCGCCGGGATGATAAAGATGGCCTCTGGTGATGATTCCCCCCTCCGGCAGGGTGCCAGAAAAGGGCTGTAGATGAGATCATGGAGGTACAGAGGCTTGCGGCGGCATAGTCGAAGTTCTAGGGTTATTTCTGGTGGTTTCTCTATTTATAGGATTTTTCAGCGTTGGAATCACGCGAAGATGAGCTAAGATGGGCCCACGAGGTACCACAGTGCGACCCCCCCAGGGCGCGCCGTGATGGCTTGTGAGCACCTCGGGAGGATTCTGGTTCTTCCACGAAGCTTCGAGGGTCTCTTTTGGTCCAACTAAAATCGTCAAAAAGTTTCGTCCAATTCCGAGAACTTTTATTTCTGCACAAAAAACAACACCACGGTAGTTCTGCTAAAAACAGCGTCAGTCCGGGTTAGTTCTAATCAAATCATACCAAAACCATATAGAATTGTTATAAACATGACATGAATACTTCATAAATTATAGATACGTTGGAGACGTATCAGCATCCCCAAGCTTAATTCCTGCTCGTCCTCGAGTAGGTAAATGATAAAAGAAATAATTTATGAAGTGTGAATGCTAGCATTGTGCATAAGTTTGATCAATGATAATTTCAATCACTTTTCCTACCATCATAACAGAAACTCTTTCTCATAAAACTCATCATGATAAAGTAGCAATCAATTCACATGTTATGGTTCAAACAATGCATTCTCTTGAAACTTAACAACCTATGTTCTTAGTCACCAAACATTTGCAATTCAACTTAATTTCAACAAAGTCTAAGTAAGAGCTCCACATACTCAATTATCATATAGTCTTCTATGATTGCTAGTACTCAAAACATATTTTTAGAAAAAATGGCATCCATTGAACACAGAGAAAGATAGGGGCTTAGTGTTTCGCCTCCCAACTTATTTATCATAGAGATAATTGTCAACAATAATAAACCATGATCAAATATATTTGACTGGCCATATATGCCTGGATCTTTCCCCACCACATGATACTTGCCAACTAGAGAATAATTGAGGTTGAAATGAGAAGGAATACTATTGACTCTTGCATAAAAGTAAATACATAAAGTAAAAGATAGGCCCTTCGCAGAGGGAAGCAGAGGTTGTCATGTGCTCTTGATTTTTGGATGTGCAAGCCCTTAATGCAAATGAACATCATGTTATATTGCCCCTTGTGATAGCAACCTTTATTATGCAGTCCGTCACTTTTATTTCTTTACCATCACAAGTTCGTACAACGCTTATTTTCCCTTGCAATAAAAGATCATACATATTTTAGGAGCAATTTTTATTGCTTTTTTCACCGATGACAACTTACTTGAAGGATCTTATTCAATCCATAGGTAGATATGGTGGACACTCATGGCAAGAAACTGGGTTTAAGGGTTTTTGGATGCACAAGTAGTATCTCTACTTAGTATGAATTTTTGGCTAGCAAAAGATCCTAAGCAAGCACCACATGTTAGAGGATCCATAACAATATAACTCCTATGCAAATATACCCAAACATAACTCATTACGTTGTCTTCCTTGTCCAACTTCAACTAATTTGCTCAAGTTTGAAAATACTTAATGGATATTCACAATCGTAAAAGATGTCCAAGATAATATATTTATATGTGAAAGTTTTTTTCCTTATACTAATCATTCATGAATTGCTTGTATGACCAATATTGTGATTGTCAAGCTTCAATAGATTTCACTTTCTAACCCAAATGTGAAACTACTACTAGACATGATACAAGCATATGAAGCACATATAATTTCAACTTTATGATATTCAATTCATTCAATAATTTACTCTTAGGATATAAGTGAAGCACAGGAGTAAATGATAAACTACTCCAAAAAGATATAAGTGAAGATCAATGAGTAGTCAAACAATTAAGTAGCTATGTGAGGACTCTCTCATAAAAAAAATCATATCTTAAGTATTTTATTCAAACAGCAAACAAAAAAAATGACATTCCAAGAATAGCACATCTCATGCGAAGAAGCAAAAACGTATGCTCAACCGACACTAACCGATAATTGTTGAAGAAGAAAGGTGGGATGCCTACCGGGGCATCCCCAAGCTTAGATGCTTGAGACTTCTTGAAATATTATATTGGGATTCCTTGGGCATCCCCAAGCTTGAGATTTTGTGTCTCCTTAATTCCTCTCATATCACGGTTTCCCTAAATCTTAAATACTTCATCCACACAAAACTCAACAAGAACTCATGAGATAAGTTAGTATAAATCAACTCAAAACCTTAATATTCTCTACTGTAGAAAATTACTAAAATTATAATTAAACATTGCATACCAAATTCCTCTGCATATTTAACACTCCTATCCATGAATAGAAACATTAAACAAGCAAACATGTGCAAACAATGCCACTATAACAGCAATCTGCCAAAAAAGAACAATCTGTAAAGGATGAATAAGAATTCATACTTCCCTAACTCTAAAAATTCTGAACAATTACCACATGACAGAGAACTCATTCATGCTTACTGTGTAAAAATTTCAGATTTTTATCATGTTCTGACTATTCAGGAATATTCTGTACATAACAGAAAACTTTCTGTTTTCAAACAGCAACACATAAACTTGCAAACTGAGCATGGTAAAGGCTATAATTGGAATTTTATTGAAATAAAAGATAGAAAACATGATTATTGATAACAGCAAGAAAATCTCAACAAAATAAAATGACGCTCCAAGCAAAACTCATATTATGTGACGAATAAAAATATAGCTCCAAGTGAGGTTACCGATAATGTTGAAGACGAAAGAGGGGATGCCTTCCGGGGCATCCCCAAGCTTAGTTGCTTGGGTCTTCCTTGAATATTACCTTGGGGTGCGTTGGGCATCCCCAATCTTAGGATCTTGCCGCTCCTTATTCTCCTCATATCGTTATCTCACCCAAAACTTGAAAACTTCAATCACACAAAACTTAACGGAACTTTGTGAGATAGGTTACTATGATAAAAATAAATCATCCAATTAGGTACTGTCATGACAAGATTCATAATTGTTCTCAGATAATACCTACTGTATTCTGTCATTTCCACAATTTATATTACTCAATATAAGCTATGGAAACACTAAAACAAGCAAACTATGCATTGAAAACAGAATCTGTCAAAAACAGAACAGCATGTAGTGAGCGATTTAAAAACCATACTTCTGTACCTACAAAAATTCTGAAAAAATTAGGACAATGTAAAAACTTTGTAACCAAATACTATGTAAAAATTTCCGAATTTTCTCACGCTCCAGTACAGAATAGAAATTCCAGCACTGGACGCAAAAGTTTCTGTTTTTGCACAGAATCAAATCAACAAGTATCCACACTATCCCAAAGGCTTTACTTGGATCATTATTAAAACAAAACATATAAAACATGATTACTACAGTAGCTTAATCATGTGAGCACACAAAAACAGTAGGTACAAATATTGGGTTGTCTCCCAACAAGCGCTTTTCTTTAATGCCTTTTAGCTAGGCATGATGATTTCAATGATGCTCGCATAAAACTAAAGAATTGAAACATAACGGGAGCATCATGAATCATATGTTACTCTCTCATAATAATTTTTAGTAGCATCATGAATGGATTCATCAATATAGCTATCACAGAAAGCATTCTTTTCATGATCCACAAGCATAGAAATTTTATTACTCTCCACACAAGCAAATTTCTTCTCATTAGTAATAGTGGGAGTATCATATGAAACTCGAATACTACAAATTGTTTCCAAATTAAAGGGGTAATGTTCAGTAAAAGGATATTCATAATTATGAAAAGTTTTATAAAGATAATCATCACTACTTTTTATAACATAAGTATCATCACAATAATCATCATAAGTAGCAACTTTGTTCTCATCATAGTCAATTGAAACCTCTTCCGGGATAGTGGAATCATTACTAAATAAAGTCATGACCTCTCTAAATCCACTTTTATCATTATAATAAGATTCAACACTCTCCAAAATAGTGGGATAATTATTATCTAAAGTTGACACTCTTCCAAACCCACTTTCATAAATATTGCAATCATCATAAATAGGAGGCATGCAATCATCATAACAAATTTGATCATTCAAAGTAGGGGGACTAAAAAGATCATCTTCATTAAGCATAGCATCCCCAAGCTTGGGACAAACATTAATTGCAGCAAATAAATTCTCAAACATGTCATTCTGATCAAACATAGCATCCCCAAGCTTGTGGCTTGGCATATCATAAGCATAATCACTCTCATCATTAATAGTATGAATAGCACCAATAGTATAACAATTATCATCATAATTTTCTAAATTGGTGCCAAAAAGATTCTCAAGATTATAAGAAGTATAATTATCTTCCCAATCATAATTATCACAACAAGTAATAGGTATAATAAAATCATCATCAATAGCTCCTTCGGACATTATGCCATAAGACAAAGAAGCAATATCATCATCAAGTGTATCATCTTCCACAATTATTTTTGATTCATTCTCATGAGGCACAACAATAATAGGAGCAACATTATTTGGGAGAGATACCTTTTTACCTCTACTTTTTCTTCTTTTCTTTTCCTTTACCACATCATGTGTTGGTTTAATCAATTTATCCGAGCTTCTTATTGATGAGATTGGTTGAATAGGAAGCTCCTCCTCCTCACCTATTTCATCATGAGAGACCATAGGAGGGAAAGTGGAAATCTTTACCCTTTCATTAGTGTTCCTTTTATATTCCATTGGTTTTCCCGTCTTTCTATAGTTGGCAATATAAGCATTCTCATTGCAATTTACCATACAAAACATATAGATTTCTTTCAAATTAGTTTCAGCATGGTCTGTGAATATGAATGCTTCAAACCAACTCTTTTTATGTGACAATTCCTCACACCCCAAAAATAAACAAAGTTCATTATAAAGTTCAAGGGTGATCAAGTTATTGCAATATTTGGACACAATTCGATCATGAAAAAGCATGCATTGGAAAATAAGGTGACCAACTTTATTGCAAAGTTCACAAGTAATATGATAAAGAGAACATAATTTTGTAGCAAATTCATCTATCACTTTGAGCAAAAAATTGGTTCTATCATGTTTATGCTTCTTACAAAATCTATCATCCCTATAAGGCATGTCTTCACAAACTTTATGCACTCCACAAAAATTGACATGCTTATAAGAAACATTTTTCTCATGACTAGTGCAGTCATCTTTAGTTTTTTGGATATTCATAGAATTCATACTAACAACATTGCAATCATGCTCATCATTCAAAGATTTTATGCCAAACATTTTATTGAATTCTTCTTCTATCAATTGAGCACAATTTTCCGCTCCATCATTTTCAAGAAAAACATTATAAAGACGAATAATATGAGGCAACCTCAATTCCATTTTTTTGTAGTTTTCTTTTTATAAAACCAAACTAGTAATAAACAAGAAACTAAAAGATTCAATTGCAAGATCTAAAGATATACCTTCAAGCACTCACCTCCCCGGCAACGGCGCCAGAAAAGAGCTTGATGTCTACTATGCAACTTTATTCTTGCAGACTCATGTTGGGCCTCCAAGCGCAGAGTTTTGTAGGACAGTAGCAAATTTCCCTCCAGTGGATGACCTAAGGTTTATCAATCCGTGGGAGGCGTAGGATGAAGATGGTCTCTCTCAAACAACCCTGCAATCAAATACAAGAAATCTCTTGTGTCCCCAACACACCCAATACAATGGCAAATTGTATAGGTGCACTAGTTCGGCGAAGACATGGTGATACAAGTGTAGTATGGATAGTAGAAATAGGTTTTTGTAATCTGAAAATAAAAAAAACAGCAAGGTAGCAAGTAACAAAAGTGAGCACAAACGGTATTGCAATGCTTGAAAACAAGGCCTAGGGTTCATACTTTCACTAGTGCAATCTCTCAACAGTGCTAACATAATTGGATCATATAACAATCCCTCAACGTGTGACAAAGAATCACTCCAAAGTTCCTATTAGCGAAGAACATAAGATAGAAATTGTTGTAGGGTATGAAACCACCTCAAAGTTATCCTTTCCGATCAACCTATTGAGCCATCCCTATAAGTGTCACAAACAGCCCTTGAGTTCGTACTAAAATAACACCATATGATACGCATCAACCAACTCTAATGTCACCTAGATACTCCAATGTCACCACAAGTATCCGTGAGTTGATTATTCAATATGCATCAAACAACTTCAGATTCATAATATTCAATCCACACAAAGAACTTCAAAGAGTGCCTCAAGATTTCTACCGGACAAAGTAGGACGAAAACGTGCATCAACCCCTATGCATAGATTACCCCAATGTCACTTTGGGAATCCGCGAGTTGAGTGCCAAAACATACATCAATTGAATCAATATAATACCCCATTGTCACCACGGCTATTCATATGCAAGACATACATCAAGTGTTCTCAAATCCATAAAAGTATTCAATCCGATAATAGTGAAACCTCAAAGGTAAAAACTCAATTCATCACAACAAGATAGAGAGGGAGAAACACCATATGATCCAACTATATTAACAAAGCTCGCGGTACATCAAGATCATGCCAAATCAAGAACACGAGAGAGAGATCAAACACATAGCTACTAGTACATACCCTCAGCCCCGAGGGTGAACTACTCCCTCCTCGTCATGGAGACCGCCGGGATGATGAAGATGGCCTCTGGTGATGATTCCCCCCTCTGGCAGGGTGCCGGAAAAGGGTTGTAGATGAAATCATGGAGGTACAGAGGCTTGCGGCGGCGTAGTCGAAGTTCTAGGGTTATTTCTGGTGGTTTCTCTATTTATCGGATTTTTTCAGCGTTGGAACCACGCGAAGATGAGCTAAGATGGGCCCACGAGGTACCACGGCGTGACCCCCCCAGGGCGCGCCGTGATGGCTTGTGAGCACCTCGTGAGGCTTCTGGTCCTTCCACGAAGCTTCGGGGTCTCTTTTGGTCCAAAAAAATCGTCAAAAAGTTTCGTCCAATTCCGAGAACTTTTATTTCTGCACAAAAAACAACACTACGGTAGTTCTGCTGAAAACAGCATCAGTCCGGGTTAGTTCTAATCAAATCATACCAAAACCATATAGAATTGTTATAAACATGGCATGAATACTTCATAAATTATAGATATGTTGGAGACGTATCACATTACAACACCGTCCTCATCTTCGACACGACCATCAAGACCCTCAAGCTTCAAATCCTTTACGTGGCAATGGATTGCAAGACCACATTCTCGAGCGTGCACAACAACGTCGTGAAGATCGAGATATCTTTGAGCGCCAAATGCGTCAAGATGAAGAACGACATCAACGACAAAAAGAGCATCATGGACAACTTGATTAACATGAAGCACAACGTTACGAGGAAGAATGTCATGTGGAGTGAGCTAATGAAGCGCATTGAGCCCTACGTGATACGGCCAACCTCCATGAGCGGAATAGAAGACCATGAGAAGAGCGCCAAGACTAAGAAGCTCGCAATGAGGAATGCTTTGAGATGAGGTGAATGTAAAACATACCTCACCTCCAACTATTGGGACACATAATAGAAAACAAAGAAAATCCGCGCCTACGAATCTGAAGGAAATATGCCCTAGAGGCAATAATAGAAGTTATTATTTATTTCCATGTTTATAAATATTGTTTATGTTCTATGCTATAACTGCAATGATTCTCGAGTCTTCCATAACCACGAGACTCGAAGGAAACCTCATATGCAAGTATAGAATAACAAATGGTAAATAGATTCCCAGTCTCGCCTCTAAGACTAGCTCAAGTGTTGCATGATAGTTCTGTTTTCTTGATCATGGTCATAAGTTAAGTGTAACAAATGTTGCCGACAACTTTGAGGGTACAATGTTAGAAGAACACTTGCGTTGAACTGACCCAAGTTGATTGTTATACTAAGAGATTCTTTCATCACAAGTTTATGGTTTATAACACAGAGAAAGTTAACATATGCATAATTCCTCAGAACATAAGAGTATCGAGTATCTTCCTACAAGATGGTGTACTTTCGAGTTGTTCTAACGTTAATTGTAATAGGGTGATCATAACCGTAATGGATCACAACCGAGCAGCGACCAGTTAACAATTTCCTCAACAATGAATTGGTTTAACTTGAATCTAATCTAAACCCTATGCATCTTCATAGTGATCCTGGGAACTTGATCCATAGTCCAAATTTTTTTCTACTACGTTTCCCAATAGTGGCATCTCAAGATCACTATGAAGATGAAAGTCCTAGTGGATCTAGATTGGATCGCTTACCAGTGTAACGCAACGGAGAGGGGAGTTGGTGAAGGGAGTTGATGCAGATTCCCGTCTCTAGGTTATACCTCCCAGCCCTAGAATTTGGTCCCTCGAACTGATTCATTGATTGAGCACCGAAAGTACAGTGCCTCTTTAGGTATCCATGCATACGGAATCACCGATTCGGTGGACCTTTGCCGTCCAGAACTAAGCTCGCTAGAGAACTAGAGGTGGAGGTGGAGCAGCCTTATGGCGCGTGAAGTATTCATGTGTGTGTGTGTGTGTGTGTGTGTGTGAGAGAGAGAGAGAGAGAGAGAGAGATGGGGCAACATCCGTGCAGAATCAGATGTGTTTGGAGGGAGTTGCCCCTCTCTATTTATAAGAGGCCAGAGGGCAGCCATCTTAGGAAGGGGGCAGCAGCCCTAAGGTGTGCGCCCCATCTAGAGTGGCATCCCCACGGGATGCCCAAGGCAAAGGGGGGGCCTCCCACTAATGAGCCAAGAGGCCCACGTAGGTGACGGAGTCCGAGTTTAGGGGGTGATCGGCACGTTGGTTGCCCATCCTTTGGGTTGGGCTGAGGACCCCCCTCCCCCTAATCATGTCACTAGTGGGCCTCGTTTGTCAGATCGGGAAGCTTCAAGAAGGAATAACCTTAAGACTTGGCATACGCTCCAAGATGTAGAGGCAGTCCTTGGCACGTTTGCCCCTTAGATATGGTCGACCATGTGTAAACCCTAGGTATCCCCGATGTCTATATAAACCGAGGTGCCAGGGTCATAGAAGGAGATTCATTCACATCTGATCTCGTGGTAGATCACTTGTACTCTGTACTTCATCCACAATCAATACAACAAAGCAGGACGTAGGGTTTTACCTCTTCGAGAGGGCCCGAACCTGGGTAAACACAATGTCCCTTGTGTCCTTGTTACCATCTAGCCAAGACTACCAGATCGGGACCCCTTACCCGAGATCCGCCCGATCTAGCTCCGACATTGGTGGCCCATGCAGGTCCCTATGGGAAATCAAATCGGCTCGATGGCGCACCTCTAGATCGATGACGGCGTCGGCTGCGGCATGACTTTCATCTCGAGATAGCTCTTTGTCTTCGGTAGCTCACGCTTTATGATGATTCGACTAGCCACCTTGGCCAGATCAAAAACCTCGCTCCAAGACAGATCATCAGATTTGGGAATATGCTACGGATTCGTGCGGCGAGCTTGCGTTTTTGGGCTGAGTGTCAGACCAGGCCGAAGACCACACTGACGCTTCCTTCCAGATCGCTAAATCAATCCCAGATCGGGACCATGGCACAGATCTTGCCTCGGATCCGGCCTTGAGCCCGGAGCCGAGCACTATGGTGATGGATCAGCCATCTAGTCAGACCGATGAAGACCCCGAGGCCATGTCAGATCGGACCTCGGGCAGACACCAATTAAACTCATCCTATAGCCAGGTTATGGATGAAAATAGTAAGGCGCTCCTGAATGAGATGACAAATCAAATTCAGAGCCTGGCGATCTCGGATGATCGGAACTCCGTGTACGATCAATTCTGGGAAAAACTGGAGGGGCTGGAATTTTCTGCCCACCCACCACCCACTTAGTCTCTACTGTCGAGGATTTAACCGACGTACTAGCTAGTGCCTTCGAGGAGGCCACCGACATGGATGAAGATGTCGGCGAAAGCTCGGAAACTGTCCCGCCACCAACCATCAATCACACTGGTAGATGATCCACCACCTCCACCTACGATGTCTACATGGTGGACACCCCCAAGGACGGGGGAGGAGGAGGAAATTCGAAACGCCAACGTAGGGGCCTTCGTAATGGGGGCACCGGCAATGGGGGCATGAGCAATGGCGGCAACAGGAACAGAGACACAACCAATGGCGATGCAGCAAAAGAGGGCGCCGGTAACAACGACGCTGGCAATGACAACGACGCTAACAAGGTCGACGGGGACGGAGATGACCCCGACGACGACGACGACTAAAGCCTGGAGGCCTAAGAAGGATGCATCCTTAGCCCTGAAGAATACGACACTTTCGAAGAGCCCCTGGACGGACCTCAGCTCGAGACCATGCGCAAGCGTTTGGGCACCACGGCCAAAAGCATTAAAAACAAGTCTCGACGCCTTAAAGGCAAAGAGGATAGTTAAATGATAAATGGACTATGCTCTTAAAGGCCGAACAGGCGCTCGAGGACGTCCTTCAAATAGGAGCTGATCGATCCTCCCCCTGCAAAAACTTGCTCGACGAGTTGGTTGCGGAAGCTGAGGACAACGCGCTCTCAAAGCGCCACTGGGTCAAAACACTTGATCATCCTCCTTGGGGTCGAGACCGACCTACAGGCGGAAGTAAATACACGCTGAGGTGCCTGGCAACCGAGGTGGAGTAATCCACCATGGACAACAACAAAGTATGACCCAAAGGAGAAAAGGCCTTTAAGGTCCCAAGTCCAACCTAGTTCAATTTACAAATCAAAAGAACAACCACCTGTTGGACAAGCGGGATACCTGGCTTGGTTAGCAAAAAATGGCGATGCACATGATTACACACGTGATCGCAACATGATAGCATCTGATGTATGCAACGCGACTTCTAGGGTCCGATGAGCTGTGCATCCTCAATGCTTTACAGATGAGGTTACGCAACACCAGTTCTCCGATGGGTTTAAACCCATAAACATGGAGCAATATGACGGAACAATGGATCCCACAGTATGGATTGAGGACTTCCTCATGGCAGTACACATGGCAGGAGGAGATGACCTCCATGCCATTAAATACCTGCCTTTAAAGCTCGACGGTTCAACTCGGCATTGGCTTAACAGCCTTCCCGAGAACTCGATCGGCGTCTGGGAGAACCTCAATGATGAATTCCCGGCCAACTTTTAGGGCACCTACGTTCGACCTCCAGATGCCGATGACTTGGCTCACGTTGTGCAAAAGCCGGGGGAATCAGTCCAAAAATTTTGGAATAGATTCTTGACAAAGAAGAACCAGATAATAGACTACCCGGATGCGGAGGCAATTATGGCATTTAGGCACAACATAGGCGATGAATGGCTAGCCAGAGAGCTAGGGCACGAGAAGCCGAGAACAATGGCAAGCCTCACGCATCTCATGACTTGATTTTGTAATGGTGAGGATAACTGGTTAGCTCGGAAGAGCACTCGCAATGGTAACCCCGGCACCTCTGAGGTGCGGGACGGAATGGGAAACCTTGGCATAAAAGGAACAACAAGAGCCATAATAGAGGTAGCAACAGTGACGCCAAGGATGGTGAGGTCAACACTGGTTTCGGCAACCAAAGGGATGTAATAAAAAGAAGCCCTTCCAAGGTGGAAAAGGCGGCCCCTCATAGCTGGATTGGATTTTGGATCAACCATGCCCATACACGCCAATCCAGAGAAGCCTGCCAACCACACTAATCAGAACTTTTGTGTGATCAAGTAGGCCGGTAAGGTGGCGGCCGAGAATCAGGGCCAAAAGCAGCCACGTAATAACGAGGATAGAGACTACCCCGGGACGAACAATGTCGGCCAGAAACAATTCCCTCCTGAGTTAAAAGAAGTGAACATGATCTACATCACTCACATCACCAAAAAGGAGAGGAAACACGCGCTCCATGATGTCTATGCCATAGAGCCCGCCGAGCCAAAATACAGTCCGTGGTCGGAAATCCCGATCATATTTGATCGGCATGACCACCCAACTAGCATCTGCCACGGGGGCACATCAGCTCTGGTCCTTGACCCTGTAGTGGATGGCTTTCATCTGACCAGAGTTCTCATGGATGATGG
Source organism: Elymus sibiricus (assembly GCA_039707655.1). NCBI lineage: Eukaryota > Viridiplantae > Streptophyta > Magnoliopsida > Poales > Poaceae > Elymus > Elymus sibiricus. Next base: position 208,642,640 of record CM077668.1, read on the forward strand.
CAGTAGCCTCAACCTTATATATCTAGACACCATCAAGAAGATGCATATAGACCTAGCACGGATCCAACCCAGTAATACCACCTTCAAGGGTATCATATCGGGAGTTGAGGCACAGTGCTCGGGTAGGTAAACCCGCACGTAGTCTTTGGCACACCCGAGAACTTTCACAACGAAGAGTTAACCTTTGATATCGTACCCTTCAGGAGTGGTTATCACGTGCTCCTAGGGAGAATGGTCTTCGTTCATTTCCATGCCATCCCACACTACACTTATTTAAAGCTAAAGATGATCGTACCCTATGGCGTCATAACGATGAATGGTAACACGGAACGCTCACTCTGAACAGAGGAGCAAACCACGGCCTTTGCAGCCGAGGTACAAGCTGCCGAGGAGGCATCAAAGGCACGAGCGGGATGAAGCAATCTTGATCCGACAAAGCAGCAAAAACCTGCTCCAGGTGCATCTACCGACGAATCCAGCATACGGCAGACGCACCAGGAAGAAAAAAATTGATGGCACCTCAAGATCTGCCGAAAACCAAAATAGGGGCACGCGCTCCACCCCTCCCAGCATAGCACCGAGGACTATGTTCCTTGGAACCACAACTTTGCATTGAAGATTCCATGGGAGATGGCGGAGCACCTGCAGCAGAGAACGTGCTCGGGATAGACCAACACCGTACTATAGTCCTCCGAAACCAGCGTCAAGTTGTTACTCAGACAAAAGTGTCAAACTACTGATCTGATGTTAACAGGATACATCTTAAGGTATCACATGCACACCCATGGCCGAGAAGAAATGACCGGGGGCAGCATCAAAGCCTAGAGTATGACATCTGGCCCACGCAAAAACAAATCTGGCACGATTGGCCCGGCTGTCTGCATATTGTCAAAGTATGGATAGGTCACATTCCTCAGCATTGGGGAAAACAGAGTATAAATCCCAGGCTATAAGGGAGGCTGCAATCCTTGGTTGGACAAGGGTCCAATGGTGGATGGCGTGCAAGGCGACACAGGACATGAAGCCGGAAGCTCGGACCTCGGAACGCTCTCTACATGGTAGCAACTTTGTAAAATCCCTAAGCATGTATCTCTAGATATAGTCGGTCGCTAGGCTTGTCCTTAGTCTTTATTGAATAAAGACACCCGCAGTTCAGGTTGCGTATACACTGTTCATGCATCCTTCGTCTGATTCAATATTGATCGCTACAACTAGTAAGTTGCCTCGGCTATAAAAGCCAACTTTACTATTATTAAGCAGTCACCTCGATAACTCGGGGGCTGCATAGCAATTCCAAATAACAATCATCGAGACACTCCAAGGAGTGGCCGATGACTTCCTCGAACCTTATGCCATTATATGCATCGAATTTGACTTGTGTCTTTGGTCAAAAGCTGGATTGCTTGGCTCCTACTTTTACCCCATACATTCCCGCTAGTTCAGCTAAAGGCATACCGGGAGCACCTCTGTGATTGTTGCTTCCAGTTTACTGGTAAAGCACCTCAGGTGGGACAAGCCAAAAGTTGACTGTCACAACACACGCTAACTTGGTCCACACATGGAGGATATATAAACCCATGTAGAGGGGTACTTGCATAAAGCATGTGATCTATCTTTGAACAAATCATAAATGTTCTCAACTTACAAGAGGAACTCGACATGACCGAGGAGCTGGTTGATAGAACAGGTCAGATCCTGGGGACCAGGACCGTGGGCTATTGACTCACCTCAAACCTCTAAAGAAGCTCTCTGACTTGTGTCTGTTTTACCCCAATATATAGGTCGGATTGCCTAGTTTGTCCAAATTGGCCGCCTTCGGGCAACGAGATGTCGGCTAAGGGCCACTGCTGGAAAAACACCCAAAATTATAAACTTAGGGTCAGAAGTTGAAGATCGGCCAATGATGCATACATCAAGTCAAGATTGAGACAAAATTATTCAGCAAACAAATAAAAGCCATACTTCACTGGCCAAATTAAAGGCATTAAAAACAAAAGTAGCCGGGGGAGCGTAACATCGTCTTTACAAAATACTGCATGGCATACCAAGGAATAAAAATAAACCTCATAGCTTATCTATGAGGGTGCCAAGTTTGCAGTCCCCCTCGGATATGCGGGCAGCAGGCATGACTTCTTCAAAGAAGTCCTCGGGATGGAGCTCCTTGCGTCATCAGCCAGGAAGCCTCTCTCAGCGATTTCCGCAGGGTCAAGGTTGGAGAAGTGCACCTTTGTCATCACCCAAGCCATTCGAGCTCCTTCTCGGCATGCCGACTGTTGGGAAACGTAGTAGAAAACAAAATTTTCGCACATATGCACACCCAAGATCAATATGAAAATGCATTACAGGTTGGGCTCATGATCGTTACCGTCACCGAGTTGTAGCGGAAGAAGAATGTGTCGGTGTAGATCGTACTTGGAGTCCCACGAACCATCGATGAACGATCCCGTGAACCACCCACGAACATTCCCTCAAACCGAAGACCGAAGGCACGGCCTCTCTACTTGGTTGCAAGCCTGCAACCTTCATGATCCGACAGCGCTTCGCCGTCCAGAGCTAATCATCGCCGGAGAATTAGAGGGAGGAGATTAGAACCACACTGGGCTTCTAATTATGAGGATTAGAGGATCAAGGTATAGCTCTAATTAGATCAACTAGGATCAACTAAAACTAGAACTAGAGGGAACTAGAGGAGGTTCAAAACTTGTGTATGTCCATAGAGCAAATACCCCTAGTATATATTGGTTGGAGGGGAGGGAGAGGGCATCCACCAAGGAGGGAAAGTCCCTCCTTGGAGCGCCGGCCTTAGGAGGAGGAGTTTGACTCCTCCCCCCCCCCCCCCACAAGGGGAGCACCACTTCCTATTAGGCCAAGTTGGCCCAATGCTCCTTCCCCGGTTTGGCCTTTTAAGGCCCATTGGTTTTAAATTTAATATAAAGCCTTCAAATAAATATTAGACCTTTTATATATAATTTAACAGCCCTGGAAACATTTCCACCTATATATTATTTATCGATAATACCGGGTATTACCCGATACTCTCTGAAACCCTTCCGGTGACCCCGAAATGCTTCCGGATCCTCTCAAAATTATTTGGACTATTTATGAAACATTTACACAAATATATTCTCATCATTCCCGTCCTACAAACACTCAAAAGATCATGATTGCCTTAAGCTTGTGACCCCGTAGGTTTGGTAACTCATAGACATGAACGAAACCGTTTGTTCAATGACCGATAGCGGAACCATGGACGTCCATATCGATCCCTATGAGCACACGAATGATATTTGAGTGAACCTTTGGTTATCATGTGATGTTCCCCTTGCTTCGCGGTACTTCACAAAACCCGGGATGCATCGGTATCCTCCTGAGTCATCACATGCTCACTATACAGTTATCCTCGTTACCGGTTTTGTTCTTCTTTCTCGTTATCATGTTCCGGCATCCCCGTGACGAAGTCACCTATGTCTGGCCAGACAATGATGAATGCCATCACACCTAGAGGGCCCTAATAATATCTCTCCATCATCAAAGGAGCAAATCCTACTCTTGAGCTATCTAGTCCCTTGTCAAACTTTCCGATGAGCCTGTAAGTTGTCGTTATGATCACCGTGTTACAGGTGACGTTTGAGCAACACCAAAGCCCACCGTACGGTAAGAAGTGACTACAATGCTCTCATGGTCTAAGGATAAAAATCACATGTTAACACACCGTGTTATTATAATTGATTACAGACGATATTAACTCAATTCATAACAGACAAGTTTGGGTCGATTCAATATGATCGTTCTTCCAACGTCATAATCTCAATGTTGTTTTAGGACTATTGTTGTGATACGTCTACAACGTATCTATAATTTATGAAGTATTCATGCCATGTTTACAACAATTTTATATGGTTTTGGTATGATTTGATTAGAACTAACCCGGACTGACGCTGTTTTCAGCAGAACTACCGTGGTGTTGTTTTTTGTGCAGAAATAAAAGTTATCGGAATGGGCCCAAAATTTACGGTGATTTTTTATGGACTAGAAGAGACCCACGGAGCACCAGAGATGGACCAGGATGTGGCCAAGAGCACCACAAGCCTGGGGGGCGCCCCCCCCCCCCATAGGGTGCGCCCCCTGAGCTTGTGGGACCCTCGGGCACCCCCCTGACGTGATTCCAACGCCAATAAATCCTATAAATACCCAAAACCCCAGAAAGAAACCTAGAACTTCGACGCCACTGCCGCAAGCCTCTGTACCAAAGCGATCTCGTCCGGAGCCCTGTTCCGGCACTCTGTCGGAGGAGGAAATCATCGTCAAAGGCCATCTTCATCATCCCGGCGGTCTCCATGACAAGGAGGGAGTAGTTCACCCTCGGGGCTAAGGGTATGTACCAGTAGCTATGTGTTTGATCTCTCTCTCTCTCGTGTTCTTGATTTGGCACGATCTTGATGTATCGCGAGCTTTGTTAATATAGTTGGATCATATGGTGTTTCTTCCCTCTCTATCGTGTGATGAATTGATTCTTTCCCTTTGAGGTTTCGTTATTGTCGGATTGAATATTTCAGATTTGAGAACACTTGATGTATGTCTTGCATGTGGATACCCGTGGTGACAATGGGGTATTCTATTGAGTCACTTGATGTATGTTTTGGTGATCAACGCATGGATTCCCATGACCTTGGGGTGATCTAGGCATAGGGGTTGGTTGCACGTTTTCATTTTCTTTTCTCCGATAAGAAACTTAGGGGTACTCTTTGAAGTTCTTTTTGTGGATTGAATATTATGAATCAGAAGTTGTTTGATGCATATCGAATAATCAACTCACGGATACTTGTGGTGACATTGGAGTATCTAGGTGACATTAGAGTTAATTGAAGCGTATCATATGGTGTTATTTTAGTACGAACTCTAGGGCTGTTTGTGACACTTATAGGAATGGCTCAATAGATTGATCGGAAAAGATAACTTTGAGGTGGTTTCATACCCTACAACAATTTCATCTTATGTTCTCCACTAATAGGAACTTTGGAGTGATTCTTTATCGCACGTTGAAGGATTGTTATATGATTCAATTATGTTAGCATTGTTGAGAGACTGCACTAGTGAAAGTATGAACCCTAGGCCTTGTTTCCAAGCATTGCAATACCGTTTGTGCTCACTTTTACTACTTGCTACCTTGCTGTTTTTATATTTTCAGATTACAAAAACCTATATCTACTATCCATACTACACTTGTATCACCATCTCTTCGCTGAACTAGTGCACCTATACAATTTACCATTGTATTGGGTGTGTTGGGGACACAAGAGATTTCTTGTATTTGATTGTAGGGTTGTTTGAGAGAGACCATCTTCACCCTACGCCTCCCACGGATTGATAAACCTTAGGTCATCCACTTGAGGGAAATTTGCTACTGTCCTACAAAACTATGCACTTGGAGGCCCAACAACATCTACAAGAATAAAGTTGCGTAGTAAACATCACGTTGCACTTAACAATATCCTAAGATCTGGAAAACGTGATCACCAACAACACTTGAGCTAGTCCTAGAGGCAAGACTAGGAACCTTTTATTTAACCATTTATCATTCCACACGTGCATATGAGTTTTCCACTTAATCGCATATTCCAGGATCAAATAGTAGTTATAGCGTAGAATATAAACTCTTAATTATGAATACTGAAATATAATAATACAATATTATTGCCTCTAGGGCATATTTCCAATAGTCTCCCACTTGCACTAGAGTCAATAATCTAGTTGCATGCTTTTCTAACACCCATGGCTATCTGGTGTTGCTCATGCTTTGCTAGTGGTAGAGCCTTCATCACCGGATCTAATACTCTTCAAATCCTAATGTTATTTGTGTCGGTAATATCTGGTTTTTCTGTGTAAGTCTTATGTTACATTAATGGTAACACTATATCTCTATATAGTCCATTATGGTAACACTATATCTCCATATAGTCCATTTACTATATCTTCATTAAGTCATTTTCATTTTGAACTACACCATAGTCTATAAATAAACTTTTATTGAACCAGATTATATTCTATTGAAAACTTCTCAAGCCTCAATCTATATCATTTATAAAATCCACAATTATGTTCGTTTTCTGAAACTATTTCAAAACTTATAGCCCGATAGTTTTTTTTTATATCAGTCATGAAGTTGTCTTGTGTAACCTTTACAACAAACAATTTGTGTAACTATTTACAACAATCTCTTCATCTCCTCCATGGACAAGAAGCAAAACCTTTGTCCAACTGAGGTACTTAATCTTTAAGCAATCACCCTAGTGAACCTCTCCAGGATCACTATGGTATTTACTACTAACAATTAGTTAATACGAAACATATGGCTTTGTACATTTGATAGCACACATGATTAATTCAATCTCTGAAGCAAATTGAACTCTATTCATCCACACATGCCCATCAACTGTTTTTCAATATTGATTTCTGCACAGTGTTATGCTATGTGACATTTTCATAAAATATTTTCTGAACTTCTTTGAAACTTTGTCACAGTACATGTCTTAGCATAATCAGATGTTTAAATCTATCTATATAGATTTTCATCAAATAATTCTAAGTCCTTTATAGAAACATGATTTTAATCTTTTGTGCTAATATAATTTATACTATTTCTGATCAAGTGATATGTCATACATATGTAAGATCAGAAATGCCATAGAGCTCCCTCTAAACTTCTTGTATCCACAAGCTTCTTGATAAAGTTTAAATTCTACAATTACTTCATCAAATTCCATCTACTTGATACTTTATTTCAAAGCATAAACATGGCTTGAAATATTTATATCATTCCAGTATTCCTAACAAAACCTTTTGGTTGTATCTTATATACATCCTGTTTGAAATATTTGTCAAAATAGTTTTGTTACTCATCTGTTATATATCAATAATATACAACATTCACCATTGTAATCTATTTATACTTTTAGTATTGCTACTAACAAGAATATTTGATAAGATCAACTCTTCCATTCCTACAAAACTCTTTTGTAAAACTTTTCTTTCAGGATCACTATCCATGAATATTCGAAGATCCATTTACATTTTTTACCCTAACACACCTTCTGAAGGTTTCACCATGTTCAAAAATTGTTCGTTGTATATGGACTTCACTTTGGATTTCAATGGTTTAAGCCATACCTCTCCAGCTAGGCGCCAACATTGCTTCTTCATAGTGCGCAGGTTCGTCTCCTTCTAAGATGAGGTATTCTGTAGATTCGGTAATCTTTCCTGACCTTCGCATTTTTTATAGTCTTAACTGAAGCTCCTACATCAAAGTACTAGTTTCTTTGCTTAGTTTTACAGACAAAAATACTCCAGAACATTTCTGGTTTAGTCTTGTTTTAACTTAAGCCAGAGATTCAACAATCTCAATAAGCTGTATCATCCTCCCACTAACTCCTTTACTGACTAAATGATGCGGAGCATCCTACGGACATCTTCATGTCAAGAGTCCGTTCGGCAAGTGACACGTGCAACATCTACTTCACATACACAAAGGTGAATCATCTCCTTTACACGTGCTCACTTGACCCCTTCAAGGATGGTATACTACTTGACACTCCTCTTGTGTGCATGCATAGGTATTGCCGGAGCTTCACGGATGTCGAGGAGGAGTGCAAGCGCCAAGGAACAACTACACCGTCCACGAGGGAAGCATGGAAGAGGAGACGGAAGAAGACGGAGCTGTTGGAAGCTACAGCGGCCGGACATCTGGGCCAAGGCCGGACATCCGGCGTCTCCAGATCCAAGCCAGGTGCCAAGACCAGCACCTGCCGAAGCATAGCGGCTGGACATCCGGCCGTGCCCCCTGACATTTGGGGGCCCGCGATGGGCCGGACATCCGACGCCCACCCCCCCCCCCCGGAAATCCGGCAAAGAGGCGACAGACGCCAGCCGAAGGCCACCCTGCTCGGGCCGGACATCCCGCCGACTGCCCCGGACATCCGGCGCCTCATGAGAGGCCGGACATTCGGCCCCTAGCCGGACATCCGGCACCTGCCTGCGTGCAACTTCGGGGCCGAAGCCCATGTACCCCTCTTTTACCTACCCATTCGCCCCTAGCACTATATATAGACCTCTTCCTCCTCATTTCTAGGATTAGGTAAGATTAGAACTACACATTGGAGCTTAGCTCATGTACCTCCCCTTGTGGGATTCCTCTTGAGAGAGGGACACTCCATTGGAGTTCAAGACCTCCATTGGAGAAGATCCACCAAGTGGATTCAAGACCCCCTTGTGGGAAGGATCTATCTAGATCATTAAGACCTCATCTCCTCATGGATTTGGGATGAACTCTACCATGTATCTTTCCCTTTGTTATTCTTGTACCTTGTGATCTTATGTGTTTGTTAGTCTAGTGGATGTGTGATTGGGCTTGTTCTTGAGTGTTCCTATTGTGATTTCTCCCCATTCTTCCCCGTGTTCTTCGTAAGATCGCTCTCCAATTCGTGAAAGATCGTCAATTAGGGTTCCACCCTACATCATCTTAGATCAGAGCCACGTTGATCACGAATTTGGAGTCCTACCCCCTCGTTTTCTAGCCTAATTTTGTTTGTTCTTGCCCAATTTCGAAAATCCCCACCAAAAATAGCCTCACCAAAATTTTGCATTTTGTTGGTTTTGTGAGATTTTGTTGTGTTTGATCCATGATTTTGTTGTTTGGCAAGTGGATCTAGCATCCCCACCACAAAATCCATCCAAAATTTCTTTTCCCCTATCAATTTTGACCCCAAAATCATCTATATCCGCCCCAAATTGAGTTTCAAAGTCCAAATCCCGATCTGGAATCGTCGGGCCGGTCATCCGGGCCACCGGCCGGACATCCGGGTCCCCGACCGGACATCCGGCACCTGGAGCGCGAAAATCGGATCATTCCTGGACATACAGCCCCGGAAATCCAGGCTCCACCCCGGACATCCGACCCCTGGAGTTTCAGCCTCCCGTGTTTCACCGTTTTGGTCATAACTTTCACATCCGGAGTCCGATTTTGACGTTCTTTAACTCGTTGGATAGCTATTGACATCCCCCACACATCTAGATAGATTCCACAACCATTTGACTCCATCAAATTTTGTGCACTTTGGCATGTTTGCCTAGGTCCTCCACCATATCATCCGCATTACCACCATAGCCATTCGCAACCTAACCCAATTTGATCCCCATTGCATTTGTGGTTGCTTGAGTTGTGATTCGAGTCTCCTTATGTGTTTCAGCTACTTAGGGATGATTGCCTCTACATCAACCACCACCATAACTTCCACATACACTTGCCCACCATACTCTTCCGCCACCATAACCCATTTTGACCGATTTTGTTTGAGATTTTGAGTTTGCGGTTTCCGTTTCCTAAGGTGTTTTGGCTAATTAGGAACGGTTCAACATCGACAACACTGCCACTCATCATTGCCATGGACTTGACATCAACAACGACCACTTTACCCTTTTGACAATGCAACCGTAAGCAAGGACGGTAACTTCGACGACATCATTGTACATTTCCTTGCCATTGCTTTGATCGCCCCGAGCCTATTGCGTTACTTTCCCATCGAGACTAGCGAGTTGAGCATTGCCGGGCCACGCTCATTGTGCACCTTAGTGATACGCTTATGCCGCATAGCTACATTTAGCGTGCAATCATCTTGCTATCATCTTTGTGCCATTAAGTCTCTCCCGTGCATATCTTACATACTTGTCTCACATATTGGCTCGAGCATCAAGCATTGTGGCAAAGCAAAAAAAAGAAGAGGAAAAAGTTTTTAAGCAAAAGAGGAGATACAAAAGAGCTTGTAAGCAATAGAAATAGCATTGAGCCATCTTGCATAGTATATCATATTGGATCATACATACATAGCATACTTGGGATTGAAGACGGCACGGTTACTCGTTTAGGTTGGTGCACAAGCGTATCTAGCCCATTTGAGCAATCGAGCTATTATCTCTCTAGTATTCGTGCAACATGAGAGTTTTCCGTGGTAACACATTTTGTGCTCATTCCTTGGTTGCGTGGATCCCACTTATCTATCCGTGTGTGTGTTTCTTGTGCCACTATAGCTATTGATCTATTTGCTTTACATTGCAATTTTGTGAATCTTCCTCAACATTTTTGATATCTTGGACTAACACTTGCTTGAATTTTGTGCCACTTGTCCTAGCCAAGCCACTCGATAAGCTTTACTTTGTAGGTGTGAGTGAACAAGTCCGGTACCAATTCCACTATTCTCTCAATTCACATTGAGTGACACAGGATACATCCTCAACTTTGGGAAAAGGTATCTTGGTATTGTTTATCTCATTTCCTACTCACCTTTGCTCGAGTCTTGTGATGGATAGGCAAAGCACATCTACTTTGATCTACAACAACAACAACGAGTTTGATGCCATGAAGAACCACTTGGACGCCAAGATGGATGCTCAAATGGAGGAGCTCAAAGCCCTCAACAAGTCCGCCAAGAGGTCTTCCTCATCTTTGAGAAGACGCTCAAGTGCACATCCTTCTGAGCTACCATCTCCGGCAAGATCACGTCGACATCGACACCATCACCGACTAGAACGTGAAGGTCAAGAGCTCAACACCAACCACCGCTTTACGACTTCACCATCTACCTTGGCATCTTCGCCAAGCGACTTCAACGCATCTTCGCCTTTGGACATGCGGCATCTTCGCCGACAAGCACCTCAAGATTACGCTCAATAGAAGCTTCCCAAGCTCAAGTCCGCGACTTCCACAAGCTACTACAACTTCGACATCGACCATGAGATTCCTTTCTACGGGAGTCACGACCCCGATGGGTATCTCGAGTGGGAGCGCAAGATGGACGACTACCTCAAGCTACTTCAAGTCCCCTCCAAAGAACAAGTGAAGTGCGCCACAAGTAACTTCCACGACTACGCATCGACATGGTGGCTTCACACACCTTCGAAGAGCTTCAACATGAATTGGCCCAAGATGAAGAAAGCGATGCGGCGGGAATTTGTGCCTTCCACCTACACGGAACATCTTCAATGCCAATTGGAGAACACCATCCAAGGATCCAAGTCCCTCAACGAGTACTTCATGGAGATGAAGAAAGCCTTGCGATGAGCCGGTGTGGACGACCCCATTTGGATGAAGTTCCACTTCATGATGGGATTGAACAACGACATCTCCAAGACTATCTCCCTCAACAACTATGAGTCCCTCGGCGACATCTACGTTGGTGCTCTCAAGGCGGAACAAGAACACATGAAGGCCAAGGCTTCTCCACCCCAAGCACACTTCGCAATGACCAAGCTCCACGACAACGAGCATGAGGATAGTACCACCATGATGTCCAAGCCCGACGAGCTCCAAGACGACGCTCCCAAGTTTGACTTCACCGGTGTCCCTCTTTATGGCATTGACGATGCCGAGTCTACCACGACTCTTTTTGAAGACAGTGCGGCAACGACTACGACTATGGAGCCAATCAAGGACCAAGCTTTGGAGGCGAGCGACAAGGTGGCGAGCAAGGATGATGCTTCCATCTTTGGAAGCGAGAATGAGATGATCGAGCATGGGATTTTCCCTTCGGTCATGGTGGCGAGTGATGATGTGCCATCTTTGGCCTTCATCCACGGTGACGGTGACGAGATGGTTGTGAATGGGATTTTCCCTTCAACCACGGCGGCGTTTGGAGATGACTTGAGTGACATGAGCACCCATATTGAGAGTGAGAGCGAGTTCACCACTAGCCCCATATATAATGAGTTACCCCAATTCCCATGGGAGGAGAGCCACAACCACCACCACTTGAGTGTGATGAGTGACTCTACCATATGTGAGTTTGAGTGCACCTATTTTGAGGGAGTGAGTGAGCCACCACAAGAGTTGCGAGAGGAAGTTGATAGGTCTTGTGAGGCCATTTTGAACTCTAACGACTTAACCTCTACCTCTATTGTGTCTTCTCATTTGGTGCTAGGTCCCATATATGATGACGCGCCGACCCTCGACGACTTCGTCCCTCTTATGGACAAGACGATGGCCATGGTGGAATATGATGCACCCCCCACATGGTTCCATCAAGATGAAGATGACCACGAGTTTGTTCATGCCACCTCACCTACACCACATGTGTGGAATGAAAAAGGTAACATAGGTGAAGGTGATGCTCTTGTCCCACTATTGGACATTGATTGCTTGCATGATGTCGATCCTCCTATTGCCATGCTTCATGCTAGTTCGACTTCCTCATGTGATTACTTATTGCCCATTTTTTATGAGTATGATGATATTCATGTGGAGTCTATTAGTTGTGATGCCATGTTGCATGGGATTTCTTGTGATAATTCTCTCGGTCACATCATGTTTGACAATCCGCTTGACTTGTCATATGCTATGCATGAGATCAACAATATGTCCAATTTGCAATCTCATCATAGTAACTATGCATATGCCATTAAAATGAACCCAATTTGCACTTATGGCATAGATGACAAGCCCATGGTTATTGGCATTTGTTTTTCTTGTGATGATATTGATTTGCATCGTTGTTCATATATGCCATGGCATGACCACCTAGCTTCGGACATGCATTATTTGCCATGTTGTCAATTTTCTCCATATGATGTTTTCGCTATTGCTCATGAGGAAACCCCCATAGTTTCCTCATACATGTTAGGAGATTTTGATCGATCCCATCCATTGCATGATCCCAATAATTGTGTCCACCATATGCTCTCCATGCACAAAAATGCTATTGATGTGCCTTATACTTGCTTGCTCAATTTGTGTACCCATTGTGTTATACATAACAACTATTCTTTCATGATGGATGACATGTTCATATACCATGCCTCAAATTTCTTTGAGCATGCTAACTATCACGTGCACATACACATCATGATGGATGATGTGTACATTTATCACGCACACACTTTCTTTCGTTTGTGTCTTTCTTGTGTAGGTCATCACACTTACTCGTCAACCTCGCAAGCGCATGAGTTGACGAAACGAGCTCTAGATAGCAATGACGACGTGCGCCACCATGAATTGCTTACCCTCCACCCGCCCTCTTTGTGCAAGAATTTTGCGCATTTCTTCTACATGGCCCTCACATGGTTATGGGTTATTGTCCATTATATATTCTATGCCCATCTTGCCATGTTCACCCTGCATGATATGTTCATTTCCATTTGGATGACATGCTTTGGTGACCCATGCTTTGCATTACACATGATCCAAGATTCTACTACTTGTATGTGTATTTGCAAGCTTGGTAGAGATATTGCTTGTTATTGCCATGTTCCATTTGTCATTCATGCCTATGATCATATTGAGGCCTACCCCATTACTTGTCTTTCTTGCGATATGTCATGTGCATTACCTATGCCTACTATTTGCTCACATGACATGATTGCCATGATTTCCTCTAGTATGTTGCATCTTCGCACTACTAGTTTGCACGACATGATTGCTACGCTTGCCTATGTTGCATCACCGATGATTCATACTTGCTTGTTTCATGCGGTTGATAGCATCTATTCCCATGCTTTGCACATGATTGATATTGCTTCTTGTCATATGTCTCCATATGTTGCCTCTCTCATGCTAGATGATTTGCCATGTATTGAGTGCAACTATGATTTTAGTCTTGCTAATGAGATCGCCCCCATAGCTTTTTCCCATATGTTTGGAGATTTTGCCATCTTTCATGTGAACCATGCTTGTCTTCCTTCTTTGCACCATATGCCTAGTGCCATGAATATAGCCATTGTTGCATCAGATTATTCATGCACTTGTGATACTAATGGTTATGTGCAAGAGAAGAGCACCATCATGATGGATGATGTGTTTATCTACCGTGCACATACATTCATTGCTTTGTTGTGTGCATGTGTAGGATCCTTCGACCCCATGTCAACTTCCACTTCTTGTGAGTTGACCATTCGAGCTCTTGAGAGCGAGCCACTCTCGACCAACGCGCTTTTACAACGCATTTGCTACTGCTTCGGCATTGTGAAGAACGCACAAGGACATGCTTTCGAGGTGATATCCTTCTCTTTCGAGAACCCCAAAACCTTGAGCATGAATATTGTGGATCATACTTCATGTGTTGCTTGCACCATGACACATTGCACACATGCTAGAGATATTGCTTTCACTCATGATTGCCACATTGCCATGCCTCATGATATATATGCCTTGTGTGTTGCATCGAACATGATTATTCCATGCTATTCCCATGTGTTTGATTGCAACAATGTCATTTCTTCACATATGCCATGTCACATTGATTGCTACATGCTTGACTTGATTGCCTCACACATGATGTACAATTGCTCTTTCTATTGTGTTGAGTGCCACACTATCTTCAGTACACCCTATACACATTATGCTTGGATTGTCTTGCACTTCGGATTGCCCCATGTGTTTAGACATCTCATTCTATTTCGTGTTGTGAATGATTCATATGCCTACCATCGACCATTTGTTGAGCGCTTGATGGATGCTTGCTATGAACTCGAGGAAGATGCTTATTCACTTGTCACACATATTTGCATCTCTACCTCACATTTGCATGCTTGGTCCTATAGATTGCTATTGCTACTTGCCTTTGCGCATGATGCCTTTAATTGTGCACAATTGATATGCCTACATGACATGCCACTATCCTTTGTCACACCATATGATATGCATGATGACGACACTTGTTGGGTGAATCACCCCTTGAATGCTTGGTTTTGCACTAACGCTAACCACATTTGTTTTTCCAAGATTTTTTTGTCCTTGTTCCTTTTGAAGGAATCACAAGAAGGTGCGACATTGGAGAGTGCCCATTTCGAGCTTCAAGATGAAGAGCGCTTGGTGATCGTCCACTTCTACACGGCGACGACATCTCTTTCCCATGGTGATTTGGTTTTTGATCCGAGGACGGATATTTTCCAAGGGGGAGGGGATGATGTGGAGCATCCTACGGACATCACCATGTCAAGAGTCCATTCGGCAAGTGACACGTGCAACATCTACTTCACATACACAAAGGTGAACCATCTCCTTTACACGTGCTCACTTGACCCCTTCGAGGATGGTATACTACTTGACACTCCTCTTGTGTGCATGCATAGGTATTGCCGGAGCATCATGGATGTCGAGGAGGAGTGCAAGCGCCAAGGAACAACTACACCGTCCGCGAGGGAAGCATGGAAGAGGAGACGGAAGAAGACGGAGCTGCTGGAAGCTACAGCGGCCGGACATCCGGCCGTGCCCCCAGACATCCGGCGCCCCGCGACGGGACGGACATCCGGCGCCCCCCCCCCCCCAAATCCAGCAGAGGCGACAGACGCCAGCCGACTGCCCCGGACATCCGGCGCCTCGTGAGAGGCCGGACATCCGACACCTGCCTGCGTGCAACTTCGGGCCCGAAGCCCATGTAACCCTCTTTTACCGACCCATTCACCCCTAGCACTATATATAGACCTCCTCCTCCTCATTTCTAGGGTTAGCTAAGATTAGAACTACACATTGGATCTTAGCTCATGTACCTCCCCTTGTGGGATTCCTCTTGAGAGAGGGACACTCCATTGGAGTTAAGACCTCCATTGGAGAAGATCCACCAAGTGGATTCAAGACCCCCTTGTGGGAAGGATCTATCTAGATCATCAAGACCTCATCTCCTCGTGGATTTGGGATGAACTCTACCATGTATCTTTCCCTTTGTTGTTCTTGTACCTTGTGATCTTATGTGTTTGTTAGTCTAGTGGATGTGTGATTGGGCTTGTTCTTGAGTGTTCCTCTTGTGATTTCTCCTCGTTCTTCCCCATGTTCCTCGTGTTCTTCGTAGGATCGCCCTCCAATTCATGAAAGATCGTCAATTAGGGTTCCATACTACATCAGTAAACCTTTTCTCAAAAAATATTCATTCTCTGACAAACATTTTGCCCTTGAATTTTTATTTTTATTTTTGTGGAAGGAACACAAAAACCTACAATCAAGCATTGGTCTAAAATATTCAATAAATCTTTATAGTTTTTATCAGAATTTTAGATGGTGCATTTGTTTAGTGAATATTTTGTTGTTTCATTTATAAATCCCCAAAATTTTAATAAGAGCAGATCGGTAAATGTAATAATTCTACAATTATTTACTTGCATGCTAAACTTATGACTTAGATATATTTCTTCATGAAAGAAGAATCATGTTTATCATTTGTCATAATGATATTATATCTTCATCCTAATTTTTTTTAACTATTTCAAATATTTCAGTCCTTCTGTTTTATCAAGTAAACCATATTTACTCATAATATTGATGAAGTATAAATATTCAGCGCGCCCTGTTATATCCATTGGACTTCATACATCATAATGTATTCAGTCAATTCAAAAAGACTTTTATACTTCATCTCTATGAAGATTAATTATCCGATATAACCAAGCAGTGCCACACACAAGTGGTTTTATCAATCTTCTCAAGACATTTAGCTTTAATGTTATAGATCAGAAACTTCAAGATTCATCATGAATAAACCATCACAAAATAGTGGTTTAATCAAAAACCATATTCTCATAATAATCTGAACAACTATTGTTTAAAACTTATAAGAATATCCATTGCATAACCCATAGGATAATGCATTACATAACTTCGAAGCAAAACAACTATTATTTCAGTTCTAAGATAAATCTTGAATATAAACTAAAGACATGACTTCGACGGTCTCCGAGCAGCGATCCCATCACCATTCCCGACTTGTATCATGACTTCATTTCTTCTCTCCTTGTGAGCTCTCTATAGTCCCTGTATCGGTTTGCAAAACGAGAGCAACCGATCAGTATCAAATACACATGACATATAGAAATTTACAAGTAGAATAAAATTAACTTTGTATAACAATTATACCTTTACCGGAAGAACTGTTCTTCTTATCGACCAAATACTTCTTGTAGTTACGCTTCTAGTGTCCCTTCTGCTTGCAGTAGAAACATTCAGTCTCTTTAGTGGCTCCACCCTTGTTCCTCTTCTGAGACTCGGTCTTACCGGCTTCAGTAGATTTCTTCTTCTTGGACGTGCCCTTCTTCTTGAAACTAGCGGTCTTATCGACCATCAATACTGTTTTGTTCTGCATTCCAGCTTCCACAGTTTTGAGCAAAGCAAACAACTTGTTTGCACTTTTCTCCATCCCATTCATGTTGTAATTCATGATAAAGCCATCGTAAGATGGGGGGAGTGAAGCACGCACAATATCTGTACCGAGTGTTGGAGGAATTCCAAATTCCAGAGAAGCCAGTCTATCAACATAGCCAGCAAGCTTTACTATATGCTCACTCATTGAGGAACCCTCTTTCATCTTGCATTCAATCAAGGCCTTGGTTAATTCAAAACATTCGGTCCTTACCTGCTTCTTGTACAGAACTTCCAGTGACCCAATTATAAATTGGGTAGTAGATCTCTCAAAACGCTTCTTGTTGGAGATATGCCCTAGAGGCAATCATGTGTGATGATATTTCCTATGTGTTTATGAATAAATATAGTCCTTGGACATTATCAATGATGTGTATCAGCAAGTATGTGACTTGTTTGTGGGACTATGCATTGTATGATGATTGTCCTAAAAGGTCCCTAGTCGAAATGCCTGTGTGGACACGCAGCTAAGTAGACTAGCATATGACATGGTGGATGGCTCGGTCTCACTAGCCATGGAGCATTGGATTCTAACCAGATAATATGGACTCAGTAAGATCTGGTCGGATTCGACATAGTCAGATCCGAGTCCAAATAAGGTCTAAGTCGGACAGACCCAACTATGAGACGCAACGATATGTCATCTGTGAGTCTCTAGTACAACATACGTTCTATGTCCTAAGACCTGAGCTGGCGCATGTACTCGGGATGATGACAGACCTGCTTTGGGCCGACCAAACGCTACTCCGTAACTGGGTAGTTATAAAGGTAGGTTTCGGGCTTGTCCAGACCCATGCTGCGAGACATGGTCGAGCAAGGTGGGATTTGCCCCTCCGATCAGGAGAGATATACTCTGGGCCTCTCGTGTGATCCGACCAAGATAAGCATGGCCATGAGACAAGGATTATGAGATATCCAGTTTGTGGTCGGCATCACTAGAACGAGAAAGAGGTTAGGCTAGCACAAGGATGACAGACTCGCCTTGAGCCCAACAACATATATCGTGTGGCAAAGGGAACATAAGTGTGACATGTTGTACAGGTTCACCAACCGACTTCATTGTCTTCTTGGTGGTCGGCACGCCTTGCTAGAGGCCGCTACCAATCAAGCAGGTCGGAGGTGATCCGAACTGCGACCGAGTCGACTTGAACCTAAGGGGTCACGCGCTTAAGGGAAGGAACCTGTGAGGTTGAGTCCGACTCCACGAGTCAGATGTGATCCTACTCGGACTCGGATCCAGGCTGAACAGACTTTGGGCTTTAGTATCCGTGCGAGGCCCAAGTGTTGAGCCCGCGACGGGTGCCTATATATAGTGGAGGTGCGGCACACTCATTTGGTTGATCGCTTCGGCACCGTCATTAGGGCTTTTGCATGTGTTGCAACTAGCCACCTTCTCTCGCTGCCGGTTGTGTGACCGGACCTAGCAGTCCGCCGGACGACGTTCCTCCTGCACGCGCGGATATCGTTAGAGGTGGTGCACTTGCGCCACTCCAGCGAACCTGTTCGTGGGATCCGATTGGCTACGTGGGAGAACGACGAGGAGGAGACGACTCCGAAGACAAGATGCCTCAACTCTACTTCCGCTGCACGGCACTGCGCGTCTAGTGGTAATGATCTGTGATCCACCACCCCCCATAGCATGTTCTTGGCTGTTCTGAGGGTAGGAAATTTTAATTTGCAGTCGACGCACCCTACCGTAGATCCCAACACTTCAGTAGTTCAGGATCCATGCAAGTTAACTTGACGCACTGGACTGCATCATGGTCATGACTACGAGCAGCGTAAGGAGCAACTCATAGACATGAACAAAACCGTTCGTTCAATGACCGATAGCGGAACCATGGACGTCCATATCGATCCCTATGAGCACACGAATGATATTTGAGTGAACCTTTGGTTATCATGTGATGTTCCTTTTGCTTCGTGATACTTCACAAAACCAGGGATGCATCGGTATCCTCCTGAGTCATCACATGCTCACTATACCGTTATCCTCGTTACCAGTTTTGTTCTTCTTTCTCGTTGTCATGTTCTGGCATCCCTGTGACGAAGTCACCTGTGTTTGCCCAGATGATGATGGATGTCGTCACATTGGAGGGCCCTAAGAATGTCTCTCCATCATCGGAGCAGCAAATCCCACTCACGAGCTATCTAGTCCCTTGTCAAACTTTCAGATGAGCCTGTGAGTTGTCCTTATGATCACCGTGTTACAGGTGACGTTTGAGCGACCCCAAAGCCCAACGTACGGTAAGAAGTGACTACGATACTCTCATGGTCTAAGGAGCAAAATCACATGTTAACACTCCGTGTTATTACAATTGATTACAGACGATATTAACTCAATTCATAACAGACAAATTTGGGCCAATTCAATATGATCATTCTTCCAATGTCATAATCTCAATGTTGTTTTAGGACTATTGTTACACATAATGATATCCTAAGATCCGGAAAAGGTGATCACCAACAACACTTGAGCAAGTCCTAGGGGCAAGATTAGGAACCTTTTATTTAACAGTTTATCATTCCACACGTGCATATGAGTTTTCCCCTGAATCGCATATTCCAGGATCATAGCAGTTATACCATAGAATATAAACTCTTAATTATGAATACTGAAATATAATAATACAATATTATTGCTAATAGGGCATATTTCCAACAGTCTCCCACTTGCACTAGAGTCAATAATCTAGTTGCATGCTTTTCTAACACCCATGGCTATCTGGTGTTGCTCATGCTTTTCTTGTGGTAAAGCCTTCATCACCGGATCTGATACTCTTCAAATCCTAATGTTATTTGTGTTGGTAATATCTGGTTTTTCTGTGTAATTCTTATGGTACATTAATGGTAACACTATATCTCTATATAGTCCATTTTATGGTAACACTATATCTCCATATAGTCAATTTACTATATCTTCATATAGTCAATTTTCCTTTGGAACTACACCATAGTCTATCAATAAATTTTTATTGATCCAGATTATATTCTATTGAAAACTTCTCAAGCCTCAATCTATATCATTTATAAAATCCATAATTATGTTCATTTTCTGAAACTATTTCAAAACTTATAGCCCGATAGTTTATTTATATCAGTCATGAAGTTGTCTTGTGTAACCTTTACAACAAACAATTTGTGTAACTATTTACAACAATCTCTTCATCTCCTCCATGGACAAGAAGCAAAACCTTCGTCCAACTAAGGTACTTAATTTTTAAACAATCACCCTAGTGAATTTCTCTAGGATCACTATGGTATTTACTACTAACAATTAGTTAATACGAAACATATGGCTTTGTACATTTGATAGCACACACGATTAATTCAATCTCTGAAGCAAATTGAACTCTATTCATCCACACATGCTCATCAACTGTTTTTCAATATTGATTTCTGCACAGTGTTATGCTATGTGACATTTTAATAAAATATTTTCTTCTTTTAAACTTCTTTAAAACCTTGTCACGGTACATGTCTTAGCATAATCAGATGTTTCAATCTATCTATATAGATTTTCATCCAATAATTCTAAGTCCTTTTTAGAAACATGATTTTAAACTTTTGTGCTAATATACTTTATATTATTTCTGATCAAGTGATATGTCATACATATGTAAGATCACAAATGCCATAGAGCTCCCACTAAACTTCTTGTATCCACAAGCTTCTTGATAAAGTTTAAATTCTCCAATAACTTCATCAAATTCTAGCTACTTGATACTTTATTTCAAATCATACACATGGCATGAAATATTTAGATCATTCTGGTATTCCTAACAAAACCTTTTGGTTGTATCTTATATACATCTGGTTTGAAATCTTTTTCAAAATAGTTTTGTTACTTATCTGTTATATATCAATAATATACAACACTCACCATTGTAATCCATTTATACTTTTAGTATTGCTACTAACAAGAAGATTTGACAAGATCAACTCTTCCATTCCTCCAAAAGTCTTTTGTAAAACTTTTCTTTCAGGATCACTATCATGAATATTCCAAGATCCATTTACATTTTTGTGCCTAACACACCTTCTGATGGTTTCACCAAGTTCAAAACTTGTTCATTGTATATGGACTTCACTTTGGATTTCAATGGTTAAGCCATACCTCTCTAGCTGGGCGCCATCACTTCTTCCACGTAGTGCGCAAGTTCATCTTCTTCTAAGATGAAGTATTCAGTAGATTCGATAATCTTTCCTGACCTTCGCATTTTTTTACATTCTTAACTAAAGCTCCTACATCAAAGTAGTAGTTTCTTTGCTTAGTTTTATGGACAAAAATTCTCCAGAACATTTCTGGTTTACTCTTGTCTTAACATTAGCCGGAGATTCAAAAATCTCAATAAGCTGTATCATCCTCCCACTTACTCCTTTAACGAGTAAACCTTTTCTCGAAAAATATTCATTCTCTGACAAACATTTTGTCCTTGAATTTTATTTTTATTTTTCTGGAAGGAACACAAAAACCTACAATCAAGCATTGGTCTAAAATATTCTATAACTCTTTATAGTTTTTATTAGACTTTTAGTTGGTGCATCTGTTTAGTGAATATTTTGCTGTTTCATTTTTAAATCCCCAACATTTTAATAAGAGCAGATCGGTAATTGTAACAATTCCACGATTATTCAATTGCTTCCTAAACTTATGACTTAGATATATTTCTTCATGAAAGAAGATTCTTGTTTATCTTTTGTCATAATGATATTATATCTTCATCCTAAATTTTTTTGAACTATTTCAAATATTTTAGTCCTTCTGTTTTATCAAGTAAATCATATTTACTCATAACATTGATGAAGTATAAATATTCACCGTGCTCTGTTATATCCATCGGATTTCGTACATCATAATGTATTCATTCAATTCAAAAACACTTTTATACTTCATCTCTATGAAGATTAATTATCCGATATAACCAAGCAGTGCCACACACAAGTGGTTTTATCAATCTTCTCAAGACGTTTAGCTTTAATGTTATAGATCACAAACTTCAAGATTCATCATGAATAAACCATCACAAAATAGTGGTTTAATCAAAAACCATATTCTCATAATAATCTGAACAACTATTGTTTAAAACTTATAAGAATATCCATTGCATAACCCATAGGATAATGCATTACATAACTTCGAAGCAAAATAACTATTATTTCAGTTCTAAGATAAATCTTGAAGATAAACAAAAGACATGACTTCGACAGTCTCCGAGCAGCGATCCCATCACCATTCCTGACTTGTATCACGACTTCATTTCTTCTCTCCTTGTGAGCTCTCTGTAGTCCCTGTCTCGGTTTGCAAAACGAAAGCAACCGATCAGTATCAAAAACTCATGACATATAGAAATTTACAAGTAGAATAACATTAACTTTGTATAACAATTATACCTTTACCGGAAGAACTATTCTTCTTATCCGCCAAATACTTCTTGCAGTTACGCTTCCAGTGTCCCTTCTGCTTGTAGTAGAAACATTCAGTCTCTTTATGAGCTCCGCCCTTGTTCCTCATCTGAGACTTGGTCTTACCAGCTTCTGTAGATTTCTTCTTCTTGGAGTTGCCCTTCTTCTTGAAACTGGTGGTCTTATTGACCATCAACACTATTTTGTTCTTCTGCATTCCAGCTTCTGCAGTTTTGAGCATAGCAAACAACTCGTTTGCAGTTTTCTCCATCCCATTCATGTTGTAATTCATGATAGAGCCATCGTAAGATGGGG
The DNA here is from genome assembly GCA_039707655.1 of Elymus sibiricus. NCBI lineage: Eukaryota > Viridiplantae > Streptophyta > Magnoliopsida > Poales > Poaceae > Elymus > Elymus sibiricus. Next base: position 208,665,528 of record CM077668.1, read on the forward strand.
GGAGTGAAGCAAGCACAATATCGAGTGTTGGAGGAATTCCAAATTCCAGAGAAGCTAGTCTATCAACATAGCCAGCAAGCTTTACTATATGCTCACTCATTGAGGAACCCTCTTTCATCTTGCATTCAATCAAGGCCTTGGTTAATTCAAAACGTTCGGTCCTTACCTACTTCTTGTACAGAACTTCTAGTGACCCAATTATAAATTGAGTAGTAGATCATTCAAAACGCTTCTGTAGTTCAGGATCCATGCAAGTTAACATGAGGCACTGGACTGAATCATAGTCATCACTACGAGCAGCGTAAGCAGCAACTTCTTCTAGTGGTGCATCCTTTCAGGAGCATCACCCAGGGGTTGATCCAACATATACTCCTTCTTAGCACTCATGAGAACAAATCTCAGGTTCTGGATCCAATCTGCATAGTTTCCACCATTAGCAGCCAACTTTTCTTTCTCTAACATAGGGGCTAAGTTCAACATATTGTGAGCCATTGATCTACAACGATAGATACAAAATTCATTTAGACATTTATTCATAATTAATGTTGCACTAGTGTTTAAACAAATTTTAATGTAAAGTGCACTCCCACTCAAATCAATATTTCTCGTAATTGAAAGTGAGTGATTCAAGATCCTGATCTCATTCACACCCATGGATGGTAGCATCTCATATGATGTGAATTTCAACCGGTAGGCAATCTTTTGCCGATCATATCACCATATGACTCTTGTTCATCTTTCGATGCTTTGCGCTCCAAACTCAGAACTTTTCTGCCAGGACTTCAAGACAACTGAGTGTTTCTGCTGTGAGGTCTTACCTCACCCGCCTTACACTTCACTTCTCGTTTGTACTGATGGTAGCATGTAGTACACTGAAAGGCCACATGTTATAGACGGTTGCAGGACTAGGAAGAGCACTTTTTAACTTGATATTTACTGTGAGAGATCACCCTAATAATTGACTACTGCGCAATCAAAGGGTGCAAACAACAAAGGGATAAACATCTCAGGCAATTCATAAAAGCATGATATGGTATAGCCCTGGGCGTCGGGAATCCTTCATGACCATCTTCAGTCTTCAGTTGAAGCGTCGTGAAGTCCAATATTTCGTTGCGTGGAAACCATTTCAAAAACACTGTCGTGGCGGCAATTTCAGAAAACGTTGCTGTCGCGACCGTTTCAAAAAACGTTACCGTGGCACCAAATTCAGAAATTCCGCCGTGGCACGAAATTATAGCTCCTCGTCCCGCGCCTAGTACACCTTCTCCACGTCGGGGTCCTCCATGTACGCTTGCCATCGTCACCTGTAACATGTAGGCTATCTCTACGATATTTACATTAACATGGCAATCTGGTGGCTCCAGCCATCATGCCGTGACATGCAGGCCACTTAACATTACAACATATAACCATCTCATACATAAACTCATTATCATGACGAAGGCTATACCACATCATATGCATACTCTGCAAAAACCAAGTTAGACGTCCTCTAATCGGATTTAGCAAATTTTAGTTACGCGGTTAACCAGTTTTAACAAATACTACTTGCTACCTACGTCCACAACATAGGTGATAATTCTTGATGCTAGATTAAGTTTCGGGGTGTGTGAGGGAAGAGACTTAATTAAAAATCTCTAGCCCCACACTAAACCTCGTCAAATATGCATGACCACCTAGAAGATCGTCCATCTTCAGCACCCTCTTGTGTATGCGACGGTTCACTATTCTTGACTATGATGAGGCCCAAAGTACTGTTAGCAGATCGTCAACAGCCAGAGTCGAGCGATTGTCAAAACTTTGTACAAAGCCTCACCATGTCGCCAATGAATTGAACCAAAGCAACACTTGAGGGAAGCATTAGCAAGAACATCAAACCCTCACATACACATGTGATCTAGATCACAACCTGCACCAACTCATATAATGGCTCATGATGCCACTGTTGGGAAACATGGTAGAAAACAAAAATTTCGCACCTACGCACACCCAAGATCAATATGAAGATGCATTACGGGTTGGGATCAAGATCGTTACCGTCACCGAGTTGCAGCGGAAGAAGAATGCATCGGTGTAGATCGTACTTGGAGTCCCTCAAACTGTCGATGAACGATCCCGCGAGCCACCTATGAACAGTCCCTTGAACCGAAGACCGAAGGCACGACCTCTCTACTTGGTTGCAACCGTGCAGCCTTCACGATACGGCAGCGCTTCGCCGTCCAGAGCTAATCGTCGTCGGAGAATTAGAGGGAGGAGATTAGAACCACATTGGGCTTCTAATTATGAGGATTAGAGGATCTAGGTCTAGCTCTAACTAGATCAACTAGGCTCAACTAGAACTAGAACTAGAGGGAACTAAAGCAGGCTCAAAACTTCTGTGCTCCTTCCCCGGTTTGGCCTTTTAAGGCCCGTTGGTATTAAATTTAATATAAAAGACTTATAATAAATATTATATCCTTTTATATATAATTTAACAGCCCCGGAAATATTTTCCACCTATATATTTTTTATCGGTAATACCCGGTATTACCCGATATTCTCCGAAACCCTTCCGGTGACCCCGAAACGCATCTGGGTCCTGTCGAAATGATTTTGAATATTTATGAAACAATTCCAGAAATATATTCTCATCATTAACGTCCTACTAACACTCAGCATATCGTGATTTCCTTAAGCTTGTGACCACGTAGGTTCGGTAACTCATAGACATGAACGAAACCGTTCATTCAATGACCGATAGCAGAACCATGGACGTCCATATCGATCCCTATGAGCACACGAATGATATTCAAGTGAACCTTTGGTTATCATGTGATGTTCCCTTTGCTTTGCGATACTTCACAAAACCCGGGATGCATCGGTATCCTCCTGAGTCATTGATGTCTACTACGCAGCTTTTATTCTTGTAGACGTTGTTGGGCCTCCAAGTGCAGAGTTTTGTAGGACAGTAGCAAATTTCCCTCAAGTGGATGACCTAAGGTTTATCAATCCGTCGTAGGTGTAGGATGAAGATGGTCTCTCTCAAACAACCCTGCAATCAAATACAAGAAATCTCTTGTGTCCCCAACACACCCAATACAATGATAAATTGTATAGGTGCACTAGTTCGGCGAAGAGATGGTGATACAAGTGTAGTATGGATAGTAGATATAGGTTTTTGTAATCTAAAAATATAAAAACAGCAAGGTAGCAAGTGATAAAACGGAGCACACACGGTATTGCAATGCTTGAAAACAAGGCCTAGGGTTCATACTTTCACTAGTGCAATCTCTCAACAATGCTAACATAATTGAATCATATAACAATCCCTCAACGTGCGATAAAGAATCACTCCAAAGTTCCTATTAGCGAAGAACATAAGATGAAATTGTTGTAGGGTACAAAACCACCTCAAAGTTATCCTTTCTGATCAATCTATTGAGCCATCCCTATAAGTGTCACAAATAGCCCTAGAGTTCGTACTAAAATAACACCATATGATACACATCAACCAACTCTAATGTCACCTAGATACTCCAATGTCACCACAAGTATCCGTGAGTTGATCATTCGATATGCATCAAACAACTTCAGATTCATAATATTCAATCCACACAAAGAACTTCAAAGAGTGCTCCCAAAGTTTCTATCGGAGAAAAGAAGATGAAAACGTGTACCAACCCATATGCCTAGATTACCCCAAGGTCACGGGAATCCGCAAGTTGATTACCAAAACATACATCAAGTGACTCAATAGAATACCCCATTGTCACCACGGGTATCCACATGCAAGACATACATCAAGTGTTCTCAAATCTGAAATATTCAATCCGACAATAACAAAACCTCAAAGGGAAAGACTCAATTCATCACAAGAAGATAGAGAGGGAAGAAACACCATATGATCCAACTATATTAACAAAGCTCGCGATACATCAAGATCATGCCAAATCAAGAACACGAGAGAGAGAGAGATCAAACACATAGCTACTAGTACATACCCTCAGCCCCTAGGGTGAACTACTCCCTCCTCGTCATGGAGACCGCCGGGATGATGAAGATGGCCTCCGGTGATGATTCCCCCTCTCCGGCAGGGTGCCGGAACGGAGCTCCAGATGGGTTTTCTTCCGTATAAAGTCTTGCGACGGTGGCATCGAAGTTCTAGGTTTATTTCTGGGGGTTTCTCTATTTATAGGATTTTTCAGCGTTGGAATCACGCTAAAAGGAGCTACGAGGGGCCCACAAGGCAACATCACATGCCCCCCCAGGCCGCGCCGTGATACCTTGTGACCTCCTCGTGAGGCTTCTGGTCCTTCCACGAAGCTTCGGGGGTCTCTTTTGGTCCAAAAAATATCATCAAAAAGTTTTGTCCAATTCCGAGAACTTTTATTTCTGTACAAAAAACAACACCACGGTAGTTCTGCTGAAAACAGCGTCAGTCTGGGTTAGTTCTAATCAAATCATACCAAAACCATATAAAATTGTTATAAACGTGGCATGAATACTTCATAAATTATAGATACGTTGGAGACATATCAGCATCCCCAAGCTTAATTCCTGCTCGTCCTCGAATAGGTAAATGATAAAAGAAATAACTTATGAAGTGTGAATGCTAGCATAGTGCATAAGTTTGATCAATGATAATTGCAATCACTTTTTCTAGCATCATTATATATCATAAACAGTAGCTCATCTCATAAAACTTCTCATGATCAAGTATCAAGCTATTCACATGTTAAATTATAAACCATAAACTTTCTTGAAAACCAACAAACTATGTTCTCAGTCATCAAACAATTACAATTCATCTTATTTTTAGGAAGGGTCTATGTAAGAGCTTTGGTTTAGCAAATTCCACATACTCAACTATCATTTAGTCTTCCATGATTGCTGACACTCAAAGCAAATTTTTAGAACAAACCGTTTCGGTCAAACACATAGGAAGATCGGGGCTTAATGTTTCGCCTCCCAACTTATTTATCTCAGGGAAAATGTCAACAATAATAACTCATGATCACCTATATTCAACTGGATATATGTGCCTGGATTATTCCCTACCACATGATGCTTGCCCACTAGAGAATAAATAGAGCGGAATAGGGATGAACATTACTGACTCTTGCATAAAAGTAAATACAGAAAAGTAAAAGATAGGCCCTTCACAGAGGGAAGCAGAGGTTGTCAAGCGCTTTTTTATTTTTGGATGTGCAAACTCTTAATGGAAAGGAACGTCACTTTATATTACCCCTTGTGATAGCAACCTTTATTATGCAGTATGTCGCTTTTATTTTTTCACCATCACAAGTTCGTACAAAGCTTATTTTCCCTTCCAATAAAAAATCATACATATTTAGGAGCATTTTTATTGCTTTTTGCACCGATGACAACTTACTTGAAGGATCTTATTCAATCCATAGGTAGATATGGTGGACTCTCATGGCAAGAAACTGGGTTTAAGGGTTTTTGGACGCACAAGTAGTATCTCTACTTAGTACGAGTTGTTGGCTAGCAAAAGATCCTAAGCAAGCACCACATGTTAGAGGATCCATGACAATATAACTTCTGTGTGAATATAAACAAACATAACTCATTATGTTGTCTTCCTTGTCCAACGTCAACTACTTGATCAAGTTTGAAAATAATGTGACACCCTAGTTTTTCCCAGCTTTTCTTTTCAAAATTTAATTTGGAATTGGCTTGGTTTTGTTCTGAATGACTCTATGGACTTAAAACTTGGGAAAATTCTCTTGCTTTTTCTTTCCCAAGTGACTCAGGCTCTCAAAAGCTTCTCTCAAGTCATGTCACTTCCACTCTTGCTCAATCTCAATTTTATTCCAATTTAATATTCCTTTTCTGATAAAGGAATAACCTCTTTGAGCTCCAGGTTGTGAAGCAACCTATGTTTCTGCTCTTCCAAAAATTCCAAGAAAATTCTCATAAATCCTTTGCACCATGTGAACCTTGGATATGTGAAAATATTCAAGATTTACCCCTCATGGTGAGCACAGTATCCAATCATTGATTCTGGTCATAATTTCAGTTTATGAAGCAACTATATTTTATGTTGCTTTAAAAATTCTGAAATTAATCCAGGACATTCTCCTACCCATATTATCAAACTCCACAAATTTTTGGCTCATTTTATTTAGCCAATTTCTCTATAAAATTCTTCCAAGTTTCTGTCCAGTCGGAAGTGTTGTGAAGGAAGTACCATGTACACTAACCCAATTGGGCTGAAATTTTTATAGCATGATGGCATCATCAAATGACCCACCAATACCAAGTTTCAACTCCAGGAACCCATCCAAGTGAGTGCAACATCCTCTTCAAGATTTCTGGACCAGAGAGGCAGTTGTGAAGCAACTATGCTCTACACTACTCCATTTGGTCTGAATTTTTCCCAGTATATGCACCTTCCTACTACACTCTATCATGGCAAACTTTCATTCCCAAAGCCCTAGCCAGTTTACCTCAGCTTGCTGCCCAAGTTACTGACCAGAAACTTCCAGGGAAGCTATCCAGCTGTCCTAGCTACCTCTTGTCAAACCAGGGGCACAGGGAGGACTCGGGTTGAGAGGACTACCGCGTAGACATGATCGTTCGGGATAGAGCGCACCGCAAGCGTCCATGCATGCGGAGACCATGCGTCTGTCAGGGCAGAACTCACGCTCTGCGCACTGAACCCTCTCGGGCCTCGCCGGTTCTTCACGACTATGCCACCTCGCCGTGTCCCTTAGTGCCGACGTTCTCCCCGCCGTCCACCTGGCTCACCTGGAAGCCTCCCGTCGCCGGCAGCGCCCTCCCCGGACACGGCCAAGCGCCGCCACGCGCGGCACATTACTGGTACTGTGGCCGCGCTGGATGTCCTCTTCCTTCCGTCGAGCCGTCGCATCGCCTTAACTCTTTGACCTTCTCTAGCACCCTCCCTCGCTCCACGATGGCCAGCTCACCGTCCTCGCCGTGCCAGCGCAACCGTGGTGGGATCCGGCTCGGCCACCCCCTCTCTCACCTATAAAAGGCCCTCCCGGGCCTCGTATCGCTGCACCACTCCACTCCCCTCCCTCTCAATCACCACTAGCAGCGCCAGTGCAGGTCGGAGAGCCCTCCTTCTTCGTCTCCGGCGAAGAGCTCCACCGCTCTGCCCCAGCTCCGTCCGCTCGCCTCAGCCCACCCCAGCCCCAGCTAAGACCACCAGGGAGTTCGTGGAGCTCCACTGGTCCTCCCCAACCTCTCCTCTGCCCAAGAGCTCGTAGGAGTCGCCGGATCGATCGACCACCGTAGCTCGCCGCCTCCTGAGACGAAGGGGGCGACCGCGTCCGGCCACCGTTCGAGGAGCCACGGGTATGGGAGTGCTCGCCGTCGTCCACTCGTTCCAACCCCTCCGTCCCCAGAGCTCGCCGCCGTCGCTATCGTCGGCAGCCCTCGCCGGTGAGCCGCCGTCCTCTGTTCAATCCGTTTCCCTGTTCAAACCTGGCAGGCGGGCCCCGCTGATCAGTGACTCCCTTCGCGCCCGAACTGGTACGTAAGTGGAGGCGCCTGGCCGGTTTACGTCTTCGACGTGGCTGCTCCTGGGTTTTTCCGATTTTCTGTTTAATTCAAATAATTCCAGAACTTTGACTGAACTTTGACCAGCTATAACTTTTAAACCGTAAGTCCAAATGAGTTCATTCTTTTTGCATTATTTTTCTTATGAGCTCCTCTAGTTGCTGTAAAAATTTGGTATTTTTCTCTACTGTTTAGAATTTCTGGTCAAAAGAAAATGCTTTATGTGGTGTTTGAAAATGCTTTCAAAAATGCTTTTCAGATTTGTTTTGCCTAGTTGGTGAAGGCCAGGAGTACTCCCACACTCTATTGGTGCAAGGCAAGCCACAACTCTCATTTGCATAATTGCATTGCAATATCATGATTTAAATAAATATTTTAATGCTAAATTAGGAGTATTTGCAAATAAGTTAACGTATGCAATATATTGGAGATTTTGGATAAGTTACTATCATGATGATGATGAGATTTTGGATTAGTAGAAGATTTCCAGATTTATGTCGTAATACTGTCGGATTGTGAGATTACCGTCTATGATTATTTTGTGATACCTCCGGTACGGCATATATGGGATCAGTAGTAGAAGTTGATCATGATGCTCATTGGATTTCTAGTTGGTTATTGTAGTAACTTGGATTCACTTGTATATCGGAGTGCCAGTGATGACTATGTTTACCCGGGGATAAATTCCTTCATTGTTGATCAAGTGCCACTGAACCGAACTTTCCAGTGCAGCCACACCTGCCGGAATGGGATGGCCTTGGCTTGGTCTAACAGCATGCTCTTTTATCGGTACCACCAAAGAGGGGAGCTTATGCGTACGAGCTGCCCTGATCAGGTAGACGATGATAACCTTGTGAGCCCAGTTTGGTTATTGAGCTCAAGTCCCCGTTTGGGACAGTTTGTTGGCCACGACAGTGGCAGGTGTCAAGAGTGACACAGGGGCCACCCAGGGCAGGATTCCGGGGGAGGATGATTGTCGGTGGTACGATGGAGAGGTCACGGGTTAGGCAAGTTTTGTTGGAGCAGCACCGGTCCACCCGAAAAGGGAAGTGTACCGAGGTATGGGACCACGAGCTTCATAGTGTGGGTAAAGTGCGTAACCTCTGCAGAGTGTAAGAATCTATTCGAATAGCGAAGTCCACGGTATTGGACACAGTTCGTACTAAGTCACACTGTCTGATCAACACCAATGAGGGAATGACATGTTAATGATGGAAGAACTCGTCTCAGTATGGTTGGGTGATCGATTGTTGAGGACCGCTGGTAATTGTTGAGGATGATCTCGGGAATGATTGTCATAAGTTCTCAAGGTGACCATGAGTTGATCACGGGAGTAAGTGGTTCAATCATGTGATTCAGGGCCAAGTGGTTCCGTAACGGTAACAAGATTGATAGTTGTAGCAATAGCATGTTAATATTTTCTTCCACCCTTTTAGTAGCATCTAAATCTAATTTAATCAGGATTGCTATGACATTCTTATGCCTTGATGCTTTTGATTGTTGCGAGCTTGCGAGTACATTCAAAGTACTCACCTGGCGTGTCATGCCAGGTTGCAGGTGCTGCCATGTTTGCATAATGGAGGTGTTTGCGTTGCGAGCTAGGACGTGTCCCAGCCAGAGTCCCTGCGGAGTGGAGTCCATTTTGACGCTGTAATTCTGCTGCTAGGATTCGAGCTGCTGCTAGCATAGAATTATCATAGCAAGCGTAGCTTTGCCGAGGCAACCCTTTGTAATATCTCAAACCTTTGTACCCCATTTATTAGTAATAAAGAGCTGATTTGTTCTATGCCAAGTAGTGTCGTATTCCAGAAGACTTGATCTCTGGGCTGGAATACGGGGTGCTCCGGTGACTCTGAGCCGGGGTGCCACAAGGTTTGGTATCAGAACAGGTCTGGCTATAGGACACCCTAGCTAACCCGGACGTTAGAAACCATTAGTTTAGAGCCCAGTCTGTTTGTGTGTTGCATTTGAGTGCTGCACTTGGTTGATGCATTTGTGTGTTGCATGGCATGCATATAGATTTGGCTCACTAATCAGTTGATTTTGTAGATGGCATCCGTTCCTGTTGACTACAACTCAGCCCCTGCACCACTCAGCTTCGCATCCCTGCTTTGGGATATCTGGCATCTTCTCTATCCCAATGGAGAGATGACAAGGTACCAAGTATTCCAGACCTCGCTTACGGGACTGGTACTTGAGTATCATGCCAATGTCATTATGTCAGTCGGCCTACCTTTGGGGAAGCGCACCTATAGTCTTCATGGTGGCTATGCCTCTACCTCGGATCGTGTTGTCCAACTTGCCGCTCTGGCAGGCCTCACTATTATTTGCCATCAGGAAAACGCGATGCAGGAGAATCGTGCATTCCAGTACTATCCCACCATGTCCACCACTCCTAGACGGATTAGATTTCCTTCTGTCTGCTCAGATGACGATGTCGCTGTGGCATACATGTCTCGTTACATGGTCGCCGAGTACGTCCTCATCGCTGAGCTAGTCCGAGATGCAACTCGTGCCAGGAGAGCCCTTGGTATGGCTTTAGCTCCGTCAACCTCTCCGCCAGCTCCTTCGCTCTCCAGCAACCCGCCATACAACCCTAGTACCTAAGTATCTGCGAAGTTCATGTTGCATGATTTGTGGTAGTGCCAAGTGCTGTAAATTACCCTGAGTAGCAATAAAGTGTGGTTTTGCGAGTTTGGTGCTTTTTCTTGAACAGTCTTTATTTGCTCTTCTTTGGTTCTTTGGTGTCATACTACCCTCTCCATGGAAGTTGCTCATCAACTATCGGACGCAAAGAGATAATGAGGATTGCAAGTACTTGGAGGTTAAGTGAGCAGTATGAAATTCTCAAGATCACATTGCTCGAGGGAGCATTTGGTTGAAAGCGAATAGTACTTTGAATTGACTATCGGTGTCAAGTTTACACCAGCAATGCAATTAGCAGTAATGGTTAAATAAGCAGGAAGACTAGTGGTGTGCACGGCCAGTGATATGGCTACAGTATAAGTTGGAATCCAAGAAGGATAGTCGGTCAACTCTTTCACAGGAAACCAACAAGCGGAGTTGTGAGAATTATATATATAGCAGCATGGCACAGCAAGAAACTTCTGGTATAAGCAATCCAGCCGTCCTCTGCACGCCACCGGAGAAACTTATGGGGCAAGGCTCTTCGAGTCTTCTTCAGTTCGATATGTGAATGGCTTCCAGCACAAGATACCCTGTCTTCCTCGATAAGCTACCGTGGGAAAGCTTCCAGCATAAGGCACAGAATCTTCTTCCACAAGTAACCAAGAGGGAAAGCTTCTGGGGAACGCTATCCAGCCTTTTCCAGCACGCTATTCCGGCAGAAGCTTCCAGCACAAGCTATCCAGTCTTCCTCAGCACGATACCCGATGGCTTTCAACACAAGCTATCCAATTTTCTTCAGCACGATACTACAAACAGTTGCCAGCATTGGTATAAGTTAGTACACGGTGTGTTGGTAGTGCATCTCGAGAAGCTAAGTTATAACTTGTTCGGTCAAAAATTATGAGCCAGCCAGGACACAAAGTCGGCTTTGGGAATCAGATGTTCAGCTACACATGCTTTTACATATATTGTGGAGTATTGCCCGAGTCATGACAGTCATTCGTACGGAAGCAACTATGTTTGAGCCGAACTGCCAAAGGGAGGTAAGGATCCAACACCTGCATAAGTTATGCAAGTGAACGAACACCGGTATACCCATCAGCATGTTAGGAGGACTCACAAGCTAAGAGGTAAAGACCATTTGGAATTATAATTTGGGCAATGGATACCAAGGTACTTATGAACATGGTATATGATCCCAATGAACCCTTGCTTGCTTTTCCTTGGAGACGGCACCACGCCCGTGTACTGAGCTGTTTTTCGGCCGTTCAGGGTGGATGCCAGCATTATATTTCTCTTTTCAACAACTGTCCTATGTTCTGAGCTGTTTTTCGGCCGTCTCAGGCAGCTGTTGAGTTTCTTTTGGTAGCAGTGAATCTATGTTCTGAGCTGTTCTTCGGCCGTCTTAGGGAGCCGCTGCATTCTTTTTATCAACATGGTCTCATGTTCTGAGCTGCTTTCCAGCCGTCTTGAGCCATGATTGAATTACACCAGTAAAAGTCCCAGATCTGAGTTGTAAAGACCGTTCTGGTGGCCACTGGTTTATTTGCCGATTTTCCTGCAAGGGGTTTGGAGGACCAATGCCTTACCATTACAGCTTGTGAGATAAAAAGCTTGTCAGATAAGTGTGACGGTATTAGGTTAAGGACAAGGCATGCTTGCCAAAATTTTGCACCTAATAACACCCATGGTCATATGAAGAGTTGAGGATACGTGACCAAAATTCCTGTGTCAAAAGAATCAGGAAAGAGAACAACAAGGAAAAGGAAGACTGAAGATGTAGGCGCGACGATCATTACAGAACCCACATGATACGAATACCTAAGATGGGCTGATTTCGAATACACCCTCAAGTGGTCCGCTTCGCTCTGTATTGGAGGATTTCATATCAGGCATCGCAAGACTTATGTATATCTCGACAGGATGGGCGTTTGCAATGCTACACAACAACTTTGGATCATAGACCCACGTATGCGCTCCCTGTCATGAGTAAGATTGTTCTGCCAGGACCACCGTCAGTCAAGGTATTGCTATAAGGTATTACTCCTTTGGACATGATGAATATCAGCCAAATCGTCAATACAGAATGGAGGCAAGACAGTCAACTCAGAGGATTCGGCCTCCCTGCAAGTAGTTAGACCCCACCAGGAAAAACATTGTGATTCTCAGCATTGTAACTCAATACAATAACCAGTTTGATTGTGTCCACTAAGGAAAGTTGTTCATAACCCTTATTGTTACCATACGGGAGTAGGACCTGTTTATCGAACATCGCTCCCAGACTTATGGGAAGGTGACTTATTCTAGTCAGGAAAATATGCCAGATAAACCAGCAGACATGGTAATAATGAAGTCAGCATCATGTTGGATGTGCGAGGAAAAATCTGTTAGAATGTGGATGCGGTAAAGCAAACCACCCCAGAGTAAGAAAGTCAGGTCCTATGAGATTCGTGGGAAAACATTATGTCAAGAAAAAGGATACCCAAGTTGGAACCGGTTTTCCTTAAAGGCAGAATATTCATACTGGATCCCTGAGCAACCAAATCTCGAGGACGAGATTTATCTTAAGGGGGGTAGGTTTGTGACACCCTGGTTTTTCCCAGCTTTTCTTTTCAAAATTTAATTGAAAATTTTATTTGGAATTGGCTTGGTTTTGTTCTGAATGGCTCTATGAACTTAAAACTTGGGAAAATTCTCTTGATTTTCTTTCCCAGGTGACTCAGGCTCTCAAAAGCTTCTCTCAAGTCATGTCACTTCCACTCTTGCTCAATCTCAATTTTATTCCAATTTAATATTCCTTTTCTGATAAAGGAATAACCTCTTTGAGATCCAGGTTGTGAAGCAACCTATGTTTCTGTTCTTCCAAAAATTCCAAGAAAATTCTCATAAATCCTTTGCACCATGTGAACCTTGGATATGTGAAAATATTCAAGATTTACCCCTCATGGTGAGCACAGTATCCAATCTTTGATTCTCGTCATAATTTCAGTTTATGAAGCAACTATATTTTATGTTGCTTTAAATTTTTTGAAATTAATCCAGGACATTCTCCTACCCATATTATCAAACTCCACAATTTTTTGGCTCATTTCATTTAGCCAATTTCTCTATAAAATTCTTCCAAGTTTCTGTCCAGTGGGAAGTGTTGTGAAGGAAGTACCCTGTACACTAACCCAATTGGGCTGAAATTTTTATAGCATGATGGCATCATCAAATGACCCACCAATACCAAGTTTCAACTCCAGGAACCCATCCAAGTGAGTGCAACATCCTCTGCAAGATTTCTGGACCAGAGAGGCAGTTGTGAAGCAACTATGCTCTACACTGCTCCATTTGGTCTGAATTTTTCCCAGTATATGCACCTTCCTACTACACTCTATCATGGCAAACTTTCATTCCCAAAGCCCTAGCCAGTTTACCTCAGCTTTCTACCCAAGTTACTGACCAGAAACTTCCAGGGAAGCTATCCAGCTGTCCTAGCTACCTCTTGTCAAACCAGGGGCACATGGAGGACTCAGGTTGAGAGGACTACCGTGTAGACATGATCGTTCGGGACAGAGCGCACCGCAAGCATCCATGCACGCGGTGACCACGCATCTGTCAGGGCAGAACTCGCGCTCTGCGCACTGAACCCTCTCGGGCCTCGCCGGTTCTTCGCGACTATGCCACCTCGCCATGTCCCTTAGTGTCGACGTTCTCCCCGCCGTCCACCTGGCTCACCTGGAAGCCTCCCGTCGCCGGCAGCGCCCTCGCCGGACACGGCCAAGCGCCGCCACGCGCGGCATAGTACTGGTACTGTGGCCGCGCTGGCTGTCCTCTTCCTCCTATCGACCGTCGCACCGCCTTAACTCTCTGACCTTCTCTAGCACCCTCCCTCGCTCCACGACGGCCAACTCGCCGTCCTCGCTGTGCCAGCGCAACCGTGGTGGGATCCGGCTCGGCCACCCCCTCGCTCACCAATAAAAGGCCGTCCCGGGCCTCGTATCGCTGCACCACTCCACTCCCTCCCTCTCAATCGCCACTAGCAGCGCCAGGGCAGGTCAGAGAGCCCTCCTTCTTCGTCTCCGGCGAAGAGCTCCACTGCTCTGCCTCAGCTCCGTCCGCTCGCCTCAGCCCACCCCAGCCCCAGCTAAGACCATCAGGGAGTTCGTGGAGCTCCACTGGTCCTCCCCAACCTCTCCTCTGCCCAAGAGCTCGTCGGAGTCGCCGGATCGATCGACCACCGTAGCTCGTCGCTGCCTGAGATGAAGGGGCGACCGCGTCCGGCCACTGTTCGAGGAGCCACGGGTATGGGAGTGCTCGCCGTCGTCCACTCGTTCCATCCCCTCCGTCCCCGGAGCTCGCCGCCGTCGCTATCGCCGGCAACCCTCGCCGGTGAGCCGCTGTCCTTTGTTCCCTCCTTTTCCCTGTTCAAACCTGGCAGGCGGGCCCCGCTGGTCAGTGACTCCCTTTGCGCCCGAACTGGTACGTAAGTGGAGGCACCTGGCCAGTTTACGTCTTCGACATGGCTGCTCCTGGGTTTTTCTGATTTTCTGTTTAATTCAAATAATTCCAGAACTTTGACTGAACTTTGACCAGCTATAACTTTTAAACCGTAAGTCCAAATGAGTTCATTCTTTTTGCATTATTTTTCTTATGAGCTCCTCTAGTTGCTGTAAAAATTTGGTATTTTTCTCTACTGTTTAGAATTTCTGGTCAAAAGAAAATGCTTTATGTGGTGTTTGAAAATGCTTTCAAAAATGCTTTTCAGATTTGTTTTGCCTAGTTGGTGAAGGCCAGGAGTACTCCCACACTCTATTGGTGCAAGGCAAGCCACAACTCTCATTTGCATAATTGCATTGCAATATCATGGTTTAAATAAATATTTTAATGCTAAATTAGGAGTATTTCCAAATAATTTAACATATGCAATATATTAGAGATTTTGGATAAGTTACTATCATGATGATGATGAAATTTTGGATTAGTAGAAGATTTCCAGATTTATGTCGTAATACTGTCGGATTGTGAGATTACCGTCTATGATTATTTTGTGATACCTCCGGTACGGCATATATGGGATCAGTAGTAGAAGTTGATCATGATGCTCATTGGATTTCTAGTTGGTTATTGTAGTAACTTGGATTCACTTGTATATCGGAGTGCCAGTGATGACTATGTTTACCCGGGGATAAATTCCTTCATCGTTGATCAAGTGCCACTGAACCGAAGTTTTCAGTGCAGCCACACCTGCCGGAATGGGACGGCCTTGGCTTGGTCTAACAGCGTGCTCTTTTATCGGTACCACCAAAGAGGGGTGGTTATGCGTACGTGCAGCCCTGATCAGGTAGACGACGATAACCTTATGAGCCCAGTTTGGTTATTGAGCTCAAGTCCACCCGAAAAGGGAAGTGTGCCGAGGTACGGGACCAGGAGCTTCATAGTGTGGGTAAAGTGTGCAACCCCTGCAGAGTGTAAGAATCTATTCGAATAGCGGAGTCCACGGTATTGGACATAGTTCGTACTAAGTCACACTGTCTGATCAACACCAATGAGGGAATGACGTGTTAATGATGGAAGAACTCGTCTCAGTATGGTTGGGTGATCGATTGTTGTGGACCGCTGGTAATTGTTGAGGATGATCTCGGGAATGATTGTCATAAGTTCTCAAGGTGACCATGAGTTGATCACGAGAATAAGTGGTTCAATCATGTGATTCAGGGCCAAGTGGTTCCGTAACGGTAACAAGATTGATAGTTGTAGCAATAGCATGTTAATATTTTCTTCCACCCTTTTAGTAGCATCTAAATCTAATTTAATCATGATTGCTATGACATTGTTATGCCTTGATGCTTTTGATTGTTGCGAGCTTGCGAGTACATTCAAAGTACTCACCTGGCGTGTCATGCCAGTTTGCAGGTGCTGCCATGTTTGCATAATGGAGGTGTTTGCGTTGCGAGCTAGGACGTGTCCCAGCCAGAGTCCCTGCGGAGTGGAGTCCATTTTGACGCTGTAATTCTGCTACTAGGATTCGAGCCGCTGCTAGCATAGAATTATCATAGCAAGCGTAGCTTTGCCGAGGCAACCCTTTGTAATATCTCAAACCTTTGTACCCCATTTATTAGTAATAAAGAGCTGATTTGTTCTATGCCAAGCAGTGTCGTATTCCAGAAGACTTGATCTTTGGGCTGGAATACGGGGTGCTCTAGTGACTCTGAGCTGGGGTGCCACAAATAATTAATGGGGCTCACAATCATAGAAGATGTCCAAGATAGTATATGTATATGTGAAATCTCTCTTCCTTCAATATTCTTTCATGAATTGTTCAAGTGACCAATACTATGTTTACTAACTTTCAATAAATTTTACCACTTATATTTTTTATATGTGAAGTCAATACTCCCCATGGGACAAGCATATGTAGCATATATAATTTCATATTTATGACATTCAATTCATTCAACAATTCGCTCTTAGGATATAAGTTAAGCACGAGAGTGAATGATAAACTACTCCAAAAGATTTAAGTGAAGAACAATGAGTAGTTAAACAATTAAGTAGCTATGTGAAGAGTCTCTCCAAATAAAGATTTCAGATCTGATAATTTTATTAAAACAGCAAACAAATAAAAGGACACTCCAAGAATAGCACATATCATGTGAACAAGTAAAAACTTAGGCTAACCGATAGTTGTTGATGAAGAAAGGTGGGATGCCTACCGGGGCACCCCCAAGCTTAGTTGCTTGAGACTTCTTGGAAAGTTATCTTGGGGTGCCTTGGGCATCCCCAAGCTTGACATCTTGTGTCTCCTTAATTCCTCTCATATCACGGTTTCCTTAAATCTTAAAAACTTCATCCACACAAAACTCAACAAGAACTCGTGAGAAAAGTTAGTATAAATCAACTCAAAACCTTAACATTCTCAACTGTAGCAAATCACTAAAATTATAATTAAACATTGAATACTAAATGCCTCTGCATATTTAATACTCCTATCCACAAATAGAAACATTAAACAAGCAACATATGCAAACAATGCAACTATAGCCGAAATCTGCCAAAACAGAATAGTCTGTAAAGGGGAATAAAAATGCATACTTCCCTAACTCTAAAAATTCTGAAAACTTACCACATGACAGGGAACTCATGCATACTTACTGTGTAAAAATTTCAGATTTTTATCACGTTCTGACTATTCAGGAATATTATGGACATAACAGAAAACTTTCTATTTTCAAACAGCAACACATAAACTTGTAAACTGAGCATGGTAAAGGCTATAATTGGCATTTTATTTAACTAAAAGATACAAAACATGATTATTGATAACATCAAGCAAATCTCAACAAAAGAAAATGACGCTCCAAGCAAAACTCATAATATGTGATTAATAAAAATATAGCTCTGAGTGAGGTTGCCGATAGTATTGAAGACGAAAGAGGGGATGCCTTCCAGGGCATCCCCAAGCTTAGATGCTTGAGTCTTCCTTGAAAATTAACTTGGGGTTCCTTGGGAAACCCCAATATTAGGGTCTTGCCTCTCCTTATTCTCATCATATCGTTATCTCATCCAAAACTTGAAAACTTCAATCACATAAAACTTAACGGAACTCACTGAGATAGGTTATATGAAAATAAATAATTCACTTTGGTACTGTCAAGACAAAATTAATAATTTTTCTCACATAATACCTACTGTATTCCATCATTTCCACAATTTATATTACTCAATATAAGCTATGGAAACACTAAAACAAGCAAACTATGCAATAAAAACAGAATCTGTCAAAAACAGAACAGCATGTAGTGAGCGAATTAAAAAGCTTACTTCTGTACCTCCAAAAATTCTGAAAAATTAGGACAATGTAAAGAATTTGTAACCCAATACTGTGCAAAAATTTCAGAATTTTCTCATGCTCCAGTACAGAATAGGAATTCCAGTACTGGACGCAGAAGTTTCTGTTTTTGCACATAATCAAATCAAGAAGTATCCACACTATCCCAAAGGCTTTACTTGGCACATTATTGAAAGAAAACATATAAAACATAATTACTACAGTAAATTAATCATGTGGACACACAAAAACAGTAGGTATAAATATTGGGTTGTCTCCCAACAAGCTCTTTTCTTTAATGCATTTTAGTTAGGCATGATGATTTCAATGATGCTCGCATAAAGGTAAGGAATTGAAACACAAACAGAGCATCATGAATCATATGACAAGCACATTTAAACCTAACCCACTTCCTATGCATAGGGATTTTGCGAGCAAATAATTTATGGGAGCAAGAATCAACTAGCATAGGAAGGCAAAACAAGCATGACTTCAAAACTTTCAACATAAAGAGAGGAAACTTGATGTTGTTGAAATATATATAAGAATATCTCCCTCTCTCATAATAATTTTCAGTAG
This sequence comes from Elymus sibiricus, assembly GCA_039707655.1. Taxonomy (NCBI): domain Eukaryota; kingdom Viridiplantae; phylum Streptophyta; class Magnoliopsida; order Poales; family Poaceae; genus Elymus; species Elymus sibiricus. The sequence goes on from CM077668.1 coordinate 208,684,072, forward strand.
CATCATGAACAAATTCAACAATATAACTTTCACATAAATTATTCTTTTCATGATCCACAAGCATAGAATTTTTATTACTCTCCACATAAGCAAATTTATTCTCATCAATAGTAGTGGGAGCAAACTCAATGAAATAACTATCATGTGATACTTGATTGGCATAATCCAATTGAAAATTAAAATCATGATGACAAGTTCCATGGTTATCATTATTCTTTATAGCATACATGTCATCACCATAATCATCATAAATAGCAACTTTGTTGTCATAATCAATTGAAACCTCTTCCAAAATAGTGGACTCATCATTAAATAAATTCATGACCTCTCCAAATCCACTTTCATAATTATTACAATAAGATTCAACACCCTCCAAAATAGTGGGATCACTAGTACCTAGAGTTGACACTCTTCCAAACCCACTTTCATCAATATAATCATCATAAATAGGAGGCATGCTATCATCATAATATATTTGCTCATCAAAACTAGGGGGACTAAAAATATCATCTTCATCAAATATAGCATCCCCAAGCTTATGGCTTTGCATATCATTAGCATCATGGATATTCATAGAAAGCATACTAACAACATTGCAATCATGCTCATCATTCAAAGGATTCACATTAAACATTTTATTAAATTCTTCCTCTAGCAATTGAGCACAATTATCGGAATCCTTATTTTCAAGAAATACTTCATAAAGGTAAAGCATTTGATGCAACTTCAATTCCATTTTTTTGTAGGTTTCTTTTATAAAACCAAACTAGTGATAAAACAAGAAACTAAAATATTCAATTACAAGATCTAAAGATATACCTTCAAGCACTCACCTCCCCGGCAACGGCGCCAGAAAAGAGCTTGATGTCTACTACGCAACTTTTATTCTGTTGTTGGGCCTCCAAGAGCAGAGTTTTGTAGGACAGTAGCAAATTACCCTCAAGTAGATGACCTAAGGTTTATCAATCCATGGGAGGCATAGGATGAAGATGGTCTCTATAAAACAATCCTGCAATCAAATACAAGAAAAATCTCTTGTGTCCCCAACACACCCAATACAATGGTAAATTGTATAGGTGCACTAGTTCGGCGAAGAGATGGTGATACAAGTGTAGTATGGATAGTAGATATAGGTTTTTGTAATCTAAAAATATAAAAACTGCAACGTAGCCAATGATATAACGGAGCACAAATGGTATTGCAATGCTTGAAAACAAGGCCTAGGGTTCATACTGTCACTAGTGCAATATCTCAACAATGCTAACATAATTGAATCATATAACAATCCCTCAACGTGCGATAAAGAATCACTCCAAAGTTCCTATTAGCGGAGAACATAAGATGAAATTGTTGTAGGGTACAAAACCACCACAAAGTTATCCTTTCTGATCAATCTATTGAGCCATCCCTATAAGTGTCACAAATAGCCCTAGAGTTCGTACTAAAATAACACCATATGATACGCATCAACCAACTCTAATGTCACCAAGATACTTCAATGTCACCACAAGTATCCGTGAGTTGATTATTCGATATGCATCAAACAACTTCAGATTCATAATATTCAATCCACACAAAGAACTTCAAAGAGTGCCCCCAAAGTTTCTATCGGAGAAAAGAAGATAAAAACGTGTACCAACCCATATGCCTAGATTACCCGAAGGTCACGGGAATCCGCAAGTTGATTACCAAAACATACATCAAGTGACTCAATAGAATACCCCATTGTCACCACGGGTATCCACATGCAAGACATACATCAAGTGTTCTCAAATCTGAAATATTCAATCCGAAAATAATGAAACCTCAAAGGGAAAGACTCAATTCATCACAAGAAGATAGAGAGGGAAGAATTACCATATGATCCAACCATATTAACAAAGCTCGCGATACATCAAGATCGTGCCAAATCAAGAACACGAGAGAGAGAGAGAGAGAGAGAGAGAGAGAGATCCAACACATAGCTACTAGTACATACCCTCAGCCGAGGGTGAACTACTCCCTCCTCGCCATGGAGACCGTCGGGATGATGAAGATGGCCTCCGATGATGATTCCCCCCTCCGGCAGGGTGCCGGAATGGAGCTCCAGATGGGTTTTCTTTGGTACAGAGGCTTGCGGCGGCGGCATCGAAGTTCTAGGTTTATTTTTGGGGGTTTCTCTATTTATAGGTTTTTTCAGCTTTGGAATCACGCGAAAAGGAGCTATGAGGGGCCCACAAGGCAATAGCACACGCCCCCCCCCCCCCAGGCCGCGCCGTGATACCTTGTGACCTCCTTGTGAGGCTTCTGGTCCTTCCACGAAGCTTCGGGGGTCTCTTTTGGTCCAAAAAAATTATCAAAAAAAACAACACCACGGTAGTTCTGCTGAAAACAGCGTCAGTCCGGGTTAGTTCTAATCAAATCATACCAAAACCATATAAAATTGTTATAAACATGTCATGAATACTTCATAAATTATAGATACATTGGAGACGTATCAGTCATCACATGCTCACTATACCATTATCCTCGTTATCGGTTTTGTTCTACTTTCTCGTTGTCGTGTTCCGGCATCCCCGTGACGAAGTCACCTGTGTCTGGCCTGACGATGATGGATGTTGTCACAACAAAAGGGCCCTAAGAATATCTCTCCATCATCAGAGGAGCAAATCCCACTCTCGAGCTATCTAGTCCCTTGTCAAACTTTTCGATGAGCCTGTAAGTTGTCGTTATGATCACCATGTTACAGATGTCATTTGAGCAACCCCAAAGACCACTGTACAGTAAGAAGTGACTACGATACTTTCATGGTCTAAGGAGCAAAATCACATGTTAACACTCCGTGTTATTACAATTGATTACAGACAATATTAACTCAATTCAAAATAGACAAGTTTGGGTCGATTCAATATGATTGTTCTTCCAACGTCATAATCTCAATGTTGTTTTAGGACTATCGTGACACTTAACAATATCCTAAGATCCAGAAAACGTGATCACCAACAACACTTGAGCTAGTCCTAGAGGCAAGACTAGGAACCTTTTATTGAACCATTTATCATTCCACACATGCATATGAGTTTTCCACTGAATCGCATGATCCAGGATCATAGCAGTTATAGCATAGAATATAAACTCTTAATTATGAATACTGAAATATAATAATACAATATTATTGCCTCTAGAGCATATTTCCAACAGTCTCCCACTTGCACCAGAGTCAGTAATCTAGTTGCATGCTTTTCTAACACCCATGGCCATCTGGTGTTGCTAATGCTTTGCTATGGTAGAGCCTTCGTCACCGGATCTGATACTCTTCAAATCCTAATATTATTTGTGTCGGTAATATCTGGTTTTTCTGTGCAATTCTTATGTTACATTAATGGTAACACTATATCTCTATATAGTCCATTTTATGGTAACATTATATCTCCATATAGTCCATTTACTATATCTTCATATAGTCAATTTTCATTTGGAACTACACCATAGTCTATCAATAAAATTTTATTGATCCAGATTATATTCTATTGAAAACTTCTCAAGCCTCAATCTATATCATTTATAAAATCCAGAGTTATGTTCATTTTCTAAAACTATTTCAAAACTTATAGCCCGATAGTTTATTTATATCAGTCATGAAGTTGTCTTGTGTAACCTTTACAACAAACAATTTGTGTAACTATTTACAGCAATCTCTTCATCTCGTCCATGGACAAGAAGCAAAACCATCGTCCAACTGAGGTACTTAATCTTTAAGCAATCACCCTAGTGAACCTCTCTAGGATCACTATGGTATTTACTACTAACAATTAGTTAATACGAAACATATGGCTTTCTACATTTGATAGCACACATGTTGAATTCAATCTCTGAAGCAAATTGAACTCTATTCATCCACACATGCTCAGCAACTGTTTTTCAATATTGATTTTTGCACGGTGTTATGCTATGTGACATTTTGAGAAAATAGTTTCTCCTTTTAAACTTCTTTAAAACTTTGTCATAGTACATGTCTTAGCATAATCAGATGTTTCAACCTATCTATATAGATTTTCATCCAATAATTCTAAGTCCTTTTTAGGAACATGATTTTAATCTTTTGTGCTAATATACTTTAAATTATTTCTGATCAAGTGATATGTCATACATATGTAAGATCAAAAATGCCATAGAGCTCCCACTAAATTTCTTGTATCCACAAGCTTCTTGATAAATTTTAAATTCTCCAATCACTTCATCAAATTCCAGCTACTTGATACTTAATTTCAAATCATACACATGGCTTGAAATATTTATATCATTCCGGTATTCCTAACAAAACGTTTTGGTTGTATCTTATATATATCCTGTTTGAAATCTTTTTCAAAATAGTTTTGTTACTCATCTATTATATATCAATAATATACAACAGTCACCATTGTAATCCATTTATACTTTTAGTATTGCTACTAACAAGAATATTTGACATGATCAACTCTTCCATTCCTACAAAACACTTTTGTTAAACTTTTCTTTCAAGATCACTATCCATGAATATTCGAAGATCCATTTACATTTTTGTGCCTAACACACCTTCTGAAGGTTTCACCAAGTTCAAAAATTGTTCCTTGTATATGGACTTCACTTCGAATTTCAATGGTTTAAGCCATACCTCTCTAGCTGGGCACCATCACTGCCTCCTCATAGTGTGCAAGTTCATCTTTTTCTAAGATGAAATATTCAATAGATTCGATAATCTTTCCTGACCTTCGCATTTTGTTACAGTCTTAACCGAAGCTCCTACATCTAATGTAGTAGTTTCTTTGCTTAGTTTTACGGACAAAAATACTCCAGCACATTTCTGGTTTAGTCTTGTTTCAACTTAAGCCAGAGATTCAATAATCTTAATAAGCTGTATCATCCTCCCACTTGCTCCTTTAACGAGTAAACCTTTTCTCGAAAAATATTCATTTTCTGACAAACATTTTGTCCTTGAATTTTTATTTTTATTTTTGTGGAAGGAACACAAGAACCTACAATCAAGCATTGGTCTAAAATATTCTATAACTCATTATAGTTTTTATCAGACTTTTAGATGGTGCATCTGTTTAGTGAATATTTTGCTGTTTCATTTATAAATCCCCAAAAATTTAATAAGAGCAGATCGGTAATTGTAATAGTTCTACAATTATTCAATTGCTTGCTAAACTTATGACTTAGATATATTTCTTCATGAAAGAAGAATCCTGTTTATCTTTTGTCATAATGATATTATATCTTCATCCTGGATTTTTTTGAACTATTTCAAATATTTTAGTCATTCTGTTTATCAAGTAAATCATATTTACTCATAACATTGATGAAGTATAAATATTCATCGCGCCCTGTTATATCCATCATACTTCATACATCATAATGTATTCAGTTAATTCAAAAAGACTTTTATACTTCATCTCTATGAAGATTAATTATCCGATGTAACCAAGCAGTGCCACACACAAGTGGTTTTAACAGTCTTCTCAAGACGTTTAGCTTTAATGTTATAGATCAGAAACTTCAAGATTCATCATGAATAAACCATCACAAAATAGAGGTTTAATCAAAAACCGTATTCTCATAATAATATGAACAACTATTGTTTAAAACTTATAAGAATATCCATTGCATAACCCATAGGATAATGCATTACATAACTTCGAAGCAAAATAACTATTATTTCAGTTCTAAGATAAATCTTGAAGATAAACTGGAGACATGACTTCGATGGTCTCCGAGCAGCGATCCCATCACCATTCCTGACTTGTATCACGACTTCATTTCTTCTCTGCTTGTGAGCTCTCTGTAGTCCCTGTATCGGTTTGTAAAACGAGAGCAACCAATTAGTATCAAATACTCATGACATACAGAAATTTACAAGTATAATAACGTTAACTTTGTATAACAATTATACCTTTACCGGAAGAACCATTCTTCTTATGCGCCAAATACTTCTTGTAGTTACGCTTCCAGTGTCCCTTCTGCTTGCAGTAGAAACATTAAGTCTCTTTAGTGGCTCCGCCCTTGTTCCTCTTCTGAGACTCGGTCTTACCGGCTTCAGTAGATTTCTTCTTCTTGTACTTGCCTTTCTTCTTGAAACTGATGGTCTTATTGACCATCAACACTGTTTTGTACTTCTTCATTCCAGCTTCCGCAGTTTTGAGCATAGCAAACAACTCGTTTGCACTTTTCTACATCCCATTCATGTTGTAATTCATGATAAAGCCATCGTAAGATGGGGGGTGAAGCAAGCACAAAATTTGTACCGAGTGTTGGAGGAATTCCAAATTCTAGAGAAGCCAGTCTATCAACATAGCCAGCAAGCTTTACTATATGCTCACTCATTGAGGAACCCTCTTTCATCTTGCATTCAATCAAGGCCTAGGTTAATTCAAAACGTTCGGTCCTTGCCTGCTTCTTGTACAGAACTTCCAGTGACCCAATTATAAATTGAGTAGTAGATCATTCAAAACGCTTTTGTAGTTCAGGATCCATGCAAGTTAACATGAGGCACTGGACTGAATCATAGTCATCACTACGAGCAGCGTAAGAACTAACTTCTTCCAGTGGTGCATCCTTTGCAGGAGCATCACCCAGGGGCTGATCCAGCACATACTCCTTCTTATCACTCCTGAGAACAAATCTCATATTATGGATCCAATCCGCATAGTTTCCACCATTAGCAGCCAACTTTTCTTTCTCTAACATAGGGGATAAGTTGAACATATTGTGAGCCATGGATCTACAACGAGGTCTCGACAGCGCTGCGAGGTACATCGGGAAAGGTGGCTAGTGGACGCTAAACTTGCATCAGCTAGGGGAATGCACAACGGCCAAAGATACACTACATAAGTTATAGCTTACCGGCTGCAATCACGGAAGCTTGGTGCAGTTCTTCCCTCGCTGAGGTGGCTGGAACTCCGCGTTCTTGAGCTTTTTAAGCTCGGCTGCATTGACGTCCTTGGAAGCCATGAGTGTGTGACGCTCTAGGGCACACCTAGTAAGTTCCTCCTAGGCAGTGGCAGCCCACATTCGCACGGCCTCGCGGTCTTCCTGCTCCTTTCATAGCAGGTCGGCGCTTTCCTTGGCCTGCTCCTTCAGAGCGTCAGGCTCAGCACGGGCCTTGTCCAGCTCAGTCCGAAGATTGGCCAATTGCTGCTCTACGCCTATAAAGATAAAAAATACAGACATGAAGACTTTGGAATAAATCCAACATTAAAATATGTCAGTAATAATTCTCAGAAATATTTACCTCGGGCGGAGTTAGCAGCGGCCTTTAGCTGCAGAGCTTCTTCCTCGGCCACGACAAGCCAACACTGGGTTTCCTCCAGCTCCGACGAGTTCCTCGTGACACGAGCGGTGGTGGTCTGCACAAGTATCCAACATGTAGTCAATAAAGTTAGAAGCATGAATCAATTCGATCCTCCTGCAGTTTTCTTGTGAAAATCGACATGAGGCTCGGGGGCTACTAGATATTTGCACGTAAACACAACATACCGTATATATACTGTGTATCTGGCAAAATAGACGAACCTCAAGTCAGTTTTTTAAACTAACTTGAGGCTCGGGGGCTACTGAGAACTGCGGCCCTCTTACAGCTCGGGTTAGACCTACAATATCATTAACATACTCAGCTCTTATGCGTTCATTATAATCCTAAACTATGCATCTCGGTCGCGGTGATGACTTCGGATTGATTAAAACCAATGATCACCTTGAGGGCTACTGGGTGCACTAACATGATTGGTGCCGGTAAAGGAGAACGAAAAAAATAAAAAATCATACCTCCATGCCCTGGGCAAGGCAGACGATTGTGTTCATCATCCCGGCCTCGGCAACCCGGAATTGATCTAGGGCAGCATTTTAGCTGGCGCGCTGGTCGGGAAGCAGACCCAGGCTCGCCAGAGTCGCCTCCACTAGTTGGTGGCAGCCCGCCAGATCGGTCTTGGATAGCACTGAGGCCCGCGCTGGAGACCTCGGCACGCTCTTCTCGACACCGGGCGGCATGGAGGTCGTGGGGCACTCATCGGGGGTTGAATCCCCGTGATCCGAAGCTACGGGGCTGGTGTCCAACCCCTCGCCGTGTGTGCGAGAAGGGCAACCATCTTGGCTCGTTCCCGCATTGGCCACAACCGAGGTATTGGCCTTGACTGTGGTATCCATAGCCTCGGCCCTGGCGCTGGAAGTCAGGGGCAGGGGATTGATATCATCCTCCCGGGCATCGGATTGGACGAGGAGGGGGGAACCTCCACCTCAGGGGTCGAAGTGATGACTGCTACTTGCGAGCTACGTTGGGATTTTCCCCGAAGAGGAAGGGTGAAGCAATATAGTAGTGGATAGTATTTCCATCAGTGAGAACCAAGGTTATCGAACCAATAGGAGAACCAAGCAAATCCTAGTAAGCTGTACCGACACACAAGAGAGCAAATACTTGCACCCAACGCGGGCAAGAGGGTTGTCAATCCCCTTGAACTCGTTACTTGCAAGGATTAAATCTGATAGTGATAGATATATAAATTGAAAAGTAAATAAAAAGTAAATTAATTGCAGCAAGGTAAATTAGGGTTTTCTAATATAATTAAAGTAGACCCGGCGGCCATAGTTTTCACTAGAGGCTTCTCTCTCGACACATAGCATACGGTGGGTAAACAAATTACTGTTGGGCAATTGATAGAAAAGCACATAGTTATGATGTTATTCATGGCAATGATCATGTATATAGGCATCACGTCCGTGACAAGTAGGCCGACTCCTGCCTGCATCTACTACTATTACTCCACCAATCGACCGCTATCCAGCATGCATCTATGGTATTAAGTTCATAACAAACAGAGTAACGCTTTAAGCAAGATGACATGATGTAGACAGAATAAACTCAAGCAATATGAATAAACCCCGTCGTTTTACCCTTAATGGCAACAATACAAATACGTGCCTCGCTACCCCTGCTGTCACTGGATGAGGACACCGCAAGATTGAACCCATTACAAAGCACCTCTCCCGCTGAAGATAAATCAATCTAGTTGGCCAAACCAAACGGATAGGTCGGAGAGAAATACAAAGCTATAACAATAATGCATAATAAAGTTCAGAAAATACTCAATTACTTTCAATGAATAATCTGATCATAAACCCACAATTCATCGGATCCCAACAAACACATTGCAAAAGAAGATTACATCAGATAGAACTCCATGGAGATCATGGAGAACTTTGTATTGAAGATCAAAGAGAGAGAAGAAGCCATCTAGCTACTAGCTATGGACCCGTAGGTTTGTGGTAAACTACACACACATCATCGGAAGGGCAGCAAGGTTGATATAGAAGCCCTCCGTGATCGATTCCCCCTCCGGCAGATCACCGAAAAAGGCCTTCAGATGGGATCACGGAAGAACAGAAGCTTGTGGTGGCGGAAAAGTTATTTCGGGTGGCTCTCTATTGGTTTTGGAATATTTGGGAATTTATAGAAGTGGAATTAGGTCAAACGGAGCTGCGTGGGACCCACGAGCTTAGGTAGCGCGCCCCCCAAGGGCACGCCAGGTGAGCTCGTGGCTCTCCCGTAGGGCTTCTAGCCTCCTCCCAAAGATTCTAGGGTCCCTTCTGGTCCAGAAAAAATCATCATAAAGTTTTATTCCGTTTGGACTTCGTTTGGTATAGATTTCCTAAAAAACCAAAAACAGGCAAAAAACGGCAACTGGCACTGGGCACTGAGTTAATAGGTTAGTTCCCAAAAATGATATAAAATTGCATATAAAGCATATAAAGTATCCAAGATTGATAATATAATAGCATGAAACAATCAAAAATTATAGATATGTTGGAGACGTATCAGCATCCCCAAGCTCAATTCATGCTCGTCCTCGAGTAGGTAAATGATAAAAACATAATTTTTTATGTTGAATGCTACCTAGCATCACTAGTAGCATCACTAGTGCAGAAAAGCCTAGCTATGGCGTGGAAAAAATGGCCTTGCTGGCATGGACACACGACGCCACCAATATGGCGCCATTGTTAAAAAATAGTGGTGGCGTTGGTGCCCACGTCAGCAGTATTGTATGTGTTGCTGGTGTGCCACGTGGACAACGCCACCACTATAATCGCTCACCTAGCGACGTGCAATGTACTTTCCACGCCACAAACGTTTCGTGAAGCCCAAAAAATATATTTTCCCCACCATATAACATTTAGCATTTCACATTAAAACTAAGTACATATAAAACATTACACAGTAGAACAATAGCAGTTAATAGAACATTACGAGTTAATAAGTGACAATCTCACAAACAGTACTAGATAGCGCTAATAAACGACAATCGATCATCCTCACAAACACGAGCTAACTAATAGTTAATAAGCAGATCATTTAGCATTGATGGCCCGGCCACACACATACTTTTAAATGAGGTTGATGACGATCATCATCCTCAAGTCATGGCGCGGGGTGTTCCTGGTAGTGACTAAGATGGCCTGTCCAACCCGGAGATTCTTGCCAGCAAGGAAGTTGTTCCACCCCGCCACGCTGAAGATAGTGCGACTGTCCGTGTCCATTGCGTAAGCACAGGTGGTGATGGAGCCCCTTGTGGTAAGGCGTAGTCCAGCAATGCCTGCTTCATCCGATTCGATGCCACAGCTCTCACATAGCATCTTAGGTAATTTCTGGGAAAAAATATATGATAAATGAGCATGTAATGCATGTGCAATTATCAACAAAGCATACACTTCAATTCACATATATCATCGGATTCAACACTAAGCATATCATCACATTACTACACTATAAGCATATCATCACACATTACTACACTAAGCATATCATCACATTACTACACTAAGCATATCACATTACTACACTAAGAATATCATCAAATTCGATAAGCATACCACAACATTACTACACTAAGCATATCATCACATTACCACACTAATATAGTATCATCAAATTACTACACTAAGTAACATACCATGACATGGCGGTTAACATTCGTCCTTGTCAGCCGGGTCACGAATGGCATCCCGACGTAGGCATCACGTGGCAGAAGTGTGTACCAGAGGTTTCCCAATTCCCCCTCGCTCAGCCTCATTCTTTGGGCATATAGGGCTTCATCAAGCGGGTTCTCATCTTCTTCCTCCGTGTTGAGATAGATAACAGCCAGCCTTGCAGTTTGTCTTCTGAAGGAGAAGCTGATCAATTCACCCCCAGTGAGATGCATGTGGGTGATGAAATGATCCCATTCGTCTCCTCCAATCTGGGATATCTTTCGTCCCTTCTCGACCTCCATAGTGTAGGGCCCCCCAGGAGCGTCGAAGATCACAGTGTCTCCGATAATGAGCTCACTGAATTCCAATCTCACATTGCAAGGGACGATCTATGTAAGAAAAAACAAAAAACACACACAATGCATTAGTGGAAATAGAAACAAAAACAAAAGAATTAACTGTTAGAAGGTTCATATAATTTTTTACCGCTGCAGGAACAAAACACGGCTGGAAGTAGATGCCGAACAGCATGCCAGTTGCAAGGCTGGTTGCGCACCTTGACTTGCACACTCGACATGGTGGTGGTTGCGCCATTCTACACAAAACATATTGAAAACTAAGTATAATCGGATTCTAGACTACTAAATCAACACTAAGTATAATCGGTTTCTACACTAGTAGATCAATTTCTACTAAACATAATCGGATACTACAGTGCTAAATATAATTCTGTACTAGTAATTGTATACACAAATAAACTAAATCCACGAAGGGAGACACAAATAAAAAAATTCTACACCGCCAATCTAATTTATAGGAGTTCATCTTATTTATTCCAAACATTCTAGACTACACTACCAAATTAAGTTGAACTTGAATCATTAATATTCTAGACACTCAAAAAAATTCTACTCAAAATGCACTATTAAAATCAGATTCTACACAATAGCAATCGGATTCTACACAATAGCGATCCATGGAACTAACTTTGGATTCTACATCACACAAAGTAATCCATGATACTAAAATTTCTACACAAAGCCATCCCCTAAATCAACTTATACATGAATCCCATGGATTCCGTGTGGCGTGTCCGCGGACGGAGAAGGTGCGAGTGGAGAGGAAGGAGATGCGATGGGAGGGGAAGGAGAGGATCGAACCTTGCTACCGGCGGTGCGGCGAGGGGCGGCGAGGTCCGGAGGTGGCGGCGGCTGGTTCAGGGGAGTGTAGTGGGTGAAATGAGGGCGGCGACTAGGTCTTTTACTAAGGTGGGGAGTTGACTCAGGTGGGCCAGTGCTGGCGTGGGCCTAAAACGCAACACCATAGCTAATAACAGCCCAAATAAAAAAATTCTAAGATTAATAAAAGACTTAATGTAATAAAAGACTCAAAATTTGAACTGGTAGTATAGAAATAAAAGACCCAAAATGATAAAAAAAATACTAATAATAATGATGACAAAAATATAATATAATATAATATGTTCATTATTTTTTGACTAGTATAATCATTAAATATTTAAAACACTTGATAAAATGGAAAATTTATTTCTGGTGTAACATAAGTTGGCACGCCAGCACTAATTAATTAACTACGGTGTGCATAGAAATCCTACACCACCACTATCTTCCAAACGGTGAGTACAGATGGGCCAACAGATTTGTGACGTGTTCAAAAAAGGCAACGCCAACACTAACCATGTAAAGTTGACGTGTTAATTATGCCGACGCCGGCACTATTTGAAAAAAAATAGTGCTGGCGTTAATGGAAAATGGCACACCACCAACGAAAGTTGTGGCTAGCCATTTTTCCACTAGTGCATGTTTATCATGTATTCTCTCTTATGGTGTAAATATTGAGAAACGATGAAGTAATTGATATCAACATAATAATATCCATGAATACAAGAACATAATCATTAATTTTTTAAAATATACGATACTCAAAGAATGTTATCCCTACTCATTGAATTATGTAAGCATTTCATGACTCCGCCTTCACTGCATAAATATAAATTATGAGCACCCCGGTGTTAAACCAGGCAATTGTATCATGCTTTTAACGTGCATCAGCATTTTCAACTCCACTCAATACATGAGTGTGAGACATGAACATTAGCACTATAGGTGGAATAGAATGTGGTGGTAAAGGTGTATAGGAGAAGTCAAAAAGGAAGAAAGGCTCGCATCAACTCGGCGGATCAATAGGAAATGGAGAAGCCCATCAATCGATATCAATGCGAGGAGTAGGGATTGCCATGCAATGGATGCACTAAGAGCTATAAGTGTATGAAAGCTCAATGGAAACTAAGTGGGTGTGCATCCAACTTGCTTGCTCATGAAGACCTCGGGCATTTGAGGAAGCCCATCATCGGAATATACAAGCCAAGTTCTATAATGAAAAATTCCCACTAGTATATCAAAATGATATCTCAGGAGACTCTCTATATGAAGAACATGGTGCTACTTTGAAGCACAAGTGTGGTAAGAGGATAGTAGCATTGTCCCTTCTCTCTTTTTCTCTCATTTTTTTCTTTTCCCTTTTTTAGAACAATCTCATGGACCTCATCCCCTCATTTTGGAGGACTCATCAGTCTCCATCATTCTTTTCCTCACTGGGACAATGCTCTAATAATGATGATCATCACACTTTTATTTACTTACAACTCGATATAACAACTCGATAACTGATCAATGATGACTCTTTATGAATGGCTCTAGCAGTGTACCAGGATGTGCAATGATCTAGCGTAACATGTATAACAATGATGAATGGTGGCTTTGCCACAAATATCATGTCAGCTCTATATGATCATGCAAAGCAATATGATGATGAACACACATGTCATAAGACGGAACGGTGGAAGTTGCATGGCAATATATCTCGGAATGGCTATGGAAATGCCATGATAGGTAGGTATGGTGGCTATTTTGAGGAAAATATAAGGAGGCTTATGTGTGATAGAGCGTACCATATCACGGGGTTTGGATGTGCCAGCGAAGTTTGCACTGACTCTCGAGGTGAGAAAGGGCAATGCACTGTACCGAAGAGGCTAGCAAAGTGCGAAAAGGTAGGAGTGCGTAATTGTCCATAAACTCACATTAGTCATAAAGAACTCATATACTTATCGTGAAAGTTTTATTAGCCCTTGAAGCAAAGTACTACTCACATGCCCCTAGGGAGGAGGTTGGTAGGAGTTAACCATCGCGCACCCCCGATTATGACAGCACTCAAGGATTTCAATCAGACATAAAAATCCTCAAACATCCCCACCATGCCATAACGGACACTTAAATGAGTAGTGCATAAGAATCTTTAATCATGATATTTCTACTAACCAATGATCATGAACTAATAGCCTTTCATATTACGACATCAATATAATTAAAACATACGTTTCATATTTAGTGATCTACATGAAAGTTTTTATTATACCACTCTTGAATACCTATCCTTTTTGGTCTAATCTCATAACCCGTGCACATTACCACTTCCTATTTAAGACTCTCAACAATATTTAAGCATGAGAGTGCAATCATTTCTATAAAATATAACCACTGACGTGCTCTAACAAGTATAAGTGAAGCACAAGAGCAACTGCCTAGCTCAAAAGATATAAGTGAAGCATATAGAGTATTCTAACAAATCATGATAAATGTGTGTCCCTCTCAAAAGGTGTGTCCATCAAACAATGATTATGGCAAAATAAAAGCAAAACAAAACTATAGCACAAGACGCTCAAAGTAAAACTCATATCATGTGATGAATAAAAATATAGCTCCAAGTAAGTTACCGATAGATTGTAGACGAAAGAGAGGACGCCATCCGGGGCATCCCCAAGCTTAGACGCTTGGGTCTTCCTTGAATATTACCTTGGGGTGCCTTGGGCATCCCCAAGCTTAGGGTATTGCCACTCCTTATTCCTTCATCCATCGTGATCTCACCCAAAACTTGAAAACTACAGCACACAAAACTCAACAGAAACTTCGTGGGATCAGTTAGTATAATAAATCAATCATCCACTTTAGGTACTGTTATAAACTCATTCATAATTTTTCTTCCATAATACCTACTGCATTCTAACTTCTCCATGACTTATACCCCCAGATATAATCCATAGTTTCATTAAAACAAGCACACTATGCAATAAAAATAGAATATGTCTAAAACAGAACAGTATGTAATGACAGAATATTTATCCATACTTCTGTAACTCTAAAATTCTGAAACATTAGGACAACATAAAAAATTTGTACCCCAATACTGTGTAAAAATTTCATATTTTTATGACGTTCCAGTAATAAATTAAAATCAACTACTGGGCACAAAACTTTCTATTTTCAAACAGCATCAATTATACTATCATTCAAATCATCCCAAAGGCATTACTTGGCACAAACACTAATTAAAAGATAAATACACAATCATTACAGTAGCTATAATTATGTGACTCAAGAAAAAAAATTGCAATAAGGATAAATATTGGGTTGCCTCCCAACAAGCGCTATTGTTTTATGCCCCTAGCTAGGCATAATGCATTCTTTCAAGTATTGTCATCTTTCGTTTCTAAATCCTTTTGAGTCAAATCTTCAAAAACCTTTCTCATTAATTCCCTACTTTCATACTCTACTTTTCTGGTAGGGGAACTTAAATAATTGAAGGGACTTTGCTTGGTAATTTTAACATTCATCACTTTAAACTCAGAATCATCACCATAGAGATCTTCATATAAAACATGGATTTCATCATCAATAGGATCTCTAGCAGTATTCTCAAACCATTCTTCACTAAATTCCTCATCAATTCCCTTAGTTATCCATTCAAATTTATCCTAAATATTTTGGTACAAAGTTTTGATTAGTTCGGCATAAGGAACTTTCCTCCTAGTATTTTCACCATAAGAAAAATAATCATTAGATTCCAACCTACGTATGGTGTCCTTATCATGGAGGATCTCCTCAATTTGAGGGTGTTCAAAATCAATTTTATAGAAGGCGAAGATGTCCCTAGCTTCTTGGATTATATAGTCAAATTCATGCATAAGGATGATAGTGGCAATTTTTTTAGCCCTAGGATTATGGATGTTGGGGAGTTCAAATAATATCTTTTGTAAGGCAGGATGGATATGCAAGAATTTTCTCTCTAGTTTAACCACAAGCATAGCAATAGCATCCACATAGCAATTTGTTTTATCAAGAATAGATCCTTTAATTATTGGTATGACTCCCGTGCAATTAAAGAATTCTTGAATGACATTTTTCCAATTATGTTCCCGCTACCCACGCGATAAGTTTTAGTTTTAAACATTGTGGGAGCTTTATTTTCCAGAGGATCATGATTAGGATCAAATAATTTAAGCTTTTCCTCAAGAGACTCACTAGTACTGTCTTCACTAGCACTTTCAACAATAACTTTCTTGAATTCAGACATGATAGCAACTTCAAGCAAAGAAGCAAAATAAAATATTTTTGTATTTTTTATTTTTTATAACAAAACTAATAAAGACAAATAAAAGCAAATAAAAAGTAGAAAAAGTAATTGATAATTTTTGTGAAGGGGCCTATAGGTATTTGATGATGTCTCCCCGGTAACGGCGCCAGAAATTCTTTCTGCTGCTTGTGAGCTGCGTTGGGATTTTCCCCGAAGAGGAAGGGTGAAGCAATATAGTAGGGATAGTATTTCCCTCAGTGAGAACCAAGGTTATCGAACCAATAGGAGAACCAAGCAAATCCTAGTAAGCAGTACCTACACACAAGAGAGCAAATACTTGCACCCAACACGGGCAAGAGGGTTGTCAATCCCCTTGAACTTGTTACTTGCAAGGATTAAATATGATAGTGATAGATATAAAAATTGAAAAGTAAATAAAAAGTAAAGTAATTGCAGCAAGGTAAATTAGGGTTTTGTAATATAATTAAAGTAGACCCGGGGGCCATAGTTTTCACTAGAGGCTTCTCTCTTGAAACATAGCATACGGTGGGTAAACAAATTACCATTGGGCAATCGATAGAAAAGTGCAGAGTTATGATGTTATTCATGGTAATGATTGATACGTCTCCAACGTATCTATAATTTATGAAGTATTCATGCCATGTTTATTATAGTTTTGTATGATCTTGGTGCACTTTTATATGGCTTTTATATGATTTTTATGGACTAACATATTAACCTAGTGCCCAGTGCCAGTTGTTGTTTTCTGCTTGTTTTTGGTTTTCCAGAAAATCCATATCAAATGAAGTCCAAATGCAGCGAAACTTTTTGACAATTTTTTCTGGAAGGAAACAGACCCAGGAAGCTTCGGGGGAGCAGCAGAAGACCCACAGGGGCCCCACAAGCCACCTGGGCGCGCCCCCCCTGGGGAGCGCCCTGGTGCCTCGTGGGCCCCCTGTGGCCCCTCTACGCGTGATTCCAACGCCAAAAATTCTTATAAATAGAGAAACCTCCAGAAATAACCCTAGAACTTGGACTCCGCCGCCGCAAGCCTCTGTACCTCCTTGATCTCATCTACAAACCTTTTTCGGCACCCTGCCGGAGGGGGAAATCATCACCGGAGACCATCTTCATCATCCCGGCGGTCTCCATGGAGGGAGTAGTTCACCCTCAGGGCTGAGGGTATGTACTAGTAGCTATGTGTTTGATCTCTCTCTCTCATGTTCTTGATTTGGCACGATCTTGATGTATCCAGAGCTTTGTTAATATAGTTGGATCATATGGTTTTCTTCCTCTCTATCTTGTTGTGATGAATTGAGTTTTTACCTTTGAGGTTTCACTATTATCGGATTGAATACTTTTATGGATTTGAGAACACTTGATGTATGTCTTGCATATGAATACCCGTGGTGACAATGGGGTATTATATTGATTCACTTGATGTATGTTTTGGCACTCAACTCGCGGATTCCCGAGGTGACATTGGGGTAATCTATGCATAGGGGTTGATGCACGTTTTCGTCCTACTTTCTCCGGTAGAAATCTTGGGGCACTCTTTGAAGTTCTTTGTGTGGATTGAATATTAGAAATCTGAAGTTGTTTGATGCATATCGAATAATCAACTCACGGATACTTGTGGTGACATTGGAGTATGTAGGTGACATTAGAGTTGGTTGATGTGTGTCATATGGTGTTATTTTAGTACGAACTCTTGGGCTGTTTGTGACACTTATAGGAATAGCTCAATAGATTGATCAGAAAGAATAACTTTGAGGTGGTTTCGTACACTACAACAATTTCTATCTTATGTTCTCCATGAATAGGAACTTTGGAGTGATTCTTTGTCGCACGTTGAGGGATTGTTATATGATCCAATTATGTTAGCATTGTTGAGAGATTGCACTAGTGAAAGTATGAACCCTAGGCCTTGTTTTCAATCATTGCAATACCGTTTATGCTCACTTTTGTTACTTGCTACCTTGCTGTTTTTATATTTTCAGATTACAAAAACCTATTTCTACTATCCATACTACACTTGTATCACCATCTCTTCGCCGAACTAGTGCACCTATACAATTTGCCATTGTATTGGGTGTGTTGGGTACACAAGAGATTTCTTGTATTTGATTGCAGGGTTGTTTGAGAGAGACCATCTTCATCCTACGCCACACACGGATTGATAAACCTTTGGTTATCCACTTGAGGGAAATTTGCTACTGTGCTACAAAACTCTGCGCTTGGAGGCCCAACACGAGTGATGGTGTCCTGGACTAGGGGGTACTCACCACGTCGTCTCCCGGCCTGTGGGTCGAGCCGAGGACCCCCATGGCGGTTCACCAATGGGCCACTTTGGGCAGACCATGCCGTATACAAGGAAGACTCCACAAGACTTGGCGCCCAAGCCGAGGACTCTCCTAAACCCTAGGCCTCCGGTGTATTATATAAACCGAGGCCAGGCAAGTCAATAGATCGACTCATATTCGTTAGAACAATTTCGTGGTAGATACATGTACCCTGTACTACACCCCATATGAATACAATCAAAAGCAGGACGTAGGGTATTATCTCTTCGAGAGAGCCCGAACCTGGGTAAAAATCATGTGTCCATGTTACCATCGCTCCAAGACGCCTAGCTTAGTACCCCTACTACGAGATATGTCAGATTTAGAACCGACATTGGTGCTTTCATTGAGAGCCTGCTGGGTAGTCGCCGCGGTGCGATGGGAATTCAGATCGGCTCCACCGCGATCTACGCGTCGAAACCGAGCTACATCGTCAGCATCGGCATCTTCGTCGTCGACCCGACTGGTCACCTCGGCTGGACCGAGGACTAGGCTTCTATTTGGATCGTCAAGATCGGATGGATGTCTTCATCATCATCAACTCCGATCTCATCCGGGATCATGGAGAAATCGTCCATGGTGCTCGGGGGCTCAACGTCAACATTGCCCTCGCGCGATCATGCAGTTTTTTCTGGATAGCGGATTCGTGTTCGCCGTCCCCGTCTCCTCGAGCGTCGCTTTGACGATTGCTTCAGTGGAATTGTCCGGAATTGATTCTAGAACAACCCTGCAAAATTTCGTCGCGTTCCGATGGAGGAATCTCCGGCGATCTCCGATATACCGGAGCCCTGTCGAATCTGGACGGGAATCTGGACGAGTTTAGGGCGAGGAGTCCAGCAGTCAGCTCGGACATCCTTTGGAAGATCCAACCGTTCATCGGCTGCGGAATTCCCATATCTACCAACCCTCAAAATTTCAGCTCGATCCGACCGTTCAAACTCCGGGAAGTGTCCAGTGAGTGCATCAATTTTCGGATCTGTTTTCTGCACGAAAACGAATCCGGCCCGAGTTCATCTTTTTCATGAACAGATTATCGGACATCCTTTTTGAAGGGAATTATTTATAGGGTATTGTGTTTTGTTTTCAAGCACGTGCCTGCAAGTTTTAAGCCTTTTCCGAGGCGATCTTCGTCGTCGCGCCGGTGTCAAACCAGCCTGGCCACGTTGCTCCATGGTTGCCGACCTGCGCCAGCATCGACTGCGCCGTCGCTTCATCAAGCCGACGACAACCAACTCGGATCATTACCTCGGCGAGCCGAGCAAGAGTTCGGCACCGCTCTCCCTAATGATCGTCAAGATAACATCCTCACCTTACGGATTGCACGGGTCGGGCGCGCCAGCATCGCCGCGCGGTCACTTCTCAAGCCAGCATTGAGCGCGTCACAAAGTTTCGACCTGCGCCGTTGCTTCTTCGAGCCGACGTCCACCTCGCCGACCTGCTTCGACACCTCGGCTGGCATGGGTGTTGCAACGTCACCTTACCGACCTGCTCCGACACCTCGGCTAGACCGGGGGATTCGCCATCTCTTCATCAACCTACTCCGGAGACTTCGGCGTCACCAGCCGATCAACTTCGTCACCTCGGCTGGACCGGGGGCTTCGCCTCGCCACATCAACTGTACTGTGTCGCTACTTCGGAGTGCCGAGCTCTTCGCTCGGCCACCTCAGGACATGCTTGGGGGCTGGGACCTCGACCCGCCACAAGCTCGGCCCGCGTCATCAACACCGAGCACATTAACCAGCTAAGTCGCTTTCATGCTCAATTTTTTTTTCAATTTTAATCTTTTGCGGTTCAACCGAGCATTATACTTATGTTAAATAAAATCTGTTTGTTAAAAACAAGGTTTCTTAAAAGCCACTTTCTTTTCCCAAGTTAACTGGGGGGCTCTTAAATTCATATGAACCATTTTATAATAAATATTTTTTCTTCTAAGTCATTGCAAAGTCTTTTTCTAACACTCCTTTTTCAACTCGAGAGTATGGTCAATAGCCGGATAGCCTGGTTTCTCTCTAAAGCCGCTCGAGTTTAGTTCACTAAAAGGGCCTCTGAGAAGCACTCCGCCTTCGGGATATGGAGGTTGAAACCGAAGGCTAACCTACCTGAAGTTTAGAGATCGGATGTGTCATGTTAAAGCACGACGGAAGGAAAATTTTATTTTAAGACCAATTTTCGGATTGGCACCAAAAAACTTGATTTAGTTCGGACGTCAAGTTTTTACAAAAGTTTTTTAGCTTTTCGAGCTTATGGCACTTTTAAGCTATTTGTATGTTTTTTTTCAAGAGGCGGGACATCCTCATGACCGAGGTGCCCTGCGTAATAATTCAGCTCGGGAGATCTTTTCCGACCCGCAGTTCGGCATCTTCCCTGCCGACCTACACCTCAGCGTTGGCAAAACGCACATGACATCTGGACTAGTTCCCGAGGAGATTCGATCCTCGGATTGGTCGGCCGCACCCAACCTGAGTCTCGGGGGATACTATGTGTCTCCAGCATAACTCTCGCAGTACAACATCGAATGCCTTTAAAGCATCGGCAATATCAACGGGGGGCTGCGACTAGAGCCGAACCCACCAAAATCCAAGGTACTCCGAGGAGTCCTCAGCAAAACGTTCTCGGATATTGCTTTATATGCATCAGTTTTGAATTGTGTCTTCGGTCAATAGTTGGGTTGCCCGGCTCCTGTGCTTGCCTCCTACGTTCCGCTTTGTTCGGCTAGGTGTGCAAAGGGAGAACCACTGTGATTCTACTTCCGATTTAACTGGTCAAGTACCTCAGTGGAGAAAGCCGAAAACTGACTGTCACAATGAGCGCAAACTAGTCAGCGATCCGATGACTGTGTCAAACTATAGATCGATAGAGGTTACCCCGTGGGCCTTGTATAAAATTGGCCGAAGTGTTAATGGCTAGACCTCGGCTGACGCCGAACACTAACCGGGGGCTAGTAACTGGCCTCCCAACTTTAAGCTCCTATGACTAAGTGAAAGTTATAAAGCCTGGATATCTGATTGCCTCGTTTCCGCTAACACAATCACCTCCGGGCACCGAGATGTCGGCTAAGGGTTGTCTTGTTACTGCGGAAACACCCTGCGTAGCATCTACAAAGGGGTAGAAGCCGACGATGGGCCACTCCCAAATGATAAACGGTCACAAAGGAGTCAAAATAGCATATAGCATAAAAGCGTTTGTATTCAATATACGAACTGCTACCTTCCGTAATCATCGTTATAAATCCATAAATATGCATCAATTTGACTTAAGATTTTGGCCAAGCTGGGTTGCCTGGCTCCTGTGTTTACACCCAACGTTCCCGATTGTTCGGCTAGGGGGTAAAGGGAGCACCTCTGTGATTGTTACTTCCGGGTCATCCGGGCTAGTACCTTAGACTAGGTGAAGCCGAAAGCTAGCCATCTTAAGAATATAATTGGTCAGCAACGACGGAAGTGAAAATTTTGGTTCATTAAAGACCACAGAGTTCGGGAACTTTTCCCAAACTAAATCCTCAATATTTCCTCCCACATTGATCGGAGTTGAGGTTTCACGATCATGGTCAACATGACAACCTGGGAAAAGGAACTTATAAAGAAACTATTTTTCCCAGAAGATGTTTCTTACGTTAAATAGTAATATAACATATCTCTCTGTGTACCTTTGTTTATAAAACCATATGGCCGGATTGCCTTGTTTGCCGTAAATCTTTGCCCTTATAAAGGCTTTATACAGGAGGTCAAACACTCCTCGGCTACTAGCCGAGGAGGTTGAAGCCGATGGTCGGTCAACAAAGTTTTGTACAATGCGGATCCGAGCATTAATGATGTAAAGTACTTGGATACATAGAATCATTACACATAAATTATGATTAAAATCAATTTACTCCGGATATTGATCCTTAATTCGGCCACCCTTGCCCAAATTATGGCTCGGGGGCTATTGGGCTTCGCGCTTCTCACGTAAAAGCCATCACCGGGTTACATCGGTCCCCTGATCTGGTGTTGCCACCCGACCAGTGTCTCGGGGGCTACTGCATTGCCTATTCAATGCAGACAATAAAATAAAAGTGCAAAATAGTTTCCGAGGAGATTACAATCCTCAGGTTGGTCGGCCGCACCCAACCTGAGTCTCGAGGACTATGCACACCGCGTTTCCATTCCTAAGTATGCGGCCGAGCTAGGAGTTGATCCTCAGGCCGATTTCACGAATCGACCTGAGTCTCAGGGGCTACTGGGATCAGCGGTTTTGTTATATCCTTCAGGCACATCCCGGATTTTAGGCCGGCACACACCTTGAGGGCTACTGGTTATACATCTCGGCAGAGAATAAATTGCACCAATCCACAAAAAATCAGCCCACGGCCCACGGCCGAGGTGGTGCACCACCTCGGAAGCAGTCCGGCGTAAAGCTCGGATGCAAGTGGCTGGCTCCGTAGAGGGCGTTTCCGGCATTAAGCTCGGCTGAACTCCTTCAAACTTTTTCAAAGACAAGGTACTCTATGCCTCCTCGGATGCAGTCCGGCGCTGGAGCTCGGATACAGACCGGCGTTGGAGCTCGGCTTCTAAAATGTACCTCAGATGCAGACCGGCGTTGGAGCTCGGCTGCAAAAGACACCTCGGATGCAGTCCGGCGTTGGAGCTCGGATGCAAGAGGACACCGCCGCACGGGAAAAACTTCAAACCTGTGGCGTAAAAAATAACAAGGCATTGATAAAGGCCAAGAACCTAAAGGGGCTCCTCGGATGCCAGACGTGTCAACTCTTCGGATACACTTCGGTGATCCTCAAGATCGGAGATGGGAAGATTTTTTGAACCAGTTTTCAAGACCGACGACCGAAGACGAAGAACAGCTCGAAAGAACCGAGGAGCGTCCCCAACTTGAAGACCGGTTCAGGGGGCTACTGATGGTGTCCTGGACTAGGGGGTACTCACCACGTCGTCTCCCGACCTATGGGTCGGGCCGAGGACCCCCATGGTGGTTCACCAATGGGCCACTTCGGGCAGCCCATGCCATATACAAGGAAGACTCCACAAGACTTGGCGCCCAAGCCGAGGACTCTCCTAAACCCTAGGCCTCCGGTGTATTATATAAACCGAGGCCAGGCTAGTCGATAGATCGACTCATATTCATTAGAACAATCTCGTGGTAGATACATGTACCCTGTACTACACCCCATATGAATACAATCAAAAGCAGGACGTAGGGTATTATCTCTTTGAGAGAGCCCGAACCTGAGTAAAAATCCTGTGTCCATGTTACCATCGCTCCCAGACGCCTAGCTTAGGACCCCTACTACGAGATATGCCGGATTTAGAACCGACAACGAGTCTACAAGAATAAAGTTGCGTAGTAGACATCAAGCTCTTTTCTGGTGCCGTTGCCGGGGAGGTGAGTGCCTGAAGGTATATCTTTAGATCTTGCAATTGAATCTTTTAGTTTCTTGTTTTATCACTAGTTTGGTTTATAAAAGAAAACTACAAAAAAATGGAATTGAGGTTGCCTCATATAATTCGTCTTTATAATGTCTTTCTTGAAAATGATGGATCGGAAAATTGTGCTCAATTGATAGAAGAAGAATTCAATAAAATGTTTGGCATAAAATCCATGAATGATGAGCATGATTGCAATGTTGTTAGTATGAATTCTATGAATATCCAAAATACTAAAGATGATTGCACTAGTCATGACAAAAATGTTTCTTATAAGCATGTCAATTTTTGTGGAGTGCATAAAGTTTGTGAAGACATGCCTTATAGGGATGATAGATTTTGTAAGAAGCATAAACATGATAGAACCAATTTTTTGCTCAAAGTGATAGATGAATTTGCTACAAACTTATGTTCTCTTTATCCTATTACTTTTGAACTTTGCAATAAAGTTGGTCATCTTAATTTCCAATGCATACTTTTTCATGATCGAATCATGGCCAAATATTGTAATGACTTGACCGCCCTTGAGCTTTATAATGAGCTTTATCTACTTTTGGGGTGTGAAGAATTGACACATAAAAATAGTTGGTTTGACATATTCATTCTCACAAAAGACATTGAAAATAATTTAGAGGAAATCTATATGTTTTGTATGGTAAATTGCAATGAGAATGCTTATATTGCCAACTATAGAAAGACGGGAAAACAAATAGAATATAAAAGTAACACTAATGAAAGGGTAAATATTTCCACTTTCCCTCCTATTCAACCAATCTCATCAATAAGAAGCTCGGAAAAATTGATTAAACCCACACATGATGTGGTGAAGAAGAAGAAAAGAAGAAAAAGTAGAGGTAAAAAGGTATCTCTCCCAAATAATGTTGCTCCTATTATTGTTGTGCCTCATGAGAATGAATCAAAAATAATTGTGGAAGATGATATACTTGATGATGATATTGCTTCTTTGTCTATGGTACAATGTCCAAAGGAGCTATTCATGATGATTTTATTATACCTATTACTTGTTGTGATAATTATGATTGGGAAGAAAATGATACTTCTTATAATCTTGAGAATCTTTTTAGCACCAACTTAAAAAATTATGATGATAATTGTTATACTGTCGGTGCTATTCATACTATTAATGATGAGAGTGATTATGCTTATGATATGCCAAGCCACAAGCTTGGGGATGCTATGTTTGATGAGAATGACATGTTTGAGAATTTATTTGCTGCAATTAATGTTTTTCCCAAGCTTGGGGATACTATGCTTAATGAAGATGATCTTTTTAGTCCCCCTACTTTGAATGATCAAATTTGTTATGATGATTGCATGCCTCCTATTTATGATGATTGCAATATTTATGAAAGTGGGTTTGGAAGAGTGTCAACTTTAGATAATAATTATCCCACTATTTTGGAGGGTGTTGAATCTTATTATAATGATAAAAGTGGATTTGGAGAGGACATGACTTTATTTAGTAATGATTCCACTATCCCGGAAGAGGTTTCAATTGACTATGATGAGAACAAAGTTGCTACTTATGATGATTATTGTGATGATACTTATGTTATAAAAAGTAGTGATGATTATCTTTATAAAACTTGTCATAATTATGAATATCCTTTTACTGAACATTACCCCTTTAATGTGGAAACAATTTGTAGTATTCGAGTTTCATATGATACTCCCACTATTACTAATGAGAAGAAATTTGCTTGTGTGGAGAGTAATAAAAATTTTATGCTTGTGGATCATGAAAAGAATGCTTTAAGTGATAGCTATATTGATGAATCCATTCATGATGCTACTAAAAAAAATTATGAGAGAGGAACATATGATTCATGATGCTCCCGTTATGTTTCAATTCTTTACTTTTATGCGAGCATCATTGAAATCATCATGCCTAGCTAAAAGGCATTAAAGAAAAGCGCTTGTTGGGAGACAACCCAATATTTACCCCTACTGTTTTTGTGTGTTACATGATTAAGCTACTTTAGTAATCATGTTTTATATGTTTTCTTTCAATAATGTGCCAAGTAAAGCCGTTGGGATAGTGTGGATACTTGTTGATTTAATTCTGTGCAAAAACAGAAACTTTTGTGTCCAGTGCTAGAATTTCTGTTCTGTACTGGAGTGTGAGAAAATTCTGAAATTTTTACACAGTATTGGGATACAAATTTTGTACGTTTTCCTAATTTTTCAGAATTTTTGGAGGTACAGAAGTATGGTTTTTAAATCGCTCACTACATGCTGTTCTGTTTTTGACAGATTCTGTTTTTATTGCATAGTTTGCTTGTTTTAGTGTTTCCATAGCTTATATTATGAGATATAAATTGTGGAAACGATAGACTACAGTAGTAATTATGTGAGAAAAATTATTAATCTTGTCTTGACAGTACCTAAGTGGATGATTTATTTTTATCATACTAACCTATCTCACAAGTTCCGTTAAGTTTTGTGTGATTGAAGTTTTCAAGTTTTGGGTGAGATATCGGTATGAGGAGAATAAGGGGTGGCAAGACCCTAAGCTTTGGGATGCCCAAGGCACCCCAAGGTAATATTCAAGGAAGACCCAAGCAACTAAGCTTGGGGATGCCCCGGAAGGCATCCCCTCTTTCGTCTTCAACACTATCGGTAACCTCACTTGGAGCTATATTTTTATTCGTCACATAATATGTGCTTTGCTTGGAGCGTCATTTTATTTTGTTGAGATTTTCTTGCTGTTTTCAATAATCATGTTTTGTATCTTTTAGTTCAATAAAATGCCAATTATAGCCTTTACCATGCTCAGTTTGCAAGTTCATGTGTTGCTGTTTGAAAACAGAAAGTTTTCTGTTATGTCTAGAATATTCCTGAATAGTCAGAACATGATAAAAATCTGAAATTTTTACACAGTAAGCATGCATGAGTTCTCTGTCACATGGTAATTTTCCAGAATTTTTGGAGTTAGGGAAGTATGGATTCTTATTCCCCTTTTACAGACTGTTCTGTTTTGGAAGATTGCTGTTATAGTTGCATTGTTTGCATATGTTTGCGTGTTTAATGTTTCTATTTGTGGATAGGAGTATTAAATATGAAGAGGCATTTAGTATGCAATGTTTAATTATAATTTTTTTGATTTTCTACAGTAGAGAATGTTAAGGTTTTGAGTTGATTTATACTAACTTATCTCACGAGTTCTTGTTGAGTTTTGTGTGGATGAAGTTTTTAAGATTTAGGAGAAGCCGTGATATGAGAGGAATTAAGGAGACGCGAGAGCTCAAGCTTGGGGATGCCCAAGGCACCCCAAGATAACATTCCAAGAAGTCTCAAGCAACTAAGCTTGGGGATGCCCCGATAGGCATCCCACCTTTCTTCATCAACAACTATCGGTTAGCCTAAGTTTTTACTTGTTCACATGTTATGTGTTATTCTTGGACTATCCTTTTATTTTCATTTTGTTTGCTGTTTGAATAAAATTATCAAGATCTTAAATCTTAAATGAGAGAGAGTCCTCACATAGCTACCTATTGAGAGTAAAATGCATCATAAATCCTAAAACAATTGGAGGTGTGTCAGTTTAGTCCTATAACTTTGAAACTACAATTTTAGGTCCTAAAACTATTTGAGGTGTATCTGTTTAGTCCTATAACTTCGAAAATTTAGGCCATGAGTGGCATGATGGCTTGAGCTCCAGCGAGGAGAGTAGACCGGTCATCTCAGCCTTACCTTGCAGTTGCAGAACGACACGTCGCACAACGTCCAATTACTACCCACATGTGGCTGTTGCTGGGGCTGCGTCACTCTCGCCGACCTTTGCGCAAGTTTCGTGGTTTCCGCGCACTCCTCTGCATCGTCTAGCAGCAACGACAATTCCCCACTTGTGGCCATGCTCATGCCCAAACAACAACCTGCACGACCAACTCTACGGCAAGGGTGTTTGGACAATGACAATGTCATGAGAGAGAGAGAGAGAGACACTCCCATCACCTTTGATCATAAAGATCAGCCGAGGTCGACCCCGAACAGGTGCCCCGCCGCCCTAGTCCTCGACCCGATCGTGGGCTGCTGCCGTCTCCAAAAAGTGTTAATGGACGGGGGCAGCAGCTTAAATTTGATATACGCAGACACTCTGGATAGAATGCAAATCGATAAATCGTGCATCGAACAGAGTAGCACCACCTTTAAAGGCATCATACCGGGGCGAGAAGCACGCTACAGCGGAAAGATAACCTTGGATGTGGTCTTCGAAACCTCGGATAATTACCGATCCGAAGAAATCACATTCCACATCGCCCCTTTTAGGAGCGGATATCACACCCTCCTGGGACGGGACGCCTTCTCCAAATTTCAAGCAGTACCACACTACGGCTACATGAAGCTCAAAATGTCGGGCCCAAACGGGATAATTATCGCTTCAAGCGACCCCGACAGAGCACTCAAAGCTAAGAACAAAACGGCGTCACTTGCCCTCGGATCTTCGTCCGAAGCCCTCGCGGCCGAGGAACTGAGCACATTACGAGCCAAAGTCGACCGAGATGATGTCATCCTCGGCAAACGGCCGAAGTCCACTTCATTCAAGCCGGCCAATGAAATAGTCAAATTCCAAGCACACCCCACGGACCCAGCTAAAATGGCATCCATAGGGGCAAACCTCGATCCAGAGATTGAAGAGGCTCTACATAGTTTCCTTAAGGAAAATTGGGATATATTCACCTGGCACCCTTCGGACATGCCAGGGATACCCCGCAGGCTTGCGGAACACAGCCTAAACATATTGAAAGGCTACAAGCCCATCAAACAAACACTTTGGCACTTCTCTGAACCCAAGCATCAAGCAATGGGCGAGGAACTGGCCAAATTATTGGAAGCCGGATTCATCCGAGATATAAAACACCCCGATTGGCTTGCCAATTTGGTCATGGTACCAAAGAAGGATAGGTCCTGGCGCCTGTGCATTGATTTTAAAGACCTCAATAAAGCATGCCCCAAGGACCCCTTCCCTCTACCACGAATTGACCAAATCATGGACGCCACAGCCGAGCACGATTCGCTGTGCTTCTTCGATGCCTACTCAGGATATCATCAAATTAAGATGAAAGAATCTGACCAGGCAGCAACAGCATTCATCACACCTTATGGGCCGTTTTGCTTCAATACGATGCCCTTCGTACTAAAGAACGCCGGCGCCACATACCAGCGCATGATTCAATCATGCTTGGAGAAACACATCGGGAAGACCATCGAGGCCTACGTAGATGATGTGGTTGTTAAAACCAAACATGTCGGACAATTGGTAGACAATCTCCGCGACACATTTGCCAGTTTACGGGAGTATCAAATTAAGCTCAACCCAGAGAAATGTGTCTTCGGAGTACCAGCCGGCAAACTCCTCAGCTTCATCGTATCTAGCAGAGGAATTGAAGCCAATCTGGCAAAAATAAGAGCTTTGGACCATTTAGAGGTACCAACAGAACTCAAACATGTACAAAAGCTGGCAGGATGCGCGGCGGCACTAAGTCGCTTCATATCAAGAATCGGGGAGAAAGCCTTACCTTTGTATAGACTGTTATAACTGACAAAAACCTTCAAATGGACCGAGGAGGCCACGGCAGCTCTGGAAGGCATTAAAGCTCTCCTTGCAACCAATCCTATCTTAGCGGCGCCAGGCATATGCGAGCCGATGATATTATATATCTCGGCCACAAACCAGGTGGTCAGTGCAGTACTCGTGGCCGAATGAGACATGGAAGGTCACAAGTTCCAGGTACAAAAGCCCGTTTACTACATCTCCGAGGTCCTAACCCCATGCAAACACGCTACCCCCACTATCAAAAGATAGCCTATGCCATCTTCATGGCATCCCGAAAACTTCGGCACTACTTTCAAGAGTGCTCGGTAACCGTGGCATCCGATGTCCCATTAAGTGACATAATCAACAACAGGGATGCAACGGGGCGCATAGCCAAATGGGCCATAGAGCTCCTACCCTTTGAAATAATTTACCGACCACGCCGAGCTATTAAATCTCTGGTGTTGGCCGACTTCGTGGCCGAATGGATGGAGGCCGAGCTCCCTCGAGAATATAGCACTTATTCGCATTGGACCATGTATTTCGACGGTTCCAAAATTCTTGCTGGCCTAGGGGTTGGCGTAGTGCTTACCTCACCCACAGGGGACAGTATTCGGTATGTGTTGCAAATTATGTATACCGACTACAATAACGTAGCAGAATATGAAGCCCTGTTACATGGACCCCGGATAGCAGTCTCCATGGGTGTCCAACGTCTTGAGGTCCGGGGTGATTCCAACCTCGCCATCTCGCAAGTCAACGGCGAATTCGACGTAAAGGGCCCAAAGATGACAGCCTACCGGAATGCCGTCATACAAATCTCGGCCAGGTTCGAGGGGATTGAATTTCATCACATACCCCGAGATAGTAACCAGGCCGCAGATATACTCGCCCGAATGGGCGCTAAGCGGGAAAAAGTCCCGGACAATACCTTCCTCAAACGGCTCTTTAAGTCGTCTGTAGTCTGGCAAGACGACAAGGGAACGTCGGAATCAAACGACATCGAACAGCCCTCCTCACCCGAAGACGACGAAGGGCCAGATATAGTGGGCGGCTCGGTTGTCCAGAAAACAGCTTCTCAACACAAAGTTATGGCAGTCATTGCACCATGGACTGAGCCGCTCCTCGCATACCTGCTCCATAAAGAGCTCCACGAAGACCAAACCGATGCACGTCGGATCGTAAGGCAATCTAAAGCCTATAAGGTTCATGAGGGAGAACTATATAAGATAAGCACCACGGGCGTCCTCCAATGATGTATTTCCGAAGAGGAAGGACGATTATTACTCCAGGAGGTTCACTCCGGCATGAGCGGACATCACACCGCTGCTCGGACCTTGGTCAGTAAGGCCTTCCGAGCTGGTTTTTACTGGCCAACCGCGGGCGCTGACGCCTCTGCGTTAGTATAGCGCTGCTCCGGCTTCCAGGTATTCACCAAACAAAGCCTCATGCCCCCTGCGGCTCTCCGCACAATCCCTATCACTTGGCCTTTCGTGGTCTGGGGGCTAGATATGGTCGGCCCACTCAAGGGCGGGTCAAGAAAAAATAAATACCTACTTGTCATGGTGGACAAGTTTACTAAGTGGATCGAAGCAAAACCAGTAACTTTGGCCGATGCAGTCCACGTACTCGAATTCATCTCGGGGGTAGTACACCGTTATGGTATCCCCCATAGTCTCATAACAGACAATGGGACAAACTTCACGGCCAAAGAAGTGAAAACATGGTGCGCAAAAATGGGCATCAAGCTCGACTACGCATCTGTATATCACCTGCAGTCAAACAGGCAAGTAGAACACGCCAATGGACTAATCCTTAGTGGCATCAAGCCTAGGCTAGTTTGCTCCCTCAAGGAGGCCGACTGCAAATGGGTAGAGGAACTTGATTCCGTTCTATGGGGTCTGCGCACCACACCAAACAGATCCACTGGGTATACTCCATTTTTCATGGTGTACGGCACCGAGGCAGTGCTTCCCTGCGACATCATACACAATGCACCTCGGGTACACATGTACGAAGAGCGGGAGGCTGAGTTAGATCGGCAGGATGCCTTGGATGCCTTAGAAGAGGAACGCCATGTTGTTCGGGCACGATCTGCCATTTACCAGCAACAAGCTCGCCGCTACCACAGTAGGGAGGTTCGCGCAAAGGACTTCAACAAAGGAGACCTCGTCATGCGGCTTCATCCGGAGAAGCAGATGCACAAGCTCTCCCCTAATTGGATGGGCCATTTATCATCGACCAGGTCCTAACCGGAGGCGCTTACCGAATTCGAGACCCAGAGGACGGGCGTTTAGAACCCAACCCCTGGAACTCGGCGCTACTCTGATGTTTCTATGGTTGAAACTTCGAAAACTACTCACCTCTGTACGTACACCACCCTACTTTCCCTTTTTTCTTTTTTTCTCTCTCTCTTTTCTCTCTCTCAAGAGATTTCGGGGGTATCCTATGAAGGACCTCGAGAAGCAAAATCAATACGGCATGTTCTTTTCAAAACACGCGTTATTCCACCTCTTAGATACTATTGTCTTTCAAGCCATAATATGCATCGATTTGACTTAAGATTTGGCCAAGCTGGGTTGCCCGGCTCCTGTGCTTTCCCCTTACGTTCCCGATCATTCGGCTAAGAGGCAATGGGAGCACCGCTGCGATTGTCACTCCCGGGTCACCCGGTGTAGTACCTCAGACGGACAAAGCCGAAAGCTAGCCCTCTTAAATGTACAAATCGGTCGGCCATGACATAGAAGTAAAGTGGAGGGGGTCTTTCAAACCCCGACAAGGGGCTTTACCTCCGAGGTCACCCGTCTTCGAACTTCTGTGCTCGACACAACTACCCGAGGAAAGGAACTATTGGAAGAACTATTTTCCTCAGAAGATGTTTCTTATGTTAAAAAGTAATATAACATACCTCTGTGCCTCACTCTTGTCGTTCGCGCCACATAGCCGGATTGCCTCGTCTCCTGAAGCCTCTGGTCCGAAGTACTTCGGTCAGTAGTAAGTGGACACTCCCCGACCACTGACCGAGGAGGTAGAAGCCGATGGCTGGTTGACAGAGTTTGGATGTGCGGTTTGAATAATGACGTAAAGTACCTTGATACATAGAGTCACACACTATCATTTCATTACACACGGTCCAACCCATCTATTAAGGTGTCTAGGGCGCAGTCCTTCTGCAAAAACCGAGCAGCAGGCATGACATTCTCATATACGAGGCTAGTGGGTATCTCTTCCCCGTCCGCCCCCTTTGGTCCTACCTCAGCCAGGTGCCCCGTATCAACACTCGTATACCGAGTCTTAACCATGGCCCAGGCCTCCCTCGCCCCTTCCCGGCAAGCGGACACCTTCCATGCCTGGATCCGATGCTGAGCTCTTTGTAAATGTTTGGCTAAGACGGCCATGTCTTCAGGGACGTGCTCCACTTCGGGCCACAACGCCTTGAAAACTACCTTCATCAATTTCCACGCACTTTCGTGCACCTCGGATAGATGAGCCGCCATGTCTTTGGGTACCGGACCCTGGCCATCAAGGGGTCGGCCGGACAGCGAAGCTGGCAAGAAACATGTGTTAACCTGCTTCTCATCTCGGCTAAACCCCCAAACTCAGGTAACAATTCTTGAAATAAAAATTTACCAAAAATTGTCTCATCTGTTCGACGATTCTTGGCCTCGACAGCAGCCAGTTAAGCTTTTAAGCTCTTAATCTCGTCAGCTTGTCGGGCATTTTCGGCCCTTAGCGCATTAACGCAATCTACCCTCTGGGTCACCACATGCTGGTTTGCCTGGCGCCGCGACTCCGAATAAAGCAAATCCTCACGAGCCTGCTTGAGATCTCTTTCAAGATGACCTAGGGCTTCCACTGCTACATTGGATTACGCTATTAGGAGATCTTAACAACTAAGATTATTATATACAATACAAAGCACTTACCGTGCGCCTCACGAGTTAACTTCTTCACCTGCTCCACCTCGACCAAGGCAGTCTCCAACCTCCCCTTTGTCTGGGAAAGGGTCTCGGATAGCTGATCATTCCTCGCCCGAGCACTCTATCAAAAAATAACTTCCTCAGGTTAACATCAAGCCTCGCTACGGGCATTCTTGCCCTGTGGCACCCCGGCTCAGAGAACTGGTTTACCAGTGTTTCCAACCCAGAGATCATGTCTTCTGGAAACACACAACAACTTGGAACAGAACTGAACTGAACTTTATTGAAATATCTCGAGTACAAGCTCATAATTTACATCGATAGCGAGGCCAAAAGCACTGCACGTGCTGAGACAATATCTACATTATTTATGGAACATAGCAGGGCCTCGATACTACTGGATAGAACTACGGCGTAGCGGAACATAGCGCGGAAAACTCCATCCACAGGGACACTGCAGTGGACACGGCCTAGTTAGCGTAGCACGAACCATCGGGACCTCCGTCCTCGGCTTCTCCTGCATCTGGCATGATACGCTAGGTGAGTACATGGAATGTACTCGCAAGCTCATGGCAACCAAAACAATGCAGCAAACAATAGCATGGCAATTAACATATTAAAAATTGGGTTGCTTACTCTCACCAACTTACTCTCGTCTGGGTTGTCCCACAACCCTCGGAACGCTCATAATCCACTGAGCACTTCCGAACATAAGACAAGTTCTTCCATCATTATTATCAATATTGTGGTTGACCATTCAGTGGCCTAGTACGGACTGTCCAATACCGTGGAAGCGGCTATTCGAATAGATTCTTACACTCTGCAGAGGTTGCGCACTTTACCCACACTATGGAGCTCCTGGCCTCGTGATCCCATTCGGGTGGACCGGTGCTGCTCCAACGAAACCTGCCTGACCCGTGACTCCTCTATCGTACCACCGACAATCATACCCTCCCAGGGTCATGTCCTGGGTGGCCCCTGTGTCACCCCGTGACACCTGCCACCGTCGTGGCCAAACTAAACTGTCCCAACCGGGGACGCCGGCAAAACAACTCAACTGGGCTCACAGGATTATCGTCGTCTACCTGATCAGGGCAGCACGCACGCATAACCCTCCCTAGTTTGGTGGTATCGATAAAAGAGCACAAAGCCAGACCAAGTCAAGGCCGTCCCATACCGGCAAATGTGGCTGCACGGATGAGTCCGGATAGGTGACACTAGATCAACCAATTAGGTTTAGTGTTGTCAAGTACTTATCAAGCATGTATTTGATCATGAATAACTAAACATGGCAGTAGCTAGGCATCCAAATAATTTATTATGAATTTCACATGTTAAAATAATGCATATAATTCAATTAAATAACCAACACTATTGAAATGCTTCATGAAATGGATGACATGGCTTGCCTTGCTCTGTTGGGTTGTCCAAAAACTCCTGGGCTTCAAATCCAAAAGAATTTCCTTCTGAAAATATTTTAAAAATACAATTGAAAATGTCACATACTACTGTTCTGTGCACCAGAAATTTTGTGAGCATGAGAAAAATACCAAAATTTGCCAAAAAATAGAGGAGCTCAAGACAAACCCAATGCAAAAGGAATCAATTGATTTGGACTTATGGATAAAAAGTTATGGATGGTCAAAGTTACTGGTCAAATCTGGAATTAAAACAAAAAATAGAAAATCCAGCAGCGGGCCACGTCGAAGGCGTACTTTGCCAGGGCGCCTCCACTTACCGCTTCGGTGTGCCACTGACGAATGGGCCCCGCTGTCAGATTTAAATGGGGAGAGAGGGAACAGAGAGATGCGGGGCTCCGGCGACGGTCGGTGGCGAGGTCCGACGACTACAGGGATGGAAAGAGCTCACCGAGGAGAACATGCACGTACCAGTAGCGCGACGAGAGATGGCCGGACGGCGTAGTCCCCTTCCTCTCCGGCGGCGGCGGCGCTCGGGTGTCGTCGGAGATGGCGATTCCGGCGGAGATTCGGTCAGGCAAGAGGTCGGGCGTGGTCAGTGGAGTGAGCTGAGCTCGATGGTGGAGTCAGTGGAGTCCGGGGAGGAGTAGAACGGCGAGGTGGCTGGGCTCGGGTGGCGGCAGATCTCCGGTGACATGCGAGGCCAGAGGGCCTCTCGGCCTTGGCTCGGGGTTCGGGAGCTCGATTGGGAGCTGGTGGAGGTCGATGGAGAGCTGGGAGGGCCGGGTGTTGCTTTATATAGGCGAGGGGCGAGCTCTCTGGAAGCGGCGGGGCTCGGGCCACGTCGCCGGCGCCAGTACGCCGCGCTGGCTGGCTGGTTGCGGGCGACGGGATAGGAGAGGGCAGAGGAGAGTTATGGCGCTGGTGGCGGCTAGCGGAGCAAGACGACGAGCAGCAGGCCACAGTGCGGGCACGGGCGGCACAGTGCCCGGGTGCCGTGGCGGCCGGCGAGAGCTTCTCCGGCGAGGGGAAGGATCCAAGATGGCCAGGTGGATGGAGAGGAGCTAGTCGGCGCACTGAGACAAGCTACGGCGACGCGAGGCAGTCGGACGCGACTCGTCAGACACGGGCGCGGTGCAGAGCGCGTGGTTTGGCATGCCACTGCCGTGCTCACCACTAGCATTGGTGTCTAAAGGCCACGTGAGCCTGGTGTTTCTTGTCCAGCACGTCGACCCTCGATCACTTAGTCCCCCTATGCCTCTGGTTCGACTAGATTCACTCTGACGTGGAGTGTAGCTTCAGCTACAGTTTCTGACAGAAAACTTGAGAGGGATCTAGAGGAGAGGTGAGCTGGAGATGGAGCCAGTGTTGATGTCTGGGATGATCTATCTTGGAAGGACTCCAAGCTGGCCAAGTTTGAGAAAATTTCATCAAGATTTGAATATAGTTCATGAACAAGTGTGGTTATTGGAACAGAAGCTAGATGAGCTTGTAGCACTCATCTGTCTGATTTTCTGGAGCTGAAACTTGGTGTAGGAGGGTTATTTGGTGGATAGAAGATGTCCTAAAAATTTCAACTCAATTGGATACCTCTAGCTGGCACTTCCTTCACAGAGGTTCCAATTGAACAGAAACTTGGCAGAATA
The DNA here is from genome assembly GCA_039707655.1 of Elymus sibiricus. Classification (NCBI taxonomy): domain Eukaryota; kingdom Viridiplantae; phylum Streptophyta; class Magnoliopsida; order Poales; family Poaceae; genus Elymus; species Elymus sibiricus. The sequence continues at coordinate 208,720,776 of CM077668.1, forward strand.
TTGCTGGTGAAAATTTGTACTGGACAAAATGATATTTTTGGATATTGTGGCAAGATAGGTTCCCTAGCAGCTCAGGGATTTATCTGAGAATTTACTGAGTTGGGAAAATATGAGTTGCTTCACAAATGGCCAGTGCTGTCGAGAAGACAAATGGAGTTTTCTGGACTAAATTTTGTACTGGACCATGAAATGTTTTTGAAGATTGTGGGAGTAGATAATGACCAAAAGGTCTGGTATTAATTTGGGATTTTTCTGATCACCAGAACTATAGGTTGCTTTGTAACCCATAGTGATGACAGATTTTCCCAAATGAAGAAAATGAATAATTGGGAAAGATGGAGAATTGGAATTTGATCCAGAAGGTGAGTGACAAGATTTTGGCAGGATGCTGAGGGATTTGGATCATTGAGAGCAAATCATAAGTCCAAAGTCAACTGAAAAGGTTCAAAATCCTTCCAAATTGCAAATAAAGCCAGAAAGATTTTGAAAAGAAAAAGTTGACAAAAACCAGGGTGTCAGAAACCTACCCCCCTTGGAATGAATCTCGTCCTCAAGATTCGGTTGCTCAGGGAACAAGTGTGGATATGCTGATCTCAGAAAATCCTCTCTTTCCCAGGTAGCCTCTTCCTCAGTATGATGATCCCACAACACCTTGTAAAACCTAATTGTCTTACTCCTGGTAGTTCTTTCCATCTCATCCAAAATTCTGACAGGTTTTTCCTCATAGGTCAAATCTTTAGTCAATTCCAGCTCACTCATATCTGCTTGTTTGATCAGAGGTGCAATGCACTTTCTTAGCTGTGATATGTGAAAGGCATCATGAACGTCGGACAACTCCGGTGGTAACTCTAGCTGATATGCCACTCTGCCTCTTCCAGCCATGACTGGAAAGGGACCGATATATCTCGGTGCAAGCTTTCCTCGGGTATGAAACCTCTTTATTCCTTTCATGGGGGTAACTCGGAGATAGGCATATTCTTCGGGCTCAAAAGTTACTTCCCGATGCTTCGGGTCATAATAGCTCTTTTGTCGGGACTTGGCTGCTCGAAGACGTTCCTGAATATCCTTTACTTGCTTCTCAGCCTTGAGCATCAAATCCGTGCCGAAGATACGGCTGTCTCTTGTCTGAGACCAATTTAAAGGAGTGCGACATTTCCGGCCATACAGAGCTTCGAATGGTGACATCTTAAGACTTGACTGATAACTGTTATTGTAGGAGAATTCTGCATAGGGTAGACTATCCTCCCATTTGGGTCCATAGGTGAGAGCACAGGACTGAAGCATATCTTCCAATATCTGGTTCACACGTTTTGTCTGCCCATCTGTCTGTGGATGATATGCCGTACTATGCTTTAGCACGGTTCCCAGGGCTTGATGCAATCGCAACCAAAATGCTGAAGTGAACAAGGAACCTCTATCTGACATGATAGACTTGGGTACTCCATGAAGGCTGACTATCCGGGACATGTAGAGCTGTGCGAGCTGATAAGCATTGAAAGTGGTCTTTACCGGAAGGAAGTGAGCCACTTTCGTAAGTATATCCACGATGACCCAGATAGCATCATGGCCTCTTGTTGACTTGGGTAGTCCAACAATGAAGTCCATGCATATGTCATCCCATTTCCACTGGGGAACTGGTAAAGGTTGCAGTAGCCCAGCGGGTTTCTGGTGTTCAGCCTTGACTCTGTTGCAGATGTCAGAACAGGCGACATAGTATGTTATGTCTCTTCGCATTCCTGGCCACCAAAAAGTTTCTCGCAAGTCTTGGTACATTTTTGTTCCTCCCGGATGGATAGAGTATGCAGATTCATGTGCCTCTCTGAGTATTTGTTGTCTCAAGCTGTCTTGATCAGGCACACATATTTAGTTCTCAAACCATACAGTGCCCTGGTCATCAATTCGGAAGGACTTGGCCTTTCCTTGGGGAATGCGCTCCTTGACCTCTTGTATGTCCTTGTCTGATTTCTGAGCGGCCTTAATTTCTTCCATAAGTGTGGGAATAATTTCCATTGTGTCCGGGCTAATTGGGCCGCATAACACCATATTCAGCTTGGCAAACTCTTCCTGCAGCCTCGGATGCATTCCCTCCATTAGTGCATTTAGGGTACCTTGCTTTCTGCTGAGGGCATCGGCGACCACATTGGCTTTTCCCGGATGATAATTAATTCCGATATCATAGTCCTTGACCATTTCAAGCCATCTTCTCTGCCTGAGATTCAGATCAGGTTGGGTGAAAATATACTTGAGACTCTTATGGTCCGTGTATATCTCACATCGCTGCCCAATGAGGTAATGCCTCCAAATCTTCAGTGCATGAACCACGGCTGCCAATTCCAAATCATGAGTAGGATAGTTCTCTTCATGAGGTCGTAGCTATCTGGATGCATATGCTACAACCTTTCCTTCTTGCATTAGAACGCAGCCGATTCCACGCCTGGAAGCATCACAATATATGTCGAAGCTCTTGTGGATGTCTGGAAGAACTAAGACAGGGGCTGTAGTTAGCCTCGTTTTTAATTCCATGAAACTACTGTCACATTCTTCTGTCCCGGCAAACTTGTGGTTCTTCTTCAGCAATTCTGTCAGTGGCTTGGCTATTTTTGAGAAGCCTTCGATGAAGCGACGGTAGTATCCTGCCAATCCCAGAAAGCTACGGACTTCAGTCACTGTGGCTGGTGTCTTCCAGTTTAATACAACAGTCACTTTGCTGGGGTCGACAGCCACGCCTTGTTCTGACAGAACATGTCCCAAAAATCCCACCTCTCTCAGCCAAAATTCACATTTGCTGAATTTGGCATACAAGCGATGGGTCCTTAGTCTTTCTAGGACCGTACGGAGATGTTGCGTGTGCTCCTCTTCATCTTTTGAATAGATGAGGATATCATCGATGAAGACTACCACAAATTTGTCCAAGAAGTCCATGAAGACCTTGTTCATCATGCTCATGAAATAGGCTGGAGCATTTGTCAGCCCAAATGACATGACTGTAAATTCATACAGACCATATCGAGTGGTAAAGGCTGTATTGGGGATATCCTCCTTCCTGATTTTTAGCTGATGATACCCCGTTCGAAGGTCAATCTTGGAAAATACCCGGGCTCCGTTCAACTGGTCGAACAAATCATCAATGTGAGGGAGCGGATATTTATTTTTGATGGTGACCTCATTTAGCTGGCGATAGTCCACGCACATTCGCAGGCTGACTTCCTTATTTTTAACAAACAGCACAGGCAATCCCCACGGCGAAGTGCTTGGACGAATATACCCTTTCTGTAATAATTCATCCAACTGTTTCTTCAATTCCACCAGCTCTGGGGAAGGCATGCGGTAGTACTTCTTGTATATTGGAGCAGTTCCGGGAACAACATCAATAGCGAACTCTAGTTCCCGATCAGGTGGCATTCCTGGTATCTCTTCCGGAAATACGTCCGGAAATTCACTGACTACTGGAATCAGATTTATATCTGTGGCAGTGGCTTTGAATGCCATTCCTTTCTTTGACATCATTCTACAAGCAGTGAATAGTACTGATTGGCCTGCCGGGTTAGCCAATGTCACCATCCTGGTGGCACAGTTGATACACACCTGGTGTGGTACCAACCAATCCATCCCCAGTATTATATCCAGTCCAGGGGACTCAATGGCTACAAGAGTAGCTGGGAACTTTACATCGTGTATCCAGATTTCCAGATCCTTGTATTTCACATTTGTTCTGAGCATGGAGCCAGGGGATTGCACCACCATGATTTTGTCCAAAAGAGAAGGAGAAAATTTGTGCAAGGTGGCAAAACTCCGCGAAATAAACGAATGAGAAGCCCCAGAATCAAATAAAATTATTGCAGGTATGTTGTTAACAGAAAACATACCAAGGACCACATCTGGTGCTTCATGGGCTTCCTCAGCAGAGATATGATGGACTTGGCCGCGGTAGAAGTTCGCATTGGGGCGGCGTCCAACACTGTTGACTTGTGGCTTGAAGTCGGATGGTGGCTTCCCATTTCTTGCGGGGCACTGCTTGGAGTAATGCCCGCTCTGGCCACAAGTAAAGCATGTGTTGTTGCGACGGCAATCCTCCATCACTGGCTGTTTGCCGAAGGTCTTGTCCTGGCTGACGGACTTATTGTTGTGGTTGCCATTGTTCCAGGCAGGCTTGTACTCAGAGGAACTTGGTTGCCAAATGTGTGGCTTTTGCACAAAATGCTCACGGTTGTCCTTCTTGGGTTCAAACTTCCGCTTGCGATCATCATATCCTGACTTATGCTCTCATTCAGCTATGAAGGCCTTGTTTACCAGAGTCTGGAAGTCAGGAAAGTCCAGCATACAAAGCTGACAGCGGAGGGTATGATTGAGTCCTCCTAGGAATCGGTCAATCTTCCTTTCTTCGGTGGACACGTCATGGGTGGAGTACCGTGCCAGATTATTAAACTTGTTCAGATACTCACCCACTGACATATTCCCTTGAGTAAGAGCAAGAAATTCCCTCTGCCTCACCTTCATTATGCCAGTAGGAATATGATGCTTGCGGAATACCTCTTTGAACTTCTCCCAAGAAATATCTTCTCCAGAAGGCCACATTATTTTTGTATTGTCCCACCATATGGCTGCTGGTCCCTCCAGGTAGTGAGTGACAAAAGGAACTTTGTCTGACTCATCACAGCGGGCTATGTCCAGCTTCTTTTCCATGGTCCTCAGCCAGTCATCAGCTTCCATCGGATCCACAGCTTGACCAAAACTGGGTGGCTTTGTCCGCTGAAAATCAGACAACTTAGAATGTGTCCCATTGTGGTTGTTCTGACCCACCATAGTCTGCATACTTTTCAGAAATTCCATGAGATCTTGATTTCTTTTCTCTTTAAACATTCTCATAATCTGATCAGTGGTTGGTGACTGTGGGGGTGGAGGTGGTAAATCCTCTGGTGTCTGTCCTGCTTGTCTAGCAGATCGACGAACGGGAGTTCCAACGCCGCCTTGATTACTACACCTCTTCATCCTAAATTTGTTCCCATTGCAAAATACCGAATCGATGAGCAATATCCATAAGGGAAAGCATGGTAGTATGACACCAGAAAAAATCGAATAAAAGCGGGAATAAAGCGAACAACATAATTATACAAGGCAACCCAACATCATACATGGCAAGCTAGTAGGGGGGTTATCATGACTGGACTACTCATACGGCAGTTGACATATGCAGGGATGCTATGATGCATGCACTGAAACTCAGGCCTCCACTCTAGTGACGCCGGTGGCACGAACACTGGTAAACTGAAGACTCCTCGTTGTCTGATCCGGTCTCGGAATCTGAGCTGATGATGTGCACCTCGGTCTCCGGATCAAAGGAAACACGACGACGCTGACGGGAAGGTTCTCCCTCTGAAGGAGAAGAAATACGACGCTGTAGCATCGGAGCAGCTAGAGTAGCTAGGAGTGAGGCCCACTCTGCCGGGGTCTCACGTCGGCTACCAGACGAAAAGCCAGGCGGTCCAAACGAGCTAGAAGGAGTGTCGGAAAGTGGAACGGGTGGAGTGTACAGGGGTGAAAACGGAGGTGGAGGAGGAGACTGTGCTGCCGCAACGGCTGCAAGTGCCTCGCGGGCATGAGTCAGCTCCTCAGCTAGTGAAGTGATCATACGGTAACTGGCGTTCAGATAACGAGATAAAACACCAGTAGCACGATCACTCGCCGGATCAACAGGTGCGAAAAGGACTCGCCCTGTCGTAGGCGACAGGGTGGGGTAGTGAAAGAAACCTGGATGAGTCTGCATCTCGACCTCGTGGAAGCGCAAGTCAGTAAGAACCTCCATCGCAGCAAACTGGATCGCCAACTCCGGAGTAGAAGCAGTTCCGCCCTTGGAAGAACGGGAGTAGCTGCCAATATCTGAACTCGCAGTAAGAAACGCCTCCGCGTGATACTCGTATACTGAACCAGCAAGCTTCTCTCGTAACACCTGATACACTGGGTCTTCGCCGTTGGGATATAGCCGAAGCCAGACACTACGAAGCAGTACTGGAAAAGTGAACGGTGCCGGCTCATGATTGTAGTGGTACGGAACTGGTGCCATCTACACTCATCAAACCAGCGGTTAGCACGATAAAAAAACTATATGCATGCCATGCAGCAAACAGATGCAACAAGCAAGGCACAACCCAAGACTCAAGACTAGTCGCGGTTCTAGCGCAGGGTTAACTAGGGTGTCCTACAGTCAGCGCGGCTCTGATACCAAGCGTTGTGGCACCCCGGCTCAGAGAACCGGTTTACCAGTGTTTCCAACCCAGAGATCATGTCTTCTGGAAACACACAACAACTTGGAACAGAACTGAACTGAACTTTATTGAAATATCTCGAGTACAAGCTCATAATTTACATCGATAGCGAGGCCAAAAGCACTGCACGTGCTGAGACAATATCTACATTATTTATGGAACATAGCAGGGCCTCGATACTACTGGATAGAACTACGGCGTAGCGGAACATAGCGCGGAAAACTCCATCCACAGGGACACTGCTGTGGACACAGCCTAGTTAGCGTAGCACGAACCATCGGGACCTCCGTCCTCGGCATCTCCTGCATCTGGCATGATACGCCAGGTGAGTACTTGGAATGTACTCGCAAGCTTATGGCAACCAAAACAATGCAGCAAACAATAGCATGGCAATTAACATATTAAAAACTGGGTTGCTCACTGTCACCAACTTACTCTCGTCTGGGTTGTCCCACAACCCTCGGAATGCTCATAATCCACTGAGCACTTCCGAACATAAGACAAGTTCTTCCATCATTATTATCAATATTGTCGTTGACCATTCAGTGGCCTAGTACGGACTGTCCAATACTGTGGACACGGCTATTTGAATAGATTCTTACAGTCTGTAGAGGTTGCGCACTTTACCCACACTATGGAGCTCCTGGCCTCGTGATCCCATTCGGGTGGACCGGTGCTGCTCCAACGAAACCTGCCTGATCCGTGACTCCTCTATCGTACCACCGACAATCATACCCTCCTAGGGTCATGTCTTGGGTGGCCCCTGTGTCACCCCGTGACACCTGCCACCGTCGTGGCCAAACTAAACTGTCCCAAACGGGGACGCCGGCAAAACAACTCAACTGGGCTCACAGGATTATCGTCGTCTACCTGATCAGGGCAGCACGCACGCATAACCCTCCCTAGTTTGGTGGTATCGATAAAAGAGCACAAAGCCAGACCAAGTCAAGGCCGTCCCATACCGGCAAATGTGGCTGCACGGATGAGTCCGGATAGGTGACACTAGATCAACCAATTAGGTTTAGTGTTGTCAAGTACTTATCAAGCATGTATTTGATCATGAATAACTAAACATGGCAGTAGCTAGGCATCCAAATAATTTACTATGAATTTCACATGTTAAAATAATGCATATAATTCAATTAAATAACCAACACTATTGAAATGCTTCATGAAATGGATGACATGGCTTGCCTTGCTCTGTTGGGTTGTCCACAAACTCCTGGGCTTCAAATCCAAAAGAATTTCCTTCTGAAAATATTTTAAAAATACAATTGAAAATGTCACATACTACTGTTCTGTGCACCAGAAATTCTGTGAGCATGAGAAAAATACCAAAATTTGCCAGAAAATAGAGGAGCTCAAGACAAACCCAATGCAAAAAGAATCAATTGATTTGGACTTATGGATAAAAAGTTATGGATGGTCAAAGTTACTTGTCAAATCTGGAATTAAAACAGAAAATAGAAAATCCAGCAGCGGGCCACGTCGAAGGCGTACTTTGCCAGGGCGCCTCCACTTACCGCTTCGGCGTGCCACTGACGAATGGGCCCCGCTGTCAGATTTAAATGGGGAGAGAGGGAACAGAGAGATGCGGGGCTCCGGCGACGGTCGCCGGCAATGCAGTCGGCGGCGAGGTCCGGCGACTACAGGGATGGAAAGAGCTCACCGAGGCGAACACGCACGTACCAGTAGCGCGACGAGAGATGGCCGGACGGCGTCGTCCCCTTCCTCTCTGGCGGCGGCAGCGCTCGGGTGTCGTCGGAGATGGCGATTCCAGCGGAGATTCGGTCAGGCAAGATGTCGGGCGTGGTCAGTGGAGTGAGCTGAGCTCGATGGTGGAGTCAGTGGAGTCCGGGGAGGAGTAGAACGGCGAGGTGGCTGGGCTCGGGTGGCGGCAGATCTCCGGCGACATGTGAGGCCAGAGGGCCTCTCGGCCTTGGCTCGGGGCTTGGGAGCTCGATTGGGAGGTGGTGGAGGTCGATGGAGAGCTGGGAGGGCCGGGTGTTGCTTTATATAGGCGAGGGGCGAGCTCTCTGGAAGCGGCGGGGCTCGGGCCACGTCGCCGGCGCCAGTACGCCGCGCTGGCTGGCTGGTTGCGGACGACGGGATAGGAGAGGGCAGAGGAGAGTTATGGCGCTGGTGGCGGCTAGCGGAGCAAGACGACGAGCAGCAAGCCACAGTGCGGGCACGGGCGGCACAGTGCCCGGGTGCCGTGGCGGCCGGCGAGGGGAAGGATCCAGGATGGCCAGGTGGACGGAGAGGAGCTAGTCGGCGCACTGAGACAAGCTACGGCGACGCGAGGCAGTCGGACGCGACTCGTCAGACACGGGCGCGGTGCAGAGCGCGTGGTTTGGCATGCCACTGCCGTGCTCACCACGGGCATTGGTGTCTAGAGGCCACGCGAGCCTGGCGTTTCTTGTCCAACACGTCGACCCTCGATCACTTAGTCCCTCTATGCCTCTGGTTCGACTAGATTCACTCTGACGCGGAGTGTAGCTTCAGCTACAGTTTCTGACAGAAAACTTGAGAGGGATCTAGAGTAGAGGTGAGTTGTAGATGGAGCCAGTGGAGATGTCTGGGATGATCTATCTTGGAAGGACTCCAAGCTGGCCAAGTTTGAGAAAATTTCATCAAGATTTGAATATAGTTCATGAACAAGTGTTGTTACTGGAACAGAAGCTAGATGAGCTTGTAGCACTCATCTGTCTGATTTTCTGGAGCTGAAACTTGGTGTAGGAGGGTTATTTGGTGGATAGAAGATGTCCTAAAAATTTCAGCTCAATTGGATACCTCTAGATGGCACTTCCTTCACAGAGGTTCCAATTGAACAGAAACTTGGCAGAATAATGCTGGTGAAAATTTGTACTGGACAAAATGATATTTTTGGATATTGTGGCAAGATAGGTTCCCTAGCAGCTCAGGGAATTATCTGAGAATTTACTGAGTTGGGAAAATATGAGTTGCTTCACAAATGGCCAGTGCTATCTAGAAGACAAATGGAGTTTTCTGGACTAAATTTTGTACTGGACCATGAAATGTTTTTGAAGATTGTGGGAGTAGATAATGACCAGAAGGTGTGGTATTTATTTGGGATTTTTCTGATCACCAGAACTATAGGTTGCTTTGTAACCCATAGTGATGACAGATTTTCCCAAATGAAGAAAATGAATAATTGGGAAAGATGGAGAATTGGAATTTGATCCAGAAGGTGAGTGACAAGATTTTGGCAAGATGCTGAGGGCTTTGGATCATTGAGAGCAAATCATAAGTCCAAAGTCAACTGAAAAGGTTCAAAATCCATCCAAATTGCAAATAAAGCCAGAAAGATTTTGAAAAGAAAAGGTTGCCAAAAACCAGGGTGTCACATGCCCATATCAAGCCTTAGGAGCTACTACCATGGTTGGCAGTGTTGTTTGTCTTTTAAACAAACAGAAAGATGTAAGACAAGCTTGGGCTGGACCTCACCTGTAACCCTTGCGACAAAACATCTAATTATTGATCAAAAACAGTGCGGGTCGCCCCGAGGTATGCGTCCATCGAGCTGAGGGCATTGAACTCCCGATCTGAGAAGGCCAGACTCCTTAGGGAGGTCTTTTGCCACCGGTAATTCACGGCACATTGGATCTCGGAAGGAGTAGCCGAGCTGCTCTCTGAGTCCTCGGGCTGGGGAACTTCAGGAGTGGCTCCCGAAGAAGGGCGTGCTTCTGCCTCCCTGTTTGAAGCCGCCGCCCCTTCGGCCCTCGCGCTCGCTGACATGAAGGAAGGAGAAGGCCGCCTGCGAATGATCAAAGGGGTCAGGGCCTGAGATGGCATTTCTACAAAGTACAGTAATCACAGTCACCTGGTAATTGAGGGAGCACTTTCGCCCGCCTCCATGACCTCGGCCGGTGCTTCTTCCGCCTCTTGCGGGCGGCTCCCTCGAGGAGCCATCTCTCCGCGCGGGCGTTTCGAACACTGTCCCTTTGGAGGAGAAGTCAGGCGACTAGGGGCTTGGGGACGAGGGGCTCGCTTTTGAGTAGAGGAAGAGGGCGTTACCGATGAAGCTGGCCTCATCCCCGGTGCGTCAGGGGTGACAACTACCTTTGAGCCATCAAGGCACTCCATATAAAATTTCCTCCCTTCGTAGATAAGGGCCAGGTCCTCGTCCTCGTGAAAGAGGGCATCTTCAGCTCGGCGGTGCATTTCTGGCTCGGGCGCCGGGCTGCTCAGAGCCTCCACCCAACGCCTCTATCTCTATTCGAAACCAATAAAAGGATCGGTCAAATGGATTGGCTATTGAAAAAACAACTCGAGTATGCAAGGAAAAGTGGAAAGACTTACTGTGTCGGCCAGATTGTAGTAGGACAACCCATCCCGGAATTGTCATCGGGCAAAGTCCTCAGCCACACCCTGGTAAATACCGGCCATCACTGTCCCAAAGGCTGCTTGGTCGAAGAAGCTTTACCGAATTGATCAGGAAGAGTCTTCGGCTCCGTTGTATGCGCATAGCAGGTGAGGGCGCTGCCGGAGTGGTTGGACTCTTCGGTCTATCGCCGTGGCCATTATGTTTATTATAGTAAGGCCGGTCCTCACCAATTGCTTCACCTTGGCTAGCTCAGTCACCTCGGCACCGTCTTCCTGGGCCATACCCTATGGCCTCCAGCTATATCGCCTCTTCGGGGGCTCCGAAGTGAAAGGGGGGAGCCCGGGCCGAACTGGGTCAAGGAGGGGGACATCGTCTATATAGAACCACTCTATTGGCCAGACGTCGGTATCCTCCCGAGGTGTGCCCGATGGGTATTCTGCCCCCTCAACTCGACAAACTTGGGCTGCCCCGAGCTCATAAAGCTTTTTGGCGGGGGAACAAGGCACTATACAAAAATACCTCCTCCATAGCCCGAAGTGCGCCTTGCACCCAAGATGCATCTCACATAGGGCAACGTACCCCACAATATGCAAAATCGAGTTGGGGTGAGGTGGTGGAGCTGCAGCCCGTAGAACTCTAGCAAGCCTCGGAGGAAGGGGTGAATCGGAAATCCTAAACCGCGCAACAAGAAAGAAACAAAGCACACCCTTTCATCCTTTTGAGGGGAAGGGTAATTCTCTGCGTGTACCTGCCCATTGATGGGTGTTAAGCCCGGGCGGGTCGCTGTCAGATCTGAATCTGGCAGATATCCTTGCCTGGCCAGGCGCTCCAGTTGGAGGCGCGAGACGGCGCAACTACCCCAATCACCTCTGACAGGGTCGTGAGGGTGCCTCGAAGAGCCTGCATTGCTCACCATGAGAAGCCCTCAAGTTTGGACTTTGGAGGAAGGGGAGCGCTGGCGCAGTTTGTTTGGATGGAGGAGTTGAGGTTTATGATAAATTCGCACGCCTGACTCATGGATAAAAAGGGGGAGAAGCCGACGTTTCACCATAAATTGACTCGCTTCCCCGCAAGACACGGTTCCCAAGGTCAGAAAGCAGAAGCCACGTGCAGTGGAGTTGGGCCCACCCGGCGGGACTATCAATCTTCCCGAAGACTGCTTGAGGCTATACTTGAGAGGTCATACGTGGAACTTGCCTGCCGAGCCAAAGACTCCGGAACCGAAGTTCAAGAACGTCGTCCTCGGCATCGGAGACCAGTTCAGGGGCTACTGATGGTGTCCTAGACTAGGGGGTACTAACCTAGCTGGCCCATATTCCTCGGGCTGGGCCAGTGGGCCCTCATTCTTATCAAGATGGACCCCGGAAGATACACGTGGGGGGAGAGATCAAGACTACATCTGCCGAAGGCTTGGCGTATACTCCAAGGCTTCTCCTGCCACCTCCACGCTTAGATACCGACCTTGTAACCCTAGATGCCCTACCTGGCATGTATATAAGCCAAAGGGTTTAGATCGTAGGGATCTCAACCCAATCTCATTCACCTAACCCTAGAACTAGAACATATCTTACGATCTCGAGGTAGATCAACTTTGTACTTGATACATCTCCATTGATATAAACAAGAGCAGGACGTAGGGTTTTACCTCCATCAAGAGGGCCCGAACCTGGGTAAAACATTGCCTCCTTGTTCCTGTTACCATCTGTATGAGAACCACAGCTCGGGACCCCCTACCGCGAGGTCTGCCGGTTTTTACACCGACACCAAGGACCTTGGTGAGGTGGCATGCACGGGAGCAGGCCCGCGAGCCAGAGCTCGATCACTTGGGTTTTGCGGCGCTGCTAGGACTGACCCGAGCACAGGCACCGTGTCCAGCCCCCGCTCACGAGATGCGCGGGAGGAAGGTCGCGAGCGTACACAGCTCCTGAGGCAGGTAACTTACCAACACACAAAATATCTTAGGAAATAAAGCTTTACTGCAGCATAATAATAAGTTCATTACACAACCAAAAAGAGATACGGCTGCCGTGTCCGGCACGAGTCAGCTTGAGGTTGGTGCAGCCCGTGGGGTGCCCTCAGTTTCACATCCAAAAGGGAAGAGGCTGCCGTGTCCGACACGGGTTAGCATGAGGTTGGTGCAGCCCGTGGGGCGCCCTCAATTTGATTGTTCCACCAGCGCTGAGCATGGGGCTTCCACTAGGCATGGGACGTTCCGCCAGCGCGGAGCATGGGGCTTCCACTAAGACGTGGGCGGGAGCTCTCGCGGGCCCATCAGGCGAACGCAATGAGAGGCTCCGGAGCATGTACATCTCCACTTCGTTCGTACGCGTGAGGGTCATGGGTAGAACTTGCGGAGGTGTTGGATGTTCCATGTGTTGGGCACAGGAACTCCGTCCTCCGTCTCCAGCCGGGCGGCGCCAGGTCTGGAGACATGAGCAACCCTGAAAGGGCCTTCCCACATGGGTGAGAGCTTGTGGAGACCTCTGCCCACTTGGTGAACTTGTCGATGGCGACGTAGAGGTAGCAGTAGCCGCCAGCTGCGCGAGGAAAGTGTCCCAAGACATCTAGCCCCCAAACCATGAAGGGCCACGAGAGAGGAATCCTCTGGAGGTCTTGCGCCGGCTAGTGGATTTGCTTGGTGTGGAATTGACAAGCTTCACAGGATTGGACCAGCTCGATGGCGTCGTGAAGCGCGGTGGGCCAGTAGAAGCCGCTGCGGAACACCTTGCCGGCGAGGGTGTGCGATGAGGAGTGGTGACCACAGTCTCCTCCATGGATGTCGGCGAGCAGCTCGCGACCATGCTCTTCAGAGATGCACCACAGCGAGACGCCATTAGGGCGTCTGTGGTACAGCTCGCCATCCCTCAGGCAGTAAGCGGTGGCCTGGCGAGCCACATGTTCTGCCTCTGAGTCCTTCTCCGGGAGGGTGCTGTGAAGCAAGTAGGCCTTGAACTCAGCGGCCCATCAGTTCTCTTGAGGCTCTAGCACCAGCAGCAGGCGGGTGCCTGAGGCTGGGCCGCAGTCTGGCGCGCCCGTGGGTGGCGTGGGTGGGAGCTCTTCGTGAAGCAGTGTGGCGTTCACGGCAGATGGTGTAGCTGATGGCTTCAGGAGCCTTTCCTCGAAGACGCCGGGGCTTTGGGGCTCACGGCGAGATGCTCGCTTGGTGATGACATCGGCTTCCTTGCTGCTGCCGCGGGGGACGTGCTAGAGCTCCAGGCCAAGGAAACGCATCTCGAGCTTATGCACCTCTTCTAGATAGGCGGCCATGTGCTCGTCTTTCGGCTTGTAGCTCTTGTTGGAGAAGTTGACGAGGAGCTGCGAATCGCCGTTGATGGTGAGGCGCTTGATGCCGAGAGCGAAAGCAGCCTTGAGGCCGGCGATGAGGCCTTCGTACTCCGCGATGTTGTTGGAAACCTTGTCGTCGTGCTTGAAGCAGAGTTGGACAACGTAGTAGAGCTTGTCTCCTGTTGGCGAGGTGAGCATGACGCCAGCCCCTGCGCCCTGTCGGGAGAAGGCGCCATCGAAGTGCATAGTCCAGCCGCCAGGCGCCTCATCCCTAGGCAAGAGAGATTCGGCCTCGCGAGGCTCTTCATGGGGCGGATCCGTCCATTCCGCCACGAAGTCAGCCAGTGATGCACCCTTGATCACCCTTTTGGTGCAGAATTCCAACTCGAAGGCCTGTAGCTCGATGTTCCACTCGGCGGCACGGCCAGCGGCGTTGGGGCTGCACAGGACTTGCTCCAGGGGGTATGACGAGATCACCTTGATGGGATGGCCTCGGAAGTAGTGGCGCAGCTTCCTGGAGGCGACGAGGAGCGCGAGAAGGAACTTCTGCTGCATGGAGTAGCGCTCGCACGCATCTCGCAGTACTGTGCTAACGAAGTACATGGGGTGCTCGACGAGGCGAGTAGTTGTCATGGCAGCTTGGTCTTCGGGGGACCCGAGAGGCTCATGAGGCTCAGGAAGCTCGGGAGGTGGCTCGCGAGGCGGCTCATCGGAGGCCTCCTGGGGAGGGCCCTCAGCAGGTGGAGGCGCGGCCTCGGGAGGCGACGCGCCAAGGGCCTCCTGAGGCGGGATCTCAGCAGGCGACGGCACGACCTCGGGTGGCGTCGGCGCGGCAAGCTTCTTCTGTGCGCAGACACGCTCTTCTCGAACTGCCACTAGGGCCGCGCTGGCCGTCTGGGGAGTGGGCGCCAAGTATAGGAGCAAAGGCTCGCGAGAGCGCGGCGCGACCATGATGGGCGGGCTCGTGAGGTACCTCTTGAGGTCCTCGAAGGCAGCGTCGGCCTCGGGGGTCCACTTGAAGGGGCCGGATCTCTTCATGAGCTTGAACAATGGCAGGGCTCGCTTGCCGAACTTGGAGATGAATCCCCCAAGCGAGGCCATGCATCCCACCAGGTGCTGCATCTTCTTGAGGCTCTGGGGGGGACGCATCTTCTCGATGGCCTTGATCTTCTCAGGGTTGGCCTCGATGCCGTGGTAGGAGACCAGGAAGCCAAGTAGCTTGCCGGAGGGAACTCCGAAGACACACTTGTCTGGGTTGAGCTTGAGGTTGACCTTGCGCAGGTTGTCGAACGTCTCCTTGAGGTCCGCGAGGAGGGACCAGGCTTCGCAAGTCTTGACAACGATGACGTCAACGTAGGCCTCAGTGTTTCTCCCCATCTGGGGGGCCAAGGTGATGCGCATCAGCCTTTGGAAGGTGGCCCCGGTGCTCCTGAGGCCGAAAGGCATGCGGATGTAGTAGAATATGCCGCAGGAGGTGATGAAGGTCGTTTTCTCCACGTCTTCGGTTGCCATGTTGATCTGGTGGTAGCCTGAGAAGGCATCTAGGAAGCATAGCAAGTTGCACCCAGCAGTGGAGTCCACGATCTGGTCGATGCGGGGAAGCGGGAAGGGATCTTGAGGGCAGAACTTGTTGAGGCTCGTGAAGTCGACGCACATTTGCTCCTTGCCGCACTTCTTGGGCACCACGACTGGGTTGGCAAGCCATTCGGGATGGCGCACCTCACGGATGACTCCAGCTTCTTGGAGCTTCTGAACTTCCTTGACGATGAAATCTTGCTTCTCTGGCGCCTGGCGATGTGCCTTCTATTTCACGGGGCGTGCGTTGGGGCACACCGCTAAGTGGTGCTCGATCACCTCCCACGGCACACCGGACAAATCAGATGTCGTCCAGGCGAACACATCTGAGTTTGCCCGAAGGAAGGTGACGAGCGCGTCTTCCTATGCAGGGGAGAGGCCGGTGCCGATGGTGAAGGCAGGGCCTGAGCCGCTGCCATCCACTGACACTTTCTTCGTCTCGGCGCGGTCCTGAGAGAACAGCTGCTTCTTTTTCGCGGGCGCGGCCTCGTGAGGCTCGGCGATGTCCTCATCGGCAGGGTAGGTGGTGGTGGCAGCCTTGTAGGCGCTCTCGAGGGAGCGGACCGCATCCTTCTCATCACAGCAGACGGTGATGATGCCACTGCAGCCCGGCATCTTGAGGACGTTGTAGGCATGGTGGGTCACCGCCATGAACTTGGCGAGAGCCGGGTAGCCCAGGATGGTGTTGTATTGCAGGCCGATGTGTGCCACATCAAAGTCGATGAGCTCAGTGTGGTAGTTCTTGCAGGTGCCAAAGCTGACGGGAAGGCGCACTTGCCCTAGAGGGATGGTGGAGCCATCAGTCATTCCGGAGAAGGGCTTGGTCGGCATCAGCTGGTCGTAGGGTACTTGGAGCTGCTCGAAGGTCTCGATGGAGATCATGTTGAGGCCAGCACCTCCATCGATGAGCGTCTTGGTAACGGCGACATTGCTGATGGTGGGGGTGCACAACATGGGGACCGTGCCCGCAGCGCTTGAAGACTTGGGGTGATCGTTGGAGTCGAAGGTGATTGCGTACTGCGACCACTTGAGGGGCCAAGCAGCCTCTGGTCTCGGGAGGGTGGCATTCACCTCGCGAGAGAACAACTTGAAGTGGTGGTTGGACGTGGGAGCCTGGGCCCCGCCAAGGATGCAAGCCACTCCGCGAGGCTCCTGGTAGCCCCCAGCGCCCTCGTCAGGCTGGTTGCCGTCATTCCTTCGGGGTGGCGGCAGCAGCGGTGGAAGAGCGGCGTTGGCCTAAGAGTTGGCCTCACGAGACTGGTCGCGCTAGGCGGCCTCACGAGGCTGGTCGCGCCAGCCCTGGCGGAAGTTGCCGTTGCCATTGCGGTCTCCCCAGCGGTTGCCATTGCGGCCATCTCCATGGCCAGTGCCGCGGTCGTTAAGGTCGCTACGGCGGCCCAGGCGCTCGTCGCGAAGCAGCTTGAGCTCGTGGCAGTCCTCGGTGTTGTGGGAGTGCAAGTTGTGGTAGGCGCAGAGAGGGCGGTTGTCCTTCTTGGGCTCATCACGTTCACGGCCGCGTTTCTGCTCAGGCTCCGTCGTGAGCACGGCAGGGCCCTTGCGCTTGGCGTCCTTGCTCTTGGCCTTGGCGGCGTCTGGCGCCGCGTTGGGGTCGTTGTGGGCGAAGAGACGGCCTTCTTCGGCCTTGGCGCACCTGTCGGCGAGGTCGAACAGCTCGAGCATGGAGTCGAGCTCATCGTTGATGGTGAGCTTCTCGCGCATCCGGACGTCTGTGACACCATTGGAGAACGCGGAGACGATGGCGGCCTCGGAGGCGCGTGGGATCTTGTTGCGCACTTGGCTGAAGTGCTGGATGTACTTGTGGAGTGTCTCGTCAGGGCACTGGCGCACGGCGCGCAAGTCGTTGAGCATGAGGGAGCGCTCGTGGGTGCCCTTCAAGTTGGCGACAAATTGCCGGCAAAGCTCGTCCCACGATGAGATGGATGCCTCGGGGAGGTTCATGAGCCATGAGCACGGGCCGTCCTTGAGGGCCATGGGAAACCAGTTCGCCATGACCTTGTCGTCGCCGTTCGCTGCCTCGATGCTTAGGGCGTAGAGCTGCAGGAATTCTGCGGGGTTGGGGGTGTCATCATAGCGCGGAGGCAGGTCCAGCTTGAACTTGGTGGGCCACACCACGCGGCGCAGCTCGCGGGTGAAGGCGCGGCAGCCCCCGCAGCAGAGATGGCGGCACGGTTCTGGCGGCCGGCAGCCGTGACCTCCTGGACGGTCCTGTCTTGGCGCTGGCGCTGCCTCTCGAGGAGCACGCGCGCGTCGAGCGACACGCACCGGATGATCTGGCAGTGCTCGCCATGGTCCGGCGAAGACGCGCCGCGAGACGGCTCACGCGCCCGCGTGTCGCGGGGGCGCCTGGCACCCTCGCTAGGCGGAGGAGGCGCATCATGCGCCATGTCCCCGACGCGAGATGGCGGAGGGCGGAGCGAGTGAGAGGGCACCGGGGCGTCTCTGATGGCGTTGACGAGCTCGGTGATGCGGCCAAGCCAGGCGTCGTAGCCGGCGTCGGTGGGGCGGTAACGCGGGAGCTCACGCGCCATGAGCAGCGCGGCCTGCGGGGCCGGCGCGTCGCGGCGAGCGAGCGACGAGGCCGTGGCGGTGTGGCCATCCGCCTGCACGGACGGGTGGAAGGAGGAAGCCTGCTGCTCCCTCGCAGCGGGGACGGTGGCGGCGCCGGCGGCGCGGCATCGACGGTCGTCACGGGCGGCGGGCTCCGTCTATTTTAAGAGTGTAGCAGCGGAAAGTAAACAATTGCATATGTAAGTAAAGGAGGGGATCGGAGATTTCAAATGCAATGAAGACACGCTGGTTTTTGGCGTGGTTCTGATAGGTGGTGCTATCGTACGTCCACGTTGATGGAGACTTCAACCCACGGAGGGTAACGGCTGCACGAGTCCACGGAGGGCTCCACCCACGAAGGGTCCATGAAGAAGCAACCTTGTCTATTCCACCATGGCTTACGTCCACGAAGGACTAGCCTCACTCGGGTAGATCTTCACGAAGTAGGAGATCTCCTTGCCCTTACAAACTCCTTGGTTCAACTCCACATCATGTCGGAGGCTCCCAAGTGACACCTAACCAATCTAGGAGACACCACTCTCCAAAAGGTAATAGACGGTGTGTTGTTGATGAACTCCTTGCTCTTGTGCTTCAAATGATAGTCTCCCCAACACTCAAACAACTCCTCACAGATTTGGCTATGGTGGAAGAAGGATTTGAGTGGAAAGCAACTTGGGAAAGGCTAGAAATCAAGATTCAAATGGTTGGATTGGAATGTCTTGATCTTAGCACATGAGTAGGTGGTTCTCTCTCAGAAAATGTATGGTGGAAGTGTAGACACGTTCTGATGGCTCTCCTTACTGAGAAGGAAGTGGTGGAGGGGTATATATAGCCTCCACACAAGATCCAACCGTTACACACTTTTGACCCAACTCGGTGGCACCGATTCAGAAATCTCTGTGGCACCAAACAGTGTAAAAGATATGAACGTTAGGAATCTCAGTGGGACCGACTGGAACAACTCGGATGGGACAAAGTGCAATGGTTAGGGCAAACCTCATCTCGGTGGCACCGATTGCATCAACTCGGTAGGACCGAAGTGAAGCAATAAGGCAACAGAGAGTTGGCAAGCCATCTCGGTGAGACCGATTTGCAAAACTCGGTGAGACCGAAGTAAGTGCAAATGATTACAGAGAGTTGGCAAGGCCATCTCGGTGGGACCGAGATCCATATTGGTGTATCCGATTTGTTAGGGTTTTGGCAGTGGCTAAGTCCATATGAACTCGGTGGCTCCGGATAGAGAATTTCGGTGGGGCCGAGTTGGAATGTAGGTTTTGGACATATTTGGATGGCGAAAGTGGTTGAGGGTTTAGGGATACTGTCACTAAGCACTTGAGCAAAAAGACCATTAAGCAACACCTCATCCTCTTTTAATAGTATTGGCTTTCCTATGGACTCAATGTGATCTTGGATCACTAAACCAAAAATGTAGAGTCTTGAGCTTTTGCCAATCCATGTCCTTAGCATTTTGAAGGGTCCACATCTCTAGTCCATGCCATGCCAATCATTGAACATCCTGAAATCTTTAACTTCAATGGGAATTAGTTCAATGAGATATATGTTGTTATGAATTACCAAAACCACCAAGGGAGCAAATGTGCTTTCACCTGGCAGCTCGGCGCGCGTAGCGCTCACGACGAGCGTCGGCCATGGCGGTGAGGAGGCGAGAAGAACTGAAGCCGGCCCCCTACCTGGCGCGCCAAATGTCGGAATCGGGGCTCCGGGGACCCCAAAGGTTCGAACACTGGGGGCGAGCTAGTTCCTACCAACCAAGGGTGACCACGGCGAGGCTACGGCGAGAGCGCTAGCATGGAGCATGATAAGGGACACGACGGTTACCCAGGTTCGGGCCACCTTGCGGTCTAAAACCCTACTCCTGCTTGTGGTTGGGATTGCAATGGGCGAGAAGGTGTTCTCGCGTACAAGGTAGGAGACGAAGGAATCGATCCTTCCTACAATGGCAGCACTGTCCCTTTTATAGCCGCCTTGGTCCTCTTCCCCTGAAAATATAGGCGGGAAGGGATGCAACACTTGGCGGGTTTTTGAAAGCGGATAGGCGCTCAGGCTATCCTGACTAAAGTCGGTCTTCGCTTGCAAAAGCATGATCCATGACACGCCGGTGGGCTCGGTGGTGACCTCCGCCCTGCGCGCCTTGCTGTCTTGGTTCTCTTTCACCAAACGGGCAGTCCTTGGGACTAGCTTTTGAGGTGGGCAGCTGGGGTTGCCCCTTTAGCACCAAAGAGGAAAGCCTCTCTATCTGCGCCCGCTAGCACGACCTCTGCCGCCGTTCATCGCCACGCACGTCACCCACGTGGTGGGCACAGGACCACGCGGCTGGCGTCAGGCTCGGTCGACCTCGGGCAGCCGCCTCGGGGGGGCGCCTCGGGAGGCCGCCTCGCGAGGCTTCCGCCACAGCTGCTGCTAAGTCTTGGTGGTTCGCGCCTTGTGGAGGGGTCCTCGGGAGGCTGGTGCCTCGCGAGATGTCTTCGCTCTGTGGCGCCCTTAGATGGGCCGCGTCTTGGGCCTTTGCCAAGAGTCGTTTCCTGGGCCGTAGGCAGACGGGCCGAGGTACCCTGGTTCCCAATGGCCCGACAAGGTGGATGCTCGTGGACGTATACACCCGGCAATTGATATCCCTTCCTTCGATTAACACTGCACTGCTTTGGCACCAAGGCCCAGAATACTCAGAATCTTACAGTAGCCAACATAAAACCAATCTGACAGGTCACAAGATCTGCGAATTATAAAGACTTCAGGCTAATTGCGTTCTTCAACCGCGGTCTTGCCTATCTAACAGGTCACTACGGTAAGTGGATAAATCTCCACGTCCATCGTAGGATCATACATCCTCCATGGCTCTCTGATGCCATTGAACACAAGGGCTTCATTTACGCTGTGGACTCCTTCTATGGCTGGATATATTGCTGGCCTACTCCAGTCATCGCTACAAATGGCTGTTACACCAGTATGTTACTCCTAATTTCCTATGATATCATGATGGCTTGCTTCCTATTGTCAGAGTATAGTTTGAGAAGAGTTAGAATCATGACATTGTCGTTAGAAATTAACACCACGCTGTCAAATACACCCTCTGTTCAGTAACGTGGACGTTTTGACAGTTTAATTTGAACTGCCAAAACGTCCCACATTGGTGATCAGATGTAGTAGAATTTTGGTGAAATCAAATCGTCCTTCCCATGCTTATATTACTGTTAACATTTACTGAAAAAATATTCATGCTCTGAACATGTTGTTCTTAGATTTATAGTACCAACCCATTTTTATTTGACTCCAACTTGATATGTTGTTGTAGGCCGCCTGGTGTCCCTACCCTTCCTAATCCCAGAACCTTTCAAAGAAAAGCGGCATGGCAGTTGCAGGTGGTTCCTGGCTCGATCAAACGATGGTGAACGATTGATGATCGTTCGCATGTACTGGACGTGTTGTTTCGCGCGGAATACAATCACAGTCATTGCATGGTCTTTGAGCGGGATCCCAGCTTCTTTGGGCCTTCAGGGATATTTTGACTGGAGGCCGGTAAGTAGCCTCGGCACACGTTCTCTGTTTCTCTGACTGAATTATCCGATTAACCAGGAGATCAACAATGTCAAGGATCCTGATGGCAGAGCGGTTTCGTTCATCAGGCAAAACTGTGTGTACATAGCGTACCATGCGTCTCTCCATGCACCATACCCTGATATGTGCCGCCACGCTCTGCAGCCCAAAGCAGGAGAGAGGGTCGCATGTATCAGACTTCGACCTGCTGGCTGGAATTTCCCCCGTCAGGCACCCATCTGGTTCAAGCCTTCAGCCAATCTCCACAGCTTAATAAATAGTAACGTCTAACTGAGCCAGTTAGTTAGATGCGTACACTTGGTGTAGTAGGATCTTTATTAAGTTTGATGCATACACTTGGTTTTTTTGGTAGCCCTTCTATAATGTTGGCTGATGTTTGGTTGGAAGAGAGAGCTGCGTCTTTACTCTTCTGGCCTGCTTACTGCTTCTGTTGCACCCCCACCCCTGGTGGTATCTTCAATCACAAGGCTCCTTTGTGGGTCTCTAGTTTGCTATGAACCTCTAGTGGTTTCCATTATCAGAAAATTGGCGGCAAACCCCTTTTACTAAAACAATATAGAGCCATGGATGCTGCTGGTGTTTTCAATGTACAATGAGTAATATATTTTGTCTGTTGGTTGAATAAATAGTGGCGTTAGAATGATAAAAATAATGTTTTGGAGGTCGTTGCATGCTCCGATCCTTTAGTGCCCCGTACGTAGCACATACTATTTTTTCTAGGGAACAAATCTTCCACTTGTCGAGGACATGCAACCCAGTGATTTAGGCCCAATAGAAGAGCCCATAATTAACTGGGAGGGAGGCTCTAACATGAATCCGGCCCAGCTACATGCTCATGCTCCCCTAAATAAATAAATAAAGCTAAATGTTCATGCACAGGTTGTTTAAATTTACGATTTGAAAAGTATGATTTTAACTGGAGGATATTATTTTCCTATGAGAGTATCTTTGCATTCAGTCGATATTATTCTTAAGGAAAGATAGCGACCAGTCTTTTTTCTCACACCCTTTTCTTCCTGCAACCAGCGGACTGTTATTTGGTACCCACCAGGTTGAAGCCGATGCAAATCGTAGTCAACGTGGTCAACATCTAACAATTATTAGCGGCAAGTTGTAATAAATATCACATTTTTTTCCGTTGCATTTGTATGTTTTATGGATTGTGCTGCCCAGGTCTCCTGTTCGAATCCCAAGTACCACAATTTTTTTGACAAGTCGAGTTTTTTTTATGATAAAAAGTTCCAGCCCAACATTATTTGTCGATAAGAATGCCCAGCCCAGCCCAACACATGTGGCGACCCCACTTTATCCCAGGGCTTCTGAATGTGCTCGGGTTCACACCTAAAGAAAAAGATGTGCTTGGCTTCATTTTACAATAAGTTGTAGCCATAAAAAATTAATTCTTATTATCAAGCATGCTGAGTTTTTGGGTCTCACCGATCCAGGCGCCAAAACCAAACCAGCGCCGGCGGGACGGCCTGTTCCCGCCTTCCACTGCTGGTTGCGGTGCCGTGCGCGGATCGCCGCCCTGTCGTACCATGAAATACTGGCCAGGCCATCCCTCTACTCCCCCAAACATCATATTCTTCTCCGGCGACGGCAGCCCACCCCGCACCAGAACCAGTCAACCCTCGTACTCCCCGCCGCCTACGACCACACTGCCGCATCTTCCCCGGCTCCTGTTCATTCATGTCCGAGGCCTCGCCGTCGTCCTCCGCCTTGGTGCGCTCGCCGCGGCGCTGCCGTCCGGCCAGGTCCACTGCCGAACGCAAGCAAGTGCCTCCTTACTACTCAGATCCACCCCTCAATTTTTTTACTCATATCCACCTTGCTGATATCTGGGACCGACATCATTGTCAACGTATAGTCACTTAACGACAGAATTGCACAAGGAGCGGCTAACACCTGGGATCCAGCAGCTCGAGCAGTTTTTTTGGTTGTTCAGACGGAGCAGCGTATAAACTGGGTTGTGCGGGGTTTGTGGCCCGTCTAACAACATGACCAGGCCAGCTGTTTTTTCTTTGGGAAAATGGGTAGCCCACCATTTTTTAAGAATACCCAACCTAGGCCTATTTGTTTTCCCCGACTTGCTGGGCCACAAATCTTTCAAGACGAGGAGGGATGCATTCGGCCTGGCCAGAAAATGGGCAGTAAATCATAAAAGTAATATGAAATGGGCTGCAAATGTAAAAAAACACAACAAATGGGCAATTAGTTTCATATTTTATTTTATTTCTTCACTGAGATTTTATATTTCATTGGATTTTATCATTTTTTTTAAATTAGTTTTAATCTCGCTCCTAATTTTGGGATTAAAAATAGTTCGGACCCCAGCAAAAATATGCGAAATTTCAAAAATTTCGCATATATTTTAGCAATTTTTTAACCCTGGTCCTGACCAGAAAATGGGCAGCAATTCTAAAAATGGCAAATGGGCTGTAATAAATTCCATATGAATTAACAAATGGGCTTTAAATTGTAAAAATAATAGCAAATGGGCTGTACACGCCACAGATTTCGAGGCTGACTTGTTGGTCGACTAAGTTGACGCCTACGTAAGGCTTTGTCAACTTATAGTCAACAAATGATTCTAGCAGCAGGGATTGTTGGATGCCCATCCAACGGCCGTTGTGCTTCTTCAATCTCTTATCTTCCTGCTCCAACCGCCCAAACCAGCTCCGGCTTTACTGCCTGCTCCCTCCTCCTGTGGCTGGCTGTGATGCCGCGCAGACCTCACCGGCCCACCCTACTCCCACCGCTGGCCAGGCCATCCATCTACCCACCCGCACCTCCTGTTATTTTCCGGCGACGGCGGCCTCACCCCACAGCCGAACGAGTTAATCCTCGTACTCCCCTCCGCGTGGGCATCCACTGTTGTGTCTTCGCCGGCTCCGGGTCGTTCCCTTCCTAGGCCTCGTCGTCGTCCACCGCGTTGTTGCTCTCGGCGCGGCGTGGTCAACGTGGTCAACAAACGACAGTCATCGGAAGAAGGATGTAGGTGGAGAGGTTGACAGTAGGGCCCTGCATGGTCCATGACCGCACGCAAGCAAGTGCCTCCTTATTACGCGAAAAAAATGATTTTTCCCCTTGACAGGTTGGACCCACCAACGACATCTTCGCACGCAAGGAAGTGCCTCCTTATTACATGGGAAAAAAAGTTTTGTCTGCCTGACAGCTGGGACCCACCAGCTGCATCTTTTTCAAGGAAGTGCCTCCTTATTACGCGCAAGAAAATTAATTCCTCCCCCTGCTAGCTGGGTCCCACCAGATTTGGAGGCTGACTTGTGGGCATACTAAGTTGACGCGTACGCAGGGCTATGTCAACTTAGTCAACAAATCGACTCTAGCAACGTGAGACTGTTAGATGTCAATCCAACGGCCGACGTTATTCTTCAATCTCTGATCTTCCTGCTACAGCCGCCCAAACCAGCGACGACGTGACCGCCTGCTCCCGCCTTCCATGGCCGGCTGTGCTGCCGCGCAGGCCTCACCGCCCCACCCTACTCCCATCGCGAGCCAGGCCATCCCTCTATTGACCCACACCTCATGTTATTCTCCGGCGATGACAGCTACACACCACAGCCGAGCCTGTAAACCCTCGTATTCCCCTCCGCATGGGCATCCACTGCCGAGTCATCCCCGGCTTCGGGTTGTTCCCACCCTAGGCCTCGCCGTCGTCCATCGCCTTGGTGCTCTCGGCACGGCGTGGTAAACGTGGTCAACGAACGATAGCCATCGGAAGAGGAGTGTACGTGGATAGGTGGATAGCTGGGACCCACGAGGTCCATGGTCGCACGCAAGGAACTGCCTCCTTATTACGCGGAAGAAAAATGATTCCACTCCCTGACAGCTGGGAGCCACCAGCTACATCTTAGCACGCAAGGAAGCTCCTCCTTATTACATGAAAAAAATGCTTCCTCCTAATTGTTTGCTGACATCTGGGACCTACGACATTGTCAACGTAGTCAATAAACGAGAGAATTGCACATGGAGCGGTTGACACATGGGACCCAGTTGCTCGAGCAGTTTTGTTGTTGTTGTTTTTTGTTGTTGTTGAGACAGAGTAGGTTATCAACTGGGCTGTGCGGTGTCTGTGGCCCGTCTAGCCCAGGCTTTTATTTTATGTTTACAACATGACGAGCCCAGCTGTTTTTTTTCTTGGTGAAAATGACTAGCCCACCTCTTTTTTTCGTAGAATAGCCTACACAGGCTGATTTCTTTTTCTCCGTCCTGCTGGGCTGCAAATCTTTCAAGACGATGAGGGATACATTAGGCCTGCCCAGACAAAAAGGGTTGTAAATCTTATAAGTAATATGAAATGGGTTGTATATGTATAGAAACAAAGAAAATGGGCAGTTAGTTTCAAATTGTGGATTTTCTTTTATTTTTCGATATTTTAATTTTCATTGGATTTTAACATAATTTTAATTTAGTTTTTATCGAGCTCGAAATTTCGGGATTAGAAATAGTTCGGCAATTTCAATGAAATATCGCTGAAATTTTTAATCCTATCATTGCGAGAAAATGGTAAGGTATTCTAAAAATATAATATGGGCTGCAATAAATTACGTAATAATTAGCAAATGGTATGTAAATTTAGGAAAATAGCAAATGGGCTATATGCTGTCTGCCACAGATGTTATCCTGACTTGTGGGCCTACTAAGTTGACGCGTACGCAGGGCTTTGTCAACTTATTGTCAACAAATGATTCTTGCAGCGGTGACCGTTGGATGCTAATCCAACGGCCGTGCTGCTTCTTCAATCTCTGATCTTCTTGCTCCTGCCGCCCGAACCAGCGCCGGCGGGACCGCCTGCTCCTG
The DNA here is from genome assembly GCA_039707655.1 of Elymus sibiricus. Taxonomy (NCBI): domain Eukaryota; kingdom Viridiplantae; phylum Streptophyta; class Magnoliopsida; order Poales; family Poaceae; genus Elymus; species Elymus sibiricus. The sequence continues at coordinate 208,747,212 of CM077668.1, forward strand.
CCTCCCGTGGCCGGCTGTGCTACCACGCAGGCCTCAACGCCCAACCCTACTCTCACCGCTGGCTAGGCCTTCCCTCTACTCACTCACATCCCCTGTTATTCTCCGGCGATGGCAGCCTCACACCGTAGCCGAACCAGTCAACCCTCATACCCCCATCCGCGTGGGCATCCACTGCCGCATCTTCCCCAGCTCCGCATCGTTCCCTTCCGAGGCCTCACCGTCGTCCACTGACTTGGTGCTCTCGGCGCGGCGTAGTCAACGTGGTCAATGAACGACAGCCATCGGAAGAGGACTGTGCGCGGTGAGGCTGACAGCCGGACCCACCAGCTACATCTTCGCACGCAAGGAAGTGCCTCCTTATTACGCGCAAAAAAAAAGATTCCTCCCCCTTACAGCTGGGACCCACCAGCTATATCTTCGCACGCAAGGAAGTGCCTCCTTATCCACTGACAGCTGGGACCCACCAGGTCGAAGCGTACGTAGCCTTGTCTGTCTGGTCGCGAACGTGTACGTACATACTGATCGATCGGTCTCTCTGCAAGGATGAATCGTGGCCGAGTAAGTAGCGGCACGTGACGTAGTAGAGCCCTCGATGTGGCAGTTCAGACAGTCCCGTCGAAATCGTGTACATGTACATACAGCCACACGACAAAGAATACGGCAACGTACGTACATATGGGCGGGGTCTCGAATGCATACTCGCGCATACGTACGGCCAGGGCTCGTGTACATGGAGAGGCAGCGGACGGCAGCAACGGCCTCTCGTTCATCGGCAGCCAACCGGCTGGGTCGGAACGGAGGAAACATCGTCATGTTCATCGGGAGCCAAGCGACTGGGTCGGAACGCGTCCTGTTCATCGGGAGCCAACCGGCTTGGATGGAGCAGCCGAAACGGGGTCCTGTTCATCGACTCAGGGTCTGGCGTACCGCAAAACGGAGGAAACGGCCTTCTGTTCGACCGCCTACGGTCCAAACGGGGTCATGTTCATCAGCTGGGGGTCTGGCGTATGCAAAACGGAGGAAACGGACTTCTGTTCGAGCGCCTACGGTCGAAACGGGGTCCTGTTGATCGGGAGGGGTCTGGCGTACCGCAAAATGGAGGAAACAAACTTCTCCCCAACTGCCTATGGTTGAAACGGTGGTCCCGTTCATTGGGAGGGCTGTGGCGCACCGCAAAACGGGACTCCACAGGGCTATTGTTTATCCACGGTCGACCTCCTCCAGTCTGCACCAGCTACTGTTCATCCACCGTCGACTTCCTCCAGCCTCCGGCTACTGTTCATCCAGCCTCCACGGGGTCCTGTTCATCCGCCCCCAACCGGCTGGGGTGTGGCGGCCTCTCCTCGGGGTCCTGTTCATCCAGCGCCAACCACCTTCACACGGCCAGGGTACTGTTCATCCACAACCAACCCACCGGCTGGGGTGGGGCGTACGAGCGGGCGGCTGCAATGGGAACTGTTCATCCACAGCCAACCAACCGGCTAGGTCAACTCACCATGTCTCGCGCAAGGGGCTCGATCGATGCGTCTCGACTCATTCTACGTATCACGCGCGCGGCAGCAACATACACTGATCATTGAGGGGCAACCCAGCACCGGCTACGTCTCTCATGTACGGGGGCACAACCGGCTTCAGTTAGCAGCGAAGGAATCGCTCGGGTTCAGTTAGCAGTGAAGGAATCACTCGGGTTCAGTATCAGCGAAGGGATCGATCGGCTTCAGTACGTAGCTAGTGCGATTACTCAGGTTCAGTAAGCGAACGCCTCGCTCGGGTTCAATTAGCGAACGCCTCGCTCGGGTTTAGTTAGCGAACGCCTCGCACACACGCGCGCGTACGAGAGAAACGCGCAAACCACACTGCATCGCTCGGCCCCGACCACCCACCGTAACCGGGAACTCCCCGAAAATTTCCTTGCCCTCACTTCTACCACGATTTTCTACGTCATGGACGGCCCAAAGAATGTCATGCGGGTGCGTCTCCGGCCCGCCCAGGGCGAAAAGCCCATTTTCTGTCATAATTTTTTGTCATAGAAGTAGGAGCCCACCACATCTATGATGATACGTGTGTTTGTCACAATTATTGTCATAAAAGTGTCACAACCATGACAGAAAAAGTTTTTGTTCAGGCCATAATGTCACGGATGTGTCTTTTTTTGTAGTGAGAGGCATTCATATAGAGTTATTCTGTATAGTTTTTATCGAGTTGTAAGTAAATATAAGTGTGATGACCATCATTATTAGAGCATTGTCCCAGTGAGGAAAGGATGATGGAGACTATCATTCCCCCACAAGTCGGGATGAGACTCCGGACAAAAAAAGAGAGGCCAAAAAGAGCCCAATAAAAAAAAGAGAAAAAGAGAGAAGGATCAATGTTACAATCCTTTTCCACACTTGTGCTTCAGAGTAGTACCATGTTCTTCATATAGAGAGTCTCCTATTTTGTCACTTTCATATACTAGTGGGAATTTTTCGCTATAGAACTTGGCTTGTATATTCCGATGACGGGCTTCCTCAAATGCCTGAGGTCTTCATGAACAAGCAAGTTGGATGCACACCCACTTAGTTTCAGTTGAGCTTTCATACACTTATAGCTCTTAGTGCATCCATTGCATGGCAATCCCTACTCCTCGCATTGATATCGATTGATGGACATCTCCATAGTCCGTTGATCCGCCGAGTTGATGCGAGACTTTCTTCCTTTTTGACTTCTCCTATTGATCCCTATCACCGCATTCTATTCCACCTAGTGCTATGTCCATGGCTCACGCTCATGTATTACATGAAGTTGAAAATGCTGAAGCGCATTAGAAGTATGATCCAATTGCCTGGTTTAACACCGGGGTGCTCATGATTTATATTTATGCAGTGAAGGCGGAGTCATGCCATGCTAACATGATAAAATGAGTGGGGAATAACATTCGTTAAGAATCATATATTTTTAAAGTTTAATGATTATGCTTCTTATATTCATGGATATTATTATGTTAATGTTGTTAATTCATCGCTTCTCAATATTTATACCGTAAAGAGATTACATGATAAACATGTTAGGTAGCATTCCACATCAAAAATTTTGTTTTTATCATTTAGCTACTCGAGGATGAGCAGGAATTAAGCTTGGGGATGCTGATACGTCTCCAACGTATCTATAATTTTTTATTGTTGCATGCTATTATATTATCAATCCTGGGTTCAATCTTCAGCGGGAGAGGTGCTTTGTAATGGGTTCAATCTTGCGGTGCTCTATATCCCAGTGACAAAGTAGGGGACACGACACGTATTTGTATTGTTGCCGTTAAGGGTAAAACGATGGGGTTTATTCATATTGATTGGGTTTACTTTGTCTACATCATGTCATCTTGCTTAAGGCGTTACTCTGTTTTCATTAACTTAATACCCTAGATGCATGCTGGATAGTGGTCGATGGGTGGAGTAATAGTCGTAGATGCAGGCAGGAGTCGGTCTACTTGTCTCGGACGTGATGCCTATATACATGATCATTGCCTTGAATATCGTCATAACTATGCGCTTTTCTATCAATTGCCTATCAGTAATTTGTTTACCCACCGTATGCTATGTGTTCGAGAGAGAAGCCTCTAGTGAAAACTATGGCCCCTGGGTCTACTTTAAATATAAAAAGAAAACCAAAATATACTTGCTGCAATTTATTTACTTTTATTTTGTTTTGCAATTTACCTATCTACCACTACAAGATTTAATCTTTGCAAGTAACGAGTTCAAGGGGATTGATAACCCTCTTGCCCGCGTTGGGTGCAAGTATTTGCTTTTGTGTGTGCACGTGATGTTCACGAGGCTTTGTGTGATTCTCCTATTGGTTCGGTAACCTTGGTTCTCACTGAGGGAAATACTTATCTCTACGGTACTGCATCTCCTCTTCTCTTCGGGGAAAATCCCAACACAGCTCACAAGTAGCAGCGACCTTGGGGAGCCATTCTGCAGCTCGCCCCAATTCCACCTTCTTTTCCTTTGACCTCCCGAAGTCTGTCCGGGAGTGGCACAAGTCCTGGTTTTGCGTGGAGGGCCTTGGCGATGATCTGCCGACCTTCATGAACGAGCCCCCTCGGAAGCTTCTTTCGTGGGCTCCGCTCACCAAACCGACCTCGGAGGTCAAGGTTCTTGCGGAGGCCACCGCTCGCCTGAAGAAAGGTGGGTTGACTGGAGGTCACATCGTGCGGACGTGGGTGGCGCATTGCGTTCTGCCTCTGCAGGCTCACGGCTCCTTGATGTCCCAGTACACGGGTCCTATGGACCCCATGCGGGTCTCCCAGGAGGAACTGGATACCGAGGCGATCGACGCACTCCTCAGCTTCTTGGTGGGGCCAGACGCCATCACGAGGTATGGTAGAGAGAGCGTGCGGCCTTTTTCGGCCGACCTCCTTCCCGGCAGCGTAAGTGTCTTTCTGGCGACTTCCCCGCTGTTCCTGGGGCTAGGAGGCTGAATCATGCTCTTTCCTCTTTGCTTTCCTACAGGAATTCGCCACCTTCCAGACCTTCAGTTTTGAGCCCCCGCTCCCAGGGCAGCAAGTGAGCCCTGCCCTGGCCGCCCTTATGGTTGTGGCTCCCTCCGGGCTCTCTCGCGAGGAGGTCGGCTCCATCAAGGAGAAGAGTCAGGCCCCGGAGGAGGTACTCGCGGAGACCTCTGAGGGTCAGGAGGAAGATGAGGGCGACGCTTCCCCATCGAGCGATGGCGGAAGCAAAGAGGATGGTGATGACGATGGCGGTGATGGCGGTGCCGAGGACGTAGATGACGACGAGGCCGACGAGGAGGTTGAAGACGCCGAGGAGGGCGAAGGTGAGGACGATGGCGAGGAGGCGGTTGTCGAGGCATCATGTCAGCACCTCAAAAGGCTGCGCCGTGGCGGTCGGGAGGAGACCCCGGTCAGCTGCGAGCTCCGTGGGAGCTCGGTGAAGTCCCTTGGACTGCAGATTCCTTTGATCGCCCCGACGCCGGTGCAAAGGAGGCATATGCCGCCCCTCACCTCGTAAGCCATCCCTTTAGTTCGTGAGCTCTCATCAATTGTCTGATGGCCTCCTTGCTGATCCCCTGAGCTCATGTTCAGGGTCGCTTCTCGCAGTCCGGTGGGATTGTCCGCTGCTTGCGTGATCGTAGTTGTTCCTCTGTCGGTGATCCCGACGACGCTGCCGTCCGTGGGGACCCCGTCTTCTGGGATGGGGACCTGGCCTCGGGGTAAGCACACTGTTTTGGTCGTAAGTGTTGTTGCGGTGACCCCCTGCAGGTCAGTGTCTTTACACGGGTTGTCTCTTGTTTGTTTTGGGCAGGAGCTCCTGCCGCTGGAGCCGTGGCTGGCTCTAAGACAGAGGGCGTCCGCAAGGGTGACGTGGAATCATCGCAGGCTCGTTTCCCGGCCTCCTCTCCCAACCCACGCATGCCGACCTTCCCTCTGGCCAGCATGGATGTTGTGGCGGCAATCGTGCAGGCCTCCACTGGTGGGCCGGACCGTGCGACGGCCTCGTCTTCAAGTGCGTCGCCAAAGGTAGCTTCTTTCCTGCCTAGTGGATATGGACCAGAGGTCCCTCAGGAGGCCGTGGCTCCTTTAAAGACTGCTGATGGAGCGCTAGGACGCCTGTGGGAGGCCCTTAAGGAGGTCAGCCAGGCATTGGAGCCCGGATTTCAGGTAAGCTTCCCGGGTACATATGATGGTAGTATCCCCCGGGGCCGAGTGTGGCGATGCTATGCGAGCCGGGCTTGGTTCCTCAGAAGATGTAAACTGGCCTCCCTTGTTTGTGATGTCCAGGCAATATCCGAGGTGAACCGCAGTCGTGAGGCTAAGGTTGCAGCGCTAGAGTCGCAGATCAAGGCCTTGCAGCGTCAGGGTGATGAGCTGCAGTGTGATCTGGACTCGGCTTCATGTGAGTTTATTATTTCTCTGTTGTTGACCGGTGTGGCCTCGCGTATGTTGATACAACCTGGCTTTGGTCATTCTTGCTTCTCTGCTGTGGAGACCGCTGCGACCCTCAGGAGGGAGGAGGAGGAAGCGGCGCGTGCCCGCCAGCTAGCTGAAGAGGCTAAGCAGATGGCTCTAGCGGAGCTGGAGACGGCTCTTACCATGAAGCAGGAGCTCGAGGCTGCTCTCCAGCGAGAGCAGGAGGCCTACTGAGGCCTCCGTTCTGACCTTGATGAGAGTAGGGATCAACGGGCTTTGCTTCATCGGCAGGTGGAGGCCGCCGAGAAGGAAGCTGCCTCGCAGGGGCAGGTCACACAGGAGGCCGAGCAGAAGGCTGCTCAGTTGGAGAAGGATGGCAAGGAGGTCGTTGTGCAGCTTGCTGAAGCTCAGCAATGCTGCCAGGACCTGGAGGTCGCGGCCCGAGGTCTGTGCATGGAGGCCTCCTTTTTGCAGCTATATGAGCGATGTCATGTTGTTTTATTCGTATATGCCTTCTACTGTCCTTTTTGTTGGTCCATTGCCGGCCATCCAGAATGATGACACGGAGGAGCGGCTTCGAGAGGTTGCCTCTATTGCAAAGCGGATGACCATTGCGCTTGGGGTTGCTGATGGCACCCTATTTGCTGGGCACCATGACCTGACCTCTAACCTGGAGGTCGTCCTGAAGTGGCTGGCAGATTCCTCCAATCACCTTGATGATTGGATGTATTCCGCTGCGTTCGAAGGAGCCCGGCAGGAGCTGGTTGGTGTCCGTGCGCACTATCCCAACGCCAACCTCTGGTCGATTGTGAGGCCTCCTGCCGGAAGTCTGAATCCTCAGGCGTTCCTGCAAGAGGTTGTCGTGGAGGCCGAATATGCTGCTGGGGTCTGTCCCCTGCAGGGTATCATTAGAAGGCGCCCTGGTGCAGGCGGCTCATAAAACTGAAGTTTGTAATAAACTATTATTTGTATTTCATGGTACTGTATTGTGACATTTTGCTTTATGTTTGTTTTGGAACCTTCCATTTGCTTATGTGCCCCCGAGTCACAAGTAAAGAGATCTCTCATACTATCCGCAAAGAGTTCCAAGGGGTTTCAGTACTTTATGCTTTGTGTACTTCATTTAGTGATCATATAGTGTAGCGAAACAGAAGTAGTTGCGTAACAAATCACTTTATTGCATGTCTGTTACATGATCAAACTAATTATGATTATTCCACGAAGTCTTGCTTAGAAATGGAAATTTATGCTTAAAATGTAAATAATGAGTATGAAATTTACTAATTGTAGACATATTGCGGAGGTCTTGATGGGTTTGCGTGCTTCTCCGGCCTCTCAGCGTTTGCTGTCTTGGAGGTCTACCAGTAGGTGTCCGTCCTCCTACAGAGTGGTTCCTTCTGGTGTTCCACTTGGTCCAGGTATATTTCTTCTGCTAGGCTTACGAGGGGCCGCTGCTCCCAATTGTACTTGGGGAACTTTCTGTCTCTAGGCGTTTGCCGGAACTTGCTTACTCCGATCTGATCTCTTGTAAGGGGCAGCTGTGGATGGTGATGGTGCCGCGTGGGCCTGGCATTTTCATCTGCATGTAGGTATAGTGCGGGACGACCATGAACCGTGCAAAGGGTGGCCTTCCTAGGATGGCGTTATAGCCCCCGACGAATGGAACTACCTCGAAGTTGATGAGTTCACATCTATAGTTGATGCCATCGGCAAAGATGACCTACAATGTGATTTTCCCTAAGGGTTGTGCCTTTTGCCCTGGGATTATGCCTCAAAATTCCGTATTGGAAGGTCGTAGGGCCTCCATCGGTATATCCAGTCGCTCCAATGTCTTTGTGTATAATATGTTTATTCCAGAGCCCCCGTCCATCAGTACTGCTGGGACGCAACGGCCTGCCATAATCGAGCTGAGGACGAGCGGTAAGCTTCCCGGCCTATGGGAAAAGGATGGGTGGTCGGTCTGGACGAAGGAGATTGTTTGCTCTGACCATGTGAGGTACTTGGAGTCCCTCGTGTTTCTCGTGTGGTGATGCCTGCATGTCATCCTTGTTCGGCGCCGCGCCTCGGTGACCATGTTGACCCTCCGGACGTCTTTAGGGAAAGCTCGTTGGTTCTGTCCTTGGGCCTCCTGCATGGGGTTTGCCACTGGCACTGGTGGGGCTGCGTTATTGCCACCCTCGTTATTTGCAGTGGCAGGGTTGCCCTTTTCATGGAGGAGCTACTCGTTGAGGCCGCAGTCTCTTGTTGAGTGCTGGGCCTTGTGGTTGCCGTACCTGTGATACACATAGGGCCCGTTCATTATCTCGTTGTATGTGTGGGGATTGCGTTTGGGCTTGCCATTCCAGCGTTGCCGCTTTCCGCCAGCCTCGTCCATTTCATTGGCCGCTACGACAAGCTCGGAATCTTGTTCCTCCTTGCGCTTGCGGTCTTCTCTGTTCTTCGAGCTTCTGCTCTTTGGGGCTTCGACCCCTGTGGGCTCGGTGGCTCTCGGGAGAGGCCGGCGGCCTGCCCGAGCCATTTCCTCTCTGGTGGCGAAATCGTTGGCGACCTTCATTAGGACGGCCAGGGATGTCAGCTTGCCTTCTCCCCTCTTTTTCCCAAGCTTGTGTCGGAACAAGGGGTCCTAGGCGCCGTTGACGAAAGCTTCTATGGCCATTTCGTCTGAGATGCTTGATAGATGTTCTTCTTTTTGAGCCAGCGTGTGGCGTAGTCGCGGACCGACTCCTTGTCTTCTTGGATGATGTTGTGGAGGTCGGCGCTGCTTCCTGGCCGGTGATAGGTTCCCTCAAAATTGTTGAGAAAAACATGCTCGAAGTCCGCCCAGTTGTGGATGGAGTTGGGGGGAGCCCGCTGAGCCAAGAGCGTGCGTGCCCTGTTAGGCACAGGGGTATGTGCCGGAGGGCATTGCCGATGTCGCCATTGGCCATTTCAACTGCCGTTAGGTAGTCGTTCAGCCAGTGCTCTAGTTTTGTGTCGCCTAAATATTTCTCGATGCCCCGGACGACGAAGGGTTGGGGAAATGGGTGGGATATGACCTCCTGCCCAAAGCACGCTGGCACGATGCTCGAGGTGAGCGAGGTAAACCTCTGTGTGGGAGCCCCCGGGTGTGGTCCGTTTGTTTCTGCCCCTCCCAATCCGCCGTGCTGGTGGTGAGGTCGTCCCGGTGGAGCGAGGTTTGTGACCGGCAGGGCCGCGCGTTATTGCAGGGCGACAACCGATATTGGCTGTTGTAGGTGTGTAGTCGCGGCCACCGGCGCGACCTCTAGTTGCAGGATGGATCCCTGACCTGGCTCACGGGCTGGGTGGTTGGCGGCGGATAGAACGCTCTCTGTGCCCGCCAGCTTTTCCCTTGATCGCGAGATGTTATCCTGAAGCTCCACCGTCCTGTGGAGTATGTGGGTGATGTCGGCTAGGAGCTTAGGGTCTTCTGGTGTAGTTTGCAGCCGGTCCGCTAATGCTGCCGCTGCCTGGAGGCCACGGGCTGGGGTCGGAGGCGGAAGCGTTGCGGGCTCTGCTGCCGGCTCGTTGAAGCTGACTCCTTGTTCCCGGCCTCGGTCGGCAAGGTCGATAAGGAGGTTCCGCGGCTGGCGGCATGGGCGACGTAAACGCTCGTGTGTCATTGTCTCATTCCATCTGGCCTCGCGGGCGGAGACCTCTAGCTCCTTTTGCTAAAGCGCGAGATGTGCGTTAAGCTGGGAAACGCGTATGGCCTCCAGCGTCCTTGAAGCGGGGTCGGTCCCGGAAATGGGTGTCGTAAGATAGTTCAAGGCGTACCCTGTTGCCGGTGGTAACGTTGATGTAGTGCCTCGTAGGGCCGCAACGGTTGTGGTGAGGCATGCCGGTAAGCTTAGGGGGAGGCCCGTGCTGAATTGTGGTTGGGGCATTAGTACGGGGTCGATCTATGGTTGCGTCGTGGGCAGTATCGGCCCTGCCGCTGGAGGTCCTGAGGCCGTGGGCTCCATCACCTCCATTGTGCGTAGCGCATTTGTGGTCGGTTGTGTCATCATGACTTGGTGGAAGGAGACCGCCTGTGGGGCCTCAGACTGGGATGTCTCTCGCTCAGAAGAGGCGTCTGTCCCTGAGTCCGCGGACGACCCTACTTCTCCCCAAAGGTCGGAGTATGTGACCTCGCGGAAGGGTTGGAGGCCAGTGTTCTCGTCCTCATTGATGAGGTAGATTGGTACATCGTCCCTCTCGTCGTCCGAGGCTGAAGCAGTGCTTACTGCATCGGCATCTTCGTGGGCGTCTGGGTCGGTGACGAGGCAATCTTCCGATGCCTGGTTGAGGCAGCAGGTCCTGCAGGTCCTCATCGCGACTAGCTGGACTATGGGTGCGGCCTCCTTTCCATGGGCGGTGTGGAGGCAGTTCGCGGGTCGCATCGGGGTCGATGGCGTGGCGTGTTTGCCGGATCGAGTGCGACTATCGTGAGGCCCTTCGGGAGGTCCTAGGGCAGCGAGGTTGACCAGTGGGTTGATGTCAACCCAGCCTGCCTCGTCAGCAACAAATGTGAGGGAGCCGAAGGTTAGGCTTTCCCTCAGCAATAGGCCGCCGGAAGCAGAAAAAGATCTGATCCATGATCGGTCTCCAGCCGGCGTCCCCTGTGCCTGGCGCGCCAACTGACGGAGCGAATTCCCATCAGATCCCTCAGTAGGGGTCCAAGCACAGCTGGAAAAGTCATGGATTGGAGGTCACACGAGGGGGTTTTTCCAGGTTCGGGCCTCCAGAGAGTAATACCCTACGTCCTGCTGGTTTCGGTTATTCATGATGGAGGGATACCTCATGTGAGGGGTTACAATGGTGTATGATATTGCTACTGAGAGTTTCCTATCTGAGGATAGATGATCAAGAGGAACCCTAGACCTCCCTTTATATAGACAGGAGAGGCCTAGGGTTTACATGCTGAATGCGATCTGGGGCGCCGCCGCCCTCTAGTCTTGGACGTCAAGAAGGTCGTCCGGCCTCCTAGGGTTCATGCCATGTTGTGGGCCTATTGGGCCCCCTTGTGGTTGACGAGGCCGGGCTCCTTGGCGTTAGCCACCCCCGGTATAGGACCCCGTCAATGTAGTGTGTTAAAAATTATGGTTTGAAGGAAAATAGTGGGAGAGGATATGCAATTATGCCTTTGTTAGTTTTACCGATGCTAATTCATTTTTTAAAATCCCTAAAATCATTTAACCTTTTGCTCCCAATAATTACACATATCGACGAGACAAAAATTATGATCTTATATCATTGAGTAGTAAAATGGGCTTTGATGTTTTCAGTCAAATGCAATATTTGTTGGCAATCATCAAGTAACACCGACAAAGGCATGAAGAGATACTCACAACTATGTAGATTTTACTGAATCGTCTCATGTTTATGTTTTTGCGCAATACCACTTATCATGTTGTTTCTCCCGTGGCAACGTCCAGGATTTCAAAGAGTTTGCTGATATTGTCAAGTGTCATGTGGTTGGGGGCTTGGGCTATTGTGGTAGGTGTGATTTTTCTCCTGTTGCAACGCACGGGCATCTTTCCTAGTGTGTGTGTGTGTGTGTGTGTGTGTGTGTACGGCCTAAAGAACAGCCCAATAGGCCGAAACTGGCCCAAAAACAGCCTAGCAGGCCTAGCGTTCCGCCGTGCTGGCCCGAATAACAGTTGGGTCATGCCTGGGCCAGAGCGCACAGCACGCGGGCCGGCATGGTACGACCCATTTAGTAAACATGCCCCTGCGAGCCATGCCATGCCAAGCACGATTATGGTCGGTTGGGTCGTGTCGTGTCGTGCACAAGCAATTCAAGACTTCTTTAACTTTTGATCAATTGTTTCCGTTGATCTCAAAAATGATTTTCAACATGAGAGAATGATTGTGGGCCACCAACTATCCTCAAGAACATAGCTAAAGACTCCATTGATGTCACTTCTCTACTTGACTCCAATCCATAAGAGACACTAGGACATTATGCAATGACTAGAATACTCTTCGATTCATCCTGAACATCCTATAACAACTCCTTTTGTGACCAAGAGACTCCATAACCCATTCATAACTAGTTTCTTGTGGAACCCTATATGGCTCTTTTTGTAGATAGGTCTTGGTGTAGTGACTACCTATGTGGGCCATACATCCAACTTGATATGCCAAAGTCGCCAACTATGTCAGCTTTTTCCTATTTCTGGTAGTGTCGGCCCAGTGGGAACCAGGGTACCACGGCCCGTCTGCCTCTGGCCCAGAGGGCCACGGTCGGGGCGGCCCATGAGAGTGGCCCTGCCGAGGGTGCTCCGGAGGAAGACGCCTCGGGAGGGGCGAGCCTCGCGAGGCCCCTCGCCGTCAGGTCAGGCCCTGCCGAGGCTGCCAAGCACCAGGGTCCCTCGCGAGGCTCCCCTCGCGAGGCCTTCTCATGAAGCCAGCCGTACGGCGCCAGCCTCAGTTCTCCGCGCCCAGCACATGGGTGACGTCCTGCTGTCAGGATAAGGACAGCGGGGCACGACCAGGCCCAGCTTCCATTCTGGTGATAAGGGAGCAGCGTCGACTGCCTCCCCCAAAGCGAGTCCCAAAGGTTTGCTTCTTTGGTGATAGGAGATCAGGACGTATCAGCGCGCCAGGATGGAGGTCATCGCCAAGCCCACCAGTGCGTCACAAGGAGCTGCTTTAGCAGGCGGAGACCGCCTTTAGTCAGGATAACCCTGCGCTCTTGTCCCCCTTTTTGAATTGCCGCCCTGTGGCAACCCTTTCCCGCTCATATTTTCGGGGAAGAGGACCAAGGAACTAAAAAAGGGGCAGGGCTGCTTCCATGTAAGGGGATCGGTTCATCCTCCCCCGCACTTCTGGTACTCCGAGCACAAGCTCTCAACCACAGAACAATCCAACACAAGCAGGAGTAGGGTATTACACCGCACGGTGGCCCGAACCTGGGTAGCTCGCGCGTCCCCTTCGTGTCCAATGAGAGACAGCTAGTCCGTCGTGTCCCCGCCGTAGTCCCATCGTAGGCTGCCAAGCAAAGTCCACAGAGTTCGAATCCTAAGTTCTTGGAGAAGTTTCTTGGACGCAGATCCTAGACTCTGACATTTGGCACGCCAGGTAGGGGGGCTTGCTGTCTTCGCGCCTTCGACCTCGACATCAGCATCGACATGGACGCCGTCGTCGCTCGCCGGGAAAGCGCCGCGCCGCCGTCAGGGTACCCGCGGCGCCCGCCGCCCACGGTGCCCCTGGGCGGCGCCCTCGTGCCACCACTGAGCCCGTTGGGGAGCGGGTGGTCTCCTCTGCCCACCCGTCGGTGAACGAGCAGGAACATGGCCCTTCCGCTGCCTCCTCCTTGCTCGCGCGTCGCGATCCTCCCGCTCCGCGCGCCGCGCTGCTCATGGCGCAGGAGCTGCTGTGCTACCGCCCCACCGAGGACGCCTATGACGCCTGGCTGGGGCGCATCACCGAGCTCGTCGACGCCGCGCGCGACGGCCAGGCGCCCTCCCGCTCCCCGCCTGCTCCGCCGTCCTGCGCCGACCAGGCCGAGTGCGGCGCTCCTCCTGCCCCTCCTCCGGACCGCGACGTGGCCGAGCGCCGCCGCGCCGCGCGCGCCCCGGAGCCGTCTCGCGGCTCGCTCGCGCCAGGCGGCGACGGCGACAGCTGCCAGATCGTCAACCGCGTGCCCCAGGACGCGCGCGTGGGCCTCGAGAGGGCACGCGACCGCCAGGACCGCGTCCTCCACGACGTCGCCATGGCTGGGCGCCAGAACCGCGCGGCCCTCAACGGTGGAGCCGTCACCAACGGGGGCTACCTGGCCCTCGCCCCCGAGCTGCGCCGCGTGGTGTGGCCCGACAAGTTCAAGTCAGAGCTCCCTCAGCGCTACGACGGCAGTGCCAACGCCACGGAGTTCCTCCTGCTCTACACCATCAGCATCCAGGCCGCGAGGGGGGACGATCGGGTCATGGCGAACTGGATCCCCATGGCCCTCAAGGACACTGCGCGCTCGTGGCTCATGAACCTCCCTGAGGCATCCATCTCTTCGTGGGAGGACTTGTGCAAGCAGTTCGTTGCCAACTTCAAGGGCACGAGTGACCGCGCCCTCACGATCAACGACCTGCGGAACGTGCGTCAGCGCCCTGGCGAGTCCCTTCATAAGTTCATCCAGCGCTTCAGCCAAGTGCGCCACAAGATCCCAAAGGCCTCCGACGCCGCGATCTTCTCCGCCTGCACTAGCAGCGTCACGGACGTGAAGATGCGCGAGAAGCTCTCGGTCAGGGACGAGCTAGACTCCGCGGCAGAGCTATTCGTCCTCGCCGACCGCTGCGCCAAGGCCGAAGAGGGACGCCTCGTCCTCCACAACGACGCTGACGCTGAGCCTGACATGGCGAAGCCCAAGGCCAAGGACACCAAGTGGAGCCGGACTACAAGCGCTACCGCGACCGCGGCGAGGCCAAGAAGGACGCCCGCCCTTTCTGCGCCTACCACAACATGAACTCCCACAACACAGAAGACTGCCACGAGCTCAAGCTGCTTCGCGAGGGCCGCACCGAGCACCTCAAGGAGCGCGGCAAGGGCCGCGGTGGAGGTGGCAGCAGCGGAGGTGGCCGCTGGGGCGACAACCACAACAACAGCGCTGGCGACAACAACCGTCAGGGCTGGCAGAAACTAGCCGCGACAGGCTGACCCTCAGGCCAACGCCGCCCCAGTACGTGCCAACGACTCCCCTCCCGCTGAGAACGCTGGGGGCTACCAGGAGCCCCACAGGGTGGCCTGCATCCTCGGCGGGGCCCAGGCCCCTCCATCCAACCGCCACTTCAAGCAGTTCTCTCGAGAGGTGAACGCGGCCCTCCCGTCGCTCGATTCCACTGGCCGCCTCAAGTGGTCCGAATTCCCCATCGCCTTCGACGCCAGCGACCACCCCAAGTCCACGAAGGGCGTGGGCGCTGTCCCCCTGCTGTGCACCCCCACCATCAGCAATGTTGCCGTCACCAAGACCCTCGTCGACGGAGGCGCCGACCTCAACGTGATCTCCATCGAGACCTTCGAGACGCTCCAAGTGCCCTACGAGCGCCTGATGCCCACCAAGCCCTTCTCGGGCGTCACCGAGGTCTCCACGGTCCCTCTGGGGCAGGTGCTCCTTCCCGTCACCTTCGGCACCCGCAAGAACTACCGTACGGAGTTCATCGTCTTCGATGTGGCTCACATCGGCCTGCCGTACAACGCCATCTTAGGCTACCTGGTGCTCACCAAGTTCATGGGCGCAACCCACCATACCCACGGCCTCGTCAAGATGCCCGGCAGCCGTGGTACCCACACCGTCCGCTGCGACAAGAAGGATGCATTGCAAAGCCTCGAGCATGCCTACAAGACTGCCTCTGTCACATACCCGGCCGATGAGGACGTGCCTGAGCCTGCCGAGGAAGCGCCCGTGAAGAAGAAGCCCCTGCTCCCTCAGGAACGGGTCGAGTCCAAGAAGGCACCGCTAGATGGGGGCGAAGCAAGCCCCTCCCTCGCCGCTGGCGGCAGGCCCTCCCCCAAATAGGAAGGCGTGCTTGTCACCTTCCTCTAGGCGTGCCTTGAAGCGTTGTCTTGGACAGCATCAGGCGCGCCCAGCCTGCCAAGGAAGGTGATCGAGCACCACTCAGCCGCGTGCCGGAGCGCGTGGCCCGTCAAGCGTGAGGAATATCGTCAAGCGCCCAAGAAGCAGGAAGTCGTCACCTAAGAGGTCAACAAGCCCCGCGATGCCGGAATCGCCCGTGAAACCACCCACCCCAGGAGGATCGCCAGCCACACCCCCGTTGCCAGGCCGCGCGATAGCGTGCGCATGTGCGTTGACTTTATCGCCCTCAACCAGGCTTGCCTCGCAGGCCCCTTCCCTCCTCCGCGCATCGCCGCAGGCTCGCCCTGGCTCATGCGTATGCCGTTCGGCCTGGAGGGTGCCGCAGCCACCTTCGCGAGGCTGATGCGCATGAGCCTGGGGCCCCACACCGCAAGGACTATGGAGGTGGTTAACACTCGCCCACCAGCCCGCCGTGGCCCCACTCATGACGGAGGCGGGTGTTCCGGTACCAAACACATGGAACGCCCGCCATCACCGTAAGTTCTATCCGTGCTCCACGGATACGAGCGACATGGAGGTGTACACGCTTTGGGGCTCTCTCTACCCACGCTGCCGCCGGCACATGAGAGCTCCCTCCCACTCTCGTGGAAGCCCCATGCTCAGCGCTGGGGGATGCCACATGCTCCGCGCTGGTGGCCTACTTACCTGAGGGGCCCTCGGCCATCGCATCCTCAAGCTGACCCGTGTCGAACACGACAGCGTGTATCTTTCTGTTATGTAATGAACTCGCTTCATGCATCAGTAAAGCTTATTTCCTTCAAAACCCCGTGTGCTTGCCGCCGCAAGGCGCGCGCTCATGGTCTCGCCCGTGCCTGTCACGCGAGCGGGGGCTAGGCACGGTGTCTATGCTCAGGTCAGTCCCAGCAGCACTGAAAAACCCAAGTAACCGAGCTCTGGCTCACGGGCCTGCTCCCGTGCACGTCACCTCACCAGGTCCTTGGTGCTCTTGTCTCCTCGCGTAACACCCACAGGCGACCTCGTGAGCGCGCCCAGCTGCACTGTTCGCAAAAACTTTGCAGTTTTCCTGGTGCAGGATACGAAGGTCTCAGGAGCCCCCCTTAGGGGGCCTCTCGGCGGGTCCTCAAAGGAGGGCCTCACGAGGGACTGCGCCTCACGAGCCGCACGCCTCGAAGGAGCTAAGCCTAAAGCACCCCTCGGGTCCTTTCCCTTTCGTTTCTCTCTCGTGGCCCCCTGACTTCCTTGGCATGAGCCGCCTGCGCGTCAAGGGGGGACCCTGAGCATCGCGCCTCAGGGACTCCTACTAGCCCTAAGAGCCCTACACCCTCTGCCTTGCCGAGCGCATGCTCTGGGCATCCCAGCGACGGTGTAGCCTGCCTCGAGGGCTGGGTCCCAGCGACACAGGGCACAAAGGTAACGTAAAAGGGAAATAAAGGCCTCGGGAGAAAAAACGTAGACACGCGGATCATTAAGTACTTAACAACAAAAAGTGCCGTACAAATGTATTCACGCCCCCCTCGGTGCTGCATCCACTCTGTTACATGAAAGTGAGTGCAGGGCTTCAGGCAGCGGAGCCACCATCGGCGCCACCGGCTACTGGATGGCCGTCGTCGCCGGACCCTTCCCCGACGGGCGCGAAGTGCTCCAGCAGGCTCGCCACATGGTCCTCCACCGCCCTTGCAAGCTTGTATTGGAGCTCCTCAGGAACCGGAGACAGCACCTGGTCGAAGTTGAAGCTGCCATCAACGCGCAGCAGGTTGCTAAAGACATGGGTCGACGCCTGGCGCAGGAAGTCGCGGCACTCGGCGTCGCGCATCTCGTCCCACCGGGTGGAGCTCGCCTCCAGCCGCTCCACGAGCCTTGTGAAGAAGGCCAGGTAGCTGGCGTCGTCGGTCTCCAGGGGATCCTCCACCCTCTCGACCGAGAAAGCAGCCACGGTGCTGCGGGCGCACCCCATGAGCTCGCAGAACATCTTGGAGCACTGGAGCTACTCCTCGTGCCCTCGGGCGGCCTCGTCATGGGCCCGCTGCGCCTCATCGCTAACCTCGCCCGCCTGGGCCTGGAGGTCCTCCAGCTCACGGCGAGTCATGGCGTGGAGCTCCGCCGCGCTCCGCCTCTCAGCTTCCGACGTCGCGAGCTGCTGCTTGAGCCTGGCAATTTCGGCGTCGAGTTCGCCGCGCCTCTTCGTGAAGCGGTCCTCCTGCTTCTTCAGGTTGTTGGAGTAAGTGTCCGCTAGGGCCTTCGCCTTCCGCGCGACCTCCTCCTGGCCTCGCTTGTCGATCTCGGCCTTGTACCTCGCAGCTCTTTCTTCGAGTGTGGTGTTGGCCTTCGCGAGGCATTCTTGGTAGGTGGCCTCGCCGGCCGCCACGATATGATCCAGATGCTCCAAGCGCTCCCGCTCCCTCTCCTGCTCGATGGTGGTCCGCTGGAGTTCGCGCTCCCGGATCTCCATGTCCATCTCCAGGACTGCCGCCATGCTCTCACGCTGGGTAACCGCCTCCTCGTGGGAGGCTAGCCGGGCCTCGCGGGCCGCGGCGCGCCCCCACTCCAGGCGGAGGTTCTCCTCCTCGGCCACGAGCTCGGCCTCTAGGGAGCTGAGGGCTGACCGGGCATGGCGGAGATTCCCGATCCGCGATAGGATGCTGCGGCTCACCAGGGCCAGGGTCCCGGGCGCGTCTGGCCCTTCTGTCTTCGCCCCCCGTGGCTCTGGGGGCTCGGGGGCTGCTGCGTCGTCGGGTCCGCCCAGGCCTCCGTCTGAGGGGGCCTCGTTTCCCTCCAGGTGGCCAGGATCCTCCTCGACCTTCGCCTCGACCTCTGCCCCTGCCGGCCGCTCGGCCGCGCGGGTAGGACTGGGCGCGGCCGCCTCCGGCTCGCGGCGCCCTGGTGATCGCTCGAGGCTTGAGGTGGCCACCGCGTCGGCGCCCGCCTCCCCCTCGAGGCAGGCCCCTTCCGAAGGCACCCTTTCTCCGGCAGGAGGGAAGGCCTCCTCGGGAGGCCGGGCAGATCCCGCAGTCTCCTCCACAGCACCGTCACGCTTCGCGGGGATCATTGGGGGCGTCGGTGCGCCGACCGCCCCCAACTCCCGCTGAACCCCGGCAGGCTCTCCGGCATCCTCGTCCTGGGCATCCTCCTTCTTCCTCTTCGGCAGGGAGCCCCTACTGCATAACTAGGGATCAAGCCGAGCCATGCAAGATGAGGCAGTGGATGTAAGGAACGCGCGAGGCAGGGGGACTTACTCGTCTCTGGGGACCCATCGCCGCTTCCTCAGCTTCCCTCCAGGGCGGTTGCCGCTGCCGCTTCCGCCCCCTCGGGACTCTTCGGGGCCCCCTCCTAAGGCCCTGCCGTGGGGCCCATCTAGGCCCCCTCCCGAGGCTTCAGGGGGCAGGATCGCCCCACCAGCCGCGGGGTCCTCCGCGCCAAGGGCTTCCTCCATCGGGGGCGCAGACCGCAGGGGCTCGTCTCGGGGCCCCTCGGCGTCACTGCTGCCGCCGCTGCCGGTTCCTACCGTCGACAGGCGGCGAGCCAGCTCGGAGGCCACCGCCTCGCTCCAGGCATCCGCCGCGGCCACCGCCTCGGTGTCGCCTTCGCCTTCGGGAAGCGGCAACACCTGGACCGGATTGTCGCGGGGTCCCACGTGACCCAAGGGCACAAGCCCCCATTGATCAAACAGTGGCATGCCGGCCCGCACGTCCTCCCGGTTCCCGAAGCAGTAAATGGGAGTCGCGCTTGGCAGCGAGAACATCGTCGCCACGGCAAGGAGAACATTCACCAGCCCCTCCACCACCTCTGGGGCAAGGCGATCGGCGCTCAGCCTCATGGGGTCCACCAGGCCCGAGTGGGTCCATACCGGGCGAAAGCGTCTCTGGAGGGGGGCAATGCGCTTGTGCACGAACTCTTTGACGACCATGCTCGCGGTGAGCCCGCTGGCTTGGAGCACTCGCATCCTCGCCATGACTGGCCCCAGCGCGGCCTCGATCAGCTCGGCGGGCCCCCACCCGGAGCTCGGCATCGCTAGCGCCTCCGGGATTTTGAGCAGGGGGCTGTACTGGCGCGCGTCCATGTAGACCCAGCGCTCCCTGAAGCCTTCCACCTCCTCGGGAAGCCGCATGTCGATGATGTGCACGCGCATCCCCGCGACCATCCGGAATGACACGTAGCCCGAGCGCTGGTCTGCCTCAGTCAGTTGGAGGTGGAAAAATTTCTGGAGGAGGGCCACGGACGGCAGCACCCCCAGGAAGGCCTCGCAGAGGTAGGCGAATACAGAAAGGAGAAGGACTGAGCTCGAATGAAGGTGCAGCGCATGGACCTGGTAGTGGCTGAGCACGGCGTTGAAGAAGTCGGAGAAGGGAGGCACCAGCCCGGTGAAGATGGAGTGAAGAAAGAATGGGAAGGTCGTACCCCCTCGCTGCGCCACGGGGTGCGACGCTGGCCAGATCTTCGTCGCCCCATTCCCGTTGTGGGCGCCGGCTGTCATCGGCCGCACCTTGTCTAGGCCCTCCTCGTTGAGGATCACAGATTTCAGCAGCGCGGGCCCCGGGCCCGGCGGGGCCGACGACCCCGGCTCGGCGGTTTTCTTCTTCCCTTTCCTGCCAGGAGCCATGGCGGCGGAGAGATTGGAAGGTGGGGGAGGAGCAACGGAGAAGCTGCTCGCGCAAGACGAAGGGCAAGATGGGGATGAGGAGCAATGACGTGCCTGCGCTCCGCCGCTGGAGGTCCTGAGATCGTGGGCTCCATCACCTCCATTGTGCGTAGCGCATTTGTGGTCGGCTCTATCATCATGACTTGGTGGAAGGAGACAGCCTGTGGGGCCTCGGACTGGGATGTCTCTCGCTCAGAAGGGGCGTCGATCCCTGAGTCCGCGGACGACCCTGCTTCTCCCCAAAGGTTGGAGTATATGACCTCGCGGAAGGGTTGGAGGCCAGCGTTCTCGTCCTCATTGATGAGGTAGATTGGTACATCGTCCCTCTCGTCGTCCGAGGCTGAAGCAGTCCTTACCGCATCAGCATCTTCGTGGGCGTCTGGGTCGGTGACGAGGCAATCTTTCGATGCCTGGTTGAGGTGGCAGGTCCTGCAGGTCATCGCGACTAGCTGGACTATGGGTGCGGCCTCCTTTCCATGGGCGGTGTGGAGGCAGTTCGCGGGTCGCATCGGGGTCGATGGCGTGGCGTGTTTGCCGGATCGAGTGCGACTATCGTGAGGCCCTTCGGGAGGTCCTAGGGCGGCGAGGTTGACCGGTGGGTTGATGTCGACCCAGCCTGCCTCATCAGCAACAAATGTGAGGGAGCCGAAGGTTAGGCTTTCCCCCGACAATAGGCCGCCGGAAGCAGAAAAAGATCCGATCCATGATCGGTCTCCAGCCGGCGTCCCCTGTGCCTGGCGCACCAACTGACAGAGCGAATTCCCGTCAGATCCCTCAGTAGGGGTCCAAGCGCAGCTGGAAAAGTCATGGATTGGAGGTCACACGAGGGGGTTTTCCAGGTTCGGGCCTCCGGAGAGTAATACCCAACGTCCTGCTGGTTTCGGTTATTCATGATGGAGGGATACCTCGAGCGAGGGGTTACAATGGTGTATGATATTGCTACCGAGAGTTTCCTATCTGAGGATAGATGATCAAGAGGAACCCTAGACCTCCCTTTATATAGACAGGAGAGGCCTAGGGTTTACATGCTGAATGCGATCTGGGGCGCCGCCGCCCTCTAGTCTTGGGCGTCAAGAAGGTCGTCCGGCCTCCTAGGGTTCGTGCCATGTTGTGGGCATATTGGGCCCCCTAGTGGTTGACGAGGCCAGGCTCCTTGGCGTTAGGCACCCCCGGTATAGGACCCCGTCAATGTAGTGTGTTAAAAATTATGGTTTGAAGGAAAATAGTGGGAGAGGATATGCAATTATGCCTTTGTTAGTTTTACCGATGCTAATTCATTTTTTAAAATCCCTAAAATCATTTAACCTTTTGCTCCCAATAATTACACATATCGACGAGACAAAAATTATGATTTTATATCATTGAGTAGTAAAATGGGCTTTGATGTTTTCAGTCAAATGCAATATTTGTTGGCAATCATCAAGTAACACTGACAAAGGCATGAAGAGATACTCACAACTATGTAGATTTTACTGAATCGTCTCATGTTTATGTTTTTGCGCAATACCACTTATCATATTGTTTCTCCCATGGCAGCGTCCAGGATTTCAAAGAGTTTGCTGATATTGTCAAGTGTCATGTGGTTGGGGGCTTGGGCTATTGTGGTAGGTGTGATTTTTCTCATGTTGCAATGCACGGGCATCTTTCCTAGTGTGTGTGTGTGTGTGTGTGTGTGTGTGTATGTATATATGGCCTAAAGAACAGCCCAATAGGCCAAGACTGGCCCAAAAACAGCCTAGCAGGCCTAGCGTGCCGCCGTGCTGGCCCAAATAATAGTTGGGTCATGCCTGGGCCAGAGTGCGCAGCACGCGGGCCGGCATGGTACGACCCAATTAGTAAACATGCCCCTGCGAGCCATGCCATGCCAAGCACGATTATGGTGGGTTGGGTCGTGTCATGTCGTGCACAAGCAATTCAAGACTTCTTTAACTTTTGATCAATTGTTTCCGTTGATATCAAAAATGATTTTCAACATGAGAGAATGATTGTGGGCCACCAACTATCCACAAGAACATAGCTAAAGACTCCATTGATGTCACTTCTCTACTTGACTCCAATCCATAAGAGAGACTAGGACATTATGCAATGACTAGAATACTCTTCGATTCATCCTGAACATCCTATAACAACTCCTTTTGTGACCAAGAGACTCCATAACCCATTCATAACTAGTTTCTTGTGGAACCCTATATGGCTCTTTTTGTAGATAGGTCTTGGTGTAGTGACTACCTATGTGGGCCATACATCCAACTTGATATGCCAAAGTCACCAACTATGTCAGCTTTTTCCTATTTTTGGTAGTGTCGGCCCAGTGGGAACCAGGGTACCACGGCCCGTCTGCCTCTGGCCCAGAGGTCCGCGCTCGGGGCGGCCCATGAGAGTGGCCCTACCGAGGGTGCTCCGGAGGAAGACGCCTCGGGAGGGGCGAGCCTCGCGAGGCCCCTCGCCGTGAGGTCAGGCCCTGCCGAGGCCGCCAAGCACCAGGGTCCCTCGCGAGGCTCCCCTCGCGAGGCCTTCTCACAAAGCCAGCCGTACGGCGCCAGCCTCAGTTCTCCGCGCCCAGCACATGGGTGACGTCCCGCTATCACGATAAGGACAACGGGGCGCGACCAGGCCCAGCTTCCATTCTGGTGATAAGGGAGCAGCGTCGACTGCCTCCCCCAAAGCGAGTCCCAAAGGTTTGCTTCTTTGGTGATAGGAGATCAGGACGTATCAGCGCGCCAGGATGGAGGTCATCGCCAAGCCCACCAGTGCGTCACAAGGAGCTGCTTTAGCAGGCGGAGACCGCCTTTAGTCAGGATAAGCCTGCGCTCTTGTCCCCCTTTTTGAATTGCCGCCCTGTGGCAACCCTTTCCTGCTCATATTTTCGAGGAAGAGGACCAAGGCCCTAAAAAGGGGGCAGTGCTGCTTCCATGTAAGGGGATCGGTTCATCCTCCCCCGCACTTCTGGTACTCCGAGCACAAGCTCTCAACCACAGAACAATCCAACACAAGCAGGAGTAGGGTATTACACCGCACGGTGGCCCGAACCTGGGTAGCTCACGCGTCCCCTTTGTGTCCGGTGAGAGCCAGCGAGTCCATCGTGTCCTCGCCGTAGTCCCGTCGTTGGCTGCCAAGCAAAGTCCCCCAGAGTTCGAATCCTAAGTTCTTGGAGAAGTTTCTTGGACGCAGATCCTAGAGTTCGATAGGTAGGCTCATCACCGATATCCTGATTCACTCCATTCATCTACAAAAAATTGGGCAGCAACATTGGTAATTATGGAAGCAACAACATTCAGAAAAATATGGCATCATCTATCTTATGGCAGCAACAACATTTGCAAAAATTAACAACTGGTTGCGCAGGAGCAGATTGCTGAGAGCTCCTGCCCACGTGACCGGCCCTTTGTGTTGCAGACGCTATTCCACGTTCCTTCCCTCACAAGAAAAGGCTTTCCTCCTCCCGCTGGCGTCGTCGTTGGTCCGTCTCATCTCCGATGGCCTTTGGGCCATGGAGGTGCATGCTACTTGTAGACTGCGTTGGTATTTCCCCGAAGAGGAGAGGATGATGCAGTATAGTAGAGATAAGTATTTCCCTCAATTAAGAACCAAGGTTATCAATCCAGTAGGAGAACCAAGCAAAATCCCATTAAACTCACTTGCATACACAAAAGCAAACACTTGCACCCAACGCAAATAAGAGGGTTGTCAATCCTCTTAGCGGTTATTTGCAAGGATTAATTCTGATAGTGATAGATAGATAAACTAAAATATTAAATAAAATAAAAGTAAATAAATTGCAGCAAGGTATTTTTAGGTTTTTTATATATGATAAAGTAGACCCGGCACCATAGTTTTCACTAGAGGCTTCTCTCTCGAACACATAGCATACGGTGGGTAAACAAATTACTGTTGGGCAATTGATAGAAAAGCAAATAATTATGACGGATTCATGGCAATGATCATGTATATAGGCATCACGTCCGAGACAAGTAGACCGACTCCTGCCTGCATCTACTACTATTACTCCACCCATCGACTGCTATCCAGCATGCATCTAGGATATTAAGTATGAAACAGAGTAACGCCTTAAGCAAGATGACATGATGTAGACAAAGTAAACTCAAGCAATATGATTAAACCCCATATTTTTATCCTTAATGGCAACAATACAAATACGTGTCATGTCCCCTTCTGTCACTGGGATTGAGCACCATAAGATTGAACCCATCACAAAGCACCTCTCCCATTGCAAGATAAATCAATCTAGTAGGCCAAACCAAATCGATAGATCAAAGAGAAATACAAAGCTATAATAATCATGCATAAAAGAGTTCAGAGAAGACTCAAATATTTCTCATGAATAATCTGATCATAAACTCACAATTCATCAGATCTTAACAAACACACCGCAAAAGAAGATTACATCGGATAGAACTCCAAGAACATCGAGGAGAATATGGTATTGAAGATCAAAGAGAGAGAAGAAGCCATCTAGCTACTAGCTATGGACCCGTAGGTCTATGGTAAACTACTCACACATCATCGGAAGGGCAACAAGGTTGATGAAGAAGCCCTCCGTGATCGATTCCTCCTCCGGCAGAGTACCGGAAAAGGCCTCCAGATGGGATCGCGGAAGAACAGAGGCTTGCGGCGGCGGAAAGGTTTTCTCTTCTGTCTCTCTAGTATATTGGGAATATTTGGGAATTTATAGCGCTGGAATTAGGTCAGGAGGGGCTACGAGGGGCCCACAAGCCTGGGGGGCGTGCCTACCCCCCCCTAGGCGCGCCCTCCTGGCTTGTCGCCTCCTCGTGGCTCTTCTGGTCTTCTTCCGAAGCTTCGTGGGTCTCTTCTGGTCCAGAAAAAATTAATCCAAAGTTTTTTTCTCGTTTGGACTCTTTTTGATAATGATTTTCTGAAAAGGCAAAAACAAGCAAAAAACAGCAACTGGCACTGGGCACTGGGTTAATAGGTTAGTCCCAAAAAATGATATATAATGGCATATAAAACATCCAAGATTGATACTATAATAGCATGGAACAATCAAAAATTATAGATACGTTGGAGACGTATCAGTGAACTAAAAAAAAGACACTTCCGTGACATTATGGCCCGAACGAAAACTTTTTCTGTCATGGTTGTGACACTTCTATGACGATAATTGTGACAAAAACACGTATCATCATAGATGTGGTGGGCTCCTACTTCTATGACAAAAAATTATGACAGAAAATGGGCTTTTCATCCTGGGCGGGCCGGAGACGCACCCGCATGACATTCTTTGGGCCGTCCATGACATAAAAAATCATGGTAGAAGTGAGGGCGAGGAAATTTTCGGGGAGTTCCCGGTTACGGTGGGTGATCGGGGCCGAGCGATGCAGTGTGGTTTGCACGTTTCTCTAATACGCGCGCGTGTGTGCGAGGCGTTCACTAACTGAACCCGAGCGAGGCGTTCGCTTACTGAACCTGAGCGATCGATCGCCCTTGCACTACATACTGAACATGAGCGATCGATCCCTCGCACTACGTACTGAACCCGATCGATTCCTTCATTGCTAACTGAACCCGGACGATCCCTTTGCTGCTAACTGAACCCGAGCGATTCCTTCGCTGCTAATTGAACCTGATCGATCCCTTCTCGCTGCTTACTGAAGCCGATCGAGCCCCTGTGCGAGACATAGCTAGCCGGTTGGGTTGCCTCACAATGAACAATGCCCGTTGCTGCCGCGCGCGTGATACGTAGAACGAGTCGAGATTGTTGTTGCATCGATCGAGCCCCTTGCCCGAGACGTGGTGAGTTGACCTAGCCGGTTGGTTGGCTGTGGATGAACAGTTCCTGTTGTTGCCGCCCGCTCATACACCCCACCCCAACCGGTGGGGGTTGGATGAACAGTACCCCAGCCGTGTAGGCGGTAGGCGCTGGATGAACAGGATCCCGAGGAGGTCGTGCCATGGTACGCCACACCCCAGCCAGTGTTGGGGTGGATGAACAGGACCCCGTGGAGGTCGTAGGAAGTTGCGGATGAACAATAGACCGTGGAGGCACACGGTTGGAAGTCGACGGTGATGAACAGTAGCCCGTGGAGTCCCGTTTTGCGGTATGCCACACCCCTCCCGATGAACAGGACCCCCGTTTCAACCGTAGGCGGTTGGAAAGAAGTCCGTTTTGTCCGTTTTGTGGTACGCCACACCCCTCCCGACGAACAGGACCCTGTTTCGACCGTAGGCGGTTGGAGAGAAGTCTATTTCCTCTGTTTTGCAGTACGCCGCAGCCCTCCCGATGAATAGGACCCCGTTTCGACCGTAGGCGGTTGAACAGAAGTCCGTTTCCAACGTTTTGCGGTACGCCAGACCCCCAGCCGATGAACAGGACCACGTTTTGGCTGTTCCGTCCAAGCAGGTTGGCTACCGATGAACAGGACGCATTCCGACCCAGTCGCTTGGCTCCCGTTGAACACGACACTTTTTCCTCCGTTCTGACCCACTTGGCTGCCGATGAACACGACGCCGTTGCCGCGTACCCCCACCGTCGCCTCTCCATGTACACGAGCCCTAGCCGTACGTATGCGCGAGTACGCGTTCGAGACCCTGCCCGTATGTGTGTATGTGGCAGTATTTTTTGCAGCGTGGCTATACGTAAGTGTACACGATTTAGACGGGACTACCTGAACTGCTACGTCGGGGGCTCTACTATGCCATGTGTCGTTCCATACTCGGCCACGGTTCATCGTTGCAAAGAGACCGATCGACCAGTATATACGTACACGTTTGCGACCAGACAGATAATGCTACGTATGCTTCGACTTGGTGGATCCCAACTGTCAGGGGGGATATGGAGGCACTTCCTTGCATGCGAAGATAGCTGGTGGGTCCCAGCTATCAGGGGGGCATTGTTTTGCGCGTAATAAGGAGGCACTTCCTTGCATGCGAAGATGTCTGGTGGGTCCCAGCTGTCAGGGGGAGGAATCAATTTTTTTGCGCATAATAAGGAGGCACTTCCTTGTGTGCGAAGATGTAGCTGGTGGGTCCCAGCTGTCAGGCGGAGGAAACTTTTTTTCCGCATAATAAGGAGGCACTTCCTTGTGTGTGAAGATGTAGTGGGTGGGTCCAAGCTGTCATGGGGAGGAATCATTTTTTCGTGTAATAAGGAGGCACTTGCTTGCGTGTAGCCATGGACCATGTGGGTCCCTACTGTCAGCCTCTCCACGTACACCCTCTCCCGATGGCTGTCGATTGTTGACCACGTTGACCATGCCGCGCCGAGAGCACCAACGCGGTGGACGATGGCGAGGCCTAGGAAGGGAACGACCCGGAGCCAGCGAAGACACAACAGTGGATGCCCATGTGGAGGGGAGTACGAGGGTTGACTGGTTCGGCTTCGGTGTGACGCTGCCATCGCCGGAGAATAACAGGAGGTGTGGGTGAGTAGCGGGATGGCCTGACCAGTGGTGGGAGTAGGGGCGGCGAGGCCTGCGCGTTAGCACAACCAGCCACGGGAGGCGGGAGCAGGCAGTCACGGGAGGCGCTGGATTGGGCGGCTGGAGCAAGAAGATCAGAGATTGAAGAAGCACGACGGCCGTTCGATTGACATCCAACGGTCACTTCTGCTAGAATCGTTTGTTGACTAATTGTAATAAGTTAAAAAAGCCTTGCGTACGCGTCAACTTAATAGGCCCACAATTCAGCCTCCCAATCTGTGGCGGACAGCATACAGCCCATTTGCTATATATTTTTAATAATTTACAGCTCATTTGCAAATTCTTATGCAATTTATTGCAGCCCATTTTCTTTTTGTTGGCCAAGACCAGGGTTAAAAATTTAAAAGAAATTTCGCATATTTTGGTGGGGTCAAAACTATTTTTAATCCCAAAATGTCGAGCCAGATTCAAACTAACTTCAAAATATATTTAAATTTGGTTAAAATCCAATGAAATTTGAAATCTGAAAATGAGAAAAAATCAGAAATTTGAAAGTAATTGCCAATTTGTTTTGTATTTTTATATTTACAGCCCATTTCATATTACTTTTAAGATTTGCAACCGTCTTGAAAGATTTGCAGCCCAGCAGCGCGGAGAAAAACAAGTCAGCTTGGGTTGGGTATTCTTCAAAAAAAACTGGGCTAGCCATTTTCACAAAGAAAAAAAAACAGCCGGGCTGGTCATGTGGTAAACATAAAATAGAAGCCTCGGCTAGATGGGCCACAGCCCAATTGATACCCTCCTCCGTCTCAACAATAACAAAAAAACTGCTCGAGCTGCTAGGTCCCAGGTGTCAGCCGCTCCTTGTGCAATTCTCTCGTCTATTGACTATACGCTGACAATGTCGTGGATCCCAGATGTCAGCAAACCACTAGGGGGAAGCATTTTATTTTTTGCTTGTAACAAGGAGGCACTTGCTCGCGTACGGCCATGGACATGATGGGTCCCTACTGTCATCCTCTCCACGTATAGTCCTCTCCTGATTCCTCTCGTTTGTTGACCATGTTGACAACGCCAGACGGCGGGGCCACGGCGAGCGCACCAAGGCGGAGGACGACAGCGAGGCCTCGGACGGGAATGAACAGGAGCCGGCAAAGATGCGACAGTTAAGTCGTGGGCGAAGGGGAGTACGAGGGTTGACTGGTTCGGGTGCGGGGTGGGGCTGATGTTGCCGTTAACAGTTTAGGATATGATGGGGCGGCGATGCGTGCGCGGTGGCGCAGCCAGCCGTGGGAGGCGGGAGCAGGCGGCACCGCCAGTGCTGGTTTGGTTTTGGCGGCTGGAGGAAGAAGAGACTGAAGAAACCCAACAGACTGTACAAGCAGCAGGAGTACTTCACAACCTTAACTGAAAGCAGCAGGGGTACTTAACAACCTTAACTGGAAGCAGCAGGAGTACTTAACAACCAAAGCTGAAAGCGGTACGAGTACTTATACAGGTTGAACCGTACAAGGCATGCCTCAAACTGTGGTATGTTGCCTACAGTTAACGAAGGGTGGGGCCACCAAGCCCCAGGACAAGGCCCAGGTGCCACCTAGCGCATCCACAACTTTTTGAAAGCGGCTTTATCTCGCAATATGGTCAATAAACAGGATATTCGCTTCAGAGCCATGGAAAAGCATGAACATAACCTTCTGTCCTATTCTCCAAGATCGACGGGCCTTCATGATTTGAGACCACCCATGAATGAGTGTGCGTTCACCTCTACGGGAAATGGAGTAGGTCAACATAAACATCATGTTGTCGCCAAGCGCAAGTCTGACTCGACCATGGTTAGCCATCTGTATAGGAACAATAAAACTGGGCAGTTTCTGTTGGAAGAAGAAGAACATAGCTGTAAAACTGTGTATAAGCAAGAGTTTATGAATAACATATATAACAGAAAACAGCTCGTACCATCAGTTTCTTGACACAGTTGGACCTGTTCAACATGTGCACCAGTGGCACACATATCCCACGCGGCCTTCCACCATTGAAATGCCCCACAATGTCCTCAAGACGATCAATAAAGTGTAGGAAATGGTGGATGTCGTCCCAGTCAACTTCGCTGCCATCAGTAACCATCGAGTTCTTATCAAATAACAGACGAGTAGTGTCCTGCACTTTGTAATAACCTACGCGTGTCACCAATTATAAGAAATATCAGTTAGAAGTAGCATCATTGTGAGAGAAGTTAATCACAAATTATTGCTACTTCTAAAGTCAAATTGTTATTAGTTAGATAGAATAGGTGGATTACAAAGTAAAAGAGGCAACATGCAAGAACCAGATACAAAACTAACATGGATGAACCACTGGAACGACGTCGGGGTGGAAGGTCACAAGGATGGTAAGACCAGGTTCTGCTATTTCCATGAACATTGGTGTCCCAACTTTTAGTCTATAACACTTGACAAAGTTTATCCAAGTTTGGCCATAAAAAAAAGGAGCGATCTTCTTGGTTAATGAACCCAACTGATATCCTGGGGACTACACACACAACCAGGAGCAAGAGTATTAAACCATTCTTTAGCATCACCCTTTAATGAGAAAGGAAACAACTTAAGAATATAGTAGTAGCGAATCTTTTCCTCTTGAGCAAATAGGGTGGCAATGTCATTTAATTTAGTGAGGTGTGCCACAACAGTTTTAGTTTTGTAACCATGAAAAGGATCTAATTCTACAAAGTAATAAGTTCAGGATCAACAGAAAATTCATAATCCTTATCAGTAACAAAGATAGGAGAGGTTGCAAATTTAGGTTCATATTTCATTTTCTCTATCATAGCTTTTTCTTTTAGCTTACACAATAATTTCTTAAGATCCTCTCTATCATTACAAGCAAGAAAATCTCTAGCAATCGCCCCATCCATAACATATCCCTCGGGTATATTAGGCAATTCATATCTAGGAGAGCTAGGAATAATAGGTGAATAATAATTTTCATCAGTTTCAACATTCTCAAGTTCTTTAGATTTAGCAATTTGTTCATCAAGAAATTCACCCAGTGGCACAGTGTTATCAAGCAAAGTACTAGCATCATCACAAGTATCTTTTATAACAGAAGCAGTATCATCAATCACTTGTGACATATCAGATTGAATAGCACGTGGCGGTGTCGCAAGTCTACTTAAAACAGAAGGTGAATCAAGTGCAGAGCTAGATGTCAGTTCCTTACCCCCCCCCCCCGTCTTAGAGGGTACGATCTTGGTCTTAGAGTCTTTTAGATTCCTCATAGTGATCAACAGATAGATAACTCCCAAGTGAACTTAATAAATAAAGCTATGCTCCCCGGCAACGGCGCCAGAAAAAGGTCTCGATAACCCACAAGTATAGGGGATCGACAGTCTTCGAGGGTAGTATTTCACCCAAATTTATTGATTCAACAAAAGGGGAGCCAAAGAATACTTACGAGCCTTAGCAGTTGAGTTGTCAATTCAACCACACCTGGAAAATAATCTCGGCAGCAAAGTGTTTAGTAGCACAGTAGTATGATGGTTTGATAGTAGCAGTAACAGTAACAGTAGTAACGGTGACAATAACAGTAGCAGTGTGTAGTAATTGTAACAGCAGCAACAGCAACAGTAGTAACTTAGCAAAGATCAATATGAGCAAAGCGTGGGCATTGGATCAGCGATGGATATTTGTGTTGGATAACATCCATCATGTAACAGTCACAACCTAGAGCGATACACAATAGTTCCAATTCATCAATTCAATGTAGGCATGTATTCCGTATATAGTCATACATGATTATAGTAAGAACTTGCAAGACATCTTTTGTCCTACCCTCCCGTGGCAGCGGGGTCCATAAGGAAATCTAAGGGATATTAAGGCCTCCTTTTAATAGAGAACCGGAACAAAGCATTAACACATGGTGAATACTGATAACCCACAAGTATAGGGGATCGCAACAGTTTTCGAGGGTAGAGTATTCAACCCAGATTTATTGATTCGACACAAGGGGAGCCAAAGAATATTTGCAAGTATTAGCAGTTGAGTTGTCAATTCAACCACACCTGGAGACTAAATATCTGCAGCAGAGTGATCAGTAGCACAGTAGTATGATAGTTTGATAGCAGTAGCAATGATAGTAGCAGTAGCAGTAACGGTAACAGCAGTAGTAACAGCAGTAGTAACAATAGTAACTTAGCAAGAATCAATATATGAAAAGCTCGTAGGCATTGGATCGGTGATATTCATTGGATAACATTCATCATGTAACAGTCATAACCTAGGGCGACACAGAACTAGCTCCAATTCATTAATGTAATGTAGGCATGTATTCCGTATATAGTCATACGTGCTTGCGATAAGAACTTGCATGACATCTTTTGTCCTACCCTCCCGTGGCAGCGGGGTCCATAAGGAAACTAAGGGATATTAAGGCCTCCTTTTAATAGAGAACCGGAACAAAGCATTAACACTTGGTGAATGCATGAACTCCTCAAACTACGGCAATCACCGGAAAGAATCCCAATTATTGTCACCTTGGGGTATGCGGATCATAACACGTAGCAGGTGCATATAACTTGCAAGATCGGATCAAGAACACAAATATATTCATGAAAACATAAAGGGTTCAGATCTGGAATCATGGCACTCGGGCCCTAGTGACAAGCATTAAGCATAGCAAAGTCATAGCAACATCAATCTCAGAACATAGTGGATACTAGGGATCAAGCCCTAACAAAACTAACTTGATTACATGACAAATCTCATCCAACTCATCACCGTCTAGCAAGCCTACGAAAGAATTACTCACTCCCGGCGGTGAGCATCATGAAATTGGTGATGAAGGATGGTTGATGATGACGATGCCGGAAGATCCCCCTCTCCGGAGCCCTGAACGGACTCCAAATCTGGCCTCCCGATGAAGAACAGGAGGTGGCGGCGGCTCCGTATCGTGAAACGCAATAAAACTTCCTCTCTTATTTTTTTTTCGGGAAACTGAATTTATAGCGTTGGAATTAGGTCAGACGGAGCCACGTGGGCTCCACAAGGTACCAGGGCGCGCCTGGGGGGTGGCGCGCTCTGGTGCCTCGTGGGCACTGGGTGGGCCCCCTTCTGTTGATTCTTGCGCCAATAATTTTTATATATTCCAAAAAAATTCTCCAAAAAGTTTCATCCAATTCCAAGAACTTTGATTTTCTGCATAAAAACAACACCATGGTGATTCTGCTGAAAACAGCGTCAGTCCGGGTTAGTTTCATTCAAATCATGCAAATTAGGGGCCAAAACAAGAGCAAAAGTGTTTGGAAAAGTAGATACGACGGAGACGTATCAACTCCCCCAAGCTTAACTCATTGCTTGTCCTCAAGCAATTCATTTGACAAACTGAAAGTGATAAATAAAAACTTTTACAAACTCTTTTGTTCTTGTATCTGTATATATGCTTAAATAATACCCAGGTTTTTAGCAAAGATTATAACTAACCATGCAAATGATAACTCTTAGAAATTATATTCACTCATATCAATGGCATAATCAACTAGCGAGCAATAATAAGATATTTCAAATGCCAACACTTTGTCAAAACAATCATGATATAATATGACAACATGGTATCTCGCTAGCCCTTTCTGAGACCGCAAAACATAAATGCAGAGCACCTCCAAAGTTCAAGCAGCGACTAAACATTGTAATTCATGGTAGAAGAGATCCAGTCATGATGCACACAACATTAACTATACACAATGCATGAGAATGACAATAGTGCTCTCAGGTCTGGTGCTTGTTTGAGAAGGTGATGACTCAACAATAAAAGTAAAATAACATAAAAGTAAATAGATATGCCCTTCGTAGAGGGAAGCATGGATTTGCAGAGGTGCCAGAGCTCGAAGCTTAAATCAGAGGTAAATAAAATTTTGGGAGGTATGCCTTTCCTGTTAACGTCACGACCGAGAGTTTTCAATATCTTCCATGCTAAACACATTAGCGGCGGTTCCCAAGCGGTAAAGTAAAGTTTACTCCCCCTCCACCAACAATCACAAGCCATGGCTAGCCGAATCCTCGGGTGCCCTCCATACCAACAACTTTTCGGGGGAGTTTGTTTTATTATTTTGCATTTTTAATAGTGGGACTGGGCATCCCGATTACCAGCCCCTCTCGTGCAAGGACAAGTGAGTAAACACTCGTCATGAGAATAACCCGCTTAGCATGGAAGATACTGACCGCCCCCTGTCGCTCCATGAGTGGTACGGGCACACAAAACAGATGTTCATTTGAATAGTTAGAGGTGGCACATGCAAATTTACTTAGGACGGCAGAGTAATACCGCATATAGGTAGATATAGTAGACTCATCTGGGATAACTTTGGTTTAAGGGTTTTGATGCACAAGCAGTATTCCCGCTTAGTACAGGCGAAGGCTAGCAAATAGGTTGAGAAGCGACCAGCTAGAGAGCGAAAACGGTCATGATCATGCATTATGAATAATCAACATTGAATACTAGCATGAGTAGGATATAAACACCATGAACATAAATATCGTGGAGGCTATGTTGGTTTTGAATCAACTACATGCGTGAACATGTGCCAAGCCAAGCCACTTGAAACATTCAGAGGAGGATATCATATCATCATTCTACATCATGAACATTTTAATGCATGTTGACACTCAAGATAAATCATTATCCACTTCTAACTACTTAAGCATGGCATGAGCAACTATAATCTCTAATTGTCATCACAAACATGTTTAATCATAATATGCTGAATCATGGATACCGAGTTAAACATATTTACAAAAACAAAGAACAAGTTGAGTTCATACCCGCTTTTCCTTGCCACAGTCACTTCATCAAATCATCGTCATTATTGCCTTTCACTTGCACGACCGAATGATATGAAAATAAAAATAGTGCAAGTGTGCCGTGGACTAAGCTGGAATCTGCAAGCATTTTATTCAAAGGAGAAGACAAGGTAATATTGGCTCTTTGTTAGATCAACAATAATGCATATGAGAGCCATTCATCATTTTCATCGTGGTCTTCTCCTTACAATGACTCAACAAAAGAAAAGAATTTCAGAGAAACACGCTGAAATATTTTTGGAGTTTTTAGTTTTCTAAAGAAAGCAGAAAGTAGAAAACGAAAAACAAGAAAAGAAAACTATTTACACGGGGGAGCTCCCAACAAGCAAAAGAAGAAATGGGAAATCTTTTTGGGTTTTCTTTTAATTCTACTACTAACTAAGCTAGAAAGGAAAACCGAAAAGAAACGAGAAATGTTTTTGGATTTTCTCAAAGTTTTTCAAACACACAAGAAGAAAGCGAGAAAATAAAACTAGCATGGATTATACAATGAAAAAGTATGAACACCGACAACTGGAATGAAATGTGTAATCATGAATGCAATGTCGGTGACAAATACGTACTCCCCCAAGCTTAGGCTTTTGGCCTAGCTTGGTCATCGCCATCCCTGGCCTGGGTAATAATCGAAGTGGTAGCTCGTAGAAGCGTTCTGAGTCACCTCCTTAGCCAGACGGGCAGCCTCAACCGCCGCCTTGTACTCGTGCACCACGCTCTCCAATAAGTAGTATCTCTGTCTGCTCTAAAAATCAAAGAGGGCAGGAACAGGCAAAACAACATACACAGATCGAGATTTATTAAAAACTAGGTTATATTCATATCCCTGTGCATTGCGTTTCAAAAACTTGTGTTCTCGCATTGCCTCGAAGTTCAAATATTTGTAAGGTAAGAGGGGATCATCGGACTTGGGCGAAACCCCTAACCTTGCAGCTACACGGGAGGCATAAATTCCTCCATACAAGTCACCATTACCCGCGTTACGTTGCAGCCTACGTGCAACAATAGCCCCAAGATTATAATACTTGCTACCGGTCACGGCCGTATGAATAAGACTCAGATCAGGGGCGCAAAGCGTACTGCAGTCCTGCTTACCCACAATGCATTTACCATTAAAGAGTGCAAAATATCGAATAGCAGGAAAATGGATGCTAACTATTCTAGCTTGCGTAACTCCCCTATCCTCACCATTGCAAAGGCTATTAAGAAATGGCTCATAATTAGATGTTTGCGGTTCATCTAAAGAGCCCCAATATGGAATTTTGCATGCATCACAGAATTCTTCTAGAGACATTCTATAGGATCTGTCATAGAGGTGAAATAAAACTCTAGAAGTGCGCGGATGATACTCAAAGTATTGAGTGAATGAATGAGTGAGGTAATAGTGCTGTGGTGGCTTATCTGTGATGAAGGCGGAGAGCTCGGCATTGTGGATATATTGGTCAAATTCTTCCTTGATGCCTACACCTAGCATGAACTCGTTGCACGCCCATCTACATGATTTTGCTTCGGCATCTCGCACCGAACTTGCCCTTGGTTCAATGTAAGATTGGCCTGCGGGGCCTTCACTAGATGATGCCTCGGTGGACCTCCTCCTCGAAGAGCTCCTTCGAAAGATGTTCATTTTCCTAATAACAAATTTCTGAAAATTTTTGGGTCACAAAATGATATCAATAAAACTTCACAAGATTGATAGCAACTATTCATATGGATGCCTAGAGGCTATATCAAGCATTCAAACTACTTAGAACTCGAAGAATTCAACATGCAAGCTCATTTTCTGTAGCACCAAGAGCAGCTAATTATGCAAAATATAAACCACTAAAGCAAAAACTAATTGGAGCAATGGAGGAGTCACATACCAAGGAGCAATCTCCCAAAACAGTTTCGGAAACGGAGCTCCGAGCAAAGAGATCGAAAATTTCAGGTTTGTGAGCAAGGACACGAGAGAGAGCTACCAGGAATTTTTGCTAGAGGTAAGAGACGAAGTGAGCTGAAGGAATAAGTGAGGGGGCCCCTGTGGGGCCCACGAGGTACCTGGGCGCGCCGGGGGGGGTGGCGCGCCCTGGTGCCTCGTGGGCACCTGGGGCACCCCCCTGGTATGATTTTTGTGCCAAAAATTCTTAAATATTAAATAAAAATTCATATCAAAATTTTATTGCATTCTGAGCACTTTCATTTCTGGGCACTTTTTTATTGCATGGATAATTCAGAAAACAGGGTAATCATGGCATTTTATTTTATTTAACTAAGAATAACAGAAAATAAAAAGTGGGTACAGAAGGTTGTGCTTACTTAATTCATCAACCACATGCCTCTAAAAAAGAATCCATTAATAAGGTTGATCAAGTCTTATTAACAAACCATTTCCGAGTGACATGAAACCAAAGAATTTTCGTATAACACTAGGTTACCTCAACGGGGATATGCATCTCCCCAACAATAAGAGTTTCATACTTCTTTTTAACAGTAGGAAGAGGGATTTGAAAACTTCCAATAGTAATTGTCGGAGTCTTTTCAACAATATGAATACCATTCACTTGAAATTGTTTCTTCGGAAAGTGCACCGTATGTTCATTACCATTGATATGAAAAGTGACCTTATTTTGTTGCAATCAATAACAGCCCCTGCACTATTCAAGAAGGGTCTACCAAGGATAATCGACATGTTGTCATCCTCGGGCATATCAAGTATAACAAAGTCTGTTAGAATAGTAATGTTTGCAACTACAACGGGCACATCCTCACAAACACTGATAGGTATGGCAGTTGATTTGTCAGCCATTTGCAATGATATTTTAGTGGGAGTGAGTTTATTCAAATCAAGTCTTTTATATAAAGAGAAAGGCATAACACTAACACCGGCTCCTAAATCACACAAAGCAGTTTTGACATAATTTCGTTTAATGGAGCATGGTATAGTTGGTATTCCCGGATCCCCTAGTTTCTTAGGTACTCCATCCTTAAAAGAATAATTTGCAAGCATGGTGGAAATTTCAGCTTCAGGTATCTTCCTTTTATTTGTGACAATGTCTTTCATATATTTAGCATAAGGAGGCATCTTTATAATATCAGTCAAACGAGTACGCAAAAAGACTGGCCTAAGCATTTCAGCAAAGCGTTCAAATTCTTCTTCATCCTTTTTCTTAGATGGTTTAGGAGGAAAAGGCATGGGTTTTTGAACCCATGGTTCTCTTTCTTTACCATGTTTTCTGGCTACGAAATCTCTTTTATCATAACGTTTATTTTTAGAAGCTGGGTTATCAAGATCAACAGCAGGTTCAATTTCAACATCATTATCAGGTTCTTTATCATTATCTGGTTGGGTATCCACATGAACATTATCATTATTATTATCATCAGGTGGTTGTTCATTACCAGATTGTGTTTCAGCATCAGAAATAGAAACATCATTACTATCCTCCAAGGGTTTTTCTACCTCGGGTTCACTAGAGGTATGCAAAGTCCTATCATTTTTCTTCTTCTTTTTCTTTTTAGATGGACTAGGTGCATCAACATTAATTCTTTGAGAGTCTTGTTCAATTCTTTTAGGGTGACCCTCAGGATAAAGTGGCTCCTGAGTCATTCTACCTCCTCTAGTCATTACTCTAACAGCATGATCATTCATATTGTTATTCATTTCATTAAGCAATTCACTTTGAGATTTAGCAACTTGTTCTAATTGAGTTTGAACCATAGATGCATGTTTACTCACACCTTTAACACCATTAGCAATTCTAAATAACAAGTCACTCAAGCGATCAATCATATAGGAATTTCGTTTCAATTGTTTCATAACATTTGCATTGAAATGATCTTGCTTAATAATATAATTGTCAAATTCATACAAGCATTGACTAGGAGGTTTGTTATAAGGAATATCACTTTCATCAAACTTTATAAGAGAATTTACCTCTACTACCTGTGTCGGTTTGTCAAGACCATGTATTTCTTCAATAGGTGGTAAATTCTTAACATCCTCAGCTTTAATACCTTTTTCTTTCTGGCAATTCTTTGCTTCTTGCATATCTTCAGGACTGAGATATAAGATACCCCTCTTCTTCGGAGTGGGTTTAGGCGGTGGTTCAGGAAGTGTCCAATCATTATCATTTTTCAATATATTATTCAATAGTTCCTCAGCTTGTTCAATAGTCCGTTCCCTGAAAACACAACTTGCACAACTATCTAGGTAGTCCCTAGAAGCATCTGTTAGTCCATTATAGAAGATATCAAGTATTTCATTCTTCTTAAGAGGATGATCAGGCAAAGCATTAAGTAATTGGAGAAGCCTCCCCCAAGCTTGTGGGAGACTCTCTTCTTTAATTTGCTCAAAATTAAATATTTCCTGTAAAGCAGCTTGTTTTTTATGAGCAGGGAAATATTTTTCAGAGAAGTAATAAATCATATCCTGGGGGCTACGCACACATCCAGGAGCAAGAGTATTATACCAATCTTTAGCATCACCCTTTAATGAGAAAGGAAACAACTTAAGAATATAGTAGTGGCGAATTTTTTCCTCATGAGTAAATAGGGTGGCTATATCATTTAATTTAGTGAGATGTGCCACAACGGTTTCAGTTTCATATCCATGGAAAGGATCAGATTCTACCAACTTAATCAACTCAAGATCAACAGAGAATTCGTAATCCTTATCAGTAACAAATATGGGAGAGGTTGCAAACTTAGGATCATATTTCATTTTCTCCCTCATAGATTTTTCTTTCATATCAGCAAGCAATTTTATAACTTCATGTCTGTCATTACAAGCAAGGATGGATCTAGCTGTCTCCCTATCAAAGCATTGTTCATCAGGTGTTTCAACTCTAGTAGGAGAGCTAGGCATAATAGGTGAATCACAATTTTCAAGAGTTTCAGCATTTTCAGTTTCTTTAGCTTTAGCAATTTGTTCAGCAAGAAATTCACCAAGTGGCACAGCATTATCAAGCATGGTACTAGCATCATCATGAGTATCATTCAAAGCAGAAGTGGTATCATCAATAACTTGCGACATATCAGAATTAATAGCATGTGGTGGTGTTGTAAGTTTACTCAAAACAGAAGGTGAATCAAGTGCAGAGCTAGATGGCAGTTCCTTACCTCCCCTCGTCTTAGAGGGAACGATCTTGGTCCTAGTGTCTTTTAAATTCTTCATAGTGATCAAAAGATATAAATCCCAAGTGACTTAGCAAATATATCTATGCTCCCCGGCAATGGCACCAGAAAAAGGTCTTGATAACCCACAAGTATAGGGGATCGCAACAGTTTTCGAGGGTAGAGTATTCAACCCAAATTTATTGATTCGACACAAGGGGAGCCAAAGAATATTTGCAAGTATTAGCAGTTGAGTTGTCAATTCAACCACACCTGGAGACTAAATATCTGCAGCAGAGTGATCAGTAGCACAGTAGTATGATAGTTTGATAGGAGTAGCAATGATAGTAGCAGTAGCAGCAACGGTAACAACAGTAGTAACAACAATTGTAACAGCAGTAGTAACAATAGTAACTTAGCAAGAATCAATATATGAAAAGCTCGTAGGCATTGGATCGGTGATATTTGTTGGATAACATTCATCATGTAACAGTCATAACCTAGGGCGACACGGAACTAGCTCCAATTCATCAATGTAATGTAGGCATGTATTCTGTATATAGTCATACGTGCTTGCGATAAGAACTTGCATGACATCTTTTGTCCTACCCTCCCATGGCAGCGGGGTCCATAAGGAAACTAAGGGATATTAAGGCCTCCTTTTAATAGAGAACCGAAACAAAGCATTAACACTTAGTGAATACGTGTACTCCTCAAACTACGGCAATCACCGAAAAGAATCACAATTATTGTCACCTTGGGGTATGCGGATCATAACACGTAGCAGGTGCATATAACTTGCAAGATCGGATCAAGAACACAAATATATTCATGAAAACATAAAGGGTTCAGATCTGGAATCATGGCACTCGGGCCCAAGTGACAAGCATTAAGCATAGCAAAGTCA
This sequence comes from Elymus sibiricus, assembly GCA_039707655.1. NCBI lineage: Eukaryota > Viridiplantae > Streptophyta > Magnoliopsida > Poales > Poaceae > Elymus > Elymus sibiricus. The sequence continues at coordinate 208,787,519 of CM077668.1, forward strand.
TAGCAACATCAATCTCAGAACATAGTGGATACTAGGGATCAAGCCCTAACAAAACTAACTCGATTACATGATAAATCTCATCCAACTCATCACCGTCCAGCAAGCCTACGAAAGAATTACTCACTCCCGGCGGTGAGCATCATGAAATTGGTGATGAAGGATGGTTGATGATGACGATGCCGGAAGATCCCCCTCTCCGGAGCCCTGAACGGACTCCAGATCTGGCCTCCCGATGAAGAACAGGAGGTGGCGGCGGCTCCGTATCGTGAAACACAATAAAACTTCCTCAGTTATTTTTTTCTTCGGGAAACTGAATTTATAGCGTTGGAATTAGGTCAGACGGAGCCACGTGGGCCCCGCGAGGTACCAGGGCGCGCCTGGGGGGGTGGCACGCCCTGGTGCCTCGTGGGCACTGGCTGGCCCCCCTTCTGTTGATTCTTGCGCCAATTATTTTTATATATTCCATAAAAATTCTCCAAAAAGTTTCATCCAATTCCAAGAACTTTGATTTTCTGCATAAAAAACAACACCATGGCAATTCTGCTGAAAACAGCGTCAGTCCGGGTTAGTTTCATTCAAATCATGCAAATTAGGGGCCAAAACAAGAGCAAAAGTGTTTGGAAAAGTAGATACTATGGAGACGTATCAAATACATGAACTACTCGAATTACAGTCATCCCCGGAGAGTATCCCAATTATTGTCACCTTGGGGTCTACGGATCAGAACAATAACAAGTGCATATAACTAGCAGATAGGATCAAGAACTCAAATATATTCATGTAAACATAGAGGGTTTAGATCTGAAATCATGGCACTCGGGCCCTAGTGACAAGCATTAAGCATAGCAAAGTCATAGCAACATCAATCTCAGAACATAGTGGATACTAGGGATCAAGCCCTAACAAATTGATTCGATTACATGATAAATCTCATCCAACTCCATCACCGTCCAGCAAGCCTATGAAGGGATTACTCACTCCCGGCAATGAGCATCATGAAATTGTCGATGGAGGATGGTTGATGATGACGACGATGATGATTCCCCCTCTCTGGAGCCCCAAACGGACTCCAGAACAGCCCCCCCCGAGGAAGAACAGGAGGTGGCGGCGGCTCCGTATCGTAAAACGCGATGAAACTTCTTCTCTCATTTTTTCTCGGGGAAACGGAATTTATAGGCTTGGAATTAGGTCAGACGGCTGCCTGTGGGACCCACAAGGCATCAGAGCGCGCCCTGTTACCTTATGAGCAACTGGTGGCCCCCCTCCAGTGGATCTTTGTTCCAGTATTTTTATTTATTCAATGTAAAATCTCCGCAAAGTTTCGTCCGATTCCGAGAACTTTTATTTCTGCACAAAAACAACACCATGGTAGTTCTGCGAAAAACAACGTCAGTTCAGGTTTGTTTCAATCAAATCATGCAAATTAGAGGTCAAAACAAGAGCAAAAGTGTTTGGAAAAGTAGATACGATGGAGACGTATCAATGTGTTTCCCGACGAGCTACCCCCAGGACTACCTCCACTTCACAGAATTGAACACTACATCGACCTCATCCCCGACGCACCATTACCGAACAAAGCACCTTACTGCGTCAACCCAGACGAGACCAGGATTCAACGTCAAGTCCAACACCTACTTGAAAAGGGGTATGTACGCGAGAGCCTTAGCCCTTGTGCGGTTCTGTTTATCATTGTGCCTAAGAAAGATGGTAGTTGGCGTATGAGTTTCGGTTACCGCCCCATTAATGCTATCATCGTTAGGTATCGCCACCCCATTCCATGCCTTTATGACATACTAGATGAGCTTATTGGTGCCACCATTTTCTCGAAATTCGATCTTAAAAGTGGCTACTACCAAATACGCATGCAAGCAGGCGATGAGTGGAAAACGGCTTTTGAAACAAAATTGGGCCTTTATGAATGGTTGGTCATGCCTTTCGGTCTATCTCAAGCGCCTAGCACATTCATGCGTGTGATGCATTATGTCCTTCGACATCTCATTGGTTATTGCGTTGTGGTATACTTCGATGATATCCATGTTTTTTAGCAAATCTCTTAAAGAGCATGTCACACATCTTAGAGAAGTCTTGCAAGTTCTTAGAAAAGAGCAACTGTATGCTAACATGGAAAAGTGCACTTTTGGTGTTGACAAGCTCGTTTTCTTGGGATTTGTAATCTCCTCTAAGGGCGTTGAAGTTGATGAGTCTAAAATTAACGCTATTAAAACTTGGCCACAACCAACCAATTTGCAACAAGTGCATAGTTTCTTTGGCCTAGCCGGTTTCTATCATCGTTTCGTTAAGGACTTTAGCATCATTGCATCACCCTTGCATGCCTTGAGTAATAAGAATGCACCATTTGTTTAGGGACCCTCCCAAGATATCGCATTTAACGAGATTAAGAACTTGCTTACGCATGCCCCATTACTTGCATTACCCAACTTTGATAAGACATTTGAAGTGCATTGCGACGCTAGTGGTAATGGCATACGTAGCATGTTGATGCAAGAGAAGCGACCCATTGCGTACTTTAGTGAGAAACTTGTCGGAGCCCAACTTAACTACCCCATTTATGACAAAGAGTTATATGCTTTGGTGAGAGTTTTGCATGTGTGGGAGCATTATCTTAGGCCCCGCGAATTTGTCATCCATACCGACCATGAGACTCTAAAATACCTTAAAGGCCAAACCAAGTTGAATAAAAGGCATGCCAAATGGAGTGAATTCATTAAGTCTTTTCCTTATGTCATTAAGTACATTAAGGGTAAAGAATGTAATGGTGGATGCTTTTTCCCGCAAGTGCATGTTAGTTACTCAACTTGAATTGAATGTTATTGGATTTGAGCACATTAAAGACCTGTATGCGCGTGACCCTTCATTTGCGATTCCTTATGCCAAATGCCAAATGAACAATTGTTGGGAGTGATATTATATGAAGAATAGCTATCTTATGCGGACTAACAAACTTTGTATCCCCGAGTCTTCTCTTTGTTTATTGCTTTTGCAAGAGGCCCACGATGGAGGACTTATGTGACACTTCGGCCATGACAAGATCTTTGCGATGCTCTCCAACAAGTACTATTGGCCAAAGATGTTCCGTGACATCGCACGCTACACCAATTGATGCCCATCGTGTCGCAAAGCTAAGTCCAAAGCTCAATCACATGGTCTATGCTTGCCTCTTCCAATTTCGTACTCACCATGGGAAGATATAAGCATGGATTTCGTACTTGGTTTGCCTAGAACCAAAAATGGCAAAGATTCCGTATTTGTAGTTGTGGACCATTTCTAAAAGATGCCACATTTCATTCCGTGCAACAAAGTAGACGGTGCTTCACATGTTGCAAATCTCTTTTGTAGGGAAATCATGAGATTGCGCCAAAGACAATCGTGTCGGATCGAGATGCCAAGTTCCTAAGCTAATTTTGGGAGACATTATGTTGTAGGGTAGAGACCCTAGGTGGAGATCTTTTCACACTTGGAGTGTAAGAGGGATGAACTCACAAGAACACAAGAGAGAAATCACTCAAACAAACCCAAATCACACATCCACTAGAGTAGCATACATAGATCCACAAGCATACATAGACAATCAAAGGAAAATAGCACAAAGATAAGGTTCTTCCCACTCCAAAGGAGGTGAGGTCTTGATGATCCTATGATGGGGATCCTTCCCTAGAAGGGGTCTTGAATCCACAAGGGGATCTTCTCTCTAGGAGGTCTTGATCTCCAAGAGGAGTGGTAGATGAGCAAAGCCCTCTATGAATATCTCAATACACTTTGCTAACCCTAACAAATGGCCTAGGTACGGTTTATATAGGAGGTGGGAGGTAAGGGACGAAGTGAGGGGTAAAACAGACCAAAGTCAGCCACCTCGCTGGGTGGCCCGTGCGCACGGGGTAAGTGGGGCCCGTGCGCACGGGGGTCCCATGGGCACGGTACACGCCCGTGCGCACGGGCTATTCAGCAGCTACAGCGAGGGGCCCGTGCGCACGGGGTATCCAGAGACTTTCTGGGTAGCCCGTGCGCACGGGGTCCATTAGGCCCGTGGGCACGGGGTCGCCTGGGCAGCTGTCCTTCTTCCCGTTGCTTGACTCCGTCTTCCTTGCGGTGTTCCTGCTCTTTTTCTTGGACTTGACGAGGCTCCTTAGCTCCTTGGTGATCGACTCCTTCATGCCTAATGATGCATAGAGTTTCCTTGTCAGGTAGCATCCAAGTCCCATCCATATCCATATGAAAGTTGTAAAGGAGTGAGTTCACCTCGTTCTCGATGGCACGTGCGCGAGCTCTTGTCAAAGGTCCACTTGGTGCTTGGTGAGTTGGTGAGGTATCCATGGGGATGATCGAAGGATGCTCCGCATCATCCCCCCCCCCTTGGGAAAGATCCGCCCTCGGATCAAAATCTTCATCACCATGGTAGGGTGATAGATCCTTGACGTTGAAGGTGTCACTCACGTTGTACTTGTCTCGCGGGAGGTCAATCTTGTATGCATTGTCGTTGATGCGTGCTAGCACATTGAATGGCCCATCGGCATGAGGTAGAAGCTTTGACTTGCGTTCGTTGGGGAAGCGGTCCTTTCGAAGATGTAGCCACACGAGATCACCGTGGTTGAATATCATGGGATGCTTGTTTGCGTTGAGCTTGTTGACGAGTTTTTGTACTTGGCGTTCTATCGCGAGCCTTGTGTCTTCATGCACCTTCTTGATATATGTTGCTCTTGCCCTTGCGTCCAAGTTCGCTCGCTCTTATAGTGGTAGCGGTAGGATGTCTAATGGCGACAAGGGGTTGAAGCCATAGACCACTTCGAAGGGAGACTTGCCGGTTGTAGAGTATCTTGCTCTATTGTAGGCGTACTCGGCGATCGGTAGGCATTCTTCCCATTCCGTGAGGTTCTTCTTGATCAACACGCGGAGTAGTGTAGAGAGCGTGCGGTTGGTGACCTCCGTTTGGCCGTCAGCTTGTGGGTGATAGGCCGACGTGAATAGGAGCTTGATCCCGAGCTTGCCGCATAGTGTCTTCCAAAAGTAGCTAAGGAACTTGACGTCACGGTCCGACACAATCGTCTTGGGCATTCCATGAAGTCGCAAGATTTCCCTGCAAAACAAATTTGCAACATGTGAAGCATCGTCGTTCTTGTGATATGGAATAAAATGTGCCATTTTAGAGAAACGGTCAACAACTACAAAAACCGAGTCTTTTCCATTTTTTGTTCTAGGCAAGCCAAGCACAAAATCCATACTAATGTCTTCCCATGGATGATATGGTATAGGAAGTGGCATATGTAGCCCATGAGATTGAGCTTGTGACTTAGCTTTGCGACATGTGGAGCATCGATTGGTGTAGCGTGCGACATCGTGAAACATCTTGGGCCAAAAGTACTTGTTGGAGAGCGTGGCAAAAGTCTTGTCGCGACCGAAATGTCCCATAAGTCCACCGCCGTGAGCCTCTTGCAAAAGCAACAAACGAAGAGAAGACTTGGGAACACAAAGTTTGTTAGCGCGCATAAGGTATCCATCCTTGATATAATATCGCTCCCAATAATTGTTAGCAAGACATTTGGCATAAGGAGTTGCAAATGAATCATCATGCTCATATAAATCTTTAATGTGCTCAAAGCCAATAACATTCAATTCAAGTTGAGTAACTATCATGCACTTGCGGGAAAGAGCGTCCACTACAACATTATCCTTTCCCTTGATATATTTGATGATGTAAGGGAAGGACTCAATAAATTCACTCCATTTAGCATGCCGTTTGTTCAATTTTGTTTGACCTCGAAGGTGCTTAAGCGTTTCATGATCGGTATGGATGACAAATTCACGAGGTCGGAGATAATGCTCCCAAACATGCAAGACTCTCACCAAAGCATACAACTCTTTGTCATAGATGGGATAATTAAGTTGAGCACCGGAAAGTTTTTCACTAAAATATGCAATGGGTCGCTTTTCTTGCATTAAAACACCACCTATGCCATTACCACTAGCGTCACAATGCACTTCAAATGTTTTCTCAAAGTTTGGCAAGGCAAGAATTGGAGCATGTGTAAGCAAATTCTTAAGCTCATGAAATACGGTATCTTGCGAAGGTCCCCAAACAAAAGGAGCGTTCTTCTTACTCAAAACATGTAATGGTGAAGCAATAGTGCTAAAGTCCTTAACGAAGCTACGGTAAAATCCGGCTAGAACAAGGAAGCTACGCACTTGTTGCAAGTTGGTTGGTTGAGGCCAAGTTTTAATAGCATCAATTTTATACTCATCAACTTCAACACCCTTAGAAGAGACAACAAAGCCCAAGAAAACAAGCTTATCAACACCAAAAGTGCATTTTTCCATGTTAGCATAAAGTCGCTCGTCTCTAAGAATTTACAATACTTCTCTAAGGTGTTTGACATGATCTGCGAGAGTTTCACTAAACACAAGGATGTCATCAAAGTAAACCACAACACAAATGCCAATTAATTTGCGAAGAAGATAGTGCATGACACGCATAAAAGTGCTAGGTGCTTGCGATAAACCCATAGGCATGACTAACCATTCATACAAGCCAAATTTGGTTTTGAAAGCGGTTTTCCATTCATCACCTTCTTGCATGCGAATTTGATAATAACCACTTTTAAGATCTATTTTTGAGAAAACGGTGGCGCCACTAAGTTCATCAAGCATGTCATCAAGGCGTGGAATGGGATGGCGATATCTAACGGTGATAGCATTTATGGGATGGCAATCGGAACACATGGGATAGGTACCATCTTTCTTAGGCACAAAAATTACCGGAACGGCACAAGGACTCAAGCTCTCGCGTACATACCCATTCTCCATGAGATGTTGGACTTGACGTTGGATTTCTTTGGTCTCGTCGGGGTTGACGCGGTATGGTGCCTTGTTCGGTAGGGGTGCGCCGGGGATGAGGTCGATGCGGTGTTCGATTCCGCGTAGAGGAGGTAGTCCGGGAGGTAGCTCATCGGGAAACACGTCATTGTATTCCTGCAAGAGATGAGACAACACTAGAGGAAGATGTTGTGAAGTATTAGTCCGCTTAGCTTCACCTTTGCATAAAAGCACAAAGTGAACAACACTAGATGGACTCTCACTCACATCCCTCAAATCTCTTTTGGTGGCTAGTAGAACTAAGTTTTTCTTGTCGCTCATCGTAGAGTCATTCAATTTTGGCTTGTGGTGCTCACTCTCTTTGTGGTGGTTCACTCTCTCACTATTCTCTCCACGATGGCCCGATGCTTGATTGTCGACGACGACTTGACTTGGAGACATTGGTCGAAGAACGAATTCCTTGCCCTTCATCTTGGAACTGTAGTGGTTGGTCCGTCCATTGTGGATTACGCCTCGATCGAATTGCCATGGTCGCCCAAGTAGGAGGTGGCATACGGACATGGGAACCACGTCACACTCCACGGTATCTTCGTAGGCGCCAATCTTGAAGGATACTTGGATGGTGTGCTCCACTTGAATTGTGCCGGAGTCGCTAAGCCATTGGACCTTGTATGGGCGAGGGTGCTTCTTCTTGACCAATTGTAGCTTGGAGCATAATTCTTCACTTGCCAAAGTGTGGCAACTTCCGCCGTCGATGATGACCTTGACGGAACGTCCTTGGATACCCGCTTTGGTATGGAAGATGTGGCAACGTTGGTCCTCGTCTTGATGTTGTTGAAGTGTCAAGACCTTGGTGACAACAAGAGCGGGGCTCGAATCATTGTCGCAGTAGATTTGTGCATCTTCGTCTTCATTCACTTGTCGGTGCATAGCCACATGCTCGAGGGCTTCCATTTCATCTTCGCTCATTGAGTCGTAGGTGCCGTCGTCGTTGAGGATCATTGTGCGTCGAGCTGGACACTCGAAAGACTTGTGGCCTCGGCCCTTGCAAGTGAAGCACTTGATGTCACTTGTCTTGTTGGCATCCGTAGGAGGTGTCGATGATGAAGGCTTTTGCTTGGAGTTGCTTGTAGTAGTAGGAAGGCGACTCGAATATGTCGAAGGTTGCTTGGAGCTTGACTTGTCGCCGGAACTTGGTGTAGCTCGAGTCGTGGAAGGCGTTGTCGTAGTCGTTGAAGCTTGAGTGTATGAACCGTAGGTCTTGGAAGAGTACTTGGAGTACTTGTAGTCGTCTTGCACTTGTCGCTCCGCCTTGGTTGCTTGGTGCACTAGCTCGAGGAGGTTGGAGTACGGTTGGAAGTCCGCTATTTTCTTTATGGGATGGTTGAGGCCATTCAAGAAACGCGCCATAGTTTGTTCATCATCTTCCTTGACATTGGCTCGTATCATGGAAACTTCCATTTCTTGATAGTATTCTTCAACCGTCTTGGTTCCTTGCTTGAGGAGTTGGAGTTTCTTGAAGAGGTCGCGGTTGTAATGTGTAGGCACAAAACGAGCTCTCATGACATCTTTCATTTGATTCCAAGTCGCGATGGGTGGCTCACCCTTCTCTTGACGTCTTGCGATCACTTGCTCCCACCAAATGAGAACATAGTCTTGGAACTCGAGAGATGCCATGGCGATCTTCTTTTCTTCGTCGTAGTTGTGAAGGCAAAATATCTTGTCGACCTTCAATGCCCATGAGAGATATTCTTCGGGATCGTTGCCGCCGTGGAACTTGGGCATGGTGAACTTGAGCTTGCCGAAACGTTGTTCTTCATCATGTCTTCGTTGGTGATGGCGCTCTTGCCGTGGTGGTTGATGGTCATCCTCATGCTCCGCTCGATTTGCTTGACGCGGTGGTCTTGGAGGTGGAATCCGAGCTCGATTTCGTCTTTCTTGGCGCTCCTCAAGGTGAGCTTCTTCGTCTTGTTGTTCATGTCGTAGCGCTTCTTCTTGTCCACGCACACGACGGTTGCGCTCATTCACGGCATGAGTTGCTTCTCGGAGAGCACGTTGCGCTTCAAGTGCTTGTTCTTCTCGGCGTAGTAGTTCTTGCTGGAGGGCGTCGCCGTCTTGTTCATTTTGTCTTGAACGTGATGGTACTTGGTCTTGGTGCGCTTGACGTTCTCGTGCTCAAAGTCGGTCTTGTAACCCATTGCCATGGAATGGATTTTGTGGAGCTTGATGATCGTCATGATTAGTGCGCCGATGAGAACGTGCTCGAGATGGACTTGAGTGTGAAGAAGAATCCGAAGAGTGTCGCCGTCTTGAAGAGGAAGTGGTGGAAGTGGCGCGGTTGGCCATAATGTCCCGCCATTCCTCCATTTGAGATGAAAGCTTGGCTTTGAAGTAGTCCCTTGTTCGTGTTTCGGAGTGGCGCAAGTCGGTGGAGAGTTGCTCGATGCGATCTCCCAAAGCTTCACTTTCTTGGTGTAGCGCTCGCTGGCGCCGAAGAGATGACCCTTGGTGACGTAGTCGTGCGTCTCCTCTGGCTCTTCAAAGAGCGGGTTCGCCGATGTACTTGGCCTATCCATCATAGTCAAGTGGTGGTGAGTAGGAAATGAGAGAACAATACCAAAGTTACCTTTTCCGATGATTGAAGATGTATCAAGTATCACTCAATGTAATGCAACAATAGTAGAATTGGTACCTGGTTTGTTTCTCACACCTACAAAGTAAGGCTTATGGAGTAGCTTGGTTAGGATGAGTGGCACAAAATTCAAGCAAGTGTTAGCCAAGATATCGAAAATGTTGAGAAGATTCACAAATTGCAAGTAAGACAAAATAGATCAACACCCTAGGAGAACACTTGGAAACACACACACGAAGATGAATGGGATCCGCACAACCAAGGAATGAGCTCAAAATGTGGAACCACGGAAAATGCTCTTGTTGCACGGATGCTAGAGAGACACTAGCTCGATTGCTCAAATGGGCTTGATACGCTTGTGCACCAACCTAAGAGAGTAACGTGCTTGTCTTCAATCCCAAGGATGATATGTATGTCCTATATGATCTACTATGCAAAAGGCGCAATGCTATTGCTTACAAGCTCTTTGTTTCTTCTCTTTTGCTTAAAAGCTTTTTTTTTTACTATGCCAAAATGCTTGATGCTAGAGCCGATATCTAAGACAAGTAAGTAAGATATGCACGGGAGAGACTTATGGCACGATAATGATAGCAAGATAAATGCACGTTAAATGTAGCTATGCGGAGTAGGCATATCACTATGGTGCACAAATACGTGGCCCGACAATTCTCAACTTGCTAGTCTCGATGGGTAAGTGACGCAAAATGGCTCAAGGCTATCAATGCAATGGCAAAGGTAAGTAGAAGATGTCGTCGATGTTACCGTCGGGGTTCTCGTTTGTAAGTAAGGACGTATGATGATGAAGTGGACAATGTTGATGTCGAGTCCGGGGCGATGATGAAATTGCGGTGATGATGATGGAGGACCGTCCCTAAGTAGCCGAAACACCTTAGGACACGGCAACCGCAACTCAAAATCTCAAACAAACACGTGTGTTAGTGCGGGAGACGAAAATGGTGCAAAAGTGTGGTAAAACTGGACTAAAACAAGAAGTGGAACAGCTCCCTGATTAGCCCGTGCGCACGGGGTAATTTGGGCCCGTGTGCACGGGGTCTCGGGGGCCCGTGCGCACGGGGTCGGCGACTACGGATGAACAGTCCCAAATCCGTGGCAAAAGTGCAAAATTGCGGGGAAGATGGTGGTGGGTAAGATGGGGGAAGGTGGAAAAGGGTAGATCCAGTTGCCAAACAAGAAATTCGTGGACCAAAACAACAAAATCTCACAAGATCCAACAAATGCAAAAAAAAATTGGGATGGCTATTTTTGTGGGGATTTTCGAAATTGGGACAAAACAAAGCAAAATCAGGCTAGAAAGTGGGGGTAGGGACTCCAAGATGTGAATCAACGTGGCTCATGATACCATGATGTTGTAGGGTAGAGACCCTAGGTGGAGATCTTTTCACACTTGGAGTGTAAGAGGGCAAGAACACAAGAGAGAAATCACTCAAACAAACCCAAATCACACATCCACTAGAGTAGCATACATAGATCCACAAGCATACATAGACAATCAAATGAAAATAGCACAAAGATAAGGTTCTTCCCACTCCAAAGGAGGTGAGGTCTTGATGATCCTATGATGGGGATCCTTCCCTGGAAGGGGTCTTGAATCCACAAGGGGATCTTCTCTCTAGGAGGTCTTGATCTCCAAGAGGAGTGGTAGATGAGCAAAGCCCTCTATGAATATCTCAATACACTTTGCTAACCCTAACAAATGGCCTAAGTACGGTTTATATAGGAGGTGGGAGGTAAGGGACGAAGTGAGGGGTAAAACAGACCAAAGTCAGCCACCTCGCTGGGTGGCCCGTGCGCACGGGGTAAGTGGGGCCCGTGTGCACGGGGGTCCCGTGGGCACGGTACACGCCCGTGCGCACGGGCTATTCAGCAGCTACAGCGAGGGGCCCGTGCGCATGGGGTCTTTTGGGGCCCGTGCGCACGGGGTATCCAGAGACTTTCTGGGTAGCCCGTGCGCACGGGGTCCATTAGGCCCGTGGGCACGGGGTCGCCTGGGCAGCTGTCCTTCTTCCCGTTGCTTGACTCCGTCTTCCTTGCGGTGTTCCTGCTCTTCTTCCTGGACTTGACGAGGCTCCTTAGCTCCTTGGTGATCGACTCCTTCATGTCTAATGATGCATAGAGTTTCCTTGTGAGGTAGCATCCAAGTCCCATCCATATCCATATGAAAGTTGTAAAGGAGTGAGTTCACCTCGTTCTCGATGGCACGTGCGCGAGCTCTTGTCATAGCTCCACTTGGTGCTTGGTGAGTTGGTGAGGTATCCATGGGGATGATCGAAGGATGCTCCGCATCACATTATGTGCCAAGCTCGGAATCAAGCTACTCTTCTCATCGGCATATCACCCACAAACCGACGGCCAAACGGAAGTCACCAATCGGACGCTATCCACACTTCTCCGCGTGTTGATCAAGAAGAACATCAAGGAATGGGAAGAATGCTTGCCCATCGTCGAGTACGCCTACAATCGAGCACGACACTCTGCACCCGGCAAGTCTCCCTTTGAGGTGGTCTACGGCTTCAACCCATTATCGCCCTTGGACATCCTCCCGCTTCCACTACAAGAGCGAACCAACATGGACGCGAGCGCAAGAGCACGTTACCTCAAGAAGGTGCATGAGGATACAAGGTGCACGATCAAAAACCAAGTGCCTCACCTTCAATATCAACACCAACAAGCACCCCATGGTGTTCAAGCCCGGAGATCTTGTATGGCTACACCTACGCAAGGAGCGCTTCCTCAATGAGCGCAAGTCCAAGTTACTTCCTCGGGCCGATGGACCGTTCCAAGTGTTGGCACACTACAACGACAATGCCTACAAGATCGACATTCCACGCGACAAGTACAACGTGAGCGACATCTTCAACGTGAAGGACCTATCTCCCTTCCATGGTGATGAGGTTATCGATCCGAGAGCGGATCTTTCCCATGGGGGAAGATGATGCAGAGCATCACACGGTCATCCCCATGGACGTGCCACCATCACCCAAGACACCAAGCGGACCAATGACAAGAGCTCTTGTGCAAGAGCTATCGAAACCAAGGTGAACTCGCTCCTTACCAAACTATCACTTTCCACGTGCGAGACATGGCTACTACCTCAAATGGAGACACTATGTGTGATCGGGTACGTTGAGGAAGGCCATGGAGCGGCTACGAGCAATGGACAAGAGGGCGAGGGAACGGAGCGCGTGAAGCAAGACGTGGAGCTGCCGGCAAGCTACAGGCACCGGACGTTCGACAGTTACCAGACATCCGGCACAACGCAGATCAGCCAGCCCGAAGGAACGCAGCTGATGGACACTACAGCGGCCGGACGATCCACAAGTATCGGACGTCCGACGCACTACAACATCCTGACGACCGAGCCTCTCCGGAAATTCGGTGCGCCAGGAGCAGAACCAAATTGCCAGAAGTCCGGCGCCCTCGGACGACTGAGCCTCCGGACGACCGGCATCCTCCGGAAATCCGACACCGACCCACCCAAGCCGAATCGTCCGAAGTCCGGTCTGCACTGGACGACCGGTCCCTCATGAGCCACTGGACGACCGGTAACTATCGAACGTTCGACACTGCCTGTGCGTAGCCACTCGGGTTTCGACCCATGTATCCCCCTCTCTCTTCGACTATAAATACCCCTTCACTTGGACTAATTAGGGTTAGCAAAGTGATAGCTCAGATCTAGACAGAGGTTTGCTCATATCTACCACCTCTCCCATGGAGATCAAGACCTCCATGTGAGAAGATCCCTAGTGGATTCAAGACCCCATCTAAGGAAAGATCCTCTAAGGATATCAAGACCCCTCTCCTCTTGAGATTGGGATGAACTAGCTACCTATTTGCCTACCTCTGTTGGATTTGGATCTTGTATCTCTTATGTGTGTGTGGATTTAGTGGATGTGTAATTGGATCTTGTCATGTGAGTGATTTCCTCTCTGTGTTTGTGTTTGATTTCTCCTCTCCCACCTCCAAGTGTGAAGAAGATCTCCATCTAGGGTTCCGCCCTACATCAGCTAAGGTGCTCTTAGGGTGAATTTTTCTAGGGACTTCTTGGAGATGCTCTAATTGCCTTTGTTTTCCGGCAACTACCCCCATAAATCATGCCAGCTTTAACTCTTAGCGGTAACTCTCATTGATGAATTATGTGTGCTTCCGTTATTCTTTGGTTTCTTCTCCAAAATTAAAGAAGTGATGCATCTGATGCATGGTATTAACTCTCTTGACATCTATTCAAACTTGTGCGCCAAAGCATTGCATATGAATAATGAAGCACTTGTGTGATGGTGGGGGTTATGAAGCTAGTTTGTGCTACATGGAAATATGTTTTGCTAACATGTGAAGCATATCAATTTTATTTTGTTTCCCTTGGCTCAAGAATTTGTATCCATGTCAGCGATGGTGGTGAGGCCTAGGATGCCACATATTGTGACACGTGGAAACATGTTTTTCTATAATTCAAAGCACATCACTCGAACTACTCGGATGCAGGTGACATGAAATTTGAACATCTGAAACATAATGCAGTAATGTTAGACGCATAGTTGCTTTTTGTGCAACAAAAGCTTTACTCAGTAGCGTCTGAAGCATGCTACACTAATGTTGGAAGTATGATTAGTACATAGCATATTGGTTTTGTGAAACTTGCATCATTTCATTATGGTGTATTAGAACAATCATAGTTATGAGTAGGAAGCAAAATAGAGCAATGGTAGGTACAACATTGACAAATAGTTGAAACGGAGTACATGTAGAAAGCACCAATTACATATGTTTCAATGATAACAAAAATTCCAAAGAGTGGGAACTTGTTTCAAACAACAATTACATGTATTTCTAACGTAAACACATTCTGATTCAGGTATGTTCCCATTAAACATGCGTTCCACCGGTAGAGAGGTGCAACATTAGTATGGCTGGCTGATGCATGAGGCAGTGGGAGCAAGGAATGATGGTCGACGGGGCTACGTGCATGGTCGTTGTATTGCGTCCATGACAACTCGCCCCAAGTGCCGGAACCAACCACGTTAGAGGGAAGCATGCCAATGAGATCAAAGATGCACCACGCCAGTGAGATTGAACTAATGGTGGTTCTAACAACATCATGAGCACAACAGCACGGGACCATAGTTGGTCATCAGTGGGGTAGCAGGCTAACGGTGCCATGACCCCCAGATATAGCCATAGAGGAAGGAAATGACCCAATGACAATAGGGTTGCCCAAACCTGCAAATAGACGTCCACTCACAATCCAAATCGCATCACTACCTTGGGGGACAAGGCATAGACTCCTCTCCTTATTAGGCTAGGAAACCGTATGTATATGGCATATGGCATGCATCCACCGACCTTGGTTGTTAACTAAACGTCTTCTCGACCGACTCAGGAATTGTAACCATGCCTCGTCCACCTATATAAGACCCGGCAGGGATCCAATGTAACAGCCCGGGGTTCCCCCAGATTAAAAATTGTTTGTTATTTTATTTTTGTATCATCATTGCATTAATTAACTAATTTGGATATTTTATTTCGCCATATGCTAAATGGTGAATAAGTAAACACTTCTCCCTTTCGATGTTCTGCACTAAGACTCACCCCCAAACCTTGCACACACTCTTTTGTGATATTTGCGAGCCAACCAAATTATTTCACAACTTTAGCACAACTTAGCTATCACCTGTAGTTCAAACCACATTTATGTAATAAATGGATTTATTTTGTAAATGAAAACTAAACAAAGTCCAAATTGGTCGATTGTTTTTGTGTGGACTTTTTATAGACTAGAAAGGCCGCAGTTAAAATTTCAAGTCCTTCGGAGTTCGTTTGATGCCCTAGCTAATTAATATGCTAGCGTTGTAGCCATTTATAAAAGGAATTCCTCCCCAATCACAGCTAATGGGCCAGTGGGCCAAGTCCCTCCCCAATCACAGCTAACCCACCTAGTCCCTGATTCCCTGGCTATAAAATTGGAGGAAAGATACCTTCCCTTCCAAGCCCTAGCTGCCACCCTCTTCCCCCATTGAGATCTGGGCCATGAGATCTTAGGTCCGACGGCCGCGTAGTCCAGCTAGCCACCATAGCTTCACAGGGCCCGCAAGCCCCCACAACCCATGGTGACGCCTTCACATCGTTCACACCGCGAGCCGCATTCGCGGTGACCTGGGCCGCGGGATCAGCCAATCCAGACGATCCTCATCTTCCAATGCGCCATCTTGCCCTAGCCCACTGGAGCTCCGCGCCTCCGTTGCCACCCACCTACCGACGAGCCCACATTTGCCATCGCCCGTTGTTATTCTCACTCTTCTTCCTCCTTTCATCCCTTCCTTCTATCTCCCCCCCCCCTCTCTCTCTCTCTCTCTCTCTCTCTCTCTCTTTGCAGATCGACCGGACGGTCGGAGAGCTCCTCCTCCGTCGGAGTCCTTGCATCCGCCGCCGTGCGTGGCCTTGTCCTCGACCTCCAATGCTGCCTATCGCCGTCATCGCCGCCTCGACGTAATCCGCAGCCGCTACGCTTGTCCCTTCCCCACGCCCGATCAGATCAGCGTTGGCCCTCCTCGCCCCTTGTGCGGCACGACGTGGCCCATCATGAGCCTGACCATGTTAGTGCCTGCCCCAGCCTCGGACTCCGCTGCCACCCCACCACACTGACGGCCCACGGTGCGCCTCTCCCTGCCTTTCCTCTCCTTCGTCTGATGGGTCGTGGCCCATGTGCTTTTCGTAATTTGATGCTCAACGCGTAGTTTAGATGCTCTGAGTAGTTGGGGTCTATATTGCGCCCGGTGGATTAGATAGTTGGGCCACTACTCTTTTTTGGACCAATATCAATTCTCTGCGATTTTAGTAATTTTGCAGAATAGTATAACTTGCACTATTCATATGAAATCAACCGTAGCTCGGTTCGACAAGTGTTATATATGAAACTTGATCATTCAAATGTGTAGACCATGATTGTGACATTTACATACATGTTTGAACTGTTTAACATGTTGCTTCTAAATATTTTGCATTAATGCATTGATTAAATGGCTTAACTAACACTAGTTAATCTCAGCATGATGCATAGATCGTTAAGATGTCATATTCATGCATGTTTGAATCAACTAAAATTAGAGTTAGGCTTGTTCTAGAATTAACCTTTCTTTTGTTATGGAATAATGGGAAGTGCCTATATCAGGCTTCCTACTTCATTAAATTCATGTTGTTTGTATTAAAATCCACCACATCCATCTTATTCCATATCATCCATGTTAAACAACCCTTTAATGTGATGATCATGTTAATACACCTTAACTGACATCCTTAATTGTTGCATCAATTTAACTTGCCATATCTTTTGCATGCAATCCATTTAACTTGATCCATGTTGCATTTGCATATTATCAATGCCATGCGTGTCATTGCATATCATGAGCACACTGAATTTTCCTCGTAGTAGTAAGATTGCATCCGTTGTCCTTTGCAGTGTTGGTTTGCTTCTTCGTGAATAGGATTCGGAGATGACGTGAGATAGGAACAAGGTTTGCGAATGTATCAAGTGTGGATTCCAGGCAAGACTTACAACCCCCTCCTTGTCTACGTTGATACCATGCTCTCTTCCTTATGCTCGCACTAGGTTCCGATGTTGTAGTTGTGTTTCGTTACCTATATGATGCATAGCCTGTTGAGCCTCCCATATTGCCTGATATCATGTTACCTAACATACCGTGTTGCTATGTTTGTTGCTTGCCAGCCTGCTTACGTCGTAGTATGCATGCTTAGGTTGTTGTTGTTGCCATGATACTTTCTTATGCCATGCTTTTGTTGGGTTCACCTTTAATTATGTTATGTTTCTAGAGGTGACAATTATGTTATGATATGGAATGTGGTAGTGACCTAGGATGGTAATGATGGGAGGCCATGAATAGTTTGTGCATCGGTGTTTTCTTCCACTCGAGCCGACTAGGACCCGAGTTTTTGGGAACTTGATTCAAGAATGAGCTCACTAACCACATGTGGTAGGGTTTATGGCCCCCCCTTGACCGTGTACCCGAAACAGCAGACTTTTCCAGGGGTCGCAAGCTAGTTTTCCTTTTGCCTCGCTCTTATGCCATTAGGGGAGATACCCCTAATGAGTTGCAAACTCTGTGGATTGGCAGGCGGTTGACCCTAGTTTGGGGCTACAACTGATCATGTTCGCCTCCCACACACGGTTGAGTCCGACTCGGAGCTATGGGCAAACTCTCGATTTAGGTATAACTCATTTGGGTGGCATCTTAGACTTGGATGTAGCATAGGGGAGTGTCATGTCGATCCAAACCCCATCACAAATGGCATATAATGTGCTTGGGGGACTCTCAGGAATGATTGAATGTGTATGGGTACAGTAGTTCACCCCTGCAGGGATAAATCTATTCGAATAGTCGTGTCTGAGGTTATGGACGTCATGGATCTTGTTGACTTGATCATAGAACAACTTCACCTTAATAATTAAAACCTGCCAACTGTGTGAGTGCCTTGTGGGTTCTTCCTCGCGGGAGATGTGAGAGGAAGACAAGATGGTGTTATGTTTACGGTTAGGTAGGTGGATAGAGTGGTTGAGATACACTCCTTTACCTCGACACAAGTTGTAGCGTGTCTTTGTAGGATGATGCATGTGCTCTCTCCCACTCGAATTTTAACATCAATGGCATCTGCGGCTTTACCATAAGCAAGCACCCTGAGAGCAGCTGTAGATTTCTGCAGAGGAGAGAAGGAAAGTTGTCTGCAACAATCCTTCCTTAGCTCGACGTAGTCATTAGCCTCCTCCACGACATTCCGTACACACAAGAACAAATCTCTGCTCATGTGGAAGCGACGTCGAAAAAACCTTCATGGCATATTAGCTCCAGTTCAAAGTAGTCCTTGTAGAGAAGCTGCGCGCCAACGATCCTATCCAGGGGAACCACTATCATGCCCTTTTTATCTAACCCTTGAAGTTTAAAACATGCTCCTCTCACTTTTCTATTTCTTCCTGGATGCTCATCATCATTATGATTTCAACATCTTCGTTGTCCGAACCCGACTAATCGACGAACTCTTTGTATATGAATTTGTCAAGGTCCTTGTTCCCATAGTCCTCATCCGACGAATTCATTGTTTGCCTACAAATGAGCAAAGAATAGAAAAACCGCTCAAACATTTCATCCAACACAAGAGGGTGAGGTGTCTGTCTAGAGAAATTGGACGTACCGGGGCGGCGTCCGGTGGCGGTACATACAACAGTGTTGTGGGTGGGGCCCTTCGGTGGTGGCGCCGTGGGTTGGGGACGAAAACAGAGTTAGGGTGAAGGCGGAGCTAGAGTGATGGTGGTGCGGACAATGCCGAAGAGAGGAGAGGAAGAATGCAGGTCGGGCTACGTTGGTGATGAGGAGATTTGGGATGAGTCCGACCTATCGGATCCGACGTGGCGGACGTGTCGAGACGTCCGTATCCGTCCCACATATGGGCTAGGTTTGAGAGGTGCCTTACAATCCAACTGTTTATACTGACCACGGAGGAACCGGTTCGGTTACGTTTTTGGTCCAAGCGGTGACGGGCTGTCCGGTCGAAGCGTTTGAGAACGAGGGGTCCGGTTGTAGACGCTTAGAAAAAAAGAAGTGATCCGACGTCACTGCACGGCGTACGGCCGGTCTGCCACGTATCTCATTGCACGCACATCCCTAGCCCGACCCCGACGTACCCGTCCCATCCGATCCCTGCTCCCTCTCTCGCTCTCGCCGCGCAGTACCAGCAGCAGCCATGGATCTACTACCGCCGGCGTCGGAGGCGCCGGCCGGTGGCGGCGCAGTTGGGGGGCGAGGGCTGCGACGCGGGGTCGGGTTCCGGTCGCTCAAGCTGGTGAACGTGTCCATGGAAGAGGCCCTCCCAGCCGAGCCCGTCGGCGTCGCCTACGGCCGCCTCGCCAACGGACTCACCTACTACGTCCGCTCCAATCCAAAGCCCCGCATGCGCGCAGCCCTCTCCCTCGCCGTCAAGGTCGGGTCAGTACTCACTCTCTAGCGTGCCTCCCTTTCGCTCGACCTGCTCCTCCGTTCCCTTAGTTCGTTTGTTTTGGGCGTATATCTGTATGTGGCTGGATTTGATTCGCGCGCGCAGGTCGGTGGTGGAGGAGGAGGACGAGCGCGGGGTGGCGCATATCGTCGAGCACCTCGCCTTCAGCGCAACGTCACGCTACACCAACCACGACATCGTTAAGTTCCTCGAGAGCATTGGCGCAGAGTTTGGCGCCTGCCAGAACGCTCTCACCTCCTCTGACGAAACCATCTATGAGCTGCTCGTGCCTGTGGACAAGCCCGGACTGCTCTCCCAGGCAATCTCCGTCCTCGCCGAGTTCAGCTCCGAGGTAATAATGGGGTCTTGGCCTTCCATCCACTGCCATTAACTAGTGTGTAGTTGGCTGATGCTTGTAAATGTTGGCGAGAAGGTTCGGGTTTCAGCGGAGGATCTGGAGAAAGAAAGGGGTGCTGTGCTGGAGGAGTACAGGGGCGGGCGTAACGCCACTGGGCGGATGCAGGACTCCCACTGGACATTGTTGTTTGAGGGTTCTAAGGTATTGCTCTCTGTCCTGCTATAAACGGAAAATCTACAATAATCACTTGTTCCATCACATCGATGTGCAAGAGCCGTCTGTGGCGCATTGTGTTTTCCTAATGGGATTCAATGGTGTTGTATTTACAACTATAGGCCTTTGTAAATGGCATGATTTGTTAATGTCCTTCTGTTCAGTATGCAGAACGTTTGCCGATAGGTACAGAGAAGGTGATACGGACTGTTACACATGAGACAGTTAGAAATTTTTATCATAAGTGGTACAATCTAAGCAATATGGCTGTCTTTGCAGTGGGAGACTTCCCAGATACACAGGTCTGTATTTGCTCCCATTGGCATACTTGAAATCCATTTATCCATAATATTACCGCCATTTTGTGTGTAACTCTTGACTTACTGCAGGCTGTTATTGAGTTAATAAAGGAGCATTTTGGCCAGAAAGCCTCAATTTCCTGCCCTCCACCGGTTATACCGGAGTTTCCAGTTCCATCGCATATTGAACCTCGATTTTCATGCTTTGTGGAATCCGAAGCTGCAGGGGTCAGTACTTTATAATCTGGGATATATTTTGTATCTAACCGTGATGTTTCTAATAAGACACCTTTTATCTGTTTTCTTGTACCAAAAACAGTCGGCTGTTGTTATTAGCTGCAAGATGCCTGCCGGTGAAATTAAAACAGTCAAGGATTATAGGGACTCATTGGCAGAATCAATTTTCCATTGTGCTCTGAACCAGAGGCTCTTCAAACTATCTCGTAGGAGGGATCCTCCATACTTCTCTTGCTCTTCCGCTGCAGATGCTCTTGTCCGTCCGGTGAAGGCATATATTATGACATCCAGTTGTCGCGAAAAAGGCACGGTTGAGGCTCTTGAGTCTATGCTAGTTGAGGTATTAAACGGAGATAGATTTCTTGCCATGGCACCCTGCATTAACAAAAATCTAATGGTCAACCAACTGGTTAGAATAACAAAATATCATGGGAAGTTCCAGTGAGCTAATGGCAGAAAACAATTAGTACGCAAATACCACCCTTACTTTATTGTTTGATTGTATCCTCATTGCGGAGCCAATCGTTGGCACACTGGCAATGATTTCTTAATATAGAGAATTACACTTTATGGTTGAAAGAATGTGGTTTATCTAATCTTGAGATGTTTGACTTCAAAGTGATCCCTTTTACAATATCTTTTCTGAAGGTTGCTAGGGCACGGCTCTATGGGTTTTCTGAACGTGAGATATCCATTGTGCGTGCTTTAATGATTTCAGAGATCGAGTCTGCATATCTGGAGCGTGATCAAATGCAATCAACCAGCTTACGTGATGAGTATCTGCAGGTTCTCATAATTCTGTCTCTTAACATTTCTCCAGTTTAGGTTTTGTAGAATTTATTTCATTGCATGTTTAGCAACCGAACTATTAACTAGGTTCAGCCAAGTGTCATGTGTTTTATGAATTTAGTCTTCAGATCTTAATGTAGTTAATATTATCTCAGCTCCTGTATTTTTCCCCTGGTACTTCTGCGATCAATTGTTCTAGTAATATGATTACAAACTACAGGTTTGCTTAATATGTCAGTTGAGTCACATGATGCCCATCATCAATTTGCTAAGCATACTAGTGGCATTTCCTTCATCCATTGCAGCATTTTCTTCGCGAGGAGCCTGTTGTTGGGATTGAATATGAAGCACGGTTGCAGAAGACTCTTCTTCCATGTAAGTACACTCGCGTGCTACCTAGTGCAAGAGCTCATTTTTAGGCTTTGTTATGCTATTCAATTTTTTTTTCAATGAATTCATTGCTTTTCAGTTTACAGTGTGATTCTGACAATTTTTTTCTTCAAAATTGTCTCTCTCTCTTTCTTTACTTCAACCAGACATTTCTTCTGCTGAAGTGGTGAAGTTTGCGGAAAACTTTTCAACAACCAGTAGCTGTGTTATCAAGATAGTTGAGCCCCGGGCCCATGCTTCTTTGGAGGATCTGAAAGCTGTTGCATTGAAAGTTAACACTCTAGAAGAAAAGAGGAGTATTCCTCCCTGGGAGGAAGAGCAAATCCCTGAAGAAATTGTTAGCCAAAGTCCAGTGCCAGGGTATTATGGCATTATCATTTTCTTCTTATACAAATGGAATTGATCTTCTGCTCATGATGAACCATCTTTTTAAATGATTATTTGAATAATTTGTGTACATTTTTCTGCCCACACAAGCATCTTAGTATTCCGCACATTCTTACTGTTGTACTTGCCAAATTTCATCACAGAATTATTGTTGATAAAGTGGAGCATCCAGGCATAGGTGCCACTGAGATGATACTATCTAATGGGATGCGAGTTTGCTACAAGTGTACTGACTTTCTTGATGATCAGGTTAGTACTATTACGGTGCTAATACCATTTGGCAACATCCAGGCCTTTTTACCTTATTATTCTTGATGAAGTCACACATCTGCAATTTTTGTTGTAACCTTTGCTCCATCTTTTTAAAACATTTTTTTGAAAGAAAACTCTCTTGCATTTACTATGAAGTTCTTGTGGAGCAGAGGAAGGATCCCAAACCTGGTCAATGTGTGTTGTGGCTGCGCTGTTGTCCAGACAGCGTCGTGCTCCTCCTATGGGTCAGCACTCACATGGGCCTGGGCCTTATGGGCCAGCAGTACTTGGGCTCTTATACAACACTCCTCCTCAAGAGGGGTGATATCTATCTATCATTCATATCTTGTCACACGCTAAGTTGCATTCTCTGGTTCCAGTCCTTTAGTCAAGCAAGCAATCTGCAATTTGTTGCCTTGAACTCACATACTCTATCTTGATAATCCCAACGTCCAGCTGTTCTTTGATAAAGAATCTGTCTATCCCCACATGTTTGGTTCTATCATGTTGAACTGGGTTGTTTGCTATATTAATTGCCGACTTGTTGTCACACCATACATTCATGCAACTAGTCTTCAATATCTTCTGCTCTTCTAATAGATTCCTTGTCCATAACAACTCACTCAGTCCCTGAGACATGGCTCTATTCAGCCTCTGCAGTTGATTTGGAAATAACAGGTTGTTTCTTGCTTCTCCAAGACACTAGATTTCCTCCTACAAAAACACAATGGCCTGAAGTTGATCTCCTGTCATCCAGGTAGCTAGCCCAATCAACATCACAATAACCATCTACAACGAGGTGTCCATGACTCTTGAACAACAGTCCTTTCCCAGGAGTACCTTCAAGTATCTCAAGATTCTATGTAATGCCTCAAGATGTTCACTTCTAGGCTCATGCATGTATCTGCTCACAACACTTACTGCAAATGGAATGCATGGTCGTGTACTCGTGTATGACACAAGTACAACAATCTTCGCACCAATCGTTGATATTTTTCTTTATCCACCAGATCAACTTTATGGTTTTGTTCAATTGGGGTTGAAGCTGCTTGACAACCCAACATCCGAAGTTGCCAACATCACAGAGAAGGTCCAAGGTATACTTTCTTTGAGAAAGAGCTGGCCACTTCTATACCAAGGAAGTACTTGAGTCGACCAAGATCCTTAACTTCAAAGGCCTTACTCAAGCACCTCTTTAACCTTGCTATCTCTACGCCATCATCTCAGATTATAATGATATCATCTGCATAAACTGCAAGAATGGTATTTTTCCCTTCAGACTGCAGTGTATGGTCACCATTGCATTGTCCATACCACATGTCACACACCGCCCGTTTGAACTTGTCAAACCAAGCTCTTGGAGACTGCTTCAGTCCGTAAAGGGCTTTCTTTAACCTGCATACCTTGCCAGCAGTCTCAGAAGTCGAGAAACCAGGTGGGATCTCCATGTAGACCTCCTCTTGCAAGTCCCCATGCAAGAAAGCATTCTTCACATCAAGTTGATGTAAAGACCACCCGAAATTTGCTGCACAGGAGATCAGAATCCTTACAGTGTTCATATTCGCTACTGGAGCAAAGGTCTCATCATAGTCAATGCCGTAGGTCTGGCTGTACCCCCTCACCACAAGCCTTGCTTTGTACTCCCTCTGTAAGCTTTTATAAGATCTTTTAGATCACTAAAGTAGTGATCTAAAAGATCTTATAAAAGTTTACAGAGGGAGTAGTGATCTAAAAGATCTTATAAAAGTTTACAGAGGGAGTAGTGATCTAAAGGATCTAAAAGACCTTTCAATCTTCCCTTCTGCATTTTGCTTCACAGTGTATACCCACTTGCAGCTGACTGTCTTCTTTCCTGATGGAAGAGGTGCCAGTACCCATGTCTTGTTCTTACACAAAGCCTCCAACTCCACCATGGCCATACGCCATTTTGAGGCTTCCATTGCCTTCTTCAAGTCAGTCGGAATTGACATAGACTAAGAGAAGCAACAAACACTTTGTAGGCTGGAGATAATGCTTCATAGGAGACATAATTCCCAATATCATTGACATCGAACCCACATCGTTTTTCTGGTATGCCTGCTTTTGCTCGAGTAGTTCTCCTCGGAGCAATTGGCCAATCAATCGACCCTTCAGCCTGATCCCCATCAGAGATGGAAATCACGTAAGTACTACCCTGTTGTTCAGTCAGTGGCTGATCTAGTTGCTCCTCCTGATGTGCAACACCATCACCTCGCTTCCGTGAATACACCTTTAGTTGTTGCTCTTGCCCACCTCGGTACACTTACCGGTCTGGTGGGAGCACCGTCTGCCTGGCTCGGCACCCCATCAGTCACAGTTGGTTCTTCACTCGGTGGTATTATCAGTTTCCGAGGCTGCTGCTCGCTTCGCTATACCGGAATAACATCCTCAACTGTTTGCCGCAACACTAAATTGGCACCACCACAACTACCACTACTCTCCCCCTCTTGACCTATCACAGTAGACTGGGTATGGTCAAGACTTTCAAATAATCCACTAAGATCAATTTTCTCACCCTAAAATGGTTCGGATTCCGTGAAGGTGACATCCATGCTCACAAAGGTCCTCTGTTCAGAAGGACCCCAACACTTGTAGCCTCACTGCCCATAAGAATACCCAATGAAGATTCACTTGACGGCCCGTGGATCTAATTTGCCCACAGATGGCCCGTGATCCCCGACAAAGCAGACACAACCGAACAGCTTGGTAGGAACCACAGAATCATTCTTTCCCAGAAGTAACTCAAAAGGTGACTTTATACCTAGTACTCTCGATGATGTGCGATTGATCAGGTATGTTGCAGTCATCACAACTTCACTCCACAAGAACATGTCGGTTTGTCATGGATCCAATTTACTAGAATTTCGGCACGATCATAGTAAGCATCAGTGATCGTGCAACCTCCAGAATATGTTAGTTCTTCCTTTCAGCCACTCCATTCTCCATTCTGAGAAGTGTCCAGACATGAGGTTTGATGCAAAATCTCTTGCTCTGATAAGAAAGTCCCAAACACTTTGTTCACATACTCAGTGCCATTATCAGTTCTTGTCATTTGTACCTGAACATTGTAGTGATTTTTCACACAGGCATAGAAATTCTTGAAGCATTGGAAAGTTTCATCTTTGTGATGCATCAAATAGACCCATGTCATACGTGAGTGGCAGACAATAAAGGTCACAAAATACCTTGCACCACTAACCGACACCACATGGCTTGTCCATCCATTCGAGTGAACAAGCATGAATGGAGATATACTTCTAAGTCCCTTGCTCACATAAGATGTCCTCGTGTGTTATGCAAACTCACACGCATCACATTTTAGCTTGTTCTTATCTACTCCATTCATTGCAGCAGCAAACAACTTGTACATTTAGCAAAGGACACATGCCTCATTCTGCAGTGATGTTTCATCATCGATGACTCTCTTTCTTCCACAATCGCCGCAAACACTGAGCTGCCCATCTGACCAAGCCCCTCACTGTCCATGTACCTCCACAGTCCCCTACGCCTTATTCCAGTCCCAATTCTCATTCCATCGGCCTGTCCTGAATCAAGCACATTCCTCTGTCGGTGTTATCCTACAGTCCACATGGTTGATTAGAGCACTCAGAGACACCAGATTGACCCGGAAAGCTGGCACATGTAGGACCGAAGATAGCTTAATAGTAGGGGTACATTGAACTGTCCCAATGCCCTTAATAGGCCGCAGTTTCCCGTCAGCAGTACATATACTGTTACTTGGAGAGGGAATGTGCTGACTCAAATTCCCTGAAGTCACCTGCAACATGTTGAGACGCACCAGAGTCTAATACCCACTCCGGATCAGTTATGTGAGCAGCAATTGTGGCCTTTTCAGTGTTGCCCTCATTTGTATAGATAAAATGAGCCAAACTTGGAAGACTTGTATCCTCGTGGCTATCATGCTGTTCGATCTCACCCGTATTCTCTACTTTCATGCATCACTTCGCCGAGGGAAAGCAGCAAAGCACACGCCTGCTGCACATGTCCACAGCAAACCAACGCCATTCGCCGTCGCCTTCTCTGCCTCGCGCAGCTCACATCTGTCCAACACATGTGTCCTCTTCCGGTCATGGTCTCCTCCCAGCCTTCCATCTCCTACATGCCTTCCTCCTTCCTCTGTGTCGCACGAACATCCATCATTCGGCCGCAGTGAATCCATGACCCTGGTCTCCGCCAAGTCGTTGAATATATCCACAACCTCACCACCTACGATCTTCTTCCCAGGCAGCCACACGCAGCAGTTAGCCTTCCTCCTTGAATAACCGCACGCAGCAGCAACACCTCCAGGAGAAGCAGCACAACACAGGCACCACCAGCTCCTACTTTACACTCCAAGACAGCAGCAGCTTGTCGGCGCCTCCAGCACCACCTCTTCTTCCACCTCCTTCCTCTCCAATCAGCAGAAGCAGCTCGCAGCAGCAGCAGCAGCACTCCAGTCATACTTAATCTCTTCTTCTCCACTGTTTTCTGCTCCCCTACTCTAAAATCAGCACGTACGCAGCAGCAAGTACCACACAGCAGTAGCACATACCACACAGCAGCAGCACTCTCTCTCAATCTCAATCCCGGCGAACGCACACCACGTGGAGCCAACGCCACCGTGCCTCGCCTGCCGGACGCGCCCCGTATCCAGCTCGCACGCAGCCATGTCGCCCCGCCGTACCCCGCTGTCGCCGCCGCCTCTGCCCCTCTCTCTGATACCATGTGGAGCAGAGGAGGGATGCCTAACCTGGTCGATGTGTGTTGTTGCGGTGCTGTTGTCCAGACAGCGTCGTGCTCCTCCTCCTCCTAACCTGGTCGATGTGTGTTGTTGCGGTGCTGTTGTCCAGACAGCGTCGTGCTCCTCCTCCTCCTAGGTCAGCACCCACATGGGCCTGGGCCTTTATGGGCCAGCAGTACTTGGGCACATATACAACAGATCTGCATACCTCTCCATATCAGGTTTTATTACAAGTTTATTAGGTTAGACCACATATGTGGTATAATTAGAATTAAGATCGGGTCTAACTTCTAAATATTATAGGGTTATGGCGATCGAGGATAAATTTCTGTCCTTGGATGTTTTGAGGCGGTGCTGTCTTGCCAGCTTGAATTCATTTGCCAAACTTTTAGAAGTTCTGTATTGACATTTTTCCTTTTCAGTGGTAAAACATTGACATATGTGCCCTAATGAGTGATATGAAAAATGTAGCTTTCAATGATTCTGTCAGCACCGCACCTACGGCGGGAAGACAAGAGATTCATAGATAACAGTTATTCCTATGAACAATTATTACTGCAAAAGTACTAACTTTGTGCATTGTGGGGACCTACCTATGGCACATCCATTTTGTGAGTCATAGATAACAGTTGAAAGCTGCTACTTTTAGTTTGAAGATCTAGAGACAGTACAACACTTAGTAGTATATTTGCTGTTTTGTGTTTTGCTACATGATAAAAGAAATAAATGACATATCATACTTATAAGATATATAATTCAGCATTCAGTATACTTTTGGACAAAATAGTTAAGAGTAATTGTTATTGATTACCAGGCAAGCGCATGAACTCCAGTACTGGGTACTATAGTAGAAACAAGACATTAGTGACCTTTGTTTTTTCTGTCTCACTTTAATCATTCGGCCTTGATGAACTAATCATGCACTCAGAAAGTTAATTTAGTGATTGCTATCAATTGGAAGCTTGAGTCATAGTTTTTTTTTCATGGTGCATGGGGACCGTATTATTCTGGTCAAGCTGGTAGTTTAGGACTTAGTTCTCAATGTTATCAGCGCGTATGCCCCGCAAGTAGGCCATAATGAGAACACCAAGAGGGAGTTCTGGGAAGGCCTGGAGGACATGGTTAAGAGTGGCGAGAAGCTCTTCATAGGAGGAGACCTCAATGGCCACGTGGGTACATCTAATACAGGTATTGAAGGGGTGCATGGGGGCTTTGGCTATGGCATCAGGAATCAAGGAGAAAGTGTCTTGAGCTTCACTCTGGCCCACGACGTGATCATAGCTAACACCCTCTTTAAAAAGAGAGAATCACATCTAGTGACTTTTAGTAGTGGTCAGTACTTTAGCCAGATTGATTTCGTCCTCTCGAGAAGAGAAGACAGCTGTGCTTGCCTAGATTGTTAGGTGATACCTGGAGAGAGTGTTGTCCTTCAATGTAAGCTTGTGGTGGCTGACTTCCGCATTCGGATTCGTGTCCAGCGGGATAAGCGCGCCAAAGTCGCTAGAACGAAGTAGTGGAAGCTCAAGGGGGAGGCAACTCATACTTTCAAGGAGAGGGTCATTAAGGAGGGCCCTTGGGACGAAGGAGGTGATGCAGACACTATGTGGATGAAGATGGCGACTTGCATTCATAAGGTGGCTTCTGAGGAGTTTGGAATGACCAGGGAAAGTAGAAGTGAAGCTAAAGATACCTGGTGGTGGAACGATGATGTCCAGAAGGCTATTAAGGAGAAGAAAGATTGTTTCAGACACTTGCATCTGGGTAGGAGTGCAGACAACATAGAGAAGTACAAGGTGGCAAAGAAGGCCGCAAAGCGAGCTTTGAGTGAAGCAAGGGGTCGGGCGTATGAGGACCTCTACTGGCGCCTAGACACGAAGGAAGGCGAAAGGAACATCTATAAGATGGCCAAGATCCGAGCAAGGAAGACAAGAGATGTCGACCAAGTCAAATGCATCAAGGACGGAGCAAATTAGCTCCTGGGGAAGGATGAGGAGATTAAGCATAGATGGCGGGAGTACTTCGACAAGCTGTTCAATGGAGAGAATGAGAGCTTTACCATTGAACTGGTCGACTCCTTTGATGATACCAGCAGACGTTTTGTGCGGCGAATCTAGGAGTCCGAGGTCAGGGAGGCTTTAAAAAGGATGAATGGTGGCAAGGCGTTGGGCCCTGATTGTATCCCCATTGAGGTGTGGAGAGGCCTCGGAGACATAACGATAGTATGGTTAACTAAGCTTTTCAACCTCATTTTTCAGGCAAACAAGACGCCAGAAGAATGGAGGCGGAGTATGTTAGTATCGATCTTAAAGAACAAGGGGGATGTTCAAAGTTGTACTAATTACCGTGGAATTAAGCTGATGAGCCATACAATGAAGCTATGGGAGAGAGTATTTGAGCACCGCTTAAGAAGAATGACAAGCGTGACCAAAAATCAGTTTGGTTTCATGCCTGGAGGTCGACCATGGAAGCCATTTTCTTGGTACGACAACTTATGGAGAGATACACGGAGCAAAAGAAGGACCTGCATATGGTGTTCATTGACTTAGAGAAGGCCTACGATAAGATACCGCAGAATGTCATGTGGTGGGCCTTGGAGAAACACAAAGTCCCACCAAAGTACATTACCCTCATCAAGGACATGTATGATAATGTTGTGACAAGTGTTCGAACAAGTGATGGCGACACTGATGACTTCCCGTTTAAAATAGGACTGCACCAAGGGTTAGCCTTGAGCCCTTATCTTTTTTGCTTTGGTGATGGATGTGGTCACAAGGGATGTACAAGGAGATATCCCATGGTGTATGCTCTTTGTGGATGATGTGATTGTCGGAGTCTAGGATCTGCGTCCAAGAAACTTCTCCAAGAACTTAGGATTCGAACTCTGGGGGACTTTGCTTGGCAACCTACGACGCGACGGCAACTACGGCGGGGACACGACGGGCTCGCTGGCTCTCACCGGACACAAAGGGGACGCGCGAGTTACCCAGGTTCGGGCCACCGTGCGGTGTAATACCGTACTCCTGCCTGTGTTGGATTGCTCTGTGGTGGAGAGCTCTGATGGAAATATGCCCTAGAGGCAATAATAAAGTTGTTATTATTTTATATTTCCTTGTTCATGATAAAGGTTTATTATTCATGCTAGAATTGTATTGACCGGAAACTTAAATACATGTGTGAATACATAAACCAATACCGTGTCCCTGGTGAGCCTCTACTAGACTAGCTCGTTGATCAAAGATGGTTAAGGTTTCCTAACCATAGACATGAGTTGTCATTTGATAACGGGATCACATCATTCCATTAGGAGAATGATGTGATGGACAAGACCCATCTGTTAGCTTAGCATATGATCGTTCTGTTTATTGCTACTGCTTTCTTGAATGTCAAATACATGTTCCTCCGACCATGAGATCATGAACTCCCGGATACCGGAGGAATACCTTGTGTGCTATCAAACGTCACAACGTAACTGGGTGATCATAAAGATGCTCTACAGGTATCTCCGAAGGTGTCTGTTGAGTTGGCATGGATCGAGACTGGGATTTGTCACTCCGTGTTTCGGAGAGGTATCTTTGGGCCCTCTCGGTAATGCACATCATAAGAAGCTTGCAAGCAAAGTGACTAAGGAGTTAGTTACGGGATGATGTATTACGGAACGAGTAAAGAGACTTGCCGGTAACGAGATTGAACTAGGTATGGAGATACCGACGATCGAATCTCGGGCAAGTAACATACCGACGGACAAAGGGAATTACGTATGTTGTCATTGCGGTTCGACCGATAAGATCTTCGTGGAATATGTAGGAACCAATATGAGCATCCAGGTTCCGCTATTGGTTATTGACCGGAGAGGCGTCTCAGTCATGTCTACATCATTCCCGAACCCGTAGGGTCCGCACGCTTAACGTTCGTTGACGATATAGTGTTATATGAGTTATGTGAATTGGTAACCGAATATTGTTCGGAGTCCCGGATGAGATCCCGGACGTCACGAGGAGCTCAGAATGGTTGAGAGATAAAGATTTATATATGGGAAGTCATATTTTGGGTTCCGGAAAAAGGTGCAGTTTTTTCGGTATTGTACCGGGAAGCTTCCAGAAGGTTCCGGAGGATTCCGGAGGAGTCCGGAAGTCCACAAGTGGGTCCACCACGTCCCAAGGGCTGGCATGGGCTAAGGGGAGGCACCCTGGCCTTATTGGGCCAGGCGCACCAAGTCCTCAAAAGCCCACGCAGCTAGGGAAGGAAAAAAGGGACAGTCCTAGTAGGAATAGGATTGGACTTTGGACTCCAAGTCCACGTGTGTACTATTCACGGTTACTGTTCACGTGGCACTATTCCTTCTACTCCAAGCCCCTACACATATATAAATAGAGGAGAGGGGGCGCCCCAAAGGACACAACATTGTAGCCGTGTGCGGCACCCCCCTCCACAGTTCCGTCCCTCGGTCATATTTTCGCAGTGCTTGGGCGAAGCCCTGCGGAGATAGCATCACCATCACCGTCACCACGCCGTCGTGCTGCCGGAACTCATCCACTACCTCGCCGTCTTGCTGGATCAAGAAGTCGAGGACGTCACCGAGCTGAACGTGTGCTGAACGCGGAGGTGCCGTACGTTCGGTGCTCGGTCGGTTGGATCGTGAAGTTGTTCGACGACGTCAACCGCGTTGTTCTAACGCTTCCGCTTACGGTCTACGAGGGTACGTAGACACACTCTCCCTCTCGTAGCTATGCATCTCCATGGATAGATCTTGCATGTGCATAGAATTTTTTTTGTTTTCCATGCAACGTACCCCAACAAGCTCGTGCTCCAGATACAAGAGATGTGGGGGAGAATGGGTCCATCCCCTTACATGGAAGCTGCCCTTCCCCTTTTGTAGTGCCTTGGTCCTCTTCCCCGAAAATATGAGCGGGAAAGGGTTGCCACAGGGCGGCAATTCAAAAGAGGGACAAGAGCGTAGGCTTATCCTGACTAAAGGCGGTCTCCGCCTGCTAAAGTAGCTCCTTGTGACGCGCTGGTGGGCTTGGCGATGACCTCCGTCCTGGCGCGCTGATCCGTCCTGATCTTCTATCACCAAAGGGGAAAGCCTTTGGGACTTGCTTTGGGGGAGGCAGATGCCGCTGCTCCTTTATCACCAGAATGGAAGCTGGGCTTGGTCGCGCCCCGCTGTCCTTATCCTGACAGCGGGACGTCACCCATGTGCTGGGCGGGGAGCCTTGCGGCTGGTGCCGTACGACTTGCTTCGTGAGAGGGCCTCGCGAGGGAACCTGGTGCTTGGCGGCCTCGGCAGGGCCTGGACTGGCGCCGAGGGGCCTCGCGAGGCTCGCCCCTTGCGAGGCGGCTTCCTCCGGGGCGGCTGAGGCAGGGCCACCCTCATGGGCCGGCCCAAGCGTCCTCCTTCGGGCCAGAGGCAGACGGGCCGTGGTACCCTGGTTCCCACTGGGCCGACAGTGATGCTAGTCGATGCTAGTCAGACGGGGGTTAATAGAAAGTTAGAGCTACGGAGACAAACCTTGGAATCAAAAGGTATTAGGCTTAAAACTGAGTACATGAGGTGCGGTTTCAGTACTACTAGGCATGGGGAGGAGGTTAGCCTTGATGGGCAGGTGGTACCTCGAAGGACGCCTTTCGATATTTGGGGTCAGTGTTGTAGAAGGATAGTGATATCAATGAAGATGTGAGCAAGCCGGATGGATGAAGTGGCGCCAAGTTTCTGGCAGTCTTTGTGACAAGAGAGTGCCACAAAAGCTAAAAGGCAGGTTCTATAGGACGGCAATTCGACCCGCAATGTTATATGGCGTTGAATGTTGGCCGACTAAAAGGCGACATGTTCAACAGTTGGGTGTAGCGGAGATGCGCATGTTGAGATGGATGTGTGGCCACACAAGAAAGGATCGGGTCCGGAATGATGATATACGGGATAGAGTTGGGGTAGCACCGATTAAAGAGAAGCTTGTCCAACATCGTCTGAGATGGTTTGGGCATATTCAGCGCAGGCCTCCAGAAGTGCATAGTGGATGGCTAAAGCGTGCTGATAATGTCAAGAGAGGTCGGGGTAGACCAAACTTGACATGGGAGGAGTCCGTAAACAGAGATCTGAAGGACTGGAATATCACCAAAAAACTAGCCAGGGACAGGGGTGCGTGGAAGTTAGCTATCTACATGCCAGAACCATGAGCTGGTTTCGAAACCGTATGGGTTTCAGCTCTAGCGTACCCCAACTTGTCTGGGACTAAAGGCTTTGTTGTTGTTGTTGTTGTTGCAGTTATCATTTACCTTTGGTTACTTTGTGATAAGGACGTGTTTCATTCTTTTTGTATGTTGAACTATATGAAGGTTGTTTTTACTGGGTTTGCCTATGGTGGTCTGTCTGAATTATCTGAAGATGAATATACTTCATGCACAATGGGCTCGACAATAGCAGGAGAAATTGGTATTTTTGGCTACAGACCTTCTGTCTTGATGGACATGCTTGCTGGCAAGAGAGCTGAAGTTGGTACAAAAGTTGGGGCGTACATGAGATCATTTTCTGGCGATTGTTCACCTTCAGATCTTGAGACTGGTTTGCAGGTTTGCCTATCTTCAAGCATTCTTAATTGAGCATAAAGTATGTTTTAATTTACAGGAACATGCTGACGGCACTATACACATAGCAATCATATCACTTGTATCTGTGAAAAGTGGGTCTATGCTTATATCCTTGACTGCCTTCTGAAATACAGCTTGTCTACCAACTATTTACAACAAAGGTGGAGCCAAGAGAGGAAGAAGTAAAAATAGTCATGCAAATGGCAGAGGAAGCTATCTATGCTCAGGAAAGAGATCCTTACACTGCATTTGCAAATCGTTCACGGGAAATAAATTATGGGAACTCCTACTTCTTTAAGGTACACCTTAATAAGCTGAACACTGATAAGTTCCAAATGCTTTCGTCCTATTATTGCTTTATTTAAATTTAAATTTACAAGCTCCATTATGCAGCCAATTAGAATAAGTGATTTGAAGAAAGTGAATCCAATCAGAGCATGTGAATATTTCAACAGTTGCTTCAAGGATCCATCAGCTTTTACCGTTGTAGTAGTTGGAAACATAGACCCAGCCATCTCAATCCCACTGATTTTGGAGTACCTGGTATGTTCTGTTCCTCTTTTGATTGTTACAAAGTACTCCCTCCGTCCCATAATATAAGAGCGTTTTTGACACTAGACTAGTGTGAAAAGCGCTCTTATATTATGGGACGGAGGGAGTAGATGCCAAACCCTTGTAATGCTGATGGACTCTTCTTTTTTTGTAGGGTGGGATACCGAAGGTACAGGATACAGTTCAGCCACTTAGTCGTGAGGATCTGAAGGGATTGCCCTTCAAGTTTCCGGAAACCATAATTAGGTTTGCTGCTGTTTTCTTCTTGCACTAATTATATCAGTTGCGCACGTGCAGGGTTGTAGCAACCACACAGTTTCTTTTTCCTTTTTTCAGAAATTATCCTGACAAACACTAGTAATTTTACCCTGAACTGTGTTCCTTTTTTTTGCAGAGAAGTTGTCCGCAGCCCTATGGTTGAAGCTCAGTGCTTCGTACAACTAGGGTTTCCAGTGGTTCTAAAGAGCACAATGATGGTATGCAGCCCTTGAAATAATATAATACTATAATAGTTTGTTTCAAAACCTAACCTTGATCTTACACTGTATTCTGCTCTATGCGAAGACGGAGGATATTCACTACGTTGGATTTCTAAGTAAACTTCTCGAAACAAAAATCATGCAAGTACTCCGCTTCAAATATGGACAGGTAAAATATCCTGGGCAAGCAAAGACCATCTGGATTGATTATTCCCTTCCAACCTGGACTGCAGCATTTAGAGTTTAGTACTATAATATATTTTTCGTTTTGCAGGTCTACTCAGTTAATGTAGGTGTCTTCTTAGGTGGCAACAAACCTTCTAGAAGTGGAGATGTTCGTGGAGACATAAGTGTGAATTTCTCATGCGATCCAGACATGTCATCTAAACTCGTATGATTTATTGACTTTCTGGTTAAAATTATGTAGTCTTGTTATAAGAGGCTTCAGTTTGGAGTTGACACACTCAGAGTTTTTTCAGGTTGATTTTGTTCTGGAAGAGATATCATATCTACAGACAGAAGGCCCTTCTGAAGAAGATGTATGGACCATCCTAGAAATTGAACAAAGAGCACATGAAAACGGATTGCAGGTTTAGTGGGAGTTTTCTTTATGTAATTAATCCTGATATGGTTTGGCACGTTAATATTTACGACCATCCTAGAAATTGAATAAAGACTGCATGAAAACGGATTGCAGGTTTAGTGGGAGTTTTCTTTATGTAATTATTAATACTGATATGGTTTGGCACTTTATATTTACAGTTTTTTTCCTTGTGAAACTGCAGGAAAATTATTACTGGTTGGATCGAATTCTGCGGAGCTATCAGTCAAGGATTTATTCAGGAGATGTTGGATCCACCTTCATGGTAGTGTGAAGCTTTCTATCTGTTATTGAGTTCATGTTTCTCATGTTATTTGCTGGCTTACAAAACATATTATCAGCAGAGGGACATGCCTTTATGCTTTACAGACATTACCGATCATCACCAGAACATATATTTTTCAGCCTTACTTTCTTCTAGTTTAAATTGTATATTTGAAATGACGTGTTGTTGAGTGCTTACTTTCTTTTTTGCGCAGGTTCAAGACGAGGGACGTGTAAAAGTTAGAGAAGCTTTGACACCACAGGCCATGCAAATGGCCTTGCGAAGGGTGATATCTTTCCCATGTAAAAAACAGTACACGGTAGTAATTCTTATGCCTAAGTCATCTCGTTGGAATTTGTTGATATCAGTGGTTATTTGGAGTTCTGGTGGATTTAGCAGAGATGCCAAGGTTAGATATTGTATTTACCATGCCATGCAATTCTCTCAGTTAAATTTTTCACCCAAAATGCGATCATTTTGATAATTCTCATCCACCTGTGCAGATTTTGGCTGGCATGGCTGGTGCACTGGTCTTAGCAGCCAGTTTGTGGAGATACTCACGCGGTGCATTGAGATCGTAGTGCACAGCACATTTAAGTTTAAGAGCCAAGTTGGTAGATGTTTGTTACCATCTCACCATCAGCCAACAAATCTGGTTGTTGGTGCGGTGATTCTTCATCACGGAAGAAGGTATACAGAAATCGGTAGCTAACTGATTCGTTGCTGCGTGCGTGTAAGATTGTAACAACATTGGTTTACTGCCGCATGCGTGCGTGTAACAGCCGCTGATGCATACTGGCACCTCCCAGTTGATTCAAATGGTAGATTGCTTATACCAGATTCAGTTTTGTCGAGATCGATTGCATGTGCTTTGTGTACCCAGGATGTGACAAAATAATAGATGTACCGTTTCATATGTGCTTCGCCATTTTGTATTATTATTTTTTACATCAACACCATTTGCATCCATTTTTTCTTCTCATGGTCATTGTTTTTCCTATTAACAAGACTAAAATCGTGCTTGCAAACTTCTGGGCAAAAGCCTCATAACGCATTGCTGCATGGTCCCTTCGGCCTTTGCCTCATGCACACGATTTGCATCAGGAGTCGGCAGAAGAGAATCAAGAGATGAATCGGCACATAGGTGGCCGTCCGGCTGACACCACTAGCTGCACCGACCAAAGCGGTGATTTGGCATTTGTAAAGTAAAAGAAAAAGAGGTAATAGCATCTGGGGTCCAGAAATTTGGCAAACGTGATTCATCCACAAACTTAAAAGATGTCACTCCGTTGTTAACAAACTTGGTCGGGTGTGGCAAATAAGTCTTTGGCCAATCACACTGCGCTGTTTGGCCGCCATCGTGGACGTGGAGTTGCTCCTGGTGTGAACAGTAAAATAAATAAAATAGAAAAACATTTCAAAAAATTCTGATTTTTTTTTTGGCATACTTTAAGAAATGTTTGTTGTGCATGCAAAATTTCATCACGAAATGACATTGGTGGAAGCCGGGGTAAAAAAAAAACAAAATCGATGCTTTGAAAATGTTACTTTCAAACGCATTTTGAAGCTCTGATTTTTTTTTGCCACGACTTCCACCAATGTGATTTCGTGATGAAATTTTGCATTCACAACAAACATTTCTTAAAGTATGCCACAAAAAAAATTCAGATTTTTTTGATTGTTTTTCTATTTTTTTGATTTTACTGTTCACACCAGGAGCATTTGAGCTCGGGTGTAGAAAGGTACTTTCGCGCCATCGTGGGATCTTTCGGCCGAGCTGCCTTGGCAATTATCGGCCCGTGCACCCGTATCCCACGTCTTTGTGAAACATACACGCACAATAGTGAACACATATAGTACAGAGGCCCTCATTCGCAGTGCTGTGTTGCCGCTCTCCCTTGTAGGGAAGATCTGCTGCCGCGGCAACCATGGTGTTCTGAAATGATGGAGAAACGTCCTTCGACCCCGACTCCAATGATTCGATGACCAGCAAGGTGCGTCCTGTCTCACGGCTCGGGTTAAGGTTTGACCGATTTGGGGATTTCATGTTTGAGGTGTATTGAATTGATTTGGTTGATGCTTTAAATGTCATACACGATTTCCATCAAGGATGGGACAGGCGTGCAAAAGAGGCCATGTAAAAGTTCTCCCTACACGATGCCTCTACAAGGTTCCTTGCGAAAAGCTCATGGCTTTTCAATCAGTTGACATCGAGAGGAAATTGGGATGTGCAGATAATGTGAGTGACTTTTAACTCACTTTCAATTGTTTCAACAACTCAGTTTTATGTTGTTTTAGTAATTGCAAGTTAGTTGTTTAGTAAATGCAAGATTGAGTTTGATTAGCAAAACATGTCAACGAGATCCATCCCTCTACCCTCATCCTTGGCTTTCGGTTTTCTTCGGCAAGGGAGGACTGTTGTGGTTGGTCGGCTTTGTTCCGAGCCGGCCTCCCGGGTACGCCCCCTTTCATAGGTGGGTCTGTTCCTTTCGTCTGTGCCCGGCTGTTCCTTGAGGTCGCTTTGCTTCCTTATTACCTATATCTGGCTCGTGCCCGAGTGGAGTTGTGGTCGTCCCGTTTTTCTCAGCTTGGCAAGCACGACATTCAATGCCACTTGGTTAAGCATGAACGGGTCCTTGATCAACGATACTGCGCCAACCTTGGCACGCAGATCTGCTACGCCTCCATGGCGCACCCGCAAAGCAACAACTAGGCCGAGCATGCTAACGCTGAGGTCCTCAAGGGCCTCAAGACAAGAAGCTTCAGGAAAAAGCTCACAGCCTACGGCAAAGGCTGGCTCGACGAGCTCCAGTCCATGCTATGGTCGATCCACACAACAACAACCAAGCCTACCGGTGAAACACCCTTCTTCCTCGTCTATGGGATAGAAGCGGTCCTTCCTACTGAGCTCAAGCATGGGTCCCCGCGGGTTCTGGCCTTCGACGAGGTCCACCAGGATGGCCCGCGGGAAGCTGATCTGCTCCTCCTCGAGGAGGCACGCCGCCGGGCCGCCCTCTGCGCTGCCCGATATCAGCAGGCGCTGCATCTCTACCACATCCGCAACATATGCCCCGCACCCTTGAAGCTAGCGATCTTGTCCTGCGAAGGATCCTATCCAGGGAAGGACTCCACAAGCTCTCGCCCATGTGGGAAGGCCCGTTCAGGGTCGTACATGTTTCCCGGCCTGGCGCAGCATGGCTTGAGACGGAGGAGGGTGTCCCGGTGCTGAACCCGTCGAACATCCAACACCTCTGCAAGTTCTACCGGTGACCTCACAGGCATGAATGAAGTGGAGCTGTACATGCTCCGGAGCCTCTCTTTTTGCGTCGCCACGAGGCCGCGAGAGCTCCCGCCCACAACCCAGTGGGGCCCCATGCTCAGACATGGCGGACTGTTTACTTGAGGGCGCCGCCTGGCCACTACATCCTCAAGCTGCTCCGTGCGCATCACGGCAACATTATCTTTTTGGTTGTGTAATGAGACCTTTTCACACAGCAGTAAAGTTTTAATTCCTAGGTATTATGTGTGCTCGGTAAGCAATTTACTTCAGGAGCTGCGCACGCTCACGGTTTCCCTCCTGCGTATCATGCGAGCGGGGGTTGTACACGGTGCCTGCGCTTGGGTCAGTCCCAGCAGTGTCGCTAAACCCAAGTGGCTGAGCTCTGGCACACGGGCCTGCTCCCGCGGACGTCACCTCACCAAGGTCCTTGGTGCTTTGTCTCCTCGCGTGACACCCATGAGCGAAACGGCGAGTGCGTGCCGCTACGCTACTTGCAAAAACTTGTTGGAATACCACTGTCACAGGTACAGGCCGCAGGAGGCCTCACGAGCGCTGCCTCACAAAGCGGTCAATGTGTCAGTGTATAAAAACATGGGTGTCTTCATACCCTGACTTATGCACAGACGGTTGCAACCCTTCCTGATGGCAAGGGCTTGCCGGAGGATTGCTTCCGTCAAGGCTTAAGACTTAGTAAACAAGACCATGAAGAAGACCTCGAGGCAGGTCATCGAGAAGTACTAGTTTAGTACTGGAGATCAAGACTACCCTTGCCGGCAAGCTTTGCATCGGCAAGGTAGGAAACCGGCAAGCCAAGACCCGGCAAGCTACTTGCTGGCAAGTGAAGGCCCGGCAAGCTCCGTGCCGGCAGGCTTTGTCTATCTCATTACCGCTCCACCTCATCATCGGCTAGATAAGCACGTACGATAGGTGCCGAGCGGGCAGGCAGTCAAACACAGCTGGTCGGGGCACGTGTCGGTGTACCATGCAAGGGTTAACTTTAATGACACCCGTCCCTGGGTCGTGTCAAGATAACGGGAGGGCGGCTGGACAGGTGGTATAGATCTTTTCACCAAGGCCTCGCCTCCCTAGCGTAGCACCTAACGGTGCATTTAATGCGTTTATCCTCCCCCGTTAGGGGATATACTTGGTGACAGTACAACTCCTGTTCATACCCTGTAATGACCATATTACCCATTGTGGTAACCCCTTGGCCTATAAAAGGAGGCCCACGGCTACAGTTGGAACGGTCGACACCTAGTTCAATTACGCATTGTAACTGCACTTCCCGCGCACCTTGCCGGCAAGCTGCGCTCCTTGTAACTTGAGCTCATATACAATCAAACCACCAAACTAGGAGTAGGGTTTTACGCTCACAGCGGCCCGAACCTGGATAAATTGTTGCTTGTTCTTGCATCTATCAACCTTGCTCTTTGTAGCGCACCGATCCCGTAGCCGAACCGCAAAGGGATCCTCTCGATCCCATAGATCGTCGTTTTCCCACGACACCATGACACATCGCCTCCTCAAGAGGCCCACAAGAAGCCTCGCAAGCGCTGCTTCGCGAGGCGGCCTGCGATGCCTATCTCCGCCAAGCACCAGCGGGAGGCCTCATGAGCGAGCACCTTGCGAGGTGCATCCCACAGGCTGCGGCAAGCCAAGCCTCACTCTCCGCAAAAAAGCTAAGTCCAAACACCTTGCGAGCCCACCTCAGTGTCGTGGTTTTGACACGGCAGTTGCCCTCGTGAAATGACTTAGTGATGAGGCCATTGCATGAAGGTGGAAGCTTAACGGGGTTGATTGGGAACGAGAAGACACGAGGTTACCCAGGTTCGGCCCCTCTCGGTGGAGGTAAAAGCCTACGTCCTGCTTGATTATATTGCTTTGGATCTCGATTACAAAGGCGCAAATTTGCTAACGTAGCTCACGAGAGATTTCAACCCCTTTTCGGTCCCAGGAACTCCCCTTTATATAATAGGTCGAGTCCCTAGGGTTACAGAAGATTCCAGGTCGTACTCTTAACCCGTATCCTACCTTAACTCTCATCTTCCTCTTTCCCCAAGTAAGGAAACTTCATCCTTCTGGACCTTCTCCTTGAGCTGGCCCACAAGGTATCTGAGAGCCAGCCCTTCTGCCGGGTCTTGCTCCTAGGCAGCCATCTTGTCTTGACTAACTTCCCAAAGGCCCGGTAACAATGCGACCCACTGAGCCTCAAGGCCCAGAGCCGGGTCACAATCCTGCCGGGTCTCAATCGTGGGGAAGATCCCCAACATTAGCCCTCAGTTTAGCTTGGATTTATACATGTTAAACTCCATCCTGAGAATAAGAACAAAGGAAATCATGAAAAGGTTATGTCCTAACCCGGATTTTCCTTGAGCCAGCAATTTCTCCGTCCCTGTAATCCTTGTCATCTTTCCTTATATTCAGCTTTTTACCCGGGTCAAACGTTTGCTGGGTCTCATAGTTTCTCCATACTTAGCAATTTTTGCCCTTCTATCTCATGACATCACCTTATTTATTCCGAAGTAAGCGGATGACGTCATAACGGATCTTTAAACAGATATGTCAAATTTTGCCAATGCGGGAATAGAGGCAATTTTTAAGCCTAAACTTACTGCGCCGCCTGGGGTCTCGCTCCCGTCGTTTTGGGTTCTTCTTCCTTATAAATAGGCCGGCGCCCCATTAGGTTTACTTTTTACCCTCTCAGCTTCTCACTCTTCTTCTTCCTCTCACCTCTGACATCGCCGTGCCCCCTTCAAGCTCACCGCCACCGAGGACCTCACCAGCAGCCGTCTGCAAGCCGCCACCAAAACCATCTAGGGCACCGCGGCCATCCCTGCGGAGCTCAAGGCCTTCAGATCCTTCTTACAGATCTGTAAGTGATTCTTCCTCCGGCCATTTTCCTTTCCACTCGCCATAGTTCTTCGCAAGTTCTTCGCGGAACCCCTATTATAGATCTAGTTGCGCAACATTGCATCAAAGAACATGATATCACCTCCGCATCACATCTAGCACAATCTTAGATCCTTTTTGTGGCCGTAGCTTTCCTCATTCTTCACCATCTTTAGTTCTCCAATATGAACTTTAGGTCTTTTATTTTTCTTTATGAACATTTTTTCAGATCTTTAACTGTATCCAAATCTGAACAGTAGTTGTTTTTGACAACTTAACCTTATTCACAGCTTGCATTTCTTCCAAATATGCCGGCTTAAACTGTTGCCGGCTTGTCATGTCATTTCTATAATGCTCATATAAAACCCTACTTGCCTTGATAACCACAACGCGGGTTTATTTACCGACTTGTCATCTCCTCTTACTATCATCACAACCCAGTATTCCTCTAACCTTGCCGGCTCAAACTTGTTCCTTTCCCTTTGCAGCTGAACATTTGTTTCTATCACCATGGCTCTAAACAAGGCAGTCGACTGGATCAAATCCAACATGTCCGAACTGAGATTACAAAGTCTAGTAGACTCTGGGTTGCTACCAGCCAAGGAGGAAATACACTGGCATGCACCTGAGGAGGAGATACACCCACAGCCGGCTCAAAACGAGATCATCCTCTTTGCTGATCACCTAGAAAGAGCCTTCCGCCCTCCCGGCTCAAAATTCTTTTGATACATCCTTCACAAATTCAACATCAGGCCATAAGACCTCGGACCCAACTCCATTATGAACTTATGCCAGTTCCAAGTATTTTGTGAGGTATATCTTCAGATTGAGCCGTCAGTTGGCCTATTACAAGAATTCTTTTATCTCAACCATCAAACAGAACACAAAAATGGACCTCATGTTGAACTCGGTGGCGTGTCCATCCAAAGAAGGAAGACCTCAGCTTTTCCTGAGGTGAAACTGGCGAGCCACACCAAAGGATGGGCGAAAACTTGGTTTATTGTCAAGACACTTCACCGGCTCAAGAACACCCATTGCCAGGTTATCGAATGGACCGGCTCAATGCTTCCACGGTCTTTCCTGGTTTCACTTCTCAAGAGGAAAGAGAAGCCCTACAAGCCTTGTATCCAAAAATCAACGCCTAGATCACTCATGGCCTGACTGGGGTCGACCTGACCCGGACCTGGATTAGCTGGCGAATCCAGCCTCTGAGCTTGAGGAATAGACTCATGTGCACATACACCGGTGAGCCGGAAGATGCACTTCGATTCAGCTAGATCAATCTTTCCAACAAAGAGCTCCTCAAGGCTGCAAAGAAGCTCCTTGGCGAAACCAAGGATACAATCAAAATTGTGGGATTAGCCCCATTCTATGAAGGCAACTTGGCACCTGAGGTAAACCGGCTCTACACTCTTATGCATAACCACTTTTCCACTTTCCCTAAGGTACTAAATTTGTTTTATATTCAGGCAAAATCTGCCTGGTGGAAAACAGAACCTGGAGTCCCTACTCCTCCACAAGACGGCATTGAAGAAGAGCCAGAAGATGAAGAAGACAACGAGGTAGAACTTGACTCCCTTGGCCAGCTTTTTAACCAACTTGCTGATGCCGACTCTCTTCAGGACCAAACGGAACACAGCCAAGCCGGTGAGCTAGAGGTAACCCTGATCTCTTCAGATTCTGACTCACCAATAATCGTCCGAAAGAAATTCTGGGTTGCAATCCAGACGCTCACTTGGATCCACAATTTCTTTTGAAGAAAGCACAGCACACGGGCACTTCCAAACGGAAGACTCGGAGCAGCGCAGGGAAACTAAGCGGCGGGTTACCAGATGAGCCGCCCGCTCGAAGGGCTCGTTCTGAAGTCCCTCGTAGCCCTACTGCTTCTCTTCCACAAGCCGGGCTTTTCAAAGTGCCCCTTGCGCGCGATGACTCGGCATACTTGACCTCTCCTTCATCTGATGAGTCTAGCGCAACTCAGGCTCCGACTTTCAACATCAACCGCGGGTATAACACATTATTTACCTTCCCATCTTATACTTCCATTTTCCTTCACTGACTAAATAACTCTTTATTTTGTTCAGCGCAAAAGCTATTAAGAAGAAAACTGCTGCCGGGTCATCCGACCCTATTCTTGGGACAGAGGGTCCGTCTCATGAAGCAGGTACGGACGACCCAGTCATTCCAGATGAGCTGGCCATTCAAGACGAGCCACCCCACCATGATTCTATGACGAGCCCTGCTCGCGCATCCCCTCCCCTGGCTGATTAGGAGAAGCCTACCGAGTTGAATCAGGAGAAGCCCACTGAGCCGGCTCAGGATGAGATGGTAGTTACTGGTGAAAACCAGAACCCTCTACCAGAAGCGTCCACTGCTTTAACAAAAATTCCCGCCTAGGCTGAATCTCCAATTAAAAACAAAGGGAAGGCGGCTCTTCATTACCACTCATTTGAAGACCAAGACATCAACTCACTCCATCAATCTGTCTTGACCCGGCTGTCTGAGAGCCGGGATATTGAAATTGCAATGGTGACATCCCTCAAGCGAAAGTATGAGGTAATTCTTCCACCTATCCTTGTATATATACATGCAGCCCCCAAGTGCCGGGTTATTATAACATAATGACTAGGGACTTATATGTATCTATAAAACCTTTGATCAAAGTGTAGCCCCCAAGGGCCGGCTCATCAAGATATGATGGGCCGGGTCTCCGAATGTAT
Organism: Elymus sibiricus; assembly: GCA_039707655.1. Taxonomy (NCBI): domain Eukaryota; kingdom Viridiplantae; phylum Streptophyta; class Magnoliopsida; order Poales; family Poaceae; genus Elymus; species Elymus sibiricus. Next base: position 208,832,048 of record CM077668.1, read on the forward strand.
GGAGAGAAAACAAACTATGCATTAGTCCCCAAGTGCCATGTGGAATGCCTGCATCTTCATGGGACTTATTTGATTTGAGAAAGCGTGGGTAAATATAGCCCCCAAGTGCCGGGTCGATCAGCATGGCGGCTCGGGACTATTATGTACATCCTATAACCTTGGAAAAATTATCATGCAGGACATGCTGAACGATGTTGAGTCCAAAGCGGCCAATCTCCAGAAGGCCATGAAGAAGGAAAAGAAGCAGCGGGAGGAGACAGAACGCTTATCTGCTAATTTCCGCAAGTCCTTGCTTAATGCAACAGATGCGCTGGAGAAAACCAAGGCAACATTTGAAATAGAGAGAGCCGGCCTTCCGAAACGTGTCGAAGACGCCGAGTCTAAGCTTGAGCCGGTAACTCAAGAACTTCATACCCTCAAGGACCACATTACCACCATGCGCATAGCTATTTTTGGTAAGTCCCCTCTCATTGAGTGAGGAAAAGACCCGGGTGTTTGTATTGTTGTTTTACTTAGATTGCACCCTTGTTAAGAGGTAGAAGAACAACGCAAGCTGTTACCCCACCACTTGTGAAGCTCAAGGCCATGTATACCTTCCTGGAGCAGCTATACATAGGCGGCTCACGCTGCATTATGGCAGTAAAGAACGTAAAGACACCGCCGCCGCACATTATGGATATGCTCAAAGAGTTGTCTGTGGTACCCAAATGGTTCCAAGAGTGGAAAAAGGCGGCTTGCCGTCACGGAGCTCTTGCGGCCCTTGCACGTGCCAAAGCATACGTGCCAGAGTTAGACCCGGCCCAGATAGTAGGTGGATACCCGGAGTACAACACTAACGACACACCCTTTACCAGGCAAGATTTCCTACGGTGTGTAAAAGAAACTCGGGTGGCTGTAACAGCTCTGACAGAAGAGGTTGATCTCACCAGGTACCAAGTTGGCTATTCCGAAGCCAATGAGCGCATTGAGCCACCAAATCCAAAGCCGGTTAATCTTACTCGCCCTCGTAAGCACTCCTTCGCCCCTGATGTCAACCCGTCACCTGTGATGATGGAAAACTCAATTTTTGAAGCATTGCGATCCATCCAATGGCTGCAGGACGACCTCTAGATGGCAGAAACAGACGCAACGACGCAAGCTGACCCGACATCTAGTGGTGCCAATTGTGAATCAGAAGGCCAGCTCGCCGGCTCACAGCCATGAAGCTTCACGAGTAATGGGAAAAACACTTGGTCATATTTTTAGCCCTGATGCGGCTTGTAATCGCATAGTAAAACTTTGCTTGATCTGGTACTGATGATGTCTTCGTACATCTGACCAAGAACTTGTCTTGTCTGTCCCATGATATGACTGGCTGATCTTCAAAATTGGCATAGTCATGAAATGTCATTAAAGTGCAGTTATGATTGCCAAAATGACCTGCCAAAACACATATGTGTAAGCAATCCCAAACATGCTGCAATATACCGCAACATACTTAAGAGAGATATTGTAAGGCCGGGTTATGCATGCAACCCGGCAAAATTTGATGAAAATCTGCAATAACTATAATCATATACAAGTATAAAGAAATATTATCGTAAAAGATATAATAAACCGGCTTTCGAGGCAGGACCCGGCTACGCGGGCAACTGAAAACACCAGTGGTGTTTATTGAGAAACTCTGGTGGTGTGACAACCCAGCAAAAGTAATCTGCCGACTTAAAACAAGAAATAACCTTAGTACAGGAATATATGCAATGTATGGATGTATGCATGCATGTCAAAGATGATACTAATACAGAAAACAATAAAAAGCCGGCTTGCAAGGCACGACTGAAAGACCGGCTTTCGAGGCTCGAGTCTGATTCGCTTTCATGAAGCAGGCTTTATCGCCTCTTTTGGTTTATCCTAGCTCTCTGAAAGCTGGCTCTCACGTGACCAACTAGTGTTTTAACTCTGACGAGTTCAGGGTCACCTCTGTGATTGACTCGCCGGGCGTACACCGGGTCACCTTTTCGGAGTAGCATCTTGCTAACAGGTAGGTTTAACCAAGAAATTTTGGCTTTTTACCGGGTTAAAGGGGACGTTAAAGATAAACTCGATGAGTTGGAATCCCCCAAGTAACCAATGATCAAAGAATAAAGACTCAACACACAATTTTGAGGTGAAACGACAATCTCTCTTATACAGAGACGCCGGCTTTATTTCATTGATCAGAATATGTACATACATGATGAAGGTATGTACAAAAGATACTACCCAGTCCGTGACTTAGGTATAGTATGGCTGGAGATGTGCAATGTTCCAAGGTCGGCTGCCCTCCTCTTCTGAGGTACGTGACTGATTTGCTTCATGTATGTCAACAAGGTAGTATGACCCGTTGTTGAGATTCTTGCTGACGACGAAGGGTCCTTCCCAAGGAGACGAAAGCCTATGCATGCCTGTCTGATCTTGTATCAAACGGAGCACTACATCACCTTCCTGAAAGGTACTTCTTCGAACTCTTCGGCTATGATAGCGACGTAGGTCTTGTTGGTAGATTGCCGATCTGGATGCGGCAAGTGCACGTTCTTCCTCCAGAGCATCAAGAGCATCCTGACGAGCTTGTTCATTGCCAGTATCCACATAAGCTGTAACCAGGGGGGAATCATGACGAATATCACTTGGAAGGACAGCCTCTGCACCATAGACCAGGAAAAACGGCGTGTAGCCGGTCGACCTGTTGGGAGTCGTCCGTATGCTCCAAAGTACTGCGGGTAACTCCTCTTTCCAGCAACCTGGCGTGCGTTGTAAAGGCACCATGAGCCGGGGTTTGATACCGCGTAGCGGCTCTTGATTAGCCCATTCCGCCTGTCCATTAGACTAAGGATGCGCCACAGATGCTAAGTCCAGCCTGATGTGCTCTTGCTGACATAACTGCTTCATGACTCCTTTGGAAAGATTGGTGCCATTGTCTGTAATAATGCTATGTGGGTAGCCAAAATGATAAATTATCTTTTTGAGGAATTTAACTGCTGTAGTAGCGTCACAACGGCCGACCGGCTCAGCTTCAACCCACTTAGTGTATTTATCAACTACCACCAATAAGTGAGTATGCTTATTTTTAGATCTCTTGAAGGGTCCAACCATGTCAAGCCCCCAGACTGCAAAAGGCCAAGTTATGGGAATCATCCGCAACTCCTGAGCCTGCACATGAGCTTGACAAGCAAATTTTTGACAACCATCACACTTGCGGACAATGTCCTCTGCATCTGCATGAGCTGTAAGCCAGTAAAAACCATGCCAAAAAGCTTTTGCAACCAATGACCTTGAGCTGGCATGATGCCCACAATCGCCAGAGTGGATTTCGTTAAGAATGGCTCGACCTTCCTCAGGAGAAACACAACGCTGAAAGACACCTGTGACACTTCGTCTATGCAACTCCCCGTTGACTATAGTCATGGACTTGGACCGCCTGATGATCCGCCGAGCGAGGATTTCCTCTGCTGGGAGCTCGCCACGGCTTAAATAAGCCTAGTAAGGTACTTTCCAATCTGGTATGGCATGAACAGCAGCCACTGGAGACGCCTCTGGATCAGGAATAGCAAGGTTTTCCTCCATCGGTAGCTTGACTGACGGGTTGTGCAACACATCCAGAAAAAAAACATTGGGTGGAACAGGCTTTCGCTGAGACCCCAAATGAGACAATGCATCTGCCACCTTGTTAAGCCGGTGATCAATATGATCCACCTGATATCTTGTGAAATGCCCGGCGATGTTTGTAACCTCGCATCGATAAGCCGCCATGAGGGGATCCTTGGAATCCCAGGTTCCAGAAACTTGCTGAGCCACCAAATCTGAGTCGCCCAGGCACCTGACTCGGCTTAAATTCATCTCCTTTGCCATACGGAGCCCATGAAGCAAGGCCTCATATTCAGCTGCATTGTTAGTACAAGCAAACATAAGCCGTAAAACATAACAAAACTTGTCACCTCGCGGTAAAGTTATCACAACTCCAGCCTCCGAGCCTTCCAATTGCCTGGAACCGTCAAAGTGAATAGACCAATATGTGGTATCCGGCTTCTCCTCCGAAGCCTGTAATTCAGTCCAGTCATTGATGAAATCCACCAAAGCTTGAGATTTAATAGCAGTTCGTGGCATATATTTGAGATGATGTGGCCCAAGCTCAATCGCCTACTTGGCAACCCGGCCAGTAGCTTCCCTGTTCTGAATGATGTCTCCAAGGGGTGCGGAACTGACCACAGTAATTGGGCGCTCATGAAAATAGTGTTTCAATTTCTGGCTTGCCATGAATACACCATACACCAACTTCTACCAATGCGGATACCGCTGCTTGGACTCTGTTAAAACTTCACTGATATAATACGCCGGGCGCTGCACTGGGTAGTCTTTGCCTGCTTCCTTTCATTCCACAACAACTGCAACACTGACAGCTTTGCTATTAGCTGCAATATATAACAACATGGGCTCCTTCTCCTGAGGGGCAGCAAGGATGGGCGGCTCAGATAACTGCTTCTTGAGAGACTCAAAAGCCTGATCTGCAGCATCACTCCAAACAAAATCATCTGACTTCTGGAGCATCTGGTAAAGTAGAATTGCCTTCTCCCCGAGCCGGCTGATGAACCGGCTCAATGCCGCAACCTGCCCGGCCAGCTTCTGGACAGCATTGAGATGTCACATCCCTAGTTTTGGTAATGACCTATGCTAGTTTTTCTTTGTTGCATCATGTCTAAATTTCATTTAAATTTGAAATGGGGAATGACCAAACCCTAGCACCACATTAATAAACTAGGCTCAACTAAAATAATTTTCAATGAACCCAAAATGCCCTTCAAAAATGTTCATAATTTATGGCACAAGGTGAAAACCTAAATCAAAAATAGTGCACATTTTTCCAGGACATAAATGGGCTTTGAATTAATCCAATATGTATATGAGTTGGGGCTATAAAATCCTATAAATATTTTTACAGCTCCAAATATTTTGAAACTTGGCGAGGGCCTCTGAATTAATTCAGTGAGTGCCCACAAAATGTTTCAGATTTTCATAAAATGATTTAGTTTTTAAACTAAATCAAAATAGAGAAAGAAAATTAGCGAAACAGAAAGAAATGGAAAAACAAATAAGAGAGGGAGAGAGTATCTGTTGCGGCCCAGCACTGTAGCTGGCCGGCCCAGCCCACAGCGTAGCGCCAGTCATCTTCTAGCTCGCGCCAGAAGGATTGGGCGCATGCCTGACGCGCGCGCGCCGTGCGCGACACCTCCTGCCTACCTGCCCCGCCACGTCGACGCACCGGATAGCATCGTGGGAGCCGTCTGGATCAAGCCCTCCTCTCCATTCACCCCCTCGCTCTCTCCCTCGCCCTTTCCCCGCCATGGCCGAAGCCCTCGACCTCGTGCCGCCGTCGCGCTTGTAGCCATCGCCGTCCCCTCGCCCTCTCGCCGTGTCTAAGAGCTCCGCCGTCGTCCACCTCATCGACCCAGCCGATCCACGTGACCGGACGAGCCCCGCAGCATCGTCCTCGACCCCATCTTCGAGCTTCGGTCACCGGAGATCACCACCGCCGCTTCGCCTGCACCAGCCCTTCCCCGAGCCTGCTGAGCCGCCCGTTCGACTCCTATGAGCCCCTGCTCCGAACCCCTCTCCTTTCCACGCTGATTGCTAGCTCTAGCCCTCGTTCCCGCGCAAGCCGAATCTCGTCGCCGCCTGAGCTCGTCGCCGACGCAGCTCCGGTGACCAAATGGTCACCCTGGCGTGTCTAACGTGGTCACCGCAACACGCAGTGGCCCCCTGTCGTTACTTTTCGCACGTTTGCTCGCCGTAGCATCATTCCCGTGATCACCCGAACGCCAGCCGCCGCAAACGAGGTCGCCGCCGTCGACTTCGGCCACCCCAGGCCCGGGCACCTCCACCATCCAACTCGCCATCGCACGAGCTCTCCGTAGAGCCCAGCGGTGCATCGAACGGTGCCCTGTAGGCGAAACCCGAAGCTCACCGCCGCCACTGTTCCTGCTGGGGGCTAAACGCCGACGAGTTTGACTATTTTGAGCGGGGGTTGACCTCCCCTGGGTCACTGATATGTGGGGCCAGCCCCTGACTAACCCAAGATCAGGTTTTTAATTAGCGCTAATTAACATTGTTAATTAGCCTAGACACTGACATGCGGGTCCCACTGGTCAGTTTGACCTGGAATGCCCCAATTGACCGGCTGACGTCACAGTGATGTAGTGCTGTCGCAATAATACATTTTCTGGATTTAGTTTAATTTAAATAGCTAGGAAATTCCAGAAAATGTTATAAACTTCAAAAATTCACAGAAATTCAACCATAGCTCAGAATGAAATAATTTATATATGAAAAATTATCAGAAAAATCCAAAGAATCCATTTGTAACATTTTCATGCATGACAAAGCAACTTATACCTGCTCTATAGGTGAAAACAACTAAATGGCATTTTAAATGCTTAATATGGAGTTTGCATTTGAACCTTTGGTTCAAATGGACTTCATTTAAATCGCTACCAGATGCATTAGCTCAACCCATAGCATTTTTGCCATGTCATGATCATGCATCATATTGTTGCATATGTTGTGTTTTGATTGTTGGTACTGTCCTTCTCGATAGGTTTTGCCTCTCCGAGTGGCACCGACTACCTATCCGAGGAGGAGTGCTCCACTGTTGATCTTCCAGGCAAGCAACCCCCCTTGAGCATTCCCATACAATCCTACTCTCTTGCTCCTGCTCTCTGTTATTGCATTAGGACAACAACGATTCAACTGTTACTTGTTGCGGTAGTTGAACCCATTCCTCTGCATGACCTGTCATTGTCACAGTAAATAGCTAAACCTTCCTAGCATGATTAGGAGTTGCTTGAGCCATGTTGTGACTTCATCCATGCCATGCTTGCTATTGCTTAGAGTTGTGTCAGGTCTGATTCATTTGGGAATGAATTGGAATGTCATGATCATGTTCTGATGTTGAGAGCTAAGTGTGTGAACACGATTTGGTAAAGGTAGTGATGAGAGGCCATGCAGGAGTACATGGTGGGTTGTCTCATTGGGACCGTCCTTAAGAACTGAGTTATGTGTATGTTATCCAAGAACAGCTACTACCACACATTGGGCCCTGAAATATGACCCCGCTCGACTTATTAATCACCCTGATCTCTACCCAGGAGTTGCAACTTGTTTCTGGTATTTATAGGTTGTGCTGGGGGCCGTGCTTAGCGCTGACCGGAGGGGTAGGCTTTGAGGCGGCAGGCACCGTGGCACGGTGTACCAGGTGCAGTACCATCCATCGAGGTGGACTTGGGAACCCTGTACACATCGTTTGAGGCCGTAATGGAAACTTCGGCCGGACTTCCGTTGCGGGTCAGTTCTCAGATAGGCGATAAACCTGGACTAGAGTCTTGTGTGGTTAGTCAGGTCATGGTCTACATCCACGCCGGCTTTCGCTTGAAGTCTGCCGAGTACATTTCGCGTACATGCGCTAAGTGGTGGAAACATGTGTGAAGAAGTACACCCCTGCAGGGTTAATGAACTATTCGAATAGCCGCGTCCTCGGATATGGACTACTTGGAGACTTATATGGTTCATAGACAACTTTAAGTGGATACTCTAAAATGCGGAAGATAAGCGTGAGTGCTATGGATGGCCTTCTCGTAGGGAGACGGGAGTGGATCCATAGTAGTGTATTGTTGTGGTGATTAGTGGACTCGTGTGCGCTTTCTCACCTCAAAGAAATTACTGGTAGTCGTAGTACAGGATAGCCACTGAGTCAAAGCTGGCTTGCTGCAGTTAACCCCACAACCCCTGTGTTGATACATGATGCATATGTAGATAGTTCTGATGTAAGTCTTGCTAAGTACGTTTGTACTCACGGTTGCTTAATTTATGTTTTTGCAGAGTAGACTTCGGTCTTCCTAGTAGTTCCACATGGAGTTCGACGTTGACCAAGTAGCTTGTTTCCCAGCTACGATCGTGTACCCTTGGGAGGGTCTTGTAGATAGTCAGGCTTCTCAGCCTTTTTCTTTTGTAGTTGTCTGTACTCAGACATGTCGATGCTTTCGTTGCTTGTATTACTTTGTATGTTGGGTCATGAGACTCATGTTTGTAATATCATGTTATGTATGGCTCTTCGGAGCCTCTTAAATAAATAATTTGATTCGTAGAGTTATGTTGTGATGCCATGTTGTATCTACACATATCGTGCATATTGTGTGTATGTTTGAAATGCATTGGTATGTGGGGTTCGACACCTAGTTGTGTGCCTTTGGTAGCCTTCCTTACGGGGAAATGCCTCCTGGTGCTTCCACTGAGCCTTGGTAGTTCGCTACTGCTCCGGAACACATGGATTGACCGACATGTATCCTTCTTTGCTCCCGTGTCTGTCCCTACGAGGAAATGTCACGCGGTGTTACTGGAGTCCTGATAGCTCCGGAACACACGCTGATGACCAACATGTGCATTGCTGGGTTACCTATGTCTGTCCCTGTATGTTTGTGCCACCTTGGTTTATGACTAGTCATGTCGACCCGGGTTCTCTGTCATGTGGATGCTAGCGACATAATCATATACGTGAGCCAAAAGACGCAAACGGTCCCGGCCAAGGTAAAGGCGGCAGCCGTGGGTTACCGTGCGTGAGGCCGCAAAGTGATATGATGTGTTACATGCTAGACCTATGTGACTTAGGATCGGGGTCCCGACAGCTTTGGTATTAGAGCCCGACTGACTATAGGATTACCACCAAATTGGTCGAAGTCGAGTCTAGAAATGCTTTAGTTATATAGGGGAATTGATTATGGAGGGAAACGTAAGGCTCTTTTTACTCCTTATCCTGTGTCCCTCAGATTCTGAGTCACCCTCTTCTTTTCAACGGGGTTAAGAAACTAGGCTTCTCATCTATCTATCAGGATCATGAGTTACTATTCCGTAGACTTATAGGAATGGTTGATCAAAGCCGTGTTCCAGTTTTCGAGTACTTCATGTGTAGTAATGTTTAGCCTTATCACAGAACCTTGAGTTTATGATGTCGAGTGTGGTACTACCCCATCTTTGCAGGATGCCTCATATTTTGAGCATTTTACTGCCGTTATGCTGCCCAAATTGTCCTAGTAATTTGGAAGACTAACGCTTTTGCGATGCATTCCGCACCCTATAGTGGATGCTGATTCCATCCTTGTTCTCACTATGGTTTTGTTCCTCAGGTTGTCACACGCCACTCGAGCCGTTGTTGGCCATGGTCTGAGTCAGGCCAGCAGTAGTAGAGCTACTGAGGATCCTCCCGACCAGCCTTCGTTGACGGAAGTCATTTTAGAGGTTGAGAGGAACAAGCGTGAGATTAACCGCTTGTTAGCACATATTGAGCATAACAGAGCCTTTCAGCCCAATGAGTCAGTGACCATCCATGACTTCATCAACTTGCACCCACCCACCTTCCATCATTCCATTGAGCCACTCGATGCAGATGATTGGCTCCATAGCATCACACATAAGTTGCGTTCCGCGAACGTGGCTGAAGGTGACAAGGTTACCTATGCTACTTACCATTTGGAGGGTCCTGCCAGTCTGTGGTGGGAGAATTATGAGGCTATGCTTCCAGCTGGTCAGATCACTTCTTGGAGAGATTTCATTGAGGTCTTTCGTGAGCACCATATTCCTCAGGGTCTTATAGATTGCAAGAGGGAAGAGTTCTGTAACCTTACCCAGGGTAAGATGGCTGTTGATGCTTACAGTAGAGAGTTTGGGAACCTCACCCGCTATGCCATAGAGGAGGTCTCCACGGACGCCAAGAAACAGGCTAGGTTTTGGAAGGGTCTCAACCCTAAGTTGCACCGTGATCTTCACTTACACCATTGTGATACCTTCCAGGCTCTTGTGAACAAGGCCATTAATGCAGAGACAGCTCAGCTCACTTATGAGGAGTCTCGTAAGCACACACGTGACTTGGGTTCTACCTCCGGCTCTGGTTCTCAGAAGCACCGGATTTGGGTTCCGAACACCGCTCTTCCACCCGGTTATGCACCGAGGCCATCTTATGTGGCGCCTCTCCCAGTTCAGCAGTATGTTCCACCCAGGCCTATTGGTGGACTGCCTGCCAATGCGGGTCCATGTCCTGCTTCCAGGATTTGTTACATGTGCAGAGAGTCAGGCCACATCTCTCGTAATTGCCCTCAAACTAGCATTGCTCCACTTCAGCCTGGGAAGTCTGATGGCCATGGTAAGCCATCAGTCAAGATGATCCGTGCCTAGCCAGCTACCACTAAACGAGGACGTGTGCATCACGTCTCAGCCGAAGAAGCTCAAGATGATCCTGACGTTGTTCTTGGTACACTCCTTGTCAATTGTCATCTAGCATCAGTTCTGTTTGATACTGGAGCATCTCACTCCTTCATCTCCGAAGGCTATGCTCGTTTGCACGACATGTCATTTTGTGATATGCCAACTCCACTAATAATTCAGACTCCTGGATCCAAGTGGCAAACATCTAGGGTAAGCCGTGGAAATGAAATTCTTGTTGACAGACTTGTATTCCTTGCATCACTTATAGCCCTCAAGTCTACAGATATTAACATCATCTTGGGTATGGACTGGATGACAGCTCATCATGCCAAGATTGATTGTTACACTAGGTCAGTTCAGCTTACACACCCTTCTGGCGAGATAGTCACTGTCTCTACTAGAGTTGCAAAGCGTCAATGCTATTCTCTTAATGCCAGCCCTCTCCCAGCCCTTGAAGATATCCCGGTAGTCCGTGACTTTCCGGATGTCTTTCCAGAGGAACTGCCAGGCATTCCACCTGACAGAGATGTAGAGTTTGTCATAGATCTTATTCCAGGTACCGCCCCAATTTCTAGGAGACCTTATAAGATGGCACCCTTAGAGATAGCTGAGCCTAAGAAACAGCTAGATGAGTCCTCGCAAAAGGGTTTCATCCGTCCTAGTTCTTCTCCTTGGGCTTGTCCCGTCCTCTTCACCAAGAAGAAGGATAGAACGGACATGATGGTTGTAGATTATCGTCCCATTAATGTGGTCATGATAAAGAACAAGTATCCGCTCCCCAGGATCAATGACCTGTATGATCAACTCGCTGGATCCTCAGTCTTTTCTAAGATGGATTTGAGGTTAGGCTATCATCAAATCAAGATCAGAAATGGGGACATTCCTAAGATGGCCTTTGTCACTCGTTATGGCCAGTACGAGTACACCGTTATGTCCTTCGGTCTAACCAATGCTCCAGCCACATTCTCTCGCTTGATGAACTCGATCTTGATGGAGTACTTAGATAAGTTCATCATGGTTTACCTCGATGACATACTTATTTATTCAAAGAACGAGGTAGAGCATGCCGAGCACCTCAGACTTGTGTTAGAAAAACTCAAAGAGCACCGCCTTTATGCCAAGTTCTCCAAGTGTGAATTTTGGTTGCTAGAAGTGACCTATCTAGGCCACATGATCTCTGGTAAGGGCATTGCTGTCAATCCCGAGAGAGTTCAGGCCGTTCTTAATTGGACTCCACCTGAATCGGTTAAGCAAGTTAGGAGTTTCCTTGGTTTAGCGAGCTATTGTGACCGCTTCGTTGAGAACTTTTCCAAAGTTGCCAAGCCTCTTACTGAACTCCTCAAGAAAGATAAAAAGTTTGAGTGGTCCCCACAGTGCGAGAACAGTTTTCAGGAACTAAAAAGACGCCTGACTTCTGCCCCCATACTTGTGCCATTGGATTTCTCTAAGGACTTTGTTATCTATTGCGACGCCTCGCGACAGGGACTAGGTTGCATTCTTATGCAGGATCGCCATGTGATTGCCTATGCATCTCGACAGTTGCATCCACATGAGGATAATTATCCTACACATGATCTGGAGCTTGCAGCCGTAGTCCATGCACTTAAGACATGGCGACTTTACCTTCTTGGTAATCGTTGTGAGATTTACACTGATCACCAAAGTCTGAAGTACATCTTTACCCAACCAGATTTGAATCTCAGGCAAAGACGTTGGGTTGAGTTGATCTCAAATTACGACTTAGGGATAACTTACACCCCGGGGAAAGCCAATGTCATGGCTGATGCACTAAGTCGTAAATCTTATTGTAACAACCTTATGTAACAACAAGGTCAACCACTTCTCCATGAGGAATTTCGTAAGCTTAACCTTCACATTGCTCCTCAAGGATTCCTTTCTACCATGGTGGTGAAACCTACTCTTATGGATCAAATCATAGCCGCCCAGAAGCGTGATAAGTGTGTATCCCAGATCAAGGAGAACATTGCTAGCGGGGCTGCTAAGTGTTTCTCTATGGATGATCGAGGTGTTGTTTTCTTTGAGAACTGCTTGGTGGTTCCCAAGAACCAACATCTACGGCAGTTGATCCTTAAGGAGGCTCATGAATCCCCTCTCACCATTCATCCCGGTAGTACCAAGATGTATCAGGACCTACGCTAGAGGTTTTGGTGGACTAGGATGAAGAGAGAAATTGCTCAGTTCATTGCTAAGTGTGACTTTTGTCGTCGCGTTAAGGCAGAGCATGAGAGGCCTGCTGGCACCCTTCAGCCTTTAGCTATTCCTGAGTGGAAATGGGACAAAGTTGGTATGGACTTCATCACCGGCTTTCCTAGGAGCAAGAAAGGGAATAATGATATCTTCGTTGTCATTGATCATCTTTCCAAAGTGGCTCACTTTCTTCCTGTTCGAGAGAGTATTACTGCTACCCAGTTGGTAGACTTATATATTTCTCGAATAGTATCACTTCATGGTGTTCCACTAGAGATCAATTCAGACCGTGGAAGTCTTTTCACTTCTCGATTTTGGGAGAGTTTCCAGACTGCCATGGGAACCCATCTTTCCTTCAGCACCGCTTTCCACCCTCAGTCAAGTGGTTAGGTGGAAAGGGTCAATCAAATTCTCGAAGGTGCTTAGAGCTTGAGTTATCTCTTTCGGTATGGATTGGGAGAAGTGTCTTCCTTTCGCCGAGTTTGCTTATAACAACAGCTAGCAATCCAGTCTTGAGAAAGCACCCTTCAAGATTCTTTATGGACGAAGATGTCGAACACCTTTGAACTAGTCAGAAACCGGGGAAAGACAATTCTTTGGACCGGATATGATCCAGGAGGCAGAAGAGCAAGTTCGCATCATTGGTGAGAATCTGAAGACAGCCCAGTCTCGTCAAAAGAGCCAGTATGACCGTCACCATAAGGAGGTAACTTATGAGGTTGACAAGAAGGCTTACCTTCGGGTTACTCCTTTGAAGGGTACCCATCATTTCAGTATCAAGGGCAAGTTGGCTCCTCGTTACATTGGTTCTTTTCGCATTCTCGCTAAACGAGGAGAGGTTGCCTACCAATTGGAACTACCCCCACATCTTTCCTGAGTCCATGATGTCTTCCATGTCTCTCAAATCAAGCGTTGCTTCTCGGATCCCATCCGCGGAGTGGACCACGAAACGCTTGATCTCCAAGATAACCTCACGTATCGAGAGTACCCCGTTCGTATTCTTGATCAAGCAGAGCGTACCACTCGACGTCGGAACATCAGGTTTCTCAAGGTTCAGTGGTCTCATCATTCCGAGAGAGAAGCTACTTGGGAGCGAGAAGATCGTCTTCGACTGGAGTACCCCACTCTCTTTCCGATGCCTAATGAATCTCGGGACGAGATTCTTTTGAGTGGGGGTGAGTTGTCACATCCCTAGTTTTGGTAATGACCTAGGCTAGTTTTTCTTTGTTGCATCATGTCTAAATTTCATTTAAATTTGAAATGGGGAATGACCAAACCCTAGCACCACATTAATAAACTAGGCTCAGCTAAAATAATTTTCAATGAACCCAAAATGCCCTTCAAAACTGTTCATAATTTATGGCACAAGGTGAAAACCTAAACCAAAAGTAGTGCACATTTTTCCAGGACATAAATGGGCTTTGAATTAATCCAATATGTATTTGAGTTGGGGCTATAAAATCCTATAAATATTTTTACAGCTCCAAATATTTTGAAACTTGGTGAGGGCCTCTGAATTAATTCAGTGAGTGCCCACAAAAAGTTTCAGATTTTAATAAAATGATTTAGTTTTTAAACTAAATCAAAACAGAGAAAGAAAATTAGCGAAACAGAAAGAAATGGAAAAACAAATAAGAGAGAGAGAGAGTACCTGTTGCGGCCCAGCACCATAGCTGACCGGCCCAGCCCACAGCGCATCGCCAGTCATCTTCTAGCTCGTGCCAGAAGGACTGGGCGCGCGCGCGCCGTGCGCGACACCTCCTGCCTACCTCCCCCACCACGTCAACGCGTCGGATAGCGTCGTGGGAGCCGTCTGGATCGAGCCCTCCTCTCCATTCGCCCCATCGCTCTCTCCCTCGCCCTTTCCCCACCATGGCCGAAGCCCTCGACCTCGCGCCGCCATCGCGCTCGTAGCCATCGCCGTCCCCTCATCCTCTCGCCATGTCTGGGAGCTCCACCGTAGTCCACCTCATCGACCCAGCCAATCCACGCGACCGGACGAGCCCCGTAGCATCGTCCTCGACCCCATCTTCGAGCTTCGGTCGCCGGAGATCGCCACCGCTGCTCCGCCTGCACCAGCCCTTCCTCGAGCCCGCTGAGCAGCCCGTTCGACTCCTGTGAGCCCCTACTCCAAACCCCTCTCCTTTCCGCGCTGATTGCTAGATCTAGCCCCCGTTCCCGTGTAAGCCGAATCTCATCGCCGCCTGAGCTCATCACCGACGCAGCTCCGGTGACCAAATGGTCTCCCTGGCGTGTCTAACGTGATCACCGCAACGCGCAGTGGCCCACTGTCGTTTCTTTTCACACATTTGCACGCCATTGCATCGTTCCTGTGATCACCCAAACGCCGGCCGCCGCAAACGAGGTCACCGCCGTCGACTCCGGCCACCCCAGGCCCGGGCACTGCCACCATCTGACTCGCCATCGCACGAGCTCTCCGTAGAGCCCAGCGGCCCATCGAACGGTGCCCTGTAGGCGAAACCCGAAGGTCACCGCCGCCACTGTCCCCGCCAGCGGCTAAACGCCGGCGAGTTTGATTGTTTTGACCGGGGGTTTGACCTCCCCTGGGTCACTGACATGTGGGGCCAGCCCCTGACTAACCCTAGATTAGGTTTTTAATTAGCGCTGATTAACACTGTAAATTAGCCTAGACACTGACATGCGGGTCCCACTGGTCAGTTTGACCTGGACCACCCCAGTTGACCGGCTGACGTCACAGTGACGTAGTGCTGACGCAATAATACATTTTCTGGATTTAGTTTAATTTAAATAGCTAGGAAATTCCAGAAAATGTTATAAACTTCAAAAATTCACAGAAATTCAACCGTAGCTCAGAATGAAATAATTTATATATGAAAAATTATCAGAAAAATACAAAGAATCCATTTGTAATATTTTCATGCATGACAAATCAACTTATATCTGCTGTATAGGTGAAAACATCTAAATGGAATTTTAAATGCTTAATATGGAGTTTGCATTTGAACCTTTGGTTCAAATGGACTTCATTTAAATCGCTGCCAGATGCGTTAGCTCAACCCATAGCATTTTTGCATGTTATGATCATGCGTCATATTGTTGCATATGTTGTGTTTTGATTGTCAGTACTGTCCTTCTCGATAGGTTTTGCCTCTCCGAGTGGCACCGACTACCTATCCGAGGAGGAGTGCTCCACTGTTGATCTTCCAGGCAAGCAACCTCCCTTGAGCATTCCGATACAATCCTACTCTCTTGCTCCTACTCTCTGTTATTGCATTAGGACAATAACGATTCAACTGTTACGTGTTGCGGTAGTTGAACCCATTCCTCTGCATGACCTGTCATTGTCACAGTAAATAGCTAAACCTTCCTAGCATGATTAGGAGTTGCTTGAGCCATGTTGTGACTTCATCCATGCCATGCTTGCTATTGCTTAGAGTTGTGTCAGGTCTGATTCATTTGGGAATGAATTGGAATGTCATGATCATGTTCTGATGTTGAGAGCTAAGTGTGTGAACACGATTTGGTAAAGGTAGCGATGAGAGGCCATGCAGGAGTACATGGTGGGTTGTCTCATTGGGACCGTCCTTAAGAACTGAGTTATGTCTCTATCCAGGAGTTGCAACTTGTTTTTGGTGTTTATAGGTTGTGCTGGGGGCCGTGCTTAGCGCTGACCGGAGGGGTAGGCTTTGATGCGGTAGGCACTGTGGCATGGTGTACCAAGTTGAGTACCATCTGTCGAGGTGGACTTGGGAACCCTGTACACATCGTTTGAGGCCGTAATGGAAACTTCAGCCGGACTTCCGTTGTGGGTCAGTTCTCAGATAGGTGATAAACCTGGACTAGAGTCTTGTGTGGTTAGTCAGGTCATGGTCTACATCCACGCCGGCTTTCGCTTGAAGTCTGCCGAGTACATTTCGCGTACACGCGCTAAGTGGTGGAAACATGTGTGAAGAAGTACATCCCTGCAGGGTTAATGAACTATTCGAATAGCCACGTCCTCGGATATGGACTACTTGGAGACTTATATGGTTCATAGACAACTTTAAGTGGATACTCTAAAATGTGCAAGATAGGCGTGAGTGCTATGGATGGCCTTCTCGTAGGGAGATGGGAGTGGATCCATAGTAGTGTATTGTTGTGGTGATTAGTGGACTCGTGTGCGCTTTCTCACCTCAAAGAAATTACTGGTAGTCGTAGTACAGGATAGCCACTGAGTCAAAGCTGGCTTGCTGCAGTTAACCCCACAACCCCTGTGTTGATACATGATGCATATGTAGATAGTTCTGATGTAAGTCTTGCTGAGTACCTTTGTACTCACGGTTGCTTAATTTATGTTTTTGCAGAGTAGACTTCGGTCTCACTAGTAGTTCCATGTGGAGTTCGATGTTGACCGAGTAGCTTGTTTCCCAGCTATGATCTTGTACCCTTGGGAGGGTCTTGTAGATAGTCAGGCTTCTCAGCCTTTTTCTTTTGTAGTTGTTTGTACTCAGACATGTTGATGCTTCCGTTGCTTGTATGACTTTGTATGTTGGGTCATGAGACTCATGTTTGTAATATCATGTTATGTATGGCTCTTCGGAGCCTCTTAAATAAATAATTTGATTCGTAGAGTTATGTTGTGATGCCATGTTGTATCTACACATATCGTGCATATTGTGTGTATGTTTGAAATGCATTGGTATGTGTGGGGTTCCACACCTAGTTGTGTGCCTTTGGTAGCCTTCCTTACAGGGAAATGCCTCCTAGTGCTTCCACTGCGCCTTGGTAGTTCGCTACTGCTCCGGAACACATGGATTGACCGACATGTATCCTTCTTTGCTCCTGTGTCTGTCCCTACGGGGAAATATCATGTGGTGTTACTGGAGTCCTGATAGCTTGCTACAGCCCGGTTACACACGCTGATGACCGACACGTGCATTGCTGGGTTACCTATGTCTGTCCCTGTACGTTTGTGCCACCTTGGTTTACGACTAGTCATGTCGACCCGGGTTCTCTGTCATGTGGATGCTAGCGACATAATCATATACGTGAGCCAAAAGATGCAAACGGTCCCGGCCAAGGTAAAGGCGGCAGCCATGGGTTACCGTGCGTGAGGCCGCAAAGTGATATGATGTGTTACATGCTAGATCTGTGTGACTTAGGATCGGGGTCCCGACATGAGATTTGTTGGCTTGGCCAGGGTCGTGATTGCCTTGATCTTTTCCGGGTTGGCTTCAATGCCGCGCTCAGAAACGAGGAATCCTAGTAGTTTTCCTGCAGGAACACCGAAGACACACTTCTCCGGGTTGAGCTTCATCTGGTAAACTCGAAGGTTATCAAACGTCTCCTTGAGATCATCCAACAAGGTTTCCTTTTTTCGAGATTTTACCACGATGTCATCAACATAAGCATGAACATTACGCCCAATCTGCTTGTGGAAACAATTTTGGACACAGCGCTGATAAGTCGCCTATGCACATTTCAGACCAAACAGCATGGACGTATAGCAGAAAGCTCCAAAAGGTGTAATGAAAGCTGTCTTTTCCCGATCCTCCAATTTTATCTTGATTTGATGATAACCAGAATAAGCATCCAGAAAGCATAAAGACTCACAACCCGCCGTGGCATCAATGATCTGGTCAATGCGGCGCAGAGCAAAAGGATCACTAGGACAAGCCTTATTCAAGTTCGTGTAATCAACACACATTCGCCAAGTCCCGTTTTTCTTCAGAACAAGAACCAAGTTAGCCAACCATTCTAGATGAAAGACCTCAACAATAAACCCGGCAGCTAGGAGCCGAGCCACTTCTTCACCAATAGCTTTCCGCCTTTCCTCATTGAAACGGCGGAGATACTGATGAACAAGTTTAAACTTAGGATCTACATTAAGGGAGTGCTCAGCGAGTTCTCTCGGTACACCTGGCATGTCAGAAGGTTTCCATGCAAAAATGTCCCGGTTCTCACGGATGAACTTGATGAGCGCGCTTTCCTATTTTGGATCCATATTCGCCCCGACGGTAAACTGCTCAGAAGAATTACCAGGGGTGAAATCTACTTGG
This sequence comes from Elymus sibiricus, assembly GCA_039707655.1. Lineage (NCBI taxonomy): Eukaryota > Viridiplantae > Streptophyta > Magnoliopsida > Poales > Poaceae > Elymus > Elymus sibiricus. The sequence goes on from CM077668.1 coordinate 208,850,539, forward strand.
TTGGTGTCTCTGGCCGGCTTGAACTTGAGCAAAGAGTCAGACTCAGTCATTGGCTTCTTTAGAGAGGTTCTGTCTGCCGAGCCAACATTGTCCTTGTAATACTTCAGCTCTTCGGCTGCACAAACCGACTCAGCATAAGCTGCATCGCCTTACTCACACTCCAGTGCAACCCGCCGGTTGCCCTCAACAGTAATGGTGCCCTTTGGACCCGGCATTTTTAATTTTAGATAAACATAACACGGCCGCGCCATGAACCGCACGTAAGGCAGCCTTCCGAAAAGGGCATGATAGGGGCTTTTAAGCTTCACCACTTCAAAAGACAAGAACTCCGAGCGGTAGTTAAATTCATCACCGAAGGCCACCTCCAGAGAAATCCTGCCAATGGGATAAGCTGACTTGTCGGGAACGATGCCATGAAAGACTGTAGTTGAAGGGGTGAGCTGTTTCTCGGACAAGTTCATCCGTCTGAAAGTATCATAGTAAAGGATATTGATGCTGCTGCCGCCATCCATGAGCACTTTTGTCAACGTATACCCACCGACTTGTGGTTCCACCACCAAGGCCAGATGGCCGGGGTGGTCAATAAACTCTGGATGATCCGCCCGACTCCAAGTGACCGGCTGCTCCGACCAGTTGAGGTAATATGGGACTGCCGGCTCAACCAAGTGGGCGTCTCTCCGCTGTACCTTCTGATCCCGCTTGCAGGCATTGGTGGTAAAGACATGATACTGACCACTGTTCAACTGCTTCGGATTACTCTGGAATCTAGACTGGCCACCTTGATTCTGATTTCCTCAGTTGCATTGATTATTGCCCCCAGCATTGGCAGCCCCCTAAAACCTGGTATTGTGACCGTGGTTCCCCTGGAACCCAGGGCCTGCAAAGGTCCCTTGTGAGCCGGCTCCCTGGTTGCCGGGTCCAGGGTGGCCAGGGTGTCCTCCGGTGCCGCCTCCATTGTGATGATTCTGGAATACCCGTTTGGAGAACTCTTGCATAATATAATAGTTTTCCCAAGAATGAGCAGATGGCTTACCATTAACACTGTGTTTGGGACATGGACCCTTGAGAGCCTCCTCAAAGCTACGAGGGCGATTACTAGAAAAAGGCTTCCTGGAGCTATTATTCTGGCGCTGATTATTCCCACCAGTATTGGTATTAGCGACTAGATCAGAATTTCCTTCATAATTCTTACGCTTGTTGCTGCTATTAGCTTGCCCATTGCCATTGTTCTGCTGGTGACCCTTGCCACCGTTTTTCTTGCCCTTGCCTGATTTCTCGTCATCAGATTTTGGATCCTTGGTGCTATCTGACTCAGCATACCGACTTAAAACATCCATGAGATCGCCCATGTCCTGAACCTTCCGTTTGAGCCGCCCGAGCTTCTGTACTAGAGGCTGGAACTTGCAATTCCGTTCTAGGACAAGAACTGCCTGCTAGGCTATTATACTGTCAGATGAATGTATGACCTCGGCAATCCGGCGAGACAATGGTGTGCTGAGTCATCCTCACGCTGAACACAATGCCCGAGATCCACAATTGTGGTCGGTCGCTTGCAAGTCCCTTGGAAATTCTTGATGAAGCGCTCCTTCAACTCCTGCCAAGTGTTAATGGAATTTACCGGCAAGTTTTTCAACCAAGTACGTGCCGGACCTTCCAACATGAGAGGCAGATAGTGTGCGTAGACCGCTTCACTAGCCTCCATCAGATCCATAGCTAACTCATAACTCTCTATCCACTCAGCCGGCTCGAGATCAGCTGTGTAGTTAGGCACCTTGCGAGGACCCTTGAAATCTGGCGGCATCCGTGCATCTCGCAATGCTAGGACTAAACAGGGAGTTCCAACTATCCGGCTTGACAGACCACCGGAACGGGCAGCTGTTGGGGTTGCGGTGGGAGGTTTTTGTGCCGTGGGCTGATTGTACACTGCACGTGTGTTTTCCTCTTCTAATGCTCGTAGAGCCCGAGCGGTGTCAACAATCTCTTGGGCATTCGGGATCCTAGGCTGTTGCTGATTCGTGAGTGGTTGTGCTCCCCTCCTGCACTGCTTACTGCTAGAAACTACCGGCGACTCGGGATGCCGGCTCCTAGTGTGGCTCTGGTGAGGAGTTGAGTGAAGCTGATGCTAACTATGAGAATAGTTTGCCTGCTGCGTTACCGCTGTTTTGAGCATCTCAATGGCGTTCCCAGCCTCCACCTAAGTCGGACCATCTCCTTCAATCGGGATTGCTGCCAAGTTATGTGTCGCCGCTAATACATTGTCCATCGGGTTAGAATAGTGTCCAATTGGTGTTTGGAACCGGCGAGGCGGCAACTACTGCTGTGGAACCGGCGTCTGATGCTGAGCCGTCTCCCTCCGCTGAGCCGGCTGCCGCAGCGGTGGCCCTCCTGGGGACACAATACTAGCCCCCGACTTTACCGGAGCCTGTGGATCATTCGGCGTAGTGAACAACTGGGATGGCTCAATCTGGGCCAGAAGCCGGCTTTGATGCCGCCTCCAGTGGACAAACTCTGACTCGACCTGCCAGCGGCTTAGATAGAGAGCTTCCTCCTCCAAGCGCTTTGTCTCCTCGACAAGCCAGGCTTGTGTTTTTGCCATGCGGGTATTTTCCGCATTGACATCCTCTTGGATCTTGGTCAACTATTCACGACACTTCGTGATCTCTGCATTGCGTGCGGCAGCATTTTTTGCAGTCACCGACTCAGCCAGTAGAGTCGCCAGAGTATTCATCATCTCTGCGAGCGCATGTGCCGCGGTCCTTTGTGCGTCGGTAGCGGCCGTGCCGGCTCCGCCTGAGCCGGCGAGGGTGAGGTTCTGCCCTGCAGCTAGATCTGCCGGGTCACGAAGGGGAGGTGGATCTTGCCTGCCTGTCATGTAAACCGCAGGGAACTGAGGCGGCTCGAGGGTTTCAGGAAAAACTTCATCAGTGCAACCTCCGAGCCTCCCGTCATACAGCGGACAGATTGACTCGGTTTCTCCCATCGATGACTCGCCATCAGATTGCACGAGTGTCTTGTCTCCAGAAAGTGAATTTTCTGACAAGGTCACCCCCTGCGTGAAGCCCACAAAGGCATGCGTCCGGCCGGCTCTCGGCGGGCCGGGTTTCGCCTGGGGGGGGACTGACGCGGCGGGCTGACTTGGTGTTGGCAATGGCGTCCAACCCGGCGGCTGACTCGCCGACAACGCCGATGAAGACATGGATCTTGCCGAAAGGAACCCGGTACCCGTACTTGATTGAGTCGGTCTCGGGGCCCCAGCTTGAATCATCGATGTAGAGCTTTCTGTGATGGCTCTTCATCATCTGGCCGATCGCGTACTTCCCGAACCCTGGGAGAGCTCCCACTAAGAACTCAACTCCACCGTGCGTAGGCCCCACGGTGGGCGCTAACTATTGTGGTTTTGACACGGCAGATGCCCTCATGAAAGGACTTAGTGATGAGGCCATCGCACGAAGGTGGAAACTTAACGGGGTTGATTGGGAACAAGAAGACACGAGGTTACCCAGGTTCGGCCCCTCTAGGTGGAGGTAAAAGCCTAAGTCCTGCTTGATTATATTGCTTTGGATCTCAATTACAAAGGCGCAGATTTGCTAACCTAGCTCACGAGAGATTTCAACCCCTTTTCGGTCCCAGGAACTCCCCTTTATATAATAGGTCGAGTCCCTAGGGTTACAGAAGATTCCGGGTCGTACTCTTAACCCGTATCCTACCTTAACTCTCATCTTCCTCTTTCCCCAAGTTAGGAAACTTCCTCCTTCTGGACCTTCTCCTTGAGCCGGCCCACAAGGTATCTGAGAGCCGGCCCTTCTGCCGGGTCTTGCCCCTGGGCAGCCATCTTGTCTTGACTAACTTCCCAAAGGCCCGATAACAATGTGACCCACTGAGCCTCAAGGCCAAGAGCCGGGTCACAATCCTGCCGGGTCTCAATCGTGGGGAAGATCCCCAACACTCAGCGTCCCTCAAACTCTCTTTTTCCTCACGATCTCGCTGAGCGCCAGTGTTTTGTCCTTTGCGCAAGCTGCCTGCACGTCAAAGGGGGGCCCCTTGAGCATCACGCCTCGGGAGCCCTTACCACCTCGCGGATCACTACACCCTCTGGCCTTGTTAGGCACGCGTCCTAACATACCAGTGACGGTCATAGCACACTCGGGGGCTGGGTCCTAGCGACGTAGGGCACGAAGGCATGTAAAAAGGAGAAAGCAGGCCTCACAAGGGAACATAAATTAAAGCAAGCATTAAGTACTTAGAGTAATTACAAAAGCAATGTCTTCACGCCCCCACGGGACCACATCTACTCGAATATAGGGTAAAACGAGAGGAAGGAAGCCTAAGCAGATGAGGCGCTACAGCCGCCGCCATCATCATCGTCACCGCCATCGCTGACCTCGCCAGAGCTCTCGTTGTCGTGCGAAAACTTCAGGACCAAGGCTTCCACGTGGTCCCGCACCTCCTTCTCGAGCCCGTCGTGAAGCTCCGCCGAGACGGGGCTCATCACCCTGTCGAAGTCGAAGTTGGCGTCGGCGCGGAAGAGGTTGCTGAAGACACGCATCGCCGCTTGGCTCAGGAGGTCTCGACATTCCACCACGATGATGTCGTCCATCCGCGCAGCTCCGTCCTCCAGCCTCTTCACAAGCTTGGTGAAGAAGTTCAGGTAGCCGGTGTCATCGACTTCAAGGGGGTCCTCAAGCCTCTCACTGGAGAAGCTGGAAAGGGCACCGCGAGCATGCTGCGCGAGGGTGTGGAACATCTTCGCACGCTCATGCTGCCGCCCCCGCGTCCGCGCCGCCTCATCCTTGGCCTTCTCAACGACGTCGGAGACGCCACCCACCTGTGCCTGCAGGGACGCCAACTCCCCCTCGGCGTCCACCTTGGCCGTCAGCGCAAGCTGCCGGGCAGCCTCCACCTCTTTCACCTGCTTCTTGAGACGAGAGATTTCAGCCTGGAGCTCGTCCCGCTTCTTGGTGAAGCGGTCCTCCTGAAACTTCAGCTTCTGGCTATAGTCCTTGGCGAGCGCCGCGCGCTAGTTTTTGAACTTAGCATTGGTGTCTGCCTAGATCTTCTTCTCCTTCTCCATGAGTTGGGCGTTGGCCTTGGCGAGGCGGTCATTATAGGAGGCCTGGGCGGTTGCTACCTCGCGGTCCAGCGTCGTCAGGCGCTCGTGTTCGGTCTCCTGCTCGGTCGCGGTCCTCGCGAGCTCTCACTTCCGGATCTCGGCGTCCCCCTCGTGGGTCGCAAGGGCCTCCTCGTGCTTAGCGAGCTCGCCCTCATGGGAGGCAAGTTGCCCCTCTCGGGCTGCGGCGGCGTCCTCCCGCGCCTAGAGCCTTTGCTCCCTGGAGGCAGCCTGCTTCAAAAGGGCCTTCTCACGGGCCTCCGCCTCCTCGCGTCGCCTGTCGGCTTCCTCGGCGTCCCGGACGGCCCCTTCGAAGAGTTCCTTGGCATCCTTGGTGGCTTTCTTGCGTTGCTCCCACACGGCGGCCTCCGTCAGGTGGCCCAGCTTGATCGCCACATCGAGTTGGCACCACCCCTCCGCGAGGCGCAGGCGCTCCTCGGCAAGGCGCGCCTCCTCCGCCTGGAGATCCTCCTCGAGCACGTCGAGGGCCGCCCTAGCGCTCCGCAAGGCCCCGCGCTTGAGCACGGCGCTGTTGCTCACCATCTGCAAGTCCTAGCCGGTGCGCGGTTCCGTGCCGCCGTCCACCGTCATGGCTCGCGAGGGACCAGGATCGGACTGTTGGGGAACGTTGCATGGAAAACAAAAATTTTCTACGCACACGCAAGATCTATCCATGGAGATGCATAGCTACGAGAGGGGGAGTGTGTCTACGTACCCTCGTAGACCGTAAGCGGAAGCGTTAGAACAACGCGAATGATGTCGTCGAACAACTTCACGATCCAACCGACCGAGCACCGAACGTACGGCACCTCCGCGTTCAGCACACGTTCAGCTCGGTGACGTCCTTGACTTCTTGATCCAGCAAGACGGCGAGGTAGTGGATGAGTTCTGGCAGCACGACGGCGTGGTGACCGAAAAAACTGCACCTTTTTTCCGGAACCCAAAATATGACTTCCCATATATAAATCTTTACCTCTCGACCATTCCGAGACTCCTCGTGACGTCCGGGATCTCATCCGGGACTCCGAACAACATTCGGTTACCACTTCACATAACTCATATAACACTATATCGTCAACGAACGTTAAGCGTGCGGACCCTACGGGTTCGGGAATGATGTAGACATGACCGAGATGCCTCTCTGGTCAATAATCAATAGCGGAACCTGGATGCCCATATTGGTTCCTACATATTCCACGAAGATCTTATCGGTCGAACCGCAATGACAACATACGTAATTCCCTTTGTCCGTCGGTATGTTACTTGCCCGAGATTCGATCGTCGGTATCTCCATACCTAGTTCAATCTCGTTACCGTCAAGTCTCTTTACTCGTTCCGTAATACATCATCCCGTAACTAACTCCTTAGTCACTTTGCTTGCAAGCTTCTTATGATGTGCATTACCGAGAGGGCCCAGAGATACCTCTCCGAAACACGGAGTGACAAATCCAAGTCTCGATCCATGCCAACTCAACAGACACCTTCGGAGATACCTGTAGAGCATCTTTATGATCACCCAGTTACATTGTGACGTTTGATAGCACACAAGGTATTCCTCCGGTATCCGGGAGTTGCATGATCTCATGGTCGGAGGAACATGTATTTGACATTCAAGAAAGCAGTAGCAATAAACAGAACGATCATATGCTAAGCTAACAGATGGGTCTTGTCCATCACATCATTCTCCTAATGATGTGATCCCGTTATCAAATGACAACTCATGTCTATGGTTAGGAAACCTTAACCATCTTTGATCAACGAGCTAGTCTAGTAGAGGCTCACCAGGGACACGGTATTTGTTTATGTATTCACACATGTATTTAAGTTTCCGGTCAATACAATTCTACCATGAATAATAAACCTTTATCATGAAGAAGGAAATATAAAATAATAACAACTTTATTATTGCCTCTAGGGCATATTTCCATCAGTCTCCCACTTGCACTAGAGTCAATAATCTAGTTCACATCGCCATGTGATTAACACCCAAGAGTTCACTAGAGTCAATAATCTAGTTCACATCACCATGTGATTAACACTCAAAGAGTTCTAAGGTGCGATCATGTTTTGCTCGTGAGAGAGAATTTTAGTCAATGGGTCTGCAATATTCAGACCCATGTGTGCTTTGCAAATCCTTATGTCATACTGTAGATGCTGCTATCACGCTTTACTTGGAGCTATTCCAAATGACTGCTACATTATACGTATCCGGTTTGCTACTCAGAGATATCCAGATTGGTGTCAAAGCTTGCATCGACGTAACCCTTTACGACGAACTCTTTATCACCGCCATAATCGAGAAACATTTCCTTAGTCCTTTAGTTATTAAGGATAATTTTGACCGCTGTCTAGTGATCCACTCCTGGATCACTCTTGTACCCCCTTTGCCAGACACGTGGCAAGGCACACATTAGGTGTGGTACACAACATGGCATACATTATAGAACCTATGGCTGAGGCATAGGGAATGACTTTCATTCTCTCTCTATCTTCTGCCTTGGTCGAGGTTTGAGTCTTACTCAACTTAACACCTTACAATACAGGCAAGAACTCCTTCTTTGACTGATCCATTTTGAACTCCTTCAAAATCTTGTCAAGGTATGTACTCATTGAAAGTCTTATCAAGCGTCTTGATCTATCTCTATAGATCTTGATGCCCAATATATAAGCAGCTTCACCGAGGTCTTTCATTCAAGTATCCTTTTATGCCATCCAGAAATTCTATATCATTTCCAATCAACAATATGTCATCCACATATAATATTAGAAATGCTACAGAGCTCCCACTCACTTTCTTGTAAATACAGGCTTCACCGTAAGTCTGTATAAAACCATATGCTTTGATCACCTCATCAAAGCGTATATTCCAACTCCGAGATGCTTGCACCAGTCCATAGATGGATCGCTGGAGCTTGCACACTTTGTTAGCACCCTTAGGACCGACAAAACCTTCTGGTTGCATCATATACAACTCTTCTTTGAGAAAACCATTAAGGAATGCAGTTTTGACATCCATTTGCCAGATCATAAAATGCGGCAATTGCTAACATGATTCGGACAGACTTAAGCATCACTACGGGTGAGAAAGTCTCATCGTAGTCAACCCCTTGAACTTGTCGAAAACCTTTCGCGACAAGTCGAGCTTTGTAGACAGTGATATTACCATCAGCGTTTGTCTTCCTCTTAAAAATCCATTTATTCTCAATGGCTTGCCGATCATCGGGCAAGTCCGCCAAAGTCCATACTTTGTTCTCATACATGGATCCTATCTCAGATTTCATGGCCTCAAGCCATTTGTCGGAATCTGGGCTCATCATAGCTTCTTCATAGTTCGTAGGTTCGCCGTTGTCTAACAACATGACTTCCAGAACAGGATTACCGTACCACTCTGGTGCGGAACGTACTCTGGTCGACCTACGAGGTTCAGTAGTAACTTGATCTGAAGTTTCATGATCTTCACCATTATCTTCCTCTCTTATTGGTGTAGGCATCACGGGAACGGTTTTCTCTGATGAGCTACTTTCCAATTCGAGAGAAGGTACAATTACCTCATCAAGTTCTACTTTCCTCCCACTCACTTCTTTCGAGAGAAACTCCTTCTCTAGAAAGGACCCATTCTTGGCAACAAAGACCTTGCCTTCGGATCTATGGTAGAAGGTGTACCCAATTGTTTCTTTAGGGTATCCTATGAAGACGCACTTCTCCGCTTTGGGTTTGAGCTTATCAGGTTGAAGCTTTTTCACATAAGCATCGCATCTCCAAACTTTAAAAAACGACAGCTTAGGTTTCTTGCCAAACCACCGTTCATACGGTGTCGTCTCAACGGATTTAGACGGTGCCCTATTTAACGTGAATGCAGCTGTCTCTAATGCATAACCCCAAAACGATAGTGGCAAATCGGTAAGAGACATCATAGAACGCACCATATCCAATAAAGTACGGTTACGACGTTCAGACACACCATTACGCTGTGGTGTTCCAGGTGGCGTGAGTTGTGAAACAATTCCACATTTTCTTAAATGAAGGCCAAACTCGTAACTCAAATATTCGCCTCCGCGATCGGATCGTAGAAACTTTATTTTCTTGTTACGATGATTCTCTACTTCACTCTGAAATTCTTTGAACTTTTCAAATGTTTCAGACTTGTGTTTCATCAAGTAGATATACCCATACCTACTCAAATCATCTGTGAAGGTTAGAAAATAACGATACCCGCCGCGTGCTTCAACATTCATCGGACCGCATACATCGGTATGTATTATTTCCAACAAATCAGTAGCTCGCTCCATTGTTCCGGAGAACGGAGTTTTAGTCATCTTGCCCATGAGGCATGGTTCGCAAGTATCAAATGATTCATAATCAAGAGATTCCAAAAGTCCATCAGCATGGAGTTTCTTCATGCGCTTTACACCAATATGACCTAAACGGCAGTGCCACAAGTATGTTGCACTATCATTATCAACTTTGCATCTTTTGGCATCAATATTATGAATATGTGTTTCACTACGATCGAGATTCAACAAGAATAAACCATTCACAAGGGTGCATGATCACGAGGGATATTATTCATATAAACAGAATAACCATTATTCTCTGACTTAAATGAATAACCGTCTTGCAATAAACAATATCCAAATATAATGTTTTATGCTCAACGCAAGCACCAAATAACCATTATTTAGGTTTAATACTAATCCCGAAGGTATTACGAGCGTGTCGATATTGATCATATCAATCTTGGAGACACTTCCAACACATATCGTCACCTCGCCCTCAGCTAGTCTCCGTTACTCTACAGCTCCTGCGTCAAGTTACTAATATTAGCAACTGAATCGGTATCAAATACCCAGACGCTGCTACAAGCACTAGTGAGGTACATATCAATAACATGTATATCAAATATACCTTTGTTCACTTTGCCATCCTTCTTATCCGCCAAATACTTGGGGCAGTTCCGCTTCCAGTGACCATTTCCTTTGCAGTAGAAGCACTCAGTTTCAGGCTTGGGTCCAACTTTGGGTTTCTTCGTGGGAGCGGCAGCTTGCTTGCCGTTCTTCTTGAAGTTCCCCTTCTTTCCCTTGCCCTTTTTCTTGAAACTAGTGGTCTTGTTAACCATCAACACTTGATGCTCCTTCTTGATTTCTACCTCCGCCGATTTCAGCATCGCGAAGAGCTTGGGAATTGTCTTCTCCATCCCTTGCATATTATAGTTCATCACAAAGCCTTTATAGCTTGGTGGCAGTGACTGAAGAACTCTGTCAATAACACTCTCAACTGGAAGATCAATTCCCAGCTGAGTCAAGTGGTTGTGGTATCCAGACATTCTGAGTATGTGTTCACTGACAGAACTGTTCTCCTCCATCTTACAGCTGAAGAACTTGTTGGAGACTTCATATCTCTCAACCCGGGCATTAGCTTGAAATATCAATTTTAGCTCCTGGAACATCTCATATGCTCCATGGCGTTCAAAACGCTTTTGTAGTCCCGGTTCTAAGCCGTAGAGCATGGCACACTGAACTATCGAGTAGTCATCAGATCGAGCCTGCCAGGCGTTCACAACGTCTGCAGCAGCTCCTGCAGCAGGTCCATCACCTAGCGGTGCATCAAGGACATAATCCTTCTGTGCAGTAATGAGGATAATCCTCAAGTTACGGACCCAGTCCGTGTAATTGCTACCATCATCTTTCAACTAAGCTTTCTCTAGGAATGTATCAAAAACAGGGGAGCTACAACGCGAGCTATTGATCTACAACATAATTTGCAAAGACTATCAGGACTAAGTTCATGATAAATTATGTTCAATTAATCAAATTACTAATGAACTCCCGCTTAAATTAACATCCCTCAAGTTAACTAAGTGATACATGATCCAAATCAACTATCCCATGTCCGATCATCACGTGAGATGGGATAGTCATCAATGGTGAACATCTCCATGTTGATCATATCTACTATATGACTCATGTTCGACCTTTCGGTCTCCAGTGTTCCGAGACCATGTATGTACATGCTAGGCTCGTCAAGTTTAACCCAAGTATTCTACTTGTGTAAAACTGGCTTACACCCGTTGTATGTGAACGTAGAATCTATCACACCCGATCATCACGAGGTGCTTCGAAACGATGAACTTTAGCAACGGTGCATACTCGGGGAGAACACTTTTATCTTGAAATTTAGTGAAGGGATCATCTTATAATGCTACCGTCGTTCTAAGCAAAATAAGATGCATAAAGGATAAACATCACATGCAATCAAAATATGTGACATGATATGGCCATCATCTTGTGCTTTTGATCTCCATCTCCAAAGCATCGTCATGATCTCCATCGTCACCGGCTCGACACCTTGATCTCCATCGTTGCGTCGTGGTCGTCTCGCCAACTATTGCTTCTACAACTATTGCTAACGCATAGCGATAAAGTAAAGCAATTACATGGCGCTTGCATTTCATACAATAAAGAGACAACCATAAGGCTCCTGCCGGTTGCCAATAAATTACAAAACATGATCATCTCATACAATAATGTATATCACATCATGTCTTGACCATATCACATCACAGCATACCCTGCAAAAAGAAGTTAGACGTCCTCTACTTTGTTGTTGCAAGTTTTACGTGGCTGCTACGGGCTTCTAGCAAGAACCGTTCTTACCTACGGCACAAAACCACAACGGTGATTTATCAAGTTTGCTGTTTTAACCTTCAACAAGGACTGGCCGCAGTCAAATTTGATTCAACTAAAGTAGGAGAAACACACACCCGCCAGCCACGTTTATGCAAAACAAGTTGCATGTCTGTCGGTGGAACCGGTCTCATGTACGTGGACATGTAAGGTTGGTCCGGGCCGCTTCATCTTACAATACCGCCGAATCAAAATAAGACGTTGGTGGTAAGCAGTATGACGATCACCGCCCACAACCCTTTGTGTTCTACTCGTGCATATCATCTACGCATAGACCTGGCTCATGATGCCACTGTTGGGGAACGTTGCATGGAAAACAAAAATTTTCTATGCACACGCAAGATCTATCCATGGAGATGCATAGCTACGAGAGGGGGAGTGTGTCTACGTACCCTCGTAGACCGTAAGCGGAAGCGTTAGAACAACGCGGTTGATGTCGTCGAACAACTTCACGATCCAACCGACCGAGCACCGAACGTACGGCACCTCCGCGTTCAGCACACGTTCAGCTCGGTGACGTCCTCGACTTCTTGATCCAGCAAGACGGCGAGGTAGTGGATGAGTTCCGGCAGCACGACGGCGTGGTGACGGTGATGGTGATGCTATCTCCGCAGGGCTTCGCCCAAGCACTGCGAAAATATGACCGATGGACGGAACTGTGGAGGGGGGCGCCGCACACGGCTAAGACAATGTTGTGTCTCCTTTGGGGCGCCCCCTCTCCTCTATTTATATATGTGTAGGGGCTTGGAGTAGAAGGAATAGTGCCACATGAACAGTACCACGTGAATAGTACACACGTGGACTTGGACTCCAAAGTCCAATCCTATTCCTACTAGGACTCTCCTTTTTTCCTTCCCTAGCTGCGTGGGCTTTTGAGGACTTGGTGCGCCTGGCCCAATAAGGCCAGGGCGCCTCCCCTTAGCCCATGCCAGCCCTTGGGACGTGGTGGACCCACTTGTGGACTTTCGGACCCCTCCGGAATCCTCCGGAACCTTCTGGAAGCTTCCGGGTACAATACCGAAAAAACTGCACCTTTTTTCCGGAACCCAAAATATGACTTCCCATATATAAATCTTTACCTCTCGACCATTCCGAGACTCCTCGTGACGTCTGGGATCTCATCCGGGACTCCAAACAACATTCGGTTACCACTTCACATAACTCATATAACACTATATCGTCAACGAACGTTAAGTGTGCGGACCCTACGGGTTTGGGAATGATGTAGACATGACCGAGACGCCTCTCCGGTCAATAATCAATAGCGGAACCTGGATGCCCATATTGGTTCCTACATATTCCACGAAGATCTTATCGGTCGAACCGCAATGACAACATACGTAATTCCCTTTGTCCGTCGGTATGTTACTTGCCCGAGATTAGATCGTCGGTATCTCCATACGTAGTTCAATCTCGTTACCGGCAAGTCTCTTTACTCGTTCCGTAATACATCATCCCGTAACTAACTCCTTAGTCACTTTGCTTGCAAGCTTCTTATGATGTGCATTACCGAGAGGGCCCAGAGATACCTCTTCGAAACACGGAGTGACAAATCCCAGTCTCGATCCATGCCAACTCAACAGACACCTTCGGAGATACCTGTAGAGCATCTTTATGATCACCCAGTTACGTTGTGACGTTTGATAGCACACAAGGTATTCCTCTGGTATCCGGGAGTTGCATGATCTCATGGTCGGAGGAACATGTATTTGACATTCAAGAAAGTAGTAGCAATAAACAGAACGATCATATGCTAAGCTAACAGATGGGTCTTATCCATCACATCATTCTCCTAATGATGTGATCCCGTTATCAAATGACAACTCATGTCTATGGTTAGGAAACGTTAACCATCTTTGATCAACGAGCTAGTCTAGTAGAGGCTCACTAGGGACACGGTATTTGTTTATGTATTCACACATGTATTTAAGTTTCCGGTCAATACAATTCTAGCATGAATAATAAACCTTTATCATGAACAAGGAAATATAAAATAATAACAACTTTATTATTGCCTCTAGGGCATATTTCCATCACGGACCCCCTCTCAGGCTCCTTGTCCTCGATCTTTGCAGGGGTCGCATCCCCCGTCGAGTGTTGTGGGCTCCTTGCGGCCTCCTCTTCAGCCTGCCATGCCGGCACATGCTGCGGGCTCATCGTGGTTGCGCCAGCAGCTTGGTGCACAGGCAAGCGCCGGGGCCTCGCCGTAGCCTCCTCGGCGGCGTTGGCCTCTCGGACGGGCGTGGAACTCTGCGAAGGGGTTGGCTCTTCGTCCCCCTCCATCGTCGCATCACCTCCCGCGCCAGGCGCCTCTGGCGGCTCCACGCCTCCTCCGGAGACTTCCTCCTGAGGCGTGCTCCTCCCAGCTGGGGGAGGCAAGTCCAGATGCGGCTCAGGAGGAGCCGCATGCCCTTCTTCCACCGCCACGCACCCTGCCTTGGCCTCAGGGCGGCGGATGGCGTCCTCGTGCCCCTCGGACCTTGCAGTGGGTGTCGTGGCCCCCCTCGAGTCGAGGTCCTTCTTCTTCTTCTGCGCAGGCTCCCTCCACGGCGCGAGGGCTCGGCCCCGGACCTCGGGAAGTGGAAAGCAAAAATTAAAGCAAGGGAATAAGATGCAAGGACTTACTCGTCGGTAGGAACCCAGCGCCTCTTCCTTAGCTTCGGCAGAGGGCGGCTGCCGCTGTCGCTCCCGTGAGCCTCGCTCGAGCCATCTCCGGAGGGCTCGGCGCGAGGCCTGCTGAGGTTTTCCTCCATCGGGCCGGTGCAGGTCTCCTCCGCGCGAGGCTCAATGACCTCGTCGCCGGCGCCTCCTCCGCCCCCCGCGCTCGCGGGCTGGGAGTGCACGACCAAGAACCGGTCACTGTCATCATCATCCTCGTCGCTGAGGTCGGCTAACAGCTAGCGGCGGCTTGGTGGGGGCGCTCCTCCACTGCTCTCCTCATCAGCGCCTACCGAGGCCCCGACGTCGTCGTGGCCGCCTGAGCCGGGCACCACCAAGAGGGGGTTCTCGCGAAGCCCCTTGTGGCCCTCGGGAACCAGCCCCCACTCATCGAACCACGGCATCTCCGCGACCATTGCGGCGCTGTCGCTGTAGTGGTACAGAGGGTACGTGCCTTCAGGCTGGTTCTCCACATCGTCGGCATACAAGATCTTCATGACCTCGCTCACCACCGGCCCAGTAAGGCTGTCGGCGCTCAGCCTCATCGGGTACTCGGGGCCGGTGTAGGACCACACTGGGCACGAGCGCTTCTAGAGGGGGGCAATGCGCCGGCGCATGAACTCCTTGACGACCATTGCCCCTGTGAGCTTCACATCCTTCAGGGCTCTCATCCTCTCCACAAGCGGCGCCAGCCTCTCATCGGTGAGCTTGGCGTTCTCCCATCCGGAGCTCTTCATGGCGGGGGCGGCCGGCGTCAGCAGAAGAGGGCTAAACTGGCCTGCATCCATGTAGGCCTAGTGTGCCCTGAAGCCCTCCACCTTCTTCGTTATCTTCATGGGGATGATGTGGGCTGCCATCCCGTCGATGATGCGAAATGAGATGCATCCCGAGCGCTGGTTTGCCGCAGTCAGCCACAGGCTGTAGAAGGTGCAAAAGAGAGCCACCGAGGGCATCATGCCCAGGAAGCCTTCGCATAGGTAGGTGAAGATGGTGAGGAGGAGGATGGAGTTGGGTTGAAGGTGGAGCGCGTGGATTTGGTAGTGAGCGAGGATGGGGCAGAAGAAGTCAGAGAAGGGCGGCACTAAGCCAGCAAAGATGGTGTGGACGAAGAAGGGGAAGGTCGTGGCCTCCAGGTCATGAGCCCGGCGAGAGGCCGGCTAGATCCGCATGGCCTTCCACTCGTTGTGGTCACAGGCAGTCATGGGGCGTACCTTGTCCAGCCCTTCCTCGTTTAGGATGATGGACCTCAGCAGGGCCGACTCCAAATCTGCTGCGGCCGGCTCCTTGTTCTTCTTGGCAGCGGGAGCCATGGTTGTGGAGGAAGCTTGGAAGCAGGAGGAGGAGATTGCAAGGAGCGGGGTGCGAGGGAGGCGAATGGTGCAGAGGAAGGCAATGATCATGCCCGCACCACATGTGAGTCAGTTTTATGGTACGCCGGGCAGTTACCAAGGCGTCGTGGGGGAAGTGGGGGCGCCCCCGTCCCGTCATTCTGCCACGCGTCCCTACCTAGGCCTGGCAGTCTACTTAGGCCCCGCGCCGTTTCATTCCCAACGGGCGGATACGTGCGCGTCGCGGGCCCGGGGGCTACTGTCGGCCCAGTGGAAACCAGGGTACCACGGGCCGTCTGGCTGTGTCCCAGGAAGCAACACCTGGCGAAGAGTTCAAGAGGCGGCCCAACCGTGGGCGCCGCGAAGCAAGACGCCTCGTGAGGACCCTCTCCGCGAGGGGAGGCACTACCGAAGACCACCTTCTACGGCAGGCAGCCTCGCGAGGCCTCTCTCGCGAGGCGGCCTCCCGCGAGGTCTTCTGCGCGAGGGAGCCGCGCAACACTGGTTGCGCGGCTGTGCGCCCACCACGTGGATGACGTGCTTGAACAAGGCGACAACAATAGAAGGTACCATGCCAGCAGGCGCATTCACGGAAGATTTTCCCCTTTGGTGATAAAGGAGTGGCTGCTGCTGCCTCCCCCAAAGCAAGTCCCAAAGCTTACCACTTCCGACACTTGCACAGTCTTAGACTTGTCAGCACCTGACCTTGCCGGAGAAGATTCTGGCTTGTCGGTCTGTGGCTCTCTGGTTGCTGCCTCTTCATCGTCTGCCTCTCTTTCAACCACAAGTGTAGCACTAACCACTTCAATAGTTGCCGCTAAGTATAGCAGCAACGGCTCTTGTGGTTTATGCGTAACTAAGACTGACGGAGAGGACAAGTACTCCTTCAAATCTTGGAGCGCAGCCTCCTCTTCTGGAGTCCATTTCATTGGACCTGCCTTTTTCAAAATTTTGAAAAACGGCAGGGCGTGCTTTGCCAATTTGGAGATGAACCTGCTTAGTGCGGCAACGCAACCAGCAAGACGCCTGACGTCCTTGACGCGTTTTGGTGCTTCAATCTGCTCAATTGCTTTGATCTTGTCGGGATTGGCTTCAATTCCTCTCTGAGATACCAAGAACCCGAGAAGTTTGCCGGATGGAACACCAAACACACACTTCTCAGGATTGAGCTTCAAGTTGATTTTGCGCAAGCTGGCAAATGTTTCCTACAGATCTTGTATCAGTGTTGATTTATCTTTGGTTTTGACCACAATATCATCCATGTAGGCTTCCAAATTTCTGTGTAATTGGGTCTCAAAACCAATCTAAACTGCTCTGGCAAAGGTTGCCCCGGCACTCTTCAATCCAAAAGGCATGCATATAAAGCAATACGTGCCACATGGAGTGATGAATGCCAGTTTCTCCTCATCTTCCTTGGCCATAAAGATCTGGTGATAACCAGAGTAGGTGTCAAGGAAAGAGAGTAAATCGCAGCCGGCAGTGGAGCCCACAATCTGGTCAATGTGCGGCAAAGGAAAAGGATCTTTTGGACAAGCTTTATTGATATCAGTAAAGTTAATACAAAGCCTCCATTTTCCATTTGCTTTTCGTTGCTTGACCATGTAGGATGTAGTACTCCTCTGACCAGGCCTGCTGCTTCTAGTTTTTTTATCTCTTTGGCAATGAACTCTTGCCATTCCAATGCTTGCTTCCTGACCTTCTGCTTGACGGGTCCTACATGAGGGCAGACGTCAAGATGGTGCTCAATCACCTCCCTAGGAACGCCGGGGATGTCAGATTCTTGCCATGCAAATACATCGACATTCACCCGCAGGAAGGCGATGAGCGCGCTTTCCTATTTTTCATTGAGAGTGGCACTTATGGTGAAAGTTCCGCTCGTCCCATCTTCCCTTGCAGGAACTTGCTTCATAGCAGGTGCAGAGGCCTTGGATTTCTTGCTCTTGCCAGTAGAGCTCTCTGGTATGTCCTCAATAGGCGTGCCACACTTTGCAGCGTGCTTCCAGGAGTCCTTACCGGAGGTCTTACCGGACTTCTTCTTTCCTCCCTCGGGAGCTTTGTTGGCAGGAGCATTTGCCTCATCGGCAGACGATACTACTGCCTCCCGGTAGAGCTTGTCAGCGCAAATAATTGTGTCATTCTGGTTTGACTTGATGGCGAGGACAACCATTGGCGCTGGCATCTTCAGTACGTTGTACGCATAGTGTGATGCGGCCATGAATTTTGCCAGCGCTGGGTAGCCCAGGATTCCATTGTAGGGCAGTGGCATCTTGACAACGTCGAAGAGAATCTTCTCCGTCCTGTTGTTGAGCTCATTGCCAAATGTGACCGGCAATGTGATCTGGCCCTTCGGTTTGCTCCTTCCTGGATTGATACCCTGGAACGTGCCTGTCTCTTCTAGATCCTTGTCGGGGATTTGCAACCTCTTGATCACATCGGGTGAGATCAAGTTCAAGCCGGCCCCACCGTCAACCAGCATCTTTGTTACCTTGAGGTTGCGGATTGTGGGTGAAACCAACAACGGCAAACACCAGACTGCGGTTGTGCGATCAGGGTGGTCCTCGGCGTAAAAAATGATGGGCCTGTGTGACCACTTGAGTGGCTTCTGCGCCTTCATTGCCGGTTCCGCTGCATTGACATCCCTGATCCACTGTTTCAGTTGCCGGTGTGAGAAGTGCAAAGATGCACCTCCATCAACACACATGGCGTCAACTGCATTCTGGAACTCCTGTTCTGAACCATCTTTGTCCTCATCATCTTCCTTCTTCTCGCGGCCTCAAGCAGGCTTCTCCTTCTACTGCTTGGCCTTGCTGCGGCGGCCTCCGTGGCCACCACGCTTGTTGTTGTCGGATCCACCGGCACCGTCCTTGGCCTTCTCCTTGTCACGCTTCTCGTATTCTTGCTTTTGTTTTTTGGCAAGTTGTTCAACTTGCCGGCACTCCTGGAGGTCATGGCCAGCGGTACGGTGGATCTTATAGTACGGGCTTTTGGTCCTCTCACCGGCAGCCGCCTCATGGCCACAAGTGCAAACGGCAACCTCCTTGCCACTGCTCTCTTCCTTCGGCTTCTTGTCGGGATTCCCTGATCCCTTGACTCCCAACACGGCCTTGCCTTAGCGTTTGCGGTTGCGCTTTCGACCTTTCTTCTTCGGGGTGGATGCATCATTGGCTTCTGAATCAACTTCAGCGCCAGCATCCTCCCCGGGGAGTCGCTCCCCTCTTCAGCACGTTCGCACTTGTCCACCAAGGTGTACAACTCATTGATGGTTCTGACCTTCTCGATGTTCATCTCAGCTTGCATTCTGTGATTGCGCACATTCATGTGAAATGCGGCAATAACAGCTGCGGGGTGAACATCGGGAATGTTGTGGTGCACACGGCTGAATCTCTAAATATATTTGCGAAGGGGCTCGCTGTCTCTCTGTGGGATCATGTGCAAGTCCCTGGGCTGACCAGGAAGCTTGTGGCCTCCGGTGTATGCACCAATGAACTCATTGCACAGATCCGACCAGGAAGAGATGGAGCCTTCCGGCAAGTTCATCAGCCAAGACCTCACGTTGGGCTTGAGCGCCAACGGAAAGTAAATGGCGAGAACCTTCTCATCTCTACCACCGACAGCCTGAACGGCTATGGTGTAGATCCCGAGGAACTCTGCCGGGTTCAGCTTGCCATCGTATTTCTCCGGCAACACTGGCTTGAAGGCACGGGAGGATGGCCAACAAACTTGCCACAGCTCATGGGTGAATGCTGGGCAACCCACCTCATAAGGCAAGTACCCAGAGCCCCCTGGCGCTGGCTTGTCCACTACTAGTCCATTGTGCTCATCAGACCGACGACACGCTTCCCGACGCCATTCAATGGTTGTGCGGGCGTCCTCCACCAGCCGGTCTCGCAGCACTTGGCGCTGGTCTTGGCGGCCTCGTGGATCCGAAGACGCCATCGACACTTTATCGGGCTCATCAGATCGGCGAGTCTGCCGCTGCTGTGGTTGTTGACGCGGAGGTGACTGCACCATTGGTGCAGTGTCTCCGGCTCAGTCTCAGGCTGGTGCTGCCGGTGCCGTAGGTGGTTGCCGTGAAGGTCCCGCCTCTTGTGTCTTGCCGGGATTGGTAAAACAGATGAGGCTCTAGATAGTTGCCCTCCACTCCTCTATCTTGCCAGGCGTAGGCAGGAAGTTCAGCAGCATTTGGGCCTGCGCCATGGCTTCTACCGCCATGGTTGGAATGGCCGGAAGTGAGGAACGTGACGTCGCTTGACTCCTGGCAGACCTAGAAGGAACTCCATCTCGAACCTACTGCCGCGGCGTCTGCTCGCCAGTGGGCTGACGCGGTGGTGGTGGTGGTGCCGGAGCATGTTGATGACGATGCTCGGCGTTGTCTTAACGTCGTCCAGAGCCGCCAGTGCCGTGAGGGAGTGTGTCGCGCCAATCCTGAGATGGTTGCAGTGTACGTCCCGCCGCAGCGTTCTTGGACGTCGCCGCTCCGTCCTTGGACGTCGCGACGACTAGATCTTTACTCGCGCCCCTCCGGACTGTGTTGCTGCGGTGACTGTGCTCACCGGAGCATCGTGGAAGTTGGTCGTCTTCACCATCTCTAGTATGATGGCTAGGATCGCCATCGCGACGAGGAAGCTGACTGCCTCCGTCGCCGCCGTCCGCGCCACCCGCACCGCCTGCGCTGCCTGCGCCACCCGCAGATGCCTAGGACGGTAACTTGGACATGGAGAGAGCCGATGCGGCTATGCCCTTCTTCTTGGGCGCCACCAAAGACGATGATGAAGAAACTGGTGCTCACACTGCTGAAACTGGTTCACTACACGCGATCCCCTACCTGGCGCGCCAAAGATGTCATGCGTACGACAATCTATGGGATCAAGATGATCCCTTTGTGGTTCAGCTATGGGAATCAACATGCACAAAGAGCAGGTTCAGGAGATGCAAGCACACACATCAATTTTCCCAGGTTCGGTCCGCCGTGAGGCGTAAAACCCTACTCCTGCTTTGGTGGATTGATTGTGTTTGAGCTCAAGTTACAAGGAGCGCAGCTTGCCGGCAAGGTGCGCGGGAAGTGCAGCTACTACGCGTAAATGAGCAAAGTGTCGACCCTTCTACCAGTAGCCATGGTGATGCGGAGCATCCTACGAACATCACCATGTCAAGAGTCCGTTCGGCAAGTGACAACGTGCGACATCTACTTCACATACATGAAGGTGAATCATCTCCTTTACACGTGTTCACTTGACCCCTTCGAGGATGGTATACTACTTGACACTCCACTCGTGTGCATGCATAGGTATTGTCGGAGCTTCACGGATGTCGAGGAGGAGTGCAAGCGCCAAGGAACAACTACACCATCCGCGAGGGAAGCATGGGAGCGGAGTCGGAAGAAGACGGAGCTGCGGAGCTATAGCGGCCGGACATCCGGGCCAGAGGCCGGACATCCGGCGCCTGTGCAGCCGCGCAATGGCTGCACCAACAGACCGCCAAGTGCATCAGTGGCTAGACATCCGGCACCAGCCAGGACATCCGGTGCCACATCCACAGCCCGGACATCCGGCGTCATCCCGGAAATCTGGCAGTGGCTATACAGAGAAGAGGCAGACTCAGGCCACCACCCAGCCGGACATCCGGCCCGAGCCCCAGACATCCGACGCCCCAAGTCGGGCCGGACATCCGGCGCCTGCGCACAGCTTCGGCCCAGACGGCCATGTATCTCTCTCCCACCCCCACTTCGTGACTTGTACTATAAATAGACCACTTCCACCTCCACCTCCACCTCTGATCTAGGGATAGCAAAGTATTAGCTCATCTAGTTGAGCCTAGCTCCTACCACTACTCCTCTTGAGAGAGAGAGAGAGAGAGAGAGAGTGACCTCTCCCATGGAGATCAAGACCTCCATGTGAGCATGTGAGAAGATCCCCTAGTGGATTCAAGACCTCATCTCCTTCATAGGATTTGGGATAAACTCTACCTTGTATCGTTCCCTGTGATTGTTCATGTACTTTGTGGATCCATGTGTTTGTTAGTCTAGTGGTTGTGTGATTGGACTTGTTCTTGAGTGTTTCCTCTTGTGATTTCTCCCCGTTTTCCCCTCGTGTTCGTCGTGTTCTTTGTGTTCTTCGTAGGAACCTCGTCCAATTCATGAAAGATCATCATCTAGGGTTCTACCCTACATCATCTTGGTATCAGAGCCACGTTGATCATGAATTTGGAGTCCTACCCCCCACTTTCTAGCCTAATTTTGTTTGTTCTTGCCCAATTTCGAAAATCCCCACCAAAAATAGCCTCACCAATTTTTTTGCATTTTGCTGGTTCTTGTGAGATTTTGTTGATTTTGATTCATGCATTTGTTGTGTTTCGAGTGGATCTAGCTTTCCCCCATCTTTTCCCCAACTTCCATCCACGAAATCCGTCCAATTTTGACCCACAAATCATCAATTTCCGCCCCAAATCGAGTTTTTGAGCCCCAAATCAATTCTAGGATTTGTCGGGCCGGACATCCAGGCCTCGGGCCAGACATCCGGCTCCTGGAGCGCAAAATTGAGCAAGTTTCTGGATACAGAGCCCCGGATTTCCGGCCTAGACCCCGGACATCCGGCCCGTGGAGTTTCAGCCTCCCGTGTTTCACCGTTTCGGCCATAACTAATTCATCCGGAGTACGATTTTAACGTTCTTTAGCTCGTTGGATAGCTATTGACATCCCCCATCCCACAAAAATAATTCCACAACCATTTGACTCCATCAAATTTTGTGCAATTTGGCAAGTTTGCCTAGGCCCTCCACCATAACTTCCGCAATACTACCATAGCCTTCCGCAACCTAATCCATTTTGATCCCCATTGCATTTGTGGTTGTTTGAGTTGTGATTTGAGTCTCCTAAGGTGTTTCGGCTACTTAGGGACGGTTGCTTCTTTATCAACCACCACCTTAACTTCCGCATAACCTTGCCCACCATACCCTTCCGCCACCATAACCCATTTTGACCGATTTTGTTTGAGATTTTGAGTTGCGGTTTCTGTTTCCTAAGGTGTTTCGGCTAATTAGGAATGGTTCAACATCGACATCACCGCCACTCATCATCGCCACGGACTCATCATCGACAACGATCTCTTCACGTTTGACACCGCAACCGTAAGCAAGGACGGTAACTTCGACGACATCATTGTACATTTCCTTGCCATTGCATTGATCGCCCCGTGCCTATTGTGTCACTCACCCATCGAGACTAGCGAGTTGAGAATTGCTAGGCCACGCTCATTGTGCACCTTAGTGATACGCTTACGCCGCATAGCTACATTTAGCATGCAATCATCTTGCTATCATCATTGTGCCATAAGTCTCTCCCGTGCATATCTTACATACTTGTCTCATATCATACTTGGCTCAAGCATCAAGCATAGTGGAAAATCATACAACAAAAAAAGAGAAAAAGCTTTTAAGCAAAAGAGGAGATATAAAAGAGCTTGTAAGCAATAGAAATAGCATTGAGCCATTTTGCATCATACATACTCTTGGAGCATACATACATAGCATACTTGGGATTGAAGACGGCACATTTACTCGCTTAGGTTGGTGCAGAAGCGTATCTAGCACATTTGAGCAATTGAGCCATTGTCTCTCTAGTATCCGTGCAACACGAGCGTTTTCCATGGTAACACATTTTGTGCTCATTCCTTGGTTGCGTGGATCCCACTTATCTATCCGTGTGTGTGTTCCTTGTGCCACCATAGCTATTGATCTATTTGCTTTACATTGCAATTTTGTGAATCTTCCTCAACATTTTCAATATCTTGTACTAACACTTGCTTGAATTTTATGCCACTTGTCCTAACCAAGCCACTCGATAAGCTTTACTTTGTAGGTGTGAGTGAACAAGTCCAGTACCAATTCCACTATTCTCTCAATTCACATTGAGTGACACGGGATACATCCTCAACTTTGGGAAAAGGTAGCTTGGTATTGTTTATCTCATTTCCTACTCACCTTTGCTCGAGTCTTGTGATGGATAGGCAAAGCACATCTACTTCGGTCTACAACAACAACGACGAGTTTGATGCCATGAAGGACCACATCAATGCCAAGATGGATAAGCACTTGGAGGAGCTCAAAGCCCTCATCAACACCGGCAAGAGGTCTTCCTCATCTTCGAGAAGACGCTCAAGTGCACATGCTTTCGAGCTACCATCTCCGGCAAGATCACATAGGCATCGACACCATCACCGACAAGAACGTGACGGTCAAGAGCTCAACACCAACCACCGCTCTATGACTTCACTGTCTACCTTGGCATCTTCGCCAAGCGACTTCAAGGCATCTTCGCCTTTGGACATGCGGCATCTTCACCGACACGCACCTCAAGAGAAGCTCCCCAAGCTCAAGTTCGTGACTTCCATGAGCTACTACGACTTCGACATCGACCATGCGATTCCTTTCTATGGGAGTCATGACCCCAAAGAGTACCTCAAGTGGGAGCGCAAGATGGATGACAACCTCAAGCTACATCAAGTCCCCTCCGAAGATCAAGTGAAGTGCGCCTCAAGTAACTTCCATGACTATGCATCGACATGGTGGCTTCACACACCTTCGAAGAGCTTCAACATGAGTTGGCCCAAGACGAAGAAAGTGATGCGGCGAGAATTTGTGCCTTTCACCTACACGGAACATCTTCAACGCCAATTGGAGAACACCATACAAGGATCCAAGTCCCTCGACGAGTACTTCAAGGAGATGAAGAAAGCCTTGCGACGAGCCGGCGTGGACGACCCCATTTGGATGAAGTTCCACTTCATGATGGGATTGAACAACGACATCTCCAAGATTATCTTCCTCGACAACTACGAGTCCCTCGACGACATCTACTTTGGTGCTCTCAAGGCGAAACAAGAACATATGAAGGCTAAGGCTTCTCCACCCCAAGCATACTTCACGACGACCAAGCTCCACGACAATGAGCATGAGGATAGTACCACCATGATGTCCAAGCCCGACGAGCTCCAAGACGATGCTCCCAAGTTTGACTTCACCGCCATCCCTCTTTGTGGCATTGACGATGCCGAGTCTACGATGACTCTTTTTGAAGACGGCGCGGCGATGACTACGGCTACGGAGCCAATCAAGGACCAAGCTTTGGAGGCGAGCGACAAGGTCGCGAGCAAGGATGATGCTTCCATCTTTGGAGGCGAGAGTGAGATGATCGAGCATGGGATTTTCCCTTCGATCATGGAGGCAAATGATGATGTGCCAGCTTCAGCCTTCATCCATGGCGACGGCGACGATGACTTGAGTGACATGAGCACCCATATTGAGAGTGAGAGCGAGTTCACCACTAGCCCCATATATGATGAGTTGCCCCAATTTTCATGTGAGGAGAGCCACAACCCCCACCACTTGAGTGAGATGAGTGACTCCACCATATGTGAGCTTGAGTGCACCTACTTTGAGGGAGTGAGTGAGCCACCACAAGAGTTGAGAGAGGAAGTTGATAGGGCATGTGAGGCCATTTCGATTTCTAACAACTTAACCTCTACCTCTATTGTGTCTTCTCATTTGGTGCTATGTCCCATATATGATGACGCGCCAATTCTCGATGACTTCGTCCCTCCTATGGACAAGACGATGGCCATGGTGGAATATGATGCACCCCTCACATGGTTCCATCATGATGAGGATAACCATGATTTGGTCTTTGGCACCTCACCTACGCCACATGTGTGGAATGAAAAAGGTAACATAGGTGAAGGTGATGAGCTAGTCCCACTAGTGGACATTGATTGCTTGCATGATGTTGATCCTCCTATTGACACACTTATTACTAGTATGATTTCCCCATGCGATGATTTACCCATTTAAGACGAGTTTGATGATTGCCATGAGGAGTCTATTGGTTGTGATGCCATGTTGCATAGGATTTCTTGTGTGATAATTCTCTTGGTCACATCATGTTTGACAATCCGCTTGACTTGTCATATGCTATGCATGAGATCAACAATATGTCCAATTTGCAATCTCATCGTAGTAGCTATGCATATGCCATTAAAATTAACCCAATTTGCACATATGACATAGATGACAAGCCCATGGTTATTGGCATTTGTTTTTCTTGTGATGATATTGATATGCTTCCTTTGCATAATTGTTCATATATGCCATGCCATGACCACCTAGCTTCGGACATGCATTATTTGCCATGTTGTCAATTTTCTCCATATGATGTTTTTGCTATTGCTCATGAGGAGACCCCCATAGTTTCCTCATCCATATTAGGATATTTTGACCCATCCTATACATTGCATCATTTCCATGATTATGTGCACAATATGCTCCCCATGAATAAAAATGATATCAATGTGCCATATACTTGCATGCTCAATTTGTGTCCCCATCGTGTTATACATAACAACTATTCTTTCATGATGGATGACATCTTTTTATATCGTGCCTCAAATTTCTTTGAGCATTGCTTGTTTTGTGATAACTCTCACGTGCACATACACATCATGATGGATGATGTGTACATTTACCACGCACACACTTTGTTTCGTTTGCCTATTTGTTGTGTAGGTACCCATGCCTACTTGTCAACTTCGCAAGCGCATGAGTTGACGAAACGTGCTCTAGAGAGCAATGAAGACGTGCGCCACCATGAAGTGTTTACCCTCCACCCACCCTCTTTGTGCAAGAATTTCGTGCATTTCTTCTACATGGCCCTCACATGGTTATGGGTTATTGTCCATTATATATCCTTTGCCCATATTGCCATGTTCACTTTGCATGATGTGCTCACCCCTATGCCTTTACCATGCACTTGTGACCAATGCTTTACATTACACATGATCCTTGATTCTCGTACTTGTATGTGTATTTGTAAGCTTGGTGCAGATACTTGTTATTGTCATGTTTGCTTTGTGCCTATGTCTATTATTTGCTCACATGACATGATTGATATGATTTCCTCTAGTGTGTTGCATCTTCGCTCCACTAGTTTGCATGACATGATTACTATGATTGCTTGCCTTGTTGCATCACCAATGATTCATACTTGCTCATTTCATGTGGTTGATGGAATCCATTCACATGCTTTGCACATGATTGATATTGCTTCTTGTCATATATCTCCATACGTTGCATCTCTCATGCTCAATGATTTGCCATGTATTGAGTGCAACAATGCTTTTAGTCTTGCTAATGAGATTGCCCCCATAGCTTTCTCCCATATATTTGGAGCTTTTGCCATCTTTCATGTGAAGCATGTTTGTCTTCCTTCTTTCCACCATATGCCTAGTGCCATGAATATATCCATTGTTGCATCATATTATTCATGCACTTTTGCTTCTAATGGTTATGTGCAAGAGAAGAGAACCATCATGATGGATGATGTGTTTATCTACCATGCACATACGCTCTTTGCTTTTGTTGCGTGCATGTGTAGGATCCTTCGACTACGTGTCAACTTCCACTTCACATGAGTTGACCATTCGAGCTCTTGAGAGCGAGACACTTTCGACCGATGTGCTTCTACAACGCATTTGCTACCACTTCGATATTGTGAAGGACGCACAAGGACACGCTTATAAGGTGATATCCTTCTCTCTTGAGAACCCCGAAACCATGAGCATGAATATTGTGGATCATACTTCATGTGTTGCTTGCACCATGACACTTTGCACACATGCTAGAGATCTTGCTTCAACTTGTCATTGCCACATTGCCATGCCTCATGATATATATGCCTTGTGTGTTGCATCGAACATGATTACCCCATGTTATTCCCATGTGTTTGATTGCAACAATTTCATTTCTTCACATATGCCATGTCCCATTGATTGCTACACGCTTGACTTGATTGCCTCACACATGATGAACAATTGCTCTTTCTATTGTGTTGAGTGCCACACTATCTTCACTACACCCTATGCATATTATGCTTGGATTGTCTCGCACCTTGGATTGCCCCATGTGTTTAGACATCTCATCTTCTTTGGTGTTGTGAATGATTCTTATGCATACCATAGACCATTTATTGAGCGCGTGATGCATGCTTGCTATGACCTTGAGGTAGATGCTTGTTCTCTTGTCACACATATTAGCATCTCGACCTCCCATTTACATGCTTGTTTCCATGATGATCTTGATTGTGCTCAATTTATGTGCTTACATGCCATGTCTCTTTCCCTTGTCACACCTTATGCCATATATGACGACGACACTTGTTGGGTGAATCACCGCTTGAATGCTTGGTTTTGCACTAACGCTAACCACATTTGTTTTTCCAAGTGTTTGTTGTCTTTGCTCCTTTTGAAGGAATCACGAGACGGTGCGATATTGGAGAGTGCCCATTTCGAGCTACCAAATGATAAGTTCTTGGTGATCGTCCACTTCTACACGGCGACGACATCTCTTTCGCATGGTGATTTGGATTTTGATCCGAGGACGGATCTTTACCAAGGGGGAGGGGATGATGCGGAGCATCCTACGAACATCACCATGTCAAGAGTCCATTCGGCAAGTGACACGTGCGACATCTACTTCACATACATGAAGGTGAATCATGTCCTTTACACGTGTTCACTTGACCCCTTCGAGGATGGTATACTACTTGACACTCCACTCGTGTGCATGCATAGGTATTGTCGGAGCTTCACGGATGTCGAGGAGGAGTGCAAGCGCCAAGGAGCAACTACACCATCCACGAGGGAAGCATGGAAGCGGAGACGGAAGAAGACGGAGCTGCTGAGCTACAGTGGCCGGACATCCGGGCCAGAGGCCAGACATCCGGTGCCTGTGTAGCCGCACAGTGGCTGCACCAATAGACCACTAAGTGCACCAGCGGCCGAACATCCGGCACCAGCCCGGACATCCGACGCCACATCCACAGCCCGGACATCCGGCATCATCCCGGAAATCTGGCAGCGGCTATACAGAGAAGAGGCAGACTCGGGCCACCACCCGGCCGGACATCCGGCCCGAGCCCCGGACATCCGATGCCCCAAGTCGGGCCGGACATCCGGCATGTCCCCGAACATCCAGCGCCTGCGCATAGCTTTGGCCCAGATGGCCATGTATCTCTCTCCCACCCCCACTTCGTGACTTGTACTATAAATAGACCACCTCCACCTCCATTCTAGGGATAGCAAAGTATTGGCTCATCTAGTTGAGCCTAGCTCCTACTACTACTCCTCCTGAGAGAGAGAGAGAGTGACCTCTCCCATGGAGATCAAGACCTCCATGTGAGCATGTGAGAAGATCCCCTAGTGGATTCAAGACCTCATCTCCTTCATAGGATTTGGGATGAACTCTACCTTGTATCGTTCCCTTTGATTGTTCATGTACCTTGTGGATCCATCTGTTTGTTAGTCTAGTGGATGTGTGATTGGACTTATTCTTGAGTGTTTCCTCTTGTGATTTCTCCCTGTTTTCCCCTCGTGTTCGTCGTGTTCTTCGTAGGAACCTCCTCCAATTCATGAAAGATCATCATCTAGGGTTCCACCCTACATCACATGGGCTTCCTTTTATAGGTTAAGGGGTCACCACAGTGGCAAAAAGGTAATTACATGGCGCATGTAGTGGCTAAAGTGTTCTCATACCTAACCCTGACGGGATAGGACAAAAACAATAAATGCTCCATTAGGTGTCATGCTAGGGACGAACTCCGGCAAGGAACATGCACCGTTCGCCCAGCTACCTTTTATTAACTTGACACGCCATCAGGACAGGTGTCATTAAAGTTGATCTTCAAGCGGCGTGCTGACACGTGCCCCGACAAGCCTCACCAAACCACCTGCCCGCTCGACACCTATCGATAAGTGACTAGCTGATCGATGAGGTGGAGCGGGGGGGGGGGGGGAGATAAAGGAAGCTTGCCGGCACGGAGCTTGCTGGTGTGAAGCTTGTCAGCAAGTGTAGTCTTGATCTCGAGTACTGACTTAGTACTTCTCGATGACCTGCCTCGAGGTCTTCTTCATGGTTTTATCAACCAAGTCTTGAGTCTTGATGGAAGCAATTCTCCGGCAAGCCCTTGCCATCGGGAAGGCTGCAACTGTCTATGCATAAGTCAGGGTATAAAGACACCCATGTTTTTATACACCAACAGGAGCTAATCAATCGACATACTCTGCAAACGCCTCCTTCAACCTACAACGCGTGCCACGGGAGAAACGAGTTTGGGGTGGAATCTAGAGTAGGGGTTACCTATGCTTCTCTTATTTGTTGCTTTGCTTTTGTCCCTGAAACCCGCGGGTGGCCGACCCGTTGGTTCCCGGAAATCCCAAGTACTGTGCCTGGGTTGGCATATGATAGTTACTTCCCGGAACGGATCCGGTCAGCGCTCTAGGGTGAAATTCTTGCAGAGATATGGTTCTGTCAAATCCCCAATGCCTTCTTTGGGGGCATGCAAATTTGGTACTTCGAACTGGCGATTGACCTTTCGAGTGATCTAATGCTTGAAGCTACCCTGTAAGAGCCATCCTGTCACAGTGGTGTCTCATTGTTCTCCCTTCCGGACGAATTCAGACGAATGACGAGGACACCGTGGACTCGAGACGTCCTCTTGCTAGTTCGTCGTCGAGGCACGAAGGCACGAACCTACACTACTGAATCATGGACAATAGACACGGTGGTTTACCCAGGTTCGGGTCGGCCGCATTATGCGTAATACCCTACTCTTGCTTTTTTGGTGTGTTTGATGGGTGGATTAGAGCTACAAAACCTTCCCGGGAAGGGGGAGAATAGTGTATCCCTACTGGTGTTCTACCAAGTGTTCAACCTTTGCTATTTTTCTTGGGTTCCTCCTTCCATTTTTTCCCTTGGCCCGGTCCTCCTTTTATAATTTAAGGGGTACCACAGATGGCTTCGAGGCTAAGAAAAAGGCTACTGATCCGACCAAGTAGGTGGGAGCATTAAATGCGCGTTGAGGTGTCATCGCCTTCTGCCGTCTGGGAACGGACCCCTGTCTTGTCACAACTGAGTTAGGTGCCGCCTGCCCGAGGCGTGACACGTCTCCGAACAGGTGTGCACCATGTGGCGGCATGGGTGATCGAGTCACCCCTTGCGTCTTGTCCACTGCCTGGCGTGCCTGCCCACCGGCCACGCGGCGCGAGAGCCCTGCGAGCGCAGAACTGCTGCGCCACGCGTAGGTGATTCGGTAGCTTGCTGTCGAAGGCTGGCTGAGTGCGTGCCAGCTGTGGATAGCCATTGTCGGGTGAGGTTGTTCCCGTGTCTTGGCTGTCCGTCGTTGCTAGACGTCTTGGATGGATACTTGTTTAACTTAGCGGGTGCCGAAGGAGGATGCAATCCTTGTTGTACAAAGATCTGCATGCCTCCACCGAGCCCGAGGCTTGCTTGATAGATCTTCTAGATGATATTCTTCTTCATGAAGATCTACATACCACCACCAGGGAGGAAGATGGCACGCAGCTCTTCTCTTCTTCTTGAACTTGATCCGTGGCGACCGTGAGGCACACCGTGGGTATGTGACGCACCTGTCACGACACCGACAACGCATAATTAGGCAACACATATCAAATAACAACTTACTGATCAACCAACCCATAGCCAACAATTACTCAAATACCATCACATATAAGGGGTTCAAGAGTTGTTACAACCCATCACGGAGACCGTGATGGAGGAGGAAGAAGGGGTGATGATGGTGATGGTGATGGAGGCGGCGCGTCGGTGGATGATCTTGTGTGGCTACACCTACACAAAGAACCCTTCCCCACCGAGCGCAAGTCCAAGCTTCTACCTCATGCCTATGGACCGTTCAAGGTGCTAGCACGCTACAATGACAATGCCTACAAGATCGACATCCCGCGCGACAAGTACAATGTGAGCAACATCTTCAACATCAAGGACCTATCTCCCTTCCATGGTGATGAGGTTATCGATCTGAGAGCGGATCTTTCCCAAGGGGGGAGATGATGTGGAGCATCCCATGGTCATCCCCATGGACCCACCATCGTTACCCCAAGCACCAAGCAGACCGATCACAAGAGCTCGTGCAAGAGCTATCGAAACCAAGGTGAACTCACTCCTCTCCGAACTCACACTTTTGACATATGAGGCATGGCTACTACCTCAAGCGGATAAGCTATGTGAGATCAGACACCTAGACGAAGGTCATGGACAAGACGACGAGGAGACTGAGTGCAAGAAGCAAGAGAAGGAGTTGCCGGCAAGCTATAGGCATCAGATGACCGCTGGTTACCAGACGTCTGGCGTGCCGCAGATTAGCCAGCCAGAAGGGCCAACCGACAGATGCTAAAGTGGCCGAATGACCACCAAGTACCGAACGTCCGACACATGTCCAGACACCTCTGGAAATCTGGTGGACCAAGTCCAGTGCCAAATTAACGGAAGAACGAAGCCCATCGGTCATCTGAGCCTCCGGACGACCGGCGTCCTCCAAAAATCCAGCTCCGCCTCAACCAAGCCAAAATGTTGGAAGTCTGACCCGCACCGGACGTCTGGTCCCTCGCAAGACACCGGACGACCAGTAACCTCCGGACGTCCGGAACCTACCTGTGCGCAGCCACTCGGGTTTTCACCCTTGTATCCCCCTCTCTCCCCCTAGACTATAAATACCCCTTCACTTGGATGAATTAGGGTAGCAAAGGATTATCTTAGATTTGAGATAGAGTTTTGCTCATCCACTACCCTCTCCCATGGAGATCAAGATCTCCATGTGAGAAGATCCCCTAGTGGATTCAAGACCTCATCTAGGGAAGATCCTCTTGGATTTCAACACCTCAACTCCTCCAAGGATTGGGATGAGCTAGTTCCTTTTTTGCCTTCTTGTGTTGGATATGTGTCGGGGCCGGATTTCCGGGACACAATATCCCAGAAATTAACCCCTCGTGTCGTCACCAGCCCCAGGATTTCTGTTACTGGTGGACACGTCCTTGTTACAGATTACCAAGCAATTACAAGAATTGGATACAAGACCATAAAGGTCTACTGATACAACAATGATTTCAAACAGTGTATGGCGGAAGCGGGTAGAGGATCTCCAATACTGGTGGAAGCTCCAATCCCACAGGAATGGCTGACCGGGATAACTCCTATCTCGCGTGGCCGCTATCTTAGGCCCCTAGTCTACATGGACGTCATTGTAGTACTCCTTGTTGAACTCCTGACCTGGCCAATTAAATAGCCAGGGACAAGCCTGTGAGTACGTTGGAATGTACTCGCAAACATAATGAACAAAAGATATACCGAATGCATATGCTCATGCTGGATTAAATGATATGCATATGTTGGCTGGAATTAAATTATGGCATGATAAATATTAGCATATGCAGAAGTATGAGTAAATAAAATATTAGTGACAAACAAAGAAAGTTAATGGAGAATCGGACGAGACAGGACCACCCGAGAATCCAAAAGAAAATAAAATATAACGTGGAGAATCGGGCGAGACAGGACCGCCCGAGAATCCAAAAGAAATGCGAAACGGGTGTCTAAAAGCAATGCCTCGAGAGGTCTTGAAAAGAAATGCCAAACGGGTGTCTAAAAGCGACGCCTCGAGAGGTCTTGAAAAGAAATGCCAAACGGGTGTCTAAAAGCGACGCCCGGAGAGGTCTTGAAAAGAAATGCCAAACAGCTGTCTAAAAGCGATGCCTCGAGAGGTCTTGAAAAGAAATGCCAAACGGGTGTCTAAAAGCGACGCCTTGAGAGGTCTTGAAAAGAAATGCCAAACGGGTGTCTAAAAGCGACGCCTCGAGAGGTCTCGAAAAGAAATGCCAAACGGGTGTCTAAAAGCGACGCCTCGAGAGGTCTTGAAAAGAAATGCCAAACGGGTGTCTAAAAGTGACGCCTCGAGAGGTCTTGAAAAGAAATGTCAAATGTGTGTCTAAAAGCGACGCCTCGAGAGGTCTTAAAAATAAATGAGTATCCCGGGTAGTCTAGCCAGCCCATGAGATACTCAGAAAAGAAAATAAAACTGAGTGCCCGGGGTAGTCTAGCCAGCCCCTGAGACACTCAGAAAATAAAATAAAAAGATAGGGTTAGTCCATAATATATCATCAATAATATTCATGACAATATTAGTAGTGGCAATAATTATCCTGCAAAATTGAATCATGATCAATTTAATTATTTCCTCCGAAGACCGACACTAAGACCGACACTTGACCAACCCAGACTATAGTCCTTAACCGCGGACACGGCTATTTGAATAGGTATAACTCTGCAGAGGGTGTACTCTTTACCCACAAGTAAAGGATTTCTTTAGTCAGCACCGAGACGCTGACTAATTTCCATTACGGTCTTTGGGTTGAAAACACACCTAACCCGCACATACCAGCTTTAACTTACCAAAGCCAGGAATCTCCCAAGGCAATGATGGATTAAACTCTAAGTGGGAACGCCTCATTCAACAGCCTCCAATAGCATGGGATCACAATATTTATAACGGCGCGCAAACAGGGGTGCTACCCCTCTCCGGCTACAACCGGAGACACCCATGCCCCCGGACCAAGTGACATGCCTACTAGTGATCAGATGGTATCTTTCACTATGGCCTCTCTGTACGGTGTGTGCAGGAAAGGGGTTAACAACTTAGTGAACCATACCCTACCTGCGGCAGGGATAAGTGGCAGCACGAAACAAGTATGGGGGTTACCGGAACAAGACTCGATTTATGGTCGACTCAGGAGGCTTATGTAATTCCTGCAGTGGTTAGCACAATAAAGTGTTCTTTCAACAATAACACCAAAACAGGGCCACAGCCCTTGCATGTCCCAACATGCATAACCAACAAGGCATGATCACGCTCCAACGTGATCACCCTTCTGCCGGTAACGGTATTTCTCTTATACCTGCTCCTGCAAGTTAGTCATGACAAGCACACGTTGCACGGTACGAGGAAACATGCCAACACTACAAGCATGCAAATTTTATTTGAATTCAACATATGCATGATTCAATTATTCTTTTAAACATTTAACCATGCAATCACCATATCAAGTGTTCAAGATGCTTGCCTTGATCATGCAGAAATATTGGGTGCACTCCAAGACTTTGAAAATTTTCATCTTCCCTCCATTTTCCTATTTTCAAAATATTGCAAATATCACCTAATTTGAAAGTAGTAACAAAAAGTTGTTTGGAAAATTTTGAAACAAATACTAAAATAGACTAGAGGAAGAGTAATGAATTTCAGAAAAAGAATCACATGATTTGGAGATCATATGATTTTCCTAGGGGATTTCTAAGCTGGAATAATTAAAGAATTGGACTATTTAATTGATCCAGCAGAAACTAAGCTTAGGAAAAATGTTCACCATAGCTAGATTAATAGAGCATGATTTTAGGAGTATGTAGGAATTTAAATCATCAATTTTGGGTTTGAAAACACTATTGTAGGATTGTTAGAAATCTACTGGAAAAGAAAAAAAGGAGAAGGGCAGAAGCGCGCCCTGAGCGCATTATAGCCGTGCGGTGCCACTGGGCCAGGCCCAGCCGTTTGGCCGCGCGGGGAAGCTGATGACGTCGAAGACGTATTCAACGAATATGTCTCCCCCGTGCGAAGGCGGCTTCTGGGAAAGCCCGTCTCCACTTACGCGCGGCTCGGTCACTGACAGTGGGCCCCACCTGGCCCACCAGTCAGGTTTGACCGCGGTCCACCCTGCCTCTTTCCTCTGGCCGAACAGAGCGGAAGCTCCGGCGATGCTCGCCGGCGAAATGCGGCGCCGTTCGGGGATCTGAGGACACCATTGTGCTCAGGAGGTTGAGGCGGTCCTTCCGGTACCCGTCATGGTGGCTGGGGTGGACGGAGTCACTGGCGGCGAGGTC
This sequence comes from Elymus sibiricus, assembly GCA_039707655.1. NCBI lineage: Eukaryota > Viridiplantae > Streptophyta > Magnoliopsida > Poales > Poaceae > Elymus > Elymus sibiricus. The sequence goes on from CM077668.1 coordinate 208,886,100, forward strand.
CTCGCTGGACGGCGGCCATTGGGTGAAAGGGGGATTTCGCCTACGGCGGTTCCCGAGACGAATTGGAGGTTGGGATGGAGTCGTGGGGCTAGGAGAGAGTGGATGGTGAGGAGAGTGGAGGAGGAGAAGCCCTAGTGGCATCGGAATCGACCGAAAAGTGGCGGCGGTCGAAGTTTGCCGGAGTTGAGGGAGACGACCTCTCCGGTCGTTCTATTGCTTGGGATGGTTTTCAGAGGGAGGAGGAGGAGGAGTGGTGTTGATCTAGAAGAGCTCGGGGGTGGCTTTTATAGCCGGAGAAGGTCGGTTCCGCGACGCCCGAAGATAGGCACGGCGGCGGGCGGCCATTAATGGCGCCAGAAAGGTAGCTATGGCCGGTGAGGATGGTGGAGCGGTCGGCGGGGTCGGTGAGGACGGTGGTCGCCTGTGGATGAGCTCGGGTGGTTGGCAGTTAAGCGGGCAGAGACGTGGCGGAGGCGGATTCGTCGGGCGGCGATTTGGATGGCGGTGGTCGGTGGTGGCCGGCGCTAGCGGCCAAGGGGAGGTGTCTGTGGGATTCAAGGGGGTCGCGGTGATCTAGTAGAGGATTAATACGAGAGAGGGAAGCAGCAGAGGCGTGCCAGGTCTCGGGCGCCGTTGGCCGCAGTGCGGGCACTCTGGCCACGCTCTGGACACGCACGAAACGTGCTCGATGAATTGCCAAGGTGGGCCACAGTGATCCAATCAAGCTGAGTTTTGGTAGGGTGATGCTTACAAGGATGGCAAGGCTACTGGACATGCTGTTTTGTCCATAAGAACAAGTTTCTAATGTAGTTAAGAAAGAGGCCAAATTTCTGCCATGCCCACAACCTGCTTGATGAAATGCTAAGGCTATCTAGGTATCTATGTTGGCTGTGAAAATTGGCAGGATGATGTCTCACTGGATGATACAGATGATGGTGTGGTTGGATGGACAAAACGAAAAACTTGATAATGCAAGTTTTGGAGAAAGTCAGTTCTGGACCCAAACTTGGGGGATTAATTTAGAGGTCTTCCAGAATGCAATTGGAGTTGATCTTCTAGACTTAAGGGTTTGGTTGGAAGGACTACAAGGTGGAATAATCTCAGAATTTTTGGAGCAAGGAAAATTGAGGTTGTAGTTGTAACCTAAGAATGGGACAGAATTAAAAAGAGGAAGTTTTGCTCAAAATTTTCAAAAGACTAAGTTGGGTTTTTTTTGCATAAAAGTGATCTATAGGCATCACATGAGTCCTCATAATTTTTGTGGAATTTATAAAGAATTATTTAAAATAGTTGTAGTGTAACAGAAGCATTTTAAGTATTGAAAATGCTATTAAAATGATTATCTTGGGCAAAATTTTATTATGAAAATATTTCCTACTGTTATTAAAATATAAAAGAAATGATTTAAGAAAACTACCAAAGTCCATAATATTTTTCCCAAAATTTTCTATATGGAGGGAAGAATTTTGGAAAACAGAAACAGCAAACTCTGAAACAAATAAAAGACCTAATATAATTCAAAATTTTATTTCTGGCCAAATTTTATTTAATAAAAATATGGTTGAATTTTTGGGGTGTTAAAAACTCTACCCCCCTTAAGAAAATCTCGTCCTCAAGATTTGTTAAAGGCGGAAGAATTAAATGCATATCACAACAATTGATCATATGCAGAATGCAATCATAGCAATGCACTTATGACATGCCCTAAAATACATCGCAAAAATTTCATCATGAAAATAAGTGCTAAACACAGCAACAACCCTACTTATGACCATCTACGGCTCAAAGGTAAGATCTACAGGGTCTTGCGGAAGAGTTCCTGGTGCTGGAGCACATTCTTCTTCTTCCGGAGGAAGTGGAGGAAGTGGAGGGAGCAAACGAAGAACACGTCCTTCCTGGGTTGGCAGAGGTGGTCCGCCAATGGCGATCCAAGGATTTAGAATAGCAAGAATTTGAAGGTAATCCATTAGTTGTTGAGTCAAACGCTCCTGAGCGATGACATATTGAACAAGGTTGGCCAGTACTGGATCACTCTCTATTTGTCTGCAGGGGAATGTTGATTCTGCTCCGGGTGCTGCGCGGCTCGGAAAGTAATAATACCCCCTTTCGCTGGCACAAGGCACCGCGAATCGAAGACGGGTAATTGCTTCATATGCAGCAATTTCTATGGCCATGCCTGGAGTTGGCATGGATTTCCCGACGAAGACGATATACGGAGGGTCTTGGTTTGGGTCCTCCGGTGGAATGTGCACAACTGCCCAATATTTCGAGGAACTGGGGGTGATCCTCAACTTGAACAACTCATACTGGGGTGGGTGGGTGGAGCCAAGGGTGTTGTGGGTGAAATCCCACAAAACCCTAGCAAAACTACCAGGGCTTGCATCCGGGATTCTCAGGTAGGCTCCGAGGTGAGACATTGGAGAGGTTGGTTAGTGCACAAGGGTGATGGATGCGGTGCTTACGACTGCTGGTTGCTGGTGTTGGATATGGAAGGGGCCTCTTATAGAGCGCCTGGGTTAGGCAACATGAGGCGGCGCCGGTATGACTTGGGTATCGGTTCCGTCGTAGGGTTGTCTGAGTCCAAGTCTCAGACCCCATTTCCCAAAGAAATGTGACGTATTACTATGCGTGTCGGTTAGGGGGGTTCGGCAGTCACGTCTAAAATTTACTCTGCAGTCACTCGTCAAACAAATTACGCTAGGCCACGCATACTAAGACAACGGCACACAAGTAATTTATAAACTTACTACACCATATAACAACTACTACAAAATACAAGGCAACAGGGCCACCAAGGCTCGACAACAATTCTGGTGGACTCAGTCCACCTGGTTGACATCTAGCCGGGCGTGTCTTGTGGATGTCGAGGCCTCTCCATGAGCTTCGGTGTCGGAGCTGACCGGGGTCGGATGGGGAGCTACAGGGCTGGGGTAGCGGCGATGCCCTTCACGGGGTGTCGAGGTCACCGTCCCATTGGAGTAGGTCTCCAAGAGACGACGGAGTTCCCCTGGGGGAGCGAAGGCATTGCCCGGGAAGATAACCGGGGCGGATCTTGGGGGCTCAACTGGCCTCCCCAGCAGTACCATCAGGGCGTAGGTGGTGGGTGCAGCTTCACTCCTCACCGGGGTCAGGAGAGCGAGCGTCCCGCGGGTTGCAACCAGGTCATGGGTGACCTGATCGAATAGTGCCTCTTGCACTCTCAGGTAGCGCACCAGATGCACTAAGGCAGGATCCGTCTCATGGTCCCCGTTGGCGACTTGGGTCGGGCTACCATAGCCTTCACGACTAGGGTAGTAGTAAAAAGGGCGGATGTTAACCCTCGGCGACGGATGCCGGAGTTGAACTACAGCCTCTCGGGCTGCAAGTTGAATGGCTTGGGGCTCGTCGGAGGTCGTCCTCCCGATGAACCGGTAGGGGCGTTCCGAGGTGGTATCCCTCCCGTAGATGTGCACCGTGGCCCAGAAGTGATGGATAGCATCACTCGTGTGCTCCTGTTACACAACATACTCAGGCGGCTCTTCGATGCTGAAAGCACGACGGGTGAGATTGGCGAGGATGGCTACAAAGCCTCCAAGCTCGGCTGTGGTGGTCTCGTTGTGAACGATGGGGCCAGGCATCTTGGTGGTTGGATATAGAACTGAGAGTGAGGCTATGATGTGCTGAGTTGGGGCAAGACTTCCTTTATAAGCCGGCAGAGTCTTCCATCGCACGCTTGTGGATGGGACAACTCAGGTGTCGGCCAGAGGCACACGGCCTATGGACAGGCCGATAGGTTGGGCACCGACTGTCAAAAGATGTTGGCTGGCCACTGTGTAGGCTTATCGGATGAGATGGGCTTAGCTATGGATCGGAAAAGATTTGGATGGTGTGGAAACCTAAGGATAATGACCAGGCTAAGATATGATTAGCCAATGGTCAGCCTGGCTCTGATACCAAGGCTGTCGGGGCCGGATTTCCGGGACACAATATCCCATAAATTAACCCCTCGTGTCGTCACCAGCCCCAGGATTTCTGTTACTGGTGGACACGTCCTTGTTACAGATTACCAAGCAATTACAAGAATTGGATACAAAACCATAAAGGTCTAACGATACAACAATGATTTCTAACAGTGGATGGAGGAAGCGGGTAGCGGATCTCCAATACTGGTGGAAGCTCTAATCCCACAGGAATGGCTGACCGAGATAACTCCTATCTCGCGTGGCCGCTATCTTAGGCCCCTAGTCTGCATGGACGTCGTTGTAGTACTCCTCGTTGAACTCCTGACTTGGCCAATTAACTAGCCAGGGACAAGCCTGTGAGTACATTGGAATGTACTCGCAAACATAATGAACAAAAGATATACCGAATGCATATGCTCATGCTGGATTAAATGATATGCATATGTTGGCTGAAATTAAATTATGGCATGATAAATATTAGCATGTGCAAAAGTATGAGTAAATAAAATATTAGTGACAAAAAAAGAAAGTTAATGGAGAATCGGGCGAGACAGGACCGCCCGAGAATCCAAAAGAAAATAAAATATAACGTGGAGAATCAGGCGAGACATGACCGCCCGAGAATCCAAAAGAAATGCCAAACGGGTGTCTAAAAGCGACGCCTCAAGAGGTCTTGAAAAGAAATGCCAAACGGGTGTCTAAAAGCGATGCCTCGAGAGGTCTTGAAAAGAAATGTCAAACGGGTGTCTAAAAGCGACGCCTCGAGAGGTCTTGAAAAGAAATGCCAAACGGGTGTCTAAAAGCGACGCCTCGAGAGGTCTTGAAAAGAAATGCCAAACAGGTGTCTAAAAGCGACGCCTCGAGAGGTCTTGAAAAGAAATGCCAAACGGGTGTCTAAAAGTGACGCCTCGGGAGGTCTTGAAAAGAAATGCCAAGCGAGTGTCTGAAAGCGACGCCTCGAGAGGTCTTGAAAAGAAATGCCAAACGGGTGTCTAAAAGTGACGCCTCGAGAGGTCTTGAAAAGAAATGCCAAACGGGTGTCTAAAAGCGACGCCTCGAGAGGTCTTGAAGATAAATGAGTATCCTGGGTAGTCTAGCCAGCCCATGAGATACTCAGAAAAGAAAATAAAACTGAGTGCCCGGGGTAGTCTAGCTAGCCCCTGAGACAATCAGAAAATAAAATAAAAAGACAGGGTTAGTCCATAATATATCATCAATAATATTCATGACAATATTAGTAGTGGCAATAATTATCCTGCAAAATTGAATCATGATCAATTTAATTATTTCCTCCGGAGACCGACACTAAGACCGACACTTGACCAACCTAGACTGTAGTCCTTAACCGCGGACACGGCTATTCGAATAAGTATAACTCTGCAGAGGGTGTACTCTTTACCCACAAGTAAAGGATTTCTTTAGTCAGCACCGAGACACTGACTAATTCCCATTACGATCTTTGGGTTGAAAACACACCTAACCCGCACATACCAGCTTTAATTTACCAAAGCCAGGAATCACCCAAGGCAATGATGGATTAAAACTCTAAGTGGGAAGGCCTCATTCAACGGCCTCCAAAAGCATGGGATCACAATATTTATAACAGCGTGCAAACAGGGGTGCTACCCCTCTCCGGCTACAACCGGAGACACCCATGCCCCCGGACCAAGTGACATGCCTACAAGTGATCAGATGGTATCTTTCATTATGGCCTCTATGTACGGTGTGTGCAGGAAAGAGGTTAACAACTTACTGAACCGTACCCTACCTGCGGCAGGGACAAGTGGCAGCACGAAACAAGTATGGGGGTTACCGGAACAAGACTCGATCTACGGTCGACTCAGGAGGCTTATGTATTTCCTGCAGTGGTTAGCACAATAAAGTGTTCTTTCAACAATAACACCAAAACAGGGCCACAGCCCTTGCATGTCCCAACATGCATAACCAACAAGGCATGATCACGCTCCAACGTGATCACCCTTCTGCCGGTAACGGTATTTCTCTTATACCTGCTCCTGCAAGTTAGTCATGACAAGCACACATTGCACGGTACGAGGAAACATGCCAACACTACATGCATGCAAATTTTATTTGAATTCAACATATGCACGATTCAATTATTCTTGCAAACATTTTAACCATGCAATCACCATATCAAGTGTTCAAGATGCTTGCCTTGATCATGTAGAAATATTGGGTGCACTCCAAGACTTTGAAAATTTTCATCTTCCCTCCATTTTCCTATTTTCAAAATATTGCAAATATCACCTAATTTGAAAGTAGTAACAAAAAGTTGTTTGGAAAATTTTGAAATAAATACTAAAATAAACTAGAGGAAGAGGAGTAGTGTTGAGCTAGAAGAGCTCGGGGGTGGCTTTTAAAGCCGGAGAAGGTCGGTTCCACGACGCCCGAAGATAGGCATGGCGGCGGGCGGCCATTAATGGCGCCAGAAAGGTAGCTATGGCCGGTGAGGACGGTGGAGAGGTCGGCGGGGTCGGTGAGGACGGTGGCCGCCCGTGGATGAGCTCGGGTGGTTGGCAGTTAAGCGGGCAGAGACGTGGCGGAGGCGGATTCATCGGGCGGCGATTTGGACGGCGGTGGTCGGCGGTGGCCGGTGCTAGCGACCAAGGGGAGGTGTCGGTGGGATTCAAGGGGGTCATGGTGACCAAGTAGAGGATTAATACGAGAGAGGGAAGCAGCAGAGGCGTGCCAGGTCTTGGGCGCCGTCGGCCGCAGTGCGGGCGCTCTGGACACGCTCTGGACACGCACGAAACGAGCTCGATGAATTGCCAGGGTGGGCCACAGTGATCCAATCAAGCTGAGTTTTGGTAGGGTGATGCTTACTAGGATGGCAAGGCTACTGGACATGCTATTTTGTCCATAAGAACAAGTTTCTAATGTAGTTAAGAAAGAGGCCAAATTTCTGCCATGCCCACAACCTGCTTGATGAAATGCTATGGCTATCTAGGGATCTATGTTGGCTGTGAAAATTGGCAGGATGATGTCTCACTGGATGATAGAGATGATGGTGTGGTTGGATGGACAAAATGAAAAACTTGATAGTGCAAGTTTTGGAGAAAGTCAGTTCTGGACCCAATCTTGGGGGATTAATTTAGAGGTCTTCCAGAATGCAATTGGAGTTGATCTTCTGGACTTAAGGGTTTGGTTGGAAGGACTACAAGGTGGAATAATCTCAGAATTTTTGGAGCAAGGAAAATTGAGGTTGTAGTTGTAACCTAAGAATGGGACAAAATTAAAAAGAGGAAGTTTTGCTCAAAATTTTCAAAAGACTAAGTTGGATTTTTGCATAAAAGTGATCTATAGGCATCACATGAGTCCTAATAATTTTTGTGGAATTTATAAAGAATTATTTAAAATAGTTGTAGTGCAACAGAAGCATTTTAAGTATTGAAAATGCTATTAAAATGATTATCTTGGGCAAAATTTTATTATGAAAATATTTCCTACTGTTATTAAAATATAAAAGAAATGATTTAAGAAAACTACCAAAGTCCATAATATTTTTCCCAAAATTTTCTATATGGAGGGAAGAATTTTGGAAAACAGAAACAGAAACTCTGAAATAAATAAAAGACCTAATATAATTCAAAATTTTATTTCTGGCCAAATTTTATTTAATAAAAATATGGTTAAATTTTTGGGGTGTTACAATATGGACCTTTGTATCCCTCTTATGTATGTGGATTTAGCACATGTGTGATTGGATCGTTGTCAACTGAGTGTTCTTGTTGTGTTCCTCTCTTGATTTGCTCCTTTTCCCCCTCCAAGTGTGAAAAGATCATGAAGTAGGGTTCCACCCCACATCAAGATGGCTATGGTGAAGATGACAAAAACTGGCTTGTTCTGCGATCCTCCGTTATTCATTTGGCGTCGGCCCCTTTCTAAAGGTTGTTCAGGTGGATCAGACGCCTTGGTTTCCATGCCATATGACCGCCCATACGAGCGGTTGCGGTCATATGGAAGGTCGTCTTTTGCTTTGTTTCCTCTGGTGCGCCTCCCACTTGATCTCCTCTATCTCCACTTTACTCCTCTCCATGTATTGGCTTGATTCATCCATAAATAGCCCATTTCCTGTGGAAACAAAATAAAGATTGGATATTTGGAATCCTTTGCATTCATTAGTCATTAGTAGCAATATCAGAGCAAATATCTCAGTTTTAATTCAATATTTCGGTTTAAACTCAGGTTAGAGGAGTGTAAAAATAAGAGAAAAGTCCGCATTTCAACCGCGAACTAACCACATGGTTTAAAACTCAACCTTGAACTTGAAAACTGGTCAAAATATACCCCTAACTAACCATGAGGTCTAAAAATCAACCTTGGACTCGGTTTCGATCAAGTCAAGCGGTTTTGACCACGGTCAATGCTGGCCAGCACTGCCAACTCAGCATATAAACCTACCCCTCTTTGTGTCTATTCATTTTCCTACCACGAGCGACCTCACCCAATCTTCCCCGATGCCGCGTGAGACGTGTCCAACCCCAACACCGACCCACCACCGCCACCACCTCCGCCGCTAGCGACCGGTGCGCTCGACCTCCGCCGCCCTCTCTCCTTTCCCTGCAACCTAGCCCTGCCCTACACAGCGCCGCCACCAGAGGCTCCGCCATTTACTGCGCGCCATGCTGATGATGACATCCCTGGTTCACCTCGTTTGTCATCTTCTCCTCATGATAAAACTCAGCTCTCAGATGAAGCTTCTACAAAGAGAACCTATTTGGGTCCCATGACAAGGAGCCGTGCCAAACAACTAGAACAAGAGGTGAATGCGCTCCTAGGTGATCATACTTCAACTATCCATGAGAACTTTATACTGCCTAAATCTTGTGTGCTGATTTTACTCAGGTACAATGTTGAGGACAACCAACAACTTTCAGCACATGAAGAAACAAGTTCTGAAGCCCATATAACAAGTTTGAAGAGAACAAGTTTCAACTCTGATGTAAACCATGTTTTGGTGACAAGGGCAACTAGTTACACCTCAAGGAAGAATAGCAAGCCATTTCAACACTCTATTGTTGCATGCACAGTTCCAAAATTTGTCCCAGAACTTGCTGCATCATGCAACACAAATATATGAGTATCCAGCACGTACGGGAGTACAAAATGGAAAACATATGAAGTCTACTTTCAGGAAAATCAAACGGTGCATCATTTGGAGTCCGGAGTCAAAGGATATGAGAGTTCCAATGCAAGCTGTCTAGAGCATTAACTGCTGCGCGAGGCTCCATGTGTTTGCTCCATTGACTAGCTGGTTAGCACGAATTTGAGCCCCTCTTTTGGACTGGTTTCACACCTAAGCTAGGAGGGCTATTCCTAGTATAAATACCCCTTCCCCTACTTCAGCCACAACTCTTTGGTAATTTGATTTCAGCATAGGTTAGCTAAGTGCAACCAGAATCTTGTTTGAGAGTTCACTTCCTCCTTAGCTCTTGTAATCTTGCCTTGTTAGAGGGTAAACTCACTTTGTGATTTTACAACAGTAGCCGTTGAGGCGGCTACCAATTCTTGCTTCCAACTTCATGCATGGTTGCGTGGATTGGAATCCTAAGAGTGTGGTTGGTCGAATACTTGTTGCTGGTTGTTGCATATGCAGTAGCTAGCTTCGGTCTCATCAGGTTGCACTAGTTATCCATTACCCGACAGCGTTGTTGGCTGGGATCGAGGGTTTCCTTCGTACCCTTCAGGTGGCGTTTATTCGTTCGTCAAGCAGATCCTCCGTGAAGATCGGGCAACCCCGTATCACACGCCCTCGCCGGCCTCGTCCCATCCCCTCCATTCCTGATACCTGGACTCGTCCAACACCGAGAGGAGGCGGCACTCCGATGCGCAGCTCCGCCCTCCATCTAGCCTCCATAGCAGGGGAGGGCCGGGCCACCCGCAGCTACATCGGCACCATGGTCGGGAGGAACTTCTCTGGTGCTGAGGCAGAAGCACGACGGCCGGTGTCTCAATTCGAGCTCCTCGAAGACATGCACGTCCCCGAGCTCCGAGCAGCCGTGCTCATGGCGCCCGGATGGCTGCTAGGTGCGAGCGCGGGCTCCTGTGCATGCAGGTGTGAGCAGTGTGTGCATGACCCGGCGATGTGTGTATGCTGCTCCTTCTGTGTGAGTTCAAGTGTTGTGTGACTGCTGCTCCTGCGTGCTGGCACTCTTCGCCGGACGAAGAGCGTGCCCATCACCCCATCCTGCCTGTTTTTTGCAGAAAGCATTGTCGGTGCATGTGGGTGTGAGCAGAGCATGGTTGTCCTTCCGTAGTGTGTGTGCGTGCTGTATCTGGGGCGCTCCTCTACGTCAAGCGCCATATTGGCTCAATCTCGAGTGCCCCCGGCCTCCTCCTTGACATCCCGCGGCTCCGCACGACCACCACGAAGCATCTAGACACCACCGCACTGACTGCCAGAACCTCAAGCTCGTCACCCCGTGAGTCGTGCTCCGGCGGCTGCAGTAGCACCCCACATCATTGACCCTTCTTCCATGCCTCCTCGACATGGTGCTGATGTGCAAGCACTTTTCTTTTCTATTTTTTTGGCGAAAAGATCCCTAGTTTTTTAGTTGTGCAATTGTTGGCATTCTTTGCTGACTTGGCACTATCTAGTCAGTGGTCAACATGGTCAAAACCGGTTGACCAACCCAAAACCAAGACCAGGGTTGAATTATGAACCTCAAGGTTAGTTTGGGGTTTATTTTCGCCGGTTTCTGAGTTTGGGGTTGTAAATCAAACCGTGTGGTTAGTTCGGGGTTGAAATGTGCACTTTTCTCTAAAAATAATACTCATGAGAGTTCTGCGGCGTTAAACTCGTGGGTTCCTCAGGCGTCGCGCGTCAAGGGCATGCGAAAATCGAGGGGTGAGTTAATTATGCCGTCAAGCGTCTTGGGGTAAGGCTACTTTTTTGATTGGATATATCAATGGTGGGGCCAAGAACCACGCTAGCACGCCAGAACGACCTTCGAAGTGACAGGACAAGGCAGCCAAAAGTTGTCAGAACAAAAACTGAGTCGTCTACCTTGCCCTTGCTGGGGAATAGTCCTCCTATCTGAGGTATATCTCGACAATGATAAATGCGTCTATCAGTGCGAGATCTTAAAGGACTCCTCGAATGCCCGATGTGGGAACTCTTCAGCAAGGCTTGATCAATTCAAAGGGGCGTAGGGTGGACTAGTTGAACTAGCTTCCAAGACAGAAGACTGAGAACAGTTCGGAAGAACCAAGGGGCATCCTCGGCTTGAAGACCGGTTCAGGGGCTACTGATGGCGTCCTCGACTAGGGGGTACTCACCACATCATCTCCCAGCTAGTAGGCCAGGCTGAGGACCCCCACAATAATTTACTGGTGGGCTCTACTCGTCAAGCCCACGACATCAGGAAGAAATGTATCCGATGACTTGGCGCATACTCCAAGACTTAGAAGTAGTCTACGTCATAGTTACCTTAGACGTATCCACCTCATATGTAAACCCTAGACCCCCTGGTGCCTATATACACTGAGGGGTAGGGCTCGTAGACAGGAGATAGGCTCATACACATGATCTCATGGTAGATCAACCTGTACTCTGTACCCCCTCGAAATCAACACAACAAAGCTGTATGTAGGGTATTATCTCTTTGAGAGAGCCCGAACCTGGGTAAAATCATGTGTCCCCTATTACCATTGTTCCAAGGCTACCCATCGGGACCACCTACCCGAGATCTACTGTATTTAGTTCCATCACTTGCTCGTACGAGGCTCCCACCCGGAATGACGTTATACTGGCGAAAGGGAACCGACCAAGTGACCAAGCTGATTATATTGTCCAAGGGAAGAGTGCGATCATAGAGACGTGCAAGCCACACGTAGATGGAACACATTTGCTTGGCTTTTGGATCTTTTGGTCTCCAAGGACCGGTCATGTGTTCCAAAAAAAGATAGTCGGTTAGGTTCCACGGCAAGGAGAAGCCGGGTAGGCGAGGCCCCTATCCATCGAACCTTCGCCAGGTGATAGAGGCAAGGGTCCTGATCTTTCGATGAGATGATAACTACCGATTTGGTGGAGACGACTTTGACAAGCCGACTACAAATGTGCAACGACGTTGCACCTTAGCAATCGCAAAACCAACTTTGAGAGGTTATTGACCACGCCGGAGCATGATCAACCTGACCATGAAGGTCTATTTCTGCAGGCAATCAAAGAACAAGCAATAATATGATAAAGCAATTTGAATATTGCGAATATATATGAAGTATTGATAAAAGTGGGGTTCTAATAGCGGTCTTGGCCTGGTCGTTCGACACAAACGAAGTACACGAAGTTGCAGCAATGGCTAACTTTTAACTAATTAAAACCCAAAGAAAATGCTACTAGAGATATCTACTTATATAGGAGCAAGGGGTGGTGGCCAAGGGGGTGAAAGGACATCCCAGGGCAGCCAAAACCTAACCCTAGGTCGTACGAGGCAATGGGCCCAAGTGGAGGTGACGCAACACCTTTTGACTTGTAGTTTGATGGATTCTGGTGCAGCATTGCACTGTTCCGATGATATCTCCACGCTCCGGATGAATTTGAAGGTGATTCAAGTTGTGCCAGAAAGTGCACGAGATAAGCTTTCCAACAAAAAATGATTCACCCTATTCAGAGTCCGGATGAAAAAGTTGGAGGAGTTTGAAGTCATGTGTGTCTGTGCACTCCGAATCTGAGTCCAAAACGTGGAGGGCTTGGTCTTTGTCTTCTCTTGGGCCAAAAGCAACGTGAAAAGACTTCTTGAACAACACCTAATCATCTCCTTTTCCTTTATATTCACACGTGGTTTGTACAAGTGTCCAATACACCTGCAATTAGACATGACATAAAAGTCCGTGAAGTATTTTTGCCATGGATAACATAAATAAAATATTTCATAGTTTGTATTAGAAATCAGCTCACAACTATGCATGTATGCAATATTTTTGGTCGTATCCAAGGTAGTCATGTCCTCATCATCCTCCCCTTCTTCAAAACAAAGCCGTCCTCAGCATTGCTTAATCTACAACGTGGCTAACAAAAGAGACAAGGTGTACATGTTGTATATGTATATGTCATCCATTTTTACTTCCCTCTGTTTTTGCACATGTGACACATTTATACGTGAGTAACTTTTATATGTCGTGAAATATAAAGCCAAAATATTATCACAAGAGTAGTAGGCATGAAAATATTGCAACTCAGTTTGCGCATATAAGTGAAGCTCATACTCATATCAAAAGATTGACAATGCTCATCATTAAATCATCTCAATATTGGTGAATAAACTTTAATAGTTTCATAATCACATGCTACAACATGCTTAAATAAGCGAATATGCAACAAGTCATTGGACATAGAATCATGACCAAGATTAGAGGCTCATATCAAAATGATTAGACATTGGCACAATTATTTTCATTTCTTTCAAGCGAACATGATCATCACTCGTGATGCAAATCCTGTGCACAAAAAATTCATTGTCTACGCCATACTCTCCAATCAAGTTAAAAGTAAAATTATAGGTGTAAACACATTGCAAAGATTTCGAACATGTGATGTCATTTATTTTATTTGTCGCATGTGACAATGGCAATTGCGAATTCAAAACCACAAAATACAAAGAATTAGCATGCAAACTTGTAGATAACATGTCCTAATGGCTAATCAATTTTACTTGATCCAAATCAAATTTAGTCACCGAGTCGCATGGTTCTTTCTCATCAACAATTAATTTAATGGGTGCACTCAAAATTGTTGGTATTTCAGTTGTTTGATCACATGGCACATTCATAACAGTAACACGATTCTCTAAAATAGGTGGTGTGCTCAAATCAGCAGGTAACTCAACACATGATGTATTCAAGTCAACTAAGCATTCATCATCCTCTGGTGAACTCATGTCATTAATACCTTTATTGTTACCTTGTCGCAATGACTCAGATGATGTAGGTACAGACGATGGTAATGTAACATAGACTTGAGGAGATACCTCGCTCACAATATGAGGTGTGACCGTCCTAGAAGGTGCAACGGTGGAGGAAACAACAGGTGATGGCGAGCATGAACTGGAATAGTAGTTATCGTAATCACCCAATGCATCCTCCTGTATCTGTCTCTCAAAGGTACAATCACAAAGATACTGTTGGAAATATGCCCTAGAGGCAATAGTACTGTATTATTATATTTCCATTTTCATAATTAAGAGTTTATATTTCATGCTATAACTGTTATGATCCTGGAATATGTGATTCAGTGGAAAACTCATATGCACGTGTGGATTAATAAACCGTAAAGAATGAGTTCCTAGTCTCGCCTCCAAGACTGGCTCAAGTGTTGCTAGTGATCATGTTTTTTGGATCTTAGGATATCGTTAAGTGTAATGATAGTTCTAAAACAACATTGAGAATATGACGTTAGAAGAACGATCATATTGAATTGACCCAAACTTGTTTTGTTATACTTTGAGATAATATCGTCTGAAATCAATTGTTATAACACGGAGTGTTAACTTCTGTTTTGCTCCTTTGACCATGAGAGTATCGTAGTCACTTCCTACTGTACGGTGGACTTTGGGGTTGCTCAAATGTCATCTATAACACGGTGATCATAACGACAACTTACAGTTTCATCGGAAAGTTTGACAAGGGACTAGATAGCTCGAGAGTGGGATTTGCTCCTCCAATGATGGAAAGATATTATTAGGGCCCTCTTGGTGTGACGGCATCCATCATCGTCTGGCCAGACACAGGTGACTCAGTCACGGGGATGCCGAAACATATCAACGAGAAAGAAGAACAAAACCGGTAACGAGAAGAACGATATAGTGAGCATGTGCATGACTCAAGAGGATACCGATTGTCTTGGGTTTTGTAAAGTATTGCGAAGCAAAGTTAACATCACATGATAACCGAAGTTTCACTTGAATATCATTCGTGTAATCATAGGGATCGATATGGACGTCCACGGTTCTGCTATCGGTGCTACTTGTGAGCTGCGTTGGGATTTTCCCTGAAGAGGAAGGGTGAAGCAATATAGTAGTGGATAAGTATTTCCCTCAGTAGAGAACCAAGGTTATCGAACCAATAGGAGAACCACGCAAACACCTATAAATAGTACCTGCACACACAAGAGCAAATACTTGCACCCAACGTAGGCAAGAGGGTTGTCAATCCCCTTGAACTCGTTAATTGCAAGGATCAAATCTGATAGTGGTAGATAGGTAAATTCCAAAGTAAAATAAAAGAAATAAAATTGCAGCAAGGTGATTTTGGTTTTAGTAATATGATTAAAGTAGACCCGTCGGCCATAGTTTTCACTAGAGGCATCTATCTCATAAGAATAGCATACGGTGGGTAGACAAATTACTGTTGGGCAATTGTTAGAAAAGCGCATAGTTATGACATTATTCATGGCATCATCATGTATATAGGCATTATGTCAGTGACAAGTAGACCGAAACGATTCTGCATCTACTACTATTACTCCACCAATCGACCGACTCCTTCCTGCATCTGTGGTATTAAGTTCATGACAAACAGAGTAATGCTTTAAGCAAGATGACATAATGTAGATAGAATAAAACCAAGCAATATGATTAAACCTGTCATTTTGTCCTTAGTGGAAACAATACAATACGTGCCTCGCCACCCCTGCTGTCACTGGGTGAGGACACCGCAAAATTGAACCTACTACTATGCACCACTTCCACTGAAGATCGATTGATCAATTTGGCCAAAGAAAACACATAAATCAGAAAGCATTACATAGCTATAAGAATCATACATCATAAAGTTCAAAAAAGACTGAATTAGTTTCAATGAATAATCTTATCATAAACCAACAATTCATCGGATCCCAACAAACACACCGCAAAAGAAGATTACGTCGAATCAATCTCCGAAGAGAACATTGCATTGAAGATCAAAGAGAGAGAGAAAGCCATCTAGCTAATCACTATGGACCCGTAGGTCTATGGTGGACTACTCACACATCATCGGAAGGGCAGCAAGGTGTGACGCCCCCGGCTTAATCGTGTACTAATCATACACGCAAGTGTACACGATCAAGCCTAAGGACTCACTTGAAGATATCACACCACAACTCTAAAACATAAATAAAGTAATACAAGCTTTATATTACAAGCCAGGGGCCTCGAGGGCTCGAATACAAAAGCTCGTTGTCATACAAGCATCAGCGGAAGCATCAGGTATCTGAGTACAAACACAAAGTTAAACAGATAGGCCTTTAAGAAGGCGGGGCAAAATAAAACACTGGATCAAAAGGCGCATGCCTCCTGCCTGAGTGCCTCCTAACTACTCTTGGTCGTCGGAGGGCTCCTCGTAGTAGTAGTATCCGGAGGGGTAGTAGTGGTAGTAGTCGTCGTCGGCTGCTGGGGCAGCTGGCTCTGGGGCTCCGTCGTCTGGTCGCATCAATTGTGTATGGGAAAAAAGGGAAGCAAAGCAACCGTGAGTACTCATCCAAAGTACTCAGCAAGACTGACATCAGATCTATTCTAAATATGAAACATTATCAAAGGAAGGCTGTATATGTGGACTGATTTGCAGAAATGCCAGAATAGAAGGGAAAAGCCTAGCCTATCGAAGACTAGCATCTTCAGGGTCTTGCAGCATTGGAAGAGTACAGATTAGTACATAAATATAATAGTATCAACAAGTAGCCACAACGCCCAGAGATCCTTCCTCGACTCCCTGCGAGAAAGCGATCCCGGAGCTAACATATTCAACCCATTTCTAGTTGTAGAAGATCGGGATATTTTCCGAGCGTCCTGTTACCGTGGACACGGCTATTCGAATAGATATACTTCCCTGCAGGGGTGCACCAACTTACCCAACACGCTCGATGACTCTGGCCGGACACACTTGCTTAGTCGATGCCCGGCCTCGGACTATCGACACGTCGTAGCCCTACCTAGGCTCAACAGAGAGGCCAGCACGCCGGTCTACATCCTAAGCACTCAGGGGTCTTGGGCCCATCGCCCTTTGCACTCCTGTGCGTTGCGTACACGGCCGGTGTGCAGTCCTAGCCCCCTTAATACAAGCGTAGGCTTTACCAGACCAACCCGGGCGCGCGCCACTCAACTACTGACGTCTGAAGAGCTTCGCCTGATACATACGACGCCGAGTACCCATATTATTCCCACGTGCCGGTTAGCGCGATAAGGCCAGAGGCCTACTCAGATTACATATCCTAACCCATTAGTGTATTTGGAGCACGCGGAAACGAGCAGAGACTCACGATCCTGTGACCCCGTCGCCCCGTCTCGTGGACTTACGGCAAGGGCTAAGAATGCCCGGCTGTGCCACGTATTCATCTCGCGGGTACCCTCATGGTTAACCCGTCTACACATCACTCGCGGGTACCCCTCGGGGCCTACCCGACTTTATCCAGTAACAACAGTAATTAAGTGCAAGTAACCGTGTGTCCAAAACATCTAGCAGGAATCCGAGGAATCACCCTCGTTGGATTGCTACTCGATGATCCCATCAAAGTGAATCCGGAGGAATCACCCTCGATGGTATTCACACTTGCGGGGTTACCGACAAAGCTTCATCAGAGGTGGGGAAGAGGAATCACCCTCGGTAACCCACAACCGAATAGCTATACTACAGATGCATTATCGGGAGTGAGAAAAGAGGTATCACTCTCGGCACTCGATGTTAGCTCTGCAGCGTCGAGCAACTAGGGGTGTGTGGTGATATGCTGGTCTCAGCCCGACGATCACATCGATCGGGCATAGGTACTAAAGCGGGGCAACTACCGCAAGGAAGAGGGGCCACAGATGGTTCACTACCATCCAACCTATTCTAAGCATTTTGGATAACAGGCAGGTATCAATAACAGTTACAAGGACAGGCTATGCATCAGAATAGGATAAAGCAACATCAGTAGCAATTCTAATGCAAGCAGGGGGGAGAAAGAATAGGTGATATAGGCATGCGTCAAGGGGGGTTTGCTTGCCTGGAAGCTCTGCGGCAAAGGAGGGATCGTCAGTGGTGTCGTCGGTCTCCTGAGCTGCGTCGGGCTCGGGGGCTATCGGAGAAGAAGAGGGGGAAGAAACAATAAATAAAGGCAAATAATGCAACACAGATGCAAGGCATGGCAGTATGCAATGTTAGTGGTGACCTAATGCATTGCTACATGTCGCAGACGAGGCGGGAAAATATCTGGGATATTTTCCCGGCGTTTAGGCTGATTTTGGTATATTGAACCGGAGGGGACGGATCAGAGTTAATTAACCAGTGGCCCCGGCCTGTCAGTGACCTAGTTAAACAATGGGTTAACTAATTAAGTGCAATTAGCCACTAATTAAAGTGCTGACACGGGGGACCCACACGTCAGTGGCAGTAGGCGCCACGTCAGACCGTTGACCGCGGTCAATGCGGTCAACCGCAACCAGGGGCCCACATGACAGTGACCTTGGGCGGGCCCCACGCTAGGCCAGCTCAGCGCCGGCGCCGGAGAGAGCTCCGGCGAGCTCGTGCATGGCGGCGCAACTCCGGTGGCCTCGGGTTCTCTCTACGGTGCACCAAAACGGCCGTTTTCAGGCTCGTTCGAACGAGCACCGAGTGCCGCATCCAATGCGGGTGGTCTCACGGGCTGAGGTGGTCGGAGTCGTCGCCGGCGACGAGTGGAGGCGGCGGTGGTTTTCGGGCTACGGCGGAACGGGCGATGCAGCGCGATCTAAGGCAAAGCAAGGAGGCAGGCCGCACCTACGCAACGCACTGAGCTCGGCGACGAGCTCAGATGACCATAACAGCGACGGCAACGGCGGCAATGAGCGGTGCGGCGGAGCTGAGCTCGGCCGTTCATGGCGGCAGCCGCTAGAGCTCGAGAAGGAGCTCGGGAAGGGAGAGAGGAGGGGGGTGGAGCTTACGGAGCGGCACACGAAGGCCCTCGGGTGATCGGGAGCGCAGGGGGAGGCCGGTGTCGGCCTTTGCAGCGTGTGTGGTCGTAATGCTAAAACTCAATTGATCCTGCCCCGCCCGCTCGCTCCTAGGGTTCCTCCCCCTCCTCCCCCGCCGCTGCCAGCGCCCCTAGGCCCTCCCCGCCGCCGCCGGCTGCCCCGTCTCCCCCTCCTCCCCCCCTCCCGGATCCGCCCCTGCGCCGCCTCCCCGGGAGGTGGCCGGGGCGGCACGCGACCCCGCTCCCCTTCGGCCGTCCCCCTCCCCCATCCCTCCCCGCCGCCGCCGGCGGGCGCCCCAGGCGCAGGCCCGGGTGGTGCTGGCGGCGGTGGGACCTTCAGTCCCCGCGCGCGGCTCCCTTGCCCGGGGCATGGGGCGGCGGCGGTGCTCCTCGGCTAGGCGGCGGCCCGGTCACCCGGCGGTGGTGCCGGCAGCACGCGAGGTGGTGGTGTGGCCCTTGGCGGCGTGGTGGCGCGGGATGGCCGGCGCGCGACCCCGGCCCAGATCCGGGCCCGGCGGGCCCCATCTGGGTCCTAGCGGGCCGGCCCCTGGCGTGGCTTCGTCGTCGTCTGTGTGGTGAGGAGGCGGAGCAGCTTGGACGGGGGGCGGCGACGCTGACGGCGTGCCTGCTGCAGCGCGATGGCGGGAGCTTTACGGGCGTGGAGGGCCCGGCCGGGCCTGTGGGCCAACGGGCCTGGTATGCTCCTGCTATTGTGTCCGGTCGGCTATCGTCGTTGACGGTGGAGGTTGAGCCCTCCCGCGTGCCGACGGTGCTGCTGCCCCTAGTCCCGGCTCCAATTCCTCGCTGTGCAGACCTCACCTCGTGGTGCCGTGGTGAGACGGCGTGGAGGCTGCATGACAGCTTTGGCGCAAGATGGTGGTCGGTTTGGTGGCGGGCTCCGAAGCATCCGAGGTGAAGGTTGGGATCGGGGGAAACCCCTGTCGGCGTGGCCGACACCGACGCGGTGGCACCTGTGGGTGCCGCCGGACCTTCCTGGAGGGCGTCGGGGCTACCCTTCCTCTCGCCTCGTCGCGTACCGGGGGAAACCCTTGGCAGCAGCGTCGTCATCGTCGCGGTCCTTCTTGGAGGTGTTGATTGGTACCGGCGCTTCGGAGCCTTGGAGCTTGGTGGGAGATCTCCGGTGGCCGCAGTGGTTGTGAAGCTTCTTCGTTTTTGTCGATCCGCCGTTGTCGGCATTTCTTCTTCTGTTTTTTCTCTTTCGTTTCTTTTGGGTGTGACTGTGCTACTTCCGCCCCAGCACCTATCGTTGGCTGTATCGGTTGGTTGCTTTGTAATACAAAGCGGGGGGAAACCCTTTTTCGTGGAGGGGGAGGCCGGTGTCGATGGTGATTGCCGGGGATGCCGAAGACGGAAACGGCTCGATCCGCGGGCTACGGATTCTCCGGCTCGAATGCGAGGTCGAGGAAGAAGAGGGAGACGTCGGCGATGCGGTTGAGCCAGTCGGGGAGGCGAGGGAGACGCGGTGGCCGCCGTGTGGAGCCGCGCGGCGGCGGCGACGTTCGGGACAGAGAGAGAAGAGAGCGGCGAGCGAGCGCTGGGAGAGAGGGGGAAATGGCGACGGGCGTCCAGGGGAGATGGCTCGGGCGTCCCTTATCCCCTCCTCTCACCGGCTACGTCGCCGTGGCGGGCAGTGGGCGGCGCGCGCGTGCGCCGGGCGCGGGGAAGACGACACCGAGGTGGGAGCAGGTGGGAGCAGGTGAGCTGGGCTGGGCTCGGCCCAGTAACAGGTAAGCCTCGCCCCTTTTCATTTTTCTCTGTTTTCCCTTTTATTTAATAACAGAGAAGGAAAAAGAAATGTATGGGCTACCCAACCATTTTAGAAAAATGTGGAGCTTGGCCCAAAATATTCTTTGCAATTTATGGAACTGCCACAAATATTTTGGAGGCCAGTGGATTTCATTTGCATTTTTCATAATTGAATTTGCAAATTAAATTGCTGGTTTGGCACTGTTATAAATGCTACTGTCCATTTTAGCATAAGAGTGATATTGATTTTCTTAAGAATAAATTGTTTTGAAATATTTGCTAAATGATGAACATTTTTCCAGCAACTTTTGTGCAACTTCAAATTTCAATTGCATTTGAATTTGAATTCAATGGCAGAATTTGAAATGAGATATTTATCCAACATGATTATGATTGCAAATCTCAGATGACTTGGCATTAATATGATGGATCACTGTAGCTCATTACATAGGGGTGTTACACAAGGTTGGTTTAGAAGCCCTGCGTGATTGATTCCCCCTCCGACAGAGTACCGGAAAAGGCCTCCAGTTGAGATCGTGGAAGAACAGAGATTTGCGGTGGCGGAAAAATTGTTTCGGGTGGCTCTCTGGGGGTTTTGGAATATTTTAGAATTTATAGCACTGGAATTAGGTCAGACGAAACCAGGAGGGGCCCACAAGGCATCAGGGCGCGTCTACCCCCAGGGCATGCCCTATTGCCTTGTCGTCTCCTCGCAGGTCTTCTGGTCCTCCCCTGAAGCTTCTAGGGTCTCTTTTCTCCAGGAAAAAATCGTCAAAAAGTTTTGTAGTGTTTGGACTCCATTTGGTACAGATTTTCTGTAAAACCAAAAACAAGCAGAAAACTGCAACTGGCACTAGGCACTGATGTCGGTGTCAAAACTGGCAGATCTCGGGTGGGGGGGCCGAGCTGTGAGATCGGATCGATGGTTAATTGGAGACAAGGGACACGAAGATTTACCCAGGTTCGGGCTATCTCTAAGGAGGTAAAACCCTACGTCCTGCTCTTGTTTATATTATGGATGTATCAAGGTATAGAGTTGATCTACCTCGAGATCGTAAGTCGTGGTCTAACCTAGAGGTATGGTGATTGAAAATCTGCCTCTACGGACTAAACCCTCTGGTTTATATAGGCTCCAGGGGTATCTAGGGTTACACATGGTCAGTTACCATCTAGGCATTATATGCCGAATCTAATATTCTTGGGGTACATGCCAAGTCTTCTGTGAGGCCCGATATGCTAGTTCTTCAAGCTGGAAGCTTCCGGAGTCCTTATTCTTCAACGGGCCTTGAGTCCGGCCCATGGACTAGACCGTCTAGGCCGGGACCCCCTAGTCCAGGACACCGTCAGTAGCCCCCGAACTGGTCTTCAATGCTGAGGACGACAATCTTCTTCGGGCATATTACTTTGGCTTGGAGTCTTTGGCTTGACAGGCGAGTTCCCCTTCGTGACTTCATCTATGAACGTTCTTCGGCTTCGGTCCCACCATGAGCCATCTTGAACACCGTGCTGCCTTGGAAATCGAGCCACTTTACGGCAAGATGTCAAAGTGTCGTTCCGCCTGGCCTTTATTAACGGGCTCCAGACCCAAAATTACACCAAAGTACATCTTGGCCTTCCCCCTTTCTCCGCCTACCGAAAACCCTCGCTCCCAAAGTCTAGCTTCGAGAGCCCCATAAATGGCGAGCGATGCGGGTTCTTCCAAGCGCCCCATGGCCCTTGTTGGAGATATGCCCTAGAGGCAATCATGTATGATGATATTTCCTATGTGTTTATGAATAAAGATAGTCCTTGGACATTATCAATGATGTGTATCAGCAAGTACGTGACTTGTTTGTGGGACTATGCATTGTATGATGACTATCCTCAAATGTCCCTAATCGAAAGGACTGTGTGGACACTCAGCCGACTAGACTAGCATATGACACAGTCGATGGCTCGGTCTCACTAGCCATGGAGCATTGGATGCTAACCGGATCGTATAGACTCAGAAGGATCTGGTCGGATTCGACATAGTCGGATCCGAGTCGAGATAAGGTCTGAGTCGGACAAACCCAACTATGAGACGCAGCGATATGTCATCTGTGAGTCTCTAGTACAACATACGTTCTATGTCCTAAGACCTGAGCTGGCTCATGCACTCGGGATGGTGACAGACTTGCTTTGGGCCGACCAAACGCTAATCCGTAACTGGGTAGTTATAAAGGTAGGTTTCGGGCTTGTCCAGACCCATGTTGCCAGACATGGTCGAGCAAGATGGGATTTGCCCCTCCGATCAGGAGAGATATACTCTGGGCCCCTCGTGTGATCCGACCAAGATAAGCATGGCCATGCGACAAGGATTATGAGATAATCCGGTTTGTGGTCGTCATCACTAGAACGAGAAAGAGGCCGGGCTAGCACAAGGATGACAAACTCGTCTTGAGCCCGACAACATATATCGTGTGGCAAAAGGAACAGAAGTGTGACATGTTGTACAGGTTTGCCAACCGGCTTCATTGTCTACTTGGTGGTCGGCACGCCTTGCTAGAGGCCGCTACCAACCGAGCAGGTCGGAGGTGATCCGAACTGCGACCGAGTCAACTTGAACCTAAGGGGTCGCACGCTTAAGGGAAGGAACCTGTGAGGCTGGGTCCGACTCCACGAGTCAGATGTGATCTTACTCGGACTTGGATCCAGGCCAAACAGACTTTGGGCTTTAGGATCCGTGCAAGGCCCAAGTGTTGAGCCCGCGACGGATGCCTATATATAGTGGAGGTGTGGCACACTCATTTGGTTGATCGTTTCGGCGCCGTCATTAGGGCTTTGCATGTGTTGCAACTAGCCACCTCCACTCGCCGCCGACTGTGTGATCGGACCTAGCAGTCCGCCATACGGTGTTCCTCCTGCACGCGCGGATACCGTTAGAGGTGGTGCACTTGCGCCGCTCCGGCGAACCTGTACATGGGATCCCACGACCGGCTGTTCAAGGGAGATCGCACGAGGAGGAGACGAACGCCCAACTCTACTTCTTTTGCACGGCACTGCGCGTCTAGTGGTAACGATCTGCGATCCATCTCTCGTAGCATGTTCTTGGATGTTCTGCGGGTAGGAAATTTTAATTTGCAGTCGATGCACCCTACCATAGATCCCTACAGTGGTATCAGAGTCTCTGCTATAGGATTTGGATTTAGATCAGATGTATATTTGATATGTGGAAGCGGCAGATGAGATCTGTTGTCGTTTAAGAGATCGGCTATGTGCACGGTTGATGAGATCAATTGCACATGGGAATCGATGTGGCTATGTTTTCTATCAATCGGAATCGATGAGGTCGTGATGCATAGCGCCTTGTATTTTGTACACGATCACTCAAACCGGTAGAATGCGATTCTATGCATAACTTTGTTTTGCAGGTTTGAAGTGAATAGTATGGCTCATGTGTATGTGATGCATGTGTGTAAATTATACATGGCCTGCATGTCATGATTTGTCAGCCGGCAGGAGCCAAAGTGTTGTCATTATAATGTATAACGACCTGTGTGTCGACTTGTGATTCTGTGTAAAATTCATTACTAGTTGTAGTACTTGGAGGATAGAGATCAAGTTTGAGGCTTTGGCGTCCTGGCGTGATGAACAAGATGGAGTGCCGACCTGGTCATCGGAGTTGGAGCCGTCCTGGAAGGACGTCCATGAAGGAGCCATACTATTTCACAATATATGTTTATTTGTGATTGTTATGCTTCTTGTTTCTATGCATGTTAAAATGGTAGAAAGATCCCTCATAAATATCAAGTTTATTTGCCATCCCCGATGTTGCACCTTCGCACGTCAAGTACGTCTAGTAGTGGGCTCATAAAATTGGTTGCTGCTAGGTGTCCTTGAACTGAAGGGTTCGTGTCGGACACGGACATGCACTGCATCAGGTTAACTTGACAAGGCTATCAAAACGGTTTTAGGCCTTGTGGCAAAGAAGGTTGGGAGCCGGGGTATAAGATACCTACCCGACCGACAGGAGTCGTATAGAGATACGATTAGCAAAGAGTTGCTTACCAGATAGGCACGTTGGCTAGCAGTGATACTAAAGCTCACTAGTCGCATGCGCTAGTCGGATCCTGAATCACTGAGAGTTTGCGGAGGGATGCCGACTTCAGTGGGAGTATTTCTGTTTAGGCTTGAATTACTCTACATAAACACAATGCTTAGTGATTGCATATTTTTCTGTTGTAGATCAATGGCACCACCTGCTCAACCCAACTTTGCATTGAAATCAATTCTGGAAAAGGATAAACTTAATGGAACAAACTTTACCACCTGATATAGAAATTTGAGAATTGTTCCCAAGCACGATAAAAAGGAACATGTTCTAGAGGATCCACTTCCAGATGAACCTGCCGATAATGCTAATGCCACAACCAAGAATGCCTACCAGAAACTCGTTGATGAATCAATGGAGACCAGCTGTCTGATGCTGGCTTGTATGGAGCCCGATTTGCAACAGCATTTCGAAAACGTTGAGGCTTACGATATGATCGAGAGTCTCAAGAGCATGTTTCAGACATAGGCTAGGACCAAAAGGTTCAACGTCTGGCGATCCTTGATGGATTGCAAGCTGAAGGAAGGTGATCCACTGAGCCCGCATGTGATCAAGATGATCGGATATGTGCAAGATTTGGATCGGTTAGACTTCCCGCTCTTGGATGAGCTGGCTACAGATGCAGTTCTGGGTTCTCTTCCACCTAGCTATGGGACGTTCATTTTGAACTATCATATGCACGGTATGGATAAGAAGCTCACTGAATTGCATGGGATGCTCAAGGTGGTAGAGCAGGATATTAAGAAAGGCACGCATCAAGTGTTGATGGTGCAAAAATCGGCTAAGTTCAAGAAGAGTTGGTCCAAGAAGAAGGCTAAAGAAAAGGGCATGGAGACAGTAACTGAAAGTGCAGGTTAACTCCCAGAGGGGGGGGGGTGAATGGGAGATTTTTAGAAATTCGTCAAACTCCGAAGATTTTGACGAAAATTAGAGTGACGAAATAGAAACAGAAGTGAAAGTAGATTGACACAGATGTAACTAGCATGCATAGGAAATACATACAAGTGAAGAACAAGTAGTCATACAAGCAGACAAGCATGAAGAAGATGAACTGAAGAAATGATAAACAACATGATAAAAGTCTTCAGTTCAAATTCATCAGAAAGGTAAAGCACAAGTTCTTCAGCAGCGAAAATTGCTTAAAGGTAAATGGTTGAGGAATTTGAAACCGCTCGGGCTTGACGAAGACACAGCGATTTGGTAGACCAGTTCCAGTTGCTGTATCAACTGTACGTCTGGTTGAGGCAGCTGAGTCTTACCTTAGAGGACACTTAGTCCTCACCGTATTCCTCTTGAGCTAAGGTCACTTAGACCTCGCCCAATCACTCATGGTAAGTCTTCCAGGTAGACTTCCAAAACCTTCACAGACTTGTTCACCGGCACACCACAATTACTCTTGGGTGCTCAGAACATGACGCCTAACCATCTGGAAGAATGACAGTCTTCAAAGGTAATAAGCATCGGATCACACAGATCAACTTCTTCAGTGATGCTCAGTCACTTAGGCTTTGGTTGGGTTTTTCCTCACTTGGGTTCTCACAAAGTCATCAGAGGAAGGGTTGCTCTCAAATGACAAGTGTCAAGTTCTATCTAGAGCAGCCAACCAACTAGTGGTTGTAGGGGGCAGCTATTTATAGCCAGGGCAACCCGACATGAATTGTCATAAATGCCCTTCTCAGACATGACCGTTGTCATGATAAGAATCCACTCGACAGCTGGCACGCGGCATAGCAACGGTCAGAAATTAAGCTCTCAATTTCGTCGGGACACTCTATTTCCTCACGATAGGCAGATCGCACTGGCAAAATCCTAACTCCTCAGCCTGACCAAATTTGTCAGAGACCAGATGAACTTCGTCACTGTCACTGTCAAATTCGTCAGCTGTTCCTTAGGTTTCCAAAGGCTTCACTTGAAGCGGCTTAGGTTTGTATAGTTTTGAGCATCGCTTTGAAGTATGAAATATGTTTCACCTTGACCCCCTTTGATAGTATAGTTTTTCCTATGACTCAAATAAGAAGAAAAGAAACTATGAAAACAAAGTCTTCAAGCTTCCAAGTCTTCACATCAATTTCCTCAAAGGACGCACCAAATTCTTCACTTGAAGAAATACATTTTAAGGGGTCGACTTCCGTGGTTGAACCAAGTCTTCAGGGACTATTTTCTCCTGTGTACACTTACAAACTTATTAGTCCCTTAACTTATTTGTTTTCAATACTTCAAAACCACTAAGGGGGCACTTGATGCACTTACAATCTCCCCCTTTTTGGTGATTGATGAAAAATCAGTTAAGTTTTCAACGGGAATAAAATAGTGGAAGTGTAAGTACATGATATGAAGACATTGGTTACAAGATATTAAGGAACTCCCCCTAAAGATGTGCATATGAAGAATTTGCTCTGGATTGCAAATGCACATGGCAGGTTGAAATTGTGGAGATCTCCCCCTATATCTTGGAATCCAATCATGCATGACCATAAGATATTGAAGAATTTGAATGCATGATGAAAGTTGGTGTCTGACGAATTATAACATGCATGCACAGATATATATATTTTGAGGATCAAAGCATAATCACGCATGCAAATAAAACGTCACAAAAGAATGTCAGACCACCAATAGTATTTAAGTTACAACTCATCAAAGGAGCGAATCAAACGAAGAACCAAGAGTTGCAACTTAACAAAATAAAAAGCCCGATATAAGACCCGCTTGAAGACTAACTCAAATTTCTCCCCCTTTGTCATCAGATGACCAAAAGGAGACAAAACTGAGAACTAACGCCCCTGATGAAATCAAATCATGAAGCAGTCGAGGGGGCGCCAGCGTCATTGTTGGGGTCGCGAGTTCAAGAAGGGCCTGCTGCAGTGCGTTCAACATCTTCATTTTCATCAGTAGCGCGTGAAGAAGACATAGAGCTTGGAACCATCAGAGGAACTTGAACCTTCTTGAACTTCTTGGGGAAATTGGCCCAATCAAAGTTCATTTTGAATTCCATTTCATGAAGTTCGTCAGGGGTCTTCAGATGTGAAAGAATGGCCCAACTTCTGTCGAAGATCTCATGCAGATAATAATGATTCTTCCAGACTGAATTTTGCGTCACAGTCATATTGCCTAGAATTGCATGGAGTTGACGCTTAACCCAATTGTGGTTTTTGTCAACTTTCTGATGAAGACTTATGAGCAGCTCACGATCAGTCATCACTCGAGGAGCTTCACCTTGAGGGGTTTGTTGAGTGGCACTTGCGTCAGTGTCATGGCTTGAAGAATCATATTCTGTGGATTGTGAGACAGGCTGACGAAATTGGCCATCAAGGGGATGAACTCCTTCATCAATGACAGATTTCCCTTTGCCAGGAACTGAAGCAATTGTGCTTTGAAGAATTTAAACATCTGGCAGAAAGCTGAGATGATTTTGATTGTCAGCTTTGTAGTTGATTGATGATCTTGTGCGGATGAATCTCATGAGCCAGGGTGCATAAGGCTTAAAGTCAAATGGAGATTGTGCAACAGTGGCCAAAGTCCTCATGAAGAAATCATGCACATTGATTGGAATACCATGGATGATATTGAATAGCAAGTTCTTCATGATCCCCACAACTTCTTCAGTCTCAGAATTGTGGCCTTTGATAGGACTGAGGGTTTTGGCCAGAGTGCGATATACTGTCCTTGGCACATATAGCAAATCCTTCACTAAGAAGGTGGTTCTCTGAGCTTCTCCTTGAGCCAAAGGTTTCATCAGTACTTGCATCAGATGATTTGGCAACTCAGGTTCTTCATAGATCTTTCTGGCTTCAGCGGAGGGCAAATCAACCGGAAGAGCTCGAAGCAATTCATCAGCAGGAGCCTTGTAGTGCATGTTCTCACTCATCCAATCGAGAGCCCATGAGTGAATATCATCAACATCACCAGATAGATGCAAGGTGGCATAAAACTGAAGAATGAGTTCTTCATTCCAATCAAACACATCTGTGACGAAACTGAGTAGCCCGGCATCGTGAAGAACAGCCAGAACTGGCCGAAAGCACGGTAAGGATTCCATATCCACATGAGGAATATGACGATGTGGGAACACTTTGTTCTTGTCAAACAACAGTGAGGAATAGAAGTTCATCTGAGCATTTGTCCAAAATCTCTAACGCCTAATTTTTGCAGAGTCATACGGAGACTCGCCTATGAAGAAATTCTTCTCTTGAAAGAAGGCAGCATTGTTGAATTTTGGCCTTCTGACGCTTTTGCCAACCTTGGGCATTGAGGGCACTGGTTGAAGATTTATCTTCTTTGGCCTGACATCAAAGATGGGTCTCGGAGAGCCCATTGAATCATTGGGATCCGTGATGGCCAAAGATTTTGCAACTTCCTCAGCTGTTGCGAATGGAATAGTGTCTGAATCTGCTGAGGGTGTTGGATCTTCACGTTGTGTTGGAGGGGGTGCAACTTCTTCATCATTCATTTGTTGCATAATTTTTTCAGCTGATGCAGCTGGAATTTCCTCATTGATGGTTTGAAGGGATGGTTGATGACCTTCAGAACCAGTTTGTATTTACTCAGTAACAACAGGGGACTGGGGTACTTGCATGAGCGGCGTGGTGAGGGGTGAGTTCGGATGTGCGACATCCCAGAAGTCATCATGAATTACTGGAGTTGAAGAACCCACATCCACGTCCTCATCAGTTTCCTCATCAGTCACTTGGACTGGAGGCGATGATACTTGGTGTAATGAAGCTTCTGCTTCAATCTCAATTTCTTCATTCACTTGCTCTATGGAAGCAGCAGAGTGGGAATTCTCTTCTTCATCTTCAAGTGGGATGACATAGTCCACACCGAAGGGGATGATCTGAAGCTCTTGACTTGATCTGGTTGGAGGGGTAGAGGAAATTGGTATGGCATCGATAGGTGCATTTGAAGATATTGGAGCCATCTTCAATTTCTTCATAGATTCTGCGGCAGAGGGTACTGATGCTTTTCTCTTGACAACAGTCTTCTTCGCTTCTGATGCAGAAGGTACTGGGATAAGCTTCAAGATTGAAGACTGGTTAGGTACTGCCGCTGAGGAGCTTGGTGGAGTAATTTCTTCAGACGCAACAGTCTCAGTTGCCCTGGTAGGTTCTGGCGGTGGAGCTGAAGAACTTTTTGGAGGAGCTTGACCACACTTTGCAGCCTCCCTTTGATTATAATCATCAACAACTTTGTTGGAAGCGCTGATGAATTTGTCTTTCACTCCACAGCAGTGCTCAGCCTGGCGCTCATATTCCTCAGACAAGCGCTGAATCTCTGTTTGCATAGCAACCAGTTGCTGAGGGGATATAGAAAGCATTCTATCCTTGAGCTCCTTCTGCTTCTTCTTCATCTCTTTTCTAACGAGCTTTGTCTTCTCTATCTTGTGTTTTTCATTGAGGACAAAGGCAAACAGAATGTGACTTGGTCCAGGTGGCAAGTCCAAGTGGTCAAGTGGTGTATCTGGTTTCTGAAACCATACATCAATGAAGTCAAGGATCTTTTTCGGACTAAGAATGTTGGGACTGAGGAATTCTTGGCACGAGCGGCCTCTTCCATTCTTCCCTGTACAAATGCTGCAAGTTCATCTTCATCAGCCATATCGTGTTCATCAGCTTGAGGCAACACAGCCTTGCTCTTGGGGCTGGGCCTAGTTCCTTGGCCTGCAGTGGCCTTCTTCTTCAGCATTGGCGTGTTTGAGGAAATATGCCCTGATGCTGAGGCATTTGATGCAGCAATGGAGGCTATGTGAAAGTCTTCAGTGCGCTGGCATGATGCCAGCACAACTGGTGTTCATGCTCTAGCTGCAGCCCTTGAAGAACTTACAGATGGTGGAGGTGCAGATGAAGTTGGAGTAGTCTGTGCCTTAGGCGCTGAAGCCTTTGAGGAAGATGGCTTGGGCTCTGAGGGCTTTGACGAACATTTTGGCCGTGAGGGCTCTTCAGTTGAAGGTTTAGGCTTTTGAGGCGGCTTCTTTTTCATGACTTTCTTGGGCGCACCGCCACTTGAGCCTGCATCCGCTTCTTGTGAAGCCTTTGTGGCCCTGTTGAATTCTTCAACAGCCTTTTGAGCATGTTTTTGCAGTTTGGCCTGACGCTTGGCCCATTCTTTGGGGAATTCTTCACCCCTTCTAATGCTCGTGGGATCAGCCGTCTGACCAGGAGCCAACTGTGGTCTTTTGCATGGAGGCTTGACGGCGAAATCCTTCATATATTTGGGAGTGACGTGATTGTAACTCCGCCATTCATAGGACCAGTACCTCTTGATCTTCGGCATGCGCGTCTTGCGCTGCTTGTCAGTCTCTTTTCCGTGAATTTCTTCAACGGGTGTGCAATATCCTGCATACAGTTCATCTGGAATCTCAAAAGTTGTGTGTTCCTCTTTCCTCTTGCCTCCCTTCTGAGGCTTTCTGCCATCTGCCATTTTCTTCAACTGAGGGTTTTGAACTTTTGAAGTTTCTGATGAAGTTTGTAGATTTTCCTCAAGCAATTCTGCAAATGAATTAAGTTGATGAGAACCAAGAGATTCGTCTGCAGACATGGGTACCTGTGAACAGAGTATAGTTGCGAGGAAATTGGGAAGAGTCACATGTGTTCTTAGAGATTTTCAAAATAAAACCAGTTGAGGAAATTGACCCTTATCATCTTGAAGAAATTTTCTAAGTGTTCTTGACTTAGATTTTAGAGCTATACAGATTGAGGCAATTGCACAACTGAGGAATCTAATCATGAAGTGCAACTTAGATGAAATTACCAAGACTGGCCAAAAGGAAGTGCTGAAGATTTGGGAATAAGTGGTAAAAACAGCACTTGAAGAATTTGAGAAAGTAAACAGATCAAACTTGGACAGTAAAAATAAGCTTTAATTATCCCAAGGATGAACTAGATGAACTGGATGATGAGTCGAAGGAAATCGTCAGCTCAGATCTCTCGTGCCCTAACTTGGCGACGAGAGACAGCTACGGCGACGGCGGAGGTGAAGAAATCCGCGGCCGGCGTGAGTACGACGACGAAGAAGTCGAGGCAGTGAAGCTCTTCCTCTCCGACGACGATGAAATCCAGTGGCAGCGCTAGGGTTTTGAGAGCGACAGGGGCGTGAGAGTGAATGAACTAGGTTTGATGAGGTCAAGCCATTATATAGGCGCGGTGAAAACCGAGTGGTCCGAAACTTTTGGACAGATAAGCCCCTGGCTATTCGCATTTCTGCAACACGCGTCACACATGCATTTTGAGTGCGCTTATCCATGCGTGGTGCGCGGGATTAAGTTACTGTGGCAACCGCCAAAAGTTTGAATAGAAGATTTATAAATGTGTTCGCAATTTCTTCAGCTGTCAAGGACATAGTGAAGAATTTGAACAGTGTCAAGTAGAACGCATATGATGAGATTGTGAACAGAGTAGTTTGAGTTCAGCATAGAGGGGAGTGGGTCCGATCACATTCACATAGACAACAAAAGCAACTTGAAGAAATAGCAATATGTGAATGCTGTAGAGGACATGAAAAATTCAAATCAATATATAAGTAGAAAGAATTGTCTCAAGCAATAATGAATAACCACAAATGACCAATTTGAAAAAGTTTTGATGAAATTGCAAGTTACGAAGAAAACTCAAATTGAAGTACATCAAAGAAAGGGTGGTGGCGTTACCCACCGTATAAGAACTATGATGATTTCAGACACCTCGTACAATTGTCGTAGGGTTCTGAGAATCTAGTTCTTCGTTAATTTCTTCACACTTAGAGGGTTAGTCTTCATTGATTGAAGAAAAACGTTACTTCATGTGTTGTGCATCAAATTCATCAAGAATTCATAAGCGTTAGGATGTGTGTCCTTTTCAAAGGACATTCGAAGATTCTAGGATGTTAAGCTCACACCGCAACATGCAAAACCTTCTCTCATCCAAGGGCTTAGTAAAGATATCTGCAAGCTGGTCTTCAGTCTTCATGTGGTTGATGACGATGTCTCCCTTCAGCACATGATCACGAAGAAAATGGTGATGAATCTGAATGTGCTTCGTCCTAGAGTGTTGCACTGGGTTGTGGGCGATCTTGATGGCACTTTCATTGTTGCAGTAGAGTGGCACTTTCTTCACGTTGACGCCATAGTCCTTGAGGGTTTGCTTCATCCATAGAAGCTGTGAGCAACAGGCACCAGCGGCAATGTATTCAGCCTCGGCTGTGGAAGGTGAGACGCTGTTCTTCTTCTTCGAGGACCAACAAACAAGAGATCGTTCGAGGAAATGACATGTGCCTGATGTTGACTTGCGATCCACTCGATCTCCAGCATAATCAGAATCGGAATATCTAACAAGATCAAATGATGAGCCCTTGGGATACCATAATCCAGGTGTTGGTGTGTGAGCTAAATATCAAAGAATTCATTTCACAGCATGATGGTGTGACTCCTTCGGTGACGCTTGAAAGCGGGCACACATGCAAACGCTAAGCATAATATCTGGCCTAGATGCACATAGGTAAAGCAGTGAACCAATGATGGAGCGATATACCTTCTGATCAAATTCTTTACCATTTTCATTAGTGCAGAGTTGACCATTTGTTGGCATTGGTATCTTGAGGCCTTTGCAATCTTGCATGTCGAATTTCTTCAGGAAATCCTTGAGATACTTTTTCTGAGATATGAAGATGCCATTTTGTTGTTGACGAATTTGAAGTCCGAGGAAGAATTTCAACTCCCCCATCATAGACATCTGATATTCTTCTTGCATCATATATGCAAATTCATCATTGTATTTCTTGTTAGTGCAACCACAGATAATATCATCAACACATATTTGGCATATGAACAGTTCACCATCATAAGATGCTTGCGTGGATCAGGACGCTTGACAAGCTCCCACACGTTGTTGAGCTGAAATTGATGCAATTCCTCTTGCATCGCTTGAATCCATTCCGGTTCAAGAAATGCTTCATCAACTTTGGTGGGCTCTGAAATAGAGACAAATGCGTAATGCCCACAAAAGTTAGCTAGATGTGAAGCTCATGAGCGAGTGAGGGGACCAGGTGCATTGATGTTGTCGAGGATCTTTTCAATCTGCACTTCATTCGCCACTTGTGGATGTGCTGGACGAGGGCCTTGTTGTTGTTGCCATGCAGTATCCTTAGCATCATTTTCCTCAGGATTAGCAGTTTCTTCATGACGAGGGTACATCTTCATTAGCTATTTCTTCACTGGGCACAATTTCACCAGTGCCCATAAGCTTGATAGATTCCTCACGAGGCATTTCATCTAGCAGAGGAGGCATGTGCTCTCTTTGCGAGCCGTTAGTTTCATCGAACCGCACATCTACAGTTTCAAAAACCTTGTAGTGGAAGGAGTTGAAGACTCTGTAGGTGTGCGAGTCCTTTCTGTAACCAAGCATAATACCTTCATGTGCTTTCGGTGCAAATTTAGAACTGTGATGAGGATCTCTAATCCAGCATTTAGCACCGAAGACTTTGAAATAACTCACATTGGGTTTCCTGTCAGTGAGGAGCTTATATAAGGTCTTCTTGAGGAATTTGTGAAGATATACCCGGTTGATGATGTGACATGCAGTGTCAATTGCTTCAGGCCAGAAATGATGAGGTGTCTTGTATTCATCAAGCATAGTACGTGCCATCTCGATGAGGGTTCTGTTCTTGCGCTCCACGACTCCATTCTGCTGAGGCGTGTAGGGAGCAGAGAGCTCATGAGTGATACCAAGTTCATCAAGACAGTCATCAAGGCCTGTGTTCTTGAACTCAGTGTTGTTGTCACTCCTGATGTGCTTGATCTTGAGACCATCATTTGTCATGGCCCGATTGGAGAATCGTCTGAAGACATCCTGAACTTCAGTCTTGTAGGAAATGATGTGCACCCAGGTGTAATGAGAGTAGTCATCAACAATGACGAATCCGTAGAGAGATGCTGCATTGGTTAGTGTGGCATAATGTGTGGGACCAAACAAATCCATATGAAGTAATTCAAAGGGACGAGTAGTGGTCATGATTGTCTTAGCCGTATGCTTGGATCTGGTCATCTTTCCAGACTCACAAGCACCACACAAATGATCTTTGATGAATTTCACGCCTTCGACGCCAATGATGTGCTTCTTCTTGATGAGTGTGCTCAGATTCCTCATGCCAGCGTGTCCAAGACGTCGATGCCATAGCCAGCACTCTGAAGCTTTTGCCAATAGACACGTGGCAGGCTGAGGACCTAGAGAGAAATCTACAATATACAAATCACCTTTCCTAAAGCCTTCGAAGACTTTGGATTTGTCAGATTCCAACAGCACAATGCATCTATATTTGCCAAAGATGACAATTATATCAAGATCACAAAGCATTAAGACAGACATTAGGTTGTATCCTAGGGACTCGACAAGCATCATTTTTTCCATGTGTCGATCCTTTGAGATAGCAACCTTACCTAGACCCAATACCTTGCTTTTTTCCTTTATCGGCGTATGTGATATGCTTCAGATGAGACGGAGTAAGGGGAGCATCAGTGAGGAGATTCCTGTCTCCAGTCATATGATTCTTGCAGCCACTATCCAAGACCCATTCAGTGGTTGAAGGTGTATCATCCTGTAGAGGCATTAGTCTGACTTACAAATTCATATACTTCAAAGTGAAGAATATGATGATGATCAATTTCGTCAGACAATTTCATCAAGGAATAGTATTTAGTAGAAAAAAAAGATGTGTGAAATGAGTTATTCATTTCATCGTGATTAGCCTGCATCCCAACAGGCACTTTGTCAGGTCTTCAGCAAATTCATCAGACATTTCAGTTGTCTGAAGACCTGACCCTGCAGAAGAGATTAGTTCTTCTTAACCACCCACATCTGTATGGGTGGCTGAGAAGCAATGTAGCGAAGTGCATTAATGGAGAACTTAGGCATTGAAGAATATGCATTTCTCTTCACAGGAGGGTTATGGTAATTGAATGAGTAAGCAGAGAAATTCTTCGATGATTTGTGAACATAGTGGTTCGAAGAATAATGCTCATATACATCAAATCACTGTTTGTTTCCCTGTGAAACAGAGGCATTAGCATGATCATAAGTGGATTTGCGTCCATTTGACGACTTTGATCCCTGTGAAGAATTTGCCCTGGGAAGTTTCTTCTTCATTGGTGGCGTCATGATGACATTCACCTGAAGATTTTCCAGAAGGCTTTTAGGAACCTAGATTTTCTTCACAGGTGGACCGTTCCTGCAGTTAGTACCAATGAATCTGGCAAGGACTTCACCATTCTGATTCTTGAACAGTTTATAGTTGG
Organism: Elymus sibiricus; assembly: GCA_039707655.1. Lineage (NCBI taxonomy): Eukaryota > Viridiplantae > Streptophyta > Magnoliopsida > Poales > Poaceae > Elymus > Elymus sibiricus. Next base: position 208,922,063 of record CM077668.1, read on the forward strand.
AGTCAAATGACTCATCTGAAGAATATGAAGAATCACAAGTATAGCCAGATAAAGTGGATGGATCTATTGGAGGTCCCTTTGCAGCAACCCATGTGGTTTTGGGATACTGCTCAGGCTTCCAATACGAACCATCAGTGTTGAGCTTTCTCTCAAAAGCAATGCCCTCTTTCCTAGGGTTTATGTGAAGAATTTGCTTTTTGAGCACGTCACAGAGGGTTTGATGCCCTTTGAGGCTTTTGTACATGCCAGTGACATACAATTCCTTCAGCCCTGCATTTTCATCAGTATCACTGGTGGTTTCCTCAGATGAGGGGTTAGTGGCCATCGTAACAGTTGAAGCAATTGAAAGTACAGAAGCATTTGAACATTCAGCTGAAGAATTTGCATTATCATGTTCAAGGCATTTTAGGCATGGTGCAACAAATTCTTCCTCAGCAGTACTGATCTGTTGAGCGAGGAGTGAATCATTTTCTTTTTGAAGATCATCATGAGACGCTCTCAGCTTCTCGAGATCTTGCTTCCTTTGAAGAAATTCATAGGACAACTTCTCATGTTCGGCTGAGAGGGACACATGACGACTTTCAAGTTCGTCAAACTTTGACTGAAGTCATTTGATTTTGTCAGTCAAAATTTGTGAGCGTTCCATTTCGTCGTTCAATAGATCATCGCTTTTGTCTAACAAGTTTTGAATTCTTTCCATGGCATTTTGTTGCCGAGTGGCAATACTAGCAAGCTTGGAATAGTTGGGGGTCATGTTTTCATCAGATTCACCTTCACTTGAGGAAGATAAAGGTCTTTCCAGTACCTTGGTGCCTCTTGCCATGAGGCAGATGGCTGACAAAGTTGAGGCAGGATCAGGATCCCGAGATCTAAGGGAATTTCTGAATTCCACAAGCCAGGGGTCATCACGTCTATATGCTCCTTCATAGACGTTAAAGATCCTGTCCCAGATGAGATTTGCATTGCCCGGGTGATAGATGCGAGTGAACTCATTCTTGGTCAGACGAGAGCAGATGAATTACTTGGCCCTAGCATCAAGCTGAGTGTACTTGCGAATGTCTTCAGCATTCGCCATCTTGCAGAGATCGGTCAGCCCCAGTTCCGTGACCGTCCATGGCCAAGAGACGCTTTCACATCATGACCTTCCAGTATGGATAGTTAATGCCATCGAAGATGGGGCACGCAGCGGATACCTTGATCATACCTGCGGTCGACATAACTAAAACTCTAGGTGGTTAAACCAAAATCACACAAAACAAGGGAGTACCATGCTCTGATACCAATTGAAAGCGCATGTTAACTCCCAGAGGGGGGGGGTGAATGTGAGATTTTTAGAAATTCATCAAACTCCGAAGATTTTGACAAAAATTAGAGTGACGAAATAGAAACAGAAGTGAAACTAGATCGACACAGATGTAACTAGCATGCATAGGAAATACATACAAGTGAAGAACAAGTAGTCATACAAGCAGACAAGCATGAAGAAGATGAACTGAAGAAATGATAAACAACATGATAAAAGTCTTCAGTTCAAATTCATCAGAAAGGTAAAGCACAAGTTCTTCAGCAGCAGAAATTGCGTAAAGGTAAAGGGGTGAGGAATTTGAAACCGGTTGGGCTTGACGAAGACACAGCGATTTGGTAGACCAGTTCCAGTTGCTGTATCAACTGTATGTCTGGTTGAGGCGGCTGAGTCTTACCTCGGGGGACACTTAGTCCTCACCGTATTCCTCTTGAGCTAAGGTCACTTAGACCTCGCCCAATCACTCGTGGTAAGTCTTCAAGGTAGACTTCCAAAACCTTCACAGACTTGTTCACCGGCACACCACAATTACTCTTGGGTGCTTAGAACATGACGCCTAACCGTCTGGAAGAATGACAGTCTTCAAAGGTAATAAGCATCGGATCACACAGATCAACTTCTTCAGTGATGCTCAGTCACTTAGGCTCTGGTTGGGGTTTTCCTCACTTGGGTTCTCACAAAGTCGTCAGAGGAAGGGTTGCTCTCAAATGACAAGTGTCAAGTTCACTCTAGAGCAGCCAACCAACTAGTGGTTGTAGGGGACGGCTATTTATAGCTAGGGCAACCCAACATGAATTGTCATAAATGCCCTTCTAAGACATGACCGTTGTCAGGATAAGAATCTACTCGAGAGCTCTATTTCCTCACGATAGGCATATCGCACTGGAGAAATCCTAACTCCTCAGCTTGACCAAATTCATCAGAGACCAGATGAACTTTGTCACTGTCACTGTCAAATTCGTCAGCTGTTCCAGAGGTTTCCAATGGTTTCACTCGAAGCGGCTTAGGTTTGTATTGTTTTGAGCATCGCTTTGAAGTATGAAATATGTTTCACCTTGACCCCCTTTGACAGTACGGTTTTTCCTATGACTCAAATAAGAAGAAAAGAAACTATGAAAACAAAGTCTTCAAGCTTCCAAGTCTTCACATCAATTTCCTCAAAGGCCGCACCAAATTCTTCACTTGAAGAAATACATTTTTAGGGGTCGACTTCCGTGGTTAAACCAAGTCTTCAGGGGCTATTTTCTCATGTGTACACTTACAAACTTATTAGTCCCTTAACTTATTTGTCTTCAATACTCCAAAACTACTAAGGGGGCACTTGATTCACTTACAGTAACCTCCGCTGCTGAGCTGAAGTCAGGACCGGACTCGAAGACTATTTGCTATCATTGCAAGGAAACTGGTCACTGTAAGAGTAACTATAGCAAGTGGCTTGCTGAGCATGGCAAGAAGACCGGAAACGCTTCTTCAGGCAAAGGTACACTTGTTACATATGTTATAGACATTTACCTTGCTAACATACCTAGTAGCCCTTGGGTATTTGATACCGGATCAGTTGTTCATGTTTGCAACTCGATGCAGGGGCTGGTAAGAACTAGGCGTGTGGCACAAGGGAAGATTGACATCAGGGTCAGCAACAAAGCAATAGTTGCTGTGTTGGAGGTCGGCACGATGCAGCTCCAGCTTCCTTCCGTATTTATTTTGGAATTGAATAATTGTTATTACATTCCTGCACTTAGTCGGAATATTATTTCTACCTCATGCTTGACGAGTCAGGGTTATGAATTCAATTTAAAGGACAATGGTTGTTCGATATCTTTGAATGGTATGTTCCACGGCTATGCACCCATAGTTGATGGGCTATTTATTTTGAATCTAGAAACGGAACCTGTCTATAATATGAATGTCAGGAGGCATAAGCCTAATGAGATAAATCCAGCATACTTCTGGCATTGCCGGCTTGGACATATTAGTCTGAAACGCATGAAGAAGCTCCATGATGATGGACTTCTAACTTTGTCTGACTTCGGGTCGTTCGGGACATGCGAATCGTGCTTGCTCGGCAAGATGACTAAGTCTCCTTTTGCAAAAAGTTGCGAGAGGGCGTCTGACCTATTGGAGCTTATACACAGTGATGTGTGTGGTCCAATGAGCACAACTGCCAGAGGCGGCTATCAGTACTTCGTGACTTTTACCGACGACTTGACTAGATATGGATATATCTATTTGATGAGGCACAAGTCAGAAACTTTTGAAAAGTTCAAAGAGTTTCAGAATGAGGTAGAAAATCAGCTCGGCAAGACTATAAAGCTTCTACGATCTGATTGTGGAGGTGAGTACATGAGCCAGGAGTTTGATAATCATCTGAAAAGCCAAGGTATAGTACCTCAGCTCACACCTCCAGGTACACCACAGAGAAATGGTGTGTCGGAACAGAGGAATCGTACCTTGTTAGACATGGTTCGATCTATGATGAGCAAATCAGATTTACCCTTGTCATTCTGGGGATACGCTGTAGAAACTGCAGCTTTTACACTCAACAGAGTACCATCAAAATCCGTAGACAAGACACCACATGAGATGTGGACTGGGAAGAGTCCCAAGTTGTCTTTTCTAAAGATTTGGGGTTGTGAAGCATTTGTCAAGAGACTTATGTCGGACAAGCTTACACCCAAGTCAGATAAGTGCATATTTGTGGGATATCCGAGGGAAACCTTGGGATATAGCTTCTACAACCGCGAAGAGAACAAAGTGTTTGTTGCTCGGAACGGGGTCTTCCTTGAGAAAGAGTTTCTTGGGTGGGAAGCCAGTGGGAGGCAGGTGCAACTCGAAGAAGTTCGAGAACCACTTGGGGACAACTCGGCTAGTGATGCAATCATACAGGAGTCTGTCAGGGAACCCGAGGTGGAAGCGGCACTGGAACCACGGAGGTCGGAAAGATTGCGCAGAGTGCGCGATGTTTTGTTGCTAGAAAGCGACGAGCCGGCTACATATGCGGAAGCGATGGTGAGCCCGGATTCCGAGGCATGGCTGGAGGCCATGAGATCCGAGTTAAAGTCCATGGATGAAAATCAAGTCTGGGACTTGGTTGATCCGCCGCCTAGCGTCACAACCATTGGTTGCAAATGGGTCTTCAAGAAGAAAACCGATGTGGATGGAAATGTTCAGATCCACAAAGCTTGGCTTGTCACTAAAGGTTATGGACAAGTTCAAGGAATTGACTACGACGAGACTTACTCGCCGGTAGTGATGCTGAAGTCGGTGAGGATCATACTAGCTATAGCTGCATATTTCGATTACGAGATATGGCAGATGGATGTCAAAACGGCTTTCCTTCATGGAAATTTAACCGAGGACATGTATATGATACAGCCCGAGGGTTTTGTCGATCCAACTAGCGCTAGTAAGGTATGCAAGCTCAAGAGATCCATTTATGGGTTGAGGCAAGCATCTCGGAGCTGGAATATTCGTTTTGATGAGGTCGTCACTGGTCTCGATTTCATCAAAAGCGAAGAGGACGCTTGTTTATACAAGAAGTTGAGTGGGAGCTTGGTAGTGTTTTTGATCCTGTATGTGGATGACATATTGCTGGTTGGAAACGATGTTTCGATGCTGATCTCGGTCAAGGAATCATTGAATGGAAAGTTTTCGATGAAGGACCTCGGTGAAGCAGTTTACATATTGGGCATTAAGATCTATAGAGATAGATCAAGGAGGCTGCTCGGCTTAAGCCAGAGCACGTACATAGACAAAGTGTTGAAACGGTTCAACATGAGTGAGGCCAAGAAGGGGTTCTTGCCTGTCTCACATGGTATAAGGCTAAGCGAGACTCAGAGTCCTTCGACATCTGATGAGCGAAGCAGGATGAGTCAGATTCCGTATGCCTCACAATCGGATCGATCATGTATGCCATGATATGTACACGGCCCTATGTTGCTTTTGCAATAAGCTTAACAAGCAGATACCAGGCCAACCCAGGTGAGAGTCACTGGGCGGCAGTAAAGACTATTCTAAACTACCTGAAAAGGACTAAAGAGATGTTCCTAGTTTATGGAGGTGAGGAAGAGCTCGTCGTAAAGGGTTACGCCAATGCTAGTTTCCAAACCGACCGAGATGATTGTCGATCATAGTCCGGATTCGTGTATGTCATGAACGGAGGAGCAGTGAGCAGGATGAGTTCCAAGCAAGATACGGTGGCCGATTCTACCACAGAAGCCGAATACATTGCAGCTTCTGAAGCTGCAAAGGAAGGTGTTTGGATCCGGAACTTTCTGGATGATCTTGGTGTTTTCCCAGCCTCGGTAAAACCGTTGGACCTTTATTGTGATAATTCTGGTGCCATCGCACATGCCAAGGAGCCAAGGAATCACCACAAGACCAGACACATAGATCGGAAATATCACCTGATATGAAAGATCGTAAAGAGTGGTGATGTAGAGTTATGCAAAATTCACACAGATGCAAATGTTGCAGATCCGTTGATTAAGCCGCTTCCACAACCCAAGCATAAGGGGCACATTAGAGCTATGGGCATACAATGTCTATTTGATTGACTCTAGTGCAAGTGGGAGACTGTTGGAGATATGCCCTAGAGGCAATCATGTATGATGATTTTTCCTATGTGTTTATGAATAAAGATAGTCCTTGGACATTATGAATGATGTGTATCAGCAAGTACGTGACTTGTTTATGGGACTATGCATTGTATGATGACTGTCCTAAAAGGTCCCTAGTCGAAAGGGCTGTGTGGACGCTCAGCTGACTAGACTAGCATATGACACGATCGATGGATCGGTCTCACTAGCCATGGAGCATTGGATGCTAACCGGATAATATGGACTCGGAAGGATCTGGTCGGATTCGACATAGTCGGATCCGAGTCGAGATAAGGTCTGAGTCGGACAGGCCCAACTATGAGACGCAGCGATATGTCATCTGTAAGTCTCTAGTACAACATACGTTCTATGTCCTAAGACCTGAGCTGGCGCATGCACTTGGGATGGTGGCAGACTTGCTTTGGGCCGACCAAACGCTACTCCGTAACTGGGTAGTTATAAAGGTAGGTTTCGGGATTGTCCAGACCTATGCTGCGAGATATGGTCGAGCAAGATGGGATTTGCCCCTCCGATCAGGAGAGATATACTCTGGGCCCCTCATGTGATCCAACCAAGATAAGCATGGCCATGCGACAAGGATTATGAGATAATCCGGTTTGTGGTCGGCATCACTAGAACGAGAAAGAGGTCGGGCTAGCACAAGGATGACGGACTCGCCTTGAGCCCGACAACATATATCATGTGGTAAAGGGAACATAAGTGTGACATGTTGTATAGGTTTGCCAACCGGCTTCATTGTCTACTTGGTGGTCGGCACGCCTTGCTAGAGGCTGCTAACAACCGAGCAGGTCGGAGGTGATCGGAATTGTGACCGAGTCGACTTGAACCTAAGGGGTCGCGCGCTTAAGGGAAGGAACCTGTGAGGCTGGGTCCGACTCCATGAGTCAGATGTGATCTTACTCGGACTTGGATCCAGGCCAAACAGACTTTGGGCTTTAGGATCCGTGCGAGGCCCAAGTGTTGAGCCCGCGACGGATGCCTATATATAGTGGAGGTGCGGCACACTCATTTGGTTGATCATTTCGGCACCGTCATTAGGGTTTTGCATGTGTTGCAACTAGCCACCTCCACTCGCCGCCGACTGTGTGATCGGACCTAGCAGTCCGCCATACGGTGTTCCTCCTGCACGCGCGGATACCGTTAGAGGCGGTGCACTTGCGCCGCTCCGGCGAACCTGTATGTGGGATCTGACGACTGGCTGTTCGAGGGAGATCGCACGAGGAGGAGACGAACGCCGTGGATGCGCTGCCCCAACTCTACTTCCGCTGCACGGCACTGCGCGTCTAGTGATAATGATCCGTGATCCATCTCTCGTAGCATGTTCTCGGATGTTCTGCGGGTAGGAAATTTTAATTTGCATTCGATGCACCCTACCGTAGATCCCTACAACCCTGTCAAGGGTGACTGGGGCAGTTGCTACATCATGCATCTCAAGTTGGATCGACTCTCCACCCAAGGTTATCTACCTGATTCCGATCTAGCCTCCACCCGCCCAGGCTTAATATCCGTGGATGGGCAGGCACACGCTGATAGCCACCCCCATCCCTCACGGGGACAAGCGGGTGTGCTTTGTTCCCTTTCTTCTGCGTGGCCTGGGGTTTCCTATCCATCCCTTTCTCCGAGGTCTGCTTGAATTTTATGGGATCCAACTCCACCACCTGACTCCCAATTCGATCTTGCATATCACAGGGTATGTCGCCCTCTGCGAAATGTACCTTGGGTGCGCGGCTCACTTCGGGCTATGGAGGAAATACTTCTGTGTCATGCCTTGTTCCCGGGACGGGAAGTTACACGAAGTAGGGGCAGCCAAGGTCTGCCGCCTAGCCGGGACCGGCTACCCCACATGCACCCCTCGAGAAGACACCGATACGTGGGCGTCCAAATGGTTCCACATGGAAGACGTCCCTTTGCATGAACCAGTTCGGCCCGGGCTCCTGACCTTTACTTCAGATCCTCAGAAGAAGCGGTTCAGCTGGTGGCCGCGGAGTCCCGCCCAAAAAGATGACACAGAAGTAGCCACTCTGGCTGCTAAGGTGAGGTGTCTGACAAACAACGGCCTTACCATCATAGACGTGATGGCAACGGCCATCAGCCAAAATGTCCAACCTCTTCGGCAGCGTCAGCACTTGCTATGCATGTATAACAGCGATAACAATGCCACCCGATCCATTCGGGAAAGTTTCCAAAATGAAGCGGCTTTTGGCGCAGCCCTGGTCGGCATATACAAGTGAGAAGCCATGGACTTTGCTAAGAGAAAGTTCATAGACGGCCTGTCTTATGAAAATCCAACCGAAATGGTAGGTCTCTCCAAACTTCCTCGTCTATCCGAGCAATTTGTGTTTATTCTTTTGTAATAGTTGTTCGTTGTATCCGAACAGAGGTGGAGGCGCTGGGTCGAGGCCCTAGACTGCCCGCCACCCGAGCCGGAGAAGTATCGTCGTGACGATGATCCCGTCTCCCACGAAGATGAAGAAATATCTACCCTATATGAAGAGGGTACCTTTTATCAGGAGAGCCTTGATGGCTCAAGAGTGGCCATTATTCCTGACCTACCGGGGACACGGCCATCCTCATCGGTAAACCGCCCCCCCGCCTCCTCTCGAAAGACAGCTCCATCTCGCAGAACTCCAAGCACCCTGACTCCTCTTCCTAAGGGTCGACGCTCAAAGCGCCCGCATAGTGGTACGACCCCCCTAGGGGGCCCTTCAATTGCCGCACAAGGTGTTCCACAACCGGAAGTGGCTATGGAGGGAGAGCACAACACTCCTCCCCCAAATAGGTACTTCTATTTGCATCACTCTCTTCTAGAGCTCGAGGATTGCAGGTCTAATAATGTTTTCTCCTGTGCAGGCCATCCACCGAGGCGCCATTAGTTGAAGGGGCAAATACCTCGGCCCTGAGGACGAACGAGGAACCGATCTCGGCCACGGGGGGTATTCCCGAGGTACCACAACCGGCAACTTCGGGGACTTGGTCGGCGACCACCTCTGAGGTCGAGAGCGCAATGAACCATAGGCACCAGAGAGCTTCTTTGAGGAGTCCTTTCTCATCTAGTCAAGAGTTCAACGCCCTTAGCATGGTGGATGCCTACTTCGGCGCAACCCGTAACGTCTTCGAGAAGGCGGTGGATGTCTTATCCCAAGGCTTGCAGGTAATTTTGTTTTTTAAGTTCTCTTTTTCAATCCTGCGATCATCCTGTCGCCGCACTAGGTGGTAGCCCCCAAGACACTTGTCGGATGGTACATCCAATAGGTGGATTTTTTTAGCCGTAGAACCTGAGCTCAAGATCCCATAGCCCCCGACCAAAATATGGGCACGAGTGACCATGTAGAGGCTTGATAAAACCTTGCGCTCAACTTGAAGTCAACTCGGGAGAAAAATGCAAACTTGTCCGAGGAGCTGTCCCAAGCCAAAACACAGATTGGTGCCGCGCAAGCGGAAGTTGCGCATGTCAAAACTTTTACCAGAGAAGCGCACGGTAAGTGCATCTGGTTTATGGCCCTTCATAGTAAAGTATTCGAGGTCCATGTCAAATCGCCTTATAATTCATAGCGGCGGCAGTCATCGGCCAGCTGGAAAGGGACCTGAAATAGGCCTGTGAGGACCTGGTGTATTCAAAGTCACAGCGGCAGGCCGAGCATCTTGTTTTATCCCAAAGCAACGAGGAAACAAAGGAGTTGAAAGCAAAGAATGCTCAGCAAGCCAAGGAGATTGATTGGCTCAAAGCTCAGCTGGCCGCTGTCGAGGAGAGGAATAAGAAAACAGATGAAGAAATATCCAGTGAGTACTTCCTGCCATGCAAAAGGAGCTCTGATTCCTATCATATGCTAATATGTATTTCATATAGTTTTGCTGACAGGTCGGCTGAAAGAGGCCGATAGCCCCCCATTCGAGAAAGCCCTGACGGAGCTGACCGAGGTGCACGAGCGAGCTCGGACGGCCATGAAAGTTGTGTTTAAGGCTCTATGGCCCAACGAAAATGTGCCCGAGGGCATGTCCGAGCTCGCCGACCGTATCAAAGGGGCTCGGTGGCGAATACAGGCCTGGAAGGTATCAGCCTGTCGGGAGGGCGCGAGGGAGGCATGGGCCATGGTCAAGATCTGCTACACGAGCGTAAAGACAGAACGTCTTGCTGAGGTATGCCCAGTTGGTGCCGACAGGAAGGAGGTGCCGACTTCTCTGGTCTATGACGACGTCAAGGTCGTCGCGCGCCTCTCTCAACAAGATTGTACTCTGAAGTCTTTGATAGACAGTATTGATAAAGTATAAGATATTTGTAATGACTCTATGTATCTATGTACTTTACGGTATTACAAATGCTGCTGTTGTACAAACTTTGCTAGCCAGCCTTCGGCTTGTCCCTCCTTGACCATTGGCTGAGGAGTGCTTCCTACTTCTGATCCGAAAAATTGAACCAGATATTTTGGATAGCCAGGCAATCCGGCTATGGGGCTCGAAAAGCAAAGTGAACCAGAGCTTGTGTTATATTATGTTAAGGCGTAAGAAACACCTTCCAAGAAAAATAGTTCCGCTATCGGTTCCTTTCCTCGGGTAGTAATGTTTACCCATTGTAAACAGGTCGGGACATATGTCAGAGGTGAGCGTAGAGCCCCCAGTGATTCATGATATATGAAATCTATTAATTCTACTTCCATCGGAGCTGACCAACTTTATTCTTAGGAACGCTAGCTTTCGGCTTCACCCATCTGAGGTGCGTATCCAGCTGACCCGATAGCAACAATCGCAGAGGTACTCCCTTTACCCCCTAGCCGAACAATCGGGAACGTAGGGGGTAAGCACACGAGCCAGGTAACCCATCTTGGCCAAAACTTAAGTCAAGTTGATGCATATAAAGGCATACAACGATATTATTGGAAGGAGGCACCAAAAGTGGTTTGAAAATTTATGCGGCTTCGAGTGAAAAGCTACAAGCATAGTGTGTGTCGTACATATAAGATGCGTCTGAAGGAATGAAATCACTTCGGCTTTACCGAACACAACTAGCAAAAAGTTAAAAAAATGGTAAAATTTATAGTTATTTATGCTAAATAGAAGAAGGACCGGAAAGGTAAGCTTGGGACGGCTGCGATTAACCGTAAAAGCGTCGAAGTAGGGCATCATTCCACGGGTTTGGCTCCAGCCTATTATCCTCGGGGTCTCGGATACGATATGCACCTTCGGTGAGTACTTGGTCAATGATGAACAGTCCATCCCATTTTGGGGACAGCTTGTGCTTCTGCTTTTCTGGATTAAACCTCATGACCAAGTCACCTTTGTTGAATGCCTTCGTCCGGACTTCCCTGCTCTGGTAGCGCCGTGCCTGTTGTTGGTAAAAGGTGGAATGTGCCCGAGCAACATCCCTTTCTTCTTCAAGAGCGTCGAGGTCGTCCTACCGATCTAGCTCAGCCTCCCTCTCTTCATACATCTGCACTCTAGGTGCATCGTGAATGAGGTCACATGGTAGGACTAACTCGGCTCCGTACACCATAAAAAAGGTGTGTAGCCTGTAGACCGGTTGGGCGTGGTACGTAAGCCCCACAATACGGAGTCGAGCTCGTCTACCCAATGACAGTCGGCCTCCTTTAAGGATCGGACTAAACGTGGCTTTATGCCACTTAAAATAAGTCTGTTGGCATGTTTAACCTGTCCATTGGTTTGGGGGTGGTAAACGGAGGCGTAATCGAGCTAGATGTCCATTTTAGCGCACCACGTTTTAACCTCTTTGGCAGTAAAATTAGTGCCATTGTCTGTGATTATGCTATGAGGAACACGATAATGGTGTACTATGCCGGAGATAAATTCCACGAACGGCACCACCTCGGCTGTTGTAACTGGCTTTCCTTCGATCCATTTGGTGAATTTATCTACCATGATGAGTAAGTATTTATTTTTGTGCGATCCCCCTTTAAGAGGACCGGCCATATCAAGCCCCCAGACCACAAAAGGCCAGGTGATCGGAATTGTCCGAAGAGCCGTAGGGGGCATGTCACTTTGGTTAGTGAAAACCTGGCTGCCAGGGCACCGCTGAACCAGAGTAGTCACGTCTTTTTGGCGGTAGGCCAGTAAAATCCTGCTCAGAAGGCCTTGCTTACCAAGGCCCGAGCTGCGGCGTGATGGTCGCTCATGCCAGAGTGAATTTCCGCAAGGAGCTCGCGCCCTTCCTCCTCGGTTATACACCTCTGGAGAACACTAGTAACGCTTCTTCTGTACAGCTCCCCTTCATGGACCCGACAGGCCTTCGATCGGCGAATTATTCTCCGTGCTTCGGTTTGGTCGTTGGGGAGCTCATTACGGAGCAAATATCCGAGGATGGGCTCGGTCCATGGCACTATAACTGCCTTTACTTCATGAGCCGAGGATGTCTCTTGAATAGCTGAGCCTCCCACTATTCCATCGTGCTTCTCGGCTGCCGGAGAGTTGACCTTTCTGGAGTCCGGGGGAGCCAGCACGATGGTCTCATCTTGCCATACCACGGACGGCTTAAAGGGCCGTTCTAGAAACGTGTTTTCAGGAACCGGGTCGCGCTTAGCGCCCATCCTGGCAAGAACATCGGCGGCCTGATTGCTATCATGTGGGATATGATGGAATTCCAGACCCTCGAACTGGGCTGATATGGCCAGAACGGCATTTCGGTATGCCGTCATCTTTGGGTCCTTTGCGTCGAACTCATCGTTATCTTGTGATATTGCTAGGTTGGAGTCACCTCGGACTCCCAGACGCTGGACTCCCATAGTTACCGCTATTCGCAGGCCATGTAGTAAGGCCTTGTATTCGGCCACATTATTTGAGTCCACATATATTATTTGTAGGACATATCATATATTATCACCGGTGGGTGAGGTGAAAACTACCCCAGCCCGGCCAGCATTTTGGAGCCGTCGAAGTACATTGTCCAATGTGAATATGTACTATACTCTCTAGGGAGTTCGGCCTCTGTCCATTCGGCCACGAAATCTACCAGCACCTAAGATTTAATAGCTCTGCACGGGCGAAATGTGATTTCGAAAGGGAGGAGTTCAATTGCCCACTTGGCGATACGACCAGTTGCGTCCCTATTGTTGATGATGTCGCCTGGAGGGACCTCGGATGCCACGGTCATAGAACACTCCTGAAAGTAGTGTCGTAGCTTTCGAGATGCCATGAAAACTGCATAGGCAATTTTCTGGTAGTGAGGATACCTTGTTTTACACGGTGTCAATACCTCGGAAACATAGTATACGGGCCGCTGCACCTGGAATTTGTGTCCTTCATCGTCTCGTTCGACTACGAGGATCGCAATAACAACTTGGTTTGTTGCCGAGATGTATAGCAACATCGGCTCGCCTATTCCTGGCATTGCCAGTATGGGGTTGGTGGTGAGGAGCCTTTTAATTTCTTCTAGAGCGTCTCCTGCCTCGCTGGTCCATTTAAAGTTCTTTGTTTGCTTCAGTAGCTTGTACAACGATAAAGCTTTCTCCCCGAGTCGAGAGATGAAGCGGCTGAGGGCTGCTACGTGATACGTCCAATTTGCATCATGATTTCCTACTGTTATTTATAATGTATTTGATTATTATTTCACTTTATGATGCAATTCTTATGCCTTTTCTCTCTTAATTTGCAAGATTTATATGAAGAGGGAGAATACCGGCAGCTAGAATTCTGTACCTGAAATAGCTACAACAGAGATACCTATCCTGCAGAGCTCCAATTGACTTGAAACTTCACGGAGATTTTTTATTGAATATATAAAAAATACTGGAGAAAAGAGATACTAGAGGGGACACACCAGTTGCCCACAAGGCAACAGGGCGCGCCCCCCTGGGCACGCCCTGATGCCTTGTGGGGCCCCTGGCTGGCCTCTGGCCCCCTCCTTCTGCTATATAAGCTCATTCGCCCTAAAAAATAGAGACGACTTTCGGGAAAAAGCGCTGCCATCTCGAGGCGGAACCTGGCCAGGAGCAATTTTGCTCTCCGGCGGAGAGATTCCGCCGGGGATACTTCCCTCCGGGAGGGGGAAATCGAAGCCATCGACATCACCAACGATCCTCTCATCGTGGGAGGACCAATCTTCATCAACATCTTCACCATCACCATCTCATCTCAAACCCTAGTTCATCTCTTGTATTCAATATTTGTCTCAAAACCTCAGATTGGTACCTGTGTGTTGCTAGTAGTGTTGATTACATCTTGTAGTTGATGCTAGTTGGTTTATTTGGTGGAAGATTATATGTCTAGATCCTTAATGATATTCAATACTGATGTGGAGCATCCTACGGTCATCCCCATGGATGTACCTTTTTCTCCCAAGACAACACGTGGACCCATGACTCGTGCAAGAGCCATCGAAACCGAGGTGAACTTGCTCCTTTTCGAACTTACACATTCTACATGTGAGACATGGCTACTTCCTCAAACGGAGACCTTGTGTGTGATTAGGTACTTGGAGGAAGGACATGAAGTTGCTACCACCAATAGACAAGATGGCGAGGACACCAAGTGTGAGAAGCAAGAGAAAGGGCTGCCAGGGAGCTACAGCCACCGGACGACCGGACAGCACCGGACGTCCGACGCCTGGAGGCCCAGCCAGCCAGAAGACCCAGCTGAGGAATGCTACAGCGGCCGGACAACCGACAAGTGCCGGACGTCCGACATTCTACAGCGCCCGGACGTCCGACCGTCTCCGGAAATCCGGCACCACCTCAACAGAACCAAAACGCCGGAAGTCCGGACTCTACCGACGTCCGGACCCTCACGAGCCACCAGACGACCGGTAGCGTCCGGACGTCCGACGCCTGACTGTCTTAGCCAATCGGGCCGAGGCCCATGTACCCCTTCACCCTCCTAGACTATATATACTTGTCTCCTACCTATGTTTTAGGGTTAGCAAAGTATATTGAGACATTGAGTAGAGCTTTTCTCCTTGTATCTCCTCTTGGGGAATCAAGACCTCTCTAGGGAGAAGGATCCCCATCATAGGATCATCAAGACCTCCTAAGGGAGAAGGGTCTCATCTAGATCACCAAGACCTCACCTCCTTTGGAGTGGGAAGAACTTTACCCTAGTGCTTGTTTCCTTGGATTGACCTTGTATACTTGTGGATCTCATGTATGCTATCCTAGTGGATGTGTGATTTGGGTTTGTTTGAGTGATTTCCCTTGGTTGTTCTTGTTGTTCATCTCCTTTTTCCCCTCCAAGTATGGAAAGATCATCACTATATGGTTCCACCCTACATCAAATACCCCTCTGATCTTGAACATGAATATGATTTGTGAGTAGTTACTTTTGTTCTTGAGGACATGTGAGAAGTCTTGTCATAAGTAATCATATTCGTTCGATATTTTATTGATATGTATGTTGTTGTTTCCTTAAGTGGTGTCGTGTGAACGTCGACTACATGACACTTCACCATCTTTGGGCCTAAGGGAAGGCATTGTGGAGTAGTAATTAGATGATGGGTTGCTAGAGTGACAGAAGCTTAAACCCTAGTTTATCCGCTATTCCGTAAGGGGCTGATTTGGATCCATATGTTTCATGCTATGGTTAGATTTATCTTAATTCTTCTTTCGTAGTTGCGGATGATTGCGAGAGGGGGTAATCATAAGTGGGAGGCTTGTTCAAGTAAGAACAGCACCCAAGCACCGGTCCACCCACATATCAAATTATCAAAGTAGCGAACGCGAATCAAACAAACATGATGAAAGTGACTAGATGAAATTCCCATGTGTCCTAGAGAATGCTTTGCTTATTATAAGAGATTGTTCCGGCTTGTCCTTTGCTATAAAAAGGATTGGGCCACCTTGCTGCACTTTATTATACTTGTTACTTGTTACGAATTATCTTGCTATCGAAAGTATCTATTACCGCTACTTTCAGTACTTGCAGAGAATACCTTGCTGAGAACCGCTTGTCATTTCCTTCTGCTCCTCGTTGGGTTCGACACTCTGACTTATCGAAAGGACTACGATTGATCCCCTATACTTGTGGGTCATCAAGACTCTTTTCTGGGACCGTTGCCGTGGAGTGAAGCGCCTTTGGTGAGTGGAATTTGGTAAGGAAACATTTATACTACGTGCTGAAATTTACTATCACTTGTCACTACGGAAAGTAATCCTTTGAGGGGATTGTTCGGGGTATCTTCACCTCGACTGGAAGCATTGAGAGTTGCTCCTCAACCTACTGAACCTACTGAAAATATTTATTATGAAATCCCTTCGGGTATGATAGAGAAACTGCTAGCTAATCCTTATGCAGGAGATGGAACTGTGCATCCTGATGTGCACTTGATATATGTGGATGAAATTTGTGGATTGTTTAAGCTTGCAGGTTTATCCGGAGATGGAGTTAAGAAGAAAGTATTCCCTTTATCTTTGGAGGGAAAGGCATTGACATGGTATAGGGTATGTGATGATAATGAAACATGGGATTGGAACCGGTTGAAGCTGGAATTTCACCAGAAATTTTATCCTATGCATTTGGTTCATCGTGATCGGAATTATATATATAATTTTTGGCCTCGTGAAGGAGAAAGTATCGCTCAATCTTGGGGGAGGCTTAAGTATATGTTGCACACATGCCCCAATCATGAGCTCTCAAGAGAAATAATTATTCAAAACTTTTATGCTCGGCTTTCTCATAATGATCAATCCATGCTCGATACTTCTTCTGCTGGTTCCTTTATGAAGAGAACTATTGAATTCAGATGGGATCTTCTGGAAAGAATTAAATGTAACTCTAAAGATTGGGAAATCGACAAAGGTAAAGAGTCAGGTATAAATCTTGAGTTTGATTGTGTTAAATCTTTTATGGAAACTGATGCTTTTCATAAGTTTAGTACTAAATATGGACTTGACTCTGAGATAGTAGCTACCTTTTGTGAATCTTTTTCTTCTCATGTTGATCTCCCTAAGGAGAAATGGTTTAAATATCATCTGGCCATTTTATTAAATGAAGAACATGTTAGTGTTAAAGAAGAAACAATCGTTTACAATGTTGATCCAGTTGTGCGTACTGCTTATATTGAGAAACCTCCTTTCCCTGTTAGGATTAAGGAACATGCTAAAGCTTCAACTGTGGTTAATAAAAGTAATATAAGAACACCTAGAACTTCTGAACAAATTAAAGTTGAACCTAATATTGCAATGGTTAAAGATCTTTTGGTTGATGATATTGATGGGCATGTTATTTACTTTTGTGATGAGGCTGCTAGAATTGCTAAACCTGTTAGAAATGAACGAGATATGTTAGACAAGAACAAGCCCGTGGTTGGCATGCCTGTTGTTTCTATTAAGATTGGAGATCATTTCTATCATGGCTTGTGTGATATGGGTGCAAGTGTCAGTGCTTTTCCATTTTCTTTATATCAAGAAGTAATGCATGATATTGCACCTGTTGAGATTGAAGATATTGATGTTACTATTAAGTTTGCAAACAGAGATACTATTACACCACTTGGGATTGTTAGAGATGTTGAAGTCTTGTGTGGTAAAATCAAATACCCTACCGATTTCTTAGTACTTGATTCACAACAAGATAATTTTTGTCCCATTATATTTGGTAGACCCTTCTTGAATACCATTAATGCTGAAATTGATTGTGTTAAAGAAAAGGTTTGAGTTAAGTTTGGTGATATCTCTCATGAATTTAATTTCTCTAAGTATCGTAGACAACCTCATGATAAAGAATTACCCAATAAAGATGAAATTATAGGTCTTGCTTCTATTGATGTGCCTCCTACTGATCCTTTAGAACAATATTTGCTAGACCATGAAATGATATGCATATGAATGAAAGAAATGAAATAGATGAGTTGTTCTTTAAGCAAGCACCTATCCTTAAACATAATTTTCCTGTTGAAACTTTGGGAGATCCTCTTCCACCGAAGAGTGATCCTGTGTTTGAATTAAAGCAATTACCCGATACGCTTAAATATGCTTATCTTGATGAAAAGAAGATATATCCTGTTATTATTAGTGCTAACCTTTCAGAGCATGAAGAAAAGTGATTACTTAAAACTCTGAAGAAGCACCATGCTGCTATTGGATATACTCTTGATGATCTTAAGGGCATAAGTCCCACTCTATGTCAGCATAAAATTCATATGGAGCCAGATGCTAAACCCGTTGTCGACCATCAAAGAAGGCTGAATCCTAAAATGAAGGATGTGGTAAGAACTAAAATATTAAAGCTTCTGGAGGCAGGTATAATTTATCCCATAGCTGATAGTAGATGGGTAAGTCATGTTCATTGTGTTCCTAAGAAAGGAGGTATCACTGTTGTTCCTAATGATAAAAATGAACTTATCCCACAAAGAATTGTAACTGGTTATAGGATGGTAATTGATTTCAGAAAATTAAATAAAGCTACTAGGAAGGATCATTATCCATTGCCTTTTATTGATCAAATGTTAGAAAGATTATCTAAGCATACACACTTTTGCTTCCTAGATGGTTATTCTGGTTTCTCTCAAATACATGTATCACCAAAAGATCAAGAGAAAACCACATTTACTTGTCCTTTTGGAACTTATGCTTATTGTCATATGCCTTTTGGTTTGTGTAATGCACCTGCTACCTTTCAAAGATGTATGACTGCTATATTCTCTGACTTTTGTGAAAAGATTGTTGAGGTTTTCATGGATGATTTTTCCATTTTTGGAACTTCTTTTGATGATCGCTTAAGTAACCTTGATCGAGTTTTGCAGAGATGTGAAGAAACTAATTTTGTCTTGAATTGGGAGAAGTGCCACTTTATGGTGAATGAAGGTATAGTCCTTGGGCATAAAATTTCTGAAAGAGGTACAACTTGATAAAGCTAAAGTTGATGCAATTGAGAAAATGCCATGCCCTAAAGATATCAAAGGTATAAGAAGTTTCCTCGGTCATGTTGGTTTCTATAGAAGGTTTACAAAAGACTTCTCTAAACTTTCTAGGCCTCTTACTAATCTCTTGCAAAAAGATGTTCCATTTGTTTTTGATGATGATTGCGTAGAAGCCTTTGAAATACTTAAGAAAGCCTTAATTTCTGCACCTATTGTTCAACCACCTGATTGGAACCTACCCTTTGAAATTATGTGTCATGCTAGTGATTATGCTTTTGGTGCTGTTCTAGGACAAAGAGTTGGCAAGAAATTGAATGTTATTCATTATGCTAGTAAAACTCTAGACAGTGCTCAAAGAAATTATGCTACTACTGAGAAAGAATTTTTAGCAGTTGTGTTGGCATGTGATAAATTCAGATCTTACATTGTTGATTCCAAAGTTACAATTCACACTGATCATGCTGCTATTAAATATCTTATGGAAAAGAAATATGCTAAACCTAGACTTATTAGGTGGGTTCTTTTGCTACAAGAATTTGATTTGCATATTGTTGATAGAAAGGGAGCTGAGAATCCCATAGCAGATAATTTGTCTAGAATGGCAAATGTTCTTGATGACCCACTTCCTATTAATGATGATTTTCCTGATGAACAATTAACTATGATAAATGCTTCTCGTAACACTCATTGGTATGCAGACTATGCTAATTACATTGTTGCTAAATATATACCACCTAGTTTCACATACCAACAAAAGTAAAAGTTTTTCTTTGATTTAAGACATTACTTTTGGGATGACCCACACTTATATAAAGAAGGAGTAGATGGTGTTATTAGACGTTGTGTACCTAAGCATGAACAGGAACAAGTCCTACGTAAGTGTCACTCCGAGGCATATGGAGGACACCATGCGGGAGACAGAACTGCACACAAGGTATTACAATCTGGTTTTTATTGGCCTACTCTCTTCAAAGATGCACGTAAGTTTGTCCTTTCTTGTGATGAATGTCAAAGAATTGGTAATGTTGGTAGACGTCAGGAAATGCCTATGAATTATTCACTCGTTATTGAACCATTTGATGTTTGGGGTTTTGATTATATGGGACCTTTTCCTAAATCCAACGGGTATTGTTGGTGTATAAAACATGGGTATTTTATACCCTGACTTATGCACAGACAGTGGTAGCCTTCCTGATGGCCAGGGCCTACCGGAGATTACCAGGATCAAGATTGAAGGCCTAGTTGCAAAGGAACTAGGGAGAAGATCAAGACAAGATATCAAGAAGCACCTGACTTGTGCTAGATATGAAGATGATACTTGCCGGCAAGGCTCAAGCCAGCAAGATGAAGGCCCGGCAAGCTCCATGCCGGCAAGCCCTCGATGGCTCATCTGTGCTCCACTGCACCGAGCAGCTAGTCACTAATCGTTGAGGTGTCGATCGCGCAGGCAGTTTGGTGAGGTTTTTCGGGGCACGTGTCAGCCTGCTGGAAGGAGAATTAGCTTTAATGACACCTGTCCAGGAGGCGTGTCAACATAATAAGAGGTAGCTGGGCGAGCGGTGCAGAAACCTTGCCGGGGCTCCTCCTCCACATGACACCTAACGGCGCAATAAATGCTTTTGTCCTAATCCGGCAGAGTTAGGTATGATAGTACTGTTTGCTATCTAATCAACTTGTAATGACTATTTTGCCACTGTGGTTACCCCTTGAGCTATAAAAGGAGGGCCAGGGCAACCTTTACAAAGGTCAACACTTTGCTCATTCTGCATGCGTAGCTGCTCTTCCTGCACCTTGCCGGCAAGAAGCGCTCCTTGTACTTGAGCTCAAACACATCCAATACACAAAAGCAGGAGTAGGGTTTTACACCTCACAGTGGCCCGAACCTGGGTAAAATCCTTTGCGTTTCTGCTGATTCTACTCTTTGTGCTTGCGCCTCTCCCTAGTCGAACCGCAAAGGGGCTAGATGGCCCCATAGATGGTCGTACACACGACATCTTTGGCGCGCCAGGTAGGGGGATCGCTTGCGCGAACCTGAATCAGCAGTTTGCGCATCAATTACATCTTCATCACCTGTGATGGTGCCCAAGAAGAAGGGCGCATCTGCGGCAGCTCCATCGACCTCCAAGCTTCCGTCACATACGCCCACGGGCGGCGGAGATGATCCAGATGGCGCAGGCAGCGCAGGCGGAGCGGAAGGCTTCACCGGTGCGGGCGGCGTTGCTAGCACTGGTGGCACAGGCGGAACACGCAACACTAACTCCCAGCTTCCTCGCCATTCTGGCGATCGAAGCAACAACGGTGCAGGCGGCGCGAATGGCCAACTCCCGCCTCCTCGACGCACCGACGAGCGAAGCCACCGGAGCAACACCGTCCAGACCGGCGCGAGCCAAGACCCCGCTGCTGCGGCGTCCAAGGACGCTGCGTCGGGACACACACCGGCGGCCGTCGCAAGATGGGCGTGACGTGGCTCCAAACGGCGCAGGCTGCTCCGATCGGCGGCGTCCACATGGCAAGACAAATGTCGATCGTCTGCAAGATCTTCAGGCACCACCTCCACCGCGTCAACCAGCTGCTGAACATGAGCCATGGCAGCAAGATCATAATGGCGCTCCTGCTAGCTCTGCCAGGAGTCGAGCGACATCGCATTCTTCGCTCCCAGCCATGCCAGCAACAGCTGCGGAGGCAATGGCGCGGGCCTAGATGCTACTAAACTTCCCTCCGACGGCAGACAAGATGGATGAGTGGAGGGCCACCATCCAAAGCCTCATTGGGTTTGCCGAAGCCAGCAAGTCACAGCAAGCGGGACCATCTCAATGCCCGCAAACATTACCAGTAGCTCCAACTGGTGGCCGTGTTGAAGGTGCTGCGCCAACGGTGCAATCACCTCCACGGCAACAACGCCAATAGCAACAACAACAGCAGCCGCGGCAAACTGAACGACCCGCTAAGCCCGACGAGATGTCGATGGCTTCTTCGGATCCGCGAGTGCGGCAAGATCAGTGGCAAGTGATGCAAGATAGGCGGGTAGAGGATGCCCGCACCACCATTGAACGGCGCCGGGAGGCGCTCCGTCAGTCTGACACGCGCAATGGCTAGTCATCGATGAGCCTGCGCCCAAGGCTGGCGGGTATCTGCCTTACGAGGTCGGGTGCCCAGCCTTCACTCGCGAGCTGCGGCAAGTCCACTGGCCGTCTGTCCGGGCCTTCAAGCTAGAAGTGCCAGAGAAGTATGATGGCAAGCTAAACCCGGCAGAATTTTTGGGCATCTATACGATTGCTGTGCAAGCTGCCGGGGGAAGAGATGAGAAGATTCTTGCCAATTACTTCCCATTGGTGCTCAAGCCCAATGTGAGGTCTTGGCTGATGAACTTGCCGGAAGGTTCCATTTCTTCATGGTCCGATCTTTGCAACGAGTTTGTTGGTGCTTTTACCAGGGGCCACAAAGCTCCTGGTCAGCCTAGCGACCTGCAAGTGATCCCGCAGAGAGATGGCGAATCCTTACACAAGTATATTCAGAGATTCAGTCGGGTACACCGCAACATTCCAGATGTGCACCCCGCAGCCATGATTGCCGCCTTTCACACGAATGTGCGCAATCAGAGGATGTGGGAAAAGATGAACGTCCGTTTGCCAAAGACCGTCAACGAGTTGTACACGTTGGCAGATAAATGCGCACGGGCTGAAGAAGGGAGGAGGCTCCCCGGGGAAGATGCAGGCACCGAAGTCGATTCAGAAGACGACGATGCTGCCACCCCGAAGAAGAAAGGCCGAAAGCGCAACAGGAAGCGTAAAGGCAAGATAGTTATGGCCGTCGAATGTTCCGGGAATTCCAACGCCGCCAAGAAAGCCAAAACAGAGGGCTCCGGCAAAGAAGTTGCTACATGCGCTGATTGCCAGGAAGCCGCGGTAGGCGAAAAGACCGGCAAATCTGACGGGCCATACTGCAAGATTCACCGCACTAAAGGCCATGATCTCCAGGAGTGCCGGCAAGTTGAGCAGCTTGCCGAGAAGCAAAAGGCTGAATATGAAAAGCGCGACATGGAGAAGGGCCAGGATGGTGCTGGCGGATCTGGCAAGAAAGGTCGTGGTGGTCGAGGAGGCCGCCGCGGCAAGGCCAAGCAGCAAAAAGAGAAGCCTGCTAGAGGCCAAGAGAAGAAAGAGGATGATGATGGAAGTGACGAGGAGGACGACGAAGAGTCCAGCGAGCATGAATTCCAAAAAGCAACTGAAGCTATGTGCATTGACGGAGGTGCATCTTTGCACTCTTCTCACCGCCAACTCAAGCAGTGGGCGCGTGAAGTGAATGCAGCGGAACCGGCAATATGCACTCAGAAGCCGCTCAAATGGTCACACACGCCTATCATTTTTTATGCCGAGGACCACCCTTATCGCATAACTGCGGTCGGGTGTTTGCCATTGTTGGTTTCGCCAACAATCCGCAACCTCAAGGTCACGAAAATGTTAGTTGACGGTGGGGCCGGCCTAAACATGATTCCACTAGAGGTAATCAAGAGGCTGCAGATTCCCGACGAGGAACTCAAGCAAACTGGCATGTTTCAAGGAGTAAACCTGGGAAGAAGCCAACCCAAAGGGAAGATTACTTTGCTGGTGACATTTGGCGGGGAATTGAACTATAGGATGGAAAAGATAGTATTTGATGTTGTCAAGATCCCTTTGCCGTACAATGGAATTCTCGATCGCCCAGCCCTGGCAAAATTCATGGCAGCATCTCATTATGCTTATAACACGCTGAAGATGCCAGGGCCGATGGGTGTATCACCATCAACTCTGATAAGAAGGATGCAGTTATCTGCGTCGACAAGCTCTATAGAGAAGCGGTTGTAGCATCTGCCATCAAGGCACCAGCTCCCACTGAGAAGAAAAACAAGAAGTCCGGCAAGACCTCTGGCAAGGACTCCGGGAAGCGCACCTCTTCGAAGTGTTGCGCACCCATTGAGGATTTGCCAGAATGTTCTACCGGCAAGAAGTCCAAAGCTACTCCACCAGCAACCAAGAAGGTGCCCGCGAAGGAGGATGGCACTGGCGGTACCGTTATCGTCAGTTCCACCCTTGACAACAAATAGGAAAGCGCGCTCGTTGCCTTCCTGTGGGCGAATGTCGATGTGTTTGCATGGCAACCATCTGACATCCCCGGCGTTCCCAGGGAGGTAATCGATCACCACCTTGTTGTTTGTCCCCATGCGTGGCCCGTCAAGCAGAAGGTCAGAAAGCAAGCTTTGGAACGACAAGAGTTTATAGCTGAAGAAATAAAGAAGTTGTAAGAAGCAGGCTTGGTTAGAGGTGTGCTACATCCAACATGGTTGGCAAATCCGGTTGTAGTAGACAAAGCAAATGGAAAGTGGAGACTTTGTATTGACTATACTGATATCAACAAAGCATGTCCAAAGGATCCTTTCCCTTTGCCGCGCATCGATCAAATTGTTGACTCTACTGTCGGCTGCGATCTACTCTTCTTTCTTGATGCATATTCTGGTTATCATCAGATTTTCATGGCTAAGGAGGATGAGGAGAAAACCGCATTCATTACGCCATGTGGCACATACTGCTTCGTGCGTATGCCTTTCGGATAAAAGAGTGTTGGTTCAACCTTTGCAAGAGCTGTCCAAATTGGTTTTGAGCCCCAGCTGCACAGAAATGTGGAAGCATATATGGATGATATAGTGGTCAAAACCAAGGACAAATCAACTCTCATTCAAGATTTAGAAGAAACATTTGCAAATTTGTGCAAGATCAATCTGAAGCTCAACCCCGAGAAGTGTGTGTTTGGCATTCCATCCGGCAAGCTTCTCCAGTTCTTTGTATCTCAACGTGGAATCGAAGCTAATCCCGACAAGATCAAAGCCATTGAGCAAATTCAAGCACCAAAGCGTGTCAAGGATGTGCGGCGTCTTGCCGGCTGTTTCGCTGCATTGAGTAGGTTCATTTCCAAATCTGTCGAGCGCGCCCTACCATTTTTCAAGATTTTGAAAAAGGCAGGTCCAATGAAATGGACTCCGGAAGCGGAGGCCGCGCTGCAAGATTTGAAAAAGTACCTCTCCTCTGCGCCAACACTAGTTGCGCCTAAGCCACAAGAGCCGTTGCTACTGTACTTGGCGGCAACGAATCAAGTGGTCAGTGCTGCATTAGTGGCACAGAGAGAAGTTGATGACGAAGAAGCAGTAGTGGCAAGCCCATCAAGCGACAAGCCGGAGTCTTCTCTGGCAGAGTCTAGTGCCAATAAATCAAAAGCAGCGCAAACAAATGAAGCAAATCAACAGATAGTGCCCAAGAAGAAATTGGTGCAGCGCCTAGTTTACTTTGTAAGCTCCCTTTTACAGGGGGCTAGGTCAAGGTACTCTGGTGTGCAAAAATTGCTTTTCGGCCTCCTCATGGCCTCGAGAAAGCTGCGCCATTACTTCCAAGCACATGAGATTACCATTGTCACTCGCTTTCCGTTGTAGCGCATTTTGAGAAATCCAGATGCAACCGGCAGGATAGTGGAGTGGGCGTTGGAGCTGTCGAGCTTTGCACTCAAGTTTGAAAGCACTTCAACTATTCAGAGCAGAGCCTTGGCGGAGTTCATTGCAGAATGGACGCCAACGCAAGACGAAGAGATTCAAGAATCAGCTCTCCCCGGCAAAGAGACAGCTAAAGAATGGATCATGTACTTTGACAGTGCCTTTTCGCGACAAGGCGCCGGTGCCGGAGTGCTGCTTGTCGCACCCACCAGAGAGCATCTCAAGTACGTAATCCAAATGCACTTTCCCAGGGAGAAAGCTACAAACAACACTACTGAGTATGAAGGACTCCTTGCCGGTCTCAGGATCGCAGTGGACCTTGGAATTAGGAAGTTGATCATCCGTGGCGACTCGCAGCTCGTTGTCAAGCAAGTCAACAAAGATTATCAGAGCCCGTTGATGGAAGCATATGTGGAAGAAGTGAGGAAATTGGAAGAACACTTTGACGGATTGCATACAGAGCACATCCCTCGTGTGGAAAACAGCATTGCTGATCTCTTGTCAAAGTGTGCCGCTCAAAAGCTCCCTGTGGAACCAGGAACTTTTGTGCTCCATTTGAATCAACCATCAGTCACTCCATCAATACAGGCGAGCAAAAGTAGAAAGTTGAACATCGGCAAATATTTTTTGGCAGAGCTCCCAGAAGCCGTCGGCAAGAATGTTGCCGGGGACAACACCATGGTTGTTAGTGGGTAGGAGCCTCTAGCAGAACATCAAGTTCTTGCCGTGGAGGCAAGCGTTCTTACACCTGAAGAGATGCCTTTAGTCCTTGTCGTCGAGCCGCAGGCTCCAACTTGGGCACAACAAATAGTTCGTTTCCTTCAAACAGGAGAGCTTCCCGATGACCAGGAAGAAGCTGAGAAAGTAGCCCATCAGTCAAGTATGTATCAGTTTGTGGATAACATTCTGCACAGAAAGAGACCGAATGGGGTGAAATTGAAATGCATTTACCGGGAAGATGGACTAAAGCTGTTGACAGAGATACATGGAGGCATATGTGGCTCTCACATAGGATCAAGAGCACTTGTCAGCAATGCTTTTCGGCAAGGCTTCTATTGGCCCACTGCTCTCCAAGATGCAACTGAGCTAGCCACCAAGTGTGAAGCATGCCGGTTTCATTCAAAAAAGATACATCAACCAGCCCAAGCCCTTCAGACGATCCCTCTCTCCTAGCCTTTCTCGGTCTGGGGGCTTGCTATTTTGGGCCCTTTTCCCCGTGCTACCAGAAGCTTTGAGTTCTTGTATGTTGCAATCGATAAGTTCACAAAGTGGCCTGGAGTGGAGCCAATGAGGAAGGTGATGTGGAGCATCCTACGGACATCACCATGTCAAGAGTCCGTTCGGCAAGTGACATGCGCGACATCTACTTCACATACATAAAGGTGAATCATCTCCTTTACACGTGTTCACTTGACCCCTTCGAGGATGGTATACTACTTGACACTCCACTCGTGTGCATGCATATGTATTGTCGGAGCTTTACGGATGACGAGGAGGAGTACAAGCGCCAAGGAGCAACTACACCATCCGCGAGGGAAGCATGGAAGCGGAGACGGAAGAAGACGGGGCTGCTGCAGCTACAGGACCCGGACATCCGGCCCGAGCCCCGGACATCCGCCCACGGCAGCCCGGACATCCGGCCTACGGCCCGGACATCCGGCCCCTGGAGACTTCAACTACACCACCAGATCAACAGCCGACGAGCCCCTAGGCCCCGGACATCCGCCCCCGCTGCCGGACATCCGGACCGTCCACCCCGGACATCCGCCCCCCCCTACCGGAAATCCAGGCCCTCCTATCCAGAGAGTATCAGGAAATCGGCCTGCTCATCCCGAACATCCGGCCGACCCGCCGGACATCCGGCTCCTCATGAGCCGCCGGACATCCGGCCCCCAGCCCGGACTTCCGGCACCTCCCTGTGCGCAGAGTACGGGCCAAGGGCCCATGTACCCCTCCAACTCGTCCCAACTTGTACTAGCACTATAAATAGACTACCCCCTCCTCCCTCTAGGGTTAGCAAAGTATTGGCTCATCTAGTTGAGCCTAGCTGCTACCACTACTCCTCTTGAGAGAGAGAGAGAGAGAGAGTGACCTCTCCCATGGAGATCAAGACCTCCATGTGAGCATGTGAGAAGATCCCCTAGTGGATTCAAGACCTCATCTCCTTCAAGGATTTGGGATGAACCTTACCTTGTATCTTTCCCTTTGATTGTTCATGTACCTTGTGGATCCATGTGTTTGTTAGTCTAGTGGATGTGTGATTGGACTTGTTCTTGAGTGTTTCTCTTGTGATTTCTCCCCGTTGTTCCCCGTGTTCTTCATGTTGTTCGTAGGATCGTCCTCCAATTCATGAAAGAATGTCAATTAGGGTTTCACCCTACATCATCTTGGTATCATGAGCCACGTTGATCACGAATTTGGAGTCCTACCCCCCTCTTTCTAGCCTAATTTTGTTTGTTCTTGCCCAATTTTGAAAATCCCCACCATAAATAGCCTCACCAAAATTTTTGCATTTTGTTGGTTCTTGTGAGATTTTGTTGTGTTTGATCCATGATTTTGTTGTTTGGCAAGTGGATCTAGCTCCCCACCACGAAATCCATCCAAAAATTTCTTTTCCACCATCAATTTTGCCCCCAAAATCATCAATTTCCGCCCCAAATCGAGTTTCGAAGTCCAAATCCCGATCTGGAATCGTCGGGCCGGACCTCCGGGCCATCGGGCCGGACATCCGGCTCCTGGAGTGCAAAATCGCACAAGTTCTGGACATACAGCCCCGGATATCCGGCCTCACCCCCGGATGTCCGACCCCTGGAGTTTCAGTCTCCCGTGTTTCACCGTTTTGACCATAACTAATTCATCCGGAGTCTAATTTTGACGTTCTTTAGCTCGTTTTGTAGCTATTGACATCCCCCATCACCCAAAATTAATTCCACCACCATTTGACTCCATCAAATTTTTGAAAATTTGGCAAGTTTGCCAAGGTCCTCCACCATAACTTCCGCAATACCACCACCGACTTCCGCAACCTAACCCATTTTGATCCCCATAGCATTTGAGGTGTTTGAGTTGTGGTTTGTGTCTCCTAACGTGTTTCGGCTACTTAGGGACAGTGACTTCAACTCCACTTCCGCATTGCCAACTCCGCAACCACCACCGCTTTCCGCTACCACCATTTGACATTTACCATTTGAGATTTTGAGTTGTAGTTTTCTGTTTCCTTAGGTGTTTTGGCTAATTAGGAACGGTTCTACATCGCCACTCATCATCGCCACGGACTCGACATCGACATTGTCCACTTCATCATCATCCGTCGCTTACAAACGAGAACCCACCGACGGTAACTTCGACAACATCATTGTACATTTCCTTGCCATTGCTTTGATCGCCCCGAGCCTATTGCGTCACTTACCCATCGAGACTAGCGAGTTGAGAATTGCCGGGCCACGCTCATTGTGCACCTTAGTGATATGCTTACGCCGCATAGCTACATTTAGCGTGCAATCATCTTGCTATCATCTTTGTGCCATAAGTATCTCCCGTGCATATCTTACATACTTGTCTCATATCATACTTGGCTCGAGCATCAAGCATTGTGGCAAAGCATACAAAAAAAGAAGAGCAAAAACTTTTAAGAAAAAGAGGAGAAACAAAAGAGCTTGTAAGCAATAGAAATAGCATTGAGCCATCTTGCATAGTACATACTCTTGGAGCATACATACATAGCATACTTGGGATTGAAGACGGCACGGTTACTCGCTTAGGTTGGTGCACAAGCGTATCTAGCCCATTTGAGCAATCGAGCTATTGTCTCTCTAGTATCCGTGCAACACGAGCTTTTTGCGTGGTAACACATTTTGTGCTCAGTCCTTGGTTGCGCGGATCCCACTTATCTATCCGTGTGTGTGTTTCCTTGTGCCACTATAGCTATTGATCTATTTGCTTTACATTGCAATTTTGTGAATCTTCCTCAACATTTTCGATATCATTGGCTAACACTTGCTTGAATTTTGTGCCACTTGTCCTAACCAAGCCACTCGATAAGCTTTACTTTGTAGGTGTGAGTGAACAAGTCCGGTACCAATTCCACTATTCTCTCATTTCACATTGAGTGACGCGGGATACATCCTCAACTTTGGGAAAAGGTATCTTGGTATTGTTTATCTCATTTCCTACTCACCTTTGCTCGAGTTTTGTGATGGATAGGCAAAGCACATCTACTTCGGTCTACAACCACAACGACGAGTATGATGCTATGAAGAACCACTTGGACGCCAAGATGGATGCTCAAATGGAGGAGCTCAAAGCCCTCATCAAGACCGTCAAGAGGTCTTACTCATCTTCGAGAAGACGCTCAAGTGCACATGCTTCCGAGCTACCATCTCCGGCAAGATCACATCGGCATCGACACATTCACCGACAACAATGTGAATGTGGCACCCCGGCTCAGAGAACCGGTTTACCAGTGTTTCCAACCCAGAGATCATGTCTTCTGGAAACACACAACAACTTGGAACAGAACTGAACTGAACTTTATTGAAATATCTCGAGTACAAGCTCATAATTTACATCGATAGCGAGGCCAAAAGCACCGCACGTGCCGAGACAATATCTACATTATTTATGGAACATAGCAGGGCCTCGATACTACTGGGTAGATCTACGACGTAGCGGAACATAGCGCGGAAAACTCCATCCACCGGGACACTGCTGTGGACATGGCCTAGTTAGCGTAGCACGAACCTTCGGGACCTCCATCCTCGGCTTCTCCTGCATCTGGCATGATACGCCAGGTTAGTACTTGGAATGTACTCGCAAGCTCATGGCAACCAAAACAATGCAGCAAATAATAGCATGGCAATTAACATGTTAAAATACTGGGTTGCTTACTGTTGCCAACTTACTCTCATCTGGGTTGTCCCACAACCCTCGGAATGCTCACAATCCACTGAGCACTTCCGAACATAAGACAAGTTCTTCCATCATTATTATCATTATTACGGTTGATCATCCCGTGGCCTAGTACGGACTGTCCAATACCGTGGACGCGGCTATTCGAATAGATTCTTACACTCTGCAGAGGTTGTGCACTTTACCCACACTATGGAGCTCCTGGCCTCTTGCTCCCATTCGGGTGGACCGGGGCTGCTCCAACGAAACCTGCCTGACCCGTGACTCCCCTATCGTACCACCGACAATCATACCCTCCCAGGGTCATGTCCTGGGTGGCCCCTGTGTCACCCCGTGACACCTGCCACCGTCGTGGCCACTAACTGTCCCAAACGGGGACGCCGGCAAAATAACTCAACTGGGCTCACAGGATTATCGTCGTCTACCTGATCAGGGCAGCACGCACGCATAACCCTCCCTAGTTTGGTGGTACCGATAAAAGAGCACAAAGCCAGACAAAGTCAAGGCCGTCCCATACCGGCAAATGTGGCTGCACGGATAAGCCCGGACAGGTGACACTAGATCAAACAGTTAGGTTTAGTGTTGACAAGCATTTAACCAGTATGGGTATTTATCATAAATAAATTAACATGACAGTAACTAGGCATCCAAATAATTCACTATGAATTATAACATATTAAAAGTAATGCATATAATTCAATTAAATAACCAACACTATTGAGATGCTTCATGCAATGGATGACATGTCTTGCCTTGCTCTGTTGGGTTGTCCACAAACTCCTGGGCTTCAAATCCAAAAGTATTTCCTTCTGAAAATATTTTAAAAGTGCAAAGGAAAATGTCACATATTACTGTTCTGTTCACCAGAAATTCTGTGAACATGGGAAAAATACCAAAATTTGCCAGAAAATAGAGGAGCTCAAGATAAACCAGATGCAAAAAGAATCAATTGATTTGGACTTATGGATAAAAAGTTATGGCTGGTCAAAGTTCTGGTCAAAATCTGGAAATTAACAGAAAATAGAAAATCCAGCGAAGGGCCACGTCGAAGGCGTATTCTGCTCGGGCGCCTCCACTTACCGCTTCGGTAAGCCACTGACGAGCGGGCCCCGGTGGTCAGATTTAAAAGGGGAAGGAGGGGACAGAGAGATGCGGGGTTCCGGCGATCGTCGCCGGCGATACAGACGGCGGCGGAGTCCGGCGACTACGGGAATGGATCAAGCGCTTCGAGGTGAACACGCACGTACCCGTGGGTTGGCGAACGGTGGCCGGACGACGTCGTCCCCTTCCTCTCCGGCGGCGGCAGCTCTCGGGTGTCGCCGGAGACGGCGATTCCGGCGGAGATTCGAACGGGCAAGGGCTCAGGCGAGGTCAGTGGAGTGCGGTGAGCTCGTGTGTGCAGTCGGTGGAGCTCGGGGAGGAGTGGAATGGCGAGGTGGGTGGGCTCGGGTGGCGGCGGATCTCCGGCGAGAAGCGAGGCCAGAGGGCCTCTCGGCCGTGGCTCGGGGCTCGGGAGCTCGATTAGGAGTAGGAGGAGTGGGTTGAGGACTCGGGAGAGGCCAGGGAGGGCTTTATATAGCAGGGGGAGGAGCTCTCTGGAAGCGGCGGGACTTGGGCCACGTCGCCGGTGAAGGTACGCCGCGCTGGCTGGCTCGACGCGGGCGACGCGATGGGAGAGGGCAGAGGAGTTATGGCGGACGGTGGCTGCTAGCGGAGGAAGAAGACGAGCCGCAGAGCCACTGTGGCCGCACGGGCGCCACAGTGCCCGCGTGCGTGGCGGCCGGCGAGGGCGATTCCGGCGAGGAGAGGCTTCGGGAGAGGGGTGCGTGGACGGCAACGACGACGTTGGCACTACTAGACATCGTCTGGCAATGCGGGACGGCTGGAATGACCATACCAGACGCGGGCGAGGTGCAGAGCACGCGTACTGGCATGCCATTGTCGTGCTCACCACGGGTATTGATGTCTAGAGGCCACGCGAGCCTGGCGTTTCTTGTCCAGCACGTCGACCCTCGATCACTTAGTCCACTTGTGCCTCTAGTTCGACTAGATACAGACTGGTTCGAAGTGTAGCTTCAGCTACAGTCTCTGACAGAAAACTTGAGAGGGATCTAGAGGAGAGGTGAGCTGGAGATGGAGCAAATGGTGATGTCTGGGATGATCTATCTTGGAAGGACTCCAAGCTGGCCAAGTTTGAGAAGATTTCATCAAGATTTGAATGTAGTTCATGTACAAGTGTTGTTACTGGAACAGAAGAGAGATGAGCTTGTAGCACTCATCTGGGTGATCTGATGGAGCTGAAGTTTGGTGTGGCAGGGTTATTTGGTGGATAGAAGATGCCATAAAAATTTCAGCTCAATTGGGTACCTCTAGCTGGTACTTCCTTCACAGAGGTTCCAACTGAACAGAAACTTGGCAGAATATTGCTGGTGAAAATTTGTACTGGACAAGATGATATTTTTGGATATTGTGGAAAGATAGGTTCCCTAGCATCTCAGGGAATTAATTGGGAATTTTCTGAGTTAGGAAAATATGAGCTGCTTCACAAATGACCAGTACTGTCCAGAAGACAAATTGAGTTTTCTGGACAAAATTTTATACTGGACCATGAAATGTTTTTGAAGATTGTGGGAGTAGATGATGACAAGAAGGTGTGGGATTAATTTGGGATTTTTCTGATCACCAGAACTATAGGTTGCTTTGTAACCCATAGTGATGACAGATTTTCCCAAAGGAAGAAAATGAATATTTGGGAAAGATGGAGAAATAGAATGTGATCCAAAAGGTGTGTGACAAGGTTTGGCAAGATGCTGAGGGCTTTGGATTACTCAAAGGAATTCATAAGTCCAAAGTCAACTGAAAAGGTTCAAAATCCAACCAAATTGCAATAAAGCCAGAAATATTTTGAAAAGAAAAAGTTGCCAAAAACCAGGGTGTCACAGTGAAGGTCAAGAGCTCAACAACAACCACCGCTCTACGACTTCACCATCTACCTTGGCATACTCGCCAAGCGACTTCAAGGCATCTTCGCCTTTGGATATGCGGCATCTTCGCCAACACGCACCTCAAGAAAAGCTAAACAAGCTCAAGTCCGCGACTTCCACGAGCTACTACGACTTCGACATCGACCATGTGATTCCTTTCTATGGGACTCAAGACCCCGAGCAGTATCTCGAGTGGGAGCGCAAGATGGACGACTACCTCAAGCTACATCAAGTCCCCTCCGAAGATCAAGTGAAGTGCGCCACAAGTAACTTCCACGACTATGCGTTGACATGGTGGCTTCACACACCTTCGACGAGCTTCAACATGAGTTGGCCCAAGACGAAGAAAGAGATGCGGCGAGAGTTTTTGCCTTTCACCTACATGGTACATCTTCAACGCCAATTGGAGGACACCATACAAGGATCCAAGTCCCTCGACGAGTACTTCAAGGAGATGAAGAAAGCCTTGCGACGAGCCGGCGTGGACGACCCCATTTGGATGAAGTTCCACTTCATGATGGGATTGAACAACAACATCTCCAAGACTATCTTCCTCGACAACTACAAGTCCCTCGATGACATCTACTTTGGTGCTCTCAAGGCGGAACAAGATCACATGAAGGCCAAGGCTTCTCCACCCCAAGCACACTTCGCGAAGACCAAGCTCCACGACAACGAGCATGAGGATGGTACCACCATGATGTCCAAGCCCGACGAGCTCCAAGACGACACTCCCAAGTTCGACATCACCGCCATCCCTCTTTGTGGCATTGACGATGCCGAGTCTACCATGACTCTTTTTGAAGACGGCACGGCGACGACTACGACTACGGAGCCAATCAAGGACCAAGCTTTGGAGGCGAGCGACAAGGTGGCGAGCAAGGATGATGCTTCCATCTTTGGAGGCGAGAGTGATGCTGTGCCATCTTCGGCCTTCATCCACGACGACGACGACGATGAGTTGAGTGACATGAGCCACCATATTGAGAGTGAGAGCGAGTTCACCACTAGCCCCGTATATGACGAGTTACCCCAATTCCCATGTGAGGAAAGCCACAACCCCCACTACTTGAGTGACATGAGTGACTCCACCATATGTGAGTTTGAGTGCACCTATTTTGAGGGAGTGAGTGAGCCACCACATAGAGAGAGTGAGGTAGTTGACAGGGCATGTGAGGCCATTTCGATTTCTAACAACTTAACCTCTACCTCTATTGTGCCTTCTCTTTTGGTGCTAGGTCCCATATAGGATGACGTGCCGATACTCGACGACTTCGTCCTTCCTTTGGACAAGACGATGGCCATGGTGGAATATGATGCACCCCCCACTTGGTTCCATCAAGCTGAAGATGATGACCACGATTTGGTCTTTGCCACCTCACCTACACCACATGAGGAGAATGAAAAAGGTAACATAGGTGAAGGTGATGCTCTTGTCCCACTAGTGGACATTGATTGCTTGCATGATGTTGATCCTCCTATTGACACGCTTATTACTAGTATGATTTCCCCATGCGATGATTTACCCATTTATGATGAGTTTGATGATTGCCATGAGGAGTCTATTAGTTGTGATGCCATGTTGCATAGGATTTCTTGTGTGAACTCTCTCGGTCACATAATGTTTGACAATCTTCTTGACTTGTCATATGCTATGCACGAGATCAACAATATGTCATATTTGCAATCTCATCATAGTAACTATGCATATGCCATTAAAATAAACCCAATTTGCACATATGGCATAGATGACAAGCCCATGGTTATTGGCATTTGTTTTTCTTGTGATGATATTGATATGCTCCCTTTGCATCATTACCATCATATGCCATGCCATGACCACCTAGCTTCGGACATGCATTGTTTGCCATGTTGTCAATTTTCTCCATATGATGTTTCCACTATTGCTCATGAGGAGACCCCCATAGTTTCCTTATACATTTAGGAGATTTTGATCACTCCCATCCATTGCGTGATCCTCATGATTGTGTGCACCATATGCATCCCATGAATAAAAATGCTATTGATGTGCCATATACTTGCATGCATGCTCAATTTGTGTCCCCATCGTGTTATACATAACAACTATTCTTTCATGATGGATGACATGTTCATATACCATGCCTCAAATTTCTTTGAGCATTGCTTGTTTTGTGCTAACTCTCACATGCACATACACATCATGATGGATGATGTGTACATTTACCACGCACACACTTTGTTTCGTTTGCCTATTTGTTGTGTAGGTACCCATGCTTACTTGTCAACCTCGCAAGCGCACGAGTTGATGAAACGAGCTCTAGAGAGCAATGAAGATGTGCGCCACCATGGAGTGCTTACCCTCCACCCGCCCTCTACGCGACGAGCCTTCGCGCATTTCTTCTACATGGCCCTCACATGGATATGTGTTATTGTCCATTATATATACTTTGCCCATATTGCCATGTTCACTTTGCATGATATGCTCATTTCCATTTGGATGACATGCTTTGGTGACCCAAGCTTTGCATTACACATGATCCATGATTCTAACACTTGTATGTGTATTTGCATGCTTGGTGGAGATATCACTTGTTATTGCCATGTTTGCTTTGTACCCCATGCTTATGATGATACTTTGATATTGCTTTGTGTTCGTGCTTACGATATGTCATGTGCATTGCCTATATCTATTATTTGCTCACATGACATGATTGCCATGATTTCCTCTAGTGTGTTGCATCTTCGCTCCACTAGTTTGCACGACACGATTACTATGATTGCTTGCCTTGTTGCATCACCGATGATTCACACTTGCTCGTTTCATGTGGTTGATGGCATCCATTCCCATGCTTTGCACATGATTGATATTGCTTCTTGTCATATATCTCCATATGTTGCATCTCTCATGCTAGATGATTTGCCATGTCTTGAGTGCAACAATGCTTTTAGTCTTGCTAATGAGATCGCCCCATAGCTTTCTCCCATATTATTGGAGCTTTTGATATCTTTCATGTGAAGCATGTGTGCCTTCCTTCTTTGCACCATATGCCTAGTGCCATGAATATTGCCATTGTTGCATCATATTATTCATGCACTTTTGCTACTAATGGTTATGTGTAAGAGAAGAGAACCATCATGATGGATGATGTGTTTATCTACCATGCACATGCGTTCTTTGCTTTGTTGTGTGCATGTGTAGGATCGTTCGACCCCGTGTCAACTTCAACTTCACGTGAGTTGACCATTCGAGCTCTTGAGAGCGAGCCATTTTCAACCGACGCGCTTCTACAACACATTTGCTACCATTTTGGCATTGTGAAGGATGCACAAGGACATGCTTTTGAGGTGATATCCTTCTCATTTGAGAATCCCAACACCATGAGCATGACTATTGTGGATCATACTTCATGTGTTGCTTGCACCATGACACATTGCACACATGATAGAGATCTTCATGTTTTGACTTGTCATTGCCACATTGCCATGCCTCATGATATATATGCCTTGTGTGTTGCATCGAACAAGATTATCCCATGCTCTTTCCATATGCTTGGTTGCAACAATGTCATTTCTTCACATATGCCATGTCACATTGATTGATACATGCTTGACTTGATTGCCTCACACATGATGAACATTTGCTCTTTCTATTGTGTTGAGTTCCACACTATCTTCACTACACCATATGCACATTATGCTTGGATTGTCTTGCATCTCATCTTCTTTGGTGTTGTGAATGATTCATATGCCTACCATCGACCGTTTATTGAGCGCTTTGTGCATGCTTGCTATGACCTTGAGGTAGATGCTTGTTATCTTGTCACACATATTTGCATCTCTACCTCCCATTTGCATGCTTGTTTCCATGATGATCTTGATTGTGCTCAATTTATGTGCTTACATGCCATGTCTCATTCCTTTGTCACACCTTATGCTATACATGACGACAACACTTGTTGGGTGAATCACCGCTTGAATGCTTGGTTTTGCACTAACGCTGACCACATTTGTTTTTCCAAGTGCTTGTTGTCCTTGTTCCTTTTGAAGGAATCACAAGATGGTGCGACATTGGAGAGTGCCCATTTCGAGCTTCAAGATGAAGAGTACTTGGTGCTTTCACATGGTGCTTTGGTTTTTGATCAGAGGACGGATCTTTTCCAAGGGGGAGGGGATGATGCGGAGCATCCTACAGACATCACCATGTCAAGAGTCCGTTCGGCAAGTGACACGCGCGACATCTACTTCACATACATAAAGGTGAATCATCTCCTTTACACATGTTCACTTGACCACTTCAAGGATGGTATACTACTTGACACTCCACTCGTGTGCATGCATATGTATTGTCGGAGCTTCACGGATGACGAGGAGGAGTACAAGCGCCAAGGAGCAACTACACCATCCGCGAGGGAAGCATGGAAGCGGAGACGGAAGAAGACGGAGCTGCTGCAGCTACAGGACCCGGACATCCGGCCCCGACAGCCCGGACATCCGGCCTACGGCACGGACATCCGGCCCCTAGAGACTTCAACTACACCACCAGATCAACAGCCGACGAGCCCCCAAGCCCCGGACATCCGGCCCCGCCGCCAGACATCCGGACCGTCCACCCCGGACATCCGGCCCCCCTGCCGGAAATCCGGGGCCTCCTATCCAGAGAGCATCAGGAAATCGGCCTGCTCAGCCCGAACATCCGGCCGACCCGCCGGACATCCGGCTCCTCGTGAGCCGCCGGACATCCGGCCCCCAGCTCGGACATCCGGCACCTGCCTGTGCGCAGAGTACGGGCCAAGGGCCCATGTACCCCTCCAACTCGTCCCAACTTGTACTAGCACTATAAATAGACTACCCCCTCCTCCCTCTAGGGTTAGCAAAGTATTGACTCATCTAGTTGAGCCTAGATCCTACCACTACTTCTCTTGAGAGAGAGAGAGAGTGACCTCTCCCATGGAGATCAAGACCTCCATGTGAGCATGTGAGAAGATCCCCTAGTGGATTCAAGACCTCATCTCCTTCAAGGATTTGGGATGAACCTTACCTTGTATCTTTCCCTTTGATTGTTCATGTACCTTGTGGATCCATGTGTTTGTTAGTCCAGTGGATGTGTGATTGGACTTGTTCTTGAGTGTTTCTCTTGTCATTTCTCCCCGTTCTTCCCAGTGTTCTTCGTGTTCTTCGTAGGATCGCCCTCCAATTCGTGAAAGATCGTCAATTAGGGTTCCACCCTACATCAGAAGGTGACAGCAGAGTCAACCGTCAAGTTCTTCAAGGGATTAGTTTGCCGTTTTGGTGTTCCCAACAGGGTCATCACTGACAACGTCACGCAATTCACGAGCCACACCTTCATGCAGTACATCCAAGACCTTGGCGGCAAAATATGTTTTGCATCTGTTGCTCACCTGAGAAGCAATGGCCAAGCGGAAAGAGCAAACGCTGAAGTGCTGCGAGGCCTCAAGAGAAGAACTTTCAACAGGCTGCACAAGTGTGGAAGGCGCTAGATTGATGAGTTACCGGCAGTTCTTTGGTCACTCAGGACGACACCAAATCGAGCCACCGGCCAAACGCCCTTCTCCCTAGTCTATGGTGTAGAAGCGGTGCTCCCCACAGAACTCACATACGGGTCACCTCGAGTGCTCGCCTATAATGAGGCAGAGCAAGAGCAGCTGTGGCAAGATGACACCACGCTCCTTGAGGAAGATCGTCTTCGGGCAGCTATGCGAGCTGCACGTTACCAGCAAGCCTTGCGCCGCTATCACAGCTGCAAAGTGCATTCCCGAAGCCTTGAGGAAGGCGACCTTGTTCTTTGGCGCATCCAGTCCGCCAAGAATTCAAACAAGTTGACGCCGAAGTGGGAATGCCCTTATCGGGTAGCACGTGTCACCAGACCCAGCGCAGTCCGTCTAGAGACCGAAGATGGCATCCCGGTGCAAAACTCATGGAATATTGAGCATCTTCGCAAGTTCTACCCATAAGGCGCGGTTGCCGGGCCTCCCGACAGCCCCTTTTTGTACAAGCTTTGTCGGCAAGACATGTAACCCTCTGTACACAGCCAGGCACAGATCCTGTGCATAAGTGAAATAAAGCTAAGTATTTCACAACTTTTTGTCAAAATACATTTTAATTTATGTATGTTTGCATGTGATGTTGTGTTATGCTTCGCCTTGTATGCAATGATTGACAACACGCCAAAGTCTCCGGACTGTCCCTTTTCTCTTCTTCCTTTTTCTTAAAGGCAGAAGGTTCCCTCACATGCAAGTTTCCCGGGGGGAGTGACGGTACGGATACCATATAATGGCGTTCAAGAGATCAGTTGGCAACAATAAGAAAAGTGTAAGGAAAAGCTAAGTTGAAAAACTTTGAAACAAATTCCTTGTTACATTTGCAATCTCCCGTGAACGATTTTTGTCTTCGTATGAAAAACCTGCACGCTAAGGAACCTTGTCGTGATCGATCACGCTCTTACTTTGTTTCGAGTCCGCTCAACAAACTAAGTAGCTGCATTGAAAGCGTCAAGGGAAAACTTGCCGGAAGCGGTACTTCCAGCAGGCTGCTAAGTATGCGCACCGACAAGCGTCTGGCAAGCGTAGGGTATGAAGAAATCATGCAAAGGCTAGATAATACAAGGGACATAGCATACATTCATTCAGGAACACAAGTTATATCACATTACAAAATCAGTGCAGATCTCACATAAGATCAAATGTATCTTTTACATGACAGCACTGTGGCAAATACGAAGACAAGCTTAATCCTGACGATCGCCTTGGATCCTGGGGACTTGGAGAACCTTGTCGGCGAGAGGACCGGCGATCTTGTCAGCGGCGGTGACGTCAGTGTTCTGCGGCAACTTTCTGAAGATCCCGGAGAGATCGAGGTCAGGATGGCGATGTGCGAGCTTGAGCAGTACCTTATAAAGGACGTTGTGCGCAAACTTCCGAGATCCATCAAACGAGGCGGACCTGTCATCATGATATGTCTTCAGTGCATCGATGAGGCCTTCGAAGAACTTGGTCAGCCTGACACTGGTGGTCTCCTTGTCGCTGAAGGTGAAGCTCCAGCTCTTCATATCCATAATGGCAATTTGGGAGGTGATGCACTCGGCAATGTTAACAAGACTGTTGGTCCAGAGGGAGAGGTTCTCTTCCAACTGATTGAACTTGTTTTCAACATCTACGCGCAAGGCCCCCTCTGTTTCCAACTTCTCTGTCAAGATTTTTTCCCTCTCCTTGGCGGAATCAAGATCTGCCTCCAATGTGACAAGCTTGGACTTCAAATCTTCAATTACCTTGGCGGCAGTATTGAGATCTTGATTCTTAGATGATAGCTGCATTTGCAGTCCCCCTAGGGTGTGGACTGCCTTCTGCGCTTCGTTTTTAAGAGTCTCAATCTCTTTACTACTGCCGGCAAGCTCCTCTTTCAGTTTGGTCAATTGGGAATCAAGATCCGCCTTGGTGGCAGCAGCAGTGGAAGCTTCGTTAGTAGCCTCCTTTAGCTTGGTGGCATTTTCTCAAGCTAGGGTCTTGATGGAATCCTTATGGTTCTTCTCCAGCTCATGCGTTCTTTGATCAAGGAGCTTCTCGATTTCTTCATCCTTGCCGCGAAGTTTGGCAGCAAGGGCCTCTTCTTGTGCGGCAAGATTCTTTTCCCGGGCATTGAGCTGCGCCTCGCACTCTGCCAGCTTGCCGTCCAAAGCTGTCGCCTTCTCCTGGGCGGTGGCAAGTTTTTCCTCTTGCCTCCTCAGATTGTGGGATTGATTATTGTACCAAGTGCAGATATCTTTCGCCTTCTTCTTCAGTTTCTCCTCGATCACCTCCAGAGCCATGTGTTCTGCTTGAAGCTTGTCCCATCGCTTACCATAGCGTTCTTGCACATCCCTGAGACCAGCAGCCATGGTTTCTAGGACGGCGAGATCTACTGTACTATCGGTAGCATTGTCAGACTCAACGGTACTTTTGGGGATGGAGGCAAGGATGCGAGCAATTTCTTCATCAAAGTTTAGCTTTTCGGTGCCTGATGAACTGGGGGCTTCAGACCCTTGCTGGGAAATGGCAAGCGTCAAGGCGTACGCCAAGATTTGAGTAGCTGGTGCGATTGGTTGAGCAACAGAGTCTGGCTTGTCAGCGGCAACCACCACCATTTCTGTGCTTGCTTGAGGGGGAACGGGTGTGTTGTCGGGAGACCTTCTCTGCTCCCCTGCAACTTCCTTTGCTTCCTCGGCGGCTTCATCAGCAGCACTCTTAGCAATTTCTGCCACATCTGTGAGGATTTCTCCATCTTCAGGAGAAGTAGGAGCTGCAGGATGAAACAAAGACAAAGGATGAAGTAAGATTCAACTTACGAGTGAAGCTCAAGAAAACAAAAAAATTTGGATAGTGCTTGGAAGCAAGTGGATTACCTGTTGACGCTTGTTGTGGAGGGACAGTTCCTTCCCCGGCAACCTAGGTTGCCGCCACACAGTCATCGGCGGTCTCGCTTGCCAGAGTGATCTCCGTGTGGACAGGCTCATCGGTAGAGGCCCTTGCTGGAGACGTACTCTCCGGGACGGTGGTTGACGGAGGAACCACGGTGGGATCCACCTCTTGGCAGTCTTCCTCCTGGTGGCCTTCTCCTACCTCCTTGTCAAGACCAGGCGAAGGGGCATTGGTGCCAGTACCGGCGAGCGGGAACCGCGTCTCGGCCTCGCGCAGGGCGCTGGGCTGGGGGCTGATGACGGAGGTATCGGTGCATACGCCCCCTTACCCAGTGCTTGCCACAGGCTCGCTTTCCGCTGCATCCTTGGTTCGCTTGGCCCGGTGCACAAGTGGCTCTGCAAAAACAGAAGAAAATCAAGTCAGAAATCATAATCAAGATGGAGTCAAGACTTGGTAAAGATAAAGCAATTATGCTTACTCTTCGTCTTCGAATTCACTGAGGATGGAGAGGTCATATTTCACCGGCGGGGGCAACTCCCTGGCCCTTTTGAGTGCCGGAGGGGATGAACTTGCCGGTTGAAAAGACTCGACTTCCCCAACAATCTCTTGCTGGGAAGATGGGCGCTGAGCTCATGGACGTCGGGATGGTTGCCGACGCACCTCTTCTTGGTGACCAGTCTTGGTGGTTGACTTCTTCACGGCAGGGCCACCCCTTGGCGGAGAAGGATGCACTACCTCTTGACTGGATGCTCTGCAGCGGGTGCGCACTCTTTTCTTTGGGGCGTGGGGATTTTCTTCTTTGGCAAGTTCCCCGGCAGCTTCATCCCTGGCAAGATCTCCCTGATGCTCCTCGGCAACCTCTTCCTCGGGGGCTTCTTCCTCCCCTTCGGTTGCCGCGGCACGAGAACCACTAGCTTTGTCGGCCTTCAAAGCCTCTTCGGCCCTATAAGTGAGAAACGCCAGTTCTTCAGCCCTGGTGGCTGCTACTTGTAGCTTTCATTGGTATTTCCCCGAAGAGGAAGGGATGATGCAGCACAGTAGAGATAAGTATTTCCCTCAGTTATGAAACCAAGGTTATCGAACCAGTAGGAGAATTACACAACACCTCGTTAGCAGTACATGCACACAAACAACAAATCCTTGCACCCAACGCAAACAAGGGGTTGTCAATCCCTTGGCGGTAAGATCGCAAGATTAAATTGTATATGATAGATGGATAGATTGAAACAAAAATACAAAATAAAATAAATAAAAAGAAATGGCAGCAATATTTTCAGGGTTTTAGTAATATGATTTTGATAGACCCGGGGGCCATAGGTTTCACTAGAGGCTTCTCTCAAGAAAATAGCATACGGTGGGTAGACAAATTACTGTTGGGCAATTGATAGAAAAGCAAATAATCATGACGATATCCAAGGCAATGATCATGTATATAGGCATCATGTCCAAGATTAGTAGACCAACTCCTGCCTGCATCTACTACTATTACTCCACACATCGACTGCTATCCAGCATGCATCTAGTGTATTAAGTCCATAAAGGACCGGAGTAATGCCTTAAGAATGATGACATGATGTAGACAAGATAAACTCACATATGAATAAACCCCATCTTTTTACCCTCAGTAGCAATGATACATACGTGTCATGTCCCTTTCTCTCACTGGGATTGAGCACCGCAAGATCGAACCCACTACAAAGCACCTCTCCCCATGGCAAGATAAATCAACTCAGTTGGCCAAACCAAATCAATAGATCGGAGAAGAAATACGAGGCTATAATAATCATGCATAAAAGAGTGCAGCAAAGACTCAAATAATTTCATGGATAATCTGATCATAAACTCACAATTCATCGGATCCCAACAAACACACCGCAAAAAGTGAATACATCGGATAGAACTCCAAGAACATCAAAGAGAACATTGTATTGAAGATCAAAAAGAGAGAAGAAGCCATCTAGCTACTGCCTATGGACCCGAAGGTCTGTGGTAAACTACTCACGCATCATCGGAAGGGCAGCAAGGTTGATGTAGAGCCCCTCCGTGATCGATTCCCCCTCCGGCAGATTACCGGAGAAGGCCTCCAGATGGGATCTCTCTAGAACAGAAACTTGCGGCGGCAGAAAAAGTATTTCGTGGACTCCCCTGAGGGTTTCTGATTTTTTCTGAATTTATAGTGGAAGAATTAGGTCAAACAGAGCCCTGTGGGACCCATGAGGCACCAGGGCGCGCCTGCCCCCCCCCCCCAGGCATGCCCTGGTGGCTCATGGGGCCCACCAGGGTCTTATGGCCTCCTCCCGAAGCTTCTAGTGTTTATCTTAGTGAATAATAAATCTCCAAAAAGTTTCGTGGCATTTGGACTTCGTTTGGTATTGATTTTCTGTAAAACAAAAACAGGGCAGAAAACAACAACTGGCACTGGGCACTAAGTTAATAGGTTAGTCTCCAAAAATGATATATAATTGCTGTAAATGCTTATAATAACATCCAAGATTGATAATATAACAGCATGGAACAATCAAAAATTATAGATACGTTGGACACGTATCAGCATCCCCAAGCTTAATTCCT
Organism: Elymus sibiricus; assembly: GCA_039707655.1. Classification (NCBI taxonomy): domain Eukaryota; kingdom Viridiplantae; phylum Streptophyta; class Magnoliopsida; order Poales; family Poaceae; genus Elymus; species Elymus sibiricus. The sequence goes on from CM077668.1 coordinate 208,966,154, forward strand.
GCTCGTCCTCGAGTAGGTAAATGATAAAAATAGAATATTTGATGTGGAATGCTGCCTAACATATTCATCACATATTCTTTTCTTTAATAGCATGGACATTGGACTTGTATGATTCAAAGCAATAGTCTATAGTTTGACATGAAAACATAGATACTCATGCATACTAACAAGCAACCATGTCTTTCAAAATATCAACGCTAAAGAAAGTTATCCTTAGCCCATTATGCTCAATCATTGATCCATTCATGAAACACACTCAAATATTAGCTACATCCAATGCACAAGTATGACAATAGTCCTCTCTAGTTGGTGCTTTATAAGAGAAGATGGAGACTCAAGTAAAATAAAAATTGCATAAAAGTAAATAGATAGGCCCTTCGCAGAGGGAAGTAGAGATTTGTCAAATGTGCCAGAGCTCAAAGCTGAAATTAAAGAAATAAAAATATTTTGAGAGGCATGCTTTTCCTGTCAATGAAAACGACCGAGAATTCCCAATATTTTCCATGCTTCACACATCATAGGCGGTTCCCAAACAGAAAGTAAAGTTTATTTCCTTTCCACCATTTCTTTCACAATCCATGGCTAGCTGTATCCACAGGTGCCCTCCATACCATCACTTTCCAAGGAATTTTGTTGTTATTAATTTTGATTTCATGCGGGACTGGGCATCCCTATTACCAACCATACTCTCATGCAATGACAAGTGAATAAACACTCATCATGAGAATAACACACCTAGCATGGAAAATATTGGCCACCCCCTACCGTTTCATGAGCGGTACGGGCACACAAAACAGAAAAATTATTTTGAAAATTAGAGTTGGCACACGCAAATTTACTTGGAACGGCACTGAAATACCGCATATAGGTAGATATAGTGGACTCATATGGCAAAACTGGGTTTAGGGATTTTGGATGCACAAGTAGTATTTCCGCTTAGTACAATTGAAGGCTGCAAATAGATTGAGAAGCAACCAACCAAAAAACGAAAACGGTCATAAACATGCATTGAACATAACTAACACCGAATAATGCACCATAAGTAGGATATAATTTCATTGCATAACTATTGACTTAACGTGCATGCATAGGGAATCACAAACCTTAACACTAATATTCTTACTAAATCACAATTACTCACTAACATGACTCACATATCATCATCTCCATATCGCAAAACTATTGCAAGGAATCACACTTATCATATCCAATGATCTATATGAAAGTTTTTATTATATCCCTCTTGAATATTCATCACTTTGGGACCAAATTCATATCTTGTGCAAATTACCGTTACTATTATCAACTCTCAAAAAGATTTAAGTGAAGCATGAGAGTGCAAATATTTCTTCAAAATTTCAATCTTATCAATTCTCAAAATAATATAAGTGAAGCATGAGAATTCATTTCTTCAAATTTCAATCTTGTCAATTCTCAAAATAATATAAGTGAAGCATGAGAATTTATTTCTTCAAAATTTACCCACCACCGTGCTCAAAAGGATTTAAGTGAAGCACGAGAGCAACTGCCTAGCTCACAAAATTTAAGTGAAGCACATAGAGTATTCTAAAAAATTATGATGATAAACGTGTGGCTCTCTCAAGATTGGAGTGTTCTGCAAAGATGATTGTGACAAACTAAAAGGCAAACAAAGCAAAGACTCATATAATACAAGACGCTCCAAGCAAAACACATATCATGTGACGAATAAAAATATAGCTCCAAGTAAAATTACCGATGGTTGGTAGAAGATAGAGGGGATGCCTTCCGGGGCATCCCCAAGCTTAGACGCTTGAGTCTTCCTAGAATATTACCTTGGGGTGCCTTAGGCATCCCCAAGCTTAGATGCTTGAGTCTTCCTAGAATATTACCTTGGGGTGCCTCGGGCATCCCCAAGCTTAGGCTTTTGCTACTCCTTATTCCTTCATCCATCGTGATCTCACCCAAAACTTGAAAACTTCAATCACACAAAACTCAACAAAACCTTCGTGAGATCCGTTAGTATAACAAAATAAATCACTACTATAAGTACTGTTGCAAACCCATTCATATTTTATTTTTGCATTATACCTACTGTACTCTAACTTCACCATGGCTTATACCCCCCCGATATAATCCATAGATTCATTAAAACAAGCAAGTAGTGCATCAAAAACAGAATCTGTCAAAAACAGAACAGTCTGTAGAAATCTGAATTATTGTCATACTTCTGTAACTCCAAAAATTCTGAAACATTAGGACAACGTGGGCAATTCATATATCAATATTGTGTAAAAAATTCAGAAGGTTCTGACATTACAGTACAGAAACAAAATTCTAGCACTGGACGCAAAACTTTCTGTTTTCAAACAGCATCAATTATAATATCTTCCAAATCATCCTAAAGGCTTTACTTGGCACAAACACTAATTAAAAACACAAAAACTCAATCATACCAGTAGCATGACAGTAAAAACACACCATAACAGAAAATTTTAACAAAAATTTATTTTATTCATTGGGTTGCCTCCCAACAAGCGCTATTGTTTTATGCCCCTAGCTAGGCATAATGCATAATTTCAAGTATTGTCATCTTTCAAGTTGATTCCATAAGTGGCCCTCATAATTGATTCACATGGTGCTTTAATTCTTTTCCTAGGGAAATGCTCCATACCCTTCTTTAATGGAAATTGAAATTTTATATTCCCTTCTTTCATATCAATAACGGCACCTGTAGTTCGTAAGAATGGTCTACCAAGTATTATGGGGCAAGAAGAATTGCATTCCATATCAAGAACAATAAAATCAACGGGCACATAATTTCTATTTGCGAGAATAAGAACATCATTAATTCTACCCAAAGGCTTTTTAATAGTAGAATCTGCCAAGTGCAAATTAAGAGAACATTCATCTATATTGGTGAGACCTAGCACATCACATAGAGATTTTGGAATTGTAGAAACGCTAGCACCCAAATCACATAAAGCATTGCACTCATAATTTTTAATCTTAACTTTAATGGTGGGTTCCCATTCATCATATAATTTTCTAGGAATTGAAATTTCTAATTCAAGCTTTTCTTCTAACGCTTTCATCATTGTTTCTACTATATGTTTAGTAAAAGCCTTGTTTTGCTCATAAGCGTTGGGTGAATTTAACATGGATTGTAACAAAGAAATGCACTCAATCAAAGAACAATTGTCATAATTAAAATCTTTGTAATCCAAGAGAGTGGGCACATCACTATTTAAAGTTTTTACCTCTCCAAACCCACTTTTATCAATTTTCTTATCAAGATTTTCACCCTCCGAATTATGGGAACGCCTACTAGCTAAAGTTGACTCTTCTTCAGTCCCCTTTTCATCAAGTTTTATATTGCTAAACAAAGAATCAATAGATGAAACACCAATCATTTTAATATCCTCATCATTACTACGTTCTAATGATTTCGGCTTAGTTGCCATTTGATTTACTAGCGTAGCTTGTGCATCAAAAAAAAATTCATGCAAATTTTTAGTAAGAGCAAATTGGGATTGAAGACTAGCAACTTCTTTGTTAACATTATCAAGTTGTTTTGCAATAGCATCCAATAAAATAGAGTGTTCTTTGAGTTCCTCGGAAAAAAATTTGTTGTGCTCAAACTGCGTAGTCATGTAATCTTTAGTATTTTTCTCAATTTCGGACAAAATTTTATAATAAGAAGAATCATGATAATCTTCTCGAGGCATCATGTTTAGACAAGCAAGAAAGCAATCAAGCAAACAAGAAAAGGGCAAACGGAAAATATTTTTGTATTTTTGGTAAAAACGTTTTAGAAGTGGGGGAGATGAAAACGAGAGGCAAATGGCAAATAAAGTAAATGCAAGGAGATGAGAGTTTATGCAAAGGTACTTGATAGATGTTGATGATGTCTCCCCGGCAACGGCGCCAGAAATTCTTCCTACTACTTGTAGCTTGCATTGGTATTTCCCCGAAGAGGAAGGGATGATGCAGCACATTAGAGATAAGTATTTCCCTCAGTTATGAAACCAAGGTTATCGAACCAGTAGGAGAATCAGACAACACCTCGTTAGCAGTACCTGCACACAAAAAACAAATCCTTGCACCCAACGCAAACAAGGGGTTGTCAATCCCTTGGCGGTAAGATCGCAAGATTAAATTGTATATGATAGATGGATAGATTGAAAAAAAATACAAAATAAAATAAATAAAAAGAAATGGCAGCAATATTTTTAGGGTTTTAGTAATATGATTTTGATAGACCCGGGGGCCATAGGTTTCACTAGAGGCTTCTCTCAAGAAAATAGCATACGGTGGGTAGACAAATTACTGTTGGGCAATTGATAGAAAAGCAAATAATCACGATGATATCCAAGGCAATGATCATGTATATAGGCATCACGTCCAAGATTAGTAGACCGACTCCTGCCTGCATCTACTACTATTACTCCACACATCGACCGCTATCCAGCATGCATCTAGTGTATTAAGTCCATAAAGGAACGGAGTAATGCCTTAAGAACGATGACATGATGTAGACAAGATAAACTCACGTATGAATAAATCCCATATTTTTACCCTTAGTAGCAATGATACATACTTGTCATGTCCCTTTCTGTCACTGGGATTGAGCACCGCAAGATCGAACCCACTACAAAGCACCTCTCCCCATGGCAAGATAAATCAACTCAGTTGGCCAAACCAAATCAAAAGATCGGAGAAGAAATACGAGGCTATAATAATCATGCATAAAAGAGTGCAGCAAAGACTCAAAAAATTTCATGGATAATCTGATCATAAACTCACAATTCATCGGATCCCAACAAACACACCGCAAAAAGTGATTACATCGGATAGAACTCCAAGAACATCAAGGAGAACATTGTATTGAACATTGTATTGAAGATCAAAAAGAGAGAAGAAGCCATCTAGCTACTGCCTATGGACCCGAAGGTCTGTGGTAAACTACTCATGCATCATCGAAAGGGTAGCAAGGTTGATGTAGAGCCCCTCCGTGATCGATTCCCCCTCCGGCAGATTACCGAAGAAGGCCTCCAGATGGGATCTCTCTGGAACAGAAACTTGCGGCGGCAGAAAAAGTATTTCGTGGACTCCCCTGAGGGTTCCTGATTTTTTCTGAATTTATAGTGGAAGAATTAGGTCAAACGGAGCCCCGTGGGACCCACGAGGCACCAGGGTGCGCCTGCCCCCCCAGGCGCGCCCTGGTGGCTCGTGGGGCCCACCAGGGTCTTCTGGCCTCCTCCCGAAGCTTCTAGTGTTTATCTTAGTGAATAAAAAAATCTCCAAAAAGTTTCGTGGCATTTGGACTTTGTTTGGTATTGATTTTCTGTAAAACAAAAACAGGGCAGAAAATAGCAACTGGCATTGGGCACTAAGTTAATAGGTTAGTCTCCAAAAATGATATCTAATTGCTGTAAATGCTTATAAAAACATCCAAGATTGATAATATAACACCATGGAACAATCAAAAATTATAGATACGTTGGAGACGTATCAGTGGCTTGGATGAGCTCCTTCTCTTCACGAGTGGCCCTCTCTGTCAAATTTGAAGCCCAGGTCATCTCATCCTCAAGTGAGGGCGGCTCCCAGGTAGCCTCAACTCCTTGGGCGTTGCACGCCGGCATTGCAGCTATGATGGAATCCTTGGCGGAGTTGATATGCAACAGCACGACATTGGCCGACAAGTGGAACTTGCCGGAGACCCGGAACAGCTGGTGGCACAAGCTGATGTGCTGCAGGACCGTCAAGTTGTTGTCGAGTCCTGGGTACAGCCGCATGGTGTCGCTGACGTTCTGGTACTCCCAAGTGAATCTTTGCCTTCTCTGGAGCGGCGCGATACGTTGCCGGAGAAAATCAGCTCCTACCGTCTCGATCGTCAACCCGGCAAGCTAGAGGCGAGCGATCTGGTTGAGTGCTGGGCGGAGCTTCTTGTCGGTGCCACCAAGGTCACTCCAATTCTTGCCGCGGTCAATCTTCTCCATGTGCGGCAAGCAGAAATGGGGGAAATCCTTCTCCTTAATCCAGCACCATTCTGCCCGCTATTCTTCCCACTTCAGATGCAACTGCCCGGTAAGGTACTGGCCCTTGGTCTTGGCCAGAGGGATCCATGTCATGCTGCCGGAAAGTGCATCACCCTCGATGCATGGAACAAAGAAGTGGCGGAACAGATCAACATTGGGGGTGACTCCAACAAAATTTTCACATAGATGGGCGAAGACTGACATGCACGTCATGGCGTTCGGAGTAAAATCTAGCAGTCGAAACCCAAAACTGTACATCATTGCTCTAAAGAAATCCGAGAATGGAGGAACCAGCCCGCAATAGAAATATGCACAAAAGAACGGATATGAATCTGATGGGGTCTTGCCACCTGCGGGGAGTACTACTGGAGCCTTGTGATCTTTGGTGTCTTTTCCCCACATATAAGCATACCTCTCGATCATAGTGTTGTTGTCCAGAGTTGGCGGCCAAAAAACCGCACTTTCCCTCCCGCCGCTGCACCAGCTCAGCTTTCCGCTTCTCCACCTCTCCGCGTTGGGGTCCGCCTTCTTGGACGCCATAGGTGCTCGGAGAGAAGGAATGGGTTGGGGAAGATTGCGAATCGGCGGCGGCAGCGGCGGCGAGATTTGCTCTGGCAAGAGGAAGAAGAAGCAGAGGAAGGCAAGGGTGAATGAGCAGCGCCCCTTCGCGGTTACCTTTTTATGGGGAAGGCGCAAGGGGGCTAGCTCTTTGCTTCTCTACGTGGCAGTGCTTTTACAGGCGCACTACCGCGGAGCAACCGCTACAGTCCACCACTCCTGCGCCCCGCATTTAATGCGCGATGTGGGCATGCTCAAGGAAAACCATCATTGCTAAAATTACGGCAGTAATTTCCCGCCACATGTCTGTGCATTGGTTGGGCCTAGCCCAACAACGCTTCGGACGCGCGTGTGGCCCAGGCCCGGGGGCTCCTGTCAGTGTATAAAACATGGGTATTTTATACCCTGACTTATGCATAGACAGTGGTAGCCTTCCTGATGGCCAGGGCCTGCCGGAGATTACCAAGATCAAGATTGAAGGCCTAGTTGCAAAGGTACTAGGGAGAAGATCAAGACAAGATAGCAAGAAGCACCTGACTTGTGCTAGATATGAAGATGATACTTGCCGAAAAGGCTCAAGCCAGCAAGATGAAGGCCCGGCAAGGTCCGTGCCGGCAAGCCCTCGCTGGCTCGTCTACGCTCCACCGCACCGAGCAGCTAGTCGCTAATCGGTGAGGTGTCGACCGCGCAGGCAGTTTGGTGAGGTTTGTCGGGGCACGTGTTAGCCTGCTGGAAGGAGAATTAGCTTTAATGACACCCGTCCAAGAGGTGTGTCAAGATAATAAAAGGTAGCTGGGCGAGCAGTGCAGAAACCTTGCCGGGCTCCTCCTCCACATGACACCTAACGGCGCAATAAATGCTTTTGTCCTAATCCGGCAGAGTTAGGTATGATAGCACTATTTGCTATCTAATCAACTTGTAATGACTGTTTTGCCACTGTGGTTACCCCTTGAGCTATAAAAGGAGGGCCAGGGCAACCTTTACAAAGGTTGACACTTTGCTCATTCTGCATGCGTAGCTGCTCTTCCCGCACCTTGCCGGCAAGAAGCGCTCCTTGTACTTGAGCTCAAACACATCCAATATACAAAAGCAGGAGTAGGGTTTTACACCTCACGCTGGCCCAAACCTGGGTAAAATCCTTTGCGTTTCTGCTGATTCTGCTCTTTGTGCTTGCGCATCTCCCTAGTCAAAACGCAAAGGGGCTAGATGGCCCCATAGATGGTCGTACACATGACAGTTATACACATATTTTAGTTGCTGTTGATTACGTTACTAAGTGGGTAGAAGCTATTCCAACTAGTGGTGCTGATCATAACACTTCTATTAAAATGCTTAAAGAGGTTATATTTCCGAGGTTTGCAGTCCCTAGATATTTGATGACTGATGGTGGCTCACATTTTATTCATGGTGCTTTCCGTAAATTCCTTGCTAAATATGATGTCAATCATAGAATTGCATCTCCTTATCATCCTCAGTCTAGTGGTCAAGTTGAATTGAGTAATAGAGAAATAAAATTAATTTTGTAAAAGACTGTTAATAGATCCAGGAAAAATTGGTCTAAGAAACTTGATGATGCATTATGGGCTTACAGAACTGCTTATAAGAATCCTATGGGTATGTCTCCATATAAAATGGTTTATGGAAAAGCATGTCATTTACCTCTTGAGTTAGAACATAAGGCTTATTGGGCAATAAAAGAACTTAACTATGATTTCAAACTTGCCGGTGAAAAGATGTTATTTGATATTAGCTCTCTAGATGAATGGAGAACCCAAGCCTATGAAAATGCCAAGTTATTTAAAGAAAAGGTCAAAATATGGCTTGATAAAAGAATTCAAAAATGGGAATTTAAAGTGGGTGAGCAAGTTCTATTTTACAACTCTTGTTTCAGATTTTTTGCAGGAAAACTTCTCTCTAAATGGGAAGGACCATATATCATCGAAGAAGTTTACCGCTCCGGAGCTATGAAAACCAACAACTCTGAAGGCACCAACCCGAGAGTGGTGAATGGACAAAGAATTAAGCATTATATCTCAGGTACCCCCATTAATGTTGAAACTAATATTATTCAGACAATGACAGTGGAGGAACACATCAAAGAGTCCTTCCGAAACGCTCCAGAACCCTGAGAAGGGGTAGGTATGTGATACGGTAAGTAAACCGACTCAAAAAATTCCATAAAAAAAAATTCTGTCTGTTTTGGAATATTAGAACAAAATACAAAAATAAGAAACAGCCGAGAGGACCCACGAGGAGGTCACAAGGCAATAGGGCGTGACCCCCACCCCTGGGGCGTGCCGTGTTGCCTTGTGGGCCCCTCGTGTGCCCTCCCAACTCCGTTTTCCTCTCGTATGCTTGTTTTGCAAGATAAAAATTCTTTATATATACTCCCTAGTGTTTTAACCACCGCATCGCAAGTTTCTCCTCTATTCTTGTTGTGGGCTGTTTTTCTGACAGATCTAGATCCCCATGGCTCCCCGAAGACTCCGCAACAAGCACCGGATTGTGCAACCTTCGCCCGGCAAGCGTCCTTTCAGCGAAGTCTATTATGAGAGGTCATCCGTAGAGGAGGACATCGAGATGGAGGAGGAATCAGGAAAGTTCATGGAGGACTAGGTTCAGGGAGAAGAAGGGCCAGCCACACGCACGGGAGAAGCACCAAAGAGGGAAGATACATGGCAAAATCTTTATCAGAATCTGTCCCCATCTGAAATCGATACACTTAAGGTTTTTGAAGCAGTATGTGCTCAGAATACGTCGCTTACCTGTGAAGTTATTGTGTTAGAAGAGCAGAATCGTGCACTTCGAAGGATCAATGGCAATTTGGAGTACTTACTGAAGTTAAAGGACAAGCCCATCACTTCATCACCACCATCACCGAAGAAGGAGACTTGAGTACATGGGTATGGGCACCACCCTTGGTGATGCGGAGCATCCCGAGGTCATCCCCATGGACTCACCTACGTCACCTCAAGTGCCACAAGGACCTATGACACGAGCACGAGCAAGAGCCATCAAGAACGAGGTGACATCACTCCTCTCACAATTTCCCTTCGATGCACATGAGAATTGGATGCTACCTCAAATGGATATCTTATGCATACTCAGGTACCATGAGGATCATCTTGGAGAAGCTAGGGAGCATGGCCGATCGAAGGATGAAGAGAAACGAGAAGAAGAAGAAGAAAAGGAGCAAGGCAGCAACAGCCCGGATGATCCGGACCCTGTTCCGGACGATCCGGCTAAAAGCGCCCACAGCAACAGCGGCGGCCCCGACCAAGCCGGATCATCCGGACCCCGGTCCGGATCATCCGGCCTAAGCCCGGATGTCCGGACCCCGGCCCGGATGTTCGGCCCTTCCGCGCCCATATCTGCACCGCTCGGATCATCCGGGCTCCCGTAGGCCGGATCATCCGGACGGCCACCCAGATCATCCCCCCCCCCCGATTGTGTGTGTTTGCTTCGGGCCCGAGGCTCATGAACTCCTTCACCCACTAGACTATAAATACCCCCTCCCCCCTCTATGTTTTAGGGTTAGCAAAGTGTTGGCTCTTGAGTTTAGAGCTTTGCTCCTCCATACCTCTCCTCCGGAGATCAAGACCCCCTCGAGGAGAAGATCCACTCCGGATATCAAGACCTCGACTCCTTTCCAGATCGGGATGAACTAGCTACTGTATATCCTCCCGTGTTGACTTTGTATCGTGATTCATCGTATGTGTATGTGGATTTAGTGTATGTGTGACTTGTGATTGTGTCAATTGAGTGATTGTGTTCTTGTGTTCTTCATGTTCTTGCCTTTCCCCCCTCCAATTGTGAAAAGATTGACGAACTAGGGTTTCACCCTACATCATCTTGGATCAGAGCCACGTTGATTCACAATTTGGAGTCCTTCCCCTCCATTTGCTACCCTCAATTTTGTTGTTTTCCCCCAATTTCGAAAATTTCCCACAAAAATAGCCGTCCAAATTTTTTGTGATTTGTGAGTTTGATGATGTTTTGTTGATTTTGATCCATGGATTTCGTGTGTTGCAAGTGGATCTACTCTTCCCTACCCTCCCCACCCCGAATCCCCTCCGAAAATCCACGATTTTTCAATTTTTTCGGGATTTTTGGAGCCCCTCCCGAGCCCTCCCCGCGCGAGGTTGACCTGCCTGGATCATCCGGCCGCACCCGGATCATCCAGACGGGGGCCCGGATCAGCCGGCCTCCACTGGTGTTTTCTGATTTTTTTTCCTGCCACCGTTTAACCACCGCCACCGCTTCCACTTCGTCCCCCCAAGCTCCACCACCTTCACCACTACCCCTAGACCACCACCACATCCCGACACCACCATAGCCTTGAGATTTTAATTTGTGGTTTTCCATTTCCTAGTGTGTTTCGGCTATCTAGGCATGGTTCGACATCGACTTCACCGCCACTCATCATCGCCACGGACTCGACATCGACAACGACCATCTCACCATCGTCACACCACCACCATAAGCAAGGACGGTAACCTTGACGACAACTTGTTTCTCCCCTTGCCATTGCATTGTTAACCCAAAGGCTCTCTTTTATGTCGCTTTCCTACAAGACTAGCCATTTGAGTATTGCCGGGCAACGATAACTTGTGCACTCTAGTGTTACCATCATATCATCTCTTGTGCCAAAATTTTGTTCCCGCATATACATCATTGCTACCATCGTGAGAGGATATCGCATAAGTGGCCAAAAGAAAAAGAGAAAAAGAAAGAAAGCTTTTAAGCAAAGAGAAAAGAGCAACAACAAGCTTGTAAGCAATAGCCATAGCATCGCCACATTACATATCATATATGATCATCGTGGATCATCATGACAAGTTCACCGGGACTCATACATACAAAGCATATTTGAGATTGAAGTTGATCGTTTGTCTCCATAGGTTGTGCACAAGTGTCGTATCCGCCTAGTAAGCAATCGTGCTAGCGTCTCTCTAGAGTTGTACAACACGAGCGTTTCTGGGTGTTCCACATTTTGTGCTCATTCCTTGGTTGTACGACCTCATTTATCTATCCGTGTGTGTGTTTCCGTGTAACTTGCTATTGGTCTACTTGTTTCACTTGCGAATTTGCGAATCTTTCTCAACATTATTGATATCTTGCTTACAATTGCAAATATTTTGTGCCACCATCCTAACCAAACTACTCCAAAAGCTTTATTTGTGTAGGTGTGAGAATTGACACGATCCGGTACCAATTGCACTATTTCCATAATACCATATCGAGTGATCATTGATCCATTTTCAACATTGGATAAGGTACATTGGTCTAGTTCATTCCCTTCTTCCACTAACAGTTGTTTGAGAATCATGGATAGGTCCGGCACTTCTTCGAATCCTCTCTTCGATGAGCAAGAGGATGCACCGAACGACTACGTTACCAAGGCACACCTCTTTGGCGTCTAACGAGCATTACATCAAGAAAGTGAAGCTTTAGGCGAACGCATCGAACAACTCACCTTCGACTTTTAACAAACTCTTGATGACAAGCTATCATCTCAAATGGAAGAGTTCCGTGCCATGATGGTCAACCGCGCTTCTTCCACTTCGTCAAGTTCAAGATCAAGACGGTGCCACTCAAGCTGCAACTCTTTGGACACTTCTTCGGATGCAAGTCTTCCACGAGCACGCTCTCATCGCCCTCAAGTACATGAAGACCGGCAAGCTCCAAGAAACCCATTCCATGGCAATGGTTTGCAAGACCGTCTTCGAGAGCGCGAACGCCAAAACTGGCAAGCAAACAACAACATGGAGCAAGACAAGTTCCACAACGCCAACGTCAAGTACCACAAGACGACGACGCTCTACTACAAGAACGAAACTGCCATGAGGAGCAAGCACTTGAAGCTCAACGTGCCCTACGAGAAGCAACTCGCAATGTCACCAACCGCCGTGTGCGAGAACAACAAGAGGCCCCCCAATGCGAGCAACAAGATGAGGCCGCAAGAAATGAGGAGCGCCAAGAGATGAGGAACCGTGCAAGAATTCCACGACCTCGACGTCAAGACAATCAAGATGAGCACGATGAGCAAGAGCTAGAAGACCCTCCAAGACACGAGCGTCATCGTCACTGCCAACAACACAATGAGGAGCACTACGGCAAGCTCAAGTTCACCATGCCTAAATTCTCCGGTGGGAATGATACCGAAGAATACCTCTCTTGGGCATTGAAGGTTGACAGGATATTCCGTCTCCACAACTACCAAGAGGAAAAGAAGATTGCCATGGCATCTCTTGAGTTCCAAGACTATGTTCTCATTTGGTGGGAGCAAGTGATCCAACGACGTCAAGAGAAGGGCGAGCCACCCATCACCACTTGGAACCAAATGAAAGATGTCATGTGAGCTCGCTTTGTGCCTACACACTATAACCGTGACCTCTTCAAGAAACTACAACTCCTCAAGGAAGGCACCAAGTCCGTTGAAGAATATTATCAAGAAATGGAGATTGCAATGATACGAGCCAATGTCAAGGAAGATGATGAACAAACTATGGCAAGATTCTTGAATGGCCTAAACCATCCCATCAAGAAAATTGTGGATTTCCAACTATACTCCAACCTCCTCAAGCTAGTGCACCAAGCAAGCAAAGCGGAGTGACAAGTACAAGAGGACTACAAATACTCTAAGTACTCTTCCAAGACCTACGGTTCATACAATCAAGCTTCAATGACTTCTACCACTCCTTCCACGAATCGATCTACACCAAGTACCGGCAACAAGTCAATCTCCAAGCAACCTATGACATCTTCGAGTCGTCATACAAGTACATCCAAGCAAAAGCCTTCGTCATCAACAACTCCTACGGACGACGCCAAGACGAGCGACATCAAGTGTTTCACTTGCAAAGGTCGAGGCCACAAGTCCTTCGAGTGCCCAACACGACGCACTATGATCATGAACGCCGATGGAACCTGTGATTCCATGAGTGAAGATGAAATGGAAGCCCTCGAGCAAGTGGCCATGCACCGCCAAGTGAATGAAGATGAAGATGCTCAAATCATTTGCAATAATGATTCAAGCCCTGCTCTTGTTGTCTCCAAGGTCTTGACACTTCAACAACATCAAGATGAAGACCAATGTTGCCACATCTTTCATACCAAGGCGGGTATTCAAGGACGTTCCGTCAAGGTCATCTTCGACGGCGGAAGTTGCCATAATTTGGCAAGTGAAGAGTTATGTTCCAAGCTCCAATTGGTCAAGAAGAAGCACCCTCGCCCCTACAAGGTCTAATGGCTAAGCGACTCCGGCACCATTCAAGTGGAGCACACCATTCAAGTCTCCTTCAAGATTGGAGCATATGAAGATACATTGGAATGTGATGTGGTACCTATGTCCGTATGCCATCTCCTACTTGGACGACCATGGCAATTCAATCGAGGCGTCACCCACAATGGTCGGACCAACCACTATAGCTTCAAGATGAAGGGCAAGGAATTCATACTTTGACCAATGACACCAAGTCAAGTCATCGCGGACAAGCAAGCATCTACCCATCGTGGAGAGACAAGTAAGCGAGTAAACCACCAAAAAGAGAGTGAGCGCCACAAGCCAAAAATGAGTGACTCCATGATGCGCGACAAAAGAGATCTAGTTCTTTTAGCCACCAAAAGAGAATTGAGGGATGTGAGTGAGAGCCCATCAAGTGTTCTTCACTTTGTGCTTTTATGCAAAGGTGAAGTTGAGCGGACTAATACTTCACAACATCTTCCTCTAGGGTTGTCTCATCTCTTGGAGGAATACAAGGACGTGTTTCCCGATGAGCTACCTCCCGGACTACCTCCTGTACGCGGAATCGAACACTGCATTGATCTCATCCCTGGTGCACCTCTACCGAACAAGGCACCTTACAGCGTAAACCCCGACGAGACCAAAGAGATCCAAAGGCAAGTGCAACATCTCATGGAGAATGGGTATGTACGCGAGAGCTTGAGCCCATGTGCCGTACCGGTAATTCTTGTGCCTAAGAAAGATGGTTCCTATCGCATGTGTTCCGATTGCCGTCCCATAAATGCTATCACCGTTAGATATCGCCATCCCATTCCACGCCTAGATGACATGCTTGATGAACTTAGTGGAGCCACCATTTTCTCTAAAATTGACCTTAAAAGTGGCTATTATCAAATTCGCATGCAAGAAGGTGATGAATGGAAAACCACTTTCAAAACAAAATTTGGATTGTATGAATGGTTAGTCATGCCTATGGGTTTATCACAAGCACCTAGCACTTTTATGCGTGTGATGCATTATGTTCTACGCAAATTAATTGGCATTTGTGTTGTGGTTTACTTTGATGACATCCTTGTGTTTAGTGAAACTCTTGAAGATCATGTCAAACACCTTAGAGAAGTATTGCAAATTCTTAGAGACGAGCGACTTTATTCTAACATGGAAAAATGCACTTTTGGTGTTGATAACCTTGTTTTCTTGGGCTTTGTTGTCTCATCTAAGGGTGTTCATGTTGATGAAACTAAATTTGATGCTACTAAAAATTGGCCACAACCAACCAATTTACTTCAAGTGTGTAGTTTCTTTGGCTTAGCCGGATTTTATAGACGCCTTGTGAAAGAATTTAGCACTATTGCATCACCATTGCATGCATTGAGTAAGAAGAATGCACCATTTGTTTGGGGACCATCCCAAGATGCCGCATTTCTTGAGCTTAAGAACTTGCTTACACATGCTCCATTACTTGCATTACCCAACTTTGAGAAAACTTTTGAAGTGCATTGTGACGCTAGTGGTAATGGCATAGGTGGTGTGTTAATGCAAGAGAAACGACCTATTGCATATTTTAGTGAAAAACTCTCCGGTGCACAACTTAACTATCCGATCTATGATAAAGAGTTATATGCCTTAGTGAGAGTATTGCATGTGTGGGAACATTATCTCTGTCCACGTGAATTTGTCATCCATATGGACCATGAAACGCTTAAGTACTTAAAGGGTCAAACTAAATTGAACAAGCATCATGCTAAGTGGAGTGAGTTCATTGAGTCATTTCCTTATGTTATCAAGTATATCAAAGGTAAGGAAAATGTTATGGCGGACGCTCTTTCCCGCAAATGCATGTTGGTTACTAAACTTGAGTTGAGTGTCATAGGATTTGAGCACATTAAAGCCTTGTATGAGCATGATCCATCATTTTCCATTCCTTATGCTAAATGTTCACCACATCAAACTTGGGAACAATATTACTTGAAAGATGGTTATCTTATGAGAGCTAACAAATTTTGTATCCCCGAGTCTTCTCTTCGTTTGCTACTTTTGCAAGAAGCTCATGGTGGAGGACTCATGTGACATTTTGGACGTGACAAGACCTTCGCTACGCTCTCCAAGAACTACTTTTGGCCTAAGATGTTTCGGGACGTTTCACGCTACACCATCCGGTGTTCTACATGCCGCAAAGCTAAGTCAAAAGCCCAATCTCATGGTCTATATATGCCACTTCCTATCCCATATCAACCATGGGAAGATATTAGTATGGATTTTGTGCTTGGTTTGCCTCATACTCAAAATTTGCTGTTGTGGACCGTTTCTTTCGGATGGTACATTTCATTCCTTGTAACAAGAGCGACGATGCTTCACATGTTGCAAATCTCTTTTGGAGGGAAATCTTGAGATTACATAGTGTGCCCAAGACGATTGTATCGGCCCGCGACGTCAAGTTCCTAAGCTACTTTTGGAAGACCCTATGCGCCAAGCTCGGAATCAAGCTACTATTCTCTTCGGCATATCATCCATAAACCGATGGCCAAACGGAGGTCACGAACCGGACGCTATCCGAACTCCTTCGCGTGCTGATCAAGAAGAACATAAGGGAGTGGGAAGAATGCTTGCCCAACGCCGAGTACGCCTGAAATCGAGCAAGACATTCGACTACCGGCAAGTCCCCCTTCGAGGTCGTCTACGGCTTCAACCTGTTGTCTCCATTGGACATCCTACTGCTACCACTCCAAGAGCGCATCGACATGGATGCGAGTGCACGAGCTACATACCTCAAGAGATGCATGAAGATACAAGGCAAGCAATCGAGCGCCAAGTACAATGACTCGCGACCAAGGTCAACATAAACAAGCACCCCATGGTGTTCAACCCCGGAGATCTTGTGTGGCTACACCTATGCAAAGACCGCTTCCCCAACGAACGCAAGTCAAAGCTACTTCCTCGAGCTGATGGACCGTTCAAGGTGCTAGCTCGCTACAATGACAACGCCTACAAGATCGACATCCAACACGACAAGTACAACGTGAGCGACACATTCAACGTCAAGGACTTATCTCCCTTCCATGGTGATGTGGATCTCGATCCGAGGACGGATCTTTCCCAAGGGGGGGCGGTAGATGATGCGGAGCATCCCGAGGTCATCCCCATGGACTCACCTACGTCTCCTCAAGTGCCACAAGGACCTATGACGCGAGCACGAGCAAGAGACATCGAGAACAAGGTGACATCACTCCTCTCACAATTTCCCTTTGATGCACATGAGAATTGGATGCTACCTCAAACGGAGATCTTATGCATACTCAGGTACCACAAGGATCATCTTGGAGAAGCTAGGGAGCATGGCCGGTCGAAGGATGAAGAGAAATGAGAAGAAGAAGAAGAAGAAGAAGAAGAAGAAAAGGAGCAAGGCAGCAGCAGCCCGGATGATCCGGACCCTGGTCCAGACGATCCGGCCTCAGCCCGGACGATCCGGACCGGCGTCCGGATGATCCGGCTAAAAGCGCCCACGGCAACAGCAGTAGCCCCGACGAAGCCGGATCATCCGGACCCCGGTCCGGAGCATCCGGCCTAAGCCCGGATGACTGGACCCCGACCCGGATGTCCGGCCCTTCCGCGCCCGTATCTGCACCGCCCGGACGTCTGGGCGACCGCCCGGATCATCCGGGCTCCCGTAGGCCGGATCATTCGGACGGCCACCCGGATCATCCCCCCCCCGATTGTGTGTGTTTGCTTCGGGCCCGAGGCCCATGAACTCCTTCACCCACTAGACTATAAATACCCCTTCCCCCTCTATGTTTTAGGGTTAGCAAAGTGTTGGCTCTTGATTTTAGAGCTTTGCTTCCTCATACCTATCCGTCGGAGATCAAGACCTCCTCGAGGAGAAGATCCACTCCGGATATCAAGACCTCGACTCCTTTCCGGATCGGGATGAACTAGCTACCGTGTATCCTCCCGTGTTGACTTTGTATCGTGATTCATCATATGTGTATGTGGATCTAGTGTATGTGTGACTTGTGATTGTGTCAATTGAGAGATTGTGTTCTTGTGTTCTTCGTGTTCTTGCCTTTTCCCCCTCCAATTGTGAAAAGATCGATGAACTAGGGTTTCACCCTACATCACTTGGCTTGTGTCAAGCTTGGGGGAGGTGCCCCGGTATCGTATCACCATCACTTTCATCATCATTATCTATCCTAGTTCGATCCTTAGTTATTTTGTGATTTAGAAGAATAAAGTTTTAGTATGATCTAGTTTCGAGTGCTTGCTTTGTGGTTTATCTATCTATGTAATCGTGTGTGAAAGTTATATAATAAAGAGTACTTTGAGTTGAGCGTTTTGCTTTTGTTGATCCAATCTTAGAAATAAATGAAGAGAATAAAAAGGTAAAGATCATATGCTAATCCCATGGGGAGTGATGACTTCACATAAAAGAAGTATAATTGATAAAACTTGTTGGAAGTTGACAAACATAGCATTGGTCATTGTTGCAATTCATGAAAAAGTAATAAAGGAAGAGAGGTCTCACATATAAATATACTATCTTGGACATCTTTTATGATTGTGAGCCCCCATTAAATATTCTATGTCAAATAGTCGATGTTGGACAAGGAAGACAACATAATGAGTTATGTTTACTTATATTCACATAGAAGTTATATTGTTTTGGATCCTCTAACATGTGGTGCTTGCCCCCATCTTTTGCTAGCCAAAATTCTGTACTAAGTAAAGATACTACTTGTGCATCCAAAAACCCATAAACCTAGTTTCATGTCATGAGAGTCCACTATATCTACCTATGGATTGAATAAGATCCTTCAAGTAAGTTGTCATCAGTGCAAAAGCAATAAAAATTGCTCCTAAATATGTATGAACTTTTATTGTAAGGGAAAATAAGCTTTGTACGATCTTGTGATGGTGGAGAAATAAAAGTGACAGACTGCATAATAAAGGTCGCTATCACAAGGGGCAATATAAAGTGATGTTCCTTTGCATTAAGAGTTTGCACATCCAAAAATAAAAAGCGCATGACAACCTATACTTCCCTCTGCGAAGGGCCTATCTTTTACTTTATGTATTTACTTTTATGCAAGAGTCAATAGTGTTCTCCTCTATTCCATTTTTATTTTCTCTCTTGGCAAGCATCATGTGCTGGGGATAGATCCAGGCATATATATCCAGTTGGATGTAGGTGATCATGAGTTATTATTGTTGATGTTACCCTTGAGGTAAGTAAGTTGGGAGGCGAAATTATAAGCCCCTATCTTTCTATGTGTCTAGCTAAAACTTTTGCTCCATAAGTATGCCATGAGTGTTAGCAATCATTGAACACTAAATGATAGTTGAGTATGTGAACTTGCAAAACAAAGCTCTTACATCGACTCTTTCTGATAATATGATGAATTGTAATTGCTTCAGTGACTGAGATCATAGTTTGTTAGTTTTCAATATGGTTTATGGTTCATACTTTAACTTGTGAATGAATTTTCACTTTTTCATGAGAAGTTTTATGATGATATATTGCTGTTATAATAAAGATCATGATGCCTTCATGTCCATATTTTATTTTTATCGACGCCTCTCTCTCTAAACATGTGGTCATGATTATCGATTTCGGCTTTCGCTTGAGGACAAGCGATGTCTAAGCTTGGGGGAGGTGATACGTCCAATTTGCATCATGATTTCCTACTGTTATTTATAATGTATTTGATCTTTATTTCACTTTATGATGCAATTCTTATGCCTTTTCTCTCTTAATTTGCAAGATTTATATGGAGGTAGAATACCGGCAGCTGGAATTCTGGACCTGAAATAGCTACAGCAGAGATACCTATCCTACAGAGCACCAATTGACTTGAAACTTCAAGGAGATTTTTTATTGAATATATAAAAAATACTGGAGAACAGAGATACTAGAGGGGACCCACCAGTTTACCACAAGGCAATAGGGCGCGCCCCCCTGGGCGCGCCCTGATGCCTTGTGGGGCCCCTGGCTGGCCTCTGGCCCCCTCCTTCTGCTATATAAGCTCAGTTTCCCTAAAAAAATAGAGAGAATACTTTAGGGACAAAGCGCCGCCGTCTCGAGGCGGAACCTGGGCAGGAGCAATTTTGCTCTCCGGCGGAGCGATTCCGCCGGAGATACTTCCCTCCGGGAGGGGGAAATCGAAGCCATCGACATCACCAATGATCCTCTCATCATGGGAGGACCAATCTTCATCAACATCTTCACCAACACCATCTCATCTCAAACCCTAGTTCATCTCTTGTATTCAATCTTTGTCTCAAAACCTCAGATTGGTACCTGTGGGTTGCTAGTAGTGTTGATTACATCTTGTAGTTGATGCTAGTTGATTTATTTGGTGGAAGATTATATGTTTAGATCCATAATGATATTCAATACCCCTGTAATATTGAACATGAATATGATTTGTGAGTAGTTACTTTTGTTCTTGAGGACGTGGGAGAAGTCTTGTCATAAGTAATCATGTGAATTTGGTATTCGTTCGATATTTTGATGATATGTATGTTGTTGCTTCCTTTAGTGGTGTCGTGTGAACGTCGACTACATGACACTTCACCATCTTTGGGCCTAAGGGAAGGCATTGTGGAGTATTAATTAGATGATGGGTTGCTAGAGTGACAGAAGCTTAAACCCTAGTTTATGCGCTATTCCGTAAGGGGTTGATTTGATTCCATATGTTTCACGCTATGGTTAGATTTATCTTAATTCTTCTTTCATAGTTGCGGATGTTTGCGAGAGGGGGTAATCATAAGTGGGAGGCTTTTTCAAGTAAGAACTGCACCCACGCACCGGTCCACCCATATATCAAATTATCAAAGTAGCGAACGCGAATCAAACAAACATGATGAAAGTGACTAGATGAAATTCCCATGTGTCCTCGAGAACGCTTTGCTTATTATAAGAGATCATTCCGGCTTGTCCTTTGCAATAAAAAGGATTGGGCCACCTTGCTGCACTTTATTATACTTGTTACTTGTTACGAATTATCTCGCTATCGAAACTATCTGTTACCGCTACTTTCAGTACTTGCAGAGAATACCTTGCTGAAAACCGCTTGTCATTTCCTTCTGCTCCTCGTTGGGTTCGACACTCTTACTTATTGAAAGGACTACGATTGATCCCCTATACTTGTGGGTCATCACTACGCAGCCGGTAAGTTTCTGAACATGCTTGAGTTCGGTGGGGATTTCTAGCGTGGCCAAGGCACGGATTTTAGCCGGATTGGCCTCGATTCCTCTATGGGAAACAATGAATCCGAGCAGCTTGCCCGCTGGTACCCCCAAGACGCACTTCTCCGGATTGAGCTTTATGTGGTAGACCCGGAGGCTGGCGAATATTTCGCCGAGATCCTTCACTAGCTGTTGGACGTCCCTGGTTTTTAGAACCACCTCGTCGACATAGGCCTCAGCTGTTTTGCCGATGTGTTTTTCCAGGCATGTCTGAATCATGCGTTGATACGTTGCACCGGCGTTTTATAATCCGAATGGCATTGCGTTAAAGTAGAACGGCACGTAGGGTGTCATAAAGGTTGTTGCTTGCTGGTCGGATTCATTCATTTTGATTTGATGGTACCCCGAATATGCATTCAGGAAGCATAGAGAGTCGTGTCCAGCCGTGGCATCGATGATTTGGTCGATACGCGGCAGTGGAAAGGGGTCTTGGGGGCAGGCTCTGTTAACATCTTTGAAATCAATGCAAAGCCGCCAGGACTTATCCTTTTTTGGCACCATGACCAGGTTAGCCAACCATTCAGGGTGTTTGATCTCGCGAATGAATCCGGCTTCTAACAGCTTAGCCAGTTCTTCCCCCATAGCCTGACGCTTGGGCTCAGAGAATCGCCGAAGTGCTTCTTTGACTGGTTTGAATCCTTTTATAATGTTCAAGCTGTGTTCGGCTAAGTTTCTTGGGATGCCGGGCATGTCTGAGGGATGCCAGGCGAAGATGTCCCAATTTTCCCGAAGGAAGCTTCGAAGGGCTTCGTCAATTTCTGGGTCTAGCTGAGCACCAATGGACGCCGTTTTATTCGGGTCCGTTGGGTGTACTTGAAATTTAACAATTTCATCAGCTGATCTGAATGATGTTGATTTAGATCTCTTGTCAAGAATGACGTCGTCCGAGTTGACCATGGCCCGGAGTGCGTCAGCTCTTCGGCTACAAAGGCCTCTACCAGCGACTAGAGGGCAAGAAGGCCGTTTTATTTTTGGCCCTGAGTGCCCTCTCTGGATTGCTGGTGACGGTGACCACCCCTTTGGGGCCCGGCATTTTTAGTTTCATGTACCCATAATGAGGTATGGCATGGAATTTTATAAATGCATCCCGCCCTAGAAGGGCATGATAACCACTTTGGAAAAGGGTACGACGTGGAATGTTAACTCCTCGGACCGATAGTTCTTGGGAGTGCCGAAGACCACGTCGAGAGTAATTTTTCCCTCACATCGTGCCTCTCTTCCGGGGATGATTCCCTTGCAAGTGATGAAGCTATGTTGGAAGCGGGTTGTATCCAGTTGCATTTTCTCTAGAGTATCCTTGTAGATGAGGTTCAAACTACTGCCACCATCCATTAGCACTTTGTGCAGCTGGCATCCGTCCACTATAGGGTCGAGGACCAGGGCGGCTGGGCACCGACTTAGGTCAATTACCGGCTGATCGCGCTCCTCGAATGCTATCGGCGTGTCTAACCAAGTGGCCGAGGGTGTGTGTATCTGGATGGGGCCGAGCTCGTGGAGAACCCTTTTCCTTTGATTCTTTGATGCGTATGTTTGATAGATCATCAAGACCCCAGCTTTGTCCGAGGAGTCTGTGGCATGATTGATGGTGGGTTTGTTTGAGAGGAAGGCCTCGCCACCCTTGGCCACATGTTTCATGACCCAACAAGCTCGAGAGCTATGAGTTGGATTAGTGTTCAATGAGAGGGAGTGTATAGGGCACGGTTGATCCAGTAGTCCATCTAGGACGGTCGGAGATGCCGTCTTCCTTCTTTTTTGTAATGACTCTGCTAGCATGGGGCGCTTTGATAGCTTCCCGTGTGCGAGGTCGTATTCTCTTGAGTTGCCTGAGTGAGCTAATTCTTGAGCCAACCAGGCGTCTTCAATGGTGCAAAACTTTGACACCATCTCTGAGAGCTCTGAGAAAGTCTAAACTCAGCGCCGAGAGAGGGCATTTAGCAAACCCTCATCATGACAGTTGTGACGCAAGGCCGCGAGCGCTTCTACGTCCAGGCAGTCGGTTATTCTGTTCTTGACAAACAAGAATCTCGACCAGAACTGCCGAACTGTCTCATCGGCTCATTGTTTTATATAGATCAAATCCTAGACGTTAGGAGGCCCCAAATTTCTTGGGCAATTCTCGATGTGGGGGGTGGGTGGGATCAAATAAATTAATCCGATCGGGGGGGACTCCGAGGTTCCCCCGTGTTCCTTGTGGGAAAGATGCGCGGAAGTGTCCGGGCTCGGCTTAAAGTCCGACGAGCCATTCTCCTCTAGCTGTTCAAGTTCGTGCTCATCCCTTGGGAGGGAGCTTGGATCCGTGGTTTCCTCCAATCGGACTCCATCGGCCGAGCTTGTAAAGAGCATAAAGCTACGGACAAGCCTCCCGATCGTGCCCTACCACCTCGAGGGGGGAGTGCGATTCGATATCTGTCAAGCCATCAGACGGCCCGTTGGTGAAGATTGTAGGTGCAGCTATGGTGTCAAGGGGCCTTAGGTTGCCCGTTGGTGAAGCCAACGTTCCAAGGTGATCAAACAGTGAGCTCTCAATGAAAGCACCAATGTCGGTGTAAAAACCGGCAGATCTTGGGCAGGGGGGCCCGAGCTGTGAGATCGGATTGATGGTTAACAGGAGACAAGGGACACAAAGATTTACCTAGGTTCGGGCCCTCTCTAAGGAGGTAAAACCCTGCGTCCTGCTCTTGTTTATATTGTGGATGTATCAAGGTACAGACTTGATCTACCTCGAGATCGTAAGTTTGTGGTCTAACCTAGAGGTACAGTGATTGAAAATCTGCCTCTAAGGACTGAACCCTCTGGTTTATATAGGCACCAGGGGTATCTAGGGTTACACATGGTCGGTTACCATCTAGGGATTATATGCTGAATCTAATATTCTTGGCGTACACGCCAAGTCTTCGGTGAGGCTCGATATGCTGGTTCTTCAAGTTGGAACCTTCTGGAGTCCTTATTCTTTAACGGGCCTTGAGTCCGGCCCATGGACTAGACCGACTAGGCCAGGACCCCCTAGTCCAGGACACCGTCAACCGAGTTAATAGGTTAGTCCCCAAAATGATATAAAATTGCATATAAAGTATCTACGAATGATAATATAATAGCATGAAAAATTCAAAAATTATAGATACGTCGGAGACGTATCAGCATCCCCAAGCTTAATTCCTGCTCGTCCTCGAGTAGGTAAATGATAAAACAAAATAATTTTTGATGTTGAATGCTACCTAGCATGTTTATCATGTAATCTTCCTACGGTATAAATATTGAGAAATGATGAAGTAATTGATATCAACATAATAATATCCATGAATACATGAACATAATCATTACGTCTTCAAAATATATGATGCTCAACGAATGTTATCCCTACTCATTGAATTATGTAAGCATGGCATGACTCTCCCTTCAACGCATAAATATAAATCATGAGCACCCTGGTGTCAAACCAAGCAATTGTATCTTACTTTTTCACGCGCTTCAGCATTTTCAACTCCACTCAATACATGAGCATGAGTCATGGACAAAGCACTACGGTGGAATAGAATGCGGTGGTAGAGATGTATAAGGGAAGTCAAAAGGAAGAAAGTCTCGCATCAACTCAGTGGATCAATAGGCAATGGAAAGGCCTATCAATCGATATCAATGCGTGGAGTAGGGATTGCCATGCAACGGATGCACTAGAGCTATAAGTGTATGAAAGCTCAATGGAAACTAAGTGGGTGTGCATCCAACTTACTTGCTCATGAAGACCTCGGGCATTTGAGGAAGCCCGTCATTGGAATATACAAGCCAAGTTCTATAATGAAAAATTCCCACTAGTATATGAAAGTTATAACTCAGGAGACTCTCTATATGAAGAACATGGTGCTACTCTGGAGCACAAGTGTGGTAAAAGGATGGTAGCATTGTCCCTTCTCTCTTTTCTCTCTTTTTCTCTCCCCCTTTTTTTAGAACACTCATGGACCTCATCCCCTTATTTTGGAGGACTCATTAGTCTCCATCATTCTTTTCCTCACTGGGACAATGCTATAATAATGATGATCATCACACTTTTATTTACTTACAACTCGATAAGACTGAAACAATATGACTCTATATGAATGCCTCTAGCAGTGTACCAGGATGTGCAATGATCTAGCATAACATGTATTACAATGATGAACAGTGGCTTTGCCACAAATATCATGTCAGCTCTATATGATCATGCAATGCAATATGATGATGAACACACATGTCATAAGACGGAACGTTGAAAGTTGCATGGCAATATATCTCAGAATGGCTATGGAAATGCCATGATAGTTAGGTATGGTGGCTGTTTTGAGGAAGATATAAGGAGGCTTATGTGTGATAGAGCGTATCATATCACTGGGTTTGGATGCACCGGCGAAGTTTGCACCGACTCTCGAGGTGAGAAAGGGCAATGCACAGTACCAAAGAGGGTAGCAATATGCGGAAAGGTGGGAGTGCTATATTTGTCCATGAACTCACATTAGTCATAAAGAACTCATATACTTATTGCGAAAGTTTTATTAACCCTCGAAGCAAAGTACTACTCGCATGCCCCTAGGGAGGAGGTTGGTAGGAGTTAACCATCGCACACCCCCGATTTTGACAACACTCAAGGATTTCGATCAGACATAAAATGCTCAAACTTCCCCACCATGCCATGACGGACATTTAAATGAGTAGTACATAACAAGCTTTAATATCAATATTTCTACTAAACAATGATCATGAACTAATACTCTTTCATATTACTACATCAATATAATTAAATCATACGCCTCATATTTAGTGATCAACATGAAAGTTTTTATTATACCACTCTTATATACCTATCATTTTCAGACTAGTCTTATAACCCGTGCATATTACCACTTCCTATTTAGGACTCTCAAAATGATTTAAGTGAAGCATGAGAGTGCAATGATTTCTATAAAATATATAACCACTACCGTGCTCTAAGAATATAAGTGAAGCACAAGAGCAACTGCATATCTCAAAAGATATAAGTGAAGCTCATAGAGTATTCTAACAAATTATGATGAATGTGTGTCTCTCTCAAAAGGTGTGTCCTGCAAACAATGATTGTGGCAAACTAAAAAGCAAAACAAAACTATGGCACAAGACGCTCCAAGTAAAACTCATATCATGTGATGAATAAAAATATAGCTCCAAGTAACATACCGATGAATTGTGGACGAAAGAGGGGATGCCATCCCGGGCATCCCAAAGCTTAGATGCTTGGGTCTTCCTTGAATATTACCTTGGGGTGCCTTGGGCATCCCCAAGTTTCGGTTCTTGCCGCTCCTTATTCCTTTACTCATCGTGATCTCACCCAAAATTTGAAAACTTCAGCACACAAAACTCAACAGAAACTTCGTGAGATCCGTTAGTATAATAAATCAAATCATCCACTTTAGGTACTGTTATAAACTCATTCATAATTGTTCTTGCATAATACCTACTGTATTCTAGCTTCTCCATGACTTATACCCCCCGATATATCCATAGTGTCATTAAAACAAGCACACTATGCAATAAAAACAGAATCTGTCAAAATAGAACAGTACGTAATGACATATTTATTCATACTTCTCTAGCTCCAAAAATATTGAAATATTAGGACAACGTAAACAATTTGTATCCCAATGCTGTGTAAAACTTTCAGATTTTTCTGACATTCCAGTAAGAAATGTAAAGTCAAATACTGGGCGCAAAACTTTCTGTTCTCAAACAACATCAATTATACTATCATTTAAATAATCCCAAAGGCATTACTTGGCACAAACACTAATTACAAGATAAAAACACAATCTTAATGTAGAAATAATCATGTGACTCAAGAAAAATAAAAATTCAATAACGATAAATATTGGGTTGCCTCCCAACAAGCGCTATTGTTTTATGCCCCTAGCTATGCATAATGCATTATTTCAAGTATTGTCATCTTTCAAAGCAATTCCATAGGTTACTATCATAATTGATTCATATGGTGGTTTAATTCTCTTCCTTGGGAAGTGTTCCATTCCTTTCTTTAGTGGAAATTGGAACCTTATATTTCCTTATTTCATATCAATAATTGCACCTATGGTTCGTAGGAAAGGCCTACCAAGTATTATAGGACAAGACGGATTGCATTCAATATCAAGCACAATAAAATCCATGGGCACATAATTTCTATTTTCAATTATAAGAACATCATTAATTCTACCCAATGGTTTGTTAATAGTTGAATCCGCTAGATGCAAATTATGGGAACATTCATCCATATCGGTGAGACCTAGAACGTCTGTCACAGCCCTAGAATTTTTTAGTGTAATTAGTTGCGTTTAGAATAATCCATGCATCATGTTTAAATTCCAAAGAAATTAGAAATGGGGATGATCAAACCCCTAGCACCAAAACTTTTCAAATAGGTTCAACTTAAAATATTTTTCAATGAACCCAAAATGCCCTTAAAAAATGTTCATGATTTATGGGGAGTGATGAAAAGCTCCACCATAAATGTTCCACATTTTTCCATGGCATTTATGGCTTTTGAATTAACCCATTACTTATTTGAATTGGAGCAAATAAATTCTATAAGAATAACTATAGCTCCAATAATTCTGGATTTTGGTGTGGGGTTTTTGGATCAACCCATCTAGCATCCACAATAAATTTCAGAAGTACCAAAAATGGTTTAGTATTTTTTCAAAATCAAAACAGATAGAAGAAAATAGAAAAGCAGAGAGACAGAAAGGCCTACCTGGCAGCCCAGCTAATCGGCCCAGCCCACCTCCCCTGCCAGTCATCTTCCACCTCGCGCCCGGAGGACAGCGCACGTGTGGCTGACGCGAGCGAGCACATGCCCCGCGCCACCTCCTGCTTCCGCCGACCCCTGGACGAGGGGATAAGCTCCCCATTACCGTCCAGATCGAGCCCGCCTCTCTCCCCTCACTTTCCCCCTCTCCCTCGTCTGTTCTTCGACATGGCCGAGCCCGCCCTGAGCACGGCGTCGTTGCCTGCGTAACCAGAGCCACTGCCTCGCCTCCCGAACGTGCCCAGAAGCTCCGCCGTCCCTCGATGCCTCTTCTACTCGACGCACGCGAGCCCGGGAGCAAAACATCGTCGCCCTAATTGTCATTTTCACCGTCGGCCACCGGAGATCGCCACCGTCGTTCCGTCGTTTCCAGCCTCCCCATGCCCAGCCACTTGCACCACCCAACGCGCCTCTCTGCGGGCGTTCGAATGAGCCTAGCCGCGCTTCGAACGACCGCCGGAATCGGCCGGCCGGAGTACCTTCGCCGTCGGTTTTGGTTGCTGGTGTTAAGCCGCCGACGTGGCACACTTAATTAGCATTAATGACCCCGTGTGAGTATGACAGTGGGCCCCGGCCTCGCTAACACTTTTAGTTAGGTTTTAATTAAACCTTTTTAGCACTGTCGCTAACACTTTTAGTTAGGTTTTAATTAAACCTTTTTAGCACTGTGACACTCACCAGTGGGACCCACTGGTCAGCTTTGACCCGGACTGCCATGTTGACTAGCTAATGTAAGCATGACACCATGCTGACATAGTAAAGTATTTCTAGAATTAAAATAAATTAGAAAATGATTTATGAATTTTAGAAAATACTCCAAACTTTGAAAAATCATAGAAAATAATCTATAACTCCAATGAAAATAATTTATATATGAAAAATTATCAGAAAAATATGAAGAATCTATTTATGCCATGTTCATGCATGTTTGAACAAATTAACCCTGCTGTTTAGGACAAATCATGTTTAGGCCAATTTTGATAATTAGTTTTGGAGTTGGAATTTGCTATATATTTGAATTCCACTTCAATTAATTTGACTAACTATTGCATTAGGTCAATTCAGTACCTTAATATGACATACCATGCATTTGATTGTGCACCATTGCCATGAATTGAATGTTATTCTCCTTCCTTGTCCGTGTTTGTTCCTCCTCGGTAGCCGACGTAGTGACCGTTGACACTGATGAAGTGCAGTTTCATCTTCAGAAGTGCCATGCAAGCAAACCCCCTTGATCACTCTGATACAATCCCACTCTCTCGCTCCTGCTCTCTTTTATTACATTAGGACAACAATGATTCAACTGTTACATGTTTCGGTAGTTGAACCCATTCCTCTGCATGACCTGTCTTTGCCACAGTAAATAGTAAAACCTACTAGCATGAGTAGGAATTGCTTGAGCCATGATGTGACTACTCATCCATTCTTGTTTGCCATGCTTGCTATTGCTTAGAGTTGTGTCAGGTCTGATTCATCTGGGAATGAATTGGAATGTTGTGTTCATGTCCTACCGTGTGAGAGCTAAGTGTGTGAACACAATTTGGTAAAGGTAGCGATGAGAGGCCACGTAGGAGTACATGGTGGATTGTCTCATTGAGACCGTCCTTAAGAACTGAGTTCTGTGTATGTTATCCAAGAACATCTACTACCACACATTGGGATACTTAATTGACCCTCTCGGCTTATTAATCGCCTTGATCTCTGCTACTTGTGAGCTGCGTTGGGATTTTCCCTGAAGAGGAGGGGAGATGCAGTATAGTAGAGATAAGTATTTCCCTAAGTGAGAACCAAGGTTTATCGAACCAATAGGAGAATCACGCAAATCCTCGTTCGCAGCACCTGCACACACAGAAGCAAATACTTGCACCCAACGCGGCAAGAGGGTTGTCAATCCCCTTGAACTCGTTAATTGCAAGGATTAAATCTTGTAAAGGCAAAAGTATAAATTGGAAAATAAAAGATAAAGAAATAAATTACAGCAAAGGTTTTTAGGTTTTCTTTTTATATTTAAGATAGACCCGGGGGCCATAGTTTTCACTAGAGGCTTCTCTCTCGAACACATAGCATACGGTGGGTAAACAAATTACTATTGGGCAATTGATAGAAAAGTGCATAGTTATGACGTTATTCACGGCAATGATCATGTATATAGGCATCATGTCCGAGACAAGTAGACCGACTCCTTCCTGCATCTACTACTATTACTCCACCAATCGACCGCTATCCAGTATGCATCTATGGTATTAAGTTCGTGACAAACAGAGTAACGCCTTAAGCAAGATGACATGATGTAGACAAAGTAAACCCAATCAATATGAATAAACCCCGTCATTTTATCCTTAATGGCAAACATAAAAATACGTGTCTTGTCCCCTACTTTGTCACTGGGATATAGAGCACCGCAAGATTGAACCCATTATAAAGCACCTATCTCACTGAAGATAAATCAATCTAGTTGGCCAAACCAAACGGATAGATCAGAGAGAAATACGAAGCTATAAACATCATGCATAATAAAGTTCAGAAAAGACTCAATTACTTTCAATGAATAATCTGATCATAAACTCACAATTCATCGGATCCCAACAAACACACCGCAAAAGAAGATTACATCAGATAGAACTCCAAGAAGATCAAGGAGAACATGGTATTGAAGATCAAAGAGAGAGACGAATCCATCTAGCTACTAGCTATGGACCCGTAGGTCTATGGTGAACTACTCACACATCATCGAAAGGGCAGCAAGGTTGATGTAGAAGCCCTCCGTGATCGATTCCTCCTCTGGCAAATTACCGGAAAAGGCCTCCAGATGGGATCGCGGAAGAACAAAGGCATGCGATGGCGCAAAAGTTATATCATCTTGCGTTCTGTTGGTTTGGGAATATTTGGGAATTTATAGGCTTGGAATTAGGTCAAACGGAGCTACGTGGGGCCCACAAGCTCAGGGGGTGCACCTACCCCCTAGGGCGTGCCCCTCGAGCTTGTGGCCCTCTCGTATCTCTTCTGGCCACCTCCCGAAGCTTCTTGGGCCCCTTCTGGTCCAGAAAAAACTAATCTAAAGATTTTTTTTCCGTTTGGACTTTATTTGATATTGATTTTCTGAAAAGCCAAAAACAAGCAAAAAACAGGAACTGGCACTAGGCACTGAGTTAATAGGTTAGTCCCAAAAAATGATATGAAATAGCATATAATTGCATATAAAGCATCCAAGATTGATAATATAACAACATGAAACAATAAAAAATTATAGATACGTTGTAGACGTAGCAGCACCCCCAAGCTTAATTCCTGCTCGTCCTCGAGTAGGTAAATGATAAAAATAGAATTTTTGATGTTGAATGCTACCTAACATGTGTATCATGTAATCTCTTTATGGTATAAATATTGAGAAACGATGAATTAACAACATCAACATAATAATATCCATGAATATAAGAAGCATAATCATTAAACTTTCAAAATATACGATCCTTAACGAATGTTATCCCAACTCATTTTATCATGTTAGCATGGCATGACTTCGCCTTCATCGCATAAATATAAATCATGAGCACCTCGGTGTTAAACCAGGCAATTGGATCATACTTCTAACGCACTTCAGCATTTTCAACTTGACGCAATACATGAGTGTGAGCCATGGATATAGCACTATAGGTGGAATAGAATGCGGTGGTAGGGATCAATAGGTGAAGTCAAAAAGGAAGAAAGTCTCGCATCAACACGGCGGATCAACGGACTATGGAGATGTCCATCAATTGATATCAATGTGAGGAGTAGGGATTGCCATGCAACGGATGCACTAAGAGCTATAAGTGTATGAAAGCTCAAATGAAACTAAGTGGGTGTGCATCCAACTTGCTTGCTCATGAAGACCTTGGGCATTTGATGAACCCCGTCATCGGAATATACAAGCCAAGTTCTATAACAAAAAATTCCCACTAGTATATGAAAGTGACAAAATAGGAGACTCTCTATATGAAGAACATCGTGCTACTCTAAAGCACAAGTGTTGTCGTGGTTTTGACAGATGCCCTTATGAAAGGACTTAGAGATGAGGCCATCGCACAAGGGTGGAAGCTTAGCGGGGTTGATCGGGAACGAGAAGACGCGAGATTACCCAGGTTCGGCCCCTCACGATCGAGGTAATAGCCTACGTCCTGCTTGATTGTATTGCTTGGATCTCGATTACAAGGATGCGAATTCGCTACCCTAGCTCTCGAGGGATTGCAACTTAGTCTTTCTACCGTAGGCGCTTCCCTTTATATATAGGTTGAGCCCTAGGTTTACATGAGAGTCCGGGTTGTAGACTTAACCCGTATCCTACCCTTATTCTACTTATTCCTCAAGGTAATCTTCCTGGTCTTATTCTTCTTCTTAAGCCGGCCCATTGCACCGAGCCGCCTTTCTCTCCGGGCCTCCTGTTAAGCCAGCCCACTTGGTATCTCCAAGGCCCAGCAATGAGATGCCCCGCAAAGCCCTTCAGCTCCATGGCCGGGTCATCCTTCTGTAGGGTCTACACTTCGGGAAATATCCCCAACATTAGCCCTCAGTTTGACTTGAATTTATTCATGTTAAACTCCATCCTGAAAAACAAATGAAATATTAATAGGAAAGAGATACTCCCGAATCTGTTTCTCAAGCCGGCCTTTGGAGCATCTTTCGCTCCTAGACATAATTCTCCGGCTTAAGCAACTCGCCAAGTCATTCTTTACAGACTTAGCGTTTTTCTCCATGACCTTGCTGATGACGTCACATCCAAACTCCGTAAAATCCGGAATGACATCACAACAAATCTTTTAGTGGTTTCGTATCGTCTTGTCAGGCGCGAAAATTGAGGAGCCTTTTTAGCCACTATTTACTGCGCTGCCTCGGGCTTCGTGCATGCCATTTCGGGTCCACCGTGCCTATAAATAGGTCGACGCCCTCCCCCCTTCTCTTTCTACCACTTCTCTGCTCATCTTCCTCCTCTGTTCTTCCAACGTCGCCGCACCCCTTCGAGCTCGCCGACGCCACCAGGGATCCCGCTGTTCGAGCCCTTCCGCCGCCGCTGGAGTTCATCTTCTCCTGCACAGCCAATCCCTCAACGCTCGAAGGCCGCCGAGCTCCTCATTTAAATCGGTAAGTACACGCTCCGCCATTACTGCCAACTCCTCCATTGTTCTTCAGGGTTCATCGTAATGGCTGCCCGTAGATCTAAAAACACCCGCAAGTTTCGATTCTGAGGCTCATAGAATCAGTCCGCCGCATTTCTGGTGCGCTGTAGATCTATTACCTTGCTCCGAACAAATCCCCGCTGTAACTCATCTCTTATTTCAAAGAACAAACCTAGGTTTTACTTTCCTATTTTAGGCCATTTTTCAGATCTGCAGAACTTCCAAATTCATGCGAAACTTGTTTGTCGACTCATATACCGGATCACCTCCAACACTTGTAATTTTTGCATTCCATAAAGACCGGCTTAGCTTTATGCGTGGAGTCTTGACCCGGGATAAGCTTGCATTCTTTCCTGTGACCCAGCAAACATTCTAGCAACCGGCTCATATTTTTGTTTACATCAACCCAGAAAATCCTTGAACTGCCGGCTCATGATACTTTTACACTTCTCTTGCAGCTATAGCCATGGCGCCCAAAGTTAAGTATGTCAACTGGGCTAAGTTCTCCATGACAGAGCTCAGGTTGCAAGCTTTAGCGAACACCGGGTTGTTGCCTTCCAAGGAAGAAATTGAATGGCGAGCCCCAGAGGAAGAAATTCACCCACAGCCTGGTCAGAATGAGATTGTCCTATTTGCTGATCATTTGGATCGAGGATTCTGTCCCCCGGCTCAAAATTCTTCCGGGGTGTACTTCACTTTTTCCATATCAGACCGCAAGACATTGGCCCCAACTCTGTTCATAATTTGTGCCAGTTCCAAGTATTTTGTGAAGTATATCTGCAGCTTGAGCCATCCATCAGCTTGTTCCAAGAATTTTTCTACTTGAATCATCAGACAGAACACAAGGACGGACCAAGCCTGGAACTTGGTGGAGTCACTATCCAGTGGAGGAAGAACACAGCCTTCCCCGATGCCAAGCCGGCAAGCCACCCAAAGGGGTGGTATAAAACTTGGTTCTACTGCAAGGATACTCCCCCACAGGGCAACATCCACTTCCGGGTTACAGGCCAAACCAGCTTGACGCCTCCATCATCTTCCCAGGCTTCGCTTCTAAAGAAGAGAGAGAGGCCCTGGCACCTTTGTACTCCAGAATAAATGCCTTAACTGCTCACGGCCTCACCGGTGTGGACCTGACCCAGACTTGGGTAGAATGGCACATCTAGCCTCTGGGCTTCAGGAATCAGCTCTTACACGCTTACTCCGGTGAGCCAAAGGACCCTCTCCGGTTTAGCCGGGTCAACCTTCAGGAGAAAGAGGTCTTGAAGTTCGCCAAGAAACTACTTGGTGAAACTAAAGAAGACATTAAAATCGTGGGACTCGCTCCCTTTTATGCGAACAACCCAGCACCTTCGATAAGCCGCCATCCTTACTGTCACCTTTTCAAGCCATTTATTCCGCCTTTCCTTTGTTGTATTTTCATCATCCCATCATTGCACAGGAAAACTCTGATTGGTGGAAGGTCGAGCTTCAAGACCCCACCCCTCCCCAAGAAGATAGCGAAGAAGACCCGGAAGACGATGAAGACCAAGCGGTAGAACTTGACTCCCTTGGCCGTCTGTTTTATCAACTTGCTGACGCCACCTCTTCACAGGAACAGGCTGAAACCAGTCACGTCGGCGAGCCAGAGGTAACACTGATCTCTTTAGATTCTGACTCACCGGTACCCGTTCGAAAGAAATTCCGGGTTGCAATCCGAAAAGTTCCATTTTCACATCGAGATGCTCACTTAGTCCCACAATTTTCTTTGAAGAAGGCACAGCACACAGGGACTTCCAAACGGAAAACCCGAAGCAGTGAAGGAGAACCGAGTGGCGGGTTAGGCAATGAGCTGCCAGTACGAAGAGCACGGACAGAGGCGCCGCTCAGCCCAACATCCTCTCTTCCTCACACCGGTCATTTCAAAGAGCTCCTGCATTTGAACGACTCGGCATATCTAACATCTCCCTTGTCTGACGAATCAAGAACCACCCAGGCGCCAGCCTTTAACATCAATCATGGGTAAACAACCTGCTTACTCATGTTTTCCATGATGGATTCTTGCTCTTTATCCTTCAACAAAATGACTTTGTTCCTTGTATAGCGCGAAGGCCATTAAGAAGAAGACTGCCGCTGGGTCATCTGACCCTGTCGTCCAAGTAGGTCCTTCTCTAGAAGACGCAGCGGTTAACCCGGATATTCCGGATGAGACGACTGTTTTGATCGACCCGCTGCCCCAAGACACTACCGCGAGCCCGGCTCATGCCTCTTCTCCTATCCTTTAGGAGAAGGAAGATTTAACTAAAGACCAGCCTGTTGAGAAGGCCCAAGACGAAGTAATGGTGACCGGTGAACAACAGAATGCTCCACTAGAAACCTCTTCAGTTTTAGCAAAGATCCCTGGCAGGGCTGAGTCACACGTTAAAGATAAAGGGAAGGCAGCCCTCAACATTCATTCCTTCAAAGATCAGGATATCAACATGCTGCACCAGTCTATGATAACCCGGCTGTCTGAGAGCCGGGATACAGAAATCGCCATGGTGATTTCCTTTAAACGGAAGTATGAGGTAGCCTTCTGTCTCCTGTCTTAATATTCCCATACTGTATGTAGCCCCCAAGGGCCGGGTCATTATACCATGATGATCTGGGACTTGTATGCTGCAATCAACCTGTAGCCCCCAAGGGCCGGCTCATCATGATATGATGTGCCGGGTCTCTGTATGCACTGATATAGAACAAACAATGCATTAGCCCCCAAGTGCCATGTGGAATGCCTGCATCCTCATGGGATTTTCTTGCATTCGAGAAAACACTGATAAGTGTAGCCCCCAAGGGCCGGGTCAACCAGAATGGCGGCTCGGGACTTTCTTACATAAATTGTAACTGAGATTGCCTTGCAGGATATGCTGAATCAAGTGGAAAGACAAGCATCCTTCTTCCGTAAGGAAGCAAAGAGAGAGAAAAAACTTCGTGAAAGGGCTGAAGAATCATGTCCAGAAGAAAACAAGTCTTTGCACCTTGTGAGAAGCACACTGAAGGAAATTGAGGCAGAAAGAGCTGCCCTGGTCAAGCGGGCAGAAGAAGCAGAAGCAAGACTTAAGGCGACGATCCAAGAGTTGGCCACTTTGAAAAACCACATCACCAGCATGTGCAACGCCATCTTTGGTATGTAGTAAATTCATAAGCCAACAAACATGTCGTGTTTCAAAATACCACGCTTACCGGACTAACTTATATCCCTCTTCTTGTAGGCGGGAAATCTCATAACCAAGCTGAACGGCCATTGGTGAAGCTGAAGGCCGTCTACACTCTTGCTGAGCAATTATATATAGGCGGCGCACGCTGCATCATGGCCGTTAAGAATACCAAGGCCCCGCCCCACTTGATTTTAGATATGTTAAAGGAACTATCAGTAGTTCCAAAATGGTTTGAAGAGTGGAAGAAGGCGGCTTGCCATGCTGGGGCCCTGACAGTATTCACGCGCACCAAAGCCTATGTGCCGGAATTGGATCCGGCTCAAGTCGGCGGCGGATATCCAGAGTTTAACGTGGATGACTCCCCGTTCACCAAGAAGGACTTCCAGCGATGCATAAAGGAGACCCGGGTTGCCGCCACTGCGATTGCAGAAGAGATGAACCTATCCAAATATCAAGCTAGATATTCTGAAGACAATGAGCGGATTGAGCCGCCTAACCCTCAGCCAGTGGCTCTCACTCGTGCGCGTAAGCCTTCCTTTGCTCCTGACGTTGACCCTTCCTCTGTAATAACTGCCGATGCAATGTTTGAAGCCTTGCGTTTAATCCAGTGGTTGACCGGTGAATCAACAAGTCAGGAAAAGGTGGAGGATGATGACGATCGTGAAGAGCCGGG
Organism: Elymus sibiricus; assembly: GCA_039707655.1. Taxonomy (NCBI): domain Eukaryota; kingdom Viridiplantae; phylum Streptophyta; class Magnoliopsida; order Poales; family Poaceae; genus Elymus; species Elymus sibiricus. The sequence continues at coordinate 209,003,018 of CM077668.1, forward strand.
ACATGGCGCTCCTTCAACTTCCGGTGCCAATCCTAACCCGGCAACATAGAACACCGGCTCTTTATGTACTGCCACTGAACTTGGAAACCTTTGCTGTGGCCGCAACCTAATGGGCGGCTTGTAATAGTTTTATATCAGAAACTTCTGCTGGTACAAGTGCCATCGCGCACTTACTGCTTTTTTGTTATTGCTTGTATAAACTTTGCTGCTTGCAATGATAAGTCTTTTGCTGCTCAAAATACGAGCATAGACTCAGCGCGTTAAGTATGATCTCACACCAGTGGTGTGTTAAGAAAAATAACCCAGCAAGCCTAGCTGCCAGATGAAGAAAAGGTGATTATAATGCAGAATGTATGAAAACAAAGATTATGCATGCATGCAAGAAGAAACAATAATGCAAAACATGAATTTTAAATTGCCGGCTTACGCAGCACGATATAAAGACCGACCTTTTTTAGGCACGAGTCTAATTTGCTTTCATGAAGCAGGCGCTTTGGCCTCTTGGTTTATCCTCGCTCTCTGAAAGCTGGCTCTCACGCGACCAACAGACATTTTAACTCTGATGAATTCAGGGTCACCTTTGTGATTGACTCATCAGGCGTACGCCGGGTCAACTTTTCGGAGTAGCATCTTGCTAACAGGCAGGTTTAACCAAGTTTTGGATTTTTGCCAGGTTAAAGGGTTTTGTAAGCTAAACTCAATGAGTTGGAAGCCCCCAAGTAATTAATGATCAACCAATAAAGACTCAACACACAACTTTGAAGCGAAACGACAAACTCTCTTATACAAAGCTGCCGGTCTTTATTTCATTGATCAAAATATGTATATACATGCTAGAAGGTATGTACACAAGATATGACCCAGTCTATGACTTAGGTGTAATATGGCCGGAGATGGGCAATGTTCCGGGGCCGGCTTCCCTCCTCTTCAGAGGTACGTTATTTATCTGCCTCACGTATGTCAACCAGGTAGTATGACCCGTTGTTGAGATTCTTGCTGACCACAAAGGGCCCTTCCCAAGGAGGGGAAAGCTTGTGCGTGCCTGTCTGGTCTTGTATCAGACAGAGCACTAAGTCACCTTCCTGAAAAGTACGGCTTCGAACTCTACGGCTATGATAGTGACGTAGGTCTTGTGGATAAATTGCTAATCCGGACGCGGCAAGTTCACATTCTTCCTCTAGAGCATCAAGAGCATCTTGGCGAGCTTGCTCGTTATCTGATTCCACATAAGCCACCACTAGAGGGGAGTCATGACGAATATCGCTTGGAAGTACAGCTTCTGCACCATAGACCAGGAAAAACGGCGTATAGCCTGTTGACCTATTGGGAGTAGTCTGTATGCTCCAAAGCATTGCAGGTAACTCCTCTTGCCAGCAACCCGGTGTGCGTTGCAAAGGCACCATGAGCCGGGGTTTGATTCCACGTAGCAATTCTTGATTGGCTCTTTCTGCCTGCCCGTTGGACTGAGGATGCGCAACCGATGCCAGATCAAGCCGGATGTGCTCCTGTTGACAGAACTATTTCATGACTCCTTTGGAAAGATTGGTTCAATTGTCTGTGATGATACTGTGTGGATAGCCGAAGTGATATATTAATTTTTTCAGAAATTTAACAGCTGTAGCAGCGTCACAACGGCTGACCGGCTCTGCTTCCACCCACTTGGTGAATTTGTCCATAGCTACCAACAAGTGAGTATGTTTATTCTTAGAATGTTTAAAGGGTCCAACCATGTCAAGCCCCCAGACTACAAAAGGCCAAGTTATCAGAATCATTCTCAACTCTTGAGCCGGCACATGAGCCAGGCGAACATACATCTGGCAACCATCACACTTACGCACAATATCTTCCGCATCTGCGTGAGCTGTAAGCCAGTAAAACCCGTGACGGAAAGCTTTCGCGACCAGTGATCTTGAGCCGGCATGATGACCACAATCGCCATAATGAATCTCATTGAGAATTGCACGGCCCTCCTCAGGTGAAACACAACGCTAAAAAACACCAGAAACACTCCACCGATGCAACTCACCATTGACAATGGTCATAGACTTAGAATGTCAGATAATCTGTCGAGCGATGATTTCTTCTGCTGGAAGCTCTCCCCGGCTGAGGTAAGCCAAGTAAGGAATTGTCCAATCAGGTATAGCATGAACAGCAGCCACTAGAGCCACCTCTGGGTCAGGAACAGCTAAGTCCTCCTCCGTTGGCAACTTGACAGACGGGTTATGCAAGACATCCAGAAACACATTGGGCGGAACCGGCTTCCGCTGAGAACCCAAGCGAGACAGTGCATCTGCTGCCTCGTTCTGCCGGCGATCGATGTGATCAACTTGATATCCCGTGAAGTGTCCCATAATATTAGTGACCGCATGCCAATAAGCCACCATAAGGGGATCCTTGGAGTCCCATGTGCCAGAAACCTGCTGGGCCACCAAATCTGAGTCACCCAAACACCTGACCCGGCTCATGTTCATCTCCTTGGCCATTCGGAGCCCGTGAAGCGGTGCCTCATATTCTGTTGCATTGTTAGTACAAGAGAACATAAGTCTTAAAACATAACAGAACTTATCTCCTCACGAGGAAGTGATCACAACTCCAGCCCCCGAGCCTTCGAGCTGCCTTGAGCCGTCAAAATGTATGGACCAATACGTCGTGTCTGGCTTCTCTTCGGGAGCCTGTAACTCTGTCCAATCATTAATGAAATCCACCAAAGCTTGAGATTTGATTGCTGTGCGGGGCACATATTTGAGATGATGTGGACCGAGCTCGATGGCCCACTTAGCAAGCCGGCCCATGGCTTCCCGGTTCTGGATTATGTCCCCAAGAGGTGCTGAGCTGACCACAGTGATTGGATGCTTGTGGAAGTAATGCTTCAGCTTGTGGCTAGCCATGAACACTCCATAGACCAGTTTCTGCCAATGCGGATATCGCTGCTTGGACTCTGTTAATACTTCACTGATATAATACACAAGGCACTGAACTGGATATTCTTTGCCTTCCTCCTTGTGCTCTACAACAACTGCAACGCTTACAGCCTTGTTGTTAGCGGCAATATATAACAACATAGGTTCCTTCTCATGAGGGGCAGCAAGGACCGGCGACTCAGACAACTACTTCTTGAAGGCCTCAAAAGCCTCATCTGTAGCATCACTCCAAACAAAGTCATCTGATTTACTGAGCAATTGATACAACAGGATTGCCTTCTCCTCAAGCCGGCTTATGAACCGGCTCAACGCCGCAACCCGCCCAGCCAGCTTCTGCACCACATTAAGATTTGCTGGTTTAGCCAGGGTCATGATTGCCTTGATATTTTCTGGGTTAGCTTCAATGCCACGCTCGGAAATGAGAAATCCTAGAAGTTTTCCTGCAGGGACACCAAAAACACACTTCTCCGGGTTAAGCTTCATCTGGTAGACACGGAGATTGTCAAATGTTTCCCTGAGATCCTCCAACAGGGTTTCTTTCTTCCGAGATTTAACCACGATGTCATCAACATATGCATGAACATGCCGCCCAATTTGCTTGTGGAAACAATTTAGGACACATCGCTGATAAGTCACCTGTGCACACTTCAGACCAAACGGCATGGTGGTATAACAGAAGGCCCCAAAGGGTGTGATGAAAGCTGTCTTTTCCTGGTCTTCCTGCTTCATCTTGATCTGATGATAACCAGAGTAAGGATCCAGAAAGCATAAACACTCACAACCCGCCATGGCATCCATGATCTGGTCAATACGGGGCAAGGCAAAGGGGTCACTAGGACAAGCCTTATTTAGGTCTGTGTAATCAACACACATCCGCCAAGTCCCGTTTTTCTTCAGAACAAGCACCGGGTTGGCTAGCCACTCTGGATGGAAAACTTCAACAATGAACCCGACAGCTAGGAGCCGGGCCACCTCCTCACCAATAGCTTTCCGCCTCTCTTCATTGAAACGACAGAGATACTGGCGAACTGGCTTAAACTTAGGATCCACATTGAGGGAGTGCTCAACGAGTTCTCTCGGTACACCTAGCATATCAGAAGGTTTCCATGCAAAGATGTCCCAATTCTCATGGATGAACTCGATGAGCATGCTTTCCTATTTGGGATCCATATTCGCCCCGATGGTGAACTGCTCAGAGGAATTACCCAGGGTAAAATCAACTTGCTTAGTATCTCTAGCCGACTTAAATTTGAGCAAAGGGTCAGACTCCGTCGTTGGTTTCTTCAGGGATGTCATGTCAGCCGGGTCAACGTTGTCCTTGTAATACCGCAATTCCTCTGCAGCAGAAGCGGACTCAGCATAAGCTACATCTCCTTCCTCGCATTGAAGCACAATTTCTCGACTCCCTTCTACTGTAATGGTTCCTCTCGGCCCTGGCATTTTCAATTTCAGGTAAACGTAGCACGGCCGTGCCATGAACCGTGCATAAGCCGGCCGGCCAAATAAGGCATGGTATGGGCTTTTAAGCTTAACCACCTCAAAGGAATGAAATTCATAACGGTAGTTATCCTCTGAGCCGAAGGCCACGTCCAAGGATATTCTACCCATGGGATAAGCTGACTTGCCAGGAACGATGCTGTGAAAAACTATAGAGGACGGAGTCAACTGCTTATCGGACAGATTCATCCGCCTGAACGTGTCATAGTATAGAATATTGATGCTGCTGCCTCCGTCCATGAGCACTTTGGTCAACGTATAACCGCCAACTTGTGGTGCCACCACCAGAGCTAAATGGCTGGGGTGATCAAGGAGGACTGGATGATCCGCTCGGCTCCAAGTAACCGGCTGCTCGGACCAATTGAGATAATACGGGGCTGCCGGCTCAACCAAATGGGTGGCTCGCCGTTGCACTTTCCGATCCCACTTGCAAGTACTAGTGGTGAAAACATGATACTGCCCACTATTCAACTGCTTCAGATTGGTCTGAAACCCTGACTGACCGGCTTGATGCTGATTTCCTTGATTGTTCCTCTGATTGGTGCCTCCAGTATTGCCAGCCCCCTGAAATCCGCCGTTCTGGCCGCTGTTCCCTTGGAACCCAGGGCCTGTGAAGGGCCCTTGTGAGCCGGCTCCCGAGAAGCCGGATCCCTGACTGCCAGGTTGTCCACCGTTGCCTCCACCGTTATGGTGATTCTAGAAGATCCGTTTGGTAAACTCTTGCATGATATAGCAATTTTCCCAGGAGTGGCTGGACAGTTTACCATTGAAACTGTGTTTTGGACATGGACCCTTGAGAGCTTCCTCGAAGCTGAGAGGGCGATTACCAGAGGACGGCCTTCTAGAACTGTTGTTCTGATGCTGACTCTTGTTACCGGTGTTTGTATTTGCCACCAAGTCAGAGCCGCCATCATAATTTTTACGTTTACCGCCGTTGCCGTTCTGCCCATTGCCATTGTTCTGCTGGTGACCCTTACCACCGTTTTTCTTGCCCTTACCGGATTTTTCCTCTTCAGATAGCGAATCCTTGGTGTTATCTTATTCTGCATACCGGGTTAAGACATCCATGAGATCACCCATGTCTTGGGCCTTTCTCTTGAGTCTCCCTAACTTCTGGACCAGGGGCTGAAACTTACATGTTCATTCCAAAACAAGCACTGCTTGTGCAGCCGAGATGCTATCTGAACTATGTATGACCTCCGCAACCCGGCGAGCCCAATGATGCGCCGACTCATCCTCACGCTGGACACAATGTTCAAGATCAACAATTGTGGTTGGCCTTTTGCAGGTTCCCTGGAAATTCTTGATGAAGCGCTCCTTCAGTTCCTGCCATGTGTTGATAGAATTCACCAGCAAGTTTTTCAACCAAGTGCGTGCGGGACCTTCCAACATGAGAGGCAGATAACGTGCACACACTGACTCACTTGCTCCCAATAGGTCCATTGCCAGCTCGTAACTCTCGATCCACTCGGTCGGCTCCAGATTCGCTGTATAATTAGGGACCTTGCGAGGACCTTTGAAATCTGGGGGCATGCGTGCCTCTCGCAGCGCCGGGACTAGGCAAGGAGTTTCGATCATGCGGCTTGAAAAGCCCCCAAGCCGGCCAGCTGTCTGGGTTGCGGTGGGCGGGTCGTGTACTGCTGGCGGGTTATACACTGCACGCGTGTTTTCCTCCTCCAACGCTCGTAGAGCCCGAGCAGTGTCCACAATGTCCTGCGCATTCGGGATCCTGGCCTGGTGCTGATTCGCCAGTGGTTGGGCGGCCCTTCTGCGGTGTGTGCTGCTGGAAACTATTGGCGACTCAGGGCATTGGCTCCTGGTGCGGCTCTGGTGAGGGGTCGAGTGAAGCCGGTGCTGGCTATGAGAATAGTTGGCTTGCTGCACCATTGCTGTCTTAAGCATCGTGATGGCGTTCCTGGCTTTGAGCTGAGCCAGACTGTCTCCCTCATTTGGGATCGCCGCAAAGTTGTGGGTCGCCGCCAGCACGTTGTTGACCGGGTTGGAATAGTGTCCAATTGGGGTCTGGAAACGGCGAGATGGTAGCTGCTGTTGCTGATCTGGCGTATGATGTTGGGCCGGCTCCCTCTGCTGAGCCGGCTGCTGCAAAAGTAGTCCTCCCGGGGGGACAACTCCAGCCCTCGGGTTCGCCGGAGCTGGCGGATTATCTGGTGTGGTAAACAGCTGAGTCGGCTTGACATTAGCCGAAAGCCGGCTTTGATGACGCCTTCAGTGGACGAGCTCTGATCCGGTCTGTCGGCGGCTTAAGTAATGAGCCTCTTCATCTAGACGTTGTCTCTCCTGGGCAAGCCGGGCCTGCGCCTCTGCCATGCGGGTGTTCTCAGCATTGATATCCTCTTGGATATTGGCCATCTCCTCGCGACACTTCGTGATGTTCGTGTTGCGCGCAACTGCATTCTCCACAGTAACCAGCTCGGCCAACAGGGTTGTTAGGGTATTCATCAAGTCCGTAAGCGCCTGTGTCCTGGTTTTCTGAGAGCCGGCAGCAGTCACGCCGGCTCCTCCTGAGTCGGCTAGTGTGAGGTTCTGCCCAGCCGCTGGATCGACCGGATCGCGCGCAGGATCTTGTCTACCTGCCATGTAGACCGCTGCAAAATGAGGCAGCTCAAGGACCTCTAGAAAGACTTCGTCAGTGAATCCCAGCCTTCCATCATATAGGGGACGGATCGACCCAGTTTCTCCTGTCGAGGATTCACCGACAGATTGAACGAGCGTATCATCTCCGGTCAGGGAGTTCTCCGACAAGGCCACCCCTTGGGTGAACCGTACGAAGACGTGCTTTCGGCCGGCCTGTGGCGGGCCGGGTCTTGCCTGGCTCGGACTGGCGCGACGAGCTGACTCGATGCCAGTGACAGCTTCCAACCCGGCGGCCGACTCGCCGATGACACCGATGAAGGTATGGATCTTGCCAAAGGGGACCCGATACCCGTACTCGATTGAGTTAGCGTCGGGGCCCCAGTCTGAATTGTCGATGTAGAGCTTCCCGCGGCGGCTCTTCGTCATCAAGCCAACCGCGTACCTCCTGAACCCTGGGAGAGCTCCCGCTAAGAACTCAACTCCACCATGCGTAGGCCCCACGGTGGGCGCCAACTGTCGTGGTTTTGACACGACAGATGCCCTTGTGAAAGGACTTAGAGATGAGGCCATCGCACAAGGGTGGAAGCTTAGCGGGGTTGATCGGGAATGAGAAGACGCAAGATTACCCAGGTTCGGCCCCTCGCGATCGAGGTAATAGCCTACGTCCTGCTTGATTGTATTTCTTGGATCTCGATTACAAGGATGCGAATTTGCTAACCTAGCTCTCGAGGGATTGCAACTTAGTCTTTCTACCGTAGGCGCTCCCCTTTATATATAGGTTGAGCCCTAGGTTTACATGAGAGTCCGAGTTGTAGACTTAACCCGTATCCTACCCTTATTCAACTTATTCCTCAAGGTAATCTTCCTTGTCTTATTCTTCTTCTTAAGCCGGCCCGTTGCACCAAGCCGCCTTTATCTCTGGGCCTCCTGTTAAGCCGGCCCACTTGGTATCTCCAAGGCCCAGCAATGAGATGCCATGCAGTGCCCTTCAGCTCTATGGCCGGGTCATCCTTCTGCTGGGTCTACACTTCGGGAAATATCCCCAACAAGTGTGGAAAAGGATAGTAACATTGCCCCTTCTCTCTTTATCTCTCTTTTTTTCTTTTTTTTGTTGGGCGCTTTTTGGCCTCTTTTTTTCTCTTTGTTTTATTATTATTATTTTTTGTCCGGAGTCTCATCCCAACTTGTGGGGGAATCATAGTCTCCATCATCCTTTCCTCACTGGGACAATGCTCTAATAATAATGATCATCACACTTTTATTTACTTACAACTCGATAAAAACTATACAGAATGACTCTATATGAATGCCTCTCGTAGAGTACCAGGATGTGCAATGATCTAGCGTAACATGTAAGAAAATGATGAATGGTGGTTGCGCCACAAATATCATGTTAGCACTATATGATCATGCAAGGCAATATGATAATGAACACAAGTCATATGACGGAATGGTGGAAGTTGCATGGCAATATATCTCGGAATGGTTATGGAAATGCCATAATAGGTAGGTATGGTGGCTGTTTTGAGGAAGATATAAGGAGGCTTATGTGTGATAGAGCGTATCATATCACGGGGTTTGGATGCACCGGCGAAGTTTGCACCAACTCTCGAGGTGAGATTGGGCAATGCACGGTACCGAGGAGGCTAGCAATTTGCGGAAGGGTGAGAGTGCGTATAATCCATGGACTCACATTAGTCATAAAGAAACTCACATACTTAGTGCAAAGCCTATTAGCCCTCGAAGCAAAGTACTACTCGCATGCCCCTAGGGAGGAGGTTGGTAGGAGTTAACCACCGCGCACCCCCGATTAGAACATCACTCAATGATTTCATTTCAGACATAAAAATGCTCAAACCTCCCCACCATGCCATGACCAACACTTAGATGGGAAGTTAACAACAAACTTTAATACCGATATTTCAACTAACCAATGATCATGAACCAATATCCTTTCATATTACGACATTAATATTATTAAACCATACGTTTCATATTTAGTGATCTACATGAAAGTTTTTATTATATCCCCCTTGAATACCTATCCTTTTTGAACTAGTCTTATAACATGTGCAAATTTCCATTACTATTTATTAGACTCTCAAAAAGATTTAAGTGAAGCATGAGAGTGCAATTACTCCTTCAAAATATAACCACCGCCGTGCTCTAAAAGATATAAGTGAAGCACTAGAGCAACTGCCTAGCTCAAAAGATATAAGTGAAGCACATAGAGTATTCTAACAAATCACGATAAATGTGTGTCCCTCTCAAATAGGTGTGTCCATCAAACAATGATTGTGGCTAACTAAAAAGCAAACAAAGAAAAGAAAACTATGGCACAAGACGCTCCAAGTAAAACTCATATCATGTGATGAATAAAAATATAGCTCCAAGTAAGTTACCGATAGATTGTAGACAAAAGAGGGGATGCCATCCAGGGCATCCCCAAGCATAGACACTTGGGTCTTCCTTGAATATTACCTTGGGGTGCCTTGGGCATCCCCAAGCTTAGGGTCTTGCCACTCCTTATTCCTTCATCCATCGTAATCTCACCCAAAACTTGAAAACTTCAGCACACAAAACTCAATAGAAACTTTGTGAGATCCGTTAGTATAATAAATCAATCATTCACTTTAGGTACTATTATAAACTCATTCATAATTGTTCTTGCATAATACCTACTATATTCTAACTCTTCCATGACTTATACCCCCCGATATAATCCATAGTTTCATTAAAACAAGCACACTATGCAACAAAAATAAAATCTATCTAAAACAGAACAGTATGTAATGACAGAATATTATCTATACTTCTGTATCTCCAAAAATTCTGAAAAATTAGGAAAACGTAAAATATTTGTATCCCTATACTGTTTAAAAATTTCAGATATTTCTGATGTTCCAGCAATAAATTAAAAATCAACTACTGGGCGCAAAACTTTCTATTTTTTTCAAACAGTATCAATTATACTATCATACAAATCATCCCAAAGGCATTACTTGGCACAAACACTAATTAAAAGATAAAAACACAATCATAACAGTACCTATAATTGTGAAAACACACAAAACATAAAATAAAAGCAAAAATTTAAGATACATATTGGGTTGCCTCCCAACAAGCGCTATTGTTTTATACCCCTAGCCAGGCATAATGCATTGTTTCAAGTATTATCATCCTTCAAATTAATTCCATAGGTGGCTCTCATAATGGATTAATATGGTGGATTAATTCTCTTCCTAGGGAATTGTTCCATCCCTTTCTTTAATGGAAATTGGAACCTTATATTTCCTTCTTTCATATCAATAATAGCACCTATGGTTCGTAGGAAAGGCCTACCAAGTATTATAGGACAAGACGGATTACATCCAATATCAAGCACAATGAAATCCACAGGCACATAATTTCTATTAGCAAGAATAAGAACATCATTTATTCTACCCCATGGTTTCTTTATAGTTGAATCCGCTAAATTCAAATTAAGGGAACATTCATTCATATTGGTGAGACCTAGCACGCCACATAAAGATTTTGGTATAGTAGAGACGCTAGCACCTAGATCACACAAAGCATTACATTCATAATCTTTAATTTTAACTTTAATAGTAGGTTCCCATTCATCATGTAACTTCCTAGGTATAGAAACTTCCAATTCATGTTTTTCTTCATGAGCTTTTATCATAGCTTCTACAATATGTTTAGTAAAAGCTTTGTTTTGTTCATAAGCATTGGGTGAATTTATCATGGATTGCAACAAGGAAATACATTCAATCAAAGAACAATTATCATAATTAAAGTCCTTGTAATCCAAAGTAGTGGGTACATCACTATTTAAAGTTTTGACCTCTCCAAACCCACTTTTATCAATTTTATCATTAAGATCATCACCCTTGGGACTCCTTCTAACTAAAGTTGACTCATCTCCAGTCCCTTTTTCATCAAGTTTTATATTACTAAACAAAGTTTCAATGGGTGGCACACCAATCATTTTAATATCTTCATCATGATTCCGATGAAAACCGGGTGGAATAGCCTTTTCTAGGAATTCTCGCTTAGCTCTCAACCTAGCGGTTCTCTCTTTACTTTCATTAATGGAGACTTTGATAGATTTAATGGACTCGTTAATATCATGCTTAGGTGGCAAAGTTTTAATTTTTAGAGTTTCCACATCATGAGCAATCCTATCCATTTTGCTAGCCACATCATCAATTTGATGTAGTTTTTCCTCTACCATAGCATTAAAAATCTTTTGAGAATTAATAAATTATTTAATATTGTTCTCAAGATCAGTAAGTATCCTATTATTATTATTGTATGAATTACCATAGGAATTACCATAACTATTAGAGGAATTTCCGAGATACGGTCTAGGATTAAAATTTCCTCTATAAGCATTGTTGTTGAAATTATTTCTAAAGACAAAATTCACATCAATAGCATCATTATTTTGCTCAATCAAGGTAATCATCCATAAGCTTAAACCATGAGTGGGACAATTTCTTATCATTAATTTTATTCTCTCCCAAGCTTGTGCAACATGTTCTTGCTCAAGTTGCTTAAAATTCATAATTTGATTTCTAAGAGAAATAATCTTAGCGGGAGGAAAATACTTGGTAATGAAAGCATCCTTACACTTATCCCAGGAATCAATACTATTGCGTGGCAAGGATGAAAACCAAGTTTTAGCACAATCTTTTAGTGAGAACGTAAATAATTTCAACTTAATAATATCATTATCCACATCTTTTTTCTTTTGCATATCACATAATTCAACGAAAGTATTAAGATGGGAAGCATCATCCTCATTAGGATTTCCAGAAAATTGTTCTTTCATAACAAGATTTAGCAAAGCAGCGTTAATATCATAAGACCCCGCACTAGTGGCGGGAGGAGCAATTGGAGTACTAATAAAATCATTATTATTAGTATTGGAAAAGTCACACAACTTGGTGTTTTCTTGAGACATAGCGACAAAGCAAGCAAACGAGCACACAAAAATATTTTTGTGTTTTTTGGTTTTTAGAGAAGTGGGGGAGATGAAACCGAGAGGCAAATAAAAAGTAGAGCAAGTAGATGATAGTTTGAGTGATGGTACTTGATAGAATTTGATGATATCTCCTCGGCAACGGCGCCAGAAATTCTTCCTGCTACTTGTGAGCTGCGTTGGGATTTTCCCCGAAGAGGAGGGGAGATGCAGATGTAGTACACTAGAGATAAGTATTTCCCTTAGTAAGAAACAAGGTTTATCAAACCAATAGGAGAATCACGCAAACCCTCGTTAGCAGCCTGCACACACAAAAGCAAATACTTGCACCCAACGCGGGCAAGAGGGTTGTCAATCCCCTTGAACTCGTTAATTGCAAGGATTAAATCTTGTAAAGGCAAAAGTATAAATTGCAAAAAAAAAGATAAAGAAATAAATTGCAGCAAAGGTTTTTAGGTTTTGTTTTTATATTTAAGATAGACCTGGGGGCCATAGTTTTCACTAGAGGCTTCTCTCTCGAACACATAGCATACGGTGGGTAAACAAATTACTGTTGGGCAACTGATAGAAAAGCGCATAGTTATGACGTTATTCTCGGTAATGATCATGTATATAGGCATCACATCCAAGACAAGTAGACAGACTCCTGCCTGCATCTACTACTATAACTCCACCAATCGACCGCTATCCAACATGCATCTATGGTATTAAGTTCATGACAAACAGAGTAACACCTTAAGCAAGATGACATGATGTAGACAAAGTAAACCCAATCAATATGAATAAACCCCTTCATTTTATCCTTAATGGAAACAATAAAAATATGTGTCTTGCCCCCTACTTTGTCACTAGGATATAGAGCACCACAAGATTGAACCCATTACAAAGCACCTCTCCCACTGAAGATAAATCAATCTAGTTGGCCAAACCAAACGGATAGATCGGAGAGAAATACAAGGCTATAAAAATAATGCATAAGAAAGTTCAGAAAAGACTCAACTACTTTCAATGAATAATCTGATCATAAACCCACAATTCATCGGATCCCAACAAACACACCGCAGAAGAAGATTACATCGAATAGAACTCCAAGAAGATCGAGGAGAACATGGTATTGAAGATCAAAGAGAGAGAAGCCATCTAGCTACTAGCTATGGACCCGTAGGTCTATGGTGAACTACTCACACATCATCGGAAGGGCAGCAAGGTTGATGTAGAAGCCCTTCATGATCGATTCCCCCTCCAGCAGGTTACCGAAAAAGGCCTCCAGATGGGATCGCGGAAGAACAGAGGCTTGCGGCGGCGGAAAAGTTATGTCGTCATGCATTCTGTTGGTTTGGGAATATTTGGGAATTTATAGGCTTGGAATTAGGTCAAACGGATCTGCGTGGTGCCCACAAGCTCAGGGGGCGCGCCTAACCCCCTGTGGCACTCTCGTATCTCTTCTGGCCACCTCCCGAAGCTTCTAGGGTCCCTTCTGGTCCAGAAAAAATTAATCTAAAGATTTTTTTTCTGTTTGGACTTTATTTGATATTGATTTTCTGAAAAGCCAAAAACAAGCAAAAAAATAGGAACTGGCACTAGGCACTGAGTTATTAGATTAGTCCCAAAAAATGATATAAAATAGCATACAAGGCATCCAAGGTTGATAATATAATAGCAGGAAACAATCAAAAATTATAGATATGTTGGAGACGTATCAATCTCTGTCCAGGAGTTGCAACTAGTTTCTGGTGTTTGTAGGTCGTGCTATTAGTCTACCAAGTGGCACCCGATACAGGTGGGCTTGGGACAGACTAGGCACCATGGCTCGGTGTACCATGCGTAGTACCATCCGTCGAGGTGGACTTGGGAACCCTGCACACATCGTTTGGGGCCATGATGGAAACTTCGGCCGGACTTCCCTTGCGGGTTCAGCCTCAGATAGGCGATAAACCTGGACTAGAGTCTTGCATGGCTAGTCAAGTTGTGGTTGACACCCTCGCCAGGCTTCCGCTTGAAGTTTGCCGAGATACATGACTTGTATATGGTGGTAAGTGGTGAGAGCGTGTGTGAAGAAGTACACCCCTGCAGGGTAAAATGATCTATCCGAATAGCTGCATCCGCGGACATGGACTACTTGGAGACTTATATGGTTCATAGACAACTTGAAATGGATACTCTAATTGAAATGCGCAAGATAAGTGTGAGTGCTATGGATGGCCTTCTCGTAGGGAGACGGGAGAGGATCCATAGTGGTGTATTGTTGTGGTGAGTAGTGGACACGTGTGCGCTTTCTCACCTCAAAGAAATTACTGGTGGACGTATTACAGGATAGCCACCGAGTCAAAGTTGGCTTGTGATGGCTCCATATTTTACGCATCTTTAGAACTCATTTGTTGCACATTATCTCTGTATACCAAGTCATATCATGTTCCATTGAGCCAATTATATGTCCATATGCATGGTTTCCAGTTTTTGTCCTTTTCACTGCGAGCATTGCATAATCTTTATTTTTGTTAGTTTTTATTAGTTTTCGTTTTCTTTGTGTGTCTTGTAGGTGTGATGGACTTCCCAAGTACTTAGCACTACGAAAGGAGTTCAAACGGTGGACATCCAGGACCCATACTTAGCCATTTCGAAGGTGGAAAAAGTCATTTTTCCATAGTGCTCCAAATCAAGATCTAAAATCAGAAATGGATTAGCGTCGTGCATACGAATCCAACGAGCCCAAGAACGTCAAATTCCAAGTTCGTATGAAGAAATGGCGACCGTTTTACCGAAGGGAGGTAGCAGTAGAAATCAGAATGAAAGACGGTGTTCCATGCAACCGCGTGCAGTCGTTTGAGCGCCCATTTGGACTCCATACAACACCGAAAGTTGCCTCTCGTGATGGGATTCTTCGTGGATTTCGTCCCCATTTATTCCCATGACTTTCTTGGCTTTCAAGGGGTGATTTGGGAGAGGATTGAGCTCATCTAGAGCCCTTGGATCAAAGGAGAGGAGCCACATCAAGGGAGGAGGCATTGGGAGAGCTTTTATATAAACACCATCAATACTAGCCGCCGCCACCATTCATTCACCATCATCTTCATCAACACATCTCATCTCCAAGTCCAGCCGCCGCCACATCAAGAACACCAAGGGGACAACCAAGAGGGATACCGGAAGGGAGCCGCCGCCGGTGGGGCGCGGCCATGGGCCGCCACCGCCGCGCCATCGCCACCATCATCCGCCGCCGCGCTGCCTCCATCACCATCACCATGATCACCCCTTCTTCCCCCCATCACGGTCTCCATGATGGGTTGTAATAACTCTTGAACCCCCTTATATGTGATGTTATTTGAGTAATTGTTGGCTATGGGTCAGTCAGTTAGTGAGTGGTTATTTGATATGTGTTGTCTAATTATGCGTGTTGCTTCGTGTTGCATATTTACCTTTGGTAATTTAGTGATGGGAGATTTCCTATCCATTGGCGTAGTTGGAGACATCCAACTCCCCAGGCCACACATGAAGTATATAGATGGTTGTGCAAACCGATTGACCTGCGTTATGACAGGTGCAGAAATCTTGAGGGGAACACAATTATTCTAGGAGCACGGTTGTCCATAGAACCTAATGCCTTCGTCCGGTCCTCAAACCACGAGGACCTTAATGACTTTGTGTTAGCCGCCTCTGGTATGGGACACGAAGTAGGATGAATGAGTTATCTCAACAGCGCGTCTTGAGAGATAATGTTATGTGAGGGACCGCCCACCATAAGTAAACCACCATATCCTATAGTGTAGGTACTGACTTAGTCACAACGTGACATAGTCATAAAACCCTAGCTCCATTCCGCGCCATACCAAACGAGGCCGTACCTAGATGCCAGCAACCTCAGCTAAAACATCACATACTTCTCTTAGTTTATTTCTTCCGCTTAGTTTAGTATTTATTTCCCGTTCTCTCTAGTTTAGTTTAATTCTTTGTTTTTACCTTTCCCTTGCAACTTACTTAAGTGAGCTATTTCCAAACTCTGGTTTGGGTGTGAGCGTTGTTGTGTTAGTGACAACACAGCTGCAGGGATTGTGGTGCCAACCTATTCGCTCCCTGTGGGATCGACAAACCTTACTTATCACAAAATTGCTACATAGCCATGTGCACTTGTAGGACATCAAGCTTTTTCTGGCGCCGTTGCGGGGGAGCATCGCGCTTGGCTATTACTTTCCCATTCACATTTAGTTTACTTTTGTTTGTTGCAAAAATCTGCTAATCATGTCTTCTGAGATGTCTACTTAGGAATTGAAGGAATCTGTGATGGAGGAGAAGAGCGACAAAATTCCACCTTTGGCTATCAATGATCAGAAGATAAAAGAATGGATAGCACTACTGGAAGGCTGGGCACCAATTACATGCGATGAGTACGTTGTAACGTGCCAAGATTGTAAAATGGAAGGACACTACACTTATCAATGTAAGTACAATGTTGATCCTATACTAGCAAATTATACTAGGAGTGATAAATGCAATGCTAGTATTGAAGTTCTTCAGTTGGTACTTTATTATGGTGTCGAAGAAGTTTTACATTACATGGGAGACGCATGGATAAATGATATAGTGCTTGGTAGTACTTATAGAAAATTGCATCCTATCTACCTTGCTTGCGATAATTTCCACAATAATGCTTTGGTCATGACTATTCCAAAGAGGTTAGCCACCTCAAAAGAAATGAGCCTTTTGCAGGATCTGTGGAAGAATGAAGAAAAGGATGCAAAAGAAAAGCCAAGAGCACCACTAGATACATGGTTGCAAGAAATGGTAAGAGAACATTTATTATATAAATATCAAACTAACTTGCAGCCAACAAAAGGGGATCACGAAGAACAAATTATCATGGATGAACAAGTGTGCCCGGAAGAAGAAAACCTCGTGGAAGAAGAAGTGGATGAAAGCCCACCTCCCACTCCCAAGAGTAAACTTTTGCACACACTCAGTGAGTTCTTCGATGATGCAACTCTCAAGAACAACATAAACTCTATGAATACATTAGAATTGCTAGAATTTTTAAATACATGTGTGTATATGCTATGTTCTATGTATGAAGTTTCTTGCAGATGTTGCCGGTCTCTGAAACATCTTGACTTCCAGTGCACAAGAACCTATGATGAGGTGGTAGCACACTACGACAGTAGTAAGAATGCCACCGACGAAATCATGCGGTATGAGTTAAGCACGAGTGCATGGAACTTTATTGCTGAGATCGAAGTTGTTCAAGCTCACAGGAAAGATGAAATTCTTGATTGGATATATTATGTGGTGGATAACATCAATTATTATTGTCGAGAATATCTTTTCGATAAAAAAGATACTAACATGCAGGAACAAGAGTATGATGATGACTCTAGTTTGGAGTAACTTGAAGCTAATGAACTTGACTTGCAGGATTGTCACCCTCTGGTCGAGACGTCTAGGGTAAGCAATGGTGATGAACTAGAGGAGGAAAGTACTTTTGATTTACCTGTGCTAATGTCCAACTATGCTTCGTTGGACGATCTTCTTATGTAGGGGAAACCATTAGGGAGTGATGACCAACCCACTCCAAACAAAGAATTTTATGAAGTGTTCCCCTACGAAGGTAGTCAAGGTAATCTATTAAAATTTATATATAAGTCTCTAACCCTCTCATTGCAGAAATATAAGAAGACATGCCTATATAGCTCGGTGCATCGGTTCTCGCTTGAGAGTGAGAATCTCTTTGCCTACATGATACCGATGCACCGCAAGCATGTACGACTCTGACCGCACTTTGCTATGAGGTGCTCCAAACCCCGGTCGGAGTCAAGTCTCACGCTTGGGGTTGATATCCCTTGGGATCCGGGTGGATGACCTATCGGAGCACCGAAGCCCAGCTACATGGCTATAAAGAAAGCGCTGCTTGGGAGGCAACCCGGAAGTAAGTAGGTGTCTTTCTTAGATTTGTGTCTTTGAGTCTAGTTGCATTCATGTTTGCATTGGCACTTTTATTTTGTTTTGCATAGTTGCTATTAGAATTGGTGTTGGAATAATATTTGTTGGTAAAAATTTAGCGTATAGGTAGCCCAATGTTTTGCTGCACACCTCCTCTTATTTTTGATGCAAATATGCTATGTTACTAACGTGAGGAGGAAGCACAAAAAATTTCGCGAAGTTCTGCAGCTCCAGGGAAAAAGACGGCGTACCATGCGACCGCTCCCAGTCGTATCTACACCCGTATGAGCTCGTGGCCGCGAGCAGAAAAAGAC
The DNA here is from genome assembly GCA_039707655.1 of Elymus sibiricus. Taxonomy (NCBI): domain Eukaryota; kingdom Viridiplantae; phylum Streptophyta; class Magnoliopsida; order Poales; family Poaceae; genus Elymus; species Elymus sibiricus. The sequence goes on from CM077668.1 coordinate 209,021,260, forward strand.
CAGAATGAAAGACGGCCTACCGTGCGGGCGCTCGCGCTCGTATGCGCGGTCGTATGACCTGGTGGCCACAAAGAGCAACCCCATAGATCAAAAGACGGCGTTTCGTGCCAGCGCTTGCGCTCGTATGCGCGCCGGTTTGAGAGTGTGACGCTGGCCATGGACTTCCAGAGCGAAAGACGGCGTACCGAATGACCGCACCGGGTCGTACGTGCGCTCGTATGAGGGCAAAAATACCCCCATTTAATTCATTTTCGACGTCTGAGGTCGATGGAGTATTCCTAAACCGATTATTTGCTTTGCTCATTCATCTAATTGCCTTCGAAGCTCCTTGACCAATAAATCTTTAGCAACCTAGGTTTTCTTTTATTTTATTTTCTAGTTGGGTATACGAACTCCGTTCGTATACTGAATCGATGCTTTTATTTTGTATCTTATTTTCGCAGGGACTTGAACCTTATGTGGTGATGTGTACGGTGTGGTGCCAACCGTAAGAAGATCCACACAAGCCACTTGGTTCCTTCCATTCAATAAGCTTCAACTTCGAGTGCCCGGTAATGTTTTCCAATTTGAACCTTGCTCGAATAAATGTTGCTTAGTTGTAAGTTTCTCACCTTAAGTGAGAACCCTCTTTCAAATTAGGCACTTAGGAGCAGCACACTCGTGTTTTATTTTTGTCTCACATACACTTCACTTATAATCTAGGAATCTGCAGACTCCTAGACTTAGTTTGTTGACTTAAGCGAGGTGCTTAGGTTGATGAATCGATCTTTATGAGGAAAATGTTTTTATCACTTGTGTTGATAATCCCTTGTGCTACAAAAAAAATTAAAAACCCAAGCACAAAAATATTTTGTTTTCCTTTTAGTTTGTTTTCAGCAGGTTCTATTGGAGGGCAGCCACCGGACCACAACAAGGAAATCATAGGAGCAAGGTCCATATCCATTGAAGGAGAGGTTATTTGAACCTCAACGGTAAAAGTGTCTAACCGTTGCTTTAACTTAAGCTTGGGGAGGTAACCACTTCTCGCACTCTCCTTTAAAAATTGCATTTTCTCTTTTCTTTCGTAATTTTCTCGAGTTTGGTATTGCAAAGTTCTAAGCTTGGGGAGGTTATATTTTGCATGCATAGGGTCTTATGCAATGTTCATTATCATAGGGTTTTCGTGCAATCGTGTATCCCGCTGTTTTGACATGCTTGTTTTGCTTTAGTTTCACCTAGCATGATGAAATCTTGTGACCCTCTGAAATACATTGCCATGTTCTTTTTATCCAAAAATCAATAAAGGAGTCCTTTGAACTGTTGCCTTTCTTTCACCTAATAACTTAAGTTGGGGACTCTAGTGGTAACTTGAGTAGCGATTGGATAATTGTAGAGGCTTTCTGTTGGGGAACGTTGCATGGAAAACAAAAAAAATTCTACGCACATGCAAGATCTATCCATGGAGATGCATAGCTACGAGAGGGGGAGTGTGTCTATGTACCCTCGTAGACCGTAAGCGGCAGCGTTAGAACAACGCGGTTGATGTCGTCGAACAACTTCATGATCCAACCGACCGAGTACCGAACGTACGGCACCTCCGCGTTCAGCACACGTTCAGCTCGGTGACGTCCTCGACTTCTTGATCCAGCAAGACGGCGAGGTAGTGGATGAGTTCCGGCAGCACGATGGCGTGGTGACGGTGATGGTGATGCTATCTCCGCAGGGCTTCGCCCAAGCACTGCGAAAATATGACCGAGGGACGGAACTATGCAGGGGGGTGCCGCACACGGCTAAGACAATGTTGTGTCTACTTTGGGGCGCCCCCTCTCCTCTATTTATATATGTGTAGGGGCTTGGAGTAGAAGGAATAGTGCCACATGAACAGTACCACGTGAACAGTACCATGTGAATAGTACACACGTGGAGTTGGACTCCAAAGTCCAATCCTATTCCTACTAGGACTCTCCTTTTTTTCCTTCCCTAGCTGCGTGGGCTTTTGAGGACTTGGTGCGCCTGGCCCAATAAGACCAGGGCGCCTCCCCTTAGCCCCATGCCAGCCCTTGGGACGTGGTGGACCCACTTGTGGACTTCCGGACCCCTCCGGAATCCTCCGGAACCTTCTGGAAGCTTCCCGGTACAATACCGAAAAAACTGCACCTTTTTCCGGAACCCAAAATATGACTTCCCATATATAGATCTTTACCTCTCGACCATTCCGAGACTCCTCGTGACGTCCGGGATCTCATCCGGGACTCCGAACAACATTCGGTTACCAATTCACATAACTCATATAACACTATATCGTCAACGAACGTTAAGCGTGCGGACCCTACGGGTTTGGGAATGATGTAGACATGACTGAGACGCCTCTCCGGTCAATAACCAATAGCGGAACCTGGATGCTCATATTGGTTCCTACATATTCCACGAAGATCTTATCGGTCGAACCGCAATGACAACATACGTAATTCCCTTTGTCCGTCGGTATGTTACTTGCCCGAGATTCGATCGTCGGTATCTCCATACCTAGTTCAATCTCGTTACCGGCAAGTCTCTTTACTCGTTCTGTAATACATCATCCCGTAACTAACTCCTTAGTCACTTTGCTTGCAAGCTTCTTATGATGTGCATTACCGAGAGGGCCCAGAGATACCTCTCCGAAACATGGAGTGACAAATCCCAGTCTCGATCTATGCCAACTCAACAGACACCGTCGGAGATACTTGTAGAGCATCTTTATGATCACCCAGTTACTTTGTGATGTTTGATAGCACACAAGGTATTCCTCCGGTATCCGGGAGTTGCATGATCTCATGGTCGGAGGAACATGTATTTGACATTCAAGAAAGCAGTAGCAATAAACAGAATGATCATATGCTAAGCTAACAGATGGGTCTTGTCCATCACATCATTCTCCTAATGATGTGATCCCGTTATCAAATGACAACTCATGTCTATGGTTAGGAAACCTTAACCATATTTGATCAAGGAGCTAGTCTAGTAGAGGCTCACTAGGGACACGGTATTTGTTTATGTATTCACACATGTATTTAAGTTTCCGGTCAATACAATTCTAGCATGAATAATAAACCTTTATCATGAACAAGGAAATATAAAAATAATAACAACTTTATTATTGCCTCTAGGGCATATTTCCATCAGTCTCCCACTTGCACTAGAGTCAATAATCTAGTTCACATCGCCATGGGATTAACACCCAAGAGTTTACTTGAGTCAATAATCTAGTGCACATCACCATGTGATTAACACTCAAAGAGTTCTAAGGTGTGATCATGTTTTGCTCGTGAGAGAGAATTTTAGTCAATGGGTCTGCAATATTCAGACCCGTGTGTACTTTGCAAATCCTTATGTCATACTGTAGATGCTGCTATCACGCTTTACTTGGAGCTATTCCAAATGACTGCTCCATTATACGTATCCGGTTTGCTACTCAGAGATATCCAGATTGGTGTCAAAGCTTGCATCGACATAACCCTTTACGACGAACTCTTTATCACCTCCATAATCGAGAAACATTTCCTTAGCCCTTTAGTTACTAAGGATAATTTTGACCGTTGTCCAGTGATCCACTCCTGGATCACTCTTGTACCCCCTTTGCCAGACACGTGGCAAGGCACACATTAGGTGTGGTACACAGCATGGCATACATTATAGAACCTATGGCTGAGGCATAGGGAATGACTTTCATTCTCTCTCTATCTTCTGTCATGGTCGAGCTTTGAGTCTTACTCAACTTTACACCTTACAATACAGGCAAGAACTCCTTCTTTGACTGATCCATTTTGAACTCCTTCAAAATCTTGTCAAGGTATGTACTCATTGAAAGTCTTATCAAGCGTCTTGATCTATCTCTATAGATCTTGATGCCCAATATATAAGCAGCTTCACCGAGGTCTTTCATTCAAGTATCCTTTTATGCCATCCAGAAATTCTATATCATTTCCAATCAACAATATGTCATCCACATATAATATTAGAAATGCTACAGAGCTCCCACTCACTTTCTTGTAAATACAGGCTTCACCGTAAGTCTGTACAAAACCATATGCTTTGATCACCTCATCAAAGCGTATATTCCAACTCCGAGATGCTTGCACCAGTCCATAGATGGATCGCTGGAGCTTGCACACTTTGTTAGCACCCTTAGGATCGACAAAACCTTCTGGTTGCATCATATACAACTCTTCTTTGAGAAAACCATTAAGGAATGCAGTTTTGACATCCATTTGCCAGATTTCATAATCATAAAATGCGGCAATTGCTAACATGATTCGGACAGACTTAAGCATCGCTACGGGTGAGGAAGTCTCATCGTAGTCAACCCCTTGAACTTGTCGAAAACCTTTCGCGACAAGTCGAGCTTTGTAGACAGTGATATTACCATCAGCATCCGTCTTCCTCTTAAAAATCCATTTATTCTCAATGGCTTGCCGATCATCGGGCAAGTCCACCAAAGTCCACACTTTGTTCTCATATATGGATCCTATCTCAGATTTCATGGCCTCAAGCCATTTGTCGGAATCCGGGCTTATCATAGCTTCTTCATAGTTCGTAGGTTCGCCGTTGTCTAACAACATAACTTCCAAAACAGGATTACCGTACCACTCTGGTGCGGAACGTACTCTTGTCGACCTACGAAATTCAGTAGTAACTTGATCTGAAGTTTCATGATCTTTATCATTATCTTCCTCTCTTATTGGTGTAGGCATCACGGGAACGGTTTTCTCTGATGAGCTACTTTTCAATTCGAGAGAAGGTACAATTACCTCATCAAGTTCTACTTTCCTCCCACTCACTTCTTTCGAGAGAAACTCCTTCTCTAGAAAGGACCCATTCCTGGCAACAAAGACCTTGCCTTCGGATCTGTGGTAGAAGGTGTACCCAATTGTTTCTTTAGGGTATCCTATGAAGACACACTTCTCCGCTTTGGGTTCGAGCTTATTAGGTTGAAGCTTTTTCACATAAGCATCGCATCCCCAAACTCTAAGAAAGGACAGCTTAGGTTTCTTGCCAAACCATAGTTCATATGGTGTCATCTCAACGGATTTAGACGGTGCCCTATTTAACGTGAATGCAGCTGTCTCTAATGCATAACCCCAAAACGATAGTGGTAAATCGATAAGAGACATCATAGAACGCACCATATCCAATAAAGTACGATTACGACGTTCGGACACACCATTACGTTGTGGTGTTCCAGGTGGCGTGAGTTGTGAAACAATTCCACATTTTATTAAATGAAGGCCAAACTCGTAACTCAAATATTCGCCTCCGCGATCAGATCGTAGAAACTTTATTTTCTTGTTACGATGATTCTCTACTTCACTCTGAAATTCTTTGAACTTTTCAAATGTTTCAGACTTGTGTTTCATCAAGTAGATATACCCATATCTACTCAAATCATCTGTGAAGATTAGAAAATAACGATACCCGCCGCATGCTTCAACATTCATCGGACCGCATACATCGGTATGTATCATTTCCAACAAATCAGTAGCTCGCTCCATTGTTCCAGAGAATGGAGTTTTAGTCATCTTGCCCATGAGGCATGGTTCGCAAGTATCAAATGATTCATAATCAAGAGATTCCAAAAGTCCATCCGCATGGAGTTTCATCATGCGCTTTACACCAATATGACCTAAACGGCAGTGCCACAAGTAGGTTGCACTATCATTATCAACTTTGCATCTTTTGGCATCAATATTATGAATATGTGTATCACTACGATCGAGATTCAACAAGAATAAACCATTCACAAGGGTGCATGATCGCGAGGGATATTATTCATATAAACAGAATAACCATTATTCTCTGACTCAAATGAATAACCGTCTTGCAATAAACAATATCCAGATATAATGTTTTATGCTCAACGCAAGCACCAAATAACCATTATTTAGGTTTAATACTAATCCCGAAGGTATTACGAGCGTGTCGATATTGATCATATCAATCTTTGAGACACTTCCAACACATATCGTCACCTCGCCCTCAGCTAGTCTCCGTTACTCTGCAGCTCCTGCTTCAAGTTACTAATATTAGCAACTGAATCGGTATCAAATACCCAGACGCTGCTACGAGCACTAGTGAGGTACATATCAATAACATGTATATCAAATATACCTTTGTTCACTTTGCCATCCTTCTTATCCGCCAAATACTTGGGGCAGTTCCGCTTCTAGTGACCAGTTCCTTTGCAGTAGAAGCACTCAGTTTCAGGCTTGGGTCCAACTTTGGGTTTCTTCATGGGAGCGGCAACTTGCTTGCCATTCTTCTTGAAGTTCCCCTTCTTTCCCTTGCCCTTTTTCTTGAAACTAGTGGTCTTGTTAACCATCAACACTTGATGCTCCTTCTTGATTTCTACCTCCGCCGATTTCAGCATCGCGAAGAGCTCGGGAATTGTCTTCTCCATCCCTTGCATATTATAGTTCATCACGAAGCCTTTATAGATTGGTGGCAGTGACTAAAGAACTCTGTCAATAACACTCTCAACCGGAAGATCAATTCCCAGCTGAGTCAAGTGGTTGTGGTACCCAGACATTCTGAGTATGTGTTCACTGACAGAACTGTTCTCCTCCATCTTACGGCTAAAGAACTTGTTGGAGACTTCATATCTCTCAACCCGGGCATTAGCTTGAAATATCAATTTCAGCTCTTGGAACATCTCATATGCTCCGTGGCGTTCAAAACACTTTTGCAGTCCCGTTTCTAAGCCGTAGAGCATGGCACACTGAACTATCGAGTAGTCATCAGATCGAGCCTGCCAGGCATTCACAACGTCTGCAGCAGCTCCTGCAGCAGGTCCATCACCTAGCGGTGCATCAAGGATGTAATTCTTCTGTGCAGCAATGAGTATAATCCTCAAGTTACGGACCCAGTCCGTGTAGTTGCTACCATCATATTTCAACTTAGCTTTCTCTAGGAACGTATCAAAAATAGGGGAGCTACAACGCGAGCTATTGATCTACAACATAATTTGCAAAGACTATCAGGACTAAGTTCATGATAAATTAAGTTCAATTAATCAAATTACTAATGAACTCCCACTTAAATTAACATCCCTCAAGTTAACTAAGTGATACATGATCCAAATCAACTAGCCCATGTCCGATCATCACGTGAGATGGGATAGTCATCAATGGTGAACATCTCCATGTTGATCATATCTACTATATGACTCATGTTCGACCTTTCGGTCTCCAGTGTTCCGAGACCATGTCTGTACATGCTAGGCTCGTCAAGTTTAACCCAAGTATTCTGCTTGTGTAAAATTGGCTTACACCCGTTGTATGTGAACGTACAATCTATCACACCCGATCATCACGAGGTGCTTCGAAACGACGAACTTTAGCAACGGTGCATACTCGGGGAGAACACTTTTATCTTGAAATTTAGTGAAGGGATCATCTTATAATGCTACCGTCGTTCTAAGCAAAATAAGATGCATAAAGGATAAACATCACATGCAATCAAAATATGTGACATGATATGGCCATCATCATCTTGTGCTTTTGATCTCCATCTCCAAAGCATCGTCATGATTTCCATCGTCACTGGCTCGACCCCTTGATCTCCATCGTTGCGTCGTGGTCATCTCGCCAACTATTGCTTCTACAACTATTGCTAACGCATAGCGATAAAGTAAAGCAATTACATGGCGCTTGCATTTCATACAATAAAGAGACAACCATAAGGCTCCTGCCGATTGCCGATAAATTACAAAACATGATAATCTCATACAATAACGTATATCACATCATGTCTTGACCATATCACATCACAGCATACCCTGCAAAAACAAGTTAGACGTCCTCTACTTTGTTGTTGCAAGTTTTACGTGGCTGCTACGGGCTTCTAGCAAGAACCGTTCTTACCTACGGCACAAAACCACAACGGTGATTTATCAAGTTTGTTGTTTTAACCTTCAACAAGGACCGGCCGCAGTCAAATTCGATTCAACTAAAGTAGGAGAAACAGACACCCGCCAGCCACCTTTATGCAAAACAAGTTGCATGTCTGTCGGTGGAACCGGTCTCATGTACGTGACATGTAAGGTTGGTCCGGGCCGCTTCATCTTACAATACCGCCGAATCAAAATAAGACGTTGGTGGTAAGCAGTATGACGATCAACGCCCACAACTCTTTGTGTTCTACTCGTGCATATCATCTACGCATAGACCTAGCTCTGATACCACTATTGGGGAACGTTGCATGGAAAACAAAAAATTTTCTACGCACACGCAAGATCTATCCATGGAGATGCATAGCTACGAGAGGGGGAGTGTGTCTACGTACCCTCGTAGACCGTAAGCGGAAGCGTTAGAACAACGCGGTTGATGTCATCGAACAACTTCACGATCCAACCGACCGAGTACCGAACGTACGGCACCTCCGCGTTCAGCACACGTTCAGCTCGGTGACGTCCTCGACTTCTTGATCCAGCAAGACGGCGAGGTAGTGGATGAGTTCCGGCAGCACGACGGCGTGGTGACGGTGATGGTGATGCTATCTCCGCAGGGCTTCGCCCAAGCACTGCGAAAATATGACCGAGGGACGGAACTGTGCAGGGGGGTGCCGCACACGGCTAAGACAATGTTGTGTCTCCTTTGGGGCGCCCCCTCTCCTCTATTTATATATGTGTAGGGGCCTGGAGTAGAAGGAATAGTGCCACGTGAACAGTACCACGTGAATAGTACCACGTGAATAGTACACACGTGGAGTTGGACTCCAAAGTCCAATCCTATTCCTACTAGGACTCTCCTTTTTTTCCTTCCCTAGCTGCGTGGGCTTTTGAGGACTTGGTGCGCCTGGCCTAATAAGGCCAGGGTGCCTCCCCTTAGCACATGCCAGCCCTTGGGACGTGGTGGACCCACTTGTGGACTTCCGGACCCCTCCGGAATCCTCCGGAACCTTCTGGAAGCTTCCCGGTACAATACCGAAAAAACTGCACCTTTTTCCGAAACCCAAAATATGACTTCCCATATATAGATCTTTACCACTCGACCATTCCGAGACTCCTCGTGACGTTCAAGATCTCATCCAGGACTCCGAACAACATTCGGTTACCAATTCACATAACTCATATAACACTATATCGTCAACGAACGTTAAGCGTGCGGACCCTACGGGTTCGGGAATGATGTAGACATGACTGAGACACCTCTCCGGTCAATAACCTATAGCGGAACCTGGATGCTCATATTGGTTCCTACATATTCCACGAAGATCTTATCGGTCGAACCGCAATGACAACATACGTAATTCCCTTTGTCCGTCGGTATGTTACTTGCCCGAGATTCGATCGTCGGTATCTCCATACCTAGTTCAATCTCGTTACCGGCAAGTCTCTTTACTTGTTCCGTAATACATCATCCCGTAACTAACTCCTTAGTCACTTTGCTTGCAAGCTTCTTATGATGTGCATTACCGAGAGGGCCCAGAGATACCTCTCCGAAACATGGAGTGACAAATCCCAGTCTCGATCTATGCCAACTCAACAGACACCTTCGGAGATACCTGTAGAGCATCTTTATGATCACCCAGTTACGTTGTGACATTTGATAGCACACAAGTTATTCCTCCGGTATCCGGGAGTTGCATGATCTCATGGTCGGAGGAACATGTATTTGACATTCAAGAAAGCAGTAGCAATAAACAGAACGATCATATGCTAAGCTAACAGATGGGTCTTGTCCATCACATCATTCTCCTAATGATGTGATCCCGTTATCAAATGACAACTCATGTCTATGGTTAGGAAACCTTAATCATATTTGATCAACAAGCTAGTCTAGTAGAGGCTCACTAGGGACACGGTATTTGTTTATGTATTCACACATGTATTTAAGTTTCCGCTCAATACAATTCTAGCATGAATAATAAACCTTTATCATGAACAAGGAAATATAAAAATAATAACAACTTTATTATTGCCTCTAGGGCATATTTCCATCACTTTCTGCTGATGAACCCAGCATCTTTGGTTGATCTGGGACGCGCAACGGGGTTTTTCCACGCCAAACTATCCCCTTGGGGTACTTAGCTTTTGAGTCTTATGCAACATGACACCGCGATACTCTTGTGTAGTGTTTGAGTTCTTTATAACTAATGCGAGTTCGAAGCCTTTGCACTTCCGTTTCATCTTATTTTGCTAGCCTCTACGGTACCATGCATTACCCACTCTCACAATGAGACTTGGCGCATACTTCGCAGGTACATCCAAACCCATGGGAGGACTTCCTCTTGTTCTCCTACACATAAAACACCACATCTCCTCAAAACAACCACCATACCTACCTACCATGGCATTTTCATAGCCATTCCGAGTATATTGCCATGCAATTTCCATGGTTACTATTCACATGGCTTAAGCATTTATTGTCATATTGCTTTGCATGATCATATAGAGCTGACATGATATTTGTGGCGCAGCCACCGTTCATCATTGTTATACATATTACGCTAGATCATTGCACATCCTGGTACACCGCCAGAGGCATTCTTACGTAGTCATCTTTTTTAGTTTATCGAGTTGTAAATAAATAAAAGTGTGATGATCATCATTATTTGCCCCAGTGAGGAAAAGAATGGTGGAGACTTATGAGTCCTCAAAAAAGTGGGGATGAGGTCCATGAAACTGTTCTAAAAAAAGAGAAAAAAAAAGATAAAACAAAAAAATGAGAGAAAAAGAGAGAAGGGGCATGCTACTATCCTTTTACCACACTTGTGCTTCAGAGTAGCACCATGTACTTCATATAGAGAGTTTTCATATACTTCGTGACTATACTAGTGGGATCTTTACATTATAGAACTTGGCTTGTATATTCTGATTACGAGCATCCTCAAATGCTCGAGGTCTTCATGAGCAAACAAGTTGGATGCACACCCACTTAGCTGCATTAGGAGAGCTTTCATACACTTATAGCTCTAGTGCATCCGTTGCATGGCGATCCCTACTCCTTGCGTTGACATCGATCATAAGGCCTTCTCCATTGCCTAATGGTTAGCTGCGTTGATGCAAGATTTTCTTTGTTTTTGTCTTCTCAAACCCCAATCATTGTTCTATTTTCCCTTGAAGTGCGATGTATAGGCTTGCGCTCAGTTCTGCATAGGTAGTTGAGTGGTTTAATAATGCAGATAGACGATCTTGCTATTGTACCAGGTATGCCTCGGGTTGGTGTTTTTGAAGCAATCGCTGATGCATGATTTCTTTATCTATGATAGTCATTGTTATGTTCCCAACATAATATTGACATCCTCTATAAACCTTTGGCAATGGGAATTTGGACTCCACAAAAATATTTCCTCTTTCTTGACCTCCATGGCAATGGAACTAAGAGGATTGAAGGTATTACTCCCATGCTAGCTAACTTTTGCAAACTTGCAAGATGAACATGGATATCACTTTTGGACTTTGGTTTTCAATGTGTGCTTAGAGTTAGCAACAATGAGCTTAGATAGTGATGCGGAGCATCCTATGGACATCACCATGTCAAGAGTCCATTTGGCAAGTGACACGTGCGACATCTACTTCACATACATAAAGGTGAATCATATCGTTTACACGTGCTCACTTGACCCCTTCGAGGATGGTATACTACTTGACACTTCCCCATGTGCATGCATAGGTATTGTCGGAGCTTCACGGATGTCCAGGAGGATTGCAAGCGCCAAGGAACAACTACACCATCCGCGAGGGAAGCATGGAAGTGACGACGGAAGAAGATGGAGCTGCTACAAGCTACAGCGGCCGGAGATCCGGGCCAAGGCCCGGACATCCGGCGCCTGCGCCACAGAGAAGGGCAGCCTCAACTGGTGGCCAAAGAGCATCAGCGGCCGGACATCCGGCGCCTCACCACTGTCCCGGACATCCGACTTCCCCCCCCCCTCCCGGAAATCCGGCAGCACGGCACCCGAAGCATGCAGAAGTTGGGCCATCTCTAGGCCGGACATCCGGCCCGAGCCCCGGACATCCGGCGTCCCGTGAACGGCCGGACATCCGGCGCCGCCTGCGCGCGTGGACAGGGCCCGTGGCCCATGTATCTCTCTTCCCCCCTCCCACTTCGTGGCTAGACTATAAATACCTCTTCCCCTCCTCATTCTAGGGTTAGCTAAGATTAGACTACACATTGGAGCTTAGCTCATGTACCTCCCCTTGTGGGATTCCTCTTGAGAGAGGGACACTCCATTGGAGTTCAAGACCTCCATTGGAGAAGATCCACCAAGTGGATTCAAGACCCCGTTGTGGGAAGGATCTATCTAGATCATCAAGACCTCATCTCCTTTAAGGATTTGGGATGAACTCTACCTTGTATCTTTCCCTTTGTTGTTCATGTATCTTTGTGGATCTTGTGTGGGTTTGAGTCTAGTGGATGTGTGATTGGACTTGTTCTTGAGTGTTTCTCTTGTGATTTCCCTATGTTCTTCGTGTTCTTCATAGGATCGCCCTCCAATTCGTGAAAGATCGTCAATTAGGGTTCCACCCTACATCATCTTGGTATCAGAGCCACGTTGATCATGAATTTGGAGTCCTACCCCCTCGTTTTCTAGCCTAATTTTGTTTGTTCTGGTCCAATTTTGAAAATCCCCATCAAAAATGGCCTCATTAATTTTTTTGCATTTTGTTGGTTCTTGTGATATTTTGTTGTGTTTGATCCACGATTTTGTTGTTTGGCAAGTGGATCTAGCTTCCCCACCACGAAATCCATCCAAAAAAATTGACCTTGGAATCATCTAAATCCGCCCCAAATCGAGTTTCGAAGTCCAAATCCCGATCTGGAATCGTCGGGCCGGACAACTGGGCCATCGGGCCGGACATCCGGCACCTGGAGCACAAAAACGGTCTCGTTTCTGGACATAGACCCCGGAAATCCGGGCTTCACCCCGGACATCCGGCCCCTGTAGGGTCAGCCTCCCGTGTTTCACCGTTTCGGTCATAACTAATTCATCCGGAGTCCGATTTTGACGTTCTTTAGCTCGTTCTGTAGCTATTGACATCCCCCATCCCACAAAAATACTACCACCACCATTTGACTCCATCAAATTTTATGCATTTTTTCATTTTTGCCTAGGCCCTCCATCTATCATCCGCATTACCACCATAGCCTTCCGCACCCTAACCCATTTTGATCCCCATTGCATTTGCGTTTGCTTGAGTTGTGATTAGAGTCTCCTAAGGTGTTTCGGCTACTTAGGGATGGTTACTTCTTCATCAACAACCACCATAACTTCCGCATACCCTTGCCCACCATACTCTTCTGCCACCTTAACCCATTTTGATCGATTTTGTTTGAGATTTTGAGTTCGCGGTTTCCGTTTCCTAAGGTGTCTCAGCTAATTAGGAACGGTTCAACATCAACATCACCGCCACTCATCATCGCCATGGACTCGACATCGACAACGACCACTTCACCCTTTGACACCACAACCGTAAGCAAGGACGGCAACTTCGACGACATCATTGTACATTTTCCTTGCCATTGCATTGATCACCTTGAGCCTATCGCGTACCTTTCCCATCGAGACTAGCGAGTTGAGAATTGCCGGGCCACGCTCATTGTGCACCTTAGTGATATGCTTATGCCGCATAGTTACATTTAGCGTGCAATCATCTTGCTATCATCATTGTGCCATAAGTCTCTCCCGTGCATATCTTACATACTTAGCTCGAGCATCAAGCATAGTGGCAAAGCATACAAAAAAAGAGCAAAAGCTTTTAAGCAAAAGAGGAGATACAAAAGAGCTTGTGAGCAATAGAAATAGCATTGAGCCATCTTGCATAGTATATCATATTGGATCATACATACATAGCATACTTGGGATTGAAGACGGCACGGTTACTCGCATAGGTTGGTGCACAAGCATATCTAGCCCATTTGAGCAATCGATCTATTGTCTCTCTAGTATCCGTGCAACACGAGCGTTTTCCGTGGTAACACATTTTGTGCTCATTCCTTGGTTGCATGGATCCCACTTATCTATCCGTGTGTGTTTCCTTGTGCCACCATAGCTATTGATCTATTTGCTTTACATTGCAATTTTGTGAATCTTCCTCAACATTTTCGATATCTTGGACTAACACTTGCTTGAATTTTGTGCCACTTGTCCTAACCAAGCTACTCGATAAGCTTTACTTTTGTAGGTGTGAGTGAACAAGTCCGGTACCAATTCCACTGTTCTCTCAATTCACATTGAGTGACGCGGGATACATCCTCAATTTTGGGAAAAGGTATCTTGGTATTGTTTATCTCATTTCCTACTCACCTTTGCTTGAGTCTTGTGATGGATAGGCAAAGCACATCTACATCGGTCTGCAACCACAACGACGAGTTTGATGCCATGAAGAACCACTTAGACGCCAAGATGGATGCTCAAATGGAGGAGCTCAAAGCCCTCATCAAGACCGCCAAGAGGTCTTCCTCATCTTCGAGAAGACACTCAAGTGCACATGCTTCTGAGCTACCATCTCCAGCAAGATCACATCAGCATCGACACAATCACCGACTACAACGTGAAGGTCAAGAGCTCAACACCAACCACCGCTCTACGACTTCACCATCTACCTTGGCATCTTCGCCAAGCGGCTTCAAGGCATCTTCGCCTTTGGACATGCGGCATCTTCGCCGACAAGCACCTCAAGATTATGCTCAAGAGAAGCTCCCCAAGCTCAAGTCCGCGACTTCCACGAGCTACTACGACTTCGACATTGACCATGAGATTCCTTTCTATGGGAGTCACGACCCCGAAGAGTACCTCGAGTGGGAGCGCAAGATGGACGACTACCTCAAGCTACATCAAGTCCCCTCCGAAGATCAAGTGAAGTGCGCCACAAGTAACTTCCACGACTACACGTCGACATGGTGGCTTCACACACCTTCAAAGAGCTTCAACATGAGTTGGCCCAAGACGAAGAAAGCGATGTGGCAAGAATTTTTGCCTACCACCTACACGGAACATCTTCTTCGCCAATTGGAGAACACCATCCAAGGATCCAAGCCCCTCAAAGAGAATTTCATGGAGATGAAGAAAGCCTTGCGACAAGCCGGCGTGGACGACCCCATTTGGATGAAGTTCTACTTCATGATGGGATTGAACAACGACATCTCCAAGACGAGCTTCCTCGACAACTACGAGTCTCTCGACGACATCTACATTGGTGCTCTCAAGGCAGAACAAGACCACATGAAGGCCAAGGCTTCTCCACCCCACGCATACTTCGCGACGACCAAGCTCCATGAAAACGAGCATGAGGATAGTACCACCGCGATGTCCAAGCCCGACAAGCTCCAAGATGACGCTCCCAAGTTTGACATCACCACCATCTCTCTTTGTGGCATTGACGATGCTGAGTCTACCACGACTCTTTTTGAAGATGGCGTGGCGACGACTACAACTACGGAGCCTCTCAAGGAACATGCTTTGGAGGCGAGCGACACGATGGCGAGCAAGGATGATGCTTCCAGCATGGGATTTTCCCTTCGGTCATGGAGGCGAGTGATGATGTGCCATCTTCGGCCTTCATCCATGGCGATGGTGACGAGACGATTGTGAATGGTATTTTCCCTTCAACCACGGCAGTGTTTGGAGATGAGTTGAGCGACATGAGCACCCATATTGAGAGTGAGAGCGAGTTCACCACTAGCCCCATATATGATGAGATGCCCCAATTCCCATGTGAGGAAAGCCACAACCCCCACCACTTGAGTGAGATAAGTGACTCCACCATATGTGACTTTGAGTGCACCTATTTTGAGGGAGTGAGTGAGCCATCACATAGAGAGAGAGAGGTAGTTGATAGGGCATGTGAGGCCATTTTGATTTCTAACAACTTAACCTCTACCTCTATTGTGATTTCTCATTTGGTGCTAGGTCCCATATATGATGACGCACCGACCCTCGACGACTTTGTCCCTCCTATGGACAAGACGATGGCCATGGTGGAATATGATACACCCCCCACATGGTTCCATCAAGTTGAAGATGATGACCATGATTTGGTCTTTGCCACCTCACCTACACCACATTAGTGGAATGACAAAGGTAACATAGGTAGGTGATGAGCTAGTCCCACTAGTGGACATTGATTGCTTGTATGATGTCGATCCTCCTATTTCCATGCTTCATGCTAATATGATTTCCCCATGCGATGATTTATTACCCATTTATGATGAGTTTGATGATTGCCATGTGGAGTCTATTAGTTGTGATGCCATGTTGCATAGGATTTCTTATGTGAATTCTCTCGGTCACATCATGTTTGACGATCCGCTTGACTTGTCATATGCTACGCATGAGATCAACCATATGTCATATTTGCAATCTCATCGCAGTAACTATGCATATGCCATTAAATTAAACCCAATTTGCATATATGGCATAGATGACAAACCCATGGTTATTGGCATTTGTTTTTCTTGTGATGATATTGATATGCTCCCTTTGCATCATTGCCATCACATGTCATGCCATGACCACCTAGCTTCGAACATGCATAGTTTGCCAGGTTTTCAATTTTCTCCATATGATGCGTCCGCTATTGCTCATGAGGAGACCCCCATAGTTTCCGCATCCATATTAGGAGATTTTGATCCATCCCATCCATTGCATGATCCAAATAATTGAATGCACAATATGCTCCCCATGAACAAAAATGCTATTGATGTGCCATATACTTGCATGCTCAATTTGTGTCCCCATCGTGTTATACATAACAACTATTCTTTCATGATGGATGACATGTTTATATATCATGCCTCAAATTTCTTTGAGCATTGCTTGTTTTGTGCTAACTCTCACATGCACATACACATCATGATGCATGATGTGTACATTTACCACACACACACTTTCTTTCATTTGTGTCTTTCTTGTGTAGGTCATCACACTTACTCGTCAACCTCGCAAGCGCACGAGTTGACAAAACGAGCTCTAGAGAGCAATGAAGATGTGTGCCACCATGGAGTGCTTATCCTCCACCCGCCCTCTTCGCGACGAGCTTTCGCACATTTCTTCTACATGACCCTCACATGGTTATGGGTTATTGTCCATTACATATTCTATGCTCATATTGCCATGTTCACTTTGCATGATATGCTCATTTCCATTTGGATGACATGCTTTGGTGACCCATGCTTTGCATTTCACATGATCCATGATTCTAGTACTTGTATGTGTATTTGCAAGCTTGGTGGAGATATTGCTTGTTATTGCCATGTTCCATTTGTGACCCATGCCTATGATGCTACTTTGATCATGCTTTCTTTTCATGCTTGCGATATGTCATGTGCATTGTCTATGACTATTATTTGCTCACATGACATGATTGCCATGATTTCCTCTAGTGTGTTGCATCTTCGCTCCACTAGTTTGCACGACATGCTTACTATGATTGCTTGCCTTGTTGCATCACCGATGATTCATACTTGCTCGCTTCATGCGGTTGATAGCACCTATTCCCATGCTTTGCACATGATTGATATTGCTTCTTGTCATATGTCTCCATATGTTGTCTCTCTCATGCTAGATGGTTTGCCATGTATTGAGTGCAACAATGCTTTTAGTCTTGCTAATGAGATTGCCCCCATAGCTTTCTTCCATATAATTGGAGCTTTTGACATATTTCATGTGAAGCATGCTCGTCTTCCTTCTTTGCACCATATGCCTAGTGCCATGAATGTAGCCATGGTTGCATCATATTATTCATGCACTTGTGATACTAATGGTTATGTGCAAGAGAAGAGAACCATCATGATGGATGATGTGTTTATCTACCATGCACATACATTCCTTGATTTGTTGTGTGCATGTGTCGGATCCTTCGACTTCATGTCAACTTCCACTTCATGTGAGTTGACCATTTGAGCTCTTGAGAGTGAGCCACTTTCGACCAACGCGCTTCTACATCGCACTTGCTCGTGCTTTGGCATTGTGAAGGACGCACAAGAATATGCTTTCGAGGTGATATCCTTCTCTTTCGAGAACCCCCAAACCATGAGCATGAATATTGTGGATCATACTTCATGTGTTGCTTGCACCATGACACATTGCACACATGCTAGCGATCTTGTTTTGACTTGCCATTGCCACATTGCCATGCCTCATGATATATTTGCCTTGTGTGTTGCATCAAACATGATTATCCCATGCTATTCACATGTGTTTGATTGCAACATTGTCACTTCTTCACATATGCCATGTCCCATTAATTGCTACATGCTTGACTTGATTGCCTCATCAAACATGATGAACAATTGCTCTTTCTATTGTGTTGAGTGCCACACTATCTTCACTACACCATGTGCACATTATCCTTGGATTGTTTTGCACTTTGGATTGCCCCATGTGTTTAGACATCTCATTCTATTTGGTGTTGTGAATGATTCTTATGCCTACCATCGCCCATTTGTTGAGCGCTTTGCACATGTTTGCTATGACCTTGAGGTAGATGCTTGTTCTCTTGTCACACATATTAGCATCCCTACCTCCCATTTGCGTGCTTGTTTACATGATGCCTTTGATTATGCTCAATTGATATGCTTACATGACATGCCACTATCCTTTGTCACACCATATGATATGCATGATGACGACACTTATTGGGTGAATCACCACTTGAATGCTTGGTTTTGCACTAATGCTAACCACATTTGTCTTTCCAAGTGTTTGTTGTCATTGCTCATTTTGAAGGAATCACACGACGGTGCGACATTGGAGAGTGCCCATTTAGAGCTTCAAGATGTTGAGTGCTTAGTGATCATCCACTTCTACACGGTGACGCCATCTCTTTCCCATGGTGATTTGGATTTCGATCCGAGGACGGATCTTTCCCAAGGGGAGGGGATGATGCGGAGCATCCTACGGACATCACCATGTCAAGAGTCCGTTTGGCAAGTGACACGTGCGACATCTACTTCACATACATAAAGGTGAATCATCTCCTTTACACGTGCTCACTTGACCCCTTCGAGGATGGTATACTACTTGACACTTCTCACATGTGCATGCATAGGTATTGTCGACGCTTCATGGATGTCGAGGAGGAGTGCAAGCGCCAAGGAACAACTACACCATCCGCGAGGGAAGCATGGAAGCGACGACAAAAGAAGACGGAGCTGCTGAAAGCTACAGCAGCTGGACATCCGGGCCAAGGGACGAACATCCGGTGCCTGCGCCATAGAGAAGGGCAGCGTCAACTGGCGGGCAAAGAGCATCAGCGGCTGGACATCCGGCACGAGCCCCGGACATCCGGCTTCCCCCCCCCAGAAATCCGGCAGCACGGCACCCGAAGCGTGCAAAAGTTGGGCCATCGCTAGGCCAGACATCTGGCCTGAGCCCCGGACATCCGGCATCCCACGAACAGTCGAACATCCAGCCCCCAGCCGGACATCCGGTGCCGCCTGTGTGTGGACAGGGCCCGAGGCCCATTTATCTCTCTTCCCCCCTCCCACTTCATGGCTAGACTATAAATACCTCTTCCCCTCCTCATTCTAGGGTTAGCTAAGATTAGACTACACATTGGAGCTTAGCTCATGTACCTCCCCTTGTGGGATTCCTCTTGAGAGAGGGACACTCCATTGGAGTTCAAGACCTCCATTGGAGAAGATCCACCAAGTGGATTCAAGACCCCCTCGTGGGAAGGATCTATCTAGATCATCAAGACCTCATCTTCTTCAAGGATTTGGGATGAACTCTACCTTGTATCTTTCCATTTGTTGTTCATGTATATTTGTGGATCTTGTGTGGATTTGAGTCTAGTGGATGTGTGATTGGACTTGTTCTTGAGTGTTTCTCTTGTGATTTCCCCGTGTTCTTCGTGTTCTTCGTAGGATCGCCCTCCGATTCGGGAAAGATCATCAATTAGGGTTCCACCCTAAATCAGATAGTCAACCTTCTTACTCGAGGACGAGCAAGGTTTAAGCTTGGGAAGGTTGCTGGCTCCATATTTTATGCATATTTAGAGCTCATGTGTTGCACATTATCTGTGTATATCAAGTCATATCATGTTCCATTGAGCCAATTATATGTCCATATGCATGATTTCCAGTTTTTGTCCTTTTAACCACGAGCATTGCATAATATTTATTCTTTGTTAGTTTTTATTAGTTTTTTTGTCTTTGTGTGTCTTGTAGGTGTGATGGACTTCCCAAGTATTTGGCACGATGAAAGGAGTTCGAACGGTGGATATCCGGGACCCAGACTTAGCCATTTCGAAGATGGAAAAAGTCATTTTTTCCAATTGCTCCAAATCAAGATCTAAAACCAGAAATGGATCAGCGTCGTTCATACGAATCCAACGAGCCCAAGAATGTCAAATTCCGAGTTCGTATGCAGAAATGGCGACCGTTTTACCGAAGGGAGGCAGCAGCAGAAATCAGAATGAAAAACGGCGCTCCATGCGACCGCGTGCGGTCGTTTGAGCGCCCGTTTGGACTCCAGACAGCACTGAAAGTTGCCCCTCGTGACAGGATTCTTCGTGGATTTCGTCGCCATTTGTTCCGATAACTTCCTTGGCCTTCAAGGGGTGATTTGGGAGACGATTGGGCTCATCTAGAGCCCTTGGATCAAAGGAGAGGAGCCACATCAAGGGAGGAGGCATTGGGACAGCTTTTATATAAACACCATCAACCCTATCCGCCGCCACCATTCGTTCACCATCATCTTCATCAACACATCTCATCTCCAAGTCCAACCGCCGCCACATCAAGAACACCAAGGGGACAACCAAGAGGGAGACCAGAAGGGAGCCGCCGCGCCATCACCACCATCATCCGCCGCCGCGCCGCCTCCATCACCATCACCATCATCACCCCTTCTTCCCCCCCCCCATCACAGTCTCTGTGATGGGTTGTACTAACTCGTGAACCCCCTTATATGTGATGTTATTTGAGTAATTGTTGGCTATGGGTCGGTCAGTTAGTGGGTGGTTATTTGATATGTGTTGTCTAATTATGCGTGTTGCTTCGTGTTGCATATTTACCTTTGGTAATTTAGTGATGGGAGATGTCCTATCCACTAGCGTAGTTGGAGACATCCAACTCCCCAGGCCACACATGAAGTATATAGATAGTTGTGCAAACCGATTGACCTGCGATGTGACAGGTGCAGAAATCTTGAGGGGAACCCAACTATTGACCGAAGACACAATTCGAAACTGATGCATATAAAGTAATATCCGAGAACGTTTTGCCGAGGACTCCTCGAAGTATATTAGCTTTTGGTGGGTTCGGCTCTAGCCGCAGCCCCCCGTTGATATTGCCGATGCTTTAAAGGCATCCGACGTTGTACTGCGACAGTTATGCTGGAGACACACAGTATCCCCCGAGACTTAGGTTGGGTGCGGCCGACCAACCTGAGGATCGAATCTCCTCGGGAACTAGTCCAGATGTCATGTGCGTTTCGCCAATGCCGAGGTGTAGGTCGGCAGGAAAGATGCCGAGCTGTGGGTCGGAAAAGATCTCCCAAACTGAATTATTACGCAGGGCACCTCGGTCGTGAAGATGTCCCGCCTTTGAAAGAAAAACATACAAATAGCTTAAAAGTGCCATAAGCTCGAAAAGCCAAAAAACTTATGTAAAAACTTGATGTTCGAACTAAATCAAGTTTTTTGGTGCCAATCCAAAAATTGGTCTTAAAATAAAATTTTCCTTCCGTCGTGCTTTAACACGACACATCCGATCTCTAAACTTCAAGTTGTTCAGCCTTCGGCTTCAACCTCCATATCCCGAAGGCGGAGTGCTTCTCAAAGGCCAATTTAGCGAACTAAACTCGAGCGGCTTTAGAGAGAAACCAGGCTATCCGGCTATTGACCATACACTCGAGTTGAAAACAGAGTGTTAGAAAAAGACTTTGCAACGACTTAGAAGAAAAAATACTTATTATAAAACGGCTCATACAAATTTAAGAGCCCCTGGTTGACATGGGAAAAAGAAGCGGTTTTTAACGATCCTCGTTTTTAACAAACATGTTTTAACATAAATATAATGCTTGGTCGAATCGAACAAAAAATTACGAATTTAGAAAATTTAAGCATGAAAGCGACTTAGCTGGTTAATGTGCTCGGCGTTGATGACGTGGTGCGGTCTTGTGGCGGGATGAGGACGCATAATCCTCGGCTTGACCGAGGTCCCAGCCCCTAAGCCCGAGGTGGCCGAGTGAAGAGCTCGGCTTGATGAAGTAGCGACGCGACACGGTCGATGTGGCGAGGCGAAGCCCCCGGGCCAGCCGAGGTGACGAAGCTGATTGGCTGGTGATGCCGAAGTCCCCGGAGTATGTTGATGAAGAGATGGCGAAGCCCCCGGTCTAGCCGAGGTGTCGGAACAGGTCGGTAAGGTGACATTGCAACCCCCATGCCAGCCGAGGTGTCGAAGCAGGTCGGCGAGGTGGACATCGGCTCGAGGAAGCAACGACGCGGCGATGCCGACGCAGGTCGAAACTTTGTGACGCGGTCAATGCCGGCTTGAAAGGTGACCGCGCGGCGATGCTGGCGCGCCCGACCCGTGCAATCCGTAAGGTGACGATGTTATCTTGACGATCATTACGGAGAGCAGTGCCGAACTCTTGGTCGGCTCGCCGAGATGATGATCCGAGGTGGTTGTCGTCGGTTCGATGAAGCGACGGCGCAGCCGATGCTGGCGCAGGTCGATAGCCATGGAGCAACGTGGCTGGGCTGGTTTGAAACCGGCGCGACGACGATGATCGCCTCGGAAAAGGCTTAAAATTTGTGGGCACGTGTTTGAGAACAAAACACAATACCCTATAAAAAATTCCCTTCAAAAACGATGTCCGATAATCTGTTCATGAAAAAGATGAACTCGGGTCAGATTCGTTTTCGCGCAGAAAATTGACGCACTCCTCGGGCTGTTCCCGGAGTTTGAACGGTCGGATCGAGCTGAAATTTTGAGGGATGGTAGATATAGGAATTCCGCAGCTGATCAACGGTTGGATCTTCCAAAGGATGTCCGCGCTGGATGCTGGACTCCTCGCCCTAAACTCATCCAGATTCACGTCCAGATTTGACAGGGCTCCGGTATATCGTAGATCGCCGGAGATTTCTCCATCGGAATATGACGAAATTTACGGGGTCATTATAGACTCAATTCTGCACAATTCCACCAAAGGATTTGTGAAAACGACGCTCGAGGAGACAGGGACGGCGAACATGAATCCGTTGTCCAGAAAAAACTGCATGATCACGCGAGGGCAATGTTGACGTTGAGCCCCCGAGCACCATGGACGATTTCGCCATAATCCCAGATGAGATCGGAGTTGATGATGATGAAGACATCCGTCCGATCTTGACAATCCAAAGAGAAGCTTAGTCCTCGGTCCAGCCGAGGTGACCAGTTGAGCCGGCGACGAAGATGCCGACATCGACAATAAAGCTTGGTTCCGACGCGTACATCGCACCGGAGACGATCTGAATTCCCATCGCACCGCGGCGACTGCCAGCAGGCTCTCAATGAAAGCACCAATGTCGGTTCTAAATCCAGCATATCTCGTAGTAGGGGTCCTAAGCTAGGTATCTTGGAGCGATGGTAACATGGACACAGGATTTTACCCAGGTTCGGGTTCTCTCGAAGAGATAATACCCTACGTCCTGCTTTTCATTGTATTCATATGGGGTGTAGTACAGAGTACATGTATCTACCACGAGATTGTTCTAATGAATATGAGATGATCTATTTACTAGCCTGGCCTCGGTTTATATAATGTACCGGAGGCCTAGGGTTTAGGAGAGTCTTCGGCTTGTGCACCAAGTCTTGTAGAGTCTTTCTTGTATTCATCATGGACTACCCGAAGTGGCCCATGAGTGAACCGCCATGGGGGTCCTCGGCCCGATCCACCTGGTCGTGAGACGACGTGATGAGTACCCCCTAGTTCAGGACACCATCAGTAGCCCCCTGAACCGGTCTTCAAGTTGGGGACGCTTCTCGGTTCTTCCGAGCTGTTCTTCGTCTTCGGTCGTCGGTCTTGAAAACTGGTTCAACAAATATTCACATCTCCGATCTCGAGGATCGCCGAGGTGTATCCGGAGAGTTCATACGTCGGGTATCCGAGGAGTCCCTTTAGGTTCTCAGCCTTTATCAATGCCTTGTTATTTTTTATGCCATACCTTGGGTTCAACGTTTTTCCCGTGCGGCGGTGTCCTTTTGCATCCGAGCTCCAACACCGGACTGCATCCGAGGTGTCTTTTGCAGCCGAGCTCCAATGCCGGTCTGTATCTGAGGTACATTTTAGCAGCCGAGCTCCAACGCCGGTCTGTATCCGAGCTCCAGCGCCGGACTGCATCCGAGGAGGCATAGAGTACCTCGTCTTTGAAAAAGTTGAAGGAGGTTATCTGAGCTTAACACCGAAAAAAGTTCTCTATGGAGCCAGCCACTCGCAGCCGAGCTTTATGCCGGACTGCTTCCGAGGTGGTGCACCGCCTCGGGCTTGGGCTGATTTTTTGCGGATTTTTTTTTTCAACTAGTGCAATTTATTCTCTGCAGAGATATATAGCCAGTAGCCCTCAAGGTGTGTGTCGGCCAAAAATCCGAGATGCACCTGAAGGAAAACATAAAACCGCTGACCCAGTAGCCCCTGAGACTCAGGTTGATTCACGAAATCGGCCTGAGGATCAACTCCTAGCTCCGTAGCATACTTAGGAATGGAAACGCGGTGTGCATAGTCCTCGAGACTCAGGTTGGGTGCGGCCGACCAACCTGAGGATCGTAATCTCCTCGGAAACTTTTTTGCACTTTTTTATTGTCTGCATTGAATAGGCAATGCAGTAGCCCTCGAGACACTGGTCGGGTGGCAACACCAGATTAGGGGATCGATGTAACCCGTTGATGGCTTTTACGTGAGAAGCGCGAAGCCCAGTAGCCCCCGAGCCTTAATGTGGGCAAGGGTGGCCGAGTTAAGGATCGATATCCGGAGTAAATTGATTTTAATCACAATTTATGTGGAATGATTCTATGTATCCAAGTACTTTACATCATTAACGCTCGGATCCGAATTGTACAAACCTTTGTTGACCGACCATCAGCTTCAACCTCCTTGGCTAGTAGCCGAGGAGTGTTTTCCTACTTTATAAAGCCGTTATAAGGACAAAGATTTACGGAAAACAAGGCAATCCGGCCATACGGTTTTATAAACAAAGGTACGCTTAGAGATATGTTATATTACTATTTGACGTAAGAAACATCTTCTGGGAAAAATAGTTCCTTTATAGGTTCCTTTTCGCAGGTTATCATGCTAACCATGATCGTGAAACCTCAACTCCGATCAATGTGGGAGGAAAATATTGAGGATTTAGTTTGGGAAAAGTTCCCGAACTCTGTAGTCTTTAATGAACCAAAATTTTCACTTCCATCGTTGCCGACCAATTATATTCTTAAGATGGCTAGCTTTCGGCTTCACCCAGTCTGAGGTACTAGCCCGGATGATCCGGAAGTAACAATCACAGAGGTGCTCCCTTTACCCCCTAGCCGAACAATCGGGAACGTAAGGGGTAAGCACGGGAGCCAGGCAACCCAGCTTGGCCAAAATCTTAAGTCAAATTGATGCATATTTATGGCTTTATAACGATGATTACGGAAGGCAGCACTCGTATATTGAATACAAACGCTTTTATGCTGTATGCTATTTTGACTCCTTTGTGACCGTTTATCATTTGAGAGTGGCCCATCGTCAGCTTCTACTCCTTTGTAGATGCTACGCAGGGTGTTTCCGCAGTAACAAGACAACCCTTAGCCGACATCTCGGTGCCCGGAGGCGGTTGTCTTAGCGGAAACATGGCAATCAGAAATCCAGGCTTTATAACTGTCACTTAGTCATAGGAGCTTAAAGTTGGGAGGCCAGTTACTAGCCCCCGGTTAGTGTTCGGCGTCACCCGAGGTCAAGCCATTAACACTACGGCCAATTTTATGAAAGGCCCACGGGGTAACCTCTATCGGTCTATAGTTTGACACAGTCATCGGATCGCTGACCAGTTTGCGCTCATTGTGACAATCAGTTTTCGGCTTTCTCCACTGAGGTACTTGACCAGTTAAATAGGAAGTACAATCACAGTGGTTCTCCCTTTGCACACCTAGCCGAACAAAGCGGAACGTAGGAGGCAAGCACAGGAGCCGGGCAACCCAACTATTGACCAAAGAGACAATTCGAAACTGATGCATATAAAGTAATATGCGAGAACGTTTTGCCGAGGACTCCTCGAAGTACATTGGCTTTTGGTGGGTTCGGCTCTAGTCGCAGCCCCCCGTTGATATTGCCGATGCTTTAAAGGCATCCGACGTTGTACTGCGAGAGTTATGCTGGAGACACACAGTATCCCCCGAGACTCAGGTTGGGTGCGGCCGACCAACCTGAGGATCGAATCTCCTCGGGAACTAGTCCAGATGTCATGTGCGTTTCGCCAACGCTGAGGTGTAGGTCGGTAGGAAAGATGCCGAGCTACGGGTCGGAAAAGATCTCCCGAGCTGAATTATTACGCAGGGCACCTCGGTCGTGAAGATGTCCCGCCTCTGAAAGAAAAACATACAAATAGCTTAAAAATGCCATAAGCTCGAAAAGCCAAAAAACTTATGTAAAAACTTGACATCCGAACTAAATCAAGTTTTTTGGTGCCAATCCGAAAATTGGTCTTAAAATAATTTTTTCCTTCCGTCGTGCTTTAACATGACACATCCGATCTCTAAACTTCAAGTAGGTCAGCCTTCGGCTTCAACCTCCATATCCCGAAGGCGGAGTGCTTCTCAAAGGCCAATTTAGCGAACTAAACTCGAGCGGCTTTAGAGAGAAACCAGGCTATCCGGCTATTGACCATACACTCGAGTTGAAAACGGAGTGTTAGAAAAAGACTTTGCAACGACTTAGAAGAAAAAAAATACTTATTATAAAACAGCTCATACAAATTTAAGAGCCCCTGGTTGACATGGGAAAAAGAAGCGGTTTTTAACGAACCTCATTTTTAACAAACAGATTTTAACATAAATATAATGCTTGGTCAAACCGAACAAAAAATTTAAGAATTTAGAAAATTTAAGCATGAAAGTGACTTAGCTGTTTAATGTGCTCGGAGTTGATGACGTGGTGCGGGCTTGTGGCGGGACGAGGACGCATAGTCCTCGGCTTGACCGAGGTCCCAGCCCCCAAGCCCGAGGTGGCCAAGTGAAGAGCTCGGCTTGATGAAGTAGCGACGTGACACGGTCGATGTGGCGAGGCGAAGCCCCCGGGCCAGCCGAGGTGACGAAGCTGATCGGCTGGTGACGCCGAAGTCCCCGGAGTAGGTTGATGAAGAGATGGCGAAGCCCTCGGTCTAGCCGAGGTGTCGGAACAGGTCGGTAAGGTGACGTTGCAACCCCCATGCCAGCCGAGGTGTCGAAGCAGGTCGGCGAGGTGGACATCGGCTCGACGAAGCAACGGCGCGGCGATGCCGACGCAGGTCGAAACTTTGTGACGCGGTCAATGCCGGCTAGAGAGGTGACCGCGCGGCGATGTTGGCGCGCCCGACCCGTGCAATCCGTAAGGTGACGATGTTATCTTGACGATCATTAGGGAGAGCAGTGCCGAACTCTTGGTCGGCTCGCCGAGGTGATGATCCGAGGTGGTTGTCGTCGTCTCGATGAAGCGACGGCGCAGTCGATGCTGGCGCAGGTCGGCAGCCATGGAGCAACGTGGCCAGGTTGGTTTGACACCGGCGCGACGACGAAGATCGCCTCGGAAAAGACTTAAAATTTGTGGGCACGTGTTTGAGGACAAAACACAGTACCCTATAAAAAATTCCCTTCAAAAAGGATGTCCGATAATCTGTTCATGAAAAAGATAAACTCGGGTCGGATTCGTTTTCGCGCAGAAAACAAATCCGAAAATTGACGCACTCCTCGGGCTGTTACCGGAGTTTGAACGGTCGGATCGAGCTGAAATTTTGAGGGATGGTAGATATAGGAATTCCGCAGCCGATCAACGGTTGGATCTTCCAAAGGATGTCCGAGCTGGATGCTGGACTCCTCGCCCTAAACTCGTCCAGATTCACGTCCAAATTTGACAGGGCTCCGGTATATCGTAGATCGCCGGAGATTCCTCCATCGGAATATGACGAAATTTTACGGGGTCATTATAGACTCAATTCCGCATAATTCCACCAAAGGATTTATCAATACGACGCTCGAGGAGACGGGGCGGCTAACACGAATCCGCTGTCCAGAAAAAACTGCATGATCGCGCGAGGGCAATGTTGACGTTGAGCCCCCGAGCACCATGGACAATTTCACCATGATCCCGGATGAGATCGGAGTTGATGATGACGAAGACATCCGTCCGATCTTGACGATCCGAAGATAAGCCTAGTCCTCGGTCCACCCGAGGTGACCAGTTGAGCCGGCGACGAAGATGCCGACATCGACAATAAAGCTCGGTTACGACGCGTACATCGCGCCGGAGACGATCTGAATTCCCATCGCACCGCGGCGACTGCCAGCAGGCTCTCAATAAAAGCACCAATGTCGGTTCTAAATCCGGCATATCTCGTAGTAGGGGTCCTAAGCTAGGCGTCTTGGAGCGATGGTAACATGGACATAGGATTTTACCCAGGTTCGGGCTCTCTCGAAGAGATAATACCATATGTCCTGCTTTTCATTGTATTCATATGGGGTATAGTACAGAGTACATGTATCTACCACGAGATTGTTCTAATGAATATGAGATGATCTATTGACTAGCCTGGCCTCGGTTTATACAATGTACCGGAGGCCTAGGGTTTAGGAGAGTCTTCGGCTTGTGCACCAAGTCTTGTAGAGTCTTTCTTGTATTCGTCATGGACTACCCGAAGTGGCCCATGAGTGAACCGCCATGGGGGTCCTCGGCCCAATCCACCTGGTCGGGAGACGACGTGATGAGTACCCCCTAGTCCAGGACATCATCAGTATGTTGGGTCTTGAGACCCATGTTCGTAATATCATGTTTTGTACGGCTCTTTCGAGCCTTATAAACACTTTGAGTCATAGAGTTTTGTTGTGATGCCATGTTGTACCTACACATATCATGCATATTGTGTGTATGTTTGAAATGCATTGGTATGTGTGGGATTCGACACCTAGTTGTTTGCCTTTGGTAGCCTTCCTTATGGGGAAATGCCTCCTAGTGCTTCCACTGAGCCTTGGTAGTTTGCTACTGCTCCAGAACACATGGATTGACCGACATGTATCCTTCTTTGCTCCGGTGTCTGTCCCTACGGGGGAATGTCACGCGTTGTTCCTTTAAGTCCTTGTAGCATGCTACGACTTGGGTTCATACGTTCATGACCGACACGTGCATTGTTGGGTCACCTATGTCTGTCACTGTATGTTTGTGCCATCTCGGTTTATGTCTAGTCATGTCGACCCGGGTTCTTTGTCATATGGATGCTAGCGACATAATCATATACGTGAGCCAAAAGACGCAAACGGTCCTGGCCAAGGTAAAGGTGGCAGCCGTGGGTTACCATGCGTGAGGTCGCAAAGGATGTGTTACATGCTAGATGTGTGTTACTTAGAATCGGGGTCCCGGCAGGTTTGGTATCAGAGCCTGACTGCCTGTAGGATTACCAAGCCAAACCGGTCGATATTGAGTCTAGAAATACTTTAGTTATATAGGGGAATTAATTATGGAAGGGAACGTAAGACTCTTTTTACTCCTTATCCTCTGTCCTTCTGATTCTGAGTCACCCTCTTCTTTTCTACGGGGTTAAGAAACTAGGCGTTCTCATCTATCTATTAGGATGACGAGTTACTATGCTGGAGACCTATAGGAAAGGTGTTGTCTTCTTGGATCGGTGTTTTCCTTAGGATTCAGTTGTTGAGTTGTCAGTTGTCATGCAGGTTGTCTCATTTTTCATGCCCGTACAGCCGTTATGTTGTCCGAGTTATCCAAGGTCTCTAAATAGTCTGATGCATTTGCAAATCATTTCCTCCTGTTCCGATGTCTTTTTGGCCAGACTAGACACACAAATTATTATGTTGAGGTACTCTATATCTTGACATATCTGTTGAGGGTGTTAGGAAAACATGTTATTCCAGAGAACCACCCAATAATCTAGTCATGTTTTGTGTTTCTAGTGTGATAATTCTGGCCACCACTCTCGAAAGTGTTACGTGATATCATTCAATTAGTTGGTATTCCATTTTTGGGTTCTTGAACCCAAGATTCACTCTACTTATTTCCTGTTGATAGAGATTGTAGCTCCTTTAGGTTGATTAGTAACCTTGCTTAGTCCTCGAGGTCCGTGGTATATCATTCTTCCAATACAATGTACCATCCTCGATAGAAGTTATTTTGAACCAAGAGTTCAGAACAAGAGTGCTCTTGATGAGTTCACCATTCCATAGTTGTGACTCTGTCAATCCTACCTTTCTGCATGGGTTATCCGGAAGAAATATGTTGAGCCTTGTTTGACATGCTAATCTATGCATCCACAACTCAGAAAATCATATGTTCCCTTGAGTTGTCCCTTTTCAGCTGTATTCTGACCTTCATCTATCAGTTGATAGTCAAGAGTAATTGTGCATTCGTGTTGATCGATGCCTGTTATTCTTGTGGTCCATCAAGTCATTCTATTTCAGAATGCCTTGGAGAAACAAACTCCAATACCTCATTTCT
Source organism: Elymus sibiricus (assembly GCA_039707655.1). Classification (NCBI taxonomy): domain Eukaryota; kingdom Viridiplantae; phylum Streptophyta; class Magnoliopsida; order Poales; family Poaceae; genus Elymus; species Elymus sibiricus. Next base: position 209,051,875 of record CM077668.1, read on the forward strand.
AGGATTGAGTCAAAGTAGTTGTACTCCGCAGATCAAGAATGTCAATCCAGCTTCTGTTCTGTTCTACCCTAGAGTATCACCATCTTATGAATTCTTGATGAACTGATACTTCTCACCATCATTATTTATTCCTCGGTCTTCGTGTTGGTTGTAACCAGAATACCGACAAGTGAACCATGATGTGTGAAATAAATACTCCTAGCAACCCCTTTGCTTGGTAGTTAATGGACAATAACTTCATTCTTAGTGTGTTGATTATTGAATCGCCATCCTAAGATTGATCGTGCTACCTAGTCCATTTTTCCTGGTGCACTCTTCGATCAATGAGTTAGGATTGTGTCAATCCCTCGCTCTTTTGATCATATCGTCTTGCCTTGAAAAGCTAGATCGTTCTCGAGCCTAATAACATATCGGTGGTTCATGATTTTCCGAATATCTTCTCGAAAGTATTACCAGGTTGTCCTTTGACCCTGGTTGTCAGAATCGTGATTTTGAACCGGAGCGAAGCTCCGATGGTAGAACCGTAAGTTGTAGAGTCTTAACTATCATGACCGTAGGAATGTAGATGATACTAACCAGAGTGGTAGAATTGCAGACGGAATTGTGAATCTGACAACCTTGCCTGACCGTTATGTTGAGTTCGCGATCAAGTTGGTTTCTTGTAAACCATCCTTTCTCCAAGAATCTGTGTTGGATACCCTTGAACTAGTTAGTTAAGCTAAACAATAACTTCGAGAGTTGGAAGATAAAAGCTTGATTGACTTAGTTCACTCCAAAGGGATGTCTTTTGTGTGGGTATGCTGAAGAAAGATGATACCTTCATTGATTGAACTTCATGTTCAGTTGTTGGATCTATTGTCTTGTCCAATCTTTGATTTGAGTATGGGCTATCGCCAAATCAAAATCAGAACCAACGATTCTCGTAATGTTGTTTTACTCATGGTTGTCTCCTCGAGCATACATCATTATATCTTTTGGTCTGACCAATGCTATCACCTTGTTCACATAGTTGTGGAATTCCATCTTTATGGAAATCCTGATAAATTGTTGTTGAGCCCATCGACAACATCTTTACCTCCTCCATGATTCATGATGAACGTTTAAGCTAGTGTTGGAAACTTTTGTAAGCATCATCTTCAATCTAGCTCATGAAGTGTATGCTTGACGTAAGAAGTGACTTCCTCTAAAGTTCATGTGCATTTGATGCAAGTTGCCACCATGAATTCGAGAAAGTTGTTTTGCTTCATTTGGAATCGTCCCAAGTCAATCATACATGTGCGAAGTATTCTATGGTTTGATAGGCTCGCTACCTCCATTCCATATGTATTCCCTAGCACACCAAGCCACTGATTGATTTCTTCAAGGATAAAAAGTTCTTTGATAAGTGCACAAGACGTTGGTATCCTCGATGATGATTCCCAACTAGAACTCGGTAGTGTTTTGCTATAAGACTTCTATGTGGTCATGCTTGTCTTGGACAGTGTGTTCACGTGTGTCTTGCAATTCAGCTCATGTTTTGGAGCTTTCTTCCATAGTTCATTTCCCGAGAATCTCGCAACGGCATCTCGTCGATTTCTGTTGCAAACTTCCCTTTTCAGACATGCTGAGTCTGAAGCATCCTGTCCCCAACCAGATCTGAATCTCAGGCGGATATGATGGTTGGAACGTTTCCGAAGAATTATAGTATTGGTCTCTTTGTAACCCCGTAGGGTGATGTTGTGGCTAACACACCTAGCCGGGAGCCCTATTATTGTAATATCTTGTATTAGCAACATTAGCCACCTCCCCATGAGGATTTCATATGACTTATTCTAGGAGTTGTACCTTATGGATTCTTTGTGCTTCCGAAGTCTAACCTTTACTTGATGTTCTAGATACCAAACAGTACCTATAGCTGGGTTACGCTAGTACATCAAGGAGAACATTAGAAGCGGAGTGCTAAATGTCTCTCAGTCGATTATCCAGATTTGTACCCTTGGCATAGCTAAGGTAAAATCTGAGAAAGTGTTATCTTCCTTTGCATCTGCATTCCCCACGTATATTCATCATGGTAGTACGAGGTGTCACCAAGATCTTTGGCATAGATGTTGGTAAAAGCCCGATGAATATGGAAATGCTCAAGTTCTTGAAAGCATGCTCATACACTAGGTTATATCCTCGGTTTCAACTGGAATGTGCCTCCATTTGCCGAGTTGTTCTATAACCCTAGTTTCCATCTCAATCTGAGTATGCCATTTCTTTCGAACTCCTTCAACGATCATCTATGAATTGCCTCAGTCTGGTATAAAGAGTTTCAATGATCCCTGCATCAAAAGTAATTCTTTTTGCATGACTCAGGAAATATTTCTATGAGTCACCTCTCCTAAGGTGCCCCGTTATGGTATTAAGGGCAATTAACTCCACGCTACTTTGAAACCCATGCACCATCTTACTTAACCATGGAATTGTTGCCTACCAAATTGAACCTTCGTCATATGTTTCTTTCCATCCCTCTCGATGTGTGTTTTGTGTCTTAGCTAAAGAGATGTTTCAACACCTCATTCCATGAGTTTATCATGAGTTGCTCGATCTTTGAGAAGATCGATTCTTCGGAGTTTTCGTTTCTTCTTGTTGTCATGTTGGATGAAGTTCTCAGAGCAAGACGTCGAGACCAAGATGATGAAATGAATCAACGTTCTTAAGAAGTGCAAGCTGGATCATGAAGATTGTGTTAGTTTAATGTCTCCTCTTTCCTCTTACCTCACGCCTTGAATCTCGGGACGAGATTCTTGTCTAGTGGGGGTGAGTTATCACAGCCCTAGAATTTTTTAGTGTAATTAGTTGCATTTAGAATAATCCATGCATCATGTTTCAATTCCAAAGAAATTTGAAATGGGGATGATCAAACCCCTAGCACCAAACTTTTCAAATAGGTTCAACTTAAAATATTTTTCAACGAACCCAAAATGCCCTTAAAAATGTTCATGATTTATGGGAAGTGATGAAAAGCTCCACCATAAATGTTCCACATTTTTCCATGGCATTTATGGCCTTTGAATTAACCCATTACTTATTTGAATTGGAGCAAATAAATTCTATAAGAATTACTATAGCTCCAATAATTCAAGATTTTGTTGTGGGGTTTTGGATCAACCCATCTTGCATCCACAATAAATTTCAGAAGCAACAAAAATGGTTTAGCATGTTTTCTAAATCAAAACAGACATAAGAAAATAGAAAAGCAGAGAGACAGAAAGGCCTACCTGGCAGCCCAGCTAACCGGCCCAGCCCACCTCCCCTACTAGTCATCTTCCACCTCGCGCTAGGAGGACAGCGCACGTGTGGCCGATGCGCGCGAGCACACACCCCGTGCCACCTCCTGCTTCCGCCGACCCCTGGACGAGGGGATAAGCTCCCAGTTGCCGTCCAGATCGAGCCCGCCTCTCTCCCCTCACTTTCCCCCTCTCCCTCGTCAGTTCTTCACCATGGTCGAGCCCGCCATGAGCACGCCGCCATCGCCTGCATAGCCAGAGCCACTGCCTCACCTCCCGAACGTGTCCAGTACCTCCGCCGTCCCTCGATGCCTCTTCTACTCGACACACACGAGCCCGGGAGCAAAACATCGTTGCCCTCGTCATCATTTTCACCGTCGGCCATCGGAGATCGCCACTGTCATTCCATCGTTTCTGGCCTCCCCGCGCCCAGCCACTTGCACCACCCGACGCGCCTCTCTGCAGGCGTTCGAAAGAGCCTAGCCGCGCTTCGAACGGCCGCCGGAATCGGCCGGCCGGAGTACCTCCGCCATCGGTTTTGGTCGCCGGTGTTAAGCTGCCGACGTGGCACACTTAATTAGCGTTAATGACCTGCTAATTCACCCCGTGTGAGTATGACAGTGGGCCCCGGCCTCGCTAACACTTTTAGTTAGGTTTTCATTAAACCTTTTTAGCACTGTGACACTGACCAGTGGGACCCACTGGTTAGGTTTGACCCAGACTGCCTTGTTGACTAGCTGACATAGGCATGACACCATGCTGATGCAGTAAAGTATTTCTAGAATTAAAATAAATCAAAAAATTATTTATGAATTTTAGAAAATACTCCAAACTTTGAAAAATCGTAGAAAAAAAAATCTATAACTCCAATGAAAATAATTTATATATGAAAAATTATCAGAAAAATATGAGGAATCTATTTATGCCATGTTCATGCATGTTTGAACAACTTAACCCCACTGTTTAGGACAAATCATGGTTAGGCCAATTTTGATAATTAGTTTTGGAGTTGGAATTTGTTATATATTTGAATTCCACTTCAATTAATTTGACTAACTATTGCATTAGGTTAATTCAGTACCTTAATATGACATACCATGCATTTGATTGTGCACCATTGGCATGAATTAAATGTTGTTCTCCTTCCTTGTCGGTGTTTGTTCCTCCTCGGTAGCCGACGTTTCAGACGTAGTGACCGTTGACACTGATGAAGTGCAGTTTCATCTTCAGAAGTGCCAGGCAAGCAAACCCACTTGATCACTCCGATACAATCCCACTCTCTCGTTCCTGCTCTCTTTTATTGCATTCGGACAACAATGATTCAACTGTTACATGTTGCGGTAGTTGAACCCATTCCTTTGCATGACCTGTCTTTGCCACAGTAAATAGTAAAACCTACTAGCATGAGTAGGAATTGCTTGAGCCATGATGTGACTACTCATCCATGCTTGTTTGCCATGCTTACTATTGCTTAGAGTTGTGTCAGGTCTGATTCATCTGGGAATGAATTGGAATGTTGTGTTCATGTCCTACTGTGTGAGAGCTAAGTGTGTGAACATGATTTGGTAAAGGTAGCGATGAGAGGCCATGTAGGAGTACATGGTGGGTTGTCTCATTGAGACCGTCCTTAAGAACTGAGTTCTGTGTATGTTATCCATGAATAGCTACTACCACACATTGGGATACTTAATTGACCCTCTCGGCTTATTAATTGCCTTGATCTCTATCCAGGAGTTGCAACTAGTTTCTGGTGTTTGTGGGTCATGCTATTAGTCTACCAAGTGGCACCCGGTACAGGTGGGCTTGGGACAGACTAGGCACCGTGGCCCGGTGTACCAAGCATAGTACCATCCGTCGAGGGACTTGGGAACCCTACACACATCGTTTGGGGCCATGATGGAAGCTTCGGCCGGACTTCCCTTGCGGGTTCAGCCTCAGATAGGCGATAAACCTAGACTAGAGTCTTGCGTGGTTAGTCAGGTTCTGGCCGACACCCTCGCCAGGCTTCTGCTTGAAGGTTGCCGAGATACATGACGTGTATATGGTGATAAGTGGGGAGAGCGTGTGTGAAGAAGTACACCCCTGCAGGGTAAAATGATCTATTCTAATAGCCGCGTCCATGGATATGGACTACTTGGAGACTTATATGGTTCATAGACAACTTGAAATGGATACTCTAATTAAAATGTGCAAGATAAGTGTGAGTGCTATGGATGGCCTTCTCGTAGGGAGACGGGAGAGGATCCATAGTGGTGTATTGTTGTGGTGAGTAGTGGACTCATGTGCGCTTTCTCACCTTAAAGAAATTACTGGTAGACGTAGTACAAGATAGCCACTAAGTCAAAGCTGGCTTGCTGTAGTTAAACCCCACAACCCCCTTTGTTGATACTGATACATAAGTAGATAGTTCTGATGTAAGTCTTGCTGAGTACCTATGTAATCATGGTTGCTTAATTTATGTTTTTGCAGAGGAGACTTCAGTCTCACTAGTAGTTCCACGTGAATTGTGACGTTGACCGAGTAGCTTGGGAATCCCAGATAGAGATCTGGTTCCTATGGAGGGTCTTGTAGATAGTCAGGCTTCTCAGCCTTTTTTCTTTTGTAGTTGTCTGTACTCAGACATGTTTATGCTTCCGTTGTTTGTATGACTTGGTATGTTGGGTCATGAGACCCATGTTCGTAATATCATGTTTTGTACAGCTCTTTTGAGCCTTATAAATACTTTGAGTCATAGAGTTTTGTTGTGATGCCATGTTGTATCTACACATATCATGCATATTGTGTGTATGTTTGAAATGCATTGGTATGTGTGGGATTCGACACCAAGTTGTTTGCCTTTGGTATCCTTCCTTATAGGGAAATGCCTCCTAGTGCTTCCACTGAGCCTTGGTAGTTCGCTACTGCTCCGGAACACATGAATTGACCGACATGTATCCTTCTTTGCTCTTGTGTCTGTCCCTATGGGGAAATGTCACGCGTTGTTCCTTTAAATCCTTGTAGCATGCTATGACTTGGGTTCATACATTGATGACCAACACATGCATTGTTGGGTTACTTATGTCTGTCCCTGTATGTTTGTGGCACCTTGGCTTATGACTAGTCATGTCGACCCGGGTTCTTCGTCATATGGATGCTAGGGGCATAATCATATACGTGAGCCAAAAGACACAAACGGTCTCGGCCAAGGTAAAGGTGGCAGCCGTGGGTTACCGTGCATGAGGCCGCAAAGTGATATGATATGTTACATGCTAGATCTGTGTTACTTAGAATCGGGGTCCCGACAACGTCACCTAAAGATTTTGGTATAGTAGAGACGCTAGCACCTAGATCGCACAAAGCATTACATTCATAGTCTTTAATCTTTACTTTAATAGTAGGGTGCCATTCATCATGTAATTTCCTTGGTATTGATACTTCTAATTCTAGCTTTTCTTCATGAGCTTTAATCATAACTTCTACAATATGTTTAGTAAAAGCTTTATTTTGTTCATAAGCATTAGGTGAATTCATCATGGATTGCAACAAGGAAATACATTCAATCAAAGAGCAATTATGATAATTAATGTCCTTGTAATCCAAAGTAGTGGGTACATCACTATCTAAAGTCTTGACCTCTACAAACCCACTTTTAATAATTTTTTCATTAAGATCATCACCCTCCGAACAATTGGGACGCCTTCTAGCTAAAGTTGACTCATCTCTAGTCCCTTTTTCATCAAGTTTTATGTTACCAAACAAAGATTCAATAGGTGTAACACGAATCATTTTAATATCCTCATCATGATTATGATAAAAACTGGGTGCAAGAGCTTTTCTAGGAATTCACGTTTGGCTCTAATCCGTTCAATTCTTTTTCTACTTTCATCCATGGTGAATTGAATAGACTTTAGAGATTCAGTAATATCCCTCTTTGGTGGCATAATTTCAATTTTAAGAGCATCCACATCATTAGCAATTCTATCCATGTTTCTAGCCATATCATCAACTTTATGTATTTTTTCTTCTACCATGGCATTAAAAATCTTTTAAGAACTCATAAATTCTTTAATGTTGTTCTCATGTTCAGTAGGTATCCTATTATTATTATTATTATTATTATTATTATTATTATTATTATTATTATTATTATTATTATTATTATTATTATTATATGAATTACCATAGGAATTACCATAATTATTACAGGGATTACCGGGATACGGTCTAGGATTGAAATTCCCTCTATAAGCATTGTTGTTGAAATTATTTCTAGCGACAAAATTCACATCAATAGCATCATTATTTTTCTCAATCAAAGTAGATAATGGGACATCATTTGGATCAACATGAGCATTTTTTACTAGTAAGCATATTCATAAGAGCATTCATTTTATCACTCAAGGTAGAAACTTCTTCAACAGAGTTTACCTTCTTACCATTTGGTGTTCGTTCGGTGTGTCATTGAGAATAATTTGTCATCATATTATCAAGAAGATTCGTGGCTTCTCCTAATGTAATTCCCATAAATGTACCACCTGCAGCAGAGTCTAGAAGATTTCTCGACACAAAGTTTAGTCCAACATAGAAATTTTGTATTATCAATCATAAGCTTAATCCATGAGTGGGACAATTTTTGATCATCAATTTCATTCTCTCCCAAGATTGTGCAACATGTTCTTTCTCAAGTTACTTAAAGTTCATGATTTGATTTCTAATAGATATAATCTTAGTGGGAGGAAAATACTTAGCAATAAAAGCATACTTACATTTATCCCATGAATCAATACTATTGCGAGGTAAGGATGAAAACCAAGTTTTAGCACGATCTCCTAGTGAGAAAGGAAATAATTTCAACTTAACAATATCATTATCCACATCTGTCGGTGTACTAAAGTTTGGGTCTTTTAGTATCCCATACTTGTGCACGGACGGTTGTAGCCATCCCAGCGGCAAGGCCTGCCGGAGAACAGCTGGAAACACATACAAGATTATGAAGAGGGCATTCAAGCTAATGATCAGAAGACCGAAGGCTGGGTTCCCGGCAAGATCTTGCCGGGAAAGCTCACGAAGACCCGGCAAGGACTCGCACCCGGCAAGATCCCACCGCCCTGCCACCGCTCCAGCGTAGCGACCAGCCTGTCGTTTAGGGTTTGTCCTCCTGGATGCGTGTCATGGCACTAGCGGCGGATGGGGTAAGCGGTGCTGATGGGACGGTCTCTTTTTCCATTCCCAAGAAAGTAAGGGACACCTAAGTAGAGCATTTAATGCGTTTTGTCCTAAGTCGTCAGTGATAAGCATGTAAACACTGCAGTAACTTTACACCTCTTGTACTTGCTGTTCACCACTGTTGGTGACCCCTTTGTCATATAAAAGGAGGCCCAAGGCAAAGCTACAGAGGGGAGGAAGCTTTCTAGCCCAGCTGCATGTGTAGCCGCCCTTCTGGTGTACTGCTCACCAAGAAGCGCTCCGTGCATCTGAGCTCAAACACCCACAATAAACCAAAGCAGGAGTAGGGTTTTACGCTACTCAGCGGCCCGAACCTGGGTAAAAAATCCCCGTGTTGATCGTTGGATCCGCTCTTTGTGTACATCTTCTCCCTAGCCGAACCGTAAAAGGGATCCACGCGATCCCATAGGTGTCGTACGCTGACATCTTTGGCGCGCTAGGTAGGGGGCAAGGTTGCGCGAACCCGATCTAGCGGTCAGCGCGCCAGTTCTTGATCACTTTCGTCGCCATGGCTCCCAAGAAGAAGGGCGCTACGGCGGTTGATCCATCCGCGTCCGGTCTGCGCGTACCCACACAGACGGGCGACGGCGTAGGCGCTGGTGGAGAAGGTAGAGGTCTCGAGCCTCCATGACGTTCTGGCGATCAGAGCCAAGCGAGCGGCATCGTTGGCAACGGCGACAATGACCCGCGTACTGCCAGGTCTAAGGACGGAGCCGTGCTACCTACGGGTGGTGCCGCGAACTCCAAGGACGGGACGGCGCCTTCCAAGACACCCACGCCGGTGCATGCGCCGCGGCCTTCTCAGGTCGTGCGTGACGGGCAGCGCCGCGACGTTGGTGGTTCCAGGCGCCCCCATGGAAAGACCCCTGCGCATCACTCCCAAGATGCACGGGGCCAGTATGCGCGCCAACACGCCGGTGGAAGCAGGGCACGATCGCAAGACCGTGATGGAGCTCCTTCTAACACAGTTAGGAGTCAGAGCACCTCACGTTCTTCGCACCTTTCACCGCCGCCTACACCGGCAAAAGCGTTGGCGCGAGCGCAGCTGCTCCTAGATTTCCCTCCCGCTGCGGAGAAGCTAGAAGAATGGAGATCTGCTATTCAGAGCCTCATCAGCTTGGCTAATGATGACGGGCCGCAGCAGGCGGGGCCTTCGCGGCGGCAGTCCACTGAGCCGGTGCGTGCTGATGGTGAAAAGACCGGAGGCAGTACGACTACGATGCGCCCCCCTCCGCAACGATAACAGCGGTCGCTAACTCGGCGGGTCGACACCTGTGATGACGATTCCACGGCGTCGTCTGATCCGCGAGCCCGCCGCGGTCAACATCAAGTTCTTCGGGAACGAAACAAAGAAGACGCTCGAACTACCATCGAGCGGCGGTGGGAAGCGTGCCGTCAATCCGACAGGCGTGCGGGACCCACTGTGGACGAACCTGCGCCGGGGTATTCTGGTAGCTTGCCTTACGAGGTGGGTTGTCCAGCGTTTACTCGTGAGCTGCGGCGGGTCCAGTGGCCCAATTCCCGGACTTTCAAGCCGGAGGTGCCGGAGAAATACGACGGCAAGACTCACCCGTCGGAGTTCTTGAGCATCTACACCATTGCAGTGCAGGCTGCCGGGGCTCGAGACGACAAGATACTCGCCAACTACTTCCCGTTGGTGCTTAAGCCCAATGTCAGGTCATGGTTGATGCATTTGCCGGAGAATTCCATTTCCTCCTGGGCAGATTTGTGTCATGAGTTCATTGGCGCCTTTACTGGGAGCCACCAGGCTCCTGGCCAGGAAAGCGATTTACATCTCATCCCCCAGAAAGAGGGCGAAACTTTGCGCAGGTACATACAAAGATTCAGCCGTATACAGCACAACATCCCAGACGTTCATCCTGCTGCAGTTATCAGCGCGTTTCATCAGAATTTGCGCAACCGCAAGATGCGGGAAGAGCTGGCAATGAACAAGGTCAGGGATGTCGCTGAGCTCTATGCTCTGGCCGACAAATGTGCTCGGGCCGAAGAGGGGAGGAGATTCCCCGGCGAGGATGCTGGCGTGGAAATCGACTCTGAAGGCGAAGACGCCACCACCTCGACGAAGAAAGGCCGACGGCGTAACAGGAAGCGCAAGGGCAAGGCCATGCTTGCCGTCGAGGGATCCGGCAACACCAGCACCGCCAAGAAGATCAAGGCTGATGGCCCCGGCAAGGAGGTTGCCGGGTGTGCCTCATGTCAGGCCTTGGCGGCTGCCGACAAGCTGGATGGCTCCGACAAGCAGTACTGCAAGATCCATCGCACCAAGGGTCATGATCTTCAAAACTGCCGGCAAGTTGAGCAGCTTGTCGAGAAGCAGAAAGTCGAGTATGAAAGGCGGGACAAGGAGAAGGCCCAGGATGGTGCTGAGGGGTCTGGCAAGAAACGCGACGGTCGAGGAGGTCGCCGCGGCAAGGACAAGCAACAAAAGGAGAGGCCCGCTCAAGGCCGCGACAAGGAACAGGGGGGTGACGATGATGACGAAGAGGGCGACGAGTCCAGCGAACACGAATTCCAGAAAGCTACAGAAGCCATGTGCGTTGACGGAGGCACCTCGTTGCATTCCTCTCACCGCCGACTCAAACAGTGGGCGCGCGAGATTAACGTGATAGAGCCGTCGATCGATGCTCGGAAACCATTGAAATGGTCCAACACGCCTATCATTTTTTACGCTGAGGATCACCCTAATCGCACAACTGCGGTCGGGTGTTTGCCATTGTTGGTTTCACCAACGATCCGCAACCTCAAGGTGACAAAGATGTTAGTTGATGGTGGGGCCGGTTTGAACTTGATCTCGCCTGATGTGATCAAGAAGTTGCAAATTCCTGACGAAGATCTCGAGGAAACGGGCACGTTTCAAGGGATCAACCCAGGAAGGAGCCAGCCGAAGGGCAAGATCATGCTACCAGTAACATTTGGTAGTGAGCTGAACTACAGAACAGAAAAGATCGTCTTCGACGTCGCCAAGATTCCATTGCCATATAATGGGATTCTTGGTCGTCCAGCGCTGGCCAAGTTCATGGCGGCATCACACTACGCCTATAATACATTGAAGATGCCCGGGCCAATGAGCGTCATCACTATCAACTCCGACAAGAAGGATGCGCTTATCTACACCGACCAACTCTACCGGGAGGCAGGCGCAGCACCTGCCGCCAAGGCACTTGCTCCTGCCGCCGAAGCTCCCGGAGGAAATAAGACCGGCAAGACCTCTAGCACACACTCCGGCAAGCGCACCTCCTCGGAGTGCTGCGCTCCCGTTGAGGATGTGCCAGAGAGCTCCACCGGCAAGAGCAAGAAATCCAAGGCAGCTCCACCAGCAACTAAGAAGGTGCCCGTCAAGGAGGATGGTACGGGAGGAACTTTCACCGTAAGTTCCACCCTCGATGACAAATAGGAAAGCGCGCTCATTGCTTTCCTGCGGGCGAATGTCGATGTGTTTGCATGGCAACCATCTGATATCCCCGGTGTTCCCAGGAAGGTAATCGAGCACCACCTTGCTGTCTGTCCTCATGCGCGGCCCGTCAAGCAGAAAGTTAGGAAGCAAGCTTTGGAGCGGCAAGAATTTATTGCCGAATAAATCAGGAAGCTGGAAGCGGCAGGTTTAGTCAAAGGAGTGCTCCATCCAACATGGTTGGCCAATCCAGTTGTAGTGCGCAAGGTGAATGGAAAATGGAGGCTGTGTATCGATTATACAGATATCAATAAAGCCTGTCCAAAAGATCCTTTTCCCTTGCCGCGCATTGACCAGATTGTGGACTCCACTGCCGGCTGTGATTTGCTGTCGTTTCTTGATGCTTATTCAGGGTATCATCAGATTTTCATGTCAAAAGAAGACGAAGAGAAAACCGCGTTTATCACCCCATGTGGCACGTATTGCTTCATACGCATGCCTTTCGGGTTGAAAAGTGCTGGTTCAACGTTTGCAAGAGTAGTCCAGATCGGTTTTGAACCCCAGCTACATAGAAATATGGAAGCTTATATGGATGACATAGTGGTTAAAACCAAGGACAAGGCAACACTCATACAAGATTTAGAAGAGACATTTGCAAATCTGCGCAGGATCAATCTGAAGCTCAATCCTGAGAAGTGTGTGTTTGGCGGTCCATCCGGCAAGCTTCTCGGGTTCTTTGTGTCTCAACGTGGAATCGAAGCAAATCCCGACAAGATCAAGGCAATTGAGCAGATTGAAGCACCAAGACGTGTCAAAGATGTGCGCCGACTTGCCGGTTGCGTTGCTGCTCTGAGCAGGTTCATCTCCAAATCTGCTGAGCATGCCCTACCTTTCTTCAAAATCTTGAAGAAGGCGGGTCCAATCAAATGGACTCCGGAAGCGGAGGCAGCGCTGCAGGACTTGAAGAGGTACCTCTCCTCTCCGCCAACACTAGTCGCGCCTAAGCCACAAGAGCCGTTGCTGTTATATTTAGCGGCAATGAATCAAGTGGTTAGTGCTGCATCAGTGGCGCAGAGAGAAGTCGACGAAGAAGCAGCGGCAGCGACAAGCCCGTCGAGCGACAAGCTGGGATTCTCCCCGGCAGAGTCTGGTGCCGACAAGGCAGGATCTGCGCAATTGAATGAAGCAACGCAGAAAAAGAAGATGGTGCAGCACCCAGTCTATTTTGTCAGCTCCCTGTTGCAGGGGGCTAGGTCAAGATATTCTGGCGTGCAGAAGTTGCTCTTCGGCCTCCTTATGGCCTCGAGGAAGCTGCGCCATTATTTCCAGGCACATGAAATCACCGTCGTCACCCGCTTCCCGTTGTAGCAGATTTTACGAAATCCAGATGCGGCCGGCAGAATTGTGGAGTGTGCGTTGGAACTGTCAAGCTTTGGTCTCAAATTTGAAAGCACTTCAACTATTCAGAGCAGAGCCTTGGCGGAGTTCATTGCAGAATGGACAGCGACGCCAGACGAAGAAATTCAAGAGACAACTATCCCCGGCAAGGAAACAAATCAAGAATGGATTATATACTTTGACGGGGCTTTCTCGCTGCAAGGCGCCGGTGCTGGCGCGCTGCTTGTCGCACCCACCGGAGAGCACCTCAAGTATGTAATTCAGATGCACTTTCCCCGGGAGAGATCAACAAACAACACCGCAGAATATGAAGGGCTGCTTGCCGGTCTCAGGATCGCGGCGGACCTTGGAATTAAGAAGCTCATCGTCAGAGGTGACTCGCAGCTTGTCGTTAGGCAAGTTAACAAGGACTATCAGAGCCCGTTGATAGAGGCATATGTAGATGAAGTGAGAAAGTTGGAGGAGCGTTTTGACGGGTTGCAAACAGAGCATGTTCCTCGTGCGGAGAACAATATTGCTGACGACCTGTCAAAACGTGCTGCCCTCAAGTTACCTGTGGAACCAGGAACTTTTGTGCTCCGCTTAACTCAGCCATCCATAACACCATCGACGAGGCAAGACAAAAGAAGGAAGTTGAGTTCCGGCCAGTACTTTCCTGCAGAGCATCCAGAAGCCGCCGGCAAGGAAGTTGCCGGGAACGACGCCAAGCTTGCCGGGGAGTAACAGGCTCCGGCAGGGCCTCAAGCCCTTGCCGTAGAGACAAACGCTTCCACGGCCGAAGATATGCCTTTGGTCCTTGTTGTCGAGCCACAGGCTCCAACATGGGCACAACACATCGTCCAATTCCTTCAGACAGGAGAACTCCCCGAAGAACAGGAAGAAGCGGAGAAAGTAGCCCGTCGGTCTAATATGTACCAGTTCGTGGACAATGTCCTGTACAGAAAGAGACCGAACGGTGTGAAATTGAAGTGTATTCCTCGGAAGGATGGACTGGAGCTGTTGGCAGAGATACATGGAGGCATATGTGGCTCCCACATAGGTTCAAGAGCTCTTGTCGGCAAAGCATTCCGGCAAGGTTTCTTCTGGCCCACTGCTCTCCAGGATGCAACTGCACTAGTAACCAAGTGTGAAGCGTGCCAGTTCCATTCAAAGAAATTACATCAGCCAGCTCAAGCTCTTCAGACAATCCCTCTTTCCTTCCATTTTTGGTCTGGGGGCTCGACATATTGGGCCCTTTTCCCCGCGCTGCCGGGGGCTTCGAATACTTGTACGTTGCTATCGACAAGTTCACGAAGTGGCAGGAAGTGGAAGCAGTGAGAAAGGTGACAGCACAATCAGCCGTCAAGTTCTTCAAGGGACTAGTGTGCCGTTTTGGTGTGCCAAACAGGATTATCACCGACAATGGCACGCAGTTCACGAGCCGCACCTTCATGCAGTATGTCCAAGACCTTGGTGGCAAAATCTATTTTGCTTCTGTTGCTCACCCGAGGAGCAACGGCCAAGCGGAGAGGGCAAATGCTGAAGTGTTGCGAGGTCTCAGAACAAGGACTTTCGACAAGCTGCACAAGTGCGGAAGACGCTGGATTGATGAGCTGCTGGCGGTTCTTTGGTCAATCAGAACGACACCAAATCGAGCTACTGGCCAGACACCCTTCTCCCTAGTCTACGGGGTAGAAGCAATTCTCCCCACAGAACTCATATACGGGTCACCTCGAGTACTCGCTTATGATGAGCTTGAGCAAGAGCAGCTGCGCCAAGATGACGCCACGCTCCTTGAGGAAGATCGTCTTCGGGCTGCTGTGCGAGCTGCACGCTACCAGCAAGCCTTGCGTCGCTATCATAGCCGCAAGGTTCATGCCCGAAGTCTTGAGGAAGGCGACCTTGTTCTTTGGCGCGTTCAGTTGGCCAAGAATTCTAACAAGTTGACGCCGAAGTGGGAAGGCCCTTATCGGGTAGTACGAGTCACCAGGCCCGGCGCCATCCGCCTGGAGACCGAAGATGGCATTCCAGTGAGCAATTCCTGGAATATCAAACACATTCGTAAGTTCTACCCATAAGGCGCGGTTGCCGGGTTACCCGGCAACCACCTTTTGTACAAGTTTTGCCGGCAAGGCATATGATCCTTTGTACAAAGCCAGGCGCAGAACCTGTGCATAGTTGAATAAACTTAAGCGTTTTACAATTCTTGTCGATTTTCATGTCAATCTATATGCATGCTTGTCTGAGATATTGTATTACACATGCTTCCGGTAAGCATTAATGAACCGCCAAGGTTCCATATCTCTATTTTCTCTTCTTTCTTTTTCTCAAAGGACAGAAGGTTTCCTCGCGTGCAAGTTTGCCGGGGGGGGGATGATGGTATGGACACCAACAGGCGATATTCAAGTCGACATATTGCAATAAGGAGTACAGCAACAAAAAGCTAAGTTGCAAAACTCTTAAGCAAATTTTTATTCTAGACCTATTTTCCTTGAACGATTACCGCTTTTGTATGGAAAACCTGCACGTGAAGGAACCTTGTCGTGATTGGTTGTGCCCTTACTTTGTTTCGAGTCCGCTCAACAGCTTAAGTGGCTGCACTAAAAACGTCAAGGTATCTTGTCGGCAGCGACACCCCCAGCAGGCTGCTAAGGATCCGTTCCTCAAAGTGCTCGTGGCAAGGGTGCGCGCATCGGCAAGTTCCCAATAAGCGTAGGGCATGGACCATACAGAAAGAAATCAGACAAGAGAAATAGCATACACTCATCCAAAACATAGCAAGTTATGTTACATTGATGGTCGCCGCGATTCTAACTTAAGATAAAACTGTCTTTGGCATGGAATGGTGGTGACAAAATGGAGTGGAGCGGCTAGTCCCTGCGCTGGCCTTCGACCCTCTTGACTTGGCTCACTCTATCGACGATGGGCGCGACAAGCTTTTCGAGTGCCTTGAGGTCTGCATCCTCCGGCAAGCTAGCAAGAACGTTGGTGAGGTTGATGTCAGGGTTCTTGTGCACCACTTTGACAAGCACCTTGAGGAGGACGGCCCAGCAGAGTTTGCGGGACTCGTTGTCCATATGGGTTGCTCGGTCAGACTGGAGCAGTTTGAGGGAGTCAATGATGCTCTCGAAGAACATGGTCAGCTTGGCACTCGAAGACACCCTATCATCTGAAGAGTAGTTGAAGTTTTTCAAGCCCATGGTGGATAGTTCTGCGGCAAGCCTTTCCGCGACGTCGACATGCGCTCAGTCCAGATCTTCACACCTTTCTCAAAATCATTATACGTGGCAGCGGCGCTGTTGAGCAGGCTCTTCTCACTCTGGAGATCTCTGATCAAAGCCCTCTCGCGAGCTTTGCTGTTCTCAAGGGATTCCTCCAGCGTTGCCAGCTTTAGTTTTAGATCAGCGATGGATTCATTGGCTGAGATGAGCTCCTTGGTCTTGCCGGACATGGCGGTTTGCATCTCCGCTAGGCTGTAGAGAGTCTTCTCTCTGTCGGCTTTGAGCGTCGAGATCTCCTTGCCATGGCCCTCGAGATCCGCCTCCAGCCTCTTCACTTTATCGCTCAGCTCGTTCTTGGCGGCCTTTGCAGCTTCGGCGGCGTCGATGGCTCCCTTTAACTTGCCGGCATGGACTATGGCCAGAGCTTCAAGTGTTTCCTTGTGTCTCTGCTCTAGCTCCTGGGTTCGCCGCGCGACAAGCTTCTCGATCTCTTTGTCTTTTCTGCGGAGCTTGGCGGCAAGCGCCTCCTTGCGAGCAGCAAGGTCTTCTTCATAAGCATCGAGCCCGACGCAACGTTCCGTCAAGCGAGCTTCCTCTGCAGCAGCATGCTGCACGGCCTCCTCCTGTGCCTTCTCGGCATCGGACTGCTTTAAGAGAAGCTCGCTCCAACTTTGATTCAGTTGCTCCCGGCCAGCCGTCAGTTCCTGGAAAGCCTCGGCGTACCAGACTTGCGTCTCCTCGATGCGCTTCTGGAAATCTGCCTCCGCTGCTTCAACAACTGCCGCCCTGGAGTCCAATTTCTCTTTTCGGGTGCGGTGGAGCACCTGGAGCTTTTGAAAGTTGTCGCTCAAGGCTTGGAGGAGCTGTTCTTCTCTGGACCCGCTGCTGCTGGCACGTGGCTCGTCGACGATCTTGAGTCCAACAGCGGCGATGACGTCTTCATCAAAAATTCCTCCTTCGGTTGGCACCCCAGTGCTTGCCGTCCCTGGTATGCTGACGAACAGGTTGTCACCAACCTTAAGGTATCTGCTTGACGGGGGGGTCGGATGTTGACGGTTGATCCTCGACAACCGCCTCGCCGGCGACTGGGGGCTCCTCGACCGGTGTAGCGCTAGGCGCTCCTGTGGCAGGAATGCCGTCACTATGGTCGCCGGTCTCCTTGCCGGCCCCCTCAGCAGACTCCTTGGTGGTTTCTTCCTGTGCGGCCTTGACGGCCTCGTCAGCTGCGACTCTGTCGGCCTCGACGGCAGCGTCCTTGGCGGTCTCTTCGATGACGATATCAACATCCATTTGTTCCGTCGAAGGGATATCTGAAGACCAAGAAAGGAAACAAGATGAGGCCGAGGTTGAAGTTCAAGAAGACAAAAATAAAGAAAGAATGACAAGTGCACCAAGGTGAACGGTTTACCTGTGTCGAGCTGTTGAGAGGTGGTTTCTCCTTTCCCGGCAACATTGGTTGCCGATGTAGGATTGCCAGTGCCCGTGCTTGCCGGCTCCTCTTCAATGCGAATGGGCTCGCCAGTGGAAGCCCTTGCCGAAGGTTCATCTCTGGGCGGCGTGGTCGACGGAGGCGGCACGTCAGGGACGGCCTCCGATGACCCTCCTTGTTGCCGTTCTTCTCCTACAAGCCCGGTGATGTCAATAGCGAAGATATTCTCCCCAATGCTCGCCAGTGGAAAATTGGTAGTGGGCTCACGCTGGGGGCTGGGTTGGAGGCTGCGTCGAGGGTTGGGCTCCGGGCTGATGACGATGGGCTCCGCCGCACCTGCGGTGCTTGCCGAAGGCTCATCACCCGTTGAAGTCTTCGCCTTCTTCGCCATCCTTTGCGCCAAAGTTTCCGTATCTCTGTGGGGACAGGCCAAAGCAAAACAAATGAGTTAAGCAAAACCAGGAATTCAGAAGCTGAAAGATGCGGCAAGGACCCTTACTCTTCTTTTTCCGGACTAAAAGCGGAGATGTCAAAGTCAACCTCCGCTGCAGTGTCCGTGCGAGGGGGTGGAGAAGGAGTCCTGGGACGCTTGGCTGCGGCAGAAGCAGTAGGTTGATATGATCCTGCTGCTCCAGCCGTTGGTGCCATCATATGAGACGCCCCCACCGCTCCAGTTGTTGCCGCGGTCGTGCGTCTCGTACGTCGCACAGGTTGCTGTTGGGCTCCTTGCCGCTGCACAGCCTTGCCGGCCGTCCCCTTGCCGGGAACCTCACCACTCGAGGAAGACTGATGTGTTGGGACGCCGGAGACGGCTTTCCGAAGAACACGTTTCTTCTTCTCTGGAGCTGGGGGCTCGTCGTGCAGCTGTTCCTCGGTTGTGTCTTCGACAGAAGAGCTCCCGGCAACCATGCCACTTTGCTCCCTGGCAATTTCGCCTTGCTCGGCAAGGGTCTCCTCTGACATTATTTCTTCTTCACTGGCTTCCTCTTCCGCGAAGCCAAAGTTGCCGGCCTCTGCGGCTAGATTCACCTCTTCCGCCCTACTGGCGATGTAAGCCACTTCGTCATCACTGGTGGGGCGGATAAGGGTTGGCTCTTCCCGGATGGCTTTCTCCGACAAGTTATCAAAGAACTCCTGTGCGTGCGCCGAGGATGGCTCTTCCCAAGTTCCGTCAAGGCCGTGAGCATTACACACCGGCATCATGGCGATGATTGAGCCCAAAGCAGAGTTGTTGCACAGGGGAACTACGCCAGCCGGCAACCTATATTTCCCGTCAGGCCTGAACAGTTTGTGGCAGAGAGCTGTGTGCTGCAAGACTGTCAAGTTGTTGTTCAAACCAGGGCGCAGCCTCATGATATCTGCTGCATTCTTGAACTCCCAGGCTGGTCTCCCTTTGTTCTGCAGAGGGGCGATGCGGCGGCGGAGGAAATCAGCGCCAACCATTTCTATTGTGAGCCCAGCAACCCTGAGACGGTGGATCCTGGTAATTGCGATTGGGAGCTTCTCATCCTGAGGATCGAGGCCGCTCCAGTCCTTGCCGTGAACCACTTTTGTTTGTCGGGGCAAGCAGAACGGCTGAGGATCTTTCTCCTTAATCCAGCACCACTCAGCCCACCATTCTTCCCACTTCTTGCCGTAGAGACCGTCTGGGTATATATCTTTATTCCATGCCCTTGGAATCCAGGTGATAGAACCAGAAAGGGCGTCTCCCGCTTCGATACGGGGAATGAAGTAGTGGCGAAAGAGGGCTGTGCTGGGAACTACTCCGGCGAAATTTTCACAGAGATAGGCAAAGACTGACATGGATGTCACAGCATTCGGCGTAAAATCCAAGAGACG
The DNA here is from genome assembly GCA_039707655.1 of Elymus sibiricus. Lineage (NCBI taxonomy): Eukaryota > Viridiplantae > Streptophyta > Magnoliopsida > Poales > Poaceae > Elymus > Elymus sibiricus. The sequence continues at coordinate 209,071,609 of CM077668.1, forward strand.
GAAGCCGTATGTGTACATGATGTCAATGAAGAAATCAGAAAACGGAGGGCAGAGCCCGCAGTAAAAGTAAGCGACAAAGAAGGGGAATTTATCTAGACCGCCCTTGACGGAAGCTAGGAGCACGCGAGTAGCAGGGTGAGCCCTCGTCTCCTTCCCCCACATACACATGCACCGCTCAACCAGGGCGCGCATGTCAAGCGTCGGGGCGAAGACGACATGTTCCTTCCGCATCTCCACCAGATCGATCCCCTCCGTCTCTGCTTCTGAGTCGACGGCTTTCGCCGCTTTGCCCTTGCTTGCTTTGGGCGGCATGACGGCTGTGGAAGCGGAGGCCGAGGATGATGAGGACGTGGAAGTGGCGAATGGATGGGGGAGGCTCTGTTTCAAGCTCGAGGAAGAAGGCGACGGTGGTTTCCAGATTGGAAAAGACGAGAGGTAAATGAGCAGCGCCTCTGCGGATTTCCTTTTATGGGGAAGGCGCGGGGCTGCCTATTTACAAAACCAATGTGAATGCGCTTTTACGAGCGTGCTGCTACTGCGGCCATTCCGCGCACGCATCCCACGTCCCGCATTTAATGCACGTCGTGGGGGAGCGCGGTAAATAAGAAGATTACGACAGTTAACTCCTGCCACGCGTGCCCGTGCACTATTTGGGCCTAGCCCAACAACGCCTCGCACCCGTGTATGGCCTAGGCCCGGGGGCTCCTGTCGGTGTACTAAAGTTTGGGTCTTTTAGTACCCCATACTTGTGCACGGACGGTTGTAGCCATCCCAGCGGCAAGGTCTGCCGGAGAACAGCTGGAAACACATACAAGATTATCAAGAGGGCATTCAGGCTAATGATCAGAAGACCGAAGGCTGGGTTCCCGGCAAGATCTTGCCGGGAAAGCTCACGAAGACCCGGCAAGGACTCGCACCCGGCAAGATCCCATCGCCCTGCCACCGCTCCAGCGCAGCGACCAGCCTGTCGTTTAGAGTTTGTCCTCCTGGATGCGTGTCATGGCACTAGCGGCGGATGGGGTAAGCGGTGCTGATGGGACGGTCTCTTTTTCCATCCCCAAGAAAGTAAGGGACACCTAAGTAGAGCATTTAATGCGTTTTGTCCTAAGTCATCAGTGATAAGCATGTAAACACTGTAGTAACTTTACACCTCTTGTACTTGCTGTTCGCCACTGTTGGTGACCCCTTTGTCATATAAAAGGAGGCCCAAGGCGAAGCTACAGAGGGGAGGAAGCTTTCTTGCCCAGCTGCATGGGTAGCCGCCCTTCTGGTGTACTGCTCACCAAGAAGCGCTCCGTGCATCTGAGCTCAAACACCCACAATAAACCAAAGCAGGAGTAGGGTTTTACGCTACTCAGCGGCCCGATCCTGGGTAAAAAATCCCCGTGTTGATCGTTGGATCCGCTCTTTGTGTACATCTTCTCCCTAGCCGAACCGTAAAAGGGATCCACGCGATCCCATAGGTGTCGTACGCCGACAACATCTTTTCTCTTTTGCATATCACATAATTCAACGAAGGTATTAAGATGGGATGCAGCATCTTCATTAGGATTTCCAGCAAATTAATCTTTCATAATAAGATTTAGCAACGCAGTATTAATATCATATGACTCTGCACTAGTGGCGGGAGGAGCAATTGGAGTACTAATAAAATCATTATTATTAGTATTCGAGAAGTCACACAATTTAGTATTTTCTTGAGTCATAGTGGCAAATCAAGCAAGCAAGCAAACAAACAAAATAAAATGTTTTTGTGTTTTTGATTTTTTTGACGAGACTAATAAAAGCTAATAAAAAGTAGAACAAGTAAATGATAATGTGTATGTAGGAACCTGTAAGTGTTTGATGATGTCTCCCCGGCAACGGCGCCAGACATTCTTTCTGCTACTTGTGAGCTGCGTTGGGATTTTCCCCAAAGAGGAAGGGTGAAGCAATATAGTAGCGGATAAGTATTTCCCTCAGTAGAGAACCAAGGTTATAGAACCAATAGGAGAACCACGCAAACACCCGTCAATAGTACCTGCACACACAAGAGCAAATACTTGCACCCACAGCGGGCAAGAGGGTTGTCAATCCCCTTGAACTCGTTAATTGCAAGGATCAAATCTGATAGTGGTAGATAGATAAATTGCAAAGTAAAATAAAAGAAGTAAAATTGCAACCAGGTGATTTTGGTTTTAGTAATATGATTAAAGTAGACCCAGGGGCCATAGTTTTCACTAGAGGCATCTCTCTCATAAGAATAGCATACGGTGGGTAGACAAATTACTGTTGGGCAACTGATAGAAAAGTGCATAGTTATGACGTTATTCACGGCAATGATCATGTATATAGGCATTACATCCGTGACAAGTAGACCGAAATGATTCTGCATCTACTACTATTACTCCATCAATTGACCGACTCCTGCCTGCATCTATGGTATTAAGTTCATGACAAACAGAGTAACGCTTTAAGCAAGATGACATAATGTAGATAGAATAAAACCAAGCAATATGATACGTTCGCGCTACACCTGCTATCACTGGGTGAGGACACCGCAAGATTGAACCTACTACTATGCACCACTTCCACTGAAGATCGATAGATCAACTTGGCCAAAGAAAACCCATAGATCGGAAAGCATTACATAGCTATAAGAATCATACATAATAAAGTTTAGAAAAGACTCAGTTACTTTAAATGAATAATCTGATCATAAACCCACAATTAATCGGATCCCAACAAACACACCGCAAAAGAAGATTACATCGAATCAATCTCCGAAGAGAACATTGTATTGAAGATCAAAGAGAGAGAGAGAGAGACAGAGAGAGAGAGAGAGAGAGAGAAAGCCATCTAGCTAATCACTATGGACCCGTCGGTCTGTGGTGGACTACTCACACATCATCGGAAGGGCGGCAAGGTTGACGTAGAAGCCCTCCGTGATCGATTCCCCCTTCGGCAGAGTACAGGAAAAGGCCTCCAGATGAGATCGCGGAAGAATAGTGTCATGCGTACGACCATCTATGGGGCCATCTAGCCCCTTTGCGGTTCGACTAGGGAGATGCGCAAGCACAAAGAGCAGAATCAGCAGAAACGCAAAGGATTTACCCAGGTTCGGGCCACCGTGAGTTGTAAAACCCTACTCCTACTTTTATGTATTGGATGTGTTTGAGCTCAGGTACAAGGAGCGCTTCTTGCCGGCAAGGTGTAGGAAGAGCAGCTACGCATGCAAGGTGAGCTAAGATTCGACCCTTGTAAAGGTTGCCCTGGCCCTCCTTTTATAGATCAAGGGGTCACCACAGTGGCAAAATAGTCTTTACAAGTGGATTAGACAGCAAATAGTACTATCATACCTAACACTGTTGGTTTAGGACAAACGCAATAAAAGCGTCGTTAGGTGTCATGTGTAGGAGGAGCCCCGGCAAGGTTCCTGCACTGCTCGCCCAGCTACCTCTTATTATCCTGACACGCCTCCTGGACGGGTGTCATTAAAGCTAATTCTCCTTCCAGCAGGCTGACACGTGCCCCGACAAACCTCACCAAACTACCTGCGCGGTCGACACCTCACCGATTAGCGACTAGCCGCTCGGTGCGGTGGAGCGCAGACGAGCTAGCGAGGGCTTGCCAACACGGAGCTTGTCGGGCCTTCATCTTGCCGGCTTGAGCCTTGCCGGCAAATATCATCTTCGTATCTAGCACAAGTCAGGTGCTTCTTGATATCTTGTCTTGATCTTCTCCCTAGTGCCTTTGCATCTAGGCCTTGAATCTTGATCTTGGTAATCTCCGGCAAGCCCTGGCCATCAGGAAGGCTACCACTATCTGTGCATAAGTCAGGGTATAAAATACCCATGTTTTATACACCGACAGGAGCCCCGGGGCCTGGGCCACACGCGCGTCCAAAGCGTCGTTGGGCTAGGCCCAAACAATGCACAGACACGTGGCAGGAAATTACTGCCATAATTTTTACAATGACGATTCTCCTCCAAGCACACCCATGTCGCACATTTAATGCGGGGCGTGGGAGTGGTGGACTGTAGCGATGATTCCGCGGTAGTGCGCCTACAAAGGCGCTATCAAGCAAAACAGTAAAGAGCCAGCCCCCTCGCGTCTTCCCCATAAAAAGGCAACCGCGAGAGAGCGTTGCTCATTCACCCCTGCTCCTTCCTGCTTCATCTTCTTCCTCTAGCCAGAGCATCTTCTGTAACACCCCGATTTTTGGCCCTTTCTTTTTCTTTTGGAATTCTTCGAATTTTTATTTGGATTTCCTTTTCGGTGGCTATGTGGTCGTAAAACCTGGGAAGATCTTCTCCCCTGCCACTTCCAAGTGGCTTGTCATTCTCAAATCTATCCCAAGTCCATGTCATTTCCATCTTAGCCCAACCCCAATATTTATTTATTGGGAATATTCGTTTTTCCATTAAAGGAATAACCCTGTTTGCCCTAGGTTGTGAAGCAACCTATATTTCTGTCACTCCCAAAATTCCCACAAAATTCTCATAAATTCTTAGGATCATATATTACACAAATATGTCAAAATCCATCGTTGCCTAGTTCAAAAATAATTCAGGAATATTCATTTCCTATTCTGTCCAGTATGGCACTTTGTGAAGGAAGTGCAATTTATATTTTCTTGATTGCTCTAAAACTTTTTGAGCACTCTTTCATATCCAAATAATGGTCACATGCCAAAATTCAGCTTCATTTGCCTAGTAAATCTTCCTCAGCAAATTCCCAAAGTTTCTGACCAGAGATAAGCTTTGTGAAGGAAGTACTAGCTAGGATTATCCAAATGAGTTGAAATTTTGGTAGATTGTCCATATGATCAAATCATTACTCTCCACGAAATTTCATCTCCATCCAAAAATATATGTGAGCACACCATCCAATCTTTGTTTCTGGTCACAATTCTAGTTTGTGAAGCAACTATAATTTTTATTGCTTCATAAAATCTGAAATTAATCCATTACCTAAATATCCCTATATCCTTTGAGCATGCAAAAAATTCACATCATTTTTCCAAGCCATTTTCCCCACAAAATTCCCCCAAGTTCTGTCCAGTGTGGAGCATGGTGAAGGAAGTACCATTGTTATTCATCCAAATGGTATGAAATTTTTATGGTGCCTTCATATGCCCAAATCACCACCCTCTACCAATTTTCAGCCTAATCCAATCATCCATGTGAGTGCTAATTCATGATCTAGTTTCTAGACTAGTTTTTGCAGTTGTGAAGCAACTATGTTAAATCCTGGTCCAAATCATTTGATATTTCACAGGATGGTAGTCCTTCCTACCCTAAACCACTGTGACATCCTGGTTAGCTCTTATCTCATCCCATTTGACCACAACTTCATGATCAAGTTTGCTACAGCAAACTTCTGTTGAAGCTACCCATCAGCACAGAGGTGATTTAGCCTAACCAAGACCTTAGTGCTTCTCTAGCAAGTAGGGTCCACACGCTAGACATCATGTTGCTGGCCAGAACGCACCGCGTGCGCCTGTGCATGCAGTGATCACGCGGTCTGGCATGCCAAAAGCGTGCTCTGGACGTCGGGGCCCCTCTGCCACCACCCAAACGGCGTCCTCGCGACACCACACCATGTCCACAGCGCTGCTCGGCCTCTCCTACGTCCACGCATCCCCTCTGGCCCCCCTCTTCACCTCCTCTTTCCTCTCCGGTGAGCCACGCCGCACCGTGTGCCCATGGCCGTCGTCGTCTTGCCCCTGTCCTCTTCCTCCCCGTAGCATCTCCGCACCGTGTGAACCCCCTGGCCTCTCTCCCCCTCCACGCGTGCGCACACGGACGCGTCAGAGCGACGCCCACCCGCCCTTGGCGGCACCCGAGCACGGGCATCTCGCCACGGCTATGTAAGCCACTCCCGGGCCTGCCCGAGCTCTCCAGCCTCCTCTCCGCTCTCCTAGTACCCCGCCCAGTCACTCGAACGAGCTCGAGGAGCCCTCCCCGACCGTCATTGCCGCCATGGCCGCGGTCTCTGTTCGCTCGAATTGGAGCTGCCCAAGCCGTCCCTCTCCCTCTAACCATCACCAATGGCCTCCCCTAGGCGCGACGAGCCTCCCCATACCCTCTCTTTCTCCCTGGAGTGCCCGTGGGCACGGCTTCCATAATGGCCGACAGCCACCGCCACGGGCGTCTGAGCCGCCGTCGCCACAGCTCTCCTCGGCGCGCGTGCGGCACCTGGGTGGGTGCGGCACTACATCCTGAGCCCGCCGGTGCCCTCGTCGTGGCCGGAATAGGCAGGGCCAGCGCTGGCCGCACCCCTGCCCTGCTCCTCCTCTGTTCGTCGCGAGGTTGAAGAAAGGGAGCGGGAGGAGAGAGAGAAGTCAACGTGGGAGCCGCGCGTCAGTGACCCAGCAGCCGAGCCCGCGTGTTTTAAGTGAAGACGGTTTTCGGAAAATACGTTTTCGGTTAATGAAAGCGTATTCTGGTTCTCCTTCGGCCAGGAATGCATTTTCCAGAAGCGAAGACGTATTTTCAAAAATACGCTTCCTATCTCCAGCCGCCGGCCGAAAATATTAAATAGCGGACCTTCATCAGTTAAACACAAAAATGAATACTTTTTATTTGTTTTTCTGCCTAACGAACGAACGTCCACAACTTTTTAACCGTGACTCCGATTCAGGTGAATCAAAAGCTCACGTTCTCTATTTGTCGAGCCCGTTCTGTTGGCATCATTTTCACCATGTTGTAACATTCTTAAAATGACCATTTTTTCCCTGCCCTCTATTCAGCTCCGCCGAGAGAGAACCGTTTCCGGCAAATTTTTCCTCGAGTGCCTCACACTTCTCCCCGGTGAATCCTTCATCCCCAGGCAAGCCACAACAGCCACTTGCATGATGGCCTTGCAGTAGCCATGGTTTCCACTAGAATATTTAAATAATTGCTTGTTCATTTAATGATTCTGTTAATGCTTTGAATACGCTTGTGAATCCATGTCCATGCTTATGCCATGTTCATGTTCATCTAGTAAGTGAAATGATTAATTGCTAATGTTATTATTATCATGTTTCATTCTTGTAATCATTCCCGATGCTATTTATAATAATATGCTCATATGAATAGTTATCGGTTGGTTATGAAAATACTTGTGAGATTCATGCTCATCTCAATGCCATGCTCATTTGTATCCGATAGGATAAATGATTTATCATTATTGATGTGATATTGTATATGGTTATGTTACCCATCCATGGTTACACTGATGTCATGCTCATATGCATCGTTATTTCATTATGCTATTATAACTCAGCTCGTTACCTTTCAAGTTAAACCTGACATTAATCGAACTTGAACAAATCTGTTGGCTGAGTCATGGTGCCACCGAATCGAGCTCACCAGTGCAACCACACTTGCCTGGATGGGGAGGCTCTAATGCGGTCTATTGTCATGCCTCTCGTCGATGCCTCCAACTAGGGAAGGTTATGTGCGCGCGCTGCCCTGATCAGGTAGGCGGCCATAAGCCTTGTGTGCCCGAGTTGTATGGATCTAGAGTCCCCGTTTGGGACAGTTTTGTTATTGTGGCCATGACGGTGGCGGCCACGAAGGTGGCGGATGTCACGAGTTGACATCGGGGCCACCCAGGACATAGCCCAAAGGGGAGTTTGTCGGAGTGGCCAGGAGAGTGTCATGCAATAGATTGGTTTTATCAGAGTGTCATTGGTCCACCCGAATGGGAGCACGAGGCCATGAATTCCGTGGTGTGGGTACAGTGTACTAACCTCTGCAGAGTGTATAATCTATCGATAGCCGCGTCCTCGTTCATGGACACAGTTCGTAGTAGGTCACACTATGGTTCAACAGAAATAATAACCTGGATAATAAACAGCCCCGGTTCCTTGAGAAAAGAAGTTGGTTGATCTTTATGTGGTCATGCGATAATCATAGGGAGAGATCAAGCTCCGTGTGGTCATTTGATGATCACGATGGTACAGTTGATACCAAGCTTGGTTGAACCTGAGGTGGTCGTGTGATGTTCACGACGGTAAGTTTGTTACATATGGTGGTTATGAGATGACCTCCGAGAAGAGTAAGTTGGTCCATGAGACCTTAAACGTCGACCCCCTTGCTTGCTAGTGCTAGTATCATCATGTTCATATCAGGAATTATATATACCTGCCATGCTCATGTTGTACTAGTTGTATTATGCTCATCATTTAACCTGTAAATGCCATGCTATTGTTTGTCTTGATTGCTTTGGTTGCTGTGAGCTTGCGAGTACATTCAAAGTACTCACCTGGCATGTCATGCCAGATTGCAGGTCATGCCATGATTGATTGCTTGTCGAGGATCCCGATGTTGCGCTCTAGGACGTGTCCCAGCCAGAGTCCCTGCGGAGTGGAGTCCATCACCGGTGTCGCTGTTCCGCTGCTAGAAGTTATTCTGCTATGAGTTGTTCCGCTGCTAGCATAGAGCTATCTGAGCAGGCGTAGTATTGCCATGCCCCTGTTATCCTTTGTAGTATCGGACCCTTGTACCCTGATTATTTGTAATAAAGAGCTGATTTGTTCTATGCCAAGCAGTGCCGTATTCCAGAAGACTTGATCTCTAGGCTGGAATACGGGGTGTTTCGGTTCCTCTGAGCCGGGGTGCCACAGCTTCCACCACCACCGCCGCCGATTCACACTTCACCTCGACTTCCTCTTCTCTTCTCGAGCCCTCATGGCGCCCAAGAAGGCCGACGTGGAGGGGAAGAAGCCCGCCAAACCCGTCGACTCCAAGGCGGAGAAGAAGAAGAAAGATCTGGAGGAATTGGAATAGCGGCGAAAGGAAAACGCGGTTTTTCGGCCGCCGACTTTGGACAACAATACTCTGATCGAGAGGTACGCCTATATGTGGGGAAGAGACACCAAAGATCACAAGGCTCCGGTAGTACTCCCCGCAGGTGGCAAGACCCCATCAGATTCATATCTGTTCTTTTGTGCATATTTCTATTGTGGGCTGGTTCCTCCATTCTCGGATTTCTTCAGCGCAATGATGTACATTTTTGGGTTTCGACTGCTGGATTTTACTTCGAACGCCATGACGTGCATGTCAGTCTTCGCCCATCTGTGTGAGAATTTCGTTGGAGTTGCACTCAATGTTGATCTGTTCCGCCACTTCTTCATCCCCTGCATCGAGGGCGACGCGCTTTCCGGCAACATGACATGGATCCCTCGGGCTAAAACCAAGGGCCAGTTTCTTACCGGGCTGCTGCATTTGAAATGGGAAGAATGGCGGGCGGAGTGGTGCTGGATTAAGGAGAAGAATTTCCCCCATTTCTGCTTGCCGCGCACGGAGAAGATTGACCATGGCAAGAATTGGAGTGACCTTGGCGCTACCGACAAGAAGCTTCGCCCGGCACTCAACCGGATCGCTCGCCTCCAGCTTGCCGGGTTGACGATCGAGATGGTAGGAGCTGATTTTCTTCGGCGACATATCGCGCCGCTGCAGAGAAGGCAAAGATTCACTTGGGAGTACTAGAACGCCGGCGACATCATGCGGCTGTACCCAGGGCTCGGCAGCAACTTGACGGTCCTGCAGCACATGAGCTTGTGCCACCAGCTGTTCCGGGTCTCCAGCAAGTTCCACTTGTTGGCCAATGTCGTGCCGTTGCATATCAACCCCGCCAAGGATTCCATCGTAGCTGCAATGCCAGCATGCAACGCCCAAGGAGTTGAGGCTACTTGGGAGCCGCCCTCACTTGAGGATGAGATGACCTGGGCTTCAAATTTGACAGAGAGGGCCACTCGTGAAGAGAAGGACCTTATCCAAGATACCAGGGCCAAAGAACTGGCATTTATCACTTATAGGGCCGAAGAAGCTTTGAAGGCCGGCAAAGCTAGTGGTTCTCGCGCCGCGGCAACCGAAGGGGAGGAAGAAGCCCCCGAGGAAGAGGTTGCCGAGGAGCATCAGGGAGATCTTGCCGGGGACGAAGCTGCCGGGGAACTTGCCGAAGAAGAAAATCCCCAGGCCCCAAAGAAAAGAGTGGGCACCCTCCGTACAGCATACAGTCAAGAGGCAGTGCATCCTTCTCCGCCAAGGGCTGGCCCTGCCGTGAAGAAGTCAACCACCAAGATTGGTCACCAAGAAGAGGTGCGCCGGCAACCATCCCGACGTCCACGAGCTCAGCGCCCATCTTCCCAGCAAGAGATTGTTGGGGAAGTCGAGTCACCACAACCGGTAAGTTCATCCCCTCCAGCACTCAAAAGGGCCAGGGAGTCGCCCCCGCTGGTGAAATATGACCTCTCCATCCTGAGTGAATCCGAAGACGAGGAGTAAGCATAATTGCCTCATCTTTACCAAGTCTTGACTCCATCTTGATTATGATTTCTGACTTGATTTTCTTTTGTTTTTGCAGAGACACAGAGCCACTTGTGCACCGGGCCAAGCGAACCAAGGCTGCAGCGGAAAGCGATCCTATGGGAAGCACTGGGCAAGGGCGCGTATCCGCCAATACTGCTGTCAACAGCCCCCAGCCCAGCCCCCTGCGCGAGGCCGTGACGCGGTTCCCGCTCACCGGTACTGGCACCGATGCTCCTTCTCCTGGTCTCGACAAGGAGGCAGGAGAAGGCCACCAGGAGGAAGAGCGCCAAGAGGCAGATCCCACCATGGTTCCTCCGTCAGCCACCGTCCCGGAGAGTGTGTCTCCAGCAAGAGCCTCTACCGATGAGCCTGTCCACACGGAGATCACTCCGGCAAGCGAGAGCGCCGATGACCGTGTGGCTGCAACCAAGGTTGCCGGGGAAGGAATTATCCCTCCACAACAAGCGTCAACAGGTAATCCACTTGCTTCCAAGCACTTTCCAAAAAAAAAATCTTTTTTGTTTTCTTGAACTTGACTCGTAAGTTGAATCTTACTTCATCCTTTGTCTTTGTTTCATCCTGCAGCTCCTACTTCTCCTGAAGATGGAGAAATCCTCGCAAATGTGGCAGAAATTGCTAAGAGTGCTGCTGATGAAGCTGCCAAGATTTCTACTGAGGAGGCTGCCAAACTTGCTGCTGAGGAAGCAAAGGAAGTTGTCGGGGAGCAGGGAAGGTCTCCCGACAACACACCCGTTCCCCCTCAAGTAAGCACAGAAATGGTGGTGGTTGCCACTGACAAGCCAGACTCTGTTGCTCAACCAACCGCACCAGCTACTCAAATCTTGGCGGACGCCTTGACGCTTGCCGTTTCCCAGCAAGGGTCTGAAGCCCCCAGTTCATCAGGCACCGGAGAGCAAAACTTTGATGAGGAAATTGCTCGTATCCTTGCCTCCATCCCCAAAAGTACCCTCGAATCCGACAACACTACCGATAGCACAGCAGATCTTGCCTTCCTAGAAACCATGGCTGCTGGTCTCAGGGATGTGCAAGAACACTATGGTAAGCGATGGGACAAGCTTCAAACAGAACACATGGCTCTGGAGGTGAGAAACTGAAGAAGAAGGCGGAAGATATCCCCACTTGGTACAATAATCAATCCCACAATCTGAGGAGGCAAGAGGAAAAACTCGCCGCCGCCCAGGAGAAGGCGACATCTTTGGATGGCAAGCTGGCAGAGCGCGAGGCGTAGCTCAATGCCCGGGAAAAGAATCTTGCCGCACAAGAAGAGGCCCTTGCCGCCAAACTTCGCGGCAAGGGTGAACAAATCGAGAAGCTCCTTGAGCAAAGGTCGCAGGAGCTAGAGAAGAACCATAAGGATTCCATCGAGACCCAAGCTTGAGAAATTGCCGCCAAGCTCAAGGAGGCTACTGATGCAGCTGCCGCTGCTGCTGCCGCCAAGCCGGATCTTGATTCCCAATTGACCAAATTGAAAGAGGAGCTTGCCGGCAGTAGTAAAGAGATTGAGACTCTTAAGAACGAAGCGCAGAAGGCAGTCCACACCCTAGGGGGACTGCAAATGCAGCTATCGTCTAAGAATTAAGATCTCGATACTGCCACCAAGGTAATTGAAGATTTGAAGTCCAAGCTTGTCACATTGGAGGCAGATCTTGATTCCGCCAAGGAGAGGGAAAAAATCTTGACGGAGAAGTTGGAAACAGAGGAAGCCTTGTGCGTAGATGTTGAAAACAAGTTCAATCAGCTGCAAGAGAACCTCTCCCTCTGGACCAACAGTCTTGTCAACATTGCCAAGCACATCACCTCCCAAATTGCCGTTATGGATACGAAGAGCTGGAGCTTCACCGTCAGCGACAAGGAGACCACCAGTGTCAGGCTGACCAAGTTCTTCGAAGGCCTCATCGATGCACTGAAGACATATCATGATGACAGGTCCGCCTTGTTTGCTGATGAATCTCGGAAGTTTGTGCGCAACGTCCTTTATAAGGTACTGCTCAAGCTCGCACATCGCCATCCTGACCTCGATCTCTCCGGGGTCTTCAGAAAGTTGCCGCAGAACACCGATGTCACCGCCGCCGATAAGATCACTGGTCCTCTCGCCGACAAGGTTCTCCAAGTCCCCTGGTCCAAGGCGACCGTCAGGATTAAGCTTGTCATTGTATTTGCCACAGTGTTGTCATGTAAAAGATACATTTGATCTTATGTTAGATTTGCACTGATTTTGTAATGTAATATAAATTGTGTCGATGAATGAATGTATGCTATGTCCCTTATCTTATTTAGTCTTTGCATGATTTCTTTATACCCTACGCTTGCCAGACGCTTGTCGGTGCGCATACTTGCCGCGGGCACTTGAGGATCGGATCCTTAGCAGCCTGCTGGAAGTACCGCTTCCGGCAAGTTTTCCCTTGACGCTTTCAACGCAGCTACTTAGTTTGTTGAGCGGACTCGAAACAAAGTAAGAGCGCGATCGATCACAACAAGGTTCCTTAGCATGCAGGTTTTTCATACAAAGACAAAAATCGTTCAAGGGAGATTGCAAATGTAACAAGGAATTTGTTTCAAAGTTTTTCAACTTAGCTTTTCCTTGCACTGTTCTTCTTGTTGCCAATTGATCTCTTGAACGCCATTATATGGTATCCGTACCGTCAGTCCCCCCGGGAAACTTGCATGCGAGGGAACCTTTTGCCTTTAAGAAAAAGAAAGAAGAGAAAAGGGACAGTCCGGAGACCTTGGCATGTCATCAATCATTGCATACAAGGCGAAGCATAACACAACATCACATGCAAACATACATAAATTAAAATGTATTTTGACAAAAGGTTGTGAAATACTTAGCTTTATTTCACTTATGCACAGGATCTGCACCTGGCTTTGTACAGAGGGTTACATGTCTTACTGACAAAGCTTGTACAAAAAGGGGCTGCCGGGAGGCCCGGCAACCGTGCCTCACGGGTAGAACTTGCGAAGATGCTAAATATTCCATGAGTTTTGCACCAGGATGTCATCTTCGGTCACCAGACGGACTGCGCCGGGTCTGGTGACACGTGCTACCCGATAAGGGCCTTCCCACTTCAGCGTCAACTTGTTTGAATTCTTGGCGGACTGGATGCGCCGAAGAACAAGGTCGCCTTCCTCAAGGCTTCGGGCATGCACTTTGCGGCTGTGATAGCGGCGCAAGGCTTGCTGGTAGCGTGCAGCTCGCACAGCTGCCCGAAGATGATCTTCCTCAAGGAGCATGGCGTCATCTTGCCGCAGCTGCTCTTGCTCTGCCTCATCGTAGGCGAGCACTCGAGGTGACCCGTATGTGAGTTCTATGGGGAGCACCGCTTCTGCACCTTAGACTAGGGAGAAGGGTGTTTGGCTGGTGGCTCGATTTGGTGTCGTCCTGAGTGACCAAAGAACTGCCGGCAACTCATCAATCTAGCGCCTTCCACACTTGTGCAGCCTGTCGAAAGTTCTTGTCTTGAGGCTTCACAGCACTTCAGCATTTGCTCTTTCCGCTTGGCCATTGCTTCTCGGGTGAGCAACAGATGCAAAACATATTTTGCCGCCAAGGTCTTGGATGTACTGCATGAAGGTGCGGCTCATGAATTGTGTGCTGTTGTCGGTGATGACCCTGTTGGGAACACCAAAACGGCAAACTAATCCCTTGAAGAACTTGACGGCTGACTGTGCTGTCACCTTCCTCACTGGCTCCACTTCAGGCCACTTTGTGAACTTGTCGATTGCAACGTACAAGAACTCAAAGCCTCCGGTAGCATGGGGAAAAGGGCCCAAAATATCAAGTCCCCAGACCGAGAAAGGCCAGGAGAGAGGGATCGTCTAAAGGGCTTGGGCAGATTGATGTATCTTTTTTGAATGAAACCGGCATGCTTCACACTCGGTGACTAGCTCAGTTGCATCTTGGAGAGCAGTGGGCCAATAGAAGCCTTGCCGGAAAGCTTTGCCGACAAGTGCTCTTGATCCTATGTGAGAGCCACATATGACTCCATGTATCTCTGCCAACAGCTTTAGTCCATCTTCCCGGCAAATGCATTTCAATTTCACCCCATTCGGTCTCTTTCTGTGCAGAATGTTATCCACAAACTGATACATACTTGACTGACATGCTACTTTCTCAGCTTCTTCTTGGTCATCGGGAAGCTCTCCTTTTTGAAGAAAATGAACTATTTGTTGTGCCCAAGTTGGAGCCTGCGGCTCGATGACAAGGACTAAAGGCATCTCTTCAGGTGTAAGAGCGCTTGCCTCCATGGCAAGAACTCAATGTTCTGCTAGAGGCTGCTGCTCATTAACAACCGCGGTGTTGTTCCCGACAGCATTCTTGCCGACGGCTTCTGGGAGCTCTGCCGAAAAATAGTTGCCGGTGTTCAACTTTCTTCTTTTGCTCGCCTGTATTGATGGAGTGACTGATGGTTGATTCAAATGGAGCACAAAAGTTCCTGGTTCCACAGGGAGTTTTTGAGCGGCACACTTTGACTGGTGATCAGCAATGCTGTTTTCCACACGAGGAATGTGCTCTGTTTGCAATCCGTCAAAGTGCTCTTCCAATTTCCTCACTTCTTCCACATATGCTTCCATCAACGGGCTCGGATAATCTTTGTTGACTTGCTTGACAACAAGTTGCGAGTCACCACGGATGATCAACTTCCTGATTCCAAGGTCCACTGCGATCCTGAGACAGGCAAGGAGTCCTTCATACTCAGTAGTGTTGTTTGTAGCTTTCTCCCTTGGAAAGTGCATTTGGATTACGTACTTGAGATGCTCTCCGGTGGGTGCGACAAGCAGCACTCCGGCACTGGCGCCTTGTAGAGAAAAGGCACCGTCAAAGTACATAATCCATTCTTTAGCTGTCTCTTTGCCGGGGAGAGCTGATTCTTGAATCTCTTCGTCTTGCGTTGGCGTCCATTCTGCAATGAACTCCACCAAGGCTCTGCTCTAAATAGTTGAAGTGTTTTCAAACTTGAGTGCAAAGCTCGACAGCTCCAACGCCCACTCCAGTATCCTGCGGGTTGCATCTGGATTTCTCAAAATGCGCTGCAACGGAAAGCGAGTGACGATGGTAATATCATGTGCTTGGAAGTAATGGTGCAGCTTTCTCGAGGTCATGAGGAAGCCGAAAAGCAATTTTTGCACACCGGAGTACGTTGACCTAGCCCCCTGTAAAAGGGAGCTTACAAAGTAAACTGGGCACTACACCAATTTCTTCTTGGGCACTATCTGTTGATTTACTTCATTTGTTTGCGCTGCTTCTGATTTATTGGCACCAGACTCTGCCGGAGAAGATTCTGGCTTGTCGCTTGACGGGCTTGCTGCTGCTGCTTCTTCGTCACCAACTTCCCTCTGTGCAACTAATGCAGCACTGACCACTTGATTCGTTGCTGCCAAGTACAGTAGCAATGGTTCTTGTGGCTTAGGCACAACTAGTGTTGGCGCAGAGGAGATGTATTTTTTCAAATCTTGCAGCGCGGCCTCCGCTTCCGGAGTCCATTTCATTGGACCTGCCTTTTTCAATATCTTGAAAAATCGCAGGGCGCGCTCAGCAGATTTGGAAATGAACCTACTCAATGCAGCGACACAGCTGGCAAGACGCCGCACATCCTTGATGCGCTTCGATGCTTCAATTTGCTCGATGGCTTTGATCTTGTCGGGATTAGCTTTGATTCCACGTTGAGATACAAAGAACCCGAGAAGCTTGCCGGATGGAACGCCAAACACACACTTCTCGGGGTTGAGCTTCAGATTGATCTTGCGCAAATTTGCAAATGTTTCTTCTAAATCTTGAATAAGAGTTGATTTGTCCTTGGTTTTGACCACTATAACATCCATATATGCTTCCACATTTCTGTGCAGCTGGGGCTCAAAACCAATTTGGACAGCTCTTGTAAAGGTTGAACCAGCACTCTTTAATCCGAAAGGCATACGCACGAAGCAGTATGTGGCCATGAAAATCTGATGATAACCAGAATATGCATCAAGAAAGGAGAGTAGATCATAGCCGGTAGTAGAGTCAACAATTTGATCGATGCGTGGCAAAGGGAAAGGATCCTTTGGACATGCTTTGTTGATATCAGTATAGTCAATACAAAGTCTCCACTTTCCATTTGCTTTGCGTACTACAACCTGATTTGCTAACCATGTTGGATGTAGCACACCTCTAACCAAGCCTGCCACTTCCGACTTCTTTATTTCTTCAGCTATAAACGCTTGTCGTTCCAAAGCTTGCTTTCTGATCCTCTGCTTGACGGGCCACGCATGGGGGCAGACAGCAAGGTGGTGCTCGATTACCTCCCTGGGAACGCCGGGGATGTCAGATGGTTGCCATGCAAACACATTGACATTCGCCCGCAGGAAGGCAACGAGCGCACTTTCCTATTTGTTGTCAAGGGTGGAACTGACGGTAAAGGTACCGCTAGTGACATCCTCCTTCGCGGGCACCTTCTTGGTTGTTGGTGGAGTAGCTTTGGACTTCTTGCCGGTAGAACATTCTGGCAAATGCTCAACGGGTGTGCAACACTCCGAAGAGGTGCGCTTCCCGGAGTCCTTGCCAGAGGTCTTGCCGGACTTCTTGTTTTTCTTCTCAGCGGGAGCTGGTGCCTTGATGGCAGATGCTGCAACCGCTTCTTTGTAGAGCTTGTCGACACAGATAACTGCATCCTTCTTATCGGAGTTGATGGTGATGACACGCATCAGCCCTGGCATCTTCAGCGTGTTATAAGCATAATGAGATGCTGCCATGAATTTTGCCAGGGCTGGGCGACCGAGAATTCCATTGTACGGCAAAGGGATCTTGACAACATCAAAGACTATCTTTTCTGTCCTGTAGTTCAATTCCCCGCCAAATGTCACCGGCAAAGTAATCTTCCCTTTGGGTTGGCTTCTTCCCGAGTTTACTCCTTGAAACGTGCCAGTTTGCTTGAGTTCCTTGTCGGGAATCTGCAGCCTCTTGATTACCTCTGGTGAAATCAAGTTCAGGCCGGCCCCACCGTCAACTAACATTTTCATGACCTTGATGTTGCGGATTGTTGGCGAAACCAACAACGACAAACACCCGACTGCAGTTGTGCGATCAGGGTGGTCCTCGGCATCGAAAATGATAGGCGTGTGTGACCATTTGAGCGGCTTCTGAGCGCCTATTGCCGGTTCCGCTGCGTTGACTTCACACACCCACTGCTTGAGTTGGCGGTGAGAAGAGTGCAAAGATGCACCTCCGTCAATGCACATAGCCCCAGTTGCTTTTTGAAATTCATCCTCGCTGGACTCTTCGTCGTCCTCCTCGTCACTTCCATCATCATCCTCTTTCTTCTCTCAACCTCTAGCAGGCTTCTCTTTCTGCTGCTTGGCCTTGCCGCAGCGGCCTCCTCGACCACCACGGCCTCTCTTGCCAGATCCGCCAGCACCATCCTGACCCTTCTCCTTGTCACGTTTTTCATATTCAGCCTTTTGCTTCTCGGCAAGCTGCTCAACTTGCCGGCACTCCTGGAGATCGTGGCCTTTAGTGCGGTGAATCTGGCAGTATGGCCCATCAGATTTGCCGGTCTTCTCGACTGCTGCGGCTTCCTGGCAATCAGCGCATGTAGCAGCTTCTTTGCCGGAGCCCTCTGTTTTGGCTTTCTTGGTGGCGTTGGAATTCCCGGAACCTTCGACGGCCATAACTGTCTTGCCTTTACGCTTCCTGTTGCACTTTCAGCCTTTCTTCTTTGGGGTGGCAGCATCATCGTCTTCTGAATCGACTTCGGCGACTGCATCTTCCCCGGGGAGCCTCCTCCCTTCTTCAGCCCGTGCGCATTTATCTGCCAACGTGTACAACTCGTTGACGGTCTTCGGCAACCGGACGTTCATCTTTTCCAGCATCGTCCGATTGCACACATTCGTGTGAAAGGTGGCAATCACGGCTGCAGGGTGCACATCTGGAATGTTGCTGTGTACCTGACTGAATCTCTGAATATACTTGCATAAGGATTCGCCATCTCTCTCCGGGATCACTTGCAAATCGCTGGGATGACCAGGAGCTTTGTGGCCCCTAGTAAAAGCACCAACAAACTCGTTGCAAAGATCGGACCACGAAGAAATGGAACCTTCTGGCAAGTTCATCAGCCAAGACCTCACATTGGGCTTGAGCACCAATGGGAAGTAATTGGCGAGAATCTTCTCATCTCTTCCCCCAGTAGCTTGCACAACAATCATATAGATGCCCAAAAACTCTGTCGGGTTTAGCTTGCCGTCGTACTTCTCTAGTACTTCTGGCTTGAAGGCCCGGACAGACGGCCAGCGGACTTGCCGCAGCTCGCGAGTGAAGGCTGGGCACCCGAACTCGTAAGGCAGATACCCGCCAGCCTCAGGCGCAGGCTCATCGACGACTGGGCCGTTGTGCACGTTAGACTAACGGCGCGCCTCCCGGTGCCATTTAATGGTGGTACGGGCATCCTCTACCCACCTATCTTGCAGCACTTGCCGCTAATCTTGCTGCACTCGCAGATCCGAAGAAGCCATCGATATCTCGTCGGGCTCAGCGGGTCGTTGAGTTTGTTGCGGCTGCTGTTGTTGTTGTTCTTTTTGTTGGCGTTGTTGCCGCAGCGGTGATTGCACCGTTGGCGCAGCACCTTCAACACAGCCACCAGTTGAATCTACTGGTGTTGTTTGCGGGTGTTGAGATGGTCCCGTTTGCTGTGATTGTAACACCCCGATTTTTGGCCCTTTCTTTTTTCTTTTGGATTTCTTCGAATCTTCATTTGGAGTTCCTTTTTCTGTGGCTATGTGGTCTTGAAACCTGGGAAGATCTTCCCTCCTGCCACTTCCTAGTGGCTTGTCATTCTCAAATCTATCCCAAAGCCATGTCATTTCCATCTTAGCCCAACCCCAAAATTCTTTTCTTGGGAATATTCCTTTTCTATTAAAGGAATAACCCTGTTTGCCCTAGGTTGTGAAGCAACCTATATTTCTGTCATTCCTCAAATTCCCAAGAAATTCTCATAAATTCTTTGGATCATATCTTCCACAAATATGTCAAAACCCATCCTTACCTAGTTCAAAAATAATTCAGGAATATTCATTTCCTATTCTGTCCAGAATGGCACTTTGTGAAGGAAGTGCTATTTATATTTTCTTGATTGCCCTCAAAATTTTTGGGCACCCTCTCACATCCAAATAATTGCCACATGCCAAAATTCAGCTCCATTTGCCTAGTAAATCTTCCTCAGCAAATTCCCAAAGTTTCTGACCAGAGAGAAGCTTTGTGAAGGAAGTACTAGCTAGGATTATCCAAATACGTTGAAATTTTGGTAGATCATTTATATGATCAAATCATTACTCTCCACCAAATTTCAACTCCATCAAACAATCTATGTGAGCACAACTTCAAATCTTGGTTTCTGGTCCCAATTTCAGTTTCTCAAGCAACTATATTTTATATTGCTTTAAAAATTATGAAATTAATCCAGGACCTAAATATCCCTAGGTCATTTGAGCATGCCAAAATTCACATCATTTTACCAAGCCATTGTCTCTACAAAATTCCCCCAAGTTTCTGTCCAGTAGAAAGCAATGTGAAGGAAGTACCGTTTATACTCATCCAAATGGGATGAAAATTTTATGGTGCCTTAATATGCCCAAATAATCACCCTCTACAAATTTTCAGACCAATCCAATCATCCACGTGAGTGCTACTTCATGATGTAGTTTCTGGACCAGTTGTTGCAGTTGTAAAGCAACTATGATGAATATTGGTCCAAATCTTTTCAAAATCCCCAGGATCATAGTCCTTCCTACCCTAAACCCCTGAGACATTCTGGTTAGCTCTTATCCCATCTCATTTGATCACTATTTCATGCCTAAGTTTGCAACAGTAAACTTTCTCTGATCACTCCCATCAGCTCACAGTCACTTTGGTCAAGCCATCCCATCATTGGGGCTGTAGATTGGAGGGACAACACGCTAGACATTGTTTTGCAGACCCTCGTGCCCTCTCCTCGCCATGCCACACGGTGACCACGCGGCTAGGAAGCAATTGTCGCGCTCTGGATGGCGCTTAGCTTCGGGCACTCCTCTGCTCGTCGTTCCCGCGCGTCCCACCGTGTCTACCGCGTCGACCACCCTCCCCTGCATCCACGTAGCCTCCTCCCCGCCCGTCCCGTCGCCGTCCGGACGCGGACACCGCGTGCCCGCGTAAGAACAGTGGCACAAAGGTGCCCTCCCTGCCCCACGCGGTGCGCCGCGGCTTTCCCCGCGTGCCTGGCACCTCCACTAGCTCCTCACTCGTTGCCGTCAACCCCTCCTCGCATGCGCACGCGTACGCGGCTGCGTCAGTACATCCCCCGAACGCCCGTGGCAGCATCCGGCGAGGGCATCTTCGCCGCGGCTATTTATGCCGTCCCCGAGGATTCCCGAGCACTCACACCTCCTCTCCTCCACCCCAGCACCCTCCCCGACCTCTCCCTCGAGCTCGAGGAGCTCTCTCTCCTCCGCATTGCAGCCACGGCCACTGCTCGGCCTCGCCTAAATTCGGTCGAGCCCGAGCCTCACTCCCTCTCCCCTCCCCACCAGAAGAGTCACCAGAGCATGGCGGAGCTTCCCCGACCTTCCCCTCGCTCGCCGGACCGCCGTATCGCCCGTGCCCATCGTGGCCGAGCCGCCATCTGCCGCAAGCAACTCCACCGCCGGTCTGTGCCTCCTCGACAGTCGTGCCCTGCCTGGACGGGACCGCCTCGGTCCGCTGAGCACGCCGGTAGGCCGGGCGCCGCCAACGGTGGCCCGTGCCGCTGGCTATCGCCGGTCGAGCACTGCTGCTCCATGGCCGGGCACGCGCGGGAGGAAGATGACGGCTGCTCCCCTGACCTGACAGCGGGTCCTGGCTGTAATTGACTCTGCGGTCGGGCCCAGCGACTAAGTGGAGACGTCTTCAACTGAAATATGTTTTCAATCATCGAAAGCGTACTCCAAAACTCCTTCGGGCGAGAATACGTTTTCAGACAGTGAAAACGTATTTTCAGAAATACATTTTTTATATTCAGCCGCCAGCCGAAATAGTTACATAGCGGACGTTCACCCGTTAAGCGCAGAAATGGACAAATTTTTATTCTTTTTCTGCCTAACGAACGAACGGCCATATCTCGGCAACCGTAACTCCGATTCAGGTGATTCCAAAGCCCACGATCTCAGTTCATCAAGCCCGTTCCGATGGTATCATTTTCATGAGGTTGTCACACTGTGAAAATGACCATTTTTCGCTTGCCCTTAAAACAGCTTCGCCGTGAGGGAAACTTTTCCGGCGATTCTTTCCGTGAGTTCATCGCACCTCTCCCCGGTGAATCCTTTTCCCCCAGGCAAGCCAAAACAGCCACTTGCATGATGGCATTGCAATAGCCATGGTTTCCACTTGAATATTTAATAATTGTTTGCTTATTTAACTATTTTGTGAATGCTTCGAAGATGCTTGTGAATCCATGTCTATGCTTATGCCCTGTTCATTTTCATCTAGTAAGTGATATGATTAATTGTTAAGGATATTCTTATCATGTTTTATTCTTGTAATCATTTCAGATGCTAGTGATAATAATATGCTCATATGAATAGTTGGGGTTTGTTATGAAAATACTAGTTATATTCATGATCGTCATTATGCCATGTGCATTTGCATCCCGTAGAATAGATGACTTATCATTGTTGATGTTATGTTGTTAAATGGTCATGTTGCCCATTCATGGTTACACTGATATCATGCTCATCTCCATTGTTATTCCCTTATGTATTTTATTGTGACTCAGCTCATCACCATTCCAGTTAAACCGGACATTAATCAAACTTGAACAAACCTATTGGCTGAGTCATACATGGTGCCACCGAATCGAGCTAACCAGTGCAGCCACACTTGCCTTATGGGAGGCCCTAACACGGTCTATTGTCATGCCTCTCGCCGGTGCCTCCTACTAGGGAAGGTTATGGGTGCGCGCTACCCTGATCAGGTAGGCTACCATAAGCCTTGAGGACCCGAGTTTTATGGTACCGAGGTCCCCGTTTGGGACGATGTTTATGTTTGGCCACGACGGTGGCAGCCACAGAGGTGGCGGATGTCACATGTTGGCATCGGGGTCACCCAGGACATAGCCCAAAGGGGAGTTTGTCGGAGTGGCCGGGAGAGTGTCATGCAATAGATTGGTTTTGTCAGAATGTCGTTGGTCCACCCGAATGGGAGCACGAGGCCATGAGTTCCGTAGTGTGGGTACAGTGTACTAACCTCTGCAGAGTGTATAATCTATCGATAGCCGCGTCCTCGGTCATGGACACAGTTCGTAGTAGGTCACACTATGGGTCAACAGAAATAATAACCTGAATAATAACAACCCCGGTCGATGAGGAAAGAAGTTGGTTGATCTTTATGTGGTCATGCGATGATCACAGGAAGAGATCAAGCTCCGTGTGGTCATGTGATGATCACGATGGTACAGTTGATACCGAGCTTGGTTGATCCTGAGGTGATCGTGAGATGTTCACGATGGTAAGTCTGAGACATATGGTGGTTATGAGATAACCCCGAGCAGAGTAAGTTGGTCCATGAGACCTTAAATGTCGACCCCCGTGCATGCTAGTGCTAGTATCATCCTGTTCATATCATCAATTATATGTACATGACATGCTCATGTTGTTGCCTTGCTCATGTTGTTCTAGTAGTATCGTGTTCATCTTTGATGATTAACCTGTAAATGCCATGCTGTTGTTTGTCTTTTTTGCTTTGGTTGCTGTGAGCTTGCGAGTACATTCATAGTACTCACCTGGCGTGTCATGCCAGATTGCAGGTGATGCCGTGATTGCTTGTTTGTCGAAGATTCCGAGGTTGCGCTCTAGGATGCATCCCAGCCACAGTCCCTGCGGAGTGGAGTCCATCACTGTCGTCATTGATCCGCTGCTAGAAGTTATTCCGCTTCGAGTTATTCCGCTGCTAGCATAGAACTACCTTAGCAGGCGAAGTGTCGCCGTGCCCCCTATAACCTTTGTAATATCAGACCTTTGTACCCGTTATATTCGTAATAAAGAGCTGATTTGTTCTATGCCAAGCAGTGCCGTATTCCAGAAGACTTGATCTCTGGGCTAGAATACGGGGTGTTCCGATCTCTCTGAGCCGTGGTGCCACATCGATTGGTATCAGAGCAGGTCTGGCTGTAGGACGCCCTAGTCAGCGCGAGCGTTAGAAACCGGTAGTTCAGAGTCTAAGCTTGCTTGTTGCATTTGGTTGTTGCATTTGTTTGCTGCATAGCATGCATATAGACTCATTATTTTGTCACTAACGATCTGATAATGTGAGTGTAGGTGGCATCGGTTTCGATCCACTACCTGCACCCTCCAGTTTTGCATACTTGCTCGTTGGTGTTTGGTGTCATCTCTGTCCCAGCGGAGTGATGCCAAGGTACCTAGTGGCGTCGATCACTTGCAGTATTGATTCACAGATATCACACCAATATTTTCTCTTCAGCCACACCTATTGTTTCGGTGATAGACATGTTTCTATCCCGGATCTTGCCATCCAACCTACCGTGTTGGCAACCCTTACTGGTCTTTGTTACCAGAAAAGGGCAATGCCAGCAAGCCCTGTTTTCCACCGCTATCCTACACTATCACCCATTCCTTGGATGAGTACGGTTCCCTTCCGTACGCTTGATGATGATGTGGCCATGACATCCGTGTCTCGCTACATGATCACCGAGTCCGTCCTCACCGCTAAGCCCGTCCAGATGCAACCGGTGCCGAGCCAGCTCTTGGTGTAGACCTGTTTACACCAACCTCTCCACACGCTGATCCATTTTCGTGCACACCGTCACAGCATATTAGATCGTAGTACTGGAGTTTCCTCGAGAATTGTGTGCTTAAGTAGTCATGCATAGTGAGGTGAATAGCTGTAAAATGTGATGTTGTATGTAATCTTAATGTTGTGTGTGCTTTTGTTTTAGTCGTTTCTTTTGCTTCTTTCTTTGGGCCCTCAGTGTTACCTTATTTCCCCTTATAAAAGTTTCTCATCAACCGACATCGGACTCAAAGAATCAGTGGGGATTTCAAACATTTTGAGGCTCAGCTAAACAGTATGGGATTATCAGTGGACTACATTGTATTGAGAATATCTGATCTGGATACAAATGATATTCTGAATTGACTATCAGCATTAAGGCTAACTCAGTGTGCAACCATTACAACCATAATGAACCAGCTGGAAGACAATTTGTGTGCAAGACAACAGTACATTTCCAGTCAGAGGAATATCAAGGATATATATATATATATGGCATTCAGTTCGCATATCACAGAGAGAAGCTTCTGGTGTAAGAAAATCCAGTCTTCCTCCGCACACTACCAGAGAAGCTTATGATACAAGGCTCCTCAGTCTTCCTCGGTAAGATATGTGGATAGCTTACAGTGCAAGATACTCAGCATTCTTCGGTAAGCCACCGCAGGAAGCTTACGGCATAAGTCACCAAATCTCCCTTAGCAAGCAACCAGGAGGAGAAGCTTCTGAGATATGGTACCCAGTCTTCTTCAGCACGCTATCCCGGCAAAAGCTTCGAGCATAAGCTATTCAGTCTTCCTCAGCATGCTACTCGCAATGGCTTCCAACACAAGCTATCCAGTCCTCGTCAGTACGGCACTACAATCAGTCATCGCCATTAGTACAAGAGACTACACAGTGAGTTGGCAGTATATGGCAGTGCATCTCTAGAATCAGAACCGTAGCAGTTTGGTAAAAAACGCAAGCTACTCAGGACCCAAGTGTCTGCCCCGGGAACCAAATGTTCAGCTACACATACTTCCATATTTATGGTGAGCATGCTGCCAAGGTCATGCAAGTCACTCGTATGATAATGCAAGCACAGTGAGAATCCGACAACCACATGAATTATGTAAGAGGAAGAAAAGCCAGTATACACCTTAGTGTGATGCAATGTCTGACAAGCTATGAAGCAAGACAATGTTGGGACAACAATCCTGATAGTGGATATCAAGGCCAGCTTCCTCACACCCGACAAAGCGATATCATTAACCTCTGTCACTGTCATGTATGATTGACCACAGCAGTGAGCTCTATACAAGTAATTGTGAACCTGGTATATGATCATAATGAACCCTTGCTTACTTTTCCCTGGTAACGGCACCATGCTTGTGTTCTGAGCTGCTTTCGGCCTCCCAGGGTGGATGCCGCCTTTATATTTCTCTTTTCAACAACTGGCCCGTGTTCTGAGCTGCTTTTCGGCCGTCTCGGGCAGCTGTTGAGTTTCTTTTTGTAGCAGTGACCCTATGCTCTGAGCTGTTCTTCAGCCGTCATAGGGAACTGCTACATTCTTCTTATCAACACTGCCTCATGCTCTGAGCTGCTTTTCAGCCGTCGTGAGCCATGGTTGAGTTATGTCAGTAATGTCCCAGATCTGAGTTGTAAAAACTGTTCTGGTGGCTACTGATTTATTTGCCGATTTCTTGCAAAGGTTCGGATGATCATGGCCATACAGTTAGAGCTTGAGAGATGATAAACTTACCAGTTAAACGTTGCTGCACTGCCTGAGGATAAGGATAAGGTATGACTGCCGGAATATTGCACCTGACAGCACCTGTGGTCACATAAAGAATTAAAGATATTTATGGCCAAGCTCGTTCAGGAAAAGATTCGGACAAAAGAAAACAACAATGAAGGAGCAAGACCGGCAATACAGGTATAATAATTGTTGCATGAACAACATGGTACGGATACCCAAGACAGTCGGATTCCGTATTGATCACCATGAACACACACCCAAGGGGTATACTCTGTTTGTAAGGACCTCATATCAAGGTGACGGTTGAATCATCGGTACGGATCTGAGACAAAGAAGTCAGGAAGATTTAAAGCTACCTACAAGCAGTCAGATTCTGCCAAGAGAACGGCTATGATTCTCAGCATTGTTTTGAACCCGAAGGACATGCACCTACTTGAGTAACCGAGGCAATGATTAAAGGTTTCATGCTCACCGAGGAAATTTGTTCACAACTCCATTGATACTATCAGTGCTGGATGTAAGAATGACACGTCAATAGGGAAATTCTTCCCGGACTTATGGAAATTCCAGTCAGGATAATATATCAGACAAGCCAGCAGATATGAAAGAATTGAAGCCAGAACAAGGATGAACATATGAAGGAAGGCCTATCAGAATGTGGGATACAGTGAAGCAAACCACCCCAGAGCAAGTCAGTCAGTCAGATGGAATTCAGAGGGAACATCAAGGAAAAGGATACCCGAGTTGGAAACGGTTTCCTTAAGTCAGAATATTCATACCTGTTCCCTGAGCAACCAAATCTTGAGGACGAGATTTATCGTAAGGGGGGTAGGTTTGTAACACCCCGATTTTTGGCCCTTTCTTTTTCTTTTGGATTTCTTCGAATTTTCATTTGGAGTTCCTTTTTCCGTGGCTATGTGGTCTTGAAACCTGGGAAGATCTTCTCTCCTGCCACTTCCTAGTGGCTTGTCATTCTCAAATCTATCCCAAGGCCATGTCATTTCCATCTTAGCCCAACCCCAAAATTCTTTTCTTGGGAATATTCCTTTTTCTATTAAAGGAATAACCCTGTTTGCCCTAGGTTGTGAAGCAACCTATATTTCTGTCATTCCTAAAATTCCCACAAAATTCTCATAAATTCTTTGGATCATATCTTCCACAAATATGTCAAAACCCATCCTTACCTAGTTCAAAAATAATTCAGGAATATTCATTTCCTATTCTGTCCAGAATGGCACTTTGTGAAGGAAGTGCTATTTATCTTTTCTTGATTGCCCTCAAATTTTTTTGGGCACTCTCTCACATCCAAATAATTGCCACATGCCAAAATTCAGCTCCATTTGCCTAGTAAATCTTCCTCAACAAATTCCCAAAGTTTCTGACCAGAGAGAAGCTTTGTGAAGGAAGTACTAGCTAGGATTATCCAAATGAGTTGAAATTTTGGTAGATCATTTATATGATCAAATCATTACTCTCCACAAAATTTCAACTCCATCAAACAAACTATGTGGGCACGGTCCCAATTTCAGTTTGTGAAGCAACTATATTTTATATTGCTTCAAAAATTATGAAATTAATCCAGGACCTAAATATCCCTAGATCATTTGAGCATGACAAAATTCACATCATTTTACCAAGCCATTTTCTCTACAAAATTCCCCCAACTTTCTGTCCAGTAGAAAGCATTGTGAAGGAAGTACCATTTATACTTATCCAAATGGGATGAAAATTTTATGGTGCCTTAATATGCCCAAATAATCACCCTCTACCAATTTTCAAACCAATCCAATCATCCAGGTGAGTGCTACTTCATGATGTAGTTTCTGGACCAATTGTTGCAGTTGTAAAGCAACTATGATGAATATTGGTCCAAATCTTTTCAAAATCCCCAGCATCATAGTCCTTCCTACCCTAAACCCCTGAGACATTCTGGTTAGCTCTTATCCCATCTAATTTGATCACTATTTCATGCCTAAGTTTGCAACAGTAAACTTTCTCTGATCACTCCTATCAGCTCACAGTGACTTTGGTCGAGCCATCCCATCAGTGGGGCTGTAGGTTGGAGGGACAACACACTAGACATCTTTTTGCAGACCCTCGTGCCCTCTCCTCGCCATGCCACGCGGTGACCACGCGGCTGGGAAGCAATTGTCGCGCTCTGGATGGCGTTTAGCTTCGGGCACTCCTCTGCTCGTCGTTCCCGCGCGTCCCACCGTGTCTACCGCGTCGACCACCCTCCCCTGCATCCACGTAGCCTCCTCCCCGCCCCTCCCGTCGCCATCCGGACGCGGACACCACGTGCCCGCGTAAGAACAGTGGCACAAAGGTGCCCTCCCTGCCCCACGCGGTGCGCCGCGGCTTTGCCCGCGTGCCTGGCACCTCCACTAGCTCCTCACTCGTCGCCGTCAACCCCTCCTCGCGTGCGCACGCGTACGCGGCTGCGTCAGTACATCCCCCGAGCGCCCGTGGCGGCATCCGGCGAGGGCATATTCGCCGTGGCTATTTAAGCCGTCCCCGAGGCTTCCCGAGCACTCACACCTCCTCTCCTCCACCCCAGTACCCTCCCCGACCTCTCCCTCGAGCTCGAGCGGCTCTCTCTCCTCCGCATTGCAGCCACGGCCGCCGCTCGGCCTCGCCTAAATTCGGTCGAGCCCGAGTCTCACTCCCTCTCCCCTCCCCACCAGAAGAGTCACCAGAGCATGGCGGAGCTTCCCCGACCTTCCCCTCGCTCGCCGGACCGCCGTATCGCCCGTGCCCATCGTGGCCAAGCCGCCGTCCGCCGCGAGCAACTCCGCCGCCACTCTATGCCTCCTCGGCGGCCGTGCCCTGCCTGGACGGGACCGCCTCGGTCCGCTGAGCACGCCGGTAGGCCGGGCGCCGCCAACGGTGGCCCGTGCCGCCGACTATTGCCGGTCAAGCACTGCTGCTCCACGGCCGGGCACGCGCGGGAGGAAGACGACGGCTGCTCCCCTCACATGACAGCGGGTCCCAGTTATAAGTGACTCTGTGGTCGGGCCCAGCGACTAAGTGGAGACGTCTTCGGCGGAAATACGTTTTCAATCATCGAAAGCGTACTCCAAAACTCCTTCGGGCGAGAATACGTTTTCAGACAGTGAAAACGTATTTTCATAAATACGTTTTCTATATTCAGCCGCCGGCCGAAATAGTTACATAGCGGACGTTCACCCGTTAAGCGCAGAAATGGACAAAATTTTATTATTTTTCTGCCTAACGAACGAACGGCCATATCTCGGCAACCGTAACTCCGATTTAGGTGATTCCAAAGCCCACGATCTCAGTTCGTCGAGCCCGTTCCGATGGTATCATTTTCATGAGGTTGTCACACTGTGAAAATGACCATTTTGCCCTTGCCCTTAAAACAGCTTCGCCGAGAGGGAAACTTTTCCGGCGATTCTTTCCACGAGTTCATCGCACGTCTCCCCGGTGAACCTTCACCCCCAGGCAAGCCACAACAGCCACTTGCATGATGGAATTGCATTAGCCATGGTTTCCACTTGAATATTTAATAATTGTTTGCTTATTTAATTATTTTGTGAATGCTTCGAAGATTCTTGTGAATCCATGTCTATGCTTATGCCCTGTTCATTTTCATCTAGTAAGTGATATGATTAATTGTTAAGGATATTCTTATCATGTTTTATTCTTCTAATCATTTCAGATGCTAGTGATAATAATATGCTCATATGAATAGTTGGGGTTTGTTATGAAAATACTTGTTATATTCATGATCGTCATTATGCCATGTGCATTTGCATCCTGTAGAATAGATGACTTATCATTGTTGATGTTATGTTGTTAAATGGTTATGTTGCCCATTCATGGTTACACTGATATCATGCTCATCTGCATTGTTATTCCCTTATGTATTTTATTGTGACTCAGCTCATCACCATTCCAGTTAAACCGGACATTAATTGAACTTGAACAAACCTGTTGGCTGAGTCATGGTGCCACCGAATCGAGCTAACCAGTGCAGCCACACTTGCCTTATGGGAGGCCCTAACACGGTCTATTGTCATGCCTCTCGCCGGTGCCTCCTACTAGGGAAGGTTATGGGTTCACGCTACCCTGATCAGGTAGGCTACCATAAGCCTTGAGGACCCGAGTTTTATGGTACCGAGGTCCCCGTTTGGGACGATGTTTATGTTTGGCCACGACGGTGGCAGCCACAGAGGTGGCGGATGTCACATGTTGGCATCGGGGTCACCCAGGACATAGCCCAAAGGGGAGTTTGTCGGAGTGGCCGGGAGAGTGTCATGCAATAGATTGGCTTTGTCGGAATGTCGTTGGTCCACCCGAATGGGAGCACGAGGCCATGAGTTCCGTAGTGTGGGTACAGTGTACTAACCTCTGCAGAGTGTATAATCTATCAATAACCGTGTCCTCGATCATGGACACAGTTCATAGTAGGTCACACTATGGGTCAACAGAAATAATAACCTGAATAATAACAACCCCGGTTCGATGAGGAAAGAAGTTGGTTGATCTTTATGTGGTCATGCGATGATCACAGGTAGAGATCAAGCTCTGTGTGGTCATGTGATGATCACGATGGTACAGTTGATACCGAGCTTGGTTGATCCTGAGGTGATCGTGGGATGTTCATGATGGTAAGTCTGAGACATATGGTGGTTATGAGATAACCCCGAGCTGAGTAAGTTGGTCCATGAGACCTTAAATGTCGACCCCCGTGCATGCTAGTGCTAGTATCATCCTGTTCATATCATCAATTATATGTACATGATATGCTCATGTTGTTGCCATGCTCATGTTGTTGCCTTGCTCATGTTGTTCTAGTAGTATCGTGTTCATCTTTGATGATTAACCTGTAAATGCCATGTTGTTGTTTGTCTTGATTGCTTTTGTTGCTGTGAGCTTGCGAGTACATTCAAAGTACTCACCTGGCGTGTCATGCCAGATTGCAGGTGATGCCGTGATTGCTTGTTTGTCGAGGATTCCGAGGTTGCGCTCTAGGATGCGTCCCAGCCAGAGTCCCTGCGGAGTGGAGTCCATCACTATCGTCGTTGATCCTCTACTAGAAGTTATTCCGCTTCGAGTTATTCTGCTGCTAGCATAGAACTACCTTAGCAGGTGAAGTGTCGCTGTGCCCCTGTAACCTTTGTAATATCGGACCTTTGTACCCGTTATATTCGTAATAAAGAGCTGATTTGTTCTATGCCAAGCAGTGCCGTATTCCAGAAGACTTGATCTCTGGGCTAGAATACGGGGTGTTCTGGTCTCTCTGAGCCGGGGTGCCACAGTGATTTGCTGGCTTCAGCAAACCCAATGAGGCTTTGGATGGTGGCCCTCCACTCATCCATCTTGTCTGCCATTGGAGGGAAGTTTACCAGCATCTGGGCCCACGCCATTGCCTCCGCAGCTGTTGCTGGCATGGCTAGGAGTGAAGAACGTGATGTCGCTCGACTCCTGGCAGAGCGAGCAGGAGCGTCATTTGGATCTTGCTGCTGTGGCTCATGTTCAGCAGCTGGTTAATGTAGTGGAGGTGGTGCCTGAAGATCTTGCGGACGATCGACAGGTGTCTTGCCATGTGGATGCTGCCAACCGGAGCCGCTTGCGCCGTTCGGAGCCATGTCGCTCCCATCTTGCAACGGTCATGGTGTGTGTCCCGACGCAGCATCCTTGGACGCCGCAGCAGCGGGGTCTTGGCTCGTGCCGGTCCAGACGGTGTTGCTCCGGTGGCTTCGCTCGTCGGTACGTCGAGGAGGCAGGAGTTAGCCATCTGCGCCGCCTGCACCGTTGTGGCTTCGATCGCCAGAATGGTGAGGAAGCTAGGAGTTGGTGTTGCATGCTCCGCCTGCACCACCAGTGCTAGCTACACCGCCCGCGCCGCCTACACCGGTGACACCTTCTGCTCTGCCTGCGCCGGCCGGATCATCTCCGCCGCCCGTGGGCGTATGCGACGGAAGTTTGGAGGTCGATGGAGCTACTGCAGATGCGTCCTTCTTCTTGGGCGCCATCACTCGTGATGAAGATGTAGTTGACGTGCAAACTGCTGATTCAGGTTCACGCAAGCGATCCCCCTACCTGGCGCGCCAAAGATGTCGTACGTACGACCATCTATGGGGCCATCTAGCCCCTTTGCGGTTCGACTAGGGAGATGCGCAAGCACAAAGAGCAGAATCAGTAGAAACGCAAAGGATTTACCCAGGTTCGGGCCACCGTGAGGTGTAAAACCCTACTCCTGCTTTTATGTATTGGATGTGTTTGAGCTCAAGTACAAGGAGCGCTTCTTGCCGGCAAGGTGCAGGAAGAGCAGCTAGGCATGCAAGGTGAGCTAAGAGTCGACCCTTGTAAAGCAAGGGGTCACCACAGTGGCAAAATAGTCTTTACAAGTGGATTAGACAACAAACAATACTATCATACCTAAAACTGCCGGTTTAGGACAAACCCAATAAATGCGCTGTTAGGTGTCATGTGGAGGAGGAGCCCGGCAAGGTTCCTGCACCGCTCGCCCAGCTACCTCTTATTATCTTGACACGCCTCTTGGACGGGTGCCATTAAAGCTAATTCTCCTTCCAGCAGGCTGACACATGCCCCGACAAACCTCACCAAACTGCCTGCGTGGTCGACACCTCACCGATTAGCGACTAGCCGCTCGGTGCGGTGGAGCGCAGATGAGCTAGCGAGGGCTTGCCGGCACGGAGCTTGCCGGGCCTTCATCTTGCCGGCTTGAGCCTTGCCGGCAAATATCATCTTCGTATCTAGCACAAGTCAGGTGCTTCTTGATATCTTGTCTTGATCTTCTCCCTAGTGCCTTTGCAACTAGGCCTTGAATCTTGATCTTGGTAATCTCCGGCAAGCCCTGGCCATCAGGAAGGCTACCACTGTCTGTGCATAAGTCAGGGTATAAAATACCCATGTTTTATACACCGACAAATAATGACTTGCAGTGGCGGAAAAATTGTTTCGGGTGGCTGTCTGGGGATTTTGGAATATTTTAGAATTTATAGCACTGGAATTAGGTCAGACAGAGCCACGAGGGGCCCACAAGGCATCAAGAAGTTTCATAGTGTTTTGACTCCATTTGGTACAGATTTTCTGTAAAACCCAAAACAAGCAGAAATGAAGCAACTGGCACTAGGAACTAAGTTAATAGGTTAGTCCCCAAAATAATATAAAATTGCATATAAAGTATCTAAGAATGATAATATAATAGCATGAAACAATCAAAAATTATAGATACATCGGAGGCGTATCAAGAGGCCATGCTTTCGGTCTTCCATTCGAGGGATCGTTCATGGGTGGTTCGCGGGATCGTTCATCGATGGTTTGAGGGACTCCAAGTACAATCTACACCGACTCGTCTAATTTTGCTGCCCTCCGGAGTCGGTAACGATCGTGATCCAAACTATTTATGCACCTTCATATTGTTCCTGGGTGATCCTAGGGTGATTTTTTTTGTTTTTCTACTGCGTTTTGGAATGGTGGTATCAGAGCAGTTCTATGAGTAGATGCAGGTTTCGATCTAGATCACATGTGGATGTGAGGGTTTGATGTTCTTGCTATGCTTCCCTCGAGTGTTGCTTCGGTTCAGTTCATTGACGGCATGATGTAGCTTTGTACAAAGTTCTGACAATCGATCGGCTCTGGCTGTCGATGATCTGCTAACACTTCTTTGGGCTTCATCATAGTCAAGAATAGTGAACCTTCATGTACACAAGAGGGCGATGAAGATGAACGATCTTCTAGGGGGTCATGAGTATTTGACGAAGTTTAATGTGTGGCTAGAGACTTTTAAATAAGTCGCTTCCCTGACACACCCCGAAAGTTAATATAGCAACAAGAATTATTGCCTTGATTGTGTACGTAGGTAGCTAGTGTTATCCGGAAACCCTAGAAGCCATGTACTTAAAATTTTCCAAACCGATTAGAGGACGTCTAACTTGGTTTTGCAGGCACTGGTACAGTTACGTCCTATACAAACGGTTTTACCCCCTTTCCGCGACAGAGTTTTAAGCCGTCGCCTTGCCTGTGTGTGTGATAGGGGGGTTCATCCCACACGACCCAGAAATCGTTTGCGATAGGGTGCGGCTGCTGACGATTTCCTAAAGTAACCGTATGCAAAGTCGTAGACTATCCCACACATTAGACCTGGATGTTATGTTGCTGATCCGCCAGACATCTGAAATGACTATGTAGATATACTCGTGTGCAAAAGGTGGATATCACAAACATTTAATCCACTGATCTGTTTGTGATTGGTACATTATCACACATAGTTAAAAACTGTAAAATATGTGTGGTGCCTCTACTATCGCCAACGTGTCCATTTCATAAGTGTGTGTGATAGGTATTCCTATCACACACGCGCTCCATATGTGCAACGTCTTCTTTTTGTCCGATATTACACACGCATACAAGTTTGAAATGTTTGTGATATTAGCATGAATCGCACACGCGTATGGTATGGTAACATGTGTGGTACTGCTGGCAATCCCACACGCATATGAGCTGGAATCGTGTGTCCGACCGCTGAGAATCACACACGTTTTCCGTCAAAGAATTGTGTGTACTATATTTTCCCATCGCACAGGCTGCTTTCTTTTTAACCGTGTGTATAGTATTTTATTCCCTGATGTTTAATTTTATTTTATTTTGGTACTTTATTATTCGAATTGGAAATGTCAAATTTTGAATTATGAAGTGTGGAATTCAAATGTTTCATATTCTCATCACAATGGTTCAACAACCAATCCATAAATCAAAATCTCAGTACAATATGTTCAATAATTACGGAATTAGGCAGCAGATTAACTATGATGAACCACAACATTTAGAGGTGGTAAAGGTGAAGAGAGAAGTGTAAATCATTTTGGCTGCCGATGGTGTTGAAGAAGCGGAATGCCCATAATGTGCCCTCCTCCATGCCAAAGGCGCGCACAACTTTTGTCCAACCCCTTGTGATGACCGCCCGCCCATCCTTCACCGCCTTCAGGAAGACTTCCAGACCATTATCATGGTAGTATGAATTATATACTTTAACCTTAGTTGCCTCGACTCCGGTCATGTAGTTTGCGAGGTAATCATGAGTAAATTGCTTCGGAAACCACTCAAAAGAGAAAACTTTCAGATATTCATGTCTAATAGAGTAACTCGTTGTGGGTAGGGGAAAAAGGCAACAGATTACTTACCATCCTAAAGTTAACTATTGTCTTGGATAAAGTGTATATAAAGAGTTTAATTCCCATCACCCGTCTCTTTCGCCTAACAATCTTTCTTAGTTTCTTCAATTGACGCTTGTTCATGAAGATCTCATTGCCCCATACGCAAAAGGGGTCGAAGCATGGATCAGTACTACTGATATATGTACCTACAAGCAACAGTAAATGTTAGAAGCTAAACTGCAATTGCACAAATGATGTATAATACTATAAGACCTGGGATACAACTAACCTCGACGGCAAACAATAGGATCGCCCATTGTGGCCCTGTGTAAGTACATGGAAAGGCATGTTAACTACAACAGGTTTAACATCCACAAAAAATAGCAAATGGTAATAAAACGATAGCATCTCCAATGATATCTTCATTGCGAAGAGCAGCACGGTGGCAAAGGGACAGTAAAAAATGGATAGAACTATTTACTAGAACAGGCTTAACAGCAATCTAAGTCAGGCATTGTAAGTTTGTAACTGGTACTGGTGAAATTGAACTGGACAGTTCATACTTGAACATTACAGTGTGAATTACTGAAAGAAACAAGGCACGTGTTAACTACAGACAACCTAATATAGCCATTAAAACTGGCACTGATGAATAAATTGATAGAGTTAAACATCGCAAGGCAACTGTTGCTAGAGTAGAGAATAGCCCAGTTGTCCAGAAAAAGGTAGGGAAAATAGCTAAGACGGGTTAGGCATGTTTACTACAACAGGATTAATACATCAACCGTACAAAACATAGCCATTGCAACTAGTATTGGTAAAATTGAACTGGACAGTTCCTACTTGGTAAATCTCGAGGGGTAGTTGCTGGGGCACTTCATCTGGGCCAGAGCCCGCCCCAAGTTGGCGGCATCGAAGGTGAGGTGCTCCTCCAGGTCGAAGTGTGGATCAGTGCCGCTGACATGTGTGCCTACAAGCAACAAGCAAATGTTAGAAGCTAAAATGCAATTGCACAAATGATGTAAAATACTATAAGATAATGGGATGGAACTAACCTCGACGATAAACAACAGCATCGCCCATTGTGGCCTTGCGTAAGTACATGGAAAGGCATGTTAACTACAAAAGGGTTAACATCCACCAAAATAGCAAATGGTAATAAAATGACAGCATCTCTAGTGATATCTTCATTACGAAGAGTAGCACGGTAGCAAAGGGATAGATTAAAAAATGGATAGAACTGTTTACTACAATAGGCTTAACAGCAACCTAAGTCAGGCATTGTAAGTTTGTAACTGCTATTGGTGAAATTGAACTGGACAGTTCATACTTGAACATCACAGTGTGCATTACTGAAATAACAAGGCACGTGTTAACTACAGACAACCTAGTATAGCCATTGAAACTGGTACTGATGAAATTGAAATTGACAAAGTTAAACATTGCAAGGCAAGTGTGCTACTTGTGAGTTGCATTGGGATTTTCCACCCCTCGACTCCAACCTGGATCTACTACTATTACTCCACCCCTCGACCGCTATTCAGCATGCATCTTAAGGTATTAAGTTCATAACAAACAGAGTAATGCTTGGAGCATGATGACATAATCTAGACAGAATAAAATCAAGCAATATGATTGAACCTCGTCGTTTTACCCTTAGTAGAAACAATACAATACGTGCCTCGCTACCCCTTCTGTCACGAGGTGAGGACACCACAAGATTGAACCTACCACAAAGCACCTCTCCCACTGAAGATAAATCAATCTAGTTAGCCAAACCAAACGGATAGATCGGAGAGAAATACAAAGCTATAACAATCACACATAATAAAGTTTAGAAAAGACTCAATTACTTTCAATGAATAATCTGATCATAAACCTACAATTCATTGGATCCCAACAAACACACCGGAAAAGAAGATTACATCGAATCGATCTCCGAAGAGAACATTGTATTGAAGATCAAAGAGAGAGAGAGAGAGAGAGAGAGAGAGAAAGCCATCTAGCTACTAACTATGGACCCGTAGGTCCTGTGGGAACTATTCACACATCATCGGAAGGGGAGCAAGGTTGATGTAGAACCCCTCCTTGATCGATTCCCCCTTCGGCAGAATATCGGCGGAGGCTTCCAAATGGGATCACGAAAGAACAGAGGCTTGCAGCGGCAGAATAATTGTTTCGTGTCTCTCTCTGGTGGTTTCTGGATTTATGGGAATTTATAGCGCTGGAATTAGGTAAAACGGACCTATGAGGGGGCCCACAAGCTCAGGTGGCGCCCCCCTGGGGGCACGCCATGTGAGCTTGTGGCCCTCTCGTAACTCTTCTGGCCTCCTCCCGATACTTCTAGGGTCCCTTCTGGTCCAGAAAAAATCACCGTAAAGTTTCATCGTGTTTGGACTTCTTTTGGTATGGTTTTTCTACGAAACAATAAAATAGGCAAAAACAGAAACTGTGACTTGGCACTAGGTTAACATGTTAGTTCCCAAAAATGATATAAAATTGCATATAAAGTATACAAAATTGATAACATAATAGCATGAAACAATCAAAAATTATAGATACGTTGGAGACGTATCAGCATCCCCAAGCTTAATTCCTGCTCGTCCTCGAGTAGGTAAATGATAAAAACAGAATTTTTGATGGTGAATGCTACCTAACATGTTTATCATGTAATCTTCCTACAGTATGAATATTAAGATACGAACGATTCAGGGCAATAGTCTATCGTTTGAAATAAAGACATCAATACTCAAACATATTAGAAAACAATCATGCCCTCTTAAAAATAAAAGAATGTTAGAAGAACGTTATCCCTACAAAATCATATAGTTTAGCATGCTTAGTCTTCCTAACACAAGATATTAATCATGAACTACCCCGGTTACAAGCTGAGTAATCAAATCATACTTTATCTCGCTTCAGCATTTTCAACTTTCACTCAATACTTGAGCGTGACTCAAGGACCTGGCACTTTGGATGGCAAAGAGAATGATGATGGGGGTTCATAATGGAAGACAAAAATAGAGAAAGTCTCACACCAACGCGGCTGATCGTTAGGCAATGGAGAGGCCTTACAATCGATGTCAATGTGAGGAGTAGGGATTGCCATGCAACGGATGTACTAGAGCTATAAGTGTATGAAAGCTCGCTATGAAAACTAAGTGGGTGTGCATCCAACTTGCTTGCTCATGAAGACCTCGGGCATTTGAGGAAGCCCGTCATCGGAATATACAAGCCAAGTTCTATAATGTAAAAATTCCCACTAGTATATGAAAGTGACAAATCAAGGAGACTCTCTATATGAAGAACATGGTGCTACTTTGAAGCACAAGTATGGTAAAAGGATAGTAGCCTTGCCCCTTCTCTCTTTTCCTCTCATTTTTTTCTTTCTCATTTTTTTCTTTTTTTAGAACAATATCATGAACCTCATCCCCACTTTTTGGAGGACTCATCACTCTCCATCATTCTTTACCTCACTGGGACCACGCTCTAATAATGATGATAATCACACTTTTATTTACTCTCAACTCGATAAACTGAAACAATATGACTCTATATGAATGCCTCTGGCAGTGTACCAGGATGTGCAATGACCTAGCATAACATGTATAACAATGATGAACGGTGGCTTTGCCACAAATATCATGTCAGCTCTATATGATCATGCAAAGCAATATGATGATGAACACACAAGTCATGTGTATGACAATGGTGGAAGTTGCATGGCAATATTTCTCGGAATGGCTATGGAAACGCCATGATAGGTAGGTATGGTGGTTGTTTTAAGGAAGGATATAATGAGGCTTATGTGTGATAGAGCGTGTCATATCACGGGGTTTGGATGCACCAGCGAAGTTTGCACCGACTCTCGAGGTGAGAAAGGGCAATGCACGGTACCGAAGTGGCTAGCAAAATATGGATAGGTGGAAGTGCTTCAGTCCAAGAACATCACATTAGTCATAAAGAACTCAAGTACTGATTGCAAAAGTTTATTAGCCCTCGAAGCAAAGCTTAGCTTTTCATACCTCTAGGGGGATAGATTGGGAGGAAAAGACCATCGCTCGTCCCGGCCGCCACTCATAAAGTAGACAATCAATAATAAATCATGCTCCAACTTCATCGCAAAACTAAAACTATGTGTGCATGCTTCGGGAATCACAAACTTTAACATAGATATTTCTACTAGACAATGATAATCAACTAGTACATCCACATATTACTATCTTCATATTGCCAAACTATTGGAAGGAATCAAACTTATTATATTCAGTGATCTACATGCAAGTTTTTATTATACCACTCTTGTATACGTATCATTTTTAGACCAATCATATAACCACTTCCTATTTAGAAGACTCTCGAATAGATATAAGTGAAGCATGAGAGTAATTCATTTCTTAAAAATATAAGCACCACCGTGCTCTAAAGATATAAGTGAAGCACATGAGCAACTGCATAACTCAAAAGATATAAGCGAAGCACATAGAGTATTCTACCAAATTATGATGAATGTGCTTCTCTCTCAAAAGGTGTGTCCAGCAAACAATGATTGCGGCAAACTAACAAGCAAAAAAAATAAAACTATGGCACAAGATGCTCCAAGTAAGACTCATATCATGTGATGAATAAAAATATAGCTCCAAGTAACATACCGATGAATTATGGACGAAAGAGGGGATGCCACCCGGGGCATCCCCAAGCTTAGATGCTTGGGTCTTCCTTGAATATTAACTTGGGGAGCCATGGGAATCCCCAAGCTTAGTGTCTTGCCACTCCTTATTCTTTCATCCATCGTGATCTCACCCAAAACTTGAAAACTTCAGCACACAAAACTCAACAGAAACTTCGTGAGATCCGTTAGTATAATAAACCAATACTCCACTTTAGGTACTGTTATAAATTGATTCATATTTGTTCTTGCATAATATCTACTGTATTCTAACTTCTCCATGACTTATACCCCCCGATATAATACATAGCATCATCAAAACATGCACATATGCAATAAAAAACAGAATCTGTCTAAAACAGAACAGTCTGTAATGATCTGAATTAAAGTTATACTTTTGTAACTCCAAAAATTCTGAAAAATTAGGAAAACGTAATAAATTTGTATCCCAATACTGTGTAAAAAATTCAGAATTTATCATGCCCCTGTACAGAATAGAAATTTCAGAACTGGGCGCAAAACTTTCTGTTTTTCAAACAACATCAACTATACTATCATCTAAATCATCCCAAAGACATTACTTGGCACAAACACTAATTAAAAGATAAAAACATAATAATTACAGTAGAAATAAGCATGTAACCCATGAAAAATAAAATGAAAGCAAATGGATAAATATTG
Source organism: Elymus sibiricus (assembly GCA_039707655.1). NCBI lineage: Eukaryota > Viridiplantae > Streptophyta > Magnoliopsida > Poales > Poaceae > Elymus > Elymus sibiricus. The sequence goes on from CM077668.1 coordinate 209,111,912, forward strand.
GGTTGCCTCCCAACAAGCGCTATTGTTTAATGCCCCTAGCTAGGCATAATGCATAGTTTCAAGTATTATCATAACCATAGGGGAGATCATTTATATTCATTTCATACTCCCTTCTCGCAGCAGCAAGTTTTCTAATGGGCAAGCAAAATTAGTTAAAAGGGCTAAATTTAATAGGATCCGGATCCGTGAAATCAAGTTTAGGAGGAGGAGGTTCCTCCTTTGGCCCTTTGTAAGTGATAGCTATTTCTTCATTGTATAAGTTTCTATAGAGATATTCACGCAACCTTTCTTTGAACACACGACCTAGTCCATTGTTACCTATAGCAAATTTATTATTATGCTCAGAAAGTTTATCAACCAAGACCAGTGGGGGAACCTTTTTCCTAAGATTCTCGCTGTACAAAGCATAATCTGCAGATTTTAATTTTCTTATTTCATCTTGGTCATAAAGAATTTCTTCTATAGGTGGACACTCACTATTTATTCTATAGTAAGCAAATATCTCCCTTGCCTCTTTCATAATATGGACAAATTCATGAACTAGAAGTATCGTGGCCAAGCGCTTGACAGAAGGATCATGAATATTGGAAAATTCTAGTAACACTTCTTGTATAGCAAGATGCATGTGAACAAATTGTCTTTCAAATTCAACAATAAGAAAAGATACAACATCCGCAAAACTAGTAGTTCTAGCAAGAATGGATCCTCCTATCATAGGTAACAAGCCCGCACAAGTAAAGAAATCTTGAATAACACTTTTTCCTATAATATCACCACTACCTATTCGGGGTCTTTTTGTATGCATGATAGTAGTTTCTTCTTTACTAGCAGGATCATTTTCAGCAAGATTCTCAAGTATCTCTTTAGGGATTTTTACTATTGACAATATCATCAAAGCTTTTTTAGTATTCTCGTCGTTCATATTTTTCGATAATTCCGCATTAGTAGCGGGAGGAGCATTAACTCTCTCTTGAGACATGGTGACAATTCAAGCAAGCGAGCAAACAAGATAAATATTTTTTGTATTGTCAATTTTTTAACGAGACTAATAAAAGCAAATAAAAAGTAGAACAAGTAAATGATAATATGTATAAAGGGACCTTGCTTTGTTTGATGATATCTCCCCGGCAACACCGCCAGAAATTCTTTCTGCTACTTGTGAGCTGCGTTGGGATTTTCCTCGAAGAGGAAGGGTGAAGCAATATAGTAGCAGATAAGTATTTACCTCAGTAGAGAACCAAGGTTATCGAACCAATAGGAGAACCACGCAAACAAAGGTCGATATCACTTGCACACACAAGAGCAAATACTTGCACCCAACACGGGCAAGTCGGTTGTCAATCTCCTTGTACTCGTTAATTGCAAGGATCAAATCTGATAGTGATAGGTTTATAAATTGCAAACAGAATTAAAAAGAAATAAATTGCAGCAAGTAAATTAGGGTAGTAGATGCAATTGGACAAATGATCTAAAATACTATAAGACAATGGGATGGAACTAACCTCGACGATAAACAACAGCATCGCCCATTGTGGCCCTACGTAAGTACATGGAAAGGCATATTAACTACAATAGGGTTAACATCCACCAAAAATGGCAAATGCTAATAAAATGATAGCATCTCCAGTGATATCTTCATTGCGAATAGTAGCACAGTAGCAAAGCGACAGATTAAAAAATGGATAGAACTGTTTACTACAACAGGCTTAACTGCAACCTAAGTCAGGCATTGTAAGTTTGTAACTAGTATTGGTTGTAGAAAGCTATAGGATGCAACTTAATTGTACTCATCGGAGTCGGTTACAAGATATACAGGTGATGTCTCCTGTGAGCAACGGGGTTTATGCGGTGAAGGCGGAGTCAGGCCATGCTAACATGATAAAAATGAGTTGGGATAACATTCATTAAAGATCGTATATTTTGAAACTATAATGATTATGTTTCTTATATTCATGGATATTATTATGTTGATATTATTACTTCACCGTTTCTCATCATTTATACCGTAAATAATAATAAACATGTTAGGTAGCATTCAACATCAAAAATTCTATTTTTATCATTTACCTACTCGAGGACGAGCAGAAATTAAGCTTGGGGATGCTGATACGTCTCCGACGTATCTATAATTTTTGATTGTTTCATGTTATTATATTATCAATCTTGGATACTTTATATGCTTTAATATGCAATTTTATATCATTTTTGGGAACTAACCTATTAACCCAATGCCTAATGCCAGTTGTTGTTTTTTGCCTATTTTTGGTTTTCTAGGAAATCAGTACCAAATGGAGTCCAAACGCTACGAAACATTTTGACGATTTTTTCCTGGACATAAGAGAACCTAGAAGCAGACCAGACGGCAAACGAGGAGACGGCAAGGCAACAATGCCTTGTGGGCCCAGTGGCTTTGTCTGACGTAATTCCACTTCTATAAATTCTCAAATATTGGGAAACCCCCAGAGAGCCACCCAAAATAATTTTTCCGCCGCCGCAAGTCTCTGTTCTTCCACGATCCCATCTGGAGGCCTTTTCCGGTACTCTGCCGGAGGGGAAATCGATCATGGAGGGCTTCTACATCAACCTTACTGCCTTTCTGATGATGTGTGAGTAGTTCACCATAGACCTACGGGTCCATAGCTAGTAGCTAGATGGTTTCTTCTCTCTCTTTGATCTTCAATACAAAGTTCTCCATGATCTCCATGGAGTTCTATCCGATGTAATCTTCATTTGCGGTGTGTTTGTTGGGATCCAATGAATTGTGGGTTTATGATCAGATTATTCATTGAAAGTAATTGAGTCTTTTCAGAACTTTATTATGCATGATTATGATAGCTTTGTATTTCTCTCCGATCTATCCGTTTGGTTTGGCCAACTAGATTGATTTATCTTCAGTGGGAGAGGTGCTTTGTAGTGGGTTCAATCTTGCGGTGTCCTCACCTCATGACAGAAGGGGTAGCGAGCCATGTATTGTATTGTTGCTACTAAGGATAAAACGATGGGGTTTATTCATATTGCTTGAGTTCACTTTGTCTACATCATGTCATCTTGCTTAAGGCGTTACTCTATTTGTTATGAACTTAATACCATAGATGCATGCTGGATAGCAGTCGATTGGTGGAGTAATAGTAGTAGATGCAGGCAGGAGTCGGTCTACTTGTCACGGACGTGATGCCTATATATGTGATCATTGCCATGAATAGCATCATAACTATGCGCTTTTCTATCAATTGCCCAACAGTAATTTGTTTACCCACCGTATGCTATTGTTTCGAGAGAGAAGCCTCTAGTGAAAACTATGGCCCCCGGGTCTACCTTAATCATATTATTAAAACAAAAAATACCTTGCTGCAATTTTATACTTTTTATTTTACTTTTCTTTTTATCTATCTACCACTATCAGAATTAATCCTTGAAAGTAATGAGTTCAAGAGGATTGACAACCCTCTTGCCCACGTTGGGTGGAAGCATTTTCTTTTGTGTGTGCAGGTGCTGATGATGGAATTGTGCGTGGTTCTCCTATTGGTTCGATAACCTTGGTTCTCACTGAGGGAAATACTTATCCGCTACTATATTTCTTCACCCTTCCTCTTCGGGGAAAATCCCAATGCAGCTCACAAGTAGCATCGGTCACGCCAGCATGATCCAACAGGTCAAGAACATACTGCCCTTGATGGATGAAGAACCTGGAGGTATCACGTCACACAATAATGCCGAGGAAGAAGTGCAACGCGCCCAGGTCCTTCTGGCGAAACTCGGAGCCAAGACAACTAATGATGTCGTGAAGAAGGTCCTCTCTGGATGTAGTGATGGCAATATCATCAACGTACAGAAGTAGCATGGCGACATGATCGGCCTGATGGAGCACAAATAACGACGTGTCGGAGGTGGTGCTGCGAAAGCCAAGAGCAGCGAGAAACACTGCGATGCATTGGTACCATACACGAGGGGCCTGTTTCAGGCCGTACAAGGACCAGGATAACAGGCAGAGGTCATCCGGTCATTGTGGGTCGATGAAACCGGCCGGCTGCTAACAAAGAACACGCTCCTGGAGATGACCGTATAGGAAGGCATTGTTGATGTCAAGCTGATGTACATGCCATCGTCGAGAAGCGGCTAGCTGTAAGATGACACGGATCGTGGCGGGTTTGACAACAGGAGAGAAAGTCTTTGAGAAGTCAACACCGGCACGCTGAGCAAAGCCACTTATGACCCAACGAGCCTTGTACCTGTTGAGGGAGCCATTCGGGGGGAGTTTAAGCTGAAAAACCCACTTGCCGGAGATGACGTTGGTGCCGGGAGGATGAGGGACCAATGTCCAAGTACGGATGGCGACAAGTGCATCGTACTCGGCGTGCATAGCAGCAAGCCAGTGCGGATTACTCAACGCAGAGCGCACCGAGCGCGGGACCGGAGAGATGGTCATGACGTTAAGGTTGTGATAGCGCGGGTTCGGCTATCGGATCCCGTCCTTGGCACGCATCACCATGGAATGATGAGGCGGCGGAGGAGGAGGGCGAGGGCCGCGATGATGAGGGGCCGCGACCATGGGCGCTATGGGAGGTGGCTTGGCCTCGGGCGAGGCCGCTGGAGGCAGCGACGGAGGGGCCTCGGGCCCAGCCGAAGAGGCATCTGAGGGGCCGACCGAGGGCCCAGCCATGGGTGGCGATGATGGCATGGAGTGCCCAGCCGAAGAGGCATCTGAGGGGCTGGCCGAGGAGGCGTCCGAGGGGCCGACCGAGTGCCCGGCCAAAGGTGGCGACGGGGGCGCCGAGGCTCCTGCGGAGGCCAGCTCCTCCTGAGCCAGCGAGGGTGAGGCATGTGTCGAGACCGGCGTGAAGGCCGATGAAGGAGACGCCGAGACCGGCGTTGAGGCCGGCGAGGCGTCCAGTGCTGATGAAGATGCGGTCGGTGTGGTCCCAGCCGAGGACGAGGAGCCAACCGAGCGAGCGGCCGGGGGTGCAGCATGTGATCACGGCAGATGGGGATCAAGGGCTCCACGAGGCCGACAAGAAGGTGCACCCGGAGACGGGGGTGCGTTCGTGGGTGCCTGCTGAAAGGGAAAAACAACCTCATGAAAGTAAACATGCGGCAAGATGAACACACGATGGGACACCAGGTCATAGCAACGGAAACCTATGGTGTTAGGTTGATATCCAAGAAAGACACAGGAAAGAGACCGAGGCGCAAGTTTATGTGGCGCCATGGCTATGATGTTAGGGTAACACAACCAACCGAAAACGTGAAGGTCGTCATAGGATGGAGGAGACCCGAATAGAAGGTGATGAGGTGTGTAGCTCCACCGCAGTTTGCAAGGCCGAATGTTGAGAAGAAGAGTGGCGGTGGCAAGGGCATCTAGCCAAAACCATGCAGGCATATGTGCGTGGAAAAGCAAAGCATGAACACTCTCATTAAGTGTGCGAAGAACACGTTCGGCACGACCGTTTTGTTGTGATGTGTAAGGACAGGTGAGGCAAAAATAGTGCCATGAGTGGATAAAAGGTTGCGAATAACAAGATTATCAAATTCTTTTCCGTTGTGCGTTTGAAGATGAGCAATGGTGCGATGAAAGTGGGTGGCAACATAAGCATAAAATGCATGGAGAGTCGAAGCTACATCGGATTTACGGCCTAACGGAAAAGTCCAAGTGAAGTGAGAGAAATCGTCCAAAATCACAATGTAATAAGACAAACCTGAATTGCTAGGCACTGGAGAGGTCCAAACATCACAATGAATAACATCACATGGAAAAGTGGCAATTGATGAAGATGATGAAAACGGCAAACGGACATGTTTTCCTATGCGACAGGCATGACAAGTATGAGCCTCCGATTTATTACATGAAAAGGGGAAAGTGCGCAAAATTTTATGAAGAGCATCGGCGCCGGGTTGACCAAGACGAGTGTGCCAAAGAGAGACGTCGGCGTGGAGAGCAACCGGACTGCTGCTTGCTGCTAGACCGCATGGGTAGAGGACACCGGGGGAATCACGTCAGTGCAGAACCTTCCGGGAGTGGGCATCCTTAACAGAAAAACCAAGAGCGTCAAACTCAACAGTGACGGTTTGTTCACGAGTAAGAGTACGAACAAAACATAAGTTTTTGATTAAAGACAAGCACATTATGAAGAGGTAATGATGAAGAGGGAAGAGGGAGGGAAGACGCACCGTGGTGGGTGATGGGAAGGGTGGTACCATCACCGACAACGATGCAAGAGAAGAAAGGATAGGGAGAGGCATGGGAGAGGATACCAGGATATGAAGCAATATGGGAGCTAGCCCTAGTGTCCATGTACCAGACATCGCTGCCATTGTAGGTGCTTGGAGATGGCGTGTCGTGAAGGGCGGCAAGGAGCATGGGGTCCCAGGAGCCACCACGAGCGCCATCATGCGTTGCAGGACCACCGTAGGGCGCCGGAGCGCCATACCCCGGAGGGCCGTCGTATGCCGTAGCGCCGCCATGCGCCGAGGGGACGGGGGCGGGCGCGGTTAGGAGCGCCTGGTGAGGCGCTGGGTGGGGATCGAGGAGGCCCAGAGCTGGAGGACACGGGACGGGCATGGAATACACATGCACCACACCCGTCCATGGGTTGTACCTCGACATCCAAGGCGGAGTAGGCGCCGCTGCGAAGGTGGCAGGGGGCGTGGCGTGGGGTTGGAGTTGCGGTCCCGGTCGTTGCGACCCCCCCCTGAGCCTTCTATTTGCGTCCACCAGTCGGCGTAGGCGCAGGTGGCGGGACCGAGGCAGGAGCACGAGGGGCGGGTGGAGGCACGCCATAGCCGCCGGCATGGCCAACATGAAGAGCAGTGTGGGTCGCCTGCCGAGCGGAGTGTCGAATGCGCTTCTCCTCCATCCGGAGATAGGTGACGGCCTTGGCGCACATCGGCGTGATGAGGGAGAGGTTGGCGGCGGACTGGCTGAGGTTCGGGTGGAGGCCCCGAAGGAGGTTGGTGAGGAGGACGAAGTCATCGATGACCATGCCGATGTCACGGATCTCATCGGTGAGCACCTTCAACCGCATGCAATATGCATCGATCGAGAGATTGTTTTGTTGCAGTGTGAAGAACTCTCCTTGAAGAAAGACACGGCATTGGAGCTGATTATCGAGGAAGAGGTCGCACAACCGCGTCCATATGGTGTACGCCGAGGGGTCTCGGTTGTTCACCATGTAGAAGAGGCCTGCGAGATCGTGCGGAAGAGCCACTTGATGATGCAAGCGTCAATGGCCATCCACTCATCGTCGTCCTTCATGTTGCGGAAATCGACGCTCCCATCGACATGCTCAACAATACGGTAGGAGCGAAACAGGAGCGCGAAGTAGGTACGCCATGCGTTATAGGGGGGTAAATCGAGCTCGAGGATGATGGGCACATGGCTTTGATGGGGAGATCATTGAGACGATCGGAGGCGAAGGCGGGGGCAGCAAAGGAGCTTGCATCGGAGATGTCGGCTTTGGATCAAGACATGGTGGTGGAGGGAGGTAGGTAGGAAGCGGCTGTGGCGGCTTGAGGTAGGGCAAAAGCAGCAGCGGCGGCGGCGGCTGAGGGTGGGAGTGGGAAGGGTGGTGGCGGCTACAGGTGATAGCGGCGGCGGCCAAGGGCGGAAGCGTGGGAGATCGCGTTGGTAACTGATACCACATGTAGAAAGCTATAGGATGCAACTCAATTGTATTCATCGGAGTCGGTTACTATATATACAGGTGATGTCTTGCGTGACAAGCCAACTAACCCTACCATATCTCTAGGAGTCAATTTATACAAGGCTAGAGATTATAGGAAGATCAATTGGAGATAGATACAGATATGTCACGTTCAACATTGGTGAAATTGAACTGGACAGTTCATACATGAACATCACAGTGTGCAATACTGAAATAAACAAGCCACGTGTTAACTACAGACAACCTAGTATAGCCATTGAAACTGGTACTGATGAAATTGAAATTGACAGAGTTAAACATCGCAAGGAAAGTGCTGCTAGAGCAGAGAATAGCCCAGTTGTCTAGAAAAAGGTAGGGAAAATAGCTAAGACGGGTTAGGCCTATTTACTACAACATGCTTAATACATCAACCGTGCAAAACATAGCCATTGCAACTAGTATTGGTAAAATTGAACTGGTCAGTTCATACTTGGTAAATCCCGAGGGGTAGTTGGTGGGCACTTCATCTGGGCCAGAGCCTGCACCAAGTCGGCAGCGGCGGAGGCGAGGTGTTCCTCCGGGTCAAAGCGTGGATCAACACCACTGACATGTGTACCTACAAGCAACAAGTAAATGTTAGAAGCTAAACTGCAATTACACAAATGATTTAAAATACTATAAGACATTGAGATGGAACTAACCTCGACGGTAAACAATAGCATCGCCCATTGTGGCCCTGTGTAAGTACATGGAAAGGCATGTTAACTATCACAGGGTTAACATCCACCAAAAATAGCAATGGTAATTAAACGACATCATCTCCAATGATATCTTCATTGCGTGTAATAGCACGGTAGCAAAGGGACGGAGTAAAAAATGGATAGAACTGTTTACTACAACAGGCTTATAACAGCAACCTAACATATGCATTGTAAGGTTGTAACTGGTATTGGTGAAATTGAACTAGACAATTAATGCTCGAACATCACAGTGTGCATTACTGAAATAAACAAGGCACGTGTTAACTATAGACAACCTAGTATTGCAATTGAAACTGGTGCTGATGAAATTGAAATTGACAGAGTTAAACATCGCAAGGCAAGTGCTGCTAGAGCAGAGAATGGCCCAGTTGTCTTGAAAAAGGTAGGGAAAATAGCTAAGACGGGTTAGGCGTGTTTACTACAACATGCTTAATACATCAACCGTGCAGAACATAGCCATTGCAACTGGTATTGGTAGAATTGAACTGGACAGTTCATACTTGGTAAATCATGAGGGGTAGTTGCTGGGGTACTTCATCTAGGACAGAGCCCGCACCAAGTCGGTGACGTCGGAGGCGAGGTGTTCCTCCATGTCGACACACACAGCGGCCACCGCGCCATCGACCGCCATTAACTCCTCGACCTGCTCGTGATAGGAGGTTGGGCTTACGCGGTGATGCTCTGGAGTAGGGGGTGGGGATTTGGAGGCATGAGGGTGTTTCACAGGCGCCATCGAAGCAATCAGGTCGGGGCGGTGATGGAGATCGGTGGGTTACCTGACTGGATCGACGAGGCTCGGGCAGAACGTAGATGTGGTTGAAGCTGTGGTTGCAGTGGCGGCGGCGGTTTGAGCTGCCTAGAGGGGGGAAAGGGTGGGGAGATACTGTGGAAATGTGATGGGTGGGGATGGGGTGGAAGGATTAAATTCTAAAATCACGTGCCTACTAAAAATTTCGCTGCGAAACTCGAAACTTACGCGGGGGAAAGACACAACACAGACGAAGCGCATAAAATACTAGTCTGAGAGAAAAGAGAAAATTGGCGGACCCCGTCTCCAAAAAATTGTACGCGTGTAGTTGATTAAATCAGTCACGGGTAGGCGTGATGGTACGTGTGCGATATTAGAGAACGTCGCACACGTATCTGACTTATGGATCAGTTAACGCACACGGTACGCCATAGCAATCGTGTGTTTTGTGATCTTCTAATAATTATTATATCTATCAGCATCTACAACCGCAACCTACAAATTTAAAAATCTCTTTCATTGTAGTAGGGCTATCAATGTACATGAACGAGGCAAAGTTGGCACTCGATGAACAATCATAAGTTTATAAAATGCAATCAAGTGTCAACCTGCCTCGCTCACACATCAAGAATTGATCGACCTATTCAACAAGAGAGAAGCTTGCTGCCATCCGCCGGCGCGCCTATTTAAGCCGGTCTGCGTCCGCCTCACATGGCGGTGTGGGACTAAAAACCAGCTCCGGCGAGCTTGTCTCTGACGCACACGCCGAAGTAGAAGCACGCTGTGTAGGGATGAGAGAGGAAGGAGCTTCGGGTGGCTGCGGGTGGGACCACTATGACCCAGTTGGGTCAACTTTTTTTGACAGGGCACTGACCGGCAGACGTTGCGGATGTTTATGGAGGAAATAGGGCCAGGTCTGGCTCTAAAACTTCAGTAAACACATGCTAAGCAATGCTCAAAGCCATAAAAGGATGTCGCTTATTGACATTGTACGTTAATAATAGATACCAACTTAAATTCCTTGATACTAATTTGCTCTAAAAAACTAGTAAGTGGTACTGGTAGATGCTCATAATTAATTAAACAAACGTATGGGCAACACACACTAACTACTTCTCCCATGCTGGCCAGACACCATTGTTCTCATTCTCGTCCTTTTCGGCGGCAGCCCACCGTGCTTGGATCTCTACCTAGCTCTCCTCAGCATCGTGGATACTACCGCCGCGATCCTGGTAGGTGGAGGCATCGGGCCATGCTAGCCAAACACCGTCGTTCTCCTTCCCAGCCTTGTCGGCGGTAGCACGCCATACTTGGATCTCCGCCCAGCTCTCCTCAGCAGCGCGTGCGGCCACTTCTTTCTTGCGGTGGTGGGACTCTCTTTTCTTGAGTGCTTTCTCCCTTTTCTGCTCCTCATGTGCGGCTTTGGCCTCCTCTTGCTCCACCGCCCATTCGGGCTTGGCAGCTTCTAATTCCGCCCACGTAGGTGTGCGGTCGCGGGTGGCGATGAACTCGTCGCGGTGGGATGCCATCGCTTCCTTGCCAGTTAGTGTGCGGCCGCAGGCGGCGAGGAACTCGGTGTGATGGGATGCCATCGCTTCCTTACCAGTTAGTGTGCGGCACAGTGGCATGAACGATGCTTGGAGAGAGCTCTGGGACGGAGTGACCGGACAACTGTATAGTGTGGTGGTTTTTTAGAGCACTCGAGATACCTTGGCTACAATTGCGTGCTACCACGGCGCTTCCTGGTTGTGCTTGCATGCATGTTGCCACAGAGCTTGCACGGTCGTCGAGAACCTGAGCCGTCGTCATTGCGTGCTGCCAGTGGCACAGTCTCGTTGATAAACCAGGCGTGGTCGGCGTTGTGTGCAAACAGTCGCGTGTTCTCGATCGCGTTGACAAGCCTGCATAGCTCAATATTAAAAGCAAGCTCTCGCATGCATGCAAGTGTTACTTCTCTCCAGTGCCATCGAACATTTTGCAAACGATTTCTTGCATGAAATCATTTGCGATAAAAACTATATTTTGGAAAACTTGTCTCAAATAGCACATATGATACTTTGCATAGTATTCAAATATTTACCACAGAATACTAAGGTCGTATCATGGCACCATGCCAGGTGTCATATTTTTTAGGCATGTTTTTCATTTTCTAGAGTTAAAAAACCAATAAACCACACGTTTTTGGTTGACTCTTGCCACATATATCATTGAAATCTCTCCCCATTCATCGTGAAAGGCATGAAAATTTACTAAATACCACAAGCATTATTTTTCAAACCGTTTTTGTGCACTTTTTCATGGACTGGTTGTGCGAATTTGAATTATGTGCGTTAATGCCTAGAAAATGCACATAATGGCCTAAATATGGCATATGAGCCCAAGAAAGTGCCAAATCTGAACACGGTGCATTATAGGGGGTATGTTGATTGTACAAAAAAATTCAAGGACAAACGACGAAGGAAATGTGGATTCCCCTTCGGACTTGGTGATTTCCCTCTCGAAAGCACAAAACTTCCTCGGTGATGGTTCGATTTATGAAGAGCGTGTATGATGGCTCGAGAATTTGTGATGTTTTGCTAGTGATTCTTGCTTGGTTTTCATCGGATTTCTGTTACTCTTTGGATATTCCTAACGCTGATCCCTTGAAAGAGAAGAAAATTCATTTCCTTAGTGTTTGGCAGGTAACATCACATTTGGAAGGAAACCAAGGAGGATTACAACAAATCAAGCCAATTGGAGCAACTTCCATGAAGAGACTCAAGTCAACAGGCACAGCAGAGCAAAAGACGGTGTTCCATACAACCGCAAGCGCTCGTATGAGCGGTCGTATGGACTGCCAACAGCTCCACCACATCTATACAAGCCACTTTCATGAAGGGACCATGGGAGGAAGAGAACCCTAGCCGCCGCCACCACACCCAGAACAGGAGAAGAAGGGATCCGGAGAACCTCCGGAGATTTTCTTAGTTTTGGTCCTTTCATCTCCATCATCATCACCCCTTCATCTTTGTAAGAGGAATTCCAAGGTTGAGAGAACAATTGTAACTCCATTTCATCTCATCTGGAGATCAAGACTAGTTGAATTATCCATGTCATCTTATTGTGGATCTTCACAGTATTATCGATATGGTTTTCATGGGTTTTATCTCCGTTGTGATTGGTTCCCCTCTTATGATGCGTGAGTAATTTTCCATAGGCATGGGAGATGTAGGTAATTAAGTGGTGAGATTCATTCATGCCTATTTTATATGTCGTCATTTGTATCTGTAGTGGTATGATATGTCTAGTACGTTGTTATGTTGTGGTGAACTCTATGCATGTTGTCCAATTTAAGGGCCTAGGCATAATGATCTCAAGACCTACACAGGTAACACATATTGTTCAGGAAATCTATGACCTCTGACGTGACAGGTGGAGATATCTATGAGGACCGAAGACAATATGAGATAACGGTGATCCATTAAACTTAATGCTTGGTTCTGGTCCAAGGACCTTAATTGTTGAAACAACCACTCTATGGCAACGGTGAAGCGGGACCATAGAATGAAACATAATCCCACATGGAGGGGTTTCATGACCTCAGGGTGATCCGCCTACAGAACACACATATCAAATACTATGAATACAATACAAGGTAACTGGTATTACCGTCGCACTGGTACCCTTGATACATTCTTACCATGAACTAAAGTATCTCCACGCCTAATCTCTTCATTGCAGGAAACACAAATTTTAGTCTTATTTATGTTATTTACTTTTAATAGTTCTATAGTTGTTACTTCAAACATCCTTTTATATTTGTCAATCTGGTTTATCCGTCATTCAGTTCAGTAACAATATTTGTAGAAGCTCAAGCAGTTACTTCACACAAGAGCTGTGACACCTTGTGTGTGACAGAAGCGCCACCATAAATACTCTCCTCCGCTCTTAGTTGGGATGATTACTCATTGGGATACTTCTGCAAAAGTGCTACACTACCCTGTTTGGCTTGCAGGCATCAAAGCATTTTGTGGCACTGTTGCCAGGGAGCTAAGTGCAGAGTATTTGTTTCATAACTGTTTTTGCTGGTGTTGTTATTTTAGATGCTTCCTATAAGTCACAGGGGATCTACTCGTTCTAGAAGAACGTATCTACCAGATTATATTACTCGTTTCCCTTAGGAGCAGTAAGCTTCATTGATAGAAAATTACAAAAATAGTGAAACGGTTGAGCTTAACACTTTGTTTGCAGAAATGTCGATTACTCCGAAGCCAAAGAAAACTATTAGGGATCATTATGCTCCAGTGTTAACTTCTAGATCTCCTATAGTATATCCTACATATTATGCCAAAGAGTATTCGATTGACTGTGATCTCATTGCAGAAGTTAGAAAGCATGCCTTTGCAGGAACCGAAGAAGAGGACCCTCAAGCACATCTCATGTTTTTTGATACTTTATGTGAAATTTTAAACTGAAGGATGTGTCACGAGAATTCGTATTATTAAGACTCTTCAGGTTTTCTTTAAAAGATGATGCTGAGAAATGGTATAATTGATTACCTCAAGGAAGTATAATCAGCTGGCTTATGTGCGCTGAAAAGTTTATGGCTAAATTTCTTGCAAGCTCGAAGATTACTAGATTAAGAATATATCTCACCCTATTCGTCCAGGAAGACGGTGAAAGTTTATATAAAGCTTGGGAGAGATATTCTAAATTCTTGAACTTGTGCCCTAACCATGGTTATGTTGAATATGTTATACTTCATATGTTTTATCATGGAATTAATGAGGAATCAAATTCAATTCTTGATTTAAGTGCAGGAGGACGATTCATGTCTTTAACCCTTGAAGAAGGGAAAGGACTTATAGAAAAGATTATGACTGCACAAGAACAGTGGAATATCGACGAACCAATCAAGCCTAATGGAAAAATCTATCATATTGAAGACATGGAAGAATTTAAAAAGGTTACTCAAGAAAAAGGTAAACCTGTTGAACAAATCATCAATGAAAAAGTGGATATATTTAGTATCTATCGGCAGGAGGACGAACTTCAAGAAACAATGAATAAGTTCAAATTCCATCAAGACAACTTCAACGGAGACTTTCGAAGGTGCATTTATCATAATGCAAAGGTTATAACCTACCTTTCTAGAGAGGTAGAGGGGTTAAGTCAAGTGGTAAAGAATCTCGATAAACACTCTCGGAGGATAGAAACCCAATGTTCTCAAATTTTCGAAACTCAATCTTTGATTTTTGCTCAATTAGATAAAGATAATCCCATTTCTACTAATAAATTTTGACTCGTAGTGGTAAAAGAACACAGGACCCTAAAGGCCCAGAGTGGTATGAGAGGGAGCAAGAACAAAGAAGAAGAGAAAGCCAAAGTCAAACTCAAGAGAACAGAGAACTCCTTTTTGGTGAGGAAGAACCAGAAGAACAGGTTCATCAAGATCGATGCTCAAGGTAATGAAGCAGAAGTTGACAAAGAAATTGATCCTGACGCCGAGACAGAAGATGGGGACAATAACGAAGAAGAAGTAGCCCCGGAAGCTGGAACAGTTGAAGAACGATGGGTGGAAAATAACACCACACCACCTTATCCTACTAGAGGAGAAAACAGCCAAGCATCGAGGAATAAAGAGAAAGGTAAGGAAAAGGAGAAGGACAAAGGTAAAACAAGGAAAACGCTTCCTTATCCCAAGGCTGTAAGACCTCCATCGGATGATGCACTTTATTCCTCCTTTTTACAAGCAATAGCTAATCTTAAGGTTTCTATGCACGTAACTGATATCTTAAAGATTCCTACTTTTGCCAAGTCCATGCGTGATATCATAAATAAGAGAAGTATGAACTTGAAGGAATGGGTAGCTATGATAACGGAGTATCCCTTCAAGGATAAGATACCGCAGAAGCTAGGAGATCCAGGTATACCTACTATAGCTTGTTCAATTGGTAATCTAGATATAAATAATGCTCTTTGTGATGTAGGAGCAGGGGTAAGTGTTATGCCTCTAACTCTTAATCACAAATTGAACTTAGCCGAATGTGTTGCCACAAGTATAACCTTGCAGATGGCAGATAAGTCCACCAAGAAGCCAGTGGGAGTGGCTGAGAATGTTCCACTAAGATTAGATGGGCATGTTATACCTACTAATTTTGTTATCCTTGACATGCCCGAAGATGAAAAATTATCAATTATCCTTGGTAGACCATTTTTGAATACCACAGGTGCAGCATTAGACTGTTCTAAAGGAAAAGTGACATTCATAATATGCGATGAGGAAATAGTTAAGTACTTTCCAAAGAAGCCAGGAGCGAGGAGAAGTACATTCCCCCGCCTAAACGAGTATGTGCGGTAAGTAAAGAAAATCTCAGGACATCAGGGACTTGATACTAAGCTATGATGTTGAGCTTAGCAACCTAAAAAACAACGCTTAATGGGAGGCAATCCATTATTTTGTCAAGTTGTAGCTTGAATAAATTGCTCTCATGAATGATCTAATGAAAAACCTCGAAAACTTGTTTTGACTTTGTGCCATAGGAGAAAAATCAAAGGAAGAAGGTATAAGGAAGAGGCTAAAGAGAAAAGAGGACAGAGAGAAAGACGGGGTATCATGCGACCGCCCACGCTCGTTTGCGCGGTCGCATGGGAAAACTAGAGGAAAGCATCGAAGAAGGTCAGGGACATCGACGGTCTATCATATGACCGCCCGCTCTCGTTTGAGCGGTCATATGAGTCCCTCGTCAAAAATCACCAAGACATCCAGCATAGAAGACGGCATTCCAAACAGGGACTAGCGCTCATATGCGCGGTCGTTTGGGACCTCGAGCGAAATTAACCAAGGAAATAGGGCAAAAGACGGTCTATCATATGAGCGCCAGCTCCGTATGATGCTCTGCCCCGAACATCTTCGGCATCCGGAGTAAATGATGGTGTTCTATACGGGCACTCGCATTGGTATGAGCACCCGTCCCAGGTACGCAAACCCTAGATCGACAGAATTCAACGTGAGACGGCGTTTCATACAGGCGCTCGCACCCGTATGAGCGGTCGTATGGTCAAAAATTTCATATAATGACACCGCCGGCGCAGAGGGGATCTTCTTCCTCCTCCGCAAGCGCCCAAGCCTCTCACCTCTCTCTCTCTCTCAAACCCTAACAAAAATCCTCCATTTCTTCGCAGATTTCATTCGTTTGATCCATGCATCTTCATCCTCGGTGAGTTTTGAAAGCGCAGGATAACTCCCAGAGGGGGGTGAACGGGTGATTTTTAGAAATTTGTCAAACTCCGAAGACTTTGACAAAAATCAGAGTGAAGAAATAGAAACAGAGGCGACACTAGATCAACACAGATACAGATAGCATGCATATGAAATACATACAAGTGAAGAACATGTGATCGTACAAGTAGGCATGCATGAGGAAGATGAACTGAAGAAATGAAAAACAGCATGATGAAAGTCTTCAGTTCAAATTCTTCAGGAATGTAAAACACAAGTTCTTCAGCAGCGGAATTGCGTAAAGTTAAAGAGTGAGGAATTTGAAACCAGGTAAGCCTGGTGAAGACACAGCGATTTGGTAGACCAGTTCCAGTTGTTGTATCAATTGTATGTCTGGTTTAGGCGGCTGAGTTTTACCTTAGAGGACACTTAGTCCTCACCGTATTCCTCTTGAGCTAAGGTCACTTAGTCCTCGCCCAATCACTCGTGGTAAGTCTTCAAGGTAGACTTCCAAAACCTTCATAGACTAGTTCACTGGCATGCCACAATTACTCTTGGGAGCTCAAAACATGACACCTAACCGTCTGGAAGAATGACAGTCTTCAAAGGTAATAAGCGTCGGATCACACAGATCAACTTCTTCAGTGATGCTCAATCACTTTGGCTCTGGTTGGGTTTTTCCTCACTTGGGTTCTCACAAAGTCGTCAGAGGAAGGGTTGCTCTCAAATGACAAGTGTCAAGTTCTCTCTAGAACAGCCAACCAACAAGTGGTTGTGGGGGGGGGGCTATTTATTGCCAGGGGCAACCCAACATGAAATGTCATAAATGCCCTTCTCAGACATGACCGTTGTCAGGATAAGATCCACTCAACAGCTGGCACGCGGCGCCGCAACGGTCGGAAATTGGAACTCTCAATTCCATCGGGGCACTCAATTTCCTCACGAAAGGCAGATCGCACTGGCGAAATCCTAACTCCTCAGCCTGACCTAATTCGTCAGTGACCAGATGAGCTGCGTCACTGTCGCTAGCAAATTCGTCAGCTGTTCCGGAGATTTCGAAAGGCGCACACGAAGCGGCTGTAGTATGTATAGGATTGAGCATCGCGTTGGAAGTATGGTATGTATATCACCGAGACCCCCTTTAACAGTACGGTTTTTCCTATGACTCAAATAAGAAGAAAAAGAAACTATGAAAACAAAGTCTTCAAGCTTCAAAGTCTTCACATCAATTTCTTTAAAGGCCGCACCAAATTCTTCACTTGAAGAAATACATTTTTAAGGGTCGACTTCCGTGGGTTAAACCAAGTCTTCAGGGACTATTTCACCTGTGTACACTCACAAACACATTAGTCCCTTAACCTATTTGTGTTCAATACTCCAAAACCACTAAGGGGGCACTTGATTCACTTACAAGTTTCTCCTCCGATCCCTAGTTCATTTGCAAGTTTTGATGGTGATTTTATCCATGTTCATATCCTAGATGAGATGCAAATATTTTTGATTTTCCATTCAATTTGCACGTTAGGATTCAAAGGAATAGGTTAGGATCGATCTTAGGTAGTATTAGAACTTGATCCCTACGTGAAACTTACATTTTTCTATTATTATTTTCATTGTGTGTAGAAAATGATGAGATTGGCGATCGTCGCGGAGACGAAGGCCATGGGCTCGCGCTCTAAGCGTGCCTGGAACGAGGGAGATGAACTCTGCGCTGCTGTCAACAAGGACTTTGTACAAGTGAACATCCCGGGGTGACGCCCACGAAGTGGAAGTGTGACGCGTTCTTGGAGTCCCAAGGGCTCCACAACGACTTCGCATAGCTAGCGGACAATGTCGGGATGGGAGTTTTCAGCAATTTCCATTACCAGATGTACCGCAGCATCACCGTGAAGTTCCTCTCCACCTTCGAGCACACTCTCGAGGACTCGAGGTTGCCGGCGAGCTGCTCCTTCACACTCGGGGGAGTTCCACGTACGATAATGCTTTGTAGGGTCGAGAAGATAGGTCTAGAGGGGGGTGAATAGACTCTTAACCAAACAAAAGTGCAATTTTTGATTCTCTTGGAATTTAGGCAGATTTTAGCACAAGTTAAGATATCACCAAGACTTCCTACACATGCATATCTATAGATAAAGCAGTGGAAATAGTAAAGCATGCAATTGTGTGGAAAGTAATGGGGTAGAGAAGAGAAGATCAAACGCAATGAAGACACGGTGGTTTTTGGCGTGGTTCCGATAGGTGGTGCTATCGTACATCCACGTTGATGGAGACTTCAACCCATGAAGGGTAACGGTTGCGCGAGTCCACGTAGGGCTCCATCCATGAAGGATCCACGAAGAAGCAACCTTGCCTATTCCACCATGGCTTATGTCCATGAAGGACTAGCCTCACTCGGGTAGATCTTCATGAAGTAGGCGATCTCCTTGCCCTTACAAACTCCTTGGTTCAACTCCACATGATCTTGGAGGCTCTCAAGTGACACCTAACCAATCTAGGAGACACCACTCTCCAAAAGGTAATAGATGGTGTTGTTGATGATGAACTCCTTGCTCTTGTGCTTCAAATGATAGTCTCCCCAACACTCAATCACTCTCTCACAGATTTGGCTTTGGTAGGAGAAGGATTTGAGTGGAAAGCAACTTGGGAAAGGCTAGAAATCAAGGTTCAAATGGTTGGATTGGAATTTCTTGATCTCAACACATGAGTAGGTGGTTCTCTCTTAGAAAATGAATGGTGGAAGTGTAGGCACGTTCTAATGGCTCCCTCTTGGAGTAGGTGTGCATGGAGGGGTATAAATAGGCTTCACCCAAAGATCCAACCGTTACAAGTATTTGACCCAACTCGGTGACACCGAACCAAAATCTCGGTGAGACCGACTAGTGTAAAAGACTTGAACGTTGGATGTCTCGGAGAGACCGATCAGAACATCTTGGTGAGACCGAAGTGCAATGGCTAGGGCAAGACCACGTTTCGGTAGTTCCAAAAATTTCATCTCGGAAATTCCGAAGTTAAGTGACATCGTTATAGCAACTTGGTCATGCCATCTCGGTGAGACCGAGAACCATTTCGGTTGCACCAAAAAGTTAGGGTTTGGCATTGGTAATGTCTGTTATCAAGTCGGTGAGTCCGGGATGTGAAAATTCGGTGGGACCGAGATGATGCTTTTAGGGTTTGGGATAGAAGTGATGTGGAGAAATGTTTGAGGGTTTTGGAGCAATACCACTAAGCACTTGAGCAATTGAGTCATGATCAAAACCTCATCCCCTTTTAATAGTATTGGCTTTCCTATGGACTCAATGTGATCTTGGATCACTTAACCAAAAATGAAGAGTCTTTGAGCTTTGCCAATATTTGTCCTTAGCATTTTGAAGGGGTCCACATCTTCTTGTCCTTGCCATGCCACTATTGAACTTATCTGAAATGTACTTGATAAAAATGTTAGTCCAACAACATGTATGTTGACATTAACTACCAAAACCACCAAGGGAGCAAATGTGCTTTCAATCTCCCCCTTTTTGGTAATTGATGACAACATACATCAAAGCTTCAAGTAGAAATGTAATAGAAGATTGTATGAAAGCTTTGAAGGAAATATGTAACATGCATATGCTCCCCCTATAGATGTGCAGCTAGTAAATGATGATAGCTTATGGATAGTAGAAGCACAAAGTGAAGGAAATGTACATGTAACATGTATCTTGGCTATGTGCATTAGAGCAACAAGATGAAAGTGAAGTACCCTCATGTCCATGATTTCTTTCTTGCAAACAATATGTGCAAAAGAAAGAAGTCATCATGCAAATGAGTGACGGTGTAGTGAGAACCAGGGTCCCACAAAGCTTCTAGGCATGGGGTCGTGCCAGTCTAGGGCTGTTGCGAAGCAGCCCCGGAAAAGAGCTGATCTTACCGGCGAGCGGTACATCTGACAAGAACTACACCGACAAGCAAGACCAAGAGCTCGTCGGATAGGAGCTTCTTCCCGATGGAACATTTCATCTGGCAAAGTGGAGCCGGCAAATCATGACCTACATGTGGGTCATCAAGAAGATCAAGACTCAAGTTGCCGGCAAGCCACACGCCGGCAAGCCAAGACTCGGCAAGCTCTGTGTCGGCAAGCTTCCACTACCTTACCACCGCTCCACCTCAGCGACTAGCCCGTTGCTTGTCAAGTAGGTGTCGAGCGGGCAGGTACTTAGATGAGGCTTGTCTGGGCACATGTCAACATGCCGTCTAAGAGATCAACTTTAATGACACCCATCCAGAAGGTGTGTCAAGCTAATAGGAGGTAGCTCGGCGAGCGGTGCAACAACATTTCCGGAGCTCCTCCTCCACATGACACCTAACGGCGCATTTAATGCATTTTGTCCTAAACCGGTAGAGTTAGGTATGATAGCACTGTAGTTGTCACCTCAATATGTATTTACCTTTTTTCCACTGTGGTGAACCCTTTAACCTATAAAAGGAGAGCCAAGGCTACTGGTAGAAGGGTCGACACTTTGCTCATTTGCACGTAGTAGCTGCACTGCCCGCACTGCTTCCGGCAAGCTGCGCTCCTTGTAACTTGAGTTCATACACAATCAATCCACCAAAGCAGGAGTAGGGTTTTATGCCTCACGGCGGCCCGAACCTGGGTAAACTTGTGCGTGCTGTTGATTCCGCTCTTTGTGCGCGTCGATCCCCATAGCCGAACCGCAAAGGGGTCTTTGCAGATCCCATAGATTGTCTTAGTCGTACCTTGACATCTTTGGCACGCCAGGTAGGGGGTCACGTGTGTGAACCTGATTCAGCAGTCTATGCGCTAGCTTCATCTTCTTCATCACTGATGGCGCCCAAGAAGGCAAAGGGCGCGGCCGCTACAACTCCTCCTATGTCTGAGCTGTTGTCGCAGACGTCCGTGGCGGCGCAGGTCTCGCTGACGGCACGGGCGGTACGGATAGAAGCAGCGGAGGCGGCCCAATTTCTTCACCAACGTTAACATCTTCTTTGCCAACATCATGCTACAGAGAGAGCTAAGTTCTATAACTTTAGTTACTTTTTGTTGCTTAGGCTTATCCTTGAATGGCATTTTTTTACTTAACCTGTGCGCGAAGGAGCATTTTTTGGAACATTCTGCGCTCTTGGTTGTTCTGGGTCCACCCAACAACGCTTATGCAGCTACGTTTGTTTTCAGAAACGTTAAGCCCGTGTGGAGGCAGCGTTCTCGATAGGCTGCTAGTCAGGACCTGATCCTAAGCGCCATCGATTAGAACGTGCGTGTCCTGGGTGTATTCCGGCAAGCGTAGGGTATAATTGTGAAAAAATATAATCATTTAAGGAAAAGGCTTAGCAAGTTTTTATTTCCTTAAGATTTCTGAGTAAACCCATACGCTAAGGAGCCTTCTCGGGGCTAGTTGCCCTGCTAGTTGCCTCGAGTCCGCTCGGCAACATGAGCAGCAGCACTAAAACTGGGAAGGTAAATCTTTTTGGGAGGCGGCGTTCCCGGGCTGCTAAGGACCCGTTTCCTCAAAGCGCTACTAACTGGATCGTGCGCATCGGAAAGCATTCCGGCAAACGAGGGGAATTTTCAGCAGAAGTCATAATTTACACACAAGTTAAGTGCGAACCAGAGACTAATCAACTTTTTTGCGTGGGAAAGAGACTAATCAACTTGTTGTGTTAAAACGCTCACTACTGCAGGAAGGTCCTAACACGACACATCAATCAGAGACCCCGCGACCAAGCTGTGTGCGATGCATTAATCGCAAACGGTGTCGTACTAAAACCGTCGCCAATAAGACGAACTGTTTGCGATGCCAGAGATATCAAAAACGATTCAGATTAGAGACGCGTGTGCGATACGTGGCATACAGTTGATCCATACAAACTGTTTGCGATAAGACAGAACAACAAACACGATTCAGATTAGAGACGCGTGTGCGATACGTGGCATACAGTTGATCCATATGAACTGTTTGCGATAAGACAGAACAACAAACACGGTCAGCCAATTCGAGGTGTGTGCGATACATGGCATACAGTTCACTCGGATGAACTATTTCCTATTACCCAACACAACAGAAATGGTCTGGTGGATCAAGGTGTGTGCGATATACGGCATGCGGTTCGCTCGGATGAACTGTTTGCAATTACCCAACACAACAGAAACGGTCAGCCAAATCAAGGAGTCTGCGATATATGGGCACACATTCTTATTAAAAGAATTGTGCGCGATGGTAATAACAAGCGCACACATTTGATGGAACAAGTCGTGTGCTGACATTGCCGATTGCGGTGCACACGCCACGTACGCATCCGAGAACGCTTGCCCACGTTAATTACACCATCCGGGAATCGTGCCGCACTTCAAAACCGGAACCGTCAAATAATTTTGAGCTTCTTTCCCATCACATTCGAAATTACTCCGATTCACACCGATATGTAATTGCAAACCTGTTCACACCGATGAAACCTAAACGTTTTCCCAATTAGCAGCTTATTACTAGGTTATAAATACCACCTACTCGAAAATGACTGCACATTCCTCCTCAATTCCTCATCAACAAATAGACAAGTCTTCATCCTTCCTTGCATCTGCCATGGCCCGTGGGAGGAGTTCTTGGTCGAGAAATGACCACGGAGTGGTGAACGAAGCAGCAGAGATGTCTTGCCTCACTGCGATATCAGCCGAGAGGTCCCGCCGCGCCGCCGAAGTAGAACGGAGGTCCCGCCACACCGCCGAAGTAGCACTAAGGTCCCGCCACACCGCCGAAGCAGCAGATTGGTCCGGTCGCACCGCGGAAGCGGCACAGATGTCCCGCCGCGCCGCGGAAGCAGCAGAGAGGTCCTGCCGCATTGCGGCGGCCTGGATGGATCTATCGCGGGCACTCGAGGGCTCTCACAGGCGCATGCACGCTATGCTCAATAAGCTGATGGACGATGACATCCCCCGCTGGGCGAAGCTGCAGAAGGAGAGCTATGCCGCGTTGGATAAGTCCACCGGCGTCATCCGGGCACTACGGGGTGACAAGGTGAGGCTCCACACCGAGCGTGACCTGCTAAGGGCGAAGATCGCCGGCAGGATGAAGCAGCATGAGGAGACAACTGTCGTGTTGCAGAAGATGGCCGTCATTGTCAGGAAACTTATGGACGAGAATGCTAATCTCCGCATCGAGCGTGACATGCTCCTAGAGGAATCTGTGGTTGCTCGCAAGCGACGGATTGAGGACGTGAAGGAGATCAAGGTGGACGAAATGACGAAGATGGCATAGTAGATCAAGGTGAAGTAGAGAGTAGCGACCCAGATCGTTGTCTGTGTCTTCCTTCTTTTGCCCTTGTGTCTTTTGGTAATTGCCACATGTGGCATCTTTAATTATCTTCCTGAATATGTAAGACAATTATTATTATCCATTGCCATCGTCTTCACATATATCAGTCTTGCTAAGTCTCAATCGATGCTATGTCCGTGAGATCTTACATCAAGATCCGTGCAAAAAAAAAATTCATATTTTCTTTTCTCTCTCTTAAATCTTAGTCGACTGAGGCCTAGCCACGCCATTAAAACTGGGGCTCGTGCACCATTAATGGAGAAGTTAGGAGCGAGGTGCGCGGCGGATGGAGGTTAAAGGGCTCGCCTCCCGGTGAGCCTGCGCAGCGGTCTGCTCCACGCCTCCCGTCTAATCAAATAGCTACCCCGCACGTCGCCTCCTAGCCAATAAAAATGGGGACGCGTGGCGGCTCGTAAATGGTTAGTACAATGCCCACGCTTTGAATAGCACTTGTGTTTCCAATTGTAACGTGGCAGCTCTTTGTTCCAAAATGACTTTGTTGGTTGTTAATCTATGCGCCTTCAAAAAATCGGACAAAATTTTTACCACAGCATGTTGGTGCCATGTCAAGGCAACATGCCAAGTTTCATGATTTTCAGGCAAGTTTTGGATTTACAGGAATTTAAAAACCAAGTTTGTCAATGTTTTCGGCCGAGCCACGATGCCCAGATGTTTGAAATTCATTCCCATTTCTTGCATGGGACCTAAACATTCACCCAAGGACACATATACGATTTTTCAACCCATTTTGGTGCACTGGAGCATGTGCCTGTAGTTCAAATTTGAATTATGCACATTAAATGCCTAGAAAACTCAATTAATGTATAAAAATGCCAAACGAACCCGGAATAATTCCAAATTTTAGCACGACACTCCTATTGGTCTTTGTTGCCTCTGGAAAAAAAATCAAGGCAGGAAGAGGCAGCGTATGTCGTTTCGCCCACAAAGGTGACACATCCCCCCTATCAGAACCATGAGCCTTCTTGAGAGAAGCTCCGGTTTGTAAGAAGCTCATACAAAAACTAGTTCCAAATTGAACAAAAAATTTACCACAGCTTGTTGGTGCCATGTCAAGACACCATGCCAAGTTTCGTGATTTTTAGGCAATTTTTGGATTTACAGGAATTTAAAAACCAAGTTTCTCAATGATTTCGGCCGAGCCACGACGCCCAGATGTTTGAAATTCATTCCCATTTCTTGTATGGGACCGAAACATTCACCCAAGGACACATATATGATTTTTCAACCCATTTTGGTGCACTGGAGCATGTGCATGTAGTTCAAATTTGAATTATGCACATTAAATGCCTAGAAACTCAATAAATGTATAAAAAAGGCCAAACGAACCCGGAATAATTCCAAATTTTAGCACGACACTCCTATTGGTCTATGTTGCCTCTGTAAAAAAATCAAGGCAGGAAGAGGCAGCGTATGTCGTTTCACCCACAAAGGTGACACATCCACTATCGGAACCATGAGCCTTCTTGAGAGAAGCTCCGGTTTGTGAGAAGCTTATACCAAAACTTGTCTCAAATCGAACAAAAAATTTACCACAACGTGTTGGTGCCATGTCAAGACACCATGCCAAGTTCCGTGATTTTTAGGCAATTTTTGGATTTACTAGAATTTAAAAACCAAGTTTCTCAATGTTTTCAGCCGAGCCACAACACCCAGATGTTTGAAATTCACTCCCATTCCTTCTATGGGGCCTAAACATTCAACCAAGGACACATATACGATTTTTCAACCCATTTTAGTGCACTGGAGCATGTGCCTGTAGTTTGATACGTCCATTTTACATCATGTTTTACTACTGTTATTTATAGTAATTTTAATCAATATAATACTTTGTGGAGCAATTCTAATGCCTTTTCTCTCTTAATATGCAAGATTTACACAAGGAGGGAGATTGCCGGCAGCTGGAATTCTGGACCTGAAAAACTATGTCGGAGATTCCTATTCTGCACATCTCCAAATGAGCTGAAATTTCACGGAGATTTATTTTGGAATAAATAAAAAATATTGGAAGAAAGAAGTACCAGAGGGGGCCACCCAGGTGCCCATGAGGCACCAGGGCGCGCCACCCCCCCCCCCCCCTAGGCCAGCCTCCGGTGCCCATTTCCTAGTATATAAGCCCATTTGCCCTAGAAAAAACAGGGAGAAGACTTTTGGGACGGTGCGCCACCGTCTCGAGGCGGAACTTGGGCAGGTGCACTTTTGCTCTCCGGCGGAGCGATTCCGCCGGGGATACTTCCCTCCGGGAGGGGGAAATCGAAGCCATCGACATCACCAACGATCCTCTCATCCTCGGAGGACCAATCTTCATCAACATCTTCAACAGCACCATCTCATCTCAAACCCTAGTTCATCTCTTGTATTCAATCTTTGTCTCAAAACCTCAGATTGGTACCTGTGGGTTGCTAGTAGTGTTGATTACATCTTGTAGTTGATGCTAGTTGGTTTATTTGGTGGAAGATTATATGTTCAGATCTATTATGCTATTTAATACCCCTCTGATCTTGGACATGAAGATGATTTGTGAGTAGTTAATCATAAGTGGGATGCTTGCGAGAGGGGTTAATCATAAGTGGGAGGCTTGTTCAAGTAAGAACAGCACCCAAGCACTGGTCCACCCACATATCAAATTATCAAAGTAGCGAACGCGAATCACACAAACATGATGAAAGTGACTAGATGAACTTCCCATGTGTCCTCGAGAAAGCTTTGCTTATTATAAGAGATCGTTCCGGCTTGTCCTTTGCTACAAAAAGTATTGGGCCACGTTGCTGCACTCTTTTATTACTATTGCTACTTGTCACTTGTTACAAATTATATTGCTATCAAACTACTCATTACCGATAATTCCAGTGGTTGCAGCAAATACCTTGCTGAAAACCGCTTGTCATTTCCTTCTGCTCCTCGTTGTGTTCGACACTCTTACTTATCGAAAGGACTACGATTGATCCCCTATCCTTGTGGGTCATCAAGACTCTTTTATGGCGTCGTTGTCGGGGAGGGAAGCGCCTTTGGTGAGTGGAATTTGGTAAGGAAACATTTATATTACGTGCTGAAATTTACTGTTGTCACTATGGAAAGTAATCCTTTGAGGGGTTTGTTCGGGGTATCTTCACCTCGACCGGAAGCATAAATAGTTTCTCCTCAACCTACTGCACCTACTGAAAATATTTATTATGATATTCCTTCGGGTATGATAGAGAAACTGCTAGCTAATCCTTATGCAGGAGATGGAACGGTACATCCTGATATGCACTTGATCTATGTGGATGAAATTTGTGGATTGTTTAAGCTTGCAGGTTTATCCGGAGATGGAGTTAAGAAGAAAGTATTCCCTTTATCTTTGGAGGGAAAGTCATTGACATGGTATAGGCTATGTGATGATACTGATACATGGGACTGGAACCGATTGAAACTGGAATTCCACCAGAAATTTTATCCCATGCATTTGGTTCATCGTGATCGGAATTATATATATAATTTTTGGCCTCGTGAAGGAGAAAGCATTGCTCAATCTTGGGGGAGGCTTAAGTACATGATGTACACATGCCCCAATCATGAGCTCTCAAGAGAAATTATCTTACAGAATTTTTATGCTCGGCTTTCTCATGATGATCAAACCATGCTCGATTCTTCTTCGACTGGCTCCTTTATGAAGAAAACTATTGAATTCAGATGGGATCTTTTGGAAAGAATTAAATGTAACTGTGAAGATTGGGAACTCGACAAAGGTAATGAGTCAGGTATAATACTTGAGTTCGATTGTGTTAAATCTTTTATGGATACCGATGCTTTTCGTAAGTTTAGCACTAAATATGGACTTGACTCTGAGATAGTATCCTCCTTTTGTGAATCATTTGCTACTCATGTTGATCTCCCTAAGGAGAAGTGGTTTAAATATCATCCCCCTGTTAAAGAAAAGATTGAGGAACCCATTAGTGTTAAAGAAGAAACAATTGTTTACCATGTTGATCCAGTTGTGCCTACTACTTATATTGAGGAACCACCTTTTCCTGTTAGGATTAAGGAACATGCTAAAGTTTCAACTGTGGTTAACAAAAGTAATATTAGAGCACCTAGACCCTCTGAACAAATTAAAGTTGAACCTAATGTTGCTATGGTTAAAGATCTCTTCGTCAATAATATAGATGGGCATGTTATTTACTTCTGTGATGAAGCAGCTAGAATCGCTAAACCAGATCCTAAAGATAAAAACAGACCTGCAGTAGGCATGCATGTTGTCTCTGTTAAAATAGGAGATCATTGTTATCATGGCTTATGTGATTTGGGTGCTAGTGTGAGTGCTATTCCGTTTACCTTATATCAAGAAACTATGAATGATATTGCACCTATTGAAATAGAGGACATTGATGTTAGTATTAAGCTTGCAAACAGAGATACCATTACACCGCTTGGGATTGTTAGAGATGTTGAAGTCTTGTGTGGAAAAATAAAATACCCTACTGATTTTCTAGTCCTCGGTTCTCCACAAGATGGTTTTTGTCCCATTATATTTGGTAGACCTTTCTTGAACACTGTCAATGCCAAGATTGACTGCGCTAAAGAAACTGTTAGTGTTAATTTCGGTGGTATGTCTCATGAGTTTCATTTCTCCAAGTTTCGTAGACAACCTCATGATAAAGAATTGCCTAGTAAAGATGAAATTATTGGTCTTGCTTCTATTGCCGTACCTCCTACTGATCCGTTAGAACAATATTTACTAGGCCATGAAAATGATATGCATATGAATGAAAGAAATGAAATAGATAAGATGTTCTTTGATCAACCACCTATCCTTAAACACAATTTGCCAGTTGAAACTCTTGGAGGTCCTCCTCCACCTAAGGGTGACCATGTATTTGAACTAAAACAATTGCTTGATACATTGAAATATGCTTATCTAGATGAAAAGAAGATATATCCTGTTATTATTAGTGCTAACCTTTCAGAGCATGAAGAAAAGAGATTACTAAAAACTCTGAGGAAGCACCGCACTGCTATTGGATATACTCTTGATGATCTTAAGGGCATTAATCCCACTCTATGTCAGCACAAAATTAATATGGAGCCTGATGCTAAACCAGTTGTCGACCACCAACGTCGATTAAATCCTAAGATGAAAGAGGTGGTAAGAACCGAAATATTAAAGCTTCTGGAAGCAGGTATAATCTATCCCATAGCTGATAGTAGATGGGTAAATCCCGTTCATTGTGTCCCTAAGAAAGGAGGTATTACCATTGTTCCTAATGATAAAAATGAACTCATTCCACAAAGAATTGTAACTGGTTATAGGATGGTAATTGATTTTAGAAAATTAAACAAGGCCACTAGAAAAGATCATTACCCCTTACCTTTTATTGATTAAATGTTAGAAAGATTGTCTAAGCATACACACTTTTGTTTCCTAGATGGATATTCTGGTTTCTCTCAAATACATGTATCACAAGCCGACCAAGAGAAAACCACCTTTACTTGTCCTTTTGGAACTTATGCTTATATACGTATGCCCTTTAGTTTATGCAATGCACCTGCTACCTTTCAAAGATGTATGACTGCTATATTCTCTAACTTTTGTGAAAAGATTGTTGAGGTTTTCATGGATGATTTTTCCGTTTACGGAACTTCTTTTGATGACTGCTTAAGCAACCTTGATCGAGTTTTGCAGAGATGTGAACAAACTAATCTTGTCTTGAATTGGGAGAAATGCCACTTTATGGTGAATGAAGGTATTGTCTTGGGGCATAAAATTTCTGAAAGAGGTATTGAAGTTGATAAAGCTAAGGTTGATGCAATTGAGAAAATGCCATGTCCTAAAGATATTAAAGGTATAAGAAGTTTCCTTGGTCATGTTGGTTTCTATAGAAGGTTTATAAAAGACTTCTCTAAAATCTCTAGACCTCTTACCAATCTCTTGCAAAAAGATGTTCCATTTATTTTTGATGATGATTGTGTAGAAGCCTTTGAAACACTTAAGAAAGCCTTAACCACTGCACCTATTGTTCAACCACCTGATTGGAACTTGCCTTTTGAAATTATGTGTGATGCTAGTGATTATGATGTTGGTGCTGTTCTAGGACAGAGAGTTGATAAGAAATTAAATGTTATCCATTATGCTAGTAAAACCCTAGACAGTGCTCAAAGAAATTATGCTACTACTGAGAAAGAATTTCTAGCAGTTGTGTTTGCATGTGATAAATTTAGATCTTTAATAGTTGTTTCTAAAGTAACTGTTTACGCCGATCATGCTGCTATTAAATATCTTATGGAAAAGAAAGATGCTAAACCTAGACTCATTAGGTGGGTTCTATTGCTACAAGAATTTGACTTGCATATTATTGATAGAAAGGGAGCTGAGAATCCTGTAGCAGATAATTTGTCTAGAATGGAAACTGTTCTTGATGACCCACTTCCTATTAATGATGATTTTCCTGATAAACAATTAGCTGTTATAAATGCTTCTCGTAATACTCCTTGGTATGTAGACTATGCTAATTATATTGTTGCTAAATTTATACCACCTAGTTTCACATACCAACAAAAGAAAAAGTTCGTCTTTGATTTAAGACATTACTTCTGGGATGACCCACATCTTTATAAATAAGGAGTAGATGGTATTATTAGACGTTGTATACCTGAGCATGAACAGGAACAAATCCTACAGAAGTGTCATTCCGAGGCTTACGGAGGACACCATGCGGGAGACAGAACTGCACACAAGGTATTACAATCTGGTTTTTATTGGCCTACTTTTTTCAAGGATGCTCGTAAGTTTGTCTTATCTTGTGATGAATGTCAAAGAATTGGTAATGTTGGTAGACGTCAGGAAATGCCTATGAATTATTCACTTGTTATTGAACCATTTGATGTTTGGGGATTTGATTATATGGGACCTTTTCCTAAATCCAATGGGTATACTCATATTTTAGTTGCTGTTGATTACGTTACTAAGTGGGTAGAAGCTATTCCAACTAGTAGTGCTGATCATAACACTTCTATTAAAATGCTTAAAGAAGTTATTTTCCCGAGGTTCGGAGTCCCTAGGTATTTAATGACTGATGGTGGTTCACATTTTATTCATGCTGCATTCCGTGAACTGCTTGCTAAATATGATGTCAACCATAGAATTGCATCTCCCTATCACCCTCAATCTAGTGGTCAAGTCGAATTGAGCAATAGAGAAATAAAATTAATTTTGCAAAAAACCGTCAATAGGTCTAGAAAGAATTGGTCTAAGAAACTTGACGATGCATTATGGGCTTATAGAACTGCTTATAAAAATCCTATGGGTATGTCTCCTTATAAAATGGTTCATGGAAAAGCATGTCATTTACCTCTTGAGTTAGAACATAAAGCATATTGGGCAATTAAAGAACTCAATTATGATTTTAAACTTGCCGGTGAAAAGAGGTTATTTGATATTAGCTCACTAGATGAATGGAGAACCCTAGGTTATGAAAATGCCAAATTGTTTAAAGAAAAAGATAAAAGATGGCATGATAGAAGAATTCAAAAATGGGAATTCAAAGTGGGTGAGTATGTTCTATTGTACAATTCTCGTTTGAGATTCTTTGCAGGAAAACTTCTCTCTAAATGGGAAGGACCGTATATCATCGAATAAGTTTATCGCTCTGGAGCCATCAAAATAAACAACTCCGAAGGCACTAATCCGAGAGTGGTGAATGGGCAAAGAATTAAGCACTATATTTCAGGTACTCCCATTAATGTTGAAACTAATATTATTGAAACAATTACACCGGAGGAATACATAAGAGAGACCTTCCAGAACACTTCAGAACTCAGAAAAGGAAGAGGTACGTGATACGGTAAGTAAACCGACTCCAAAAATTCCATAAAAATACTTTCTGTCAGTTTTGGAATATTAGAAAAATACAAAAATAAGAAATAGCCGAGGGGACCCACAAGGTGCACACGAGGCACCAGGGTGCGCCACCCCCCCAGGCGCGCCCTGGTGGCTCGTGGGCCCCTCGTGAGCCTTCCCGACTCCGTTTTCTTCTGGAATACTTGTTTTGCAAGATAAAAATTCTTGATATATACTCCCGGATGTTTTGACCACCGTATCGCAGAAATCTCCTATGTTCTTGTTTCGTGCTATTTTTCTGACAGATCTAAATTGCTATGGCTCCACCAAGCTCTTCCAAGGACAAGTTCTACGAGAAGGTCATCAATCCCTACCTACCGTAGGTGATGAAACACCCTCAAGCCATCGATATGCGTGAGGGGGTGCTTCACATCTGGGATGTTCAAGGACCCAAGAAGACCGGGAGCGTGGAGGCTAGGCTCGAAGCGGTGGAGCAGGAGATCTTCAAGTGCCAAGGGATGGTAGAACGTGGACTTAGCGCAACCACTCCATGATCACGGAATTCACCTGCGATCACAAGGTGGATGGCCAATCGATGGGGGACATCATCTTCAAGCTCAATGAACGAATCGACTATCTCCAAGGCCAAATCTATGATCTTCAAAACCAAAATTATGAGTATGAGGCCAGATTCAAAGGTATGAGTTTAGCTGCAAGTTTCAGGACTCCAGAGACTCGTTCATCTTTTTATGATGGGGAACATATGCCATGGAAGCCAGAGGACAAGCTCACCACTTCATCACCACCACCATCACCGAAGAAGGAAACTTGAGTACATGGGTATGGGCACTCCCCTTGGCTTGTGCCAAGCTTGGGGGAGGTACCCCGGTATCATATCACCATCACTTTTATTATCTTTACCTATTTTTAGTTCGATCCTTAGTTATTTCGTGATCTAGTTGAATAAAAGTTTAGTATGATCTATTTTCGAGTGCTAGTTTCGTGATCCATCTATCTATGTAATTGAGTTGAGAGTTATATAATAAAGAGTAGTTTGAGTTTTTGCTTCTTTACTTTTATGTTTCAATCCTAACAATGAAAATAATGAAAAATATCATATGCTAATCTTATGGAAAGTAATGACATTACATAAAGAAAAGTATAAGTGGTAAAATTTATTGAAAGTTAACAAACATAGCATTGGTCAATGATGCAATTCATGAAAAAATTAATAAGGGAAGAGAAGATTCACATGCAAATACACTATCTTGGACATCTTTTATGATTGTGAGCCCCCATTAAGTATTTTATGTCAAATTGTTGACGTTGGACAAGGAAGACAACGTAATGAATTATGTTTGCTTATATTCACATCGAAGTTATATTGTCATAGATCCTCCAACATGTGGTGCTTGCTCAATATCTTTGCAAGCCAAAAATCCGCACCAAGTAGAGATACTACTTGTGCATCAAAAACCCTTAAACCCAGTTTCATGTCATGAGAGTCCACTATATCTACCTATGGATTGAATAAGATCCTTCAAGTGAGTTGTCATCGGTGCAAAAAGCAATAAAAATTGCCTCTAAATGTGTATGAACTTTTATTGTATGGGAAAATAAGCTTTCTATGAACTTGTGATGGCAAAGAAATAAAAGCGACGGGCTGCATAATAAAGGTTGCTATCACAAGGGGCAATATAAAGTGACGTTCCTTTGCATTAAGAGCTTGTGCATCCAACAACAAAAAGCGCATGACAACCTCTGCTTCCCTCTGTGAAGGGCCTATCTTTTACTTTTATGTATTTACTTTTTATGCAAGAGTCAATAGTGTTCTCCTCTATTCCTTTTTATTTTTCTCTTTTGCAAGCATCTATATCCAGTTGGATATGAGTGATCATGAGTTATTATTGTTGACATCACCCTTGAGGTGAATAAGTTGGGAGGCAAAATTATAAGCCCCTATCTTTCTTTGTGTCTGGCTGAAACTTTTTGCTCCATATATATGTTGTGAGTGTTAGCATTCATAGAAGACTAAATGATGGTTGAGTATGTGGACTTGCTAAAAAGCTCTTACATGAGACCCTTCCTGAAAATATGATGGATTGCAATTGCATTGTTGACTGAGAACATAGTTTGTTAGTTTTCAAGAAAGTTTATGCCTTATACTTCGTTGTTGTGATGAATTGTTACTTGCTCATGAGAAGTTTTATGATATTAAATATTGCTATTATAATAATGATCATGATGCTACTATGTCCGTATTTTGTTTTTATCGACACCTCTCTCTCTAAACATGTGGACATGATTATCGATATCGGCTTTCGCTTGAGGACAAGCGAGGTCTAAGCTTGGGGGAGTAGATACGTCCATTTTGCATCATGTTTTACTACTGTTATTTATAGTGTTTTCAATCAATATAATACTTTGTGGAGCAATTCTAATGCCTTTTCTCTCTTAATATGCAAGATTTACACAAGGAGGGAGATTGCCGGCAGCTGGAATTCTGGACCTGAAAAAGCTATGTCAGAGATACCTATTCTGCACATCTCCAAATGAGATGAAATTTCATGGAGATTTATTTTGGAATAAATAAAAAATATTGGAAGAAAGAAGTACCAGAGGGGGCCACCCAGGTGCCCACGAGGCACAAGGGCGTGCCACCCCCCCCCCCCCAGGCGCGTCCAGGTGGCTTCTGCGGCCCCTGGCCAGCCTCCGGTGTCCATTTTCTGGTATATAAGCCAATTTGCCCTAGAAAAAATAGGGAGAATACTTTTGGGATGGTGCGCCGCCGTCTCGAGGTGGAACTTGGGCAGGAGCACTTTTGCTCTCCGGCGGAGCGATTCCGCTGGGGATACTTCCCTCCGGGAGGGGGAAATCAAAGCCATCGACATCACCAACGATCCTCTCATCATGGGAGGACCAATCTTCATCAACATCTTCAACAGCACCATCTCATCTCAAACCCTAGTTCATCTCTTGTATTCAATCTTTGTCTCAAAACCTCAGATTGGTACCTGTGGGTTGCTAGTAGTGTTGATTACATCTTGTAGTTGATGCTAGTTGGTTTATTTTGTGGAAGATTATATGTTCAGATCCAATATGCTATTTAATACCCCTCTGATCTTGGACATGAATATGATTTGTGAGTAGTTACTTTTGTTCTTGAGGACATGGGAGAAGTCTTGTCATAAGTAATCATGTGAATTTGGCATTCGTTCGATATTTTGATGATATGTATGTTGTTGATTCTCTTAGTGGTGTCATGTGAACGTCGTCTACATGACACTTCACCATCTTTAGGCCTAAGGGAATGCATTGTGGAGTAGTAATTAGATGATGGGTTGCTAGAGTGACAGAAGCTTAAACCCTAGTTTATGCGCTATTCCGTAAGGGGCTGATTTGGATCCATATGTTTAATGCTATGGTTAGATTTATCTTAATTCTTCTTTCGTAGTTGCGGATGATTACGAGAGGGGTTAATCATAAGTGGGAGGCTTGTTCAAGTAAGAACAGCACCCAAGCATCAGTCCACCCACATATCAAATTATCAAAGTAGCGAGCCCGAATCAAACAAACATGATGAAATGACTAGATGAACTTCCCATGTGTCCTCGAGAACGCTTTGCTTATTATAAGAGATCGTTCCAGCTTGTCCTTTCCTACAAAAAGGATTGGGCCACCTTGCTGCACTCTTTGTTACTATTGCTACTTGTCACTTGTTACAAATTATCTTGCTATCAAACTACTCGTTACCGATAATTTCAGTGCTTGCAGAAAATACCTTGCTGAAAACCGCTTGTCATTTCCTTCGGCTCCTCGTTGGGTTCAACACTCTTACTTATCGAAAGGACTATGATTGATACCCTATACTTGTGGGTCATCATAGTTCAAATTTGAATTATGCACATTAAATGCCTAGAAAACTCAATAATGTATAAAAAATCCCAAACGAACCTAGAATAATTCCAAATTTTAGCACGCCACTCCTATAGTTGCATGTTCACTGCAGATAAATGTTCTAGCAATTCAAACAGCGACCTTTCCTACCGTAACCCCATTTTGTCTTTCAAATCAAAATGAAAAAATCAATTACACCACAAACAGTTTGTTAGCAACAATCGTGTGCGATGCAGTATAAAATATCTTGGGGCTCCCTCATGTATGGCTTATGCAGGAAGGTTCGTCGGCTACAGTCCACCGGCCACGCGTCAACCACACTTGCGCGCCAGTTTTTCGCTGCACCGTTCGTAAATTTTCGACAACCGCAGAAATATGTAGGTCCCCGCCCCCTTCCCACCACAAAAAGCCACATTTCCACTGTTTCCTCCTTCCTTTCCAAGTTCAAACCTTTATTGCTTGCTTTGCAGCGCTGCCTCCTCGTCGGCAGCGCTCCTTCCCGGTGCGCGGCCTCATCCATATAGTCAGGTAATCCACACCCCACCCACATCCTCCTCCTCCTTCTCCATCCCACAAGCCTCGACCACCGGCGTGACATCTTCCACACAAATCACTGCCCCATCCTCCAATTAAGCGCCGCCCATAGCCATGGTTCACGCATTATAGCCAGGAGCTCAAGGAGCATCCGGCACCTGTTGGGGATGTATACCAGCATTTAAACCCGGCATGGTGTTAACCCGGCCATAGAGCGGGCTCAGCGGGCCAACTCATGGCAGGGTCGGAGGACTCAAGGTGGGCCGGCTTAATGAGGCCTGGTGAGGACTGGCCGGCTTAGGCAATGGGCCGGCTCACGGAGATGATGGGTGGCGCGGAGGCCGCCTTGGAGGACAAGTAGGAGACGGGTTAGAGAACAACCCGGACTCTCATGTAATCTAGGGTTCCACCTGTATATATAAAGGGGAGCACCTGTACGAAAAAGACTAAGTTGCAATCTATTCGAAAGCTAGGTTAGTGAATCCGCATCCTTGTAATCGAGATCTACAGCAATATAGACAAGCAGGACGTAAGCTTTTACCTCCACCGTGAGGGGCCAAACCTGGGTAACCCGTCGTCTTTTCGTTCCCGCTCAACCCCGCTAAGCTTCCACGTTAGTGCAATGGCTTCATCTCTAAGTCCTTTTACTAGGACATCTGTCGCGACAAAACCACGACAGTTGGCGCCCACCGTGGGGCTCACGCACGGTGGAGTTGAGTTCTTAGCGGGATCTCTTCCAGGGTTCGGGAAGTACACGGTTGGCATGATATCCAAGAGCCGCCGCAGGAAGTTCTACATCGACGATTCATACTGGGGCCCCGACGCCGACTCAATCGAGTACGGGTACTGGGTCCCCTTCGGCAAAATCCATACCTTCATCGGCGTGGTCGGCGAGCCGGCCGCCGGGTTGGAGAACATCACTGGCGTCGAGTCAGCGCGCCGTGTTGGTCAGCTCTCGGCGAGACCCGGCCCGCGTCAAGCCGGCCCAGATCACACCTTCGTGGGCTTCACCCAAGGGGTGGCCCTGTCGGAGAACTCCCTGTCTCAGGACGACACGCTGGTCCAATCTGATGGCAAGTCCTCGATGGGGGAAACTGAGTCAATTCTTCCGCTGCATGATGGAGGGCTGGGGCACATGGACGACGTCTTCCTAGAGAGCCCTGATCCGCCTCGCTTCACGGTGGTGTACATGGCGGGTAGGCAAGATCCAGCACGAGACCCAGCCAATCCGACGGCGGGACAGAACAACCTCCTGGCCGGCTCAGGAGGAGCCGGCGCCTCGGCCTCCGGCTCTCAGAAGACCGGGGTTCAGGCACTCACGGACTTGATGACTATGCTGGCGACCCTGTTGGCCGAGCCGGTCACTGCAGAGAACGCAGCGGCGCGCAACACCGAGATCATGAAGTGTCGCGAGGAGATGGCCAAGATCCAAGAGGACATCAACGCAGAGAATGCCCGCATGATACAGGAGCAGGCACAGATCGCCGCGGAGAGGCAGCGCCTTGACGAGGAAACACAGTACCTGAGCTGCCGGCAGGCCGAGTCAGAGCTTGTTCACACGAGGCGTCATCAGAGCCGGCTTCCGGCTATTCTCGAGCCGACTCAGCTGTTCACCACGCCACCGGCTCCGACGAACCCAGGGGCTAGAGTTATCCCCCCGAGAGAGCCGCCGCTACAGTAGCCTGTTCAGCAGTGAGAGCCGGCCTGACTTTGTACGCCAGATCAGCAGTAGCAGCCGCCGTCTCACCGGTTCCAAACCCCAATTGGACATTAGTCCAACCCGGTTGATAACGTGCTGGCAGCAACCCACAACTTGGCTGCCATTCCGATAGAGGGGGACAGCCCAATTCAGACAGAGGCCAGGAACGCCATTGCAATGCTCAAGACGGCAGTGGTGCAGCAAGCCAACTAGTCACATAGCCAGCATCGGCTTCACTCAACCCCTCATCAGAGCCGCTCCAGGAGTCAGTGTTGGGGAACGTTGCATGGGAAACAAAAATTTTCCTACGCTCACCAAGATCGATCTAGGAGATGAACATCTACGAGAGGAGAGATTGCATCTACATACCCTTGTAGATCGCTAAGCGGAAGCGTTAAGAAACGCGGTTGATGTAGTCGAACGTCTTCGCGATCCAATCACGATCCGTCCACGAACTCCCGATCAAGTGCCGAACGGACGGCACCTCCGAGTTTCGCACAAGTGCGGTTCGGCGGCATCCTCTCCTTCTTGATCCAGCAAGTAAGAGAGAGAGAGGGGGTAGATGGGATCGGGACCAACACGACGGTATGGTGGTGGTGGTGGCAGCGGAATTCCGGCAGGGCTTCGCCAAGCGCGTACCGGTGAAACGTGGGAGGAGTTGGGAGAGGTAACGGGCAAGGGTCCAAGGGGTGGCTGCCCCAACGCCTCCCCACCTTTATATAGGCGTGGAGGGGGATGGTGGCTTGCCCTCCAAGGCCTTAGGGTCATTGGCCAAAGGAGGAGGAAGGAAATCCCTCCTTTCCTTCCCCACCGATCGCTATCCCCCTTTTTAGGGATCCTGATCTTATCCCATTGGGATATGATACTATTCCTTTTAAGGGAGGATCTTGGTGCGCCTAGACCAGGGTTGTGGGGACTTTCCCCACTACCCACGTTCATGTGGGTCCCCCATGCAGGTGGGCCCCACTCTGGAATCTTCTAGAACCTTCCCGATACAATACCGAAAAAAACTCGAACTTTTTCCGGAACCGGATAACAACTTTCCATATATGAATCTTTACCTCCGGACTATTCCGGAGCTCCTCGTGATGTCCCGGATCCCATCCGGGACTCCGAACAACCTTCGGACTTTCCACTATTAATATCTCAATACTACCCTAGCGCTACCAAACGTTAAGCGTGCGACCCTACGGGTTCGGGAATATGCAGACATGACCGAGACTCCTCTCCGGTCAATAACCAATAGCGGGACCTGGATGCCCATATTGGTTCCTACATATTCAACGAAGATCTTTATCGGTTGAATCACGATGTCAAGGATTCAGTCAATCCCGTATGCAATTCCCTTTGTCCGGCGATATGTTACTTGCCCGAGATTCGATCGTCGGTATCTCCATACCTAGTTCAATCTCGTTACCGGCAAGTCTCTTTACTCGTTCCGTAATACAAGATCCCGTGGCTAACTCTTTAGTCACATTGCTTGCAAGCTCATTGTGATGCTGTATTACCGAGTGGGCCCTGACCTCTCCGTCATACGGAGTGACAAATCCCAGTCTTGATCCATGCCAACTCAACAGACACCCTCAGAGATACCTGTAGAGCATCTTTATAGTCACCCAGTTACGTTGCGACGTTTGATACACACAAGGTACTCCTCCGGTGTCAGTGAGTTGCATGATCTCATGGTCATAGGAACAGATACTTGACATGCGAAAACGATAGCAATAAACTTGACACGGTCATATGCTACGTTCATAGTTTGGGTCTTGTCCATCACATCATTCTCCTAATGATGTGATCCCGTTATCAAATGACAACTCATGTCTATGACCAGGAAACCATGGCCATCTTTGATCAATGAGCTAGTCCGGTAGAGGCTCACTAGGGACATGTTGTTGTCTACGTATCCACACATGTATTTGTGTTTCCAACCAATACAATTATAGCATGGATAATAAACGATTATCATGAACAAGGAAATATAATAATAACCATTTTATTATTGCCTCTAGGGCATATTTCCAATAGTCTCCCACTTGCACTAGAGTCAATAATCTAGCATTACATGGTTATGAATCTAACACCCATAGAGTTCTGGTGTTGATCATGTTTTGCCCGTGGAAGAGGTTTAGTCAACGGATCTGCAACATTCAGATCCGTGTGCACTTTTCAAATGTTTATGTCCTCCTCCTTGATCGCATCGCGGATGGAATTGAAGCGTCGCTTTATGTGTCTGGTCCTCTTGTGAAACCTTGGTTCCTTGGCTAGAGCAATGGCACCAGTGTTGTCACAGAACAGAGTCATCAGGTCCAGTGCACTAGGCACAACTCCAAGATCTGTCATGAACTGCTTCATCCAGACACCTTCCTTCGCCGCCTCCGAGGCAGCTATGTACTCCGCTTCGCATGTAGAATCAGCTACCACGCTTTGCTTGAAACTGCACCAGCTTACCGCTCCCCCATTCAGAATATATACGTATCCGGTTTGAGACTTAGAGTCATCTGGATCAGTGTCAAATCTTGCATCGACGTAACCCTTTACGACGAGCTCTTGATCACCTCCATAAACGAGAAACATTTCCTTAGTCCTTTTCAGATACTTAAGGATATTCTTGACCGCTATCCAGTGTTCCACTCCTGGATCACTTTGAAACCTTCCGGCCATACTTATGGCAAGGCTGACATCTGGTCTTGTGCACAGCATCGCATACATGATAGAGCCTATGGCAGAAGCATAGGGGATGACACTCATCTTTTCTCTATCCTCTGTAGTCGCTGGGCATTGAGTCTTACTCAACTTCACACCTTGCAAAACAGGCAAGAACCCCTTCTTGGACTAATCCATTTTGAACTTCTTCAAAATCTTATCAAGGTATGTGCTTTGTGAAAGTCCTATTAAGCGTCTCGATCTATCTCTATAGATCTTGATGCCTAATATGAAAGCAGCTTCTCCTAGGTCCTTCATTGAAAAACTCTTGTTCAAATATTCCTTCACGCTTTCCAAAAGTTCTATATTGTTTCCAATCAGTAATATGTCATCCACATATAATATTAGAAACGCTATAGAGCTCCCACTCACTTTCTTGTAAATACAAGCTTCTCCGTAAACTTGTATAAACCCGAACGCTTTGATCACCTCATCAAAGCGAAGATTCCAACTCCGAGACGCTTGCACCAGTCCATAAATGGATCGCTGGAGTTTGCAAACTTTGTCAGCATTCTCTGGATCGACAAAACCTTATGGTTGCATCATATACAACTCTTCCTAAAGAAAACCGTTAAGGAACGCTGTTTTGACATCCATCTGCCAAATTTCATAATCGAAAAATGCAGCTATTGCTAACATGATTCTGACGGACATAAGCATCGCTACGGGTGAGAAAGTCTCATCGTAGTCAACTCCTTGAACTTGTGAAAAACCCTTCGCCACAAGTCGAGCTTTATAGACGGTGACATTACCATCTGCGTCCGTCTTCTTCTTGAAGATCCATTTATTCTGAATGGCCTTTCGCCCTTCAGATAATACTTCCAAAGTCCATACTTTGTTTTCATACATGGATCCCATCTCGGATTTCATGGCCTCTAACCATTTGTCAGAATCTGGGCCCACCATCGCTTCTCCATAGCTCGTAGGTTCATCGTTGTCCAACAACATGACATTCAAGACAGGGTTACCGTACCACTCAGGAGCAGTACGTATCCTTGTCGACCTATGAGGTTCGATAGTAACTTGATCCGAAGCTTCATGATCACCATCATCAGCTTCCTCTTCAACTGATGTAGGTTCCACAGAAACATCTTTCTGCGCAGTGCTACTCTCTAGTTGAAGTAAAGGTTCAACAACCTCATCAAGTTCTATCTTCCTCCCACTCAATTCTTTCGAGAGAAACTCTTTCTCGAGAAAGGACCCATTCTTAGCGACAAACACTTTTCCTTCGGATCTGAGATAGAAGGTATACCCAACCGTCTCTTTTGGGTATCCTATGAAGACGCATTTGTCCGCTTTGGGTTCAAGCTTTTCTGGCTAAAGCCTTTTGACATAAGCATCGCATCCCCAAACTTTAAGAAACGACAACTTTGGTTTCTTGCCAAACCACAGTTCATACGGTGTCGTCTCAACGGACTTAGATGGTGCCCTATTTAAAGTGAATGCAGCTGTCTCTAATGCATAACCCCAAAATGATAGTGGCAGATCAGCAAGAGACATCATAGAATGCACCATATCCAATAAGGTTCGATTACGACGTTCGGACACACCATTACGCTGTGGTGTTCCAGGTGGCGTCAACTGTGAAACAATTCCACATTGTCTTAAGTGACTGCCAAACTCATAACTCAGATATTCTCCCCCTCGATCAGATCGTAGGAATTTGATTTTCTTGTTATGATGATTCTCAACTTCACTCTAAAATTGCTTGAACTTTTCAAACGTCTCAGACTTGTGTTTCATTAAGTAAATATACCCATATCTACTCAAATCGTCGGTGAAGGTGAGAAAATAACGATATCCACCGCGCGCCTCAATGCTCATCGGACCGCACACATCAGTATGTATGATTTCCAACAAGTCACTTGCCCGTTCCATTGTTCCGGAGAACGGGGTCTTAGTCATCTTGCCCATGAGGCATGGTTCGCATGTGTCAAGTGATTCAAAATCAAGTGACTCCAAAAGTCCATCAGCATGGAGTTTCTTCATGCGTTTTACACCAATATGACCTAAGCGGCAGTGCCACAAGAAAGTGGTACTATCATTATCAACTCTACATCTTTTGGCATCAATGTTATGAACATGTGTATCATCACTATCGAGATTCACTAAGAATAAACCCCTCACAATGGGTGCATGACCATAAAAGATATTACCCATATAAATAGAACAACCATTATTCTCTGATTTAAATGAGTAACCGTCTCGCATTAAACAAGATCTAGATATAATGTTCATGCTCAACGCAGGCACTAAATAACAATTATTCAGGTTCATCACTAATCCCGATGGTAATCGAAGAGCAAGCGTGCCGACGGCGATCACATCAACCTTGGAACCATTTCCCACGCGCATCGTCACTTCGTCCTTCGCCAGCCTCCGTCTATTCCGCAGTTCCTGCTTTGAGTTGCAAATGTGCGCAACCGCACCGGTATCAAATACCCAGACACTACAACGAGAGTTGGTAAGGTACACATCAATAACATGTATATCATATATACCTTGTTTGGCATTGGCCCCCTTCTTGTCGGCCAGATACTTGGGGCAATTCCGCTTCCAGTGGCCAGTTCCCTTGCAATAGAAGCACTCAGTTTCCGGCTTGGGCCCAGCCTTGTGTTTCTTCACGGGAGGGGCAACTACTTTGCCACTATTCTTGGAGTTTCCCTTCTTGCCCTTACCATTCTTCTTGAAACTAGTGGTTTTATTGACCATCAACACTTGATGCTCCTTCTGGATGTCTGACTCAGCGACTTTCAGCATCGCAAACAGCTCGGCGACTGACTTGTTCATCCCTTGCATGTTATAGTTCAACACAAAGCTCTTGTAGCTAGGTGGTAGCGATTGAAGAACTCTGTCAGTGATCGCCTCTGGAGGGAGCACAACTCCCAACTCAGCCAGACGGTTGTAATACCCAGACATTTTGAGTATGTTGTGCTCACTGACAGACCCGTTCTCCTCCATCTTGCAAGCATAGAACTTATCGGAGGCATCATACCTCTCGATCCGGGCATTCTTCTAAAAAATAAACTTCAACTCTTAGTACATCTCATATGCTCCATGACGTTCAAAACGCCTTTGAAGTCCCGGTTCTAAGCCATACAAGATGGCACACTGAACTATTGAGTAGTCATCAACACGCGCTTGCCAGGCGTTCATAACGTCCACAGACGCTGGAGGGGGTTGCTCACCAAGCGGTACATCAAGGACATAAGCCTTTTGGGCAGTCGTGAGGATAATCCTCA
The DNA here is from genome assembly GCA_039707655.1 of Elymus sibiricus. NCBI lineage: Eukaryota > Viridiplantae > Streptophyta > Magnoliopsida > Poales > Poaceae > Elymus > Elymus sibiricus. Next base: position 209,155,475 of record CM077668.1, read on the forward strand.
GATTACGGGCCCAGTCTACAAAGTTACTTCCATCATCTTTCATCTTGGCTTTCTCTAGGAACGCATTGAAATTAAGGGAAGCTACTGCGCGAGCCATTGATCTACAACATAAATTTGCAAAGACAACTTAGACTATTGTTCAAGATAATGAGTTTAGTTTACTTAAAAACTCCCACTCAAATCAACATCCCTCCGGTCGTCCAAGTGTAACATAATCCAAATTCACCAACCCAAGTCCGATCATCACGTGAGATGAGGTGGTTTCAATGGTGAACATCTCCATGTTGATCATATCTACTATATGACTCATGTTCGACCTTTCGGTCTCTTGTGTTCCGAGGCCATGTCTGTACATGCTAGGCTCGTCAAGTTTAACCCAAGTGTTCCGCATGTGCAACACTGGCTTGCACCCGTTGTATGTGAATGTAGAGTCTATCACACCCGATCATCACGTGGTGCTTCGAAACGACGAACTTTTGCAACGGTGCACACTTGGAGAGAACACAATTTTATCTTGAAATTTTAGAGAGGGATCACCTTATTATGCTACCATCGTCCTAAGCAAAATAATATGCATAAAAAGATTAACATCACATGCAAATCATAAGTGACATGATATGGCCATGAACTTGTGCTTTTGATCTCCATCTCCAAAGCACCGGCATGATTTCCATCGTCACCGGCATGACACCATGATCTCCATCATCATGATCTCCATCATCGCGTCGCCATCGGGGTTGTCGCGCCAACCATGCTTCTACTACTAATGCTACCGTTTAGCGATAAAGTAAAGCATTACATAGCGCTTAATGATTGACACGCAGGTCATACAATAATTAAAGACAACCCTATGGCTCCTGCGGTTGCCGTATTCATCGACATGCAAGCCGAGATAAACTATTACAAAATATGATCATCTCATACATCAAATATATTTCATCATGTCATAGGCCATATCATATCACAACATACCCTGCAAAAACAAGTTAGACGTCCTCTAATTTGTTGTTGCATGTTTTACGTGGCTGCTATGGGTATCTAGCAAGAATGATTCTTACCTACGCAAAACCACAACGGTGATATGCAAGTTGCTATTTAACCTTCTACAAGGACCGCCTTCGTCGAATCCGATTCAACTAAGGTGGGAGAGACAGACACCTGCCAGCCATCTTATGCAACAAAGTCACATGTCAGTCGATGGAACCGGTCTCATGTACGTGGACATGTAAAGTTGGTCCGGGCCGCTTCATCCCACAATACCGCTGGATCAAGAAAAGACCGAGGAAGGAAGCAATCTGCATATCAACGCCCACAAACTCCTTTGTGTTCTACTCGTGATGTCAACTACGCAAAGACCTAGCTCATGATGCCACTGTTGGGGAACGTTGCATGGGAAACAAAAAATTTCCTACGCTCACCAAGATCGATCTAGGAGATGAACATCTACGAGAGGAGAGATTGCATCTACATGCCCTTGTAGATCGCTAAGCGGAAGCGTTAAGAAACGCGGTTGATGTAGTCGAACGTCTTCGCGATCCAATCACGATCCGTCCACGAACTCCCGATCAAGTGCCGAACGGGCGGCACCTCCGAGTTTAGCACACGTGTGGTTCGGCGGCATCCTCTCCTTCTTGATCCAGCAAGCGAGAGAGAGGGCGTAGATGAGATCGGGACCAACACGACGGTATGGTGATGGTGGTGGCAGCGGAATTCCGGCAGGGCTTCGCCAAGCGCGTACCGGTGAAACGTGGAAGGAGTTGGGAGAGGTAACGGGCAAGGGTCCAAGGGGTGGCTGCCCCAATGCCTCCCCACCTTTATATAGGCGTGGAGGGGGCTGGTGGCTTGCCCTCCAAGGCCCTAGGGTCGTTGGCCAAAGGAGGAGGAAGGAAATCCCTCCTTTCCTTCCCCACCGATCGCTATCCCCCCTTTTTAGGGATCCTGATCTTATCCCTTTGGGATATGATACTATTCCTTTTAAGGGAGGATCTTGGTGCGCCTAGACCAGGGTTGTGGGGACTTTCCCCACTACCCACGTTCATGTGGGTCCCCCATGCAGGTGGGCCCCACTCCGGAACCTTCTAGAACCTTCCCGGTACAATACCGAAAAAAACTCGAACTTTTTCCGGAACCCGATAACAACTTTCCATATATGAATCTTTACCTCCGGACTATTCCGGAGCTCCTCGTGATGTCCCGGATCCCATCCGGGACTCCGAACAACCTTCGGAATTTCCACTATTAATATCTCAATACTACCCTAGCGCTACCGAACGTTAAGCGTGCGACCCTACGGGTTCGGGAATATGCAGACATGATCGAGACTCCTCTCCGGTCAATAACCAATAGCGGGACCTGTATGCCCATATTGGTTCCTACATATTCAACGAAGATCTTTATCAGTTGAACCACGATGTCAAGGATTCAGTCAATCCCGTATGCAATTCCCTTTGTCCGGCGATATGTTACTTGCCCGAGATTCGATCGTTGGTATCTCCATACCTAGTTCAATCTCGTTACCGGCAAGTCTCTTTACTCATTCCGTAATACAAGATCCCGTGGCTAACTCTTTAGTCACATTGCTTGCAAGCTCGTTGTGATGCTGTATTACCGAGTGGGCCCTGAGATACCTCTCCGTCATACGGAGTGACAAATCCCAGTCTTGATCCATGCCAACTCAACAGACACCCTCAGAGATACCTGTAGAGCATCTTTATAGTCACCCAGTTACGTTGCGACATTTGATACACACAAGGTACTCCTCCGGTGTCAGTGAGTTGCATGATCTCATGGTCACAGTAAAAAATACTTGACATGTGAAAACGATAGAAATAAACTTGACACGATCATATGCTACGTTCATAGTTTGGGTCTTGTCCATCACATCATTCTCCTAATGATGTGATCCCGTTATCAAATGACAACTCATGTCTATGACCAGGAAACCATGGCCATCTTTGATCAATGAGCTAGTCCGGTAGAGTCTCACTAGGGACATGTTGTTGTCTACGTATCCACACATGTATTTGTGTTTCCAACCAATACAATTATAGCATGGATAATAAACGATTATCATGAACAAGGAAATATAATAATAACCATTTTATTATTGCCTCTAGGGCATATTTCCAACAGTCAGCACCCTGAGTCGCATGTGGTTTCCAGCAGCGCGCACCGCCGGAGGGCCGCCCAACCGCTTGCGGAGCAGCAGCAGCCCAAGATCCCGCAGGACGTGGCAGACGCAGCTCGGATTCTGCGAGCGTGGGAGGAAGAAAATGCGCGCGCAGGGCACAACCCGCCGGCGCACGTTAGCACGCCGGCGCGCGTTAACCCGCCGCCGAATGCTAATCCGCCTGAAGCGCATCGTTTGCCCAAGGTAACCCGGCTTGACGGTCGGCTTGAGAGTGCTTCGAGCCGCCTGGTCGGGACTCCCTGCTTGGTGCCAGCGCTGCAAGAGGCGCGCATACCCCCAGATTTCAAGGGGCCTCGCAAGGTTCCTAACTACACAGCGAATTTAGAGCCTATGGAGTGGGTCGAGAGCTATGAGCTGGCAATGGACTTGTTGGGTGCAAGCGAGTCAGTCCTGGCACGTTACCTACCGCTGATGTTGGAGGGCCCTGCACGCTCCTGGATGAAAAACCTACCGGCGAATTCTATCAGCACGTGGCAGGAACTGAAAGAGCGCTTCATCAAAAATATCCAGGTTACCTGTAAAAGGCCGACCACGATTGTTGATCTTGAGCGTTGTGTCCAACGTGAGGATGAGTCGGCGCATCACTGGGCTCGCCGGGTTGCGGAGGTCATACATAGCTCAGACAGCATCTCGGCCGCGCAAGCAGTGCTTGTTCTGGAACGAACATGCAAGTTCCAGCCGCTGGTCCAGAAGCTTGGGCGGCTTAAGCGAAAGGTCCAGGACATGGGAGACCTCATGGATGTCTTAACCCGGTACGCAGAGTCAGATAACACCAAGGATCCGCTGTTAGACGAGGAGAAATCCGACAAGGGAAAGAAGGCTGGCGGTAAGGGTCAGCAGCAGAACAACGGCAACGGTCAGAGCAACAACGGTGGAAAGCACAAGGGTTACGATGGTAGCTCTGATTTGGTGGCGAACACAAACGCGGAAAACAAAGGTCAGTGTCAGAGTGAAGGTTCCAGGAAGCAGTCCTCCGGCACTCGCCCTCTCACTTACAAGGAAGCCCTCAAAGCTCCTTGTCCGAAACACAGTTATAATGGTAAACCATCCACTCACTCCTAGGGAAATTGCTATGTGATGAAAGAGTTCGCCAAGCGTATCTTCTAGAATCATCATCATGGGGGAGGCAACGGCGGTCAACCCATCAACCCAGGACCCGGTTTCTCAGGGGCCGGCTTGCAGGGACCCTTCACCGGGCCCGACTTCCAGGGAAATAGTGGCCAAGGCGGCGGGTTCCAGGGGGCTGGAAATCCGGGAGGTGGCAACCAGAGAGGCAACCAAGGAAATCAGCATCAGGCAGGTGCAGCAGGGTTTCAGAGTAACCCGAAGCAGTTAAATAGCGTACAGTATCATGTCTTCACCACCAGCACCTGTAAGAGGGATCGGAAAGTGCAGCGACGAGCCGCCCACGTGGTTGAGCCGGCAACCCCTTACTATCTCAACTGGTCTGAGCAGTCGGTTACTTGGAGCAGGGCCGATCATCCAGTCCTACTCGACCACCCTGGCCACTTAGCTCTGGTGGTTGCGCCACAAGTCAGCGGTTATACCCTGACTAAGGTGCTCATGGACGGGGGCAGCAGCATCAACATCCTGTATTATGACACGTTCAGGCGGATGAATCTGTCTGATAAGCAGCTAGCTCCGTCTTCTACAGTCTTTCACGGCATTGTTCCTGGCAAGTCAGCATATCCCATGGGAAGAATCTCCGTTGAGGTGGCCTTTGGCTCAGAGGATAATTGGCGTTCTGAGTTTCTGTCCTTTGAGGTGGTTAAGCTTAAGAGCCCGTACCACGCTTTGTTCGGCCGGCCGGCTTATGCGCGGTTCATGGCGCGGCCATGTTACGTCTACCTGAAGATGAAGATGCCAGGACCAAGGGGAACCATCACAGTGGAAGGCAACCAGAAGATTGCACTTGAGTGTGAGGAAGGAGACGCAGCTTATGCTGAGACGGCTTGCGCTGCAGAGGAGCTGCGATATTATAAGGACAATGTTGACCCGTCTGACAGGACGTCCCTGAAGAAGCCCACTACGGAATCTGACCCTCTGCTCAAGTTTAAGTCGGCCAAAGACACGAAGCAAGTAGATTTTACTCCGGGCAATTCTTCTGAGCAGTTCACCATCGGGGCTAATATGGATCCCAAATAGGAAAGCGCGCTCATCGAGTTCATTCGTGAGAATCGGGACATGTTCGCATGGAAACCTTCTGACATGCCAGGTGTACCGAGAGAACTCGCTGAGCACTCCCTCAATGTGGATCCCAAGTTTAAACAAGTCCGCCAATACCTCCGACGCTTCAACGAGGAGAGGCGGAAAGCTATTGGTGAAGAAGTGGCCCGGCTCCTAGCTGCCGGGTTCATCGTCGAAGTTTTCCATCCTGAGTGGCTAGCCAACCCAGTACTTGTTCTGAAGAAAAACGGGACTTGGCGGATGTGTGTGGACTACACAGACCTGAATAAGGCTTGTCCTAGTGACCCCTTTGCCTTGCCCCGTATCGACCAGATCTTTGATGCCACGGCTGGGTGTGAGAGTTTATGTTTCCTGGATGCTTACTCTGGCTATCATCAGATCAAACTGAAGCCGGAGGACCAGGCAAAGACGACTTTCATCAAGCCTTTCGGGGCCTTCTGTTATACAACCATGTCATTTGGTCTGAAGAGCGCCCAGGCGACTTATCAACGTTGTGTCCAGAGCTGTTTCCGCAATCAGATCGGGCGAAATGTTCATGCTTATGTGGACGACATTGTGGTTAAATCTCGGAAAAAGGAAACTCTGTTGGAGGATCTCAGGGAAACATTTGACAATCTCCGTGTCTACCAGATGAAGCTTAACCCGGAGAAGTGCATCTTTGGTGTCCCAGCCGGCAAGCTTCTGGGATTTCTTGTCTCTGAGCGTGGCATTGAAGCAAACCTGGAAAAAATCAAGGCAATTACGACCCTGGCTAAGCCGGCTAAGCTGAATGATGTGCAGAGGCTGGTTGGGCGGGTTGCGGTGCTGAGCAGGTTTATCAGCCGGCTTGGAGAGAAGGCAATTCCGTTGTATCAGCTGCTTAAGAAATCAGATGACTTCGTCTGGAGTAAAGAGGCAGATCAGGCTTTCGAGGCCCTTAAGAAGCAGTTGTCTGAGCCGCCTGTCCTTGCTGCCCCTTGTGAGAAGGAGCCGATGCTGTTGTATATTGCTGCCAATAACAGGGCGGTAAGTGTAGCAGTTGTCGTCGAACGCAAGGAAGATGGCAAGGAATATCCAGTCCAGCGCCCTGTGTATTATGTCAGCGAGGTGTTAGCCGAGTCCAAGCAGCGATATCCACATTGGCAGAAGCTGGTCTATGGAGTATTTATGGCTAGCCGCAAGCTGAAATATTACTTCCACGAACATCCAATCACGGTGGTTAGTTCAGCACCTCTCGGGGATATAATACAGAATCGGGAAGCAACAGGCCGGGTTGCTAAGTGGGCTATCGAGCTCGGTCCGCATCATCTCAAATATGTGCCTCGCACAGCAATCAAATCTCAGGCGTTGGTGGATTTCATTAATGATTGGACAGAGTTGCAGGCTCCCGAAGAGAAGCCCGACACAACATACTGGTCCATCCATTTTGACGGCTCAAGGCAGCTTGAAGGCTCGGGGGCTGGAGTGGTGATTACTTCCCCACGAGGGGACAAGTTCTGTTATGTTCTGAGGATCATGCTCACCTGCACTAACAATGCAGCAGAATACGAGGCCTTGCTCCATGGGCTCTGGATGGCCAAGGAGATGAATCTGAGCCGGGTTAGATGTTTGGGCGACTCAAACCTAGTGGCTCAGCAAGTGTCAAGTACATGGGACTCTAAGGACCCTCTCATGACGGCTTACCGACAAGCAGTCACAAACATTGCTGGGCACTTCAAGGGTTATCAAGTCGACCATATTGATCGCCGGCAGAACGAGGCGGCAGACGCGCTCTCTCGCTTGGGTTCTCAGCGCAAGCCAGTGCCACCCAATGTGTTCCTGGACGTTTTGCACAACCCGTCTGTCAAGTTGCCAACAGAGGAGGACTTGGCTATTCCTGACCCAGAGGCAGCTCTGGTGGCTGCTATCCATGCTATCCCTGATTGGACGGTCCCCTACTTGGCTTACTTAAGCCGGGGAGAACTGCCAACAGAGGAACTTCTCGCTCGGCGGATCATCAGACGATCTAAGTCGATGACTATTGTCAATGGCGAGTTACACAGACGAAGCGTTACTGGTGTCTTTCAACGTTGTGTTTCACCTAAAGAAGGCCGCGCAATTCTCAATGAGATTCATTCTGGCGATTGCGGGCACCACACCGGCTCAAGATCACTGGTCGCCAAGGCTTTCCGGCACAGTTTTTACTGGCTCACGGCTCATGCTGATGCAGAGGACATTGTCCGAAAATGTGATGGTTGCCAGAAGTATGCTCGCCATGCCCATGTGCCGGCTCAAGAGTTGAGGATGATCCCGATTACTTGGCCGTTCGCGGTCTGGGGGCTTGACATGGTGGGACCCTTCAAATGTTCCAAGAACAAACATACACACCTACTAGTAGCTGTGGAAAAGTTTACCAAGTGGGTAGAAGCAGAACCGGTCAGCAACTGCGACGCGGCTACAGCTGTCAAGTTTCTAAAAAAGCTGATATTCCGATTTGGCTACCCGACCCGCGCAGCATCATCACAGACAATGGGACCAATCTGTCCAAGGGAGCCATGGAACAGTTCTGTCAACAGGAGCATATCCGGCTTGATCTAGCGTCGGTGGCGCATCCTCAGTCCAACGGGCAGGCGGAAAGGGCTAATCAGGAATTGCTACGCGGTATCAAGCCCCGGCTCCTGGTGCCTTTACAACGCACGCCGGGTTGCTGGGAGGAAGAGTTACCTTCGGTACTTTGGAGCATACGGACTACCCCCAACAGGTCAACAGGCTATACGCCGTTTTTCCTAGTCTATGGTGCGGAAGCTGTGCTTCCCAGCGATATTCATCATGACTCCCCTCGCGTGGCGGCTTATGTGGAATCAGATAATGAGTTAGCTCGCCAGGACGCTCTTGATGCTCTGGAGGAAGAACGAGACCTTGCTGCATCCAGATTTGCACTCTATCAGCAAGACCTACGTCGCTATCACAGCCGTACAGTTCGAAGCCGCACTTTTCAGGAAGGTGACTTAGTGCTCCGTCTGATACAAGACCAGACAGGCATGCATAAGCTCTCGCCACCTTGGGAAGGGCCCTTTGTGGTCAGCAAGAATCTCAACAACGGGTCATATTACCTGAATGATATACGTGAAATAGAAAAATCACACACTTCTGAGGAAGAAACAAGCCGGCCCTGGAATATTGCCCAGCTCCGGCCGTACTACACCTAAGTCTTTGACCGGGTCATATCTTTGTACATACCTTTTACCCTGTATATACCTGTTCTTGATCAAATATAATAACGAGCAGTAACACTGTGTGAAGGTGTTGTTCTACCTCAAAGCTTGTGTACTGGATCTTTATTTGTTGATCTCGGTTACTTGGGGGCTTCCAACTCAAATGGAGTTTAGCTTACAAAACCCTTTTAACCCGGCGAGATGCCACAATGTTGGTTAAACCTGCCTGTTAGCAAGATGCTACTCCCTCTAAAAATGACCCGGCGCACGTCTGGTGAGTCAATCACTTCTGTGACCCTGAACTCATCAGAGTTAAAGTGTTCAATTGGTTGTGTGAGAGCCGGCTTTCAGAGAGCGAGGACAAACCAACAGGCCAAAGTGCCAGCTTCACGAAAGCATATTCTGGCTTGCGCTTTATGAGCCGGCCATTTCAAGTTCAGTTCAGCGGACGACTTATGCTATTCAATCCGGCAGTTTCATGCTTGTTCCGGCTTAAGATTATGTTCTTTGTTGCACTCATCTTTGCATACATACATACATACATCCGTGCATAGCATTTACCTAAGATCCTTTTCATATTCTTGATTCGTTGCAACCGTGACAAAGATCACTCGTTCATATGATATCATCAGCAACCATTACATGCCTTTGTTGTTTCAGCAGCACCATTCTGTTACATAAGCTGGCTCTCGCAGCCCAAAGAGGACTTGAGAGGCAAGGCATTCATAAGTGTTGAGCAGGGGCGGTTACAAGGTTCATTACGCGATGGCACTGGCATCAGCAAGCACCAAGTGTTTATCTTATCCTATTACAAGCCGCCCACCAATGGCAGCCATGATAAAAAATTTACATGTCTATCCTATGCATGGTTAAGCCGGCTCTCTATGCTGCCGGGTCAGTACTGACACCAGCGCCTGAGGAAGCACCCTGTGCCGGCTCTTCGCGGCCATCGTCATCTTCTACTTCTTGGCTTGAGTCGTCGGTCGACCACTGAATGGAGCGCAACGCTTCAAATAGAGCATCGTTGGATATCAGGGAGGAAGGGTCGACTTCAGGAGCGAAGGACGGCTTACCCATACGGGTTAGGGCCACCGGCTCATGGTTCGGCGGCTCTATCCGCTCATTCTCTTTTGAGTACGGCGCCTAGTACCGGGTTAGGTCTGCCTCTTCTGCGATTTCAGTGGCGGCAACCCGGATTTCCTTGATGCAGCGTTGGATGTCCCTCTTGGTAAACGGCGAGTCATCTACGTTGAATTCCGGGTACCCGCCCGCCACTTGAGCCGGGTCAAGTTCCGGCACGTATGCCTTGGCCCGCGCAAGTGCGGTCAGAGCCCCCGTGTGGCAGCACGCCCTTTTCCAGTCTTCAAACCACCTGGGCACGACTGATAGTTCTTTCAGTGTGTCTACAATCAGCTGAGGCGGCGCTTTGGTGCTCTTGGCGGCCATTATGCAACGGCAGCCGCCTATGTACAGTTGTTCTACCAGGGTATAGATCGCCTTCAGTTTCACTACTGGTAGCTGCACCAGGGTTTGATTTTTCCGGACTGCAAAGAACAAGTATGCACGATCAGTTAAGCCGGCTTCGGATGATAAGCCGGTCCAGTTGGATTATGCTCAGTTTTACTTACCAAAGATGGCTCGGCACATGGCGGTAATTTGTCCTTTGAGAGTCGTCAGCTCCTGGGTTACCGGCTCAAGCTTGGCTTCCGCCTCTTCAGCACGTATGGCTAGGGCGGCTCTTGCGGCTTCTGTCTCTTGCAAAGAGTCGCGCACAATAGCCAACGATTTGTTGGCCTCAGCAGCGGCTTCCTCGGCGGCGTTGCGCAGTTTTTTCTCCTTCCTTGCTTCCTTTCGGAAGAAGGAAGCTTGGGTTTCTACTTGATCCAGCATGTCCTACACCAGAGTCGGTTATATTTCATCGGCCTGTTCCGAGCCGCCCTATAGGACGACCCGGCACATGGGAGCTAATGCATCATTTGGTCTACTCTGCTCAAGCTACGGACACCCGCCCAACATAAACAGCAAGCTGGCCTATGGGGTCACCTTCGGATGTTATGCATGCAAGTTTACTCTTTAAGTCCCGGGTTATCATTCCATCATAACCTGGCCCTTGTGAGTTACAGGTTTGGAGATTAAAGCATACAGTACGGCAAGTTCCATGCAGCTGCAAGCACTCTACATGGCACTTGGGGGCTAATGCATGAGTTGGCCTATCCTCCTAAGTTATGAAGACCCGCTTGTCATGAATGATGAGCCGGCCCTTGGGACGCCAGTTGAGGTTCCACTTACGAGCTTAATTTTGAAGTCCCGAGTCATTATTGCATAATGACCCGGCCCTTGGGGGCTACATATATATATGGTACAAAGTAAAGGGCGCAAGTTACCTCGTATTTCCGCTTCAAAGATGTTATCATGGCGATCTCTGTGTTCCAGCTTTCAGATAGCCGGGTTAGCACAGTTCGGTGCAGGGTACTAGCGTCTTGATCTTCAAATGTAGAAAAGTCAAGAGTCGTTTTCCCCTTGTCCTTCGGGGCCGGCTCAGGCTTGGCCGGGACTTTGGTAAGGGCTGTGGAGGATTCTGGTACAGTAGTCTGACGCTCACTGGTCACCACTACCTCTTCTTGAGCAGGCGTTTCGTCTTGAGCCGGTGCTTCAGGTTGCGGGGCGGTTTGATCTGCAATTACATCTTCCCTCTCCTGAGCTGGAGGGGAGGTGCGAGTCGGGCTTGCCGTGTCCAAAAGCGGCGGCCTGTTATGGAAGGCCGGCTCATCCTGAGTAGCCAAGGGGGCCTCCTCTGCTCGAGGGCCTGTTTGAATGGCCGGGTCAGATGAACCGGCAACTGTTTTCTTCTTGATGGCTTTGGTGCTGTACAAAGAGCAGGGGAGTTATTCATTTGCAAGGGTGAAAGAGTAAAGAGCTGCTACAGGTCATAAGTGATTATTTACCCAGGGTTGATGTTGAACGCCGGCGCTTGTGTAGCGCTTGACTCGCCTGAGGAGTGGGACATCTGATATGCTGAGTCATTTAAATGTAAGGGCTCCTTAAAACGACCAGCTAGAGGAAAGGAGGGAGTTGGACTAAGAAGCACCTCAGCTTGCGCTTTACGGGACGGCGGCTCATATGGAATCCCGCCACTTAGCTCGCCTTCGCTGCTCCGGGTCTTTCTTTTGGTTGTCCCGGCTTGACGAGTTTTCTTCAAAACAAATTTGGGGTCCAAATGAGCATCTTCGTGGGAAAAAGGGACCTTACGGACGGCAACCCGGGGCTTCCTTCGAACCTTGCGGATCACAGCCCGGGTTTTCTTCCGGATAGGTACTGGAGAGTCTAAATCTAAGGAAATTAAAGTTACCTCTGGCTCAACTGCATGGTTAACCTCAGCTTCTTCCTGGAATGAGTAAGCGTCAGTGGTCTGATTAAAAAGGCGGCTTAAGAGAGTCAAGTTCTACCTCATTGTCTTCGTTGTTATCCGACTCCTCTTCATCGTCCTCTTGAGGAGTAGGGTTTACAGGCTCGACTCGCCACCAATTGTCGTTTTCCTACACCAAGGCAGATTGGCGAAATGAAGACAAAGGCAATATAGTGTTGATAATGATCGAGGGCGGAGGCAGCTTACTGGAGGGACCGGCTTATTGGCGCTAAACGGGGCAAGCCCCACAGTTTCGATGTCTTCCATCGTCTCACCAAGCAGTTTCTTGGCTAGTTTTATAACCACCTTTTCTTTGAGGTTGACCCGGCTGAACCGGAGTGGATCTTCATGATGGCCGGTGTAGGTATGCATCAGCCGGGTCCTGGAGCTCAGCGGCTGAATCCTCCATTCGACCCAGGTCCGGGTCAAATCGGCACCGGTAAGGCCGTGAGCAAGTAAGGCGTTCATCTTTGGATATAGTCGCTCTAGATTCTCCCTCTCTTCTTGGGAAGGAGGACCCGGGAAGATGGTGTTGGCGAGCCGGGTTACCCTATAACCCGGCAAGGGATTCTGACCTGCGGGAGAAGTGTCTTTGCAATAGAACCAAGTCCTCTGCCACCCTTTCGGATGACTGGCCGGCTTGGCATTGGGGAAGATAATATTCTTTCGGTGTTGGATAGAAATCCCGCCGAGTTCAATGCTGGGGCCGTCCTTGTGCTCTGTTTGGCGGTTTAGATAAAAAAGCTCTCGGAACAAGATAAGAGACGGCTCGAGCTGTAAATAGACTTCACAAAATACTTGGAATTGGCACAGATTGAAGATAGAGTTGGGGGCCAAGTCCTGGGGCCTGATGTTGAACAAGTGTAACACGTCCCTGAAAAACTTTGAGCCGGGAGGACGAAAACCCCTAGAGACATGATCAGCGAATACGACTACTTCACTTTCGCCGGGTTGCGGGTATATTTCTTCTTCAAGAGCTCGCCATGAAATTGTCTCCTTGGCTGGCAGCAACCCGGTGTCTGTTAGAGCTTGCAGACTCAGTTCAGACATACTGGACTTGGTCCAGTTGACGATCTTGGGCTTGGGAGGCATGTTCTGAAAAAGAAGGAAAAGGTGTCATAAGCCGGCGTATTAAGCTCATGAGGTGAAACCCGGCAAGGTATTAAGGCAGTCATAGCCAGGTTATGCGAGCCGCCGAAGGCAATGTTAGGCCGGTGTAACCACGAGCCGGCGTTGGTTAATCAGTGGTACTTTTGGTTTCTCCTAAGTGTTGAGATGTCTATAAACAAGAATTTGACGGAGCAGCCATTTTTACGGATCTAAAAATGCTGCGGAAAAGAAAATTTGAAAGACCTAAGTGGGGATGGACACGAGGGCCTGTGCTCAATGCGGGTCTGTGGAGGACGGTTCAGAGATTTGGATGCGAAAAATGGTATTGCCGCGGTATTAAAATACTTATTTGGATCATTTTGGTGAAACTAGATCTAACAGTAGGGAGGATAAATGAACTGATGAACGGGGATGAACACCGAAGAACGACAATGGAAATGGGGCAATACAGATCTAAAAAAACGGATTCGGGTGTACCTGAGCCCGGCGGGTGAGGCCGGAGCGCGTTGGTGAGCTTCGGTGGCGACTGAGGCTGGCGAAGAAATTGCGGTCGAACCAGCCGGAGAGCTTGAAGGCGGCGGTGCTTCGGGTGCGTGAAGCGGCGAGCGCGAGGAAAAAGATGAGAGAGGGGTAAAAAGTGATAATGGGGTGAGCTGGCCTTTATAGGCACAGTAAAAGTTAAAACGGCAGGGGCGGAACCCCAGGCGGCGCAGTAATTTTCGACGGCATGGCTCCTCGATTTCCGCGCCTGACAAGACGATACGTACCCACTCAAGATTCGGTATGATGTCATCACTGATTTGTGGAAGTGGATTGTGATGTCATGAGGAGAAGAAGTTGAAAGTGCCAAGTCTGGCTTGAAGGGGGGATCTGTCGGTCCGTTTCACCCGGCAAGTTGAGCCGGCCTAAGGCGGTGTTCTCAATGACTGGCTTGGGAAGCATTTGGAGAGTATTACTGCTGTTTGTTTTTTCAGGATGAAGTTTAACGTGAATAAATTCAAGTCAAAACTGAGGGCTAATGTTGGGGATGTATACCAGCATTTAAACCGGGCATGGTGTTAACCCGGCCATAGAGCGGGCTCAGCGGGCCAACTCATGGCAGGGTCGGAGGACTCAAGGTGGGCCGGCTTAATGAGGCCTGGTGAGGACTGGCCGGCTTAGGCAATGGGCCGGCTCACGGAGATGATGGGTGGCGCGGAGGCCGCCTTGGAGGACAAGTAGGAGACGGGTTAGAGAACAACCCGGACTCTCATGTAATCTAGGGTTCCACCTGTATATATAAAGGGGAGCACCTGTACGAAAAAGACTAAGTTGCAATCTATTCGAAAGCTAGGTTAGCGAATCCGCATCCTTGTAATCGAGATCTACAGCAATATAGACAAGCAGGACGTAGGCTTTTACCTCCACCGTGAGGGGCCGAACCTGGGTAACCCGCCGTCTTTTCGTTCCCGCTCAACCCCGCTAAGCTTCCACGTTAGTGCAATGGCTTCATCTCTAAGTCCTTTTACTAGGACATCTGTCGCGACAAAACCACGACAGTTGGCGCCCACCGTGGGGCTCACGCACGGTGGAGTTGAGTTCTTAGCGGGATCTCTTCCAGGGTTCGGGAAGTACACGGTTGGCATGATGTCCAAGAGCCGCCGTGGGAAGTTCTACATCGACGATTCATACTGGGGCCCCGACGCCGACTCAATCGAGTACGGGTATCGGGTCCCCTTCGGCAAAATCCATACCTTCATCGGCGTGGTCGGCGAGCCGGCCGCCGGGTTGGAGAACATCACTAGCGTCGAGTCAGCGCGCCGTGTTGGTCAGCTCTCGGCGAGACCCGGCCCGCGTCAAGTCGGCCCAGATCACGCCTTCGTGGGCTTCACCCAAGGGGTGGCCTTGTCGGAGAACTCCCTGTCTCAGGACGACACGCTGGTCCAATCTGATGGCGAGTCCTCGATGGGGGAAACTGAGTCAATTCTTCCACTGCATGATGGAGGGCTGGGGCACATGGACGACGTCTTCCTAGAGAGCCCTGATCCGCCTCGCTTCATGGCGGTGTACATGGCGGGTAGGCAAGATCCAGCACGAGACCCAGCCAATCCGACGGTGGGACAGAACAACCTCCTGGCCGGCTCAGGAGGAGCCGGCGCCTCGGCCTCCGGCTCTCAGAAGACCGGGGTTCAGGCACTCATGGACTTGATGACTATGCTGGCGACCTTGTTGGCCGAGCCGGTCACTGCAGAGAACGCAGCGGCGCGCAACACCGAGATCATGAAGTGTCGCGAGGAGATGGCCAAGATCCAAGAGGACATCAACGCAGAGAATGCCCGCATGATATAGGAGCAGGCACAGATCGCCGCGGAGAGGCAGCGCCTTGACGAGGAAACACAGTACCTGAGCTGCCAGCAGGCCGAGTCAGAGCTTGTTCACACGAGGCGTCATCAGAGCCGGCTTCCGGCTAATCTCGAGCCGACTCAGCTGTTCACCACGCCACCGGCTCCGACGAACCCGGGGGCTGGAGTTATCCCCCCGAGAGAGCCGCCGCTACAACAGCCTGTTCAGCAGCCTGTTCAGTTAACAGTTTGGTTCATTTGTTGTGATGTTCAGTTAACTATTTGGTTCAATTCTGAAATGTGATTTTCAATTCCTGTGGGTACAATTTTTTTATTGTTATGCATGTGAGGAATAAAATTGAATTTGGATGTACTCTATACATGAGAAACATACACAAATGCTATATTTCCTAGTAGTTCTTAAGCACGCTAGGCTTGGTTAACTGTATGATCTTCTAGTATATGTTCTATTCTGCAATGTGGTTCTCAGTTAACTGCTTGCTTCATTTGTTGTGGTGTCCAGTTAACTTTTTGGTACAATTCTGCAGTGTGATGTTCATTTGTTGTGGGTACAAGTTTTCATTAATATATTCTACTGATAGTATGCCAACTCTCACTTAAACTGATCAATATCTTCCTTA
The DNA here is from genome assembly GCA_039707655.1 of Elymus sibiricus. NCBI lineage: Eukaryota > Viridiplantae > Streptophyta > Magnoliopsida > Poales > Poaceae > Elymus > Elymus sibiricus. Next base: position 209,171,503 of record CM077668.1, read on the forward strand.
TATGTGTTGCAGGGAAACAATGGGAGGCACTGAGGTTTACCATCGAGGTTTGCACATGCATGGTCCTTTGGCTAATAGCACATTATTGTGCAATTGCAGGAACCATTCTAATATTTAGGATTTTAATAATTTGGTCTTGCACATGTAGGTCCCGCTGTCAGAGGTTTAGACCCACTGTTCGATCCATTTTGCATATGGGGAAATGAGATGGACATGAATATCAGTCAAGTCAAGAAACTCAGAAAGATTGTTAGGATAAAGAAACTAGGGTCTTTTACATTTCAGCCCTTAACTCGAACCCACTACTCAGATTTACCCCTAATTTCAAAGTGTGCTCAAATTTGCCCCTCTGCCTTTATGTGGTATTATAGAAATACCCCTAAACGATGTTTTTGTCAGGGTTTCTCTACTTTATAAGCTTCACAATGTCCCTCTGTAGCTGCTGGTGCTTTCCGTTCTTTTGTAGCATTCCCGAGCATCTCCATGCATGACAGTTCCTGTTTTTGGGTGTTTATGTTTTCAGGGAAAATAAATATTTGCAGGGATGCTACAAAAGAACGGAAAGCACCAGCAGCTATAGAGTGATGTTGTGAAGCTTATAAAGTAGAGAATACCTCACAAAAACATCGTTTAGGGGTATTTCTATAATACCACATAACAGTAGAGGGGCAAATTTGAGCACACTTTGAAATTAGGGGTAAATCTGAGTAGTGGGTTCGAGTTAAGGGCTGAAATGTAAAAGACCCAAGAAACTAGCATTGAATAACAACAAGATCTTTGTTTGCACAATGAAGAAGACATCAGTCAACTATAGGATGGTACTAACTCTTTTACCTTGTGTTTTTTCCTATGCACCATTTCAAAATTTAGAACAGCTATTTATGCATATCTTTGTTTTCAGTCCTTTCCAAACCAGTTCACCGATGATTACCTCTCAAACCACCTCCATGGTCAAGAGGCGAGGAAGGTACTCATTCAACACCCACGGTACAATATTGAAGTCTCCCTCAAGAGGACGAAGGTTGGGCGAGCAATCATCCGCAGCCACTGGCGTAAAGTTGCAAGGACATTCAACATCATTGAAGGCTCAATATTCGCCTTCAGATTCAGTAGTTTTCCAGATGAGATTCATCTCTCTATATACCGTATATGATGCTACTTTCCAAAGGTTGTACATGTTGCATGTGAAACTTCATGCTGTTGTGTAATTGCATAGCTAGCTATATGCCTATATGGTGTAACTGAGTGCTGAAGCTATGTGATGTTGTACTCTGATGTAATTCAGCTATGAAATCCTGGTTGCTGTAATACGGCTATGAAATATATGGTGTGTTTGATATGAAATGTCAATTTGATTACTAAATGCATTATCAATAATAGGCCAATTAGCCTGCTTATTGGGTTTTTGAATTGTAGACGGTTTCTCAGACAACACCGTGGGCGATGACCTCAAACAATGCACACAGTTTCTAGAAAGTAGCCGTGTTGGATCAATGAACAATCAGACACGCCTTCCGCCTGACAAATGTTTACGTTAGGCAACCTTACACAAACGTTTCCACATAAAAATTGTGTGTGATGTACATATGAACGGAAACGTTTTTCTGAGATTCACTGTGTGGGATGAACATACGAACAAAAACGATTGGGCCAGTATAATTGTCTGCAATGGCTCGCCCGATCGCACACGAGCTCTTTTTGCCCCACGTGTGTGACCGGAGGCCCTATCGCTGACGGTTTCTGGGTCGTGTGGGAAGGACCCCCCCCCTATCGCACACACATGCAAGGCGACGGTTTAAAACTCTGTCGTGAAAAGGGGTTAAAAACCATTTGTATAGTAGCTCACTATACCAGTGGCTGTCGTGGCATTTCATGCCCGAACCAATGTCAACCTTTCCAGAAGCTGCCACTGGCATCGAGATTCCAAAGTTCTCTGTTGGAATCATAAGCCTTCCCAGATATGGTCTTTTCGGCATCGAGGATCATGTAGTTCACTGACGACAAGCAAAGCCTTCCCGGGAACCAGCTTCCCGGAAGCCGGCGTCGAGAACCTCAGAGTTCTCCACTGAAATCACAAGCCTTCCTGGGAACCAGCTTCTTGGAATCCGGTGTCGAGAACCTCAGAGTTCTCCGCTGAAACTACAAGCCTTCCTGGGTACAACCTTCCCGGAAGCCAGCATCGAGAACGTTGAAGTTCACTATTGGAATCATAAACTTTCCCGGAATAACCTGATACGTCTCCAACGTATCTATAACTTTTGATTGTTCCGTGCTATTATAGTATCAATCTTGGATGTTTTTATATGCAATTATATATCGGTTTTTTGGGACTAACCTATTAACCTAGTGTCCAGTGCTAGTTGTTGTTTTCTGCTTGTTTTTGGTTTTTCAAAAAATCAGTACCAAACGAAGTCCAAATGCCACGAAACTTTTGACGATTTTTTTGGACAAAAGAGACCCTGGAAGCTTCGGGAGGAAGCCAGAAGCCTCATGAGGAGGCCACAAGGAAACAGGGCGCGACCCCGGGGGGGGCGCCCCGATGCCTTATGGGCCTCTCGTGGCTCCTTTTGACCTAATTCCACTTCTATAAATTCTCAAATATTCAGAAACCAACAGAGAGCCACCCCGAATAACTTTTACGCCGTCGCAAGCCTCTGTTCTTCCGCGATCCCATCTGGAGGCCTTTTCCCGTACTCTGCCAGAGGAGGAATCGATCACGGAGGGCTTCTACATCAACCTTGCTGCCCTTCCGATGATGTGTGATAGTTTACCATAGACCTACAGGTCCATAGCTAGTAGCTAGATGGCTTCTTCTCTCTCTTTGATCTTCAATACCATGTTCTCCTCGATGTTCTTCGAGTTCTATCCGATGTAATCTTCTTTTGCGGGGTGTTTGTTGGGATCTGATGAATTGTTAGTTTATGATCAGATTATTCATGAGAAATATTTGAGTCTTCTCTGAACTCTTTTATGCACGATTTTTATAGCTTTGTATTTCTCTCCGATATATCGATTTGGTTTGGCCAACTAGATTGGTTTATCTTGCAATGGGAGAGGTTTTCACTAGATGGGTTAAATCTTGTGGTGCTCAATCCCAGTGACAGAAAGGGACATGACACGTATTTGTATTATTGCCATTAAAGATAAAAAGATGGGGTTTAATCATATTGCTTGAGTTTACTTTGTCTACATCATATCATCTTGCTTAAAGCGTTACTTTGTTTCATACTTAATACCATAGATGCATGATGGATAGCGGTCGATGGGTGGAGTAATAGCAGTAGATGTAGGCAGGAGTCGGTCTACTTGTCTCAGACGTGATGCCTATATACATGATCATTGCCATGAATCCTTCATAATTATTTGCTTTTCTATCAATTGCTCAACAGTAATTTGTTTACCCACCGTATGCTATGTGGTCGAGAGAGAAGCCTCTAGTGAAAACCATGGCCCCCGGGTCTATCTTTATCATATATTAAAATCCAAAAATACCTTGCTGCAATTTATTTAATTTTATTTTATTTTGCAATTTATATTTCTATCTATCACTATCAGAATTAATCCTTGCAAGTAACTGCTAAGAGGATTGACAACCCTCATATTTGTGTTGGGTGCAAGTGTTTGCTTTTGTGTGTGCAGGTGCTGCTAAAGGGATTTTCCATGGTTCTCCTACTAGATTGATAACCTTGGTTCTTAAATGAGGGAAATACTTATCTCTACTATACTGCATCATCCTCTCCTCTTCGGGGAAATACCAACGCAGTCTACAAGTAGCAGGAAGAATTTCTGGCGCCGTTGCCGGGGAAACATCACCAAAATTATCAAGTACCTTCGCACAAACTATCATCCATTTGCATTTATTTTATCTGCCTTTTTATTTGCATTTGCCTCTCGTTTTCATCACCCCCACTTCTCATAAAAATACAAAAATATTTTGTGTGCTATCTTTGTTTGTGTTGCCATGTGCCTTCTATTTGCTTGCATCTTCGCTTGCTAAAAATCTATTGATATGGATCCTCATACACTTGCTAATCTTTTTAAAAGATCCAATTATGATGAACCAATTGCTAGAGAGTTGAGTGCTCTTGATTATCTCTATGAAGTTTTTCTTGAAAATCATGAATCTGAAAATTGTGATGAAGTGTTGAAAGTAGAAATTTATAAAGTGATTCATGATAGCTCCTTGAATGAAAAGCATGGTTGCAATAATGCTATAAATTCTATTAATGTCAATTGTGCTAATGATATGCAAAGCTACAAGCTTGGGGTTGATAATTTTGTCATGTCCACTACTTATTGCAATGATCATGATTGTGGTGATAATGCTTCTTTTGATCTTGAAAATTTATTTAAGCCTCATGATGAATATGATATTGATAATAATGTTTGCAATAATATTGAAAGTGGGTTTGGAAGAGTTTCAACTTTAGGTAAAAAGAATCCCACATATTCAGAGAGTGTTCAATCTTATGAATTTTTTGACAAAAGTGGGTTTGGAGAGGTCATGACTTTAGTTGATGTTAATCCCACTATCTTGGAAGATTATAAAACTTTTATGCATGTGGATCATGAAGATAAAATTTTATATGATAGCTATATTGTTGAATTTGAGTATGATCCTACATCTAATTATTATGAGACAGGAAAATATGGTTGTAGAAACTTTCATGTCACTAAATTACCTCTCATTGTGCTAAAATTATTAATGCTCCATTCTTCCTATTTGCATATGCTAGATATTGCTTGTCTTGATAATTTGTTTTCTTATAAAATGCCTATGCATAGGAAGTATGTTATACTTAAATGTGTTTTTCACATGTTACATGATGCTCTCATTGTGTTTCAATTATTATCTTTCATGAGAGCATCATTGAAATCTCAAGCCTATCTTAATGGCTATAAACAAAGAGCTTCCCAATAAATAAAATAAATTTTTGTTTTACTTTCTGTTTTTGTGTGTTGACACAATTGTAGCCTCTATTATGATTGTGTTTTTATCTTTTAATTAGTGTTTGTGCCAAGTAATGCCTTTGGGATGATTTGGAATATAGTATAATTGATGCTGTTTGAAAACAGAAACTTTTGCGTCCAGTGCTGGAATTTTGATTTTCTCTGGAGCGTTAGAACCCACTGAATTTTTTACACAATATTGATATATGAATTTCCCACGTTGTCCTAATGCTTCAGAATTTTTGGAGTTACATTAGTATGACGTTAATTCAGATCTTTACAGACTATTCTATTTGAGACAGATTCTGTTTTTGTTGCATAGTTTGCTCATGTTGATGAATCTATGGATCGTATCGGGGGGTATGAGTCATGGAGCAGTTGGAGTACAGTAGCATTATGCCAATATTAAATATGAATCAATTTACAAGAGTACCTAAAGTTTAAGATTTGTTTGTTATACTAACGGATCTCACGAGGTTTCTGTTGAGTTTTGTGTGCTGAAGTTTTCAAGTTTTGGGTGAGACTACGATGGATAAAGTAATAAGGAGTGGCAAGAGCCAAAGCTTGGGGATGCCCAAGGCACCTCAAGGTAATATTAAAGGAAGACTCAAGCGTCTAAGATTGGGGATGCCCCGGAAGGCATCCCCTCTTTCGTCTACAATCTACGGGTAACTCACTTGGAGCTATATTTTTATTCATCACATGATATGTGTTTTACTTGGAGCGTCTTGTGCTATAGTTTGTTTGCTTTTTAGTTTTTCACAATCATCTTTGCTGAACACACCTTTTTAAGAGGGACACACATTATTCGTGATTTATTAGAATACTCTATGTGCTTCACTTATATCTTTTGAGCTAGGCAGTTGCTCTAGTGCTTCACTTATATCTTTTAGAGCACGGCGGTGGTTATATTTTAAAGAAATAGTTGCACTCTCATGCTTCACTTATATCTTTTTGAGAGTCTAATGAATAGCAATGGTAATATGCACGGGTTATGAATTTGGTCCTAATATGATAGGTATTCAAGAGGGATATAATAAAAACTTTCATATAGATCATTGAATATGATAAGTTTGTTTCCTTGCAATAGTTTTGCGATATTAAGATGGTAATATGAGGGAGGTGCTAGTAGATAATTGTGGTTTAGTAAGAATATTGGTGTTAAGGTTTGTGATTCCCGAAGCATGCATGTATGATCTGTCGTTATGCTAAGAAGTTGGAGCATGATTTATTATTGATTGTCTTCCTTTGTGTGGCGGTCGGGGGCGCACGATGGTTAACTTCTACCAACCTCCCCCCTAGGGGCATGTGTAGTAGTACTTTGCTTCGAGGGCTAATAAACTTTCGCAATAAGTATATGAGTTCTTTATGACTAATGTGAGTCCATGGATTATACGCACTCTCACCTTTCCGCAATTTGCTAGCCTCTTCGGTACCGTGCATTGCCCTTTCTCACATCGAGAGTTGGTGCAAACTTCGCCGGTGCATCCAAACCCCGTGATATGATACGCTCTATCACACATAAGCCTCCTTATATCTTCCTCAAAACAGCCACCATACCTACCTATCATGGCATTTCCATAGCCATTCCGAGATATATTGCCATGCAACTTCCATTGTTCCGTTTTTATGTCACACATCGTCATTGTCATATTGCTTTGCATGATCATATAGCTGACATAGTATTTGTGGCTCAGCCACCATTCATCATTTTTATACATGTTACGCTAGCATCATTGCACATCCTGGTACACCTCAAGAGGCATTCATATAGAGTCATATTTTTGTTCTAGTTTCGAGTTGTAAGTAAATAGAAGTATGATGATCATCATTATTAGAGCATTGTTCCAGTGAGGAAACAAAAGATAAAAAAAAGAGGCCAAAAAGAGCCCACAAAAAAAAGAGAAATAAATAAATAAAATGAGAGAAAAAGAGAGAAGGGGCAGTGTTACTATCCTTTTCCATACTTGTGCTTCAAAGTAGCACCATGTTTTTCATATAGAGAGTCTCCTGTTTAGTCACTTTCATATACTAGTGGGAATTTTTCATTGTAGAACTTGGCTTGTATATTCCGATGATGGGCTTCCTCAAATGCCCGAGGTCTTCATGAGGAAGCAAGTTGGATGCACACCCACTTAGTTTTCATGTTGAGCTTTCATACACTTATAGCTCTTAGTGCATCCGTTGCAAGGCAATCCCTACTCCTCGCATTGACATCAATTGACGGGCATCTTCATAGCCTGTTGATTAGCCGCGTTGATGTGAGACTATCTTCTTATTTTTGACTTCCCCTTATTAATCTCTACCACCACACTCTATTCCACCCATAGTGCTATATCCATGGCTTGCGCTCATGTATTGCGTGGGGGTTGAAAAAGCCGAAGTGCGTTAAAAAGTATGAACCAATTGCTGGGCTAAAACCGGGGTTGTGCATGATAAATACTTTGTGTTGAGAAGATGGAGCATGACAGGATTATATGATTTTGTAGGGATAACTTTCTTTAGCATTTTTATTTTGAAAGGCATGATTGTTTGTTAGTATGCCTGAGTATTGATGTCTTTATATCAAATCATAGACTATTGCTTTGAATCATTCGGATCTTATTATTCATACCATAAGAGAGATTACATGATGAAACATGTTAGGTAGCATTCCACATCAAAAATTCTGTTTTTATCATTTACCTACTCGAGGACGAGCAGGAATTAGGCTTGGGGATGCTTGATACGTCTCCAACGTATCTATAATTTTTGATTGTTACATGCTATTATAGTATCAATCTTGGATGTTTTTATATGCAATTATATATCATTTTTTGGGACTAACCTATTAACCTAGTGCCCAGTGCCAGTTGCTGTTTTCTGCTTGTTTTTGGTTTTTCAGGAAATCAGTAACAAACTAAGTCCAAATGCCATGAAACTTTTTGACGATTTTTTTCTGGACAAAAGAGACCCTGGAAGGTACGGGAGGAAGCCAGAAGCCTCACGAGGAGGCCACAAGGCAACAGGGCGCGGCCCCAGGGGGTGCCCTGATGCCTCGTGGGCCCCTCGTGGCTCCTTTTGACCTAATTCCACTTCTATAAATTCTCAAATATTCAGAAACCAACAGAGAGCCACCCCGAATAACTTTTACACCGCCGCAAGCATCTGTTCTTCCGTGATCCCATCTGGAGGCCTTTTCCGGTACTCTGTCGGAGGGGGAATCGATCACGGAGGGCTTCTACATCAACCTTGTTGCCCGTCCGATGATGTGTGAGTAGTTTACCACAGACCTACGGGTCCATAGCTAGTAGCTAGATGGCTTCTTCTCTCTCTTTGATCTTGAATACCATGTTCTTCGAGTTCTATCCGATGTAATCTTCTTTTGCGGTGTGTTTGTTGGGATCCGATGAATTGTGAGTTAATGATCAGATTATTCATGAGAAATATTTGAGTCTTCTTTGAACTCTTTTATGCATGATTGTTATAGCTTTGTATTTCTCTCCGATCTATCGATTTGGTTTGGCCAACTAGATTGGTTTATCTTGCAATGGGAGAGGTGCTTTGTGATGGGTTCAATCTTGCAGTGCTCAGTCCCAGTGACAGAAAAGGACATGACACGTATTTGTATTATTGCCATTAAGGATAAAAATATGGGGTTTAATCATATTGCTTGAGTTTACTTTGTCTACATCATGTCATCTTGCTTAAAGTGTTACTCTCCTCCACATGACACCTCCTCCACATGACACCTAACAGCGCATTTAATGCGTTCTGTCCTAAACCGACAGAGTTAGGTATGATAGCAATGTAGCTGTCACCTCAATATGTATTTACCTTTTTGCCACTGTGGTGACCCCTTTAACCTATAAAAGGAGGGCCAAGGCTACTGGTAGAAGGGTCGACACTTTGCTCATTTGCGCGTAGTAGCTGCACTGCCCGCACAGCTTGCTGGCAAGCTGCGCTCCATGTAACTTGAGTTCATACACAATCAATCCACCAAAGCAGGAGTAGGGTTTTATGCCTCACAGCGGCCCGAACCTGGGTAAACTTGTGTGTGCTACTGATTCCACTCTTTGTGCGCGTCGATCCCCACAGCCGAACCGCAAAGGGGTCTTTGCAGATCCCATAGATTGTCTTGGTCGTACCTCGACAATGAGTATGATGCACATACTTACCTTGAGGTTCTTGATCATATTCCTGAGGAAATACACTTGAGAAAACAAGGTTAGATAACACAAGATAACTTCTCCAAGAAAAGACACAAGATCAACAAGAGTACCAAGATTGGGATGACATGTAGAAGAGAGTATCACTAAGTGAGTACATCTTTTAGACACAAACATGTCCCCAAAAGGTCAAATAAGATAACCAAAATAAACTATCAAGAGTTTCTTCCCTAAAGTGAACTTCCTCTCCCCCTAAATCTAGCATTGGATCTTGGGAAAAGGTAGGGTGAGACAACTCCAGAGCAAATAGAAATTAATCAAGACATGTTTCTCCCCTCTTAGAAACATAAAATTCTCTCCTCTTGTAAAATGCACCATTCTCCCTTAGGATATACCTTTTGATATGGAAGAGATTGTGGTGATAAGATTTGATGTGCATCTCTCTCCCCCTTTGACATGAATTTCCAAGAAGGGAAAGCTTCAAGGTCACTGGTCAAGTGGGTCTGGTTCTTGAGAGGCACAGCCAGCCATGATGTAATGTCAGATGCAAGCAGAGGGAAAGAATCATTGAGTGGAGCTGGAGTAGAAAATGCAGAAAATATTTGACAAAAAGTTCTTTGAGCAACGAAATCGATGACTCCGAGTTGGATCGATCGGTGTATCCGAGATCAGTGTGTCACTGAAGTGCAGTGTTAAGTGCATTTTGGTGAGTCCGATGTGTTCAAGTCGGTGTGACGGAGTTCAAAGCAGAGAGAAAATTTTGTCAACTCAGCTCACTAGGCAACAGATTCTCACAAAGATTTGCAATGAATTCAAATAAGATATGCAAAGAATTTACTAGAAGACAGAAAACTAGTAGAAGAAAGAAAGAAACATCTAGATGAAGTTTTTTTTGAAAAAGAAAAGAAATACACACAAACAAACAAGAGAGGCACAAGGAAACTTCATCTAAAGGGGTCGGCGACTAGGTCACCTATGTTAGAGTATATTGACTTAGGAGTCAAGTGAGAACACTTGATCATAGGTCATACTCATCGTTAAGCTCAAAATGGGGTTGCCATTTTTCAGTTAAGCATTTCAATGTATTCACATCTTGTTGAGTTGCTTTAGCTCATGTCTTTGAGTAAAGCTTCTCTAGGATGTGAGAACTTACATTGGGATTTTTGGTGTTGATGTCCATCATGTAGTTGAACTTGAGGTGGATGCTCATGGAATGAAGTTGGGAGCAATCCTATCATTTGTAGTCCATCTTCCTACATGGGTTAGATTTGCAAGGAACAACATATGTATCCAATTTGACAAGAATGAAGTATAGAATCAAATATTGTCAAAGGATATGTTTGAGTTGTCTTGTTCCTTGGACACACCAAAGATTTAGATACTTGGTCCAATTTGCTTGCTCAAGATTTGAGTTTGTGAGCAACCTTATGGAGTGATGTCCATCCAAGTACCTACAATGGGTTAAATGCAATACAAGGGAGCAATGTATCCAGGATATGAAATGATGAGTGTATCATCAAGGATAAGTCAAGAGAGCTCATGCCTTGCATGCATCCAAGTGAGTTTCTAGTTCACATTTGAAGCATCAAGGATATTCAACTCACTTCTCAAGTGACAAAATATCTTCTCATCAAGAGGTTTAGTGAAGATACCCGCCAATTGCTTGTCGGTACGAACATGCTTAAGGTCAATGTCACCTTTATCAACATGATCTTGAATGAAATGGTGACGAACCTCAATATGCTTAGTTCGAGAATATTACACGGGATTGTGTGCAATCTTAATAGCACTCTCATTGTCACATAGTAATGGAACATGTCTCACATGTACACCATAGTCTTTGAGAGTTTGTTTCATCCATAGTAATTGAGCATAACAAGATCCGGCGGCAATGTATTCCGCTTCGGCGGTAGATAGAGATACCGAGTTTTGTTTCTTGGAGGACCAAGACACAAGAGATCTACCAAGAAATTGACATGTACCTGAAGTGGATTTTCTATCAACCTTGTCTCCGGTGTAGTCCGAATCAGAGTAACCAACATGATCGAAAGAGGATCCTTTGGGATACCAAATGCCAAAATTTGGTGTATGTAACAAGTATCTCACAATTCTTTTCACGGCCTTAAGATGACACTCCTTTGGTGCCGCTTGGTATCGTGCACACATGCACACACTTAGCATAATGTCGGGACGGGAGGCACATAGATATAGCAATGAACCAATCATAGATCGATAAACCTTTTGATCAACCGGTTTGCCATCCTTAGTCAAGTCAAGATGTCCACTAGTGGGCATGGGAGTTTTCATACCTTCTTGAATAAGTCTTTGGTATACTTTGTTTGCGAAACAAAGGTACCCTCCTTAGTTTGCTTGATTTGCAAACCAAGAAAGAATTTGAGTTCACACATCATAGACATCTCATACTTCTCCGACATTAACCTTCCAAACTTTTCACTAAAAGAAGGATTAGTGGATCCAAAGATAATATCATCAACATATATTTGGCATACAAATAGTTCTCCATTAACCCTCTTAGTGAACAAGGTTGAATCAATTTTCCCAATTTCGAAACCTTTTTCAAGAAGAAACTTAGTTAAGCATTTGTACCAAGCTCTAGGGGCTTGTTTGAGACCATAAAGAGCTTTACGAAGTTTATAAGCGTGGTTAGGTTTCTTGGGATTAACAAAGCCGGGAGGTTGCTTAACATAAACTTCCCCCTCAATTTCACCATTTAAGAAAGCACTTTTAATATCCATTTGGTAAAGGGTGATATCATGGTGATTGGCATAAGCAAGTAAAATGCGCATGGACTGAAGTCTAGCAATGGGGGCATAGGTCTCACCATAGTCCATACCTTCGACTTGTGTGTAACCTTGAGCTACAAGACGAGCCTTGTTGTGTATAACTTGTCCATCTTCATCTTGCTTGTGATGAAACACCCATTTGGTTCCAATGATGTTATGCTCATCCTTAGGCTTCTCAACCAACGTCCAAACTTGATTCCTCTTGAAGTTGTGTAGCTCTTCATGCATAGCATTTACCCAATCCGGGCCTTCGAGAGCTTCTTCTACCTTCATAGGTTCAACACTAGAGATGAATGAGTAATGCTCACAAAAGTTATCTAAACAAGATTTAGAGCGAGTGATTCTCCCAGATTTGATGTCGCCAAGAATTTGTTCGATGGGATGATTCTTGTCAATTCTTGCTCTAACTCGAGGTAGCTTTTGCTTGGGCTATGGTGAGGCTTCCTCATCATCATCATTGTCTTCCTCATTGTTGTTGTTGTTGTCTTGAGGTGGTGGAGAAGGAGGTTGAGGTGGATCATCTTGTTGCACTTCCTCATTCCCTTCGTCTTGACGTGTTCCACTTGTGGATGCCTCCATGTCAACTTGTGGATCTCCTTGACGAGAAGTGGGGGCTTCCACTTGAGTAGACGAAGTACTCTCCTTCACCTCCATAGGATGAATCTTGCCAATAGAAAAGTCTTGGATTGCTTCCGATGGTTCTTGATCTCCTACATCAATTGGCAATTGCTCGACTTGCGAGCCGTTAGTCTCATAAAACTTCACATCTACCGTCTCTTCAACTTTTCGAGTGAAGTTGTTGTAGACACGGTAAGTGTGAGAGTTCGATCCGTAACCGAGTAGGAAACCTTCATGTGATTTGGGAGCAAATTTGAATGACGATGCTTATCAAGTATGTAACATTTTGAGCCAAATAATCGAAAGTATCCAACTTGTGGTTTGTTACCGGTGAGTAGCTCATATGCCGTTTTACCAAGAAGCTTGTGAGGATAAAGTCGATTTGTAGCATGACAAGCCGTCTCAACCGCTTCTGGCCAAAAGTGTTTTGGCGTCTTGTATTCATCTAGCATTGTTCTTGCCATCTCGATAAGAGTCTGATTCTTTCGCTCAACAACTCCATTTTATTGAGGTGTGTACGTAGCCGAGAACTCATGTGAGATGCCCTCTTCGTCAAGAAAGGTATCCACATTGGCATTCTTGAACTCCGTTCCGTTGTCGCTCCGAACCTTCTTGATCTTCACTTCAAATTGATTTTGGGCCTTCCTAGCGAAGTTCTTGAAGATCTTTTTTACCTGCGATTTTTCATCGAGAAAGAAACCCCACGTAAAACTGGAAAAATCATCAACTATGACCAAACCAAAAGAGTTACCACAAAGGCTTTTATAAGCATTGGGACCGAAGAGATCCATATGAAGCAGTTCGAGTGGTCTCCTTGTGGTCATCATGTTTTTCACGGGCTGACTTCCTCCGACTTGTTTTCCTACTTGGCAAGCACTACAAAGTCTATCCTTGTCAAAGATAAGATCTTTTACACCAAGAATATGATCTCCCTTAACAAGTTTATCAAGATTACGCATGCCAACATGTCCTAGCCTTCTATTCCATAACCAACCCTTAGAAGATTTAGCAATAAGACATGTACGAGGTTGGGCTCTTTTAGTGAAATCAACAATGTATAGATCACCTCTATGAATGCCGGTAAAGACCATATTATGATTATCTCGACAAAACACTTGGCAATCTACTTCGGTAAATAGAACATTGAAACCAAAGTCAGCTAGTCTAGATATGGAAAGAAGATTGTAACCAAGAGATTCAACAAGCATAACATTTTGAATGCAGCTATCATTGGGCACTCTACATCTAAGACTCCCCAAAGTAGACACATCCATCTTCCTCAAATGGTGATTAAACCAAAGCTATGGAGACCAAAGCTCTGATACCAATTGTAGGGTCGAGACGATAGGTCTAGAGGGGGGGGCGAGTAGACTCTTAACCAAACAAAAGTGCAATTTTTGATTCTCTTGGAATTTAGGCAGATTCTAGCACAAGTTAAGATATCACCAAGACTTCCTACACATGCATATCTAGAGATAAAGCGGTAGAAATAGTAAAGCATGCAATTGTGCAGAAAGTAATGGGGTAGAGAAGATAAGACCAAACGCAATGAAGACACGGTGGTTTTTGGTGTGGTTCCGATAGGTGGTGCTATCGTACGTCCACGTTGATGGAGACTTGAACCCACAAAGGGTAACAGCTGTGCGAGTCCACGGAGGGCTCCACCCACGAAGGGTCCACGAAGAAGCAACCTTGCCTATTCCACCATGGCTTACGTCCATGAAGGACTAGCCTCACTCGGGTAGATCTTCACGAAGTAGGCGATCTCCTTGCCCTTACAAACTCCTTGGTTCAACTCCACATGATCTTGGAGGCTCCCAAGTGACACCTAACCAATCTAGGAGACACCACTCTCCAAAAGGTAATAGATGGTGTTGTTGATGATGAACTCCTTGCTCTTGTGCTTCAAATGATAGTATCCCCAACACTCAATCACTCTCTCACAGATTTGGCTTTGGTAGGAGAAGGGTTTGAGTGGAAAGAAACTTGGGAAAGGCTAGAAATCAAGGTTCAAATGGTTGGATTGGAATTTCTTGATCTCAACACATGAGTAGGTGGTTCTCTCTTAGAAAATGAATGGTGGAAGTGTAGGCACATTCTGATGGCTCTCTCTTGGAGTAGGTGTAGGTGGAGGGGTATAAATAGGCTTCACCCAAAGATCCAACCATTACAAGTATTTGACCCAATTCGGTGACACCGGACCAAAATCTCGGTGAGACCGACTAGTGTAAAAGACTTGAACGTTGGAGGTCTCGGTGAGACCGGTCAGAACATCTCGGTGAGACCGAAGTGCAATGGCTAGGGCAAGACCACATTTCGGTAGTTCCAAAAATTTCATCTCGGAAATTCCAAAGTGAAGTGACATTGTTACAGCAACTTGGTCATGCCGTCTAGGTTAGATCGAGAACCATTTTGGTTGCACCGAAAAGTTAGGGTTTGGCATTGGCAATGTGTGTGATCAACTCAGTGAGTCCAGGATGTGGAAATTCGGTGGGACCGAGATGATGCTTTTAGGGTTTTGGATATAAGTGACGTGGAGAAATGTTTGAGGGTTTTGGAGCAATACCACTGATACGTCTTCGTCGTATCTACTTTTCCAAACACTTTTGCTCTTGTTTTGGACTCTAATTTGCATGATTTGAATGGAACTAACCCGGACTAACGCTGTTTTCAGCAGAACTACCATGGTGTTCTTTTTGTGTAGAAATCAAAGTTCTCAGAATTGGATGAAACTTTTTGGAGACTTTTTATGGAATATATAAAAAATATTGGTGCAAGAATCAACTAGAGAGGGGGCCCCTGTTGCTCACAAGGCAACAGGGCGCGACCCCCCCTAGGGGCGCCGAGATACCTTGTGGGTCCCACAGAGGTCCTTCTGACCTAATTCCAACGCTATAAATTCTCTTTCCCTGAGAAAAAAATAAGAGAAGAAGTTCCATCGTGCTTTACGATACGGAGCCGCGCCACCTCTTGTTCTTCATCAGGAGGGTTGATCTGGAGTTCGTTCGGGGCTCTGGAGAGGGGGATTCGTCGCCATCGTCATCATCAACCATCCTCCATCACCAATTTCATGATGCTCACCACCGGGTGTGAGTAATTTCTTTGTAGGCTTGCTGGACGGTGATGGGTTGGCTGAGATTTATCATGTAATTGAGTCAATTTGTTAGGGCTTGATCCCTAATATCCACTATGTTCTGAGATTGATGTTGCTATGACTTTGCTATGCTTAATGCTTGTCACTAGGGCCTGAGTGCCATGATTTAAGATCTGAACCCTTTATGTTTTCATGAATATACTTGAGTTTCTGATCCTATCTGCTTGTCATATGCACTTGTTATCGTTCTGATCCGTAGACCCCATAGTGACAATTGTTTGGGATACTCTCCAAGGATGACTGTAATTCGAGGAGTTCATGTATTCACCATGTGTTAATCCTTTGTTCCAGTTCTATATTAAGAGGAGGCCTTATATCTCTTAGTTTCCTTATGGACCCCGCTACCACGGGAGGGTAGGACAAAAGATGTCATGCAACTTCTTACTATAAGAACGTATGACTATATACGGGATACATGCCTACATTACATTGATGAATTGGAGCTATTGTGTATCGCTCTAGGTTGTGACTGTTACATGATGAATGTCATCCATCACTGATCCAATGCCTACACTTTTCACATATTGATCTTTGCTAAGTTACTTCCGTTGCTGCTGCTATTACAATCACTACAAAACTGCTACTGTTACTGTTTCTGTTCCTATTGCTATTGTTACTACTGTGCTACTAAACACTTTGCTGCAGATATTTAGTTCTCCGGGTGTGGTTGAATTGACAGCTCAACTGCTAATACTCACAAATATTCTTTGGCTCCCCTTGTGTCGAATCAATAAATTTGGGTGAAATACTACCCTCGAAGACTGTCGTGATCCCCTGTACTTGTGGGTTCTCAAGACCTTTTTCTGGCGCCGTTGCCGGGGAGCATAACTCTATTTGCTAAGTCACTTGGGATTTGTATCTGTTGATCACTATGAAGAATTTGAAGAACGATAAGACCAAGATCGTACCCTCAAAAACGAGGGGAGGTAAGGAACCGCCATCACACTCCGCACTTGATTCACCTTCTGTTTTGAGTAGGCTTGCGTCACCACCACCTGCTATTCATTCTGATATGTTGCAAGTAATTGATGATATTACTTCTGCTATAAATGATACTTATGATGATGCTAGTACTATGCTTGATAATACTGTGCCACTAGGTGAATTTCTTGATGAACAAATTGCTAGAGCTAAAGAAACTGAGAATGTTGAAATTGATGAAACTGATGAAAATTATGATTCACCTATTATTCCTAGCTCTCCTACTAGAGTTGAAATGCCTAAGATACCTGATGGTTATGTTATAGATGGAGAAATAGCTAGGGGAATTCTTGCATGTAATGATAGAGATGATGTTAGAAAATTACTGGTTAAGCTGAAACAAAAGTCTATGATGGAGAGAATGAAATATGATCCCAAATTTGCTACCTCTCCTATCTTTGTTACTGGTAAGGATTATGAATTCTCTATTGATCCTGAGTTAATTACTTTAGTTGAATCTGATCCTTTTCATGGTTATGAAACTGAAACTGTTGTGGCACATCTTACTAAATTGAATGATATAGCCACCCTATTTGCTCAAGAGGAAAAAATTCATTACTCCTACATTCTTAAGTTGTTTCCTTTCTCATTAAAGGGTGATGCTAAGAAATGGTTTAATACTCTTGCTCCTGGTTGTGTGCATAGTCCCCAGGATATGATATACTACTTCTCTGAGAAATATTTTCCTGCTCATAAGAAACAAGCAGCCTTACAGGAAATATTCAACTTTGTGCAAATTGAAGAAGAGAGTCTCCCTCAAGCTTGGGGGAGGCTTCTCCAATTACTTAATACTTTGCCTGATCATCCTCTTAAGAAAAATGAAATACTTGATATCTTTTATAATGGGCTAACCGATGCTTCTAGGGACTACCTAGATAGTTGTGTTGGTTGTATTTTCAGGGAACGGACTGTTGGACAGGCTGAAGAACTATTGCATAATATATTAAAGAATGCTAATGATTGGACACTTCCTGAACCACTGGTCAAACCCACACCAAAGAAGAGAGGTATTATATGTAACACCCCAATAATCATGCTACAGTAATTCCAACCTAATGATGCCACGTCACCATGTTTGCTAAGCCAAATTGCCACCTGATAAAAATCAAAGTCAAATTCAAATTTGAATTGCACGACAAATTATTACTTCTTCAAACTGTAAAACTAAATTGTTTGCATTATTATATAAATTCCCCTGATCATTTGTCATGTTGAACCAACATCATTTGACTCACCAATTAATCCCTAGAAAGATATAAAGTGTTCCAACAGCCAATTAATTGACCTTTTGAATTTCTAAAAATACTTAAACAATTCCAAATACTTTGAAACTTTTTGTGCAGCCCCAGAATATTGCCCTGTACTTTTGTGACAAGTTTCACATTTAGCAAAAATCATTAGATGCTCCAAATAATGCAAAACAGTAACCAAAGAATAAAACAAAAAAGATTAAAGAAAAAGAGAAAAGGGTGTACTGTGCACTTGGGCTCTAGTGCTACAGTACCTAGGCCCAGCCCATCACTCCCTCCTCTTCAACCTCACCTACATCGACCAGTGCGTGTCGTTCATCCGCGGCCGCCGTGGCTCGATGGCCGCCACGCACGCCATAGTGCCTCCCCAGCCCAATAAGCACGTCCCCTGCGAACCTTATATCGAGCACGCCCGATCCCCTCTTTTTCCCCATCGCACCCCCTCCTCATCTGCTTGAAATCGAGCTCGGAGCTTGCGCGGTGACCGTGCTCGTTGTCACATTAACACGGCCACCGTCGTCGCCGTCGCGGGAGAAGACATCCAAGAGATTCACCGCTGTCGACTTCGTCCGTCCCGAGCATCGAATCAAGCCGGGGTGGTCCGTACACTCGCCATCGCTACCGTCTTCATCGTGTACATCATCGTCGTCTGCCGTCGATTCGCTCGACTCTGACCTCCCCCGGCCTCGCCGTCTGCTCCCCCGGCTCCGCGGTGAGCCCCTCTTTGGATCCCCCTCTTCCCCCTTCTGTTTCCCATGCCATAAGCCGCCGCACCACCGCGCCCGAGCTCCCGGCGAGCTCGCTGTCGCCGCGCCCGTTGCCTTGCTCGCGCGCCTCTTGTCGCGCCCTGCCTCATCCGCGTGTGCCCCTCCGCGGCATGGCTGCGCCCGCCCGCGCCACTACCGCTTCTGCCTCCTCCTGCTGCTGCTCACCTGCTGCTATTGCTACTTTGCTGTTTGCCGCCGCTACTGCTTACTACTGCTGCTGCCGCTGCCTCCTACTGCCGCACCGCTGCTGCCGCTGCTCGCCCGCCGTCGCCCGCTGCTGGCCGCGCCCGGCGCTGCCTGCTGCTTCCCCATGCGGCCATGGCCAAGTCTTTGCCTGTGTGTGCTCGTGCGTGAGCACAGCCACACAGTGGCTGGCTAGAGCCACTGCCATGTGGGTCCAGCCTAATTTAATTAGGCCCTAACCCCCCTGTTAGTGCTAAACTACCCACCTAATCCACCCACAGCCACTGACATATGGGCCCGCCTCTGTTAATTAAACCTAATTAGATATTCAATTAACACCGTGTCACTGACAACTGGGTCCCACATGCACTATTCCAGTGGATAAGGCTGACCAGTCAGCGCTGACTCAGCCCATTGGACCCCACCTGTCAGTTTGACCAAGTCAACAGTCAACCTAGTTGACTGCTGACTGGGCAGTTGACTAAGTCAACTGTGCCCCCTGGGCCCCACCTGTCATCTACTGTGGCTAGCCCACAGTGGGTATAAAATGCATTTACTGTTTAATTTTCGAAATTAAATAATTCCAGTAATTTTTAGAAAAGGTTTAAATCTTTTCAAATTCATATAATTTCAGCCGTAGCTCGGATGAAAATGTTTTATATATGAAAAACGTTCAGAAAAATGAGACGAATGCGTTGCTGCCCTCCTTGTAGTTGTCACATGCCTCTAACACTGCAAACATGGAACCTTCCCCTCCGGATCGCCTGTCCGATAACTGCCCAGAGCCAGGAAAATATCCCAAGATATTTTCCCGCTCCATCTGTAACGTGTAGCACTGCGTTAGCTCACCCCTAGCACAGCATATTGCCATGTCATGCTCCCACACCCTTGTCCGTGTTACCCTGCTTTGCTACCGGATGACTTGATCAATGTGATCGACGTGCAGAGAGCGAACGCACCACCAGCACCCCCTTAGTTGTACGACTCTGCAGAGCTACTATCGAGTGCCGAGGGTGATGCCTCGTATCTCACTTCTGATGATATCTCTGTAGTATAGCACGTCGGTTGTGGATTACAGAGGGTGATTCCTCGCTCTCCACTCCCGATGATGACTCTGTCGTGCAACACCTCAAGCGTGAACCCATCGAGGGTGATTCCTCCAAGTTCACCTTGACATTTTACATCGAATAGGAATCTATCGAGGGTGATTCCTCAGATTCCTTGATGTTATGGACACACGGTTACCTTGACTATTACCACAGACCTTTGTAGAAGTCGAGTCAACCCCAAGGGTACCCGCGAGAGTTATTGCAGTCTATAATGAAGTCGGGTTGACCATGAGGGTACCCGCGAAATTTATTGACGCGGCACGACCGGGCAGGTAGAGACTGCCCAGGAGAGGGATGGGCCTGGCCCTTGTCGTAAGTCCGCGAGACGGGGCGACAAGATCACTGATCGTCTCTGTGAGCTCCCAATACACTAACGGTTTGGATATGTGATATGAGTAGGCCTCTGACCTTTTCGCACTAACCACCACACGGGATAAGTTATTGGCACTCGGCGTCATACGATTCTCCCGAAAGCTCTGTCAGACGTCCAGTTCAGCATTGCGGCACGGCTGGGTCGGCGCCATCCAGGATAGAGGTAGTGCCTGGATCCGCCCTGCGTGCAACGACCCGGAGCGCTTAGGACGATTGGCCCATGACCCCTTTGCGCTTAGGATGTAGACCGGCGGGGACCTCTCTGCGGAGCCTAGGTAGGACTATGACATGTCGATCAGCCGAGGCCGGGCATGACCAGGAAAAGTGTGTCCGACCGGAGTTAATCGAGCGTGTTGGGTAAGTTGGTGCACCCCTGCAGGGAAGTAAACTATTCGAATAGCCGTGTCCACGGCAACAGGACGCTCGGAGTTGTATCCCGATCTACTACAACTATAACTGGATACTTGTGATACTTAACTGATATGATAGCTCCGGGATCGCTTTCTCGCAGGGTGTCGAGGAAGAATCTCTGGGCGTTGTTAATATATATTTGTTACTATATGCTATGTTACTCTATTCTCTTTTGTTGCTGCAAGACGCTGCAAGATGCTAGTCTTCGATAGGCTAGGCCTTACCCCTATACTCTGGCATTCTGTAGTTTAGTCCACAGATACAGCCCCTTCCCATTGATACCGATGCATACTTAGCGTAGATCTGATGTAAGTCTTGCGAGTACTTTGGATGAGTACTCACGGTTACTTTGCTACCTTTTTCCCCCTACCCGATTGCTGCGATCAGATGACGGGGTCCTGGAGACAGCTGATCCCGCCGACGACTACTACCACACCGACGGAGCCTACTACTACATGGAGGCCAACGACCGGGACTAGTTCGGAGGCTCCCAGGCAGGAGGCCTGCGCCTTTTCGATCTAGATGTCGTTGTTTTGCTCAGCCTTCTTAAGGAAAACTTGTTTACTTATGTCTGTACTCAGATATTGTTGCTTCCGCTGACTTATGTATTCGAGCCTTCGTGGCCTGGCTTGTAATATAAAGTTGTATGACTTTAATTTGTGTCTAGAGTTGTCTTGTGATATCTTCCCGTGAGTCTCTGATCTTGATCATGTGCATTTGCGTGTATGATTAGTGCACAATTGAGTCGGGGGCGTCACAAGTTGGTATCAGAGCCGACTGCCTGTAGGAAGCCCCTTTTCAACTCCTTGGCCGAAGTTGAGTCTAGTCTTTGAAAAACTATTTTACTAACATTGTTGTGTGGCTTACGGGCCCACATCGCCAAATGGATGGGATTAGGATCTTTTATTCCTCTTCTTTACTCTGGGTTCTGAACTTCTCTTCCTTTCGGGTTAAAGACTTTACTAACTCTAACTTTAGGTTCTCATAACTACTTCCTCCCAGAGAGCCCTTCATTCTAGATGACCGCTTGATTCATCAAAAGATTCCGAAGATACTCTTCGATGTTTTCCTGAGACCTTTGTGCCCACTGCCCTTGCAATTACCTACCACCGATAAGTCCCTATGGATAACTACATCCACTTGTCGTTCATACGATCATTCCCAGTTGCTCTTGTTATTACAAGATACCCTGAAATACTCTCCGTTGTTCCGAGAACCCTTTGTGCCTACTGCCTTGCAGTTCCTTGTCGCCTGAATACACCTACGAATAAATCCTCACATTTACCGGGGATTAGTTCATCCCCAGTTGTTCATGTGTTTCACAAAATTCCTTGAAATGCTATTCGATCTTCCGAAATCCTCAGTAGTCTATTGCTCTTGACATCCTTGCCTGCTTGCATTATGGTTAATTCCATAAGTCTAGTAATCTTATTGGCATCCTTTGTCACTATCATTTTGAGTCCCTTGATTCAATATGTTGTGCATGCTCGCAATCATCAGTCGAATCCTAGAATTTGTCTTTCTGGCTCAGACATCATTTTGAACATGAGCTGGTTCTCGGCCAATCAATTTGCCATCGATTGTGCCCCCCCCCTAAGTCTATTCAACTTATCCATCCTTGATCAGAGCGTCTGCTTCTGATCCCTTGATTTAGAAATCGCAAACTCTTTGTATTTTATACATCGAGTTGATTAGATGATTCCATAACCTGATGCATTTGCATTCTTTCTTCTTCTGGTTGAGTACCGATACTCACATCTGATCCTTTGTGGACTGCCAAATACTTTGTTGGATTATTATCCGACAGTGTCCTTCATATACAATAACCTTGTGAGTTTTTCCTCGGATACATAATGCCTTTGGAAAAGTGTATCCTCTGCTTTGTCAACCATGCTCTGCTTTTGAGCTTGTGTTAATTACTCCTGAAGTTTGTGGTATATGTTCCTAAGATGCCCCGATGGGTTGAACCTATGCCTTCCCTAATCTGTGCGAACCCGAAAGTTATGCGGGTTATACTCTACTGGCGCTTCGTCAGATAAATTTTCAACACTACAACTTGTTCGAAAACAAGAAGCAAATGAAAGGTTATGCATTGATGAAGTGGGAGTCGACCTTGAATTTTGTGTTCATGCCCATGGAAACGATATAGACCGTCACAGAAGCTTCTTGTAAAATATTTAATCATTTGAATAATTATTCCGGTATCACTAAATTTGATCCCTTGCAGTTATGGTTCTGACCATGTTGTCCTTATTCAATATATCTGAAAGGAATCCATTCCAGTGCCTCGTCTATTTTTTTGACAAGGTTAAAGTATCTGCTACCACGGGTCAACGATCTTGATCAGCTTCTATTATGTTCTACCTTCGAGTATTGCCCTCTGTTATCTTGAGGATGTCGTACCATTGCACTACCTCTTATGAAGTCTTGTGGGAATAATACTTCTCACCGTTGTAGTCACTTCGCAGGTTTGCATTGTCCGTCACTCGAGAACTCTGACAAGTGACTCGAATCTACACTGTGATTCAATACCACTAGTAATTTGTTGCTGGGAAATTTAAACTCAATCTTGTCATTCCTAGACTACCGGCTACATCCTTATCATGCTACCTTTGATTGTGCTACCTCGTCCTTCTTTGGTGCACGAATTCTTCAGACCGTGAGCAAGGCTTACGTCTAGTTTTCAACATCATTTTGGTGTCTTGAAAAGCAACTCCGATTCCTAGCTTGCATCTTATCTGTTGTTCCCATAACCTTCCACTTCGTCATTCCCTTGCTTGATGACGTCGCTATTCGATTGCATCCTCTTGAAACCTCTCGACACAATGTGTCGTGATCATCATCAACATTTTGGCTTCTTCCAAGTGTCAATTGAATTCATGGTGAGAAATACCATCCTTGCCCCTCGATGATTTGTGTTGTCATCGACAACATCCTTGCCTTCCTTCCAACACAGACTTGGTCATGTTTTGGTTTTACCTTGAGTTCTTTGTAGTTCTTGGGATTGTTTCGTCTGTATTTCTTGTGATCTTCACACCCAACCTTTACTTAAACACCATATCATTGCTACCCCAAAGCATGATTGTGGTACTCCGAAAATCAACAAGAACATTGGAAGTGCAATGCTAAATGTTTCTTGAGCAATTATCCAAACACCGTTGTATGGGTAATATCATGAATTTCCTCGCCCCTTCACCTAAATGCTTGTCTACTTGCTATCTTGTCATGGATATCATGCTCTGCTTGCCCTTGGGAAGGATATACTCCTAATACTTGTGTATAAACACATTTTCCTTTCCATTGGTCTGATTAATCTATTAATCACATTTTCCTTTCCATTGGTCTGTTTAACCTTTCTTGTAATCTAACTTATCTGAGCAATGATAATTCCCTGCTTATGTCAACACCCCCAAGTACAACCCTGTCAAGTAAAACCCTATTACTGTTGTTGTTAACATTCCGGTAACCACCGGTGGATGAGAACTTTGCCTATTGGTCCGCCTCGCCTTGCGAGCAAGAAAATGGTTCTCTTCGTCCCCCGCCCTTGGTACCGACGTTGTTGCTAACGTAGCTGACAAGAAATCCTCTGACATGCCTTGCTATCGTGACCGTGCAAGAGGTCATCGCCCTCCCTACTCTTAATCCACACTAACCATAGTTCCACAGGATCGAAACCTGACTTTCCCGTACATCCCTGTTTTCGAAGTTATTCCTCGCGCTTGGCTTCGTATGTAATTCATGAGCCACCTTCCTAGAGATGATCTATTCTGGTATCAGACGCAATACTTATTTCCGTTGCTCTGAACCCCATTCACACCCTGGGTTGGGCACTAAATTATTGCCTATCCGTTTGAAACTTCTTCACCTTATTACCTTGCTCTTGATATAATTCCTAAGTTCCAATTCGAGAGATACCTTATACCTTCATCCCCAGAGATAATTACCGGATGCCAATCCTTCTAGACTTCCGTCTCTATAGACTTTTCCCACTTGTCTTATTCATAAGTACGATGAAGATCCTGAAGGAAGGATGAGAACTTCGTCACGATGCAATGATGCAGAAAATTGAAGATATCAACACAATGGACCGACCTCTTCAGGAAGAGCAACCAAGACCGAGAAGACTCGTTAGAATTTCGTAACCAATTTTCCCCCTACTCTACCTCTTAAATCTCGGGACGAGATTTCTTTTAGTGGAGGAGATTTGTAACACCCCAATAATCATGCTACAGTAATTCCAATCTAATGATGCCACATCACCATGTTTGCTAAGCCAAATTGCCACCCGATAAAAATCAAAGTCAAATTCACATTTGAATTGCAAGTCAAATTATTACTTCTTCAAACTGTAAAACTATAATGCTCGCATTATTATATAAATTCCCCTGATCATTTGTCATGTTGAACCAACATCATTTGACTCACCAATTAATCCCTAGAAAAATATAAAGTGTTCCAGCAGCCAATTAATTGACCTTTTCAATTTCTAAAAATATTTAAACAATTCCAAATACTTTGAAACTTTTTGTGCAGCCCCAGAATATTGCCCTGTACTTTTGTGACAAGTTTCACATTTAGCAAAAATCATTTGATACTCCAAATAATGCAAAACAATAGCTAAAGAATGAAACAGAAAAGATTAAAAAAAAGAGAAAAGGGTGTACTGTGCACTTGGGCTCTAGTGCTACAGTACCTAGGCCCAACCCATCACTCCCTCCTCTTCAACCTCACCTACAGCGACCAGTGCATGTCGTTCATCCGCGGCCGCCGTGGCTCGATGGCCGCCACGCATGCCACAGTGCCTCCCCAATCCTATAAGCACGTCCCTTGCGAACTCTAGATCGAGCACGCCCGATCCCCTCTTTTTCGCCATCGCGCACCCTCCTCATCTGCTTGAAATTGAGCTCGGAGCTCGCGCGGTGACCGTGCTTGTTGTCACGTTAACGCGGCCACCGTCGTCGCCGTCGCGGGAGAAGACATCCAGGAGATTCGCCGCTGTCGACTTCGTCCGTCCCGAGCACCGAACTGAGCCGGGGTGGTCCGTACACTCGCCATCGCCACCGTCTTCATCGCGTACATCGTCGTCGTCCGCCGTCGATTTGTTCGACTCCGACCTCCCCCGGCCTCGCTGTCTGCTCCCCCGGCTCCGCGGTGAGCCCCTCTTTGGATCCCCCTCTTCCCCCTTCTGTTTCCCCTGCCGTAGGCCGCCGCACAACCGCGCCCGAGCTCCTGGCGAGCTCGCTGTCGCCGCGCCCGTGGCCTCGCTCGCGTGCCTCTGGTCGCGCCCTGCCTCGTCCGCGCATGCCCCACCGCAGCCTGGCTACGCCCGCCCGCGCCGCTACCGCTTCTACCTCCTACTGCTGCTTGCACTGCTACTGCTCGCCTGCTGCTATTGCTACTCTGCTGTTTGCCGCCGCCGCTGCTTACTAATGCTGCTGCTGCTGCCTCCTCCTGCCGCGCCGCTGCTACCGCGGATGCCGCTATTGCTGCCACTGCTCGCCTGCCGTCGCCCGCTGCTGGCCGCGCCCGACGCTGCCTGCTGCTTCCCCGCGCGGCCATGGCCGAGCCTTTGCCTGTGTGTGCTCGTGCGTGAGCATAGCCACACAGTGGCTGGCTAGAGTCACTGCCATGTGGGTCCGGCCTAATTTAATTAGGCCCTGACCCCCCTGTTTGTGCTAAACTACCCACCTAATCCACCCACAGCCACTGACATATGGACCTGCCTCTGTTAATTAAACCTAATTAGATATTCAATTAACACTATGTCACTGACAACTGGGTCCCACATGCACTATTCCAATGGATAAGGCTGACCAGTCAGCGCTGACTCAGCCCATTAGAGCCCACCTGTCAGTTTGACCAAGTCAACAGCCAACCCAGTTGACCGCTGACTGGGCAGTTGACTAAGTCAACTGGGGCCCCTGGGCCCCACCTGTCATCCACTGTGGCTAGCCCATAGTGGGTATAAAATTCATTTACTGTTTAATTTTCGAAATTAAATAATTCCAGTAATTTTCAGAAAATGTTTAAATCTTTGTAAATTCATATAATTTCAACCGTAGCTCTGATGAAAATGTTTTATATATGAAAAACATTCAGAAAAATGAGACGAATCCGTTAGTGCCCTCCTTGTAGCTGTCACATGCCTCTAACACTGCAAACATGGAACCTTCCCCTCTGGATCGCCTGTCCGATAACTGCCCAGAGCCGGGAAAATATCCCAGATATTTTCCCGCTCCGTCTGTAACGTGTAGCACTGCGTTAGCTCACCCCTAGCACAGCATATTGCCATGTCATGCTTTGTGCTGCATCTGTGTGCTTTATATTTACTGTTTCTTCCCCCTATTCTCTCCGGTAGACCCCGAGACCGATGCGGCTCCCGAGTACGACTACGCTCCAGGCGACCAGCCCCTTTCAGCAGAGCTTCCAGGCAAGCAAAACCCCCTTGATCATTTCTATATCGCCCATTCTTTCTCTCTCGTGCTTGCATTAGATTTTGCAACTGTGTTTGATAGCTCCTATTCTGATGCATAGCCTGTTTTTGTAACTTGTTGTTGATACTTTACCTGTTGTCCTATATGCCTAGTATAGGCTGGTTAGTGATCCATCAGTGGCCCCACACCCTTGTCCGTGTTGCCCTGCTTTGCTACCGGATGACTCGATCAATGTGATCGACGTGTAGAGAGCGAACGCACCACCAGCACCCCCTTAGTTGTACGACTCTGCAGAGTTACTATCGAGTGCCGAGGGTGATGCCTCGTATCTCACTTCTGATGATATCTCTGTAGTATAGCACGTCGGTTGTGGATTATAGAGGGTGATTCCTCGCTCTCCACTCCCGATGATGACTCTGTCGTGCAACACCTCAAGCGTGAACCCATCAAGGGTGATTCCTCCAAGTTCACCTTGACATTTTACATCGAATAGGAATCTATCGAGGGTGATTCCTCAGATTCCTTGATGTTATGGACACACGGTTACCTTGACTATTACCACAGACCTTTATAGAAATTGGCTCGACCCCAAGGGTACCCGCGAGAGTTATTACAGTCTATAATGAAGTCGGGTTGACCATGAGGGTACCCGCGAGATTTACTGACGTGGCACGACCGGGCAGGCAGAGACCGCCCCAGGAGAGGGATGGGCCTGGCCCTTGTCGTAAGTCCGCGAGACAGGGTGACAGGATCCCTGATCGTCTCCGCGAGCTCCCAATACACTAATGGTTTGGATATGTGATCTAAGTAGGCCTCTGGCCTTTTCGCACTAACCACCACGCGGAATAAGTTATTGGCACTCGGCGTCGTATGATTCTCCCGAAAGCTCTGTCAGACATCCAGTTCAGCATTGCATCACAGCTGGGCCGGCGCCATCCAGGACAGAGGTGATGCCTAGGTCCGCCCTGCGCGCAGCGACCCGGAGCGCTTAGGATGATTGGCCCATGACCCCTTTGCGCTTAGGATGTAGACCGGTGGGGACCTCTCTGCGGAGCCTAGGTTGGACTACGGCATGTTGATCAGCCGAGGCCGGGCATGACCAGGAAAAGTGAGTTCGGCCAGAGTTAATCGAGCGTATTGGGTAAGTTGGTTGTGGCACCCCGGCTCAGAGGGACCGGAACGCCCCGTATTCCAACCCAAAAATGTCTTCTGGAATACGGCACAGCTTGGCATAGAACAAATCAGCTTTATTACAAATGATAAGGTTACAGAGGTCTGTTATAACACCGGTTACAATGGCACGGCGACACTACGCCTGCTAAGGTAGTCCTATGCTAACAGTGGAACAACTCGTAGCAGCGGAACGACGACGACGGTGGTGAACTCCACTCCGCAGGGACTCTGGCTGGGACACGGCCTAGCTCGCACGAACGGAAACCACGACAAGCAATCAATAACAGCATCACCTGCAAACTGGCATGATAAGCCAGGTGAGTACTTTGAATGTTCTCGCAAGGTCACAACAACCAAAAGCATCGAGGCAAAACAACAACATAGCATTTACGAGTTAACTTATTACTAACTACTATGAGGTGGAAGAAAGAGTTACACAAACTGATACGGTAAGACTAGAATCACTGATGAACCATCATCTTGGTTCGCGAGGAACCATCTCACTCTTGGCTACCCGGCCAAGCAACATATCAACTTGATCAACTCGTGATACATCCTCGTGATCACCGCATGATCACATCACACCCTGAATGACCATCCTCAAGATCATCCCAACAACATCATCGGTATCCTGCCAACCTGTTACTTATCTACATACAATCATCATATAAGTCATTCCGTCATTGTGAGTGGTGATCGAACGGTGTGACCTACAACGAACTGTGTCCATGACCGAGGACGCGGCTATCGACAGTTTATATACTCTGCAGAGGTTAGTACACTGTACCCACACCACGGAACTCATGGCCTTGTGCTCCCATTCGGGTGGACCAACGACATTCCGACAAAACCAATCTATTGCATGACACTCTCCCGGCCACTCCCGACAAACTCCCCTTTGGGCTATGTCCTGGGTGGCCCCTGATGTCAACTCATGACATCCGCCACCTCTGTGGCTGCCACCGTCATGGCCAACACAACAATCTTGTCCCACACGGGGATACCCGGGTACAACACAACTTGGGCACACAAGGTTATGACCGCCTACCGGGCCAGGGCAGCGCGAGCACATAACCTTCCCAAGTTGGAGGCACCAGCAAGAGGCATGACAATAGACCAAATTAGGGCCTCCCCATCCAGGCAAGTGTGGCTGCACTAGTGAGCTCGATTCGGTGGCACCTGACCAACGGAATGACGGAATTTATCCCCAAGATAAGTATGTGATAGAACTGTTACTCCAATGTTACATATCGACCGGTGATTCAAATCATAGCAATATCCATCCAAAATCCAAAGCACAAAATATCCATATCATTAGCATGAATTCCACTAATATTCAATATGACTGCGAATAAAGTATGACTACTATTAATACTTCCGAAGTAACATGTCATCCTTAATCTACAAACATTAGTCCTAGAAATCCAAGCATCATCATGGCAGTAGCAAACTCTCATATATCCAATCATAATGCCATGAATAAATCATTTCTCAATAATGCAATATTAAACAAATTTAATTCAAATAAACCATGCATTGCATTGCAATCATGCAAATGGAGGGTGTGGCTTGCCTTGCTCCAAAAGAGAGGGGAAGACCTCCTGGTCTTCACCAACACACCACAAACACTCTGAAAATATTTTTGCAAGCACTTAAGAATATACCATAATGCAAATACTTCTGTCCAGAAATTCTAGACAGAAGAGAAAAAATACCAAACTCTACCAAAAAAAGAGGAGCTCACAAGAAAAATAATGCAAAAAGAATCAGTTCATTTGGACTTGTAGTTTAGGAGTTATTCACGGTCAAAGTTGGGTCAAATCTGGATTTAAAATTAGATTAAACTGATTTTCTGGAATTTCCAGAGGGGCTGACGTCGAAGGCGTAAAGTGGGGTTTATGCCTCCACTTAAACGCTTCGGCGGGGGGCGGGGAGAGGCTGACGGGTGGGGTCACCCCGTCAGATTTAAAGGGAGGGAGGGGAGACAGAGAGTGGCGGCGCTTACCGGTGTCGTACGGAGGCGAGGAGGCAGCACCGGAGCAGGGAGATGGAGGGGATGGGTCGGGCACTCCGCGGCGAACACGCTGGTACCCGTGGCTCAAGGAATGGTGGCCGGACGACGTCGGAAACAAGCTCTCCGGCAGCAACAGACTTCGGGTGCCGGCGAGGTCATCGTTTCCGGCGACGATTGACTCGGAAGAGGGGCTGAGGAGGACTAGGAGAGTGAGGGGAGCTCGACGGTGGGCTCAGCTGAGGCTGGGGTGGCTCGGAGTGAGCTCGAGGAGAAGAGGGCCGAGTGGCGGGGTGTTGGCCGGAGAGGAGGAAGAAGAGGGCTACGGCTCGAGCTAGAGGCTCTGGAGGTTGATTTGGGGAGGAGGAGGAGGAGTGGTGAGTAGAACCGCGGTCGGGGAGGGTTTAAATAGGCGGGGGAAGAGATTCCAGACCGGATGCCACCGCGACCATACGGGCGAGCTCCGGCGAGAGTTTCGGGCACGCGCGCGAGCTTTGCGGCATTGGGGAAGAGGTTGAGCGGCGGGCCAGCGACGCGGGATGGCAGAAAGCTACGTGGGATGGCAGGGCACGCGCGGTCGGCCACTAGCGCATTGTGCGCGCGTGCGTGGTGATGGCAGAGCCGCCGTGGCGTGAGGAGAGGGAAGGGAGGAGGGGGCGAGGGGATCAGCCGGACAGGTGGACGCCGGAGAGGGAGTGCGGCGCCCTCGGACGCGCGGACGCAGCCGAGCGGAAGCAGCCCGCCGCTCGGCGACACCCATAGCGCGCTCGCTGCATGCAGAGCACGCGCGACCGCGTGGCCACAGTGCGGTCACCGCGTATACGGCTGCGGAGAGGGCACGTAGGCAAGGCACACCATGTCCACAGCGATGTCCACCCATCCTATAGTATCCCTGATAAGATAGATCGATCAGAAGAGCTATGGGTAGATGGGATGCATCAAGAACTGGTTACTGTAGTCAAGTTGGATTGGATATTGTGGTCAAGCTACTTGACCATTGGACCAGAGGGAATGTCTCCAGGGTTTAGGATAGGAAGGACTACAGTTCTGGGAATTTTGAGATGGTTTGGACAAGATTAGAAGATAGTTGCAATACAACTGCCCAAAACAGTGCAGAAGCTAGATCAGGAAGATGCACTCACATGGAGTGTGTACTTGAGCTGCATTTTGGTATAGGATGATGATTTGGGACCCTGAAGATACTGGGAAAATTTCATGGCATTTGGAAATACCTAGATGGTACTTCCTTCACAAAGGTCCTCTCTGCACAGAACCTTGGGGACAGTAATGTAGGACAAATGACTAGGCAAACTGATGTGAAATTTTGCATGCACAAAGGATATATGGATCTTTAGGCCCTGGATTAATTTCATAATTTTTGAAGCAATATAAAAGGTAGTTGCTTCATACACTGAAAATTTGACCAGAACCAAAGATAGGAAGGTGTGCTGACATAGAGGGTGGGATGGAGATATAATTTGGTGTAGGCGAATAGTTTGAGCATATGGAGGGCCTGGCAAAATTTCAACCCATTTGGATACTCCTAGCTAGTACTTCCTTCACAAAGCTTCTGTCTGGACAGAAACTTTGGGAATTTGTTGGGGAAGATTCACTAGGCAAATGGAGCTGAATTTTGTCATGTGGTAATGATATGGATAGGAAAGAGTGCTCACAAATTTTGAGAGCAATCAGGAATATATAAATGGCACTTCCTTCACAAAGTGTCAAACTGGACAGATTGGAAAAGGAATATTCCTGAATTATTTTTGAACTAGGCAAGGAAGGGTTTGGACATATCTGGGGAATATATGATCCAAAGAATTTATGAGAATTATTTGGGATTTTTTGGAATGACCAAAATATAGGTTGCTTCACAACCTAGGTCAAATAGGGTTATTCCTTTAAGGAAAAAAGGAATATTCCCTAAGAAAAGATTTTGGAAATGGGTTAGAATGGAAATGCCATGATCTTGGGAAAGATACAAGGATGAAATACCACTTGGGAGGAGAAGGAATGATGATCTCCAAAGTTTCAAGTCCATAGAACTGCTCCAAAAGGAAAAAACCAGAGCAAAAACCAAATAAAACCAAAAGAAAAAGAAAGGACCAAAAATCGGGGTGTTACAAACCTACCCCCCTGACCAAAATCTCGTCCTCGAGATTTGATTGCTCATGGAACAAGTTTGAATATGACTTAAGGAAGCCGTCTCCAACTCGAGCGTCCTTTTTCCTTTGTGCATTGTTCCCTTAGAATTTCCTATGATCGGACATTCTGCCTCTGAGATGATTTGCCTCACTTTACTTGAATCTCTGACGAGCCTTACCTCATTCATCAAACTCTATGCTGACTTGGATGGGTTCATGTCTGTTGGTAATATCGTGAAAATAAATTTTCCTGTGAGCACGAAACCTTTGTATTTCTTCTATTGGTGTGCTCAAATAGATGGGTGTCTTCCGGGTTCCAACCGCGCTGAGCATCGTAGTTGTTCTTTTAACGAGATCCGATTGTCCGGGAACGATACTACGGCATCGGGATTCGTCTCTTCGTCTGAGCTTGCAATTTTAACATCTCGAGTCTGGACTGACGGTTGCGTTGCCGTGAAAATATTTCTTGTGTCCAGTTGTCCTTGTACTCAGTTCTACCAGTGAGAGCAACTGATCTGAGCGGGATGCTTGACGTGTGTCTTACTCATTTTGTTGTTATTGTCGTCGGTGTTAATGGACCGTGAGGCACTGTAACACGGTTACTGGAGTTAACATGCTGAACCGACGAAGGAGCCTTGCATCTGATGAGACAGGCTTGGATATATCACACTGACCCTTCTGAACATGCATAGCCAGACAAACAGGTTATCGGGAGGCCCTTATGGAACAGGGTAGGCCTCTAAGTGCACATCCATGTCGATCTTTATGGAACCATGGGCTCAATCTGTCTTGGGTACCCGGACTATTGTCGGTCGTGCGGTAATTGTCATATTTTTGCTTACTCCTTGATTTTCAGCACTTTCTTTGTCGAAACCCCTTGTGGAAAGAGCTTGACCTAATTTATTTATCCCCAGTTCCTTTTGCGACCATAGTTGTTGTTGGTGCAATCATCATGCTTTGTTCTTGCGCATGAACTGAGTCCTCATAAGCATACCATATAGTTGTACAGAGTGTGCCGATCTGGCCGATCAGACAATACTGTAAAAAGAATCCATGATACCACTCCTTCCGGTGTCGAGAAACGGACCTTTGTAGTTGCTGTTAAAATTGTGGTTTCAAGCTTGTCAGCCTCACCATTTGTTGATTCACATGAGATGTATCTCTGACTCTGCCTCTTCTGGCCTGAATTATGGAGTTGTTGCATCCTGACCTTCTTTTGGTAGATTTATAGAGTTGCATCCTCGTATAAGTGTCTTGCATAATCTAGGGTGCATGCTCCTCATTCATACGGAAATCTGGGGTTATATACAAGATTCTCGGAGCAGACATATGTCCTGACTGACTTCTGTCAACACTTTTGCGGACCAAATTCTGAAGCTGCCCTATACTGCCAACTCACTGTGTAATATCTTGTAGCGGTACTGATGGCGGTGTGTAATGTCGTACTAGAGAAAACTAGATTGCTTGCTGAATAAGGCTGGATAAGACTGGGTTCCGTGCCTGAGAAGTTTCTCTCCTGGTTGCGTATTGAGGAAGATTTACTGTCTTATGCCGGAAGCTTTCACCGAGGTAGCTTGCGGTGGAAGACTGGGTATATTGGGCAGGAAGTTGTTCATGTGTTGCACAGAGGAAACTTGAGGAGACTTGCATCATAAGCTTCTTCCGGTACTATGTGGGGTAAGGCTGAGCGCCTTATTAGCCCCCTTCTGTCTTTCTTTCATAGTACCACGTATTTCAAATTCCACCTGTGGCTAAAATAAAACTTTATATATATCCATACCTTCGCTAGAAAAAAAACCAGATTGTTAACCTTGCACCTGACTTGTCTTCCTGCTGGTTTGTTCATTGCTGCTGTAAAGGTTGCACAACTGATGTAAACTTGATGTTGATAATAAATCCAGGCTATAATTTATATTTCAATATATTGCAGTCGACTGGGATTGCCATACTGTTTAGCTGAGCTTCCAAATAACTCAAGTCCTTATTTCTTCTTCAGGTCCGAAGGTGATTGATGAGCAACTTTCATAAGGGGAAAATAGGGTAACACCCAAGGTCCAAAAGAAACAACAAAGAAAACAACTCATTCGAATAACGGCACACAACAGTCATACAAGCATTCATAAGCGACACTGCATCCATTACTACTTAGCACCAACCACAACATGCATGCTACTACAACTGATGCAACATGAGCTATACGGATCCTAATGCACTACGAACAAACTAAAGCTGGGTAGCTGACGAAGCAGCTGGTGGAGGAGTGGGTGGAGCAGTTGATGCAGGAGGAGCAGGGGTCGAGGAAGGAGGCAATGGGCGTGGAGCCATTGCAGCACCGAGCAATCTCCTGGCCCGGGTCGCATCTCGAACGAGCTCAGCAATCAGCATATACTCGGCCATCATGAATCGGAACATGGCGGGGATGGCCACATCATCATCAGGGCGAGTAGAGGGGAATCTAACTCGCCTGGGGTTCTCGGCTATGGTGGGGTAGTAGGAATAGGCACGGTTTTCTTGCATCACCAGCTCTTGATGACGAAGACCCGTAATTCCTGCCAGGGCTGCGAGTTGGACTGCGCGATCTAGAGTGGCACCATATCCACCATGGAATCTGTAGGAACATCTTCCGATAGGGATCCTAGCTTCCAGAAAAACATGGGCAAAATACTCCAGTAATCTGCCTCCAAGCTGAACCTCAAACACCTGGTACCGCGGCATTTCCCCATTGGGGTAGAGGCTATGCCACACATCGTGGAGCAGGGACGCGAAGGTGAGCGGTGCAGGGGCTGCGTTGAACTCAATAGGAGTGGTGGCCATCTACACTCAGGGAATAGATGATCAGAAGAAGGACGGAATCTATATGCATGCTATGCAACAACCAAGTTCAGCAATCAAATGCAACAAACAATCAGAACTCTACACTACCGGTTTCTAAGGCTCGCGTTGACTAGGGCGTCCTACAGCCAGACCTACTCTGATACCAACAGTTGTGGCACCTCGACTCAGAGGGACCGGAACGCCCCGTATTCCAGCCCAGAAATGTCTTCTGGAATACGGCACTGCTTGGCATAGAACAAATCAGCTTTATTACAAATGATAAGGTTTCAGAGGTCTGTTATAACACCGGTTACAATGGCACGGTGACACTATGCCTGCTAAGGTAGTCCTATGCTAACAGCGGAACAACTCGTAGCAGCGGAACGACGACGACGGTGGTGAACTCCACTCCGCAGGGACTCTGGCTGGGACATGGCCTAGCTCGCACGAACGGAAACCACGACAAGCAATCAATCACAGCATCACCTGCAAACTGGCATGATAAGCCAGGTGAGTACTTTGAATGTACTCGAAAGCTCACAACAACCAAAAGCATCGAGGCAAAACAACAACATAGCATTAACAAGTTAACTTATTACTAACTACTATGAGGTGGAAGAAAGAGTTACAAAAACTGATACGGTAAGACTAGAATCACTGATGAACCATCATCTTGGTTCGCGAGGAACCATCTCACTCTTGGCTACCCGGCCAAGCAACATATCAACTTGATCAACTCATGATACATCCTCGTGATCACCGCGTGATCACATCACACCCTGAATGACCATCCTCAAGATCATCCCAACAACATCATCGGTATCCTGCCAACCTGTTACTTATCTACATACAATCATGATATAAGTCATTCCGTCATTGTGAGTGGTGATCGAACGGTGTGACCTACAACGAACTGTGTCCATGACCGAGGACGCGGCTATCGATAGTTTATACACTCTGCAGAGGTTAGTACACTGTACCCACACCACGGAACTCATGGCCTCGTGCTCCCATTCGGGTGGACCAACGACATTCTGACAAAACCAATCTATTACATGACACTCTCCCGGCCACTCCCGACAAACTCCCCTTTGGGCTATGTCCTGGGTGGCCCCTGATGTCAACTCATGACATCCGCCACCTCTGTGGCTGCCACCGTTGTGGCCAACACAACAATCTTGTCCCACACGGGGACACCCGGGTACAACACAACTTGGGCACACAAGGTTATGACCGCCTACCGGGCCAGGGCAGCGCGAGCACATAACCTTCCCTAGTTGGAGGCACCGGCGAGAGGCATGACAATAGACCGAATTAGGGCCTCCCCATCTAGGCAAGTGTGGCTGCACTGGTGAGCTCGATTCGGTGGCACCTGACCAACGGCATGACGGAATTTATCCCCAAGATAAGTATGTGATAGAACTGTTACTCCAATGTTACATATCGACCGGTGATTCAAATCATAGCAATATCCATCCAAAATCCAAAGCACAAAATATCCATATCATTAGCATGAATTCCACTAATATTCAATATGACTGCGAATAAAGTATGACTACTATTAATACTTCCAAAGTAACATGTCATCCTTAATCTACAAACATTAGTCCTAGAAATCCAAGCATCATCATGGCAGTAGCAAACTCTCATATATCCAATCATAATGCCATGAATAAATCATTTCTCAATAATGCAATATTAAACAAATTTAATTCAAATAAACCATGCATTGCATTGCAATCATGCAAATGGAGGGTGTGTCTTGCCTTGCTCCAAAAGAGAGGGGAAGAGCTCATGGTCTTCACCAACACACCACAAACACTCTGAAAATATTTTTGCAAGCACTTAAGAATATACCATAATGCAAATACTTCTGTCCAGAAATTCTAGACAGAAGAGAAAAATACCAAACTCTACCAAAAAATAGAGGAGCTCACAAGAAAAATAATGCAAAAAGAATCAGTTCATTTGGACTTGTAGTTTAGGAGTTATTCACGGTCAAAGTTGGGTCAAATCTGGATTTAAAATTAGATTAAACTGGTTTTCTGGAATTTCCAGAGGGGCTGACGTCGAAGGCGTAAAGTGGGGTTTACGCCTCCACTTAAACGCTTCGGCGGGGGCGGGGAGAGGCTGAGGGTGGGGTCACCCCGTCAGATTTAAAGGGAGGGAGGGGAGACAGAGAGTGGCGGCGCTTACCGGTGTCGTACGGAGGCGAGGAGGCTGCACCGGAGCAGGGAGATGGTGGGGATGGGTCGGGCACTTCGCGGCGAACACGCTGGTACCCGTGGCTCAAGGAATGGTGGCCAGATGACGTCGAAA
Organism: Elymus sibiricus; assembly: GCA_039707655.1. Classification (NCBI taxonomy): domain Eukaryota; kingdom Viridiplantae; phylum Streptophyta; class Magnoliopsida; order Poales; family Poaceae; genus Elymus; species Elymus sibiricus. The sequence continues at coordinate 209,209,145 of CM077668.1, forward strand.
ACAAGCTCTCCGGCGGCAACAGACTTCGGGTGCCGGCGAGGTCGTCGTTTCCGGCGACGATTGACTCGGAAGAGGGGCTGAGGAGGACTAGGAGAGTGAGGGGAGCTCGACGGTGGGCTCAGCTGAGGCTGGGGTGGCTCGGAGTGAGCTCGAGGAGAAGAGGGCCGAGCGGCGGAGTGTTGGCCGGAGAGGAGGAACAAGAGGGCTACGGCTCGAGCTAGAGGCTCTGAAGGTTGATTTGGGGACGAGGAGGAGGAGTGGTGAGTAGAACCGCGGTCGGGGAGGGTTTAAATAGGCGGGGGAAGAGATTCCAGACCGGATGCCGCCGCGACCATACGGGCGAGCTCCGGCGAGAGTTTCGGGCACGCGCGCGAGCTTTGCGGCATTGGGGGAGAGGTTGAGCGGCGGGCCAGCGACGCGGGATGGCAGAAAGCTACGCGGGATGGCAGGGCACGCGCGGTCGGCCACTAGCGCACTATGCGCGCGTGCGCGGCGATGGCAGAGCCGCTGTGGCGCGAGGAGAGGGAAGGGAGGAGGGGGCGAGGGGATCAGCCGGACAGGTGGATGCCGGAGAGGGAGTGCGGCGCCCTCGGACGCGCGGACGCAGCCGAGCGGAAGCAGCCCGCCGCTCGGCAACACCCAGAGCGCGCTCGCTGCATGCAGAGCAAGCGCGACCGCGTGGCCACAGTGCGGTCACCGCGTACACGGCTGCGGAGAGGGCACGTAGGCAAGGCACACCATGTCCACAGCGATGTCCACCCATCCTATAGTATCCCTGATAAGATAGATCGATCAGAAGAGCTATGGGTAGATGGGATGCATCAAGAACTGTTTACTATAGTCAAGTTGGATTGGATATTGTGGTCAAGCTACTTGACCATTGGACCAGAGGGAATGTCTCCAGGGTTTAGGATAGGAAGGACTACAGTTCTGGGAATTTTGAGATGGTTTGGACAAGATTAGAAGATAGTTGCAATACAACTGCCCAAAACAGTGCAGAAGCTAGATCAGGAAGATGCACTCACATGGAGTGTGTACTTGAGCTGCATTTTGGTATAGGATGATGATTTGGGACCCTGAAGATACTGGGAAAATTTCATGGCATTTGGAAATACCTAGATGGTACTTCCTTCACAAAGGTCCTCTCTGCGCAGAACCTTGGGGAGAGTAATGTAGGACAAATGACTAGGCAAACTGATGTGAAATTTTGCATGCACAAAGGATATATGGATCGTTAGGCCCTGGATTAATTTCATAATTTTTGAAGCAATATAAAAGGTAGTTGCTTCATACACTGAAAATTTGACCAGAACCAAAGATAGGAAGGTGTGTTCACATAGAGGGTGGGATGGAGATATAATTTGGTGTAGGGGAATAGTTTGAGCATATGGAGGGCCTGGCAAAATTTCTACCCGATTGGATACTCCTAGCTAGTACTTCCTTCACAAAGCTTCTTTCTGGACAGAAACTTTAGGAATTTGCTGGGGAAGATTCACTAGGCAAATGGAGCTGAATTTTGTCATGTGGTAATGATATGGATAGGAAAGAGTGCTCACAAATTTTGAGAGCAATCAGGAATATATAAATGGCACTTCCTTCACAAAGTGTCAAACTGGACAGATTGGAAAAGGAATATTCCTGAATTATTTTTGAACTAGGCAAGGAAGGGTTTGGACATATCTGGGGAATATATGATCCAACGAATTTATGAGAATTATTTGGGAATTTTTGGAATGACCGAAATATAGGTTGCTTCACAACCTAGGTCAAATAGGGTTATTCCTTTAAGGAGAAAAGGAATATTCCCTAAGAAAAGATTTTGGAAATGGCTTAGAATGGAAATGCCATGATCTTGGGAAAGATACAAGGATGAAATACCACTTGGGAGGAGAAGGAATGATGATCTCCAAAGTTTCAAGTCCATAGAACTGCTCCAAAAGGAAAAACCAGAGTAAAACCCAAATAAAACCAAAAGAAAAAGAAAGGACCAAAAATTGGGGTGTTACATTGATGCATCCCTGCAGGGAAGTAAACTATTCGAATAGCCGTGTCCACGGTAACAGGACGCTCAGAGTTGTATCCCGATCTACTACAACTATAACTGGATACTTGTGATACTTAACTGATATGATAGCTCCGGGATCGCTTTCTCGCAGGGTGTCGAGGAAGAATCTCTGGGCGTTGTTAATATATATTTGTTACTATATGCTATGTTACTCTATTCTCTTTTGTTGCTGCAAGACGCTGCAAGATGCTAGTCTTCGATAGGCTAGGCCTTACCCCTCTACTCTGGCATTCTGCAGTTTAGTCCACAGATACAGCCCCTTCCCATTGATACCGATGCATACTTAGCATAGATCTGATGTAAGTCTTGCGAGTACTTTGGATGAGTACTCACGGTTGCTTTGCTACCTTTTTCCCCCTACCCGATTGCTGCGATCAGATGACGGAGTCCCGGAGACAGCTGATCCCGCCGACGACTACTACCACACCGACGGAGCTTACTACTACGTGGAGGCCGACCACCAGGAGTAGTTCGGAGGCTCCCATGCAGGAGGCATGCGCCTTTTCGATCTAGATGTCATTGTTTTGCTCAGCCTTCTTAAGGCAAACTTGATTACTTATGTCTGTACTCATATATTGTTGCTTCCGCTGACTTATGTATTCGAGCCTTCGTGGCCTGGCTTGTAAAATAAAGATGTATGACTTTAATTTGTGTCTAGAGTTGTGTTTGATATCTTCTCGTGAGTCTTTGATCTTGATCGTGTGCATTTGCATGTATGATTAGTGCACAATTGAGTCGGGGGCGTCACATTATATTCCTCAGTCCTGAAGATATGCAAGAGGCAAAGAAATCTGTGAAAGAAAAAGGTATTAAATCTAAAGATGTCAAGAATTTACCACCTATTGAAGAAATACATGGTCTTGACATCCCGACACAGGTAGTAGAGGTAAATTCTCTTATTAAATTCAATGAACGTGATATTCCTTATGATAAATCTGCTAGTCAATGCCTTTATGAGTTTGATAATTATATCATTTAGCAAGAACACTTCAATTTGTATGTTAGCAATCAATTAAAACGCAATGCTTTCATGATAGATCGTTTGAGTGATTTGATGTTTAGAACTGCTAATGATGTTAAAGGCTTAAGTAAACATGCTTCTATGGTTCATACTCAGTTAGAACAAATTGCTAAGTCACAAAATGATTTGCTTAATGAAATGAATAATAAAATGAATGATCATGATGTTAGAGTTGTTACTAGAGGAGGTAGAATGACTCAGGAGCCTCTGTATTCTGAAGGTCATCCTAAAAGAATTGAGCAAGATTCTCAGAGAAATAATATTGATGTGCCTAGTTCATCTAAGAAGAAAAAAAAAGGAAAAATGATAGGACTTTGCATGCTTCTAGTGAACCTGAGATAGAAAAACCTCCTGAGACTCATGATGATGTTTCTATTTCTGATGCTGAGACACAATCTAGTAATGAACACCCACTTAATGATAATGATAATGATAATGATGTTAATGTTGATGCTCATCCAGATAATGATGTAGAAATAGAACCTGCTGTTGATCTTGATAACCCACCTCCTAAGAATAAAAGATATGATAAAAGAGATTTTGTTGCTAGAAAACATGGAAAGGAAAGAGAACCATGGGTTCAAAAACCTATGCCTTTTCCTACTAAACCATCTAGAAATAAAGATGAGGAAGACTTTGAGCGCTTTGTTGAAATGCTTAGGCTTGTCTTTCTGCGCACTCGCTTGATTGATATTTTGAAAATGCCTCCATATGCTAAATACATGAAAGATATTGTCATTAATAAAAGAAAGATACCTGAAGCTGAAATTTCCTCCATGCTTGCAAATTATTCTTTTAAGGGTGGAGTACCTAAAAAGTTAGGAGATCCGGGAATACCTACTATACCATGCTCCATTACAAGAAGTTATGTTAAAACTGCTTTAGTGATCTAGGAGCCGGTGTTAGTGTTATGCCTTTCTCTTTATATAGAAGACTTGATTTGAATAAGCTCACACCTACTGAAATATCTTTGCAAATGGCTGATAAATCAACTACTATACCTATTGGAATATGCGAGGATGTGCCCGTTGTTGTTGCAAATGTTACTATCTTAACAGACTTTATTATACTTGATATGCCCGAGGACGACAACATATCGATTATCCTTGGAAGACCATTTTTGAATACTGCAGGGGCTGCTATTGATTGCAACAAAAGCAAAGTCACTTTTCATGTCAATGGTAAACGGTTTATTTTCCGAGGAAACAAAATTCAGTGAACAGTATCAACTATATTGAAAAAGTTTCGACAATCACTATTGGAGGATTTAAATTTCCTCTTCCCGCCGTCAAAAGGAAATATGGAATTCTTATTGTTGGGGAGATGCATATCCCCGTTCAGGTAACTTAGTGTTATACGAAAGTTCTTCAGTTTCATGTTACTCAGAAATAGTTTGTTAATAAGACTTGATCAACCTTATTAATGGATTCTTTTTGAGGGGCTTGTGGTCAATGAAATTAGTAAGCACAACCTTCTGTAATCATAGTTTGCTCTCTGTTATTCATAGTTTAATAAAGTAAAATGCCATGATTATCTTGTTTTCTGAATTGTCCGTGCAATAAAAAATGGCCCAAAAATAAAAGTGTTAGAAATGTAATAAAATTTTAACATGATTTTTTCTGGAATATTTAAGAATTTTTGGCACTGAAAACAACCCAGGGACCAGGGAGGTGCCCCTGTTGCTCACAAGGCAACAGGGCGCGACCCCCCTAGGGGCGCGCCAAGATGCCTTGTGGGTCCCACAGGGACCCACTCACTTATCTCTTCAGCCCACTTCATCTCCTACCTCCAGAAAAAAAATCTTTGTAGCTCTCTCCCTCGTGTTCTTGCTCCCAAACCTGAGATTTTCGATCTCTTTGCTCGGAGCTCCGTTTCCGAAACTGTTTTGAGGGATTGCTCCTTGGTATGTGACTCCTCCGTTGCTCCAATTAGTTTTTGCTCTAGTGGATTATATTTTGCATAAATTTCTGCTATTGGTGCTACAGAAAATGAGCTTGCATGTTGAATTCTTTGAGTTCAAAGTAGTTTGAATGCTTGATATATCCACTAGGCACTGATACGTCTCCAACGTATCTATAATTTTTTATTGTTCCATGCTATTATAGTATCAATCTTGGATGTTTTTATATGCAATTATATATCATTTTTTGGGACTAACCTATTAACCTAGTGCCCAGTGCCAGTTGTTGTTTTCTGCTTAGTTTCGGTATTTCAGGAAATCAGTACCAAACGAAGTCCAAATGCCACACAACTTTTTGACGATTTTTTCTGGACAAAAGAGACCCTGGAAGCTTCGGGAGGAAGCCAAAAGCTTCACGAGGAAGCCACAAGGCAACAGGGCGCGACCCTAGGGGGCGCGCCCTGATGCCTTGTGGGCCCCTCGTGGCTCCTTTTGACCTAATTCCACTTCTATAAATTCTCAAATATTCGGAAACCATCAGAGAGCCAGACGAGAAAACCCTACTGCCGCCGCAAGCCTTTGTTCTTCTGTGATCCCATCTGGAGGCCTTTTCAGGAACTCTGCCGGAGGGGGAATCGATGACGGAGGGCTTCTACATCAACCTTGTTGCCCTTCCGATGATGTGTGAGTAGTTTACCACAGACCTACGGGTCCATAGCTCGTAGCTAGATGGCTTCTTCTCGCTCTTTGATCTTCAATACCATGTTCTCCTCGATGTTCTTGGAGTTCTATCCGATGTAATCTTCTTTTGTGGTGTGTTTGTTGGGATCCGATGAATTGTGAGTTTATGATTAGATTATTCATGAGAAATATTTGAGTCTTCTCTGAACTCTTTTATGCATGATTGTTATAGCTTTGTATTTCTCTCCGATCCATCGATTTGGTTTGGCCAACTAGATTGGTTTATCTTGCACTCAGAGAGGTGCTTTGTGATGGGTTCAATCTTGTGGTGCTCAATCCTAGTGACAGAAAGGGACATGACACGTATTTGTATTGTTGCCATTAAGGATAAAAAGATGGGGTTTAATCATATTGCTTGAGTTTACTTTGTCTACATCATGTCATCTTGCTTAAGGCGTTACTCTGTTTCATACTTAACACCCTAGATGCATGCAGGATAGCGGTCGATGGGTGGAGTAATAGTAGTAGATGCAGGCAGGAGTCGGTCTACTTGTCTCGGACGTGATGCCTATATACATGATCATTGCCATGAATCCATCATAATTATTTCCTTTTCTATCAATTGCCCAACAGTAATTTGTTTACCCACTGTATGTTCTGCGCTCGAGAGATAAGCCTCTAGTGAAAACTGTGGCCCCCGGGTCTATCTCTATCATATATTAAAATCCAAAATGCCTTGCTGCAATTTATTTACTTTTATTTTATTTAGTATTTTACTTTATCTATCTATCACTATCAGAATTAATCCTTGCAAATAACCGCTAAGAGGATTGACAACCCTCTTATTTTCGTTGGGTGCAAGTGTTTGCTTTTGTGTGTGTAGGTGCTGCTAAAGGGATTTTGTGTGGTTCTCCTACTGGATTGATAACCTTGGTTCTTAACTGAGGGAAATACTTATCTCTACTATACTGCATCATCCTCTCCTCTTCGGGGAAATACCAACGCAGTCTACATGTAGCAGGAAGAATTTTTGGCGCCGTTGCCGGGGAGACATCACCAAAATTATCAAGTACCTTCACATAAACTATCATCCACTTGCATTTATTTTATTTGCATTTGCCTCTCGTTTTCATCTCCCCCACTTCTAAAACAATTTTACAAAAACACAAAAATATTTTCGTTTGCTTGTTTGCTAGTTTGCTTGCTTCGTCGTGATGTCTCAAGAAAACACAAAATTGTGTGACTTTTCCAATACTAATAATAATGATTTTATTAGTACCCCTATTGCTCCTCCTGCCACTAGTGCAGAGTCGTGTGACATTAATGCTGCTTTGCTTAATCTTGTTATGAAAGAACAATTTTCTGGTTGTCCTAATGAGGATGATGCATCCCATCTAAATACTTTCGTTGAACTTTGTGATATGCAAAAGAAGAAACATGTGGATAATGATATTGTCAAATTGAAATTATTTCCATTCTCACTATGAGATTGTGCTAAAACTTGGTTTTCATCCTTGCCTAGAAATAGTATTGATTCTTGGGATAAGTGTAAAGATGCTTTTATTGCCAAGTATTTTCCTCCCACTAAGATTATTTCTTTAAGAAATCAAATTATGAATTTTAAGCAACTTGAGCATGAGCATGTTGCGCAATCTTGGGAGAGAATGAAATTAATGATAAGAAATTGCCCAACACACGGTTTAAGCTTATGGATGATCATACAAAAAATTTATGCGGGGCTAAACTTTGTTTCTAGAAATTTGCTAGACTCTGCCGCAGGGGGTACTTTTATGGAAATTACATTGAGAGAAGCTACAAAACTTCTTGATAATATTATGACAAATTATTCTCAATGGCACACTAAACGAACTCCAACTGGTAAGAAGGTAAATTCTGTTGAAGAAATTAATACTTTGAGTGATAAGATGGATGCTCTTATGAAATTGGTTGCTAGTAAAAGTGCTCATATTGATCCTAATGATGTGCGATTGTCTACTTTGATTGAGCAAAATAATGATGCTATTGATGTGAGTTTTTTCTCTGGAAATAATTTCAACAACAATGCTTATAGGGGTAATTTCAATCCTAGACTGTTTCCTGGAAATTCGTCTAATATTTATGGCAATTCCTATGGTAATTATAATAATAATAATAATAATAATAGGATACCCTCTGATCTTGAAAGTAATATTAAAGAATTTATTAATTTGCAAAAGATTTTCAATGCTATGATAGAAGAAAAATTGAATAGAGTTGATGAAATGTCTAGGAACATGGATAGAATTGCTCATGATGTGGAAAATCTCAAAATTAAAATTTTGCCACCCAAGCATGATATAAATGAGTATATTAAAGCTATCTATGTCTCCATTAATGAAAGTAAAGAAATGACCGCTAGGTTGAGAGCTAAGCGAGAATTCTTAGAAAAGGCTATTGCACCCGGTTTCTATCGTAGTAATGATGAAGATATTAAAATGATTGGTGTCTCACCTATTGAATCTTTATTTTGTAATATAAAACTTGAAGAAAAAGGGACTGAAGATGAGTCAAGTTTAGATACAAGGCGTCCCAATTGTTTGGAGGGTGATGATCTTAATGATAAAAATGAAAAAAGTGGGTTTGGAGAGGTCAAAACTTTAAATGGTGATGTGCCCACTACTTTGGATTACAAGGTCTTTAATTATGATAATTGTTATTTAATTGAGTGTATTTCCTTGTTGCAATCCATGATTAATTCATCTAATGCATATGAACAAAATAAAGCTTTTACTAAACATATTGTAGAAGCTGTGATAAAAGCTCATGAAGAAAAGTTGAGTTGGAAGTTTCAATTCCTAGAAAATTACATGATGAATGGGAACCCACTACTAAAGTTAAAGTTAAAGATTATGAATGTAATGCTTTATGTGATCTAGGTGCTAGCGTTTCTACTATACCAAAATCTTTGTGTGATGTGCTAGGTCTCACCGATATAGATCCTTGTTCCCTTAATTTACATCTAGCGGATTCCACTATTAAAAAACCATTGGGTAGAATAAATGATGTGCTTATTCTTGCTAATAGGAATTATGTGCTCATGGATTTTATTGTTCTTGATATTGAATGTAATCCGTCTTGTCCTATAATACTTGGTAGGCCTTTCCTACGAACCATAGGTGCTATTATTGATATGAAAGAAGGTAATATAAGATTTCAATTTTTGTTAAACAAAGGGAAGGAACACTTCCCTATAAAGAGAATTAAGCCACCATATGAATCTATTATGAGGGCCACCTATGGAATTAATATGAAGGATGACAACACTTGAAACTATACATTATGCTTAGCTAGGGGCATAAAACAATAGCGCTTGTTGGGAGGCATCCCAATGAATAAAATAATTTTTTTGTTTTACCTTCTATTTTTGTGTGTTTACACAATTATAGCCTCTGTTATGATTGTGTTTTTATCTTTTAATTAGTGTTTGTACCATGTAATGCCTTTGGGATGATTTGGAAGATAGTATGATTGATGCTGTTGGAAAACATAAACTTTTGCGTCTAGTGCTAGAATTTAGATTTTTTTTTGCTGGAGAGTCAGAACCGTCTGAATTTATGGAGTTACAGAAGTATGATGTTAATTCAGATCTTTACAGACTGTTCTGTTTTAGACAGATTCTGTTTTTGTTGCATAGTTTGCTTATTTTGATGAATCTATGGATCGTATCGGGGGGTATGAGTCATGGAGAAGTTGGAGTATAGTAGCATTATGCTAATATTAAATATGAATCAATTTACAATAGTACCTAAAGTTTAAGATTTATTTGTTATACTAATGAATCTCACGAGGTTTCTGTTGAGTTTTGTGTGCTGAAGTTTTCAAGTTTTGGGTGAGACTATGATGGATAAAGGAATAAGGAGCGATAAGAGCCTAAGGTTGGGGATGCCCAAGGCACCCCAAGGTAATATTCAAGGAAGACTCAAGCGTCTAAGCTTGGGGATGCCCCGGATGGCATCCCCTCTTTCGTCTACAATCTATCGGTAACTCACTTGGAGCTATATTTTTATTCATCACATGATATGTGTCTTACTTGGAGCGTCTTATGCTACAGTTTGTTTGTTTTTGTTTGCTTTTTAGTTTGTCACAATCATCTTTGCTGAACACACCTTTTTGAGAGGGACACACATTATTCGTGATTTGTTAGAATACTCTATGTGCTTCACTTATATCTTTTGAGCTAGGCAGTTGCTCTAGTGCTTCACTTATATCTTTTAGAGCACGGCAGTGGTTATATTTTAAAGAAATAGTTGCACTCTCATGCTTCACTTATATATTTTTGAGAGTCTAATGAATAGCAATGGTAATATGCACGGGTTATGAATTTGGTATTCAAGAGGGATATAAAAAAAACTTTCATGTAGATCATTGAATATGATAAGTTTGATTCCTAGCAATAGTTTTGCGGTATTAAGATGGTAATATGTGGGAGGTGCTAGTAGATAATTGTGGTTTAGTAAGAATATTGGTGTTAAGGTTTGTGATTCCCGAAGCATGCACGTATGGTCTGTTGTTATGCTAAGAAGTTGGAGCATGATTTATTATTGATTGTCTTCTTTGTGTGGCGGTCGGGGCACGCGATGGTTAACTCCTACCAACCTCCCCCCTAGGGGCATGCGTAGTAGTACTTTGCTTCGAGGGCTAATAAACTTTCGCAATAAGTATGTGAGTTCTTTATGACTAATGTGAGTCCATGGATTATACGCACTCTCACCTTTCTGCAATTTGCTAGCCTCTTCGGTACCGTGCAATGCCCTTTCTCACATCGAGAGTCTGTGCAAACTTCGCCGGTGCATCCAAACCCCGTGATATGATACGCTCTATCACACATAAGTCTCCTTATATCATCCTCAAAACAGCCACCATACCTACCTATCATGGCATTTCCATAGCCATTCAGAGATATATTGCCATGCAACTTCCACCATTCTGTTTTTATGACACACATCATCATTGTCATATTGCTTTGCATGATCATATAGCTGACATAGTATTTGTGGCTCAGCCACCGTTCATCATTTTTATACATGTTATGCTAGTATCATTGCACATCCTGGTACACCGCCAGAGGCATTCATATAGAGTCATATTTTTGTTCTAGTTTCGAGTTGTAATTTTCTTTTGAGTTGTACGTAAATAGAAGTATGATTATCATCATTATTAGAGCATTGTCCCAATGAGGAAATAAAAAAAGAGGCCAAAAAGAACCCACGAAAAAAAAGAAGAAAAAAAAAGAAAAAAAGGAAAAAAAGAGAAAAAAAGAAAATAAAAATGAAATGAGAGAAAAAGAGAGAAGGGGCAGTGTTACTATCCTTTTCCATAAGTGTGCTTCAAAGTAGCACCATGTTTTTCATATAGAGAGTCTCCTATTTTGTCACTTTCATATACTAGTGGGAATTTTTCATTATAGAACTTGGCTTGTATATTCCGATGATGGGCTTCCTCAAATGCCCGAGGTCTTCATGAGGAAGCAAGTTGGATGTACACCCACTTAGTTTTCATGTCGAGCTTTCATACACTTATAGCTCATAGTGCATCCGTTGCATGGCAGTCCCTACTCCTTGTATTGACATCAATTGATGGGCATCTCCATAGCCCGTTGATTAGCCGCGTCGATGTGAGACTGTCTTCTTCTTTTTGACTTCCCCTTATTAATCTCTACGACCACATTATATTCCACCCATAGTGCTATATCCCTGGCTTGCGCTCATGTATTGCGTGGGGGTTGAAAAAGATGAAGCGCGTTAAAAAGTATGAACCAATTGCATGGCTAAAATCGGGGTTGTGCATGATAAATACTTTGTGTTAAGAAGATGGAGCATGATAGGATTATATGATTTTGTAGGGATAACTTTCTTTAGCATTTTTATTTTGAAAGGCATGATTGTTTATTAGTATGCCTGAGTATTGATGTCTTTATATCAAATTATAGACTATTGCTTTGAATAATTCGGATCTTATTATTCATACCGTAAGAGAGATTACATGATGAAACATGTTAGGTAGCATTCCACATCAAAAATTCTGTTTTTATCATTTACCTACTCGAGGACGAGCAGTAATTAAGCTTGGGGATGCTTGACACGTCTCCAACGTATCTATAATTTTTGATTGTTCCATGTTATTATAGTATCAATCTTGGATGTTTATATATGCAATTATATATCATTTTTTTGGACTAACCTATTAACCTTGTGCCCAGTGCCAGTTGCTGTTTTTTGCTTGTTTTTGGTTTTTCAGGAAATCAGTACCAAACGAAGTCGAAATGCCACGAAACTTTTCGATGATTTTTTTCTGGACAAAAGAGACAGTGGAAGCTTCAGGAGGAAGCCAGAAGCTTCACGAGGAAGCCACAAGGCAACAGGGCACGGCCCCAAGGGGCACGTCCGGATGCCTTGTGGGCCCCTCGTGGCTCCTTTTGACCTAATTCCACTTCTATAAATTCTCAAATATTCGGAAACCATCAGAGAGCCAGACGAGAAAACCCTACCACCACTGCAAGCCTCTGTTCTTCCACGATCCCATCTGGAGGCCTTTTTCGGTACTCTGCCGGAGGGGGAATCGATCACGGAGGACTTCTACATCAACCTTGCTGCCCTTCTGATGATGTGTGAGTAGTTTACCATAGACCTACAGGTCCATAGCTAGTAGCTAGATGGCTTCTTCTCTCTCTTTGATCTTCAATACCATGTTCTCCTCGATGTTCTTGGAGTTCTATCCGATGTAATCTTCTTTTATGGTGTGTTTGTTGGGATCCGATGAATTGTGAGTTTATGATCAGATTATTCATGAGAAATATTTGAGTCTTCTCTGAACTCTTTTATGCATGATTGTTATAGATTTGTATTTCTCTCCGATCCATCGATTTGGTTTGGCCAACTAGATTGGTTTATCTTGCAATGGGAGAGATGCTTTGTGATGGGTTCAATCTTGCGGTGCTCAATCCCAGTGACAGAAAGGGACATGACACGTATTTGTATTGTTGCCATTAAGGATAAAAAGATGGGGTTTAATCATATTGCTTGAGTTTACTTTGTCTACATCATGTCATCTTGCTTAAGGCGTTACTCTGTTTCATACTCAATACCCTAGATGCATGCTGTGTAGCGGTCGATGGGTGGAGTACTAGTAGTAGATGCAGGCAGGAGTCGGTCTACTTGTCTCAGACATGATGCCTATATACATGATCATTGCCATGAATCCGTCATAATTATTTGCTTTTCTATTAATTGCCCAACAGTAATTTGTTTACCCACCGTATGTTCTGCGCTCGAGAGAGAAGCCTCTAGTGAAAACTATGGCCCCGGGGTCTATCTTTATCATATATTAAAATACAAAAATACCTTGCTGCAATTTATTTACTTTTATTTTATTTAGTATTTTACTTTATCTATCTATCACTATCAGAATTAATCCTTGCAAATAACCGCTAAGAGGATTGACAACCCTCTTATTTGCGTTGGGTGCAAGTGTTTGCTTTTGTGTGTGTAGGTGTTGCTAAAGGGATTTTGTGTGGTTCTCCTACTGGATTGATAACCTTGGTTCTTAACTAAGGAAAATACTTATCTCTACTATACTTCATCATCCTCTCCTCTTCGGGGAAATACCAACGCAGTCTACAAGTAGCAGGCACTTGCATGAGTAGTTACTATCAATTTTGTGAAGTTTTGTTAACATCTTTTTGTGGTCCAAAAATTTTCCGAAATTTTCCCTTAGGAAAATGAACCTCTTTAGAAGGAGTTCTTCAAGGAGAAGGTCTTCTGAAGCATCATCGAGTGAAAGCCCGGCACGCCAATCGTATGCTGAACCAAGGGCAAGTTCGGTGCGAGGTGCCGAAGCAAAATCTTGTCGATGGTCGTGAAGCGAGTTCATGATAGGTGTAGGAATTAAGGAAGAATTTGATCAATATATTCAATACACCAAGCTCTCCGCCTTCATCGCAGATAAGCCTCCGCAGCATTATAACCTTACCCATTCATTCACTCAAAAGTTTGTGTATCACTCTCGCAATTCTAGAGTTTTATTTCATCTCTATGATAAATCCTATGGTATGTCTCTAGAAGAGTTTTGTGATGCATGCAAAATTCCATTTTGGGGTTCGCTTAACGAACCGCGGCAATCTGATTATGAAATGTTTCTCAGTAGTCTTTGCAATGGTGAGGATAGGGGGGTTACGCATGCTAGGATAAAAAGCATTCACTTTCCCTCTATTCGGTATTTTGCACTATTTAATGGGAAGTGCATTGTTGGTAAACAAGACTGTAGTGCACTTTGTGCTCCCGACTTGAGCCTTATTCATGCTGCCTTAATGGGTAACAAACATTATAATCTTGGGGCCATTGTTGCACGTAGGTTGCATCACAACGCGGGCAATGGTGATTTGTATGGAGGAATTTATGCCTCCCGCGTAGCTGCAAGGCTAGGAGTCTCACCCAGACCCAATGATCCTCTATTACCTGATAGATATCTAAATTTTGAGATGATGCAAAGCCATTAGTTTATTAAGGACAACACTCACATATATGACTATAACTTGATATTCGATAAATATCATTATGTGTCTGTTATTTTGCCTGCTCCTGTCCTCTTTGATTTCCAGAGCAAACAAAGATATTTTCTTCATGAGAATGAGGTACACAAGTATAACGCGGCAGTTGAGGCTACCCGTCTCGCTGAGGAGGCGGCACAGAACGCCTCTACGAGCTACCACTTCGATTATTATCCTGGTCAGCCATGGCAGTAGACCAAGTTAGGCCAAAAGCCTAAGTTTGGGGCACTACGTATTTATCACCGACATTACATTCATGTTCACACATTCATTCCAGTTGTCGGTGTTCATCCTTTTTCATTGTATATCCATGTTAGTTTTTTTCCGCTTCCTTCTTGTGTGTTTGAAAAACTTCGAAAATCCAAAATATTTCTCGTTTCTTTTTGTTTTTTTCTTAGTTAGTTAGTTGGTAGTATTAAAAGAAAACCCCAAAAAGATTTCTCGTTTCTTCTTTACTTATTTGTTGGGAGTTCTCCCGTGTAAATAGTTTTTCTCACTTTTCGTTTTCCTTCTTTAATTTGCTTTCTACAAAAAAACTAAAAACTCCAAAAATATTTCAGTGTGTTTCTCTGAATTTCTTTTCGTTGAGTCATCATAGGGAGAAGACCACGATGAAAATATTGGGTGGCTCTCGTATGTTTTATTGTTGATCTAACAAAGAGCCAATGTTACTTTGTCTTCTCCCTTGAATAAAATGTTTGCAGATTCCAGCTTAGTCCATGGCACCTTGCACTATTATTATTTTCACATCATTCAGTCATGCAAGTGAAAGGCAATAATGACGATGATTTGATGAAGTGACTGTGGCAAGGAAAAGCTGGTATGAACTCTTGTTGTTTTTGTTTTTGTAAATATGTTTAACTCAGTATCCATGATTCAGCATATTATGAGTAAACATGTTTGAGATGCAATTAGAGATTATAGTTGCTCATGCCATGCTTAAGTAGCTAGGAGTGGATAATGATTTATCTTGGATGTCAACATGCATTAAAATGGTTATGATGTAGTATGTTAGTATGGTATCCTCCTCTGAATGTTTCAAGTGGCTTGACTTGGCACGTGTTCACACATGTAGTTGATTCAAAACCAATGTAGCCTTCACGATATTTATGTTCAGGGTGTTTATATCCTACTCATGCTAGTATTCAATGTTAATTATTCTCAATGCGTGATTATGACCGTTTTCGCTCTCTAGTTGGTCGCTTCTCAATCTATTTGCTAGCCTTCGCCTGTACTAAGCGGGAATACTGCTTGTGCATCCACAATCCTTAAACCAAAGTTGTTCCAGATGAGTCCACTATATCTACCTATATGCGGTATTACTCTGCCATTCCAAGTAAATTTGCATGTGCCACCTCTAATCATTCAAATAAACATCTGTTTTGTGTGCCCGTACCGCTCATGGAGCGACAGGGGGTGGTCAATATCTTCCATGCTAAGCGGGTTATTCTCAAGATGAGTGTTTATTCACTTGTCATTGCACGAGAGAGGCTGGTATTTGGGATGCCCAGTCCTATAATCAAAATAAAGAAAAATATAATAAAGCAAACTCCCCCAGAAATTTGATCGTTTGGAGGGCACCCATGAATTCGGCTAGCCATGTCTTGTGTTGGTATGGTGGAGGGGGAGTAAACTTTACCTTTTCGCTTGGGAACCGCCGATAATGTGTTTAGCATGGAAGATATAGAAAATCCTTGGTCGTAACGTTGACAAGAAAAGTACACCTCTCAAAATTGTTTTCATCTCTGATTTAAGCTTCGAGCTCTGGCACCTCTGCAAATCTCTGCTTTCCTCTGCAAAGGGCCTATAAATTTACTTTTATGTTATTTTACTTTTATTGTTGAGTCTCACCTTCTCATTTTAGGCACCAATCCTGAGAGTACTATTGTCATTCTTATGCATTGAGTATAGTTAATGTTGGGTAAATCATGACTTGATCTCTTCTACCCTGAATTACAATGTTTAGTCGCTGCTTGAACTTTGGAGGTGCTCTGCATTTATGTTTTGTAGTCTCAGAAAGGGCTAGCGAGATACCATGTTATCATATTATATCATGATTTTTTTGACAAATTGTTGGCATTTGAGATATGTCATTATTTCTTGCTAGTTGATTATGCCATTGATATGAGTAAATGTGAATTCTAAGTGTTATAATTTGCATGGTTAGTTCATGATCTTTGTTGAAAACTTGGGTGCTATTTAAGCTTATATACGGATACAAGAACAAAAGAGTTCGTAAAAGTTTTTCTTTATCACTTTCAGTTTATCAACTGAATTGCTTGAGGATAAGCAATGAGTTAAGCTTGGGGGAGTTGATACACCTCCGTCGTATCTACTTTTCCAAACACGTTTGCTCTTGTTTTGGACTCTAATTTGCATGATTTGAATGGAACTAACTCGGATTGATGCTGTTTTCAGCATACCATGGTGTTGTTTTTGTGCAGAAATCAAAGTTCTCAGAATTGGACGAAACTTTTTGGAGATTTTTTATGAAATATATAAAAATATTGGCACAAGAATCAACTAGAGAGGGGGCCCTTGTTGCTCACAAGGCAACAGGGCGCGACCCCCCCTGGGGGCGCGCCGGGATACCTTGTGGGGCCCACAGAGGTCCTTCTGACCTAATTCCAACGCTATAAATTCTATTTCCCAGAGAGAAAAAATAAGAGGAAGTTTCATCACGTTTTACGATACAGAGCCACCGCCACCTCATGTTCTTCATCGGGAGGGCTGATCTGGAGTCCGTTCGGGGCTCCGGAGAGGGGGATTCGTCACCATCGTCATCATCAACCATCCTCCATCACCAATTTCATGATGCTCCCCACCGGGTGTGAGTAATTTCTTTGTAGGATTGCTGGACGGTGATGGGTTGGATGAGATTTATCATGTAATCGAGTCAATTTGTTAGGGCTTGATTCCTAGTATCCACTATGTTCTGAGATTGATGTTGCTATGACTTTGCTATGCTTAATGCTTGTCACTAGGGCCTGAGTGCCATGATTTCAGATCTGAACCCTTTATGTTTTCATGAATATACTTGAGTTCTTGATCCTATCTGCTTGTCATATGCACTTGTTATTGTTCTAATCCATAGACCCCATAGTGACAATTGTTTGGGATACTCTCCGGGGATGACTGTAATTCGAGGAGTTCATGTATTCACCATGTGTTAATGCTTTGTTCCGGTTCTCAATTAAAAGGAGGCCTTAATATCCCTTAGTTTCCTTATGGACCCCGCTGCCACGGGAGGGTAGGACAAAAGATGTCATGCAAGTTCTTACTATAAGCACGTATGACTATATATGGAATACATGCCTACATTACATTGATGAATTGGAGCTATTGTGTATTGCTCTAGGTTGTGACTGTTACATGATGAATGTCATCCAACATAATTATCCATCACTGATCCAATGCCTACGCTTTTCACATATTGATCTTTGCTAAGTTACTTCCGTTGCTGCTGCTATTACAATCACTACAAAACTGCTACTGTTACTGTTTCTTTTCCTGTTACTACTGTTACTACAGTGCTACTAAACACTTTGCTACAGATATTTAGTTCTTCAGGTGTAGTTGAATCGACAACTCAACTGCTAATACTCACAAATATTCTTTGGCTCCCCTTGTGTCGAATCAATAAATTTGGGTGAAATACTACCCTTGAAGACTGTCGCGATCCCCTATACTTGTGGGTTATCAACCACTAAGCACTTGAGCAATTGAGTCATGATCAAAACCTCATCCCCTTTTAATAGTATTGGCTTTCCTATGGACTCAACGTGATCTTGGATCACTTAACCAAAAATGAAGAGTCTTGGAGCTTTGCCAATATTTGTCCTTAGCATTTTGAAGGGGTCCACATCTTCTTGTCCTTGCCATGCCACTGTTGAACTTATCTAAAATGTACTAGATAAAAATGTTAGTCCAACAACATGTATGTTGACATTAATTACCAAAACCACCAAGGGAGCAAATGTACTTTCACGCTTGAGCAGTGGTGCGGCGCCTTTGGGTTTGAGAACCGAGGGGTTCTCGACACCAGGGGTGTGCCCATCACTGATGCGTTGGGGACATGGGACCTCATCTCCATCAGGGATGAGCACGACCTCTCTGCCAAGAAGGTATCAAGCATACATAACCCCGCCATTCATTACTTCATGAGTTTCCTTGCAAACACTATTTTTGGTAGGGAGAACATTGGGGGCATGTCGAGCTATGACATGTGTGTGCTCCACGCAGCACTCCACCCCAACTACACTCCCAAGCCAAACTTGGGAGCCTTTCTGAGGATTCACCTCGGTAGGCAGCACAAGCAGCCAAGGGGGACTATTGTTGTGGGAGGCATAGTGACTCGGCTTGCCGGGCACTTTGGCCTCAATGTGGATTTGATGCCGCACGTTCCAGGTCCTACGATGCTTTACCGTAGGATTATGACTAACACTCATTTTATTGGACCGGTGCAAGGGGAGCATTGCTACAAATGCCCCCTACCTAACACTGAAACCACTTATGTGCGCTTGCCCTTGCCGCAAACTTTTAATGTTTCTATGCGTGATATGTGGGTGCTCTCCATTGATGAAATTAATGAGCACAGGTACGCAGCTGGGTTCAGGAATGATGTTCATCCCGAGCCTGCTCCAGAGTGGGATGTTGCAGCAGCAGGGCATGCTCACGGTTGGGATGCATGGGGTAATGCACCCCAATTTGCACCCCACTTTGCACCACAACCTGCACCACAGTTTGCACCGCAGGTTAACTTTGGGCAACCCCAAGATTTTGTGCCTAGGGTAGAGTTTCAATAGCTGCCGCAGCAGGTCAGAGGGATCTGTACGGATCTCCGTGAGGCCAACAACAACATCAACCTGCTTAGTGGGAACATACAGTCCCTCTTTTCTTTCTGGCAGCCACACCCTGGCACGGGAGGTGATTCCTCCAGTGGCCCATCTCATATGCAGTGGCCACACGTTAGCCAGAGGGGCAACAATGACGAGGACATGGACTAGAGAGTAGGCCAAGAGCCTGAGCTTGGGGAGCTCATCCCCTAGTTATCCATGCATGCATATTTTATTTTTGTTCTACCTTTTCTTTTTCTTTTTGTTTATTAGCATGTTTATTTTTAGTTTGCATAATAAATTTGAGGAGCAAGCTTTGCTCTTGCCTTGTTGGAATTCTCTTCGTTTGTGTTTTGTTTCTTCAAGCCCACAGGTTTGCTCACCAATAGCAAGTTGGAAATGAAGAAAATGAAGTGGAGATTTGACTGAGGGGAGACGTGATCCAGCACGAGGAGGTATATCATATACATAATCCCTTGTCTCGCAATATTATTTGAAAAAGAAATTTCATTTGACTGGCTGCACCTAAGTGAGTTCCCCGCGTTAGTTGAAAATCATTTAGTCATAACTCCCAACTTCAGATTTTGATAGTGAAACCTTGTGGTGAAGCATGATTTTGTTCCAAAAGAAATTCTAAGAAAAATTTAGGGGCTTGAATTTTTGAAGAGAACGAGCATTCAAACACTTCAACTCCATATACTAAATTTGATTGACTTGATAACACCAATTGATAGAATTGTTTGGAGGAATGAATATTTTAAGTGATTGAGGTTATGCCAAAATTTATTCGCGATACTAAAATCATGGGGCTTCAACTCATGGCTGGCTTCACGTCCCATTACTATATGTTGAGATAATTCGCGTAACTGCGACGCCGTCACAAACTTGGAGATTGAGTGGTAAATGATCGACTTTCTCCAAGGGAGTGTGTATGTGGTAAATAAGAGCACTAATCGCTGAGCTCGAAAGAGACAACTATTCTTGATCCAAAGTGCACAAAATTAAGCCACAACGGAACCCAATTGCATATAGTAAATTTTGGCATAACCCCATTACCGAGAGTTGTGCTTCCAAATAACAATGATTGATAGAAGTGTTTGAAAGCCATGATTAGGAGGTACTTGTGGGAGTAAATAAAATGCTTGAATTCTCTGTTGTCTTCATATCCAAAACTCCCTAATGAATCCAAGAAAGAAATGTTTTCGCTTGCCTAAACACTTGGTTAACAAAGAAAATTTGGTTTGAGAAATTATAACTAGTGATAGAAAAACAATACATGGTTAGGCAACGAGCTTGAGTGTAGCTTTTCGAATGCGAATACTTTCTTGAATAAAATTGCAGGGTAAGAGAAGATGGATATGATGTATATTCTTGAGCCAGTAAAACTTCTTTCTACTCAATCAAGCTCCACTTCATTCTCTTGATTTCTTGTTTGCTCGAGGACGAGTAAATCCTAAGCTTGGGGGAGTTGATGGCTCGAGAATTTGTGATGTTTTGCTAGTGATTCTTGCTTGGTTTTCATCGGATTTCTATTACACTTGGGATATTCCTAACGCTAATCCCACGAAAGAGAAGAAAATCCATTTCCTTAGTGTTTGGCAGGTAACATCATATTTGGATGGAAACCAAGGAGGATTACAACAAATCAAGCCAATTGGAGCAACTTCCATGAAGAGACTCAAGTCAACAGGCGCAAAAGAGCAAAAGACGGTGTTCCATACGACTGCGAGCGCTCGTATGAGCGGTCGTATGGACAGCCAACAGCTCCACCACGTCTATACAAGACACTTTCGTGAAGGGTCCAGGGGAGGAAGAGAACCCTAGCCACTGCCACCACACCCAGAACAGGAGAAGAAGGGATCCGAAGAACCTTTGAAGATTTTCTTAGTTTTGGTCCTTTCATCTCCATCATCATCACCCACTTCATCTTTGTAAGAGGAATTCCAAGGTTGAGAGAACAATTGTAACTCCATTTCATCTCATCTGGAGATCAAGACTAGTTGAATTATCCATTTCTTCTTATTGTGGATCTTCACGGTATTATCGATATGCTTTTCATGGGTTTTATCTCTGTTGTGATTGATTCCCTCTTATGATGTGTGAGTAATTTCCCAAAGGCGTGGGAGATGTAGGTAATTAAGTGGTAAGATTCATTCATGCCTATTCTATATGTCGTCATTTGTATCTGTAGTGGTACGATCTGTCTAGTACGTTGTTATGCTGTGGTGAACTCTATGTATGTTGTCCAATTTAAGGGCCCAGGCAACATGATCTCAAGACCTACACAGGTAACACATATTGTTTAGAAAATATGTGACCTCTGACATCACAGGTGGAGATATCTATGAGGGTCGAAGACAATATGAGGTAATGGTGATCCATTAAACTTAATGCTTGGTTCCGGTCCAAGGACCTTAATTGTGAAAACGACCACTCTGTGGCAACGGTGAAGTAGGACCATAGAATGAAACATAATCCCGCGTGGAGGAGTTTCATGACCTTAGGGTGATCCACCTACAGAACACACATATCAAATACTATGAATACAATACAAGGTAACTGGTATTACTGTCGCACTGGCACCCTTGATACATTCTTACCATGTATTGAAGTCTCTCCGCGCCTAATATCTTCATTGCAGGAAACACAACTTTTAGTCTTATTTATGTTATTTACCTTTAATAGTTCTATAGTTGTTACTTCAAACATCCTTTTATATTTGTCAATCTGGTTTATCTGTCATTCAGTTCAGTAACAATATTAGCAGAAGCTCAAGTAGTTACGTCACACAAGAACTGTGACACCTTGTGTGTGACAGAAGTGCCACCATAAATACTCTCCTACGCTCTTCGTTGGGACGATTACTCATTGGGATACTTCTGCGAAAGTGCTACCCTACCCTGTTTGGCTTGCAGGCATCAAAGCATTTTCTGGCGCCGTTGCCGGGGAGCTAAGTGCAGAGTATTTGTTTCATAACTGTTTTTGCAGGTGTTGTTATTTTAGATGCTTCATGTAAGTCACGGGGATCTACTCGTTCTGGAAGAACGTATCTACCAGATTATATTACTCGTTTCCCTCAGGAGCCACAAGCTTCATTGATAGAAAAATACAAAAATAGTGAAACGGTTGAGCTTAACACTTTGTTTGCAGAAATGTCGGTTACTCCGAAGCTAAAGAAAATTATTAGGGATCATTGTGCTCCAGTGTTAACTTCTAGATCTCCTATAGTATATCCTACCAATTATGCCAAAGAGTATTCGATTGACTGTGATCTCATTGCAGAAGTTAGAAAGCATGCCTTTGCAGGAACCGAAGAAGAGGACCCTCAAGCACATCTCATGTTTTTTTTATACTTTATGTGGAACTTTTAAACTGAACGATGTTGTCGAAGAACGACAATCTATGGGATTAGCGAGGCCCCTATGCGGTTCGGCTGTGGGGAACACAACAAACAAAGAGCAAATCTAGCAGGCAAACACACGAAGATTTTACCCAGGTTCGGGCCGTTGTGAAGCGTAAAACCCTACTCCTGCTTTGGTGGAATTATATGTGGAAATGCCCAAGTTACAAGAGAGCGCAACCTTGCCGGCAAGGAGCTCGGGAGATGCAGCTACGTAATGCAAATGGGCAGAGTGTCGACCCTTGTAAAGTTTGCCATGGGCCTCCATTTATAGACGAAAGGGGCTACCACTGTGGCAAAATGGTAAATACATGATGAAATGATAGCAAATGTGCTATCATACCTAACACAGATGGATTAGCACAAAAGTATGAAATCCCCGTTAGGTGTCATGCTGAGGAGGGATGCCAGCAAGGGAGCCCAGCTCCACTGTACCGCTCGCCCAGCTACCTTCTATTTCTTTGCCACGCCCTCTGGACGGGTGGCAATAAAATTGCTTCTTCAGCGACGGGCCGCCACATGTCCCGACAAGCTCTACAACCCGCTTGCCCGCTCGACACATGTCGGCAAGTTCCTGGCGACTGCCATGATGGAGCGATGGGATGGAGAGCTCGTCGGTCTTGAGGTCTTCAGCCCGAAGCTTGCCGACTCGCAGCTTGCCGGTGACTTGAATCTTCTTCTTCAGTACATCTCGATGACCTGCCTGGAGGTCTTCTTCATGGTCTTGATTACCAAGTCTTGAGTGTATTGGAGAAGCTACCCTCCAGCAAGCCCTTGCCATCAGGAATGCCGCGACTTGTCTGTGCATCATTAGGGTATGAACACCCATGTTCAATACACCGACAGGAGCCCCCGGGCCTGGGCCATACACGCGTGTGAGGCGTTGTTGGGCTAGGCCCATAACAATGCACAGACACACATAGCAGAAGATAACTGTCACCATGATTACCTTTACTGCGCGCCCACGATGGCGCATTAAATGTGGACGTGGGAGAGGTGGAGTGCAATGGTAACTTGCGGTCGCGCGCCTGTAAAAGCGCGGCCACGTCAAGCAGCGAAGAGCAAGCCCCCATGTCTTCCCCATAAAAAGGGAATCTACGGGTGCGGTGCTCGATTCACCGCTTCCTTCACTCGCAATCCATTCCCCAGTGCCCATCTCCTTCTTCCTCTGTACTCAAGAACATATCTCTCCACCACCGCACCACCCCGCTTGCGCTTCCCACTCAATCCCCCATCCTCCTAGTTGCCATGGATTCAAATAAGGCCGACCCAGAGGCGGAGAAGAGGAAAGCCGATGTCGCCAAGCAGCGGACGGAAAACATTGTCTTCCCGCCAACGCTGAAGGTCGACAAACTCACGCTGAGGTACTTGTACGTGTGGGCGAGGAACACCAAAGATCATCTGACCACAGAAGCACTGCCAGCGGATCTTCCCCAAACAGCTGATAAGTACCGATTCTTTGCTGGGTACTTTTACTGCGGGTTGTGTCCCCCTTTTCCGATTTCTTCGTTGAGATCATGCTATCATATGGATTCAGACTTCTTGATTTCGCTCTGAGTGCCATCACTTGCATGTCTGTGTTTGCTCATCTCTGTGAAAACTTCATGGGGATTGTGCCCAATGTGCCCCTTTTCCGTCAGTTCTTCATTCCCTGGATTGAGAGCGGCGAGGCCCTCTCCAGCAATGTTACTTGGATTCCAAGGACAGGTTTGAAGAAGCATTATCTTGACGGCAAGCTTCACATCAAGTGGCCTGAATGGAGGGCAGAATGGTGTTGGATCAAGCAAGATAACTTCCTGGAATACTGCACTCCCAGAACCGAGAAGATCCAATGGAACCAACGATGGAGTGATGTGGGCCCCAACGACGACAAGCTCGGCCTTGCCCTTGACAGAATCTTGATGCTCAAAGGCGCCGGGCTGACCATTGAAATGGTTGGAGCAGAATTCCTTCACCACCGGATCGCTCCCTTACAGCATAGAGGATGCCGACGAGCTTGGGAGTACAAAAACCCAGCCGACACGATGCGACTGCACCCAGGTCTCTACAACAACTTGATGGTGATGGAGCACTACTAGCTTATCTACTAGCTATTCAACAAGGACTGCCAATTTGCTTTGCCGGCAACGGTGATCCCACTGTGCAATAACAATGCCAGGGATTCTATTCTGGCAATGATGCCGGCATGCAATGCCAAGGGCGTTGAGGGTCACTGGGAGGTGCCCGACAAGGCTGAGGTGGATGCATGGTTCACCAACTTGACGGAGACGCCAACCAGAGAGGAGAACGACATGATCCACCCCACTAAGGATGATGAGCTGGATTTCATTGCCATGAGGGCAGAAGAGATGAAGAAGGCGGCACGCTCCAAGGCAGTTGTTGGTGATGCCGAGGAGGAAGAGCACACCGGAGAGCATGAGGAAGAAGAGGAACAAGCTAAAAAGCATGGAGGAGGAGAAGAGCATGCCGAGGAGCATGTGGAGGACGAAGAGGAAGAGCCCCCTGATCCTCTTGCTCGAACAAGCGCCACCACTTCGAAGAGGCCAGCCAGGAAGAAAGTGACACACACCGAACCGGCAAGCGATGAGCTTGCCGGTGCGGAGGCAACTGTTAGAGTTCCCCGGCAGCAAGCTGCCCGGCAACACACTGCCCGGCGCTAGACTTCTCAGCAGCAACCGTCTCGGCGTCCATCTTCCCGGCAGCCGAATCCATCAACCGTGGGAGAAGCGGGAGCTCCACAGCCCCCAGCTTCTTCATCGATGAAGCATGCCAGAGCACCACCTCCACCTCCTGCGACTTCCGGTGCTAAAACCGAGGCTTATTGGGATCTATCCAACCTCAGTGACCACGAAGAAGAGGAGTGAGTACTTCAATCTTTGTTCATCCACTCTTACTGTCTTGCCACTGTTATTGCTGTTATTTGACTGTTGTTTGTCTTGATCTTGTAGGGAAGAAGCGTCCTTGGAGCCCAGGCCTCAGAAAAAGGCAAGGATCGCCGAGGAGGACGAGCCAGCAAGAAGCACTGACCAAGGCACAACATCTCCGGATGTTGTTATGACCAGCCCCCGGTGAGAGGAACTCACTCAGAGCCAGCCGGCAAGCACCACTGTTGCTGATCCCATTGCTGAAGCTGACAAGGAAGTGGAGGGCAAGCATCACGAATACGAGCGCCAAGGAACTGAGCCCTTGGAGATGCCCTCAACAACCATAGTTCCGGAGAGCAGCTCAGCGGAAAGGATCCTCACTGATGAGCCTGTCCGCACTGAGGACGTGCCGGCAGCCAAGCGACAGCAATAGACGTTGCCGGAGAGGAAATAATTTCCTCTCAACATACCAACATAGGTAATCCACTTTCCTTGAGCACTTCTCCTCCTTTGCCAGTTTTCTTCTTTTTTGTCTTCTTGAACTTGAATCTTGATCTTTATTTCTATCCTTCCTTCCATCTTCATAGATCCACCTCCGCTAGAAGATATGGATATCTTTGTCGATGTAGAGGGGTCGCAAAGACCGCCGCAGAAGAGGCCACCAGAATTGCTTTAGAGGAGGCCGCCAAGGTAGCCGTAGATGAAGCCGCCAAGGCCACTGGTGGCACCTGTGCCCCAAGAGCGCGAAGCACTGGCGAGGATGTGAGTATGGGAGCAGCCGACAACACAGTGCCAGCTACTAGAGACCATCCTTCAACATCTGATGCTCCTCCGACAAGAGATTTCTTGATGATCTTGGGCCAGCAGCAAGGATCTAAAGCCCCTAGCTCGTCTGACACCAGGGATCATCCCCTTGAAAGAATGGATGATGAAGTTGTCGTCCCCATGTCCCGGAGCATAGAAGAGGTGCGTGCCGCCAATGACAATGTTGCCAACCTCGCCTTCTTGAAGGCCATGGGTGATGGCTTGAAAGACATGTAGGAGTGCTATAGCAAGCATTGGGAGAAGCTCCAGACACGGCAGCTTGTCGTGGAGATGGCCGAGCAGAAGCTGAAGGAGAAGATTGAGGAGGCACACATGTGGTATGAGGACCGGGTCTTGAACATCAAGGAACATGAAGCCCAGCTTGCCACTGCCAGGGAAGCTTTTATTCTGGAGAAGGCTACGGTTGAGATGGCACAGGAAGAAGCCGCCAAAAAGACCGCAGCCCTTGACAGCAAGTTGACCCAGCTTAAAGTTCAACTTGACGCTCAAGAAGAGGACCTTGCCGCCAGAGAAAGCGCACTGGCTGCCACTCTCCGCACCAAAGATGATGAGATCCAAGCTCTTCTCGCCAAACAGACTCAGGAGCTGGAGCAGACCCGCAAGGAGACCATCGAAGCTCAAGCATTGGCTCACGCCGGCAAGCTCAAGGAAGCCATTGATGCCGCTGAAGCCACCGAGGCGGCCAAGTCAAACTTGGAAGCTCGGGTAAAGAAGTTTGAAGAAGAGCTTGCCGCCAACAACAAGGAGATCTTTGCTCTCAAGGAGTCAGCACAGAAAGCAACTCACACGTTAGCGGAGCTCCAAACTTCGCTATCGTCCAAGAATAAAGAACTCCAGACTGTTGCTGACGCCAAGGCTGATCTGCAGATGAAGATCTCCAGTCTAGAAGAATCCCTTGACACCGCCAAGGCCAGAGAGAGGATCTTGATGAAAGATCTGGAGAGCGAGAAGGTCTTGCTAGCAGACGCCGAAGAGAAGTTCTCGAAGCTAAAAGAATCACTCTCCCTCTAGACCAATCGGCCTGTCGACATTGCAGAGCGTCTCAACATGCAATTGGCGGTCATGAACATGAGGAGCTGGAGCTTTACTACCAACTCCAAGCAAGCCACAAGCGTCACACTGACCCTTTTCTTTGAGGGCCTCATTGGTGCACTAGACACATATCACAAGGAGCGAGCTGCCAAGTTTGCCAGTGAGTCTCGCATTCTTCTCCGGGACGTACTCTTCAAAGTTCTTGTCAAGATTGTGCACCACAACCCCGGCATCAACCTCTCCAAGGCCTTCACAAGTCTTCCAGCTGGAACGGACACCAGTGAGGCCGAGAAGCTCGTAGCTCCAATCGCCGACAAGGCCACCATGGGAACTGTCTGGGTCCAAGGCCAGCTCAGGAACTGATCTCACAAGTGCTTGTTTGTAGCAGATGTGACCCATGTAAAAAGACAAACTTATCTTTAATTAGACCAGCCTTGTTATCTACGCAACATGTGATTCATGTGCTTGAATGAATGAATGCATCTTCCTTGTGTAATTTTGCCTTTGTATTTATTGTGTCCTACGCTTGCCGGAAAACCTTCTCGGTGCGCACATTCTAGCCAACAGCGCTTGAGGAGTGGGCCCTTAGCAGCTTGCCGGAAATGCTGCTTCTCGGTACAGTTAACACTTCCCGGTCTTGGCACAGCTACTTGTATTGTTGAGCGGACTCGAAACAAACAAGAGCGCAACCAATCCCGACAAGGGTCCTTTGCGTGCAGGTTTTTCATGCAAAGACAGAAATCATTCAAGGAAAATTAGCAATAACAACAAAGAAATTTGCTTCAAAGTTTTGCAACTTAGCTTTCTTCGTTGTACTTCTTGTAATCGATGATAAATTGAACGTCATTGGGTTTCTACACCACTACTCCCCCCGGAAAACTTGCACGCGGAGGAACTCTTCTGCCTTTGAGAAAAAGAGAGAAGAGAAACGAATAGGCTAGAACCATTGTTAGTTCGTTAATCATTTCATACAAGATAAAATGTAACACAAAATTGCATTTGACATACACAAATAAATATGTACTTTGACAAAGAGTTGTGAAACACTTAGCTTTATTTCACTACGCACGGGTTCTGTGCCCGGCTCTGTACAAAGGATTACATGCCTTGCCGGCCAACTTGTACAAAAGAGGTAGCCTGGAGGCCCGGCAACAGCGCCTCACGGGTAGAACTTGCGAAGATGCTCAATATTCCATGAGTTCTGCACTGGGGTGCCATCTTCGGTCTCTAGATGGACTGAGCCAGGTCTAGTGACTTGAACTACCCGATAAGGTCTTCCCACTTTGGGGTCAACTTGTTTAATCCCTTTGCGGACTGGATCCGGCGAAGAACAAGGTCACCTTCCTCAAGCTTCCTGGCATGTACTTTGCGGCTATGGTAGCTGCGCAAAGATTGCTGGTAACATGCGGCACGCACAGCAGCATGGAAACGATCCTGCTCGAGGAGCGTGGCATCGTCATGCCTCAACTCTTCTTGTTTTGCTTCGTCAAAAGCTTAGACTCGAGGTGATCCATATCTGAGTTCTGTGGGGAGCACCGCTTCTGCACCATAGACAAGGGAGAAGGGTGTCTAGCCGGTAGCTCGATTTGGTGTTGTCCTGAGTGACCAAAGAATTGCCGGCAACTCTTCCACCCAACGCCTTCCACACTTGTGCAGCTTGTCGAAAGCTCTGGTCTTGAGACCTCGCAGCACTTCAGCATTAGCTCTCTCTGCCTATCTATTGCTTCTCGGGTGAGCAACAGAGGCATAATAGATCTTGCTGCCAAGTTCTTGGCAGTATGCTAGGAAGGCGCAACTTGTGAATTGGGTGCCGTTGTTGGTGATGATCCTATTGGATACGCCAAAATGAGCAACCAATCCTTTGAAGAACTTGATAGCTGACTATGTTGTCACCTTCCTTGCCAGCTCTACCTCAGGCCACTTTGTGAACTTGTCGATGGCTACGTTCAAGAACTCAAAGCCCCCGGTTGCACGGGGAAAAGGGCCGAGGATGTCCAGCCCCCAAACTACAAAGGGCTAGGAGAGAGGAATGGTTTGAAGGGCTTGAGTTGGCTGGTGTATGTTCTTGGCATGAAACTGACACGCTTCACATGAAGTTACTAGTGTATTTGCATCTTGGAGGGCTGTCGGCCAGTAGAAGCCTTGTCGGAAAGCTTTTCCGACAAGGGCACATGACCCAATGTGGGAGCCACACATGCCTCCATGTATCTCTACCAGCAACGCTTGTCCATCTTCCCAGCAAATGCACTTCAATTTCACCCCGCTCGGTCTCTTTCTGTATAGAATGCTATCAACAAATTGATACATACTTGACTGCCGGGCTACTCTTTCAGCTTCTTCTTGATCATCGGGAAGTTGCCCTGTTTGAAGGTAATGGACAATCTGCTGCACCCATGTCGGAGCTTGTGGTTCGATGACAAGGAGCAATGGCTACTCTTCCTCTGCGAGAGTGCATATCTCGACGGCAAGGGTCTGCCCTGCCGGAGACTGCTACTCACCGGCAAGAGGTGTCTTGTCGGCGGTGTCAACCTTGCCAGCGGCTGTTGGCAGCTCTGCCAGAAAGTAATCGCCCATGTTCAATTTTCTCTTCTTTGTTGGCTTCGCTGATGGTGTAACTGATGGCTGAGTTAGTTGTAGAACAAAAGTTCCCGGTTCCACGGGAAGCCTTTTGGCGGCAAGCTTTGATAGAGTGTCAGCAACTTCATTTTGAGCACGGGGGATGTGCTCCATTTGCAAACCGTCAAAGTGCGCTTCCAACCTCCTCACTTCATCAACATATGCTTCCATCAGTGGGCTCTAGTAATCTTTGTTTATTTGTTTCACAACAAGCTGCGAGTCACCTCTGATTATCAATTTTTCTGATGCCAAGGTCGATTGCTATTCGAAGACCGGCAAGCAATCCCTCGTACTCAGCAGTGTTGTTGGTGGCCTTCTCCCTTGGAAAGTGCATTTGAACTACGTATTTGAGGTGCTCTCCGGTGGGTTCGACAACTAGCATGCCGGCACCAGTGCCCTGGAGCGTGAAAGCACCATCAAAGTACATAATCCAATCATCTATAGTTTCCTTTCTGGGGAGAGAGGTCTTTGGTATTTCTTCATCTTGCGTTGGTGTCCATTCTGCAATGAACTCTGCCAAGGCTCTACTCTGGATTGTTGACGTGCTCTCAAACTTCAAGTCAAAGCTTGACAATTCCAATGCCCACTCTACTATCCTGCCGGTGACTTCTGGATTTCTCAAGATGCGCTGGAGTGGAAAGCGAGTGACGACGGTGACTTGATGTGCTTGGAAGTAATGGCGCAGCTTCTGTGAGGCCATGAGAAAGCCAAAAAGCAGCTTCTGCACACTAGAATATCTTGACCTAGCCCCCTGCAATAGAGAGCTGACAAAATAAATTGGGTGTTGCAGTATCTTCTTCTTTAGCACAATTTGTTGTTCTGGTTCATTTGCTTGCACTGATTTCAACTTGTCGGCACCTGACATTGCCGGAGAAGACTCTAGCTTGTCATCTTGTAGCTCTGCAATTGCTGCCTCTTCATCATCTACTTCCCTCTCAGCAACTAGTGCAGCACTTGCCACTTGATTAGTTGCCGCCAAGTATAGCAGCAACGGCCCTTATGGTTTAGGCGCAACTAGTACCGGTGGAGAGGAGAGGTATTTCTTCAAGTCTTGGAGTGCGGCCTCCGCTTACGGGGTCCATTTCATAGGACCTGCCTTTTTCAAGATTTTGAAAAATGGGAAGGCGCGCTCAGCTGACTTGGAAATAAACCTACTCAGTATGGCAAGACGTCGTACGTCCTTGATGCGCTTCAGTGCTTCTATCTGCTCAATTGCTTTGATCTTGTTGGGATTTGCTTGGATTCCACGTTGAGACACAAAGAACCCAAGTAGTTTCCCGGATGGAACACCGAAAACACACTTCTCAGGATTGAGCTTCAAATTGATCTTGTGCAAGTTTGCAAATGTTTCTTCCAAATCTTGGATGAGTGTTGATTTATCCTTGGTTTTGACCACTATATCATCCATATAGGCTTCCACATTTCTGTGCAACTGAGGACCAAAACCAATTTGCACAGCTCTGGCACTCTTTAATCCGAAAGGCATACATATGAAACAGTATGTGCCACATGGAGTTATGAATGCAGTTTTCTCCTCATCTTCCTTGGCCATAAAGATCTGATGATAACTAGAGTAGGCATCAAGAAAAGAGAGGAGATCGCAGCCGGCAGTGGAGTCAACAATATGGTCAATTCGCGCCAAAGGAAAAGGATATTTTGGACATGCTTTGTTGATATCAGTGAAATCAATACAAAGTCTCCATTTTCCATTTGCTTTAGGAACTACCACTGGATTGGCTAACCATGTAGGATGTAGCACTCCTCTAACCAGACCTGCAGCTTCAAGTTTTTGGATTTCTTGGGCGATAAATTCTTGCCGTTCCAAAGCTTGCTTCCTGACCTTCTGCTTGACGGGTCTTGCATTAGGACAGATGGTAAGGTGGTGCTCAATTACTTTCCTGAGAACGCCGGGGATGTCGGATGGTTGCCATGCAAACACATCAACATTCGCCCGCAGGAAAGCAATGAGCGTGCTTTCCTATTTGTCGTCAAGGGTGGCACATATGGTGAAAGTGCCGCCAGTCCCATCATCCTTTGCAAAAATTTGCTTCATCGCAGGCGCAGTGGCTTTGGACTTGTTGCTCTTGCCGGCAGAGGTCTCTGCTTCCTCAGCGGACGTGCTGCACTCTGCAGTGCACTTTCTGGAGGCCTTGCCGGACTTCTTCTTCTGTGACTGCCTCCCGGGAGCTTTGTCAGCATGAGCAAGTACCTTGCCAGCAGACGCTGCAACTGCTTCCCGGTACAGCTTGTCGGCACAAATTATCGCGTCTTCCTTATCAAAGTGAATGGTGATCACACCCATGGGCCTTGGCATCTTCAATGCGTTGTAGGCATAATGTGATGCCGCCATGAACTTTGCCAGAGCAGGGAGACCAAGAATTCCATTATAAGGCAATGGAATCTTGACGACGTCGAAGACTATCTTCTCTGTCCTGTAGTTGAGCTCGCTACCAAAAGTGACCTGCAACGTTAGCTGGCCCTTGGGCTTGGTCCTTCTCAGATTAACCCCTTGAAACGATCATGTCTCCTTGAGATCTTCATCGGAAATTTGTAACCTCTTGATCACATCTGGAGAGATCAAGTTTAGGCCAGCGCCACTGTCAACCAACATCTTTGTGACTTTGAGGTTGCGGATTGTCGGTAAAACCAACAACAGCAAACATCCAACCGCATTTGTGCGATCCGGATGGTCCTCAGCATCAAAGATGATGGGAGTGTTGGACCACTTCAATGGCTTCTGTGCATCAACTACTGGCTCAGCGCATTGATTTCACGGGCCCACTACTTGAGCTACCGGTGAGAGGAGTGCAAAGATGCACCTCCATCAATGCACATTGCATCAATAGCATTCTAGAACTCTTTTTCAGACTCATCCTCGTCATCATCACCATCTTCGTCTTCTCCTTCCTTCTTGTCACGGCCATGTGCAGGCTTCTCTTTTTGCTTTTCAACCTTGCCGCGGTGGCCCCCTCGAGCGCCACGGTTTTTCTTGCCAGACCCACCAGTGCTGCCTTGGCCCTTCTCCTTGTCGCGCTTCTCGTATTCGAGCTTCTGCTTTTCAGCAAGATGCTCGACTTGTCGGCACTCCTGAAGATCGTGACCAGTAGTGCGGTGGATCTTGCAGTATGGACCATCAGTCTTCTCGCCGGCAGCAGCCTCATGACCACAGGTACACGCGGCAACCTCCTTGTCGGCACCATCGGTCTTGGACTTCTTGTCGGCAAATCTGGACCCCTCAACAGCCATCACTGCCTTGCCCTTGCGCTTGCGATTGTGCTTGCGGCCTTTCTTCTTCAGGGTGGTTGCATCATCATCTTCTGAGTCAACAGCAGCTCCTGCATCCTCCCCAGGAAGTCACCTCCCTTCTTCAGCACGCGCACACTTGTTGGCCAGACCATACAGCTCGGCGATATCCCTCACTTTCGTGATGTTCATCTCTTCCCGCATCCTCCGATTGTGCACGTTTGTGTGGAACGTGGCAATGACGGCGGCAGGGTGAACGTCTGGGATGTTGTGGTGTACATGACTGAACCTCTGTATATACTTGCGGAGGGGCTCGCCATCCCTCTGTGGGAGCACATGCAAATCACTGGGCTGACCGGGAAGCTTGCGGCCTCCGTGGTAAGCACCAACGAATTGATGGCATAAGTTTGCCCAAGATGAGATCGAACCCTCCGGCAAGTTCATCAGCCAAGACCTCACATTGGGCTTAAGCGCCAATGGGAAGTAGTTAGCGAGAACCTTCTCGTCTCTACCACCCGCAGCTTGAACAGCTATGGTGTAGATGCCGAAGAACTCCGATGGGTTGAGCTTGCCGTCATATTTGTCTGGCAAGTCTGGCTTGAAGCTTCGGGAGGAGGGCCAGCGAACTTACCGCAGCTCGCAAGTAAACGCTGGGTAGCCTACGTCATACGGCAAGCACCCAGGATACCCCGACACAGGCTCGTACACTGCCGGCCCAGCACGGTCATCTGACTAACGACGTGCTTCCCAACGCCGCTCGATGGTCGTGCGGGCATCTTCAACTCGCAGGTCTTGTAGCACCCGGCGTTGATCTTTACGGTTACGTGGCCCGGACGATGCCATAGACATCTCGTCTTGCGTGTCGGTTCGCCTGGTTTGCCGGTGTTGCTGTGGAGGTGATTGCATTGTTGGTGCAGCGCCTCCAGTCCTTTCACCAACTGCTCTTGCCGGAGCGGTTGGTTGCTGCCGTGAAGGTCCCGCCAACTCCGCCCCGTCATTGTTGGCGAAGCTGATGAGACTCTGGATAGTGGCTCTCCACTCTCCCATCTTCTCCAGTGTCGGAGGGAAGTTCAGCAGCATCTGAGCCCGTGCCATAGCCTCCGCCGGTGTGTTTGGCACGACCAGGCTCGAGGAACGAGACGGATCTCGACTCCTGACAGAGCCAGAAGGAGCTCCATCCCGAGCCTGGTACAGTGGGCCATTATCTCCGGTGGGCTGACGCGGTGGTTGCCCGTGAACATCTTGAGAATGATGCTCAGGGTTCTTGTCTTGACGTCGACTGGACCCGCCAGCGTCGTGAGGAAGCATGTGATTTCCATCTTGCGATGGCCTCGACGTGTGCTTCGCCGCGCCAAAGATGTCGAAGAACGACAATCTATGGGACCAGCGAGGCCCCTTTGCGGTTCGGCTGTGGGGAACGCAGCACACAAAGAGCAAATCCAGCAGGCAAACACACGAAGATTTTACCCAAGTTCGGGCCGCTGTGAAGCGTAAAACCCTACTCCTACTTTGGTGGAATTATATGTGGAAATGCCCAAGTTACAACAGAGCGCAACCTTGCCGGCAAGGAGCTCGGGAGGTGCAGCTACGTAATGCAAATGGGCAGAGTGTCGACCCTTGTAAAGGTTGCCATGGGCCTCCTTTTATAGATGAAAGGGGCTACGACAGTGGCAAAATGGTAAATACATGATGAAATGATAACAACAGTGCTATCATACCTAACACAGATGGATTAGGACAAAAGTATTAAATGCCCCGTTAGGTGTCACGCTGAGGAGGGATGCCGGCAAGGGAGCCCAGCTCCACCTGTACCGCTCACCCAGCTACCTTCTATTTCTTCGCCATGCCCTCTGGACGGGTGGCAATAAAGTTGCTTCTTCAGCGACGGGCCGCCACGTGTCCGGACAAGCTCTACCAACCCGCTTGCCCACTCGACACCTATCGGCAAGTCCTAACGACTGCCACGGTGGAGTGGTGGGATGGAGCTCGTCGGTCTTGAGGTCTTCGGCCCAAAGCTTGCCGGCTCGCAGCTTGCCGGCGACTTGAATCTTGTTCTTCAGTACTTCTCAATGACCTGCCTGGAGGTCTTGTTCATGGTTTTGATTACCAAGTCTTGAGTGTATTGGAGAAGCTAACCTCCAGCAAGCCCTTGCCGTCAGGAAGTCTGCGACTTGTCTGTGCATCGTCAGGGTATGAACACCCATGTTCAATACACCGACAGATGTGTCACGAGAATTTGTATTATTAAGACTCTTCAGGTTTTCTTTAAAAGATGATGCTGAGAAATGGTATAATCGATTACCTCAAGGAAGTATAACCAGCTGGCTTATGTATGCTGAAAAGTTTATGGATAAATTTCTTCCAAGCTCGAAGATTACTAGATTAAGAAGAAATCTCACCCTATTCGTCTAGGAAGATTGTGAAAGTTTATATAAAGCTTGGGAGAGATATTATGTCGTATGGTCGAAATTTTCATATAATGAGGCCGCCAGCGCAGAGGGGATCTTCTTATTCCTCCCCTAGCGCCCAAGCCTCTCACCTCTCTCTCTCTCTCTCTCTCTCTCCCAAACCCTAACAAAAATCCTCCGTTTCTTCGCGGATTTCGTTCGTTTGATCCATGCATCTTCATCATCGATGAGTTTCTCCTCCGATCCCTGGTTCATTTGCAAGTTTTGATGGTAATTTCATCCATGTTCATATCCTAGATGATATGCAAATATTTTTTTATTTTCCGTTCAATTTGCATGTTAGGATTCAAAGTAATAGGTTAGATTCGATCTTAGGTAGTATTAGAGCTCAATCCCTACGTGAAACTTACATTTTTTCTATTGTTATTTTCATTGTGTGTAGCAAATGATGAGATCGGCGATCACCGCGGGGAAGAAGGCCATGGGCTCGTGCTCTAAGTGTGCCCGGAACGAGGGGGACGACCTCCGTGCTGCTGTCAACAAGGACTTTGTATGAGTGAACAGTCGGGGGATGACACCCACGAAGTGGAAGTGTGACGCGTTCTTGCAGTCCCAAGGGCTCCACAACGACTTTGCATGGCTAGCGGACAACATCGGGATGGGAGTTTTCAGCAACTTCCATTACCTAACGTACCGCAGCATCACCGTGGAGTTCCCCTCCACCTTCGAGCACACTCTCGAGGACTCAAGGTTGCCGGCGAGCTGCTCCTTCACACTCGAGGGAGTTCCATGTACGATGACGCTTGAGCAGTGGTGCAACGCCTTTGGGTTTGGGAACCGAGGGGTTCTCGACACCAGGGGTGTGCCCATGGCTGATGCATTGGGGACATGGGACCTCATCTCCATCAGGGATGGGCACGACCTCTCCCCCAGGAAGGTATCAAGCATACAGAACCCCGCCATTCGTTACTTCATGATTTTCCTCGCAAACACTATTTTTGGTAGGGAGAACATTGGGGGCATGTCGAGCTATGACATGCGTGTGCTCCACGTAGCACTCCACCCCAACTACACTCCCAAGCCAAACTTGGGAGCCTTTCTGATGATTCACCTCGGTAGGAAGCACAAGCAGCCGAGGGGGACTATTGTTGTGGGAGGCATAGTGACTTGGCTTGCCGAGCACTTTGGCCTCGATGTGGATGAGATGTCGCACGTTCCAGGTCCTACGATGCTTAACCGTAGGATTATGACTAACACTCATTTTATTGGACCGGTGCAAGGGGAGCATTGCTACAAATGCCCCCTTCCTAACACTGAAACCACTTATGTGCGCTTGCCCTTGCCGCAAACTTTTACTGTTTCTACGCGTGATTTGTGGGTGCTCTCCATTGATGAAATTAATGAGCACAGGCACGCAGCTGGGTTCAGGAAAGATGTTCATCCCGAGCCCGCTCCAGAGTGGGATGCTGCAGCAGCAGGGCATGCTCACGGTTGGGATGCATGGGGTAATGCACCCCAATTTGCACCCCAATTTGCACACCACTTTGCACCACAACCTACACCACAGTTTGCACCGCAGGTTACAAGATTTTGTGCCTAGGGTAGAGTTTCAATAGCTGCAGCAGCAGGTCGGAGGGACCCGTACGGACCTCTGTGAGGCCAACAATAACATCAACCTGCTTAGTGGGAACATATAGTCCCTCTTTTCTTTCTGACAGCCACACCCTGGCATGGGAGGTGATTCCTCCAGTGCCCGTCTCATATGCAGTGGCCACACGTTAGCCAGAGGGGCAACGATGACGAGGACATGGACTAGAGAGTAGGCCAAGAGCCTGAGCTTAGGGGAGCTCATCCCCTAGTTATCCATGCATGCATATTTTATTTTACTTCTTCTTTTTCTTTCTCTTTTTGTTTATTAGCATGTTTATTTTTAGTTTGCATAATAAATTTGAGATTTGACTAAGGGGAGAAGTGAGCCAGCGTGAGGAGGTATTGTCGGAAACGGGGCTCCGGGGACCCTGGTTTGACCTCTGGGGGCAAGCTTGCTGCCTAACAACCCAACGGTGACCAAAGTGAGGCTACGGTGAGCGGAGCACGATGGGAGCGCACACACACAGGGCGCGGCAGGGACACGAGAGCAACCCAGGTTCAGGCCACCGTGCGGTGTAAAACCCTACCCCTGCTTGTGTTTGGGATTACTGTGGGTGAGAGTGTTCTCACGTACAAGGTAGAAGGAGGTGGAATCAATCCCCCTCTACGGTGGCAGCACTGCCCCTTTTATAGCCGCCTTGGTCCTCTTCCCCCGAAAATATTGGTGGGAAGGGTAGCCACACAACGGCGGTTTGAAGCGGGACAGGCGCCCAGTCTTATCCTGACAAAAGCAGTCTTCGCCTGCAAAAGGGACCATCCATGACACGCTCGTGGGCTCGGCGATGACATCCGACCTGGCGCGCCCTGTCGTCCTGGTCTTCCTTCACCAAACAGGCAAGCTTTGGGACTTGCTTTGTGGGTGGGTAGCTGGCGCTACCCCTTTATCACCAAAGAGTAAACCTCCCCTGAACGCACCCGCTGGTACGGCTCTTGTCGCTATCTTTGTTCTGCGCGGGTGCGTCACCCACGTGGTGGGCACGTGACCGCGAGGCCAGTGCCAAGAGGCGCCTTGCTCGGGTGGCCTCGGGAGGCCGCCTCGCAAGGGGGCCTCGCGACGCTTTCTGCTGCTGACGATGTCTTTGGTGGGTCCGCTCCTTGTGGATGGAGTCCTCGTGAGGCCGGTGCCTCGCGAGGTGTCTTGCTTCGCAGCGCCCATAGCTGGGCCGCCTCTTGGGCCTTCGCCAGGCGTTGCTTCCTGGGCCGCAGGCAAACGGCCCGTGGTACCCTGGTTCCCACTGGGCCAATAGTAGCCCCCGGGCCCGCGTCGCGCACGCTTCCGCCCGTTGGGAACAAAACGGCGCGGGGCCTAAGCAGACTGCCAGGCCCAGGCAGGGACACATGGCGCACGACGGGACATGGGACGCCCCCACTTCCCCCACTATGCCTGGGTAACCGCCCGCGCTGCCATAAAGTAGACCCGCGCAGGGCGCAGAGCCATCATTGCCTTCCTTCGCACTCCTCACCCTCCTTGCGCCCAACTCCTCGCATCCTCTTCCTCCTCTCGCCTCCCAAGCTTCCTCGCACATCCACGGCTCCCTCCGGCAATAGAGGCAAGGCAGCGGCCGCAGCCCCGACCGTGGTGGCCCTGGAGCCGGCCCTGCTCCTCTCCACCATCGTCAACAGGGAGGGGCTGGACAACGTGATCCCGATGACCGCCAGCGACTAGAATGAGTGGAAGGCGACACGGATCTGGCCAGGCTCGCGCTCGTCGCGCGACCTGGAGGTGACGACCTTCCCTTTCTACCTCCACACCGTCTTCGTCGGGCTGGTACCTCCCTTCTCCGAGTTCTTCTGCGCCATCCTCGCGCATTACCAGATCCACGCACTCCATCTCCAGCCGAACTCCATTCTCCTCCTCTCCATCTTCGCCTACTTCTGCGAGGCCTTCATGGGCGTGTGCCCTCTGTGGCCCTCTTCCGCCACTTCTATAGCTTGCGGCTGTCCGCGGCGAACCAGCGCTCAGGGTGCGCCTCGTTCCGCAGCGCCGAAGGGACGGCAGATGACTACATCCCCCTGAAGATCACGAAGAAGGTGGAGGGCTACAAGCAGCGCTGGGTCTACATGGACGCGCGCCAGCACAGCCCCCTGTTGATGCTGCAGATGGACCCTGCCATGAAGAGCTCCGGATGGGAGCACGCCAAGCTCAGTGACGAGAGGCTGGCGCCGCTCTAGGAGAGGATGGATGAGCTGAAGGCCGCGAAGCTCACGGGGGCGATGGTCGCCAAAGAGTTTCTGCGCCGACGCATCACTCCCCTCCAGAAGCGCTCCCGCCCGATGTGGGCCATCACCGGCTCCGCAGACTCGATGAGGCTGAGCGTCGACAACCTGAGGCGTGGAGATGGAGACCGGAAGGGAGTCCGGCGCCGGGCCCTCGCGAGCCATAGCAGCGGAGGGCGGCACTGAGCCGCGCACCGGATGGGCCCTGCAGCTCATGAGCTGCAGCACCATGCTCAAGCGCGGGGCCCTGCAGGGCGCCAGGGCGGCGCAGGATGCCCTCGAGGCGGACCTCCAAGCAGAGGAGGCGCGCTTCGCCGACGAGCGCCTGCGCCTCGTGGAGGGGTGGTGGCAGCTGGACGTGGCCATCAAGCTGGGGCATCGGCAGGACGCAGCCGCGCGGGAGAAGCGCGAGAAGGCTGCCCAAGACGCCAAGGAGATCTTCGAGAACACCTTCAGGGAGGCCGACGAGGCCGACAGGCGGCGCGAAGCGGCGGAGGCTGAAGAGAAGGTGGTTCGAGAACGGATCGTCGCCAGGGGTCTAGAGCTCCAGGCGCGGGAGAATGCCGCCACAGACCGCGAGAGGCAGCTTGCCTCCCGCGAGAGCAAGCTCGCCAAGTGCGAGGAAGCCCTTGCGGACCGCGAGGCGGACGCCGAGATCCATGAGCGGGAGCTCGCGAGGACGGCTAGCGAGCAAGACGTGGAGCGCGAGCGCCTGGCGACGCTGGACCGCGAGGTGGCGGCTGCCCAAGCCTCCTACGACCAGCGTATGGCCAAGGCCAATGCTCAGCTGGAGGCGAAAGAGAAGAAGATCCAGGCGGACGCTGACGTGAAGTCCAAGAGGGATCGCGAGGCGCTCGCCGCGGATTACAGCAAGAAGTTGAAATGCCAAGAAGACCACTTCACCAAGAAGCACGATGAGCTCCAAGCGACGATCTCCGGCCTCAAGGAGCTGCTAACAGAGGCGGAGGGCAGCAGGAAACTCACGCTGAAGGCCAAGGCCGATGCTGAGGGGGATCTGGCCTCTCTCTAGGCGTCGGTGGGCAGCATCTCCGACGTTGTCGAGAAGGCCAAGGACGAGGCGGCTCGGGCATGGGGGTGGCGGCATGAGCGCGCCAAGATGTACCTTGCCCTTTCCAACCGTGCCCGCGGCGCCCTGGCTACCCTCTGCTATGAGAGGGTCACAGGCCCCCTCGAAGATAACGACGTTGGCTACTTGGACTTCTTCACCAAGCTTGTGCAGAAGCTGGAGGACGGAGCCAAGCGGATGAATGGCATCATCGAGGATGAGTGCCGCGATCTCCTGGGCCAGGCGGCGACGCGCATCTTTAGCAACCTCCTCCGTGCCGACGCCTCCTTCGACTTCGACAGGGTGATGGCCCCTGTCCCTCCGGAGCTTCGCGACGGGCTCGGGAGGGAGGTGGAGGAGCACGTGGAAGCCTTGATCGAGAAGTTCTCCCACGGCAACGAGACTGGCGACGACGACGGCAGCGACGGCGATGGCAGCAACAGCGCCTCATCTTCTTAGCCCCTTTCTTTCCTTTTGTCTTGTATCCAAGTTGATGTAGCTCGTGGGGGCATGAAGACATGGTTCGTACGATTAAGTAAAGTACTTAATGCTTTTGCCCTAATTTATGTTCCTCGTGAGGACTATTTTTCTCTTCTTGCTCGCTTTAGTACTCTATCGTCAAGACCCAGACCCAGAGCAAGCTACGACCATCGCTGGTATGTTAGGACGCGTGCCTAGACAAGACCAGAGGGTGTAGGGATCTGCGAGGCTGTAAGAGCTCCCGAGGCCCGATGCTTAGGAAGCCCCTCTTTGACGTGCAAGTGGCATGCGCGAAGGAGCAAACATCAGCACTCAGCGAGGTTGCGAGGAGGAAGAAGTTTGAGAGGCGCTGAGAGTAGCTCTCGAGGCATTTTTTAGACTTAGCTTTTTCGCGGCATGTGGCACTTGGCGTATCGTGGCTTGCGGAGTGCGCCTCGTGAAGCGCCCACTCGTGAGGCTTCTTGCTGGCACTTGGCGGGGATGGCCGCCACAGGCCGCCTCGCGAGGCAGTGCTCGTGAGGCTTCCTGTGAGCATCTTGAAGAGGCGACGCACCGTGTGCCGCCTCGCGAGGCAGCGCTCGCGAGGCCTTCTATGCGTCTTATCTCTGCGACAACCATATTTCGACAAATTTTGCAAGTAGTGTGGCGGCATGCGCTCGCTAGCTTACTCATGGGTGTCACGCGAGGAGACGAAGTACCAAGGACCTTGGTGAGGTGGCGTGCATGGGAGCAGGCCCGCGAGCCAAAGCTCAGTCACTTGGGTTTAACGGTGCTGCTGGGCCTGGCCCGAGCGCAGGCACCGTGTCCAGCCCCCGCTCGCATGATACGCAGGAGGGAGATCGTGAGCGCGCACAGCCTCCTGAAGTAAATTGCTTACCAAACACACATAATGCTTGGGAAATAAAAGCTTTACTGCTGCATAAAAATAGGTTCCACTACACAACCAAAAAGATGAGGCTGCCATGATGGACACGGGTCAGCTTGAGGATGGTGCAGCCAGGTGGCGCCCTCAGTTCGATCATTCCGCCATGTCTGAGCATGGGGCTTCTACTGGGTTGTGGGCGGGAGCTTTCGCGGCCTCAGCAAGCACTGTCGGCCCAGTGGGAACCAGGGTACCACGGGCCATCTGCCTACGGCCCAGGAAGCAACGCCTAGCGAAGGCCCAAGAGGAGGCCCAACCACAGGTGCCACGAAGGAAGACACCTCGCGAGGCTCTGGCCTCATGAGGACCCCCTCCGCAAGGAGTGGACTCACCGAAGGCTCGACTTCAGCAGGAGGCCTCGCGATGTCCCCTCACGAGGCGGCCTCGCAAGGCAGCCTCCTGAAGCCACTCGAACAGGGCGCTGCTTGGTGCCAGCCTGGCGATCACGCGCCCACCACGTGGATGACGCACCCCCGCAAGATGACAATAGCGGCAGGGCCGTGCCAGCAGGCGCGGTTAGAGAGGGTTTCCTCTTTGGTGATAAAGGAGCAGCACCAGCTCCCCTCTTGCAAAGCAAGTCCCAAAGCTTCCCCGTTTGGTGTATGAAGACCAGGACGATAAGGCGCGCAGGGCGGAGGTCATCACCGAGCCCACCAGCGCGTAATGGATAGCACCTTTGCAGGCGAAGACCTCCTTTTGTTAGGATAAGCCAGGGCGCTTGTCCCCTTTCAAACTGCCGTTGTGTGGCTACCCTTCCCGCCAACATTTTTGAGGGAAGAGGACCAAGGCGGCTATAAAAGGGGCAGTGCTGCCACCGTAGAGGGGGATCGATCCCACCATCTTCAACCTTGTACGCAAGAACTCTCTTGCCCGCAATAATCCCAAACATAAATTTACACCGCACGGTGGCCCGAACCTGGGTAGCTGTTGTGTCCCCTGTCGTGCCTTGTGTGTGAGCGTGTTCTCGCCGTAGCCTCGCCATAGTCACCGTCTAGCTGGTAGGAGCGAGCTTGCCCCCAGAGTTTGAACCAGGGTCCCCGGAGCCCGAGTTCCGACATTTGGCGCGCCAGGTAGGGGGCTGCTTCTACTCCTTCCGCTTCGACCTCGCCATGGCCGACGCTCGGTGCGAGCGCGCTCTGCGCAGGGTGGCCAGGGTGGCTCAGACGGAGCCCGTCATCAACGACAACCGCCGCAGGCGTGCCGGCGCCGCCACTGAGCCCGCAGGGGAGAGGAGCAGGCCTCTTCCCTCCACCCGTCCGTGTAGCACCCTGCTCGCACCACCACCGCGTCCTCGCTTGTGTGCCCTGACCCTCAGGTCACGCTGCTCAAGGCGCAGGAGCTGTTACGCTACCGCCCCACCGAGGCCGGCTATGATGCTTGGCTCACGCGCATCACCGAGCTCGTCATCACCGCTAGGGCCACTCCGGCACCCTCCCGCTCTCTTCCACCTCCACTGCCTTCTGGCGCAGGGGCAGAGCACAACGTGCCCCTTCCTCTGCCTCCTCCGCTCGACGACGCGGGCCATCGCCGCGGCGCACACGTGCGGGAGCTGTCCCACAATGTGTCGTCGCCAGACCCCAACGACGAGAGCTGCCAAATCGTCCGGCGTGCGCTGCCCGATGTGCGTGTGCTCCTCGAGCGGCAGCGCCAGCGGCAAGACCGAACCATCCAGGAGGTCACGGCGGCCGGTCGCTAGAACCGAGCCGCCCTCGCCGGCGGCGTCGCCTCCAGCAGCGGGGGCTACCGCGCCTTCACCCGTGAGCTATGCCGCGTCGTGTGGCCTACGAAGTTCAAGCCGGACCTTCCTCGTCGCTACGACAGCACCACCAACCCCACGGAGTTCCTTCAGCTCTACACTCTGAGCATCGAAGCTGCGAATGGTGACGACAAGGTCATGGCGAACTGGTTTCCCATGGCCATCAAGGACGCCCCGCGCTCGTGGCTCATGAACCTTCCAGAAGCGTCCATCTCCTCATGGGCTGAGCTGTGCCGGCAGTTCGTCGCCAT
Source organism: Elymus sibiricus (assembly GCA_039707655.1). Lineage (NCBI taxonomy): Eukaryota > Viridiplantae > Streptophyta > Magnoliopsida > Poales > Poaceae > Elymus > Elymus sibiricus. Next base: position 209,252,961 of record CM077668.1, read on the forward strand.
TTTCAAGGACACGCATGAGTGCCCCCTCACGCTCAACGACTTGCACGCCATGCGCCAGCGCCCTGACGAGACTCTCTGCAAGTACATCCAGTGCTTCAGCCAAGTGCGCAACAAGATCACGCGCGCTTCCGACGCCTCCATCATCTCCGTGTTCTCTTCCGGTGTCACGGATGTCCGGATGCGCGAGAAGCTCGCCATCAACGATGAGCTTGCACCGCGGTTGAGCTATTCGACCTCACCGACAGGTGTGCCAAGCCTGAAGAGGGTCGCCTCTTCATCCACAACGACCCGGACTAGGCGCCTGACGCCGCCAAGGCCAAGAGCAAGGACGCCAAGCGCAAGGGCCCTGTCATGCTTGCGGCGGAGCCTGAGCAGAAGCGCGGACACTGCCGCGACGAGCCCAAGAAGGATGGCCGCCCATACTGTGCCTACCACAACATGTTCTCCCACAGCACTGAAGAGTGCCATGAGCTCAAGCTGCTTCGCGAGAGCCGCCAAGATGGGCGCGGCAGCTGCAATGACCGCGGCGCCAGCCGCGGAGGTGGCCGCAGCGGCAACCGCTGGGATGACCGCAATAACAACGGCAACAACAACCTCAGGCAAGGCTGGCACGACCAGCCACGGCAAGCCAACCCTCAGGCTAACGCTGCCCTGACACCGCTGCCGCCACCGCCACCGCCACCTGGCAGGAACAACGGCAACCAGCTTGAAGAGAACGTTGGGGGCTACCAGGAGCCTCGCGGCGTGGCATGCATCCTTGGCGGAGCCCAGGCTCCCCCATCCAACCGCTACTTCAAGCAGTTCTCTCGCGAGGTGAACGCGACCCTCCCGAGGCCTGAGGCTTCTCTGCCCCTCAAGTGGTCGCAGTACGCGATCTCCTTCGACTCCACGGACCACCCCAAGTCCACGACGGCGGTAGGCACCATCCCCATGCTGTGCACCCCTACCATCAACAACGTCACCATCACCAAGACACTTGTCGACTGTGGCGCAGGCCTCAACGTGATCTCCATCGAGACCTTCGAGAAGCTCCAAGTACCCTACGAGTGCCTGATGCCGACGATGCCCTTCTTAGGTATGACTGACGGCTCTACTTTGCCTCTGGGGCAAGTGCGCCTTCCGGTCACCTTCGGCACTCGCAAGAACTACCACACTGAGCTCATCGACTTCGACGTGGCACACATCGGCCAACCCTACAACGCCATCTTGGGCTACCCCGCGCTCTCCAAGTTCATGGTGGTGACCCATCACACCTACAATGTCCTCAAGATGCCTGGCTGCAGCGGCATCATCACCGTCCGCTGCGACGAGAAGGATGCGGTCCGCTCCCTCGAGCGCACCTACAAGGCTGCCGCTACCGCGTACCCTGTCGATGAGGACGACGTCGAGCCTCCTGAGGCTGCACCCGCGAAGAAGAAGCAGCTATTCTCTCAGGCATGCGCCGAGACGAAGAAGGTGTCGGTGGATGGTAGTGGCTCCGGGCCCGCCTTCACCATCGGCAACGGCCTCGATCCTAAATAGGAAGACGCGCTCGTCGCCTTCCTCCGGGAAAATGCTGATGTGTTCGCATGGACAGCATCAGATTTGTCCGGTGTGCCGAGGGAGGTGATCGAGCACCACTTAGCGGTGTGCCCTAACGTGCACCCTGTCAAGCAAAAGGCACGGTGCCAAGCGCCCGAGAAGCAAGAATTCATCGTTCAAGAAGTTCAGAAACTGCAAGAAGCAAGAGTCATTCGCGAGGTGCGCCACCCTGAGTGGATCGCCAACCCTATCATCGTCCCCAAGAAAGGCGGCGAGAGCCGTATGTGCGTCGACTTCACCAGCCTCAACAAGGCCTGCCCCCAAGACCACTTCCCACTGCCGTCAATCGACCAGATCGTAGACTCCACCGCCGGGTGCGAGGTGCTCTGCTTCCTGGACGCTTTCTCAGGCTACCACCAGATCAAGATGGTGGTAGAAGATGAAGAGAGGACGGCCTTCATCACCCCCTGCGGAACATACTGCTACATCTGCATGCCCTTCGGCTTGAGGAGCGCAGGGGCTAACTTCCAGAGGCTGAAGCGTATCGCCCTGGGGCCCCAGAAGGGAAGAAATGCTGAAGCCTATGTCGACGACATCATCGTGAAGAGCTACAAGTCCTGCTCCCTCATCGCAGACCTCGAAGAAACCTTTGCCAACCTCCGCAAGGTCAACCTCAAGCTCAACCCCGCCAAGTGTGTCTTTGGAGTTCCTTCCGGCAAGCTGCCTGGCTTCCTGGTCTCCCACCGCGGCATCGAGGCCAACCCCGAGAAGATCAATGCCATCGAGCGGATGAGGCCTCCCCGGAACCTCAGAGAAATGCAGCGCCTCGCGGGATGCATGACCTCGCTTGGGCGCTTCATCTCCAAGTTCGGCAAACGTGCCTTGCCGTTCTTCAAGCTCATGAAGAGATCGGTCCCCTTCAAGTGGACTCCTGAAGCTGACGCAGCCTTCGAGGACCTCAAGAGGTATCTGACAAGCCCTCCTGTCATGGTCGCCCCGCGCCCACATGAGCCTCTACTCCTATACCTGGCAACCACCCCCAGACGGTTAGCGCAGCCCTTGTGGTGGAACGAGAAGAGCCCATCGTCGCCAAGCAAAAATCTGTTGCACCTGCGCCCACCGAGGCCGCACCAGTGCCTCCCAAGGCTGCACCCTCACTTGCCGAGGGTCCTCCTCACGAGGGCCCTGGCGAGCCGCTTCCTGAGCTCCCCGGAGATCAAGCTGCCACGCCTGCGGCCATGCGCCTCGTTGAGCACCCCATCTACTTCGTCAGCTCAGTGCTGCGGGATGCGCGCGAGCGGTACCCCATGCAGCAGAAGCTCCTCCTCGCGCTTCTCATCGCTTCCAGGAAGTTGCGCCACTACTACCAGGCCCATCCCATCAAGGTGATCACCTCTTATCCCCTGGAGCAGGTTCTGCGCAGCCCCAACGCCACTGGCCGCGTCGCCAAGTGGAACATCGAGTTGCAGACCTTTGCGCTGGAATTCCTCACCACGCCGGTTTGGCAGACTTCACGGCAGGATGGACGGACCCGCATCAAGAGGAGCCTCGCGAGGACGAGTCCCTCTTGCCTGGGGATGAAGCCCCTGGAGGCTGGGCCATGCACTTCGACGGTGCGTTCTCCCGACGAGGCGCGGGCGCTGGGGTCGTGCTCACTTCACCAACAGGAGACAAGCTCTACTATGCCGTACAGCTCTGCTTCAAGCATGCCGACAAGATCTCCAACAACATCGCGGAGTATGAGGGCCTCATCGCCAGGCTTAAGGCTTCTTCTGCCCTTGGCATCAAGTGCATCATCATCAAGGGTGACTCACAGCTCCTCGTCAGCTTCTCCAACAAAAGCTACAAGCCCAAGGACGAGCACATCGCTGGCTATCTGGAAGAGGTGCGCAAGCTCGAGAAGCGCTTCCTTAGCATGGAGCTCTAGCACGTTCCCTGCGGCAGCAACAAGGAAGCAGATGACATCGCCAAGTGGGCGTCTCGCCGCGAGCCTCAAAAGCCTGGCGTCTTTGAGGAAAGGCTCTTGAAGCCATCAGCTACGCCACCTGCTGCTAGCACCACGGCACCTCCTGAAGAGCTCCCTCCCGCACCACCCTCAGGTGCACCCGACTGCGGCCCATCTTCAGGCGCTCGCCTGCTGCTGGCACTAGAACCACAAGCGAACAGCTGGGCCAACGAATTAAAGACCTATCTGGAGGACGGCACCCTCCCAGAGAAAGTCTAGGAGGCCGAACGCATGGCCCGCCAGGCCACGGCATATTGCTTGAGGGATGGCGATCTCTACTGTAGACGCCCCAATGGTGTCGCGCTGCGGTGCATCTCCGAGGAGCAAGGGCGCGAGCTGCTTGCCGACATACACGGTGGAGACTGCGGCCATCAATCCTCATCGCGCACGCTCGTCGGCAAGGTGTTCCGCAACGGCGCTTCTACTGGCCCACCGCGCTTCAAGACGCCACCGAGCTGGTCCAATCCTATGAAGCCTGCCAATTCCACGCCAAGCAAGTCCACCAGCCGGCGCAAGGCCTCCAGACCATTCCCCTCTCGTGGCCCTTCGTGGTCTGGGGGCTGCACATCTTGGTCCCCTTCCCTCGCGCGGCTGGCGGCTACCGCTACCTCTACGTCGCCATCGACAAGTTCACCAAATGGACGGAAGTGGAGCCCGTCCGTACCATTCTGGTAGCCTCAGCCATCAAGTTCATCAAGAACCTCATGAGCTGCTTTGGCGTCCCCAACCGCATCATCACTGACAACGGCTCGCAGTTCACGAGCGGCCTCTTCAAGTCATACAGCGCCAACCTCGGCACGCAGATCTGCTACGCCTCCGTAGCGCACCCGCGAAGCAATGGCCAGGCCGAGCGTGCTAACGCTGAGGTCCTCAAGGGCCTCAAGACACGAAGCTTCAACAAAAAGCTCGATGCCTGCGGCAAAGGCTGGCTCGACGAGCTCCAGTCCGTGCTATGGTCGATCCACACGACAGCGGCCAAGCCTACCGGTGAAATACCCTTCTTCCTCGTCTACGGGGCAAAAGCGGTCCTCCCTCATGAGCTCAAGCATGGGTCCCCACGAGTCCTCGCCTTCAACAAGGCTCGTCAGGACAGCTCGTGAGAGGCTGATCTGCTGCTCCTCGAGGAAGCCCGTCGCCAGGCCGCTCTACGCGTCGCACGGTACCAGCAAGCCTTGCGTCGCTATCACAGCCGCAACATACTCCCCCGCACCCTTGAAGCTGGCGATCTTGTCCTGCGAAGGATCCTCTCCAGAGAACGACTCCACAAGCTCTCATCCATGTGGGAAGGCCTGTTCAGGGTCACTCATGTCTCCCGGCCTGGCGCCGCACACCTGGAGACGGAGGAGGGTGTTCCGGTGCCCAACACATGGAACATCCAACACCTCCACAAGTTCTACCCGTGACCTCACGCATATGAACAAAATGGAGTTGTACACGCTCCGAAGCCTCTCTTTGCGCCGCCTGATGGGCCCGTGAGAGCTCCCTCCCACAACCCAGTGGAAGCTCCATGCTCAGCGCGGGCGGAACGATCGATCTGAGGGCGCCGCCTGGCTGCACCATCCTCAAGTTGTCCCGTGTCCGTCACGGCAGCCTCGTCTTTTTTGGATATGAAACTGAGGGCGCCACGTGGCTGCACCATCCTCAAGCTGTCTCGTGTCCGTCACGGTAGCCTCAACTTTTTGGTTGTGTAATGGAACCTATTTTTATGCAGCAGTAAAGTTCTATTTCCTGAGTATCATGTGTGTTGGGTAAGTTATCTTCTTCAGGAGTCGTGCACGCTTGCTATCTCCCTCCTACGCTTCACGCAAGTGGGGACTGGACACGGTGCCTCCACTCAGGCCAGGCCCAGCAGTGCCGTCAAACCCAAGTGACTGAGCTCTGGCTCACGGGCCTGCTCCCGTGCATGCCACCTCACCAAGGTCCTTGGTACTTTATCTCCTCGCGTGACGCCCACGAGCGAGTCGGCAAGCGCGCGCTGCTCCTCTGTTTGTGAAACTTGTCAAAGCATGTTTGTCACAGAGATAAGGTGCACGGGAGGCCTCGCGAGGCGATCGCGGTTCATCACCTCTACAAGCCAATAGGAAGCCTCGCGAGCGTCGCCTCCCGAGGTGGTCTACGGCACCCATCCTCACCAAGTACCAGCAGGAAGCCTCATGAGCGAGAGCTTCACGAGGCACCCTCCGCAAGCGACGGCTCGCCAAGCACAACACTTCGCGAAAAAGCAAAGTCTAAAAACACCTCGCGAGCCGCTCTCAGCACCTCTCAAGCTCTTCCCCCCTCGCAACCCCGCTGAGTGCTGATGTTTTCTCCCTCACGCGAGCCGCTTGCACGTCAAAGGGGGGCTTCCTAAGCATCGCGCCTCAGGAGCCCTTACCACCTCGCAGAGCCCTACACCCTCTGGCCTTGTCTAGGCACGCGTCCTAACATACCAACAACGGTCGTAGCTCACTCAGGGGCTGGGTCCTAACGATGTAGAGCACCAAGGCAAATAAGAGGAGAAGAATAAGACTCGTGAGGATGCCTCGCGAGAAACACAAGTTAAAGAAAAACGCCAAGTGCTTAAGTTAAACCGTACACACCATGTCTTTACACCCCCACGGGGCTACATCTATCTTGATACAGAACAAGGGGAGAAGAAGGATCTAAGAAGATGAGGCATCATCGCCGCCATCGCCGTCGTCGTCTTCATCCTCGCCGTCGTCGCCACCGACCTCGCTGGAGCTCTCGCTGCCATGGGAGAATTTCTCGAGCGGGCGTCGACGTGATCCTCCATCGCCTTCCCGAGGCCATCGCGAAGCTCCGAAGGGACAGGTGCCATGACCCTGTCAAAGTTGAAGCTGGCGTCAACGCGAAGGAGGTTGCTGAAGATGCGCGTCGCCGCCTGGCTGAGGAGGTTGCGGCACTCATCTTCGATGATGCCGTTCACCCGCTTGGCCCCGTGCTCCAGCCTCTCCACAAGCTTGGTGAAGAAGTCCAGGTAGCTGGCGTCGTTGTCCTCAAGGGGGCCCATGAGCCTCTCCTGGCAGATGGTGGCCAAGGCACCGCAGGCGCGGATGGAGAGGGCATGGAACACCTTGGCGTGCTCATGCTGACGCCCCCGCGCCCAAGCCGCCTCATCCCTGGCCTGCTCGACGACGTTGGAGACGCTGCCCACCTGTTGCTGGAGGGAGGCCAGCTCCCCCTCCGCGTCAGCCTTGGCCTTGAGCGCAGCCTTCCGCTTGCCCTCCGCCTCCGTCAGCACCTCCTTGAGACCAGCGATCTCCGCTTGGAGCTCCCTGCGCTTCTTCTTGAAGTGGTCCTCCTGGGCCTTCAGCTTCTTGCTATAATCCACGGCAAGCACCTGGCAATTCCTCTCGGTCTTCGCATCACTGTTCGCCTGGATCTTCTTCTCCTTGGCCTCCAGCTGGGCGTTGGCCCTCCCCATGCGCTGGTCGTAGGAGGCCTAGGCAGCAGCCACCTGGTGATCCAGCGTCTCAAGGCATTCGTGCTTCGCGGTCTGCTTAGTTGCCGTCCTCGCGAGCTCTCGCTCACGGATTCCAGCATCCACCTCACGAGCCGCATGGGCCTCCCCGCGCTTGGCGAGCTCCTCCTCGTGCTTGGGGAGCTCTTCTTCGCACCTGGCGAGCTCCACCCCGCGCTTGGCGAGCTCTTCCTCGCGCTTGGAGAGCGCCCCCTCGCGCCTGGCGAGTTCCTCCCCGCGCTTGTCGAGCTCACCCTCGCGGGAGTCGAGCTCTTCCTCACGGGCGGTGACGGCGTTCTCCCGCGCCTACAGCAGGACCGACTGGGTGGCAGATTGCTCCCGCATCACCTTCGCCTGGGCCTCCACTTCCTCGCGGCGCCTGTCGGCCGCGTCGGCCTCTCAGACGGCGCTTTCAAAGATCTCCTTGGAGTCGAAGGCAGCCTTCTCGCACTTCTCTCACGCGGCTTCGTCTCGGCGGCGGCCCAACTTGATGGCGACGTCTAGTTGCTGCCACTCCTCCGCGAGGCGCAAGCGCTTGCCGGCGATGCGCGCCTCCTCCGCCTGGAGGTCCGCCTCCAGCTAGTCAAGGGCCGCCCTGGCGCCCCGTAGTGCCCTGCACTGGAGCACTGCACTACTGCTCATGAGCTGCAAGGCCCATTTCAGGCTTGGCTCCACGCCGCCCTCCGCCGTCGTGACCTGGGAGGGGCCGGTGCCAGACCCCCTCCGGGCCTCCATGCTCTCGCTTCCCTCGTGAACCGCATCGCTTGCCAGTAGTGGGGGGCTCGCCAAAGCCTCCTCCTCCTCTTGCCGCGGCGGCGTCCTATGCGGGCTCGTCGCGCCAGCATCGGGGGCCTTGCGAGCCGGCGAGCACTGGGGGCTCGCCGAGGCGCCTCCAGTGGCGCCAGCCTCCTTGGCGGGGGTGGAGTTCGGCGGGGGAGTTGGCGCCTCAGCCTCCTCCATCGCTGCGTCTCCTCCTACAGCGGGTGCCTTGGGAGGCGCGGCCCCTCCTCCGTAGGCTACCTACCGAGGCTCGACCTCCTCGGCTGCTACCTGTAGACTGCGTTGGTATTTCCCCGAAGAGGAGAGGATGATGAAGTATAGTAGAGATAAGTATTTCCCTCAGTTAAGAACCAAGGTTATCAATCCAGTAGGAGAACCACACAAAATCCTTTAGCAGCACCTACACACACAAAAGCAAACACTTGATCCAACGCAAATAAGAGGGTTGTCAATCCTCTTAGCGGTTATTTACACGGATTAATTCTGATAGTGATAGATAGAAATATAAATTGCAAAATAAAATAAAAGTAAATAAATTGCAGCAAGGTATTTTTGGATTTTAATATATGATAAAGATAGACCCGGGGGGCATAGTTTTAAATAGAGGCTTCTCTCTCGAGCGCAGAATATACGATGGGTAAACAAATTACTGTTGGGCAATTGATAGAAAAGCAAATAATTATGACGGATTCATGGCAATGATCATGTATATAGGCATCACGTCCGAGACAAGTAGACCAACTCCTGCCTGCATCTACTACTATTACTCCACCCATCAACCGCTATCCAGCATGCATCTAGGGTATTAAGTATGAAACAGAGTAACGCTTTAAGCAAGATGACATGATGTAGACAAAGTAAACTCAAGCAATATGATTAAACCCCATCTTTTTATCCTTAATGGCAACAATACAAATACGTGTCATGTCCCTTTCTGTTACTGGGATTGAGCACCGCAAGATTGAACCCATCACAAAGCACCTCTCCCATTGCAAGATAAACCAATCTAGTTGGCCAAACCAAATCGATAGATCGCAGAGAAATACAAAGCTATAACAATCATGCATAAAAGAGTTCAGAGAAGACTCAAATATTTCTCATGAATAATCTGATCATAAACTCACAATTCATCGGATCCCAACAAACACACTGCAAAAGAAGATTACATCGGAAAGAACTCCAAGAACATCGAGGAGAACATGGTATTGAAGATCAAAGAGAGAGAAGAAGCCATCTAGCTACTAGCTATGGACCCATAGGTCTGTGGTAAACTACTCACGCATCATCGGAAGGGCAGCAAGGTTGATGTAGAAGCCCTCCGTGATCGATTCCCCCTCCGGCAGAGTACCGGAAAAGGCCTTCAGATGGGATCACGGAAGAACAGAGGCTTGCGGCGGTGGTAGGGTTTTCTCGTCTGGCTCTCTGCTGGTTTCCGAATATTTGAGAATTTTATAGAAGTGGAATTAGGTCAAAAGGAGCCACGAGGAGCCCACAAGGCATCAGGGCGCGCCCCCCTTGGGGTCGCGCCCTGTTGCCTTATGGCTTCCCCATGAAGCTTCTGGCTTCCTCCCGAAGCTTCCAGGGTCTCTTTTGTGCAGAAAAAAAATGTCAAAAAGGTTCGTGGCATTTGGACTTCGTTTGGTACTGATTTCCCGAAAAACCAAAAACAAGCAGAAAACAGCAACTGGTACTGGGCACTAGGTTAATAGGTTAGTCCCAAAAAATGATATATAATTGCATATAAAAACATCCAAGATTGATACTATAATAGCATGGAACAATAAAAAATTATAGATACATTGGAGACGTATCAAGCATCCCCAAGCTGAATTCCAGCTCGTCCTTGAGTTGGTAAATGATAAAAACATAATTTTTTATGTGGAATGCTACCTAACATGTTTCATCATGTAATCTCTCTTACGGTATGAATAATAAGATCCGAGTGATTCAAAGCAATAGTCTATAATTTGATATAAAGACATCAATACTCAGGCATACTAATAAACAATCATGTCTTTCAAAATAAAAATGCTAAAGAAAGTTATCCCTACAAAATCATATACTCCCGTCATGCTCCATCTTCTTAACACAAAGTATTTATCATGCACTACCCCGATGACAAGTCGAGCAATTGGTTCATACTTTTTAACGCGCTTCAACTTTTTCAACCCCCATGCAATACATGAGCGCAAGCCATGGATATAGCACTATGGGTGGAATAGAGTGTGGTGGTAGAAATTAATAAGGGGAAGTCAAAAAGAAGAAGATAGTCTCACATCGACGCGGCTAATCAACGGGCTATGGAGATGCCCATCAATTGATATCAATGCGAGGAGTAGGGATTGTCATGCAACGGATGCACTAAGAGCTATAAGTGTATGAAAGCTCAACATGAAAACTAAGTGGGTGTGCATCCAACTTGCTTGCTCATGAAGACCTTGGGCATTTGAGGAAGCCCATCATCGGAATATACAAGCCAAGTTCTATAATGAAAAATTCCCACTAGTGTATGAAAGTGACAAAATAGGAGACTCTCTATATGAAAAACATGGTGCTACTTTGAAGCACAAGTATTGAAAAGGATAGTAACACTGCCCCTTCTCTCTTTTTCTCTCATTTCATTTTTCTTTTCTTTTTTTTCTTTTCTTTTTTTCCTTTTTTTCCTTTTTTTTCTTTTTCTTTTTTTCGTGGGCTCTTTTTGACCTCTCTCTTTTTTTTCCTCATTGGGACAATGCTCTAATAATTATGATCATCATACTTCTATTTACTTACAACTCAAAAGAAAATTACAACTCAAAACTAGAACAAAAATATGACTCTATATGAATGCCTCTGGCGGTGTACCAGGATGTGCAATGATACTAGCGTAACATGTATAAAAATGATGAACGGTGGCTGAGCCACAAATACCATGTCAGCTATATGATCATGCAAAGCAATATGACAATGATGATGTGTGTCATAAAAAAGGGAACGGTGGAAGTTGCATGGCAATATATCTCGGAATGGCTATGGAAATGCCATGATAGGTAGGTATGGTGGCTGTTTTAAGGAAGATATAAGGAGGCTTATGTGTGATAGAGCGTATCATATCACGGGGTTTGGATGCACCAGCGAAGTTTGCACCAACTCTCGATGTGAGAAAGGGCAATGCACGGAACCGAAGAGGCTAGCAAATTGCGGAAAGGTGAGAGTGCATATAATCCATGGGCTCACATTAGTCATAAAGAACTCACATACTTATTGCGAAAAGTTTATTAGCCCTCGAAGCAAAGTACTACTATGCATGCCCCTAGGGGATAGATTGGTAGGAAAAGACCATCGCTCATCCCCGACCGCCACTCATAAGGTAGACAATCAATAATAAATCATGCTCTAACTTCTTAGCATAACGACAGATCATATGTGCATGCTTCGGGAATCACAAACCTTAACACCAATATTCTTACTAAACCACAATTATCTACTAGCACCTCCCACATATTATCATCTTAATATCGCAAAACTATTGCAAGGAATCAAACTTATCATATTCAGTAATCTACATGAAAGTTTTTATTATATCCCTCTTGAATACCTATCATATTAGGACCAAATTCATAACCCGTGCATATTACCATTACTAATCATTAGACTCTCAAAAAGATATAAGTGAAGCACGAGAGTGCAACTATTTCTTTCAAATATAACCACCGCCGTCCTCTAAAAGATATAAGTGAAGCACTAGAGCAACTGCCTAGCTCAAAAGATATAAGTGAAGCACATAGAGTATTCTAACAAATCACGAATAATGTGTGTCCCTCTCAAAAAGGTGTGTTCAGCAAAGATGATTGTGACAAACTAAAAAGCAAACAAAATCAAACAAACTATATTAGAAGATGCTCCAAGTAAAACACATATCATGTGATGAATAAAAATATAGCTCCAAGTGAGTTGCCGATAGATTGTAGACGAAAGAGGGGATGCCATCCGGGGCATCCCCAAGCTTAGACGCTTGAGTATTCCTTGAATATTACCTTGGGGTGCTTTGGGCATCCCCAAGATTAGGCTCTTGCCGCTCCTTATTCCTTTATCCATCGTAGTCTCACCCAAAACTTGAAAACTTCAGCACACAAAACTCAACAGAAACTTCGTGAGATCCGCTAGTATAACAAATAAATCTTAAACTTTAGGTACTGTTGTAAATTGATTAATATTTAATATTGGCATAATTCTACTGTACCCCAACTTCTCCAAGACTCATACCCCCCGATACGATCCATAGATTCATCAAAATAAGCAAACTATGCAACAAAAACAGAATCTGTCTAAAACAGAACAGTCTGTAAAGATCTGAATTAACGTCATACTTATGTAACTCCAAAAATTCTGAAAAATTAGGACAACGTGGGAAATTCATATATCAATATTGTGTAAACAATTCAGAAGGTTCTGACACTCCAGCAAAAAATCAAAATTCCAGCACTGGACGCAAAAGTTTCTGTTTTCAAACAGCATCAATTATACTATCTTCCAAATAATCCCAAAGGCATTACTTGGCACAAACACTAATTAAAAAAAACACAATCATAACAGAGGATATAATTGTGTAAGCACACAAAAACAGAAGGTAAAACAAAAATTTATTTTATTCATTGGGTTGCCTCCCAACAAGCGCTATTGTTTTATGCCCCTAGCTAGGCATAATGCATAGTTTCAAGTGTTGTCATCCTTCAAATTAATTCCATAGGTGGCCCTCATAATAGATTCATATGTTAGATTAATTCTATTCCTAGGGAAGTGTTCCATCCCTTTCTTTAATGGAAATTGAAATCTTATATTACCTTCTGTCATATGAATAATAGCACCTATGGTTCGTAGGAAAGGCCTACCAAGTATTATAGGACAAGATGGATTGCATTCAATATCAAGAACAATAAAAATCCACGTGCAATTTCTATTAGCAAGAATAAGCACATCATTTATTCAACCCAATGGTTTTTTAATAGTGGAATCCGCAAGATGTAGATTAAGGGAACAAGCATCCATATCGGTGAGACCTAGCACATCACACAAAGATTTCGGTATAGTAGAGACGCTAGCACCAAGATCACACAAGGCATTACATTCATAATCTTTAATTTTAACTTTAATAGTAGGTTCCCATTCATCATGTAATTTTCTAGGAATTGAAACTTCCAACTCAAGTTTTTCTTCATGAGCTTTTATCATAGCTTCTACAATATGTTTAGTAAAAGCTATATTTTGTTCATATGCATTAGGTGAATTAATCATGGATTGCAACAAGGAAATACACTCAATTAAAGAACAATTATCATAATTAAAGTCCTTATAATCCAAAGTAGTGGGCACATCACTATTTAAAGTTTTGACCTGTCCAAACCCACTTTTTCATATTTATCATTAAGATCATCACCCTTCAAACAATTGGGACGCCTTCTAGCTAAAGTTGACTCATCTTCAGCCCATTTTTCATCAAGTTTTATATTACTAAATAAAGATTCAATAGGTGAGACACCAATCATTTTAATATCTTCATCATTACTAGATTGTTACTCAGGTTTAGCAGCCATCTTATTCACTAGCGTTGTTTGTTTATCTGAAATCTTCCCTAACAAGTTTTCAGTACTAGCAAGTTGAGACTGAAGGTTGGCTACTTCTAGATTGACATCTTCAAGTTGTTTATTAATAGCATCCAATAAGATAGAATGTTCCTTAACCCCTTCAAAAAAGAATTTATTATGCTCATATTGTGAAGACATGAAACTCTTAGTGGCATTTTCAATCTCAGACAATATTTTGTTATAAAAACTATCACGAAATTCCTCTAGCGACATAGTGACAGAGCAAGCAACTAGCAAACAAGCAAACAAAAATATTTTTGTGTTTTTTTAAAATTGTTTTAGAAGTGGGGGAGATGAAAACGAGAGGCGAATGCAAATAAAAAGACAAAATAAAATAAATACAACTGGATAATAGTTTGTGCGAAGGTACTTGATAATTTTGGTGATGTCTCCCCGGCAACGGCGCCAGAAATTCTTTCTGCCACTTGTAGACTGCGTAGGTATTTCCCCAAAGAGGAGAGGATGATGCAGTATAGTAGAGATAAGTATTTCCCTCAGTTCAGAACCAAGGTTATCAATCCAGTAGGAGAACCACACAAAATCCTTTAGCGGCACCTACACACACAAAAGCAAACACTTGCTCCCAACTCAAATAAGAGGGTTGTCAATCCTCTTAGCGGTTATTTGCAAGGATTAATTCTGATAGTGATAGATAGAAATATAAATTGCAAAATAAAATAAAAGTAAATAAATTGCAGCAAGGTATTTTTGGATTTTAATATATCATAAAGATAGACCCGGGGGCCATAGTTTTCACTAGAGGCTTCTCTCTCGAGCGCAGAATATACGGTGGGTAAACAAATTACTGTTGGGCAATTGATAGAAAAGCAAATAATTATGACGGATTCATGGCAGTGATCATGTATATAGGCATCATGTCCGAGACAAGTAGACCGACTCCTGCCTACATCTACTACTATTACTCCACCCATCGACCGCTATCCAGCATGCATCTAGGGTATTAAGTATGAAACAGAGTAACACTTTAAGCAAGATGACATGATGTAGACAAAGTAAACTCAAGCAATATGATTAAACCCCATCTTTTTATCCTTAATGGCAACAATACAAATACGTGTCATGTCCCTTTCTGTCACTAGGATTGAGCACCGCAAGATTGAACCCATCACAAAGCACCTCTCCCATTACAAGATAAACCGATCTAGTTGGCCAAACCAAATAGATAGATCAGAGAGAAATACAAAGCTATAACAATCATGCATAAAAGAGTTCAGAGAAGAATCAAATATTTCTCATGAAATAATCTGATCATAAACTCACAATTCATCGGATCCCAACAAACACACCACAAAAGAAGATTACATCGGATAGAACTCCAAGAACATCGAGGAGAACATGGTATTGAAGATCAAAGAGAGAGAAGAAGCCATCTAGCTACTAGCTATGGACCCGTAGGTCTGTGGTAAACTACTCACACATCATCGGAAGGGCAGCAAGGTTGATGTAGAAGCCCTCCGTGATCGATTCCCCCTCCGGCAGAGTACCGGAAAAGGCCTCCAGATGGGATCGCGAAAGAACAGAGGCTTGCGGCGGTGGTAGGGTTTTCTTGTCTGGCTCTCTGATGGTTTCCGAATATTTGAGAATTTATAGAAGTGGAATTAGGTCAAAAGGAGCCACGAGGGGCCCACAAGGCATCAGGGCACGCCCCCCTGGGGCCACGCCCTGTTACCTTGTGGCTTCCTCGTGAAGCTTCTGGCTTCCTCCCAAAGCTTCCAGGGTCTGTTTTGTCCAGAAAAAAATCGTCAAAAAGCTTCGTGGCATTTGGACTTCATTTGGTACTGATTTCCTGAAAAACCAAAAACAAGCAGAAAACAGCAACTGGCACTAGGTTAATAGGTTAGTCCCAAAAAATGATATATAATTGCATATAAAAACATCCAAGATTGATACTATAATAGCATGGAACAGTCAAAAATTATAGATACGATGGAGACGTATCATCGGCCTCAGGAGCCGCGTCCACGTCTCGGCTTTCGGGGAGCGGGTAGTCTCTACGTGCTCCTCGGCGCCTGTGGTTGGCGCCGGGCCCCCCTTTGAGCTGGGAGTCTTCTTCTTCATGGGCTCCCTGCGTGAAGCGATGGATCGGCCCTAGGCTCCGGGAGGAAGAAAACGAGACCGAAAAAAGAAAAGGATCCAGATAAGTACTTACTCATCATTGGGAACCCACTTCCTCTTCTTCAAGGTCGGTGGCGGGCCACTGCCGCCTCCACGTGGTCTGCTTGAGCCCGTCCCAGAGGGCTCGGCACGGGACTGGCCGAGGTCTTCGGCCACCGCGCTGGCGCTGGCCACCTTCGCAGGGGGCTCGGCAGCCTCGGTGTTGGCGCCGGTCTCCACTGCCGGGGGCTCGGTGGCCCCGCCACTCGCGCCGGCCTTCTTCGCGGGGGACTCCGTGGCCTCGCCGCCCGCGCCGGCCTTCTTCGCCGGGGGCTCGGTCGCCTCGCCCCGAGTGCTGGTCCTCTCCGCGAGGGGCGCATCGGCCCCCGCGCTGCTGCTTCCTTCACCTCCCGTGCGCGAGGGCCGGGAAGGCGCGATCACAAATTGCTCGTCCTCGTCATCATCATCATCGTCGCCGAGCTCGTCCAGCTGCTGGCGGCGGCTTCGCGGGGCCGCCCCAGCATCGCTCTCCTCGGCAGCGCTTGCCGAGGCCCCGGCCTCATCATGGCCTCCTGAGTCGGGCAGCACCAGGAGAGGGTTGTCGCGGGGCCCCTCGTGGCCCTCGGGGACCAAGCCCCACTGGTCGAAGATCGGCATCTCCTCGACCAGTTCGTCCCTGTTCGAGTAGTGGTAAAGAGGGAGCCCATCTTGGGTTGGTTCCTCGGCCTCCTCACCCATCAGGAGATGCAGCACCTCCTCCACCACCTCTGGAGCCAAGTTGTCGACGCTCAGCCGCTTCGGGTCCTTGGCACTGGTAATGGCCCACACCGGGCGGGAGCGCTTCTGGATGGGGGCGATGCGCCGGCGCAGGAACTACTTGATGAGCATGGCTCCCGTCACCTTTGCGGCCTTCAGCTCGTCCATCCTCCCCCATAGCGGCGCCAGCTTGGGGTCGGTGAGCTTGGCGTGCTCCCATCCGGAGCTCTTCACGGCGGGGGCTGTCGGCAGCTGCAGCAGGGGGCTGTACTGGCCCGCATCCACATAGACCCAGCACCGCCGGTAGCCCTCCACCTTCTTGGAGATCTTCATGTCGATGGTGTCGTCCCCCGTCCCTTCGACGTTGCGGAATGAGGCGCACCCTGAGCGCTGGTCCGCCGCCGACAGCTGCAAGCTGTAGAAGTGGCGGAAGAGCGCCACCGAGGGCATCACGCCCAAGAAGGCTTCGCAGAAGTAGGCGAAGATGGAGAGGAGGACAGAGTTGGGCTGGAGGTGGAGCGCATGGATCTGGTAATGCGAGAAGATGGCATTGAAGAAGTCGGAGAAGGGCGGCAGCAGGCCAGCAAAGATTGTATGGAGATAGAGGGAAATGGTGGTGGCGTCGAGTTCGGTGACGCGGCGCGACCCCGGCCAAATCTTGGTGGCCTTCCACTCATTGGTGGCGGCGGCGGTCATCTGGCGCACCTTGTTGAGCCCCTCAACGTTGACGATGGTGGATCTAGCCAGGGCGGGCTCGAACTCCGCCTCCACCACGGCCGCCATCTTCGCCCTACCCTTCTTTGGGGGCGCCAAGGATGTGTGATGAAGCTTCGATCGAGGAGATGAGGAGGTTGCAAGAGGCAGTGCGCGAGGAAGACGAAGGGAGGCGAGGAGAGGAGTGCGAAGGAAGGCAATGAAGGCCCTGCGCCCCGTGCGGGTTTGATTCATGGCAGCGCAGGCGCGTTCCCCGGTGTGGTGGGGGAAGTGGGGGCGTCCCACGTCCCGTCGCGCACCACGCGTTCCCGCCTGGGCCCGGCAGTCTTAGGCCCCGTGCCGTTTCGTTCCCAACGGGCGGAACATGCGCGTCGCGGGCCCGGGGGCTATTGTCGGCACAGTGGGAACCAGGGTACCATGGGCCATCTGCCTACGGCCCAGGAAGCAACGCCTCACGAGGCTCCGGCCTCACGAGGACCCCCTCCGCAAGGAGTGGACTCACCGAAGGCTCGACTTTAGTAGGAGGCCTCGCGAGGTCCCCTCACGAGGCGGCCTCCCGAGGCAGCCTCCTGAAGCCACTCAGACAGGGCGCCGCCTAGCGCCAGCCTGGCGATCACGCGCCCACCACGTGGATGACGCATCCCCGCAAGACGACGACAGCGGCAGGGCCGTGCCAGCAGGCGCGGTTAGAGAGGGTTTCCTCTTTGGTGATAAAGGAGCAGCACCAGCTCCCCTCCTGCAAAGCAAGTCCCAAAGCTTGCCCGTTTGGTGTATGAAGACCAGGACAATATGGCGCGCAGGGCGGAGGTCATCACCGAGCCCACCAGCCCGTCATGGATAGCACCTTTGCAGGCGAAGACCGCCTTTTGTTTGGATAAGTCTGGGCGCTTGTCCCCTTTCAAACCGCCGTTGTGTGGCTACCCTTCCCGCCAACATTTTTGGGGGAAGAGGACCAAGGCAGCTATAAAAGGGGCAGTGCTGCCACTGTAGAGGGGGATCGATCCCACCATATTCAACCTTGTACGCCAGAACTCTCTTGCCTACCATAATCCCAACATAAGCAGGAGTAGGGTTTTACACCGCACGGTGGCCCAAACCTGGGTAGCTGATGTGTCCCCTGTCGTGCCTTGTGTGTGAGTGTGTTCTCGCCGTAACCTCGCCATAGTCGCCGTCTAGCTGGTAGTAGCGAGCTTGCCCCCAGAGTTCGAACCTGGGTCCCCAGAGCCCGAGTTCCGACATTTGGCGCGCCAGGTAGGGCGCTGCTTCCGCTCCTTCTGCTTCGACCTCGCCATGGCCATACTTTCTTGAATGAAATTGCAGGGTAAGAGAAGATGGATATGATGTATATTCTCGAGCCGGTAAAACTTCTTTCTACTCAATCAAGCTCCACTTCATTCTCTTGATTTCTTGTTAGCTCGAGGATGAGCAAATCCTAAGCGTGGGGGAGTTGATAGCTTGAGAATTTGTGATGTTTTGCTAGTGATTCTTGCTTGGTTTTCATCGGATTTCTATTACTCTTCGGATATTCCTAACGCTAATCCCTCGAAAGAGAAGAAAATCCATTTCCTTAGTGTTTGGTAGGTAACATCATATTTGGAAGGAAACCAAGGAGGATTACAACAAATCAAGGCAATTGGAGCAACTTCCATGAAGAGACTCAAGTCAACAAGCGCAGCAGAGCAACAGACGGCGTTCCATACGACCACAAGCGGTCGTATGGACTGCCAACAGCTCCACCACATCTATACAAGATAGTTTCGTGAAGGGACAAGGGGAGGAAGAGAACCCTAGCCACCGCAACCACACCCAGAACAGGAGAAGAAGGGATCCGAAGAACCTTCGGACATTTTCTTAGTTTTAGTCCTTTCATCTCCATCATCATCACCCCCTTCATCTTTGTAAGAGGAATTCCAAGGTTGAGAGAACAATTGTAACTCCATTTCATCTCATTTGGAGATCAAGACTAGATGAATTATCCATTTCATCTTATTGTGCATCTTCACGGTATTATCGATATGGTTTTCATGGGTTTTATCTCCGTTGTAATTGATTCCCCTCTTATGATGCGTGTGTAATTTCCCATAGGCATGGGAGATGTAGGTAAGTTGTAAGATTCATTCGTGCCTATTTTATATGTCGTCATTTGTATCTGTAGTGGTATGATCTATCTAGTACGTTGTTATACTGTGGTGAACTCTATGCCTGTTGTCCAATTTAAGGGCCCAGGCAACATGATCTCAAGAGCTACACATGTAACACATATTGTTAAGGAAATCTATGACCTCTGTCGTGACAGGTGGAGATATCTATGAGGACCGAAGACAATATGAGATAACGGTGATCCATTAAACTTAATGCTTGGTTCCAGTCCAAGTGCCAAATTTGAACACGGTGCATTTTAGGGTGTATGTTGATCGTAGAAAAAAAATTCAAGGATAAACGACGAAGGAAATTTGGATTGCCCTTCAATCTTGGTGATTTATTATCGCGCACGGTTCCTTTCGGTTGCCTCTGAGAACCGTGTGCGCTGACCTTATTGTGCATTGCATTCTGATTGGCCAGAAGCCCAGCCACACGGATCGCGTGTGTGCACCGTAGGATGCACCGCGATCGGCAATCCACATCTCTCTCATCACACCCGTGTACCTATAGTTGGGATTTGATGTATATGCGCTAAATGTCAGGTAAATGCTATAAAGTGCTTAAATATAGCAAATGAGTCCTGAAATGCGCAAAAAATTCAAATCTAGCGGCTAATGGTGCTTGCGCATCGTGTAAATAGTTTGGAGGTGAAACGATGAAGTTACCATAAATTCAAATTCAAATTGCCATTTATATTTTTTGAAACGATGATTCTTCTTGTGAGATGCTCTCGTTTTCAAGGAGTTATCGTTAAAACTTGTGCCAGAATTTACCATTTTTTACCACATAATACTGAGGTCATATCATGGCACCATGCCAGGTGTCATGTTTTTCAGGCATGTTTTAATTTTCTAGAGTTAAAAAAATAAACGACAAGTTTGTGTTTGACTCTTGCCACACATATCATTGAAATCTCTCCCCATTCATCATAAAAGGCATGAAAATTTACTAAATACCACAAGCATGATTTTTCAAATAGTTTTTGCGCACTTTTCATGGACCGATTGTGCGAATTTTAATTATGTGCATTAATGCCTAGAAAATGCACATAATGACCTAAATATGGCATATGAGCCCAGGAAAGTGCCAAATTGTAGGGGGTATGTTGATCGCATAAAAAAACTCAAGGACAAATGACGAAGGAAATGTGGATTTCCCTTCAAACTTGGTGATTTCCCTCTCGAAACCACGAAACTTCCTCGATGATGGTTCGATTTATGAAGAGCGTGTATAATGACATTAGCCAAACCTTCTCAAACATTTACCACAGCATGCTGAGGTCATACCATGGCACCATGCCAGGTATCATGTTTTTCAGGCATGTTTTTCATTTTTCTAGAGTTGAAAAACCAATAAACGACACGTTTGTGGTTGACTATTGCCACACATATCCTTGAAATATCTTCCCATTCCTTGTAAAAGTCATGAAATTTTACAAAATACCACAAGCACGATTTTTCAAACCATTTTTGTGCAATTTTTCATGCACCGATTGTGCGAATTTGAATTATGTACATTAATGCCTAGAAAATGCACATAGTGGCCTAAATATAGTAAATGAGCCCAGAAAAAGTGCCAAATTTGAACACGGTGCATTTTAGGGTGTATTGTTGATCGTAGCAAAAAAATTCAAGGATAAACGACGATAGGATGCACTGCGATCGAACGGCAATCCACATCTCTCTCATCGCACCCGTGTACCTGTAGCTGGGATTTGATGTATATGCACTAAATGTCAGGTAAATGCTATAAAGTGCTTAAATATAGCAAATGAGTCCTAAAATGCGCAAAAAATTCAAATCTAGCGGCTGGTGGTGCTTGCGCACCGTGTAAATAGTTTGGAGGCAAAACAATGAAGTTACCGTAAATTCGAGTTCAAATTGTCATTTATCCTTTGGAAATGGTGATTCTTCTTGTGTGATGCTCTTGTTTTCAAGGAGTTATCATTAAAACTTGTGCTAGAATTTACCATTTTTTACCACAGAATAGTAAAGTCGTATCATGGCACCATGCCAGGTGTCATGTTTTTCAGGCATGTTTTTCATTCTCTAGAGTTAAAAAAAATGACACGTTTGTGGTTGACTCCTGCCACACATATCATTGAAACCTCTCCCCATTCATCATAAAAGGCATGAAAATTTACTAAATACCACAAGCATGATTATTCAAACAGTTTTTGTGCACTTTTTCATGGATCGATTGTGTGAATTTTAATTATGTGCATTAATGCCTAGAAAATGCACATAATGCCCTAAATATGGCATATGAGCCCAGGAAAGTGTGAAATTTGAACACGGTACATTGTAGGGGGTATGTTGATCGTATAAAAAAACTCACAGACAAACGACGAAAGAAATGTGGATTCCCTTCAAACTTGGTGATTTCCCTCTCGAAACCACGAAACTTCCTTGGTGATGGTTCGATTTATGAAGAGCGTGTATAGCGACATTAGCCAAATCTTCTCAAACATTTACCACAGCATGCTGAGGTCATACCATGGCACCATGCCAGGTATCATGTTTTTCAGGCATGTTTTTCATTTTTCTAGAGTTGAAAAACCAATAAACGACACGTTTGTGGTTGACTCTTGCCACACATATCCTAGAAATCTCTTCCCATTCCTTGTAAAAGGCATGAAATTTTACTAAATACCATAAGCATGATTTTTCAAACCATTTTTGTGCACTTTTCATGCACCGATTGTGTGAATTTGAATTATGTACATTAATGCCTAGAAAATGCACATAATGGCCTAAATATAGTAAATGGGCCCGGAAGTACCAAATTCGAACACGATGCATTTTAGGGTGTATGTTGATCGTAGCAAAAAATTCAAGGATAAACGACGAAGGGAATTTGGATTCCCCTTCAATCTTGGTGATTTATTATCGCACACGGTTCCTTTCCATTGCCTCTGAGAACGGTGTGCGCCGACCTTATTGTGCATTGCATTCTGATTGGCAAGAACTCCAGCCACGCGGATCACACGTGTGCACCGTAGGATGCACCGTGATCGAACAGCAATCCACATCCCTCTCATCACACCCGTGTACCTGTAGCTGGGATTTGATGTATATGCGCTGAATGTTAGTTAAATGCTATAAAGTGCTTAAATATAGCAAACGAGTCCTGAAATGCGCAAAAAATTCAAATCTAGCGGCTAATGGTGCTTGCGCATTGTGTAAATAGTTTGGAGGCGAAACGATGAAGTTGCCGTAAATTCGAGTTCAAATTGCCATTTATCCTTTTGAAAACGATGATTCTTCTTATGAGATGCTCTCGTTTTCAAGGAGTTATCGTTACAACTTGTGAGAGAATTTACCCTTTTTACCATAGAATACTGAGGTCATATCATGGCTCCATGTCAGGTGTCATGTTTTTCAGGCATGCTTTTCATTTTCTATAGTTAAAAACCAATAAACGACACGTTTGTGGTTGACTCTTGCCACACATATCATTGAAATCTCTCCCCATTCATCATAAAAGGCATGAAAATTTACTAAATACCACAAGCATGATTTTTCAAACAGTTTTTGTGCACTTTTTCATGGACAGATTGTGCAAATTTTAATTATGTGCATTAATGCCTAGAAAATGCACATAATTGCCTAAATATGGCATATGAGTCCAGGAAAGTGCCAAATTTGAACACGGTACATTGTAGGGGGAATGTTGACCGTATAAAAAAACTCAAGGACAAACGACGAAGGAAATGTGGATTCCCCTTCAAACTTGATGATTTCCCTCTCGAAACCACGAAACTTTATGGGTGATGGTTCGATTTATGAAGAGCGTGTATAACGACATTAGCCAAACCTTCTCAAACATTTACCACAGCATGCTCAGGTCATACCATGGCATCATGCCTGGTATCATGTTTTTCAGGCATGTTTTTCATGTTTCTAGAGTTGAAAAACTAATAAACGACACGTTTGAGGTTAACTCTTGCCACACATATCCTTGAAATCTCTTCCCATTCCTTATAAAAGGCATGAAATTTTACTGAATACCACAAGCATGATTTTTAAACCATTTTTGTGCACTTTTTAATGCACCGATTGTGTGAATTTGAGTTATGTATATTAATGCCTAGAAAATGCACATAACGGCCTAAATATAGTAAATGAGACCAGAAAAAGTGCCAAATTTGAACACGGTGCATTTTAGGGTGTATGTTGATCGTAGAAAAAAATTCAAGGACAAACGACGAAGGTAATTTGGATTCCCCTTCAATCTTGGTGATTTATTATCGCACACAGTTCCTTTCCATTGCCTCTGAGAATGGTGTGCGCTGACCTTATTGTGCATTGCATTCTGATTGGCCAGAACCCCAGCCATGCGGATCACGCATGTGCACCATAGGATGCACCGCGATCAAACGGCAATCCACATCCCTCTCATCACACCCGTGTACCTGTAGCTAGGATTTGAAGTATATGCACTGAATGTTAGGTAAATGCTATAAAGTGCTTAAATATAGCAAACAAGTCCTGAAATGCGCAAAAAATTTAAATCTAGCGACTGATGGTGCTTGCGCACCGTGTAAATAGTTTGGAGGCAAAATGATGAAGTCACCAAAAATTTGATTTTTCTACCGTGGAAAAGGCTACCACGGCAACGATTTTTCTACCGCCACGACAATGTTTCAACTGAAGAATCAAGAGGACCGTGAAGACTTCCCGGCGCCCTGGGCTATACCATATCATGCTATTATGAATTGCCTGAGATGTTTATCCCTTTCTTGTTTGCAACCTTTGATTAGGCAGTAATCTATTATTAGGGTGATCTCCCACTGAAAATATCAAGGTAAAAAGGTACTCTTCCCAGTGTTGCAACCATCTATATCACGTAGCCTTCCGGAGTGCGTCATGTCCACATGAGTACAAACGGATCATGAGGTGTAAGGTGGGCGAGGTCAGACCGAGCAAGCAGATAGCACTCGGTTGTCTTGAAGTTCTAGCAGAATCGTTCTGACCTCAGAGTACGAAGCATCGAAAGATGAACAAGAGTCATATGGAGATATGATCGGCAAAAGATTGCCTACAGGTAAAAGTTCACGTCATCAGTGATGTCCACATCAATGGCTGTGAATAACATCAGGGTCTTGAATCACTCACTATCAATTATGAGAGATATTGATTTGAGTGGGAGTGCACTTTATATTAAAAATTATTTAAACACTAGTGCAAATTGATTATGAAATATGTCTAAGTGAATTTTGTGTGTATCGTTGTAGATCAATGGCTGGCAATATGTTCAACTTAGCCCCTCTGTTAGAGAAAGAAAAGTTGGCTGCTAATGGTGGAAACTATGCGGATTGGATCCGGAACCTGAGATTTGTTCTCAGGAGTGCTGATACGTCTCCGGCTTATCTATAATTTTTGATTGTTTCATGCTATTATATTATCATTCTTATATACTTTATATGCAATTTTATACATTTTTGGGGAGTAACCTATTAACTCAGTGCCTGGTGACAGTTGCTATTTTCTGCTTGTCTTTAGTTTTACAGAAAATCTATACCAAACGGAGTCCAAACGCTACGAGACGTTTTGACGATTTTTTTCTGGACATAAGAGACCGTAGAAGCTTCAGGGGAGGATAAAAAAACCTACGAGGAGACGGAAGACAACAGGGCGCGCCCTGGGGGGTAGGCGCGCCCTGATGCCCTGTGGGCCCCTCGTGGCTCCGTCTGGCCTAATTCCAGCGCTATAAATTCTAAAATATCCCAAAACCCCCAGAGAGCCACCCGAAACAATTTTTCCGCCGCCGCCAGTCTCTGTTCTTCCGCGATCCCATCTGGAGGCCTTTTCCAGTACTCTGTCGGAGGGGGAATCTATCACGGAGGGCTTCTACATCAACCTTGTTACCCTTCCGATGATGTGTGAGTAGTTCACCACAGACCTACAGGTTCATAGTGATTATCTAGATGACTTTCTCTCTCTCTCTTTGATCTTCAATAAAATGTTCTCTTGGGAGATCGATCCGATGTAATCTTCCTTTGCGGTGTGTTTGTTGGGATCCGATGAATTGTGGGTTTATGATCAAATTATTCATTGAAAGTAATTGAGTCTTTTCTGAACTTTATTATGTATGATTGTTATAGCTACGTAATGCTTTTAGATCTATGGGTTTTCTTTGGCCAAGTTGATTCATCGATCTTCAGTGGAAGTGGTGCATAGTAGTAGGTTCAATCTTGCGGTGTCCTCACCTCATGACAGAAGGGGTAGCGAGGCAAGTATTTGTATTGTTGCTAGTAAGGGTAAAATGATGGGGTTTAATCATATTGATTGGTTTTATTCTATCTACATTATGTCATCTTGCTTAAAGTGTTGCTCTGTTCTTCATGAACTTAATACCATAGATGCAAGCAGGAGTCAGTCGATTGGTGGAGTAATAGTAGTAGATGCAGGCAGGAGTCGGTCTACTTGTCACGGACGTAATGCCTATATACATGATCATGCCATGAATAACGTCATAACTATGCGCTTTTCTATCAATTGCCCAACAATAATTTGTCTACCCACCGTATGCTATTGTTATGAGAGAGATGCCTCTAGTGAAAACTATGGCCCCCGGGTCTACTTTAATCATACTACTAAAACCAAAAATACCTTGCTGCAATTTATTTACTTTTATTTTACTTTCCAAATTATCTATCTACCACTATCAGATTTGATCCTTGCAATTAACGAGTACAAGGGGACAACCCTCTTGCCCGTGTTGGGTGCAAGTATTTGCTCTTGTGTGTCCAGGTACTACTAAGGAGTGTTTGCGTGGTTCTCCTATTGGTTCGATAACCTTGGTTCTCTACTGAGGGAAATACTTATCCGCTACTATATTGCTTCACCCTTCCTCTTCGGGGAAAATCCCAACGCAGCTCACAAGTAGCAAGTGCTAAGAAGGAGTATGTGCTGGATCAGCCCCTGGGTGATCCTCCTGCAAAGGATGCACCACAAGAAGTTTTAGATGCTCTCACTGCTCGTAGTGATGACTATGAAGTAGTCCAGTGCCTCATGTTGACTTGCATGGATCCTGAACTACAGAAACGCTTTGAGCGTTCTACTACTCAATTTATAATTGGGTCACTGGAAGTTCTATACAAGAAGCAGGCAAGAACCGAACATTTTGAAATAACCAAGGCCTTGATTGAATGCAATATGGCAGAAGGTTCCACAATGAGTGAGCATATAGTGAAGCTTGCTAGCTATGTTGACAGACTAGCTACTCTGGAATTTGGAATTCCTCCAACACTCGGTACAGATATTGTGCTTGCTTCACTCCCCTCATCTTACGATGGTTTTATCATGAATTACAACATGAACAGGATGGACAAAAGTGGAAACGAGTTCTTCGCTATGCTCAAAATTGCGGAAGCTGGGATGCAGAAGAACAAACAAGTGTTGATGGTCAACAAGACCGCCAGTTTCAAGAAGAAGGGTAAGTCCAAGAAGAAGTCTATTGGCACCGGTAAGACCGTGTCTCAGAAGTGGAACAAGGGCGAAGCCACTAAAAAGACTGAATGTTTCTACTACAAGCAGAAAGGACACTGGAAGCGCAACTGCAAGAAGTACTTGGCAGATAAGAAGAATGGTTCTTCTAGTAAAGGTATAAAAGTAATATAAAGTTAATGTTATTCTACTTGTTGATTTCTTGTATGTCATGAGTATTTGATACTGATCGGTTGCTCTCACTTGCAAACCGATGTAGGGACTATAGAAAGCTCGCAAGTTGAGAAGAAATGAAGTCGTTATGCAAATCGGGAATGGTGATGAGGTCGCTACTCAAGACCGTTGAAGTCATGCCTTTAGTTTATCTTCAAGATTTATCTTAGGACCGAATAATAGTTATTTCATTCTGGAGTTATGTAAAACAATATGTTTTGGGTTATGCGACGGATATTCTTATAAGTTTTAAACAATGGTTGTTCAAGTTGCTATAAGAATATGTTTTGGATTTACCTCTATTTTTGGTGGTTCATTCATGAAATCTTGAATTGAAAGTTTATAACATTAATGCTAAACATCTTGAGAAGACAGATAAACACCACTTAAATGTGGCACTACTTGGTTATGTCGGAAAAATAATCTTCATGCAAATAAAGTATTGAAGTCAAATCAGTTGACAAAAATACATGCTGATGTATATAATCCGATGAGCAAACCAGGGCGCGGTGGATAACTATACTTCATTAGTGATTTAAGTAAATATGATTTACCTGATACAAATCTGAAATATTTGAAAGGTTCAAAGAAATTCAGAATGAAATATTTGAAAGGTTCAATAATTCACTGGTACCGTTACGTGCTATACAAACGGTTTTTACCCCCTTTCCGCGACACAGTTTTAAACCGTCGCCTTGCCTGTGTGTGCGATGGGGGGTCCTTCCCACATGACCCAGAAACTGTCCGCGATAGGGCGACCCGCTGCCGACAATTTTTGTAAACTAATCGTATGCGAAGTCATGGCACTACGTTTCTGATCCGCGAGACATCTGAAATGATTTCGCAGATATCCACGTGTGCAAAAGGTGGATATCACAAACTTATTTCTACCGGTCTGTTTGCGATACGTACACTATCACACAGTTCAAAACCATAAAATGTATGTGGTGTCTCCGCTATCGCCAACGTGTCCATTTTCTTAAGTGTGTGTGATAGGTATACCTATCACACACGGTCTGCAAATGTGAATTGTCTTCTTTCTATCCGATATTACACACGCATACAGGTTTGAAACGTTTGTGGTATTACCAGGAATCGCACACGTGCATATTACGGAAACGTGTGCGATACTTATGGCAATCCCACACGCGTATAACGATAAACTGTGCGTTCGTGGGCTGAGTATCGCATACGTTTTCCGTGAAAAACCGTGTGTTCGTTATTTTACCATCGCACACGCTGTTTTCTTTCTAACCATGTGTACGGTGTTTTAATCCCTGTTGTTTAATTATATTTTTTCCTGTAATTTATAATTCAAATTGGAATATTTCAAATTTTAAATTATGAAGTGCGGAATTTAAATATTTTGTATTCTCAACAGTCGTCACAATGGTTCAACAACCAATCCATAAATCAAAATCTCAGTACAATGTGTTCAGTAATTACAGAATTAGGCAGCAGATTAACTATGAAGAACCACAATATTTAGAGGCGGTAAAGGTGAAGAGAGAAGTGTAAATCATTTTGGCTGCCGATAGTGTTGAAGAAGCGGAATGCCCATAATGTGCCCTCCTCCATGGCAAAGGCGCGCACAACTTTTGTCCAACCCCTTGTGACGATCGCCCGCCCATCCTTCACCGCCTTCAGGAAGACTTCTAGACCATTATCATGGTAGTATGAATTATATACTTTAACCTTAGTTGCCTCCACTCCGGTCTTGTAGTTTGCAAGGTAATCATGAGTAAAATGCTTTGGAAACCACTGAAAAGAGAAAACTTTCAGAAATTCTTGTCTAATAGAGTAACTCATTGTGGGCAGGGAAAAAAAGCAACAGATTACTTACCATCCTAAAGTTCACTGTTGTCTTGGATAAAGTGTAAATAAAGAGTTTAATCCCCATCACCCGTCTATTTCGCCTAACAATCTTTCTTAGTTTCCTCACTTGACGCTTGTTCATGAATATCTCATTGCCCCATACGCAAAAGGGGTCGAAGCGTGGATCAGTACCGCTGATATATGTACCTACAAGCAACCACTAAATGTTAGAAGCTAAACTTCAATTGCACAAATGATGTAAAATACTATAAGACATGGGATGCAACTAACCTCGACAGCAAACAACAGCATCGCCCGTTGCGGCCCTGCGTAAGTACATGGAAAGGCATGTTAACTACATCCACCAAAAATAGCAAATGGTAATAAAACGACAGCATCTCTAGTGATATCTCATTGCGAAGAGTAGCACGGTAGTAAAGGGACAGATTAAAAAAATGGATAGAACTGTTTGCTACAATAGGCTTAACAGCAACCTAAGTCAGGCACTGTAAGTTTCTAGCTGGTATTGGTGAAATTGAACTAGACAGTTCATACTTGAACATGACAGTGTACATTACTGAAATAAACAAGTCATGTGTTAAGTACAGACAACCTAATATAGCCATTGAAACTAGTACTGATGAAATTGAAATTGACAGAGTTAAACATCGCAAGGCAAGTACTGCTAGAGCAGAGAATGGCCCAGTTGTCTATAAAAAGGTAGGGGAAATAGCTAAGAATGATTAGGCGTGTTTACTACAACAGGCTTAATACATCAACCATACAAAACATAGCCATTGCAACTGGTATTGGTAAAATTGAACTGGACAGTTCCTACTTGGTAAATCCCGAGGGGTAGTTGGTGGGGCACTTCATCTGGGCCAGAGCCCGCCCCAAGTCGGCGGCGGTGGAGGCGAGGTGTTCCTCCGGGTTGAAGCGTGGATCAGTGCCACTGACATGTGTACCTACAAGAAGCAAGTAAATGCTACAAGCTAAACTGCAATTGCAGAAATGATGTAAAGTACTATAAGACATTGGGATGGAACTAACCTCGACGGTACACAATAGCATTTCCCATTGTGGCCCTGTGTAAGTACATGGAAAGGCATGTTAACTACAACAGGGTTGACATCCACCAAAAATAGAAAATGGTAATAAAACAACAGCATCTGTAGTGATATCTTCATTGCGAAGAGTAGCACAGTAGTAAAGGGATGGATTAAAAAATGGATAGAGTTGTTTGCCACAACAGGCTTAACAGCAACCTAAGTCAGGCATTGTAAGTTTCTAGCTAGTATTGGTGAAACTGAACTGGGCAGTTCATACTTGAACATCACATTGTACATTACTGAAATAAACAAGGCATGTGTTAAGTACAGACAACCTAATATATCCATTGAAACTGGTACTGATGAAATTGAAACTGGTACTGATGAAATTGAAATTGACAGAGTTAAACATCGCAAGGCAAGTGCTGCTAGAGCAGAGAATGGCCCAGTTGTCTATAAAAAGGGAGGGGAAATAGCTAAGAATGGTTAGGCGTGTTTACTACAACAAACACATAGCCATTGCAACTGGTATTGGTAAAATTGAATTGGGCAGTTCGTACTTGGTAAATCCCGAGAGGTAGTTGCTGGGGCACTTCATCTGGGCTAGATCCCGCACCAAATCGGCGGCGGCGGAGGCGAGGTGTTCCTTCGGGTCGACACGCACAGCGGACACCGCGCCATCGACCGCCTTCAGCTCCCCGACCTCCATCGTTACGCTTACGCGGTGATGCTCTGGAGTAGGGGGTCGGGATTTGGAGGCATGAGGATGTTTCGCAGACGCCATCTAAGCAATCAGGCCATGGCGGTGATGGAGATCGATGGGTTACCTGACTGGATCGACGAGGCTCGGGTAGAACGTAGATGTGGTTGAAGTTGTTGTTGCGGCGGCGGCGGTTTGAGCTGCCGGGAGAGGGGGGGTACTGCGGAAATGTGATGGGTGGGGATGGGTTTGGGGGGGTAAATTCTGAAATCCCGCACCTATTGAAAATTTCGCTGCGAAACTCGAAACTTACGCGGGCGAAACAAACAACGCAGACGAAGCGTATAATATAATCGTGTGCGAGAAAGGAGAAAATTGGCGGATCCCGTATTCAAAAAATTGTACACGTGGAGTTAATTAAATCCACATCCCTCCCAATAGCATTTTTTATTTGACTTATACCATTTACTTAACTCCACGTGTACAATTTTTAATTAAATCCGCATATAAGTCAAAGCACTTTATAGCATTTAATTAACTCCACGTGTACAATTTTTTGAATACGTGATCCGCCAATTTTCTCCTTTCTCGCACACGAGTATATTATACGCTTCATCTGCGTTGTGTGTTTCGCCCGCGTAAGTTTCAAGTTTCGCAGTGAAATTTTCAATAGGCGCGGGATTTCAGAATTTACCCCCCCCCCCAAACCCTAAACCCCAAAAAATTGTACACGTGGAGTTAATTAAATGCTATAAATTGTACACGGCAATCCACATCCCTCCCAACACACCCGTGTAGCTGTAGCTGGGATTTGACTTATATGCGCTAATTGTCAGGTAAATGCTATAAAGTGCTTTAGTATATCAAACGAGTCCTGAAATGCGCAAAAAAATCAAATCTAGCGGCTGATGGTGCTTGCGCACCGTGTAAATAGTTTGGACGTGAAACGATAAAGTCACAGTAAATTCAAGTCTAAATTGCCACACATGTCCTTGAAATCTCTCCCCATTCCTCGTAAAACGCATGCAAATTTACTAAACACCACAAGCATGATTTTCCAAACCCTTTTTTTGCACTTTTTCATGGACCGATTGTGCGAAGTTGAATTATGTGCATTAATGCCTAGAAAATGCACATAACTGCCCAAATATAGTAAATTAGAATGGAAAAGTGCCAAATTTGAACACGGTGCATGACAGGGTCTATGTTGATCGTAGAAAAAAATTATAGGACAAACAACGAAGGAACTTTGGATTCCCCTTCAAACTTGGTGATTTCCCTCTCGAAACCACCAAAACTTCCTTTTGTGATGGTTCGGTTTATGAAGAGCGTGTATAACTAGGTTAGCTGAACCTTCTCAAAAAATTACCATGCTTTACTGAGGTCATACCTTGGCACCATGCCAGGTATCATCTTTTTCAGGCATGTTTTTCAATTTTCTAGAGTTGAGAAACCAATAAACGACACGTTTGTGGTTGACTCTTGGGACACATGTCCTTGAAATCTGCCACCATTCCTCGTAAAAGGCATGCAAATTTAGTAAATACCACAAGCATGATTTTCCAAAAGGAATTTGTGAACTTTTCCATTTACTGATTGTGCGAAATTGAATTATTTGCATTAATGCCTAGAAAATGCACATAACTGCCCAAATATACTAAATTAGCCCGGAAAATTGCCAAATTTGAACATGGTGCATTATAGGGTGTTTGTTGATCGTACAAAAAAACTCAAGGACAAACGACGAAGGAAGTTCGAATTTCCCTTCAAACTTGGTGATTTCCCTCTTGAAACCACGAAACTGCCTTTTGTGATGGTTCGGTTTATGAAGAGCGTGTAAAATGTCATTAGCCGAACCTTCTCAAAAAAGTACCACGCTTTTCTAAGGCCATTCCATGGCACCATGCCAAGTATCATCTTTTTTAGTCATGTTTTTCAATTTTGTAGAGTCGAAAAACCAATAAACGACACGTTTGTGGTTGACTCTTGCCACACATGTCCTTGAAATCTCTCCCCATTCCTCATAAAAAGCATGCAAATTTAGTAAACACCAGAAGCATGATTTTCCCAACCGTTTTGGTGCACTTTTTCATGGACCGATTGTGTGAAATTGAATTATGTGCATTAATGCATAGAAAATGCACATAACTGCCCAAATATAGTAAATTAGCCTGGAAAAGTGCCAAATTTGAACACGGTGCATTACAGGGTGTATGTTGATCGTAGAAAAAAAAACTCAAGGACAAACGATGAAGGAACTTTGGATTCCCCTTCAAACTTGGTGATTTCCCTCTCGAAACCAGCAAAACTTCCTTTTCTGATGGTTTGGTTTACGAAGAGCGTGTACAACGACATTAGCCAAACCCTCTCAAAAAATTACCACACTTTGCTGAGGTCATACCATGGCACCATGCCAGGTATCATCTTTTTCAGGCATGTTTTTCAATTTTGTAGAGTCAAAAAACCAATAAACGACACGTTTGTGGTTGACTCTTGCCACACATGTCCTTGAAATCTCTGCACATTCCTCGTAAAAGGCATGCAAATTTAGTAAACACCAGAAGCATGATTTTCCAAACTGTTTTGGTGCACTTTTTCATGGACCGATTGTGTGAAATTGAATTATTTGCATTAATGCCTAGAAAATGCACATAACTGCCCAAATATAGTAAATTAGCCCGGAAAAGTGCCAAATTTGAACCCGATGCATTATAGGGTGTATGTTGATCATAGAAAAAAACTCAAGGACAAACGACGAAGGAACTTTGGATTCCCCTTCAAACTTGGTGATTTCCGTCTTGAAACCACCAAAACTTCCTTTTGTGATGGTTCAGTTTACGAAGAGCATGTATAACGACATTAGCCTAACCCTCTCAAAAATTACCACTCTTTGTTGAGGTCATACCATGGCACCATGCCAGGTATCATCTTTTTTAGGCATGTTTTTCAATTTTATAGAGTTGAAAAACCAATAAACGACACATTTGTGGTTGACTCTTGCGACACATATCATCGAAATCTCTCCCCATTCCCTTGTAAAAGGCATGAAAATTTAGTAATACCACAAGCTTCATTTTTCATACTGTTATTGTGCACCTTTTCATGCACCTATATATCGTGCCAATTTGAATTATGTGCATAAATGCCTAGAAAATGCAAATAATGGCCCAAATATGGTAAATTAGCCCGGAAAAGTGCCAAATTTGAACACGGTGCGTTCTAGGGTCTGTGTAGATCGTAGAAAAAAAACAAAGGCGGACGACCAAGGAAAATTGGATTCCCTTGAAATCCTGGTGATTTATTATCGCACACAGTTCATTTTCACTGCTTATGAAAGCCGTGTGGGATGACTCTATCGTGCGACGCGTTCTGATTGGCCGGAACCCCAGCCACGCGGATCGCGCGTGTGCACCGTAGGATGCACCGCGATCAAACGGCAATCCACATCCCTCCCATCACACCCGTGTAGCTGTAGCTGGGATTTGACTTATATGCGCTAATTGTCAGGTAAATGCTATAAAGTGCTTAAGTATATCAAACGAGTCCTGAAATGCACAAAAAATTCAAATCTAGCGGCTGATGTTGCTTGCGCACCGTGTAAATAGTTTGGACACGAAATGATGAAGTCACCGTAATTCAAGTCCAAATTGCCAGCCCATACAATTGACATATTTGACATGCATGAACAAATAATCAATCGAGCATATATATGCTCAAATTGGTCCAGTGCCTAGTTCGAGGAGTAATTTATAAACCATTATTAGCTCCCTAATTTACATCAATATAACAAACCATCTTGATCGATCGAGGCTGGGGCAGCCTCGACATCGGTGATCGCCGGTACTGCCTCGGGCGCAGCTCTCACCAGGGCTGCCGCGACCACCGACTGTGCGTACATCGCCCCGGCGGCCAACGAGACATTGGCTCTCACCAGGGCTGCCGTCACTGCCCCCAGGCCTGCACCGGCGACGCCCGGCACTGCGCCCTCCTCCATCTCGGACATAAGTCTGCGCCTCGTGCGGCGGCCGCCACTGCCGCGGTTGTCCTTGCGTCGTCGCGGTTCCTGCTCCGCCGCCCGCACCATCCGCCGCACTCTACGCCGAGCCCGCAGTATCGCCCGCTGGCGATCCCTAGCCGCTTTTAGGACGACCCTGGCTAACCTGGTGGCTTGCTCGTACCGCGTTTCCTGCCTCGTCTGGCTATCGTCGGGAGAGGCGGCGGCACAGCCGCCGACCGCAAAGCCGACCATCGCGCCGGCAGCCTCGATTCCGCTATCGCCCAACTCCATTCGGTCGTCGGCCGTTGGGGCCGGGTATGCCGGTATGTGTGGGTAACTAGCTAGCAAGGGGATCAGTAGTGAGTCGCCGTCGCCGGCCATTGTTGTGGTTATTTATAGCTAGCTAGCAGCTGGCTAGGGGATTGGGGATTTACAATTTACCCCTATGGCTGGTGCTTGCGCGGGAAGGCATCGCTGGAGCGCGGGAAGACTAAGTGGAGCACACAATTCCCATCACACAACCGTATGCGGTGTCACGTGTTATCACACACGTGTTAACATAAGGAAACGTATGTGTAACTTACAAATCATCACTCACGAGTACTCGCACCACGCATCATGTGCAATGCTCCTACCATCGTAAACAACTCGTTTGCATTTTCAAAGGTTTTTGTACACACACATAATCGCACACGAAACATCCAGGTCCGTAGGGCGCCTAAGAGAATTCAGATTTTGCCAAGAATTTTAGTCGCACTTTCTTAATTAGCACCAATTGCCCGACTGTCTTTCTCATCGTTAAAAGTGTTTTTAGTTTTTAGTTTTCCCCTCCCACGTATGAGCGAACCAACTACCTCCAAAATATAGCTATGTTTGCATGCATGCGTGGTGGAAGAGGAAAATGATAAGGAAGTGGGCAGTGATTCCACACTGGCAATTATAATAACCTAATTAATGGGATGTGTTCATTGGCAATTTGGCGCGGTTAATTTTTTCGCCTCGCCCACTCCCTGTTCACCTTGGTTGCGCTCCTCCTCCTTCGCTCTCTATCCTCTCTTCGCTCTCTATCATCTCTTTCCTCTCGCAGCCCCCAAATCTGGCCTTCCATGCTTGCCTCCCCGCCTCACCCATCGGATTGCACCATGGATAATCCCCTAGATCCCAGCATCCCGCGGGCTTCCCTCTCGCTGCAGCCCGCGGCACTGCCGCCGTTGAGTGAAACCCACCAATTGTACAGCGAGCTGCTATACAAATGGTTTTTAACCCCTTTCCGCGATGGAGTTTTAAACCGTCGCTTGCCTGTGTGCGCGATAGGGGGGTCCTTCCCACACGACCCAAAAACCATCGGCGATAGGGCCTCCGGTCACACACGCGGGGTAAAAAGAGCTCGTGTGTGATCGGGCGAGCCATCGCAGACAATTATACTGGCCCAATCATTTCTGTTCTTATGTTCATCCCACACAGTGAATCTCAGAAAAACGTTTCCGTTCATATGTACATCACACACAATTTTTATGTGGAAACGTTTGTGCAAGGTGGCCTAACGCAAACATTTGTCGGGAGGAAGGCGTGTGTGATTGTTCATTGATCCAACACGGCTACTTTCTAGAAACTGTGTGCGTTGTTTGAGGTCATCGCCCACGATGTTGTCTAACAAACCGTCTGCAATTCAAAAACCCAATAAGCAGGCTAATTGGCCTATTATTGATAATGCATTTAGTAATCAAATTGACATTTCATATCAAACACACCATATGTTTCATAGCCGTATTACATCAACCAGGATTTCATAGCTGAATTACATCAGAGTACAACATCACATAGCTTCAGCACTCAGTTACACCATATAGGCATATAGCTAGCTACGCAATTACACAACAACACGAAGTTTCACATGCAACATCTAAAACCTTTAGAAAGTAGCATCATATACGGTATATAGAGAGATGAATCTCATTTGGAAAACTGTTGAATCTGAAGGCGAATATTAAGCCTTCAATGATGTTGAATGTCCTTGCAACTTTACACCAATGGCTGCGGATGATTGCCCGCCCAACCTTCGTCCTCTTGAGGGAGACTTCAATATTGTACTGTGGGTGTTGAATGAGTAGCTTCCTCGCCTCTTGACCATGGAGGTGGTTTGAGAGGTAATCATCGGTGAACTGCTTTGGAAAGGACTGAAAACAAAGATATGCATAAATATCTGTTCTAAATTTTGAAATGGCGCATAGGAAAAAACACAAGGTAAAAGAGTTAGTACCATCCTATAGTTGACTGATGTCTTCTTCATTGTGCAAACAAAGATCTTGTTGTTATTCAACGCTAGTTTCTTTATCCTAACAATCTTTCTGAGTTTCTTAACTTGACTGATATTCATGTCCATCTCATTTCCCCATATGCAAAATGGATCGAACAGTGGGTCTAAACCTCTGACAGCAGGACCTACATGTGCAAGACCAAATTGTTTAAATCCTAAATATTAGAATGGTTCCTGTAATTGCACAATAATGTGCTATTAGCCAAAGGACCATGCATGTGCAAACCTCGATGGTAAACCTCAGTGCCTCCCATTGTTTCCCTGCAACACATATAAGGCAGATATTGATCAGTTTAAGTGAGAGTTGGCATACTATTAGTAGAATATATTAATGAAAACTTGTACCCACAACAAATGAACATCACACTGCAGAATTGTACCAAAAAGTTAACTGGACACCACAACAAATGAAACAAGCAGTTAACTGAGAATCACCTTGCAGAATAGAACATATACTAGAAGATCATACAGTTAACCAAGCCTAGCATGCTTAAGAACTACTAGGAAATATAGCATTTGTGTATGTTTCTCATGTATAGAGTACATCCAAATTCGATTTTATTCCTCACATGCATAACAATAAAAAAATTGTACCCACAGGAATTGAAAATCACATTTCAGAATTGAACCAAACAGTTAACTGAACATCACAACAAATGAACCAAACAGTTAACTGAACATCACATTTCAGAAGATCAGATTGCATATGAACATAACAGAGGACAATTCAGTAGAAGGCACCGAAGGCGGCCTTTAGAAAACACCACGAACTGTCGTTTAAAGCAGCCAACTGCGTGGCGGCGTTCGTGCGCGAGGGGTCGACGGTGGCCTCGACGGCGAGGTGCTCCTACAAGATCTGGCGGTCGGCACGCATGGTAGCCATCGTGACCTCATCCGCGCGTGCGGCCGCGATTTGCTTCACCGGTGCCAGATGCTCCTTGAGCTCCTGGCTATAATGTGCGAGCCATGGCTATGGGCGGTCCTTAATTGGAGGATGGGGCAGTGATTTGGGTGGAAGATGTCATGCCGGCGGTCGAGGCTTGTGGGATGGAGAAGGAGGAGGAGGATGGGGGTGGGGTGTGGATTACCTGACTATATGGACGGGGCCGCGCAGCGAGAAGGAGTGCCGCCGGCGAGGAGACGGCGCTGCAAAGCAAGCAGTGAAGGTTTGAACTTGGAAAGGAAGGAGGAAACAGTGGAAATGTGGCTTTTGGTGGGGGGAAGGGGGCGGGGATCTAGATATTTCCGCGGTTGCCGAAAATTTACGAACGGTGCAGCGAAAAACTGCCGCGCAAGTGTGGTTGACGCGTGGCCGGTGGACTGTAGCCGATGAACCTTCCTGCGTAAGCCATACATGAGGGAGCCCCAAGATATTTTATACTGCATCGCACACGATTGTTGCTAACAAACTGTTTGTGGTGTAATTGATTTTTTCATTTCGATTTGAAAGACAAAATGGGGTTATGGCAGGAAAGGTCGCTGTTTGAATTGCTAGAACATTTATCTACAGTGAACATGCAACTAGGAGTGTCGTGCTAAAATTTGGAATTATTCTGGGTTCGTTTGGCATTTTTTATACATTAATTGAGTTTTCTAGGCATTTAATGTGCATAATTCAAATTTGAACTACAGGCACATGCTCCAGTGCACTAAAATGGGTTGAAAAATTGTATATGTGTCCTTGGTTGAATGTTTAGGTCCCATACAAGAAATGGGAGTGAATTTCAAACATCTAGGCGTCGTGGCTCGGCCAAAAACATTGAGAAACTTGGTTTTTAAATTCCAGTAAATCCAAAAATTGCCTAAAAATCACGAAACTTGGCATGGTGTCTTGACATGGCACCAACACGCTGTGGTAAAATTTTTGTTCGATTTGAGACAAGTTTTGGTATAAGCTTCTTACAAACCAGAGCTTCTCTCAAGAAGGCTCATGGTTCCGATAGTGGATGTGTCACCTTTGTGGGCGAAACGACATACGCTGTCTCTTCCTGCCTTGATTTTTTTACAGAGGCAACAAAGACCAATAGGAGTGTCATGCTAAAATTTGGAATTATTTCGGGTTCGTTTGGCCTTTTTTATATATTTATTGAGTTTCTAGGCATTTAACGTGCATAATTCAAATTTGAACTACATGCACATGCTCCAGTGCACCAAAATGGGTTGAAAAATCGTATATGTGTCCTTGGGTGAATGTTTAGGTCCCATACAAGAAATGGGATTGAATTTCAAACATCTGGGCGTCGTGGCTCGGCCGAAAACATTGAGAAACTTGGTTTTTAAATTCCTGTAAATCCAAAAATTGCCTAAAAATCACAGAACTTGGCATGGTGTCTTGACATGGCACCAACATGCTGTGGTAAAAATTTTGTTCGATTTGGGACAAGTTTTGGTATAAGCTTCTTACAAACCGGAGCTTCTCTCAAGAAGGCTCATGGTTCCGATAGGGGGGATGTGTCACCTTTGTGGGCGAAACGACATACGCTGCCTCTTCCTGCCTTGATTTTTTTACAGAGGCAACAAAGACCAATAGGAGTGCCGTGCTAAAATTTGGAATTATTTTGGGTTCGTTTGGCATTTTTTATACATTAATTGAGTTTTCTAGGCATTTAATGTGCATAATTCAAATTTGAACTACAGGCACATGCTCTAGTGCACCAAAATGGGTTGAAAAATCGTATATGTGTCCTTGAGTGAATGTTTAGGTCCCATGCAAGAAATGGGAATGAATTTTAAACATCTGGGCGTCGTGGCTCGGCCGAAAACATTGACAAACTTGGTTTTTAAATTCCTGTAAATCCAAAACTTGCCTGAAAATCATGAAACTTGGCATGTTGCCTTGACATGGCACCAACATGTTGTGGTAAAAAAATTGTCCAATGTTTTGAAGGCGCACAGATTAACAACCAACAAAGTCATTTTGGAACAAAGAGCTGCCACGTTACAATCGGAAACACAAGTGCTATTCAAACCGTGGGCGTTGTACTAACCATTTACGTGCCGCCACGCGTCCCCATTTTGATTGGCTAGGAGGCGATGTGCGGGGTAGCTATTTGAGTAGACGGGAGGCGTGGAGCAGACCGCTACGCAGGCTCACCGGGAGGCGAGCCCTTTGACCTCCATCAGCCGCCCACCTCGCTCCCAACTTCTCCATTAATGGCGCACGAGCCCCAATTTTAATGGCGTGGCTAGGCCTCAGTCGACTGAGATTTAAGAGAGAGAAAAGAAAATATGAAATGAAAATTTTGCACGGATCTTGATGTAAGATCTCACGGACATAGCATCGACTGAGACTTAGCAAGACTGATATATATGAAGACGATGGCAATGGATAATAATAATTGTCTTACATATTCAGGAAGATAATTAAAGATACCACATGCGGCAATGCCCGAAAGACACAAGGGCAAAAGAAGGAAGACATAGACAATGATCTGGGTCGCTGCTCTCTACTTCACCTCGATCTACTACGCCATCTTCGTCATTTCGTCCACCTTGATCTCCTTCACGTCCTCAATCAGTCGCTTGCGAGCAACCACGGATTCCTCCAGGAGCATGTCACACTCAATGCGGAGATTAGCATTCTCGTCCATAAGTTTCCTGACCATGACGGCCGTCTTCTCCAACACGGCAATTGTCTCCTCGTGCTGCTTCGCCCTGCCGGCGATCTTCGCCCTCAACAGGTCGCGCTCGGTGCGGAGCCTCACCTTGTCACCCCGTAGTGCCCGGATGACGTCGGTGGACTTATCCAACGCGGCATAGCTCTCCTTCTGTAGCTTCGCCCAGCGGGGGACGTCATCGTCCATCAGCTTATTGAGCATAGCGCGCATGCGCCTATGAGAGCCCTCGAGTGCCCGCGATAGATCCATCCAGGCCGCCGCGATGCGGCAGGACCTCTCTGCTGCTTCCACAGCGCGGCGGGACATTTGTGCCGCTTTCGCGGCGCGGCCGGACCAATCTGCTGCTTCGGCGGCATGGCGGGACCTCAGTGCTGCTTCGGCGGCGTGGCGGGACCTCCGTGCTGCTTCGGCGGTGCGGCGGGACCTCTTGGCTAATATCGCGGTGAGGCGGGACATCTCTGTTGCTTCGCTCGCCACTCCGTGGTCATTTCTCGACCAAGAACTCCTCCCACGGGCCATGGCAGATGCAAGGCAGGACGAAGACTTGTTTGTTTGTTGATGAGGAATTGAGGAGGAATGTGCAGTCATTTTCGAGTAGGTGGTATTTATAACCTAGTAATAAGCTGCTAAGTGGGAAAACATTTAGGTTTTCATCGGTATGAACAGGTTTGCAATTACATATCGGTGTGAATCGGAGTAATTTGGAATGTGACGGGAAAGAAGCTCAAAATTATTTGACGGTTCCGGTTTCAAAGTGTGTAATTAACGTGGGCAAGCTTTCTCGGATGCATACGTGGCGTGTGCACCGCAATTGGCGATGTCAGCACACGACTTGTTCCATCAACCATGTGCGCTTGTTATTACCATCGCGCACAATTCTTTTAATTAGAATGTGTGCCTATATATCGCAGACTCCTTGATCTGGCTGACTGTTTCTGTTGTGTTGGGTAATCGCAAATAGTTCATCCGAGCAAACCGCATGCCGTATATCACACACACATTGATCTGCCAGACCGTTTCTGTTGTGTTGGGTAATAGCAAACAGTTCATCCGAGTGAACTGTATGTCGTGTATCGCACACACCTCGATTTGGCTGACCGTGTTTGTTGTTCTGTCTTATCGCAAACAGTTTGTATGGATCAACTGTATGCCACGTATCGCACACGCGTCTCTAATCTGAATCGTGTTTGTTGTTCTGTCTTATCGCAAACAGTTCGTATGGATCAGCTGTATGCCATGTATCGCACACGTGTCTCTAATCTGAATCGTTTTTGATGTCTCCGGCATCGCAAACAGTTCGTCTTATTGGCGACGGTTTTAGTACTACATCGTTGCGATTAATGCATCGCACACAATTTGGTCGTGGGGTCTCTTATTGATGTGTCGCGTTAGGACCTTCCTGCAGTAATGCACGTATCTATCAGAGGGGATCCATTGCTCTGGACTCACAGATCGGTGCCGCCGGAGGACATGCCAGGGCTGCGTTGGAGGTGGTGGGCAGCAAGGGCAAATCGGATCAAGGAAGCGAGGCATCGATTGAAGACATGTTCGAAGGAGCTGCGCAAGGTGAGGCACAAGGCGGAGGCGGAAGTCGATCTCAGGGCAGAGATGCTGAGGGATGTCAGCATCTGGCAGCGTTGCGCCGACTTGGAACTGGCGCTAATGGCAGAGATCATATTCACGGAGTCGACTGCGGAGGAGAGAACGCGCATGCCTGCGAAATGGTATACGAACCCGGTGCGGCTGTTCAGATGGGCGGTAGAAGAAGCCAAATCGCCCAACCTACTGCAGCGGCGGCGCTGGGCATGCATCCTAGGCGAGGTGACCTGCCCTCCTTCCCCGCCAGATACTGGATGAAGATCACCTCAAGTACGCGGCCATGGACACGTACACATGCTACGATATGTACAGGCGGATCGTTGACATGAGGAAGTGCCTCCTTCCTGTAGACGACGAGGGATCGAGCCACAAGCAGAGCATTGGAGGCAAGCGTCACAACAAGTAGTTGATATGATGATCGTTTCTCCTAGTTTATTATGCATGTACTTGTTTACTTAGATGTGCAAACGCTATCTATAGTCAGTTATGTAATTGGAAGTTTAATTTGGTTATGCAATCATGTTCTTATAAGTATATATGTTGTTGTTCTGTAGACAAAGCATAGATGTTGTGCAGACAAAGCAAATCACATCGCACGCGGACTAAACTACAGAACCCGTCGGTGATGATTTCATCAATCGCTGACAATTGTTTACCAGCAAGCGTTTGCCCACAACACACATGGGTTATTAGCAGGAATCGTCCGTGTTGTTATCCGTCTTCCCACACATTTCAGATTACTGACCTGTTTACCGCGTATCACACACACCTTGTTAAGTTGAACCGTTTTTTGTTGTGTTGGGTAATCGCAAACAGTTCATCTGAGTGAACCGCATGCCGTGCATCGCACACACCTTGATCTGTCTGATCATTTCTGCTGTGTTGGGTAATCACAAACAATTCATCCGAGTGAACTGTATGCCGTGTATCGCACACACCACGAACTGGCTGACCGTGTTTGTTGTTCTGGCTTATCGCAAACAGTTCATATGGATCAACTGTATGCCACGTATCGCACACGCGTCTCTAATCTGAATCATTTTTTATGTCTCCGGCATCGCAAATAGTTTGTCTTATTGGGGACGGTTTTTTTACGCCACCATTTGTGATGCATGCATCGCACACAGTTTGGACGCGGGGTCTCTGATTCATGTGTCGCGTTAGCGGTCACCTGCAGTAGTGATTCAGAATGAAGATAAGAATCATTATGACAAAAGATAAAAAGTTCTTCAATCATGAATAAAATTATATGAGTCATGAGTTTAGCAAAACACTCGAATAATTATGGAATTA
This sequence comes from Elymus sibiricus, assembly GCA_039707655.1. Taxonomy (NCBI): domain Eukaryota; kingdom Viridiplantae; phylum Streptophyta; class Magnoliopsida; order Poales; family Poaceae; genus Elymus; species Elymus sibiricus. Next base: position 209,296,129 of record CM077668.1, read on the forward strand.
TTTTTACCGATATGCTTTTATTAATTTTGGGGATATGCACTTGAAACAGCAACATATACCTAAATAGAGCATCGCCTAATAGTCTGACAAGACGACACCATATGAGTTATGGAGTTCACAATCCAGACAAATATTAATTTGTAGGTTATCCAAAAGACACGATTGGATATTCCTTCTACCAAAAGTTCAAGGACAAAGTGTTTTGTCACAAAGAATGAACACTTTCTCGAGAAGGAGTTTTCTCGTTTAAGAAGTAAGTGGGAGGACAGTACAGCTTGATAAGATTATTGAATCTCCGGCGGAAGTAAGCAGGATTAATAAATCGGAAATTGTTCCAAAAAATTTCCACAAGACTAAGCCGGAAGTTACTACACCAGATGTAGAAACTCTAGTTAAAGCTTGTAATTGAACTGCATAGATCAGGAAGAGTTAATGAACTCTCTGAGTGATCTCACTATGAGATATTCATCTTAGAAGAAGATAAACCTACGCACTACAAGGAAGCGATGGCGGCGCCCGGCTCAAAGGGAATGGCTTATAGCCATGCACACAGGAATGGAATTCATATACAATTAAGTTTGGAACTTAAAGGTATAGAGTTCATAGACGACGATTACGTTTGGAACTTAGTTAGTCCCCCAGAAGGTATAAAGTAAATGGAATGGATATCAAAACTAGTTTCCTAAATAGAAAGGATGTATGAATGACATAGCTGGAAAGTTTTGTAGATCCTCAGGATACCAAATGGTGTGCAAACTTCAAAAGTCTTTATATGGTTTGAAGTAAGTATCAAGGAACTGGAATAAACATTTTAATGAAATAGTCAAAGAGTTTGATTTTGTTAAAATGATGAGAAACTTGTGTATATACAAAGTTTAGTGGGAGCTATATAGCATTTCTAATCTTATATGTAAGTGACTTATTGTAGATTGGAAATAATATAAAGTTCTAAAGCAAAATCAAATTTTAAAGAATATGTTTCCAGTGAAGGACTAAAGCGAAGCAAATTATTGGACATAAAGATCTATAGAGATAGGTCAAGACGTCTGATGTCTACTACACAACTTATTCTTGTAGACTCGTGTTGGGCCTCCAAGCGCAGAGTTTTGTACGACAGTAGCAATTTTCCCTCAAGTGGATGACCTAAGGTTTATCAATCTGTGGGAGGCGTAGGTTGAAGATGGTATCTCTCAAACAACCCTGCAACCAAATACAAGAAATCTCTTGTGTCCCCAACACACCCAATACAATGGTAAATTGTATAGGTGCACTAGTTCGGCGAAGAGATGATGATAAAAGTGTAGTATGGATAGTAGATATAGGTTTTTGTAATCTGAAATAATAAAAACAGCAAGGTAACTAGTAACAAAAGTGAGCACAAACGGTATTGCAATGCTTGAAAATAAGGCCTAGGGTTCATACTTTCGCTAGTGCAATCTCTCAACATTGTTGACATAGTTGAATCATATGTAAATCCCTCACGTGCGACAAAGAGTTCACTCCAAAGTCACAAATAGCGGAGAACAAACGAAGAAATTGTTGTAGGGTACGAAACCACCTCAAAGTTATCCTTCCCGATCAATCTTATGAGCCATCCCCATTAATTGTCACGAACAGCCCTAGAGTTTGTACTAGAATAACACCTTAAGATACACATCAACCAAAACCCTAATGTCACCTAGGCACTCCAATGTCACCACGAGTACCCGCGGGTTTGATTATACGATATGCATCACACAATCTCAGATTCATCTATTCAAACCAACACAAAGAACTTCAAAGAGTGCCCCAAAGTTTCTACCGGAAAGTCAAGACGAAAACGTGTGCCAAGCCTTATGCATAAATCCCCAAGGTCATGGAACCCGCAAGTTGATCACCAAAACATACATCAAGTGACTCAAGTGAATATCCCATTGTCACCACAGATATCCATATGCAAGACATACATCAAGTGTTCTCAAATCCTTAAAGACTCAATCCGATAAGAAAACTTCAAAGGGGAAACTCAATTCATCACAAGAAGATAGAGAGGGGAAAACTCCATATGATTCATCTATATCAACAAAGCTCGCGATACATCAAGATCGTGCCATCTCAAGAACACGAGAGAGAGAGAGATCATACACATAGCTACTGGTACAAACCCTCAGCCCCGAGGGTGAACTACTCCCTCCTCGTCATGGAGACCGCCGGGATGATGAAGATGGCCTCCGGTGATGCCTTCCCCCCTCTGGCAGGGTGCCGGAAAAGGGCTGTAGATGGGATCTCTCTGGTACAGAGGCTTGCGGCGGCATAAAAACTCATCTAGGTTAACTTTCGGGGGTTTCTGAATATATGTGATTTTTTGGCGTTGGAATCACGCGAGACGGAGCCACGTGGGCCCCACGAGGTACCAGGGCGAGCCTGGGGGGGTGGCGCGCCCCGGTGCTTCGTGGGCACTGGGTGGCCCCCCTCCAGTGGGTCTTGGTTCCAGTATTTCTTATTTGTCCCATAAAAAATCTCCAAAAAGTTTCACTACATTTGGAGAACTTTCATTTCTGCACAAAAAACAACACCATGGTAGTTCTGCTGAAAACAGCGTCAGTCCGGGTTAGTTCTAATCAAATCATACCAAAACCATGTAGAATTGTTATAAATATGGCATGAATACTTCATAAATTATAGATACGTTGGAGACGTATCAGCATCCCCAAGCTTAATTCCTGCTCGTCCTCGAGTAGGTAAATGATAAAAGAAATAATTTATGAAGTGTGAATGCTAGCATAGTGCAAAAGTTTGATCAATGATAATTTCAATCACTTTTCCTAGCATCATAACAGCAACTTTCTCTCATAAAAGTCATCATGATAAAGTAGCAATTAAAAACAGAAATTTTGATGTGGAATGCTACCTATCATAGTCATCATATAATCTTTTCTTTTGTTGCATGGACACTTGGACTTGAATGATTCAAAGCAATAGTCTATAATTTGACATGAAGACATAAATACTCAAGCATACTAACAAGCAACCATGTATTTCAAAATATCAATGCTAAAGATAGTTATCCCTAGCCCATTATGCTCAATCATTGATCCATTCATGAAACACACTCAAATATTAGCTACATCCAATGCACAAGTATGACAATAGTGCTCTCTAGTTGGTGCTTTTGTAAGAGAAGATGGAGACTCAAGTAAAAATAAAAATTGCATAAAAGTAAATAGATTGGCCCTTCGCAGAAGGAAGCATAGATTTGTCAAATGTGTCAGAGCTCAAAGCTGAAATTAAAGAGATAAATTATTTTGAGAGGCATGCTTTTCCTGTCAACGAAAACGACCGAGAATTCCCAATATTTTCCATGCTAGACACATCATAGGTGGTTCCCAAACAAAAAGTAAAGTTTATTTCCTTTCCACTATTTCTTTCACAATCCATGGCTAGCCGTATCCACGAGTGCCCTCCATACCATCACTTTCCAAGGAATTTTGTTGTTATTAATTTTGATTTCATGCGGGACTGGGCATCCCTATTACCAACCATACTCTCATGCAATGACAAGTGAATAAACACTCATCGTGAGAATAACACACCTAGCATGGAAAATATCGGCCACCCCCTGCCGCTTCATGAGCGGTACGGGCACACAAAACAGAAAAATTATTTTGAAAATTAGAGTTGGCACACGCAAATTTACTTGGAACGGCATTGAAATACCGCATATAGGTAGATATAGTGGACTCATATGGCAAAACTGGGTTTAAGGATTTTGGATGCACAAGCAGTATTTCCGCTTAGTACAAATGAAGGCTAGCAAAAGATTGAGAAGCAACCAACCAAAAAACGAAAACGGTCATAAACATGCATTGAACACAACTAACACCGAATAATGCACCATAAGTAGGATATAATTTCATTGCATAACTATTGACTTAACGTGTATGCATAGGGAATCACAAACCTTAACACTAATATTTTTACTAAATCACAATTACTCACTAACATGACTCACATATCATCATTTCCATATCGCAAAACTATTGCAAGGAATCACACTTATCATATCCAATGATCTATATGAAAGTTTTTATTATATCCCTCTCGAGTATTCATCTTGGGACCAAACTCATATCTTGTGCAAATTGCCATTACTATTATTAACTCTCAAAAAGATATAAGTGAAGCGTGAGAATTAATGACAAACTACTCCAAAAAGATATAAGTGAAGATCAAATGAGTAGTTAAGCAAATAGGTAGCTATGTGAGGACTCTTTCTCATTTTAAAAATTTCAGATCTTTAGTATTTTATTCAAACAGCATAGAAAACAAAATAAAATGACATTCCAAGAATAGCACATATCATGTGAAGAAGCAAAAAACTTGGGCTCAACCAAAACTGACCGATAGTTGTTGAGGAAGAAAGGTGGGATGCCTACCGGGGCATCCCCAAGCTTAGATGCTTGAGACTTCTTGAAATATTAATTTGGGATGCCTTGGGCATCCCCAAGCTTGAGCTCTTGTGTCTCCTTAATTCCTCTCATATCACGGTTTCCCTAAATCTTAAATACTTCATCCACACAAAACTCAACAAGAACTCGTGAGATAAGTTAGTATAAATCAACTCAAAACCTTAACATTCTCTACTATAGCAAATCACAAAAATTATAATTAAACATTGCATACTAAATGCCTCTTCATATTTGATACTCCTATCCACAAATGGGAGCATTAAACACGCAAACATATGCAAACAATGCAACTATAACAGCAATCTGCCAAAATAGGACAGTCTGTAAAGGGTGAATAAGAATCCATACTTCCCTAAGTCCAAAAATTCTGAAAAATTACCACATGACAGAGAACTCAGGCATGCTTACTGTGTAAAAAATTCATATTTTTATCATGTTCTGACTATTCAGGAATATTCTGGACATAACAGAAAACTTTCTGTTTTCAAACAGCAACACATGAACTTGCAAACTGAGCATGGTAAAGGCTATAATTGGCATTTTATTGAACTAAAAGATACAAAACATGATTATTGAAGACGAAAGAGGGGATGCCTTCCGGGGCATCCCCAAGCTTAGTTGCTTGGGTCTTCCTTGAATATTACCTTGGGGGTGCCTTGGGCATCCCCAAGCTTAGGGTCTTGCCACTCCTTATTCTCCTCATATCGATATCTCTCCCAAAATTTAAACTTCAATCACACAAAACTTAACGGAACTTTGTGAGATAGGTTAGTATGATAAATAGCAAATCATTCACTTTGGTACTGTCAAGACAAGATTCATAATAGTTTTCACACAATGCCTACTGTACCCAACAATTTCTATAATTTATATTGACCAATATAAGCCATAGAAACTATAAAACAAGCAAACTATGCATTGAAAACAGAATCTGTCAAAAACAGAACAGTCTGTAATGATCTGAACAATGACCATACTTCTGTAACTCTAAAAATTCTGAAAATTTAGGAAAACGTAGGCAATTTGTATATAAATCATGTGCAAAAAATTCAGAATTTTTCGACACTCCAGTGATTTATGGTAATTCCAGAACTGGGCGCAAAAGTTTCTGTTTTTGCACAGAATCAAGTCAACTATCATCCACACTATCGCAAAGGCTTTACTTGGCACTTTATTGAAAGAAAACATATAAAACATGATTACTACAGTAGCTTAATCATGTGGACACACAAAAACAGTAGGTATAAGTATTGTGTTGTCTCCCAACAAGCGCTTTTCTTTAATGCCTTTTAGCTAGGCATGATAATTTTGAATGATGCACTCATAGAAGTAAAGGATTGATACATAACAGGGGCATCATGAATCATAAGTTCCTCTCTCATAATAGTTTTCAGTAATATCATGAATGAATTAAGCAATATAACTATCAAATAAAGCATTATTTTCATGACCTAAAAGCATAGGATTTTTATTACTCTCCACACAAGCAATTTTCTTCTCATTCATAATAGTGGGAGTATCGTATGAAACTCGAATGCTATAAATTGTTTCCACATTAAAAGAGTGATGTTCAGTAAAAGGATTTTCATAATTATAACAAGTATAATAATAATCATCACTATTTTTCATAACATAAGTATCATCACAATAATCATCATAGATAGGAGGCATGAAATCATCATAACGAATTTGATCATTCAAAGTAGGGGGACTAAAAAGATCATCTTCATTAAGTATAGCATCTCCAAGCTTGGGATAAACATCAATTGCAGCAAATAAATTCTCAAATATGTCATTCTCATCAAACATAGCATCCCCAAGCTTGTGGCTTTGCATATCATAAGCATAATCTCTTTCATCATTAATAGTATGAATAGCACCAATAGTATAACAATTATCATCATAGTTTTCCAAGTTGGTGCCATAAAGATTTTCAAGATCATAAGAAGTATCATCATCTTCCCAATCATAATCATCACAACAAGTAGTAGGAATCACAAAATCAAACTCAATATCATCATTCTCCATAATCATATTTGATTCATTTTCATGAGGCACAATGGTAATAGGAGCAACATTACTTGGGAGAGATACCTTTTTACCTCTACTTTTCCTTCTTTTCTTTTTCTTCTTCACCACCTCATGTGTGGGTTTAATCAATTTTTCCATGCACTTTATTGAAGAGATTGGTTGAATAAAAAGCTCCTCCTCATTACCCGATTCATCATAAGAAAAAATAGGAGGATATTGGGAAACCTCTTCCCCTCCATTAGTATTCTCTTCATCTTCTATTTGTTTTCTTGTCTTTAAATAATTAGCAATATAAGGATTCTCAATGCAATTTACCGCACAATACATATAAATTTCTTCTAGATCAAAATCGAGAAATCTCTCGAGATTATATTCCGGAATATCCCTAGTTATACGTTTCATTTCTTCATACCCCAAAAGCAGACTAAGTTCATTATGATGCGCAAGGGTAATCAAGTTGTCACAATTTTTGGACATGATTCGATCATGAAACAATTTGCATTGGAGATTTAAATGACCATGTTCATTGCAAAGTTCACAAGGATGGCGAGAAAAAATAAATCTTTCAGCACAATCATCTAGCCTCTCTTGCAACCTTTTAGTTTCTAAATATTTATGCCTCTTACAAAATCTGTTTTCCTTTTTTGGTATATATTTGCACTCCCAATTCTCTCCACAAAAATTGACATCCTTATAGGAGACATCATTATCATGACTAGTGCAATCATCATTAGTATTATGGATATTCAAAGAATTCATACTAGCAACATTGCAATCATGCTCATCATTCATGGATTTTATGCCAAACATTTTATTGAATTCTTCTTCTATCAATTGGGCACAATTATCGGAATCCTTATTTTCAAGAAAGACATTATAAAGACGAATAATATGAGGCAACCTCAATTCCATTTTTTTGTAGTTTTCTTTTATAAACCAAACTAGTGATAAAACAAGAAACTAAAAGATTCGATTGCAAGATCTAAAGATATACCTTCAAGCACTCACCTCCCCGGCAACGGCGCCAGAAAAGAGCTTGATGTCTACTACACAACTTATTCTTGTAGACTCGTGTTGGGCCTCCAAGCGCAGAGTTTTGTAGGACAGTAGCAATTTTCCCTCAAGTGGATGACCTAAGGTTTATCAATCCGTGGGAGGCGTAGGTTGAATATGGTATCTCTCAAACAACCCTGCAACCAAATACAAGAAATCTCTTGTGTCCCCAACACACCCAATACAATGGTAAATTGTATAGGTGCACTAGTTCGGCGAAGAGATGATGATAAAAGTGTAGTATGGATAGTAGATATAGGTTTTTGTAATCTGAAATAATAAAAACAGCAAGGTAACTAGTAACAAAAGTGAGCACAAACGGTATTGCAATGCTTGAAAATAAGGCCTAGGGTCCATACTTTCGCTAGTGCAATCTCTCAATATTGTTGACATAGTTGAATCATATGTAAATCCCTCACGTGCGACAAACGAAGAAATTGTTGTAGGGTACGAAACCACCTCAAAGTTATCCTTCCCGATCAATCTTATGAGCCATCCCCATTAATTGTCACGAACAGCCCTAGAGTTCGTACTAGAATAACACCTTAAGATACACATCAACCAAAACCCTAATGTCACCTAGGCACTCCAATGTCACCACGAGTACCCGCGGGTTTGATTATACGATATGCATCACACAATCTCAGATTCATCTATTCAAACCAACACAAAGAACTTCAAAGAGTGCCCCAAAGTTTCTACCGGAAAGTCAAGACGAAAACGTGTGCCAACCCTTATGCATAAATCCCCAAGGTCACGGAACCCGCAAGTTGATCACCAAAACATACATCAAGTGACTCAAGTGAATATCCCATTGTCACCACAGATATCCATATGCAAGACATACATCAAGTGTTCTCAAATCCTTAAAGACTCAATCCGATAAGAAAACTTCAAAGGGGAAACTCAATTCATCATAAGAAGATAGAGAGGGGAAAACTCCATATGATTCATCTATATCAACAAAGCTCGCGATACATCAAGATCGTGCCATCTCAAGAACACGAGAGAGAGAGAGAGAGATCATACACATAGCTACTGGTACAAACCCTCAGCCCCGAGGGTGAACTACTCCCTCCTCGTCATGGAGACCGCCGGGATGATGAAGATGGCCTCCAGTGATGCCTTCCCCCCTCCGGCAGGGTGCCGGAAAAGGGCTGTAGATGGGATCTCTCTGGTACAGAGGCTTGCGGCGGCGTAAAAACTCATCTAGGTTAACTTTCGGGGGTTTCTGAATATATCTGATTTTTTGGCGGTGGAATCACGCGAGACGGAGCCACGTGGGCCCCACGAGGTACCAGGGCGCACCTGGGGGGTGGCGCGCCCCGGTGCCTCGTGGGCACTGGGTGGCCCCCCTCCAGTGGGTCTTGGTTCCAGTATTTCTTATTTGTCCCATAAAAAATCTCCAAAAAGTTTCACTGCATTTGGAGAACTTTCATTTCTACACAAAAAACAACACCACAGTAGTTCTGCTGAAAACAGCGTCAGTCCGGGTTAGTTCTAATCAAATCATACCAAAACCATGTAGAATTGTTATAAATATGGCATGAATACGTCATAAATTATAGATACGTTGGAGACGTATCAACGTCTGATTGCGCTAAGCTGAATTTAATACATTGACAAGGTTTTTAAAGATTTAAAATGGAGAATGTATTTCTCCCAATGTCACATAACATGATGCTTAGAAGAAATCAATGTCCTATGACAGTTGATAAGCATGAACAGATGAGTGGACTATTGAATCCATCATGAATGTTATGATATGTATAAAGCCAAATGTTTTATGTACTAAATGTTAGTAGCAGGTACCAAAGTGATCCTATATTGGTTCACTAGGTAATTGTTGATACGTCTCCAATGTATCTATAATTTATGAAGTATTCACGCCATGTTTACAACAATTTTATATGGTTTTGGTGCACTTTTATATTATTTTTATGGACGAACCTATTAACCTAGTGCCTGATGCGTCCCAAACGTATCTACTTTTCCAAACACTTCTCTTTATAGATTCGATGAAGGTGATAATCCTTATAATAAATAAATCTGCTAGTCAATGCCTAGATGAATTTGATAATTACATTGTTAAGCAAGAGAATTTTAATATGTATGTTAGCAATCAATTGAAACGAAATGCTATTATGATTGATCGCTTGAGTGACTTGATGTTTAGGATTGCTAATGATGTTAAAGGTTTAAGCAAACATTCATCCATGGTTCATACTCAGTTAGAACAAGTTGCTAAGTCACGAAATGATTTGCTTAATGAAATGAATAATAGAATGAATGATCATGCTGTTAGAGTTGTGACTAGAGGAGGTAGAATGACTCAGGAGCCTCTATATCCTGAAGGTCATCCTAAAAGAATTGAACAAGATTCTCAATGAATTAATGTTGATGCACCTAGTTCATCTAAGAAAAAAAAGAAAAATGATAAAACTTTGCATGCTTCTAGTGAACCTTTGGTAGAAAAACCTTCTGAGAATCATAATGATGTTTCTATTTCTGATGCTGAGACACAATCTGGTAATATCCACCTAATGATAATTATAATGATGATGTTCATGATGATGCTCAACCAAACAATGATAAAGAACCTGATGTAGAAATAGAACCTGTTGTTGATCTTGATAACCCACCTCCTAAGAATAAAAGATATGATAAAAGAGATTTCATTGCTAGAAAACATGGTAAAGAAAGAGAACCATGGGATCAAAAGCCCATGCCTTTTCCTAGTAAACCTTTGAAAAATGAAGATGAGGAGGATTTTGAACGCTTTGTTGAAATGCTTAGACCCGTCTTTTTGCGAACACGTTTGATGGATATTTTGAAAATGGCTCCATATGCTAAATACATGAAAGATATTGTCACTAATAAAAGGAAGATACCTGAAGCTGAAATTTCCACTATGCTTGCAAATAATTCTTTTAAGGGTGGAGTACCTAAGAAGTTAGGAGATCGAAGAATACCTACTATACCATGTTCCATTAAAAGAAGTTATGTCAAAACTGCTTTATGTGATTTAGGAGCCAGTGTCAGTGTTATGCCTTTCTCTTTATATAGAAAACTTGATTTAAATAAGTTGACACCTACTGAAATATCTTTGCAAATGGCTGATAAATCAACTGCTATACCTATTGGAATTTTTGAGGACGTTCCCGTTGTAGTTGCAAATGTTACTATCTTGACAGACTTTGTTATTCTTGATATGCCCGAGAACGACAGTATGTCGATTATCCTTGGTAGACCCTTTTTGAATACCGCAGGGGTTGTTATGGATTGCAACAAAAGTAAGGTCACTTTTCATGTCAATGGTAATGAACATACGGTATACTTGCCGAAGAAACAAAGTTCAGGGAATAGTATCAACTCCATTGAAAAAATTGCGACAATTACTATTGGAGGTTTTGAATTTCCTCTTCCGACCGTCAAAAAGAAATATGAGGTTCTTATTGTTGGGGAGATGCATATCCCTGTTGAGGTAACCTAGTGTTATACGACAATTCTTCAGTTTCATGTTACTCGGAAATAGTTTGTTAATAAGACTTGATCAACCTTATTAATGGATTCTTTTTGAGGAGCATGTGGTCGATGAATTTAGTAAGCACAACCTACTATACCCCTTATTTACTCTCTGTTATTTAAAAGTCCAATAAAGTAGAATGCCATGATTATCCTGTTTTCAGAATTATTCGTGCAATAAAAAAATGTCTCAAAAATAAAAGTTCTCTGAATGACCTGAAAATTTAGTATGATTTTTTCTGTAATATTTAAGAATTTTTGGCACTGAACACACCCCAGGGGATACACCTGTGAGCCACAAGCTCACAGGGCGCGCCCACCCCCTGGGCGCGCCTAGTGAGCTTATGGGTCCCACAGGGACCCCTCTCACTTATTCCACTAGCCCACAGCCTTCTTCTTCCTCCAGAAAAAATCATCCTTGCTCTCAAGCCCGTGTTCTTGCTCATTTTCGTGTGATTTTCGATCTCCTTGCTCGGAGCTCCATTTCCGAAACTGTTTTGAGGAATTACTCCCTAGTATGTGACTCCTCCGATGTTCCAATTAGTTTTTGTTCTAGTGCTTTATATTTTGCAAATTTTTGCTGCTGTGGTGACCATGTATATGAGCTTGCATGTTGAATTTATATGGTCCAAAGTAGTTTTGATGCATGATATAGCCTCTAGACACTTGTGGGAGTAGTTGCTATCAATTTTGTTGAGTTTTGTTCACTTTTATTTTGAGGGACTAATTTTTTTAGAAATTTTTCAGAGAAAAGAAAATGTTTAGGAAGATGTTCCATGGGGGTTCATCGAGCAAGAGCTCACCAAGGCTCGCAATACATGAGCCAGACCTCGAACCACCACGGGATGCCCTCGTGAGAGCATGCGAGTGGCCATCCGATGCCTTCATGATACGTGTCGGTTTCAAGGAAGAATTTGATATGTACATGCACAATGCCAAGCTCGGATTTCTTGTCAGATAAGTGTCCACAATACCATGATCTCACTGATTCTTTCGTGCAGAAATTCAAGTATGTATCTCACCGTTCCTCTCATGATGTTATCTTTGACTTATATGAAAATTCTTTTCGCATGACCGTTCAAGAATTTAGTGATGCTTGTAGAATTCCCTCCTGGAGAACTTGTCTTGAACCTCGTAAATCTGATTACAATGATTTTCTCATGAATATTACTCGAGGTGAAACTAGAGGCATAACACAAGCTAGAATTGGGAGTATTCACTTTCCTGCTATTCATTATTTTGCTCTTTTCACAGGCAGATGCATAAATGGTAAACATGACCTTAGTATCCTATGCGCTTTTGATTTAAGCATTCTTAAAAGTGCGGTAATGAGGGATAGAAAATTTAATATGGGGGCTGTCATTGCACGTCGTTTACATCATAATGCTCTTGATGGTGATCTTTTTGGTGGAATCTATGCCACTCGTTTAGCTACTTATCGTGGCATACCCATTAAGGGAAATGATACCCTGTTGCCACCTAGCTACCTTGATTATGAGGCCATGGAGCGTCATCAATTCCTCAAGAGGAACACCTCACCATTTCGATACAGGCTAATCTTTAATAAGCGTCGTGTTATCCATATTACCTTGCCTGCTCCTGCTTTCTTTAACTTTCAGGAAAAATAGAGATATTTTATACTGGAGGAAGAGGCTGAGGCGTACGAGACGGTGGAGGAGACTGCCCGCAGGAATGAGGCAGCCCGCCAAGCGTTGGCGGCTGCAATGGAGTATAACCCAAACTACCTCCACGATTTCTATCTAGGCCAGCAGTGGCCATAGACCAAGTTAGGCCAAAAGCCTAAGCTTGGGGGAGTACGTATTTCTCACCGACATTACTTTCATGTACCACACATTCATTCCAGTTGTCGGTGTTCATCCTTTTTCATTGTATATCCATGTTAGTTTTATTTTCGCTTTCTTCTTGTGTGTTTGAAAAACTTCAAAAACCCAAAAATATTTCTCTCTTCTTTTCAGTTTTTCTTTCTTGTTTAGTTAGTTCGTAGTAGTAAAAGAAAACCCAAAAAGATTTCTCGTTTCTTCTTTTGTTTGTTGGGAGTTCTCTCGTGTAAATAGTTTTTCTTGCTTTTCGTTTTTCCTTGGTTAGTTTGCTTTCCTCAGAAAAACTAAAAACTCCAAAAACATCTCAGTGTGTTTCTCTGAAAATTCTTTTCTTTTAGTTGAGTCGTCGTATGGAGAAGACTATGCTAAAATTGTTAAAGTGGCTCATACATGCTTTATTGTTGATTTACAGAGAGCCACTATTACCTTGTCTTCTCCTTTGAATAAAATGTTTGCAGATTCCAGCTTAGTCCACGGCACATGCACTATTATTATTTTCACATCATTCGGTCGTGCAAGTGAAAGGCAATAATGACGATGATTTGATGAAGTGACTGTGGCAGAGAAAGGCTGGCATGAACTCTTCTTGTTTTAGTTTTTGTAAATATGTTTAACTCAGTCGATCTTGATTCAGCATATTATGAGTAAACATATTTGTGATGACAATTAGAGATTATAGTTGCTCATGCCATGCTTAAATAGCTAGGAGTGGATAATGATTTATCTTGTGTGTCAACATGCATTAAAATGGTTGTGATGTAGTATGATAGTATGGTATCCTCCTCTGAATAATTTAAGTGGCTTGACTTGGCACATGTTCACACATGTAGTTGAATCAAAACCGATGCGGCCTTCATGATATTTATGTTCAGGGTGTTTATATCCTACTCATGCTCGTGTCCAATGTTAATTATTTGCAATGCGTGATTATGACAGTTGTCGCTCCTTAAGTTGGTCGCTTCTCAATCTATTTGCTAGCCTTCGCCTGTACTAAGCGGGAATACTGCTTGTGCATCCAAATCCTTAAACCCAAAGTTGTTCTAGATGAGTCCACTATATCTACCTATATGCGGTATTACTCTGCCGTTCCAAGTAAATTTGCATGTGCCATCTCTAATCATTCAAATATCTGTTTTGTGTGCCCGTACCGCTCATGGAGCGACGGGGCGGTCGATATCTTCCATGCTAAGTGGGTTACTCTCATGATGGTGTTTATTCACTTGCCATTGCACGAGAGAGGCTGGTAATTGGGATGCCCAGTCCTGTAATTCAAAAATAAAGAAAAATATAATAAAATAAACTCCCCCAAAAAGTTGATTGTTTGGAGGGCACCCGTGAATTCGGCTAGCCATGGCTTGTGTTTGTATGGTTGAGGGGGAGTAAACTTTACCTTTCCGCTTGGGAACCACCTATAATGTGTTTAGCATGGAAGATATCGAAATCCTTTATCGTGACGTTGACAGGAAAAACACACCTCTCAAAATGTACTCATCTCTGTTTTAAGCTTTGAGCTCTGGCACCTCTACAAATCTCTGCTTCCCTCTGTGAAGGGCCTTTCTATTTACTTTTATGTTATTTACTTTTATTGTTGAGTCATCACCTTCTCATTTAAAGCATCAACCCTGAGAGCGCTATTGTCATTTTTATGCATTGAGTCTAGTTAATGTTGGATGTGAGCATGACTGGATCTCTTCTACCCTGAATTACAATGTTTAGTCGCCGCTTGAACCTCAGAGGTGCTCTGCATTTATGTTTTGCGGTCACAGAAAGGGCTAGCGAGATACCATGTTATCATATTATATCATGATTGTTTTGACAAATTGTTGGCATCTGAGATATCTTATTATTGCTCGCTAGTTGGTTATGTTATTGTCATGAGTAAATGTGAGACCTAAGTGTTATCATTGATATGGTTAGTTCATAATCTTTGCTGAAAACTCAATCACTAGTTAAGCTTATATACAGTAGCAAGAACAAAAGAGTTTGTAAAAGTTTTTCTTTATCACTTTCAGTTTCTCTACTGAATTGCTTGAGGACAAGCAATGAGTTTAGCTTGGGGGAGTTGATACGTCCCAAACGTATCTACTTTTCCAAACACTTTCGCTCTTGTTTTGGACTCTAATTTGCATGATTTGAATGAAACTAACCCGGACTGACGCTGTTTTCAGCAGAACTACCATGGTGTTGTTTTTGTGCAAAAATAAAAGTTCTCGGATTGAGCTGAAAATTTATGGAAAATATTTTCAGAATATATAAAAAATATTGGCGAAGAGAACTACTAGAGGGGGGCCACCCAGGAGCCACAAGCTCAGGGGGCACGCCCACCCCCCCTCCAAGGCGCGCCCTGTGAGCTTGTGGGCCCCACAGGTCTCCGTTTGCCCTAATCCCACCTCTATATGTACCGTCTCATGGAGAAAAAAAATCAGAGAGAAAGTTTCATCGTGTTTTACGATACGGAGCCGCCGCCACCTCCTGTTCTTCATCGGGAGGGCTGATCTGGAGTCCGTTCGGGGCTCCGGAGAAGGGGATTCATCGCCGTCGTCATCATCAACCCTTCTCCATCAACAATTTCATGATGCTCACCACCGGGTGTGAGTAATTCCTCCATAGGCTTGCAGGACGGTGATGGAGTTGGATGAGATTTGTCATGTAATCAAGTCAATTTGTTAGGGCTTGATCCCTAGTATCCACTATGTTCTGAGATTAATGTTCCTATGACTTTG
The DNA here is from genome assembly GCA_039707655.1 of Elymus sibiricus. NCBI lineage: Eukaryota > Viridiplantae > Streptophyta > Magnoliopsida > Poales > Poaceae > Elymus > Elymus sibiricus. Next base: position 209,311,750 of record CM077668.1, read on the forward strand.
CTATGCTTAATGCTTGTCACTAGGGACCGAGTGCCACGATTTCAGATCTGAACCCTCTATGTTTTCATGAATATATTTGAGTTCTTGATCCTATCTGCTAGTTGTATGCACTTGTTATTGTTCTGATCCGTAGACCCCATAGTGACAATTGTTTGGGATACTCTCCGAGGATGACTGTAATTCGAGGAGTTCATGTATTCACCATGTGTTAATGATTTGTTCCGGTTCTCTATTAAAAGGAGGCCTTAATATCCCTTAGTTTCCTTATGGACCCCGCTGCCACGGGAGGGTAGGACAAAAGATGTCATGCAAGTTCTTATTATAAGCATGTATGACTATATACGGAAGACATGCCTACATTACATTAATGAATTGGAGCTATTGTGTATCGTTCTAGGTTGTGACTGTTATATGATGAATGTCATCCAACACAAATATCCATCACTGATCCAATGCCTATGCTTTTCTCATATTGATCTTTGCTAAGTTACTATTGCTGGTGTTGTTACAATCATCACAAACTGCTTCTGTTACTGTTCCTGTTACTATTGCTACTGTGCTACTAAACACTTTGCTACAGAGATTTCATATCCCAGGTGTGGTTGAATTGACAACTCAACTGCTAAGGCTCATAAATATTCTTTGGCTCCCCTTGTGTCGAATCAACAAATTTGGGTGAAATACTACCCCTGAAGACTGTCGCGATCCCCTATACTTGTGGGTTATCAGTGCCCAGTGCCAGTTCCAGTTTTTTGGCTATTTCTTGTTTCACAGAAAAACCGTACCAAACGAAGTCCAAATGCCACGAAAATTTATAGTGATTTTTTTTGGAACATAAGAGACCCCCGAAGCTTCGAGGGAGGACCAGAAGACCCACGAGGCGACCACAAGCTCACCCCGTGTGCCCTAGGGGGGCCTCATAGTCCAAGCTTGTGGGCCCCTCATAACTCCGATTGGTGTGATTTCAACGCTGAAAAATCCTATAAATCCAGAAACTCCCAGAAAGAAACCTAGAACTTTGACACCGCCGCTGCAAGCCTTTGTTCTGAAGCGATCTCATCCGAAGGCCTTCTCCGGCACCCTGCCGGAGGGGGAAATCATCACCGGAGGCCATCTTCATCATCTCGGCGGTCTCCATGACGAGGAAGGAGTAGTTCACCCTCGGGGTTGATGGTATGTACCAGTAGCTATGTGTTTGATCTCTCTCTCTCTCATGATCATGATAGGGCACGATCTTGATGTACCATGAGCTTTGTTAATATAGTTGGATCATCTTGTGTTCTTCCCTCTCTATCTTTGTTGTGATGAATTGAGTCTTGCCCTTTGAGGTTTCATTATTACCGGATTGAATATTTGGATTTGAGATCACTTGATGTATGTCTTGCATGTGGATACTCGTGGTGACAATGGGGTATTCTAATGAGTCACTTGATATATGTTTTGGTAATCAACTTGCGGATTCCCGAGGTGACGTTGGGGTAATCTAGGCACATAGGTTGATACATATTTTCATCCTACTTTCTCCGATAGAAACTTTGGGGTAATCTTTGAAGTTCTTTGTGTTGGATTGAATATTATGAATCCGAAATTGTTTGATGCATATCAAATAATTAACTCATGGATACTTGTGGTGACATTGGAGTATCTAGGTGACAATAGAGTTGATTGATGCGTATCATATGGTGTTATTCTAGTATGAACTCTAGGGCTGTCTGTGACACTTATTGGGGATGCCCGGTAGGCATCCCACCTCTCCTCATCATCAACTATCGGTTAGTCTTGGTTGAGCCTAAGTTTTTATTTATTCACATGATATGTGCTATTCTTGGAGTGTCCTTTTATTTTAATTTTGTTTGCTTTTTTAATAAAATACTTGGTTCTGAAATTTTGATTTTGAGAGAGTCTTTACATAGCTACTTAATTGCTTAACTACTCTTTGTGCTTCACTTATATCTTTTTGAGTAGTTTGTCATTCACTCTTGTGCTTCACTTATATCCTATGAGTAAATTGTTGAATGAATTGAATATCATAAATATGAAATTATACAAGTCCCATATGCTTAGTAATAATTTCACATTGGGTTTAAAAAGTAAAATCTATTGAAATTTGACAATCACAATATTGGTCATACAAGCAATTCATGAAAGATAGTATAAGGAAGAGAAATTTCACATACAAATATATTATCTTGGACATCTTTTATGATTTTGAATACCCATTAATTATTTTCAAACTTGATCAAATAAGTCGAAGTTGGACAAGGAAGACAACGTAATGAGTTGTGTTTAGGTATATTTGCATAGAAGTTATATTGTTATGGATCCTCCAACATGTGGTGCTTGTTTATAATCTTTGCTAGCCAATAATTTATGTACTAAGCGGGAATACTGCTTGTGCATCCAAAACCCTTGAGCCAAGTTTCTTCCATGAGTGTCCACCATACCTACCTATATACGGTATTACCCTGTCGTTCAAGTAAATTTGCATGTGCCATCTCTAAAACCTTCAAATGAACATCTGTTTTGTGTGCCCGTACCGCTCATGGAGCAATGGGGTAGTCAATATCTTCCATGCTAAGTGGGTTATTCTCACAACAAGAGTTTATTCACTCATCTTGCACGAGAGGGGCTGGTAATTGGGATTCCCAGTCCCATTAAACAAAAAACAAAGAAAAAAATATAATAAAACAAACTCCCCCTGGAAAGTTGATTGTTTGGAGGGCACCCGAGGATTCGACTAGCCATGGATTGTGTCTGTATGGTTGTGGGGGAGTAAATCTTTTCCTTTCTGCATGGGAACCGCCAATAATATGTTTAGCATGGAAGATATTGAAAACTTTGTCGTTAAACCGTTGACAGGAGAAGTACACCTCTCAAATGAAATTATCTTTGTTTTAAGCAATGAGCTCTAGCACATTAGCAAATCCATGCTTCCCTCTGCGAAGGGCCTATCTATTTAATTTTCATGTTGAGTCAACTTCTTATTGCAACCTCAATTATTCTCTACTTGGCAAGCATCATATGATGGGGAAAGATCCAGGCACATATATCCAGTCAATTATATTTAATCATAAAATATTATTGTTGACAATTATCTCTATGATAAGTAAGTTGGGAGGCGAAACATTAAGCCCCTATCTTCCTCTGTATTCGTTGGATGCTATTTGTTCTAAAAATATGCTTTGAGTACTAGCAATCATAGAAGACTATATGATAATTGAGTATGCGGAGCTCTTACTTAGACTTTGTTGAAAATAAGATGAATTGTAATTGTTTGGTGACTAAGAACTTAGGTTGTTAAGTTTCAAGAGAATGCATTGTTTGAACCATAACATGTGAATTGATTGCTACTTTATCATGATGAGTTTTATGAGAAAATGTTGTTGTCTATGATGCTAGGAAAAGTGAATGAAATTATCATTGATCAAACTTATGCACTATGCTAGCATTCACACTTCATAAATTATTATTTTTATCATTTACCTACTCGAGGACGAGCAGGAATTAAGCTTGGGGATGCTGATACGTCTCCAACGTATCTATAATTTATGAAGTATTCATGTCATGTTTACAACAATTTTATATGGTTTTGGTGCACTTTTATATTATTTTATGGACTACCTATTAAACAAGTGCCCAGTGCCAGTTCCTGCTTTTTTTTGGCTATTTCTTGTTTCGCAGAAAAACCGTACCAAACGAAGTCCAAATGCCACAAAAATTTACGGTGATTTTTTTTGGAACATAAGAGACCCCCGAAGCTTCGAGGGAGGACCAGAAGACCCACGAGGCGGCCACAAGCTCACCCCGCGCGCCCTAGGGGGCTCATCGTCTGAGCTTGTGGGCCCCTCGTAACACTGACTGGCGTGATTTCAACGCTGAAAAATCCTATAAATCCAGAAAACCCCAGAAAGAAACCTAGAACTTTGACGCCGCCGCCGCAAGTCTCTGTTCTGAAGTGATCTCATCCGGAGGCCATCTCCGGCACCCTGCCGGAGGGGGAAATCATCACCGTAGGTCATCTTCATCATCCCGGCGGTCTCCATGACGAGGAGGGAGTAGTTCACCCCCGGGGCTGATGGTATGTACCAGTAGCTATGTGTTTGATCTCTCTCTCTCTCTCTCGTGATCTTGATAGAGCACGATCTTGATGTACCATGAGCTTTGTTAATATAGCTGGATCATATGGTGTTCTTCCCTTTCTATCTTTGTTGTGATGAATTGAGTCTTGCCCTTTGAGGTTTCATTATTATCGGATTGAATATTTGGATTTGAGATCACTTGATGTATGTCTTGCATGTGGATACCCATGGTGATAATGGGGTATTCTAATGAGTCACTTGACATATGTTTTGGTAATCAACTTGCGGATTCCCGAGGTGACATTGGGGTAATCTAGGCACATAGGTTGATACACGTTTTCATCCTACTTTCTCCGATAGAAAGTTTGGGGTAATCTTTGAAGTTCTTTGTGTTGGATTGAATATTATGAATCTGAAATTGTTTGATGCATATCGAATAATTAACTCGTGGATACTTGTGGTGACATTAGAGTTGATTGATGCGTATCATATGGTGTTATTCTAGTACGAACTCTAGGGGCTAGGGCTGTCGGTGACACTTATAGGGATGGCTCAATAGATTGATCGGAAAGATAACTATCAGGTGGTTTTTCTACCTACAATAATTTGATCTTATGTTCTCCGCTTTTGCTAGGAACTTTGGAGTAATTCTTTGTCGCACGTTGAGGGATTGTTATATGATTCATTTATGTTAGCACTATTGAGAGATTGCACTAGTGAAAGTATGAACCCTAGGCCTTGTTTCTAAGCATTGATATACCGTTTTGCTCGCTGTTTGCTACTTGTTACCTTGCTATTTTTATTATTTCAGATTACAAAAACCTATATCTACTATCTATACTACACTTGTATCACCATCTCTTCGCCGAACTAGTGCACCTATATAATTAACCATTGTATTGGGTGTGTTGGGGACACAAGATATTTCTTGTATTTGATTGCAGGGTTGTTTGAGAGAGACCATCTTCATCCTACACCTCCCACGGATTGATAAACCTTAGGTCATCCACTTGAGGGAAATTTGCTGCTGTCCTACAAAACTCTGCGCTTGGAGGCCCAACAGAGCCTACAAGAATAAAGTTGTGTAGTAGACACCAATTGTTAATATAATTAAGTAACTTAGAAGGACAAAGGACTTGTTCCTTGTCTACAGAGGAGATGAAGAAGTTCATTGTAAATGATTACACGAACACCAGCTTCATGACTGATATAAATTATTATTGGGCTATGATTGTTTAGAATAGTTTTGAAGCACGAACAATATTGTGGATTCTATAACGTAAGAAGAATACGTTGAAAGCATTAGATGTTTCAAAGTAGTCTGAATCAAGAAGTGTCTTGATATCATTAATCAAGAAGTGTCTTGATATAGTTGGTATGATCCCAAGTGTGATGAAACCGATATAGTTAATCAAGAAGTGTCTTGATATAGTTGGTGTGATCCCAAGTGCGATGAAACCAATACATTGTATTATGAATAATAGTGCCACTGCTCAAAGCAAGAGGAATCAAGATCCTACAAAATCAGACTAACACAAATATTACATGGTTTTGAATGTATCAAAACAGATGACAAAAGCTCTACCACAAGCAAAGCATGAGCAACACCGGATAAGCCGTAGGTGTTAAATAGACTATGCAGCTAGATTATTGACTCTAGTGCAAGTAGGAGTCTGTTGGAAATATGCCCTAGAGGCAATAATATTGGATTATTATATTTCCATTTTCATAATTAAGAGTTTATATTTCATCCTATAACTGCTATGATCCTGGAATATGTGATTCAACACGTGTGGAATAATAAACAGTAAAGAATAAGTTCCTAGTCTTGCCTCTAACACTGGCTCAAGTGTTGTTAGTTATCATGTTTTCCGGAGGATATCATTAAGTGTAATGATAGTCCTAAAACAACATTGAGAATATGACGTTAGAAGAACGATCATATTGAATCGACCCAAACTTGTTTTGTTATACTTTGAGATAATATCGTCTGAAATCAATTGTTATAACACGGAGTGTTAACATGTGGTTTGCTCCTTTTACCATGAGAGTATAGTAGTCACTTCCTACCGTATGGTGGACTTTGGGGTTGCTCAAACGTCATCTGTAACACGGTGATCATAACGACAACTTACAGGTTCATCGAAAAGTTTGACAAGGGACTAGATAGCCGAGAGTGGGATTTGCTCCTCCAACGATGGAGAGATATTATTAGGGACCTCTTGGTGTGACGGCATCCATCATCGTCTGGCTAGACACATGTGACTTAGTCACGGGGATGCCGGAACATATCAACGAGAAAGAAGAACAAAACCGGTAACGAGAAGAACAGTATAGTGAGCATGTGCATGACTCAAGAGGATACCAATCGTCTGGGGTTTTGTAAAGTATCGCGAAGCAATGGGAACATCACATGATAACCAACGTTTCACTCGAATATCATTCGTGTAATCATAGGGATCGATATGTACGTCCACGGTTCCGCTATCGGTCATTGAACGAAGGAGTTTCATTCATGTCTATGATTTACCGAACCTACGGGGTCACAAGCTTAAGGTAATCACGATCTGCTGAGTGTTAGTAGGACGAGGGTATCAAGGATTTATTTGTGGAATTGTTTCATTAATATTCGGAATAGTTTCGATAGGAACCGGAAGCGTTTCGGGGTCACCGGAAGGGTTTCGGAGTTTATCGGGCAATACCGGGTATTAAAGATAAATAATATATAGGTGGAAAATGTTTCCGGTGGTGTTAAATTAATAGTAAAAGTCTCTAGTAATTGTTAGGAGGCTTTTATATTTAATTTAATATCAACGGGCCTTAAAAGGCCAAGTAGTGGAAAGGGAATTGGGCCACCATGGCCCAATAGGGGAGGCGCCCCACTTTCCCCCTCAAGGGAGGCCGAATTGAACTTGGGGGAGAAACCCTCCTCCCCCTAGGGCCGGCGCAAGGAGGGAGGATTCCTCCCCCTTGTGTGGCACCTCCTCCTCCCCTCCCAACCTATATATACTAGAGGATTTAGGCACTTTTGAATACACCACTTTTGGAGCCTCCTCTAGTCCTCTAGTTCTAGTTTTGGTTGATCAATTAGAGCTTAACCTAGATCCTCTAATCCTCGTAATTAGAAGCCCAGTGTGGTTCTAATCTCCTCCCTCTAATTCTCCGGCGATGATTAGCTCTGGACGGCGAAGCGCTGCCGGATCGTGAAGACCGTACGCTTGCAACCAAGTAGAGAGGCCGTGCTTTCGGTCTTCTGTTCGAGGGATCATTCGTGGGCGGTTCGTGGGATCGTTCATCGACGGTTCGAGGGACTCCAAGTATGATCTACACCGACTCATCTACTTCCGCTGCACTCCGGAGTCGGTAATCGTGATCCAAACCGTTTATGCATCTTCATATTGTTCCTGGGTGATCGTAGGCGATTTTTTTGTTTTCTACTACGTTTCCCAACACATACATACCAGTAATGCAACGAGGAATATACTGAAATCTTCACGAATGTCATGGTGTAAACCACGAAAAAAAATCTGATATTTGTATCATCCTCGGATTCTTCTATGTCACAGTGATGCATATAAGATTTGAACTCTTGGTAGAAAGCATTAACAGTGTTATTGCCTTGTTTTAATTGTTCCAATTTGCGAAGCAATTCACGATGATAGTAAGCAGGAATAAATTGATGTCTCATTACAGGTTTCAAAGCTTTCCAACTTGTGGGTTGATTATCAATGTTTTTCTTACGATATCCACTCCACCAAACGGAAGCAAAACCCGTAAATGCTCGAGTGGCAGCTCGTACTCTCTCAAGTTCAGAAAAATCATGGCGGGTAAAAACTTGTTCTACCTCAAGCTCCCAATCAAGATAAATAGCAGGATTAAATCTACACTGAAAAGGCGGTAGAGAGATAACCTGATCGTATGCTTGTGTGTGTGGTCGCACCTCTCGTGGTGGTGAAGATGTGCGCGTCCTCCAAGAATTTCCAACTCCGGAACCTGTCATAATTAGTAGAACACGAGAAACAAGATCCGAGAATAATGTTTCTATGAACTACTAGGACGAGGTGAAAAAAAAACGCTCACAGTATAGCAAATATCAATGTCTTACAAGTTCTTACCATTCAGCAGGTGGTGACCGGCAACCAGCGGTGTCAAATAACTCCAAAGATTGTGTAAAGCAAATGCCAGGTGAATGTACGTATACACGGTATCAAAAGATTAGCAATAATCAATTCAGAGATGCAATGTTGAATAAACGCTCAACGACGGTACTGTGCTGGTCCTAGACTAGACCGGATTAGAGACACGAGCCTAGAACACTAATGGAGTCACGACGTAGCACAAGTAGTAGCAACAAATTATATGAAGTAGCTCTGAACAGCAGTATATATCAAACACTCTCTCTACAACTTTCCTCTAGAAAACTTCGTGCTATTTTTTTGATATTTCTTCTCAAGAACTCTATTGACTCAAGATTTCCAATACAAAAAGAATCACTCAATTCCGAGTTCGTATGAGTAGTAAAAAAATTTGGGAACTGCCCTAAAAACAAAGAGAAATTGTGTTCGCGAACTTCGGAGGGCAAAAAGTCCTATTTAGAAGCCGATTTGCAGTGAAAATAATGAACAAAGTTCATGAACTATTCAGATGCGACTCGTCGATAGCTTGAATTTGAGTACTCGTGGAGCCAAAACGGACTTTGTATGAGAAAAATATGCATGTTTTACTGAACACCGCGCAAAACAGATTCCAATCCGAATTCAGATACGAGATTGAGTCTAGATAGATCCGAAATTTGTCTTTTTGTATTCTCTCTTTTTTTCTCTCACTTTTCTTTTACTTATTTTTATCCTCTCTTTTTTTTCTCACTTTTTGTATTTTTTCTCTCTTTCCAAAACAAACCAGATAAGATGCAGATTGGATCAAGCGAAGATGCGAACGACCTCAAGTGTGATTATTACAATGAATGATGGAGAGCACGTGGTGGAAACTGATGAATGGCGGTGGTCGATAGCGGAAGGGATGATGATGCAGTGGCGGCGTGACTAATGTGAACAGAACTCGAAACTCTAAAGGAACTAGACACTAAGACCAGCAACTCGACACGACGATGCAACCGATAATTCAACTATGCAAGAACTGAAAAGAAAATTGTAAAGGCTCGTACTGGCTTGGACAAAGGATGAACATATCTAATCTTTTCTTGTGGCTTTTTCTTGGACAATAGGTAAGAAAATAAATCTAATCTAGGAATAAATGGAAATTCTCACCGAACAACCTGAAAACTGATACCACTTAATAGGGGGAGTGTCCCGATCTTTCGATGAGATGATAACTAACGTTTTGGTGGAGATGACTTTGGCGACCCGACTACAAACATGCAATGACGTTGCGCCTTAGCAATCGCTAAACCAACTCCGAGAGGTTATTGACCACGCCGGGGCACGATCAACCTGACCATGAAGGTCTATTCCTGCAGGCAATCGAAGAACAATCAAGAATATGAGAAAGCAATTTGAATATTGCGAATATATATGAAGTATTGATAAAAGTGGGGTTCTAAAAGCGGACTTGGCCTGGTCGTTGGACACAAACGAAGTACACGAAGTTGCAGCAATGGCTAACTTTTAACTAATTAAAACCCAAAGAAAACGCTAATAGATTGATCTACTTATATAGTAGCAAGGGATGGTGGCCAAGGGGGGTGAAAGGACGTCTCAGGCAGCCAAAACCTAACCCTAGGTCGTACAAGGCCCATGGGCCCACGTGGAGGTGACGCAACACCTTTTGACTTGTTGTTTGACTCGGATTCTGCTGCAGCGTTGGACTGTTTCGGTGATATCTCCATGCTTCGGATGAATTTGAAGGTGATTCCAATTGTGCTGGAAAGTGCACGAGATAAGCTTTCCAACAAAAAAAGATTCACCCTATTTGGAGTCCAGATGCAAAAGTTGAAGGCATTTGAAGTCAGGTGTGCGAATCTGAGTCCAAAACGTGGAGGGCTTGGTCTCTATCTTCTCTTGGGTCAAAAGCGACGTGAAAAGACTTCTTGAACAACACCTAATCATCTCCTTTTCCTTTATCTTCACACGTGGTTTGTACAAGTGTCCAATACACCTACAATTAGACATGACATAAAAATCCGTGAAGTATTTTTTTCCTAGATAACATAAATAAATTATTTTATAATTTGTATTGGAAATCACCTCACAAATATGCGTGTATGCAATATTTTTGTTCGTATTCAAGGTAGTCGTGTCCTCATCACCAGGTGCGCTGGGCTGCTCTACCTGGACTGTTTGTAAAAAATGTCCTGAAAAGTGTTCATTGCAGGGCCGCGACGGCCAGGGTCCGGATAGATAAGGTTCCATCGCATCCGAACAACAACGGCGGGTGGAGGCGTCCCGCTAGGGAGCTAGCCGGCTAGCGTACGCGACGACTATAGGCCTGGCAGGCAAAGCCATTCCGCACCAAGCAACATTAGCGGGTGAAACGGCGCATGACGCCTTCTGTCTTTTTGATGGATACTAGTAAAATGCCCGTGCGCTGCCACGGGCGACGGTACATGTCTAAATCACGGACCTATCCTTGAATAATCTTATTTTAATGATTATAAAAAAAACTTTAGATTCTAAAAAAGATAAATGATTGCACAATTATTTGATATCACAACTGGTTCGGTTTCTCTCAGTAACACATGAAGTTGCAAGTTAAACACAAATGACTCCCCATGACGGAGGTGACCTGCACAAAATAAATCTCTCAAAATTAAAAAAAACTATACAATTATCTATTTTTATTCTAAAAACATAGCTATACATAATTAAAAGACAGAGTATGATTACTGGTAGTATAAGTGTCATTTTCTCCCCTATGATGTAAGGATCTCTCTATAGACAATGTTCTTCGTGTACGTACCAACATGACAATCGGATCTCTTGTTTTTGCTTCAATTTGAACTATTTTTTTGCCATATGAGTTCCTTTTCTCATTACCAACATCCGGGACGACAAGAATCCTGACGTTCTGTCTAGCGGTGGATCTAGATAGTGAAACATACAACTGCCCATGAGAAATCACCGGCTTGGGCAATTAATGATGTTGGGGTCTATTACTAGCAAGTGCATTTCACTATTAGTTATTTTTACAGTCTGCTATTAATTGTTTCAATTAATACTGGCAATTAACTGTCTAGTGCAATTTTTACGGTCTGTTATTAATTGTTTCAATTGATTTTCATTTTAATCTCAGATAAGTCACATTTGTACCAAATTAATTCTGGTACAGTGACATCAATAATGATTTTAATCTTTGATATAGTTAAAATGATACATAGTAATTGCCATAAAATTAATAGCATATGGTAATACAAATTTCTTGATGTTAATGTCAACATTATTTCCATATTAGTGTCAGCCCACGTTGAAAGACTAAATTAGCAAAAAAAAAATAGAACAGGCGAAAATGTAACAAATTTTGGCCCAGTTCCACAAGAGAAAATGCACAGCCTAACATTTGGCCCAGCCACGAGACCTCACGCAAAAAAAAAATGTTCCAAGGACTAAAATAACGTGGGCCGCCATCCATTCAATTGGCCCAACTTCGGCCCGCCGCCGCTGTTACCGCACGGTGCGCACCGTTCGATCTTCTGGACGGCCCAGATCGGCCGTCGGATGAGCAAAAAAAGTTCCAATGGAAACCCTACGCAGAATGTCCTCCCAATCTCGCCGCTTTTCACGACGGGAAGGAGATAGTGGCGGCGTCGGCGCCGATTTGCATGCGTGGTCGGCATGCTCGACGTCTTGGGTCGATGTGATGTTGCGGCCGGCTCCTCGGAGCTCTGCACGCCCCGCTCGTCGAGGGTGCGCGGGCCACCGTCCCTGAAGGCAGGCGCTCTGGCCATGGTCATGGAGGCTGCGTGGGCCGCCGCCCATTGATGGTAGGCGCGGTGGCCGGCAAACGGCGGTTGCGCGAGATACGGTGCGGCGCGGTGGCCGGGAGACGGGGTCTGCGCGGAGACGGTGGCCAGGAGACAGACACTGAGCGGTCTCTGGGTGATGGAGGCTGCTCTCGCCGCCGTACACTTGAATGTGCAACGCACGCGGAGTGGAGAGGAGCGGCAGCTCGCGCAGCGCAAAGGCCATGGAGTCGTCGTCGAGCATGCCCATCAATGCTCTATATGGGTATGATTCATTTCTTCTTGTACTATTGGTTTCCATCCGGATATTATCTTCCAGTTTCTTCATCGTGGCTCAAATATTCAGTGCTTTGGAATAGTAAACAAGATGTGTTTTGGAAATAATCGATGCAGATAAACATGATGGTAATTATAGATGATAAACATGAATAAATAAATTGACTTACTGTAACCCATTTCGGTAGGTGTCTGCGTGCCGTTAATCTTGAGCCGCACCCGGGTTGATAGTTGCGCTGACTGTATCAGAGACGGGGAAAGATATCAACTGGAGAACGAGGCTACGATCTGAAACCAATAGTACCAATAGTGCGTGCCGTATGGAAATCAAGGCTCACTGCAAAAATGTATACGGATCTCCTTTGTGCGTGGGATTAGGTTGATATGCAACAATGGATAGGAACGTGATCCTGTAACAATAATTGCAGAGTTAGTGCGCATTATTAGAAAGGAAAAACTCAAATTAGGAAGGAAATAAAATGGATAGAACATAGGTAACGCAGTTGATCCTGGACAGAATATCATTTGTCATTGATTTTTTTTTCATACAGCTGGGAAAATAAATCATGTTGACAACACATCCATACAAAGAAAATCACTTTAACCATCATGTCTAGTTTATTTATGTAACATAGATCCTTATGAAGCCGTGTTAGAGCATCTCCAGTCGCCCCCCCCCCCCCCCCCAACAGGCCCCCCAGGGCGCCTTTTTTACCGCCGGCGCAGAAAAAATCGCCCAGCCGCGCCCCCAGATCCTCGTTTTTCGCCGGTTTGGGCCGAAATTACAACCGGCGAACCCAAGCGGAACCCAACGCACCAGGGGGCGCCTGGGGGCACTGGCTGAAGCGAAAAGGTGCGTGGACCCGCACTGTCGGCGACACCGGCCGATTTTCCCGCCGTTCTTTTCCCCTTTCCCTCCATTTTCCCCCTGCCGACCCCCTTCTCCCCCGCAGCTCCCGCCATTCTCCCCAGATCCGCCCGCCATGCCGCCAAAGAAGTATGCGCCCCCTCGCCTAGCCACCGATTCCGCCCAGCCAAAGCAGAGGAAGCCGAGGGCACCGATGCCAAGGCCCCCGGGCTTGACGAACGCCCAGTGGAAGGCCGACGTTGATCGCCGGCCGGCGGACCAACGATCGGCGGAACAGGCTCAACATGAAGAAGGCCAGGGACGCGGCGGCGGAGCAGGAAGAGACGTCTCGCGTGGGCATGGCGAACGAGCGCCAGCTCCTTCCGCCTCAACAGGCCGGCCAGTACCCACAAGGCGCGTGGGGTAGCCAGCAGAGCGTCGCGTCGCCGTCCAACTTCTCGCCGCCGGTGTGGGGGTACGCGCCCTCGCCTGACTACGATGACGGCGACGTGCTTGGCGGCTTCAACCCCAACATCACCTTCCCGCATGGCTCCGCGCCGCGCGCCCCCCCCCCTCCCCCCCGTCTTCAACCCCGACCCGCGCACGTCCTCCCTCGCGTTCACCGCCGGCCTCAACACCCAGTACGGCTACTCGCCGCCGACGTACTCAGGCTCGCCTGCGCCGACTCTGCGCCGTGGACCCCTACCCTTCGCACCTGGCTCGGCGCCACAGTTCAGCAGCACCGACGCCGACATGGACGAGATCATCGCGAACGGCTCAGCCGCTTCGTGCCCCGGGTTCCGCACGCAAGACGAAACGCTGGACACCGCCGTCGACATGGAGGACGTCGAGCACGACGATGCCGAGGAGGAGGTGGAAGAGGAAGAACCGGCGGAGCCAGCGGCCAAAGGGAGAAAGAAGAAGCGGCCGTCCAACGCCAGGCCGGGCGAGCCTCGCGTCAAGTGGACGCCAAAGGAAGACGAGTGCCTCGCCGTAGAATGGAAGACTGTCAGCATCGACCCGATCACCGGCGCGAATCAGAACGCCGACACCTACTGGAGAAGGGTCAAGACGGCGTTCGACGAGCGCAAGTTGGTCGACCCCGACTTCGCCAGCATCCACATGGATCGCGGCGAGAAGGCCATGTCCAACCATTGGGCGACCATCCAACAGGCCTGCAACAAGTGGCATGGGATTCAGGAGGAGGTCATGGCTCGCCCGGAGAGTGGCGCCAACGTCGAGCGTCAGGTATGTCCATCGCTCGCCGGCCCAGCTCTTCGCCGTGTACTTCGCCGACACTTGTTCTTCGTCTGTGCAGATGGTTCGAATGTTCGACATGTTTTGCCAGGACAACAACGACCAGGAGTTCAAGTTCCTTCATGTGTTCACGAGGATCGAGTCGTGCGAGAAATGGACAGAGTGCCGGATCGCTCTCGCCAAGACCAAGGACGGTGTCTACAACCCGGATGCGCCAGCCTCGGCGGCGGCAGAAGGGCGTCCTGATGGCAACAAAAGAGCCAAGGCGGCGAGGGACGCGGCACCCGCTGCCGAACAGCTGCAATCATCGATAGAACAGTGCATCGCCGACGCGAAGAGCCACGCCGCCAAGAGGGAGGAGAAATCCGAGGCGAGGTGGTCGGCGTTGATGACGAAGCAGGACGTCAAGCTCGGCCTTCTCAGGACCAACGTTGCCACGAAGAAAAGGAACACCGACCTGGCGTTCCTGATGGGAGCAGACATGGCGACGATGGACCAGCAGGTGAAGGCGTGGTACCTGGCGGAGCGCGACCTCATCTTGAACCAGATGCCGGGACCGGCGGCGACCACTGCCACTACGCCTACGCCCACGCCTACGCCAACGCCGAGCACTGCAGCTGTGCCCACAACGCCGACGCCAACCTCTCGTAGCCCTACGGTAGAGGAGCCTGCCGTTTGAGTTCCATGTCTATGGTTCCTACCCTTTTGATCGCCGGACTTTGGCTATGTTCGATCGCCGACCTGTGGCATGATGATCGCCGAACTTGTGTCCTTTTTTGGTAGCGGGAAAGAGAACTTTGAATTTTTTGTGCGTTTGGGGGCCGAAACCTGGGGCCGCGGCTGGAAACTTGATCCCCCCCAGGCCGAAAAAACCGCCGGCGCAAACGCGCAAAGCCCTTCGCCGGGTGCGCTGGGGGGCCAAACGGCTGGAGATGCTCTTAGAGGTTAACATTATGGCTGTTCAAACATAACATTGGAACCCTGTTCTGAATATTTTCATTTTCATTGAAGCCGTGTCGAATTGAAGTTTGCATTAGCCGTGAACCCTGTTCTGAATATTTTCATTTTCATACAGAGCATGATTAACAAGTAACTAAGAATATACTACTACTGAATCCTACAGAGCATGATTAACAAGTAACTGAGAAATATAGAAAGGACATATGAAAACCTCAGTAACATAGCACGGTGATTCATAAGAGATGTGCATCTGGGCGAGGCATTGCGATGGATTCAGCACACGGGGTCTTCCGCTTAGCTGCGAGGTCTGCGTTGCGCTGAGCTCGCAACGCCTGCCTCTCGTCTGGTGACATGCTATGCCTGCGTGCTCTTCGGCGGGCATTCGTGTCTTGCCTCTGATCAAACTGGTTTATTTTTATTGGCTGTCCTTCTACGAGCGTTCATCTCCTGCCTCTCCTTGGTTGTTAGATTTTGCCTGGCTGCCCTTTGGCTCGCATTCCTCTCTTCATAAGTTTTATTTTGTCTAGCTGCTCTTCGACGTGCATTCATTTCCTCTCTTTGCTCGGGTGTTAGCCTATCTCGCCGCGCTTTATCACGATTCCTCCTCTGTTGATTTTTGACTTGTGTCGTACTTGCATTGGAAGCAATATGTTCAACGCCATTCGGTGTTCCCTGAAGTGTTGTAGGGTTTTCTGCATGGCCATTTTGTAAATTGTTAAACCCAAGACCCGGATTTGAATCAATATACGCAGCGCATAGTTGGATTTAATAAATCTAGATATACAGATAACTATACTCCAAATAAAAATATGTCAGTGTGAAGGGGTGATACCATTTGATGTATCCACATGCTCTCTTGGCTCCAATGGTATGAGGGTAATGGCTGTGGGAAGCATTGTATCCATTGGTATGTGGATGTTTCACATAGGAACATACCTAACAACTGCAAGATTATTTCATGCTCAGATACAAATTGTCAATCAAGACATTATTCTTTTCTTTTTTTTGGGGGGGGGGGGGGGGGGGGGGGGGGGAATCAAGACATTATTCATACACAGCTTGTTAGAAAATAGACAACTCCTTTTCCCTTATCATGTGACATCTTATAAGCAAATGTTATTGCTACCATTACTTGATATAAGAGCTATCTGACCATGAATTGCAGAAACTATGAGGTCATTTTCATAGTGGTATGCATTGTCTTTTGTGAACTATATAAATGAATAATGCCATCATCTAAGCTTATAATTCACTTGCATGTATCAGGACTATGAAGATCACTGAGGAACAACACCATGGAACCAGAGAATTATATTGCTTTGACAAAAAGGGAATAGCAGAGCCGGTGTCAAAGTTGAACTCACCTCGAGGCGATGAAAGCGAGACTGCACAGTTGGTTGATTGTAAACACATGTGACCTCCAGGTGAAGATAGACCACAACGGGCGTGGGTGACAATAAACTCTTGATTGCCACAGCAGGTGACCTCGTGTGATCTCCCAGTGATCTGTCGTTGTGCTTTTCTTGATGGGGAGCGCTTGATCCAGGGTTGTCCTTGAATGTACGTACTTAAATAACAACCTCAATATGACAGGAGATATTTGAGGAGATTATCCTTTTTCTTTGGCAACCAAATACTCCATGATAATCGGTGATTCTTGTCCATACCTTGTGTGTGGCTGATTATTGCTTTTTTTTTGCGGGGTTGTTATGATTTTTTTAAGTTTGTTTCCATTTAGTGCCACGAGGTTGGGACGTGATTGTTTTCCATATCTTGTGCTTGCCGTTCTAGGATGTAATCAGGCCCAAATATTGTTTCTCCGGGTTGTTTTGTAAGGCAGACTAATTATTGCTAGGATTCTTTTGAGTTTGTTTCCTTTTATCGCTACACAGACGAACGAAGGGGAGGCGAACGAAAAAACGTGGTAGTTTTTATTGGGAGGGTGAAAAAACATGGTGGAGGGCGAGACGAAAATAAGCCAGACGAAAAAAACCAGACGAAGGTGGGAGATTGGGACAAAAAAACAGGAACGGAGACTACCAACTGCTCCCTTAGGAGTAGAGAAGAGATATATGTTGTGACGCCTCTGACTTAATCGTGCACTAATCATACACGCAAATGCACACGATCAAGCCTAAGAACTCACTTGAAGATACCACAACACAACTCTAAACATAAATAAAAGTCATACGAGCTTTATATTACAAGCCAGGGGCCCCGAGGGCTCGAATACATAAGCTCGATATCATACAAGCATCAGCGGAAGCATCAGGTATCTGAGTACAGACACAAAGTTAAACAGATAAGCCTTTAAGAAGGCGGGGCAAAATAAAACACTGGATCGAAAGGCGCAGGCTTCCTGCCTGGGTGCCTCCTAACTACTCCTGGTCGTCGGAGGGCTCCTCGTAGTAGTAGTATCCGAAGGGGTAGTAGTGGTAGTACTCGTCGTCGACTGCTGGGGCAGCTGGCTCCGGGGCTCCGTCATCTGGTCGCAGCATTCGGGTATGGGGAAAAAGGGGAAGCAAAGCAACCGTGAGCAGTCATCCAAAGTACTCAGCAAGACTGACATCAAATCTATTCTAAAATATGCAACATTATCAAAGGAAGGCTGTATATGTGGACTGATTTGCAGAAATGCCAGAATAGAAGGGAAAAGTCTAGCCTATCGAAGACTAGCATCTTCAGGGTCTTGCAGCATAAAAAGAGTGCAGATTAGTTCATAAGTATAGTAGTAGCAACAAGTATTAACATCGCCCAGAGATCCTTCCTCGACTCCCTGCGAGAAAGCGATCCCGGAGCTAACATATTCAACCCATTTCTAGTTGTAGAAGATCGGGATATTTTCCGAGCCTCCTGTTACCGTGGACACGGCTATTCGAATAGATATACTTCGCTGCAGGGATGCACCAACTTACCCAACACGCTCGATTAACTCTGGCCGGACACACTTACTCGGTCCATGCCCGGCCTTGGCTGATCGACACGTCGTAGCCCTACCTAGGCTCAACAGAGAGGCTAGCACGCCGGTCTACATCCTAAGCGCTCAGGGGTCTTGGGCCCATCGCCCTTTGCACTCCTGCGCGTTGCGAGGACGACCGGGAGCAGACCTAGCCCCCTTAATACAAGCGCAGGCTTTCACGGTCCAACCCGGGCGCGTGCCGCTCAACCGCTGACATCTGAAGAACTTTGGCTGATACTACGACGCCGAGTACCCATATTATTCCCACGTGCTGGTTAGTGAGAAAAGGCCAGAGGCCTACTCAGATTACATATCCTAACCCTTAGTGCATTAGGAGCTCGCGGTGACAAGCAGAGACTCACGATCATGTGACCCCGTCGCCCCGTCTCGTGGACTTACGGCAAGGGCTAAGAATGCCCGGCCGTGCCACGTATTCATCTCTCGGGTACCCTCATGGTCAACCCGAATCCACATCTCTCGCGGGTACCCCTCGGGGCCGACCCGACTTTATCAAGTAACAGTAGTAAAGCCATAGCAACCGTGTGTCCAAAACATCAAGAAGGAATCCTAGGAATCACCCTCGATGGATTCCCACTCGATGTACCCGTCAAGGTGAACCCGGAGGAATCACCCTCGATGGTATTCACACTTGCGGGGTTGCACGACAGAAGCTTTATCGGGGGTGGTGAAAGAGGAATCACCCTCGGTATCCCACAACCGACTAGCTGGACTACAGAGGCAACATCAGGAGTGAGATAAGAGGTATCACCCTCGGCACTCGATGGTAGCTCTGCAGAGTCGAGCAACTTAGGGGGGTGAGGTGTTGTGCTGGTCTCATCCCGTTCGATCACATCGATCGGGCACAGGTACTAAAGCGGGGCAACTACAGCAAGGAAGAGGGGCCACAGATGATTTACCATCCAACCTATACTAATCATTTTGAATAACAGGCAGGTGTCAATAACAGTTACAAAGACAGGCTATGCATC
This sequence comes from Elymus sibiricus, assembly GCA_039707655.1. Taxonomy (NCBI): domain Eukaryota; kingdom Viridiplantae; phylum Streptophyta; class Magnoliopsida; order Poales; family Poaceae; genus Elymus; species Elymus sibiricus. The sequence goes on from CM077668.1 coordinate 209,331,032, forward strand.
AGAATAGGATAAAACAATAGCAGTAGCAAATTCTAATGCAAGTAGGAGGGAGAGAGAATAGGTGATATAGGCATGCGTCAAGGGGGGGTTGCTTGCCTGGAAGCTCTGCGGCAAAGGAGGGATCGTCAGTAGTGTCGTCGGTCTCCTGAGCTGCGTCGGTCTCGGGGGCTATCGGAGAAGAAGAGGGGGGAAGAAACAATAAATAAAGCCAGACAAATGCAACACAGAGCATGACATGCTAAAATGCAGTGCAGGGTTGCCTAAATGTATCTCTAAACCATTTTAGTTATTTTAGGATTTAAGTTGGAATTATTAGCAGGTATGCATGCACTATTCATCTACCGGAAACAGACAAAAAGTTGCGGGTTCACCTACGTAGAGGGTCCCGATAAGAAAACAGACGGCATGATCGGATTCGTGGGATTTTTCTGAGCAACTTTCATGTAGAAAGTTTTTCGATCCGAGCTACGGTTTATTTTCTACGAATTTTCAAAGTTTTTAAACAGTTTCCTGAAATTTCTGGAATTTATTTAATTAAACAATTCGTATTATCTAGAATAGTAGCTGCTGACGTCAGCATGACGTCAGTGGGTCAACTGAGCTGACCAGAGTCAAACCTGACCAGTGGGTCCCACTGGTCAGTGACTCAGGGCTGATTAGAGGTTAATTAAAATTAAACTGAGTTAATTATGGAGTGGACCCCACATGTCAGTGTCTGTTTAATTATTAGAATTATTTTTAAAAACCTATTTAACTAATCAACCGCACGGGCCCACTGGTCAGTGGCAGTAACTGCCACGTCAGCGGCGTTGACCGTGGTCAACTGGTCAACTGGGCCCGCGGGGCCCAGCTGCCAGCGACCCAGGCGGCGCCACATGGGCGGCCAGGTCAACGTCGCCGGAAACTCGCCGCCGGCGACCCGAAAAGCGGCGGAGAGCCTCGGGCATCGCCAAAAAACGGCTGTGGTGCACCGTTTCGCGTGATTTTGGTCGCGTTCGAACGGGCAGTTCATCCCGCGGCGATCTAGGGCAGTCTCAGGTGCGGGGGTGGCCGGAGTGGAGGTGGGCGTCGACGGCGACGGCGGTTACTTTCGGGCGGAAATCGGGCACGCGGCTACGGGGCACTAACGAGCTCGCGGAGCTCACCGGCGAGCTCAAATGAGCACCCGGAACACGCCCGACATCACTGAATAGCTCGGGCGGCTCTGCTTTGAGCAGCTCGCCGGAAATGGCGCCGCCGAGCTCGGTTGTATGCGGGAACGATGGCGGTGCGAGCTAGCGCGCGAGAGAGAGGAGGAGATCGACATGGTGGCTCACCGTGCGGCACACGAAAGGCCGTTGGCGGCTTAGGAGCGCAGAGAGAGGCCGGAGTCGCCGGAGATCGCCGGAGTCCAAGACGAAGAGGGCGACTCGATCCCGATGAGGTAGGGCTCCCGGGCTCAAATGGCGAGGTGGAGATGACGTAGTCGTGGACGGCGAACGTGGCAGACACGACGAGGCAGCGGGAGGGGCACGGTCGCCGCGGTGGTGCTAGACGGCGGCGGCTGCAACGCTCGGGTGGGGAAGAGGAGAGGCGAGCGAGGCGAGGAGAGGGGAGAAGACTGGCGAGGGGAGGCCAGGGGAGAGGAACGCGGGCGCGGCCTTATCCCAGCCACCTGCCCCGTCGCGGTGGCGGCTGGAGACGGCGTGCCGCGCGCGCCGGATGCGGCCGCGGCGACACGGCAGAGGGGAGCAGGTGGGAGGAGGTGGAAGATGGGCTGGGCCGGCTGGCCTCCGTCCAGGCGACAGGTAAGGCTTTTCTTTTCTGCTTTTCTGTTTTCTCTTTTATTTAATAGACAGAAACATAAATGGGAGGTTTTAGGGCTACCCAAATATTTTAGAAAAATGTGGGACTAAGCCACATAATTCCCTTGTGATATATGGTACCGCCACAATTATTTGGGGAGAGGTTTGGATCCATTTGGAATTTTTCATAAATGGATTTGCACTTAAAAGTGCTGTAATTGCACTGGATTAAATGCTAATGCTCATTTTAGCAACATGGTGATGTTGTTTTTCTTAACATCAAATTGTTTAGGAATATTTGCTAAATGATGAACATTTTTCCAGCAACTTTTGTGCAACTTCAAATTTCAATTGCATTTGAATTTGAATTCAGTGGCAGAATTTGAAATGAGATATTAATCCAACATGATTATCATTGCAAATCTCAGATGACTTGGCATTAATATGGTGGATCACTGTAGCTCATTACATAGGGGTGTTACAATTCTCCTCCAATGGGTGGTATTAGGATCTTTTATTCCTCTTCTACACTCTGGGACTCTGATCTCTCTTCTTTTCGGGTTAAATGATTTTGCTAACTCTGACGCTAGGTTCTCGTAATCACATTCACCCGGAGAGCTGGATTATCTGCAACTAATCTTTTCGTTTGAACTGGTTAATCTGATAACCACCTTTTTCTTTTCCATTGGTCTGTTTAACCTTTTCTTTCCAAGCTATCATATGCTTCTCACACTGTCATTTGACACTTTTGGAACCTCTCGGCAAAATGTGTCGTGATCAGCGTCAACATTTTGACTTCTTCCGAGATGTTAATTGAATTCATGGTGAGCAATGCCATCCTTGCCCCTCGCTGATCTGTGTTATCATCAACAACCTCTTTGACTACCTGCCCACGCATTGCTGTCAACCCGGAACGAGTTCAGACTATTCTTGACTGGACTCCTCCGAAGAATGTCAAGCAAGTCAGAAGTTTTCTCGGCCTCGCAAGTTATTGTCGTCGCTTTGTCGAGAACTTCTCAAAGATTGCCAAGCCTCTGACTAATCTGCTTCACAAAGGCGTAAAGTTTGAGTGGACAGACAAATGTAAGGAAAGTTTCCAAACCCTCAAGGACAAGCTGACATCTGCACCAGTGCTTGCTCCTCCGGACTCTCGCAAGGATTTCGTGATTTATTGTGACGCCTCTCGTCAAGGATTAGGCTGTGTCCTGATGCAAGAGTGCAGAGTAATTGCTTATGCCTCGCGACAGTTGCGTCCTCACGAAGAGAATTATCCAGTGCATGATCTCGAACTTGCTGCAGTGATTTATGCATTGAAGCTGTGGCGCCATTACCTTCTCGGTAACCGATGTGAGATATATACTGATCATCAAAGTCTGAAGTATTTATTTACCCAGCCGGATCTTAATCTCCGCCAACAGCGATGGTTGGAAACAATTACGGACTATGACTGTGGTATTTCATATACCCCTGGCAAGGCTAATGTGATGGCCGATGCCTTGAGCCGCAAGTCCTATTGCAACAACCTCGTGGTTCAGCGAGCTCAACCTCATGTGTATGAAGAATTGCGCCAACTGAACCTCCACATTGTTCCACAGGGTTCTCTTAATACCCTTGTTATACAGCCAGATCTTTTGAATGCTGTTAAGCATGCGCAAGCTAAAGATGCTGAAGTTGATCTGATGAAAAGAGATCTTCACCTTGAAAAGTACAGGGATTTCTCGCTTGCTGAGGATGGAACTTTGTATTTCAAAGACCGCATTGTGGTACCTCGGTTTGAACTTATGACCGACAAGGTTATGAAGGAGGCTCATGATACACCACTGTCTATTCATCCGGGTAGCACCAAGATGTATCGTGATCTCCGACAAAGGTACTGGTGGTCTAGAATGAAGCAGGATATTGCTCGATATGTTGCTGAATGTGACGTTTGCCGTCGCGTTAAAGCAGAACATCAGAAGCCTGCTGGAATTCTGCAACCGCTTCCTATTCCTTTGTGGAAATGGGACAAAGTGCAAATGGATCTTATCACTGGCCTTCCCAAGTCACAGAAGGGTCACGATGCTATTCTTGTCGTCGTCGACCAACTCTCCAAAGTTGCACACTTTCTGCCAGTCAAGGAGACGATCATTGCTAGTCAGTTAGCAGAGTTATATATCTCCAGGATTGTATCACTCCATGGTATTCCGAAGGAGATCAGTTCAGACCGTGGCAGCCTCTTCACCTCACACTTCTGGAATAGTTTCCAACAAGCTATGGGAACTCATATTACTTGGAGTTCGGCTTATCACCCCCAGTCCCAAGGCCAAGTCGAACGAGTGAATCAAGTGCTTGAAGATATGCTACGTGCTTGTGTTATTTCATTTGGCAAGAAGTGGGAAGAATCTCTCCCGTATGCCGAATTCTCCTACAACAACAGCTATCAAGCAAGCTTGAAAATGGCCCCCTTAGAGGTTCTTTATGGACGTAAGTGTCGAACCCCTCTGAATTGGTCAGAAACTGGGGAACGACCGCTCATTGGTCCGGATATTATCCAACACGCCGAAGAGCAAGTCCGTATTGTTTGGGAAAATCTCAAGGCGGCCCAGGATCGCCAGAAGAGCAATTATGATCGCAAACACTGGGGATCAATCTATCAACCTGGTGAGCAAGCTTATCTGCGTGTCACTCCAATGAAGGGCACTCACCGTTTCGGAATTAAGGGCAAGTTAGCTCCTTGCTACATCGGCCCCTTCCGCATTCTTGCCAGACGTGGACATGTGGCCTATAAATTGGAGTTGCCTCCGCAATTCTCTCACATCCACGATGTCTTCCATGTGTCGCAACTTCGCCGTTGCTTCAAGGAATCTCCGCACCGAGCAGTGGATCATGAATTGCTTGATTTACAAGATGATCTATCTTATAAGGAGCATCCGATCCGCATTCTCGATCAAGCTGAACGTCAGACCCGCCAAAAGACTACCAAGTTCCTGAAAGTGTAGTGGTCGAATCATACTGAAGATGAAGCCACTTGGGAACGCGAGGATCGTCTTCGGGAAGAATACCCCGATCTGTTTCCTTCTACCTCCTAAATTCTCGGGACGAGAATTTCTTTTAGAGGAGGAGAATTGTAACACCCCTATGTAATGAGCTACAGTGATCCACCATATTAATGCCAAGTCATCTGAGATTTGCAATGATAATCATGTTGGATTAATATCTCATTTCAAATTCTGCCACTGAATTCAAATTCAAATGCAATTGAAATTTGAAGTTGCACAAAAGTTGCTGGAAAAATGTTCATCATTTAGCAAATATTCCTAAACAATTTGATGTTAAGAAAAACAACATCACCATGTTGCTAAAATGAGCATTGCCATTTAATCCAGTGCAATTACAACACTTTTAAGTGCAAATCCATTTATGAAAAATTCCAAATGGATCCAAACCTCTCCCAAAATAATTGTGGCAGTACCATATATCACAAGGGAATTATGTGGCTTAGTCCCACATTTTTCTAAAATATTTGGGTAGCCCTAAAACCCCCCATTTCTGTTTCTGTCTATTAAATAAAAGAGAAAACAGAAAAGCAGAAAAGAAAAGCCTTACCTGTCGCCTGGACGGAGGCCAGCCGGCCCAGCCCATCTTCCACCTCCTCCCACCTGCTCCCCTCTGTCGTGTCTCCGCGGCCGCATCCGGCGCGCGCGGCACGCCGTCTCCAGCCGCCACCGCGACGGGGCAGGTGGCTGGGATAAGGCCGCGCCCGCGTTCCTCTCCCCTGGCCTCCCCTCGCCAGTCTTCTCCCCTCTCCTCGCCTCGCTCGCCTCTCCTCTTCCCCACCCAAGCGCTGCAGCCGCCGCCGTCTAGCACCACCGCGGCGACCGTGCCCCTCCCGTTGCCTCGTCGTGTCTGCCACGTTCGCCGTCCACGACTACGTCATCTCCACCTCGCCATTTGAGCCCGGGAGCCCTACCTCATCGGGATCGAGTCGCCCTCTTCGTCTTGGACTCCGGCGATCTTCGGCGACTCGGCCTCTCTCTGCGCTCCTAAGCCGCCAACGGCCTTTCGTGTGCCGCACGGTGAGCCACCACGTCGATCTCCTCCTCTCTCTCGCGCGCTAGCTCGCACCGCCGTCGTTCCCGCATACAACCGAGCTCGGCGGCGCCATTTCCGGCGAGCTGCTCAAAGCAGAGCCGCCCGAGCTATTCAGTGATGTTGGGCGTGTTCCGGGTGCTCATTTGAGCTCGCCGGTGAGCTCCGCGAGCTCGTTAGTGCCTCGTAGCCGCGTGCCCGATTTCCGCCCGAAAGTCACCGCCGCCGCCGTCGACGCCCAGCTCCACTTCGGCCACCCCCGCACCTGAGACTGCCCTAGATCGACGCGGGATGAACTGCTCGTTCGAACGCGACCAAAATCGCGCGAAACGGTGCACCACAGCCGTTTTCCGGCGATGCCCGAGGCTCTCCGCCGCTTTTCGGGTCGCCGGCGGCGAGTTTCCGGCGACGCTGACCTGGCCGTCCACGTGGCGTCGCCTGGGTTGCTGGCAGCCGGGCCCCGCGGGTCCAGTTGACCACGGTCAATGCTGCTAACGTGGCAGTTACTGCCACTGACCAGTGGGCCCGTGCGGTTGATTAGTTAAATAGGTTTTTAAAAATAATTCTAATAATTAAACAGACACTGACATCTGGGGTCCACTCCATAATTAACTCAGTTTAATTTTAATTAACCTCTAATCAGCCCTGAGTCACTGACCAGTGGGACCCACTGGTCAGGTTTGACTCTGGTCAGCTCAGTTGACCCACTGACGTCATGATGACGTCATGCTGACATCAACAGCTACTATTCTGGATAATACGAATTGTTTAATTAAATAAATTCCAGAAATTTCAGAAAACTGTTTAGAAACTTTGAAAATTCGTAGAAAATAAACCGTAGCTCGGATCGAAAAACTTTCTACATAAAAGTTGCTCAGAAAAATCCCACGAATCCGATCGTGCCATCTGTTTTCTTATCGGGACCCTCTACGTAGGTGAACCCGCAACTTTTTGTCTGTTTCCGGTAGATGAATAGTGCATGCATACCCGCTAATAATTCCAACTTAAATCCTAAAATAACTAAAATGGTTTAGAGATACATTTAGGCAACCCTGCACTGCATTTTAGCATGTCATGCTCTGTGTTGCATTTGTCTGCCTTTATTTATTGTTTCTTCCCCCCTCTTCTTCTCCGATAGCCCCCGAGACCGACGCAGCTCAGGAGACCGACGACACTACTGACGATCCCTCCTTTGCCGCAGAGCTTCCAGGCAAGCAACCCCCCTTGACGCATGCCTATATCACCTATTCTCTCTCCCTCCTGCTTGCATTAGAATTTGCTACTGCTATTGTTTTATCCTATTCTGATGCATAGCCTGTCTTTGTAACTGTTATTGATACCGCCTGTTATTCAAAATGATTAGTATAGGTTGGATGGTAAATCATCTGTGGCCCCTCTTCCTTGCTGTACTTGCCCCGCTTTAGTACCTGTGCCCGATCGATGTGATCGAACGGGATGAGACCAGCACAACACCTCACACCCCCCTAAGTTGCTCGACTCTGCAGAGCTACCATCGAGTGCCGAGGGTGATACCTCTTATCTCACTCCTGATGTTGCCTCTGTAGTCCAGCTAGTCGGTTGTGGGATACCGAGGGTGATTCCTCTTTCACCACCCCCGATAAAGCTTCTGTCGTGCAACCCCGCAAGTGTGAATACCATCGAGGGTGATTCCTCCGGGTTCATCTTGACGGGTACATCGAGTGGGAATCCATCGAGGGTGATTCCTTGGATTCCTTCTTGATGTTTTGGACACACGGTTGCTATGGCTTTACTACTGTTACTTGATAAAGTCGGGTCGGCCCCGAGGGGTACCCGCGAGAGATGTGGATTCGGGTTGACCATGAGGGTACCCGAGAGATGAATACGTGGCACGGCCGGACATTCTTAGCCCTTGCCGTAAGTCCACGAGACGGGGCGACGGGGTCACATGATCGTGAGTCTCTGCTTGTCACCGCGAGCTCCTAATGCACTAAGGGTTAGGATATGTAATCTGAGTAGGCCTCTGGCCTTTTCGCACTAACCAGCATGTGGGAATAATATGGGTACTCGGCGTCGTAGTATCAGCCAAAGTTCTTCAGATGTCAGCGGTTGAGTGGCACGCGCCCGGGTTGGACCGTGAAAGCCTGCGCTTGTATTAAGGGGGCTAGGTCTGCTCCCGGCCGTCCTCGCAACGCGCAGGAGTGCAAAGGGCGATGGGCCCAAGACCCCTAAGCGCTTAGGATGTAGACCGGCGTGCTGGCCTCTCTGTTGAGCCTAGGTAGGGCTACGACGTGTCGATCAGCCAAGGCCGGGCATGGACCGAGTAAGTGTGTCCGGCCAGAGTTAATCAAGCGTGTTGGGTAAGTTGGTGCACCCCTGCAGCGAAGTATATCTATTCGAATAGCCGTGTCCACGGTAACAGGACGCTCGAAAAATATCCCGATTTTCTACAACTAGAAATGGGTTGAATATGTTAGCTCCGGGATCGCTTTCTCGAAGGGAGTCGAGGAAGGATCTCTGGGCGATGTTAATACTTGTTGCTACTACTATACTTATGAACTAATCTGCACTCTTTTTATGCTGCAAGACCCTGAAGATGCTAGTTTTCGATAGGCTAGACTTTTCCCTTCTATTCTGGCATTTCTGCAAATCAGTCCACATATACAATCTTCCTTTGATAATGTTGCATATTTTAGAATAGATCTGATGTCAGTCTTGCTGAGTACTTTGGATGACTACTCACGGTTGCTTTGCTTCCCCTTTTTCCCCATACCCGAATGCTGCGACCAGATGACGGAGCCCCGGAGCCAGCTGCCCCAGCAGTCGACGACGAGTACTACCACTACTACCCCTTCGGATACTACTACTACGAGGAGCCCTCCGACGACCAGGAGTAGTTAGGAGGCACCCAGGCAGGAAGCCTGCGCCTTTCGATCCAGTGTTTTATTTTGCCCCGCCTTCTTAAAGGCTTATCTGTTTAACTTTGTGTGTGTACTCAGATACCTGATGCTTTCGCTGATGCTTGTATGACATCGAGCTTATGTATTCGAGCCCTCGGGCCCCTGGCTTGTAATATAAAGCTTGTATGACTTTTATTTATGTTTAGAGTTGTGTTGTGGTATCTTCAAGTGAGTCCTTAGGCTTGATCGTGTGCATTTGCGTGTATGATTAGTGCACGATTAAGTCGGGGGCGTCACATATGTGGAGGGACCTTGCCTACTTGGACTATCGCCGCCGCGCCGCCTGGCCTCATGGCGTCCTTTGGAGTATCTGACCGTTTTCTTCTATGCGGCACAATATGACCAGTTGGTGATGGGCTTTGTACGGTGCGTAGGAGGGTTCCTTTCATTCCTAGCCTGGTGAGACACATACACAACAAAGACTCCCTTTCATGCGAACCAACTTGTGATTGGATGGTTAGGAGGACAGTGGTATCCCCAGCCCACCAGGGTTCAAGTCCTGGTGCTCGCATTTATCCTGAATTTATTTCAGGATTTCCGGCGATGTGCGTTCAGTGGGAGGAGACGTTCCCGTCGACTACGAGACGCCTACGGTGACTTCGTAAAAACTCAAGATAATATGCGGCTCAGTCTCTTGGAGGTGCTCATAGGGGTAGGGTGTGCGTGTGTGCGTTTATAGGGGTGAGTGTATGCGTGTATATATGAGCGCTTGCGTCTGTACTGTGTTTAAAAAAAAGGACTCCCTTTCATTCCTAGCCTGGCGAGACACATACACAACAAAGACTCACCACATGGGAAAAAAGAGCCAACGAGTGTCAGCTACGAACGACCACCACACTCAGACGCCCGCAAGTCCGGTTTAATTAGCTCGATAGTTTAGTTTCCTTGAAAAAAAATTATTATTGTTTTGAGAGAAAAAAAACTTTATTAAACTGTCAGACCGATAAGTGGGCTTAAACGGGATCCAGATTACATACCTACCGGAGGCGGCGTGGGGATGGCGAGCAGCAACACCGGCGAGCCGAGCACGGCGCCGCAACCGAATCGGTGGTACGAGCTTCGATTGGGGTCCTCCTGCCGCGACCCCGCCCTTACCACCAAGTTCTGCACGCTCCGCTGTAAGATACCGGACCTCCCCCCCCCCCCCCCCCCCCCCCCCCCCCTCACTCTCCTCGTCAAAATTTTCTTTAGCACCGTCACCGCCTTTGAAATACGATCCGCATCCGCGATGATGTGGCCACTTGGTGGTCTTTTTTCTGCTTTTCTTTTGTATTTTATTTGGCACCTTGCTACTCGTTGTATGGATGGTTGCTTTATCTATAAAGCGGGGCGAAAGCCCTATTTCGAGAGATTATTAGTTGTTTAGTTCGACGAGAGGTAGGGGTTTTCTTCAACCAATTGTTGGTATGGTGTGTGATGCACGTTTTGGTATTCGAGTTCTGGAGTTCATCAAATCGGTTGCCATAGGGTGTCCTGTTACCGATATTTGGGTTGTGATTACAGTGGAGACGTGTAACTTGTTAAAGGAATAACAACTTTATCTGTTTTGCATAGGGTCAAGGCCAATATATACACAGGTACATGGGAAGAGATAAGTAGGAATCTAGTGCAAAAGGAACTACCAATCACTTTTGTGGGCTTATTATCTTCTGCTAATATGTTTTGATCTGATGAATTTGTCTTGTTGATCAGATAGCGGCTGTTGAAATTATGGAGTAGTTTGATGTCAATAGCAAAAGAAGCACCGTAAGGTCTTGTACAATGCAAGGTGCTGAGTAAAATAAACCGAGTTCTTCTTAAGCACCAGTGCTTATCTCTATAGGAGGGGTTGCCTAATTAAGCGTCTACCCTCTACAAATAAGCACAGGTGCTTAAAAAAAATCTGGTTTATTTCTCTAAGCACCTCTCTTAAGCACCTTGCATTGTACAAGGCCTAAAGATTTAGTTTCACGACTTAGATTCTTTTGGCAACAATATGTTGCATTTTATTGCATTCATTCATATATAAATCAGCTTTATTTTTTTAGCATTTCATTGTTCTGGTTCAGTGCTCTGATATAAAGATTTCATCATTTCTTTGTCCCGTTATTGATGGAATTGATTGCAATTATTTCAATGCGTTTTGGTTGTATGAAACATTACTACATTAGTATTTGGAATAGTAATGAGAATTGAAACTATAATACATATTATTTGTTATATTTGCTGATTGTATAGTTGTAGAATATTTATCATATATCAGTAGCATGCATGGTGCCTGCTAAGGTGGGTCTTTTCTCATGCATGGTGCCTGCTAAGGTGGGTCTTTTCTCATGCATGGTCACATGTTGAGTTGGCATAGTTGCATGCTAGAGAGAATTAGATATAGTGGCCACATGAGAGCACATGACGAGAATTTTTACCCAGAACCAGTCCGTCTGACCGATTTGGAGCCACCACTGCATTCCACATCTACATGGAAATATGGAATATCCTGCTTCAAGGAACCAACTCATTCCATTCCACTACCTCAACCAAGCACGTGAATAATCTCCAAATCTAGAACCGGCCCATTATATTCCATCTCAGGACCTCAACCAGACACACCCTTATTCTTTCTCTGTTTGGGCTTCCCACTGGTAGTACACAACAGGTGAAAGATTTATCCTTTCTACTCTCTTTCTAAGTACCTGGAGTTAATTTATTGTTTAAGTGTTTCTTCTTCCTGCTCTCTTTTATTTCCAAATTTTGGCCTTCTTATAACATATTCATGATTTTCAGTAGGAAGTAGCCCCCTTTTCAATTGGAGATTCTGAAATGGCATCACTGAGCGTTACGATTTATCTCAAACCCGCTCTTTTGTAATTATTGGAAGTTATTTTTTCATAGATCTTAACAAAAATAAGTATTGGGCATTGTAGTTTCTGTACAGTAGGTTGGGCACCTTTTTTCCTGTGTATTTTCTTACACAAACAATTTGAAGTGGAGCTCTTATCAGTAGTTTTTGTAGCTCCTTTTGTTTCGTACTACAAGGCCATATTAAAGACATTTCACCTTTTCTTTTCACAAATCCCCAAGAAATAATTCAGTTGATTAACCTAAACAGCATAATTTTGTGTCCCCCAAACTATGTGCAATTGTTTGTCTAAGAAAGTTTCCTCTCTTTGATGGCTTGAGATGGCGGCCATTGTTGGGCTGCAGAGTAGCAAGAGTAGCAAATTGCTTTCCTATGTGTTTATCATCCTGCAGTGTCCTTGGTCACGTAGCTTTGTTGAGAATCCAGTGCAAGCACTTTTCCGCTTTAGTTGCCTGTCTTCCAGGAATTTCCTTTCCATGTGACAGTCAAACTTTTCACAACTGAGTAGTGGATAGTCTGAAATTGTCACGTGCCATGGAATGCTTTGGGCCTCATATTGATCTTGTATAACCTTCTTCTGTTTTCATGCTTCATGTGATCTAAGTATTGAGCCATGGGGTGATGTTTAGGCATTAATTAGTGACATTTAATCTTTCCAATTATTAACTCCCATGTTTCCTCAAGTTATATTATGCATCTTCTGTGAATTTCTTACTACACACTTATCAAGGTAAGCATAGCTCATCATTGACTATTAAGCAGGCAAGCTTCCTCCTCTATACTATCTAACAGAACCGAGTACTCTTGTTGATCCATCAATGCTCATGTGTTCTTATTGTCTTACGGTATCAATCATGTTTTGTTTTGCATTAAATCATTTTTGTTTGTTCGATCTTGCAGATGAATTTAAGCCAGCATCTATTGACAAGACTCAGGCTGGCTCTCTGCAGAAGAGCAAAGATAACCGGGTAACTGTGGAATTTCATAACAATCAGCCTGGCAGGCCAAAGGTGGCATTCGAGGGAAGCCAAGAAGAGTACAAGGATAATGATGGTGTCTTGTTTTTTGATGGTGAGACCTTTCGCTTGGAACGATTGCACCGGGCAGTCAAGAGATTAAGGCATGTCCGGGTTCCGGGAGAGTCTGTAGCAACTTCCTTGGCAGCTACAACTACTGGAATGGGTGAATCTCATTCTCCTCCATTAGCGAAAGTTGGCAAGTTGCCTGCAACGAACAAACCTTCTATACACTCAGTTCCGGTAAGTTCTGTTAGCATGTTACATGCCCTAGCTAAATTTAGGTAATTGCTTCATCATTTGTTCATTTTTAGACCTGGGAAGAAGAGGACATGAGACAATAGGTATCCCGTTACATAATTATAGGTACTTTCTAAACTAACAAATATTAAAGCACATAGTGTCTTTGTCCAGAGTTCATTGTCACCATCGATGCTTCATCTATATGTACTTAGAGCAACTCTAGCAGATTCCCTAAATCCTACCTCCCATCTAAAAAACTGCCATTTTAAAGGATTCGGGGTGAAAATTCACTCTAGCAGATTCCCTAACCTGCCCTCTACCCCTTATTTTTTTTAGAGTGCACTCTAAAAACGGAGGATATTCCTAATTTTTACTTAGTTTGGCCAGATCTCTAAAAGCATCGGCCTGAGCCAAATAATAGTATGGCTTCTATCTTAGCTCTGCTCTAGCCGAACAGCTTATTATGCTAAATATTTCTATTCTATCTCAAGTAGTCTAAACCAGATCTTTATCCTGCTTTCTCTTCATACGTGAGCTCCAACACACAATTCTGCTGCATCTAGCCTGCTGCACCTGGCCTCTAGAGCTGCAATCCTGTGGCCATTCTCAAACAATGTGTCAACCAATTAGCTTAACTACCAAAACTAAATAATTTGGGCGACCATACAAACCAGATCCAAATTAGACTATCAACACCTCTGTGCCGACCTCCAGCAACCAGTACAGAGATGGAACAGACAGACGGACCAGTAACAATCTTCGATACAAGTTTGGAGATACAAGGGAGATTTGGGATGAGAAATCAGCAAGCAGAGGATGGGATGCAGTAGCAGCAGGGGGAGAGGAACGAGAGCAAGGGACGAGAAGTTTGAAGACGATTCATCCATTCGCTGTCTTGCGGTGAGCTGCCTCTCCTTCTATACAGGTGATGTTGCAGCATAGCCTTGCTAAGCCCAAGTTTCAATAGCCCATTCTGAAGAGTAGGCCCATGAAGAGTATAGGGGCATGACCCTTGGAGCATGACATTCTCGCCCCCTTAAATTGCGGCTTGTCCTCAAGCCGAGGACGTAGTTCCAAGAAACATCATATCCGCCGGGATCCCATTGTGTTTGGACAGGTAGACCAATAGTGCCTGAACAAAATCCAAGAGCCAGTGTAGCACCATCACACCATCACTCTGAAGTCTGAACACAAGCACCAGGGTGGTCAAGGAAGCAACCTTCAAGGCTCAAGCCATGTGGATTATGGTCGAGAAGCATCAGGTCCCAACCATGGTCTATTCCAAAGGGCAACTCCAACATGTGCCTATCTGCACTTGCATATAGGCACTCGTTCCTCATTTGCAATGGTGCCCGACAATGAAGATTCAAGATTCCATCATCCCACTTAGGAAGCACTCGCTGTACCACATGAAATGGCAAGGATGAAACCTGGGAACTCCATCGAGTGCAAAAAGAGGTGGGTTGCATGATCGCGTTGTACCTGTAACATACATATCATATCAAGGAATTGTTGTTGATCCCAAACTGATTTTTAGTAGCTCTAGCTGCACCCAGAGTTCCATGACCCCAACACTTTGTTGTCAGCTGGTGGGCCTGAAGCTGCAGCATGAAACTGTAGTGTGTTTCTGCACATGTTGGGTACAACCATACGCTCAGGGAGGCGAGGATGCTGCTCTCTGTAGTGGGAAATTTTTCATCATTGTAAATAGTGTCATGAGTCCAGAATAATACGCAAGCATCAGAATGATTTGTGCAAGACAATGCCATGAACATGCTGCAAGTGTGCTCCACCATTTGGATGTAAACCCTAATAGGAACATAATTAGGCATCCTGGTATCACAATGTTTTGCAGCCCCCAAATGCAGAGTAGCATCAAAATAGGATTAGCTGGCTGTAGACATGGAAGAGTGGGCCACCAATCCATTAGGTGCAGCACGTTGCCTGTAGGTTCATAAAATGGTGTAGAAAATGCATTCTGAACAAACCACCAAAATAAAGGCATGCCTTCACAACAACCATTGATTTTCCATGAGAAACCAAACTGCAACTCCATGGTTATCCCCATAGATTCATGTATGTGCAACTCCCCATGGGGCGAAGTACCCAAGCCACGACTGCTACCCGGAGCCGTGTCCGTCAGGCGCGTCTCCGCGACTATGTCTACGGCCACTATTGCGCTTTGCATTGAACTGGCTGACCACAGCCAGTAGGACCACTATTGGGTGCGCAGTCACCGCGATCTCCAGAGCCGGGGCAAGGAGCCCGGGCAAGGAAAAGGCGGGAGCGCACTTGGGTGAACGAGGGCAGTGCCAACGTCGACTGGAGGATCACGGAGGCCTCTCAAAGTTTTTCCTGAGCCCGTCGATCATCTGGAGGGTGAGTGCAGTTGCTGACCGGTTTGCCCAAATCCAGGAGGGCCATGGTGACGTGTTGCAGACAACAACAGTAATCGTTGATGGAGAGGCGCCGAGGACGGTGGCGTGGAACTCTTGGCCCAAGTGCAGCGTGCGGCTGACCTGGTTGTCGAAGAAGTACTCGTGTAGTCGGGCCCAGATCATGTAAGTTGAGGATTCCGGCAGAGCGACGACGTCGAGCAGGCCCCCTCGATGGTAGAGGAACCACAAGACGATGTTGTTGTCCATTTCAGGCCAATCGGGATCAGCGAGGCGGTTGGCATGCCCATGCCGAACATGATCCTGCACATGGTGGCGAGCGTGGAGGAAGTTGATGGAGCTATGCCATTGGGTGAAGTTGAAGGCGTCGAGGTCCAGCTTGAACTGGATGAATCCCCCGAGGTCCATCGAGGAGAGCATCATTGGTGGCCGAGGCATGGGGCTGGGCAGCAGAGGCGAGGGGGCACCAGATGCAGGAGGGAGGTTCCCAGCTCCAAGCTCAGCACCAAGGTCGTCGCTTGCTTGGGAGGTAGGACTGGGGGAGGAAACGACAGCGGCGGCGGTGCCGGAGGTCGACATGGGAGAGGTGGGCCGGGAACGTGGCTTTGATTACCAAAAAGGAATATGAGAAGTGTTCGATATATTCATTAAGTTATTATACATGACACATATGTAGGTAAGATCCCCTACATGCAGGGCACGATTAGGGGAGGTAGCGATAGGCTAGATCGCCTCTGAAGACTAGGACATACTGTTACAACAGAGGGAGCGAGGCGTAGCTGCTTGATTGGGAGTAGCTCTGCCAGATAGCCGCTGGGTGTACATGGCCGATCTGAACGGGGACGAGGCAGTGGGCGGGAGGAATCACAATACATTGGTGATTCAGGCGGGAAGCAACAGTAGAACCGTTCTGGGGAGACCGGTTAGAGAGATTGATCGGAGGAGACCGAGGAAAAATGAGATCAAAGCAGGGTGGTTCGAGATGTGAACGACATGATATGCCGATGAGATTCTATCAAAATGGAGAGGCGGATACCGATTTTTTTCCGTTCGGAGCCTGAGTTGCGGCACGCCCCCCCCCCCCCCCCCCCCTCGAAACCTGGGTTCATGATACCATATGGGAATCTAGACCAATATGAATATGTAAGGAGACCTGGACCAATACTAATACTCCTTAACATGTAGTACCACGTAGAAATACTACGGGGATAGGAAAAACAGAGGAATTTGAGTGGTAGGAATCGAATACTTTGGGATTTTGGTTGAGGATCTTGACTTGGAGTTCAAACCTAGTTATTTTGCTTGTGCCTCTATTGATAGTATGGTTGTCCTTAAACTCATTGTGCATTTTGGGTTCACCAAAAGCCTTTAAATTACATGCATGAGCTAGAAGGAGGCAACCACTTGGTAGAACAAATATAGGGGTCGCCAACGATGTTTCCACTTATTACCAAGGACTATTTTTCTGATATAGACTTGATAAAACATTAGTCCTTAGACTTGATAAAATATTAGTCCTCTTATTTGCCTTGTCATTAACCACTCAAACGCAATAGGGCTATATGATGCATTTTAAATAGCGCCAACAAAAAGTCACACTTTTGCCTTAGTTCAACACTAATCAGTTCAAAAGATTGCCAACATCCTCTGGAACTGCACAAGACAAGTCTTATGTTTGTGGTTTGCTAAAGTAAATCATTTATTACTTAGTATTTCAATTTCATCCTGCTATTTTATGACATACCCAAATATTTGTTGCATTTCTAACTGAACCTTGAAATGCTTATTGAAAATACAGTCCCGCTGATTGCTGTGTAAACCGTAGGGTCCTATCTGGAATATAAGATCTCCATCATTGTGCAGGAATTTCTATTCCATGGCAATAGGTACTGTTGTTCTGTTTGGTTTGCACTTTGCAGGAATCAATCCAAAGGAACACTGTTGCAGACCATAGGAACAATGTGGTTCCCTCTAATTTCACCGGAATTAAGGCCCGAGCTCTTGTTTTGTGGAAGTCCAAAAGACCAAGAGAGAGTTCAGATCCCACTAATGCAACTTTTGTTTCTCATGGGCGTGGTTCAGGGTTGAGGCGTGTGCGAGTGTAGTGTGCATGTGAGCCGGTGCATGACTTGTGTCTAGGCAGGTCGGGAGTAGTGCATGGGCTGTCCTCCTACAATAATTGCATTGGATCTTGGGGATAGGATGGCTGGTTCACAAAGACCACGCTGAAGAATAGGTGAACGTTAGACCACTGGTGCATAGATGGTGCTGCCTGAATATCTATGTTATGGTCATTTCTTTTGCTCAAAGTTAATTACCCTTTTACCATTCCTGTGTGTTGGTATTCCTCTGTTTCAAACGCCAGTTTCTTTCATGTCCCTGTATTTTTCCTCTGTTTTAACATCTGGATTCCTTCCCCATTCCTGAGTATTTTCCGAATCAGTGTCTTCGGTTCCCTCCGTCCCCATTTACATGGCACCCTTGTTTTTCGTGTTTGAACTTTGACTATCAGTTTCACCAGTAATAATTAATTATATGAATTATATGTCATACAACTTACACCATTGGTAACTATTTTACTACAAATTGAACGGTATAATTTTTGTGACACATAATCCACTCTTTGTCAAATTGATGGTCAAAGTTGAACCTTGAAATATGTGTGCGCCATGTAAATTGGGACAGAGGTAGTATTGTTAGTGCAACAGTGATTCCTAGCCTCCCACCCATTGCCACTACAGTGCAACAGTGATTCCTAGCCTCCCACTCATTGCCACTACAGTGCAACAGTGATTCACAAAACCATTGCTGCCTCATCTACTCCTTGTCGTGCCATTTCACGCTCAGCTCCTACAATGCCGCAGCCGTCCTCCTGTATTGCATGTTGTGGCACAAATCCTCCTTTCTCTCGCAGATGCACATCCTAGGCCTGTGCACGCTAGTTCATTTGACTGAGTTTATATTCAAACTGCATCAAGTAGCAACTGCACTTGCACAATATTTATATCACAATATTGCAAATGTGCATCAGTATGCGCCCTAAATTCATAGTTAAAATTGTCAGATGATGAATCTATGGACATGGTTTATACAAGTATTGTATGGAATCTTTGCCGACCTTCATGATTTGATGCTGTACAATTTCAGTCTAATACTAGATATTTCAAGAGGCCCTTCTATCTAATCATGATTCTGACTATCCTGCAGGTTGAGGTTGAGCACATTGACATTGGTGAACCTGAAAATCCAGGTGACTGCTTTAATCTGCTTATTCTTCTATATGTTCATGATGTGGAAATTAAGTTATTTAGTTTCTTTTACTGCTTTGAATACGGGCCTCTTTGATTCTAGAAGATCCTCTATAAGTATATTTTGTAGGATTGTATTGAACGCTTGTAGGTAAGTCTGTCATTTCAATTTGCAGTCCTGTTTTTCAGGTTTTACTTTCCTGAGATAGGCTAATTTACTTCTTTGGTCTTATTTAAATCTGTAACTTGTGGTGGCCCTGCAATGTTGTTTCTTTTATCGCCCCTCAAATGTTTTTGGTAGAAGAAAACGAGTCATGCCAAGCCCAAACAGTTGCATATGAGTATTTGGATAAGTAGCATCTGTTCCAAATGCTGTATTTGCGATTGCGGGATATTGGCATACCTATTTGATAACATCAAATGTTTTGTTTAAAAGAGGCATGCCAAGTAGCATCGGTTCCAACGTTTGCGGGATAAGTAGCTTATGTATTCTTATGGTTAGGGTTTTTAAGAGGGGGAGAGAGAGAGGGCTCATACCCTAAGTGAGGCATCACGCAAAGTCTTAATCCTTCTGTTTCTTGTTGGATCTCAAAGCGGTGAACGCGCTAGTCCATTATACATAGAAACCACTCGTGGCTTGATCCACAGTTGAATCTAAACTCGAACTCAAGCCATTTGGCTAGCACGGTTGCTCGGTGATCTGAAGGGGAGAAAGTTGACACTGTCAAGCTCAAGATGGACAGCATGTCCACACTGGCACTCAGCAAGAACCCAGTTTTCCATGAGCGGAGCAAGCATATTGACGTCCGGTATCATTTCACCCGTGAATGCATGGAGAATGGGAGCATCTCTGCTGATTTTCTTGGCACCAAGGACCAGCTCGCAGACATCCTAACGAAGGCATTAGGGCGAGTTCGTTTCCATGAGCTTAGCACAAGGATTGAAATGGTCAAGATCAGTGCCAAGTAGACACACAAGGATCAGGGGGAGAATGTTAGGAGTAATCCTTGTGTTACATTTACTTAGCTAGGGAGTGGTAGTCAGGTCGGCTGTAGCTTCCTTAGTCAGTAAGGTAGTATATGCATATGCATCTAGACAGGTAGTAGTCAATTTGTTTTTTGCATGTACTAGTAGCGGCTAGAGCTGCATGGTCGGTTTAGCATTAGAACCGACTCTCCCATGTACTCTATGTAGACCCGAGGGCAGCCGTACAAGCCACAGGTTCAGAAATCAAACTATCCTGTGTTCAGCCCAGCTCCATCTACTTCTATACTCCAGCTTATTTCTAACACTCCTTTCTCCATGTCTTGCTTGAGCTAACACACCGTAGCTTTGATGCCAAATATTTTTTTAACACTGGGAAGGGGACCAGAATGTCCCCGAAGCTGCTTCATATATCAAAAGTGACGGTACACCACAAAGAGGAATGATGTAGGGCCAAGCCCTTGTTTGCCTGATCTTCACGAATTGGAGGTGGATTTGGGGAGAAACACAAGGCACAAGGGGAAACACTCTATTCGACAAGATCCACACACAAGATACTCAGATCAGAAGCCCAAGGGCTAGATCTCAAGCATTCAACAACAACAAAGGAAAAAATATAAAGGTAGTTCATCCAAATCTATAGGAGAGATGGGTCTTCATAATCTACAAGAGGATCCTTCTCCCCTTAGGAGGCCTTGACAACAATGGATGGTTCTTCTCCACTTGGGAGGCCTTCATCTCCTTGATGAGTCATCTCCAGTGGAGGAATCCCGCTAGGCGAGGTAGATTAGCTAAGCTCTCTTTTCTCTCAATTCTTAGCTTACCCCAATGAGGAGGTGGGGGAGATATATACGTATATATAGGCTAGTCCACGAAGGGGTAAGTGGGAGAGGGATACATGGACCTCGGGCCCGAAACTGCACGCAGGCAGGGGCCGGATGTCCGGGCGGTTGTTGATAGGACGGATGTCCGGGGTGCTGCCTGGATGTCCTGCTTGAGGGCCGAACCTTCTGATGTTTGTCTGGATTTCTGGGCTTGAGTCCGGATGTGGGCAGGCTGGATTTCCGGGCTTGAGTCCGGATGTCCGGCGGCTGAGCAGGGCAGTCCTTCTCTTGTTCTTCCGTCTTCGTTTCCATGCTTCCCTCATGGATGGTGTAGTCATACTCTTCCGCATGAACTCCTTGCCATGTGTGAAGCTCCGCTCAAACCTATGTATGCACGAGGTAGGAGGATCAAGTAGTATACCATCCTCGAAGGGGACAAGAAGACACATGTATGAAGATTCACCTTTATATCTTTGAAGTAGATGTTGCGCGGGTCTTGACAATGGCCGGCAGTGGGAGGGAGGACGGAGGGTGGCCGGAGTCCAGCACAGGGCCGAAGTCAGTGACCAGCTACATAAACGAGAGTTTGGGGGAGGGAGGGTCCGTGTAGGTTTCAAATTGATCTGATACCAAATGTTAGTAGCTAGACCAGCTCGCCCAAGGACTCTCCTTTCATAAAGGATGTGATGCACACACACACCATCCTCTCTTTGTCCTGATATGTTTGTGTCACACACACGCACACACACACACAAGGGATGAACCTATATTTATCTTCTCAATGTAGCACAGGCTTAACTTCACATCCACGGGGTACACAGCCTTTTATGTAGGACTTACAAACTGTCCTAGCCCCAACTATTTGTTTACTCTTCTACAACTAATATATAGTTTGGCGCTTGTGCTATGAATTTCACTAGCAGTCAGCTTACTTCTGACTGCACTTGCTACCATGCAGCTGTGATATAGCTGGACTAAAAGCTTTAGGCAAGTTGTATACAGCAAAATGAAAAGCTACTGCTGCCGACATATGCATATCTAGCTAATTTTTCATGCCTATCGTACAGCATCCACAACTTGATTATGACTAGATTAATACCAACGATGACATAGCAGCCATGTGGTATCCACGTCATCCAAAAGCACTTGTGGAACCACTAAGGTCAAATGTGGACTGTTTGAATAGTTCAATGTTGCGTTTCAAATGGTTTTAGAGTTCAGGGTTGAAAAGTAAACTTTTGCCTGACTTGAGAGTTGATAAGTGGACCTTTTCTTTTAAATAAGGTGATCATGGTGATTCTTCACCATGCATCCCATGCTACAATCAAGTTTGCCATTCGATTCAAATGGAGTAACGAGAAAAAAACATTTATACTCTAAATCGTTGCCAAAGATTGTGTTATTTATGATATGCTAAATTTCTTGATTTGTCGGCCAAGATTGTAATAAATGCTCATTTGACCCTTGCTAATGACAGGACCAAGAAACAGTAACAGGAGCTCTACATATCAACCAGTCACCGCAGACCCATTTTCCTCTTCGCCTGATCCCAATGACCAGGATGAAAACCTAGACATACTCGGTGATGATGACAATGGCTCACCCAATATTATGGCCTCAGCACAAGGGACATCTTATCGCGGTTTTGACATCAACTTACCAAATCAGCTCGACATGGATGATGAGGTTGCTGATGTTGATGTAAATGACGAAGCTGAGGAGGGACTTAATGCAGCTGAGGCGCTGCGAGCTCAAGTCAATGCAGAAGGACAGCAGGTGGAGCAGGCCACCTCTAGTTCAAGTGGAAGCAGCAGTGGCAGTGGCAGCGGCAGCGGAAGCGGGAGCAGCACCAGTGGTAGTGACGGCAGTGATGGCGATTCACCCAGCTCCGGAGGGGATGTTGATGTATGAGTTCGCTTTCAGGCTGCTGACCTAACTTGCTGTCTATGAATCACAATCAGTTTCCTCCGACCCATATTTCTACTTTGTACTAAACCAGCGTCAATTAATATGGATAGGAGGGAGTAGATCATTACTAAGTAGATCATTACTAAAGGAGGTGCGAGCGATGCTTCACTTATACGTTACTTTTTTTGAGGGGTACTAATACGATACCTGCTTCACTCTTACGATACTAGTAATAGATCATTACTAAGTAGATCATTACTAAAGGAGGTGCGAGCGATGCTTCACTTATACGTTACTTTTTTTTGAGGGGTACTAATACGATACCTGCTTCACTCTTACGATACTAGTAACTACTCCCTCCGTTCCTAAATTACCTTGACTACATACAGAGCAAAATGAGTATATCCAATTTGCATTATCGCTGGGCTGGACAACTCTGCTATCATTTATTTGTAACCTCATCGAATGTAGGTCTTCATTGAAATATATGTAAATCAACAATAATCTTTTTACAGAAATTTGAAACTGAACCCAGTTTTTATGACATGGTCAAAGAAAAAGAATTTCGATAGTTCAAACAGAGGGCTTCAACGATTTAGTCAAAGGGCTTCATGCAAAGCGCACAAACACGATTGAAGCGTACGGTTTTAATAGTTTGAACACGAACCATAGTTTGCCCTAACATGTCAGCTTATTGGGTCAATGTTAGGCCATGCCCTTATAAAAATGTTATACTCGTACCCTTACCCATGACTTGTCGGATAGGATTTGGGCACAACCCATGGGGATGAAAATGAGTGCATACATTGCCAGACAAGTGACAATATTTTTTCGTAATCTCAAGATGGAATTGTAGTACCTTAAGAACAATAGAGCTCCAACAGCTGCCCTAAACGCAAAATTATGTGGTCCCATTTTAGGGCTGCCCAAAAGCCAGCCCTAAGTGATGTATATTTGCATCACGCGACTGTGTGCCCAAACGCAAAACCGGCTGCTGACCCGTGACCTTGTGGCTGAAACTTCCAGACACAGCCGCACGCGTCTGCTTCCCCTCTCGTCGTGGCGTCTTTGCCAAATCTGCCGACTTTCAGTCGTCGTATCGTCGTCGCCAAATTTGCCGGCATACGGCCACCGCCCCGCTGCGGCGCGCCGCGTCGTCGTAGATCCATCACCCCATGCCTCTCTCCAGTTGTCGCACCCGTCACGTCGCCGCCACCAAACTCGCAGCCCGCTGCCTCCAACGCCATGAAATCCGGTTGCCTGCGCCCTCGTCGCCACCAAATCCGCTGCCGTCGACCCTCTCGCCGCAAATCCACCGCCACCTCTCCTCTCTCCGACCGCCGGGAACTTCTGTCATCGGGATCCACCATGCCGTCGCTCCGCTGACCGAGGAGCTCCACCGGCTTCCACGGCGTTCGTCGACGGGACTCCGGCTATTTCTCAGCCAAGATCGTGTAGTAGGGTGTGTTGTATTGGCTCAACACGTATGACTCGTCAGACATCGGCGCCTGCGCCTTCGACAAAGCGTGTTGGCCGCTCGGACGGCCAAAGCGAGACTTAAACTTCTCGGAGATCGAAATTCAGGCGGACGCGGAGCTCATCGGTCCCGAGATAGATATGAAGACCGTCGCGGAGGAGACTCAAATCGTCTTGTATCAGTGCGACGTTCGCCAACAGGGTGAGGCTGCCATGGCGAGGTTTCCGGTGGAAAATCTACACCTTGTTCATGCGGAGTACATGTTCTAGGTGCAGCGGAACAAGCCAGTGAAGGAGGTGAAGGTGGAGGATAAGAAGTAGTGTGGAGCACCCTACGGTCATCCCCATGGATTCTACCCCAAGCGTCAAGTTATAATCTGACAAAGATAAAATGTTTTATCCATAGAGCTCGACTTGTTGCAAATAGTTTATGACAAGTTCAAGGAGTTGACTACGACGAGATTGTCTCACCGTAACAATGCTTAAAGTCAGTTCGGGTAATATTAGCAATTACTGCATATTTCAACTATGACATATTACAGATGGACGCCAAAAGGATTTTCGTGAGATAGAAATATAACCAAGGATATGGATATGATAGAGTCCAAGGTATTTTGTCGATCCCGAGGATGCTAGTAAGTGTGCAAACATCAAAGATCCAAGAATGGAATGAAGCAAGCATAAGGTAGTTGGAATTTTTGTTTTGATGAAATGCTCAAAGAGTTTGATTTCATCGAGGATAGCGAAGATTGTTGTGTTCACAAGAAAGTAAGTGGGAGCATAATAATATTTCTAATACATTGTGTGCTTGACACATTGTTGTTGAAAATAATTTAAATTTCTTGGTACGAATAAAGACCTCATTGAAAAATTGTTTTTCAACGGACTCAGGCTAGAAAGCCTTAGTATTAGGCATAAGAAAGTAGTTTAGTATGGAAAACGCCACGAAACAAATTCGTGCCAAGGTCACATGGAAGGAGTTTTTGCAAGATTCGGTGTCCTATACATGACTAAGATTTCACTCACATTTGTGTTTGGATTAATCATGGCTTGTGAACAACCAGATATGTACAGTACTCCAAGTAAGGTGCAAGTAAGTTACCAAAGTGATCATGGTTTTGCTCATGGGACAACAGTGAAAATGTTGTTAAGTACTAAAGTACTACTAATGACATGTGATGCAGAGCATCCTACGATCATCCCCATGGACCCACCTTCGTCTCCCCAAGTGTCGAGTGGACCGATGACACGAGCACGTGCAAGAGCTATCGAGACCGAGGTGACATCTCTCCTTAACGAGCTTCCATATGATCCACGTGAGACATGGCTACTACCTCAATCTAGAATGCTATGTGTGCTTAGGTACGAGGAAGACCACCCCGGAGATGCTCGGAATGAAGACCAAGTCCCCATGTACACGGACGATGAAGCACAACGAAGGAGACCGCTGAAATGCTACAGTGGCCGGACATCCGGCGCCTGAAGGCCACGACCACAGTAGTAGGGCAGCGGCTGCAGAGTTCCAGGAGCCGGACATCCGACCGCCACCCCGGACATCCGTCTGCCTCCCGAAAATCCGGCCCGAGGCCACAGTACTTGGGCAGAAGCCAGGCTGGACATCTGGCCCCAGCCCCGGACATCCAGCCCGACGTGAACCGCCGGACATCCGGCCCCCAGTCCGGACATCCGGCACCTGCGCGTGCCTAAACGGGCCATAGGCCCATGTATCCCTGTTTCTCCCCTCCTATCTCGTGGACTACTATATATAGACCCCGACCTCCTCCTAGCTAGGATTAGCAAGTGATAGCTCATTAGAGATTGTGTTTTGCTCATCCACTACCTACTCCCATGGAGTTCAAGACCTCCATGTGAGATGATCCTCTAGTGGATTCAAGACCCCCTTGCGGGAAGATCCATCTTTGGATTCAAGACCTCTCTCCTTCAAGGATTGGGATGAACTAGCTACCCTCTTTACCTTCTTATGTTGGATTTGGACCCTTGTCCTCTTATGTGTATGTGGATTTAGCACATGTGTGATTAGATTTGTGTCAATTGAGTGTTTGCTCTGTGTTCTTCTCTCAATTTGCCCTTTTCCCCCTCCAAGTGTGAAAAGATCATCACATTAGGGTTCCACCCTACATCAACATGTCTCTCGCATACGAAGATAATGAAGAGATCGTTGTAAGTAGTTACATCAATACAATCTTCATGATTGCTCCAAGCGTTTTTTTTCAATTTGAATAAGGGGTTTTGCGTTATACATGAAATGGTGGCACAGTAAGTTAGAATTATTCCAAAGAGGTTAATGTGGCGGATTCTATAACAGAGGCTAATTATATCGCCGCTTCAGAAGCGACAATGGAGAGTGTTGGATCAAATAGTTCATTTCTGAACTTTGTGTGGTTTCAAGATGGCTTATGCCAATGGAACACTACTGAGGATAGTGGCTCCATAGTTAAGTCTGAAGAATCAAGGTACTACCAGTGATTCTTAATATACAAAGCCAGTACCACATAAATTATGAATTTTGTGAAAGCATGAAGATGCGTGGATATGCAAAGATACACATGGACCTGAACTTATCAGATCCGTTGGACGAAGTCTATACCACAAGCGAATCATATTTTACACCGGTGTGCCATAGGTGTAAAGTGCATTAGCATTGACAAGATTATTGACTCTAGTGCAAGTGGGAGACTGAAGGAAATATGCTCACAAGACAATAATAAAAGTTATTATTTATTTCCATGTTCGTAATTAATGTTTATTATCTGTGCTATAATTGCAATGGTTCTCGAGTCTGCAATAACCACAAGGCTCGGAGAAAAACCGGCATGTGTGGAATAATAAATGATAAATATATTCCTAGTCCCGCCTCTAAGACTAGCTCAAATGTTGCATGATGTTTCCGTTTTCCTGATCATGGGGATGCCAGCAACTTTGAGGACACAATATTAGAAGAACACTTATGTTGAACTGGCCCAAATTGAATGTTATACTAAGAGATCCTTTGTCGCAAGTTTATAGTATATAACACAGAGATGTTAACGTATGCACAATTATTTAGACCATGAGAGTATCTAGTTCCTTGATACGTCTCAAACGCGTCTATAATTTTCTATTGTTTCATGCTATTATAATATCACCTTTGAATTCTTTTTAGAGCGTTTTATATTATTTTTCTGGACTAACGTATTAATTCAGTGCCCAGAGTGAGTTGCTATTTTCTACATGTTTGGTTTTCCAGGGAAATCAATATCTACGGGGGTCAAAACATCATGGGGATTTAATACGATTTGTTTCTCAACATGAAGAGTCCAAAAAGTACCGGAGCCAGCCAGGGGGCGCGGCCAGGAGTTGACCCGTGCCCCAAAGCCATGTGCCCCGTGCACCGCCTTAGCTCCATTCTCCTGCTTATAAATCCCATATTTCTTGAAACCCTCGGTACCAATTTTTCTGAATTTTCCCGCCGCCGCAAGTTTTTGTTCCGAGGAGATCCAATCTGGAGGCCTGTTCCGGCACCCTGCCGGAGGGGGGATCCATCACCGGAGGCTTCTTCATCAACCCTGATACCTCCATGACCATGTGCAAGTAGTTCCTTTAGGACCTAAGGGTCCATAGCAGTAGCTAGATGGCATCTTCTCTCCCTTGTGATTCAATACAAAGTTCCCGTCAGCTGCCTCACATGATCGGGATCCATATGATGTAATTGGTGGTGCGTTTGTTGGGATATGATGATTTTTCACTTTATGATCAGATTGTTCATTGAAACCAATTGAATCTTTTGAAGTTTCTTTGCTGTATAATTAAATAGCTTTGTATGCTCTCCGATCTAGTTGTCTTCTTTGGCCAAGTTTGATGGGTAGTTCTTCAGAGGGAGTTGTGCATTGTAATGGGTTCCAATCTTGCGGTGATCTATATCGGAGTGACAGAAAGGGACAAGACACGTATTGTATTGTTGCCACTAAGGATAAAACGATGGTTATCACACTTGGATGATAGTTTTACTATCTACATTATGTCATCATACTTATTCAATGCTCTATTTGTCATGAACTTAATACTTCGAGATGCATGCTGGATAGCGGTCGTGGGGTGGAGTATTTGTTGTAGATGCAGTTGGATAACGGTCTACATATCAAGGACGTAATGCCTATATAGATTATACCATTAATGATCATAGTCATAAATATAAATATTGCAATTTAATCGCTGGCCAACTATAATTTGTTCACCACACCACACCTGTATGCTTGGAGAGATGCCACTAGTGATCCTATGGCCCATGGGGTCTACTTTGCTTTACTGAAAACCTCATCAAAATACATTACCTTGCTATACCATTTCTTTAATTTTATCTATCTATCAGTTCTTACCACACCATGCAATTTAATCTTGTAACTAGCAAGACAAGAAGCTTGACAACCTTCTTGATGTGTTGAGGACAAGTTTGTGTTGTGTTGTGTGCAGGTACCAGTGACTTTGTTTACTGGAAGAACTCCTTCTGGTTTGATAAACCTTGGTTCTCTACTGAGGGAAATGCTTGTTGCTAGGTCACTTCACCCTTATACTTGGGGGTTACCCAACCACTCTTACGAGAGAGCAAGCATTCCTTCATATTGGATGATGCACTTTGGGGTTCGTCAAACGTATGACAAGGGACTAGATAGCTCGAGACTGAGATTTGCTCCTTCGGCGATGGAGAGATAGTATTTGGGCCCTCTCGGTTTGACAATATCCATGATCGTTTGGCCAGACACGGTGTGACTTGTTCATGGGGACGCCGGAACACATAATGAGAAAAGAGAACAAAAGCGGTAACAAGGAAATTGGCATAGTGATCAAGTTGTTGGTTCACGGGGATGCCGATAAATCTCACCTCGGGTTTTATAAAGTATCACAAAGCAAAAGGAAAAGCACAGGGAACAACAGATTCACTCGATATCTATTCGTGTACGTGTAGGGGTCAATAAGGATGTCCAAGGTTCTGCTATTGATCATTGAACTAAAAGGAGTTTCGAGTTCATGTCTACATTTTACCGAACCTGCGGGGTCACATTGATGCGGAGCATCCCACCACGGTCATCCCCATGGACCTACCTACGTCTCCTCAAGTGCCAAGCGGGCCAATGACTCGAGCACATGCAAGAGCTCTCGAGACCGAGGTGACATCTCTCCTTAATGAACTTCCATTTGACTCGTGTGAGACATGGCTACTACCTCAAGCCGGAATGCTATGTGTGATCAGATACAAAGAAGACTGGCTTGGAAATGCTCGGAACGAAGACCAAGTTGACAAGTGCACGGACGGACAAGCGCGAGGAAGAAGACCGCTGAAAAGTATCAGCGGTCGGACATCCGGCCCCTAAGGAGAAGCACAGCAGCAACAGCCCTACAGCAGGACGCCTACAGAGCCCGGGCATCCGGCCGGAGGCCCGGACATTCGGCCCGACCAGGCCCGGACATTCGGCCCCTGCCCGTATTTCCGGCCGCCCATCACAGAACGTGGGAGCACCTCCAGGCCGGACATCCGCCCCCCCATGAACCGCCGGACATCCGGCCCGACGGCCGGACATCTGGTCCCTGCCAGCGCCAAAGGGGCCTTCGGCCATGTACTCTCTCTCCCTCACCCCCACTTCATCCTAGACTCTAAATAGACCTCCTCCTCATCCTTTCTAGGGTTAGCAAAGTATATTGAGACATTGAGCAGAGCTTTGCTCCTTGTATCCCCTCTTGGGGAATCAAGACCTCTCTAGGGAGAAGGATCCCCATCGTAATTAATGTTATTAACATTATTAAAAATAAAAAGGTATAAACAATACTTTTTTCATGAATAAAAATTACATGCAAATGTAGGTGATGTTTTCTGAACATCCTGATATCTTATTTGCATTTTTCTGAGTTCGTATCAACTTGTTATGAATGTTCTAACGACTTTGACCATTATTTGGAAACTTCATAACAAGTTGATATGAACTCAGAAAAATGCAAATAAGATATCAGCATGTTCAGAAAACATCACCTACATTTGCATGTAATTTTTATTCATGAAAAAATATTCTTTATACCTTTTTATTTTTAATAATGTTAATAACATTAATAACCTCGGGTAGTTTAAACGGTGCTTTTGTCCTGAATGCAAATGATATGCACATAAAGGTAATGTTTATCTGAACATTTTGATATCTTATTTGCATTTTTCTGAGTTCATATGAATTTGTTATGAATTTTCAAAGTATTGGTCAAACGGTCAAAGGGCATTCGAGGGACCTCGACGGAAAAAGTAAGGGCAAAACTGAGCAAGCTCGAAAAGTAAGGGCAAAACCCGTGGGTAGGAACCAACTAGGGATAAAAATGCAATTGTCCCCCCAAAAAATGATTCCTCCCCCTTACAGCTGGGACCCACGAGCTATATCTTCGCACGCAAGGAAGTGCCTCCTTATCCACTGACAGCTGGGACCCACCAGGTTGAAGCGTACGTAGTGTTGTCTGTCTGGTCGCAAACGTGTACGTACATACTGGTCGATCGGTCTCTCTGCAAGGATGAACCGTGGCCGAGTAAGTAGCGGCACGTGTCGTAGTAGAGCCCCCGACGTGGCAGTTCAGACAACCCCGTCTAAATCGTGTACACGTACGTACAGCCACACGACAAAGAATACGGCCACGTACGTACATACGGGCGGGGTCTCGAACGTGTACTCGCGCATACGTACGGCTAGGGTTCGTGTACATGGAGAGGCAATGGATGGCAGCAACGGCCTCCTGTTCATCGGCAGCCAACCGGCTGGGTCGGAATGGAGGAAACAACGTCATGTTCATCAGGAGCCAAGCGACTGGGTCGGAACGCGTCCTGTTCATCGGGAGCCAACCGGCTTGGACGGATCAGCCGAAACGGGGTCCTGTTCATCGACTCGGGGTCTGGCGTACTACAAAATGGAGGAAACGGCCTTCTGTTCAACCGCCTACGGTCGAAACGGGATCCTGTTCATCGGCTGGGGGTCTGGCGTACAGCAAAACGGAGGAAACGGACTTCTGTTCGAGCGCCTACGGTCGAAATGGGGTCCTGTTGATCGGGAGGGCTCTGGCGTACCACAAAAGGGAGGAACGGACTTCTACCCAACTACCTACGGTCGAAACGGGGGTCCCGTTCATCGGGAGGGCTGTGGCGTACCGCAAAACGGGACTCCACGGGCTACTGTTCATCCACGGTCGACCTCCTCCATCCTCCACCAGCTACTGTTCATCCACCGCCGACTTCCTCCAGCCTCCACCGGCTACAGTTCATCCAACCTCCACGGGGTCCTGTTCATCCACCCCCAACTGGCTGGGGTGTGGCGGCCTCTCCTCGGGGTCCTGTTCATCCAACGCCAACCACCTTCACACGGCCAGGGTACTGTTCATCCACAACCAACCCACCGGCTGGGGTGGGGCGTACGAGCGGGTGGCAGCAACTGGAAGTGTTCATCCACAACCAACCAACCGGCTAGGTCAACTCACCACGTTTCGTGCAAGGAGCTCGATCGATGAGTCTCGACTCGTTCTACGTATCATGCGCGTGGCAGCAACAAGAACTATTCATCGAGAGGCAACCCAACCGGCTACGTCTCGCACGTACGGGGGCTCGACCGGCTTCAGTTAGCAGCGAAGGAATCGCTCGGGTTCAGTTAGCAGCGAAGGAATCGCTCGGGTTCAGTTAGCAGTGAAGGGATCGATCGGCTTCAGTACATAGCTAGTGTGATCGCTCGGGTTCAGTAACCGAACGCCTCGCTCGGGTTCAGTTAGTGAACGCCTCGCACACACGCGCGCGTACGAGAGAAACGCGCAAACCACACTGCATCGCTCGGCCCCGACCACCCACCGTAACCGGGAACTACCTGAAAATTTCCTCGCCCTCACTTCTACCATGATTTTTTGCGTCATGGACGGCCCAAAGAATGTCATGCGGGTGCATCTCCGGCCCGCCCAGGACGAAAAGCCAATTTTCTGTCATAATTTTTGTCATAGAAGTAGGAGCCCACCACATCTATGATGATACGTGTTTTTGTCACAATTATTGTCATAGAAGTGTCACAACCATGACAAAAAGTTTTCGTTCGAGCCATAATGTCACGGATGTGTCTTTTTTTTGTAGTGGCTATTCCAAACTTGCAAACATTGCCACTAGGCAACAAAATGCTATGGAAAGGAGTCAAAATCTGTTAGACAAAAGCGATGACCTGTTGAACGATGACATGGAACATACTCAGACCTTGACTGACGATCTCAAACATCTTAAGTCAAATTATGATGAACTTGAAAGTCGTCATGTGGCCCTCTCAGCTAAACACGAGAAGTTGTCCTATGAATTTCTTCAAAGGAAGCAAGATCTCGAGAAACTGAGAGTGTCTCGTGATGCTCTTCAAAAAGAAAACGATTCATTGCTCGCTCAACCGATCAGTACCGCTCAGGAAGAATTTGTTGCACCATGCTTAAAATGTCTTGAACATGAAAATGCAAACTCTCCAGCTGAATGTTCAAATGATTCAGTTCTTTCAAATGCTTCAACTGCTTCTGTGGCCACTAACCCCTCATCTGAGGAAGCCACCAGTGTCACTAATGAAAATGCAGGGTTGAAGGAATTGTATGTCACTGGCATGTACAAAAGCCTCAAAGGGCATCAAACCCTTTGTGATGTGCTCAAAAAGCAAATTCTGAACAGGAACCCTAGGAAAGAGGGTATTGCTTTTGAGAGAAAGCTCAATGCTGATGGTTCTTATTGGAAACCTGAGCAGTATCCCAAAACCACCTGGATTGCTGCAAAAGGACCACCAATAGATCCATCCACCTTATCTGGCTATAACTATGATACTTCATATTCTTTAGATGAGTCATTTGACTCCAACTATAAACTATTCAAAAATTAGAATGGTGAAGTATTTGCCAGATTTGTTGGTACTAACTGCAGGAACGGTTCACCTGTGAAGAAAATCTGGGTTCCTAAAAGCCTTCTGGAAAATCTTCAGGTGAATGTCATCATGACACCACCGATGAAGAAGAAACATCCCAGAACAAATTCTTCACATGGACCAAAGTCGTGAAATGGTCGCAGACCTACTAATGGTCATGCTAAAGCCTCTGTTTCGTAGGGAAACAAACAGTGATCTGATGAATATGAGCATTATTCTTCGAACCACTATGTTCACAAAACTTTGAAGATTTGCTCTGCTTATTCATTCGATTACTATAACCCTCATGTGAAGAGAAATGCATATTCTTCAATGCCAAATTCTCTATCAATGCACTTTGATACATTGCTTCTCAGCCTCCCATTCAGATGTGGGTGGTTAATAAGAAGAACTAATCTCTTTTGCAGGGTCAGGTCTTCAGACAACGATAAAATGTCTCATGAATTTGCTGAAGACCTGACAAAATGCTTGATGGGATGCAAGCTAATCATGTTGAAATGAATTGTTCATTTCACACATCCCTTATGCTGCTAGTTTACATTCTTTGATGAAATTGTCTAACGGAGTTGATCATCATATTCTTCACTCTGAAGTATATGAATTTGTAAGTCAGACTAATGCTTCTACAGGATGACACACCTAAAGCCACTGAATGGGTACAGGATAGTGGCTACATGAATCACATGGCTGGTGATAGGAATTTACTCACTGATGCTCCCCTCACTCTATCTCATCTGAAGCATATCACATACACCGACAAAGGGAAAAGCAAGGTATTGGGTCTAGGTAAGGTTGCTATCTCAAAGGATCGGCACATGGAAAAAGTGATGCTTGTCGAATCCCTTGGATAAAACCTCATGTCCATCTCAATGCTTTGTGATCTTGATATGATTGTCATCTTTGGCAAATATAGATGCATTGTGCTGTTGGAATCTGACAAATCCAAAGTCTTCGAAGGCTTTAGGAGAGGTGATTTGTACATTGTAGATTTCTCACTAGGTCCTCAGCCTCCCACATGTCTATTGGCAAAAGCTTCAGAGTGCTGGCTATGGCATCGACGCCTAGGACATGCTGGCATGAGGAATTTCTGCACACTCGTCAAGAAGAAGCACATCATTGGCGTCGAGGGTGTCAAATTCATCAAAAATCATTTGTGTGGTGCTTGTGAATCTGGAAAGATGACCAGGTCCAAGCATGCGGCTAAGACAATCATGACCACTACTCGTCCCTTTGAATTACTTCATATGGATCTGTTTGGTCCTACCAATTATGCCACACTAACCAATGCAACATCACTCTACGGATTTGTCATAGTTGACGATTTCTATCGTTACACCTGGGTGCACATCATTGCCTTCAAGACTGAAGTACAGGATGTCTTCAGATGATTCTCCAACTGGGCCATGACAAATTATGGTCTCAAGATCAAGCACATCAGATGCGACAATGGCACCGAGTTCAAGAACACAGGCCTTGATGACTATCTTGATGAACTTGGTATCACTCATGAGCTCTTTGCTCCCTATACGCCTCAGCAAAATGGAGTCGTGGAGCGCAAGAACAGGACACTCATCGAGATAGCTCGCACTATGCTTGATGAATACAAGACACCGCGTCGATGGTGGCCTGAAGCAATTGACACTGCATGTCACATCATCAACCGGGTATATCTTCACAAATTACTCAAGAAGACCTCTTATGAGCTCTTCACTGACAAGAAACCCAATGTGAGTTATTTCAAAGTCTTCAATGCTAAATGCTGGATTAGAGATCCTCATCACAGTTCCAAATTTGCACCGAAAGCACATGAGGGTTTTATGCTTGGTTACGGTAAGGACTCGCACACCTACAGAGTCTTCAACACCTACCTCAACAAGGTTGTTGAAACTGTAGATGTGCGATTTGATGAAACTAACGTCTCGCAAAGAGAGCACCTGCCTCCTGTGCTAGATGAAATGCCTCCTGAGGAATCCATCAAGTTGATGGGCACTGGTGAAATTGTGCCCAGTGAAGAAATAGCTGTTGAAGAAATGACTGTTCCTCATCGTGAAGAAACCAC
Organism: Elymus sibiricus; assembly: GCA_039707655.1. NCBI lineage: Eukaryota > Viridiplantae > Streptophyta > Magnoliopsida > Poales > Poaceae > Elymus > Elymus sibiricus. The sequence continues at coordinate 209,365,758 of CM077668.1, forward strand.
TGATCCTGAAGAAAATGATGTTGAGGAAAATACTCAACAACAACAACAAGGCCCTTATCTAGCACATCCACGAGTGGGGAATGAAGTGCAAATTGAGAAGATCCTCGACAACATCAATGCACCTGGTCCCCTCACTCGCTCAAGAGCTTCACATTTAGCTAACTTTTGTGGGCACTATGCCTTTGTCTCTATCTCAGAGCCCACCAAAGTTGATGAAGCTTTTCTGGAGCCTGAATGGATTCAAGCCATGCAAGACGAATTGCATCAATTCGAGCTCAATAACGTGTGGGAGCTTGTCAAGCGTCCCGATCCATGCAAGCACAATGTCATCGGCACCAAGTGGATCTACCGCAACAAACAAGACAAAAATGGCCAAGTGGTGAGGAATAACGCCCGTCTTGTAGCTCAGGGCTACACACAGGTTGAGGGTATTGATTTCGATGAAACATTTGCACCTGTTGCTAGGCTTGAAGCTATTCGTATACTGCTTGCATATGCTAACCATCATAATATTCTCTTATATCAAATGGATGTGAAAAGTGCATTCCTCAATGGTAAGCTTGAGGAAGAAGTATATGTTGCTCAACCACCAGGTTTTGAGGACCCAAAGCATCCTGAAAAAGTCTTCAGACTCAACAAGGCTCTCTATGGCCTCAGACAAGCCCCGAGGGCTTGGTATGATACACTGAAGGAGTCCTTGAAGAAAAAGGGTTTCAAACCCTGTTCTCTTGACCCTACTCTTTTCACAAAATCTTATGATGGTGAATTGTTCATATGCCAAATTTATGTTGATGATATTATCTTTGGTTGTACTAACAAGCGATACAGTGATGAATTTGCATAATAAGGGGTAGCAAAAGCCTAAGCTTGGGGATGCCCGAGGCACCCCAAGGTAATATTCAAGGAAGACTCAAGCATCTAAGCTTGGGGATGCCCCGGAAGGCATCCCCTCTTTATTCTACCAACCATCGGTAATTTTACTTGGAGCTATATTTTTATTCGTCACATGATATGTGTTTTGCTTGGAGCGCCTTGTATGATATGAGTCTTTGCTTTGTTTGCTTTTTAATTTGTCACAATCATCTTTGCTGAACACACCTTTCTTGAGAGAGCCACACGTTTATCATCATAATTTGTTAGAATACTCTATGTGCTTCACTTAAATTTTTTGAGCTAGGCAGTTGCTCAAGTGCTTCACTTAAATCTTTTTGAGCACGGTGGTGGCTATATTTTGAAGAAATAAACTCTCATGCTTCACTTATATTATTTTGAGAGTTGATTGAAATTTTGAAGAAATAAATTCTCATGCTTCACTTATATCATTTTGAGAATTGACTTGATTGAAATTTTGAAGAAATGAATTCTCATGCTTCACTTATATTATTTTGAGAATTGTTAAGATTGAAATTTTGAAGAAATATTTGCACTCTCATGCTTCACTTAAATCTTTTTGAGAGATGATGATAGTAACGGTAATTTGCAAAAGTTATGAATTTGGTCCCAATGTGATGAATATTCAAGATGGATATAATAAAAACTTTCATATAGATCATTGGATATGATGAGTGTGATTCCTTGCAATAGTTTTGCGATATGGAAATGATGATATGTGAGTCATGTTAGTGAGTAATTGTGATTTAGTAAGAATATTAGTGTTAAGGTTTGTGATTCCCTATGCATGCATGTTAAGTCAATAGTTATGCAATGAAGTTATATCCTACTTATGGTGCATTATTCGGTGTTAGTTGTGTTCAATGCATGTTTATGACCGTTTTCGCTTTTTGGTTGGTTGCTTCTTAATCTTTTGCTAGCCTTCATTTGTACTAAGCGGAAATACTGCTTGTGCATCCAAAATCCTTAAACCCAGTTTTGCCATATGAGTCCACTATATCTACCTATATGCGGCATTTCAATGCCGTTCCAAGTAAATTTGCGTGTGCCAACTCTAAATTTCAAAATAATTTTTCCGTTTTGTGTGCCCGTACCGCTCATGAAGCGGCAGGGGGTGGCCAATATTTTCCATGCTAGGTGTGTTATTCTCACGATGAGTGTTTATTCACTTGTCATTGCACGAGAGTATGGTTGGTAATAGGGATGCCCAGTCCCGCATGAAATCAAAATTAATAACAACAAAATTCCTTGGAATGTGATGGTATGGAGGGCACCCGTGGATACGGCTAGCCATGGATTGTGAAAGAATTGGTGGAAAGGAAATAAACTTTACTTTCTGTTTGGGAACCACCTATGATGTGTCTAGCATGGAAGATAATGGGAATTCTCGGTCGTTTTCGTTGACAGGAAAAGCATGCCTCTCAAAATATTTTTATCTCTTCAATTTAAGCTTTGAGCTCTGGCACATTTGACAAATCTCTGCTTCCCTCTGCGAAGGGCCTATCTATTTACTTTTATGCAATTTTTATTTTTATTTGAGTCTCCATCTTCTCTTACAAAAACACCAACTAGAGAGCACTATTGTCATACTTGTGCATTGGATGTAGCTAATATTTGAGTGTGTTTCATGAATGGATCAATGATTGAGCATAATGGGTTAGGGATAACTTTCTTTAGCGTTGATATTTTGAAAGACATGGTTGCTTGTTAGCATGCTTGAGTATTTATGTTTTCATGTCAAACTATAGACTATTGCTTTGAATCATACAAGTCCAATGTCCATGCTACAAAAGAAAACAAAATGTGATGAATATGTTAGGCAGCATTCCACATCAAAAATTCTGCTTTTATCATTTACCTACTCGAGGACGAGCAGGAATTAAGTTTGGGGATGTTGATACGTCTCCAACGTATCTATAATTTTTGATTGTTCCATGCTGTTATATTATCAATCTTGGATGTTTTTACAATCATTTATAGCAATTATCTATCATTTTTGGAGACTAACCTATTAACCTAGTGCTCAGTGCCAGTTGCTGTTTTCTGCCCTGTTTTTGTTTTACAGAAAATCAATACCAAACAAAGTCCAAATGCCACGAAACTTTTTGGAGATTTTTTAGTGGACAAGATAAACACTAGAAGCTTCGGAAGGAGGCCAGAAGACCCTGGTGGGGCCCACGAGCCACCAGGGCACGCCTGGGGGGGGGGCAGGCGCGCCCTGGTGCCTCGTGGGGCCCACCAAGCTCCGTTTGACCTAATTCTTCCACTATAAATTCAGAAAAAATCAGAAACCCTCAGGGGAGTCCACGAAATACTTTTTCCGCCGCCGCAAGTTTCTGTTCTAGAGAGATCCCATCTGGAGGCCTTCTCCAGTAATCTGCCGGAGGGGGAATCGATCACGGAGGGGCTCTACATCAACCTTGCTGCCCTTCCGATGATGCGTGAGTAGTTTACCACAGACCTTCGGGTCCATAGGCAGTAGCTAGATGGCTTCTTCTCTCTTTTTGATCTTCAATACAATGTTCTCCTCGATGTTCTTGGAGTTCTATCCGATGTAATCACTTTTTGCGGTGTGTTTGTTGGGATCCGATGAATTGTGAGTTTATGATCAGATTATCCATGAAATTATTTGAGTCTTTGCTACACTCTTTTATGCATGATTATTATAGCCTCGTATTTCTTCTCCGATCTATTGATTTGGTTTGGCCAACTAGATTGATTTTTCTTGCCATGGGAAGAGGTGCTTTGTAGTGGGTTCGATCTTACGGTGCTCAATCCCAGTGACAGGAAGGGACATGACACGTATGTATCGTTGCTACTAAGGGTAAAAAGATGGGTTTTATTCGTACATTACATCATGTCATCGTTCTTAAGGCATTACTCCGTTCTTTATCGGACTTAATACACTAGATGCATGCTGGATAGCGGTCGATGTGTGGAGTAATAGTAGTAGATGCAGGCAGGAGTCGTTCTACTAATCTTGGACGTGATGCCTATATACATGATCATTGCCTTGGATATCGTCATGATTATTTGCTTTTCTATCAATTGCCCAGCAGTAATTTGTCTACCCACCGTATGCTATTTTCTCGAGAGAAGCCTCTAGTGAAACCTATGGCCCCCGGGTCTATCTATCTCATATTACTAAAACCCTAAAAATATTGCTGCCATTTCCTTTTATTTATTTTATTTTGTATTTTTGTTTCAATCTATCAATCTATCATATACAATTTAATCTTGCAACTTACTGCCAAGGGATTGACAACCCTTGTTTGCGTTGGGTGCAAGGATTTGTTGTTTGTGTGCAGGTGCTGCTAACGAGGTGTTGTGTGATTCTCCTACTGGTTCGATAACCTTGGTTTCATAACTGAGGGAAATACTTATCTCTACTGTGATGCATCATCCCTTCCTCTTCGGGGAAATACCAACGCAAGCTACAAGTAGCAGCAACGCTGGCTGGTTCGCGCCGGCAGCCAAAGACGACGAGGCCGGTTCGTTCCGTGAGCAGTGATAGTTTTTCTTTATGTTGTTGTTTTTAGGGATCATTTGCTGTGTAAAAACATATTTATATTTAATAAATCGGCCTTAAACATACTGTATTGACAAAAATTAGGTGTCAACAATTGGATGGCTGAGTTTGGTTTGATCACATGCGGTTTCTCCCTCCGTTCAGGTGTATAAGTCACCTTACGAAAATCAGATATTCCCAAAACGCTTAGGCGCAATGCATTAAATTCCGTCCTCGTTACCCTCACTGCCTCGTTCATCAGCAAGCGAAAATTTTCTTTGTATTATTTCATGATTCGAATACAAGCATACTTTCTCAAAAAAAGCAAGCGAAAATTTTGGCCAAACTACGCGCGTGGAGGAAATGGCGACGGCGGGGCGGGCTAGTTTTGCCCATGGTCGGATTGCTGACATGCGTTCCCACATGCCAGTGAAATGCCAAGCCGGTTGGCGTGGAGCGGCGGGGTAGATCGACCGTGTGCTGGTCTGATGCGAACGCGACAGGCGTGCTGTGAGTGTTCCTTTTCCTCATTTTAAACTTTTGAAGATAACTCCCGATAATCATCTTCTGAGCCCAGGCTCATCTGCACCCGCGTTGACGAAAAAAATCAAAACAAATACTAGAAAAATTCAAAAAATTCAATTTTTTTCGCATGGTCGATGATTTGATGCGTGAGATCTGCTTCAATTTTCAAATCATTTGGACATCTGAGCAGCTCTCGGCAAAAAAGACAAATTCAGGGGCAGTTAAAAAGTTTACTGTTCATGCACTGTTCTGACCCAATTTGTCTTTTTTGCCGAGAGTTGCTCAGATGTCCAAATGATTTGAAAATTGGAGCGGACCTCATGCATCAAATTTTCTACCATAAAAAAAAATTGGAATTTTTTGATTTTTTTTGAATATTTTGTGAATTTTTTACTGACCGGGTGCACGTGAGCCTGGGCACCGAATCGCCGCACTCCTAAAAAAACCGAAAAGACCCTTCCGCGATGGCGCGTGCCAACGCGCGGATCCCCTTATCGCAACCTCAATCAACTTCCGACCAAGTCTGTTTCTATTCGAATTAATAACTGCAGCCGTTTCCATGTATTTACAGTGGCCCCACCTCCTCCTTTGACTATACAAGCAACACATGGTTGCATGCACGTTGGCCAACTCTACTTTCCATTTAATCCTCTCCTGGTGAATGCGCATGGACCTTTCCATCCCCACCTAATCGCCCCCCCTGATTTTCACTTGGGTGGGGCCCGCCCTTTCCTTAATTATCAATAATACACCCTGATGAACTTACTTAATTAGGACAAGCCCAGTCGGTCGGAAATCGTGCGCTCTGACGCGCGTGCGCGTTAGCCATTCCAAAAAAAAAGAAGTATGGAAGTTCAAAAGGAACTGATGGTGTACATCACACTTGTCGCATTCGCGTTGCACCCCGACACAGTCGGTCCGGCACATCGCTCACCGAATGGAACGCACTTCGTCTTGCGTTTTCGCTCGCTCGCGGGACCGCAGTTGAGAGCAAACCGACGGTAGGCAAACTTTCCCCCTTCATCTCCCCCTCCGCCGCCCGCATCGGCTGAATTTAGAAGAGAGAGACGACTGTTGTAAAAAACACACACTAGAAGAGAGAGACGAGGAGGAAGAGACTGTAGCACGGATTCCAAGAAATTTTTTGAGAGTGTGAGGTGGGCCATGTGTTAATTAGCACTCCATACTCTAGTGCAGATGCCTCCGTCCTGGTTTATTGGCCCCCTTCGTATTTTGTGTCAAATTTTGACCTTAGATTTAACTAAAATAATATTAATGCATGTCACCGAAAATAATATCATTGGAAACTATGTTCAAATACAAATCGAACGATATAATTTTTGATGACATGCATTAAAAAAAATTGAGTTGAAATTATGGTCAAAATTTGGCACGAAAAACAAAGGTAGTACTACTAGTACTAGTACTCCTACTGCTATTGGACCGCCTAGACGTGGCGAAATCCTAGTAGCAAGTGCATGCGTGAGAACAAACATTCACGTGTTTGAATACAAATTGGAAACCATTTTCTGTTTGAATACAAATTTATGTACGTGCTTGTACATGGTATATTGTAAGTTGAAAAGCGAAACGAAGATTGAATGCCCTTTACATATGATTTGCAAATGCTATGATCACTGGTTCAAATATTTGAATCCACTTTAGGTTGAATTCTAATATTTGAAACTTTTTTTAGGTTTGATTCAAGTACCAAGTGTCTTCTTATGCATAATGTGTCTCACACACCCAACATAGAGTGTCGTCACGTTTTTTTCTTTGACACACGCTCTCTCTGTATTGCACACCCACTCGATCTCTCTCAGTTTCATCTCAAGGTCTCTCTCTCTCTCTCTCTCTCTCTCGCGCGCGCGCGCGCACACACACGCATAGCACCTCTCTTCCTCTTTGTGCATGTCACACATGATCGACCTCTTGAGGTATCGGGATTGTATCTCACTCATCAGGTCGCTCTTCGACACACGCCTAGGTCACTCTACCATGCATTAATTGTAACCAAGCCTTTCATCTATCTTTTTTTAAGCATACATTCATCTTTCTCTACACCCCTATGTACATCAGTCGATCGATCGATCTCCGGACCCACCCTAGTCCTATTTCAATCGATCTACAGCTAGATGGTACATGACCGACTAGCGTACACACAAACACCCCCCAACTCTCCACCTCACACGATCATTTCTATCATAGACACACATCAAAACCTTGATTTGCACGACACACACTCGATCTCTCCACATCGATCGATCTCGTCAAGGTGTGTCGGGTCATGAACCGAAGGGGTTTGTCACTACTAAGATGGGGAGCGACACGTAGTGGACGGCTCACAAAACCAACCTAGGCAACTATTTTTCCAAGCAACTTACATAGTATAGTTACTACAGCCGGAACATGGTAAGTTGGACACCTAAATGCGAGCACGGAGCGGGCACACCTCAATTATTCCTTCAAACAGCCGGACCCCTTAATCAGCACACCTCAAATACATACAAAGACAGGCAACACAATTGTCCGGCTACTTAATCAAGCGTTACGCTTCACGAGTTGAAAAGGAAAGGGCAGTACACTAATTATACTGGTACACATGTTAGTATGAATAACTATTGTACACGTGGGCTACTAGGTTGGATATAGGTGAGGTGCCAACTCAAACTATATGCTTTCGGTCTTACGCTCTACAAGTGTTACGGTTTACAAGTTCGAAATGAAAAGGCGGTGCACCAACAACACCCCTATTGCGTTCATGTCGCACCCCCAGACGGTCGGTCCGGCATGCTCTTCTGACCCAAGGGAACGCGGGTCGTCTTGCTTTGTCACTGACATGTGGGATCACATGTGAGCAAAGGGCATTTGCGACATTGCCACGCTCGCAGCTGACTACCCTGGCCCACAAAAAACCCTCGTCCCTCTCCCGCATGCATTCCCCCCCAGTGCCAGCTGCCCGCATTCATGCCGTCCGTCCGCATGCCGCCATTAAGCAGGCTCGCTGCCCGAGGTACGAACTCCGGTGACTCATTGACGCACCCGGACGCTTGGCCTCACCGGTATGCGCTACTTAAAGGCAGCAACACCTAGCTAAACTCCACACCAGAGCACATCCTCCTCCCTGGCACCACATCCACCATGACCGCGGGCGGGAACGCTCTGCGGGAGAGCTTGTCTTCAGAGATGAAGCTCGAGGTCGCCGCCCTTGCTCAACCCACCGCTCACAATGCAATGCCGGCGTAGCCGGACGTGGACGTGGCCACACAAGCGCCGGCCGCGCCGGTGCCCGAGGACAAGACCTCTGCCAGTCGCGCGTTCTACATGCCGCCGTCCGACGTTCGGGGGCGCATATGGCACATGAACAGCGACGGACTGTCCACGTCCATCATCGACCTCACGTCCACCGGCACCGCCGAGATCGCGGACTCCTCTGAGGATGAGTAGGGCATGGGAGGCGGCAGGGCATGGTGTCCCAAGTGGGCCGGTCTGTCTCCCGTGTTCTACTCTTCCTCACCAGAGACCGCACCTATACTTCACGGGTCTTGAACCCCGTCGCCGTTCATGAAGACAGCAGATGGAGGACGTGGTCACCGATGCAGAACACAAAGGAAAGTGGACATACGCCGTCGCCGTAGGATAGGTTTAGGGTCGGGTTTCTTTTCTTTTTTTGTCCTAAAAGTTCGAAATGTAATGAAAATCTGCCGTGTTTGCATGAATCTCGTCCGGTTATATGAACTTTTACAATAAAAAGATATGTTGTATGAAAATATATTGAATAATGATTCTAATCATATTTACTTGGTATTGTGGTTGTCATTGTTTTTGTATGTATAAACTTGGTCAAAGTTTAGAAAGTTTGACCCGAGACAAAGCTAATATGCGAAGTAAATAAATACAGAGGGTTTACATACACAATTTCTCTTAGGCCCTCCAAAAGTACGTCCACTACACATTCACGCATTTCACGTCTTTCTCTCGCTGTGTCTGTCAAACCAACTAAGCCACTCCCAGCATATCGCGTGGGAAAAGACCCGCCTGCGCCATTTTAGTCGGGATTTGTATCGATGGATCGCGCGAAGCACCAAAACCAAGTGTTACGCTCTACAAGTTCAAAAGGAAAAGGCGGTACACTTACATCACACCTGTCGCGATCGCATTACACCCCTCACATGGTCGGTCCTGCACACCGCTCACCCAAAGGGAACGCGCTTCGGCTTGCCTCTTCACGGACACATGGGACCGCAATTGGAGAAACCGACCATTCGCCAAACTCCCCCGCCCACCGTGCGAAAATTCCCCCCAAATCCCAAATTCAACTCCCCTTAGGCCAACTAGCCAATAATATTCCCCAAACCCCCCTCCCCCCGCCCCCTCCACTCCATTCGCTCCGCCAAACTAGCCCTCCCCACCATGCTGATACGTCGGCGCCGCGGTTCTTCGAGGGGACGCACGACGATCCTCTCGATCCCACAGTACGCTCTCGTAAACTGCCGTCCTCCAGCCACGCCGCCATCGCTGGCGACGTTCTTTTGGAGACGCACGGCGGTCAGCTTCTCCCACGGTACCCACATTCTAGACTGAGACCCCATGCATGTCGGAGTAGCGCTGGATGTTAGTTGATAGACGCTGTTAATCTCACTGCTTGCCAAAATAGTTTACACTCAATATGCTCTGCTTAAAAAGCTACCTTGCCCTGTTCTGCACTCAATCTGCTTTGCTGAGATGGAATGCCACGCCTGATTAGTTGCTAAAATATCTTGCCATATTTTAGGACCATGTATGTATTGTGAAGTAGATTGCCATTGTCTAGTAGCCAATCTGTTAGGTGAAATAGCTCGACACCGTTTTACACTCAATCTTTGTTGCTGAGATGGCCTTCGATGGCTGTGTGCTTGGCCTCATTGATTACTGAAATAGCCTGCCATAATTTAGCACTCAATCTGTTTGCTGAATTAGCTTTACATATATTTCGTTACTTAGATCTGCTTGTCCAAATATCTTGCCATAGCTTTAGACATCGACCTAGGTATTTTTTCTGGACTTCATAATGAAACATATATGTTTTTCCTGTAATATCTAGTAGAAGAACTAATTTGTATGTCTGACAAATGGACAAGACTTGGATAACTTCTGCTCGATGATTCTCCCCTGCATATGTCGAGGGGGTTCAAAACTTCATGAACTTTATCAGAGCTGAGTACGGTGGTCCGAAAGCAGATGTGCGCTGCCCGTGTAGCAGTTGTATGAATTCAGTTTCAAGACCCCAGTCAACTGTGCAAAATCATCTACATTTGTATGGGATGTCAGTCACATATACTAGGTGGGTTCATCATGGTGAAGCTGTGAACGTCAATGTCACTGACTATGTGGAAGCAGCAGATCACCATCTTGATCTGCCTGATGCTCAGGTGGAAGAGGAGGAGGAGGATGTGGCGGTAGAGCCAGTGATTTTGACCAAGATTGAAACAATGCTACAAAATGCTCACGCAGTTTGAGAACTTACACCTATACAAGAAAAATGGTGAGCCCGCATGTTGGAGCAATGCAACATGGCAGTCACCGCAGGTTGTAAGCTGTCAGTATTCTCAGCTATGGTCAGCTTTCTTCAGGTGAAGACATCTCAGTGGATGACCACCAAATCATTTGATGTGATGATGGCTGCTTTCCGCACTATTACCCAGCTGTGTTGGAGCTGCCACACACCTACAGTAAAATGAAGAATTTCCTCCGTGCGGTTGGAATTGGATATGATATGACCCATGTTTGCAAGAATAATTGTGTTCTGTTCCGGAAGGATTATGCCAACTTAAGTGAATGCCCAAAATGCAAATCATCAAGATGGAAAGATGGCGATGCTGTGAAGAGGATTCCTCATAAGGTTCTGAGACATTTTCCAATTATACCAAGATTGCAGAGGTTGTTTCATGATGCTCAAACAAGAGAGGATGTAATGTGGAATTCTAGGAACCAAGAGCACAGAGATCTGAATGTAATGAGCCATCCATCTCATGGTAGTGCCTGGACAAACTTTAATCTGGAACACAAAGAGTTTGCTACTGAGCCGAGAAACATTAGACTTGGCTTACTACAGATGGATTCAACCCATTTGGCCACCAGAGCGCGACATATAGCATGTGGCTAGTGCTTGTTATCCCTTACAACATGCCGCCAAATGTCTGCACCAAAGAATCAAACTACATCATGGCCTTGCTCATCCCAGGTCCAAAAAGTCTTGGAAAGGATTTTGATTTATTCATGGAGCCTGTTGTGGAGGAACTTCAAAAGCTATGGAGGGGTGTTCTCACTCGAGACCTACATAGCAGTCCACCAGCTGATTTCAATCTGCATGCTGTTATAATTTGGTGCATCCGTGATTATTCGGCTTTGGTCACTATGTCAAGGCGAACGACACATGGTTACAATGCATGTGTTCGCTGTGACAAGAATCCGCTGTCATACCCAATACTTAGCAAGGTCTGTTACATTGGACACCGCCGTTTCCTTGACAAGGACAGGCTGCATCTTAGAAAATACCTAAAACCTGTGTTCAATGCAATTCATGAAAACCGTGATGCACTAGAGAGGCTCACCAGCGATGAGTTGCAGGAGGAATTAGAGAAGGTCGGGCATATTACACAGTTAAACCATCCCGATAATGGTAGCGGGAAAAGGAAGCAAGGCAAGGCAAAAGAGAGATTATTGTTTACCCATAGGTCCACTTTGTGGGACTTGGGGTATTGGAAAGATTTGGATCTGAGGCATAATCTTGATGTGATGCACATCGAGAAAAATATATGTGACAACATTATCGGCACACTTCTTAATATTGAAGGCAAGACAAAAGATACCTTAAAATCTAGGATTGAATTGACACACCTGGATATCAGATCTGATTTGTAGGTGGATAGCATTGGTGAATCACGGGATATGGCACCAGCTGTGTACGTCTTGGACAAGCAAAAGAGAAAAGAATTCTGCAAGATCCTGTCATGTGTGAGATTCCCACATGGATTTGCTTCCAACCCTGAAAGGAGAATCAGTGCAGATGGAACCAAGGCACAAGGGTTGAAAACTCATGACTGCCATGTCCTACTTCAAAGGGTTTTACCTGTTCTCCTTAGAGGATTGGGCCGCCCTGACTTATACAGAGCAGTTGCAGAGTTGGGACAATTCTTCAGGGAACTCTGCAGTAGAAATATCAGGATAGATGATGTGAAGCGTCTTAAAGAGAGGATACCAACCATCCTATGCGACCTTGAGAAGATATATCCTCCAGCCTTCTTTGATGTGATGGTGCATTTGGCTGTTCATCTAGCTGATGAGGCACTACTTAGAGGTCCAGTGCAGTATGGATGGATGTACCCTATTGAAAGGCGGCTAGGCACTTTCAAGGGCTATGTTAGGAATAGAGCTAGACCTGAGGGTTCCATTGCAGAGGCCTACATTGCTACAGAAGCGTTGACATTCTGCTCAAGATACATTGAAACAGCTGATCAGCCTAGCAAAAAGGCGGGCGAAAAAAATCCTAAGCTCAATGTTTTCGATCCTGCTGTTCGAGTAACAGGGAAGAGTCGACAAGATGACAAACCTAAAGATTTGGACAAAATGGTTTGGTATGTGTTGAATAACTGTCCTGAGATTCTACCTTATATCGAGTAAGTGCTAAGTACTGCAGCTTATACATCGTAATCTACTAAACTTGCAGCACATTCTTATATATTTAGATGATTGACGCGATCACTATGTTCTGCAGCGTGTACGAAGAGGAGTTACTGGCACAAAATCCAAGAAACATTGACAAACGGGTTAGGGAAAGATTTACGAAATGGTTGAAGAGCCGTGTAAGCTTTTGAATTACACTATCAGTTTTTTTAATATATAGAGTACATAAGATGATCAGCTTGTCTATTTTCTAACCATAGGTTAAGGAGATGCGGGAGGAGGGGCAGGCAGTTAGTGATACCCTTTAAGCACTAGCAATGGGTCCTGATACTCGGGTAAGACATTATGCATCTTGCATTGTTGGAGATGTGCGCTACAACACCCTTGCACGCGACGAAGGCAGGAAGACACAAAACAGTGCTGTCATGAGCACGGATACGCACAACAAAGTGACAACTGAAATGTATGCTAACATAACAGACATTGTTCAGTTGCAGTATATCTCCAGTTTCGAGGTTCATCGGTGCATGGTTCTGTTTTGTTGTCGTTGGTATAACCAGTTTACCAGGACCTCAAAACCCAAAGCTGATGATTATTTCAAATCCATCAATGTCAAGGTGGCGTACCGCACCGACGAGCCTTATGTTTTGGCAAATCAAGCAACACAAATATTTTTCTTGGAAGAGACATATGCACGTAGCCAAGACTGGAGAATATTGGAAAAGTTTGAGCAGAGGAATTCGTTTAATGATGTTGCACAACAAGATGATGCTTACACTGCTGCTGATGTAGATGATTCCACAGATGTTTATGATATGTTTGCGGACCATCACATCAATAAGGCTGGAGAAAAGATTGCCTGTCAGGCTGTGGAACTAGATGAGTTGATCAATAAGAAGCCAACGTTCGAGGACATTGATGCTGAAGAAGAAGATGACACTGGGGGGAATTACGATTCAGACTGACACACATGGTGAAGATGTTGATGCTGCTGCTGTGGATGATGATTAGATTGCTTTTATCATATTTGCCTGTGAGAAGACGACTTATTATCTACTATGTTAAATTGTGTTTGCTATGACAACTGAAACCTGATGAAGTAGTTGTTCAGTGAGAACATCACTTATTATGTATGTTGATTTGTGTTTGGTGATTGTATGACGACGGAAACATGATGACATTGTTGTTTAGTAGTACTCATATTTTGCTGTGAAACTTGTATTTCATGATTGTACAACCGCAAATGTAGTTGATGGCAGTTTGCTATTGGACTGCAATTTGCTGAACGTCTTGCAATGGGAACATAGCTGACCCGATAGGTCCTCTGCTTATCTATTTATTTATTAGCAAAAGGGAATGCCCCCCAATTCCCGTTAATATAGAAATCATTAGATGTTCACAACACTAGACGCCCAGCCTGCTAAATAGGTTTCATTCATGACTAGTTTAAGCAAAGTGCTCATGTCAGAGCCACTGAATACATCACGAGTGCTACATACACTACAAATAAAGAGACAATCATCCTACAGAGCACAACGATCTTGCCCATTATCTTCACAAGCTCTTTCATCTCCTCATTGCTGCCAGGGCTGTTCACCAGCTGTTGCTTGGCCATGATCTGATGAACTGCATCGTCTTTAACCTTCTGCTCTGCATCTTCCTCTTCTGCCGTTCCTTCAGTTACTTGTCCAACACCCCAGCCTGCTGGTATTGGGATTCGTCGGCTAACCAAATAATCTGCGTAGTTCCATTCCCCCACATCTGCAACTTCCCAGAAATACAAATCACAAGAATCCTCCCTTTTCTGCACGAATCAAATTCGAAGATCATCAACCAAACTCTTAAAAAATAAAATTCAGCAACTGAAAGCAGGCGAACAACTTGACCATATTACCCCATGATTTGGGCATTTGTAGAAGACTCGGCCAGGGTTGAGGGTTGTAGTTGAGACGCGACGAATGACTCTGCGTGATTTGCAGCAGTTGCACCACACCAATGGCAGCGGGGTGCGATGAGCAACCGGCTGCGGTGAGTGTGCCGGCAGGGGTGTGATGAGACCCACAGGCTGTGGTACGGGTGCTGACTTCGCGCACATCTGGTTGTTGGCTCGATTCCTAGCTGAAGAGCAGGTGGATGAGCCAGTGGACATGGTTGCTGCGGCCGGAGCTTCTGAAGCTAGGCAGAGTAACTAGAGAAGAGGAGAAGCGAACGTTGGATATGTCAGTTTCATTACTTGCAGAGTAGTATAACACTATATATAGTCTAGGTTTGGATTCGAACCAGTTACAGCAGCACGTCTCTCTTTTTTCTAACAGTCAGGAACGTCTCTTTACTGCCAGACTAGCTTGTTCTGTACGCCTTCTCAAGTCTTTGATTTTCGGGAATGTTATCTGGCGAACATTCCCTGGGAAGAG
Organism: Elymus sibiricus; assembly: GCA_039707655.1. NCBI lineage: Eukaryota > Viridiplantae > Streptophyta > Magnoliopsida > Poales > Poaceae > Elymus > Elymus sibiricus. The sequence continues at coordinate 209,380,761 of CM077668.1, forward strand.
GATGGCAAACGAACTCATTTTCCTGGCAGTTTTAGTTGCGACATCTAAGATCAAGCGGTGGCAGTTTCGGGAATGTTATCTGGCGAATGAGCCTAGTTTTTCTTTTCTTGCGAAAAACATATGCAACGTGGTGTCGGCTTAGTCACCAAACGATTCTGCCAACGTTGACCGTTAGATTGACATCCAACGTGTGTCGTGTTTCTTCAGTCTCTTCTTCCTCCAGCCGCCAAAACCAAACCAGCACCGGCGGACCGCCTGCCCCCGCCTCCCATGGCAGGCTGCGCTGCCGCGCATGCATCGCCGCCCCATCGCACCCTAAAACTCTGGCCAGGCCATCCATCTACCCCACACACTTCCTGTTATTCTCCGGGGAAGTCAGCCCCACCCCACACTCGAATTAGTCAACCCTCGTACCCCCCTCCGCCTGCGACTATACTGCCACATCTTCCCCGGTCCTGTTCGTTCCCGTCCGAGGCCTCGCCGTCGTTCTCCTCCTTGGTTCGCTCACCGCGGCGCTGCCCTCTGGCGTTGTCAACATGGTCAACAACCGAGAGGAATCAGGAGATGATTGTACGTGGACAGAATGGCAGTAGGGACCCACCAGGGTCATGGCAGTACACAAGCAAGTGCCTCCTTGTTACAAGCCAAAATAAATGCTTCCTCCTAATGGTTTCCTAACATCTGGGTCCCACCCCATTGTCAACGTATAGTCAATAAACGAGAGAATTCCACAACGACTGGCAGACACCAGGGACCCAACAGCTCGCCCAGTTGTTTTTTGTTTTTGAGACGGGCGGAGCAGGGTATCAACTGGGCTGTGCGGGGGCTGTACCCCGTCTAGCCCAGGCTTTTATTTTCTGTTTACCACATGACCAGCCTAGTTGTTTTTTTTTCTTTCTGAAAATGGCTAGCCCACTTCTACTTTTTTTTGCAGAATACCCAACCGAGGTCTACTTGCTTAAACCATCCCTGCTGGGCTGCAAATCTTTCAAGACGAGGAGGGATGTATTCGGGGCTTGCCCAAAAATGGGCTGTAAATTTTAAAAACAATACAACAAACCGGCAATTAGTTTCAAATTACGTTTTTTATGATTTCCAGATTTTAAATTCCATTGATTTTTTTGCGGGAAAATTCCGTTTGATTTTAAATTAATATATATTTATTTTTCAAATTAGTTTGAATTGGACTCGAAATTTTGGGATTAAAAACAGTTCGGACCCCACCGAAATATGCAAAATTTCGTTGAATTTTTTAACCGTGGCCAGAATATGGGTTGTAATGCTAGCAAAAAGAATACAGGCTTCGAAAAAATCTGTAAGAATTAGCAAATGGGCTGTAAATTATTAAAAATAATGGCAAATGGGCTGTATGCTATTTGCCACGGATTTGGAGGCTGACTTGTGGGCCTACTATGTTGACGCGTACGCAGGGCTTTGTGAACTTAGTCAACAAACGATTCTAGCGGCAGTGACCGTTGGATAACATCCAACGGCCATGCTGCTTCCTCAATCTTTGATCTTCTTGCTCCAGCCGCCCAAACCAGCGCCGGCGGGACCGCCTGCTCCCGCCTCCCGTGGCCGGCTGTGCTGCCGCGCAGGCCTCACCACTGGCCAGGCCATCCCTCTACTCACCCACACCTCCTGTTATTCACCGGCGACACAGGCCTCACACCGTAACTGAACCAGTCAACCCTCGTACTCCCCTCATCGTGGGCATACACTGCTGTGGCTTCGCCGGCTCCGGGTCGTTCCCTTCCTCGGCCTCGCCGTCGTCCATCGCGTTGGTGCTCTCGGCGTGGCGTGGTCAGCATGGTCAACAAACGACAGCCATCGGAAGAGGCATGTACGTGGAGATGCTGACAGTAGGGACCCACATGGTCCATGGCCGCACGCAAGCAAGTGCCTCCTTATTACTCGAAAAAGATGATTCCTCCCCTGACAGCTGGGGCCCACCAGCTATATCTTCGTACGGAAGGAAGTGCCTCCTTATTACGCGAAAAAAATGATTCATCCCCATGACAACTGGGCCCCACCATATTTGGAGGTTGACTTGTGGGCCTACTAAGTTGACGCGTACACAGGGCTTTGTCAACTTAGTCAACAAATGATTCTAGCAGCAGCGATCGTTGGATGTTAATCCACCAGCCGTGCTGCTTCTTCAATCTCTGATCTTCTTGCTCCAGCCGCCCAAACCAGCTCCGGCGGGACCGCCTACTCCTGCCTCCCATGGCCGGCTGTGTGGCCGCACAGGCCTCACCGCCCCACCCTACTCCCACCGCTGGCCAGGCCTTCCATCTACTCACCCACATCCCCTGTTATTCTCCGGCGACGGCAGCCTCACACCGCAGCCGAACCAGTCAACCCTCGTACTCCCCTCCGCGTGGGCATCCACTGCCGCGTCTTCCCCGGCTCCACGTAGTTCCCTTCCAGGACTCGCTGTCGTCCACCGCCTTGGTGCTCTCGGCGCGGCGTGGTCAATGTGGTCAATAAACGACAGCCATCGGAAGAGGACTGTACGCGGTGAGGCTGACAGCTGGACCCACCAGATACATCTTCGCACGCAAGGAAATGCCTCCTTATTACACGCAAAAAAAATGATTCCTCCCCCCTGACAGCTGGGACCCAGTAGCTATATCTTCGCACGCAAGGAAGTGCCTCCTTATCCTCCCTGACAGCTGGGACCCACCCGGTCAAAGCGTATGTAGCGTTGTCTGTCTGGTCACGAACGTGTACGTACATACTGGTCGATCGGTCTCTCTGCAACGATGAACCGTGGGCGTGTAAGGAGCGGCACGTGTCGTAGTAGAGCCCCCGACGTAGCAGTTCAGGCAGCCCCGTCTAAATCGTGTACACGTACGTACAACCACACAACAAATAACACGGCCACATACGTACATATACGGGTGGGGTCTCGAACGCGTACTCGCGCATACGTACGGCCAGGAATCATGTACATGGAGAGAGGCAACGGACGGCAGCAACGGCCTCCTGTTCATCGGCAGCCAACCGGCTGGGTCGGAATGGAGGAAACAACATCGTGTTCATCGGGAGCCAAGCGACTGGGTCATAACGCGACTTGTTCATCAGGAGCCAACCGGCTTGGACAGAACAGCCGAAATGGGGTCCTGTTCATCGACTCGGGGTCTGGCGTACCGCAAAACGGAGGAAACGGCCTTCAGTTCGACCGCCTACGGTCGAAACGGGGTCTTGTTCATCAGCTGGGGGTCTGGCGTACCGCAAAACAGAGGAAACGGACTTCTCTTCGAGCGCCTACGGTCGAAACGGGGTCCTGTTGATCGGGAAGGCTCTGGCGTACCGCAAAACGGGGGTCCTGTTCATCGGGAGGGGTGTGGCGTACCGCAAAACGGGACTCCACGAGCTACTGTTCATCCACGGTCGACCTCCCTCCAGCCTCCACCAGTTATTGTTCATCCACTGTCGACTTCCTCCAGCCTCCACCCGCTACTATTCATCCAGCCTCCACGGGGTCCTGTTCATCCACCCCAACCGGCTGGCCTCCTCAGGGTCCTGTTCATCCAGCGCCAACCACCTTCACACGGACAGGGTACTGTTCATCCACAGCCAACCCACCGACTGGGGTGGGGCGTACGAGCGGGCGGCCGCAACGGGAACTGTTCATCCACAGCCAACCAACCGGCTAGGTCAACTCACCACGTCTCGCGCAAGGGGCTCGATCGATGCATGCGTCTCGACTCGTTCTAGGTACGTATCGCGCGCTCGGCAGCAATGGGCACTGTTCATCGAGAGGCAACCCAGCACCGGCTACATCTCGCACGTACGGGGGGCTCGACCGGCTTCAGTTAGCAGCGAAGGAATCGCTCGGGTTCAGTTAGCAGCGAAGGAATCGCTCGGGTTCAGATAGCAGCGAATGGATCGATCGGCTTCAGTACGTAGCTAGTGCTATCGCTCGGGTTCAGTAATCTAACGCCTCGCTCGGGTTCAGTTAGCGAACACATCGCACACACGCGCGCGTATGAGAGAAACGCGCAAACCACATTGCATCGCTCGGCCCCGACCACCCACCGTAACCGGGAACTCCGCAAAAATTTCCTCGCCCTCACTTCTACCACGATTTTTTATGTCATGGACGGCCCAAAGAATGTCATGCGTATGCGTCTCCAGCCCGCCCAGGACGAAAAGCCCATTTTCTGTCATAATTTTTTGTCATAGAAGTAGGAGCCCACCACATCTATGATGATACGTGTTTTTGTCACAATTATTGTCATAGAAGTGTCACAACCATGACAAAAAAGTTTTCGTTCGGGTCATAATGTCACGGATGTGTCTTTTTTTGTAGTGATGGCACTCTATTTTTGAATTATACCTACTTTACTCTAACTTCACCATGGCTTATACCCCTCGATACAATCCATAGATTCATCAAAACAAGCAAGTAGTGCATCAAAAACAGAATCTGTCAAAAACAGAACAGTCTGTAGCAATCTATTTAAAAGCCATACTTCTATAAATCCAATTTTTTTGAAAAATTAGGACAACGTGGGAAATTCATATACCCATACTGTGTAAAAATTTCAGATTTTTCTGACACTCCAGTACAGAAACAAAATTCAGGCACTGGACGCAAAACTTTCTGTTTTCCAAACAGCATCAATTATACTATCTTCCAAATCATCCCAAAGGTATTACTTGGCACAAACACTAATTAAAAACACAAAAACACCATCATACCAGTATCATGACAGTAAAAACACACCATAACAGAAACTTATAACAAAAATTTATTTTATTCATTGGGTTGCCTCCCAACAAGCGCTATTGTTTTATGCCCCTAGCTAGGCATAATGCATAATTTCAAGTATTGTCATCCTTCTTCTTCTTATCCAAAGATGTACTTTCATCAAAAGGCTTTTCAAAGGTAATATGAAACACATCATTCATAGAAATTTTAGCATTAGCAAGTTTTCCATCCGCAAATCCCTCTTGATTACCGGCTACAATCCAAGAGTATTGACTATTAACACTATTGAAAACTTGTTAGATTATATTTAAAGGAGGAAATTATTTTTTAGTATTCTCATCAAAGATGTGGTCATTGCGGAACAAATATCTCAACAAGTAATCCCTATCAGAAATGATCTCATCTATTACCGGTTTTTCATGGCTCATACCATAAAAATCAAAGATCTCTCTAGCTTCCCGCACTATGTGATCAAATTCATTCACGAGGACAAGGGTAGCTATTTTCTTAGCTCTCGGGTTTTTTATAACCAGCAACTCATAAAACAATCTTTGCAAAGTTGTATGGGTACAAATAAATCTTCTCTCAAGTTTAAGAACAAGTTCGGAAATAGCATCGGCATAAGTTTTGGTTCTTTTAAGTATAGGGGCATCATCACAAGCCAAGGTCCCAGTGCAATTAGAGAATTCTTGGATGACGCTTTTCCTATAACATTCCCGTGTCCCAACACAAAAGTTTTAGCATCAAGATTGGTAGAACTTTCAATTTTAGGAGTCTTACCATCCTCACTTTTTTCCATACCAAAATCAGCCATGATAACAACTTTAAGCAAGCAAACAAGCAAACGAGAATAAGGCAAACGGAAAAATGTTTTTGTATTTTTGTAAAAAACGTTTTAGAAGTGGGGGAGATGGAAACGAGAGGCAAATGGCAAATAAAGTAAATGCAAGGAGATGAGAGTTTGTGCAAAGGTACTTGATAGATGTTGATGATGTCTCCCTGGCAACGACGCCAGAAATTCTTCCTGCTACTTGTAGCTTGCGTTGGTATTTCCCCGAAGAGGAAGGGATGATGCAGCACAGTAGAGATAAGTATTTCCCTCAGTTATGAAACCAAGGTTATCGAACCAGTAGGAGAATCACACAACACCTCGTTAGCAGCACCTGCACACAAACAACAAATCCTTGCACCCAACGCAAACAAGGGGTTGTCAATCCCTCGGCGGTAAGGTGCAAGATTAAATTGTATATGATAGATTGAAACAAAAATACAAAATAAAATAAATAAAAGGAAATGGTAGCAATATTTTTAGGGTTTTAGCAATATGAGATAGATAGACCCGGGGGCCATAGGTTTCACTAGAGGCTTCTCTCGAGAAAATAGCATACGGTGGGTAGACAAATTACTGTTGGGCAATTGATAGAAAAGCAAATAATCATGATGATATCCAAGGCAATGATCATGTATATAGGCATCACGTCCAAGATTAGTAGACCGACTCCTGCCTGCATCTACTACTATTACTCCACACATCGACCGCTATCCAGCATGCATCTAGTGTATTAAGTCCGATAAAGAACGGAGTAATGCCTTAAGAACGATGACATGATGTAGACAAGATAAACTCACAAATGAATAAACCCCATCTTTTTACCCTTAGTAGCAATGATACATATGTGTCATGTCCCTTTCTGTCACTGGGATTGAGCACCGCAAGATCGAACCCACTACAAAGCACCTCTTCCCATGGCAAGAAAAATCAATCTAGTTGGCCAAACCAAATAAATAGATCGGAGAAGAAATACGAGGCTATAATAATCATGCATAAAAGAGTGCAGCAAAGACTCAAATAATTTCATGGATAATCTGATCATAAACTCACAATTCATCGGATCCCAACAAACACACCGCAAAAAGTGATTACATCGGATAGAACTCCAAGAACATCGAGGAGAACATTGTATTGAAGATCAAAAAGAGAGAAGAAGCCATCTAGATACTGCCTATGGACCCGAAGGTCTGTGGTAAACTACTCACGCATCATCGGAAGGGCAGCAAGATTGATGTAGAGCCCCTCCTTGATCGATTCCCCCTCCGGCAGATTACCGGAGAAGGCCTCCAGATGGGATCTCTCTGGAACAGAAACTTGCGGCGGCGGAAAAAGTATTTTGTGGACTCCCCTGAGGGTTTCTGATTTTTTCTGAATTTATAGTGGAAGAATTAGGTCAAACGGAGCTTGGTGGGCCCCATGAGGCACCAGGGCGCGTCTGCCCCCCCCCAAGCGCGCCCTGGTCGCTGTTGGACCCCACCAGGGTCTTCTGGCCTCCTCCTGAAGCTTCTAGTGTTTATCTTGTCCAATAAAAAATCTCCAAAAAGTTTCGTGGCATTTGGACTTTGTTTGGTATTAATTTTCTGTAAAACAAAAACAGGGCAGAAAACAGCAACTGGCACTGGGCACTAGGTTAATAGGTTAGTCTCCAAAAATGATAGATAATTGCTGTAAATGATTGTAAAAACATCCAAGATTAATAATATAACAGCATGGAACAATCAAAAATTATAGATATGTTGGAGACGTATCAGCTGCCGACGTGTGTCTCCGCGGTGTGGTTGTCCTCGGCCTCTAGCTACTCGTTCACGCGGAGCGTGATAGCGCTCTGCACAGACGCGAGCACCGCCCGGTTCACATCCACGACATTCGGTTCCGCCTACAGGAGGGCCTCAATGGCGGCGGCATCCGCGCACTTCGCGTCGAGTTGAGACTCCGCCGCCCGGTTCAAGTCCACGACATCCGGTTTCGCCTGCAGGAGGGCCTCGATGGCAGTGACTTCCACGCGCTCCGCGTCGAGTTGAGCCTCCGCCGCCCGGTTCACGTCCACGACATCCGGTTCCGCCTGCAGGAGGGCCTCGATGGCAGCGGCATCCACGCGCTCCGCATCGAGTTGAGCCTCCACTGCCCGGTTCACGACCATGATATCCGGTTCTGCCTGCAGGAGGGCCTCGATGGCAGTGGCATCCGCGTGCTCCGCGTTGAGTTTAGCCTCTGCTGCCTGGTTCACGACCACGACATTCGGTTCCCCCTGCAGGAGGGCCTCGATGGCAGCGGCATCCGCGCGCTCCGCGTCGAGTTGAGCCTCCTCCGCCCGGTTTATGACCACGACATCCGGTTCTGCCTGCAGAAGGGCCTCGATGGCAACGACATCCGCGCGCTCCGCATCGAGTTGAGCCTCCACCGCCCGGTTCACGACCACGACATCCGGTTCCACCTGTAGGAGGGCCTCGATGGCAGCGGCATCCGCGCGCTCCCCGTCGATTTGAGCCTCCGCCGCCCGGTGCTTCTTTAGGATCGCCAGGCTGAACCGCTGGTCCGCCTGCACCATGGGGGACCCGGATGCCGGCACGAAGTTAGCGTCCATCATCTCCTTCGCCGCGGGGGCCTTCTGCGCCGCAACCTCCACCATGAACATTGGATCACCTTCCTCCTCAGAGCTCGGCTCCAGAGGACTCGTGGATTGGCCCACCGCAAAGCGAGCTTGGGAACAGAGGTCTGTGGCGCCTACCGCCGCCGCGATTTCTGCGCAGCGCTCCGGCGTCAACATCTTGTAGTACGTGATCTTGCTGCGCACCATGGCTATCTGGCGAACTAGGGGATGGCAGATGCGGGCTAGGGGATCGAAAGGTGGGAGAATGGGCTGGGAGGTGGGGTTTTGGGGCAGTGGTGAACGGCCGGCAAGTAGCTGGCGTAGGCCGAGCAACGAAGGTTCCGGTGTGAATAGTGGTATCGATGACGACCGGTCTTTCGGTTTTGACTGTGCGGAGTTTGCAAAGCCGGACGGCTAGAGCCTGGAGAGTTGTGGGGTGGGATGGGACCAAAGTTTTGGAGTTTGATGTCGTAGACGTCCGGACCTCCCCACCAGTTCGGTCTGTGGGATTTGTTTTTTTAGATGCTGTAGGTGGGATTCGTATCCGAAAAGACTCTTCCGCGATCACGCGTGCCAACGCGTAGATCCCCTTCTTGCAACCTCAATCAACATCCGACCAAGTCTGTTTCTTTCCAAATTAATAACTGCAGCCGTTTCCATGTATTTACAGTGGCCCCACCTCCTCCTTTGACAATACAAGCATCACATGGTTGCCTGCACGTTGGCCCACTCTACTTTCCATTTAATCCTCGCCTGGTGAATGCGCATGGACCTTTCCATCCCCAATTAATCCCCCCCCTGATTTTCACTTGGGTGGGGCCCGCCCTTTCCTTAATTATCAATAATACACCCTGATGAACTTACTTAATTAGGACAAGCCCAGCTGGTCAGAAATCGTGCGCTCCGACGCGCGCGCGCGTATCAAAAAAAATTGTGAAGATAACACTTGGTTCTTTGCCTTCGCGCGATACATCGATGGAAATCCCGATTATAATGACGCAGAATTTTCTACTAAATCCCGTAAAAAGGCGTCCTCTTCGCCCCTCCGGCCGCAATCATCGCGCTAATCATACTTTCTATTTGCCTTCCTTCCCCATTACGGTGACGTCGACGATATCGCGATCGCTGTGGCTTTGGCGAAGTGCGTTCGACGGAGCGCACCATTGAGGCAGATGACGGTCATGTCATTCGGAAGTGCCGTTTGGTAGCCGAGACAACTGCCTTCTTTGCATCCAGGAAGTCTGTAGGAGACAGCAACTGTCGTGTCACCGCGACCATTGGATGAGACGTGACCATGTCGTTCGAGCTCGAGCTGCCGCAAGGGGACTCGGACGTGACCGTGTACCCTTACACGGGCACCGGTTAACTGTCGGAAAGGCTCTTTCGCGTCGGGGACCCGTCCAGCCTATGCAACAAACAGAAATGCCGGCGTGCAGTTCGGGGCTGGCTCCGCTCATCGATCTACGTCCCAACGAAACAGAGTGGGAGACGGTCGTCCCCGACGGCGTTGTGAGGAAGATAGTCTAGGAGGCGAATCGCCGGTAGTTGCATCAACAAGGAGGGTGTGACTTCAGCTTCGACATGAATGTGGACCGGCGTCATGTCGTTACCCTGCCGGCGCTACATTCGTGGAGAAGCTTCTTGGCGAGGAAGGTGTTGGGACGTGCTCGGCATGTCTCGCACACACCATCAAACAAGTAGTACAGTAGTACCGCTTATCTAGGCTTTCGCCGGCCTATTGATGCACATAAGAGAATTTTTAAATCATATAATGCTCTATGTACGTTTGGTCTTGTCACTAATAAGTACTAGTACTATATTTGTAACCATTGAGTAACTGGTACTACTTGGTGAATGTTGCGTAGCCGTGGATGTCCGAGCTAAATTTGAAACACATTCACGATCAAACGAGATGTTACCATTGGGCTCCACCACTCCACCAGCCGGAATCACCTTGGCCTATTTGATTTGCAAGATCCTCAAAACGTAGGAATCGCAAAAATATAGGATTGTTCTCTTTGGATGGGAATGGCTTGGATTGGAGTATATGATTAGGATTGTGTGTTTGATGTCATAGGAAAGACAAATGAATTTTTAAAATACTCCTAGGTTGGAGTAGATGCAGGATTTCCTATATTATTAAATGTAGCACAATAGCTTCGTCCGTCCAGCTTACTGCGGGAAAGGTCGTTTCTGGAAGAAGACGATGGAGAAGCGGATTCAGCGAAGAGTGAAATTATGGTTGCTTCGCCCGTGACTTTGTGATTTGACGCCTCATTGCTTTGTGATTTGTGATAGTAGAAGGGAGTAGACTCTGTGCTCTATGCATGCGTCCATGCAAGGGAGAAAGAGGAGAGAGGTTGCATTTTTTTATTCCTTCAATCAATTTGGCATTGGCGCACCACCGAGTTCCGGTTCCCTCTTTTTTTGGCTTTCGCAGCACCCTTCCCAATGGTTCCCATCGATGCCAAAAGCTATTTTACCATTTGGCTACACATTGTGGATGCCCTTAAGCGTACCACTTAGTTTTGATTAGTAAAGAGGAGGTGATTTTGCCGCGCAGAAGGCGGGGGAGGTTGGCCTCATGGTTTGCTAACATGCGGTCCCACGTGTCAGTGATGTACCAAGCTGATCTGCGTCCCACATGACTACATGAGGCAGAACAACGGCAGAAGCAACTTCAGCGAAGAGTGAAATGATGGTTGCTTCATCCCTCCAACTTATACTGCGGGAAAGCTGCAGCTTTGTGATTTGACGCCTCATTGCTCATTACTACTACGGCGCCACGACCGGGGTGCGTCCCCCTGCTGCTCTGCACTATTATTTGGTGCATGGCACGTGGACCCGGATGCTGGATGTCCCACATATGTCGGCGAAAGGGAGTAGAACATTTATGAAAGCGAGCGCTCCACTCTTACGACGGAGGAGTACAAGACACGGCGGCCCAGTGAACTGTAACTTGTATTGTACTACTGTACTAGTACTATGTGGTAGTCTTGTACTACTCTTGTACCACTTGGTTTTGCTGTTTTGCGTGATCCATCGATACAAACCTGATTAAACAGGCGAGGGCGGGTCTTTTCCCGTGCGGTAGGCAGGGTAGTTTGGCATAGTCGGTTTGACAGAGAGACCGAGAGAAAGATGTGAAATGCTTGAATGTGTAGTGGGACCTTTTTTTGTGTCATGTGTGTGTGTAGTCGGACCTTTCAGATCACTAGATGATACTAGCCATACATTTCAATGCAATTTTAATGTATGCAACATGAATAATTGAAGTAACAATATGAGATCTAAAACTTAAAATACATATGATTTATTGTGTTAGAGTATAGTAGTACTGTATTGCATAGTTGTTAGATATAACATGCGAGAACGTGTAGGGACATACTTTTGGAGGGCCTACAGAGAGAAATTCGGCATAAAGTGGATTCAAATATTTGTATTCGTCATCATAGCATCTGTAACTCATATCTAGAGTTTATACGGTAGACATGAATGCTTGTTTGCTCTTACAAAACTAGTACAAGAATATTGGGGTGGCGTGCGCCAATTTAGGCGTGGGAGGTTGGCCTAGTCGGCTCCACGGAGAGAGCAAGAGAAGAGATAAATACACTGGCGGTCACTGTATTTGAAGCGAAAGCATAACACAGTCACCAGACTTTAGAATACGCTCACTAGGGTCACTATATACGTTTGACGGTGATTATACAGTCACTCGCTCACCGTTCAGCATCGTATTGCACTCTGTTGACCGGCCAAATAGTCTACGTGGCACTATGTTGACTGGTTAAATTTGCCACGTTCCTTGTGGGTCCCACCTGTCAGTTGGCAAAGGAAAGAGATAAGATAAACAGAAATTTATGCAGGCGCGACAAAACTCGAACCCTTGCGCGTGAATCACCTGGCTGTGTATGTGTGTGTCAGGGCCTGATGTGTGTGCATGCACGTGTAGGTTGAGCACTTGAATGTGAGCGTGTGTGTTGGTCGTGTGGTGAGTGCATGCATGCGTGCGTGCGTGCGTGTCTGTGTGTGTGCATGCATGCGTGCGTGTGTGCATGTGAGTGTTGCATGCATGTAGTTCGTGTGCATGCGTGCGTGTGTACATAATCACCACACTAGATCCTGTGTATTAAAAGAACCAGTCAACCAGCACAGCATACCAATACAAGGCCACCTTGTCCGCACCACTTCGAATCTCTTCTACTAGTGATACCCACCGTGCAATATTTTATTTTCGTTTGTTTACATTCTTATACCCGCTGACAGGTGGGCCCTATGGTAGCGAGATAATGAGCGCTGATGATGCAACACTAGATGCGCCACGTGGACTATTTAACTGGTCAACTAATCGTGTCTTCAACAAATACAGAGCTCTACAGTGAGCCTGTGACTGTATAACAACCACAAAACGTATATGGTGACCGTAGTGAGTGTATTGTGAAGTCCAGTGATCGTATCATGCTTTCGCTTCAAATACAGTGATCGTCGGTGTATATCTCGCGAGTGAGAGATGGAACATGTGTGAATGTGACGGGGCATACTTTTAGAGGGCCTAGAGATAGTTTGTGTGCGTACGTGAAAGAGGCGTAGAAAGGGGGGCGATGGGGAGAGAGAGAGAGATGCTCTTCGTTTCTCTTTATTATGACTAACTTCATAGTATAAAAATATAAACATTCACAATGCGGAATAAATATCATTGGATGCACCATGCAATTAACTTTCGTACTCCATATAACTTTGCAATATTGTATAGATGTAGATTTTATAAAATAAATTTTGGCCACACTTTGCGTAGTTCTAATTCAAAAGGAATCTTGTATGCGAAGTAAACATGAACAGAGGGCTTTTTAGACCAATGGAGCACATGATAAGATGCAACATGTGTGAATGTCACTACTGCAGGCGACTGCTCACGCGACACATGAATCAGAGACCCCGCGACCAAACTGTGTGCGATGCATGCATCGCAACCGGTGTCGTAATAAAACCGTCGCCAATAAGACGAACTGTGTGAGATGCCGGAGACATAAAAAATGATTCAGATTAGAGACACGTGTGCGATACGTGGCATACAGTTGATCCATACGAACTGTTTGCGATGAGCCAGAACAACAGAAACGGGTAGCCAGTTTGAGGTGTGTGCGATACACGGCATACAGTTTACTCGGATGAACTATTTGTGATTACCCAACACAACAAAAACGGGCAGCCAGTTCGAGGTGTGTGCGATACACGGCATACAGTTCACTCGGATGAACTGTTTGTGATTACCCAACACAACAGAAACGGCCAGGCAGATCAAGGTGTGTGCGATATACGGCATGCGGTTCACTCGGATGAACTGTTTGCGATTACCCAACACAAGAGAAACGGTTCAACTTAACAAGATGTGTGTGATACGCGGCAAACAGGTCAGTAATCAGAAATGTGTGGGAAGACCGATAACAACACAGACGATTCCTGCTAATAACCCATGTGTGTTGTGGGCAAACGCTTGCTGGTAAACAATTGTCAGCGATTGATGAAATCATCACCGACAGGTTCCGTAGTTTAATCCGTGTGCGATGTGATTTGCTCAGTCTGCACAACATCTACGCTCTCTGTCTATAGAACAACAACATATATACTTATAAGGACATGATTGCATAACCAAATTAAACTTCCAATTACATAACTGACTACACACATAACATATGCACACACCAAAGTAAACAATTACATGCATAATAAACTAGGATAAACGATCATATCTAATCATCATCTACTTCTTCTTGTGACGCTTGCTGCTGCTGCTCTGCTGGTGGCTCGATCCCTCGTCATCTACAGGAAGGAGGCACTCCCTCATGTCAACGATCCGCCTGTGCATCCCGTAGCATGTGTACACGTTCTTGGCTACAAACTTGAGGTGAGGTTCATCCAGTCTCCGCACCCAGGCACCGTGCCAGGATCCAGGATTTCTCTTGGAACCTTCCTTCATGTTTTCGTAGTAGGGGTCGATGATGGCCGCGGCGAGTTCAACCAGGGAGTCCTTCTTCGTGCTACCCCAGACCCTGTAGTGGCCACAGATGTCAACAAGCTTTAGGCAGGCCAAGCCCGAAATCTGGAGCACTTTTACATCGTTGACGGTGTCCACCGTAGCGAACTTGTAGTCGGAGCTCTTGACAAACCTGGCAAAACGCTCGCAAGCACTTGTGGCCAGGCAGTAGTGGTAGACGAGGACGTGATGGCCCACGCACAACTGGGCGACGGCAACCGCCTGATCAACCCTGGGACGACCGGCGGTGTAGTGGAGATCGAAGCCGACCACTTTGTACTTGTCGTCCTTAGCAAGCAACTGCTCCATGGTGTTGATGGAGTCCTCCACCACGGCCGGATCGATGGTGTACACCAGCGTGAGGTCCTTCCCCCTCATGTGGGTGTCCACACGATGCTTGCCGAACTCCATTGGAGCGCCGCTGGATATCCTCTCTCTATGTGTCGTCGTGGGTGTGCTTGTTGTGTTGTGGGGCGAACTTGAAAGGTTGAAGAGACTAAGGTTATAATGGCCGTGGGAATAAATGGGGAGGCTGAACAGCCTGGAGTATCGGTGCGCGCGGATGGCAGTTGTTGCAGCGCGTAACTGCATCGTGCCGCACGTATTAACTGCATTGTGGCGACGCGCGCGGACGCAACCGCATGCATATGGCGCCCAAAACGTGATCATGCACCGGCCCCAACCATTGAAAGAGCGCGCGCCACGGCTGCCTCAACGTCGAGCAGAGCACACGAAGGGACACGATCAGAGCGCGCCGCGGCCGCCTCAACGGCGAGCAACCACATGCATAATTATTGCATATAGCATTTATGATTTCTAGGCATTCAACTAAAGAAATGTGACCTAAACATTCACCCAAGGACACATTTATGATTTCTAGGCATTTAATTAAAGAAATGGCAAGCCATTGGCCCTGTTTGAAAGAAAATATGAGTCACAGCCGAGTTGAAAAGGGCAACAACATCTAACTCCAGCTTACAAATGGTATAAAAGCATGAGGATCAGTTCATCAGGTTTAGACAAAACCCAGATTGAACATGGCAATAGCATCTAACTCAACCAAAGTTTTCGGCAGTCACAATCAAATGGATCGGTCTGATCCATAAAATCGAGATCCTGGACCAGAAAATTTACTGGTACATGATCACAAGTTGTTGTAAATAGAAGCCGAGCACGTTCAGAAGCCCTTTTGTCCACCTGAAACTTCTTTTTGTGCTGTTCAACGTGTCCATCCATGAGAAATTTTTTGTTAAAAAACTTAATCCTCACGGACAATAGTACCCTCGCATTCAACAGGAAGAATGTGACAAAGCTAGTGTTTGCATAGTTGGATGCATATCCTTCCATTGTTATCGTCATCGAGCGAATGTCATGAGAACTGAGAAATTCCCTGTGCCTCTTACGCCACCGATTGGTTATACCTTTTTGTCCATGTGTTATTGCCTAAATAGACATGACGATTGAAAACAGTTAATGTCTAAAAAAAGAGTATGTCGAAAGAGCGACAACTGAACAGTTAATTCTAGTACATTATATATGGGCTTTCAATGTGCGTGAAATCATCACCTCTATATACAAATTCTCCAGGCATGGAAAGCATCGCAACAAACCAATAATCGTGTTTAGATCTAAACACCACATACTGATATGTAAGGTCTTGACAGAATCCAGCACCATTGATAGGCTATCCATGGACAAACTCTTCATTGAGCATAGAACATAAAATTAGTACCAAAAGTGTACTCCAAGATGATATAAAACTTATGCGCATAAATGAAAAATGTAGCTTATGATTACAAAAGTGTTGATGATAATATATAGTACCTGAATAATTGTGGAGCCAAACACCATCTTGTAACCTTTAAACGGATCACGAATTACACCCAAGGTCTCCAGTTTAGGCGCAGAGACCACAGTTATTTACGAAGGTGCATAACAATAATCAAGGAGCAACCTTTGAAGTGAAGGGGCATCTTCGATGATGAGCTCCTATCCTTTGAAACAAATTCCAATGCTTACAAGGTGAGGCGACTTTATTTGGAGACAACGGATATGGATTTCTTCTCCAAAAACAAGCAGCAAGCGCTCCAGGGCAGGGCAGCTAGAGTAGATGATGCTGTGCGGTGAGGCCTCAGACATATCAACCACCACAAGCGCAAGTTTTTTTAGCAGTGGGAGTCGAAGCATTTGTACCAGATTGTCTGCTAGATGGCACCAGGCCAAGGTGGCGGTGTGGATAGAGGAGGAAAACCATGAGATGGACATCGGTGGTGAGGGCACAGATACAGCGGTTGGTGGTAAGCTATTTTCGTAGTAATGGTAGAACTCAAGCTGCTGGAGTTTTTCGAATTCACGGGATGTCAGTCAGTCATCACCATGCAGGGTATGTGCAGCAGGCAACATGCCGGGATGCAGAGGCGTTGAACGGAGCCCTGGTGGGAGGAGATGATGGATCCAGGGAGTTCAAAATCATGAACGACAGATAGCTGACGATAGTCAAGATTAAGAGGCGCGGCGCGCCATAGAGGGCGCCACCGAGATGTGAGGACCTATGTGCGGCAACCATCCTTGGTGGGGAGAAGGGAGATGATCTCCCCAAGGATGGCGTCCGGGAGATCGCTTATGCTGTCCGCCCGATATTATACGGGTTCCTCAGATCAGGGGGGCGTGGCCGCTTCTGCCCTCGCTGCCAGGTGCAGGATCTACAACCGGCGGCGGCGCTGGCCGGAGCCTCATCAGTGTACATACCAATCTGGGGAAAAAATTGGCACAAACATATATGTAGGACATTCAAAATCAATTCTCAAGATCTGGAACAAAAAAATGGCACAAACATATATGTAGGACATTCAAAATCAATTCTCAAGATCTGGCTATGAATTATTAGCAAGAACGCTAACCCTTACAGGATTATTAGCAAAAATCATTTGTACAGAACAAACAATTAATCACTAACCCTAGACGGATACCATTCAAACAATCAATACACTACACGGATCTAACGAATCTTACTCTGATTTCATGGACTGAGAGAACATAACCATAGGATTTCTATTCCAAAAAATGAAGGGGGGAGGGAGGGGGCAGGAGTAACCAGAGAAAACACATGATATATTTGCCGCAAAAATGGGTATAGATGATTGACAGGTTTTCCGTCGGAGTCGGAGTCTCTGCCGGAGTTGAAGTGGACCTCCGGCTTCGGCTGGCGAGGCACGACGGTAGCGATGACGTCAAGGTCACGCTGCTGCCCGCGCGAGACCTCGTCGGCGGCGACGGCAACCTCTATGCCCAACTTCACGCGTTGCGTGGGTGCTTCACCAGCCCCGGCGTCGCCACTCCCTCCGATGGTGCGCTTCGGCGGCATCCTCATACACTCCAGACGGCGGTGACCACTGTGGACGGGGGGTTTGGCCGCCTATTACGACCAGCGGCTCGGGCGCGCCATTAATATGGAGCAGTGGGAGCGAGGCGGGCGGCGGTCAAAGGGCTGGCTCGCCTCCCGTTGAGCCTACGCAGCGGACTGCTGGCATGCCTACCATCATTTCACACAGCTAATTGCACGCCTCCTGGTGACACTGCGCAGCGAACACGCCTCCCGTCAATTCACACACCTGCCCGCACGCCTCCCGGTCTGCCTGCGCGGCGGACTGCTCGCATGCGTCCCGTCAACTCATGCCTGCTCGCATGGCACACGGGACGCGTGGCGGCACACATATTGTTTTTCTTTTTTGATGATTAATTCTGCCGCTTTATTGCTTAGCTGAGGCATGGCACGTACATTGTTGGTCTAACGCCCACGGTTCGAATAAATAATCCGTTTGTGATATTGGTTTCCAATTATTAATAATCCCCCGTTTGTAAGAAGATTATATTAAAACTTGTCTCAAATTTGACAAAAAAAATATCACAGTCTATTGTTGTCCATATGACACCACGATAAGTTTCATGAATTTCAACTAAGTTTTGGATTTACCGGATTTTAAAAATCAAGATTCTCAATGTTTGAAATTTCACGGGGAATAAACATGCACCCAGGGACACACATATGATTTTCCAATCCATTTTGGTGCACTATC
The DNA here is from genome assembly GCA_039707655.1 of Elymus sibiricus. Lineage (NCBI taxonomy): Eukaryota > Viridiplantae > Streptophyta > Magnoliopsida > Poales > Poaceae > Elymus > Elymus sibiricus. Next base: position 209,399,013 of record CM077668.1, read on the forward strand.
ACGTGTGCATGTAGCTCAATTTTGATTACTGCACATTAAATCCCTAGGAAATCAATCAATGTATAAAAACGGCCGAATGATCTCTGATTTTTTTTTTCAAATTTTAACACGACACTCCTTTGGTCATATGTTCAGTGCAGAAAAAGTTTGACATGCCTCGAAGTGGCGGTGGTGGTGCGGTCTGTAGGTTGGGGGGTCCGACAGTACACTACGAGTCGTGATCCTCCGTGTGGGATTGACCGTTTTGTGAGGTATGCCACATCAAAGTCGTGAATTTATTTAAAACATTACACAACCCTTACATATATATATACATACATGTTCGGGCCACATGCTTGCATTATTGGTGGTCCTCAGACACTCCTCGTGCGGTTATCAACGATGTGCCCATTCATTAGCCCGCGAAGGTTACCAGTTTTCACCGACAGCGAGAGGCATTTGACCAAAGGTGGATTCATCTTGGCCTGTGTATACAGTGTGGATCATGGTGAGATTCCAGATCAAAGTTCGAACGCGTGCGTACACATGAGTCTCTCTCACCGCCGGCTCAAAGTGAGGGGGGCCATACACGTCGTGAACCTCTGTGTGCGTTTCTGGTTTGCGAAGCATGTGCCACATCAAAGTTGTGCATTGGGTATTCAAACATCACACAACACCTCTTTGGGCCACATGCACGCGGTGGTTGTTCTAGGACACTCACTCGCGTGTGACGCTCTCTGTGGGCCCACAAGGTCGTCGTCCACCATATCACTTTGACCTACGGCGAGAGAGAGGTTAATTAATTTGACCAACAAGGATGGTTCTTTTTTGGTTTGTGTTACGTATGGTAGGAGTATATATATAGTACGCGTTGAAGAGGCGGGGCAACATATATACTACGCGTCATGAACCTCGCTTCGTGTGGGGACTTTCCGGTTTCCGAGGCAGGTGACACATCAAAGTTGTGCATTGGTTATTCAAACATCACACAACACCTTTTTGGGCACATGCAGGTGGTGGTTGCCCTATAGGACACTCACTCACGTGTGACGCTTCCATCCGTGGGCCCGCGAGGTCGTCTCCGGCACTCTGACCCAACAAGAGAGGTTAATTAATTTGACCAACAAGGAGGATTCTTTTTGGTTTGTGTTACAGTAGGAATATATAGTACGCGTCGAAGAGGGCCGGGGGAGGGGACGACCATCACATACTACGCGTCATGAACCTCGCTTCGTGTGGGGACGTACTTTTCGGTTTCTGAGACAGGTGTGCGTTGGGTACGTATTCAAACATCACACAAACACTGGCCACTTTGGGCCACATGCAGACGGTGGTTTGCCCTATAGGACACTCACTCGCGTGCAAAACGCTTCCCTCTCTGTGGGCCCGCGAGGTCATCATCCATCACTTTGACACAACGAGAGAGGTTAATTTGAAGACCAAGGAGGATTTCTTTTCGGGTTGTGTTACGGTAAGAGTATATAGTATGTGTCGAAGAGGGGGGGGGGGGGACAGCATATATATATACTACACGTCACGAACCTCGCTCTGTGAAGGGACTTTACGGTTTCCGAGGCGGGTGCCACATCAAAGTTGTGCATTAATTAGGTATTCAAACATCACAACCACACACACCTCCATACATATGTTTGGGCCACATGCAAGCGATGGCGGTGTCCTCTGGCACTCAGTCACGCGGTTATCAGCGATGCTTCCATCTGTGGGCCCGCTTTGTCCATCACTTTTGACCGACAGCGAGAGAGGTTAATTTGACTTAGGAGGGGATTAATTTTTGGTTTGTCTTACGATATAGGTCATGCTATATATGAGATTACATAATATACTTTGAGCGCATGTGTATGCATGAATCCCTTCCACCGGATCAAAGTGGGGGGGGGGAGCATATACAAGACGCGTCATGAACCTCGCTCTGTGTGGGGATTGTGCGATTTTTGACGCATGTGCCACATCAATGGTGTGCATTGGGTATTCATACATATGTATGCATCACGCACCTCCATACATATGTTTGGGACACATGCATGCAGTGGTTGTCTTCGGACACTCTCCCCTAGATTGGTTATCGGCGGGAAGCCTATATATTCGTGGGCCCGCGTGGACGTCCATCACTTCGACCGACAAGGAGAGAGGTTACCAGGGTGGATTCTTCTTCTTTGGTTCGTGTTACCGTATAGTAGGTCGATCATGGTGAGATTCCAGACCTAAGTTTGAGCACATGCATGCGTACGCATGAATCCCTCTCACCGGCTCGAAGTGGGGTGACATACGTACATATATATATACTTTACGCATCGTGAACCCTTGCTAGCTCCGTGTGGGGACTTTTTGGTTCCAAAGCACAGTGCCACATCAAAGTTGTGCATTGGTTATTCAAACTCCACACAACACTTCCATACATAAGTTTGGGCCACATGCAGGCAGTGGTTGTCTTCGGGCACTCCCTCGCGTGGTTATCGTCGACAAGCTAGCCCATTTGTGGGGCCACGTGGACGTCCATCACTTTGACCAACAACGAGAGAGAGGTTATACAACCAAGGTGGATTCTTCTTGGTCCGTGTTATAGTACGTCTTGGTGAGATGCCCTATCCCACCGACTCAAAGTGTGTGTGTGTGGGGGGGGGGGGGGCACTACTCCGCACTTCTTGAAACTCCGTGGGGTCGGGGATGCCCGGTTAATTTGCGAGGCACACATGTGCCACATCAAAATTGTGAATTGGGTATTTAAATATCACACCACACCCTTTTCATACATATATATATACCCACATGTGGTTCATATGTGGTCTCACCCATCTCGCGCCACAAGCACACATTTGTGGGCCCGCACACGGTCCACCTTTGACCGGAAGCGAAGGGGGGGGGGTTGACCATGATGGACTCCTATAGGTTTTGTGTTACGGTAGGGTGAGATGTCAGACCTAGCTATTTAGGGGCATGCGTTCATAGCTAGGATTCCCCTCCCGCCGACATGAAGTGGGGGGGGGGGGCTAGCGGACTAGCAATAATGGGCGCTTTGTGAGATAGGTGCCACATCAAAGTTGTGCATTGGGTATTTGAACATCAAACCACCCTTTTCATACATATAATTGGTCCACATGCAAGTGTGTTCGTGTTCTGACCCTTTCTCGTGTTTTTTTGCCAAATTTATAAATAGCAGACGAGACAGATGCGATTGGGGACGTAACAGACACGGTTCCCTCAGACTACCCGTGTGCCAACCCCGTGCGCCTATCACTCACATCAACACAGTAGATTGGGGTCCACGAGGCTTCCCTCCCAATCACAAAAATATCTACCCGCCTGGAGGGTTTTTCTGTTTGATAGCACACGATTACTATGTTTCGACCGTGTGCGATGTTCGTTGCTCCTGCTCTCGAAAATATCTACCCGCCTGGAGGGTTTTTCTGTCTGATAGCACACGATTATTATGTTTCGACCGTGTGTGATGTCTGTTACTCCCGCTCTGCTTCAATCCCTTGATCCAAATTTTTAGTAGCCCCGGCATTTTACTCCCGCCTGCATCCCTCGCAATCTCTAAAATATCTGCTTGCCTGGAGGGTTTTTATGTTTGATAGCACACGATTATTATGTTTGGACCATGTGCGATGTTTGTTACTCCCGCTCTGCTTCAATCCCTTGATCCAAATTTTCAGTAGCCCTGGCATTTTACTACCGCCTACATCCCTCGCAATCTAAAAAATATCTGCTCACCCGGAGGGTTTTTCTGTTTGATAGCACACGATTATTATGTTTGGACCGTGTGCGATGTTTGTTACTCCCGCTCTGCTTCAACCCCTTGATCCAAATTTTCAGTAGCCCCGGCATTTTACTCCCGCCAGTAAAATTTTCAGTAGCCGTGGCATTTCCTCAAACCCCACCTTGGCCCCCCTCCACACACACATCCCAAAACCTCCGTTCACACACACACACCCCATCCCTTGCTCGAAACCTAGCTAGGTCGCCGCCACCGCCGCCGCTGCCGCCGCGCCGCCTCCATCATCAACCTCTGCCAGTCTGCCCATGCAGGTTACCCACCGATCTACATACCCTCGCCGCCCTGAGTTTCTTAGATGATGCCTGCGAAACGCCCCCTTTCCCATAGATCCCCATCCCCACCCCCTCCGCCACTCCAGAGCGTCACAGCCTAAGCCCGGCTACGCTTCCCGGGGAGCTCGAGGAGCGAATGGCCCAAAAGAGGTTTATCGCGGCCTCTTCGCCCGACGTTGGCGTGGTGGCCACCAACGAAGCTGACAACGATGACTGGCCAGAGGCTTTCAATCAGTGGGCTAGAGTATTCTGGTATGTCGCGGACGCCGGCTATGACATCGAGGTCGTCCACGGCGACGGCTTGACGCGGGCTATGTCACAGGTTAAGTTGCCCACCCCAACCCCTCGGGTTCAACCGCCGTCGATCTCCTCGATGGCCCTGCCGCTGATCTCCTCTGGCTCGTTGTCAACAATTTGCCATCCTTCATCGCCATGGAGCCCCTTTTGTCATTTCTAAAGGACACGTTCTGCGACGCTGGCTTGGGATCCTCAGCTTCCAAGTCAGACCTCATCGACGGCGACCACGAGGAGGGCACCCTCTCCGGCTCTTCCAAGGGAAAGAGCCCATCTGCGACATCAGGGAGGGCACCCTACAGCCGTGCTTTTGCAAGGTGAAGGAGCCCATCTACGACAACATGGAGCGCACCCAGAGTCCGTGCTCTTCCAATGGGAAGGAGCCCATCTGTGACAAGTGAGGAAACCCATGATTTGTTTGCCGTGCCTCTTCACAGGGGGAATCCCATGATTTGTTTTTTGGTTGTTCGTAGTATGTCTTGTTTATTTCAGTTATTCACAAAGTGATATGCTATATGTGCAAGTATGAACTTTGCAGTTCAATTTCATCAATACCAGATTCAACAATACCAATATAAATGACTATATTTGCTTTGCTGTTAAGCCTGTTGTAGCGACCATATGCCTCTTTTAACGGTTTTTGGTTGTTCAGTTGTTTGTAGTTAGCATATGTCCAGTTTCAATTGCTATCTTTGGTTGTTCGTAGTATGCCTTGTTTATTTCAGTTATTCACAATGTGATGTTCTATATGTGCAAGTATGAACTGTGCAGTTAACACACCTTTCCACTTCTTGTTTTGCTTAACTAGCGTGCTTAAACCTGCACACTAAAGCTATCATTTGGAGATTATGTTGTCTACCATGGATATATTTGGTTGATGTTTAGCCTGTTGTGCTTAACATGCCTTTCGATGTACTTACACAGGACAATATTGGGAACGACTGTTGTTTTCCATCGAGGTTAGTTTCATCCCATGGCTTATATATACTCATTATTCAGGATATCGGTAGCTGGTACCATATAGGCCGGGGGCTGATAAGGGATTAATCAGTGAATCATACATTTAACTAAATATATTTGTAACCCATTTATCGGTAGGTTAACTAGGGCCATATCTAATATATCTGAGGCTACATAGCAACATGCATTGTACTGAATATCTAAATATGCAATCCTAGGCTACATAGCAACAAGGAAGAGTGTTACCTTAATGTTCTGATGATGTCTAGATATACATAGAAGAGCAGCAGCAACAACAACACGGCAGCAGTTAACTGCAGTTAATCGGCCAATATTTGTAACAATGTAATAAACTCCCTCCGCCCCATAATATAAGATGTTAATTCATCCAATATGTGAGTATATTGTATGTAATAAGATCTTATATAATGGGACGGAGGGAGTGTTGTACTACATCATTGTGCAATTGCTGTTTAGCTTCTAATATTAACTTGGTGCTTTTAGGTACATATGTCATTGGTTAAGATCCGCGCTTTGACCCTTTTTACGTATGGGGCAATGAGATATTCATGAACCAGCATCAAGTGATGAAACTGATAAAGATTGTTAGTAAAATGGGTCAAAAGATGGCAATTAAACTATTTGTTTACACTTTATCCAAGACAACAGTGAACTGTAGGATGGTAAGTAAGAACTCTGCAGCCTTCTTTTTACTGCCCATAATGAGTTGTGTTAGATGACAATGTCTGAATCCTTTTCCTTTGCAGTGGTTCCCAAAGCAGTTTACTCAAGATTACCTCTCAAACTACATGATTGGTGGGCATGCAAAGGTTAAAGTATTTCTACCAGAACACAATGACTATCGAGATGTCCTCATGAAGACAGTGAAGGGTGGGCGGTCGGCCATCACAAGGGGTTGGACTAGAGTCGTGCGTGCCTTCTGCATGGAGGAGGGCACAATATGGGCATTCCACCTTGTTCAGCAACCAGAATGTCTTTCGCCTCTTTCTTTACCGTCTTTGATAGTACAAGTATACAACCCTGGTTCATCATTCTTTATTTGGTGCATATGTAATTCTTGTTTTTTTATGCAACTCTTGAACATATGTACCTGTGAATCGAATAATGCATTGGTTGTTGAACCTGATGCAGATGAATAAAGTTATTGCCTACTTTCAAATTCAAATTTGGTACAATTTTAAATAGCAGCGATTAGGGTGAAAATACGCTCTGTAGGTCATTACGGCGCACAAGGTCTGTATAGCACAACGTGTGTGATATACATCATAATCCGACACGGTTCACAGAGAGGAAACGTGTGCGACCATGCACATAGTTGCCGTTTGCAAAGCGTGTGTGATGTCAGACAATATCACAAACGGTGCGAGCGAACGAAATGTTTGTGATAGTCGCCTTATCGTACATGCTTTACAACCATGAACTATTTCTGATGTCGTATGCATCGTAAACGTTTGCACCACAGAATAGCGTGTGCGATAGTTATCCTGTACGACACTGGTACGACGGTCCGACGTTTCGTAATCCTATCCGACACTCGTATGATGATTAACTAATCTTCTTAATTATATATCGCATACGGTTCGGGAGAAGTGAATGTGTGTGATAGTCTCCTTATCTTACACGTTTTACAATCGTGAACTGTTCGTGATGGGGCGCGCATCATAAACGTTGCGCCACAAAATACCGAGTGCGATGGTAATGCAAGCACACACGAGTAGCAAGGATGGAGCGTTTGAGATATTCGATAGATCACAAACAGTTGTGTGACGACGAGCGTCTGGGAAAGAGGCGGGCATCGCATACGCTTAGTTCTGCGAAACGTATGCTTGCGTGTTCCCTATCGCCGACGGTTTCTAGGTTGTGTGGGAAGGACCCCTCCTATCGCACACACAGGCAAGGCAACGGTTTAAAACTCCATCGCAGAAAGGGGGCAAAAACCGTTTGTATAGCAGCTCGTTGTACCAGTGTGTGTAGTTTACGTATTTGGCAGGGCCTGGAGAGGGTATGTGTACGTATTCAAGAGATGCGCGGATAGAGGGGGTGTGTGTGCGATGAGAGATAGATAGCACGAGAAATGAGAGAGGTCTAGAGAGATAGAGATGAATAGGATATGTCTCGACAAGAGATGGTCTTGAGTGTGCGTATGCAAGGGAGAAGGGGAGAGAGACATGAGCAGAAATAGTGTGTGGGGTGTGTGTGTGTCTGGTATGCATGTGTGGGTGTGACAAGATACCGAGACCTAGGGGTAGGGGTGTGTGAGGTCTTGTGGGCCGAGGTGAGGCCCTCGGTCGGTTCTGTCCTGCGCCACATTGGTCCGCCCGTGACACATTATACGGAGACCCCTGGAGGACTAGTCGCACAAGACAAAGAAACCAGAGTCGCGAAGGACTTTGTGTCCACTGACTAAGCCAGCTAGGAATTGTAACCCTAGGCCCCAGGTATGTTTATACAAGCTCGGGGCCTAGTTTGTCGATAGCATACACAGAATCCCTTGGTATTCACGTAGTGTACTCTGTACACACCCTAGTCACAAATATACATGACCGGGGGTAGGGTATTTCCTGGATCGCAAGGGCCCGAACTAAGGTAAATCCTTGTCTCTTATTACCATGCATCCAACCTAGTTGTAAGGGATATCCTACTGAATGCTCTGCTGGAATCATATTCGTCAACTATTAAGAGAGGTGGAGATCGACAATGCGTGCGAGATAGGCCTAAGCGTCCGGGAGACACGTAGGCAGGTATATGTATAGAGAAAAGGGTCGATGTAGATCATGCGTGCCTATGCGTGTGAAAGAGTTCTTGTGACAGAGACTAGTGAAAGGAGTCGTAGATAGTTGTGAGATAGAGGGAGGGAGGGTGATATATATAGACAGCGTGTGTGCGAGAGACACCTCAGGAGAGAGTGTGAGGATGTGCGAGAGAGAAGGCCGATGGATATACAGCGTGTGCGCGTATGTGTGAGAGAGAAAGATAACATGTGTGTGAGGAGGGTACGCGTAAAAGACTGATGTACACATCAATTTAAAATATAAATTGTATCCAAATATTTGGATGGGATCATGATATTTGCGATTTGCGTATGGAACGATCATTGCTGTATCAAACATCCATATTCTGTCGAATTTGAGCATGTGTATGGTATTATTCGACATAATTGATCCATAGAGTCAGTATTTTGAAATCCAGGCAATGCATGGCTTTAGCAATTCAAATATAAACGTGATTATAGTTTATGTTGTGTGTGTAAAGCACATTATACATACAAAAGATACATAGTGAACATTCTAAATAGCTAGCTAGGAACTAGCATACGTTTGAAATCAACTTAAGGTGGTTTCAAATATTCGAATTCAACATGAAGTGCATTCAATTATTTGAATTCGAGATCATGGCATTTGTAAATCATACCTAAATTAAGGGTGCATCAATCTTTGCTTTGCTTTTGTACATAATAACATATAGTCGTGTACAAAATACATTCAAATTTACCACCTCCATTCCAAAATAATATTAGTTATAGGATTTTCAAGAGTTAAAATTTCAAAAGAAGCGCATAATTTAATGAGGTTTTCAATCATACAAGGTCAAATTTAACGAGGTCTATTAAGGTCAATCCTAATAGTTCAAGAGTACTGTAAACGTGAATGCTTCTGGTTCAAAATTTTGAACGAAGAGCTAAAAGAGCCTCTCCTCGCCCGAAACCGCGCGAGACCAATGTTTGGTAGAAGGAAATTACCATCCTAACTCTGACCCGTGAAGCCTATTGGCCCGATGTCCAGAAGTCTAAACCGGGGTAGGTTTGTAACTTCACCGAGACGCCACACAACCGCCTCTGAAAAACATTCATATACCGTAGGCGCCTAAACGCCGATGCGCTCGGCCGAAATCACTCCCGCCCACTATTTTGGACACATGAGATTACCGTCCTACCCCCGACCCGCAGCATGTCCGAAATTTTAGATGGGGGCAAAGTTTGTAACTTTCCCCAAATTTCAAACAAGCGTGTCCCGGAAACATGGTTCCCCCTTAGCTTCCCCCCTCCCCCATTCGATTCCCCATTCATACTCCGTGGGCACCAAAACTCCCTCTCCAGCAGCCGCAAAACCCCATCCTCCTCCGTCCGCCACCCCATCACACCAATCCACCGCCGCCCTCCTCCATCACGCCGGAGCCGATACCCCGACGTCGTCGTCCATCGCAACCTCAACCGCAGTGCCCTCCAGGACTTAGCAGTTGAAGCCGAGGCAGAGCTGCCTCCATGATGCGGACGTGCGTCGTACCCGAGCCACTTCAACCCCTCCGTCCTGTGCCTCACCGCTGCTGCTCCAACGCCGCAACCATCCACCGCACCGGAGCTGTTCCCGCTACGCCGTCGTTCACCGCCTCAGATCTGCTTCTCCGCCGCCGACAGAGGGCCACCGCACCACACTCAACAACTTGGCCATGGGTGCGTCCAAGGCTCCACCGTCCTCCACAACATCTGATTTCTAGCGAACCACAAGAAGATCGTCGAAAAATCATAAGGAGGACACAGCATGGCAAGCCGATATTGGTACTCCTCTTCCCTTATTCTTGCAAATCTTACATGTCTACTCACACGGTATTCATCCCACGAAGGAAACTAGTTGACCACTTCTTACTGCACATTCTTCCTGATACTAGATGTTCCAAGTAACTCGCGATGCACAAGGTTTCCCCCCATTTACTATTTCACTTTAGCTAGAGGTCCGTCGCCTGCCTGGATTTCAATTCAGTGTCTGTTGATTCCCAATTAAAGGAAGCACCACCCGCGGAGGCGCGCGGAGCAGCTAGTCCGCCTGTTCGCCGGGGAATCAGCGCCTTAGTGTCTATCTTAGAGGTGTGTGTGGCGCAGGAGCTGTTGGCGCCCGATCTGGAGGTTCGCCGGGCTTAAAGGGATGGCCAGGGGGCGCTGCCAAGCACGGCAGTGGGGTGAGGTCGAGGGGAGGGCGGGGCAGCGGAGGCAGGGGTCTGGGCCGGTGGTCGCTGGCGGTTCGAGGAAGATCATCAACAGTGACTGGCGGGAGGTAGATGAAGGCCATCTGCCCGTTCCTTGTAGATCGGACGGTGTAGAAAAAATCTACTGGCCTATTTGTTTTCAGTCGATTGTTATTTTCATAGGACCACATGTGTGGTTTGCTGGAGGATTACCTGCACTTCCCAGCCATCCCTGTGCTCATATTTCAAAAGCCTAGAATCTAATTTCGTGTTCCATGCATGTTGTAAAGCTATCATATGTCTGCCGTCATTTGTTTTTGACCCACCAGCTATCTGATACTTTTACATTGCACTACTTGTGCACAAACTATACCCATACTCTCTCACTATTGTTTTATTACGCATGGGTATTTCAGAATCTCAACCACAATATTCTAAAAAGAAAACACAGCTGTCGCTCCAGTCTGCATCGAGGATTGGAAAGGCGCGGTTTGACGCTCTAAAGAAGAGTGTAGTGTCATTCGATGAAGACTGTCAACATAGCTCTGTAGTTGATGACCCCATTCGCCATACACCAGCATCGCAGGTGCTTGCTTTAACTTCATGGTGTCATATGTGGTTGCATGTTGCATATGGTGTCTACCTTGTATATTGCTTCTAAATTGGTTAAATTGCATCTGCTTAGCCATATATTGTGAATATAACATGCCTTCCTATTTTTGGTACATACTGCATATGTCTATTAACCATGTTCTTACATCAAACTAATGTTCTTGTGTATCCCTCATCAATCACTTATGATGAGACAGTCAGACAGGTGGGTTAGTGTGAGACGCGCTACTCTTTTAAAGAGTGCAGTGTCATCCTCCCCACATGATTCTCAACAAACAGCAAGGCTAGATGAAGATAGTCAACGTAGCTCTGTAGTTGGTGACCGCATTTCCCCTACACCACCATCGCAGGTGCTTGCTCTAACTTGGCAGTGTGATATGTGATTGCATGTTGCATATGGTGTCTAGCTTGTAATTCTTCTAATTTGGTTAAATTGCATATGCTATTCTGCTTAGTTTACACATTATACCTATTAATGTGACATGTCTTCCAGTTTTTGGTACATACTACATCTATCTATTAACCATGTCCTTACATAAAACTATTGTTCTTGTGTATCCCGCATCAATCACTTATGACGAGACACCTTTAGTATATGCCGCTTGATATTTGTTGCATCTTGCATATGATTTATAGCATGTACTGCGTCTAATTTGTTGAAACGCCATTTATTATGAGACGCTTTTAACTTGGCAGAGTCATATTGCTTGCATCTTTCATGTGGTGTCTACCTTGCATTGCTTCTAATTTGTTGAAATGGCTTCTGCTTAGTTTACACAAATAGGTGTGAATATGCCATGCCGTCCTGTTTTTCGTAAATATTCCATCCTTGTATCATGTGTTTGCCTTACATCCAAGTAGTGTTCGTCAGTATCATGCATGAATGAGTTCTGAAGAGTAATTTTTATTCCTTTTTCTTATCGTTTGACTTGACAATGCAAAATCAATAAAGCGGAAGGAAATTAGCAAGGCGGTGGATGATGGTGCTCCTTCCGACCAACTGAAATGGAGGGTCTCTACAGATTCTACTCCGCCATCCTCCAAACAAGATTTGCAAGACAACACATGCATAGACAGTCAACGTAGTTGTGTTGATGATGAGCACATCTCCCCTACCCAACCATCATAGGTGCTTGCTCTAACTTGGCACTGTTATATGTGGTTGCATGTTACGTATGATGTCTAGCTTGTATTGCTTCTAATTTTTTTGAATTGCATCTGCTTAGTTTATACATTATACTTGTGAATAAGACACGTGTTCCTGTTTCTAGAACATACAATATCTGTCTATCACGCCATGTTCTTACATCAAAGTACTATTGTTGTGTAACCTGCAACAATCACTTATCATAAGCCACATTTAACTTGGGAGTGTGATATAGGTTGCATCTTGCATTGTTTTCTAGCTTGTACTGCTTCTAATTTGTTGAAATGGCACTTATGACGAGACAGATTTAACTCGATAGAGTGACATTCGTTGCATCTTTCATACGGTGTCTAGCTTTCATTGCTTGTAATTTGTTGAAATGCTTGCTGCTTAGTTTACACATCATAGGTGTGAATATGCAATGTTGTCCTTTTTTCTTACATATTCAATCCTCCTATCATGCGGTCGCCTTATATGAAAGTAGTGTTCGTCAGCATCATGCATCAATGAGTTCTAAAAAGCGATTTTTATTCATTTTTCTTGTGGGTTTGACTTGACAAGGAAAAAAATAAGAGAGAGGAAGGAAAAAAGTAAGGCAGGGGCTGATGGCGGTCATCTGGCGCCACCGGTAAGGAGGCGCTCTAGAGATTCTGCTACTACTGCTAGTGCAGTAGAAGTTCCAAGTAAATATGATGTGCCCAACAACCCTACTCCAGCATCCCAGGTGCTTTCTCTAGCTTGGCAGTGTGATATTTTCTTGCATGTTGCATATGGTGTCTAGCTTGTATTGCTTCTAATTTGATTAAATTGCATCTGCTTAGTTTACACATTATACATGTTAACATGGCATGTCTTCCTTTTTTTGCATATACTACATCTGTCTATTACATGTTCTAACATCGAAGTACTGCTCGTGTCTATCCTGCATCAATCACTTATGACGAAACACCTTTAACTTGGTAGTGTGATATTGTTTGGATCTTGCATATGATTTATTGCTTGTACTGCTTGACATTTGTTTAAATGCCACTTATGACGAGACACTATTAACTTGGCAGAGTCATATTTGTAGCATCTTTCATATGGTGTCTAGCTTCCATTGCATTGCTTCTAATTTATTGAAATGCCTTCTGCGTAGTTTACGCATCATAGGTCTGATTATCTCATGCCATCCTGTTTTTCGTACATATTACATCCTCCTATCATGCGGTTGTCTAACATCAAAGTTCAGTTCGTCTGAATCACACATCAATTAGTTCTGAAGAACTAAATGTTTATTCCTTTTTCTTGTGGGTTTGACTTGACATGGAAAAAAGAGAGGAAGGTACACAGAATGGTAGGGGATGGTGTTACTACTCGGGAGGCACGGAAACGGAAGCGGAACAGCTCTGCAGATTCTGCTGGTACTGATAGTGCAAGAGAAGGTCGAAGTCCACCGGATAAATGTACAAACACAGTATCCCCTGCTACACCACCTACAAAACGTACCAAAGACAAACGAACCAAACAAGCAATGACAGCCCTAGTGGTTGCAGCACCTTCTTCCACAGTACCAACATGTGTACGACTTACTCGTTCGTCAACTCTGCTAGCGGCAAGTTCCCAAGCTCCTTTGCCACCTGACACTACTTCCAAAGCACTCTTGGCACAAGAGGACTTGGCAAGATCAAATGAACCTTGTGAGCTTCAACACCAAGATGGTAGTTGATCGAGTCAAGTTACAGTTGCATGCTTCTTTATATGTAGTCTCACAGTTTGATGTACACTAACACTTCCCATGTTCATTGTTGAACTAGCACCTAGGCGCAAGAGGAAACATACATCAGGGATAATGCTCGATAGGTTAACTAAATCTAAAGGAGGAAGAATGGAGATCCATTTTGAGTCAGGTTTAAAAAGGACACGTGATGCTACAGAGTCAGCCAAGTTAGTATCAGAGGCAACCGTTGCTGTTAGGTGTCATGCACGTATCCTCCCAACATGGATTCAGTACAGGAATGACAAAGACAAAATCCAGTTTAACACCTTCCTCGACCATTTATCTGTAAGTATGGTTATTTATGGAACTTAGTAATATCGTCTTGCTCTGTCCCATACTTTCTAGGTTGCTGGTAATGAGACTCCTATATTTTTGAACAGATGAGGTTCGAGTTGGATCGGCAAGATGATGCAACCAGACAAGCATGCACTCATGTTTTCAAGTCTGCTCTGTGACAGTATCGGTATAATCTAAGGAAAACTCACTTTCAAGGCAAGGCTAACAATGAACTTGCCAAAACATCTCCAGTGGAAAATATAATGGATGAAGACTGGACAGCCCTTGTTAAACACTGGTCTGATCCAAAGTATCAAGTATGTTATATAGATGTGATCAGATCACATGTTGAACTCCTATTTACGCATGTCCCTCACAAATCTATCTTCTTCTAGGTGAACGGTTCAAAGAACAAGGCCAACCGTATGAAAGTGAAATTCCAATAGACGACAGGATCTCGTAGCTATATTGCACACTGCGAGGCTCTGGTAACTAGCTGCTGTTTCACTCTTTTGGCTGTGCCATATTATCAGATCTATATTGACTTGTTCCAAATGCAGAGGAAAGCCCGCAAGGACCAAAAAGAACCTGAACCAAATGCAGTGGAAATCTTCAAGGACTGTCGCACCAGCAAGACGAAGGGCATGACTACACCAGTCAAAGCCGATGTAGTAAGTCCTTAATCCTCAGGCCCTTTGAACTACTGGTTACTTTGACTTGTGGTGCATTGAATTGCATGGTTTGCAACCAATGTCTATTAGTCTTTTCAATTTTATACACAGTTGTCTGAACGTATCATTGCACTTTACAAGGTTTAAAAGAGAGGAACGATGTTCCTTTGCTCTTGATCTGTAATCTAGTTTCGTGCTGCACACAATGTTATAATTGCATGTTTGTCTGATCTCAGTAGTTTTGTGATATGAATGATGTCATACTATGCTCACCGTATTATAAACTTTGTCTCTTTATCTTAGTTGTCAATACATTGTGAAGAAATAGACAATACATTAGCCATGGTATATGGTCATATGTTTGGAACCTGGTTTTATTATGTACTTTGCAGTAAAACATAACTAATATTTTACACGGGTTCACCAAAACAAGTTCTATATATAAACCAAAGCTATTCTATTTGGTTTTGCTGCCTCATTAATAACTTCTATTCTGGTACTACTAATGTACAAACTCAACTTTTCAGCAAGATATGGAACAAATGGTGGAACCGCAACAACCTCTTGAAGGTGATGAGGCAACCATAACCACAATGTCACCTATTGCTGCAGTGGGTCAGTATCTCTCCACTAACAGTGCCAAAAGCACCTTATTGCGTAATACTGGGTTGGTTGTTAAGGCAACCTCGCCCAAATTGCCTCATGAACAAGATCTGCAAGCTCGACAGAATGATATATCTGCGCTCCAGACACAAGTCCAATCCCTAACAGAGACCCTTTGTGAAACAAGAACAACCATTGTTCGATGTCATCAAGATATGCATGGTTTTGAAACCAGACTATCAGACATTTGCTATGTTGTTCAGGAGCCTAGGAGAAATGACAGCGAAGTTTATGGTGCTCCATCAGACACTACAGCATGAAAACGTACCAGTCGGGTCAAACCATCCGAGCTTCTGAACTTCTGATGGTGCATTTACTTTTATGCCAACCCTCCTTTTGTTATATGGCTGTAATTTGTTTTGTTGCATTACAAAATTTGTTCTTAACGGACAGCGACCGGCTGAAGAAAGCAGCAAGCGATTTTTGTATAGTGTAGGGTGTTTCCTATATTTGCATGGGTGGCGAACTTTGATGCCCAGTGGATGTAATGTGTGCAATCGCCGTGATAGCCTAGCATTAGTTGCTTGCTTATTTATTTCCTCGTAGTCATCTTTTTCCTCGGTTTGTTAGTGGCCTCAATAACCATGGGCCACATACGGCCCGTGGTAATCATGGGCCTGCTACCTGCTGTAGTGCCCAAGGGCCATCTACGGGCCGTAGGATCCATGGGCCAAAAGCGGACCGCATTATGGGCCGTAAACAGGCCATAGTGGGAATGGTCTATTTAAGGTCTCGTAGCATAACGGGCCGTTAACAGGCCGAAAGTCATCACAGGCTTAATTCTATCGACAGTCATAATGGGTCGTTAATGGGCCGGAATACATGACGGGCTGAAAATGGCCCAATGGGTTAACAAACCACAAACGGGCCGATTGTAACCACGGGCTGAATCTGGCTCATTAGCATAATAGGCCAGTAACAGACCGACGGTGACTTGGTGTGCTTGAAAGTAGTGGCGCATCTTCCTTGAGGCCATGAGAAGGCCAAAGAGCAATTCTGCACACCAGAATACCTTGATGTAGCCCCATGCAGGAGAGAGCTAACAGAGTAGACTGGGCACTGCACCATCTTCTTCTTCTACACAACTTGTTGATCTGGCTCATTTGCTTGAACAATCTCAGACTTGTCGGCACCTGACCTTGCCGGAGAAGACTCTGGCTTGTCGGCCTATGGCTCTGCGGTTGCTGCCTCTTCTTCATCTGCCTCTCTTTCAGCCACAAGCGCAACACTAACCACTTGATTCGTTGCCGCTAAGTATAGGAGCAACGGCTCTTGTGGCCTAGTAAGTGCGACTAAGACTGGCGGAGAGGACAGGTACTCCTTCAAATCTTGGAGCGCAGCCTCCGCTTCCGGATCCCACTTCACTGGACCTAACTTTTTTAATATTTTGAAAAACGGCAAGGTGCGCTCTGCTGATTTGGAGATGAACCTGCTAAGCGTGGCAACGCAACCGACAAGACGCCTGACGTCCTAGACGCGTTTTGGTGCTTCGATCTGCTCAATTGCTTTGATCTTGTCGAGATTGGCTTCAATTCCTCTCTGAGACACGAAGAAACCAAGAAGTTTGCCATACGGAACGCCGAACACACACTTCTCAGGGTTGAGTTTCAAGTTGAGTTTGCGCAAGTTTGCAAATGTCTCTTCCAAATCTTGGATCAGTGTTGACTTGTCCTTGGTTTTGACCACAATATCGTCCATGTAGACTTCCACATTTCTGCGCAACTGAGCCTCAAAACCAATCTGAACTACTCTGGCAAATGTTGCCCCGGCACTCTTCAATCCGAAGGGCATGCGTATAAAACAATACATGCCACATGGAGTGATGAATGCTATTTTCTCCTCATCTTCCTTGGCCATAAAAATCTGATGATAACCAGAGTAGGTGTCAAGAAAAGAGAGTAGTTCGTAGCTGGCAGTGGAGTCCACAATCAGGTCCATGCGTGGAAAAGGAAAAGGGTCTTTTGGACAAGCTTTATTTATATCAGTGAAGTCGATACAAAGCCTCCATTTTCCATTCGCCTTACACACCACAACTGGATTGGCTAACCACGTGGGATGTAGCACTCCTCTGACTAGGCCTACCGCTTCTAGCTTCTTGATTTCTTCGGCTATAAATTCTTGCCGCTCCAAGGCTTGCTTTCTGACCTTCTGCTTGACGGGTCTTGCATGAGGACAGACGACAAGGTCATGCTCAATCACCTCCCTGGGAACACCGGGGATGTCAGGTGCTTGCCAAGAAAATACATCGACGTTCACCCGCAGGAAGGTAACGAGCGCGCTTTCCTATTTGTCATTGAGAGTGGCACTTATGGTGAAAGTGCCACTCGTCCCATCCTCCCTCGCACAAACTTGCTTGGTCGCTGGTGCAGAGGCCTTGGCTTTCTTGCTCTTGCCGGTAAAACTCTCTGGTATGTCCTCAACAGGCGTGCCGCACTCTGCGGTGCGCTTCCCGGAGTCCTTATCAGAGGTCTTGCCGGTCTTCTTCTTCTTTCCTCCCTCGGGAGCTTTGCCGGCAGGAGCATGTACCTCCTCAGTAGATGCTGCCACCGCCTCCCGGTAGAGCTTGTCGGCGCAAATAATTGTGTCTTTCTGGTTGGACTTAATGGTGAGAACACCCATTGGCCCTGGCATCTTGATAACATTGTAAGCATAGTGCAACGCAGCCATGAACTTTGCCAGCGCCGGGCGGCTTAGAATCCCATTATATGGCAGCGGCTTCTTGGCGACGTCAAAGACAATCTTTTCCATCCTATAGTTGAGCTTGCTGCCAAACGTGACCCGCAATGTAATTTGGCCCTTCGGCTTGTTCCTCCCCAGACTGATCCCTTGGAATGTGCCTGTCTCCTCGGGATCCTTGTCGGGGATTTGCAGCTTCTTGATCACATCGGGGGAGATCAAGTTCAAACCGGCCCCACCATCAACCAGCATCTTTGTCACCTTGAGGTTGCGGATTGTTGGTGAAACCACCAACGGCAAGCACCTGACCGCAGTGGTGCGGTCAGGGTGATCCTCAGCGTCAAAGACGATGGGCGCGTGCGACCACTTGAGTGGCTTTTGTGCTTCCATTGCCGGGTCCTCTGTATTCACTTCGCGGACCCATTGCTTCAGTTGCCGGTGCGAGGAGTGCAAAGATGCGCCTTCGTCAACACACATGGCATCCACTGCATTCTGGAATTCATTGTCGGACTCCTCCTCATCCCATCATCATCATCATCATCTCCCTTTTGGCCCTGAGCGGGCTTCTCCTTCGGCTGCTTGGCCTTGCCGCGGCAGCCTCCGCAGGCACCACGATTCTTCTTGCCGGACCCACCGGCACAATCTTGACCCTTCTCCTTGTCACACTTCTCGTATTATTGTTTCTATTTTTCGGCAAGCTGCTCCACTTGTCGGCACTCCTAGAGATCATTGCCCTTGTTACGGTGAATCTTGCAATACGGGCCATCGGTCTTCTCTCCGGCGGCGGCCTCATGGCTACAAGTGCAGACAGCGATCTCCTTGCTGCCGCTCTCAGCCTTTGGCTTCTTGTCGGGATTCCCCGACTCCTCAACTGCTAACACAGCCTTGTCTTTGCGCTTGTGGTTGCGGTTGTGGCCCTTCTTCTTCGGGGTTGATGCGTCGTCGTCTTCAGAATCCACTTCAGCACCAGCATCCTCCCCGGGGAGTCGCCTCCCCTCCTCAGCACGCGCACACTTGTCCGCCAAGGTATATAGCTCATTGATGGTTCTGACCTTCTCAATGTTCATCTCAGATTGCATTCTACGATTGCGCACATTTGTGTGGAATGCGGCTGTAACACCCCCAGTGGTTAGCTACAGTGACCACCTGCCAATGTGCCATGTCATCATGATCATTTTAATTAAATTGCATTTAGGAATTTATCCAACATTCAATTCAGAGGTAGAATGCAAGTCAAATATTTACTTCTTCTGTTATGCAAGCAAAATAGTTCATAATTCTGCAAATATTACCTAAGTAATATTTTGTTAAGGAAACAACATCACTAGATTTCCCAAAATGCCCCTGGATTTTAAACAGTGGTCTAGTAGCACTTTTTCAGCCCTTTTAAATGCCAGCTTAATTCAAATGGATTCCAATTGGCCCCAAACTTTTTGTCCCACCTGATAATATTGTGCTTGATTTATGTGCAAAGTTTCACATTTAACAAAAATCATTTGCTCGCTCAACTTAATGCAAAATAGTAGCTATTTAATTTGTAGAATAGAAAATGGGGAAAAAGTTGTTCACCTAGCCCAACACTTACACTGTACCAGGCCCAGCCCACCTAGCCGGCCTTTTCCCCTACCTCTGGATAGAGGAAGAGGCCTTGGCGCCGAGCGCGCGCGCACGCCGTCCACGCCATAGATGACCACCTGTCGACCATCCGCCGGTGCCCCGATATGGATAAGCACACCCCTGACCCCCTCGACAAACCCTAGCCCCTTTTCCTCCACTACTCGCTCGCATTCGTCCGTTCGAAGCTCCCCCGAGCGATGGCTGTCGTGGTCATCATCATTGTCGTGGCCACCGACCTCCCCGGCCCCTAAGGAGATGTCCAGGAGCCTCCTCGCGGTCGTCTCCTTCGTCTCCAGCGAGGAACCCGAGCCGGGACGCCCCGTACGCTCGCCATCACCGTCGTCTTCGCCCACGGCCGCCACATCTCGTCGACGGTTGCCACTGCGCCGGTCCGTCCCCGTGGCAACCAAGGTGTCCACAAGCCCCGGGGTGAGCTCCTCTGCCGATTCCCCTCATTTTCCCCTTCGATCCGTGCCTGTTTACGCCGTTGTTCGCCGTGGACAGAGCTCGCCCAAGCTCGTGTGTGGCCGCGCCCTCCTTGCACCTTGCACTGATGCTGCTCTTGTGTTGCTGCTGCTTGCTGCTGCTCATGGCTGCTACTACTGCTCACGGCTGCTCTTGCCGCGTCGCTGTTGCTGCTGCCTTGCCGCTGCTATTGCTGCTATGCCGCTACTGCTGCGTTGCTTGCCACGCTGCTGTAGGTACTTAGCTACTGCCGCTGCTCGTCCTTCTGCTACCGCCGCTGCTACGGCCGGCCATGGCCATGGCCATGGCCGAGTGCCCGTGCGAGTGTGTGTGTGCGTGCTATGTGTGTTGTGTATGTGCGTACTGTGTGTGCGTGTGTGTAGGGCTAGCCCTTGTTAATTAGGAACATGTAGCAATTAGTGGTTAGGTTAATTAGTCTAATATGCCAATGACATGCAGGACCCACTGTTAGATTAAAATAAATAGATCAAGTTAAAATATCTGAGACAATGACAATTGGGCCCCACTGACACTATTCATCAATGGACCAGTCAATGTTGACTGGGTCAACTGGGCCCTCTGGCCCCACATGTCATGCACATGC
This sequence comes from Elymus sibiricus, assembly GCA_039707655.1. Lineage (NCBI taxonomy): Eukaryota > Viridiplantae > Streptophyta > Magnoliopsida > Poales > Poaceae > Elymus > Elymus sibiricus. Next base: position 209,419,784 of record CM077668.1, read on the forward strand.
ACACATTGCTGGGTACACTCCTGTGTACCCAGAGCAATTAATCTGTTTATTAATTCGAATTAAAATTAATTCAGAAAGTCCAAAAAATGTTTAAAACTTTGAAAAATCATATAAAATAAACCGTAGCTCAGATGAAAATAATTTATATATGAAAAATGATCAGAAAAATAAGACGAATCCAAATATGCTACCCACATACCTGCCACATGCCTCCAACACTGCAAACATGGAACCTTCCCCTCCGATTCAGTTTACCGATAATCACCTGGAGCCGGGAAAATACCTCCGGATAGTTTCCAGCTCCGACTAAAATACTTAGTACTGCATTAGGTCACCCCTAGCATAGCATATTCCCATGTCATGCTTTGTGCTGCATCTGTGTGCTTTATATTTACTGTTTCTTCCCCCTCTTCTCTCTGGTAGACCCCGAGACCGACGCTGACGCCGCTGGTTATGACTACGTCGCAAATGACCAGCCCCTTTCAGCAGAGCTTCCAGGCAAGCAAAACCCCCTTGATCATTCCTATATCGCCCATTCTTTCTCTCTCATGCTTGCATTAGATTTTGCTACTATGTTCGATAGCTCCTATTCTGATGCATAGCCTGTTTTTGTAACCTGTTGTTGATACTTTACCTATTGTCCTATATGCCTAGTATAGGCTGGTTAGTGATCCATCAGTGGCCCCACACCCTTGTCCGTGTTGCCCTGCTTTGCTACCAGATGACTCGATCAATGTGATCGACATGTAGAGACCGAACGCACCACGAGCACCCCCTTAGTTTTACGACTCTGCAGAGCTATTATCGAGTGCTGAGGGTGATGCCTCGTATCTTACTTCTGATGATATCTCTGTAGTATAGCACATCGGTTGTGGATTACAGAGGGTGATTCCTAGCTCACCACTCCCGATGATGACTCTGTCGTGCAGCACCTCAAGCGTGAACCCATCGAGGGTGATTCCTCCAAGTTCACCTTGACATTTTACATCGAGCAAGAATCTATCGAGGGTTATTCCTCAGATTCCTTGATGTTATGGACACATGGTTACCTTGACTATTACCACAGACCTTTGTAGAAGTTGGGTCGACCCCAAGGGTACCCGCGAGAGTTATTGCAGTCTATAATGAAGTCGGGTTGACCATGAGGGTACCCGCGAGATTTATTGACGTGGCACAACCGGGCAAGCAGAGACCGCCCCAGGAGAGGGATGGGCCTGGCCCTTGTCGTAAGTCCGCAAGACGGGGCGACAGGATCACTGATCGTCTTCGCGAGCTCCTAATACACTAACTGGTTTGGATATGTGATCTGAGTAGGCCTCTGGCCTTTTCGCACTAACCACCACGCGGGATAAGTTATGGGCACTCGGCAATGGAGCGGCGCGCGCCCGGTTGGACGGTAACCACCTGCACTTGTATAAGGAGGTGGGTCTGCTCCAGGCCACGTACGCAACGCGCAGGAGTGCTTAGGACGATTGGCCCATGACCCCTTCGCACTTAGGATTCAGACCGGTGTGCTGGCCTCTTTGTTGAGCCGAGGTAGGACTACGGTGTGTCGATCAGCCGAGGCCGGGCATGACCCGAAAAGTGTGTCTGGCCAGAGTTAATCAAGCGTGTTTGGTAAGTTGGTGCACCCTTGCAGGGAAGTTATCTATTCAAATAGCCGTGTCCATGGTAACAGGACGCTCGGAGTTGTATCCCGATCTACTACAACTAGAACTGGATACATGTGACACTAAACTGATATGATGGCTCCGGGATCGCTTCCCCGCGGGGTAGACGAGGAAGGATCTCTGGGCGTTACTAATATATATTTGTTACTACATGTTATGTTATTCTACTCTCTTCTGTTGCTACAAGATGCTGCAAGATGCTAGTCTTCGATAGGCTAGGCCTTACCCCTCTATTCTGGCATTTCTGCAGTATAGTCCACAGATACAGCCCCTTCCCTTTGATACCGATGCATACTTAGCATGCTCTAATGTAAGTCTTGTGAGTACTTTGGATGAGTACTCACGGTTGCTTTGCTACCTTTTCCCCCCTACCCGATTGCTGCGATCAAATGACGGAGCCCAGGAGCCAGCTGATCCCACCAATGACTACTACTACACCGACGGAGCCTACTACTACATGGAGACCGACGACCAGGAGTAGTTAGGAGACCCCAGGCAGGAGGCCTGCGCCTTTTCGATCTATATGTCGTTGTTTAGCTCAGCCTTCTTAAGGAAAACTTGTTTATTTATGTCTGTACTTAGATATTATTGCTTCCGCTGACTTATGTATTGGAGCCTTCGTGGCCTGGCTTGTAATATAAAGCTGAATGACTTTAATTTGTGTCTAGAGTTGTGTTGTGATATCTTCCCGTGAGTCTCTGATCTTGATCGTGCGCATTTGCGTGTATGATTAGTGCACGGTCGAGTCGGGGGCGTCACAAGTTGGTATCAGAGCCGACTGCCTATAGGAAGCCCCTTTCCAACTCCTTGGCCGAAGTTGAGTCTAGTCTTTGAAAAACTGTTTTGCTAACCTTGTTGTGTGGCTTACGGGCCCACATCACCAATGGATGGGATTAGGATCTTTTATTCCTCTCTTTACTCTGGGATTCTGATCTCTCTTCTATTCGGGTTAAAGATTTTACTAACTCTAACTTTAGGTTCTCGTAACTACTTCCTTCTGGAGAGCCCTTCATTCTATATGACCGCTTGATTCATCAGAAGATTCCGAAGATACTCTGCGATGTTTTCCCGAGACCTTGTTGCCCACCTCCTTTGCAATTCCCTACTACCGATAAGTCCCTATGGATAACTACATCCACTTGCCATTCATACAAGCATTCCCCGTTGCTCCTGTTATTACAAGATACCCCGAAACATTTGCCTATATTCCAAAAATTCATTGTGCCTACTGCCTTCTAGCTCCTTTTCTGCATGAATACACCTACGAATAATTCCTCACACTTACCGGGGATTCGTTCATCCCCAGTTGTTCATGTGTTTCGCAAAATACTTCATAATGCTATTCGATCTTCCAAAAATCCTCTACAACCTATTGCTCTTGAAATCTTGCATGTTTGCATTATGGTTAATTCCATATGTCTAGTAATCTTCGTTGACATCCCTTGTCATTGCCATTTTGAGCCTAATGATTCAATGTGTCTGCGAATACTCGTAATCATCAAATGATCCTTACAAATTATCCTTTCGGCTCAGACATCATTCGGGCACGAGCTGGTTTTCAGCCAATCAAACATCGACCAATTGTGCCTCTAAGTCTATTCAACTTACTCATATTTGATCAGAGCATCTGATTCTGATACACCGATCTGGAAATCATAATTTCTTTGTATTTAAGCATCGAATTATTCAGATGTTTCTATAAATCGATGCCTTTGCATTCGTTCTTCTTCTGGTTTGGTACCGATACTCACATCACATCCTTTGTGGATCTCCAAATCCTTTGTTGGATTATTATCCGACAGTGTCCTTCATATTCACTAACCTTGTGAGTTCTTCCCCTGATACATAATGCCTTTGGTAAATTGTATCCTCTGCTTTTGTCAACCATGCTCTGCTATCGAGCTTGTGTTATTTACTCTTGAAGTTTGTGGTATATGTTCCTAAGATGCCCCGATGGGTTGAACCTATGCCTTCCCTAATCTGTGTACACCAGGAAGTATGCGGGTTATACTCTACTGGCGTTCTGTCAGATAAAATTTCAACACTACAACTTCTTTGAAAATGAGAAGTGAATGAAAGGTTATGCATTGAAGAAGTGGGAGTGGACCTTGAACTTTGTGTTCATGCCCATGGGAACGATGTAGACCGTCACAGAAGCTTCTTGTAAAATATTTAATCATTTGAATAATTCTTCCGGTATCATTAAATTTGATCCCTTGCGGTTATGGTTCCGACCATGCTGTCCTTATTCAATATATCTGAAAGGAATCCATTCCAGTGCCTCGTCTATTTTTCGACAAGGTTAAAGTATCTGCTGTCGCTGGTCAATGACCCAGTTCAACTTCTATTATGTTCTACCATCGAGTATCACCCTCTGATATCTCGAGGATATCGTGCCATTGCACTACCTCATATGATTTTTTGTTGGAATAATACTTCCCACCGTTTTAGTCACTCCGCAGGTTTGCATTGTCCGTCACTCGAGAACTCTGACAAGTGGCTCGAATCCACACTGTGATTCAATACTGCTAGTACTTTGTTGCTGGGAAGTTTAATACTCCATCATGTCATTCCTAGCCTGATCGGCTACATAACTATCGTGCTAATTTTAGCTGTGCTACCTGGTTCTTCTTTCCGGAGCACAATTTTCAACGATCAGCTAACCTTACGTCAAGCTTCTTTGTCATATCGTTTCACCTTGAACAGCTAGATTGATACTGAGCTTGCATCTTATCTGTTGATACCATAACTTTCCACTTCGTCATTCCCTTGCTTGATGCCGTCGATGTTCGATTGCATCATCTTGAAACCTTTCAAAAAATGTGTTGTGATCATCATCAACATTTTGACTTCTTCCAAGGTGGGAATTGAATCCATGATAAGAAATACCATCCTTGCCTCAATAATTTTTGTTGTCATCGACAACATCCTTGCCGTCCTTCCAACAATGACTTGGTCTTGTCTTGGTTATACCTTAAGTTCTTTCTTATTCCTGGAATTGTTCCTTGAGTATTTCTTGTGATCTTCAAACCCGTTCTTTATGTTAACACCATATTATTGCTACCCCGAAGCATGACTGTGGTATTTTGAATATCAACAAGAACATTGGAAGCGCCATGCTAAATGTTTCTTGATCGATTATCCAAACATCGTTGTATGGGTAAACGTCATGATTCTCCTTGCCCTTTTATCTAAATGGTTATGTACTTGTTGTCCTGTCATATATATCATGCTCTGCTTGTTTTTGTGAAGGATATATTCCTAATACTTGTGAATAAACACATTTTCCTTTCCATTGGTCTGTTTAATCTGATAAGCACATTTTCCTTTCCATTGGTCTGTTTAACCTTTCTTGTGATTTGTATGATCTAAGAAGGCACAATTCCCTGCTTATGTAAACACCATAGTGTACAACTCTGTCAGTAAGACCCTGTTACTATTGTTGATGACATTCCGGAAACCACCGGTGGACGAGAAATTTGCCTATTGGTCTGCCTCGTTTTAACAAGCAGGAAAATGGTTCTCTTCGTCCCCCACCCTTGGTACCGACGTTGTTGCCGACATAGCTGACAAGCTACCCTCTGACATGCCTTGCTATCGTGACCGTGCAAGATGTCACCACCCCTTTCTATGCTTAATCCACACTAACCACAGTTCCACATGATCGAAACCTGACTCCCCTGTACATCCCTGTTTCCAAAGCTATTCCTCGCGCTTTACTTCGAATGTAATTCACGAGCCACCTTCCTAGAGATGATCTATTCTAGTATCAGACACAATGCTTATTCCTATTGCCCTGGTACCCTCTTTCATCATCTGTCATAGCTAACAAATGTTTGCCTACCCGCTTGGAACTCCTTATAACTTCATATAAATGTATCTTGCTCTCGATGTGTTTCAATTGTTCAACTCGAGAGATACCTTGTGCCTCATTCCCCGAGATAATTATCGGATGCCAATCCTTCTAGATATCCGTCCTTACATAGTTCCTCCTTGTACCCTATTCGTAAGTACGATGGAGTTCCCGAAGAAAGGATGACGACTTCCCCATGATTCCTAGATGCAGCGAATTGAAAAGATCAACGCAATGGACTGACCTCTTCGAGAAGGGTAACAAGAACCAGAAGACTCGTTAGAATTTCGTAACCAATTCTTTCCCCCTAGTTCTACCTCTTAAATCTCGGGATGAGATTTCTTGTAGTGGAGGAGATTTGTAACACCACCAGTGGTTAGCTACAGTGACCGCCTGCCAATGTGCCATGTCATCATGATCATTTTAATTAAATTGCATTTAGGAATTTATCCAACATTCAATTCAGAGGTAGAATGCAAGTCAAATATTTAATTCTTCTGTTATGCAAGAAAAATAGTTCATAATTCTGCAAATATTACCTAAGTAATATTTTGTTAAGGAAACAACATTACTAGATTTCCCAAAATGCCCTTGGATTTTAAAATAGTGGTCCGATAGCACTTTTTCAGCCCTTTTAAATGCCAGCTTAATTCAAATGGATTCCAATTGGCCCCAAACTTTTTGTGCCACCTGATAATATTGTGCTTGATTTGCTCGCTCAACTTAATGCAAAACAGTAGCTATTTAATTTGCAGAATAGAAAATGGGGAAAAAAAACCCTGTTCACCTAGCCCAGCACTTACACTGTACCAGGCCCAGCCCACTTGGCCGGCCTTTTCCCCTACCTCTGGACAGAGGTAGAGGCCATGGCGCCGAGCGCGCGCGCACGCCGTCCACGCCACATATGACCACCTGTCGACCATCCGCCGGTGCCCCGATATGGATAAGCACACCCCAGACCCCCTCGACAAACCCTAGCCCATTTTCCTCCCCTACTCGCTCGCATTCGTCCATTCGAAGCTCCCCCGAGCCATGGCCGCCGTGGTCATCGTCGTTGTCGCGTTGAGCCTAGGTAGGACTACGGTGTGTCGATCAGCCGAGGCCGGGCATGACCCGAAAAGTGTGTTCGGCCAGAGTTAATCGAGCCTGTTGGGTAAGTTGGTGCACCCCTGCAGGGAAGTTATCTATTCGAATTGCCGTGTCCACGGTAACAGGACGCTCGGAGTTGTATCCCGATCTACTACAACTAGAACTGGATACATGTGACACTAAACTGATATGATGGCTCCGGGATCGCTTCCTCGCGGGGTAGACGAGGAAGGATCTCTAGGCATTACTAATATATATTTGTTACTACATGTTATGTTATTCTACTCTCTTCTGTTGCTGCAAGATGCTGCAAGATGCTAGTCTTCGATAGGCTAGGCCTTACCCCTCTATTCTGGTATTTCTGCAGTATAGTCCACAGATACAGCCCCTTCCCTTTGATACCGATGCATACTTAGCATAGATCTGATGTAAGTCTTGGGAGTACTTTGGATGAGTACTCATGGTAGCTTTGCCACCTTTTCCCCTACCCGATTGCTGCGATCAGATGACGGAGCCCAGGAGCCAGCTGATCCCGCCGACGACTACTACTACACTGACGGAGCCTACTACTACGTGGAGACCGATGACCAGGAGAAGTTAGGAGGCCCCAGGCAGGAGGCCTACGCCTTTTCGATCTAGATGTCATTGTTTTGCTCAGCCTTCTTAAGGCAAACTTGTTTATTTATGTCTGTAATCAAATATTGTTGCTTTTGCTGACTTATGTATTCGAGCCTTCGTGGCCTGGCTTGTAATATAAAGCTGTATGACATTAATTTGTGTCTAGAGTTGTGTTGTGATATCTTCCCGTGAGTCTCTGATCTTGATCATGCGCATTTGCGTGTATGATTAGTGCACGGTCGAGTCGGGGGCGTCACAGCGGCAATGACAGCTGCGGGATGAACATCAGGGATGTTGTGGTGCACACGGCTGAACCTTTGTATGTACTTGTCGAGGGGTTCACCATCTCTCTGGGTAGCACATGCAGGTCGCTGGCCTAGCCAGGGAGCTTGTGGCCACCCTGGTAAGCACCAACGAACTGATGGCACAAATCCGACCAAGAAGAAATGGAGCCCTCCGGCAAGTTCATCAACCATGACCTGACGTTGGGTTTGATTGCCAACGGGAAGTAGTTGGCCAGTATCTTGTCATCCCGCCCTCCGGCAACCTGCACCGCAATGGTGTAGATGCCAAGGAACTCTGATGGACTGAGCTTGCCATCATACCTATCGGGCAGCTCTGGCTTGAAGGCGCGGGAGGACGGCCAGCAAACCTGCCGCAGCTCACGAGTGAACGCTAGGCAGCCTACCTCATAAGGTAAACACCCGGGGTACCCTGGCGCAGGCACGTTCGCTGCCAGCCCAACACGGTTGTCTGACTGACGACGTGCTTCCCAGCGCCGCTCGATCGTCGTGTAGGCGTCCTCAACGCCCCGTTCTTGGAGCACTTGGCGCTGATCCTGGCGGCCTTGCGGATCCAATGACACCATGGACACCACGTCCTGGTCATCTGATCGGCGAGCTTGCCGCTGCGGTGGCTGTTGACGTGGATGTGACTGCACCGTTGGCGTAGCGTCTCCGGCACGGCTGTCGGTTGGTCCTGCCGGCACCGTGGGTGGTCGCCGTGAAGACCTCGCCTCCTGCGTTTTGCTAGGATCGGCAAAACTGATGAGACTCTGAATGGTAGCCCTCCATTCATCCATCTTGTTAGGAGCTGGTGGGAAATTCAACAACATTTGAATCCGTGCCATGGCTTCTGCCATCATGGTTAGCATGGCGGGGAGCATAGAACGGGACGTCGCTCGACTCCTAGCGGAGCCAGAAGGAACTCCGTCGTGTGCCTGCTGCCATGGCACATGCTCACCAACGGGTTGGCATGGTGGTGGTGGTGCCTGAACATCGTGAGGACGATGCTCAGCCTTGGCTTGACGTCGTCCAAAGCCGCCAGCACCGCGAGGGAGTGTGTCGCGCCCACCTTGCGATGGTCGCGGTACACGTACCACCGCAACGTTGTTGGACGTGGCCGCACCGTATTTAGACGTCGCGGCAGCTGGGTCTTGGCTGGCACTGCTCTGGTCCACATTGATTGATCTGATCTTGCAGGGATGAAGTGCCGCTGGCGGATATAGGAAGAAGCCTAGAACCACCGAAGAGGGCGAGATGGCAACGGGCACTGATCAAAGTGCAATTTTATCTGAAGTTGCCAGCTCGAGCCCCCAGCGTGAGGTCCACATCCAATTTCTGCTAGCAAGTACTATCATCAACCCTTCAGCAATGGAGACCAACAAGGAGGTAGGAAGTGACCAGCCAGAAGGAGAGCGCCAAGGAATGGATCCCTTGACGGAACCCTCAACTTCGGAACTTCCGCCAAGACCTTCACCAACAAGAAATAGCCCTCCTCCGGAGTAGCACCAGGAAGAGCCTGCCTGCATCGAGGCCCCTCCGACAACTGATGTTGCTGGAGACTGAGCGACAGCAGCTGATGTTGCCAGAGGAAGAGCAGCATCCCCTCCACATGCTCATCAAGGTAAGTTCCTTTTCAGATGCCATCTTATCCTTGTCAATCTTTCTTTTTTGTCTTGTTGAACTTGTTCTGTAATTTGAACTTATTTTTTTCTTTGTTTCTCCTTTGTCCTGTAGATCCGACCTCTCTGGAAGAGGGAGAAATTATTGTGGACGTAGAAGAAATTGCAAAAAGTGCTGCTGAAGAATCCACCATGATTTCTGCCAAAGAAGTCGTTGCGTCTACCGTTGAGAAGGCTAGGGAAGCTCCCGAAGAGCCTGATAAACCTTCCGGAAACACATCTGGCCCTATCGCAGCAGATGTTGAGATGGGAGATGCTAGCAACGACAGCCAAACACTGACGACCATCCCGGCACATCTGATACGCAAGCTTTGGCAGGTCCTTTGGAGTCTACTATCTAGCAGTAGGAATCTGGAGCCCCGAGCTCATCTGGTGCCGGGGAGTCTGCCTTTGAAGATGCAATTGTGGGGATCTTGATACCCTTCTCTCACAACGTCACGGAAATAGATAGCTCCGACGATAGCTCTGCATATCTTGCCTTCCTGAAGATGATGGCTGTCGGCTTCAAGGATGTGCAAGACCGCTATAGCAAGCATTGGGAGAAGCACCACATGCAGCAACAAACCATGGAGCTAGCTGAGCAGAGGCTGAAAGAGAAGGCAGAAGAGATCCACAAGTGGTACAATGAGAAGGTCCATATCATCAAAAAGCAGGAGGAAAAGCTTGCTGCTGCTAAGGAAAAAGCAGCGGCTTTCGACGGCAAGCTGGTGAAGCGCGAAGCGCAGCTGAACACTAAAGAAAAATATCTTGCCGCTCGAGAAGAAGTGCTTGCCACCAAGCTCCACGGCAAGGATAAGGAAATCTAGACTTTGCTTGCACAGCGAACCCAAGAGCTAGAACAAAGCCACAAGAAGGCTATCGAAGATCAAGCTTCGGTTCATGCCGGCAAGCTCCTGGAGACCATCAAAGCCGCCGAAGCCGCTAAAGTGACCAAGGTAGAGCTGGAAGCCAAAGTGACAAAACTTGAAGAAGACCTTGCCGGCAACAGGAAGGAGCTCTTGACTCTCCAAGAATCAGCACAGAAGGCAGCTCATACCTTGGGTGAGATGCAGACGCAACTATCATCCAAGAGTCAAGAACTTAGCCAGGCTACCGATGCCAAGGAAGATCTGAAGTTGAAACTATCCACTTTGGAAGAGCATCTTGAAGGCGCACGGGCCAGGGAGAAAATCTTGTCGGAAGATCTTGAGAAGGAAAAATCTTTGCTTGCTGACAACAAAAACTCCTTCAATGTGCTGAAGAGTAGCCTGCAACTCTGGACCAATCGCCTTTTGGAGGCCGCGGAACAGCTTAGCGCCCAGCTTGCCGTCATGGGCATGAAGGAATATAGCTATTACCCCAATGACCAAGAAGTAGCAAGCGTTAGCTTAACTTTCTTCTTCGAGAATCTTGTTGAAGCTCTGGAGAAGCACCAGGAAGAACGGGCCGCCTCCTTCGCCAATGAGTCCCGCAAACTTGCTTGAGATATACTTTACAAGGTACTCATCAAGCTTGTGCATCGCAATCCCGGCATCGATCTCTCCGGAGCCTTCACGAGCTTGCCGAAGAATACTGACATCACTGCCATTGACAAGCTTGTCGCTCCGACAGCCGACAGGGTTGGCCAAGTCACCAGGACCCAGGGAAGATTAACTAACTAGTCTTGTCGTCATATCCTGCCGCAAGTGCAATCTTGTGAAAGACAAATTTATCTTAGTTAGATTTGCACTGTGCTTCAATGTAATATGACTTATGCTTTGATGAATGTATGCTATTTTCCTCTTGTGATTCTGTCTTTGTATTCTTTGTGCCCTACGCTTGCCGGAAACTTACCGGTGCGCTCAGCCTGCCATTAGCGCTTGAGGAACGGGTCCTCAGCAGCTTGCCGGAGGTGCCCCTTTCCGGTAAGATTACACATATTGGTTTTGACGCGGCTAGCTTATACCGTTGAGCGGACTAAAAACAGAAATAAGAGCATGAGCAATTCCGATAAGGTTCCTTCGCGTGCATGTTTTTCATACAAAGACATAAATCATTCAAGGAAAAGTAGCAGCTACAACAAAGAAATTTTTCAAAGTTTTGCAACTTAGCTTTTCTTTGCTGTACTTCTTGTCATGAGTGATTTCCTGAACGTCATTTGGTATCCATACCGTCAAACTTGCACATGAGGAACGCTTCAGTCCTTTGAGAAAAAGAAAGAAGAGAAAAGAGGAGGCTGGAACCTTGACGGTTTACCAATCATTTCATACAAGGATAAAAATGTAACACAAAATTGCATATAATACATAAATAAATATGTACTTTGACAAAAAGTTGCCAAACACTTAGCTTTATTTAACTATGCACGGGGTTTGCGCCCGGCTGTCGGGACCCCGATCCTAAGTCACACCGATCTAGCATATAACACATCATATCACTTTGCGGCCTCACGCGGTAACCCACGGCTGCCGCCTTTACCTCGGCCGGGACCATTTGCGTCTTTTGGCTCACGTATATGATTGTGTTACTAGCATCCATATGATAGAGAACCTGGGTCGACATGGCTAGTCATAAACCAAGGTGGCACAAACGTACAGGGACAGGCATACGTAACCCAGCAATGCACGTGTCGGTCAGCAGCGAGTGTAACCAAGTCATAGAAAAGACACAAGGACTATAGTAAACACCGCGTGACATTTCCCCATAGGGACAGACACAGGAGCAAAGAAGGATACATGCCGGTCAATCTATGTGTTCCGAAGCAGTACCAAACTAACAGGGCTCAATGGAAGCACTAGGAGGCTTTTCCCTGTATGGAAGGCTACCAAAGTAGACAATTAGGTGTCGAATCCCACACATTCCAATGACTCAAAGTATAGATAAGACTCGGAAGAGCCATACATAACATGATATTGCAAACATGGGTATCATGACCTGTCAGGACCCCGATCCTAAGTCACACTGATCTAGCATAAGACACATCATATCACTTTGTGGCCTCATGCACGGTAACCCAAGGCTGCCGCCTTTACCTTGGCCGGGACCGTTTGCGTCTTTTGGCTCACGTATATGATTGTGATGCTAGCATCCATATGACAGAGAACCCGGGTCGACATGACTAGTCATAAACCAAGGTGGCACAAACATACAGGGACAGACATAGGTAACCCAGCAATGCACGTGTCGGTCATCAGCGTGTGTACTGGGCAGTAGCAAGGTATCAGGACTCCAGTAACACCACATGACATTACCCCGTAGGGACAGACACAGGAGCAAAGAAGGATACATGTCGGTCAATCCATGTGTTCCGGAGTAGTAGCGAACTACCAAGGCTCAGTGGAAGCACTAGGAGGCATTTCCTTGTATGGAAGGCTACCAAAGCAGATAACTAGGTGTCGAATCCAACACATACCAATGCATTTCAAAACATACACACAATATGCACGATATGTGTAGATACAACATGGCATCACAACATAACTCTACGAATCAAAATATTTATTTAAGAGGCTCCGAAGAGCCATACATAGCATGATATTACAAACATGGGTCTCATGACCCAACATACAAAGTCATACAAGCAACAAGTGGAAGCATAAATTTGTCTGAGTACAGACAGCTGAAAAGAAAGAAAGCTAGAAAGCCTATCTATCTACAAGACCCTCCAGAGGAGCCAGACCTCTGTCTGGGATTCCCAAGCTAATCGATCAACATCGAACTCGTCGTTGATATAACTAGTGAGACTAACGTCTCCTCTGCAAAAACATAAATTAAGCAACCGTGAGTACAAAGGTACTCATCAAGACTTACATCAGAACTATCTACATATGCATCATTATCAAGAAGGGTGTTGTGGAGTTTAATTGCAGCAAGCCAGCTTTGACTCAGTGCTATCCAGAACTACGACTACCAGTAACTTCTTTGGGGTGGGAGAGCGCACACGAGTCCACATAGTCACCACTACAATACACCACTATGGATCCGCTTCCGTCTCCCTACGAGAAGGCCATCCATAGCACTCACGCTTCTCTTGCGCATTTTAGAGTATCCATTTCAACTTGTCTATGAACAATGTAAGCTTTCCAAGTAGTCAATATCCGAGGACGCGGCTATCCGAATAGATCAATAACCCTGCAGGGGTGTACTTCTTCACACACGCTCTCACCACTTACCACCATATACACGTCATGTATCTCGGCAACTTCAAGCGGAAGCCTGGCGAGGGTGTCGGCCACAACCATTCCAATTCATGACTCTAAGCATAGCAAGCATGGATGAGTAGTCACAACATGGCTCAAGCAATTCCTACTCATGCTAGTAGGTTTTAACTATTTACTGTTGCAAAGACAGGTCATGCAGAGGAATGGGTTCAACTACTGCAACATGTAACAGTTGAATCATTGTTGTCCTAATGCAGTAAAAGAGAGCAAGAGCGAGAGAGTGGGACTATATCGGAGTGATCAAGGGGGGTTTGCTTGCCTGGCACTTCTGAAGATAGTATAGCTCTTCGTCAGTGTCAACGATCACATCGTCGGAACAACATCTACTGAGAGAGAACAAACACCGGCAACATAAAAAGGGAACCCCAATCAATGCAATGACATCCAAATGAATGACATGTCATATTAAGGTACTGAATTGACCTAGTGCAATGGTTAGCCATATTACTTGAAGTGGAATTCAAACTTACATTAAATTCCAACTCCAAATCTATTTATCAAATTTTCCCTAATCATGAATTGTCCTAGTTGGTCATGTTAACTTGCTCAAACATGCATGAAAATGGCATAAACAGATTCTTTGGATTTTTCTGATAATTTTTCATATATAAATTATTTTGATAGCAGTTATAGATTATTTTCTATGATTTCTAGAAGTTTTAGGACATTTTCTGAAATTCATAAATCCTTTTGGATTTAAATTAATTCCAGAAATACATTATTGCGTCAGCATGGCGTCAAGCTGACGTCAGCTAGTCAACAGGGTCGGCCAGGGTCAAACCTGACGCATGGGACCCACATGTCATAGGCACAGAGGCTAATTATGTTTAAAAAATTAAACTAAACCGAAATTATCAGGGGCTGGCCCCACCTGTCATAGACTCAGGGGAGTCAAACCCCTGGTCAAACGGGGTCAACCCCGCCGGCGTTTAGCCGCCGGTGAGGGCCGAAGCCATGGGGTGGCTCAGAAATCGCCTACGGTGGGGCGTTTGATGCGCTGATGGGCTCTACGGGTAGCTGGCGTCGCGGCGCATCGGCTGGTGGCGGCGGCCGGAGTCGACGGCCATGAGCTCGAAGACGGCGGCCTGCATTCAGACGTGCGCGGAAACGCGCTGCGGTGGGCAAATGGGGGAAAGGAGAGGTGGCACGGGGGAGAAGCTCACGGCGGTTCGAACGGGCGGCTCAGCGGGCTCGGGGAAGGGCTGGAGGCGACGTACGGTCGCCGGCGATCTTCGGTAGCCGACGAGGGGAACGGCGGTGCTGGCGGCGTCCAGGTGCTTTCAGCGTCGTGTGGCTCGGTGAGGAAGAAGAGGGGGACACGGCGGGGCTCGTAGACAGCTCGGGGCATCGTCGGGACGGCGGTGGCCGCGGTGGTGGCGAGCGGTGGCGACAGAGGCGCTCAGGCGAGGTGCGGGTAGTGAGGAAGAGGTGAGGGGGAGAGAGTGAGCAAGTCGGCTTGATCCAGACGGCAGTGGGGAGGACCTTCGCGGCGTCGCGCTGGCTGGGGAGGCATGCAGGCGAGCACGGAGGTGGCGTGCCACCTCAGCGCGTGCGCGCGCGCGTGCCCTGTCCTCCTGGCGCGAGGAAGGTGACGACTGGCGCTCGCCAGTCGGCTGGGCCGACCAGGTAGGTGGCCCAAGTGGCCTTTCTCTCTCTCTCTCTCTCTCTCTTTTATTTTTCTTTCTGTTTTCTAATTTGTTTTTCTATTTTGGCCTAGATAAAATACTAAACAACTTCTGAAAATTCTGACATAATTTGTGGGCACACTTTGAATTATTTCCAACAGCCCACAACTGTTTTCAGGATTATTTGGGCATTTAAAATTATTTATAGCATTTAAATGCCCAAACTCAAATAGTTTATGATTTAATTCAAAAATCCAGGATGACCTATAAAAATGTAAACCATTTTTGGCAGAGGTTTCCAACCAATTCAAAAATGATGAACTTTTCTGAAGGGCATTTTGGGTTCATTGAAAAATATTTTAAGTTGAACCTATTTGAAATTCATTTGGTGCTAGGGTTTAATCATCCCCATTTCAAATTCATTTGAATTTAACATGATGCATTGATGCTCTGATGCAACTAATTACAACCATTATTCTATGGCTGTGACAACTCACCCCCACTAAACAAGAATCTCATCCCGAGATTCAGGAGTAGGGTAAGAGGAAGAGGGGAAACTAGCTATCACAATCTTCATGATCCAATTGTCCTTCTCGGAGATGTTGATTCATCAAATCATGTTGATCTTGACATCTTTTCTTTTGAGATCTTCTTCCAAAAATGACGACGGAAAGAGAGGGGAGCTCTACAGGATTCGATCTTTACGAAGATCGAGCAACTCATGATCAACTCGTGGAAGGAGACATAATAACATGTCTCGAGCTGAGACACATAACACACAACAAGACTGATGGAAAGGAGTAGATAACGAAGGTTTAATTTGGCAGGCAACAGTTCCACGCTTTAAGAAGATGGTGAGTGGGTTTCAAAGTAGCGAGGAGTTAGTTACCCTTAATACCATAACGGAACACCTTAGGGGAGGTGGCTCATAGAGTTATTCCCTTAAGTGGCAAAAAGAATTACTTTTGATACATAGATCATTGAAACTCTTTATACCAGGCTGAGGCATATTCACGAATGATCGTTTGAAGGAATTCAAAAGAATAACATGCTCAGCTTGGAAAGGGAAACTATGGTTTTAGAGCAACTTGGCAAATGGAAGGCACATTCCAATTGATGCCGAGGATATAGCCTAGTGTCTGAGCGTGCTCTCAAGAACTTGAGCATTTCCATATTCATTAGGGTTTTACCAGCAACTATGCCAAGGATTCTGGTAACACCTCATACTACCACGATGGATATAGATGGAGGATGCAGATGCAAAGGAAGACAACACTTTCTCAGATTTCTACCTTGGCTATGCCAAGGAAGCAAAACTGGATAATCGACCGAGAGACATCTAACACTCCGCTTCTAATGTTCTCCTCGATGTACTAGTGTAACCCAATTATTGGGATTGTTTGGTATCTAGAAAATCAAGTAAAGGTCGGTCTTCGGAAACACAAAATCCATAAGGAACAACTTCTGGACTAAGTCATAGAAAATCCTTGTGGGGAATGGCTACTCTTGCTGGACAAGATACTATAACATTAGGTCTTCCGGTGAAATGTGTTAGCCACAACATCCACTTTACCGAGTTACAGAGAGACCAATATTATAACTCTTCGGGAACATTCCAACCATCATATCTGCCTGAGATTCAGATCTGATTGGTGACATGATACTTTGGACTCAGCACGTCCGAAAACAAAGTTTGGAACACAAGTCGAAGAGATGATGTTGCGAGATTCTCGGGAAATGAACTACGGAAGCAAGCTCCAAAACATGAGCTGGTTCGCAAGACACACGTGAACACACTATCTAGGACAACGTGACCACATAGAAGTCTTACAGCAAAACACTACCGAGTCCTGGTTGGGAACCATCATTGAGAATAACGAAGTCTTGTGCATGTCCGTCTGGGCCCTTCAGGATTAGCACTTGAACTTCTTATCTTTGAACAAATCGATCAGTGGCTTGGTTTGCTAGGGATTACATATGGAATGGAGATGATTAGTCTACCAATCCACAGGATACTTCGCACATGCATGGCTGACTTGGGATGATTCCAATGGAAGCAAAACAAACTTTCTCAAATTCACGGCGACAACTTGCATCAAATGCACATGAACTTAGAGGAAGTCACTTCTTACATCAAACATATACCTCATGGCTAGCACAAAGATAATGTTTATGAAAGTTTCCAACACTAGCTTGGTATTCAACAAAATCATGGAGAAGATAAAAATGTTGCCGATGGGCTCAACAACAATTCATCTAGGTTTCCATATAGATTGAATTCCACAATTAAGTGAACACGGTGATAGCATTGGTCAGACCCAAAAGAATATAATGGTGCATACTCGAGGAACAACCACGAGTAAGACAACATTACAAACATTGTTGGTTCAGATTTGATTTGACGATAGCGCACACTCAAATCAAAAGATTGGATAAGACAATAGATCCAACAACTGAACACGAAGGTCAGTCGATGAATGTATCATCTTTCTTCAATGCACACACACAAAAGATATCCCTTTGGAATGAACTAAGTCAGACAATGCTTTTATCTTCCAACTCTCCAGGTTGTTGTTTAGCTTAACCAACTAGCTCAGGGTATCTAACACGGATTCTTGGAGAAGGAGTGGTTTAGAAGAAAACCAACTTGATCACGAACTCAACATAACGGTCAAGGGACAACCTGGTGACACTTCTGAGAAAATATTCGAAAAAACAAAAACCACCGATATGTTACTAAGCTCAAGAACATTCTTGCTTTTCAGGACAAGACAAAACGACCAAAAGAGCAAGGGATTGACACAATCTTAACTCATTGACCGAAGAGTGCACCAGAAATAAGGTCTAGGTAGCACGATCAAACTTAGATTGATGATTCAATAACCATCACACCAAGAATGAAATTATCGTCCATTAACTACCAAGCAACAGGGTTGCTATGAGTATTGATTTCACACATCACAGTTCACTTGTCGGCATTCCAGTTGCAATGACACGGAGACCAAGAAATAAATGATGATGGCGAGAAGTATCACTATATCAAGAATTCATAAGATGGTGTGCAATTCCTATGACATTCTTGACATGAAAGAGGGTAACACTCCAGGGTAGAGTAGACTAGAAGCTGGATTGGCTTTCTTGATCAGCGGAATACAACTACTTTGACCCAATCCTAGTAATGGATGAGGTACTGGAGTTTGTTTCTCCTGGTCATTCCGAAATAGAATGGCTTGACGGACCATAAGAATAAGAGGCATCGATGACCACGAATGCATGACATATTCTTGACTATCAACTGGTAGATGAAAGTCAGAATACAATTGAAGAAGGACAACTCAAAGGACCATATGATTTTCTGAGTTGTAGATGCATAGATTAGCATGTCGAGCAAGGCTTAACATAATTCTTCCGGATAACCTATGCAGAAAGGTAGGACTGGCAGAGTCACAAATATAGGATGGAGAACTCATCAAGAGCACTTTTGTTGTGATCTTTTGGTTCAAAAGAACTCCTGCCATACTGGTTCATGGTATTGGAAGAATGATATACCACGGACCTTGAGGACTAAGCAAGGTTACTAACCAACCTAAAGGAGCGACAAACTCTATCAACATGACATAAGTAGAGTGGATCTTGGGTTCAGGAACCCAGGAATAGAATACCTTCTAACTAAATAACATCATGAGATGCTTTCGAAAATGATGGCCAAAATTGTCACACTGGGATACAACACAAAGGCTGAACCTCTGGGTGGTTCTCTAAGATATCCTAGTTTCCTATTAACTTTTGCATATATGTCGAGGCAATAGAGTACCTCAACACAATGATTAGTGTGGTTAATTAGTTTGTCCCCAAAACATCAGGAATGGGGAGGAAAGATTTGTAAGTGCATCAGGTTGTTTAGAAACCTGGGACAACTCGGACAGCATAACGACTGTACGGGCTTGAAAAATGAGACAACCTGCAAGACAACTGACAACATAACTACTGAATTATTACGGAAACACCGATCCGAGTAGACAACACCTTTCCTATAAGTCTCCAACATAGTAACTCGTCATCCTGATAGATAGATGAGAAAGCCTAGTTTCTTAACCCCATAGAAAAGAGGAGGGTGACTCCGAATAGAATGACACGAGAAGAGAAGTAAAAAGAGCCTTACGTTCCCATCCACAATCAATTCCCCTATATAACTAATGCATTTCTAGACTTGACTTCGACCAGTTTGGCTTGGTAATCCTACAGGCAGTCAGGCTCTGATACCAAAGCTGTCAGGACCCCGATCCTAAGTCACACCGATCTAGCATAAGACACATCATATCACTTTGCGGCCTCACGCACGATAACCCACGGCTGCCGCCTTTACCTTGGCTCACGTATATGATTGTGATGCTAGCATCCATATGACAGAGAACCCAGGTCGACATGACTAGTCATAAACCAAGGTGGCATAAACGTATAGGGACAGACATAGGTAACCCAACAATGCACGTGTCAGTCATCAGCGTGTGTACTGGGCTGTAGCAAGCTATCAGGACCCCAGTAACACCGCATGACATTTCCCCGTAGGGACAGACACGGGAGCAAAAAAGGATACATGTGGGTTAATCCATGTGTTCCGGAGCAGTAGCAAACTACCAAGGCTCAGTGGAAGCACTAGGAGGCATTTCCCTGTATGGAAGGCTACCAAAGCAGATAACTAGGTGTCGAATCTCACACATACCAATGCATTTCAAAACATACACACAATATGCACGATATGTGTAGATACAACATGGCATCACAACATAACTCTACAAATCAAAATATTTATTTAAGAGGCTCCGAAGAGCCATACATAGCATGATATTACAAACATGGGTCTCATGACCCAACATACAAAGTCATACAAGCAACAAGTGGAAGCATAAATCTGTCTGAGTACAGACAGCTGAAAAGAAAGAAGGCTAGAAAGCCTGTCTATCTACAAGACCCTCCAGAGGAGCCAGACCTCTGTCTGGGATTCCCAAGCTAATCGGTCAACATCGAACTCATCGTTGAAAGCACCAGTGAGACTAACGTCTCCTCTGCAAAAACATCAATTAAGCAACCGTGAGTACAAAGGTACTCAGCAAGACTTACATCAAAACTATCTACATATGCTTCATTATCAAGAAGGGTGTTGTGGAGTTTAACTGCAGCAAACCAGCTTTGACTCAGTGCTATCCTGAACTACGACTACCAGTAACTTCTTTGGGGTGAGAGAGCGCACACGAGTCCACATAGTCACCATAACAATACACCACTATGGATCTGCTCCCGTCTCCCTACGAGAAGGCCATCCATAGCACTCACACTTATCTTGCGCATTTTAGAGTATCCATTTCAACTTGTCTATGAACATTGTAAGCTTTCCAAGTAGTCCATATCTGAGGACACGGCTATCCGAATATATCAATAACCCTGCAGGGGTGTACTTCTTCACACACGCTCTCACCATTTACCACCATATACACGTCATGTATCTCGGCAACCTTCAAGCGAAAGCCTGGCGAGGTTGTCGGCCACAACCTGACTAACCACACAAGACTCTAGTCCAGGTTTATCGCCTATTTGAGGTTGTATCCGCAAAGGAAGTACGGCCGAAGTTTCTATCACGGCCCCAAACGATGAGTGCAGGGTTCCCAAGAGCACCATTCGGGTGTCACTTGGTACACCGTGCCTCGGTGTCTCTACCGCATCATAGCCCACCCCTAGGGTCAGCGCTATGTACGGCCGCCAACACATATCCTACAAACACCAGAAACTAGTTGCGACTCCTGGACAGAGATCAAGGCGATTAATAAGTTGAGAGACTCAATTAAGGATCCCAATGTGTGGTAGTAATTGTCTTGGATCACAAACACAAAACTCAGTTCCTGAGGACGGTCCCAATGAGACAACCCACCATGTACTCCTACATGGCCTCTCATCGCTACCTTTACCAGCATTGTCATTCGTTTCCTCTTGACTATGATTACTAGCATGTTCATTATAGCTCACATCACTAGCCTTATCAACAAGTAAATCATCATCACCAAGCAAATCATCCTCATCACTATTAAAGTTAAAGTATTCGGGGTGTGATACCTTGGGGCCTTTTGCCATGAAGCATCTTCCAATTCCTTCATTTGGTGAATCAAATAGATCATAGGAGTTGGAGGATACGAGAGCAAGTCCGGCAACACCTTCATCTTGACTATAGTCGGAGTCGGAGTGATAGCTTCTCTCGAAGTGGTTGTCAGAGTCGGAGCCGGAAATCCATTCACCAACATGAGCTTGATGTATTCTTCTAGTGTAGCTCTTGGATGACTTGTCCTTCCTTTCCGAATCTTCGCTCCTTCGAAAAGATCTTCGTTCATAAAGATCATCCCCACTCCTTCTCTCCTTGTGAGGTGATTCATCTCTTCTATGTCTTCCTCTTGGTGATTCGTCTCTTTTCTTGTGAGGTGCCGTACACTCATTGGAATAGTGTCCGGGTCTTCCACAATTATAGCAATTTTGGTCATGACTTGATGATCTTTTCTCATAATGTCTTGAGCTTGAGCTTCTTTCTTTTCCTTTGTTCTTGTAAAACTTGTTGAACCTTTTCACCATTAGGCTTATCTCTTCATTGGATACTAGCTTGTCGCTTGAAGTTGTGGGAGCATCGGTTGAGACTTTGTAAGCACCACTCGATTTGTTGTGTAGCTCCTCTTTGTCCTTGAGTGACATCGCATGAGCAACAATCCCTCCAATGACTTCCGTGGGCTTGAGATCTTTGTAATTGGGCATCATTTGGATCAAAGTGCACACGGTATCATATTTTCCATCCAAGGCTCTAAGGATCTTCTTGATGATGAATTTGTCGGTCATCTCTTCACTTCCAAAGCTGGCAATCTCATTTGTGATGAGAGCAAGCCTAGAGTACATTTCAGCAACTCCTTCACCATCTTTCATCTTGAACTTGTCAAGTTGACTTTGAAGCACATCCAACTTGGATTCCTTGACAGACTCGGTACCCTCGTGCATATCAACCAAAGTATCCCAAATTTCCTTTGCATTCTCAAGGCGGCTGATCTTGTTGAACTCCTCGGGACACAAACCGTTGAAGAGAATGTCACAAGCTTGAGCATTGTATTGCAACATCTTCAATTCTTCCACGGTTGCTTCACGATCCGGTTCCTTACCATCTTCAAAGAATTCACCTTGCAAGCCAACACGAACAACAGCCCAAACGGCGGGGTTATGACCAAGAATATGCATTTTCATCTTATGCTTCCAACTAGCAAAGTTTGTACCATCAAAATATGGACCTCTACGGTGATAGTTACCCTCACTAGACGCCATACTCTCCTAGGTTGTGAAACCAATGCAATGGAGACCAAAGCTCTGATACCACTTGTAGGATCGAAAGTATGTCTAGAGGGGGGTGATTAGACTACTTGACCAAATAAAAATCTATCCTTTTCCCAATTTTAGTTGTGGGCAGATTTTAGCAAGTACACCAAGTCAAGTAACACCCTACACATGCAATTCTAAGAGTGTAGCAGCGGAAAGTAAAGCATTGCACATGTAAGTAAAGGAGGGGATTGGAGATTTCAAATGCAATGAAGACACGATGATTTTGGCATGGTTCCGATAGGTGGTGCTATCGTACGTTCACGTTGATGGAGGCTTCAACCCACGTACGGTAACGGTTGCGCGAGTCCATGGAGGGCTCCACCCATGAAGGGTCCACGAAGAAGCAACCTTGCCTATTCCACCATGGCTTCCAACCATGAAGGACTAGCCTCACTCGGGGTAGATCTTCACTAAGTAGACGATCTCCTTGCCCTTACAAACTCCTTGGTTCAACTCCACATGATCTTGGAGGCTCCCAAGTGACACCTAACCAATCTAGGAGACACCACTCTCCAAAAGGTAATAAATGGTGTGTTGATGATGAACTCCTTGCTCTTGTGCTTCAAATGATAGTCTCCCTAACACTCAAATAGTTCCTCACAGATTTGGATTTGGTGGAAGAAGGATTTGAGTGGAAAGCAACTTGGGAAAGGCTAGAAATCAAGGTTCAAATGGTTGGATTGGAATATCTTGATCTCAACACATGAGTAGGTGGTTCTCTCTCAGAAATCATATGGTGGAAGTGTTGGCACGTTCTGATGGCTCTCTTACATGGTAAGAGGGAGGTGGAGGGGTATATATGGCCTTCACCTAAAATCCAACCGTTATATGTCTTTGACCCAACTCGGTGACACCGACATGAAAATCTTGGTGAGACCGACTAGTGTAAAAGACGTGAATGTTAGGCTTTTCGGTGGGACCGATCAAAATATCTCGGTGAGACAGAAGTGCAATGGCTAGGGCAAGACCAGGTTTCAGTGAGACCAAAAATTTCATCTTGAAAATTCCAAAGTGAAGTAACATCATTACAGCAAGTTGGTCAAGCCTTCTCGGTGGGACCGAGAACCATTTCGATTGCACCGATCTGTTAGGGTTTGGCATGTGGCATAGTGGATAGCAATCTCGGTGGGTCCGGATAAGAATGTTTCGGTAGGGCTGAGATCAACTTTTAGGGTTTTGGGTAGGAATGAAATGGAGAAGTATTTGAGAGTTTTGGAGCAATATCACTAAGCATTTGAGCAATTGAGTCATAATCAAAACCTCATCCCCTTTTAATAGTATTGGCTTTTCCTATGGACTCAATGTGATCTTGGATCACTTAACCAAAAATGTAGAGTCTTGAAGCTTTGCCAATCTTTGTCCTTAGCATTTTGAGGGGTCCACATCCATTAATCCTTGCCATGCCAATCATTGATCTTTTCTGAAATTTACTAGCAATAAGAATTAGATCAATGATATATATGTTGTTATTGATTACCAAAACCACCCGGGGATTAGTTGCACTTTCAACGACCCCATGGTCCTTAGCACCAATATTCCATACTAAACATTGATCATTTAACCCCCACAATCATATATTACTACCTCAATATCGCAAAACTATTGCAAAGAATCAAATCTATCATGTTCAAGAATCTACAAGTTTCATGCAAATTTTTATTATACCACTTCTACATACCCATTATTTTTGGACCGACCATATAACTAACGCAAATTACCACTTCCTATTTAACTCTCAAAAAGATTTAAGTGAAGCAAGAGAATGCAAACAATTTCTATAAAACATACCGCCATGCTCAAACAAATATAAGTGAAGTACAAGAGCAATTGCCTCAACTCAAAAAGATAAAAGTGAAGTATGGATGAGCATTCTATAAATGTAGGATGAATGTGTGTCTCTCTTAATAAATATATTTAGGAAACGATGATTGCAAAGATCATCAAGCAAAACTAAAATAAAAAAAGACGCTCCAAGAAAAACACATATCATGTGAAGAATAAAAATATAGCTCCGAGTAAGATATACCGATAGTTTTGAAGATGAAAGAGAGGATGTCATTCGGGGCACCCCATGCTTAGATGCTTGAGTCTTCCTTAAATATTTCCTTGGGGTGCCTTGGGAATCCGCAATCTTAGGTTCTTGCTGCTCCTCATTCTTCTCATAGCGCTATCTCTCCCAAAACTTGAAAATTTCAATCACACAAAACTTAACGGAACTTCGTGAGATAGGTTAGTATAATAAAATAAATCATTCACTAACCAGTCAAAAAAATCATTCACTTAGGTACTGTCTAGACAAGATTCATAATCATTCCCAATTGATGTCTACTGTATTTTATACTTCCACAATTTATATCCCCCAATATAAGCCATAGAAACATTAAAACAAGCCAAAAAAATAAAAAAAATAAAATCATTCAAAAACAGAACAGTACGTAAAGATCTATTTTTTATCATACTTCATTAATTATAAAATTCTTAAAAATTAGGGCAACGTAGACAATTTTCAACTCGGTACTATGTAAAAAATTCAGCAATTGATCACGTTCCGGTACAGAATGAAAATTTAGACACTGGACGAAAAAGTTCCTGTTTCTGCACAGAACCTAATAAACAAGCATCCACATCACCCCAGAGGTTTAACTTGGCACAAAATTGAAATAAAAGATGCAAACACAATTACTACACTATAAATAATCATGTTGACACATTGAAATCAAAATAAAATAAAATAAAGGATAACTATTGGGTTACCTCCCAACAAGCGCTATTGTTTAATGCCCTCTAGCTAGGCATAATGCAATCTATCAATTATTATCATATTTTAAAGATATAATGTAGCTCTCATGATAGATTCATAAGGAGATTTAACATTCTTTCTAGGAAAAATGTTCCATACCCTTTTTTAGAGGAAAATGGAACCGTATGTTCCCTTCCTTCATGTCAATTATTGCACCTATTACTTCTTAGAAAGGGTCTCCCAAGTATAATAGGACAAGACGGATTACATTCAATATCAAGAATAATAAAGTCTACAGGCACATAATTTCTGTTAGCGCTTATAAGCACATCATTCACTCTACCCATAGCTTTTTTAATAGTAGAATCCGCTGGGTGCAAGTTTAAAGAACATTCACCCATATAAGTAAAACCGAGAAAATCATACAATGCTTTTGGCATAGTTGAAACGCTAGCTCCTAAATCACACAAAGCATTGCACTCATAATCCTTTATTTTAACCTTAATGATGGGTTCCAACTCATCATGTAATTTTCTAGGCATGGAAACCTCTATTTCAAGTCTTTCCTCATTGGTTTTAATAAGAGCTTCTACAATATGTTTAGTAAAAGCCTTGTTTTGTTCATAAGCAATGGGTGAATTAATCATGGATTGAAGCAAGGAAATACATTCAGCAAGGGAACAACTATCATAATTAAAATCCTTGTAATCCAAAACAGTGGGAGCATCACTATCTAGAGTTTTTACCTCTTCAAACCCACTTTTATCATTATTAGCAACAAGATCATCACCCTCCAAGCAATTGGGACACCTTTTAGCTAAAGTTGACTCTTCTCCGGTCCCATCATTATCAATTTTAATATTTCTAACTAATGATTAAATAGTTGATACTCCAATAGTTTTAACATCTTCATCATTATTAGCTAGAAAACGCAATTCGACCTCTCTTTCTTCTCGTTCTCTTCTAGCTCTAAGCATATCAATCATTTTTCAATTGTAATCAATGGAGACTTGGATGGACTTTATAGATTCAGGCATTTCATCCTTATTTGGTGGCAAGATTTTAATTTTAAGAATATCCACATCATGCACAAGTCTATCCATGTTTCTAGACATATCATCACATTTACTCAATTTTTCTTCTACATAGTATTGAAAACTTTTTGCGAACTAATAAATTCTTTAATATTGTTTTCAAGTTCAGTAGGCATCTTATTATTATAATAATTACCATAGGAATTACCACAATTATTAGAGGGGTTACCGGGATACGGTCTAGGATTATTATTGAAGTTCCCTCTATAAGCATTATTATTTAAATTTCTCCTTGAAATAAAATTCACATCAATGTTATCATTGTTTTACTCAATCAAAGTAGATAAAGGCACATCATTTGGATCAATAGTGCCACTCTTAGTAGCAAGCATGGACATAATAGCATCAACCTTTTCACTTAGGGAGGAAATCTCCTCGACAACGTTTACCTTCTTACCACTCGGAGCACGCTCGGTGTGCCATTGGGAATAATCGGAGGTCATGTTATCAAGAAGCTTTGTGGCTTCTCCAAGTGTTATCCCCATGAACGTACCACCTGAAGCTGAATCTAGAAGGTTTCTTGAAACAAAGTTTAGTCCAGCATAAAAAAGTTGCAATATCATCCAAAGACTCAATACATGTGTGGGACAATTTTTAAGCATAAGTTTCATTCTTTCCCATGATTGTGAAACATGTTCTTGGTCAAGTTGCTTGAAATTCATAATTTGATTCCTCAAAGATATAATTTTTGCGGTAGGAAAATATTTGCCAATGAAAGCATCTTTACACTTAGACCAAGAATCAATACTATTTTTCGGTAAAGAAGATAACCATGCTTTAGCTCTATTTCTTAGAGAAAAAGGAAAAAAGTTTCAGTTCAACAATATGATTATCCACAGATTTAGTTCTTTGCATATCACATAACTGAACAAAGGTATTAAGATGGGAAGCAACATCTCAATTATAGTTTCCAGAAAATTGTTCTTTCGTAACAAGATTTAGCAAGGCAGCTTTAATTAATATAATACGATTCCGCACTAGTGGCGGGAGGATCAATAGGAGTACTAATGAAATCATTATTATTAGTACTTGAGAAATCGCAAAGCTTGGTATTTTCAGGAGTAGACATAGTGGCAACACAAGCAGAAGTAGTAAAACAAGATTTTTTTTTGTATTTTGAATTTTTTTTGGCAAACGAAGAAGAAGGCAAATAAAAAGGCAAAATGCAAAAGGCAATTATACAAGAAAATAAAACATGCAAAAGATAAGTGTTTGTGTGAAGGCAACTGATTTGGTAGATGATGATTCCCCAGCAACGGCGCCAGAAATTCATCTGCTACTCCCGTAGGAATTGTTGGATTTCCCTGAAGAGGAAGGGTGATGTAGCACAGCAGCAGAAAGTATTTCCCTCAGTTAAGAACCAAGGTTTATCGAACTAGTAGGAGGCACCACACTAACAATGTTAGCAGTACCTGCACACAAAGACAACAAATTCTTGCACCCAACAAAGGCAAGGGGTTTGTTACTCCCCTTGTTCTTGCCAGTCACAAGATTAAAAGCAAATAATGATAGGCAAAGTGGTAAAACAGTGAAGAACAATTAAAGAGCTATTGTAGGAGCTTCTGTATTAATGGAGAATATACATGGGGCCATAGGTTCACTAGTGGCATCTCTCTCGAAAGCGTGTAGTGGCATGGTAGACAAATTACTGTTGGGCAATTGACAGAATATCGCAAATTACAACTATGATCATTCATGGCATAATCTTACATAGGCATTACGTCCGTGATAAGTAGACCGTTAATCCAACTGCATATACTACTATTACTCCACCCCAAGACTGCTATCCAGCATGCATCTCAATGTATTAAGTTCATGATAAACAGAGTAACGCAATAAGAAAGATGACATAATGTAGACAGGAAGAGATCAATCAATATGACCAAACCCCGTCATTTTACCCTTAGTAGCAACAATACAGTACATGACTTTGCCCCTTTTGTCACTGGGCAAGATCACCTCAAGATTGAACCCACTACTATGCACCAATCCCTCTGAAGACCTACTCATCTATCTTGGCTAAAGAAGACTCATAGATCGGAAAGCATACATAGCTATAAAATTACACAAGAGAGAAACTTCAAGAGAATCAATATAAATCAATGAATAGTTAATCTGATCATAAATCCACAATTCATCGAATCCCAACAAACATGCCACAAGAATTACATCGAATAGATCTCCAAAGAGATCGTTGTATTGAAGATCAAGAGATTGAGAGAGAGAGAAAGAGAGAGAGAGAGAGAGAGAGAGAGAGAGTCATCTAGCTACTACTATGGACCCGTAGGTCCTGAAAGCACTACTCACACAACATCATGGAGGCAGCAAGGTTGATGAAGATGGCCTCCCCAATGATTCCCCCCTCCGGCAGAGTACAGGAACAGGGCTCCAGATGGGATCGCGTTAGAACAGAGGCTTGCGGCAGTGATAAAATTATTTTGGGTCTCGCTTCGAGGGTTTCTGAATATGTGGGAATTTATAGGGCAAGAATTGGTCAAACGGAGCCATGAGGGGCCCACAAGCCAGGGCGGCACACCCTACCCCCCAGGTCATGCACCCCTACCTTGTGGGGCCCTCGTGGGTCTTCTAGTCCTTCCCCGAAGCTTCTAGGGTCTCTTACATTCCAGAAAAAATCATCAAAAAGTTTTGTCGTGCTTGGACTTCTGTAGGTATGGATTTTCTGGAAAACCAAAAACATGAAAAAAAATAGGAACTGGCACTGGGCACTAAATTAATAGGTTAGTCCTGAAAAATAATATAAAATGGCATATAAAACATAGAAAGTGATAATATAATAGCATTTAACAATCATAAATTATAGATATGTTTGAGACATATCACCATCCGACCAGTATCCGCCACGGCGGCACAGCGGCCTTTGTCCTCGACCCCATAGTTGATGTCTTCCACCTGACATGAGTCCTAATGGATGGCGGCAGCAGCCTCAACCTCATATATCTAGATACTGTCAAAAAATGCATGTCGACCCAGCACGGATCAAACCTAGCAGTACCACTTTCAAGGGTATCATACCAGGAGTTGAGGAGCAGTGCATGGGAAGGGTGATCTTGGACGTAGTCTTCGGCACGCCCGAAAACTTTCGGAACAAAGAGTTAACCTTCGACACCATCCTCTTTAGGAGCGGCTATCATGCACTCTTAGGGAGAACATCCCGTGCTCGTTTTAAAGCCGTCCCGCACTACGCTTATCAAAGCTAACGATGCCAGGACCGTATGGCATCATAACAGTAAATGGCAAGACGGAGCACTCACTCAGAATAGAAGAGCAGACCGCGGCCTTTGCGGCCAAATTTCAAGCTCCGTAGGAGGCATCAAAGGCAAGAGTTGGATCAAATGGCCTTAACCCTCCAAAACGCCCGAAGCCAACTTCGGGCGCATCTGACAACGACTTCGGCGTATGTTAGACACATCATGAGGATATAATGAACACTACCTCAGGAGCTGTGGATGCCGAACCTAAATAGGGATACACGCTCCACTTCCCCCAGTACATGACCGAGGACTATGTTCCTCGAAATCATAATTTTGCACTAAAAATTCCATGGGGGGCAGTGAAGCACATGCACAACGAAGGAGGCATGTTGAATAAATGGAGTCCATGTCAAAATCCTTGGAATGCGAGCATCTAGCTCGAAACTCACAGCCCAAGTAGGATATCAAATCATTGACTTGGAACAAATTCATGTCGTGATAGCACAGACGTGGATGCAGTCCTCGACTGTTGGAAGCCCGACAACACCATGCCTTAGCCAAAGCCACAGATATCTGGGTGCCCCTTACAGAGCACCTATACCATCCCACAGCTTGAAGGCTAACAGGGGGCTGGAACACAGCTTAGACTGTCCTTCCCAGTCCACACAGGCACACTTTGATGTGCCAGGACAAAATAATTCATCATCGAACAACTAAAATGCCAGATGCAGCACTCCTCGGTTTGGACGACGACGGGCTGCATCATCCACTAAAAGGAGAACACAGATGCTGCAACCCTTGGCTAGACAAGGAAACATAGAAGAACGCACAATGACGCCATGACGCTGGACATGAAGCCGGAAGCTCGGACCTCAGCATGTCACCTCCTCAGGTAGACTTTGTAAAACTCCTTAGAAGCATGTACCTTTAATTATAGCTTGAACATTAGGCGTGACCTTTTTATTGAATAAAGAGACGCCCAAATTTGGGTTGCATAAACACTCATGGTGCATCCTTGGTCTTATTCCAATTTTTGATTGCTATAATTATTATCATATCATGTCAGATGCCCTTGAGCGCCGACAACATACGGGGGGCTGCGATAGAGCCAAGCCCACTTAACGCCTAAGTGCTCCATGGAGCCTCCGACGACTTCCTCGAACCTCTCGCCAACATATGCATCGATTTTGACTTGTGTCTTGGGTCAATAGCTGGGTTGCCTGGCTCCTATGTTTACCCCTTAGGTTCCCGCTAAGTTCGGCTAAGGGTGTACTGATGAGTCCAAATTACGTGATTATTTTGATAGTATTTTTGTGCCTACTCAGTAGGCTTTGTGGAATTTTACCGCGTCCGCGCACTTCTTTTTGTCGTTTTTCTTAGGTAATACCTTTTTGGACCAAATAATACTTTATGGAAGAAGTCCCAAGAAATGGTAGTGAAATCACACATTTAATGTGATAATCATCTACCATAAGTGGAGGGAGCAAGAGCAGCAAAGGAAGAGGCGCTGCGCCGCTTCCAGAGCGAAAGACGGCATATCATGCGACTGCGACCGCTCGTATGAGCGGTGTATGGAGTGCCATCGCCGCCGCCTCATCCACTATTTTCACCCCGTGGAATCAGATCGGAGAGGGGATGCCCAGAGACCTCATAAACTCGCCCCGAAGGAGGAACCCTAGTCGCCGGAGCGATCTGGAGGGGGAGCTTCCCAAGGAGGAGATCGCCATCTTCATCACAATCCACAAGGAAGGCTTCAACATCATCACCACTGTCATCATCATCATCATCCACATCCTTCTCATTGTAACTCATCAAGAACCCTAGGGGATAACTTGTGTGTTATATGTGTGAATCATTCCTTTTCTCTGTCACCGGTGTTATGATGTTTGTTGCCTTCATGAGTGAGTAGTTCCCCTAGTTCTTGGGGATATGGATGAACCCTAGTGTGTAATAGATCATTTGATACTAGGATTTAGTATCCTCTTTGCATGTTTATGTTAATGATCTTCTTGATGTTGGGTGAAGTCGACCATCCAATGTATGGCAATTTTGGATGGAAGGTTATTATTGCTGGCGGACCGGTTGGTTGCGGCGGTGGGTGGCGTGATAGGCCCCATCTCCCTTCGTTCCGGACTGTTGCTTCAGGGGGTAAAACAGAGTGGACCCAAGTGTCCTTGAATTATTGCACAGTAAGCAATTTAAAGGTGAGGAAGGTGAGGACCCTTATCAACATTTGCAATTTTTTGATGACATATGTGGGACATTCAAATTAAATGTTTTCGGCCCAGATGATATGAAGCTTAAATTATTTCCTCATACTGTGGCTGATGCAGCGAAAAATTGGTTAGTGTCTCACGTTGCAGGTATCTTTGATACATGGGATAAACTCACAAAAGCCTTTTTTTATCAGAATACAATCCCGAGATGAAATCTTATGAAGCCTGACGAAGAATTTTAAACTTTCGACAGAGACCGGAGGAATGTCTGGTGAATGCATATCAAAGGTATAGAACTCTAATAAATGATTGCCCTCATCATAAACTCCCTGATTGGCTTGTATTAAATCTCTTCTATGGAGGACTTCGGGATGATTCCAAGGAAGAACTAGATTTAGCTTCTTTAGGTTCTTTTATTACCAGCTTGGTACATGAAGCCTGGGAATTATTAGATGGTAAGCTTGCTAATCATGAAGCTTGTTGGAGTGATGAGGAAGAAGAGGGTAAGGTTGAGATAGATTTTGACTGCATAAAAGCTTATCTTAATTCAGGGAGAGTTAACCAAATTAGTGATGAACTTTATCTTGACCCTGATGTTGTTTTAAGATTTGTTAAGAGCTATGCAGAGCATATGGAGCTTCCAAAGAAAAAATGGGAGTGCTACACCAATGAGGATACCTAGGAAGAGGTCGTTGTGGAGGCCTTGGAGGTGGTAGCATCAGTAACTCCCATTGAAGAAGATTATGAACCAGTACAAGAATTGCCCTTTCTTGTCAGAAAGGCACAACTTGAGCACATGTGCAAGGATTATAAAAAGAAGGAAGATAAAGGCATATGCCATACCCAGGCAAAGCCTCAGGTTAAAAAAAGGTGAAGAAGAAAATTGAAACCATGGAGAAGGAGGTAACATCTTTTATGAAAGGGTGTGTTAAAGCAGCTGATACTGGTAAACCAGTAGTACCTTGCTCCTTTGGTTGGACTTCTTATTTTGGGCTTTGTGATATGCATGGGCTCATCTATTAATGTGATACCCTATACCCTCTATGCTAAACTTCATGATGAAATCTATGTTTGTGACCTGCAGCCTACAGATATGGAAATAAAATTAGCTGATGGAACTTTGAGGAAACCCTATGGCATAGTGCCTGATGTTTATGTCATTTTAGGGACTTTTGCTTATCAAGTGGACTTTGTTGTTATGGAAATTCCGGAAGATGATTTTTGCCCTATAATATTTGGAAGACCTTTTCTTAACACTGCAGGTGCTAATATTGATTGCAAGGGGGAAGTTGTCTCTCTCAAGTACGGGGAAGAGATAAGGGAATTTCATTTTTCAAGGTTTAAAAATTGCGCAATTGGCTGCTATTTATTTTGAAACCCTAGAAGATGACCTGGAACGAAGTTTGGCTGATTATGAAAAGAGCCGAGAAGACCCAGCTACAGTGGAGATCGATCAGCATCTGAATGAAGCACCGGTACTAGACCTAGTTGCTAGTGAACAATATGAAGTACCAGAAAAGAAAGGACATGAGGAACTTCCACCTCCTGAATAAAACCTCTACCAAAAGAGCTAAGGTATGAGTTTTTAGATGAAACAAATAAATACCCTATTATTATTAGTGCTAACCTTTCAGATAAAGAAAAAGAAAGGCTAATGAAAACCCTGAGGAAGCATAGGAAAGCCTTTGGATATTTAATGGATGACTTAAAGGGGATAAGCCCTTCAATCTGTACTCATCGCATATACATGGAAGAAGGAGCTGAACCAGTCCATGAGTGCCAAAGCAAGCTGAACCCTGAAATGAAGGAGGTGGTAAGAAAAGAAATAGTTCGCCTCCTTGATGAAGGTATCATATATCCCGTTTTCGAAAGTAAGTGGGTAAGCCCTGTTCATTGTGTACCCAAAAAGGGAGGGTTTACTGCAGTACCTAATAAGCATGGTATAGTTGGGTATAGAATGTGCATTGATTTCAGGAGGCTAAATAAGGAGACACGCAAAGATCATTTTCCTCTGCCATTTATTAATCAAATGTTGGAGAGGCTAGCCAAACATACTCACTTTTGCTACTTGGACGGATATTCGGGATTCTCACAGATAGCAGTGCATCCTAAGTGTCGGTGTACTAAGACATGGGTGCCTTCGTACCCTGACTTGTGCACAGGCAGTTGTAGCCTTCCTGGCGGCAAGGGCTTGCCGGAGGGTTGCTCCCGTCAAGGCTGAAGACTTGGTAAACAAGACCGTGAAGAAGACCTCTAGGCAGGTCATTGAGAAGTACTATTCTAGTACTAGAGATCAAGATTACCCTTGCCGACAAGCTTCATACCGGCAAGGTGAAGACCAAGACTCTGGTTGCCGACAAGCTCCTTGCTGGCAAGCGAAGGCTTGGCAAGCTCCATGCCAGTAGGCTCGTTATGTCTCATTACCGCTCCACCTCATCATCAGCTAGATAAGCACGTATGATAGGTGTCGAGAGGGCAGGCAGTCAAACGTAGCTGGCCAAGGCACGTGTCAGCATGCCACGCAAGGATTAACTTTAATGACACCCGTGCCTGGGACGTGTCAAGATAACAGGAGGGCGGCTGGACCGGCGATACAGATCTTTTGCCCAAAGCCTCGCCTCCCCGGCATAGCACTTAACTGTGCATTTAATGCGCTTGTCCTACCCCATTAGGAGATAGATCTGGTGACGGTGTAGTCACTGTTCATACCCTGTAATGACCGTATTAACCACTGTGGTAACCCCTTGGCCTATAAAAGGAGGCCCATGGCTACAGTTAGAATGGTCGACACCTAGTTCAATTACGCGTTGTAGCTGCACTTCCCGCGCACCTTGCCGGCAAGCTGCGCTCCTTGTAATCTTGAGCTCATACACAATCAAACCACCAAAGCAGGAGTAGCTTTTTATGCTCATAGCGGCCCAAACCTGGATAAATCGTTGCTGTTCTTGCATCTATCAGCCATGCTATTCGTAGCACGCAGATCCCGTAGCAGAACCGCAAAGGGATCCTCTCGATCCCATAGATCGTCGTTTTCCCACGACATCTTTGGCGCGCCAGGCAGGGGTTCGTGTGTTACGAATCAGTGTTCGTAGTGTGAGTTTCAGCCCCATCATCTTCATCGATGGCGCCGAAGAAGAAGAGCGGAGCCGCGACGGCTCACACCACCTCCAAGTGGCCTTCCCAGGCGTCTGCAAGCGGCTGGGACGGCCAGGGCAGGACGCGCCGGCGGTGCGGGTGTCTAGCATCCCCACCATTCCAGCAATCGCAATCGCCACACCGGAGATGGCGCAGACGGCCAACTCCAACGACGTTCTGGTGAGCGCAGTCACCATAGCAATACGGTTCGAACCGGTGCAAGCCAGGACCCATTCGCCGCGACGTCCAAGGATGGAGTGGCGACGTCCAACAACGCTGCGGTGGGACGTGTGCCGCGACCATCGCAAGATGGGCGCGCCACGCTTCCCCGCGGTGCTGGTGGTCCTGGATGGCGTCAAGCCGGCCCTGAGCATCGTCCTCACAATGTTCAGGCACCACCACCACCACGCCAACCCATTGGTGAGCATGTGCTGCGGCAACAGGTATGCGACGAGCTTCCTGCTGACTCTGCCAGGAGTTGAACGCCGTCCCGTTCCATGTTCCCCTCCATGCCAACCACGGCGGCGGAAGCCGTGGCGCGGGTTCAAATGCTTTTGAACTTCCCGCCAGCTCCTGATAAGATGGATGAATGGAGGGCCACCATCCAGAGTCTCATCAGTTTTGCCGATCCTGGCAAGACACCAGAGGTGGGACCCTCCAGACAACCACCCACTGTGCCGGCAGGACCATCTGGCTGCCGTGTCGGAGATGGTGCGCCAACGGTGCAGTCGCCTCCACGTCAACAACCACTGCAGCGGCAAGCTCGCCGATCGGATGTCCAGGATGCAGTGTTAATGGCATCATCGGATCCGCGGGGGCGCCAAGATCAGCGCCAAGTGCTCCACGAACGACGTGATAAGGACGCCCGTACGAAGATCGAGTGGCGCCGGGAAGCACGCCGTCAGTCAGACGACCGTGCTGGGCCAGCAGCATACGTGCCAACGCTAGGGTACCCTGGGTGTTTACCTTACAAGGTAGGCTGCCTAGCGTTTACTTGTGAGTTGCGGTAGGTTTGCTGGCCGTCCACCCATGCCTTCAAGCCAGAGCTGCCCGACAGATACGACGACACACTCAGTCCAGTAGAGTTCCTTGGCATCTACACCATCGCGGTGCAGGCTGCCGGGGGGCGGGACGACAAGATACTGGCCAACTACTTCCCATTGGCGCTCAAGCCCAACGTCAGGTCGTGGTTGATGAACTTGCCGGAGGGCTCCATTTCTTCTTGGTCGGATTTGTGCCATCAATTCGTGAGTGCCTACCAGGGTGGCCACAAGCTCCCTGGTCAAGAGAGCGATTTACACGTGATACCCCAGAGAGATGGTGAGCCCCTCCGCAAGTATATACAAAGGTTCAGCCGTGTGCACCACAACATCCCCGATGTTCATCCCGCAGCTGTTTGCGCCGCGTTCCACACGAATGTGCGCAACCGCAGAATGCGGTCTGAGATGAATATTGAGAAGGTTAGAACCATCAATGAGCTATATGATACGTCTCCACCGTATCAATAATTTATGAAGTATTCATGCCATGTTTATTATAGTTTTGTATGATTTTGGTGCACTTTTATATGGCTTTTATATGATTTTTATGGACTAACATATTGACCTAGTGCCTAGTGGCAGTTGCTGTTTTTTGCTTGTTTTTGGTTTTCCAGAAAATCCATATCAAATGAAGTCCAAATGCAGCGAAACTTTTTGACGATTTTTTCTGGAAGGAAACAGACCCAGGAAGCTTCGAGGGAGCAGCAAAAGACCCACAGGGGCCCCACAAGCCACCAGGGCGTGCCACCCCCCCAGGCGCACCCTGGTGCCTCATGGGCCCCCTGTGGCACCTCTTCGCGTGATTCCAACGGCAAAAATTCCTATATATTCCAAAACCCCCAGAAATAACCCTAGATTTTGGACTCCACCGCCGCAAGCCTCTGTACCTTCAAAATACCATCTGGAGCCCTGTTCTGGCACCCTGCCGGAGGGGGAATCATCTCCGGAGGCCATCTTCATCATTCTGGCGGTCTCCATGACGAGGAGGGAGTAGTTCACCCTCGGGGCTGAGGGTATGTACTAGTAGCTATGTGTTCGATCTCTCTCTCTCTCTCGTGTTCTTGATTTGGCACGATCTTGATGTACCACGAGCTTTGTTAATATAGTTGGATCATATGGTGTTTTCCCCTCTCTATCTTGTTGTGATGAATTGAGTTTTTACCTTTGAGGTTTCACTATTATCGGATTGAATACCTTGTTGGATTTGAGAACACTTGATGTATGTCTTGCATATGAATACCCGTGGTGACAATGGGGTATTATATTGATTCACTTGATATATGTTTTGGCACTCAACTCGCGGATTCCCGAGGTGACATTGGGGTAATCTATGCACAGGGGTTGATGCACGTTTTCGTCCTACTTTCTCCGGTAGAATTCTTGGGGCACTCTTTGAAGTTCTTTGTGTTGGATTGAATATTATGAATCTGAAGTTGTTTGATGCATATCATATAATCAACTCATGGATACTTGTGGTGACATTGGAGTATCTAGGTGACATTTGGGTTGGTTGATGTGTATCATATGGTGTTATTCTAGTTCAAACTCTAGGGTTGTTTGTGACACTTATAGGAATAGCTCAATAGATTGATCGGAAAGAATAACTTTGAGGTGGTTTCGTACCCTACAACAATTTCTATCTTATGTTCTCCGCTAATAGGAACTTTGGAGGGATTGTTATATGATCCAATTATGTTAGCATTGTTGAGAGATTGCACTAGTGAAAGTATGAACCCTAGGCCTTGTTTTTAAGCATTGCAATACCGTTTGTGCTCACTTTTATCGTTTGCTACCTTGCTGTTTTTATTTATTCAGATTATAAAAATATATTTCTACTATCCATACTACACTTGTATCACCATCTCTTCGCCGAACTAGTGCACCTATACAATTTACCATTGTATTGGGTGTGTTGGGGACACAAGAAATTTCTTGTATTTGGTTGCAGGGTTGTTTGAGAGAGACCATCTTCATTCTACGCCTCCCATGGATTGATAAACCTTAGGTCATCCACTTGAGGGAAAATTGCTACTGTCCTACAAAACTCTGCGCTTGGAGGCCCAACACGAGTCTACAAGAATAAGTTGTGTAGTAGACATCAAGCTCTTTTCTGGCGCCGTTGCCACGGAGGTGAGTGCTTGAAGGTATATCTTTAGATCTTGCAATCGAATCTTTTAGTTTCTTTTTTTATCACTAGTTTGGTTTATAAAAGAAAACTACAAAAAATATGGAATTGAGGTTCCCTCATATTATTCATCTTTATAATGTCTTTCTTGAAAATGATGGATCGGAAAATTGTGCTCAATTGATAGAAGAAGAATTCAAAAAAATGTTTGGCATAAAATCTTTGAATGATGAGCATGATTGTAATGTTGTTAGTATGAATTCTATGAAGATCCATGATGCTAACGATATGCAAGGCCACAAGCTTGGGGATGCTATGTTTGATGAAGATGATCTTTTTAGTCCCCCAAGTTTTGAAGAGCAAATTTATTATAATGATTGCATGCCTCCTATTTATGATGATTACATTGATAAAAGTGGACTTGGAGAGGTCATGAATTTATTTAATGATGATTCCACTATTTTGGAAGAAGTTTCAATTGATTATGACAACGAAGTTGCTATCTATGATGACTATTGTGATGACATGTATGCTGTAAAGAACAAGGATAACTATGAAACTTGTCATCATGATTTTAATTTTCAATTGGATTATGCCAATCAAGTATCTCATGATAGTTATTTTGTTGAGTTTGCTCCCACTATTATGAATGAGAATAAATTTGCTTATGTGGAGAGTAATAA
The DNA here is from genome assembly GCA_039707655.1 of Elymus sibiricus. Lineage (NCBI taxonomy): Eukaryota > Viridiplantae > Streptophyta > Magnoliopsida > Poales > Poaceae > Elymus > Elymus sibiricus. The sequence continues at coordinate 209,458,426 of CM077668.1, forward strand.
ATTTTCTATGCTTGTGGGTCATGAAAAGAATGCTTTATGTGATAGCTATATTGTTGAATTCATTCATGATGCTACTGAAAATTACTATGAGAGAGGAACATATGCTTTGACATATTGCAATAATATCAAGTTTCCTCTCTATGTGTTGAAAGTTTTGAAGTCATGCTTGTTTTGCCTTCCTATGCTAGTTGATTCTTGCTCCCATAAATTGTTTGCTCACAAAATCCCTATGCATAGGAAGTGGGTTAGGCTTAAATGTGCTAGCTCGTTACTTTTCAATTCTTTACTTTTATGCGAGCATCATTTAAATCATCATGCCTAACTAAAAGGCATTAAAGAAAAGTACTTGTTGGGAGACAACCCAATATTTCTACCTACTGTTTTTGTGTGCTGACACGATTAATCTACTGTATTAATCATGTTTTATAGCTTTTGTTTCAATAATGTGCCAAGTAAAGCCTTTGGGATAGTGTGGATGCTTGTTGATTTGATTCTGTGCAAAAACATAAACTTTTGCATCCAGTGCTGGAATTTCTATTCTGTACTGGCGCGTGAGAAAATTTTGAAATTTTTACAGAGTATTGGGTTACAAATTCTCTAAGTTTTCCTATTTTGTAAGAATTTTTGGGTGTAGAGAAGTATGGTTATTAAATCGCGCACTACATGCTATTCTGTTTTTGACAGATTCTGTTTTTAGTGCATAGTTTGCTTGTTTTAGTGTTTCCATAGCTTATATTGAGTAATATAAATTTTGTAAATGAAAGAATATAGTATAAATTATGTGAGAACAATTATGAATCTTGTCTTGACAGTACGTAAGTGGATGATTTATTTTTATCATACGAACCTATCTCACAAGTTCCGTTAAGTTTTGTGTGATTGAAGTTTTCAAGTTTTGGGTGAGATACCGATATGAGGAGAATAATGAGTGGCAAGAACCTAAGATTGGGGATTCCCAAGGCACCCCAAGGTAATATTCAAGGAAGACCCAAGCAAATAAGCTTGGGGATGCCCCGGAGGCATCCCCTCTTTCGTCTTCAACATTATCCGTAACCTTACTTGGAGCTATATTTTTATTCTTCACATGATATGTGTTTTGCTTGGAGTGTCATTTTATTTAAGTTGAGGTTTGCTTGCTGTTACCAATCATCATGTTTTATTATCTTTTAGTTCAATAAAATGCCAATTATAGCCTTTACCATGCTCAGTTTGCAAGTTCATGTGTTGCTGTTTGAAAACAGAAAGTTTTCTATTATGTCCAGAATATTCCTGAATAGTCAGGACATGATAAAAATATGAAATTTTTACACAGTAAGAATGCATGAGTTCTCTGTCACTTGGTAATTTTTCAGAATTTTTGGAGTTAGGGAAGTATGGATTCTTATTCCCCTTTTACAGACTGTTCTGTTTTGGCAGATTTCGGTTATAGTTGCATTGTTTGCTTGTGTTGCTTGTTTAATGTTTCTATTTTTGGATAGGAGCATTAAATATGAAGAGGCATTTAGTATGCAATGTTTAATTATAATTTTTGTGATTTGCTACAGTAGAGAATGTTGAGGTTTTGAGTTGATTTATACTAACTTAACTCACGAGTTCTTGTTGAGTTTTGTGTGGATGAAGTTTTTAAAATTTAGGAGAAGCCATGATATGAGAGGAATTAAGGAGACACAAAAGCTCAAGCTTGGGGACGACCAAGGCACCCCAAGATAACATTCTAAGAAGTCTCAAGCAACTAAGCTTGGGGATGCCCCATTAGGCATTCCACCTTTCTTCGTCAACACCTATCTGTTAGCCTAAGTTTTTACTTGTTCACATGATATGTGCTATTCTTGGAGTGTCCTTTTATTTTCATTTTGTTTTCTGTTTGAATAAAATACTTAAGATCTGAAAATTTTAAATCAGAGAGAGTCCTCACATAGCTACCTATTTACTTAACTACTCATTTGGTCTTCACTTATATCTTTTTGGAGTAGTTTGTCATTTACTCTTGTTCTTCACTTATATCCTATGAGTAAATTGTTGAATAAATTGAATATCATGAAGTTTAGATAATATGAGTTTCATATGCTTGTATCATGCCTAGTAGTAGCTTCACATTTGGTTTAGAAAGTGAAATCTATTAAAGCTTCACAATCACAATATTGGTCATACAAGCAATTCATGAATGATTAGTATAAGGAAGAGAACTTTCACATATAAATATATTATCTTGGACATATTTTATGATTGTGAATACCCATTAATTATTTTCAAACTTGAGCAAATTAGTTGAAGTTGGACAAGGAAGACAACGTAATGAGTTATGTTTGGGTATATTTGCATAGAAGTTATATTGTTATGGATCCTCCAACATGTGGTGCTTGCTTAGGATCTTTTGCTAGCCAAAAATTCGTACTAAGTAGAGATACTACTTGTGCATCCAAAAACCCTTAAACCCAGTTTCTTCCCATGAGTGTCCACCATATCTACCTATGGATTGAATAAGATGCTTCAAGTAAGTTGTCATCGGTGCAAAAAGCAATAAAAATTGCTCCTAAAATATGTATGATCCTTTATTGCAAGGGAAAATAAGCGTTGTACGAACTTGTGATGGTCAAGAAATAAAAGCGACGGACTGCGTAATAAAGGTTGCTATCAGAAGGGGCAATATAACGTGACGTTCCGTTGCATTAAGGGCTTACGCATCCAAAAATAAAAAGCGCATGACAACCTCTGGTTCCCTCTGCGAAGGGCCTATCTTTTACTTTATGTATTTACTTTTATGCAAGAGTCAATAGTATCCCTTCTCATTTCAACCTCAATTATTCTTTAGTTGGCAAGCATCATGTGGTGGGGAAAGATCCAGTCACATATGGCCAAACAAATATATTTGATCATGAATTATTATTGTTGACAATTATCTCTATGATAAATAAGTTGGGAGGCGAAACATTAAGCCCCTATCTTTCTTTGAGTTCGATGGATGCCATTTGTTCTAAAAATATGCTTTGAGTACTAGCAATCATAGAAGACTATATGATAATTGAGCATGTGGAGCTCTTACTTAGACTTTGTTGAAATTAAGTCGAATTGCAATTGTTTGGTGACTAAGAACATAGGTTGTTAAGTTTCAAGAGAATGCATTGTTTGAACCATAACATGTGAATTGATTACTACTTTATCATGATGAGTTTTATGAGAAAAAGTTGTTCTTATGATGCTAGGAAAAGTGATTGAAATTATCATTGATCAAACTTATGCACTATGCTAGCATTCACACTTCAAAAATTATTTCTTTTATCATTTACCTACTCGAGGACGAGCAGGAATTAAGCTTGGGGATGCTGATATGTCTCCAACGTATCTATAATTTATGAGGTATTCATGCCATGTTTATTATAGTTTTGTATGATTTTGGTGCACTTTTATATGGATTTTATATGATTTTTATGGACTAACATATTGACCTAGTGCCCAGTGCCAGTTGTTGTTTTCTGCTTGTTTTTGGTTTTCCAGAAAATCCATATCAAATGAAGTCCAAATGCAGCGAAACTTTTAGACAATTTTTTCTGGAAAGAAACAGACACAGGAAGCTTCGGGGGAGCAGCAGAAGACCCACAGGGGCCCACAAGCCACCAGGGCACGCCACCCCCCCAGGCGCACCCTGGTGCCTCGTGGGCCCCCTGTGGCACCTCTTCGCGTGATTCCAACGGCAAAAATTCCTATATATTCCAAAACCCCCAGAAATAACCCTAGATTTTGGACTCCACCGCCGCAAGCCTCTGTACCTTCGAAATACCATCTGGAGCCCTGTTCCGGCACCCTGCCGGAGGGGGGAATCATCACCGGAGGCCATCTTCATCATCCCGGCGGTCTCCATGATGAGAAGGGACTAGTTCACCCTCGGGGCTGAGGGTATGTACTAGTAGCTATGTGTTTGATCTCTCTCTCTCTCTCTTGTGTTCTTGATTTGGCACGATCTTGATGTACCACGAGCTTTGTTAATATAGTTGGATCATATGGTGTTTTCCCCTCTCTATCTTGTTGTGATGAATTGAGTTTTTACCTTTGAGGTTTCACTATTATCGGATTGAATACCTTGTTGGATTTGAGAACACTTGATGTATGTCTTGCATATGAATACCTGTGGTGACAATGGGGTATTATATTGATTCACTTGATATATGTTTTGGCACTCAACTCGCGGATTCCCGAGGTGACATTGGGGTAATCTATGCACAGGGGTTGATGCACGTTTTCGTCCTACTTTCTCCGGTAGAATTCTTGGGGCACTCTTTGAAGTTCTTTGTGTTGGATTGAATATTATGAATCTGAAGTTGTTTGATGCATATCATATAATCAACTCATGGATACTTGTGGTGACATTGGAGTATCTAGGTGACATTTGGGTTGGTTGATGTGTATCATATGGTGTTATTCTAGTACGAACTCTAGGGCTGTTTGTGACACTTATAGGAATAGCTCAATAGATTGATCGGAAAGAATAACTTTGAGGTGGTTTCGTACCCTACAACAATTTCTATCTTATGTTCTCCGCTAATAGGAACTTGGGAGTGATTCTTTGTCGCACGTGGAGGGATTGTTATATGATCCAATTATGTTATCATTGTTGAGAGATTGCACTAGTGAAAGTATGAACCCTGGGCCTTGTTTTTAAGCATTGCAATACCGTTTGTGCTCACTTTTATCGTTTGCTACCTTGCTGTTTTTATTTATTCAGATTATAAAAATATATTTCTACTATCCATACTACACTTGTATCACCATCTCTTCGCCGAACTAGTGCACCTATACAATTTACCATTGTATTGGGTGTGTTGGGGACACAAGAGATTTCTTTTATTTGGTTGCAGGGTTGTTTGAGAGAGACCATCTTCATCCTACGCCTCCCACGGATTGATAAACCTTAGGTACTGTCCTACAAAACTCTGAGCTTGGAGGCCCAACACGAGTCTACGAGAATAAGTTGTGTAGTAGACATCAAGCTCTCTTCTGGCGCCGTTGCCACGGAGGTGAGTGCTTGAAGGTATATCTTTAGATCTTGCAATCGAATCTTTTAGTTTCTTGTTTTTTCACTAGTTTGGTTTATAAAAGAAAACTACATAAAATATGGAATTGAGGTTGCCTCATATTATTCATCTTTATAATGTCTTTCTTGAAAATGATGGATCGGAAAATTGTGCTCAATTGATAGAAGAAGAATTCAATAAAATGTTTGGCATAAAATCTTTGAATGATGAGCATGATTGCAATGTTGTTAGTATGAATTCTATGAAGATCCATGATGCTAACGATATGCAAAGCCACAATCTTGGGGATGCTATGTTTGATGAAGATGATATTTTTAGTCCCCCAAGTTTTGATGAGCAAATTTATTATAATGATTGCATGCCTCCTATTTATGATGATTACATTGATAAAAGTGGACTTGGAGAGGTCATGAATTTATTTAATGATGATTCCACTATTTTGGAAGAAGTTTCAATTGATTATGACAACGAAGTTGCTATCTATGATGATTATTGTGATGCCATGTATGCTGTAAAGAATAAGGATAACTATGAAACTTGTCATCATGATTTTAATTTTCAATTGGATTATGCCAATCAAGTATCTCATGATAGTTATTTTGTTGAGTTTGCTCCCACTATTATGAATGAGAATAAATTTGCTTATGTGGAGAGTAATAAATTTTCTATGCTTGTGGGTCATGAAAGAATGCTTTATGTGATAGCTATATTGTTGAATTCATTCATGATGCTACTGAAAATTACTATGAGAGAGGAACATACGCTTTTACATATTGCAATAATATCAAGTTTCCTCTCTATGGTTGAAAGTTTTGAGGTCATGCTTGTTTTGCCTTCCTATGCTAGTTAATTCTTGCTCGCATAAATTGTTTGCGCACAAAATCCCTATGCATAGGAAGTGGGTTAGGCTTAAATGTGCTAGTCATATGCTTCATTATGCTCTCGTTACTTTTCAATTCTTTACTTTTATGCGAGCATCATTGAAATCATCATGCCTAGCTAAAAGGCATTAAAGAAAAGTGCTTGTTGGGAGACAACCCAATATTTATACCTACTGTTTTTGTGTGCTCACATGATTAATATACTGTAGTAATCATGTTTTATAGCTTTTGTTTCAAATAATGTGCCAAGTAAAGCCTTTGGGATAGTGTGGATGCTTGTTGATTTGATTCTGTGCAAAAACAGAAACTTTTGTGTCCAGTGCTGGAATTTCTATTCTGTACTGGTGTGTCAGAAATTTTTGAAATTTTTACATAGTATTGTATTACAAATTCTCTACGTTGTCCTAATTTTTCAGAATTGTTGGGTGTACAGAAGTATGGTTATTAAATTACCCACTACATGTTGTTCTGTTTTTGACAGATTCTGTTTTTAGTGCATAGTTTGCTTGTTTTAGTGTTTCCATAGCTTATATTGAGTAATATAAATTGTGAAAATGATATAATACTGTAGGCATTATGTGAGAACAATTATGAATCTTGTCTTGAGAGTACCTAAGTGGATGATTTATTTTTATCATAGTAACCTATCTCACAAGTTCCGTTAAGTTTTGTGTGATTGAAGTTTTCAAGTTTTGGGTGAGATACCGATATGAGGAAAATAAGGAGTGGCAAGACCCTAAGCTTAGGGATGCCCAAGGCACCCCAAGGTAATATTCAAGGAAGACCCAAGCAACTAAGCTTGGGGATGCCCCGGAGGCATCCCCTCTTTCGTCTTCAACATTATCGGTAACCTTACTTGGAGCTATATTTTTATTCTTCACATGATATGTGTTTTGCTTGGAGTGTCATTTTCTTTAAGTTGAGGTTTGCTTTCTGTTACCAATAATCATGTTTTATTATCTTTTAGTTCAATAAAATGCCAATTATAGCCTTTACCATGCTCAGTTTGCAAGTTCATGTGTTGCTGTTTGAAAACAGAAAGTTTTCTATTATGTCCAGAATATTCCTGAATAGTCAGGACATGATAAAAATATGAAATTTTTACACATTAAGAATGCATGAGTTCTCTGTCACTTGGTAATTTTTCAGAATTTTTGGAGTTAGGGAAGTATGGATTCTTATTCCCCTTTTACAGACTGTTCTGTTTTGGCAGATTTCGGTTATAGTTGCATTGTTTGCATGTGTTGCTTGTTTAATGTTTCTATTTTTGGATAGGAGTATTAAATATGAAGAGGCATTTAGTATGCAATGTTTAATTATAATTTTTGTGATTTTCTACAGTAGAGAATGTTGAGGTTTTGAGTTGATTTATACTAACTTATCTCACGAGTTCTTGTTGAGTTTTGTGTGGATGAAGTTTTTAAAATTTAGGAGAAGCCATGATATGAGAAGAATTAAGGATACACAAAAGATCAAGCTTGGGGACGACCAAGGCACCCCAAGATAACATTCTAAGAAGTCTCAAGCAACTAAACTTGGGGATGCCCCATTAGGCATTCCACCTTTCTTCGTCAACACCTATCTGTTAGCCTAAGTTTTTACTTGTTCACATGATATGTGCTATTCTTGGAGTGTCCTTTTATTTTCATTTTGTTTGCTGTTTGAATAAAATACTTAAGATCTGAAAATTTTAAATTAGAGAGAGTCCTCACATAGCTACCTATTTACTTAACTACTCATTTGGTCTTCACTTATATCTTTTTGGAGTAGTTTGTCATTTACTCTTGTTCTTCACTTATATCCTATGAGTAAATTGTTGAATAAATTGAATATCATGAAGTTGCAGATAATATGAGCTTCGTATGCTTGTATCATGCCTAGTAGTAGCTTCACATTTGGTTTAGAAAGTGAAATCTATTGAAGCTTGACAATCACAATATTGGTCATACAAGCAATTCATGAATGATTAGTATAAGGAAGAGAACTTTCACATATAAATATATTATCTTAAACATCTTTTATGATTGTGAATACCCATTAATTATTTTCAAACTTGAGCAAATTAGTTGAAGTTGGACAAGGAAGACAACTTAATGAGTTATGTTAGGGTATATTTGCATAGAAGTTATATTGTTATGGATCCTCCAACATGTGGTGCTTGCTTAGGATCTTTTGCTAGCGAAAAATTCGTACTAAGTAGAGATACTACTTGTGCATCCAAAAACCCTTAAACCCAGTTTCTTACCATGAGTGTCCACCATATATACCTATGGATTTAATAAGATGCTTCAAGTAAGTTGTCATCGGTGCAAAAAGCAATAAAAATTGCTCCTAAAATATGTATGATCCTTTATTGCAAGGGAAAATAAGCGTTGTACGAACTTGTGATGGTAAAGAAATAAAAGCGACGGACTGCATAATAAAGGTTGCTATCACAAGGGGCAATATAACATGTGAATTGATTGCTACTTTATCATGATGAGTTTTATGAGAAAAAGTTGCTGTTATGATGCTAGGAAAAGTGATTGAAATTATCATTGATCAAACTTATGCACTATGCTAGCATTCACACATCATAAATTATTTCTTTTATCATTTACCTACTCGAGGACGAGCAGAAATTAAGCTTGGGGATGCTGATACGTCTCCAACGTATCTATAATTTATAAAGTATTCATGCCATGTTTATTATAGTTTTGTATGATTTTGGTGCACTTTTATATGGCTTTTATATGATTTTTATGGACTAAAATATTGACCTAGTGCCCAGTGCCAGTTGCTGTTTTCTGCTTATTTTTGGTTTTCCAGAAAATCTATATCAAATTAAGTCCAAATGCAGCGAAACTTTTTGACAATTTTTTCTGGAAGGAAACAGACACAGGAAGCTTTGGGGGAGCAGCAGAAGAGCCACAGGGGCCCCACAAGCCACCAGGGCACGACACCCCCCAGGCGTGCCCTGGTGCCTTGTTGGCCCCCTGTGGCACCTCTTCGCGTGATTCCAACGCCAAAAATTCCTATATATTCCAAAACCCCCAGAAATAACCCTAGATTCTAGACTCCGCCGCCGCAAGCCTCTGTACCTTCGAAATACCATCTGGAGCCCTATTCCGGCACCGTGCCGGAGGGGGGAATCATCACCGGAGGCCATCTTCATCATCCCGGCGATCTCCTTGACGAGGAGGGAGTAGTTCACCCTCGGGGTTGAGGGTATGTACTAGTAGCTATGTGTTTGATCTCTCTCTCTCATGTTCTTGATTTGGCACGATCTTGATGTACCGCGAGCTTTGTTAATATAGTTGGATCATATGGTGTTTTCCCCTCTCTATCTTGTTGTGATGAATTGAGTTTTTACCTTTGAGGTTTCACTATTATCGGATTGAATACCTTGTTGGATTTGAGAACACTTGATGTATGTCTTGCATATGAATACCCGTGGTGACAATGGGGTATTATATTGATTCACTTGATATATGTTTTGGCACTCAACTCGCGGATTTCCGAGGTGACATTGGGGTAATCTATGCACAGGGGTTGATGCACGTTTTCGTCCTACTTTCTCCGGTTGAAATCTTGGGCCACTCTTTGAAGTTCTTTGTGTTGGATTGAATATTATGAATCTGAAGTTGTTTGATGCATATTGTATTATCAACTCATGGATACTTGTGGTGACATTGGAGTATCTAGGTGACATTAGGGTTGGTTGATTTGTATCATATGGTGTTATTCTAGTACGAACTCTAGGGTTGTTTGTGACACTTATAGGAATAGCTCAATAGACTGATCGGAAAGAATAACTTTGAGGTGGTTTCGTACCCTACAACAATTTCTATCTTATGTTCTCTGCTAATAGGAACTTTGGAGTGATTCTTTGTCGCACGTTGAGGGATTGTTATATGATCCAATTATGTTAGCATTGTTGAGAGATTGCACTAGTGAAAGTATGAACCCTAGGCCTTGTTTTTAAGCATTGCAATACCGTTTGTGCTCACTTTTATCGTTTGCTACCTTGCTGTTTTTATTTATTCAGATTATAAAAATATATTTCTACTATCCATACTACACTTGTATCACCATCTCTTCGCCGAACTAGTGCACCTATACAATTTACCATTGTATTGGGTGTGTTGGGGACACAAGAGATTTCTTGTATTTGGTTGCAGGGTTGTTTGAGAGAGACCATCTTCATCCTACGCCTCCCACGGATTGATAAGCCTTAGGTCATCCACTTGAGGGAAAATTGCTACTGTCCTACAAAACTCTGCGCTTGGAGGCCCAACACGAGTCTACAAGAATAAGTTGTGTAGTAGACATCACTATACGCCTTGGCGGACAAGTGTGCACATGCTGAGGAAGGGAGGCGACTCCCTGGGGAAGATGCTGGCGCCCAAGTCGACTGTGATGGTCGTCGAAGGCTCTGGTGACACCAACGCCGCCAAGAAGCCCAAGGCAGAAAGCCCCGTCAAGGAGGTTGCCGGATGTGCTGACTGTCGGGAGGCCGCGACAGGCGACAAGGCCGGCAAGACCGGTGGGCCGTACTGCAAGATCCACCATAGCAAGGGCCACGATCTCCAGGAGTACCGGCAAGTGGAGCAACTTGCCAAGAAGCAGAAGCAAGAGTAAGAGAAGCGCAACAAGGAGAAGGGCCAAGATGGTGCCGATGGGTCCGGCAAGCAAAACCGTGGTGGCCAAGGAGGCCACCCCGGCAAGGCCAAACTACCGAAAGAGAAGGCCACTCAAGGCCAGAGCGATGATTGTGAGGATGAAGATGGGTCTGACAAGGAGTTCCAGAACATAGTGGACGCCATGTGTGTTGACGGAGGTGCATCTTTGCACTCCTCGCACCGGCAACTGAAGCTGTGGATCCGCGAAGTAAATGCAGCGGAGCCGGCAATGGGAGCACAGAAGCCACTCAATGGTCGCACGCGCCCATCGTCTTTGACGCCGAGGACCACCCTGACCACACCACTGCGGTCGGGTGTTTGCCATTGTTGGTTTCACCAACAATCCACAACCTCAAGGTGACAAAGATGCTGGTTAACGATGGGGCCGGCTTGAACTTGATCTCTCCTGATGTGATCAAGAGGCTACAGATCCCCGACAAGGATCTCGAGGAGATGGGCAGTTTCCAAGGGATCAGTCTGGGGAGGAACAAGCTGAAGGGCCATGTGACATTGCCGGTCACGTTCGGCAGCGAGCTCAACTACAGGACAAAGAAGTTTGTCTTTGACGTCGTCAAGATGCCGCAGCCATATAATGGGATTCTGGGCCGCCCGGCGCTGACAAACTTTATGGCTGCGTCGCACTACGTGTACAACGTCATAAAGATGCCAGGGCCGATGGGGGTCCTCACCATCAAGTCCAAGCACAAAGATGCGAGCATTTGCGCCGACAAGCTCTGCCGGGAGGTAGTGGCAGTATCTGCCGTCGAGGCACCTGCTCCTGCCGGCTAAGCTCCCAGGGGAGGAAAGAAGAAGAAGATCGGCAAGACCTCTGATAAGGACTCTGGGAAGCACACCTTAGAGTGCAGCATGCCTGTTGAGGACATACCAGAGAGCTCTACCGGCAAGAGCAAGAAAGCCAAGGCCTCTGCACCGGTGACCAAGCAAGTCTCTGCAAAGGAAGATGGGACGAGTGGCACTTTTTCCATAAGTGCTACTCTCAGTGACAAATAGGAAAGCGCGCTCGTTGCCTTCCTACGGGCGAATGTTGATGTGTTTGCTTGGCAAGCATCTGACATCCCCAGTGTTCCTAGGGAGGTAATTGAGCACCACCTTGCTGTTTACCCTCATGAGAGACCCGTCAAGCAGAAGGTTAGAAAGCAAGCCTTGGAGCGACAAGAGCTTATTGCCGAAGAGATCAAGAAGCTGGAAGCAGCAGGCCTGGTCAGAGGAGTGCTACACCCCACGTGGTTAGCCAATCCAGTGGTTGTGCGCAAGGCGAATGGGAAGTGGAGGCTTTGTATAGACTTCACTAATATAAATAAAGCTTGTCCAAAGGACCCTTTCCCTTTGCCACGCGTCGACCAGATTGTAGACTCCACTGCCGGTTGTGAGTTACTCTCTTTTCTTGACGCCTATTCTGGTTATTATCAGATCTTTATGGCCAAGGAAGATGAGGGGAAAACGGTGTTCATCACCCCGTGTGGCACGTATTGCTTCTTACGTATGCCCTTCGGATTGAAGAGTGCCGGGGCAACATTTGCCAGAGCAGTTCAGATCGGTTTTGAGCCACAGTTGCACAGATATGTTGAAGCCTACATGGATGATATTGTGGTCAAAACCAGAGACAAGTCAACACTGTTCCAAGATTTGGAAGGGACATTTGCAAACTTGCGCAAACTCAACCTGAAGCTCAACCCCGAGAAGTGCGTGTTCGGTGTTCCGTCCGGCAAGCTTCTTGGGTTCTTTGTATCTCAGAGAGGGATTGAAGCCAACCCCGACAAGATCAAGGCGATCGAGCAAATCAAAGCACCAAGATGCGTCAAGGACGTCAGGCGTCTTGCCGGCTGCGTTGCCACTCTTAGCAGGTTCATCTCCAAATTAGCAGAGCGTGCCTTGCCATTTTTCAAAATATTGAAAAAGGCAGGCCCAGTGAACTAGGCTCCGGAAGCAGAGGCCGCGCTCCAAGATTTGAAGGAGTACTAGTCCTCTTCGCCAGTCCTAGTTGTGCCTAGGCCGCTAGAGACGTTGCTGCTATACTTAGCGGCAGCGAATCAAGTGGTTAGTGCTGCACTTGTTGCTGAAAGAGAGGCAGATGAAGAGGAGGCAACAGCCACAGAGCCAGGACCCGACAAGCCAGAATCTTCTCCGGCAAGGTCGGGTGCCGACAAGCCAGATATTGTGCAAGTAAGTGATCCAGATCAGCCAATTGCGCAGAAGAAGAAGGTGGTGCAGCGCCCGGTCTACTTTGTTAGCTCTCTCCTGCAGGGGGCAAGGTCAAGGTATTCTGGTGTGTAGAAGTTGCTCTTTTGCCTTCTCATGGCCTCAAGGAAGTTGCGCCACTACTTTCAAGCACACCAAGTCACCGTCGTCACTCGCTTTCCTTTGCAACGTATTCTGAGAAATCCAGAAGCCACCGGTAGGATTGTGGAGTGGGCGTTGGAGTTGTCAAGCTTTGATTTGAAGTTTGAGAGTACCTCAACAATTCAGAGCAGAGCCTTGGCGGAATTCATTATAGAATGGACCCCAACGCCAGACGAAGAAATCCCAGAGACCTCTCTCCCCGGCGAGGAAACTGTTGGCGATTGGATCATGTACTTTGACGGTGCTTTCACGCTGAAAGGCACCGGTGCCGGCGTGCTGCTTATAGCACCCACCGGAGAGCACCTCAAGTACGTGCTTCAGATACATTTTCCCAGGGAGCAGGCCACCAACAACATTGCTGAGTACGAGGGATTGCTTGCCGGCCCGCGCATTGTAATCAACCTTGGTATTCGAAAGTTGATTATCAGGGGCGACTCGCAGCTTGTGGTGAGGCAGGTCAACAAGGATTACCAGAGCCCCTTGATGGAGGCATATGTTGATGAAGTGAAGAAATTGGAAGAGCACTTTGACAGTCTGCATGCAGAGCACGTTCCTCGTGCCCAGAATGGAATTGCCGATGACCTGTCGAAGCGTGCCGCCCAAAAGCTGCCTGTGGAACCAGGGACTTTTGTGCTCTATTTGACTCAACCATCCGTTACACCATCAAGGCTGGCGAAGAAAAGAAAGCAAGATGTTGGTGGTTACTTTCCGGCAGAGCTGCCGGCAGCCACCAAGAAAGTAGATACCACCGACAAGACACCCTTGACCAGTGAGCCGCAGCTTCCGGCAAGCCAGGTTCTTGCTGTCGAAGCAAGTGCTCCCGCAGAGGAAGAAGTACCTTTAGTCCTTGTCGTTGAGCCATAGGCTCCGGCATGGGCACAACCAATTGTCCAATACCTTCAGACAGGAGATCTTCCCGATGAGCAAGAAGACGCAGAAAGAGTAGCCCATCAATCAAGGATGTATAGATTTGTTGCCAACATTTTGTACAGGAAAAGACCAAACAGGGTGAAATTGAAGTGCATCTGCCAGGAAGATGGACAGCGGCTATTGGAAGAGATGCATGAAGGGATGTGTGGCACTCATATTGGGTCACGCGCACTTGTCGGCAAGGTGTTCTGTCAAGGGTTCTACTGGCCGACAGCCCTTCAAGACGCCTTGGCGGTGGTCATCACATGCGAAGCATGCCAGTTCCACTCCAAGGACATCCACCAGCCAGCTCAAGCCCTCCAAACCATCCCTCTTTCCTGGCCTTTCTCGGTCTGGGGGCTCGACATCGTCGGCCCCTTCCCCCGTGCTACCGGGGGCTTTGAATTCTTGTACGTTGCAATCGACAAGTTTACAAAGTGGCCTGAGGTAGAGCCAGTGAGAAAGGTGACGGCACAGTCAGCTATCAAGTTCCTCAAAGGATTGGTTTCTCATTTTGGTGTACCCAACAGGATCATCACCGACAATGGCACCCAGTTCACGAGCCGCGCCTTCACAGCATATTGCCAAGAACTTGGAAACAAGATCTGCTACACATCTGTTGCTCACCCAAGGAGCAATGGACAAGTAGAGAGGGCAAATGCAGAAGTGCTGCGGGGTCTCAAGACCAAAACTTTCGACATGCTGCACAAGTGTGGAAGGCGCTGGGTGGAAGAGTTGCCAGCGGTTCTTTGGTCAATCAGAATGACACCAAGTCGAGCCACCGGTCAGACACCCTTCTCCCTGGTATATGGTGTAGAAGCGGTGCTCCCCATGGAACTCAGATACGGGTCACCTCGAGTTTTGGCCTTCGATGAGGAGGATCAAGATGAGCTGCGGCAAGATGATGCTACGCTCCTTGAGGAAGATCGTTTTTGGGCTGCTGTCTGTGCTGCACGGTACCAGCAAGCTTTGCACCGCTATCATAGCCGCATGGTTAATGCCAGGAACCTTGAGGAAGGCGACCTTGTTCTTCATCGAATTCAGTCCACGAAGGGTCAAAACAAGTTGACGCCAAAGTGGGAAGGCCCTTACTGGGTGATACGAGTCACTAGGCCCGGTGCCGTCCGCCTAGAGACCAAAGTTGGCACTCCTGTGCTCAACTCATGGAATATTGAGCATCTTCGCAAGTTTTACACGTAAGGCGAGGTTGCCGAGCTGCCCGGCAGCCTCTTTTGTACAAGTTTGCCGGCAAGGCATGTAATCCTTTGTACAGAGCCGGGCGCAGCTCCCGTGCACAATGAATAAAATTTAAGTGTTTCGCAACTCTTTGTCAAAGTACATATTTATTTATATGTTGCAGGCAGCGTTGTGCTACATTTTACCTTGCATAGGATGATTAACGAACCGTCAAGGTTCCAGCCTCCTCTTTTCTCTTCTTTCTTTTTCTCAAAGGGCAGAAGGGTTCCTCGCGTGCAAGTTTTCCAGGGGGAGTGACGGTATGGATACCAAGTGACATTCAAGATATTGTTCTACGACAAGAAGTACAGCAAAGAAAAAGCTAAGTTGAAAAAACTTTGAAATAAATTCTTTGTTGTAGTTGCAATTTCTCCTTGAACGATTTTGGCCTTTGTATTAGAAACCTGCACGCTAAGGAACCTTGTCGTGATCAGCTACGCTCTTACTTTGTTTCGAGTCCGCTCAACAACTAAAGTGGCTGCATTGTGATCGTCAAGTGTAACCTTGCCGGCAGCGGCACTTCCAGCAAGCTACTAAGGACCCGTTCCTCAAGCACTCGTGCCAAGAGTGCGCGCACCGGCAAGATTCTGGCAAGCGTAGGGTACAAAAATCATGCAAGGACAGAATAGAATAAGGGGAATAGCATGCATACATCCATTCAAAACACAAGTTATATTACATCAAAACATGGTGCAGATCTAACTTAAGATCAGTTTGTTTTGTACAAGATCGCATTCGTGGCAAGGTGTGACTACAAGATCAATGGGTAGCCCCACCCTAAGTCCTGGAGACTTGGCCGACCCGGTCGGCTATTGAAGCGACGATCTTGTCAGCAACTGTGGTGTCGGCGTTCCTCAGCAAGCTTGTGAAGGCGCCGGAGAGGTCAACATTTGGATTGCGATATGCAACTTTCATAAGTACCTTGTAGAGTATGTCTCGGGCAAGCTTGTGGGACTCCTTGGCAAAGGAGTCAGATCGCTCTTGTGATGCTTCTCCAACGCCTCGACAAGGCCCTCGAAGAAGAGAGTCAGCTGGCGCTTGCCGCTTCCTGATCATTGGGGGCATAGCTGTATTCCGCCAAGCCCATGACGACAAGCTGGGCGCTGATCTGCTCTACGGCCTCTATAAGGCGGTCGGTCCATTGCTGCAAGTTGCTATTAAGCGTGTTGAAGGAACTGACGGCGTCGGCGTACGCAGCTTTCTCCTTCTCAAGATCTTTGGACAAGGCTGCCTCTCTAGCCTTGGCGCTGTCAAGATGCTCCTCCAAACCACGTAGCTTCGGTTTTAGATCTTCCTTGGCGTCGGCAGCTTGGCTAAGTTCTTGACTCTTGGCGGATAGCTGCGTCTGTAGGTCACCCAAAGTGCGGGATGCCTTCTGCGCTGATGCTTGGAGAGTCAAGAGCTCCTCTCTGTTGCCGGCAAGGTCCTCTTCGAGCTTTGCTACCTTCGACTCCAACTCTACCTTGGTGGCCTCGGCGCCCTCTGCGGCCTTGATGGCTTCCAAGAGCTTGTCGGCATGAACCTAAGCTTGAGTTTAATTGGCCTTTCTGTGGCCCTCCTCTAGCTCTTTGGTTCGCTGCACGAGCAGAGTCTGGATCTCTTCATCCTTGCCACGGAGCTTGGTGGGAAGTGCTTCTTCTCGGGCGGCGAGATCTTTTTCCTTGATGATAAGCTGCGCCTCGCACTCCATCAACTTGCGTCCAAGGCCGTTGCCTTCTCCTTGGCAGCATCAAGCTTCTCTTCCTGCCTCTTGAGGCTATGGAATTTTCCATTATACCACGTGCGGAGTTCCTATGCCTTCTCTTTCAGTTTCCCCTCGGCTAGCTCTATGGCTTGCCGCTGTGAATGGAGCTCCTTCCAACGCTGGCTATAGCGCTACTGCACATCCTTGAAGCCGGTGGCCATCGTTTTCAGGAAGGCCATATCAGCGGCATTGTTGGCGGAGTCGTCCGTTCCCGGGGCACCTTGACAGAAGGGTACCAAAATTCCGGCAATGACATCTTCGAAGGAGAGTTCTTCGGCACTAGATGAGCTAGGGGCTTCGGATTCCTGCTGCTGATTGGTTGCCCCCGAGGGACCCGTCAGAGCTTGCGTCTAAGGCACATTGGGATGGACGTCGAGGCCTGGCTTGTCGCTGCCAGCTTCCCCCATCTCAGCATCTGTTATGATGAACTCAGATGTGCTGCCGGAGGGCATGGCAGGCTCTTCGGGGGTTTTCCTGGCCTCCTCAGCGGCAGACACGGTGGCCTCCATGGCAGAAATCCTGGCGGCCTCGTCAGCGGTGCTCTTCGCAATCTCCTCCACAGATACCTCCCTCTCCTCTAGAGGGGTTGGTTCTGCAAGATAGGGAAGAAGCGGAAAGCAAGATGAAATCAAAACTTCAAGACAAGTTCAAGAAAACAAAAAAGAAGGATTGACAAGAGTTGGATTGCATCTGGAAAGGAACTTACCTTGATGAGCATGGAGAGGGGATGCCTTACTTCTTCCAACAACTTTGGTTGCCGTCGTTTGGTCTCCGGCAACGTCGGTTGCCGGGGGGGCCTCGATGCGAAGGAACCCTTCTAGGGGCTCCTCTGGGGGAGGGCTGCACCTTGTCGGTGAAGGTCTTGGCAACAGCTCGGAGGTTGAGGGTGCCGTCAAGGGCTCCATCTCTTGGCGCTCTCCTTTCGGCTGGTCACTTTCCAATCCCTTGTCGGTCTCCATTGCAGAAGATTCGATGGCGGCGTTCGCCGGCGGGAATTGGACGTGAGCCTCGCGCGGAGGGCTCGAGCTGACAACCTCAGGCGGGGTGACACCTTGCTCTGTGCCTGTTGCCGTCTCACCTTCCTCGGTGGTTCTGGGCTTCTTCCTCTACCTTTCCGCCAAGGGCACCTCATCCCTGCAAGATCAGAACACTCAGAATGATTAATTCAGCAATGATATCAAAAGAATTGCAAGGAAGTGGATGAAGATGATGGACTTACTCTTCCTCCTCTACTGGGTCACTAAGGACAGATAGGTCCCAGTGCACTGTGTCAGCCGCGCCGGAGGGTGTAGGTGTTGGCGGCGTCTTCCTAGCTCACTTGGCTCTTGGCGGAGCCAGGGCCTATGACACGCCCTCACCCCCTGCGGTTGGCGAAGCTAGTTGCCGGGAAGCGGCTCCCCGAGGAGGCTGACGCCTAGAAGGCTGAGGCCGGGAAGCTACAACCGCTGCCTTGACGCTGGCAAGCTCCTTACTTGCCGGCTCGGTGTGCGTTGCCTTCTTGGCAGGCCTCTTGGCGATGGCGGTCTTCACCTTGATGGGAGAAGCCGAGGTGCTTCCTCCTCTTCTTCCTCATCTGAAGATTCCTCGGGCTGCTCCTCTTCTTCCTCAGACTCCTTGGCCTGGTCCTCT
The DNA here is from genome assembly GCA_039707655.1 of Elymus sibiricus. Lineage (NCBI taxonomy): Eukaryota > Viridiplantae > Streptophyta > Magnoliopsida > Poales > Poaceae > Elymus > Elymus sibiricus. Next base: position 209,476,877 of record CM077668.1, read on the forward strand.
TCGCTCGCATGCTCTTCGGCATGCTCTTGAGTGCGGCTTCCTCCACTAGTCCCCGGGGCCGTGGCCTGCTTTTTGGTTTGGCCTTCAGTGTGCCCCTCACTGCCGGCACCCTTGGCCGCTCGGGAGCGAGCTGCCTTCTTGAGCTCATTAGCCCTTGCGATGAGGAACTCTTTCTCGTCATCCTTTGTCGGATGAACCATGTCATCCTTAACTCGGATAGCCATTTCCTTCAGGACAGCACACCAGTCTTCCACCGCCTTCTTGCCAGGTACTTTCCATGTGCTTAGAACCGTCTTGGCGTCGCAGGCCAGCATCATTGCTAGTATGGAAGCCTTGGTGGTGTTGTTGCACAGCGGGATCACCGTTGCCGGCAGGTGGAAGGTGCAACCCCTGTTGAAAAGCTGGCAGATGAGCCAGTAGTGCTCCATTACCGTCAAGTTGTTGTTGAGGCCTGGGTGCAGGCGCATTGTGTCAGCGGGATTCTGGTAATCCCACGCTTGCCGGCGTCCTCTGTGCTGTAGCGGGGCAATCGACTGCGCGTGAAGTCTGCCCCCACCATCTCGATCATCAGGCCGGCTTCCTTGAGAGCAATGATCCAATACAGAGCCAGCCCAAGCTTGGCGTCGTTGGGGTCGATGTTGCTCCAGTTGACGGCCTTCTCTATCTTCTCGGTCCTGAGATGGCAGAATTCCGGGAAGTCCTTCTGTTTGATCCAGCACCAATCGGCCCTCCACTCATTCCACTTAATGTGTAGCTTGCCCTCCAAGTAGTGTTTCTTCTAATTTCCCCTTGGGATCCAGGTGACGCTGCCGGACAAGGAGTTGTCCTCAACCCGAGGAATAAAGAAGTGCCGGAACAGAGCTACATTTGGGGCTATTCCCACAAAGTTCTCGCACAAGTGCGCAAAGACCGACAAGTAGGTGACCGCATTGGGCGTGAAATCAAGCAGTCTGAATCCGAAAGTATTCATCACCTCAACAAAAAAATCAGAGAAGGGCGGGCATAGCCCGCAGTAAAAGTACTCGGCGAAGAAGTGAAATTGATCGTCGGCAGGAGGAAGGGATCCTGGGAGCACCACTGTGGCCTCGTGATCCTGTGTCTTGCTCGCATACACATATGAGTAGTTCTTCGGCAGGTCATCTTCTATGAGCACCGGCGGAAAAATGACATTTGCCCGCCGCCGTGCGGCTTTAGCGGCTTTCCTCTCCTCCGTCACCGAATTAGGGGGTTTTGTGGCTCTCTTCAGCGCCATGGCGAGGTTTGGGGGGAGCTTAGCGATGCGGCGGTGGAAGCAAATGGCGCGCTCTGCTCTTGCGCAAGGAAGAAGACGACGGCGGATGGCAAGATTGGGGGAAGGGGGTAAATGAGCAGTGCCCCTCACGGTTTTTGTTTTAGGGGGAAGGCACGGGGGCTGGCTCTTTACTGTCCTACATGGTTGCGCTTTTCAGGTGCACTACCTCCCACGGCCGTTTTGTTCCACCTTTTCCATGCCTGCATTTAATGTGTGTTGTGGGGGGCGTGGTAAAAGAGAAGATTATGGTAGTTATCCTCTGCCACGCGTGCCTGTGCACTGTTTGGGCCTAGCCCGACGACGCCTCGCATGCGTGTACGACCCAGGCCCGGGGGCTCCTGTCAGTGTACTAAGACATGGGTGCCTTCGTACCCTGACTTGTGCACATGCAGTTGTAGCCTTCCTGGCGGCAAGGGCTTCTAGGGTTGCTCCCATCAAGGCTCAAGACTTGGTAAACAAGACTGTGAAGAAGACCTCCTGGCAGGTCATTGAGAAGTACTATTCTAGTATTGGAGATCAAGATTACCCTTGCCGGCAAGCTTCGTACCGGCAAGGTGAAGACCAAGACTCTGGTTGCCGGCAAGCTCCTTGCCAGCAAGCGAAGGCCCGACAAGCTCCATGCCAGCAGGCTCGTTATGTCTCATTACCGCTCCAACTCATCATCGGCTAGATAAGCACGTATGATAGGTGTCGAGCGGGCAGTCAGTCAAACGTAGCTGGCCAAGGCACGTGTCAGCATGCCACGTAAGGATTAACTTTAATGACACCCGTCCCTGGGACGTGTCAAGATAACAGGAGGGCGGCTGGACCGGTGATACATATCTTTTGCCCAAAGCCTCGCCTCCCCGGCGTAGCACCTAACGGTGCATTTAATGTGCTTGTCCTACCCCGTTAGGAGATAGACCTGGTGACGGTGCAGTCACTGTTCATACCCTGTAATGTCCGTATTAGCCACTGTGGTAACCCCTTGGCCTATAAAAGGAGGCCCACGGCTATAGTTAGAACGGTCGACACCTATTTCAATTACACGTTGTAGCTACACTTCCCGCGCACCCTGCCGGCAAGCTGCGCTCCTTGTAATCTTGAGCTCATACACAATCAAACCACCAAAGCAGGAGTAGGGTTTTACGCTCATAGCGGCCCGAACCTAGATAAATCGTTGATGTTCTTGCATCTATCAGCCCTGCTCTTCATAGCACGTAGATCCGTAGCCGAACCGCAAAGGGATCCTCTCGATCCCATAGATCGTCGTTTTCCCACGACACTATGGACAAAGAGAAGACCACTTTTACTTGTCCCTTCGGTATGTACTCTTATCATTGTATGTCGTTTGGCTTATGTAATGCATCTGCTACTTTTCAAAGATGCATGAATGCCATCTTTGCTGACTTTGTTGAAGAAATCATGGGAGTCTTCATGGATGATTTTTTTTGTTTATGGGACTTCTTTCGATGATTGCCTTTACAATCTTGACAAAGTTTTGTAGAGGTGTGAAGACACCAACCTTGTTTTAAACTGGGAGAAATGCCATTTCATGGTCAATGAAGGTACTGTGCTGGGACATAAGATATCTGGAAGAGGTATTGAGGTGGATAAAGAAAAAATAGATGCCATAGAAAAACTCCCTTACCATCGAGACATAAGAGGAATAAGGAGTTTTCTCGGTCATACTGCTTTCTATAGACATTTTATTAAAAACTTCTCTAGTATTTCAAAACCTCTGACTAACCTACTACAGAAAAGTGTTCCATTCGTGTTCAATGATGAGTGCAAGACTTCCTTTGAGAAACTAAAACATACATTGCTTAATTCACACCCATCATTACACCTCCAAATTGGGACCAACCTTTTGAAGTGGTATGTGAGACAGATGACAATGCGGTAAGTGCGGTGTTAGGATAGCAAGGTAACAAGTTTAATATTATTTACTATGCCAGTCATACTCTTACTGAAACTCAAAGAAATTATGCTAAGAATGATAGATAGTTGTATGCAGTTATTTTTTCTTGTGAGAAGTTCAGGCCCTACATCACCGACACTAAAGTTATATTCTACATAGTTCGTCAAGCGATAAAGGAAGTCCTTGATAATAAAGACACGAAGTCTCGATGGATGAGGTGGTCTCTTCTTTTGCAGGAATTTGACAGTGAGATATTAGATCGTGAAGAGATAAACAATGCATCAACAAATGTCTCCTTCCTGGAAGAGAAACATGAGTATCAAGGAACAGGAATATGTATTCCATACGAAACGGTGGCGGCCTTAGACCGGGCAACTACTCGTACCTTCGGGGATACTAGACTCCCACTCATTGGATTGGAAGAACCGTTCCTTAAACTCAGGATAAGAGAAGAAAGAGATGTCGATTTATTTTATTATACTAATTCTTTGCACCCCAGCAAACTCCAAAAGACATCTTCAACGCTTCGTCCCCAAAGAGAGAAGAAACCAGGCATGAAGACGTACCCAAAAAACAAGGGATGGAAAAAGCGTGGAAACTGCTACTTGTGAGCTGCGTTGGGATTTTCCTCGAAGAGGAGGGGAGATGCAGTACAGTAGAGATAAGTATTTCCCTCAGTGAGAACCAAGGTTTATCGAACCAATAGGAGAATCACGCAAACCCTCGTGAACAGCACCTGCACACACAAAAGCAAATACTTGCACCCAACACGGGTAAGAGGGTTGTCAATCCCCTTGAACTCGTTAATTGCAAGGATTAAATATTGTATAGGCAAAAGTATAAATTGAAAAATAAAATAAAAAGAAAGAAATTGCAGCAAACATTTTTAGGTTTTCCTTTTATATTTAAGATAGACCCGGGGGCCATAGTTTTCACTAGAGGCTTCTCTCTCGAACACATAGCATACGGTGGGTAAACAAATTACTGTTTGGCAATTGATAGAAAAGTGCATAGTTATGACGTATTCACGACAATGATCATGTATATAGGCATCACGTCCGAGACAAGTAGACCGACTCCTGCCTGCATCTACTACTATTACTCCACCAATCAACCGCTATCCAGCATGCATTTATGGTATTAAGTTCATAACAAACAGAGTAACAATTTAAGCAAGATGACAGGATGTAGACAAAGTAAACTCAATCAATATGAATAAACCCCATCGTTTTATCCTTAATGGAAACAATACAAAATCGTGTCTTGTCCCCTACTGTCACTGGGATATAGAACACCGCAAGATTGAACCCATTACAAAGCGCCTCTCCCACTGAAGATAAATCAATCTAGTTGGCCAAACCAAACGGATAGATCGGAGAGAAATACAAAGCTATAACAATCATGCATAATAAAGTTCAGAAAAGACTCAATTACTTTCAATGAATAATCTGATCATAAACCCACAATTCATTGGATCCCAACAAACACACCGCAAAAGAAGATTACATCGGATAGAACTCCGAGAAGATCGAGGAGAACATGGTATTGAAGATCAAAGAGAGAGAAGAAGAAGCCATCCAGCTACTAGCTATGGACCCGTAGGTTTGTGGTGAACTACTCACACATCATCGGTAGGGCAACAAGGTTGATGTAGAAGCCCTCCGTGATCGATTCCCCCTCCGACGGAGTACCGGAAAAGGCCTCCAGATGGGATCGCAGAAGAAAAGAGGCTTGCGGCAGCGGAAAAGTTATTTCGGGTGGCTTTCTGTTGGTTTGGGAATATATGGGAATTTATTGGCCTGGAATTAGGTCAAACGGAGCTGCGTGGGGCCCACAAGCTCAGGGGGCACGCCTACCCCCCGGGGCGCATCCCTCGAGCTTGTGGCTCTCTCGTATCTCGTCTGGTCTCATCCCGAAGCTTCTAGGGTCCCTTCTGGTCCAGAAAAAATTAATCCAAAGATTTTTTTTCCGTTTGTACTTCATTTAATATTGATTTTCTGAAAAGCCACAAATAAGCAAAAAAGAACAGAAACTGGCACTGGGCACTGAGTTAATAGGTTAGTCTCAAAATGATATAAAATAGCATATAATTGCATATAAAGTATCCAAGATTGATAATATAATAGCATGAAGCAATCAAAAATTATAGATACATTGGAGACGTATCAGAAACTCACGCATGTTCTTCCAAATATCTTAAGTGTTACGTTATTCAGTTTAGCTTCATTTTTCGTAAAGATTTCTCTGTTTTCTAAGTCATACGAGCGCCCATATGATCGCTGGCAGATGCCGTCTTTAGCTCTGTTCAGTTAGGAGGTTCGAGCGATTAACCATGCGACCGCCCATGCCATCGTCCACGGTCGTATAGAAGGCTGTCGATCGCTCTCTCACCTGGAACTAATAATCGATTGTTTCTTGAAAAAAAACATTCCCTCGCAGGACAGAGGCGGGGAACGAGCGCCCATGTGGACGGGGACGACCGTTCGGAACACCGTCGAACGCTCTGTAAAGGAGGTATTTGATCAAAGGATTCCATGCGACCGCCCGTGCGATCGGCCGCGGTCGTATGGAAGGCCGTCGATCATGATTTCTTTCCGATCCTTAATAGAATTTTGCCCGATTTTGTTTGGTTTGTTTTTGATTCTCTTTAACTTCCTTATCTCGTCAAAACCTGCGCCCCTAACCTCTTATATACAGAGCTCTTGCCACCTTCTTTATCAAAGCTAACAAACCAATCTAGCCCAAGTTTCATTTTAGTTTTGAAGTGCAAGAAGCAATGGCTTGATCGTGGGATGAGAGGCCAATCCTCTCAAGAGGAGGATGATCTGGAGCAAGAAGGTGATAACACACAAGTATAGGGGATCGCAACAGTTTTTGTGTGTAGTATTTCACCTAGATTTATTGATTCGACACAAGGGGAGCCAAAGAATATTTGCAAGTATTAGCAGTTGAGTTGTCAATTCAACCACACCTGGAGATAAAATATCTGTAGCAGAATATTTAGTAGCACAGTAATATGATAGTTTTGATAGCAGTACCGATAGTAACAATAGTAACAGCAACAATAACAGTAACAGTTTTGTAGCAAGTGTAAAGCAGCAGCAGCAAAGTAACTTAGCAGAAACCAATATGAGAAAGTCGTAGGCATTGGATCGGTGATGATAATTATGTTGGATGATATTCATCATATAATAGTCACAACCTAGGGCGATACACAATAGCTCCAATTCATCAATGTAATGTAGGCATGTATTCTGTATATAGTCATGCGTGCTTATAATAAGAACTTGCATGACATCTTTTGTCCTACCCTCCCGTGGCAGCGGGGTCCTTCAGGAAACTAAGGGATATTAAGGCCTCCTTTTAATAGAGAACTGGAACAAAGCATTAGCACTTAGTGAATACATGAACTCCTCAAACTACGGCAATCACCGGAAAGAATCCCAATTATTGTCACCTTGGGGTATGCGGATCATAACACGTAATAGGCGCATATAACTTGCAAGATTGGATCAAGAACACAAATATATTCATGAAAACATAAAGGGTTCAGATCTGAAATCATGGCACTCGGGCCCTAGTGACAAGCATTAAGCATAGCTAAGTCATAGCAACATCAATCTCAGAACATAGTGGATACTAGGGATCAAAGCCCTAACAAATTAACTTGATTACATGATAAATCTCATCCAACCCATCACCGTCTAGCAAGCCTACGAAGGAATTACTCACACCCGGTGGTGAGCATCATGAAATTGGTGATGGAGGATGGTTGATGATGACGACGGCGTCGAATCCCCCTCTCCGGAGCCCCGAACAGACTCCAGATCAGCCCTCCCGATGAAGAACAGGAGGTGGCGGCGGCTCCGTATCGTAAAACGCGATGAAACTTCTTCTCTTATTTTTTTATTGAGGAAAGATAATTTATAGCATTGGAATTAGGTCAGACGGCTGCCTGTGGGCCCCACAAGGCATCAGGGCGCGCCCTAGGGGGGATCGCACCCTGTTGCCTTGTGGGCAACAGGTGGCCCCTCTTCTATTGATTCTTGCGCCAATAATTTTTATATATTCCATAAAAATTCTCCATTAAGTTTTGTCCAAATCGGAGAACTTTGATTTCTGCACAAAAAAACACCATGGTAGTTCTGCTGAAAACAACGTCAGTTCGGGTTAGTTTCATTCAAATCATGCAAATTAGAGTCCAAAACAAGAGCAAAAGTGTTTGGAAAAGTAGATACGATGGAGACGTATCAACTCCCCCAAGCTTAACTCATTGCTTGTCCTCAAGCAATTTAGTTGACAAACTGAAAGTGATAAAGAAAAACTTTTACGAACTCTTTTGTTCTTGTATCCGTATATAAGCTTAAATAGTACCCATGTTTTAGCAAAGATCATGAACTAACCATGATCATAATAACACTTAGAAACTATATTTACTCATATCAATGGCATAATCAACTAGAGAGCAATAATAACATATCTTAAATGCCAACAATTTGTCAAAACAATCATGATATAATATGATAACATGGTATCTCGCTAGCCCTTTCTGAGACCGCAAAACATAAATGCAGAGCACCTCCAAAGTTCAAGCAGCGACTAAACATTGTAATTCAGGGTAGAAGAGATCCAGTCATGATGCACACAACATTACCTATACTCAATGCATAAGGATGACAATAGTGCTCTTAGGATTGGCGCTTAGTGCAAGAAGGTGAGACTCAACAATAAAAGTAAAATAACATAAACTAAATAATATAAAAGTAAATAGATAGGCCCTTCGCAGAGGGAAGCAGAGATTTGCAGCGGTGCCAGAGCTCGAAGCTTAAATTAGAGATGAAAAATAATTTTGGGAGGTGTACTTTTCCTGTCAACATCACGACCGAGAGTTTTCAATATCTTCCATGCTAAACACATTATAGGCGGTTCCCAAGTGGAAAGGTAAAGTTTACTCCCCCCTCCACCATACCAACACAAGCCATGGCTAGCCGAATCCTCGGGTGCCCTCCATACCAACAACTTTCCGGGGGAGTTTGTTTGCATTATGTATTTTTGATTTCAAGCATAGGACTGGGCTTCCCAAATACCAGCCTCTCTTGTGCAATGACAAGTGAATAAACACTCATCTCAAGAATAACCCGCTTAGCATGGAAGATATTGACCGCGCCCTGTCGCTCCATGAGCGGCATGGGCACACAAAACGGATGTTTATTTGAATGATTAGAGATGGCACATGCAAATTTACTTGGAGCAGCAGAGTAATACCGCATATAGGTAGATATAGTGGACTCATTTGGAACAACTTTGGTTTAAGGATTGTGGATGAACAAGCAGAATTCCCGCTTAGTACAAGTGAAGGCTAGCAAATAGGTTGAGAAGTGACCAACTAGAGAGCGAAAACGGTCATGATCATGCATTGAGAATAATTAACATTGAATACTAGCATGAGTAGGATATAGACACCATGAACATAAATATCGTGGAGGCTATGTTGGTTTTGAATCAACTACATGCATGAACATGTGCCAAGTCAAGCCACTTGAAATATTCAGAGGAGGATACCATATTAACATACTATATCATAACCATTTTAATGCATGTTGACATCGAAGATAAATCATTATCCACTCCTAGCTTCTTAAGCATGGCATGAGCAACTATAATCTCTAATTGTCATCACAAACATGTTTACTCATAATATGCTGAATCATGGATACTGAGTTAAACATATTTATAATAACAAAAACAAGAAGAGTTCATACCAGCTTTTCCTTGCCACAACCACTTCATCAAATCCTCATCATTATTGCCTTTCACTTGAACGACTGAATGATGTGAAAATAATAATAGTGCAAGAGTGCCGTGGACTAAGCTGGAATCTGCAAACATTTTATTCAAGGGAGAAGACAAGATAAAATTTGCTCTTCGTTAGATTAACATTAAAGCATATGAGAGCCACTCAACATTTTCATCGTGGTCTTCTCCCTACTACGAACCAACGAAGAGAAAAGAAATTCAGAGAAACACACTGAAATATTTTTGGAGTTTTTAGTTTTTTTTGAAGGAAGCAAATTAAAGAAGAAAAACGAAAAGCGAGAAAAACTATTTACATGGGAGAACTCCCAACAAGCAAAAGAAGAAACGAGAAATCTTTTTGGGTTTTCTTTTAATACTACGAACTAACAAACGGGGAAAGAAAAATCAAAAAGAAGCGAGAAATATTTTTGGGTTTTTGAAGTTTTTCAAACACGCAAGAAGGAAGTGAAAATAAAACTAACATGGATATACAATGAAAAAGTATGAACACCCACAACTAGAATGAATGTGTGAACATGAATGTAATGTCGGTAAGAAATACGTACTCCCCCAAGCTTAGGCTTTTGGCCTAGCTTGGTAATCACCACCTGTAGTATCCATCAGGACCGGGCGGATAGTACTGGGGCGGAGGCACCTGAGGATCCCACTGCTGGACCTCGTTCTCCGCTGCTGCCAGCTTGTTCTGTAAGCTGTGATGTCCGCCGGCATGATGGTGTATCCGTTCCTGGCATGAGAGTCAAACAAAGAGGGTGTAGGCAACGGAATAATATCACGAGTTCTCTCGCTGAAAACCAGGTTATAACAAATATATTGAGGAGGTTCAGGTTCATCAATAAAGTGGTGATCGATCATGCACTTTTGGTCTAAGTAAGCCTTGGGCAGCAAGTAGTCATTTGGGCGGACAGCAACATTAAAACATTTCACAAGACGCGAAGCATAAATACCGCCATGGATTTTACCCTTAGTTCTGTTGGTGTGTAAGCAACATGCACTGATAGTGCCCAAACTAAAAGTGTTATCGTCATAAATAGCACGACGCAAGATGGCGAGGTCAGGGGCACTGAGCGTACCACCTTCCTCCCTAGCAGTCAAACATTTCCCTATAAATAAAGCAAAGTAGTGCACAGCAGGAAAATGCAAGCTAGTAACACGGGCTTTTGAAACGCCCCTAAATTCCCCCACAGTCAAAGTGCGAAGGAAGTCCTCGAACTCCTCAGGCCGAGTCTCCCTTAAATCCCCATCAGAAGGGATCAATCATATCACACAAAACTCATCTAGCGTTAACTCATGATGTTCAGCATATAAATCGAAACGCACCATGGGGATATCAAGCCTAGGCATGAAATAAAAATTTTGCACGAAGGAATTTGTAAGGATGTGGTGCTGGTCAAACTCATATGCAAGGAAGTCGGTCAGCCCGGTGTTCGCAACAAATTGTGCAAACTCTTGATGGAACCCGGCTTCGCTCATGAAGGTGTTGTACAGCCACTCGCACGGTCGGACCTCTGTCCTACGCGGGATGTTGAGGTCATGGTCTTGGGCATCCCCAAGGACACCCTTGGAGCTCCGGCTCGAAGAACCCCTCCGAAGAAAGTTTATTTTCCTAAGAACAAATTTCTGAAAATTTTTGGACCACAAAAAGATGTTAACAAAATTTCACAAGATTGATAGCAACTACTCATACAAGTGCCTAGAGGCTATATAAAGCATTCAAACTACTTAGAACTCAAAGAATTCAACATGCAAGCTCATTTTTAGTAGCACCAATAGTAGCAATTTATGCAAAATATAATCCACTAAAGCAAAAACTAATTGGAGCAATGGGAGAGTCACATACCAAGGAGCAATCCCTCAAAACAGTTTTGGAAACGGAGCGCCGAGCAAAGAGATCAAAAATCTCAGGTTTGGGAGCAAGAACACGAGAGAGAGAGAGAGCTACAAAGATTTTTTTCTGGAGGTAGCAGATGAAGTGGGCTGAATAGATAAGTGAGTGGGTCCCTGTGGGACCCACAAGGCATCTTGGCGCGCCCTGGGGGGGTGGCCGCGCCCTGTTGCCTTGTGGGCAACAGGTGCACCCCCTGGGTTGTTTTTAGTGCCAAAAATTCTTATATATTCCAGAAAAAATCATGTTAAAATTTTATTGCATTCTGAGCACTTTTATTTTTGGCCATTTTTTATTGCATGGAGTATTCTAACAAATCACGATAAATGTGTGTCCCTCTCAAATAGGTGTGTCTAGAAAACAATGATTGTGGCAAACTGAAAAGCAAACAAAGAAAAGAAAACTATGGCACAAGACGCTCCAAGTAAAACTCATATCATGTGATGAATAAAAATGTAGTTCCAAGTAAGTTACCGATAGATTGTAGACGAAAGAGGGGATGCCATCCAGAGCATGCCCAAGCTTAGACGCTTGCGTCTTCCTTGAATATTACCTTGGGGTGCCTTGGGCATCCCCAAGCTTAGGGTCTTGCTGCTCCTTATTCCTTCATCCATCGTAATCTCACCCAAAACTTGAAAACTTCAGCACACAAAACTCAACAGAAACCTCGTGAGATCCGTTAGTATAACAAACAAATCTTAAACTTTAGGTACTGTTATAAATTGATTCATATTTATTCTAACATAATACCTACTGTATTCCAACTTCTTCGTGCCTTATACCCCCTGATATAATCCATAGATTCATCGCAACAAGCAAACTATGCAATAAAAAAAACAGAATCTGTCTAAAACAGAACAGACTGTAAAGATCTGAATTAAAATCATACTTGTGTAAATCCAAAAATTCTGAAACATTAGGAGAACGTGAACAATTTGTATTACAATACTGTGTAAAAAATTCAGGATTTTATCACGTTCCAGTACAGAAACAAAATTCCATAACTGGGCGCAAAAGTTTCTGATTTCAAACAGCATCAATTATACTATCATCCAAATCATCCCAAAGGCATTACTTGGCACAAACACTAATTAAAAGATAAAAACACAATCATTACAGTAGCAAAAATTGTGAGACTCAAGAAAAATAAAATTTCAATAAAAATAAATATTGGGTTGCCTCCCAACAAGCTCTTCCTTTATAGCCATTAAGATAGGCTTGAGATTTCAATGATGCTCACATGAAAGGTAATAATTGAAACACAAAGAGAGCATCATAAAACATGTGACAAACATATTTAAGTCAAACATACTTCCTATGCATAGGAATTTTATAGGAAAACAAATTATCAAGACAAGCAATATCTAGCATATGCAAATAGGAAGAATGAAACATTAATAATTTCGACACAAAGAGAGGTAATTTAGTGTCATGAAAGTTTCTACAACCATATTTTCCTCTCTCATAATAATTAAATGTAGGATCATATTCAAATTCAACAATATAACTATCACATAAGATATTTTCTTCATGATCCACATGCAAAAAGATGTCATAATCTTCCAAGATAGTGGGATTAACATCGACTAAAGTCATGACCTCTCCAAACCCACTTTTATCAAAAATTTCATAAGATTGAACACTCTCCGAATATGTGGGATTCTTTTTACCTAAAGTTGACACTCTTCCAAACCCACTTTCAATATTATTGCAAACATTATTATCAATAATATATTCATCATGAGGCTTAAATAAATTTTCAAGATCATGAGAAGCATTATCACCCCAATGATGATCATTGCAATAAGTAGAGGACATAACAAAATTATCATCCCCAAGCTTGTAGCTTTGCATATCATTAGCACAATTGACATTAATAGAATTTATAACAATATCATTGCAATCATGCTTTTCATTCAAGGAGCTATCATGAATCACTTTCTAAATATCTTTTCTTTTAACACTTCATCACAATTTTTAGATTCACGATTTTCAAGCAAAACTTCATAAAGGTAATCAAGTGCACTCAACTCACTAGCAATTGGTTCATCATAACTGGATTGTTTGAAAAGATTAGCAAGTGGATGAGGATCCATATCAATAATTTTTAGCAAGTGAAGATGCAAGCAAATAGAAGGCACATGGCAACATAAGCAAAGATAGCACACAAAATATTTTTGGTATTTTTGATTATTCAGAGAAGTGGAGGGAGATGAAAAAGAGAGTCAAAGTCAAATAAAAAGTAGAGCAAGTAGATGTTAGTTTAAGTGAAGGTACTTGTAGTGATTTGATGATGTCTCCCCGGCAACGGCGCCAGAAATTCTTTTTGCTACTTGTGAGCTGCGTTGGGATTTTCCCCGAAGAGGAAGGGGGAAGCAGTATAGTAGATATAAGTATTTCCCTCAGTGAGAACCAAGTTTTATCGAACCAATAGGAGAATCACGCAAACCCTCGTGAACAGCACCTGCACACACAAAAGCAAAAACTTGCACCCAACGCTGGCAAGAGGGCTGTCAATCCCCTTGAACTCGTTACTTGCAAGGATCAAATCTTGTATAGGTAGATGTATAAATTGCAAAACAAAAGAAAAGTAAATAAATTGCAGCAAGGTATTTTTGGTTTTTATAATATGTTTAAAGTAGGCTCGGGGGCCATAGTTTTCACTAGAGGCTTCTCTCTCGAACACATAGCATACGGTGGGCAAACAAATTATTGTTGGGCAATTGATAGAAAAGCGCATAGTTATGACATATTCATGGCAATGATCACATATATAGGCATCACGTCCGTGTTAAGTAGACCGACTCCTGCCTGCATCTACTACTATTACTCCACCAATCTACCGCTATCAAGCATGCATCTATGGTATTAAGTTCAAGACAAACAGAGTAACGCTTTAAGCAAGATGACATGATGTAGACAAAGTAAACTCAATCAATATGAATAAACCCCATCATTTTATCCTTAGTAGCAACAATACAATACGTACCCCGTCCCCTTCTGTCACTGGGTGAGGACACCACAAGATTGAACCCACTACAAAGCACCTCTCCCACTGAAGATAAATTAATCTAGTTGGCCAAACCAAACGGATAGATTAGAGAGAAATACAAAGCTATAAAATCATGCATAATAAAGTTCAGAAAAGACTCAATTACTTTCAATGAATAATCTGATTATAAACCCACAATTCATCTGATCCCAACAAACACACCGCAAAAGAAGATTACATCGAATAGAACTCCAAGAAGATCGAGGAGAACATTGTATTGAAGATCAAAGAGAGAGAAGAAGAAGCCATCTAGCTACAAGCTATGGACCCATAGGTCTGCGGTGAACTACTCACACATCATCGGTAGGGCAGCAAGGTTGATGTAGAATCCTCCGTGATCGATTCCCCCACCGGCAGAGTACCGAAAAAGGCATCCAGATGGGATCGCGGAAGAACAGAAGCTTGCGGCGGCGGAAAACATATTTCGGGTGGCTCTCTGTTGGTTTGGGAATATATCTGAATTTATAGGCTTGGAATTAGGTCAAACGGAGCTGCGTGGGGCCCACAAGCTCAAGGGGCGCCCCCTGCGAGCTTGTGGCTCTCTCGTATCTTGTCTAGCCTCCTCCCAAAGCTTCTAGGGTCCCTTCTGGTCCAGAAAAAATCATTTTAAAGATTTTATTCCGTTTGGACTTTGTTTGGTATTGATTTTCTGAAAAGCCCAAAACAAGTAAAAAACAAGAACTGGCACTGGGCACTGAGTTAATAGGTTAGTCCCAAAAAATGATATAAAATAGCATAAAAATGCATATAAAGCATTCAAGATTGATAATATAATAGCATCCAACAATCAAAAATTATAGATACGTTGGAGACATATCAATGGTTTAGATCCATCATTTACCTTTTATAAGATAGTAAAAATACCGAAGGGGCACACTGCGTGGCAGTAATGTTGCGTGTTCCCAATGCGACGTGCGCGCGTGAATCAAGTGATTTACTAATGATGTTGTCGAAAATCCGGAGAACGATCTCTTTACTAATGAGACGTGCCAATAACAGCGACCTCGGGCTGCACTACACATGGCATAATGACTATTGATGGGATCTTTCAGTTCTACAGTGTATGGTGGAGCTTCGAGTTTGGTCAAAGTTGTCAGAACCGGACCCAACTAGCGCACCCACTCTTCCACAGGAAGACTTCGCCATTAAGCTAACTAGGCATGGTAAGGGTCGTCGGATCCGACAAAAATAGAAGTACATCTCCCGAAAATCTCATCTGGGGATCCTCGGAAGTGCGAGGTATATAATTCCTCGAACAAAAGCTATGGTTGCTGTCGGTGTATACAAACTTGCACTACTGCAGGCGATCGCTAACGCGACACATGAATCAGAGACCCCGTGATCAAACTGTGTGCGATGCATGAATCTTAAACGGTGTCTTAAAAATACCGTCGCCAATAAGACGAACTGTTTGCGATGGCGGAGACATAAAAAATGATTCAGATTAGAGACGCGTGTGCGATACGCGGCATACAGTTGATCCATACAAGCTGTTTGCGATAAGCCAGAACAACAAACACGGTCAGCCAGTTCGTGGTGTGTACAATACACGGCATACAGTTCACTCGGATGAACTGTTTGTGATTACCCAACACAACAAAAATGTTCAGGCAGATCAAGGTGTGTGTGATATACGGCATGCGGTTCACTCAGATGAACTGTTTGCGATTACCCAACACAACAGAAACAGTTCAACTTAACAAGATGTTTTAAGTGTGCCATGTTTAATTATTTCAGTTATGCAAAAATGTAATGTTCAATATGGCTATCTGATGTTTAAGTATGAATTATCCACTTCAGTTTCACGAATGGCTATATTTGGTTGTTTATAGTGAGTAGATGCCTTGTTTATCTGTATTTGGTTGTTAGGTTGGTTGCAGTGAGCATTTGCCCAGTTTTCAAGCAGATGCCCTGTTTATCTGTATTTGGTTGTTAGGTTGGTTGCAGTGAGCATTTGTCCAGTTTTCAAGCAGTTGCCTTGTTTATCTGTATTTGCTTGTTAGGTTGGTTGCAGTGAGCCTTTGTCTAGTTTTCAAGCAGATGCCTTGTTTATCTGTATTTGCTTGTTAGCTAGGTTGGTTGCAGTGAGCCTTTGTCCAGTTTTCAAGCAGGTGCCTTGTTTATCTGTATTTGCTTGTTAGGTTGGTTGAAGTGAGCCTCTGTCCAGTTTTCAATAGCTATATTAGGTTGTTATAGTAAGCATATATGCCTTGTTTATTTCAGTTATTCACAATGTGATGTTCATTATGTGCAAGTATGAACTGTGCAGTTCGATTTCATCAATACTAGTTTGAACGGCTATATTTGGTTCCTGTTATGCCTGGTGAAGTTAACACATGCCCTTTATTTCAGTTTTACACATTTATGCAGTGTGATGTTTAAGCATGAGCTATGTTCTATTCATTTTCAACAATACCACTTTAAATTACAATATTTGGTCCCTGTTAAGCCTGTTGTAGTTAACATTCCCTTCCATTTTTTATCTGCTTTAACATCATGCTGAAACCAACACATTCAAGCTGTCATTTTGAGATGTTGTTGTTTACCATGGCTATATTTGGTTGATGTTAAGCATGTAGTACTTATCACGCCTTTCCATGTACTTACGCAGGACAACAACGGGAGTGGCCAGCATTTTCCACCGAGGTTAGTTTCATCCCTCGGCTTATACTGCCTCCGTTCCATAATGTAGTGCATACAAATCCATGGCTGGACACTTTTTAGCTTCTAATATTGACTTGTTGCTTGTAGGTACATATGTCCTAGGCAAAGATCCACGCCTCGACCCTTTTTGCGTATGGGGCAATGAGATATTCATGAACCAGCATCAAGTGAGGAAACTGATAAGAATTATTAGCAAAAAGATACGACCGATGGCAATTAAATTATTTGTCTATGCTCTATCCAACACAACAGTGAGCTGTAGGATGGTAACTACGAACTCTGTAGCCTTCTCTTTTTACTGCCCATAATGAGTTGTTAGACAGCAATGTCTGAATCTTTTTCGTTTGCAGTGGTTCCCAAAGCAGTTTACTCAAGATTACCTCGCAAAGTACATGATTGGTGGACATGCAATGAAGGTTAAAGTATTTCATCGAGACTACAATGAGCATGGAGAAGTCCTAATGAAGACAGTGAAGGATGGGCGGGCGGCCATCACAAGGGGTTGGCCTAGAGTCGTGCGCGCATTAGGCATGGAGGAGGGCACAATATGGGCATTCCGCTTCACCTTCTCCAGCAACCATAATGTCTTCCACCTCTCTCTTTACAGTCTTTAGTACAACTGTGGTTCATCATTCTTTCCTTGATGCTTCTGTAGTTCTTCAGTACATGTACCTGTGCATCGAATTATTCATTCGTCCTTGAACTTGTATTTGTAATAAACATGGTTCGATGTGAAATAAGTGATTGCCTACTTTCATATTGAAAATTTGTTTCAATTTCAAATTCTATGAATTTTAAATGCAGGGATTAAATTAGGGATAAATTATGATCTGCGGGCCATTACACTACACACGGTTTGCGAAAGCAAAATGTTTGTGATAAACGTCAAGATCAGACACGTTTCTCAGATCAGTACATGTGTGATGAAACTCTAGTGCACACACGATCAGACAAGAAAATACGTGTGAGATTAACAACAAGAACGCACACAGTTCCTTCTTAATAAATGTTTGTGAAAGTGACCTTATCTCACACGCTAGGCAATTATGAACTGTTTATGATATCGTGTGCATCATAAACGTTTGCTCATAGAAGAATACATGCGATAGGCCTTCATCCGACACAGGTAATACGGATGAATCGTTTGGGACATTTTATACATCTCAAACGTTTATGTACATACAAATGTGTGGGATATTCAAGCTTCACATACGATGTACAATTGTGAACTGTTTGTGATGGGGTGAGCATCGCAAACATTGCAGCACATAATACTGAGTGCGATGGTTATGCGAGCACAAACGAGTAGCAAGGACGGAGCATTTGGGAAAGATGCGGGCATCACATACGCTTAGTTCTGCAAAACGTATGCTTGCATGCTCCCTATCGCGGACGGTTTCTGGGTCGTGTGGGAAGACCCCCCCTATCGCACACACAGGCATGGCGACGGTTTAAAACTCTGTCGCGGAAAGGGGTTAAAAACCGTTTGTATAGCAGCTTGCTGTACCAGTGTTGGGTGTTTCTATACCCCTTTACTTGTGCACAGACAGTTGTAGCCTTCCCGAAGGCAAGGGCTTGCCGGAGGGTTACTCCCATCAAGACCCAAGACTTGGTTGATAAAACCATAAAGAAGGCCCCGAGCAGGTCGTCGAGAAGTACTAATTCAGTACTGAAGATCAAGACCACTTGCCGGCAAGCTATATACCAGCAAGGCGAAGACCCGGCAAGCTCCGTGCCGACAAGATTTCTCTGCCTCGCCACCGCTCCACCTCACCGATCAGCTAGTCACTTGTCGATGAGGTGTCGAGCGGGCAGGCTGTTAGGTGAGGCTTGTCGGGGCACGTGTCAGCACGCTGGGATGAATATCAACTTTAATGACACCCGTCCAGAAGGCGTGTCAGCGCAATAGAAGGTAGCTGGATGAGTGGTACAGAATCCTTGCCGGGGGACGCTCCCTGCATGACACCTAACGGGCATTTAATGCGTTTGTCCTAATCCGGCAGAATTAGGTATGATAGCACTGTAGCTGTCATTTCACCTTGTAATTACGGTTTTGCCACTGTGGTGACCCCTTAGTCTATAAAAGGAGGCCCTTGGCTACCTTTACAAGGGTCGAGACTTTGCTCATTTACGCGTGTAGCTGCACTTCCCGCGCACCTTGCCGGCAAGCTGCGCTCCTCTGTAACTTGAGCTCAAACACAATCAATCCACCAAAGCAGGAGTAGGGTTTTACGCCACACGGCAGCCTGAACCTGTGTAAAACCTGTGTGTTCTGCTAATTCTGCTCTTTGTGCTCATCGATCCCCATAGTCAAACCGCAAAGGGATCTTTGCTGGTCCCATAGATTGTCTTGGTCGTACCTCGACATCTTTGGCGTGCCAGGTAGGGGGATCGCGTGTGCGAACCTGATTCAGCAGTCTGCGCCCTAGCTTCATCTTCTTCATCACCGATGGCACCCAAGAAGAAGGGTGCAACATCGACAGCACCGTCCACGTCCAAGGTGCTGACCCCTGTGAACATAGGAGGTGGGGGCAGAACTGGCGGAGCCGGTGGCGCTGGTGGAACCGGCACAGCGGACGGAGGCAATGGGGGAGGACTTCTTCCCCAATGATCTGGTGAGCACAGCCACCACAGCAATGTGGTCCGGAGTGGCGCGAGCCAGGATCCAGCCATCGCGACGTCCAAGAATGCCGCGGCGGAACATGTACCACGACCATCGCAAGATGGGCGTGACTCGCTTCCTCACAATGCCGGCGGCTCCGGACGGCCACACAACAACAACAACAACGCCGAGCATAGACCCCAAGACGCTCCGACACCACCACCACCGCGTCAACCCACTGGTGAACATGCGCCGCGGTAGCATGCACGCGATGGAGTTCCTTCTGGTTCTGTCAGGAGTCGATCGACGTCCCGTTCTATGCTCCCGGCCATGCCAACCACAGCGGCGGAAGCCATGGTGTGGGTTCAGATGCTATTGAACTTCCCGCCAACTCCTGACAAGATGGACGAATGGAGGGCGACCATTCAGAGTCTCATCAGCTTTGTCGACCCCGGCAAGACGCAGGAGGCGGGATCCACACGGCGACCACCCACGGCGCCAGTAGCACCAACTGGCGGCCGTGTCGGAGACGCTGCGCCAACAGTGTAGTCGCCTCCGCGACAACAACCACAATAGCAGCAGCGACAGACCTGCCGATCTGAGGAGCTTGATGAGGTGTCAATGGCGTCTTCGGATCCGCGGGCCCGGCAAGATCAACGTCAAGTGTTGCGGGACCGGCGGGCGGAGGGCGCCCGCACAACCATTGAACGGTGCCGGGAAGCGCGTCGTCAATCTGACGAGTGCAATGGTCCAGTCGTAGATGAACCAGCGCCAGGGGGCTCTGGCTACTTGCCTGACGAGGTGGGTTGCCCAACGCTCACCCGTGAGCTGCGGCAAGTCCGCTGGCCGTCTTCCCGTGCCTTCAAGCCAGAGCTGCCGGAGAAGTACGATAGCAAGCTCAACCCTGCTGAGTTCCTTGGGATCTACACCATAGCCGTTCAGGCTGCTGGTGGTAGAGACGAGAAGGTTCTCGCCAACTATTTCCCATTGGCGCTCAAGCCCAACGTGAGGTCTTGGCTGATGAACTTGCCGGAGGGCTCCATCTCCTCTTGGTGGGATCTGTGCAACGAGTTTATTGGTGCATACAGCAGAGGCCACAAGCTTCCGGGTCATGACCTACACGTGCTTCCACAGAGGGATGGCGAACCCGTCCGCAAATACATCCAATGATTCAGCCATGTGCACCACAACATCCCTGATGTTCACCCCGCAGCTGTGATTGCTGCATTTCACACAAATGTACGCAACCGTGCTACTTGTAGTTTGCGTTGGTATTTCCCCGAAGAGGAGAGGATGATGCAGTATAGTAGAGATAAGTATTTCCCTCAGTTAAGAATCAAGGTTATCAATCCAGTAGGAGAACCAAGCAAAATTCCGTTAAGCGCACCTGCACACACAAGAGCAAACACTTGCACCCAACGCAAATAAGAGGGTTGTCAATCCTCTTAGCGGTTATTTGCAAGGATTAAATCTTATCAAGGGAAATAGATAAACTAAAATACTAATAAAAATAAAAGTAAATAAATTGCAGCAAGGTATTTTTAGGTTTTTAATATATGATAAAGTAGACCGTGGGCCATAGTTTTCACTAGAGGCTTCTCTCTCGACCACATAGCATACGGTGGGTAAACAAATTACTGTTGGGCAATTGATAGAAAAGCAAATAATTATGACGGATTCATGGCAATGATCATGTATATAGGCATCACGTCCAAGACAAGTAGACCGACTCCTGCCTGCATCTACTACTATTACTCCACCCATCGACCGCTATCCAGCATGCATCTAGGGTATTAAGTATGAAACAGAGTAACGCCTTAAGCAAGATGACATGATGTAGACAAAGTAAACTCAAGCAATATGATTAAACCCCATCTTTTTATCCTTAATGGCAACAATACAAATACATATCAAGTCCCCTTCTGTCATTGGGATTGAGCACCGCAAGATTGAACCCATCACAAAGCACCTCTCCCATTGCAAGATAAATCAATTTACTAGGCCAAACCAAATCGATAGATCGGAGAGAAATACAAAGCTATAACAATCATGCATAAAAGAGTTCAGAGAAGACTCAAATATTTCTCATGAATAATCTGATCATAAACTCACAATTCATCGGATCCCAACAAACACACCGCAAAAGAAGATTACATCGGATAGAACTCCAAGAACATCGAGGAGAACATGGTATTGAAGATCAAAGAGAGAGAAGAAGCCATCAAGCTACTAGCTATGGACCCGTAGGTCTGTGGTAAACTACTCACACATCATCGGAAGGGTAGCAAGGTTGATGTGGAAGCCCTCCGTGATCGATTCCCCCTCTGGCAGAGTACCGGAAAAGGCCTCCAGATGGGATCACGGAAGAACAGAGGCTTGCGGTGGCGGAAAGGTTTTCTCTTCTATCTCTCTGTTGGTTTGGGAATATTTGTGAATTTATAGCGAAGGAATTAGGTCAAGAGGTGCCACGAGGGGCCCACAAGCCTGGGGGGCGCGGCCACCCCCCTGGGGCGCGCCCTCCAGGCTTGTCGCCTCCTCGTGACTCTTCTGGTCTTCTCCCGAAGCTTCCTGGGTCTCTTCTGGTCCAGAAAAAATTAATCCAAAGTTTTTTTTCTCGTTTGGACACTTTTTGATATTGATTTTCTGAAAAGGCAAAAACTAGCAGAAAACAGCAACAAAGAGGCATATAATTGCATATCAAACATCCAAGATTGATACTATAATAGCATGGAACAATCAAAAATAGGTTAGTCCCAAAAAATGATATATAATGGCATATAATTGCATATCAAACATCCAAGATTGATACTATAATAGCATGGAACAATAAAAAATTATAGATACGTTGGAGACGTATCAAACCATAGAATGCGAGAGGAGATGAACATCCAGAAGGTGAGGACCGTCAATGAGCGATATGCGTTGGAGGACAAATGTGCGTGTGCTGAAGAGGGAAGGTGACTTCCCGGGGTGGACGCTGGCGTAGAGGTCAATTTTGAAGACGATGATGCGTCCACCCCGAAAAAGAAGGGTCGAAAGCGCTATCGCAAGCGCAAAGGCAAGGCAGTTATGGCCGTTGAAGGAACTAGTACTCCCGGCAAGAAAGCCAAAATAGATGGTGCCGGTGAGGAAGTTGTCGTGTGTTCCTGCAACAAAGAGGCTGCCACTGGCGACAAATCCGACAAGGACAATGGGCCGTATTGTAAGAGCCACCGCACTAAAGGCCATGACCTCCAGGAGTGCCGGCAAGTAGAGCAACTTGCCGAAAAACAGAAGCAAGAATATGAAAAGCGTGACAAGGAGAAGGGCCAAGATGGTGCCGGTGGGTCTGGCAAAAAGAATCGTGGTGGCCGCAGAGGCCGCCGTGGCAAAGGAAAATAGCAGAAAGAAAAACTGGCAAGAGGCCGTGATAAGAAAGAAGGAGAAGACAATGATGATGAGGACGAGGAAGATGAGTCCGATGGACAAGAGTCCCAGAAGGCTGTCAATGCCATGTGCATTGACGGAGGTGCATCTTTGCACTCCTCTCACCGGCAGCTCACACAATGGGCCCGTGAGGTTAATGCGGCGGAACCGACAATAGAGGCCTAGAAACCACTCAAGTGGTCTCACACGCCTATCATTTTTGACGCCGAGGACCACCCTGATCGCACGACTGCGGTCGGGTGCTTGCCATTGTTGGTTTCACCAACAATTTTCAACCTCAAGGTGACAAAAATGCTAGTTGACGGTGGGGTTAGCTTGAACCTAATCTCACCAGAAGTAATCAAAAGGCTGCAAATCCCCGACGAGGATCTCAAGGAGACGGGCACTTTTCAAGGTGTCAACCTAGGGAGGACCAAGCCGAAGGGCCAAATTACCTTGCCAGAAACATTTGGCAGCGAACTGAACTACCGGACAGAGAAAATTGTCTTCGACGTTGTCAAGATTCCATTACATATAATGGAATTCTTGGCTGCCCAGCTTTGGCAAAATTCATGCCGTGTCTCATTACACCTACAAGACACTGAAGATGCCAGGGCCGATGGGCGTCATCACCGTTCACTCTGATAAGAAAGACGCAGCCATCTGTGTTGACCAGCTTTACTGGGAGGCAGCGGCGGCGGCCGCCGGCAAGGTGATACGTCTCCAACATATCTATAATTTTTTATTGTTCCATGCTATCATAGTATCAATCTTGGATGTTTTATATGCAATTATATGTTATTTTATATCATTTTTTGGGACTAACCTATTAACCTAGTGCCCAGTGCCAGTTGCTGTTTTCTGCTTGTTTTTGGTTTTTCAGGAAATCAGTACCAAACGAAGTCCAAACGCTACAAAACTTTTTGACAGTTTTTTTCTGGACAAGAGAGACGCTAGAAGCTTCGGAAGGAGGCCAGAAGCCTCACGAGGAAGCCACAAAGGCAACCCCACGTGCCCCCAGGGGGGCGCGCCAAAATGCCTTGTGGTCCCCTCGTGTCTCCATTTGACCTAATTCCACCTCTATAAATTCTCAAATATTGGGAAACCAAACAAAGAGCTCGACGAAATAAATTTTCTACCACCGCAAGCTTCTGTTCTTCCGCGATCCCATCTGGAGGCCTTTTCCGGCACCCTGCCGGAGGGGGAATCGATCACGGTGGGCTTCTA
Source organism: Elymus sibiricus (assembly GCA_039707655.1). NCBI lineage: Eukaryota > Viridiplantae > Streptophyta > Magnoliopsida > Poales > Poaceae > Elymus > Elymus sibiricus. The sequence continues at coordinate 209,500,717 of CM077668.1, forward strand.
CATCAACCTTGCTACCCCTCCGATAATGTGTGAGTAGTTTACCACAGACCTACGAGTCCATAGCTAGTAGCTAGATGGCTTCTTATCTCTCTTTGATCTTCAATACAATGTTCTCCTCGATCTCCTTGGAATTCTATTCGATGTAATCTTGTTTTGCGGTGTGTTTGTTGGGATCCGTTGAATTGTGGGTTTATGATCAGATTATTCATGAGAAATATTTGAGTCTTTCCTGAATTCTTTTATGCATGATTATTATAGCTTTGTATTTCTCTCCGATCTATCCGTTTGGTTTTGCCAACTAGATTGATTTATCTTCTGTGGGAGAGGTGCTTTGTAATGGGTTCAATCGTGTGGTGTTCTATATCCCAGTGACAGAAAGGGACAAGACATGTATTTGTATTGTTGCCATTAAGGGTAAAAATATGGGGTTTATTCATATTGATTGGGTTTACTTTGTCTACATCATGTCATCTTGCTTAAGGCGTTACTCCGTTTTCATTAACTTAATACCCTAGATGCATGCTGGATAGCGGTCGATGGGTGGAGTAATAGTAGTAGATGCAGGCAGGAGTCGATCTACTTGACTCGGACGTGATGCCTATATACATGATCATTGCCATGAATCCGTCATAACTATGCCCTTTTCTATCAATTGCCCAACAGTAATTTGTTTACCCACCGTATGGTATTCATTCGAGAGAGAAGCCTCTAGTGAAAACTATGGCCCCCGGCTCTACTTTAATCATATAAAAATAAAACTGAAAATACCTTGCTGCAATTTATTTACTTTTGCAATTTATCTATCTACCACTACAAGATTTAATCCTTGCATATAACGAGTTCAAGGGGATTGACAACCCTCTTGCCCGCGTTGGGTGCAAGTATTTGCTTTTGTGTGTACAGGTGTTGTTCATGTGGTTTTGCGTGGTTCTCCTACTGGATTGATACCTTGGTTCTCACTAAGGGAAATACTTATCTCTATTGTGCTGCATCACCCCTCCTCTTCGGGGAAAATCCCAACGCAGTTTACAAGTAGCAGGAAGAATTTCTGGCGCCGTTGCCGGGGAGACATCACCAAAACCTATCAAGTACCTTCACACAAACTATCATCTACTTGCTCTTCTTTTTATTTGCCTTTTTATTTGCATTTGCCCCTCATTTTCATCTCCCCCACTTCTCATAAAAATTACAAAAACACAACAATATTTTATTTTGTTTGGTAGCTATAATTGCGTGACTCAATGAAAATAAAAATATGGACATATGGATCCTCATCCACTTGCTAATCTTTTCAATCAAACCAATTATGATGAACCAATTGCTAGTGAGTTGAGTGCACTTGATTATCTTTATGAAGTTTTATTTGAGAATCATGAATCTGAAAATTGTGATGAAGTGTTAAAAAATGAAATTTAAAAAGTGATTCATGATAGCTCCTTGAATGAAAAGCATGATTGCAATGATGTTATTGTAAATTCTATTAATGTCAATTGTGCTAATGATAAGCAAAGCTACAAGCTTGGGGATGATAATTTTGTCATGTCCACTACTTATTGAAATGATCATGATTGGGGTGATAATTCTTCTTATGATCTTGAAAATTTACTTAAGCCTCATGATGAATATGTTATTGATAATAATGTTTGCAATAATATTGAAAGTGGGTTTGGAAGAGTGTCAACTTTAGGTAAAAAGAATCCCACATATTTGGAGAGTGTTCAATCTTATGAAATTTTTGATAAAAGTGGGTTTGGAGAGGTCATGACTTTAGTTGATGTTAATCCCACTATCTTGGAAGATTATAAAACTTTTGTGCATAGGGATCATGAAGAGAATATTTTATATGATAGCTATATTGTTGAATTTGATTATGATCCTACATGTAATTATTATGAGAGAGGAAAATATGGTTATAGAAGTCTTCATGTTATTAAATTACCTCTCTTTGTGTTGAAATTTTTAATGCTTCATTCTTCCTATTTGCATATGCTAGATATTGCTTGTCTTGATAATTTGTTTTCCTATAAAATGCCTATGCATAGGAAGAATATTAGACTTAAATGTGTTTGTCAAATGTTTTATGATGCTCTCTTTGCGTTTCAATTCTTGTCTTTTATGTGAGCATCATTAATATCCTAAGCCTATCTTAATGGCTATAAAGAAAGAGCTTGTTGGGAGAAAACCCAATAGTTATCTTAATTTTTTGATTTTTATTTCTGTTTTGTGTGTTACACAATTATAGATACTGTTATGATTGTGTTTTTATCTTTTAATTAGTGTTTGTGCCAAGTAATGCCTTTAGGATGATTTGGATGATAGTATAATTGATGCTGTTTGGAAAACAGAAAGTTTTGCACCCAGTTCTGGATTTTTGGTTCTGCACTGGAACATCAGAAAAATCTGAAATTTTTAGACAGTATTGGTATATGAATGTTTTACGTTGTCCTAATTTTCCATAATTTTTGGAGTTACATAAGTATAACTTTTAAATAGATCTTTACAGACTATTCTGTTTTAGACAGATTCTGTTTTCTATTGCATAGTTCGCTTGCTATGGATTATATCGGGGGGTATAAGTCATGGAGAAGTTAGAGTACAGTATAATTATGCAAGAATTAAATATGAATCAATTTATAACAGTACCTAAAGTTTAAGATTTGTTTGTTATACTAGCGGATCTCACGAGGTTTCTGTTGAGTTTTGTGTGCTGAAGTTTTCAAGTTTTGGGTGAGATCACGATGGATGAAGGAATAAGGAGCGGCAAGACCCTAAGCTTGGGGATGCCCAAGGAACCCCAAGGATTCAAGGAAGATCCAAGCGTCTAAGCTTGGGGATGCACCGGATGGCATCCCCTCTTTCGTCTACAATCTATCGGTATATCACTTGGAGCTATAATTTTATTCATCACATGATATGTGTTTTACTTGGAGCGTCTTGTGCCATAGTTTTCTTTTCTTTGTTTGCCTTTTTAGTTTGACACAATCATCTTTGAAACACACCTTTTTGAGAGGGACACACATTTATCGTGATTTGTTAGAATACTCTATGTGCTTCACTTATATCTTTTGAGCTAGGTAGTTGCTCTAGTGCTTCACTTATATATTTTAGAGCACGGTGGTGGTTATATTTTAAAGAAATAGTTGCACTCTTATTCTTCACTTAAATCCTTTTGAGAGTCTAATGAATAGTATTGGCAATTTGCACATGTTAAAAGAATGGTCCTGATATGATATGGTATTCAAGGGGGATATAATAAAAAACTTTCATGTAGATCACTAAATATGAAGTGTATGGTTAATTTTATTAATGTCGTAATATGAAAGTACATAGGTTCATGATCATTGGTTAGTAGAAATATCGGTATTAAAGTTTGTTATTAACTACTCATCTAAGTATTGGTCGTGGCATGGTGAGGAAGTTCGAGCATTTATAGGTCTGAAATGAAATCCTTGAGTGTTGTTACGATCGGGGGCGTGCGATGGTTAACTCCTACCAACCTCCCTCCTAGGGGCATGTGATTAGTACTTTGCTTCGAGGGCAAATAGGCTTTCACAATAAGTATGTGAGTTCTTTATGACTAATGTGAGTCCATGGATTATACACACTCCTATCTTTCCGCAATTTACTAGCCTCTTCGGTACCGTGCCTTGCCCTTTCTCGCCTCGAGAGTTGGTGCAAACTTTGCCGGTGCATCCAAACCCCATGATATGATATGCTCTTTCACACATAAGCCTCCTTTTACCTTCCTCAAAACAGCCACCATACCTACCTATTATGGCTTTTCCATAGCCATTCCGAGATATATTGCCATGCAACTTCCACCATTCCGTTTATATGACACACATCATCATTGTCATATTGCTTTGCATGATCATATAGCTGACATAGTATTTGTGGCTCAACCACTGTTCATCATTTTTTATACATGTTACGCTAGATCATTGCACATCCTGGTACACTGCCAGGGACATTCATATAGAGTCATATTGTTCTAGTATCGAGTTGTAATATTGAGTTGTAAGTAAATAAAAGTGTGATGATCATCATTATTAGAGCATTTTCCCAGTGAGGAAAGGATGATGGAGACTGTGATTCCCCCACAAGTCGGGATGAGAATCCGGACGAAAAAAAGAGTGGCTAAAAAGAGCCCAGCAAAAAATTGAGAGAAAAAGAGAGAAGGGGCAATGTTACTATCCTTTTCCACACTTGTGCTTCAGAGTAGCACCATGTTTTTCATATAGAGAGTTTTTTGAGTTGTCACTTTCATATACTAGTGGGAATTTTTCATTATAGAACTTGGCTTGTATATTCCAATGATGGGCTTCCTCAAATGCCCGAGGTCTTCATGAGCAAGCAAGTTGGATGCACACCCACTTAGTTTTCAGCTTGAGCTTTCATACACTTATAGCTTTTAGTGCATCCGTTGCATGGCAATCCCTACTCCTCGCATTGATATTGATTGATGGGCATCTCCATAGCCCGTTGATTCGCTGAGTTGATGCGAGACTTTCTTCTTCTCGTTTTACCATTATTGATCCCTATCATCGCATTCTATTCCACCTAGTACTATGTCCATGGCTCACGCTCATGTATTGCGTGTGAGTTGAAAATGCTGAAGCACGATAGAAGTACGATCCAATTGCCTGGTTTAACACCAGGGTGCTCATGATTTATATATTTGCGGTGAAGATAGAGTCATGCCATTGCCAATATGAGAAAGTGAGTAGGGATAACACTCGTTAAGGTTCGTATATTTTGAAAGTTTAATGATTATGCTTCTTATGTTCATGGATATTATTCTATTGATATTGTTAATTCATCGCTTCACAATATTTATGCCGTAAAAGAGATTACATGATAGACATGTTAGGTAGCATTCCACATCAAAAATTCTGTTTTTATCATTTACCCACTCGAGGACGAGCAGGAATTAAGCTTGAGGATGCTGATACGTCTCCAACGTATCTATAATTTTTGATTGTTCAATGCTATTATAGTATCAATCTTGGATGTTTTATATGCAATTATATGTTATTTTATATCATTTTTGGGACTAACCTATTAACCTAGTGCCTAGTGCCAGTTGCTGTTTTTTTCTTGTTTTTGGTTTTTCAGGAAATCAGCACCAAACAAAGTCCAAACGCTACGAAACTTTTTGAAGATTTTTTTTGGACAAGACAGACCCTAGAACCTTTGGGAGGAGGCCTGAAGCCTCACGAGGAAGCCACAAGGCATCCCCACGCGCCCCCAGGGGGGGCGCCAAGATGCCTTGTGAGCCCCTCGTGGCTCCTTTTGACCTAATTCCACCTCTGTAAATTCTCAAATATTGGGGAACCAACAGAGAGCCCCACGAAATAACTTTTTCGCCGCCGCAAGCTTCTATTCTTCCACGATCCCATCTGGAGGCCTTTTTCGGCACCCTGCGGGAGGGGGAATCGATCATGGAGGGCTTCTACATCAACCTTGCTGCCCCTCCGATGATGTGTGGGTAGTTTACCACAGACCTACGGGTCCATAGCAAGTAGCTAGATGGCTTCTTCTCTCTCTTTGATCTTCAATACAATGTTCTCCTCAATCTCCTAGGAGTTCTATTCAATGTCATCTTCTTTTGCAGTGTGTTGGTCGGATCCGATGAATTGTGGGTTTATGATCAGATTATTCATGAGAAATATTTGAGTCTTTTCTAAATTCTTTTATGCATGATTATTATAGCTTTGTATTTCTCTCCGATCTATCTTTTTGGTTTGGCCAACTAGATTGATTTATCTTTAGTGGGAGGGGTGCTTTGTAATGGGTTCAATCTTGTGGTGTTCTATATCCCAGTGACAGAAAGGGACAAGACACGTATTTGTATTATTGCCATTATGGGTAAAATGACAGGATTTATTCATATTGATTGGGTTTACTTTGTCTACATCATGTCATCTTGCTTAAGGCGTTACTCCCTTTTCATTAACTTAATACCCTAGATGCATGCTGGATAGCGGTCGATGGGTGGAGTAATAGTAGTAGATGCAGGCAGGAGTCGGTCTACTTGTATCGGATGTGATGCCTATATACATGATCATTGCCATGAATCGTCATAACTATGCGCTTTTCTATCAATTGCCCAACAGTAATTTGTTTACCCACCGTATGGTATTCGTTCGAGAGAGAAGCCTCTAGTGAAAACTATGGCCCCCGTGTCTACTTTAATCATATAAAAAGAAAACCAAAAATACCTTACTGCAATTTATTTACTTTTATTTTCTTTTGCAATTTATCTATCTACCACGACAAGATTTAATCCTTGCAAATAACGTGTTCAAGGTGATTGACAACCCTCTTGCCCGCGTTGGGTGCAAGTATTTGCTTTTGTGCGTGCAGGTGCTGTTCATGTGGTTTTGCGTGGTTCTCCTATTGGATTGATACCTTGGTTCTCACTGAGGGAAATACTTATCTCTACTGTGCTGCATCACCCCTCCTCTTCGGGGAAAATCCCAACGCAGTTTACAAGTAGCACAAGGCACCTGCTCTTGCCGACAAAGCTCCCGGAGGGAAGAACAAGAACGGCAAGACCTCTGGCAAGTCTTCCGGGAAGCGCACCTGTTGAGGATGAACCAGAGAGCTCTGCCAGCAAGAAGTAGAAGGCCAAAGCTGTTGCGCCTGCAACGAAGCAAGTCTCTGCAAAGGAGGATGGCATGGGAGGCACTTTCACTATAAGTGCCACCCTCAATGACAAATAGGAAAGCGTGCTCGTCACTTTCCTGCGGTCGAATGTCGATGTGTTTGCATGGCAACCATATGACATTCCCGACATTCCAGGGAAGTGATTGAGCACCACCTTGCCATCTGCCCCAATGCGAGACCCGTCAAGCAGAAGGTCAGAAAGCAAGCTTTGGAGCGCCAAGAGTTCATAGCCCAAGAAATCCAAAAACTTGAAGCTGCTAGTTTAGTTAGGGGAGTCCTACATCCAACTTGGTTAGCCAACCCCGTTGTAGTCCGCAAATCAAATGGAAAATGGAGACTTTGTATTGATTTCACTGATATCAACAAAGCTTGTCCAAAAGATCCTTTTCCTCTATCGCGGATTGATCAGATTGTGGACTCTACTACCGGCAAGGTCAGGTGCCGATAAGGCAGATCAAGTGCAGGCAAATGAAATAGAACAACAAGTTGTGTCAAAGAAGAAAGTGGTGCAGCGCCCAGTCTATTTTGTTAGCTCTCTTCTACAGGGGGCTAGGTCAAGATATTCTGGTGTGCAGAAATTGCTTTTTGGTCTCCTCATGGCCTCAAGGAAGCAAAGTCACTACTTCCAAGCACATGAAGTTACCATCGTCACTCGCTTTCCGCTACGGTGCATCTTGAGAAATCCAGAAGCTACCGGCAGGATAGTGGAGTGTGCGTTGGAACTGTCAAGCTTTGATTTGAAGTTTGAAAGTACTTCAACAATTCAGAGTAGAGCCTTGGCAGAATTCATTGCTGAATGGACACCAACGAAAGACGAAGAAAACCAGAGACATCCCTCCCCGGCAAGGAAACCACAGAGGAATGGGTCATGTACTCTGATGGTGCCTTCACGCTGCAAGGCGCTGGTGCCGGGGTGCTGCTTGTCGCACCCACCGGAGAGCACCTCAAGTACATGGTTCAAACGCATTTTCCCAGGGAGAAGGCCACTAACAACATTGCTGAGTATGAAGGATTGCTTGTCGGACTCCGCATTGCAATCGACCTAGGTATCAGGAAGTTGATTATTAGAGGCAACTCGCAGCTTGTTGTGAGGCAAGTAAATAAAGATTATTAGAGCCCTTTGATGGAGGCATATGTTGATGAAGTGAGGAAGTTGGAGGAGCATTTTGATGGTCTGCAGCTTGAGCATGTCCCCCGTGCCCAATATGAAGTTGCTGATCACTTGTCAAAGCTTGCCGCTGAAAGGATCCCTGTGGAACCAGGAACTTTCGTGCTACAACTGACTCAACCATCCGTTACACCATCAATGAGGCTGATAAAGAGAAGAAAATCAAACTCCGGTGGCTACTTTCCGGCAGAGCTACCAACAGCTACTGACAAGGTTGACGCCGCCAATGAGACCTCCCTTGCCAATGAGCGGCAGCCTCACCAGAGCCAAGCTCTTGCCATTGAGATCTGCACTCCCGGGGAGGGAGAAGAGCCATTGCTCCTTGTCATCGAGCCACAAGCTCCGGCATGGGCGCAGCTAATTGTCGATTACCTTCAAACAGGTGAACTTCCCGATGAACAAGAAGAAGCTGAAAGAGTAGCACGGCAATCGAGTATGTACCAGTTTGTTGACAGCATTCTGCACAGAAAGAGGCCAAATGGTGTGAAATTGAAGTGTATATCCTGGGAAGATGGACAAGCGCTGCTGGCAGAGATACATGGAGGCATGTGTGGTTCCCACATTGGGTCACGCGCTCTTGTCGGAAAAGTTTTCCGACAAGGTTTTTATTGGCCCACTGCCCTCCAGGATGCAACTGCACTAGTAACCAAGTGTGAAGCGTGCCAGTTCCATTCAAAGAATATACGTCAACCAGCTCAAGCTCTTCAAACGATTCCTCTCTCGTGGCCCTTTGCAGTCTAGGGGCTGGACATTCTCGGCCCATTCCCCCGTGTGACGGGGGGCTTTGAGTTCTTGTACGTAGCTATCGACAAGTTCACAAAGTGGCCTGAGGTGGAGGCGGTAAGGAAAGTTACAGCACAGTCAGCTGTCAAGTTTTTCAAGGGTCTGGTTTGCTGTTTCGGTGTGCCCAACATGATCATTATCGATAACGGCACCCAGTTTACCAGCCACACCTTCACAGCATACGACCAAGAACTTGGAAACAAGATCTGCTACGCCTCCGTTGTTCACCCGAGAAGCAATGGACAAGCGGAGAGAGCAAATGCTGAAGTGTTGCGTGGACTCAAGACGAGAACCTTTGACAGGCTGCACAAGTGTGGAAGACGCTGGGTAGAAGAGTTGCCGGCAGTTCTTTGGTCAATCAGGATGAAACCAAGTCAAGCTACCGACGAAACACCCTTCTCCCTTGTATATGGTGCAGAAGCGGTGCTCCCCACAGAACTCAAGTACGGATCTCCTCGAGTCGAAGCTTTTGACGAAGCTGATCAAGAAGAAGCAAGGCATGACGATGCCACGCTGCTTGAGGAGGACCGTTTTCGGGCTACTATGCGTGCTGGTCGATATCAGCAAGCTTTGCGCTGCTACCATAGCCGCAAAGTGCACCCCCGGCAACTTGAGGATGGTGACCTTGTCCGACGCCGGATCCAGTCCGGCAAGGGTTCAAACAAGTTGACACCAAAGTGGGAAGGCCCTTATCGGGTAGTTCAAGTTACCAGACCTGGCTTAGTCCGTCTAGCAACCGAAGATGGCATTCGCTTGTAAAACTCATGGAATATTGAGCATCTTCGCAAGTTCTACCCATAAGGCGCACTTGCCAGGCCCCTCGGCAACGTCTTTTGTACAAGTTGGCCGACAAGGCATGTAATCCTTTGTACAGAGCTGGGCACATACCCTGTGCATAGTTAATAAAGCTAAGTGTTTCACAACTCTTTATCAAAGTACATATTTACTTATGTGTTGCATGAAATGATTGACGAACCATCAAGGTTCCAGCCTCCTCTTTTCTCTTTTTTCTTTTTCTCAAAGGAATGAAGTGTTCCTCACGTGCAAGTTTCCCGGTGGGAGTGACGGTATGGATACCAAATGACGTTCAAGATATCATTTACGACAAGAAGTACAGCAAAGGAAGCTAAGTTGAAAAACTTTGAAACAAAATTTCTTTGTTGTAGTTGCTATTTTTCCTTGAACGATTTACATCTTTGTATGAAAAACCTGCACGCGAAGGAACCTTATCGGGATTGCTCGCGCTCTTATTTCTGTTTCGAGTTCGCTCAACAGTATAAGTAAGCTGCATCAAGATTGGTAAGTGTATCTTGCCGGGAAGCGGCACCTCTGACAAGCTGCTAAGGATCTGTTCCTCAAGTGCTAACGGCAGGCTGTGCGCACTGGCAAGTTTCCGGCAAGCGTAGGGTATAAAACATACAAGGACATAATCACATTAGGGAAATAGCATACATTCATCCATAATACACAAGTCATATTACATCAAAAAGTTCAGTGCAGATCTAACTTAGGATAACTTGTCTTTTTCATGGATTGCGCTGGCGACAAGATGTGGCAGCAAGGCTAGTTCCTAAGCTGACCATGTTGCCTGGAGACATGAACAACCCTATCGGCTGTTGGAGCGACAAGCTTGTCGACGGCAGTAATATCAGTATTCTTCGGCAAGCTCATGAAAGCTCCGGAAAGATCGATGCTGGGATTGCGATATACAAGCTTGATGAGCACCTTGTAGAGCACATCACGGGCAAGCTTCCAGGACTCGTCGGCGAAAGAAGCAGCTCATTCTTCGTGATATGTCTCCAGTGCTTCAATAAGGCCCTCAAAGAACTTGGTCAGCCTGACGCTTGTGGCCTCTTTATCATTGACGGTGAAGCTCCAGCTCTTCATGTCCATGACCAATAGTTGCACAGTCAAGAATTTAGCAATATCAGTGAGCTTGCCGGTCTAGAGGGAAAGCGAATTCTTTAGCTTCTCAAACTTCTCCTCAGCGTCCGTCAGCGAGCCCTGTGTTTCTTCGAGCTCCTCCGTCAAGATCCTTTCCCTGTTCTTGGTGGCTTCAAGATTTTTCTCTTTCTTTCTCCCCTCTCTTGTTCTCTACTGTAGCTTGACGAGTGGTTCGGCCAGGTGCCGTTAAATTCGGCCGGTCTTCTCCCTCTCTCCTCCGCCGGCAACGCCGGCCGGAGTGGGGGAGGGAGGAGGCTGTGCCCGCTGTAGTATTTAGGTTTGTTTGCTTTCAGTTTTTGTGCTTGAATAAGTTGGATCTAGAGCTTGCTTTTCCAATCTTGATGATCCTAATTTGGAGCCTTCCATCGACGCCAACGGGCGGCGCTTGGTGGTTGTTGCCACATCTTCCTGCCTCTTCTCCATGGTGGAGATGGAGGGTGAGGAGTGGATCTGACGGCAGCTCCTCGTACCAGCCCGGTGGTGGTCTTCCAGATCCGGAGGTGGGTTCTCTTTTCCGTCTACCTTCTTGCCGTCATGGTGATGGAGGAGGAGGTGTGGATGAACTGGGGTCTCGTCTTCGCCGCCCTGATAAAGCGATCCGGTCCTGGAGCTCATCCTCAGCGGTGATTGTGATGTTATGGTGCTGGCGCTCGCCGGAGTTCTCTTCCTTCCCGGGAGGAGCTGCTCCTGGAGATCGAGGGCCGACCTACGCCGCTCTGCCGCCGCTGACTCTTTTTGTCGAAAGGCAACTTCCCTTTTCCTCCCGGTCAAAGTACCATGAGGGAGGCAGTACGAAGACAGCAAGGTGGCTGCGCCTCCTCCCTTCGGCTTCCAGCTTTAGATGGAGATGCGGCGAGCTCGCCGCCCCAAGTGGCCATGTCCCCGGAGACGGCGAGTATCCCCTGTTGAATCTTCGACATGGACCGAATTGCAGTTCTTCGTTTTGATCTGGGGTCCTCTTTGCAAAGTCGTTGGACTTGGATGTAAATTTTAATTTTGTTTGGGTCTTTCTACGAGTTGTATTGTTCCTGGTATAATCTAATAAACTCTGGGTCCTTCGAGACCCGCTTATGTTCAAGAAAAAAGAAGATCAGCTTTAGCGTCTGCGGTAGTATTGAGCTCCTGGGTCTTGGATGAGAGCTGCGTTTGTAGTTCCGCCAAGGTGTGAGCTACATTCTGCGCTGATTCCTGAAGATCGGTGATCTCTTTATCACAGAAGATAAGATCTTCTTAAAGCTTCTTCACCATGGCCTCTAAATCAACCTTGGTGGCCTCGGCGGCGGCAATAGCGTCGACGGCTTCCTTGAGTTTGCCGGCGTGCTCTTGAGCTTGAGCGGCAAGGATTTCCTTGTGAGTCTGCTCTAACTCTTGAGTTCGTTTGGAGAGCAGAGCTTGAATTTTGTCATCCTTGGCGCGGAGTTTGGCGGCAAGCGCTTCTTCCCGGGCGGCGAGATCCTCTTCATGAACATCAAGATTGTCTTTTCGCTCTGTCATGGCCCGGTTAGCTGCCTCGGCCTCCTTGCCGGCTATTTCCTGCGCCATCTCGAATTCTGCCTTTTCCAAGATGAAGGCATTCCTGTCAGCGGCAAGCTCAGCGTGTTGGTCCTTAATTTCTTGGAGCCTCTCAGCATACCAAGATTGGGCCTCATCTGCGCGTTGCAAAAGTTCTTGCCAGCCTCCTTCAACAAGTTGCTTTTGAAGTTGAAGTTTTTCCCACTGCCTATTGAAGCGTCGTTGGGCAGCTTTGAAACCTTCTTCCATATCCACCAAAAAGAGATAGTCCTTAGCGTCATCATCCTTGTCGTGCTCTTCTTCGGTCACGTTGGATGGAGGAATGATGAGTTCCTCTTCAACATCTGTGCCTTCTGTTGCTGTGATGGTGGATGAGCTGGGAACATCCTTCCATTGAATGCTGGCGAGCCTGCGGGACCTCTTGTTGGAGGTGCTTCTGGTGTTGTAGAGTGATGGATAGTAGTTGCTTCCACCTCCACACATGTGCCAGCGCTTGGCGCTCCTGAAACTGGGGTACCATCAGTTTCCTTGGTGGTTTCAGTGGTAGCAGCCTCAACGGTTTCCTCCGCTGCAATCTTGCCGGCCTCTGCTGCGGCAACCTTGGCAGCCTCCTCTATGGCAACCTTGTCAGCTTCGGCCGCGGCAAGCCTAGCAGCCTCTTCATTGGCGGCCTTCACAGTTTCATCGGCCGCAATCCTGCTAGCCTCCTTGGCGGCGTGTTTGGCGATCCCCTCAACATTGATATCAATTTCCATATCATCAGTATGAGGTGGATCTGTGACGAAGACGAAGGATGAAGAAAAATCAAAATCAAGTTCAAGAAAACAAAAAAGAGAAAGAAAATTACCAAGGATCAGAAGCACTCAAAAGCAAGTGGATTACCTGTTTGGTCTTGTTGAGAAGAGATGTTCTCTTCTCTGGCAACTTCAGTTGTCATCGCCTGGCTACCGGCAGCTTTGCCTGCCGGTATGTCCTTAGTGCGGACAGGATCTTTAGCGGAGGCCCTTGCCGGCGAGCTGCTCTCCGGAATGTTGGTCGATGGAGATGCCACTACAGGATCTGCCTCCGGGCGCTCCTCCTCTTGGCGGTCTCCTCCCATCTCTTCATCAAGTTCGGAGATAGGAGCATCGACGCCAGAGCTCGCGAGCGAGTACTGCGTCATAGCCTCACGCGGGGGGCTGGGCTGGGGGCTGACAATGGTGGCATCAGTAGGTGCCGCACCCCACCCAGCGCTTGTTGTGGGCTTGCCTTCTACCGCAGCCTTAGCCCGCTTCGTCCTGTGCACCAGCGGCTCTCTATCTCTGCAAGGGCAAGAAAAATTAAGTTAGATCAATAATTATGAAGAAATTGAGAAGTTGATGAAGATAGGCAAGGGCACTTACTCCTAGTCTTCACAGTCACTGAGGGCGGAGAGGTACTCCCTTGTTCTGTGTGATTTTGGTTTAACCACCGGGAGTTTTAGTTATGTCGACCACAAGTATGATCAAGGTATCCGCTGCGTGCCCCATCTTCGATGGCACAGACTATCCATACTAGAAGGTCATGATGCGAAAGCGTCTCTTGGACATGGACAGTGAACTATGGACAGTCACTGAACTGGGATTGACCGACCTCTTCAAGATGGCGAATGCTGATGACATTCGCAAGTACACTCAGCTCGATGCTTGGGCCAAATACTTCATCTATTCTCGACTGACCAAAGATGAGTTCACTTGCATCTATCATCCGGGCAATGCGAAGCTCATCTGGGATAGGATCTCTGACATCTATGAAGGGGCGTATAGACGTGACGATCCCTGGCTTGTGGAATTCAGGAATTCCCTCAAATCTCGAGAACCAGATCCTGCCTCAACTTCGTCTGCTATTTGCCTCATGGCAAGAGGCACCAAGGTACTTCAAAGACCTTCATCTTCCTCTAGTGAAGGTGAATCTGATGAAAACATGACCCCCAGTTACTCCAAGCTTGCTAATATTGCTACTCGGCAACAAAATGCCATGGAAAGAATTCAAAATCTGCTAGACAAAAGCGATGATCTGTTGAACGATGAAATGGAACGTTCTCAAACCTTGAGTGACCAACTCAAACGTCTTTAGTCAAAGTATGACGAACTTGAAAGTCATCATGTGTCCCTCTCAGCCGAACACGAGAAGCTGTCCTATGAATTTCTTCAAAGGAAGCAAGATCTCGAGAAGCTGAGAGCGTCTCATGATGATCTTCAAAAACAAAATGATTCACTCCTCGCTTAACAGATCAGTACCGCTCAGGAAGAATTTGTTGCACCATGCCTAAAATGCCTTGAACGTGATAATGCAAATTCTTCAGCAGAATGTTGAAATACGTCAGTACTTTCAATTGCTTCAACTGCTTCTGTGGCCACTGACCCCTCATTTGAGGATGCCACCAGTGATACTGACGAAAATGCAGGGCTGAAGGAATTGTACGTCACTGGCATGTACAAAAGCCTCAAAGGGCATCAAACCCTGTGTGATGTGCTCAAAAAGAAAATTCTTCATAGGAACCCTAGGAAAGAGGGTATTGCTTTTGAGAGAAAGCTTAATGCTGATGGTTTGTATTGGAAGCCTGAGCAGTATCCCAAAACCACATGGGTTGCTGCAAAAGGACCACCAATAGACCCATCTACTTTATCTGGCTATACTTGTCATACTTCATATACCTCTGATGAGTCATTTGACTCCAACTATAAACTGTTCAAGAATCAGAATGGTGAAGTATTTGCTAGATTTGTTAGAACTAACTGCAGGAACGGTCCACATGTGAAGAAAATCTGGGTTCCCAAAAGCCTTTTGGAAAATCTTCAGGTGAATGTCATCATGACACCACCGATGAAGAAGAAACTTTCCAGGCCAAATTCTTCACAAGGATCAAAGTCGTCAAATGGACGCAGACCTACTTATGGTCATTCTAGCCTCTGTTTCGCATGGAAACAAACAACGATCTGATGAATATGAGCATTATTCTTTGAACCACTTTGTTCACAAAACTTCAAAGAATTTCTCTACTTATTCACTCAATTACTATAACCCTCCTGTGAAGAGAAATGCATATTCTTCAATGCCTAAGTTCTCCATTAATGCACTTCATTACATTGCTTCTCAGCCACCCATTCAGATGTGGGTGGTTAAGAAGAAGAACTAATCTCTTCTGCAGGGTCAGGTCTTCAGACAACTAATATGT
This sequence comes from Elymus sibiricus, assembly GCA_039707655.1. NCBI lineage: Eukaryota > Viridiplantae > Streptophyta > Magnoliopsida > Poales > Poaceae > Elymus > Elymus sibiricus. Next base: position 209,515,989 of record CM077668.1, read on the forward strand.
CTGATGAATTTGCTGAAGACCTGACAAAATGCCTATTGGGATGCAGGCTAATCATGATGAAATGAATCATTCATTTCGCACATTCCTTATGCTGCTATATACTATTCCTTGATGAAATTGTCTGACAAAATTGATCATCATCATATTCTTCACTTTGAAGTATATGAATTTGTAAGTCAGACTAATGCTTCTACAGGATGACACACCCACAGCCACTGAATGGGTCCTAGATAGTGGCTGCACGAATCACATAACTGGTGACAGGAAATTACTCACCGATGTTCCCCTTACTTCGTCTCATCTGAAGCATATCACATACGCTGACAAAGGAAAAGCAAGGTATTGGGTCTAGGTAAGGTTGCTATCTTGAAGTATCGACACATGGAAAAGGTGATGCTTGTCGAGTCCCTTGGATACAACCTCATGTCCGTCTCAATGCTTTGTGATCTTGATATGATTGTCATCTTTGGCAAATATAGATGTATTGTGCTATTGGAATCTAACAAATCCAAAGTCTTCGAAGGCTTTAGAAAAGGTGATTTGTATATTGTAGATTTCTCCCTAGGTCCTCATCCTGCCACGTGCCTACTAGCAAAAGCTTCAGAGTGCTGGCTATGGCATCGACGTCTTGGACACCCTAGCATGAGGAATCTAAGCACACTCGTCAAGAAGAAGCATATCATTGGCATCGAAGGCGTCAAATTCGTCAAAGATCATCTGTGTGGTGCTTGTGAGTTTGGAAAGATGACTAGATCCAAGCATGAGGCTAAGATAATCATGACCACTAGTACACTATATCTACCTATATGCGGTATTTCAATGCCGTTCCAAGTAAATTTGTGTGTGCCAACTCTAATTTTCAAAATAGTTTTTCTATTTTGTGTGCCCGTACCGCTCATGAAGCGGCAGGGGGTGGCCATTATTTTCCATGCTAGGTGTGTTATTCTCACGATGAGTGGTCCCTTTGAATTACTTCATATGGATTTGTTTGGTCCTACCCATTATGCCACACTAACCAATGCAGCATCTCTCTACAGATTCATCACAGTTGATGACTACTCTCGTTACACCTGGGTGCACATCATTTCCTTCAAGACTGAAGTTCAGGATGTTTTCAGATGATTCTCCAATCGGGCCATGACGAATTATGGTCTCAAGATCAAGCACATCAGGAGTGACAATGGCACCGAGTTCAAGAATACAGGACTTGATGACTATCTTGATGAACTTGGTATCACTCATGAGCTCTCTGCTCCCTACACGCCTCAGCAAAATGGAGTCGTGGAGCGAAAAAATAGGACACTCATCGAGATGGCTCGCACAATGATTGATGAATACAAGACCCCTCATCGATTCTGTCCTGAAGCAATTGACACTGCATGTCATATCATCAACTGGGTATATCTTCACAAATTCCTCAAGAAGACCTCATATGAGCTCCTCACTGACAAGAAACCCAATGTGAGTTATTTCAAAGTCTTCGGTGTTAAATGCTGGATTAGAGATCCTCATCACAGTTCTAAATTTGCACCAAAAGCACATGAGGGTTTTATGCTTGGTTATGGAAATGACTCGCACACCTACAGAGTCTTCAACACCTATTACAACAAGGTTGTTGAAACTGTAGATGTGCGGTTCGATGAAACTAACGGCTCGCAAAGAGAGCACCTGCCTCTTGTGCTAGATGAAATGCCTCCTGAGGAATCTATCAAGCTTATGGGCACCGGCGAAATTGTGCCCAGTGAAGAAATAGCTGATGAAGAAGTAGTGATCCCTCGTCGTGAAGAAACTGCTGATCCTGAGGAAAATGATGCTGAGGATTCTGCACGTCAACAACAACAGCAAGGCCCTCGGCCAGTACATCCACGAGTGGAAAATGAAGTGCAGATTGAGAAGATCCTCGACAACATCAATGCACCTAGTCCCCTCACTCACTCAAGAGCTTCACATCTAGCTAACTTTTGTGGGCATTACGCGTTCGTCTCAATTTCAGAGCCCACCAAAGTTGATGAAGCATTTCTCGAGCCAGAATGGATTCAAGCAATGCAAGAGGAATTGCATCAATTCGAGCTCAACAATGTGTGGGAGCTAGTCAAGCGTCCCGATCCACGCAAGCACAATGTCATCGGCACCAAATGGATCTACCGCAACAAACAAGACGAAAATGGCCAAGTGGTAAGGAATAAGGCCCGTCTTGTAGCTCAAGGCTACACACAGGTTGAGGGTATTGATTTCGATGAAACATTTGCACCTGTTGCTAGGCTTGAAGCCATTCGTATACTGCTTGCATATGCTAACCATCATGATATCCTCTTATATCAAATGGATGTGAAAAGTGCATTCCTCAATGGTAAGCTTGAGGACGAAGTATATGTTGCTCAACCAGCAGGTTTTGAGGCCCCTAAGCATCCTGACAAAGTCTTCAGACTCAACAAGGCTCTCTATGGCCTCAAGCAAGCCCCGAGGGCTTGGTATGATACACTGAAGGAGTTCCTGAAGAAAAAGGGTTTCAAACCCGGTTCACTTGACCCTACTCTTTTCACTAAATCTTATGATGGTGAACTGTTCATATGCCAAATATATGTTGATGATATTATCTTTGTTGCACTAACAAGCGATACAGTGACAAATTTGCATATATGATGCGTGAAGAATATCATATGTCTATGATGGGGGAGTTGAGATTCTTCCTCGGACTTCAAATTCGTCAACAACCCAATGGCATCTTCATTTCTCAGGAGAAATATCTCAAGGATTGCCTAAAGAAATTCTTCATGCAAGATTTCAAAGGCCTCAAGATACCAATGCCAACAAATGGTCAACTCTGCACTGACGAAAATGGTAAAGATTTTGATCAGAAGGTATATCGCTCCATCATTGGTTCGCTGCTTTACCTATGTGCATCTAGGCTAGATATTATGCTTAGCGTTTGTATGTGTGCCCGCTTTCAAGCATCACCGAAGGAATCACACCATCAGGCTGTGAAACGTATTCTTTGATATTTAGCTCACACCCCAACACTTGGATTATGGTATCCCAAGGGCTGATCACTTGATCTTGCTGGATTTTCTGATTCTAATTATGCTGGAGATCGTGTGGATCGCAAGTCAACATAGGGCACATGCCATTTCCTCGGACGATCTCTTGTCTGTTGGTCCTCGAAGAAGCAGAACAGTGTCTCACTTTCCATAGCCAAGGCTGAGTACATTGCCGCTGGCGCCTGCTACTCACAGCTACTATGGATGAAGCAAACCTTCAAGGACTATGGCGTCAACATGAAGAAAGTGCCACTCTACTGCGATAATGAGAGTGCCATCAAGATTGCCCACAACCCAATGCAACACTCTAGGACAAAGCACATTCAGATTCATCACCATTTTCTTCATGATCATGTGTTGAAGGGAGACATCGTCATCAACCATGTGAAGAAAGAAGACTAGCTTGCAGATATCTTCACTAAGCCCTTGGATGAGAGAAGGTTTTGCATGTTGCGGTGTGAGCTAAACATCCTAGAATTTTCGAATGTCCTTTGAAAAGGACACACATCCTAACGCTTATGCATTCTTGATGACTTTGATGCACAACACACGATGTAACGTTTTTCTTCAATCAATGAAGACTAACCCTCTAAGTGTGAAGAAATTAATGAAGAATTTGATTCTCAGAACCCTACGACAATTGTATGCGGTGTCTGAAATCATCAAAATTCTTATACGATGGGTAACGCCACCACCATCTTCATGACGATCCTTATATTTGAGTTTTCATCATTTGCAATTTCGGCAAACTTTTCAAATTTGTCATTTGTGGTTGTTCTTCATTGCTTGAGCTAATTCTTCCTATATATTAATATCTGAGTTTTTCATGTCCTCAACAGCATTCACATATTGCTAATTGTCGTGGTTTTGTCATGGAAGATGCCCTCATGAAAGGATTTAGTGATGAGGCCATCGCATGAAGGTGGAAGCTTAACGGGGTTGATCAGAATGCGAGAGACACGAGTTTACCCAGGTTCGGCCCCTCATGATGGAGGTAAAAGCCTGCGTCCTGCTTGATTGTTATTGCTTTGGATCTTGATTACAAGGATGCGGATTCGCTAACCTAGCTCTCGAGAGATTGCAACTTAGTCTTTTTTCCCAAGGTGCTCCCCTTTATATAACAGGTTGAGCCCCTAGGTTTACATCAGAGTCCGGGCCGCACCGCTAACCCGTATCTTACTCTAACTCTAGTCATCTTGTTCTCCAAGGTAAATATTTTCCTGACTGTTCCTTGCCTCATGAGCCGGCCGCATGTTGAGCCGGCCTTTGCACCGGGTCTCTCTGAAGCCGGCACATTATGAATCTTCAAGGACCGGCAGTGAAATAACCCATTGAGCCTCATGGCTCTATGGCCGGGTCATCTTCCTGCCGGGTCTCTACACTGGGAAATATCCCCAACATTAGCCCTCAGTTTGACTTGGATTTATCCACGTAAGACTCGATCCTGAAAAACAAAGGAAAGGAATAATTGTAAAGAGTTTTAATCTCTGGGTCTATTTCTTGAGTCGGCCTTTTCTACCTCCTTCCAATTTCCATCCGTTATCCACAAATATATTTTTAGGGTCAACCATTTTGCTGGGTCATTTGCTTCCTCAGACTTAGCACTTTCACACCACTTCTCTGTATGATGTCATACCCTCTCCCACAAAATCTGGGCGTGACATCATACCGCATCTTTGAACAGATTGTATTGTCTTGTCAGGCACAAAAATCGAGGAGCCCCCTTAGATGAAAATTACTACGCCACCTCGAGGTTCCAGCCCGTTGCTTTGGTTTTACCCTGTCTATAAATAGGCCGGCGGCCCCTGAGGCTCATCTTTTACCTCTTCTGCTTCCTCACTCTTCTTCTTCCTCCCGCTCCCAACGCTGTCGTGCCAACTCGAGCTCGCCGTCCCCGAAGGCAACAACAACATCAACTTGCAGTGTCGTCGCCGGGACTCATCGAAAACGCCGCGGCCGTGCTCACAACCTCAACACCTTCAAATCTCCTCTTCTGTAGATTTGTAAGTGCCTCATCCATCCCCATTGCTTTGTTTGCCTTAGTTCTTGTTAGTTCGTCGGCGTTCTTCAGTGTTCTTCGCGAACGATAGCTTGTAGATCTGAGATATCCATGAGTCCTCATTGATTAGGTCATGAAACAACTCCACAATATTTCCATCACCTTATAGATCTTTTACATTGCTTCGAATGAACCTCATTATGGTTTCGCCCCATTCACGAAAACAAACCTAGTAATCATAAGCCGGCGTTTATACCGACTTGCCATTGTCTTCATGATAACCCGGCGAACTTCTGAATTTTGCCGGCTCATACTAGTTTTGTATTTTCTTTGTAGTTGAAACCATGGCCTCAAAAACCAATAAGATTGTCAACTGAGCCAAATCCAACATGTCAGAGCTCAGATTGCAGAGTTTGGTAGATTCCGGGTTGCTCCCAACCCAGGAAGAGATTGAATGGCGAGCCCCTGAGGAAGAAATCCATCCTCAGCCGGCTCAAAATGAGATCATCATTTTCGATGATCATCTGGACAGAGGTTTCCATCCCCCGGATTCCAAATTCTTCTGGGATGTGCTTCACTACTTCACCATCAGGCCTCAGGATTTAGGCCCTAACTCCATCGTGAACTTGAGCCAGTTTCAATTGTTCTGTGAGGTTTATCTACAAATTGAGCCATCTATCAACCTCTTCCAAGGATTCTTCTATCTTAACCATCAAACTGAGCATAAAGGCGGACCCAGCATAGAGCTTGGCAGGGACTCTATTCAAAGGAGAAAGAACTCAGCCTTTCCCGATGTGAAACTGATGAGTCACCCCAAGGGATGGTATAAATCTTGGTTCTACTGCAAAGACACCTCCCCAGAACAGCAGCACCAGCTTCCAGGTTACAGGGCAGACCGGCTTGACGCTTCCATCACATTCCCGGGTTTCGCCTCCAGGGCTGAGAGAGAAATTCTGCAGCCTTTATACTCAAAGATCAACGCTTTGATTGCCCACGGCCTCACTTGCGTCGACTTGACCTGGACCTGGGTGAGCTGGCGTATTCAACCTCTCAGCCTGAGGAACCGGCTCATGCACACCTATTCAGGCGAACCAGAAGACTCGCTACGGTTTAGCCGGGTCAACCTCCCTCAAAAAGATGTCATAAAATCTGCCAAGAAGCTTCTTGGTGAGATGAAGGATTCCATTGAGCTCATGGGGCTAGCTCCCTTTTTCACGGGCAACCCGGCACCTGCAGTAAGCCGCCTTTCCTGTTTTCCACTAGCCTTGCTTACACTGTCGTGCTATCATATTTAACTTACTAACTTTGTCATCTGCATAGGAACATGCCGAATGGTGGAAAGCTGAGCCTCAAGTTCCCACCCCTCCACAAGACGATAATAGAGAAGAGCCGGAAGACAAAGAGGAACATGAGGTAGAACTCGACTCTCGTGGCCAACTTTTTAATCAACTTGCTGACTCCGACTCCCCTCAGGAACAAGTCGAGACCAGCTAAGCCGGCGAGCCAGAGGTAACCCTGATTTCTTCAGATTCAGACTCAGCAATTCCTACTCAAAAGAAAATTTGGGTTGCAGTCCGTAAGGTCCCATTTTCACATCCGGACGCTCACTTAGATCCACAATTTATTTTGAAGAAAACTTAGTATGCTGGTACCTCCAAACGGAAGACTTGGAGCAGCCCAGGAGAATTAAGTGACGGGCTGCCAATCGAGCCGTCTTTGCGAAGAGCCCGCACCGAAGTGCCACATAGCCCCACTTCTTCTCTTCCTCAAGCCGGCCGATTTAAAGAGCCGCTACAGCCTTCTGACTCGGCTTACCACAAGACCTCCACATCATCTGATGAATCTAGCGCCACTCAACTACCATCCTTCCACATCAACCGTGGGTAAGTTTTTCACAAAGCTGCATCTACCTTTGCATCATCATTCTTCCTTTGTTGTTTCTTACTTATTTTGTAATTTCAGGGAAAAAGCTTTCAGCAAAAAGAAAGCTGGCGAAGAGAGTGATGCTGCTACACAAGCAGCTGAAAAAGATCCTCCTCGGGACATCTCCACAACCAACCCGATAATTCAGAACGAGCCGGTTGAGAACGTTGAACCTGCTAAGGAAAATGAGCCAGCCGACGAAGACGAAACAGCTCATCAAGACAACCCGGGAAGCCCTGCTCCTTTATCTGCTCCAATGATGGAAAAAGAAGATCCCTCCAGCGAGCTGCCTCCAGAAGTGACAAATACTGATATGGTGATTGCTGAGGAACAACATATTGCTCCAGAAACATCAAATGCTTTGGCCAAAATCTCCACCAAAGCTGAGTCGCCAATGAAGGAGAAAGGCAAAGTTAAGCTTCAATCCCAACCTCTGGAAGATCTTGATGTGGACTCCCTTCATCAAGAGTACCTGACCCGGCTGTCTGAGAGCCGGAATACTGAGATTGCCATGGTGACTACACTCAAGCAGAAATATGAGGTACGCCCCACTACCTGTCCTGTAGCCCCCAAGGGCCGGGTTATTATGAAATGATGACCGGGGACTTGTGAAGTTACATTCATGCACTTTGAACAATTGGTAGCCCCCAAGGGCAGGCTCATCACCGTGTGATGGACCGGGTCTTTGTAGTATATATGGTTAGGCAAAAATGTCAATACATTAGCCCCTAAGTGCCATGTGGATTGCTTGCAACTGCATGGGACTTGTATAGATCATAAGAAAAAAACTATCTGACGTAGCCCCCAAGGGCCATGTCAATCGCCACGATGGCTTGGGACTCTCAAGTATGTTTTTATAACTTGAAAAACTGCTATGCAGGATATGCTGAACCATGCCAAGTCACAAGCAGCCGACTTGCAAAAGAGTCTGAAAATTGAAAAGAAGCTGCGCGAGAAGGTAGAAAGATTATCATCAAACTTTCACAAGTCATTGCTGAATGTGACTGATAGTTTAGAGAAAAACAAGGTATCATTTGAAGAGGAAAGAGCCGCCTTGTTGAAGCATGCAGAAGAAGCCGAGTCGAAGCTCAAGCCGGTGACTCAGGAGCTGGCCACCTTGAAGGGCCAGATAATTGACATGTGCTGCGCCATCTTTGGTAAGCCCAAAACTTTTGCAATTCATCAAATGAACCGGCTTTATACATTGAGCCGGGTTACTGATATTTGCTAATATGTGTTGCAGGCAGAAGGAATCACAACTTGGTCGAGGTTCCTTTGGTGAAATTGAAGGCAGTGTATAAGTTCCTAGAACAGCTATATGCTGGCAGTGCCTATTGCGTTATGGCGGTCAAAAATACAAAGGCACCGCCACAGTACATCATGGACATGCTAAAAGAACTATCCACTGTTCCTCAATGGATCCAAGAATTGAAGAGATCAGCAAGCCACCAAGGATCCATGTATGCCCTAGCTCATGCAAAGGCTTATCTTCCTGAGATGGAGCCGGCTCTGCTGACGGACGGGTTTCCAGAGTTCAACGCGGACGGCTCAAAATTCACAAATGAAGATTATGTGCGCTGTGTGAAGGAGACCCGGGTGGAAGCCACCAATATCGCAGCAGAGCTAGACCTAGAAAAGTACCAAGCCGGCTATTCAGAAGATGGCAAGTGCATGAGCATGCCTGAGCCAAAGCCGTTTGAACTTAACCCACCTCGGCGTAAGCAAAACTTTGCACTTGATGTCAACCGTTCCATTGTGATGAAGCAAGACTCTATTTTTGAAGCTTTACATTCCATCCAGTGGGTAGAAGGCGAGTCTTCAATACAAGCAGAGGCAGCGGCTCCTGACAAATGTAAAGAGCCGACGTGTGATGACCCATTAGCCTCTGGCGCAAACATTAACCCGGAGGGTTAAACTGCCGGCTCAAAGCCGTAAAAACTTGATTGAATTCCGCCCCTTGGTGGCGTTGTAATAACTTTAGGCATAAAACTTCTGCTGGTGCTAGCGCCATCGTGCAGTTATTACTTTGCTTTGTATAAACTGTGTTAACTGCCCTTGATGACAATCTTTTGCTGCCTTGAAATCAAACATCAATCTTATGGTTGAAGTGCATGATAGATAACCCGGCTTCTGGAGCCAATCCGGCGATATTGATCACTATGTGATATGCTATTGATAACGCCTAAGCCAATTTCTGAGACCCGGCTATGCTGGTGACTTAACTCAAACACCAGTGTTGTTGATTGCTAGGATAGAAATCTTGGTTGTAGGGTAACCCGGCAAGTCATGCTGCCGACTTGATAAACAAGAAAAACTTAATACAAAAGTTATGTATATAGGGATGTATGCATGCAAGGTATAAAGATAATGCATATATATAAAAAAGTAAAAGCCGGCTTTCGAGGCACGACTTAAAGACCGGCTTTCAAGGCTCGAGTCTGATTCACTTCAATGAAGTAGATTTTTTTGCCTCTTTTGGCTTGTCCTAGCTCTCTGAAAGCGGGCTCTCACGTGACTCAACCAGTGTTTTAACTTTGATGAGTTCAGGGTCACCTCTGTGATTGACTCATCAGGCGTACACTGGGCCACCTTTTTGGAGTAGCATCTTGCTAACAGGCAGGTTTAACCAAGGAAATTGTGGCATGTTGCCGGGTTAAGAGGGATGTTAATAGCTAAACTTGATGAGTTGGAAGCCCCCAAGTAACCAATGATCAAAGAATAAAGACTCAACACACAATTTGAGGCGAAACGACAAACTCTCTTATACAGATATGCCGGCTTTATTTCATTGATCATAATTTATATACACATGATAAAGGTATGTACAAAAGATACTACCAAGTCTATGACTTAGGTATAGTATGGCCGGAGATGTGCAATATTCCAGGGTCGGCTGCCCTCCTCCTCAGAGGTACGTGACTTATTTGCTTCACGTATATCAACAAGGTAATATGACCCGTTGTTGAGATTCTTGCTGATGATGAAGGATCCTTCCCAAGGAGGCGAATGCTTATGCATGCCTGTCTGGTGTTGTATCAGACGGAGCACTAAGTCGCCCTCCTGAAAAGTATGGCTTCGAACTCTACGGCTGTGATAGCGACGTAGATCTTGCTTATAGATTGCAGATCTGGACGCGGCAAGTTCACCTTCTTCTTCCAGCGCATCAAGAGCATTTTGACGAGCTTGTTGATTATCAGCCTCCACATAAGCTGTGATTCGGGGAGAGTCATGACGAATATCACTTGGAAGTACAGCCTCTACACCATAGACCAGGAAAAATGGCGTATAGCCATTCGACCTGTTGGGAGTAGTCCATATGCTCCAAAGTACTGTAGGTAACTCTTCATCCCAGCAACCAGGCATGCTTTGTAGAGGCACCATGAGCCTAGGTTTTATTCCACGCAGCAACTCCTGATTAGCTCGTTCCGCCTGTCCATTGGACTGAGGATGTGCAACAGATGTTAAGTCCAGTCTGATGTGCTCCCGCTGACAGAACTGCTTCATGACTCCTTTGGAGAGATTGGTGCCATTGTCCGTAATGATGCTATGTGGATAGCCAAAACGATAGATGAGCTTTTTGAGAAATTTGACAGCCGTAGCAACATCACAATGGCTGACTGGCTCTGCTTCAACCCACTTGGTGAATTTTTCAACTCGAACCAATAAGTGAGTATGTTTATTTTTGGATCTCTTGAAAGGTCCGACCATATCAAGCCCCCATATTGCAAAGGGCCAGGTTATTGGAATCATCCTCAACTCTTGAGCCGGCATGTGTGCTTGATGAGCAAATTTCTGACAACCATCACACTTGCGAACAATATCCTCCGCATCTGCATGAGCTGTGAGCCAGTAAAAACCATGTCGGAAGGCTTTCGCGACATATTCAGCTACATTGTTAGTACAGGGGAACATAAGCCTCAAAACATAACAAAACTTATCACCTCCTGGGGAAGTTATCACAACTCCAGCCCCCGAGCCTTCCAATTGCCTGGAACCGTGAAAGTGAATTGACCAATACGTGGTATCCAGCTTCTCCTCCAGAGCTTGCAACTCAGTCCAGTCATTGATGAAGTCCACCAAAGCCTGAGATTTAATAGCAGTCCGTGGCATATATTAGAGATGATGCGGGCCAAGCTCAATAGCCCACTTTGCAACCTGGCCAGTAGCCTCCCTGTTCTGAATTATGTCTCCAAGAGGTGCTGAACTGACCACAGTAATTGGATGCTCATGGAAGTAATGTTTCAATTTGCGGCTTGCCATGAACATGCCGTAGACCAGCTTTTGCCAATGCGGATACCGCTGCTTGGATTCTGCTAGACTGGGTACTCTTTGCCTTCTTCCTTGCGCTCCACAACAACTGCAACACTGACGGCTTTGCTGTTGGCTGCGATATATAACAGCATTGGCTCCTTCTCCTGTGGGATAGTAAGGATAGGCGGCTCAGACAAGTGCTTCTTTAGAGACTCGAAGGCCTGATCCACGGCATCGCTCCAAGTGAAATTATCTGACTTTCGGAGCAATTGATAGAGTGGAATCACTTTTTCCCCAAGCCAGCTGATGAACCGGCTCAACGCCGCGATCCGCCCCGCTAGCTTCTGGACAACATTGAGATTTGCCGGCTTGGCCAGGGTCGTGATTGCTTTGATTTTTTCTAGGTTGGCTTCAATCCCACGCTCGGAAACATGGAAACCCAGTAACTTCCCAGCTGGAACACCGAAGACACATTTTTCCGGATTGAGCTTCATCTGGTAAACTCTAAGGTTATCAAACGTCTCCTTGAGATCATCCAGCACAGTCTCCTTCTTCCGTGATTTGACCACAATATCATCAACATATGCATGAATGTTACGCCCAATCTGCTTGTGGAAACAATTTTGGACACATCGCTGATAAGTTGCCTGTGCACACTTCAAACCAGATGGCATGGTCGTATAGCAGAAAGCTCCAAATGGTGTGATAAAGGCTGTTTTTTCCTGGTCCTCCTGCTTCATCTTGATCTGATGATAACCGGAGTAGGCATCGAAAAAACATAAACACTCACAACCCGTTGTGGCATCAATGATCTGGTCAATACGGGGCAGAGCAAAAGGATCACTGGGACAAGCTTTATTCAGGTCCGTGTAATCAACACACATCTGCCAAGTCCCGTTCTTCTTCAGAACAAGCACCGGGTTAGCCAACCACTCTGGATGAAAAACTTCGATGATGAACCCGGTAGCTAGGAGCCGAGCTACTTCTTCGCCAATAGCTTTTCGCCTATCCTCATTAAAGCGACAGAGATACTGGCGAACATGTTTAAACTTAGGATCCACGTTAAGGGAGTGCTCAGCGAGTTCTCTCGGTACACCTGGCATGTCAGCGGGTTTCCATGCAAAAATGTCCCAGTTCTCACGGATGAACTCAGTGAGCGTGCTTTCCTATTTGGGATCCATATTCGCCCCGATGGTAAACTGCTAAGAAGAATTACCAGGGGCGAAATCAACTTGCTTGGTGTCTCTAGCTGGCTTGAACTTGAGCAAAGGGTCAGATTCAGTCGTTGGCTTCTTCAGAGAGGTCCTGTCAGCCGGGTCGACATTGTCCTTGTAATACTTCAGCTCCTCTATAGCACAAGCCGACTCAGTATAAGCTGCATCTCCTTCCTCGCACTCTAGCGCAATTCTCCTACTACCTTTAACAATAATTGTTCCTCTAGGCCCAGGCATTTTCAACTTTAAATAAACATAGCAGGGATGTGCCATGAACCATGCGTAAGCCGGCCTCCCGAATAGAGCATGATATGGGCTTTTAAGCTTGACCACCTCAACAGACAGGAACTCTGAACGATAGTTGTACTATGCACCAAAAGCCACTTCCAAGGAGATTTGACCAAAGGATAAGATGACTTGCCAGGAACAATGCCATGAAAGACGGTGGTTGACGGAGTTAGCTGTTTTTCCGACAGATTCATCCGTTTGAACATGTCATAATAAAGTATATTAATACTGCTTCCTCCATCCATGAGTACTTTAGACAGTGTATAGCTGCCGACTTGCGGAGCAACGACCAGCGCCACACCGCCTGGGTGATCGATATACTCAGGATGATCCGCCCGACTCCATGTAACCGGCTGCTCTGACCAGTTCAGGTAGTAAGGGACTGCCGGCTCAACTGTGTTAACGGCTCTTCGCTGAACCTTTCGATCAAGCTTACAAGTACTGGTGGTGAAAACGTGGTACTGACCACTATTCAGCTACTTAGGATTGTTCTGAAATCCAGACTGACCTCCCTGATTCTGATTTCCTTGGTTATTCCGCTGGTTGTTGCCTCCAGCATTGCCAACCCCCAGAAACCCAAAATTTTGCCCATTGTTCCCTTGGAAACTGGGGCCTGCGAAGTGTCCCTGTGAGCCGGCTCCCTAAAAGCCGGCTCACTGGTTGCCGGGTCCTGGATTACCGGGGTGTCCACCATTGCCACCTCCATTGTGATGATTCTGAAACAGCTGCTTGGAAAATTCTTGCATGATGAAACAGTTTTCCCATGAATGGGTAGACGGCTTGCCATCAAAACTATGCTTTGGACATGGACCCTTGAGAGCCTCCTCAAAACTATGAGGGCGATTACCAGAAAAGGGCTTCCTGAAACCATTGTTCTAACGCTGGTTTTTATTTCCAGTATTGGTGTTTGCCACCAGATCAGAGTTTCCCTCATAATTCTTATGTTTGTTGTTGTTATTGACCTACCCATTGTTGTTGTTCTGCTGGTGACCCTTGCCACCATTTTTCTTGCCTTTGCCTAACTTCTCATCATCAGATGTTGGATCCTTTGTGCTATCAAACTCGGCATACTGAGTTAGAATGTCCATAAGATCACCCATGTCCTGGACCTTCCGCTTGAGCCGCCCCAACTTCTGTGCTAAAGGTTGAAACTTGCAATTTCGTTCCAGGACAAGCACTGCCTGCTGGGCTATGATGCTATCGGAAGAGTGTATGACCTCTGCCACCCGGCGAGACCAATGATGTGCTGACTCATCTTCAAGCTGAACACAATGCTCAAGATCGACAATTGTGGTGGGACGTTTGCAAGTCCCCTGGAAATTCTTCATGAAGCACTCCTTCAACTCTTGCCAAGTGTTGATAGAATTTGCGGGAAGGTTTTTCAACCAAGTGTGCGCTAGACCTTCTAGTATGAGAGGCAAATAACGCGCACAGACAGTTTCACTGGCTTCCATAAGATCCATAGCTAGCTCATAACTTTCTATCCACTTGGCCAGCTCCAAATCAGCTGTATAATTAGGAACCTTGCGAGGACCCTTGAAATCCGGAGGCATGCGCGCATCTTGCAATGCTGGAACTAAGCAGGGAGTTCTGATGATTCGGCTTGTGAGACCGCCGGTGCGGGCTGCCGGCTGGGCTGAGGCGGGCGGGTCTTGGATAGCAGGCCGAACATATGCTGCCCCTGTGTTTCTTGCTTCTAACTCGCGCAAAGCGCGGGCTGCATCGACGATCGCCTGTGCGTTCGGGATTTCGGGCTGTGGCTGATTTCGAGGCGACTGCTGAGCCCTTCTCCACTGTGCACTGCTGGAAACCGCCGGTGACTCGGCATGCCGGCTCCTACTATGGCTTGGATGAGGGGTAGAGTGTAACCCATGCTGACTATGAGAGTAATTGGCCTGGTGAGTTACTGCTGTCTTCAGCATCTCAATGGCGTTCCTGGCCTCAATCTGAACAGGATTGTTTCCTTCAATCGGAATCGCCGCCAAGTTATGAGTCGCTGCCAGTACATTATCCACCGTGTTAGAGTAATGTCCAATTGAGGTCTGGAAATGACGAGATGGCAACTGTTGTTGCTGCTGAACAGGTGGCTGAACCGGCGGCTGTACTACCGGCTGAACCTGCGGCTGAGCCGACTGCCGCTGAGCCGGCTGCTGCTGAACAGGCTGCTGTAACAGGGGTCCCTCCGGGGACATGACACCAGCCCTCGGGTTTACCGGAGCAGACGGATCATGCGGCATGCAGAACAGCTGGGTCGGCACAAGTGTGGCCGGAAGCCGGCTCTGGTGCCTTCTCTGGTGAACCACATCCGACTCGCTCTGGCGACGGCTAAGATAAAGGGCCTCTTCCTCGAGACGTTGCCTTTCCTCAGCGACGCGAGCCTGGGCGTCTGCCATGCGAACGTTTTCTGCGTTGATATCCTCCTGGATCTTGGTTAGCTGCTCACGACACTTTGTAATCTCCTCGTTGCATGCTGCAGCATTCTCCGTAGTCACCGGTTCTGCCAACAGAGTCCCAAGAGTAGCCATCATCTCGGTGAGTGCCTGCGCCCCAGTCTTCTGTGAGCCGATGGCGGCTGTGCCGGCTCCCCCTCAGCCGGCAATGGTGAGGTTCTGCCCTACCGCTGGATCAGCCGGGTTGCGGAGGGGATCCTGTCTCCCTGCCATGTAGACCGCAGCAAATCGGGGCGGCTCAAGGGCCTCAGGAAAAACTTCATCAGTGTATCCTCCAAGCCTTCCATCGTACAGTGGACGGATCGACTCAGTTTCTCCCATCGACGACTCGCCATCAGATTGAACGAGTGTGTCATCTCCAGACAAGGAATTTTCTGACAAGGCCACACCCTGGGTGAAACCCACAAAGGCATGTGTCTGGCCGGCTCTCGGCGGGCCGGGTTTTGCCTCGCAGGGACTGGCGCGGCAGGCTGACTCGGTGTTGGGGATGACATCCAACCCGGTAGCTGATCCGCCGATAACGCCGACGAAGACATGGATCTTGCCAAAGGGGACCCGGTACCCGTACTCTATTGAGTCGGCCTTGGGGCCCCAGCCTGAGTCGTCGATGTAGAGCTTGCCACGGCGACTCTTGGTCATCTGACCAATTGCGTATCCCTCGATCCCTGCCGGAGCTCCCGCCAAGAACTCAACTCCACCGTGTGTAGGCCCCACAGTGGGCGCCAACTGTCGTGGTTCTGTCACGGCAGATGCCCTCGTGAAAGGACTTAGTGATGAGGCCATCACACGAAAGGTGGAAGCTTAACGGGGTTGATCGGAACGCGAGAGACACGAGTTTACCCAGGTTTGGCCCCTCATGATGGAGGTAAAAGCCTATGTCTTGCTTGATTGTTTTTGCTTTGGATCTTGATTACAAGGATGCGAATTCGCTAACCTATCTCTCGAGAGATTGCAACTTAGTCTTTTTGCCCTAGGTGCTCCCCTTTATATAACAGGTTGAGCCCCCAGGTTTACATTAGAGTCCGGGCCGCACTGCTAACCCATATCTTACTCTAACTCTTGTCATCTTGTTCTCCAAGGTAAATATTTTCCTGACTGGTCCTTGCCTCATGAGCCGGCCGCATGTTAAGCCGGCCTTTGCACCGGGTCTCTCTCAAGCCGGCCCATTATGAATGTTCAAAGCCCAACAGTGAAATAACCAACTGAGCCTCATGGCTCTATGGCCGGGTCATCTTCCTCCGGGTCTCCACACTGGGAAATATCCCCAACACTAATGCTTCAAGTTGTTTTTTTGTCTATGTGAATGTGATCGGACCTGATCCCCTCTATGCTAAACTCAAACCACTCTGTTCACAATCTCTTCAGATGCGTTCTAATTGACACCGTTCAAAGTCTTCACCGTGTCCTTGACAGCTGAAGAAATTGCGAACACATTTAAGAAAAAATCTATTCCAATTTTTGGTGGTTGCCACAGTAACTTAATCCCGCGCCTCCGACGTGTGGATAAGCGCACTCAAAATGCATGGGTGACGCGTGTCGCAGAGATGCGAATAGCCAGGGGCTTATCCGTCCAAAATCTTTGGACCGCCCAGTTTTCACTGCGCCTATATAAAGGCTTGACTCCGTCAACCTTATCCCACATCACTTCTCTCGCCCCTGCCACTCTCACCCCCGAACCCTAGTGCCGCCGCTGGAATTCATTGTCGCCGGAGAGGAAGAGCTTCACTGCCTCGACTTCTTCGTCGTCATACTCGCGCCGGCCGTGGATTTCTTCACCTCCACCGTCGCCGTAGCTGTCTTTCGTCGCCAAGTTAGGGCACGAAAGATCTGAGCTGACGACTTCCTTCTACTCATCGTCCAGTTCATCGAGTTCATCCTTGGGGTAATTAAAATTTATTTTTACTGCCCAAGTTTGATCTTTTTACTACCAAAAATTCTTCAAGTGCTGTTTTTACCACTTCTTTCCAATTCTTCAGCACTTCCCTCTAGCCAGTCTTGGTTATTTCATTTAAGTCATGCTTAACAATTAGATTCCTCAATTGTGCAAATTTCACAATCTGTACAACTCTGGAACCTAAGTCAAGAACACTTAGTGAATTTCTTCAAGACGATAAGGGTCAATTTCCTCAACTGGATTTGTTTTGAAAAACTTCTGAGAACACATGTGACTCTTCCCAATTTCCTCACAACTATACTCTGTTCACAGGTACAGATGTCTGCCGATGAATCTCTAGGTTCTCATCAACTTAATTCATTTGTAGCGTTGCTTGAGGAAAATCTTCAAACATCTTCAGAGACTTCAAAAGCTCTAAACCCTCAGTTGAAGAAAATGGCAGATGACAAAAGGCCTCAGAAGGGAGGCAAGAGAAAATAGGAACATACTGCATTTGAGATTCTTGATGAATTATATGCAGGGTACTGTACTCCTGATGAAGAAATACATGGGAAAGAAACTGACAAGCAGCGCAAGATGCGCATTGATATGTCCAATTTGCATCATGATTTCCTACTAATAATTATTATGTTTTTGATCATTATTTCACTTTATGGTACAATTCTTATGCCTTTTCTCTCTTATTTTGCAAGATTCATATGAAGAGGGAGAATGCCGGCAGCTGGAATTCTGGACCTGAAAGGGGTGAAACAGAGATAGCTATTCTGCACAACTCCAAATGACCTGAAAATTTAAGGAGAATTATTTTGGAATATATAAAAAATACTGGCGAAAGAATCAATAGGAGGGGACCCACCAGGCAGCCACAAGCCTGGGGGGCGCGCCCTACCCCCTGGGCGTGCCCCCCAAGCTTGTGGGGCCCCTGGCAGGCCTCCGGCCCCCTCCTTCTGCTATATGAAGCCATTTGCCCTAGAAAAAATTAGAGGAAGACTTTCGAGACGAAGCACCGCCGTCTCGAGGCGGAACTTGGGCAGGAGCTATTTTGCTCTCCGGCGGAGCGATTCCGCCGGGGATACTTCGAAATCGAAGCCATCGACATAACCAACGATCCTCTCATCGTGGGAGGACCAATCTTCATCAACATATTCACTAGCACCATCTGATCTCAAACCCTAGTTCATCTCTTGTATTCAATCTTTGTCTCAAAACCATAGATTGGTACCTGTGGGTTGCTAGTAGTGTTGATTACATCTTGTAGTTGATGCTAGTTGGTTTATTTGATGGAAGATTATATGTTCAGATCCTTAATGCTATTCAATACCCCTCTGATCGTGAACATGAATATGATTTGTGAGTAGTTACTTTTGTTCTTGAGGACATGGGAGAAGTCTTGTCATAAGTAATCATGTGAATTTGGTATTCGTTCGATATTTTGATGCTATGTATGTTGTGCTTCCTTTAGTGGTGCCGTGTGAACGTCGACTACATGACACTTCACCATATTTGGGCCTAAGGGAAGGCATTGTGGAGTAGTAATTAGATGATGGGTTGCTAGAGTGACAAAAGCTTAAACCCTAGTTTATGCGCTATTCCGTAAGGGGCTGATTTGGATCCATATGTTTCATGCTATGGTTAGAGTTATCTTAATTCTTCTTTCGTAGTTGCGGATGCTTGCGAGAGGGGATAATCATAAGTGGGAGGCTTGTTCAAGTAATAACAGCACCCAAGCACTGGTCCACCCACATATCAAATTATCAAAGTAGCGAACGCGAATAAAACAAATATGATGAAAGTGACTAGATGAAATTCCCATGTGTCCTCGAGAACGCTTTGCTTATTATAAGAGTTCATTCCGGCTTGTCTTTTGCGATAAAAAGGATTGGGCCACCTTGCTGCACTTTATTATATTTGTTACTTGTTACATGTTACAAATTATCTTGCTATAAAACTACCTGTTACCGCTACTTTCAGTACTTGTAGAGAATACCTTGCTGAAAACCGCTTGTCATTTCCTTCTGCTCCACGTTGGGTTCGACACTCTTGCTTATCGAAAGGACTACGATTGATCCCCTATACTTGTGACTCATCAAGACTCTTTTCTGGCACCATTGCCGGGGAGTGAAGCGCCTTTGGTGTGTGGAATTTGGTAAGGAAACATTTATATTACGTGCTGAAATTTACTGTCACTTGTTACTATGGAAAGTAATCCATTGAGGGGCTTGTTCGGGGTATCTTCACCTCGACCGGAAGCATTGAGAGTTGCTCCTCAACCTATTGAACCTACTGAAAATATTTATTATGAAATTCCTTCGGGTATGGTAGAGAAACTGCTAGCTAATCCTTATGCAGGAGATGGAACGGTACATCCTAATATGCACTTGATATATGTGGATGAAATTTTTGGATTGTTTAAGCTTGCAGTTTTATCCGGAGATGGAGTTAAGAAGAAAGTATTCCATTTATCTTTGGAGGGAAAGGCATTGACATGGTATAGGCTATGTGATG
Source organism: Elymus sibiricus (assembly GCA_039707655.1). Classification (NCBI taxonomy): domain Eukaryota; kingdom Viridiplantae; phylum Streptophyta; class Magnoliopsida; order Poales; family Poaceae; genus Elymus; species Elymus sibiricus. Next base: position 209,535,551 of record CM077668.1, read on the forward strand.
ATACTGAAACATGGGACTGGAACCAGTTGAAGCTGGAATTCCACTAGAAGTTTTATCCTATGCATTTGGTTCATCGTGATCGGAATTATATATATAATTTTTGGCCTCGCGAAGGAGAAAGTATCGCTCAAGCTTGGGGGAGGCTTAAGTATATGTTGCACACATGCCCAATCATGAGCTCTCAAGAAAAATAATTCTTCAAAATTTTTATGCTCGGCTTTCTCATAATGATCAATCCACACTCGATACTTCTTCTGTTGGTTCCTTTATGAACAGAACTATCGAATTCAGATGGGATCTTTTGGAAAGAATTAAATGTAACTCTGAAGATTGGGAAATCGACAAAGGTAAAGAGTTAGGTATAAATCTTGAGTTTGAATGTGTTAAATCTTTTATGGAAACTGATGCTTTTCATAAGTTTAGTACTAAATATGGACTTGACTCTGAGATAGTAGCTACTTTTTGTGAATCTTTTGCTGCTCATGTTGATCTCCCTAAGGAGAAATGGTTTAAATATCATCCACCTATTGAATTGAATGAAGAACCCGTTATTGTTAAAGAAGAAACAATTGTTTACAATGTTGATCCAGTTGTGCCCACTGCTTATATTGAGAAACCTCGTTTCCCTGTTAGGATTAAGGAACATGCTAAAGCTTCAACTGTGGTTAATAAGAGTAATATTAGAGCACCTAGACCTTCTGAACAAATTAAAGTTGAACCTAATATTGCAATGGTTAAAGATCTTTTGGTTGATAATATTGATGGACATGTCATATATTTCTGTGATGAAGCAACTAGAATTGCCAAGCCAGATACTAAAGATAAAATCAAACCTGTAATTGGCATGCCTGTTATTTATGTTAAAATTGGAGATCATTGCTATCATGGTTTATGTGATATTGGTGCTAGTGTGAGTGCTATTCCGTTTACTCTCTATCAAGAAGTCATGAATGATATTGCACCTGTTGAGATTGAAGATATTGATGTTACTATTAAGTTTGCAAATAGAGATACTATTTCACCACTTGGGATTGTTAGGGATGTTGAAGTCTTGTGTGGTAAGATCAAATATCCTACTGATTTTCTTGTTCTTGGATCACCACAAGATGATTTTTGTCCCATTATATTTGGTAGACCTTTCTTGAATCAGTTAATGCCAAGATTGATTACAATAAAGAAACTGTCAGTGTTAATTTTGGTGAGGTGTCTCATGAGTTTAATTTCTCTAAGCTTCATAGACAACCTCATGATAAAGAATTACCTAATAAGGATGAAATTATTGGTCTTGCTTCTATTGCTGTGCCTCCTATTGATCCTTTAGAACAATATTTGCTACACCATGAGAATGATATGCATATGAATGAAAGAAATGAAATAGATGAGCTGTTCTTTAAACACACACCTATCCTTAAACATAATTTGCCTGTTGAAACCTTGGGAGATCCACTTCCACCCAAGGGTGATCATGTGTTTGAATTAAAGCAATTACCTGATACTCTTAAATATGCTTATCTTGATGAAAAGAAGATATATCCTGTTATTATTAGTGCTAACCTTTCAGAGCATGAAGAAAAGAGATTACTTAAAACTCTGAAGAAGCACCGTGCTACTATTGGATATACTCTCGATGATCTTAAGGGCATTAGTCCCACTTTATGTCAGCATAAAATTCATATGGAGCCAGACGCTAAACCCGTTGTTGATCATCAAAGAAGGCTGAATCCTAGAATGAAGGATGTGGTAAGAACTGAAATATTAAAGCTTCTGGAGGCAGGTATAATTTATCCCATAGCTGATAGTAGATGGGTAAGTCCTGTTCATTGTGTTCCTAAGAAAGGAGGTATTACCGTTGTTCCTAATGATAAAAATGAACTTATCCCACAAAGAATTGTAACTGGTTATAGGATGGTAATTGATTTCAGGAAATTAAATAAAGCTACTAGGAAAGATCATTACCCTTTGCCTTTTATTGATCAAATGTTAGAAAGATTATCTAAGCATACACACTTTTGCTTCCTAGATGGTTATTCTGGTTTCTCTCAAATACCTGTTTCACCTGAAGATCAAGAGAAAACCACCTTTACTTGTCCTTTTGGAACTTATGCTTATTGTCGTATGCCTTTTGGTTTATGTAATGCACCTGCTACCTTTCAAAGATGTATGACTGCTATATTCTCTGACTTTTGTGAAAAGATTGTTGAGGTTTTCATGGATGATTTCTCCATTTACAGAACTTCTTTTGATGATTGCTTGAGCAACCTTGATCGAGTTTTGCAGAGATGTGAAGAAACTAATCTTGTCTTGAATTGGGAGAAGTGCCACTTTATGGTGAATGAAGTTACAGTTCTTGGGCATAAAATTTCTGAAAGAGGTATTGAAGTTGATAAAGCTAAAGTTGATGCTATTGAGAAAATGTTGTGTCCTAAAGATATCAAAGGTATAAGAAGTTTCCTTGGTCATGTTGGTTTTTATAGAAGGTTTATAAAAGACTTCTCTAAAATTTCTAGGCCTCTTACTAATCTCTTGCAAAAAGATGTTCCATTTGTTTTTGATGATGATTGCGTAGAAGCCTTTGAAGTACTTAAGAAAGCCTTAATTTCTGCACCTATTGTTCAACCACCTGATTGGAACCTACCCTTTGAAATTATGTGTGATGCTAGTGATTATGTTGTTGGTGCTGTTCTAGGACAAAGGGTTGATAAGAAACTAAATGTTATTCATTATGCTAGTAAAACTCTAGACAGTGCTCAAAGAAATTATGCTACTACTGAGAAAGAATTTTTAGCAGTTGTGTTTGCATGTGATAAATTCAGATCTTACATTGTTGATTCCAAAGTTACTATACACACTGATCATGCTGCTATTAAATATCTTATGGAAAAGAAAGATGCTAAACCTAGACTTATTAGGTGGGTTCTTTTGCTACAAGAATTTGATTTGCATATTGTTGATAGAAAGGGAGCTGAGAATCCCGTAGCTGATAATTTGTCTAGAATGGAAAATGTTCTTGATGACCCACTTCCTATTAATGATGATTTTCTTGATGAACAATTAGCTGTCACAAATGCTTCTCGTAATACTCCCTGGTATGCAGACTATGCTAATTACATTGTTGCTAAATATATACCACCTAGTTTTACTTACCAACAAAAGAAAACGTTTTTCTTTGATTTAAGACACTACTTTTGGGATGACCCACACTTATATAAAGAAGGAGTAGATGGTATTATTAGACGTTGTGTACCTGAGCATGAACATGAACAAATCCTACATAAGTCACTCCGAGGCATATGGAGGACACCATGCGGGAGACAGAACTGCACACAAGGTATTACAATCTGGTTTTTATTGGCCTACTCTTTTCAAAGATGCACGTAAGTTTGTCCTTTCTTGTGATGAATGTCAAAGAATTGGTAATGTTGGTAGACGTCAGGAAATGCCTATGAATTATTCACTTGTTATTGAACCATTTGATGTTTGGGGTTTTGATTATATGGGACCTTTTCCTAAATCCAATGGGTATACTCATATTTTGGTTGCTGTTGATTATGTTACTAAGTGGGTAGAAGCTATTCCAACTAGTAGGGCTGATCATAACACTTCCATTAAAATGCTTAAAGAAGTTATATTTCCGAGGTTTGGAGTCCCTTGATATTTAATGACTGGTGGTGGTTCACATTTTATTCATGGTGCTTTCCGTAAATTGCTTGCTAAATATGATGTTAATCATAGAATTGCATCTCCTTATCATCCTCAGTCTAGTGGTCAAGTTGAATTAACTAATAGAGAAATAAAATTGATTTTGCAAAAGACCGTTAATAGATCTAGAAAGAATTGGTCTAAGAATCTGGAAGATGCATTATGGGCTTACAGAACTGCTTATAAGAATCCTATGGGTATGTCTCCATATAAAATGGTTTATGGAAAAGCATGTCATTTACCTCTTGAGCTAGAACATAAAGCATATTGGGCAATTAAAGAACTCAACTATGATTTTAAACTTGCCGATGAAAAGAGGTTATTTGATATTAGCTCTCTATATGAATGGAGAACCCAAGCCTATGAAAATGCTAAGTTGTTTAAAGAAAAAGTTAAAAGATGGCATGATAAGAGAATACAAAAATGGGAATTCAAAGTAGGTGATCATGTTCTATTATACAACTCTCGTTTAAGATTTTTTGCAGGAAAACTTCTCTCTAAATGGGAAGGACCGTATATCATCGAAGAAGTTTATCGCTCGGGAGCCATCAAAATAGACAACTCCGAAGTAAATAATCCAAGAGTTGTTAATGGGCAAATAATTAAACATTATATCTCAGGTACACCCATTAATGTTGAAACTAATATTATTCAAACAATGACACCGGAAGAGCACATAGAGGAAACCTTCCGGAACGCTCCAGAATCCTGAAAAGGAGTTGGTATGTGGTACGGTAAGTAAACCGACTCCAAAACTTCCATAAAAATACTTTCTGTCCGTTTTGGAATATATAAAAAATTAGGAAAATAATAAACAGTCCGAAAAGTGCACAAGGAGGTGACAAGCCTGGGGGGCGCGCCCTACCCCCCAGGGCGCGCCTGCCAGACTTGTGGCGGCCTCGTGGACTTTCCCGACTCCGTTTTTCTTCCATATTACTTGTTTTGCATGGGAAAAATTCATTATATATACTCATGGGTGTTTTGACCACCGTATCGCAAGTTTCTCCTTTGTTCTTGTTTCGTGTTGTTTCCTGTCAGATTTTCGAGGCCAGGCATCATGTCTTCCGCTTCCTCCAACAACGTGGGAGACAATGCTTGGTTGCTACAGATGGAACTCAGGAGAGAGGAGGAGGAGGAGGTTACCATGGAAGAAGATGATGGAGATTCGCTGGAGGTCCACCCTTCGGCTTCTGAGAGGGGTACCCTCGTCGGCATCTCCATGACTCCAAATCCTTATCAAGCCATAAGAAGCACTACAAGCCACGGGAGTCCAGAGGTACAAGAAAGGCTTCCTCCTAGAAGACCCTTACACAGGTTACATTGGAACAATTTTCATAATTTGGTCCACAATTATGGGGTTGAGAACACTCCCTGCATGCACATACGTTCCAATTGGGATATTTCTTGTCCAAGTGAGAATGATGCAGGAAAGGGATCATGGTGGCAGGAAAATAAACATATTATGGTTGAAGTGCAAAAGAACGCCACCGCAATTCAGCAGTTGCTTCAGGAGGTCCAGAGTTTGAAGGATATCTTATTAAATATTTTGAAGGACAAGCCCACCACTTCATCACCACCATCACCCAAGAAGGAGATTTGAGTACACGGGTATGGTCACCACCCTTGGCTTGTGCCAAGCTTGGGGGAGGTGCCCCGGTATCATATCATCATCACTTTTTATCATCGTTATCTATCTTAGTTTGATCCTTAGTTATTTCATGATTTAGAAGAATAAAGTTTTAGTATGATTTAGTTTCGAGTGCTTGCTTTGTGATCTATCTATCTATGTAATCGTGTGTGAAAGTTATATAATAAAGAGTAGTATGAGTTGAGTGTTTTGCTTTTGATGATCCAATCTTAAAAATAAATAAAGAATAAAAAGTAAGATCATATGCTAATCCCATGGGGAGTAATGACTTCACATAAGAAGTATAATTGATAAAACTTGTTGGAAGTTGACAAACATAGCATTGCTCATTGTTGCAATTCATGAAAAAGTAATAAAGGAAGAGAGGTCTCACATATAAATACACTATCTTGGACATCTTTTATGATTGTGAGCCCCCATCAAATATTCTATGTCAATTAGTTGACGTTGGACAAGGAAGACAACGTAATGGGTTATGTTTGCTTATATTCACATAGAAGTTATATTGTTTTGGATCCTCTAACATGTGGTGCTTGCCCCCTATCTTTTGCTAGCCAAAATTCTATACTAAGTAGAGATACTACTTGTGCATCCAAAAACCCTTAAACCAAGTTTCATGCCATGAGAGTCCACTATATCTACCTATGGATTGAATAAGATCCTTCAAATAAGTTGTCATCGGTGCAAAGCAATAAAAATTGCTCCTAAACATGTATGAACTTTTATTGTAAGGGAAAATAAGCTTTGTACGATCTTGTGATGGTGGAGCAATAAAAGCGACAGACTGCATAATAAAGGTCGCTATCACAAGGGGCAATATAAAGTGACGTTCCTTTACATTAAGAGCTTGCACATCCAAAAACAAAAGCGCATGACAACCTCTGCTTCCCTCTACGAAGGGCCTATCTTTTACTTTATGTATTTACTTTCATGCAAGAGTCAATAGTATTCTCCTCTATTTCGTTTTTATTTTCTCTCTTGGCAAGCATCATGTGGTGGGGATTGATCCAGGCATATATTTCCAGTTGGATGTAAGTGATCATGAGTTATTATTGTTGACATTACCCTTGAGGTAAATACGTTGGGAGGCGAAATTATAAGGCCCTATCTTTCTATGTGTTCGACTGAAACTTTTGCTCCATAAGTAGGCCGTGAGTGACAGCAATCATAGAAGACTAAATGATAGTTGAGTATGTGAACTTTCTAAACAAAGCTCTTACATAGACTCTTTCTGATAATATGATGAATTGCAATTGCTTCAGTGACTAAGATCATAGTTTGTTAGTTTTCAATTTGGTTTATGGTTCATACTTTAACTTGTGGATGAATTGTCACTTTTTTATGAGAAGTTTTATGATGATATATTGCTGTTATAATAAAGATCATGATGCTCCATGTTCGTATTTTATTTTTATCGACGCCTCTCTCTCTAAACATGTGGTCATGATTATCGATTTCGGCTTTCGCTTGAGGACAAGCGAGGTCTAAGCTTGGGGGAGTTGATACGTCCAATTTGCATCATTATTTCCTACTAATAATTATTATGTTTTTGATCATTATTTCACTTTATGGTACAATTCTTATGCCTTTTCTCTCTTATTTTGCAAGATTCATATGAAGAGGGAGAATGCCGGCAGCTGGAATCCTGGACCTGAAAGTGGTGAAACAGAGATAGCTATTCTGCACAAATCTAAATGACCTGAAAATTTACGGAGAATTATTTTGGAATATATAAAACATATTGGCAAAAGAATCAACAGGAGGGGACCCACCAGGCAGCCACAAGCCTAGGGGGCGCGCCCCCAAGCTTGTGGGGCCCCTGGCAGGCCTCCGGCCCCCTCCTTCTGCTATATGAAGCCATTTGCCCTAGAAAAAATCAGAGGAAGACTTTCGGGACGAAGCGCTGCCGTCTCGAGGCGGAACTTGGGCATGAGCTATTTTGCTCTCCGGCGGAACGATTCCGCCGGGGATACTTCCCTCCGGGAGGGGGAAATCGAAGCCATCAACATCACCAACGATCCTCGTCATGGGAGGACCAATCTTCATCAACATCTTCACCACCACCATCTCATCTCAAACCCTAGTTCATCTCTTGTATTCAATCTTTGTCTCAAAACCTCAGATTGGTACCTGTGGGTTGCTAGTAGTGTTGTTTACATCTTGTAGTTGATGCTAGTTGGTTTATTTGGTGGAAGATTATATGTTCAGATCCTTAATCCTATTCAATAGCCCTCTGATCTTGAACATGAATATGATTTGTGAGTAGTTACTTTTGTTCTTGAGGACATGGGAGAACTCTTGTCATAAGTAATCATGTGAATTTGGTATTCGTTCGATATTTTGATGCTATGTATGTTGTGCTTCCTTTAGTGGTGTCGTGTGAACGTCGACTACATGAAACTTCACCATCTTTGGGCCTAAGGGAAGGCATTGTGGAGTAGTAATTAGATGATGGGTTTCTAGAGTGACAGAAGCTTAAACCCTAGTTTATGCGGTATTCCGCAAGGGCTAATTTGGATCCATATGTTTCATGCTATGGTTAGAGTTATCTTAATTCTTCTTTCATAGTTGTGGATGCTTGCGAGAGGGGGTAATCATAAGTGGGAGGCTTGTTCAAGTAAGAACAGCACCCAAGCACCGGTCCAACCACATATCAAATTATCAAAGTAGCGAACACGAATCAAACAAACATGATGAAAGTGACTAGATGAAATTCCCATGTGTCCTCGAGAACGCTTTGCTTATTATAAGAGTTCATTTTGGCTTGTCCTTTGCTATAAAAAGGATTGGGCCACCTTGCTGCACTTTATTATATTTGTTACTTGTTACTTGTTATGAATTATCTTGCTATTAAAACTACCTGTTACCGCTACTTTCAGTACTTGTAGAGAATACCTTGCTGAAAACCGCTTGTCATTTCCTTCTGCTCCTCGTTGGGTTCGACACTCTTACTTATCGAAAGGACTACGATTGATCCCCTATACTTGTGGGTCATCACGCATGCAAAAGATCAAGAGGTATTGGACCTATGAGTGGAGGAGTTACGATTACGTCACTCCCAACTACATGAAGGATTTTGCTGTCAAATCGCCTTGCAAAAGACCACCATTGGCTCCTGGTCAAACGGTTGACCCCACAAGCATCAGAAGGGGTGAAGATTTCCCTAAAGAATGGGGCCGTCATCAAGCCAAATTGCAGAAACAAGCTCAAAAACTGTTGAAGAATTCAACAGCGCCTCAAAGGCATCTGCAGATGCTGGTGCAAGCTCAAGTGGCAGTGCGCCCAAAAAGGCCATGAAGAAAAAGCCGGCTCAAAAGCCGAAACCTTCAACTGATGTGCCCTCACGGCCAAAATCTTCTACAAAGGCCATAGAACCAAAGCCGTCATCATCAAAGGCTTCAACACCTAAGGCACCTTTTGCTCCAAGTTCATTTGTGCCTCCTCCAGCCACAAGTTCTTCAATGGCTGCTACAAAAGCTTCAACACCAGTTGTGCTCGCATCTTGCCAGTGCACTGAAGGCTTTCAAATGGCCACAATTGCAGCATCAAGTGCCTCAGCATCTGGGCATATCTCTTCAAACACGCCTATGCTACAGAATAAGGTCACTGCAGGCTGAGGAACAAGGCCCAGTCCCAGAAGCAAGGCCATAGTGCTTCAAGCTGATGAAAACGACATGGCTGATGAAGATGAACTCGCTGAGTTCGTTCAGACAAGGATTGAGGAAGCTGCTCGCGCCAAAAACACTACTATTCCACTTCTTCTTGGTCGTAAGAAGATTTTGGATTTCATTGAAATATGGTGCAAGAAACCTGACACACCTCTTGATGACCTCGATTTGCCACCTGGTCCAAGTCATGTACTGTTTGCATTCATTCTGTCAGAGAAGCACAAGATTGAGCAGGCCAAACTTGTAAGGAAGCAAAAGCTTCAGAAGGAGAAGGAGCTGAAGAAAAACATGCTGACCATATCTCCTCAGCAGCTAGTCGCACTTTAGTCTGAGATTCAAAAGCTGTCTGATGAATATGAACGGCAAGCCAACTATTGTTGTGGTGTGCGTGATAGATTCATCAAAGCAACCAAGCAAGTGGTTGATGGCCACAACAAGAGAGAGGCTGCGAAGCATGGTCAAGCACCTCCATCAAGTTCCACAGCTCCACCTCAAGCTCCTCAAGCCAGTGAGATTGCACCTTCATCTCCTCCACAAGTCCAAGCCTGGGCAACTGAAGAAGTTGCGCCTGAAGAAACTGCCAAGGCAACTGCAGTAGTTGTGCCTGAAGAAATTGTACCACCAAGTTCCTCGGCAATAGCGCTAGTACTCTCTTCATCTTTGAATCTTATCACACTTCCTTCTGCATCAGAAGTGAAGAAATCAAAGGCTGCTGAGAAGAGAAAAGCATCTGCACCTCCACCCACTGAGACAGTGAAGAAGTTGAAGATGGCTCCAATGTCTTCCACTGAGCCAATTGATGTTATCCCAATTTCATCAACGCCCCCGACACGGAACATGGAAGACTTTCAACTTGTTCCCTATGGTGTGGAATATGTCATCCCACCTTTTGATGAAGAGACTATCCACTCTGTTGCTTCCACAGAGCAGGTGGATGAAGAAATTGAAGTTGAAGAAGATTCTTCACTTCACATGGTATCATCGTGGAAACCACAGCCAGTCCAAGAGACTGATGAAACTGCCGTTTCAACTGGAAGCGATGAAGAAACTGATGAGGACGTGGCTGTGGCCTCCACAATGCCTGTTATACATGATGATTTCTGGGAAGTTGCTCATCCCAACACACCCCTCACCACGCCTTTGACTCATGCACCTCAGTCACCCGCTATCACTGAGGAAGTTCATACTGGTTCTAAAGGACATCAAGCATCCCTTCAGACCATCACTGAAGAAATTCCAGCTGCATCAGCTGAAGAAAATATGCAACCAATGAACACTGATGATGTTGCTCCTCCTCCTACTACCCAAGAGCCAGCTCCCTCAGCAGATTCTGACACAGTTCCATTTGCAACAGCTGAGGAAGTTGCCAAGTATTTGGCCATCACTGATCCCAATGATTCAACAGGCTCTCCAAGACCCATCTTTGATGTGAGGCCAAAGAAAATCAATCTTCAGCCTGTGCCCTCAATGCCTAAAGTTGGAAAAAGCATCAGAAGACCAAAGTTTGATAATGTTGCCTTCTTTGAGGAGAAGAATTTCTTCATTGGCGAATCTCCTTATGATTCTACAAAGATCAGGCGTCAACGATTTTGGACGAAGACGCAACAGAATTACTATGCATCACTTCTGTTTGACAAGAATAAGGTCTTCCCGCATCACCATATTCCTCATGTGGATATGGAGTCACTACCGTGCTTTAGGCCAGTCTTGGTTGTACTTCAAGATGCTGGGTCGCTCAATTTCATCACAGATGTATGCGATTGGAACGAAGAGCTCATTCTTCAATTTTATGCAACTCTACATCTCTCTAGTGATGTTGGCGACATTCATTCATGGGCTCTCGACTGGATGAGTGAGAACACGCACTATAAGGCTCTTGCTGATGAATTACTTCGAGTCCTTCCTGTTGATTTTGCCCTCAGATGAAGCCAGAAGAATCTATGAAGAATCTGAGCTGTCCAACAATCTGATGCAAGTTCTAATGAAGCCTTTGGCTGAAGGAGAAGCTCTTAGAACCACCTTCTTAGTGAAGGATTTGCTCTTTGTGCCACGGACTGTATATCGCATTCTGGCCAAAACCCTCAGTCCAATCAAAGGCCACAATTCTAAGACTGAAGAAGTTGTGGGAATCATGAAGAACTTGCTATTCAACATCATGCATGGTATTCCTATCAATATCCATGATTTCTTCATGAGGACTTTGGCCACAGTTGTGCAATCTCCATTTAATTTGAAGCCTTATGCACCTTGGATTATGAAATTCATCAGAACAAGGTCTTTAATCAACTACAAAGCTGACTGCCAGAATCATCTCTGCTATATGCCAGATGTTGAAATTCTTTAGAGTGCCATCTCTTCAGTTCCTGGCAAAGGCAAAGCAGGAATTGATGAAGGAATTCTTTCTCTTGATGGGCAATTCCGTCAGCCTGTATCGCAGTCCACATGATATGATACTTCAAGCCAAGACACTGAAGCAAATGCTCCATAGCAAACACCTCAAGGAGAAGCTCCACGAGTCATGACTGATCGTGAGCTTCTTATCAGTCTTCATCAGAAAGTGGATAGAAATCATAACTGGGTAAAGCGTCAGCTTGCAGCAATTCTAGCAAATATGACTGTGACGCAGAACTCAGTTCGCAAGAATCACTATTATGCCCATGAGATCTTTGATAGAAGCTGGGCTATTCTTTCACATTTGAAGACCCCTGAAGAGCTTGTAGAGATGGAATTCCAACAACACTTTGATTGGGCCAACCCGCCCAAGAAGAAGTTCAAGAAAGTTCAAGTTCCTCAGATGGTACCAAGCTCAGTGTCTCCTTCTAGAGCTACTGATGAAAATGAAGACGTCGAAGACACTGCAGCAGGCCCTTCTTCACCGTGCAACCTTGACAACAACATTGGCGCTCCTCCTCGTTCTTCAAGATGATCTTCTTTGGGAGCGTTAGTCCTCAGTTTTGTCTCCTTTTGGTCATCTGATGACAAAGCGGGAGAAATTTGAGAGTTAGTCTTCAAGCGGGTTTTTATATTGGGCTGTTCTCTTGCCAAGTTACAACTCTTGGTTTTATGTGACTCACTCCTTTGATGAGTTGTAAATTAAAAACTGTTGATGGTCTGACCTTTTCTAATACGTTTATCTGCATGCGTGCTTATGCTATGATTCATCAATGATATATGTGCATGTATGTTTCAATTCGTCAGACACCAATTTTTATCATGCATTTAAATTCTTCAATATCTTATGATCATGCATGATTGGATTCCAAGATATAGGGGGAGATCTCCACAATTTCAACCTGCCATGTGCATTTGCAATCAAAAAGCAAATTCTTCATATGCACATCTTTAGGGGGAGTTCCTCTATATCACGTAACCAATGTCTTGACATTCTGTACTTACACTTCCATTATTTACTCCTGTTGAAAACTTAACTGATTTGTCATCAATCACCAAAAATGGGGAGATTGTAAGTGCATCAAGTGCCCCCTTAGTGGTTTTGGAGTATTGAAGACAAATAAGTTAAGGGACTAATGTGTTTGTGAGTATACACAGGTGAAATAGTCCCTGAAGACTTGGTTTAACCCACAGAAGTCGACCCCTAAAAATGTATTTCTTCAAGTGAAGAATTGGTGCGGCCTTTGAAGAAATTGATGTGAAGACTTTGAAGCTTGAAGACTTGTTTTCATAGTTTCTTTTCTTCTTATTTGAGTCATAGGAAAAAACGTACTATAAAGGGGGTCTAGGTGAAACATTTATCATACTTCAAAGTGATGCTCAAACCTATACACATTACAGCCGCTTCGAGTGAAGCCTTTGGAAATCTTCGGAACAGGTGACGAATTTGCTAGCGACAGTGACACAGTTCATCTGGTCGTTGACGAATTAGGTCAGGCTGAGGAGTTAGGATTTTGCCAGTGCGATCTGCCTATCGTGAGGAAATTGAGTGCCCCAATGAAATTGAGAGTTCAATTTTCCAACCGTTGCTGCGCCGCGTGCCAGCTGTCGAGTGGATTCTTATACGGACAACGGTCATGTCTGAGAAGGGTATTAATGACATTTCATGTCGGGTTGCCCCTGGCTATAAATAGCCGCCCCCACAACCACTAGTTGGTTGGCTGCTCTAGAGAGAGATTGACACTTGTCATTTGAGAGCAACCCTTCCTCTGATGAATTTGTGAGAACCCAAATGAGGAAAAACCCAACTAGAGCCAAAGAGATTGAGCATCACTGAAGAAGTTGATCTGTGTGATTCCGACGCTTGTTACCTTTGAAGACTGTCATTCTTCCAGACGGTTAGGCGTCATGTTCTGAGCACCCAAGAGTAATTGTGGCATGCCAGTGAACAAGTCTGTGAAGGTTTTGGAAGTCTACCTTGAAGACTTACCACGAGTGATTGGGCGACGACTAAGTGACCTTAGCTCAAGAGGAATACGGTGAGGACTAAGTGTACTCTGAGGTAAAACTCACCCACCTCAACCAGACGTACAGTTGATATAGCAACTAGAACTGGTCTACCAAATCACTGTGTCTTCACCGAGCCTAAATGGTTTCAAATTCCTCACACTTTACCTTTACGCAATTCCGCTGCTAAAGAACTTGTGTCCTACTTTTCTGAAGAATTTGAATTGAAGACTTTCATCATGCTATTTTTCATTTCTTCAGTTCATCTTCCTCATGCATGTCTACCTGTATGATTACATGTTCTTCATGTGTCTATATTTCATATACATGCTATCTGTGTTTGTGTCGATCTAGTTTCATCTGTTTCTATTTTGTCACTCTGATTTTTGTCAAATCTTCGGAGTTTGACGAATATCTAAAAATCTCCCATTCACCCCCCTCTGGGAGTAAACCTGCACTTTCAGAGGTACACAGCTTCACTGACTCACCCCTCCCTGTTGGCTGCGTCATCTCCAGCGATGTTGCGGACCTGTGCACTCGCGTGGAGGTGTTAACCACCGGCTCCAGCCTCGGCGCCTCGTGTGGCTAGGAGAAAGCTATCGCGGCCACTGCAGCTGCAGCCCACACCAGCCGGGTCGACCCGCTGCGTGCGGTGCTGCAGAGCCTGTGCGCCCCCATCACGCCCGACGCCGACCCGGCTGCCGCTGTGGCCCAGCTCAATACGGACCACCAACACCTGCTGGACGAGGCCACGGCGCTCGCTGCAGCGCAGTGCCGGCTGAAGTCCGCCCAGCGGGAGTACGACACCGCCCACGGCCTCACGCCGGCTGGCGCTGAACCCAGTCAGGTCATCGAGGTGTGGCTCTGTGGTGGTGCCATCAGTCGTGTGCTAGGCGCAGGCCGGCCCACCTACGACACCCCCATCAAGAACATGCACGCCACGCAGGAGGCCATGGCGGACCTCGAGTTTCTGGAGGGCGAAGAGCTGCTGCAATAGCAGCAACGCGTCCGTGACCTCATCACCGCTGCGAACCTGCAGCAGAAGCGGTTCGAGCCGGCCCAGCCCGCCGCCTCCGCCTCGAAGAATGCCGGGGACCCGGAAAGAGTCCTTCGGGACACGCATCAGGCATCTTCCCAGCACGCTAGCGCGATCCGCTCAGGCCGGCACCGGGCGGGCCGAAGCTGGCGCAACCGCGCCCCGACGGCCGGTGGTGGCATCACTGATGAGTCGGCTGGAGACGGCCGGCTCCAGCAGCCGGAATGCCCCTTGCCGCCTACTCGGCGGGTCCAGCCGGCCTCGGCCGGCGCGGCGCCACGCGCACCCGTCGCTGACCGGCTGGGGCCTCGCAAGCCCTACGACGAAAACGACGCTCGCCATCGCATCGACCGGCTAGCGCGGTCCACGGCCCTCGAGGAGGAGAGCCCCGTCAGCCCCGCCTGTTTCGGGCCACGCATCCGAGAGGAGCCCTTCCCCAAAGGCTTCTCGCTGGCCCGCGACACCCCCAAGTACAGCGGCGTCCCCAAGCCGGAGAACTAGTTGATCGACTACACCACGGCCGTCGGCTTAGCCGGCGGCAACAAGCGCGTAGCGGTATGCTACGTGCCCCTCATGCTGCTCGGCTCGGCCCGGACATGGGTGAGTAGCCTGCAAGCCGGCAGCATGAACTCCTGGCTGGACTTTGAGGATGCATTTGTGCGCAACTTCACCAGCATGTACAAGCGCCCCGGGCCGGCCTCGCCAGCTCTCCATGTGCGTTCAGGGCCTGGATGAGTCCCTCCGCGACTACCTCACGCGGTGGACGGAGCTGCACAACTCCTGCGAGGGGGTCCATGAGGTGCAGGCCATCCAGTAGTTCACCGAGGGGTGCCCAGACGGCACCCTCCTCAAGCACAAGCTGATGTGTTCCGAGCCGGCCACCATGGCGGCGCTCATGGCCACGGCGAACAAGTACGCCACGGCCGACTCCGCGATGCGCGTGAAGGTCTCACTCAACGCAGCCAGCAAGGCTGTCCAAGTCCTGCCGGCCAAGTCTCGGCTGGCTGGCGACAACAACCAGCGCCGGCAAGACAACAACAACAACAAGCGGAAGGGTGAGCAGCCGGCTGCCCACTACGACAACCGGCAAGTCAACGCTGTGGAGGAAGAGCAGCCGGCAGAGCAGGGCAGCAGCCGGCGACAGTGCACCGGCAAGGCCGCCTGGCAGCCCAAGCTCACCTTCGAGCAGATGCTCGACTCCCCATGCAAGCACCACAGTGGTGCGAAGCCATGTACGCACACTCTCCGGCAGTGCAGCATCACTTAGCGCCTGATGCGAGGCGACCTCCCGCCTCCACCCCCTGGCCCGCCGCTCCCGCTGCCTCTGGCAGCCGGCGCCCTTGCCAACAACGCTTTCCATCGCCAGGACGTGGCCTAGATCGTCTTCACTAGCGAGGGCGACGACAAGCACATCAAGCGCAAGTTCCAACACGAGGTGAACGCCATCGCCCCCCTGTCCCCTAGTTCATGCACTGGTCTGACCGCCCCATCAGCTGGACCAGGGAGGACCACCCGGCCGTGATGCCCACGCTGGGCGGCTACGCCCTCATACTCGACCCCAACTTCATCGCTGAGAAGCGCACCTGCACTTTTCGCGGGTGCTTATCGACGGCGGCAGCAGCATCAACATCCTCTACCACGACACCATGACCAAGCTCGGCATCGATGAGAAGCAGCTGTAGCTCAGCTGGATGGTGTTCCACGGCAGCGTGTCGGGTGCCTCCTGCTCCCCAATCGGCAAGGTCCGGCTAGACGTGCTGTTTGGCTCTAGCGACCACTTCCGCCGCGAGCTGATCTGGTTCGAGGTGGTCGACCTGTCCAGCCCCTACCACGCGCTTTTGGGCTGGCCCGCCCTGGCCAAGTTCATGGCGGTCCCCCACTATGCCTACCTGAAGATGAAGCTACCAGGTCCCAAGGGCATCATCACCATCATCGGCGACTACAAGAAGTCCCAGTGTATGTATGTATCGCTACCTTTTGGACCTAATGAAAGCAGCAGGTCCCCCGAAACGCTGCAGCCGGCCCAATGCGTCAGGGCGCAAGAAAAGGACAGAGGTTGCAAAGAGCAGAGACCTGGGACTCACCACCGACACGGGGGCCTGTCGGTTGTAGGGATCCATGCCGAAGTGCCATGCCGTCTCGTCGAGCCCGGCGGTGGTGATGTCGTTGACGCACCGGGCGACCCCAGCCGGCGACAGCTCCTTCGTCGACATCCGACCGGGATCATGTCGGCCGCTCATGTCACAGATCCGGTGCGGCCGGCGCTGCAGCGGCAGCACCCGACGGCCGATGAAGGCCGTGACGAGGTCCGTGGCGATGAGCCCCTCATGGTCGGTCAGCTCCTTGATCTGGGTGCTGATGCGCACGATCTCCGCCGATGGATTCTTGGGGTTGTGGCCCCAGTTCAGCTTCTCAACCGGTGGCGCATTGTTGAAGGGGGGAAGGTTGATGCGGCCGATGGCCGGGTTAACGTTCCTCACATAGAAGAATGATTTTTGCCACTCCTTGGCCGACTCCTCGAGGGGTAGCTTGGGGAAGGTTCCAACAGGCTGGCTGTACACCACGGTAGCCCCGCAGGCGGACATGACGCCGGCTGCCACCCTTGTGTGGCGCCCCGCCTAATTACCACTGTAGCCAGATGGTCGCCGCACACACCAGCCCAGGAAATCACTCTGGCATGCGCGTTTACAATAAGTATCATGAACACAGGCATTTCTATTAATGGATATATAAGTCTTACATGATATTTTACAAGGGTGATGGCAGCGGAAAAGCTCTATCTAAGGCAACATGATATTGGTGCGGCTCCAGTCCACAGGGATCTGACTGGGTTACTCGTCTAGCTCGCGAACGCTCCCGCTCCTCGATGGATCCTTAGCTGAACCTGGCCACGTTGAAGGCCACTGAGTACTTTTGAATGTACTCGCAAGCAAACCAAATAACATATACACCAAGCAATGCACTTAATATCTTAATGACATTAGTCATCATGTTATAACAAGATTATCTAGCATGGTAATTATACAGAAAGGTAAAACATAACGATGCAGGTAATTTATCAAGATTCCTCTCATGATCCCCTCTAGACCATATCCAAGTTCTTACGGTCATCTGACCATCTCCTTCATAGCCATCCCATGGCTAACATTTCAACTTCCTGACATCATCCGATGTCCAGGCATCTGCGTTGTAAATCTGACAAAGCTTACCTTATCAGGTTCGTTCTTTGCAATAATATGGTTAACTCCTCCAGACTCAACACAGACCAAATAGTGTGACCTTGTAGGAACTGTGTCCCATGACTGAGGACGCGACTATTCGAATAGATTTACACTCTGCAGAGGTTGCGCACTTTTCCCACACCATGGAGCTCCTGGCCTCATACTTTTGTACATGTTCCCATTCGGGTGGACCGGTGCTGCTCCAACAAAACTTGGCTATTGTCCTGCACTCCTACGGCCCCACCGACAATCACACCCCTTCCGGGTCAAGTCCTGGGTGGCCCCTGTCTCATTCCTGACACCTGCCACCGTCGTGGTCAAACAAAAATGTCCCAAACGGGGACCCGCGCGCATATAACCTGGGCTCACAAGGTTATCGCCGCCTACCTGATCAGGGTAGCACGCACGCATAACCTTCCCTCTTTGGTGGTGCCAATAAGAGGCGAGACAATAGACAAAGTTAGGGCCTTCCCATAAAGGCAAATGTGGCTGCACTGATGAGCTCGGTTAGATGGCACTATGACTCGATCCAGCCGACGGAGGAGGTTGTCATTATTAAGCCACATTCTTTATTAATGCAATAACAGTAACAATGCATACTATAACATTAATGAAAACATAACAACCTGACACAATGAGTCATTAGTACAACAACATTTAAATGGCAAGTTTATCACTTTACAAGTTTTAGCTATAGGTTACGACCATCCGAACCCTTGCATGAAACTGGCAGATAAACCAGTAGCCACCAGAACAGTCTTTACAACTCAGATCTGGGACGTTATCGGAATAACTCAACCCCGGCTCAAGACGGTTGAAAAGTAGCTTAGAGCATGAGACGGTGTTGATAAAAAGAATGTAGCAGTTCCCTAAGACGGCCGGAAAGCAGCTCAGAGCATGGGGTCACTGCTACAAAAAGAAATTCAACAGCTGCCCGAGACGGCCGAAAAGTAGCTCAGCACACGGACAGTTGTTGAAAAGAGAAATATAAAGTTGGCATCCACCCCGGACGGCCGAAAGCAGCTCAGAACACAGGCGTGGTGCCATCACCAAGGAAAGGCAAGCAAGGGTTCATCAGGATCATATACCGCCTACTATTATGCACTCGAACATAGACATATTCATTAATTAAACCCACAAGAACAACATAGAAGCAATGCTTTAGGGCATATATCAGATGGTCGGCTTGCCTGGGGGTGAAGCAATACTCCGGAAAGAGGTGTGATCATCTCGCGGAAAATTTGTTGGAAAAGATACTCTCTCGGAGGGGCTGAATATAGGGCAGGGGTAAATTGGTCATTTTTAGAATGTGTAAACATTGTGAAAGTGACGTCACCGGAACAGTCTCGACGAGTTGAGAAAGTGGGCTTTGGATTCACCTGAATCGGAGTTACGGTTGCAAAGTTGTGGCCGTTCGTTCGTTTGGCAGAAAACAAATAAAAATATGTTCATTTCTGCCCTTAACTGACGAACGACCGAAATTAGCAGTTTCGGCGCTAGGCTGGAGAAAGAAAGCGCCTTTGCTGGGAATGCGCTTTCCAGAGTGGAAAGCATACTCTGCTGAGTCCGCCTCCACTTTTCCACGCTGGCGCCTCCCCTCTCACTGACGGGTGGGTCCGGGCCCCACCAGTCAGATTTCTCTCTCCTCCCTCCATCTCCTTCTTCCTCCTCTTCTCTTCTCCCCAACGCAGCCACAGAGGGCTTCGGCTCCGGCCATAGCCGGCGATTGGCGGCGCCCCGCGGGACTCTGAGCACCGGGGAGTGCTTCGGCGACTTCCCGCACTTCCAGCGGCAGCGCACGCACCAGGATGAGGTCGCCGCGGTGCCGCACAGACGCCCAGTATGAGTCGGCAATGGCGGCCGCAGAACCTCACCTACAGGGCTCCACCGATGAAATTTGAGAGGGCTACGGGTCTGCAATCCCTCTGGCCTACTCTAGGAGGAAGGGGTTGAGAGGGGGGGCACTGGAGAGCTCGCTATGGCCGAGGGGATGGCGGCGGTCATGGCGGCCGGAGGGCATCAATTCGAGCTCGAGTGCTCGAATACTTCGGCTAGGAGGGTTGCTAGGAGGGAGAGGGGAAGGCTGGGGTGCTCGGGGAGGCCTCGAGGTTGGCTATTTATAGCCCGGTGGCCCGAGCAGATAAGCACGGCCGCGGCGGTGCGCTGGCCCGAGCTCCAGTGCTCGGACTCGAAGGGATGGCGGTTAGCTCGGCGTCGCAGCGTTGCCGACCTGATGAGGAGCAGGACGATGCGACAGCTCGGGAGAAAAGAAGCCAACGGAGAGGAAGACGACGGCAAGTCACGGGGCGACAGTGGCCATGGCGGTGTTCGCCGTGGCGCGAGGAGGAAGAATCCGGAGGGGAAGAAGGGTCCAGAGAGGAGACGTGGGTGCTGCGGAGCCGCTAGATATGCCCGGACGAGCCGGGGTCGACCGGAGGTGACCGCACGGGCAGGCCGTGCGTGAAGCGCGGTTTCTGGATGCTCATTGCGTGGTCACCACGGGCACCGCATGCTCTAGCACGCGTCCGACCTCGAAACTTTGTCTCACTTGTGCCTCACTGATCAAATGGGTACGAGAAGTAGCTGGAACCAGCTGGGTGGCTCTGAGGTGAGAGGTACTTGCAGAAACAGGTTCTGACATGAAACTTGGATGGACTCTTGTGGAGAAATGAGTGAGAGTATGGAGCTGCACCATTGTCACAATGAAATGCGGTAGGAAGGTGTAGATGCTGGCAAAATTTGAAGTCTTTTGGATCTTGTTTGCATATACTTCCTTCACAATGCAAAATTTGGTCCAGAAACCAAACTTTGAAGCTGTGCTCAAATGGCTTCATGAATTTGGCTCAAATTTGGTGGAGTGATGATTTAGGAGCATGAACGCACTGGTAAAATTTCATACCATTTGGATACACCAAAATGGTACTTCCTTCACAGAGCTAGAATCTGGACTGAAGCTAGATGGAATTTTTGGGAGAAAATGGCTACATAAAATGATATGAGTTTTTGCATGCTCACATTAGATAGGGAATGTGAGGTCCTGGAGTAATTTCAAGAATCATGGAGCAATCTAATATATAGTTGCTTCACAATCTCAAAATAGGTCCAGAAACAAGAACTGGATGATGCTCTCGAACTTTGAACTGTGGAACTTGGGTTCTTGATGGAAATGGTGAATATATGGATAGGAGAAGCTCCACAAATTATTTGGGATTTTTCCTGGCTACCAAAGTTGTAGCTCCTTTGAAAAGTGCCCAAAATGCAATATTGGCTTTAAATAGTAAAATGCAATTTCCCTTATTTAAAATGGCCAATATTTTTATGGGAGCTCAATATGATCACAAAGAATATCTCCACAAGTTTTCATGGACTTTGGAGATGGATAGATATTTTTTCTGGATTTAATTCCTTCTCAGGGCAGAAAAAGGAATTAATTTTAAATGAAAAATATTGCAAATGACTTGGCAATATTTTTGCATATCCATGGTTGATAGATATGGGATGATCACTGGGAAAAGTTTGGGAGGCAACAAATCAAAGGAAATTGGGGTTCCTTTGTAACTGCAGGAATTAGGGTTTCCCTTCCGGTAACTCGGAAGGTAGGGTTTCGGCGGCAAAATCCTGAGAATATAATTTGGATGGCAAGGTTGAGCTGGAGAGAGTCTCTGGTTGGATAGGAAAGGCAAGGCTAAATGACCATCTTCATATACCCAAGAGCGAGAGAAAATCCGATAACATCGAAAAAAAAGACGGGAGTCAAATCCCGCGAAGGAAAAAAACAAGGAGCAAAAACCAGGGTGTCACACCCTGCTGCTTGAGGTAGAAGAGGCGGCACCACAGCTCCGTGTACGGCAGGAGGCCGATGTAGCCCTCGCAAAGCACCACGAAGGCCGAGAGCTGCAGCAGTAAGTTCACCCCAAGGTGGTGGGGCTGCAGGCCAAAGTACATAAGGAAGCGGCGGAAGAAGAGGCTCGCGGGCAGGCCAAACCCGCAAAGTGCATGAAGAAGACCACCACCTCTTCGTGCCGCGGCGCCGGCTCAACCTCTGTGACGGGCGCGCGCGCCTCCACCTTCTCTGTCGGCGGCAGCCTCCGCGTGCGGCGGAGGTAGGCGATGTCGTCGTCGGTCACCATGGAACCCTCCCAGGAGCCCTACGACAGCGTCGTTGCTGGGCTCGGTGGAGACATGGGCTTAGTGAAGGCGCGGCGAAAGACGAAGATGACCCACACCCGTGGTGGCTCGGGCAATCACCGCCGCGACAGAGCTCCGCTTGCGCGCGCGAGAGGAAGAAGAAGCAGAGAGGAAGAGGAAGCGAGGGGCGGAGGCAAGCGCGGGGGTGCCCTGGCCGTTCCCCCTCCCCTCCATTTAAACCCACGGCGGATGTGCGGGAGTGGGATCGTTCGTGCCCACGATCCCCACTCCCCCGCAATGTGCGGGCGCGTTACACGCGTGCATTAACTGCCTCGAGAAGCCCAATCGACGGGCGCGGCCGCAGCGGATCCTGCGAGCGGGCCGAGGCCACGGCCTGGTGGGTCCCGGCCCGATGTAGCGTCCCATCGCGCGCGTGGTCTGGCAGGGCCTCGCCGCTGCTGGGCTGCACGTGGCGAGTCCTCGATCCGCGGCGGACACGAATCACCACGCCGGTCGGGCTCTAGCCGGTCAGTCCCTTCAGTCCTCGTTCCGGCTGGGCATGGCAGCCCGGCTCCAGGCAGCCGGCGTCTGTGGCGTCGAGCCCGCACCCAGCCGAGAAATGCCTTGCGGGCCGGATCCACGCGCCTCATCATCAACCGCTTTCTCCAGGGAGGTAAGCTGCAAAGGCCCCCTGCTCGGAGCCGGCGGGCCTTTACAGCTTCGGGGACTACTGTCGGGGGGATGACCCCCGGGTAGGTACCAGAGCCCGAAGCATTTTTCAAAACATCGGGGCGGCCCGTGCCCCTCAATCCGGCTAGCCCTCCAGCCGGCTCCCCAACGCGGGCCGGCTGGGCACGGCACCAAGGCCGGGCCGGCTACCCGCAAGCCGGCTGGCTACGGGTCAGCGGCTGTCCCATCCAACCGTACGACAAGACCGCTCGCCCACGACGGGAGAGCGTGGCCACAGTGCCGCCAACCCCGCTGACCCGGGAGACCGACGTCAGCCCGGTGTCGCACTGTAGCCCCACGACGCCAACCACTCCGTGACTCAGGAGGCGATGGGCAACAGTGCCGTGCAGCCGGTGGGCCCCACTGTCGGCTCCGGACGATGACAACAGGACCCCGCCCCACATAGATTTACCATTGTACCCCGGGGGGCCAGCCTATAAGACCCCCCAGGAGCCCTCCATGCAGAGGGTTGCCTGATCGATACACCACACACACACACACTCACCGGAGAGACAGAGTGGAGAGCTAGCTCCTTCTTCCTCCTCCATCCAACAGCTCCAGGAGCACCATTGTAGCCCTTGTGCTTATCATACTACATTCGGTAGGACTAGGGGTGTTACCTTCCTCGGAGGGCCCCGAACCTGGGTACGCCTTGTGTCCCGCACCCGCACGTACCGATCTCGCCTCCGGAACCCACCGGCGTCCTCACGCAGCCCCCCACTTTTTGCCATCTCATGGCATCTGCCGTGATTTCACCACAACAAAAAGAGAGATAATTTGCCATGATACATAGAAGAGAGATAATTTTTAGTTGATACATACATGTTGATACTCGAGTTCATATATTCTCTTAGTTGCATTCATCATATACTCTACTAGCTAGTTCAATTAATTGTCATTTGTTGTCATTATTTATTTGTCTAACAAATTTAAGTGCGTCAGGTCATGGCCAATTCGGGAGGCAACACGGAGTTGGTATACGATGTGGACATGCTCAACAAAGATATGTTAGAGGCTTATTAGTATACCATCAAGAGTGTGCAAGAGGACAATGCATCGCTGAAGGCGGAGAAGGATCAGCTGGTGAAAGAGAGTGTTGAACTCTTCAAGAGGACTAATAATCTGAGGGACGAGAGGGATAAGCTGACCACGGAGAGGAATCAGCTAAAGCATGAGAGAAAACTCCTCAGGGCAGAGAGGAATGAGCTCAAGGTGGACATAGCTCATTTTAGAAAAGATGGAGAGAGCAATAGAAAGAAGCTTCACCAACTGAGCCTAATCCTTGATGAAGAGTAGTTCTTTAACTAGCTAGTCCATCTTGAGTTAATGATCAAACTTGAGTTAATGAGTAACTTTTGTGATGTTTAACTTGTTAATTAAGTTGATGAGTCTCTTGAGTTAATGAGTATTTATTGAGTAACTAGCTAGTAACTTTTGTGAAGTACAATTATTTAGTTTGTGAAGTAATTTTTTTATTACCAAAAAATCAATTTGCGGGCGTTGGCCAACAAGAAGCGACAGTGATAAGATAAACATACTATTGACGTTGGCCAAATGGCATGCCATCAGTACGTAGATTACCGCTAACGTGGCCTGCAACAGCACCACTATTTTTTAACAATGGTGCCATATTGGTGGTGTCAGGTGTCCACGCCAGCAAGGCCAGTTTTGGCATGCCATAGCTAGGCTTTTCTGCACTAGTGATACGATCTCGATGTAGATCAATCGGTACTCCGTACCCCATCCACAATCAATACAATACAAGAAGGACGTAGGGTTTTACCTCTTCGAGAGGGCCTGAACCTGAGTAAGCACTGTGTCCCTTCTTTGTCCTGTTACCATCGTGCCAAGATCACCAGCTCGGGACCCCCTACCCAAGATCTGCCAGATATTGCTCTGTCAATGGCCTGCAAGACACACAGGGCAGTGTAGCACCTTCGTGTAAGTATCCCAAATAGTAATCATCCCAACAAAGAGCGGAGGAGAGTATTTATGAGAAGCGCTTCTGTCACACACAAGTTATCACAAGGCTTATGCGAAGTAACTATTCGTGATTCTGCAGAAGCTATTAGTGTCCTTTGAGTCAAATAAACCAGAGTAGTAAATACTCCCTCCGTCCCAAAATAAGTGTCTCAAGCTTAGTACAACTTTGTACTAAAGTTGTACTAAGCTTGAGACACTTATTTTGGGACGGAGGGAGTGTGGTGGAATGGTTGCAGCGAGAATAATAATGACTTGGAAGTAAAGAACATAAATCAAAACACTACAACTAAAAGTGTTTTACAGAAATAGAGAGATTAGGCGCGGAGAAACTTCAGATCATGGTATACATCAAATATTCTAGTGCGAGAGTTTAGTATTTGATTTTCTTATTCGATAGGTTGATCAACCTAGGGTTATGGAACTCCTCCATGCGGGGTTATATTCCACACAATGGTCCTACTTCGATTTTGCCACAGTGCGGTCGTCTCCAGAATTAAGGTTGTTAAACCGGAACTATGCATTAAGTTTGGTGATCACCGTTATCTCATATTATCTTTGGCCCTCATAGATGTCTCCACCTGTCACATCAAAGGTCACAGATTCCCTGAACAATATGTGTTACCTGTGTACGTCTTTTGATCATGTTGCCTGAGCGCTTAAATTGGACAACACACATAGCGTTCACCACAGTGTAACAACTTACTAGACAAATCATCAGACTACAAACACAAATGACGATATATAGAATAGGCACAAATGAATCTTACCATTCACCTACATCTCCCATGCCTAGGGGAATTACTCACTCATTGGAAGAGAATAACCAATCATCATAGAGAATAAATCCATCAAAACCATATCGATAGTACCGTGATGGTCCACAATAAGATGAATGATTCAACAAGTCTCAATCTCCATATGAGTATGAATAGAGTTATACACCCTGATTTACAACTTGGAATTCATCTTACAACGATGATAATGAAATGAGTATGAAGGTGGAAGAACGAAACGAGAACGATCTCTGGTGGATCTTCTCCGGTTCTGTTCTCCCTCTATTCTGGATGGAGTGGCAGTGGTTAGGTCTCTCTGATGCACATCTTGCCTTCACACAAGTTGTTCCCGTAGATGAGGGGGAGCCCTTGGCGCCTGGTATGATTGCTGGTACGAGCGCTTGCCCTCGTATCGTTGACCGTCTTGCGCTCTATTGCGCCTGGTGGAAAATCCCCCAACATGGAAGTTGCTCCTTTTGGCTTGATTTGGAGTAATTCTCCTTGGTTTCCTTCCATAAATGGATTTTCCTGCCAGACAATGGAACAACAAGTTTTCTTCTCTCTCGAAGGATTAACATTAGAAATAACCGAGACATAACGAAAACCCGATGAAAACCAAGTCAAAACTCCTTATAAAAAGTCACAAAATCTTGAGCCATCAACTCCACCAAGCTTAAGGTTTGCTCGACCTCAAGCAACTAAGAAATTAATAGAACGAAAGGGAGCTTGACGATTGATTAGAAAGAAGTTTACCGGCTCGTGATGAGTGATATTTTTGCACTCATTCACCCTTAGTTTAAACCGAGATATTTCATTTAAACTGAGATATTCGCTCCGACAGTGCTACTAATATAATGACTAATGAATGCAAAGGATTCGACAAATCATCTCTTTGGTGTGTTTCCACAGGAAATGGGCTAAAAAGAGAAGAAATCATGTGGGAATGTAGAAAGGAATGGAAACGAAGAAAGAAGGAGTCGACAGGAGGCGCGCTAGAAGAAACAACACAAAAGATGGCATTACATACAACTGCACGCGCTCGTATGAGCGGTCGTATGGCGTGGATTCCGAGGCGTCTCGTCCACCTGAACAACTTTTATAAAGGGGACCCCATCGAAATGTCAACAGAGGAGCGTCGAGCGAAGCCAGAACAGAACCATCGTCATCCCCCTTCACAAACCCTAGCCGCCGCCATTTCCATATCCATAGCCTCCATCACCACTATAGTACAACTCCCTCTAGTTCATACTTGTAATCGTGCATCGCAACCCTCTGTATTTGCAATCCATTATAAGACATATTTGCAATCAATCAATCTTCAAGATGTGTTCTTCAATGTTTTCTTCTTGTGATCTGATCTCCATGTGTGAGTAGTTCGGTAAGGTATGGGTTGAGGCATAAGCCTTGCAACCCTCTGTATTTGTTGTAGGGATCAATGGAAGGGCTTTGAATTAACATCCCGTATGTGTGAAATAAAATTGTTCCATAGATGTCTCTTGTCTTGTCCGCGATCTTCATCCCTGCAGGTACCCAGGATCATGGAGATTGAGCCACGGAGAGGCTAAGGGCAGGGAGAACATGAAGTGTCATTCTGAACACCAGTGACAGAAGGGCATAGTACGGTGGCATGGATCCAATCCTTGGGGGTTCAAGAGGTATAGTCATTAAATGCGCAAAGCTCTTGTCTGATTATTTTAATCTTAATTATCGAGGCAACCCCGCGCGACGGATAGGGCCTGCGGTAGGACAACTGATTCTTGATGCAGGACTCGTGCCGGTCAAGATGTTATTTGGACACATCCCCCACTTCGGTTCGTAACAAGCACATCTCAATGGGTGACTTCCAGCGCACAAATTAAGATCATATCTGGTCCCAACACAAATATATGGTTGTAAGCATTAAGACCTCATACCCGTACCTCTTTTTATTATATTGTTTGAATCATCGTTTGCTTGATTTATCCGATCAAAAGCTGGAATTGATCCTTTAACAAAATCTTGCTAGAGACCATCGCTTCAAGGGAACCTTCCTCTCGTGGGTTCGATAACCCAGGGTCACCTCTGGGGAAATAGGTGCAGGATACTTTTTTGTTCCTTTACTGGATCACTAAAAGGAGGTATCAAGCCCTTTTTCTGGCACAATTGCTGGGGAGGAGTTTAGTGTTCCTAGTCTTTGTGTTTAGAGTTTTTGTTAAAGTTTAGTTTCAGTTTCTACTTTTTGTTAGTTTAAGTTTTATTTTTGTTGCAAGTCTTGTCAGTTGAAAAAACCCCAAAAATATTACCATGGCTCGTAATCTTGGAAGTTTTGCTACTCCCAGCAATAACTTCATGCATGAACCCATAGCACAACCTGAGGTTGCAGCCGCTGAGTATGAGATTAAACCGAACTTAGTTTCCATGGTTCAACAGGACCAATTTGGAGGCTCTGCTTCTGAAGATGCTGGTATGCACTTGCATAATTTTACTGAATTATGCAACATGACACGCATTAAGGATTATGACCCTGATGCTTTGAAGTTGCATCTATTTCCTTTCTCTTTGAGAGGAAAAGCAAAAGAACGGCTTCTAGCTTTACCTAGAGGCAATATAACTTCTTGGGCTGATTGTTGCATGTTGCGGGAAAATGATGATCTATGGGATCGAGAGGATCCCTTTGTGGTTTGGCTATGGGATCAATGTACTACGAAGAGCAGGGCTAATAGATGTAAGAACAAGCAATGATTTATCCAGGTTCGGGCCGCTGTGAGCGTAAAACCCTACTCCTGCTTTGGTGATTTGATTGTGTATGAACTCAAGGTTACAAGGAGCGTAGCTTGCCGGCAAGGTGCGCGGGGGGGTGCAGCTACAACGTGTAATTGAACTAAGTGTCGACTATTCTAACTATAGCCGTGGGCCTCCTTTTATAGACCGAGGGGTTACCACAATGGCTAATACGGTCATTACAGGGAGGTGAACAGTACTTGCACCATCACCAAGTCTATCTCCTAACGGGATAGGACAAACGCATTAAATGCACCATTAGGTGCTACGCCGGGGAGGCGAGGCTTCGATGAAAAGATATGTACCGCTTGCCCAGCCGGCCTCCTGTTACCTCGACACGTCCCAGGGATGGGTGTCATTAAAGTTAACCCTTGCGTGGCATGTGTTGGAAGTCGGGCTCCGGAGACCCAAAGGTTCGAACACTGGGGTGAGCTCGTTCTACCACTTCGTCTGCTACCATGGCTAAGCGGCGGCAAGGCTACGGCGAGAGTGCGCTAGCGAGGAACGGACCGTGGACTCAGCGGTTACCCAGGTTCGGGCCACCTTGCGGTGTAAAACCCTACTCCTGCTTGTGGTTGGGATTGCAGTGGGCAAGAGAGTTCTCGTGTACAAGGTGGAGGAGGCAGAGCTGAACTGAGAGAGCCTGTCTCCTACAATGGCAGAACTGTCCTATATACCAGCCTTGGTCCTCTCCCCCCTCGAAAACTTAGGCGGGAAGGGCTGCCACACTTGGCGGTTTTGAAAGGGGACAGGCGCTCAGGCTATCCTGACTAAAGGTGGTCTTGGCCTCCCAAAGCATGATCCATGACACGCCGGTGGGCTCAGTGATGACCTCTGCCCTGCGCGCCCGCCGTCTTGGTCTTCCTTTGCCGATCGGGCAACCTTTGGGGTCGCTTTGGGGAGTACATAGCTGGCCCTGCTCCCTTAACGCAAAAGAGGAAACCATCTTCATCCGCGATTGCTGGCGCGGCTTCTGTCGCCGCTCGTCGCCGTGCGCATCACCCACGTGATGGGCACGAGACCGCGAGACCAAGCCGAGTAGCCTTCGTCTTGGCCGCCTTCGGGAGGAGGCCTCGGGAGGCCGCTTCGCGAGAGGGCCTCGCGAGGCCGTTGGTGAGGATGCCGAGCCTTGCTCGCCTGCTCCCTGAGGAGGGGGCCTCAGGAGGCCAAGGCCTCTTGAGGAGTCCTAGTGAGGTGCTTGGTGACGACGGCCTGCTGGGACCACGCGAGGCGTTGCGCCCTGGGCCAAAGGCAGACGGGTCTGGATACCCTGGGTTCCATGGGCCCGACAGTAGCCCCCGGGCCCGCAACAAGCACGTTCCCGCCTACTGGGGGGCGAAACGGCGCGGGCCCTAACCGCCTACGGCCAGGCGCGACGCGTGGAGCACGATGTGACGGGGGACGCCCCCACTTCTCCCATGACGCCTCGGTAATCGCCCGCGCTGACATAAAACCTACCGCGGGCGACGCGAGGCCATCATTGCCTTCCTTCGCACGTCCCGTCTCCTTGTGCCTCCCTTCCCACGCACAGCACCTTCTACCTCTCCCAAAACTTTGCCGCCCTAAACCCTTGCTGCGCCGCCATGCCGCCCTCGGGCAGGAAGGAAGAGGCGGTGGAAACGGTGGTCGCGGGGGTGGTGCTAGAGCCAGCTCTGGGTAGGCCCACGATCGTCAGCGCCGAGGGGCTCAGCAAGGTGCTTCCAATGACCGCGGCTGCTTCTAACATGTGGGGGGCCACTCGCATCTGGCCGGCTTCGCGCCCGACTGCCGACCTCGATGCCACCTCTGCCGTCCTCTTCCTTCCCTCGCTCTTCGCAGGCCTGCTACCTCCATTCCCTGATTTCTTCAACGCCGCCCCTTCCCACTACCAGGTCCATGCGCTGCATCTCGAGCCGAAGTCCGTCCTTCTTCTTTCCGCCTTTGCCTTTTTATGCGAGGCCTTCCTGGGCGTGACGCCCTCAGTGTCGCTCTTCCGCTACTTCTTCAGCCTGCGGCTGACCGCGGCGAACCAATGTTCCGGGTGCGCCTCGTTCCGCATCACAGACGAGACGGCGAGCGACAGTATTGACATGAGGCTTACCACGGAGGTTGAGGGCTTCAGGCGGCAATGGGTGTACGTGGACGCAGCCCAATTCAGCCCCCTGCTGCAGCTGCCGGCATCCCCGGCGGTGAGAAGCTCCGGGTGGGGGCATGAAAGGCTCGCCGACCCGAGGCTGGCGCGGGTATGGAAGAGGTTGGCCGAGCTTAGGGCCGCGAAAGTATTAGTGGTCATGGTCGTGAGGGAGTTCCTCCGGCGCCGCATAGCTCCCCTCCAACGACACTCCCACCCGATGTGGGCCTTCACCGGCCCGGAGGACCCGATGCGGTTGAGCACGGACAGCTTGTTGCCGGAGGTGCTGAACGGGGTGCTCCACACCCTGACCGGCGAAGAGTATCGCTACAAGAACAAGGAGGCGCTGGCCGGCTCAATGCCACGCTTCGACCAGTGGGGACCACTTCCAGAGGGCCTCAAAGGGCCCCGGGACAACCCTATTTTGGTGGTCCCTGGTTCAGGCGACCGTGGCGATGCCGGGGCCTCGACGGGCGCTGCGGAGGGCGGAGGCGGCCTGGTTCGGCGGACCCGCCGCCGACTCATCCGCGGGCTTGGAGACGATGATGACGTCACCCCGCCTGAGGGCTCGCTCGCCGTGCCCGGCCAGGCGGAGGGCGCGGGAAGCCCCCGTGCGGTAGCTGCGAAGCTGCAGGGCTCCGGAAGCGGTGGCGAGGGCAGATCCCGTGGCCCTCCTGCGAGGGGGCGGTCATGAGAAGGGGCCCTGTGAAAGTGGCGGCGGCGACGTTCCTCCGTGGCCGCTGAAGAAGAGGAGATGGTTTGCCAGGGACCAGTAAGCGTTCGCCTTCCTTTCTCCTGCGTCCGGCGTGTCGCGCATGCCTGAGCCCTTGTTTCTCTTCCCTTTTTTCAGGACCTCCTCGAGCAAGAAGAGGAAGAAAGAGGAGAGGTCCCCCGGCCTGGCGGGGGCTACACCGCCGGTTGCTAGGGTCGGGGGGCGTGAAGAGAACGCCAGCAGCCTCGACATCGAGGCCGGCCTCGCGAGGGCAGAGGGGCAGGCGGCCCCTCCTGAGCTGCAGGTGGACGTGGCTCGGGGGTCCCAAGCAGGCGAGCCTCAGGAGGCGTCGTCAGGAGGCGGCTCCACGGTTCCTGGGGCGCCCGCTGCCTGGGCGAGCGTTGCAGCGGAAGAGGCGGAGACGCCGGTTGTCCCACCCCGCACCATCGGTGGCGGCGGCGTTGTGGGGGGTCAGCAGGACCTGCCAGTGCATGGGGCCCCTTCCGGGGGGTGGCGCCGAGCCCGCGAGGTGCGTCGCCACGGCGGGACGAAGAGGGGGCCCCCGCGAGCTCTCCGCTCCTAACCGGCGGCGTCGGGCCCTCGTGAGAGGGCAGTGCTGGGGCGCACACCGGCTGGGCCCTGCAGCTTGTGAGCAGCAGCGCCGTGCTCAAGCACGGGGCCCTGCAAGGCGCCAGGGCTGGCCTTGACCAGCTGGAAGCAGACCTCCGGGTGGAGGAGGCACACATCATCGAGGAGCGCCAGCGCCTCGCTGAGGGGTGGCGCCAACTTGATGTGGCCATCAAACTGGGGCACCGTCAAGACAATGCCGTGCGGGAGAAGCGCGAGAAGGCCGCCCAGGATGCGAAGGAAATCTTCGAGAACGCTGTCAGGGAGGCCGATGAGGCCGACAGGCGGCTCGAGGCGGCGGAGGCCCGCAGGAAGGAGCTCCAAGACCAGAACACCTCACTGGAGCGACAACTCCAGGCACGGAGAGACGCCATCTCCGCCCTCGAAGAGGGGCTGGCGGATCGTGAGGCAGACCTTGGCATCCGTGAGCGGGAGCTCGCACGGTCGGCATCCGCGCAGGACTTGGAGTGCGAGCGGTTGGAGACGTTGGAGCGAGAGGTGTCCGCCGCCCAAGGTTCCTATGCCGAGCGCCTAGACAAGGCCAACGCTAATCTGGCAGCCAAGGAGAAGAAGATCCAGGAGGAGGCCGATAGGAGGGTCGCACAGAGCCGCGAAGTGCTTGCCAATGAGAACAGCAAGAAGTTGAAGCGACAGGAGGACCGCTTCAAGGCCAGGCGCGAGGAGTTTCAACACGAGATCGCGGGCCTCAAGGAGATGCTGGCCGAAGCCGAGAGACGGCGGGAGACCGCGCTGAAGGCCCGGGCCAACACCAAGGCCGAGCTGACCTCCCTCCGATAGCAGGTGGGGGGTGTCGCCGCGGTCATGGAGCAGGCGCGGGACGAGGCGTCCCGAGCGCGGGGGCGGCAACTCCAGCGCTCTAAGATGTTCCGCGCCCTCGAGCTCTGGGCCCGCCGCGCCTTGGGCTCCATTTGCATGGAGGACGTCAGCAGCCCCCTCGAGACCCTCGACGGTAGCTACCTCGACTTCTTCACCAAGCTCATGGAGCGGCTCGAGGTGGGCGCCAAGAAGGTGGGCGGAATCATCGAGGAGGAGAGCCGCGATCTCCTCACCCAGGCCGCCACGCGCATCTTCTGCCATCTTCTCGACGCCGACCCCAACTTTGACTTCGGCAAGGTGATAGTCACCATCCCGAAGGAGGTCCGCGACACCCTTGGGAAGGCGGTGGAGGATCACGTGGACGCCTTGCATGAGCACTTCGCCCCTGGCAGCAGCGAGAGCTCAAGCGGAGTCGAGGGAGGTGAAGATGACGGTGGCAGCAGCGGTGATGGCGACGCGTCATCCTAGGCTTTTCCCATATCCTGCGCATAGTTGATTGTGACCCGTGGGGGTGTGAGGACAATGCTTTTACATTTCAAGTACTTTGCTTCTGGTTGTATCGAATGCCCATGCCCTCGTAACGCTCTCTTTTGAGGCCTATTTTGCTCTTTTTTGCTTGCCATGGGGCTCTGCGTCGTCAGGACCCAGCCCCAGAGCGGGCCTCAACCGCTGCTGGTATGTCCGGTCGTGATGCCTGGACAAGGCCAGGAGGTGAGGGGCACTGGGAGCTTGTTAGGGCTCCTGAGGCGCGATGCTCAGGGAGCCCCCCTTTGACGCGCAAGCGGCTTGCGTCAAGAGAAACGCTAGCGCTCGTGAGGCTGCCGGAGGGGAAGGCTTGAGAGACGGCGAGGGCAGCTCGCGAGGCGGGAGACTTAGCTCTATACAAGGTAGTGTCTGGTGGGCCATCTCTCATAGGGTACGCCTCGTGAGGGTTCCGCTCGCGAGACCTCCTGCTAAGATGGCCACCGAGGGTTAGTTCCCGAGGCGGGGCCTGCTGGCTTCCTGAGGCCCTGAGGGAGCCACCTCGCGAGGCATCCTCGCGAGGCCTTTCAGGGAACCTGCTCCTGAGATAACTGCATGCAGTGTACTAAACGACAGGGGAGCAGCGCACGCTCGTCGATTCGCTCATGGGCATTACGCGAGGAGACGAGACACCAAGAACCTTGGTCGGGTGGCGTGCGCGGGGGTAGGCCCGCGAGCCAGAGCCCAGTTGCTCGGGTTTTTCAGCGCTGCTGGGACTGACCCAAGCACAGACACCATGTCCAGCCCCCACTCGCATGAGGCTCATGAGGGACGTCGTGAGCGCGCGAGGCTTGCGAGGCAAGGACAAAATGAAATGCCATGTAAGAAACCGAACTTTACT
Source organism: Elymus sibiricus (assembly GCA_039707655.1). NCBI lineage: Eukaryota > Viridiplantae > Streptophyta > Magnoliopsida > Poales > Poaceae > Elymus > Elymus sibiricus. The sequence continues at coordinate 209,569,243 of CM077668.1, forward strand.
GAAGTAAGATAGCAACCCATTACATAACTAAAACAAGATGCGGCTGCCGTGTCCGGCACGGGTCAGCTTGAGGTTGGTGCAACCCGTGGGGCGCCCTCAGTTACACATTGAAATGAGAAAAAGAGTGCTGCCGTGTCCGGCACGGGTCAGCTTGAGGTTGGTGCAGCCCGTGGGGCGCCCTCAGTTGATTATTCCGCCAGCGCGGAGCATGGGGCTTCCACAGGGGTGTGGGTATGATCGCGGGTCGATCGTTCCGCTAGCGCAGAGCATGGGGCTTCAACTTGGGCGTGGGCGGGAGCTCTCGCAGGCCCATCAGGCGAACGCAATGAGAGGCTCCGGGGCGTGTACAGCCCCATATCGTTCGTACGCATGAGGGTCACGGGTAGAACTTGCGGAGGTGTTGGATGTTCCAGGCGTTAGGCACAGGAACTCCGTCCTCCGTCTCCAGCCGGGCTGAGCCGGGCCTGGAGACATGAGTAACCCTGAAAGGGCCTTCCCACATAGGTGAGAGTTTGTGAAGTCCCTCTCTGGAGAGGATTCTGCGTAGGACGAGGTCGCCGACCTCGAGAGTGCGAGGGCGAATGTTGCGGCTGTGGTAGTGATGCAAAGCCTGCTAGTACCTCGCGGCATGAAGGGCGGCCTGATGGCGGCCCTCCTCGAGGAGCAGCAGATCAGTCTCCCGCGAGCCATCCTGATGTGCCTCGTCAAAGGCGAGGACTCGCGGGGAGCCATGCTTAAGCTCCAATGGGAGGACCGCCTCAGCACCGTAGACAAGGAAGAAGGGTGTCTCGCCGGTAGGCTTGCTTGCCGTCGTGCGGATGGACCACAGCACGGATTGCAGCTCATCGAGCCAGCCCTTGCCGCAAGCCTCGAGTTTCTTCTTGAAGCTCCTTGTTTTGAGACCCTTGAGGACCTCGGCGTTGGCACACTCGGCATGGCCATTGCTTCGTGGGTGCGCCACCGAGGCATAGCAGATCTGCGTGCCGAGGCTGGCGCATTAGGACTTGAAGAGGCCGCTTGTGAACTGGGAGCCATTGTCGGTGATGATGCGGTTGGGAACTCCAAAGCGGCTCACGAGGCCCTTGATGAACTTGACGGCGGAGCCTGCCGGGATGGTGCGCACAAGCTCGACTTCTGCCCACTTGGTGAACTTGTCGATGGCGACGTAGAGGTAGCGGTAACCGCCAACCGCGCGAGGGAAGGGACCCAGGATATCCAGCCCCCAGACTGCGAAGGGCCATGATAGGGGGGTCGTCTGAAGGCCCTGCGCCGGCTGGTGGATCTGCTTGGCATGGAATTGGCAGGCCTCGCAGGCTTGGACCAGCGCAGTAGCGTCACGTAGCGCAGTGGGCCAGTAGAAGCCGCTGCGGAACACCTTGCCGATGAGGGTGCGTGACAAGGAGTGGTGGCCGCAGTCTCCTCCATGGATATCAGCGAGCAACTCGCGCCCTTGCTCTTCAGAGATGCACCGCAGCGAGACACCATTGGGGCGCCTGTGGTACAGCTCGCCATCTTGTAGGCAGTAAGCGGTGGCCTGCCGGGCCACGCGCTCTGCTTCTGAGTCTTTCTCCGGGAGGGTGCCGCGAAGCAAGTAAGCCTTGAACTGCGCGGCCCAGCTGTCCGCTTGAGGCTCCAGCGCCAGTAGCAGGCGGGCTCCTGAGGCCGGGCCGCAGTCTGGCGCACCCGTGGATGGTGCGGGCGGGAGTTCCTCGCGAAGGAGCGCGGTGCTCGCGGCCGGAGGTGCGGCTGATGGCTTGAGGAGCAGAGCTGTACGGTGTAGTAGAGCCTGTCCCCTGTCGGCGAGGTGAGCATGACTCCAGCCCCCGCACCCTGTCGGGAGAAGGCACCGTCGAAGTGCATGGTCCAGCCATCAGGCGCCTCGTCCCCTCGCAGAAGGGACTGGGCCTCGTGAGGCTCCTCCTCGTACGTGTCCGTCCATTCTGCCACGAAGTCGGCCAGAGCCGCGCCTTTGATGACTCTGGTGGTGGAGAACTCCAGATAGAAGGCTTGCAGCTCGATGTTCCATTCGGCGATGCGGCCGGCGGCGTTGGGGCTGCGCAGAACTTGCTCCAAGGGGTAGGAAGAAAGGACCTTGATGGGATGACCCTGAAAGTAGTGGCGCAACTTCCTGGAGGCGACGAGGAGCGCGAGGAGGAGCTTCTGCTGCATGGGGTAGCGCTCGCGCGCATCCCTTAACACGGTGCTGACAAAGTACACGGGGTGCTCGACGAGGCACGTAGTTGTGGTGGCAGCTTGCTCTCCAGGCGCCTCGCGGTGCTTGGAAGGGTCGGGAATCTCACGAGGCTCAGGAGGCTCGCGAGGCTCGGAAGGCTCACGAGGATCGGTGGCCTCACGAGGCTCGCGAGGCTCGGAAGGCTCACGAGGATCGGCGGCCTCACGAGGCTGAAGGGGTGCGGAGGGTTTCTCCTAAAGCATAGATGAGCTCCTCCCGCACCGCCACCAGCGCCGCGCTGGCCGTCTGGGGGGTGGCTGCCAAGTACAGGAGCAAGGGCTCGCGAGAGTGCGGCGCGACCATGACGGGCGGGCTCGTGAGGTACCTCTTGAGGGCTTCAAAGGCGGCGTCTGCCTCAGGAGTCCATTTGAAGGAGCCGGACCTCTTTAGGAGCTTGAAGAAGGGCAGGGCTCGCTCGCCAAACTTGGAGATGAAATGCCCCAGGGAGGCCATACATCCTGCCAAGCGTTGCATTTCCTTGAGGGTCCGGGGAGGACACATTTTCTCGATGGCCTTGATCTTCTCTGGGTTGGCCTCGATGCCACGGTTCGAGACTAGGAAGCCGAGGAGCTTGCCCGAGGGGCTCCAAAGACACACTTCTCAGGGTTGAGCTTGAGGTTGACTTTGCGCAGGTTGGCAAATGTTTCCTGGAGGTCCGTGATGAGGGATCCAGCCTCATGAGACTTGACCACGATGTCGTCGACATAAGCCTCCGCATTCCTCCCCATCTGGGGCCCCAGCGTGATGCGCATTAGCCGTTGGAAGGTGGCGCCCACGCTCCTTAAGCCGAAGGGCATGCAGACGTAGCAATATATGCCGCAAGGGGTGATAAAGGCCGTCCTCTCCACATCTTCGGCCGCCATATTGATCTGATGATAGCCAGAGAAGGCATCTAGGAAGCATAACAAATCGCACCCGGCGGTGGAATCCACGATCTGGTCGATGCGAGGCAGTGGAAATGGATCTTGAGGGCAGAACTTGTTGAGGCTGGTGAAGTCGACGCACATGCGCTCCTTGCCGCCATTCTTGGGGACGACGACTGGGTTGGCGAGCCACTCGAGATGGCGCACCTCGCGAATGACCCCAGCTTCCTGGAGCTTCTGGACTTCCTTGACGATGAAATCTTGCTTCTCTGGCGCCTGCCGCCGTGCTTTCTGCTTGACAGGGCGTGCATTGGGGCACACCGCTAAGTGGTGCTCGATCACCCCCCTTGGCACACCGGACAAGTCAGATGCTTTCCAGGTGAAAACATCTGAGTTTGCCCGAAGGAAGGTGACGAGCGTGCTTTCCTATGCAGGAGGAAGGCCAGCGCCGATGGTGAAGGTAGGGTCGGAGCCGCTGCCGTCCACCGACACCTTCTTCGTCTCGGCGCGGTCCTGAGAGAACAGTTGCTTCTTCTTCGCAGGTGCGGCCTCAGGAGGCTCGGCCGCGTCCTCGTCAGCCGGATGCGCGACAGCGGAGGCCTTGTAGGCACGCTCGAGTGTGCTGGCCGCGTCCTTCTCGTCACAGGTGACGGTGATGATGCCGCTGCAGCCGGGCATCTTGAGGACGTTGTAGGTGTGGTGGGTCGCCGCCATGAACTTGGTGAGAGCTGGGTAGCCCAAGATGGCATAGTAAGGCAGGCCGATGTGCGCCACATCGAAGTCGATGAGCTCGGTGTGGTAGTTCTTGCGGGTGCCGAAGGTGACGGGAAGGCGCACTTGCCCAAGAGGGACGGTGGAGTCATCAGTCACTCCGGAGAAGGGCCTGGTCGGCATCAGCTGGTCGTAGGGCACTTCGAGCGTCTCGAAGGTCTCGATGGTGATCACATTGAGGCCGGCACCCCCGTCGATGAGGGTCTTGGTGACCGTGACGTTGCTGATGGTGGGAGTGCACAGCATGGGGAGCGCGCCTACGGAGGCCGTGGACTTGGGGTGGTCCTTGGAGTCGAAGGTGATGGCGTACTGCGACCACTTGAGGGGCCGCGAGGCCTCAGGCCTCGGGAGGGCGGCAAACACCTCGCGAGAGAGTTGCTTGAAGTGGCGGACGGACGCGGGGGCCTAAGACCCACCAAGGATGCAGGCAACCGCGCGAGGCTCCTGGTTGCCCCCAGCGCCCACGTCAGGCTGGTTGACGTCGTTCCTCCGGGGTGGCGGCGGCAGCGGCGGAAGAGCGGCATTGGCCTAAGGATTCGCCTCACGAGGCTGGTCGCGCCAGCCCTGGCGGAAGTTGCCATTGCCGTTGCGGCCGTCCCAACGGTTGCCGCCGTGGCCACCTCCACGACCGGCGCCGCGGCCATTGCGGTCGTCTCGGCAGCCATGGCGCTCGTCGCGGAGCAGCATGTGCTCCTGGCAATCCTCGGTGCTGAGGGAGCGGACATTGTGATAGGCGCAGAGTGGCCGGCTGTCTTTCCTGGGCTTGTCACGATCGCGGCCGTGCTTCTGCTCGGGCTCCGCCGCGAGCACGGCAGGGCCCTTGTGCTTGACGTCCTTGTTCTTGGTCTTGGCAGCGTCGAGCGCCGCGTCGGGGTCGTTGTCGACGAAGAGGCGGCCTTCTTCAACTTTGGCGCACTTGTCGGCGAGGTCGAGCAGCTCAAGCACGGAGTCGCGCATCTTGACGTCCATGACGCCGGTGGAGAACACAGAGATGACGGCCGCGTCGGAGGCGCGCGGGATCTTGTTGCGCACCTGACTGAAGCGTTGGATGTACTTGCGGAGGGTCTCATCTGGGCGCTGCCGCACACGTCACAGGTCGTTGATGGTGAGGGAGCGGTCCTGCGTGCCCTTGAAGTTGGCGACGAACTGGCTGCAGAGCTCGGCCCATGATGAGATGGACGCCTCGGGGAGGTTCATGAGCCAGGAGCGCGGGCCGTCCTTGAGGGCCATGGGAAACCAGTTCGCCATGACCTTGTCGTCGCCTTTCGCCGCCTCGACGCTCAGTGCATAGAGCTGAAGGAACTCCGCGGGGTTGGGGGCGCCATTGCAGCGTGGAGATAGCTCTGGCTTGAACTTCGCGGGCCAGACCACGCGACGCAGCTTGCGGGTGAAGGCACGGCAGCCCACACCGCTTGAGGGGACGCCGCCAGTGAGGGTGGCGTGGTTCTGACGCCCAGCCGCCGCAACATCCTGAATGGCCTAGTCCTGGCGCTGGTGCTGCCGCTCGAGGAGTACTCGCGCATCAGGGGGCGCGCGGCGGATGATCTGGCAGCTGGCCTCGTCTCGGACCGGCGAGGACGCACCACAGGATGGCTCACGAGCCCGTGCGTTGCGCTGGGGCCCGCCATGCTCGTCGCGCAGAGGAGGCGGCGGGGTAGTGCCGTGCGCCAGGTCCCCAGCACGAGACGGCGGAGGGCGGAGTGAGTGGGAAGGCACCGGAGCGTCCCCGGCGGCGTTGACGAGCTCGGTGATGCGGCCAAGCCAGGCGTCGTAGCCGGCGTTAGCTGGACGGTAGCGGAGCAGCTCGCGCGCCATGAGCAGCGCGGCCTGCGGGTTCAACGGCCCACGGTGGGCGAGGGAGGAGGTCGTGGCGGTGTGGCCGTTCGCCTGCACCAAAGGGTGCAGGGAGGAGTCCTGCTGCTCGCGGGCAGCGGGGTCGGTGGCGGCAGCAGCCTCGGCGTCAGGGCGGCGGCGATTGCCGTGGGCCACCGGCTCCGTCTGAGCCACGTGACCAGCCCTGCACTCGGCGCGCTCGCGACGTGCGTCGGCCATGAGGTTGGTGGAGCAGAGGGTGGTGCCGAAGAACAGTAGCACACCCCTACCTGGCGCACCAAATGTCGGAAGTCGGGCTCCGGAGACCCAAAGGTTCGAACACTGGGGTGAGCTCGTTCTACCACTTCGTCTCCTACCACGGCTAAGCGGCGGCTAGGCTACAGTGAGAGCGCGCTAGCGAGGAACGGACCGTGGACTCAACGGTTACCCATGTTCGGGCCACCTTGCAGTGTAAAACTCTACTCCTGCTTGTTGTTGGGATTGCAGTGGGCAAGAGAGTTCTCGCATACAAGGTGGAGGAGGCAGAGCTGAACTGAGAGAGCCTCTCTCCTACAATGGCAGCACTGTCCTTTATACCAACCTTGGTCCTCTTCCCCCTCGAAAACTTAGGCGGGAAGGGCTGCCACATTTGGCGGTTTTGAAAGGGGACAGGCGCTCAGGCTATCCTGATTAAAGGTGGTCTTCGCCTGCCAAAGCATGATCCATGACGCGCCGGTGGGCACGGTGATGACCTCCGCCCTGCACGCCTGCCGTCTTGGTCTACCTTCGCCGATCGGGAAACCTTTGGGGTCGCTTTGGGGAGTAGATAGCTGGCCCTGCTCCCTTAACGTAAAAAAGGAAACCATCTTCATCCGCGCCTGCTGGCGCGGCTTCTGTCGCCACTCGTCGCCGTGCGCGTCACCCATGTGATGGGCACAAGACCGCGCGACCGAGCCGAGTAGCCTTCATGTTGGGTGCCATCGTTAGGAGGCCTCGGGAGGCCGCCTCGCGAGAGGGCCTCGGGAGGCCGCCTCGCGAGAGGGCCTCGCGAGGCCGTTGGTGAGGATGCCGAGCCTTTCTCGCCCGCTCCCTGAGGAGGGGGGCTCAGGAGGCCAAGGCCTCATGAGGAGTCCTGGTGAGGTGCTTGGTGATGACGGCCTGCTGGGCCCGCGCCAGGCATTGCGCCCTGGGCCAAAGGCAGACGGGTCTGGATACCCTGGGTTCCAAGGTCCCGACAGCATGCTGACACGTGCCCCGACCAGCTGTGTTGACTGCCTGCCCGCTCAACACCTATCACACAAGCTTATCTAGCCGATGATGAGGTGGAGCGGTAACGGGACAGAACGAGCCTGCCGGCGCAGAGCTTGCCTGGCCTTCGCTTGCCGGCAACTGGAGTCTTGGTCTTCACCTTGCCGGCACGAAGCTTGCTGGCAAGGGTAATCTTGATCTTCAGTACTAGAATAGTACTTCTTGATGACCTACCTGGAGGTCTTCTTCACGGTCTTGTTCAGTGAGTCTTGAGCCACAGTAACGCTCCGACAAGCCCTTGCTATCAGGAAGGCTACAACTGCCTGTGCACAAGTCTGGGTACGAGGGCACCCATGTTTTAGTACACCGACAGGAGCCCCTGGGCCTGGGCCACACACGCATGCGAGGCGTCGTTGGGCTAGGCCCGAACAGTGCACAGGCACGCGTGGCAGAGGATAACTATCATAATCTTCTCTTTTCCTATGCCCCCCATGGCGCACATTAAATGAGGACGTGGGAGAGGTGGAATGGAACGGCCGCGGGGAGGTACTGTGCCTAAAAAGCACAACCACGTAGGACAGTAAAGAGCCAGCCCCCACGCCTTCCCCATAAAAAGGAATCCGCGAGGGGCGCTGCTCTTTTACCCCCTTCTCCCAATCTTGCCACCGCCGCCGTCTTCTTCCTCACGCAAGAGCAGAGTGCGCCATTCGCTTCCGCCGCCGCACCGCTAAACTTCCCCCCTGCAAATCTCGCCATGGCGCCGAAGAGAAATGCGAAGCTCTCCAGTTCGGCAGCGGATGAGAGGAAAGCCGCCAAAGCCGCACGGCGGCGGGCCAATGCTGTCTTTCTGCCGGTGCTCACTGAAGATGATCTGACGAAGAACTACTCGTATGTGTGCGCGAGCAAGACTCAGGATCACAAGGCCACAGTGGTGCTCCCAGGATCCCTTCCTCCTGCCGATGACCAATTTCATTTCTTCGCTGGGTACTTTTACTGCGGGCTATGCTCGCCCTTCTCTGACTTTTTTGTTGAGGTGATGAATACTTTCTGTAAGTGCATCAAGTGCCCCCTTAGTGGTTTTGGAGTATTCAGGACAAATAGGTTGAGGAACTAATGTGTTTGTGAGTATACACAGGAGACAGAGTCCCTGAAGATTTGGTTTAACACATGGAAGACGACCCCTAAAAATAGATTTCTTCAAGTGAAGAATTTGGTGATGAAATTGGTACGGCCTTTGAAGAAATTGATATGAAGACTTTGAAGCTTGAAGACTTTGGTTTTCGTAGTTTCTTTTCTTCTTATTTGAGTCATAGGAAAAACCGTACTGTTAAAGGGGGTCTAGGTGAAACATATTTCACATTTCCAAAGTGATGCTCAAACTTACTAAAACCCATACACAAGCCGCTTCGAGTGAAGCCTTTGGAAATCTCCAGTACAGCTGACTCATTTTCTAGCGATAGTGAGGAAGTTCATCTGGTCACTGACGAATTTGGTCAGGCTGAGGAGTTAGGAGTTCGCCAGTGCGATCTGCCTAAAGTGAGGAAATTGAGTGCCCCGACGAAATTGAGAGTTCGATTTTCAGACCGTTGCTGCGCCGCGTGCCAGCTGTCGAGTGGATTCTTATCCTGACAACGGTCGAATCAGACAAGGGCATTTATGACATTTTATGTCGGTTTGCCCACTGGCCATAAATAGCCGCCCCCCACAACCACTTGTTGGTTGGCTGCTCTGAGAGAACTTGACACTTGTCATTTGAGAGCAACCCATCCTCTGACGACTTTGTGAGAACCCAAGTGAGGAAAAACCCAACCAGAGCCTAACTGATTGAGCATCACTGAAGAGATTGATCTGTGTGATCCGACGCCTGTTACCTTTGAGGACTGTCATTCCTCCAGACGGTTAGGCATCATGTTCTGAGCACCCAAGAGTAATTGTGGTGTGCCGGTGAACAAGTCTGTGAAGGTTTTGGAAGTCTACCTTGAAGACTTACCACGAGTGATTGGGCGAGGTCTAAGTGACCTTAGCTCAAGAGGAATATGGTGAGGACTAAGTGTCCTCTGAGTTGCAACTCAGCCGCCTCAACCAGACGTACAGTTGATACAGCAACTGGAACTGGTCTACCAAATTCCATTGTCTTCACCGAGCCAACCTGGTTTCAAATTCCTCACCCTCCCTTACTTTATTCCGCTGCTGTAGAATTTGTGATCTATCCTCTGATGAATTTGAACTGAAGTATTTGATCATGCTATCTTTTATTTCCTCAGTTCATATTCTTCAAGCCTGTATGATTGTATGATTGCATGTTCTTCATTCTTATGTATCATGTTCGCATGTACTCTGATTCTGTGATGACTTAGTTTCCCTTGCGTTTCTATTTCTTCACTCTGTTCTTCGTCAAATTCATCAGAGTTTGACAAATTTCTAATAATCTCCCATTCACCCCCCCCCCCTCTGGGAGATAACCTGCGCTTTCAATTGGTATCAGAGCAAGGTGCTCCCTTGTTCTGTGTGATTTTGGTTTAACCACCTGGAGTTTTAGTTATGTCGATCGCAGGTATGATCAAGGTCTCCGCTGCGTGCCCCATCTTCGATGGCACAGACTATCCCTACTAGAAGAACAAGATGCGAATGCATCTTGAGGCTATTGACAATGATCTCTGGTTCATCGTTGAGAACGGCATCCCCACCATTTCACCAAGTATCAATGTTGTTGATGTGAAGAGATTCAAGCAACTGGACTCTCAAGCGAAGAACATCATTTGTGGTCATCTCAACAAAGGACAGTATGGCAGAGTGAGTGCACTGGAAACCTTGAAGCTTATCTGGGACCAGCTTTCAAAAGTGAATGAGGGTGTTTCCACTCAACGTGACTCCCAAGTTGATGTTCTGTGCAATCTCTTCAATCGCTTCAAAAGACTCGACAATGAAAATGTGCAGCAAACCTTCGACCACCTCACTGATATTTCCAATGAGCTTCAAGCTCTTGGTGCTGCTGACATCACCAATCATGAGGTGGTGAAGAAATTGCTGAGGTTTCTGGATAGTTCCTTCGACACTTTGGCACTGATGATTCAAGAGCGCCCTGATTACAAGTCACTGGATCCTGCTGACATTCTTGAGAGGCTCAACACACATGAATTTCAGCAAGCCAAGAAGAGAGACATGTATGGACCTAGCTATGGTCGCCCTCGCGCTCTGAAGGCTAAAGCAAAAGCCAAGGCTATTTCTTCATCTGAAGAAGAAGAAGAGGAATATGAGAGCAGTTCTGACGGTGCTGAGGAAATTGGCAGAGAATTGGCTATGCTGGTGAAGAAGTTCCAGAAGTTTTCCAAGAAGAACAGATTCGAAAAGTCTTCAAAGTATGACTCGAAGAACACGGGAGAAGCGTCTGCTCGAGACTACAACAAGAGAACCTGTCACAAATGCAAGAAGCCAGGCCACTACATCGCCGACTGCCCTCTCTAGCAAAAGAAGAAGAAGAAGAGCAGGGATGATGATGAATCTGATGGCAAGAAGAAGAAGTCCTGAAAGTCCTCATCTCACAAGAAATCTAGTTCTAGCAAAGCTCGTGCATTCCTTGGGAAGGAAATGGATTCTGAAGAAGAATCTGATGATCAGCAAGCTGAGGAATCTGAGGAGGAGTCAGACACTGGTGTGGCAAGCCTTGCACTCGCTACTGAGTACGTCAGCAAGTCCATCTTCAACACTGAGGATAATGGTATCTCCACCAACAATGATGACTGTGCTGATGACTACACTCCCACCTATTGCTTCATGGCTCGAGGTGCAAAGGTAACCTCACGAGAAGCTTACTTTGAAACCTCCAGTGATGATGACTCTGAGTGTGAATCTAAACCAAGCTATAAGAAACTTGCTAAAATTGCAACTGAACAGCAACATGCCATGGAAAAGATTCAAAAACTGCTAGACAAAAGCGATGACCTGTTGGACGAGGAAATGGATCGTAGTCAAGCCTTGTCTGAGGATCTCAGAAGGCTTAAGTCTCAATATGATGAACTTGAAAGTCATCATGTGTCCCTCTCAGCTGAACATGAGAAGCTGTCCTATGAATTTCTTCAAAGGAAGCAAGATCTCGAAAAGCTGAGAGCGTCTCATGATGATCTTCAAAAAGAAAACGATTCACTCCTCGCTCAACAGATCAGTACCGCTCAGGAAGAATTTGTTGCACCATGCTTAAAATGCCTTGAACGTGATAATGCTAATTCTTCAGCTGAATGTTCAAATGCTTCTGTGCTTGCAATTGCTTCAACTACTACGGTGGCCACTAACCCCTCATCTGAGGAAGCCACCAGTGATACTGATGAAAATGCAGGGCTGAAGGAATTGTATGTCACTGGCATGTACAAAAGCCTCAAAGGGCATCAAACCCTGTGTGACATGCTCAAAAAGCAAATTCTTCACAGGAATCCTAGGAAAGAGGTTATTGCCTTTGAGAGAAAGCTCAATGCTGATGGTTCGTACTGGAAGCCTGAGCAGTATCCCAAAACCACTTGGGTTGCTGCAAAGGGACCTCCAGTAGACCCATCTACTTTATCTGGCTATACATGTGATTCTTTATATTCTTCTGATGAGTCATTTGACTCCAACTATAAACTGTTCAAGAATCAGAATGGTGAGGTCTTTGGCAGATTCATTGGTACTAACTGTAGGAACGGTCCACCTGTGAAGAAAATCTGGGTTCCTAAAAGCCGTCTGGAAAATCTTCAGGTGAATGTCATCATGACACCACCGATGAAGAAGAATCTTCCCAGGGCAAATTCTTCACAGGGATCAAAGTCGTCAAATGGATGCAGACCCACTTATGGTCGCACTAATGCCTCTGTTTCGCAGGGAAAGAAATAGCGATTTGATGAATATGAGCATTATTCATCGAACCACTATGTTCACAAATCTTCGAAGAATTCTCTGCTTATTCATTCAATTACTATAACCCTCCTGTGAAGAGAAATGCATATTCTTCAATGCCTAAGTTCTCCATCAGTGCACTTCGTCACATTGCTTCTCAGCCACCCATTCAGATGTGGGTGGTTAAGAAGAAGAACTAATCTTTTCTGCAGGGTCAAGGTCTTCAGACAACTAAATGTCTGATGAATTTGCTGAAGACCTGACAAAATGCCTGTTGGGATGCAAGCTAATCATGCTGGAATGAATGCTTCATTTCACACATCCCTTATGCTGCTTGATATTATACAATGATGAAATTGTCTGACGAAATTGATCATTATCATATTCTTCAGTTTGAAGTATATGAACTTGTAAGTCAGACTAATGCTTCTACAGGATGAAACGCCTTCAGCCACTGAATGGGTCTTGGATAGTGGCTGCACGAATCATATGACTGGAGATAGGAATCTCCTCACTGATGCTCCCCTTACTCCGTCTCATCTGAAGCATATCACATACGCTGACAAAGGAAAAAGAAAGGTATTGGGTCTAGGTAAGGTTGCCATCTCAAAGGATCGACACATGGAAAAGGTGATGCTTGTCGAGTCCCTTGGATTCAACCTCATGTCTGTCTCAATGCTTTGTGATCTTGATATGATTGTCATCTTTGGCAAATATAGATGCATTGTGCTGTTGGAATCTGACAAGTCCAAAGTCTTCGAAGGCTTTAGGAGAGGTGACTTGTATATTGTAGATTTCTCTACAGGTCCTCAGCCTGCAACATGTCTAATGGCAAAAGCTTCGGAATGCTGGCTATGGCATCGATAACTTGGACATGCTGGAATGAAGAATTTGAGCACTGTCGTCAAAAAGAAGCACATCATTGGCGTCGAGGGTGTCAAATTCGTCAAGGATCACATCTGTGGCGCTTGTGAGTCTGGAAAGATGACCAGAGCCAAGCACCAGGCGAAGACAATCATGACCACTACTCGTCCTTTTGAATTGCATCATATGGATTTGTTTGGTCCTACACATTATGCCACACTAACCAATGCAGCATCTCTCTATGAATTCGTCATTGTTGATGACTACTCTCGCTACACCTGCGTGCACATCATTACCTACAAGACTGAAGTTCAGAATGTCTTCAGACGATTCTCCAATCGGGCCATGATGAATTATGGTCTCAAGATCAAGCACATCAGGAGTGACAATGGCACTGAGTTCAAGAACACTGGCCTCGACGACTATCTTGATGAACTTGGTATTACTCATGAGCTCTCTGCTCCCTACACACCTCGGCAGAATGGAGTTGTGGAGCGCAAGAACAGAACCCTCATCGAGATGGCGTGCACTATGCTTGATGAATACAAGACTCCTCGTCACTTCTGGCCTGAAGCAATTGACACTGCATGCCACATCATCAACCGGGTATATCTTCACAAATTCCTCAAGAAGACTTCATATGAACTCCTCACTGACAAGAAACCCAATGTGAGTTATTTCAAAGTCTTCGGTGCTAAATGTTGGATTAGAGATCCTCATCACAATTCTAAATTTGCACCGAAAGAAAATGAAGGTTTTATGCTTGGTTACGGAAAGGACTCGCACACCTACAGAGTCTTCAACTCCTTCCACCACAAGGTTGTTGAAACTGTAGATGTGCGGTTCGACGAAACTAACGGCTCGCAAAGAGAGCACTTGCCTCCTGTGCTAGATGAAATGCCACCTGAGGAATCTATCAAGCTGATGGGCACGGGTGAAATTGTGCCCAGTGAAGAAATAGCTGCTGATGAAGAAGTGGTTGTTCCTCGTCGTGAAGAAAATGAACATCCTGACGAAAATGATGATGAGGACTCTGCATGGCAACAACAACAACAACAACAACAAGGCCCTCGTCTAGCACATCCACGAGTGGCGAATGAAGTGCAGATTGAGAAGATCCTCGACAACATCAATGCACTTGGTCCCCTCACTCGCTCAAGAGCTTCACATTTGGCTAACTTTTGTGGGCATTACGCGTTTGTCTCTATTTCAGAGCCCACGAAAGTTGACGAAGCCTTCCTGGAACCTAAATGGATTCAAGCGATGCAAGATGAATTGCGTCAATTCGAGCTCAACAATGTGTGGGAGCTTGTCAAGCGTCCTGATCCACACAAGCACAATATCATCGGCACTAAGTGGATCTACCGCAACAAACAAGACGAAAATGGCCAAGTGGTGAGGAATAAGGCCCGTCTTGTAGCTCAAGGCTACACACATGTTGAGGGTATTGATTTCGATGAAACATTTGCACCTGTTGCTAGGCTTGAAGCCATTCGTATATTGCTTGCATATGCTAACCATCATGATATCCTCTTATATCAAATGGATGTGAAAAGTGCATTCCTCAATGGTAAGCTTGAGGAAGAAGTATATGTTGCTCAACCACCAGGTTTTGAGGATCCAAAGCATCCTGACAAAGTCTTCAGACTCAACAAGGCTCTCTATGGCCTCAAGCAGGCCCCTAGGGCTTGGTATGATACACTGAAGGAATTCCTGAAGAAAAAGGGGTTCAAACCCGGTTCACTTGACCCTACTCTTTTTACTAAATCTTATGATGGTGAGCTGTTCATATGCCAAATATATGTTGATGATATTATCTTTGGTTGCACTAACAAGAAATACAGTGACGAATTTGGCCATATGATGCAAGAAGAATATCAGATGTCTATGATGGGGGAGTTTAAATTCTTCCTCGGGCTTCAAATTCGTCAACAACCCAACAGCATCTTCATATCTCAGGAGAAATACCTCAGAGACTGCCTGAAGAAATTCGGAATGCAAGATTGCAAAGGCCTCAAGATACCAATGCCAACAAATGGCCAACTCAACACTGACGAAAATGGTAAAGACTTCGATCAGAAGGTATATCGCTCCATCATTGGTTTGCTGCTTTACCTATGTGCATCTAGGCCAGATATTATGCTTAGCGTTTGCATGTGTGCCCACTTTCAAGCATCACTGAAGGAATCACACCACCAGGCTGTGAAACAAATTCTTCGATATTTGGCTCACACCCCAACGCTTGGATTATGGTATCCCAAGGGCTCATCACTTCATCTTGCTGGATATTCCGATTCTGATTATGCTGGTGATCGTGTGGATCGCAAGTCAACATCAGGCACATGCCATTTCCTCGGACGATCTCTTGTATGTTGGTCCTTGAAGAAGCAGAACTGCGTTTCACTTTCTACTGCCGAGGCTGAGTACATTGCTGCTGGCGCCTGCTGCTCTCAGTTACTATGGATGAAGCAAACCCTCAAGGACTATGGCGTCAACGTGAAGAAGGTACCACTCTACTGCGACAATGAGAGCGCCATCAAGATCGCCCACAACCCAGTGCAACACTCAAGGACAAAGCATATTGAGATTCGTCACCATTTTCTTCGTGATCATGTGTTGAAGGGAGACATCGTCATCGATCATGTGAAGACTGAAGACCAGCTTGCAGATATCTTCACAAAGCCCTTGGATGAGAGAAGGTTTTGCATGTTGCGGTGTGAGCTAAACATCTTAGAATCTTTGAATGTCCTTTGAAAAGGACACACAACCTAACGCTTATGCATTTTTGATGACTTTGATGCACAACACATGAAGTAACGTTTTTCTTCGATCAATGAAGACTAACCCTCTAAGTGTGAAGAAATTAATGAAGAACTTGATTCTCAGAACCCTACGACAATTGTACGCGGTGTCTGAAATCATCATAGTTCTTACACGGTGGGTAACGCCACCACCTCTTTTGACTTTCGTCAAATTTGAGTTTTTCGTCTTTTGCAATTTCGTCATTTGAGGTTTTTCTTCATTGCTTTTTGTTATCTTGATTTGAGCTTTTCATGTCCTCAACAACATCCACATATAGCTATTTCTTCATTCGGTGTTTTTCGTCGTCT
The DNA here is from genome assembly GCA_039707655.1 of Elymus sibiricus. NCBI lineage: Eukaryota > Viridiplantae > Streptophyta > Magnoliopsida > Poales > Poaceae > Elymus > Elymus sibiricus. Next base: position 209,585,010 of record CM077668.1, read on the forward strand.
ATGTGGATGTGATCGGACCCGCTCCCCTCTGTGCTAAGCTCAACCCACTCTGTTCACAAATTCTTCATATGCGTTCTACTTGACACTGTTCAAAGTCTTCACTGTGTCCTTGACAGCTGAAGAAATTGCGAACACGTTTTGAAAATTTTCTAATCAATTTTGGCGGTTGCCACAATAACTTCATCCCACGCTTCGCACGCGAGGATAGAGATGAAAATGCATGTGTGACACGTGTCACTCAGATGCGAAACGCCAGGGGCTTATCCGTCTAAAATCTTCAGACCGCTCAGTTTTTACCGCGCCTATATAAAGGCTTGACCCCGTCAACCTCAACTCATTTCTCCCTCGCACCTCTGTTGCTCTCAAACCCTAGCGCCGCCCCTAAAACTCATCATCACCGGAGAGGAAGAGCTTCACTGCCTCGACTTCTTCACCGTCGTACTCGCGCCGGCCACAGATTTCTTCACCTCCGCCGCCGCCGTAGACGTCTTTCGTCGCCAAGTTAGGGCACGAAAGATTTGAATTAATGATTTCCATCGCCTCATCATCCAGTTCGTCGAGTTCATCCTTGGGGTAAATAAAAGTTTATTTTACCGCCCCAGTTTGATCTTTTTACTCCCACAAAATCTTCAAGTGCTATTTTTACCACTTTTCCAATTCTTCAGCACTTCCTTCTGGCCAGTCTTGAGTATTTTCATCTAAGTTTCACTTAACAACTAGATTCCTCAATTGTGCAACTGCTTCAATCTGTACAACTCTGGAACCTTTGTCAAGAACACTTAGTGAAATAAGTCAAGACGATAAGGGTCAATTACTTCACCTGGTTTATTTTAAAAAATCTCTGAGAACGCATGTGACTCTTCCCTATTTCCTCGCAACTATATTCTATTCATAGGTACAATGTCTGCAAACGAATCTCTTGGTTCTCATCAAATTAATTCATTTGCAGCATTGCTTGAGGAAAACCTTCAAACATCTTCAGAGTCCTCAAAAGTTCAAAAACCTCAGCTGAAGAAAATGGCTGATGGGAAAAGGCCTCAGAAGGGAGGCAAGCGGAAAGAGGAACAGACAGCTTTTGAGATTCCTGACGATCTGTATGATGGATATTGCACTCCAGATGAGGAAACTCATGGAAAAGAAACAAAGGAGCAGCGCAAAACGCGCATGCAAAAGATCAAGAGATACTGGACCTATAAGTGGAGGGATTACAATTTCGTCACCTCCAAGTACATGAAGGATTTTGCTGTGAAGCCTCCATGCAACAGGCCACCTCTTGCTGAAGGCCAAACTACTCATCCAACTAGCATCCGTAGGGGTGAAGAATTCCCCAAAGAATGGGCAAAGCAACAAGCTAAACTGCAGAAGCAAGCCCAGAAAGCCGTTGAAGAATTCAACCGGGCCACAAAGGCCTCAGCTGAAGCTGGTGCTAGTGGCAGTGCAAGTGCTCCGAAGAAAGCCATGCAGAAGAAGCCTGCCAGCAAGCCAAAGCCGTCAGTCCCAAAGGCTTCAGCACCCAAGACATCAAAATCTTCAGTGCCTCCTCTTGCTTCAAGTTTGTCAATGGCAGCAGCAAAATCATCAACACCGGTCGTGCTCGCAACTTGCTAGCGCACCGAGGGCTTTGCAACAGCCACAATTGCTGCATCAAGTGCCTCAGCTAGTGGGCAACCATCATCTTCAGTGCCCAAGCTAAAGCAAAAGGTTATTGTTGGCCGTGGAACTAGGCCAAGTCCCAAGAGCAAGGCCGTCGTGCCTCAGGCTGACGAACATGGGCTGGCTGACGAAGATGAGCTTGCTGAGTTCCTCAGAAGAAAGCAAGAGCAAGCAACAATTGCTAAGAATTCTTCAGTCCCTATGCTACTGGACCCCAAGAAGCTTCTAGACTTCATTGACATCTGGTGCACCAAGCCAGATACGCCCCTTGAGGAATTGAATCTGCCTCCTGGTCCGAGTCTTGTGCTATCAGCTTTCATTTTGAATGAGAAGCATAAAATTGCTCAAGCAAAACTGGTAAGGAAACAACAGCTGCAGAAAGAGAAAGAGATGCGGAAGAACATGCTTTCAATTTCTCCTCAGCCGCTTGTGTCTTTGCAGTCTGAAATTCAAAAGCTGTCTGAAGAATTTGAACGCCAGTCAAGTCACTGTTGTGGTGTGCGTGACAGATTCATCGCTGCAACCAAACAGGTTGTTGAAGACCACAACAAGCGTGAGGCAGCCAAGTTTGGTACAGTGCCACCCTCAAGTTCTTCAGCTCCACCACCCATAGCTCAGGTCAGTGAGACTGCGCCATTATCTCCGCAAGTACAAGACAGGGCAACTGACGATGTTGTGCCTGAAGAAATTGCAAGGGCGACTGCATCAGTCGACCCTGAAGAAAATGAACCACCAAGTTCCTCAGCAGCAGCACCGCCAGCGACTTCACCTGTGAAGACTATCACTCTTCCTTCTGCATCAGAAGTGAAAAAGACGAAGGCTGCTGAGAAGGAAGCAAAGAAGAGAAAAGCTTCAGCTCCTCCTGCCATCACTTCACTAGTGAAGAAAGTGAAGACGGCTCCAATGTCTTCAGATGTTCCAATTGATGCTATACCTATCTCATCAGAGCCCCCTGCACCTATAGATGTTGATCTTCTAATAGTTCCATATGGGGTGGATTATGAAATCCCTCAGGCTGATGATGATGAAGAGAACCACTCTGCAGCTACCACAGAGCAAGTGGATGAAGAAATCGAAGTCGAAGAAGATGCTTCACTTCACCAAGTCCTGTCTCGGAAGCCTTCACAGGTTCCGGTGACTGAAGAACATGCCACTGCTTCAACTTGAAGTAGTGAAGAAACTGAAGAGGATGTGAATATTAATGGAGCTACAACCCCTCCGATCATTGACGAATTTTGGGAAGCCTTCCGTCCAAACTCGCCCCTCACCACACCTCTGATGCAAGTGCCACAGTCACCCGCCGTCACTGAAGAAATTCATACGGGCTCTGAGGAGAAACAACCATCACCACTCCAGAGCATTCCTGAAGAAATACCAGCTGCAACAGCTGATGAAATTGCTCAAGATGAGCCTGTGGTGGATGTCGTCAACACATCCACTCAGCGCGATGACTCAATTCCTTTAGCAGACACAGATACTGTTCCAACCACCACTGCTGAGGAAATTGCTAAGTCCCTTGATGTGACCGATCCAAATGATTCCACTGGGTCCCCTCGGCCAGTGTTTGATGTACGCAAGAAGATGCACAACCTCCAACCAGTTCCTGTGATGCCCAAGATTGGCAGAACCCTCAGGCGGCCTCAGTTTGATAATGCCAAATTCTTCGAAGAGAAGAATTTCTTCATTGGTGAGTCCCCGTATGACTCAGCCAAGATCAGGCGCCTGCGATTCTGGACAAGGACGCAGATGAATTTCTATGCTTCACTACTGTTCGATAAGAACAAAGTATTTCCGCATCGCCATATTCCTCACGTGGATATGGAGTCTTTATCGTGCTTTCGGCCAGTTCTGGCTGTTCTTCACGATGCTGGATTGCTTAGCTTCTGCTCTGACGTGTGCGATTGGAATGAAGAACTCATTCTTCAGTTCTACGCCACTGTGCACTTCTCTGGAGAGGCTGAAGACATTGCTACATGGGCTCTGGAATGGATGAGTGAAGACACTCAATATAAAGCACCGATTGAAGAACTTCTTCGTGCTCTACCCATTGATCCACCCCAAGACGAAGCAAAGAGAATATATGAAGAACCTGAGCTGCCCGACCACCTGATGCAAGTGCTGATGAAGCCAATGGCTGAAGGAGATGCTCCTAGGACAACCTTCCTAGTGAAGGATTTGCTATATGTGCCAAGGACCGTTTTTCGCATTCTATCCAAAACCCTCAGTCCAGTTAAGGGTCACAACTCCAACACTGAAGAAGTTGTGGGAATTATGAAGAACTTGTTGTTCCATATTATTCATGGCACTCCCATCAACATTCATGATTTCTTTCTGAGGACTTTGGTCACAGTGGCACAGTCGCCTTTTGATCTTAAGCCATATGCTCCATGGATCATGAGATTCATCAGATCCCGATCTGCTATTCACTACAAGGCTGACCGTCAGAATCACTTGAGCTATTTGCCTGAAGTAGAAGTTCTTCAGAGCACCATCTCCTCAGTTCCTGGCAAGGGCAAGACTCCTGTAGATGAAGGCTTACATCCTCTCGATGGACATTTTCGATAGCCGATATCTCAGTCCACTGGTGATGAAACTGCTAGCCAGGATACTGCTGCAGAAGCTTCACGGCCAATTGCTTCACCTGAAGCACCACGTGTCATGATGGACCGTGAGCTGCTCATCAGCCTTCACCAGAAAGTGGACAGGAATCACAGATGGGTTAAGCATCAGTTTGCTGCTGTTCAAGCCAACATGACTGTGACGGATAACTCAGTTCGCAAAAACCGCTATTATCTTCATGAGATTTTTGACAGATCATGGGCCATCCTTTCTCACCTCAAGACCGATGAAGAACTAGCTGATTTGGACTTCCAGATGAACTTTGACTGGGCAGAACCGCCAAGGAAGAAGTTCAAGAATACCAAAGTTCCTCCCCTCATACCAAGTTCAGAGTCTTCATCGCGCAGGACTGATGAAAATGAAGCTGTTGAAGACGATGTGACTGGTCCATCTGCTTCACGCGACCACGACAACGCTGGCGCTCCCTAGTCTTCATCGCGATGTTTTTCTTCAGGGGCGTTAGTCCTCACCTTGTCTCCTTTTGGTCATCTGATGACAAAGGGGGAGAAGTGTGAGTTAGTCTTCAAGCGGGTCGATATATGGGCTGTTTTTGCTTAAGTTGCAACTCTTGGACTTCATTTGATTCGCTCTTTGACGAGTTGTAACTTAAATAACTGTTGGTCGTCTGACTCTTTTGCTACATTTATTATGCATGCTCTGATCCTAATATATCTGCTCATTATGCATGCACAATTTCTTCAGACACCAATTTTCATCATGCATTCATATTCTTCAAGTCTCTTATGATCATGCATGATTGGATTCCAAGATATAGGGGGAGATCTCCACAATTTCAACCTGCCATGTGCATTTGCAATCCAAAGCAAATTCCTCATATGCACATCTTCAGGGGGAGTTCCTCAATATCTTGTAACCAATTTCTTCAAACTCTATACTTACTCTTCAATTATTCTTACTCCCGTTGAAAGCCAAACCAATTTGTCATCAATCACCAAAAAGGGGGAGATTGTAAGTGCATCAAGTGCCCCCTTAGTGGTTTTGGAGTATTGAGGACAAATAGGTTGAGGAACTAATGTGTTTGTGAGTATACACAGGAGACAGAGTCCCTGAAGATTTGGTTTAACACATGGAAGACGACCCCTAAAAATAGATTTCTTCAAGTGAAGAATTTGGTGATGAAATTGGTACGGCCTTTGAAGAAATTGATGTGAAGACTTTGAAGCTTGAAGACTTTGGTTTTCGTAGTTTCTTTTCTTCTTATTTGAGTCATAGGAAAAACCGTACTGTTAAAGGGGGTCTAGGTGAAACATATTTCACATTTCCAAAGTGATGCTCAAACTTACTAAAACCCATACACAAGCCGCTTCGAGTGAAGCCTTTGGAAATCTCCAGTACAGTTGACGCATTTGCTAGCAACAGTGATGAAGTTCATCTGGTCGCTGACGAATTTGGTCAGGCTGAGGAGTTAGGAGTTCGCTAGTGTGATCTGCCTAAAGTGAGGAAATTGAGTGCCCCGACGAAATTGAGAGTTCGATTTTCAGACCGTTGCTGCGCCGCGTGCCAGCTGTCGAGTGGATCCTTATCCTGACAATGGTCGAATCAGACAAGGGCATTTATGACATTTTATGTCGGGTTGCCCCCTGGCTATAAATAGCCGCCTCCCACAACCACTTGTTGGTTGCCTGCTCCGAGAGAACTTGACACTTGTCATTTGAGAGCAACCCATCCTTTGATGACTTTGTGAGAACCCAAGTGAGGAAAAACCCAACCAGAGCCTAAGTGATTGAGCATCACTGAAGAGATTGATCTGTGTGATCCGACGCCTGTTACCTTTGAGGACTGTCATTCCTCTAGACGGTTAGGCGTCATGTTCTGAGCACCCAAGAGTAATTGTGGCGTGCCGGTGAACAAGTCTGTGAAGGTTTTGGAAGTCTACCTTGAAGACTTACCACGAGTGATTGGGCAAGGTCTAAATGACCTTAGCTCAAGAGGAATACGGTGAGGACTATGTGTCCTCTGAGTTGCAACTCAGCCGCCTCAGCCAGACGTACAGTTGATACAGCAACTGGAACTGGTCTACCAAATTCCATTGTCTTCACCGAGCCAACCTGTAGGATCGAAAGTATGTCTAGAGGGGGGGGTGATTAGACTACTTGACCAAATAAAACCTAACGTTTTTCAATTTTAGTTGTGGGCAGACTTTAGCAATAGTACATGTGAAGCATCACCCTACACATGCAATTCTAATAGTATAGCAGCGGAAAGTAAACAATTGCATATTGTCGGTGTACTAAAGTTTGGGTTTTTTAGTACCCCATACTTGTGCACGGACGGTTGTAGCCATACCAGCGGCAAGGCCTGCTGGAGAACAGCTGGAAACATATGCCGAGGATATCAAGAAGGCATTCAAGCCGATGATCAAAGACAGAAGACTAAAGGCTGGGCTCCCGGCAAGATACTTGCCGGGAGGACTCGCGAAGGCCCGGCAAGGCTTCACACCCGGCAAGATCTCGCACCCGGCAAGATACCTCCGTACTGCCACCGCTCCAGCGCAGTGACCAGTCCGTCGTTTAGGGCTTGTCCTCCTGGTTGCGTGTCATGGCACTGACCGCGGATGGGCTTAAGCGGTGCTGATGGGACGGGTCCTTTTTCCGTCCCCAAGAAAGTTAGGGACACCTAAGGGAGGCATTTAATGCGTTTGTCCTAATTCATCAGTGGTAATCATGTAACACTGTAGCAACTTTCCACCTCTTGTACTCCCGTCTGCCACTGTTGGTGACCCCTTGGACGTATAAAAGGAGGCCCAAGGCGGAGCTAGAGGGGAGGAGGACCTTCTGGCCCATTCTGCATGCGCAGCTGCTTCTTGAACGCACTGTTCATTACAAGCGCTCCGTGTATTTGAGCTTAAGAACATCCACAATAAACAACAGCAGGAGTAGGGTTTTACGCTTCTCAGCAGCCCGAACCTGGGTAAAGATCCTTGCGTTGATCGTTGGATCGGCTCTTTGTGCAAATCTTTTCCCCCGCCGAACCGTAAAGGGATCCTCTCGATCCCATAGGTGTCGTACGCCGACATCTTTGGCGCGCCAGGTAGGGGAAGAGATTGCGCTAACCCAATCTAGCGGTCAGCGCGCCAGTTCTTGATCACTTTCATCGCCATGGCTCCCAAGAAGAAGGGTGCGACAGCGGTGGATCCATCCGCGTTCGGCCTACCCGTACCTACACAGACGGGCGATGGCGTGGGCGCTGGTGGAGGAGGTGGAGGTCTTGAGCCCCCACAACGTTCCGGCGACCAGAGCCAGGCGAGCGGCATCGTTCGCAGCGGCGCTGCCGGGTCTAAGGACGGAGCTGTGCTACCCACGGGTGGCGCAGCGAACTCCAAGGACGGGACGGCGCCTTCCAAGACACCCACGCCGGCGCACGCGCCGCGACCTTCTCAGGTTGCGCGCGACGGGCAGCGCCGTGACGTTGGTGGTTCTAGGCGCTCCCTTGGAAAAATCCCTGCGCATCACTCCCAAGATGCGCGAGGCCAAGATCCACACCAACATGCCGGCGGAAGCAGGGCGCGATCGTAGGGCCGTGATGAAGCTCCTTCTAACTCAGTTAGGAGTCTGAGCACCTCACGTTCTTCGCATCTTTCGCCACCGCCTACACCGGCAGAAGCATTGGCGCAAGCTCAGCTGCTCCTAGACTTTCCTCCCGCTGCGGAGAAGCTAGATGAATGGAGATCCGCTATCCAAAGCCTCATCGGCTTGGCTAACGACGACAGGCCACAGCAGGCGGAGCCTTCGCGGCGGCAGTCCGCTGAGCCGGTGCGTGCTGGTGGCGAGAGGACTGGAGGCAGTACGACTACGATGCATTCCCCTCCGCTACGGCAAGATCGGTCGCTAACCCAGCTGATCGCCGCCCGTGATGACGATTCCACGGCGTCGTCTGATCCGCGAGTTCGCCGCGATCAACGTCTGGTTCTTCGGGAACGGCACAAGGAGGACGCTCGAACTACCATCGAGCGGCGGCGGGAAGCGCGTCGTCAATCCGACAGGCGCGCGGGACCCACTGTCGACGAGCCTGCGCCGGGGTATTCTGGTAACTTGCCTTACAAGGTGGGTTGTCCAGCTTTTACTCGTGAGTTGCGGCGAGTCCAGTGGCCCAACTCCCGAACTTTCAAGCCAGAGGTGCCGGAGAAATACGACGGCAAGACTCACCCGTCAGAGTTCCTGAGCGTCTACACCATTGCGGTGCAAGCTGCCGGGGCTCGGGACGACAAGATATTCGCCAACTACTTCCCGTTGGTGCTTAAGCCCAACGTCAGGTCGTGGTTGATGCATCTGCCGGAGAATTCCATTTCCTCCTGGGCAGATTTGTGTCATGAGTTTGTTGGCACCTTTACTGGAGGCCATCAGGCTCCTGGCCAGGAGAGCGATCTACACCTCATCCCCCAGAAAGAAGGTGAAACCTTGCGCAAGTACATACAGAGATTCAGCCGTATTCAGCACAATATCCCAGACGTTCATCCTGCCGCCGTTATCAGCGCGTTCCATCAGAATGTGCGCAACCGCAAGATGCGGGAAGAGCTGGCGATGAACAAGGTCAGGGATGTCGCCGAGCTCTATGCTCTGGCTGACAGATGTGCTCGGGCCGAGGAGGGAAGGAGACTCCCCGGCGAGGATGCTGGCCCGGAGCTCGACTCTGAAGCCGAAGACGCCACCACTCCAGCGAAGAAAGGCCGACGGCGGAACAGGAAGCGCAAGGGCAAGGCCGTGCTTGCCGTCGAGGGGTCCGGCGACCCCGGCACCGCCAGGAAGGTCAAGACTGATGGCCCCGGCAAGGAGGTTGCCGCGTGTGCCGCATGTCAGGCCTTGGTGGCTGCCGACAAGCCGGAGGGCTCCGGCAAGCAGTATTGCAAGATCCATCGCACCAAGGGTCACGATCTCCAGAACTGCCGGCAAGTTGAGCAGCTTGTTGAGAAGAAGAAAGCCGAATATGAGAGGCGAGACAAGGAGAAGGCCCAGGATGGCGCTGAGGGGTCTGGCAAGAAGCGCGGCGGTTGAGGAGGTCGCCGCGGCAAGGCCAAGCAACAGAAGGAGAGGCCCGCTCGAGGCCACGACAAGGAGCAGGGAGGTGACGATGATGATGAAGACGGCGACGAGTCCAGCGAGCACGAGTTCCAGAAAGCCACAAAAGCCATGTGCGTTGACGGGGGCGCCTCGTTTCATTCCTCTCACCGCCGACTTAAACAGTGGGCGCGCGAGATTAATGCGGCAGAGCCATCGATTGATGCCCGGAAACCACTGAAATGGTCCCACACGCCTATCATCTTTGACGCCGAGGATCACCCTGATCGCACAACTGTGGTCGGGTGTTTGCCATTGTTGGTCTCACCAACAATCCGCAACCTCAAGGTGACAAAAATGTTAGTTGACGGTGGGGCCGGTTTGAACTTAATCTCGCCTGATGTGATCAAGAGATTGCAAATTCCTGACGAAGATCTCGAGGAGACGGGCACGTTTCAAGGGATCAATCCAGGAAGGAGCCAGCCAAAGGGCAAGATCACACTGCCGGTAATGTTTGGTAGTGAGCTCAACTTCAGAACAGAAAAGATCGTCTTCGACGTCGCCAAGATTCCATTGCCATATAATGGGATTCTTGGTCGCCCGGCGCTGGCCAAGTTCATGGCGGCATCACACTACGCCTATAATACATTAAAGATGCCCGGGCCAATGAGCGTCATCACTATCAACTCCGACAAGAAGGATGCGCTTATCTGCACCGACCAACTCTACCGGGAGGCAGTCGCAGCACCTGCCGCCAAGTCACTTGCTCCTGCCGCCGAAGCTCCCGGAGGGAAGAAGACCGGCAAGACCTCTAGCACACACTCCGGCAAGCGCACCTCCTCGGAGTGCCGCGCTCCCGTTGAGGATGTGCCGGAGAGCTCCACCGGCAAGAGCAAGAAATCCAAGGCAGCTCCACCAGCGACCAAGAAGGTGCCTGCCAAGGAGGATGGTACGGGAGGAACTTTCACCATAAGTTCCACCCTTGATGACAAATAGGAAAGCGCGCTCATTGCCTTCCTGCGGGCGAATATCGATGTGTTTGCATGGAAACCATCTGATATCCCCGGTGTTCCCAGGGAGGTAATCGAGCACCACCTTGCTGTCTGCCCTCATGCGCGGCCCGTCAAGTAGAAGGTTAGGAAGCAAGCTTTGGAGCGGCAACAATTTATTGCCGAAGAAATCAGAAAGCTAGAAGCGGCAGGTTTAGTCAGAGGAGTGCTCCATCCAACATGGTTGGCCAATCCGGTTGTAGTGCGCAAGGCGAATGGAAAATGGAGGCTATGTATTGACTATACAGATATCAATAAAGCCTGCCCAAAAGATCCCTTTCCCTTGCCGCGCATCGACCAGATTGTGGATTCCACTGCTGGCTACGATTTGCTGTCGTTTCTTGACGCTTATTCAGGGTATCATCAGATTTTCATGTCAAAGGAAGATGAAGAGAAAACCGCATTTATCACCCCATGTGGCACGTATTGCTTCATACGCATGCCTTTCGAGTTGAAAAGTGTTGGTTCAACGTTTGCAAGAGCGGTCCAAATTGGTTTTGAGCCCCAGCAACATAGAAATATGGAAGCTTATATGGATGACATAGTGGTTAAAACCAAGGACAAGGCAACGCTCATACAAGACCTAGAAGAGACATTTGCAAATCTGCGCAGGATCAATCTGAAGCTCAATCCTAAGAAGTGTGTGTTTGGCGTCCTATCCGGCAAGCTTCTCGGGATCTTTGTATCTCAACGTGGAATTGAAGCCAATCCCGACAAGATCAAGGCAATTGAGCAGATTGAAGCACCAAGACGTGTCAAAGATGTGCGTCGACTTGCCGGCTGCGTGGCTGCTCTAAGCAGGTTCATCTCCAAATCCGCTGAGCGCGCCCTGCCTTTCTTCAAAATCTTGAAGAAGGCCGGTCCAATGAAATGGACTCCGGAAGCGGAGGCAGTGCTGCAGGATTTGAAGAGGTACCTCTCCTCTTCGCCAACACTAGTTGCGCCTAAACCACAAGAGCCGTTGCTGCTGTATTTAGCGGCGACGAATCAAGTGGTAAGTGCTGCATTAGTGGCGCAGAGAGAAGTCGACGAAGAAGCAGCCGCAGCGGCAAGCCCGTCAAGCGGCAAGCTGGGATCCTCCCCGGCAGAGTCTGGTGCCGACAAGGCAGGATCTGCGCAGTCGAACGATGCAACGCAGAAAAAGAAGATGGTGCAGCGCCCGGTCTATTTTGTCAGCTCCCTGTTGCAGGGGGCTAGGTCAAGATATTCTGGTGTGCAGAAGTTGCTCTTTGGCCTTCTCATGGCCTCAAGGAAGCTGCGCCATTATTTCCAAGCACATGAAATCACCGTCATCACTCGCTTCCCATTGCAGCGGATTCTACGAAATCCAGATGCGACCGGCAGAATTGTGGAGTGGGCGTTGGAACTGTCAAGCTTTGGTCTCAAATATGAAAGCACTTCGACTATTTAGAGCAGAGCCTTGGCGGAGTTCATTGCAGAATGGACACCGACGCCAGACGAAGAAATTCAAGAGACAACCGTCCCCGGCAAGGAAATAGATCGGGTATGGATTATGTACTTTGATGGGGCTTTTTCGCTGCAAGGTGCCGGTGCTGGCGTGCTGCTTGTTGCACCCACCGGAGAGCACCTCAAGTATGTAATTCAGATGCATTTTCCCCGGGAGAGATCAACAAACAACACTGCAGAATATGAAGGGCTGCTTGCCGGTCTCAGGATCGCGGCAGACCTTGGGATCAAGAAGCTCATCGTCAGAGGTGACTCACAGCTTGTCGTCAGGCAAGTCAACAAAGATTATCAAAGCCCGTTGATGGAAGCATACGTAGATGAAGTGAGAAAGTTGGAGGAGCGTTTTGACGGTTTACAAACAGAGCTTGTTCCTCGAGCAGAGAACAGCATTGCTAACGACCTGTCAAAACGTGCTGCCCTCAAGTTACCTGTGGAACCAGGAACTTTTGTGCTCCGCTTAACTCAGCCATCCGTAACACCATCGACGAGGCAAGACAAGAGAAGGAAGTTGAGTTCCGGCCAGTACTTTTCGGCAGAGCTCCCAGAAGCCGCTGACAAGGAAGTTGCCGGGAACGACACGGTTGCCGGTGAGCAGCAGCCTCGCGCAGAACCTCAGGTTCTTGCCGCAGAAGCAAGCGCTCCCGCGGCCGAAGATATGCCTTTGGTCCTTGTTGTCGAGCCGCAGGCTCCAACATGGGCACAGCACATCGTCCAATTCCTTCAAACAGGAGAACTCCCTGAAGAACAGGAAGAAGCGGAAAAAGTAGCCCATCAGTCTAGTATGTACCAGTTCGTCGATGACGTCCTGTACAGAAAGAGACCGAACGGTGTGAAATTGAAGTGTATTCCTCGGGAGGATGGACTGGAGCTGTTGGCAGAGATACATGGAGGCATATGTGGCTCCCACATAGGCTCAAGAGCTCTTGTCGGCAAGGCATTCCGGCAAGGTTTCTTCTGGCCCACTGCTCTCCAGGATGCAACTGCACTAGTAACCAAGTGTGAAGCGTGCCAGTTCCATTCAAAGCAATTGCATCAGCCAGCTCAAGCTCTTCAAACAATCCCTCTTTCCTGGCCATTTTTGGTCTGGGGGCTCGACATATTGGGCCCCTTTCCCCGTGCTGCCGGGGGCTTCGAGTACTTGTACGTTGCTATCGACAAGTTCACGAAGTGGCCAGAAGTGGAAGCAGTGAGAAAGGTGACAGCACAGTCAGCGGTCAAGTTCCTCAAGGGAATAGTGTGCCGTTTTGGTGTGCCAAACAGAATCATCACCGACAATGGCACGCAGTTCACGAGCCGCACCTTCATGCAGTATGTCCAAGACCTTGGCGGCAGAATCTGTTTTGCCTCTGTTGCTCACCCGAGAAGCAACGGCCAAGCGGAGAGGGCAAATGCTGAAGTGCTGCGAGGTCTCAGAACAAGAACTTTCGACAAGCTGCGCAAGTGCGGAAGACGCTGGATTGATGAGCTGCTGGCGGTTCTTTGGTCAATCAGGACGACACCAAATCGAGCTACTGGCCAGACGCCCTTCTCCCTAGTCTACGGGGCAGAAGCAGTTCTCCCCACGGAACTCATATACAGGTCACCTCGAGTGCTCGCTTATGATGAGCTCGAGCAAGAGCAGCTGCGCCAAGATGACGCCACACTCCTTGAGGAAGATCGTCTTCGGGCTGCTGTGCGAGCTGCACGCTACCAGCAAGCCTTGCGCCGCTACCATAGCCGCAAAGTGCATGCCCGAAGCCTTGAGGAAGGCGACCTTGTTCTTCGGCACGTTCAGTCCGCCAAGGGATCAAACAAGTTGACGCCGAAGTGGGAAGGCCCTTATCGGGTAGTACGAGTCACCAGGCCCGGCGCAGTCCGCCTGGAGACCGAAGATGGCATTCCAGTGAGCAATTCCTGGAATATCGAACACCTTCGTAAGTTCTACCCATAAGGCGCGGTTGCCGGGTCTCCCGGCAACCACCTTTTGTACAAGTCTTGCTGGCAAGGCATATGATCCTTTGTTCAAAGCCAGGCGCAGACCCTGTGCATAGTTGAATAAAGTTAAGCGTTTTACAATTCTTGTCGATTTTCATGTCATTTTATATGCATGCTTATCTGAGATATTGTAGTGCACCTGCTTCCGGTAAGCACTAATGAACCGCCAAGGTTCCATATCTCTATTTTCTCTTCTTTCTTTTTCTCAAAGGACAGAAGGTTCCCTCGCATGCACGTTTGCCGGGGGGGAATGATGGTATGGATACCGACAGGCGACGTTCAAGTTAACATCTTGCAATAAGGAGTACAACAACGAAAAGCTAAGTTGCAAAACTTCTAAGCAAATTTTTTATTGGAGAGTTATTTTCCTTGAACGATTTCGGCTTTTGTATGGAAAACCTGCACGCGAAGGAACCTTGTCATGACTGGTCGCGCCCTTACTTTGTTTCGAGTCCGCTCAACAACTTAAGTGGCTGCACTGGAAACGTCAAGGTATCTTGTCGGTAGCGACACCTCCAGCAGGCTGCTAAGGACCCGTTCCTCAAAGCGCTCGCGGCAGGGTTGCGCGCACCGGCAAGATCCCCATAAGCGTAGGGCAAGGACCATACGGAAAGGAATCAGACAAGGGAAATAGCACATATTCATCCAAAACATAGCAAGTTACATTACATTGATGGTCACCGCAATCCTAACTTAAGATAAAACTGTCTTTTACATGGAATGGCGGCGACAAAATGAAGCGAAGTGGCTAGTCCCTGCGCTGGCCTTCAACCCGCTTGACATGGCTCACTCGGTCGACGATGTGCGCGACAAGCTCTTCGAGTGCCTTGAGGTCTACATCCTTCGGCAAGCCGGCAAGAACGTTGGTGAGGTTGATGCTAGGGTTCTTGTTCACCACTTTGACGAGTACCTTGCGAAGGACGGCCCAGCAGAGCTTGCGAGATTCGTTGGCCAGCTGGCTCTCTCGGTTAGACTGGAGCAGCTTGAGGGCATCAACGACACCCTCGAAGAACATGGTCAGCTTGGCGCTCGAAGACACCCTCTCGTCAGAAGAGTAGCTGAAGTTATCCAAGCCCATGGTGGACAGTTCTGTGGCGAGCCTTTCCGCGACGTCGACTAGGCGCTCAGTCCAGATCTTCACACCTCTTTCAAAGTCATTATAAGTGGCGGCAGCGCTGTTGAGCAGGCTCTTCTCGCTCTGGAGGTCTTTGATCAAAGCCCTCTCGCGAGCCTTGCCGTTCTCAAGGGACTCCTCCAGCGTCGCCAGCTTCAGTTTCAGATCAGCAATAGATTCATTGGCTGAGGAGAGCTCCTTGGTCTTGTCGGACATGGCGGCTTGCATCTCCGCCAGGCTGAAGAGGGTCTTCTCTCTGTCAACTTTCAGCGTTGACATCTCCTTGCCGTGGCCTTCAAGATCTGCTTCCAGCCTCTTCACTTGATCGCCCAGCTCGTTCTTGGCGGCCTCTGCAACTTCGGCAGCATCGATGGCTTCCTTGAGCTTGCCGGCGTGATCCACGGTCAAGGCTTCAAGCGTTTCCTTGTGCCTCTGCTCCAGCTCCTGGTTTCGCCGTGCGACAAGCTTCTCGATCTCTTCATCCTTGCTGCGGAGCTGGGCGGCGAGTGCCTCCTCGCGAGCGGCAAGGTCCTCTTCATGAGCATCAAGCCCGACGCCGCGTTCTGTCAGGCGAGCTTCCTCTGCAGCAGCCTGCTGTGCGGCCTCCTCCTGTGCCCTCTCGACGTCGGATTGCTTTAGGAGGAGCTCGTTCCAACTTTGGTTCAGCTGCTCCCGACCAGCCGTCAGCTCCTGGAAGGCCTCGGCATACCAGACTTGCGTCTCCTCGACGCGATTCTGGAAGTCTGCTTCCGCTGCTTCAACAACTGCCGCCCTGGAGTCCAACCTCTCCTTTCGGGTGCGGTGAAGCGCCTGGAGCTTTTGGAAGTTGTCGCTCATGGCTTGGAGGAGCTGTTCTTCCTTGGACCCGCTGCTGCTGGCACGTGGCTCATTGCTGATCTTGAGCCCAGTGGCGGCAATGACATCTCCGTCAAATATCTCTCCTTCGGTTGGCGCCCCAGTGCTTGCCGTCCCTGGTATGCTGATGAACAGGTTGTCGCCAACCTTAAAATATCTGCTTGACAGGGGGCCGTCAGATGTTGACGGCTGGTCCTCGACAACCGCCTCGCCGGCAACTGGGGGCTCCACAACCGGTGTAGCGCCAGGCGCTCCTGCGGCAGGAATGCCGTCAGTGTGGTCGTTGGACTCCTTGCCGGCCCCCTCAGCAGATCCCTTGGTGGTTTCTTCCTGTGCGGCCTTGGCGGCCTCGGCAGCTGCAATCCTGTCGGCTTCGGCGGCAGCGTCCTTGGCGGTCTCTTCGATGGCAACGTCAACGTCCATTTGTTCCACCGAAGGGAGGTCTGAAGACCAGGAAAGGAAACAAGATGAGATCAAGGTTGAAGTTCAAGAAGACAAAAATAAAGAAAGAATGACGAGTGCACCAAGGCAAACGGTTTACCTGTGTCGAGCTGTTGAGAGGTGGCTTCTCCTTTCCCGGCAACATTGGTTGCTGATGTAGGATTGCCAGTGCCCGCGCTTGCCGGCTCCTCTTCAACGCGAATGGGCTCGCCAGTGAAGGCCCTTGCCGAAGGTTCGTCTCTGGGCGGCGTGGTTAACGGAGGCGACACGTCAGGGGCGGCCTCCAGTGGCTCTCCTTGTTCTCGTTCTTCTCCTATAAGCCCGGTGATGTCAGTAGTAAAGATGTTCTCCCCAACGCTCGCCAGCGGAAAATGAGTAATGGACTCACGCTGGGGGCTGGGTTGGAGGCTGCATTGAGGGCTGGGCTCTGGGCTGATGATGATGGGCTCTGGCTCACCTACGGTGCTTGCCGAAGGCTCGTCATCCGTTGAAGTTCTCGCCTTCTTCGCCACCCTTTGCGCCAACATTTCCGTATCCCTGCAGAGACAGGCCAAAGCAAATCAAATGAGTTAGAGCGAAACCAAGAATTCAGAAGTTAAAAGATGCGGCAGGACCCTTACTCTTCTCTTTCCGGACTAAAGGAGGAGATGTCAAAATCAGCCTCCTCTGCAATGTCCGTGCGAGGGGGGGAGAAGGGGTCCTGGGACGCTTGGTTGCAGCAGAAGCAGTGGTTTGATGTGATCCTGCTGCTCCAGTCGCCGGTGCCGTCGTATGGGATGCCCCCGCCGCACCCGTTGTTGCCGCGGTCGAGCGTGTCGTACGTCGCACGGGTTGCTGTTGGGCTTCTTGCCGCTGCGCAGCCTTGCCGGCCGCCCCCTTGCCGGAACCCTCGCTGCTCGAGGGAGGTTGACATGTTGGGATGCCAGAGACAGCCTTTCGAAGAACCCGTTTCTTCTTCTCCGGAGCTGGGGGCTCCTCATGCGGCTGCTCCTCGGCCGTGTTTTCAATAGGAGAGCTCCCGGCAACCATGCCACTCTATTCCCTGGCAACCTCACCTTCCTCGGCAAGGGTCTCCTCTAGCGTTATTTCTTCTTCACCGGCTTCCTCTTCCGCGAAGCCAAAGCTGCCGGCCTCCGCGGCAAGTTTCGCCTCTTCAGCCCTGCTAGCGATGTAAGCCACTTCTTCATCAGTGGTGGGGCGGATGAAAGTTGGCTCTTCCCGGATGGTTTTCTCTGACAAGCTGTGAAAGAACTCCTGTGTGCGCTCTGAGGATGGCTCTTCCCAAGTTCCGTCAGGGCCATGGGCATTACACACCGGCATCATGGCGATGATTGAGCCCAAGGCAGAGTTGTTGCACAAGGGAACTATGCCAGCCGGCAACTTAAATTTCCCGTTGGGCCTGAATAGTTTGTGGCAGAGGGCTGTGTGCTGCAAGACCGTCAAGTTGTTGTTCAGACTAGGGCGCAGCCTCATGATGTCTTCTGCATTCTTGAAATCCCAGGCTGGTCTCCCTTTATTCTGTAGAGGGGCGATGCGGCGGCGAAGGAAATCAGCGCCAACCATTTCTATTGTGAGCCCGGAAACCTTGAGACGCTGGATCCTGGTAACTGCGATTGCGAGCTTCTCATCCTGAGGATCGAGGCTGCTCCAGTCCTTGCCGCGAACCACCTTTGTTTGCCGGGGCGTACAGAACGGCTGAGGATCTTTCTCCTTAATCCAGCACCACTCGACCCGCCATTCATCCCACTTCTTACGGTAAAGACCGTCCGGGTATATCTCTTTATTCCATGCCCTTGGAATCCAGGTGATAGAACCAGAAAGGGCGTCTCCTGTTTCGATACGGGGAACGAAGTAATGGCAGAAGAGGGCTGCGTTGGGTGCTACTCCAGCGAAATTTTCACAAAGATGAGCGAAGACTGACATGCATGTCACGGCATTCGGCGTGAAATCCAAGAGGCGGAAGCCGTATGTGTACATGATGTCGATGAAGAAATCGGAAAACGGAGGGCAGGGCCCGCAATAAAAGTAAGTGGTGAAGAAAGGGAATTTATCTGGGCCGCCCTTGACGGAAGCTGGAAGCACGCGAGTTCTAGGGTGAGCCTTCGTCTCCTTCCCCCACATGCACATGTACCGCTCAACCAGGGTGCGCATGTCGAGCGTCGGGGCGAAGACGGCGTGCTCCTTCCGCATCTCCACCAGATCGATCTTCTCCGCCTCTGCGTCCGAATCGACGGCTTTCACCGCCTTGCCCTTGCCTGCTTTGGGAGGGATGGCGACTGTGGAAGCGGAGGCCGAGGATGATGAGGGCGTGGGGCTGGCGGATGGATGGGAGAGGCTCTGTTCCAGGCTCGAGGAAGAAGGCGACGGCGGTTTCCAGATTGGAAGAGACAAGAGGTAAATGAGCAGCGCCTCTGCGGATTCTATTTTATGGGGAAGGCGCGAGGCTGGCTCTTTACTGACATATGTGAAAGCATTTTTACAAGCGCACTACTGCGGCCGTTCCGCGCACGTATCCCACGTCCCGCATTTAATGCGCGTCGTGGGGGAGCGCAGTAAATAAGATGATTATTACAGTTAACTCCTGCCACGCGTGCCCGTGCACTGTTTGGGCCTAGCCCAACAACGCCTCGCACCCGTGTATGGCCTAGGCCCGGGGGCTCCTGTCAGTGTACTAAAGATTGGTTTTTTTAGTACCCCATACTTGTGCACGGACGGTTGTAGCCATACCAGCGGCAAGGCCTACCGGATAACAGCTGGAAACATATGCCGAGGATATCAAGAAGGCATTCAAGCCGATGATCAAAGACAGAAGACTAAAGGCTGGGCTCCCGACAAGATACTTGCCGGGAGGACTCGCGAAGGCCCGGCAAGGCTTCGCACCCGGCAAGATCCCTCCGTACTGCCACCGCTCCAGCGCAGCGACCAGTCCGTCGTTTAGGGCTTGTCCTCCTGGTTGTGTGTCATGGCACTGACCGCGGATGGGCTTAAGCGGTGCTGATGGGACGGGTCCTTTTTCCGTCCCCAAGAAAGTTAGGGACACCTAAGGGAGGCATTTAATGCGTTTGTCCTAATCCGTCAGTGGTAATCATGTAACACTGTAGCAACTTTCCACCTCTTGTACTCCCGTCTGCCACTGTTGGTGAACCCTTGGACGTATAAAAGGAGGCCCAAGGCGCAGCTACAGGCGAGGAGGACCTTCTGGCCCATTCTGCATGCGCAGCTGCTTCTTGAACGCACTGTTCATTACAAGCGCTCCGTGTATTTGAGCTTAAGAACATCCACAATAAACAACAGCAGGAGTAGGGTTTTACGCTTCTCAGCGGCCCGAACCTGGGTAAAGATCCTTGCGTTGATCGTTGGATCGGCTCTTTGTGCAAATCTTTTCCCCCGCCGAACCGTAAAGGGATCCTCTCGATCCCATAGGTGTCGTACGCCGACACATATGTAAGTAAAGGAGGGGATCAGAGATTTCAAACGCAATGAAGACACGGTGGTTTTTGGCGTAGTTCCGATAGGTGGTGCAATCGTACGTCCACGTTGATGGAGACTTCAACCCACGAAGGGTAACGGCTGTGCGAGTCCACGGAGGGCTCCACCCACGAAGGGTCCACGAAGAAGCAACCTTGTCTATTCCACCATGGCTTACGTCCACGAAGGACAAGCCTCACTCAGGGTAGATCTTCACGAAGTAGGCGATCTCCTTGCCCTTACAAACTTCTTGGTTCAACTCCACATCATGTTGGAGGCTCCCACGTGACACCTAACCAATCTAGGAGACACCACTCTCCAAAAGGTAATAGACGGTGTGTTGTTGATGAACTCCTTGCTCTTGTGCTTTAAATGATAGTCTTCCCAGCACTCAAACAACTCCTCACAGATTTGGATATGGTGGAAGAAGGATTTGAGTGGAAAGCAACTTGGGAAAGGCTAAAGATCAAGGTTCAAATGGTAGGAATGGAATAGCTTGATTTCAACACATGAGTAGGTGGTTCTCTCTCAGAAAATGTATGGTGGAAGTGTAGGCACGTTCTGATGGCTCTCCTTATTGAGAAGGATGTGGTGGAGGGGTATATATAGCCTCCACACAAAATCCAACCGTTACACACTTTTGACCCAACTCGGTGGCACCGAAACGATAATCTCGGTAGCACCGAACTGTGTAAAAGATATGAACTTTAGGAATCTCGGTGGGACCGATACGGACAACTCGGATGGACCGAAGTGCAATGCTAGGGCAAACCTCATCTCGGTGGCACCGATTGCATCAACTCGGTAGGACCGAAGTGAAGCAATAAGGCAACAGAGAGTTGGCAAGCCATCTCGGGGAGACCGATTTGCAAAACTCGGTGAGACCGAAGTAAGTGCAAACGATTACAGAGAGTTGGCAAGGCCATCTCGGTGGGACCGAGATCCATTTCGGTGGATCCGATTTGTTAGGGTTTTGGCAGTGGCTAAGTCTTGGATGAACTCGGTGGGGCCGGATAGGATATATCGGTGGGGCCGAGTTGGAATGTAGGTTTTGGACATATTTGGTTAGAGAGAGTGGTTGAGGGTTTAGGAGTACTGTCACTAAGCACTTGAGCAAAAAGACCATTAAGCAACAACTCATCCCCTTTTAATAGTATTAGCTTTCCTATGGACTCAATGTGATCTTGGATCACTAAACCAAAAATGTAGAGTCTTGATCTTTTGCTAATCCTTGTCCTTAGCATTTTGAGGGGTCCACATCTCTAGTCCATGCCATGCCAATCATTGAACATCCTGAAATCTTAATCTTGAATGGACATTAGTTCAATGAGATATATGTTGTTATGAGTTACCAAAACCACCAAGGGAGCAAATGTGCTTTCAATCTCCCCATTTTTGGTAATTGATGACAACATATAGATCAAAGCTTCGACAAATGATTAAATGAATGAAATACATCGTCACTTTGAGAAGTATGTGATAAGCAAGTGCTCCCCCTAAATTTGTGCATTATTCAAGATTTGCGTTTGAATGCAAATGCACAATCGATTAGGCTCATGGGTCACTCTTCCATGTCACATACATCTTGGTGGAGCGCGCAAAAAGATATGATTGGAATAAAAGGCACGCATCACCAACACAAATGAATGATCATACAAGATAATGGTAAAGATAAACATAGATCATCACAGTAAGCATAGTATGATCAATCAACATAGTATCTCACAAGCACTGTAGCAAGCACACACATAAAACAAAGTACGGACATGCAAATAAGTAGCAAAAGAACTCAAGCAAATCAAAGCAGAACACTCTCTCTCGAAGCCTATGATCTATACACATTCTCCCCCTTTGGCAACAAGTACCAAAAAGATCGAAGAGGTATAGGACTAATCGGCACTCTAGGCACGGTCCTCCGAAGCTCCTTAAGGCAATCTCCTGCTGGCAGCTCTGGTGTGCGTAGATGGCATTGAGAGAAGAGCATCCGCGAAGGCTTCTGCAGATGTTTGCTGGGCTGGTGGAGTGGAGAACTGAGGTGGCACTGTGGCAGTAGCAGCTGGTGCAGATACTGTGGTCCGTGGATCCACAACTGGTATTGAAGTAGACCTGGCTGCTCTGGGCACTGTCTGAAAACGCTCTATGGTTGGTCTGTCATCTCCACTGTCATCTGACGGGGCTGTCCTGACAGCATCAACATCTTTCTGCAGCTGCTCCACTGTAGTCTGAATCTCTGTCACCTTGACATCTAGATCATGAAATTTAGTCTCAATAATCCGCTCAAAACTAGCCTGGGTCTAGGTGAGGTTGGCCAAACTTTGCTCAATCCTCAGAGTGGCTTCAAGCAGATATGTCATTTGGTCCTTGGGTGTCTTGAGATTGGCAATTGGAGCATTTGGAGCTGATGCCTCCTAAGTTGCTTTTGCTTCTTCGGCTTTGCGAATCTTCTCTTGGGCTTGTGCTGAAGTGGGATGCGAAGGATCCATCACG
Source organism: Elymus sibiricus (assembly GCA_039707655.1). Classification (NCBI taxonomy): domain Eukaryota; kingdom Viridiplantae; phylum Streptophyta; class Magnoliopsida; order Poales; family Poaceae; genus Elymus; species Elymus sibiricus. The sequence goes on from CM077668.1 coordinate 209,607,152, forward strand.
ATCACATTGTCCTCAAAGTCTGGATGGAGTGGCAAGTGCTCTCGATCAAGAAGATATGTACTGGTTCCAACCTTGGAATTGATCAATATCTGAATATGTGGAGCATATCCGCACGATCTCTTCTGATCTGCTGCAGTCCTCTTGATAGTCTTTACTATCAGGCTCATCACCTTGAATTTCTGAGGTGTATCAAACAAATGCAGCAAATTGATGGAGTGGCCATGAATCATTTTGTCATCTCCTGACTTGGGTAGCAGAGTGTACCACAAGATGGTGTTCGTTGTGGCTAATCCTGGGAGCAGATGCTTCACTGATCCAAGTTTATGAGTCTCAAGGTCCTTCTGAGGAATTGCAGTGTACATGTTGGCCATGGAGTTGTGATCCATCTTGAGCTTAGCATAAATGTCTATGTCATCATCCTCTTCCTTGGGAGCACCAAGAAGACTTGCTCACTCAGAGATGGTAGACTGGTATCTCATACCCTCAGTCATCCATATAATGCGGCCATCTGGATAGAAGTGTGTTGTAGAATAGAATTGCATGACCATTTCGTCATTCCACTTGGTCAACTTCTGTCCAACAAACTCGTCAACTCCTGCAATCCTGAAGTTCTCATGGACATGGGGGAAATAGTCTTCATTTGCATCAATATATTTCCAGTCCACCCATTTCATGTCACTGACTATGGGCTTCTTGTCAAGCAATACTGTCTCATAAAAATCCTGTTGTTCACGAGTGTGAAAGCGATAATCACATGCTGTCCTTCTCCTTATAGCATAAGGATCTGACTGTCTCCACTGACGCAGTCCTTTATCCTTCCTCAGCATCATGTTCTCCGCAACTGGGTGTGCGTTGTCATGGTCTGGTATCTTTGGCTTCAATTTTCTGAGCACTAGTGGCTCTTCATCAACATTTGACTCTGGCACTGGGGCCTTGTTCTTCTCGGCAGCTGATATGTTTCTGGTTGCTCTCTTTGGTGCTGACACCTTAGGCTTGGACTTGGGGGCAGTAGTCTTGATTGCATCAGACATAAGTTTCTGAGATTTGGCTGGAGGTGCAGTGGGTTCTGGCTCTTCCTCCTCTTCCTCCTCTTCAATCATCATGGAGGGTCTGCCAATCACACGGGCAGTAGTTTTCCTTATTCTCTTCTTCTTGCCACCTGCAGCTAGTTCTGTGTCACTAGGCTCTTCAAGAGTGAATTGCATAGTCTGCTTTGGCACTTTCCTCACAGCAGTCCTCTCTTTGGCAGTTGATGGTTTGGTGCTGTACTCCTTAGCAAGCACTATTCTCTTTTTCTTAGTTGCAGCTTCACTTGCAACAAAATCTTCATCCTCACTGTCTGAGGTTTTCTTCTTCCTTGTTCTGGTTGCAGCTTTATGAAGATCTGGAGAGCTCCTCTCTCCCTCATAGAAACTTTCTGCTGGGCTTGTCCCTTCACTCATTTCTGCATGCTGTTCAGATCTGTTCTGACTGTCACTGCTATTTGACATCTTGCTGAGTTGACCCTGTGAATATATAGGTATGGGCAGAGTAGATGAGTCATCACAAAAAGCAGAGATTTTTCATAAAATTTGAGTTCAACTCTTAGTTTCAAGTTTTCACAGGATGCATTTCGAATGGACCGAGTTGATCATCTCGGTGATACCGAAGCACACTACAGAAACCTTGCACACCACTTCGGTCAGACCGAGATGGGGTTCGGTGGCTCCGAGTTGCTAGGGTTTCACTGAGATTTACTTTTAGTCTCACCGATTCGCACAACTCGGTGACTGAGGGTGTCCCGGACTAGGGGGTACTCGGGCCGCCGGCCTATCTTACATGGGCCGGACTGATGGGCCGCTCTCTACTCGTCGATGGAAGGCCGGATTATGGACGACCCCGTGTGTCAGAAGGAAACCTTTGAAGACTTGGCATCTCCTCCAAGGAATATTTGGCGTGGCTGGCCTGTTTATCCCCTGATGTAACCGACTATGTGTAACCCTAGGACCCTCTGGTGTCTATATAAACCGGAGGGTTTAGTCCGTAGAGGATCATATGCATTACCTAGGGTTTAGCCCAGTCGATCTCGAGGTAGATCAACTCTGTAACCTTCATACAATCCCATCAATACAATCAAGCAAAACGTAGGGTATTACCTCCTCGAGAGGGCCCGAACCTGGGTAAGTCGCGGTCTCTACCACTACTGGAATCAGAGGATTTGCCATCAGCCACTTCTTTGCCGTCTGCTAGCGGACGACAAAGGAGGTCTTTGCCATCTGCTTTCAAAAAACAGACGGCAAAGAACTGGCTGATGGCAAAGATCATATTTACCATCAGCCACTTCTTTGTCGTCTGCTAGCAGACGGCAAAGAAGTGGGTGGGGTCCAGTGGAGGCCAGCGCTGTAACGGCCCACCCCCCACCTCTATGCCGTCTGCTAGCAGACGGCAAAGAGGTTTGTACCTAACGGCCGTCACCCCCACCCCTCCTCTCTCTCTTCTCTCTCTGCCTCGATCTCTCTTCCCCGACCCCCACACCGTAGCCGCCCCTGACCCCCACCGCCACCGCCGCCCCTGACCCCCCGCCACCCCGGCCCGCCGCCTACCCAGGCCGCCCGCCGCTTGCCCAGGCCGCCCGCCGCCTGCCGCGGCCACCTTGCCCCACGCCGCACTGCCCCATGCCGCCCCGCCCCCTCCCCTGCGGCGGCCGCCCCGCCCCCCTCCCCTGCGGCGGCTCTCCTGCACCGGGCCCCTCCTCCACCGGCCGCCCCCCTCCCAAGGTGAGCTCTTCTCCTCTTTTTTTTTTCTGTTTTTTTAGATTTAGTTTAGTTTAGCGTTTTTTCTGTGTTTTTAGGTTTAGGTTTAGATTTAGTTCAGTTTAGGTTTAGTTTAGGTTAAGAAGAAAGAAGAAAGATGAAAAAAATAAAAGAAAATAAGAAGAATAAGAAGAAGAAGAGGAAGAAGAAGAAGAAGAAGAGGAAGAGGAAGAAGAGGAGGAAGAGAAGAAAAGAAGAAGAGGAGGAGGAGGAGGAGAAGAAAACAAGAAGAAGAAGAAGAAGAACCGGGTCGAGGGTGCGTCGGCGCCGACGGAACCGGGTCGAGGATCGCCGGTCACCAAAACTAGGGTCGAGGGTCGGGAACGAGGGTCGAGGATCGCCGGTCGCCAAGGGGTCGAGGGTCGGGCCAGAGGGTCGAGGATGGCCGGTCGCCGAGGGGATAGATGGTGGAGCCAGTGGGTCTCGCCGGTCCCGGCGCCGTCGCCCAGGCCGAGAATCCCCCGGTCCGAGTGCTGACCCGTCGACCGTGCATCGCCATACCTGAGGGCGCCCGGGGACGAGCGGGTTAGGGGGTTCCTCGACGTTGATGGAACCCTAAATGACGGCTATTTAGGTTAGGGGGTTCCTCGGCGTCGATGGAACCCTAAATGACAGCCCGACACGACACCCCGACACCCCGACACAACACCTTGACACCCCGACACCAAGACATGACACCCCGACACCCCGACACCCCGACCCGACACTCCGACACCACGACACCCCGACACCCCGACCCGACACCCCGTCATATATTTGTGAATTATGAGTTAGGTCATATATTTTCTGATTTTGTTATGAAAAACATCATATATATTTGCGTTGATCGGGTGGATTTAAATGTGTAGTTGTTTCGTCGCTGCGAGGGTCTGGTGTTCGCCGACCTCCCGTGCGTTCGACGAGCTCCGCCCCTGCATTCGTGGGTGAGCACAAATGACATCTCCTCCTCCCCCCTTCATTTGCTCTGTTCCGGTCTTCGTGCCGATGAAACTTGCTAGCTATAGGTGTCTTCAATCATCAGTATGCGTGACCACTATGCGTCTCCCGTTCGAAAGGGTTACATCAATAAATATGCATGCATTTGCATATTTATAACCGTGATTCTTTCGAATTGTCCAACGTTATCCATGGACAGCCCGAGTATGTGTAGATTGGGTTCGTTTTCCCATATGCTCTGCTCCGGATCCGATGCAGAATTTCGTCAGTGCCTCCCTGTTGTTCTCCGGGTACACATCCTCTCTGCTTATTGCCGAGACGTGTATCAGGAGAACAGCGGGGAGGTGATGCCGAAATTTTGCGTCGGATCCGGAGCAGAGCATGGGAAAACGAACCCAATCTACACATACTCGGGTGGGATTAGGACCTATCTTTACCTATTAGTGTCTAGGTTGCATGGACGTAATAAAACTGACAAACTCCATTAACTGATGAATATGGTTTGCTGAATTGTGTATATATTTCTTGTGTGCCCAGTAGCTAGGCAAGATGAGTGATCGTGAGTGGATGTACACCGGTCACACTAGTCAGAAAGACAGGACCGATGAATGGTTAACAAAAACCAAGGGGTTTGTGAGAGCCGTATTTGCAAATGGCCAGAGAAAAACCTGGTGCCCCTGTGTCCGGTGCGACAACTATCATAAGAGGACATAGCTTGAAATGAGTAAACACCTAGAGAAGTGGGGTTTTACGCCTGCTTATACGGTCTGGACATTTCATGGTGAGTCTGCCCAACGTGCCAAAGCTGAGGTGGGCCGTCGTCGCACTGACGAGCATGGTACCGGGATCGAAGACATGGTGGAAGACTTTGATGATGCTCGGGATTCGGACGATGAGATGGAGGAATCAGCAAAGGCCTTCAATGATATGTTGGAGTCTTCAAAACGTCCTCTCCACGAGCACACTGAGCTTTGTCAGCTGGATGCCATCGCACAAGTAATGGCTCTGAAGGCTCAATTCAACTTGGGCAGAGAATGCTACGACGCGATGATGACACTATTTGGACGCTTTCTACCCAAAGGCCATGTAATGCCTGCAAACCTGTACCAGTCGGACAAAATCCTCCGTGTACTTAAGATGCCCTATGAGAAGATAGATGCCTGTGAGAATGGATGTGCCTTATTTAGGCTTGAGTATGCGGACTTGAACTATTGTCCATTTGCAAGTCTTCCAGGTATGTTGTGGTAGACAACGGTATGGGTGAGAAGAGTCAGACAAAAATCCCAGTTAATGTTCTTCGGTATATGCCAATCATACCAAGACTTCAACGTCTTTTCATGGTCGAAGAGACGGCCAGAAAGATGACATGGTACAAATTGGGCAAAAGAACCGAACTAGATGCAGATGGGAATCAGATGTTGGTACACATCGGACGCTTTTGCGTGGAAGCACTTCGATGCAATACATCATGATAAAGCGGCAGATCCAAGGCATCCTCAAGTCGCCATCAGCACGGATGGGTTCAATGTGTTTGGTATTATGGCAGCCCAATACAGTTGTTGGCCTGTATTTGTCATTCCACTCAATCTCACCCCCGGACAGATTATGCAAAGAAAGAACATTTTCCTGACGTTAATAATTCCGGGGCCCAACTATCCGGGGAAGAGTATGAATGTGTACATGCAGCCGCTTAAGGATGAATTGCAAGAAGCTTGGGATAATGGGATCAAGACATACGACGCCGCTACAAAAAAAAACTTCCTAATGCATGTGTGGTACATGTACTCCATGCATGACTTGCCAGCGTATGCGCTATTCGTTGGCTGGTGTGTGCATGGAAGGTTCCCGTGCCCCACATGCAAGTCAGCTCTTGAGTTTCGCTGGCTGGATGCGGGTCGCAAGTATTCTTGCTTCGACTTGCATAGACAGTTCCTGGATCCTCGCCATAAGTTCAGAAAAGACAAGAAGAAATTCATCAAAGGTAGAGTTGTCAAAAACTCTGCACCACCTGCATTGACAGGCCAACAGACCCTGGATCAGTTAAACGCTCTCGAGCCGGATCCAGAGCGTCCAGGGTATTTCAAGGGGTATAATTCGGAACACGCCTGTACTCGCAAGACATGCTTGTGGGATCTGCCTTACTTCACCGACCTCCTTTGCCCACACAACATCGACTTGATGCACACTGAAAAGAATGTCGCCGAGGCCCTCTTTGGTACATTGTTCGGCATAGAGGGGAAGTCAAAGGATAATCCTAAGGATAGAGTCGATCAGGAGGCTCTATGTGATAGACCGTTACAAAACATGCGACAACCGAAAGGAAAGCAGAACTGGACGAAGCCAAAGGCATGGTTCAATCTTGGAAGGCCAGATATGAGGGAAATTATCCTGTGGGTGAAAAAGGAGTTGATGTTCCCCGATGGGTATGCAGCGAATCTAAAGAGGGGAGCGAGTCTTGAAAAATTGAAAATATTTGGTCTCAAGAGTCATGATTGGCACATATGGCTTGAGCGGGTAATGCCGGTGATGTTGCGTGGCTTTATCCCTGAGGATGAATGGCTAGTACTGGCAGAGCTGAGCTATTTCTTCCATGTTCTTTGTGCGAAAGAACTATCGCCTGGCTTGCTAGATGAAATGGAAGAGTTGGCGCCGGAGTTGATCTTCAAGTTAGATAAGATCTTCCCACCGGGCTTCTTTAATCTAATGCAGCATTTGATTTTGCATCTCCCGACCGAGGCACGATTGGGGGGGCCCATGCAGAATCGTTGGTGCTACGCAACTGAGAGGATGCAGAAGACGCTTCGAGCAAAATGTAAAAATAAACGTAGAATTGAAGCATCGATGGCCGAGGCATTCATTACTGAGGAGGCGGCAAACTTCGTGACAGCACACTACGACGCCAAAAATCGTCATTTGCATAATCCGAAGCCTCGGTACAATGCTGGCGACCCTAAAAAGGGTGGATCCAACCTCAGCCTATTCAAAGGGAAGCTCGCACCAGCCGGTGCTTCGAATGCAATAATGTTGGATGTCGAAGAATGGCGGACCATTTCGTTGTATATCTTCAACAACCTAACAGAAGTGCGGCCGTACATCGAGTAAGTTCTCGGTACATTGTTTCGCAACTTCTAATTCCTTTGAACTGCTCTTATTCCCGGATATTTGATATAGTCGATACGTCGCCAAATTCTCGTATGGAGCGGTGATCCAAACGGATTCCGTCGAAGAGTATGAGCTTCTGGCAAAGCATGGAGGCGGCTATCCCGGTTTCATCTCTTGGTTCAAACAAACGGTAATTTCCATTAGACCATTTCATTTCTTCGTCTAAATTGCGGCTAATGCAACAATCCTTTCGTATTAAACTTGTAGGCTAATTCAGAGTCTATGGACGCCGAATTGAGACAAGTCGCGAATGGTTTTGACTATAAGGTCCGTTCATTTGACAAATACGACATCAACGGGTATCGCTTTCGTACCTATGGCAAAGAGCTAACTATGGCCGACCGAAAGTCTACAAATTGTGGTGTCTCTGCTATCGGCGAAGGAGATACCGAGTATTATGGAATAGTTGAAGCAATTTATGAACTTCTATTCTATGGTGCAAACCCACCGAACGTTGTAGTCTTCAAATGTTATTGGTTCCAGCCGAAGGAGACTAGAAGGACTCATGAACATATAGGGCTAGTCGAAATCAAACAAAGCACCCATTTGGATGTTCCCGATGTCTATATTACGGCTCAACAGGCAACCCAAGTTTTCTATCTACCGTGGGCCTGTCAAAGTGATCCAAATCTCAATGGTTGGGATGCCGTTTATGAAGTGCCGCCACATGTTAGACCACCTCCCCCCAATGAAGAGGATTATGAACCTCACATTAACCCAGACACATATGAAGGAGAATTCTTCCAAGAAACACGTCTTTCCAAAAAAACGTTTCAAGAACCGCTCTACTTCACCCCAGAACATTGAAGTAGACAGCGACAGTGAATCCGACTTCACCCCTGAGCCAGAACAAGAAGAGCCGGAACAAGAAGAGGTTACTGCTGCGGATGACCTGTCAATGCTTGACCGATTACGTAAAGGAGGCCTTCCACATGTTGATGCATTTATTGATGATGATGATGAGCACGTCATTACTGATAGTGATGATGATGATGCATTTATTGACCCCGGAGCATATATAGACGATGAAGATTAATATTAGTTCATGTCAGGTATTCAATTATTATTATGTACATATATATTATTAATTAGTTCATGTTAGGTATTCCATTTTTTATTATGTTCATGATGATGATACACTTAAATTATATACATATTATTATTCATGTCAGGTATTCAATTTTTTTATGTTGTACTAATTTCGTTTACTCTTTGTCATAGCAGGTGTTGACAGATGGTGGGCGCGGGTCCAAAGCGCTCCGAGGCTCCTTCCTTGACGCGTGGTGGGAGGGGTGCTTCCATTCCACCCCAGCACCTCCGGAGAGCACTGCATCTCAGTATGCAGACACCACCGGCGGGCGCTTCTTCTTCGGTCGGGAGAGGTCGGGGGAAGAAGAGGGTTACTAGAGGTGGCCGTGGCGGCGTGAGAGGTAGGAAGGCCGCTACGCATTCCTCGCCGCCACCCCCAGCTGATTCACCCGACCACAGGACTGCTCCGTCTGAGGTGGACCCGTCTCGGACTCCGGTCCACGAGCCTCGGGCCGACGAGCATCGGGTCGCCGAGCCTTCGCCCCATGAGACTCCGGTCCACGAGCCTCGGGCCGCCGAGCCTTCGCCCCACGAGACTCCGGTCCCAGAGGCTTCGTCCCACGAGACTCCGGAGCAGAGCACAGATCAGGCTACGTCGCAGTCGACCCGATGGGGGGACTGACCGCCGGAGGCGAGTGGCCATGCTGATGGTGGCGAGGATCGCTTTTCGAATGATAGCTATAGCGAGGGCGAGTTGGTTGAGGGGGGCAACATCTACCAGCGTGGTGGTACAAAGCTCCCGCCCGTGCCGGCGACCCGCGAGTAGAGGTGGTTGATTGCGCCTAATGGGGAGAAGTAAGTGCATTTACTCTTTTTTAACCTTTTGCCTTCACGTTTCTTCAAAATCTAATGCGTTGGCCTTGTCATACTGCAGGGGTTGGATACACGGCCCTGGTATCCGCAAGCCCAACTTCGTCCTTGGTGTGTTTTGCCGGCAGAACTTCCCGGGGTGGGTCACGTTGCCCGGTGAGGGTCAGGTTCGACAGCTCGGACTGAGCTGGGAGCTGTACTTGGCTGCCCCGGCCCCGCCGCAAGAGAGGATCGACAGTGTCTTGTGCCTCACGAGGGCCGAGATGGTGATCCGGACGTTTTGGGTAATTTCTCCTTTACAGAATTAAAAATCAACAGTACCGAGTTATTGTACTAATCAATGTTGTCTTGTTTGATTGCAGACTTTCTACAGGTGTCTTGAGGGAGAGGAGGAGGCCGCGGCTATGGTTATCGAAGCCGAGTGTAGGCGCCTACTTCAGAACTTACGGCACGAGGCTCGGGTGCAGGCTGTTCGAGACTACTATGCCTCGACTGGTATTAATAGGTCCAAGACGAAGTGCCGCGGCAAGTTTCTGAGTAAGGAGAAGTACATGAAGGTAAATACCTATTCTTAAGGCGTTGTACTTAGTTTCCTTGACTTGATTCATAGGCGTAGCACTGAAATTTCTCTTGACTAACTTAGGTGCCCCCGAGATGGTGTGCGGATAGGATGGACTGTTGGGAGGCGTTGGTGGATGAGTGGTGCTCTTACCAATGGCTAGCCATCCACAACAATGCCAAGGAGCGGCGTGCCAAAATGGTTGGTGTGCCACACCATCAAGGGAGCGCCAACCTATATGAGTTCGGGAATAACTGGGTATGTGGTTTGCTTCATGATTCATGCAATTTCATTCTTCATGCTAGCTTGAGCCCTTAACTAATACTTTGTTCCTCTCTTTTAGGCGCGACACAACAAGACGGAGGTGCCAGAGGTGTTCGACCTCTATGCCATGGCCCATACTACAAAGTACAAGAAGGCCAAGGCATTCTCTGAGTCTGACCTTGATCATCCAGAGAGCTTCACCAACACCTCCTCCCACAACAAGCTCGTGAGGTACAGAGACGAGGGGAAGGCGAGGAAAGGGGAGGACTTTAACCCGAGCCGGCAACCTCTTGATCCAGAGCTGGTGATGATATCTGGTGGCAGGAGGCCCCATGGCTCGATAGCCATTGGGGATGGACTGATACGTTGTCCTAGCACTCTCCCGGAGATCAAGAAGCTCCAGACGAGCTCCGATCCTAAGATAAGGCCTCGTCCACGGCCAATGGAGCTCCAAATCCAGGTAGTTATACGGACTCAGATACCTTTCCTCCATTACATTGTGTGTGCGGCCGTCGATGATTACAATGCTAACGAGGAGTGGTGTTGCAAGCTGCTCTTGAGAAAGAGAGAGCGAAGACCCAGGAGCTTCTGGCGGAGGCAAAGAGGCAGGCGACGGAGAGGGAGAGGGAGTTGGAGGAGAGGACTGCTACGCTGTTGGAGGAGGAGAGGAACCGGAACGACGCGTCTCACCGGGCCTTATACGAGCTCTTCGTGGTAAGTTTCTTCTGCATATTAGCCAAATCATGCACGTAATGTTCGTTCCATTACTAACTAATATGACTGACTCGTGAAAACCAAATGTGCAGACCATGTGCCAGAGCAACGGTCAGACCCCTCCGCCGATGCCAGTCATTGCTCCAGCGGGCACGGTGAGTTTCATTTGAATGGTCATTAGTTACTAGTCTTCACATTTGAGTTGCATCATGCTAACGAGACATTGCAAATGATCTTTGGTGCAGCGTAACTCCCGACAAGGATCGACCGATCCTTCTGCGTCTGCCACTGGCGTGACCGGTCCTTCACCTCCGTGATGACGGTACGTTTTCCCTAGTGTTTTGCTTAACAAATGCATACTTAGCTTAAGAAATGACCTATTTAGCTCCAAAATGTCATATAGTTAGCTTATTTTCCTCGAAAATGACATAATAACCTTACTTAGCTCCAAAATGACCTATTTTACCTAGGCTAGCTCAATAATGACCTATACTTCGCTTAATTAGTTCATTTATGACTTAATTAGCTTACTTAGGTCAAAAATGGCATAATAACCTTGGTTTAGCTCCAAAATGTCATATACTTAGCTTATTTTCCTCGAAAATGACATAATAACCTTACTTAGCTCCAAAATGACCTATTTTACCTAGGATAGCTCTAAAATGACCTACACTTAGCATTTTTTCCTCCAAAATGACTTAATATGCTTAGTTAGCTCAAAAATAGCATAACTACCTAGGCTAGCTCAAAAATGACCTATACTTAGCTTAGCTAGTTCATTTATGACATACTTAGCTTACTTAGGTCAAAAATGACATAATAACCTTGGTTTAGCTCCAAAATGTCATATACTTAGCTTATTTTCCTCGAAAATGACATAATAACCTTACTTAGATCCAAAATGACCTATTTTACCTAGGTTAGCTCTCAAATGACCTATACTTAGGTTAGCTAGAAAATTTATGACATAATTAGCTTACTTAGGTAAAACATTGCATAATAACCTTGGTTTAGCTCCAAAATGTCATATACTTAGCTTATTTTCCTCGAAAATGATATAATAACCTTACTTAGCTCCAAAATGACCTATTTTACCTAGGATAGCTCTAAAATGACCTATACTTAGCATTTTTTCCTCCAAAATGACTTAATATGCTTAGTTAGCTAAAAAATGGCATAACTACTTAGGTTATCTCTAAAATGACACAAGTAAGCAATAAGAAGAAGAAAAAGAATAGGAGAAAAAGAAAGAGAAGAAAAATTCTTCTTCTTCTTCTTCTTCTTCTTCTTTTTCTTCTTCTTCTTCTTCTTCTAGTCTTCTTCTTCTTCTTCTAGTCTTCTTCTTCTTCTTCTTCTTACCTAGGTTAGCTTACTTAGCTCCAAAATGACTTAATTAGCTTACTTAGCTCCAAAATGACCTATTTACCTAGGTTAGTTCTAAAATGACACAAGTAAGCAATAAGAAGAAGAAAAAGAAGAGGAGAAAAACAAAGAGAAGAAAAATTCTTCTTCTTCTTCTTCTTCTTCTTTTTCTTCTTCTTCTAGTCTTCTTTTTCTTCTTATTCTTCTTCTTCTTCTAGTCTTCTTCTTCTAACTTTCTTCTTTCCCATTTTGCAGATTTGCTTCAGATCACGGAAGCTTGCGTTCATGGAGTCTACTCTTCTCCTTGTCCGTCCTTTTTGTTTTGATTTTGTAGGATGAACAATGTGAAACTTGCTACCTATATATATATGTATGGATGAAACCATTGTATATGGACTTTTTGCTTAATTGTTGGATATGTTGGCTATATATATGTTGGATATGGACTTTTGATTTGGTATATATATGTGTTGGATGATCATATCCATATGGCAGGGATATGTATGCTTGTTGAAAGTATTTTCAAATGAATATATATATATATATATATATATATATATATATATATCTGTGAAATTGATTGAATTTAAGAAAAAACAGAATTAACAGGGGCAATACAGGCACTTTGCCGTCCGCCAGCCGATGGCAAAGCTGCCACGTGGCAGCTACCTGTGCAACCTGGGGGGCACCTGGGTTGGCCTATTTGGGCACTTTGCCGTTTGCCAGCAGACGGCAAAGGCTGGTGTGCTTTGCCGTCTGCTGGCAGACGGCAAAGGGCATGCATTGGCCCCAGCTGACGCCTGACATCAGCTGACGTCAGCTGGCAGACGGCAAAGAACTTGGCGCCTTTGCCGTCCGCTGGCAGACGGCAAAGTACGCCGTTAGCCACCTAACGGGCCTAACCCTATCCCTCTGCCGTCCAAGGCATTTGCCATCCGCTTGCTTAGTATGGCTGACGGCAAACTTCTTTGCCGTCCGCTTTATTTAAGCAGACGGCAAAGCACCCCTCTGCCGTAGTTCATTCAGCCGGACGTGGGGCCGTCTGCTGGCTGACGGTTACTAACTAATATGACTGACTCGTGAAAACCAAATGTGTAGACCATGTGCCAGAGCAACGGTCAGACCCCTCTGCCGATGCCAGTCATTGCTCCGGCGGGCACGGTGAGTTTCATTTGAATGGTCATTAGTTACTAGTCTTCACATTTGAGTTGCATCATGCTAATGAGACATTGCAAATGATCTTTGGTGCAGCGTAACTCCCGACAAGCATCGACCGATCCTTCTACGTCTGCCACTGGCGCGACCGGTCCTTCACCTCCGTGATGACGGTACGGTTTCCCTAGTGTTTTGCTTAACAAATGCATACTTAGCTTAAGAAATGACCTATTTAGCTCCAAAATGTCATATAGTTAGCTTATTTTCCTCGAAAATGACATAATAACCTTACTTAGCTCCAAAATGACCTATTTTACCTAGGTTAGCTCAATAATGACCTATACTTAGCTTAATTAGTTCATTTATGACAATATTAGCTTACTTAGGTCAAAAATGGCATAATAACCTTGGTTTAGCTCCAAAATGTCATATACTTAGCTTATTTTCCTCGAAAATGACATAATAACCTTATTAGCTCCAAAATGACATATTTTACCTACGATAGCTCTAAAATGACCTACACTTAGCAATTTTTCCTCCAAAATGACTTAATATGCTTAGTTAGCTCAAAAATGGCATAACTACCTAGGCTAGCTCAAAAATGACCTATACTTAGCTTAGCTAGTTCATTTATGACATACTTAGCTTACTTAGGTCAAAAATGGCATAATAACCTTGGTTTAGCTCCAAAATGTCATATACTTAGCTTATTTTCCTCGAAAATGACATAATAACCTTACTTAGCTCCAAAATGACCTATTTTACCTAGGTTAGCTCTCAAATGACCTATACTTAGCTTAGCTAGTTAATTTATGACATAATTAGCTTACTTAGGTAAAAAAATGGCATAATAACCTTGGTTTAGCTCCAAAATGTCATATACTTAGCTTATTTTCCTCGAAAATGACATAATAACCTTACTTAGCTCCAAAATGACCTATTTTACCTAGGATAGCTCTAAAATGACCTATACTTAGCATTTTTTCCTCCAAAATGACTTAATATGCTTAGTTAGCTAAAAAATGGCATAACTACTTAGGTTAGCTCTAAAATGACACAAGTAAGCAATAAGAAGAAGAAAAAGAAGAGGAGAAAAAGAAAGAGAAGAAAAATTCTTCTTCTTCTTCTTCTTTTTCTTCTTCTTCTTCTTCTAGTCTTCTTCTTCTTCTTCTTCTTCTAGTCTTCTTCTTCTTCTTCTTCTTCTTCTTCTTACCTATGTTAGCTTACTTAGCTCCAAAATGACTTAATTAGCTTACTTAGCTCCAAAATGACCTATTTACCTAGGTTAGTTCTAAAATGACACAAGTAAGCAATAAGAAGAAGAAAAAGAAGAGGAGAAAAAGAAAGAGAAGAAAATTTCTTCTTCTTATTCTTCTTCTTCTTCTTTTTCTTCTTCTTCTTCTAGTCTTCTTCTTCTTCTTCTTCTTCTAGTCTTCTTCTTCTAACTTTCTTCTTTCCCATTTTGCAGATTTGCTTCAGATCACGGAAGCTTGCGTTGATGGAGTCTACTCTTCTCCTTGTCCTTCCTTTTTGTTTTGATTTTGTAGGATGAACAATGTGAAACTTGCTACCTATATATGTATGTATGGATGAAACCATTGTATATGGACTTTTTGCTTAATTGTTGGATATGTTGGCTATATATATGTTGGATATGGACTTTTGATTTGGTATATATATGTGTTGGATGATCATACCCATATGGCAGGGATATGTATGCTTGTTGAAAGTATTTTCAAATGAATATATATATATATATATATATATATATATATATATATATATATATATATATATATATATATATATATATATATCTGTGAAATTGATTGAATTTAAGAAAAAACAGAATTAACAGGGGCAATACAGGCACTTTGCCGTCCGCCAGCCGACGGCAAAGCTGCCACGTGGCAGCTACCTGTGCAACCTGGGGGGCACCTGGGCTGGCCTATTTGGGCACTTTGCCGTCTGCCAGCAGACGGCAAAGGCTGCTGTGCTTTGCCGTCTGCTGGCAGACGGCAAAGGGCATGCATTGGCCCCAGCTGACGCCTGACGTCAGCTGACGTCAGCTGGCAGACGGCAAAGAACTTTGCGCCTTTGCCGTCCGCTGGCAGACGGCAAAGTACGCCGTTAGCCACCTAACGGGCCTAACCCTATCCCTCTGCCGTCCAAGGCATTTGTCGTCTGCTTGCTTAGTATGGCTGACGGCAAACTTCTTAGCCGTCCGCTTTATTTATGCAGACGGCAAAGCAGCCCTCTGCCGTAGTTCATTCAGCCGGACGTGGGGCCGTCTGCTGGCTGACGGCAAAGGGTTTTGCCGTCCGCCAGACATTCCTTTGCCGTCTGCCATGGCAGATGGCAAAGTGCCTGATTCCTGTAGTGTACGTTCCCTGTTACCATCGACTCCTTGACCCATAGTTCGGATCCCCTACCCGAGATCTTCCGGTTTTGGTACCAACAGTGACACCGAGATGTACTAGTGCTATGGCCAAAGGTCAAATCGGTAGGACCGAAAATTTCGAATCGGTCGGTCCGAGATGCAGTCGGCGGAAACTTAAACCTAAAAATTTTACTCACATCTAATCTACGGAGTTTGTAGTGTAACAGGAGTTCTCAATCTGTGGCATGAATTCAGGCAGTCCAGTCGTGCATTGAATCAGAAATGGGAGCACGAGAGGGATCGAATCTCACCGTAACTTGGTGGAGATCCTCTACGGCGGCAACGGCGGAGGAGATTTCCGTTGACGGCGGCGGAATCTGGCGGCGAGGGCGCGCTAGAGACGACGGTGAAGTCTGAAGACGCAGGGCAACGGCAGCAACGGGGAGCGGGAACGAGTGGGGTCGAGAATTTTCAACCGTTCGGTCCACGCGATATATATACCCGTACGCTGTCGATGGCGCCGAGTTGGACAACTCGGTGGCACCGATATGTGCAACTGCACGCAGGTCAGCACATCGGTGACTCCGAAATGGTTCAACTCGGTTGCACCGAGATGGAAAACCTAGATCAATCTAAGTGATTTCGGTTGGACCGTGTTTGAGTGAATTGGTTCGGCCGAAATCATTTAGAAGGTTTTCGAGGTTCAGCCCTTTCAGATCGGTGGCTCCGAGTGCTCCTCACCCGGAGGGTCCGAAAATGACTTGTTCAATTTTTGTGATGTAGCAAGAATAGAATTTGAGACAAGAAAGCATAGATAGCTAGAGAAGGTACTTAGGCATTCTTGTACATTCACTTGGCCAGAAAAACCAAGACAATCAAAACAACAAATGGAGGATGTCCTCGAATGATGAAAACATGCAAACCAACATGCTCACACAAGAAGATAGCAAATGAAATATGTGTCAAACATGCACAACCAATTCTAGAATCTACCAAGCAATGACGATGACTAGGTCATCTATATATGAGTATATTGACTTAGGAGCCAAATGAGAACATTTGATCATAGGTCATACTCATCGTTTAAGCACAAGTGGGGTTGCCACTTTTACACAAAGCATTGATGTGTTCACACCATTAGAGTTGCTTTAGCTCAATTGTTTAGAGCAAAGCTCCCCCTAGATGTGATATTCCCCCTAAGAGGGATGAACTAACCTTGGGTTTTGTCGATGATGACTTCATGTAGATGTTGAAGATGTGGATGCTCAATGTTGATGTAGACCATCAAGAGTTGGGAGCAATCCTTTGGAGTTTTGTGCTTTCAATACCTACATGGGTTAGTCCCACACAAGGAACATACAAGGATATCCATAGACATAGAGTGAAATTCACATATGATGATGTCCATGAATGCATTGAATACCTTGTCCCTTGCCTTACCAACAAGAGGGTTTGTGACTCCATGAATTAGTGCAAAATGTGGAAGTTGGTTGCACAAGTCCTTGCCATAAATAATATGAGTGAAGTTTGTTGGCGGAGTCACCCTCAAGAACTCTCTAGTTCTTCTTCTTTTGGACCCACATCAACTTGATGGGAATCCTTGGAGTTGTAGTAGCACTTGATGAAGTAGAACTTGATGAAGTCTTGGGAACCCACTTGACCATGGCTTGAGGAGCTTCTTCAAGTGAGTCAATCTCTTCTTGAAGCTTGTCCTTGCCTTTTAGCTTGTGGTCTTGTGGTGGAAGATCTTCTTGAGCTTGTGTTCCCCTGAAGGAAGTAGGATCATACTTCTCTTGTTGAGGAACAAACTTCGTCTTGGGGTATTGATCTTCTTCCCACTCAACTCCATTGGCATTGAACTTTTGTTCAAAACCAACACCTTGGTTCTTCCGGTGCCTTCCTTGCTTGCGTACAATTTCCTCAAATTGCTTACTCCTGGCAAGACTCTTGTAGACACCTTTTTCTATAATTCCTTTCAATAGCATATTTTCTTGCTCAAGTGTAACTTGGCTAAGAGAATCATTAGTGGAATCAATAGAACTACTAGAAGCAACAACATTGGATTTAGCATTGTTATTGTTACTACTAGAGGTAGAACCATTTTTACCCTTGTTGCTAGTTTGCTTAGGTTTAACTTGTGGCATAAAGGTAGACAAGAGTAAACGCTTAGCAAGATATGAAGAACTCTTCTTTCGAAGATCATCATTGATAGCTTTAAGAAACTCATGCTCTTGCTCTAAATTTAGCTTCTCGAAGCGTAGCTTCTCATGAGTTCTTAGAAGTTCTCTATGATCCTCTTGAGTTGTTTCATGAGCTGACTTAAGAGCATTTAGTTCTTTAGTTAGAAGCTCAATCTCCTTCATAGCATTGTCACTCGTTTCCTCTTGACTATCATGATTACTAGCATTTTCATTATAGCTCACATTACTATCCTTGTCAACAAGTAAATCATCATCACCAAGCAAATCATCTTCATCACTATTGAAATCAAGATACTCGGGGTGTGATACCTTGGGGCCTTTTGCCATGAAGCATCTTCCAATTCCTTCATTTGATGAGTCAAATAGATCATAGGAGTTGGATGACACAAGAGCAAGTCCGGCAACACCTTCATCTTGACTATAGTAAGAGTTGGAGTGATAACTTCTCTCGGAGTGGTTGTCGGAGTCGGAGCCGGAAACCCATTCACCAACATGAGCTTGATGTCTTCTTCTTGTGTAGATCTTGGATGACCTGTCCTTCCTCTCCGAATCCTTGCTTCTTCGAGAGTGTCTTCGTTCATAACGATCATCTCTACTCCTTCTCTCCATATGAGGTGATTCATCTCTTCTATGTCTTCCTCTTGGTGATTCGTCTCTTTTCTTGTAGGGAGCCGTACACTCATTGGAGTAGTGTCCGGGCTTCCCACAATTGTAACAATTATGGTCACGACTTGATGATCTTCTCTCATAATGTCTTGAGCTAGAGCTTCTCTCTTTCCCTTTGTTCTTGTAGAACTTGTTGAACCTTTTCACCATTAGGCTAATCTCTTTATTGGATACTAGCTTGTCACTTGAAGTTGTTGGAGCATCGGTTGAGGCTTTGTAAGCACCACTTGATTTGTTGTGCAGCTCTTCTTTGTCCTTGAGTGACATTTCATGAGCAACAATCCTTCCAATGACTTCCGTGGGCTTGAGATCTTTGTAATTTGGCATCATTTGGATCAAAGTGCAGACGGTATCATATTTTCCATCCAAAGCTCTAAGTATCTTCTTGATGATGAATTTGTCGGTCATCTCTTCACTTCCTAAGCCGGCAATCTCATTTGTGATGAGAGCAAGCCTAGAGTACATCTCAGCGACTCCTTCACCATCCTTCATCTTGAACTTGTCAAGTTGACTTTGAAGCACATCCAACTTAGATTCCTTAACGGACTCGATTCTTCCGGGGTTGATTTTCTTTGCATTCTCGAGGCGGCTGATTTTGTTGAATTCTTCAGGACATAGACCGTTGAATAGAATGTCACAAGCTTGAGCATTGTATTGCAACATCTTCAATTCTTCCGGGGTTGCATCACGATCCGGTTCCTTGCCATCCTCAAAGAAGTCACCTTGCAAGCCAACACGAACAATAGCCCAGACGGCGGGGTTATGACCAAGAATATGCATTTTCATCTTATGTTTCCAACTAGCAAAGTTTGTACCATCAAAATATGGACCTCTACGGTGATAGTTACCCTCACTAGACGCCATACTCTCCTAGGTTGTGAAACCAAGGCTATGATCACCAAAGCAATGGAAATCAAGGCTTTACGGAGACCAAAGCTCTGATACCACTTGTAGGATCGAAAGTATGTCTAGAGGGGGGTGATTAGACTACTTGACCAAATAAAACCTAACCTTTTTCAATTTTAGTTGTGGGCAGATTTTATCAATAGTACATGTCAAGCATCACCCTACACATGCAATTCTAAGAGTATAGCAGCGGAAAGTAAACAATTGCATATGTAAGTAAAGGAGGGGATCAGAGATTTCAAACGCAATGAAGACACGGTGGTTTTTGGCGTGGTTCCGATAGGTGGTGCTATCGTACGTCCACATTGATGGAGACTTCAACCCATGAAGGGTAACGGCTGCACGAGTCCACGGAGGGCTCCACCCACGAAGGGTCCATGAAGAAGCAGCCTTGTCTATTCCACCATGGCTTACGTCCACGAAGGACTAGCCTCACTCGGGTAGATCTTCACGAAGTAGGCGATCTCCTTGCCCTTACAAACTTCTTGGTTCAACTCCACATCATGTTGGAGGCTCCCAAGTGACACCTAACCAATCTAGGAGACATCACTCTCCAAAAGGTAATAGACGGTGTGTTGTTGATTAACTCCTTGCTCTTGTGCTTCAAATGATAGTCTTCCCAGCACTCAAACAACTCCTCACAGATTTGGATATGGTGGAAGAAGGATTTGAGTGGAAAGCAACTTGGGAAAGGCTAGAGATCAAGGTTCAAATGGTAGGAATGGAATAGCTTGATCTCAACACATGAGTAGGTGGTTCTCTCTCAGAAAATGTATGGTGGAAGTGTAGGCACGTTCTGATGGCTCTCCTTATTGAGAAGAATGTGGTGGAGGGGTATATATAGCCTCCACACAAAATCCAACCGTTACACACTTTTGACCCAACTCGGTGGCACCGAAACGATAATCTCGGTAGCACCGAACTGTGTAAAAGATATGAACTTTAGGAATCTCGGTGGGACCGATACGGACAACTCGGATGGACTGAAGTGCAATGCTAGGGCAAACCTCATCTCGGTGGCACCGATTGCATCAACTCGGTAGGACCGAAGTGAAGCAATAAGGCAATAGAGAGTTGGCAAGCCATCTCGGTGAGACCGATTTGCAAAACTCGGTGAGACCGAAGTAAGTGCAAACGATTACAGAGAGTTGGCAAGGCCATCTCGGTGGGACCGAGATCCATTTCGGTGGATCCGATTTGTTAGGGTTTTGGCGGTGGCTAAGTCTTGGACGAACTCGGTGGGGCCGGATAGGAAATATCGGTGGGGCCGAGTTGGAATGTAGGTTTTGGACATATTTGGTTAGAGGGAGTGGTTGAGGGTTTAGGAGTACTGTCACTAAGCACTTGAGCAAAAAGACCATTAAGCAACACCTCATCCCCTTTTAATTGTATTGGCTTTCCTATGGACTCAATGTGATCTTGGATCACTAAACCAAAAATGTAGAGTCTTGATCTTTTGCCAATCCTTGTCCTTAGCATTTTGAGGGGTCCACATCTCTAGTCCATGCCATGCCAATCATTGAACATCCTGAAATCTTAATCTTGAATGGACATTAGTTCAATGAGATATATGTTGTTATGAATTACCAAAACCACCAAGGGAGCAAATGTGCTTTCACAACCTGGTTTCAAATTCCTCACCCTCCCTTACTTTATTCCGCTGCTGAAGAATTTGTGATCTATCCTCTGATGAATTTGAACTGAAGTATTTGATCATGCTATCTTTTATTTCCTCAGTTCATATTCTTCAAGCCTGTATGATTGTATGTTCTTCATTCTTATGTATCCTGTTCGCATGTACTCTGATTCTGTGATGACTTAGTTTCCCTTGCGTTTCTATTTCTTCACTCTGTTCTTCGTCAAATTCATCAGAGTTTGACGAATTTCTAATAATCTCCCATTCACCCCCCCCCCCTCTGGGAGATAACCTGCGCTTTCACTTTCGGATTCAGACTACTAGATTTCACACCCAACGCGGTCACCTGCCTGTCAATCTTCGCGCATCTGTGTGAGAACTTTGTGGGAATAGCCCCAAATGTTGCTCTGTTCCGGCACTTCTTCATCCCTCGGGTCGAAGATGATGCCCTTTCTGGCAGCGTGACTTGGATCCCAAGGGGAAACTAGAGGAAACACTACCTGGAGGGCAAGCTACACATTAAGTGGAATGAGTGGAGGGCCGACTGGTGCTGGCTCCAGCAGAAGGACTTCCCGGAATTCTGCCATCTCAGGATGGAGAAAATAGAGAAGGCCGTCAGTTGGAGCAATGTCGACCCCAATGACGCCAAGCTTGGGCTGGCTCTGTATCGGATCATTGCCCTTAAGGAGGCCGGCTTGACGATCGAGATGGTGGTGGCAGACTTCACCCGCCGCCGGATTGCTCCGCTGCAACATAGAGGAGGCCGGCAAGCGTGGGACTACCAGGGCCCTACCGATCCAATGCGCCTGCACCCAGGCTTGAATGACAACCTGTCGGTGATGGAGCATTACCGGCTCATATGTCAGCTCTTCAACAGGGGCTACACCTTCCATCTATCGGCAAAGGTAACCCCGCTGTGCAACAACACTGCCAAGGCCTCCATACTGGCAATGTTGCCGGCCTGTGAAACCACGACGGTACTGAGCACATGGAAGGTACCCGGCAAGACAGCAGTGGAAGACTGGCTTGCCGGGCTGAAGGAAGCAGATGTCCGAGTCGAGGATGACATGGTTCACCCGACAAGGAACGACGAAGAGGAATTCCATGCTGCAAGGGCCAATGAGCAAAAGAAGGCAGCTCGACCCTAAGCGGCCAAGGGTGCCGACAAGGGGGAGCACATTGGAGGCCAAGCCGAAGAGCAGGCCATGGCTCTGGGAACTAGCGGAGGGAGCCGCACTCAAGAGCATGCCGAGGAGCATGCGAGCGAAGAGGACCAGACCAGGGAGTCTGAAGACGAGGAGGAACAACCCGAGGAATCTTCAGATGAGGAGGAAGAGGAGGAAGGACCTTGCCCTTCTTCCATCAAGGTGAAGACCACCATCGCCAAGAAGCCCGCCAAGAAGGCAGCGCACACCGAGCCGGCAGGAAAAGAGCTTGTTGGCGTCAAGGCAGCAGCTGCAGCTTCCCGGCCTCAGCCTTCTAGGCGTCAGCCTCCTCGCAGAGCCGCCTCCCGGCAACCAGCCTCACCAATCGTGGGGGGGTGAAGGTGCGTCGCAGCCCCTGGCTCCGGCATGAACCAAGCGAGCTAGGGAGATGCCGCTAGCACCTACGCCTTCTGGCGAGGACGACACGGTGTATTGGGACCTATCTGTCCTTAGTGATCGCGAAGAGGAGGAGGAGTAAGTACACCACCTTCATCCATATTTCTCGTAATTATCTTGATGTCATTGCTGAACTAATCATTCTGACTGTTCTAATCTTGCAGGGATGATGTGCCCTTGGCGGAATAGCAGAGGAAGAAAGCCAGAACCACCGAGGAGAGCGAGATGGCAATAGGCACAGAGCAAAGTGCCACCTTGCCTGAGGTTGCCGTCTCGAGCCCACCACGTGAAGCTCACGTTCAATTCCCGCCTGCAAGCACTACCGTTGAATCTTCTGCAATGGAGACCGACAAGGAGTCGGAAAGTGGCCAGACGAAAGGCGAGCGCCAAGGGATGGAGCCCTTGACGGCACCCTCGACCTCCAAGCCGTTGCCCAGACCTTCATCGACAAGGTGCAGCCCTCCCCCAGAGGAGCCCCAAGAAGGCTCCTTTGCATCGAGACCTCCCCGGCAACCGATGTTGCCGGAGACCAAGTGACGGCAACCGAAGTCGCTGGAGGAAGAACGGCATCCCCTCTCCGTGCTTACCAGGGTAAGTTCCTTGCCAATCCTTCCTTTTGTTTTCTTGAACTTGATCTGAGTCTTGAAGTTTTGATTTCATCTTGCTTTCTGCTTCTTCCCCGTCCTGCAGAACCAACCCCTCCAGAAGGGAGGGAAGTGTCTGTGGAGGAGATTGCAAAGAGCGCCCCAGACGAGGCCGCCAAGATTTCTGCCACGGAGGCCGCCATGCCTGCTGCTGAGGAGGCCAGGGAAACCCCCGAAGAGCCTGGCATGCCCTCTGGCAGCACATCTGGACTTGCCATAGCAGACGCTGAGATGGGGGAGGCTGGCAATGACAAGCCAAACACCGACATCCACCCCAGTGCACCTGAGGCGTAGGCTCTGACGGGGCCCTTGGGGCCAACCAATCAGCAGCATGGATCCGATGCCCCCAGCTCATCTGGTGCCGGGGAACTCTCCTTCGAGGATGCCATTGCCAGAATTCTGGTGCCCCTCTCTCAAAGCGCTTTGGAAATGGACGACTCTGCCAACAACGCTGCTGACATGGCCTTCCTGAAGGCGATGGCCATCAGCTTCGAGGATGTGCAGCAGCGCTACAGCCAGTGCTGGGAGGAGCTCCATTCACGGTGGTAGGCTATAGAGCTATCCGAGGGGAAACTGAAAGAGAAGGCAGAGGAACTCCGCACGTGGTACAATGACAAATTCCACAGCCTTAGGAGACAGGAGGAAAAGCTTGACGCTGCCTAGGAGAAGGCAACGGCCTTGGTTGGCAAGTTGACGGAGCATGAAGCAAAGCTCATCGTCAAGGAGAAAGACCTTGCCGCCCGAGAAGAAGCACTCATCGCCAAGCTCCGCAGCAAGGACGAGGAGATCCAGACTCTGCTCGTGCAGTGGAACCAAGAGCTAGAGGAGGGCCACAAAAAGGCCATTGAGACTCAAGCTCAGGCTCATGCCGACAAGCTCTTGGAAGCCGTCAAGGCCACAGAGGGCGCTGAGGCCGCCAAGGTAGAGTTGGAGTCCAAGGTAGCAAAGCTTGCAAGAAGACCTTGCCGGCAACAGAGAAGAGTTCTTGACTCTCCAAGCATCAGCGCAGAAGGCAGCTCACACTATGGGTGACCTACAGACTTAGCTATCTGCCAAGAGCCAAGAACTTAGCCAAGCTGCCGACGCCAAGGAAGATTTGAAGCTGAAGCTACGTGGGTTGGAGGAGCATCTTGACAGTGCCAAGGCCAGAGAGGCAGCCTTGGCCAAAGATCTTGAGAAGGAGAAAGCTGCGTACGCTGACGCCGTCAGTTCCTTCAACACGCTCAACGGCAACTTGCAGCTGTGGACCGACCGCCTTGTGGAGGCCACAGAGCAGATCAGCGCCCAGCTTGCCGTCGTGCGCTTGGCAGAATACAGCTATGCCCCCAATGACCAAGAAGCGGCGAACGCTAGCCTGACTCTCTTCTTCGAGGACCTTGTCAAGGCATTGGAGAAGCACCACAGAGAACGGTCCGACTCCTTCGCCAAGGAATCCCGCAAGCTTGCTCGGGACATTCTTTACAAGGTACTCATCAAAGTTGCGTACCGCAATCCAAGCATCGACCTCTCTGGCGCCTTCACAAGCTTGCCGAAGGACGCCGACATCATAGCTGCCGACGAGATCATTGCTCCAATAGCCGACCAGGTCGGCCAGGTCTCCAGGACTCAGGGTGGAGTTACCCATTAACCTTGTAGCCACACCTTGCCGCGTGTATGGTCATGTAAAAGACAGATTCATCTTAAGTTAGATCCGCACTACGGCATTGATGTAATATAAATTGTGTTTTGAATGGATGTATGCATGCTATTCCTCTTGTTTTATTCTGTCTTTGCATGATTTTTGTACCCTACGCCTGCCGGAATCTTGCCGGTGCGCGCACTCTTGCCGCGAGCGCTTGAGGAACGGGTCCTTAGCAGCTTGCCGGAAGTGCCGCTGCCGGCAAGGATACACTTGATGATCACAACGCAGCCACTTAAATTGTTGAGCGGACTCGAAAAAAAGTACGGGCGTAACTGATCACGACAAGGTTCCTTAGCGTGCAGGTTTCTCATACAAAGGTCAAAACCGTTCAAGGAGAAATTGCAACTACAACAAAGAATTTATTTCAAAGTTCTTCAACTTAGCTTTTTCTTTGTTGTACTTCTTGTCATAGAACGATATCTTGAACGTCACTTGGTATCCATACCATCACCCCCCAGGAAAGTTGCACGCGAGGAACCCTTCTGTCCTTTGAAAAAAGAAAGAAGAGAAAAGAGGAGGCTGGAACCTTGACGGTTCATTAATCATCCTGTGCAAGGTAAAATGTGACACAAAGCTGCCTGCAACACATAAATAAATATGTACTTTGACAAAGAGTTGTGAAACACTTAGCTTTATTCATTGTGCATGGGATCTGTGCCCGGCTCTGTACAAAGGTTTACATGCCTTGCCGGCAAACTTGTACAAAAGAGGTTGCCGGGCAGCCCGGCAACCGCGCCTTACGGGTAAAACTTGCAAAGATGCTCAATATTCCATGAATTGAGCACCGGAGTGCCATCTTCGGTCTCTAGGCGGACTGCGCTGGGCCTAGTGACTCGTACCACCCGGTAAGGGCCTTCCTACTTCGGCGTCAACTTGTTTTGACCCTTCGTGGACTGAATCCAACGAAGAACAAGGTCGCCTTCCTCAAGGTTCCTGGCATTCACTTTGCGGCTATGGTAACGGTGCAAAGCTTGCTGGTACCGTGCAACATGGACAACGGCCTAGAAACGATCTTCCTCAAGGAGCGTGGCATCATCTTGCCGCGGCTCATCTTGATCCTCCTCATTGAAGGCCAAGACTCTAGGTGACCCGTATCTGAGTTCTGTGGGGAGCACCGCTTCTGTACCATAAACAAGGGAGAAGGGTGTCTGGCCAGTGGCTCGACTTGGTGTCGTTCTGATTGACCAAAGAACTGCCGGCAACTCTTCCACCCAGCGCCTTCCACACTTGTGCAGCATATCGAAAATTTTGGTCATGAGACCCCGCAGCACTTCTGCATTTGCCCTCTCTACTTGTCCATTGATCCTTGGGTGAGCAACAGATGCGTAGTAGATCTTGTTTCTAAGTTCTTGGCAATATGTTGTGAAGGCGTGGCTCGTGAATTGGGTGCCATTGTCGGTGATGATCCTGTTGGGTACACCAAAATGAGCAACCAATCCTTTGAGGAACTTGATGGCTGACTGTGCCATCACCTTCCTCACTGGCTCTACCTCAGGCTACTTTGTAAACTTGTCGATTGCAACGTACAAAAATTCAAAGCCCCCAATAGCACGGGGGAAGAGGCCGACGATGTCGTGCCCCCAGACCGAGAAAGGCCCGAAGAAAGGGATGGTTTGGAGGGCTTGAGCTGGCTGGTGGATATCCTTGGAGTGGAACTGACATGCTTCGCATCTGATGACCACCGCCAAGGCGTCTTGAAGGGTTGTCGGCCAGTAGAATCATTGACGGAACGCCTTGACGACAACCGCGCGTGAACCAATATGAGAGCCACACATCCCTTCATGCATCTCTTCCAACAGCCTCTGTCCATCTTCTCGGCAGATGCACTTCAATTTCACCCCGTTTTTTCCTATACAAAATGTTGTCAACAAATTTGTACATCCTTGATTGACGGGCTACTCTTTCTGCGTCTTCTTGCTCATCGGGAAGATCTCCTGTTTGAAGGTACTGGACAATTGGCTGTGCCCATGCCGGAGCTTGTGGCTCGACGACAAGGACTAAAGGTACTTCTTCCTCTGCAGGAGCACTTGCTTCGACGGCAAGAATCTGGCTTGCCGGAAGCTGCAGCTCATCGGCCAAAGGTATCTTGTTGGCGGTATCCACTTTCTTGGCGGCTGCCGGCAGCTCTGCCGGAAAGTAACCACCAACATCTTGCTTTCTTTTTTTCGCCAGCCTTGATGGTGTAACGGATGGCTGAGTCAGATGGAGCACAAAAGTCCCTGGTTCCACAGGCGTCTTTTGGGCGGCAAGCTTTGACAGGTCGTCGGCAATCCAATTCTGGGAACGGGGAACGTGCTCCGCTCGCAGACTATCAAAGTGCTCTTCCAACTTCCTCACTTCATCAACATAGGCCTCCATCAAAGGGCTCTGGTAATCCTTGTTGAACTGCCTCACCACAAGATGCGAGTCGCCTCTGACAATCAACTTTCGAATACCAAGGTCGATTGTAATGCACAAGCCGGCAAGCAATCCCTCGTACTCAGCAGTGTTGTTGGTCGCCTGCTGTAACACCCCAAAATAGTTCCTTTGGATTTTCAAAATCTTTTCTTTAAAATAAAATAATTGGAATTATTTTGGCCCTACTTTTCTGTTTCTCTTTCTTCTGTTTTGAAAATCACTTTGAATTTTCAATTGACGTTTCAAAAAAAATAAATGGTTCTGATTTGATGGGTTACTACTTGGGTAATTATTTCTGAGAGGTCAAAAATATTTTTTCTTTTAGAAAAGTTTTTGGAATAATTAAAAGTATTCCAAGGAAATGGCCATTTCACTCTTTTCAAGCACTTCTAAAATTCCCAAAAATTTATTCTGTCATTTCAAATTATCTCCCAAGTCATCCTCACACCCTAGGACAGTATCCAATACCTCTCCTCTCCACAAAAATATTTTTCTCATTTTTAATAAATTCCAAAGTTGGAATTTTAATTATTCATAGTTTCTTTGATTTACAAAGGAACTATATTTTTCCTAACTCTTCTGCACCCACAAAAATTACTCCAACTACCTCCTTGATCACTCACTGAACCTGCCACCATCCCTAACTACCTCGCTAGCCGGAATTTACTCCGTCGTGATCCACTCCGCCTCGGTCGATTCTGACCACTTATAAATAGAGCTTCCCGAGCTCCGTTGAGCAACCGCACGACACCCACACCATCTCAATCGAGCTCCCAAGCACCCCCTCGACCTCGAGGAGGTCTTCTTCTCCACTTCTGGCCACCCGATCCGCCTCTGCCATCCCAAACACCACGTCGCCGTTAGGCCATCTCCACCCCCTAAACTTCACCAGTCGTCTCATAGTGCACCCACTCATCCATCCCACACCCCAATTCGATGTCTAGAGCTCTCTCCGGCGAGATCCAACATCACCCGACGCCGCCGTCCGCCGGAGTCGACCTCGCTGTCACTCCGGTGCTCACCGACGACCACCACCACCACCCACCGACGCGGAAGGACGCCCTGAGCACGCTCGTGTCCTTGCCGCCCTCTATAACGCCGGCGATCGTTGCCGGTGATCGCCGCTCCTCCTCTGTTTACGCGCGCGGCGCGTTTGAATTCAAACCTGACGGGTGGGGCCTACCCGTCAGCGTTTTAATCTTTTTCCGTTTAAATCGAAAGCGTATTCTGCTCTTTATGCTTTCTACGCTGGAAAGCGTATTCTTGCCCGAAGCGTTTTCTGTTTAAATGCACAGGGACCCGCTGGCAAATAGTTATTTTGCAGAAAAGCCCCTGGTTTTAAAAACTCAACAACTTTTAAACCACAAATCCTTTTGAGTTGATTCTTTTTTTGAAATTCTTCTGTTTCACTCTAGTTTTTTTAGTATTTATTTGAAAATATTTTGAGAAAACTTTGTGTACTGTTGCAAAAAATTTAATTTTAATTTGAATTTCCATTTTATAGAAAACGAAGAGGGGGACTTTGCTGGGAATTTCGAGGGATCATCTTCTGACTACTTTGATCAAGGCAAGCATTTTTGAACTTGGGATATGGTGATTGCATGCATGGTTGCATCGGTTGAACTTGCACCGCATATGTAGTAGTAGTGAGAGCATGCATGGTCATGTCAGTTTGAGCACTATTTGCATGCACCAAGATTCTTGCTAACGTGTGGAATATGGTGAGAAAATTCAGGAGTGTATCTCCTGCCTTGGAAGTGCCGATGGGCACGGGTCAAGTTATGACACGACGGTGTCACTGTGGCATGTGAGACATGCCGGTCATAATAACAACACCTCCTGAGTCGACCTAGATCGAGTCTTGCTCTGTCAAGCCTAGCTAAATACTGTGCTGCCACTAGTCTTCCCGCGAGGGGAGTGCGGTTTAGTAAGTTACAAACCCCTGTCCGTGTGCACACCACATAGAGGGGCCATGATGAGGGTTTCCACGGCCATGGACTAATGCCAGTCATCGGGTCAGGGGGCATGGGTGTATCCGGCTGGGCCGAGAGGGGGGCACGCCTTGTAATCTGCGCGTATTAATAGTGATCCCATGCTATTCGAGACGGTGGTCTCCCCGACTTAGAGTTTTTTCTGGAACGATGCTTTGGGTGATTCCTGGCATCCGAAAAGTTAATTTGGTGTGTGTTGGTCAGGTGTGTTTTCAACCCAAAGACCGTGATGGGAATTAGTTAGTGTCTCGGTACTGACTAAGGAAATCCTTTACTTGTGGGTAAAGAGTACACCTTCTGCATAGTTATATCTATTCGAATAGCCATGTCCACGGTCAAGGACGTTAGCTGGGAAGGGTCAAGTGTCGGTCCCGGTGTCGGTCTTCGAAGGAAATAATTAAATTGAGTACGAATTATTTTGCAGGTTAATTATTGTCATCACTAATGTCATCATGAATATTATTGTCATCATAAATATTATTCTGGACTAACCCAGTTCTTCTATGTGAAATCTGAGTATCACTTGGGATGGCTAGTCCACCTGGATACTCATTTATATTTGCTGGGTATCACTTGGGATGGCTAGTCCACCTGGATACCCAATTTTATTTTATTTTCTGAATATCTCTTGGGATGGCTAGACTACCTGAGGTATTCATTTTTATCTTTATTTTCTGAGTGTCTCTTGGGATGGCTAGACTACCTGAGATACTCAATTCTTTTAAAGACCTCTCGAGGCGTCGCTTTCAGACACCCGTTTGGCATTTCTTTTCAAGACCTCTCGAGGCGTAGCTTTGAGACACCCGCTTGGCATTTCTTTTCAAGACCTCTCGAGGCGTCCCTTTCAGACACCCGTTTGGCATTTCTTTTCAAGACCTCTGGAGGCGTCGCATTTAGACACCCGTTTGGCATTCTTCTTGGAATTTCTCGGGCGGTCCAACGCTCGATGTTCCATTTAACTTTCTTTGTTTGCCACTAAAATTATATATTCATTCCCTCGCACCGTGTTAACATTTACCATGTCATGATTAAATTTTGATCAGCATAAGCATATCATTTAATCCAGCATGAGCATATGCATTCGGTATATCTTTCGTTCATAATATTTGCTAGTACATTCCAACGTACTCACGGGCATGTCCCTGGCTTGTTAATTTGGCCAGACCTGGAGGAAGACGAGCTTGTGGAGGACGAGTGCACTAGCGAGCCTGATGCATAGAGGTGTTCCCAGTCAGTCAACCTGTGGTCATGGAGTCTAGCACGTGTATCATCCGCAATGCTTCCGCTTCACAAATAAAATAGTCAAGCCTCACACTGACGCTTGGCTCTACTTTATTGTATTAGTGTGTACCTTCACCACATCACTATCATATTCCGCCACCATCCTATATTGACAAGTTTGTAATACTTGTTGAGCATCCTGGCTCAACCCTGTGTAATATTATGTATGTACTGCATATCTATATCAAGGGAGTCCACCAGTTATGCTGATCTTGGGGCTGGTGTGACTTAGGGCTATTTTGTGATTTATTCCGGAAAGGGGCCCGACAAACCTTGGTATCAGAGCCAGGCTGACTGTAGGAAGCCCTAGGCGCGTTCGCTAGGAATAGAGTCAGTCCTAACATTTTTAGCATGCATCTCATGCATTGTAACAAATTTTCCTTGGTCATCATATACTTATGATATGACTATTTGGATTTTTTATCTACTGTTGTAGATGTCTGGCGGCAGCTGTCCGACCCAGATTTTCGCCACCGAGCCTGCGGGATTTTCCCGTCTTCTTGTCTTCATTGCCAGAATCGCGATGGGGTCTCCGAGTAGTCCGGAGTACACCGTTTATCCGGACAGGATTTCAGACACTTTGACTATGTACCAGGCCTCGGTATATATTCAGGTTGGAAACGCCATGCCACATCGCAACTATCGCTTTGTGGGGAGAGTCATGCCTACTGAGAGGCATGCTATTCAGATGGCTGCCCGAGAGGCCATCGCTCATCTTAGGGACATCCTTCCAGTCATGCAGACACGTCCCTACCATTATCTTCCATGCCATGTTCCATACACTAGTCACTATGCTTTCGCTTGCACCGCGGAAGATAGGGACAAGGCTATTGAGCCCCTTGTTCAGTACATCATGGCTTTAGAGTCAGTCTTCACCTCACTGGTGGACGACTATCTTGCTGCATGATACGACTCCAACGTATCTATAATTTATGAAGTATTCATGCCATGTTTATTATAGTTTTGTATGATTTTGGTGCACTTTTATATGGCTTTTATATGATTTTCATGGACTAACATATTGACCTAGTGCCAGTTGCTGTTTTCTGCTTGTTTTTGGTTTTCCAGAAAATCCATATCAAACGAAGTCCAAATGCAGCGAAACTTTTTGACGATTTTTTCTCGAAGGAAACAGACCCAAGAAGCTTCGGAGGAGCAGCAGAAGAGCCACAGGATCCCCATGAGCCACCTGGGCGCGCCTGCCACCCCCCCCCCAGGCACGCCCTGGTGCCTCGTGGGCCCCCTGTCGCACCTCTTTGCGTGATTCCAACACTGAAAAATCATATATATTCAGAAACCCCCGAAAGTTAATCTAGATGAGTTTTTACGCCGCCGCAAGCCTCTGTACCTCCACGATCTCATCTACAGCCCTTTTCCGGCACCCTGCCGAAGGGGGGAATCATCACCGGAGGCCATCTTCATCATCCCGGCGGTCTCCACGATGAGGAGGGAGTAGTTCACCCTAGGGGCTGAGGGTTTGTACCAGTAGCTATGTGTTTGATCTCTCTCTCTCTCGTGTTCTTGATTTGGAACGATCTTGATGTATCGCGAGCTTTGTTAATATAGTTGGATCATATGGTGTTTCTTCCCTCTCTATCCTTGTTGTGATGAATCGAATCTTTTCCCTTTGAGGTTTTGTTATTGTTGGATTGAATATTTCAGATTTGAGAACACTTGATGTATGTCTTGCATATGAATACCCGTGGTGACAATGGGGTATTATATTGATTCACTTGATATATGTTTTGGCACTCAACTCGCGGATTCCTGTGGTGACATTGGGGTAATCTATGCATAGGGGTTGATGCACGTTTTCATTATCTTTTCTCCGATAGAAACTTTGGGGTGCTCCTTGGAGTTCCTTGTGTGGATTGAATATTATGATTATGAAGTTGTTTGATGCATATCGTATAATCAACTCACGGATACTTGTGGTGACATTGGAGTATCTAGGTGACATTAGAGTTGGTTGATGTGTATCATATGGTGTTATTTTAGTACGAACTCTAGGAATGTTTGTGACACTTATAGGAATAGCTCAATAGATCGATCGGAAAGGATAACTTTGAGGTGGTTTCGTACCCTACAAACAATTTCTATCTGATGTTCTCCGCTAATAGGAACTTGGGAGCGATTCTTTATCACACGTTGAGGGATGATTATATGATCCAATTATGTTAGCATTGTTGAGAGATTGCACTAGTGAAAGTATGAACCCTAGGCCTTGTTTTTAAGCATTGCAATACCGTTTGTGCTCGCTTTTATCGTTTGCTACCTTGCTGTTTTTATTTATTCAGATTATAAAAATATATTTCTACTATCCATACTACACTTGTATCACCATCTCTTCGCCGAACTAGTGCACCTATACAATTTACCATTGTATTGGGTGTGTTGGGGACACAAGAGATTTCTTGTATTTGGTTGCAGGGTTGTTTGAGAGATACCATCTTCATCCTACGCCTCCCACGGATTGATAAACCTTAGGTCATCCACTTGAGGGAAAATTTCTATTGTCCTACAAAACTCTGCGCTTGGAGGCCCAACATGAGTCTACAAGAATAAGTTGTGTAGTAGACATCAAGCTCTTTTCTGGCGCCGTTGCCGGGGAGGTGAGTGCTTGAAGGTATATCTTTAGATCTTGCAATAAAATCTTTTAGTTTCTTGTTTTATCACTAGTTTGTTTTATAAAACAAAACTAAAAAAATGGAATTGAGGTTGCCTCATATTATTCGTCTTTATAATGTTTTTCTTGAAAATGATAGAGCGGAAAATTGTGCTCAATTGATAGAAGAAGAATTCAATAAAATGTTTGGCATAAAATCCATGAATGATGAGCATGATTGCAATGTTGTTAGTATGAATTCTTTGAATACCCATGATGCTAATGATATGCAAAGCTACAAGCTTGGGGATGTTATGCTTAATGAAAATGATTTTTTTATTCCCCCTACTTTTGATGAGCAAATTTATTATGATGATGACATGCCTCCTATCTATGATGATTATTGTGATGATACTTATGTCATAAAAAGTAGTGATTATTGTGATGATATTTATTCGTCTTTATAGTATTCGAGTTTCATATGATACTCCCACTCCTATTGATGAGAAAAATTTGCTTATGTGGAGAGTAATAAAAATTCTATGCTTATGGATCATGAAAAGAATACTTTATGTGATAGATATATTGATGAATCCATTCATGGTGCTACTGAAAATTATTATGAGATAGGAACATATGATTCATGATGCTCCCGTTATGTTTCAATTCTTTACTTCTATGTGAGCATCATTGAAATCATCATGCCTAGCTAAAAGGCATTAAAGAAAAGCGCTTGTTGGGAGACGATCCAATATCTATACCTACTGTTTTCTTGTGCTCACATGATTAAGTTACTGTAGTAATCATGTTTTATATGTTTTCTTTCAATAATGTGCTAAGTAAAGCCTTTGGGATAGTGTGGATGCTTGTTATTTGATTCTGTGCAAAAACAGAAACTTTTGCGTCCAGTGCTGGAATTTCTATTCTATACTGGAGAGTGAGAAAATTCTGAAATTTTTACACAGTATTGGGATACAAATTTTTTACGTTTTCCTAATTTTTAAGAATTTTTGGAGGTACAGAAGTATGGTTTTTAAATCGCTTACTACATGCTATTCTTTTTTTAACAGATTCTGTTTTTAGTGCATAGTTTGCTTGTTTTAGTGTTTCCATAGCTTATATTGAGTAATATAAATTGTGTAAATGATAGAATACAGTAGGTATTATGTGAGAACAATTATGAATCTTGTCTTGACAGTACCTAAGCAGATGATTTATTTTTATCATACTAACCTATCTCACAAGTTCCGTTAAGTTTTGTGTGATTGAAGTTTTCAAGTTTTGGGTGAGATATCGATATGAGGAGAATAAGGAGTGACAAGGCCCTAAGCTTGGGGATGCCCAAGGCACCACAAGGTAATATTCAAGGAAGACTCAAGCGTCTAAGCTTGGGGATGCCCCGGAAGGCATCCCCTCTTTCGTCTTCAACATTATCGGTAACCTCACTTGGAGCTATATTTTTATTCATCACATAATATGAGTTTTTCTTGGAGCGTCATTTTATTTCATTGAGATTTGCTTGCTGTTATAAATAATCATGTTTTTTATCTTTTAGTTCAATAAAATGCCAATTATAGCCTTTACCATGCTCAGTTTGCAAGTTTATGTGTTGCTGTTTGAAAACAGAAAGTTTTCTGTTATGTCCAGAATAGTCAGAACATGATAAAAATATGAAATTTTTACACAGTAAGAATGCATGATTTCTATGTCACGTGGTAATTTTGCAGAATTTTTGGAGTTAGGGAAGTATGGATTCTTATTCCCCTTTTACAGACTGTTCTGTTTTGGCAGATTTCGTTTATAGTTGCATTGTTTGCATATGTTGCTTGTTTAATGTTTCTATTTGAGGATAGGAGTATTAAATATAAAGAGACATTTAGTATGCAATGTTTAATTATAATTTTTGTTATTTGTTACAGTAGAGAATGTTATGGTTTTGAGTTGATTTATACTAACTTATCTCACGAGTTCTTGTTGAGTTTTGTGTGGATGAAGTTTTTAAGATTTAGGAGAAGCCATGATATGAGAGGAATTAAGGAGACACAAGAACTCAAGCTTGGGGATGCCCAAGGCATCCCAAGTTATTATTCCAAGAAGTCTCAAGCATCTAAGCTTGGGGATGCCCCGGTAGGCATCCCACCTTTCTTCTTCAACAACTATCGGTCAGTTTTGGTTGAGCCTAAGTTTTTGCTTCTTCACATGATATGTGCTATTCTTGGAATGTCATTTTATTTTGTTTTTCTTGCTGTTTGAATAAAATAATAAGATCTGAAATTTTCAAATTAGAGAGAGTCCTCACATAGCTATCTATTTGCTTAACTACTCATTTGATCTTCAGTTATATCTTTTTGGAGTAGTTTGTCATTTACTCTTGTTCTTCACTTATATCCCAAGAGTAAATTGTTGAATGAATTGAATGTCATAAATTTGAAATTATATATGCTTCATATGCTTGTCCCATGGGGAATAGTGACTTCACATACAGGAAGTATAAGTGGTAAAATTTATTGAAAGTTAACAAACATAGCATTGGTCACTTGAACAATTCATGAAAGAATTTTGAAGGAAGAGACATTACACATATAAATATACTATCTTGGACATCTTCTATGATTTTGAGCCCCCATTAATTATTTTCAAGCTTGATCAAGTAGTTGACGTTGGACAAGGAAGACAACGTAATGAGTTATGTTTGTTTATATTCACATAGAAGTTATATTGTCATGGATCCTTTAACATGTGGTGCTTGCTTAGGATCTTTTGCTAGCCAAAAATTCGTACTAAGTAGAGATACTACTTGTGCATACAAAAACCCTTAAACCCAGTTTCTTGCCATGAATGTCCACCATATCTACCTATGAATTGAATAAGATCCTTCAAGTAAGTTGTCATCGGTGCGAAAAGCAATAAAAATTGCTCCGAAAATATGTATGATCTTTTATTGCAAGGGAAAATAAGCGTTGTACGAACTTGTGACGGTAAAGAAATAAAAGCGACGGACTGCATAATAAAGGTTGCTATCACAAGGGGCAATATAACGTGACGTTCCTTTGCATTAAGGGCTTGTGCATCCAAAAATAAAAAGCGCATGACAACCTCTGCTTCCCTCTGCGAAGGGCCTATCTTTTAATTTTCCGTATTTACTTTTCTATATTTACTTTTACGCAAGAGTCATTAATGTTCATCCCTATTCCACTCTATTTATTCTCTAGTGGGCAAGCATCATGTGGTAGGGAATGATCCAGGCACATATATCCAGTTGAATATAGGTGATCATGAGTTATTATTGTTCACATTATCCCTGAGATAAATAAGTTGGGAGGCGAAACATTAAGCCCCTATCTTCCTATGTGTTTGACTAAAATGGTTTGTTCTAAAAATATGCTTTGAGTGTCAGCAATCATGGAAGACTAAATGATAGTTGAGTATGTGGAATTTGCTAAAACAAAGCTCTTACATAGACCCTTCCTGAAAATAAGATGAATTGCAATTGTTTGATGACTAAGAACATAGTTTGTTAGTTTTCAAGAAATTTTATGGTTTATACTTTAACATGTGAATAGCTTGCTACTTGATCATGAGAAGTTTATGAGATGAGCTACTGTTTATGATATATAATGATGCTACAAAAAGTAATTGCAATTAGCATTGATCAAACTTATGCACTATGCTAGCATTCACCTTCATAAATTATTTCTTTTATCATTTACCTACTCGAGGACGAGCAGGAATTAAGCTTGGGGATGCTGATACGTCTCCAACTTATCTATAATTTATGAAGTATTCATGCCATGTTTATTATAGTTTTGTATGATTTTGGTGCACTTTTATATGGCTTTTATATGATTTTCATGGACTAACATATTGACCTAGTGTCCAGTGCCAATTGTTGTTTTCTGCTTGTTTTTGGTTTTCCAGAAAATCCATATCAAACGAAGTCCAAATGCAGCGAAACTTTTTGACGATTTTTTCTGGAAGGAAACAGACCCAGAAAGCTTTGGAGGAGCAGTAGAAGAGCCACAGGGGCCCCACGAGCCACCTGGGCGCGCCTGCCCCCCCCCCCCCAGGCGTGCCCTGGTGCCTCGTGGGCCCCCTGTGGCACCTCTTTGCGTGATTCCAACGCTGAAAAATCATATATATTCAAAAAAAACCGAAAGTTAACCTAGATGAGTTTTTACGCCGCCGCAAGCCTCTGTACCTCCACGATCTTATCTACAGCCCTTTTCTGGCACCCTGCCGAAGGGGTGAATCATCACCGAAGGCCATCTTCATCATCCCGACGGTCTCCATGATGAGGAGGGAGTAGTTCACCCTCGGGGCTGAGGGTTTGTACCAGTAGCTATGTGTTTGATCTCTCTCTCTCTCTCTCTCTCGTGTTCTTGATTTGGCACGATCTTGATGTATCGCGAGCTTTGTTAATATAGTTGGATCATATGGTGTTTCTTCCCTCTCTATCCATGTTGTGATGAATCGAATCTTTTCCCTGTGAGGTTTTGTTATTGTTGGATTGAATATTTCAGATTTGAGAACACTTGATGTATGTCTTCAATATGAATACCCGTGGTGACAATGGGGTATTATATTGATTCACTTGATATATGTTTTGGCACTCAACTCGCGGATTCCCATGGTGACATTGGGGTAATCTATGCATAGGGGTTGATGCACGTTTTCATTATCTTTTCTCCGATAGAAACTTTGGGGTGCTCCTTGGAGTTCTTTGTGTGGATTGAATATTATGATTATGAAGTTGTTTGATGCATATCGTATAATCAACTCACGGATACTTGTGGTGACATTGGAGTATCTAGGTGACATTAGAGTTGGTTGATGTGTATCATATGGTGTTATTTTAGTACGAACTCTAGGGCTGTTTGTGACACTTATAGGAATAGCTCAATAGATCGATCGGAAAGGATAACTTTGAGGTGGTTTCGTACCCTACAAACAATTTCTATCTGATGTTCTCCGCTAATAGGAACTTGGGAGCGATTCTTTATCGCACGTTGAGGGATGATTATATGATCCAATTATGTTAGCATTGTTGAGAGATTGCACTAGTGAAAGTATGAACCCTAGGCCTTGTTTTTAAGCATTGCAATACCGTTTGTGCTCGCTTTTATCGTTTGCTACCTTGCTGTTTTTATTTATTCAGATTATAAAAAATATATTTCTACTAACCATACTACACTTGTATCACCATCTCTTCGCCGAACTAGTGCACCTATACAATTTACCATTGTATTGGGTGTGTTGGGGACACAAGAGATTTCTTGTATTTGGTTGCAGGGTTGTTTGAGAGATACCATCTTCATCCTACGCGTCCCACGGATTGAGAAACCTTAGGTCATCCATTTGAGGGAAAATTGCTACTGTCCTACAAAACTCTGCGCTTGGAGGCCCAACACGAGTCTACAAGAATAAGTTGTGTAGAAGACATCACTGCACGGATGGATTTATCTCGTGCGAGGACTCCTCGCAGGAGTGAGTTCCGTACTCCATCACCACGCGCTCCTCGCATTCCAACTCCACCATATGATCCTCCTACTCGTTCCGCGATCCGACGCTCATCTCCGAGCGATGAGTCTAGTCGCTTGGCTGCTCCCATTCCGGTTAGGACTTCACCGCCTACGAGCACAGTGCCACCACGAGCAGGCGTGGCATCGACAGCTGCCCGACTGGAGAACATACCCGAGGAGGAGGAGGAGGTCGAGTCTTCAGCACCACGTCTGGGACTTACCCTCAGCAGGGCCTACGACGTTCCAGACACTCCGTGATAGCAGACTCGATATCAGCGCTACAGACGCCCTTTATGAAAGTGTAGCTGTAAAATATTTTCTGTTTCTTTTCCTTTTGTAAGATGGCGAGTGGTAGACTTGGACCGCAGCATGCTAAGTGGGCGTCGTAGTGCACTAGCCTAAATAAGCGGTCATGTTAGCGTCGCAGCTACGACGAGCATATTGTATAATTAAATCATGCATGTATAATTAAATCCTGCATGTATAATTAAATCGGCATGTATAATATAAACCGCTACTTTTATGTACCTACATTTTGGGGGGAAATTATTTTTTTCAGTCTTCTAAAATTTATTTCTTCCCTTTTATAATTTCTTTTCTCATCGGTGTTACACAAATACCCCAGAAAGAAAATGCATCGTCCCTGGACTCGTTTCATGCCCAGTCCGCCAGAAGACAACTTTGCACGGATGGGAAATAATTTCACACAAGGACAGACAAGTCAGCAGAGCAATGATTTAGCATTCTCACAAGTATGTTGTCTGTATGAGCAAAGCTAGCAGCAGCACCAGGAAATGATGCAGCACTTAATAAATATGGGGAATCACCAAGGACAGCATCAGCCCAGATCAAAATTATCTGAGCTCCAGATGACCAATCCAACTGTCTTTTCTCACACGGACAAACCTCTGGAGGCAGACGACTGGCTGCGTGATATTGAAAGAAAATTGGTCATAGCGCAGTGTACGGACCAGGAAAAAGTGCTATATGCTCCGCACTATTTTTCTAGGACAGCAGCATCATGGTGGGAAAATTTGTGCCACACGCACCCTAATGGAGGAGACATGACATGGGAGCAATTCAAGGAAAACTTCAGGGGAGCACATATCCCCAACAGTATTATGAAATTAAAGAAAAGAGAGTTTGAGGATCTCAAGCAACGGGGCACAATGGTAACTCAGTACCTCGACCAGTTCACTCAGCTAGCCTGTTATGCCAATGATGAATATATGACTGAAAGCAAAAGGATGGAAAAATTTCTCGACGGACTTGTTCCATCTTTAAAGGGTCAACTGGTGGTTCATACTTTTCCAGATTTCAAGACACTGGTAGACAAGGCTATTATTCTAGAAAATGAGCACCGCAATATAAATGAGATTCGCAAGCGTCGTATGAATCAGTCAGTACCGGTTCGCAACAACAGGCCCCGAACTGAATTTCAGAGGCTTGTGGCACCTCGACCAGAAAATCCAACACCACGACCGCAGCAAAACCGCAGTACTTTCAACAACAGGGCCAAGGAAGCAATATTCCGTCCCGGCATCACCTCTTTCGCCTGTGGAGCAGAGGGGCACTATGCTAGGTAGTGCCCAAAACAAGGGAATAATACCCCCAAACCCAACAACAATGGCCGCAGTACTAGTGCAGCACCGCGACACAACAACTTCAACAACAACCACAAAAAGGGGCAGGTTAACCACGTGACATTTGAGGAAGCACAGAATGCACCGGGCATATCTAAAAGGTTTGCCTCGAAGAATCGGTTTTCTTTTTCGTCTTTGAAAAATTCAATGGTTATTCAGTCCCCGGGATCAAAGCAAAGCACCCAATGCTACTGCAAGGATGTGAATATTGAAATAAAAGGAATGAAGTTTCTAGCAAATCTTATTGTATTGGAAGTAGTTGATTTGGATGTCATTCTGGGAATGGACTGGTTGACCACAAATAAAGGTTTTATAGACTGCTACAATCGAACAGTGACTCTCACCAGTTGTCATGGGAAGACAGTGAAGTTTGGTACAAGGGGAATTTCTAAGTCACAAGGAAAGCTAAATCTAGTGGATACGACAGAATTAAGCAAGGTTCCTGTGGTATGCGAATATCCCGATGTATTTCCTGAGGAGTTACCAGGCATGCCACCGGATCGGGAAATTGAATTTGTTATTGAACTAGCACCTGGAACGGCACCCATTTACAAGAAGCCCTACCGAATGACTCCGACGGAATTGGTTGAGCTGAAGAAACAAATTAAGGAATTATTGGAAAAGGGTTATGTCCGACCCAGCTCATCACCATGGGGATCACCGGTTTTATTTGCCAAGAAAAAGGATGGTACCCTAAGGCTATGTATCGATTATAGGGCACTCAATATGGTTACTATCAAAAATAAATATCCACTACCAAGGATCAACGATCTATTCGACCAACTGGCAGAAGCCAAGGTTTTCTCAAAAATAGACTTGAGATCAGGCTACCATCAATTAAGAATCCGATCATCAGACATACCTAAGACGGCTTTTACCACCAGATACGAATTATATGAATTCACTGTGGTGCCCTTCGGATTGACCAACGCTCCTGCTTATTTCGTACACCTCATGAACAAGGTCTTCATGAAATATTTGGAAAAATTCGTGGTTGTGTTCATTGACGATATTCTTATTTATTCCAAGACGCCAGAAAAACATGAATAACACCTTCGAATAGTCCTGGAAGAATTACGGAAAAATCAACTATATGCCAAATTCAGTAAGTGTGAATTTTGGTTACGAGAAGTTGGTTTTTTGGGACATGTACTGACGCAAGATGGAATAGCAGTGGACCCAAGTAAGGTAATAGCTGTCTTAGGATGGAAGCAACCCACCAACATGACTGAGGTCAGAAGTTTTCTTGGTTTGGCTGGCTACTATCGATGATTTATCGAAGGATTCTCCACCATAGCCAAACCCATGACTCAGCTACTCAAGAAAGATAAAAAGTTTGAATGGACCGAAGCTTGCGAGAAAAGTTTCTAGGAATTAAAGAAGAGGTTAACCACGGCACCTGTTCTGATCGTACCGGATGTGCACAAGAATTTTGAAATATACTATGACGCTTCCAGAAAGGGCCTTGGATGTGTATTAATGCAAGACGGAAAGGTCGTAGCATATGCTTCAAGACAACTATGATGACATGAAGAAAATTATCCTACCCATGATTTGGAACTAGCAGCGGTGATACATGCACTCAAGGAATGGCGACATTTTCTCCTTGGAAATCGATGCAAGATATACACGGATCACAAAAGTCTTAAGTATATCTTCACCCAACCGGAATTAAACCTGCGACGTCGCTGGCTTGAACTAATCAAGGATTATGATGTGGGAATGCATTACCATCCGGGTAAAGCAAATGTTGTGGCAGACGCCCTCAGCCGAAATCCATGCACCGACAATGACCGTGTGCAATTCTCACAACATGAGTTCAACCAGGAATTTGCCAAACTCAACATGGTTTTGGTCACGGAAGGAACCATTGCCCGCCTAGAAATAAAACCAGCATTGGAAGATCAGATCAAAGAAGCTCAGATAGGACACCCCAGTATTGAAGGAATTAAAAAGAAAGTAAATTCAGGCAAGGCATCCGAATTTACTATTGACAGTCAGGGAATCCTGTGGTACGGGATGAGAATATGCGTACCCAACAAGGAAGAGCTGAAGCAACAAATTTTGGCAGAAGCTCATACCACCCCGTACTCCATTGACCCAGGAGGAACCAAGATGTACAAGGATCTACAAGAAAACTTTTGGTGGCACGGAATGAAAAGGGATATAGCCGTATATGTGGCACGTTGTGACTCTTGTCAGCGTGTAAAAGCAGAACACCAGAGGCCAGCAGGACTATTGCAGCCACTCAGAGTGCCTGAATGGAAATGGGATATGATAGGAATGGATTTTATTGTTGGCTTACCCAGGTCACGACACAGAAATGATGCTATCTGGGTTATCACAGATTTACTAACCAAGGTGGCACACTTCATTCCGGTAAAACCAACATATTCGACACAGAGGCTTGCTAGGTTATACCTCTCCCGAATTGTTTGCTTACACGGAGTACCCAAGACCATACTCTCTGACAGAGGCACCCAGTTTGTCTCTAGGTTTTGGGATCACCTGCAGCAAGCCCTAGGGACTCAACTGGTATTCAGTACAGCGTATCACCCACAGACAGGAGGGCAGACTGAACGGGTAAATCAGATATTGGAGGACATGCTGAGAGCTTGTGTTCTTAACTATGGAGTCAGCTGGGAAGACAGTTTGCCATATGCAGAATTTTCATATAACAACAGTTATCAAGCCAGTCTAAAGATGTCACCCTTCGAAGCTCTATACGGACGGAGGTGTCGTACCCCTCTCAATTGGTCTGAGACCGGAGATAGCCGAATCTTCGGCCCGGAAGTCCTCAAAGAAGCAGAAACAAAAGTGAAACTTATCCAAGACAGACTGAGAGCAGCACAGAGCCGTCAGAAAAGCTACTATGACCAGAAACACCGTCATATTAGTTTTGAACCAGACGAATATGTGTATCTCAGAGTATCTCCAATGAGGGGGCTACAGAGATTTAAAGTCAAAGGAAAATTGGCACCGAGATTTATTGGACCATTCTGGATAATTGCAAGGAGAGGCAAGGTTGCCTACCAGCTGGAGCTACCCGCAGAATTATCAGATGTTCATGATGTGTTTCATGTGTCACAACTAAGGAGATGTGTTAGTAATCCGGATAAACAAGTCCAGCATCAGAACCTAGATCTCCAACCAGACCTCACGTATAAGGAACGACCTATAAAAATTCTGGAAGAGTCTGAACGGAGAACCCGACAGAATGTCATAAAATTTTACAAGGTTCAGTGGAGTAATCACACCGAGGAAGAAGCAACATGGGAAAGGGAGGATCACCTGAGGACTGAATATCCGTACCTGTTTGAGGGACAGCTAAAATCTCGGGGACGAGATTTTTCTTAAGGGGGTAGGTGTTGTAACACCCCAAAATATTTCCTTTGGATTTTCAAAATCTTTTCTTTAAAATAAAATACTTGGAATTATTTTGGCCCTACTTTTCTGTTTCTCTTTCTTCTGTTTTGAAAATAACTTTGAATTTTCAATTGAGGTTTCAAAAAATTTAAATGGTTCTGATTTGATGGGTTACTACTTGGGTAATTATTTCTGAGAGGTCAAAAATATTTTTTCTTTTAGAAAAGTTTTTGGAATAATTAAAAGTATTCCAAGGAAATGGCCATTTCACTCTTTTCAAGCACTTCTAAAATTCCCCAAAATTTATTCTGTCATTTCAAATTATCTCCCAAGTCATCCTCACACCGTAGGACAGTATCCAATACCTCTCCTCTCCACAAAAATATTTTTCTCATTTTTAATAAATTCCAAAGTTGGAATTTCAATTATTCATAGTTTCTTTGATTTACAAAGGAACTATATTTTTCCTAACTCTTCTGCACCCAAAAAATTACTCCAACTACTTGGCA
This sequence comes from Elymus sibiricus, assembly GCA_039707655.1. NCBI lineage: Eukaryota > Viridiplantae > Streptophyta > Magnoliopsida > Poales > Poaceae > Elymus > Elymus sibiricus. Next base: position 209,651,021 of record CM077668.1, read on the forward strand.
GTACCCACACTCCATTTCACCAAAAACATTTGGTTCCACAGTTCAAAAATTTCAAATTTCATTCAATTCAAATTTGGACCAGATTCAATCTACTTGATCGAAACCTAATTTTTATTGCTCCAAAAATTCTGAAACTTTGCCAGGCCCTCTTTTATGCATCAACACCTCACCACAAAAATTCCCAAAAATTCCTAAAATCCCTAGAGCCCTCTAGCATTTTGTCAAACACCCGGTGTGCACACTGTTCACTACTGTCAAAAATTTAGAAAACTGAAGAAGTTCAGAGAGAGGGGAAAACGGCGCCGTGCACTGCAGTCCATCACATCTCCTCCTCATCCACGCCTCCTTGATCTTAAATGAGCCACCCCGGACCCCTCTGGTGAGTGGCTCACCGTCGACAGCACAGGGCTGGCCGTTGCAGCGGCCCCTGTCCTTGGCCGTGGTGGCCGAGCGGATCAGGCTTGCCACCAGCCGCCTTCACTCCGTCCACCGCTCCCCTGCCTACCTTCCTCTCCACGCGTCATCTCCCTCTGCCACCTCGCGCGCCGTCCACACCGCCCCGGCCCCGCCTGGCAGACGCTGGAGCAGGTCACCGCCGCCACACCCGTACGGGTGCCTCGCCGTGGATAAGGCAATAGGGCGAGGAGATTGATCGCGCTGGCTCTTCCAGAGAGCTCCATTGACCTGCTTGATCACTCACTCAACCTGCCACCGTCCCTAACTACCTCGCCGGACGGAATTTACTCCACCCTGATCCACTCCGCCTCGGTCGACTCCGACCACTTATAAATATAGCTCCCCGAGCTCCGTTGAGCAACCGCACCACACCCACACCATCTCAATCGAGCTCCCAAGCACCCCCTCGACCTCGAGGAGGTCTTCTTCTCCACTTCCGGCCGCCTAATCCGCCTCTGGCACCCCGAACACCACATCGCCGTTAGGCCATCTCCACCCCCTAAACTTCACCAGTCGTCTCATAGTGCACCCACTCATCCATCCCGCACCCCAATTCGACATCTAGAGCTCTCTCCGGCGAGATCCAACATCACCCGACGCCGCCGTCCGCCGGAGTCGACCTCGCCGTCACTCCGGTGCTCGCCGACGACCACCACCACCCACCGACGCGGAAGGACGCCCTGAGCACGCTCGTGTCCTCGCCGCCCTCTGCAACGCCGGCGATCGTCGCCGGTGATCGCCGCTCCTCCTCTGTTTACGCGCGCACGGCGCATTTGAATTCAAACCTGACGGGTGGGGCCCACCCGTCAGCGTTTTAATCTTTTCCGTTTAAATCAAAAGCGTATTCTGCTCTTTACTCTTTCTACGCCGGAAAGCATATTCTTGCCCGATGCGTTTTCTGTTTAAACGCACAGGGACCCGCTGGCAAATAGTTATTTTGCAGAAAAGCCCCTGGTTTTATAAACTCAATAACTTTTAAACCACAAATCCTTTTGAGTTGATTCTTTTTTGAAATTCTTCTTTTTCACTCTAGTTTTTTTAGTATTTATTTGAAAATATTTTGAGACAACTTTTTGTACTGTTGCAAAAATTTTAATTTTAATTTGAATTTCCATTTTATAGAAAACGAAGAGGGGGACTTTGCCGGGAATTTCGAGGGATCATCTTCTGACTACTTTGATCAAGGCAAGCAGTTTTGATCTTGGGATATGGTGATTGCATGCATGGTTGCATCGGTTGAACTTGCACCGCATATGTAGTAGTAGTGAGAGCATGCATGGTCATGTCAGTTTGAGCACTATTTGCATGCACCAAGATTCTTGCTAACGTGTGGAATATGGTGAGAAAATTCAGGAGTGTATCTCCTGCCTTGGAAGTGCCGATGGGCACGGGTCAAGTTATGACACGACGGTGTCACTGTGGCATGTGAGACATGCCGGTCATAATAACAACACCTCCTGAGTCGACCTAGATCGAGTCTTGCTCCGTCAAGCCTAGCTAAATACCGTGCTGCCACTAGTCTTCCCGTGAGGGGAGTGCGGTTTAGTAAGTTGCTAACCCATGTCCGTGTGCACACCACATAGAGGGGCCATGATGAGGGTTTCCACGGCCATGGACTAATGCCAGTCATCGGGTCAGGGGGCATGGGTGTATCCGGCTGGGCCGAGAGGGGGGCACCCCTTGTAATCCGCATGTATTAATAGTGATCCCATGCTATTCGAGATGGTGGTCTCCCTGACTTAGAGTTTTTTCTGGAATGATGCTTTGGGTGATTCCTGGCATCCGGATAGTTAATCTGGTGTGTGCTGGTCAGGTGTGTTTTCAACCCAAAGACCGTGATGGGAATTAGTCAGTGTCTCGGTACTGACTAAGGAAATCCTTTACTTGTGGGTAAAGAGTACACCCTCTGCAGAGTTATATCTATTCGAATAGCCGTGTCCACGGTCAAGGACGTTAGCTGGGAAGGGTCAAGTGTCGGTCCCGGTGTCGGTCTTCGGAGGAAATAATTAAATTGAGTATGAATTATTTTGCAGGTTAATTATTGTCATCACTAATGTCATCATGAATATTATTGTCATCATAAATATTATTGTGGACTAACCCAGTTCTTCTATGTGAAATCTGAGTATCACTTGGGATGGCTAGTCTACCTGGATACTCATTTATATTTTCTGGGTATCACTTGGGATGGCTAGTCCACCTGGATACCCAATTTTATTTTATTTTCTGAATATCTCTTGGGATGGCTAGACTACCTGAGGTATTCATTTCTATCTTTATTTTCTGAGTGTCTCTTGGGATGGCTAGACTACCTGAGATACTCAATTCTTTTAAAGACCTCTCGAGGCATCACTTTCAGACACCCATTTGGCATTTCTTTTCAAGACCTCTCGAGGCATCGCTTTCAGACACCCGCTTGGCATTTCTTTTCAAGACCTCTCAAGGCGTCGCTTTCAAACACCCGTTTGGCATTTCTTTTCAAGACCTCTCGAGGCGTCGCATTTAGACACCCGTTTGGCATTCTTCTTGGAATTTCTCGGGCGGTCCAACGCCCGATGTTCCATTTAACTTTCTTTGTTTGTCACTAAAATTATATATTCATTCCCCCGCACCGTGTTAACATTTACAATGTCATGATTAAATTTTGATCAGCATAAGCATATCATTTAATCCAGCATATGCATTCGGTATATATTTCATTCATAATGTTTGCGAGTACATTCCAACGTACTCACAGGCTTGTCCCTGGCTTGTTAATTTGGCCAGACTTGGAGGAACACAAGCTTGTGGAGGACGAGTGCGCTAGCGAGCCCGACGCATAGAGGTGTTCCCAGTCAGTCAGCATGTGGTCATGGAGTCTACCACGTGTATCATCCGCAATGCTTCTGTTTCACAAATAAAATAGTCAAGCCTCACACTGACGCTTGGCTCTACTTTATTGTATCAGTGTGTACCTTCACCACATCACTGTCATATTCCGCCACCACCGTATATTGACAAGTTTGTAATAATTGTTGAGCATCCTGGCTCAAACCTATGTAATATTATGTATGTACTGGATATCTATATCAAGGGAGTCCACCAATTGTGCTGATCTTGGGGCTGGTGTGACTCAGGGCTATTCTGTGATTTATTCTGGAAAGGGGCCCGATACCTGCTCCCTGGGAAAGTGCATCTGAAGCACATACTTGAGGTGCTCTCTGGTGGGTGCTATAAGTAGCATGCCGGCACCGGCACCTTTCAGCGTGAAAGCACCGTCAAAGTACATGATCCAATCGTCAACAGTTTCCTTGCCAGGGAGAGAGGTCTCTGGAATTTCTTCGTCTGGTGTTGGGGTCCATTCCGCAATGAATTCTGCCAAAGCCCTACTCTCAATTGTTGAGGTACTCTCAAACTTCAAATCAAAACTTTATAGCTCCAATGCCCACTCCACAATCCTGCCGGTTGCTTCTGGGTTTCTCAGAATTCATTGCAAAGGAAAGCGAGTGACGATGGTAACTTGGAGTGCTTGAAAGTAGTGGCGCAGCTTCCTTGAGGCCATGAGAAGGCCAAAGAGCAACTTCTGCACACCAGAATACCTTGACCTAGCCCCTTGCAGGAGGGAGCTGACAAAGTAAACTGGGCGCTCCACCATCTTCTTCTTCTGCACGATTGGTTGATCTGGCTCACTTGCTTGCGCAATCTCTGGCTTGTCGGCACCTGACCTTGCCGGAGAAGATTCTGGCTTGTCGGGTCGTGGCTCTGTGGCTGCTACCTCCTCTTCATCTACCTCTCTTTCAGCCACAAGTGCAGCACTAACCACTTGTTTCGTTGCCGCTAAGTCTAGCAACAACGTCTCTTGCGGCCTAGGCGCAACTAAGACTGGTGGAGAGGACAGGTACTCCTTCAAATCTTGGAGCGTGGCCTCTGCTTCTGGAGTCCAGTTCACTGGACCTGCCTTTTTCAATATCTTGAAAAATGGCAAGGCACGCTCTGCTGATTTGGAGATGAACCTGCTGAGAGCGGCAACGCAACCGGCAAGACGCCTGACGTCCTTGATGTGTCATGGTGCTTCAATCTGCTCGATTGCCTTGATCTTGTCGGGGTTGGCTTCAATCCCTCTCTGAGATACAAAGAACCCAAGAAGCTTGCCGGACGAAACACCGAACACACACTTCTCGGGGTTGAACTTCAAGTTGAGTTTGCACAAGTTCGCAAATGTTTCTTCCAAATCTTGGATCAGTGTTGACTTGTCACTGGTTTTGACCACAATGTCATCCATGTAGGCTTCCACATTTCTGTGCAGCTGTGGCTCAAAACCGATCTGAACTGCTCTAGCAAATGTCGCCCCAGCACTCTTCAATCCGAAAGGCATACGCAAAAAGCAGTATGTGCCACATGGAGTGATGAATGCGGTTTTCTCCTCATCTTCCTTGGCCATAAAAATCTGATGATAACCAGAATAGGCATCAAGAAAAGAGAGTAACTCACAGCCGGTAGTGGAGTCCACAATCTGGTCGATGCGCGGCAAAGGGAAAGGGTCCTTTGGACAGGCTTTATTTATATCAGTGAATTCTATACAAAGCCTCCACTTCCCATTCGCCTTGCGCACTACCACTGGATTAGCTAACCATGTGGCGTGTAACACTCCTCTGACCAGGCCCGCTGCTTCTAGCTTCTTGATTTCCTCGGCAATGTACTCTTGCCACTCCAAAGCTTGCATCCTGACCTTCTGCTTGACGGGTCTCGCATGAGGGCAGACAACAAGGTGGTGCTCAATTACCTCCCTAGGAACACCGGGGATGTCAGATGCCTGCCAAGCAAACACATCGATATTCACCCGTAGGAAGGCAACGAGCTCGCTTTCCTATTTATCACTCAGAGTGGCACTTACGGAGAAAGTGTCACTCGTCCCATCTTTCCTTGCGGAAACTTGCTTGGTCATCGGCGTAGAGGCCTTGGCTTTCTTGCTCTTGCCGATAGAGCATTCTGGTATGTCCTCAACAGGAATGCTGCACTCTAAAGTGCGCTTCTCGGAGTCTGTATCAGAGGTCTTGCCGGACTTCTTCTTCTTCTTTCCTCCCTCGGGAGCTTTGCCGGCAGGAGCAGGTGCCTTGACGGCAGGTGCTGCCACTGCTGCCCGGTAGAGCTTGTCGGCGCAGATGATTGCGTCCTTCTGGTTGGACTTGATGGTGAGGACGCCCATCGGCCTTGGCACCTTGATGACATTGTATGCGAAGTACGATGCAGCCATGAACTTGGCCAGCGTCGGGCGGCCCAGAATTCCATTGTATGGCAGCGGCATCTTGACGACGTCGAAGACAATCTTCTCCGTCCGGTAGTTGAGGTCGCTGCCAAATGTGATCGGCAGTGTGATCTGGCCCTTCGGCTTGTTCCTTCTCGGACTGGTCCCTTGGAAAGTGCATGTCTCCTCGAGATCTTTGTCAGGGATTTGCAGCCTCTTGATCACGTCAGGGGAGATCAAGTTCAAGCCGGCCCCACCATCAACCAACATCTTTGTCACCTTGAGGTTGCGGATTGTTGGCGAAACCAACAACTGCAAAAACCCGACCGCAGTGGTGCGATCAGGGTGATCCTCGGCGTCAAAGACGTTGGGCGTGTGTGACCACTTGAGTGGCTTCTGTGCTCCCATCATGTGCTCCACGGCATTCCCCTCGCGGACCCATTGCTTTGGTTGCCGGTGCGAGGAGTGCAAAGATGCGCCTCCATCAACACACATGGCCTCCACTGTGTTTTTGAACTCATTCTCAGACCCATCTTTGTCCTCATCACCCTCATCTTCTTTCTGGCCCTGAGCGGCCTTCTCTTTCGGCTGCTTGGCCTTGCCGCGGTGGCCTCCGCGGCCACCACAGTTTTGCTTGCCGAATCCACCGGCACCATCCTGGCCCTTCTCCTTGTCGCGCTTCTCGTACTCTTGTTTCTGCTTCTCGGCAAGCTGCTCCACTTGCCGGCACTCTTGGAGATCGTGGCCCTTGGTACGGTGGATCTTGCAATACTGCCAACTGGTCTTGCCGCCCTTGTCGCCTGTCGCAGCCTCCCGGCAGTCAGCGCATCCAGCAACCTCCTTGCCGGGGCTTTCTGCCTTAGACTTCTTGGCGGCGTTGGCACCACCGGGGCTCTCTACTACCATCACTGACTTGCCTTTGCACTTCTGGTTGCGCTTCCGGCCCTTCTTCTGCGAGGTTGATGCTTCGTCTGTGTCGTCGTCTTCGGAGTCGACCTCGACGCCAGCATCTTCCCCAGGGAGTCGCCTCCCTTCCTCAGCATGTGCACACTTGTACGCCAAGGCGTACAACTCGGTGATGGTCCTAACCTTCTCAACTCGGACCGCATTATGCGGTTGCGCATGTTCATGTGGAATGTGGCACACACAGCTGTGGGATGAACATCGGGGATGTTGTGGTGCACATGGCTAAACCTCTGTATATACTTGCGGAGGGGCTCACCGTCTCTCTGGGGGATCACATGCAGATCGCTAGCTTAACCAGGGAGCTTGTGGCCACCCTGGTAAGCACCAACGAAGCAATGGCACAGATCTGACCAAGAAGAAATGGAGCCCTCCGGCAAGTTCATCAACCACGATCTGACATTGGGCCTGAGCGCCAACGGAAAGTAGTTGGCCAGTATCTTGTCATCCCGCCCCCCGGCAGCCTGCACTGCAATGGTGTACATGCCAAGGAACTCTGACGGACTGAGCGTGCCATCGTATCTGTCGGGCAACTCTGGCTTGAAGGGACGGGTGCACGGCCAGCAAACCTGCCGCAGCTCACGAGTAAACGTTGGGTAGCCTACCTCGTAAGGTAAACACCCAGGGTACCCTGGCACAGGCACATCTGCTGCCGGCCCGGCACGGTCGTCTGATAGACGGCGTGCTTCCCGGCGCCGCTCGATCTTCGTACGGGCGTCCTCGATGCGCCGTTCGTGGAGCACTTGGCGCTGATCTTGGCGGCCCCGCGGATCCGACGATGCCATGGACATAACGCCCTAGTCATCTGATCGGCGAGATTGCTGCCACTGTGGTTTTTGACGTGGAGGCAACTGCGCCGTTGGTGCACCGTCTCCGGCATGGCAGCCAGTTAGTCCTGCCGGCATAGTGGGTGGTCGTCTGGAGGGTCCCACCTCCTGTGTTTTGCCGGGATCGGCAAAACTGATGAGACTCTGGATGGTGGCCCTCCATTCTTCCATCTTGTCTGGAGCTGGCGGGAAGTTCAAAAGCATTTGAACTCGCGCCATGGCTTCTGCCGCCGTGGTTGGCATGGCGAGGAACACGGAACGGGACGGCGTTCGACTCCTGGCAGGGTCAGGAGGAAGCTCGTCGCATACCTGCTGCCGCAGCACATGCTCACCGACGGGTTGGCGTGGTGGTGGTGGAGCCTGAACATCATGAGGACGATGCTCAGGGTCGGCTTGACACCGTCCAGGACCACCAGCACTACGGGGAAGCGTGGCGCGCCCATCTTGCGATGGTCGCGGCACATGTCCCGCCGCAGCATTGCTGGACGTCGCCGCTCCGTCCTTGGACGCCGTGGCGGCGGGGTCCTGGCTCGCACCGGTCTGGACCATATTGCTACGATGATTGTGCTCACCAGAACATCGTTGGAGTTGGTCGTCTGCCCCATCTCCGGTATGTTGACTTCGATCGCCGGAACGGTGGGGATGTTGGACACCCGCACCGCTGGCGCCTCCTACCCTGGCCGTCCCAGCCGTAGCGCCCGCACTAGCTGCGCCACCTGCAGACGCCTGGGAAGGCCGCTTGGAGGTGGTGGGAGCCGTCGTGGCTCCGGTCTTCTTCTTTGGCACCATCGACGAAGGTGATGGGGCCTGTACTCACACTACGAACACTGATTCATAATACAAGACCCCCTGCCTGGCGCGCCAAAGCTGTCATGGGAAAACGATGATCTATGGGATCAAGAGGATCCCTTTGTGGTTCGGCTGTGGGATCAATGTACTACGAAGAGCAGGGCTAATAGATGTAAGAACAAGCAACGATTTATCCAGGTTTGGGCTGCTGTGAGCGTAAAACCCTACTCCTGCTTTGGTGGTTTGATTGTGTATGAACTCAAGGTTACAAGGAGCGCAGCTTGCCGGCAAGGTGCGCGGGGGGTGCAGCTACAACATGTAATTGAACTAAGTGTCGACCATTCTAACTGTAGCCGTGGGCCTCCTTTTATAGGCCAAGGGGTTACCACAATGGCTAATACGGTCATTACAGGGAGGTGAACAGTACTTGCACCATCACCAAGTCTATCTCCTAACGGGATAGGACAAGCGCATTAAATGCACCATTAGGTGCTACGCCGGGGAGGCGAGGCTTCGACGAAAAGATCTGTACCGCCTGCCCAGCCGGCCTCCTGTTACCTCGACACGTCCTAGGGACGGGTGTCATTAAAGTTAACCCTTGCGTGGCATGCTGACACGTGCCCCGACCAGCTGTGTTCACTGCCTGCCCGCTTGACACCTATCACCTGAGCTTATCTAGCCGATGATGAGGTGGAGTGGTAACGGGACAGAACGAGCCTGCCGGCTCGGAGCTTGCCGGGCCTTCGCTTGCCGGCAACTGGAGTCTTGGTCTTCACCTTGCCGGCACGAAGCTTGCCGGCAAGGGCGATCTTGATCTTCAGTACTATAATAGTACTTCTCGATGACCTGCCTGGAGGTCTTCTTCACGGTCTTGTTCAGTGAGTCTTGAGCCACAGTAACCCTCCGGCAAGCCCTTGCCGTCAGGAAGGCTACAACTACCTGTGCACAAGTATGGGTAGGAGGGCACCCATGTTTTAGTACACCGACATTGCAGCAAATTTTTATCTAAGTTTTGTCCACCTGTGAAAATTATGCAACTACGTTCTTAGATTACACGTTTCAAGCAGGAAGAACGTGAGCCACTAACGCTTGCGTGGGATAGAATATGAAAGAAGCCATGAGAAACTGTCCTAATCATGGAATGGAGGAATGTTTAATCCTTCATATGTTTTATAATGGTTTAAACCACATGTAAAAAACTATGCTTGATACAGTTGCCGGAGGAACAATCATGGGAAAGCCCATAGATGATGTCAAGAAAATACTTGATGATATTCAAGAAAACCATGCCCAATGGCATGTTGAAAGAACTACCACCAAAAGGGTGAATGCAATTGAAGAAAGTAGCACGGAGTTGATAGCCAAACTTGATGAACTCATCTCCGTCATGAAAGGTAAAGAAGAGGTAAACGCGAATGCCATCACTAATGAAGAAACTAGTGATGTGAATTTTATTGCTCGCAATAGCTATAATCCAAATTGGAAAAATAATGGATATGCTCCTAGACTACCTTATCCTAATAATAATGGAGCATCAAATAATTTTAATGGAGCTAGTAGTAGAAATAGAAATACTCTTGAAGATACTCTTAAAAGTTTTATTGCTAGTCAAACTGAGCAGAATGAAAACTTCAAAAATATTTTGAAGAATCATGATAACTTAATTGGTCAATTGACCAGTAAGATTGTTGGACTAACCAATGATGTGCAGAACTTGAAGGAAGATCCAATAATATGGAAGCACAAGTGGCTAAAATTATAGAGAGCCAAACATTGATCCTAGCTAAGTTTGCAGGTAAACCGGAACCTAACCCGGTTGAAGATGTCAAGATGGTAAGAAGCAATAAAGAGAAAACCGAAGAACTGGACACAAGCCATGTGACAGAATATAATTACGCCATTGCAGACTTTGTGAAGTTGATATCAATGAAGTACCCACTACCTGCGGTAACTAATAACGAGGCATATAATGTCTTTGTTGAGTAAGTTGCAGCCAAGGTACGTGAACTTGATGATGAAAGAAAGAAGCTTTACAGTAAGTTACCAGATAAGCAAGAAGATGCTTTTGGGCCTACTATAGAGATTGAGATTGGTTTGAATAAGTTTAATGCTTTATGTGATCTTGGGGCTAGTGTTTCCACTATCCCTAAGTCTGTTTATGATAGTCTCAATCTAGGTCCTTATGTTACTACTGAGATTAGATTAAATATGGCTAATTCTAGTTTTACTCAGGCAATAGGCATTAAGCATGGAGTTATAGTTCAAATAAATGATTGCCCTGTCATGATTGATCTTGTGATAGTAGACATGACTAAAGATCGTATTGATCCTATAATTCTCGGTAGACCTTTTCAAAGGACTATCAAAGCTAAAGATCCTTTTGTAAGACATTTCCCCAGGAAAAATAAAATGAAGACCTATACCGAAGAAGGCATCATTGTGAATGCCAGAAGCTATGGTCTTGGTGTGTTTGCACCACCTTGATCACCACTACGGTAGAGCTAACCGACCAAAAACAACCGCTTCTTGGGAGGCAACCCACGTGAATAAAGTAGACAAGTAAGTTTGTATTTTTGTTTCAATAGAAGAGTGATTGAAGTTCCAGATAAAGAAGTCGGTTTGGAAGAGTTGTTCTAATGAAGGCTATGCTATGTGCAAATTAAATTATATGTTGTATTGACGTTTGGATGCCTGGAAATATGTCTATGTATTGTGTTGGAACTAACCCCACAGGAAAACAAAGAAAAGAAAAAGTTTCGGAAGAAACAGATCAAAAGACGGCCTTTCAGGCGACCATTGTGGTCGTCTGGGCGGTTGAGGATGTCCCGGACTAGGGGGTACTCGGGCTGCTGGCCTATCTCTCGTAGGCCGGGCTGGTGGGCCGCTCTCTACTCATCGATGGAAGGCCGGATTATGGGCGACCCTGTGTATCAAAAGGAAACCTCCGAAGACTTGGCGTCTCCTCCAAGGAATAATTGGCGTAACTAGCACGTTTATCCCCTGACAATAACCAACTATATGTAACCCTAGGATCCTCTGGTGTCTATATAAACGAGAAGGTTTAGTCCGTAGAAGAGGAATATATCAACTGCCTAGGGTTTAGCCCATCCGATCTCGAGGTAGATCAACTATGTAACCTCTGTACAATCTCATCAATACAATCAAGCAGGACGTAGGGTTTTACCTCCTTGAGAGGGCCCAAACCTGGGTAAATCGCCGTCTCTACGTTCCCTGTTACCCATCGATTCCTAGATCCACAGTTCGGACCCCCTACCCGAGATCTGCCGGTTTCAGTACCGACATTGGTGCTTTCATTGAGAGTTCCGCCGTGGGTCACCAAGGATCAATGGCCCGCCTTCTCATCAATGATGGGATCCGCAGCGGGGTCATCTTCGTCCCCGGACAACTCTTTGCGTTCGGCAGCATTGTACTGCATGCCGACCCGACCGGTCACCTTGACCAAGTCAACAGCTTCGCCCCTGAACAGGAAATCAGATTCGGCAACCTGGAGTACATCACCGATGCTCGAGGCGATCTGGTCTTCACTGGGTTCTCGGCGTTACCCGAGAAGCCAACCAACCCCGAGGCCTTGACCTTGGATTCTCTCCCCGTCCCTATCTGTGGGATGGGCCTCGGTTCAGATCTGGCCTTGAGTTCGGATCCAACCCCGGCTCTAGAAAACCAAGGGTCACCCTTGGTCGGACACACTCCCAGTATCGGTGCGCCGGAGCTCAACTCCGAGGGTTGCCCGAACATAGATCCAGTGGACCTCTCGTTTTTAAGCGAGATGTTAGATCGGATCGAGAAGATGAATATCGCAGACGGCCCGTCCTCGGACCAGGATCAGGTCGGACGGGAGGCCAGTTGCAGGGAATTTTGTGTCCCACCCACCACCCACTTGGTAGCCACTGTCGAAGATTTAACCGACATGCTGGACTACGCCTCCGAGGAGGCTGACGAGATGGACGAGGATACCGACGTTCTGCCTTTTACGGCTCCTTTCCTTGCCACTTCCAGCACCAGAAAGTGGACCGCCACCTCCACCTATGACGTTTACATGGTCGATACCCCCATGAAGGACGGCGACGAGACCAAGAAAGATGGCGACGATCCAGCCGAAGAACCGCCCAGACGCCGACGACGGCGAGCCAGAGGGCGAGGAAAGGGCAAGGAAAATCACACAGATACAAACGGCACCGGAGATAACAAGACTCCAGACAACTTGGGGGAGCTCGGCGACAACACCCCCGAGCAGCGCCATGATGCCCCTGAAGGGCACGAGGACCAGGGTGACCCCGAGGACCTCGAGGATACCGAGGACAGTAATTACCTCCCTCTATCCGAAGAGGAGGACAGCCTCGGACCCGAAGACTTCATTGTCCCAGAGGATCCCCTGGAGCAAGAGAAATTCAAGCGGCAGCTTATCGCCACTGCCCGAAGCATGAAGAGGAAGCAACAACAGTTAAAAGCCGAACAAGATACGCTCAATGACAGATGGACGATGGTCTTAGCTGCCGAAGAAGGCCTCGACGATCAACGTCAAGGTCAATACGTACAAGAGTTACCCACGGCGGCGCCTAATCCTAGAATTTGAGGATGAGGCCCTTGAGCCCATGCCTCCCAGACGAACTTACGCAAGCCAGCCCGACCGCCCCCCTCGAGGACGGGATAGGCCGGCTGCGGAAGCCGAACTCCCACCCGTGCCCCCTCGAGGACGGGATAAGGCGGCCGGGGAGGCCGAGCTCCCACCCGCGCCTCCTCGCCGAGCAGGCAAAGACCCGGTTCAACCGGATGACCGATACGATCTGCGCCACGACTTGAACGCCAGAGGGATCCAGTCAAGATCCATCTATGGATCCACAGGACATGCGCCCGCTGGACAGGACGGATACCAAGCCTGGCGCGACAGGAACGACAGAGCTCGGGAGCAGCACCGCGCCCGGATGACAACCGATCTCCGGCGCGATGTGGCCCGGGCCAGGGGCGCCGCACACCCAATGTGTTTCACTGATGAGGTGATGCAGCATCAGTTCCTCGAGGGGTTCAAACCCGTCAATATAGAATCCTACGATGGGACCACTGGCCCAGCCGTGTGGATTGAGGATTTTCTTCTCCACATTCATATGGCCCGAGGAGATGATCTCCACGCCATTAAGTATTTACCGTTGAAGCTCAAGGGACCAGCAAAGCACTGGTTGAATAGCCTACCCGAAAACTCCATCGGGAGCTGGGAAGAGCTCGAGGACGCATTCCGAGCTAACTTTCAAGGCACCTATGTTCGGCCACCGGACACCGATGAACTGAGCCATGTCATTCAGCAGCCCGGGGAGTCAGCCCGGCAATTCTGGAACCGGTTCTTGACCAAGAAGAACCAGATTGTCGACTGCCCGGATGCCGAAGCGATCGCGGCATTCAAACACAGTATCCGGGACGAGTGGCTCGCCCGCCAGCTCGGCTAGGACAAGCCGAGAACAATGCCGGCCCTTACCTCCCTAATGACCCGCTTTTGCGCGGGCGAGGATAGCTGGTTAGCTCACCGGAGCAACCACCCCGAAAGACCCCGGCACTTCAGAGGCCCGGGATGGGAACGGGAAACCCCGGCGCAATAGAAATAATAAGCGCCGGCACTCAAACAACGGCGGTGAAGCCGATGACGTGGCAGTAAACGCCGAATTCAGCGGCTCGAAATCGGGACCGCAGAAAAAACCCTCTAAAGGGAAGCGGGACGGCCCGTCTGCACTGGATAGAATATTAGATAGGCCCTGCCAGATTCACGGCACCTCGGATAAGCCCGCCAACCATACCAATCGCAATTGCTGGGTAATCAAACAGGCCGGCAAGATCACAACCGAAGAACAGGCCAAGGGCCCCCGCAGCGAGGACGACGATGAACCTTGCGGGTCGAACAATGGAGGCCAAAAGCAGTTCCCTCCAGAGGTCAAAACAGTGAACATGATCTATGTCACGCATATACCAAAGAAGGAGCGGAAACGCGCACTTCGGGACGTCTACGCCTTAGAGCCGGTAGCCCCGAAATTCAACCCATGGTCGGCTTGCCCGATCACTTTCGACCGACGAGACCATCCGACCAGTATACGCCATGGAGGAACGGTGGCTCTGGTGCTCGACCCCATTGTGGACGGATTTCACCTCACCAGGGTCCTTATGGACGGAGGTAGCAGTCTCAACCTGCTTTACTCAGATACAGTGAGGAAAATGGGTATCGACCCGTCAAGGATCAAACCCAGCAAAACCACCTTTAAAGGTGTAATCCCGGGTGTTGAGGCACGCTGCTCGGGATCCGTGACATTGGAAGTAGTCTTCGGCTCGCCTGATAACTTCCGCAGCGAGGACTTGATCTTCGATATTGTCCCCTTCCGCATTGGTTATCACGCACTCCTCAGACGGAATGCGTTCGCCCGCTTCAACGGCTTCCAGCACTACGCGTACCTGAAGCTCAAGATGCCAGGACCAAAGGGCGTTATTACCATCAACGGTACTACCGAGCACTCGCTCCGAACAGAGGAACACACGGCGGCTCTAGCCGCTGAAGTCCAAGCCGCCGAAGAAGCGTCGCAAGCCCAGTTTCCTGCCAAGACACTGGACGCACGCAAGCGCTCCCGAGCTACAACCTCGGTCCCGGAGCCCTCCCATGCTCACCCCAAATAGGGGCACGCGCCCCACAGCACGGCCCACCTAGTCACGAAATACGTACCTCGAGTGCACAATTTCGCGCTCAAAATTCCATGGGCAGTTGTGGGGACACACGAAACAAAGGCCGAGAGCTCGGTTCGACCGCGCAATGGCCAACAAATCAACATCGACAACGGGAACCATCTAGGGCCTGATCAGCGTCAAACTGACATACCACGGCGACTTCTCAAAACCCTTCCCCAAGGGCTCGTCTGTCGAACATTACTACTCCGCCGAACATATGGTCGACAGCTTCGCTCACATGGAAGCTTCTTAAAGAGCAAAGGCGCAGACGTGCAGCAGGGCGCAGTAGGGACGTCAAACCACTCATGAAGGCCCTGTGTAAACCTTTACTCTAATGTATTTATTTCTTCACAAGTATCTATCAAAGTTACTTCGGCAATCCGGATTGTACGGTTGGACGTCCCATATTCAAAGGAAATAAAGACCAATTTTTCTCTGGTAATTGTGCAGCCATTCGCGTTGCATATTCCTTTCCGCTTTTTCAGGCCGAAGTAAACTATCACGATACGTCCTTCTTTTTAGTAATCGGCTAATAGACCGGGGGCTCGAACATAAATCTTGCCTCACATTTTATTCCGGCACCTACTTTCATTTTATGTGCTCGGCGTCACGGATATTGCATTATAAGAATCAGTTCTGAATTGCGTCTTTGGTCAATAGTTGGGTTGCCCGGCTCCTGTGTTTGCCCTCTTACGTTCCGCACTGATCGGCTAAGAGGGTAAAGGGAGAACCACTGTGATTGTACATCTAGCTAGCCCGGTTAAGTACCTCGGTGGAGAAAGCCAAAAACTGACTGTCGCAGTAAGCGAGAACTGGTCGGCGATCCGATGACTCGTGTTAAACCAAAAATCGTTGGAGGTTAGCCCGTGTTAAACGAAGGGTTCTCTGTTACAGAAACCATGTGATGATGGTATCAACCGCGGCTCGCCCGGATATCACAAACACTGGGGGATAGTCACCAGCCCCCGCAGTCAAGCTCCTATGGCTAAGTGAAAGCACTAAAACCGCATAGTCTGATTGCCTTGTTTCCCATACATACAACCGCCTCCGAGCACCGAGACATCGGCTAAGGGTTAAGATATAACGAGGAAACACCCCATGCAGAATTTGCACTGGGGGCTGAAGCCGACGACTGGTAACTTTCAGTTATGCAACGGCCGCACAGGAGTCAAAATTAACATAGCAGACATTATACAGCCAACTCAGTGCATTCTGCGTAAAGCAAAAGGTTTTTAACTCCTCAGATACAAAGCAAACCTACTCTACTCATAAATTACATCTTTTGAGCATTGGGCCTCTACTGCCCGAGCACCATCCATCACGACGGGAAAGTATTGCTCGGGGCGCCTATGCTCTTTCCCTGGCGGCGGAGGTCCGGTGGCCATCTCGGCTGGCTTTATCTTCGGCCAATGTACCATTGTTTTACCGAAGGCCATCCGAGCCCCCTCAATGCATGTGGAGCGCTTCCAGGCATCGATCCGGGGAGCGGCGCCGTACAGCCTCTGCACTAGACCGAAGTAGCTGCTCGGCAGTGGCTCCGTCGGCCACAGCTTGACGCAGAGGTCCTTCATCACCGGCTCCGCCATCCGATGCGGCTCCATCAGCTGCTTCATTTGGTTGTTGAGGAGGGGAGCGTGTTCGGGCGCTTGAAATTGCGCCCAGAATAACCTCTGTTCGGCCCGACCCTCCTGGGCGGCGAAGAACCTCGCCGCATCAGCCGCACTCTTCGGGAGGTCCACAAAGGCGCCTGCGAAACGCCACACCCGCGTGAGCAAAGCGAACCTGTTACCACCAAAGACACTCTGCAGCAAATACGGCTTACCATCCGCAATGAGCTTCACTTGGCGGAGTTCTTCCTGGTAGCCGCGCGCCTCCGTCCGCGCTTCTTTGGCCACCGACCCCAATGAGGTGAGCTCGGCGGCCTGCTCTTTATTCTTCTGCTCGAGAGCCTCACACTTTGTGACAGCATCCGCGAGCTCTTGTTGCACTTCCGCCACTCTGGCTTCGTGCTTCTGATTAGCGGTTTTCACCGTAGTCAGTTCGGCAGCTGCTTGTTCGGCTGCCAACCTCTGCTCCGCCGCTTCTAGCTGAGCCGTCCTCAGCGCGGCCTTGAGGTTCTCGACCTCCGTGGCGGCAGCTGTAGTCATATCCACTGATTCTGCTTAGGCTACTTTAAACCTTACTTAACAAAAATGCAACGGCTGTAGTTAATAATGCAGTTCGGACTTACCTTGCGCCTTGTCGAACCTCTTGTGTACCAGGCTGAGGTCGTCTTCAGAGCTTTTGAGCTTCCGATTCAGCTCGGCCAGGTCTTGGGCGTTGGCGGCTGCGGCCGAAGACGACGCCTGTCCATTATTCTACGCACGTTAGTATCCGAGATATTGATTCTTGATCCTCTGACCGGCTTTGCTCAAACCTGTCAGAGTCTCGGGGGCTACTGTGTATGAGGCTATACATTTACACACAAGAAATTCTTTAAGGGAAAACATTACTTGGCTCACCTTGAAGCCTATGAGAAGGCCATTGAAAGCCTCCTTCAGTCCGTTATCCACGGACCGAAGACTTTGCAACATCGCGCCCATAAGGGCACGGTGCTCTTCGGCGATAGAGGAGCTGGTTAAAGCATCCTCCATCTCATCCGGCCACCCAGTCGACGCCCGCTCTGGGGCGGGCGGGGGTGGCGGGGGCACCTCGGTCTCTTCCCTCTCGGGGGCCGGAGTGCCCGACTCTGGACACCTTGACGTCTCCGGAGCTGCCCTCGGGGAGAGCTCGGGTCGTCCGGGCTCCTCCTCTTTGTCAGCCGAAGGGGTCCTCCCCACCGGGTCTTCGGCGGCCGAGGTATTTGCCTCGGCCATGATGGTGTCGCCCCCTCCAAGACTTCCACTGCTGCCTCCTCGCCTGGATACCGACCTTGTAACCCTAGATACCCTATCCGGCGCGTATATAAGCCAAAGGCCCATATGAGGGATCTCAACACAATCTCATTCACCTAGACTTACGACTAGATCATACGATCTCAAGGTAGATCAACTCTGTACTTGATACTTCTCCATCAATATAAACAAGAGCAGGACGTAGGGTTTTACCTCCATCAAGAGGGCCTGAACCTGGGTAAACATTGTCTCCCTGTTCCTGTTACCATCTGTCCGAGATCCACAGCTCGGGACCCCCTACCCCGAGGTCTGCCGGTTTTTACACCGACACTGGTGCTTTCATTGAGAGCTCCGCTGTGTGATCATAAAAGATCGATGGCTCATCTGCAGATCAACTGCAGCAATGGCTGTGGGGACACCTACGTCCCTGGCCAACTTTTTGTGTTCGGCAGCATGATCTTCTGCGCCGACTCAATAGGCCACCTGGCCAGCGTTGAGAACTACGCTCCCGATCAGATCATCACCTTTGGAGGTCTGGAGTACACCGCGGACTCCCGCGGTGAGCTCGTCTTATCAGGCTGGACCCCCGACCGGATTCCAGATCTGACGAACTCCAGAGGTTCGACCTCGGAATGGACCTCCATTAAAGACCACGAATCATGTCCCCCAACACCGCCGGGGGCTATGGAGGAACTTCCCACCCACCCCCTCCTCGGATGACCCTGTCACGGTGCCTGGCTCCGACGTGGATCAGAGTTCGGCCTATAACACCAAATCAGGCTTAGAGGCGATCCCGGCGACGGATCTTGAATCCACCCCACTTCCTCGTATGGCAGAAAACGCGTCAAGCGTGCCATTGCGAGTTGATCCGGCTTATGGCCAGACCATGAACCCTGAGGAGCTATCTCACCTTAATGAGATGCTTGACCGGATCCAAAGGTTGTCAATCTCGAAGTCCTCGGTTTATGACAAGATCGGACTGAAAACCGATGATCGGGAAATTTAAATCCCACCCACCACCCATCTAGTCGCCACTGTCGATGATTTAACCGACGTGCTAGACTACGACGAGGCAACCGACATGGATGAAGATGTCGGCAGCCCTACGGACAACACCTTGCCAACTACAAATACTGGCAGGTGGAAAGCAACATCCACATACGATGTGTACATGGTCAACACTCCCAACTCCCCTCCAAGGCGTAGGCGAAGACGCAGAAGGGGTACTAATGGGGAGCCCAGCGGGAACAACTTTACCGCCGACACAGCGGCCAACGACGCAGAAGACCAAGGGGAGAACCTTCAAGTCTCCCCGGAACGTCCCATCGACCCCAAAGGCATCCCCAGGAACTCGGATCCTGACGACCTATTTGAGGGAGCCAATGACAACTACATGCCGGAATCCGAGGAGGACGTAAGCCTCGGCACCGAGGACTTCATAGTCCCCGAAGACCCTGTCAATCAAGAACGCTTCCGGTGGCGCCTCGTCGCCACCGCCCAAAGTATGAAGCGCAAGCAGCAGCAGCTGCAGGGTAACGAGGACGCGCTCAACGACAAGTGGGTCGAAATACTTTCGATCGAGCAAGACCTTGAAGATCGGCGCTGTAGTGCGCCCAAATCTTACCCACGCAGGCGTCTACTGCCTGAATTCGATGATGAACTAACCGCCGAGGTACCTGACCACCCCCCTCGAGGGCGTGACAGGCCCGCGTGGGAGGACTTCCACACTCAACCAGCTTCGCGCTGTTATGGCAAGGACCCTGTGGACTATCTTGAGCCTCAGGATGCCGAGGCCATCGCTGCATTCAAGAGCAACATCCAAGATGAGTGGCTGGCCCGCCAGCTCGGCCAGGATAAACCGAGGACCATGGCAGCCCTAACCTCGCTCATGACCCACTTTTGCGCAGGAAAGGACAGTTGGTTGGCCCACAGCACACACGATGGTGAGGCGGGGACCTCGAAGACTCGCGACGCCAACGGCAAGCCTAAGCGCAACAAAAATAAGCGCAGGCATAGAAACGGCGGAAGCGACACAGAAGACGCAGCAGTCAATGCAGGCTTCTCCGGACCTCGATCCGGACAGAAAAGAAAGCCCTTTAAAGGGAACAAGGATGGACCGAGCCAGCTTGACAAGATCCTGGATCGACCATGCCAAATTCATGGCACTCAAGAAAAACCAGCAACCCACACCAACAGGAATTGCTAGGTCTTCAAGCAGGCCAGCAAGATAAAGACAGAGGGTCAACATAAAACCCAAAATCGCAGGGAAGAGGAGGATGAACCTCGGCGGCCAAACAATGGAGGCCAAAAGAAGTTTCCTAATGAGGTAACAAAAGTAAACATGATTTACGTTACCCACATCCCCAAGAGGGAAAGGAAACGCGTACTTCGGGACATCTACGCGTTAGAGCCTGTAGCCCCGAAGTACAATCCGTGGTCGGCTTACCCGATCACATTCGACAAACACGACCATCCGACAAGCATCAGGCATGGCGGATCAGCCGCACTCGTCCTGGACCCGATCGTCGATGGCTTCCACTTGACACGCATCCTTATGGACAGAGGAAGCAGCCTTAATCTGATCTATGAGGACACAGTAAGGAAGATGGGGATTGACTCATCTCGGATTAAGCCTAGCAGCACCACCTTTAAAGGTGTAATACCAGGGGTCGAGGCTTGCTGCACAGGAACCGTGTCCCTGGAGGTAGTATTCGGATCACCCGAGAACTTCAGGAGCGAAGAGTTAATCTTCGACATCGTGCCTTTTCGCAGTGGATACCATGCGCTCCTAGGACGCACCGCATTCGCCCACTTTAATGCAGTCCCGCATTACGCTTATCTTAAGCTCAAGATGCCGGGACCCAACGGTGTTATCACAGTAAATGGTAACACCGAACGCTCTCTCCGGACAGAAGAGCGGACTGCGGCTTTCGCAGCCGAGGTACAGGCATCCGAGGAGGCCGCCCGTGGCGGTAAACGCACCCCCAGCTCTTCGAAGCGTACGCGGGCGATGCCAGTTGATCTCGGACAGGCACCTCCCCGCCCTAAGTAGGGGTACGGGCTCCTCGCGCGCCTCCCTTGGAAGGGGCACTACATCCCCAGGGTGCATAACTTCGCACTGAAAATTCCCTGGGTCGCCGAGGAGCCACAACAATGGAGACGACGGCTCAGCTACACCGAGCCGTGACGAAACCTCGGGCTCGCATATCGGCAAGGTTCTGTCAAAGAGCTAGCCAATATTAGCATGCCCACGTGGCTTTAACCACACAACCAACAACTGCAGACCTCTTCGAAGGGATCGACCAACGAACGCATCAAGCGCATACTTGGCCAAAGCTGCATGTTATCACACATCAACCCCCGCTATCAAACGAGGATGAGCTGGTCAACAGCACAAAGACGCAGACGTGCGGCAGGAAGCGGCCCGGGCTCATAAACCCAATGTCATGATCCGCCCTGTTTTCTTTTAGTTTCTCCCTCATTATCTTCACTTGCATTGTATCATGTTTAGTTCCTTTCATCAAAGAGATCGGCATGTAAAGCTTGATAACTTGAAATAAAGAAATCGTACCCATAAAGGTCTTCAAACGCATTTTCTTACAAGCATTGCCCACTCTTTTAAGATACAACTGCTAAAGGGTTTTGATTTTACACCCTGAAACAAAAGTCTGAAGTACTCGGCGTCTCGGATGTTGCGCTATATGCATCAGTTTCGAACCTAGATTTTGGTCAATAGTCGGGTTGCCTGGCTCGTATGTGTACCCCTTACGTTCCCAACAAATTCAGCTAAGGGTGTAACGGGAGAACCACTGCGATAGTGCCGCTAGTTTAACTGGCAGAGCGCCTCAGTGGAGAAAGCTGAAGACTGACTATCTAGTTAAGTAAAAACTGGTCGGCCATCCGAAGACCTCGTTAAGCGACGTGTCGTTAGAGATCACCCGTGTTAAACGAAGGGCTTCTTTCTCGAATTAGCCGAGGTGGACAGGATATAAACCTCGGCTCACTAGGCCGCCACTTCACACACCGGGGCTCGTCATCAGTCCCCACCGTGAAACTCCTATGACTAAGTGAAAGCTATAAAGCCACCATGGTCTGATTGCCTAGCCCCTACGTGCACAGACCTCCCTCGGGAACCGAGACGTCGGCTACGGGTCAGGAATGCCTAAAGGGGGCACCCTTTGTATACTATACAAAGGGGTCGAAGCCGACGACTGGCCGCTTTCAGTTCAACACGGTCAAACGGGAGGAATATAAAAAACAAAACATAAACATATGCGAGGAAATTCAACCATACTCATCAAATAACTTGAAATCTTTATACATCACATGCACTTCGGCATTCCGAAGTGCTACCTAGAAATACAAGTTGGCCTTAGGACACATGGCCTCGGTAAGACAGGCGCCCTCCTCCACGTCGACAAAAAACTGCTCCGCGGTGCGCGCCTTCCCTTCGGGGGGCCCCGCAGCAACAACCTCCGCTTCCACCTTCCGGAAGTGCATTTTCACGCAGGCATACGCCCGCCACGCTCCTTCTAGACACGCGGATCGCTTCCAGCGGTTGACTTGCGAGACGGCCTCTTGCAGTCACACCAGAACCTCGAAGAAGCTAGCTGGCAATGCCTCCGTGGGCCACAGATTGATGCAGAGGTCTTGGAGCGCCGGCCTCGCCATCCAAAGAAGCTCCGCTAGCTGCTTCATCTGATGATTGAGCAACTGCGATTACGAGGGCTCCTGGAACTGATTTCAGAATGCCTTCTCCGCCTCATGGCCCTCCAGTTGGCCGAAATGAAGGCCGGCGTCCACCGCACTCTTCGGGAGATCGGCGAAGATCTCTGCGGATCGCCACAGCTGGGTGAGCTTGATGAAACCCTTGCTGCCAAATACACATTGCAGTAAATATAGCTTACCCGCGGCGATTCGCTCCACTTGCTGGATCACGTGGTGGTCGGCCCGGTCCCGGTTCTGGAGCTCAGCACGAGACAGGCGTAGCTTTCGCAGCTACTCGCCCGTCTCTTTTTCCTTCTTCTCAACGGAATCACGTTCGAGATACACCCCCTTGAGAGTCTCCTCGACCTCCAGGACCCGCG
The DNA here is from genome assembly GCA_039707655.1 of Elymus sibiricus. Classification (NCBI taxonomy): domain Eukaryota; kingdom Viridiplantae; phylum Streptophyta; class Magnoliopsida; order Poales; family Poaceae; genus Elymus; species Elymus sibiricus. The sequence continues at coordinate 209,673,957 of CM077668.1, forward strand.
CCTGGTCCTTCTCCCTAGCCACCTTTATGGTGGCAAGGTCTTTTTCTGCTTTGACCGTCGCAGCCTTCTGCGGCTCGACCTCCTGCTGAGCCATCAAGAGCTCGGCCTTGAGCCTCTCAAGCTCAGCCAACGCCGCTGTTATCAAATCAGTTCGGCATCAGTCCTTGCTCAAAATCAAACTTCAAAAAAAAAGCACGGTGCATCGGTCACTTACCTTGAGACTGCTCGACCTGCTTGTTCATCAGGTCGAGGTCCTTTTCAGACCTCTTGAGCTTCCGGCTCATTTCCGCAATCTCCTTGGAGGAGGAGTCCGGAGCTGAGGTTGACACCTGCATAAACAATTCCTAATGAGCCCCATAATCAATTTAAAGACACTTCGGACATACATCCTGTTTCACCAGTCCCGGGGGCTATTCTTTCCTCTGAGCCTACATTTTGACCCCAACTCCAGTTTTTTCCAACTGGCCCTGGGCTCTGGGGCTACTCACTGGACAGGCCATCTAAACGGTTTGTAGCATATGCCATCGGACAGTTACAAAGGTCGATAAATCTATGCAGACAAGATCTTTTTTCTCAAAAGGCAGAGGGTTACCTCGAAGCTCGTCATGAGGCCCTTGAAGACCTCATGCATTCCAGCCTCTGCGGACCGGAATCCCTGCAGCACTACGGCAATCAACGCGCGGTGCTCATCCTTGAGGGAGGAGCCTGTCAAGGCTGCCTCCATCTCTTCGGTCCACCCCGCACTAACCCGCCCTGGAGCGGGAGGTGAGGGCGGAAGGACCTCGGGCCCCAGCACCTGGGTGCTGGGTTTGTGGGTCTCCGGCTGCGGCGATGGATCCGGAGTAGATTCCGGCTGGGCCGCTGATTGGCCCAGCCCTTCCTGGACGACCTCGGGGACCTCGTCCCCTTGGCATTGTGGGGCCGAGGTATCAACCTCGGCCATGACCACCTCTTCGACCCCCGCTGGATCAGGCTGAGGGGCCGGGGTCGACGTCACCTCGCCCTGCCCTTCTGGAGCCGGGGCAGCATGGTCCGGCGTGCCACTGGTGGGCGGCAACCCACTTGAGGAGTCGCTCAAGCGTGCCCTAGGCGGGTTGTGGAAAAACATTTACACGACATTAGTGTTGCAAATATGCCCTAGAGGCAATAATAAAATGGTTATTATCATATTTCCCGTTCATGATAAATGTTTATTATTCATGCTAGAATTGTATTGATCGGAAACTTAAATACATGTAACACCCCTATGTAATAAAGCACAGTGATCATCTGTTAACCTTGCCAAGTCATCATCATTTGCAATGCTTGATCACAGTGGTTTCATATCTCATTTCAAATTCTGCCACTGAATTCAAATTCAAATGCAAGTGAAATTTGGAGTTGCCCAAAAGTTGCTGGAAAAATGTTCATCATTTAGCAAAAATTCCAAAACAATTTAATGTTAAGAAAAACAACATCACCTAAAAGCTAAGGTGGACAGTAGCAATTATTTCAGTGCAATTCCAGCATTTTAAAGTGCCATTTTATTTGTGGAAAATGCAAATGAAATTCACCTTGCCTCCAAAAAATTTGTGGCAGTGCCTAAAAATGCACTGGAATTAATGGGCCAAGTCCCATATTTTTCCTAAGCCTTTTGGATGCCCAACTATTTTCTTTCTCTCTTTGTTTAATGAATAAAAAGAGAAAACAGGAAAAAGGGAAAGGGTAGAAGCTTATCTGTTGTTTCTCCTACCTGCCCCCATGCTGTTGTTTCTCCTATCTGCCCCCGCGCTGCGTGTCGGCGTCGCCGTTGTCAGGACCTCGCCGCGTCGCCCGCAGCTCGCCATCGTCCATCTCCCCTGGGCGCCTCGTCACTTCTCTTCCTCCCTCTCCCTCGCGCGCGCTCGCCCCCCCCCCCCCCTTCTCCTCTGTCCCGAGCGCCGCCGCCGCGCGGCTCCACCACGGCGGCCACCGTGCCTCCCTCACCTCTCCGACCGGTTCACCAGCTCCGCCGACGTCCTCCACTTCTGCCCCGACCACGCGTTCGAGCCGGAGACCGCCGCATTGCCCGGAACGAGCCGGCGTCCGCCGCGGATCACCGGAGCTCCACCGCTCCGTTCGTCGCCTCCCCTGCGCTACTAAGCTTCCACGGTCTTTTCGTAGCCGCTCGGTGAGCCTCTCCTCTTCTCCCCTCTCGTCTTTACTCTTCTCCGCGCCCGAAGCAGCAGGTTCCGCCATGGCCAAGCCCAGCTCCGCCAATGAGCTCGGCGCCGTCGCGTTAGCCCCTGCCATGGCCTGCCGAGCCCCTCACCGAGTTCGCAACCTCGCGTAGGCGCCATACGAGCCCAGCGCCGCTCGTTTTGCTCGTTGCCTCACCGTTTGCGAGCTCGCCGTGCTTCGCGTCTCCGCCGTTCATGTCGCCGGCAGCGACTCCGGCCACCCCAGCTCGCGTGACCACCGGTGTTGGATGCGGCGTTCCTCGCTCGTTCGAACGAGCTCAAAAACGCGCGTTTTGGTGCCCCCTAGCGAAATCCCGCAGCTCGCCGGGGTGCTCCGTCGTGTTTCGAGCTCGCCGGAGGGAATCCGGGACCGGCGTCCGACGTGGACTGACCGGTGGGCCACCCCGAGTCACTGGCAGCTGGGTCCCACGGGCCCAGTTGACCGGGTCAACGCGCTGACGTGGCGTCTACAGCCACTGACAAGCGGGCCCCTTCGGTTAATTAAACTAACTAAACCGTTTTTAATTAAAACCCAATTTAATTAGTTAGTTAGTGACACTGACAGTAGGCCCCACCAGTAGATTAATTAGTTTAACTAATCTGTTTAGTCACTGAGGCTGATAGGTGGGCCCCACCTGCCAGATTAACCAGTCAGCTGGTCAGCCGACTGCTGACGTAGTGATGACATCAGCATGACATCATATTCCTAATTAGGCAATTTCTGTTAATTTAAATAATTTCAGAAAATGCTAAAAACTTCGGAAATTCGTAGAAAATAAACCGTAGCTCAAATTGAAAAACTTTCTACATGAAAGTTGATCAGAAAAACGAGACGAATCCGAATACGCGGTCAAAATGCTTGATCATCACTCCTAACTACCTGAACATGGATCCGTCCCCTCCGGTTCAGTATACCGAAATCCGCCTAAACGCCGGGAAAATATCCCAGATATTTTCCCGCTTTGTCTGCGACATGTAGCACTGCATTAGGTCACCACTAACACTGCATACTGCCATGCCATGCATCTATGTTACATTTGTCTTCCTTTATTTATTGTTTCTTCCCCCTCTTCTTCTCCGATAGCCCCCGAGCCCGACGACACCTCTGACGATCCCTCCTTTGCTGCAGAGCTTCTAGGCAAGCAACCCCCCCCCCCTTGACGCATGCCTATATCACCTATTCTCTCTCCCTCCTGCTTGCATTAGAATTTGCTACTGCTATTGTTTTATCCTATTCTGATACATAGCCTGTCCTTGTAACTGTTATTGATACCTGCCTGTTATCCAAAATGCTTAGTATAGGTTGGATGGTAAATCATCTGTGGCCCCTCTTCCTTGCTGTAGTTGCCCCGCTTTAGTACCTGTGCCCGATCGATGTGATCGAACGGGATGAGACCAGCACAACACCTCACACCCCCTAAGTTGCTCGACTCTTCAGAGCTACCATCAAGTGCCGAGGGTGATACCTCTTATCTCACTCCTGATGTTGCCTCTGTAGTACAGCTAGTCGGTTGTGGGATACTGAGGGTGATTCCTCTTTCACCACCTCCGATAATGCTTCTGTCGTGCAACTCCGCAAGTGTGAATACCATCGAGGGTGATTCCTCTGGGTTCACCTTGACGGGTACATCGAGTGGGAATCCATCGAGGGTGATTCCTCGGATTCCTTCTTGATGTTTTGGACACACGGTTACTTTGACTTTACTACAGTTATTGGATAAAGGGGTACCCGCGAGAGATGTGGATTTGGGTTGACCATGAGGGTGCCCGAGAGATGAATACGTGGCATGGCCGGGCATTCTTAGCCCTTGCCGTAAGTCCACGAGACGGGGCGACGGGGTCACAGGATCGTGAGTCTCTGCTCATTACCGCACGCTCCAAATGCACTAATGGGTTAGGATATGTAATCTGAGTAGGCCTCTGGCCTTTTCGCACTAACCAGCACGTAGGAATAATATGGGTACTCGGCGTCGTGGTATCAGCCGAAGTTCTTCAGATGTCAGCGATTGAGCGGCGTGCGCCGGGTTGGACTGGTAACGCCCGCGCTTGTATTAAGGGGGCTAGGTCTGCTCTCGGCCGCCCACGCAAGGCGCAGGAGTGCAAAGGGCGACGGGCCCAGGACCCCTTCGCACTTAGGATGTAGACCGGCGTGCTGGCCTCTCTGTTGAACCTAGGTAGGGCTACGATGTGTCGATCAGCCGAGGCCGGGCATGGACCGAGCAAGTGCGTCCGACCAGAGTTAATCGAGCGTGTTGGGTAAGTTGGTGCACCCCTGCAGGAGAGTATATCTATTCGAATAGCCGTGTCCACGGTAACAGGACGCTCGGAAAATATCCTGATCTTCTACAACTAGAAATGGGTTGAATATGTTGGCTCCGGGATCGCTTTCTCGCAGGGAGTCGAGGAAGGATCTCTGGGCATTGTTGCTACTTGATGCTACTATTATATTTATGTACTAATCTGCACTCTTCTTATGCTGCAAGACGCTGACGATGCTAGTCTTCGATAGGATAGGCCCTCTCTCTATTCTGGCATTTCTGCAGTCAAGTCCACATATACAGCCTTCCTTGATAATGTTGCATAAGTAGAATAGTTCTGATGTAAGTCTTGCTGAGTACTTTGGATGAGTACTCACGGTTGCTTTGTCTCCCTTTTTCCTTTATACCCGATTGCTGCAACAGACGAAGGAGCCCAGGAGCCTGCTGAGCCAGCTGCCCCAGCCGACGACTACCACTACTACCCCTCTAGATACTACAACTACGAGGAGCCCTCCGACGACCAGTAGTAGTTAGGAGGCACCCAGGCAGGAGGCCTGCACCTTTCGATCGGTGTTTTATTTTGCCCCGCCTTTTTAAAGGCATATCTGTTTAACTTTGTGTCTGTACTCAGATACCTAATGCTTCCGCTGATGCTTGTATGACATTGAGCTTATGTATTCGAGCCCTTGAGGCCCTGGCTTGTAATATAAAGCTTGTATGAGTTTTATTTGTGTTTAGAGTTGTGTTGTGATATCTTCAAGTGAGTTCTTAGGCTTGATCGTGTGCATTTGCGTGTATGATTAGTGCATGATTAAGTTGGGGGCGTCACAAGTTGGTATCAGTGCCGACTGCCTGTAGGAACCCTCTTTCCAACTCCTTGGCCGAAGTTGAGTCTAGTACTTGTAAAACGATTTTACTAACATGGCTGTGTGGCTTACGGGCCCACGTCGCCAATGGGTGGTATTAGGATCTTTTATTCCTCTTCTATACTCTGGAACTCTGATCTCTCTTCTTTTCGGGTCAAATGATTTTACTAACTCTGACATTAGGTTCTCGTAATCACATTCACCCGGAGAGCTGGATTGTCTGCAACTAATCCTTTTTCCCTTGAACTGGTTAATCTGATAATCACCTTTTCTTTTCCATTGGTCTGTTTAACCTTCTTTCCAATGCTATAATATGCTTCTCACATTGTCATTTGACACTTTTGGGACCTCTCGGCAAAATGTGTCATGATCAGCATCAACATTTTGACTTCTTCCGAGATGTTAAATTGAATTCATGGTGAGCAATGCCATCCTTGCCCCTCGCTGATCTGTGTTATCATCAACAACCTCTTTGCCTGCCTGCCCACGCATTGATGTCAACCCAGAATGAGTTCAGGCTATTCTTGACTGGACTCCTCCGAAGAATGTCAAGCAAGTCAGAAGTTTTCTCGGTCTCGCAAGTTATTGTCGTCGCTTTGTCTAGAACTTCTCAAAGATTGCCAAGCCTCTGACTAATCTGCTTCACAAAAGCGTAAAGTTTGAGTGGATAGATAAATGTGAGGAAAGTTTCCAGACCCTTAAGGACAAGCTTACCTCTGCTCCAGTGCTTGCTCCTCCGGATTCTCGCAAAGATTTCGTGATTTATTGCGACGCCTCTCGCCAGGGATTAGGTTGTGTCCTGATGCAAGAATGAAGAGTAATTGCATATGCCTCGCGACAGTTGTGTCCTCACGAAGAGAATTATCCAGTGCATGATCTTGAACTTGCTGCAGTGATATATGCATTGAAGCTGTGGAGACATTACCTCCTTGGTAACAGGTGTGAGATATATACTGATCATCAAAGTCTGAAGTATTTGTTTACTCAGCCGGATCTCAATCTCCGCCAACAGCGATGGTTGGAAACAATTACGGACTATGACTGTGGTATTTCTTATACCCCTGGTAAGGCTAATGTGATGGCCGATGCCTTGAGCCGCAAGTCCTATTGCAACAACCTCATGGTTCAGCGAGCTCAACCTCATCTGCATGAAGAACTACGCTAGCTGAACCTCCACATTGTTCCTCAGGGTTCTCTTAATACCCTTGTTATACAGCCAGATCTTGAGAAGGCTGTTAAACGCGCGCAAGCTAAAGATGCTGAAGTTGATCTGATGAAAAGAGATCTTCACCTTGAAAAGTACAGGGATTTCTCGCTTGCTGAAGACGGAACTTTGTATTTCAGAGGCCGCATTGTGGTACCTCGGTACGAATTGATGACTGACATGTCATGAAGGAGGCACATGATACACCACTGTCTATTCATCCGGGTAGCACCAAGATGTATCGTGATCTCTGCAAAGGTACTGGTGGTCTAGAATGAAGCAGGATATTGCCCGATATGTTGTTGAATGTGACGTTTGCCGTCGCGTTAAAGCAGAACATCAGAAGCCTGCTGGAATTCTGCAACCGCTCCCTATTCCTTTATGGAAATGGGATAAGGTTCAAATGGATCTCATTACTGGCCTTCCCAAGTCACAGAAGGGTCACGATGCTATTCTTGTCGTCGTCGACCAACTCTCCAAAGTTGCACACTTTCTGCCAGTCAAGGAGACGATCACTGCTAGTCAGTTAGTAGAGTTATATATCTCCAGGATTGTATCACTCCACGGTATTCCGAAGGAGATCAGTTCGGACCGTGGCAGCCTCTTCACCTCACACTTCTGGAATAGTTTCTAACAAGCTATGGGAACTCATATTACTTGGAGTTTAGCTTATCACCCCCAGTCCCAAGGCCAAGTCGAACGAGTGAATCAAGTGCTTGAAGATATGATGCGTGCTTGTGTTATTTCATTTGGCAAGAAGTGGGAAGAATCTCTCCCGTATGCCGAATTCTCCTACAACAACAGCTATCAAGCAAGCTTGAAAATGGCCCCCTTCGAGGTTATTTATGGACGTAAGTGTCGAACCCCTCTGAATTGGTCAGAAACTGGGGAACGACCGCTCATTGGTCCGGATATTATCCAACACACCGAAGATCAAGTTCGAATTGTGCGAGAAAATCTCAAAGCTGCTCAGTCTCGCCAGAAGAGCAATTATGATCGTAAACACTAGGGATCGATCTATCAACCTGGTGGGCAAGCTTATCTGCGTGTCACTCCGATGAAGGGCACTCACCATTTTGGAATCAAGGGCAAGTTAGCTCCTCGCTACATCGCCCCCTTCCGCATTCTCGCCAGACGTGGACATGTGGCTTATAAATTGGAGTTGCCGCCGCAATTCTCTCACATCCACGACGTCTTCCATGTGTCGCAACTTCGCCGTTGCTTCAAGGAATCTCCGCACCGAGTTGTGGATCATGAGTTGCTCGATTTGCAAGATGATCTATCTTATAAGGAGCATCCGATCCGCATTCTCGATCAAGCTGAACGTCGGACCCGCCAGAAGACTACCAAGTTCCTTAAAGTGCAGTGGTCAAATCATACTGAAGATGAAACCACTTGGGAACGTGAGGATCATCTTCGGGAGGAATACCCTGACCTTTTTCCTTCCACCTCCTGAATTCTCAGGACGAGAATTTCTTTTAGAGGAGGAGAATTGTTACACCCCTATGTAATAAAGCACAGTGATCATCTGTTAACCTTGCCAAGTCATCATCATTTGCAATGCTTGATCACAGTGGTTTAATATCTCATTTCAAATTCTGCCACTGAATTCAAATTCAAACGCAAGTGAAATTTGGAGTTGCACAAAAGTTGCTGGAAAAATGTTCATCATTTAGCAAAAATTCCAAAACAATTTAATGTTAAGAAAAAAAACATCACCTAAGAGCTAAGGTGGACAGTAGCAATTATTTTAGTGCAATTCCAGCATTTTAAAATGCCATTTTATTTCTGGAAAATGCAAATGAAATTCACCTTGCCTCCAAAATATTTGTGGCAGTGCCTAAAAATGCACTGGAATTAATGGGCCAAGTCCCATATTTTTCCTAAGCCTTTTGGATGCCCAACTATTTTCTTTCTCTCTCTGTTTAATGAATAAAAAGAGAAAACAGGAAAAAGGGAAAGGGCAGAAGCTTACCAGGCCTTACCTGGCACGGCCGAGCCGGCCAGCCCATCTGTTGTTTCTCCTACCTGCCCCCGCGCTGCGTGTCGGCGTCGCCATGGTCAGGAGCTCGCCGCGCCGCCCGCAGCTCGCCACTGCGACGGGGCAGGTGGGCTGGGGATAAGGGCGCCCTCGTCCATCTCCCCTGGGCGCCTCGCCACTTCTCTTCCTCCCTCTCCCTCGCGTGCACTCGCCCCCCCCCCCCTTCTCCTCTGTCCCGAGCGCCGCCGCCACGCAGCTCCACCACGGCGGCCACCGTGCCTCCCTCGCCTCTCCGACCGGTTCACCAGCACCGCCGACGTCCTCCACTTCTGCCCCGACCACGCGTTCAAGCCGGAGACCGGCGCATTGCCCGTATCGAGCCGGCGTCCGCCGCGGATCACCGGAGCTCCACCGCTCCATTCGTCGCCTCCCCTGCGCTACTAAGCTTCCACGGGCTTTTCGTAGCCGCTCGGTGAGCCTCTCCTCTTCTCCCCTCTCGTCTTTACTCTTCTCCGCGCCCGGAGCGGCCGGTTCCGCCATGGCCGAGCCCAGCTCCGCCGATGAGCTCGCCGCCGTCGCGTTAGCCCCTGCCATGGCCTGCCGAGCCCCTCACCGAGTTCGCGACCTCGCGTAGGCGCCGTACGAGCCCAGCGCCGCTCGTTTTGCTCGCTGCCTCACCGTTTGCGAGCTTACCGTGCTTCGGGTCTCCGCCGTTCATGTCGCCGGCAGCGACTCCGGCCACCCCAGCTCGCGTGACCACCGGCGTTGGATGCGGCGTTCCTCGCTCGTTCGAACGAGCCCAAAAATGCGCGTTTTGGTGCCCCCTAGCGAAATCCCGCAGCTCGCCGGCGTGCTCCGCCGTGTTTCGAGCTCGCCGGAGCGAATCCTGCGCCAGCGTCCGACGTGGACTGACCGGTGGGCCACCCCGAGTCACTGGCAGCTGGGTCCCACGGGCCCTGTTGCCGGGTCAAAGCGCTGACGTGGCGTCTACAGCCACTGACAAGCGGGCCCCCTTCGGTTAATTAAACTAACTAAACCGTTTTTAATTAAAACCTAATTTAATTAGTTAGTTAGTGACACTAACAGTAGGCCCCACCAGTAGATTAATTAGTTTAACTAATCTGTTTAGTCACTGAGGCTGACAGGTGGGCCCCACCTGCTAGATTGACCAGTCCGCTGGTCAGCCGACTGCTGACGTAGTGATGACATCAGCATGACATCATATTCCAAATTAGGCAATTTCTGTTAATGTAAATAATTTTAGAAAATGCCAAAAACTTCGGAAATTCGTAGAAAATAAACCGTAGCTCGGATCGAAAAACTTTCTACATGAAAGTTGATCAGAAAAACGAGACGAATCCGAATACGCGGTCAAAATGCTTGACCGTCACTCCTAACTACCTGAACATGGATATGTCCCCTCCGGTTCAGTATACCGAAATCCGCCTAAACGCCGGGAAAATATCCCAGATATTTTCCCGCTTCGTCTGAGACATGTAGCACTGCAATAGGTCACCACTAACACTGCATACTGCCATGCCATGCATCTATGTTACATTTGTCTGCCTTTATTTATTGTTTCTTCCGCCTCTTCTTCTCTGATAGCCCCCGAGCCCGACGACACCTCTGACGATCCCTCCTTTGCCGCAGAGCTTCCAGGCAAGCAACCCCCCCTTGACGCATGCCTATATCACCTATTCTCTCCCCCTCCTGCTTGCATTAGAATTTCCTACTGCTATTGTTTTATCCTATTCTGATGCATAGCCTGTCCTTGTAACTGTTATTGATACCTGCCTGTTATCCAAAATGCTTAGTATAGGTTGGATGGTAAATCATCTATGGCCACTCTTCCTTGCTGTAGTTGCCCCGCTTTAGTACCTGTGCTCGATCGATGTGATCGAACGGGATGAGACCAGCACAACACCTCACACCCCCTAAGTTGCTCGACTCTGCAGAGCTACCATCAAGTGCTGAGGGTGATACCTCTTATCTCACTACTGATGTTGCCTCTGTAGTACAGCTAGTCGGTTGTGGGATACCGAGGGTGATTCCTCTTTCACCACCTCCGATAATGCTTCTGTCGTGCAACTCCGCAAGTGTGAATACCATCGAGGGTGATTCCTCCGGGTTCACATTGACGGGTACATCGAGTGGGAATCCATCGAGGGTGATTCCTCGGATTCCTTCTTGATGTTTTGGACACACGGTTACTTTGACTTTACTACAGTTATTGGATAAAGTCGGGTAGGCCCCGAGGGGTACCCGCGAGAGATGTGGATTCGGGTTGACCATGAGGGTACCCGAGAGATGAATACGTGGCACGGCCGGGCATTCTTAGCCCTTGCCGTAAGTCCACGAGACGGGGCGACGGGGTCACAGGATTGTGAGTCTCTGCTCGTTACCGCGCGCTCCAAATGCACTAATGGGTTAGGATATGTAATCTGAGTAGGCCTCTGGCCTTTTCGCACTAACCAGCACATGGGAATAATATGGGTACTCGGCGTCGTGGTATCAGCCGAAGTTCTTCAGATGTCAGCGATTGAGCGGCGCGCGCCGGGTTGGACTGGTAATGCCCGCGCTTGTATTATGGGGGCTAGGTCTGCTCCCGGCCGCCCACGCAACGCGCAGGAGTGCAAAGGGCAACGGGCCCAGGACCCCTTCACACTTAGGATGTAGACCGGCGTGCTGGCCTCTCTATTGAACCTAGGTAGGGCTACGACGTGTCTATCAGCCGAGGCCGGGCATGGACCGAGCAAGTGTGTCCGGCCAGAGTTAATCGAGCGTGTTGGGTAAGTTGGTGCACCACTGCAGGGAAGTATATCTATTCGAATAGCCGTGTCCACGGTAACAGGATGCTCGGAAAATATCCCGATCTTCTACAACTAGAAATGGGTAGAATATGTTGGCTCCGGGATCGCTTTCTCGCAGGGAGTCGAGGAAGGATCTATGGGCGTTGTTGCTACTTGATGCTACTATTATATTTATGTACTAATCTGCAGTCTTCTTATGCTGCAAGACGCTGATGATGCTAGTCTTCGATAGGCTAGGCCCTCTCTCTATCCTGGCATTTCTGCAGTCAAGTCCACATATACAGCCTTCCTTGATAATGTTGCATAAGTAGAATAGTTCTGATGTAAGTCTTGCTGAGTACTTTGGATGAGTACTCACGATTGCTTTGTCTCCCTTTTTCCTATATACCCGATTGCTGCAACAGACGATGGAGCCCAGGAGCCTGCTGAGCCAGCTGCCCCAGCCGACGACTACCACTACTACTCCTCTAGATACTACTACTACGAGGAGCCCTCCGACGACCAGGAGTAGGTTGGAGGCACTCAGGCAGGAGGCCTACGCCTTTCGATCATAGTTTTATTTTGCCCCGCCTCTTTAAAGGCCTATCTGTTTAACTTTGTGTCTGTACTCAGATACCTAATGCTTCCGCTGATGCTTGTATGACATCGAGCTTATGTATTCGAGCCCTCGAGGCCCTGGCTTGTAATATAAAGCTTGTATGACTTTTATTTGTGTTTAGAGTTGTGTTGTGATATCTTCATGTGAGTCCTTAGGCTTGATCGTGTGTATTTGCATGCATGATTAGTGCACGATTAAGTCGGGGGCGTCACAATACATGTGTGAATACATAAACTACACCGTGTCCCTAGTAAGACACTACTAGACTAGTTCATTGATCAAAGATGGTTATGGTTTCCTGACCATAGACATGAGTTGTCATTTGATAACGGGATCACATCTTTAGGAGAATGATGTGATGGACAGACCCAACGTAAGCGTAGCATCAGATCATTTAGTTATTTGCTATAGCTTTCTTCATGTCAAGTATCAGTTCCTTAGACCATGAGATCATGCCACTCCCGGATACCAGAGGAATACTTTGTGTGCTATCAAACGTCACTTCGTAACTGGGTGATCATAAAGGTGCTCTACAGGTATCTCCGAAGGTGTTTGTTGGGTTGCATGGATCAAGACTGGGATTTGTCGCTCCGTGTGACGGAGAGATATCTCTGGGCCCTTTCGGCAATACAACATCACAAGAAGCTTGCAAGCATGTGACTAATGAGTTTAGTCATGGTATCTTGTATTATGGAATGAGTAAAGAGACTTGCCTGTAACGAGATTGAACTAGGTATGGAGATACCGACGATCGAATCTAGGGCAAGTAACATATCGCCGGACAAAGGGAATTGTATACGGGATTAACTGAATCCTTGACATCATGGTTCAACCGATAAACATCTTCATTGAATATGTGGGAATCAATATGGGTATCTAGATCCCGCTATTGATTATTGACCAGAGAAGTGTCTCGGTCATGTCTACATGTTCCCGAAC